>OU823269.1:7171277-12953196 GCA_917490735.1 Dryobotodes eremita | reverse complement strand
AAATCGTCTGGCGCCAGAATATTTGTTTGTAATTCTGCGACGCATAAATCACAATATTCTATCAAGCGCGAGTGGCTACTCGCAAGTGCGACTAGCCAGTCGCCGGTGCCACTGACTACTAGCAGGTGCGACCAGCTAGTAGCAGGCGGGACTGACAAGTCGAATTCGCGGCTATCTAGTCGCACTTACATGCGTTTTATTTTGTTTTTTTTATAGATTCCCACGTGTGTTTGGTGTCTAAAGACGCGTCTGCTCGCGGCTGATTGACTGTGTAGTAATTGAAGGTAGCTACAGAACAAAATTATGAATTTAAGATGGAAAAATGTGTTTTTTATATATAGAAATTCATTCAAAAATCGTCTGTCGCCAGAGCATTTTTTTGGGGTTCTGCGAATTATTACTCACAATATTCTATCAAGCGCGAGTGGCTACTCGCAAGTGCGACTAGCCAGTCGCCGGTGCCACTGACTACTAGCAGGTGCGACCAGCTAGTAGCAGGCGGGACTGACTAGTCGAATTCGCGGCTATCTAGTCGCATTTACATGCGTTTTATTTTGTTTTTTTTATAGATTCCCACGTGTGTTTGGTGTCTAAAGACGCGTCTGCTCGCGGGCTGATTGACTGTGTAGTAATTGAAGGTAGCTACATAACAAAATTATGAATTTAAGATGGAAAAATGTGTTTTTTATATATAGAAATTCATTCAAAAATCGTCTGTCGCCAGAGCATTTTTTTGGGGTTCTGCGAATTATTACTCACAATATTCTATCAGGCGCGAGTGGCGTGTCGACGCTGCAACTAGCCAGTCGCCGGTGCCACTGACTACTAGCAGGGGCGACCAGCTAGTAGCAGGCGGGACTGACTAGTCGAAATCGCGGCTATCTAGTCGCATTTACATGCGTTTTATTTGGTTTTTCTTATAGATTCCCACGTGTGTTTGGTGTCTAAAGACGGGTCTGCTCGCGGGCTGATTGACTGTTTAGTAATTGAAGGTAGCTACAGAACAAAATTATGAATTTACGATGGAAAAATATGTTTTTTATATATAGAAATTCATTCAAAAATCGTCTGTCGCCAGAGAATTTTTTTGGGGTTCTGCGAATTATTGCTCACAATATTCTATCAGGCGCGAGTGGACTGATCGACGCTGGGACTAGACAGTCGCCGGTGCCACTGACTACTAGCAGGGGCGACTAGCTAATAGCAGGCGGGACTGTCTAGTCGAAATCGCGGCTAGCCAGTCGCATTTACATGCGTTTTATTTTGTTTTTTTTTTATAGATTCCCACGTGTGTGAGGTGTCTGCAGACGCGTCTGCTCGCGGGCTCATTGACAATGCAGTAATTAAAGGTAAATGAAGTTTATAAAAATGAATTTAAGAAGGAAAAGTTTGTTTTTTATATAAAGAAATTCATTCAAAAATCGTCTGGTGCCAGAATATTTTTTGTAGTTCTGCGACGGATAAATCACAATATTCTATCAAGCGCGAGTGGCTACTCGCAAGTGCGACTAGCTAGTCGCCGGCGCCACTGACTAGTCGCAGGGGCGACTAGCTAGTAGCAGGCGGGACTGACTAGTTGAAACCGCGGCTATCTAGTCGCATTTACATACGTTCCTTTTTGTTTGTTTTCAAAGCTATCCACGAGTGTTTGGTGTCTAAAGACGCGTCTGCTCGCGGGCTGATTGACTGTGTAGTAATTGAAGGTAGCTACAGAACAAAATTATGAATTTAAGATGGAAAAATGTGTTTTTTATATATAGAAATTCATTCAAAAATCGTCTGTCGCCAGAGCATTTTTTTGGGGTTCTGCGAATTATTACTCACAATATTCTATCAGGCGCGAGTGGCTATTCGACGCTGCAACTAGCCAGTCGCCGGTGCCACTGACTACTAGCAGGGGCGACTAGCTAGTAGCACGCGGGACTGACTAGTCGAAATCGCGGCTAGCTAGTCGCATTTACATGCGTTTTATTTTGTTTTTTTTTATAGATTCCCACGTGTGTGAGGTGTCTGCAGACGCGTCTGCTCGCGGGCTCATTGACAATGCAGTAATTAAAGGTAAATGAAGTTTATAAAAATGAATTTAAGAAGGAAAAATTTGTTTTTTATATAAAGAAATTCATTCAAAAATCGTCTGGCGCCAGAATATTTGTTTGTAATTCTGCGACGGATAAATCACAATATTCTATCAAGCACGAGTGGCTACTCGCAAGTGCGACTAGCCAGTCGCCGGTGCCACTGACTACTAGCAGGTGCGACCAGCTAGTAGCAGGCGGGACTGACAAGTCGAATTCGCGGCTATCTAGTCGCATTTACATGCGTTTTATTTTGTTTTTTTTATAGATTCCCACGTGTGTTTGGTGTCTAAAGACGCGTCTGCTCGCGGGCTGATTGACTGTGTAGTAATTGAAGGTAGCTACAGAACAAAATTATGAATTTAAGATGGAAAAATGTGTTTTTTATATATAGAAATTCATTCAAAAATCGTCTGTCGCCAGAGCATTTTTTTGGGGTTCTGCGAATTATTACTCACAATATTCTATCAAGCGCGAGTGGCTACTCGCAAGTGCGACTATCCAGTCGCCGGTGCCACTGACTACTAGCAGGTGCGACCAGCTAGTAGCAGGCGGGACTGACTAGTCGAATTCGCGGCTATCTAGTCGCATTTACATGCGTTTTATTTTGTTTTTTTTATAGATTCCCACGTGTGTTTAATGTCTAAAGACGCGTCTGCTCGCGGGCTGATTGACTGTGTAGTAATTGAAGGTAGCTACAGAACAAAATTATGAATTTAAGATGGAAAAATGTGTTTTTTATATATAGAAATTCATTCAAAAATCGTCTGCCGCCAGAGCATTTTTTTGGGGTTCTGCGAATTATTACTCACAATATTCTATCAGGCGCGAGTGGCTAGTCGACGCTGCAACTAGCCAGTCGCCGGTGCCACTGACTACTAGCAGGGGCGACTAGCTATTAGCAGGCGGGACTGTCTAGTCGAAATCGCGGCTAGCCAGTCGCATTTACATGCGTTTTATTTTGTTTTTTCTTATAGATTACCACGTGTGTGAGGTGTCTGCAGACGCGTCTGCTCGCGGGCTCATTGAATATGCAGTAATTAAAGGTAAATGAAGTTTATAAAAATGAATTTAAGATGGAAAAATGTGTTTTTTATATATAGAAATTCATTCAAAAATCGTCTGTCGCCAGAGCATTTTTTTTGGGGTTCTGCGAATTATTACTCACAATATTCTATAAGGCGCGAGTGGCTAGTCGACGCTGCAACTAGCCAGTCGCCGGTGCCACTGACTACTAGCAGGGGCGACTAGCTAGTAGCACGCGGGACTGACTAGTCGAAATCGCGGCTAGCTAGTCGCATTTACATGCGTTTTATTTTGTTTTTTTTTAAAGATTCCCACGTGTGTGAGGTGTCTGCAGACGCGTCTGCTCGCGGGCTCATTGACAATGCAGTAATTAAAGGTAAATGAAGTTTATAAAAATGAATTTAAGAAGGAAAAATTTGTTTTTTATATAAAGAAATTCATTCAAAAATCGTCTGGCGCCAGAATATTTGTTTGTAATTCTGCGACGGATAAATCACAATATTCTATCAAGCGCGAGTGGCTACTCGCAAGTGCGACTAGCCAGTCGCCGGTGCCACTGACTACTAGCAGGTGCGACCAGCTAGTAGCAGGCGGGACTGACTAGTCGAATTCGCGGCTATCTAGTCGCATTTACATGCGTTTTATTTTGTTTTTTTTATAGATTCCCTCGTGTGTTTGGTGTCTAAAGACGCGTCTGCTCGCGGGCTGATTGACTGTGTAGTAATTGAAGGTAGCTACAGAACAAAATTATGAATTTAAGATGGAAAAATGTGTTTTTTATATATAGAAATTCATTCAAAAATCGTCTGTCGCCAGAGCATTTTTTTGGGGTACTGCGAATTATTACTCACAATATTCTATCAAGCGCGAGTGGCTACTCGCAAGTGCGACTAGCCAGTCGCCGGTGCCACTGACTACTAGCAGGTGCGACCAGCTAGTAGCAGGCGGGACTGACTAGTCGAATTCGCGGCTATCTAGTCGCATTTACATGCGTTTTATTTTGTTTTTTTTATAGATTCCCACGTGTGTTTGGTGTCTAAAGACGCGTCTGCTCGCGGGCTGATTGACTGTGTAGTAATTGAAGGTAGCTACAGAACAAAATTATGAATTTAAGATGGAAAAATGTGTTTTTTATATATAGAAATTCATTCAAAAATCGTCTGTCACCAGAGCATTTTTTTGGGGTTCTGCGAATTATTACTCACAATATTCTATCAGGCGCGAGTGGCTAGTCGACGCTGCAACTAGCCAGTCGCCGGTGCCACTGACTACTAGCAGGGGCGACCAGCTAGTAGCAGGCGGGACTGACTAGTCGAAATCGCGGCTATCTAGTCGCATTTACATGCGTTTTATTTGGTTTTTCTTATAGATTCCCACGTGTGTTTGGTGTCTAAAGACGGGTCTGCTCGCGGGCTGATTGACTGTTTAGTAATTGAAGGTAGCTACAGAACAAAATTATGAATTTACGATGGAAAAATGTGTTTTTTATATATAGAAATTCATTCAAAAATCGTCTGGCGCCAGAATATTTGTTTGTAATTCTGCGACGGATAAATCACAATATTCTATCAAGCGCGAGTGGCTACTCGCAAGTGCGACTAGCCAGTCGCCGGTGCCACTGACTACTAGCAGGTGCGACCAGCTAGTAGCAGGCGGGACTGACTAGTCGAATTCGCGGCTATCTAGTCGCATTTACATGCGTTTTATTTTGTTTTTTTTATAGATTCCCTCGTGTGTTTGGTGTCTAAAGACGCGTCTGCTCGCGGGCTGATTGACTGTGTAGTAATTGAAGGTAGCTACAGAACAAAATTATGAATTTAAGATGGAAAAATGTGTTTTTTATATATAGAAATTCATTCAAAAATCGTCTGTCGCCAGAGCATTTTTTTGGGGTACTGCGAATTATTACTCACAATATTCTATCAAGCGCGAGTGGCTACTCGCAAGTGCGACTAGCCAGTCGCCGGTGCCACTGACTACTAGCAGGTGCGACCAGCTAGTAGCAGGCGGGACTGACTAGTCGAATTCGCGGCTATCTAGTCGCATTTACATGCGTTTTATTTTGTTTTTTTTATAGATTCCCACGTGTGTTTGGTGTCTAAAGACGCGTCTGCTCGCGGGCTGATTGACTGTGTAGTAATTGAAGGTAGCTACAGAACAAAATTATGAATTTAAGATGGAAAAATGTGTTTTTTATATATAGAAATTCATTCAAAAATCGTCTGTCACCAGAGCATTTTTTTGGGGTTCTGCGAATTATTACTCACAATATTCTATCAGGCGCGAGTGGCTAGTCGACGCTGCAACTAGCCAGTCGCCGGTGCCACTGACTACTAGCAGGGGCGACCAGCTAGTAGCAGGCGGGACTGACTAGTCGAAATCGCGGCTATCTAGTCGCATTTACATGCGTTTTATTTGGTTTTTCTTATAGATTCCCACGTGTGTTTGGTGTCTAAAGACGGGTCTGCTCGCGGGCTGATTGACTGTTTAGTAATTGAAGGTAGCTACAGAACAAAATTATGAATTTACGATGGAAAAATGTGTTTTTTATATATAGAAATTCATTCAAAAATCGTCTGTCGCCAGATAATTTTTTTGGGGTTCTGCGAATTATTGCTCACAATATTCTATCAGGCGCGAGTGGACTGATCGACGCTGGGACTAGCCAGTCGCCGGTGCCACTGACTACTAGCAGGGGCGACTAGCTATTAGCAGGCGGGACTGTCTAGTCGAAATCGCGGCTAGCCAGTCGCATTTACATGCGTTTTATTTTGTTTTTTTTTATAGATTCCCACGTGTGTGAGGTGTCTGCAGACGCGTCTGCTCGCGGGCTCATTGACAATGCAGTAATTAAAGGTAAATGAAGTTTATAAAAATGAATTTAAGAAGGAAAAGTTTGTTTTTTATATAAAGAAATTCATTCAAAAATCGTCTGGTGCCAGAATATTTTTTGTAGTTCTGCGACGGATAAATCACAATATTCTATCAAGCGCGAGTGGCTACTCGCAAGTGCGACTAGCTAGTCGCTTGCGCCCACTGGCTAGTCGCAGGGGCGACTAGCTAGTAGCAGTCGGGACTGACTAGTTGCAACCGCGGCTATCTAGTCGCATTTACATACGTTTCTTTTTGTTTGTTTTCAAAGGTATCCACGAGTGTTTGGTGTCTAAAGACGCGTCTGCTCGCGGGCTGATTGACTGTGTAGTAATTGAAGGTAGCTACAGAACAAAATTATGAATTTAAGATGGAAAAATGTGTTTTTTATATAAAGAAATTCATTCAAAAATCGTCTGGCGCCAGAATATTTTTTGTAGTTCTGCGACGGATAAATCACAATATTCTATCAAGCGCGAGTGGCTACTCGCAAGTGCGACTAGGTAGTCGCCGGCGCCACTGACTAGTCGCAGGGGCGACTAGCTAGTAGCAGGCGGGACTGACTAGTCGAAACCGCGGCTATCTAGTCGCATTTACATACGTTTCTTTTTGTTTGTTTTTCAAAGTTACCCACGAGTGTTTGGTGTCTGAAGACGCATCTGCTCGCGGGCTGATTGACTGTGTAGTAATTGAAGGTAGCTACAGAACAAAATTATGAATTTAAGATGGAAAAATGTGTTTTTTATATATAGAAATTCATTCAAAAATTGTCTGTCGCCAGAGCATTTTTTTGGGGTTCTGCGAATTATTACTCACAATATTCTATCAGGCGCGAGTGGCAAGTCGACGCTGCAACTAGCCAGTCGCCGGTGCCACTGACTACTAGCAGGGGCGACTAGCTAGTAGAACGCGGGACTGACTAGTTGCAACCGCGGCTATCTAGTCGCATTTACATACGTTTCTTTTTGTTTGTTTTCAAAGCTACCCACTGGTGTTTGGTGTCTAAAGACGCGTCTGCTCGCGGGCCGATTGACTTTGTAGTAATTGAAGGTAGCTACAGAACAAAATTATGAATTTAAGATGGAAAAATGTGTTTTTTATATATAGAAATTCATTCAAAAATCGTCTGTCGCCAGAGCATTTTTTTGGGGTTCTGCGAATTATTGCTCACAATATTCTATCAGGCGCGAGTGGACTGGTCGACGCTGGGACTAGCCAGTCGCCGGTGCCACTGACTACTAGCAGGGGCGACTAGCTAGTAGCAGGCGGGTCTGTCTCGTCGAAATCGCGGCTAGCTAGTCGCATTTACATGCGTTTTATTTTGTTTTTTTTTATAGATTCCCACGACTGTGAGGTGTCTGCAGACGCGTCTGCTCGCGGGCTCATTGACAGTGCAGTAATTAAAGGTAAATGAAGTTTATAAAAATGAATTTAAGAAGGAAAAGTTTGTTTTTTATATAAAGAAATTCATTCAAAAATCGTCTGGCGCCAGAATATTTTTTTGTAGTTCTGCGACGGATAAATCACAATATTCTATCAAGCGCGAGTGGCTACTCGCAAGTGCGACTAGCCAGTCGCCGGTGCCACTGACTACTAGCAGGTGCGACCAGCTAGTAGCAGGCGGGACTGACTAGTCGAATTCGCGGCTATCTAGTCGCATTTACATGCGTTTTATTTTGTTTTTTTTATAGATTCCCACGTGTTTGGTGTCTAAAGACGCGTCTGCTCGCGGGCTGATTGACTGTGTAGTAATTGAAGGTAGCTACATAACAAAATTATGAATTTAAGATGGAAAAATGTGTTTTTTATATATAGAAATTCATTCAAAAATCGTCTGTCGCCAGAGCATTTTTTTGGGGTTCTGCGAATTATTACTCACAATATTCTATCAAGCGCGAGTGGCTACTTGCAAGTGCGACCAGCTAGACGCCGGCGGGACTGACTAGTTGAAACCGCGGCTATCTAGTTGCATTGACATACGTTCCTTTTTGTTTGTTTTCAAAGCTACCCACTGGTGTTTGGTGTCTAAAGACGCGTCTGCTCGCGGGCCGATTGACTTTGTAGTAATTGAAGGTAGCTACAGAACAAAATTATGAATTTAAGATGGAAAAATGTGTTTTTTATATATAGAAATTCATTCAAAAGTCGTCTGTCGCCAGAGCATTTTTTTGGGGTTCTGCGAATTATTACTCACAATATTCTATCAGGCGCGAGTGGCAAGTCGACGCTGCAACTAGCCAGTCGCCGGTGCCACTGACTACTAGCAGGGGCGACTAGCTAGTAGAACGCGGGACTGACCAGTTGCAACCGCGGCTATCTAGTCGCATTTACATACGTTTCTTTTTGTTTGTTTTCAAAGCTACCCACTGGTGTTTGGTGTCTAAAGACGCGTCTGCTCGCGGGCCGATTGACTTTGTAGTAATTGAAGGTAGCTACAGAACAAAATTATGAATTTAAGATGGAAAAATGTGTTTTTTATATATAGAAATTCATTCAAAAATCGTCTGTCGCCAGAGCATTTTTTTGGGGTTCTGCGAATTATTGCTCACAATATTCTATCAGGCGCGAGTGGACTGGTCGACGCTGGGACTAGCCAGTCGCCGGTGCCACTGACTACTAGCAGGGGCGACTAGCTAGTAGCAGGCGGGTCTGTCTCGTCGAAATCGCGGCTAGCTAGTCGTATTTACATGCGTTTTATTTTGTTTTTTTTTATAGATTCCCACGACTGTGAGGTGTCTGCAGACGCGTCTGCTCGCGGGCTCATTGACAGTGCAGTAATTAAAGGTAAATGAAGTTTATAAAAATGAATTTAAGAAGGAAAAGTTTGTTTTTTATATAAAGAAATTCATTCAAAAATCGTCTGGCGCCAGAATATTTTTTTGTAGTTCTGCGACGGATAAATCACAATATTCTATCAAGCGCGAGTGGCTACTCGCAAGTGCGACTAGCTACTCTACGGCGCCCACTGACTAGTCGCAGGGGCGACTAGCTAGTAGCAGGCGGGACTGACTAGTTGAAACCGCGGCTATCTAGTCGCATTTACATACGTTTCTCTTTGTTTGTTTTTCAAAGTTACCCACGAGTGTTTGGTGTCTAAAGACGCGTCTGCTCGCGGGCCGATTGACTTTGTAGTAATTGAAGGTAGCTACAGAACAAAATTATGAATTTAAGATGGAAAAATGTGTTTTTTATATATAGAAATTCATTCAAAAATCGTCTGTCGCCAGAGCATTTTTTTGGGGTTCTGCGAATTATTACTCACAATATTCTATCAGGCGCGAGTGGCTAGTCGACGCTGCAACTAGCCAGTCGCCGGTGCCACTGACTACTAGCAGGGGCGACTAGCTAGTAGCACGCGGGACTGACACGTCGAAATCGCGGCTAGCTAGTCGCATTTACATGCGTTTTATTTTGTTTTTTTTTATAGATTCCCACGAGTGTGAGGTGTCTGCAGACACGTCTGCTCGCGGGCTCATTGACAATGCAGTAATTAAAGGTAAATGAAGTTTATAAAAATGAATTTAAGAAGGAAAAGTTTGTTTTTTATATAAAGAAATTCATTCAAAAATCGTCTGGTGCCAGAATATTTTTTGTAGTTCTGCGACGGATAAATCACAATATTCTATCAAGCGCGAGTGGCTACTCGCAAGTGCGACTAGCTAGTCGCCGGCGCCCACTGGCTAGTCGCAGGGGCGACTAGCTAGTAGCAGTCGGGACTGACTAGTTGCAACCGCGGCTATCTAGTCGCATTTACATACGTTTCTTTTTGTTTGTTTTCAAAGGTATCCACGAGTGTTTGGTGTCTAAAGACGCGTCTGCTCGCGGGCTGATTGACTGTGTAGTAATTGAAGGTAGCTACAGAACAAAATTATGAATTTAAGATGGAAAAATGTGTTTTTTATATAAAGAAATTCATTCAAAAATCGTCTGGCGCCAGAATATTTTTTGTAGTTCTGCGACGGATAAATCACAATATTCTATCAAGCGCGAGTGGCTACTCGCAAGTGCGACTAGGTAGTCGCCGGCGCCACTGACTAGTCGCAGGGGCGACTAGCTAGTAGCAGGCGGGACTGACTAGTCGAAACCGCGGCTATCTAGTCGCATTTACATACGTTTCTTTTTGTTTGTTTTTCAAAGTTACCCACGAGTGTTTGGTGTCTGAAGACGCATCTGCTCGCGGGCTGATTGACTGTGTAGTAATTGAAGGTAGCTACAGAACAAAATTATGAATTTAAGATGGAAAAATGTGTTTTTTATATATAGAAATTCATTCAAAAATTGTCTGTCGCCAGAGCATTTTTTTGGGGTTCTGCGAATTATTACTCACAATATTCTATCAGGCGCGAGTGGCAAGTCGACGCTGCAACTAGCCAGTCGCCGGTGCCACTGACTACTAGCAGGGGCGACTAGCTAGTAGAACGCGGGACTGACTAGTTGCAACCGCGGCTATCTAGTCGCATTTACATACGTTTCTTTTTGTTTGTTTTCAAAGCTACCCACTGGTGTTTGGTGTCTAAAGACGCGTCTGCTCGCGGGCCGATTGACTTTGTAGTAATTGAAGGTAGCTACAGAACAAAATTATGAATTTAAGATGGAAAAATGTGTTTTTTATATATAGAAATTCATTCAAAAATCGTCTGTCGCCAGAGCATTTTTTTGGGGTTCTGCGAATTATTGCTCACAATATTCTATCAGGCGCGAGTGGACTGGTCGACGCTGGGACTAGCCAGTCGCCGGTGCCACTGACTACTAGCAGGGGCGACTAGCTAGTAGCAGGCGGGTCTGTCTCGTCGAAATCGCGGCTAGCTAGTCGTATTTACATGCGTTTTATTTTGTTTTTTTTTATAGATTCCCACGACTGTGAGGTGTCTGCAGACGCGTCTGCTCGCGGGCTCATTGACAGTGCAGTAATTAAAGGTAAATGAAGTTTATAAAAATGAATTTAAGAAGGAAAAGTTTGTTTTTTATATAAAGAAATTCATTCAAAAATCGTCTGGCGCCAGAATATTTTTTTGTAGTTCTGCGACGGATAAATCACAATATTCTATCAAGCGCGAGTGGCTACTCGCAAGTGCGACTAGCTACTCTACGGCGCCCACTGACTAGTCGCAGGGGCGACTAGCTAGTAGCAGGCGGGACTGACTAGTTGAAACCGCGGCTATCTAGTCGCATTTACATACGTTTCTCTTTGTTTGTTTTTCAAAGTTACCCACGAGTGTTTGGTGTCTAAAGACGCGTCTGCTCGCGGGCCGATTGACTTTGTAGTAATTGAAGGTAGCTACAGAACAAAATTATGAATTTAAGATGGAAAAATGTGTTTTTTATATATAGAAATTCATTCAAAAATCGTCTGTCGCCAGAGCATTTTTTTGGGGTTCTGCGAATTATTACTCACAATATTCTATCAGGCGCGAGTGGCTAGTCGACGCTGCAACTAGCCAGTCGCCGGTGCCACTGACTACTAGCAGGGGCGACTAGCTAGTAGCACGCGGGACTGACACGTCGAAATCGCGGCTAGCTAGTCGCATTTACATGCGTTTTATTTTGTTTTTTTTTATAGATTCCCACGAGTGTGAGGTGTCTGCAGACACGTCTGCTCGCGGGCTCATTGACAATGCAGTAATTAAAGGTAAATGAAGTTTATAAAAATGAATTTAAGAAGGAAAAGTTTGTTTTTTATATAAAGAAATTCATTCAAAAATCGTCTGGTGCCAGAATATTTTTTGTAGTTCTGCGACGGATAAATCACAATATTCTATCAAGCGCGAGTGGCTACTCGCAAGTGCGACTAGCTAGTCGCCGGCGCCCACTGGCTAGTCGCAGGGGCGACTAGCTAGTAGCAGTCGGGACTGACTAGTTGCAACCGCGGCTATCTAGTCGCATTTACATACGTTTCTTTTTGTTTGTTTTCAAAGGTATCCACGAGTGTTTGGTGTCTAAAGACGCGTCTGCTCGCGGGCTGATTGACTGTGTAGTAATTGAAGGTAGCTACAGAACAAAATTATGAATTTAAGATGGAAAAATGTGTTTTTTATATAAAGAAATTCATTCAAAAATCGTCTGGCGCCAGAATATTTTTTGTAGTTCTGCGACGGATAAATCACAATATTCTATCAAGCGCGAGTGGCTACTCGCAAGTGCGACTAGGTAGTCGCCGGCGCCACTGACTAGTCGCAGGGGCGACTAGCTAGTAGCAGGCGGGACTGACTAGTCGAAACCGCGGCTATCTAGTCGCATTTACATACGTTTCTTTTTGTTTGTTTTTCAAAGTTACCCACGAGTGTTTGGTGTCTGAAGACGCATCTGCTCGCGGGCTGATTGACTGTGTAGTAATTGAAGGTAGCTACATAACAAAATTATGAATTTAAGATGGAAAAATGTGTTTTTTATATATAGAAATTCATTCAAAAATTGTCTGTCGCCAGAGCATTTTTTTGGGGTTCTGCGAATTATTACTCACAATATTCTATCAGGCGCGAGTGGCAAGTCGACGCTGCAACTAGCCAGTCGCCGGTGCCACTGACTACTAGCAGGGGCGACTAGCTAGTAGAACGCGGGACTGACTAGTTGCAACCGCGGCTATCTAGTCGCATTTACATACGTTTCTTTTTGTTTGTTTTCAAAGCTACCCACTGGTGTTTGGTGTCTAAAGACGCGTCTGCTCGCGGGCCGATTGACTTTGTAGTAATTGAAGGTAGCTACAGAACAAAATTATGAATTTAAGATGGAAAAATGTGTTTTTTATATATAGAAATTCATTCAAAAATCGTCTGTCGCCAGAGCATTTTTTTGGGGTTCTGCGAATTATTGCTCACAATATTCTATCAGGCGCGAGTGGACTGGTCGACGCTGGGACTAGCCAGTCGCCGGTGCCACTGACTACTAGCAGGGGCGACTAGCTAGTAGCAGGCGGGTCTGTCTCGTCGAAATCGCGGCTAGCTAGTCGCATTTACATGCGTTTTATTTTGTTTTTTTTTATAGATTCCCACGACTGTGAGGTGTCTGCAGACGCGTCTGCTCGCGGGCTCATTGACAGTGCAGTAATTAAAGGTAAATGAAGTTTATAAAAATGAATTTAAGAAGGAAAAGTTTGTTTTTTATATAAAGAAATTCATTCAAAAATCGTCTGGCGCCAGAATATTTTTTTGTAGTTCTGCGACGGATAAATCACAATATTCTATCAAGCGCGAGTGGCTACTCGCAAGTGCGACTAGCCAGTCGCCGGTGCCACTGACTACTAGCAGGTGCGACCAGCTAGTAGCAGGCGGGACTGACTAGTCGAATTCGCGGCTATCTAGTCGCATTTACATGCGTTTTATTTTGTTTTTTTTTATAGATTCCCACGTGTTTGGTGTCTAAAGACGCGTCTGCTCGCGGGCTGATTGACTGTGTAGTAATTGAAGGTAGCTACATAACAAAATTATGAATTTAAGATGGAAAAATGTGTTTTTTATATATAGAAATTCATTCAAAAATCGTCTGTCGCCAGAGCATTTTTTTGGGGTTCTGCGAATTATTACTCACAATATTCTATCAAGCGCGAGTGGCTACTTGCAAGTGCGACCAGCTAGACGCCGGCGGGACTGACTAGTTGAAACCGCGGCTATCTAGTTGCATTGACATACGTTCCTTTTTGTTTGTTTTCAAAGCTACCCACTGGTGTTTGGTGTCTAAAGACGCGTCTGCTCGCGGGCCGATTGACTGTGTAGTAATTGAAGGTAGCTACAGAACAAAATTATGAATTTAAGATGGAAAAATGTGTTTTTTATATATAGAAATTCATTCAAAAGTCGTCTGTCGCCAGAGCATTTTTTTGGGGTTCTGCGAATTATTACTCACAATATTCTATCAGGCGCGAGTGGCAAGTCGACGCTGCAACTAGCCAGTCGCCGGTGCCACTGACTACTAGCAGGGGCGACTAGCTAGTAGAACGCGGGACTGACTAGTTGCAACCGCGGCTATCTAGTCGCATTTACATACGTTTCTTTTGTTTGTTTTCAAAGCTACCCACTGGTGTTTGGTGTCTAAAGACGCGTCTGCTCGCGGGCCGATTGACTTTGTAGTAATTGAAGGTAGCTACAGAACAAAATTATGAATTTAAGATGGAAAAATGTGTTTTTTATATATAGAAATTCATTCAAAAATCGTCTGTCGCCAGAGCATTTTTTTGGGGTTCTGCGAATTATTGCTCACAATATTCTATCAGGCGCGAGTGGACTGGTCGACGCTGGGACTAGCCAGTCACCGGTGCCACTGACTACTAGCAGGGGCGACTAGCTAGTAGCAGGCGGGTCTGTCTTGTCGAAATCGCGGCTAGCTAGTCGCATTTACATGCGTTTTATTTTGTTTTTTTTTATAGATTCCCACGACTGTGAGGTGTCTGCAGACGCGTCTGCTCGCGGGCTCATTGACAGTGCAGTAATTAAAGGTAAATGAAGTTTATAAAAATGAATTTAAGAAGGAAAAGTTTGTTTTTTATATAAAGAAATTCATTCAAAAATCGTCTGGCGCCAGAATATTTTTTTGTAGTTCTGCGACGGATAAATCACAATATTCTATCAAGCGCGAGTGGCTACTCGCAAGTGCGACTAGCCAGTCGCCGGTGCCACTGACTACTAGCAGGTGCGACCAGCTAGTAGCAGGCGGGACTGACTAGTCGAATTCGCGGCTATCTAGTCGCATTTACATGCGTTTTATTTTGTTTTTTTTATAGATTCCCACGTGTTTGGTGTCTAAAGACGCGTCTGCTCGCGGGCTGATTGACTGTGTAGTAATTGAAGGTAGCTTCATAACAAAATTATGAATTTAAGATGGAAAAATGTGTTTTTTATATATAGAAATTCATTCAAAAATCGTCTGTCGCCAGAGCATTTTTTTGGGGTTCTGCGAATTATTACTCACAATATTCTATCAAGCGCGAGTGGCTACTTGCAAGTGCGACCAGCTAGACGCCGGCGGGACTGACTAGTTGAAACCGCGGCTATCTAGTTGCATTGACATACGTTCCTTTTTGTTTGTTTTCAAAGCTACCCACTGGTGTTTGGTGTCTAAAGACGCGTCTGCTCGCGGGCCGATTGACTTTGTAGTAATTGAAGGTAGCTACAGAACAAAATTATGAATTTAAGATGGAAAAATGTGTTTTTTATATATAGAAATTCATTCAAAAGTCGTCTGTCGCCAGAGCATTTTTTTGGGGTTCTGCGAATTATTGCTCACAATATTCTATCAGGCGCGAGTGGACTGGTCAACGCTGGGACTAGCCAGTCGCCGGTGCCACTGACTACTAGCAGGGGCGACTAGCTAGTAGCAGGCGGGTCTGTCTAGTCGAAATCGCGGCTAGCTAGTCGCATTTACATGCGTTTTATTTTGTTTGTTTTTATAGATTCCCACGACTGTGAGGTGTCTGCAGACGCGTCTGCTCGCGGGCTCATTGACAGTGCAGTAATTAAAGGTAAATGAAGTTTATAAAAATGAATTTAAGAAGGAAAAGTTTGTTTTTTATATAAAGAAATTCATTCAAAAATCGTCTGGCGCCAGAATATTTTTTTGTAGTTCTGCGACGGATAAATCACAATATTCTATCAAGCGCGAGTGGCTACTCGCAAGTGCGACTAGCTACTCGCCGGCGCCCACTGACTAGTCGCAGGGGCGACTGGCTAGTAGCAGGCGGGACTAACTAGTCGAAACCGCGGCTATCTAGTCGCATTTACATACGTTTCTTTTTGTTTGCTTTTCAAAGTTACCCACGAGTGTTTGGTGTCTGAAGACGCATCTGCTCGCGGGCTGATTGACTGTGTAGTAATTGAAGGTAGCTACAGAACAAAATTATGAATTTAAGATGGAAAAATTTGTTTTTTTTATATAGAAATTCATTCAAACATCGTCTGTCGCCAGAGCATTTTTTTGGGGTTCTGCGAATTATTACTCACAATATTTTATCAGGCGCGAGTGGCTAGTCGACCCTGGGACTAGCGAGTCGCCGGTGCCACTGACTACTAGCAGGGGCGACTAGCTAGTAGCAGGCGGGTCTGTCTAGTCGAAATCGCGGCTAGCTAGTCGCATTTACATGCGTTTTATTTTGTTTTTTTTTATAGATTCCCACGACTGTGAGGTGTCTGCAGACGCGTCTGCTCGCGGGCTCATTGACAGTGCAGTAATTAAAGGTAAATGAAGTTTATAAAAATGAATTTGAGAAGGAAAAGTTTGTTTTTTATATAAAGAAATTCATTCAAAAATCGTCTGGCGCCAGAATATTTTTTTGTAGTTCTGCGACGGATAAATCACAATATTCTATCAAGCGCGAGTGGCTACTCGCAAGTGCGACTAGATACTCGCCGGCGCCCACTGACTAGTCGCAGGGGCGACTAGCTAGTAGCAGGCGGGACTGACTAGTCGAAACCGCGGCTATCTAGTCGCATTTACATACGTTTATTTTTGTTTGTTTTTCAAACTTACCCACGAGTGTTTGGTGTCTGAAGACGCATCTGCTCGCGGGCTGATTGACTGTGTAGTAATTGAAGGTAGCTACAGAACAAAATTATGAATTTAAGATGGAAAAATTTGTTTTTTTTATATAGTAATTCATTCAAACATCGTCTGTCGCCAGAGCATTTTTTTGGGGTTCTGCGAATTATTGCTCACAATATTCTATCAGGCGCGAGTGGACTGGTCGACACTGGGACTAGCCAGTCGCCGGTGCCACTGACTACTAGCAGGGGCGACTAGCTAGTAGCAGATGGGACTGTCTAGTCGAAATCGCGGCTAGCTAGTCGCATTTACATGCGTTTTATTTTGTTTTTTTTTATAGATTCCCACGAGTGTGAGGTGTCTGCAGACGCGTCTGCTCGCGGGCTCATTGACAGTGCAGTAATTAAAGGTAAATGAAGTTTATAAAAATGAATTTAAGAAGGAAAAGTTTGTTTTTTATATAAAGAAATTCATTCAAAAATCGTCTGGCGCCAGAATATTTTTTTGTAGTTCTGCGACGGATAAATCACAATATTCTATCAAGCGCGAGTGGCTACTCGCAAGTGCGACTAGATACTCGCCGGCGCCCACTGACTAGTCGCAGGGGCGACTAGCTAGTAGCAGGCGGGACTGACTAGTTGAAACCGCGGCTATCTAGTCGCATTTACATACGTTTCTCTTTGTTTGTTTTTCAAAGTTACCCACGAGTGTTTGGTGTCCAAAGACGCATCTGCTCTTGGGCTGATTGACTGTGTAGTAATTGAAGGTAGCTACAGAACAAAATTATGAATTTAAGATGGAAAAATGTGTTTTTTATATAAAGAAATTCATTCAAAAATCGTCTGGCGCCAGAATATTTTTTGTAGTTCTGCGACGGATAAATCACAATATTCTATCAAGCGCGAGTGGCTATTCGCAAGTGCGACTAGGTAGTCGCCGGCGCCACTGACTACTAGCAGGGGCGACTAGCTAGTAGCAGGCGGGTCTGTCTCGTCGAAATCGCGGCTAGCTAGTCGCATTTACATGCGTTTTATTTTGTTTTTTTTTATAGATTCCCACGACTGTGAGGTGTCTGCAGACGCGTCTGCTCGCGGGCTCATTGACAGTGCAGTAATTAAAGGTAAATGAAGTTTATAAAAATGAATTTAAGAAGGAAAAGTTTGTTTTTTATATAAAGAAATTCATTCAAAAATCGTCTGGCGCCAGAATATTTTTTTGTAGTTCTGCGACGGATAAATCACAATATTCTATCAAGCGCGAGTGGCTACTCGCAAGTGCGACTAGCCAGTCGCCGGTGCCACTGACTACTAGCAGGTGCGACCAGCTAGTAGCAGGCGGGACTGACTAGTCGAATTCGCGGCTATCTAGTCGCATTTACATGCGTTTTATTTTGTTTTTTTTATAGATTCCCACGTGTTTGGTGTCTAAAGACGCGTCTGCTCGCGGGCTGATTGACTGTGTAGTAATTGAAGGTAGCTACAGAACAAAATTATGAATTTAAGATGGAAAAATGTGTTTTTTATATATAGAAATTCATTCAAAAGTCGTCTGTCGCCAGAGCATTTTTTTGGGGTTCTGCGAATTATTGCTCACAATATTCTATCAGGCGCGAGTGGACTGGTCGACGCTGGGACTAGCCAGTCGCCGGTGCCACTGACTACTAGCAGGGGCGACTAGCTAGTAGCAGGCGGGTCTGTCTAGTCGAAATCGCGGCTAGCTAGTCGCATTTACATGCGTTTTATTTTGTTTTTTTTTATAGATTCCCACGACTGTGAGGTGTCTGCAGACGCGTCTGCTCGCGGGCTCATTGACAGTGCAGTAATTAAAGGTAAATGAAGTTTATAAAAATGAATTTAAGAAGGAATAGTTTGTTTTTTATATAAAGAAATTCATTCAAAAATCGTCTGGCGCCAGAATATTTTTTTGTAGTTCTGCGACGGATAAATCACAATATTCTATCAAGCGCGAGTGGCTACTCGCAAGTGCGACTAGCTACTCGCCGGCGCCCACTGACTAGTCGCAGGGGCGACTAGCTAGTAGCAGGCGGGACTGACTAGTCGAAATCGCGGCTAGCTAGTCGCATTTACATACGTTTATTTTTGTTTGTTTTTCAAAGTTACCCACGAGTGTTTGGTGTCTGAAGACGCATCTGCTCGCGGGCTGATTGACTGTGTAGTAATTGAAGGTAGCTACAGAACAAAATTATGAATTTAAGATGGAAAAATTTGTTTTTTTTATATAGTAATTCATTCAAACATCGTCTGTCGCCAGAGCATTTTTTTGGGGTTCTGCGAATTATTACTCACAATATTTTATCAGGCGCGAGTGGCTAGTCGACCCTGGGACTAGCGAGTCGCCGGTGCCACTGACTACTAGCAGGGGCGACTAGCTAGTAGCAGGCGGGTCTGTCTAGTCGAAATCGCGGCTAGCTAGTCGCATTTACATGCGTTTTATTTTGTTTTTTTTTATAGATTCCCACGACTGTGAGGTGTCTGCAGACGCGTCTGCTCGCGGGCTCATTGACAGTGCAGTAATTAAAGGTAAATGAAGTTTATAAAAATGAATTTGAGAAGGAAAAGTTTGTTTTTTATATAAAGAAATTCATTCAAAAATCGTCTGGCGCCAGAATATTTTTTTGTAGTTCTGCGACGGATAAATCACAATATTCTATCAAGCGCGAGTGGCTACTCGCAAGTGCGACTAGATACTCGCCGGCGCCCACTGACTAGTCGCAGGGGCGACTAGCTAGTAGCAGGCGGGACTGTCTAGTCGAAACCGCGGCTATCTAGTCGCATTTACATACGTTTATTTTTGTTTGTTTTTCAAACTTACCCACGAGTGTTTGGTGTCTGAAGACGCATCTGCTCGCGGGCTGATTGACTGTGTAGTAATTGAAGGTAGCTACAGAACAAAATTATGAATTTAAGATGGAAAAATTTGTTTTTTTTATATAGTAATTCATTCAAACATCGTCTGTCGCCAGAGCATTTTTTTGGGGTTCTGCGAATTATTGCTCACAATATTCTATCAGGCGCGAGTGGACTGGTCGACACTGGGACTAGCCAGTCGCCGGTGCCACTGACTACTAGCAGGGGCGACTAGCTAGTAGCAGATGGGACTGTCTAGTCGAAATCGCGGCTAGCTAGTCGCATTTACATGCGTTTTATTTTGTTTTTTTTTATAGATTCCCACGAGTGTGAGGTGTCTGCAGACGCGTCTGCTCGCGGGCTCATTGACAGTGCAGTAATTAAAGGTAAATGAAGTTTATAAAAATGAATTTAAGAAGGAAAAGTTTGTTTTTTATATAAAGAAATTCATTCAAAAATCGTCTGGCGCCAGAATATTTTTTTGTAGTTCTGCGACGGATAAATCACAATATTCTATCAAGCGCGAGTGGCTACTCGCAAGTGCGACTAGATACTCGCCGGCGCCCACTGACTAGTCGCAGGGGCGACTAGCTAGTAGCAGGCGGGACTGACTAGTTGAAACCGCGGCTATCTAGTCGCATTTACATACGTTTCTCTTTGTTTGTTTTTCAAAGTTACCCACAAGTGTTTGGTGTCTAAAGACGCGTCTGCTCGCGGACTGATTGAATGTGTAGTAATTGAAGGTAGCTACAGAACAAAATTATGAATTTAAGATGGAAAAATGTGTTTTTTATATAAAGAAATTCATTCAAAAATCGTCTGGCGCCAGAATATTTTTTGTAGTTCTGCGACGGATAAATCACAATATTCTATCAAGCGCGAGTGGCTATTCGCAAGTGCGACTAGGTAGTCGCCGGCGCCACTGACTACTAGCAGGGGCGACTAGCTAGTAGCAGGCGGGTCTGTCTCGTCGAAATCGCGGCTAGCTAGTCGCATTTACATGCGTTTTATTTTGTTTTTTTTTATAGATTCCCACGACTGTGAGGTGTCTGCAGACGCGTCTGCTCGCGGGCTCATTGACAGTGCAGTAATTAAAGGTAAATGAAGTTTATAAAAATGAATTTAAGAAGGAAAAGTTTGTTTTTTATATAAAGAAATTCATTCAAAAATCGTCTGGCGCCAGAATATTTTTTTGTAGTTCTGCGACGGATAAATCACAATATTCTATCAAGCGCGAGTGGCTACTCGCAAGTGCGACTAGCCAGTCGCCGGTGCCACTGACTACTAGCAGGTGCGACCAGCTAGTAGCAGGCGGGACTGACTAGTCGAATTCGCGGCTATCTAGTCGCATTTACATGCGTTTTATTTTGTTTTTTTTATAGATTCCCACGTGTTTGGTGTCTAAAGACGCGTCTGCTCGCGGGCTGATTGACTGTGTAGTAATTGAAGGTAGCTACAGAACAAAATTATGAATTTAAGATGGAAAAATGTGTTTTTTATATATAGAAATTCATTCAAAAGTCGTCTGTCGCCAGAGCATTTTTTTGGGGTTCTGCGAATTATTGCTCACAATATTCTATCAGGCGCGAGTGGACTGGTCGACGCTGGGACTAGCCAGTCGCCGGTGCCACTGACTACTAGCAGGGGCGACTAGCTAGTAGCAGGCGGGTCTGTCTAGTCGAAATCGCGGCTAGCTAGTCGCATTTACATGCGTTTTATTTTGTTTTTTTTTATAGATTCCCACGACTGTGAGGTGTCTGCAGACGCGTCTGCTCGCGGGCTCATTGACAGTGCAGTAATTAAAGGTAAATGAAGTTTATAAAAATGAATTTAAGAAGGAATAGTTTGTTTTTTATATAAAGAAATTCATTCAAAAATCGTCTGGCGCCAGAATATTTTTTTGTAGTTCTGCGACGGATAAATCACAATATTCTATCAAGCGCGAGTGGCTACTCGCAAGTGCGACTAGCTACTCGCCGGCGCCCACTGACTAGTCGCAGGGGCGACTAGCTAGTAGCAGGCGGGACTGACTAGTCGAAACCGCGGCTATCTAGTCGCATTTACATACGTTTATTTTTGTTTGTTTTTCAAAGTTACCCACGAGTGTTTGGTGTCTGAAGACGCATCTGCTCGCGGGCTGATTGACTGTGTAGTAATTGAAGGTAGCTACAGAACAAAATTATGAATTTAAGATGGAAAAATTTGTTTTTTTTATATAGTAATTCATTCAAACATCGTCTGTCGCCAGAGCATTTTTTTGGGGTTCTGCGAATTATTACTCACAATATTTTATCAGGCGCGAGTGGCTAGTCGACCCTGGGACTAGCGAGTCGCCGGTGCCACTGACTACTAGCAGGGGCGACTAGCTAGTAGCAGGCGGGTCTGTCTAGTCGAAATCGCGGCTAGCTAGTCGCATTTACATGCGTTTTATTTTGTTTTTTTTTATAGATTCCCACGACTGTGAGGTGTCTGCAGACGCGTCTGCTCGCGGGCTCATTGACAGTGCAGTAATTAAAGGTAAATGAAGTTTATAAAAATGAATTTGAGAAGGAAAAGTTTGTTTTTTATATAAAGAAATTCATTCAAAAATCGTCTGGCGCCAGAATATTTTTTTGTAGTTCTGCGACGGATAAATCACAATATTCTATCAAGCGCGAGTGGCTACTCGCAAGTGCGACTAGATACTCGCCGGCGCCCACTGACTAGTCGCAGGGGCGACTAGCTAGTAGCAGGCGGGACTGACTAGTCGAAACCGCGGCTATCTAGTCGCATTTACATACGTTTATTTTTGTTTGTTTTTCAAACTTACCCACGAGTGTTTGGTGTCTGAAGACGCATCTGCTCGCGGGCTGATTGACTGTGTAGTAATTGAAGGTAGCTACAGAACAAAATTATGAATTTAAGATGGAAAAATTTGTTTTTTTTATATAGTAATTCATTCAAACATCGTCTGTCGCCAGAGCATTTTTTTGGGGTTCTGCGAATTATTGCTCACAATATTCTATCAGGCGCGAGTGGACTGGTCGACACTGGGACTAGCCAGTCGCCGGTGCCACTGACTACTAGCAGGGGCGACTAGCTAGTAGCAGATGGGACTGTCTAGTCGAAATCGCGGCTAGCTAGTCGCATTTACATGCGTTTTATTTTGTTTTTTTTTATAGATTCCCACGAGTGTGAGGTGTCTGCAGACGCGTCTGCTCGCGGGCTCATTGACAGTGCAGTAATTAAAGGTAAATGAAGTTTATAAAAATGAATTTAAGAAGGAAAAGTTTGTTTTTTATATAAAGAAATTCATTCAAAAATCGTCTGGCGCCAGAATATTTTTTTGTAGTTCTGCGACGGATAAATCACAATATTCTATCAAGCGCGAGTGGCTACTCGCAAGTGCGACTAGATACTCGCCGGCGCCCACTGACTAGTCGCAGGGGCGACTAGCTAGTAGCAGGCGGGACTGACTAGTTGAAACCGCGGCTATCTAGTCGCATTTACATACGTTTCTCTTTGTTTGTTTTTCAAAGTTACCCACGAGTGTTTGGTGTCCAAAGACGCATCTGCTCTTGGGCTGATTGACTGTGTAGTAATTGAAGGTAGCTACAGAACAAAATTATGAATTTAAGATGGAAAAATGTGTTTTTTATATAAAGAAATTCATTCAAAAATCGTCTGGCGCCAGAATATTTTTTGTAGTTCTGCGACGGATAAATCACAATATTCTATCAAGCGCGAGTGGCTATTTGCAAGTGCGACTAGGTAGTCGCCGGCGCCACTGACTACTAGCAGGGGCGACTAGCTAGTAGCAGGCGGGTCTGTCTCGTCGAAATCGCGGCTAGCTAGTCGCATTTACATGCGTTTTATTTTGTTTTTTTTTATAGATTCCCACGACTGTGAGGTGTCTGCAGACGCGTCTGCTCGCGGGCTCATTGACAGTGCAGTAATTAAAGGTAAATGAAGTTTATAAAAATGAATTTAAGAAGGAAAAGTTTGTTTTTTATATAAAGAAATTCATTCAAAAATCGTCTGGCGCCAGAATATTTTTTTGTAGTTCTGCGACGGATAAATCACAATATTCTATCAAGCGCGAGTGGCTACTCGCAAGTGCGACTAGCCAGTCGCCGGTGCCACTGACTACTAGCAGGTGCGACCAGCTAGTAGCAGGCGGGACTGACTAGTCGAATTCGCGGCTATCTAGTCGCATTTACATGCGTTTTATTTTGTTTTTTTTATAGATTCCCACGTGTTTGGTGTCTAAAGACGCGTCTGCTCGCGGGCTGATTGACTGTGTAGTAATTGAAGGTAGCTACAGAACAAAATTATGAATTTAAGATGGAAAAATGTGTTTTTTATATATAGAAATTCATTCAAAAGTCGTCTGTCGCCAGAGCATTTTTTTGGGGTTCTGCGAATTATTGCTCACAATATTCTATCAGGCGCGAGTGGACTGGTCGACGCTGGGACTAGCCAGTCGCCGGTGCCACTGACTACTAGCAGGGGCGACTAGCTAGTAGCAGGCGGGTCTGTCTAGTCGAAATCGCGGCTAGCTAGTCGCATTTACATGCGTTTTATTTTGTTTTTTTTTATAGATTCCCACGA
Source organism: Dryobotodes eremita (assembly GCA_917490735.1). Classification (NCBI taxonomy): domain Eukaryota; kingdom Metazoa; phylum Arthropoda; class Insecta; order Lepidoptera; family Noctuidae; genus Dryobotodes; species Dryobotodes eremita. The sequence continues at coordinate 12,929,300 of OU823269.1, read as the reverse complement.
CTGTGAGGTGTCTGCAGACGCGTCTGCTCGCGGGCTCATTGACAGTGCAGTAATTAAAGGTAAATGAAGTTTATAAAAATGAATTTAAGAAGGAATAGTTTGTTTTTTATATAAAGAAATTCATTCAAAAATCGTCTGGCGCCAGAATATTTTTTTGTAGTTCTGCGACGGATAAATCACAATATTCTATCAAGCGCGAGTGGCTACTCGCAAGTGCGACAAGCTACTCGCCGGCGCCCACTGACTAGTCGCAGGGGCGACTAGCTAGTAGCAGGCGGGACTGACTAGTCGAAACCGCGGCTATCTAGTCGCATTTACATACGTTTATTTTTGTTTGTTTTTCAAAGTTACCCACGAGTGTTTGGTGTCTGAAGACGCATCTGCTCGCGGGCTGATTGACTGTGTAGTAATTGAAGGTAGCTACAGAACAAAATTATGAATTTAAGATGGAAAAATTTGTTTTTTTTATATAGTAATTCATTCAAACATCGTCTGTCGCCAGAGCATTTTTTTGGGGTTCTGCGAATTATTACTCACAATATTTTATCAGGCGCGAGTGGCTAGTCGACCCTGGGACTAGCGAGTCGCCGGTGCCACTGACTACTAGCAGGGGCGACTAGCTAGTAGCAGGCGGGTCTGTCTAGTCGAAATCGCGGCTAGCTAGTCGCATTTACATGCGTTTTATTTTGTTTTTTTTTATAGATTCCCACGACTGTGAGGTGTCTGCAGACGCGTCTGCTCGCGGGCTCATTGACAGTGCAGTAATTAAAGGTAAATGAAGTTTATAAAAATGAATTTGAGAAGGAAAAGTTTGTTTTTTATATAAAGAAATTCATTCAAAAATCGTCTGGCGCCAGAATATTTTTTTGTAGTTCTGCGACGGATAAATCACAATATTCTATCAAGCGCGAGTGGCTACTCGCAAGTGCGACTAGATACTCGCCGGCGCCCACTGACTAGTCGCAGGGGCGACTAGCTAGTAGCAGGCGGGACTGACTAGTCGAAACCGCGGCTATCTAGTCGCATTTACATACGTTTATTTTTGTTTGTTTTTCAAACTTACCCACGAGTGTTTGGTGTCTGAAGACGCATCTGCTCGCGGGCTGATTGACTGTGTAGTAATTGAAGGTAGCTACAGAACAAAATTATGAATTTAAGATGGAAAAATTTGTTTTTTTTATATAGTAATTCATTCAAACATCGTCTGTCGCCAGAGCATTTTTTTGGGGTTCTGCGAATTATTGCTCACAATATTCTATCAGGCGCGAGTGGACTGGTCGACACTGGGACTAGCCAGTCGCCGGTGCCACTGACTACTAGCAGGGGCGACTAGCTAGTAGCAGATGGGACTGTCTAGTCGAAATCGCGGCTAGCTAGTCGCATTTACATGCGTTTTATTTTGTTTTTTTTTATAGATTCCCACGAGTGTGAGGTGTCTGCAGACGCGTCTGCTCGCGGGCTCATTGACAGTGCAGTAATTAAAGGTAAATGAAGTTTATAAAAATGAATTTAAGAAGGAAAAGTTTGTTTTTTATATAAAGAAATTCATTCAAAAATCGTCTGGCGCCAGAATATTTTTTTGTAGTTCTGCGACGGATAAATCACAATATTCTATCAAGCGCGAGTGGCTACTCGCAAGTGCGACTAGATACTCGCCGGCGCCCACTGACTAGTCGCAGGGGCGACTAGCTAGTAGCAGGCGGGACTGACTAGTTGAAACCGCGGCTATCTAGTCGCATTTACATACGTTTCTCTTTGTTTGTTTTTCAAAGTTACCCACGAGTGTTTGGTGTCCAAAGACGCATCTGCTCTTGGGCTGATTGACTGTGTAGTAATTGAAGGTAGCTACAGAACAAAATTATGAATTTAAGATGGAAAAATGTGTTTTTTATATAAAGAAATTCATTCAAAAATCGTCTGGCGCCAGAATATTTTTTGTAGTTCTGCGACGGATAAATCACAATATTCTATCAAGCGCGAGTGGCTATTTGCAAGTGCGACTAGGTAGTCGCCGGCGCCACTGACTACTAGCAGGGGCGACTAGCTAGTAGCAGGCGGGTCTGTCTCGTCGAAATCGCGGCTAGCTAGTCGCATTTACATGCGTTTTATTTTGTTTTTTTTTATAGATTCCCACGACTGTGAGGTGTCTGCAGACGCGTCTGCTCGCGGGCTCATTGACAGTGCAGTAATTAAAGGTAAATGAAGTTTATAAAAATGAATTTAAGAAGGAAAAGTTTGTTTTTTATATAAAGAAATTCATTCAAAAATCGTCTGGCGCCAGAATATTTTTTTGTAGTTCTGCGACGGATAAATCACAATATTCTATCAAGCGCGAGTGGCTACTCGCAAGTGCGACTAGCCAGTCGTCGGTGCCACTGACTACTAGCAGGTGCGACCAGCTAGTAGCAGGCGGGACTGACTAGTCGAATTCGCGGCTATCTAGTCGCATTTACATGCGTTTTATTTTGTTTTTTTTATAGATTCCCACGTGTTTGGTGTCTAAAGACGCGTCTGCTCGCGGGCTGATTGACTGTGTAGTAATTGAAGGTAGCTACAGAACAAAATTATGAATTTAAGATGGAAAAATGTGTTTTTTATATATAGAAATTCATTCAAAAGTCGTCTGTCGCCAGAGCATTTTTTTGGGGTTCTGCGAATTATTGCTCACAATATTCTATCAGGCGCGAGTGGACTGGTCGACGCTGGGACTAGCCAGTCGCCGGTGCCACTGACTACTAGCAGGGGCGACTAGCTAGTAGCAGGCGGGTCTGTCTAGTCGAAATCGCGGCTAGCTAGTCGCATTTACATGCGTTTTATTTTGTTTTTTTTTATAGATTCCCACGACTGTGAGGTGTCTGCAGACGCGTCTGCTCGCGGGCTCATTGACAGTGCAGTAATTAAAGGTAAATGAAGTTTATAAAAATGAATTTAAGAAGGAATAGTTTGTTTTTTATATAAAGAAATTCATTCAAAAATCGTCTGGCGCCAGAATATTTTTTTGTAGTTCTGCGACGGATAAATCACAATATTCTATCAAGCGCGAGTGGCTACTCGCAAGTGCGACTAGCTACTCGCCGGCGCCCACTGACTAGTCGCAGGGGCGACTAGCTAGTAGCAGGCGGGACTGACTAGTCGAAACCGCGGCTATCTAGTCGCATTTACATACGTTTATTTTTGTTTGTTTTTCAAAGTTACCCACGAGTGTTTGGTGTCTGAAGACGCATCTGCTCGCGGGCTGATTGACTGTGTAGTAATTGAAGGTAGCTACAGAACAAAATTATGAATTTAAGATGGAAAAATTTGTTTTTTTTATATAGTAATTCATTCAAACATCGTCTGTCGCCAGAGCATTTTTTTGGGGTTCTGCGAATTATTACTCACAATATTTTATCAGGCGCGAGTGGCTAGTCGACCCTGGGACTAGCGAGTCGCCGGTGCCACTGACTACTAGCAGGGGCGACTAGCTAGTAGCAGGCGGGTCTGTCTAGTCGAAATCGCGGCTAGCTAGTCGCATTTACATGCGTTTTATTTTGTTTTTTTTTATAGATTCCCACGACTGTGAGGTGTCTGCAGACGCGTCTGCTCGCGGGCTCATTGACAGTGCAGTAATTAAAGGTAAATGAAGTTTATAAAAATGAATTTGAGAAGGAAAAGTTTGTTTTTTATATAAAGAAATTCATTCAAAAATCGTCTGGCGCCAGAATATTTTTTTGTAGTTCTGCGACGGATAAATCACAATATTCTATCAAGCGCGAGTGGCTACTCGCAAGTGCGACTAGATACTCGCCGGCGCCCACTGACTAGTCGCAGGGGCGACTAGCTAGTAGCAGGCGGGACTGACTAGTCGAAACCGCGGCTATCTAGTCGCATTTACATACGTTTATTTTTGTTTGTTTTTCAAACTTACCCACGAGTGTTTGGTGTCTGAAGACGCATCTGCTCGCGGGCTGATTGACTGTGTAGTAATTGAAGGTAGCTACAGAACAAAATTATGAATTTAAGATGGAAAAATTTGTTTTTTTTATATAGTAATTCATTCAAACATCGTCTGTCGCCAGAGCATTTTTTTGGGGTTCTGCGAATTATTGCTCACAATATTCTATCAGGCGCGAGTGGACTGGTCGACACTGGGACTAGCCAGTCGCCGGTGCCACTGACTACTAGCAGGGGCGACTAGCTAGTAGCAGATGGGACTGTCTAGTCGAAATCGCGGCTAGCTAGTCGCATTTACATGCGTTTTATTTTGTTTTTTTTTATAGATTCCCACGAGTGTGAGGTGTCTGCAGACGCGTCTGCTCGCGGGCTCATTGACAGTGCAGTAATTAAAGGTAAATGAAGTTTATAAAAATGAATTTAAGAAGGAAAAGTTTGTTTTTTATATAAAGAAATTCATTCAAAAATCGTCTGGCGCCAGAATATTTTTTTGTAGTTCTGCGACGGATAAATCACAATATTCTATCAAGCGCGAGTGGCTACTCGCAAGTGCGACTAGATACTCGCCGGCGCCCACTGACTAGTCGCAGGGGCGACTAGCTAGTAGCAGGCGGGACTGACTAGTTGAAACCGCGGCTATCTAGTCGCATTTACATACGTTTCTCTTTGTTTGTTTTTCAAAGTTACCCACAAGTGTTTGGTGTCTAAAGACGCGTCTGCTCGCGGACTGATTGAATGTGTAGTAATTGAAGGTAGCTACAGAACAAAATTATGAATTTAAGATGGAAAAATGTGTTTTTTATATAAAGAAATTCATTCAAAAATCGTCTGGCGCCAGAATATTTTTTGTAGTTCTGTGACGGATAAATCACAATATTCTATCAAGCGCGAGTGGCTATTCGCAAGTGCGACTAGGTAGTCGCCGGCGCCACTGACTAGTCGCAGGGGCGACTAGCTAGTAGCAGGCGGGACTGACTAGTCGAAACCGCGGCTATCTAGTCGCATTTACATACGTTTCTTTTTGTTTGTTTTTCAAAGTTACCCACGAGTGTTTGGTGTCTGAAGACGCATCTGCTCGCGGGCTGATTGACTGTGTAGTAATTGAAGGTAGCTACAGAACAAAATTATGAATTTAAGATGGAAAAATTTGTTTTTTTTATATAGAAATTCATTCAAACATCGTCTGTCGCCAGAGCATTTTTTTTGGGGTTCTGCGAATTATTACTCACAATATTTTATCAGGCGCGAGTGGCTAGTCGACCCTGGGACTAGCCAGTCGCCGGTGCCACTGACCACTAGCAGGGGCGACTAGCTAGTAGCAGGCGGGTCTGTCTAGTCGAAATCGCGGCTAGCTAGTCGCATTTACATGCGTTTTATTTTGTTTTTTTTTATAGATTCCCACGACTGTGAGGTGTATGCAGACGCGTCTGCTCGCGGGCTCATTGACAGTGCAGTAATTAAAGGTAAATGAAGTTTATAAAAATGAATTTAAGAAGGAAAAGTTTGTTTTTTATATAAAGAAATTCATTCAAAAATCGTCTGGCGCCAGAATATTTTTTTGTAGTTCTGCGACGGATAAATCACAATATTCTATCAAGCGCGAGTGGCTACTCGCAAGTGCGACTAGCTACTCGCCGGCGCCCACTGACTAGTCGCAGGGGCGACTAGCTAGTAGCAGGCGGGACTGACTAGTTGAAACCGCGGCTATCTAGTCGCATTTACATACGTTTCTCTTTGTTTGTTTTTCAAAGTTACCCACGAGTGTTTGGTGTCTAAAGACGCGTCTGCTCGCGGACTGATTGAATGTGTAGTAATTGAAGGTAGCTACAGAACAAAATTATGAATTTAAGATGGAAAAATGTGTTTTTTATATATAGAAATTCATTCAAAAATCGTCTGTCGCCAGAGCATTTTTTTGGGGTTCTGCGAATTATTGCTCACAATATTCTATCAGGCGCGAGTGGACTGGTTGACGCTGGGACTAGCCAGTCGCCGGTGCCACTGACTACTAGCAGGGGCGACTAGCTAGTAGCAGGCGGGACTGTCTAGTCGAAATCGCGGCTAGCTAGTCGCATTTACATGCGTTTTATTTTGTTTTTTTTTATAGATTCCCACGAGTGTGAGGTGGCTGCAGACGCGTCTGCTCGCGGGCTCATTGACAGTGCAGTAATTAAAGGTAAATGAAGTTTATAAAAATGAATTTAAGAAGGAAAAGTTTGTTTTTTATACAAAGAAATTCATTCAAAAATCGTCTGGCGCCAGAATATTTTTTTGTAGTTCTGCGACGGATAAATCACAATATTCTATCAAGCGCGAGTGGCTACTCGCAAGTGCGACAAGCTACACGCCGGCGCCCACTGACTAGTCGCAGGGGCGACTAGCTAGTAGCAGGCGGGACTGACTAGTTGAAACCGCGGCTATCTAGTCGCATTTACATACGTTTCTCTTTGTTTGTTTTTCAAAGTTACCCACGAGTGTTTGGTGTCTAAAGACGCGTCTGCTCGCGGGCTGATTGAATGTGTAGTAGTTGAAGGTAGCTACAGAACAAAATTATGAATTTAAGATGGAAAAATGTGTTTTTTATATAAAGAAATTCATTCAAAAATCGTCTGTCGCCAGAGCATTTTTTTGGGGTTCTGCGAATTATTGCTCACAATATTCTATCAGGCGCGAGTGGACTGGTTGACGCTGGGACTAGCCAGTCGCCGGTGCCACTGACTACTAGCAGGGGCGACTAGCTAGTAGCAGGCGGGACTGTCTAGTCGAAATCGCGGCTAGCTAGTCGCATTTACATGCGTTTTATTTTGTTTTTTTTTATAGATTCCCACGAGTGTGAGGTGTCTGCAGACGCGTCTGCTCGCGGGCTCATTGACAGTGCAGTAATTAAAGGTAAATGAAGTTTATAAAAATGAATTTAAGAAGGAAAAGTTTGTTTTTTATATAAAGAAATTCATTCAAAAATCGTCTGGCGCCAGAATATTTTTTTGTAGTTCTGCGACGGATAAATCACAATATTCTATCAAGCGCGAGTGGCTACTCGCAAGTGCGACTAGCTACTCGCCGGCGCCCACTGACTAGTCGCAGGGGCGACTAGCTAGTAGCAGGCGGGACTGACTAGTTGAAACCGCGGCTATCTAGTCGCATTTACATACGTTTCTCTTTGTTTGTTTTTCAAAGTTACCCACGAGTGTTTGGTGTCTAAAGACGCGTCTGCTCGCGGACTGATTGAATGTGTAGTAGTTGAAGGTAGCTACAGAACAAAATTATGAATTTAAGATGGAAAAATGTGTTTTTTATATATAGAAATTCATTCAAAAATCGTCTGTCGCCAGAGCATTTTTTTGGGGTTCTGCGAATTATTGCTCACAATATTCTATCAGGCGCGAGTGGACTGGTTGACGCTGGGACTAGCCAGTCGCCGGTGCCACTGACTACTAGCAGGGGCGACTAGCTAGTAGCAGGCGGGACTGTCTAGTCGAAATCGCGGCTAGCTAGTCGCATTTACATGCGTTTTATTTTGTTTTTTTTTATAGATTCCCACGAGTGTGAGGTGTCTGCAGACGCGTCTGCTCGCGGGCTAATTGACAGTGCAGTAATTAAAGGTAAATGAAGTTTATAAAAATGAATTTAAGAAGGAAAAGTTTGTTTTTTATATAAAGAAATTCATTCAAAAATCGTCTGGCGCCAGAATATTTTTTTGTAGTTCTGCGACGGATAAATCACAATATTCTATCAAGCGCGAGTGGCTACTCGCAAGTGCGACTAGCTACTCTACGGCGCCCACTGACTAGTCGCAGGGGCGACTAGCTAGTAGCAGGCGGGACTGACTAGTTGAAACCGCGGCTATCTAGTCGCATTTACATACGTTTCTCTTTGTTTGTTTTTCAAAGTTACCCACGAGTGTTTGGTGTCTAAAGACGCGTCTGCTCGCGGACTGATTGAATGTGTAGTAATTGAAGGTAGCTACAGAACAAAATTATGAATTTAAGATGGAAAAATGTGTTTTTTATATATAGAAATTCATTCAAAAATCGTCTGTCGCCAGAGCATTTTTTTGGGGTTCTGCGAATTATTGCTCACAATATTCTATCAGGCGCGAGTGGACTGGTTGACGCTGGGACTAGCCAGTCGCCGGTGTCACTGACTACTAGCAGGGGCGACTAGCTAGTAGCAGGCGGGACTGTCTAGTCGAAATCGCGGCTAGCTAGTCGCATTTACATGCGTTTTATTTTGTTTTTTTTTATAGATTCCCACGAGTGTGAGGTGTCTGCAGACGCGTCTGCTCGCGGGCTCATTGACAGTGCAGTAATTAAAGGTAAATGAAGTTTATAAAAATGAATTTAAGAAGGAAAAGTTTGTTTTTTATATAAAGAAATTCATTCAAAAATCGTCTGGCGCCAGAAGATTTTTTTGTAGTTCTGCGACGGATAAATCACAATATTCTATCAAGCGCGAGTGGCTACTCGCAAGTGCGACTAGCTACTCGCTGGCGCCCACTGACTAGTCGCAGGGGTGACTAGCTAGTAGCAGGTGGGACTGACTAGTTGAAACCGCGGCTATCTAGTCGCATTTACATACGTTTCTCTTTGTTTGTTTTTCAAAGTTACCCACGAGTGTTTGGTGTCTAAAGACGCGTCTGCTCGCGGACTGATTGAATGTGTAGTAATTGAAGGTAGCTACAGAACAAAATTATGAATTTAAGATGGAAAAATGTGTTTTTTATATATAGAAATTCATTCAAAAATCGTCTGTCGCCAGAGCATTTTTTTGGGGTTCTGCGAATTATTGCTCACAATAATCTATCAGGCGCGAGTGGACTGGTTGACGCTGGGACTAGCCAGTCGCCGGTGCCACTGACTACTAGCAGGGGCGACTAGCTAGTAGCAGGCGGGACTGTCTAGTCGAAATCGCGGCTAGCTAGTCGCATTTACATGCGTTTTATTTTGTTTTTTTTTATAGATTCCCACGAGTGTGAGGTGTCTGCAGACGCGTCTGCTCGCGGGCTCATTGAAAATGCAGTAATTAAAGGTAAATGAAGTTTATAAAAATGAATTTAAGAAGGAAAAGTTTGTTTTTTATATGAAGAAATTCATTCAAAAATCGTCTGGCGCCTGAATATTTTTTGTAGTTCTGCGACGGATAAATCACAATATTCTATCAAGCGCGAGTGGCTACTCGCAAGTGCGACTAGGTAGTCGCCGGCGCCACTGACTAGTCGCAGGGGCGACTAGCTAGTAGCAGGCGGGACTGACTAGTCGAAACCGCGGCTATCTAGTCGCATTTACATACGTTTCTTTTTGTTTGTTTTTCAAAGTTACCCACGAGTGTTTGGTGTCTGAAGACGCATCTGCTCGCGGGCTGATTGACTGTGTAGTAATTGAAGGTAGCTACAAAACAAAATTATGAATTTAAGATGGAAAAATATGTTTTTTTTATATAGAAATTCATTCAAACATCGTCTGTCGCCAGAGCATTTTTTTGGGGTTCTGCGAATTATTACTCACAATATTTTATCAGGCGCGAGTGGCTAGTCGACCCTAGGACTAGCCAGTCGCCGGTGCCACTGACTACTAGCAGGGGCGACTAGCTATTAGCAGGCGGGTCTGTCTAGTCGAAATCGCGGCTAGCTAGTCGCATTTACATGCGTTTTATTTTGTTTTTTTTTATAGATTCCCACGAGTGTGAGGTGTCTGCAGACGCGTCTGCTCGCGGGCTCATTGACAGTGCAGTAATAAAGGTAAATGAAGTTTATAAAAATGAATTTAAGAAGGAAAAGTTTGTTTTTTATATAAAGAAATTCATTCAAAAATCGTCTGGCGCCAGAATATTTTTTTGTAGTTCTGCGACGGATAAATCACAATATTCTATCAAGCGCGAGTGGCTACTCGCAAGTGCGACTAGCTACTCGCTGGCGCCCACTGACTAGTCGCAGGGGTGACTAGCTAGTAGCAGGCGGGACTGACTAGTTGAAACCGCGGCTATCTAGTCGCATTTACATACGTTTCTCTTTGTTTGTTTTTCAAAGTTACCCACGAGTGTTTGGTGTCTAAAGACGCGTCTGCTCGCGGGCTCATTGACAGTGCAGTAATTAAAGGTAAATGAAGATTATAAAATGAATTTAAGAAGGAAAAGTTTGTTTTTTATATAAAGAAATTCATTCAAAAATCGTCTGGCGCCAGAATATTTTTTTGTAGTTCTGCGACGGATAAATCACAATATTCTATCACGCGCGAGTGGCTACTCGCAAGTGCGACTAGCTACTCGCCGGCGCCCACTGACTAGTCGCAGGGGCGACTAGCTAGTAGCAGGCGGGACTGACTAGTTGAAACCGCGGCTATCTAGTCGCATTTACATACGTTTCTCTTTGTTTGTTTTTCAAAGTTAGCCACGAGTGTTTGGTGTCTAAAGACGCGTCTGCTCGCGGACTGATTGAATGTGTAGTAATTGAAGGTAGCTACAGAACAAAATTATGAATTTAAGATGGAAAAATGTGTTTTTTATATATAGAAATTCATTCAAAAATCGTCTGTCGCCAGAGCATTTTTTTGGGGTTCTGCGAATTATTGCTCACAATATTCTATCAGAGGCGAGTGGACTGGTGGACGCTGGGACTAGCCAGTCGCCGGTGCCACTGACTACTAGCAGGGGCGACTAGCTAGTAGCAGGCAGGACTGTCTAGTCGAAATCGCGGCTAGCTAGTCGCATTTACATGCGTTTTATTTTGTTTTTTTTTATAGATTCCCACGAGTGTGAGGTGTCTGCAGACGCGTCTGCTCGCGGGCTCATTGACAATGCAGTAATTAAAGGTAAATGAAGTTTATAAAAATGAATTTAAGAAGGAAAAGTTTGTTTTTTATATAAAGAAATTCATTCAAAAATCGTCTGGTGCCAGAATATTTTTTTGTAATTCTGCGACGGATAAATCACAATATTCTATCAAGCGCGAGTGGCTACTCGCAAATGCGACTAGCTAGTCCCCGGCGCCCACTGACTAGTCGCAGGGGCGACTAGCTAGTAGCAGGCGGGACTGACTAGTTGAAACCGCGGCTATCTAGTCGCATTTACATACGTTTCTCTTTGTTTGTTTTTCAAAGTTACCCACAAGTGTTTGGTGTCAAAAGACGCGTCTGCTCGCGGACTGATTGAATGTGTAGTAATTGAAGGTAGCTACAGAACAAAATTATGAATTTAAGATGGAAAAATGTGTTTTTTATATAAAGAAATTCATTCAAAAATCGTCTGGCGCCAGAATATTTTTTGTAGTTCTGCGACGGATAAATCACAATATTCTATCAAGCGCGAGTGGCTACTCGCAAGTGCGACTAGGTAGTCGCCGGCGCCACTGACTAGTCGCAGGGGCGACTAGCTAGTAGCAGGCGGGACTGACTAGTCGAAACCGCGGCTATCTAGTCGCATTTACATACGTTTCTTTTTGTTTGTTTTTCAAAGTTACCCACGAGTGTTTGGTGTCTGAAGACGCATCTGCTCGCGGGCTGATTGACTGTGTAGTAATTGAAGGTAGCTACAAAACAAAATTATGAATTTAAGATGGAAAAATATGTTTTTTTTATATAGAAATTCATTCAAACATCGTCTGTCGCCAGAGCATTTTTTTGGGGTTCTGCGAATTATTACTCACAATATTTTATCAGGCGCGAGTGGCTAGTCGACCCTGGGACTAGCCAGTCGCCGGTGCCACTGACTACTAGCAGGGGCGACTAGCTATTAGCAGGCGGGTCTGTCTAGTCGAAATCGCGGCTAGCTAGTCGCATTTACATGCGTTTTATTTTGTTTTTTTTTATAGATTCCCACGAGTGTGAGGTGTCTGCAGACGCGTCTGCTCGCGGGCTCATTGACAGTGCAGTAATAAAGGTAAATGAAGTTTATAAAAATGAATTTAAGAAGGAAAAGTTTGTTTTTTATATAAAGAAATTCATTCAAAAATCGTCTGGCGCCAGAATATTTTTTTGTAGTTCTGCGACGGATAAATCACAATATTCTATCAAGCGCGAGTGGCTACTCGCAAGTGCGACTAGCTACTCGCTGGCGCCCACTGACTAGTCGCAGGGGTGACTAGCTAGTAGCAGGCGGGACTGACTAGTTGAAACCGCGGCTATCTAGTCGCATTTACATACGTTTCTCTTTGTTTGTTTTTCAAAGTTACCCACGAGTGTTTGGTGTCTAAAGACGCGTCTGCTCGCGGGCTCATTGACAGTGCAGTAATTAAAGGTAAATGAAGTTTATAAAAATGAATTTAAGAAGGAAAAGTTTGTTTTTTATATAAAGAAATTCATTCAAAAATCGTCTGGCGCCAGAATATTTTTTTGTAGTTCTGCGACGGATAAATCACAATATTCTATCACGCGCGAGTGGCTACTCGCAAGTGCGACTAGCTACTCGCCGGCGCCCACTGACTAGTCGCAGGGGCGACTAGCTAGTAGCAGGCGGGACTGACTAGTTGAAACCGCGGCTATCTAGTCGCATTTACATACGTTTCTCTTTGTTTGTTTTTCAAAGTTAGCCACGAGTGTTTGGTGTCTAAAGACGCGTCTGCTCGCGGACTGATTGAATGTGTAGTAATTGAAGGTAGCTACAGAACAAAATTATGAATTTAAGATGGAAAAATGTGTTTTTTATATATAGAAATTCATTCAAAAATCGTCTGTCGCCAGAGCATTTTTTTGGGGTTCTGCGAATTATTGCTCACAATATTCTATCAGAGGCGAGTGGACTGGTGGACGCTGGGACTAGCCAGTCGCCGCTGTCACTGACTACTAGCAGGGGCGACTAGCTAGTAGCAGGCGGGACTGTCTAGTCGAAATCGCGGCTAGCTAGTCGCATTTACATGCGTTTTATTTTGTTTTTTTTTATAGATTCCCACGAGTGTGAGGTGTCTGCAGACGCGTCTGCTCGCGGGCTCATTGAAAATGCAGTAATTGAAGGTAAATGAAGTTTATAAAAATGAATTTAAGAAGGAAAAGTTTGTTTTTTATATGAAGAAATTCATTCAAAAATCGTCTGGCGCCAGAATATTTTTTGTAGTTCTGCGACGGATAAATCACAATATTCTATCAAGCGCGAGTGGCTACTCGCAAGTGCGACTAGGTAGTCGCCGGCGCCACTGACTAGTCGCAGGGGCGACTAGCTAGTAGCAGGCGGGACTGACTAGTCGAAACCGCGGCTATCTAGTCGCATTTACATACGTTTCTTTTTGTTTGTTTTTCAAAGTTACCCACGAGTGTTTGGTGTCTGAAGACGCATCTGCTCGCGGGCTGATTGACTGTGTAGTAATTGAAGGTAGCTACAAAACAAAATTATGAATTTAAGATGGAAAAATTTGTTTTTTTTATATAGAAATTCATTCAAACATCGTCTGTCGCCAGAGCATTTTTTTGGGGTTCTGCGAATTATTACTCACAATATTTTATCAGGCGCGAGTGGCTAATCGTACCTGGGACTAGCCAGTCGCCGGTGCCACTGACTACTAGCAGGGGCGACTAGCTATTAGCAGGCGGGTCTGTCTAGTCGAAATCGCGGCTAGCTAGTCGCATTTACATGCGTTTTATTTTGTTTTTTTTTATAGATTCCCACGAGTGTGAGGTGTCTGCAGACGCGTCTGCTCGCGGGCTCATTGACAGTGCAGTAATTAAAGGTAAATGAAGTTTATAAAAATGAATTTAAGAAGAAGAAGTTTGTTTTTTATATAAAGAAATTCATTCAAAAATTGTCTGGCGCCAGAAGATTTTTTTGTAGTTCTGCGACGGATAAATCACAATATTCTATCAAGCGCGAGTGGCTACTCGCAAGTGCGACTAGCTACTCGCTGGCGCCCACTGACTAGTCGCAGGGTTGACTAGCTAGTAGCAGGCGGGACTGACTAGTTGAAACCGCGGCTATCTAGTCGCATTTACATACGTTTCTCTTTGTTTGTTTTTCAAAGTTACCCACGAGTGTTTGGTGTCTAAAGACGCGTCTGCTCGCGGACTGATTGAATGTGTAGTAATTGAAGGTAGCTACAGAACAAAATTATGAATTTAAGATGGAAAAATGTGTTTTTTATATATAGAAATTCATTCAAAAATCGTCTGTCGCCAGAGCATTTTTTTGGGGTTCTGCGAATTATTGCTCATAATATTCTATCAGGCGCGAGTGGACTGGTTGACGCTGGGACTAGCCAGTCGCCGGTGCCACTGACTACTAGCAGGGGCGACTAGCTAGTAGCAGGCAGGACTGTCTAGTCGAAATCGCGGCTAGCTAGTCGCATTTACATGCGTTTTATTTTGTTTTTTTTTATAGATTCCCCCGAGTGTGAGGTGTCTGCAGACGCGTCTGCTCGCGGGCTCATTGACAATGCAGTAATTAAAGGTAAATGAAGTTTATAAAAATGAATTTAAGAAGGAAAAGTTTGTTTTTTATATAAAGAAATTCATTCAAAAATCGTCTGGTGCCAGAATATTTTTTTGTAATTCTGCGACGGATAAATCACAATATTCTATCAAGCGCGGATGGCTACTCGCAAATGCGACTAGCTAGTCGCCGGCGCCCACTGACTAGTCGCAGGGGCGACTAGCTAGTAGCAGGCGGGACTGACTAGTTGAAACCGCGGCTATCTAGTCGCATTTACATACGTTTCTCTTTGTTTGTTTTTCAAAGTTACCCACAAGTGTTTGGTGTCAAAAGACGCGTCTGCTCGCGGACTGATTGAATGTGTAGTAATTGAAGGTAGCTACAGAACAAAATTATGAATTTAAGATGGAAAAAGGTGTTTTTTATATAAAGAAATTCATTCAAAAATCGTCTGGCGCCAGAATATTTTTTGTAGTTCTGCGACGGATAAATCACAATATTCTATCAAGCGCGAGTGGCTACTCGCAAGTGCGACTAGGTAGTCGCCGGCGCCACTGACTAGTCGCAGGGGCGACTAGCTAGTAGCAGGCGGGACTGACGAGTCGAAACCGCGGCTATCTAGTCGCATTTACATACGTTTCTTTTTGTTTGTTTTTCAAAGTTACCCACGAGTGTTTGGTGTCTGAAGACGCATCTGCTCGCGGGCTGATTGACTGTGTAGTAATTAAAGGTAGCTACAAAACAAAATTATGAATTTAAGATGGAAAAATTTGTTTTTTTTATATAGAAATTCATTCAAACATCGTCTGTCGCCAGAGCATTTTTTTGGGGTTCTGCGAATTATTACTCACAATATTTTATCAGGCGCGAGTGGCTAGTCGACCCTGGGACTAGCCAGTCGCCGGTGCCACTGACTACTAGCAGGGGCGACTAGCTATTAGCAGGCGGGTCTGTCTAGTCGAAATCGCGGCTAGCTAGTCGCATTTACATGCGTTTTGTTTTGTTTTTTTTTATAGATTCCCACGAGTGTGAGGTGTCTGCAGACGCGTCTGCTCGCGGGCTCATTGACAGTGCAGTAATTAAAGGTAAATGAAGTTTATAAAAATGAATTTAAGAAGGAAAAGTTTGTTTTTTATATAAAGAAATTCATTCAAAAATCGTCTGGCGCCAGAATATTTTTTTGTAGTTCTGCGACGGATAAATCACAATATTCTATCAAGCGCGAGTGGCTACTCGCAAGTGCGACTAGCTACTCGCTGGCGCCCACTGACTAGTCGCAGGGGCGACTAGCTAGTAGCAGGCGGGACTGACTAGTTGAAACCGCGGCTATCTAGTCGCATTTACATACGTTTCTCTTTGTTTGTTTTTCAAAGTTACCCACGAGTGTTTGGTGTCTAAAGACGCGTCTGCTCGCGGGCTGATTGACTGTGTAGTAATTGAAGGTAGCTACAGAACAAAATTATGAATTTAAGATGGAAAAATGTGTTTTTTATATATAGAAATTCATTCAAAAATCGTCTGTCGCCAGAGCATTTTTTTGGGGTTCTGCGAATTATTGCTCACAATATTCTATCAGGCGCGAGTGGACTGGTCGACGCTGGGACTAGCCAGTCGCCGGTGCCACTGACTACTAGCAGGGGCGACTAGCTAGTAGCAGGCGGGACTGTCTAGTCGAAATCGCGGCTAGCTAGTCGCATTTACATGCGTTTTATTTTGATTTTTTTTATAGAGTCCCACGAGTGTGAGGTGTCTGCAGACGCGTCTGCCCGCGGGCTCATTGACAGTGCAGTAATTAAAGGTAAATGAAGTTTATAAAAATGAATTTAAGAAGGAAAAGTTTGTTTTTTATATAAAGAAATTCATTCAAAAATCGTCTGGCGCCAGAATATTTTTTTGTAGTTATGCGACGGATAAATCACAATATTCTATCAAGCGCAAGTGGCTACTCGCAAGTGCGACTAGCTACTCGCTGGCGCCCACTGACTAGTCGCAGGGTTGTCTAGCTAGTAGCAGGCGGGACTGACTAGTTGAAACCGCGGCTATCTAGTCGCATTTACATACGTTTCTCTTTGTTTGTTTTTCAAAGTTACCCACAAGTGTTTGGTGTCAAAAGACGCGTCTGCTCGCGGACTGATTGAATGTGTAGTAATTGAAGGTAGCTACAGAACAAAATTATGAATTTAAGATGGAAAAATGTGTTTTTTATATATAGAAATTCATTCAAAAATCGTCTGTCGCCAGAGCATTTTTTTGGGGTTCTGCGAATTATTGCTCACAATATTCTATCAGGCGCGAGTGGACTGGTTGACGCTGGGACTAGCCAGTCGCCGGTGCCACTGACTACTAGCAAGGGCGACTAGCTAGTAGCAGGCGGGACTGTCTAGTCGAAATCGCGGCTAGCTAGTCGCATTTACATGCGTTTTATTTTGTTTTTTTTTATAGATTCCCACGAGTGTGAGGTGTCTGCAGACGCGTCTGCTCGCGGGCTCATTGACAATGCAGTAATTAAAGGTAAATGAAGTTTATAAAAATGAATTTAAGAAGGAAAAGTTTGTTTTTTATATAAAGAAATTCATTCAAAAATCGTCTGGCGCCAGAATATTTTTTTGTAATTCTGCGACGGATAAATCACAATATTCTATCAAGCGCGAGTGGCTACTCGCAAATGCGACTAGCTAGTCGCCGGCGCCCACTGACTAGTCGCAGGGGCGACTAGCTAGTAGCAGGCGGGACTGACTAGTTGAAACCGCGGCTATCTAGTCGCATTTACATACGTTTCTCTTTGTTTGTTTTTCAAAGTTACCCACAAGAGTTTGGTGTCTAAAGACGCGTCTGCTCGCGGACTGATTGAATGTGTAGTAATTGAAGGTAGCTACAGAACAAAATTATGAATTTAAGATGGAAAAATGTGTTTTTTATATAAAGAAATTCATTCAAAAATCGTCTGGCGCCAGAATATTTTTTGTAGTTCTGCGACGGATAAATCACAATATTCTATCAAGCGCGAGTGGCTACTCGCAAGTGCGACTAGGTAGTCGCCGGCTTCACTAACTAGTCGCAGGGGCGACTAGCTAGTAGCAGGCGGGACTGACCAGTCGAAATCGCGGCTAGCTAGTCGCATTTACATGCGTTTTATTTTGTTTTTTTTTTTATAGATTCCCACGAGTGTGAGGTGTCTGCAGACGCGACTGCTCGCAGGCTCATTGACAATGCAGTAATTAAAGGTAAATGAAGTTTATAAAAATGAATTTGAGAAGGAAAAGTTTGTTTTTTATATAAAGAAATTCATTCAAAAATCGTCTGGCGCCAGAATATTTGTTTGTAATTCTGCGACGGATAAATCACAATATTCTATCAAGCGCGAGTGGCTACTCGCAAGTGCGACTAGCCAGTCGCCGGTGCCACTGACTACTAGCAGGGGCGACCAGCTAGTAGCAGGCGGGACTGACTAGTCGAAACCGCGGCTATCTAGTCGCATTTACATACGTTTCTTTTTGTTTGTTTTTCAAAGTTACCCACGAGTGTTTGGTGTCCAAAGACGCATCTGCTCGTGGGCTGATTGACTGTGTAGTAATTGAAGGTAGCTACAGAACAAACTTATGAATTTAAGATGGAAAAATGTGTTTTTTATATATAGAAATTCATTCAAACATCGTCTGTCGCCAGAGCATTTTTTTGGGGTTCTGCGACGGATAAATCACAATATTCTATCAAGCGCGAGTGGCTACTCGCAAGTGCGACTAGGTAGTCGCCGGCGCCACTGACTAGTTGCAGGGGCGACTAGCTAGTAGCAGGTGGGTCTGTCTAGTCGAAATCGCGGCTAGCTAGTCGCATTTACATGCGTTTTATTTTGTTTTTTTTATAGATTCCCACGAGTGTGAGGTGTCTGCAGACGCGTCTGCTCGCGGGCTCATTGACAGTGCAGTAATTAAAGGTAAATGAAGTTTATAAAAATGAATTTAAGAAGGAAAAGTTTGTTTTTTATATAAAGAAATTCATTCAAAAATCGTCTGGCGCCAGAATATTGTTTTGTAGTTCTGCGACGGATAAATCACAATATTCTATCAAGCGCGAGTGGCTACTCGCAAATGCGACTAGCTAGTCGCCGGCGCCCACTGACTAGTCGCAGGGGCGACTAGCTAGTAGCAGGCGGGACTGACTAGTGGAAACCGCGGATATCTAGTCGCATTTACATACGTTTCTTTTTGTTCGTTTTCAAAGCTACCCACGAGTGTTTGGTGTCTAAAGACGCGTCTGCTCGCGGGCTGATTGACTGTGTAGTAACTAAAGGTAGCTACACAAAAAAATTATGAATTTAAGATGGAAAAATGTGTTTTTTATATATAGAAATTCATTCAAACATCGTCTGTCGCCAGAGCAATTTTTTGGGGTTCTGCGAATTATTACTCACAATATTCTATCAGGCGCGAGTGGCTAGTCGACACTGGGACTAGCCAGTCGCCGGTGCCACTGACTACTAGCAGGGGCGACTAGCTAGTAGCAGGCGGGTCTGTCTAGTCGAAATCGCGGCTAGCTAGTCGCATTTACATGCGTTTTATTTTGTTTTTTTTTATAGATTCCCACGAGTGTGAGGTGTCTGCAGACGCGTCTGCTCGCGGGCTCATTGACAGTGCAGTAATTAAAGGTAAATGAAGTTTATAAAAATGAATTTAAGAAGGAAAAGTTTGTTTTTTATATAAAGAAATTCATTCAAAAATCGTCTGGCGCCAGAATATTGTTTTGTAGTTCTGCGACGGATAAATCACAATATTCTATCAAACGCGAGTGGCTACTTGCAAATGCGACTAGCTAGTCGCCGGCGCCCACTGACTAGTCGCAGGGGCGACTAGCTAGTAGCAGGCGGGACTGACTAGTGGAAACCGCGGCTATCTAGTCGCATTTACATACGTTTCATTTTGTTTTTTTTTATAGATTCCCACGAGTGTGAGGTGTCTGCAGACGCGTCTGCTCGCGGGCTCATTGACAGTGCAGTAATTGAAGGTAAATGAAGTTTATAAAAATGAATTTAAGAAGGAAAAGTTTGTTTTTTATATAAAGAAATTCATTCAAAAATCGTCTGGCGCCAGAATATTGTTTTGTAGTTCTGCGACGGATAAATCACAATATTCTATCAAGCGCGAGTGGCTACTCGCAAATGCGACTAGCTAGTTGCCGGCGCCCACTGACTAGTCGCAGGGGCGACTAGCTAGTAGCAGGCGGGACTGACTAGTGGAAACCGCGGCTATCTAGTCGCATTTACATACGTTTCTTTTTGTTCGTTTTCAAAGCTACCCACGAGTGTTTGGTGTCTAAAGACGCGTCTGCTCGCGGGCTGATTGACTGTGTAGTAACTTAAGGTAGCTACACAAAAAAATTATGATTTTAAGATGTAAAAATGTGTTTTTTATATATAGAAACTAGCTGCCCGCCCCGGCTTCGCACGGGTTGCGGTACTTATCTACGGCGTACCCTACCTACCTACCCTACCTACCTACCTACCCTACCTACCTACCCTACCTACCTACCCTACCTACCTTCCCTACCTACCCTACCTACCTACCTACCCTACCTACCTACCTACCCTACCTACCTACCCTACCTACCTACCTACCCTACCTACCTACCTACCCTACCTACCTACCTACCTACCTACCCTACCTACCTACCTACCTCCCTTACTCCCTACCCTATCTACCAAAAAAAAAAAAAAAAAAAAAAAAAAAAAAAAAAAAAAAAAAAAAATAACATTGATGTTGGCCGATTCTCATAGATACCGGATAAGCACAAAAAATTTCATCAAAATCGGTTAAGCCGTTTCGGAGGAGTATGGCAACGAAAACTGTGACACGAGAATTTTATATATTAGACTAGCTGCCCGCCCCGGCTTCGCACGGGTTGCGGTACTTATCTACGGCGTACCCTACCTACCTACCCTACCTACCTACCTACCCTACCTACCCTACCTACCTACCCTACCTACCTACTCTACCTACCTACCTACCCTACCTACCTACCTACCTCCCTAACTCCCTACCCTACCTACCAAAAAAAAAAAAAAAAAAATAAAAAAAAAAAAAAAAAAAAAAAAAAGATGTTGGCCGATTCTCATAGATACCGGATAAGCACAAAAAATTTCATCAAAATCGGTTTAGCCGTTTCGGAGGAGTATGGCAACGAAAACTGTGACACGAGAATTTTATATATTAGATTCATTCAAAAATCGTCTGTCGCCAGAGCATTTTTTTGGGGTTCTGCGAATTATTGCTCACAATATTCTATCAGGCGCGAGTGGACTGGTCGACGCTGGGACTAGCCAGTCGCCGGTGCCACTGACTACTAGCCGGGGCGACTAGCTAGTAGCAGGCGGGTCTGTCTAGTCGAAATCGCGGCTAGCTAGTCGCATTTACATGCGTTTTATTTTGTTTTTTTTTATAGATTCCCACGAGTGTGAGGTGTCTGCAGACGCGTCTGCTCGCGGGCTCATTGACAGTGCAGTAATTAAAGGTAAATGAAGTTTATAAAAATGAATTTAAAAAGGAAAAGTTTGTTTTTTATATAAAGAAATTCATTCAAAAATCGTCTGGCGCCAGAATATTGTTTTGTAGTTCTGCGACGGATAAATCACAATATTCTATCAAGCGCGAGTGGCTACTCGCAAATGCGACTAGCTAGTCGCCGGCGCCCACTGATTAGTCGCAGGGGCGACTAGCTAGTAGCAGGCGGGACTGACTAGTGGAAACCGCGGATATCTAGTCGCATTTACATACGTTTCTTTTTGTTCGTTTTCAAAGCTACCCACGAGTGTTTGGTGTCTAAAGACGCGTCTGCTCGCGGGCTGATTGACTGTGTAGTAACTAAAGGTAGCTACACAAAAAAATTATGAATGTAAGATGGAAAAATGTGTTTTTTATATATAGAAATTCATTCAAACATCGTCTGTCGCCAGAGCATTTTTTTGGGGTTCTGCGAATTATTACTCACAATATTCTATCAGGCGCGAGTGGCTAGTCGACACTGGGACTAGCCAGTCGCCGGTGCCACTGACTACTAGCAGGGGCGACTAGCTAGTAGCAGGCGGGTCTGTCTAGTCGAAATCGCGGCTAGCTAGTCGCATTTACATGCGTTTTATTTTGTTTTTTTTTATAGATTCCCACGAGTGTGAGGTGTCTGCAGACGCGTCTGCTCGCGGGCTCATTGACAATGCAGTAATTAAAGGTAAATGAAGTTTATAAAAATGAATTTAAGAAGGAAAAGTTTGTTTTTTATATAAAGAAATTCAATCAAAAATCGTCTGGCTCCAGAATATTTTTTTGTAGTTCTGCGACGGATAAATCACAATATTCTATCAAGCGCGAGTGGCTACTCGCAAATGCGACTAGCTAGTCGCCGGCGCCCACTGACTAGTCGCAGGGGCGACTAGCTAGTAGCAGGCGGGACTGACTAGTGGAAACCGCAACTATCTAGTCGCATTTACATACGTTTCTTTTTGTTTGTTTTCAAAGCTACCCACGAGTGTTTGGTGTCTAAAGACGCGTTTGCTCGCGGGCTGATTGACTGTGTAGTAATTAAAGGTAGCAACACAACAAAATTATGATTTTAAGATGTAAAAATGTGTTTTTTATATATAGAAATTCATTCAAAAATCGTCTGTCGCCAGAGCATTTTTTTGGTGTTCTGCGAATTATTGCTCACAATATTCTATCAGGCGCGAGTGGACTGGTCGACGCTGGGACTAGCCAGTCGCCGGTGCCACTGACTACTAGCCGGGGCGACTAGCTAGTAGCAGGCGGGACTGTCTAGTCGAAATCGCGGCTAGCTAGTCGCATTTACATGCGTTTTATTTTGTTTTTTTTTTATAGATTCCCACGAGTGTGAGATATCGGCAGACGCGTCTGTTCGCGGGCTCATTGACAATGCAGTAATTAAAGGTAAATGAAGTTTATAAAAATGAATTTAAGAAGGAAAAGTTTGTTTTTTATATAAAGAAATTCATTCAAAAATCGTCTGGCGCCAGAATATTTGTTTGTATTTCTGCGACGGATAAATCACAATATTCTATCAAGCGCGAGTGGCTACTCGCAAGTGCGACTAGCCAGTCGCCGGTGCCACTGACTACTAGCAGGGGCGACCAGCTAGTAGCAGGCGGGACTGACTAGTCGAAACCGCGGCTATCTAGTCGCATTTACATACGTTTCTTTTTGTTTGTTTTTCAAAGTTACCCACGAGTGTTTGGTGTCCAAAGACGCATCTGCTCGTGGGCTGATTGACTGTGTAGTAATTGAAGGTAGCTACAGAACAAACTTATGAATTTAAGATGGAAAAATGTGTTTTTTATATATAGAAATTCATTCAAACATCGTCTGTCGCCAGAGCATTTTTTTGGGGTTCTGCGACGGATAAATCACAATATTCTATCAAGCGCGAGTGGCTACTCGCAAGTGCGACTAGGTAGTCGCCGGCGCCACTGACTAGTTGCAGGGGCGACTAGCTAGTAGCAGGTGGGTCTGTCTAGTCGAAATCGCGGCTAGCTAGTCGCATTTACATGCGTTTTATTTTGTTTTTTTTATAGATTCCCACGAGTGTGAGGTGTCTGCAGACGCGTCTGCTCGCGGGCTCATTGACAGTGCAGTAATTAAAGGTAAATGAAGTTTATAAAAATGAATTTAAGAAGGAAAAGTTTGTTTTTTATATAAAGAAATTCATTCAAAAATCGTCTGGCGCCAGAATATTGTTTTGTAGTTCTGCGACGGATAAATCACAATATTCTATCAAGCGCGAGTGGCTACTCGCAAATGCGACTAGCTAGTCGCCGGCGCCCACTGACTAGTCGCAGGGGCGACTAGCTAGTAGCAGGCGGGACTGACTAGTGGAAACCGCGGATATCTAGTCGCATTTACATACGTTTCTTTTTGTTCGTTTTCAAAGCTACCCACGAGTGTTTGGTGTCTAAAGACGCGTCTGCTCGCGGGCTGATTGACTGTGTAGTAACTAAAGGTAGCTACACAAAAAAATTATGAATTTAAGATGGAAAAATGTGTTTTTTATATATAGAAATTCATTCAAACATCGTCTGTCGCCAGAGCAATTTTTTGGGGTTCTGCGAATTATTACTCACAATATTCTATCAGGCGCGAGTGGCTAGTCGACACTGGGACTAGCCAGTCGCCGGTGCCACTGACTACTAGCAGGGGCGACTAGCTAGTAGCAGGCGGGTCTGTCTAGTCGAAATCGCGGCTAGCTAGTCGCATTTACATGCGTTTTATTTTGTTTTTTTTTATAGATTCCCACGAGTGTGAGGTGTCTGCAGACGCGTCTGCTCGCGGGCTCATTGACAGTGCAGTAATTAAAGGTAAATGAAGTTTATAAAAATGAATTTAAGAAGGAAAAGTTTGTTTTTTATATAAAGAAATTCATTCAAAAATCGTCTGGCGCCAGAATATTGTTTTGTAGTTCTGCGACGGATAAATCACAATATTCTATCAAACGCGAGTGGCTACTTGCAAATGCGACTAGCTAGTCGCCGGCGCCCACTGACTAGTCGCAGGGGCGACTAGCTAGTAGCAGGCGGGACTGACTAGTGGAAACCGCGGCTATCTAGTCGCATTTACATACGTTTCATTTTGTTTTTTTTTATAGATTCCCACGAGTGTGAGGTGTCTGCAGACGCGTCTGCTCGCGGGCTCATTGACAGTGCAGTAATTGAAGGTAAATGAAGTTTATAAAAATGAATTTAAGAAGGAAAAGTTTGTTTTTTATATAAAGAAATTCATTCAAAAATCGTCTGGCGCCAGAATATTGTTTTGTAGTTCTGCGACGGATAAATCACAATATTCTATCAAGCGCGAGTGGCTACTCGCAAATGCGACTAGCTAGTTGCCGGCGCCCACTGACTAGTCGCAGGGGCGACTAGCTAGTAGCAGGCGGGACTGACTAGTGGAAACCGCGGCTATCTAGTCGCATTTACATACGTTTCTTTTTGTTCGTTTTCAAAGCTACCCACGAGTGTTTGGTGTCTAAAGACGCGTCTGCTCGCGGGCTGATTGACTGTGTAGTAACTTAAGGTAGCTACACAAAAAAATTATGATTTTAAGATGTAAAAATGTGTTTTTTATATATAGAAACTAGCTGCCCGCCCCGGCTTCGCACGGGTTGCGGTACTTATCTACGGCGTACCCTACCTACCTACCCTACCTACCTACCTACCCTACCTACCTACCCTACCTACCTACCCTACCTACCTTCCCTACCTACCCTACCTACCTACCTACCCTACCTACCTACCTACCTACCTACCCTACCTACCTACCTACCTCCCTTACTCCCTACCCTATCTACCAAAAAAAAAAAAAAAAAAAAAAAAAAAAAAAAAAAAAAAAAAAAAAAAAAAAAATAACATTGATGTTGGCCGATTCTCATAGATACCGGATAAGCACAAAAAATTTCATCAAAATCGGTTAAGCCGTTTCGGAGGAGTATGGCAACGAAAACTGTGACACGAGAATTTTATATATTAGACTAGCTGCCCGCCCCGGCTTCGCACGGGTTGCGGTACTTATCTACGGCGTACCCTACCTACCTACCCTACCTACCTACCTACCCTACCTACCCTACCTACCTACCCTACCTACCTACTCTACCTACCTACCTACCCTACCTACCTACCTACCTCCCTAACTCC
Source organism: Dryobotodes eremita (assembly GCA_917490735.1). Lineage (NCBI taxonomy): Eukaryota > Metazoa > Arthropoda > Insecta > Lepidoptera > Noctuidae > Dryobotodes > Dryobotodes eremita. Next base: position 12,904,342 of record OU823269.1, on the reverse strand, counting down.
CTACCCTACCTACCAAAAAAAAAAAAAAAAAAATAAAAAAAAAAAAAAAAAAAAAAAAAGATGTTGGCCGATTCTCATAGATACCGGATAAGCACAAAAAATTTCATCAAAATCGGTTTAGCCGTTTCGGAGGAGTATGGCAACGAAAACTGTGACACGAGAATTTTATATATTAGATTCATTCAAAAATCGTCTGTCGCCAGAGCATTTTTTTGGGGTTCTGCGAATTATTGCTCACAATATTCTATCAGGCGCGAGTGGACTGGTCGACGCTGGGACTAGCCAGTCGCCGGTGCCACTGACTACTAGCCGGGGCGACTAGCTAGTAGCAGGCGGGTCTGTCTAGTCGAAATCGCGGCTAGCTAGTCGCATTTACATGCGTTTTATTTTGTTTTTTTTTATAGATTCCCACGAGTGTGAGGTGTCTGCAGACGCGTCTGCTCGCGGGCTCATTGACAGTGCAGTAATTAAAGGTAAATGAAGTTTATAAAAATGAATTTAAAAAGGAAAAGTTTGTTTTTTATATAAAGAAATTCATTCAAAAATCGTCTGGCGCCAGAATATTGTTTTGTAGTTCTGCGACGGATAAATCACAATATTCTATCAAGCGCGAGTGGCTACTCGCAAATGCGACTAGCTAGTCGCCGGCGCCCACTGATTAGTCGCAGGGGCGACTAGCTAGTAGCAGGCGGGACTGACTAGTGGAAACCGCGGATATCTAGTCGCATTTACATACGTTTCTTTTTGTTCGTTTTCAAAGCTACCCACGAGTGTTTGGTGTCTAAAGACGCGTCTGCTCGCGGGCTGATTGACTGTGTAGTAACTAAAGGTAGCTACACAAAAAAATTATGAATGTAAGATGGAAAAATGTGTTTTTTATATATAGAAATTCATTCAAACATCGTCTGTCGCCAGAGCATTTTTTTGGGGTTCTGCGAATTATTACTCACAATATTCTATCAGGCGCGAGTGGCTAGTCGACACTGGGACTAGCCAGTCGCCGGTGCCACTGACTACTAGCAGGGGCGACTAGCTAGTAGCAGGCGGGTCTGTCTAGTCGAAATCGCGGCTAGCTAGTCGCATTTACATGCGTTTTATTTTGTTTTTTTTTATAGATTCCCACGAGTGTGAGGTGTCTGCAGACGCGTCTGCTCGCGGGCTCATTGACAGTGCAGTAATTAAAGGTAAATGAAGTTTATAAAAATGAATTTAAGAAGGAAAAGTTTGTTTTTTATATAAAGAAATTCATTCAAAAATCGTCTGGCGCCAGAATATTTTTTTGTAGTTATGCGACGGATAAATCACAATATTCTATCAAGCGCAAGTGGCTACTCGCAAGTGCGACTAGCTACTCGCTGGCGCCCACTGACTAGTCGCAGGGTTGACTAGCTAGTAGCAGGCGGGACTGACTAGTTGAAACCGCGGCTATCTAGTCGCATTTACATACGTTTCTCTTTGTTTGTTTTTCAAAGTTACCCACGAGTGTTTGGTGTCTAAAGACGCGTCTGCTCGCGGACTGATTGAATGTGTAGTAATTGAAGGTAGCTACAGAACAAAATTATGAATTTAAGATGGAAAAATGTGTTTTTTATATATAGAAATTCATTCAAAAATCGTCTGTCGCCAGAGCATTTTTTTGGGGTTCTGCGAATTATTGCTCACAATATTCTATCAGGCGCGAGTGGACTGGTCGACGCTGGGACTAGCCAGTCGCCGGTGCCACTGACTACTAGCAGGGGCGACTAGCTAGTAGCAGGCGGGACTGTCTAGTCGAAATCGCGGCTAGCTAGTCGCATTTACATGCGTTTTATTTTGATTTTTTTTATAGAGTCCCACGAGTGTGAGGTGTCTGCAGACGCGTCTGCCCGCGGGCTCATTGACAGTGCAGTAATTAAAGGTAAATGAAGTTTATAAAAATGAATTTAAGAAGGAAAAGTTTGTTTTTTATATAAAGAAATTCATTCAAAAATCGTCTGGCGCCAGAATATTTTTTTGTAGTTATGCGACGGATAAATCACAATATTCTATCAAGCGCAAGTGGCTACTCGCAAGTGCGACTAGCTACTCGCTGGCGCCCACTGACTAGTCGCAGGGTTGACTAGCTAGTAGCAGGCGGGACTGACTAGTTGAAACCGCGGCTATCTAGTCGCATTTACATACGTTTCTCTTTGTTTGTTTTTCAAAGTTACCCACGAGTGTTTGGTGTCTAAAGACGCGTCTGCTCGCGGGCTGATTGACTGTGTAGTAACTAAAGGTAGCTACACAAAAAAATTATGATTTTAAGATGTAAAAATGTGTTTTTTATATATAGAAATTCATTCAAAAATCGTCTGTCGCCAGAGCATTTTTTTGGGGTTCTGCGAATTATTGCTCACAATATTCTATCAGGCGCGAGTGGACTGGTCGACGCTGGGACTAGCCAGTCGCCGGTGCCACTGACTACTAGCCGGGGCGACTAGCTAGTAGCAGGCGGGTCTGTCTAGTCGAAATCGCGGCTAGCTAGTCGCATTTACATGCGTTTTATTTTGTTTTTTTTTATAGATTCCCACGAGTGTGAGGTGTCTGCAGACGCGTCTGCTCGCGGGCTCATTGACAGTGCAGTAATTAAAGGTAAATGAAGTTTATAAAAATGAATTTAAAAAGGAAAAGTTTGTTTTTTATATAAAGAAATTCATTCAAAAATCGTCTGGCGCCAGAATATTGTTTTGTAGTTCTGCGACGGATAAATCACAATATTCTATCAAGCGCGAGTGGCTACTCGCAAGTGCGACTAGCTACTCGCCGGCGCCCACTGACTAGTCGCAGGGGCGACTAGCTAGTAGCAGGCGGGACTGACTAGTTGAAACCGCGGCTATCTTGTCGCATTTACATACGTTTCTCTTTGTTTGTTTTTCAAAGTTACCCACGAGTGTTTGGTGTCTAAAGACGCGTCTGCTCGCGGACTGAATGAATGTGTAGTAATTGAAGGTAGCTACAGAACAAAATTATGAATTTAAGATGGAAAAATGTGTTTTTTATATATAGAAATTCATTCAAAAATCGTCTGTCGCCAGAGCATTTTTTTGGGGTTCTGCGAATTATTGCTCACAATATTCTATCAGGCGCGAGTGGACTGGTCGACGCTGGGACTAGCCAGTCGCCGGTGCCACTGCCTACTAGCAGGGGCGACTAGCTAGTAGCAGGCGGGACTGTCTAGTCGAAATCTCGGCTAGCTAGTCGCATTTACATGCGTTTTATTTTGTTTTTTTTTTATAGATTCCCACGAGTGTGAGGTGTCTGCAGACGCGTCTGCTCGCGGGCTCATTGACAATGCAGTAATTAAAGGTAAATGAAGTTTATAAAAATGAATTGAAGAAGGAAAAGTTTGTTTTTTATATAAAGAAATTCAATCAAAAATAGTCTGGCTCCAGAATATTTTTTTGTAGTTCTGCGACGGATAAATCACAATATTCTATCAAGCGCGAGTGGCTACTCGCAAGTGCGACTAGCTACTCGCCGGCGCCCACTGACTAGTCGCAGGGGCGACTAGCTAGTAGCAGGCGGGACTGACTAGTTGAAACCGCGGCTATCTAGTCGCATTTACATACGTTTCTTTTTGTTTGTTTTTCAAAGTTACCCACGAGTGTTTGGTGTCCAAAGACGCATCTGCTCGCGAGCTGATTGACTGTGTAGTAATTGAAGGTAGCTACAGAACAAAATTATGAATTTAAGATGGAAAAATGTGTTTTTTATATATAGAAATTCATTCATAATCGTCTGTCGCCAGAGCATTTTTTTGGGGTTCTGCGAATTATTACTCAAAATATTCTATCAGGTGCGAGTGGCTAGTCGACACTGGGACTAGCCGGTCACTGGTGCCACTGACTACTAGCAGGGGCGACTAGCTAATAGCAGGCGGGACTGACTAGTCGAAATCGCGGCTAGCTAGTCGCATTTACATGCGTTTTATTTTGTTTTTTTTTATAGATTCCCACGAGTGTGAGGTGTCTGCAGACGCGTCTGCTCGCGGGCTCATTGACAATGCAGTAATCAAAGGTAAATGAAGTTTATAAAAATGAATTTGAGAAGGAAAAGTTTGTTTTTTATATAAAGAAATTCATTCAAAAATCGTCTGGCGCCAGAATATTTGTTTGTAATTCTGCGACGGATAAATCACAATATTCTATCAAGCGCGAGTGGCTACTCGCAAGTGCGACTAGCCAGTCGCCGGTGCCACTGACTACTAGCAGGGGCGACCAGCTAGTAGCAGGCGGGACTGACTAGTCGAAACCGCGGCTATCTAGTCGCATTTACCTACGTTTCTTTTTGTTTGTTTTTCAAAGTTACCCACGAGTGTTTGGTGTCCAAAGACGCATCTGCTCGCGGGCTGATTGACTGTGTAGTAATTGAAGGTAGCTACAGAACAAAATTATGAATTTAAGATGGAAAAATGTGTTTTTTATATATAGAAATTCATTCAAACATCGTCTGTCGCCAGAGCATTTTTTTGGGGTTCTGCGAATTATTACTCACAATATTCTATCAGGCGCGAGTGGCTAGTCGACACTGGGACTAGCCAGTTGCCGGTGCCACTGACTACTAGCAGGGGCGACTAGCTAGTAGCAGGCGGGTCTGTCTAGTCGAAATCGCGGCTAGCTAGTCGCATTTACATGCGTTTTATTTTGTTTTTTTTTATAGATTCCCACGAGTGTGAGGTGTCTGCAGACGCGTCTGCTCGCGGGCTCATTGACAGTGCAGTAATTAAAGGTAAATGAAGTTTATAAAAATGAATTTAAGAAGGAAAAGTTTGTTTTTTATATAAAGAAATTCAATCAAAAATCGTCTGGCTCCAGAATATTTTTTTGTAGTTCTGCGACGGATAAATCACAATATTCTATCAAGCGCGAGTGGCTACTCGCAAGTGCGACTAGCTACTCGCCGGCGCCCACTGACTAGTCGCAGGGGCGACTAGCTAGTAGCAGGCGGGACTGACTAGTTGAAACCGCGGCTATCTAGTCGCATTTACATACGTTTCTCTTTGTTTGTTTTTCAAAGTTACCCACGAGTGTTTGGTGTCCAAAGACGCATCTGCTCTTGGGCTGATTGACTGTGTAGTAATTGAAGGTAGCTACAGAACAAAATTATGAATTTAAGATGGAAAAATGTGTTTTTTATATATAGAAATTCATTCAAACATCGTCTGTCGCCAGAGCATTTTTTTGGGGTTCTGCGAATTATTACTCACAATATTCTATCAGGCGCGAGTGGCTAGTCGACACTGGGACTAGCCAGTCGCCGGTGCCACTGACTACTAGCAGGGTCGACTAGCTAGTAGCAGGCGGGTCTGTCTAGTCGAAATCGCGGCTAGCTAGTCGCATTTACATGCGTTTTATTTTGTTTTTTTTTATAGATTCCCACGAGTCTGAGGTGTCTGCAGACGCGTCTGCTCGCGGCTCATTGACAGTGCAGTAATTAAAGGTAAATGAAGTTTATAAAAATGAATATAAGAAGGAAAAGTTTGTTTTTTATATAAAGAAATTCATTCAAAAATCGTCTGGCGCCAGAATATTGTTTTGTAGTTCTGCGACGGATAAATCACAATATTCTATCAAGCGCGAGTGGCTACTCGCAAGTGCGACTAGCTACTCGCCGGCGCCCACTGACTAGTCGCAGGGGCGACTAGCTAGTAGCAGGCGGGACTGACTAGTCGAAACCGCGGCTATCTAGTCGCATTTGCATACGTTTCTTTTTGTTTGTTTTTCAAAGTTACCCACGAGTGTTTGGTTTCCAAAGACGCATCTTCTCGCGAGCTGATTGACTGTGTAGTAATTGAAGGTAGCTACAGAACAAAATTATGAATTTAAGATGGAAAAATGTGTTTTTTATATATAGAAATTCATTCATAATCGCCTGTCGCCAGAGCATTTTTTTGGGGTTCTGCGAATTATTACTCAAAATATTCTATCAGGTGCGAGTGGCTAGTCGACACTGGGACTAGCTGGTCACTGGTGCCACTGACTACTAGCAGGGGCGACTAGCTAGTAGCAGGCGGGACTGACTAGTCGAAATCGCGGCTAGCTAGTCGCATTTACATGCGTTTTATTTTGTTTTTTTTTATAGATTCCCACGAGTGTGAGGTGTCTGCAGACGCGTCTGCTCGCGGGCTCATTGACAATGCAGTAATCAAAGGTAAATGAAGTTTATAAAAATGAATTTGAGAAGGAAAAGTTTGTTTATATAAAGAAATTCATTCAAAAATCGTCTGGCGCCAGAATATTTGTTTGTAATTCTGCGACGGATAAATCACAATATTCTATCAAGCGCGAGTGGCTACTCGCAAGTGCGACTAGCCAGTCGCCGGTGCCACTGACTACTAGCAGGGGCGACCAGCTAGTAGCAGGCGGGACTGACTAGTCGAAACCGCGGCTATCTAGTCGCATTTACCTACGTTTCTTTTTGTTTGTTTTTCAAAGTTACCCACGAGTGTTTGGTGTCCAAAGACGCATCTGCTCGCGGGCTGATTGACTGTGTAGTAATTGAAGGTAGCTACAGAACAAAATTATGAATTTAAGATGGAAAAATGTGTTTTTTATATATAGAAATTCATTCAAACATCGTCTGTCGCCAGAGCATTTTTTTGGGGTTCTGCGAATTATTACTCACAATATTCTATCAGGCGCGAGTGGCTAGTCGACACTGGGACTAGCCAGTTGCCGGTGCCACTGACTACTAGCAGGGGCGACTAGCTAGTAGCAGGCGGGTCTGTCTAGTCGAAATCGCGGCTAGCTAGTCGCATTTACATGCGTTTTATTTTGTTTTTTTTTATAGAGTCCCACGAGTGTGAGGTGTCTGCAGACGCGTCTGCTCGCGGGCTCATTGACAGTGCAGTAATTAAAGGTAAATGAAGTTTATAAAAATGAATTTAAGAAGGAAAAGTTTGTTTTTTATATAAAGAAATTCAATCAAAAATCGTCTGGCTCCAGAATATTTTTTTGTAGTTCTGCGACGGATAAATCACAATATTCTATCAAGCGCGAGTGGCTACTCGCAAGTGCGACTAGCTACTCGCCGGCGCCCACTGACTAGTCGCAGGGGCGACTAGCTAGTAGCAGGCGGGACTGACTAGTTGAAACCGCGGCTATCTAGTCGCATTTACATACGTTTCTCTTTGTTTGTTTTTCAAAGTTACCCACGAGTGTTTGGTGTCCAAAGACGCATCTGCTCTTGGGCTGATTGACTGTGTAGTAATTGAAGGTAGCTACAGAACAAAATTATGAATTTAAGATGGAAAAATGTGTTTTTTATATATAGAAATTCATTCAAACATCGTCTGTCGCCAGAGCATTTTTTTGGGGTTCTGCGAATTATTACTCACAATATTCTATCAGGCGCGAGTGGCTAGTCGACACTGGGACTAGCCAGTCGCCGGTGCCACTGACTACTAGCAGGGTCGACTAGCTAGTAGCAGGCGGGTCTGTCTAGTCGAAATCGCGGCTAGCTAGTCGCATTTACATGCGTTTTATTTTGTTTTTTTTTATAGATTCCCACGAGTGTGAGGTGTCTGCAGACGCGTCTGCTCGCGGCTCATTGACAGTGCAGTAATTAAAGGTAAATGAAGTTTATAAAAATGAATATAAGAAGGAAAAGTTTGTTTTTTATATAAAGAAATTCATTCAAAAATCGTCTGGCGCCAGAATATTGTTTTGTAGTTCTGCGACGGATAAATCACAATATTCTATCAAGCGCGAGTGGCTACTCGCAAGTGCGACTAGCTACTCGCCGGCGCCCACTGACTAGTCGCAGGGGCGACTAGCTAGTAGCAGGCGGGACTGACTAGTCGAAACCGCGGCTATCTAGTCGCATTTGCATACGTTTCTTTTTGTTTGTTTTTCAAAGTTACCCACGAGTGTTTGGTTTCCAAAGACGCATCTTCTCGCGAGCTGATTGACTGTGTAGTAATTGAAGGTAGCTACAGAACAAAATTATGAATTTAAGATGGAAAAATGTGTTTTTTATATATAGAAATTCATTCATAATCGCCTGTCGCCAGAGCATTTTTTTGGGGTTCTGCGAATTATTACTCAAAATATTCTATCAGGTGCGAGTGGCTAGTCGACACTGGGACTAGCTGGTCACTGGTGCCACTGACTACTAGCAGGGGCGACTAGCTAGTAGCAGGCGGGACTGACTAGTCGAAATCGCGGCTAGCTAGTCGCATTTACATGCGTTTTATTTTGTTTTTTTTTATAGATTCCCACGAGTGTGAGGTGTCTGCAGACGCGTCTGCTCGCGGGCTCATTGACAATGCAGTAATTAAAGGTAAATGAAGTTTATAAAAATGAATTTGAGAAGGAAAAGTTTGTTTTTTATATAAAGAAATTCATTCAAAAATCGTCTGGCGCCAGAATATTTGTTTGTAATTCTGCGACGGATAAATCACAATATTCTATCAAGCGCGAGTGGCTACTCGCAAGTGCGACTAGCCAGTCGCCGGTGCCACTGACTACTAGCAGGGGCGACCAGCTAGTAGCAGGCGGGACTGACTAGTCGAAACCGCGGCTATCTAGTTGCATTTACCTACGTTTCTTTTTGTTTGTTTTTCAAAGTTACCCACGAGTGTTTGGTGTCCAAAGACGCATCTGGTCGCGGGCTGATTGACTGTGTAGTAATTGAAGGTAGCTACAGAACAAAATTATGAATTTAAGATGGAAAAATGTGTTTTTTATATATAGAAATTCATTCAAACATCGTCTGTCGCCAGAGCATTTTTTTGGGGTTCTGCGAATTATTACTCACAATATTCTATCAGGCGCGAGTGGCTAGTCGACACTGGGACTAGCCAGTTGCCGGTGCCACTGACTACTAGCAGGGGCGACTAGCTAGTAGCAGGCGGGTCTGTCTAGTCGAAATCGCGGCTAGCTAGTCGCATTTACATGCGTTTTATTTTGTTTTTTTTTATAGATTCCCACGAGTGTGAGGTGTCTGCAGACGCGTCTGCTCGCGGGCTCATTGACAGTGCAGTAATTAAAGTTAAATGAAGTTTATAAAAATGAATTTAAGAAGGAAAAGTTTGTTTTTTATATAAAGAAATTCATTCAAAAATCGTCTGGCGCCAGAATATTGTTTTGTAGTTCTGCGACGGATAAATCACAATATTCTATCAAGCGAGTGGCTACTCGCAAGTGCGACTAGCTACTCGCCGGCGCCCACTGACTAGTCGCAGGGGCGACTAGCTAGTAGCAGGCGGGACTGACTAGTGGAAACCGCGGCTATCTAGTCGCATTTACATACGTTTCTTTTTGTTTGTTTTCAAAGCTACCCACGAGTGTTTAGTGTCTAAAGACGCGTCTGCTCGCGGGCTGATTGACTGTGTAGTAATTAAAGGTAGCTACACAACAAAATTATGATTTTAAGATGTAAAAATGTGTTTTTTATATATAGAAATTCATTCAAACATCGTCTGTCGCCAGAGCATTTTTTTGGGGTTCTGCGAATTATTACTCACAATATTCTATCAGGCGCGAGTGGCTAGTCGACACTGGGACTAGCCAGTTGCCGGTGCCACTGACTACTAGCAGGGGCGACTAGCTAGTAGCAGGCGGGTCTGTCTAGTCGAAATCGCGGCTAGCTAGTCGCATTTACATGCGTTTTATTTTGTTTTTTTTTATAGATTCCCACGAGTGTGAGGTGTCTGCAGACGCGTCTGCTCGCGGGCTCATTGACAGTGCAGTAATTAAAGTTAAATGAAGTTTATAAAAATGAATTTAAGAAGAAAAATTTGTTTTTTATATAAAGAAATTCATTCAAAAATCGTCTGGCGCCAGAATATTGTTTTGTAGTTCTGCGACGGATAAATCACAATATTCTATCAAGCGCGAGTGGCTACTCGCAAGTGCGACTAGCTACTCGCCGGCGCCCACTGACTAGTCGCAGGGGCGACTAGCTAGTAGCAGGCGGGACTGACTAGTGGAAACCGCGGCTATCTAGTCGCATTTACATACGTTTCTTTTTGTTTGTTTTCAAAGCTACCCACGAGTGTTTGGTGTCTAAAGACGCGTCTGCTCGCGGGCTGATTGACTGTGTAGTAATTAAAGGTAGCTACACAACAAAATTATGATTTTAAGATGTAAAAATGTGTTTTTTATATATAGAAATTCATTCAAAAATCGTCTGTCGCCAGAGCATTTTTTTGGTGTTCTGCGAATTATTGCTCACAATATTCTATCAGGCGCGAGTGGACTGGTCGACGCTGGGACTAGCCAGTCGCCGGTGCCACTGACTACTAGCCGGGGCGACTAGCTAGTAGCAGGCGGGACTGTCTAGTCGAAATCGCGGCTAGCTAGTCGCATTTACATGCGTTTTATTTTGTTTTTTTTTTATAGATTCCCACGAGTGTGAGGTATCGGCAGACGCGTCTGTTCGCGGGCTCATTGACAATGCAGTAATTAAAGGTAAATGAAGTTTATAAAAATGAATTTGAGAAGGAAAAGTTTGTTTTTTATATAAAGAAATTCATTCAAAAATCGTCTGGCGCCAGAATATTTGTTTGTAATTCTGCGACGGATAAATCACAATATTCTATCAAGCGCGAGTGGCTACTCGCAAGTGCGACTAGCTACTCGCCGGCGCCCACTGACTAGTCGCAGGGGCGACTAGCTAGTAGCAGGCGGGACTGACTAGTTGAAACCGCGGCTATCTAGTCGCATTTACATACGTTTCTTTTTGTTTGTTTTTCAAAGTTACCCACGAGTGTTTGGTGTCCAAAGACGCATCTGCTCGCGAGCTGATTGACTGTGTAGTAATTGAAGGTAGCTACAGAACAAAATTATGAATTTAAGATGGAAAAATGTGTTTTTTATATATAGAAATTCATTCATAATCGTCTGTCGCCAGAGCATTTTTTTGGGGTTCTGCGAATTATTACTCAAAATATTCTATCAGGTGCGAGTGGCTAGTCGACACTGGGACTAGCCGGTCACTGGTGCCACTGACTACTAGCAGGGGCGACTAGCTAATAGCAGGCGGGACTGACTAGTCGAAATCGCGGCTAGCTAGTCGCATTTACATGCGTTTTATTTTGTTTTTTTTTATAGATTCCCACGAGTGTGAGGTGTCTGCAGACGCGTCTGCTCGCGGGCTCATTGACAATGCAGTAATCAAAGGTAAATGAAGTTTATAAAAATGAATTTGAGAAGGAAAAGTTTGTTTTTTATATAAAGAAATTCATTCAAAAATCGTCTGGCGCCAGAATATTTGTTTGTAATTCTGCGACGGATAAATCACAATATTCTATCAAGCGCGAGTGGCTACTCGCAAGTGCGACTAGCCAGTCGCCGGTGCCACTGACTACTAGCAGGGGCGACCAGCTAGTAGCAGGCGGGACTGACTAGTCGAAACCGCGGCTATCTAGTCGCATTTACCTACGTTTCTTTTTGTTTGTTTTTCAAAGTTACCCACGAGTGTTTGGTGTCCAAAGACGCATCTGCTCGCGGGCTGATTGACTGTGTAGTAATTGAAGGTAGCTACAGAACAAAATTATGAATTTAAGATGGAAAAATGTGTTTTTTATATATAGAAATTCATTCAAACATCGTCTGTCGCCAGAGCATTTTTTTGGGGTTCTGCGAATTATTACTCACAATATTCTATCAGGCGCGAGTGGCTAGTCGACACTGGGACTAGCCAGTTGCCGGTGCCACTGACTACTAGCAGGGGCGACTAGCTAGTAGCAGGCGGGTCTGTCTAGTCGAAATCGCGGCTAGCTAGTCGCATTTACATGCGTTTTATTTTGTTTTTTTTTATAGATTCCCACGAGTGTGAGGTGTCTGCAGACGCGTCTGCTCGCGGGCTCATTGACAGTGCAGTAATTAAAGGTAAATGAAGTTTATAAAAATGAATTTAAGAAGGAAAAGTTTGTTTTTTATATAAAGAAATTCAATCAAAAATCGTCTGGCTCCAGAATATTTTTTTGTAGTTCTGCGACGGATAAATCACAATATTCTATCAAGCGCGAGTGGCTACTCGCAAGTGCGACTAGCTACTCGCCGGCGCCCACTGACTAGTCGCAGGGGCGACTAGCTAGTAGCAGGCGGGACTGACTAGTTGAAACCGCGGCTATCTAGTCGCATTTACATACGTTTCTCTTTGTTTGTTTTTCAAAGTTACCCACGAGTGTTTGGTGTCCAAAGACGCATCTGCTCTTGGGCTGATTGACTGTGTAGTAATTGAAGGTAGCTACAGAACAAAATTATGAATTTAAGATGGAAAAATGTGTTTTTTATATATAGAAATTCATTCAAACATCGTCTGTCGCCAGAGCATTTTTTTGGGGTTCTGCGAATTATTACTCACAATATTCTATCAGGCGCGAGTGGCTAGTCGACACTGGGACTAGCCAGTCGCCGGTGCCACTGACTACTAGCAGGGTCGACTAGCTAGTAGCAGGCGGGTCTGTCTAGTCGAAATCGCGGCTAGCTAGTCGCATTTACATGCGTTTTATTTTGTTTTTTTTTATAGATTCCCACGAGTGTGAGGTGTCTGCAGACGCGTCTGCTCGCGGCTCATTGACAGTGCAGTAATTAAAGGTAAATGAAGTTTATAAAAATGAATATAAGAAGGAAAAGTTTGTTTTTTATATAAAGAAATTCATTCAAAAATCGTCTGGCGCCAGAATATTGTTTTGTAGTTCTGCGACGGATAAATCACAATATTCTATCAAGCGCGAGTGGCTACTCGCAAGTGCGACTAGCTACTCGCCGGCGCCCACTGACTAGTCGCAGGGGCGACTAGCTAGTAGCAGGCGGGACTGACTAGTTGAAACCGCGGCTATCTAGTCGCATTTACATACGTTTCTCTTTGTTTGTTTTTCAAAGTTACCCACGAGTGTTTGGTGTCTAAAGACGCGTCTGCTCGCGGACTGATTGAATGTGTAGTAATTGAAGGTAGCTACAGAACAAAATTATGAATTTAAGATGGAAAAATGTGTTTTTTATATATAGAAATTCATTCAAAAATCGTCTGTCGCCAGAGCATTTTTTTGGGGTTCTGCGAATTATTGCTCACAATATTTTATCAAGCGCGAGTGGACTGGTCGACGCTGGGACTAGCCAGTCGCCGGTGCCACTGACTACTAGCAGGGTCGACTAGCTAGTAGCAGGCGGGTCTGTCTAGTCGAAATCGCGGCTAGCTAGTCGCATTTACATGCGTTTTATTTTGTTTTTTTTTATAGATTCCCACGAGTGTGAGGTATCTGCAGACGCGTCTGCTCGCGGGCTCATTAACAGTGCAGTAATTAAAGGTAAATGAAGTTTATAAAAATGAATTTAAGAAGGAAAAGTTTGTTTTTTATATAAAGAAATTCATTCAAAAATCGTCTGGCGCCAGAATATTTTTTTGTAGTTCTGCGACGGATAAATCACAATATTCTATCAAGCGCGAGTGGCTACTCGCAAGTGCGACTAGGTAGTCGCCGGCGCCACTGACTAGTCGCAGGGGCGACTAGCTAGTAGCAGGCGGGACTGACTAGTGGAAACCGCGGCTATCTAGTCGCATTTACATACGTTTCTTTTTGTTTGTTTTCAAAGCTACCCACGAGTGTTGGGTGTCTAAAGACGCGTCTGCTCGCGAGCTGATTGACTGTGTAGTAATTAAAGGTAGCTTCACAACAAAATTATGATTTTAAGATGTAAAAATGTGTTTTTTATATATAGAAATTCATTCAAAAATCGTCTGTCGCCAGAGCATTTTTTTGGTGTTCTGCGAATTATTGCTCACAATATTCTATCAGGCGCGAGTGGACTGGTCGACGCTGGGACTAGCCAGTCGCCGGTGCCACTGACTACTAGCAGGGGCGACTAGCTAGTAGCAGGCGGGACTGTCTAGTCGAAATCGCGGCTAGCTTTTTTTCCCCTGTGGGTAGTTGATACGAAAGGTGTAAAAAATTTTTGCTCTCATTTTAATAATTAATTAAAATTACAAATAGCTTTAATTCGACTATTTTAATGTATAGCTATACATGCTAGCATAAATTACCCACCAGTATAGTGTTATCTCCTGGAACGCATTACACAACAATCAAAACAACACACTTTATAAAACCATGGAAGCGCTGAAGGTCTCACTGTCAGAAATGATGTCACTGTTCCAAAACAGGATGTCGAACTTTGAGGCTGAACTGCAGAAAAATCCTTCAGGAACTTCAAGCGGCACAACGGAAAGTTTGATGGCAGACTTCACATCGTTCAAGAAGTTTATACTAGATGCGTTGGGCTGTCTTCAGCAGCAGTTGGAGGCATTGGCGCAGGGACTTGACAATCTTGAGATGCGTGGGCGCCGGAAGATGGTGTTGTTACATGGTGTTACCGAGCAGGCCAAGGAAGATACAGCACAGGTAGTCGCTGAGGTTGTGCGAGGTCATTTGAAGCTAACCGAATTTACAGCTGCTGATATCAGGCGGTGCCACCGGTTGGGAAGACAAACAGGTACTAGCAAGCCCAGGCCCATTCTCTGCAAGCTACGGGACGTCGGTGTCAGGGACAGTGTCTGGTTTGCCAAGACGAAATTGAAAGGCACTGGTATCACTGTATCAGAGTTCCTGACGAGATCGCGGCATCAGCTCTTCATGTTTGCGCGTGAGAGACTTGGCGAAACAAATTGCTGGACTAAGCAGGGACTTATATATGTTCTTCGCACAGACGGCTCCCGGCATCGAGTTAATTCACTGGATGACCTAAATAACATCGAGCAGGTCAGTGAAAAGGCCATGTCTCCCATCGCAACAGCATTGTCGTCGTCGCCGTCTCCATCGCCGGCACCTAAGAAGGGTCGGCGTGCTGCCGCGAAGAAGAAGTGATTCTGTGCACTTTTTAGGTAGTATCACCGTCCGAGTAGCAGTTTTGTTTATAACTCGTACCCTCTTAATTTCACAATTTTTACTAAAATTTCTCTACCCTACGATTTCACTGTTTATGTATCTATTTTCCTTTCTTGAATTCTTTCTGTCAACTGTCAATTTCAATAAGTCATGCTACGGTCATGTCATGTGTCATTGTAATTTTCAAAGTTTTCGTTCAGAAACCGGTTGACAGTGTGCCCAGTGTATTTATGTTGCTTCTATTTTTCGGTATAACTTGATTATTTTTGCTTGTTATTTTACGTCTATTTCTTCTTCATTTTCCCAAGGCACAATTTTATATAGTATTCTTTCTGTTACCCGGACGATGAAATTATTATTTTTTTTAAACTATTGTTTGTTTTCGCTTTTATTTGTTAACGCTAAACTGGCGGGTGGATTTGAGTTAATTGCTTTTTATATATTTACGTTTATATTAATTATTTTATGAACGATTATTATATTTTTTTTTTCATATATATGTGTAGATGTCAGATAGCCATAACGACAGCGACAGCGAAAGCTTTTTGTCGGCTTGTAGTAATGACAGCTTTGTTAGTATTCCGTCCCTTGCTGACACGCTTGAATCTCAGTTCTCTGATGTACCTAAGAATTTTAATGTAGTCCATATAAATGCCCAAAGTATTCCGGCACATTACCCTGACATGCTAGCTAACCTAGACTGTAAGAATGTCCATGCTATCCTTGTCTCTGAGTCTTGGCTAAAGCCATGTCTCCCTTCAAATTCCTATTCCTTGCCGGGTTTTCAACTAATAAGAAATGATCGCGCGCGTGGCGGTGGTGGTGGTGTTGCCATATACCTTCGTCCACATATTCCTTTTTCAATTGTCGATATGTCTGCGCAGCCTCCACCGCGGGACGCGGGCGAGCATCTCTTTTTGGAAGTAAACCTAAATCACGTGAAAGTCCTTTTAGGTGTTTATTATAGCCCTTCGTCACGTATAAATTTCTTTTCCTCCTTTGAAAAAATCCTTGAAAATCTTACACCCTCTTACAGTCATACAATCATCATGGGCGATTTCAATACTTGCTTATTGAAAATTGATTCCCGCTCTTCTTCTCTTCGATCAATAGTTCAGTCGTCTAATTTATCAATTCTTCCTTTAAATTCCACGCACCACTTTCCAAACTGTAATCCCTCACTTTTGGACCTTCTCATTGTTTCCTCTCCTCAACATGCCAGCAAGCATGGTCAATGCCCGGCTGACATGTTTTCTTACCATGACCTATTATTCCTCTCCTACAAAATTCGCCCACCTAAGGCAAAACCTAGTATTCTCCTGCAGCGCAATTTTAGTGGCATGAATACTGATAATCTCCGAAGAGATGCTAACAGCATTGACTGGTCTCCTTTAGCCAGTGTCGAGTCGATTGACGATAAAGTCAACCTGTTGACAGACAATATTGTGCAGCTGTACGATGTCCACGCTCCCATTCGTGCTGTAAAAATTAAACATCTTCCGGCACCATGGCTTACAGACGATATTAGAAGTTTCATGCACAGGAAGGCTGTAACCAAAACTAAATTTAAGTGTCGGCCTTCGCCGTCGAACCGGGAGATCCTTGTGAATGCTCGTAATCGCTGCAATAAGGTGTGTAGAGATGCCCAACGCCGCCATATCCACATCTCTGTTGAAAACGGAGATCCAGCTAAAGTCTGGAAATTTCTTAAATCTTTGGGAGTTGGAAAATCGCGCCAAGAATCGATTCCTAAAAACTTAGATATTGATCTACTGAATCAACACTTTTCGTCTGCGTCCCACTGTAATAGGACCATGAAGGCAGCTACAATAAACTATCTTTCAAACCTTCCAACTCCGGACCATCCCCCATTTATTTTTAGTCAATTCTCTGATTGTGATGTTAAGAAGAGCGTAGTTTCAATCACATCTAACGCAGTTGGTAGTGATTGTGTAAGTCGGAAAATGATACTCCCTGTCCTCGACGAGATCCTTCCTATCCTATGCTACATCCTAAACTACTCTATAACCTACGGCGTTTTTCCATCGATGTGGAAAGAGGCAAAAATCACTCCTTTACCTAAAAAATCTAATCCTACTTCCTTTTCAGAATACCGTCCTATCTCCATCTTGCCTTTCCTCTCAAAAGTCCTTGAACGCCTTGTCCACAATCAGCTCAGTGCTTTTCTTTGTAAAAATAGTCTGCTGAATCCTTTCCAATCCGGTTTTCGTCCTGGTCATAGCACCGCTACAGCCTTAGTTAACGTCACTGATGACATACGGTTAGGCATGGAATCGGGAAATCTGACGGTACTTTGCTTGCTGGATTTTAGTAACGCGTTTAATACTGTCGATTTCGATATCCTGCTTGGCATGCTTCGTTCGCTTAACATATCTCCAACGGTGATTGACTGGTTTCATAGTTACCTGTATGGCCGCCGGCAGCGTATATGCATGGAAGAGTCTTGCTCTTCTTGGTGTTATACTTCTGCCGGTGTACCTCAGGGTGGCGTTTTATCTCCTTTACTCTTCGCAATATTTATAAACTCTATTTCCAAAAAACTTCTTTCTTCCTACCACCTTTATGCAGATGATTTACAAATATATAGACAAGCTGCCCTTTCGGATTTGGCTGATGCAATTAATATAGTAAATAAAGATTTGGGTTCAATTTGCGAGTGGAGTGAGGCACATGGGTTGCAGGTTAATCCATCGAAGACTCAGGTCATTGTTGTTGGCAGCTCTAGGATGACACCCAAGGTAAACTGGTCACAGCTTCCCCAGGGACAATTTAACGGAGCTGCTATTCCAGTCAGCGAAAAGGTTAAAAACCTTGGGGTTTGGATCGACAAACATCTTTCTTGGGGTCCTCAGTTGCAGGACGTAAGTCGCAAAATGTTTGCATCTGGTAAGTCCCTGAGACGATTGCGGAACTTTCTTCCGACTGCCACTAAAACTGCGCTTGCACAATCCCTTTTACTTCCCATCCTTGACTACGCTGATGTCAGTTATCTCGATCTCACTGAGGCACAACTAGATAAACTTGAGCGACTTCAAAACTTTTGCATAAGATTTATATTTGGCCTACGCAAATATGATCACATTTCTGAATTTCATACAAAGCTCAATTGGCTTCCCATACGTCTTCGCCGGAATTCACATATCTTGTTTCAGCTCTACAGTATTCTATTCAACCCTAAAACCCCCTCTTATCTTAAAGAACGTTTCAAGTTCCTTCATGACACACATAATAGATATCTTAGGTCATCGGAAAACTTAAGACTAGAGATGCCGATGCATTCCACCAGCTTTTATGACAAGTCTTTTACAGTTCAAGCAGTACGGTTATGGAATGCCTTGCCCGAGTCGATAAGGCGTGCTCAATCTTTGTCCACTTTTAAAATTATGGTTAAAAAACACTTCCTCTCTCCTTAAACATCATCATTACATTTAGTTTCCTTGCTCTTGTTTCATGTTTATTATTGTATATATTATATGTAGATAAGTATATGTTTTATGTATGTATGTATTTGTTGTATATGTAAATGGTACA
The DNA here is from genome assembly GCA_917490735.1 of Dryobotodes eremita. Classification (NCBI taxonomy): domain Eukaryota; kingdom Metazoa; phylum Arthropoda; class Insecta; order Lepidoptera; family Noctuidae; genus Dryobotodes; species Dryobotodes eremita. The sequence goes on along the minus strand of OU823269.1, from coordinate 12,885,939 downwards.
CCACTGACTACCTGCATTATTGTCTCTCCTTCTCCCTTGAATCCATCCAAAGGTTGTCTGTAAAAGATCGCTTTTAGCGATAAGACCGCCCATTGTGTCACCCTGTGTAAAATGTCTACATTTATATCTGTTATTTTTTATGGTGTACATAATAAAGAGTATTCTATTCTATTCTATTCTAGCTAGTCGCATTTACATGCGTTTTATTTTGTTTTTTTTTATAGATTCCCACGAGTGTGAGGTGTCTGCAGACGCGTCTGCTCGCGGGCTCATTGACAGTGCAGTAATTTAAGGTAAATGAAGTTTATAAAAATGAATTTAAGAAGGAAAAGTTTGTTTTTTATATAAAGAAATTCATTCAAAAATCGTCTGGCGCCAGAATATTTTTTTGTAGTTCTGCGACGGATAAATCACAATATTCTATCAAGCGCGAGTGGCTACTCGCAAGTGCGACTAGATACTCGCCGGCGCCCACTGACTAGTCGCAGGGGCGACTAGCTAGTAGCAGGCGGGACTGACTCGTTGAAACCGCGGCTATCTAGTCGCATTTACATACGTTTCTCTTTGTTTGTTTTTCAAAGTTACCCACGAGTGTTTGGTGTCTAAAGACGCGTCTGCTCGCGGACTGATTGAATGTGTAGTAATTGAAGGTAGCTACAGAACAAAATTATGAATTTAAGATGGAAAAATGTGTTTTTTATATATAGAAATTCATTCAAAAATCGTCTGTCGCCAGAGCATTTTTTTGGGGTTCTGCGAATTATTGCTCACAATATTCTATCAGGCGCGAGTGGACTGGTCGACGCTGGGACTAGCCAGTCGCCGGTGCCACTGACTACTAGCCGGGGCGACTAGCTAGTAGCAGGCGGGACTGTCTAGTCGAAATCGCGGCTAGCTAGTCGCATTTACATGCGTTTTATTTTGTTTTTTTTTATAGATTCCCACGAGTGTGAGGTGTCTGCAGACGCGTCTGCTCGCGGGCTCATTGGCAGTGCAGTAATTAAAGGTAAATGAAGTTTATAAAAATGAATTTAAGAAGGAAAAGTTTGTTTTTTATATAAAGAAATTCATTCAAAAATCGTCTGGCGCCAGAATATTTTTTTGTAGTTCTGCGACGGATAAATCACAATATTCTATCAAGCGCGAGTGGCTACTCGCAAGTGCGACTAGCTACTCGCCGGCGCCCATTGACTAGTCGCAGGGGCGACTAGCTAGTAGCAGGCGGGACTGACTAGTTGAAACCGCGGCTATCTAGTCGCATTTACATACGTTTCTCTTTGATTTTTTTTCAAAGTTACCCACGAGTGTTTGGTGTCTAAAGACGGGTCTGCTCGCAGACTGATTGAATGTGTAGTAATTGAAGGTAGCTACAGAACAAAATTATGAATTTAAGATGGAAAAGTTTGTTTTTTATATAAAGAAATTCATTCAAAAATCGTCTGGCGCCAGAATATTTTTTTGTAGTTCTGCGACGGATAAATCACAATATTCTATCAAGCACGAGTGGCTACTCGCAAATGCGACTAGCTAGTCGCCGGCGCCCACTGACTAGTCGCAGGGGCGACTAGCTAGTAGCAGGCGGGAGTGACTAGTTGAAACCGCGGCTATCTAGTCGCATTTACATACGTTTCTTTTTGTTTGTTTTTCAAAGCTACCCACGAGTGTTTGGTGTCTAAAGACGCGTCTGCTCGCGGGCTCATTGACAGTGCAGTAATTAAAGGTAAATGAAGTTTATAAAAATGAATTTAAGAAGGAAAAGTTTGTTTTTTATATAAAGAAATTCATTCAAAAATCGTCTGGCGCCAGAATATTTTTTTGTAGTTCTGCGACGGATAAATCACAATATTCTATCAAGCGCGAGTGGCTACTCGCAAGTGCGACTAGCTACTCGCCGGCGCCCACTGACTAGTCGCAGGGGCGACTAGCTAGTAGCAGGCGGGACTGACTAGTTGAAACCGCGGCTATCTAGTCGCATTTACATACGTTTCTCTTTGATTGTTTTTCAAAGTTACCCACGAGTGTTTGGTGTCTAAAGACGCGTCTGCTCGCGGACTGATTGAATGTGTAGTAATTGAAGGTAGCTACAGAACAAAATTATGAATTTAAGATGGAAAAGTTTGTTTTTTATATAAAGAAATTCATTCAAAAATCGTCTGGCGCCAGAATATTTTTTTGTAGTTCTGCGACGGATAAATCACAATATTCTATCAAGCGCGAGTGGCTACTCGCAAATGCGACTAGCTAGACGCCGGCGCCCACTGACTAGTCGCAGGGGCGACTAGCTAGTAGCAGGCGGGAGTGACTAGTTGAAACCGCGGCTATCTAGTCGCATTTACATACGTTTCTTTTTGTTTGTTTTCAAAGCTACCCACGAGTGTTTGGTGTCTAAAGACGCGTCTGCTCGCGGGCTGATTGACTGTGTAGTAATTGAAGGTAGCTACAGAACAAAATTATGAATTTAAGATGGAAAAATGTGTTTTTTATATATAGAAATTCATTCAAAAATCGTCTGGCGCCAGATCATTTTTTTGGGGTTCTGCGAATTATTGCTCACAATATTCTATCAGGCGCGAGTGGACTGGTCGACGCTGGGACTAGCCAGTCGCCGGTGCCACTGACTACTAGCCGGGGCGACTAGCTAGTAGCAGGCGGGACTGTCTAGTCGAAATCGCGGCTAGCTAGTCGCATTTACATGCGTTTTATTTTGTTTTTTTTTATAGATTCCCACGAGTGTGAGGTGTCTGCAGACGCGTCTGCTCGCGGGCTCATTGGCAGTGCAGTAATTAAAGGTAAATGAAGTTTATAAAAATGAATTTAAGAAGGAAAAGTTTGTTTTTTATATAAAGAAATTCATTCAAAAATCGTCTGGCGCCAGAATATTTTTTTGTAGTTCTGCGACGGATAAATCACAATATTCTATCAAGCGCGAGTGGCTACTCGCAAGTGCGACTAGCTACTCGCCGGCGCCCACTGACTAGTCGCAGGGGCGACTAGCTAGTAGCAGGCGGGACTGACTAGTGGAAACCGCGGCTATCTAGTCGCATTTACATACGTTTCTTTTTGTTTGTTTTCAAAGCTACCCACGAGTGTTGGGTGTCTAAAGACGCGTCTGCTCGCGGGCTGATTGACTGTGTAGTAATTAAAGGTAGCTACACAACAAAATTATGATTTTAAGATGTAAAAATGTGTTTTTTATATATAGAAATTCATTCAAAAATCGTCTGTCGCCAGAGCATTTTTTTGGTGTTCTGCGAATTATTGCTCACAATATTCTATCAGGCGCGAGTGGACTGGTCGACGCTGGGACTAGCCAGTCGCCGGTGCCACTGACTTCTAGCAGGGGCGACTAGCTAGTAGCAGGCGGGACTGTCTAGTCGAAATCGCAGCTAGCTAGTCGCATTTACATGCGTTTTATTTTGTTTTTTTTTATAGATTCCCACGAGTGTGAGGTGTCTGCAGACGCGTCTGCTCGCGGGCTCATTGACAGTGCAGTAATTTAAGGTAAATGAAGTTTATAAAAATGAATTTAAGAAGGAAAAGTTTGTTTTTTATATCAAGAAATTCATTCAAAAATCGTCTGGCGCCAGAATATTTTTTTGTAGTTCTGCGACGGATAAATCACAATATTCTATCAAGCGCGAGTGGCTACTCGCAAGTGCGACTAGCTACTCGCCGGCGCCCACTGACTAGTCGCAGGGGCGACTAGCTAGTAGCAGGCGGGACTGACTAGTTGAAACCGCGGCTATCTAGTCGCATTTACATACGTTTCTCTTTGTTTGTTTTTCAAAGTTACCCACGAGTGTTTGGTGTCTAAAGACGCGTCTGCTCGCGGACTGATTGAATTTGTAGTAATTGAAGGTAGCTACAGAACAAAATTATGAATTTAAGATGGAAAAATGTGTTTTTTATATATAGAAATTCATTCAAAAATCGTCTGTCGCCAGAGCATTTTTTTGGGGTTCTGCGAATTATTGCTCACAATATTCTATCAGGCGCGAGTGGACTGGTCGACGCTGGGACTAGCCAGTCGCCGGTGCCACTGACTACTAGCCGGGGCGACTAGCTAGTAGCAGGCGGGACTGACTAGTTGAAACCGCGGCTATCTAGTCGCATTTACATACGTTTCTCTTTGATTGTTTTTCAAAGTTACCCACGAGTGTTTGGTGTCTAAAGACGCGTCTGCTCGCGGACTGATTGAATGTGTAGTAATTGAAGGTAGCTACAGAACAAAATTATGAATTTAAGATGGAAAAGTTTGTTTTTTATATAAAGAAATTCATTCAAAAATCGTCTGGCGCCAGAATATTTTTTTGTAGTTCTGCGACGGATAAATCACAATATTCTATCAAGCGCGAGTGGCTACTCGCAAATGCGACTAGCTAGACGCCGGCGCCCACTGACTAGTCGCAGGGGCGACTAGCTAGTAGCAGGCGGGAGTGACTAGTTGAAACCGCGGCTATCTAGTCGCATTTACATACGTTTCTTTTTGTTTGTTTTCAAAGCTACCCACGAGTGTTTGGTGTCTAAAGACGCGTCTGCTCGCGGGCTGATTGACTGTGTAGTAATTGAAGGTAGCTACAGAACAAAATTATGAATTTAAGATGGAAAAATGTGTTTTTTATACATAGAAATTCATTCAAAAATCGTCTGTCGCCAGAGCATTTTTTTGGGGTTCTGCGAATTATTGCTCACAATATTCTATCAGGCGCGAGTGGACTGGTCGACGCTGGGACTAGCCAGTCGCCGGTGCAACTGACTACTAGCCGGGGCGACTAGCTAGTAGCAGGCGGGACTGTCTAGTCGAAATCGCGGCTAGCTAGTCGCATTTACATGCGTTTTATTTTGTTTTTTTTTATAGATTCCCACGAGTGTGAGGTGTCTGCAGACGCGTCTGCTCGCGGGCTCATTGACAATGCAGTAATTAAAGGTAAATGAAGTTTATAAAAATGAATTTAAGAAGGAAAAGTTTGTTTTTTATATAAAGAAATTCAATAAAAAATCGTCTGGCTCCAGAATATTTTTTTGTAGTTCTGCGACGGATAAATCACAATATTCTATCAAGCGCGAGTGGCTACTCGCAAGTGCGACTAGCTACTCGCCGGCGCCCACTGACTAGTCGCAGGGGCGACTAGCTAGTAGCAGGCGGGACTGACTAGTTGAAACCGCGGCTATCTAGTCGCATTTACATACGTTTCTCTTTGTTTGTTTTTCAAAGTTACCCACGAGTGTTTGGTGTCTAAAGACGCGTCTGCTCGCGGACTGATTGAATGTGTAGTAATTGAAGGTAGCTACAGAACAAAATTATGAATTTAAGATGGAAAAATGTGTTTTTTATATATAGAAATTCATTCAAAAATCGTCTGTCGCCAGAGCATTTTTTTGGGGTTCTGCGAATTATTGCTCACAATATTTTATCAGGCGCGAGTGGACTGGTCGACGCTGGGACTAGCCAGTCGCCGGTGCCACTGACTACTAGCAGGGTCGACTAGCTAGTAGCAGGCGGGTCTGTCTAGTCGAAATCGCGGCTAGCTAGTCGCATTTACATGCGTTTTATTTTGTTTTTTTTTATAGATTCCCACGAGTGTGAGGTGTCTGCAGACGCGTCTGCTCGCGGGCTCATTGGCAGTGCAGTAATTAAAGGTAAATGAAGTTTATAAAAATGAATTTAAGAAGGAAAAGTTTGTTTTTTATATAAAGAAATTCATTCAAAAATCGTCTGGCGCTAGAATATTTTTTTGTAGTTCTGCGACGGATAAATCACAATATTCTATCAAGCGCGAGTGGCTACTCGCAAGTGCGACTAGCTACTCGCCGGCGCCCACTGACTAGTCGCAGGGGCGACTAGCTAGTAGCAGGCGGGACTGACTAGTTGAAACCGCGGCTATCTAGTCGCATTTACATACGTTTCTCTTTGTTTGTTTTTCAAAGTTACCCACGAGTGTTTGGTGTCTAAAGACGCGTCTGCTCGCGGACTGATTGAATTTGTAGTAATTGAAGGTAGCTACAGAACAAAATTATGAATTTAAGATGGAAAAATGTGTTTTTTATATATAGAAATGCATTCAAAAATCGTCTGTCGCCAGAGCATTTTTTTGGGGTTCTGCGAATTATTGCTCACAATATTCTATCAGGCGCGAGTGGACTGGTCGACGCTGGGACTAGCCAGTCGCCGGTGCCACTGACTACTAGCCGGGGCGACTAGCTAGTAGCAGGCGGGACTGTCTAGTCGAAATCGCGGCTAGCTAGTCGCATTTACATGCGTTTTATTTTGTTTTTTTTTATAGATTCCCACGAGTGTGAGGTGTCTGCAGACGCGTCTGCTCGCGGGCTCATTGACAGTGCAGTAATTAAAGGTAAATGAAGTTTATAAAAATGAATTTAAGAAGGAAAAGTTTGTTTTTTATATAAAGAAATTCATTCAAAAATCGTCTGGCGCCAGAATATTTTTTTGTAGTTCTGCGACGGATAAATCACAATATTCTATCAAGCGCGAGTGGCTACTCGCAAGTGCGACTAGCTACTCGCCGGCGCCCACTGACTAGTCGCAGGGGCGACTAGCTAGTAGCAGGCGGGACTGACTAGTTGAAACCGCGGCTATCTAGTCGCATTTACATACGTTTCTCTTTGATTGTTTTTCAAAGTTACCCACGAGTGTTTGGTGTCTAAAGACGCGTCTGCTCGCGGACTGATTGAATGTGTAGTAATTGAAGGTAGCTACAGAACAAAATTATGAATTTAAGATGGAAAAGTTTGTTTTTTATATAAAGAAATTCATTCAAAAATCGTCTGGCGCCAGAATATTTTTTTGTAGTTCTGCGACGGATAAATCACAATATTCTATCAAGCGCGAGTGGCTACTCGCAAATGCGACTAGCTAGACGCCGGCGCCCACTGACTAGTCGCAGGGGCGACTAGCTAGTAGCAGGCGGGACTGACTAGTTGAAACCGCGGCTATCTAGTCGCATTTACATATGTTTCTTTTTGTTTGTTTTCAAAGCTACCCACGAGTGTTTGGTGTCTAAAGACGCGTCTGCTCGCGGGCTGATTGACTGTGTAGTAATTGAAGGTAGCTACAGAACAAAATTATGAATTTAAGATGGAAAAATGTGTTTTTTATATATAGAAATTCATTCAAAAATCGTCTGGCGCCAGAGCATTTTTTTGGGGTTCTGCGAATTATTACTCACAATATTCTATCAGGTGCGAGTGGCTAATCGACGCTGGGACTAGCCAGTCACCGATGTTACTGACTACTAGCAGGGGCGACTAGCTAGTAGCAGGCGGGACTGACTAGTCGAAATCGCGGCTAGCTAGATGCATTTACATGCGTTTTATTTTGTTTTTTTTATAGATTTTCACGTGTAATTGGTGTCTAAAGACGCGTCTGCTCGCGGGCTGATTGACTGTTTAGTAATTGAAGGTAGCTACAGAACAAAATTATGAATTTAAGATGGAAAAATGTGTTTTTTATATATAGAAATTCATTCAAAAATCGTCTGTCGCCAGAACATTTTTTTGGGGTTCTGCGAATTATTGCTAACAATATTCTATCAGGCGCGAGTGGACTGGTCGACGCTGGGACTAGCCAGTCGCCGGTGCCACTGACTACTAGCCGGGGCGACTAGCTAGTAGCAGGCGGGACTGTCTAGTCGAAATCGCGGCTAGCTAGTCGCATTTACATGCGTTTTTTTTTTTTTTTTTTATAGATTCCCACGAGTGTGAGGTGTCTGCAGACGCGTCTGCTCGCGGGCTCATTGACAGTGCAGTAATTAAAGGTAAATGAAGTTTATAAAAATGAATTTGAGAAGGAAAAGTTTGTTTTTTATATAAAGAAATTCATTCAAAAATCGTCTGGCGCCAGAATATTTGTTTGTAATTCTGCGACGGATAAATCACAATATTCTATCAAGCGCGAGTGGCTACTCGCAAGTGCGACTAGCTACTCGCCGGCGCCCACTGACTAGTCGCAGGGGCGACTAGCTAGTAGCAGGCGGGACTGACTAGTTGAAACCGCGGCTATCTAGTCGCATTTACATACGTTTCTTTTTGTTTGTTTTTCAAAGTTACCCACGAGTGTTTGGTGTCCAAAGACGCATCTGCTCGCGGGCTGATTGACTGTGTAGTAATTGAAGGTAGCTACAGAACAAAATTATGAATTTAAGATGTAAAAATGTGTTTTTTATATATAGAAATTCATTCAAACATCGTCTGTCGCCAGAGCATTTTTTTGGGGTTCTGCGAATTATTACTCACAATATTCTATCAGGCGCGAGTGGCTAATCGACACTGGGACTAGCCAGTCGCCGGTGCCACTGACTACTAGCAGGGGCGACTAGCTAGTAGCAGGCGGGTCTGTCTAGTCGAAATCGCGGCTAGCTAGTCGCATTTACATGCGTTTTATTTTGTTTTTTTTTATAGATTCCCACGAGTGTGAGGTGTCTGCAGACGCGTCTGCTCGCGGGCTAATTGACAGTGCAGTAATTAAAGGTAAATGAAGTTTATAAAATTGAATTTAAGAAGGAAAAGTTTGTTTTTTATATAAAGAAATTCATTCAAAAATCGTCTGGCGCCAGAATATTGTTTTGTAGTTCTGCGACGGATAAATCACAATATTCTAACAAGCGCGAGTGGCTACTCGCAAGTGCGACTAGCTACTCGCCGGCGCCCACTGACTAGTCGCAGGGGCGACTAGCTAGTAGCAGGCGGGACTGGCTAGTTGAAACCGCGGCTATCTAGTCGCATTTACATACGTTTCTCTTTGTTTGTTTTTCAAAGTTACCCACGAGTGTTTGGTGTCTAAAGACGCGTCTGCTCGCGGACTGATTGAATTTGTAGTAATTGAAGGTAGCTACAGAACAAAATTATGAATTTAAGATGGAAAAATGTGTTTTTTATATATAGAAATTCATTCAAAAATCGTCTGTCGCCAGAGCATTTTTTTGGGGTTCTGCGAATTATTGCTCACAATATTCTATCAGGCGCGAGTGGACTGGTCGACGCTGGGACTAGCCAGTCGCCGGTGCCACTGACTACTAGCAGGGTCGACTAGCTAGTAGCAGGCGGGTCTGTCTAGTCGAAATCGCGGCTAGCTAGTCGCATTTACATGCGTTTTATTTTGTTTTTTTTTATAGATTCCCACGAGTGTGAGGTGTCTGCAGACGCGTCTGCTCGCGGGCTAATTGACAGTGCAGTAATTAAAGGTAAATGAAGTTTATAAAATTGAATTTAAGAAGGAAAAGTTTGTTTTTTATATAAAGAAATTCATTCAAAAATCGTCTGGTGCCAGAATATTTTTTGTAGTTCTGCGACTGATAAATCACAATATTCTATCAAGCGCGAGTGGCTTCTCGCAAGTGCGACTAGCTACTCGCCGGCGCCCACTGACTAGTCGCAGGGGCGACTAGCTAGTAGCAGGCGGGACTGACTAGTGGAAACCGCGGCTATCTAGTCGCATTTACATACGTTTCTTTTTGTTTGTTTTTCAAAGTTACCCACGAGTGTTTGGTGTCCAAAGACGCATCTGCTCGCGGGCTGATTGACTGTGTAGTAATTGAAGGTAGCTACAGAACAAAATTATGAATTTAAGATGTAAAAATGTGTTTTTTATATATAGAAATTCATTCAAACATCGTCTGTCGCCAGAGCATTTTTTTGGGGTTCTGCGAATTATTACTCACAATATTCTATCAGGCGCGAGTGGCTAGTCGATACTGGGACTAGCCAGTCGCCGGTGCCACTGACTACTAGCAGGGGCGACTAGCTAGTAGCAGGCGGGTCGGTCTAGTCGAAATCGCGGCTAGCTAGTCGCATTTACATGCGTTTTATTTTGTTTTTTTTTATAGATTCCCACGAGTGTGAGGTGTCTGCAGACGCGTCTGCTCGCGGGCTCATTGACAGTGCAGTAATTAAAGGTAAATGAAGTTTATAAAAATGAATTTAAGAAGGAAAAGTTTGTTTTTTATATAAAGAAATTCATTCAAAAATCGTCTGGCGCCAGAATATTTTTTTGTAGTTCTGCGACGGATAAATCACAATATTCTATCAAGCGCGAGTGGCTACTCGCAAGTGCGACTAGCTACTCGCCGGCGCCCACTGACTAGTCGCAGGGGCGACTAGCTAGTAGCAGGCGGGACTGACTAGTTGAAACCGCGGCTATCTAGTCGCATTTACATACGTTTCTCTTTGATTGTTTTTCAAAGTTACCCACGAGTGTTTGGTGTCTAAAGACGCGTCTGCTCGCGGACTGATTGAATGTGTAGTAATTGAAGGTAGCTACAGAACAAAATTATGAATTTAAGATGGAAAAGTTTGTTTTTTATATAAAGAAATTCATTCAAAAATCGTCTGGCGCCAGAATATTTTTTTGTAGTTCTGCGACGGATAAATCACAATATTCTATCAAGCGCGAGTGGCTACTCGCAAATGCGACTAGCTACTCGCCGGCGCCCACTGACTAGTCGCAGGGGCGACTAGCTAGTAGCAGGCGGGACTGACTAGTTGAAACCGCGGCTATCTAGTCGCATTTACATACGTTTCTTTTTGTTTGTTTTTCAAAGTTACCCACGAGTGTTTGGTGTCCAAAGACGCATCTGCTCGCGGGCTGATTGACTGTGTAGTAATTGAAGGTAGCTACAGAACAAAATTATGAATTTAAGATGGAAAAATGTGTTTTTTATATATGGAAATTCATTCAAACATCGTCTGTCGCCAGAGCATTTTTTTGGGGTTCTGCGAATTATTACTCACAATATTCTATCAGGCGCGAGTGGCTAGTCGACACTGGGACTAGCCAGTCGCCGGTGCCACTGACTACTAGCAGGGGCGACTAGCTAGTAGCAGGCGGGTCTGTCTAGTCGAAATCGCGGCTAGCTAGTCGCATTTACATGCGTTTTATTTTGTTTTTTTTTATAGATTCCCACGAGTGTGAGGTGTCTGCAGACGCGTCTGCTCGCGGGCTCATTGACAATGCAGTAATTAAAGTTAAATGAAGTTTATAAAAATGAATTTGAGAAGGAAAAGTTTGTTTTTTATATAAAGAAATTCATTCAAAAATCGTCTGGCGCCAGAAAATTTGTTTGTAATTCTGCGACGGATAAATCACAATATTCTATCAAGCGCGAGTGGCTACTCGCAAGTGCGACTAGCCAGTCGCCGGTGCCACTGACTACTAGCAGGGGCGACCAGCTAGTAGCAGGCGGGACTGACTAGTCGAAACCGCGGCTATCTAGTCGCATTTACATACGTTTCTCTTTGATTGTTTTTCAAAGTTACCCACGAGTGTTTGAGGTCTAAAGACGCGTCTGCTCGCGGACTGATTGAATGTGTAGTAATTGAAGGTAGCTACAGAACAAAATTATGAATTTAAGATGGAAAAGTTTGTTTTTTATATAAAGAAATTCATTCAAAAATCGTCTGGCGCCAGAATATTTTTTTGTAGTTCTGCGACGGATAAATCACAATATTCTATCAAGCGCGAGTGGCTACTCGCAAATGCGACTAGCTAGACGCCGGCGCCCACTGACTAGTCGCAGGGGCGACTAGCTAGTAGCAGGCGGGACTGTCTAGTCGAAATCGCGGCTAGCTAGTCGCATTTACATGCGTTTTATTTTGTTTTTTTTTATAGATTCCCACGAGTGTGAGGTGTCTGCAGACGCGTCTGCTCGCGGGCTCATTGGCAGTGCAGTAATTAAAGGTAAATGAAGTTTATAAAAATGAATTTAAGAAGGAAAAGTTTGTTTTTTATATAAAGAAATTCATTCAAAAATCGTCTGGCGCCAGAATATTGTTTTGTAGTTCTGCGACGGATAAATCACAATATTCTATCAAGCGCGAGTGGCTACTCGCAAGTGCGACTAGCTACTCGCCGGCGCCCACTGACTAGTCGCAGGGGCGACTAGCTAGTAGCAGGCGGGACTGACTAGTTGAAACCGCGGCTATCTAGTCGCATTTACATACGTTTCTCTTTGTTTGTTTTTCAAAGTTACCCACGAGTGTTTGGTGTCTAAAGACGCGTCTGCTCGCGGACTGATTGAATTTGTAGTAATTGAAGGTAGCTACAGAACAAAATTATGAATTTAAGATGGAAAAATGTGTTTTTTATATATAGAAATTCATTCAAAAATCGTCTGTCGCCAGAGCATTTTTTTGGGGTTCTGCGAATTATTGCTCACAATATTTTATCAAGCGCGAGTGGACTGGTCGACGCTGGGACTAGCCAGTCGCCGGTGCCACTGACTACTAGCAGGGTCGACTAGCTAGTAGCAGGCGGGTCTGTCTAGTCGAAATCGCGGCTAGCTAGTCGCATTTACATGCGTTTTATTTTGTTTTTTTTTATAGATTCCCACGAGTGTGAGGTATCTGCAGACGCGTCTGCTCGCGGGCTCATTAACAGTGCAGTAATTAAAGGTAAATGAAGTTTATAAAAATGAATTTAAGAAGGAAAAGTTTGTTTTTTATATAAAGAAATTCATTCAAAAATCGTCTGGCGCCAGAATATTTTTTTGTAGTTCTGCGACGGATAAATCACAATATTCTATCAAGCGCGAGTGGCTACTCGCAAGTGCGACTAGGTAGTCGCCGGCGCCACTGACTAGTCGCAGGGGCGACTAGCTAGTAGCAGGCGGGACTGACTAGTGGAAACCGCGGCTATCTAGTCGCATTTACATACGTTTCTTTTTGTTTGTTTTCAAAGCTACCCACGAGTGTTGGGTGTCTAAAGACGCGTCTGCTCGCGAGCTGATTGACTGTGTAGTAATTAAAGGTAGCTTCACAACAAAATTATGATTTTAAGATGTAAAAATGTGTTTTTTATATATAGAAATTCATTCAAAAATCGTCTGTCGCCAGAGCATTTTTTTGGTGTTCTGCGAATTATTGCTCACAATATTCTATCAGGCGCGAGTGGACTGGTCGACGCTGGGACTAGCCAGTCGCCGGTGCCACTGACTACTAGCAGGGGCGACTAGCTATTAGCAGGCGGGACTGTCTAGTCGAAATCGCGGCTAGCTTTTTTTCCCCTGTGGGTAGTTGATACGAAAGGTGTAAAAAATTTTTGCTCTCATTTTAATAATTAATTAAAATTACAAATAGCTTTAATTCGACTATTTTAATGTATAGCTATACATGCTAGCATAAATTACCCACCAGTATAGTGTTATCTCCTGGAACGCATTACACAACAATCAAAACAACACACTTTATAAAACCATGGAAGCGCTGAAGGTCTCACTGTCAGAAATGATGTCACTGTTCCAAAACAGGATGTCGAACTTTGAGGCTGAACTGCAGAAAAATCCTTCAGGAACTTCAAGCGGCACAACGGAAAGTTTGATGGCAGACTTCACATCGTTCAAGAAGTTTATACTAGATGCGTTGGGCTGTCTTCAGCAGCAGTTGGAGGCATTGGCGCAGGGACTTGACAATCTTGAGATGCGTGGGCGCCGGAAGATGGTGTTGTTACATGGTGTTACCGAGCAGGCCAAGGAAGATACAGCACAGGTAGTCGCTGAGGTTGTGCGAGGTCATTTGAAGCTAACCGAATTTACAGCTGCTGATATCAGGCGGTGCCACCGGTTGGGAAGACAAACAGGTACTAGCAAGCCCAGGCCCATTCTCTGCAAGCTACGGGACGTCGGTGTCAGGGACAGTGTCTGGTTTGCCAAGACGAAATTGAAAGGCACTGGTATCACTGTATCAGAGTTCCTGACGAGATCGCGGCATCAGCTCTTCATGTTTGCGCGTGAGAGACTTGGCGAAACAAATTGCTGGACTAAGCAGGGACTTATATATGTTCTTCGCACAGACGGCTCCCGGCATCGAGTTAATTCACTGGATGACCTAAATAACATCGAGCAGGTCAGTGAAAAGGCCATGTCTCCCATCGCAACAGCATTGTCGTCGTCGCCGTCTCCATCGCCGGCACCTAAGAAGGGTCGGCGTGCTGCCGCGAAGAAGAAGTGATTCTGTGCACTTTTTAGGTAGTATCACCGTCCGAGTAGCAGTTTTGTTTATAACTCGTACCCTCTTAATTTCACAATTTTTACTAAAATTTCTCTACCCTACGATTTCACTGTTTATGTATCTATTTTCCTTTCTTGAATTCTTTCTGTCAACTGTCAATTTCAATAAGTCATGCTACGGTCATGTCATGTGTCATTGTAATTTTCAAAGTTTTCGTTCAGAAACCGGTTGACAGTGTGCCCAGTGTATTTATGTTGCTTCTATTTTTCGATATAACTTGATTATTTTTGCTTGTTATTTTACGTCTATTTCTTCTTCATTTTCCCAAGGCACAATTTTATATAGTATTCTTTCTGTTACCCGGACGATGAAATTATTATTTTTTTAAAACTATTGTTTGTTTTCGCTTTTATTTGTTAACGCTAAACTGGCGGGTGGATTTGAGTTAATTGCTTTTTATATATTTACGTTTATATTAATTATTTTATGAACGATTATTATATTTTTTTTTTCATATATATGTGTAGATGTCAGATAGCCATAACGACAGCGACAGCGAAAGCTTTTTGTCGGCTTGTAGTAATGACAGCTTTGTTAGTATTCCGTCCCTTGCTGACACGCTTGAATCTCAGTTCTCTGATGTACCTAAGAATTTTAATGTAGTCCATATAAATGCCCAAAGTATTCCGGCACATTACCCTGACATGCTAGCTAACCTAGACTGTAAGAATGTCCATGCTATCCTTGTCTCTGAGTCTTGGCTAAAGCCATGTCTCCCTTCAAATTCCTATTCCTTGCCGGGTTTTCAACTAATAAGAAATGATCGCGCGCGTGGCGGTGGTGGTGGTGTTGCCATATACCTTCGTCCACATATTCCTTTTTCAATTGTCGATATGTCTGCGCAGCCTCCACCGCGGGACGCGGGCGAGCATCTCTTTTTGGAAGTAAACCTAAATCACGTGAAAGTCCTTTTAGGTGTTTATTATAGCCCTTCGTCACGTATAAATTTCTTTTCCTCCTTTGAAAAAATCCTTGAAAATCTTACACCCTCTTACAGTCATACAATCATCATGGGCGATTTCAATACTTGCTTATTGAAAATTGATTCCCGCTCTTCTTCTCTTCGATCAATAGTTCAGTCGTCTAATTTATCAATTCTTCCTTTAAATTCCACGCACCACTTTCCAAACTGTAATCCCTCACTTTTGGACCTTCTCATTGTTTCCTCTCCTCAACATGCCAGCAAGCATGGTCAATGCCCGGCTGACATGTTTTCTTACCATGACCTATTATTCCTCTCCTACAAAATTCGCCCACCTAAGGCAAAACCTAGTATTCTCCTGCAGCGCAATTTTAGTGGCATGAATACTGATAATCTCCGAAGAGATGCTAACAGCATTGACTGGTCTCCTTTAGCCAGTGTCGAGTCGATTGACGATAAAGTCAACCTGTTGACAGACAATATTGTGCAGCTGTACGATGTCCACGCTCCCATTCGTGCTGTAAAAATTAAACATCTTCCGGCACCATGGCTTACAGACGATATTAGAAGTTTCATGCACAGGAAGGCTGTAACCAAAACTAAATTTAAGTGTCGGCCTTCGCCGTCGAACCGGGAGATCCTTGTGAATGCTCGTAATCGCTGCAATAAGGTGTGTAGAGATGCCCAACGCCGCCATATCCACACCTCTGTTGAAAACGGAGATCCAGCTAAAGTCTGGAAATTTCTTAAATCTTTGGGAGTTGGAAAATCGCGCCAAGAATCGATTCCTAAAAACTTAGATATTGATCTACTGAATCAACACTTTTCGTCTGCGTCCCACTGTAATAGGACCATGAAGGCAGCTACAATAAACTATCTTTCAAACCTTCCAACTCCGGACCATCCCCCATTTATTTTTAGTCAATTCTCTGATTGTGATGTTAAGAAGAGCGTAGTTTCAATCACATCTAACGCAGTTGGTAGTGATTGTGTAAGTCGGAAAATGATACTCCCTGTCCTCGACGAGATCCTTCCTATCCTATGCTACATCCTAAACTACTCTATAACCTACGGCGTTTTTCCATCGATGTGGAAAGAGGCAAAAATCACTCCTTTACCTAAAAAATCTAATCCTACTTCCTTTTCAGAATACCGTCCTATCTCCATCTTGCCTTTCCTCTCAAAAGTCCTTGAACGCCTTGTCCACAATCAGCTCAGTGCTTTTCTTTGTAAAAATAGTCTGCTGAATCCTTTCCAATCCGGTTTTCGTCCTGGTCATAGCACCGCTACAGCCTTAGTTAACGTCACTGATGACATACGGTTAGGCATGGAATCGGGAAATCTGACGGTACTTTGCTTGCTGGATTTTAGTAACGCGTTTAATACTGTCGATTTCGATATCCTGCTTGGCATGCTTCGTTCGCTTAACATATCTCCAACGGTGATTGACTGGTTTCATAGTTACCTGTATGGCCGCCGGCAGCGTATATGCATGGAAGAGTCTTGCTCTTCTTGGTGTTATACTTCTGCCGGTGTACCTCAGGGTGGCGTTTTATCTCCTTTACTCTTCGCAATATTTATAAACTCTATTTCCAAAAAACTTCTTTCTTCCTACCACCTTTATGCAGATGATTTACAAATATATAGACAAGCTGCCCTTTCGGATTTGGCTGATGCAATTAATATAGTAAATAAAGATTTGGGTTCAATTTGCGAGTGGAGTGAGGCACATGGGTTGCAGGTTAATCCATCGAAGACTCAGGTCATTGTTGTTGGCAGCTCTAGGATGACACCCAAGGTAAACTGGTCACAGCTTCCCCAGGTACAATTTAACGGAGCTGCTATTCCAGTCAGCGAAAAGGTTAAAAACCTTGGGGTTTGGATCGACAAACATCTTTCTTGGGGTCCTCAGTTGCAGGACGTAAGTCGCAAAATGTTTGCATCTGGTAAGTCCCTGAGACGATTGCGGAACTTTCTTCCGACTGCCACTAAAACTGCGCTTGCACAATCCCTTTTACTTCCCATCCTTGACTACGCTGATGTCAGTTATCTCGATCTCACTGAGGCACAACTAGATAAACTTGAGCGACTTCAAAACTTTTGCATAAGATTTATATTTGGCCTACGCAAATATGATCACATTTCTGAATTTCATACAAAGCTCAATTGGCTTCCCATACGTCTTCGCCGGAATTCACATATCTTGTTTCAGCTCTACAGTATTCTATTCAACCCTAAAACCCCCTCTTATCTTAAAGAACGTTTCAAGTTCCTTCATGACACACATAATAGATATCTTAGGTCATCGGAAAACTTAAGACTAGAGATGCCGATGCATTCCACCAGCTTTTATGACAAGTCTTTTACAGTTCAAGCAGTACGGTTATGGAATGCCTTGCCCGAGTCGATAAGGCGTGCTCAATCTTTGTCCACTTTTAAAATTATGGTTAAAAAACACTTCCTCTCTCCTTAAACATCATCATTACATTTAGTTTCCTTGCTCTTGTTTCATGTTTATTATTGTATATATTATATGTAGATAAGTATATGTTTTATGTATGTATGTATTTGTTGTATATGTAAATGGTACACCACTGACTACCTGCATTATTGTCTCTCCTTCTCCCTTGAATCCATCCAAAGGTTGTCTGTAAAAGATCGCTTTTAGCGATAAGACCGCCCATTGTGTCACCCTGTGTAAAATGTCTACATTTATATCTGTTATTTTTTATGGTGTACATAATAAAGAGTATTCTATTCTATTCTATTCTAGCTAGTCGCATTTACATGCGTTTTATTTTGTTTTTTTTTATAGATTCCCACGAGTGTGAGGTGTCTGCAGACGCGTCTGCTCACGGGCTCATTGACAGTGCAGTAATTTAAGGTAAATGAAGTTTATAAAAATGAATTTAAGAAGGAAAAGTTTGTTTTTTATATAAAGAAATTCATTCAAAAATCGTCTGGCGCCAGAATATTTTTTTGTAGTTCTGCGACGGATAAATCACAATATTCTATCAAGCGCGAGTGGCTACTCGCAAGTGCGACTAGATACTCGCCGGCGCCCACTGACTAGTCGCAGGAGCGACTAGCTAGTAGCAGGCGGGACTGACTCGTTGAAACCGCGGCTATCTAGTCGCATTTACATACGTTTCTCTTTGTTTGTTTTTCAAAGTTACCCACGAGTGTTTGGTGTCTAAAGACGCGTCTGCTCGCGGACTGATTGAATGTGTAGTAATTGAAGGTAGCTACAGAACAAAATTATGAATTTAAGATGGAAAAATGTGTTTTTTATATATAGAAATTCATTCAAAAATCGTCTGTCGCCAGAGCATTTTTTTGGGGTTCTGCGAATTATTGCTCACAATATTCTATCAGGCGCGAGTGGACTGGTCGACGCTGGGACTAGCCAGTCGCCGGTGCCACTGACTACTAGCCGGGGCGACTAGCTAGTAGCAGGCGGGACTGTCTAGTCGAAATCGCGGCTAGCTAGTCGCATTTACATGCGTTTTATTTTGTTTTTTTTTATAGATTCCCACGAGTGTGAGGTGTCTGCAGACGCGTCTGCTCGCGGGCTCATTGGCAGTGCAGTAATTAAAGGTAAATGAAGTTTATAAAAATGAATTTAAGAAGGAAAAGTTTGTTTTTTATATAAAGAAATTCAATCAAAAATCGTCTGGCTCCAGAATATTTTTTTGTAGTTCTGCGACGGATAAATCACAATATTCTATCAAGCGCGAGTGGCTACTCGCAAGTGCGACTAGCTACTCGCCGGCGCCCACTGACTAGTCGCAGGGGCGACTAGCTAGTAGCAGGCGGGACTGACTAGTTGAAACCGCGGCTATCTAGTCGCATTTACATACGTTTCTTTTTGTTTGTTTTTCAAAGTTACCCACGAGTGTTTGGTGTCCAAAGACGCATCTGCTCGCGGGCTGATTGACTGTGTAGTAATTGAAGGTAGCTACAGAACAAAATTATGAATTTAAGATGGAAAAATGTGTTTTTTATATATAGAAATTCATTCATAATCGTCTGTCGCCAGAGCATTTTTTTGGGGTTCTGCGAATTATTACTCAAAATATTCTATCAGGTGCGAGTGGCTAGTCGACACTGGGACTAGCCGGTCACTGGTGCCACTGACTACTAGCAGGGGCGACTAGCTAGTAGCAGGCGGGACTGACTAGTCGAAATCGCGGCTAGCTAGTCGCATTTACATGCGTTTTATTTTGTTTTTTTTTTATAGATTCCCACGAGTGTGAGGTGTCTGCAGACGCGTCTGCTCGCGGGCTCATTGACAATGCAGTAATTAAAGTTAAATGAAGTTTATAAAAATGAATTTGAGAAGGAAAAGTTTGTTTTTTATATAAAGAAATTCATTCAAAAATCGTCTGGCGCCAGAATATTTGTTTGTAATTCTGCGACGGATAAATCACAATATTCTATCAAGCGCGAGTGGCTACTCGCAAGTGCGACTAGCCAGTCGCCGGTGCCACTGACTACTAGCAGGGGCGACCAGCTAGTAGCAGGCGGGACTGACTAGTCGAAACCGCGGCTATCTAGTCGCATTTACATACGTTTCTTTTTGTTTGTTTTTCAAAGTTACCCACGAGTGTTTGGTGTCCAAAGACGCATCTGCTCGCGGGCTGATTGACTGTGTAGTAATTGAAGGTAGCTACAGAACAAAATTATGAATTTAAGATGGAAAAATGTGTTTTTTATATATAGAAATTCATTCAAACATCGTCTGTCGCCAGAGCATTTTTTTGGGGTTCTGCGAATTATTACTCACAATATTCTATCAGGCGCGAGTGGCTAGTCGACACTGGGACTAGCCAGTCGCCGGTGCCACTGACTACTATTAGGGGCGACTAGCTAGTAGCAGGCGGGTCTGTCTAGTCGAAATCGCGGCTAGCTAGTCGCATTTACATGCGTTTTATTTTGTTTTTTTTTATAGATTCCCACGAGTGTGAGGTGTCTGCAGACGCGTCTGCTCGCGGGCTCATTGACAATGCAGTAATTAAAGGTAAATGAAGTTTATAAAAATGAATTTAAGAAGGAAAAGTTTGTTTTTTATATAAAGAAATTCAATCAAAAATCGTCTGGCTCCAGAATATTTTTTTGTAGTTCTGCGACGGATAAATCACAATATTCTATCAAGCGCGAGTGGCTACTCGCAAGTGCGACTAGCTACTCGCCGGCGCCCACTGACTAGTCGCAGGGGCGACTAGCTAGTAGCAGGCGGGACTGACTAGTTGAAACCGCGGCTATCTAGTCGCATTTACATACGTTTCTCTTTGTTTGTTTTTCAAAGTTACCCACGAGTGTTTGGTGTCTAAAGACGTGTCTGCTCGCGGACTGATTGAATGTGTAGTAATTGAAGGTAGCTACAGAACAAAATTATGAATTTAAGATGGAAAAATTTGTTTTTTATATATAGAAATTCATTTAAAAATCGTCTGGCGCCAGAGCATTTTTTTGGGGTTCTGCGAATTATTACTCACAATATTCTATCAGGTGCGAGTGGCTAATCGACGCTGGGACTAGCCAGTCACCGATGTTACTGACTACTAGCAGGGGCGACTAGCTAGTAGCAGGCGGGACTGACTAGTCGAAATCGCGGCTAGCTAGACGTATTTACATGCGTTTTATTTTGTTTTTTTTATAGATTTTCACGTGTGTTTGGTGTCTAAAGACGCGTCTGCTCGCGGGCTGATTGACTGTTTAGTAATTGAAGGTAGCTACAGAACAAAATTATGAATTTAAGATGGAAAAATGTGTTTTTTATATATAGAAATTCATTCAAAAATCGTCTGTCGCCAGAGAATTTTTTTGGGGTTCTGCGAATTATTGCTCACAATATTCTATCAGGCGCGAGTGGACTGGTCGACGCTGGGACTAGCCAGTCGCCGGTGCAACTGACTACTAGCAGGGTCGACTAGCTAGTAGCAGGCGGGTCTGTCTAGTCGAAATCGCGGCTAGCTAGTCGCATTTACATGCGTTTTATTTTGTTTTTTTTTATAGATTCCCACGAGTGTGAGGTGTCTGCAGACGCGTCTGCTCGCGGGCTCATTGGCAGTGCAGTAATAAAAGGTAAATGAAGTTTATAAAAATGAATTTAAGAAGGAAAAGTTTGTTTTTTATATAAAGAAATTCATTCAAAAATCGTCTGGCGCCAGAATATTTTTTTGTAGTTCTGCGACGGATAAATCACAATATTCTATCAAGCGCGAGTGGCTACTCGCAATTGCGACTAGCTACTCGCCGGCGCCCACTGACTAGTCGCAGGGGCGACTAGCTAGTAGCAGGCGGGACTGACTAGTGGAAACCGCGGCTATCTAGTCGCATTTACATACGTTTCTTTTTGTTTGTTTTCAAAGCTACCCACGAGTGTTTGGTGTCTAAAGACGCGTCTGCTCGCGGGCTGATTGACTGTGTAGTAATTGAAGGTAGCTACAAAACAAAATTATGAATTTAAGATGGAAAAATGTGTTTTTTATATATAGAAATTCATTCAAAAATCGTCTGTCGCCAGAGCATTTTTTTGGGGTTCTGCGAATTATTGCTCACAATATTCTATCAGGCGCGAGTGGACTGGTCGACGCTGGGACTAGCCAGTCGCCGGTGCCACTGACTACTAGCAGGGGCGACTAGCTAGTAGCAGGCGGGACTGTCTAGTCGAAATCGCAGCTAGCTAGTCGCATTTACATGCGTTTTATTTTGTTTTTTTTTATAGATTCCCACGAGTGTGAGGTGTCTGCAGACGCGTCTGCTCGCGGGCTCATTGACAATGCAGTAATTAAAGGTAAATGAAGTTTATAAAAATGAATTTAAGAAGGAAAAGTTTGTTTTTTATATAAAGAAATTCAATCAAAAATCGTCTGGCTCCAGAATATTTTTTTGTAGTTCTGCGACGGATAAATCACAATATTCTATCAAGCGCGAGTGGCTACTCGCAAGTGCGACTAGCTACTCGCCGGCGCCCACTGACTAGTCGCAGGGGCGACTAGCTAGTAGCAGGCGGGACTGACTAGTCGAAACCGCGGCTATCTAGTCGCATTTACATACGTTTCTTTTTGTTTGTTTTTCAAAGTTACCCACGAGTGTTTGGTGTCCAAAGACGCATCTGCTCGCGGGCTGATTGACTGTGTAGTAATTGAAGGTAGCTACAGAACAAAATTATGAATTTAAGATGGAAAAATGTGTTTTTTATATATAGAAATTCATTCAAACATCGTCTGTCGCCAGAGCATTTTTTTGGGGTTCTGCGAATTATTACTCACAATATTCTATCAGGCGCGAGTGGCTAGTCGACACTGGGACTAGCCAGTCGCCGGTGCCACTGACTACTATTAGGGGCGACTAGCTAGTAGCAGGCGGGTCTGTCTAGTCGAAATCGCGGCTAGCTAGACGTATTTACATGCGTTTTATTTTGTTTTTTTTATAGATTTTCACA
Source organism: Dryobotodes eremita (assembly GCA_917490735.1). Classification (NCBI taxonomy): domain Eukaryota; kingdom Metazoa; phylum Arthropoda; class Insecta; order Lepidoptera; family Noctuidae; genus Dryobotodes; species Dryobotodes eremita. The sequence goes on along the minus strand of OU823269.1, from coordinate 12,863,548 downwards.
TGTGTTTGGTGTCTAAAGACGCGTCTGCTCGCGGGCTGATTGACTGTTTAGTAATTGAAGGTAGCTACAGAACAAAATTATGAATTTAAGATGGAAAAATTTGTTTTTTATATATAGAAATTCATTTAAAAATCGTCTGGCGCCAGAGCATTTTTTTGGGGTTCTGCGAATTATTACTCACAATATTCTATCAGGTGCGAGTGGCTAATCGACGCTGGGACTAGCCAGTCACCGATGTTACTGACTACTAGCAGGGGCGACTAGCTAGTAGCAGGCGGGACTGACTAGTCGAAATCGCGGCTAGCTAGACGTATTTACATGCGTTTTATTTTGTTTTTTTTATAGATTTTCACGTGTGTTTGGTGTCTAAAGACGCGTCTGCTCGCGGGCTGATTGACTGTTTAGTAATTGAAGGTAGCTACAGAACAAAATTATGAATTTAAGATGGAAAAATGTGTTTTTTATATATAGAAATTCATTCAAAAATCGTCTGTCGCCAGAGCATTTTTTTGGGGTTCTGCGAATTATTGCTCACAATATTCTATCAGGCGCGAGTGGACTGGTCGACGCTGGGACTAGCCAGTCGCCGGTGCAACTGACTACTAGCAGGGTCGACTAGCTAGTAGCAGGCGGGTCTGTCTAGTCGAAATCGCGGCTAGCTAGTCGCATTTACATGCGTTTTATTTTGTTTTTTTTTATAGATTCCCACGAGTGTGAGGTGTCTGCAGACGCGTCTGCTCGCGGGCTCATTGGCAGTGCAGTAATAAAAGGTAAATGAAGTTTATAAAAATGAATTTAAGAAGGAAAAGTTTGTTTTTTATATAAAGAAATTCATTCAAAAATCGTCTGGCGCCAGAATATTTTTTTGTAGTTCTGCGACGGATAAATCACAATATTCTATCAAGCGCGAGTGGCTAGTCGCACTTGCGAGTAGCCACTCGCGGGCGCCCACTGACTAGTCGCAGGGGCGACTAGCTAGTAGCAGGCGGGACTGACTAGTGGAAACCGCGGCTATCTAGTCGCATTTACATACGTTTCTTTTTGTTTGTTTTCAAAGCTACCCACGAGTGTTTGGTGTCTAAAGACGCGTCTGCTCGCGGGCTGATTGACTGTGTAGTAATTAAAGGTAGCTACACAACAAAATTATGAATTTAAGATGGAAAAATGTGTTTTTTATATATAGAAATTCATTCAAAAATCGTCTGTCGCCAGAGCATTTTTTTGGTGTTCTGCGAATTATTGCTCACAATATTCTATCAGGCGCGAGTGGACTGGTCGACGCTGGGACTAGCCAGTCGCCGGTGCCACTGACTACTAGCAGGGGCTACTAGCTAGTAGCAGGCGGGACTGTCTAGTCGAAACCGCAGCTAGCTAGTCGCATTTACATGCGTTTTATTTTGTTTTTTTTTATAGATCCCCACGAGTGTGAGGTGTCTGCAGACGCGTCTGCTCGCGGGCTCATTGACAGTGCAGTAATTTAAGGTAGCTACAGAACAAAATTATGAATTTAAGATGGAAAAATGTGTTTTTTATATATAGAAATTCATTCAAAAATCGTCTGTCGCCAGAGCATTTTTTTGGGGTTCTGCGAATTATTGCTCACAATATTCTATCAGGCGCGAGTGGACTGGTCGACGCTGGGACTAGCCAGTCGCCGGTGCCACTGACTACTAGCAGGGGCTACTAGCTAGTAGCAGGCGGGACTGTCTAGTCGAAACCGCAGCTAGCTAGTCGCATTTACATGCGTTTTATTTTGTTTTTTTTTATAGATCCCCACGAGTGTGAGGTGTCTGCAGACGCGTCTGCTCGCGGGCTCATTGACAATGCAGTAATTAAAGGTAAATGAAGTTTATAAAAATGAATTTAAGAAGGAAAAGTTTGTTTTTTATATAAAGAAATTCAATCAAAAATCGTCTGGCTCCAGAATATTTTTTTGTAGTTCTGCGACGGATAAATCACAATATTCTATCAAGCGCGAGTGGCTACTCGCAAGTGCGACTAGCTACTCGCCGGCGCCCACTGACTAGTCGCAGGGGCGACTAGCTAGTAGCAGGCGGGACTGACTAGTTGAAACCGCGGCTATCTAGTCGCATTTACATACGTTTCTCTTTGTTTGTTTTTCAAAGTTACCCACGAGTGTTTGGTGTCTAAAGACGCGTCTGCTCGCGGACTGATTGAATGTGTAGTAATTGAAGGTAGCTACAGAACAAAATTATGAATTTAAGATGGAAAAATGTGTTTTTTATATATAGAAATTCATTCAAAAATCGTCTGTCGCCAGAGCATTTTTTTGGGGTTCTGCGAATTATTGCTCACAATATTTTATCAGGCGCGAGTGGACTGGTCGACGCTGGGACTAGCCAGTCGCCGGTGCCACTGACTACTAGCAGGGTCGACTAGCTAGTAGCAGGCGGGTCTGTCTAGTCGAAATCGCGGCTAGCTAGTCGCATTTACATGCGTTTTATTTTGTTTTTTTTTATAGATTCCCACGAGTGTGAGGTGTCTGCAGACGCGTCTGCTCGCGGGCTCATTGGCAGTGCAGTAATTAAAGGTAAATGAAGTTTATAAAAATGAATTTAAGAAGGAAAAGTTTGTTTTTTATATAAAGAAATTCATTCAAAAATCGTCTGGCGCCAGAATATTTTTTTGTAGTTCTGCGACGGATAAATCACAATATTCTATCAAGCAGGAGTGGCTACTCGCAAGTGAGACTAGCTACTCGCCGGCGCCCACTGACTAGTCGCAGGGGCGACTAGCTAGTAGCAGGCGGGACTGACTAGTTGAAACCGCGGCTATCTAGTCGCATTTACATACGTTTCTTTTTGTTTGTTTTTCAAAGTTACCCACGAGTGTTTGGTGTCCAAAGACGCATCTGCTCGCGGGCTGATTGACTGTGTAGTAATTGAAGGTAGCTACAGAACAAAATTATGAATTTAAGATGGAAAAATGTGTTTTTTATATATAGAAATTCATTCATAATCGTCTGTCGCCAGAGCATTTTTTTGGGGTTCTGCGAATTATTACTCAAAATATTCTATCAGGTGCGAGTGGCTAGTCGACACTGGGACTAGCCGGTCACTGGTGCCACTGACTACTAGCAGGGGCGACTAGCTAGTAGCAGGCGGGACTGACTAGTCGAAATCGCGGCTAGCTAGTCGCATTTACATGCGTTTTATTTTGTTTTTTTTTTATAGATTCCCACGAGTGTGAGGTGTCTGCAGACGCGTCTGCTCGCGGGCTCATTGACAATGCAGTAATTAAAGTTAAATGAAGTTTATAAAAATGAATTTGAGAAGGAAAAGTTTGTTTTTTATATAAAGAAATTCATTCAAAAATCGTCTGGCGCCAGAATATTTGTTTGTAATTCTGCGACGGATAAATCACAATATTCTATCAAGCGCGAGTGGCTACTCGCAAGTGCGACTAGCCAGTCGCCGGTGCCACTGACTACTAGCAGGGGCGACCAGCTAGTAGCAGGCGGGACTGACTAGTCGAAACCGCGGCTATCTAGTCGCATTTACATACGTTTCTTTTTGTTTGTTTTTCAAAGTTACCCACGAGTGTTTGGTGTCCAAAGACGCATCTGCTCGCGGGCTGATTGACTGTGTAGTAATTGAAGGTAGCTACAGAACAAAATTATGAATTTAAGATGGAAAAATGTGTTTTTTATATATAGAAATTCATTCAAACATCGTCTGTCGCCAGAGCATTTTTTTGGGGTTCTGCGAATTATTACTCACAATATTCTATCAGGCGCGAGTGGCTAGTCGACACTGGGACTAGCCAGTCGCCGGTGCCACTGACTACTATTAGGGGCGACTAGCTAGTAGCAGGCGGGTCTGTCTAGTCGAAATCGCGGCTAGCTAGACGTATTTACATGCGTTTTATTTTGTTTTTTTTATAGATTTTCACGTGTGTTTGGTGTCTAAAGACGCGTCTGCTCGCGGGCTGATTGACTGTTTAGTAATTGAAGGTAGCTACAGAACAAAATTATGAATTTAAGATGGAAAAATGTGTTTTTTATATATAGAAATTCATTCAAAAATCGTCTGTCGCCAGAGCATTTTTTTGGGGTTCTGCGAATTATTGCTCACAATATTCTATCAGGCGCGAGTGGACTGGTCGACGCTGGGACTAGCCAGTCGCCGGTGCAACTGACTACTAGCAGGGTCGACTAGCTAGTAGCAGGCGGGTCTGTCTAGTCGAAATCGCGGCTAGCTAGTCGCATTTACATGCGTTTTATTTTGTTTTTTTTTATAGATTCCCACGAGTGTGAGGTGTCTGCAGACGCGTCTGCTCGCGGGCTCATTGGCAGTGCAGTAATAAAAGGTAAATGAAGTTTATAAAAATGAATTTAAGAAGGAAAAGTTTGTTTTTTATATAAAGAAATTCATTCAAAAATCGTCTGGCGCCAGAATATTTTTTTGTAGTTCTGCGACGGATAAATCACAATATTCTATCAAGCGCGAGTGGCTAGTCGCACTTGCGAGTAGCCACTCGCCGGCGCCCACTGACTAGTCGCAGGGGCGACTAGCTAGTAGCAGGCGGGACTGACTAGTGGAAACCGCGGCTATCTAGTCGCATTTACATACGTTTCTTTTTGTTTGTTTTCAAAGCTACCCACGAGTGTTTGGTGTCTAAAGACGCGTCTGCTCGCGGGCTGATTGACTGTGTAGTAATTAAAGGTAGCTACACAACAAAATTATGAATTTAAGATGGAAAAATGTGTTTTTTATATATAGAAATTCATTCAAAAATCGTCTGTCGCCAGAGCATTTTTTTGGTGTTCTGCGAATTATTGCTCACAATATTCTATCAGGCGCGAGTGGACTGGTCGACGCTGGGACTAGCCAGTCGCCGGTGCCACTGACTACTAGCAGGGGCTACTAGCTAGTAGCAGGCGGGACTGTCTAGTCGAAACCGCGGCTAGCTAGTCGCATTTACATGCGTTTTATTTTGTTTTTTTTTATAGATTCCCACGAGTGTGAGGTGTCTGCAGACGCGTCTGCTCGCGGGCTCATTGACAGTGCAGTAATTTAAGGTAGCTACAGAACAAAATTATGAATTTAAGATGGAAAAATGTGTTTTTTATATATAGAAATTCATTCAAAAATCGTCTGTCGCCAGAGCATTTTTTTGGGGTTCTGCGAATTATTGCTCACAATATTCTATCAGGCGCGAGTGGACTGGTCGACGCTGGGACTAGCCAGTCGCCGGTGCCACTGACTACTAGCAGGGGCTACTAGCTAGTAGCAGGCGGGACTGTCTAGTCGAAACCGCAGCTAGCTAGTCGCATTTACATGCGTTTTATTTTGTTTTTTTTTATAGATCCCCACGAGTGTGAGGTGTCTGCAGACGCGTCTGCTCGCGGGCTCATTGACAATGCAGTAATTAAAGGTAAATGAAGTTTATAAAAATGAATTTAAGAAGGAAAAGTTTGTTTTTTATATAAAGAAATTCAATCAAAAATCGTCTGGCTCCAGAATATTTTTTTGTAGTTCTGCGACGGATAAATCACAATATTCTATCAAGCGCGAGTGGCTACTCGCAAGTGCGACTAGCTACTCGCCGGCGCCCACTGACTAGTCGCAGGGGCGACTAGCTAGTAGCAGGCGGGACTGACTAGTTGAAACCGCGGCTATCTAGTCGCATTTACATACGTTTCTCTTTGTTTGTTTTTCAAAGTTACCCACGAGTGTTTGGTGTCTAAAGACGCGTCTGCTCGCGGACTGATTGAATGTGTAGTAATTGAAGGTAGCTACAGAACAAAATTATGAATTTAAGATGGAAAAATGTGTTTTTTATATATAGAAATTCATTCAAAAATCGTCTGTCGCCAGAGCATTTTTTTGGGGTTCTGCGAATTATTGCTCACAATATTTTATCAGGCGCGAGTGGACTGGTCGACGCTGGGACTAGCCAGTCGCCGGTGCCACTGACTACTAGCAGGGTCGACTAGCTAGTAGCAGGCGGGTCTGTCTAGTCGAAATCGCGGCTAGCTAGTCGCATTTACATGCGTTTTATTTTGTTTTTTTTTATAGATTCCCACGAGTGTGAGGTGTCTGCAGACGCGTCTGCTCGCGGGCTCATTGGCAGTGCAGTAATTAAAGGTAAATGAAGTTTATAAAAATGAATTTAAGAAGGAAAAGTTTGTTTTTTATATAAAGAAATTCATTCAAAAATCGTCTGGCGCCAGAATATTTTTTTGTAGTTCTGCGACGGATAAATCACAATATTCTATCAAGCAGGAGTGGCTACTCGCAAGTGAGACTAGCTACTCGCCGGCGCCCACTGACTAGTCGCAGGGGCGACTAGCTAGTAGCAGGCGGGACTGACTAGTTGAAACCGCGGCTATCTAGTCGCATTTACATACGTTTCTCTTTGTTTGTTTTTCAAAGTTACCCACGAGTGTTTGGTGTCTAAAGACGCGTCTGCTCGCGGACTGATTGAATTTGTAGTAATTGAAGGTAGCTACAGAACAAAATTATGAATTTAAGATGGAAAAATGTGTTTTTTATATATAGAAATGCATTCAAAAATCGTCTGTCGCCAGAGCATTTTTTTGGGGTTCTGCGAATTATTGCTCACAATATTCTATCAGGCGCGAGTGGACTGGTCGACGCTGGGACTAGCCAGTCGCCGGTGCCACTGACTACTAGCCGGGGCGACTAGCTAGTAGCAGGCGGGACTGTCTAGTCGAAATCGCGGCTAGCTAGTCGCATTTACATGCGTTTTATTTTGTTTTTTTTTATAGATTCCCACGAGTGTGAGGTGTCTGCAGACGCGTCTGCTCGCGGGCTCATTGAGAGTGCAGTAATTAAAGGTAAATGAAGTTTATAAAAATGAATTTAAGAAGGAAAAGTTTGTTTTTTATATAAAGAAATTCATTCAAAAATCGTCTGGCGCCAGAATATTTTTTTGTAGTTCTGCGACGGATAAATCACAATATTCTATCAAGCGCGAGTGGCTACTCGCAAGTGCGACTAGCTACTCGCCGGCGCCCACTGACTAGTCGCAGGGGCGACTAGCTAGTAGCAGGCGGGACTGACTAGTTGAAACCGCGGCTATCTAGTCGCATTTACATACGTTTCTCTTTGATTGTTTTTCAAAGTTACCCACGAGTGTTTGGTGTCTAAAGACGCGTCTGCTCGCGGACTGATTGAATGTGTAGTAATTGAAGGTAGCTACAGAACAAAATTATGAATTTAAGATGGAAAAGTTTGTTTTTTATATAAAGAAATTCATTCAAAAATCGTCTGGCGCCAGAATATTTTTTTGTAGTTCTGCGACGGATAAATCACAATATTCTATCAAGCGCGAGTGGCTACTCGCAAATGCGACTAGCTAGACGCCGGCGCCCACTGACTAGTCGCAGGGGCGACTAGCTAGTAGCAGGCGGGAGTTACTAGTTGAAACCGCGGCTATCTAGTCGCATTTACATACGTTTCTTTTTGTTTGTTTTCAAAGCTACCCACGAGTGTTTGGTGTCTAAAGACGCGTCTGCTCGCGGGCTGATTGACTGTGTAGTAATTGAAGGTAGCTACAGAACAAAATTATGAATTTAAGATGGAAAAATGTGTTTTTTATATATAGAAATTCATTCAAAAATCGTCTGGCGCCAGAGCATTTTTTTGGGGTTCTGCGAATTATTACTCACAATATTCTATCAGGTGCGAGTGGCTAATCGACGCTGGGACTAGCCAGTCACCGATGTTACTGACTACTAGCAGGGGCGACTAGCTAGTAGCAGGCGGGACTGACTAGTCGAAATCGCGGCTAGCTAGACGCATTTACATGCGTTTTATTTTGTTTTTTTTATAGATTTTCACGTGTAATTGGTGTCTAAAGACGCGTCTGCTCGCGGGCTGATTGACTGTTTAGTAATTGAAGGTAGCTACAGAACAAAATTATGAATTTAAGATGGAAAAATGTGTTTTTTATATATAGAAATTCATTCAAAAATCGTCTGTCGCCAGAGCATTTTTTTGGGGTTCTGCGAATTATTGCTAACAATATTCTATCAGGCGCGAGTGGACTGGTCGACGCTGGGACTAGCCAGTCGCCGGTGCCACTGACTACTAGCCGGGGCGACTAGCTAGTAGCAGGCGGGACTGTCTAGTCGAAATCGCGGCTAGCTAGTCGCATTTACATGCGTTTTATTTTGTTTTTTTTTATAGATTCCCACGAGTGTGAGGTGTCTGCAGACGCGTCTGCTCGCGGGCTCATTGACAGTGCAGTAATTTAAGGTAAATGAAGTTTATAAAAATGAATTTAAGAAGGAAAAGTTTGTTTTTTATATAAAGAATTTCATTCAAAAATCGTCTGGCGCCAGAATATTTTTTTGTAGTTCTGCGACGGATAAATCACAATATTCTATCAAGCGCGAGTGGCTACTCGCAAGTGTGACTAGCTACTCGCCGGCGCCCACTGACTAGTCGCAGGGGCGACTAGCTAGTAGCAGGCGGGACTGACTAGTGGAAACCGCGGCTATCTAGTCGCATTTACATACGTTTCTCTTTGATTGTTTTTCAAAGTTACCCACGAGTGTTTGGTGTCTAAAGACGCGTCTGCTCGCGGACTGATTGAATGTGTAGTAATTGAAGGTAGCTACAGAACAAAATTATGAATTTAAGATGGAAAAGTTTGTTTTTTATATAAAGAAATTCATTCAAAAATCGTCTGGCGCCAGAATATTTTTTTGTAGTTCTGCGACGGATAAATCACAATATTCTATCAAGCGCGAGTGGCTACTCGCAAATGCGACTAGCTAGACGCTGGCGCCCACTGACTAGTCGCAGGGGCGACTAGCTAGTAGCAGGCGGGAGTGACTAGTTGAAACCGCGGCTATCTAGTCGCATTTACATACGTTTCTTTTTGTTTGTTTTCAAAGCTACCCACGAGTGTTTGGTGTCTAAAGACGCGTCTGCTCGCGGGCTGATTGACTGTGTAGTAATTGAAGGTAGCTACAGAACAAAATTATGAATTTAAGATGGAAAAATGTGTTTTTTATACATAGAAATTCATTCAAAAATCGTCTGGCGCCAGAGCATTTTTTTGGGGTTCTGCGAATTATTATTCACAATATCCTATCAGGTGCGAGTGGCTAATCGACGCTGGGACTAGCCAGTCACCGATGTTACTGACTACTAGCAGGGGCGACTAGCTAGTAGCAGGCGGGACTGACTAGTCGAAATCGCGGCTAGCTAGACGCATTTACATGCGTTTTATTTTGTTTTTTTTTATAGATTTTCACGTGTGTTTGGTGTCTAAAGACGCGTCTGCTCGCGGGCTAATTGACTGTTCAGTAATTGAAGGTAGCTACAGAACAAAATTATGAATTTAAGATGGAAAAATGTGTTTTTTATATATAGAAATTCATTCAAAAATCGTCTGTCGCCAGAGCATTTTTTTGGGGTTCTGCGAATTATTGCTCACAATATTCTATCAGGCGCGAGTGGACTGGTCGACGCTGGACTAGCCAGTCGCCGGTGCAACTGACTACTAGCCGGGGCGACTAGCTAGTAGCAGGCGGGACTGTCTAGTCGAAATCGCGGCTAGCTAGTCGCATTTACATGCGTTTTATTTTGTTTTTTTTTATAGATTCCCACGAGTGTGAGGTGTCTGCAGACGCGTCTGCTCGCGGGCTCATTGACAATGCAGTAATTAAAGGTAAATGAAGTTTATAAAAATGAATTTAAGAAGGAAAAGTTTGTTTTTTATATAAAGAAATTCAATCAAAAATCGTCTGGCTCCAGAATATTTTTTTGTAGTTCTGCGACGGATAAATCACAATATTCTATCAAGCGCGAGTGGCTACTCGCAAGTGCGACTAGCTACTCGCCGGCGCCCACTGACTAGTCGCAGGGGCGACTAGCTAGTAGCAGGCGGGACTGACTAGTTGAAACCGCGGCTATCTAGTCGCATTTACATACGTTTCTCTTTGTTTGTTTTTCAAAGTTACCCACGAGTGTTTGGTGTCTAAAGACGCGTCTGCTCGCGGACTGATTGAATTTGTAGTAATTGAAGGTAGCTACAGAACAAAATTATGAATTTAAGATGGAAAAATGTGATTTTTATATATAGAAATGCATTCAAAAATCGTCTGTCGCCAGAGCATTTTTTTGGGGTTCTGCGAATTATTGCTCACAATATTCTATCAGGCGCGAGTGGACTGGTCGACGCTGGGACTAGCCAGTCGCCGGTGCCACTGACTACTAGCCGGGGCGACTAGCTAGTAGCAGGCGGGACTGTCTAGTCGAAATCGCGGCTAGCTAGTCGCATTTACATGCGTTTTATTTTGTTTTTTTTTATAGATTCCCACGAGTGTGAGGTGTCTGCAGACGCGTCTGCTCGCGGGCTCATTGACAGTGCAGTAATTAAAGGTAAATGAAGTTTATAAAAATGAATTTAAGAAGGAAAAGTTTGTTTTTTATATAAAGAAATTCATTCAAAAATCGTCTGGCGCCAGAATATTTTTTTGTAGTTCTGCGACGGATAAATCACAATATTCTATCAAGCGCGAGTGGCTACTCGCAAGTGCGACTAGCTACTCGCCGGCGCCCACTGACTAGTCGCAGGGGCGACTAGCTAGTAGCAGGCGGGACTGACTAGTTGAAACCGCGGCTATCTAGTCGCATTTACATACGTTTCTCTTTGATTGTTTTTCAAAGTTACCCACGAGTGTTTGGTGTCTAAAGACGCGTCTGCTCGCGGACTGATTGAATTTGTAGTAATTGAAGGTAGCTACAGAACAAAATTATGAATTTAAGATGGAAAAGTTTGTTTTTTATATAAAGAAATTCATTCAAAAATCGTCTGGCGCCAGAATATTTTTTTGTAGTTCTGCGACGGATAAATCACAATATTCTATCAAGCGCGAGTGGCTACTCGCAAATGCGACTAGCTAGACGCCGGCGCCCACTGACTAGTCGCAGGGGCGACTAGCTAGTAGCAGGCGGGAGTTACTAGTTGAAACCGCGGCTATCTAGTCGCATTTACATACGTTTCTTTTTGTTTGTTTTCAAAGCTACCCACGAGTGTTTGGTGTCTAAAGACGCGTCTGCTCGCGGGCTGATTGACTGTGTAGTAATTGAAGGTAGCTACAGAACAAAATTATGAATTTAAGATGGAAAAATGTGTTTTTTATATATAGAAATTCATTCAAAAATCGTCTGGCGCCAGAGCATTTTTTTGGGGTTCTGCGAATTATTACTCACAATATTCTATCAGGTGCGAGTGGCTAATCGACGCTGGGACTAGCCAGTCACCGATGTTACTGACTACTAGCAGGGGCGACTAGCTAGTAGCAGGCGGGACTGACTAGTCGAAATCGCGGCTAGCTAGACGCATTTACATGCGTTTTATTTTGTTTTTTTTATAGATTTTCACGTGTAATTGGTGTCTAAAGACGCGTCTGCTCGCGGGCTGATTGACTGTTTAGTAATTGAAGGTAGCTACAGAACAAAATTATGAATTTAAGATGGAAAAATGTGTTTTTTATATATAGAAATTCATTCAAAAATCGTCTGTCGCCAGAGCATTTTTTTGGGGTTCTGCGAATTATTGCTAACAATATTCTATCAGGCGCGAGTGGACTGGTCGACGCTGGGACTAGCCAGTCGCCGGTGCCACTGACTACTAGCCGGGGCGACTAGCTAGTAGCAGGCGGGACTGTCTAGTCGAAATCGCGGCTAGCTAGTCGCATTTACATGCGTTTTATTTTGTTTTTTTTTATAGATTCCCACGAGTGTGAGGTGTCTGCAGACGCGTCTGCTCGCGGGCTCATTGACAGTGCAGTAATTTAAGGTAAATGAAGTTTATAAAAATGAATTTAAGAAGGAAAAGTTTGTTTTTTATATAAAGAATTTCATTCAAAAATCGTCTGGCGCCAGAATATTTTTTTGTAGTTCTGCGACGGATAAATCACAATATTGTATCAAGCGCGAGTGGCTACTCGCAAGTGTGACTAGCTACTCGCCGGCGCCCACTGACTAGTCGCAGGGGCGACTAGCTAGTAGCAGGCGGGACTGACTAGTGGAAACCGCGGCTATCTAGTCGCATTTACATACGTTTCTCTTTGATTGTTTTTCAAAGTTACCCACGAGTGTTTGGTGTCTAAAGACGCGTCTGCTCGCGGACTGATTGAATGTGTAGTAATTGAAGGTAGCTACAGAACAAAATTATGAATTTAAGATGGAAAAGTTTGTTTTTTATATAAAGAAATTCATTCAAAAATCGTCTGGCGCCAGAATATTTTTTTGTAGTTCTGCGACGGATAAATCACAATATTCTATCAAGCGCGAGTGGCTACTCGCAAATGCGACTAGCTAGACGCCGGCGCCCACTGACTAGTCGCAGGGGCGACTAGCTAGTAGCAGGCGGGAGTTACTAGTTGAAACCGCGGCTATCTAGTCGCATTTACATACGTTTCTTTTTGTTTGTTTTCAAAGCTACCCACGAGTGTTTGGTGTCTAAAGACGCGTCTGCTCGCGGGCTGATTGACTGTGTAGTAATTGAAGGTAGCTACAGAACAAAATTATGAATTTAAGATGGAAAAATGTGTTTTTTATATATAGAAATTCATTCAAAAATCGTCTGGCGCCAGAGCATTTTTTTGGGGTTCTGCGAATTATTACTCACAATATTCTATCAGGTGCGAGTGGCTAATCGACGCTGGGACTAGCCAGTCACCGATGTTACTGACTACTAGCAGGGGCGACTAGCTAGTAGCAGGCGGGACTGACTAGTCGAAATCGCGGCTAGCTAGACGCATTTACATGCGTTTTATTTTGTTTTTTTTATAGATTTTCACGTGTAATTGGTGTCTAAAGACGCGTCTGCTCGCGGGCTGATTGACTGTTTAGTAATTGAAGGTAGCTACAGAACAAAATTATGAATTTAAGATGGAAAAATGTGTTTTTTATATATAGAAATTCATTCAAAAATCGTCTGTCGCCAGAGCATTTTTTTGGGGTTCTGCGAATTATTGCTAACAATATTCTATCAGGCGCGAGTGGACTGGTCGACGCTGGGACTAGCCAGTCGCCGGTGCCACTGACTACTAGCCGGGGCGACTAGCTAGTAGCAGGCGGGACTGTCTAGTCGAAATCGCGGCTAGCTAGTCGCATTTACATGCGTTTTATTTTGTTTTTTTTTATAGATTCCCACGAGTGTGAGGTGTCTGCAGACGCGTCTGCTCGCGGGCTCATTGACAGTGCAGTAATTTAAGGTAAATGAAGTTTATAAAAATGAATTTAAGAAGGAAAAGTTTGTTTTTTATATAAAGAATTTCATTCAAAAATCGTCTGGCGCCAGAATATTTTTTTGTAGTTCTGCGACGGATAAATCACAATATTCTATCAAGCGCGAGTGGCTACTCGCAAGTGTGACTAGCTACTCGCCGGCGCCCACTGACTAGTCGCAGGGGCGACTAGCTAGTAGCAGGCGGGACTGACTAGTGGAAACCGCGGCTATCTAGTCGCATTTACATACGTTTCTCTTTGATTGTTTTTCAAAGTTACCCACGAGTGTTTGGTGTCTAAAGACGCGTCTGCTCGCGGACTGATTGAATGTGTAGTAATTGAAGGTAGCTACAGAACAAAATTATGAATTTAAGATGGAAAAGTTTGTTTTTTATATAAAGAAATTCATTCAAAAATCGTCTGGCGCCAGAATATTTTTTTGTAGTTCTGCGACGGATAAATCACAATATTCTATCAAGCGCGAGTGGCTACTCGCAAATGCGACTAGCTAGACGCCGGCGCCCACTGACTAGTCGCAGGGGCGACTAGCTAGTAGCAGGCGGGAGTTACTAGTTGAAACCGCGGCTATCTAGTCGCATTTACATACGTTTCTTTTTGTTTGTTTTCAAAGCTACCCACGAGTGTTTGGTGTCTAAAGACGCGTCTGCTCGCGGGCTGATTGACTGTGTAGTAATTGAAGGTAGCTACAGAACAAAATTATGAATTTAAGATGGAAAAATGTGTTTTTTATATATAGAAATTCATTCAAAAATCGTCTGGCGCCAGAGCATTTTTTTGGGGTTCTGCGAATTATTACTCACAATATTCTATCAGGTGCGAGTGGCTAATCGACGCTGGGACTAGCCAGTCACCGATGTTACTGACTACTAGCAGGGGCGACTAGCTAGTAGCAGGCGGGACTGACTAGTCGAAATCGCGGCTAGCTAGACGCATTTACATGCGTTTTATTTTGTTTTTTTTATAGATTTTCACGTGTAATTGGTGTCTAAAGACGCGTCTGCTCGCGGGCTGATTGACTGTTTAGTAATTGAAGGTAGCTACAGAACAAAATTATGAATTTAAGATGGAAAAATGTGTTTTTTATATATAGAAATTCATTCAAAAATCGTCTGTCGCCAGAGCATTTTTTTGGGGTTCTGCGAATTATTGCTAACAATATTCTATCAGGCGCGAGTGGACTGGTCGACGCTGGGACTAGCCAGTCGCCGGTGCCACTGACTACTAGCCGGGGCGACTAGCTAGTAGCAGGCGGGACTGTCTAGTCGAAATCGCGGCTAGCTAGTCGCATTTACATGCGTTTTATTTTGTTTTTTTTTATAGATTCCCACGAGTGTGAGGTGTCTGCAGACGCGTCTGCTCGCGGGCTCATTGACAGTGCAGTAATTTAAGGTAAATGAAGTTTATAAAAATGAATTTAAGAAGGAAAAGTTTGTTTTTTATATAAAGAATTTCATTCAAAAATCGTCTGGCGCCAGAATATTTTTTTGTAGTTCTGCGACGGATAAATCACAATATTCTATCAAGCGCGAGTGGCTACTCGCAAGTGTGACTAGCTACTCGCCGGCGCCCACTGACTAGTCGCAGGGGCGACTAGCTAGTAGCAGGCGGGACTGACTAGTGGAAACCGCGGCTATCTAGTCGCATTTACATACGTTTCTCTTTGATTGTTTTTCAAAGTTACCCACGAGTGTTTGGTGTCTAAAGACGCGTCTGCTCGCGGACTGATTGAATGTGTAGTAATTGAAGGTAGCTACAGAACAAAATTATGAATTTAAGATGGAAAAGTTTGTTTTTTATATAAAGAAATTCATTCAAAAATCGTCTGGCGCCAGAATATTTTTTTGTAGTTCTGCGACGGATAAATCACAATATTCTATCAAGCGCGAGTGGCTACTCGCAAATGCGACTAGCTAGACGCTGGCGCCCACTGACTAGTCGCAGGGGCGACTAGCTAGTAGCAGGCGGGAGTGACTAGTTGAAACCGCGGCTATCTAGTCGCATTTACATACGTTTCTTTTTGTTTGTTTTCAAAGCTACCCACGAGTGTTTGGTGTCTAAAGACGCGTCTGCTCGCGGGCTGATTGACTGTGTAGTAATTGAAGGTAGCTACAGAACAAAATTATGAATTTAAGATGGAAAAATGTGTTTTTTATACATAGAAATTCATTCAAAAATCGTCTGGCGCCAGAGCATTTTTTTGGGGTTCTGCGAATTATTACTCACAATATCCTATCAGGTGCGAGTGGCTAATCGACGCTGGGACTAGCCAGTCACCGATGTTACTGACTACTAGCAGGGGCGACTAGCTAGTAGCAGGCGGGACTGACTAGTCGAAATCGCGGCTAGCTAGACGCATTTACATGCGTTTTATTTTGTTTTTTTTTATAGATTTTCACGTGTGTTTGGTGTCTAAAGACGCGTCTGCTCGCGGACTGATTGACTGTTCAGTAATTGAAGGTAGCTACAGAACAAAATTATGAATTTAAGATGGAAAAATGTGTTTTTTATATATAGAAATTCATTCAAAAATCGTCTGTCGCCAGAGCATTTTTTTGGGGTTCTGCGAATTATTGCTCACAATATTCTATCAGGCGCGAGTGGACTGGTCGACGCTGGGACTAGCCAGTCGCCGGTGCAACTGACTACTAGCCGGGGCGACTAGCTAGTAGCAGGCGGGACTGTCTAGTCGAAATCGCGGCTAGCTAGTCGCATTTACATGCGTTTTATTTTGTTTTTTTTTATAGATTCCCACGAGTGTGAGGTGTCTGCAGACGCGTCTGCTCGCGGGCTCATTGACAATGCAGTAATTAAAGGTAAATGAAGTTTATAAAAATGAATTTAAGAAGGAAAACTTTGTTTTTTATATAAAGAAATTCAATCAAAAATCGTCTGGCTCCAGAATATTTTTTTGTAGTTCTGCGACGGATAAATCACAATATTCTATCAAGCGCGAGTGGCTACTCGCAAGTGCGACTAGCTACTCGCCGGCGCCCACTGACTAGTCGCAGGGGCGACTAGCTAGTAGCAGGCGGGACTGACTAGTTGAAACCGCGGCTATCTAGTCGCATTTACATACGTTTCTCTTTGTTTGTTTTTCAAAGTTACCCACGAGTGTTTGGTGTCTAAAGACGCGTCTGCTCGCGGACTGATTGAATGTGTAGTAATTGAAGGTAGCTACAGAACAAAATTATGAATTTAAGATGGAAAAATGTGTTTTTTATATATAGAAATTCATTCAAAAATCGTCTGTCGCCAGAGCATTTTTTTGGGGTTCTGCGAATTATTGCTCACAATATTTTATCAGGCGCGAGTGGACTGGTCGACGCTGGGACTAGCCAGTCGCCGGTGCCACTGACTACTAGCAGGGTCGACTAGCTAGTAGCAGGCGGGTCTGTCTAGTCGAAATCGCGGCTAGCTAGTCGCATTTACATGCGTTTTATTTTGTTTTTTTTTATAGATTCCCACGAGTGTGAGGTGTCTGCAGACGCGTCTGCTCGCGGGCTAATTGACAGTGCAGTAATTAAAGGTAAATGAAGTTTATAAAATTGAATTTAAGAAGGAAAAGTTTGTTTTTTATATAAAGAAATTCATTCAAAAATCGTCTGGCGCCAGAATATTTTTTTGTAGTTCTGCGACGGATAAATCACAATATTCTATCAAGCGCGAGTGGCTTCTCGCAAGTGCGACTAGCTACTCACCGGCGCCCACTGACTAGTCGCAGGGGCGACTAGCTAGTAGCAGGCGGGACTGACTAGTTGAAACCGCGGCTATCTAGTCGCATTTACATACGTTTCTCTTTGATTGTTTTTCAAAGTTACCCACGAGTGTTTGGTGTCTAAAGACGCGTCTGCTCGCGGACTGATTGAATGTGTAGTAATTGAAGGTAGCTACAGAACAAAATTATGAATTTAAGATGGAAAAGTTTGTTTTTTATATAAAGAAATTCATTCAAAAATCGTCTGGCGCCAGAATATTTTTTTGTAGTTCTGCGACGGATAAATCACAATATTCTATCAAGCGCGAGTGGCTACTCGCAAATGCGACTAGCTAGACGCCGGCGCCCACTGACTAGTCGCAGGGGCGACTAGCTAGTAGCAGGCGGGAGTTACTAGTTGAAACCGCGGCTATCTAGTCGCATTTACATACGTTTCTTTTTGTTTGTTTTCAAAGCTACCCACGAGTGTTTGGTGTCTAAAGACGCGTCTGCTCGCGGGCTGATTGACTGTGTAGTAATTGAAGGTAGCTACAGAACAAAATTATGAATTTAAGATGGAAAAATGTGTTTTTTATATATAGAAATTCATTCAAAAATCGTCTGGCGCCAGAGCATTTTTTTGGGGTTCTGCGAATTATTACTCACAATATTCTATCAGGTGCGAGTAGCTAATCGACGCTGGGACTAGCCAGTCACCGATGTTACTGACTACTAGCAGGGGCGACTAGCTAGTAGCAGGCGGGACTGACTAGTCGAAATCGCGGCTAGCTAGACGCATTTACATGCGTTTTATTTTGTTTTTTTATAGATTTTCACGTGTAATTGGTGTCTAAAGACGCGTCTGCTCGCGGGCTGATTGACTGTTTAGTAATTGAAGGTAGCTACAGAACAAAATTATGAATTTAAGATGGAAAAATGTGTTTTTTATATATAGAAATTCATTCAAAAATCGTCTGTCGCCAGAGCATTTTTTTGGGGTTCTGCGAATTATTGCTCACAATATTCTATCAGGCGCGAGTGGACTGGTCGACGCTGGGACTAGCCAGTCGCCGGTGCCACTGACTACTAGCAGGGTCGACTAGCTAGTAGCAGGCGGGTCTGTCTAGTCGAAATCGCGGCTAGCTAGTCGCATTTACATGCGTTTTATTTTGTTTTTTTTTATAGATTCCCACGAGTGTGAGGTGTCTGCAGACGCGTCTGCTCGCGGGCTCATTGACAGTGCAGTAATTAAAGGTAAATGAAGTTTATAAAATTGAATTTAAGAAGGAAAAGTTTGTTTTTTATATAAAGAAATTCATTCAAAAATCGTCTGGCGCCAGAATATTTTTTTGTAGTTCTGCGACGGATAAATCACAATATTCTATCAAGCGCGAGTGGCTACTCGCAAGTGCGACTTGCTACTCGCCGGCGCCCACTGACTAGTCGCAGGGGCGACTAGCTAGTAGCAGGCGGGACTGACTAGTTGAAACCGCGGCTATCTAGTCGCATTTACATACGTTTCTCTTTGATTGTTTTTCAAAGTTACCCACGAGTGTTGGGTGTTTAAAGACGCGTCTGCTCGCGGACTGATTGAATGTGTAGTAATTGCAGGTAGCTACAGAACAAAATTATGACTTTAAGATGGAAAAGTTTGTTTTTTATATAAAGAAATTCATTCAAAAATCGTCTGGCTCCAGAATATTTTTTTGTAGTTCTGCGACGGATAAATCACAATATTCTATCAAGCGCGAGTGGCTACTCGCAAATGCGACTAGCTACTCGCCGGCGCCCACTGACTAGTCGCAGGGGCGACTAGCTAGTAGCAGGCGGGACTGACTAGTTGAAACCGCGGCTATCTAGTCGCATTTACATACGTTTCTCTTTGTTTGTTTTTCAAAGTTACCCACGAGTGTTTGGTGTCTAAAGACGCGTCTGCTCGCGGACTGATTGAATTTGTAGTAATTGAAGGTAGCTACAGAACAAAATTATGAATTTAAGATGGAAAAATGTGTTTTTTATATATAGAAATGCATTCAAAAATCGTCTGTCGCCAGAGCATTTTTTTGGGGTTCTGCGAATTATTGCTCACAATATTCTATCAGGCGCGAGTGGACTGGTCGACGCTGGGACTAGCCAGTCGCCGGTGCCACTGACTACTAGCCGGGGCGACTAGCTAGTAGCAGGCGGGACTGTCTAGTCGAAATCGCGGCTAGCTAGTCGCATTTACATGCGTTTTATTTTGTTTTTTTTATAGATTCCCACGAGTGTGAGGTGTCTGCAGACGCGTCTGCTCGCGGGCTCATTGACAGTGCAGTAATTAAAGGTAAATGAAGTTTATAAAAATGAATTTAAGAAGGAAAAGTTTGTTTTTTATATAAAGAAATTCATTCAAAAATCGTCTGGCGCCAGAATATTTTTTTGTAGTTCTGCGACGGATAAATCACAATATTCTATCAAGCGCGAGTGGCTACTCGCAAGTGCGACTAGCTACTCGCTGGCGCCCACTGACTAGTCGCAGGGGCGACTAGCTAGTAGCAGGCGGGACTGACTAGTTGAAACCGCGGCTATCTAGTCGCATTTACATACGTTTCTCTTTGATTGTTTTTCAAAGTTACCCACGAGTGTTTGGTGTCTAAAGACGCGTCTGCTCGCGGACTGATTGAATGTGTAGTAATTGAAGGTAGCTACAGAACAAAATTATGAATTTAAGATGGAAAAGTTTGTTTTTTATATAAAGAAATTCATTCAAAAATCGTCTGGCGCCAGAATATTTTTTTGTAGTTCTGCGACGGATAAATCACAATATTCTATCAAGCGCGAGTGGCTACTCGCAAATGCGACTAGCTAGACGCCGGCGCCCACTGACTAGTCGCAGGGGCGACTAGCTAGTAGCAGGCGGGAGTTACTAGTTGAAACCGCGGCTATCTAGTCGCATTTACATACGTTTCTTTTTGTTTGTTTTCAAAGCTACCCACGAGTGTTTGGTGTCTAAAGACGCGTCTGCTCGCGGGCTGATTGACTGTGTAGTAATTGAAGGTAGCTACAGAACAAAATTATGAATTTAAGATGGAAAAATGTGTTTTTTATATATAGAAATTCATTCAAAAATCTTCTGTCGCCAGAGCATTTTTTTGGGGTTCTGCGAATTATTGCTCACAATATTTTATCAGGCGCGAGTGGACTGGTCGACGCTGGGACTAGCCAGTCGCCGGTGCCACTGACTACTAGCAGGGTCGACTAGCTAGTAGCAGGCGGGTCTGTCTAGTCGAAATCGCGGCTAGCTAGTCGCATTTACATGCGTTTTATTTTGTTTTTTTTTATAGATTCCCACGAGTGTGAGGTGTCTGCAGACGCGTCTGCTCGCGGGCTCATTGGCAGTGCAGTAATTAAAGGTAAATGAAGTTTATAAAAATGAATTTAAGAAGGAAAAGTTTGTTTTTTATATAAAGAAATTCATTCAAAAATCGTCTGGCGCCAGAATATTTTTTTGTAGTTCTGCGACGGATAAATCACAATATTCTATCAAGCGCGAGTGGCTACTCGCAAGTGCGACTAGCTACTCGCCGGCGCCCACTGACTAGTCGCAGGGGCGACTAGCTAGTAGCAGGCGGGACTGACTAGTTGAAACCGCGGCTATCTAGTCGCATTTACATACGTTTCTCTTTGTTTGTTTTTCAAAGTTACCCACGAGTGTTTGGTGTCTCAAGACGCGTCTGCTCGCGGACTGATTGAATTTGTAGTAATTGAAGGTAGCTACAGAACAAAATTATGAATTTAAGATGGAAAAATGTGTTTTTTATATATAGAAATTCATTCAAAAATCGTCTGTCGCCAGAGCATTTTTTTGGGGTTCTGCGAATTATTGCTCACAATATTCTATCAGGCGCGAGTGGACTGGTCGACGCTGGGACTAGCCAGTCGCCGGTGCCACTGACTACTAGCCGGGGCGACTAGCTAGTAGCAGGCGGGACTGTCTAGTCGAAATCGCGGCTAGCTAGTCGCATTTACATGCGTTTTATTTTGTTTTTTTTTATAGATTCCCACGAGTGTGAGGTGTCTGCAGACGCGTCTGCTCGCGGGCTCATTGACAGTGCAGTAATTAAAGGTAAATGAAGTTTATAAAAATGAATTTAAGAAGGAAAAGTTTGTTTTTTATATAAAGAAATTCATTCAAAAATCGTCTGGCGCCAGAATATTTTTTTGTAGTTCTGCGACGGATAAATCACAATATTCTATCAAGCGCGAGTGGCTACTCGCAAGTGTGACTAGCTACTCGCCGGCGCCCACTGACTAGTCGCAGGGGCGACTAGCTAGTAGCAGGCGGGACTGACTAGTTGAAACCGCGGCTATCTAGTCGCATTTACATACGTTTCTCTTTGATTGTTTTTCAAAGTTACCCACGAGTGTTTGGTGTCTAAAGACGCGTCTGCTCGCGGACTGATTGAATGTGTAGTAATTGAAGGTAGCTACAGAACAAAATTATGAATTTAAGATGGAAAAGTTTGTTTTTTATATAAAGAAATTCATTCAAAAATCGTCTGGCGCCAGAATATTTTTTTGTAGTTCTGCGACGGATAAATCACAATATTCTATCAAGCGCGAGTGGCTACTCGCAAGTGTGACTAGCTACTCGCCGGCGCCCACTGACTAGTCGCAGGGGCGACTAGCTAGTAGCAGGCGGGACTGACTAGTTGAAACCGCGGCTATCTAGTCGCATTTACATACGTTTCTCTTTGATTGTTTTTCAAAGTTACCCACGAGTGTTTGGTGTCTAAAGACGCGTCTGCTCGCGGGCTGATTGACTGTGTAGTAATTGAAGGTAGCTACAGAACAAAATTATGAATTTAAGATGGAAAAATGTGTTTTTTATACATAGAAATTCATTCAAAAATCGTCTGGCGCCAGAGCATTTTTTTGGGGTTCTGCGAATTATTACTCACAATATTCTATCAGGTGCGAGTGGCTAATCGACGCTGGGACTAGCCAGTCACCGATGTTACTGACTACTAGCAGGGGCGACTAGCTAGTAGCAGGCGGGACTGACTAGTCGAAATCGCGGCTAGCTAGACGCATTTACATGCGTTTTATTTTGTTTTTTTTTATAGATTTTCACGTGTGTTTGGTGTCTAAAGACGCGTCTGCTCGCGAGCTAATTGACTGTTCAGTAATTGAAGGTAGCTACAGAACAAAATTATGAATTTAAGATGGAAAAATGTGTTTTTTATATATAGAAATTCATTCAAAAATCGTCTGTCGCCAGAGCATTTTTTTGGGGTTCTGCGAATTATTGCTCACAATATTCTATCAGGCGCGAGTGGACTGGTCGACGCTGGGACTAGCCAGTCGCCGGTGCAACTGACTACTAGCCGGGGCGACTAGCTAGTAGCAGGCGGGACTGTCTAGTCGAAATCGCGGCTAGCTAGTCGCATTTACATGCGTTTTATTTTGTTTTTTTTTATAGATTCCCACGAGTGTGAGGTGTCTGCAGACGCGTCTGCTCGCGGGCTCATTGACAATGCAGTAATTAAAGGTAAATGAAGTTTATAAAAATGAATTTAAGAAGGAAAAGTTTGTTTTTTATATAAAGAAATTCAATCAAAAATCGTCTGGCTCCAGAATATTTTTTTGTAGTTCTGCGACGGATAAATCACAATATTCTATCAAGCGCGAGTGGCTACTCGAAAGTGCGACTAGCTACTCGCCGGCGCCCACTGACTAGTCGCAGGGGCGACTAGCTAGTAGCAGGCGGGACTGACTAGTTGAAGCCGCGGCTATCTAGTCGCATTTACATACGTTTCTCTTTGTTTGTTTTTCAAAGTTACCCACGAGTGTTTGGTGTCTAAAGACGCGTCTGCTCGCGGACTGATTGAATGTGTAGTAATTGAAGGTAGCTACAGAACAAAATTATGAATTTAAGATGGAAAAATGTGTTTTTTATATATAGAAATTCATTCAAAAATCTTCTGTCGCCAGAGCATTTTTTTGGGGTTCTGCGAATTATTGCTCACAATATTTTATCAGGCGCGAGTGGACTGGTCGACGCTGGGACTAGCCAGTCGCCGGTGCCACTGACTACTAGCAGGGTCGACTAGCTAGTAGCAGGCGGGTCTGTCTAGTCGAAATCGCGGCTAGCTAGTCGCATTTACATGCGTTTTATTTTGTTTTTTTTTATAGATTCCCACGAGTGTGAGGTGTCTGCAGACGCGTCTGCTCGCGGGCTCATTGGCAGTGCAGTAATTAAAGGTAAATGAAGTTTATAAAAATGAATTTAAGAAGGAAAAGTTTGTTTTTTATATAAAGAAATTCATTCAAAAATCGTCTGGCGCCAGAATATTTTTTTGTAGTTCTGCGACGGATAAATCACAATATTCTATCAAGCGCGAGTGGCTACTCGCAAGTGCGACTAGCTACTCGCCGGCGCCCACTGACTAGTCGCAGGGGCGACTAGCTAGTAGCAGGCGGGACTGACTAGTTGAAACCGCGGCTATCTAGTCGCATTTACATACGTTTCTCTTTGTTTGTTTTTCAAAGTTACCCACGAGTGTTTGGTGTCTAAAGACGCGTCTGCTCGCGGACTGATTGAATTTGTAGTAATTGAAGGTAGCTACAGAACAAAATTATGAATTTAAGATGGAAAAATGTGTTTTTTATATATAGAAATGCATTCAAAAATCGTCTGTCGCCAGAGCATTTTTTTGGGGTTCTGCGAATTATTGCTCACAATATTCTATCAGGCGCGAGTGGACTGGTCGACGCTGGGACTAGCCAGTCGCCGGTGCCACTGACTACTAGCCGGGGCGACTAGCTAGTAGCAGGCGGGACTGTCTAGTCGAAATCGCGGCTAGCTAGTCGCATTTACATGCGTTTTATTTTGTTTTTTTTATAGATTCCCACGAGTGTGAGGTGTCTGCAGACGCGTCTGCTCGCGGGCTCATTGACAGTGCAGTAATTAAAGGTAAATGAAGTTTATAAAAATGAATTTAAGAAGGAAAAGTTTGTTTTTTATATAAAGAAATTCATTCAAAAATCGTCTGGCGCCAGAATATTTTTTTGTAGTTCTGCGACGGATAAATCACAATATTCTATCAAGCGCGAGTGGCTACTCGCAAGTGCGACTAGCTACTCGCTGGCGCCCACTGACTAGTCGCAGGGGCGACTAGCTAGTAGCAGGCGGGACTGACTAGTTGAAACCGCGGCTATCTAGTCGCATTTACATACGTTTCTCTTTGATTGTTTTTCAAAGTTACCCACGAGTGTTTGGTGTCTAAAGACGCGTCTGCTCGCGGACTGATTGAATGTGTAGTAATTGAAGGTAGCTACAGAACAAAATTATGAATTTAAGATGGAAAAGTTTGTTTTTTATATAAAGAAATTCATTCAAAAATCGTCTGGCGCCAGAATATTTTTTTGTAGTTCTGCGACGGATAAATCACAATATTCTATCAAGCGCGAGTGGCTACTCGCAAATGCGACTAGCTAGACGCCGGCGCCCACTGACTAGTCGCAGGGGCGACTAGCTAGTAGCAGGCGGGAGTTACTAGTTGAAACCGCGGCTATCTAGTCGCATTTACATACGTTTCTTTTTGTTTGTTTTCAAAGCTACCCACGAGTGTTTGGTGTCTAAAGACGCGTCTGCTCGCGGGCTGATTGACTGTGTAGTAATTGAAGGTAGCTACAGAACAAAATTATGAATTTAAGATGGAAAAATGTGTTTTTTATATATAGAAATTCATTCAAAAATCGTCTGGCGCCAGAGCATTTTTTTGGGGTTCTGCGAATTATTACTCACAATATTCTATCAGGTGCGAGTGGCTAATCGACGCTGGGACTAGCCAGTCACCGATGTTACTGACTACTAGCAGGGGCGACTAGCTAGTAGCAGGCGGGACTGACTAGTCGAAATCGCGGCTAGCTAGACGCATTTACATGCGTTTTATTTTGTTTTTTTTATAGATTTTCACGTGTAATTGGTGTCTAAAGACGCGTCTGCTCGCGGACTGATTGACTGTTTAGTAATTGAAGGTAGCTACAGAACAAAATTATGAATTTAAGATGGAAAAATGTGTTTTTTATATATAGAAATTCATTCAAAAATCGTCTGTCGCCAGAGCATTTTTTTGGGGTTCTGCGAATTATTGCTAACAATATTCTATCAGGCGCGAGTGGACTGGTCGACGCTGGGACTAGCCAGTCGCCGGTGCCACTGACTACTAGCCGGGGCGACTAGCTAGTAGCAGGCGGGACTGTCTAGTCGAAATCGCGGCTAGCTAGTCGCATTTACATGCGTTTTATTTTGTTTTTTTTTATAGATTCCCACGAGTGTGAGGTGTCTGCAGACGCGTCTGCTCGCGGGCTCATTGACAGTGCAGTAATTAAAGGTAAATGAAGTTTATAAAAATGAATTTAAGAAGGAAAAGTTTGTTTTTTATATAAAGAAATTCATTCAAAAATCGTCTGGCGCCAGAATATTTTTTTGTAGTTCTGCGACGGATAAATCACAATATTCTATCAAGCGCGAGTGGCTACTCGCAAGTGCGACTAGCTACTCGCCGGCGCCCACTGACTAGTCGCAGGGGCGACTAGCTAGTAGCAGGCGGGACTGACTAGTGGAAACCGCGGCTATCTAGTCGCATTTACATACGTTTCTTTTTGTTTGTTTTCAAAGCTACCCACGAGTGTTTGGTGTCTAAAGACGCGTCTGCTCGCGGGCTGATTGACTGTGTAGTAATTAAAGGTAGCTACACAACAAAATTATGATTTTAAGATGTAAAAATGTGTTTTTTATATATAGAAATTCATTCAAAAATCGTCTGTCGCCAGAGCATTTTTTTGGTGTTCTGCGAATTATTGCTCACAATATTCTATCAGGCGCGAGTGGACTGGTCGACGCTGGGACTAGCCAGTCGCCGGTGCCACTGACTACTAGCCGGGGCGACTAGCTAGTAGCAGGCGGGACTGTCTAGTCGAAATCGCGGCTAGCTAGTCGCATTTACATGCGTTTTATTTTGTTTTTTTTTATAGATTCCCACGAGTGTGAGGTATCGGCAGACGCGTCTGTTCGCGGGCTCATTGACAATGCAGTAATTAAAGGTAAATGAAGTTTATAAAAATGAATTTGAGAAGGAAAAGTTTGTTTTTTTTTATAAAGAAATTCATTCAAAAATCGTCTGGCGCCAGAATATTTGTTTGTAATTCTGCGACGGATAAATCACAATATTCTATCAAGCGCGAGTGGCTACTCGCAAGTGCGACTAGCTACTCGCCGGCGCCCACTGACTAGTCGCAGGGGCGACTAGCTAGTAGCAGGCGGGACTGACTAGTTGAAACCGCGGCTATCTAGTCGCATTTACATACGTTTCTTTTTGTTTGTTTTTCAAAGTTACCCACGAGTGTTTGGTGTCCAAAGACGCATCTGCTCGCGGGCTGATTGACTGTGTAGTAATTGAAGGTAGCTACAGAACAAAATTATGAATTTAAGATGTAAAAATGTGTTTTTTATATATAGAAATTCATTCAAAAATCGTCTGTCGCCAGAGCATTTTTTTGGGGTTTTGCGAATTATTGCTCACAATATTCTATCAGGCGCGAGTGGACTGGTCGACGCTGGGACTAGCCAGTCGCCGGTGCCACTGACTACTAGCAGGGGCGACTAGCTAGTAGCAGGCGGGACTGACTAGTTGAAACCGCGGCTATCTAGTCGCATTTACATACGTTTCTCTTTGTTTGTTTTTCAAAGTTACCCACGAGTGTTTGGTGTCTAAAGACGCGTCTGCTCGCGGACTGATTGAATGTGTAGTAATTGAAGGTAGCTACAGAACAAAATTATGAATTTAAGATGGAAAAATGTGTTTTTTATATATAGAAATTCATTCAAAAATCGTCTGTCGCCAGAGCATTTTTTTGGGGTTCTGCGAATTATTGCTCACAATATTCTATCAGGCGCGAGTGGACTGGTCGACGCTGGGACTAGCCAGTCGCCGGTGCCACTGACTACTAGCCGGGGCGACTAGCTAGTAGCAGGCGGGACTGTCTAGTCGAAATCGCGGCTAGCTAGTCGCATTTACATACGTTTCTCTTTGTTTGTTTTTCAAAGTTACCCACGAGTGTTTGGTGTCTAAAGACGCGTCTGCTCGCGGACTGATTGAATGTGTAGTAATTGAAGGTAGCTACAGAACAAAATTATGAATTTAAGATGGAAAAATGTGTTTTTTATATATAGAAATTCATTCAAAAATCGTCTGTCGCCAGAGCATTTTTTTGGGGTTCTGCGAATTATTGCTCACAATATTTTATCAGGCGCGAGTGGACTGGTCGACGCTGGGACTAGCCAGTCGCCGGTGCCACTGACTACTAGCAGGGGCGACTAGCTAGTAGCAGGCGGGACTGACTAGTTGAAACCGCGGCTAGCTAGTCGCATTTACATGCGTTTTATTTTGTTTTTTTTTATAGATTCCCACGAGTGTGAGGTGTCTGCAGACGCGTCTGCTCGCGGGCTCATTGACAATGCAGTAATTAAAGGTAAATGAAGTTTATAAAAATGAATTTAAGAAGGAATAGTTTGTTTTTTATATAAAGAAATTCATTCAAAAATCGTCTGGCGCCAGAATATTTTTTTGTAGTTCTGCGACGGATAAATCACAATATTCTATCAAGCGCGAGTGGCTACTCGCAAGTGCGACTAGCTACTCGCCGGCGCCCACTGACTAGTCGCAGGGGCGACTAGCTAGTAGCAGGCGGGACTGACTAGTGGAAACCGCGGCTATCTAGTCGCATTTACATACGTTTCTTTTTGTTTGTTTTCAAAGCTACCCACGAGTGTTTGGTGTCTAAAGACGCGTCTGCTCGCGGGCTGATTGACTGTGTAGTAACTACAGGTAGCTACACAACAAAATTATGATTTTAAGATGTAAAAATGTGTTTTTTATATATAGAAATTCATTCAAAAATCGTCTGTCGCCAGAGCATTTTTTTGGTGTTCTGCGAATTATTGGTCACAATATTCTATCAGGCGCGAGTGGACTGGTCGACGCTGGGACTAGCCATTCGCCGGTGCCACTGGCTACTAGCAGGGGCGACTAGCTAGTAGCAGGCGGGACTGACTAGTTGAAACCGCGGCTAGCTAGTCGCATTTACATGCGTTTTATTTTGTTTTTTTTTATAGATTCCCACGAGTGTGAGGTGTCTGCAGACGCGTCTGCTCGCGGGCTCATTGACAATGCAGTAATTAAAGGTAAATGAAGTTTATAAAAATGAATTTAAGAAGGAATAGTTTGTTTTTTATATAAAGAAATTCATTCAAAAATCGTCTGGCGCCAGAATATTTTTTTGTAGTTCTGCGACGGATAAATCACAATATTCTATCAAGCACGAGTGGCTACTCGCAAATGCGACTAGCTAGTCTTCGGCGCCCACTGACTAGTCGCAGGGGCGACTAGCTAGTAGCAGGCGGGACTGACTAGTGGAAACCGCGGCTATCTAGTCGCATTTACATACGTTTCTCTTTGTTTGTTTTCAAAGCTACCCACGAGTGTTTGGTGTCTAAAGACGCGTCTGCTCGCGGACTGATTGAATGTGTAGTAATTGAAGGTAGCTACAGAACAAAATTATGAATTTAAGATGGAAAAATGTGTTTTTTATATATAGAAATTCATTCAAAAATCGTCTGTCGCTAGAGCATTTTTTTGGGGTTCTGCGAATTATTGCTCACAATATTCTATCAGGCGCGAGTGGACTGGTCGACGCTGGGATTAGCTAGTCGCCGGTGCCACTGACTCCTAGCCGGGGCGACTAGCTAGTAGCAGGCGGGACTGACTAGTGGAAACCGCGGCTATCTATTTGCATTTACATACGTTTCTCTTTGTTTGTTTTTCAAAGTTACCCACGAGTGTTTGGTGTCTAAAGACGCGTCTGCTCGCGGACTGATTGAATGTGTAGTAATTGAAGGTAGCTACAGAACAAAATTATGAATTTAAGATGGAAAAATGTGTTTTTTATATATAGAAATTCATTCAAAAATCGTCTGTCGCCAGAGCATTTTTTTGGGGTTCTGCGAATTATTGCTCACAATATTCTATCAGGCGCGAGTGGACTGGTCGACGCTGGGACTAGCCAGTCGCCGGTGCCACTGACTACTAGCAGGGGCGACTAGCTAGTAGCAGGCGGGACTGTCTAGTCGAAATCGCGGCTAGCTAGTCGCATTTACATGCGTTTTATTTTGTTTTTTTTTATAGATTCCCACGAGTGTGAGGTGTCTGCAGACGCGTCTGCTCGCGGGCTCATTGACAATGCAGTAATTAAAGGTAAATGAAGTTTATAAAAATGAATTTAAGAAGGAAAAGTTTGTTTTTTATATAAAGAAATTCATTCAAAAATCGTCTGGCGCCAGAATATTTTTTTGTAGTTCTGCGACGGATAAATCACAATATTCTATCAAGCGCGAGTGGCTACTCACAAGTGCGACTAGCTACTCGCCGGCGCCCACTGACTAGTCGCAGGGGCGACTAGCTAGTAGCAGGCGGGACTGACTAGTCAAAACCGCGGCTATCTAGTCGCATTTACATACGTTTCTTTTTGTTTGTTTTCAAAGCTACCCACGAGTGTTTGGTGTCTAAAGACGCGTCTGCTCGCGGGCTGATTGACTGTGTAGTAACTACAGGTAGCTACACAACAAAATTATGATTTTAAGATGTAAAAATGTGTTTTTTATATATAGAAATTCATTCAAAAATCGTCTGTCGCCAGAGCATTTTTTTGGTGTTCTGCGAATTATTGGTCACAATATTCTATCAGGCGCGAGTGGACTGGTCGACGCTGGGACTAGCCATTCGCCGGTGCCACTGGCTACTAGCAGGGGCGACTAGCTAGTAGCAGGCGGGACTGACTAGTTGAAACCGCGGCTAGCTAGTCGCATTTACATGCGTTTTATTTTGTTTTTTTTTATAGATTCCCACGAGTGTGAGGTGTCTGCAGACGCGTCTGCTCGCGGGCTCATTGACAATGCAGTAATTAAAGGTAAATGAAGTTTATAAAAATGAATTTAAGAAGGAATAGTTTGTTTTTTATATAAAGAAATTCATTCAAAAATCGTCTGGCGCCAGAATATTTTTTTGTAGTTCTGCGACGGATAAATCACAATATTCTATCAAGCGCGAGTGGCTACTCGCAAGTGCGACTAGCTACTCGCCGGCGCCCACTGACTAGTCGCAGGGGCGACTAGCTAGTAGCAGGCGGGACTGACTAGTTGAAACCGCGGCTATCTAGTCGCATTTACATACGTTTCTCTTTGATTGTTTTTCAAAGTTACCCACGAGTGTTTGGTGTCTAAAGACGCGTCTGCTCGCGGGCTGATTGACTGTGTAGTAATTGAAGGTAGCTACAGAACAAAATTATGAATTTAAGATGTAAAAATGTGTTTTTTATATATAGAAATTCATTCAAAAATCGTCTGTCGCCAGAGCATTTTTTTGGGGTTTTGCGAATTATTGCTCACAATATTCTATCAGGCGCGAGTGGACTGGTCGACGCTGGGACTAGCCAGTCGCCGGTGCCACTGACTACTAGCAGGGGCGACTAGCTAGTAGCAGGCGGGACTGACTAGTTGAAACCGCGGCTATCTATTCGCATTTACATACGTTTCTCTTTGTTTGTTTTTCAAAGTTACCCACGAGTGTTTGGTGTCTAAAGACGCGTCTGCTCGCGGACTGATTGAATGTGTAGTAATTGAAGGTAGCTACAGAACAAAATTATGAATTTAAGATGGAAAAATGTGTTTTTTATATATAGAAATTCATTCAAAAATCGTCTGTCGCCAGAGCATTTTTTTGGGGTTCTGCGAATTATTGCTCACAATATTCTATCAGGCGCGAGTGGACTGGTCGACGCTGGGACTAGCCAGTCGCCGGTGCCACTGAATACTAGCCGGGGCGACTAGCTAGTAGCAGGCGGGACTGTCTAGTCGAAATCGCGGCTAGCTAGTCGCATTTACATACGTTTCTCTTTGTTTGTTTTTCAAAGTTACCCACGAGTGTTTGGTGTCTAAAGACGCGTCTGCTCGCGGACTGATTGAATGTGTAGTAATTGAAGGTAGCTACAGAACAAAATTATGAATTTAAGATGGAAAAATGTGTTTTTTATATACTATAGAAATTCATTCAAAAATCGTCTGTCGCCAGAGCATTTTTTTGG
The DNA here is from genome assembly GCA_917490735.1 of Dryobotodes eremita. Classification (NCBI taxonomy): domain Eukaryota; kingdom Metazoa; phylum Arthropoda; class Insecta; order Lepidoptera; family Noctuidae; genus Dryobotodes; species Dryobotodes eremita. Next base: position 12,832,408 of record OU823269.1, on the reverse strand, counting down.
GGTTCTGCGAATTATTGCTCACAATATTCTATCAGGCGCGAGTGGACTGGTCGACGCTGGGACTAGCCAGTCGCCGGTGCCACTGACTAGTCGCAGGGGCGACTAGCTAGTAGCAGGCGGGACTGACTAGTTGAAACCGCGGCTATCTAGTCGCATTTACATACGTTTCTCTTTGTTTGTTTTTCAAAGTTACCCACGAGTGTTTGGTGTCTAAAGACGCGTCTGCTCGCGGACTGATTGAATGTGTAGTAACTGAAGGTAGCTACAGAACAAAATTATGAATTTAAGATGGAAAAATGTGTTTTTTATATATAGAAATTCATTCAAAAATCGTCTGTCGCCAGAGCATTTTTTTGGGGTTCTGCGAATTATTGCTCACAATATTCTATCAGGCGCGAGTGGACTGGTCGACGCTGGGACTAGCCAGTCGCCGGTGCCACTGACTACTAGCCGGGGCGACTAGCTAGTAGCAGGCGGGACTGTCTAGTCGAAATCGCGGCTAGCTAGTCGCATTTACATGCGTTTTTTTTTGTTTTTTTTTATAGATTCCCACGAGTGTGAGGTGTCTGCAGACGCGTCTGCTCGCGGGCTCATTGACAGTGCAGTAATTAAAGGTAAATGAAGTTTATAAAAATGAATTTAAGAAGGAAAAGTTTGTTTTTTATATAAAGAAATTCATTCAAAAATCGTCTGGCGCCAGAATATTTTTTTGTAGTTCTGCGACGGATAAATCACAATATTCTATCAAGCGCGAGTGGCTACTCGCAAGTGCGACTAGCTACTCGCCGGCGCCCACTGACTAGTCGCAGGGGCGACTAGCTGGTAGCAGGCGGGACTGACTAGTTGAAACCGCGGCTATCTAGTCGCATTTACATACGTTTCTCTTTGATTGTTTTTCAAAGTTACCCACGAGTGTTTGGTGTCTAAAGACGCGTCTGCTCGCGGACTGATTGAATGTGTAGTAATTGAAGGTAGTACAGAACAAAATTATGAATTTAAGATGGAAAAGTTTGTTTTTTATATAAAGAAATTCATTCAAAAATCGTCTGGCGCCAGAATATTTTTTTGTAGTTCTGCGACGGATAAATCACAATATTCTATCAAGCGCGAGTGGCTACTCGCAAATGCGACTAGCTAGACGCCGGCGCCCACTGACTTGTCGCAGGGGCGACTAGCTAGTAGCAGGCGGGAGTGACTAGTTGAAACCGCGGCTATCTAGTCGCATTTACATACGTTTCTTTTTGTTTGTTTTCAAAGCTACCCACGAGTGTTTGGTGTCTAAAGACGCGTCTGCTCGCGGACTGATTGACTGTGTAGTAATTGAAGGTAGCTACAGAACAAAATTATGAATTTAAGATGGAAAAATGTGTTTTTTATATATAGAAATTCATTCAAAAATCGTCTGTCGCCAGAGCATTTTTTTGGGGTTCTGCGAATTATTGCTCACAATATTCTATCAGGCGCGAGTGGACTGGTCGACGCTGGGACTAGCCAGTCGCCGGTGCCACTGACTACTAGCCGGGGCGACTAGCTAGTAGCAGGCGGGACTGTCTAGTCGAAATCGCGGCTAGCTAGTCGCATTTACATGCGTTTTATTTTGTTTTTTTTTATAGATTCCCACGAGTGTGAGGTGTCTGCAGACGCGTCTGCTCGCGGGCTCATTGGCAGTGCAGTAATTAAAGGTAAATGAAGTTTATACAAATGAATTTAAGAAGGAAAAGTTTGTTTTTTATATAAAGAAATTCAATCAAAAATCGTCTGGCTCCAGAATATTTTTTTGTAGTTCTGCGACGGATAAATCACAATATTCTATCAAGCGCGAGTGGCTACTCGCAAGTGCGACTAGCTACTCGCCGGCGCCCACTGACTAGTCGCAGGGGCGACTAGCTAGTAGCAGGCGGGACTGACTAGTTGAAACCGCGGCTATCTAGTCGCATTTACATACGTTTCTCTTTGTTTGTTTTTCAAAGTTACCCACGAGTGTTTGGTGTCTAAAGACGCGTCTGCTCGCGGACTGATTGAATGTGTAGTAATTGAAGGTAGCTACAGAACAAAATTATGAATTTAAGATGGAAAAATGTGTTTTTTATATATAGAAATTCATTCAAAAATCGTCTGTCGCCAGAGCATTTTTTTGGGGTTCTGCGAATTATTGCTCACAATATTTTATCAGGCGCGAGTGGACTGGTCGACGCTGGGACTAGCCAGTCGCCGGTGCCACTGACTACTAGCAGGGTCGACTAGCTAGTAGCAGGCGGATCTGTCTAGTCGAAATCGCGGCTAGCTAGTCGCATTTACATGCGTTTTATTTTGTTTTTTTTTATAGATTCCCACGAGTGTGAGGTGTCTGCAGACGCGTCTGCTCGCGGGCTCATTGGCAGTGCAGTAATTAAAGGTAAATGAAGTTTATAAAAATGAATTTAAGAAGGAAAAGTTTGTTTTTTATATAAAGAAATTCATTCAAAAATCGTCTGGCGCCAGAATATTTTTTTGTAGTTCTGCGACGGATAAATCACAATATTCTATCAAGCGCGAGTGGCTACTCGCAAGTGCGACTAGCTACTCGCCGGCGCCCACTGACTAGTCGCAGGGGCGACTAGCTAGTAGCAGGCGGGACTGACTAGTGGAAACCGCGGCTATCTAGTCGCATTTACATACGTTTCTTTTTGTTTGTTTTCAAAGCTACCCACGAGTGTTGGGTGTCTAAAGACGCGTCTGCTCGCGGGCTGATTGACTGTGTAGTAATTAAAGGTAGCTACAGAACAAAATTATGAATTTAAGATGGAAAAATGTTTTTTTTTTATATAGAAACTCATTCAAAAATCGTCTGTCGCCAGAGCATTTTTTTGGGGTTCTGCGAATTATTGCTCACAATATTCTATCAGGCACGAGTGGACTGGTCGACGCTGGGACTAGCCAGTCGCCGGTGCCACTGACTACTAGCCGGGGCGACTAGCTAGTAGCAGGCGGGACTGTCTAGTCGAAATCGCGGCTAGCTAGTCGCATTTACATGCGTTTTATTTTGTTTTTTTTTATAGATTCCCACGAGTGTGAGGTGTCTGCAGACGCGTCTGCTCGCGGGCTCATTGACAGTGCAGTAATTTAAGGTAAATGAAGTTTATAAAAATGAATTTAAGAAGGAAAAGTTTGTTTTTTATATCAAGAAATTCATTCAAAAATCGTCTGGCGCCAGAATATTTTTTTGTAGTTCTGCGACGGATAAATCACAATATTCTATCAAGCGCGAGTGGCTACTCGCAAGTGCGACTAGCTACTCGCTGGCGCCCACTGACTAGTCGCAGGGGCGACTAGCTAGTAGCAGGCGGGACTGACTAGTTGAAACCGCGGCTATCTAGTCGCATTTACATACGTTTCTCTTTGTTTGTTTTTCAAAGTTACCCACGAGTGTTTGGTGTCTAAAGACGCGTCTGCTCGCGGACTGATTGAATTTGTAGTAATTGAAGGTAGCTACAGAACAAAATTATGAATTTAAGATGGAAAAATGTGTTTTTTATATATAGAAATGCATTCAAAAATCGTCTGTCGCCAGAGCATTTTTTTGGGGTTCTGCGAATTATTGCTCACAATATTCTATCAGGCGCGAGTGGACTGGTCGACGCTGGGACTAGCCAGTCGCCGGTGCCACTGACTACTAGCCGGGGCGACTAGCTAGTAGCAGGCGGGACTGTCTAGTCGAAATCGCGGCTAGCTAGTCGCATTTACATGCGTTTTATTTTGTTTTTTTTTATAGATTCCCACGAGTGTGAGGTGTCTGCAGACGCGTCTGCTCGCGGGCTCATTGACAGTGCAGTAATTAAAGGTAAATGAAGTTTATAAAAATGAATTTAAGAAGGAAAAGTTTGTTTTTTATATAAAGAAATTCATTCAAAAATCGTCTGGCGCCAGAATATTTTTTTGTAGTTCTGCGACGGATAAATCACAATATTCTATCAAGCGCGAGTGGCTACTCGCAAGTGCGACTAGCTACTCGCCGGCGCCCACTGACTAGTCGCAGGGGCGACTAGCTAGTAGCAGGCGGGACTGACTAGTTGAAACCGCGGCTATCTAGTCGCATTTACATACGTTTCTCTTTGTTTGTTTTTCAAAGTTACCCACGAGTGTTTGGTGTCTAAAGACGCGTCTGCTCGCGGACTGATTGAATGTGTAGTAATTGAAGGTAGCTACAGAACAAAATTATGAATTTAAGATGGAAAAATGTGTTTTTTATATATAGAAATTCATTCAAAAATCGTCTGTCGCCAGAGCATTTTTTTGGGGTTCTGCGAATTATTGCTCACAATATTTTATCAGGCGCGAGTGGACTGGTCGACGCTGGGACTAGCCAGTCGCCGGTGCCACTGACTACTAGCAGGGTCGACTAGCTAGTAGCAGGCGGATCTGTCTAGTCGAAATCGCGGCTAGCTAGTCGCATTTACATGCGTTTTATTTTGTTTTTTTTTATAGATTCCCACGAGTGTGAGGTGTCTGCAGACGCGTCTGCTCGCGGGCTCATTGGCAGTGCAGTAATTAAAGGTAAATGAAGTTTATAAAAATGAATTTAAGAAGGAAAAGTTTGTTTTTTATATAAAGAAATTCATTCAAAAATCGTCTGGCGCCAGAATATTTTTTTGTAGTTCTGCGACGGATAAATCACAATATTCTATCAAGCGCGAGTGGCTACTCGCAAGTGCGACTAGCTACTCGCCGGCGCCCACTGACTAGTCGCAGGGGCGACTAGCTAGTAGCAGGCGGGACTGACTAGTGGAAACCGCGGCTATCTAGTCGCATTTACATACGTTTCTTTTTGTTTGTTTTCAAAGCTACCCACGAGTGTTGGGTGTCTAAAGACGCGTCTGCTCGCGGGCTGATTGACTGTGTAGTAATTAAAGGTAGCTACAGAACAAAATTATGAATTTAAGATGGAAAAATTTTTTTTTTTATATAGAAACTCATTCAAAAATCGTCTGTCGCCAGAGCATTTTTTTGGGGTTCTGCGAATTATTGCTCACAATATTCTATCAGGCACGAGTGGACTGGTCGACGCTGGGACTAGCCAGTCGCCGGTGCCACTGACTACTAGCCGGGGCGACTAGCTAGTAGCAGGCGGGACTGTCTAGTCGAAATCGCGGCTAGCTAGTCGCATTTACATGCGTTTTATTTTGTTTTTTTTTATAGATTCCCACGAGTGTGAGGTGTCTGCAGACGCGTCTGCTCGCGGGCTCATTGACAGTGCAGTAATTTAAGGTAAATGAAGTTTATAAAAATGAATTTAAGAAGGAAAAGTTTGTTTTTTATATCAAGAAATTCATTCAAAAATCGTCTGGCGCCAGAATATTTTTTTGTAGTTCTGCGACGGATAAATCACAATATTCTATCAAGCGCGAGTGGCTACTCGCAAGTGCGACTAGCTACTCGCCGGCGCCCACTGACTAGTCGCAGGGGCGACTAGCTAGTAGCAGGCGGGACTGACTAGTTGAAACCGCGGCTATCTAGTCGCATTTACATACGTTTCTCTTTGTTTGTTTTTCAAAGTTACCCACGAGTGTTTGGTGTCTAAAGACGCGTCTGCTCGCGGACTGATTGAATTTGTAGTAATTGAAGGTAGCTACAGAACAAAATTATGAATTTAAGATGGAAAAATGTGTTTTTTATATATAGAAATGCATTCAAAAATCGTCTGTCGCCAGAGCATTTTTTTGGGGTTCTGCGAATTATTGCTCACAATATTCTATCAGGCGCGAGTGGACTGGTCGACGCTGGGACTAGCCAGTCGCCGGTGCCACTGACTACTAGCCGGGGCGACTAGCTAGTAGCAGGCGGGACTGTCTAGTCGAAATCGCGGCTAGCTAGTCGCATTTACATGCGTTTTATTTTGTTTTTTTTTATAGATTCCCACGAGTGTGAGGTGTCTGCAGACGCGTCTGCTCGCGGGCTCATTGACAGTGCAGTAATTAAAGGTAAATGAAGTTTATAAAAATTAATTTAAGAAGGAAAAGTTTGTTTTTTATATAAAGAAATTCATTCAAAAATCATCTGGCGCCAGAATATTTTTTTGTAGTTCTGCGACGGATAAATCACAATATTCTATCAAGCGCGAGTGGCTACTCGCAAGTGCGACTAGCTACTCGCCGGCGCCCACTGACTAGTCGCAGGGGCGACTAGCTAGTAGCAGGCGGGACTGACTAGTTGAAACCGCGGCTATCTAGTCGCATTTACATACGTTTCTCTTTGATTGTTTTTCAAAGTTACCCACGAGTGTTTGGTGTCTAAAGACGCGTCTGCTCGCGGACTGATTGAATGTGTAGTAATTGAAGGTAGCTACAGAACAAAATTATGAATTTAAGATGGAAAAGTTTGTTTTTTATATAAAGAAATTCATTCAAAAATCGTCTGGCGCCAGAATATTTTTTTGTAGTTCTGCGACGGATAAATCACAATATTCTATCAAGCGCGAGTGGCTACTCGCAAATGCGACTAGCTAGTCGCCGGCGCCCACTGACTAGTCGCAGGGGCGACTAGCTAGTAGCAGGCGGGACTGACTAGTGGAAACCGCGGATATCTAGTCGCATTTACATACGTTTCTTTTTGTTCGTTTTCAAAGCTACCCACGAGTGTTTGGTGTCTAAAGACGCGTCTGCTCGCGGGCTGATTGACTGTGTAGTAACTAAAGGTAGCTACACAAAAAAATTATGAATGTAAGATGGAAAAATGTGTTTTTTATATATAGAAATTCATTCAAACATCGTCTGTCGCCAGAGCATTTTTTTGGGGTTCTGCGAATTATTACTCACAATATTCTATCAGGCGCGAGTGGCTAGTCGACACTGGGACTAGCCAGTCGCCGGTGCCACTGACTACTAGCAGGGGCGACTAGCTAGTAGCAGGCGGGTCTGTCTAGTCGAAATCGCGGCTAGCTAGTCGCATTTACATGCGTTTTATTTTGTTTTTTTTTATAGATTCCCACGAGTGTGAGGTGTCTGCAGACGCGTCTGCTCGCGGGCTCATTGACAATGCAGTAATTAAAGGTAAATGAAGTTTATAAAAATGAATTTAAGAAGGAAAAGTTTGTTTTTTATATAAAGAAATTCAATCAAAAATCGTCTGGCTCCAGAATATTTTTTTGTAGTTCTGCGACGGATAAATCACAATATTCTATCAAGCGCGAGTGGCTACTCGCAAATGCGACTAGCCAGTCGCCGGTGCCACTGACTACTAGCCGGGGTGACTAGCTAGTAGCAGGCGGGACTGTCTAGTCGAAATCGCGGCTAGCTAGTCGCATTTACATGCGTTTTATTTTGTTTTTTTTTATAGATTCCCACGAGTGTGAGGTATCGGCAGACGCGTCTGTTCGCGGGCTCATTGACAATGCAGTAATTTAAGGTAAATGAAGTTTATAAAAATGAATTTGAGAAGGAAAAGTTTGTTTTTTATATAAAGAAATTCATTCAAAAATCGTCTGGCTCCAGAATATTTTTTTGTAGTTCTGCGACGGATAAATCACAATATTCTATCAAGCGCGAGTGGCTACTCGCAAGTGCGACTAGCTACTCGCCGGCGCCCACTGACTAGTCGCAGGGGCGACTAGAAAGTAGCAGGCGGGACTGACTAGTTGAAACCGCGGCTATCTAGTCGCATTTACATACGTTTCTTTTTGTTTGTTTTTCAAAGTTACCCACGAGTGTTTGGTGTCTAAAGACGCGTCTGCTCGCGGACTGATTGAATTTGTAGTAATTGAAGGTAGCTACAGAACAAAATTATGAATTTAAGATGTAAAAATGTGTTTTTTATATATAGAAATTCATTCAAACATCGTCTGTCGCCAGAGCATTTTTTTGGGGTTCTGCGAATTATTACTCACAATATTCTATCAGGCGCGAGTGGCTAGTCGACACTGGGACTAGCCAGTCGCCGGTGCCACTGACTACTAGCAGGGGCGACTAGCTAGTAGCAGGCGGGTCTGTCTAGTCGAAATCGCGGCTAGCTAGTCGCATTTACATGCGTTTTATTTTGTTTTTTTTTATAGATTCCCACGAGTGTGAGGTGTCTGCAGACGCGTCTGCTCGCGGGCTAATTGACAGTGCAGTAATTAAAGGTAAATGAAGTTTATAAAATTGAATTTAAGAAGGAAAAGTTTGTTTTTTATATAAAGAAATTCATTCAAAAATCGTCTGGCGCCAGAATATTGTTTTGTAGTTCTGCGACGGATAAATCACAATATTCTATCAAGCGCGAGTGGCTACTCGCAAGTGCGACTAGCTACTCGCCGGCGCCCACTGACTAGTCGCAGGGGCGACTAGCTAGTAGCAGGCGGGACTGACTAGTTGAAACCGCGGCTATCTAGTCGCATTTACATACGTTTCTCTTTGTTTGTTTTTCAAAGTTACCCACGAGTGTTTGGTGTCTAAAGACGCGTCTGCTCGCGGACTGATTGAATTTGTAGTAATTGAAGGTAGCTACAGAACAAAATTATGAATTTAAGATGGAAAAATGTGTTTTTTATATATAGAAATTCATTCAAAAATCGTCTGTCGCCAGAGCATTTTTTTGGGGTTCTGCGAATTATTGCTCACAATATTCTATCAGGCGCGAGTGGACTGGTCGACGCTGGGACTAGCCAGTCACCGGTGCCACTGACTACTAGCAGGGTCGACTAGCTAGTAGCAGGCGGGTCTGTCTAGTCGAAATCGCGGCTAGCTAGTCGCATTTACATGCGTTTTATTTTGTTTTTTTTTATAGATTCCCACGAGTGTGAGGTGTCTGCAGACGCGTCTGCTCGCGGGCTCATTGACAGTGCAGTAATTAAAGGTAAATTAAGTTTATAAAAATGAATTTAAGAAGGAAAAGTTTGTTTTTTATATAAAGAAATTCATTCAAAAATCGTCTGGCGCCAGAATATTTTTTTGTAGTTCTGCGACGGATAAATCACAATATTCTATCAAGCGCGAGTGGCTACTCGCAAGTGCGACTAGCTACTCGCCGGCGCCCACTGACTAGTCGCAGGGGCGACTAGCTAGTAGCAGGCGGGACTGACTAGTGGAAACCGCGGCTATCTAGTCGCATTTACATACGTTTCTTTTTGTTTGTTTTTCAAAGTTACCCACGAGTGTTTGGTGTCCAAAGACGCATCTGCTCGCGGGCGGATTGACTGTGTAGTAATTGAAGGTGGCTACAGAACAAAATTATGAATTTAAGATGGAAAAGTTTGTTTTTTATATAAAGAAATTCATTCAAAAATCGTCTGGCGCCAGAATATTTTTTTGTAGTTCTGCGACGGATAAATCACAATATTCTATCAAGCGCGAGTGGCTACTCGCAAATGCGACTAGCTACTCGCCGGCGCCCACTGACTAGTCGCAGGGGCGACTAGCAAGTAGCAGGCGGGACTGACTAGTTGAAACCGCGGCTATCTAGTCGCATTTACATACGTTTCTTTTTGTTTGTTTTTCAAAGCTACCCACGAGCGTTTGGTGTCCAAAGACGCATCTGCTCGCGGGCTGATTGACTGTGTAGTAATTGAAGGTAGCTACAGAACAAAATTATGAATTTAAGATGGAAAAATGTGTTTTTTATATATAGAAATTCATTCATAATCGTCTGTCGCCAGAGCATTTTTTTGGGGTTCTGCGAAATATTACTCAAAATATTCTATCAGGCGCGAGTGGCTAATCGACACTGGGACTAGCCGGTCACTGGTGCCACTGACTACTAGCAGGGGCGACTAGCTAGTAGCAGGCGGGACTGACTAGTCGAAATCGCGGCTAGCTAGTCGCATTTACATGCGTTTTATTTTGTTTTTTTTTATAGATTCCCACGAGTGTGAGGTGTCTGCAGACGCGTCTGCTCGCGGGCTCATTGACAGTGCAGTAATTAAAGGTAAATGAAGTTTATAAAAATTAATTTAAGAAGGAAAAGTTTGTTTTTTATATAAAGAAATTCATTCAAAAATCGTCTGGCGCCAGAATATTTTTTTGTAGTTCTGCGACGGATAAATCACAATATTCTATCAAGCGCGAGTGGCTACTCGCAAGTGCGACTAGCTACTCGCCGGCGCCCACTGACTAGTCGCAGGGGCGACTAGCTAGTAGCAGGCGGGACTGACTAGTTGAAACCGCGGCTATCTAGTCGCATTTACATACGTTTCTCTTTGATTGTTTTTCAAAGTTACCCACGAGTGTTTGGTGTCTAAAGACGCGTCTGCTCGCGGACTGATTGAATGTCTAGTAATTGAAGGTAGCTACAGAACAAAATTATGAATTTAAGATGGAAAAGTTTGTTTTTTATATAAAGAAATTCATTCAAAAATCGTCTGGCGCCAGAGCATTTTTTTGGGGTTCTGCGAATTATTACTCACAATATTCTATCAGGTGCGAGTGGCTAATCGACGCTGGGACTAGCCAGTCACCGATGTTACTGACTACTAGCAGGGGCGACTAGCTAGTAGCAGGTGGGACTGACTCGTCGAAATCGCGGCTAGCTAGACGCATTTACATGCGTTTTATTTTGTTTTCTTTATAGATTTTCACAAGTGTTTGATGTCTAAAGACGCGTCTGCTCGCGGGCTGATTGACTGTTTAGTAATTGAAGGTAGCTACAGAACAAAATTATGAATTTAAGATGGAAAAATGTGTTTTTTATATATAGAAATTCATTCAAAAATCGTCTGTCGCCAGAGCATTTTTTGGGGTTCTGCGAATTATTGCTCACAATATTCTATCAGGCGCGAGTGGACTGGTCGACGCTGGGACTAGCCAGTCGCCGGTGCCACTGACTACTAGCCGGGGCGACTAGCTAGTAGCAGGCGGGACTGTCTAGTCGAAATCGCGGCTAGCTAGTCGCATTTACATGCGTTTTATTTTGTTTTTTTTTATAGATTCCCACGAGTGTGAGGTGTCTGCAGACGCGTCTGCTCGCGGGCTCATTGACAGTGCAGTAATTAAAGCTAAATGAAGTTTATAAAAATGAATTTAAGAAGGAAAAGTTTGTTTTTTATATAAAGAAATTCATTCAAAAATCATCTGGCGCCAGAATATTTTTTTGTAGTTCTGCGACGGATAAATCACAATATTCTATCAAGCGCGAGTGGCTACTCGCAAGTGCGACTAGCTACTCGCCGGCGCCCACTGACTAGTCGCAGGGGCGACTAGCTAGTAGCAGGCGGGACTGACTAGTTGAAACCGCGGCTATCTAGTCGCATTTACATACGTTTCTCTTTGATTGTTTTTCAAAGTTACCCACGAGTGTTTGGTGTCTAAAGACGCGTCTGCTCGCGGACTGATTGAATGTGTAGTAATTGAAGGTAGCTACAGAACAAAATTATGAATTTAAGATGGAAAAGTTTGTTTTTTATATAAAGAAATTCATTCAAAAATCGTCTGGCGCCAGAATATTTTTTTGTAGTTCTGCGACGGATAAATCACAATATTCTATCAAGCGCGAGTGGCTACTCGCAAATGCGACTAGCTAGTCGCCGGCGCCCACTGACTAGTCGCAGGGGCGAATAGCTAGTAGCAGGCGGGACTGACTAGTGGAAACCGCGGATATCTAGTCGCATTTACATACGTTTCTTTTTGTTCGTTTTCAAAGCTACCCACGAGTGTTTGGTGTCTAAAGACGCGTCTGCTCGCGGGCTGATTGACTGTGTAGTAACTAAAGGTAGCTACACAAAAAAATTATGAATGTAAGATGGAAAAATGTGTTTTTTATATATAGAAATTCATTCAAACATCGTCTGTCGCCAGAGCATTTTTTTGGGGTTCTGCGAATTATTACTCACAATATTCTATCAGGCGCGAGTGGCTAGTCGACACTGGGACTAGCCAGTCGCCGGTGCCACTGACTACTAGCAGGGGCGACTAGCTAGTAGCAGGCGGGTCTGTCTAGTCGAAATCGCGGCTAGCTAGTCGCATTTACATGCGTTTTATTTTGTTTTTTTTTATAGATTCCCACGAGTGTGAGGTGTCTGCAGACGCGTCTGCTCGCGGGCTCATTGACAATGCAGTAATTAAAGGTAAATGAAGTTTATAAAAATGAATTTAAGAAGGAAAAGTTTGTTTTTTATATAAAGAAATTCAATCAAAAATCGTCTGGCTCCAGAATATTTTTTTGTAGTTCTGCGACGGATAAATCACAATATTCTATCAAGCGCGAGTGGCTACTCGCAAATGCGACTAGCCAGTCGCCGGTGCCACTGACTACTAGCCGGGGTGACTAGCTAGTAGCAGGCGGGACTGTCTAGTCGAAATCGCGGCTAGCTAGTCGCATTTACATGCGTTTTATTTTGTTTTTTTTTATAGATTCCCACGAGTGTGAGGTATCGGCAGACGCGTCTGTTCGCGGGCTCATTGACAATGCAGTAATTTAAGGTAAATGAAGTTTATAAAAATGAATTTGAGAAGGAAAAGTTTGTTTTTTATATAAAGAAATTCATTCAAAAATCGTCTGGCTCCAGAATATTTTTTTGTAGTTCTGCGACGGATAAATCACAATATTCTATCAAGCGCGAGTGGCTACTCGCAAGTGCGACTAGCTACTCGCCGGCGCCCACTGACTAGTCGCAGGGGCGACTAGAAAGTAGCAGGCGGGACTGACTAGTTGAAACCGCGGCTATCTAGTCGCATTTACATACGTTTCTTTTTGTTTGTTTTTCAAAGTTACCCACGAGTGTTTGGTGTCTAAAGACGCGTCTGCTCGCGGACTGATTGAATTTGTAGTAATTGAAGGTAGCTACAGAACAAAATTATGAATTTAAGATGTAAAAATGTGTTTTTTATATATAGAAATTCATTCAAACATCGTCTGTCGCCAGAGCATTTTTTTGGGGTTCTGCGAATTATTACTCACAATATTCTATCAGGCGCGAGTGGCTAGTCGACACTGGGACTAGCCAGTCGCCGGTGCCACTGACTACTAGCAGGGGCGACTAGCTAGTAGCAGGCGGGTCTGTCTAGTCGAAATCGCGGCTAGCTAGTCGCATTTACATGCGTTTTATTTTGTTTTTTTTTATAGATTCCCACGAGTGTGAGGTGTCTGCAGACGCGTCTGCTCGCGGGCTAATTGACAGTGCAGTAATTAAAGGTAAATGAAGTTTATAAAATTGAATTTAAGAAGGAAAAGTTTGTTTTTTATATAAAGAAATTCATTCAAAAATCGTCTGGCGCCAGAATATTGTTTTGTAGTTCTGCGACGGATAAATCACAATATTCTATCAAGCGCGAGTGGCTACTCGCAAGTGCGACTAGCTACTCGCCGGCGCCCACTGACTAGTCGCAGGGGCGACTAGCTAGTAGCAGGCGGGACTGACTAGTTGAAACCGCGGCTATCTAGTCGCATTTACATACGTTTCTCTTTGTTTGTTTTTCAAAGTTACCCACGAGTGTTTGGTGTCTAAAGACGCGTCTGCTCGCGGACTGATTGAATTTGTAGTAATTGAAGGTAGCTACAGAACAAAATTATGAATTTAAGATGGAAAAATGTGTTTTTTATATATAGAAATTCATTCAAAAATCGTCTGTCGCCAGAGCATTTTTTTGGGGTTCTGCGAATTATTGCTCACAATATTCTATCAGGCGCGAGTGGACTGGTCGACGCTGGGACTAGCCAGTCACCGGTGCCACTGACTACTAGCAGGGTCGACTAGCTAGTAGCAGGCGGGTCTGTCTAGTCGAAATCGCGGCTAGCTAGTCGCATTTACATGCGTTTTATTTTGTTTTTTTTTATAGATTCCCACGAGTGTGAGGTGTCTGCAGACGCGTCTGCTCGCGGGCTCATTGACAGTGCAGTAATTAAAGGTAAATTAAGTTTATAAAAATGAATTTAAGAAGGAAAAGTTTGTTTTTTATATAAAGAAATTCATTCAAAAATCGTCTGGCGCCAGAATATTTTTTTGTAGTTCTGCGACGGATAAATCACAATATTCTATCAAGCGCGAGTGGCTACTCGCAAGTGCGACTAGCTACTCGCCGGCGCCCACTGACTAGTCGCAGGGGCGACTAGCTAGTAGCAGGCGGGACTGACTAGTGGAAACCGCGGCTATCTAGTCGCATTTACATACGTTTCTTTTTGTTTGTTTTTCAAAGTTACCCACGAGTGTTTGGTGTCCAAAGACGCATCTGCTCGCGGGCGGATTGACTGTGTAGTAATTGAAGGTGGCTACAGAACAAAATTATGAATTTAAGATGGAAAAGTTTGTTTTTTATATAAAGAAATTCATTCAAAAATCGTCTGGCGCCAGAATATTTTTTTGTAGTTCTGCGACGGATAAATCACAATATTCTATCAAGCGCGAGTGGCTACTCGCAAATGCGACTAGCTACTCGCCGGCGCCCACTGACTAGTCGCAGGGGCGACTAGCAAGTAGCAGGCGGGACTGACTAGTTGAAACCGCGGCTATCTAGTCGCATTTACATACGTTTCTTTTTGTTTGTTTTTCAAAGTTACCCACGAGTGTTTGGTGTCCAAAGACGCATCTGCTCGCGGGCTGATTGACTGTGTAGTAATTGAAGGTAGCTACAGAACAAAATTATGAATTTAAGATGGAAAAATGTGTTTTTTATATATAGAAATTCATTCATAATCGTCTGTCGCCAGAGCATTTTTTTGGGGTTCTGCGAAATATTACTCAAAATATTCTATCAGGCGCGAGTGGCTAATCGACACTGGGACTAGCCGGTCACTGGTGCCACTGACTACTAGCAGGGGCGACTAGCTAGTAGCAGGCGGGACTGACTAGTCGAAATCGCGGCTAGCTAGTCGCATTTACATGCGTTTTATTTTGTTTTTTTTTATAGATTCCCACGAGTGTGAGGTGTCTGCAGACGCGTCTGCTCGCGGGCTCATTGACAGTGCAGTAATTAAAGGTAAATGAAGTTTATAAAAATTAATTTAAGAAGGAAAAGTTTGTTTTTTATATAAAGAAATTCATTCAAAAATCGTCTGGCGCCAGAATATTTTTTTGTAGTTCTGCGACGGATAAATCACAATATTCTATCAAGCGCGAGTGGCTACTCGCAAGTGCGACTAGCTACTCGCCGGCGCCCACTGACTAGTCGCAGGGGCGACTAGCTAGTAGCAGGCGGGACTGACTAGTTGAAACCGCGGCTATCTAGTCGCATTTACATACGTTTCTCTTTGATTGTTTTTCAAAGTTACCCACGAGAGTTTGGTGTCTAAAGACGCGTCTGCTCGCGGACTGATTGAATGTGTAGTAATTGAAGGTAGCTACAGAACAAAATTATGAATTTAAGATGGAAAAGTTTGTTTTTTATATAAAGAAATTCATTCAAAAATCGTCTGGCGCCAGAATATTTTTTTGTAGTTCTGCGAATTATTACTCACAATATTCTATCAAGCGCGAGTGGCTACTCGCAAGTGCGACTAGCCAGTCGCCGGTGCCACTGACTACTAGCAGGGGCGACCAGCTAGTAGCAGGCGGGACTGACTAGTCGAAATCGCGGCTATCTAGTCGCATTTACATGCGTTTTATTTGGTTTTTCTTATAGATTCCCACGTGTGTTTGGTGTCTAAAGACGGGTCTGCTCGCGGGCTGATTGACTGTTTAGTAATTGAAGGTAGCTACAGAACAAAATTATGAATTTAAGATGGAAAAATGTGTTTTTTATATATAGAAATTCATTCAAAAATCGTCTGTCGCCAGAGCATTTTTTTGGGGTTCTGCGAATTATTACTCACAATATTCTATCAGGCGCGAGTGGCTAGTCGACGCTGCAACTAGCCAGTCGCCGGTGCCACTGACTACTAGCAGGGGCAACTAGCTAGTAGCACGCGGGACTGACTAGTCGAAATCGCGGCTAGCTAGTCGCATTTACATGCGTTTTATTTTGTTTTTTTTTATAGATTCCCACGAGTGTGAGGTGTCTGCAGACACGTCTGCTCGCGGGTTCATTGACAATGCAGTAATTAAAGGTAAATGAAGTTTATAAAAATGAATTTAAGAAGGAAAAGTTTGTTTTTTATATAAAGAAATTCATTCAAAAATCGTCTGGTGCCAGAATATTTTTTGTAGTTCTGCGACGAATAAATCACAATATTCTATCAAGCGCGAGTGGCTACTCGCAAGTGCGACTAGCTAGTCGCCGGCGCCCACTGACTAGTCGCAGGGGCGACTAGCTAGTAGCAGTCGGGACTGACTAGTTGCAACCGCGGCTATCTAGTCGCATTTACATAGGTATGTTTTTGTTTGTTTTCAAAAGTATCCACGAGTGTTTGGTGTCTGAAGACGCGTCTGCTCGCGAGCTGATTGACTGTGTAGTAATTGAAGGTAGCTACAGAACAAAATTATGAATTTAAGATGGAAAAATGTGTTTTTTATATATAGAAATTCATTAAAAATCGTCTGGCGCCAGAATATTTGTTTGTAATTCTGCGACGGATAAATCACAATATTCTATCAAGCGCGAGTGGCTACTCGCAAGTGCGACTAGCCAGTCGCCGGTGCCACTGACTACTAGCAGGGGCGACCAGCTAGTAGCAGGCGGGTCTGTCTAGTCGAAATCGCGGCTAGCTAGTCGCATTTACATGCGTTTTATTTTGTTTTTTTTTATAGATTCCCACGAGTGTGAGGTGTCTGCAGACGCGTCTGCTCGCGGGCTCATTGACAATGCAGTAATTAAAGGTAAATGAAGTTTATAAAAATGAATTTAAGAAGGAAAAGTTTGTTTTTTATATAAAGAAATTCATTCAAAAATCGTCTGGCGCCAGAATATTTTTTTGTAGTTCTGCGACGGATAAATCACAATATTCTATCAAGCGCGAGTGGCTACTCGCAAATGCGACTAGCTAGTCGCCGGCGCCCACTGACTAGTCGCAGGTGCGACCAGCTAGTAGCAGGCGGGACTGACTAGTCGAATTCGCGGCTATCTAGTCGCATTTACATGCGTTTTATTTTGTTTTTTTTATAGATTACCACGTGTGTTTGGTGTCTAAAGACGCGTCTGCTCGCGGGCTGATTGACTGTGTAGTAATTGAAGGTAGCTACAGAACATAATTATGAATTTAAGATGGAAAAATGTGTTTTTTATATATAGAAATTCATTCAAAAATCGTCTGTCGCCAGAGCATTTTTTTGGGGTTCTGCGAATTATTACTCACAATATTCTATCAAGCGCGAGTGGCTACTTGCAAGTGCGACCAGCTAGTCGCCGGCGCCACTGACTAGTTGCAGGGGCGACTAGCTAGTAGCAGGCGGGACTGACTAGTCGAAACCGCGGCTATCTAGTCGCATTTACATACGTTTCTTTTGGTTTGTTTTCAAAGCTACCCACGAGTGTTTGGTGTCTAAAGACGCGTCTGCTCGCGGGCAGATTGACTGTGTAGTAATTGAAGGTAGCTACAGAACAAAATTATGAATTTAAGATGGAAAAATGTGTTTTTTATATATAGAAATTCATTCAAAAATCGGCTGTCGCCAGAGCATTTTTTTGGGGTTCTGCGAATTATTGCTCACAATATTCTATCAGGCGCGAGTGGACTGGTCGACGCTGGGACTAGCCAGTCGCCGGTGCCACTGACTACTAGCAGGGGCGACTAGCTAGTAGCAGGCGGGACTGTCTAGTCGAAATCGCGGCTAGCTAGTCGCATTTACATGCGTTTTATTTTGTTTTTTTTTATAGATTCCCACGAGTGTGAGGTGTCTGCAGACGCGTCTGCTCGCGGGCTCATTGACAATGCAGTAATTAAAGGTAAATGAAGTTTATAAAAATGAATTTAAGAAGGAAAAGTTTGTTTTTTATATAAAGATATTCATTCAAAAATCGTCTGGCGCCAGAATATTTTTTTGTAGTTCTGCGACGGATAAATCACAATATTCTATCAAGCGCGAGTGGCTACTCGCAAATGCGACTAGCTAGTCGCCGGCGCCCACTGACTAGTCGCAGGGGCGACTAGCTAGTAGCAGGCGGGACTGACTAGTGGAAACCGCGGCTATCTAGTCGCATTTACATACGTTTCTTTTTGTTTGTTTTCAAAGCTACCCACTAGTGTTTGGTGTCTAAAGACGCGTCTGCTCGCGGGCTGATTGACTGTGTAGTAATTGAAGGTAGCTACAGAACAAAATTATGAATTTAAGATGGAAAAATGTGTTTTTTATATATAGAAATTCATTCAAAAATCGTCTGTCGCCAGAGCATTTTTTTGGGGTTCTGCGAATTATTGCTCACAATATTCTATCAGGCGCGAGTGGACTGGTCGACGCTGGGACTAGCCAGGCGCCGGTGCCACTGACTACTAGCAGGGGCGACTAGCTAGTAGCAGGCGGGACTGTCTAGTCGAAATCGCGGCTAGCTAGTCGCATTTACATGCGTTTTATTTTGTTTTTTTTTATAGATTCCCACGAGTGTGAGGTGTCTGCAGACGCGTCTGCTCGCGGGCTCATTGACAATGCAGTAATTAAAGGTAAATGAAGTTTATAAAAATGAATTTAAGAAGGAAAAATTTGTTTTTTATATAAAGAAATTCATTCAAAAATCGTCTGGCGCCAGAATATTTGTTTGTAATTCTGCGACGGATAAATCACAATATTCTATCAAGCGCGAGTGGCTACTCGCAAGTGCGACTAGCCAGTCGCCGGTGCCACTGACTACTAGCAGGGGCGACCAGCTAGTAGCAGGCGGGACTGACTAGTCGAAATCGCGGCTATCTAGTCGCATTTACATGCGTTTTATTTGGTTTTTCTTATAGATTCCCACGTGTGTTTGGTGTCTAAAGACGGGTCTGCTCGCGGGCTGATTGACTGTTTAGTAATTGAAGGTAGCTACAGAACAAAATTATGAATTTAAGATGGAAAAATGTGTTTTTTATATATAGAAATTCATTCAAAAATCGTCTGTCGCCAGAGCATTTTTTTGGGGTTCTGCGAATTATTACTCACAATATTCTATCAGGCGCGAGTGGCTAGTCGACGCTGCAACTAGCCAGTCGCCGGTGCCACTGACTACTAGCAGGGGCGACTAGCTAGTAGCAGGCGGGTCTGTCTAGTCGAAATCGCGGCTAGCTAGTCGCATTTACATGCGTTTTATTTTGTTTTTTTTTATAGATTCCCACGAGTGTGAGGTGTCTGCAGACGCGTCTGCTCGCGGGCTAATTGACAGTGCAGTAATTAAAGGTAAATGAAGTTTATAAAATTGAATTTAAGAAGGAAAAGTTTGTTTTTTATATAAAGAAATTCATTCAAAAATCGTCTGGCGCCAGAATATTGTTTTGTAGTTCTGCGACGGATAAATCACAATATTCTATCAAGCGCGAGTGGCTACTCGCAAGTGCGACTAGCTACTCGCCGGCGCCCACTGACTAGTCGCAGGGGCGACTAGCTAGTAGCAGGCGGGACTGACTAGTTGAAACCGCGGCTATCTAGTCGCATTTACATACGTTTCTCTTTGTTTGTTTTTCAAAGTTACCCACGAGTGTTTGGTGTCTAAAG
This sequence comes from Dryobotodes eremita, assembly GCA_917490735.1. Lineage (NCBI taxonomy): Eukaryota > Metazoa > Arthropoda > Insecta > Lepidoptera > Noctuidae > Dryobotodes > Dryobotodes eremita. Next base: position 12,812,976 of record OU823269.1, on the reverse strand, counting down.
ACGCGTCTGCTCGCGGACTGATTGAATTTGTAGTAATTGAAGGTAGCTACAGAACAAAATTATGAATTTAAGATGGAAAAGTTTGTTTTTTATATATAGAAATTCATTCAAAAATCGTCTGTCGCCAGAGCATTTTTTTGGGGTTCTGCGAATTATTGCTCACAATATTCTATCAGGCGCGAGTGGACTGGTCGACGCTGGGACTAGCCAGTCACCGGTGCCACTGACTACTAGCAGGGTCGACTAGCTAGTAGCAGGCGGGTCTGTCTAGTCGAAATCGCGGCTAGCTAGTCGCATTTACATGCGTTTTATTTTGTTTTTTTTTATAGATTCCCACGAGTGTGAGGTGTCTGCAGACGCGTCTGCTCGCGGGCTCATTGACAGTGCAGTAATTAAAGGTAAATTAAGTTTATAAAAATGAATTTAAGAAGGAAAAGTTTGTTTTTTATATAAAGAAATTCATTCAAAAATCGTCTGGCGCCAGAATATTTTTTTGTAGTTCTGCGACGGATAAATCACAATATTCTATCAAGCGCGAGTGGCTACTCGCAAGTGCGACTAGCTACTCGCCGGCGCCCACTGACTAGTCGCAGGGGCGACTAGCTAGTAGCAGGCGGGACTGACTAGTGGAAACCGCGGCTATCTAGTCGCATTTACATACGTTTCTTTTTGTTTGTTTTTCAAAGTTACCCACGAGTGTTTGGTGTCCAAAGACGCATCTGCTCGCGGGCTGATTGACTGTGTAGTAATTTAAGGTAGCTACAGAACAAAATTATGAATTTAAGATGGAAAAGTTTGTTTTTTATATAAAGAAATTCATTCAAAAATCGTCTGGCGCCAGAATATTTTTTTGTAGTTCTGCGACGGATAAATCACAATATTCTATCAAGCGCGAGTGGCTACTCGCAAATGCGACTAGCTACTCGCCGGCGCCCACTGACTAGTCGCAGGGGCGACTAGCAAGTAGCAGGCGGGACTGACTAGTTGAAACCGCGGCTATCTAGTCGCATTTACATACGTTTCTTTTTGTTTGTTTTTCAAAGTTACCCACGAGTGTTTGGTGTCCAAAGACGCATCTGCTCGCAGGCTGATTGACTGTGTAGTAATTGAAGGTAGCTACAGAACAAAATTATGAATTTAAGATGGAAAAATGTGTTTTTTATATATAGAAATTCATTCATAATCGTCTGTCGCCAGAGCATTTTTTTGGGGTTCTGCGAAATATTACTCAAAATATTCTATCAGGCGCGAGTGGCTAATCGACACTGGGACTAGCCGGTCACTGGTGCCACTGACTACTAGCAGGGGCGACTAGCTAGTAGCAGGCGGGACTGACTAGTCGAAATCGCGGCTAGCTAGTCGCATTTACATGCGTTTTATTTTGTTTTTTTTTATAGATTCCCACGAGTGTGAGGTGTCTGCAGACGCGTCTGCTCGCGGGCTCATTGACAGTGCAGTAATTAAAGGTAAATGTAGTTTATAAAAATTAATTTAAGAAGGAAAAGTTTGTTTTTTATATAAAGAAATTCATTCAAAAATCGTCTGGCGCCAGAATATTTTTTTGTAGTTCTGCGACGGATAAATCACAATATTCTATCAAGCGCGAGTGGCTACTCGCAAGTGCGACTAGCTACTCGCCGGCGCCCACTGACTAGTCGCAGGGGCGACTAGCTAGTAGCAGGCGGGACTGACTAGTTGAAACCGCGGCTATCTAGTCGCATTTACATACGTTTCTCTTTGATTGTTTTTCAAAGTTACCCACGAGAGTTTGGTGTCTAAAGACGCGTCTGCTCGCGGACTGATTGAATGTGTAGTAATTGAAGGTAGCTACAGAACAAAATTATGAATTTAAGATGGAAAAGTTTGTTTTTTATATAAAGAAATTCATTCAAAAATCGTCTGGCGCCAGAATATTTTTTTGTAGTTCTGCGAATTATTACTCACAATATTCTATCAAGCGCGAGTGGCTACTCGCAAGTGCGACTAGCCAGTCGCCGGTGCCAGTGACTACTAGCAGGGGCGACCAGCTAGTAGCAGGCGGGACTGACTAGTCGAAATCGCGGCTATCTAGTCGCATTTACATGCGTTTTATTTGGTTTTTCTTATAGATTCCCACGTGTGTTTGGTGTCTAAAGACGGGTCTGCTCGCGGGCTGATTGACTGTTTAGTAATTGAAGGTAGCTACAGAACAAAATTATGAATTTAAGATGGAAAAATGTGTTTTTTATATATAGAAATTCATTCAAAAATCGTCTGTCGCCAGAGCATTTTTTTGGGGTTCTGCGAATTATTACTCACAATATTCTATCAGGCGCGAGTGGCTAGTCGACGCTGCAACTAGCCAGTCGCCGGTGCCACTGACTACTAGCAGGGGCAACTAGCTAGTAGCACGCGGGACTGACTAGTCGAAATCGCGGCTAGCTAGTCGCATTTACATGCGTTTTATTTTGTTTTTTTTTATAGATTCCCACGAGTGTGAGGTGTCTGCAGACACGTCTGCTCGCGGGTTCATTGACAATGCAGTAATTAAAGGTAAATGAAGTTTATAAAAATGAATTTAAGAAGGAAAAGTTTGTTTTTTATATAAAGAAATTCATTCAAAAATCGTCTGGTGCCAGAATATTTTTTGTAGTTCTGCGACGAATAAATCACAATATTCTATCAAGCGCGAGTGGCTACTCGCAAGTGCGACTAGCTAGTCGCCGGCGCCCACTGACTAGTCGCAGGGGCGACTAGCTAGTAGCAGTCGGGACTGACTAGTTGCAACCGCGGCTATCTAGTCGCATTTACATAGGTATGTTTTTGTTTGTTTTCAAAAGTATCCACGAGTGTTTGGTGTCTGAAGACGCGTCTGCTCGCGAGCTGATTGACTGTGTAGTAATTGAAGGTAGCTACAGAACAAAATTATGAATTTAAGATGGAAAAATGTGTTTTTTATATATAGAAATTCATTAAAAATCGTCTGGCGCCAGAATATTTGTTTGTAATTCTGCGACGGATAAATCACAATATTCTATCAAGCGCGAGTGGCTACTCGCAAGTGCGACTAGCCAGTCGCCGGTGCCACTGACTACTAGCAGGGGCGACCAGCTAGTAGCAGGCGGGTCTGTCTAGTCGAAATCGCGGCTAGCTAGTCGCATTTACATGCGTTTTATTTTGTTTTTTTTTATAGATTCCCACGAGTGTGAGGTGTCTGCAGACGCGTCTGCTCGCGGGCTCATTGACAATGCAGTAATTAAAGGTAAATGAAGTTTATAAAAATGAATTTAAGAAGGAAAAGTTTGTTTTTTATATAAAGAAATTCATTCAAAAATCGTCTGGCGCCAGAATATTTTTTTGTAGTTCTGCGACGGATAAATCACAATATTCTATCAAGCGCGAGTGGCTACTCGCAAATGCGACTAGCTAGTCGCCGGCGCCCACTGACTAGTCGCAGGTGCGACCAGCTAGTAGCAGGCGGGACTGACTAGTCGAATTCGCGGCTATCTAGTCGCATTTACATGCGTTTTATTTTGTTTTTTTTATAGATTACCACGTGTGTTTGGTGTCTAAAGACGCGTCTGCTCGCGGGCTGATTGACTGTGTAGTAATTGAAGGTAGCTACAGAACATAATTATGAATTTAAGATGGAAAAATGTGTTTTTTATATATAGAAATTCATTCAAAAATCGTCTGTCGCCAGAGCATTTTTTTGGGGTTCTGCGAATTATTACTCACAATATTCTATCAAGCGCGAGTGGCTACTTGCAAGTGCGACCAGCTAGTCGCCGGCGCCACTGACTAGTTGCAGGGGCGACTAGCTAGTAGCAGGCGGGACTGACTAGTCGAAACCGCGGCTATCTAGTCGCATTTACATACGTTTCTTTTGGTTTGTTTTCAAAGCTACCCACGAGTGTTTGGTGTCTAAAGACGCGTCTGCTCGCGGGCAGATTGACTGTGTAGTAATTGAAGGTAGCTACAGAACAAAATTATGAATTTAAGATGGAAAAATGTGTTTTTTATATATAGAAATTCATTCAAAAATCGGCTGTCGCCAGAGCATTTTTTTGGGGTTCTGCGAATTATTGCTCACAATATTCTATCAGGCGCGAGTGGACTGGTCGACGCTGGGACTAGCCAGTCGCCGGTGCCACTGACTACTAGCAGGGGCGACTAGCTAGTAGCAGGCGGGACTGTCTAGTCGAAATCGCGGCTAGCTAGTCGCATTTACATGCGTTTTATTTTGTTTTTTTTTATAGATTCCCACGAGTGTGAGGTGTCTGCAGACGCGTCTGCTCGCGGGCTCATTGACAATGCAGTAATTAAAGGTAAATGAAGTTTATAAAAATGAATTTAAGAAGGAAAAGTTTGTTTTTTATATAAAGATATTCATTCAAAAATCGTCTGGCGCCAGAATATTTTTTTGTAGTTCTGCGACGGATAAATCACAATATTCTATCAAGCGCGAGTGGCTACTCGCAAATGCGACTAGCTAGTCGCCGGCGCCCACTGACTAGTCGCAGGGGCGACTAGCTAGTAGCAGGCGGGACTGACTAGTGGAAACCGCGGCTATCTAGTCGCATTTACATACGTTTCTTTTTGTTTGTTTTCAAAGCTACCCACTAGTGTTTGGTGTCTAAAGACGCGTCTGCTCGCGGGCTGATTGACTGTGTTGTAATTGAAGGTAGCTACAGAACAAAATTATGAATTTAAGATGGAAAAATGTGTTTTTTATATATAGAAATTCATTCAAAAATCGTCTGTCGCCAGAGCATTTTTTTGGGGTTCTGCGAATTATTGCTCACAATATTCTATCAGGCGCGAGTGGACTGGTCGACGCTGGGACTAGCCAGGCGCCGGTGCCACTGACTACTAGCAGGGGCGACTAGCTAGTAGCAGGCGGGACTGTCTAGTCGAAATCGCGGCTAGCTAGTCGCATTTACATGCGTTTTATTTTGTTTTTTTTTATAGATTCCCACGAGTGTGAGGTGTCTGCAGACGCGTCTGCTCGCGGGCTCATTGACAATGCAGTAATTAAAGGTAAATGAAGTTTATAAAAATGAATTTAAGAAGGAAAAATTTGTTTTTTATATAAAGAAATTCATTCAAAAATCGTCTGGCGCCAGTATATTTGTTTGTAATTCTGCGACGGATAAATCACAATATTCTATCAAGCGCGAGTGGCTACTCGCAAGTGCGACTAGCCAGTCGCCGGTGCCACTGACTACTAGCAGGTGCGACCAGCTAGTAGCAGGCGGGACTGACTAGTCGAATTCGTGGCTATCTAGTCGCATTTACATGCGTTTTATTTTGTTTTTTTTATAGATTCCCACGTGTTTGGTGTCTAAAGACGCGTCTGCTCGCGAGCTGATTGACTGTGTAGTAATTGAAGGTAGCTACAGAACAAAATTATGAATTTAAGATGGAAAAATGTGTTTTTTATATATAGAAATTCATTCAAAAATCGTCTGTCGCCAGAGCATTTTTTTGGGGTTCTGCGAATTATTACTCACAATATTTTATCAAGCGCGAGTGGCTACTTGCAAGTGCGACCAGCTAGTCGCCGGCGGGACTGACTAGTTGAAACCGCGGCTATCTAGTTGCATTGACATACGTTTCTTTTTGTTTGTTTTCAAAGCTACCCACTGGTGTTTGGTGTCTAAAGACGCGTCTGCTCGCGGGCCGATTGACTTTGTAGTAATTGAAGGTAGCTACAGAACAAAATTATGAATTTAAGATGGAAAAATGTGTTTTTTATATATAGAAATTCATTCAAAAATCGTCTGTCGCCAGAGCATTTTTTTGGGGTTCTGCGAATTATTACTCACAATATTCTATCAGGCGCGAGTGGCTAGTCGACGCTGCAACTAGCCAGTCGCCGGTGCCACTGATTACTAGCAGGGGCGACTAGCTAGTAGCAGGCGGGACTGACTAGTCGAAATCGCGGCTAGCTAGTCGCATTTACATGCGTTTTATTTTGTTTTTTTTTATAGATTCCCACGAGTGTGAGGTGTCTGCAGACACGTCTGCTCGCAGGCTCATTGACAATGCAGTAATTAAAGGTAAATGAAGTTTATAAAAATGAATTTAAGAAGGAAAAGTTTGTTTTTTATATAAAGAAATTCATTCAAAAATCGTCTGGTGCCAGAATATTTTTTGTAGTTCTGCGACGGATAAATCACAATATTCTATCAAGCGCGAGTGGCTACTCGCAAGTGCGACTAGCTAGTCGCCGGCGCCCACTGGCTAGTCGCAGGGGCGACTAGCTAGTAGCAGTCGGGGCTGACTAGTTGCAACCGCGGCTATCTAGTCGCATTTACATACGTTTCTTTTTGTTTGTTTTCAAAGGTATCCACGAGTGTTTGGTGTCTAAAGACGCGTCTGCTCGCGGGCTGATTGACTGTGTAGTAATTGAAGGTAGCTACAGAACAAAATTATGAATTTAAGATGGAAAAATGTGTTTTTTATATATAGAAATTCATTTAAAAATCGTCTGTCGCCAGAGCATTTTTTTGGGGTTCTGCGAATTATTGCTCACAATATTCTACCAGGCGCGAGTGGACTGGTCGACGCTGGGACTAGCCAGTCGCCGGTGCCACTGACTACTAGCAGGTGCGACCAGCTAGTAGCAGGCGGGACTGACTAGTCGAATTCGCGGCTATCTAGTCGCATTTACATGCGTTTTATTTTGTTTTTTTTATAGATTCCCACGTGTTTGGTGTCTAAAGACGCGTCTGCTCGCGGGCTGATTGACTGTGTAGTAATTGAAGGTAGCTACAGAACAAAATTATGAATTTAAGATGGAAAAATGTGTTTTTTATATATAGAAATTCATTCAAAAATTGTCTGTCGCCAGAGCATTTTTTTGGGGTTCTGCGAATTATTACTCACAATATTATATCAGGCGCGAGTGGCAAGTCGACGCTGCAACTAGCCAGTCGCCGGTGCCACTGACTACTAGCAGGGGCGACTAGCTAGTAGCACGCGGGACTGACTAGTCGAAATCGCGGCTAGCTAGTCGCATTTACATGCGTTTTATTTTGTTTTTTTTTATAGATTCCCACGAGTGTGAGGTGTCTGCAGACACGTCTGCTCGCGGGCTCATTGACAATGCAGTAATTAAAGGTAAATGAAGTTTATAAAAATGAATTTAAGAAGGAAAAGTTTGTTTTTTATATAAAGAAATTCATTCAAAAATCGTCTGGTGCCAGAATATTTTTTGTAGTTCTGCGACGGATAAATCACAATATTCTATCAAGCGCGAGTGGCTACTCGCAAGTGCGACTAGCTAGTCGCCAGCGCCCACTGGCTAGTCGCAGGGGCGACTAGCTAGTAGCAGTCGGGACTGACTAGTTGCAACCGCGGCTATCTAGTCGCATTTACATACGTTTCTTTTTGTTTGTTTTCAAAGGTATCCACGAGTGTTTGGTGTCTAAAGACGCGTCTGCTCGCGGGCTGATTGACTGTGTAGTAATTGAAGGTAGCTACAGAACAAAATTATGAATTTAAGATGGAAAAATGTGTTTTTTATATATAGAAATTCATTCAAAAATTGTCTGTCGCCAGAGCATTTTTTTGGGGTTCTGCGAATTATTACTCACAATATTATATCAGGCGCGAGTGGCAAGTCGACGCTGCAACTAGCCAGTCGCCGGTGCCACTGACTACTAGCAGGGGCGACTAGCTAGTAGCACGCGGGACTGACTAGTTGCAACCGCGGCTATCTAGTCGCATTTACATACGTTTCTTTTTGTTTGTTTTCAAAGCTACCCACTGGTGTTTGGTGTCTAAAGACGCGTCTGCTCGCGGGCCGATTGACTTTGTAGTAATTGAAGGTAGCTACAGAACAAAATTATGAATTTAAGATGGAAAAATGTGTTTTTTATATATAGAAATTCATTCAAAAATCGTCTGTCGCCAGAGCATTTTTTTGGGGTTCTGCGAATTATTGCTCACAATATTCTATCAGGCGCGAGTGGACTGGTCGACGCTGGGACTAGCCAGTCGCCGGTGCCACTGACTACTAGCAGGGGCGACTAGCTAGTAGCAGGCGGGTCTGTCTAGTCGAAATCGCGGCTAGCTAGTCGCATTTACATGCGTTTTATTTTGTTTGTTTTTATAGATTCCCACGACTGTGAGGTGTCTGCAGACGCGTCTGCTCGCGGGCTCATTGACAGTGCAGTAATTAAAGGTAAATGAAGTTTATAAAAATGAATTTAAGAAGGAAAAGTTTGTTTTTTATATAAAGAAATTCATTCAAAAATCGTCTGGCGCCAGAATATTTTTTTGTAGTTCTGCGACGGATAAATCACAATATTCTATCAAGCGCGAGTGGCTACTCGCAAGTGCGACTAGCTACTCGCCGGCGCCCACTGACTAGTCGCAGGGGCGACTAGCTAGTAGCAGGCGGGACTAACTAGTCGAAACCGCGGCTATCTAGTCGCATTTACATACGTTTCTTTTTGTTTGCTTTTCAAAGTTACCCACGAGTGTTTGGTGTCTGAAGACGCATCTGCTCGCGGGCTGATTGACTGTGTAGTAATTGAAGGTAGCTACAGAACAAAATTATGAATTTAAGATGGAAAAATTTGTTTTTTTTATATAGAAATTCATTCAAACATCGTCTGTCGCCAGAGCATTTTTTTGGGGTTCTGCGAATTATTACTCACAATATTATATCAGGCGCGAGTGGCAAGTCGACGCTGCAACTAGCCAGTCGCCGGTGCCACTGACTACTAGCAGGGGCGACTAGCTAGTAGAACGCGGGACTGACTAGTTGCAACCGCGGCTATCTAGTCGCATTTACATACGTTTCTTTTTGTTTGTTTTCAAAGCTACCCACTGGTGTTTGGTGTCTAAAGACGCGTCTGCTCGCGGGCCGATTGACTTTGTAGTAATTGAAGGTAGCTACAGAACAAAATTATGAATTTAAGATGGAAAAATGTGTTTTTTATATATAGAAATTCATTCAAAAATTGTCTGTCGCCAGAGCATTTTTTTGGGGTTCTGCGAATTATTACTCACAATATTATATCAGGCGCGAGTGGCAAGTCGACGCTGCAACTAGCCAGTCGCCGGTGCCACTGACTACTAGCAGGGGCGACTAGCTAGTAGCACGCGGGACTGACTAGTCGAAATCGCGGCTAGCTAGTCGCATTTACATGCGTTTTATTTTGTTTTTTTTTATAGATTCCCACGAGTGTGAGGTGTCTGCAGACACGTCTGCTCGCGGGCTCATTGACAATGCAGTAATTAAAGGTAAATGAAGTTTATAAAAATGAATTTAAGAAGGAAAAGTTTGTTTTTTATATAAAGAAATTCATTCAAAAATCGTCTGGTGCCAGAATATTTTTTGTAGTTCTGCGACGGATAAATCACAATATTCTATCAAGCGCGAGTGGCTACTCGCAAGTGCGACTAGCTAGTCGCCGGCGCCCACTGGCTAGTCGCAGGGGCGACTAGCTAGTAGCAGTCGGGACTGACTAGTTGCAACCGCGGCTATCTAGTCGCATTTACATACGTTTCTTTTTGTTTGTTTTCAAAGGTATCCACGAGTGTTTGGTGTCTAAAGACGCGTCTGCTCGCGGGCTGATTGACTGTGTAGTAATTGAAGGTAGCTACAGAACAAAATTATGAATTTAAGATGGAAAAATGTGTTTTTTATATATAGAAATTCATTCAAAAATTGTCTGTCGCCAGAGCATTTTTTTGGGGTTCTGCGAATTATTACTCACAATATTATATCAGGCGCGAGTGGCAAGTCGACGCTGCAACTAGCCAGTCGCCGGTGCCACTGACTACTAGCAGGGGCGACTAGCTAGTAGAACGCGGGACTGACTAGTTGCAACCGCGGCTATCTAGTCGCATTTACATACGTTTCTTTTTGTTTGTTTTCAAAGCTACCCACTGGTGTTTGGTGTCTAAAGACGCGTCTGCTCGCGGGCCGATTGACTTTGTAGTAATTGAAGGTAGCTACAGAACAAAATTATGAATTTAAGATGGAAAAATTTGTTTTTTATATATAGAAATTCATTCAAAAATCGTCTGTCGCCAGAGCATTTTTTTGGGGTTCTGCGAATTATTGCTCACAATATTCTATCAGGCGCGAGTGGACTGGTCGACGCTGGGACTAGCCAGTCGCCGGTGCCACTGACTACTAGCAGGGGCGACTAGCTAGTAGCAGGCGGGTCTGTCTAGTCGAAATCGCGGCTAGCTAGTCGCATTTACATGCGTTTTATTTTGTTTGTTTTTATAGATTCCCACGACTGTGAGGTGTCTGCAGACGCGTCTGCTCGCGGGCTCATTGACAGTGCAGTAATTAAAGGTAAATGAAGTTTATAAAAATGAATTTAAGAAGGAAAAGTTTGTTTTTTATATAAAGAAATTCATTCAAAAATCGTCTGGCGCCAGAATATTTTTTTGTAGTTCTGCGACGGATAAATCACAATATTCTATCAAGCGCGAGTGGCTACTCGCAAGTGCGACTAGCTACTCGCCGGCGCCCACTGACTAGTCGCAGGGGCGACTAGCTAGTAGCAGGCGGGACTAACTAGTCGAAACCGCGGCTATCTAGTCGCATTTACATACGTTTCTTTTTGTTTGCTTTTCAAAGTTACCCACGAGTGTTTGGTGTCTGAAGACGCATCTGCTCGCGGGCTGATTGACTGTGTAGTAATTGAAGGTAGCTACAGAACAAAATTATGAATTTAAGATGGAAAAATTTGTTTTTTTTATATAGAAATTCATTCAAACATCGTCTGTCGCCAGAGCATTTTTTTGGGGTTCTGCGAATTATTACTCACAATATTTTATCAGGCGCGAGTGGCTAGTCGACCCTGGGACTAGCCAGTCGCCGGTGCCACTGACTACTAGCAGGGGCGACTAGCTAGTAGCAGGCGGGTCTGTCTAGTGGAAACCGCGGCTATCTAGTCGCATTTACATACGTTTCTTTTTGTTTGTTTTCAAAGCTACCCACGAGTGTTTGGTGTCTAAAGACGCGTCTGCTCGCGGGCTGATAGACTGTGTAGTAATTGAAGGTAGCAACAGAACAAAATTATGAATTTAAGATGGAAAAATGTGTTTTTTATATAAAGAAATTCATTCAAAAATCGTCTGGCGCCAGAATATTTTTTGTAGTTCTGCGACGGATAAATCACAATATTCTATCAAGCGCGAGTGGCTACTCGCAAGTGCGACTAGGTAGTCGCCGGCGCAACTGACTAGTCGCAGGGGCGACTAGCTAGTAGCAGGCGGGACTGACTAGTCGAAACCGCGGCTATCTAGTCGCATTTACATACGTTTCTTTTTGTTTGTTTTCAAAGCTACCCACGAGTGTTTGGTGTCTAAAGACGCGTCTGCTCGCGGGCTGATAGACTGTGTAGTAATTGAAGGTAGCAACAGAACAAAATTATGAATTTAAGATGGAAAAATGTGTTTTTTATATATAGAAATTCATTCAAAAATCGTCTGTCGCCAGAGCATTTTTTTGGGGTTCTGCGAATTATTGCTCACAATATTCTATCAGGCGTGAGTGGACTGGTCGACGCTGGGACTAGCCAGTCGCCGGTGCCACTGACTACTAGCAGGGGCGACTAGCTAGTAGCAGGTGGGACTGTCTAGTCGAAATCGCGGCTAGCTAGTCGCATTTACATGCGTTTTATTTTGTTTTTTTTTATAGATTCCCACGAGTGTGAGGTGTCTGCAGACGCGTCTGCTCGCGGGCTCATTGACAGTGCAGTAATTAAAGGTAAATGAAGTTTATAAAAACGAATTTAAGAAGGAAAAGTTTGTTTTTTATATAAAGAAATTCATTCAAAAATCGTCTGGCGCCAGAATATTTTTTTGTAGTTCTGCGACGGATAAATCACAATATTCTATCAAGCGCGAGTGGCTACTCGCAAGTGCGACTAGATACTCGCCGGCGCCCACTGACTAGTCGCAGGGGCGACTAGCTAGTAGCAGGCGGGACTGACTAGTTGAAACCGCGGCTATCTAGTCGCATTTACATACGTGTATTTTTGTTTGTTTTTCAAAGTTACCCACGAGTGTTTGGTGTCTGAAGACGCATCTGCTCGCGGGCTGATTGACTGTGTAGTAATTGAAGGTAGCTACAGAACAAAATTATGAATTTAAGATGGAAAAATGTGTTTTTTATATAAAGAAATTCATTCAAAAATCGTCTGGCGCCAGAATATTTTTTGTAGTTCTGCGACGGATAAATCACAATATTCTATCAAGCGCGAGTGGCTACTCGCAAGTGCGACTAGGTAGTCGCCGGCGCCACTGACTAGTCGCAGGGGCGACTAGCTAGTAGCAGGCGGGACTGACTAGTCGAAACCGCGGCTATCTAGTCGCATTTACATACGAACTCAAACTCAAACTCATAGCATTTATTTCAATTAAACCATTTACAGGCACTTTTGAATTGTCAAAGAGTCGGTCAGTTAGTCAGAAAGTTGAAGCTAGTTGCCCATTCCAAAACGTAGATCTCTATGGAGAAGAACGGGCAAGAAACTCCAAGGACACTCTTTTTAAATCAAGATATTACAAAATCCTGGGTACATTATTCGTGTTGCTTCTATATGCGAGAACAATGAAAAAAAAATATATAAAAAAACAATTCAAAATATAAGATTAATAATAAAAATAAGCCGTGGCAGTTAAGAGATGACCAGTCTCAACTGACGGCGCCCGTTCACGAACATGACGCGTGGATCAGCACCATCCAGCTCAACCATTTTGTAGGGAACCGAATGATCCAACACACGCGCCACCAACAGTGAGACATTTAAGTGAGCATGACATAGTCTCTACTGCCATGCTGTCAAGTCAACATAATTATATAATAAACGAATCCATTGTACTCACATTTACAAAAATTGCAATATGCTTCTAAATTATACAAAACTATAGTTTGCTATGTATTTGAGCAATGAATAAAATTTTACTACATAAAAGAAAATAATCATTAAAATATCTATTGAATTATTCAATAATAAAACATATTTTATAAAAAATAAACAAACATTAAGTTCGCAATGTCAGAAAAATAAAAAGGGGAATAAGAAAGGAGTATCTCTTCCAAACATTCAAATTTTAACTAGTGCGCCCGGCTGTGGAGCAGGACCAGCATTAAGCCAAGCATTTTTATCTACTATATAGTCATTGAACTTATAATATGCTTGTCTACATAGTGTGCGTTTAATGCATGTTTTAAATTTCTTCTCATTTAGTTGAAGAATATCGAGTGGTATTTTATTATAACATTTTACACAGTACCCCATAAAAGAAGTACCTACTTTAGATAACCTGAAACGTGGTTGATCTAATTTGTTCCTATTTCTAGTGTTAAAATTATGCCTGTCACTTATCTTACTAAAAAGATGTAGATTTTTTCGAACATACATAATGTTTTCATATATATATTGACAAGGTACCGTCATGATGTTAATTTTTTTAAACAGTTCCCTTAGAGATTCGCGTTTGCGGAGGTTGTAGATGGCTCTGACAGCCCTCTTTTGCAGAATAAAGATAGAATCAATATCCGCAGCCCGTCCCCACAGCAGAATACCGTAAGACATGATGCTATGAAAGTAACTAAAATATACTAGTCTCGCGGTATCCACGTCTGTTAATTGACGGATTTTCCAAACAGCGTAAGCGGCTGAACTTAGCCGCCCTGCAAGTGATGTTAAGTGAGGACCCCACTGTAGCTTTGAATCTAGCGTAATCCCCAGGAAAACCGTTTTTTCGACGAATTCTAGTATCTCCTTATTCAATACAACGTGACATTTACTACTTCTAACATTCGGTAACGAGAATCTTATGCATTTAGTCTTCTTCTCATTTAATACCAAATTATTTACAGTAAACCAATTATGAACCTTAAGCATGGCGTTATTTACGTCGTCAAGCTCATGTGCATGTCTGTTTATTTCAAAAATCAGTGATGTATCATCAGCAAATAACACCATTTGAGGTCGGATTTTCAGTAAATGAGGTAAATCATTTATATATACTAAAAAGAGGAACGGACCCAATATTGAACCCTGCGGTACACCCATTTTGACTTTTAAGCCCAATGAATTTACACCGTTTATTTGAACTTGCTGCAGTCTATCATTCAAATATGATTTTACTAAGCTAACCGCAAGTTTACCCAGTCCGTAATGCTCAAGTTTCAAGAGCAGTGTTTCGTGATTCACGCAATCAAATGCCTTGGATAGGTCGCAAAAGATGCCTATTGCATCTTGTGCCTCCTCCCATGCGTTAAAAATATGTTTTAATAATGTAACACCGGCGTCGGTTGTACAACGTCCTTTGGTGAAACCATACTGTTGATCATGTAGGATGTTATTACGATTAAAATGATTGAGCATTTGATTTAACATTACTTTTTCAAACATCTTGCTGAAAACTGGCAAAACCGATACGGGTCTATAATTATTAGTGTCTTTGCTGTCCCCAGATTTGAAAAGTGGAATTACTTTACTATACTTCATTAAATCTGGGAATACCCCTTGATCTACACATAAATTAAATATTAAAGCTAAATAGGGTGCAATTGTCTCAATAATAGATTGACAAACTTTAGTAGACATGCCCCACAGATCTTCTATAATTTTAATCTTAAGTTGCTTAAATGCCTTTACAACGACCACAGGGCTTATATGTTTAAATTTAAATTCTATAGAACAGGCTGAAACATTCGCTCTTAATAAATCAATAGCAAGAGAGGGCGAGGAATTTAAAGTTTCTGTAGTTTTAATTGGAATATTAGTAAAGAAAGTTGCAAATTCCTGAGCAACATCGATGTTATCGCTAATGAGACCGCGGGAAGTGTCCAGTGTGTAATCAGTATTATGCCTTTTGTTCCTGTTCGTTTCATTGTTAATAATTTTCCAAACTGTCTTTATTTTATTGTCTGCTGATTTAACCTTGTTGCTAATGAATGACGCTTTAGCTGCTTTGCAGACAATTTTAAAAGTTTTCGAGTAAGTAGCAACATACTTATTGAAAGTTTCCGTGTTAATATACGGCTTAAGGCCATACAGTTCAAATAATCTTTCCCTACTTTTCCTAATGCCTTTAGTTGCCCAGTCACTGAATAAAAACTTAGGGCAAATAGTTTTAGATTTCTTCTTAAAATAATTATTGAACTCTGTTTGCACTAATGAAAAGAATTCTTTATACAAAATATTACCATCATTCATATTTAGGCCCTGAGCACTTAACTTGCTAATTAAAGCGCTATTAAACTTATTTAAGTTAGCCGATGTTATTGGTCTAGTTTGTATCTGCACTTTTTGTATTGGTGTGTTGGACTCAAAAGTAACAGTTTGACCGCTGTGATCAGAAGGGAGATAATTTACAATGGCTTTATCTAAATAGTCGCAGCAACAAAAAACATTATCAATACATGTAGCAGTAGCCGTAGTTATTCGCGTTGGTTCCAAAAACACATTTGACAGATTGAATGATTTGAAGAGGCTTAAGAATCTACTGCTATTTGAATTATTTTCCAAAATATTAATATTAAAGTCACCACAAATAATTACTGATTTATTACCAGTTGCAAGTTTTCCCAAAACATCTTCCATTACCGACTCAAATATAGAGTAGTTTTGATAATTTGGAGGTCTGTAAACGCACACTATAAAATGCTTATCTAGCTCAACACAGGACAGTTCAATGCTATGTTCCACCGATAGTTCAACTATGTCTTTACGAGACTTAGATTTTATACAATTTTTAATTAAGATTAGTGAACCTCCACGCAGCATGGATTTTCGGTTAAAACAACTGCCCACACTATAGTTTTCATAACTAATTAGCATTTCATAATCTTTCAACCAATGCTCAGTTATACAAATAATATCAAACATTGTTTTTTCTAATAACAATTCAATTTCTAATTGTTTGGAAGAAAAACCTTGAATATTTTGGTGAAACAATTTCAAGGAATTCTGCTTAGCCCCTTTTTTACCATTAAATAATTGAGTGCTAGAAGGTACCTTGTTGGTGGCGAGATTAATAACATTATTACTGGTACCCTCTGTTGTCTTACTGACTAGTTTAAACTATTATGGCTAACCACCTTAACATTAGTATTATTACTAATTTTTGTGGTGCTAATTACAGCAGACTTCGACATACTACTTATGTCTGAGTTTATATTAAAAGCTAATAGCCATGCTATTTGACGTCTAAAACTAATAGGCAGATACGCAGTATCCCTAGTCGATCTTAATTTCTCAACAAAAGTGTTGGTGTCAAAGAATATAAGTTTGTCACTATAGTGATTAACTAATAAATGCATATGGTTATTTAGCATATGTATATTATGATTTTGCCTACTTGACAAGTGCTCAAAGTATGGAAAAGCACACAATATTATTTTCTGACAATTAACCTTCAAAATTTCAGTGACATTGTCAGTGATGTCATCTTTTTTTACATTAGTACTATTACCAACAAATACAGAAATAATGGCTTTCGGATCATATTTATTCCCAGTTATTGATAACATTATCTCTTCATAGGATTTCCCAGGCATACAATAATTAACAGAAGATTGACTAAGGTTGTTGCTCAATAATTTACCTAACCCTCTCCCTAAACTATCTGAAAACATAATTGAAGAATAACAAACTTTACTCGAACAAGCGAGAGCACAAGTCTCTGTCTGTGCTACTTGAGATGAACCCTGTACAAGATGTGGTGTATCTTGATCGGGGATACAGTCAAGAGCTCCCCCAGCTTGGGACGGGTCCTCCGTTGCCTTAGGCTGGGGAGCCTCGAGGTTGGATTTCCTTTGACAAGAACAATGAGTGCTGCTCAAAGTCATCGGGTCCACTCTAGCTGCCTCATCATTACACATTTCCACTAACTCATTTGCAGCAAGGATGTGTTCCTTTATTTGTTTTTGAGAGCTCACATACTTAATATAAAGTAAATGTAGTGACTCTTCAAGTACCTCAATTCCAGACTGTAATTGTTGAGTGTCAATTTGATAAATGTTTTTACTATCTTCTAATTTAATTTCATAGTTTTTTAATTTATTTATTAGAAAAACACGTTCTTTTCTTAGTTTAATATTATTAGAACTGTGTTTTTGTTGTTTCCTGAATTTATTGCATCTATTTATGATTTTGTTTAGTTTTGCATATTTTTTGATTTTATTTTGACTTACTTTATAACTACTATTATTATGTTTCAATATAGAATCTTCAGTAAGGTCTATTGTTATTAAGGAATGAGGGTTGCAGTTAGAATTAACTAACTCCTTATATAAATTATTAGTTTCCTTAGCCTGAGTACATTCATTTTGTTTCTGATACTTAGTAATTCGAACATTTGCATGAATTAATTCTTCTTCTAGGTCCCTAACCTTACACAAAGCCTCCTCATATAAGTTACTGCAGTTATTGAAACCATCCGTGACCAACCGCAGTTTGTCCCGTTCATCGACAACATCCAGGTATTGTTGATGTAGGTCTACTAGCTCCTGTTTTAAGCTTGTATTCTTGTGTATGACCTTCTCGACTTCCTTCTCACTATCATCTATTTCCTGTAATAGCTGTTCACATTTTCTGTTTGAAGCCTTAAGATCTTGAAGGGTCGTTTTTAATTTAAGCTCCAACTCCTGAGCTACGGCCTTACGGGTCATCACAGGCATGGTTTCAGGAATAAGAACTGAAAGTAGAATTAAAGAAACGGTGAGAACTAATTAGACAGCCAAACAAAAAAGGAAAGCTAGAAATGAAAAGAAAAAATGGGAGAAGTTAGTGTTGCTTAATAGGTAAATGAGATAGGCTGCTGAATCTAATTGAAATGTAACTGATATGAATAGATCAAGTACAAAGTTACATTGATTCTATTGTCTTACGATTTTACTTTTGCATAAGTGGGTAGGATGCTTAGATAAAAAAAAAAAAAACAAAAACTAGTTTTGCATAAAGATTACAATTGCAAATAAACGATAGCCAACGTTATTGTTGTTATGTACACTAAAACACTAAAATAATTACAGTATTTTGATAATTTCACTAAAATAAGTTTCGTTATGATAGGTAACTACTATGTAAACAAAGTGACTTAGACCCAGTGCAGGGTGGCAAACCAACCAAAATTGTGATACCAAGACTCAATGAAGTCTAAGTGACGATTGTGCGTTAATTATAAAATAAAAGTAAACAATACTCCCCGTTTAAATCCGCAGGTCAACATCAGCTGTTCGTGATAGGTTACCGGTACCGGTGGGCAACTAAACACTGTGTTTTACTTTGTAAATTTACAGGAAAACAATAATCCTGAGTATTAATGCAGTTTTTTTACATTTAGATATATTATTACACATTAAATACACTTAAAAATTAAATAAAACTAATTTTAAAATACGGAACAAAATTTTGACATGTCACTCGGCCGGTGTTGCCGACGTTTCTTTTTGTTTGTTTTTCAAAGTTACCCACGAGTGTTTGGTGTCTGAAGACGCATCTGCTCGCGGGCTGATTGACTGTGTAGTAATTGAAGGTAGCTACAGAACAAAATTATGAATTTAAGATGGAAAAATGTGTTTTTTATATATAGAAATTCATTCAAAAATTGTCTGTCGCCAGAGCATTTTTTTGGGGTTCTGCGAATTATTACTCACAATATTCTATCAGGCGCGAGTGGCAAGTCGACGCTGCAACTAGCCAGTCGCCGGTGCCACTGACTACTAGCAGGGGCGACTAGCTAGTAGAACGCGGGACTGACTAGTTGCAACCGCGGCTATCTAGTCGCATTTACATACGTTTCTTTTTGTTTGTTTTCAAAGCTACCCACTGGTGTTTGGTGTCTAAAGACGCGTCTGCTCGCGGGCCGATTGACTTTGTAGTAATTGAAGGTAGCTACAGAACAAAATTATGAATTTAAGATGGAAAAATGTGTTTTTTATATATAGAAATTCATTCAAAAATCGTCTGTCGCCAGAGCATTTTTTTGGGGTTCTGCGAATTATTGCTCACAATATTCTATCAGGCGCGAGTGGACTGGTCGACGCTGGGACTAGCCAGTCGCCGGTGCCACTGACTACTAGCAGGGGCGACTAGCTAGTAGCAGGCGGGTCTGTCTCGTCGAAATCGCGGCTAGCTAGTCGCATTTACATGCGTTTTATTTTGTTTTTTTTTATAGATTCCCACGACTGTGAGGTGTCTGCAGACGCGTCTGCTCGCGGGCTCATTGACAGTGCAGTAATTAAAGGTAAATGAAGTTTATAAAAATGAATTTAAGAAGGAAAAGTTTGTTTTTTATATAAAGAAATTCATTCAAAAATCGTCTGGCGCCAGAATATTTTTTTGTAGTTCTGCGACGGATAAATCACAATATTCTATCAAGCGCGAGTGGCTACTCGCAAGTGCGACTAGCCAGTCACCGGTGCCACTGACTACTAGCAGGTGCGACCAGCTAGTAGCAGGCGGGACTGACTAGTCGAATTCGCGGCTATCTAGTCGCATTTACATGCGTTTTATTTTGTTTTTTTTATAGATTCCCACGTGTTTGGTGTCTAAAGACGCGTCTGCTCGCGGGCTGATTGACTGTGTAGTAATTGAAGGTAGCTACAGAACAAAATTATGAATTTAAGATGGAAAAATGTGTTTTTTATATATAGAAATTCATTCAAAAATCGTCTGTCGCCAGAGCATTTTTTTGGGGTTCTGCGAATTATTACTCACAATATTCTATCAAGCGCGAGTGGCAAGTCGACGCTGCAACTAGCCAGTCGCCGGTGCCACTGACTACTAGCAGGGGCGACTAGCTAGTAGAACGCGGGACTGACTAGTTGCACCGCGGCTATCTAGTCGCATTTACATACGTTTCTTTTTGTTTGTTTTCAAAGCTACCCACTGGTGTTTGGTGTCTAAAGACGCGTCTGCTCGCGGGCCGATTGACTTTGTAGTAATTGAAGGTAGCTACAGAACAAAATTATGAATTTAAGATGGAAAAATGTGTTTTTTATATATAGAAATTCATTCAAAAATCGTCTGTCGCCAGAGCATTTTTTTGGGGTTCTGCGAATTATTGCTCACAATATTCTATCAGGCGCGAGTGGACTGGTCGACGCTGGGACTAGCCAGTCGCCGGTGCCACTGACTACTAGCAGGGGCGACTAGCTAGTAGCAGGCGGGTCTGTCTAGTCGAAATCGCGGCTAGCTAGTCGCATTTACATGCGTTTTATTTTGTTTTTTTTTATAGATTCCCACGACTGTGAGGTGTCTGCAGACGCGTCTGCTCGCGGGCTCATTGACAGTGCAGTAATTAAAGGTAAATGAAGTTTATAAAAATGAATTTAAGAAGGAATAGTTTGTTTTTTATATAAAGAAATTCATTCAAAAATCGTCTGGCGCCAGAATATTTTTTTGTAGTTCTGCGACGGATAAATCACAATATTCTATCAAGCGCGAGTGGCTACTCGCAAGTGCGACTAGCTACTCGCCGGCGCCCACTGACTAGTCGCAGGGGCGACTAGCTAGTAGCAGGCGGGACTGACTAGTCGAAACCGCGGCTATCTAGTCGCATTTACATACGTTTATTTTTGTTTGTTTTTCAAAGTTACCCACGAGTGTTTGGTGTCTGAAGACGCATCTGCTCGCGGGCTGATTGACTGTGTAGTAATTGAAGGTAGCTACAGAACAAAATTATGAATTTAAGATGGAAAAATTTGTTTTTTTTATATAGTAATTCATTCAAACATCGTCTGTCGCCAGAGCATTTTTTTGGGGTTCTGCGAATTATTACTCACAATATTTTATCAGGCGCGAGTGGCTAGTCGACCCTGGGACTAGCGAGTCGCCGGTGCCACTGACTACTAGCAGGGGCGACTAGCTAGTAGCAGGCGGGTCTGTCTAGTCGAAATCGCGGCTAGCTAGTCGCATTTACATGCGTTTTATTTTGTTTTTTTTTATAGATTCCCACGACTGTGAGGTGTCTGCAGACGCGTCTGCTCGCGGGCTCATTGACAGTGCAGTAATTAAAGGTAAATGAAGTTTATAAAAATGAATTTGAGAAGGAAAAGTTTGTTTTTTATATAAAGAAATTCATTCAAAAATCGTCTGGCGCCAGAATATTTTTTTGTAGTTCTGCGACGGATAAATCACAATATTCTATCAAGCGCGAGTGGCTACTCGCAAGTGCGACTAGATACTCGCCGGCGCCCACTGACTAGTCGCAGGGGCGACTAGCTAGTAGCAGGCGGGACTGACTAGTCGAAACCGCGGCTATCTAGTCGCATTTACATGCGTTTTATTTTGTTTTTTTTATAGATTCCCACGTGTTTGGTGTCTAAAGACGCGTCTGCTCGCGGGCTGATTGACTGTGTAGTAATTGAAGGTAGCTACAGAACAAAATTATGAATTTAAGATGGAAAAATTTGTTTTTTTTATATAGTAATTCATTCAAACATCGTCTGTCGCCAGAGCATTTTTTTGGGGTTCTGGGAATTATTGCTCACAATATTCTATCAGGCGCGAGTGGACTGGTCGACACTGGGACTAGCCAGTCGCCGGTGCCACTGACTACTAGCAGGGGCGACTAGCTAGTAGCAGGTGGGACTGTCTAGTCGAAATCGCGGCTAGCTAGTCGCATTTACATGCGTTTTATTTTGTTTTTTTTTATAGATTCCCACGAGTGTGAGGTGTCTGCAGACGCGTCTGCTCGCGGGCTCATTGACAGTGCAGTAATTAAAGGTAAATGAAGTTTATAAAAATGAATTTAAGAAGGAAAAGTTTGTTTTTTATATAAAGAAATTCATTCAAAAATCGTCTGGCGCCAGAATATTTTTTTGTAGTTCTGCGACGGATAAATCACAATATTCTATCAAGCGCGAGTGGCTACTCGCAAGTGCGACTAGATACTCGCCGGCGCCCACTGACTAGTCGCAGGGGCGACTAGCTAGTAGCAGGCGGGACTGACTAGTTGAAACCGCGGCTATCTAGTCGCATTTACATACGTTTCTCTTTGTTTGTTTTTCAAAGTTACCCACAAGTGTTTGGTGTCTAAAGACGCGTCTGCTCGCGGACTGATTGAATGTGTAGTAATTGAAGGTAGCTACAGAACAAAATTATGAATTTAAGATGGAAAAATGTGTTTTTTATATAAAGAAATTCATTCAAAAATCGTCTGGCGCCAGAATATTTTTTGTAGTTCTGCGACGGATAAATCACAATATTCTATCAAGCGCGAGTGGCTATTCGCAAGTGCGACTAGGTAGTCGCCGGCGCCACTGACTAGTCGCAGGGGCGACTAGCTAGTAGCAGGCGGGACTGACTAGTCGAAACCGCGGCTATCTAGTCGCATTTACATACGTTTCTTTTTGTTTGTTTTTCAAAGTTACCCACGAGTGTTTGGTGTCTGAAGACGCATCTGCTCGCGGGCTGATTGACTGTGTAGTAATTGAAGGTAGCTACAGAACAAAATTATGAATTTAAGATGGAAAAATTTGTTTTTTTTATATAGAAATTCATTCAAACATCGTCTGTCGCCAGAGCATTTTTTTGGGGTTCTGCGAATTATTACTCACAATATTTTATCAGGCGCGAGTGGCTAGTCGACCCTGGGACTAGCCAGTCGCCGGTGCCACTGACCACTAGCAGGGGCGACTAGCTAGTAGCAGGCGGGTCTGTCTAGTCGAAATCGCGGCTAGCTAGTCGCATTTACATGCGTTTTATTTTGTTTTTTTTTATAGATTCCCACGACTGTGAGGTGTCTGCAGACGCGTCTGCTCGCGGGCTCATTGACAGTGCAGTAATTAAAGGTAAATGAAGTTTATAAAAATGAATTTAAGAAGGAATAGTTTGTTTTTTATATAAAGAAATTCATTCAAAAATCGTCTGGCGCCAGAATATTTTTTTGTAGTTCTGCGACGGATAAATCACAATATTCTATCAAGCGCGAGTGGCTACTCGCAAGTGCGACTAGCTACTCGCCGGCGCCCACTGACTAGTCGCAGGGGCGACTAGCTAGTAGCAGGCGGGACTGACTAGTCGAAACCGCGGCTATCTAGTCGCATTTACATACGTTTATTTTTGTTTGTTTTTCAAAGTTACCCACGAGTGTTTGGTGTCTGAAGACGCATCTGCTCGCGGGCTGATTGACTGTGTAGTAATTGAAGGTAGCTACAGAACAAAATTATGAATTTAAGATGGAAAAATTTGTTTTTTTTATATAGTAATTCATTCAAACATCGTCTGTCGCCAGAGCATTTTTTTGGGGTTCTGCGAATTATTACTCACAATATTTTATCAGGCGCGAGTGGCTAGTCGACCCTGGGACTAGCGAGTCGCCGGTGCCACTGACTACTAGCAGGGGCGACTAGCTAGTAGCAGGCGGGTCTGTCTAGTCGAAATCGCGGCTAGCTAGTCGCATTTACATGCGTTTTATTTTGTTTTTTTTTATAGATTCCCACGACTGTGAGGTGTCTGCAGACGCGTCTGCTCGCGGGCTCATTGACAGTGCAGTAATTAAAGGTAAATGAAGTTTATAAAAATGAATTTGAGAAGGAAAAGTTTGTTTTTTATATAAAGAAATTCATTCAAAAATCGTCTGGCGCCAGAATATTTTTTTGTAGTTCTGCGACGGATAAATCACAATATTCTATCAAGCGCGAGTGGCTACTCGCAAGTGCGACTAGATACTCGCCGGCGCCCACTGACTAGTCGCAGGGGCGACTAGCTAGTAGCAGGCGGGACTGACTAGTCGAAACCGCGGCTATCTAGTCGCATTTACATGCGTTTTATTTTGTTTTTTTTATAGATTCCCACGTGTTTGGTGTCTAAAGACGCGTCTGCTCGCGGGCTGATTGACTGTGTAGTAATTGAAGGTAGCTACAGAACAAAATTATGAATTTAAGATGGAAAAATTTGTTTTTTTTATATAGTAATTCATTCAAACATCGTCTGTCGCCAGAGCATTTTTTTGGGGTTCTGGGAATTATTGCTCACAATATTCTATCAGGCGCGAGTGGACTGGTCGACACTGGGACTAGCCAGTCGCCGGTGCCACTGACTACTAGCAGGGGCGACTAGCTAGTAGCAGGTGGGACTGTCTAGTCGAAATCGCGGCTAGCTAGTCGCATTTACATGCGTTTTATTTTGTTTTTTTTTATAGATTCCCACGAGTGTGAGGTGTCTGCAGACGCGTCTGCTCGCGGGCTCATTGACAGTGCAGTAATTAAAGGTAAATGAAGTTTATAAAAATGAATTTAAGAAGGAAAAGTTTGTTTTTTATATAAAGAAATTCATTCAAAAATCGTCTGGCGCCAGAATATTTTTTTGTAGTTCTGCGACGGATAAATCACAATATTCTATCAAGCGCGAGTGGCTACTCGCAAGTGCGACTAGATACTCGCCGGCGCCCACTGACTAGTCGCAGGGGCGACTAGCTAGTAGCAGGCGGGACTGACTAGTTGAAACCGCGGCTATCTAGTCGCATTTACATACGTTTCTCTTTGTTTGTTTTTCAAAGTTACCCACAAGTGTTTGGTGTCTAAAGACGCGTCTGCTCGCGGACTGATTGAATGTGTAGTAATTGAAGGTAGCTACAGAACAAAATTATGAATTTAAGATGGAAAAATGTGTTTTTTATATAAAGAAATTCATTCAAAAATCGTCTGGCGCCAGAATATTTTTTGTAGTTCTGCGACGGATAAATCACAATATTCTATCAAGCGCGAGTGGCTATTCGCAAGTGCGACTAGGTAGTCGCCGGCGCCACTGACTAGTCGCAGGGGCGACTAGCTAGTAGCAGGCGGGACTGACTAGTCGAAACCGCGGCTATCTAGTCGCATTTACATACGTTTCTTTTTGTTTGTTTTTCAAAGTTACCCACGAGTGTTTGGTGTCTGAAGACGCATCTGCTCGCGGGCTGATTGACTGTGTAGTAATTGAAGGTAGCTACAGAACAAAATTATGAATTTAAGATGGAAAAATTTGTTTTTTTTATATAGAAATTCATTCAAACATCGTCTGTCGCCAGAGCATTTTTTTGGGGTTCTGCGAATTATTACTCACAATATTTTATCAGGCGCGAGTGGCTAGTCGACCCTGGGACTAGCCAGTCGCCGGTGCCACTGACCACTAGCAGGGGCGACTAGCTAGTAGCAGGCGGGTCTGTCTAGTCGAAATCGCGGCTAGCTAGTCGCATTTACATGCGTTTTATTTTGTTTTTTTTTATAGATTCCCACGACTGTGAGGTGTATGCAGACGCGTCTGCTCGCGGGCTCATTGACAGTGCAGTAATTAAAGGTAAATGAAGTTTATAAAAATGAATTTAAGAAGGAAAAGTTTGTTTTTTATATAAAGAAATTCATTCAAAAATCGTCTGGCGCCAGAATATTTTTTTGTAGTTCTGCGACGGATAAATCACAATATTCTATCAAGCGCGAGTGGCTACTCGCAAGTGCGACTAGCTACTCGCCGGCGCCCACTGACTAGTCGCAGGGGCGACTAACTAGTAGCAGGCGGGACTGACTAGTTGAAACCGCGGCTATCTAGTCGCATTTACATACGTTTCTCTTTGTTTGTTTTTCAAAGTTACCCACGAGTGTTTGGTGTCTAAAGACGCGTCTGCTCGCGGACTGATTGAATGTGTAGTAGTTGAAGGTAGCTACAGAACAAAATTATGAATTTAAGATGGAAAAATGTGTTTTTTATATATAGAAATTCATTCAAAAATCGTCTGTCGCCAGAGCATTTTTTTGGGGTTCTGCGAATTATTGCTCACAATATTCTATCAGGCGCGAGTGGACTGGTTGACGCTGGGACTAGCCAGTCGCCGGTGCCACTGACTACTAGCAGGGGCGACTAGCTAGTAGCAGGCGGGACTGTCTAGTCGAAATCGCGGCTAGCTAGTCGCATTTACATGCGTTTTATTTTGTTTTTTTTTATAGATTCCCACGAGTGTGAGGTGTCTGCAGACGCGTCTGCTCGCGGGCTCATTGACAGTGCAGTAATTAAAGGTAAATGAAGTTTATAAAAATGAATTTAAGAAGGAAAAGTTTGTTTTTTATATAAAGAAATTCATTCAAAAATCGTCTGGCGCCAGAATATTTTTTTGTAGTTCTGCGACGGATAAATCACAATATTCTATCAAGCGCGAGTGGCTACTCGCAAGTGCGACTAGCTACTCTACGGCGCCCACTGACTAGTCGCAGGGGCGACTAGCTAGTAGCAGGCGGGACTGACTAGTTGAAACCGCGGCTATCTAGTCGCATTTACATACGTTTCTCTTTGTTTGTTTTTCAAAGTTACCCACGAGTGTTTGGTGTCTAAAGACGCGTCTGCTCGCGGACTGATTGAATGTGTAGTAATTGAAGGTAGCTACAGAACAAAATTATGAATTTAAGATGGAAAAATGTGTTTTTTATATATAGAAATTCATTCAAAAATCGTCTGTCGCCAGAGCATTTTTTTGGGGTTCTGCGAATTATTGCTCACAATATTCTATCAGGCGCGAGTGGACTGGTTGACGCTGGGACTAGCCAGTCGCCGGTGTCACTGACTACTAGCAGGGGCGACTAGCTAGTAGCAGGCGGGACTGTCTAGTCGAAATCGCGGCTAGCTAGTCGCATTTACATGCGTTTTATTTTGTTTTTTTTTATAGATTCCCACGAGTGTGAGGTGTCTGCAGACGCGTCTGCTCGCGGGCTCATTGACAGTGCAGTAATTAAAGGTAAATGAAGTTTATAAAAATGAATTTAAGAAGGAAAAGTTTGTTTATTATATAAAGAAATTCATTCAAAAATCGTCTGGCGCCAGAAGATTTTTTTGTAGTTCTGCGACGGATAAATCACAATATTCTATCAAGCGCGAGTGGCTACTCGCAAGTGCGACTAGCTACTCGCTGGCGCCCACTGACTAGTCGCAGGGTTGACTAGCTAGTAGCAGGCGGGACTGACTAGTTGAAACCGCGGCTATCTAGTCGCATTTACATACGTTTCTCTTTGTTTGTTTTTCAAAGTTACCCACGAGTGTTTGGTGTCTAAAGACGCGTCTGCTCGCGGACTGATTGAATGTGTAGTAATTGAAGGTAGCTACAGATTAAAATTATGAATTTAAGATGGAAAAATGTGTTTTTTATATATAGAAATTCATTCAAAAATCGTCTGTCGCCAGAGCATTTTTTTGGGGTTCTGCGAATTATTGCTCACAATATTCTATCAGGCGCGAGTGGACTGGTTGACGCTGGGACTAGCCAGTCGCCGGTGCCACTGACTACTAGCAGGGGCGACTAGCTAGTAGCATGCGGGACTGTCTAGTCGAAATCGCGGCTAGCTAGTCGCATTTACATGCGTTTTATTTTGTTTTTTTTTATAGATTCCCACGAGTGTAAGGTGTCTGCAGACGCGTCTGCTCGCGGGCTCATTGACAATGCAGTAATTAAAGGTAAATGAAGTTTATAAAAATGAATTTAAGAAGGAAAAGTTTGTTTTTTATATGAAGAAATTCATTCAAAAATCGTCTGGCGCCAGAATATTTTTTGTAGTTCTGCGACGGATAAATCACAATATTCTATCAAGCGCGAGTGGCTACTCGCAAGTGCGACTAGGTAGTCGCTGGCGCCACTGACTAGTCGCAGGGGCGACTAGCTAGTAGCAGGCGGGACTGACTAGTCGAAACCGCGGCTATCTAGTCGCATTTACATACGTTTCTTTTTGTTTGTTTTTCAAAGTTACCCACGAGTGTTTGGTGTCTGAAGACGCATCTGCTCGCGGGCTGATTGACTGTGTAGTAATTGAAGGTAGCTACAAAACAAAATTATGAATTTAAGATGGAAAAATTTGTTTTTTTTATATAGAAATTCATTCAAACATCGTCTGTCGCCAGAGCATTTTTTTGGGGTTCTGCGAATTATTACTCACAATATTTTATCGGGCGCGAGTGGCTAGTCGTACCTGGGACTAGCCAGTCGCCAGTGCCACTGACTACTAGCAGGGGCGACTAGCTATTAGCAGGCGGGTCTGTCTAGTCGAAATCGCGGCTAGCTAGTCGCATTTACATGCGTTTTATTTTGTTTTTTTTTATAGATTCCCACGAGTGTGAGGTGTCTGCAGACGCGTCTGCTCGCGGGCTCATTGACAGTGCAGTAATTAAAGGTAAATGAAGTTTATAAAAATGAATTTAAAAAGGAAAAGTTTGTTTTTTATATAAAGAAATTCATTCAAAAATTGTCTGGCGCCAGAAGATTTTTTTGTAGTTCTGCGACGGATAAATCACAATATTCTATCAAGCGCGAGTGGCTACTCGCAAGTGCGACTAGCTACTCGCTGGCGCCCACTGACTAGTCGCAGGGTTGACTAGCTAGTAGCAGGCGGGACTGACTAGTTGAAACCGCGGCTATCTAGTCGCATTTACATACGTTTCTCTTTGTTTGTTTTTCAAAGTTACCCACGAGTGTTTGGTGTCTAAAGACGCGTCTGCTCGCGGACTGATTGAATGTGTAGTAATTGAAGGTAGCTACAGAACAAAATTATGAATTTAAGATGGAAAAATGTGTTTTTTATATATAGAAATTCATTCAAAAATCGTCTGTCGCCAGAGCATTTTTTTGGGGTTCTGCGAATTATTGCTCACAATATTCTATCAGGCGCGAGTGGACTGGTTGACGCTGGGACTAGCCAGTCGCCGGTGCCACTGACTACTAGCAGGGGCGACTAGCTAGTAGCAGGCAGGACTGTCTAGTCGAAATCGCGGCTAGCTAGTCGCATTTACATGCGTTTTATTTTGTTTTTTTTTATAGATTCCCACGAGTGTGAGGTGTCTGCAGACGCGTCTGCTCGCGGGCTCATTGACAATGCAGTAATTAAAGGTAAATGAAGTTTATAAAAATGAATTTAAGAAGGAAAAGTTTGTTTTTTATATAAAGAAATTCATTCAAAAATCGTCTGGTGCCAGAATATTTTTTTGTAATTCTGCGACGGATAAATCACAATATTCTATCAAGCGCGAGTGGCTACTCGCAAATGCGACTAGCTAGTCGCCGGCGCCCACTGACTAGTCGCAGGGGCGACTAGCTAGTAGCAGGCGGGACTGACTAGTTGAAACCGCGGCTATCTAGTCGCATTTACATACGTTTCTCTTTGTTTGTTTTTCAAAGTTACCCACAAGTGTTTGGTGTCAAAAGACGCGTCTGCTCGCGGACTGATTGAATGTGTAGTAATTGAAGGTAGCTACAGAACAAAATTATGAATTTAAGATGGAAAAATGTGTTTTTTATATAAAGAAATTCATTCAAAAATCGTCTGGCGCCAGATAATTTTTTGTAGTTCTGCGACGGATAAATCACAATATTCTATCAAGCGCGAGTGGCTACTCGCAAGTGCGACTAGGTAGTCGCCGGCGCCACTGACTAGTCGCAGGGGCGACTAGCTAGTAGCAGGCGGGACTGACTAGTCGAAACCGCGGCTATCTAGTCGCATTTACATACGTTTCTTTTTGTTTGTTTTTCAAAGTTACCCACGAGTGTTTGGTGTCTGAAGACGCATCTGCTCGCGGGCTGATTGACTGTGTAGTAATTGAAGGTAGCTACAAAACAAAATTATGAATTTAAGATGGAAAAATATGTTTTTTTTATATAGAAATTCATTCAAACATCGTCTGTCGCCAGAGCATTTTTTTGGGGTTCTGCGAATTATTACTCACAATATTTTATCAGGCGCGAGTGGCTAGTCGACCCTGGGACTAGCCAGTCGCCGGTGCCACTGACTACTAGCAGGGGCGACTAGCTATTAGCAGGCGGGTCTGTCTAGTCGAAATCGCGGCTAGCTAGTCGCATTTACATGCGTTTTATTTTGTTTTTTTTTATAGATTCCCACGAGTGTGAGGTGTCTGCAGACGCGTCTGCTCGCGGGCTCATTGACAGTGCAGTAATAAAGGTAAATGAAGTTTATAAAAATGAATTTAAGAAGGAAAAGTTTGTTTTTTATATAAAGAAATTCATTCAAAAATCGTCTGGCGCCAGAATATTTTTTTGTAGTTCTGCGACGGATAAATCACAATATTCTATCAAGCGCGAGTGGCTACTCGCAAGTGCGACAAGCTACTCGCTGGCGCCCGCTGACTAGTCGCAGGGGTGACTAGCTAGTAGCAGGCGGGACTGACTAGTTGAAACCGCGGCTATCTAGTCGCATTTACATACGTTTCTCTTTGTTTGTTTTTCAAAGTTACCCACGAGTGTTTGGTGTCTAAAGACGCATCTGCTCGCGGGCTCATTGACAGTTCAGTAATTAAAGGTAAATGAAGTTTATAAAAATGAATTTAAGAAGGAAAAGTTTGTTTTTTATATAAAGAAATTCATTCAAAAATCGTCTGGCGCCAGAATATTTTTTTGTAGTTCTGCGACGGATAAATCACAATATTCTATCACGCGCGAGTGGCTACTCGCAAGTGCGACTAGCTACTCGCCGGCGCCCACTGACTAGTCGCAGGGGCGACTAGCTAGTAGCAGGCGGGACTGACTAGTTGAAACCGCGGCTATCTAGTCGCATTTACATACGTTTCTCTTTGTTTGTTTTTCAAAGTTAGCCACGAGTGTTTGGTGTCTAAAGACGCGTCTGCTCGCGGACTGATTGAATGTGTAGTAATTGAAGGTAGCTACAGAACAAAATTATGAATTTAAGATGGAAAAATGTGTTTTTTATATATAGAAATTCATTCAAAAATCGTCTGTCGCCAGAGCATTTTTTTGGGGTTCTGCGAATTATTGCTCACAATATTCTATCAGAGGCGAGTGGACTGGTGGACGCTGGGACTAGCCAGTCGCCGGTGCCACTGACTACTAGCAGGGGCGACTAGCTATTAGCAGGCGGGTCTGTCTAGTCGAAATCGCGGCTAGCTAGTCGCATTTACATGCGTTTTATTTTGATTTTTTTTATAGAGTCCCACGAGTGTGAGGTGTCTGCAGACGCGTCTGCTCGCGGGCTCATTGACAATGCAGTAATTAAAGGTAAATGAAGTTTATAAAAATGAATTTAAGAAGGAAAAGTTTGTTTTTTATATAAAGAAATTCATTCAAAAATCGTCTGGCGCCAGAATATTTTTTTGTAGTTCTGCGACGGATAAATCACAATATTCTATCAAGCGCGAGTGGCTACTCGCAAGTGCGACTAGATACTCGCCGGCGCCCACTGACTAGTCGCAGGGGCGACTAGCTAGTAGCAGGCGGGACTGACTAGTTGAAACCGCGGCTATCTAGTCGCATTTACATACGTTTCTCTTTGTTTGTTTTTCAAAGTTACCCACAAGTGTTTGGTGTCTAAAGACGCGTCTGCTCGCGGACTGATTGAATGTGTAGTAATTGAAGGTAGCTACAGAACAAAATTATGAATTTAAGATGGAAAAATGTGTTTTTTATATAAAGAAATTCATTCAAAAATCGTCTGGCGCCAGAATATTTTTTGTAGTTCTGCGACGGATAAATCACAATATTCTATCAAGCGCGAGTGGCTACTCGCAAGTGCGACTAGGTAGTCGCCGGCGCCACTGACTAGTTGCAGGGGCGACTAGCTAGTAGCAGGCGGGACTGACTAGTCGAAACCGCGGCTAACTAGTCGCATTTACATACGTTTCTTTTTGTTTGTTTTTCAAAGTTACCCACGAGTGTTTGGTGTCTGAAGACGCATCTGCTCGCGGGCTGATTGACTGTGTAGTAATTAAAGGTAGCTACAGAACAAAATTATGAATTTAAGATGGAAAAATGTGTTTTTTATATATAGAAATTCATTCAAAAATCGTCTGTCGCCAGAGCATTTTTTTGGGGTTCTGCGAATTATTGCTCACAATATTCTATCAGGCGCGAGTGGACTGGTTGACGCTGGGACTAGCCAGTCGCCGGTGCCACTGACTACTAGCAGGGGCGACTAGCTAGTAGCAGGCGGGACTGACCAGTCGAAATCGCGGCTAGCTAGTCGCATTTACATGCGTTTTATTTTGTTTTTTTTTTATAGATTCCCACGAGTGTGAGGTGTCTGCAGACGCGACTGCTCGCAGGCTCATTGACAATGCAGTAATTAAAGGTAAATGAAGTTTATAAAAATGAATTTGAGAAGGAAAAGTTTGTTTTTTATATAAAGAAATTCATTCAAAAATCGTCTGGCGCCAGAATATTTGTTTGTAATTCTGCGACGGATAAATCACAATATTCTATCAAGCGCGAGTGGCTACTCGCAAGTGCGACTAGCCAGTCGCCGGTGCCACTGACTACTAGCAGGGGCGACCAGCTAGTAGCAGGCGGGACTGACTAGTCGAAACCGCGGCTATCTAGTCGCATTTACATACGTTTCTTTTTGTTTGTTTTTCAAAGTTACCCACGAGTGTTTGGTGTCCAAAGACGCATCTGCTCGCGGGCTGATTGACTGTGTAGTAATTGAAGGTAGCTACAGAACAAAATTATGAATTTAAGATGGAAAAATGTGTTTTTTATATATAGAAATTCATTCAAACATCGTCTGTCGCCAGAGCATTTTTTTGGGGTTCTGCGAATTATTACTCACAATATTCTATCAGGCGCGAGTGGCTAGTCGACACTGGGACTAGCCAGTCGCCAGTGCCACTGACTACTAGCAGGGGCGACTAGCTAGTAGCAGGCGGGTCTGTCTAGTCGAAATCGCGGCTAGCTAGTCGCATTTACATGCGTTTTATTTTGTTTTTTTTATAGATTCCCACGAGTGTGAGGTGTCTGCAGACGCGTCTGCTCGCGGGCTCATTGACAGTGCAGTAATTAAAGGTAAATGAAGTTTATAAAAATGAATTTAAGAAGGAAAAGTTTGTTTTTTATATAAAGAAATTCATTCAAAAATCGTCTGGCGCCAGAATATTGTTTTGTAGTTCTGCGACGGATAAATCACAATATTCTATCAAGCGCGAGTGGCTACTCGCAAATGCGACTAGCTAGTCGCCGGCGCCCACTGACTAGTCGCAGGGGCGACTAGCTAGTAGCAGGCGGGACTGACTAGTGGAAACCGCGGATATCTAGTCGCATTTACATACGTTTCTTTTTGTTCGTTTTCAAAGCTACCCACGAGTGTTTGGTGTCTAAAGACGCGTCTGCTCGCGGGCTGATTGACTGTGTAGTAACTAAAGGTAGCTACACAAAAAAATTATGAATTTAAGATGGAAAAATGTGTTTTTTATATATAGAAATTCATTCAAACATCGTCTGTCGCCAGAGCAATTTTTTGGGGTTCTGCGAATTATTACTCACAATATTCTATCAGGCGCGAGTGGCTAGTCGACACTGGGACTAGCCAGTCGCCGGTGCCACTGACTACTAGCAGGGGCGACTAGCTAGTAGCAGGCGGGTCTGTCTAGTCGAAATCGCGGCTAGCTAGTCGCATTTACATGCGTTTTATTTTGTTTTTTTTTATAGATTCCCACGAGTGTGAGGTGTCTGCAGACGCGTCTGCTCGCGGGCTCATTGACAGTGCAGTAATTAAAGGTAAATGAAGTTTATAAAAATGAATTTAAGAAGGAAAAGTTTGTTTTTTATATAAAGAAATTCATTCAAAAATCGTCTGGCGCCAGAATATTGTTTTGTAGTTCTGCGACGGATAAATCACAATATTCTATCAAACGCGAGTGGCTACTCGCAAATGCGACTAGCTAGTCGCCGGCGCCCACTGACTAGTCGCAGGGGCGACTAGCTAGTAGCAGGCGGGACTGACTAGTGGAAACCGCGGCTATCTAGTCGCATTTACATACGTTTCATTTTGTTTTTTTTTATAGATTCCCACGAGTGTGAGGTGTCTGCAGACGCGTCTGCTCGCGGGCTCATTGACAGTGCAGTAATTTAAGGTAAATGAAGTTTATAAAAATGAATTTAAGAAGGAAAAGTTTGTTTTTTATATAAAGAAATTCATTCAAAAATCGTCTGGCGCCAGAATATTGTTTTGTAGTTCTGCGACGGATAAATCACAATATTCTATCAAACGCGAGTGGCTACTCGCAAATGCGACTAGCTAAATGCCGGCGCCCACTGACTAGTCGCAGGGGCGACTAGCTAGTAGCAGGCGGGACTGACTAGTGGAAACCGCGGCTATCTAGTCGCATTTACATACGTTTCTTTTTGTTCGTTTTCAAAGCTACCCACGAGTGTTTGGTGTCTAAAGACGCGTCTGCTCGCGGGCTGATTGACTGTGTAGTAACTTAAGGTAGCTACACAAAAAAATTATGATTTTAAGATGTAAAAATGTGTTTTTTATATATAGAAATTCATTCAAACATCGTCTGTCGCCAGAGCATTTTTTTGGGGTTCTGCGAATTATTACTCACAATATTCTATCAGGCGCGAGTGGCTAGTCGACACTGGGACTAGCCAGTCGCCGGTGCCACTGACTACTAGCAGGGGCGACTAGCTAGTAGCAGGCGGGTCTGTCTAGTCGAAATCGCGGCTAGCTAGTCGCATTTACATGCGTTTTATTTTGTTTTTTTTTATAGATTCCCACGAGTGTGAGGTGTCTGCAGACGCGTCTGCTCGCGGGCTCATTGACAATGCAGTAATTAAAGGTAAATGAAGGTTATAAAAATGAATTTAAGAAGGAAAAGTTTGTTTTTTATATAAAGAAATTCATTCAAAAATCGTCTGGCGCCAGAATATTGTTTTGTAGTTCTGCGACGGATAAATCACAATATTCTATCAAGCGCGAGTGGCTACTCGCAAGTGCGACTAGCTACTCGCCGGCGCCCACTGACTAGTCGCAGGGGCGACTAGCTAGTAGCAGGCGGGACTGACTAGTTGAAACCGCGGCTATCTAGTCGCATTTACATACGTTTCTCTTTGTTTGTTTTTCAAAGTTACCCACGAGTGTTTGGTGTCTAAAGACGCGTCTGCTCGCGGGCTGATTGACTGTGTAGTAACTAAAGGTAGCTACACAAAAAAATTATGATTTTAAGATGTAAAAATGTGTTTTTTATATATAGAAATTCATTCAAAAATCGTCTGTCGCCAGAGCATTTTTTTGGGGTTCTGCGAATTATTGCTCACAATATTCTATCAGGCGCGAGTGGACTGGTCGACGCTGGGACTAGCCAGTCGCCGGTGCCACTGACTACTAGCCGGGGCGACTAGCTAGTAGCAGGCGGGTCTGTCTAGTCGAAATCGCGGCTAGCTAGTCGCATTTACATGCGTTTTATTTTGTTTTTTTTTATAGATTCCCACGAGTGTGAGGTGTCTGCAGACGCGTCTGCTCGCGGGCTCATTGACAGTGCAGTAATTAAAGGTAAATGAAGTTTATAAAAATGAATTTAAAAAGGAAAAGTTTGTTTTTTATATAAAGAAATTCATTCAAAAATCGTCTGGCGCCAGAATATTGTTTTGTAGTTCTGCGACGGATAAATCACAATATTCTATCAAGCGCGAGTGGCTACTCGCAAGTGCGACTAGCTACTCGCCGGCGCCCACTGACTAGTCGCAGGGGCGACTAGCTAGTAGCAGGCGGGACTGACTAGTTGAAACCGCGGCTATCTTGTCGCATTTACATACGTTTCTCTTTGTTTGTTTTTCAAAGTTACCCACGAGTGTTTGGTGTCTAAAGACGCGTCTGCTCGCGGACTGAATGAATGTGTAGTAATTGAAGGTAGCTACAGAACAAAATTATGAATTTAAGATGGAAAAATGTGTTTTTTATATATAGAAATTCATTCAAAAATCGTCTGTCGCCAGAGCATTTTTTTGGGGTTCTGCGAATTATTGCTCACAATATTCTATCAGGCGCGAGTGGACTGGTTGACGCTGGGACTAGCCAGTCGCCGGTGCCACTGACTACTAGCAGGGGCGACTAGCTAGTAGCAGGCGGGACTGTCTAGTCGAAATCTCGGCTAGCTAGTCGCATTTACATGCGTTTTATTTTGTTTTTTTTTTATAGATTCCCACGAGTGTGAGGTGTCTGCAGACGCGTCTGCTCGCGGGCTCATTGACAATGCAGTAAATAAAGGTAAATGAAGTTTATAAAAATGAATTTAAGAAGGAAAAGTTTGTTTTTTATATAAAGAAATTCAATCAAAAATAGTCTGGCTCCAGAATATTTTTTTGTAGTTCTGCGACGGATAAATCACAATATTCTATCAAGCGCGAGTGGCTACTCGCAAATGCGACTAGCTAGTCGCCGGCGCCCACTGACTAGTCGCAGGGGCGACTAGCTAGTAGCAGGCGGGACTGACTAGTGGAAACCGCGGCTATCTAGTCGCATTTACATACGTTTCTTTTTGTTTGTTTTCAAAGCTACCCACTAGTGTTTGGTGTCTAAAGACGCGTCTGCTCGCGGGCTGATTGACTGTGTAGTAATTGAAGGTAGCTACAGAACAAAATTATGAATTTAAGATGGAAAAATGTGTTTTTTATATATAGAAATTCATTCAAAAATCGTCTGTCGCCAGAGCATTTTTTTGGGGTTCTGCGAATTATTGCTCACAATATTCTATCAGGCGCGAGTGGACTGGTCGACGCTGGGACTAGCCAGTCGCCGGTGCCACTGACTACTAGCCGGGGCGACTAGCTAGTAGCAGGCGGGTCTGTCTAGTCGAAATCGCGGCTAGCTAGTCGCATTTACATGCGTTTTATTTTGTTTTTTTTTATAGATTCCCACGAGTGTGAGGTGTCTGCAGACGCGTCTGCTCGCGGGCTCATTGACAGTGCAGTAATTAAAGGTAAATGAAGTTTATAAAAATGAATTTAAAAAGGAAAAGTTTGTTTTTTATATAAAGAAATTCATTCAAAAATCGTCTGGCGCCAGAATATTGTTTTGTAGTTCTGCGACGGATAAATCACAATATTCTATCAAGCGCGAGTGGCTACTCGCAAGTGCGACTAGCTACTCGCCGGCGCCCACTGACTAGTCGCAGGGGCGACTAGCTAGTAGCAGGCGGGACTGACTAGTTGAAACCGCGGCTATCTTGTCGCATTTACATACGTTTCTCTTTGTTTGTTTTTCAAAGTTACCCACGAGTGTTTGGTGTCTAAAGACGCGTCTGCTCGCGGACTGAATGAATGTGTAGTAATTGAAGGTAGCTACAGAACAAAATTATGAATTTAAGATGGAAAAATGTGTTTTTTATATATAGAAATTCATTCAAAAATCGTCTGTCGCCAGAGCATTTTTTTGGGGTTCTGCGAATTATTGCTCACAATATTCTATCAGGCGCGAGTGGACTGGTTGACGCTGGGACTAGCCAGTCGCCGGTGCCACTGACTACTAGCAGGGGCGACTAGCTAGTAGCAGGCGGGACTGTCTAGTCGAAATCTCGGCTAGCTAGTCGCATTTACATGCGTTTTATTTTGTTTTTTTTTTATAGATTCCCACGAGTGTGAGGTGTCTGCAGACGCGTCTGCTCGCGGGCTCATTGACAATGCAGTAATTAAAGGTAAATGAAGTTTATAAAAATGAATTTAAGAAGGAAAAGTTTGTTTTTTATATAAAGAAATTCAATCAAAAATAGTCTGGCTCCAGAATATTTTTTTGTAGTTCTGCGACGGATAAATCACAATATTCTATCAAGCGCGAGTGGCTACTCGCAAATGCGACTAGCTAGTCGCCGGCGCCCACTGACTAGTCGCAGGGGCGACTAGCTAGTAGCAGGCGGGACTGACTAGTGGAAACCGCGGCTATCTAGTCGCATTTACATACGTTTCTTTTTGTTTGTTTTCAAAGCTACCCACGAGTGTTTGGTGTCTAAAGACGCGTCTGCTCGCGGGCTGATTGACTGTGTAGTAATTAAAGGTAGCTACACAACAAAATTATGATTTTAAGATGTAAAAATGTGTTTTTTATATATAGAAATTCATTCAAAAATCGTCTGTCGCCAGAGCATTTTTTTGGTGTTCTGCGAATTATTGCTCACAATATTCTATCAGGCGCGAGTGGACTGGTCGACGCTGGGACTAGCCAGTCGCCGGTGCCACTGACTACTAGCCGGGGCGACTAGCTAGTAGCAGGCGGGTCTGTCTAGTCGAAATCGCGGCTAGCTAGTCGCATTTACATGCGTTTTATTTTGTTTTTTTTTTATAGATTCCCACGAGTGTGAGGTATCGGCAGACGCGTCTGTTCGCGGGCTCATTGACAATGCAGTAATTAAAGGTAAATGAAGTTTATAAAAATGAATTTGAGAAGGAAAAGTTTGTTTTTTATATAAAGAAATTCATTCAAAAATCGTCTGGCGCCAGAATATTTGTTTGTAATTCTGCGACGGATAAATCACAATATTCTATCAAGCGCGAGTGGCTACTCGCAAGTGCGACTAGCCAGTCGCCGGTGCCACTGACTACTAGCAGGGGCGACCAGCTAGTAGCAGGCGGGACTGACTAGTCGAAACCGCGGCTATCTAGTCGCATTTACCTACGTTTCTTTTTGTTTGTTTTTCAAAGTTACCCACGAGTGTTTGGTGTCCAAAGACGCATCTGCTCGCGGGCTGATTGACTGTGTAGTAATTGAAGGTAGCTACAGAACAAAATTATGAATTTAAGATGGAAAAATGTGTTTTTTATATATAGAAATTCATTCAAACATCGTCTGTCGCCAGAGCATTTTTTTGGGGTTCTGCGAATTATTACTCACAATATTCTATCAGGCGCGAGTGGCTAGTCGACACTGGGACTAGCCAGTTGCCGGTGCCACTGACTACTAGCAGGGGCGACTAGCTAGTAGCAGGCGGGTCTGTCTAGTCGAAATCGCGGCTAGCTAGTCGCATTTACATGCGTTTTATTTTGTTTTTTTTTATAGATTCCCACGAGTGTGAGGTGTCTGCAGACGCGTCTGCTCGCGGGCTCATTGACAATGCAGTAATTAAAGGTAAATGAAGTTTATAAAAATGAATTTGAGAAGGAAAAGTTTGTTTTTTATATAAAGAAATTCATTCAAAAATCGTCTGGCGCCAGAATATTGTTTTGTAGTTCTGCGACGGATAAATCACAATATTCTATCAAGCGCGAGTGGCTACTCGCAAGTGCGACTAGCCAGTCGCCGGTGCCACTGACTACTAGCAGGGGCGACCAGCTAGTAGCAGGCGGGACTGACTAGTCGAAACCGCGGCTATCTAGTCGCATTTACATACGTTTATTTTTGTTTGTTTTCAAAGCTACCCACGAGTGTTTGGTGTCTAAAGACGCGTCTGCTCGCGGGCTGATTGACTGTGTAGTAATTAAAGGTAGCTACACAACAAAATTATGATTTTAAGATGTAAAAATGTGTTTTTTATATATAGAAATTCATTCAAACATCGTCTGTCGCCAGAGCATTTTTTTGGGGTTCTGCGAATTATTACTCACAATATTCTATCAGGCGCGAGTGGCTAGTCGACACTGGGACTAGCCAGTTGCCGGTGCCACTGACTACTAGCAGGGGCGACTAGCTAGTAGCAGGCGGGTCTGTCTAGTCGAAATCGCGGCTAGCTAGTCGCATTTACATGCGTTTTATTTTGTTTTTTTTTATAGATTCCCACGAGTGTGAGGTGTCTGCAGACGCGTCTGCTCGCGGGCTCATTGACAGTGCAGTAATTAAAGTTAAATGAAGTTTATAAAAATGAATTTAAGAAGAAAAATTTGTTTTTTATATAAAGAAATTCATTCAAAAATCGTCTGGCGCCAGAATATTGTTTTGTAGTTCTGCGACGGATAAATCACAATATTCTATCAAGCGCGAGTGGCTACTCGCAAGTGCGACTAGCTACTCGCCGGCGCCCACTGACTAGTCGCAGGGGCGACTAGCTAGTAGCAGGCGGGACTGACTAGTGGAAACCGCGGCTATCTAGTCGCATTTACATACGTTTCTTTTTGTTTGTTTTCAAAGCTACCCACGAGTGTTTGGTGTCTAAAGACGCGTCTGCTCGCGGGCTGATTGACTGTGTAGTAATTAAAGGTAGCTACACAACAAAATTATGATTTTAAGATGTAAAAATGTGTTTTTTATATATAGAAATTCATTCAAAAATCGTCTGTCGCCAGAGCATTTTTTTGGTGTTCTGCGAATTATTGCTCACAATATTCTATCAGGCGCGAGTGGACTGGTCGACGCTGGGACTAGCCAGTCGCCGGTGCCACTGACTACTAGCCGGGGCGACTAGCTAGTAGCAGGCGGGACTGTCTAGTCGAAATCGCGGCTAGCTAGTCGCATTTACATGCGTTTTATTTTGTTTTTTTTTTTATAGATTCCCACGAGTGTGAGGTATCGGCAGACGCGTCTGTTCGCGGGCTCATTGACAATGCAGTAATTAAAGGTAAATGAAGTTTATAAAAATGAATTTGAGAAGGAAAAGTTTGTTTTTTATATAAAGAAATTCATTCAAAAATCGTCTGGCGCCAGAATATTTGTTTGTAATTCTGCGACGGATAAATCACAATATTCTATCAAGCGCGAGTGGCTACTCGCAAGTGCGACTAGCTGCTCGCCGGCGCCCACTGACTAGTCGCAGGGGCGACTAGCTAGTAGCAGGCGGGACTGACTAGTTGAAACCGCGGCTATCTAGTCGCATTTACATACGTTTCTTTTTGTTTGTTTTTCAAAGTTACCCACGAGTGTTTGGTGTCCAAAGACGCATCTGCTCGCGAGCTGATTGACTGTGTAGTAATTGAAGGTAGCTACAGAACAAAATTATGAATTTAAGATGGAAAAATGTGTTTTTTATATATAGAAATTCATTCATAATCGTCTGTCGCCAGAGCATTTTTTTGGGGTTCTGCGAATTATTACTCAAAATATTCTATCAGGTGCGAGTGGCTAGTCGACACTGGGACTAGCCGGTCACTGGTGCCACAGACTACTAGCAGGGGCGACTAGCTAGTAGCAGGCGGGACTGACTAGTCGAAATCGCGGCTAGCTAGTCGCATTTACATGCGTTTTTTTTTTTTTTTTTTTATAGATTCCCACGAGT
This sequence comes from Dryobotodes eremita, assembly GCA_917490735.1. Classification (NCBI taxonomy): domain Eukaryota; kingdom Metazoa; phylum Arthropoda; class Insecta; order Lepidoptera; family Noctuidae; genus Dryobotodes; species Dryobotodes eremita. Next base: position 12,772,105 of record OU823269.1, on the reverse strand, counting down.
GTGAGGTGTCTGCAGACGCGTCTGCTCGCGGGCTCATTGACAATGCAGTAATCAAAGGTAAATGAAGTTTATAAAAATGAATTTGAGAAGGAAAAGTTTGTTTTTTATATAAAGAAATTCATTCAAAAATCGTCTGGCGCCAGAATATTTGTTTGTAATTCTGCGACGGATAAATCACAATATTCTATCAAGCGCGAGTGGCTACTCGCAAGTGCGACTAGCCAGTCGCCGGTGCCACTGACTACTAGCAGGGGCGACCAGCTAGTAGCAGGCGGGACTGACTAGTCGAAACCGCGGCTATCTAGTCGCATTTACCTACGTTTCTTTTTGTTTGTTTTTCAAAGTTACCCACGAGTGTTTGGTGTCCAAAGACGCATCTGCTCGCGGGCTGATTGACTGTGTAGTAATTGAAGGTAGCTACAGAACAAAATTATGAATTTAAGATGGAAAAATGTGTTTTTTATATATAGAAATTCATTCAAACATCGTCTGTCGCCAGAGCATTTTTTTGGGGTTCTGCGAATTATTACTCACAATATTCTATCAGGCGCGAGTGGCTAGTCGACACTGGGACTAGCCAGTTGCCGGTGCCACTGACTACTAGCAGGGGCGACTAGCTAGTAGCAGGCGGGTCTGTCTAGTCGAAATCGCGGCTAGCTAGTCGCATTTACATGCGTTTTATTTTGTTTTTTTTTATAGATTCCCACGAGTGTGAGGTGTCTGCAGACGCGTCTGCTCGCGGGCTCATTGACAGTGCAGTAATTAAAGTTAAATGAAGTTTATAAAAATGAATTTAAGAAGGAAAAGTTTGTTTTTTATATAAAGAAATTCATTCAAAAATCGTCTGGCGCCAGAATATTGTTTTGTAGTTCTGCGACGGATAAATCACAATATTCTATCAAGCGCGAGTGGCTACTCGCAAGTGCGACTAGCTACTCGCCGGCGCCCACTGACTAGTCGCAGGGGCGACTAGCTAGTAGCAGGCGGGACTGACTAGTTGAAACCGCGGCTATCTAGTCGCATTTACATACGTTTCTCTTTGTTTGTTTTTGAAAGTTACCCACGAGTGTTTGGTGTCCAAAGACGCATCTGCTCGCGGGCTGATTGACTGTGTAGTAATTGAAGGTAGCTACAGAACAAAATTATGAATTTAAGATGGAAAAATGTGTTTTTTATATATAGAAATTCATTCAAACATCGTCTGTCGCCAGAGCATTTTTTTGGGGTTCTGCGAATTATTACTCACAATATTCTATCAGGCGCGAGTGGCTAGTCGACACTGGGACTAGCCAGTTGCCGGTGCCACTGACTACTAGCAGGGGCGACTAGCTAGTAGCAGGCGAGTCTGTCTAGTCGAAATCGCGGCTAGCTAGTCGCATTTACATGCGTTTTATTTTGTTTTTTTTTATAGATTCCCACGAGTGTGAGGTGTCTGCAGACGCGTCTGCTCGCGGGCTCATTGACAGTGCAGTAATTAAAGTTAAATGAAGTTTATAAAAATGAATTTAAGAAGGAAAAGTTTGTTTTTTATATAAAGAAATTCATTCAAAAATCGTCTGGCGCCAGAATATTGTTTTGTAGTTCTGTGACGGATACATCACAATATTCTATCAAGCGCGAGTGGCTACTCGCAAGTGCGACTAGCTTCTCGCCGGCGCCCACTGACTAGTCGCAGGGGCGACTAGCTAGTAGCAGGCGGGACTGACTAGTGGAAACCGCGGCTATCTAGTCGCATTTACATACGTTTCTTTTTGTTTGTTTTCAAAGCTACCCACGAGTGTTTGGTGTCTAAAGACGCGTTTGCTCGCGGGCTGATTGACTGTGTAGTAATTAAAGGTAGCTACACAACAAAATTATGATTTTAAGATGTAAAAATGTGTTTTTTATATATAGAAATTCATTCAAAAATCGTCTGTCGCCAGAGCATTTTTTTGGTGTTCTGCGAATGATTGCTCACAATATTCTATCAGGCGCGAGTGGACTGGTCGACGCTGGGACTAGCCAGTCGCCGGTGCCACTGACTACTAGCCGGGGCGACTAGCTAGTAGCAGGCGGGACTGTCTAGTCGAAATCGCGGCTAGCTAGTCGCATTTACATGCGTTTTATTTTGTTTTTTTTTTATAGATTCCCACGAGTGTGAGGTATCGGCAGACGCGTCTGTTCGCGGGCTCATTGACAATGCAGTAATTAAAGGTAAATGAAGTTTATAAAAATGAATTTGAGAAGGAAAAGTTTGTTTTTTATATAAAGAAATTCCTTCAAAAATCGTCTGGCGCCAGAATATTTGTTTGTAATTCTGCGACGGATAAATCACAATATTCTATCAAGCGCGAGTGGCTACTCGCAAGTGCGACTAGCTACTCGCCGGCGCCCACTGACTAGTCGCAGGGGCGACTAGCTAGTAGCAGGCGGGACTGACTAGTTGAAACCGCGGCTATCTAGTCGCATTTACATACGTTTCTTTTTGTTTGTTTTTCAAAGTTACCCACAAGTGTTTGGTGTCCAAAGACGCATCTGCTCGCGAGCTGATTGACTGTGTAGTAATTGAAGGTAGCTACAGAACAAAATTATGAATTTAAGATGGAAAAATGTGTTTTTTATATATAGAAATTCATTCATAATCGTCTGTCGCCAGAGCATTTTTTTGGGGTTCTGCGAATTATTACTCAAAATATTCTATCAGGTGCGAGTGGCTAGTCGACACTAGGACTAGCCGGTCACTGGTGCTACTGACTACTAGCAGGGTCGACTAGCTAGTAGCAGGCGGGACTGACTATTCGAAATCGCGGCTAGCTAGTCGCATTTACATGCGTTTTATTTTGTTTTTTTTTATAGATTCCCACGAGTGTGAGGTGTCTGCAGACGCGTCTGCTCGCGGGCTCATTGACAATGCAGTAATTAAAGGTAAATGAAGTTTATAAAAATGAATTTGAGAAGGAAAAGTTTGTTTTTTATATAAAGAAATTCATTCAAAAATCGTCTGGCGCCAGAATATTTGTTTGTAATTCTGCGACGGATAAATCACAATATTCTATCAAGCGCGAGTGGCTACTCGCAAGTGCGACTAGCCAGTCGCCGGTGCCACTGACTACTAGCAGGGGCGACCAGCTAGTAGCAGGCGGGACTGACTAGTCGAAACCGCGGCTATCTAGTCGCATTTACCTACGTTTCTTTTTGTTTGTTTTTCAAAGTTACCCACGAGTGTTTGGTGTCCAAAGACGCATCTGCTCGTGGGCTGATTGACTGTGTAGTAATTGAAGGTAGCTACAGAACAAAATTATGAATTTAAGATGGAAAAATGTGTTTTTTATATATAGAAATTCATTCAAACATCGTCTGTCGCCAGAGCATTTTTTTGGGGTTCTGCGAATTATTGCTCACAATATTTTATCAGGCGCGAGTGGACTGGTCGACGCTGGGACTAGCCAGTCGCCGGTGCCACTGACTACTAGCAGGGTCGACTAGCTAGTAGCAGGCGGGTCTGTCTAGTCGAAATCGCGGCTAGCTAGTCGCATTTACATGCGTTTTATTTTGTTTTTTTTTATAGATTCCCACGAGTGTGAGGTGTCTGCAGACGCGTCTGCTCGCGGGCTCATTGACAATGCAGTAATTAAAGGTAAATGAAGTTTATAAAAATGAATTCAAGAAGGAAAAGTTTGTTTTTTATATAAAGAAATTCAATCAAAAATCGTCTGGCTCCAGAATATTTTTTTGTAGTTCTGCGACGGATAAATCACAATATTCTATCAAGCGCGAGTGGCTACTCGCAAGTGCGACTAGCTACTCGCCGGCGCCCACTGACTAGTCGCAGGGGCGACTAGCTAGTAGCAGGCGGGACTGACTAGTTGAAACCGCGGCTATCTAGTCGCATTTACATACGTTTCTTTTTGTTTGTTTTTCAAAGTTACCCACGAGTGTTTGGTGTCCAAAGGCGCATCTGCTAACGGGCTGATTGACTGTGTAGTAATTAAAGGTAGCTACACAACAAAATTATGATTTTAAGATGTAAAAATGTGTTTTTTATATATAGAAATTCATTCAAAAATCGTCTGTCGCCAGAGCATTTTTTTGGTGTTCTGCGAATGATTGCTCACAATATTCTATCAGGCGCGAGTGGACTGGTCGACGCTGGGACTAGCCAGTCGCCGGTGCCACTGACTACTAGCCGGGGCGACTAGCTAGTAGCAGGCGGGACTGTCTAGTCGAAATCGCGGCTAGCTAGTCGCATTTACATGCGTTTTATTTTGTTTTTTTTTTATAGATTCCCACGAGTGTGAGGTATCGGCAGACGCGTCTGTTCGCGGGCTCATTGACAATGCAGTAATTAAAGGTAAATGAAGTTTATAAAAATGAATTTGAGAAGGAAAAGTTTGTTTTTTATATAAAGAAATTCCTTCAAAAATCGTCTGGCGCCAGAATATTTGTTTGTAATTCTGCGACGGATAAATCACAATATTCTATCAAGCGCGAGTGGCTACTCGCAAGTGCGACTAGCTACTCGCCGGCGCCCACTGACTAGTCGCAGGGGCGACTAGCTAGTAGCAGGCGGGACTGACTAGTTGAAACCGCGGCTATCTAGTCGCATTTACATACGTTTCTTTTTGTTTGTTTTTCAAAGTTACCCACAAGTGTTTGGTGTCCAAAGACGCATCTGCTCGCGAGCTGATTGACTGTGTAGTAATTGAAGGTAGCTACAGAACAAAATTATGAATTTAAGATGGAAAAATGTGTTTTTTATATATAGAAATTCATTCATAATCGTCTGTCGCCAGAGCATTTTTTTGGGGTTCTGCGAATTATTACTCAAAATATTCTATCAGGTGCGAGTGGCTAGTCGACACTAGGACTAGCCGGTCACTGGTGCTACTGACTACTAGCAGGGTCGACTAGCTAGTAGCAGGCGGGACTGACTATTCGAAATCGCGGCTAGCTAGTCGCATTTACATGCGTTTTATTTTGTTTTTTTTTATAGATTCCCACGAGTGTGAGGTGTCTGCAGACGCGTCTGCTCGCGGGCTCATTGACAATGCAGTAATTAAAGGTAAATGAAGTTTATAAAAATGAATTTGAGAAGGAAAAGTTTGTTTTTTATATAAAGAAATTCATTCAAAAATCGTCTGGCGCCAGAATATTTGTTTGTAATTCTGCGACGGATAAATCACAATATTCTATCAAGCGCGAGTGGCTACTCGCAAGTGCGACTAGCCAGTCGCCGGTGCCACTGACTACTAGCAGGGGCGACCAGCTAGTAGCAGGCGGGACTGACTAGTCGAAACCGCGGCTATCTAGTCGCATTTACCTACGTTTCTTTTTGTTTGTTTTTCAAAGTTACCCACGAGTGTTTGGTGTCCAAAGACGCATCTGCTCGTGGGCTGATTGACTGTGTAGTAATTGAAGGTAGCTACAGAACAAAATTATGAATTTAAGATGGAAAAATGTGTTTTTTATATATAGAAATTCATTCAAACATCGTCTGTCGCCAGAGCATTTTTTTGGGGTTCTGCGAATTATTGCTCACAATATTTTATCAGGCGCGAGTGGACTGGTCGACGCTGGGACTAGCCAGTCGCCGGTGCCACTGACTACTAGCAGGGTCGACTAGCTAGTAGCAGGCGGGTCTGTCTAGTCGAAATCGCGGCTAGCTAGTCGCATTTACATGCGTTTTATTTTGTTTTTTTTTATAGATTCCCACGAGTGTGAGGTGTCTGCAGACGCGTCTGCTCGCGGGCTCATTGACAATGCAGTAATTAAAGGTAAATGAAGTTTATAAAAATGAATTCAAGAAGGAAAAGTTTGTTTTTTATATAAAGAAATTCAATCAAAAATCGTCTGGCTCCAGAATATTTTTTTGTAGTTCTGCGACGGATAAATCACAATATTCTATCAAGCGCGAGTGGCTACTCGCAAGTGCGACTAGCTACTCGCCGGCGCCCACTGACTAGTCGCAGGGGCGACTAGCTAGTAGCAGGCGGGACTGACTAGTTGAAACCGCGGCTATCTAGTCGCATTTACATACGTTTCTTTTTGTTTGTTTTTCAAAGTTACCCACGAGTGTTTGGTCTCCAAAGACGCATCTGCTAACGGGCTGATTGACTGTGTAGTAATTGAAGGTAGCTACAGAACAAAATTATGAATTTAAGATGGAAAAATATGTTTTTTATATATAGAAATTCATTCATAATCGTCTGTCGCCAGAGCATTTTTTTGGGTTTCTGCGAATTATTACTCAAAATATTCTATCAGGCGCGAGTGGCTAGTCGACACTGGGACTAGCCGGTCACTGGTGCCACTGACTACTAGCAGGGGCGACTAGCTAGTAGCAGGCGGGACTGACTAGTCGAAATCGCGGCTAGCTAGTCGCATTTACATGCGTTTTATTTTGTTTTTTTTTATAGATTCCCACGAGTGTGAGGTGTCTGCAGACGCGTCTGCTCGCGGGCTCATTGACAATGCAGTAATTAAAGTTAAATGAAGTTTATAAAAATGAATTTGAGAAGGAAAAGTTTGTTTTTTATATAAAGAAATTCATTCAAAAATCGTCTGGCGCCAGAATATTTGTTTGTAATTCTGCGACGGATAAATCACAATATTCTATCAAGCGCGAGTGGCTACTCGCAAGTGCGACTAGCCAGTCGCCGGTGCCACTGACTACTAGCAGGGGCGACCAGCTAGTAGCAGGCGGGACTGACTAGTCGAAACCGCGGCTATCTAGTCGCATTTACCTACGTTTCTTTTTGTTTGTTTTTCAAAGTTACCCACGAGTGTTTGGTGTCCAAAGACGCATCTGCTCGCGGGCTGATTGACTGTGTAGTAATTGAAGGTAGCTACAGAACAAAATTATGAATTTAAGATGGAAAAATGTGTTTTTTATATATAGAAATTCATTCAAACATCGTCTGTCGCCAGAGCATTTTTTTGGGGTTCTGCGAATTATTACTCACAATATTCTATCAGGCGCGAGTGGCTAGTCGACACTGGGACTAGCCAGTTGCCGGTGCCACTGACTACTAGCAGTGGCGACTAGCTAGTAGCAGGCGGGTCTGTCTAGTCGAAATCGCGGCTAGCTAGTCGCATTTACATGCGTTTTATTTTGTTTTTTTTTATAGATTCCCACGAGTGTGAGGTGTCTGCAGACGCGTCTGCTCGCGGGCTCATTGACAGTGCAGTAATTAAAGTTAAATGAAGTTTATAAAAATGAATTTAAGAAGGAAAAGTTTGTTTTTTATATAAAGAAATTCATTCAAAAATCGTCTGGCGCCAGAATATTGTTTTGTAGTTCTGCGACGGATAAATCACAATATTCTATCAAGCGCGAGTGGCTACTCGCAAGTGCGACTAGCTACTCGCCGGCGCCCACTGACTAGTCGCAGGGGCGACTAGCTAGTAGCAGGCGGGACTGACTAGTTGAAACCGCGGCTATCTAGTCGCATTTACATACGTTTCTCTTTGTTTGTTTTTCAAAGTTACCCACGAGTGTTTGGTGTCCAAAGACGCATCTGCTCGCGGGCTGATTGACTGTGTAGTAATTGAAGGTAGCTACAGAACAAAATTATGAATTTAAGATGGAAAAATGTGTTTTTTATATATAGAAATTCATTCAAACATCGTCTGTCGCCAGAGCATTTTTTTGGGGTTCTGCGAATTATTACTCACAATATTCTATCAGGCGCGAGTGGCTAGTCGACACTGGGACTAGCCAGTTGCCGGTGCCACTGACTACTAGCAGGGGCGACTAGCTAGTAGCAGGCGAGTCTGTCTAGTCGAAATCGCGGCTAGCTAGTCGCATTTACATGCGTTTTATTTTGTTTTTTTTTATAGATTCCCACGAGTGTGAGGTGTCTGCAGACGCGTCTGCTCGCGGGCTCATTGACAGTGCAGTAATTAAAGTTAAATGAAGTTTATAAAAATGAATTTAAGAAGGAAAAGTTTGTTTTTTATATAAAGAAATTCATTCAAAAATCGTCTGGCGCCAGAATATTGTTTTGTAGTTCTGCGACGGATAAATCACAATATTCTATCAAGCGCGAGTGGCTACTCGCAAGTGCGACTAGCTACTCGCCGGCGCCCACTGACTAGTCGCAGGGGCGACTAGCTAGTAGCAGGCGGGACTGACTAGTGGAAACCGCGGCTATCTAGTCGCATTTACATACGTTTCTTTTTGTTTGTTTTCAAAGCTACCCACGAGTGTTTGGTGTCTCAAGACGCGTCTGCTCGCGGGCTGATTGACTGTGTAGTAATTAAAGGTAGCTACACAACAAAATTATGATTTTAAGATGTAAAAATGTGTTTTTTATATATAGAAATTCATTCAAAAATCGTCTGTCGCCAGAGCATTTTTTTGGTGTTCTGCGAATTATTGCTCACAATATTCTATCAGGCGCGAGTGGACTGGTCGACGCTGGGACTAGCCAGTCGCGGGTGCCACTGACTACTAGCTGGGGCGACTAGCTAGTAGCAGGCGGGACTGTCTAGTCGAAATCGCGGCTAGCTAGTCGCATTTACATGCGTTTTATTTTGTTTTTTTTTTATAGATTCCCACGAGTGTGAGGTATCGGCAGACGCGTCTGTTCGCGGGCTCATTGACAATGCAGTAATTAAAGGTAAATGAAGTTTATAAAAATGAATTTGAGAAGGAAAAGTTTGTTTTTTATATAAAGAAATTCATTCAAAAATCGTCTGGCGCCAGAATATTTGTTTGTAATTCTGCGACGGATAAATCACAATATTCTATCAAGCGCGAGTGGCTACTCGCAAGTGCGACTAGCCAGTCGCCGGTGCCACTGACTACTAGCAGGGGCGACCAGCTAGTAGCAGGCGGGACTGACTAGTCGAAACCGCGGCTATCTAGTCGCATTTACCTACGTTTCTTTTTGTTTGTTTTTCAAAGTTACCCACGAGTGTTTGGTGTCCAAAGACGCATCTGCTCGCGGGCTGATTGACTGTGTAGTAATTGAAGGTAGCTACAGAACAAAATTATGAATTTAAGATGGAAAAATGTGTTTTTTATATATAGAAATTCATTCAAACATCGTCTGTCGCCAGAGCATTTTTTTGGGGTTCTGCGAATTATTACTCACAATATTCTATCAGGCGCGAGTGGCTAGTCGACACTGGGACTAGCCAGTTGCCGGTGCCACTGACTACTAGCAGGGGCGACTAGCTAGTAGCAGGCGGGTCTGTCTAGTCGAAATCGCGGCTAGCTAGTCGCATTTACATGCGTTTTATTTTGTTTTTTTTTTATAGATTCCCACGAGTGTGAGGTGTCTGCAGACGCGTCTGCTCGCGGGCTCATTGACAGTGCAGTAATTAAAGTTAAATGAAGTTTATAAAAATGAATTTAAGAAGGAAAAGTTTGTTTTTTATATAAAGAAATTCATTCAAAAATCGTCTGGCGCCAGAATATTGTTTTGTAGTTCTGCGACGGATAAATCACAATATTCTATCAAGCGCGAGTGGCTACTCGCAAGTGCGACTAGCTACTCGCCGGCGCCCACTGACTAGTCGCAGGGGCGACTAGCTAGTAGCAGGCGGGACTGACTAGTTGAAACCGCGGCTATCTAGTCGCATTTACATACGTTTCTTTTTGTTTGTTTTTCAAAGTTACCCACGAGTGTTTGGTGTCCAAAGGCGCATCTGCTAACGGGCTGATTGACTGTGTAGTAATTGAAGGTAGCTACAGAACAAAATTATGAATTTAAGATGGAAAAATATGTTTTTTATATATAGAAATTCATTCATAATCGTCTGTCGCCAGAGCATTTTTTTGGGGTTCTGCGAATTATTACTCAAAATATTCTATCAGGCGCGAGTGGCTAGTCGACACTGGGACTAGCCGGTCACTGGTGCCACTGACTACTAGCAGGGGCGACTAGCTAGTAGCAGGCGGGACTGACTAGTCGAAATCGCGGCTAGCTAGTCGCATTTACATGCGTTTTATTTTGTTTTTTTTTATAGATTCCCACGAGTGTGAGGTGTCTGCAGACGCGTCTGCTCGCGGGCTCATTGACAATGCAGTAATTAAAGTTAAATGAAGTTTATAAAAATGAATTTGAGAAGGAAAAGTTTGTTTTTTATATAAAGAAATTCATTCAAAAATCGTCTGGCGCCAGAATATTTGTTTGTAATTCTGCGACGGATAAATCACAATATTCTATCAAGCGCGAGTGGCTACTCGCAAGTGCGACTAGCCAGTCGCCGGTGCCACTGACTACTAGCAGGGGCGACCAGCTAGTAGCAGGCGGGACTGACTAGTCGAAACCGCGGCTATCTAGTCGCATTTACATACGTTTCTTTTTGTTTGTTTTTCAAAGTTACCCACGAGTGTTTGGTGTCCAAAGGCGCATCTGCTAACGGGCTGATTGACTGTGTAGTAATTGAAGGTAGCTACAGAACAAAATTATGAATTTAAGATGGAAAAATGTGTTTTTTATATATAGAAATTCATTCAAACATCGTCTGTCGCCAGAGCATTTTTTTGGGGTTCTGCGAATTATTACTCACAATATTCTATCAGGCGCGAGTGGCTAGTCGACACTGGGACTAGCCAGTCGCCGGTGCCACTGACTACTAGCAGGGTCGACTAGCTAGTAGCAGGCGGGTCTGTCTAGTCGAAATCGCGGCTAGCTAGTCGCATTTACATGCGTTTTATTTTGTTTTTTTTTATAGATTCCCACGAGTGTGAGGTGTCTGCAGACGCGTCTGCTCGCGGCTCATTGACAGTGCAGTAATTAAAGGTAAATGAAGTTTATAAAAATGAATTTAAGAAGGAAAAGTTTGTTTTTTATATAAAGAAATTCATTCAAAAATCGTCTGGCGCCAGAATATTGTTTTGTAGTTCTGCGACGGATAAATCACAATATTCTATCAAGCGCGAGTGGCTACTCGCAAGTGCGACTAGCTACTCGCCGGCGCCCACTGACTAGTCGCAGGGGCGACTAGCTAGTAGCAGGCGGGACTGACTAGTTGAAACCGCGGCTATCTAGTCGCATTTACATACGTTTCTTTTTGTTTGTTTTTCAAAGTTACCCACGAATGTTTGGTGTCCAAAGGCGCATCTGCTAACGGGCTGATTGACTGTGTAGTAATTGAAGGTAGCTACAGAACAAAATTATGAATTTAAGATGGAAAAATATGTTTTTTATATATAGAAATTCATTCATAATCGTCTGTCGCCAGAGCATTTTTTTGGGGTTCTGCGAATTATTACTCAAAATATTCTATCAGGCGCGAGTGGCTAGTCGACACTGGGACTAGCCGGTCACTGGTGCCACTGACTACTAGCAGGGGCGACTAGCTAGTAGCAGGCGGGACTGACTAGTCGAAATCGCGGCTAGCTAGTCGCATTTACATGCGTTTTATTTTGTTTTTTTTTATAGATTCCCACGAGTGTGAGGTGTCTGCAGACGCGTCTGCTCGCGGGCTCATTGACAATGCAGTAATTAAAGTTAAATGAAGTTTATAAAAATGAATTTGAGAAGGAAAAGTTTGTTTTTTATATAAAGAAATTCATTCAAAAATCGTCTGGCGCCAGAATATTTGTTTGTAATTCTGCGACGGATAAATCACAATATTCTATCAAGCGCGAGTGGCTACTCGCAAGTGCGACTAGCCAGTCGCCGGTGCCACTGACTACTAGCAGGGGCGACCAGCTAGTAGCAGGCGGGACTGACTAGTCGAAACCGCGGCTATCTAGTCGCATTTACATACGTTTCTTTTTGTTTGTTTTTCAAAGTTACCCACGAGTGTTTGGTGTCCAAAGGCGCATCTGCTAACGGGCTGATTGACTGTGTAGTAATTGAAGGTAGCTACAGAACAAAATTATGAATTTAAGATGGAAAAATGTGTTTTTTATATATAGAAATTCATTCAAACATCGTCTGTCGCCAGAGCATTTTTTTGGGGTTCTGCGAATTATTACTCACAATATTCTATCAGGCGCGAGTGGCTAGTCGACACTGGGACTAGCCAGTCGCCGGTGCCACTGACTACTAGCAGGGTCGACTAGCTAGTAGCAGGCGGGTCTGTCTAGTCGAAATCGCGGCTAGCTAGTCGCATTTACATGCGTTTTATTTTGTTTTTTTTTATAGATTCCCACGAGTGTGAGGTGTCTGCAGACGCGTCTGCTCGCGGCTCATTGACAGTGCAGTAATTAAAGGTAAATGAAGTTTATAAAAATGAATTTAAGAAGGAAAAGTTTGTTTTTTATATAAAGAAATTCATTCAAAAATCGTCTGGCGCCAGAATATTGTTTTGTAGTTCTGCGACGGATAAATCACAATATTCTATCAAGCGCGAGTGGCTACTCGCAAGTGCGACTAGCTACTCGCCGGCGCCCACTGACTAGTCGCAGGGGCGACTAGCTAGTAGCAGGCGGGACTGACTAGTTGAAACCGCGGCTATCTAGTCGCATTTACATACGTTTCTTTTTGTTTGTTTTTCAAAGTTACCCACAAGTGTTTGGTGTCCAAAGACGCATCTGCTCGCGAGCTGATTGACTGTGTAGTAATTGAAGGTAGCTACAGAACAAAATTATGAATTTAAGATGGAAAAATGTGTTTTTTATATATAGAAATTCATTCATAATCGTCTGTCGCCAGAGCATTTTTTTGGGGTTCTGCGAATTATTACTCACAATATTCTATCAGGCGCGAGTGGCTAGTCGACACTGGGACTAGCCAGTTGCCGGTGCCACTGACTACTAGCAGGGGCGACTAGCTAGTAGCAGGCGGGTCTGTCTAGTCGAAATCGCGGCTAGCTAGTCGCATTTACATGCGTTTTATTTTGTTTTTTTTTATAGATTCCCACGAGTGTGAGGTGTCTGCAGACGCGTCTGCTCGCGGGCTCATTGACAGTGCAGTAATTAAAGTTAAATGAAGTTTATAAAAATGAATTTAAGAAGGAAAAGTTTGTTTTTTATATAAAGAAATTCATTCAAAAATCGTCTGGCGCCAGAATATTGTTTTGTAGTTCTGCGACGGATAAATCACAATATTCTATCAAGCGCGAGTGGCTACTCGCAAGTGCGACTAGCTACTCGCCGGCGCCCACTGACTAGTCGCAGGGGCGACTAGCTAGTAGCAGGCGGGACTGACTAGTTGAAACCGCGGCTATCTAGTCGCATTTACATACGTTTCTCTTTGTTTGTTTTTCAAAGTTACCCACGAGTGTTTGGTGTCTAAAGACGCGTCTGCTCGCGGACTGATTCAATGTGTAGTAATTGAAGGTAGCTACAGAACAAAATTATGAATTTAAGATGGAAAAATGTGTTTTTTATATATAGAAATTCATTCAAAAATCGTCTGTCGCCAGAGCATTTTTTTGGGGTTCTGCGAATTATTGCTCACAATATTTTATCAGGCGCGAGTGGACTGGTCGACGCTGGGACTAGCCAGTCGCCGGTGCCACTGACTACTAGCAGGGTCGACTAGCTAGTAGCAGGCGGGTCTGTCTAGTCGAAATCGCGGCTAGCTAGTCGCATTTACATGCGTTTTATTTTGTTTTTTTTTATAGATTCCCACGAGTGTGAGGTGTCTGCAGACGCGTCTGCTCGCGGGCTCATTGACAATGCAGTAATTAAAGGTAAATGAAGTTTATAAAAATGAATTTAAGAAGGAAAAGTTTGTTTTTTATATAAAGAAATTCAATCAAAAATCGTCTGGCTCCAGAATATTTTTTTGTAGTTCTGCGACGGATAAATCACAATATTCTATCAAGCGCGAGTGGCTACTCGCAAGTGCGACTAGCTACTCGCCGGCGCCCACTGACTAGTCGCAGGGGCGACTAGCTAGTAGCAGGCGGGACTGACTAGTTGAAACCGCGGCTATCTAGTCGCATTTACATACGTTTCTTTTTGTTTGTTTTTCAAAGTTACCCACGAGTGTTTGGTCTCCAAAGACGCATCTGCTAACGGGCTGATTGACTGTGTAGTAATTGAAGGTAGCTACAGAACAAAATTATGAATTTAAGATGGAAAAATATGTTTTTTATATATAGAAATTCATTCATAATCGTCTGTCGCCAGAGCATTTTTTTGGGTTTCTGCGAATTATTACTCAAAATATTCTATCAGGCGCGAGTGGCTAGTCGACACTGGGACTAGCCGGTCACTGGTGCCACTGACTACTAGCAGGGGCGACTAGCTAGTAGCAGGCGGGACTGACTAGTCGAAATCGCGGCTAGCTAGTCGCATTTACATGCGTTTTATTTTGTTTTTTTTTATAGATTCCCACGAGTGTGAGGTGTCTGCAGACGCGTCTGCTCGCGGGCTCATTGACAATGCAGTAATTAAAGTTAAATGAAGTTTATAAAAATGAATTTGAGAAGGAAAAGTTTGTTTTTTATATAAAGAAATTCATTCAAAAATCGTCTGGCGCCAGAATATTTGTTTGTAATTCTGCGACGGATAAATCACAATATTCTATCAAGCGCGAGTGGCTACTCGCAAGTGCGACTAGCCAGTCGCCGGTGCCACTGACTACTAGCAGGGGCGACCAGCTAGTAGCAGGCGGGACTGACTAGTCGAAACCGCGGCTATCTAGTCGCATTTACCTACGTTTCTTTTTGTTTTTTTTTCAAAGTTACCCACGAGTGTTTGGTGTCCAAAGACGCATCTGCTCGCGGGCTGATTGACTGTGTAGTAATTGAAGGTAGCTACAGAACAAAATTATGAATTTAAGATGGAAAAATGTGTTTTTTATATATAGAAATTCATTCAAACATCGTCTGTCGCCAGAGCATTTTTTTGGGGTTCTGCGAATTATTACTCACAATATTCTATCAGGCGCGAGTGGCTAGTCGACACTGGGACTAGCCAGTTGCCGGTGCCACTGACTACTAGCAGTGGCGACTAGCTAGTAGCAGGCGGGTCTGTCTAGTCGAAATCGCGGCTAGCTAGTCGCATTTACATGCGTTTTATTTTGTTTTTTTTTATAGATTCCCACGAGTGTGAGGTGTCTGCAGACGCGTCTGCTCGCGGGCTCATTGACAGTGCAGTAATTAAAGTTAAATGAAGTTTATAAAAATGAATTTAAGAAGGAAAAGTTTGTTTTTTATATAAAGAAATTCATTCAAAAATCGTCTGGCGCCAGAATATTGTTTTGTAGTTCTGCGACGGATAAATCACAATATTCTATCAAGCGCGAGTGGCTACTCGCAAGTGCGACTAGCTACTCGCCGGCGCCCACTGACTAGTCGCAGGGGCGACTAGCTAGTAGCAGGCGGGACTGACTAGTTGAAACCGCGGCTATCTAGTCGCATTTACATACGTTTCTCTTTGTTTGTTTTTCAAAGTTACCCACGAGTGTTTGGTGTCCAAAGACGCATCTGCTCGCGGGCTGATTGACTGTGTAGTAATTGAAGGTAGCTACAGAACAAAATTATGAATTTAAGATGGAAAAATGTGTTTTTTATATATAGAAATTCATTCAAACATCGTCTGTCGCCAGAGCATTTTTTTGGGGTTCTGCGAATTATTACTCACAATATTCTATCAGGCGCGAGTGGCTAGTCGACACTGGGACTAGCCAGTTGCCGGTGCCACTGACTACTAGCAGGGGCGACTAGCTAGTAGCAGGCGAGTCTGTCTAGTCGAAATCGCGGCTAGCTAGTCGCATTTACATGCGTTTTATTTTGTTTTTTTTTATAGATTCCCACGAGTGTGAGGTGTCTGCAGACGCGTCTGCTCGCGGGCTCATTGACAGTGCAGTAATTAAAGTTAAATGAAGTTTATAAAAATGAATTTAAGAAGGAAAAGTTTGTTTTTTATATAAAGAAATTCATTCAAAAATCGTCTGGCGCCAGAATATTGTTTTGTAGTTCTGCGACGGATAAATCACAATATTCTATCAAGCGCGAGTGGCTACTCGCAAGTGCGACTAGCTACTCGCCGGCGCCCACTGACTAGTCGCAGGGGCGACTAGCTAGTAGCAGGCGGGACTGACTAGTGGAAACCGCGGCTATCTAGTCGCATTTACATACGTTTCTTTTTGTTTGTTTTCAAAGCTACCCACGAGTGTTTGGTGTCTCAAGACGCGTCTGCTCGCGGGCTGATTGACTGTGTAGTAATTAAAGGTAGCTACACAACAAAATTATGATTTTAAGATGTAAAAATGTGTTTTTTATATATAGAAATTCATTCAAAAATCGTCTGTCGCCAGAGCATTTTTTTGGTGTTCTGCGAATTATTGCTCACAATATTCTATCAGGCGCGAGTGGACTGGTCGACGCTGGGACTAGCCAGTCGCCGGTGCCACTGACTACTAGCTGGGGCGACTAGCTAGTAGCAGGCGGGACTGTCTAGTCGAAATCGCGGCTAGCTAGTCGCATTTACATGCGTTTTATTTTGTTTTTTTTTTATAGATTCCCACGAGTGTGAGGTATCGGCAGACGCGTCTGTTCGCGGGCTCATTGACAATGCAGTAATTAAAGGTAAATGAAGTTTATAAAAATGAATTTGAGAAGGAAAAGTTTGTTTTTTATATAAAGAAATTCATTCAAAAATCGTCTGGCGCCAGAATATTTGTTTGTAATTCTGCGACGGATAAATCACAATATTCTATCAAGCGCGAGTGGCTACTCGCAAGTGCGACTAGCCAGTCGCCGGTGCCACTGACTACTAGCAGGGGCGACCAGCTAGTAGCAGGCGGGACTGACTAGTCGAAACCGCGGCTATCTAGTCGCATTTACCTACGTTTCTTTTTGTTTGTTTTTCAAAGTTACCCACGAGTGTTTGGTGTCCAAAGACGCATCTGCTCGCGGGCTGATTGACTGTGTAGTAATTGAAGGTAGCTACAGAACAAAATTATGAATTTAAGATGGAAAAATGTGTTTTTTATATATAGAAATTCATTCAAACATCGTCTGTCGCCAGAGCATTTTTTTGGGGTTCTGCGAATTATTACTCACAATATTCTATCAGGCGCGAGTGGCTAGTCGACACTGGGACTAGCCAGTTGCCGGTGCCACTGACTACTAGCAGGGGCGACTAGCTAGTAGCAGGCGGGTCTGTCTAGTCGAAATCGCGGCTAGCTAGTCGCATTTACATGCGTTTTATTTTGTTTTTTTTTATAGATTCCCACGAGTGTGAGGTGTCTGCAGACGCGTCTGCTCGCGGGCTCATTGACAGTGCAGTAATTAAAGTTAAATGAAGTTTATAAAAATGAATTTAAGAAGGAAAAGTTTGTTTTTTATATAAAGAAATTCATTCAAAAATCGTCTGGCGCCAGAATATTGTTTTGTAGTTCTGCGACGGATAAATCACAATATTCTATCAAGCGCGAGTGGCTACTCGCAAGTGCGACTAGCTACTCGCCGGCGCCCACTGACTAGTCGCAGGGGCGACTAGCTAGTAGCAGGCGGGACTGACTAGTTGAAACCGCGGCTATCTAGTCGCATTTACATACGTTTCTTTTTGTTTGTTTTTCAAAGTTACCCACGAGTGTTTGGTGTCCAAAGGCGCATCTGCTAACGGGCTGATTGACTGTGTAGTAATTGAAGGTAGCTACAGAACAAAATTATGAATTTAAGATGGAAAAATATGTTTTTTATATATAGAAATTCATTCATAATCGTCTGTCGCCAGAGCATTTTTTTGGGGTTCTGCGAATTATTACTCAAAATATTCTATCAGGCGCGAGTGGCTAGTCGACACTGGGACTAGCCGGTCACTGGTGCCACTGACTACTAGCAGGGGCGACTAGCTAGTAGCAGGCGGGACTGACTAGTCGAAATCGCGGCTAGCTAGTCGCATTTACATGCGTTTTATTTTGTTTTTTTTTATAGATTCCCACGAGTGTGAGGTGTCTGCAGACGCGTCTGCTCGCGGGCTCATTGACAATGCAGTAATTAAAGTTAAATGAAGTTTATAAAAATGAATTTGAGAAGGAAAAGTTTGTTTTTTATATAAAGAAATTCATTCAAAAATCGTCTGGCGCCAGAATATTTGTTTGTAATTCTGCGACGGATAAATCACAATATTCTATCAAGCGCGAGTGGCTACTCGCAAGTGCGACTAGCCAGTCGCCGGTGCCACTGACTACTAGCAGGGGCGACCAGCTAGTAGCAGGCGGGACTGACTAGTCGAAACCGCGGCTATCTAGTCGCATTTACATACGTTTCTTTTTGTTTGTTTTTCAAAGTTACCCACGAGTGTTTGGTGTCCAAAGGCGCATCTGCTAACGGGCTGATTGACTGTGTAGTAATTGAAGGTAGCTACAGAACAAAATTATGAATTTAAGATGGAAAAATGTGTTTTTTATATATAGAAATTCATTCAAACATCGTCTGTCGCCAGAGCATTTTTTTGGGGTTCTGCGAATTATTACTCACAATATTCTATCAGGCGCGAGTGGCTAGTCGACACTGGGACTAGCCAGTCGCCGGTGCCACTGACTACTAGCAGGGTCGACTAGCTAGTAGCAGGCGGGTCTGTCTAGTCGAAATCGCGGCTAGCTAGTCGCATTTACATGCGTTTTATTTTGTTTTTTTTTATAGATTCCCACGAGTGTGAGGTGTCTGCAGACGCGTCTGCTCGCGGCTCATTGACAGTGCAGTAATTAAAGGTAAATGAAGTTTATAAAAATGAATTTAAGAAGGAAAAGTTTGTTTTTTATATAAAGAAATTCATTCAAAAATCGTCTGGCGCCAGAATATTGTTTTGTAGTTCTGCGACGGATAAATCACAATATTCTATCAAGCGCGAGTGGCTACTCGCAAGTGCGACTAGCTACTCGCCGGCGCCCACTGACTAGTCGCAGGGGCGACTAGCTAGTAGCAGGCGGGACTGACTAGTTGAAACCGCGGCTATCTAGTCGCATTTACATACGTTTCTCTTTGTTTGTTTTTCAAAGTTACCCACGAGTGTTTGGTGTCTAAAGACGCGTCTGCTCGCGGACTGATTCAATGTGTAGTAATTGAAGGTAGCTACAGAACAAAATTATGAATTTAAGATGGAAAAATGTGTTTTTTATATATAGAAATTCATTCAAAAATCGTCTGTCGCCAGAGCATTTTTTTGGGGTTCTGCGAATTATTGCTCACAATATTTTATCAGGCGCGAGTGGACTGGTCGACGCTGGGACTAGCCAGTTGCCGGTGCCACTGACTACTAGCAGGGTCGACTAGCTAGTAGCAGGCGGGTCTGTCTAGTCGAAATCGCGGCTAGCTAGTCGCATTTACATGCGTTTTATTTTGTTTTTTTTTATAGATTCCCACGAGTGTGAGGTGTCTGCAGACGCGTCTGCTCGCGGGCTCATTGACAATGCAGTAATTAAAGGTAAATGAAGTTTATAAAAATGAATTTAAGAAGGAAAAGTTTGTTTTTTATATAAAGAAATTCAATCAAAAATCGTCTGGCTCCAGAATATTTTTTTGTAGTTCTGCGACGGATAAATCACAATATTCTATCAAGCGCGAGTGGCTACTCGCAAGTGCGACTAGCTACTCGCCGGCGCCCACTGACTAGTCGCAGGGGCGACTAGCTAGTAGCAGGCGGGACTGACTAGTTGAAACCGCGGCTATCTAGTCGCATTTACATACGTTTCTTTTTGTTTGTTTTTCAAAGTTACCCACGAGTGTTTGGTCTCCAAAGACGCAGCTGCTAACGGGCTGATTGACTGTGTAGTAATTGAAGGTAGCTACAGAACAAAATTATGAATTTAAGATGGAAAAATATGTTTTTTATATATAGAAATTCATTCATAATCGTCTGTCGCCAGAGCATTTTTTTGGGTTTCTGCGAATTATTACTCAAAATATTCTATCAGGCGCGAGTGGCTAGTCGACACTGGGACTAGCCGGTCACTGGTGCCACTGACTACTAGCAGGGGCGACTAGCTAGTAGCAGGCGGGACTGACTAGTCGAAATCGCGGCTAGCTAGTCGCATTTACATGCGTTTTATTTTGTTTTTTTTTATAGATTCCCACGAGTGTGAGGTGTCTGCAGACGCGTCTGCTCGCGGGCTCATTGACAATGCAGTAATTAAAGTTAAATGAAGTTTATAAAAATGAATTTGAGAAGGAAAAGTTTGTTTTTTATATAAAGAAATTCATTCAAAAATCGTCTGGCGCCAGAATATTTGTTTGTAATTCTGCGACGGATAAATCACAATATTCCATCAAGCGCGAGTGGCTACTCGCAAGTGCGACTAGCCAGTCGCCGGTGCCACTGACTACTAGCAGGGGCGACCAGCTAGTAGCAGGCGGGACTGACTAGTCGAAACCGCGGCTATCTAGTCGCATTTACCTACGTTTCTTTTTGTTTGTTTTTCAAAGTTACCCACGAGTGTTTGGTGTCCAAAGACGCATCTGCTCGCGGGCTGATTGACTGTGTAGTAATTGAAGGTAGCTACAGAACAAAATTATGAATTTAAGATGGAAAAATGTGTTTTTTATATATAGAAATTCATTCAAACATCGTCTGTCGCCAGAGCATTTTTTTGGGGTTCTGCGAATTATTACTCACAATATTCTATCAGGCGCGAGTGGCTAGTCGACCCTGGGACTAGCCAGTTGCCGGTGCCACTGACTACTAGCAGTGGCGACTAGCTAGTAGCAGGCGGGTCTGTCTAGTCGAAATCGCGGCTAGCTAGTCGCATTTACATGCGTTTTATTTTGTTTTTTTTTATAGATTCCCACGAGTGTGAGGTGTCTGCAGACGCGTCTGCTCGCGGGCTCATTGACAGTGCAGTAATTAAAGTTAAATGAAGTTTATAAAAATGAATTTAAGAAGGAAAAGTTTGTTTTTTATATAAAGAAATTCATTCAAAAATCGTCTGGCGCCAGAATATTGTTTTGTAGTTCTGCGACGGATAAATCACAATATTCTATCAAGCGCGAGTGGCTACTCGCAAGTGCGACTAGCTACTCGCCGGCGCCCACTGACTAGTCGCAGGGGCGACTAGCTAGTAGCAGGCGGGACTGACTAGTTGAAACCGTGGCTATCTAGTCGCATTTACATACGTTTCTCTTTGTTTGTTTTTCAAAGTTACCCACGAGTGTTTGGTGTCCAAAGACGCATCTGCTCGCGGGCTGATTGACTGTGTAGTAATTGAAGGTAGCTACAGAACAAAATTATGAATTTAAGATGGAAAAATGTGTTTTTTATATATAGAAATTCATTCAAACATCGTCTGTCGCCAGAGCATTTTTTTGGGGTTCTGCGAATTATTACTCACAATATTCTATCAGGCGCGAGTGGCTAGTCGACGCTGCAACTAGCCAGTCGCCGGTGCCACTGACTACTAGCAGGGGCGACTAGCTAGTAGCACGCGGGACGGACTAGTCGAAATCGCGGCTAGCTAGTCGCATTTACATGCGTTTTATTTTGTTTTTTTTTATAGATTCCCACGAGTGTGAGGTGTCTGCAGACGCGTCTGCTCGCGGGCTCATTGACAGTGCAGTAATTAAAGTTAAATGAAGTTTATAAAAATGAATTTAAGAAGGAAAAGTTTGTTTTTTATATAAAGAAATTCATTCAAAAATCGTCTGGCGCCAGAATATTGTTTTGTAGTTCTGCGACGGATAAATCACAATATTCTATCAAGCGCGAGTGGCTACTCGCAAGTGCGACTAGCTACTCGCCGGCGCCCACTGACTAGTCGCAGGGGCGACTAGCTAGTAGCAGGCGGGACTGACTAGTGGAAACCGCGGCTATCTAGTCGCATTTACATACGTTTCTTTTTGTTTGTTTTCAAAGCTACCCACGAGTGTTTGGTGTCTCAAGACGCGTCTGCTCGCGGGCTGATTGACTTTGTAGTAATTAAAGGTAGCTACACAACAAAATTATGATTTTAAGATGTAAAAATGTGTTTTTTATATATAGAAATTCATTCAAAAATCGTCTGTCGCCAGAGCATTTTTTTGGTGTTCTGCGAATTATTGCTCACAATATTCTATCAGGCGCGAGTGGACTGGTCGACGCTGGGACTAGCCAGTCGCCGGTGCCACTGACTACTAGCTGGGGCGACTAGCTAGTAGCAGGCGGGACTGTCTAGTCGAAATCGCGGCTAGCTAGTCGCATTTACATGCGTTTTATTTTGTTTTTTTTTTTATAGATTCCCACGAGTGTGAGGTATCGGCAGACGCGTCTGTTCGCGGGCTCATTGACAATGCAGTAATTAAAGGTAAATGAAGTTTATAAAAATGAATTTGAGAAGGAAAAGTTTGTTTTTTATATAAAGAAATTCATTCAAAAATCGTCTGGCGCCAGAATATTTGTTTGTAATTCTGCGACGGATAAATCACAATATTCTATCAAGCGCGAGTGGCTACTCGCAAGTGCGACTAGCCAGTCGCCGGTGCCACTGACTACTAGCAGGGGCGACCAGCTAGTAGCAGGCGGGACTGACTAGTCGAAACCGCGGCTATCTAGTCGCATTTACCTACGTTTCTTTTTGTTTGTTTTTCAAAGTTACCCACGAGTGTTTGGTGTCCAAAGACGCATCTGCTCGCGGGCTGATTGACTGTGTAGTAATTGAAGGTAGCTACAGAACAAAATTATGAATTTAAGATGGAAAAATGTGTTTTTTATATATAGAAATTCATTCAAACATCGTCTGTCGCCAGAGCATTTTTTTGGGGTTCTGCGAATTATTACTCACAATATTCTATCAGGCGCGAGTGGCTAGTCGACCCTGGGACTAGCCAGTTGCCGGTGCCACTGACTACTAGCAGTGGCGACTAGCTAGTAGCAGGCGGGTCTGTCTAGTCGAAATCGCGGCTAGCTAGTCGCATTTACATGCGTTTTATTTTGTTTTTTTTTATAGATTCCCACGAGTGTGAGGTGTCTGCAGACGCGTCTGCTCGCGGGCTCATTGACAGTGCAGTAATTAAAGTTAAATGAAGTTTATAAAAATGAATTTAAGAAGGAAAAGTTTGTTTTTTATATAAAGAAATTCATTCAAAAATCGTCTGGCGCCAGAATATTGTTTTGTAGTTCTGCGACGGATAAATCACAATATTCTATCAAGCGCGAGTGGCTACTCGCAAGTGCGACTAGCTACTCGCCGGCGCCCACTGACTAGTCGCAGGGGCGACTAGCTAGTAGCAGGCGGGACTGACTAGTTGAAACCGTGGCTATCTAGTCGCATTTACATACGTTTCTCTTTGTTTGTTTTTCAAAGTTACCCACGAGTGTTTGGTGTCCAAAGACGCATCTGCTCGCGGGCTGATTGACTGTGTAGTAATTGAAGGTAGCTACAGAACAAAATTATGAATTTAAGATGGAAAAATGTGTTTTTTATATATAGAAATTCATTCAAACATCGTCTGTCGCCAGAGCATTTTTTTGGGGTTCTGCGAATTATTACTCACAATATTCTATCAGGCGCGAGTGGCTAGTCGACACTGGGACTAGCCAGTTGCCGGTGCCACTGACTACTAGCAGGGGCGACTAGCTAGTAGCAGGCGAGTCTGTCTAGTCGAAATCGCGGCTAGCTAGTCGCATTTACATGCGTTTTATTTTGTTTTTTTTTATAGATTCCCACGAGTGTGAGGTGTCTGCAGACGCGTCTGCTCGCGGGCTCATTGACAGTGCAGTAATTAAAGTTAAATGAAGTTTATAAAAATGAATTTAAGAAGGAAAAGTTTGTTTTTTATATAAAGAAATTCATTCAAAAATCGTCTGGCGCCAGAATATTGTTTTGTAGTTCTGCGACGGATAAATCACAATATTCTATCAAGCGCGAGTGGCTACTCGCAAGTGCGACTAGCTACTCGCCGGCGCCCACTGACTAGTCGCAGGGGCGACTAGCTAGTAGCAGGCGGGACTGACTAGTGGAAACCGCGGCTATCTAGTCGCATTTACATACGTTTCTTTTTGTTTGTTTTCAAAGCTACCCACGAGTGTTTGGTGTCTCAAGACGCGTCTGCTCGCGGGCTGATTGACTTTGTAGTAATTAAAGGTAGCTACACAACAAAATTATGATTTTAAGATGTAAAAATGTGTTTTTTATATATAGAAATTCATTCAAAAATCGTCTGTCGCCAGAGCATTTTTTTGGTGTTCTGCGAATTATTGCTCACAATATTCTATCAGGCGCGAGTGGACTGGTCGACGCTGGGACTAGCCAGTCGCCGGTGCCACTGACTACTAGCTGGGGCGACTAGCTAGTAGCAGGCGGGACTGTCTAGTCGAAATCGCGGCTAGCTAGTCGCATTTACATGCGTTTTATTTTGTTTTTTTTTTATAGATTCCCACGAGTGTGAGGTATCGGCAGACGCGTCTGTTCGCGGGCTCATTGACAATGCAGTAATTAAAGGTAAATGAAGTTTATAAAAATGAATTTGAGAAGGAAAAGTTTGTTTTTTATATAAAGAAATTCATTCAAAAATCGTCTGGCGCCAGAATATTTGTTTGTAATTCTGCGACGGATAAATCACAATATTCTATCAAGCGCGAGTGGCTACTCGCAAGTGCGACTAGCCAGTCGCCGGTGCCACTGACTACTAGCAGGGGCGACCAGCTAGTAGCAGGCGGGACTGACTAGTCGAAACCGCGGCTATCTAGTCGCATTTACCTACGTTTCTTTTTGTTTGTTTTTCAAAGTTACCCACGAGTGTTTGGTGTCCAAAGACGCACCTGCTCGCGGGCTGATTGACTGTGTAGTAATTGAAGGTAGCTACAGAACAAAATTATGAATTTAAGATGGAAAAATGTGTTTTTTATATATAGAAATTCATTCAAACATCGTCTGTCGCCAGAGCATTTTTTTGGGGTTCTGCGAATTATTACTCACAATATTCTATCAGGCGCGAGTGGCTAGTCGACACTGGGACTAGCCAGTTGCCGGTGCCACTGACTACTAGCAGGGGCGACTAGCTAGTAGCAGGCGGGTCTGTCTAGTCGAAATCGCGGCTAGCTAGTCGCATTTACATGCGTTTTATTTTGTTTTTTTTTATAGATTCCCACGAGTGTGAGGTGTCTGCAGACGCGTCTGCTCGCGGGCTCATTGACAGTGCAGTAATTAAAGTTAAATGAAGTTTATAAAAATGAATTTAAGAAGGAAAAGTTTGTTTTTTATATAAAGAAATTCATTCAAAAATCGTCTGGCGCCAGAATATTGTTTTGTAGTTCTGCGACGGATAAATCACAATATTCTATCAAGCGCGAGTGGCTACTCGCAAGTGCGACTAGCTACTCGCCGGCGCCCACTGACTAGTCGCAGGGGCGACTAGCTAGTAGCAGGCGGGACTGACTAGTTGAAACCGCGGCTATCTAGTCGCATTTACATACGTTTCTTTTTGTTTGTTTTTCAAAGTTACCCACGAGTGTTTGGTGTCCAAAGGCGCATCTGCTAACGGGCTGATTGACTGTGTAGTAATTGAAGGTAGCTACAGAACAAAATTATGAATTTAAGATGGAAAAATGTGTTTTTTATATATAGAAATTCATTCAAACATCGTCTGTCGCCAGAGCATTTTTTTGGGGTTCTGCGAATTATTACTCACAATATTCTATCAGGCGCGAGTGGCTAGTCGACCCTGGGACTAGCCAGTTGCCGGTGCCACTGACTACTAGCAGTGGCGACTAGCTAGTAGCAGGCGGGTCTGTCTAGTCGAAATCGCGGCTAGCTAGTCGCATTTACATGCGTTTTATTTTGTTTTTTTTTTATAGATTCCCACGAGTGTGAGGTGTCTGCAGACGCGTCTGCTCGCGGGCTCATTGACAGTGCAGTAATTAAAGTTAAATGAAGTTTATAAAAATGAATTTAAGAAGGAAAAGTTTGTTTTTTATATAAAGAAATTCATTCAAAAATCGTCTGGCGCCAGAATATTGTTTTGTAGTTCTGCGACGGATAAATCACAATATTCTATCAAGCGCGAGTGGCTACTCGCAAGTGCGACTAGCTACTCGCCGGCGCCCACTGACTAGTCGCAGGGGCGACTAGCTAGTAGCAGGCGGGACTGACTAGTTGAAACCGTGGCTATCTAGTCGCATTTACATACGTTTCTCTTTGTTTGTTTTTCAAAGTTACCCACGAGTGTTTGGTGTCCAAAGACGCATCTGCTCGCGGGCTGATTGACTGTGTAGTAATTGAAGGTAGCTACAGAACAAAATTATGAATTTAAGATGGAAAAATGTGTTTTTTATATATAGAAATTCATTCAAACATCGTCTGTCGCCAGAGCATTTTTTTGGGGTTCTGCGAATTATTACTCACAATATTCTATCAGGCGCGAGTGGCTAGTCGACACTGGGACTAGCCAGTCGCCGGTGCCACTGACTACTAGCAGGGTCGACTAGCTAGTAGCAGGCGGGTCTGTCTAGTCGAAATCGCGGCTAGCTAGTCGCATTTACATGCGTTTTATTTTGTTTTTTTTTATAGATTCCCACGAGTGTGAGGTGTCTGCAGACGCGTCTGCTCGCGGCTCATTGACAGTGCAGTAATTAAAGGTAAATGAAGTTTATAAAAATGAATTTAAGAAGGAAAAGTTTGTTTTTTATATAAAGAAATTCATTCAAAAATCGTCTGGCGCCAGAATATTGTTTTGTAGTTCTGCGACGGATAAATCACAATATTCTATCAAGCGCGAGTGGCTACTCGCAAGTGCGACTAGCTACTCGCCGGCGCCCACTGACTAGTCGCAGGGGCGACTAGCTAGTAGCAGGCGGGACTGACTAGTTGAAATCGCGGCTAGCTAGTCGCATTTACATGCGTTTTATTTTGTTTTTTTTTATAGATTCCCACGAGTGTGAGGTGTCTGCAGACGCGTCTGCTCGCGGGCTCATTGACAGTGCAGTAATTTAAGGTAAATGAAGTTTATAAAAATGAATTTAAGAAGGAAAAGTTTGTTTTTTATATAAAGAAATTCATTCAAAAATCGTCTGGCGCCAGAATATTTTTTTGTAGTTCTGCGACGGATAAATCACAATATTCTATCAAGCGCGAGTGGCTACTCGCAAGTGCGACTAGATACTCGCCGGCGCCCACTGACTAGTCGCAGGGGCGACTAGCTAGTAGCAGGCGGGACTGACTCGTTGAAACCGCGGCTATCTAGTCGCATTTACATACGTTTCTCTTTGTTTGTTTTTCAAAGTTACCCACGAGTGTTTGGTGTCTAAAGACGCGTCTGCTCGCGGACTGATTGAATGTGTAGTAATTGAAGGTAGCTACAGAACAAAATTATGAATTTAAGATGGAAAAATGTGTTTTTTATATATAGAAATTCATTCAAAAATCGTCTGTCGCCAGAGCATTTTTTTGGGGTTCTGCGAATTATTGCTCACAATATTCTATCAGGCGCGAGTGGACTGGTCGACGCTGGGACTAGCCAGTCGCCGGTGCCACTGACTACTAGCCGGGGCGACTAGCTAGTAGCAGGCGGGACTGTCTAGTCGAAATCGCGGCTAGCTAGTCGCATTTACATGCGTTTTATTTTGTTTTTTTTTATAGATTCCCACGAGTGTGAGGTGTCTGCAGACGCGTCTGCTCGCGGCTCATTGACAGTGCAGTAATTAAAGGTAAATGAAGTTTATAAAAATGAATTTAAGAAGGAAAAGTTTGTTTTTTATATAAAGAAATTCATTCAAAAATCGTCTGGCGCCAGAATATTGTTTTGTAGTTCTGCGACGGATAAATCACAATATTCTATCAAGCGCGAGTGGCTACTCGCAAGTGCGACTAGCTACTCGCCGGCGCCCACTGACTAGTCGCAGGGGCGACTAGCTAGTAGCAGGCGGGACTGACTAGTTGAAACCGCGGCTATCTAGTCGCATTTACATACGTTTCTTTTTGTTTGTTTTTCAAAGTTATCCACGAATGTTTGGTGTCCAAAGGCGCATCTGCTAACGGGCTGATTGACTGTGTAGTAATTGAAGGTAGCTACAGAACAAAATTATGAATTTAAGATGGAAAAATATGTTTTTTATATATAGAAATTCATTCATAATCGTCTGTCGCCAGAGCATTTTTTTGGGGTTCTGCGAATTATTACTCAAAATATTCTATCAGGCGCGAGTGGCTAGTCGACACTGGGACTAGCCGGTCACTGGTGCCACTGACTACTAGCAGGGGCGACTAGCTAGTAGCAGGCGGGACTGACTAGTCGAAATCGCGGCTAGCTAGTCGCATTTACATGCGTTTTATTTTGTTTTTTTTTATAGATTCCCACGAGTGTGAGGTGTCTGCAGACGCGTCTGCTCGCGGGCTCATTGACAATGCAGTAATTAAAGGTAAATGAAGTTTATAAAAATGAATTTAAGAAGGAAAAGTTTGTTTTTTATATAAAGAAATTCAATCAAAAATCGTCTGGCTCCAGAATATTTTTTTGTAGTTCTGCGACGGATAAATCACAATATTCTATCAAGCGCGAGTGGCTACTCGCAAGTGCGACTAGCCAGTCGCCGGTGCCACTGACTACTAGCAGGGGCGACCAGCTAGTAGCAGGCGGGACTGACTAGTCGAAACCGCGGCTATCTAGTCGCATTTACATACGTTTCTTTTTGTTTGTTTTTCAAAGTTACCCACGAGTGTTTGGTGTCCAAAGGCGCATCTGCTAACGGGCTGATTGACTGTGTAGTAATTGAAGGTAGCTACAGAACAAAATTATGAATTTAAGATGGAAAAATGTGTTTTTTATATATAGAAATTCATTCAAACATCGTCTGTCGCCAGAGCATTTTTTTGGGGTTCTGCGAATTATTACTCACAATATTCTATCAGGCGCGAGTGGCTAGTCGACACTGGGACTAGCCAGTCGCCGGTGCCACTGACTACTAGCAGGGTCGACTAGCTAGTAGCAGGCGGGTCTGTCTAGTCGAAATCGCGGCTAGCTAGTCGCATTTACATGCGTTTTATTTTGTTTTTTTTTATAGATTCCCACGAGTGTGAGGTGTCTGCAGACGCGTCTGCTCGCGGCTCATTGACAGTGCAGTAATTAAAGGTAAATGAAGTTTATAAAAATGAATTTAAGAAGGAAAAGTTTGTTTTTTATATAAAGAAATTCATTCAAAAATCGTCTGGCGCCAGAATATTGTTTTGTAGTTCTGCGACGGATAAATCACAATATTCTATCAAGCGCGAGTGGCTACTCGCAAGTGCGACTAGCTACTCGCCGGCGCCCACTGACTAGTCGCAGGGGCGACTAGCTAGTAGCAGGCGGGACTGACTAGTTGAAACCGCGGCTATCTAGTCGCATTTACATACGTTTCTCTTTGTTTGTTTTTCAAAGTTACCCACGAGTGTTTGGTGTCTAAAGACGCATCTGCTCGCGGGCTGATTGACTGTGTAGTAATTGAAGGTAGCTACAGAACAAAATTATGAATTTAAGATGGAAAAATGTGTTTTTTATATATAGAAATTCATTCAAATATCGTCTGTCGCCAGAGCATTTTTTTGGGGTTCTGCGAATTATTACTCACAATATTCTATCAGGCGCGAGTGGCTAGTCGACACTGGGACTAGCCAGTCGCCGGTGCCACTGACTACTAGCAGGGTCGACTAGCTAGTAGCAGGC
Organism: Dryobotodes eremita; assembly: GCA_917490735.1. Classification (NCBI taxonomy): domain Eukaryota; kingdom Metazoa; phylum Arthropoda; class Insecta; order Lepidoptera; family Noctuidae; genus Dryobotodes; species Dryobotodes eremita. The sequence continues at coordinate 12,742,654 of OU823269.1, read as the reverse complement.
GGGTCTGTCTAGTCGAAATCGCGGCTAGCTAGTCGCATTTACATGCGTTTTATTTTGTTTTTTTTTATAGATTCCCACGAGTGTGAGGTGTCTGCAGACGCGTCTGCTCGCGGCTCATTGACAGTGCAGTAATTAAAGGTAAATGAAGTTTATAAAAATGAATTTAAGAAGGAAAAGTTTGTTTTTTATATAAAGAAATTCATTCAAAAATCGTCTGGCGCCAGAATATTGTTTTGTAGTTCTGCGACGGATAAATCACAATATTCTATCAAGCGCGAGTGGCTACTCGCAAGTGCGACTAGCTACTCGCCGGCGCCCACTGACTAGTCGCAGGGGCGACTAGCTAGTAGCAGGCGGGACTGACTAGTTGAAACCGCGGCTATCTAGTCGCATTTACATACGTTTCTCTTTGTTTGTTTTTCAAAGTTACCCACGAGTGTTTGGTGTCTAAAGACGCGTCTGCTCGCGGACTGATTGAATGTGTAGTAATTGAAGGTAGCTACAGAACAAAATTATGAATTTAAGATGGAAAAATGTGTTTTTTATATATAGAAATTCATTCAAAAATCGTCTGTCGCCAGAGCATTTTTTTGGGGTTCTGCGAATTATTGCTCACAATATTTTATCAAGCGCGAGTGGACTGGTCGACGCTGGGACTAGCCAGTCGCCGGTGCCACTGACTACTAGCAGGGTCGACTAGCTAGTAGCAGGCGGGTCTGTCTAGTCGAAATCGCGGCTAGCTAGTCGCATTTACATGCGTTTTATTTTGTTTTTTTTTATAGATTCCCACGAGTGTGAGGTATCTGCAGACGCGTCTGCTCGCGGGCTCATTAACAGTGCAGTAAATAAAGGTAAATGAAGTTTATAAAAATGAATTTAAGAAGGAAAAGTTTGTTTTTTATATAAAGAAATTCATTCAAAAATCGTCTGGCGCCAGAATATTTTTTTGTAGTTCTGCGACGGATAAATCACAATATTCTATCAAGCGCGAGTGGCTACTCGCAAGTGCGACTAGGTAGTCGCCGGCGCCACTGACTAGTCGCAGGGGCGACTAGCTAGTAGCAGGCGGGACTGACTAGTGGAAACCGCGGCTATCTAGTCGCATTTACATACGTTTCTTTTTGTTTGTTTTCAAAGCTACCCACGAGTGTTGGGTGTCTAAAGACGCGTCTGCTCGCGAGCTGATTGACTGTGTAGTAATTAAAGGTAGCTTCACAACAAAATTATGATTTTAAGATGTAAAAATGTGTTTTTTATATATAGAAATTCATTCAAAAATCGTCTGTCGCCAGAGCATTTTTTTGGTGTTCTGCGAATTATTGCTCACAATATTCTATCAGGCGCGAGTGGACTGGTCGACGCTGGGACTAGCCAGTCGCCGGTGCCACTGACTACTAGCAGGGGCGACTAGCTATTAGCAGGCGGGACTGTCTAGTCGAAATCGCGGCTAGCTTTTTTTCCCCTGTGGGTAGTTGATACGAAAGGTGTAAAAAATTTTTGCTCTCATTTTAATAATTAATTAAAATTACAAATAGCTTTAATTCGACTATTTTAATGTATAGCTATACATGCTAGCATAAATTACCCACCAGTATAGTGTTATCTCCTGGAACGCATTACACAACAATCAAAACAACACACTTTATAAAACCATGGAAGCGCTGAAGGTCTCACTGTCAGAAATGATGTCACTGTTCCAAAACAGGATGTCGAACTTTGAGGCTGAACTGCAGAAAAATCCTTCAGGAACTTCAAGCGGCACAACGGAAAGTTTGATGGCAGACTTCACATCGTTCAAGAAGTTTATACTAGATGCGTTGGGCTGTCTTCAGCAGCAGTTGGAGGCATTGGCGCAGGGACTTGACAATCTTGAGATGCGTGGGCGCCGGAAGATGGTGTTGTTACATGGTGTTACCGAGCAGGCCAAGGAAGATACAGCACAGGTAGTCGCTGAGGTTGTGCGAGGTCATTTGAAGCTAACCGAATTTACAGCTGCTGATATCAGGCGGTGCCACCGGTTGGGAAGACAAACAGGTACTAGCAAGCCCAGGCCCATTCTCTGCAAGCTACGGGACGTCGGTGTCAGGGACAGTGTCTGGTTTGCCAAGACGAAATTGAAAGGCACTGGTATCACTGTATCAGAGTTCCTGACGAGATCGCGGCATCAGCTCTTCATGTTTGCGCGTGAGAGACTTGGCGAAACAAATTGCTGGACTAAGCAGGGACTTATATATGTTCTTCGCACAGACGGCTCCCGGCATCGAGTTAATTCACTGGATGACCTAAATAACATCGAGCAGGTCAGTGAAAAGGCCATGTCTCCCATCGCAACAGCATTGTCGTCGTCGCCGTCTCCATCGCCGGCACCTAAGAAGGGTCGGCGTGCTGCCGCGAAGAAGAAGTGATTCTGTGCACTTTTTAGGTAGTATCACCGTCCGAGTAGCAGTTTTGTTTATAACTCGTACCCTCTTAATTTCACAATTTTTACTAAAATTTCTCTACCCTACGATTTCACTGTTTATGTATCTATTTTCCTTTCTTGAATTCTTTCTGTCAACTGTCAATTTCAATAAGTCATGCTACGGTCATGTCATGTGTCATTGTAATTTTCAAAGTTTTCGTTCAGAAACCGGTTGACAGTGTGCCCAGTGTATTTATGTTGCTTCTATTTTTCGGTATAACTTGATTATTTTTGCTTGTTATTTTACGTCTATTTCTTCTTCATTTTCCCAAGGCACAATTTTATATAGTATTCTTTCTGTTACCCGGACGATGAAATTATTTTTTTTTTAAAACTATTGTTTGTTTTCGCTTTTATTTGTTAACGCTAAACTGGCGGGTGGATTTGAGTTAATTGCTTTTTATATATTTACGTTTATATTAATTATTTTATGAACGATTATTATATTTTTTTTTTCATATATATGTGTAGATGTCAGATAGCCATAACGACAGCGACAGCGAAAGCTTTTTGTCGGCTTGTAGTAATGACAGCTTTGTTAGTATTCCGTCCCTTGCTGACACGCTTGAATCTCAGTTCTCTGATGTACCTAAGAATTTTAATGTAGTCCATATAAATGCCCAAAGTATTCCGGCACATTACCCTGACATGCTAGCTAACCTAGACTGTAAGAATGTCCATGCTATCCTTGTCTCTGAGTCTTGGCTAAAGCCATGTCTCCCTTCAAATTCCTATTCCTTGCCGGGTTTTCAACTAATAAGAAATGATCGCGCGCGTGGCGGTGGTGGTGGTGTTGCCATATACCTTCGTCCACATATTCCTTTTTCAATTGTCGATATGTCTGCGCAGCCTCCACCGCGGGACGCGGGCGAGCATCTCTTTTTGGAAGTAAACCTAAATCACGTGAAAGTCCTTTTAGGTGTTTATTATAGCCCTTCGTCACGTATAAATTTCTTTTCCTCCTTTGAAAAAATCCTTGAAAATCTTACACCCTCTTACAGTCATACAATCATCATGGGCGATTTCAATACTTGCTTATTGAAAATTGATTCCCGCTCTTCTTCTCTTCGATCAATAGTTCAGTCGTCTAATTTATCAATTCTTCCTTTAAATTCCACGCACCACTTTCCAAACTGTAATCCCTCACTTTTGGACCTTCTCATTGTTTCCTCTCCTCAACATGCCAGCAAGCATGGTCAATGCCCGGCTGACATGTTTTCTTACCATGACCTATTATTCCTCTCCTACAAAATTCGCCCACCTAAGGCAAAACCTAGTATTCTCCTGCAGCGCAATTTTAGTGGCATGAATACTGATAATCTCCGAAGAGATGCTAACAGCATTGACTGGTCTCCTTTAGCCAGTGTCGAGTCGATTGACGATAAAGTCAACCTGTTGACAGACAATATTGTGCAGCTGTACGATGTCCACGCTCCCATTCGTGCTGTAAAAATTAAACATCTTCCGGCACCATGGCTTACAGACGATATTAGAAGTTTCATGCACAGGAAGGCTGTAACCAAAACTAAATTTAAGTGTCGGCCTTCGCCGTCGAACCGGGAGATCCTTGTGAATGCTCGTAATCGCTGCAATAAGGTGTGTAGAGATGCCCAACGCCGCCATATCCACACCTCTGTTGAAAACGGAGATCCAGCTAAAGTCTGGAAATTTCTTAAATCTTTGGGAGTTGGAAAATCGCGCCAAGAATCGATTCCTAAAAACTTAGATATTGATCTACTGAATCAACACTTTTCGTCTGCGTCCCACTGTAATAGGACCATGAAGGCAGCTACAATAAACTATCTTTCAAACCTTCCAACTCCGGACCATCCCCCATTTATTTTTAGTCAATTCTCTGATTGTGATGTTAAGAAGAGCGTAGTTTCAATCACATCTAACGCAGTTGGTAGTGATTGTGTAAGTCGGAAAATGATACTCCCTGTCCTCGACGAGATCCTTCCTATCCTATGCTACATCCTAAACTACTCTATAACCTACGGCGTTTTTCCATCGATGTGGAAAGAGGCAAAAATCACTCCTTTACCTAAAAAATCTAATCCTACTTCCTTTTCAGAATACCGTCCTATCTCCATCTTGCCTTTCCTCTCAAAAGTCCTTGAACGCCTTGTCCACAATCAGCTCAGTGCTTTTCTTTGTAAAAATAGTCTGCTGAATCCTTTCCAATCCGGTTTTCGTCCTGGTCATAGCACCGCTACAGCCTTAGTTAACGTCACTGATGACATACGGTTAGGCATGGAATCGGGAAATCTGACGGTACTTTGCTTGCTGGATTTTAGTAACGCGTTTAATACTGTCGATTTCGATATCCTGCTTGGCATGCTTCGTTCGCTTAACATATCTCCAACGGTGATTGACTGGTTTCATAGTTACCTGTATGGCCGCCGGCAGCGTATATGCATGGAAGAGTCTTGCTCTTCTTGGTGTTATACTTCTGCCGGTGTACCTCAGGGTGGCGTTTTATCTCCTTTACTCTTCGCAATATTTATAAACTCTATTTCCAAAAAACTTCTTTCTTCCTACGACCTTTATGCAGATGATTTACAAATATATAGACAAGCTGCCCTTTCGGATTTGGCTGATGCAATTAATATAGTAAATAAAGATTTGGGTTCAATTTGCGAGTGGAGTGAGGCACATGGGTTGCAGGTTAATCCATCGAAGACTCAGGTCATTGTTGTTGGCAGCTCTAGGATGACACCCAAGGTAAACTGGTCACAGCTTCCCCAGGTACAATTTAACGGAGCTGCTATTCCAGTCAGCGAAAAGGTTAAAAACCTTGGGGTTTGGATCGACAAACATCTTTCTTGGGGTCCTCAGTTGCAGGACGTAAGTCGCAAAATGTTTGCATCTGGTAAGTCCCTGAGACGATTGCGGAACTTTCTTCCGACTGCCACTAAAACTGCGCTTGCACAATCCCTTTTACTTCCCATCCTTGACTACGCTGATGTCAGTTATCTCGATCTCACTGAGGCACAACTAGATAAACTTGAGCGACTTCAAAACTTTTGCATAAGATTTATATTTGGCCTACGCAAATATGATCACATTTCTGAATTTCATACAAAGCTCAATTGGCTTCCCATACGTCTTCGCCGGAATTCACATATCTTGTTTCAGCTCTACAGTATTCTATTCAACCCTAAAACCCCCTCTTATCTTAAAGAACGTTTCAAGTTCCTTCATGACACACATAATAGATATCTTAGGTCATCGGAAAACTTAAGACTAGAGATGCCGATGCATTCCACCAGCTTTTATGACAAGTCTTTTACAGTTCAAGCAGTACGGTTATGGAATGCCTTGCCCGAGTCGATAAGGCGTGCTCAATCTTTGTCCACTTTTAAAATTATGGTTAAAAAACACGTCCTCTCTCCTTAAACATCATCATTACATTTAGTTTCCTTGCTCTTGTTTCATGTTTATTATTGTATATATTATATGTAGATAAGTATATGTTTTATGTATGTATGTATTTGTTGTATATGTAAATGGTACACCACTGACTACCTGCATTATTGTCTCTCCTTCTCCCTTGAATCCATCCAAAGGTTGTCTGTAAAGGATCGCTTTTAGCGATAAGACCGCCCATTGTGTCACCCTGTGTAAAATGTCTACATTTATATCTGTTATTTTTTATGGTGTACATAATAAAGAGTATTCTATTCTATTCTATTCTAGCTAGTCGCATTTACATGCGTTTTATTTTGTTTTTTTTTATAGATTCCCACGAGTGTGAGGTGTCTGCAGACGCGTCTGCTCGCGGGCTCATTGACAGTGCAGTAATTTAAGGTAAATGAAGTTTATAAAAATGAATTTAAGAAGGAAAAGTTTGTTTTTTATATAAAGAAATTCATTCAAAAATCGTCTGGCGCCAGAATATTTTTTTGTAGTTCTGCGACGGATAAATCACAATATTCTATCAAGCGCGAGTGGCTACTCGCAAGTGCGACTAGATACTCGCCGGCGCCCACTGACTAGTCGCAGGGGCGACTAGCTAGTAGCAGGCGGGACTGACTCGTTGAAACCGCGGCTATCTAGTCGCATTTACATACGTTTCTCTTTGTTTGTTTTTCAAAGTTACCCACGAGTGTTTGGTGTCTAAAGACGCGTCTGCTCGCGGACTGATTGAATGTGTAGTAATTGAAGGTAGCTACAGAACAAAATTATGAATTTAAGATGGAAAAATGTGTTTTTTATATATAGAAATTCATTCAAAAATCGTCTGTCGCCAGAGCATTTTTTTGGGGTTCTGCGAATTATTGCTCACAATATTCTATCAGGCGCGAGTGGACTGGTCGACGCTGGGACTAGCCAGTCGCCGGTGCCACTGACTACTAGCCGGGGCGACTAGCTAGTAGCAGGCGGGACTGTCTAGTCGAAATCGCGGCTAGCTAGTCGCATTTACATGCGTTTTATTTTGTTTTTTTTTATAGATTCCCACGAGTGTGAGGTGTCTGCAGACGCGTCTGCTCGCGGGCTCATTGGCAGTGCAGTAATTAAAGGTAAATGAAGTTTATAAAAATGAATTTAAGAAGGAAAAGTTTGTTTTTTATATAAAGAAATTCATTCAAAAATCGTCTGGCGCCAGAATATTTTTTTGTAGTTCTGCGACGGATACATCACAATATTCTATCAAGCGCGAGTGGCTACTCGCAAGTGCGACTAGCTACTCGCCGGCGCCCACTGACTAGTCGCAGGGGCGACTAGCTAGTAGCAGGCGGGACTGACTAGTTGAAACCGCGGCTATCTAGTCGCATTTACATACGTTTCTCTTTGATTTTTTTTCAAAGTTACCCACGAGTGTTTGGTGTCTAAAGACGCGTCTGTTCGCAGACTGATTGAATGTGTAGTAATTGAAGGTAGCTACAGAACAAAATTATGAATTTAAGATGGAAAAGTTTGTTTTTTATATAAAGAAATTCATTCAAAAATCGTCTGGCGCCAGAATATTTTTTTGTAGTTCTGCGACGGATAAATCACAATATTCTATCAAGCACGAGTGGCTACTCGCAAATGCGACTAGCTAGTCGCCAGCGCCCACTGACTAGTCGCAGGGGCGACTAGCTAGTAGCAGGCGGGAGTGACTAGTTGAAACCGCGGCTATCTAGTCGCATTTACATACGTTTCTTTTTGTTTGTTTTCAAAGCTACCCACGAGTGTTTGGTGTCTAAAGACGCGTCTGCTCGCGGGCTGATTGACTGTGTAGTAATTGAAGGTAGCTACAAAACAAAATTATGAATTTAAGATGGAAAAATGTGTTTTTTATATATAGAAATTCATTCAAAAATCGTCTGTCGCCAGAGCATTTTTTTGGGGTTCTGCGAATTATTGCTCACAATATTCTATCAGGCGCGAGTGGACTGGTCGACGCTGGGACTAGCCAGTCGCCGGTGCCACTGACTACTAGCAGGGGCGACTAGCTAGTAGCAGGCGGGACTGTCTAGTCGAAATCGCAGCTAGCTAGTCGCATTTACATGCGTTTTATTTTGTTTTTTTTTATAGATTCCCACGAGTGTGAGGTGTCTGCAGACGCGTCTGCTCGCGGGCTCATTGACAATGCAGTAATTAAAGGTAAATGAAGTTTATAAAAATTAATTTAAGAAGGAAAAGTTTGTTTTTTATATAAAGAAATTCAATCAAAAATCGTCTGGCTCCAGAATATTTTTTTGTAGTTCTGCGACGGATAAATCACAATATTCTATCAAGCGCGAGTGGCTACTCACAAGTGCGACTAGCTACTCGCCGGCGCCCACTGACTAGTCGCAGGGGCGACTAGCTATTAGCAGGCGGGACTGACTAGTTGAAACCGCGGCTATCTAGTCGCATTTACATACGTTTCTTTTTGTTTGTTTTTCAAAGTTACCCACGAGTGTTTGGTGTCCAAAGACGCATCTGCTCGCGGGCTGATTGACTGTGTAGTAATTGAAGGTAGCTACAGAACAAAATTATGAATTTAAGATGGAAAAATGTGTTTTTTATATATAGAAATTCATTCATAATCGTCTGTCGCCAGAGCATTTTTTTGGGGTTCTGCGAATTATTACTCAAAATATTCTATCAGGTGCGAGTGGCTAGTCGACACTGGGACTAGCCGGTCACTGGTGCCACTGACTACTATTAGGGGCGACTAGCTAGTAGCAGGCGGTTCTGTCTAGTCGAAATCGCAGCTAGCTAGTCGCATTTACATGCGTTTTATTTTGTTTTTTTTTATAGATTCCCACGAGTGTGAGGTGTCTGCAGACGCGTCTGCTCGCGGGCTCATTGACAATGCAGTAATTAAAGGTAAATGAAGTTTATAAAAATGAATTTAAGAAGGAAAAGTTTGTTTTTTATATAAAGAAATTCATTCAAAAATCGTCTGGCGCCAGAATATTTGTTTGTAATTCTGCGACGGATAAATCACAATATTCTATCAAGCGCGAGTGGCTACTCGCAAGTGCGACTAGCCAGTCGCCGGTGCCACTGACTACTAGCAGGGGCGACCAGCTAGTAGCAGGCGGGACTGACTAGTCGAAACCGCGGCTATCTAGTCGCATTTACATACGTTTCTTTTTGTTTGTTTTTCAAAGTTACCCACGAGTGTTTGGTGTCCAAAGACGCATCTGCTCGCGGGCTGATTGACTGTGTAGTAATTGAAGGTAGCTACAGAACAAAATTATGAATTTAAGATGGAAAAATGTGTTTTTTATATATAGAAATTCATTCAAACATCGTCTGTCGCCAGAGCATTTTTTTGGGGTTCTGCGAATTATTACTCACAATATTCTATCAGGCGCGAGTGGCTAGTCGACACTGGGACTAGCCAGTTGCCGGTGCCACTGACTACTATTAGGGGCGACTAGCTAGTAGCAGGCGGGTCTGTCTAGTCGAAATCGCGGCTAGCTAGTCGCATTTACATGCGTTTTATTTTGTTTTTTTTTATAGATTCCCACGAGTGTGAGGTGTCTGCAGACGCGTCTGCTCGCGGGCTCATTGACAATGCAGTAATTAAAGGTAAATGAAGTTTATAAAAATGAATTTAAGAAGGAAAAGTTTGTTTTTTATATAAAGAAATTCAATCAAAAATCGTCTGGCTCCAGAATATTTTTTTGTAGTTCTGCGACGGATAAATCACAATATTCTATCAAGCGCGAGTGGCTACTCGCAAGTGCGACTAGCTACTCGCCGGCGCCCACTGACTTGTCGCAGGGGCGACTAGCTAGTAGCAGGCGGGACTGACTAGTTGAAACCGCGGCTATCTAGTCGCATTTACATACGTTTCTCTTTGTTTGTTTTTCAAAGTTACCCACGAGTGTTTGGTGTCTAAAGACGCGTCTGCTCGCGGACTGATTGAATGTGTAGTAATTGAAGGTAGCTACAGAACAAAATTATGAATTTAAGATGGAAAAATGTGTTTTTTATATATAGAAATTCATTCAAAAATCGTCTGGCGCCAGAGCATTTTTTTGGGGTTCTGCGAATTATTACTCACAATATTCTATCAGGTGCGAGTGGCTAATCGACGCTGGGACTAGCCAGTCACCGATGTTACTGACTACTAGCAGGGGCGACTAGCTAGTAGCAGGCGGGACTGACTAGTCGAAATCGCGGCTAGCTAGACGCATTTTCATGCGTTTTATTGTGTTTTTTTTATAGATTTTAACGTGTGTTTGGTGTCTAAAGACGCGTCTGCTCGCGGGCTGATTGACTGTTTAGTAATTGAAGGTAGCTACAGAACAAAATTATGAATTTAAGATGGAAAAATGTGTTTTTTATATATAGAAATTCAATCAAACATCGTCTGTCGCCAGAGCATTTTTTTGGGGTTCTGCGAATTATTGCTCACAATATTCTATCAGGCGCGAGTGGACTGGTCGACGCTGGGACTAGCCAGTCGCCGGTGCCACTGACTACTAGCAGGGGCGACTAGCTAGTAGCAGGCGGGACTGTCTAGTCGAAATCGCAGCTAGCTAGTCGCATTTACATGCGTTTTATTTTGTTTTTTTTTATAGATTCCCACGAGTGTGAGGTGTCTGCAGACGCGTCTGCTCGCGGGCTCATTGACAGTGCAGTAATTTAAGGTAAATGAAGTTTATAAAAATGAATTTAAGAAGGAAAAGTTTGTTTTTTATATCAAGAAATTCATTCAAAAATCGTCTGGCGCCAGAATATTTTTTTGTAGTTCTGCGACGGATAAATCACAATATTCTATCAAGCGCGAGTGGCTACTCGCAAGTGCGACTAGCTACTCGCCGGCGCCCACTGACTAGTCGCAGGGGCGACTAGCTAGTAGCAGGCGGGACTGACTAGTTGAAACCGCGGCTATCTAGTCGCATTTACATACGTTTCTCTTTGTTTGTTTTTCAAAGTTACCCACGAGTGTTTGGTGTCTAAAGACGCGTCTGCTCGCGGGCTGATTGACTGTGTAGTAATTGAAGGTAGCTACACAACAAAATTATGAATTTAAGATGGAAAAATGTGTTTTTTATATATAGAAATTCATTCAAAAATCGTCTGGCGCCAGAGCATTTTTTTGGGGTTCTGCGAATTATTACTCACAATATTCTATCAGGTGCGAGTGGCTAATCGACGCTGGGACTAGCCAGTCACCGATGTTACTGACTACTAGCAGGGGCAACTAGCTAGTAGCAGGCGGGACTGACTAGTCGAAATCGCGGCTAGCTAGACGCATTTACATGCGTTTTATTTTGTTTTTTTTATAGATTTTCACGTGTGTTTGGTGTCTAAAGACGCGTCTGCTCGCGGGCTGATTGACTGTTTAGTAATTGAAGGTAGCTACAGAACAAAATTATGAATTTAAGATGGAAAAATGTGTTTTTTATATATAGAAATTCATTAAAAAATCGTCTGTCGCCAGAGCATTTTTTTGGGGTTCTGCGAATTATTGCCTACAATATTCTATCAGGCGCGAGTGGACTGGTCGACGCTGGGACTAGCCAGTCGCCGGTGCCACTGACTACTAGCAGGGGCGACTAGCTAGTAGCAGGCGGGACTGTCTAGTCGAAATCGCGGCTAGCTAGTCGCATTTACATGCGTTTTATTTTGTTTTTTTTTATAGATTCCCACGAGTGTGAGGTGTCTGCAGACGCGTCTGCTCGCGGGCTCATTGGCAGTGCAGTAATTAAAGGTAAATGAAGTTTATAAAAATGAATTTAAGAAGGAAAAGTTTGTTTTTTATATAAAGAAATTCATTCAAAAATCGTCTGGCGCCAGAATATTTTTTTGTAGTTCTGCGACGGATAAATCACAATATTCTATCAAGCGCGAGTGGCTACTCGCAAGTGCGACTAGCTACTCGCCGGCGCCCACTGACTAGTCGCAGGGGCGACTAGCTAGTAGCAGGCGGGACTGACTAGTGGAAACCGCGGCTATCTAGTCGCATTTACATACGTTTCTTTTTGTTTGTTTTCAAAGCTACCCACGAGTGTTGGGTGTCTAAAGACGCGTCTGCTCGCGGGCTGATTGACTGTGTAGTAATTAAAGGTAGCTACACAACAAAATTATGATTTTAAGATGTAAAAATGTGTTTTTTATATATAGAAATTCATTCAAAAATCGTCTGTCGCCAGAGCATTTTTTTGGTGTTCTGCGAATTATTGCTCACAATATTCTATCAGGCGCGAGTGGACTGGTCGACGCTGGGACTAGCCAGTCGCCGGTGCCACTGACTACTAGCAGGGGCGACTAGCTAGTAGCAGGCGGGACTGTCTAGTCGAAATCGCAGCTAGCTAGTCGCATTTACATGCGTTTTATTTTGTTTTTTTTTATAGATTCCCACGAGTGTGAGGTGTCTGCAGACGCGTCTGCTCGCGGGCTCATTGACAGTGCAGTAATTTAAGGTAAATGAAGTTTATAAAAATAAATTTAAGAAGAAAAAGTTTGTTTTTTATATCAAGAAATTCATTCAAAAATCGTCTGGCGCCAGAATATTTTTTTGTAGTTCTGCGACGGATAAATCACAATATTCTATCAAGCGCGAGTGGCTACTCGCAAGTGCGACTAGCTACTCGCCGGCGCCCACTGACTAGTCGCAGGGGCGACTAGCTAGTAGCAGGCGGGACTGACTAGTGGAAACCGCGGCTATCTAGTCGCATTTACATACGTTTCTTTTTGTTTGTTTTCAAAGCAACCCACGAGTGTTGGGTGTCTAAAGACGCGTCTGCTCGCGGGCTGATTGACTGTGTAGTAATTAAAGGTAGCTACACAACAAAATTATGATTTTAAGATGTAAAAATGTGTTTTTTATATATAGAAATTCATTCAAAAATCGTCTGTCGCCAGAGCATTTTTTTGGTGTTCTGCGAATTATTGCTCACAATATTCTATCAGGCGCGAGTGGACTGGTCGACGCTGGGACTAGCCAGTCGCCGGTGCCACTGACTACTAGCAGGGGCGACTAGCTAGTAGCAGGCGGGACTGTCTAGTCGAAATCGCAGCTAGCTAGTCGCATTTACATGCGTTTTATTTTGTTTTTTTTATAGATTTTCACGTGTGTTTGGTGTCTAAAGACGCGTCTGCTCGCGGGCTGATTGACTGTTTAGTAATTGAAGGTAGCTACAGAACAAAATTATGAATTTAAGATGGAAAAATGTGTTTTTTATATATAGAAATTCATTCAAAAATCGTCTGTCGCCAGAGCATTTTTTTGGGGTTCTGCGACGGATAAATCACAATATTCTATCAAGCGCGAGTGGCTACTCGCAAGTGCGACTAGCTACTCGCCGGCGCCCACTGACTAGTCGCAGGGGCGACTAGCTAGTAGCAGGCGGGACTGACTAGTGGAAACCGCGGCTATCTAGTCGCATTTACATACGTTTCTTTTTGTTTGTTTTCAAAGCTACCCACGAGTGTTGGGTGTCTAAAGACGCGTCTGCTCGCGGGCTGATTGACTGTGTAGTAATTGAAGGTAGCTTCAGAACAAAATTATGAATTTAAGATGGAAAAATGTGTTTTTTATATATAGAAATTCATTCAAAAATCGTCTGGCGCCAGAGCATTTTTTTGGGGTTCTGCGAATTATTACTCACAATATTCTATCAGGTGCGAGTGGCTAATCGACGCTGGGACTAGCCAGTCACCGATGTTACTGACTACTAGCAGGGGCGACTAGCTAGTAGCAGGCGGGACTGACTAGTCGAAATCGCGGCTAGCTAGACGCATTTACATGCGTTTTATTTTGTTTTTTTTATAGATTTTCACGTGTGTTTGGTGTCTAAAGACGCGTCTGCTCGCGGGCTGATTGACTGTTTAGTAATTGAAGGTAGCTACAGAACAAAATTATGAATTTAAGATGGAAAAATGTGTTTTTTATATATAGAAATTCATTCAAAAATCGTCTGTCGCCAGAGCATTTTTTTGGGGTTCTGCGAATTATTGCTAACAATATTCTATCAGGCGCGAGTGGACTGGTCGACGCTGGGACTAGCCAGTCGCCGGTGCCACTGACTACTAGCCGGGGCGACTAGCTAGTAGCAGGCGGGACTGTCTAGTCGAAATCGCGGCTAGCTAGTCGCATTTACATGCGTTTTATTTTGTTTTTTTTTATAGATTCCCACGAGTGTGAGGTGTCTGCAGACGCGTCTGCTCGCGGGCTCATTGACAGTGCAGTAATTAAAGGTAAATGAAGTTTATAAAAATGAATTTAAGAAGGAAAAGTTTGTTTTTTATATAAAGAAATTCATTCAAAAATCGTCTGGCGCCAGAATATTTTTTTGTAGTTCTGCGACGGATAAATCACAATATTCTATCAAGCGCGAGTGGCTACTCGCAATTGCGACTAGCTACTCGCCGGCGCCCACTGACTAGTCGCAGGGGCGACTAGCTAGTAGCAGGCGGGACTGACTAGTTGAAACCGCGGCTATCTAGTCGCATTTACATACGTTTCTCTTTGATTGTTTTTCAAAGTTACCCACGAGTGTTTGGTGTCTAAAGACGCGTCTGCTCGCGGACTGATTGAATGTGTAGTAATTGAAGGTAGCTACAGAACAAAATTATGAATTTAAGATGGAAAAGTTTGTTTTTTATATAAAGAAATTCATTCAAAAATCGTCTGGCGCCAGAATATTTTTTTGTAGTTCTGCGACGGATAAATCACAATATTCTATCAAGCGCGAGTGGCTACTCGCAAATGCGACTAGCTAGTCGCCGGCGCCAACTGACTAGTCGCAGGGGCGACTAGCTAGTAGCAGGCGGGACTGACTAGTGGAAACCGCGGCTATCTAGTCGCATTTACATACGTTTCTTTTTGTTTGTTTTCAAAGCTACCCACGAGTGTTTGGTGTCTAAAGACGCGTCTGCTCGCGGGCTGATTGACTGTGTAGTAATTAAAGGTAGCTACAGAACAAAATTATGAATTTAAGATAGAAAAATGTGTTTTTTATATATAGAAATTCATTCAAAAATCGTCTGTCGCCAGAGCATTTTTTTGGTGTTCTGCGAATTATTGCTCACAATATTCTATCAGGCGCGAGTGGACTGGTCGACGCTGGGACTAGCCAGTCGCCGGTGCCACTGACTACTAGCCGGGGCGACTAGCTAGTAGCAGGCGGGACTGTCTAGTCGAAATCGCGGCTAGCTAGTCGCATTTACATGCGTTTTATTTTGTTTTTTTTTATAGATTCCCACGAGTGTGAGGTATAGGCAGACGCGTCTGTTCGCGGGCTCATTGACAATGCAGTAATTAAAGGTAAATGAAGTTTATAAAAATGAATTTGAGAAGGAAAAGTTTGTTTTTTATATAAAGAAATTCATTCAAAAATCGTCTGGCGCCAGAATATTTGTTTGTAATTCTGCGACGGATAAATCACAATATTCTATCAAGCGCGAGTGGCTACTCGCAAGTGCGACTAGCTACTCGCCGGCGCCCACTGACTAGTCGCAGGGGCGACTAGCTAGTAGCAGGCGGGACTGACTAGTTGAAACCGCGGCTATCTAGTCGCATTTACATACGTTTCTTTTTGTTTGTTTTTCAAAGTTACCCACGAGTGTTTGGTGTCCAAAGACGCATCTGCTCGCGGGCTGATTGACTGTGTAGTAATTGAAGGTAGCTACAGAACAAAATTATGAATTTAAGATGTAAAAATGTGTTTTTTATATATAGAAATTCATTCAAACATCGTCTGTCGCCAGAGCATTTTTTTGGGGTTCTGCGAATTATTTCTCACAATATTCTATCAGGCGCGAGTGGCTAGTCGACACTGGGACTAGCCAGTCGCCGGTGCCACTGACTACTAGCAGGGGCGACTAGCTAGTAGCAGGCGGGTCTGTCTAGTCGAAATCGCGGCTAGCTAGTCGCATTTACATGCGTTTTATTTTGTTTTTTTTTATAGATTCCCACGAGTGTGAGGTGTCTGCAGACGCGTCTGCTCGCGGGCTAATTGACAGTGCAGTAATTAAAGGTAAATGAAGTTTATAAAATTGAATTTAAGAAGGAAAAGTTTGTTTTTTATATAAAGAAATTCATTCAAAAATCGTCTGGCGCCAGAATATTGTTTTGTAGTTCTGCGACGGATAAATCACAATATTCTATCAAGCGCGAGTGGCTACTCGCAAGTGCGACTAGCTACTCGCCGGCGCCCACTGACTAGTCGCAGGGGCGACTAGCTAGTAGCAGGCGGGACTGGCTAGTTGAAACCGCGGCTATCTAGTCGCATTTACATACGTTTCTCTTTGTTTGTTTTTCAAAGTTACCCACGAGTGTTTGGTGTCTAAAGACGCGTCTGCTCGCGGACTGATTGAATTTGTAGTAATTGAACGTAGCTACAGAACAAAATTATGAATTTAAGATGGAAAAATGTGTTTTTTATATATAGAAATTCATTCAAAAATCGTCTGTCGCCAGAGCATTTTTTTGGGGTTCTGCGAATTATTGCTCACAATATTCTATCAGGCGCGAGTGGACTGGTCGACGCTGGGACTAGCCAGTCGCCGGTGCCACTGACTACTAGCAGGGTCGACTAGCTAGTAGCAGGCGGGTCTGTCTAGTCGAAATCGCGGCTAGCTAGTCGCATTTACATGCGTTTTATTTTGTTTTTTTTTATAGATTCCCACGAGTGTGAGGTGTCTGCAGACGCGTCTGCTCGCGGGCTCATTGACAGTGCAGTAATTAAAGGTAAATTAAGTTTATAAAAATGAATTTAAGAAGGAAAAGTTTGTTTTTTATATAAAGAAATTCATTCAAAAATCGTCTGGCGCCAGAATATTTTTTTGTAGTTCTGCGACGGATAAATCACAATATTCTATCAAGCGCGAGTGGCTTCTCGCAAGTGCGACTAGCTACTCGCCGGCGCCCACTGACTAGTCGCTGGGGCGACTAGCTAGTAGCAGGCGGGACTGACTAGTGGAAACCGCGGCTATCTAGTCGCATTTACATACGTTTCTTTTTGTTTGTTTTTCAAAGTTACCCACGAGTGTTTGGTGTCCAAAGACGCATCTGCTCGCGGGCTGATTGACTGTGTAGTAATTGAAGGTAGCTACAGAACAAAATTATGAATTTAAGATGTAAAAATGTGTTTTTTATATATAGAAATTCATTCAAACATCGTCTGTCGCCAGAGCATTTTTTTGGGGTTCTGCGAATTATTACTCACAATATTCTATCAGGCGCGAGTGGCTAGTCGACACTGGGACTAGCCAGTCGCCGGTGCCACTGACTACTAGCAGGGGCGACTAGCTAGTAGCAGGCGGGTCGGTCTAGTCGAAATCGCGGCTAGCTAGTCGCATTTACATGCGTTTTATTTTGTTTTTTTTTATAGATTCCCACGAGTGTGAGGTGTCTGCAGACGCGTCTGCTCGCGGGCTCATTGACAGTGCAGTAATTAAAGGTAAATGAAGTTTATAAAATTGAATTTAAGAAGGAAAAGTTTGTTTTTTATATAAAGAAATTCATTCAAAAATCGTCTGGCGCCAGAATATTTTTTTGTAGTTCTGCGACGGATAAATCACAATATTCTATCAAGCGCGAGTGGCTACTCGCAAGTGCGACTAGCTACTCGCCGGCGCCCACTGACTAGTCGCAGGGGCGACTAGCTAGTAGCAGGCGGGACTGACTAGTTGAAACCGCGGCTATCTAGTCGCATTTACATACGTTTCTCTTTGATTGTTTTTCAAAGTTACCCACGAGTGTTTGGTGTCTAAAGACGCGTCTGCTCGCGGACTGATTGAATGTGTAGTAATTGAAGGTAGCTACAGAACAAAATTATGACTTTAAGATGGAAAAGTTTGTTTTTTATATAAAGAAATTCATTCAAAAATCGTCTGGCGCCAGAATATTTTTTTGTAGTTCTGCGACGGATAAATCACAATATTCTATCAAGCGCGAGTGGCTACTCGCAAATGCGACTAGCTACTCGCCGGCGCCCACTGACTAGTCGCAGGGGCGACTAGCTAGTAGCAGGCGGGACTGACTAGTTGAAACCGCGGCTATCTAGTCGCATTTACATACGTTTCTTTTTGTTTGTTTTTCAAAGTTATCCACGAGTGTTTGGTGTCCAAAGACGCATCTGCTCGCGGGCTGATTGACTGTGTAGTAATTGAAGGTAGCTACAGAACAAAATTATGAATTTAAGATGGAAAAATGTGTTTTTTATATATAGAAATTCATTCATAATCGTCTGTCGCCAGAGCATTTTTTTGGGGTTCTGCGAAATATTACTCAAAATATTCTATCAGGCGCGAGTGGCTAGTCGACACTGGGACTAGCCGGTCACTGGTGCCACTGACTACTAGCAGGGGCGACTAGCTAGTAGCAGGCGGGACTGACTAGTCGAAATCGCGGCTAGCTAGTCGCATTTACATGCGTTTTATTTTGTTTTTTTTTATAGATTCCCACGAGTGTGAGGTGTCTGCAGACGCGTCTGCTCATGGGCTCATTGACAATGCAGTAATTAAAGTTAAATGAAGTTTATAAAAATGAATTTGAGAAGGAAAAGTTTGTTTTTTATATAAAGAAATTCATTCAAAAATCGTCTGGCGCCAGAATATTTGTTTGTAATTCTGCGACGGATAAATCACAATATTCTATCAAGCGCGAGTGGCTACTCGCAAGTGCGACTAGCCAGTCGCCGGTGCCACTGACTACTAGCAGGGGCGACCAGCTAGTAGCAGGCGGGACTGACTAGTCGAAACCGCGGCTATCTAGTCGCATTTACATACGTTTCTTTTTGTTTGTTTTTCAAAGTTACCCACGAGTGTTTGGTGTCCAAAGACGCATCTGCTCGCGGGCTGATTGACTGTGTAGTAATTGAAGGTAGCTACAGAACAAAATTATGAATTTAGATTTAGATGGAAAAATGTGTTTTTTATATATAGAAATTCATTCAAACATCGTCTGTCGCCAGAGCATTTTTTTGGGGTTCTGCGAATTATTACTCACAATATTCTATCAGGCGCGAGTGGCTAGTCGACACTGGGACTAGCCAGTCGCCGGTGCCACTGACTACTAGCAGGGGCGACTAGCTAGTAGCAGGCGGGTCTGTCTAGTCGAAATCGCGGCTAGCTAGTCGCATTTACATGCGTTTTATTTTGTTTTTTTTTATAGATTCCCACGAGTGTGAGGTGTCTGCAGACGCGTCTACTCGCGGGCTCATTGACAATGCAGTAATTAAAGTTAAATGAAGTTTATAAAAATGAATTTGAGAAGGAAAAGTTTGTTTTTTATATAAAGAAATTCATTCAAAAATCGTCTGGCGCCAGAATATTTGTTAGTAATTCTGCGACGGATAAATCACAATATTCTATCAAGCGCGAGTGGCTACTCGCAAGTGCGACTAGCCAGTCGCCGGTGCCACTGACTACTAGCAGGGGCGACCAGCTAGTAGCAGGCGGGACTGACTAGTCGAAACCGCGGCTATCTAGTCGCATTTACATACGTTTCTCTTTGATTGTTTTTCAAAGTTACCCACGAGTGTTTGGTGTCTAAAGACGCGTCTGCTCGCGGACTGATTGAATGTGTAGTAATTGAAGGTAGCTACAGAACAAAATTATGAATTTAAGATGGAAAAGTTTGTTTTTTATATAAAGAAATTCATTCAAAAATCGTCTGTCGCCAGAGCATTTTTTTGGGGTTCTGCGAATTATTGCTCACAATATTCTATCAGGCGCGAGTGGACTGGTTGACGCTGGGACTAGCCAGTCGCCGGTGCCACTGACTACTAGCAGGGTCGACTAGCTAGTAGCAGGCGGGTCTGTCTAGTCGAAATCGCGGCTAGCTAGTCGCATTTACATGCGTTTTATTTTGTTTTTTTTATAGATTGCCACGAGTGTGAGGTGTCTGCAGACGCGTCTGCTCGCGGGCTCATTGACAATGCAGTAATTAAAGGTAAATGAAGTTTATAAAAATGAATTTAAGAAGGAAAAGTTTGTTTTTTATATAAAGAAATTCATTCAAAAATCGTCTGGCGCCAGAATATTTTTTGTAGTTCTGCGACGGATAAATCACAATATTCTATCAAGCGCGAGTGGCTACTCGCAAATGCGACTAGCTAGTCTTCGGCGCCCACTGACTAGTCGCAGGGGCGACTAGCTAGTAGCAGGCGGGACTGACTAGTGGAAACCGCGGCTATCTAGTCGCATTTACATACGTTTCTCTTTGTTTGTTTTCAAAGCTACCCACGAGTGTTTGGTGTCTAAAGACGCGTCTGCTCGCGGGCTGATTGACTGTGTAGTAATTGAAGGTAGCTACAGAACAAAATTATGAATTTAAGATGTAAAAATGTGTTTTTTATATATAGAAATTCATTCAAAAATCGTCTGTCGCCAGAGCATTTTTTTGGGGTTTTGCGAATTATTGCTCACAATATTCTATCAGGCGCGAGTGGACTGGTCGACGCTGGGACTAGCCAGTCGCCGGTGCCACTGACTACTAGCAGGGGCGACTAGCTAGTAGCAGGCGGGACTGACTAGTTGAAACCGCGGCTATCTAGTCGCATTTACATACGTTTCTCTTTGTTTGTTTTTCAAAGTTACCCACGAGTGTTTGGTGTCTAAAGACGCGTCTGCTCGCGGACTGATTGAATGTGTAGTAATTGAAGGTAGCTACAGAACAAAATTATGAATTTAAGATGGAAAAATGTGTTTTTTATATATAGAAATTCATTCAAAAATCGTCTGTCGCCAGAGCATTTTTTTGGGGTTCTGCGAATTATTGCTCACAATATTCTATCAGGCGCGAGTGGACTGGTCGACGCTGGGACTAGCCAGTCGCCGGTGCCACTGACTACTAGCCGGGGCGACTAGCTAGTAGCAGGCGGGAGTGACTAGTCGAAATCGCGGCTAGCTAGTCGCATTTACATACGTTTCTCTTTGTTTGTTTTTCAAAGTTACCCACGAGTGTTTGGTGTCTAAAGACGCGTCTGCTCGCGGACTGATTGAATGTGTAGTAATTGAAGGTAGCTACAGAACAAAATTATGAATTTAAGATGGAAAAATGTGTTTTTTATATTAGGTCTTTACCTATGAAATTGCCGTTCTGCAGTACTGGCCATTTCAAATCAAAATAATTTTTGTTTGGCTATGAATTCTAATTTCAAATTAATTTTATTTTAAAAACATGGATTTTTTTTTCTAAAAGTAGTCATTTCTTTATTGATTAGTGTTACATTTTCATCGCATTTCAATCTTTTTCGTCATCATGGATACGTTAAAAATTCGAGTAATTATGGAATATGAGTACCGTCGTGGCAGCAACGCGGCACAAGCGGCACGCAACATCAACGACGTTTACGGAGCTAACTCTACAAACCAACGCACCACCTGTTATTGGTTTGCTCGCTTCCGTTCTGGAAATTTCGACCTGAAAAATGAACCTCGCGGTCGTCCGAAGACTTTGGTCGACAATGACGAATTAAAGGCGATTGTGGAAGCTGATGATACACAATCTACGGCTGAATTAGCAGCAGCTTTCGACGTTAGCGTCAAAACAATATTGGTCCATTTGCGTCAAATTGGCAAGGTAAAAAAGCTTGACAAATGGGTGCCCCACGAACTCAATGATCGCCAGCGCGAAGTACGCGTCGAGACGTGCCTTGCACTGCTCAACAGACACACAAATGAAGGAATTTTGAACCGCATTGTTACTTGCGATGAAAAATGGATTCTGTTTGATAACCGTAAGCGCTCAGCAAGTTGGTTGGATCCTGGTTCAGCACCTAAACAATGCCCTAAACGAAAACTTACCCCTAGAAAAGTGATGGTCACTGTTTGGTGGTCTAGCGCCGGTGTGATTCATCACAGCTTCTTACCAAACGGGGTGAGCATTACTGCAGATGTGTACTGTGAAGAACTGAACACAATGATGGAGAAGCTGGCGCATCTCCAACCAGCATTGGTCAATCGCTCGTCTCCGCTGCTCCTGCACGACAACGCGCGACCTCATACTGCACAGCAGACGGTCTCCAAGTTGCAAGAACTGGGGTTGGAAGCTCTCCGTCATCCGCCCTACTCACCAGACCTTGCGCCTACAGACTACTACTTTTTCCAGAATTTGGATAACTTCTTGGCGGGAAAAAAATTTAATACCCGAGAGGCAGTACAAAATGCCTTTGAAGAATTTGTTGCCTCCCGTCCAGCTGATTTCTTTAAGAAGGGCATCAATAAACTGCCACTGCGATGGCAAAGATGCATTGATTGCATGGGTGATTACTTCGATTAATACAAATAAAAAATTCATGAAAAAAATTCGTTTAAATTTTTTCATACAAAACGGCAATTTCATAGGTAAAGACCTATTATATAGAAATTCATTCAAAAATCGTCTGTCGCCAGAGCATTTTTTTGGGGTTCTGCGAATTATTGCTCACAATATTCTATCAGGCGCGAGTGGACTGGTTGACGCTGGGACTAGCCAGTCGCCGGTGCCACTGACTACTAGCAGGGTCGACTAGCTAGTAGCAGGCGGGTCTGTCTAGTCGAAATCGCGGCTATCTAGTCGCATTTACATGCGTTTTATTTTGTTTTTTTTATAGATTCCCACGAGTGTGAGGTGTCTGCAGACGCGTCTGCTCGCGGGCTCATTGACAATGCAGTAATTAAAGGTAAATGAAGTTTATAAAAATGAATTTAAGAAGGAAAAGTTTGTTTTTTATATAAAGAAATTCATTCAAAAATCGTCTGGCGCCAGAATATTTTTTGTAGTTCTGCGACGGATAAATCACAATATTCTATCAAGCGCGAGTGGCTACTCGCAAATGCGACTAGCTAGTCTTCGGCGCCCACTGACTAGTCGCAGGGGCGACTAGCTAGTAGCAGGCGGGACTGACTAGTGGAAACCGCGGCTATCTAGTCGCATTTACATACGTTTCTCTTTGTTTGTTTTCAAAGCTACCCACGGGTGTTTGGTGTCTAAAGACGCGTCTGCTCGCGGGCTGATTGACTGTGTAGTAATTGAAGGTAGCTACAGAACAAAATTATGAATTTAAGATGTAAAAATGTGTTTTTTATATATAGAAATTCATTCAAAAATCGTCTGTCGCCAGAGCATTTTTTTGGGGTTTTGCGAATTATTGCTCACAATATTCTATCAGGCGCGAGTGGACTGGTCGACGCTGGGACTAGCCAGTCGCCGGTGCCACTGACTACTAGCAGGGGCGACTAGCTAGTAGCAGGCGGGACTGACTAGTTGAAACCGCGGCTATCTAGTCGCATTTACATACGTTTCTCTTTGTTTGTTTTTCAAAGTTACCCACGAGTGTTTGGTGTCTAAAGACGCGTCTGCTCGCGGACTGATTGAATGTGTAGTAATTGAAGGTAGCTACAGAACAAAATTATGAATTTAAGATGGAAAAATGTGTTTTTTATATATAGAAATTCATTCAAAAATCGTCTGTCGCCAGAGCATTTTTTTGGGGTTCTGCGAATTATTGCTCACAATATTCTATCAGGCGCGAGTGGACTGGTCGACGCTGGGACTAGCCAGTCGCCGGTGCCACTGACTACTAGCCGGGGCGACTAGCTAGTAGCAGGCGGGAGTGACTAGTCGAAATCGCGGCTAGCTAGTCGCATTTACATACGTTTCTCTTTGTTTGTTTTTCAAAGTTACCCACGAGTGTTTGGTGTCTAAAGACGCGTCTGCTCGCGGACTGATTGAATGTGTAGTAATTGAAGGTAGCTACAGAACAAAATTATGAATTTAAGATGGAAAAATGTGTTTTTTATATATAGAAATTCATTCAAAAATCGTCTGTCGCCAGAGCATTTTTTTGGGGTTCTGCGAATTATTGCTCACAATATTTTATCAGGCGCGAGTGGACTGGTCGACGCTGGGACTAGCCAGTCGCCCGTGCCACTGACTACTAGCAGGGGCGACTAGCTAGTAGCAGGCGGGACTGTCTAGTCGAAATCGCAGCTAGCTAGTCGCATTTACATGCGTTTTATTTTGTTTTTTTTTATAGATTCCCACGAGTGTGAGGTGTCTGCAGACGCGTCTGCTCGCGGGCTCATTGACAGTGCAGTAATTTAAGGTAAATGAAGTTTATAAAAATGAATTTAAGAAGGAAAAGTTTGTTTTTTATTTAAAGAAATTCATTCAAAAATCGTCTGGCGCCAGAATATTTTTTTGTAGTTCTGCGACGGATAAATCACAATATTCTATCAAGCGCGAGTGGCTACTCGCAAGTGCGACTAGCTACTCGCCGGCGCCCACTGACTAGTCGCAGGGGCGACTAGCTAGTAGCAGGCGGGACTGACTAGTGGAAACCGCGGCTATCTAGTCGCATTTACATACGTTTCTTTTTGTTTGTTTTCAAAGCTACCCACGAGTGTTGGGTGTCTAAAGACGCGTCTGCTCGCGGGCTGATTGACTGTGTAGTAACTAAAGGTAGCTACACAACAAAATTATGATTTTAAGATGTAAAAATGTGTTTTTTGTATATAGAAATTCATTCAAAAATCGTCTGTCGCCAGAGCATTTTTTTGGTGTTCTGCGAATTATTGCTCACAATATTCTATCAGGCGCGAGTGGACTGGTCGACGCTGGGACTAGCCAGTCGCCGGTGCCACTGACTACTAGCAGGGGCGACTAGCTAGTAGCAGGCGGGACTGTCTAGTCGAAATCGCAGCTAGCTAGTCGCATTTACATGCGTTTTATTTTGTTTTTTTTTATAGATTCCCACGAGTGTGAGGTGTCTGCAGACGCGTCTGCTCGCGGGCTCATTGACAGTGCAGTAATTTAAGGTAAATGAAGTTTATAAAAATGAATTTAAGAAGGAAAAGTTTGTTTTTTATATCAAGAAATTCATTCAAAAATCGTCTGGCGCCAGAATATTTTTTTGTAGTTCTGCGACGGATAAATCACAATATTCTATCAAGCGCGAGTGGCTACTCGCAAGTGCGACTAGCTACTCGCCGGCGCCCACTGACTAGTCGCAGGGGCGACTAGCTAGTAGCAGGCGGGACTGACTAGTTGAAACCGCGGCTATCTAGTCGCATTTACATACGTTTCTCTTTGTTTGTTTTTCAAAGTTACCCACGAGTGTTTGGTGTCTAAAGACGCGTCTGCTCGCGGACTGATTGAATTTGTAGTAATTGAAGGTAGCTACAGAACAAAATTATGAATTTAAGATGGAAAAATGTGTTTTTTATATATAGAAATGCATTCAAAAATCGTCTGTCGCCAGAGCATTTTTTTGGGGTTCTGCGAATTATTGCTCACAATATTCTATCAGGCGCGAGTGGACTGGTCGACGCTGGGACTAGCCAGTCGCCGGTGCCACTGACTACTAGCAGGGGCGACTAGCTAGTAGCAGGCGGGACTGTCTAGTCGAAATCGCAGCTAGCTAGTCGCATTTACATGCGTTTTATTTTGTTTTTTTTTATAGATTCCCACGAGTGTGAGGTGTCTGCAGACGCGTCTGCTCGCGGGCTCATTGACAGTGCAGTAATTTAAGGTAAATGAAGTTTATAAAAATGAATTTAAGAAGGAAAAGTTTGTTTTTTATATCAAGAAATTCATTTAAAAATCGTCTGGCGCCAGAATATTTTTTTGTAGTTCTGCGACGGATAAATCACAATATTCTATCAAGCGCGAGTGGCTACTCGCAAGTGCGACTAGCTACTCGCCGGCGCCCACTGACTAGTCGCAGGGGCGACTAGCTAGTAGCAGGCGGGACTGACTAGTTGAAACCGCGGCTATCTAGTCGCATTTACATACGTTTCTCTTTGTTTGTTTTTCAAAGTTACCCACGAGTGTTTGGTGTCTAAAGACGCGTCTGCTCGCGGACTGATTGAATTTGTAGTAATTGAAGGTAGCTACAGAACAAAATTATGAATTTAAGAAGGAAAAGTTTGTTTTTTATATAAAGAAATTCATTCAAAAATCGTCTGGCGCCAGAATATTTTTTTGTAGTTCTGCGACGGATAAATCACAATATTCTATCAAGCGCGAGTGGCTACTCGCAAGTGCGACTAGCTACTCGCCGGCGCCCACTGACTAGTCGCAGGGGCGACTAGCTAGTAGCAGGCGGGACTGACTAGTCAAAACCGCGGCTATCTAGTCGCATTTACATACGTTTCTTTTTGTTTGTTTTCAAAGCTACCCACGAGTGTTTGGTGTCTAACGACGCGTCTGCTCGCGGGCTGATTGACTGTGTAGTAACTACAGGTAGCTACACAACAAAATTATGATTTTAAGATGTAAAAATGTGTTTTTTATATATAGAAATTCATTCAAAAATCGTCTGTCGCCAGAGCATTTTTTTGGTGTTCTGCGAATTATTGGTCACAATATTCTATCAGGCGCGAGTGGACTGGTCGACGCTGGGACTAGCCATTCGCCGGTGCCACTGGCTACTAGCAGGGGCGACTAGCTAGTAGCAGGCGGGACTGACTAGTTGAAACCGCGGCTAGCTAGTCGCATTTACATGCGTTTTATTTTGTTTTTTTTTATAGATTCCCACGAGTGTGAGGTGTCTGCAGACGCGTCTGCTCGCGGGCTCATTGACAATGCAGTAATTAAAGGTAAATGAAGTTTATAAAAATGAATTTAAGAAGGAATAGTTTGTTTTTTATATAAAGAAATTCATTCAAAAATCGTCTGGCGCCAGAATATTTTTTTGTAGTTCTGCGACGGATAAATCACAATATTCTATCAAGCGCGAGTGGCTACTCGCAAATGCGACTAGCTAGTCTTCGGCGCCCACTGACTAGTCGCAGGGGCGACTAGCTAGTAGCAGGCGGGACTGACTAGTGGAAACCGCGGCTATCTAGTCGCATTTACATACGTTTCTCTTTGTTTGTTTTCAAAGCTACCCACGAGTGTTTGGTGTCTAAAGACGCGTCTGCTCGCGGACTGATTGAATGTGTAGTAATTGAAGGTAGCTACAGAACAAAATTATGAATTTAAGATGGAAAAATGTGTTTTTTATATATAGAAATTCATTCAAAAATCGTCTGTCGCCAGAGCATTTTTTTGGGGTTCTGCGAATTATTGCTCACAATATTCTATCAGGCGCGAGTGGACTGGTCGACGCTGGGACTAGCCAGTCGCCGGTGCCACTGACTCCTAGCCGGGGCGACTAGCTAGTAGCAGGCGGGACTGACTAGTGGAAACCGCGGCTATCTATTTGCATTTACATACGTTTCTCTTTGTTTGTTTTTCAAAGTTACCCACGAGTGTTTGGTGTCTAAAGACGCGTCTGCTCGCGGACTGATTGAATGTGTAGTAATTGAAGGTTGCTACTGAACAAAATTATGAATTTAAGATGGAAAAATGTGTTTTTTATATATAGAAATTCATTCAAAAATCGTCTGTCGCCAGAGCATTTTTTTGGGGTTCTGCGAATTATTGCTCACAATATTTTATCAGGCGCGAGTGGACTGGTCGACGCTGGGACTAGCCAGTCGCCGGTGCCACTGACTACTAGCAGGGTCGACTAGCTAGTAGCAGGCGGGTCTGTCTAGTCGAAATCGCGGCTAGCTAAACGCATTTACATGCGTTTTATTTTGTTTTTTTTTATAGATTCCCACGAGTGTGAGGTGTCTGCAGACGCGTCTGCTCGCGGGCTCATTGGCAGTGCAGTAATTAAAGGTGAATGAAGTTTATAAAAATGAATTTAAGAAGGAAAAGTTTGTTTTTTATATAAAGAAATTCATTCAAAAATCGTCTGGCGCCAGAATATTTTTTTGTAGTTCTGCGACGGATAAATCACAATATTCTATCAAGCGCGAGTGGCTACTCGCAAGTGCGACTAGCTACTCGCCGGCGCCCACTGACTAGTCGCAGGTGCGACTAGCTAGTAGCAGGCGGGACTGACTAGTGGAAACCGCGGCTATCTAGTCACATTTACATACGTTTCTTTTTGTTTGTTTTCAAAGCTACCCACGAGTGTTTGGTGTCTAAAGACGCGTCTGCTCGCGGGCTGATTGACTGTGTAGTAATTAAAGGTAGCTACACAACAAAATTATGATTTTAAGATGTAGAAATGTGTTTTTTATATATAGAAATTCATTCAAAAATCGTCTGTCGCCAGAGCATTTTTTTGGTGTTCTGCGAATTATTGCTCACAATATTCTATCAGGCGCGAGTGGACTGGTCGACGCTGGGACTAGCCAGTCGCCGGTGCCACTGACTACTAGCAGGGGCGACTAGCTAGTAGCAGGCGGGACTGTCTAGTCGAAATCGCAGCTAGCTAGTCGCATTTACATGCGTTTTATTTTGTTTTTTTTTATAGATTCCCACGAGTGTGAGGTGTCTGCAGACGCGTCTGCTCGCGGGCTCATTGACAGTGCAGTAATTTAAGGTAAATGAAGTTTATAAAAATGAATTTAAGAAGGAAAAGTTTGTTTTTTATATCAAGAAATTCATTCAAAAATCGTCTGGCGCCAGAATATTTTTTTGTAGTTCTGCGACGGATAAATCACAATATTCTATCAAGCGCGAGTGGCTACTCGCAAGTGCGACTAGCTACTCGCCGGCGCCCACTGACTAGTCGCAGGGGCGACTAGCTAGTAGCAGGCGGGACTGACTAGTTGAAACCGCGGCTATCTAGTCGCATTTACATACGTTTCTCTTTGTTTGTTTTTCAAAGTTACCCACGAGTGTTTGGTGTCTAAAGACGCGTCTGCTCGCGGACTGATTGAATTTGTAGTAATTGAAGGTAGCTACAGAACAAAATTATGAATTTAAGATGGAAAAATGTGTTTTTTATATATAGAAATGCATTCAAAAATCGTCTGTCGCCAGAGCATTTTTTTGGGGTTCTGCGAATTATTGCTCACAATATTCTATCAGGCGCGAGTGGACTGGTCGACGCTGGGACTAGCCAGTCGCCGGTGCCACTGACTACTAGCCGGGGCGACTAGCTAGTAGCAGGCGGGACTGTCTAGTCGAAATCGCGGCTAGCTAGTCGCATTTACATGCGTTTTATTTTGTTTTTTTTTATAGATTCCCACGAGTGTGAGGTGTCTGCAGACGCGTCTGCTCGCGGGCTCATTGGCAGTGCAGTAATTAAAGGTAAATGAAGTTTATAAAAATGAATTTAAGAAGGAAAAGTTTGTTTTTTATATAAAGAAATTCATTCAAAAATCGTCTGGCGCCAGAATATTTTTTTGTAGTTCTGCGACGGATAAATCACAATATTCTATCAAGCGCGAGTGGCTACTCGCAAATGCGACTAGCTAGTCGCCGGCGCCCACTGACTAGTCGCAGGGGCGACTAGCTAGTAGTAGGCGGGCCTGACTAGTGGAAACCGCGGCTATCTAGTCGCATTTACATACGTTTCTCTTTGTTTGTTTTCAAAGCTACCCACGAGTGTTTGGTGTCTAAAGACGCGTCTGCTCGCGGGCTGATTGACTGCGTAGTAATTGAAGGTAGCTACAGAACAAAATTATGAATTTAAGATGTAAAAATATGTTTTTTATATATAGAAATTCATTCAAAAATCGTCTGTCGCCAGAGCATTTTTTTGGGGTTCTGCGAATTATTGCTCACAATATTCTATCAGGCGCGAGTGGACTGGTCGACGCTGGGACTAGCCAGTCGCCGGTGCCACTGACTACTAGCAGGGGCGACTAGCTAGTAGCAGGCGGGACTGACTAGTTGAAACCGCGGCTATCTAGTCGCATTTACATACGTTTCTCTTTGTTTGTTTTTCAAAGTTACCCACGAGTGTTTGGTGTCTAAAGACGCGTCTGCTCGCGGACTGATTGAATGTGTAGTAATTGAAGGTAGCTACAGAACAAAATTATGAATTTAAGATGGAAAAATGTGTTTTTTATATTAGGTCTTTACCTATGAAATTGCCGTTCTGCAGTACTGGCCATTTCAAATCAAAATAATTTTTGTTTGGCTATGAATTCTAATTTCAAATTAATTTTATTTTAAAAACATGGATTTTTTTTTCTAAAAGTAGTCATTTCTTTATTGATTAGTGTTACATTTTCATCGCATTTCAGTCTTTTTCGTCATCATGGATACGTTAAAAATTCGAGTAATTATGGAATATGAGTACCGTCGTGGCAGCAACGCGGCACAAGCGGCACGCAACATCAACGACGTTTACGGAGCTAACTCTACAAACCAACGCACCACCTGTTATTGGTTTGCTCGCTTCCGTTCTGGAAATTTCGACCTGAAAAATGAACCTCGCGGTCGTCCGAAGACTTTGGTCGACAATGACGAATTAAAGGCGATTGTGGAAGCTGATGATACACAATCTACGGCTGAATTAGCAGCAGCTTTCGACGTTAGCGTCAAAACAATATTGGTCCATTTGCGTCAAATTGGCAAGGTAAAAAAGCTTGACAAATGGGTGCCCCACGAACTCAATGATCGCCAGCGCGAAGTACGCGTCGAGACGTGCCTTGCACTGCTCAACAGACACACAAATGAAGGAATTTTGAACCGCATTGTTACCTGCGATGAAAAATGGATTCTGTTTGATAACCGTAAGCGCTCAGCAAGTTGGTTGGATCCTGGTTCAGCACCTAAACAATGCCCTAAACGAAAACTTACCCCTAGAAAAGTGATGGTCACTGTTTGGTGGTCTAGCGCCGGTGTGATTCATCACAGCTTCTTACCAAACGGGGTGAGCATTACTGCAGATGTGTACTGTGAAGAACTGAACACAATGATGGAGAAGCTGGCGCATCTCCAACCAGCATTGGTCAATCGCTCGTCTCCGCTGCTCCTGCACGACAACGCGCGACCTCATACTGCACAGCAGACGGTCTCCAAGTTGCAAGAACTGGGGTTGGAAGCTCTCCGTCATCCGCCCTACTCACCAGACCTTGCGCCTACAGACTACTACTTTTTCCAGAATTTGGATAACTTCTTGGCGGGAAAAAAATGTAATACCCGAGAGGCAGTACAAAATGCCTTTGAAGAATTTGTTGCCTCCCGTCCAGCTGATTTCTTTAAGAAGGGCATCAATAAACTGCCACTGCGATGGCAAAGATGCATTGATTGCATGGGTGATTACTTCGATTAATACAAATAAAAAATTCATGAAAAAAATTCGTTTAAATTTTTTCATACAAAACGGCAATTTCATAGGTAAAGACCTATTATATAGAAATTCATTCAAAAATCGTCTGTCGCCAGAGCATTTTTTTGGGGTTCTGCGAATTATTGCTCACAATATTCTATCAGGCGCGAGTGGACTGGTCGACGCTGGGACTAGCCAGTCGCCGGTGCCACTGACTAGTCGCAGGGGCGACTAGCTAGTAGCAGGCGGGACTGACTTGTTGAAACCGCGGCTATCTAGTCGCATTTACATACGTTTCTCTTTGTTTGTTTTTCAAAGTTACCCACGAGTGTTTGGTGTCTAAAGACGCGTCTGCTCGCGGACTGATTGAATGTGTAGTAATTGAAGGTTGCTACTGAACAAAATTATGAATTTAAGATGGAAAAATGTGTTTTTTATATATAGAAATTCATTCAAAAATCGTCTGTCGCCAGAGCATTTTTTTGGGGTTCTGCGAATTATTGCTCACAATATTTTATCAGGCGCGAGTGGACTGGTCGACGCTGGGACTAGCCAGTCGCCGGTGCCACTGACTACTAGCAGGGTCGACTAGCTAGTAGCAGGCGGGTCTGTCTAGTCGAAATCGCGGCTAGCTAAACGCATTTACATGCGT
Organism: Dryobotodes eremita; assembly: GCA_917490735.1. Lineage (NCBI taxonomy): Eukaryota > Metazoa > Arthropoda > Insecta > Lepidoptera > Noctuidae > Dryobotodes > Dryobotodes eremita. Next base: position 12,711,105 of record OU823269.1, on the reverse strand, counting down.
TTTATTTTGTTTTTTTTTATAGATTCCCACGAGTGTGAGGTGTCTGCAGACGCGTCTGCTCGCGGGCTCATTGGCAGTGCAGTAATTAAAGGTAAATGAAGTTTATAAAAATGAATTTAAGAAGGAAAAGTTTGTTTTTTATATAAAGAAATTCATTCAAAAATCGTCTGGCGCCAGAATATTTTTTTGTAGTTCTGCGACGGATAAATCACAATATTCTATCAAGCGCGAGTGGCTACTCGCAAGTGCGACTAGCTACTCGCCGGCGCCCACTGACTAGTCGCAGGTGCGACTAGCTAGTAGCAGGCGGGACTGACTAGTGGAAACCGCGGCTATCTAGTCACATTTACATACGTTTCTTTTTGTTTGTTTTCAAAGCTACCCACGAGTGTTTGGTGTCTAAAGACGCGTCTGCTCGCGGGCTGATTGACTGTGTAGTAATTAAAGGTAGCTACACAACAAAATTATGATTTTAAGATGTAGAAATGTGTTTTTTATATATAGAAATTCATTCAAAAATCGTCTGTCGCCAGAGCATTTTTTTGGGGTTCTGCGAATTATTGCTCACAATATTTTATCAGGCGCGAGTGGACTGGTCGACGCTGGGACTAGCCAGTCGCCGGTGCCACTGACTACTAGCAGGGTCGACTAGCTAGTAGCAGGCGGGTCTGTCTAGTCGAAATCGCGGCTAGCTAAACGCATTTACATGCGTTTTATTTTGTTTTTTTTTATAGATTCCCACGAGTGTGAGGTGTCTGCAGACGCGTCTGCTCGCGGGCTCATTGGCAGTGCAGTAATTAAAGGTAAATGAAGTTTATAAAAATGAATTTAAGAAGGAAAAGTTTGTTTTTTATATAAAGAAATTCATTCAAAAATCGTCTGGCGCCAGAATATTTTTTTGTAGTTCTGCGACGGATAAATCACAATATTCTATCAAGCGCGAGTGGCTACTCGCAAATGCGACTAGCTAGTCGCCGGCGCCCACTGACTAGTCGCAGGGGCGACTAGCTAGTAGTAGGCGGGACTGACTAGTGGAAACCGCGGCTATCTAGTCGCATTTACATACGTTTCTCTTTGTTTGTTTTCAAAGCTACCCACGAGTGTTTGGTGTCTAAAGACGCGTCTGCTCGCGGGCTGATTGACTGTGTAGTAATTGAAGGTAGCTACAGAACAAAATTATGAATTTAAGATGTAAAAATATGTTTTTTATATATAGAAATTCATTCAAAAATCGTCTGTCGCCAGAGCATTTTTTTGGGGTTCTGCGAATTATTGCTCACAATATTCTATCAGGCGCGAGTGGACTGGTCGACGCTGGGACTAGCCAGTCGCCGGTGCCACTGACTACTAGCAGGGGCGACTAGCTAGTAGCAGGCGGGACTAACTAGTTGAAACCGCGGCTATCTAGTCGCATTTACATACGTTTCTCTTTGTTTGTTTTTCAAAGTTACCCACGAGTGTTTGGTGTCTAAAGACGCGTCTGCTCGCGGACTGATTGAATGTGTAGTAATTGAAGGTAGCTACAGAACAAAATTATGAATTTAAGATGGAAAAATGTGTTTTTTATATATAGAAATTCATTCAAAAATCGTCTGTCGCCAGAGCATTTTTTTGGGGTTCTGCGAATTATTGCTCACAATATTCTATCAGGCGCGAGTGGACTGGTCGACGCTGGGACTAGCCAGTCGCCGGTGCCACTGACTAGTCGCAGGGGCGACTAGCTAGTAGCAGGCGGGACTGACTTGTTGAAACCGCGGCTATCTAGTCGCATTTACATACGTTTCTCTTTGTTTGTTTTTCAAAGTTACCCACGAGTGTTTGGTGTCTAAAGACGCGTCTGCTCGCGGACTGATTGAATGTGTAGTAATTGAAGGTTGCTACTGAACAAAATTATGAATTTAAGATGGAAAAATGTGTTTTTTATATATAGAAATTCATTCAAAAATCGTCTGTCGCCAGAGCATTTTTTTGGGGTTCTGCGAATTATTGCTCACAATATTTTATCAGGCGCGAGTGGACTGGTCGACGCTGGGACTAGCCAGTCGCCGGTGCCACTGACTACTAGCAGGGTCGACTAGCTAGTAGCAGGCGGGTCTGTCTAGTCGAAATCGCGGCTAGCTAAACGCATTTACATGCGTTTTATTTTGTTTTTTTTTATAGATTCCCACGAGTGTGAGGTGTCTGCAGACGCGTCTGCTCGCGGGCTCATTGGCAGTGCAGTAATTAAAGGTAAATGAAGTTTATAAAAATGAATTTAAGAAGGAAAAGTTTGTTTTTTATATAAAGAAATTCATTCAAAAATCGTCTGGCGCCAGAATATTTTTTTGTAGTTCTGCGACGGATAAATCACAATATTCTATCAAGCGCGAGTGGCTACTCGCAAGTGCGACTAGCTACTCGCCGGCGCCCACTGACTAGTCGCAGGTGCGACTAGCTAGTAGCAGGCGGGACTGACTAGTGGAAACCGCGGCTATCTAGTCACATTTACATACGTTTCTTTTTGTTTGTTTTCAAAGCTACCCACGAGTGTTTGGTGTCTAAAGACGCGTCTGCTCGCGGGCTGATTGACTGTGTAGTAATTAAAGGTAGCTACACAACAAAATTATGATTTTAAGATGTAGAAATGTGTTTTTTATATATAGAAATTCATTCAAAAATCGTCTGTCGCCAGAGCATTTTTTTGGGGTTCTGCGAATTATTGCTCACAATATTCTATCAGGCGCGAGTGGACTGGTCGACGCTGGGACTAGCCAGTCGCCGGTGCCACTGACTACTAGCAGGGGCGACTAGCTAGTAGCAGGCGGGACTGACTAGTTGAAACCGCGGCTATCTAGTCGCATTTACATACGTTTCTCTTTGTTTGTTTTTCAAAGTTACCCACGAGTGTTTGGTGTCTAAAGACGCGTCTGCTCGCGGACTGATTGAATGTGTAGTAATTGAAGGTAGCTACAGAACAAAATTATGAATTTAAGATGGAAAAATGTGTTTTTTATATATAGAAATTCATTCAAAAATCGTCTGTCGCCAGAGCATTTTTTTGGGGTTCTGCGAATTATTGCTCACAATATTCTATCAGGCGCGAGTGGACTGGTCGACGCTGGGACTAGCCAGTCGCCGGTGCCACTGACTAGTCGCAGGGGCGACTAGCTAGTAGCAGGCGGGACTGACTTGTTGAAACCGCGGCTATCTAGTCGCATTTACATACGTTTCTCTTTGTTTGTTTTTCAAAGTTACCCACGAGTGTTTGGTGTCTAAAGACGCGTCTGCTCGCGGACTGATTGAATGTGTAGTAATTGAAGGTTGCTACTGAACAAAATTATGAATTTAAGATGGAAAAATGTGTTTTTTATATATAGAAATTCATTCAAAAATCGTCTGTCGCCAGAGCATTTTTTTGGGGTTCTGCGAATTATTGCTCACAATATTTTATCAGGCGCGAGTGGACTGGTCGACGCTGGGACTAGCCAGTCGCCGGTGCCACTGACTACTAGCAGGGTCGACTAGCTAGTAGCAGGCGGGTCTGTCTAGTCGAAATCGCGGCTAGCTAAACGCATTTACATGCGTTTTATTTTGTTTTTTTTTATAGATTCCCACGAGTGTGAGGTGTCTGCAGACGCGTCTGCTCGCGGGCTCATTGGCAGTGCAGTAATTAAAGGTAAATGAAGTTTATAAAAATGAATTTAAGAAGGAAAAGTTTGTTTTTTATATAAAGAAATTCATTCAAAAATCGTCTGGCGCCAGAATATTTTTTTGTAGTTCTGCGACGGATAAATCACAATATTCTATCAAGCGCGAGTGGCTACTCGCAAGTGCGACTAGCTACTCGCCGGCGCCCACTGACTAGTCGCAGGTGCGACTAGCTAGTAGCAGGCGGGACTGACTAGTGGAAACCGCGGCTATCTAGTCACATTTACATACGTTTCTTTTTGTTTGTTTTCAAAGCTACCCACGAGTGTTTGGTGTCTAAAGACGCGTCTGCTCGCGGGCTGATTGACTGTGTAGTAATTAAAGGTAGCTACACAACAAAATTATGATTTTAAGATGTAGAAATGTGTTTTTTATATATAGAAATTCATTCAAAAATCGTCTGTCGCCAGAGCATTTTTTTGGTGTTCTGCGAATTATTGCTCACAATATTCTATCAGGCGCGAGTGGACTGGTCGACGCTGGGACTAGCCAGTCGCCGGTGCCACTGACTACTAGCAGGGGCGACTAGCTAGTAGCAGGCGGGACTGTCTAGTCGAAATCGCAGCTAGCTAGTCGCATTTACATGCGTTTTATTTTGTTTTTTTTTATAGATTCCCACGAGTGTGAGGTGTCTGCAGACGCGTCTGCTCGCGGGCTCATTGACAGTGCAGTAATTTAAGGTAAATGAAGTTTATAAAAATGAATTTAAGAAGGAAAAGTTTGTTTTTTATATCAAGAAATTCATTCAAAAATCGTCTGGCGCCAGAATATTTTTTTGTAGTTCTGCGACGGATAAATCACAATATTCTATCAAGCGCGAGTGGCTACTCGCAAGTGCGACTAGCTACTCGCCGGCGCCCACTGACTAGTCGCAGGGGCGACTAGCTAGTAGCAGGCGGGACTGACTAGTTGAAACCGCGGCTATCTAGTCGCATTTACATACGTTTCTCTTTGTTTGTTTTTCAAAGTTACCCACGAGTGTTTGGTGTCTAAAGACGCGTCTGCTCGCGGACTGATTGAATTTGTAGTAATTGAAGGTAGCTACAGAACAAAATTATGAATTTAAGATGGAAAAATGTGTTTTTTATATATAGAAATGCATTCAAAAATCGTCTGTCGCCAGAGCATTTTTTTGGGGTTCTGCGAATTATTGCTCACAATATTCTATCAGGCGCGAGTGGACTGGTCGACGCTGGGACTAGCCAGTCGCCGGTGCCACTGACTACTAGCCGGGGCGACTAGCTAGTAGCAGGCGGGACTGTCTAGTCGAAATCGCGGCTAGCTAGTCGCATTTACATGCGTTTTATTTTGTTTTTTTTTATAGATTCCCACGAGTGTGAGGTGTCTGCAGACGCGTCTGCTCGCGGGCTCATTGGCAGTGCAGTAATTAAAGGTAAATGAAGTTTATAAAAATGAATTTAAGAAGGAAAAGTTTGTTTTTTATATAAAGAAATTCATTCAAAAATCGTCTGGCGCCAGAATATTTTTTTGTAGTTCTGCGACGGATAAATCACAATATTCTATCAAGCGCGAGTGGCTACTCGCAAATGCGACTAGCTAGTCGCCGGCGCCCACTGACTAGTCGCAGGGGCGACTAGCTAGTAGTAGGCGGGACTGACTAGTGGAAACCGCGGCTATCTAGTCGCATTTACATACGTTTCTCTTTGTTTGTTTTCAAAGCTACCCACGAGTGTTTGGTGTCTAAAGACGCGTCTGCTCGCGGGCTGATTGACTGTGTAGTAATTGAAGGTAGCTACAGAACAAAATTATGAATTTAAGATGTAAAAATATGTTTTTTATATATAGAAATTCATTCAAAAATCGTCTGTCGCCAGAGCATTTTTTTGGGGTTCTGCGAATTATTGCTCACAATATTCTATCAGGCGCGAGTGGACTGGTCGACGCTGGGACTAGCCAGTCGCCGGTGCCACTGACTACTAGCAGGGGCGACTAGCTAGTAGCAGGCGGGACTGACTAGTTGAAACCGCGGCTATCTAGTCGCATTTACATACGTTTCTCTTTGTTTGTTTTTCAAAGTTACCCACGAGTGTTTGGTGTCTAAAGACGCGTCTGCTCGCGGACTGATTGAATGTGTAGTAATTGAAGGTAGCTACAGAACAAAATTATGAATTTAAGATGGAAAAATGTGTTTTTTATATATAGAAATTCATTCAAAAATCGTCTGTCGCCAGAGCATTTTTTTGGGGTTCTGCGAATTATTGCTCACAATATTCTATCAGGCGCGAGTGGACTGGTCGACGCTGGGACTAGCCAGTCGCCGGTGCCACTGACTAGTCGCAGGGGCGACTAGCTAGTAGCAGGCGGGACTGACTTGTTGAAACCGCGGCTATCTAGTCGCATTTACATACGTTTCTCTTTGTTTGTTTTTCAAAGTTACCCACGAGTGTTTGGTGTCTAAAGACGCGTCTGCTCGCGGACTGATTGAATGTGTAGTAATTGAAGGTTGCTACTGAACAAAATTATGAATTTAAGATGGAAAAATGTGTTTTTTATATATAGAAATTCATTCAAAAATCGTCTGTCGCCAGAGCATTTTTTTGGGGTTCTGCGAATTATTGCTCACAATATTTTATCAGGCGCGAGTGGACTGGTCGACGCTGGGACTAGCCAGTCGCCGGTGCCACTGACTACTAGCAGGGTCGACTAGCTAGTAGCAGGCGGGTCTGTCTAGTCGAAATCGCGGCTAGCTAAACGCATTTACATGCGTTTTATTTTGTTTTTTTTTATAGATTCCCACGAGTGTGAGGTGTCTGCAGACGCGTCTGCTCGCGGGCTCATTGACAGTGCAGTAATTAAAGGTAAATGAAGTTTATAAAAATGAATTTAAGAAGGAAAAGTTTGTTTTTTATATAAAGAAATTCATTCAAAAATCGTCTGGCGCCAGAATATTTTTTTGTAGTTCTGCGACGGATAAATCACAATATTCTATCAAGCGCGAGTGGCTACTCGCAAGTGCGACTAGCTACTCGCCGGCGCCCACTGACTAGTCGCAGGTGCGACTAGCTAGTAGCAGGCGGGACTGACTAGTGGAAACCGCGGCTATCTAGTCACATTTACATACGTTTCTTTTTGTTTGTTTTCAAAGCTACCCACGAGTGTTTGGTGTCTAAAGACGCGTCTGCTCGCGGGCTGATTGACTGTGTAGTAATTAAAGGTAGCTACACAACAAAATTATGATTTTAAGATGTAGAAATGTGTTTTTTATATATAGAAATTCATTCAAAAATCGTCTGTCGCCAGAGCATTTTTTTGGTGTTCTGCGAATTATTGCTCACAATATTCTATCAGGCGCGAGTGGACTGGTCGACGCTGGGACTAGCCAGTCGCCGGTGCCACTGACTACTAGCAGGGTCGACTAGCTAGTAGCAGGCGGGTCTGTCTAGTTGAAATCGCGGCTAGCTAAACGCATTTACATGCGTTTTATTTTGTTTTTTTTTATAGATTCCCACGAGTGTGAGGTGTCTGCAGACGCGTCTGCTCGCGGGCTCATTGGCAGTGCAGTAATTAAAGGTAAATGAAGTTTATAAAAATGAATTTAAGAAGGAAAAGTTTGTTTTTTATATCAAGAAATTCATTCAAAAATCGTCTGGCGCCAGAATATTTTTTTGTAGTTCTGCGACGGATAAATCACAATATTCTATCAAGCGCGAGTGGCTACTCGCAAGTGCGACTAGCTACTCGCCGGCGCCCACTGACTAGTCGCAGGGGCGACTAGCTAGTAGCAGGCGGGACTGACTAGTTGAAACCGCGGCTATCTAGTCGCATTTACATACGTTTCTCTTTGTTTGTTTTTCAAAGTTACCCACGAGTGTTTGGTGTCTAAAGACGCGTCTGCTCGCGGACTGATTGAATTTGTAGTAATTGAAGGTAGCTACAGAACAAAATTATGAATTTAAGATGGAAAAATGTGTTTTTTATATATAGAAATGCATTCAAAAATCGTCTGTCGCCAGAGCATTTTTTTGGGGTTCTGCGAATTATTGCTCACAATATTCTATCAGGCGCGAGTGGACTGGTCGACGCTGGGACTAGCCAGTCGCCGGTGCCACTGACTACTAGCCGGGGCGACTAGCTAGTAGCAGGCGGGACTGTCTAGTCGAAATCGCGGCTAGCTAGTCGCATTTACATGCGTTTTATTTTGTTTTTTTTTATAGATTCCCACGAGTGTGAGGTGTCTGCAGACGCGTCTGCTCGCGGGCTCATTGACAGTGCAGTAATTAAAGGTAAATGAAGTTTATAAAAATGAATTTAAGAAGGAAAAGTTTGTTTTTTATATAAAGAAATTCATTCAAAAATCGTCTGGCGCCAGAATATTTTTTTGTAGTTCTGCGACGGATAAATCACAATATTCTATCAAGCGCGAGTGGCTACTCGCAAGTGCGACTAGCTACTCGCCGGCGCCCACTGACTAGTCGCAGGGGCGACTAGCTAGTAGCAGGCGGGACTGACTAGTTGAAACCGCGGCTATCTAGTCGCATTTACATACGTTTCTCTTTGATTGTTTTTCAAAGTTACCCACGAGTGTTTGGTGTCTAAAGACGCGTCTGCTCGCGGACTGATTGAATGTGTAGTAATTGAAGGTAGCTACAGAACAAAATTATGAATTTAAGATGGAAAAGTTTGTTTTTTATATAAAGAAATTCATTCAAAAATCATCTGGCGCCAGAATATTTTTTTGTAGTTCTGCGACGGATAAATCACAATATTCTATCAAGCGCGAGTGGCTACTCGCAAATGCGACTAGCTAGACGCCGGCGCCCACTGACTAGTCGCAGGGGCGACTAGCTAGTAGCAGGCGGGAGTGACTAGTTGAAACCGCGGCTATCTAGTCGCATTTACATACGTTTCTTTTTGTTTGTTTTCAAAGCTACCCACGAGTGTTTGGTGTCTAAAGACGCGTCTGCTCGCGGACTGATTGACTGTGTAGTAATTGAAGGTAGCTACAGAACAAAATTATGAATTTAAGATGGAAAAATGTGTTTTTTATATATAGAAATTCATTCAAAAATCGTCTGGCGCCAGAGCATTTTTTTGGGGTTCTGCGAATTATTACTCACAATATTCTATCAGGTGCGAGTGGCTAATCGACGCTGGGACTAGCCAGTCACCGATGTTACTGACTACTAGCAGGGGCGACTAGCTAGTAGCAGGCGGGACTGACTAGTCGAAATCGCGGCTAGCTAGACGCATTTACATGCGTTTTATTTTGTTTTTTTTATAGATTTTCACGTGTGTTTGGTGTCTAAAGACGCGTCTGCTCGCGGGCTGATTGACTGTTTAGTAATTGAAGGTAGCTACAGAACAAAATTATGAATTTAAGATGGAAAAATGTGTTTTTTATATATAGAAATTCATTCAAAAATCGTCTGTCGCCAGAGCATTTTTTTGGGGTTCTGCGAATTATTGCTCACAATATTCTATCAGGCGCGAGTGGACTGGTCGACGCTGGGACTAGCCAGTCGCCGGTGCCACTGACTACTAGCCGGGGCGACTAGCTAGTAGCAGGCGGGACTGTCTAGTCGAAATCGCGGCTAGCTAGTCGCATTTACATGCGTTTTATTTTGTTTTTTTTTATAGATTCCCACGAGTGTGAGGTGTCTGCAGACGCGTCTGCTCGCGGGCTCATTGGCAGTGCAGTAATTAAAGGTAAATGAAGTTTATAAAAATGAATTTAAGAAGGAAAAGTTTGTTTTTTATATAAAGAAATTCAATCAAAAATCGTCTGGCTCCAGAATATTTTTTTGTAGTTCTGCGACGGATAAATCACAATATTCTATCAAGCGCGAGTGGCTACTCGCAAATGCGACTAGCTAGTCTTCGGCGCCCACTGACTAGTCGCAGGGGCGACTAGCTAGTAGCAGGCGGGACTGACTAGTGGAAACCGCGGCTATCTAGTCGCATTTACATACGTTTCTCTTTGTTTGTTTTCAAAGCTACCCACGAGTGTTTGGTGTCTAAAGACGCGTCTGCTCGCGGGCTGATTGACTGTGTAGTAATTGAAGGTAGCTACAGAACAAAATTATGAATTTAAGATGTAAAAATGTGTTTTTTATATATAGAAATTCATTCAAAAATCGTCTGTCACCAGAGCATTTTTTTGGGGTTTTGCGAATTATTGCTCACAATATTCTATCAGGCGCGAGTGGACTGGTCGACGCTGGGACTAGCCAGTCGCCGGTGCCACTGACTACTAGCAGGGGCGACTAGCTAGTAGCAGGCGGGACTGACTAGTTGAAACCGCGGCTATCTAGTCGCATTTACATACGTTTCTCTTTGTTTGTTTTTCAAAGTTACCCACGAGTGTTTGGTGTCTAAAGACGCGTCTGCTCGCGGACTGATTGAATGTGTAGTAATTGAAGGTAGCTACAGAACAAAATTATGAATTTAAGATGGAAAAATGTGTTTTTTATATATAGAAATTCATTCAAAAATCGTCTGTCGCCAGAGCATTTTTTTGGGGTTCTGCGAATTATTGCTCACAATATTCTATCAGGCGCGAGTGGACTGGTCGACGCTGGGACTAGCCAGTCGCCGGTGCCACTGAATACTAGCCGGGGCGACTAGCTAGTAGCAGGCGGGACTGTCTAGTCGAAATCGCGGCTAGCTAGTCGCATTTACATACGTTTCTCTTTGTTTGTTTTTCAAAGTGACCCACGAGTGTTTGGTGTCTAAAGACGCGTCTGCTCGCGGACTGATTGAATGTGTAGTAATTGAAGGTAGCTACAGAACAAAATTATGAATTTAAGATGGAAAAATGTGTTTTTTATATACTATAGAAATTCATTCAAAAATCGTCTGTCGCCAGAGCATTTTTTTGGGGTTCTGCGAATTATTGCTCACAATATTCTATCAGGCGCGAGTGGACTGGTCGACGCTGGGACTAGCCAGTCGCCGGTGCCACTGACTAGTCGCAGGGGCGACTAGCTAGTAGCAGGCGGGACTGACTAGTTGAAACCGCGGCTATCTAGTCGCATTTACATACGTTTCTCTTTGTTTGTTTTTCAAAGTTACCCACGAGTGTTTGGTGTCTAAAGACGCGTCTGCTCGCGGACTGATTGAATGTGTAGTAATTGAAGGTTGCTACAGAACAAAATTATGAATTTAAGATGGAAAAATGTGTTTTTTATATATAGAAATTCATTCAAAAATCGTCTGTCGCCAGAGCATTTTTTTGGGGTTCTGCGAATTATTGCTCACAATATTTTATCAGGCGCGAGTGGACTGGTCAACGCTGGGACTAGCCAGTCGCCGGTGCCACTGACTACTAGCAGGGTCGACTAGCTAGTAGCAGGCGGGTCTGTCTAGTCGAAATCGCGGCTAGCTAGTCGCATTTACATGCGTTTTATTTTGTTTTTTTTATAGATTCCCACGAGTGTGAGGTGTCTGCAGACGCGTCTGCTCGCGGGCTCATTGGCAGTGCAGTAATTAAAGGTAAATGAAGTTTATAAAAATGAATTTAAGAAGGAAAAGTTTGTTTTTTATATAAAGAAATTCATTCAAAAATCGTCTGGCGCCAGAATATTTTTTTGTAGTTCTGCGACGGATAAATCACAATATTCTATCAAGCGCGAGTGGCTACTCGCAAGTGCGACTAGCTACTCGCCGGCGCCCACTGACTAGTCGCAGGTGCGACTAGCTAGTAGCAGGCGGGACTGACTAGTGGAAACCGCGGCTATCTAGTCACATTTACATACGTTTCTTTTTGTTTGTTTTCAAAGCTACCCACGAGTGTTTGGTGTCTAAAGACGCGTCTGCTCGCGGGCTGATTGACTGTGTAGTAATTAAAGGTAGCTACACAACAAAATTATGATTTTAAGATGTAGAAATGTGTTTTTTATATATAGAAATTCATTCAAAAATCGTCTGTCGCCAGAGCATTTTTTTGGTGTTCTGCGAATTATTGCTCACAATATTCTATCAGGCGCGAGTGGACTGGTCGACGCTGGGACTAGCCAGTCGCCGGTGCCACTGACTACTAGCAGGGGCGACTAGCTAGTAGCAGGCGGGACTGTCTAGTCGAAATCGCAGCTAGCTAGTCGCATTTACATGCGTTTTTTTTTGTTTTTTTTTATAGATTCCCACGAGTGTGAGGTGTCTGCAGACGCGTCTGCTCGCGGGCTCATTGACAGTGCAGTAATTTAAGGTAAATGAAATTTATAAAAATGAATTTAAGAAGGAAAAGTTTGTTTTTTATATCAAGAAATTCATTCAAAAATCGTCTGGCGCCAGAATATTTTTTTGTAGTTCTGCGACGGATAAATCACAATATTCTATCAAGCGCGAGTGGCTACTCGCAAGTGCGACTAGCTACTCGCCGGCGCCCACTGACTAGTCGCAGGGGCGACTAGCTAGTAGCAGGCGGGACTGACTAGTTGAAACCGCGGCTATCTAGTCGCATTTACATACGTTTCTCTTTGTTTGTTTTTCAAAGTTACCCACGAGTGTTTGGTGTCTAAAGACGCGTCTGCTCGCGGACTGATTGAATTTGTAGTAATTGAAGGTAGCTACAGAACAAAATTATGAATTTAAGATGGAAAAATGTGTTTTTTATATATAGAAATGCATTCAAAAATCGTCTGTCGCCAGAGCATTTTTTTGGGGTTCTGCGAATTATTGCTCACAATATTCTATCAGGCGCGAGTGGACTGGTCGACGCTGGGACTAGCCAGTCGCCGGTGCCACTGACTACTAGCCGGGGCGACTAGCTAGTAGCAGGCGGGACTGTCTAGTCGAAATCGCGGCTAGCTAGTCGCATTTACATGCGTTTTATTTTGTTTTTTTTTATAGATTCCCACGAGTGTGAGGTGTCTGCAGACGCGTCTGCTCGCGGGCTCATTGACAGTGCAGTAATTAAAGGTAAATGAAGTTTATAAATATGAATTTAAGAAGGAAAAGTTTGTTTTTTATATAAAGAAATTCATTCAAAAATCGTCTGGCGCCAGAATATTTTTTTGTAGTTCTGCGACGGATAAATCACAATATTCTATCAAGCGCGAGTGGCTACTCGCAAGTGCGACTAGCTACTCGCCGGCGCCCACTGACTAGTCGCAGGGGCGACTAGCTAGTAGCAGGCGGGACTGACTAGTTGAAACCGCGGCTATCTAGTCGCATTTACATACGTTTCTCTTTGATTGTTTTTCAAAGTTACCCACGAGTGTTTGGTGTCTAAAGACGCGTCTGCTCGCGGACTGATTGAATGTGTAGTAATTGAAGGTAGCTACAGAACAAAATTATGAATTTAAGATGGAAAAGTTTGTTTTTTATATAAAGAAATTCATTCAAAAATCATCTGGCGCCAGAATATTTTTTTGTAGTTCTGCGACGGATAAATCACAATATTCTATCAAGCGCGAGTGGCTACTCGCAAATGCGACTAGCTAGACGCCGGCGCCCACTGACTAGTCGCAGGGGCGACTAGCTAGTAGCAGGCGGGAGTGACTAGTTGAAACCGCGGCTATCTAGTCGCATTTACATACGTTTCTTTTTGTTTGTTTTCAAAGCTACCCACGAGTGTTTGGTGTCTAAAGACGCGTCTGCTCGCGGACTGATTGACTGTGTAGTAATTGAAGGTAGCTACAGAACAAAATTATGAATTTAAGATGGAAAAATGTGTTTTTTATATATAGAAATTCATTCAAAAATCGTCTGGCGCCAGAGCATTTTTTTGGGGTTCTGCGAATTATTACTCACAATATTCTATCAGGTGCGAGTGGCTAATCGACGCTGGGACTAGCCAGTCACCGATGTTACTGACTACTAGCAGGGGCGACTAGCTAGTAGCAGGCGGGACTGACTAGTCGAAATCGCGGCTAGCTAGACGCATTTACATGCGTTTTATTTTGTTTTTTTTATAGATTTTCACGTGTGTTTGGTGTCTAAAGACGCGTCTGCTCGCGGGCTGATTGACTGTTTAGTAATTGAAGGTAGCTACAGAACAAAATTATGAATTTAAGATGGAAAAATGTGTTTTTTATATATAGAAATTCATTCAAAAATCGTCTGTCGCCAGAGCATTTTTTTGGGGTTCTGCGAATTATTGCTCACAATATTCTATCAGGCGCGAGTGGACTGGTCGACGCTGGGACTAGCCAGTCGCCGGTGCCACTGACTACTAGCCGGGGCGACTAGCTAGTAGCAGGCGGGACTGTCTAGTCGAAATCGCGGCTAGCTAGTCGCATTTACATGCGTTTTATTTTGTTTTTTTTTATAGATTCCCACGAGTGTGAGGTGTCTGCAGACGCGTCTGCTCGCGGGCTCATTGGCAGTGCAGTAATTAAAGGTAAATGAAGTTTATAAAAATGAATTTAAGAAGGAAAAGTTTGTTTTTTATATAAAGAAATTCAATCAAAAATCGTCTGGCTCCAGAATATTTTTTTGTAGTTCTGCGACGGATAAATCACAATATTCTATCAAGCGCGAGTGGCTACTCGCAAGTGCGACTAGCTACTCGCCGGCGCCCACTGACTAGTCGCAGGGGCGACTAGCTAGTAGCAGGCGGGACTGACTAGTTGAAACCGCGGCTATCTAGTCGCATTTACATACGTTTCTCTTTGTTTGTTTTTCAAAGTTACCCACGAGTGTTTGGTGTCTAAAGACGCGTCTGCTCGCGGACTGATTGAATGTGTAGTAATTGAAGGTAGCTACAGAACAAAATTATGAATTTAAGATGGAAAAATGTGTTTTTTATATATAGAAATTCATTCAAAAATCGTCTGTCGCCAGAGCATTTTTTTGGGGTTCTGCGAATTATTGCTCACAATATTTTATCAGGCGCGAGTGGACTGGTCGACGCTGGGACTAGCCAGTCGCCGGTGCCACTGACTACTAGCAGGGTCGACTAGCTAGTAGCAGGCGGGTCTGTCTAGTCGAAATCGCGGCTAGCTAGTCGCATTTATATGCGTTTTATTTTGTTTTTTTTTATAGATTCCCACGAGTGTGAGGTGTCTGCAGACGCGTCTGCTCGCGGGCTCATTGGCAGTGCAGTAATTAAAGGTAAATGAAGTTTATAAAAATGAATTTAAGAAGGAAAAGTTTGTTTTTTATATAAAGAAATTCATTCAAAAATCGTCTGGCGCCAGAATATTTTTTTGTAGTTCTGCGACGGATAAATCACAATATTCTATCAAGCGCGAGTGGCTACTCGCAAGTGCGACTAGCTACTCGCCGGCGCCCACTGACTAGTCGCAGGGGCGACTAGCTAGTAGCAGGCGGGACTGACTAGTTGAAACCGCGGCTATCTAGTCGCATTTACATACGTTTCTCTTTGATTGTTTTTCAAAGTTACCCACGAGTGTTTGGTGTCTAAAGACGCGTCTGCTCGCGGACTGATTGAATGTGTAGTAATTGAAGGTAGCTACAGAACAAAATTATGAATTTAAGATGGAAAAGTTTGTTTTTTATATAAAGAAATTCATTCAAAAATCATCTGGCGCCAGAATATTTTTTTGTAGTTCTGCGACGGATAAATCACAATATTCTATCAAGCGCGAGTGGCTACTCGCAAATGCGACTAGCTAGACGCCGGCGCCCACTGACTAGTCGCAGGGGCGACTAGCTAGTAGCAGGCGGGAGTGACTAGTTGAAACCGCGGCTATCTAGTCGCATTTACATACGTTTCTTTTTGTTTGTTTTCAAAGCTACCCACGAGTGTTTGGTGTCTAAAGACGCGTCTGCTCGCGGACTGATTGACTGTGTAGTAATTGAAGGTAGCTACAGAACAAAATTATGAATTTAAGATGGAAAAATGTGTTTTTTATATATAGAAATTCATTCAAAAATCGTCTGGCGCCAGAGCATTTTTTTGGGGTTCTGCGAATTATTACTCACAATATTCTATCAGGTGCGAGTGGCTAATCGACGCTGGGACTAGCCAGTCACCGATGTTACTGACTACTAGCAGGGGCGACTAGCTAGTAGCAGGCGGGACTGACTAGTCGAAATCGCGGCTAGCTAGACGCATTTACATGCGTTTTATTTTGTTTTTTTTATAGATTTTCACGTGTGTTTGGTGTCTAAAGACGCGTCTGCTCGCGGGCTGATTGACTGTTTAGTAATTGAAGGTAGCTACAGAACAAAATTATGAATTTAAGATGGAAAAATGTGTTTTTTATATATAGAAATTCATTCAAAAATCGTCTGTCGCCAGAGCATTTTTTTGGGGTTCTGCGAATTATTGCTCACAATATTCTATCAGGCGCGAGTGGACTGGTCGACGCTGGGACTAGCCAGTCGCCGGTGCCACTGAATACTAGCCGGGGCGACTAGCTAGTAGCAGGCGGGACTGTCTAGTCGAAATCGCGGCTAGCTAGTCGCATTTACATACGTTTCTCTTTGTTTGTTTTTCAAAGTGACCCACGAGTGTTTGGTGTCTAAAGACGCGTCTGCTCGCGGACTGATTGAATGTGTAGTAATTGAAGGTAGCTACAGAACAAAATTATGAATTTAAGATGGAAAAATGTGTTTTTTATATACTATAGAAATTCATTCAAAAATCGTCTGTCGCCAGAGCATTTTTTTGGGGTTCTGCGAATTATTGCTCACAATATTCTATCAGGCGCGAGTGGACTGGTCGACGCTGGGACTAGCCAGTCGCCGGTGCCACTGACTAGTCGCAGGGGCGACTAGCTAGTAGCAGGCGGGACTGACTAGTTGAAACCGCGGCTATCTAGTCGCATTTACATACGTTTCTCTTTGTTTGTTTTTCAAAGTTACCCACGAGTGTTTGGTGTCTAAAGACGCGTCTGCTCGCGGACTGATTGAATGTGTAGTAATTGAAGGTTGCTACAGAACAAAATTATGAATTTAAGATGGAAAAATGTGTTTTTTATATATAGAAATTCATTCAAAAATCGTCTGTCGCCAGAGCATTTTTTTGGGGTTCTGCGAATTATTGCTCACAATATTTTATCAGGCGCGAGTGGACTGGTCAACGCTGGGACTAGCCAGTCGCCGGTGCCACTGACTACTAGCAGGGTCGACTAGCTAGTAGCAGGCGGGTCTGTCTAGTCGAAATCGCGGCTAGCTAGTCGCATTTACATGCGTTTTATTTTGTTTTTTTTATAGATTCCCACGAGTGTGAGGTGTCTGCAGACGCGTCTGCTCGCGGGCTCATTGGCAGTGCAGTAATTAAAGGTAAATGAAGTTTATAAAAATGAATTTAAGAAGGAAAAGTTTGTTTTTTATATAAAGAAATTCATTCAAAAATCGTCTGGCGCCAGAATATTTTTTTGTAGTTCTGCGACGGATAAATCACAATATTCTATCAAGCGCGAGTGGCTACTCGCAAGTGCGACTAGCTACTCGCCGGCGCCCACTGACTAGTCGCAGGTGCGACTAGCTAGTAGCAGGCGGGACTGACTAGTGGAAACCGCGGCTATCTAGTCACATTTACATACGTTTCTTTTTGTTTGTTTTCAAAGCTACCCACGAGTGTTTGGTGTCTAAAGACGCGTCTGCTCGCGGGCTGATTGACTGTGTAGTAATTAAAGGTAGCTACACAACAAAATTATGATTTTAAGATGTAGAAATGTGTTTTTTATATATAGAAATTCATTCAAAAATCGTCTGTCGCCAGAGCATTTTTTTGGTGTTCTGCGAATTATTGCTCACAATATTCTATCAGGCGCGAGTGGACTGGTCGACGCTGGGACTAGCCAGTCGCCGGTGCCACTGACTACTAGCAGGGGCGACTAGCTAGTAGCAGGCGGGACTGTCTAGTCGAAATCGCAGCTAGCTAGTCGCATTTACATGCGTTTTTTTTTGTTTTTTTTTATAGATTCCCACGAGTGTGAGGTGTCTGCAGACGCGTCTGCTCGCGGGCTCATTGACAGTGCAGTAATTTAAGGTAAATGAAATTTATAAAAATGAATTTAAGAAGGAAAAGTTTGTTTTTTATATCAAGAAATTCATTCAAAAATCGTCTGGCGCCAGAATATTTTTTTGTAGTTCTGCGACGGATAAATCACAATATTCTATCAAGTGCGAGTGGCTACTCGCAAGTGCGACTAGCTACTCGCCGGCGCCCACTGACTAGTCGCAGGGGCGACTAGCTAGTAGCAGGCGGGACTGACTAGTTGAAACCGCGGCTATCTAGTCGCATTTACATACGTTTCTCTTTGTTTGTTTTTCAAAGTTACCCACGAGTGTTTGGTGTCTAAAGACGCGTCTGCTCGCGGACTGGTTGAATTTGTAGTAATTGAAGGTAGCTACAGAACAAAATTATGAATTTAAGATGGAAAAATGTGTTTTTTATATATAGAAATGCATTCAAAAATCGTCTGTCGCCAGAGCATTTTTTTGGGGTTCTGCGAATTATTGCTCACAATATTCTATCAGGCGCGAGTGGACTGGTCGACGCTGGGACTAGCCAGTCGCCGGTGCCACTGACTACTAGCCGGGGCGACTAGCTAGTAGCAGGCGGGACTGTCTAGTCGAAATCGCGGCTAGCTAGTCGCATTTACATGCGTTTTATTTTGTTTTTTTTTATAGATTCCCACGAGTGTGAGGTGTCTGCAGACGCGTCTGCTCGCGGGCTCATTGACAGTGCAGTAATTAAAGGTAAATGAAGTTTATAAATATGAATTTAAGAAGGAAAAGTTTGTTTTTTATATAAAGAAATTCATTCAAAAATCGTCTGGCGCCAGAATATTTTTTTGTAGTTCTGCGACGGATAAATCACAATATTCTATCAAGCGCGAGTGGCTACTCGCAAGTGCGACTAGCTACTCGCCGGCGCCCACTGACTAGTCGCAGGGGCGACTAGCTAGTAGCAGGCGGGACTGACTAGTTGAAACCGCGGCTATCTAGTCGCATTTACATACGTTTCTCTTTGATTGTTTTTCAAAGTTACCCACGAGTGTTTGGTGTCTAAAGACGCGTCTGCTCGCGGACTGATTGAATGTGTAGTAATTGAAGGTAGCTACAGAACAAAATTATGAATTTAAGATGGAAAAGTTTGTTTTTTATATAAAGAAATTCATTCAAAAATCATCTGGCGCCAGAATATTTTTTTGTAGTTCTGCGACGGATAAATCACAATATTCTATCAAGCGCGAGTGGCTACTCGCAAATGCGACTAGCTAGACGCCGGCGCCCACTGACTAGTCGCAGGGGCGACTAGCTAGTAGCAGGCGGGAGTGACTAGTTGAAACCGCGGCTATCTAGTCGCATTTACATACGTTTCTTTTTGTTTGTTTTCAAAGCTACCCACGAGTGTTTGGTGTCTAAAGACGCGTCTGCTCGCGGACTGATTGACTGTGTAGTAATTGAAGGTAGCTACAGAACAAAATTATGAATTTAAGATGGAAAAATGTGTTTTTTATATATAGAAATTCATTCAAAAATCGTCTGGCGCCAGAGCATTTTTTTGGGGTTCTGCGAATTATTACTCACAATATTCTATCAGGCGCGAGTGGCTAGTCGACACTGGGACTAGCCAGTCGCCGGTGCCACTGACTACTAGCAGGGGCGACTAGCTAGTAGCAGGCGGGTCTGTCTAGTCGAAATCGCGGCTAGCTAGTCGCATTTACATGCGTTTTATTTTGTTTTTTTTTATAGATTCCCACGAGTGTGAGGTGTCTGCAGACGCGTCTGCTCGCGGGCTAATTGACAGTGCAGTAATTAAAGGTAAATGAAGTTTATAAAATTGAATTTAAGAAGGAAAAGTTTGTTTTTTATATAAAGAAATTCATTCAAAAATCGTCTGGCGCCAGAATATTGTTTTGTAGTTCTGCGACGGATAAATCACAATATTCTATCAAGCGCGAGTGGCTACTCGCAAGTGCGACTAGCTACTCGCCGGCGCCCACTGACTAGTCGCAGGGGCGACTAGCTAGTAGCAGGCGGGACTGACTAGTTGAAACCGCGGCTATCTAGTCGCATTTACATACGTTTCTCTTTGTTTGTTTTTCAAAGTTACCCACGAGTGTTTGGTGTCTAAAGACGCGTCTGCTCGCGGACTGATTGAATTTGTAGTAATTGAAGGTAGCTACAGAACAAAATTATGAATTTAAGATGGAAAAATGTGTTTTTTATATATAGAAATTCATTCAAAAATCGTCTGTCGCCAGAGCATTTTTTTGGGGTTCTGCGAATTATTGCTCACAATATTCTATCAGGCGCGAGTGGACTGGTCGACGCTGGGACTAGCCAGTCGCCGGTGCCACTGACTACTAGCCGGGGCGACTAGCTAGTAGCAGGCGGGACTGTCTAGTCGAAATCGCGGCTAGCTAGTCGCATTTACATGCGTTTTATTTTGTTTTTTTTTATAGATTCCCACGAGTGTGAGGTGTCTGCAGACGCGTCTGCTCGCGGGCTCATTGACAGTGCAGTAATTAAAGGTAAATGAAGTTTATAAAAATGAATTTAAGAAGGAAAAGTTTGTTTTTTATATAAAGAAATTCATTCAAAAATCGTCTGGCGCCAGAATATTTTTTTGTAGTTCTGCGACGGATAAATCACAATATTCTATCAAGCGCGAGTGGCTACTCGCAAGTGCGACTAGCTACTCGCCGGCGCCCACTGACTAGTCGCAGGGGCGACTAGCTAGTAGCAGGCGGGACTGACTAGTTGAAAACGCGGCTATCTAGTCGCATTTACATACGTTTCTCTTTGATTGTTTTTCAAAGTTACCCACAAGTGTTTGGTGTCTAAAGACGCGTCTGCTCGCGGACTGATTGAATGTCTAGTAATTGAAGGTAGCTACAGAACAAAATTATGAATTTAAGATGGAAAAGTTTGTTTTTTATATAAAGAAATTCATTCAAAAATCGTCTGGCGCCAGAGCATTTTTTTGGGGTTCTGCGAATTATTACTCACAATATTCTATCAGGTGCGAGTGGCTAATCGACGCTGGGACTAGCCAGTCACCGATGTTACTGACTACTAGCAGGGGCGACTAGCTAGTAGCAGGCGGGACTGACTAGTCGAAATCGCGGCTAGCTAGACGCATTTACATGCGTTTTATTTTGTTTTTTTTATAGATTTTCACGTGTGTTTGGTGTCTAAAGACGCGTCTGCTCGCGGGCTGATTGACTGTTTAGTAATTGAAGGTAGCTACAGAACAAAATTATGAATTTAAGATGGAAAAATGTGTTTTTTATATATAGAAATTCATTCAAAAATCGTCTGTCGCCAGAGCATTTTTTTGGGGTTCTGCGAATTATTGCTCACAATATTCTATCAGGCGCGAGTGGACTGGTCGACGCTGGGACTAGCCAGTCGCCGGTGCCACTGACTACTAGCCGGGGCGACTAGCTAGTAGCAGGCGGGACTGTCTAGTCGAAATCGCGGCTAGCTAGTCGCATTTACATGCGTTTTATTTTGTTTTTTTTTATAGATTCCCACGAGTGTGAGGTGTCTGCAGACGCGTCTGCTCGCGGGCTCATTGGCAGTGCAGTAATTAAAGGTAAATGAAGTTTATAAAAATGAATTTAAGAAGGAAAAGTTTGTTTTTTATATAAAGAAATTCAATCAAAAATCGTCTGGCTCCAGAATATTTTTTTGTAGTTCTGCGACGGATAAATCACAATATTCTATCAAGCGCGAGTGGCTACTCGCAAGTGCGACTAGCTACTCGCCGGCGCCCACTGACTAGTCGCAGGGGCGACTAGCTAGTAGCAGGCGGGACTGACTAGTTGAAACCGCGGCTATCTAGTCGCATTTACATACGTTTCTCTTTGTTTGTTTTTCAAAGTTACCCACGAGTGTTTGGTGTCTAAAGACGCGTCTGCTCGCGGACTGATTGAATGTGTAGTAATTGAAGGTAGCTACAGAACAAAATTATGAATTTAAGATGGAAAAATGTGTTTTTTATATATAGAAATTCATTCAAAAATCGTCTGTCGCCAGAGCATTTTTTTGGGGTTCTGCGAATTATTGCTCACAATATTCTATCAGGCGCGAGTGGACTGGTCGACGCTGGGACTAGCCAGTCGCCGGTGCCACTGACTACTAGCAGGGGCGACTAGCTAGTAGCAGGCGGGACTGTCTAGTCGAAATCGCAGCTAGCTAGTCGCATTTACATGCGTTTTATTTTGTTTTTTTTTTATAGATTCCCACGAGTGTGAGGTGTCTGCAGACGCGTCTGCTCGCGGGCTCATTGACAGTGCAGTAATTTAAGGTAAATGAAGTTTATAAAAATGAATTTAAGATGTAAAAATGTGTTTTTTATATATAGAAATTCATTCAAAAATCGTCTGTCGCCAGAGCATTTTTTTGGTGTTCTGCGAATTATTGCTCACAATATTCTATCAGGCGCGAGTGGACTGGTCGACGCTGGGACTAGCCAGTCGCCGGTGCCACTGACTACTAGCAGGGGCGACTAGCTAGTAGCAGGCGGGACTGTCTAGTCGAAATCGCAGCTAGCTAGTCGCATTTACATGCGTTTTATTTTGTTTTTTTTTATAGATTCCCACGAGTGTGAGGTATCGGCAGACGCGTCTGTTCGCGGGCTCATTGACAATGCAGTAATTAAAGGTAAATGAAGTTTATAAAAATGAATTTGAGAAGGAAAAGTTTGTTTTTTATATAAAGAAATTCATTCAAAAATCGTCTGGCTCCAGAATATTTTTTTGTAGTTCTGCGACGGATAAATCACAATATTCTATCAAGCGCGAGTGGCTACTCGCAAGTGCGACTAGCTACTCGCCGGCGCCCACTGACTAGTCGCAGGGGCGACTAGCTAGTAGCAGGCGGGACTGACTAGTTGAAACCGCGGCTATCTAGTCGCATTTACATACGTTTCTTTTTGTTTGTTTTTCAAAGTTACCCACGAGTGTTTGGTGTCCAAAGACGCATCTGCTCGCGGGCTGATTGACTGTGTAGTAATTGAAGGTAGCTATAGAACAAAATTATGAATTTAAGATGTAAAAATGTGTTTTTTATATATAGAAATTCATTCAAACATCGTCTGTCGCCAGAGCATTTTTTTGGGGTTCTGCGAATTATTACTCACAATATTCTATCAGGCGCGAGTGGCTAGTTGACACTGGGACTAGCCAGTCGCCGGTGCCACTGACTACTAGCAGGGGCGACTAGCTAGTAGCAGGCGGGACTGTCTAGTCGAAATCGCAGCTAGCTAGTCGCATTTACATGCGTTTTATTTTGTTTTTTTTTATAGATTCCCACGAGTGTGAGGTATCGGCAGACGCGTCTGTTCGCGGGCTCATTGACAATGCAGTAATTAAAGGTAAATGAAGTTTATAAAAATGAATTTGAGAAGGAAAAGTTTGTTTTTTATATAAAGAAATTCATTCAAAAATCGTCAGGCTCCAGAATATTTTTTTGTAGTTCTGCGACGGATAAATCACAATATTCTATCAAGCGCGAGTGGCTACTCGCAAGTGCGACTAGCTACTCGCCGGCGCCCACTGACTAGTCGCAGGGGCGACTAGCTAGTAGCAGGCGGGACTGACTAGTTGAAACCGCGGCTATCTAGTCGCATTTACATACGTTTCTTTTTGTTTGTTTTTCAAAGTTACCCACGAGTGTTTGGTGTCCAAAGACGCATCTGCTCGCGGGCTGATTGACTGTGTAGTAATTGAAGGTAGCTATAGAACAAAATTATGAATTTAAGATGTAAAAATGTGTTTTTTATATATAGAAATTCATTCAAACATCGTCTGTCGCCAGAGCATTTTTTTGGGGTTCTGCGAATTATTACTCACAATATTCTATCAGGCGCGAGTGGCTAGTCGACACTGGGACTAGCCAGTCGCCGGTGCCACTGACTACTAGCAGGGGCGACTAACTAGTAGCAGGCGGGTCTGTCTAGTCGAAATCGCGGCTAGCTAGTCGCATTTACATGCGTTTTATTTTGTTTTTTTTTATAGATTCCCACGAGTGTGAGGTGTCTGCAGACGCGTCTGCTCGCGGGCTAATTGACAGTGCAGTAATTAAAGGTAAATGAAGTTTATAAAATTGAATTTAAGAAGGAAAAGTTTGTTTTTTATATAAAGAAATTCATTCAAAAATCGTCTGGCGCCAGAATATTTTTTTGTAGTTCTGCGACGGATAAATCACAATATTCTATCAAGCGCGAGTGGCTACTCGCAAGTGCGACTAGCTACTCGCCGGCGCCCACTGACTAGTCGCAGGGGCGACTAGCTAGTAGCAGGCGGGACTGACTAGTTGAAACCGCGGCTATCTAGTCGCATTTACATACGTTTCTCTTTGATTGTTTTTCAAAGTTACCCACAAGTGTTTGGTGTCTAAAGACGCGTCTGCTCGCGGACTGATTGAATGTCTAGTAATTGAAGGTAGCTACAGAACAAAATTATGAATTTAAGATGGAAAAGTTTGTTTTTTATATAAAGAAATTCATTCAAAAATCGTCTGGCGCCAGAGCATTTTTTTGGGGTTCTGCGAATTATTACTCACAATATTCTATCAGGTGCGAGTGGCTAATCGACGCTGGGACTAGCCAGTCACCGATGTTACTGACTACTAGCAGGGGCGACTAGCTAGTAGCAGGCGGGACTGACTAGTCGAAATCGCGGCTAGCTAGACGCATTTACATGCGTTTTATTTTGTTTTTTTTATAGATTTTCACGTGTGTTTGGTGTCTAAAGACGCGTCTGCTCGCGGGCTGATTGACTGTTTAGTAATTGAAGGTAGCTACAGAACAAAATTATGAATTTAAGATGGAAAAATGTGTTTTTTATATATAGAAATTCATTCAAAAATCGTCTGTCGCCAGATCATTTTTTTGGGGTTCTGCGAATTATTGCTCACAATATTCTATCAGGCGCGAGTGGACTGGTCGACGCTGGGACTAGCCAGTCGCCGGTGCCACTGACTACTAGCCGGGGCGACTAGCTAGTAGCAGGCGGGACTGTCTAGTCGAAATCGCGGCTAGCTAGTCGCATTTACATGCGTTTTATTTTGTTTTTTTTTATAGATTCCCACGAGTGTGAGGTGTCTGCAGACGCGTCTGCTCGCGGGCTCATTGACAGTGCAGTAATTAAAGGTAAATGAAGTTTATAAAAATGAATTTAAGAAGGAAAAGTTTGTTTTTTATATAAAGAAATTCATTCAAAAATCGTCTGGCGCCAGAATATTTTTTTGTAGTTCTGCGACGGATAAATCACAATATTCTATCAAGCGCGAGTGGCTACTCGCAAGTGCGACTAGCTACTCGCCGGCGCCCACTGACTAGTCGCAGGGGCGACTAGCTAGTAGCAGGCGGGACTGACTAGTTGAAACCGCGGCTATCTAGTCGCATTTACATACGTTTCTCTTTGATTGTTTTTCAAAGTTACCCACGAGTGTTTGGTGTCTAAAGACGCGTCTGCTCGCGGACTGATTGAATGTGTAGTAATTGAAGGTAGCTACAGAACAAAATTATGAATTTAAGATGGAAAAGTTTGTTTTTTATATAAAGAAATTCATTCAAAAATCGTCTGGCGCCAGAATATTTTTTTGTAGTTCTGCGACGGATAAATCACAATATTCTATCAAGCGCGAGTGGCTACTCGCAAATGCGACTAGCTAGTCGCCGGCGCCCACTGACTAGTCGCAGGGGCGACTAGCTAGTAGCAGGCGGGAGTGACTAGTTGAAACCGTGGCTATCTAGTCGCATTTACATACGTTTCTTTTTGTTTGTTTTCAAAGCTACCCACGAGTGTTTGGTGTCTAAAGACGCGTCTGCTCGCGGGCTGATTGACTGTGTAGTAATTGAAGGTAGCTACAAAACAAAATTATGAATTTAAGATGGAAAAATGTGTTTTTTATATATAGAAATTCATTCAAAAATCGTCTGTCGCCAGAGCATTTTTTTGGGGTTCTGCGAATTATTGCTCACAATATTCTATCAGGCGCGAGTGGACTGGTCGACGCTGGGACTAGCCAGTCGCCGGTGCCACTGACTACTAGCAGGGGCGACTAGCTAGTAGCAGGCGGGACTGTCTAGTCGAAATCGCAGCTAGCTAGTCGCATTTACATGCGTTTTATTTTGTTTTTTTTTATAGATTCCCACGAGTGTGAGGTGTCTGCAGACGCGTCTGCTCGCGGGCTTATTGACAATGCAGTAATTAAAGGTAAATGAAGTTTATAAAAATGAATTTAAGAAGGAAAAGTTTGTTTTTTATATAAAGAAATTCAATCAAAAATCGTCTGGCTCCAGAATATTTTTTTGTAGTTCTGCGACGGATAAATCACAATATTCTATCAAGCGCGAGTGGCTACTCGCAAATGCGACTAGCTAGTCGCCGGCGCCCACTGACTAGTCGCAGGGGCGACTAGCTAGTAGCAGGCGGGACTGACTAGTGGAAACCGCGGCTATCTAGTCGCATTTACATACGTTTCTTTTTGTTTGTTTTCAAAGCTACCCACGAGTGTTTGGTGTCTAAAGACGCGTCTGCTCGCGGGCTGATTGACTGTGTAGTAATTAAAGGTAGCTACACAACAAAATTATGATTTTAAGATGTAAAAATGTGTTTTTTATATATAGAAATTCATTCAAAAATCGTCTGTCGCCAGAGCATTTTTTTGGTGTTCTGCGAATTATTGCTCACAATATTCTATCAGGCGCGAGTGGACTGGTCGACGCTGGGACTAGCCAGTCGCCGGTGCCACTGACTACTAGCCGGGGTGACTAGCTAGTAGCAGGCGGGACTGTCTAGTCGAAATCGCGGCTAGCTAGTCGCATTTACATGCGTTTTATTTTGTTTTTTTTTATAGATTCCCACGAGTGTGAGGTATCGGCAGACGCGTCTGTTCGCGGGCTCATTGACAATGCAGTAATTAAAGGTAAATGAAGTTTATAAAAATGAAGTTGAGAAGGAAAAGTTTGTTTTTTATATAAAGAAATTCATTCAAAAATCGTCTGGCTCCAGAATATTTTTTTGTAGTTCTGCGACGGATAAATCACAATATTCTATCAAGCGCGAGTGGCTACTCGCAAGTGCGACTAGCTACTCGCCGGCGCCCACTGACTAGTCGCAGGGGCGACTAGCTAGTAGCAGGCGGGACTGACTAGTTGAAACCGCGGCTATCTAGTCGCATTTACATACGTTTCTTTTTGTTTGTTTTTCAAAGTTACCCACGAGTGTTTGGTGTCCAAAGACGCATCTGCTCGCGGGCTGATTGACTGTGTAGTAATTGAAGGTAGCTATAGAACAAAATTATGAATTTAAGATGTAAAAATGTGTTTTTTATATATAGAAATTCATTCAAACATCGTCTGTCGCCAGAGCATTTTTTTGGGGTTCTGCGAATTATTACTCACAATATTCTATCAGGCGCGAGTGGCTAGTCGACACTGGGACTAGCCAGTCGCCGGTGCCACTGACTACTAGCAGGGGCGACTAGCTAGTAGCAGGCGGGTCTGTCTAGTCGAAATCGCGGCTAGCTAGTCGCATTTACATGCGTTTTATTTTGTTTTTTTTTATAGATTCCCACGAGTGTGAGGTGTCTGCAGACGCGTCTGCTCGCGGGCTAATTGACAGTGCAGTAATTAAAGGTAAATGAAGTTTATAAAATTGAATTTAAGAAGGAAAAGTTTGTTTTTTATATAAAGAAATTCATTCAAAAATCGTCTGGCGCCAGAATATTGTTTTGTAGTTCTGCGACGGATAAATCACAATATTCTATCAAGCGCGAGTGGCTACTCGCAAGTGCGACTAGCTACTCGCCGGCGCCCACTGACTAGTCGCAGGGGCGACTAGCTAGTAGCAGGCGGGACTGACTAGTTGAAACCGCGGCTATCTAGTCGCATTTACATACGTTTCTCTTTGTTTGTTTTTCAAAGTTACCCACGAGTGTTTGGTGTCTAAAGACGCGTCTGCTCGCGGACTGATTGAATTTGTAGTAATTGAAGGTAGCTACAGAACAAAATTATGAATTTAAGATGGAAAAATGTGTTTTTTATATATAGAAATTCATTCAAAAATCGTCTGTCGCCAGAGCATTTTTTTGGGGTTCTGCGAATTATTGCTCACAATATTCTATCAGGCGCGAGTGGACTGGTCGACGCTGGGACTAGCCAGTCGCCGGTGCCACTGACTACTAGCCGGGGCGACTAGCTAGTAGCAGGCGGGACTGTCTAGTCGAAATCGCGGCTAGCTAGTCGCATTTACATGCGTTTTATTTTGTTTTTTTTTATAGATTCCCACGAGTGTGAGGTGTCTGCAGACGCGTCTGCTCGCGGGCTCATTGACAGTGCAGTAATTAAAGGTAAATGAAGTTTATAAAAATGAATTTAAGAAGGAAAAGTTTGTTTTTTATATAAAGAAATTCATTCAAAAATCGTCTGGCGCCAGAATATTTTTTTGTAGTTCTGCGACGGATAAATCACAATATTCTATCAAGCGCGAGTGGCTACTCGCAAGTGCGACTAGCTACTCGCCGGCGCCCACTGACTAGTCGCAGGGGCGACTAGCTAGTAGCAGGCGGGACTGACTAGTTGAAACCGCGGCTATCTAGTCGCATTTACATACGTTTCTCTTTGATTGTTTTTCAAAGTTACCCACGAGTGTTTGGTGTCTAAAGACGCGTCTGCTCGCGGACTGATTGAATGTGTAGTAATTGAAGGTAGCTACAGAACAAAATTATGAATTTAAGATGGAAAAGTTTGTTTTTTATATAAAGAAATTCATTCAAAAATCGTCTGGCGCCAGAATATTTTTTTGTAGTTCTGCGACGGATAAATCACAATATTCTATCAAGCGCGAGTGGCTACTCGCAAATGCGACTAGCTAGTCGCCGGCGCCCACTGACTAGTCGCAGGGGCGACTAGCTAGTAGCAGGCGGGAGTGACTAGTTGAAACCGTGGCTATCTAGTCGCATTTACATACGTTTCTTTTTGTTTGTTTTCAAAGCTACCCACGAGTGTTTGGTGTCTAAAGACGCGTCTGCTCGCGGGCTGATTGACTGTGTAGTAATTGAAGGTAGCTACAAAACAAAATTATGAATTTAAGATGGAAAAATGTGTTTTTTATATATAGAAATTCATTCAAAAATCGTCTGTCGCCAGAGCATTTTTTTGGGGTTCTGCGAATTATTGCTCACAATATTCTATCAGGCGCGAGTGGACTGGTCGACGCTGGGACTAGCCAGTCGCCGGTGCCACTGACTACTAGCAGGGGCGACTAGCTAGTAGCAGGCGGGACTGTCTAGTCGAAATCGCAGCTAGCTAGTCGCATTTACATGCGTTTTATTTTGTTTTTTTTTATAGATTCCCACGAGTGTGAGGTGTCTGCAGACGCGTCTGCTCGCGGGCTTATTGACAATGCAGTAATTAAAGGTAAATGAAGTTTATAAAAATGAATTTAAGAAGGAAAAGTTTGTTTTTTATATAAAGAAATTCAATCAAAAATCGTCTGGCTCCAGAATATTTTTTTGTAGTTCTGCGACGGATAAATCACAATATTCTATCAAGCGCGAGTGGCTACTCGCAAATGCGACTAGCTAGTCGCCGGCGCCCACTGACTAGTCGCAGGGGCGACTAGCTAGTAGCAGGCGGGACTGACTAGTGGAAACCGCGGCTATCTAGTCGCATTTACATACGTTTCTTTTTGTTTGTTTTCAAAGCTACCCACGAGTGTTTGGTGTCTAAAGACGCGTCTGCTCGCGGGCTGATTGACTGTGTAGTAATTAAAGGTAGCTACACAACAAAATTATGATTTTAAGATGTAAAAATGTGTTTTTTATATATAGAAATTCATTCAAACATCGTCTGTCGCCAGAGCATTTTTTTGGGGTTCTGCGAATTATTACTCACAATATTCTATCAGGCGCGAGTGGTTAGTCGACACTGGGACTAGCCAGTCGCCGGTGCCACTGACTACTAGCAGGGGCGACTAGCTAGTAGCAGGCGGGTCTGTCTAGTCGAAATCGCGGCTAGCTAGTCGCATTTACATGCGTTTTATTTTGTTTTTTTTTATAGATTCCCACGAGTGTGAGGTGTCTGCAGACGCGTCTGCTCGCGGGCTAATTGACAGTGCAGTAATTAAAGGTAAATGAAGTTTATAAAATTGAATTTAAGAAGGAAAAGTTTGTTTTTTATATAAAGAAATTCATTCAAAAATCGTCTGGCGCCAGAATATTGTTTTGTAGTTCTGCGACGGATAAATCACAATATTCTATCAAGCGCGAGTGGCTACTCGCAAGTGCGACTAGCTACTCGCCGGCGCCCACTGACTAGTCGCAGGGGCGACTAGCTAGTAGCAGGCGGGACTGACTAGTTGAAACCGCGGCTATCTAGTCGCATTTACATACGTTTCTCTTTGTTTGTTTTTCAAAGTTACCCACGAGTGTTTGGTGTCTAAAGACGCGTCTGCTCGCGGACTGATTGAATTTGTAGTAATTGAAGGTAGCTACAGAACAAAATTATGAATTTAAGATGGAAAAATGTGTTTTTTATATATAGAAATTCATTCAAAAATCGTCTGTCGCCAGAGCATTTTTTTGGGGTTCTGCGAATTATTGCTCACAATATTCTATCAGGCGCGAGTGGACTGGTCGACGCTGGGACTAGCCAGTCGCCGGTGCCACTGACTACTAGCCGGGGCGACTAGCTAGTAGCAGGCGGGACTGTCTAGTCGAAATCGCGGCTAGCTAGTCGCATTTACATGCGTTTTATTTTGTTTTTTTTTATAGATTCCCACGAGTGTGAGGTGTCTGCAGACGCGTCTGCTCGCGGGCTCATTGACAGTGCAGTAATTAAAGGTAAATGAAGTTTATAAAAATGAATTTAAGAAGGAAAAGTTTGTTTTTTATATAAAGAAATTCATTCAAAAATCGTCTGGCGCCAGAATATTTTTTTGTAGTTCTGCGACGGATAAATCACAATATTCTATCAAGCGCGAGTGGCTACTCGCAAGTGCGACTAGCTACTCGCCGGCGCCCACTGACTAGTCGCAGGGGCGACTAGCTAGTAGCAGGCGGGACTGACTAGTTGAAACCGCGGCTATCTAGTCGCATTTACATACGTTTCTCTTTGATTGTTTTTCAAAGTTACCCACAAGTGTTTGGTGTCTAAAGACGCGTCTGCTCGCGGACTGATTGAATGTCTAGTAATTGAAGGTAGCTACAGAACAAAATTATGAATTTAAGATGGAAAAGTTTGTTTTTTATATAAAGAAATTCATTCAAAAATCGTCTGGCGCCAGAGCATTTTTTTGGGGTTCTGCGAATTATTACTCACAATATTCTATCAGGTGCGAGTGGCTAATCGACGCTGGGACTAGCCAGTCACCGATGTTACTGACTACTAGCAGGGGCGACTAGCTAGTAGCAGGCGGGACTGACTAGTTGAAATCGCGGCTAGCTAGACGCATTTACATGCGTTTTATTTTGTTTTTTTTATAGATTTTCACGTGTGTTTGGTGTCTAAAGACGCGTCTGCTCGCGGGCTGATTGACTGTTTAGTAATTGAAGGTAGCTACAGAACAAAATTATGAATTTAAGATGGAAAAATGTGTTTTTTATATATAGAAATTCATTCAAAAATCGTCTGTCGCCAGAGCATTTTTTTGGGGTTCTGCGAATTATTGCTCACAATATTCTATCAGGCGCGAGTGGACTGGTCGACGCTGGGACTAGCCAGTCGCCGGTGCCACTGACTACTAGCCGGGGCGACTAGCTAGTAGCAGGCGGGACTGTCTAGTCGAAATCGCGGCTAGCTAGTCGCATTTACATGCGTTTTATTTTGTTTTTTTTTATAGATTCCCACGAGTGTGAGGTGTCTGCAGACGCGTCTGCTCGCGGGCTCATTGACAGTGCAGTAATTGAAGGTAAATGAAGTTTATAAAAATGAATTTAAGAAGGAAAAGTTTGTTTTTTATATAAAGAAATTCATTCAAAAATCGTCTGGCGCCAGAATATTTTTTTGTAGTTCTGCGACGGATAAATCACAATATTCTATCAAGCGCGAGTGGCTACTCGCAAGTGCGACTAGCTACTCGCCGGCGCCCACTGACTAGTCGCAGGGGCGACTAGCTAGTAGCAGGCGGGACTGACTAGTTGAAACCGCGGCTATCTAGTCGCATTTACATACGTTTCTCTTTGATTGTTTTTCAAAGTTACCCACGAGTGTTTGGTGTCTAAAGACGCGTCTGCTCGCGGACTGATTGAATGTGTAGTAATTGAAGGTAGCTACAGAACAAAATTATGAATTTAAGATGGAAAAGTTTGTTTTTTATATAAAGAAATTCATTCAAAAATCGTCTGGCGCCAGAATATTTTTTTGTAGTTCTGCGACGGATAAATCACAATATTCTATCAAGCGCGAGTGGCTACTCGCAAATGCGACTAGCTAGTCGCCGGCGCCCACTGACTAGTCGCAGGGGCGACTAGCTAGTAGCAGGCGGGAGTGACTAGTTGAAACCGTGGCTATCTAGTCGCATTTACATACGTTTCTTTTTGTTTGTTTTCAAAGCTACCCACGAGTGTTTGGTGTCTAAAGACGCGTCTGCTCGCGGGCTGATTGACTGTGTAGTAATTGAAGGTAGCTACAAAACAAAATTATGAATTTAAGATGGAAAAATGTGTTTTTTATATATAGAAATTCATTCAAAAATCGTCTGTCGCCAGAGCATTTTTTTGGGGTTCTGCGAATTATTGCTCACAATATTCTATCAGGCGCGAGTGGACTGGTCGACGCTGGGACTAGCCAGTCGCCGGTGCCACTGACTACTAGCAGGGGCGACTAGCTAGTAGCAGGCGGGACTGTCTAGTCGAAATCGCAGCTAGCTAGTCGCATTTACATGCGTTTTATTTTGTTTTTTTTTATAGATTCCCACGAGTGTGAGGTGTCTGCAGACGCGTCTGCTCGCGGGCTTATTGACAATGCAGTAATTAAAGGTAAATGAAGTTTATAAAAATGAATTTAAGAAGGAAAAGTTTGTTTTTTATATAAAGAAATTCAATCAAAAATCGTCTGGCTCCAGAATATTTTTTTGTAGTTCTGCGACGGATAAATCACAATATTCTATCAAGCGCGAGTGGCTACTCGCAAATGCGACTAGCTAGTCGCCGGCGCCCACTGACTAGTCGCAGGGGCGACTAGCTAGTAGCAGGCGGGACTGACTAGTGGAAACCGCGGCTATCTAGTCGCATTTACATACGTTTCTTTTTGTTTGTTTTCAAAGCTACCCACGAGTGTTTGGTGTCTAAAGACGCGTCTGCTCGCGGGCTGATTGACTGTGTAGTAATTAAAGGTAGCTACACAACAAAATTATGATTTTAAGATGTAAAAATGTGTTTTTTATATATAGAAATTCATTCAAAAATCGTCTGTCGCCAGAGCATTTTTTTGGTGTTCTGCGAATTATTGCTCACAATATTCTATCAGGCGCGAGTGGACTGGTCGACGCTGGGACTAGCCAGTCGCCGGTGCCACTGACTACTAGCCGGGGTGACTAGCTAGTAGCAGGCGGGACTGTCTAGTCGAAATCGCGGCTAGCTAGTCGCATTTACATGCGTTTTTTTTTGTTTTTTTTTATAGATTCCCACGAGTGTGAGGTATCGGCAGACGCGTCTGTTCGCGGGCTCATTGACAATGCAGTAATTAAAGGTAAATGAAGTTTATAAAAATGAATTTGAGAAGGAAAAGTTTGTTTTTTATATAAAGAAATTCATTCAAAAATCGTCTGGCTCCAGAATATTTTTTTGTAGTTCTGCGACGGATAAATCACAATATTCTATCAAGCGCGAGTGGCTACTCGCAAATGCGACTAGCTAGTCGCCGGCGCCCACTGACTAGTCGCAGGGGCGACTAGCTAGTAGCAGGCGGGAGTGACTAGTTGAAACCGTGGCTATCTAGTCGCATTTACATACGTTTCTTTTTGTTTGTTTTCAAAGCTACCCACGAGTGTTTGGTGTCTAAAGACGCGTCTGCTCGCGGGCTGATTGACTGTGTAGTAATTGAAGGTAGCTACAAAACAAAATTATGAATTTAAGATGGAAAAATGTGTTTTTTATATATAGAAATTCATTCAAAAATCGTCTGTCGCCAGAGCATTTTTTTGGGGTTCTGCGAATTATTGCTCACAATATTCTATCAGGCGCGAGTGGACTGGTCGACGCTGGGACTAGCCAGTCGCCGGTGCCACTGACTACTAGCAGGGGCGACTAGCTAGTAGCAGGCGGGACTGTCTAGTCGAAATCGCAGCTAGCTAGTCGCATTTACATGCGTTTTATTTTGTTTTTTTTTATAGATTCCCACGAGTGTGAGGTGTCTGCAGACGCGTCTGCTCGCGGGCTTATTGACAATGCAGTAATTAAAGGTAAATGAAGTTTATAAAAATGAATTTAAGAAGGAAAAGTTTGTTTTTTATATAAAGAAATTCAATCAAAAATCGTCTGGCTCCAGAATATTTTTTTGTAGTTCTGCGACGGATAAATCACAATATTCTATCAAGCGCGAGTGGCTACTCGCAAATGCGACTAGCTAGTCGCCGGCGCCCACTGACTAGTCGCAGGGGCGACTAGCTAGTAGCAGGCGGGACTGACTAGTGGAAACCGCGGCTATCTAGTCGCATTTACATACGTTTCTTTTTGTTTGTTTTCAAAGCTACCCACGAGTGTTTGGTGTCTAAAGACGCGTCTGCTCGCGGGCTGATTGACTGTGTAGTAATTAAAGGTAGCTACACAACAAAATTATGATTTTAAGATGTAAAAATGTGTTTTTTATATATAGAAATTCATTCAAACATCGTCTGTCGCCAGAGCATTTTTTTGGTGTTCTGCGAATTATTGCTCACAATATTCTATCAGGCGCGAGTGGACTGGTCGACGCTGGGACTAGCCAGTCGCCGGTGCCACTGACTACTAGCCGGGGTGACTAGCTAGTAGCAGGCGGGACTGTCTAGTCGAAATCGCGGCTAGCTAGTCGCATTTACATGCGTTTTTTTTTGTTTTTTTTTATAGATTCCCACGAGTGTGAGGTGTCTGCAGACGCGTCTGCTCGCGGGCTAATTGACAGTGCAGTAATTAAAGGTAAATGAAGTTTATAAAATTGAATTTAAGAAGGAAAAGTTTGTTTTTTATATAAAGAAATTCATTCAAAAATCGTCTGGCGCCAGAATATTGTTTTGTAGTTCTGCGACGGATAAATCACAATATTCTATCAAGCGCGAGTGGCTACTCGCAAGTGCGACTAGCTACTCGCCGGCGCCCACTGACTAGTCGCAGGGGCGACTAGCTAGTAGCAGGCGGGACTGACTAGTTGAAACCGCGGCTATCTAGTCGCATTTACATACGTTTCTCTTTGTTTGTTTTTCAAAGTTACCCACGAGTGTTTGGTGTCTAAAGACGCGTCTGCTCGCGGACTGATTGAATTTGTAGTAATTGAAGGTAGCTACAGAACAAAATTATGAATTTAAGATGGAAAAATGTGTTTTTTATATATAGAAATTCATTCAAAAATCGTCTGTCGCCAGAGCATTTTTTTGGGGTTCTGCGAATTATTGCTCACAATATTCTATCAGGCGCGAGTGGACTGGTCGACGCTGGGACTAGCCAGTCGCCGGTGCCACTGACTACTAGCCGGGGCGACTAGCTAGTAGCAGGCGGGACTGTCTAGTCGAAATCGCGGCTAGCTAGTCGCATTTACATGCGTTTTATTTTGTTTTTTTTTATAGATTCCCACGAGTGTGAGGTGTCTGCAGACGCGTCTGCTCGCGGGCTCATTGACAGTGCAGTAATTAAAGGTAAATGAAGTTTATAAAAATGAATTTAAGAAGGAAAAGTTTGTTTTTTATATAAAGAAATTCATTCAAAAATCGTCTGGCGCCAGAATATTTTTTTGTAGTTCTGCGACGGATAAATCACAATATTCTATCAAGCGCGAGTGGCTACTCGCAAGTGCGACTAGCTACTCGCCGGCGCCCACTGACTAGTCGCAGGGGCGACTAGCTAGTAGCAGGCGGGACTGACTAGTTGAAACCGCGGCTATCTAGTCGCATTTACATACGTTTCTCTTTGATTGTTTTTCAAAGTTACCCACAAGTGTTTGGTGTCTAAAGACGCGTCTGCTCGCGGACTGATTGAATGTCTAGTAATTGAAGGTAGCTACAGAACAAAATTATGAATTTAAGATGGAAAAGTTTGTTTTTTATATAAAGAAATTCATTCAAAAATCGTCTGGCGCCAGAGCATTTTTTTGGGGTTCTGCGAATTATTACTCACAATATTCTATCAGGTGCGAGTGGCTAATCGACGCTGGGACTAGCCAGTCACCGATGTTACTGACTACTAGCAGGGGCGACTAGCTAGTAGCAGGCGGGACTGACTAGTCGAAATCGCGGCTAGCTAGACGCATTTACATGCGTTTTATTTTGTTTTTTTTATAGATTTTCACGTGTGTTTGGTGTCTAAAGACGCGTCTGCTCGCGGGCTGATTGACTGTTTAGTAATTGAAGGTAGCTACAGAACAAAATTATGAATTTAAGATGGAAAAATGTGTTTTTTATATATAGAAATTCATTCAAAAATCGTCTGTCGCCAGAGCATTTTTTTGGGGTTCTGCGAATTATTGCTCACAATATTCTATCAGGCGCGAGTGGACTGGTCGACGCTGGGACTAGCCAGTCGCCGGTGCCACTGACTACTAGCCGGGGCGACTAGCTAGTAGCAGGCGGGACTGTCTAGTCGAAATCGCGGCTAGCTAGTCGCATTTACATGCGTTTTATTTTGTTTTTTTTTATAGATTCCCACGAGTGTGAGGTGTCTGCAGACGCGTCTGCTCGCGGGCTCATTGACAGTGCAGTAATTAAAGGTAAATGAAGTTTATAAAAATGAATTTAAGAAGGAAAAGTTTGTTTTTTATATAAAGAAATTCATTCAAAAATCGTCTGGCGCCAGAATATTTTTTTGTAGTTCTGCGACGGATAAATCACAATATTCTATCAAGCGCGAGTGGCTACTCGCAAGTGCGACTAGCTACTCGCCGGCGCCCACTGACTAGTCGCAGGGGCGACTAGCTAGTAGCAGGCGGGACTGACTAGTTGAAACCGCGGCTATCTAGTCGCATTTACATACGTTTCTCTTTGATTGTTTTTCAAAGTTACCCACGAGTGTTTGGTGTCTAAAGACGCGTCTGCTCGCGGACTGATTGAATGTGTAGTAATTGAAGGTAGCTACAGAACAAAATTATGAATTTAAGATGGAAAAGTTTGTTTTTTATATAAAGAAATTCATTCAAAAATCGTCTGGCGCCAGAATATTTTTTTGTAGTTCTGCGACGGATAAATCACAATATTCTATCAAGCGCGAGTGGCTACTCGCAAATGCGACTAGCTAGTCGCCGGCGCCCACTGACTAGTCGCAGGGGCGACTAGCTAGTAGCAGGCGGGAGTGACTAGTTGAAACCGTGGCTATCTAGTCGCATTTACATACGTTTCTTTTTGTTTGTTTTCAAAGCTACCCACGAGTGTTTGGTGTCTAAAGACGCGTCTGCTCGCGGGCTGATTGACTGTGTAGTAATTGAAGGTAGCTACAAAACAAAATTATGAATTTAAGATGGAAAAATGTGTTTTTTATATATAGAAATTCATTCAAAAATCGTCTGTCGCCAGAGCATTTTTTTGGGGTTCTGCGAATTATTGCTCACAATATTCTATCAGGCGCGAGTGGACTGGTCGACGCTGGGACTAGCCAGTCGCCGGTGCCACTGACTACTAGCAGGGGCGACTAGCTAGTAGTAGGCGGGACTGTCTAGTCGAAATCGCAGCTAGCTAGTCGCATTTACATGCGTTTTATTTTGTTTTTTTTTATAGATTCCCACGAGTGTGAGGTGTCTGCAGACGCGTCTGCTCGCGGGCTTATTGACAATGCAGTAATTAAAGGTAAATGAAGTTTATAAAAATGAATTTAAGAAGGAAAAGTTTGTTTTTTATATAAAGAAATTCAATCAAAAATCGTCTGGCTCCAGAATATTTTTTTGTAGTTCTGCGACGGATAAATCACAATATTCTATCAAGCGCGAGTGGCTACTCGCAAATGCGACTAGCTAGTCGCCGGCGCCCACTGACTAGTCGCAGGGGCGACTAGCTAGTAGCAGGCGGGACTGACTAGTGGAAACCGCGGCTATCTAGTCGCATTTACATACGTTTCTTTTTGTTTGTTTTCAAAGCTACCCACGAGTGTTTGGTGTCTAAAGACGCGTCTGCTCGCGGGCTGATTGACTGTGTAGTAATTAAAGGTAGCTACACAACAAAATTATGATTTTAAGATGTAAAAATGTGTTTTTTATATATAGAAATTCATTCAAAAATCGTCTGTCGCCAGAGCATTTTTTTGGTGTTCTGCGAATTATTGCTCACAATATTCTATCAGGCGCGAGTGGACTGGTCGACGCTGGGACTAGCCAGTCGCCGGTGCCACTGACTACTAGCCGGGGTGACTAGCTAGTAGCAGGCGGGACTGTCTAGTCGAAATCGCGGCTAGCTAGTCGCATTTACATGCGTTTTTTTTTGTTTTTTTTTATAGATTCCCACGAGTGTGAGGTATCGGCAGACGCGTCTGTTCGCGGGCTCATTGACAATGCAGTAATTAAAGGTAAATGAAGTTTATAAAAATGAATTTGAGAAGGAAAAGTTTGTTTTTTATATAAAGAAATTCATTCAAAAATCGTCTGGCTCCAGAATATTTTTTTGTAGTTCTGCGACGGATAAATCACAATATTCTATCAAGCGCGAGTGGCTACTCGCAAGTGCGACTAGCTACTCGCCGGCGCCCACTGACTAGTCGCAGGGGCGACTAGCTAGTAGCAGGCGGGACTGACTAGTTGAAACCGCGGCTATCTAGTCGCATTTACATACGTTTCTTTTTGTTTGTTTTTCAAAGTTACCCACGAGTGTTTGGTGTCCAAAGACGCATCTGCTCGCGGGCTGATTGACTGTGTAGTAATTGAAGGTAGCTATAGAACAAAACTATGAATTTAAGATGTAAAAATGTGTTTTTTATATATAGAAATTCATTCAAACATCGTCTGTCGCCAGAGCATTTTTTTGGGGTTCTGCGAATTATTACTCACAATATTCTATCAGGCGCGAGTGGCTAGTCGACACTGGGACTAGCCAGTCGCCGGTGCCACTGACTACTAGCAGGGGCGACTAGCTAGTAGCAGGCGGGTCTGTCTAGTCGAAATCGCGGCTAGCTAGTCGCATTTACATGCGTTTTATTTTGTTTTTTTTTATAGATTCCCACGAGTGTGAGGTGTCTGCAGACGCGTCTGCTCGCGGGCTAATTGACAGTGCAGTAATTAAAGGTAAATGAAGTTTATAAAATTGAATTTAAGAAGGAAAAGTTTGTTTTTTATATAAAGAAATTCATTCAAAAATCGTCTGGCGCCAGAATATTGTTTTGTAGTTCTGCGACGGATAAATCACAATATTCTATCAAGCGCGAGTGGCTACTCGCAAGTGCGACTAGCTACTCGCCGGCGCCCACTGACTAGTCGCAGGGGCGACTAGCTAGTAGCAGGCGGGACTGACTAGTTGAAACCGCGGCTATCTAGTCGCATTTACATACGTTTCTCTTTGTTTGTTTTTCAAAGTTACCCACGAGTGTTTGGTGTCTAAAAACGCGTCTGCTCGCGGACTGATTGAATTTGTAGTAATTGAAGGTAGCTACAGAACAAAATTATGAATTTAAGATGGAAAAATGTGTTTTTTATATATAGAAATTCATTCAAAAATCGTCTGTCGCCAGAGCATTTTTTTGGGGTTCTGCGAATTATTGCTCACAATATTCTATCAGGCGCGAGTGGACTGGTCGACGCTGGGACTAGCCAGTCACCATGCCACTGACTACTAGCAGGGTCGACTAGCTAGTAGCAGGCGGGTCTGTCTAGTCGAAATCGCGGCTAGCTAGTCGCATTTACATGCGTTTTATTTTGTTTTTTTTTATAGATTCCCACGAGTGTGAGGTGTCTGCAGACGCGTCTGCTCGCGGGCTCATTGACAGTGCAGTAATTAAAGGTAAATTAAGTTTATAAAAATGAATTTAAGAAGGAAAAGTTTGTTTTTTATATAAAGAAATTCATTCAAAAATCGTCTGGCGCCAGAATATTTTTTTGTGGTTCTGCGACGGATAAATCACAATATTCTATCAAGCGCGAGTGGCTACTCGCAAGTGCGACTAGCTACTCGCCGGCGCCCACTGACTAGTCGCAGGGGCGACTAGCTAGTAGCAGGCGGGACTGACTAGTTGAAACCGCGGCTATCTAGTCGCATTTACATACGTTTCTTTTTGTTTGTTTTTCAAAGTTACCCACGAGTGTTTGGTGTCCAAAGACGCATCTGCTCGCGGGCTGATTGACTGTGTAGTAATTGAAGGTAGCTATAGAACAAAATTATGAATTTAAGATGTAAAAATGTGTTTTTTATATATAGAAATTCATTCAAACATCGTCTGTCGCCAGAGCATTTTTTTGGGGTTCTGCGAAATATTACTCAAAATATTCTATCAGGCGCGAGTGGCTAATCGACACTGGGACTAGCCGGTCACTGGTGCCACTGACTACTAGCACGGGCGACTAGCTAGTAGCAGGCGGGACTGACTAGTCGAAATCGCGGCTAGCTAGTCGCATTTACATGCGTTTTATTTTGTTTTTTTTTATAGATTCCCACGAGTGTGAGGTGTCTGCAGACGCGTCTGCTCGCGGGCTCATTGACAATGCAGTAATTAAAGTTAAATGAAGTTTATAAAAATGAATTTGAGAAGGAAAAGTTTGTTTTTTATATAAAGAAATTCATTCAAAAATCGTCTGGCGCCAGAATATTTGTTTGTAATTCTGCGACGGATAAATCACAATATTCTATCAAGCGCGAGTGGCTACTCGCAAGTGCGACTAGCCAGTCACCGGTGCCACTGACTACTAGCAGGGGCGACCAGCTAGTAGCAGGCGGGACTGACTAGTCGAAACCGCGGCTATCTAGTCGCATTTACATACGTTTCTTTTTGTTTGTTTTTCAAAGTTACCCACGAGTGTTTGGTGTCCAAAGACGCATCTGCTCGCGGGCTGATTGACTGTGTAGTAATTGAAGGTAGCTACAGAACAAAATTATGAATTTAAGATGGAAAAATGTGTTTTTTATATATAGAAATTCATTCAAAAATCGTCTGTCGCCAGAATATTTTTTTGGTGTTCTGCGAATTATTGCTTACAATATTCTATCAGGCGCGAGTGGACTGGTCGACGCTGGGACTAGCCAGTCGCCGGTGCCACTGACTACTAGCAGGGGCGACTAGCTAGTAGCAGGCGGGACTGTCTAGTCGAAATCGCGGCTAGCTAGTCGCATTTACATGCGTTTTATTTTGTTTTTTTTTATAGATTCCCACGAGTGTGAGGTGTCAGCAGACGCATCTGCTCGCGGGCTCATTGACAATGCGGTAAATAAAGGTAAATGAAGTTTATAAAAATGAATTTAAGAAGGAAAAGTTTGTTTTTTATATAAAGAAATTCATTCAAAAATCGTCTGGCGCCAGAATATTTTTTTGTAGTTCTGCGACGGATAAATCACAATATTCTATCAAGCGCGAGTGGCTACTCGCAAATGCGACTAGCTAGTCGCCGGCGCCCACTGACTAGTCGCAGGGGCGACTAGCTAGTAGCAGGCGGGACTGACTAGTGGAAACCGCGGCTATCTAGTCGCATTTACATACGTTTCTTTTTGTTTGTTTTCAAAGCTACCCACGAGTGTTGGGTGTCTAAAGACGCGTCTGCTCGCGGGCTGATTGACTGTGTAGTAATTAAAGGTAGCTACACAACATAATTATGATTTTAAGATGGAAAAATGTGTTTCTTATATATAGAAATTCATTCAAAAATCGTCTGTCGCCAGAGCATTTTTTTGGGGTTCTGCGAATTATTGCTCACAATATTCTATCAGGCGCAAGTGGACTGGTTGACGCTGGGACTAGCCAGTCGCCGGTGCCACTGACTACTAGCAGGGGCGACTAGCTAGTAGCAGGCGGGACTGACTAGTCGAAATCGCGGCTAGCTAGTCGCATTTACATGCGTTTTATTTTGTTTTTTTTTATAGATTCCCACGAGTGTGAGGTGTCTGCAGACGCGTCTGCTCGCGGGCTCATTGACAATGCAGTAATTAAAGGTAAATGAAGTTTATAAAAATGAATTTAAGAAGGAAAAGTTTGTTTTTTATATAAAGAAATTCATTCAAAAATCGTCTGGCGCCAGAATATTTTTTTGTAGTTCTGCGACGGATAAATCACAATATTCTATCAAGCGCGAGTGGCTACTCGCAAATGCGACTAGCTAGTCGCCGGCGCCCACTGACTAGTCGCAGGGGCGACTAGCTAGTAGCAGGCGGGACTGACTAGTGGAAACCGCGGCTATCTAGTCGCATTTACATACGTTTCTCTTTGTTTGTTTTCAAAGCTACCCACGAGTGTTTGGTGTCTAAAGACGCGTCTGCTCGCGGGCTGATTGACTGTGTAGTAATTGAAGGTAGCGACAGAACAAAATTATGAATTTAAGATGTAAAAATGTGTTTTTTATATATAGAAATTCATTCAAAAATCGT
The DNA here is from genome assembly GCA_917490735.1 of Dryobotodes eremita. Taxonomy (NCBI): domain Eukaryota; kingdom Metazoa; phylum Arthropoda; class Insecta; order Lepidoptera; family Noctuidae; genus Dryobotodes; species Dryobotodes eremita. The sequence continues at coordinate 12,668,908 of OU823269.1, read as the reverse complement.
CTGTCGCCAGAGCATTTTTTTGGGGTTCTGCGAATTATTGCTCACAATATTCTATCAGGCGCGAGTGGACTGGTTGACGCTGGGACTAGCCAGTCGCCGGTACCACTGACTACTAGCAGGGGCGACTAGCTAGTAGCAGGCGGGACTGACTATTCGAAATCGCGGCTAGCTAGTCGCATTTACATGCGTTTTATTTTGATTTTTTTTATAGATTCCCACGAGTGTGAGGTGTCTGCAGACGGGTCTGCTCGCGGGCACATTGACAATGCAGTAATTAAAGGTAAATGAAGTTTATAAAAATGAATTTAAGAAGGAAAAGTTTGTTTTTTATATAAAGAAATTCATTCAAAAATCGTCTGGCGCCAGAATATTTTTTTGTAGTTCTGCGACGGATAAATCACAATATTCTATCAAGCGCGAGTGGCTACTCGCAAGTGCGACTAGCTACTCGCCGGCGCCCACTGACTAGTCGCAGGGGCGACTAGCTAGTAGCAGGCGGGACTGACTAGTTGAAACCGCGGCTATCTAGTCGCATTTACATACGTTTCTCTTTGATTGTTTTTCAAAGTTACCCACGAGTGTTTGGTGTCTAAAGACGCGTCTGCTCGCGGACTGATTGAATGTGTAGTAATTGAAGGTAGCTACAGAACAAAATTATGAATTTAAGATGGAAAAGTTTGTTTTTTATATAAGGAAATTCATTCAAAAATCGTCTGGCGCCAGAATATTTTTTTGTAGTTCTGCGACGGATAAATCACAATATTCTATCAAGCGCGAGTGGCTACTCGCAAGTGCGACTAGCTACTCGCCGGCGCCCACTGACTAGTCGCAGGGGCGACTAGCTAGTAGCAGGCGGGACTGACTAGTTGAAACCGCGGCTATCTAGTCGCATTTACATACGTTTCTCTTTGATTGTTTTTCAAAGTTACCCACGAGTGTTTGGTGTCTAAAGACGCGTCTGCTCGCGGACTGATTGAATGTGTAGTAATTGAAGGTAGCTACAGAACAAAATTATGAATTTAAGATGGAAAAGTTTGTTTTTTATATAAAGAAATTCATTCAAAAATCGTCTGGCGCCAGAATATTTTTTTGTAGTTCTGCGACGGATAAATCACAATATTCTATCAAGCGCGAGTGGCTACTCGCAAATGCGACTAGCTACTCGCCGGCGCCCACTGACTAGTCGCAGGGGCGACTAGCTAGTAGCAGGCGGGACTGACTAGTGGAAAACGCGGCTATCTAGTCGCATTTACATACGTTTCTTTTTGTTTGTTTTTCAACGTTACCCACGAGTGTTTGGTGTCCAAAGACGCATCTGCTCGCAGGCTGATTGACTGTGTAGTAATTGAAGGTAGCTACAGAACAAAATTATAAATTTAAGATGGAAAAATGTGTTTTTTATATATAGAAATTCATTCATAATCGTCTGTCGCCAGAGCATTTTTTTGGGGTTCTGCGAAATATTACTCAAAATATTCTATCAGGCGCGAGTGGCTAGTCGACACTGGGACTAGCCGGTCACTGGTGCCACTGACTACTAGCAGGGGCGACTAGCTAGTAGCAGGCGGGACTGACTAGTCGAAATCGCGGCTAGCTAGTCGCATTTACATGCGTTTTATTTTGTTTTTTTTTATAGATTCCCACGAGTGTGAGGTGTCTGCAGACGCGTCTGCTCGCGGGCTCATTGACAATGCAGTAATTAAAGTTAAATGAAGTTTATAAAAATGAATTTGAGAAGGAAAAGTTTGTTTTTTATATAAAGAAATTCATTCAAAAATCGTCTGGCGCCAGAATATTTGTTTGTAATTCTGCGACGGATAAATCACAATATTCTATCAAGCGCGAGTGGCTACTCGCAAGTGCGACTAGCCAGTCGCCGGTGCCACTGACTACTAGCAGGGGCGACCAGCTAGTAGCAGGCGGGACTGACTAGTCGAAACCGCGGCTATCTAGTCGCATTTACATACGTTTCTTTTTGTTTGTTTTTCAAAGTTACCCACGAGTGTTTGGTGTCCAAAGACGCATCTGCTTGCGGGCTGATTGACTGTGTAGTAATTGAAGGTAGCTACAGAACAAAATTATGAATTTAAGATGGAAAAATGTGTTTTTTATATATAGAAATTCATTCAAACATCGTCTGTCGCCAGAGCATTTTTTTGGGGTTCTGCGAATTATTACTCACAATATTCTATCAGGCGCGAGTGGCTAGTCGACACTGGGACTAGCCAGTCGCCGGTGCCACTGACTACTAGCAGGGGCGACTAGCTAGTAGCAGGCGGGTCTGTCTAGTCGAAATCGCGGCTAGCTAGTCGCATTTACATGCGTTTTATTTTGTTTTTTTTTCAAAGTTACCCACGAGTGTTCGGTGTCTAAAGACGCGTCTGCTCGCGGACTGATTGAATGTGTAGTAATTGAAGGTAGCTACAGAACAAAATTATGAATTTAAGATGGAAAAATGTGTTTTTTATATATAGAAATTCATTCAAAAATCGTCTGTCGCCAGAGCATTTTTTTGGTGTTCTGCGAATTATTGCTCACAATATTCTATCAGGCGCGAGTGGACTGGTCGACGCTGGGACTAGCCAGTCGCCGGTGCCACTGACTACTAGCAGGGGCGACTAGCTAGTAGCAGGCGGGACTGTCTAGTCGAAATCGCGGCTAGCTAGTCGCATTTACATGCGTTTTATTTTGTTTTTTTTTATAGATTCCCACGAGTGTGAGGTGTCAGCAGACGCATCTGCTCGCGGGCTCATTGACAATGCGGTAAATAAAGGTAAATGAAGTTTATAAAAATGAATTAAAGAAGGAAAAGTTTGTTTTTTATATAAAGAAATTCATTCAAAAATCGTCTGGCGCCAGAATATTTTTTTGTAGTTCTGCGACGGATAAATCACAATATTCTATCAAGCGCGAGTGGCTACTCGCAAATGCGACTAGCTAGTCGCCGGCGCCCACTGACTAGTCGCAGGGGCGACTAGCTAGTAGCAGGCGGGACTGACTAGTGGAAACCGCGGCTATCTAGTCGCATTTACATACGTTTCTTTTTGTTTGTTTTCAAAGCTACCCACGAGTGTTGGGTGTCTAAAGACGCGTCTGCTCGCGGGCTGATTGACTGTGTAGTAATTAAAGGTAGCTACACAACATAATTATGATTTTAAGATGGAAAAATGTGTTTTTTATATATAGAAATTCATTCAAAAATCGTCTGTCGCCAGAGCATTTTTTTGGGGTTCTGCGAATTATTGCTCACAATATTCTATCAGGCGCGAGTGGACTGGTTGACGCTGGGACTAGCCAGTCGCCGGTGCCACTGACTACTAGCAGGGGCGACTAGCTAGTAGCAGGCGGGACTGACTAGTCGAAATCGCGGCTAGCTAGTCGCATTTACATGCGTTTTATTTTGTTTTTTTTTATAGATTCCCACGAGTGTGAGGTGTCTGCAGACGCGTCTGCTCGCGGGCTCATTGACAATGCAGTAATTAAATGTAAATGAAGTTTATAAAAATGAATTTAAGAAGGAAAAGTTTGTTTTTTATATAAAGAAATTCATTCAAAAATCGTCTGGCGCCAGAATATTTTTTTGTAGTTCTGCGACGGATAAATCACAATATTCTATCAAGCGCGAGTGGCTACTCGCAAATGCGACTAGCTAGTCACCGGCACCCACTGACTAGTCGCAGGGGCGACTAGCTAGTAGCAGGCGGGACTGACTAGTGGAAACCGCGGCTATCTAGTCGCATTTACATACGTTTCTCTTTGTTTGTTTTCAAAGCTACCCACGAGTGTTTGGTGTCTAAAGACGCGTCTGCTCGCGGGCTGATTGACTGTGTAGTAATTGAAGGTAGCGACAGAACAAAATTATGAATTTAAGATGTAAAAATGTGTTTTTTATATATAGAAATTCATTCAAAAATCGTCTGTCGCCAGAGCATTTTTTTGGGGTTCTGCGAATTATTGCTCACAATATTCTATCAGGCGCGAGTGGACTGGTTGACGCTGGGACTTGCCAGTCGCCGGTACCACTGACTACTAGCAGGGGCGACTAGCTAGTAGCAGGCGGGACTGACTAGTCGAAATCGCGGCTAGCTAGTCGCATTTACATGCGTTTTATTTTGTTTTTTTTTATAGATTTCCACGAGTGTGAGGTGTCTGCAGACGCGTCTGCTCGCGGGCTCATTGACAATGCAGTAATTAAAGGTAAATGAAGTTTATAAAAATGAATTTAAGAAGGAAAAGTTTGTTTTTTATATAAAGAAATTCATTCAAAAATCGTCTGGCGCCAGAATATTTTTTTGTAGTTCTGCGACGGATAAATCACAATATTCTATCAAGCGCGAGTGGCTACTCGCAAGTGCGACTAGCTACTCGCCGGCGCCCACTGACTAGTCGCAGGGGCGACTAGCTAGTAGCAGGCGGGACTGACTAGTTGAAACCGCGGCTATCTAGTCGCATTTACATACGTTTCTTTTTGTTTGTTTTCAAAGCTACCCACGAGTGTTTGGTGTCTAAAGACGCGTCTGCTCGCGGGCTGATTGACTGTGTAGTAATTGAAGGTAGCTACAGAACAAAATTATGAATTTAAGATGGAAAAATGTGTTTTTTATATATAGAAATTCATTCAAAAATCGTCTGGCGCCAGAGCATTTTTTTGGGGTTCTGCGAATTATTACTCACAATATTCTATCAGGTGCGAGTGGCTAATCGACGCTGGGACTAGCCAGTCACCGATGTTACTGACTACTAGCAGGGGCGACTAGCTAGTAGCAGGCGGGACTGACTAGTCGAAATCGCGGCTAGCTAGACGCATTTACATGCGTTTTATTTTGTTTTTTTTATAGATTTTCACGTGTGTTTGGTGTCTAAAGACGCGTCTGCTCGCGGGCTGATTGACTGTTTAGTAATTGAAGGTAGCTACAGAACAAAATTATGAATTTAAGATGGAAAAATGTGTTTTTATATATAGAAATTCATTCAAAAATCGTCTGTCGCCAGAGCATTTTTTTGGGGTTCTGCGAATTATTGCTCACAATATTCTATCAGGCGCGAGTGGACTGGTCGACGCTGGGACTAGCCAGTCGCCGGTGCCACTGACTACTAGCCGGGGCGACTAGCTAGTAGCAGGCGGGACTGTCTAGTCGAAATCGCGGCTAGCTAGTCGCATTTACATGCGTTTTATTTTGTTTTTTTTTATAGATTCCCACGAGTGTGAGGTGTCTGCAGACGCGTCTGCTCGCGGGCTCATTGACAGTGCAGTAATTAAAGGTAAATAAAGTTTATAAAAATGAATTTAAGATGGAAAAGTTTGTTTTTTATATAAAGAAATTCATTCAAAAATCGTCTGGCGCCAGAATATTTTTTTGTAGTTCTGCGACGGATAAATCACAATATTCTATCAAGCGCGAGTGGCTACTCGCAAGTGCGACTAGCTACTCGCCGGCGCCCACTGACTAGTCGCAGGGGCGACTAGCTAGTAGCAGGCGGGACTGACTAGTTGAAACCGCGGCTATCTAGTCGCATTTACATACGTTTCTCTTTGATTGTTTTTCAAAGTTACCCACGAGTGTTTGGTGTCTAAAGACGCGTCTGCTCGCGGACTGATTGAATGTGTAGTAATTGAAGGTAGCTACAGAACAAAATTATGAATTTAAGATGGAAAAGTTTGTTTTTTATATAAAGAAATTCATTCAAAAATCGTCTGGCGCCAGAATATTTTTTTGTAGTTCTGCGACGGATAAATCACAATATTCTATCAAGCGCGAGTGGCTACTCGCAAATGCGACTAGCTACTCGCCGGCGCCCACTGACTAGTCGCAGGGGCGACTAGCTAGTAGCAGGCGGGACTGACTAGTGGAAAACGCGGCTATCTAGTCGCATTTACATACGTTTCTTTTTGTTTGTTTTTCAAAGTTACCCACGAGTGTTTGGTGTCCAAAGACGCATCTGCTCGCGGGCTGATTGACTGTGTAGTAATTGAAGGTAGCTACAGAACAAAATTATAAATTTAAGATGGAAAAATGTGTTTTTTATATATAGAAATTCATTCATAATCGTCTGTCGCCAGAGCATTTTTTTGGGGTTCTGCGAAATATTACTCAAAATATTCTATCAGGCGCGAGTGGCTAGTCGACACTGGGACTAGCCGGTCACTGGTGCCACTGACTACTAGCAGGGGCGACTAGCTAGTAGCAGGCGGGACTGACTAGTCGAAATCGCGGCTAGCTAGTCGCATTTACATGCGTTTTATTTTGTTTTTTTTTATAGATTCCCACGAGTGTGAGGTGTCTGCAGACGCGTCTGCTCGCGGGCTCATTGACAATGCAGTAATTAAAGTTAAATGAAGTTTATAAAAATGAATTTGAGAAGGAAAAGTTTGTTTTTTATATAAAGAAATTCATTCAAAAATCGTCTGGCGCCAGAATATTTGTTTGTAATTCTGCGACGGATAAATCACAATATTCTATCAAGCGCGAGTGGCTACTCGCAAGTGCGACTAGCCAGTCGCCGGTGCCACTGACTACTAGCAGGGGCGACCAGCTAGTAGCAGGCGGGACTGACTAGTCGAAACCGCGGCTATCTAGTCGCATTTACATACGTTTCTTTTTGTTTGTTTTTCAAAGTTACCCACGAGTGTTTGGTGTCCAAAGACGCATCTGCTCGCGGGCTGATTGACTGTGTAGTAATTGAAGGTAGCTACAGAACAAAATTATGAATTTAAGATGGAAAAATGTGTTTTTTATATATAGAAATTCATTCAAACATCGTCTGCCGCCAGAGCATTTTTTTGGGGTTCTGCGAATTATTACTCACAATATTCTATCAGGTGCGAGTGGCTAATCGACGCTGGGACTAGCCAGTCACCGATGTTACTGACTACTAGCAGGGGCGACTAGCTAGTAGCAGGCGGGACTGACTAGTCGAAATCGCGGCTAGCTAGACGCATTTACATGCGTTTTATTTTGTTTTTTTTATAGATTTTCACGTGTGTTTGGTGTCTAAAGACGCGTCTGCTCGCGGGCTGATTGACTGTTTAGTAATTGAAGGTAGCTACAGAACAAAATTATGAATTTAAGATGGAAAAATGTGTTTTTATATATAGAAATTCATTCAAAAATCGTCTGTCGCCAGAGCATTTTTTTGGGGTTCTGCGAATTATTGCTCACAATATTCTATCAGGCGCGAGTGGACTGGTCGACGCTGGGACTAGCCAGTCGCCGGTGCCACTGACTACTAGCCGGGGCGACTAGCTAGTAGCAGGCGGGACTGTCTAGTCGAAATCGCGGCTAGCTAGTCGCATTTACATGCGTTTTATTTTGTTTTTTTTTATAGATTCCCACGAGTGTGAGGTGTCTGCAGACGCGTCTGCTCGCGGGCTCATTGACAGTGCAGTAATTAAAGGTAAATAAAGTTTATAAAAATGAATTTAAGAAGGAAAAGTTTGTTTTTTATATAAAGAAATTCATTCAAAAATCGTCTGGCGCCAGAATATTTTTTTGTAGTTCTGCGACGGATAAATCACAATATTCTATCAAGCGCGAGTGGCTACTCGCAAGTGCGACTAGCTACTCGCCGGCGCCCACTGACTAGTCGCAGGGGCGACTAGCTAGTAGCAGGCGGGACTGACTAGTTGAAACCGCGGCTATCTAGTCGCATTTACATACGTTTCTCTTTGATTGTTTTTCAAAGTTACCCACGAGTGTTTGGTGTCTAAAGACGCGTCTGCTCGCGGACTGATTGAATGTGTAGTAATTGAAGGTAGCTACAGAACAAAATTATGAATTTAAGATGGAAAAGTTTGTTTTTTATATAAAGAAATTCATTCAAAAATCGTCTGGCGCCAGAATATTTTTTTGTAGTTCTGCGACGGATAAATCACAATATTCTATCAAGCGCGAGTGGCTACTCGCAAATGCGACTAGCTACTCGCCGGCGCCCACTGACTAGTCGCAGGGGCGACTAGCTAGTAGCAGGCGGGACTGACTAGTGGAAAACGCGGCTATCTAGTCGCATTTACATACGTTTCTTTTTGTTTGTTTTTCAAAGTTACCCACGAGTGTTTGGTGTCCAAAGACGCATCTGCTCGCGGGCTGATTGACTGTGTAGTAATTGAAGGTAGCTACAGAACAAAATTATAAATTTAAGATGGAAAAATGTGTTTTTTATATATAGAAATTCATTCATAATCGTCTGTCGCCAGAGCATTTTTTTGGGGTTCTGCGAAATATTACTCAAAATATTCTATCAGGCGCGAGTGGCTAGTCGACACTGGGACTAGCCGGTCACTGGTGCCACTGACTACTAGCAGGGGCGACTAGCTAGTAGCAGGCGGGACTGACTAGTCGAAATCGCGGCTATCTAGTCGCATTTACATGCGTTTTATTTTGTTTTTTTTTATAGATTCCCACGAGTGTGAGGTGTCTGCAGACGCGTCTGCTCGCGGGCTCATTGACAATGCAGTAATTAAAGTTAAATGAAGTTTATAAAAATGAATTTGAGAAGGAAAAGTTTGTTTTTTATATAAAGAAATTCATTCAAAAATCGTCTGGCGCCAGAATATTTGTTTGTAATTCTGCGACGGATAAATCACAATATTCTATCAAGCGCGAGTGGCTACTCGCAAGTGCGACTAGCCAGTCGCCGGTGCCACTGACTACTAGCAGGGGCGACCAGCTAGTAGCAGGCGGGACTGACTAGTCGAAACCGCGGCTATCTAGTCGCATTTACATACGTTTCTTTTTGTTTGTTTTTCAAAGTTACCCAGGAGTGTTTGGTGTCCGAAGACGCATCTGCTCGCGGGCTGATTGACTGTGTAGTAATTGAAGGTAGCTACAGAACAAAATTATGAATTTAAGATGGAAAAATGTGTTTTTTATATATAGAAATTCATTCAAACATCGTCTGCCGCCAGAGCATTTTTTTGGGGTTCTGCGAATTATTACTCACAATATTCTATCAGGCGCGAGTGGCTAGTCGACACTGGGACTAGCCAGTCGCCGGTGCCACTGACTACTAGCAGGGGCGACTAGCTAGTAGCAGGCGGGTCTGTCTAGTCGAAATCGCGGCTAGCTAGTCGCATTTACATGCGTTTTATTTTGTTTTTTTTTATAGATTCCCACGAGTGTGAGGTGTCTGCAGACGCGTCTGCTCGCGGGCTAATTGACAGTGCAGTAATTAAAGGTAAATGAAGTTTATAAAAATGAATTAAAGAAGGAAAAGTTTGTTTTTTATTTAAAGAAATTCATTCAAAAATCGTCTGGCGCCAGAATATTGTTTTGTAGTTCTGCGACGGATAAATCACAATATTCTATCAAGCGCGAGTGGCTACTCGCAAGTGCGACTAGCTACTCGCCGGCGCCCACTGACTAGTCGCAGGGGCGACTAGCTAGTAGCAGGCGGGACTGACTAGTTGAAACCGCGGCTATCTAGTCGCATTTACATACGTTTCTTTTTATTTGTTTTCAAAGCTACCCACGAGTGTTTGGTGTCTAAAGACGCGTCTGCTCGCGGGCTGATTGACTGTGTAGTAATTGAAGGTAGCTACAAAACAAAATTATGAATTTAAGATGGAAAAATGTGTTTTTTATATATAGAAATTCATTCAAAAATCGTCTGTCGCCAGAGCATTTTTTTGGGGTTCTGCGAATTATTGCTCACAATATTCTATCAGGCGCGAGTGGACTGGTCGACGCTGGGACTAGCCAGTCGCCGGTGCCACTGACTACTAGCAGGGGCGACTAGCTAGTAGCAGGCGGGACTGTCTAGTCGAAATCGCAGCTAGCTAGTCGCATTTACATGCGTTTTATTTTGTTTTTTTTTATAGATTCCCACGAGTGTGAGGTGTCTGCAGACGCGTCTGCTCGCGGGCTTATTGACAATGCAGTAATTAAAGGTAAATGAAGTTTATAAAAATGAATTTAAGAAGGAAAAGTTTGTTTTTTATATAAAGAAATTCAATCAAAAATCGTCTGGCTCCAGAATATTTTTTTGTAGTTCTGCGACGGATAAATCACAATATTCTATCAAGCGCGAGTGGCTACTCGCAAGTGCGACTAGCTACTCGCCGGCGCCCACTGACTAGTCGCAGGGGCGACTAGCTAGTAGCAGGCGGGACTGACTAGTGGAAACCGCGGATATCTAGTCGCATTTACATACGTTTCTTTTTGTTTGTTTTCAAAGCTACCCACGAGTGTTGGGTGTCTAAAGACGCGTCTGCTCGCGGGCTGATTGACTGTGTAGTAATTAAAGGTAGCTACACAACAAAATTATGATTTTAAGATGTAAAAATGTGTTTTTTATATATAGAAATTCATTCAAAAATCGTCTGTCGCCAGAGCATTTTTTTGGTGTTCTGCGAATTATTGCTCACAATATTCTATCAGGCGCGAGTGGACTGGTCGACGCTGGGACTAGCCAGTCGCCGGTGCCACTGACTACTAGCAGGGGCGACTAGCTAGTAGCAGGCGGGACTGTCTAGTCGAAATCGCAGCTAGCTAGTCGCATTTACATGCGTTTTATTTTGTTTTTTTTTATAGATTCCCACGAGTGTGAGGTGTCTGCAGACGCGTCTGCTCGCGGGCTCATTGACAGTGCAGTAATTTAAGGTAAATGAAGTTTATAAAAATGAATTTAAGAAGGAAAAGTTTGTTTTTTATATCAAGAAATTCATTCAAAAATCGTCTGGCGCCAGAATATTTTTTTGTAGTTCTGCGACGGATAAATCACAATATTCTATCAAGCGCGAGTGGGTACTCGCAAATGCGACTAGCTAGTCGCCGGCGCCCACTGACTAGTCGCAGGGGCGACTAGCTAGTAGCAGGCGGGACTGACTAGTGGAAACCGCGGCTATCTAGTCGCATTTACATACGTTTCTCTTTGTTTGTTTTCAAAGCTACCCACGAGTGTTTGGTGTCTAAAGACGCGTCTGCTCGCGGGCTGATTGACTGTGTAGTAATTGAAGGTAGCTACAGAACAAAATTATGAATTTAAGATGTAAAAATGTGTTTTTTATATATAGAAATTCATTCAAAAATCGTCTGTCGCCAGAGCATTTTTTTGGGGTTCTGCGAATTATTGCTCACAATATTCTATCAGGCGCGAGTGGACTGGTTGACGCTGGGACTAGCCAGTCGTCGGTACCACTGACTACTAGCAGGGGCGACTAGCTAGTAGCAGGCGGGACTGACTAGTCGAAATCGCGGCTAGCTAGTCGCATTTACATACGTTTCTCTTTGATTGTTTTTCAAAGTTACCCACGAGTGTTTGGTGTCTAAAGACGCGTCTGCTCGCGGACTGATTGAATGTGTAGTAATTGAAGGTAGCTACAGAACAAAATTATGAATTTAAGATGGAAAAGTTTGTTTTTTATATAAAGAAATTCATTCAAAAATCGTCTGGCGCCAGAATATTTTTTTGTAGTTCTGCGACGGATAAATCACAATATTCTATCAAGCGCGAGTGGCTACTCGCAAATGCGACTAGCTACTCGCCGGCGCCCACTGACTAGTCGCAGGGGCGACTAGCTAGTAGCAGGCGGGACTGACTAGTGGAAAACGCGGCTATCTAGTCGCATTTACATACGTTTCTTTTTGTTTGTTTTTCAAAGTTACCCACGAGTGTTTGGTGTCCAAAGACGCATCTGCTCGCGGGCTGATTGACTGTGTAGTAATTGAAGGTAGCTACAGAACAAAATTATAAATTTAAGATGGAAAAATGTGTTTTTTATATATAGAAATTCATTCATAATCGTCTGTCGCCAGAGCATTTTTTTGGGGTTCTGCGAAATATTACTCAAAATATTCTATCAGGCGCGAGTGGCTAGTCGACACTGGGACTAGCCGGTCACTGGTGCCACTGACTACTAGCAGGGGCGACTAGCTAGTAGCAGGCGGGACTGACTAGTCGAAATCGCGGCTAGCTAGTCGCATTTACATGCGTTTTATTTTGTTTTTTTTTATAGATTCCCACGAGTGTGAGGTGTCTGCAGACGCGTCTGCTCGCGGGCTCATTGACAATGCAGTAATTAAAGTTAAATGAAGTTTATAAAAATGAATTTGAGAAGGAAAAGTTTGTTTTTTATATAAAGAAATTCATTCAAAAATCGTCTGGCGCCAGAATATTTGTTTGTAATTCTGCGACGGATAAATCACAATATTCTATCAAGCGCGAGTGGCTACTCGCAAGTGCGACTAGCCAGTCGCCGGTGCCACTGACTACTAGCAGGGGCGACCAGCTAGTAGCAGGCGGGACTGACTAGTCGAAACCGCGGCTATCTAGTCGCATTTACATACGTTTCTTTTTGTTTGTTTTTCAAAGTTACCCAGGAGTGTTTGGTGTCCGAAGACGCATCTGCTCGCGGGCTGATTGACTGTGTAGTAATTGAAGGTAGCTACAGAACAAAATTATGAATTTAAGATGGAAAAATGTGTTTTTTATATATAGAAATTCATTCAAACATCGTCTGCCGCCAGAGCATTTTTTTGGGGTTCTGCGAATTATTACTCACAATATTCTATCAGGCGCGAGTGGCTAGTCGACACTGGGACTAGCCAGTCGCCGGTGCCACTGACTACTAGCAGGGGCGACTAGCTAGTAGCAGGCGGGTCTGTCTAGTCGAAATCGCGGCTAGCTAGTCGCATTTACATGCGTTTTATTTTGTTTTTTTTTATAGATTCCCACGAGTGTGAGGTGTCTGCAGACGCGTCTGCTCGCGGGCTAATTGACAGTGCAGTAATTAAAGGTAAATGAAGTTTATAAAAATGAATTAAAGAAGGAAAAGTTTGTTTTTTATTTAAAGAAATTCATTCAAAAATCGTCTGGCGCCAGAATATTGTTTTGTAGTTCTGCGACGGATAAATCACAATATTCTATCAAGCGCGAGTGGCTACTCGCAAGTGCGACTAGCTACTCGCCGGCGCCCACTGACTAGTCGCAGGGGCGACTAGCTAGTAGCAGGCGGGACTGACTAGTTGAAACCGCGGCTATCTAGTCGCATTTACATACGTTTCTTTTTATTTGTTTTCAAAGCTACCCACGAGTGTTTGGTGTCTAAAGACGCGTCTGCTCGCGGGCTGATTGACTGTGTAGTAATTGAAGGTAGCTACAAAACAAAATTATGAATTTAAGATGGAAAAATGTGTTTTTTATATATAGAAATTCATTCAAAAATCGTCTGTCGCCAGAGCATTTTTTTGGGGTTCTGCGAATTATTGCTCACAATATTCTATCAGGCGCGAGTGGACTGGTCGACGCTGGGACTAGCCAGTCGCCGGTGCCACTGACTACTAGCAGGGGCGACTAGCTAGTAGCAGGCGGGACTGTCTAGTCGAAATCGCAGCTAGCTAGTCGCATTTACATGCGTTTTATTTTGTTTTTTTTTATAGATTCCCACGAGTGTGAGGTGTCTGCAGACGCGTCTGCTCGCGGGCTTATTGACAATGCAGTAATTAAAGGTAAATGAAGTTTATAAAAATGAATTTAAGAAGGAAAAGTTTGTTTTTTATATAAAGAAATTCAATCAAAAATCGTCTGGCTCCAGAATATTTTTTTGTAGTTCTGCGACGGATAAATCACAATATTCTATCAAGCGCGAGTGGCTACTCGCAAGTGCGACTAGCTACTCGCCGGCGCCCACTGACTAGTCGCAGGGGCGACTAGCTAGTAGCAGGCGGGACTGACTAGTGGAAACCGCGGATATCTAGTCGCATTTACATACGTTTCTTTTTGTTTGTTTTCAAAGCTACCCACGAGTGTTGGGTGTCTAAAGACGCGTCTGCTCGCGGGCTGATTGACTGTGTAGTAATTAAAGGTAGCTACACAACAAAATTATGATTTTAAGATGTAAAAATGTGTTTTTTATATATAGAAATTCATTCAAAAATCGTCTGTCGCCAGAGCATTTTTTTGGTGTTCTGCGAATTATTGCTCACAATATTCTATCAGGCGCGAGTGGACTGGTCGACGCTGGGACTAGCCAGTCGCCGGTGCCACTGACTACTAGCAGGGGCGACTAGCTAGTAGCAGGCGGGACTGTCTAGTCGAAATCGCAGCTAGCTAGTCGCATTTACATGCGTTTTATTTTGTTTTTTTTTATAGATTCCCACGAGTGTGAGGTGTCTGCAGACGCGTCTGCTCGCGGGCTCATTGACAGTGCAGTAATTTAAGGTAAATGAAGTTTATAAAAATGAATTTAAGAAGGAAAAGTTTGTTTTTTATATCAAGAAATTCATTCAAAAATCGTCTGGCGCCAGAATATTTTTTTGTAGTTCTGCGACGGATAAATCACAATATTCTATCAAGCGCGAGTGGGTACTCGCAAATGCGACTAGCTAGTCGCCGGCGCCCACTGACTAGTCGCAGGGGCGACTAGCTAGTAGCAGGCGGGACTGACTAGTGGAAACCGCGGCTATCTAGTCGCATTTACATACGTTTCTCTTTGTTTGTTTTCAAAGCTACCCACGAGTGTTTGGTGTCTAAAGACGCGTCTGCTCGCGGGCTGATTGACTGTGTAGTAATTGAAGGTAGCTACAGAACAAAATTATGAATTTAAGATGTAAAAATGTGTTTTTTATATATAGAAATTCATTCAAAAATCGTCTGTCGCCAGAGCATTTTTTTGGGGTTCTGCGAATTATTGCTCACAATATTCTATCAGGCGCGAGTGGACTGGTTGACGCTGGGACTAGCCAGTCGTCGGTACCACTGACTACTAGCAGGGGCGACTAGCTAGTAGCAGGCGGGACTGACTAGTCGAAATCGCGGCTAGCTAGTCGCATTTACATGCGTTTTATTTTGTTTTTTTTTATAGATTCCCACGAGTGTGAGGTGTCTGCAGACGCGTCTGCTCGCGGGCTAATTGACAGTGCAGTAATTAAAGGTAAATGAAGTTTATAAAAATGAATTAAAGAAGGAAAAGTTTGTTTTTTATTTAAAGAAATTCATTCAAAAATCGTCTGGCGCCAGAATATTGTTTTGTAGTTCTGCGACGGATAAATCACAATATTCTATCAAGCGCGAGTGGCTACTCGCAAGTGCGACTAGCTACTCGCCGGCGCCCACTGACTAGTCGCAGGGGCGACTAGCTAGTAGCAGGCGGGACTGACTAGTTGAAACCGCGGCTATCTAGTCGCATTTACATACGTTTCTTTTTATTTGTTTTCAAAGCTACCCACGAGTGTTTGGTGTCTAAAGACGCGTCTGCTCGCGGGCTGATTGACTGTGTAGTAATTGAAGGTAGCTACAAAACAAAATTATGAATTTAAGATGGAAAAATGTGTTTTTTATATATAGAAATTCATTCAAAAATCGTCTGTCGCCAGAGCATTTTTTTGGGGTTCTGCGAATTATTGCTCACAATATTCTATCAGGCGCGAGTGGACTGGTCGACGCTGGGACTAGCCAGTCGCCGGTGCCACTGACTACTAGCAGGGGCGACTAGCTAGTAGCAGGCGGGACTGTCTAGTCGAAATCGCAGCTAGCTAGTCGCATTTACATGCGTTTTATTTTGTTTTTTTTTATAGATTCCCACGAGTGTGAGGTGTCTGCAGACGCGTCTGCTCGCGGGCTTATTGACAATGCAGTAATTAAAGGTAAATGAAGTTTATAAAAATGAATTTAAGAAGGAAAAGTTTGTTTTTTATATAAAGAAATTCAATCAAAAATCGTCTGGCTCCAGAATATTTTTTTGTAGTTCTGCGACGGATAAATCACAATATTCTATCAAGCGCGAGTGGCTACTCGCAAGTGCGACTAGCCAGTCGCCGGTGCCACTGACTACTATTAAGGGCGACCAGCTAGTAGCAGGCGGGACTGACTAGTCGAATTCGCGGCTATCTAGTCGCATTTACATGCGTTTTATTTTGTTTTTTTTATAGATTCCCACATGTGTTTGGTGTCTAAAGACGCGTCTGCTCGCGGGCTGATTGACTGTGTAGTAATTGAAGGTAGCTACAGAACAAAATTATGAATTTAAGATGGAAAAATGTGTTTTTTAAATATAGAAATTCATTCAAAAATCGTCTGTCGCCAGAGCATTTTTTTGGGGTTCTGCGAATTATTGCTCACAATATTCTATCAGGCGCGAGTGGACTGGTCGACGCTGGGACTAGCCAGTCGCCGGTGCCACTGACTACTAGCAGGGGCGACTAGCTAGTAGCAGGCGGGACTGTCTAGTCGAAATCGCAGCTAGCTAGTCGCATTTACATGCGTTTTATTTTGTTTTTTTTTATAGATTCCCACGAGTGTGAGGTGTCTGCAGACGCGTCTGCTCGCGGGCTCATTGACAGTGCAGTAATTTAAGGTAAATGAAGTTTATAAAAATGAATTTAAGAAGGAAAAGTTTGTTTTTTATATCAAGAAATTCATTCAAAAATCGTCTGGCGCCAGAATATTTTTTTGTAGTTCTGCGACGGATAAATCACAATATTCTATCAAGCGCGAGTGGGTACTCGCAAATGCGACTAGCTAGTCGCCGGCGCCCACTGACTAGTCGCAGGGGCGACTAGCTAGTAGCAGGCGGGACTGACTAGTGGAAACCGCGGCTATCTAGTCGCATTTACATACGTTTCTCTTTGTTTGTTTTCAAAGCTACCCACGAGTGTTTGGTGTCTAAAGACGCGTCTGCTCGCGGGCTGATTGACTGTGTAGTAATTGAAGGTAGCTACAGAACAAAATTATGAATTTAAGATGTAAAAATGTGTTTTTTATATATAGAAATTCATTCAAAAATCGTCTGTCGCCAGAGCATTTTTTTGGGGTTCTGCGAATTATTGCTCACAATATTCTATCAGGCGCGAGTGGACTGGTTGACGCTGGGACTAGCCAGTCGTCGGTACCACTGACTACTAGCAGGGGCGACTAGCTAGTAGCAGGCGGGACTGACTAGTCGAAATCGCGGCTAGCTAGTCGCATTTACATGCGTTTTATTTTGTTTTTTTTTATAGATTCCCACGAGTGTGAGGTGTCTGCAGACGCGTCTGCTCGCGGGCTCATTGACAATGCAGTAATTAAAGGTAAATGAAGTTTATAAAAATGAATTTAAGAAGGAAAAGTTTGTTTTTTATATAAAGAAATTCATTCAAAAATCGTCTGGCGCCAGAATATTTTTTTGTAGTTCTGCGACGGATAAATCACAATATTCTATCAAGCGCGAGTGGCTACTCGCAAATGCGACTAGCTAGTCTTCGGCGCCCACTGACTAGTCGCAGGGGCGACTAGCTAGTAGCAGGCGGGACTGACTAGTGGAAACCGCGGCTATCTAGTCGCATTTACATACGTTTCTCTTTGTTTGTTTTCAAAGCTACCCACGAGTGTTTGGTGTCCAAAGACGCATCTGCTCGCGGGCTGATTGACTGTGTAGTAATTGAAGGTAGCTACAGAACAAAATTATGAATTTAAGATGTAAAAATGTGTTTTTTATATATAGAAATTCATTCAAAAATCGTCTGTCGCCAGAGCAATTTTTTGGGGTTCTGCGAATTATTGCTCACAATATTCTATCAGGCGCGAGTGGACTGGTCGACGCTGGGACTAGCCAGTCGCCGGTGCCACTGACTACTAGCAGGGGCGACTAGCTAGTAGCAGGCGGGACTGACTAGTCGAAATCGCGGCTAGCTAGTCGCATTTACATGCGTTTTATTTTGTTTTTTTTTATAGATTCCCACGAGTGTGAGGTGTCTGCAGACGCGTCTGCTCGCGGGCTCATTGACAGTGCAGTAATTAAAGGTAAATGAAGCTTATAAAATTGAATTTAAGAAGGAAAAGTTTGTTTTTTATATAAAGAAATTCATTCAAAAATCGTCAGGCGCCAGAATATTTTTTTGTAGTTCTGCGACGGATAAATCACAATATTCTATCAAGCGCGAGTGGCTACTCGCAAGTGCGAATAGATACTCGCCGGCGCCCACTGACTAGTCGCAGGGGCGACTAGCTAGTAGCAGGCGGGACTGACTAGTTGAAACCGCGGCTATCTAGTCGCATTTACATACGTTTCTTTTTGTTTGTTTTCAAAGCTACCCACGAGTGTTTGGTGTCTAAAGACGCGTCTGCTCGCGGGCTGATTGACTGTGTAGTAATTGAAGGTAGCTACAGAACAAAATTATGAATTTAAGATGGAAAAATGTGTTTTTTATATATAGAAATTCATTCAAAAATCGTCTGGCGCCAGAGCATTTTTTTGGGGTTCTGCGAATTATTACTCACAATATTCTATCAGGTACGAGTGGCTAATCGACGCTGGGACTAGCCAGTCACCGATGTTACTGACTACTAGCAGGGGCGACTAGCTAGTAGCAGGCGGGACTGACTAGTCGAAATCGCGGCTAGCTAGACGCATTTACATGCGTTTTATTTTGTTTTTTTTATAGATTTACACGTGTGTTTGGTGTCTAAAGACGCGTCTGCTCGCGGGCTGATTGACTGTTTAGTAATTGAAGGTAGCTACAGAACAAAATTATGAATTTAAGATGGAAAAATGTGTTTTTTATATATAGAAATTCATTCAAAAATCGTCTGTCGCCAGAGCATTTTTTTGGGGTTCTGCGAATTATTGCTCACAATATTCTATCAGGCGCGAGTGGACTGGTCGACGCTGGGACTAGCCAGTCGTCGGTGCCACTGACTACTAGCCGGGGCGACTAGCTAGTAGCAGGCGGGACTGTCTAGTCGAAATCGCGGCTAGCTAGTCGCATTTACATGCGTTTTATTTTGTTTTTTTTTATAGATTCCCACGAGTGTGAGGTGTCTGCAGACGCGTCTGCTCGCGGGCTCATTGACAATGCAGTAGTTAAAGGTAAATGAAGTTTATAAAAATGAATTTAAGAAGGAAAAGTTTGTTTTTTATATAAAGAAATTCATTCAAAAATCGTCTGGCTCCAGAATATTTTTTTGTAGTTCTGCGACGGATAAATCACAATATTCTATCAAGCGCGAGTGGCTACTCGCAAGTGCGACTAGCTACTCGCCGGCGCCCACTGACTAGTCGCAGGGGCGACTAGCTAGTAGCAGGCGGGACTGACTAGTGGAAACCGCGGCTATCTAGTCGCATTTACATACGTTTCACTTTGTTTGTTTTCAAAGCTACCCACGAGTGTTTGGTGTCCAAAGACGCATCTGCTCGCGTGCTGATTGACTGTGTAGTAATTGAAGGTAGCTACAGAACAAAATTATGAATTTAAGATGTAAAAATGTGTTTTTTATATATAGAAATTCATTCAAAAATCGTCTGTCGCCAGAGCAATTTTTTGGGGTTCTGCGAATTATTGCTCACAATATTCTATCAGGCGCGAGTGGACTGGTCGACGCTGGGACTAGCCAGTCGCCGGTGCCACTGACTACTAGCAGGGGCGACTAGCTAGTAGCAGGCGGGACTGACTAGTCGAAATCGCGGCTAGCTAGTCGCATTTACATGCGTTTTATTTTGTTTTTTTTTATAGATTCCCACGAGTGTGAGGTGTCTGCAGACGCGTCTGCTCGCGGGCTCATTGGCAGTGCAGTAATTAAAGGTAAATGAAGTTTATAAAAATGAATTTAAGAAGGAAAAGTTTGTTTTTTATATAAAGAAATTCATTCAAAAATCGTCTGGCGCCAGAATATTTTTTTGTAGTTCTGCGACGGATAAATCACAATATTCTATCAAGCGCGAGTGGCTACTCGCAAGTGCGACTAGCTACTCGCCGGCGCCCACTGACTAGTCGCAGGGGCGACTAGCTAGTAGCAGGCGGGACTGACTAGTGGAAAACGCGGCTATCTAGTCGCATTTACATACGTTTCTTTTTGTTTGTTTTCAAAGCTACCCACGAGTGTTGGGTGTCTAAAGACGCGTCTGCTCGCGGGCTGATTGACTGTGTAGTAATTAAAGGTAGCTACACAACAAAATTATGATTTTAAGATGTAAAAATGTGTTTTTTATATATAGAAATTCATTCAAAAATCGTCTGTCGCCAGAGCATTTTTTTTGGTGTTCTGCGAATTATTGCTCACAATATTCTATCAGGCGCGAGTGGACTGGTCGACGCTGGGACTAGCCAGTCGCCGGTGCCACTGACTACTAGCAGGGGCGACTAGCTAGTAGCAGGCGGGACTGTCTAGTCGAAATCGCAGCTAGCTAGTCGCATTTACTTGCGTTTTATTTTGTTTTTTTTTATAGATTCCCACGAGTGTGAGGTGTCTGCAGACGCGTCTGCTCGCGGGCTCATTGACAGTGCAGTAATTTAAGGTAAATGAAGTTTATAAAAATGAATTTAAGACGGAAAAGTTTGTTTTTTATATAAAGAAATTCATTCAAAAATCGTCAGGCGCCAGAATATTTTTTTGTAGTTCTGCGACGGATAAATCACAATATTCTATCAAGCGCGAGTGGCTACTCGCAAGTGCGAATAGATACTCGCCGGCGCCCACTGACTAGTCGCAGGGGCGACTAGCTAGTAGCAGGCGGGACTGACTAGTTGAAACCGCGGCTATCTAGTCGCATTTACATACGTTTCTTTTTGTTTGTTTTCAAAGCTACCCACGAGTGTTTGGTGTCTAAAGACGCGTCTGCTCGCGGGCTGATTGACTGTGTAGTAATTGAAGGTAGCTACAGAACAAAATTATGAATTTAAGATGGAAAAATGTGTTTTTTATATATAGAAATTCATTCAAAAATCGTCTGGCGCCAGAGCATTTTTTTGGGGTTCTGCGAATTATTACTCACAATATTCTATCAGGTGCGAGTGGCTAATCGACGCTGGGACTAGCCAGTCACCGATGTTACTGACTACTAGCAGGGGCGACTAGCTAGTAGCAGGCGGGACTGACTAGTCGAAATCGCGGCTAGCTAGACGCATTTACATGCGTTTTATTTTGTTTTTTTTATAGATTTACACGTGTGTTTGGTGTCTAAAGACGCGTCTGCTCGCGGGCTGATTGACTGTTTAGTAATTGAAGGTAGCTACAGAACAAAATTATGAATTTAAGATGGAAAAATGTGTTTTTTATATATAGAAATTCATTCAAAAATCGTCTGTCGCCAGAGCATTTTTTTGGGGTTCTGCGAATTATTGCTCACAATATTCTATCAGGCGCGAGTGGACTGGTCGACGCTGGGACTAGCCAGTCGTCGGTGCCACTGACTACTAGCCGGGGCGACTAGCTAGTAGCAGGCGGGACTGTCTAGTCGAAATCGCGGCTAGCTAGTCGCATTTACATGCGTTTTATTTTGTTTTTTTTTATAGATTCCCACGAGTGTGAGGTGTCTGCAGACGCGTCTGCTCGCGGGCTCATTGACAATGCAGTAGTTAAAGGTAAATGAAGTTTATAAAAATGAATTTAAGAAGGAAAAGTTTGTTTTTTATATAAAGAAATTCATTCAAAAATCGTCTGGCTCCAGAATATTTTTTTGTAGTTCTGCGACGGATAAATCACAATATTCTATCAAGCGCGAGTGGCTACTCGCAAGTGCGACTAGCTACTCGCCGGCGCCCACTGACTAGTCGCAGGGGCGACTAGCTAGTAGCAGGCGGGACTGACTAGTGGAAACCGCGGCTATCTAGTCGCATTTACATACGTTTCTCTTTGTTTGTTTTCAAAGCTACCCACGAGTGTTTGGTGTCCAAAGACGCATCTGCTCGCGTGCTGATTGACTGTGTAGTAATTGAAGGTAGCTACAGAACAAAATTATGAATTTAAGATGTAAAAATGTGTTTTTTATATATAGAAATTCATTCAAAAATCGTCTGTCGCCAGAGCAATTTTTTGGGGTTCTGCGAATTATTGCTCACAATATTCTATCAGGCGCGAGTGGACTGGTCGACGCTGGGACTAGCCAGTCGCCGGTGCCACTGACTACTAGCAGGGGCGACTAGCTAGTAGCAGGCGGGACTGACTAGTCGAAATCGCGGCTAGCTAGTCGCATTTACATGCGTTTTATTTTGTTTTTTTTTATAGATTCCCACGAGTGTGAGGTGTCTGCAGACGCGTCTGCTCGCGGGCTCATTGGCAGTGCAGTAATTAAAGGTAAATGAAGTTTATAAAAATGAATTTAAGAAGGAAAAGTTTGTTTTTTATATAAAGAAATTCATTCAAAAATCGTCTGGCGCCAGAATATTTTTTTGTAGTTCTGCGACGGATAAATCACAATATTCTATCAAGCGCGAGTGGCTACTCGCAAGTGCGACTAGCTACTCGCCGGCGCCCACTGACTAGTCGCAGGGGCGACTAGCTAGTAGCAGGCGGGACTGACTAGTGGAAAACGCGGCTATCTAGTCGCATTTACATACGTTTCTTTTTGTTTGTTTTCAAAGCTACCCACGAGTGTTGGGTGTCTAAAGACGCGTCTGCTCGCGGGCTGATTGACTGTGTAGTAATTAAAGGTAGCTACACAACAAAATTATGATTTTAAGATGTAAAAATGTGTTTTTTATATATAGAAATTCATTCAAAAATCGTCTGTCGCCAGAGCATTTTTTTGGTGTTCTGCGAATTATTGCTCACAATATTCTATCAGGCGCGAGTGGACTGGTCGACGCTGGGACTAGCCAGTCGCCGGTGCCACTGACTACTAGCAGGGGCGACTAGCTAGTAGCAGGCGGGACTGTCTAGTCGAAATCGCAGCTAGCTAGTCGCATTTACTTGCGTTTTATTTTGTTTTTTTTTATAGATTCCCACGAGTGTGAGGTGTCTGCAGACGCGTCTGCTCGCGGGCTCATTGACAGTGCAGTAATTTAAGGTAAATGAAGTTTATAAAAATGAATTTAAGACGGAAAAGTTTGTTTTTTATATCAATAAATTCATTCAAAAATCGTCTGGCGCCAGAATATTTTTTTGTAGTTCTGCGACGGATAAATCACAATATTCTATCAAGCGCGAGTGGCTACTCGCAAGTGCGACTAGCTACTCGCCGGCGCCCACTGACTAGTCGCAAGGGCGACTAGCTAGTAGCAGGCGGGACTGACTCGTTGAAACCGCGGCTATCTAGTCGCATTTACATACGTTTCTCTTTGTTTGTTTTTCAAAGTTACCCACGAGTGTTTGGTGTCTAAAGACGCGTCTGCTCGCGGACTGATTGAATTTGTAGTAATTGAAGGTAGCTACAGAACAAAATTATGAATTTAAGATGGAAAAATGTGTTTTTTATATATAGAAATTCATTCAAAAATCGTCTGTCGCCAGAGCATTTTTTTGGGGTTCTGCGAATTATTGCTCACAATATTCTATCAGGCGCGAGTGGACTGGTCGACGCTGGGACTAGCCAGTCGCCGGTGCCACTGACTACTAGCCGGGGCGACTAGCTAGTAGCAGGCGGGACTGTCTAGTCGAAATCGCGGCTAGCTAGTCGCATTTACATGCGTTTTATTTTGTTTTTTTTTATAGATTCCCACGAGTGTGAGGTGTCTGCAGACGCGTCTGCTCGCGGGCTCATTGACCGTGCAGTAATTAAAGGTAAATGCAGTTTATAAAAATGAATTTAAGAAGGAAAAGTTTGTTTTTTATCTAAAGAAATTCATTTAAAAATCGTCTGGCGCCAGAATATTTTTTTGTAGTTCTGCGACTGATAAATCACAATATTCTATCAAGCGCGAGTGGCTACTCGCAAGTGCGACTAGCTACTCGCCGGCGCCCACTGACTAGTCGCAGGGGCGACTAGCTAGTAGCAGGCGGGACTGACTAGTTGAAACCGCGGCTATCTAGTCGCATTTACATACGTTTCTCTTTGATTGTTTTTCAAAGTTACCCACGAGTGTTTGGTGTCTAAAGACGCGTCTGCTCGCGGACTGATTGAATGTGTAGTAATTGAAGGTAGCTACAGAACAAAATTATGAATTTAAGATGGAAAAGTTTGTTTTTTATATAAAGAAATTCATTCAAAAATCGTCTGGCGCCAGAATATTTTTTTGTAGTTCTGCGACGGATAAATCACAATATTCTATCAAGCGCGAGTGGCTACTCGCAAATGCGACTAGCTCGACGCCGGCGCCCACTGACTAGTCGCAGGGGCGACTAGCTAGTAGCAGGCGGGAGTGACTAGTTGAAACCGCGGCTATCTAGTCGCATTTACATACGTTTCTTTTTGTTTGTTTTCAAAGCTACCCACGAGTGTTTGGTGTCTAAAGACGCGTCTGCTCGCGGGCTGATTGACTGTGTAGTAATTGAAGGTAGCTACAGAACAAAATTATGAATTTAAGATGGAAAAATGTGTTTTTTATATATAGAAATTCATTCAAAAATCGTCTGGCGCCAGAGCATTTTTTTGGGGTTCTGCGAATTATTACTCACAATATTCTATCAGGTGCGAGTGGCTAATCGACGCTGGGACTAGCCAGTCACCGATGTTACTGACTACTAGCAGGGGCGACTAGCTAGTAGCAGGCGGGACTGACTCGTCGAAATCGCGGCTAGCTAGACGCATTTACATGCGTTTTATTTTGTTTTTTTTATAGATTTTCACGTGTGTTTGGTGTCTAAAGACGCGTCTGCTCGCGGGCTGATTGACTGTTTAGTAATTGAAGGTAGCTACAGAACAAAATTATGAATTTAAGATGGAAAAATGTGTTTTTTATATATAGAAATTCATTCAAAAATCGTCTGTCGCCAGAGCATTTTTTTGGGGTTCTGCGAATTATTGCTCACAATATTCTATCAGGCGCGAGTGGACTGGTCGACGCTGGGACTAGCCAGTCGCCGGTGCCACTGACTACTAGCAGGGGCGACTAGCTAGTAGCAGGCGGGAGTGACTAGTTGAAACCGCGGCTATCTAGTCGCATTTACATACGTTTCTTTTTGTTTGTTTTCAAAGCTACCCACGAGTGTTTGGTGTTTAAAGACGCGTCTGCTCGCGGACTGATTGAATGTGTAGTAATTGAAGGTAGCTACAGAACAAAATTATGAATTTAAGATGAAAAAGTTTGTTTTTTATATAAAGAAATTCATTCAAAAATCGTCTGGCGCCAGAATATTTTTTTGTAGTTCTGCGACGGATAAATCACAATATTCTATCAAGCGCGAGTGGCTACTCGCAAATGCGACTAGCTAGTCGCCGGCGCCCACTGACTAGTCGCAGGGGCGACTAGCTAGTAGCAGGCGGGAGTGACTAGTTGAAACCGCGGCTATCTAGTCGCATTTACATACGTTTCTTTTTATTTGTTTTCAAAGCTACCCACGAGTGTTTGGTGTCTAAAGACGCGTCTGCTCGCGGGCTGATTGACTGTGTAGTAATTGAAGGTAGCTACAAAACAAAATTATGAATTTAAGATGGAAAAATGTGTTTTTTATATTAGAAATTCATTCAAAAATCGTCTGTCGCCAGAGCATTTTTTTGGGGTTCTGCGAATTATTGCTCACAATATTCTATCAGGCGCGAGTGGACTGGTCGACGCTGGGACTAGCCAGTCGCCGGTGCCACTGACTACTAGCAGGGGCGACTAGCTAGTAGCAGGCGGGACTGTCTAGTCGAAATCGCAGCTAGCTAGTCGCATTTACATGCGTTTTATTTTGTTTTTTTTTATAGATTCCCACGAGTGTGAGGTGTCTGCAGACGCGTCTGCTCGCGGGCTCATTGACAGTGCAGTAATTAAAGGTAAATGAAGTTTATAAAAATGAATTTAAGAAGGAAAAGTTTGTTTTTTATATAAAGAAATTCATTTAAAAATCGTCTGGCGCCAGAATATTTTTTTGTAGTTCTGCGACGGATAAATCACAATATTCTATCAAGCGCGAGTGGCTACTCGCAAGTGCGACTAGCTACTCGCCGGCGCCCACTGACTAGTCGCAGGGGCGACTAGCTAGTAGCAGGCGGGACTGACTAGTTGAAACCGCGGCTATCTAGTCGCATTTACATACGTTTCTCTTTGATTGTTTTTCAAAGTTACCCACGAGTGTTTGGTGTCTAAAGACGCGTCTGCTCGCGGGCTCATTGACAGTGCAGTAATTTAAGGTAAATGAAGTTTATAAAAATGAATTTAAGACGGAAAAGTTTGTTTTTTATATCAATAAATTCATTCAAAAATCGTCTGGCGCCAGAATATTTTTTTGTAGTTCTGCGACGGATAAATCACAATATTCTATCAAGCGCGAGTGGCTACTCGCAAGTGCGACTAGCTACTCGCCGGCGCCCACTGACTAGTCGCAAGGGCGACTAGCTAGTAGCAGGCGGGACTGACTCGTTGAAACCGCGGCTATCTAGTCGCATTTACATACGTTTCTCTTTGTTTGTTTTTCAAAGTTACCCACGAGTGTTTGGTGTCTAAAGACGCGTCTGCTCGCGGACTGATTGAATTTGTAGTAATTGAAGGTAGCTACAGAACAAAATTATGAATTTAAGATGGAAAAATGTGTTTTTTATATATAGAAATTCATTCAAAAATCGTCTGTCGCCAGAGCATTTTTTTGGGGTTCTGCGAATTATTGCTCACAATATTCTATCAGGCGCGAGTGGACTGGTCGACGCTGGGACTAGCCAGTCGCCGGTGCCACTGACTACTAGCCGGGGCGACTAGCTAGTAGCAGGCGGGACTGTCTAGTCGAAATCGCGGCTAGCTAGTCGCATTTACATGCGTTTTATTTTGTTTTTTTTTATAGATTCCCACGAGTGTGAGGTGTCTGCAGACGCGTCTGCTCGCGGGCTCATTGACAGTGCAGTAATTAAAGGTAAATGAAGTTTATAAAAATGAATTTAAGAAGGAAAAGTTTGTTTTTTATATAAAGAAATTCATTTAAAAATCGTCTGGCGCCAGAATATTTTTTTGTAGTTCTGCGACGGATAAATCACAATATTCTATCAAGCGCGAGTGGCTACTCGCAAGTGCGACTAGCTACTCGCCGGCGCCCACTGACTAGTCGCAGGGGCGACTAGCTAGTAGCAGGCGGGACTGACTAGTTGAAACCGCGGCTATCTAGTCGCATTTACATACGTTTCTCTTTGATTGTTTTTCAAAGTTACCCACGAGTGTTTGGTGTCTAAAGACGCGTCTGCTCGCGGACTGATTGAATGTGTAGTAATTGAAGGTAGCTACAGAACAAAATTATGAATTTAAGATGGAAAAGTTTGTTTTTTATATAAAGAAATTCATTCAAAAATCGTCTGGCGCCAGAATATTTTTTTGTAGTTCTGCGACGGATAAATCACAATATTCTATCAAGCGCGAGTGGCTACTCGCAAATGCGACTAGCTCGACGCCGGCGCCCACTGACTAGTCGCAGGGGCGACTAGCTAGTAGCAGGCGGGAGTGACTAGTTGAAACCGCGGCTATCTAGTCGCATTTACATACGTTTCTTTTTGTTTGTTTTCAAAGCTACCCACGAGTGTTTGGTGTCTAAAGACGCGTCTGCTCGCGGGCTGATTGACTGTGTAGTAATTGAAGGTAGCTACAGAACAAAATTATGAATTTAAGATGGAAAAATGTGTTTTTTATATATAGAAATTCATTCAAAAATCGTCTGGCGCCAGAGCATTTTTTTGGGGTTCTGCGAATTATTACTCACAATATTCTATCAGGTGCGAGTGGCTAATCGACGCTGGGACTAGCCAGTCACCGATGTTACTGACTACTAGCAGGGGCGACTAGCTAGTAGCAGGCGGGACTGACTCGTCGAAATCGCGGCTAGCTAGACGCATTTACATGCGTTTTATTTTGTTTTTTTTATAGATTTTCACGTGTGTTTGGTGTCTAAAGACGCGTCTGCTCGCGGGCTGATTGACTGTTTAGTAATTGAAGGTAGCTACAGAACAAAATTATGAATTTAAGATGGAAAAATGTGTTTTTTATATATAGAAATTCATTCAAAAATCGTCTGTCGCCAGAGCATTTTTTTGGGGTTCTGCGAATTATTGCTCACAATATTCTATCAGGCGCGAGTGGACTGGTCGACGCTGGGACTAGCCAGTCGCCGGTGCCACTGACTACTAGCAGGGGCGACTAGCTAGTAGCAGGCGGGAGTGACTAGTTGAAACCGCGGCTATCTAGTCGCATTTACATACGTTTCTTTTTGTTTGTTTTCAAAGCTACCCACGAGTGTTTGGTGTTTAAAGACGCGTCTGCTCGCGGACTGATTGAATGTGTAGTAATTGAAGGTAGCTACAGAACAAAATTATGAATTTAAGATGAAAAAGTTTGTTTTTTATATAAAGAAATTCATTCAAAAATCGTCTGGCGCCAGAATATTTTTTTGTAGTTCTGCGACGGATAAATCACAATATTCTATCAAGCGCGAGTGGCTACTCGCAAATGCGACTAGCTAGTCGCCGGCGCCCACTGACTAGTCGCAGGGGCGACTAGCTAGTAGCAGGCGGGAGTGACTAGTTGAAACCGCGGCTATCTAGTCGCATTTACATACGTTTCTTTTTATTTGTTTTCAAAGCTACCCACGAGTGTTTGGTGTCTAAAGACGCGTCTGCTCGCGGGCTGATTGACTGTGTAGTAATTGAAGGTAGCTACAAAACAAAATTATGAATTTAAGATGGAAAAATGTGTTTTTTATATTAGAAATTCATTCAAAAATCGTCTGTCGCCAGAGCATTTTTTTGGGGTTCTGCGAATTATTGCTCACAATATTCTATCAGGCGCGAGTGGACTGGTCGACGCTGGGACTAGCCAGTCGCCGGTGCCACTGACTACTAGCAGGGGCGACTAGCTAGTAGCAGGCGGGACTGTCTAGTCGAAATCGCAGCTAGCTAGTCGCATTTACATGCGTTTTATTTTGTTTTTTTTTATAGATTCCCACGAGTGTGAGGTGTCTGCAGACGCGTCTGCTCGCGGGCTCATTGACAGTGCAGTAATTAAAGGTAAATGAAGTTTATAAAAATGAATTTAAGAAGGAAAAGTTTGTTTTTTATATAAAGAAATTCATTTAAAAATCGTCTGGCGCCAGAATATTTTTTTGTAGTTCTGCGACGGATAAATCACAATATTCTATCAAGCGCGAGTGGCTACTCGCAAGTGCGACTAGCTACTCGCCGGCGCCCACTGACTAGTCGCAGGGGCGACTAGCTAGTAGCAGGCGGGACTGACTAGTTGAAACCGCGGCTATCTAGTCGCATTTACATACGTTTCTCTTTGATTGTTTTTCAAAGTTACCCACGAGTGTTTGGTGTCTAAAGACGCGTCTGCTCGCGGACTGATTGAATGTGTAGTAATTGAAGGTAGCTACAGAACAAAATTATGAATTTAAGATGGAAAAGTTTGTTTTTTATATAAAGAAATTCATTCAAAAATCGTCTGGCGCCAGAATATTTTTTTGTAGTTCTGCGACGGATAAATCACAATATTCTATCAAGCGCGAGTGGCTACTCGCAAATGCGACTAGCTCGACGCCGGCGCCCACTGACTAGTCGCAGGGGCGACTAGCTAGTAGCAGGCGGGAGTGACTAGTTGAAACCGCGGCTATCTAGTCGCATTTACATACGTTTCTTTTTGTTTGTTTTCAAAGCTACCCACGAGTGTTTGGTGTCTAAAGACGCGTCTGCTCGCGGGCTGATTGACTGTGTAGTAATTGAAGGTAGCTACAGAACAAAATTATGAATTTAAGATGGAAAAATGTGTTTTTTATATATAGAAATTCATTCAAAAATCGTCTGGCGCCAGAGCATTTTTTTGGGGTTCTGCGAATTATTACTCACAATATTCTATCAGGTGCGAGTGGCTAATCGACGCTGGGACTAGCCAGTCACCGATGTTACTGACTACTAGCAGGGGCGACTAGCTAGTAGCAGGCGGGACTGACTCGTCGAAATCGCGGCTAGCTAGACGCATTTACATGCGTTTTATTTTGTTTTTTTTATAGATTTTCACGTGTGTTTGGTGTCTAAAGACGCGTCTGCTCGCGGGCTGATTGACTGTTTAGTAATTGAAGGTAGCTACAGAACAAAATTATGAATTTAAGATGGAAAAATGTGTTTTTTATATATAGAAATTCATTCAAAAATCGTCTGTCGCCAGAGCATTTTTTTGGGGTTCTGCGAATTATTGCTCACAATATTCTATCAGGCGCGAGTGGACTGGTCGACGCTGGGACTAGCCAGTCGCCGGTGCCACTGACTACTAGCAGGGGCGACTAGCTAGTAGCAGGCGGGAGTGACTAGTTGAAACCGCGGCTATCTAGTCGCATTTACATACGTTTCTTTTTGTTTGTTTTCAAAGCTACCCACGAGTGTTTGGTGTTTAAAGACGCGTCTGCTCGCGGACTGATTGAATGTGTAGTAATTGAAGGTAGCTACAGAACAAAATTATGAATTTAAGATGAAAAAGTTTGTTTTTTATATAAAGAAATTCATTCAAAAATCGTCTGGCGCCAGAATATTTTTTTGTAGTTCTGCGACGGATAAATCACAATATTCTATCAAGCGCGAGTGGCTACTCGCAAATGCGACTAGCTAGTCGCCGGCGCCCACTGACTAGTCGCAGGGGCGACTAGCTAGTAGCAGGCGGGAGTGACTAGTTGAAACCGCGGCTATCTAGTCGCATTTACATACGTTTCTTTTTATTTGTTTTCAAAGCTACCCACGAGTGTTTGGTGTCTAAAGACGCGTCTGCTCGCGGGCTGATTGACTGTGTAGTAATTGAAGGTAGCTACAAAACAAAATTATGAATTTAAGATGGAAAAATGTGTTTTTTATATTAGAAATTCATTCAAAAATCGTCTGTCGCCAGAGCATTTTTTTGGGGTTCTGCGAATTATTGCTCACAATATTCTATCAGGCGCGAGTGGACTGGTCGACGCTGGGACTAGCCAGTCGCCGGTGCCACTGACTACTAGCAGGGGCGACTAGCTAGTAGCAGGCGGGACTGTCTAGTCGAAATCGCAGCTAGCTAGTCGCATTTACATGCGTTTTATTTTGTTTTTTTTTATAGATTCCCACGAGTGTGAGGTGTCTGCAGACGCGTCTGCTCGCGGGCTCATTGACAATGCAGTAATTAAAGGTAAATGAAGTTTATAAAAATGAATTTAAGAAGGAAAAGTTTGTTTTTTATATAAAGAAATTCATTCAAAAATCGTCTGGCTCCAGAATATTTTTTTGTAGTTTTGCGACGGATAAATCACAATATTCTATCAAGCGCGAGTGGCTACTCGCAAGTGCGACTAGCTACTCGCCGGCGCCCACTGACTAGTCGCAGGGGCGACTAGCTAGTAGCAGGCGGGACTGACTAGTGGAAAACGCGGCTATCTAGTCGCATTTACATACGTTTCTTTTTGTTTGTTTTCAAAGCTACCCACGAGTGTTGGGTGTCTAAAGACGCGTCTGCTCGCGGGCTGATTGACTGTGTAGTAATTAAAGGTAGCTACACAACAAAATTATGATTTTAAGATGTAAAAATGTGTTTTTTATATATAGAAATTCATTCAAAAATCGTCTGTCGCCAGAGCATTTTTTTGGTGTTCTGCGAATTATTGCTCACAATATTCTATCAGGCGCGAGTGGACTGGTCGACGCTGGGACTAGCCAGTCGCCGGTGCCACTGACTACTAGCAGGGGCGACTAGCTAGTAGCAGGCGGGACTGTCTAGTCGAAATCGCAGCTAGCTAGTCGCATTTACATGTGTTTTATTTTGTTTTTTTTTATAGATTCCCACGAGTGTGAGGTGTCTGCAGACGCGTCTGCTCGCGGGCTCATTGACAGTGCAGTAATTTAAGGTAAATGAAGTTTATAAAAATGAATTTAAGAAGGAAAAGTTTGTTTTTTATATCAAGAAATTCATTCAAAAATCGTCTGGCGCCAGAATATTTTTTTGTAGTTCTGCGACGGATAAATCACAATATTCTATCAAGCGCGAGTGGCTACTCGCAAGTGCGACTAGCTACTCGCCGGCGCCCACTGACTAGTCGCAGGGGCGACTAGCTAGTAGCAGGCGGGACTGACTAGTTGAAACCGCGGCTATCTAGTCGCATTTACATACGTTTCTCGTTGATTGTTTTTCAAAGTTACCCACGAGTGTTTGGTGTCTAAAGACGCGTCTGCTCGCGGACTGATTGAATGTGTAGTAATTGAAGGTAGCTACAGAACAAAATTATGAATTTAAGATGGAAAAGTTTGTTTTTTATATAAAGAAATTCATTCAAAAATCGTCTGGCGCCAGAATATTTTTTTGTAGTTCTGCGACGGATAAATCACAATATTCTATCAAGCGCGAGTGGCTACTCGCAAATGCGACTAGCTAGACGCCGGCGTCCACTGACTAGTCGCAGGGGCGACTAGCTAGTAGCAGGCGGGAGTGACTAGTTGAAACCGCGGCTATCTAGTCGCATTTACATACGTTTCTTTTTGTTTGTTTTCAAAGCTACCCACGAGTGTTTGGTGTCTAAAGACGCGTCTGCTCGCGGGCTGATTGACTGTGTAGTAATTGAAGGTAGCTACAGAACAAAATTATGAATTTAAGATGGAAAAATGTGTTTTTTATATATAGAAATTCATTCAAAAATCGTCTGGCGCCAGAACATTTTTTTGGGGTTCTGCGAATTATTACTCACAATATTCTATCAGGTGCGAGTGGCTAATCGACGCTGGGACTAGCCAGTCACCGATGTTACTGACTACTAGCAATGGCGACTAGCTAGTAGCAGGCGGGACTGACTAGTCGAAATCGCGGCTAGCTAGACGCATTTACATGCGTTTTATTTTGTTTTTTTTATAGATTTTCACGTGTGTTTGGTGTCTAAAGACGCGTCTGCTCGCGGGCTGATTGACTGTTTAGTAATTGAAGGTAGCTACAGAACAAAATTATGAATTTAAGATGGAAAAATGTGTTTTTTATATATAGAAATTCATTCAAACATCGTCTGCCGCCAGAGCATTTTTTTGGGGTTCTGCGAATTATTACTCACAATATTCTATCAGGCGCGAGTGGCTAGTCGACACTGGGACTAGCCAGTCGCCGGTGCCACTGACTACTAGCAGGGGCGACTAGCTAGTAGCAGGCGGGTCTGTCTAGTCGAAATCGCGGCTAGCTAGTCGCATTTACATGCGTTTTATTTTGTTTTTTTTTATAGATTCCCACGAGTGTGAGGTGTCTGCAGACGCGTCTGCTCGCGGGCTAATTGACAGTGCAGTAATTAAAGGTAAATGAAGTTTATAAAAATGAATTAAAGAAGGAAAAGTTTGTTTTTTATTTAAAGAAATTCATTCAAAAATCGTCTGGCGCCAGAATATTGTTTTGTAGTTCTGCGACGGATAAATCACAATATTCTATCAAGCGCGAGTGGCTACTCGCAAGTGCGACTAGCTACTCGCCGGCGCCCACTGACTAGTCGCAGGGGCGACTAGCTAGTAGCAGGCGGGACTGACTAGTTGAAACCGCGGCTATCTAGTCGCATTTACATACGTTTCTTTTTATTTGTTTTCAAAGCTACCCACGAGTGTTTGGTGTCTAAAGACGCGTCTGCTCGCGGGCTGATTGACTGTGTAGTAATTGAAGGTAGCTACAAAAAAAAATTATGAATTTAAGATGGAAAAATGTGTTTTTTATATATAGAAATTCATTCAAAAATCGTCTGTCGCCAGAGCATTTTTTTGGGGTTCTGCGAATTATTGCTCACAATATTCTATCAGGCGCGAGTGGACTGGTCGACGCTGGGACTAGCCAGTCGCCGGTGCCACTGACTACTAGCAGGGGCGACTAGCTAGTAGCAGGCGGGACTGTCTAGTCGAAATCGCAGCTAGCTAGTCGCATTTACATGCGTTTTATTTTGTTTTTTTTTATAGATTCCCACGAGTGTGAGGTGTCTGCAGACGCGTCTGCTCGCGGGCTCATTGACAGTGCAGTAATTTAAGGTAAATGAAGTTTATAAAAATGAATTTAAGAAGGAAAAGTTTGTTTTTTATATCAAGAAATTCATTCAAAAATCGTCTGGCGCCAGAATATTTTTTTGTAGTTCTGCGACGGATAAATCACAATATTCTATCAAGCGCGAGTGGCTACTCGCAAATGCGACTAGCTAGTCGCCGGCGCCCACTGACTAGTCGCAGGGGCGACTAGCTAGTAGCAGGCGGGACTGACTAGTGGCAACCGCGGCTATCTAGTCGCATTTACATACGTTTCTCTTTGTTTGTTTTCAAAGCTACCCACGAGTGTTTGGTGTCTAAAGACGCGTCTGCTCGCGGGCTGATTGACTGTGTAGTAATTGAAGGTAGCTACAGAACAAAATTATGAATTTAAGATGTAAAAATGTGTTTTTTATATATAGAAATTCATTCAAAAATCGTCTGTCGCCAGAGCATTTTTTTGGGGTTCTGCGAATTATTGCTCACAATATTCTATCAGGCGCGAGTGGACTGGTTGACGCTGGGACTAGCCAGTCGTCGGTACCACTGACTACTAGCAGGGGCGACTAGCTAGTAGCAGGCGGGACTGACTAGTCGAAATCGCGGCTAGCTAGTCGCATTTACATGCGTTTTATTTTGTTTTTTTTTATAGATTCCCACGAGTGTGAGGTGTCTGCAGACGCGTCTGCTCAGGGGCTCATTGACAATGCAGTAATTAAAGGTAAATGAAGTTTATAAAAATGAATTTAAGAAGGAAAAGTTTGTTTTTTATATAAAGAAATTCATTCAAAAATCGTCTGGCGCCAGAATATTTTTTTGTAGTTCTGCGACGGATAAATCACAATATTCTATCAAGCGCGAGTGGCTACTCGCAAATGCGACTAGCTAGTCTTCGGCGCCCACTGACTAGTCGCAGGGGCGACTAGCTAGTAGCAGGCGGGACTGACTAGTGGAAACCGCGGCTATCTAGTCGCATTTACATACGTTTCTCTTTGTTTGTTTTCAAAGCTACCCACGAGTGTTTGGTGTCCAAAGACGCATCTGCTCGCGGGCTGATTGACTGTGTAGTAATTGAAGGTAGCTACAGAACAAAATTATGAATTTAAGATGTAAAAATGTGTTTTTTATATATAGAAATTCATTCAAAAATCGTCTGTCGCCAGAGCAATTTTTTGGGGTTCTGCGAATTATTGCTCACAATATTCTATCAGGCGCGAGTGGACTGGTCGACGCTGGGACTAGCCAGTCGCCGGTGCCACTGACTACTAGCAGGGGCGACTAGCTAGTAGCAGGCGGGACTGACTAGTCGAAATCGCGGCTAGCTAGTCGCATTTACATGCGTTTTATTTTGTTTTTTTTTATAGATTCCCACGAGTGTGAGGTGTCTGCAGACGCGTCTGCTCGCGGGCTCATTGACAGTGCAGTAATTAAAGGTAAATGAAGCTTATAAAATTGAATTTAAGAAGGAAAAGTTTGTTTTTTATATAAAGAAATTCATTCAAAAATCGTCAGGCGCCAGAATATTTTTTTGTAGTTCTGCGACGGATAAATCACAATATTCTATCAAGCGCGAGTGGCTACTCGCAAGTGCGAATAGATACTCGCCGGCGCCCACTGACTAGTCGCAGGGGCGACTAGCTAGTAGCAGGCGGGACTGACTAGTTGAAACCGCGGCTATCTAGTCGCATTTACATACGTTTCTTTTTGTTTGTTTTCAAAGCTACCCACGAGTGTTTGGTGTCTAAAGACGCGTCTGCTCGCGGGCTGATTGACTGTGTAGTAATTGAAGGTAGCTACAAAACAAAATTATGAATTTAAGATGGAAAAATGTGTTTTTTATATATAGAAATTCATTCAAAAATCGTCTGGCGCCAGAGCATTTTTTTGGGGTTCTGCGAATTATTACTCACAATATTCTATCAGGTGCGAGTGGCTAATCGACGCTGGGACTAGCCAGTCACCGATGTTACTGACTACTAGCAGGGGTGACTAGCTAGTAGCAGGCGGGACTGACTAGTCGAAATCGCGGCTAGCTAGACGCATTTACATGCGTTTTATTTTGTTTTTTTTATAGATTTTCACGTGTGTTTGGTGTCTAAAGACGCGTCTGCTCGCGGGCTGATTGACTGTTTAGTAATTGAAGGTAGCTACAGAACAAAATTATGAATTTAAGATGGAAGAATGTGTTTTTTATATATAGAAATTCATTCAAAAATCGTCTGTCGCCAGAGCATTTTTTTGGGGTTCTGCGAATTATTGCTCACAATATTCTATCAGGCGCGAGTGGACTGGTCGACGCTGGGACTAGCCAGTCGCCGGTGCCACTGACTACTAGCCGGGGCGACTAGCTAGTAGCAGGCGGGACTGTCTAGTCGAAATCGCGGCTAGCTAGTCGCATTTACATGCGTTTTATTTTGTTTTTTTTTATAGATTCCCACGAGTGTGAGGTGTCTGCAGACGCGTCTGCTCGCGGGCTCATTGACAATGCAGTAATTAAAGGTAAATGAAGTTTATAAAAATGAATTTAAGAAGGAAAAGTTTGTTTTTTATATAAAGAAATTCATTCAAAAATCGTCTGGCTCCAGAATATTTTTTTGTAGTTCTGCGACGGATAAATCACAATATTCTATCAAGCGCGAGTGGCTACTCGCAAGTGCGACTAGCTACTCGCCGGCGCCCACTGACTAGTCGCAGGGGCGAC
The DNA here is from genome assembly GCA_917490735.1 of Dryobotodes eremita. Taxonomy (NCBI): domain Eukaryota; kingdom Metazoa; phylum Arthropoda; class Insecta; order Lepidoptera; family Noctuidae; genus Dryobotodes; species Dryobotodes eremita. The sequence goes on along the minus strand of OU823269.1, from coordinate 12,632,489 downwards.
TAGCTAGTAGCAGGCGGGACTGACTAGTGGAAACCGCGGCTATCTAGTCGCATTTACATACGTTTCTCTTTGTTTGTTTTCAAAGCTACCCACGAGTGTTTGGTGTCCAAAGACGCATCTGCTCGCGGGCTGATTGACTGTGTAGTAATTGAAGGTAGCTACAGAACAAAATTATGAATTTAAGATGTAAAAATGTGTTTTTTATATATAGAAATTCATTCAAAAATCGTCTGTCGCCAGAGCAATTTTTTGGGGTTCTGCGAATTATTGCTCACAATATTCTATCAGGCGCGAGTGGACTGGTCGACGCTGGGACTAGCCAGTCGCCGGTGCCACTGACTACTAGCAGGGGCGACTAGCTAGTAGCAGGCGGGACTGACTAGTCGAAATCGCGGCTAGCTAGTCGCATTTACATGCGTTTTATTTTGTTTTTTTTTATAGATTCCCACGAGTGTGAGGTGTCTGCAGACGCGTCTGCTCGTGGGCTCATTGACAGTGCAGTAATTAAAGGTAAATGAAGTTTATAAAATTGAATTTAAGAAGGAAAAGTTTGTTTTTTATATAAAGAAATTCATTCAAAAATCGTCTGGCTCCAGAATATTTTTTTGTAGTTCTGCGACGGATAAATCACAATATTCTATCAAGCGCGAGTGGCTACTCGCAAGTGCGACTAGCTACTCGCCGGCGCCCACTGACTAGTCGCAGGGGCGACTAGCTAGTAGCAGGCGGGACTGACTAGTTGAAACCGCGGCTATCTAGTCGCATTTACATACGTTTCTCTTTGTTTGTTTTTCAAAGTTACCCACGAGTGTTTGGTGTCTAAAGACGCGTCTGCTCGCGGACTGATTGAATGTGTAGTAATTGAAGGTAGCTACAGAACAAAATTATGAATTTAAGATGGAAAAATGTGTTTTTTATATATAGAAATTCATTCAAAAATCGTCTGTCGCCAGAGCATTTTTTTGGGGTTCTGCGAATTATTGCTCACAATATTTTATCAGGCGCGAGTGGACTGGTCGACGCTGGGACTAGCCAGTCGCCGGTGCCACTGACTACTAGCAGGGTCGACTAGCTAGTAGCAGGCGGGTCTGTCTAGTCGAAATCGCGGCTAGCTAGTCGCATTTACATGCGTTTTATTTTGTTTTTTTTTATAGATTCCCACGAGTGTGAGGTGTCTGCAGACGCGTCTGCTCGCGGGCTCATTGGCAGTGCAGTAATTAAAGGTAAATGAAGTTTATAAAAATGAATTTAAGAAGGAAAAGTTTGTTTTTTATATAAAGAAATTCATTCAAAAATCGTCTGGCGCCAGAATATTTTTTTGTAGTTCTGCGACGGATAAATCACAATATTCTATCAAGCGCGAGTGGCTACTCGCAAGTGCGACTAGCTACTCGCCGGCGCCCACTGACTAGTCGCAGGGGCGACTAGCTAGTAGCAGGCGGGACTGACTAGTGGAAAACGCGGCTATCTAGTCGCATTTACATACGTTTCTTTTTGTTTGTTTTCAAAGCTACCCACGAGTGTTGGGTGTCTAAAGACGCGTCTGCTCGCGGGCTGATTGACTGTGTAGTAATTAAAGGTAGCTACACAACAAAATTATGATTTTAAGATGTAAAAATGTGTTTTTTATATATAGAAATTCATTCAAAAATCGTCTGGCGCCAGAGCATTTTTTTGGGGTTCTGCGAATTATTACTCACAATATTCTATCAGGTGCGAGTGGCTAATCGACGCTGGGACTAGCCAGTCACCGACGTTACTGACTACTAGCAGGGGCGACTAGCTAGTAGCAGGCGGGACTGACTAGTCGAAATCGCGGCTAGCTAGACGCATTTACATGCGTTTTATTTTGTTTTTTTTATAGATTTTCACGTGTGTTTGGTGTCTAAAGACGCGTCTGCTCGCGGGCTGATTGACTGTTTAGTAATTGAAGGTAGCTACAGAACAAAATTATGAATTTAAGATGGAAAAATGTGTTTTTTATATATAGAAATTCATTCAAAAATCGTCTGTCGCCAGAGCATTTTTTTGGGGTTCTGCGAATTATTGCTCACAATATTCTATCAGGCGCGAGTGGACTGGTCGACGCTGGGACTAGCCAGTCGCCGGTGCCACTGACTACTAGCCGGGGCGACTAGCTAGTAGCAGGCGGGACTGTCTAGTCGAAATCGCGGCTAGCTAGTCGCATTTACATGCGTTTTATTTTGTTTTTTTTTATAGATTCCCACGAGTGTGAGGTGTCTGCAGACGCGTCTGCTCGCGGGCTCATTGACAATGCAGTAATTAAAGGTAAATGAAGTTTATAAAAATGAATTTAAGAAGGAAAAGTTTGTTTTTTATACAAGGTGCAGTTTTGAACCTGCAAAACATTTCAGGAGGTTGTTATGAGACTCGTAACTAATCACATAACAATACGATACCAAGTCAATAATCAATAATACTTTTTATTTTCGATTTTTCAATTTTATTGTTTTTCAGAATAACCCTCTTAATAACCCTCTTCAAAAATACAGAATCGCCCATTGCGATGTATCGCGCGTCATGTCACTGTGTGCGTGAATGCGATGACCAGTGACGACATGCGACAGTATGTACGAGGCTCCGCCCACATTACTACGAAACACTACAAAACGAACGCGGCGCGTACGTTGAACTAAAATGGCGGTCGTTGCTTTGGTTACACCGCGGGGACTACCCGCGATGCGAAATCACAATGTACCTACATTATTGTTTACATTTCGCTAAATAATAACTCATTTTTAAGCATCATTACAATGCGAAAATCTTCATCATCTGCCGAGCCTGTTCCCAACTATGTTAGGGTCGGCTTTCAGTCTAACTGTATGCAGCTCATTACATGGAGTGCCAGTGAATCACGTAGGGCGACTGCGTATCAGACCTCACCAAACCAGTTACTTGATAACACGATACCCATTTGTTAGACTAATTGTCAGACTTTCTGGCTTGTGACTACTCGTACCAACGACCATACGGCAGGGCTGTAAGGTCGTTGACCCGTACCAACCCTTGTGGTACCTAACGACTGTCCGAGAGCTACAAATCAATTCGAACCAAAGGCTTTAATTAAGTGCTTACCGAAACACGGGATTTCAATGATGTCCTAGATAAATTCAAAAAGTACTTACATCATTATGAATTTAAAAAATAACACAGTGGTACTTGCTCAGTTGCGAACCCGCAACCTCATGTATGAGAGGAGAACGCCTTAACCACTGGGCTATAACGATAAATAATAATAAGTAGGAAGTAGATACAACTGCGCGAAAGTTCACGTTTGTGTCGTTAGTTACCTATCAGCTGATGAATAAAATGATAGGCGGAGATAAATAAACCTTACATAGCACGTAAGCAGTTCCTGTTGCACAATTGTGAAACTATGATCGCGAGCGCGTGCGCGGGATTTAGGTAGGCACCTAATAATAATAATAAGGCATGTAGGTACTCGGCGCAGTCGGCGCGCTCTGTAGGTAAATTCAGCCCCAAGGACGGTTTTCGTTTTTATCTCTAGATTAAATTGGTTGATTTAAGATTTTGCTTCCTACTTTTTAACGAGCTGAGGACCGACAAAAATACCTACCGATAATTTGTGCTAGTAAAGTAGGTACTCATGTGTTAGGGATTTTAAGTGATTCATTTTTTCTGATAGGTATTTTTGGCGTAGGTAGTGAAAAATTTTAAATAAACTTATTTACACTAATCAAGTTGATTTAGGTAACATCGTATTTACAAATTATTGTCTATGTACAAATAAATAAATTACCTAATTATGTTACCTGGAGGTATTGTTCAAAGTTTCCACCGTCACACTCCAGGCACAGTCTAGCACGACGTTGCTGATTTTCCTTCAGCTTACGTAACACAAACACATTCGTTTTTATTGTGTCGAAAGCACTGATCACTTTTGCACGTAGTTGGGTAACACTGGTGATTTCGTCTGTGTACACCAATCTTTTAACGTCTCCCCACAGATAAAAGTCCAGGGGCGTGAGGTCCGGAGAACGCGGAGGCCAAGCCTCTGGACCACCGCGACCAATCCAGTTGATGCCAAACCTGTCACTCAAGTACTCACGTACTTGCCGACCGTAGTGAGGACGTGCACCGTCTTGCTGGAAGTACATGTTGCGATACACTGCCAGGGGAACTTCATCCAACATCTCCTCGACGACGTATTGCAACATCTCCAGATATGTGGCACTAGTGAGGTGACCATCGATAAAATGGGGTCCAAGCAATTGGTCTCCTATTATGCCAGCCCACACATTTAAGCTGAACCTCACATTAAAAGAATGCCTCTGAGTTACGTGCGGGTTGTGTTCGCGGTGAGCCCACCAGTGTTCGTTATGAACATTGTAGCCGCCACACTGTGGAGTGGTGCACTCCAAACCGTCGACCAGCCTCCCGCGTGCTTGCCCGTGGCTCTCGCCGGAAGAATTCCAGGATATCTTCTTACAAGGCGATAGACAGGCCTTCGTTGCTGCGACCTTCAGCATGCTGGGGAACGTCGAACTGCCGATGATCGCGCAGTCTCTGCGTAGCAGCCAGCATTACCCTGTGTGAGGGACGTTGCCGATTGGGGAATAACTCCGCGAACATTTCGATGGCTCGAGATACATTGTCTCCACTGATGGCATACAAGCGGACCATCTCCACCAACTCTACATTGGAGTATTGATCCGTCATTTTTACAACTAGGTAGTAGGTACCTTTCGCGACCGTTAATCGAAGGCGCACTTGCGGGGCGAAATTTGCATGCGTATGCACACGCCGGCGACATCAATTACACTAATAAATTGACCCGATTTATGTGCTTGCGATGGCCGCAGGGGCGTGGCTAGTGGGAGAGGGAGCGGGCAGTGGTTGGTGCTTTGGATTTATGAAAGAAATGTCGGTTGTGTTGTTTGTGTGTGTGTGAAAGCGCAGTTTAAGGACACGTACAGATTGGCCGCGTTTTAAAAATGGGACTTCACACTTACCGATTTCCATAAATAAGAATAAAATGAAAAAAAAATACCTGCCCATTTTATTGTTGATTCGGGTCGAGAATCACTAACATAATTACCTCCTAAAATGTTTTGCAGATCCAAAACTGCACCTTGTATAAAGAAATTCATTCAAAAATCGTCTGGCTCCAGAATATTTTTTTGTAGTTCTGCGACGGATAAATCACAATATTCTATCAAGCGCGAGTGGCTACTCGCAAGTGCGACTAGCTACTCGCCGGCGCCCACTGACTAGTCGCAGGGGCGACTAGCTAGTAGCAGGCGGGACTGACTAGTGGAAACCGCGGCTATCTAGTCGCATTTACATACGTTTCTCTTTGTTTGTTTTCAAAGCTACCCACGAGTGTTTGGTGTCCAAAGACGCATCTGCTCGCGGGCTGATTGACTGTGTAGTAATTGAAGGTAGCTACAGAACAAAATTATGAATTTAAGATGTAAAAATGTGTTTTTTATATATAGAAATTCATTCAAAAATCGTCTGTCGCCAGAGCAATTTTTTGGGGTTCTGCGAATTATTGCTCACAATATTCTATCAGGCGCGAGTGGACTGGTCGACGCTGGGACTAGCCAGTCGCCGGTGCCACTGACTACTAGCAGGGGCGACTAGCTAGTAGCAGGCGGGACTGACTAGTCGAAATCGCGGCTAGCTAGTCGCATTTACATGCGTTTTATTTTGTTTTTTTTTATAGATTCCCACGAGTGTGAGGTGTCTGCAGACGCGTCTGCTCGTGGGCTCATTGACAGTGCAGTAATTAAAGGTAAATGAAGTTTATAAAATTGAATTTAAGAAGGAAAAGTTTGTTTTTTATATAAAGAAATTCATTCAAAAATCGTCTGGCTCCAGAATATTTTTTTGTAGTTCTGCGACGGATAAATCACAATATTCTATCAAGCGCGAGTGGCTACTCGCAAGTGCGACTAGCTACTCGCCGACGCCCACTGACTAGTCGCAGGGGCGACTAGCTAGTAGCAGGCGGGACTGACTAGTTGAAACCGCGGCTATCTAGTCGCATTTACATACGTTTCTCTTTGTTTGTTTTTCAAAGTTACCCACGAGTGTTTGGTGTCTAAAGACGCGTCTGCTCGCGGACTGATTGAATGTGTAGTAATTGAAGGTAGCTACAGAACAAAATTATGAATTTAAGATGGAAAAATGTGTTTTTTATATATAGAAATTCATTCAAAAATCGTCTGTCGCCAGAGCATTTTTTTGGGGTTCTGCGAATTATTGCTCACAATATTTTATCAGGCGCGAGTGGACTGGTCGACGCTGGGACTAGCCAGTCGCCGGTGCCACTGACTACTAGCAGGGTCGACTAGCTAGTAGCAGGCGGGTCTGTCTAGTCGAAATCGCGGCTAGCTAGTCGCATTTACATGCGTTTTATTTTGTTTTTTTTTATAGATTCCCACGAGTGTGAGGTGTCTGCAGACGCGTCTGCTCGCGGGCTCATTGGCAGTGCAGTAATTAAAGGTAAATGAAGTTTATAAAAATGAATTTAAGAAGGAAAAGTTTGTTTTTTATATAAAGAAATTCATTCAAAAATCGTCTGGCGCCAGAATATTTTTTTGTAGTTCTGCGACGGATAAATCACAATATTCTATCAAGCGCGAGTGGCTACTCGCAAGTGCGACTAGCTACTCGCCGGCGCCCACTGACTAGTCGCAGGGGCGACTAGCTAGTAGCAGGCGGGACTGACTAGTGGAAACCGCGGCTATCTAGTCGCATTTACATACGTTTCTCTTTGTTTGTTTTCAAAGCTACCCACGAGTGTTTGGTGTCCAAAGACGCATCTGCTCGCGGGCTGATTGACTGTGTAGTAATTGAAGGTAGCTACAGAACAAAATTATGAATTTAAGATGTAAAAATGTGTTTTTTATATATAGAAATTCATTCAAAAATCGTCTGTCGCCAGAGCAATTTTTTGGGGTTCTGCGAATTATTGCTCACAATATTCTATCAGGCGCGAGTGGACTGGTCGACGCTGGGACTAGCCAGTCGCCGGTGCCACTGACTACTAGCAGGGGCGACTAGCTAGTAGCAGGCGGGACTGACTAGTCGAAATCGCGGCTAGCTAGTCGCATTTACATGCGTTTTATTTTGTTTTTTTTTATAGATTCCCACGAGTGTGAGGTGTCTGCAGACGCGTCTGCTCGCGGGCTCATTGGCAGTGCAGTAATTAAAGGTAAATGAAGTTTATAAAAATGAATTTAAGAAGGAAAAGTTTGTTTTTTATATAAAGAAATTCATTCAAAAATCGTCTGGCGCCAGAATATTTTTTTGTAGTTCTGCGACGGATAAATCACAATATTCTATCAAGCGCGAGTGGCTACTCGCAAGTGCGACTAGCTACTCGCCGGCGCCCACTGACTAGTCGCAGGGGCGACTAGCTAGTAGCAGGCGGGACTGACTAGTGGAAACCGCGGCTATCTAGTCGCATTTACATACGTTTCTCTTTGTTTGTTTTCAAAGCTACCCACGAGTGTTTGGTGTCCAAAGACGCATCTGCTCGCGGGCTGATTGACTGTGTAGTAATTGAAGGTAGCTACAGAACAAAATTATGAATTTAAGATGTAAAAATGTGTTTTTTATATATAGAAATTCATTCAAAAATCGTCTGTCGCCAGAGCAATTTTTTGGGGTTCTGCGAATTATTGCTCACAATATTCTATCAGGCGCGAGTGGACTGGTCGACGCTGGGACTAGCCAGTCGCCGGTGCCACTGACTACTAGCAGGGGCGACTAGCTAGTAGCAGGCGGGACTGACTAGTCGAAATCGCGGCTAGCTAGTCGCATTTACATGCGTTTTATTTTGTTTTTTTTTATAGATTCCCACGAGTGTGAGGTGTCTGCAGACGCGTCTGCTCGTGGGCTCATTGACAGTGCAGTAATTAAAGGTAAATGAAGTTTATAAAATTGAATTTAAGAAGGAAAAGTTTGTTTTTTATATAAAGAAATTCATTCAAAAATCGTCTGGCTCCAGAATATTTTTTTGTAGTTCTGCGACGGATAAATCACAATATTCTATCAAGCGCGAGTGGCTACTCGCAAGTGCGACTAGCTACTCGCCGGCGCCCACTGACTAGTCGCAGGGGCGACTAGCTAGTAGCAGGCGGGACTGACTAGTTGAAACCGCGGCTATCTAGTCGCATTTACATACGTTTCTCTTTGTTTGTTTTTCAAAGTTACCCACGAGTGTTTGGTGTCTAAAGACGCGTCTGCTCGCGGACTGATTGAATGTGTAGTAATTGAAGGTAGCTACAGAACAAAATTATGAATTTAAGATGGAAAAATGTGTTTTTTATATATAGAAATTCATTCAAAAATCGTCTGTCGCCAGAGCATTTTTTTGGGGTTCTGCGAATTATTGCTCACAATATTTTATCAGGCGCGAGTGGACTGGTCGACGCTGGGACTAGCCAGTCGCCGGTGCCACTGACTACTAGCAGGGTCGACTAGCTAGTAGCAGGCGGGTCTGTCTAGTCGAAATCGCGGCTAGCTAGTCGCATTTACATGCGTTTTATTTTGTTTTTTTTTATAGATTCCCACGAGTGTGAGGTGTCTGCAGACGCGTCTGCTCGCGGGCTCATTGGCAGTGCAGTAATTAAAGGTAAATGAAGTTTATAAAAATGAATTTAAGAAGGAAAAGTTTGTTTTTTATATAAAGAAATTCATTCAAAAATCGTCTGGCGCCAGAATATTTTTTTGTAGTTCTGCGACGGATAAATCACAATATTCTATCAAGCGCGAGTGGCTACTCGCAAGTGCGACTAGCTACTCGCCGGCGCCCACTGACTAGTCGCAGGGGCGACTAGCTAGTAGCAGGCGGGACTGACTAGTGGAAAACGCGGCTATCTAGTCGCATTTACATACGTTTCTTTTTGTTTGTTTTCAAAGCTACCCACGAGTGTTGGGTGTCTAAAGACGCGTCTGCTCGCGGGCTGATTGACTGTGTAGTAATTAAAGGTAGCTACACAACAAAATTATGATTTTAAGATGTAAAAATGTGTTTTTTATATATAGAAATTCATTCAAAAATCGTCTGGCGCCAGAGCATTTTTTTGGGGTTCTGCGAATTATTACTCACAATATTCTATCAGGTGCGAGTGGCTAATCGACGCTGGGACTAGCCAGTCACCGACGTTACTGACTACTAGCAGGGGCGACTAGCTAGTAGCAGGCGGGACTGACTAGTCGAAATCGCGGCTAGCTAGACGCATTTACATGCGTTTTATTTTGTTTTTTTTATAGATTTTCACGTGTGTTTGGTGTCTAAAGACGCGTCTGCTCGCGGGCTGATTGACTGTTTAGTAATTGAAGGTAGCTACAGAACAAAATTATGAATTTAAGATGGAAAAATGTGTTTTTTATATATAGAAATTCATTCAAAAATCGTCTGTCGCCAGAGCATTTTTTTGGGGTTCTGCGAATTATTGCTCACAATATTCTATCAGGCGCGAGTGGACTGGTCGACGCTGGGACTAGCCAGTCGCCGGTGCCACTGACTACTAGCCGGGGCGACTAGCTAGTAGCAGGCGGGACTGTCTAGTCGAAATCGCGGCTAGCTAGTCGCATTTACATGCGTTTTATTTTGTTTTTTTTTATAGATTCCCACGAGTGTGAGGTGTCTGCAGACGCGTCTGCTCGCGGGCTCATTGACAATGCAGTAATTAAAGGTAAATGAAGTTTATAAAATTGAATTTAAGAAGGAAAAGTTTGTTTTTTATATAAAGAAATTCATTCAAAAATCGTCTGGCTCCAGAATATTTTTTTGTAGTTCTGCGACGGATAAATCACAATATTCTATCAAGCGCGAGTGGCTACTCGCAAGTGCGACTAGCTACTCGCCGACGCCCACTGACTAGTCGCAGGGGCGACTAGCTAGTAGCAGGCGGGACTGACTAGTTGAAACCGCGGCTATCTAGTCGCATTTACATACGTTTCTCTTTGTTTGTTTTTCAAAGTTACCCACGAGTGTTTGGTGTCTAAAGACGCGTCTGCTCGCGGACTGATTGAATGTGTAGTAATTGAAGGTAGCTACAGAACAAAATTATGAATTTAAGATGGAAAAATGTGTTTTTTATATATAGAAATTCATTCAAAAATCGTCTGTCGCCAGAGCATTTTTTTGGGGTTCTGCGAATTATTGCTCACAATATTTTATCAGGCGCGAGTGGACTGGTCGACGCTGGGACTAGCCAGTCGCCGGTGCCACTGACTACTAGCAGGGTCGACTAGCTAGTAGCAGGCGGGTCTGTCTAGTCGAAATCGCGGCTAGCTAGTCGCATTTACATGCGTTTTATTTTGTTTTTTTTTATAGATTCCCACGAGTGTGAGGTGTCTGCAGACGCGTCTGCTCGCGGGCTCATTGGCAGTGCAGTAATTAAAGGTAAATGAAGTTTATAAAAATGAATTTAAGAAGGAAAAGTTTGTTTTTTATATAAAGAAATTCATTCAAAAATCGTCTGGCGCCAGAATATTTTTTTGTAGTTCTGCGACGGATAAATCACAATATTCTATCAAGCGCGAGTGGCTACTCGCAAGTGCGACTAGCTACTCGCCGGCGCCCACTGACTAGTCGCAGGGGCGACTAGCTAGTAGCAGGCGGGACTGACTAGTGGAAACCGCGGCTATCTAGTCGCATTTACATACGTTTCTCTTTGTTTGTTTTCAAAGCTACCCACGAGTGTTTGGTGTCCAAAGACGCATCTGCTCGCGGGCTGATTGACTGTGTAGTAATTGAAGGTAGCTACAGAACAAAATTATGAATTTAAGATGTAAAAATGTGTTTTTTATATATAGAAATTCATTCAAAAATCGTCTGTCGCCAGAGCAATTTTTTGGGGTTCTGCGAATTATTGCTCACAATATTCTATCAGGCGCGAGTGGACTGGTCGACGCTGGGACTAGCCAGTCGCCGGTGCCACTGACTACTAGCAGGGGCGACTAGCTAGTAGCAGGCGGGACTGACTAGTCGAAATCGCGGCTAGCTAGTCGCATTTACATGCGTTTTATTTTGTTTTTTTTTATAGATTCCCACGAGTGTGAGGTGTCTGCAGACGCGTCTGCTCGTGGGCTCATTGACAGTGCAGTAATTAAAGGTAAATGAAGTTTATAAAATTGAATTTAAGAAGGAAAAGTTTGTTTTTTATATAAAGAAATTCATTCAAAAATCGTCTGGCTCCAGAATATTTTTTTGTAGTTCTGCGACGGATAAATCACAATATTCTATCAAGCGCGAGTGGCTACTCGCAAGTGCGACTAGCTACTCGCCGGCGCCCACTGACTAGTCGCAGGGGCGACTAGCTAGTAGCAGGCGGGACTGACTAGTTGAAACCGCGGCTATCTAGTCGCATTTACATACGTTTCTCTTTGTTTGTTTTTCAAAGTTACCCACGAGTGTTTGGTGTCTAAAGACGCGTCTGCTCGCGGACTGATTGAATGTGTAGTAATTGAAGGTAGCTACAGAACAAAATTATGAATTTAAGATGGAAAAATGTGTTTTTTATATATAGAAATTCATTCAAAAATCGTCTGTCGCCAGAGCATTTTTTTGGGGTTCTGCGAATTATTGCTCACAATATTTTATCAGGCGCGAGTGGACTGGTCGACGCTGGGACTAGCCAGTCGCCGGTGCCACTGACTACTAGCAGGGTCGACTAGCTAGTAGCAGGCGGGTCTGTCTAGTCGAAATCGCGGCTAGCTAGTCGCATTTACATGCGTTTTATTTTGTTTTTTTTTATAGATTCCCACGAGTGTGAGGTGTCTGCAGACGCGTCTGCTCGCGGGCTCATTGGCAGTGCAGTAATTAAAGGTAAATGAAGTTTATAAAAATGAATTTAAGAAGGAAAAGTTTGTTTTTTATATAAAGAAATTCATTCAAAAATCGTCTGGCGCCAGAATATTTTTTTGTAGTTCTGCGACGGATAAATCACAATATTCTATCAAGCGCGAGTGGCTACTCGCAAGTGCGACTAGCTACTCGCCGGCGCCCACTGACTAGTCGCAGGGGCGACTAGCTAGTAGCAGGCGGGACTGACTAGTGGAAAACGCGGCTATCTAGTCGCATTTACATACGTTTCTTTTTGTTTGTTTTCAAAGCTACCCACGAGTGTTGGGTGTCTAAAGACGCGTCTGCTCGCGGGCTGATTGACTGTGTAGTAATTAAAGGTAGCTACACAACAAAATTATGATTTTAAGATGTAAAAATGTGTTTTTTATGTATAGAAATTCATTCAAAAATCGTCTGGCGCCAGAGCATTTTTTTGGGGTTCTGCGAATTATTACTCACAATATTCTATCAGGTGCGAGTGGCTAATCGACGCTGGGACTAGCCAGTCACCGACGTTACTGACTACTAGCAGGGGCGACTAGCTAGTAGCAGGCGGGACTGACTAGTCGAAATCGCGGCTAGCTAGACGCATTTACATGCGTTTTATTTTGTTTTTTTTATAGATTTTCACGTGTGTTTGGTGTCTAAAGACGCGTCTGCTCGCGGGCTGATTGACTGTTTAGTAATTGAAGGTAGCTACAGAACAAAATTATGAATTTAAGATGGAAAAATGTGTTTTTTATATATAGAAATTCATTCAAAAATCGTCTGTCGCCAGAGCATTTTTTTGGGGTTCTGCGAATTATTGCTCACAATATTCTATCAGGCGCGAGTGGACTGGTCGACGCTGGGACTAGCCAGTCGCCGGTGCCACTGACTACTAGCCGGGGCGACTAGCTAGTAGCAGGCGGGACTGTCTAGTCGAAATCGCGGCTAGCTAGTCGCATTTACATGCGTTTTATTTTGTTTTTTTTTATAGATTCCCACGAGTGTGAGGTGTCTGCAGACGCGTCTGCTCGCGGGCTCATTGACAATGCAGTAATTAAAGGTAAATGAAGTTTATAAAAATGAATTTAAGAAGGAAAAGTTTGTTTTTTATATAAAGAAATTCATTCAAAAATCGTCTGGCTCCAGAATATTTTTTTGTAGTTCTGCGACGGATAAATCACAATATTCTATCAAGCGCGAGTGGCTACTCGCAAGTGCGACTAGCTACTCGCCGGCGCCCACTGACTAGTCGCAGGGGCGACTAGCTAGTAGCAGGCGGGACTGACTAGTGGAAACCGCGGCTATCTAGTCGCATTTACATACGTTTCTCTTTGTTTGTTTTCAAAGCTACCCACGAGTGTTTGGTGTCCAAAGACGCATCTGCTCGCGGGCTGATTGACTGTGTAGTAATTGAAGGTAGCTACAGAACAAAATTATGAATTTAAGATGTAAAAATGTGTTTTTTATATATAGAAATTCATTCAAAAATCGTCTGTCGCCAGAGCAATTTTTTGGGGTTCTGCGAATTATTGCTCACAATATTCTATCAGGCGCGAGTGGACTGGTCGACGCTGGGACTAGCCAGTCGCCGGTGCCACTGACTACTAGCAGGGGCGACTAGCTAGTAGCAGGCGGGACTGACTAGTCGAAATCGCGGCTAGCTAGTCGCATTTACATGCGTTTTATTTTGTTTTTTTTTATAGATTCCCACGAGTGTGAGGTGTCTGCAGACGCGTCTGCTCGTGGGCTCATTGACAGTGCAGTAATTAAAGGTAAATGAAGTTTATAAAATTGAATTTAAGAAGGAAAAGTTTGTTTTTTATATAAAGAAATTCATTCAAAAATCGTCTGGCTCCAGAATATTTTTTTGTAGTTCTGCGACGGATAAATCACAATATTCTATCAAGCGCGAGTGGCTACTCGCAAGTGCGACTAGCTACTCGCCGGCGCCCACTGACTAGTCGCAGGGGCGACTAGCTAGTAGCAGGCGGGACTGACTAGTTGAAACCGCGGCTATCTAGTCGCATTTACATACGTTTCTCTTTGTTTGTTTTTCAAAGTTACCCACGAGTGTTTGGTGTCTAAAGACGCGTCTGCTCGCGGACTGATTGAATGTGTAGTAATTGAAGGTAGCTACAGAACAAAATTATGAATTTAAGATGGAAAAATGTGTTTTTTATATATAGAAATTCATTCAAAAATCGTCTGTCGCCAGAGCATTTTTTTGGGGTTCTGCGAATTATTGCTCACAATATTTTATCAGGCGCGAGTGGACTGGTCGACGCTGGGACTAGCCAGTCGCCGGTGCCACTGACTACTAGCAGGGTCGACTAGCTAGTAGCAGGCGGGTCTGTCTAGTCGAAATCGCGGCTAGCTAGTCGCATTTACATGCGTTTTATTTTGTTTTTTTTTATAGATTCCCACGAGTGTGAGGTGTCTGCAGACGCGTCTGCTCGCGGGCTCATTGGCAGTGCAGTAATTAAAGGTAAATGAAGTTTATAAAAATGAATTTAAGAAGGAAAAGTTTGTTTTTTATATAAAGAAATTCATTCAAAAATCGTCTGGCGCCAGAATATTTTTTTGTAGTTCTGCGACGGATAAATCACAATATTCTATCAAGCGCGAGTGGCTACTCGCAAGTGCGACTAGCTACTCGCCGGCGCCCACTGACTAGTCGCAGGGGCGACTAGCTAGTAGCAGGCGGGACTGACTAGTGGAAAACGCGGCTATCTAGTCGCATTTACATACGTTTCTCTTTGTTTGTTTTTCAAAGTTACCCACGAGTGTTTGGTGTCTAAAGACGCGTCTGCTCGCGGACTGATTGAATTTGTAGTAATTGAAGGTAGCTACAGAACAAAATTATGAATTTAAGATGGAAAAATGTGTTTTTTATATATAGAAATTCATTCAAAAATCGTCTGTCGCCAGAGCATTTTTTTGGGGTTCTGCGAATTATTGCTCACAATATTCTATCAGGCGCGAGTGGACTGGTCGACGCTGGGACTAGCCAGTCGCCGGTGCCACTGACTACTAGCCGGGGCGACTAGCTAGTAGCAGGCGGGACTGTCTAGTCGAAATCGCGGCTAGCTAGTCGCATTTACATGCGTTTTATTTTGTTTTTTTTTATAGATTCCCACGAGTGTGAGGTGTCTGCAGACGCGTCTGCTCGCGGGCTCATTGACAGTGCAGTAATTAAAGGTAAATGAAGTTTATAAAAATGAATTTAAGAAGGAAAAGTTTGTTTTTTATATAAAGAAATTCATTTAAAAATCGTCTGGCGCCAGAATATTTTTTTGTATTTCTGCGACGGATAAATCACAATATTCTATCAAGCGCGAGTGGCTACTCGCAAGTGCGACTAGCTACTCGCCGGCGCCCACTGACTAGTCGCAGGGGCGACTAGCTAGTAGCAGGCGGGACTGACTAGTTGAAACCGCGGCTATCTAGTCGCATTTACATACGTTTCTCTTTGATTGTTTTTCAAAGTTACCCACGAGTGTTTGGTGTCTAAAGACGCGTCTGCTCGCGGACTGATTGAATGTGTAGTAATTGAAGGTAGCTACAGAACAAAATTATGAATTTAAGATGGAAAAGTTTGTTTTTTATATAAAGAAATTCATTCAAAAATCGTCTGGCGCCAGAATATTTTTTTGTAGTTCTGCGACGGATAAATCACAATATTCTATCAAGCGCGAGTGGCTACTCGCAAATGCGACTAGCTCGACGCCGGCGCCCACTGACTAGTCGCAGGGGCGACTAGCTAGTAGCAGGCGGGAGTGACTAGTTGAAACCGCGGCTATCTAGTCGCATTTACATACGTTTCTTTTTGTTTGTTTTCAAAGCTACCCACGAGTGTTTGGTGTCTAAAGACGCGTCTGCTCGCGGGCTGATTGACTGTGTAGTAATTGAAGGTAGCTACAGAACAAAATTATGAATTTAAGATGGAAAAATGTGTTTTTTATATATAGAAATTCATTCAAAAATCGTCTGGCGCCAGAGCATTTTTTTGGGGTTCTGCGAATTATTACTCACAATATTCTATCAGGTGCGAGTGGCTAATCGACGCTGGGACTAGCCAGTCACCGATGTTACTGACTACTAGCAGGGGCGACTAGCTAGTAGCAGGCGGGACTGACTAGTCGAAATCGCGGCTAGCTAGACGCATTTACATGCGTTTTATTTTGTTTTTTTTATAGATTTTCACGTGTGTTTGGTGTCTAAAGACGCGTCTGCTCGCGGGCTGATTGACTGTTTAGTAATTGAAGGTAGCTACAGAACAAAATTATGAATTTAAGATGGAAAAATGTGTTTTTTATATATAGAAATTCATTCAAAAATCGTCTGTCGCCAGAGCATTTTTTTGGGGTTCTGCGAATTATTGCTCACAATATTCTATCAGGCGCGAGTGGACTGGTCGACGCTGGGACTAGCCAGTCGCCGGTGCCACTGACTACTAGCAGGGGCGACTAGCTAGTAGCAGGCGGGAGTGACTAGTTGAAACCGCGGCTATCTAGTCGCATTTACATACGTTTCTTTTTGTTTGTTTTTAAAGCTACCCACGAGTGTTTGGTGTTTAAAGACGCGTCTGCTCGCGGACTGATTGAATGTGTAGTAATTGAAGGTAGCTACAGAACAAAATTATGAATTTAAGATGAAAAAGTTTGTTTTTTATATAAAGAAATTCATTCAAAAATCGTCTGGCGCCAGAATATTTTTTTGTAGTTCTGCGACGGATAAATCACAATATTCTATCAAGCGCGAGTGGCTACTCGCAAATGCGACTAGCTAGTCGCCGGCGCCCACTGACTAGTCGCAGGGGCGACTAGCTAGTAGCAGGCGGGAGTGACTAGTTGAAACCGCGGCTATCTAGTCGCATTTACATACGTTTCTTTTTATTTGTTTTCAAAGCTACCCACGAGTGTTTGGTGTCTAAAGACGCGTCTGCTCGCGGGCTGATTGACTGTGTAGTAATTGAAGGTAGCTACAAAACAAAATTATGAATTTAAGATGGAAAAATGTGTTTTTTATATTAGAAATTCATTCAAAAATCGTCTGTCGCCAGAGCATTTTTTTGGGGTTCTGCGAATTATTGCTCACAATATTCTATCAGGCGCGAGTGGACTGGTCGACGCTGGGACTAGCCAGTCGCCGGTGCCACTGACTACTAGCAGGGGCGACTAGCTAGTAGCAGGCGGGACTGTCTAGTCGAAATCGCAGCTAGCTAGTCGCATTTACATGCGTTTTATTTTGTTTTTTTTTATAGATTCCCACGAGTGTGAGGTGTCTGCAGACGCGTCTGCTCGCGGGCTCATTGACAATGCAGTAATTAAAGGTAAATGAAGTTTATAAAAATGAATTTAAGAAGGAAAAGTTTGTTTTTTATATAAAGAAATTCATTCAAAAATCGTCTGGCTCCAGAATATTTTTTTGTAGTTTTGCGACGGATAAATCACAATATTCTATCAAGCGCGAGTGGCTACTCGCAAGTGCGACTAGCTACTCGCCGGCGCCCACTGACTAGTCGCAGGGGCGACTAGCTAGTAGCAGGCGGGACTGACTAGTGGAAAACGCGGCTATCTAGTCGCATTTACATACGTTTCTTTTTGTTTGTTTTCAAAGCTACCCACGAGTGTTGGGTGTCTAAAGACGCGTCTGCTCGCGGGCTGATTGACTGTGTAGTAATTAAAGGTAGCTACACAACAAAATTATGATTTTAAGATGTAAAAATGTGTTTTTTATATATAGAAATTCATTCAAAAATCGTCTGTCGCCAGAGCATTTTTTTGGTGTTCTGCGAATTATTGCTCACAATATTCTATCAGGCGCGAGTGGACTGGTCGACGCTGGGACTAGCCAGTCGCCGGTGCCACTGACTACTAGCAGGGGCGACTAGCTAGTAGCAGGCGGGACTGTCTAGTCGAAATCGCAGCTAGCTAGTCGCATTTACATGCGTTTTATTTTGTTTTTTTTTATAGATTCCCACGAGTGTGAGGTGTCTGCAGACGCGTCTGCTCGCGGGCTCATTGACAGTGCAGTAATTTAAGGTAAATGAAGTTTATAAAAATGAATTTAAGAAGGAAAAGTTTGTTTTTTATATCAAGAAATTCATTCAAAAATCGTCTGGCGCCAGAATATTTTTTTGTAGTTCTGCGACGGATAAATCACAATATTCTATCAAGCGCGAGTGGCTACTCGCAAGTGCGACTAGCTACTCGCCGGCGCCCACTGACTAGTCGCAGGGGCGACTAGCTAGTAGCAGGCGGGACTGACTAGTTGAAACCGCGGCTATCTAGTCGCATTTACATACGTTTCTCTTTGTTTGTTTTTCAAAGTTACCCACGAGTGTTTGGTGTTTAAAGACGCGTCTGCTCGCGGACTGATTGAATTTGTAGTAATTGAAGGTAGCTACAGAACAAAATTATGAATTTAAGATGGAAAAATGTGTTTTTTATATATAGAAATTCATTCAAAAATCGTCTGTCGCCAGAGCATTTTTTTGGGGTTCTGCGAATTATTGCTCACAATATTCTATCAGGCGCGAGTGGACTGGTCGACGCTGGGACTAGCCAGTCGCCGGTGCCACTGACTACTAGCCGGGGCGACTAGCTAGTAGCAGGCGGGACTGTCTAGTCGAAATCGCGGCTAGCTAGTCGCATTTACATGCGTTTTATTTTGTTTTTTTTTATAGATTCCCACGAGTGTGAGGTGTCTGCAGACGCGTCTGCTCGCGGGCTCATTGACAGTGCAGTAATTAAAGGTAAATGAAGTTTATAAAAATGAATTTAAGAAGGAAAAGTTTGTTTTTTATATAAAGAAATTCATTTAAAAATCGTCTGGCGCCAGAATATTTTTTTGTAGTTCTGCGACGGATAAATCACAATATTCTATCAAGCGCGAGTGGCTACTCGCAAGTGCGACTAGCTACTCGCCGGCGCCCACTGACTAATCGCAGGGGCGACTAGCTAGTAGCAGGCGGGACTGACTAGTTGAAACCGCGGCTATCTAGTCGCATTTACATACGTTTCTCTTTGATTGTTTTTCAAAGTTACCCACGAGTGTTTGGTGTCTAAAGACGCGTCTGCTCGCGGACTGATTGAATGTGTAGTAATTGAAGGTAGCTACAGAACAAAATTATGAATTTAAGATGGAAAAGTTTGTTTTTTATATAAAGAAATTCATTCAAAAATCGTCTGGCGCCAGAATATTTTTTTGTAGTTCTGCGACGGATAAATCACAATATTCTATCAAGCGCGAGTGGCTACTCGCAAATGCGACTAGCTAGACGCCGGCGTCCACTGACTAGTCGCAGGGGCGACTAGCTAGTAGCAGGCGGGAGTGACTAGTTGAAACCGCGGCTATCTAGTCGCATTTACATACGTTTCTTTTTGTTTGTTTTCAAAGCTACCCACGAGTGTTTGGTGTCTAAAGACGCGTCTGCTCGCGGGCTGATTGACTGTGTAGTAATTGAAGGTAGCTACAGAACAAAATTATGAATTTAAGATGGAAAAATGTGTTTTTTATATATAGAAATTCATTCAAAAATCGTCTGGCGCCAGAACATTTTTTTGGGGTTCTGCGAATTATTACTCACAATATTCTATCAGGTGCGAGTGGCTAATCGACGCTGGGACTAGCCAGTCACCGATGTTACTGACTACTAGCAATGGCGACTAGCTAGTAGCAGGCGGGACTGACTAGTCGAAATCGCGGCTAGCTAGACGCATTTACATGCGTTTTATTTTGTTTTTTTTATAGATTTTCACGTGTGTTTGGTGTCTAAAGACGCGTCTGCTCGCGGGCTGATTGACTGTTTAGTAATTGAAGGTAGCTACAGAACAAAATTATGAATTTAAGATGGAAAAATGTGTTTTTTATATATAGAAATTCATTCAAAAATCGTCTGGCGCCAGAATATTTTTTTGTAGTTCTGCGACGGATAAATCACAATATTCTATCAAGCGCGAGTGGCTACTCGCAAATGCGACTAGCTAGACGCCGGCGCCCACTGACTAGTCGCAGGGGCGACTAGCTAGTAGCAGGCGGGAGTGACTAGTTGAAACCGCGGCTATCTAGTCGCATTTACATACGTTTCTTTTTGTTTGTTTTCAAAGCTACCCACGAGTGTTTGGTGTCTAAAGACGCGTCTGCTCGCGGGCTGATTGACTGTGTAGTAATTGAAGGTAGCTACAGAACAAAATTATGAATTTAAGATGGAAAAATGTGTTTTTTATATATAGAAATTCATTCAAAAATCGTCTGGCGCCAGAGCATTTTTTTGGGGTTCTGCGAATTAGTACTCACAATATTCTATCAGGTGCGAGTGGCTAATCGACGCTGGGACTAGCCAGTCACCGATGTTACTGACTACTAGCAATGGCGACTAGCTAGTAGCAGGCGGGACTGACTAGTCGAAATCGCGGCTAGCTAGACGCATTTACATGCGTTTTATTTTGTTTTTTTTATAGATTTTCACGTGTGTTTGGTGTCTAAAGACGCGTCTGCTCGCGGGCTGATTGACTGTTTAGTAATTGAAGGTAGCTACAGAACAAAATTATGAATTTAAGATGGAAAAATGTGTTTTTTATATATAGAAATTCATTCAAAAATCGTCTGTCGCCAGAGCATTTTTTTGGGGTTCTGCGAATTATTGCTCACAATATTCTATCAGGCGTGAGTGGACTGGTCGACGCTGGGACTAGCCAGTCGCCGGTGCCACTGACTACTAGCCGGGGCGACTAGCTAGTAGCAGGCGGGACTGTCTAGTCGAAATCGCGGCTAGCTAGTCGCATTTACATGCGTTTTATTTTGTTTTTTTTTTATAGATTCCCACGAGTGTGAGGTGTCTGCAGACGCGTCTGCTCGCGGGCTCATTGACAGTGCAGTAATTAAAGGTAAATGAAGTTTATAAAAATGAATTTAAGAAGGAAAAGTTTGTTTTTTATATAAAGAAATTCATTCAAAAATCGTCTGGCGCCAGAATATTTTTTTGTAGTTCTGCGACGGATAAATCACAATATTCTATCAAGCGCGAGTGGCTACTCGCAAGTGCGACTAGCTACTCGCCGGCGCCCACTGACTAGTCGCAGGGGCGACTAGCTAGTAGCAGGCGCGACTGACTAGTTGAAACCGCGGCTATCTAGTCGCATTTACATACGTTTCTCTTTGATTGTTTTTCAAAGTTACCCACGAGTGTTTGGTGTCTAAAGAGGCGTCTGCTCGCGGACTGATTGAATGTGTAGTAATTGAAGGTAGCTACAGAACAAAATTATGAATTTAAGATGGAAAAGTTTGTTTTTTATATAAAGAAATTCATTCAAAAATCGTCTGGCGCCAGAATATTTTTTTGTAGTTCTGCGACGGATAAATCACAATATTCTATCAAGCGCGAGTGGCTACTCGCAAGTGCGACTAGCTACTCGCCGGCGCCCACTGACTAGTCGCAGGGGCGACTAGCTAGTAGCAGGCGGGACTGACTAGTTGAAACCGCGGCTATCTAGTCGCATTTACATACGTTTCTCTTTGTTTGTTTTTCAAAGTTACCCACGAGTGTTTGGTGTATAAAGACGCGTCTGCTCGCGGACTGATTGAATTTGTAGTAATTGAAGGTAGCTACAGAACAAAATTATGAATTTAAGATGGAAAAATGTGTTTTTTATATATAGAAATTCATTCAAAAATCGTCTGTCGCCAGAGCATTTTTTTGGGGTTCTGCGAATTATTGCTCACAATATTCTATCAGGCGCGAGTGGACTGGTCGACGCTGGGACTAGCCAGTCGCCGGTGCCCCTGACTACTAGCAGGGTCGACTAGCTAGTAGCAGGCGGGTCTGTCTAGTCGAAATCGCGGCTAGCTAGTCGCATTTACATGCGTTTTATTTTGTTTTTTTTTATAGATTCCCACGAGTGTGAGGTGTCTGCAGACGCGTCTGCTCGCGGGCTCATTGACAGTGCAGTAATTAAAGGTAAATGAAGTTTATAAAAATGAATTTAAGAAGGAAAAGTTTGTTTTTTATATAAAGAAATTCATTCAAAAATCGTCTGGCGCCAGAATATTTTTTTGTAGTTCTGCGACGGATAAATCACAATATTCTATCAAGCGCGAGTGGCTACTCGCAAGTGCGACTAGCTACTCGCCGGCGCCCACTGACTAGTCGCAGGGGCGACTAGCTAGTAGCAGGCGGGACTGACTAGTGGAAACCGCGGCTATCTAGTCGCATTTACATACGTTTCTTTTTGTTTGTTTTTCAAAGTTACCCACGAGTGTTTGGTGTCCAAAGACGCATCTGCTCGCGGGCTGATTGAATGTGTAGTAATTGAAGGTAGCTACAGAACAAAATTATGAATTTAAGATGGAAAAATGTGTTTTTTATATACTATAGAAATTCATTCAAAAATCGTCTGTCGCCAGAGCATTTTTTTGGGGTTCTGCGAATTATTGCTCACAATATTCTATCAGGCGCGAGTGGACTGGTCGACGCTGGGACTAGCCAGTCGCCGGTGCCACTGACTAGTCGCAGGGGCGACTAGCTAGTAGCAGGCGGGACTGACTAGTTGAAACCGCGGCTATCTAGTCGCATTTACATACGTTTCTCTTTGTTTGTTTTTCAAAGTTACCCACGAGTGTTTGGTGTCTAAAGACGCGTCTGCTCGCGGACTGATTGAATGTGTAGTAATTGAAGGTAGCTACAGAACAAAATTATGAATTTAAGATGGAAAAATGTGTTTTTTATATATAGAAATTCATTCAAAAATCGTCTGTCGCCAGAGCATTTTTTTGGTGTTCTGCGAATTATTGCTCACAATATTCTATCAGGTGCGAGTGGACTGGTCGACGCTGGGACTAGCCAGTCGCCGGTGCCACTGACTACTAGCAGGGGCGACTAGCTAGTAGCAGGCGGGACTGTCTAGTCGAAATCGCAGCTAGCTAGTCGCATTTACATGCGTTTTATTTTGTTTTTTTTTATAGATTCCCACGAGTGTGAGGTGTCTGCAGACGCGTCTGCTCGCGGGCTCATTGACAGTGCAGTAATTTAAGGTAAATGAAGTTTATAAAAATGAATTTAAGACGGAAAAGTTTGTTTTTTATATCAAGAAATTCATTCAAAAATCGTCTGGCGCCAGAATATTTTTTTGTAGTTCTGCGACGGATAAATCACAATATTCTATCAAGCGCGAGTGGCTACTCGCAAGTGCGACTAGCTACTCGCCGGCGCCCACTGACTAGTCGCAGGGGCGACTAGCTAGTAGCAGGCGGGACTGACTAGTTGAAACCGCGGCTATCTAGTCGCATTTACATACGTTTCTCTTTGTTTGTTTTTCAAAGTTACCCACGAGTGTTTGGTGTCTAAAGACGCGTCTGCTCGCGGACTGATTGAATGTGTAGTAATTGAAGGTAGCTACAGAACAAAATTATGAATTTAAGATGGAAAAATGTGTTTTTTATATATAGAAATTCATTCAAAAATCGTCTGTCGCCAGAGCATTTTTTTGGTGTTCTGCGAATTATTGCTCACAATATTCTATCAGGCGCGAGTGGACTGGTCGACGCTGGGACTAGCCAGTCGCCGGTGCCACTGACTACTAGCAGGGGCGACTAGCTAGTAGCAGGCGGGACTGTCTAGTCGAAATCGCAGCTAGCTAGTCGCATTTACATGCGTTTTATTTTGGTTTTTTTTATAGATTCCCACGAGTGTGAGGTGTCTGCAGACGCGTCTGCTCGCGGGCTCATTGACAGTGCAGTAATTAAAGGTAAATGAAGTTTATAAAAATGAATTTAAGAAGGAAAAGTTTGTTTTTTATATAAAGAAATTCATTCAAAAATCGTCTGGCGCCAGAATATTTTTTTGTAGTTCTGCGACGGATAAATCACAATATTCTATCAAGCGCGAGTGGCTACTCGCAAGTGCGACTAGCTACTCGCCGGCGCACACTGACTAGTCGCAGGGGCGACTAGCTAGTAGCAGGCGGGACTGACTAGTGGAAACCGCGGCTATCTAGTCGCATTTACATACGTTTCTTTTTGTTTGTTTTTCAAAGTTACCCACGAGTGTTTGGTGTCCAAAGACGCATCTGCTCGCGGGCTGATTGACTGTGTAGTAATTGAAGGTAGCTACAGAACAAAATTATGAATTTAAGATGTAAAAATGTGTTTTTTATATATAGAAATTCATTCAAACATCGTCTGTCGCCAGAGCATTTTTTTGGGGTTCTGCGAATTATTACTCACAATATTCTATCAGGCGCGAGTGGCTAGTCGACACTGGGACTAGCCAGTCGCCGGTGCCACTGACTAGTCGCAGGGGCGACTAGCTAGTAGCAGGCGGGACTGACTAGTTGAAACCGCGGCTATCTAGTCGCATTTACATACGTTTCTCTTTGTTTGTTTTTCAAAGTTACCCACGAGTGTTTGGTGTCTAAAGACGCGTCTGCTCGCGGACTGATTGAATGTGTAGTAATTGAAGGTAGCTACAGAACAAAATTATGAATTTAAGATGGAAAAATGTGTTTTTTATATATAGAAATTCATTCAAAAATCGTCTGTCGCCAGAGCATTTTTTTGGTGTTCTGCGAATTATTGCTCACAATATTCTATCAGGCGCGAGTGGACTGGTCGACGCTGGGACTAGCCAGTCGCCGGTGCCACTGACTACTAGCAGGGGCGACTAGCTAGTAGCAGGCGGGACTGTCTAGTCGAAATCGCAGCTAGCTAGTCGCATTTACATGCGTTTTATTTTGTTTTTTTTTATAGATTCCCACGAGTGTGAGGTGTCTGCAGACGCGTCTGCTCGCGGGCTCATTGACAGTGCAGTAATTTAAGGTAAATGAGGTTTATAAAAATGAATTTAAGAAGGAAAAGTTTGTTTTTTATATCAAGAAATTCATTCAAAAATCGTCTGGCGCCAGAATATTTTTTTGTAGTTCTGCGACGGATAAATCACAATATTCTATCAAGCGCGAGTGGCTACTCGCAAGTGCGACTAGCTAGTCGCCGGCGCCACTGACTAGTCGCAGGGGCGACTAGCTAGTAGCAGGCGGCACTGACTAGTTGAAACCGCGGCTATCTAGTCGCATTTACATACGTTTCTCTTTGTTTGTTTTTCAAAGTTACCCACGAGTGTTTGGTGTCTAAAGACGCGTCTGCTCGCGGACTGATTGAATGTGTAGTAATTGAAGGTAGCTACAGAACAAAATTATGAATTTAAGATGGAAAAATGTGTTTTTTATATATAGAAATTCATTCAAAAATCGTCTGTCGCCAGAGCATTTTTTTGGTGTTCTGCGAATTATTGCTCACAATATTCTATCAGGCGCGAGTGAACTGGTCGACGCTGGGACTAGCCAGTCGCCGGTGCCACTGACTACTAGCAGGGGCGACTAGCTAGTAGCAGGCGGGACTGTCTAGTCGAAATCGCAGCTAGCTAGTCGCATTTACATGCGTTTTATTTTGTTTTTTTTTATAGATTCCCACGAGTGTGAGGTGTCTGCAGACGCGTCTGCTCGCGGGCTCATTGACAGTGCAGTAATTAAAGGTAAATTAAGTTTATAAAAATGAATTTAAGAAGGAAAAGTTTGTTTTTTATATAAAGAAATTCATTCAAAAATCGTCTGGCGCCAGAATATTTTTTTGTAGTTCTGCGACGGATAAATCACAATATTCTATCAAGCGCGAGTGGCTACTCGCAAGTGCGACTAGCTACTCGCCGGCGCACACTGACTAGTCGCAGGGGCGACTAGCTAGTAGCAGGCGGGACTGACTAGTGGAATCCGCGGCTATCTAGTCGCATTTACATACGTTTCTTTTTGTTTGTTTTTCAAAGTTACCCACGAGTGTTTGGTGTCCAAAGACGCATCTGCTCGCGGGCTGATTGACTGTGTAGTAATTGAAGGTAGCTACAGAACAAAATTATGAATTTAAGATGTAAAAATGTGTTTTTTATATATAGAAATTCATTCAAACATCGTCTGTCGCCGGAGCATTTTTTTGGGGTTCTGCGAATTATTGCTCACAATATTCTATCAGGCGCGAGTGGACTGGTCGACGCTGGGACTAGCCAGTCGCCGGTGCCCCTGACTACTAGCAGGGTCGACTAGCTAGTAGCAGGCGGGTCTGTCTAGTCGAAATCGCGGCTAGCTAGTCGCATTTACATGCGTTTTATTTTGTTTTTTTTTATAGATTCCCACGAGTGTGAGGTGTCTGCAGACGCGTCTGCTCGCGGGCTCATTGACAGTGCAGTAATTAAAGGTAAATGAAGTTTATAAAAATGAATTTAAGAAGGAAAAGTTTGTTTTTTATATAAAGAAATTCATTCAAAAATCGTCTGGCGCCAGAATATTTTTTTGTAGTTCTGCGACGGATAAATCACAATATTCTATCAAGCGCGAGTGGCTACTCGCAAGTGCGACTAGCTACTCGCCGGCGCCCACTGACTAGTCGCAGGGGCGACTAGCTAGTAGCAGGCGGGACTGACTAGTGGAAACCGCGGCTATCTAGTCGCATTTACATACGTTTCTTTTTGTTTGTTTTTCAAAGTTACCCACGAGTGTTTGGTGTCCAAAGACGCATCTGCTCGCGGGCTGATTGAATGTGTAGTAATTGAAGGTAGCTACAGAACAAAATTATGAATTTAAGATGGAAAAATGTGTTTTTTATATACTATAGAAATTCATTCAAAAATCGTCTGTCGCCAGAGCATTTTTTTGGGGTTCTGCGAATTATTGCTCACAATATTCTATCAGGCGCGAGTGGACTGGTCGACGCTGGGACTAGCCAGTCGCCGGCGCCCACTGACTAGTCGCAGGGGCGACTAGCTAGTAGCAGGCGGGACTGACTAGTTGAAACCGCGGCTATCTAGTCGCATTTACATACGTTTCTCTTTGTTTGTTTTTCAAAGTTACCCACGAGTGTTTGGTGTCTAAAGACGCGTCTGCTCGCGGACTGATTGAATGTGTAGTAATTGAAGGTAGCTACAGAACAAAATTATGAATTTAAGATGGAAAAATGTGTTTTTTATATATAGAAATTCATTCAAAAATCGTCTGTCGCCAGAGCATTTTTTTGGTGTTCTGCGAATTATTGCTCACAATATTCTATCAGGTGCGAGTGGACTGGTCGACGCTGGGACTAGCCAGTCGCCGGTGCCACTGACTACTAGCAGGGGCGACTAGCTAGTAGCAGGCGGGACTGTCTAGTCGAAATCGCAGCTAGCTAGTCGCATTTACATGCGTTTTATTTTGTTTTTTTTTATAGATTCCCACGAGTGTGAGGTGTCTGCAGACGCGTCTGCTCGCGGGCTCATTGACAGTGCAGTAATTTAAGGTAAATGAAGTTTATAAAAATGAATTTAAGACGGAAAAGTTTGTTTTTTATATCAAGAAATTCATTCAAAAATCGTCTGGCGCCAGAATATTTTTTTGTAGTTCTGCGACGGATAAATCACAATATTCTATCAAGCGCGAGTGGCTACTCGCAAGTGCGACTAGCTACTCGCCGGCGCCCACTGACTAGTCGCAGGGGCGACTAGCTAGTAGCAGGCGGGACTGACTAGTTGAAACCGCGGCTATCTAGTCGCATTTACATACGTTTCTCTTTGTTTGTTTTTCAAAGTTACCCACGAGTGTTTGGTGTCTAAAGACGCGTCTGCTCGCGGACTGATTGAATGTGTAGTAATTGAAGGTAGCTACAGAACAAAATTATGAATTTAAGATGGAAAAATGTGTTTTTTATATATAGAAATTCATTCAAAAATCGTCTGTCGCCAGAGCATTTTTTTGGTGTTCTGCGAATTATTGCTCACAATATTCTATCAGGCGCGAGTGGACTGGTCGACGCTGGGACTAGCCAGTCGCCGGTGCCACTGACTACTAGCAGGGGCGACTAGCTAGTAGCAGGCGGGACTGTCTAGTCGAAATCGCAGCTAGCTAGTCGCATTTACATGCGTTTTATTTTGGTTTTTTTTATAGATTCCCACGAGTGTGAGGTGTCTGCAGACGCGTCTGCTCGCGGGCTCATTGACAGTGCAGTAATTAAAGGTAAATGAAGTTTATAAAAATGAATTTAAGAAGGAAAAGTTTGTTTTTTATATAAAGAAATTCATTCAAAAATCGTCTGGCGCCAGAATATTTTTTTGTAGTTCTGCGACGGATAAATCACAATATTCTATCAAGCGCGAGTGGCTACTCGCAAGTGCGACTAGCTACTCGCCGGCGCACACTGACTAGTCGCAGGGGCGACTAGCTAGTAGCAGGCGGGACTGACTAGTGGAAACCGCGGCTATCTAGTCGCATTTACATACGTTTCTTTTTGTTTGTTTTTCAAAGTTACCCACGAGTGTTTGGTGTCCAAAGACGCATCTGCTCGCGGGCTGATTGACTGTGTAGTAATTGAAGGTAGCTACAGAACAAAATTATGAATTTAAGATGAAAAAATGAGTTTTTTATATATAGAAATTCATTCAAACATCGTCTGTCGCCAGAGCATTTTTTTGGGGTTCTGCGAATTATTACTCACAATATTCTATCAGGCGCGAGTGGCTAGTCGACACTGGGACTAGCCAGTCGCCGGTGCCACTGACTAGTCGCAGGGGCGACTAGCTAGTAGCAGGCGGGACTGACTAGTTGAAACCGCGGCTATCTAGTCGCATTTACATACGTTTCTCTTTGTTTGTTTTTCAAAGTTACCCACGAGTGTTTGGTGTCTAAAGACGCGTCTGCTCGCGGACTGATTGAATGTGTAGTAATTGAAGGTAGCTACAGAACAAAATTATGAATTTAAGATGGAAAAATGTGTTTTTTATATATAGAAATTCATTCAAAAATCGTCTGTCGCCAGAGCATTTTTTTGGTGTTCTGCGAATTATTGCTCACAATATTCTATCAGGCGCGAGTGGACTGGTCGACGCTGGGACTAGCCAGTCGCCGGTGCCACTGACTACTAGCAGGGGCGACTAGCTAGTAGCAGGCGGGACTGTCTAGTCGAAATCGCAGCTAGCTAGTCGCATTTACATGCGTTTTATTTTGTTTTTTTTTATAGATTCCCACGAGTGTGAGGTGTCTGCAGACGCGTCTGCTCGCGGGCTCATTGACAGTGCAGTAATTTAAGGTAAATGTGGTTTATAAAAATGAATTTAAGAAGGAAAAGTTTGTTTTTTATATCAAGAAATTCATTCAAAAATCGTCTGGCGCCAGAATATTTTTTTGTAGTTCTGCGACGGATAAATCACAATATTCTATCAAGCGCGAGTGGCTACTCGCAAGTGCGACTAGCTAGTCGCCGGCGCCACTGACTAGTCGCAGGGGCGACTAGCTAGTAGCAGGCGGCACTGACTAGTTGAAACCGCGGCTATCTAGTCGCATTTACATACGTTTCTCTTTGTTTGTTTTTCAAAGTTACCCACGAGTGTTTGGTGTCTAAAGACGCGTCTGCTCGCGGACTGATTGAATGTGTAGTAATTGAAGGTAGCTACAGAACAAAATTATGAATTTAAGATGGAAAAATGTGTTTTTTATATATAGAAATTCATTCAAAAATCGTCTGTCGCCAGAGCATTTTTTTGGTGTTCTGCGAATTATTGCTCACAATATTCTATCAGGCGCGAGTGAACTGGTCGACGCTGGGACTAGCCAGTCGCCGGTGCCACTGACTACTAGCAGGGGCGACTAGCTAGTAGCAGGCGGGACTGTCTAGTCGAAATCGCAGCTAGCTAGTCGCATTTACATGCGTTTTATTTTGTTTTTTTTTATAGATTCCCACGAGTGTGAGGTGTCTGCAGACGCGTCTGCTCGCGGGCTCATTGACAGTGCAGTAATTAAAGGTAAATTAAGTTTATAAAAATGAATTTAAGAAGGAAAAGTTTGTTTTTTATATAAAGAAATTCATTCAAAAATCGTCTGGCGCCAGAATATTTTTTTGTAGTTCTGCGACGGATAAATCACAATATTCTATCAAGCGCGAGTGGCTACTCGCAAGTGCGACTAGCTACTCGCCGGCGCACACTGACTAGTCGCAGGGGCGACTAGCTAGTAGCAGGCGGGACTGACTAGTGGAATCCGCGGCTATCTAGTCGCATTTACATACGTTTCTTTTTGTTTGTTTTTCAAAGTTACCCACGAGTGTTTGGTGTCCAAAGACGCATCTGCTCGCGGGCTGATTGACTGTGTAGTAATTGAAGGTAGCTACAGAACAAAATTATGAATTTAAGATGTAAAAATGTGTTTTTTATATATAGAAATTCATTCAAACATCGTCTGTCGCCAGAGCATTTTTTTGGGGTTCTGCGAATTATTACTCACAATATTCTATCAGGCGCGAGTGGCTAGTCGACACTGGGACTAGCCAGTCGCCGGTGCCACTGACTACTAGCAGGGGCGACTAGCTAGTAGCAGGCGGGTCTGTCTAGTCAAAATCGCGGCTAGCTAGTCGCATTTACATACGTTTCTTTTTGTTTGTTTTCAAAGCTAACCACGAGTGTTTGGTGTCTAAAGACGCGTCTGCTCGCGGGCTGATTGACTGTGTAGTAACTACAGGTAGCTACACAACAAAATTATGATTTTAAGATGTAAAAATGTGTTTTTTATATATAGAAATTCATTCAAAAATCGTCTGTCGCCAGTGCATTTTTTTGGTGTTCTGCGAATTATTGCTCACAATATTCTATCAGGCGCGAGTGGACTGGTCGACGCTGGGACTAGCCAGTCGCCGGTGCCACTGACTACTAGCAGGGGCGACTAGCTAGTAGCAGGCGGGACTGTCTAGTCGAAATCGCGGCTAGCTAGTCGCATTTACATACGTTTCTCTTTGTTTGTTTTTCAAAGTTACCCACGAGTGTTTGGTGTCTAAAGACGCGTCTGCTCGCGGACTGATTGAATGTGTAGTAATTGAAGGTAGCTACAGAACAAAATTATGAATTTAAGATGTAAAAATGTGTTTTTTATATATAGAAATTCATTCAAAAATCGTCTGGCGCCAGAATATTTTTTTGTAGTTCTGCGACGGATAAATCACAATATTCTATCAAGCGCGAGTGGCTACTCGCAAGTGCGACTAGCTACTCGCCGGCGCCCACTGACTAGTCGCAGGGGCGACTAGCTAGTAGCAGGCGGGACTGACTAGTTGAAACCGCGGCTATCTAGTCGCATTTACATACGTTTCTCTTTGTTTGTTTTTCAAAGTTACCCACGAGTGTTTGGTGTCTAAAGACGCGTCTGCTCGCGGACTGATTGAATTTGTAGTAATTGAAGGTAGCTACAGAACAAAATTGTGAATTTAAGATGGAAAAATGTGTTTTTTATATATAGAAATTCATTCAAAAATCGTCTGTCGCCAGAGCATTTTTTTGGGGTTCTGCGAATTATTGCTCACAATATTCTATCAGGCGCGAGTGGACTGGTCGACGCTGGGACTAGCCAGTCGCCGGTGCCACTGACTACTAGCCGGGGCGACTAGCTAGTAGCAGGCGGGACTGTCTAGTCGAAATCGCGGCTAGCTAGTCGCATTTACATGCGTTTTATTTTGTTTTTTCTATAGATTCCCACGAGTGTGAGGTGTCTGCAGACGCGTCTGCTCGCGGGCTCATTGACAGTGCAGTAATTTAAGGTAAATGAAGTTTATAAAAATGAATTTAAGAAGGAAAAGTTTGTTTTTTATATAAAGAAATTCATTCAAAAATCGTCTGGCGCCAGAATATTTTTTTGTAGTTCTGCGACGGATAAATCACAATATTCTATCAAGCGCGAGTGGCTACTTGCAAGTGCGACTAGCTACTCGCCGGCGCCCACTGACTAGTCGCAGGGGCGACTAGCTAGTAGCAGGCGGGACTGACTAGTTGAAACCGCGGCTATCTAGTCGCATTTACATACGTTTCTCTTTGATTGTTTTTCAAAGTTACCCACGAGTGTTTGGTGTCTAAAGACGCGTCTGCTCGCGGACTGATTGAATGTGTAGTAATTGAAGGTAGCTACAGAACAAAATTATGAATTTAAGATGGAAAAGTTTGTTTTTTATATAAAGAAATTCATTCAAAAATCGTCTGGCGCCAGAATATTTTTTTGTAGTTCTGCGACGGATAAATCACAATATTCTATCAAGCGCGAGTGGCTACTCGCAAATGCGACTAGCTAGACGCCGGCGCCCACTGACTAGTCGCAGGGGCGACTAGCTAGTAGCAGGCGGGAGTGACTAGTTGAAACCGCGGCTATCTAGTCGCATTTACATACGTTTCTTTTTGTTTGTTTTCAAAGCTACCCACGAGTGTTTGGTGTCTAAAGACGCGTCTGCTCGCGGGCTGATTGACTGTGTTGTAATTGAAGGTAGCTACAGAACAAAATTATGAATTTAAGATGGAAAAATGTGTTTTTTATATATAGAAATTCATTCAAAAATCGTCTGGCGCCAGAGCATTTTTTTGGGGTTCTGCGAATTATTACTCACAATATTCTATCAGGTGCGAGTGGCTAATCGACGCTGGGACTAGCCAGTCACCGATGTTACTGACTACTAGCAGGGGCGACTAGCTAGTAGCAGGCGGGACTGACTAGTCGAAATCGCGGCTAGCTAGACGCATTTACATGCGTTTTATTTTGTTTTTTTTATAGATTTTCACGTGTGTTTGGTGTCTAAAGACGCGTCTGCTCGCGGGCTGATTGACTGTTTAGTAATTGAAGGTAGCTACAGAACAAAATTATGAATTTAAGATGGAAAAGTTTGTTTTTTATATAAAGAAATTCATTCAAAAATCGTCTGGCGCCAGAATATTTTTTTGTAGTTCTGCGACGGATAAATCACAATATTCTATCAAGCGCGAGTGGCTACTCGCAAATGCGACTAGCTAGACGCCGGCGCCCACTGACTAGTCGCAGGGGCGACTAGCTAGTAGCAGGCGGGAGTGACTAGTTGAAACCGCGGCTATCTAGTCGCATTTACATACGTTTCTTTTTGTTTGTTTTCAAAGCTACCCACGAGTGTTTGGTGTCTAAAGACGCGTCTGCTCGCGGGCTGATTGACTGTGTAGTAACTGAAGGTAGCTACAGAACAAAATTATGAATTTAAGATGGAAAAATGTGTTTTTTATATATAGAAATTCATTCAAAAATCGTCTGGCGCCAGAGCATTTTTTTGGGGTTCTGCGAATTATTGCTCACAATATTCTATCAGGCGCGAGTGGACTGGTCGACGCTGGGACTAGCCAGTCGCCGGTGCCACTGACTACTAGCAGGGTCGACTAGCTAGTAGCAGGCGGGTCTGTCTAGTCGAAACCGCGGCTATCTAGTCGCATTTACATACGTTTCTTTTTGTTTGTTTTTCAAAGTTACCCACGAGTGTTTGGTGTCCAAAGACGCATCTGCTCGCGGGCTGATTGACTGTGTAGTAATTGAAGGTAGCTACAGAACAAAATTATGAATTTAAGATGGAAAAATGTGTTTTTTATATACTATAGAAATTCATTCAAAAATCGTCTGTCGCCAGAGCATTTTTTTGGGGTTCTGCGAATTATTGCTCACAATATTCTATCAGGCGCGAGTGGACTGGTCGACGCTGGGACTAGCCAGTCGCCGGTGCCACTGACTAGTCGCAGGGGCGACTAGCTAGTAGCAGGCGGGACTGACTAGTTGAAACCGCGGCTATCTAGTCGCATTTACATACGTTTCTCTTTGTTTGTTTTTCAAAGTTACCCACGAGTGTTTGGTGTCTAAAGACGCGTCTGCTCGCGGACTGATTGAATGTGTAGTAATTGAAGGTAGCTACAGAACAAAATTATGAATTTAAGATGGAAAAATGTGTTTTTTATATATAGAAATTCATTCAAAAATCGTCTGTCGCCAGAGCATTTTTTTGGTGTTCTGCGAATTATTGCTCACAATATTCTATCAGGCGCGAGTGGACTGGTCGACGCTGGGACTAGCCAGTCGCCGGTGCCACTGACTACTAGCAGGGGCGACTAGCTAGTAGTAGGCGGGACTGTCTAGTCGAAATCGCAGCTAGCTAGTCGCATTTACATGCGTTTTATTTTGTTTTTTTTTATAGATTCCCACGAGTGTGAGGTGTCTGCAGACGCGTCTGCTCGCGGGCTCATTGACAGTGCAGTAATTTAAGGTAAATGAGGTTTATAAAAATGAATTTAAGAAGGAAAAGTTTGTTTTTTATATCAAGAAATTCATTCAAAAATCGTCTGGCGCCAGAATATTTTTTTGTAGTTCTGCGACGGATAAATCACAATATTCTATCAAGCGCGAGTGGCTACTCGCAAGTGCGACTAGCTAGTCGCCGGCGCCACTGACTAGTCGCAGGGGCGACTAGCTAGTAGCAGGCGGGACTGACTAGTTGAAACCGCGGCTATCTAGTCGCATTTACATACGTTTCTCTTTGTTTGTTTTTCAAAGTTACCCACGAGTGTTTGGTGTCTAAAGACGCGTCTGCTCGCGGACTGATTGAATGTGTAGTAATTGAAGGTAGCTACAGAACAAAATTATGAATTTAAGATGGAAAAATGTGTTTTTTATATATAGAAATTCATTCAAAAATCGTCTGTCGCCAGAGCATTTTTTTGGTGTTCTGCGAATTATTGCTCACAATATTCTATCAGGCGCGAGTGAACTGGTCGACGCTGGGACTAGCCAGTCGCCGGTGCCACTGACTACTAGCAGGGGCGACTAGCTAGTAGCAGGCGGGACTGTCTAGTCGAAATCGCAGCTAGCTAGTCGCATTTACATGCGTTTTATTTTGTTTTTTTTTATAGATTCCCACGAGTGTGAGGTGTCTGCAGACGCGTCTGCTCGCGGGCTCATTGACAGTGCAGTAATTAAAGGTAAATTAAGTTTATAAAAATGAATTTAAGAAGGAAAAGTTTGTTTTTTATATAAAGAAATTCATTCAAAAATCGTCTGGCTCCAGAATATTTTTTTGTAGTTCTGCGACGGATAAATCACAATATTCTATCAAGCGCGAGTGGCTACTCGCAAGTGCGACTAGCTACTCGCCGGCGCACACTGACTAGTCGCAGGGGCGACTAGCTAGTAGCAGGCGGGACTGACTAGTGGAATCCGCGGCTATCTAGTCGCATTTACATACGTTTCTTTTTGTTTGTTTTTCAAAGTTACCCACGAGTGTTTGGTGTCCAAAGACGCATCTGCTCGCGGGCTGATTGACTGTGTAGTAATTGAAGGTAGCTACAGAACAAAATTATGAATTTAAGATGTAAAAATGTGTTTTTTATATATAGAAATTCATTCAAACATCGTCTGTCGCCAGAGCATTTTTTTGGGGTTCTGCGAATTATTACTCACAATATTCTATCAGGCGCGAGTGGCTAGTCGACACTGGGACTAG
The DNA here is from genome assembly GCA_917490735.1 of Dryobotodes eremita. Classification (NCBI taxonomy): domain Eukaryota; kingdom Metazoa; phylum Arthropoda; class Insecta; order Lepidoptera; family Noctuidae; genus Dryobotodes; species Dryobotodes eremita. The sequence continues at coordinate 12,597,331 of OU823269.1, read as the reverse complement.
CCAGTCGCCGGTGCCACTGACTACTAGCAGGGGCGACTAGCTAGTAGCAGGCGGGTCTGTCTAGTCAAAATCGCGGCTAGCTAGTCGCATTTACATACGTTTCTTTTTGTTTGTTTTCAAAGCTACCCACGAGTGTTTGGTGTCTAAAGACGCGTCTGCTCGCGGGCTGATTGACTGTGTAGTAACTACAGGTAGCTACACAACAAAATTATGATTTTAAGATGTAAAAATGTGTTTTTTATATATAGAAATTCATTCAAAAATCGTCTGTCGCCAGAGCATTTTTTTGGTGTTCTGCGAATTATTGCTCACAATATTCTATCAGGCGCGAGTGGACTGGTCGACGCTGGGACTAGCCAGTCGCCGGTGCCACTGACTACTAGCAGGGGCGACTAGCTAGTAGCAGGCGGGACTGTCTAGTCGAAATCGCGGCTAGCTAGTCGCATTTACATACGTTTCTCTTTGTTTGTTTTTCAAAGTTACCCACGAGTGTTTGGTGTCTAAAGACGCGTCTGCTCGCGGACTGATTGAATGTGTAGTAATTGAAGGTAGCTACAGAACAAAATTATGAATTTAAGATGGAAAAATGTGTTTTTTATATATAGAAATTCATTCAAAAATCGTCTGGCGCCAGAATATTTTTTTGTAGTTCTGCGACGGATAAATCACAATATTCTATCAAGCGCGAGTGGCTACTCGCAAGTGCGACTAGCTACTCGCCGGCGCCCACTGACTAGTCGCAGGGGCGACTAGCTAGTAGCAGGCGGGACTGACTAGTTGAAACCGCGGCTATCTAGTCGCATTTACATACGTTTCTCTTTGTTTGTTTTTCAAAGTTACCCACGAGTGTTTGGTGTCTAAAGACGCGTCTGCTCGCGGACTGATTGAATTTGTAGTAATTGAAAGTAGCAACAGAACAAAATTGTGAATTTAAGATGGAAAAATGTGTTTTTTATATATAGAAATTCATTCAAAAATCGTCTGTCGCCAGAGCATTTTTTTGGGGTTCTGCGAATTATTGCTCACAATATTCTATCAGGCGCGAGTGGACTCGTCGACGCTGGGACTAGCCAGTCGCCGGTGCCACTGACTACTAGCCGGGGCGACTAGCTAGTAGCAGGCGGGACTGTCTAGTCGAAATCGCGGCTAGCTAGTCGCATTTACATGCGTTTTATTTTGTTTTTTCTATAGATTCCCACGAGTGTGAGGTGTCTGCAGACGCGTCTGCTCGCGGGCTCATTGACAGTGCAGTAATTAAAGGTAAATGAAGTTTATAAAAATGAATTTAAGAAGGAAAAGTTTGTTTTTTATATAAAGAAATTCATTCAAAAATCGTCTGGCGCCAGAATATTTTTTTGTAGTTCTGCGACGGATAAATCACAATATTCTATCAAGCGCGAGTGGCTACTCGCAAGTGCGACTAGCTACTCGCCGGCGCCCACTGACTAGTCGCAGGGGCGACTAGCTAGTAGCAGGCGGGACTGACTAGTGGAAACCGCGGCTATCTAGTCGCATTTACATACGTTTCTCTTTGATTGTTTTTCAAAGTTACCCACGAGTGTTTGGTGTCTAAAGACGCGTCTGCTCGCGGACTGATTGAATGTGTAGTAATTGAAGGTAGCTACAGAACAAAATTATGAATTTAAGATGGAAAAGTTTGTTTTTTATATAAAGAAATTCATTCAAAAATCGTCTGGCGCCAGAATATTTTTTTGTAGTTCTGCGACGGATAAATCACAATATTCTATCAAGCGCGAGTGGCTACTCGCAAATGCGACTAGCTAGACGCCGGCGCCCACTGACTAGTCGCAGGGGCGACTAGCTAGTAGCAGGCGGGAGTGACTAGTTGAAACCGCGGCTATCTAGTCGCATTTACATACGTTTCTTTTTGTTTGTTTTCAAAGCTACCCACGAGTGTTTGGTGTCTAAAGACGCGTCTGCTCGCGGGCTGATTGACTGTGTAGTAATTGAAGGTAGCTACAGAACAAAATTATGAATTTAAGATGGAAAAATGTGTTTTTTATATATAGAAATTCATTCAAAAATCGTCTGGCGCCAGAGCATTTTTTTGGGGTTCTGCGAATTATTGCTCACAATATTCTATCAGGCGCGAGTGGACTGGTCGACGCTGGGACTAGCCAGTCGCCGGTGCCACTGACTACTAGCAGGGTCGACTAGCTAGTAGCAGGCGGGTCTGTCTAGTCGAAATCGCGGCTAGCTAGTCGCATTTACATGCGTTTTATTTTGTTTTTTTTTATAGATTCCCACGAGTGTGAGGTGTCTGCAGACGCGTCTGCTCGCGGGCTCATTGACAGTGCAGTAATTAAAGGTAAATGAAGTTTATAAAAATGAATTTAAGAAGGAAAAGTTTGTTTTTTATATAAAGAAATTCATTCAAAAATCGTCTGGCGCCAGAATATTTTTTTGTAGTTCTGCGACGGATAAATCACAATATTCTATCAAGCGCGAGTGGCTACTCGCAAGTGCGACTAGCTACTCGCCGGCGCCCACTGACTAGTCGCAGGGGCGACTAGCTAGTAGCAGGCGGGACTGACTAGTGGAAACCGCGGCTATCTAGTCGCATTTACATACGTTTCTTTTTGTTTGTTTTTCAAAGTTACCCACGAGTGTTTGGTGTCCAAAGACGCATCTGCTCGCGGGCTGATTGACTGTGTAGTAATTGAAGGTAGCTACAGAACAAAATTATGAATTTAAGATGTAAAAATGTGTTTTTTATATATAGAAATTCATTCAAACATCGTCTGTCGCCAGAGCATTTTTTTGGGGTTCTGCGAATTATTACTCACAATATTCTATCAGGCGCGAGTGGCTAGTCGACACTGGGACTAGCCAGTCGCCGGTGCCACTGACTACTAGCCGGGGCGACTAGCTAGTAGCAGGCGGGTCGGTCTAGTCGAAATCGCGGCTAGCTAGTCGCATTTACATGCGTTTTATTTTGTTTTTTTTTATAGATTCCCACGAGTGTGAGGTGTCTGCAGACGCGTCTGCTCGCGGGCTCATTGACAGTGCAGTAATTAAAGGTAAATGAAGTTTATAAAAATGAATTTAAGAAGGAAAAGTTTGTTTTTTATATAAAGAAATTCATTCAAAAATCGTCTGGCGCCAGAATATTTTTTTGTAGTTCTGCGACGGATAAATCACAATATTCTATCAAGCGCGAGTGGCTACTCGCAAGTGCGACTAGCTACTCGCCGGCGCCCACTGACTAGTCGCAGGGGCGACTAGCTAGTAGCAGGCGGGACTGACTAGTTGAAACCGCGGCTATCTAGTCGCATTTACATACGTTTCTCTTTGATTGTTTTTCAAAGTTACCCACGAGTGTTTGGTGTCTAAAGACGCGTCTGCTCGCGGACTGATTGAATGTGTAGTAATTGAAGGTAGCTACAGAACAAAATTATGAATTTAAGATGGAAAAGTTTGTTTTTTATATAAAGAAATTCATTCAAAAATCGTCTGGCGCCAGAATATTTTTTTGTAGTTCTGCGACGGATAAATCACAATATTCTATCAAGCGCGAGTGGCTACTCGCAAATGCGACTAGCTAGACGCCGGCGCCCACTGACTAGTCGCAGGGGCGACTAGCTAGTAGCAGGCGGGAGTGACTAGTTGAAACCGCGGCTATCTAGTCGCATTTACATACGTTTCTTTTTGTTTGTTTTCAAAGCTACCCACGAGTGTTTGGTGTCTAAAGACGCGTCTGCTCGCGGGCTGATTGACTGTGTTGTAATTGAAGGTAGCTACAGAACAAAATTATGAATTTAAGATGGAAAAATGTGTTTTTTATATATAGAAATTCATTCAAAAATCGTCTGGCGCCAGAGCATTTTTTTGGGGTTCTGCGAATTATTACTCACAATATTCTATCAGGTGCGAGTGGCTAATCGACGCTGGGACTAGCCAGTCACCGATGTTACTGACTACTAGCAGGGGCGACTAGCTAGTAGCAGGCGGGACTGACTAGTCGAAATCGCGGCTAGCTAGACGCATTTACATGCGTTTTATTTTGTTTTTTTTATAGATTTTCACGTGTGTTTGGTGTCTAAAGACGCGTCTGCTCGCGGACTGATTGAATGTGTAGTAATTGAAGGTAGCTACAGAACAAAATTATGAATTTAAGATGGAAAAGTTTGTTTTTTATATAAAGAAATTCATTCAAAAATCGTCTGGCGCCAGAATATTTTTTTGTAGTTCTGCGACGGATAAATCACAATATTCTATCAAGCGCGAGTGGCTACTCGCAAATGCGACTAGCTACTCGCCGGCGCCCACTGACTAGTCGCAGGGGCGACTAGCTAGTAGCAGGCGGGACTGACTAGTTGAAACCGCGGCTATCTAGTCGCATTTACATACGTTTCTTTTTGTTTGTTTTTCAAAGTTACCCACGAGTGTTTGGTGTCCAAAGACGCATCTGCTCGCGGGCTGATTGACTGTGTAGTAATTGAAGGTAGCTACAGAACAAAATTATGAATTTAAGATGGAAAAATGTGTTTTTTATATATAGAAATTCATTCATAATCGTCTGTCGCCAGAGCATTTTTTTGGGGTTCTGCGAAATATTACTCAAAATATTCTATCAGGCGCGAGTGGCTAGTCGACACTGGGACTAGCCGGTCACTGGTGCCACTGACTACTAGCAGGGGCGACTAGCTAGTAGCAGGCGGGACTGACTAGTCGAAATCGCGGCTAGCTTGTCGCATTTACATGCGTTTTATTTTGTTTTTTTTTATAGATTCCCACGAGTGTGAGGTGTCTGCAGACGCGTCTGCTCGCGGGCTCATTGACAGTGCAGTAATTAAAGGTAAATGAAGTTTATAAAAATGAATTTAAGAAGGAAAAGTTTGTTTTTTATATAAAGAAATTCATTCAAAAATCGTCTGGCGCCAGAATATTTTTTTGTAGTTCTGCGACGGATAAATCACAATATTCTATCAAGCGCGAGTGGCTACTCGCAAGTGCGACTAGCTACTCGCCGGCGCCCACTGACTAGTCGCAGGGGCGACTAGCTAGTAGCAGGCGGGACTGACTAGTTGAAACCGCGGCTATCTAGTCGCATTTACATACGTTTCTCTTTGATTGTTTTTCAAAGTTACCCACGAGTGTTTGGTGTCTAAAGACGCGTCTGCTCGCGGACTGATTGAATGTGTAGTAATTGAAGGTAGCTACAGAACAAAATTATGAATTTAAGATGGAAAAGTTTGTTTTTTATATAAAGAAATTCATTCAAAAATCGTCTGGCGCCAGAATATTTTTTTGTAGTTCTGCGACGGATAAATCACAATATTCTATCAAGCGCGAGTGGCTACTCGCAAATGCGACTAGCTAGACGCCGGCGCCCACTGACTAGTCGCAGGGGCGACTAGCTAGTAGCAGGCGGGAGTGACTAGTTGAAACCGCGGCTATCTAGTCGCATTTACATACGTTTCTTTTTGTTTGTTTTCAAAGCTACCCACGAGTGTTTGGTGTCTAAAGACGCGTCTGCTCGCGGGCTGATTGACTGTGTTGTAATTGAAGGTAGCTACAGAACAAAATTATGAATTTAAGATGGAAAAATGTGTTTTTTATATATAGAAATTCATTCAAAAATCGTCTGGCGCCAGAGCATTTTTTTGGGGTTCTGCGAATTATTACTCACAATATTCTATCAGGTGCGAGTGGCTAATCGACGCTGGGACTAGCCAGTCACCGATGTTACTGACTACTAGCAGGGGCGACTAGCTAGTAGCAGGCGGGACTGACTAGTCGAAATCGCGGCTAGCTAGACGCATTTACATGCGTTTTATTTTGTTTTTTTTATAGATTTTCACGTGTGTTTGGTGTCTAAAGACGCGTCTGCTCGCGGACTGATTGAATGTGTAGTAATTGAAGGTAGCTACAGAACAAAATTATGAATTTAAGATGGAAAAGTTTGTTTTTTATATAAAGAAATTCATTCAAAAATCGTCTGGCGCCAGAATATTTTTTTGTAGTTCTGCGACGGATAAATCACAATATTCTATCAAGCGCGAGTGGCTACTCGCAAATGCGACTAGCTACTCGCCGGCGCCCACTGACTAGTCGCAGGGGCGACTAGCTAGTAGCAGGCGGGACTGACTAGTTGAAACCGCGGCTATCTAGTCGCATTTACATACGTTTCTTTTTGTTTGTTTTTCAAAGTTACCCACGAGTGTTTGGTGTCCAAAGACGCATCTGCTCGCGGGCTGATTGACTGTGTAGTAATTGAAGGTAGCTACAGAACAAAATTATGAATTTAAGATGGAAAAATGTGTTTTTTATATATAGAAATTCATTCATAATCGTCTGTCGCCAGAGCATTTTTTTGGGGTTCTGCGAAATATTACTCAAAATATTCTATCAGGCGCGAGTGGCTAGTCGACACTGGGACTAGCCGGTCACTGGTGCCACTGACTACTAGCAGGGGCGACTAGCTAGTAGCAGGCGGGACTGACTAGTCGAAATCGCGGCTAGCTAGTCGCATTTACATGCGTTTTATTTTGTTTTTTTTTATAGATTCCCACGAGTGTGAGGTGTCTGCAGACGCGTCTGCTCGCGGGCTCATTGACAGTGCAGTAATTAAAGGTAAATGAAGTTTATAAAAATGAATTTAATAAGGAAAAGTTTGTTTTTTATATAAAGAAATTCATTCAAAAATCGTCTGGCGCCAGAATATTTTTTTGTAGTTCTGCGACGGATAAATCACAATATTCTATCAAGCGCGAGTGGCTACTCGCAAGTGCGACTAGCTACTCGCCGGCGCCCACTGACTAGTCGCAGGGGCGACTAGCTAGTAGCAGGCGGGACTGACTAGTTGAAACCGCGGCTATCTAGTCGCATTTACATACGTTTCTCTTTGATTGTTTTTCAAAGTTACCCACGAGTGTTTGGTGTCTAAAGACGCGTCTGCTCGCGGACTGATTGAATGTGTAGTAATTGAAGGTAGCTACAGAACAAAATTATGAATTTAAGATGGAAAAGTTTGTTTTTTATATAAAGAAATTCATTCAAAAATCGTCTGGCGCCAGAATATTTTTTTGTAGTTCTGCGACGGATAAATCACAATATTCTATCAAGCGCGAGTGGCTACTCGCAAATGCGACTAGCTAGACGCCGGCGCCCACTGACTAGTCGCAGGGGCGACTAGCTAGTAGCAGGCGGGAGTGACTAGTTGAAACCGCGGCTATCTAGTCGCATTTACATACGTTTCTTTTTGTTTGTTTTCAAAGCTACCCACGAGTGTTTGGTGTCTAAAGACGCGTCTGCTCGCGGGCTGATTGACTGTGTAGTAATTGAAGGTAGCTACAGAACAAAATTATGAATTTAAGATGGAAAAATGTGTTTTTTATATATAGAAATTCATTCAAAAATCGTCTGGCGCCAGAGCATTTTTTTGGGGTTCTGCGAATTATTGCTCACAATATTCTATCAGGCGCGAGTGGACTGGTCGACGCTGGGACTAGCCAGTCGCCGGTGCCACTGACTACTAGCAGGGTCGACTAGCTAGTAGCAGGCGGGTCTGTCTAGTCGAAATCGCGGCTAGCTAGTCGCATTTACATGCGTTTTATTTTGTTTTTTTTTATAGATTCCCACGAGTGTGAGGTGTCTGCAGACGCGTCTGCTCGCGGGCTCATTGACAGTGCAGTAATTAAAGGTAAATGAAGTTTATAAAAATGAATTTAAGAAGGAAAAGTTTGTTTTTTATATAAAGAAATTCATTCAAAAATCGTCTGGCGCCAGAATATTTTTTTGTAGTTCTGCGACGGATAAATCACAATATTCTATCAAGCGCGAGTGGCTACTCGCAAGTGCGACTAGCTACTCGCCGGCGCCCACTGACTAGTCGCAGGGGCGACTAGCTAGTAGCAGGCGGGACTGACTAGTGGAAACCGCGGCTATCTAGTCGCATTTACATACGTTTCTTTTTGTTTGTTTTTCAAAGTTACCCACGAGTGTTTGGTGTCCAAAGACGCATCTGCTCGCGGGCTGATTGACTGTGTAGTAATTGAAGGTAGCTACAGAACAAAATTATGAATTTAAGATGTAAAAATGTGTTTTTTATATATAGAAATTCATTCAAACATCGTCTGTCGCCAGAGCATTTTTTTGGGGTTCTGCGAATTATTACTCACAATATTCTATCAGGCGCGAGTGGCTAGTCGACACTGGGACTAGCCAGTCGCCGGTGCCACTGACTACTAGCAGGGGCGACTAGCTAGTAGCAGGCGGGTCTGTCTAGTCGAAATTGCGGCTAGCTAGTCGCATTTACATGCGTTTTATTTTGTTTTTTTTTATAGATTCCCACGAGTGTGAGGTGTCTGCAGACGCGTCTGCTCGCGAACTAATTGACAGTGCAGTAATTAAAGGTAAATGAAGTTTATAAAATTGAATTTAAGAAGGAAAAGTTTGTTTTTTATATAAAGAAATTCATTCAAAAATCGTCTGGCGCCAGAATATTGTTTTGTAGTTCTGCGACGGATAAATCACAATATTCTATCAAGCGCGAGTGGCTACTCGCAAGTGCGACTAGCTACTCGCCGGCGCCCACTGACTAGTCGCAGGGGCGACTAGCTAGTAGCAGGCGGGACTGACTAGTTGAAACCGCGGCTATCTAGTCGCATTTACATACGTTTCTCTTTGTTTGTTTTTCAAAGTTACCCACGAGTGTTTGGTGTCTAAAGACGCGTCTGCTCGCGGACTGATTGAATGTGTAGTAATTGAAGGTAGCTACAGAACAAAATTATGAATTTAAGATGGAAAAATGTGTTTTTTATATATAGAAATTCATTCAAAAATCGTCTATCGCCAGAGCATTTTTTTGGGGTTCTGCGAATTATTGCTCACAATATTTTATCAGGCGCGAGTGGACTGGTCGACGCTGGGACTAGCCAGTCGCCGGTGCCACTGACTACTAGCAGGGTCGACTAGCTAGTAGCAGGCGGGTCGGTCTAGTCGAAATCGCGGCTAGCTAGTCGCATTTACATGCGTTTTATTTTGTTTTTTTTTATAGATTCCCACGAGTGTGAGGTGTCTGCAGACGCGTCTGCTCGCGGGCTCATTGACAGTGCAGTAATTAAAGGTAAATGAAGTTTATAAAAATGAATTTAAGAAGGAAAAGTTTGTTTTTTATATAAAGAAATTCATTCAAAAATCGTCTGGCGCCAGAATATTTTTTTGTAGTTCTGCGACGGATAAATCACAATATTCTATCAAGCGCGAGTGGCTACTCGCAAGTGCGACTAGCTACTCGCCGGCGCCCACTGACTAGTCGCAGGGGCGACTAGCTAGTAGCAGGCGGGACTGACTAGTGGAAACCGCGGCTATCTAGTCGCATTTACATACGTTTCTCTTTGATTGTTTTTCAAAGTTACCCACGAGTGTTTGGTGTCTAAAGACGCGTCTGCTCGCGGACTGATTGAATGTGTAGTAATTGAAGGTAGCTACAGAACAAAATTATGAATTTAAGATGGAAAAGTTTGTTTTTTATATAAAGAAATTCATTCAAAAATCGTCTGGCGCCAGAATATTTTTTTGTAGTTCTGCGACGGATAAATCACAATATTCTATCAAGCGCGAGTGGCTACTCGCAAATGCGACTAGCTACTCGCCGGCGCCCACTGACTAGTCGCAGGGGCGACTAGCTAGTAGCAGGCGGGACTGACTAGTTGAAACCGCGGCTATCTAGTCGCATTTACATACGTTTCTTTTTGTTTGTTTTTCAAAGTTACCCACGAGTGTTTGGTGTCCAAAGACGCATCTGCTCGCGAACTGATTGACTGTGTAGTAATTGAAGGTAGCTACAGAACAAAATTATGAATTTAAGATGGAAAAATGTGTTTTTTATATATAGAAATTCATTCATAATCGTCTGTCGCCAGAGCATTTTTTTGGGTTTCTGCGAAATATTACTCAAAATATTCTATCAGGCGCGAGTGGCTAGTCGACACTGGGACTAGCCGGTCACTGGTGCCACTGACTACTAGCAGGGGCGACTAGCTAGTAGCAGGCGGGACTGACTAGTCGAAATCGCGGCTAGCTAGTCGCATTTACATGCGTTTTATTTTGTTTTTTTTTATAGATTCCCACGAGTGTGAGGTGTCTGCAGACGCGTCTGCTCGCGGGCTCATTGACAGTGCAGTAATTAAAGGTAAATGAAGTTTATAAAAATGAATTTAAGAAGGAAAAGTTTGTTTTTTATATAAAGAAATTCATTCAAAAATCGTCTGGCGCCAGAATATTTTTTTGTAGTTCTGCGACGGATAAATCACAATATTCTATCAAGCGCGAGTGGCTACTCGCAAGTGCGACTAGCTACTCGCCGGCGCCCACTGACTAGTCGCAGGGGCGACTAGCTAGTAGCAGGCGGGACTGACTAGTGGAAACCGCGGCTATCTAGTCGCATTTACATACGTTTCTTTTTGTTTGTTTTTCAAAGTTACCCACGAGTGTTTGGTGTCCAAAGACGCATCTGCTCGCGGGCTGATTGACTGTGTAGTAATTGAAGGTAGCTACAGAACAAAATTATGAATTTAAGATGTAAAAATGTGTTTTTTATATATAGAAATTCATTCAAACATCGTCTGTCGCCAGAGCATTTTTTTGGGGTTCTGCGAATTATTACTCACAATATTCTATCAGGCGCGAGTGGCTAGTCGACACTGGGACTAGCCAGTCGCCGGTGCCACTGACTACTAGCAGGGGCGACTAGCTAGTAGCAGGCGGGTCTGTCTAGTCGAAATCGCGGCTAGCTAGTCGCATTTACATGCGTTTTATTTTGTTTTTTTTTATAGATTCCCACGAGTGTGAGGTGTCTGCAGACGCGTCTGCTCGCGAACTAATTGACAGTGCAGTAATTAAAGGTAAATTAAGTTTATAAAATTGAATTTAAGAAGGAAAAGTTTGTTTTTTATATAAAGAAATTCATTCAAAAATCGTCTGGAGCCAGAATATTGTTTTGTAGTTCTGCGACGGATAAATCACAATATTCTATCAAGCGCGAGTGGCTACTCGCAAGTGCGACTAGCTACTCGCCGGCGCCCACTGACTAGTCGCAGGGGCGACTAGCTAGTAGCAGGCGGGACTGACTAGTTGAAACCGCGGCTATCTAGTCGCATTTACATACGTTTCTCTTTGTTTGTTTTTCAAAGTTACCCACGAGTGTTTGGTGTCTAAAGACGCGTCTGCTCGCGGACTGATTGAATGTGTAGTAATTGAAGGTAGCTACAGAACAAAATTATGAATTTAAGATGGAAAAATGTGTTTTTTATATATAGAAATTCATTCAAAAATCGTCTATCGCCAGAGCATTTTTTTGGGGTTCTGCGAATTATTGCTCACAATATTTTATCAGGCGCGAGTGGACTGGTCGACGCTGGGACTAGCCAGTCGCCGGTGCCACTGACTACTAGCAGGGTCGACTAGCTAGTAGCAGGCGGGTCGGTCTAGTCGAAATCGCGGCTAGCTAGTCGCATTTACATGCGTTTTATTTTGTTTTTTTTTATAGATTCCCACGAGTGTGAGGTGTCTGCAGACGCGTCTGCTCGCGGGCTCATTGACAGTGCAGTAATTAAAGGTAAATGAAGTTTATAAAAATGAATTTAAGAAGGAAAAGTTTGTTTTTTATATAAAGAAATTCATTCAAAAATCGTCTGGCGCCAGAATATTTTTTTGTAGTTCTGCGACGGATAAATCACAATATTCTATCAAGCGCGACTAGCTACTCGCACTTGCGACTAGCCACTCGCCGGCGCCCACTGACTAGTCGCAGGGGCGACTAGCTAGTAGCAGGCGGGACTGACTAGTGGAAACCGCGGCTATCTAGTCGCATTTACATACGTTTCTCTTTGATTGTTTTTCAAAGTTACCCACGAGTGTTTGGTGTCTAAAGACGCGTCTGCTCGCGGACTGATTGAATGTGTAGTAATTGAAGGTAGCTACAGAACAAAATTATGAATTTAAGATGGAAAAGTTTGTTTTTTATATAAAGAAATTCATTCAAAAATCGTCTGGCGCCAGAATATTTTTTTGTAGTTCTGCGACGGATAAATCACAATATTCTATCAAGCGCGAGTGGCTACTCGCAAATGCGACTAGCTACTCGCCGGCGCCCACTGACTAGTCGCAGGGGCGACTAGCTAGTAGCAGGCGGGACTGACTAGTTGAAACCGCGGCTATCTAGTCGCATTTACATACGTTTCTTTTTGTTTGTTTTTCAAAGTTACCCACGAGTGTTTGGTGTCCAAAGACGCATCTGCTCGCGGGCTGATTGACTGTGTAGTAATTGAAGGTAGCTACAGAACAAAATTATGAATTTAAGATGGAAAAATGTGTTTTTTATATATAGAAATTCATTCATAATCGTCTGTCGCCAGAGCATTTTTTTGGGTTTCTGCGAAATATTACTCAAAATATTCTATCAGGCGCGAGTGGCTAGTCGACACTGGGACTAGCCGGTCACTGGTGCCACTGACTACTAGCAGGGGCGACTAGCTAGTAGCAGGCGGGACTGACTAGTCGAAATCGCGGCTAGCTAGTCGCATTTACATGCGTTTTATTTTGTTTTTTTTTATAGATTCCCACGAGTGTGAGGTGTCTGCAGACGCGTCTGCTCGCGGGCTCATTGACAGTGCAGTAATTAAAGGTAAATGAAGTTTATAAAAATGAATTTAAGACGGAAAAGTTTGTTTTTTATATAAAGAAATTCATTCAAAAATCGTCTGGCGCCAGAATATTTTTTTGTAGTTCTGCGACGGATAAATCACAATATTCTATCAAGCGCGAGTGGCTACTCGCAAGTGCGACTAGCCACTCGCCGGCGCCCACTGACTAGTCGCAGGGGCGACTAGCTAGTAGCAGGCGGGACTGACTAGTGGAAACCGCGGCTATCTAGTCGCATTTACATACGTTTCTCTTTGATTGTTTTTCAAAGTTACCCACGAGTGTTTGGTGTCTAAAGACGCGTCTGCTCGCGGACTGATTGAATGTGTAGTAATTGAAGGTAGCTACAGAACAAAATTATGAATTTAAGATGGAAAAGTTTGTTTTTTATATAAAGAAATTCATTCAAAAATCGTCTGGCGCCAGAATATTTTTTTGTAGTTCTGCGACGGATAAATCACAATATTCTATCAAGCGCGAGTGGCTACTCGCAAATGCGACTAGCTACTCGCCGGCGCCCACTGACTAGTCGCAGGGGCGACTAGCTAGTAGCAGGCGGGACTGACTAGTTGAAACCGCGGCTATCTAGTCGCATTTACATACGTTTCTTTTTGTTTGTTTTTCAAAGTTACCCACGAGTGTTTGGTGTCCAAAGACGCATCTGCTCGCGGGCTGATTGACTGTGTAGTAATTGAAGGTAGCTACAGAACAAAATTATGAATTTAAGATGGAAAAATGTGTTTTTTATATATAGAAATTCATTCATAATCGTCTGTCGCCAGAGCATTTTTTTGGGTTTCTGCGAAATATTACTCAAAATATTCTATCAGGCGCGAGTGGCTAGTCGACACTGGGACTAGCCGGTCACTGGTGCCACTGACTACTAGCAGGGGCGACTAGCTAGTAGCAGGCGGGACTGACTAGTCGAAATCGCGGCTAGCTAGTCGCATTTACATGCGTTTTATTTTGTTTTTTTTTTATAGATTCCCACGAGTGTGAGGTGTCTGCAGACGCGTCTGCTCGCGGGCTCATTGACAGTGCAGTAATTAAAGGTAAATGAAGTTTATAAAAATGAATTTAAGAAGGAAAAGTTTGTTTTTTATATAAAGAAATTCATTCAAAAATCGTCTGGCGCCAGAATATTTTTTTGTAGTTCTGCGACGGATAAATCACAATATTCTATCAAGCGCGAGTAGCTAGTCGCACTTGCGAGTAGCCACTCGCCGGCGCCCACTGACTAGTCGCAGGGGCGACTAGCTAGTAGCAGGCGGGACTGACTAGTGGAAACCGCGGCTATCTAGTCGCATTTACATACGTTTCTCTTTGATTGTTTTTCAAAGTTACCCACGAGTGTTTGGTGTCTAAAGACGCGTCTGCTCGCGGACTGATTGAATGTGTAGTAATTGAAGGTAGCTACAGAACAAAATTATGAATTTAAGATGGAAAAGTTTGTTTTTTATATAAAGAAATTCATTCAAAAATCGTCTGGCGCCAGAATATTTTTTTGTAGTTCTGCGACGGATAAATCACAATATTCTATCAAGCGCGAGTGGCTACTCGCAAATGCGACTAGCTACTCGCCGGCGCCCACTGACTAGTCGCAGGGGCGACTAGCTAGTAGCAGGCGGGACTGACTAGTTGAAACCGCGGCTATCTAGTCGCATTTACATACGTTTCTTTTTGTTTGTTTTTCAAAGTTACCCACGAGTGTTTGGTGTCCAAAGACGCATCTGCTCGCGGGCTGATTGACTGTGTAGTAATTGAAGGTAGCTACAGAACAAAATTATGAATTTAAGATGGAAAAATGTGTTTTTTATATATAGAAATTCATTCATAATCGTCTGTCGCCAGAGCATTTTTTTGGGTTTCTGCGAAATATTACTCAAAATATTCTATCAGGCGCGAGTGGCTAGTCGACACTGGGACTAGCCGGTCACTGGTGCCACTGACTACTAGCAGGGGCGACTAGCTAGTAGCAGGCGGGACTGACTAGTCGAAATCGCGGCTAGCTAGTCGCATTTACATGCGTTTTATTTTGTTTTTTTTTATAGATTCCCACGAGTGTGAGGTGTCTGCAGACGCGTCTGCTCGCGGGCTCATTGACAGTGCAGTAATTAAAGGTAAATGAAGTTTATAAAAATGAATTTAAGAAGGAAAAGTTTGTTTTTTATATAAAGAAATTCATTCAAAAATCGTCTGGCGCCAGAATATTTTTTTGTAGTTCTGCGACGGATAAATCACAATATTCTATCAAGCGCGAGTGGCTACTCGCAAGTGCGACTAGCTACTCGCCGGCGCCCACTGACTAGTCGCAGGGGCGACTAGCTAGTAGCAGGCGGGACTGACTAGTTGAAACCGCAGCTATCTAGTCGCATTTACATACGTTTCTCTTTGATTGTTTTTCAAAGTTACCCACGAGTGTTTGGTGTCTAAAGACGCGTCTGCTCGCGGACTGATTGAATGTGTAGTAATTGAAGGTAGCTACAGAACAAAATTATGAATTTAAGATGGAAAAATGTGTTTTTTATATATAGAAATTCATTCATAATCGTCTGTCGCCAGAGCATTTTTTTGGGTTTCTGCGAAATATTACTCAAAATATTCTATCAGGCGCGAGTGGCTAGTCGACACTGGGACTAGCCGGTCACTGGTGCCACTGACTACTAGCAGGGGCGACTAGCTAGTAGCAGGCGGGACTGACTAGTCGAAATCGCGGCTAGCTAGTCGCATTTACATGCGTTTTATTTTGTTTTTTTTTATAGATTCCCACGAGTGTGAGGTGTCTGCAGACGCGTCTGCTCGCGGGCTCATTGACAGTGCAGTAATTAAAGGTAAATGAAGTTTATAAAAATGAATTTAAGATGGAAAAGTTTGTTTTTTATATAAAGAAATTCATTCAAAAATCGTCTGGCGCCAGAATATTTTTTTGTAGTTCTGCGACGGATAAATCACAATATTCTATCAAGCGCGAGTGGCTACTCGCAAGTGCGACTAGCTACTCGCCGGCGCCCACTGACTAGTCGCAGGGGCGACTAGCTAGTAGCAGGCGGGACTGACTAGTGGAAACCGCGGCTATCTAGTCGCATTTACATACGTTTCTTTTTGTTTGTTTTTCAAAGTTACCCACGAGTGTTTGGTGTCCAAAGACGCATCTGCTCGCGGGCTGATTGACTGTGTAGTAATTGAAGGTAGCTACAGAACAAAATTATGAATTTAAGATGTAAAAATGTGTTTTTTATATATAGAAATTCATTCAAACATCGTCTGTCGCCAGAGCATTTTTTTGGGGTTCTGCGAATTATTACTCACAATATTCTATCAGGCGCGAGTGGCTAGTCGACACTGGGACTAGCCAGTCGCCGGTGCCACTGACTACTAGCAGGGGCGACTAGCTAGTAGCAGGCGGGTCTGTCTAGTCGAAATCGCGGCTAGCTAGTCGCATTTACATGCGTTTTATTTTGTTTTTTTTTATAGATTCCCACGAGTGTGAGGTGTCTGCAGACGCGTCTGCTCGCGAACTAATTGACAGTGCAGTAATTAAAGGTAAATGAAGTTTATAAAATTGAATTTAAGAAGGAAAAGTTTGTTTTTTATATAAAGAAATTCATTCAAAAATCGTCTGGAGCCAGAATATTGTTTTGTAGTTCTGCGACGGATAAATCACAATATTCTATCAAGCGCGAGTGGCTACTCGCAAGTGCGACTAGCTACTCGCCGGCGCCCACTGACTAGTCGCAGGGGCGACTAGCTAGTAGCAGGCGGGACTGACTAGTTGAAACCGCGGCTATCTAGTCGCATTTACATACGTTTCTCTTTGTTTGTTTTTCAAAGTTACCCACGAGTGTTTGGTGTCTAAAGACGCGTCTGCTCGCGGACTGATTGAATGTGTAGTAATTGAAGGTAGCTACAGAACAAAATTATGAATTTAAGATGGAAAAATGTGTTTTTTATATATAGAAATTCATTCAAAAATCGTCTATCGCCAGAGCATTTTTTTGGGTTTCTGCGAATTATTGCTCACAATATTTTATCAGGCGCGAGTGGACTGGTCGACGCTGGGACTAGCCAGTCGCCGGTGCCACTGACTACTAGCAGGGTCGACTAGCTAGTAGCAGGCGGGTCGGTCTAGTCGAAATCGCGGCTAGCTAGTCGCATTTACATGCGTTTTATTTTGTTTTTTTTTATAGATTCCCACGAGTGTGAGGTGTCTGCAGACGCGTCTGCTCGCGGGCTCATTGACAGTGCAGTAATTAAAGGTAAATGAAGTTTATAAAAATGAATTTAAGAAGGAAAAGTTTGTTTTTTATATAAAGAAATTCATTCAAAAATCGTCTGGCGCCAGAATATTTTTTTGTAGTTCTGCGACGGATAAATCACAATATTCTATCAAGCGCGAGTGGCTACTCGCAAGTGCGACTAGCTACTCGCCGGCGCCCACTGACTAGTCGCAGGGGCGACTAGCTAGTAGCAGGCGGGACTGACTAGTTGAAACCGCGGCTATCTAGTCGCATTTACATACGTTTCTTTTTGTTTGTTTTTCAAAGTTACCCACGAGTGTTTGGTGTCCAAAGACGCATCTGCTCGCGGGCTGATTGACTGTGTAGTAATTGAAGGTAGCTACAGAACAAAATTATGAATTTAAGATGGAAAAATGTGTTTTTTATATATAGAAATTCATTCATAATCGTCTGTCGCCAGAGCATTTTTTTGGGTTTCTGCGAAATATTACTCAAAATATTCTATCAGGCGCGAGTGGCTAGTCGACACTGGGACTAGCCGGTCACTGGTGCCACTGACTACTAGCAGGGGCGACTAGCTAGTAGCAGGCGGGACTGACTAGTCGAAATCGCGGCTAGCTAGTCGCATTTACATGCGTTTTATTTTGTTTTTTTTTATAGATTCCCACGAGTGTGAGGTGTCTGCAGACGCGTCTGCTCGCGGGCTCATTGACAGTGCAGTAATTAAAGGTAAATGAAGTTTATAAAAATGAATTTAAGAAGGAAAAGTTTGTTTTTTATATAAAGAAATTCATTCAAAAATCGTCTGGCGCCAGAATATTTTTTTGTAGTTCTGCGACGGATAAATCACAATATTCTATCAAGCGCGAGTGGCTACTCGCAAGTGCGACTAGCTACTCGCCGGCGCCCACTGACTAGTCGCAGGGGCGACTAGCTAGTAGCAGGCGGGACTGACTAGTTGAAACCGCAGCTATCTAGTCGCATTTACATACGTTTCTCTTTGATTGTTTTTCAAAGTTACCCACGAGTGTTTGGAGTCTAAAGACGCGTCTGCTCGCGGACTGATTGAATGTGTAGTAATTGAAGGTAGCTACAGAACAAAATTATGAATTTAAGATGGAAAAGTTTGTTTTTTATATAAAGAAATTCATTCAAAAATCGTCTGGCGCCAGAATATTTTTTTGTAGTTCTGCGACGGATAAATCACAATATTCTATCAAGCGCGAGTGGCTACTCGCAAATGCGACTAGCTACTCGCCGGCGCCCACTGACTAGTCGCAGGGGCGACTAGCTAGTAGCAGGCGGGACTGACTAGTTGAAACCGCGGCTATCTAGTCGCATTTACATACGTTTCTTTTTGTTTGTTTTTCAAAGATACCCACGAGTGTTTGGTGTCCAAAGACGCATCTGCTCGCGGGCTGATTGACTGTGTAGTAATTGAAGGTAGCTACAGAACAAAATTATGAATTTAAGATGGAAAAATGTGTTTTTTATATATAGAAATTCATTCATAATCGTCTGTCGCCAGAGCATTTTTTTGGGGTTCTGCGAAATATTACTCAAAATATTCTATCAGGCGCGAGTGGCTAGTCGACACTGGGACTAGCCGGTCACTGGTGCCACTGACTACTAGCAGGGGCAACTAGCTAGTAGCAGGCGGGACTGACTAGTCGAAATCGCGGCTAGCTAGTCGCATTTACATGCGTTTTATTTTGTTTTTTTTTATAGATTCCCACGAGTGTGAGGTGTCTGCAGACGCGTCTGCTCGCGGGCTCATTGACAATGCAGTAATTAAAGTTAAATGAAGTTTATAAAAATGAATTTGAGAAGGAAAAGTTTGTTTTTTATATAAAGAAATTCATTCAAAAATCGTCTGGCGCCAGAATATTTGTTTGTAATTCTGCGACGGATAAATCACAATATTCTATCAAGCGCGAGTGGCTACTCGCAAGTGCGACTAGCCAGTCGCCGGTGCCACTGACTACTAGCAGGGGCGACCAGCTAGTAGCAGGCGGGACTGACTAGTCGAAACCGCGGCTATCTAGTCGCATTTACATACGTTTCTTTTTGTTTGTTTTTCAAAGTTACCCACGAGTGTTTGGTGTCCAAAGACGCATCTGCTCGCGGGCTGATTGACTGTGTAGTAATTGAAGGTAGCTACAGAACAAAATTATGAATTTAAGATGAAAAAATGAGTTTTTTATATATAGAAATTCATTCAAACATCGTCTGTCGCCAGAGCATTTTTTTGGGGTTCTGCGAATTATTACTCACAATATTCTATCAGGCGCGAGTGGCTAGTCGACACTGGGACTAGCCAGTCGCCGGTGCCACTGACTACTAGCAGGGGCGACTAGCTAGTAGCAGGCGGGTCTGTCTAGTCGAAATCGCGGCTAGCTAGTCGCATTTACATGCGTTTTATTTTGTTTTTTTTTATAGATTCCCACGAGTGTGAGGTGTCTGCAGACGCGTCTGCTCGCGGGCTAATTGACAGTGCAGTAATTAAAGGTAAATGAAGTTTATAAAAATGAATTTAAGAAGGAAAAGTTTGTTTTTTATATAAAGAAATTCATTCAAAAATCGTCTGGCGCCAGAATATTGTTTTGTAGTTCTGCGACGGATAAATCACAATATTTTATCAAGCGCGAGTGGCTACTCGCAAGTGCGACTAGCTACTCGCCGGCGCCCACTGACTAGTCGCAGGGGCGACTAGCTAGTAGCAGGCGGGACTGACTAGTTGAAACCGCGGCTATCTAGTCGCATTTACATACGTTTCTCTTTGTTTGTTTTTCAAAGTTACCCACGAGTGTTTGGTGTCTAAAGACGCGTCTGCTCGCGGACTGATTGAATGTGTAGTAATTGAAGGTAGCTACAGAACAAAATTATGAATTTAAGATGAAAAAATGAGTTTTTTATATATAGAAATTCATTCAAACATCGTCTGTCGCCAGAGCATTTTTTTGGGGTTCTGCGAATTATTACTCACAATATTCTATCAGGCGCGAGTGGACTGGTCGACGCTGGGACTAGCCAGTCGCCGGTGCCACTGACTACTAGCAGGGGCGACTAGCTAGTAGCAGGCGGGACTGTCTAGTCGAAATCGCGGCTAGCTAGTCGCATTTACATGCGTTTTATTTTGTTTTTTTTTATAGATTCCCACGAGTGTGAGGTGTCTGCAGACGCATCTGCTCGCGGGCTCATTGACAATGCGGTAAATAAAGGTAAATGAAGTTTATAAAAATGAATTTAAGAAGGAAAAGTTTGTTTTTTATATAAAGAAATTCATTCAAAAATCGTCTGGCGCCAGAATATTTTTTTGTAGTTCTGCGACGGATAAATCACAATATTCTATCAAGCGCGAGTGGCTACTCGCAAATGCGACTAGCTAGTCGCCGGCGCCCACTGACTAGTCGCAGGGGCGACTAGCTAGTAGCAGGCGGGACTGACTAGTGGAAACCGCGGCTATCTAGTCGCATTTACATACGTTTCTTTTTGTTTGTTTTCAAAGCTACCCACGAGTGTTGGGTGTCTAAAGACGCGTCTGCTCGCGGGCTGATTGACTGTGTAGTAATTAAAGGTAGCTACACAACATAATTATGATTTTAAGATGGAAAAATGTGGTTTTTATATATAGAAATTCATTCAAAAATCGTCTGTCGCCAGAGCATTTTTTTGGGGTTCTGCGAATTATTGCTCACAATATTCTATCAGGCGCGAGTGGACTGGTTGACGCTGGGACTAGCCAGTCGCCGGTGCCACTGACTACTAGCAGGGGCGACTAGCTAGTAGCAGGCGGGACTGACTAGTCGAAATCGCGGCTAGCTAGTCGCATTTACATGCGTTTTATTTTGTTTTTTTTTATAGATTCCCACGAGTGTGAGGTGTCTGCAGACGCGTCTGCTCGCGGGCTCATTGACAATGCAGTAATTAAAGGTAAATGAAGTTTATAAAAATGAATTTAAGAAGGAAAAGTTTGTTTTTTATATAAAGAAATTCATTCAAAAATCGTCTGGCGCCAGAATATTTTTTTGTAGTTCTGCGACGGATAAATCACAATATTCTATCAAGCGCGAGAGGCTACTCGCAAATGCGACTAGCTAGTCGCCGGCGCCCACTGACTAGTCGCAGGGGCGACTAGCTAGTAGCAGGCGGGACTGACTAGTGGAAACCGCGGCTATCTAGTCGCATTTACATACGTTTCTCTTTGTTTGTTTTCAAAGCTACCCACGAGTGTTTGGTGTCTAAAGACGCGTCTGCTCGCGGGCTGATTGACTGTGTAGTAATTGAAGGTAGCTACAGAACAAAATTATGAATTTAAGATGTAAAAATGTGTTTTTTATATATAGAAATTCATTCAAAAATCGTCTGTCGCCAGAGCAATTTTTTGGGGTTCTGCGAATTATTGCTCACAATATTCTATCAGGCGCGAGTGGACTGGTCGACGCTGGGACTAGCCAGTCGCCGGTGCCACTGACTACTAGCAGGGGCGACTAGCTAGTAGCAGGCGGGACTGACTAGTCGAAATCGCGGCTAGCTAGTCGCATTTACATGCGTTTTATTTTGTTTTTTTTTATAGATTCCCACGAGTGTGAGGTGTCTGCAGACGCGTCTGCTCGCGGGCTCATTGACAGTGCAGTAATTAAAGGTAAATGAAGTTTATAAAAATGAATTTAAGAAGGAAAAGTTTGTTTTTTATATAAAGAAATTCATTCAAAAATCGTCTGGCGCCAGAATATTTTTTTGTAGTTCTGCGACGGATAAATCACAATATTCTATCAAGCGCGAGTGGCTACTCGCAAGTGCGACTAGCTACTCGCCGGCGCCCACTGACTAGTCGCAGGGGCGACTAGCTAGTAGCAGGCGGGACTGACTAGTGGAAACCGCGGCTATCTAGTCGCATTTACATACGTTTCTCTTTGATTGTTTTTCAAAGTTACCCACGAGTGTTTGGTGTCTAAAGCCGCGTCTGCTCGCGGACTGATTGAATGTGTAGTAATTGAAGGTAGCTACAGAACAAAATTATGAATTTAAGATGGAAAAGTTTGTTTTTTATATAAAGAAATTCATTAAAAAATCGTCTGGCGCCAGAATATTTTTTTGTAGTTCTGCGACGGATAAATCACAATATTCTATCAAGCGCGAGTGGCTACTCGCAAATGCGACTAGCTACTCGCCGGCGCCCACTGACTAGTCGCAGGGGCGACTAGCTAGTAGCAGGCGGGACTGACTAGTTGAAACCGCGGCTATCTAGTCGCATTTACATACGTTTCTTTTTGTTTGTTTTTCAAAGTTACCCACGAGTGTTTGGTGTCCAAAGACGCATCTGCTCGCGGGCTGATTGACTGTGTAGTAATTGAAGGTAGCTACAGAACAAAATTATGAATTTAAGATGGAAAAATGTGTTTTTTATATATAGAAATTCATTCATAATCGTCTGTCGCCAGAGCATTTTTTTGGGGTTCTGCGAAATATTACTCAAAATATTCTATCAGGCGCGAGTGGCTAGTCGACACTGGGACTAGCCGGTCACTGGTGCCACTGACTACTAGCAGGGGCGACTAGCTAGTAGCAGGCGGGACTGACTAGTCGAAATCGCGGCTAGCTAGTCGCATTTACATGCGTTTTTTTTTGTTTTTTTTTATAGATTCCCACGAGTGTGAGGTGTCTGCAGACGCGTCTGCTCGCGGGCTCATTGACAGTGCAGTAATTAAAGGTAAATGAAGTTTATAAAAATGAATTTAAGAAGGAAAAGTTTGTTTTTTATATAAAGAAATTCATTCAAAAATCGTCTGGCGCCAGAATATTTTTTTGTAGTTCTGCGACGGATAAATCACAATATTCTATCAAGCGCGAGTGGCTACTCGCAAGTGCGACTAGCTACTCGCCGGCGCCCACTGACTAGTCGCAGGGGCGACTAGCTAGTAGCAGGCGGGACTGACTAGTTGAAACCGCGGCTATCTAGTCGCATTTACATACGTTTCTCTTTGATTGTTTTTCAAAGTTACCCACGAGTGTTTGGTGTCTAAAGACGCGTCTGCTCGCGGACTGATTGAATGTGTAGTAATTGAAGGTAGCTACAGAACAAAATTATGAATTTAAGATGGAAAAGTTTGTTTTTTATATAAAGAAATTCATTCAAAAATCGTCTGGCGCCAGAATATTTTTTTGTAGTTCTGCGACGGATAAATCACAATATTCTATCAAGCGCGAGTGGCTACTCGCAAATGCGACTAGCTAGACGCCGGCGCCCACTGACTAGTGGCAGGGGCGACTAGCTAGTAGCAGGCGGGAGTGACTAGTTGAAACCGCGGCTATCTAGTCGCATTTACATACGTTTCTTTTTGTTTGTTTTCAAAGCTACCCACGAGTGTTTGGTGTCTAAAGACGCGTCTGCTCGCGGGCTGATTGACTGTGTTGTAATTGAAGGTAGCTACAGAACAAAATTATGAATTTAAGATGGAAAAATGTGTTTTTTATATATAGAAATTCATTCAAAAATCGTCTGGCGCCAGAGCATTTTTTTGGGGTTCTGCGAATTATTACTCACAATATTCTATCAGGTGCGAGTGGCTAATCGACGCTGGGACTAGCCAGTCACCGATGTTACTGACTACTAGCAGGGGCGACTAGCTAGTAGCAGGCGGGACTGACTAGTCGAAATCGCGGCTAGCTAGACGCATTTACATGCGTTTTATTTTGTTTTTTTTATAGATTTTCACGTGTGTTTGGTGTCTAAAGACGCGTCTGCTCGCGGGCTGATTGACTGTTTAGTAATTGAAGGTAGCTACAGAACAAAATTATGAATTTAAGATGAAAAAGTTTGTTTTTTATATAAAGAAATTCATTCAAAAATCGTCTGGCGCCAGAATATTTTTTTGTAGTTCTGCGACGGATAAATCACAAAATTCTATCAAGCGCGAGTGGCTACTCGCAAATGCGACTAGCTAGACGCCGGCGCCCACTGACTAGTCGCAGGGGCGACTAGCTAGTAGCAGGCGGGAGTGACTAGTTGAAACCGCGGCTATCTAGTCGCATTTACATACGTTTCTTTTTGTTTGTTTTCAAAGCTACCCACGAGTGTTTGGTGTCTAAAGACGCGTCTGCTCGCGGGCTGATTGACTGTGTAGTAATTGAAGGTAGCTACAGAACAAAATTATGAATTTAAGATGGAAAAATGTGTTTTTTATATATAGAAATTCATTCAAAAATCGTCTGGCGCCAGAGCATTTTTTTGGGGTTCTGCGAATTATTGCTCACAATATTCTATCAGGCGCGAGTGGACTGGTCGACGCTGGGACTAGCCAGTCGCCGGTGCCACTGACTACTAGCAGGGTCGACTAGCTAGTAGCAGGCGGGTCTGTCTAGTCGAAATCGCGGCTAGCTAGTCGCATTTACATGCGTTTTATTTTGTTTTTTTTTATAGATTCCCACGAGTGTGAGGTGTCTGCAGACGCGTCTGCTCGCGGGCTCATTGACAGTGCAGTAATTAAAGGTAAATGAAGTTTATAAAAATGAATTTAAGAAGGAAAAGTTTGTTTTTTATATAAAGAAATTCATTCAAAAATCGTCTGGCGCCAGAATATTTTTTTGTAGTTCTGCGACGGATAAATCACAATATTCTATCAAGCGCGAGTGGCTACTCGCAAGTGCGACTAGCTACTCGCCGGCGCCCACTGACTAGTCGCAGGGGCGACTAGCTAGTAGCAGGCGGGACTGACTAGTGGAAACCGCGGCTATCTAGTCGCATTTACATACGTTTCTCTTTGTTTGTTTTTCAAAGTTACCCACGAGTGTTTGGTGTCCAAAGACGCATCTGCTCGCGGGCTGATTGACTGTGTAGTAATTGAAGGTAGCTACAGAACAAAATTATGAATTTAAGATGTAAAAATGTGTTTTTTATATATAGAAATTCATTCAAACATCGTCTGTCGCCAGAGCATTTTTTTGGGGTTCTGCGAATTATTACTCACAATATTCTATCAGGCGCGAGTGGCTAGTCGACACTGGGACTAGCCAGTCGCCGGTGCCACTGACTACTAGCAGGGGCGACTAGCTAGTAGCAGGCGGGTCTGTCTAGTCGAAATCGCGGCTAGCTAGTCGCATTTACATGCGTTTTATTTTGTTTTTTTTTATAGATTCCCACGAGTGTGAGGTGTCTGCAGACGCGTCTGCTCGCGAACTAATTGACAGTGCAGTAATTAAAGGTAAATGAAGTTTATAAAATTGAATTTAAGAAGGAAAAGTTTGTTTTTTATATAAAGAAATTCATTCAAAAATCGTCTGGCGCCAGAATATTGTTTTGTAGTTCTGCGACGGATAAATCACAATATTCTATCAAGCGCGAGTGGCTACTCGCAAGTGCGACTAGCTACTCGCCGGCGCCCACTGACTAGTCGCAGGGGCGACTAGCTAGTAGCAGGCGGGACTGACTAGTTGAAACCGCGGCTATCTAGTCGCATTTACATACGTTTCTCTTTGTTTGTTTTTCAAAGTTACCCACGAGTGTTTGGTGTCTAAAGACGCGTCTGCTCGCGGACTGATTGAATGTGTAGTAATTGAAGGTAGCTACAGAACAAAATTATGAATTTAAGATGGAAAAATGTGTTTTTTATATATAGAAATTCATTCAAAAATCGTCTATCGCCAGAGCATTTTTTTGGGGTTCTGCGAATTATTGCTCACAATATTTTATCAGGCGCGAGTGGACTGGTCGACGCTGGGACTAGCCAGTCGCCGGTGCCACTGACTACTAGCAGGGTCGACTAGCTAGTAGCAGGCGGGTCGGTCTAGTCGAAATCACGGCTAGCTAGTCGCATTTACATGCGTTTTATTTTGTTTTTTTTTATAGATTCCCACGAGTGTGAGGTGTCTGCAGACGCGTCTGCTCGCGGGCTCATTGACAGTGCAGTAATTAAAGGTAAATGAAGTTTATAAAAATGAATTTAAGAAGGAAAAGTTTGTTTTTTATATAAAGAAATTCATTCAAAAATCGTCTGGCGCCAGAATATTTTTTTGTAGTTCTGCGACGGATAAATCACAATATTCTATCAAGCGCGAGTGGCTACTCGCAAGTGCGACTAGCTACTCGCCGGCGCCCACTGACTAGTCGCAGGGGCGACTAGCTAGTAGCAGGCGGGACTGACTAGTGGAAACCGCGGCTATCTAGTCGCATTTACATACGTTTCTCTTTGATTGTTTTTCAAAGTTACCCACGAGTGTTTGGTGTCTAAAGACGCGTCTGCTCGCGGACTGATTGAATGTGTAGTAATTGAAGGTAGCTACAGAACAAAATTATGAATTTAAGATGGAAAAGTTTGTTTTTTATATAAAGAAATTCATTCAAAAATCGTCTGGCGCCAGAATATTTTTTTGTAGTTCTGCGATGGATAAATCACAATATTCTATCAAGCGCGAGTGGCTACTCGCAAATGCGACTAGCTACTCGCCGGCGCCCACTGACTAGTCGCAGGGGCGACTAGCTAGTAGCAGGCGGGACTGACTAGTTGAAACCGCGGCTATCTAGTCGCATTTACATACGTTTATTTTTGTTTGTTTTTCAAAGTTACCCACGAGTGTTTGGTGTCCAAAGACGCATCTGCTCGCGGGCTGATTGACTGTGTAGTAATTGAAGGTAGCTACAGAACAAAATTATGAATTTAAGATGGAAAAATGTGTTTTTTATATATAGAAATTCATTCATAATCGTCTGTCGCCAGAGCATTTTTTTGGGGTTCTGCGAAATATTACTCAAAATATTCTATCAGGCGCGAGTGGCTAGTCGACACTGGGACTAGCCGGTCACTGGTGCCACTGACTACTAGCAGGGGCGACTAGCTAGTAGCAGGCGGGACTGACTAGTCGAAATCGCGGCTAGCTAGTCGCATTTACATGCGTTTTATTTTGTTTTTTTTTATAGATTCCCACGAGTGTGAGGTGTCTGCAGACGCGTCTGCTCGCGGGCTCATTGACAGTGCAGTAATTAAAGGTAAATGAAGTTTATAAAAATGAATTTAAGAAGGAAAAGTTTGTTTTTTATATAAAGAAATTCATTCAAAAATCGTCTGGCGCCAGAATATTTGTTTGTAATTCTGCGACGGATAAATCACAATATTCTATCAAGCGCGAGTGGCTACTCGCAAGTGCGACTAGCCAGTCGCCGGTGCCACTGACTACTAGCAGGGGCGACCAGCTAGTAGCAGGCGGGACTGACTAGTCGAAACCGCGGCTATCTAGTCGCATTTACATACGTTTCTTTTTGTTTGTTTTTCAAAGTTACCCACGAGTGTTTGGTGTCCAAAGACGCATCTGCTCGCGGGCTGATTGACTGTGTAGTAATTGAAGGTAGCTACAGAACAAAATTATGAATTTAAGATGAAAAAATGTGTTTTTTATATATAGAAATTCATTCAAACATCGTCTGTCGCCAGAGCATTTTTTTGGGGTTCTGCGAATTATTACTCACAATATTCTATCAGGCGCGAGTGGCTAGTCGACACTGGGACTAGCCAGTCGCCGGTGCCACTGACTACTAGCAGGGGCGACTAGCTAGTAGCAGGCGGGTCTGTCTAGTCGAAATCGCGGCTAGCTAGTCGCATTTACATGCGTTTTATTTTGTTTTTTTTTATAGATTCCCACGAGTGTGAGGTGTCTGCAGACGCGTCTGCTCGCGGGCTAATTGACAGTGCAGTAATTAAAGGTAAATGAAGTTTATAAAAATGAATTTAAGAAGGAAAAGTTTGTTTTTTATATAAAGAAATTCATTCAAAAATCGTCTGGCGCCAGAATATTGTTTTGTAGTTCTGCGACGGATAAATCACAATATTCTATCAAGCGCGAGTGGCTACTCGCAAGTGCGACTAGCTACTCGCCGGCGCCCACTGACTAGTCGCAGGGGCGACTAGCTAGTAGCAGGCGGGACTGACTAGTTGAAACCGCGGCTATCTAGTCGCATTTACATACGTTTCTCTTTGTTTGTTTTTCAAAGTTACCCACGAGTGTTTGGTGTCTAAAGACGCGTCTGCTCGCGGACTGATTGAATGTGTAGTAATTGAAGGTAGCTACAGAACAAAATTATGAATTTAAGATGGAAAAATGTGTTTTTTATATATAGAAATTCATTCAAAAATCGTCTGTCGCCAGAGCATTTTTTTGGTGTTCTGCGAATTATTGCTCACAATATTCTATCAGGCGCGAGTGGACTGGTCGACGCTGGGACTAGCCAGTCGCCGGTGCCACTGACTACTAGCAGGGGCGACTAGCTAGTAGCAGGCGGGACTGTCTAGTCGAAATCGCGGCTAGCTAGTCGCATTTACATGCGTTTTATTTTGTTTTTTTTTATAGATTCCCACGAGTGTGAGGTGTCTGCAGACGCATCTGCTCGCGGGCTCATTGACAATGCGGTAAATAAAGGTAAATGAAGTTTATAAAAATGAATTTAAGAAGGAAAAGTTTGTTTTTTATATAAAGAAATTCATTCAAAAATCGTCTGGCGCCAGAATATTTTTTTGTAGTTCTGCGACGGATAAATCACAATATTCTATCAAGCGCGAGTGGCTACTCGCAAATGCGACTAGCTAGTCGCCGGCGCCCACTGACTAGTCGCAGGGGCGACTAGCTAGTAGCAGGCGGGACTGACTAGTGGAAACCGCGGCTATCTAGTCGCATTTACATACGTTTCTTTTTGTTTGTTTTCAAAGCTACCCACGAGTGTTGGGTGTCTAAAGACGCGTCTGCTCGCGGGCTGATTGACTGTGTAGTAATTAAAGGTAGCTACACAACATAATTATGATTTTAAGATGGAAAAATGTGTTTTTTATATATAGAAATTCATTCAAAAATCGTCTGTCGCCAGAGCATTTTTTTGGGGTTCTGCGAATTATTGCTCACAATATTCTATCAGGCGCGAGTGGACTGGTTGACGCTGGGACTAGCCAGTCGCCGGTGCCACTGACTACTAGCAGGGGCGACTAGCTAGTAGCAGGCGGGACTGACTAGTCGAAATCGCGGCTAGCTAGTCGCATTTACATGCGTTTTATTTTGTTTTTTTTTATAGATTCCCACGAGTGTGAGGTGTCTGCAGACGCGTCTGCTCGCGGGCTCATTGACAATGCAGTAATTAAAGGTAAATGAAGTTTATAAAAATGAATTTAAGAAGGAAAAGTTTGTTTTTTATATAAAGAAATTCATTCAAAAATCGTCTGGCGCCAGAATATTTTTTTGTAGTTCTGCGACGGATAAATCACAATATTCTATCAAGCGCGAGAGGCTACTCGCAAATGCGACTAGCTAGTCTTCGGCGCCCACTGACTAGTCACAGGGGCGACTAGCTAGTAGCAGGCGGGACTGACTAGTGGAAACCGCGGCTATCTAGTCGCATTTACATACGTTTCTCTTTGTTTGTTTTCAAAGCTACCCACGAGTGTTTGGTGTCCAAAGACGCATCTGCTCGCGGGCTGATTGACTGTGTAGTAATTGAAGGTAGCTACAGAACAAAATTATGAATTTAAGATGTAAAAATGTGTTTTTTATATATAGAAATTCATTCAAAAATCGTCTGTCGCCAGAGCAATTTTTTGGGGTTCTGCGAAATATTACTCAAAATATTCTATCAGGCGCGAGTGGCTAGTCGACACTGGGACTAGCCGGTCACTGGTGCCACTGACTACTAGCAGGGGCGACTAGCTAGTAGCAGGCGGGACTGACTAGTCGAAATCGCGGCTAGCTAGTCGCATTTACATGCGTTTTATTTTGTTTTTTTTTATAGATTCCCACGAGTGTGAGGTGTCTGCAGACGCGTCTGCTCGCGGGCTCATTGACAGTGCAGTAATTAAAGGTAAATGAAGTTTATAAAAATGAATTTAAGAAGGAAAAGTTTGTTTTTTATATAAAGAAATTCATTCAAAAATCGTCTGGCGCCAGAATATTTTTTTGTAGTTCTGCGACGGATAAATCACAATATTCTATCAAGCGCGAGTGGCTACTCGCAAGTGCGACTAGCTACTCGCCGGCGCCCACTGACTAGTCGCAGGGGCGACTAGCTAGTAGCAGGCGGGACTGACTAGTTGAAACCGCGGCTATCTAGTCGCATTTACATACGTTTCTCTTTGATTGTTTTTCAAAGTTACCCACGAGTGTTTGGTGTCTAAAGACGCGTCTGCTCGCGGACTGATTGAATGTGTAGTAATTGAAGGTAGCTACAGAACAAAATTATGAATTTAAGATGGAAAAGTTTGTTTTTTATATAAAGAAATTCATTCAAAAATCGTCTGGCGCCAGAATATTTTTTTGTAGTTCTGCGACGGATAAATCACAATATTCTATCAAGCGCGAGTGGCTACTCGCAAGTGCGACTAGCTACTCGCCGGCGCCCACTGACTAGTCGCAGGGGCGACTAGCTAGTAGCAGGCGGGACTGACTAGTTGAAACCGCGGCTATCTAGTCGCATTTACATACGTTTCTTTTTGTTTGTTTTTCAAAGATACCCACGAGTGTTTGGTGTCCAAAGACGCATCTGCTCGCGGGCTGATTGACTGTGTAGTAATTGAAGGTACCTACAGAACAAAATTATGAATTTAAGATGGAAAAATGTGTTTTTTATATATAGAAATTCATTCATAATCGTCTGTCGCCAGAGCATTTTTTTGGGGTTCTGCGAAATATTACTCAAAATATTCTATCAGGCGCGAGTGGCTAGTCGACACTGGGACTAGCCGGTCACTGGTGCCACTGACTACTAGCAGGGGCAACTAGCTAGTAGCAGGCGGGACTGACTAGTCGAAATCGCGGCTAGCTAGTCGCATTTACATGCGTTTTATTTTGTTTTTTTTTATAGATTCCCACGAGTGTGAGGTGTCTGCAGACGCGTCTGCTCGCGGGCTCATTGACAATGCAGTAATTAAAGTTAAATGAAGTTTATAAAAATGAATTTGAGAAGGAAAAGTTTGTTTTTTATATAAAGAAATTCATTCAAAAATCGTCTGGCGCCAGAATATTTGTTTGTAATTCTGCGACGGATAAATCACAATATTCTATCAAGCGCGAGTGGCTACTCGCAAGTGCGACTAGCCAGTCGCCGGTGCCACTGACTACTAGCAGGGGCGACCAGCTAGTAGCAGGCGGGACTGACTAGTCGAAACCGCGGCTATCTAGTCGCATTTACATACGTTTCTTTTTGTTTGTTTTTCAAAGTTAACCACGAGTGTTTGGTGTCCAAAGACGCATCTGCTCGCGGGCTGATTGACTGTGTAGTAATTGAAGGTAGCTACAGAACAAAATTATGAATTTAAGATGAAAAAATGTGTTTTTTATATATAGAAATTCATTCAAACATCGTCTGTCGCCAGAGCATTTTTTTGGGGTTCTGCGAATTATTACTCACAATATTCTATCAGGCGCGAGTGGCTAGTCGACACTGGGACTAGCCAGTCGCCGGTGCCACTGACTACTAGCAGGGGCGACTAGCTAGTAGCAGGCGGGTCTGTCTAGTCGAAATCGCGGCTAGCTAGTCGCATTTACATGCGTTTTATTTTGTTTTTTTTTATAGATTCCCACGAGTGTGAGGTGTCTGCAGACGCGTCTGCTTGCGGGCTAATTGACAGTGCAGTAATTAAAGGTAAATGAAGTTTATAAAAATGAATTTAAGAAGGAAAAGTTTGTTTTTTATATAAAGAAATTCATTCAAAAATCGTCTGGCGCCAGAATATTGTTTTGTAGTTCTGCGACGGATAAATCACAATATTCTATCAAGCGCGAGTGGCTACTCGCAAGTGCGACTAGCTACTCGCCGGCGCCCACTGACTAGTCGCAGGGGCGACTAGCTAGTAGCAGGCGGGACTGACTAGTTGAAACCGCGGCTATCTAGTCGCATTTACATACGTTTCTCTTTGTTTGTTTTTCAAAGTTACCCACGAGTGTTTGGTGTCTAAAGACGCGTCTGCTCGCGGACTGATTGAATGTGTAGTAATTGAAGGTAGCTACAGAACAAAATTATGAATTTAAGATGGAAAAATGTGTTTTTTATATATAGAAATTCATTCAAAAATCGTCTGTCGCCAGAGCATTTTTTTGGTGTTCTGCGAATTATTGCTCACAATATTCTATCAGGCGCGAGTGGACTGGTCGACGCTGGGACTAGCCAGTCGCCGGTGCCACTGACTACTAGCAGGGGCGACTAGCTAGTAGCAGGCGGGACTGTCTAGTCGAAATCGCGGCTAGCTAGTCGCATTTACATGCGTTTTATTTTGTTTTTTTTTATAGATTCCCACGAGTGTGAGGTGTCTGCAGACGCGTCTGCTCGCGGGCTCATTGACAATGCAGTAATTAAAGGTAAATGAAGTTTATAAAAATGAATTTAAGAAGGAAAAGTTTGTTTTTTATATAAAGAAATTCATTCAAAAATCGTCTGGCGCCAGAATATTTTTTTGTAGTTCTGCGACGGATAAATCACAATATTCTATCAAGCGCGAGAGGCTACTCGCAAATGCGACTAGCTAGTCGCCGGCGCCCACTGACTAGTCGCAGGGGCGACTAGCTAGTAGCAGGCGGGACTGACTAGTGGAAACCGCGGCTATCTAGTCGCATTTACATACGTTTCTTTTTGTTTGTTTTCAAAGCTACCCACGAGTGTTGGGTGTCTAAAGACGCGTCTGCTCGCGGGCTGATTGACTGTGTAGTAATTAAAGGTAGCTACACAACATAATTATGATTTTAAGATGGAAAAATGTGTTTTTTATATATAGAAATTCATTCAAAAATCGTCTGTCGCCAGAGCATTTTTTTGGGGTTCTGCGAATTATTGCTCACAATATTCTATCAGGCGCGAGTGGACTGGTTGACGCTGGGACTAGCCAGTCGCCGGTGCCACTGACTACTAGCAGGGGCGACTAGCTAGTAGCAGGCGTGACTGACTAGTCGAAATCGCGGCTAGCTAGTCGCATTTACATGCGTTTTATTTTGTTTTTTTTTATAGATTCCCACGAGTGTGAGGTGTCTGCAGACGCGTCTGCTCGCGGGCTCATTGACAATGCAGTAATTAAAGGTAAATGAAGTTTATAAAAATGAATTTAAGAAGGAAAAGTTTGTTTTTTATATAAAGAAATTCATTCAAAAATCGTCTGGCGCCAGAATATTTTTTTGTAGTTCTGCGACGGATAAATCACAATATTCTATCAAGCGCGAGAGGCTACTCGCAAATGCGACTAGCTAGTCTTCGGCGCCCACTGACTAGTCACAGGGGCGACTAGCTAGTAGCAGGCGGGACTGACTAGTGGAAACCGCGGCTATCTAGTCGCATTTACATACGTTTCTCTTTGTTTGTTTTCAAAGCTACCCACGAGTGTTTGGTGTCCAAAGACGCATCTGCTCGCGGGCTGATTGACTGTGTAGTAATTGAAGGTAGCTACAGAACAAAATTATGAATTTAAGATGTAAAAATGTGTTTTTTATATATAGAAATTCATTCAAAAATCGTCTGTCGCCAGAGCAATTTTTTGGGGTTCTGCGAATTATTGCTCACAATATTCTATCAGGCGCGAGTGGACTGGTCGACGCTGGGACTAGCCAGTCGCCGGTGCCACTGACTACTAGCAGGGGCGACTAGCTAGTAGCAGGTGGGACTGACTAGTCGAAATCGCGGCTAGCTAGTCGCATTTACATGCGTTTTATTTTGTTTTTTTTTATAGATTCCCACGAGTGTGAGGTGTCTGCAGACGCGTCTGCTCGCGGGCTCATTGACAGTGCAGTAATTAAAGGTAAATGAAGTTTATAAAAATGAATTTAAGAAGGAAAAGTTTGTTTTTTATATAAAGAAATTCATTCAAAAATCGTCTGGCGCCAGAATATTTTTTTGTAGTTCTGCGACGGATAAATCACAATATTCTATCAAGCGCGAGTGGCTACTCGCAAATGCGACTAGCTAGTCGCCGGCGCCCACTGACTAGTCGCAGGGGCGACTAGCTAGTAGCAGGCGGGACTGACTAGTGGAAACCGCGGCTATCTAGTCGCATTTACATACGTTTCTCTTTGTTTGTTTTCAAAGCTACCCACGAGTGTTTGGTGTCTAAAGACGCGTCTGCTCGCGGGCTGATTGACTGTGTAGTAATTCAAGGTAGCTACAGAACAAAATTATGAATTTAAGATGTAAAAATATGTTTTTTATATATAGAAATTCATTCAAAAATCGTCTGTCGCCAGAGCATTTTTTTGGGGTTCTGCGAATTATTGCTCACAATATTCTATCAGGCGCGAGTGGACTGGTCGACGCTGGGACTAGCCAGTCGCCGGTGCCACTGACTACTAGCGTGGGCGACTTGCTAGTAGCAGGCGGGACTGTCTAGTCGAAATCGCGGCTAGCTAGTCGCATTTACATGCGTTTTATTTTGTTTTTTTTTATAGATTCCCATGAGTGTGAGGTGTCTGCAGACGCGTCTGCTCGCGGGCTCATTGACAGTGCAGTAATTAAAGGTAAATGAAGTTTATAAAAATGAATTTAAGAAGGAAAAGTTTGTTTTTTATATAAAGAAATTCATTCAAAAATCGTCTGGCGCCAGAATATTTTTTTGTAGTTCTGCGACGGATAAATCACAATATTCTATCAAGCGCGAGTGGCTACTCGCAAGTGCGACTAGCTACTCGCCGGCGCCCACTGACTAGTCGCAGGGGCGACTAGCTAGTAGCAGGCGGGACTGACTAGTGGAAACCGCGGCTATCTAGTCGCATTTACATACGTTTCTCTTTGTTTGTTTTCAAAGCTACCCACGAGTGTTTGGTGTCTAAAGACGCGTCTGCTCGCGGACTGATTGAATGTGTAGTAATTGAAGGTAGCTACAGAACAAAATTATGAATTTAAGATGGAAAAATGTGTTTTTTATATATAGAAATTCATTCAAAAATCGTCTGTCGCCAGAGCATTTTTTTGGGGTTCTGCGAATTATTGCTCACAATATTCTATCAGGCGCGAGTGGACTGGTCGACGCTGGGACTAGCCAGTCGCCGGTGCCACTGACTACTAGCAGGGTCGACTAGCTAGTAGCAGGCGGGTCTGTCTAGTCGAAATCGCGGCTAGATAGTCGCAGTTACATGCGTTTTATTTTGTTTTTTTTATAGATTCCCACGAGTGTGAGGTGTCTGCAGACGCGTCTGCTCGCGGGCTCATTGACAATGCAGTAATTAAAGGTAAATGAAGTTTATAAAAATGAATTTAAGAAGGAAAAGTTTGTTTTTTATATAAAGAAATTCATTCAAAAATCGTCTGGCGCCAGAATATTTTTTGTAGTTCTGCGACGGATAAATCACAATATTCTATCAAGCGCGAGTGGCTACTCGCAAATGCGACTAGCTAGTTTTCGGCGCCCACTGACTAGTCGCAGGGGCGACTAGCTAGTAGCAGGCGGGACTGACTAGTGGAAACCGCGGCTATCTAGTCGCATTTACATACGTTTCTCTTTGTTTGTTTTCAAAGCTACCCACGAGTGTTTGGTGTCTAAAGACGCGTCTGCTCGCGGGCTGATTGACTGTGTAGTAATTGAAGGTAGCTACAGAACAAAATTATGAATTTAAGATGTAAAAATGTGTTTTTTATATATAGAAATTCATTCAAAAATCGTCTGTCGCCAGAGCATTTTTTTGGGGTTTTGCGAATTATTGCTCACAATATTCTATCAGGCGCGAGTGGACTGGTCGACGCTGGGACTAGCCAGTCGCCGGTGCCACTGACTACTAGCAGGGGCGACTAGCTAGTAGCAGGCGGGACTGACTAGTTGAAACCGCGGCTATCTAGTCGCATTTACATACGTTTCTCTTTGTTTGTTTTTCAAAGTTACCCACGAGTGTTTGGTGTCTAAAGACGCGTCTGCTCGCAGACTGATTGAATGTGTAGTAATTGAAGGTAGCTACAGAACAAAATTATGAATTTAAGATGGAAAAATGTGTTTTTTATATATAGAAATTCATTCAAAAATCGTCTGTCGCCAGAGCATTTTTTTGGGGTTCTGCGAATTATTGCTCACAATATTTTATCAGGCGCGAGTGGACTGGTCGACGCTGGGACTAGCCAGTCGCCGGTGCCACTGACTACTAGCAGGGGCGACTAGCTAGTAGCAGGCGGGTCTGTCTAGTCGAAATCGCGGCTAGCTAGTCGCATTTACATGCGTTTTATTTTGTTTTTTTTTATAGATTCCCACGAGTGTGAGGTGTCTGCAGACGCGTCTGCTCGCGGGCTCGTTGGCAGTGCAGTAATTAAAGGTAAATGAAGTTTATAAAAATGAATTTAAGAAGGAAAAGTTTGTTTTTTATATAAAGAAATTCATTCAAAAATCGTCTGGCGCCAGAATATTTTTTTGTAGTTCTGCGACGGATAAATCACAATATTCTATCAAGCGCGAGTGGCTACTCGCAAGTGCGACTAGCTACTCGCCGGCGCCCACTGACTAGTCGCAGGGGCGACTAGCTAGTAGCAGGCGGGACTGACTAGTGGAAACCGCGGCTATCTAGTCGCATTTACATACGTTTCTTTTTGTTTGTTTTCAAAGCTACCCACGAGTGTTGGGTGTCTAAAGACGCGTCTGCTCGCGGGCTGATTGACTGTGTAGTAATTAAAGGTAGCTACACAACAAAATTATGATTTTAAGATGTAAAAATGTGTTTTTTATATATAGAAATTCATTCAAAAATCGTCTGTCGCCAGAGCATTTTTTTGGTGTTCTGCGAAATATTGCTCACAATATTCTATCAGGCGCGAGTGGACTGGTCGACGCTGGGACTAGCCAGTCGCCGGTGCCACTGACTACTAGCCGGGGCGACTAGCTAGTAGCAGGCGGGACTGTCTAGTCGAAATCGCGGCTAGCTAGTCGCATTTACATGCGTTTTATTTTGTTTTTTTTTTTATAGATTCCCACGAGTGTAGGGTGTCTGCAGACGCGTCTGCTCGCGGGCTCATTGACAGTGCAGTAATTAAAGGTAAATGAAGTTTATAAAAATGAATTTAAGAAGGAAAAGTTTGTTTTTATATAAAGAAATTCATTCAAAAATCGTCTGGCGCCAGAATATTTTTTTGTAGTTCTGCGACGGATAAATCACAATATTCTATCAAGCGCGAGTGGCTACTCGCAAGTGCGACTAGCTACTCGCCGGCGCCCACTGACTAGTCGCAGGGGCGACTAGCTAGTAGCAGGCGGGACTGACTAGTGGAAACCGCGGCTATCTAGTCGCATTTACATACGTTTCTCTTTGTTTGTTTTTCAAAGTTACCCACGAGTGTTTGGTGTCTAAAGACGCGTCTGCTCGCGGACTGATTGAATTTGTAGTAATTGAAGGTAGCTACAGAACAAAATTATGAATTTAAGAAGGAAAAGTTTGTTTTTTATATAAAGAAATTCATTCAAAAATCGTCTGGCGCCAGAATATTTTTTTGTAGTTCTGCGACGGATAAATCACAATATTCTATCAAGCGCGAGTGGCTACTCGCAAGTGCGACTAGCTACTCGCCGGCGCCCACTGACTAGTCGCAGGGGCGACTAGCTAGTAGCAGGCGGGACTGACTAGTGGAAACCGCGGCTATCTAGTCGCATTTACATACGTTTCTCTTTGTTTGTTTTCAAAGCTACCCACGAGTGTTTGGTGTCTAAAGACGCGTCTGCTCGCGGACTGATTGAATGTGTAGTAATTGAAGGTAGCTACAGAACAAAATTATGAATTTAAGATGGAAAAATGTGTTTTTTATATATAGAAATTCATTCAAAAATCGTCTGTCGCCAGAGCATTTTTTTGGGGTTCTGCGAATTATTGCTCACAATATTCTATCAGGCGCGAGTGGACTGGTCGACGCTGGGACTAGCCAGTCGCCGGTGCCACTGACTCCTAGCAGGGGCGACTAGCTAGTAGCAGGCGGGACTGACTAGTGGAAACCGCGGCTATCTATTTGCATTTACATACGTTTCTCTTTGTTTGTTTTTCAAAGTTACCCACGAGTGTTTGGTGTCTAAAGACGCGTCTGCTCGCGGACTGATTGAATGTGTAGTAATTGAAGGTAGCTACATAACAAAATTATGAATTTAAGATGGAAAAATGTGTTTTTTATATATAGAAATTCATTCAAAAATCGTCTGTCGCCAGAGCATTTTTTTGGGGTTCTGCGAATTATTGCTCACAATATTCTATCAGGCGCGAGTGGACTGGTCGACGCTGGGACTAGCCAGTCGCCGGTGCCACTGACTACTAGCCGGGGCGACTAGCTAGTAGCAGGCGGGACTGTCTAGTCGAAATCGCGGCTAGCTAGTCGCATTTACATGCGTTTTATTTTGTTTTTTTTTTTATAGATTCCCACGAGTGTAGGGTGTCTGCAGACGCGTCTGCTCGCGGGCTCATTGACAGTGCAGTAATTAAAGGTAAATGAAGTTTATAAAAATGAATTTAAGAAGGAAAAGTTTGTTTTTTATATAAAGAAATTCATTCAAAAATCGTCTGGCGCCAGAATATTTTTTTGTAGTTCTGCGACGGATAAATCACAATATTCTATCAAGCGCGAGTGGCTACTCGCAAGTGCGACTAGCTACTCGCCGGCGCCCACTGACTAGTCGCAGGGGCGACTAGCTAGTAGCAGGCGGGACTGACTAGTGGAAACCGCGGCTATCTAGTCGCATTTACATACGTTTCTTTTTGTTTGTTTTCAAAGCTACCCACGAGTGTTGGGTGTCTTAAGACGCGTCTGCTCGCGGGCTGATTGACTGTGTAGTAATTAAAGGTAGCTACACAACAAAATTATGATTTTAAGATGTAAAAATGTGTTTTTTATATATAGAAATTCATTCAAAAATCGTCTGTCGCCAGAGCATTTTTTTGGTGTTCTGCGAATTATTGCTCACAATATTCTATCAGGCGCGAGTGGACTGGTCGACGCTGGGACTAGCCAGTCGCCGGTGCCACTGACTACTAGCAGGGGCGACTAGCTAGTAGCAGGCGGGACTGTCTAGTCGAAATCGCAGCTAGCTAGTCGCATTTACATGCGTTTTATTTTGTTTTTTTTTATAGATTCCCACGAGTGTGAGGTGTCTGCAGACGCGTCTGCTCGCGGGCTCATTGACAGTGCAGTAATTTAAGGTAAATGAAGTTTATAAAAATGAATTTAAGAAGGAAAAGTTTGTTTTTTATATCAAGAAATTCATTCAAAAATCGTCTGGCGCCAGAATATTTTTTTGTAGTTCTGCGACGGATAAATCACAATATTCTATCAAGCGCGAGTGGCTACTCGCAAGTGCGACTAGCTACTCGCCGGCGCCCACTGACTAGTCGCAGGGGCGACTAGCTAGTAGCAGGCGGGACTGACTAGTTGAAACCGCGGCTATCTAGTCGCATTTACATACGTTTCTCTTTGTTTGTTTTTCAAAGTTACCCACGAGTGTTTGGTGTCTAAAGACGCGTCTGCTCGCGGACTGATTGAATTTGTAGTAATTGAAGGTAGCTACAGAACAAAATTATGAATTTAAGAAGGAAAAGTTTGTTTTTTATATAAAGAAATTCATTCAAAAATCGTCTGGCGCCAGAATATTTTTTTGTAGTTCTGCGACGGATAAATCACAATATTCTATCAAGCGCGAGTGGCTACTCGCAAGTGCGACTAGCTACTCGCCGGCGCCCACTGACTAGTCGCAGGGGCGACTAGCTAGTAGCAGGCGGGACTGACTAGTCAAAACCGCGGCTATCTAGTCGCATTTACATACGTTTCTTTTTGTTTGTTTTCAAAGCTACCCACGAGTGTTTGGTGTCTAAAGACGCGTCTGCTCGCGGGCTGATTGACTGTGTAGTAATTAAGGTAGCTACAGAACAAAATTATGAATTTAAGATGGAAAAATGTGTTTTTTATATATAGAAATTCATTCAAAAATCGTCTGTCGCCAGAGCATTTTTTTGGGGTTCTGCGAATTATTGCTCACAATATTCTATCAGGCGCGAGTGGACTGGTCGACGCTGGGACTAGCCAGTCGCCGGTGCCACTGACTCCTAGCCGGGGCGACTAGCTAGTAGCAGGCGGGACTGACTAGTGGAAACCGCGGCTATCTATTTGCATTTACATACGTTTCTCTTTGTTTGTTTTTCAAAGTTACCCACGAGTGTTTGGTGTCTAAAGACGCGTCTGCTCGCGGACTGATTGAATGTGTAGTAATTGAAGGTAGCTACAGAACAAAATTATGAATTTAAGATGGAAAAATGTGTTTTTTATATATAGAAATTCATTCAAAAATCGTCTGTCGCCAGAGCATTTTTTTGGGGTTCTGCGAATTATTGCTCACAATATTCTATCAGGCGCGAGTGGACTGGTCGACGCTGGGACTAGCCAGTCGCCGGTGCCACTGACTACTAGCAGGGGCGACTAGCTACTAGCAGGCGGGACTGTCTAGTCGAAATCGCGGCTAGCTAGTCGCATTTACATGCGTTTTATTTTGTTTTTTTTTTTTTAGATTCCCACGAGTGTGAGGTGTCTGCAGACGCGTCTGCTCGCGGGCTCATTGACAATGCAGTAATTAAAGGTAAATGAAGTTTATAAAAATTAATTTAAGAAGGAAAAGTTTGTTTTTTATATAAAGAAATTCATTCAAAAATCGTCTGGCGCCAGAATATTTTTTTGTAGTTCTGCGACGGATAAATCACAATATTCTATCAAGCGCGAGTGGCTACTCGCAAGTGCGACTAGCTACTCGCCGGCGCCCACTGACTAGTCGCAGGGGCGACTAGCTAGTAGCAGGCGGGACTGACTAGTTGAAACCGCGGCTATCTAGTCGCATTTACATACGTTTCTCTTTGATTGTTTTTCAAAGTTACCCACGAGTGTTTGGTGTCTAAAGACGCGTCTG
This sequence comes from Dryobotodes eremita, assembly GCA_917490735.1. Taxonomy (NCBI): domain Eukaryota; kingdom Metazoa; phylum Arthropoda; class Insecta; order Lepidoptera; family Noctuidae; genus Dryobotodes; species Dryobotodes eremita. The sequence continues at coordinate 12,556,581 of OU823269.1, read as the reverse complement.
CTCGCGGACTGATTGAATGTGTAGTAATTGAAGGTAGCTACAGAACAAAATTATGAATTTAAGATGGAAAAATGTGTTTTTTATATATAGAAATTCATTCAAAAATCGTCTGTCGCCAGAGCATTTTTTTGGGGTTCTGCGAATTATTGCTCACAATATTCTATCAGGCGCGAGTGGACTGGTTGACGCTGGGACTAGCCAGTCGCCGGTGCCACTGACTACTAGCCGGGGCGACTAGCTAGTAGCAGGCGGGACTGACTAGTCGAAATCGCGGCTAGCTAGTCGCATTTACATGCGTTTTATTTTGTTTTTTTTATAGATTCCCACGAGTGTGAGGTGTCTGCAGACGCGTCTGCTCGCGGGTTCATTGACAATGCAGTAATTAAAGGTAAATGAAGTTTATAAAAATGAATTTAAGAAGGAAAAGTTTGTTTTTTATATAAAGAAATTCATTCAAAAATCGTCTGGCGCCAGAATATTTTTTTGTAGTTCTGCGACGGATAAATCACAATATTCTATCAAGCGCGAGAGGCTACTCGCAAATGCGACTAGCTAGTCGCCGGCGCCCACTGACTAGTCGCAGGGGCGACTAGCTAGTAGCAGGCGGGACTGACTAGTGGAAACCGCGGCTATCTAGTCGCATTTACATACGTTTCTCTTTGTTTGTTTTCAAAGCTACCCACGAGTGTTTGGTGTCTAAAGACGCGTCTGCTTGCGGGCTGATTGACTGTGTAGTAATTGAAGGTAGCTACAGAACAAAATTATGAATTTAAGATGTAAAAATGTGTTTTTTATATATAGAAATTCATTCAAAAATCGTCTGTCGCCAGAGCATTTTTTTGGGGTTCTGCGAATTATTGCTCACAATATTCTATCAGGCGCGAGTGGACTGGTTGACGCTGGGACTAGCCAGTCGCCGGTACCACTGACTACTAGCAGGGGCGACTAGCTAGTAGCAGGCGGGACTGACTAGTCGAAATCGCGGCTAGCTAGTCGCATTTACATGCGTTTTATTTTGTTTTTTTTTATAGATTCCCACGAGTGTGAGGTGTCTGCAGACGCGTCTGCTCGCGGGCTCATTGACAATGCAGTAATTAAAGGTAAATGAAGTTTATAAAAATGAATTTAAGAAGGAAAAGTTTGTTTTTTATATAAAGAAATTCATTCAAAAATCGTCTGGCGCCAGAATATTTTTTTGTAGTTCTGCGACGGATAAATCACAATATTCTATCAAGCGCGAGTGGCTACTCGCAAATGCGACTAGCTAGTCTTCGGCACCCACTGACTAGTCGCAGGGGCGACTAGCTAGTAGCAGGCGGGACTGACTAGTGGAAACCGCGGCTATCTAGTCGCATTTACATACGTTTCTCTTTGTTTGTTTTCAAAGCTACCCACGAGTGTTTGGTGTCCAAAGACGCATCTGCTCGCGGGCTGATTGACTGTGTAGTAATTGAAGGTAGCTACAGAACAAAATTATGAATTTAAGATGTAAAAATGTGTTTTTTATATATAGAAATTCATTCAAAAATCGTCTGTCGCCAGAGCAATTTTTTGGGGTTCTGCGAATTATTGCTCACAATATTCTATCAGGCGCGAGTGGACTGGTCGACGCTGGGACTAGCCAGTCGCCGGTGCCACTGACTACTAGCAGGGGCGACTAGCTAGTAGCAGGCGGGACTGACTAGTCGAAATCGCGGCTAGCTAGTCGCATTTACATGCGTTTTATTTTGTTTTTTTTTATAGATTCCCACGATTGTGAGGTGTCTGCAGACGCGTCTGCTCGCGGGCTCATTGACAGTGCAGTAATTAAAGGTAAATGAAGTTTATAAAATTGAATTTAAGAAGGAAAAGTTTGTTTTTTATATAAAGAAATTCATTCAAAAATCGTCTGGCGCCAGAATATTTTTTTGTAGTTCTGCGACGGATAAATCACAATATTCTATCAAGCGCGAGTGGCTACTCGCAAATGCGACTAGCTAGTCGCCGGCGCCCACTGACTAGTCGCAGGGGCGACTAGCTAGTAGCAGGCGGGACTGACTAGTGGAAACCGCGGCTATCTAGTCGCATTTACATACGTTTCTCTTTGTTTGTTTTCAAAGCTACCCACGAGTGTTTGGTGTCTAAAGACGCGTCTGCTCGCGGGCTGATTGACTGTGTAGTAATTGAAGGTAGCTACAGAACAAAATTATGAATTTAAGATGTAAAAATATGTTTTTTATATATAGAAATTCATTCAAACATCGTCTGTCGCCAGAGCATTTTTTTGGGGTTCTGCGAATTATTGCTCACAATATTCTATCAGGCGCGAGTGGACTGGTCGACGCTGGGACTAGCCAGTCGCCGGTGCCACTGACTACTAGCCGGGGCGACTAGCTAGTAGCAGGCGGGACTGTCTAGTCGAAATCGCGGCTAGCTAGTCGCATTTACATGCGTTTTATTTTGTTTTTTTTTTTATAGATTCCCACGAGTGTGAGGTGTCTGCAGACGCGTCTGCTCGCGGGCTCATTGACAGTGCAGTAATTAAAGGTAAATGAAGTTTATAAAAATGAATTTAAGAAGGAAAAGTTTGTTTTTTATATAAAGAAATTCATTCAAAAATCGTCTGGCGCCAGAATATTTTTTTGTAGTTCTGCGACGGATAAATCACAATATTCTATCAAGCGCGAGTGGCTACTCGCAAGTGCGACTAGCTACTCGCCGGCGCCCACTGACTAGTCCCAGGGGCGACTAGCTAGTAGCAGGCGGGACTGACTAGTTGAAACCGCGGCTATCTAGTCGCATTTACATACGTTTCTCTTTGTTTGTTTTCAAAGCTACCCACGAGTGTTTGGTGTCTAAAGACGCGTCTGCTCGCGGGCTGATTGACTGTGTAGTAATTGAAGGTAGCTACAGAACAAAATTATGAATTTAAGATGGAAAAATGTGTTTTTTATATATAGAAATTCATTCAAAAATCGTCTGTCGCCAGAGCATTTTTTTGGGGTTCTGCGAATTATTGCTCACAATATTCTATCAGGCGCGAGTGGACTGGTCGACGCTGGGACTAGCCAGTCGCCGGTGCCACTGACTACTAGCAGGGGCGACTAGCTAGTAGCAGGCGGGACTGTCTAGTCGAAATCGCGGCTAGCTAGTCGCATTTACATGCGTTTTATTTTGTTTTTTTTTATAGATTCCCACGAGTGTGAGGTGTCTGCAGACGCGTCTGCTCGCGGGCTCATTGACAATGCAGTAATTAAAGGTAAATGAAGTTTATAAAAATTAATTTAAGAAGGAAAAGTTTGTTTTTTATATAAAGAAATTCATTCAAAAATCGTCTGGCGCCAGAATATTTTTTTGTAGTTCTGCGACGGATAAATCACAATATTCTATCAAGCGCGAGTGGCTACTCGCAAGTGCGACTAGCTACTCGCCGGCGCCCACTGACTAGTCGCAGGGGCGACTAGCTAGTAGCAGGCGGGACTGACTAGTTGAAACCGCGGCTATCTAGTCGCATTTACATACGTTTCTCTTTGATTGTTTTTCAAAGTTACCCACGAGTGTTTGGTGTCTAAAGACGCGTCTGCTCGCGGACTGATTGAATGTGTAGTAATTGAAGGTAGCTACAGAACAAAATTATGAATTTAAGATGGAAAAATGTGTTTTTTATATATAGAAATTCATTCAAAAATCGTCTGTCGCCAGAGCATTTTTTTGGGGTTCTGCGAATTATTGCTCACAATATTCTATCAGGCGCGAGTGGACTGGTTGACGCTGGGACTAGCCAGTCGCCGGTGCCACTGACTACTAGCAGGGGCGACTAGCTAGTAGCAGGCGGGACTGACTAGTCGAAATCGCGGCTAGCTAGTCGCATTTACATGCGTTTTATTTTGTTTTTTTTTATAGATTCCCACGAGTGTGAGGTGTCTGCAGACGCGTCTGCTCGCGGGCTCATTGACAATGCAGTAATTAAAGGTAAATGAAGTTTATAAAAATGAATTTAAGAAGGAAAAGTTTGTTTTTTATATAAAGAAATTCATTCAAAAATCGTCTGGCGCCAGAATATTTTTTTGTAGTTCTGCGACGGATAAATCACAATATTCTATCAAGCGCGAGTGGCTACTCGCAAATGCGACTAGCTAGTCTTCGGCGCCCACTGACTAGTCGCAGGGGCGACTAGCTAGTAGCAGGCGGGATTGACTAGTGGAAACCGCGGCTATCTAGTCGCATTTACATACGTTTCTCTTTGTTTGTTTTCAAAGCTACCCACGAGTGTTTGGTGTCCAAAGACGCATCTGCTCGCGGGCTGATTGACTGTGTAGTAATTGAAGGTAGCTACAGAACAAAATTATGAATTTAAGATGTAAAAATGTGTTTTTTATATATAGAAATTCATTCAAAAATCGTCTGTCGCCAGAGCAATTTTTTGGGGTTCTGCGAATTATTGCTCACAATATTCTATCAGGCGCGAGTGGACTGGTCGACGCTGGGACTAGCCAGTCGCCGGTGCCACTGACTACTAGCAGGGGCGACTAGCTAGTAGCAGGCGGGACTGACTAGTCGAAATCGCGGCTAGCTAGTCGCATTTACATGCGTTTTATTTTGTTTTTTTTTATAGATTCCCACGAGTGTGAGGTGTCTGCAGACGCGTCTGCTCGCGGGCTCATTGACAGTGCAGTAATTAAAGGTAAATGAAGTTTATAAAATTGAATTTAAGAAGGAAAAGTTTGTTTTTTATATAAAGAAATTCATTCAAAAATCGTCTGGCGCCAGAATATTTTTTTGTAGTTCTGCGACGGATAAATCACAATATTCTATCAAGCGCGAGTGGCTACTCGCAAATGCGACTAGCTAGTCGCCGGCGCCCACTGACTAGTCGCAGGGGCGACTAGCTAGTAGCAGGCGGGACTGACTAGTGGAAACCGCGGCTATCTAGTCGCATTTACATACGTTTCTCTTTGTTTGTTTTCAAAGCTACCCACGAGTGTTTGGTGTCTAAAGACGCGTCTGCTCGCGGGCTGATTGACTGTGTAGTAATTGAAGGTAGCTACAGAACAAAATTATGAATTTAAGATGTAAAAATATGTTTTTTATATATAGAAATTCATTCAAAAATCGTCTGTCGCCAGAGCATTTTTTTGGGGTTCTGCGAATTATTGCTCACAATATTCTATCAGGCGCGAGTGGACTGGTCGACGCTGGGACTAGCCAGTCGCCGGTGCCACTGACTACTAGCCGGGGCGACTAGCTAGTAGCAGGCGGGACTGTCTAGTCGAAATCGCGGCTAGCTAGTCGCATTTACATGCGTTTTATTTTGTTTTTTTTTTTATAGATTCCCACGAGTGTGAGGTGTCTGCAGACGCGTCTGCTCGCGGGCTCATTGACAGTGCAGTAATTAAAGGTAAATGAAGTTTATAAAAATGAATTTAAGAAGGAAAAGTTTGTTTTTTATATAAAGAAATTCATTCAAAAATCGTCTGGCGCCAGAATATTTTTTTGTAGTTCTGCGACGGATAAATCACAATATTCTATCAAGCGCGAGTGGCTACTCGCAAGTGCGACTAGCTACTCGCCGGCGCCCACTGACTAGTCCCAGGGGCGACTAGCTAGTAGCAGGCGGGACTGACTAGTTGAAACCGCGGCTATCTAGTCGCATTTACATACGTTTCTCTTTGTTTGTTTTCAAAGCTACCCACGAGTGTTTGGTGTCTAAAGACGCGTCTGCTCGCGGGCTGATTGACTGTGTAGTAATTGAAGTTAGCTACAGAACAAAATTATGAATTTAAGATGTAAAAATGTGTTTTTTATATAAAGAAATTCATTCAAAAATCGTCTGTCGCCAGAGCATTTTTTTGGGGTTTTGCGAATTATTGCTCACAATATTCTATCAGGCGCGAGTGGACTGGTCGACGCTGGGACTAGCCAGTCGCCGGTGCCACTGACTACTAGCCGGGGCGACTAGCTAGTAGCAGGCGGGACTGTCTAGTCGAAATCGCGGCTAGCTAGTCGCATTTACATGCGTTTTATTTTTTATTTTTTTTATAGATTCCCACGAGTGTAGGGTGTCTGCAGACGCGTCTGCTCGCGGGCTCATTGACAGTGCAGTAATTAAAGGTAAATGAAGTTTATAAAAATGAATTTAAGAAGGAAAAGTTTGTTTTTTATATAAAGAAATTCATTCAAAAATCGTCTGGCGCCAGAATATTTTTTTGTAGTTCTGCGACGGATTAATCACAATATTCTATCAAGCGCGAGTGGCTACTCGCAAGTGCGACTAGCTACTCGCCGGCGCCCACTGACTAGTCGCAGGGGCGACTAGCTAGTAGCAGGCGGGACTGACTAGTGGAAACCGCGGCTATCTAGTCGCATTTACATACGTTTCTTTTTGTTTGTTTTCAAAGCTACCCACGAGTGTTGGGTGTCTAAAGACGCGTCTGCTCGCGGGCTGATTGACTGTGTAGTAATTAAAGGTAGCTACACAACAAAATTATGATTTTAAGATGTAAAAATGTGTTTTTTATATATAGAAATACATTCAAAAATCGTCTGTCGCCAGAGCATTTTTTTGGTGTTCTGCGAATTATTGCTCACAATATTCTATCAGGCGCGAGTGGACTGGTCGACGCTGGGACTAGCCAGTCGCCGGTGCCACTGACTACTAGCAGGGGCGACTAGCTAGTAGCAGGCGGGACTGTCTAGTCGAAATCGCGGCTAGCTAGTCGCATTTACATACGTTTCTCTTTGTTTGTTTTTCAAAGTTACCCACGAGTGTTTGGTGTTTAAAGACGCGTCTGCTCGCGGACTGATTGAATTTGTAGTAATTGAAGGTAGCTACAGAACAAAATTATGAATTTAAGAAGGAAAAGTTTGTTTTTTATATAAAGAAATTCATTCAAGAATCGTCTGGCGCCAGAATATTTTTTTGTAGTTCTGCGACGGATAAATCACAATATTCTATAAAGCGCGAGTGGCTACTCGCAAGTGCGACTAGCTACTCGCCGGCGCCCACTGACTAGTCGCAGGGGCGACTAGCTAGTAGCAGGCGGGACTGACTAGTGGAAACCGCGGCTATCTAGTCGCATTTACATACGTTTCTCTTTGTTTGTTTTCAAAGCTACCCACGAGTGTTTGGTGTCTAAAGACGCGTCTGCTCGCGGACTGATTGAATGTGTAGTAATTGAAGGTAGCTACAAAACAAAATTATGAATTTAAGATGGAAAAATGTGTTTTTTATATATAGAAATTCATTCAAAAATCGTCTGTCGCCAGAGCATTTTTTTGGGGTTCTGCGAATTATTGCTCACAATATTCTATTAGGCGCGAGTGGACTGGTCGACGCTGGGACTAGCCAGTCGCCGGTGCCACTGACTCCTAGCCGGGGCGACTAGCTAGTAGCAGGCGGGACTGACTAGTGGAAACCGCGGCTATCTATTTGCATTTACATACGTTTCTCTTTGTTTGTTTTTCAAAGTTACCCACGAGTGTTTGGTGTCTAAAGACGCGTCTGCTCGCGGACTGATTGAATGTGTAGTAATTAAAGGTAGCTACAGAACAAAATTATGAATTTAAGATGGAAAAATGTGTTTTTTATATATAGAAATTCATTCAAAAATCGTCTGTCGCCAGAGCATTTTTTTGGGGTTCTGCGAATTATTGCTCACAATATTCTATCAGGCGCGAGTGGACTGGTCGACGCTGGGACTAGCCAGTCGCCGGTGCCACTGACTACTAGCAGGGGCGACTAGCTAGTAGCAGGCGGGACTGTCTAGTCGAAATCGCGGCTAGCTAGTCGCATTTACATGCGTTTTATTTTGTTTTTTTTTATAGATTCCCACGAGTGTGAGGTGTCTGCAGACGCGTCTGCTCGCGGGCTCATTGACAATGCAGTAATTAAAGGTAAATGAAGTTTATAAAAATGAATTTAAGAAGGAAAAGTTTGTTTTTTATATAAAGAAATTCATTCAAAAATCGTCTGGCGCCAGAATATTTTTTTGTAGTTCTGCGACGGATAAATCACAATATTCTATCAAGCGCGAGTGGCTACTCGCAAGTGCGACTAGCTACTCGCCGGCGCCCACTGACTAGTCGCAGGGGCGACTAGCTAGTAGCAGGCGGGACTGACTAGTTGAAACCGCGGCTATCTAGTCGCATTTACATACGTTTCTCTTTGATTGTTTTTCAAAGTTACCCACGAGTGTTTGGTGTCTAAAGACGCGTCTGCTCGCGGACTGATTGAATGTGTAGTAATTGAAGGTAGCTACAGAACAAAATTATGAATTTAAGATGGAAAAATGTGTTTTTTATATATAGAAATTCATTCAAAAATCGTCTGTCGCCAGAGCATTTTTTTGGGGTTCTGCGAATTATTGCTCACAATATTCTATCAGGCGCGAGTGGACTGGTTGACGCTGGGACTAGCCAGTCGCCGGTGCCACTGACTACTAGCAGGGGCGACTAGCTAGTAACAGGCGGGACTGACTAGTCGAAATCGCGGCTAGCTAGTCGCATTTACATGCGTTTTATTTTGTTTTTTTTATAGATTCCCACGAGTGTGAGGTGTCTGCAGACGCGTCTGCTCGCGGGCTCATTGACAATGCAGTAATTAAAGGTAAATGAAGTTTATAAAAATGAATTTAAGAAGGAAAAGTTTGTTTTTTATATAAAGAAATTCATTCAAAAATCGTCTGGCGCCAGAATATTTTTTGTAGTTCTGCGACGGATAAATCACAATATTCTATCAAGCGCGAGTGGCTACTCGCAAATGCGACTAGCTAGTCTTCGGCGCCCACTGACTAGTCGCAGGGTCGACTAGCTAGTAGCAGGCGGGACTGACTAGTGGAAACCGCGGCTATCTAGTCGCATTTACATACGTTTCTCTTTGTTTGTTTTCAAAGCTACCCACGAGTGTTTGGTGTCTAAAGACGCGTCTGCTCGCGGGCTGATTGACTGTGTAGTAATTGAAGGTAGCTACAGAACAAAATTATGAATTTAAGATGTAAAAATGTGTTTTTTATATAAAGAAATTCATTCAAAAATCGTCTGTCGCCAGAGCATTTTTTTGGGGTTTTGCGAATTATTGCTCACAATATTCTATCAGGCGCGAGTGGACTGGTCGACGCTGGGACTAGCCAGTCGCCGGTGCCACTGACTACTAGCAGGGGCGACTAGCTAGTAGCAGGCGGGACTGACTAGTTGAAACCGCGGCTATCTAGTCGCATTTACATACGTTTCTCTTTGTTTGTTTTTCAAAGTTACCCACGAGTGTTTGGTGTCTAAAGACGCGTCTGCTCGCGGACTGATTGAATGTGTAGTAATTGAAGGTAGCTACAGAACAAAATTATGAATTTAAGATGGAAAAATGTGTTTTTTATATATAGAAATTCATTCAAAAATCGTCTGTCGCCAGAGCATTTTTTTGGGGTTCTGCGAATTATTGCTCACAATATTCTATCAGGCGCGAGTGGACTGGTTGACGCTGGGACTAGCCAGTCGCCGGTGCCACTGACTACTAGCAGGGGCGACTAGCTAGTAACAGGCGGGACTGACTAGTCGAAATCGCGGCTAGCTAGTCGCATTTACATGCGTTTTATTTTGTTTTTTTTATAGATTCCCACGAGTGTGAGGTGTCTGCAGACGCGTCTGCTCGCGGGCTCATTGACAATGCAGTAATTAAAGGTAAATGAAGTTTATAAAAATGAATTTAAGAAGGAAAAGTTTGTTTTTTATATAAAGAAATTCATTCAAAAATCGTCTGGCGCCAGAATATTTTTTGTAGTTCTGCGACGGATAAATCACAATATTCTATCAAGCGCGAGTGGCTACTCGCAAATGCGACTAGCTAGTCTTCGGCGCCCACTGACTAGTCGCAGGGGCGACTAGCTAGTAGCAGGCGGGACTGACTAGTGGAAACCGCGGCTATCTAGTCGCATTTACATACGTTTCTCTTTGTTTGTTTTCAAAGCTACCCACGAGTGTATGGTGTCTAAAGACGCGTCTGCTCGCGGGCTGATTGACTGTGTAGTAATTGAAGGTAGCTACAGAACAAAATTATGAATTTAAGATGTAAAAATGTGTTTTTTATATATAGAAATTCATTCAAAAATCGTCTGTCGCCAGAGCATTTTTTTGGGGTTCTGCGAATTATTGCTCACAATATTCTATCAGGCGCGAGTGGACTGGTCGACGCTGGGACTAGCCATTCGCCGGTGCCACTGACTACTAGCAGGGGCGACTAGCTAGTAGCAGGCGGGACTGACTAGTTGAAACCGCGGCTAGCTAGTCGCATTTACATGCGTTTTTTTTTGTTTTTTTTTATAGATTCCCACGAGTGTGAGGTGTCTGCAGACGCGTCTGCTCGCGGGCTCATTGACAATGCAGTAATTAAAGGTAAATGAAGTTTATAAAAATGAATTTAAGAAGGAATAGTTTGTTTTTTATATAAAGAAATTCATTCAAAAATCGTCTGGCGCCAGAATATTTTTTTGTAGTTCTGCGACGGATAAATCACAATATTCTATCAAGCGCGAGTGGCTACTCGCAAATGCGACTAGCTAGTCTTCGGCGCCCACTGACTAGTCGCAGGGGCGACTAGCTAGTAGCAGGCGGGACTGACTAGTGGAAACCGGGGCTATCTAGTCGCATTTACATACGTTTCTCTTTGTTTGTTTTCAAAGCTACCCACGAGTGTATGGTGTCTAAAGACGCGTCTGCTCGCGGGCTGATTGACTGTGTAGTAATTGAAGGTAGCTACAGAACAAAATTATGAATTTAAGATGTAAAAATGTGTTTTTTATATATAGAAATTCATTCAAAAATCGTCTGTCGCCAGAGCATTTTTTTGGGGTTCTGCGAATTATTGCTCACAATATTCTATCAGGCGCGAGTGGACTGGTCGACGCTGGGACTAGCCATTCGCCGGTGCCACTGACTACTAGCAGGGGCGACTAGCTAGTAGCAGGCGGGACTGACTAGTTGAAACCGCGGCTAGCTAGTCGCATTTACATGCGTTTTTTTTTGTTTTTTTTTATAGATTCCCACGAGTGTGAGGTGTCTGCAGACGCGTCTGCTCGCGGGCTCATTGACAATGCAGTAATTAAAGGTAAATGAAGTTTATAAAAATGAATTTAAGAAGGAATAGTTTGTTTTTTATATAAAGAAATTCATTCAAAAATCGTCTGGCGCCAGAATATTTTTTTGTAGTTCTGCGACGGATAAATCACAATATTCTATCAAGCGCGAGTGGCTACTCGCAAATGCGACTAGCTAGTCTTCGGCGCCCACTGACTAGTCGCAGGGGCGACTAGCTAGTAGCAGGCGGGACTGACTAGTGGAAACCGCGGCTATCTAGTCGCATTTACATACGTTTCTCTTTGTTTGTTTTCAAAGCTACCCACGAGTGTTTGGTGTCTAAAGACGCGTCTGCTCGCGGACTGATTGAATGTGTAGTAATTGAAGGTAGCTACAGAACAAAATTATGAATTTAAGATGGAAAAATGTGTTTTTTATATATAGAAATTCATTCAAAAATCGTCTGTCGCCAGAGCATTTTTTTGGGGTTCTGCGAATTATTGCTCACAATATTCTATCAGGCGCGAGTGGACTGGTCGACGCTGGGACTAGCCAGTCGCCGGTGCCACTGACTACTAGCCGGGGCGACTAGCTAGTAGCAGGCGGGACTGTCTAGTCGAAATCGCGGCTAGCTAGTCGCATTTACATACGTTTCTCTTTGTTTGTTTTTCAAAGTTACCCACGAGTGTTTGGTGTCTAAAGACGCGTCTGCTCGCGGACTGATTGAATGTGTAGTAATTGAAGGTAGCTACAGAACAAAATTATGAATTTAAGATGGAAAAATGTGTTTTTTATATATAGAAATTCATTCAAAAATCGTCTGTCGCCAGAGCATTTTTTTGGGGTTCTGCGAATTATTGCTCACAATATTCTATCAGGCACGAGTGGACTGGTCGACGCTGGGACTAGCCAGTCGCCGGTGCCACTGACTACTAGCAGGGGCGACTAGCTAGTAGCAGGCGGGACTGTCTAGTCGAAATCGCGGCTAGCTAGTCGCATTTACATGCGTTTTATTTTGTTTTTTTTTATAGATTCCCACGAGTGTGAGGTGTCTGCAGACGCGTCTGCTCGCGGGCTCATTGACAATGCAGTAATTAAAGGTAAATGAAGTTTATAAAAATGAATTTAAGAAGGAAAAGTTTGTTTTTTATATAAAGAAATTCATTCAAAAATCGTCTGGCGCCAGAATATTTTTTTGTAGTTCTGCGACGGATAAATCACAATATTCTATCAAGCGCGAGTGGCTACTCGCAAGTGCGACTAGCTACTCGCCGGCGCCCACTGACTAGTCGCAGGGGCGACTAGCTAGTAGCAGGCGGGACTGACTAGTTGAAACCGCGGCTATCTAGTCGCATTTACATACGTTTCTCTTTGATTGTTTTTCAAAGTTACCCACGAGTGTTTGGTGTCTAAAGACATGTCTGCTCGCGGACTGATTTAATGTGTAGTAATTGAAGGTAGCTACAGAACAAAATTATGAATTTAAGATGGAAAAATGTGTTTTTTATATATAGAAATTCATTCAAAAATCGTCTGTCGCCAGAGCATTTTTTTTGAGTTCTGCGAATTATTGCTCACAATATTCTATCAGGCGCGAGTGGACTGGTCGACGCTGGGACTAGCCAGTCGCCGGTGCCACTGACTACTAGCAGGGGCGACTAGCTAGTAGCAGGCGGGACTGTCTAGTCGAAATCGCGGCTAGCTAGTCGCATTTACATGCGTTTTATTTTGTTTTTTTTTATAGATTCCCACGAGTGTGAGGTGTCTGCAGACGCGTCTGCTCGCGGGCTCATTGACAATGCAGTAATTAAAGGTAAATGAAGTTTATAAAAATGAATTTAAGAAGGAAAAGTTTGTTTTTTATATAAAGAAATTCATTCAAAAATCGTCTGGCGCCAGAATATTTTTTTGTAGTTCTGCGACGGATAAATCACAATATTCTATCAAGCGCGAGTGGCTACTCGCAAGTGCGACTAGCTACTCGCCGGCGCCCACTGACTAGTCGCAGGGGCGACTAGCTAGTAGCAGGCGGGACTGACTAGTCAAAACCGCGGCTATCTAGTCGCATTTACATACGTTTCTTTTTGTTTGTTTTCAAAGCTACCCACGAGTGTTTGGTGTCTAAAGACGCGTCTGCTCGCGGGCTGATTGACTGTGTAGTAATTAAGGTAGCTACAGAACAAAATTATGAATTTAAGATAAAAAAATGTTTTTTTTTTATATAGAAACTCATTCAAAAATCGTCTGTCGCCAGAGCATTTTTTTGGGGTTCTGCGAATTATTGCTCACAATATTCTATCAGGCGCGAGTGGACTGGTCGACGCTGGGACTAGCCAGTCGCCGGTGCCACTGACTACTAGCCGGGGCGACTAGCTAGTAGCAGGCGGGACTGTCTAGTCGAAATCGCGGCTAGCTAGTCGCATTTACATGCGTTTTATTTTGTTTTTTTTTTTATAGATTCCCACGAGTGTGAGGTGTCTGCAGACGCGTCTGCTCGCGGGCTCATTGACAGTGCAGTAATTAAAGGTATATGAAGTTTATAAAAATGAATTTAAGAAGGAAAAGTATGTTTTTTATATAAAGAAATTCATTCAAAAATCGTCTGGCGCCAGAATATTTTTTTGTAGTTCTGCGACGGATAAATCACAATATTCTATCAAGCGCGAGTGGCTACTCGCAAGTGCGACTAGCTACTCGCCGGCGCCCACTGACTAGTCGCAGGGGCGACTAGCTAGTAGCAGGCGGGACTGACTAGTCAAAACCGCGGCTATCTAGTCGCATTTACATACGTTTCTTTTTGTTTGTTTTCAAAGCTACCCACGAGTGTTTGGTGTCTAAAGACGCGTCTGCTCGCAGGCTGATTGACTGTGTAGTAACTACAGGTAGCTACACAACAAAATTATGATTTTAAGATGTAAAAATGTGTTTTTTATATATAGAAATTCATTCAAAAATCGTCTGTCGCCAGAGCATTTTTTTGGTGTTCTGCGAATTATTGCTCACAATATTCTATCAGGCGCGAGTGGACTGGTCGACGCTGGGACTAGCCAGTCGCCGGTGCCACTGACTACTAGCAGGGGCGACTAGCTAGTAGCAGGCGGGACTGTCTAGTCGAAATCGCGGCTAGCTAGTCGCATTTACATGCGTTTTATTTTGTTTTTTTTTATAGATTCCCACGAGTGTGAGGTGTCTGCAGACGCGTCTGCTCGCGGGCTCATTGACAATGCAGTAATTAAAGGTAAATGAAGTTTATAAAAATGAATTTAAGAAGGAAAAGTTTGTTTTTTATATAAAGAAATTCATTCAAAAATCGTCTAGCGCCAGAATATTTTTTTGTAGTTCTGCGACGGATAAATCACAATATTCTATCAAGCGCGAGTGGCTACTCGCAAGTGCGACTAGCTACTCGCCGGCGCCCACTGACTAGTCGCAGGGGCGACTAGCTAGTAGCAGGTGGGACTGACTAGTCAAAACCGCGGCTATCTAGTCGCATTTACATACGTTTCTTTTTGTTTGTTTTCAAAGCTACCCACGAGTGTTTGGTGTCTAAAGACGCGTCTGCTCGCGGGCTGATTGACTGTGTAGTAACTACAGGTAGCTACACAACAAAATTATGATTTTAAGATGTAAAAATGTGTTTTTTATATATAGAAATTCATTCAAAAATCGTCTGTCGCCAGAGCATTTTTTTGGTGTTCTGCGAATTATTGCTCACAATATTCTATCAGGCGCGAGTGGACTGGTCGACGCTGGGACTAGCCATTCGCCGGTGCCACTGACTACTAGCAGGGGCGACTAGCTAGTAGCAGGCGGGACTGACTAGTTGAAACCGCGGCTAGCTAGTCGCATTTACATGCGTTTTATTTTGTTTTTTTTTATAGATTCCCACGAGTCTGAGGTGTCTGCAGACGCGTCTGCTCGCGGGCTCATTGACAATGCAGTAATTAAAGGTAAATGAAGTTTATAAAAATGAATTTAAGAAGGAATAGTTTGTTTTTTATATAAAGAAATTCATTCAAAAATCGTCTGGCGCCAGAATATTTTTTTGTAGTTCTGCGACGGATAAATCACAATATTCTATCAAGCGCGAGTGGCTACTCGCAAATGCGACTAGCTAGTCTTCGGCGCCCACTGACTAGTCGCAGGGGCGACTAGCTAGTAGCAGGCGGGACTGACTAGTGGAAACCGCGGCTATCTAGTCGCATTTACATACGTTTCTCTTTGTTTGTTTTCAAAGCTACCCACGAGTGTTTGGTGTCTAAAGACGCGTCTGCTCGCGGACTGATTGAATGTGTAGTAATTGAAGGTAGCTACAGAACAAAATTATGAATTTAAGATGGAAAAATGTGTTTTTTATATATAGAAATTCATTCAAAAATCGTCTGTCGCCAGAGCATTTTTTTGGGGTTCTGCGAATTATTGCTCACAATATTCTATCAGGCGCGAGTGGACTGGTCGACGCTGGGACTAGCCAGTCGCCGGTGCCACTGACTCCTAGCCGGGGCGACTAGCTAGTAGCAGGCGGGACTGTCTAGTCGAAATCGCGGCTAGCTAGTCGCATTTACATACGTTTCTCTTTGTTTGTTTTTCAAAGTTACCCACGAGTGTTTGGTGTCTAAAGACGCGTCTGCTCGCGGACTGATTGAATGTGTAGTAATTGAAGGTAGCTACAGAACAAAGTTATGAATTTAAGATGGAAAAATGTGTTTTTTATATATAGAAATTCATTCAAAAATCGTCTGTCGCCAGAGCATTTTTTTGGGGTTCTGCGAATTATTGCTCACAATATTCTATCAGGCGCGAGTGGACTGGTCGACGCTGGGACTAGCCAGTCGCCGGTGCCACTGACTACTAGCAGGGGCGACTAGCTAGTAGCAGGCGGGACTGTCTAGTCGAAATCGCGGCTAGCTAGTCGCATTTACATGCGTTTTATTTTGTTTTTTTTTATAGATTCCCACGAGTGTGAGGTGTCTGCAGACGCGTCTGCTCGCGGGCTCATTGACAATGCAGTAATTAAAGGTAAATGAAGTTTATAAAAATGAATTTAAGAAGGAAAAGTTTGTTTTTTATATAAAGAAATTCATTCAAAAATCGTCTGGCGCCAGAATATTTTTTTGTAGTTCTGCGACGGATAAATCACAATATTCTATCAAGCGCGAGTGGCTACTCGCAAGTGCGACTAGCTACTCGCCGGCGCCCACTGACTAGTCGCAGGGGCGACTAGCTAGTAGCAGGCGGGACTGACTAGTCAAAACCGCGGCTATCTAGTCGCATTTAGATACGTTTCTTTTTGTTTGTTTTCAAAGCTACCCACGAGTGTTTGGTGTCTAAAGACGCGTCTGCTTGCGGGCTGATTGAATGTGTAGTAACTACAGGTAGCTACACAACAAAATTATGATTTTAAGATGTAAAAATGTGTTTTTTATATATAGAAATTCATTCAAAAATCGTCTGTCGCCAGAGCATTTTTTTGGTGTTCTGCGAATTATTGCTCACAATATTCTATCAGGCGCGAGTGGACTGGTCGACGCTGGGACTAGCCAGTCGCCGGTGCCACTGACTACTAGCCGGGGCGACTAGCTAGTAGCAGGCGGGACTGTCTAGTCGAAATCGCGGCTAGCTAGTCGCATTTACATGCGTTTTATTTTGTTTTTTTTTTATAGATTCCCACGAGTGTGAGGTGTCTGCAGACGCGTCTGCTCGCGGGCTCATTGACAGTGCAGTAATTAAAGGTAAATGAAGTTTATAAAAATGAATTTAAGAAGGAAAAGTTTGTTTTTTATATCAAGAAATTCATTCAAAAATCGTCTGGCGCCAGAATATTTTTTTGTAGTTCTGCGACGGATAAATCACAATATTCTATCGAGCGCGAGTGGCTACTCGCAAGTGCGACTAGCTACTCGCCGGCGCCCACTGACTAGTCGCAGGGGCGACTAGCTAGTAGCAGGCGGGACTGACTAGTTGAAACCGCGGCTATCTAGTCGCATTTACATACGTTTCTCTTTGATTGTTTTTCAAAGTTACCCACGAGTGTTTGGTGTCTAAGACGCGTCTGCTCGCGGACTGATTGAATGTGTAGTAATTGAAGGTAGCTACAGAACAAAATTATGAATTTAAGATGGAAAAATGTGTTTTTTATATATAGAAATTCATTCAAAAATCGTCTGTCGCCAGAGCATTTTTTTTGAGTTCTGCGAATTATTGCTCACAATATTCTATCAGGCGCGAGTGGACTGGTCGACGCTGGGACTAGCCAGTCGCCGGTGCCACTGACTACTAGCAGGGGTGACTAGCTAGTAGCAGGCGGGACTGTCTAGTCGAAATCGCGGCTAGCTAGTCGCATTTACATGCGTTTTATTTTGTTTTTTTTTTATAGATTCCCACGAGTGTGAGGTGTCTGCAGACGCGTCTGCTCGCGGGCTCATTGACAATGCAGTAATTAAAGGTAAATGAAGTTTATAAAAATGAATTTAAGAAGGAAAAGTTTGTTTTTTATATAAAGAAATTCATTCAAAAATCGTCTGGCGCCAGAATATTTTTTTGTAGTTCTGCGACGGATAAATCACAATATTCTATCAAGCGCGAGTGGCTACTCGCAAGTGCGACTAGCTACTCGCCGGCGCCCACTGACTAGTCGCAGGGGCGACTAGCTAGTAGCAGGCGGGACTGACTAGTCAAAACCGCGGCTATCTAGTCGCATTTACATACGTTTCTCTTTGTTTGTTTTCAAAGCTACCCACGAGTGTTTGGTGTCTAAAGACGCGTCTGCTCGCGGACTGATTGAATGTGTAGTAATTGAAGGTAGCTACAGAACAAAATTATGAATTTAAGATGGAAAAATGTGTTTTTTATATATAGAAATTCATTCAAAAATCGTCTGTCGCCAGAGCATTTTTTTGGGGTTCTGCGAATTATTGCTCACAATATTCTATCAGGCGCGAGTGGACTGGTCGACGCTGGGACTAGCCAGTCGCCGGTGCCACTGACTACTAGCAGGGGCGACTAGCTAGTAGCAGGCGGGACTGTCTAGTCGAAATCGCGGCTAGCTAGTCGCATTTACATGCGTTTTATTTTGTTTTTTTTTTATAGATTCCCACGAGTGTGAGGTGTCTGCAGACGCGTCTGCTCGCGGGCTCATTGACAGTGCAGTAATTAAAGGTAAATGAAGTTTATAAAAATGAATTTAAGAAGGAAAAGTTTGTTTTTTATATCAAGAAATTCATTCAAAAATCGTCTGGCGCCAGAATATTTTTTTGTAGTTCTGCGACGGATAAATCACAATATTCTATCAAGCGCGAGTGGCTACTCGCAAGTGCGACTAGCTACTCGCCGGCGCCCACTGACTAGTCGCAGGGGCGACTAGCTAGTAGCAGGCGGGACTGACTAGTGGAAACCGCGGCTATCTAGTCGCATTTACATACGTTTCTCTTTGTTTGTTTTCAAAGCTACCCACGAGTGTTTGGTGTCTAAAGACGCGTCTGCTCGCGGACTGATTGAATGTGTAGTAATTGAAGGTAGCTACAGAACAAAATTATGAATTTAAGATGGAAAAATGTGTTTTTTATATATAGAAATTCATTCAAAAATCGTCTGTCGCCAGAGCATTTTTTTTGAGTTCTGCGAATTATTGCTCACAATATTCTATCAGGCGCGAGTGGACTGGTCGACGCTGGGACTAGCCAGTCACCGGTGCCACTGACTACTAGCAGGGGCGACTAGCTAGTAGCAGGCGGGACTGTGTAGTCGAAATCGCGGCTAGCTAGTCGCATTTACATGCGTTTTATTTTGTTTTTTTTTATAGATTCCCACGAGTGTGAGGTGTCTGCAGACGCGTCTGCTCGCGGGCTCATTGACAATGCAGTAATTAAAGGTAAATGAAGTTTATAAAAATGAATTTAAGAAGGAAAAGTTTGTTTTTTATATAAAGAAATTCATTCAAAAATCGTCTGGCGCCAGAATATTTTTTTGTAGTTCTGCGACGGATAAATCACAATATTCTATCAAGCGCGAGTGGCTACTCGCAAGTGCGACTAGCTACTCGCCGGCGCCCACTGACTAGTCGCAGGGGCGACTAGCTAGTAGCAGGCGGGACTGACTAGTGGAAACCGCGGCTATCTAGTCGCATTTACATACGTTTCTTTTTGTTTGTTTTCAAAGCTACCCACGAGTGTTTGGTGTCTAAAGACGCGTCTGCTCGCGGGCTGATTGACTGTGTAGTAATTAAGGTAGCTACAGAACAAAATTATGAATTTAAGATGGAAAAATGTTTTTTTTTTATATAGAAACTCATTCAAAAATCGTCTGTCGCCAGAGCATTTTTTTGGGGTTCTGCGAATTATTGCTCACAATATTCTATCAGGCACGAGTGGACTGGTCGACGCTGGGACTAGCCAGTCGCCGGTGCCACTGACTACTAGCCGGGGCGACTAGCTAGTAGCAGGCGGGACTGTCTAGTCGAAATCGCGGCTAGCTAGTCGCATTTACATGCGTTTTATTTTGTTTTTTTTTTATAGATTCCCACGAGTGTGAGGTGTCTGCAGACGCGTCTGCTCGCGGGCTCATTGACAGTGCAGTAATTAAAGGTAAATGAAGTTTATAAAAATGAATTTAAGAAGGAAAAGTTTGTTTTTTATATCAAGAAATTCATTCAAAAATCGTCTGGCGCCAGAATATTTTTTTGTAGTTCTGCGACGGATAAATCACAATATTCTATCAAGCGCGAGTGGCTACTCGCAAGTGCGACTAGCTACTCGCCGGCGCCCACTGACTAGTCGCAGGGGCGACTAGCTAGTAGCAGGCGGGACTGACTAGTTGAAACCGCGGCTATCTAGTCGCATTTACATACGTTTCTCTTTGATTGTTTTTCAAAGTTACCCACGAGTGTTTGGTGTCTAAAGACATGTCTGCTCGCGGACTGATTTAATGTGTAGTAATTGAAGGTAGCTACAGAACAAAATTATGAATTTAAGATGGAAAAATGTGTTTTTTATATATAGAAATTCATTCAAAAATCGTCTGTCGCCAGAGCATTTTTTTTGAGTTCTGCGAATTATTGCTCACAATATTCTATCAGGCGCGAGTGGACTGGTCGACGCTGGGACTAGCCAGTCGCCGGTGCCACTGACTACTAGCAGGGGCGACTAGCTAGTAGCAGGCGGGACTGTCTAGTCGAAATCGCGGCTAGCTAGTCGCATTTACATGCGTTTTATTTTGTTTTTTTTTATGGATTCCCACGAGTGTGAGGTGTCTGCAGACGCGTCTGCTCGCGGGCTCATTGACAATGCAGTAATTAAAGGTAAATGAAGTTTATAAAAATGAATTTAAGAAGGAAAAGTTTGTTTTTTATATAAAGAAATTCATTCAAAAATCGTCTGGCGCCAGAATATTTTTTTGTAGTTCTGCGACGGATAAATCACAATATTCTATCAAGCGCGAGTGGCTACTCGCAAGTGCGACTAGCTACTCGCCGGCGCCCACTGACTAGTCGCAGGGGCGACTAGCTAGTAGCAGGCGGGACTGACTAGTCAAAACCGCGGCTATCTAGTCGCATTTACATACGTTTCTTTTTGTTTGTTTTCAAAGCTACCCACGAGTGTTTGGTGTCTAAAGACGCGTCTGCTCGCGGGCTGATTGACTGTGTAGTAATTAAGGTAGCTACAGAACAAAATTATGAATTTAAGATAAAAAAATGTTTTTTTTTTATATAGAAACTCATTCAAAAATCGTCTGTCGCCAGAGCATTTTTTTGGGGTTCTGCGAATTATTGCTCACAATATTCTATCAGGCGCGAGTGGACTGGTCGACGCTGGGACTAGCCAGTCGCCGGTGCCACTGACTACTAGCCGGGGCGACTAGCTAGTAGCAGGCGGGACTGTCTAGTCGAAATCGCGGCTAGCTAGTCGCATTTACATGCGTTTTATTTTGTTTTTTTTTATAGATTCCCACGAGTGTGAGGTGTCTGCAGACGCGTCTGCTCGCGGGCTCATTGACAGTGCAGTAATTAAAGGTAAATGAAGTTTATAAAAATGAATTTAAGAAGGAAAAGTTTGTTTTTTATATAAAGAAATTCATTCAAAAATCGTCTGGCGCCAGAATATTTTTTTGTAGTTCTGCGACGGATAAATCACAATATTCTATCAAGCGCGAGTGGCTACTCGCAAGTGCGACTAGCTACTCGCCGGCGCCCACTGACTAGTCGCAGGGGCGACTAGCTAGTAGCAGGCGGGACTGACTAGTGGAAACCGCGGCTATCTAGTCGCATTTACATACGTTTCTTTTTGTTTGTTTTCAAAGCTACCCACGAGTGTTTGGTGTCTAAAGACGCGTCTGCTCGCGGGCTGATTGACTGTGTAGTAACAACAGGTAGCTACACAACAAAATTATGATTTTAAGATGTAAAAATGTGTTTTTTATATATAGAAATTCATTCAAAAATCGTCTGTCGCCAGAGCATTTTTTTGGTGTTCTGCGAATTATTGCTCACAATATTCTATCAGGCGCGAGTGGACTGGTCGACGCTGGGACTAGCCAGTCGCCGGTGCCACTGACTACTAGCAGGGGCGACTAGCTAGTAGCAGGCGGGACTGTCTAGTCGAAATCGCGGCTAGCTAGTCGCATTTACATGCGTTTTATTTTGTTTTTTTTTATAGATTCCCACGAGTGTGAGGTGTCTGCAGACGCGTCTGCTCGCGGGCTCATTGACAATGCAGTAATTAAAGGTAAATGAAGTTTATAAAAATGAATTTAAGAAGGAAAAGTTTGTTTTTTATATAAAGAAATTCATTCAAAAATCGTCTAGCGCCAGAATATTTTTTTGTAGTTCTGCGACGGATAAATCACAATATTCTATCAAGCGCGAGTGGCTACTCGCAAGTGCGACTAGCTACTCGCCGGCGCCCACTGACTAGTCGCAGGGGCGACTAGCTAGTAGCAGGCGGGACTGACTAGTCAAAACCGCGGCTATCTAGTCGCATTTACATACGTTTCTTTTTGTTTGTTTTCAAAGCTACCCACGAGTGTTTGGTGTCTAAAGACGCGTCTGCTCGCGGGCTGATTGACTGTGTAGTAACTACAGGTAGCTACACAACAAAATTATGATTTTAAGATGTAAAAATGTGTTTTTTATATATAGAAATTCATTCAAAAATCGTCTGTCGCCAGAGCATTTTTTTGGTGTTCTGCGAATTATTGCTCACAATATTCTATCAGGCGCGAGTGGACTGGTCGACGCTGGGACTAGCCATTCGCCGGTGCCACTGACTACTAGCAGGGGCGACTAGCTAGTAGCAGGCGGGACTGACTAGTTGAAACCGCGGCTAGCTAGTCGCATTTACATGCGTTTTATTTTGTTTTTTTTTATAGATTCCCACGAGTCTGAGGTGTCTGCAGACGCGTCTGCTCGCGGGCTCATTGACAATGCAGTAATTAAAGGTAAATGAAGTTTATAAAAATGAATTTAAGAAGGAATAGTTTGTTTTTTATATAAAGAAATTCATTCAAAAATCGTCTGGCGCCAGAATATTTTTTTGTAGTTCTGCGACGGATAAATCACAATATTCTATCAAGCGCGAGTGGCTACTCGCAAATGCGACTAGCTAGTCTTCGGCGCCCACTGACTAGTCGCAGGGGCGACTAGCTAGTAGCAGGCGGGACTGACTAGTGGAAACCGCGGCTATCTAGTCGCATTTACATACGTTTCTCTTTGTTTGTTTTCAAAGCTACCCACGAGTGTTTGGTGTCTAAAGACGCGTCTGCTCGCGGACTGATTGAATGTGTAGTAATTGAAGGTAGCTACAGAACAAAATTATGAATTTAAGATGGAAAAATGTGTTTTTTATATATAGAAATTCATTCAAAAATCGTCTGTCGCCAGAGCATTTTTTTGGGGTTCTGCGAATTATTGCTCACAATATTCTATCAGGCGCGAGTGGACTGGTCGACGCTGGGACTAGCCAGTCGCCGGTGCCACTGACTCCTAGCCGGGGCGACTAGCTAGTAGCAGGCGGGACTGTCTAGTCGAAATCGCGGCTAGCTAGTCGCATTTACATACGTTTCTCTTTGTTTGTTTTTCAAAGTTACCCACGAGTGTTTGGTGTCTAAAGACGCGTCTGCTCGCGGACTGATTGAATGTGTAGTAATTGAAGGTAGCTACAGAACAAAGTTATGAATTTAAGATGGAAAAATGTGTTTTTTATATATAGAAATTCATTCAAAAATCGTCTGTCGCCAGAGCATTTTTTTGGGGTTCTGCGAATTATTGCTCACAATATTCTATCAGGCGCGAGTGGACTGGTCGACGCTGGGACTAGCCAGTCGCCGGTGCCACTGACTACTAGCAGGGGCGACTAGCTAGTAGCAGGCGGGACTGTCTAGTCGAAATCGCGGCTAGCTAGTCGCATTTACATGCGTTTTATTTTGTTTTTTTTTATAGATTCCCACGAGTGTGAGGTGTCTGCAGACGCGTCTGCTCGCGGGCTCATTGACAATGCAGTAATTAAAGGTAAATGAAGTTTATAAAAATGAATTTAAGAAGGAAAAGTTTGTTTTTTATATAAAGAAATTCATTCAAAAATCGTCTGGCGCCAGAATATTTTTTTGTAGTTCTGCGACGGATAAATCACAATATTCTATCAAGCGCGAGTGGCTACTCGCAAGTGCGACTAGCTACTCGCCGGCGCCCACTGACTAGTCGCAGGGGCGACTAGCTAGTAGCAGGCGGGACTGACTAGTCAAAACCGCGGCTATCTAGTCGCATTTACATACGTTTCTTTTTGTTTGTTTTCAAAGCTACCCACGAGTGTTTGGTGTCTAAAGACGCGTCTGCTTGCGGGCTGATTGAATGTGTAGTAACTACAGGTAGCTACACAACAAAATTATGATTTTAAGATGTAAAAATGTGTTTTTTATATATAGAAATTCATTCAAAAATCGTCTGTCGCCAGAGCATTTTTTTGGTGTTCTGCGAATTATTGCTCACAATATTCTATCAGGCGCGAGTGGACTGGTCGACGCTGCGACTAGCCAGTCGCCGGTGCCACTGACTACTAGCCGGGGCGACTAGCTAGTAGCAGGCGGGACTGTCTAGTCGAAATCGCGGCTAGCTAGTCGCATTTACATGCGTTTTATTTTGATTTTTTTTATAGATTCCCACGAGTGTGAGGTGTCTGCAGACGCGTCTGCTCGCGGGCTCATTGACAGTGCAGTAATTAAAGGTAAATGAAGTTTATAAAAATGAATTTAAGAAGGAAAAGTTTGTTTTTTATATCAAGAAATTCATTCAAAAATCGTCTGGCGCCAGAATATTTTTTTGTAGTTCTGCGACGGATAAATCACAATATTCTATCAAGCGCGAGTGGCTACTCGCAAGTGCGACTAGCTACTCGCCGGCGCCCACTGACTAGTCGCAGGGGCGACTAGCTAGTAGCAGGCGGGACTGACTAGTGGAAACCGCGGCTATCTAGTCGCATTTACATACGTTTCTCTTTGTTTGTTTTCAAAGCTACCCACGAGTGTTTGGTGTCTAAAGACGCGTCTGCTCGCGGACTGATTGAATGTGTAGTAATTGAAGGTAGCTACAGAACAAAATTATGAATTTAAGATGGAAAAATGTGTTTTTTATATATAGAAATTCATTCAAAAATCGTCTGTCGCCAGAGCATTTTTTTGGGGTTCTGCGAATTATTGCTCACAATATTCTATCAGGCGCGAGTGGACTGGTCGACGCTGGGACTAGCCAGTCGCCGGTGCCACTGACTACTAGCAGGGGCGACTAGCTAGTAGCAGGCGGGACTGTCTAGTCGAAATCGCGGCTAGCTAGTCGCATTTACATGCGTTTTATTTTGTTTTTTTTTTATAGATTCCCACGAGTGTGAGGTGTCTGCAGACGCGTCTGCTCGCGGGCTCATTGACAGTGCAGTAATTAAAGGTAAATGAAGTTTATAAAAATGAATTTAAGAAGGAAAAGTTTGTTTTTTATATCAAGAAATTCATTCAAAAATCGTCTGGCGCCAGAATATTTTTTTGTAGTTCTGCGACGGATAAATCACAATATTCTATCAAGCGCGAGTGGCTACTCGCAAGTGCGACTAGCTACTCGCCGGCGCCCACTGACTAGTCGCAGGGGCGACTAGCTAGTAGCAGGCGGGACTGACTAGTGGAAACCGCGGCTATCTAGTCGCATTTACATACGTTTCTCTTTGTTTGTTTTCAAAGCTACCCACGAGTGTTTGGTGTCTAAAGACGCGTCTGCTCGCGGACTGATTGAATGTGTAGTAATTGAAGGTAGCTACAGAACAAAATTATGAATTTAAGATGGAAAAATGTGTTTTTTATATATAGAAATTCATTCAAAAATCGTCTGTCGCCAGAGCATTTTTTTGGGGTTCTGCGAATTATTGCTCACAATATTCTATCAGGCGCGAGTGGACTGGTCGACGCTGGGACTAGCCAGTCGCCGGTGCCACTGACTACTAGCAGGGGCGACTAGCTAGTAGCAGGCGGGACTGTCTAGTCGAAATCGCGGCTAGCTAGTCGCATTTACATGCGTTTTATTTTGTTTTTTTTTTATAGATTCCCACGAGTGTGAGGTGTCTGCAGACGCGTCTGCTCGCGGGCTCATTGACAGTGCAGTAATTAAAGGTAAATGAAGTTTATAAAAATGAATTTAAGAAGGAAAAGTTTGTTTTTTATATAAAGAAATTCATTCAAAAATCGTCTAGCGCCAGAATATTTTTTTGTAGTTCTGCGACGGATAAATCACAATATTCTATCAAGCGCGAGTGGCTACTCGCAAGTGCGACTAGCTACTCGCCGGCGCCCACTGACTAGTCGCAGGGGCGACTAGCTAGTAGCAGGCGGGACTGACTAGTCAAAACCGCGGCTATCTAGTCGCATTTACATACGTTTCTTTTTGTTTGTTTTCAAAGCTACCCACGAGTGTTTGGTGTCTAAAGACGCGTCTGCTCGCGGGCTGATTGACTGTGTAGTAACTACAGGTAGCTACACAACAAAATTATGATTTTAAGATGTAAAAATGTGTTTTTTATATATAGAAATTCATTCAAAAATCGTCTGTCGCCAGAGCATTTTTTTGGTGTTCTGCGAATTATTGCTCACAATATTCTATCAGGCGCGAGTGGACTGGTCGACGCTGGGACTAGCCATTCGCCGGTGCCACTGACTACTAGCAGGGGCGACTAGCTAGTAGCAGGCGGGACTGACTAGTTGAAACCGCGGCTAGCTAGTCGCATTTACATGCGTTTTATTTTGTTTTTTTTTATAGATTCCCACGAGTCTGAGGTGTCTGCAGACGCGTCTGCTCGCGGGCTCATTGACAATGCAGTAATTAAAGGTAAATGAAGTTTATAAAAATGAATTTAAGAAGGAATAGTTTGTTTTTTATATAAAGAAATTCATTCAAAAATCGTCTGGCGCCAGAATATTTTTTTGTAGTTCTGCGAAGGATAAATCACAATATTCTATCAAGCGCGAGTGGCTACTCGCAAATGCGACTAGCTAGTCTTCGGCGCCCACTGACTAGTCGCAGGGGCGACTAGCTAGTAGCAGGCGGGACTGACTAGTGGAAACCGCGGCTATCTAGTCGCATTTACATACGTTTCTCTTTGTTTGTTTTCAAAGCTACCCACGAGTGTTTGGTGTCTAAAGACGCGTCTGCTCGCGGACTGATTGAATGTGTAGTAATTGAAGGTAGCTACAGAACAAAATTATGAATTTAAGATGGAAAAATGTGTTTTTTATATATAGAAATTCATTCAAAAATCGTCTGTCGCCAGAGCATTTTTTTGGGGTTCTGCGAATTATTGCTCACAATATTCTACCAGGCGCGAGTGGACTGGTCGACGCTGGGACTAGCCAGTCGCCGGTGCCACTGACTCCTAGCCGGGGCGACTAGCTAGTAGCAGGCGGGACTGTCTAGTCGAAATCGCGGCTAGCTAGTCGCATTTACATACGTTTCTCTTTGTTTGTTTTTCAAAGTTACCCACGAGTGTTTGGTGTCTAAAGACGCGTCTGCTCGCGGACTGATTGAATGTGTAGTAATTGAAGGTAGCTACAGAACAAAGTTATGAATTTAAGATGGAAAAATGTGTTTTTTATATATAGAAATTCATTCAAAAATCGTCTGTCGCCAGAGCATTTTTTTGGGGTTCTGCGAATTATTGCTCACAATATTCTATCAGGCGCGAGTGGACTGGTCGACGCTGGGACTAGCCAGTCGCCGGTGCCACTGACTACTAGCAGGGGCGACTAGCTAGTAGCAGGCGGGACTGTCTAGTCGAAATTGCGGCTAGCTAGTCGCATTTACATGCGTTTTATTTTGTTTTTTTTTATAGATTCCCACGAGTGTGAGGTGTCTGCAGACGCGTCTGCTCGCGGGCTCATTGACAATGCAGTAATTAAAGGTAAATGAAGTTTATAAAAATGAATTTAAGAAGGAAAAGTTTGTTTTTTATATAAAGAAATTCATTCAAAAATCGTCTGGCGCCAGAATATTTTTTTGTAGTTCTGCGACGGATAAATCACAATATTCTATCAAGCGCGAGTGGCTACTCGCAAGTGCGACTAGCTACTCGCCGGCGCCCACTGACTAGTCGCAGGGGCGACTAGCTAGTAGCAGGCGGGACTGACTAGTCAAAACCGCGGCTATCTAGTCGCATTTACATACGTTTCTTTTTGTTTGTTTTCAAAGCTACCCAAGAGTGTTTGGTGTCTAAAGACGCGTCTGCTTGCGGGCTGATTGAATGTGTAGTAACTACAGGTAGCTACACAACAAAATTATGATTTTAAGATGTAAAAATGTGTTTTTTATATATAGAAATTCATTCAAAAATCGTCTGTCGCCAGAGCATTTTTTTGGTGTTCTGCGAATTATTGCTCACAATATTCTATCAGGCGCGAGTGGACTGGTCGACGCTGGGACTAGCCAGTCGCCGGTGCCACTGACTACTAGCCGGGGCGACTAGCTAGTAGCAGGCGGGACTGTCTAGTCGAAATCGCGGCTAGCTAGTCGCATTTACATGCGTTTTATTTTGATTTTTTTTATAGATTCCCACGAGTGTGAGGTGTCTGCAGACGCGTCTGCTCGCGGGCTCATTGACAGTGCAGTAATTAAAGGTAAATGAAGTTTATAAAAATGAATTTAAGAAGGAAAAGTTTGTTTTTTATATCAAGAAATTCATTCAAAAATCGTCTGGCGCCAGAATATTTTTTTGTAGTTCTGCGACGGATAAATCACAATATTCTATCAAGCGCGAGTGGCTACTCGCAAGTGCGACTAGCTACTCGCCGGCGCCCACTGACTAGTCGCAGGGGCGACTAGCTAGTAGCAGGCGGGACTGACTAGTTGAAACCGCGGCTATCTAGTCGCATTTACATACGTTTCTCTTTGATTGTTTTTCAAAGTTACCCACGAGTGTTTGGTGTCTAAAGACGCGTCTGCTCGCGGACTGATTGAATGTGTAGTAATTGAAGGTAGCTACAGAACAAAATTATGAATTTAAGATGGAAAAATGTGTTTTTTATATATAGAAATTCATTCAAAAATCGTCTGTCGCCAGAGCATTTTTTTGGGGTTCTGCGAATTATTGCTCACAATATTCTATCAGGCGCGAGTGGACTGGTTGACGCTGGGACTAGCCAGTCGCCGGTGCCACTGACTACTAGCAGGGGCGACTAGCTAGTAGCAGGCGGGACTGACTAGTCGAAATCGCGGCTAGCTAGTCGCATTTACATGCGTTTTATTTTGTTTTTTTTTATAGATTCCCTCGAGTGTAAGGTGTCTGCAGACGCGTCTGCTCGCGGGCTCATTGACAATGCAGTAATTAAAGGTAAATGAAGTTTATAAAAATGAATTTAAGAAGGAAAAGTTTGTTTTTTATATAAAGAAATTCATTCAAAAATCGTCTGGCGCCAGAATATTTTTTTGTAGTTCTGCGACGAATAAATCACAATATTCTATCAAGCGCGAGTGGCTACTCGCAAATGCGACTAGCTAGTCGCCGGCGCCCACTGACTAGTCGCAGGGGCGACTAGCTAGTAGCAGGCGGGACTGACTAGTGGAAACCGCGGCTATCTAGTCGCATTTACATACGTTTCTCTTTGTTTGTTTTCAAAGCTACCCACGAGTGTTTGGTGTCTAAAGACGCGTCTGCTCGCGGACTGATTGAATGTGTAGTAATTGAAGGTAGCTACAGAACAAAATTATGAATTTAAGATGGAAAAATGTGTTTTTTATATATAGAAATTCATTCAAAAATCGTCTGTCGCCAGAGCATTTTTTTTGAGTTCTGCGAATTATTGCTCACAATATTCTATCAGGCGCGAGTGGACTGGTCGACGCTGGGACTAGCCAGTCGCCGGTGCCACTGACTACTAGCAGGGGTGACTAGCTAGTAGCAGGCGGGACTGTCTAGTCGAAATCGCGGCTAGCTAGTCGCATTTACATGCGTTTTATTTTGTTTTTTTTTTATAGATTCCCACGAGTGTGAGGTGTCTGCAGACGCGTCTGCTCGCGGGCTCATTGACAATGCAGTAATTAAAGGTAAATGAAGTTTATAAAAATGAATTTAAGAAGGAAAAGTTTGTTTTTTATATAAAGAAATTCATTCAAAAATCGTCTGGCGCCAGAATATTTTTTTGTAGTTCTGCGACGGATAAATCACAATATTCTATCAAGCGCGAGTGGCTACTCGCAAGTGCGACTAGCTACTCGCCGGCGCCCACTGACTAGTCGCAGGGGCGACTAGCTAGTAGCAGGCGGGACTGACTAGTCAAAACCGCGGCTATCTAGTCGCATTTACATACGTTTCTCTTTGTTTGTTTTCAAAGCTACCCACGAGTGTTTGGTGTCTAAAGACGCGTCTGCTCGCGGACTGATTGAATGTGTAGTAATTGAAGGTAGCTACAGAACAAAATTATGAATTTAAGATGGAAAAATGTGTTTTTTATATATAGAAATTCATTCAAAAATCGTCTGTCGCCAGAGCATTTTTTTGGGGTTCTGCGAATTATTGCTCACAATATTCTATCAGGCGCGAGTGGACTGGTCGACGCTGGGACTAGCCAGTCGCCGGTGCCACTGACTACTAGCAGGGGCGACTAGCTAGTAGCAGGCGGGACTGTCTAGTCGAAATCGCGGCTAGCTAGTCGCATTTACATGCGTTTTATTTTGTTTTTTTTTTATAGATTCCCACGAGTGTGAGGTGTCTGCAGACGCGTCTGCTCGCGGGCTCATTGACAGTGCAGTAATTAAAGGTAAATGAAGTTTATAAAAATGAATTTAAGAAGGAAAAGTTTGTTTTTTATATCAAGAAATTCATTCAAAAATCGTCTGGCGCCAGAATATTTTTTTGTAGTTCTGCGACGGATAAATCACAATATTCTATCAAGCGCGAGTGGCTACTCGCAAGTGCGACTAGCTACTCGCCGGCGCCCACTGACTAGTCGCAGGGGCGACTAGCTAGTAGCAGGCGGGACTGACTAGTGGAAACCGCGGCTATCTAGTCGCATTTACATACGTTTCTCTTTGTTTGTTTTCAAAGCTACCCACGAGTGTTTGGTGTCTAAAGACGCGTCTGCTCGCGGACTGATTGAATGTGTAGTAATTGAAGGTAGCTACAGAACAAAATTATGAATTTAAGATGGAAAAATGTGTTTTTTATATATAGAAATTCATTCAAAAATCGTCTGTCGCCAGAGCATTTTTTTGGGGTTCTGCGAATTATTGCTCACAATATTCTATCAGGCGCGAGTGGACTGGTCGACGCTGGGACTAGCCAGTCGCCGGTGCCACTGACTACTAGCAGGGGCGACTAGCTAGTAGCAGGCGGGACTGTCTAGTCGAAATCGCGGCTAGCTAGTCGCATTTACATGCGTTTTATTTTGTTTTTTTTTTATAGATTCCCACGAGTGTGAGGTGTCTGCAGACGCGTCTGCTCGCGGGCTCATTGACAGTGCAGTAATTAAAGGTAAATGAAGTTTATAAAAATGAATTTAAGAAGGAAAAGTTTGTTTTTTATATCAAGAAATTCATTCAAAAATCGTCTGGCGCCAGAATATTTTTTTGTAGTTCTGCGACGGATAAATCACAATATTCTATCAAGCGCGAGTGGCTACTCGCAAGTGCGACTAGCTACTCGCCGGCGCCCACTGACTAGTCGCAGGGGCGACTAGCTAGTAGCAGGCGGGACTGACTAGTGGAAACCGCGGCTATCTAGTCGCATTTACATACGTTTCTCTTTGTTTGTTTTCAAAGCTACCCACGAGTGTTTGGTGTCTAAAGACGCGTCTGCTCGCGGACTGATTGAATGTGTAGTAATTGAAGGTAGCTACAGAACAAAATTATGAATTTAAGATGGAAAAATGTGTTTTTTATATATAGAAATTCATTCAAAAATCGTCTGTCGCCAGAGCATTTTTTTTGAGTTCTGCGAATTATTGCTCACAATATTCTATCAGGCGCGAGTGGACTGGTCGACGCTGGGACTAGCCAGTCACCGGTGCCACTGACTACTAGCAGGGGCGACTAGCTAGTAGCAGGCGGGACTGTCTAGTCGAAATCGCGGCTAGCTAGTCGCATTTACATGCGTTTTATTTTGTTTTTTTTTATAGATTCCCACGAGTGTGAGGTGTCTGCAGACGCGTCTGCTCGCGGGCTCATTGACAATGCAGTAATTAAAGGTAAATGAAGTTTATAAAAATGAATTTAAGAAGGAAAAGTTTGTTTTTTATATAAAGAAATTCATTCAAAAATCGTCTGGCGCCAGAATATTTTTTTGTAGTTCTGCGACGGATAAATCACAATATTCTATCAAGCGCGAGTGGCTACTCGCAAGTGCGACTAGCTACTCGCCGGCGCCCACTGACTAGTCGCAGGGGCGACTAGCTAGTAGCAGGCGGGACTGACTAGTGGAAACCGCGGCTATCTAGTCGCATTTACATACGTTTCTTTTTGTTTGTTTTCAAAGCTACCCACGAGTGTTTGGTGTCTAAAGACGCGTCTGCTCGCGGGCTGATTGACTGTGTAGTAATTAAGGTAGCTACAGAACAAAATTATGAATTTAAGATGGAAAAATGTTTTTTTTTTATATAGAAACTCATTCAAAAATCGTCTGTCGCCAGAGCATTTTTTTGGGGTTCTGCGAATTATTGCTCACAATATTCTATCAGGCACGAGTGGACTGGTCGACGCTGGGACTAGCCAGTCGCCGGTGCCACTGACTACTAGCCGGGGCGACTAGCTAGTAGCAGGCGGGACTGTCTAGTCGAAATCGCGGCTAGCTAGTCGCATTTACATGCGTTTTATTTTGTTTTTTTTTATAGATTCCCACGAGTGTGAGGTGTCTGCAGACGCGTCTGCTCGCGGGCTCATTGACAGTGCAGTAATTAAAGGTAAATGAAGTTTATAAAAATGAATTTAAGAAGGAAAAGTTTGTTTTTTATATCAAGAAATTCATTCAAAAATCGTCTGGCGCCAGAATATTTTTTTGTAGTTCTGCGACGGATAAATCACAATATTCTATCGAGCGCGAGTGGCTACTCGCAAGTGCGACTAGCTACTCGCCGGCGCCCACTGACTAGTCGCAGGGGCGACTAGCTAGTAGCAGGCGGGACTGACTAGTTGAAACCGCGGCTATCTAGTCGCATTTACATACGTTTCTCTTTGATTGTTTTTCAAAGTTACCCACGAGTGTTTGGTGTCTAAAGACGCGTCTGCTCGCGGACTGATTGAATGTGTAGTAATTGAAGGTAGCTACAGAACAAAATTATGAATTTAAGATGGAAAAATGTGTTTTTTATATATAGAAATTCATTCAAAAATCGTCTGTCGCCAGAGCATTTTTTTTGAGTTCTGCGAATTATTGCTCACAATATTCTATCAGGCGCGAGTGGACTGGTCGACGCTGGGACTAGCCAGTCGCCGGTGCCACTGACTACTAGCAGGGGTGACTAGCTAGTAGCAGGCGGGACTGTCTAGTCGAAATCGCGGCTAGCTAGTCGCATTTACATGCGTTTTATTTTGTTTTTTTTTATAGATTCCCACGAGTGTGAGGTGTCTGCAGACGCGTCTGCTCGCGGGCTCATTGACAATGCAGTAATTAAAGGTAAATGAAGTTTATAAAAATGAATTTAAGAAGGAAAAGTTTGTTTTTTATATAAAGAAATTCATTCAAAAATCGTCTGGCGCCAGAATATTTTTTTGTAGTTCTGCGACGGATAAATCACAATATTCTATCAAGCGCGAGTGGCTACTCGCAAGTGCGACTAGCTACTCGCCGGCGCCCACTGACTAGTCGCAGGGGCGACTAGCTAGTAGCAGGCGGGACTGACTAGTCAAAACCGCGGCTATCTAGTCGCATTTACATACGTTTCTCTTTGTTTGTTTTCAAAGCTACCCACGAGTGTTTGGTGTCTAAAGACGCGTCTGCTCGCGGACTGATTGAATGTGTAGTAATTGAAGGTAGCTACAGAACAAAATTATGAATTTAAGATGGAAAAATGTGTTTTTTATATATAGAAATTCATTCAAAAATCGTCTGTCGCCAGAGCATTTTTTTGGGGTTCTGCGAATTATTGCTCACAATATTCTATCAGGCGCGAGTGGACTGGTCGACGCTGGGACTAGCCAGTCGCCGGTGCCACTGACTACTAGCAGGGGCGACTAGCTAGTAGCAGGCGGGACTGTCTAGTCGAAATCGCGGCTAGCTAGTCGCATTTACATGCGTTTTATTTTGTTTTTTTTTTATAGATTCCCACGAGTGTGAGGTGTCTGCAGACGCGTCTGCTCGCGGGCTCATTGACAGTGCAGTAATTAAAGGTAAATGAAGTTTATAAAAATGAATTTAAGAAGGAAAAGTTTGTTTTTTATATCAAGAAATTCATTCAAAAATCGTCTGGCGCCAGAATATTTTTTTGTAGTTCTGCGACGGATAAATCACAATATTCTATCAAGCGCGAGTGGCTACTCGCAAGTGCGACTAGCTACTCGCCGGCGCCCACTGACTAGTCGCAGGGGCGACTAGCTAGTAGCAGGCGGGACTGACTAGTGGAAACCGCGGCTATCTAGTCGCATTTACATACGTTTCTCTTTGTTTGTTTTCAAAGCTACCCACGAGTGTTTGGTGTCTAAAGACGCGTCTGCTCGCGGACTGATTGAATGTGTAGTAATTGAAGGTAGCTACAGAACAAAATTATGAATTTAAGATGGAAAAATGTGTTTTTTATATATAGAAATTCATTCAAAAATCGTCTGTCGCCAGAGCATTTTTTTTGAGTTCTGCGAATTATTGCTCACAATATTCTATCAGGCGCGAGTGGACTGGTCGACGCTGGGACTAGCCAGTCACCGGTGCCACTGACTACTAGCAGGGGCGACTAGCTAGTAGCAGGCGGGACTGTGTAGTCGAAATCGCGGCTAGCTAGTCGCATTTACATGCGTTTTATTTTGTTTTTTTTTATAGATTCCCACGAGTGTGAGGTGTCTGCAGACGCGTCTGCTCGCGGGCTCATTGACAATGCAGTAATTAAAGGTAAATGAAGTTTATAAAAATGAATTTAAGAAGGAAAAGTTTGTTTTTTATATAAAGAAATTCATTCAAAAATCGTCTGGCGCCAGAATATTTTTTTGTAGTTCTGCGACGGATAAATCACAATATTCTATCAAGCGCGAGTGGCTACTCGCAAGTGCGACTAGCTACTCGCCGGCGCCCACTGACTAGTCGCAGGGGCGACTAGCTAGTAGCAGGCGGGACTGACTAGTGGAAACCGCGGCTATCTAGTCGCATTTACATACGTTTCTTTTTGTTTGTTTTCAAAGCTACCCACGAGTGTTTGGTGTCTAAAGACGCGTCTGCTCGCGGGCTGATTGACTGTGTAGTAATTAAGGTAGCTACAGAACAAAATTATGAATTTAAGATGGAAAAATGTTTTTTTTTTATATAGAAACTCATTCAAAAATCGTCTGTCGCCAGAGCATTTTTTTGGGGTTCTGCGAATTATTGCTCACAATATTCTATCAGGCACGAGTGGACTGGTCGACGCTGGGACTAGCCAGTCGCCGGTGCCACTGACTACTAGCCGGGGCGACTAGCTAGTAGCAGGCGGGACTGTCTAGTCGAAATCGCGGCTAGCTAGTCGCATTTACATGCGTTTTATTTTGTTTTTTTTTTATAGATTCCCACGAGTGTGAGGTGTCTGCAGACGCGTCTGCTCGCGGGCTCATTGACAGTGCAGTAATTAAAGGTAAATGAAGTTTATAAAAATGAATTTAAGAAGGAAAAGTTTGTTTTTTATATCAAGAAATTCATTCAAAAATCGTCTGGCGCCAGAATATTTTTTTGTAGTTCTGCGACGGATAAATCACAATATTCTATCAAGCGCGAGTGGCTACTCGCAAGTGCGACTAGCTACTCGCCGGCGCCCACTGACTAGTCGCAGGGGCGACTAGCTAGTAGCAGGCGGGACTGACTAGTTGAAACCGCGGCTATCTAGTCGCATTTACATACGTTTCTCTTTGATTGTTTTTCAAAGTTACCCACGAGTGTTTGGTGTCTAAAGACATGTCTGCTCGCGGACTGATTTAATGTGTAGTAATTGAAGGTAGCTACAGAACAAAATTATGAATTTAAGATGGAAAAATGTGTTTTTTATATATAGAAATTCATTCAAAAATCGTCTGTCGCCAGAGCATTTTTTTTGAGTTCTGCGAATTATTGCTCACAATATTCTATCAGGCGCGAGTGGACTGGTCGACGCTGGGACTAGCCAGTCGCCGGTGCCACTGACTACTAGCAGGGGCGACTAGCTAGTAGCAGGCGGGACTGTCTAGTCGAAATCGCGGCTAGCTAGTCGCATTTACATGCGTTTTATTTTGTTTTTTTTTATAGATTCCCACGAGTGTGAGGTGTCTGCAGACGCGTCTGCTCGCGGGCTCATTGACAATGCAGTAATTAAAGGTAAATGAAGTTTATAAAAATGAATTTAAGAAGGAAAAGTTTGTTTTTTATATAAAGAAATTCATTCAAAAATCGTCTGGCGCCAGAATATTTTTTTGTAGTTCTGCGACGGATAAATCACAATATTCTATCAAGCGCGAGTGGCTACTCGCAAGTGCGACTAAGTACTCGCCGGCGCCCACTGACTAGTCGCAGGGGCGACTAGCTAGTAGCAGGCGGGACTGACTAGTCAAAACCGCGGCTATCTAGTCGCATTTACATACGTTTCTTTTTGTTTGTTTTCAAAGCTACCCACGAGTGTTTGGTGTCTAAAGACGCGTCTGCTCGCGGGCTGATTGACTGTGTAGTAATTAAGGTAGCTACAGAACAAAATTATGAATTTAAGATAAAAAAATGTTTTTTGTTTATATAGAAACTCATTCAAAAATCGTCTGTCGCCAGAGCATTTTTTTGGGGTTCTGCGAATTATTGCTCACAATATTCTATCAGGCGCGAGTGGACTGGTCGACGCTGGGACTAGCCAGTCGCCGGTGCCACTGACTACTAGCCGGGGCGACTAGCTAGTAGCAGGCGGGACTGTCTAGTCGAAATCGCGGCTAGCTAGTCGCATTTACATGCGTTTTATTTTGTTTTTTTTTTATAGATTCCCACGAGTGTGAGGTGTCTGCAGACGCGTCTGCTCGCGGGCTCATTGACAGTGCAGTAATTAAAGGTAAATGAAGTTTATAAAAATGAATTTAAGAAGGAAAAGTTTGTTTTTTATATCAAGAAATTCATTCAAAAATCGTCTGGCGCCAGAATATTTTTTTGTAGTTCTGCGACGGATAAATCACAATATTCTATCAAGCGCGAGTGGCTACTCGCAAGTGCGACTAGCTACTCGCCGGCGCCCACTGACTAGTCGCAGGGGCGACTAGCTAGTAGCAGGCGGGACTGACTAGTTGAAACCGCGGCTATCTAGTCGCATTTACATACGTTTCTCTTTGATTGTTTTTCAAAGTTACCCACGAGTGTTTGGTGTCTAAAGACGCGTCTGCTCGCGGACTGATTGAATGTGTAGTAATTGAAGGTAGCTACAGAACAAAATTATGAATTTAAGATGGAAAAATGTGTTTTTTATATATAGAAATTCATTCAAAAATCGTCTGTCGCCAGAGCATTTTTTTGGGGTTCTGCGAATTATTGCTCACAATATTCTATCAGGCGCGAGTGGACTGGTTGACGCTGGGACTAGCCAGTCGCCGGTGCCACTGACTACTAGCAGGGGCGACTAGCTAGTAGCAGGCGGGACTGACTAGTCGAAATCGCGGCTAGCTAGTCGCATTTACATGCGTTTTATTTTGTTTTTTTTTATAGATTCCCACGAGTGTAAGGTGTCTGCAGACGCGTCTGCTCGCGGGCTCATTGACAATGCAGTAATTAAAGGTAAATGAAGTTTATAAAAATGAATTTAAGAAGGAAAAGTTTGTTTTGTATATAAAGAAATTCATTCAAAAATCGTCTGGCGCCAGAATATTTTTTTGTAGTTCTGCGACGAATAAATCACAATATTCTATCAAGCGCGAGTGGCTACTCGCAAATGCGACTAGCTAGTCGCCGGCGCCCACTGACTAGTCGCAGGGGCGACTAGCTAGTAGCAGGCGGGACTGACTAGTGGAAACCGCGGCTATCTAGTCGCATTTACATACGTTTCTCTTTGTTTGTTTTCAAAGCTACCCACGAGTGTTTGGTGTCTAAAGACGCGTCTGCTCGCGGACTGATTGAATGTGTAGTAATTGAAGGTAGCTACAGAACAAAATTATGAATTTAAGATGGAAAAATGTGTTTTTTATATATAGAAATTCATTCAAAAATCGTCTGTCGCCAGAGCATTTTTTTTGAGTTCTGCGAATTATTGCTCACAATATTCTATCAGGCGCGAGTGGACTGGTCGACGCTGGGACTAGCCAGTCGCCGGTGCCACTGACTACTAGCAGGGGTGACTAGCTAGTAGCAGGCGGGACTGTCTAGTCGAAATCGCGGCTAGCTAGTCGCATTTACATGCGTTTTATTTTGTTTTTTTTTATAGATTCCCACGAGTGTGAGGTGTCTGCAGACGCGTCTGCTCGCGGGCTCATTGACAATGCAGTAATTAAAGGTAAATGAAGTTTATAAAAATGAATTTAAGAAGGAAAAGTTTGTTTTTTATATAAAGAAATTCATTCAAAAATCGTCTGGCGCCAGAATATTTTTTTGTAGTTCTGCGACGGATAAATCACAATATTCTATCAAGCGCGAGTGGCTACTCGCAAGTGCGACTAGCTACTCGCCGGCGCCCACTGACTAGTCGCAGGGGCGACTAGCTAGTAGCAGGCGGGACTGACTAGTCAAAACCGCGGCTATCTAGTCGCATTTACATACGTTTCTCTTTGTTTGTTTTCAAAGCTACCCACGAGTGTTTGGTGTCTAAAGACGCGTCTGCTCGCGGACTGATTGAATGTGTAGTAATTGAAGGTAGCTACAGAACAAAATTATGAATTTAAGATGGAAAAATGTGTTTTTTATATATAGAAATTCATTCAAAAATCGTCTGTCGCCAGAGCATTTTTTTGGGGTTCTGCGAATTATTGCTCACAATATTCTATCAGGCGCGAGTGGACTGGTCGACGCTGGGACTAGCCAGTCGCCGGTGCCACTGACTACTAGCAGGGGCGACTAGCTAGTAGCAGGCGGGACTGTCTAGTCGAAATCGCGGCTAGCTAGTCGCATTTACATGCGTTTTATTTTGTTTTTTTTTTATAGATTCCCACGAGTGTGAGGTGTCTGCAGACGCGTCTGCTCGCGGGCTCATTGACAGTGCAGTAATTAAAGGTAAATGAAGTTTATAAAAATGAATTTAAGAAGGAAAAGTTTGTTTTTTATATCAAGAAATTCATTCAAAAATCGTCTGGCGCCAGAATATTTTTTTGTAGTTCTGCGACGGATAAATCACAATATTCTATCAAGCGCGAGTGGCTACTCGCAAGTGCGACTAGCTACTCGCCGGCGCCCACTGACTAGTCGCAGGGGCGACTAGCTAGTAGCAGGCGGGACTGACTAGTGGAAACCGCGGCTATCTAGTCGCATTTACATACGTTTCTCTTTGTTTGTTTTCAAAGCTACCCACGAGTGTTTGGTGTCTAAAGACGCGTCTGCTCGCGGACTGATTGAATGTGTAGTAATTGAAGGTAGCTACAGAACAAAATTATGAATTTAAGATGGAAAAATGTGTTTTTTATATATAGAAATTCATTCAAAAATCGTCTGTCGCCAGAGCATTTTTTTTGAGTTCTGCGAATTATTGCTCACAATATTCTATCAGGCGCGAGTGGACTGGTCGACGCTGGGACTAGCCAGTCACCGGTGCCACTGACTACTAGCAGGGGCGACTAGCTAGTAGCAGGCGGGACTGTCTAGTCGAAATCGCGGCTAGCTAGTCGCATTTACATGCGTTTTATTTTGTTTTTTTTTATAGATTCCCACGA
This sequence comes from Dryobotodes eremita, assembly GCA_917490735.1. Taxonomy (NCBI): domain Eukaryota; kingdom Metazoa; phylum Arthropoda; class Insecta; order Lepidoptera; family Noctuidae; genus Dryobotodes; species Dryobotodes eremita. The sequence continues at coordinate 12,517,067 of OU823269.1, read as the reverse complement.
GTGTGAGGTGTCTGCAGACGCGTCTGCTCGCGGGCTCATTGACAATGCAGTAATTAAAGGTAAATGAAGTTTATAAAAATGAATTTAAGAAGGAAAAGTTTGTTTTTTATATAAAGAAATTCATTCAAAAATCGTCTGGCGCCAGAATATTTTTTTGTAGTTCTGCGACGGATAAATCACAATATTCTATCAAGCGCGAGTGGCTACTCGCAAGTGCGACTAGCTACTCGCCGGCGCCCACTGACTAGTCGCAGGGGCGACTAGCTAGTAGCAGGCGGGACTGACTAGTGGAAACCGCGGCTATCTAGTCGCATTTACATACGTTTCTTTTTGTTTGTTTTCAAAGCTACCCACGAGTGTTTGGTGTCTAAAGACGCGTCTGCTCGCGGGCTGATTGACTGTGTAGTAATTAAGGTAGCTACAGAACAAAATTATGAATTTAAGATGGAAAAATGTTTTTTTTTTATATAGAAACTCATTCAAAAATCGTCTGTCGCCAGAGCATTTTTTTGGGGTTCTGCGAATTATTGCTCACAATATTCTATCAGGCACGAGTGGACTGGTCGACGCTGGGACTAGCCAGTCGCCGGTGCCACTGACTACTAGCCGGGGCGACTAGCTAGTAGCAGGCGGGACTGTCTAGTCGAAATCGCGGCTAGCTAGTCGCATTTACATGCGTTTTATTTTGTTTTTTTTTTATAGATTCCCACGAGTGTGAGGTGTCTGCAGACGCGTCTGCTCGCGGGCTCATTGACAGTGCAGTAATTAAAGGTAAATGAAGTTTATAAAAATGAATTTAAGAAGGAAAAGTTTGTTTTTTATATCAAGAAATTCATTCAAAAATCGTCTGGCGCCAGAATATTTTTTTGTAGTTCTGCGACGGATAAATCACAATATTCTATCAAGCGCGAGTGGCTACTCGCAAGTGCGACTAGCTACTCGCCGGCGCCCACTGACTAGTCGCAGGGGCGACTAGCTAGTAGCAGGCGGGACTGACTAGTTGAAACCGCGGCTATCTAGTCGCATTTACATACGTTTCTCTTTGATTGTTTTTCAAAGTTACCCACGAGTGTTTGGTGTCTAAAGACATGTCTGCTCGCGGACTGATTTAATGTGTAGTAATTGAAGGTAGCTACAGAACAAAATTATGAATTTAAGATGGAAAAATGTGTTTTTTATATATAGAAATTCATTCAAAAATCGTCTGTCGCCAGAGCATTTTTTTTGAGTTCTGCGAATTATTGCTCACAATATTCTATCAGGCGCGAGTGGACTGGTCGACGCTGGGACTAGCCAGTCGCCGGTGCCACTGACTACTAGCAGGGGCGACTAGCTAGTAGCAGGCGGGACTGTCTAGTCGAAATCGCGGCTAGCTAGTCGCATTTACATGCGTTTTATTTTGTTTTTTTTTATAGATTCCCACGAGTGTGAGGTGTCTGCAGACGCGTCTGCTCGCGGGCTCATTGACAATGCAGTAATTAAAGGCAAATGAAGTTTATAAAAATGAATTTAAGAAGGAAAAGTTTGTTTTTTATATAAAGAAATTCATTCAAAAATCGTCTGGCGCCAGAATATTTTTTTGTAGTTCTGCGACGGATAAATCACAATATTCTATCAAGCGCGAGTGGCTACTCGCAAATGCGACTAGCTAGTCGCCGGCGCCCACTGACTAGTCGCAGGGGCGACTAGCTAGTAGCAGGCGGGACTGACTAGTCAAAACCGCGGCTATCTAGTCGCATTTACATACGTTTCTTTTTGTTTGTTTTCAAAGCTACCCACGAGTGTTTGGTGTCTAAAGACGCGTCTGCTCGCGGACTGATTGAATGTGTAGTAATTGAAGGTAGCTACAGAACAAAATTATGAATTTAAGATGGAAAAATGTGTTTTTTATATATAGAAACTCATTCAAAAATCGTCTGTCGCCAGAGCATTTTTTTTGAGTTCTGCGAATTATTGCTCACAATATTCTATCAGGCGCGAGTGGACTGGTCGACGCTGGGACTAGCCAGTCGCCGGTGCCACTGACTACTAGCAGGGGCGACTAGCTAGTAGCAGGCGGGACTGTCTAGTCGAAATCGCGGCTAGCTAGTCGCATTTACATGCGTTTTATTTTGTTTTTTTTTATAGATTCCCACGAGTGTGAGGTGTCTGCAGACGCGTCTGCTCGCGGGCTCATTGACAATGCAGTAATTAAAGGTAAATGAAGTTTATAAAAATGAATTTAAGAAGGAAAAGTTTGTTTTTTATATAAAGAAATTCATTCAAAAATCGTCTGGCGCCAGAATATTTTTTTGTAGTTCTGCGACGGATAAATCACAATATTCTATCAAGCGCGAGTGGCTACTCGCAAGTGCGACTAGCTACTCGCCGGCGCCCACTGACTAGTCGCAGGGGCGACTAGCTAGTAGCAGGCGGGACTGACTAGTGGAAACCGCGGCTATCTAGTCGCATTTACATACGTTTCTCTTTGTTTGTTTTCAAAGCTACCCACGAGTGTTTGGTGTCTAAAGACGCGTCTGCTCGCGGACTGATTGAATGTGTAGTAATTGAAGGTAGCTACAGAACAAAATTATGAATTTAAGATGGAAAAATGTGTTTTTTATATATAGAAATTCATTCAAAAATCGTCTGTCGCCAGAGCATTTTTTTTGAGTTCTGCGAATTATTGCTCACAATATTCTATCAGGCGCGAGTGGACTGGTCGACGCTGGGACTAGCCAGTCGCCGGTGCCACTGACTACTAGCAGGGGCGACTAGCTAGTAGCAGGCGGGACTGTCTAGTCGAAATCGCGGCTAGCTAGTCGCATTTACATGCGTTTTATTTTGTTTTTTTTTATAGATTCCCACGAGTGTGAGGTGTCTGCAGACGCGTCTGCTCGCGGGCTCATTGACAATGCAGTAATTAAAGGTAAATGAAGTTTATAAAAATGAATTTAAGAAGGAAAAGTTTGTTTTTTATATAAAGAAATTCATTCAAAAATCGTCTGGCGCCAGAATATTTTTTTGTAGTTCTGCGACGGATAAATCACAATATTCTATCAAGCGCGAGTGGCTACTCGCAAGTGCGACTAGCTACTCGCCGGCGCCCACTGACTAGTCGCAGGGGCGACTAGCTAGTAGCAGGCGGGACTGACTAGTCAAAACCGCGGCTATCTAGTCGCATTTACATACGTTTCTCTTTGTTTGTTTTCAAAGCTACCCACGAGTGTTTGGTGTCTAAAGACGCGTCTGCTCGCGGACTGATTGAATGTGTAGTAATTGAAGGTAGCTACAGAACAAAATTATGAATTTAAGATGGAAAAATGTGTTTTTTATATATAGAAATTCATTCAAAAATCGTCTGTCGCCAGAGCATTTTTTTGGGGTTCTGCGAATTATTGCTCACAATATTCTATCAGGCGCGAGTGGACTGGTCGACGCTGGGACTAGCCAGTCGCCGGAGCCACTGACTACTAGCAGGGGCGACTAGCTAGTAGCAGGCGGGACTGTCTATTCGAAATCGCGGCTAGCTAGTCGCATTTACATGCGTTTTATTTTGTTTTTTTTTATAGATTCCCACGAGTGTGAGGTGTCTGCAGACGCGTCTGCTCGCGGGCTCATTGACAATGCAGTAATTAAAGGTAAATGAAGTTTATAAAAATGAATTTAAGAAGGAAAAGTTTGTTTTTTATATAAAGAAATTCATTCAAAAATTGTCTGGCGCCAGAATATTTTTTTGTAGTTCTGCGACGGATAAATCACAATATTCTATCAAGCGCGAGTGGCTACTCGCAAGTGCGACTAGCTACTCGCCAGCGCCCACTGACTAGTCGCAGGGGCGACTAGCTAGTAGCAGGCGGGACTGACTAGTCAAAACCGCGGCTATCTAGTCGCATTTACATACGTTTCTCTTTGTTTGTTTTCAAAGCTACCCACGAGTGTTTGGTGTCTAAAGACGCGTCTGCTCGCGGACTGATTGAATGTGTAGTAATTGAAGGTAGCTACAGAACAAAATTATGAATTTAAGATGGAAAAATGTGTTTTTTATATATAGAAATTCATTCAAAAATCGTCTGTCGCCAGAGCATTTTTTTGGGGTTCTGCGAATTATTGCTCACAATATTCTATCAGGCGCGAGTGGACTGGTCGACGCTGGGACTAGCCAGTCGCCGGTGCCACTGACTACTAGCAGGGGCGACTAGCTAGTAGCAGGCGGGACTGTCTATTCGAAATCGCGGCTAGCTAGTCGCATTTACATGCGTTTTATTTTGTTTTTTTTTTATAGATTCCCACGAGTGTGAGGTGTCTGCAGACGCGTCTGCTCGCGGGCTCATTGACAATGCAGTAATTAAAGGTAAATGAAGTTTATAAAAATGAATTTAAGAAGGAAAAGTTTGTTTTTTATATAAAGAAATTCATTCAAAAATTGTCTGGCGCCAGAATATTTTTTTGTAGTTCTGCGACGGATAAATCACAATATTCTATCAAGCGCGAGTGGCTACTCGCAAGTGCGACTAGCTACTCGCCGGCGCCCACTGACTAGTCGCAGGGGCGACTAGCTAGTAGCAGGCGGGACTGACTAGTGGAAACCGCGGCTATCTAGTCGCATTTACATACGTTTCTTTTTGTTTGTTTTCAAAGCTACCCACGAGTGTTTGGTGTCTAAAGACGCGTCTGCTCGCGGGCTGATTGACTGTGTAGTAATTAAGGTAGCTACAGAACAAAATTATGAATTTAAGATGGAAAAATGTTTTTTTTTCATATAGAAACTCATTCAAAAATCGTCTGTCGCCAGAGCATTTTTTTGGGGTTCTGCGAATTATTGCTCACAATATTCTATCAGGCACGAGTGGACTGGTCGACGCTGGGACTAGCCAGTCACCGGTGCCACTGACTACTAGCCGGGGCGACTAGCTAGTAGCAGGCGGGACTGTCTAGTCGAAATCGCGGCTAGCTAGTCGCATTTACATGCGTTTTATTTTGTTTTTTTTTTATAGATTCCCACGAGTGTGAGGTGTCTGCAGACGCGTCTGCTCGCGGGCTCATTGACAGTGCAGTAATTAAAGGTAAATGAAGTTTATGAAAATGAATTTAAGAAGGAAAAGTTTGTTTTTATATCAAGAAATTCATTCAAAAATCGTCTGGCGCCAGAATATTTTTTTGTAGTTCTGCGACGGATAAATCACAATATTCTATCAAGCGCGAGTGGCTACTCGCAAGTGCGACTAGCTACTCGCCGGCGCCCACTGACTAGTCGCAGGGGCGACTAGCTAGTAGCAGGCGGGACTGACTAGTTGAAACCGCGGCTATCTAGTCGCATTTACATACGTTTCTCTTTGATTGTTTTTCAAAGTTACCCACGAGTGTTTGGTGTCTAAAGACATGTCTGCTCGCGGACTGATTTAATGTGTAGTAATTGAAGGTAGCTACAGAACAAAATTATGAATTTAAGATGGAAAAATGTGTTTTTTATATATAGAAATTCATTCAAAAATCGTCTGTCGCCAGAGCATTTTTTTTGAGTTCTGCGAATTATTGCTCACAATATTCTATCAGGCGCGAGTGGACTGGTCGACGCTGGGACTAGCCAGTCGCCGGTGCCACTGACTACTAGCAGGGGCGACTAGCTAGTAGCAGGCGGGACTGTCTAGTCGAAATCGCGGCTAGCTAGTCGCATTTACATGCGTTTTATTTTGTTTTTTTTTATAGATTCCCACGAGTGTGAGGTGTCTGCAGACGCGTCTGCTCGCGGGCTCATTGACAATGCAGTAATTAAAGGCAAATGAAGTTTATAAAAATGAATTTAAGAAGGAAAAGTTTGTTTTTTATATAAAGAAATTCATTCAAAAATCGTCTGGCGCCAGAATATTTTTTTGTAGTTCTGCGACGGATAAATCACAATATTCTATCAAGCGCGAGTGGCTACTCGCAAGTGCGACTAGCTACTCGCCGGCGCCCACTGACTAGTCGCAGGGGCGACTAGCTAGTAGCAGGCGGGACTGACTAGTGGAAACCGCGGCTATCTAGTCGCATTTACATACGTTTCTTTTTGTTTGTTTTCAAAGCTACCCACGAGTGTTTGGTGTCTAAAGACGCGTCTGCTCGCGGGCTGATTGACTGTGTAGTAATTAAGGTAGCTACAGAACAAAATTATGAATTTAAGATGGAAAAATGTTTTTTTTTTATATAGAAACTCATTCAAAAATCGTCTGTCGCCAGAGCATTTTTTTGGGGTTCTGCGAATTATTGCTCACAATATTCTATCAGGCACGAGTGGACTGGTCGACGCTGGGACTAGCCAGTCGCCGGTGCCACTGATTACTAGCCGGGGCGACTAGCTAGTAGCAGGCGGGACTGTCTAGTCGAAATCGCGGCTAGCTAGTCGCATTTACATGCGTTTTATTTTGTTTTTTTTTTATAGATTCCCACGAGTGTGAGGTGTCTGCAGACGCGTCTGCTCGCGGGCTCATTGACAGTGCAGTAATTAAAGGTAAATGAAGTTTATAAAAATGAATTTAAGAAGGAAAAGTTTGTTTTTTATATCAAGAAATTCATTCAAAAATCGTCTGGCGCCAGAATATTTTTTTGTAGTTCTGCGACGGATAAATCACAATATTCTATCAAGCGCGAGTGGCTACTCGCAAGTGCGACTAGCTACTCGCCGGCGCCCACTGACTAGTCGCAGGGGCGACTAGCTAGTAGCAGGCGGGACTGACTAGTTGAAACCGCGGCTATCTAGTCGCATTTACATACGTTTCTCTTTGATTGTTTTTCAAAGTTACCCACGAGTGTTTGGTGTCTAAAGACATGTCTGCTCGCGGACTGATTTAATGTGTAGTAATTGAAGGTAGCTACAGAACAAAATTATGAATTTAAGATGGAAAAATGTGTTTTTTATATATAGAAATTCATTCAAAAATCGTCTGTCGCCAGAGCATTTTTTTTGAGTTCTGCGAATTATTGCTCACAATATTCTATCAGGCGCGAGTGGACTGGTCGACGCTGGGACTAGCCAGTCGCCGGTGCCACTGACTACTAGCAGGGGCGACTAGCTAGTAGCAGGCGGGACTGTCTAGTCGAAATCGCGGCTAGCTAGTCGCATTTACATGCGTTTTATTTTGTTTTTTTTTATAGATTCCCACGAGTGTGAGGTGTCTGCAGACGCGTCTGCTCGCGGGCTCATTGACAATGCAGTAATTAAAGGTAAATGAAGTTTATAAAAATGAATTTAAGAAGGAAAAGTTTGTTTTTTATATAAAGAAATTCATTCAAAAATCGTCTGGCGCCAGAATATTTTTTTGTAGTTCTGCGACGGATAAATCACAATATTCTATCAAGCGCGAGTGGCTACTCGCAAATGCGACTAGCTAGTCGCCGGCGCCCACTGACTAGTCGCAGGGGCGACTAGCTAGTAGCAGGCGGGACTGACTAGTCAAAACCGCGGCTATCTAGTCGCATTTACATACGTTTCTTTTTGTTTGTTTTCAAAGCTACCCACGAGTGTTTGGTGTCTAAAGACGCGTCTGCTCGCGGACTGATTGAATGTGTAGTAATTGAAGGTAGCTACAGAACAAAATTATGAATTTAAGATGGAAAAATGTGTTTTTTATATATAGAAACTCATTCAAAAATCGTCTGTCGCCAGAGCATTTTTTTTGAGTTCTGCGAATTATTGCTCACAATATTCTATCAGGCGCGAGTGGACTGGTCGACGCTGGGACTAGCCAGTCGCCGGTGCCACTGACTACTAGCAGGGGCGACTAGCTAGTAGCAGGCGGGACTGTCTAGTCGAAATCGCGGCTAGCTAGTCGCATTTACATGCGTTTTATTTTGTTTTTTTTTTATAGATTCCCACGAGTGTGAGGTGTCTGCAGACGCGTCTGCTCGCGGGCTCATTGACAATGCAGTAATTAAAGGTAAATGAAGTTTATAAAAATGAATTTAAGAAGGAAAAGTTTGTTTTTTATATAAAGAAATTCATTCAAAAATCGTCTGGCGCCAGAATATTTTTTTTGTAGTTCTGCGACGGATAAATCACAATATTCTATCAAGCGCGAGTGGCTACTCGCAAGTGCGACTAGCTACTCGCCGGCGCCCACTGACTAGTCGCAGGGGCGACTAGCTAGTAGCAGGCGGGACTGACTAGTGGAAACCGCGGCTATCTAGTCGCATTTACATACGTTTCTCTTTGTTTGTTTTCAAAGCTACCCACGAGTGTTTGGTGTCTAAAGACGCGTCTGCTCGCGGACTGATTGAATGTGTAGTAATTGAAGGTAGCTACAGAACAAAATTATGAATTTAAGATGGCAAAATGTGTTTTTTATATATAGAAATTCATTCAAAAATCGTCTGTCGCCAGAGCATTTTTTTTGAGTTCTGCGAATTATTGCTCACAATATTCTATCAGGCGCGAGTGGACTGGTCGACGCTGGGACTAGCCAGTCGCCGGTGCCACTGACTACTAGCAGGGGCGACTAGCTAGTAGCAGGCGGGACTGTCTAGTCGAAATCGCGGCTAGCTAGTCGCATTTACATGCGTTTTATTTTGTTTTTTTTTATAGATTCCCACGAGTGTGAGGTGTCTGCAGACGCGTCTGCTCGCGGGCTCATTGACAATGCAGTAATTAAAGGTAAATGAAGTTTATAAAAATGAATTTAAGAAGGAAAAGTTTGTTTTTTATATAAAGAAATTCATTCAAAAATCGTCTGGCGCCAGAATATTTTTTTGTAGTTCTGCGACGGATAAATCACAATATTCTATCAAGCGCGAGTGGCTACTCGCAAGTGCGACTAGCTACTCGCCGGCGCCCACTGACTAGTCGCAGGGGCGACTAGCTAGTAGCAGGCGGGACTGACTAGTCAAAACCGCTGCTATCTAGTCGCATTTACATACGTTTCTCTTTGTTTGTTTTCAAAGCTACCCACGAGTGTTTGGTGTCTAAAGACGCGTCTGCTCGCGGACTGATTGAATGTGTAGTAATTGAAGGTAGCTACAGAACAAAATTATGAATTTAAGATGGAAAAATGTGTTTTTTATATATAGAAATTCATTCAAAAATCGTCTGTCGCCAGAGCATTTTTTTGGGGTTCTGCGAATTATTGCTCACAATATTCTATCAGGCACGAGTGGACTGGTCGACGCTGGGACTAGCCAGTCGCCGGTGCCACTGACTACTAGCCGGGGCGACTAGCTAGTAGCAGGCGGGACTGTCTAGTCGAAATCGCGGCTAGCTAGTCGCATTTACATGCGTTTTATTTTGTTTTTTTTTTATAGATTCCCACGAGTGTGAGGTGTCTGCAGACGCGTCTGCTCGCGGGCTCATTGACAGTGCAGTAATTAAAGGTAAATGAAGTTTATAAAAATGAATTTAAGAAGGAAAAGTTTGTTTTTTATATCAAGAAATTCATTCAAAAATCGTCTGGCGCCAGAATATTTTTTTGTAGTTCTGCGACGGATAAATCACAATATTCTATCAAGCGCGAGTGGCTACTCGCAAGTGCGACTAGCTAATCGCCGGCGCCCACTGACTAGTCGCAGGGGCGACTAGCTAGTAGCAGGCGGGACTGACTAGTCAAAACCGCGGCTATCTAGTCGCATTTACATACGTTTCTTTTTGTTTGTTTTCAAAGCTACCCACGAGTGTTTGGTGTCTAAAGACGCGTCTGCTCGCGGGCTGATTGACTGTGTAGTAATTAAGGTAGCTACAGAACAAAATTATGAATTTAAGATGGAAAAATGTTTTTTTTTTATATAGAAACTCATTCAAAAATCGTCTGTCGCCAGAGCATTTTTTTGGGGTTCTGCGAATTATTGCTCACAATATTCTATCAGGCACGAGTGGACTGGTCGACGCTGGGACTAGCCAGTCGCCGGTGCCACTGACTACTAGCCGGGGCGACTAGCTAGTAGCAGGCGGGACTGTCTAGTCGAAATCGCGGCTAGCTAGTCGCATTTACATGCGTTTTATTTTGTTTTTTTTTTATAGATTCCCACGAGTGTGAGGTGTCTGCAGACGCGTCTGCTCGCGGGCTCATTGACAGTGCAGTAATTAAAGGTAAATGAAGTTTATAAAAATGAATTTAAGAAGGAAAAGTTTGTTTTTTATATCAAGAAATTCATTCAAAAATCGTCTGGCGCCAGAATATTTTTTTGTAGTTCTGCGACGGATAAATCACAATATTCTATCAAGCGCGAGTGGCTACTCGCAAGTGCGACTAGCTAATCGCCGGCGCCCACTGACTAGTCGCAGGGGCGACTAGCTAGTAGCAGGCGGGACTGACTAGTCAAAACCGCGGCTATCTAGTCGCATTTACATACGTTTCTTTTTGTTTGTTTTCAAAGCTACCCACGAGTGTTTGGTGTCTAAAGACGCGTCTGCTCGCGGGCTGATTGACTGTGTAGTAATTAAGGTAGCTACAGAACAAAATTATGAATTTAAGATGGAAAAATGTTTTTTTTTTATATAGAAACTCATTCAAAAATCGTCTGTCGCCAGAGCATTTTTTTGGGGTTCTGCGAATTATTGCTCACAATATTCTATCAGGCACGAGTGGACTGGTCGACGCTGGGACTAGCCAGTCGCCGATGCCACTGACTACTAGCCGGGGCGACTAGCTAGTAGCAGGCGGGACTGACTAGTCGAAATCGCGGCTAGCTAGTCGCATTTACATGCGTTTTATTTTGTTTTTTTTATAGATTCCCACGAGTGTGAGGTGTCTGCAGACGCGTCTGCTCGCGGGTTCATTGACAATGCAGTAATTAAAGGTAAATGAAGTTTATAAAAATGAATTTAAGAAGGAAAAGTTTGTTTTTTATATCAAGAAATTCATTCAAAAATCGTCTGGCGCCAGAATATTTTTTTGTAGTTCTGCGACGGATAAATCACAATATTCTATCAAGCGCGAGTGGCTACTCGCAAGTGCGACTAGCTACTCGCCGGCGCCCACTGACTAGTCGCAGGGGCGACTAGCTAGTAGCAGGCGGGACTGACTAGTTGAAACCGCGGCTATCTAGTCGCATTTACATACGTTTCTCTTTGATTGTTTTTCAAAGTTACCCACGAGTGTTTGGTGTCTAAAGACGCGTCTGCTCGCGGACTGATTGAATGTGTAGTAATTGAAGGTAGCTACAGAACAAAATTATGAATTTAAGATGGAAAAATGTGTTTTTTATATATAGAAATTCATTCAAAAATCGTCTGTCGCCAGAGCATTTTTTTGGGGTTCTGCGAATTATTGCTCACAATATTCTATCAGGCGCGAGTGGACTGGTTGACGCTGGGACTAGCCAGTCGCCGGTGCCACTGACTACTAGCAGGGGCGACTAGCTAGTAGCAGGCGGGACTGACTAGTCGAAATCGCGGCTAGCTAGTCGCATTTACATGCGTTTTATTTTGTTTTTTTTTATAGATTCCCACGAGTGTAAGGTGTCTGCAGACGCGTCTGCTCGCGGGCTCATTGACAATGCAGTAATTAAAGGTAAATGAAGTTTATAAAAATAATTTAAGAAGTAAAAGTTTGTTTTTTATATAAAGAAATTCATTCAAAAATCGTCTGGCGCCAGAATATTTTTTTGTAGTTCTGCGACGAATAAATCACAATATTCTATCAAGCGCGAGTGGCTACTCGCAAATGCGACTAGCTAGTCGCCGGCGCCCACTGACTAGTCGCAGGGGCGACTAGCTAGTAGCAGGCGGGACTGACTAGTGGAAACCGCGGCTATCTAGTCGCATTTACATACGTTTCTCTTTGTTTGTTTTCAAAGCTACCCACGAGTGTTTGGTGTCTAAAGACGCGTTTGCTCGCGGACTGATTGAATGTGTAGTAATTGAAGGTAGCTACAGAACAAAATTATGAATTTAAGATGGAAAAATGTGTTTTTTATATATAGAAATTCATTCAAAAATCGTCTGTCGCCAGAGCATTTTTTTTGAGTTCTGCGAATTATTGCTCACAATATTCTATCAGGCGCGAGTGGACTGGTCGACGCTGGGACTAGCCAGTCACCGGTGCCACTGACTACTAGCAGGGGCGACTAGCTAGTAGCAGGCGGGACTGTCTAGTCGAAATCGCGGCTAGCTAGTCGCATTTACATGCGTTTTATTTTGTTTTTTTTTATAGATTCCCACGAGTGTGAGGTGTCTGCAGACGCGTCTGCTCGCGGGCTCATTGACAATGCAGTAATTAAAGGTAAATGAAGTTTATAAAAATGAATTTAAGAAGGAAAAGTTTGTTTTTTATATAAAGAAATTCATTCAAAAATCGTCTGGCGCCAGAATATTTTTTTGTAGTTCTGCGACGGATAAATCACAATATTCTATCAAGCGCGAGTGGCTACTCGCAAGTGCGACTAGCTACTCGCCGGCGCCCACTGACTAGTCGCAGGGGCGACTAGCTAGTAGCAGGCGGGACTGACTAGTGGAAACCGCGGCTATCTAGTCGCATTTACATACGTTTCTTTTTGTTTGTTTTCAAAGCTACCCACGAGTGTTTGGTGTCTAAAGACGCGTCTGCTCGCGGGCTGATTGACTGTGTAGTAATTAAGGTAGCTACAGAACAAAATTATGAATTTAAGATGGAAAAATGTTTTTTTTTTATATAGAAACTCATTCAAAAATCGTCTGTCGCCAGAGCATTTTTTTGGGGTTCTGCGAATTATTGCTCACAATATTCTATCAGGCACGAGTGGACTGGTCGACGCTGGGACTAGCCAGTCGCCGGTGCCACTGACTACTAGCCGGGGCGACTAGCTAGTAGCAGGCGGGACTGTCTAGTCGAAATCGCGGCTAGCTAGTCGCATTTACATGCGTTTTATTTTGTTTTTTTTTTATAGATTCCCACGAGTGTGAGGTGTCTGCAGACGCGTCTGCTCGCGGGCTTATTGACAGTGCAGTAATTAAAGGTAAATGAAGTTTATAAAAATGAATTTAAGAAGGAAAAGTTTGTTTTTATATCAAGAAATTCATTCAAAAATCGTCTGGCGCCAGAATATTTTTTTGTAGTTCTGCGACGGATAAATCACAATATTCTATCAAGCGCGAGTGGCTACTCGCAAGTGCGACTAGCTACTCGCCGGCGCCCACTGACTAGTCGCAGAGGCGTCTAGCTAGTAGCAGGCGGGACTGACTAGTTGAAACCGCGGCTATCTAGTCGCATTTACATACGTTTCTCTTTGATTGTTTTTCAAAGTTACCCACGAGTGTTTGGTGTCTAAAGACATGTCTGCTCGCGGACTGATTTAATGTGTAGTAATTGAAGGTAGCTACAGAACAAAATTATGAATTTAAGATGGAAAAATGTGTTTTTTATATATAGAAATTCATTCAAAAATCGTCTGTCGCCAGAGCATTTTTTTTGAGTTCTGCGAATTATTGCTCACAATATTCTATCAGGCGCGAGTGGACTGGTCGACGCTGGGACTAGCCAGTCGCCGGTGCCACTGACTACTAGCAGGGGCGACTAGCTAGTAGCAGGCGGGACTGTCTAGTCGAAATCGCGGCTAGCTAGTCGCATTTACATGCGTTTTATTTTGTTTTTTTTTATAGATTCCCACGAGTGTGAGGTGTCTGCAGACGCGTCTGCTCGCGGGCTCATTGACAATGCAGTAATTAAAGGTAAATGAAGTTTATAAAAATGAATTTAAGAAGGAAAAGTTTGTTTTTTATATAAAGAAATTCATTCAAAAATCGTCTGGCGCCAGAATATTTTTTTGTAGTTCTGCGACGGATAAATCACAATATTCTATCAAGCGCGAGTGGCTACTCGCAAGTGCGACTAGCTACTCGCCGGCGCCCACTGACTAGTCGCAGGGGCGACTAGCTAGTAGCAGGCGGGACTGACTAGTCAAAACCGCGGCTATCTAGTCGCATTTACATACGTTTCTTTTTGTTTGTTTTCAAAGCTACCCACGAGTGTTTGGTGTCTAAAGACGCGTCTGCTCGCGGGCTGATTGACTGTGTAGTAATTAAGGTAGCTACAGAACAAAATTATGAATTTAAGATGGAAAAATATTTTTTTTTTATATAGAAACTCATTCAAAAATCGTCTGTCGCCAGAGCATTTTTTTGGGGTTCTGCGAATTATTGCTCACAATATTCAATCAGGCACGAGTGGACTGGTCGACGCTGGGACTAGCCAGTCGCCGGTGCCACTGACTACTAGCCGGGGCGACTAGCTAGTAGCAGGCGGGACTGTCTAGTCGAAATCGCGGCTAGCTAGTCGCATTTACATTCGTTTTATTTTGTTTTTTTTTTATAGATTCCCACGAGTGTGAGGTGTCTGCAGACGCGTCTGCTCGCGGGCTCATTGACAGTGCAGTAATTAAAGGTAAATGAAGTTTATAAAAATGAATTTAAGAAGGAAAAGTTTGTTTTTTATATCAAGAAATTCATTCAAAAATCGTCTGGCGCCAGAATATTTTTTTGTAGTTCTGCGACGGATAAATCACAATATTCTATCAAGCGCGAGTGGCTACTCGCAAGTGCGACTAGCTACTCGCCGGCGCCCACTGACTAGTCGCAGGGGCGACTAGCTAGTAGCAGGCGGGACTGACTAGTTGAAACCGCGGCTATCTAGTCGCATTTACATACGTTTCTCTTTGATTGTTTTTCAAAGTTACCCACGAGTGTTTGGTGTCTAAAGACATGTCTGCTCGCGGACTGATTTAATGTGTAGTAATTGAAGGTAGCTACAGAACAAAATTATGAATTTAAGATGGAAAAATGTGTTTTTTATATATAGAAATTCATTCAAAAATCGTCTGTCGCCAGAGCATTTTTTTTGAGTTCTGCGAATTATTGCTCACAATATTCTATCAGGCGCGAGTGGACTGGTCGACGCTGGGACTAGCCAGTCGCCGGTGCCACTGACTACTAGCAGGGGCGACTAGCTAGTAGCAGGCGGGACTGTCTAGTCGAAATCGCGGCTAGCTAGTCGCATTTACATGCGTTTTATTTTGTTTTTTTTTATAGATTCCCACGAGTGTGAGGTGTCTGCAGACGCGTCTGCTCGCGGGCTCATTGACAATGCAGTAATTAAAGGTAAATGAAGTTTATAAAAATGAATTTAAGAAGGAAAAGTTTGTTTTTTATATAAAGAAATTCATTCAAAAATCGTCTGGCGCCAGAATATTTTTTTGTAGTTCTGCGACGGATAAATCACAATATTCTATCAAGCGCGAGTGGCTACTCGCAAGTGCGACTAGCTACTCGCCGGCGCCCACTGACTAGTCGCAGGGGCGACTAGCTAGTAGCAGGCGGGACTGACTAGTCAAAACCGCGGCTATCTAGTCGCATTTACATACGTTTCTCTTTGTTTGTTTTCAAAGCTACCCACGAGTGTTTGGTGTCTAAAGACGCGTCTGCTCGCGGACTGATTGAATGTGTAGTAATTGAAGGTAGCTACAGAACAAAAATATGAATTTAAGATGGAAAAATGTGTTTTTTATATATAGAAATTCATTCAAAAATCGTCTGTCGCCGGAGCATTTTTTTGGGGTTCTGCGAATTATTGCTCACAATATTCTATCAGGTGCGAGTGGACTGGTCGACGCTGGGACTAGCCAGTCGCCGGTGCCACTGACTACTAGCAGGGGCGACTAGCTAGTAGCAGGCGGGACTGTCTAGTCGAAATCGCGGCTAGCTAGTCGCATTTACATGCGTTTTATTTTGTTTTTTTTTATAGATTCCCACGAGTGTGAGGTGTCTGCAGACGCGTCTGCGCGCGGGCTCATTGACAATGCAGTAAATAAAAGTAAATGAAGTTTATAAAAATGAATTTAAGAAGGAAAAGTTTGTTTTTTATATAAAGAAATTCATTCAAAAATTGTCTGGCGCCAGAATATTTTTTTGTAGTTCTGCGACGGATAAATCACAATATTCTATCAAGCGCGAGTGGCTACTCGCAAGTGCGACTAGCTACTCGCCGGCGCCCACTGACTAGTCGCAGGGGCGATTAGCTAGTAGCAGGCGGGACTGACTAGTCAAAACCGCGGCTATCTAGTCGCATTTACATACGTTTCTTTTTGTTTGTTTTCAAAGCTACCCACGAGTGTTTGGTGTCTAAAGACGCGTCTGCTCGCGGGCTGATTGACTGTGTAGTAATTAAGGTAGCTACAGAACAAAATTATGAATTTAAGATGGAAAAATGTTTTTTTTTTATATAGAAACTCATTCAAAAATCGTCTGTCGCCAGAGCATTTTTTTGGGGTTCTGCGAATTATTGCTCACAATATTCTATCAGGCACGAGTGGACTGGTCGACGCTGGGACTAGCCAGTCGCCGGTGCCACTGACTACTAGCCGGGGCGACTAGCTAGTAGCAGGCGGGACTGTCTAGTCGAAATCGCGGCTAGCTAGTCGCATTTACATGCGTTTTATTTTGTTTTTTTTTTATAGATTCCCACGAGTGTGAGGTGTCTGCAGACGCGTCTGCTCGCGGGCTCATTGACAGTGCAGTAATTAAAGGTAAATGAAGTTTATAAAAATGAATTTAAGAAGTAAAAGTTTGTTTTTTATATAAAGAAATTCATTCAAAAATCGTCTGGCGCCAGAATATTTTTTTGTAGTTCTGCGACGAATAAATCACAAAATTCTATCAAGCGCGAGTGGCTACTCGCAAATGCGACTAGCTAGTCGCCGGCGCCCACTGACTAGTCGCAGGGGCGACTAGCTAGTAGCAGGCGGGACTGACTAGTGGAAACCGCGGCTATCTAGTCGCATTTACATACGTTTCTCTTTGTTTGTTTTCAAAGCTACCCACGAGTGTGAGGTGTCTGCAGACGCGTCTGCTCGCG
Source organism: Dryobotodes eremita (assembly GCA_917490735.1). Classification (NCBI taxonomy): domain Eukaryota; kingdom Metazoa; phylum Arthropoda; class Insecta; order Lepidoptera; family Noctuidae; genus Dryobotodes; species Dryobotodes eremita. The sequence continues at coordinate 12,500,298 of OU823269.1, read as the reverse complement.
GGCTCATTGACAATGCAGTAAATAAAGGTAAATGAAGTTTATAAAAATGAATTTAAGAAGGAAAAGTTTGTTTTTTATATAAAGAAATTCATTCAAAAATCGTCTGGCGCCAGAATATTTTTTTGTAGTTCTGCGACGGATAAATCACAATATTCTATCAAGCGCGAGTGGCTACTCGCAAGTGCGACTAGCTACTCGCCGGCGCCCACTGACTAGTCGCAGGGGCGACTAGCTAGTAGCAGGCGGGACTGACTAGTGGAAACCGCGGCTATCTAGTCGCATTTACATACGTTTCTCTTTGTTTGTTTTCAAAGCTACCCACGAGTGTTTGGTGTCTAAAGACGCGTCTGCTCGCGGACTGATTGAATGTGTAGTAATTGAAGGTAGCTACAGAACAAAACTATGAATTTAAGATGGAAAAATGTGTTTTTTATATATAGAAATTCATTCAAAAATCGTCTGTCGCCAGAGCATTTTTTTTGAGTTCTGCGAATTATTGCTCACAATATTCTATCAGGCGCGAGTGGACTGGTCGACGCTGGGACTAGCCAGTCGCCTGTGCCACTGACTACTAGCAGGGGCGACTAGCTAGTAGCAGGCGGGACTGTCTAGTCGAAATCGCGGCTAGCTAGTCGCATTTACATGCGTTTTATTTTGTTTTTTTTTTATAGATTCCCACGAGTGTGAGGTGTCTGCAGACGCGTCTGCTCGCGGGCTCATTGACAGTGCAGTAATTAAAGGTAAATGAAGTTTATAAAAATGAATTTAAGAAGGAAAAGTTTGTTTTTTATATCAAGAAATTCATTCAAAAATCGTCTGGCGCCAGAATATTTTTTTGTAGTTCTGCGACGGATAAATCACAATATTCTATCAAGCGCGAGTGGCTACTCGCAAGTGCGACTAGCTACTCGCCGGCGCCCACTGACTAGTCGCAGGGGCGACTAGCTAGTAGCAGGCGGGACTGACTAGTGGAAACCGCGGCTATCTAGTCGCATTTACATACGTTTCTCTTTGATTGTTTTTCAAAGTTACCCACGAGTGTTTGGTGTCTAAAGACGCGTCTGCTCGCGGACTGATTGAATGTGTAGTAATTGAAGGTAGCTACAGAACAAAATTATGAATTTAAGATGGAAAAATGTGTTTTTTATATATAGAAATTCATTCAAAAATCGTCTGTCGCCAGAGCATTTTTTTTGAGTTCTGCGAATTATTGCTCACAATATTCTATCAGGCGCGAGTGGACTGGTCGACGCTGGGACTAGCCAGTCGCCGGTGCCACTGACTACTAGCAGGGGCGACTAGCTAGTAGCAGGCGGGACTGTCTAGTCGAAATCGCGGCTAGCTAGTCGCATTTACATGCGTTTTATTTTGTTTTTTTTTATAGATTCCCACGAGTGTGAGGTGTCTGCAGACGCGTCTGCTCGCGGGCTCATTGACAATGCAGTAATTAAAGGTAAATGAAGTTTATAAAAATGAATTTAAGAAGGAAAAGTTTGTTTTTTATATAAAGAAATTCATTCAAAAATCGTCTGGCGCCAGAATATTTTTTTGTAGTTCTGCGACGGATAAATCACAATATTCTATCAAGCGCGAGTGGCTACTCGCAAATGCGACTAGCTAGTCGCCGGCGCCCACTGACTAGTCACAGGGGCGACTAGCTAGTAGCAGGCGGGACTGACTAGTGGAAACCGCGGCTATCTAGTCGCATTTACATACGTTTCTCTTTGTTTGTTTTCAAAGCTACCCACGAGTGTTTGAAGTCTAAAGACGCGTCTGCTCGCGGACTGATTGAATGTGTAGTAATTGAAGGTAGCTACAGAACAAAATTATGAATTTAAGATGGAAAAATGTGTTTTTTATATATAGAAATTCATTCAAAAATCGTCTGTCGCCAGAGCATTTTTTTTGAGTTCTGCGAATTATTGCTCACAATATTCTATCAGGCGCGAGTGGACTGGTCGACGCTGGGACTAGCCAGTCGCCTGTGCCACTGACTACTAGCAGGGGCGACTAGCTAGTAGCAGGCGGGACTGTCTAGTCGAAATCGCGGCTAGCTAGTCGCATTTACATGCGTTTTATTTTGTTTTTTTTTTATAGATTCCCACGAGTGTGAGAAGTCTGCAGACGCGTCTGCTCGCGGGCTCATTGACAATGCAGTAATTAAAGGTAAATGAAGTTTATAAAAATGAATTTAAGAAGTAAAAGTTTGTTTTTTATATAAAGAAATTCATTCAAAAATCGTCTGGCGCCAGAATATTTTTTTGTAGTTCTGCGACGAATAAATCACAATATTCTATCAAGCGCGAGTGGCTACTCGCAAATGCGACTAGCTAGTCGCCGGCGCCCACTGACTAGTCGCAGGGGCGACTAGCTAGTAGCAGGCGGGACTGACTAGTGGAAACCGCGGCTATCTAGTCGCATTTACATACGTTTCTCTTTGTTTGTTTTCAAAGCTACCCACGAGTGTGAGGTGTCTGCAGACGCGTCTGCTCGCGGGCTCATTGACAATGCAGTAATTAAAGGTAAATGAAGTTTATAAAAATGAATTTAAGAAGGAAAAGTTTGTTTTTTATATAAAGAAATTCATTCAAAAATCGTCTGGCGCCAGAATATTTTTTTGTAGTTCTGCGACGGATAAATCACAATATTCTATCAAGCGCGAGTGGCTACTCGCAAGTGCGACTAGCTACTCGCCGGCGCCCACTGACTAGTCGCAGGGGCGACTAGCTAGTAGCAGGCGGGACTGACTAGTGGAAACCGCGGCTATCTAGTCGCATTTACATACGTTTCTCTTTGTTTGTTTTCAAAGCTACCCACGAGTGTTTGGTGTCTAAAGACGCGTCTGCTCGCGGACTGATTGAATGTGTAGTAATTGAAGGTAGCTACAGAACAAAATTATGAATTTTTGATGGAAAAATGTGTTTTTTATATATAGAAATTCATTCAAAAATCGTCTGTCGCCAGAGCATTTTTTTTGAGTTCTGCGAATTATTGCTCACAATATTCTATCAGGCGCGAGTGGACTGGTCGACGCTGGGACTAGCCAGTCGCCGGTGCCACTGACTACTAGCAGGGGCGACTAGCTAGTAGCAGGCGGGACTGTCTAGTCGAAATCGCGGCTAGCTAGTCGCATTTACATGCGTTTTATTTTGTTTTTTTTTATAGATTCCCACGAGTGTGAGGTGTCTGCAGACGCGTCTGCTCGCGGGCTCATTGACAATGCAGTAATTAAAGGTAAATGAAGTTTATAAAAATGAATTTAAGAAGGAAAAGTTTGTTTTTTATATAAAGAAATTCATTCAAAAATCGTCTGGCGCCAGAATATTTTTTTGTAGTTCTGCGACGGATAAATCACAATATTCTATCAAGCGCGAGTGGCTACTCGCAAGTGCGACTAGCTACTCGCCGGCGCCCACTGACTAGTCGCAGGGGCGACTAGCTAGTAGCAGGCGGGACTGACTAGTTGAAACCGCGGCTATCTAGTCGCATTTACATACGTTTCTCTTTGATTGTTTTTCAAAGTTACCCACGAGTGTTTGGTGTCTAAAGACGCGTCTGCTCGCGGACTGATTGAATGTGTAGTAATTGAAGGTAGCTACAGAACAAAATTATGAATTTAAGATGGAAAAATGTGTTTTTTATATATAGAAATTCATTCAAAAATCGTCTGTCGCCAGAGCATTTTTTTGGGGTTCTGCGAATTATTGCTCACAATATTCTATCAGGCGCGAGTGGACTGGTTGACGCTGGGACTAGCCAGTCGCCGGTGCCACTGACTACTAGCAGGGGCGACTAGCTAGTAGCAGGCGGGACTGACTAGTCGAAATCGCGGCTAGCTAGTCGCATTTACATGCGTTTTATTTTGTTTTTTTTTTATAGATTCCCACGAGTGTGAGGTGTCTGCAGACGCGTCTGCTCGCGGGCTCATTGACAGTGCAGTATTTAAAGGTAAATGAAGTTTATAAAAATGAATTTAAGAAGGAAAAGTTTGTTTTTTATATCAAGAAATTCATTCAAAAATCGTCTGGCGCCAGAATATTTTTTTGTAGTTCTGCGACGGATAAATCACAATATTCTATCAAGCGCGAGTGGCTACTCGCAAGTGCGACTAGCTACTCGCCGGCGCCCACTGACTAGTCGCAGGGGCGACTAGCTAGTAGCAGGCGGGACTGACTAGTGGAAACCGCGGCTATCTAGTCGCATTTACATACGTTTCTCTTTGTTTGTTTTCAAAGCTACCCACGAGTGTTTGGTGTCTAAAGACGCGTCTGCTCGCGGACTGATTGAATGTGTAGTAATTGAAGCTAGCTACAGAACAAAATTATGAATTTAAGATGGAAAAATGTGTTTTTTATATATAGAAATTCATTCAAAAATCGTCTGTCGCCAGAGCATTTTTTTTGAGTTCTGCGAATTATTGCTCACAATATTCTATCAGGCGCGAGGGGACTGGTCGACGCTGGGACTAGCCAGTCGCCTGTGCCACTGACTACTAGCAGGGGCGACTAGCTAGTAGCAGGCGGGACTGTCTAGTCGAAATCGCGGCTAGCTAGTCGCATTTACATGCGTTTTATTTTGTTTTTTTTTTATAGATTCCCACGAGTGTGAGGTGTCTGCAGACGCGTCTGCTCGCGGGCTCATTGACAGTGCAGTAATTAAAGGTAAATGAAGTTTATAAAAATGAATTTAAGAAGGAAAAGTTTGTTTTTTATATCAAGAAATTCATTCAAAAATCGTCTGGCGCCAGAATATTTTTTTGTAGTTCTGCGACGGATAAATCACAATATTCTATCAAGCGCGAGTGGCTACTCGCAAGTGCGACTAGCTACTCGCCGGCGCCCACTGACTAGTCGCAGGGGCGACTAGCTAGTAGCAGGCGGGACTGACTAGTTGAAACCGCGGCTATCTAGTCGCATTTACATACGTTTCTCTTTGATTGTTTTTCAAAGTTACCCACGAGTGTTTGGTGTCTAAAGACGCGTCTGCTCGCGGACTGATTGAATGTGTAGTAATTGAAGGTAGCTACAGAACAAAATTATGAATTTAAGATGGAAAAATGTGTTTTTTATATATAGAAATTCATTCAAAAATCGTCTGTCGCCAGAGCATTTTTTTTGAGTTCTGCGAATTATTGCTCACAATATTCTATCAGGCGCGAGTGGACTGGTCGACGCTGGGACTAGCCAGTCGCCGGTGCCACTGACTACTAGCAGGGGCGACTAGCTAGTAGCAGGCGGGACTGTCTAGTCGAAATCGCGGCTAGCTAGTCGCATTTACATGCGTTTTATTTTGTTTTTTTTTATAGATTCCCACGAGTGTGAGGTGTCTGCAGACGCGTCTGCTCGCGGGCTCATTGACAATGCAGTAATTAAAGGTAAATGAAGTTTATAAAAATGAATTTAAGAAGGAAAAGTTTGTTTTTTATATAAAGAAATTCATTCAAAAATCGTCTGGCGCCAGAATATTTTTTTGTAGTTCTGCGACGGATAAATCACAATATTCTATCAAGCGCGAGTGGCTACTCGCAAGTGCGACTAGCTACTCGCCGGCGCCCACTGACTAGTCGCAGGGGCGACTAGCTAGTAGCAGGCGGAACTGACTAGTTGAAACCGCGGCTATCTAGTCGCATTTACATACGTTTCTCTTTGATTGTTTTTCAAAGTTACCCACGAGTGTTTGGTGTCTAAAGACGCGTCTGCTCGCGGACTGATTGAATGTGTAGTAATTGAAGGTAGCTACAGAACAAAATTATGAATTTAAGATGGAAAAATGTGTTTTTTATATATAGAAATTCATTCAAAAATCGTCTGTCGCCAGAGCATTTTTTTGGGGTTCTGCGAATTATTGCTCACAATATTCTATCAGGCGCGAGTGGACTGGTTGACGCTGGGACTAGCCAGTCGCCGGTGCCACTGACTACTAGCAGGGGCGACTAGCTAGTAGCAGGCGGGACTGACTAGTCGAAATCGCGGCTAGCTAGTCGCATTTACATGCGTTTTATTTTGTTTTTTTTTATAGATTCCCACGAGTGTAAGGTGTCTGCAGACGCGTCTGCTCGCGGGCTCATTGACAATGCAGTAATTAAAGGTAAATGAAGTTTATAAAAATGAATTTAAGAAGGAAAAGTTTGTTTTTTATATAAAGAAATTCATTCAAAAATCGTCTGGCGCCAGAATATTTTTTTGTAGTTCTGCGACGAATAAATCACAATATTCTATCAAGCGCGAGTGGCTACTCGCAAATGCGACTAGCTAGTCGCCGGTGCCACTGACTACTAGCAGGGGCGACTAGCTAGTAGCAGGCGGGACTGTCTAGTCGAAATCGCGGCTAGCTAGTCGCATTTACATGCGTTTTATTTTGTTTTTTTTTATAGATTCCCACGAGTGTGAGGTGTCTGCAGACGCGTCTGCTCGCGGGCTCATTGACAATGCAGTAATTAAAGGTAAATGAAGTTTATAAAAATGAATTTAAGAAGGAAAAGTTTGTTTTTTATATAAAGAAATTCATTCAAAAATCGTCTGGCGCCAGAATATTTTTTTGTAGTTCTGCGACGGATAAATCACAATATTCTATCAAGCGCGAGTGGCTACTCGCAAATGCGACTAGCTCCTCGCCGGCGCCCACTGACTAGTCGCAGGGGCGACTAGCTAGTAGCAGGCGGGACTGACTAGTTGAAACCGCGGCTATCTAGTCGCATTTACATACGTTTCTCTTTGATTGTTTTTCAAAGTTACCCACGAGTGTTTGGTGTCTAAAGACGCGTCTGCTCGCGGACTGATTGAATGTGTAGTAATTGAAGGTAGCTACAGAACAAAATTATGAATTTAAGATGGAAAAATGTGTTTTTTATATATAGAAATTCATTCAAAAATCGTCTGTCGCCAGAGCATTTTTTTGGGGTTCTGCGAATTATTGCTCACAATATTCTATCAGGCGCGAGTGGACTGGTTGACGCTGGGACTAGCCAGTCGCCGGTGCCACTGACTACTAGCAGGGGCGACTAGCTAGTAGCAGGCGGGACTGACTAGTCGAAATCGCGGCTAGCTAGTCGCATTTACATGCGTTTTATTTTGTTTTTTTTTATAGATTCCCACGAGTGTAAGGTGTCTGCAGACGCGTCTGCTCGCGGGCTCATTGACAATGCAGTAATTAAAGGTAAATGAAGTTTATAAAAATGAATTTAAGAAGGAAAAGTTTGTTTTTTATATAAAGAAATTCATTCAAAAATCGTCTGGCGCCAGAATATTTTTTTGTAGTTCTGCGACGAATAAATCACAATATTCTATCAAGCGCGAGTGGCTACTCGCAAATGCGACTAGCTAGTCGCCGGCGCCCACTGACTAGTCGCAAGGGCGACTAGCTAGTAGCAGGCGGGACTGACTAGTGGAAACCCCGGCTATCTAGTCGCATTTACATACGTTTCTCTTTGTTTGTTTTCAAAGCTACCCACGAGTGTTTGGTGTCTAAAGACGCGTCTGCTCGCGGACTGATTGAATGTGTAGTAATTGAAGGTAGCTACAGAACAAAATTATGAATTTAAGATGGAAAAATGTGTTTTTTATATATAGAAATTCATTCAAAAATCGTCTGTCGCCAGAGCATTTTTTTTGAGTTCTGCGAATTATTGCTCACAATATTCTATCAGGCGCGAGTGGACTGGTCGACGCTGGGACTAGCCAGTCGCCGGTGCCACTGACTACTAGCAGGGGCGACTAGCTAGTAGCAGGCGGGACTGTCTAGTCGAAATCGCGGCTAGCTAGTCGCATTTACATGCGTTTTATTTTGTTTTTTTTTATAGATTCCCACGAGTGTGAGGTGTCTGCAGACGCGTCTGCTCGCGGGCTCATTGACAATGCAGTAATTAAAGGTAAATGAAGTTTATAAAAATGAATTTAAGAAGGAAAAGTTTGTTTTTTATATAAAGAAATTCATTCAAAAATCGTCTGGCGCCAGAATATTTTTTTGTAGTTCTGCGACGGATAAATCACAATATTCTATCAAGCGCGAGTGGCTACTCGCAAGTGCGACTAGCTACTCGCCGGCGCCCACTGACTAGTCGCAGGGGCGACTAGCTAGTAGCAGGCGGGACTGACTAGTCAAAACCGCGGCTATCTAGTCGCATTTACATACGTTTCTTTTTGTTTGTTTTCAAAGCTACCCACGAGTGTTTGGTGTCTAAAGACGCGTCTGCTCGCGGGCTGATTGACTGTGTAGTAATTAAGGTAGCTACAGAACAAAATTATGAATTTAAGATGGAAAAATGTTTTTTTTTTATATAGAAACTCATTCAAAAATCGTCTGTCGCCAGAGCATTTTTTTGGGGTTCTGCGAATTATTGCTCACAATATTCTATCAGGCACGAGTGGACTGGTCGACGCTGGGACTAGCCAGTCGCCGGTGCCACTGACTACTAGCAGGGGCGACTAGCTAGTAGCAGGCGGGACTGACTAGTCGAAATCGCGGCTAGCTAGTCGCATTTACATGCGTTTTATTTTGTTTTTTTTTATAGATTCCCACGAGTGTAAGGTGTCTGCAGACGCGTCTGCTCGCGGGCTCATTGACAATGCAGTAATTAAAGGTAAATGAAGTTTATAAAAATGAATTTAAGAAGGAAAAGTTTGTTTTTATATAAAGAAATTCATTCAAAAATCGTCTGGCGCCAGAATATTTTTTTGTAGTTCTGCGACGAATAAATCACAATATTCTATCAAGCGCGAGTGGCTACTCGCAAATGCGACTAGCTAGTCGCCGGCGCCCACTGACTAGTCGCAGGGGCGACTAGCTAGTAGCAGGCGGGACTGACTAGTGGAAACCGCGGCTATCTAGTCGCATTTACATACGTTTCTCTTTGTTTGTTTTCAAAGCTACCCACGAGTGTTTTGTGTCTAAAGACGCGTCTGCTCGCGGACTGATTGAATGTGTAGTAATTGAAGGTAGCTACAGAACAAAATTATGAATTTAAGATGGAAAAATGTGTTTTTTATATATAGAAATTCATTCAAAAATCGTCTGTCGCCAGAGCATTTTTTTTGAGTTCTGCGAATTATTGCTCACAATATTCTATCAGGCGCGAGTGGACTGGTCGACGCTGGGACTAGCCAGTCGCCGGTGCCACTGACTACTAGCAGGGGCGACTAGCTAGTAGCAGGCGGGACTGTCTAGTCGAAATCGCGGCTAGCTAGTCGCATTTACATGCGTTTTATTTTGTTTTTTTTTATAGATTCCCACGAGTGTGAGGTGTCTGCAGACGCGTCTGCTCGCGGGCTCATTGACAATGCAGTAATTAAAGGTAAATGAAGTTTATAAAAATGAATTTAAGAAGGAAAAGTTTGTTTTTTATATAAAGAAATTCATTCAAAAATCGTCTGGCGCCAGAATATTTTTTTGTAGTTCTGCGACGGATAAATCACAATATTCTATCAAGCGCGAGTGGCTACTCGCAAATGCGACTAGCTAGTCGCCGGCGCCCACTGACTAGTCGCAGGGGCGACTAGCTAGTAGCAGGCGGGACTGACTAGTGGAAACCGCGGCTATCTAGTCGCATTTACATACGTTTCTCTTTGTTTGTTTTCAAAGCTACCCACGAGTGTTTGGTGTCTAAAGACGCGTCTGCTCGCGGACTGATTGAATGTGTAGTAATTGAAGGTAGCTACAGAACAAAATTATGAATTTAAGATGGAAAAATGTGTTTTTTATATATAGAAATTCATTCAAAAATCGTCTGTCGCCAGAGCATTTTTTTGGGGTTCTGCGAATTATTGCTCACAATATTCTAACAGGCGCGAGTGGACTGGTTGACGCTGGGACTAGCCAGTCGCCGGTGCCACTGACTACTAGCAGGGGCGACTAGCTAGTAGCAGGCGGGACTGTCTAGTCGAAATCGCGGCTAGTTAGTCGCATTTACATGCGTTTTATTTTGTTTTTTTTTATAGATTCCCACGAGTGTGAGGTGTCTGCAGACGCGTCTGCTCGCGGGCTCATTGACAATGCAGTAATTAAAGGTAAATGAAGTTTATAAAAATGAATTTAAGAAGGAAAAGTTTGTTTTTATATAAAGAAATTCATTCAAAAATCGTCTGGCGCCAGAATATTTTTTTGTAGTTCTGCGACGAATAAATCACAATATTCTATCAAGCGCGAGTGGCTACTCGCAAATGCGACTAGCTAGTCGCCGGCGCCCACTGACTAGTCGCAGGGGCGACTAGCTAGTAGCAGGCGGGACTGACTAGTGGAAACCGCGGCTATCTAGTCGCATTTACATACGTTTCTCTTTGTTTGTTTTCAAAGCTACCCACGAGTGTTTGGTGTCTAAAGACGCGTCTGCTCGCGGACTGATTGAATGTGTAGTAATTGAAGGTAGCTACAGAACAAAATTATGAATTTAAGATGGAAAAATGTGTTTTTTATATATAGAAATTCATTCAAAAATCGTCTGTCGCCAGAGCATTTTTTTTGAGTTCTGCGAATTATTGCTCACAATATTCTATCAGGCGCGAGTGAACTGGTCGACGCTGGGACTAGCCAGTCGCCGGTGCCACTGACTACTAGCAGGGGCGACTAGCTAGTAGCAGGCGGGACTGTCTAGTCGAAATCGCGGCTAGCTAGTCGCATTTACATGCGTTTTATTTTGTTTTTTTTTATAGATTCCCACGAGTGTGAGGTGTCTGCAGACGCGTCTGCTCGCGGGCTCATTGACAATGCAGTAATTAAAGGTAAATGAAGTTTATAAAAATGAATTTAAGAAGGAAAAGTTTGTTTTTTATATAAAGAAATTCATTCAAAAATCGTCTGGCGCCAGAATATTTTTTTGTAGTTCTGCGACGGATAAATCACAATATTCTATCAAGCGCGAGTGGCTACTCGCAAGTGCGACTAGCTACTCGCCGGCGCCCACTGACTAGTCGCAGGGGCGACTAGCTAGTAGCAGGCGGGACTGACTAGTGGAAACCGCGGCTATCTAGTCGCATTTACATACGTTTCTCTTTGTTTGTTTTCAAAGCTACCCACGAGTGTTTTGTGTCTAAAGACGCGTCTGCTCGCGGACTGATTGAATGTGTAGTAATTGAAGGTAGCTACAGAACAAAATTATGAATTTAAGATGGAAAAATGTGTTTTTTATATATAGAAATTCATTCAAAAATCGTCTGTCGCCAGAGCATTTTTTTTGAGTTCTGCGAATTATTGCTCACAATATTCTATCAGGCGCGAGTGGACTGGTCGACGCTGGGACTAGCCAGTCGCCGGTGCCACTGACTACTAGCAGGGGCGACTAGCTAGTAGCAGGCGGGACTGTCTAGTCGAAATCGCGGCTAGCTAGTCGCATTTACATGCGTTTTATTTTGTTTTTTTTTATAGATTCCCACGAGTGTGAGGTGTCTGCAGACGCGTCTGCTCGCGGGCTCATTGACAATGCAGTAATTAAAGGTAAATGAAGTTTATAAAAATGAATTTAGGAAGGAAAAGTTTGTTTTTTATATAAAGAAATTCATTCAAAAATCGTCTGGCGCCAGAATATTTTTTTGTAGTTCTGCGACGGATAAATCACAATATTCTATCAAGCGCGAGTGGCTACTCGCAAATGCGACTAGCTAGTCGCCGGCGCCCACTGACTAGTCGCAGGGGCGACTAGCTAGTAGCAGGCGGGACTGACTAGTGGAAACCGCGGCTATCTAGTCGCATTTACATACGTTTCTCTTTGTTTGTTTTCAAAGCTACCCACGAGTGTTTGGTGTCTAAAGACGCGTCTGCTCGCGGACTGATTGAATGTGTAGTAATTGAAGGTAGCTACAGAACAAAATTATGAATTTAAGATGGAAAAATGTGTTTTTTATATATAGAAATTCATTCAAAAATCGTCTGTCGCCAGAGCATTTTTTTGGGGTTCTGCGAATTATTGCTCACAATATTCTATCAGGCGCGAGTGGACTGGTTGACGCTGGGACTAGCCAGTCGCCGGTGCCACTGACTACTAGCAGGGGCGACTAGCTAGTAGCAGGCGGGACTGTCTAGTCGAAATCGCGGCTAGCTAGTCGCATTTACATGCGTTTTATTTTGTTTTTTTTTATAGATTCCCACGAGTGTGAGGTGTCTGCAGACGCGTCTGCTCGCGGGCTCATTGACAATGCAGTAATTAAAGGTAAATGAAGTTTATAAAAATGAATTTAAGAAGGAAAAGTTTGTTTTTTATATAAAGAAATTCATTCAAAAATCGTCTGGCGCCAGAATATTTTTTTGTAGTTCTGCGACGGATAAATCACAATATTCTATCAAGCGCGAGTGGCTACTCGCAAATGCGACTAGCTAGTCGCCGGCGCCCACTGACTAGTCGCAGGGGCGACTAGCTAGTAGCAGGCGGGACTGACTAGTGGAAACCGCGGCTATCTAGTCGCATTTACATACGTTTCTCTTTGTTTGTTTTCAAAGCTACCCACGAGTGTTTGGTGTCTAAAGACGCGTCTGCTCGCGGACTGATTGAATGTGTAGTAATTGAAGGTAGCTACAGAACAAAATTATGAATTTAAGATGGAAAAATGTGTTTTTTATATATAGAAATTCATTCAAAAATCGTCTGTCGCCAGAGCATTTTTTTGGGGTTCTGCGAATTATTGCTCACAATATTCTATCAGGCGCGAGTGGACTGGTTGACGCTGGGACTAGCCAGTCGCCGGTGCCACTGACTACTAGCAGGGGCGACTAGCTAGTAGCAGGCGGGACTGTCTAGTCGAAATCGCGGCTAGCTAGTCGCATTTACATGCGTTTTATTTTGTTTTTTTTTATAGATTCCCACGAGTGTGAGGTGTCTGCAGACGCGTCTGCTCGCGGGCTCATGGACAATGCAGTAATTAAAGGTAAATGAAGTTTATAAAAATGAATTTAAGAAGGAAAAGTTTGTTTTTTATATAAAGAAATTCATTCAAAAATCGTCTGGCGCCAGAATATTTTTTTGTAGTTCTGCGACGGATAAATCACAATATTCTATCAAGCGCGAGTGGCTACTCGCAAGTGCGACTAGCTACTCGCCGGCGCCCACTGACTAGTCGCAGGGGCGACTAGCTAGTAGCAGGCGGGACTGACTAGTTGAAACCGCGGCTATCTAGTCGCATTTACATACGTTTCTCTTTGATTGTTTTTCAAAGTTACCCACGAGTGTTTGGTGTCTAAAGACGCGTCTGCTCGCGGACTGATTGAATGTGTAGTAATTGAAGGTTGCTACAGAACAAAATTATGAATTTAAGATGGAAAAATGTGTTTTTTATATATAGAAATTCATTCAAAAATCGTCTGTCGCCAGAGCATTTTTTTTGAGTTCTGCGAATTATTGCTCACAATATTCTATCAGGCGCGAGTGGACTGGTCGACGCTGGGACTAGCCAGTCGCCGGTGCCACTGACTACTAGCAGGGGCGACTAGCTAGTAGCAGGCGGGACTGTCTAGTCGAAATCGCGGCTAGCTAGTCGCATTTACATGCGTTTTATTTTGTTTTTTTTTATAGATTCCCACGAGTGTGAGGTGTCTGCAGACGCGTCTGCTCGCGGGCTCATTGACAATGCAGTAATTAAAGGTAAATGAAGTTTATAAAAATGAATTTAGGAAGGAAAAGTTTGTTTTTTATATAAAGAAATTCATTCAAAAATCGTCTGGCGCCAGAATATTTTTTTGTAGTTCTGCGACGGATAAATCACAATATTCTATCAAGCGCGAGTGGCTACTCGCAAATGCGACTAGCTAGTCGCCGGCGCCCACTGACTAGTCGCAGGGGCGACTAGCTAGTAGCAGGCGGGACTGACTAGTGGAAACCGCGGCTATCTAGTCGCATTTACATACGTTTCTCTTTGTTTGTTTTCAAAGCTACCCACGAGTGTTTGGTGTCTAAAGACGCGTCTGCTCGCGGACTGATTGAATGTGTAGTAATTGAAGGTAGCTACAGAACAAAATTATGAATTTAAGATGGAAAAATGTGTTTTTTATATATAGAAATTCATTCAAAAATCGTCTGTCGCCAGAGCATTTTTTTGGGGTTCTGCGAATTATTGCTCACAATATTCTATCAGGCGCGAGTGGACTGGTTGACGCTGGGACTAGCCAGTCGCCGGTGCCACTGACTACTAGCAGGGGCGACTAGCTAGTAGCAGGCGGGACTGTCTAGTCGAAATCGCGGCTAGCTAGTCGCATTTACATGCGTTTTATTTTGTTTTTTTTTATAGATTCCCACGAGTGTGAGGTGTCTGCAGACGCGTCTGCTCGCGGGCTCATTGACAATGCAGTAATTAAAGGTAAATGAAGTTTATAAAAATGAATTTAAGAAGGAAAAGTTTGTTTTTTATATAAAGAAATTCATTCAAAAATCGTCTGGCGCCAGAATATTTTTTTGTAGTTCTGCGACGGATAAATCACAATATTCTATCAAGCGCGAGTGGCTACTCGCAAATGCGACTAGCTAGTCGCCGGCGCCCACTGACTAGTCGCAGGGGCGACTAGCTAGTAGCAGGCGGGACTGACTAGTGGAAACCGCGGCTATCTAGTCGCATTTACATACGTTTCTCTTTGTTTGTTTTCAAAGCTACCCACGAGTGTTTGGTGTCTAAAGACGCGTCTGCTCGCGGACTGATTGAATGTGTAGTAATTGAAGGTAGCTACAGAACAAAATTATGAATTTAAGATGGAAAAATGTGTTTTTTATATATAGAAATTCATTCAAAAATCGTCTGTCGCCAGAGCATTTTTTTGGGGTTCTGCGAATTATTGCTCACAATATTCTATCAGGCGCGAGTGGACTGGTTGACGCTGGGACTAGCCAGTCGCCGGTGCCACTGACTACTAGCAGGGGCGACTAGCTAGTAGCAGGCGGGTCTGTCTAGTCGAAATCGCGGCTAGCTAGTCGCATTTACATGCGTTTTATTTTGTTTTTTTTTATAGATTCCCACGAGTGTGAGGTGTCTGCAGACGCGTCTGCTCGCGGGCTCATGGACAATGCAGTAATTAAAGGTAAATGAAGTTTATAAAAATGAATTTAAGAAGGAAAAGTTTGTTTTTTATATAAAGAAATTCATTCAAAAATCGTCTGGCGCCAGAATATTTTTTTGTAGTTCTGCGACGGATAAATCACAATATTCTATCAAGCGCGAGTGGCTACTCGCAAGTGCGACTAGCTACTCGCCGGCGCCCACTGACTAGTCGCAGGGGCGACTAGCTAGTAGCAGGCGGGACTGACTAGTTGAAACCGCGGCTATCTAGTCGCATTTACATACGTTTCTCTTTGATTGTTTTTCAAAGTTACCCACGAGTGTTTGGTGTCTAAAGACGCGTCTGCTCGCGGACTGATTGAATGTGTAGTAATTGAAGGTTGCTACAGAACAAAATTATGAATTTAAGATGGAAAAATGTGTTTTTTATATATAGAAATTCATTCAAAAATCGTCTGGCGCCAGAATATTTTTTTGTAGTTCTGCGACGAATAAATCACAATATTCTATCAAGCGCGAGTGGCTACTCGCAAATGCGACTAGCTAGTCGCCGGCGCCCACTGACTAGTCGCAGGGGCGACTAGCTAGTAGCAGGCGGGACTGACTAGTGGAAACCGCGGCTATCTAGTCGCATTTACATACGTTTCTCTTTGTTTGTTTTCAAAGCTACCCACGAGTGTTTGGTGTCTAAAGACGCGTCTGCTCGCGGACTGATTGAATGTGTAGTAATTGAAGGTAGCTACAGAACAAAATTATGAATTTAAGATGGAAAAATGTGTTTTTTATATATAGAAATTCATTCAAAAATCGTCTGTCGCCAGAGCATTTTTTTTGAGTTCTGCGAATTATTGCTCACAATATTCTATCAGGCGCGAGTGGACTGGTCGACGCTGGGACTAGCCAGTCGCCGGTGCCACTGACTACTAGCAGGGGCGACTAGCTAGTAGCAGGCGGGACTGTCTAGTCGAAATCGCGGCTAGCTAGTCGCATTTACATGCGTTTTATTTTGTTTTTTTTTATAGATTCCCACGAGTGTGAGGTGTCTTCAGACGCGTCTGCTCGCGGGCTCATTGACAATGCAGTAATTAAAGGTAAATGAAGTTTATAAAAATGAATTTAAGAAGGAAAAGTTTGTTTTTTATATAAAGAAATTCATTCAAAAATCGTCTGGCGCCAGAATATTTTTTTGTAGTTCTGCGACGGATAAATCACAATATTCTATCAAGCGCGAGTGGCTACTCGCAAGTGCGACTAGCTACTCGCCGGCGCCCACTGACTAGTCGCAGGGGCGACTAGCTAGTAGCAGGCGGGACTGACTAGTTGAAACCGCGGCTATCTAGTCGCATTTACATACGTTTCTCTTTGATTGTTTTTCAAAGTTACCCACGAGTGTTTGGTGTCTAAAGACGCGTCTGCTCGCGGACTGATTGAATGTGTAGTAATTGAAGGTAGCTACAGAACAAAATTATGAATTTAAGATGGAAAAATGTGTTTTTTATATATAGAAATTCATTCAAAAATCGTCTGTCGCCAGAGCATTTTTTTTGAGTTCTGCGAATTATTGCTCACAATATTCTATCAGGCGCGAGTGGACTGGTCGACGCTGGGACTAGCCAGTCGCCGGTGCCACTGACTACTAGCAGGGGCGACTAGCTAGTAGCAGGCGGGACTGTCTAGTCGAAATCGCGGCTAGCTAGTCGCATTTACATGCGTTTTATTTTGTTTTTTTTTATAGATTCCCACGAGTGTGAGGTGTCTGCAGACGCGTCTGCTCGCGGGCTCATTGACAATGCAGTAATTAAAGGTAAATGAAGTTTATAAAAATGAATTTAAGAAGGAAAAGTTTGTTTTTTATATAATGAAATTCATTCAAAAATCGTCTGGCGCCAGAATATTTTTTTGTAGTTCTGCGACGGATAAATCACAATATTCTATCAAGCGCGAGTGGCTACTCGCAAGTGCGACTAGCTACTCGCCGGCGCCCACTGACTAGTCGCAGGGGCGACTAGCTAGTAGCAGGCGGGACTGACTAGTCAAAACCGCGGCTATCTAGTCGCATTTACATACGTTTCTTTTTGTTTGTTTTCAAAGCTACCCACGAGTGTTTGGTGTCTAAAGACGCGTCTGCTCGCGGGCTGATTGACTGTGTAGTAATTAAGGTAGCTACAGAACAAAATTATGAATTTAAGATGGAAAAATGTTTTTTTTTTATATAGAAACTCATTCAAAAATCGTCTGTCGCCAGAGCATTTTTTTGGGGTTCTGCGAATTATTGCTCACAATATTCTATCAGGCACGAGTGGACTGGTCGACGCTGGGACTAGCCAGTCGCCGGTGCCACTGACTACTAGCAGGGGCGACTAGCTAGTAGCAGGCGGGACTGACTAGTCGAAATCGCGGCTAGCTAGTCGCATTTACATGCGTTTTATTTTGTTTTTTTTTTATAGATTCCCACGAGTGTGAGGTGTCTGCAGACGCGTCTGCTCGCGGGCTCATTGACAGTGCAGTAATTAAAGGTAAATGAAGTTTATAAAAATGAATTTAAGAAGGAAAAGTTTGTTTTTTATATCAAGAAATTCATTCAAAAATCGTCTGGCGCCAGAATATTTTTTTGTAGTTCTGCGACGGATAAATCACAATATTCTATCAAGCGCGAGTGGCTACTCGCAAGTGCGACTAGCTACTCGCCAGCGCCCACTGACTAGTCGCAGGGGCGACTAGCTAGTAGCAGGCGGGACTGACTAGTTGAAACCGCGGCTATCTAGTCGCATTTACATACGTTTCTCTTTGATTGTTTTTCAAAGTTACCCACGAGTGTTTGGTGTCTAAAGACGCGTCAGCTCGCGGACTGATTGAATGTGTAGTAATTGAAGGTAGCTACAGAACAAAATTATGAATTTAAGATGGAAAAATGTGTTTTTTATATATAGAAATTCATTCAAAAATCGTCTGTCGCCAGAGCATTTTTTTGGGGTTCTGCGAATTATTGCTCACAATATTCTATCAGGCGCGAGTGGACTGGTTGACGCTGGGACTAGCCAGTCGCCGGTGCCACTGACTACTAGCAGGGGCGACTAGCTAGTAGCAGGCGGGACTGACTAGTCGAAATCGCGGCTAGCTAGTCGCATTTACATGCGTTTTATTTTGTTTTTTTTTATAGATTCCCACGAGTGTAAGGTGTCTGCAGACGCGTCTGCTCGCGGGCTCATTGACAATGCAGTAATTAAAGGTAAATGAAGTTTATAAAAATGAATTTAAGAAGGAAAAGTTTGTTTTTTATATAAAGAAATTCATTCAAAAATCGTCTGGCGCCAGCATATTTTTTTGTAGTTCTGCGACGAATAAATCACAATATTCTATCAAGCGCGAGTGGCTACTCGCAAATGCGACTAGCTAGTCGCCGGCGCCCACTGACTAGTCGCAGGGGCGACTAGCTAGTAGCAGGCGGGACTGACTAGTGGAAACCGCGGCTATCTAGTCGCATTTACATACGTTTCTCTTTGTTTGTTTTCAAAGCTACCCACGAGTGTTTTGTGTCTAAAGACGCGTCTGCTCGCGGACTGATTGAATGTGTAGTAATTGAAGGTAGCTACAGAACAAAATTATGAATTTAAGATGGAAAAATGTGTTTTTTATATATAGAAATTCATTCAAAAATCGTCTGTCGCCAGAGCATTTTTTTTGAGTTCTGCGAATTATTGCTCACAATATTCTATCAGGCGCGAGTGGACTGGTCGACGCTGGGACTAGCCAGTCGCCTGTGCCACTGACTACTAGCAGGGGCGACTAGCTAGTAGCAGGCGGGACTGTCTAGTCGAAATCGCGGCTAGCTAGTCGCATTTACATGCGTTTTATTTTGTTTTTTTTTATAGATTCCCACGAGTGTGAGGTGTCTGCAGACGCGTCTGCTCGCGGGCTCATTGACAATGCAGTAATTAAAGGTAAATGAAGTTTATAAAAATGAATTTAAGAAGGAAAAGTTTGTTTTTTATATAAAGAAATTCATTCAAAAATCGTCTGGCGCCAGAATATTTTTTTGTAGTTCTGCGACGGATAAATCACAATATTCTATCAAGCGCGAGTGGCTACTCGCAAGTGCGACTAGCTACTCGCCGGCGCCCACTGACTAGTCGCAGGGGCGACTAGCTAGTAGCAGGCGGGACTGACTAGTCAAAACCGCGGCTATCTAGTCGCATTTACATACGTTTCTTTTTGTTTGTTTTCAAAGCTACCCACGAGTGTTTGGTGTCTAAAGACGCGTCTGCTCGCGGGCTGATTGACTGTGTAGTAATTAAGGTAGCTACAGAACAAAATTATGAATTTAAGATGGAAAAATGTTTTTTTTTATATAGAAACTCATTCAAAAATCGTCTGTCGCCAGAGCATTTTTTTGGGGTTCTGCGAATTATTGCTCACAATATTCTATCAGGCACGAGTGGACTGGTCGACGCTGGGACTAGCCAGTCGCCGGTGCCACTGACTACTAGCAGGGGCGACTAGCTAGTAGCAGGCGGGACTGACTAGTCGAAATCGCGGCTAGCTAGTCGCATTTACATGCGTTTTATTTTGTTTTTTTTTATAGATTCCCACGAGTGTAAGGTGTCTGCAGACGCGTCTGCTCGCGGGCTCATTGACAATGCAGTAATTAAAGGTAAATGAAGTTTATAAAAATGAATTTAAGAAGGAAAAGTTTGTTTTTTATATAAAGAAATTCATTCAAAAATCGTCTGGCGCCAGAATATTTTTTTGTAGTTCTGCGACGAATAAATCACAATATTCTATCAAGCGCGAGTGGCTACTCGCAAATGCGACTAGCTAGTCGCCGGCGCCCACTGACTAGTCGCAGGGGCGACTAGCTAGTAGCAGGCGGGACTGACTAGTGGAAACCGCGGCTATCTAGTCGCATTTACATACGTTTCTCTTTGTTTGTTTTCAAAGCTACCCACGAGTGTTTGGTTTCTAAAGACGCGTCTGCTCGCGGACTGATTGAATGTGTAGTAATTGAAGGTAGCTACAGAACAAAATTATGAATTTAAGATGGAAAAATGTGTTTTTTATATATAGAAATTCATTCAAAAATCGTCTGTCGCCAGAGCATTTTTTTTGAGTTCTGCGAATTATTGCTCACAATATTCTATCAGGCGCGAGTGGACTGGTCGACGCTGGGACTAGCCAGTCGCCGGTGCCACTGACTACTAGCAGGGGCGACTAGCTAGTAGCAGGCGGGACTGTCTAGTCGAAATCGCGGCTAGCTAGTCGCATTTACATGCGTTTTATTTTGTTTTTTTTTATAGATTCCCACGAGTGTGAGGTGTCTGCAGACGCGTCTGCTCGCGGGCTCATTGACAATGCAGTAATTAAAGGTAAATGAAGTTTATAAAAATGAATTTAAGAAGGAAAAGTTTGTTTTTTATATAAAGAAATTCATTCAAAAATCGTCTGGCGCCAGAATATTTTTTTGTAGTTCTGCGACGGATAAATCACAATATTCTATCAAGCGCGAGTGGCTACTCGCAAATGCGACTAGCTAGTCGCCGGCGCCCACTGACTAGTCGCAGGGGCGACTAGCTAGTAGCAGGCGGGACTGACTAGTGGAAACCGCGGCTATCTAGTCGCATTTACATACGTTTCTCTTTGTTTGTTTTCAAAGCTACCCACGAGTGTTTGGTGCCTAAAGACGCGTCTGCTCGCGGACTGATTGAATGTGTAGTAATTGAAGGTAGCTACAGAACAAAATTATGAATTTAAGATGGAAAAATGTGTTTTTTATATATAGAAATTCATTCAAAAATCGTCTGTCGCCAGAGCATTTTTTTTGAGTTCTGCGAATTATTGCTCACAATATTCTATCAGGCGCGAGTGGACTGGTCGACGCTGGGACTAGCCAGTCGCCTGTGCCACTGACTACTAGCAGGGGCGACTAGCTAGTAGCAGGCGGGACTGTCTAGTCGAAATCGCGGCTAGCTAGTCGCATTTACATGCGTTTTATTTTGTTTTTTTTTATAGATTCCCACGAGTGTGAGGTGTCTGCAGACGCGTCTGCTCGCGGGCTCATTGACAATGCAGTAATTAAAGGTAAATGAAGTTTATAAAAATGAATTTAAGAAGGAAAAGTTTGTTTTTTATATAAAGAAATTCATTCAAAAATCGTCTGGCGCCAGAATATTTTTTTGTAGTTCTGCGACGGATAAATCACAATATTCTATCAAGCGCGAGTGGCTACTCGCAAGTGCGACTAGCTACTCGCCGGCGCCCACTGACTAGTCGCAGGGGCGACTAGCTAGTAGCAGGCGGGACTGACTAGTTGAAACCGCGGCTATCTAGTCGCATTTACATACGTTTCTCTTTGATTGTTTTTCAAAGTTACCCACGAGTGTTTGGTGTCTAAAGACGCGTCTGCTCGCGGACTGATTGAATGTGTAGTAATTGAAGGTAGCTACAGAACAAAATTATGAATTTAAGATGGAAAAATGTGTTTTTTATATATAGAAATTCATTCAAAAATCGTCTGTCGCCAGAGCATTTTTTTTGAGTTCTGCGAATTATTGCTCACAATATTCTATCAGGCGCGAGTGGACTGGTCGACGCTGGGACTAGCCAGTCGCCGGTGCCACTGACTACTAGCAGGGGCGACTAGCTAGTAGCAGGCGGGACTGTCTAGTCGAAATCGCGGCTAGCTAGTCGCATTTACATGCGTTTTATTTTGTTTTTTTTTATAGATTCCCACGAGTGTGAGGTGTCTGCAGACGCGTCTGCTCGCGGGCTCATTGACAATGCAGTAATTAAAGGTAAATGAAGTTTATAAAAATGAATTTAAGAAGGAAAAGTTTGTTTTTTATATAAAGAAATTCATTCAAAAATCGTCTGGCGCCAGAATATTTTTTTGTAGTTCTGCGACGGATAAATCACAATATTCTATCAAGCGCGAGTGGCTACTCGCAAGTGCGACTAGCTACTCGCCGGCGCCCACTGACTAGTCGCAGGGGCGACTAGCTAGTAGCAGGCGGGACTGACTAGTCAAAACCGCGGCTATCTAGTCGCATTTACATACGTTTCTTTTTGTTTGTTTTCAAAGCTACCCACAAGTGTTTGGTGTCTAAAGACGCGTCTGCTCGCGGGCTGATTGACTGTGTAGTAATTAAGGTAGCTACAGAACAAAATTATGAATTAAAGATGGAAAAATGTTTTTTTTTTATATAGAAACTCATTCAAAAATCGTCTGTCGCCAGAGCATTTTTTTGGGGTTCTGCGAATTATTGCTCACAATATTCTATCAGGCACGAGTGGACTGGTCGACGCTGGGACTAGCCAGTCGCCGGTGCCACTGACTACTAGCCGGGGCGACTAGCTAGTAGCAGGCGGGACTGTCTAGTCGAAATCGCGGCTAGCTAGTCGCATTTACATGCGTTTTATTTTGTTTTTTTTTTATAGATTCCCACGAGTGTGAGGTGTCTGCAGACGCGTCTGCTCGCGGGCTCATTGACAGTGCAGTAATTAAAGGTAAATGAAGTTTATAAAAATTAATTTAAGAAGGAAAAGTTTGTTTTTTATATAAAGAAATTCATTCAAAAATCGTCTGGCGCCAGAATATTTTTTTGTAGTTCTGCGACGAATAAATCACAATATTCTATCAAGCGCGAGTGGCTACTCGCAAGTGCGACTAGCTAGTCGCCGGCGCCCACTGACTAGTCGCAGGGGCGACTAGCTAGTAGCAGGCGGGACTGACTAGTGGAAACCGCGGCTATCTAGTCGCATTTACATACGTTTCTCTTTGTTTGTTTTCAAAGCTACCCACGAGTGTTTGGTGTCTAAAGACGCGTCTGCTTGCGGACTGATTGAATGTGTAGTAATTGAAGGTAGCTACAGAACAAAATTATGAATTTAAGATGGAAAAATGTGTTTTTTATATATAGAAATTCATTCAAAAATCGTCTGTCGCCAGAGCATTTTTATGGGGTTCTGCGAATTATTGCTCACAATATTCTATCAGGCGCGAGTGGACTGGTTGACGCTGGGACTAGCCAGTCGCCGGTGCCACTGACTACTAGCAGGGGCGACTAGCTAGTAGCAGGCGGGACTGACTAGTCGAAATCGCGGCTAGCTAGTCGCATTTACATGCGTTTTATTTTGTTTTTTTTTATAGATTCCCACGAGTGTAAGGTGTCTGCAGACGCGTCTGCTCGCGGGCTCATTGACAATGCAGTAATTAAAGGTAAATGAAGTTTATAAAAATGAATTTAAGAAGGAAAAGTTTGTTTTTTATATAAAGAAATTCATTCAAAAATCGTCTGGCGCCAGAATATTTTTTTGTAGTTCTGCGACGAATAAATCACAATATTCTATCAAGCGCGAGTGGCTACTCGCAAATGCGACTAGCTAGTCGCCGGCGCCCACTGACTAGTCGCAGGGGCGACTAGCTAGTAGCAGGCGGGACTGACTAGTGGAAACCGCGGCTATCTAGTCGCATTTACATACGTTTCTCTTTGTTTGTTTTCAAAGCTACCCACGAGTGTTTGGTGTCTAAAGACGCGTCTGCTCGCGGAGTGATTGAATGTGTAGTAATTGAAGGTAGCTACAGAACAAAATTATGAATTTAAGATGGAAAAATTTGTTTTTTATATATAGAAATTCATTCAAAAATCGTCTGTCGCCAGAGCATTTTTTTTGAGTTCTGCGAATTATTGCTCACAATATTCTATCAGGCGCGAGTGGACTGGTCGACGCTGGGACTAGCCAGTCGCCTGTGCCACTGACTACTAGCAGGGGCGACTAGCTAGTAGCAGGCGGGACTGTCTAGTCGAAATCGCGGCTAGCTAGTCGCATTTACATGCGTTTTATTTTGTTTTTTTTTTATAGATTCCCACGAGTGTGAGGTGTCTGCAGACGCGTCTGCTCGCGGGCTCATTGACAGTGCAGTAATTAAAGGTAAATGAAGTTTATAAAAATGAATTTAAGAAGGAAAAGTTTGTTTTTTATATCAAGAAATTCATTCAAAAATCGTCTGGCGCCAGAATATTTTTTTGTAGTTCTGCGACGGATAAATCACAATATTCTATCAAGCGCGAGTGGCTACTCGCAAATGCGACTAGCTAGTCGCCGGCGCCCACTGACTAGTCGCAGGGGCGACTAGCTAGTAGCAGGCGGGACTGACTAGTGGAAACCGCGGCTATCTAGTCGCATTTACATACGTTTCTCTTTGTTTGTTTTCAAAGCTACCCACGAGTGTTTGGTGTCTAAAGACGCGTCTGCTCGCGGACTGATTGAATGTGTAGTAATTGAAGGTAGCTACAGAACAAAATTATGAATTTAAGATGGAAAAATGTGTTTTTTATATATAGAAATTCATTCAAAAATCGTCTGTCGCCAGAGCATTTTTTTTGAGTTCTGCGAATTATTGCTCACAATATTCTATCAGGCGCGAGTGGACTGGTCGACGCTGGGACTAGCCAGTCGCCTGTGCCACTGACTACTAGCAGGGGCGACTAGCTAGTAGCAGGCGGGACTGTCTAGTCGAAATCGCGGCTAGCTAGTCGCATTTACATGCGTTTTATTTTGTTTTTTTTTATAGATTCCCACGAGTGTGAGGTGTCTGCAGACGCGTCTGCTCGCGGGCTCATTGACAATGCAGTAATTAAAGGTAAATGAAGTTTATAAAAATGAATTTAAGAAGGAAAAGTTTGTTTTTTATATAAAGAAATTCATTCAAAAATCGTCTGGCGCCAGAATATTTTTTTGTAGTTCTGCGACGAATAAATCACAATATTCTATCAAGCGCGAGTGGCTACTCGCAAATGCGACTAGCTAGTCGCCGGCGCCCACTGACTAGTCGCAGGGGCGACTAGCTAGTAGCAGGCGGGACTGACTAGTGGAAACCGCGGCTATCTAGTCGCATTTACATACGTTTCTCTTTGTTTGTTTTCAAAGCTACCCACGAGTGTTTGGTGTCTAAAGACGCGTCTGCTCGCGGACTGATTGAATGTGTAGTAATTGAAGGTAGCTACAGAACAAACTTATGAATTTAAGATGGAAAAATTTGTTTTTTATATATAGAAATTCATTCAAAAATCGTCTGTCGCCAGAGCATTTTTTTTGAGTTCTGCGAATTATTGCTCACAATATTCTATCAGGCGCGAGTGGACTGGTCGACGCTGGGACTAGCCAGTCGCCTGTGCCACTGACTACTAGCAGGGGCGACTAGCTAGTAGCAGGCGGGACTGTCTAGTCGAAATCGCGGCTAGCTAGTCGCATTTACATGCGTTTTATTTTGTTTTTTTTTTATAGATTCCCACGAGTGTGAGGTGTCTGCAGACGCGTCTGCTCGCGGGCTCATTGACAGTGCAGTAATTAAAGGTAAATGAAGTTTATAAAAATGAATTTAAGAAGGAAAAGTTTGTTTTTTATATCAAGAAATTCATTCAAAAATCGTCTGGCGCCAGAATATTTTTTTGTAGTTCTGCGACGGATAAATCACAATATTCTATCAAGCGCGAGTGGCTACTCGCAAATGCGACTAGCTAGTCGCCGGCGCCCACTGACTAGTCGCAGGGGCGACTAGCTAGTAGCAGGCGGGACTGACTAGTGGAAACCGCGGCTATCTAGTCGCATTTACATACGTTTCTCTTTGTTTGTTTTCAAAGCTACCCACGAGTGTTTGGTGTCTAAAGACGCGTCTGCTCGCGGACTGATTGAATGTGTAGTAATTGAAGGTAGCTACAGAACAAAATTATGAATTTAAGATGGAAAAATGTGTTTTTTATATATAGAAATTCATTCAAAAATCGTCTGTCGCCAGAGCATTTTTTTTGAGTTCTGCGAATTATTGCTCACAATATTCTATCAGGCGCGAGTGGACTGGTCGACGCTGGGACTAGCCAGTCGCCGGTGCCACTGACTACTAGCAGGGGCGACTAGCTAGTAGCAGGCGGGACTGTCTAGTCGAAATCGCGGCTAGCTAGTCGCATTTACATGCGTTTTATTTTGTTTTTTTTTATAGATTCCCACGAGTGTGAGGTGTCTGCAGACGCGTCTGCTCGCGGGCTCATTGACAGTGCAGTAATTAAAGGTAAATGAAGTTTATAAAAATGAATTTAAGAAGGAAAAGTTTGTTTTTTATATAAAGAAATTCATTCAAAAATCGTCTGGCGCCAGAATATTTTTTTGTAGTTCTGCGACGGATAAATCACAATATTCTATCAAGCGCGAGTGGCTACTCGCAAGTGCGACTAGCTACTCGCCGGCGCCCACTGACTAGTCGCAGAGGCGACTAGCTAGTAGCAGGCGGGACTGACTAGTTGAAACCGCGGCTATCTAGTCGCATTTACATACGTTTCTCTTTGATTGTTTTTCAAAGTTACCCACGAGTGTTTGGTGTCTAAAGACGCGTCTGCTCGCGGACTGATTGAATGTGTAGTAATTGAAGGTAGCTACAGAACAAAATTATGAATTTAAGATGGAAAAATGTGTTTTTTATATATAGAAATTCATTCAAAAATCGTCTGTCGCCAGAGCATTTTTTTTGAGTTCTGCGAATTATTGCTCACAATATTCTATCAGGCGCGAGTGGACTGGTCGACGCTGGGACTAGTCAGTCGCCGGTGCCACTGACTACTAGCAGGGGCGACTAGCTAGTAGCAGGCGGGACTGTCTAGTCGAAATCGCGGCTAGCTAGTCGCATTTACATGCGTTTTATTTTGTTTTTTTTTATAGATTCCCACGAGTGTGAGGTGTCTGCAGACGCGTCTGCTCGCGGGCTCATTGACAATGCAGTAATTAAAGGTAAATGAAGTTTATAAAAATGAATTTAAGAAGGAAAAGTTTGTTTTTTATATAAAGAAATTCATTCAAAAATCGTCTGGCGCCAGAATATTTTTTTGTAGTTCTGCGACGGATAAATCACAATATTCTATCAAGCGCGAGTGGCTACTCGCAAATGCGACTAGCTACTCGCCGGCGCCCACTGACTAGTCGCAGGGGCGACTAGCTAGTAGCAGGCGGGACTGACTAGTCAAAACCGCGGCTATCTAGTCGCATTTACATACGTTTCTTTTTTTTTGTTTTCAAAGCTACCCACGAGTGTTTGGTGTCTAAAGACGCGTCTGCTCGCGGGCTGATTGAATGTGTAGTAATTGAAGGTAGCTACAGAACAAAATTATGAATTTAAGATGGAAAAATGTGTTTTTTATATATAGAAATTCATTCAAAAATCGTCTGTCGCCAGAGCATTTTTTTTGAGTTCTGCGAATTATTGCTCACAATATTCTATCAGGCGCGAGTGGACTGGTCGACGCTGGGACTAGTCAGTCGCCGGTGCCACTGACTACTAGCAGGGGCGACTAGCTAGTAGCAGGCGGGACTGTCTAGTCGAAATCGCGGCTAGCTAGTCGCATTTACATGCGTTTTATTTTGTTTTTTTTTATAGATTCCCACGAGTGTGAGGTGTCTGCAGACGCGTCTGCTCGCGGGCTCATTGACAATGCAGTAATTAAAGGTAAATGAAGTTTATAAAAATGAATTTAAGAAGGAAAAGTTTGTTTTTTATATAAAGAAATTCATTCAAAAATCGTCTGGCGCCAGAATATTTTTTTGTAGTTCTGCGACGGATAAATCACAATATTCTATCAAGCGCGAGTGGCTACTCGCAAATGCGACTAGCTACTCGCCGGCGCCCACTGACTAGTCGCAGGGGCGACTAGCTAGTAGCAGGCGGGACTGACTAGTCAAAACCGCGGCTATCTAGTCGCATTTACATACGTTTCTTTTTTTTTGTTTTCAAAGCTACCCACGAGTGTTTGGTGTCTAAAGACGCGTCTGCTCGCGGGCTGATTGACTGTGTAGTAATTAAGGTAGCTACAGAACAAAATTATGAATTTAAGATGGAAAAATGTTTTTTTTTTATATAGAAACTCATTCAAAAATCGTCTGTCGCCAGAGCATTTTTTTGGGGTTCTGCGAATTATTGCTCACAATATTCTATCAGGCACGAGTGGACTGGTCGACGCTGGGACTAGCCAGTCGCCGGTGCCACTGACTACTAGCCGGGGCGACTAGCTAGTAGCAGGCGGGACTGTCTAGTCGAAATCGCGGCTAGCTAGTCGCATTTACATGCGTTTTATTTTGTTTTTTTTTATAGATTCCCACGAGTGTGAGGTGTCTGCAGACGCGTCTGCTCGCGGGCTCATTGACAATGCAGTAATTAAAGGTAAATGAAGTTTATAAAAATGAATTTAAGAAGGAAAAGTTTGTTTTTTATATAAAGAAATTCATTCAAAAATCGTCTGGCGCCAGAATATTTTTTTGTAATTCTGCGACGGATAAATCACAATATTCTATCAAGCGTGAGTGGCTACTCGCAAGTGCGACTAGCCAGTCGCCGGTGCCACTGACTACTAGCAGGGGCGACCAGCTAGTAGCAGGCGGGACTGACTAGTCGAATTCGCAGCTATCTAGTCGCATTTACATGCGTTTTATTTTGTTTTTTTTATAGATTCCCACGAGTGTGAGGTGTCTGCAGACGCGTCTGCTCGCGGGCTCATTGACAATGCAGTAATTAAAGGTAAATGAAGTTTATAAAAATGAATTTAAGTAGGAAAAGTTTGTTTTTTATATATAGAAATTCATTCAAAAATCGTCTGGCGCCAGAATATTTTTTTGTAGTTCTGCGACGGATAAATCACAACATTCTATCAAGCGCGAGTGGCTACTCGCAAGTGCGACTAGCTAGTCGCCGGCGCCCACTGACTAGTCGCAGGGGCGAATAGCTAGTAGCAGGCGGGACTGACTAGTTGAAACCGCGGCTATCTAGTCGCATTTACATACGTTTCTTTTTGTTTGTTTTTCAAAGTTACCCACGAGTGTTTGGTGTCCAACGACGCATCTGCTCGCGGGCTGATTGACTGTGTAGTAATTGAAGGTAGCTACAGAACAAAATTATGAATTTAAGATGGAAAAATGTGTTTTTTATATATAGAAATTCATTCAAAAATCGTCTGTCGCCAGAGCATTTTTTTGGGGTTCTGCGAATTATTACTCACAATATTCTATCAGGCGCGAGTGGCTAGTCGACGCTGCAACTAGCCAGTCGCCGGTGCCACTGACTACTAGCAGGGGCGACTAGCTAGTAGCAGGCGGGACTGGCTAGTCGAAATCGCGGCTAGCTAGTCGCATTTACATGCGTTTTATTTTGTTTTTTTTTATAGATTCCCACGAGTGTGAGGTGTCTGCAGACGCGTCTGCTCGCGGGCTCATTGACAATGCAGTAATTAAAGGTAAATGAAGTTTATAAAAATGAATTTAAGAAGGAAAAGTTTGTTTTTTATTTAAAGAAATTCATTCAAAAATCGTCTGGCGCCAGAATATTTGTTTGTAATTCTGCGACGGATAAATCACAATATTCTATCAAGCGCGAGTGGCTACTCGCAAGTGCGACTAGCCAGTCGCCGGTGCCACTGACTACTAGCAGGGGCGACCAGCTAGTAGCAGGCGGGACTGACTAGTCGAATTCGCGGCTATCTAGTCGCATTTACATGCGTTTTATTTTGTTTTTTTTATAGATTCCCACGAGTGTGAGGTGTCTGCAGACGCGTCTGCTCGCGGGCTCATTGACAATGCAGTAATTAAAGGTAAATGAAGTTTATAAAAATGAATTTAAGTAGGAAAAGTTTGTTTTTTATATAAAGAAATTCATTCAAAAATCGTCTGGCGCCAGAATATTTTTTTGTAGTTCTGCGACGGATAAATCACAATATTCTATCAAGCGCGAGTGGCTACTCGCAAGTGCGACTAGCTAGTCGCCGGCGCCCACTGACTAGTCGCAGGGGCGAATAGCTAGTAGCAGGCGGGACTGACTAGTTGAAACCGCGGCTATCTAGTCGCATTTACATACGTTTCTTTTTGTTTGTTTTTCAAAGTTACCCACGAGTGTTTGGTGTCCAAAGACGCATCTGCTCGCGGGCTGATTGACTGTGTAGTAATTGAAGGTAGCTACAGAACAAAATTATGAATTTAAGATGGAAAAATGTGTTTTTTATATATAGAAATTCATTCAAAAATCGTCTGTCGCCGGAGCATTTTTTTGGGGTTCTGCGAATTATTACTCACAATATTCTATCAGGCGCGAGTGGCTAGTCGACACTGGGACTAGCCAGTCGCCGGTGCCACTGACTACTAGCAGGGGCGACTAGCTAGTAGCAGGTGGGACTGACTAGTCGAAATCGCGGCTAGCTAGTCGCATTTACATGCGTTTTATTTTGTTTTTTTTTATAGATTCCCACGAGTGTGAGGTGTCTGCAGACGCGTCTGCTCGCGGGCTCATTGACAATTCAGTAATTAAAGGTAAATAAAGTTAATAAAAATGAATTTGAGAAGGAAAAGTTTGTTTTTTATATAAAGAAAATCATTCAAAAATCGTCTGGCGCCAGAATATTTGTTTGTAATTCTGCGACGGATAAATCACAATATTCTATCAAGCGCGAGTAGCTACTCGCAAGTGCGACTAGCTAGTCGCCGGCGCCCACTGACTAGTCGCAGGGGCGAATAGCTAGTAGCAGGCGGGACTGACTAGTTGAAACCGCGGCTATCTAGTCGCATTTACATACGTTTCTTTTTGTTTGTTTTTCAAAGTTACCCACGAGTGTTTGGTGTCCAACGACGCATCCGCTCGCGGGCTGATTGACTGTGTAGTAATTGAAGGTAGCTACAGAACAAAATTATGAATTTAAGATGGAAAAATGTGTTTTTTATATATAGAAATTCATTCAAAAATCGTCTGTCGCCAGAGCATTTTTTTGGGGTTCTGCGAATAGTCGA
Organism: Dryobotodes eremita; assembly: GCA_917490735.1. NCBI lineage: Eukaryota > Metazoa > Arthropoda > Insecta > Lepidoptera > Noctuidae > Dryobotodes > Dryobotodes eremita. The sequence continues at coordinate 12,469,531 of OU823269.1, read as the reverse complement.
CGCTGCAACTAGCCAGTCGCCGGTGCCACTGACTACTAGCAGGGGCGACTAGCTAGTAGCAGGCGGGACTGGCTAGTCGAAATCGCGGCTAGCTAGTCGCATTTACATACGTTTCTTTTTGTTTGTTTTTCAAAGTTACCCACGAGTGTTTGGTGTCCAACGACGCATCTGCTCGCGGGCTGATTGACTGTGTAGTAATTGAAGGTAGCTTCAGAACAAAATTATGAATTTAAGATGGAAAAATGTGTTTTTTATATAAAGAAATTCATTCAAAAATCGTCTGTCGCCAGAGCATTTTTTTGGGGTTCTGCGAATTATTACTCACAATATTCTATCAGGCGCGAGTGGCTAGTCGACGCTGCAACGAGCCAGTCGCCGGTGCCACTGACTACTAGCAGGGGCGACTAGCTAGTAGCAGGCGGGACTGGCTAGTCGAAATCGCGGCTAGCTAGTCGCATTTACATGCGTTTTATTTTGTTTTTTTTATAGATTCCCACGAGTGTGAGGTGTCTGCAGACGCGTCTGCTCGCGGGCTCATTGACAATGCAGTAATTAAAGGTAAATGAAGTTTATAAAAATGAATTTAAGTAGGAAAAGTTTGTTTTTTATATAAAGAAATTCATTCAAAAATCGTCTGGCGCCAGAATATTTTTTTGTAGTTCTGCGACGGATAAATCACAATATTCTATCAAGCGCGAGTGGCTACTCGCAAGTGCGACTAGCTAGTCGCCGGCGCCCACTGACTAGTCGCAGGGGCGAATAGCTAGTAGCAGGCGGGACTGACTAGTTGAAACCGCGGCTATCTAGTCGCATTTACATACGTTTCTTTTTGTTTGTTTTTCAAAGTTACCCACGAGTGTTTGGTGTCCAAAGACGCATCTGCTCGCGGGCTGATTGACTGTGTAGTAATTGAAGGTAGCTACAGAACAAAATTATGAATTTAAGATGGAAAAATGTGTTTTTTATATATAGAAATTCATTCAAAAATCGTCTGTCGCCGGAGCATTTTTTTGGGGTTCTGCGAATTATTACTCACAATATTCTATCAGGCGCGAGTGGCTAGTCGACACTGGGACTAGCCAGTCGCCGGTGCCACTGACTACTAGCAGGGGCGACTAGCTAGTAGCAGGTGGGACTGACTAGTCGAAATCGCGGCTAGCTAGTCGCATTTACATGCGTTTTATTTTGTTTTTTTTTATAGATTCCCACGAGTGTGAGGTATCTGCAGACGCGTCTGCTCGCGGGCTCATTGACAATTCAGTAATTAAAGGTAAATAAAGTTAATAAAAATGAATTTGAGAAGGAAAAGTTTGTTTTTTATATAAAGAAATTCATTCAAAAATCGTCTGGCGCCAGAATATTTGTTTGTAATTCTGCGACGGATAAATCACAATATTCTATCAAGCGCGAGTAGCTACTCGCAAGTGCGACTAGCTAGTCGCCGGCGCCCACTGACTAGTCGCAGGGGCGAATAGCTAGTAGCAGGCGGGACTGACTAGTTGAAACCGCGGCTATCTAGTCGCATTTACATACGTTTCTTTTTGTTTGTTTTTCAAAGTTACCCACGAGTGTTTGGTGTCCAACGACGCATCCGCTCGCGGGCTGATTGACTGTGTAGTAATTGAAGGTAGCTACAGAACAAAATTATGAATTTAAGATGGAAAAATGTGTTTTTTATATATAGAAATTCATTCAAAAATCGTCTGTCGCCAGAGCATTTTTTTGGGGTTCTGCGAATAGTCGACGCTGCAACTAGCCAGTCGCCGGTGCCACTGACTACTAGCAGGGGCGACTAGCTAGTAGCAGGCGGGACTGGCTAGTCGAAATCGCGGCTAGCTAGTCGCATTTACATGCGTTTTATTTTGTTTTTTTTTATAGATTCCCACGAGTGTGAGGTGTCTGCAGACGCGTCTGCTCGCGGGCTCATTGACAATGCAGTAATTAAAGGTAAATGAAGTTTATAAAAATGAATTTAAGAAGGAAAAGTTTGTTTTTTATATAAAGAAATTCATTCAAAAATCGTCTGGCGCCAGAATATTTGTTTGTAATTCTGCGACGGATAAATCACAATATTCTATCAAGCGCGAGTGGCTACTCGCAAGTGCGACTAGCCAGTCGCCGGTGCCACTGACTACTAGCAGGGGCGACCAGCTAGTAGCAGGCGGGACTGACTAGTCGAATTCGCGGCTATCTAGTCGCATTTACATGCGTTTTATTTTGTTTTTTTTATAGATTCCCACGAGTGTGAGGTGTCTGCAGACGCGTCTGCTCGCGGGCTCATTGACAATGCAGTAATTAAAGGTAAATGAAGTTTATAAAAATGAATTTAAGTAGGAAAAGTTTGTTTTTTATATAAAGAAATTCATTCAAAAATCGTCTGGCGCCAGAATATTTTTTTGTAGTTCTGCGACGGATAAATCACAATATTCTATCAAGCGCGAGTGGCTACTCGCAAGTGCGACTAGCTAGTCACCGGCGCCCACTGACTAGTCGCAGGGGCGAATAGCTAGTAGCAGGCGGGACTGACTAGTTGAAACCGCGGCTATCTAGTCGCATTTACATACGTTTCTTTTTGTTTGTTTTTCAAAGTTACCCACGAGTGTTTGGTGTCCAAAGACGCATCTGCTCGCGGGCTGATTGACTGTGTAGTAATTGAAGGTAGCTACAGAACAAAATTATGAATTTAAGATGGAAAAATGTGTTTTTTATATATAGAAATTCATTCAAAAATCGTCTGTCGCCGGAGCATTTTTTTGGGGTTCTGCGAATTATTACTCACAATATTCTATCAGGCGCGAGTGGCTAGTCAACACTGGGACTAGCCAGTCGCCGGTGCCACTGACTACTAGCAGGGGCGACTAGCTAGTAGCAGGCGGGACTGACTAGTCGAAATCGCGGCTAGCTAGTCGCATTTACATGCGTTTTATTTTGTTTTTTTTTATAGATTCCCACGAGTGTGAGGTGTCTGCAGACGCGTCTGCTCGCGGGCTCATTGACAATTCAGTAATTAAAGGTAAATAAAGTTAATAAAAATGAATTTGAGAAGGAAAAGTTTGTTTTTTATATAAACAAATTCATTCAAAAATCGTCTGGCGCCAGAATATTTGTTTGTAATTCTGCGACGGATAAATCACAATATTCTATCAAGCGCGAGTAGCTACTCGCAAGTGCGACTAGCTAGTCGCCGGCGCCCACTGACTAGTCGCAGGGGCGAATAGCTAGTAGCAGGCGGGACTGACTAGTTGAAACCGCGGCTATCTAGTCGCATTTACATACGTTTCTTTTTGTTTGTTTTTCAAAGTTACCCACGAGTGTTTGGTGTCCAACGACGCATCTGCTCGCGGGCTGATTGACTGTGTAGTAATTGAAGGTAGCTTCAGAACAAAATTATGAATTTAAGATGGAAAAATGTGTTTTTTATATATAGAAATTCATTCAAAAATCGTCTGTCGCCAGAGCATTTTTTTGGGGTTCTGCGAATTATTACTCACAATATTCTATCAGGCGCGAGTGGCTAGTCGACGCTGCAACGAGCCAGTCGCCGGTGCCACTGACTACTAGCAGGGGCGACTAGCTAGTAGCAGGCGGGACTGGCTAGTCGAAATCGCGGCTAGCTAGTCGCATTTACATGCGTTTTATTTTGTTTTTTTTTATAGATTCCCACGAGTGTGAGGTGTCTGCAGACGCGTCTGCTCGCGGGCTCATTGACAATGCAGTAATTAAAGGTAAATGAAGTTTATAAAAATGAATTTAAGAAGGAAAAGTTTGTTTTTTATATAAACAAATTCATTCAAAAATCGTCTGGCGCCAGAATATTTGTTTGTAATTCTGCGACGGATAAATCACAATATTCTATCAAGCGCGAGTAGCTACTCGCAAGTGCGACTAGCTAGTCGCCGGCGCCCACTGACTAGTCGCAGGGGCGAATAGCTAGTAGCAGGCGGGACTGACTAGTTGAAACCGCGGCTATCTAGTCGCATTTACATACGTTTCTTTTTGTTTGTTTTTCAAAGTTACCCACGAGTGTTTGGTGTCCAACGACGCATCTGCTCGCGGGCTGATTGACTGTGTAGTAATTGAAGGTAGCTACAGAACAAAATTATGAATTTAAGATGGAAAAATGTGTTTTTTATATATAGAAATTCATTCAAAAATCGTCTGTCGCCAGAGCATTTTTTTGGGGTTCTGCGAATTATTACTCACAATATTCTATCAGGCACGAGTGGCTAGTCGACGCTGCAACGAGCCAGTCGCCGGTGCCACTGACTACTAGCAGGGGCGACTAGCTAGTAGCAGGCGGGACTGGCTAGTTGAAATCGCGGCTAGCTAGTCGCATTTACATGCGTTTTATTTTGTTTTTTTTTATAGATTCCCACGAGTGTGAGGTGTCTGAAGACGCGTCTGCTCGCGGGCTCATTGACAATGCAGTAATTAAAGGTAAATGAAGTTTATAAAAATGAATTTAAGAAGGAAAAGTTTGTTTTTTATATAAAGAAATTCATTCAAAAATCGTCTGGCGCCAGAATATTTGTTTGTAATTCTGCGACGGATAAATCACAATATTCTATCAAGCGCGAGTGGCTACTCGCATGTGCGACTAGCCAGTCGCCGGTGCCACTGACTACTAGCAGGGGCGACCAGCTAGTAGCAGGCGGGACTGACTAGTCGAATTCGCGGCTTTCTTGTCGCATTTACATGCGTTTTATTTTGTTTTTTTTATAGATTCCCACGAGTGTGAGGTGTCTGCAGACGCGTCTGCTCGCGGGCTCATTGACAATGCAGTAATTAAAGGTAAATGAAGTTTATAAAAATGAATTTAAGTAGGAAAAGTTTGTTTTTTATATAAAGAAATTCATTCAAAAATCGTCTGGCGCCAGAATATTTTTTTGTAGTTCTGCGACGGATAAATCACAATATTCTATCAAGCGCGAGTGGCTACTCGCAAGTGCGACTAGCTAGTCACCGGCGCCCACTGACTAGTCGCAGGGGCGAATAGCTAGTAGCAGGCGGGACTGACTAGTTGAAACCGCGGCTATCTAGTCGCATTTACATACGTTTCTTTTTGTTTGTTTTTCAAAGTTACCCACGAGTGTTTGGTGTCCAAAGACGCATCTGCTCGCGGGCTGATTGACTGTGTAGTAATTGAAGGTAGCTACAGAACAAAATTATGAATTTAAGATGGAAAAATGTGTTTTTTATATATAGAAATTCATTCCAAAATCGTCTGTCGCCGGAGCATTTTTTTGGGGTTCTGCGAATTATTACTCACAATATTCTATCAGGCGCGAGTGGCTAGTCAACACTGGGACTAGCCAGTCGCCGGTGCCACTGACTACTAGCAGGGGCGACTAGCTAGTAGCAGGCGGGACTGACTAGTCGAAATCGCGGCTAGCTAGTCGCATTTACATGCGTTTTATTTTGTTTTTTTTTATAGATTCCCACGAGTGTGAGGTGTCTGCAGACGCGTCTGCTCGCGGGCTCATTGACAATTCAGTAATTAAAGGTAAATAAAGTTAATAAAAATGAATTTGAGAAGGAAAAGTTTGTTTTTTATATAAACAAATTCATTCAAAAATCGTCTGGCGCCAGAATATTTGTTTGTAATTCTGCGACGGATAAATCACAATATTCTATCAAGCGCGAGTAGCTACTCGCAAGTGCGACTAGCTAGTCGCCGGCACCCACTGACTAGTCGCAGGGGCGAATAGCTAGTAGCAGGCGGGACTGACTAGTTGAAACCGCGGCTATCTAGTCGCATTTACATACGTTTCTTTTTGTTTGTTTTTCAAAGTTACCCACGAGTGTTTGGTGTCCAACGACGCATCTGCTCGCGGGCTGATTGACTGTGTAGTAATTGAAGGTAGCTTCAGAACAAAATTATGAATTTAAGATGGAAAAATGTGTTTTTTATATATAGAAATTCATTCAAAAATCGTCTGTCGCCAGAGCATTTTTTTGGGGTTCTGCGAATTATTACTCACAATATTCTATCAGGCGCGAGTGGCTAGTCGACGCTGCAACGAGCCAGTCGCCGGTGCCACTGACTACTAGCAGGGGCGACTAGCTAGTAGCAGGCGGGACTGGCTAGTCGAAATCGCGGCTAGCTAGTCGCATTTACATGCGTTTTATTTTGTTTTTTTTTATAGATTCCCACGAGTGTGAGGTGTCTGCAGACGCGTCTGCTCGCGGGCTCATTGACAATGCAGTAATTAAAGGTAAATGAAGTTTATAAAAATGAATTTAAGAAGGAAAAGTTTGTTTTTTATATAAACAAATTCATTCAAAAATCGTCTGGCGCCAGAATATTTGTTTGTAATTCTGCGACGGATAAATCACAATATTCTATCAAGCGCGAGTAGCTACTCGCAAGTGCGACTAGCTAGTCGCCGGCGCCCACTGACTAGTCGCAGGGGCGAATAGCTAGTAGCAGGCGGGACTGACTAGTTGAAACCGCGGCTATCTAGTCGCATTTACATACGTTTCTTTTTGTTTGTTTTTCAAAGTTACCCACGAGTGTTTGGTGTCCAACGACGCATCTGCTCGCGGGCTGATTGACTGTGTAGTAATTGAAGGTAGCTTCAGAACAAAATTATGAATTTAAGATGGAAAAATGTGTTTTTTATATATAGAAATTCATTCAAAAATCGTCTGTCGCCAGAGCATTTTTTTGGGGTTCTGCGAATTATTACTCACAATATTCTATCAGGCGCGAGTGGCTAGTCGACGCTGCAACGAGCCAGTCGCCGGTGCCACTGACTACTAGCAGGGGCGACTAGCTAGTAGCAGGCGGGACTGGCTAGTCGAAATCGCGGCTAGCTAGTCGCATTTACATGCGTTTTATTTTGTTTTTTTTTATAGATTCCCACGAGTGTGAGGTGTCTGCAGACGCGTCTGCTCGCGGGCTCATTGACAATGCAGTAATTAAAGGTAAATGAAGTTTATAAAAATGAATTTAAGAAGGAAAAGTTTGTTTTTTATATAAACAAATTCATTCAAAAATCGTCTGGCGCCAGAATATTTGTTTGTAATTCTGCGACGGATAAATCACAATATTCTATCAAGCGCGAGTAGCTACTCGCAAGTGCGACTAGCTAGTCGCCGGCGCCCACTGACTAGTCGCAGGGGCGAATAGCTAGTAGCAGGCGGGACTGACTAGTTGAAACCGCGGCTATCTAGTCGCATTTACATACGTTTCTTTTTGTTTGTTTTTCAAAGTTACCCACGAGTGTTTGGTGTCCAACGACGCATCTGCTCGCGGGCTGATTGACTGTGTAGTAATTGAAGGTAGCTACAGAACAAAATTATGAATTTAAGATGGAAAAATGTGTTTTTTATATATAGAAATTCATTCAAAAATCGTCTGTCGCCAGAGCATTTTTTTGGGGTTCTGCGAATTATTACTCACAATATTCTATCAGGCACGAGTGGCTAGTCGACGCTGCAACGAGCCAGTCGCCGGTGCCACTGACTACTAGCAGGGGCGACTAGCTAGTAGCAGGCGGGACTGACTAGTCGAAATCGCGGCTAGCTAGTCGCATTTACATGCGTTTTATTTTGTTTTTTTTTATAGATTCCCACGAGTGTGAGGTGTCTGAAGACGCGTCTGCTCGCGGGCTCATTGACAATGCAGTAATTAAAGGTAAATGAAGTTTATAAAAATGAATTTAAGAAGGAAAAGTTTGTTTTTTATATAAAGAAATTCATTCAAAAATCGTCTGGCGCCAGAATATTTGTTTGTAATTCTGCGACGGATAAATCACAATATTCTATCAAGCGCGAGTGGCTACTCGCAAGTGCGACTAGCCAGTCGCCGGTGCCACTGACTACTAGCAGGGGCGACCAGCTAGTAGCAGGCGGGACTGACTAGTCGAATTCGCGGCTATCTAGTCGCATTTACATGCGTTTTATTTTGTTTTTTTTATAGATTCCCACGAGTGTGAGGTGTCTGCAGACGCGTCTGCTCGCGGGCTCATTGACAATGCAGTAATTAAAGGTAAATGAAGTTTATAAAAATGAATTTAAGTAGGAAAAGTTTGTTTTTTATATAAAGAAATTCATTCAAAAATCGTCTGGCGCCAGAATATTTTTTTGTAGTTCTGCGACGGATAAATCACAATATTCTATCAAGCGCGAGTGGCTACTCGCAAGTGCGACTAGCTAGTCACCGGCGCCCACTGACTAGTCGCAGGGGCGAATAGCTAGTAGCAGGCGGGACTGACTAGTTGAAACCGCGGCTATCTAGTCGCATTTACATACGTTTCTTTTTGTTTGTTTTTCAAAGTTACCCACGAGTGTTTGGTGTCCAAAGACGCATCTGCTCGCGGGCTGATTGACTGTGTAGTAATTGAAGGTAGCTACAGAACAAAATTATGAATTTAAGATGGAAAAATGTGTTTTTTATATATAGAAATTCATTCAAAAATCGTCTGTCGCCGGAGCATTTTTTTGGGGTTCTGCGAATTATTACTCACAATATTCTATCAGGCGCGAGTGGCTAGTCAACACTGGGACTAGCCAGTCGCCGGTGCCACTGACTACTAGCAGGGGCGACTAGCTAGTAGCAGGCGGGACTGACTAGTCGAAATCGCGGCTAGCTAGTCGCATTTACATGCGTTTTATTTTGTTTTTTTTTATAGATTCCCACGAGTGTGAGGTGTCTGCAGACGCGTCTGCTCGCGGGCTCATTGACAATTCAGTAATTAAAGGTAAATAAAGTTAATAAAAATGAATTTGAGAAGGAAAAGTTTGTTTTTTATATAAACAAATTCATTCAAAAATCGTCTGGCGCCAGAATATTTGTTTGTAATTCTGCGACGGATAAATCACAATATTCTATCAAGCGCGAGTAGCTACTCGCAAGTGCGACTAGCTAGTCGCCGGCGCCCACTGACTAGTCGCAGGGGCGAATAGCTAGTAGCAGGCGGGACTGACTAGTTGAAACCGCGGCTATCTAGTCGCATTTACATACGTTTCTTTTTGTTTGTTTTTCAAAGTTACCCACGAGTGTTTGGTGTCCAACGACGCATCTGCTCGCGGGCTGATTGACTGTGTAGTAATTGAAGGTAGCTTCAGAACAAAATTATGAATTTAAGATGGAAAAATGTGTTTTTTATATATAGAAATTCATTCAAAAATCGTCTGTCGCCAGAGCATTTTTTTGGGGTTCTGCGAATTATTACTCACAATATTCTATCAGGCGCGAGTGGCTAGTCGACGCTGCAACGAGCCAGTCGCCGGTGCCACTGACTACTAGCAGGGGCGACTAGCTAGTAGCAGGCGGGACTGGCTAGTCGAAATCGCAGCTAGCTAGTCGCATTTACATGCGTTTTATTTTGTGTTTTTTTATAGATTCCCACGAGTGTGAGGTGTCTGCAGACGCGTCTGCTCGCGGGCTCATTGACAATGCAGTAATTAAAGGTAAATGAAGTTTATAAAAATGAATTTAAGAAGGAAAAGTTTGTTTTTTATATAAACAAATTCATTCAAAAATCGTCTGGCGCCAGAATATTTGTTTGTAATTCTGCGACGGATAAATCACAATATTCTATCAAGCGCGAGTAGCTACTCGCAAGTGCGACTAGCTAGTCGCCGGCGCCCACTGACTAGTCGCAGGGGCGAATAGCTAGTAGCAGGCGGGACTGACTAGTTGAAACCGCGGCTATCTAGTCGCATTTACATACGTTTCTTTTTGTTTGTTTTTCAAAGTTACCCACGAGTGTTTGGTGTCCAACGACGCATCTGCTCGCGGGCTGATTGACTGTGTAGTAATTGAAGGTAGCTACAGAACAAAATTATGAATTTAAGATGGAAAAATGTGTTTTTTATATATAGAAATTCATTCAAAAATCGTCTGTCGCCAGAGCATTTTTTTGGGGTTCTGCGAATTATTACTCACAATATTCTATCAGGCACGAGTGGCTAGTCGACGCTGCAACGAGCCAGTCGCCGGTGCCACTGACTACTAGCAGGGGCGACTAGCTAGTAGCAGGCGGGACTGGCTAGTCGAAATCGCGGCTAGCTAGTCGCATTTACATGCGTTTTATTTTGTTTTTTTTTATAGATTCCCACGAGTGTGAGGTGTCTGAAGACGCGTCTGCTCGCGGGCTCATTGACAATGCAGTAATTAAAGGTAAATGAAGTTTATAAAAATGAATTTAAGAAGGAAAAGTTTGTTTTTTATATAAAGAAATTCATTCAAAAATCGTCTGGCGCCAGAATATTTGTTTGTAATTCTGCGACGGATAAATCACAATATTCTATCAAGCGCGAGTGGCTACTCGCAAGTGCGACTAGCCAGTCGCCGGTGCCACTGACTACTAGCAGGGGCGACCAGCTAGTAGCAGGCGGGACTGACTAGTCGAATTCGCGGCTATCTAGTCGCATTTACATGCGTTTTATTTTGTTTTTTTTATAGATTCCCACGAGTGTGAGGTGTCTGCAGACGCGTCTGCTCGCGGGCTCATTGACAATGCAGTAATTAAAGGTAAATGAAGTTTATAAAAATGAATTTAAGTAGGAAAAGTTTGTTTTTTATATAAAGAAATTCATTCAAAAATCGTCTGGCGCCAGAATACTTTTTTGTAGTTCTGCGACGGATAAATCACAATATTCTATCAAGCGCGAGTGGCTACTCGCAAGTGCGACTAGCTAGTCGCCGGCGCCCACTGACTAGTCGCAGGGGCGAATAGCTAGTAGCAGGCGGGACTGACTAGTTGAAACCGCGGCTAGCTAGTCGCATTTACATACGTTTCTTTTTGTTTGTTTTTCAAAGTTACCCACGAGTGTTTGGTGTCCAATGACGCATCTGCTCCTGGGCTGATTGACTGTGTAGTAATTGAAGGTAGCTACAGAACAAAATTATGAATTTAAGATGGAAAAATGTGTTTTTTATATATAGAAATTCATTCAAAAATCGTCTGTCGCCAGAGCATTTTTTTGGGGTTCTGCGAATTATTACTCACAATATTCTATCAGGCGCGAGTGGCTAGTCGACACTGGGACTAGCCAGTCGCCGGTGCCACTGACTACTAGCAGGGGCGACTAGCTAGTAGCAGGCGGGACTGACTAGTCGAAATCGCGGCTAGCTAGTCGCATTTACATGCGTTTTATTTTGTTTTTTTTTATAGATTCCCACGAGTGTGAGGTGTCTGCAGACGCGTCTGCTCGCGGGCTCATTGACAATTCAGTAATTAAAGGTAAATGAAGTTAATAAAAATGAATTTGAGAAGCAAAAGTTTGTTTTTTATATAAAGAAATTCATTCAAAAATCGTCTGGCGCCAGAATATTTGTTTGTAATTCTGCGACGGATAAATCACAATATTCTATCAAGCGCGAGTAGCTACTCGCAAGTGCGACTAGCCAGTCGCCGGTGCCACTGACTACTAGCAGGGGCGACCAGCTAGTAGCAGGCTTGACTGACAAGTCGAAATCGCGGCTATCTAGTCGCATTTACATGCGTTTTATTTTGTTTTTTTTATAGATTTCCACGTGTGTGAGGTGTCTGCAGACGCGTCTGCTCACGGGCTCATTGACAATGCAGTAATTAAAGGTAAATGAAGTTAATAAAAATGAATTTGAGAAGCAAAAGTTTGTTTTTTATATAAAGAAATTCATTCAAAAATCGTCTGGCGCCAGAATATTTGTTTGTAATTCTGCGACGGATAAATCACAATATTCTATCAAGCGCGAGTGGCTACTCGCAAGTGCGACTAGCCAGTCGCCGGTGCCACTGATTACTAGCAGGGGCGACCAGCTAGTAGCAGGCGGGACTGACTAGTCCAATTCGCGGCTATCTAGTCGCATTTACATGCGTTTTATTTTGTTTTTTTTATAGATTCCCACGTGTGTTTGGTGTCTAAAGACGCGTCTGCTCGCGGGCTGATTGACTGTGTAGTAATTGAAGGTAGCTACAGAACAAAATTATGAATTTAAGTAGGAAAAGTTTGTTTTTTATACAAAGAAATTCATTCAAAAATCGTCTGGCGCCAGAATATTTTTTTGTAATTCTGCGTCGGATAAATCACAATATTCTATCAAGCGCGAGTGGCTACTCGCAAGGTCGACTAGCCAGTCGCCGGTGCCACTGACTACTAGCAGGGGCGACCAGCTAGTAGCAGGCGGGACTGACTAGTCGAAATCGCGGCTAGCTAGTCGCATTTACATGCGTTTTATTTTGTTTTTTTTTATAGATTCCCACGAGTGTGAGGTGTCTGCAGACGCGTCTGCTCGCGGGCTCCTTGACAATGCAGTAAATAAAGGTAAATGAAGTTTATAAAAATGAATTTAAGTAGGAAAAGTTTGTTTTTTATACAAAGAAATTCATTCAAAAATCGTCTGGCGCCAGAATATTTTTTTGTAATTCTGCGTCGGATAAATCACAATATTCTATCAAGCGCGAGTGGCTACTCGCAAGTTCGACTAGCCAGTCGCCGGTGCCACTGACTACTAGCAGGGGCGACCAGCTAGTAGCAGGCGGGACTGACTAGTCGAATTCGCGGCTATCTAGTCGCATTTACATGCGTATTATTTTGTTTTTTTTATAGATTCCCACGAGTGTTTGGTGTCTGAAGACGCGTCTGCTCGCGGGCTGATTGACTGTGTAGTAATTGAAGGTAGCTACAGAACAAAATTATGAATTTAAGATGGAAAATTGTGTTTTTTATATATAGAAATTCATTCAAAAATCGTCTGTCGCCGGAGCATTTTTTTGGGGTTCTGCGAATTATTACTCACAATATTCTATCAGGCGCGAGTGGCTAGTCGACACTGGGACTAGCCAGTCGCCGGTGCCACTGACTACTAGCAGGGGCGACCAGCTAGTAGCAGGCGGGACTGACTAGTCGAATTCGCGGCTATCTAGTCGCATTTACATGCGTTTTATTTTGTTTTTTTTATAGATTCCCACGAGTGTGAGGTGTCTGCAGACGCGTCTGCTCGCGGGCTCATTGACAATGCAGTAATTAAAGGTAAATGAAGTTTATAAAAATGAATTTAAGTAGGAAAAGTTTGTTTTTTATATAAAGAAATTCATTCAAAAATCGTCTGGCGCCAGAATATTTTTTTGTAGTTCTGCGACGGATAAATCACAATATTCTATCAAGCGCGAGTGGCTACTCGCAAGTGCGACTAGCTAGTCACCGGCGCCCACTGACTAGTCGCAGGGGCGAATAGCTAGTAGCAGGCGGGACTGACTAGTTGAAACCGCGGCTATCTAGTCGCATTTACATACGTTTCTTTTTGTTTGTTTTTCAAAGTTACCCACGAGTGTTTGGTGTCCAAAGACGCATCTGCTCGCGGGCTGATTGACTGTGTAGTAATTGAAGGTAGCTACAGAACAAAATTATGAATTTAAGATGGAAAAATATGTTTTTTATATATAGAAATTCATTCAAAAATCGTCTGTCGCCGGAGCATTTTTTTGGGGTTCTGCGAATTATTACTCACAATATTCTATCAGGCGCGAGTGGCTAGTCGACACTGGGACTAGCCAGTCGCCGGTGCCACTGACTACTAGCAGGGGCGACTAGCTAGTAGCAGGCGGGACTGACTAGTCGAAATCGCGGCTAGCTAGTCGCATTTACATGCGTTTTATTTTGTTTTTTTTTATAGATTCCCACGAGTGTGAGGTGTCTGCAGACGCGTCTGCTCGCGGGCTCATTGACAATTCAGTAATTAAAGGTAAATGAAGTTAATAAAAATGAATTTGAGAAGCAAAAGTTTGTTTTTTATATAAAGAAATTCATTCAAAAATCGTCTGGCGCCAGAATATTTGTTTGTAATTCTGCGACGGATAAATCACAATATTCTATCAAGCGCGAGTAGCTACTCGCAAGTGCGACTAGCCAGTCGCCGGTGCCACTGACTACTAGCAGGGGCGACCAGCTAGTAGCAGGCTTGACTGACAAGTCGAAATCGCGGCTATCTAGTCGCATTTACATGCGTTTTATTTTGTTTTTTTTATAGATTCCCACGAGTGTGAGGTGTCTGCAGACGCGTCTGCTCGCGGGCTCATTGACAATTCAGTAATTAAAGGTAAATGAAGTTAATAAAAATGAATTTGAGAAGCAAAAGTTTGTTTTTTATATAAAGAAATTCATTCAAAAATCGTCTGGCGCCAGAATATTTGTTTGTAATTCTGCGACGGATAAATCACAATATTCTATCAAGCGCGAGTGGCTACTCGCAAGTGCGACTAGCTAGTCGCCGGCGCCCACTGACTAGTCGCAGGGGCGAATAGCTAGTAGCAGGCGGGACTGACTAGTTGAAACCGCGGCTAGCTAGTCGCATTTACATACGTTTCTTTTTGTTTGTTTTTCAAAGTTACCCACGAGTGTTTGGTGTCCAATGACGCATCTGCTCCTGGGCTGATTGACTGTGTAGTAATTGAAGGTAGCTACAGAACAAAATTATGAATTTAAGATGGAAAAATGTGTTTTTTATATATAGAAATTCATTCAAAAATCGTCTGTCGCCAGAGCATTTTTTTGGGGTTCTGCGAATTATTACTCACAATATTCTATCAGGCGCGAGTGGCTAGTCGACACTGGGACTAGCCAGTCGCCGGTGCCACTGACTACTAGCAGGGGCGACTAGCTAGTAGCAGGCGGGACTGACTAGTCGAAATCGCGGCTAGCTAGTCGCATTTACATGCGTTTTATTTTGTTTTTTTTTATAGATTCCCACGAGTGTGAGGTGTCTGCAGACGCGTCTGCTCGCGGGCTCATTGACAATTCAGTAATTAAAGGTAAATGAAGTTAATAAAAATGAATTTGAGAAGCAAAAGTTTGTTTTTTATATAAAGAAATTCATTCAAAAATCGTCTGGCGCCAGAATATTTGTTTGTAATTCTGCGACGGATAAATCACAATATTCTATCAAGCGCGAGTAGCTACTCGCAAGTGCGACTAGCCAGTCGCCGGTGCCACTGACTACTAGCAGGGGCGACCAGCTAGTAGCAGGCTTGACTGACAAGTCGAAATCGCGGCTATCTAGTCGCATTTACATGCGTTTTATTTTGTTTTTTTTATAGATTTCCACGTGTGTGAGGTGTCTGCAGACGCGTCTGCTCACGGGCTCATTGACAATGCAGTAATTAAAGGTAAATGAAGTTAATAAAAATGAATTTGAGAAGCAAAAGTTTGTTTTTTATATAAAGAAATTCATTCAAAAATCGTCTGGCGCCAGAATATTTGTTTGTAATTCTGCGACGGATAAATCACAATATTCTATCAAGCGCGAGTGGCTACTCGCAAGTGCGACTAGCCAGTCGCCGGTGCCACTGATTACTAGCAGGGGCGACCAGCTAGTAGCAGGCGGGACTGACTAGTCCAATTCGCGGCTATCTAGTCGCATTTACATGCGTTTTATTTTGTTTTTTTTATAGATTCCCACGTGTGTTTGGTGTCTAAAGACGCGTCTGCTCGCGGGCTGATTGACTGTGTAGTAATTGAAGGTAGCTACAGAACAAAATTATGAATTTAAGTAGGAAAAGTTTGTTTTTTATACAAAGAAATTCATTCAAAAATCGTCTGGCGCCAGAATATTTTTTTGTAATTCTGCGTCGGATAAATCACAATATTCTATCAAGCGCGAGTGGCTACTCGCAAGGTCGACTAGCCAGTCGCCGGTGCCACTGACTACTAGCAGGGGCGACCAGCTAGTAGCAGGCGGGACTGACTAGTCGAAATCGCGGCTAGCTAGTCGCATTTACATGCGTTTTATTTTGTTTTTTTTTATAGATTCCCACGAGTGTGAGGTGTCTGCAGACGCGTCTGCTCGCGGGCTCCTTGACAATGCAGTAAATAAAGGTAAATGAAGTTTATAAAAATGAATTTAAGTAGGAAAAGTTTGTTTTTTATACAAAGAAATTCATTCAAAAATCGTCTGGCGCCAGAATATTTTTTTGTAATTCTGCGTCGGATAAATCACAATATTCTATCAAGCGCGAGTGGCTACTCGCAAGTTCGACTAGCCAGTCGCCGGTGCCACTGACTACTAGCAGGGGCGACCAGCTAGTAGCAGGCGGGACTGACTAGTCGAATTCGCGGCTATCTAGTCGCATTTACATGCGTATTATTTTGTTTTTTTTATAGATTCCCACGAGTGTTTGGTGTCTGAAGACGCGTCTGCTCGCGGGCTGATTGACTGTGTAGTAATTGAAGGTAGCTACAGAACAAAATTATGAATTTAAGATGGAAAATTGTGTTTTTTATATATAGAAATTCATTCAAAAATCGTCTGTCGCCGGAGCATTTTTTTGGGGTTCTGCGAATTATTACTCACAATATTCTATCAGGCGCGAGTGGCTAGTCGACACTGGGACTAGCCAGTCGCCGGTGCCACTGACTACTAGCAGGGGCGACCAGCTAGTAGCAGGCGGGACTGACTAGTCGAATTCGCGGCTATCTAGTCGCATTTACATGCGTTTTATTTTGTTTTTTTTATAGATTCCCACGAGTGTGAGGTGTCTGCAGACGCGTCTGCTCGCGGGCTCATTGACAATGCAGTAATTAAAGGTAAATGAAGTTTATAAAAATGAATTTAAGTAGGAAAAGTTTGTTTTTTATATAAAGAAATTCATTCAAAAATCGTCTGGCGCCAGAATATTTTTTTGTAGTTCTGCGACGGATAAATCACAATATTCTATCAAGCGCGAGTGGCTACTCGCAAGTGCGACTAGCTAGTCACCGGCGCCCACTGACTAGTCGCAGGGGCGAATAGCTAGTAGCAGGCGGGACTGACTAGTTGAAACCGCGGCTATCTAGTCGCATTTACATACGTTTCTTTTTGTTTGTTTTTCAAAGTTACCCACGAGTGTTTGGTGTCCAAAGACGCATCTGCTCGCGGGCTGATTGACTGTGTAGTAATTGAAGGTAGCTACAGAACAAAATTATGAATTTAAGATGGAAAAATATGTTTTTTATATATAGAAATTCATTCAAAAATCGTCTGTCGCCGGAGCATTTTTTTGGGGTTCTGCGAATTATTACTCACAATATTCTATCAGGCGCGAGTGGCTAGTCGACACTGGGACTAGCCAGTCGCCGGTGCCACTGACTACTAGCAGGGGCGACTAGCTAGTAGCAGGCGGGACTGACTAGTCGAAATCGCGGCTAGCTAGTCGCATTTACATGCGTTTTATTTTGTTTTTTTTTATAGATTCCCACGAGTGTGAGGTGTCTGCAGACGCGTCTGCTCGCGGGCTCATTGACTATTCAGTAATTAAAGGTAAATAAAGTTAATAAAAATGAATTTGAGAAGGAAAAGTTTGTTTTTTATATAAACAAATTCATTCAAAAATCGTCTGGCGCCAGAATATTTGTTTGTAATTCTGCGACGGATAAATCACAATATTCTATCAAGCGCGAGTAGCTACTCGCAAGTGCGACTAGCTAGTCGCCGGCGCCCACTGACTAGTCGCAGGGGCGAATAGCTAGTAGCAGGCGGGACTGACTAGTTGAAACCGCGGCTATCTAGTCGCATTTACATACGTTTCTTTTTGTTTGTTTTTCAAAGTTACCCACGAGTGTTTGGTGTCCAACGACGCATCTGCTCGCGGGCTGATTGACTGTGTAGTAATTGAAGGTAGCTACAGAACAAAATTATGAATTTAAGATGGAAAAATGTGTTTTTTTATATATAGAAATTCATTCAAAAATCGTCTGTCGCCAGAGCATTTTTTTGGGGTTCTGCGAATTATTACTCACAATATTCTATCAGGCACGAGTGGCTAGTCGACGCTGCAACGAGCCAGTCGCCGGTGCCACTGACTACTAGCAGGGGCGACTAGCTAGTAGCAGGCGGGACTGGCTAGTCGAAATCGCGGCTAGCTAGTCGCATTTACATGCGTTTTATTTTGTTTTTTTTTATAGATTCCCACGAGTGTGAGGTGTCTGAAGACGCGTCTGCTCGCGGGCTCATTGACAATGCAGTAATTAAAGGTAAATGAAGTTTATAAAAATGAATTTAAGAAGGAAAAGTTTGTTTTTTATATAAAGAAATTCATTCAAAAATCGTCTGGCGCCAGAATATTTGTTTGTAATTCTGCGACGGATAAATCACAATATTCTATCAAGCGCGAGTGGCTACTCGCAAGTGCGACTAGCCAGTCGCCGGTGCCACTGACTACTAGCAGGGGCGACCAGCTAGTAGCAGGCGGGACTGACTAGTCGAATTCGCGGCTATCTAGTCGCATTTACATGCGTTTTATTTTGTTTTTTTTATAGATTCCCACGAGTGTGAGGTGTCTGCAGACGCGTCTGCTCGCGGGCTCATTGACAATGCAGTAATTAAAGGTAAATGAAGTTTATAAAAATGAATTTAAGTAGGAAAAGTTTGTTTTTTATATAAAGAAATTCATTCAAAAATCGTCTGGCGCCAGAATACTTTTTTGTAGTTCTGCGACGGATAAATCACAATATTCTATCAAGCGCGAGTGGCTACTCGCAAGTGTGACTAGCTAGTCGCCGGCGCCCACTGACTAGTCGCAGGGGCGAATAGCTAGTAGCAGGCGGGACTGACTAGTTGAAACCGCGGCTAGCTATTCGCATTTACATACGTTTCTTTTTGTTTGTTTTTCAAAGTTACCCACGAGTGTTTGGTGTCCAATGACGCATCTGCTCCTGGGCTGATTGACTGTGTAGTAATTGAAGGTAGCTACAGAACAAAATTATGAATTTAAGATGGAAAAATGTGTTTTTTATATATAGAAATTCATTCAAAAATCGTCTGTCGCCAGAGCATTTTTTTGGGGTTCTGCGAATTATTACTCACAATATTCTATCAGGCGCGAGTGGCTAGTCGACACTGGGACTAGCCAGTCGCCGGTGCCACTGACTACTAGCAGGGGCGACTAGCTAGTAGCAGGCGGGACTGACTAGTCGAAATCGCGGCTAGCTAGTCGCATTTACATGCGTTTTATTTTGTTTTTTTTTATAGATTCCCACGAGTGTGAGGTGTCTGCAGACGCGTCTGCTCGCGGGCTCATTGACAATTCAGTAATTAAAGGTAAATGAAGTTAATAAAAATGAATTTGAGAAGCAAAAGTTTGTTTTTTATATAAAGAAATTCATTCAAAAATCGTCTGGCGCCAGAATATTTGTTTGTAATTCTGCGACGGATAAATCACTATATTCTATCAAGCGCGAGTAGCTACTCGCAAGTGCGACTAGCCAGTCGCCGGTGCCACTGACTACTAGCAGGGGCGACCAGCTAGTAGCAGGCTTGACTGACAAGTCGAAATCGCGGCTATCTAGTCGCATTTACATGCGTTTTATTTTGTTTTTTTTATAGATTCCCACGTGTGTGAGGTGTCTGCAGACGCGTCTGCTCACGGGCTCATTGACAATGCAGTAATTAAAGGTAAATGAAGTTAATAAAAATGAATTTGAGAAGCAAAAGTTTGTTTTTTATATAAAGAAATTCATTCAAAAATCGTCTGGCGCCAGAATATTTGTTTGTAATTCTGCGACGGATAAATCACAATATTCTATCAAGCGCGAGTGGCTACTCGCAAGTGCGACTAGCCAGTCGCCGGTGCCACTGATTACTAGCAGGGGGGACCAGCTAGTAGCAGGCGGGACTGACTAGTCGAATTCGCGGCTATCTAGTCGCATTTACATGCGTTTTATTTTGTTTTTTTTATAGATTCCCACGTGTGTTTGGTGTCTAAAGACGCGTCTGCTCGCGGGCTGATTGACTGTGTAGTAATTGAAGGTAGCTACAGAACAAAATTATGAATTTAAGATGGAAAAATGTGTTTTTTATATATAGAAATTCATTCAAAAATCGTCTGTCGCCAGAGCATATTTTTGGGGTTCTGCGAATTATTACTCACAATATTCTATCAGGCGCGAGTGGCTAGTCGACGCTGCAACTAGCCAGTCGCCGGTGCCACTGATTACTAGCAGGGGCGACTAGCTAGTAGCAGGCGGGACTGACTAGTCGAAATCGCGGCTAGCTAGTCGCATTTACATGCGTTTTATTTTGTTTTTTTTTATAGATTCCCACGAGTGTGAGGTGTCTGCAGACGCGTCTGCTCGCGGGCTCCTTGACAATGCAGTAAATAAAGGTAAATGAAGTTTATAAAAATGAATTTAAGTAGGAAAAGTTTGTTTTTTATACAAAGAAATTCATTCAAAAATCGTCTGGCGCCAGAATATTTTTTTGTAATTCTGCGTCGGATAAATCACAATATTCTATCAAGCGCGAGTGGCTACTCGCAAGTTCGACTAGCCAGTCGCCGGTGCCACTGACTACTAGCAGGGGCGACCAGCTAGTAGCAGGCGGGACTGACTAGTCGAATTCGCGGCTATCTAGTCGCATTTACATGCGTTTTATTTTGTTTTTTTTATAGATTCCCACGTGTGTTTGGTGTCTGAAGACGCGTCTGCTCGCGGGCTGATTGACTGTGTAGTAATTGAAGGTAGCTACAGAACAAAATTATGAATTTAAGATGGAAAATTGTGTTTTTTATATATAGAAATTCATTCAAAAATCGTCTGTCGCCAGAGCATTTTTTTGGGGTTCTGCGAATTATTACTCACAATATTCTATCAAGTGCGAGTGGCTACTTGCAAGTGCGACCAGCTAGTCGCCGGCGGGACAGACTAGTTGAAACCGCGGCTATCTAGTTGCATTGACATACGTTTCTTTTTGTTTGTTTTCAAAGCTACCCACTAGTGTTTGGTGTCTAAAGACGCGTCTGCTCGCGGGCTGATTGACTGTGTAGTAATTGAAGGTAGCTACAGAACAAAATTATGAATTTAAGATGGAAAAATGTGTTTTTTATATATAGAAATTCATTCAAAAATCGTCTGTCGCCAGAGCATTTTTTTGGGGTTTTGCGAATTATTACTCACAATATTCTATCAGGCGCGAGTGGCTAGTCGACGCTGCAACTAGCCCGTCGCCGGTGCCACTGATTACTAGCAGGGGCGACTAGCTAGTAGCAGGCGGGACTGACTAGTCGAAATCGCGGCTAGCTAGTCGCATTTACATGCGTTTTATTTTGTTTTTTTTTTATAGATTCCCACGAGTGTGAGGTGTCTGCAGACGCGTCTGCTCGCGGGCTCATTGACAATTCAGTAATTAAAGGTAAATGAAGTTAATAAAAATGAATTTGAGAAGGAAAAGTTTGTTTTTTATATAAAGAAATTCATTCAAAAATCGTCTGGCGCCAGAATATTTGTTTGTAATTCTGCGACGGATAAATCACAATATTCTATCAAGCGCGAGTAGCTACTCGCAAGTGCGACTAGCCAGTCGCCGGTGCCACTGACTACTAGCAGGGGCGACTAGCTAGTAGCAGGCGGGACTGACTAGTCGAAATCGCGGCTAGCTAGTCGCATTTACATGCGTTTTATTTTGTTTTTTTTTATAGATTCCCACGAGTGTGAGGTGTCTGCAGACGCGTCTGCTCGCGGGCTCATTGACAATTCAGTAATTAAAGGTAAATGAAGTTAATAAAAATGAATTTGAGAAGGAAAAGTTTGTTTTTTATATAAAGAAATTCATTCAAAAATCGTCTGGCGCCAGAATATTTGTTTGTAATTCTGCGACGGATAAATCACAATATTCTATCAAGCGCGAGTAGCTACTCGCAAGTGCGACTAGCCAGTCGCCGGTGCCTCTGACTACTAGCAGGGGCGACCAGCTAGTAGCAGGCTTGACTGACAAGTCGAAATCGCGGCTATCTAGTCGCATTTACATGCGTTTTATTTTGTTTTTTTTATAGATTCCCACGTGTGTGAGGTGTCTGCAGACGCGTCTGCTTGCGGGCTCATTGACAATGCAGTAATTAAAGGTAAATGAAGTTTATAAAAATGAATTTAAGAAGGAAAATTTGTTTTTTATATAAAGAAATTCATTCAAAAATCGTCTGGTGCCAGAATTTTTTTTGTAGTTCTGCGACGGATAAATCACAATATTCTATCAAGCGCGAGTGGCTACTCGCAAGTGCGACTAGCCAGTCGCCGGTGCCACTGACTACTAGCAGGGGCGACCAGCTAGAAACAGGCGCGACTGACTAGTCGAAATAACGGCTATCTAGTCGCATTTACATGCGTTTTATTTTGTTTTTTTTATAGATTCCCACGTGTGTTTGGTGTCTAAAGACGCGTCTGCTCGCGGGCTGATTGACTGTGTAGTAATTGAAGGTAGCTACAGAACAAAATTATGAATTTAAGATGGAAAAATGTGTTTTTTATATATAGAAATTCATTCAAAAATCGTCTGTCGCCAGAGCAATTTCTTGGGGTTCTGCGAATTATTGCTCACAATATTCTATCAGGCGCGAGTGGCTAGTCGACACTGGGACTAGCCAGTCACCGGTGCCACTGACTACTAGCAGGGGCGACCAGCTAGTAGCAGGCTTGACTGACAAGTCGAAATCGCGGCTATCTAGTCGCATTTACATGCGTTTTATTTTGTTTTTTTTATAGATTCCCACGTGTGTGAGGTGTCTGCAGACGCGTCTGCTCGCGGGCTCATTGACAATGCAGTAATTAAAGGTAAATGAAGTTTATAAAAATGAATTTAAGAAGGAAAATTTGTTTTTTATATAAAGAAATTCATTCAAAAATCGTCTGGTGCCAGAATTTTTTTTGTAGTTCTGCGACGGATAAATCACAATATTCTATCAAGCGCGAGTGGCTACTCGCAAGTGCGACTAGCCAGTCGCCGGTGCCACTGACTACTAGCAGGGGCGACCAGCTAGAAACAGGCGCGACTGACTAGTCGAAATAACGGCTATCTAGTCGCATTTACATGCGTTTTATTTTGTTTTTTTTATAGATTCCCACGTGTGTTTGGTGTCTAAAGACGCGTCTGCTCGCGGGCTGATTGACTGTGTAGTAATTGAAGGTAGCTACAGAACAAAATTATGAATTTAAGATGGAAAAATGTGTTTTTTATATATAGGGTGACTGGTAATTAGTGACCGATATTTAAACACATGATTGTACTCATCATAATAAACAACTTTCCCAAAGAAACATTTTTTTTTTTTTAAACTTGCACTTTTCGGCAATCACCCCAATAGAATATTGAGTACATAACAAGAATGATAAACCATCAGCTGTAATTTAATTTAGTTACATACAAACAAAAAAAATGAATCCTCTTTTACCACGCATTTTTTTTTTTTCATTAATTTAACAACGGACCGCGCGCGCGCTATCAGCTGTGAGTCGCTTGACCCCGTTCTGTCTCGTGATACATGTAGCTACCTACTACCGTACCGTGTAACAAAAGTGCGAAGGGCAGAGCGCGCACGTGACTCGCGACCGCACATCGTCGACGGAGACGCCACCGTCCGCCGCGGAACCCAGCATCCGTGTACCTACCTAGATAGTGTACATGTTCAGGTTGTTGCTAAGTTAACAACAAATTATACAAAAAAACGCCGTGTTTAACTGTACTCCACTATTAATATCCAACGTAAGGCTGGCTAACAAGGCGCGGGCCGTCTTACGCTATCAGCTGTTAGTTCCTTGACCGGTAACCCCGTTCTGTCTCATGTAGGTAAGTAAGTAGCGGTAGCATATCCCCGCCACGCGCCGCGCCTTGCGCTCCTGTGACGCAAACACAAACAGTAACCCCCGGAAGCGCGTCGCTTACGCATGTTGCAAATTGAATCGCTCGCACAAAATAACTTTAACAATGCGCGGTGTCGAGTATCGAGTCAGGTAGTGAGTAGTGGCGTCCAAACCACCTATAAACATCGTGTAAGTACATAACAGAATAAACGTAAGTCCTGAAAATAGTTTGTTTAGAAAAAAATAATACATTTGTGGTAGCGCGCGCACGTAAAGTACCTACGGAAATACCTATTAGTTAATTATTCCCTTCTCACCGTCCCGCAAACGGATAAACGTTCATTCACATCTACCAGCACGCAGCGTGTTCAGCACGCGCGCACGTAACGTTGCAGACACACCAAATACACTCGTAGGTGTTCATGCCTACCGGCACACGGCCGACAGATACTCACAAACGTGTGCATTATTATTATTATTCTATCTACGATCACTTGATCACTCAAATCGTAAGAAAACTAACTAATTCGGGTGTAATTGGGTTATTTTTTCATTATTCATATTGCTGGTGCGTTTCGCATTCATGTGAAAGCGAGATGCATACGGTCGCCGCGCGCCGGCGCGGCGGCTGTATTAAAGGAGTAGGTCTTTCAGGCACGCCGCCACACCACCTCCACCACCGCCGACCGCTCCGCGTGTTTATGCCATCCGCTCCGCACCACCGTCGTCGTCGGCGGACTCAACGCCATTACCTACACTTTTTTGTGGGAATTCTGACGAATCGTTTGTTCATTACTTTAGTAATGCGGGTGAATAGAACTCGCATTTATCGCAGTGAAGTGACATACCTACACTGCGTACGTAAACGGCCACGCGGCCGCCGCACCGCGGATTTGCGTCGGCGCGGCGTTGCGTTGTGTCGGTCGGCGGCACAGGCCTCCGCGGCTGACGAAGCACGTTAGCGTGGGCGGTCCGGCCTACTGTACTGACTGTTACACGACACGATAAATCGCGGGCGAGTGAGAAGTCACTGTTGTTTTAATAAATAAATAAGTGCGATCCCCTAGACAGTTTTGTCATTTCGTTGATTATTTATTAATAGGTACCTATAATAACATTAATAACTACTATACTTACTACAACTCTAGCAATACAGAATGGGGTCAAAAAACTATCATGTGATAGTGTCGTGACTACTTTTACCGGGATCGCCTCCGATGCCTAGATAGGTATTTCGTAGTTACGCGGCCATACGTTGCATCTTAAAAGTGGAGTACCTACTGTTAAACACGGCGTTTTTTTTGTATAATTTGTTGTTAACTAAGCAACAACCTGAACATGTACACTATCTAGAGGTAGGTACATGGATGCTGGGTTCCGCGCCGTGCCGCGGCGGACGGTGGCGTCTCCGTCGACGATGTGCGGTCGCGAGTCACGTGCGCGCTCTGCCCTTCGCACTGTTGTTACACGGAACGGTAGTAGGTAGCTACATGTATCACGAGACAGAACGGGGTCAAGCAACTCACAGCTGATAGCGCGCGCGCGGTCCGTTGTTAAATTAATGAAAAAAAAAAAATGCGTGGTAAAAGAGGATTCATTTTTTTTGTTTGTATGTAACTAAATTAAATTACAGCTGATGGTTTATCATTCTTGTTATGTACTCAATATTCTATTGGGGTGATTGCCGAAAAGTGCAAGTTTAAAAAAAAAAAATGTTTCTTTGGGAAAGTTGTTTATTATGATGAGTACAATCATGTGTTTAAATATCGGTCACTAATTACCAGTCACCCTATATAGAAATTCATTCAAAAATCGTCTGTCGCCAGAGCATTTTTTTGGGGTTCTGCGAATTATTACTCACAATATTCTATCAGGCGCGAGTGGCTAGTCGACGCTGCAACTAGCCAGTCGCCGGTGCCACTGATTACTAGCAGGGGCGACTAGCTAGTAGCAGGCGGGACTGACTAGTCGAAATCGCGGCTAGCTAGTCGCATTTACATGCGTTTTATTTTGTTTTTTTTTTACAGATTCCCACGAGTGTGAGGTGTCTGCAGACGCGTCTGCTCGCGGGCTCCTTGACAATGCAGTAAATAAAGGTAAATGAAGTTTATAAAAATGAATTTAAGTAGGAAAAGTTTGTTTTTTATACAAAGAAATTCATTCAAAAATCGTCTGGCGCCAGAATATTTTTTTGTAATTCTGCGTCGGATAAATCACAATATTCTATCAAGCGCGAGTGGCTACTCGCCAGTGCGATTAGCCAGTCGCCGGTGCCACTGACTACTAGCAGGGGCGACCAGCTAGTAGCAGGCGGGACTGACTAGTCGAATTCGCGGCTATCTAGTCGCATTTACATGCGTTTTATTTTGTTTTTTTTATAGATTCCCACGTGTGTTTGGTGCCTGAAGACGCGTCTGCTCGCGGGCTGATTGACTGTGTAGTAATTGAAGGTAGCTACAGAAGAAAATTATGAATTTAAGATGGAAAATTGTGTTTTTTATATATAGAAATTCATTCAAAAATCGTCTGTCGCCAGAGCATTTTTTTGGGGTTCTGCGAATTATTACTCACAATATTCTATCAAGCGCGAGTGGCTACTTGCAAGTGCGACCAGCTAGTCGCCGGCGGGACAGACTAGTTGAAACCGCGGCTATCTAGTCGCATTTACATGCGTTTTATTTTGTTTTTTTTATAGATTCCCACGTGTGTTTGGTGTCTAAAGACGCGTCTGCTCGCGGGCTGATTGAATGTGTAGTAATTGAATGTAGCTACACAACAAAATTATGAATTTAAGATGGAAAAATGTGTTTTTTATATATAGAAATTCATTCAAAAATCGTCTGTCGCCAGAGCATTTTCTTGGGGTTCTGCGAATTATTGCTCACAATATTCTATCAGGCGCGAGTGGCTAGTCGACACTGGGACTAGCCAGTCACCGGTGCCACTGACTACTACAGGGGCGACTAGCTAGTAACAGGCAGGACTGACTAGTCGAAATCGCGGCTAGCTAGTCGCATTTACATGCGTTTTATTTTGTTTTTTTTTATAGATTCCCACGAGTGTGAGGTGTCTGCAGACGCGTCTGCTCGCGGGCTCATTGACAATTCAGTAATTAAAGGTAAATGAAGTTAATAAAAATGAATTTGAGAAGGAAAAGTTTGTTTTTTATATAAAGAAATTCATTCAAAAATCGTCTGGCGCCAGAATATTTGTTTGTAATTCTGCGACGGATAAATCACAATATTCTATCAAGCGCGAGTAGCTACTCGCAAGTGCGACTAGCCAGTCGCCGGTGCCACTGACTACTAGCAGGGGCGACCAGCTAGTAGCAGGCTTGACTGACAAGTCGAAATCGCGGCTATCTAGTCGCATTTACATGCGTTTTATTTTGTTTTTTTTATAGATTCCCACGTGTGTGAGGTGTCTGCAGACGCGTCTGCTCACGGGCTCATTGACAATGCAGTAATTAAAGGTAAATGAAGTTTATAAAAATGAATTTAAGAAGGAAAAGTTTGTTTTTTATATAAAGAAATTCATTCAAAAATCGTCTGGCGCCAGAATATTTGTTTGTAATTCTGCGACGGATAAATCACAATATTCTATCAAGCGCGAGTAGCTACTCGCAAGTGCGACTAGCCAGTCGCCGGTGCCACTGACTACTAGCAGGGGCAACCAGCTAGTAGCAGGCTTGACTGACAAGTCGAAATCGCGGCTATCTAGTCGCATTTACATGCATTTTATTTTGTTTTTTTTATAGATTCCCACGTGTGTGAGGTGTCTGCAGACGCGTCTGCTCGCGGGCTCATTGACAATGCAGTAATTAAAGGTAAATGAAGTTTATAAAAATGAATTTAAGAAGGAAAAGTTTGTTTTTTATATAAAGAAATTCATTCAAAAATCGTCTGGTGCCAGAATTTTTTTTGTAGTTCTGCGACGGATAAATCACAATATTCTATCAAGCGCGAGTGGCTACTCGCAAGTGCGACTAGCCAGTCGCCGGTGCCACTGACTACTAGCAGGGGCGACCAGCTAGGAACAGGCGGGACTGACTAGTCGAAATAACGGCTATCTAGTCGCATTTACATGCGTTTTATTTTGTTTTTTTTATAGATTCCCACGTGTGTTTGGTGTCTAAAGACGCGTCTGCTCGGGGGCTGATTGAATGTGTAGTAATTGAATGTAGCTACAGAACAAAATTATGAATTTAAGATGGAAAAATGTGTTTTTTATATCTAGAAATTCATTCAAAAATCCTCTGTCGCCAGAGCATTTTCTTGGGGTTCTGCGAATTATTGCTCACAATATTCTATCAAGCGCGAGTGGCTAGTCGACACTGGGACTAGCCAGTCGCCGGTGCCACTGACTACTAGCAGGGGCGACTAGCTAGTAGCAGGCGGGACTGACTAGTCGAAATCGCGGCTATCTAATCGCATTTACATGCGTTTTATTTTGTTTTTTTTATAGATTCCCACGTGTGTTTGGTGTCTAAAGACGCGTCTGCTCGCGGGCTGATTGAATGTGTAGTAATTGAATGTAGCTACAGAACAAAATTATGAATTTAAGATGGAAAAATGTGTTTTTTATATATAGAAACTAGCTGCCCGCCCCGGCTTCGCACGGGTTGCGGTACTTATTTACGGCGTACCCTACCTACCTACCCTACCTACCTACCCTACCTACCTACCCTACCTACCTACCCTACCTACCCTACCTACCTACCCTACCTACCTACCCTACCTACCTACCTACCCTACCTACCTACCCTACCTACCTACCCTACCTACCTACCTACCCTACCTACCCTACCTACCTACCCTACCTACCTACTCTACCTACCTACCTACCCTACCTACCTACCTACCCTACCTACCTACCTACCCTACCTACCTACCTACCTCCCTAACTCCCTACCCTACCAACCAAAAAAAAAAAAAAAAAAAAAAAAAATAGATGTTGGCCGATTCTCATAGATACCGGATAAGCACAAAAAATTTCATCAAAATCGGTTAAGCCGTTTCGGAGGAGTATGGCAACGAAAACTGTGACACGAGAATTTTATATATTAGACTAGCTGCCCGCCCCGGCTTCGCACGGGTTGCGGTACTTATCTACGGCGTACCCTACCTACCTACCCTACCTACCTACCCTACCCTACCTACCTACCCTACCTACCTACCCTACCTACCTACCCTACCTACCTACCCTACCTACCTACCCTACCTACCTACCTACCCTACCTACCTACCCTACCTACCTACCCTACCTACCTACCTACCCTACCTACCCTACCTACCTACCCTACCTACCTACTCTACCTACCTACCTACCCTACCTACCTACCCTACCTACCTACCTACCCTACCTACCTACCTACCCTACCTACCTACCTAACCTCCCTAACTCCCTACCCTACCTACCAAAAAAAAAAAAAAAAAAAAAATAGATGTTGGCCGATTCTCATAGATACCGGATAAGCACAAAAAATTTCATCAAAATCGGTTAAGCCGTTTCGGAGGAGTATGGCAACGAAAACTGTGACACGAGAATTTTATATATTAGATTCATTCAAAAATCGTCTGTCGCCAGAGCATTTTCTTGGGGTTCTGCGAATTATTGCTCACAATATTCTATCAAGCGCGAGTGGCTAGTCGACACTGGGACTAGCCAGTCGCCGGTGCCACTGACTTCTAGCAGGGGCGACTAGCTAGTAGCAGGCGGGACTGACTAGTCGAAATCGCGGCTAGCTAGTTGCATTTACATGCGTTTTATTTTGTTTTTTTTTATAGATTCCCACGAGTGTGAGGTGTCTGCAGACGCGTCTGCTCGCGGGCTCATTGACAATTCAGTAATTAAAGGTAAATGAAGTTAATAAAAATGAATTTGAGAAGGAAAAGTTTGTTTTTTATATAAAGAAATTCATTCAAAAATCGTCTGGCGCCAGAATATTTGTTTGTAATTCTGCGACGGATAAATCACAATATTCTATCAAGCGCGAGTAGCTACTCGCAAGTGCGACTAGCCAGTCGCCGGTGCCACTGACTACAAGTAGGGGCGACCAGCTAGTAGCAGGCTTGACTGACAAGTCGAAATCGCGGCTATCTAGTCGCATTTACATGCGTTTTATTTTGTTTTTTTTATAGATTCCCACGTGTGTGAGGTGTCTGCAGACGCGTCTGCTCGCGGGCTCATTGACAATGCAGTAATTAAAGGTAAATGAAGTTTATAAAAATGAATTTAAGAAGGAAAAGTTTGTTTTTTATATAAAGAAATTCATTCAAAAATCGTCTGGTGCCAGAATTTTTTTTGTAGTTCTGCGACGGATAAATCACAATATTCTATCAAGCGCGAGTGGCTACTCGCAAGTGCCACTAGCCAGTCGCCGGTGCCACTGACTACTAGCAGGGGCGACCAGCTAGTAGCAGGCGGGACTGACTAGTCGAAACCGCGGCTATCTAGTCGCATTTACATACGTTTCTTTTTGTTTGTTTTTCAAAGTTACCCACGAGTGTTTGGTGTCTAAAGACGCATCTGCTCGCGGGCTGATTGACTGTGTAGTAATTGAAGTTAGCTACAGAACAAAATTATGAATTTAAGATGGAAAAATTTGTTTTTTTTATATAGAAATTCATTCAAACATCGTCTGTCGCCAGAGCATTTTTTTGGGGTTCTGCGAATTATTACTCACAATATTCTATCAGGCGCGAGTGGCTAGTCGACACTGGGACTAGCCAGTTGCCGGTGCCACTGACTACTAGCAGGGGCGACTAGCTAGTAGCAGGCGGGACTGACTAGTCGAAATCGCGGCTAGCTAGTCGCATTTACAAGCGTTTTATTTTGTTTTTTTTTTATAGATTCCCACGAGTGTGAGGTGTCTGCAGACACGCCTGCTCGCGGGCTCATTGACAGTGCAGTAATTAAAGGTAAATGAAGTTAATAAAAATGAATTTGAGAAGGAAAAGTTTGTTTTTTATATAAAGAAATTCATTCAAAAATCGTCTGGCGCCAGAATATTTGTTTGTAATTCTGCGACGGATAAATCACAATATTCTATCAAGCGCGAGTGGCTACTCGCAAGTGCGACTAGCCAGTCGCCGGTGCCACTGACTAATAGCAGGGGCAACCAGCTAGTAGCAGGCGGGACTGACTAGTCGAAATCGCGGCTAGCTAGTCGCATTTACATGCGTTTTATTTTGTTTTTTTTTATGGATTCCCACGTGTGTGAGGTGTCTGCTGACGCGTCTGCTCGCGGGCTCATTGGCCCTGCAGTAATTAAAGGTAAATGAAGTTTATAAAAATGAATTTAAGAAGGAAAAGTTTGTTTTTTATATAAAGAAATTTATTCAAAAATCGTCTGGCGCCAGAATATTTTTTTAGTTCTGCGACGGATAAATCACAATATTCTATCAAGCGCGAGTGGCTACTCGCAAGTGCGACTAGGTAGTCGCCGGTGCCACTGACTAGTCGCAGGGGCGACTAGCTAGTAGCAGGCGGGACTGACTAGTCGAAACCGCGGCTATCTAGTCGCATTTACATACGTTTCTTTTTGCTTGTTTTTCAAAGTTACCCACGAGTGTTATGTGTATAAAGACGCATCTGCTCGCGGGCTGATTGACTGTGTAGTAATTGAAGGTAGCTACAGAACAAAATTATGAATTTAAGATGGAAACATGTGTTTTTTATATATAGAAATTCATTCAAAAATCGTCTGTCGCCAGAGCATTTTTTTGGGGTTCTGCGAATTATTACTCACAATATTCTATCAGGCGCGAGTGGCTAGTCAACACTGGGACTAGCCAGTCGCCGGTGCCACTGACTAATGGCAGGGGCGACTAGCTAGTAGCAGGCGGGACTGACTAGTCGAAATCGCGGCTAGCTAGTCGCATTTACATGCGTTTTATTTTGTTTTTTTTTATCGATTCCCACGTGTGTGAGGTTTCTACAGACGCGTCTGATCGCGAGGTCATTGACAATGCAGTAATAAAAGGTAAATGAAGTTTATAAAAATGAATTTAAGAAGGAAAAGTTTGTTTTTTATATAAAGAAATTCATTCAGACTAGTCAGTCCCGCCTGCTACTAGCTAGTCGCCCCTGCGACTAGTCAGTGGCGCCGGCGACTAGCTAGTCGCACTTGCGAGTAGCCACTCACGCTTGATAAAATATTGTGATTTATCCGTCGCAGAACTACAAAAAATATTCTGGCGCCAGACGATTTTTAATGAATTTCTTTATATAAAAAACAAACTTTGCCTTCTTAAATTCATTTTTATAAACTTCATTGACCTTTAATTACTGCATTGTCAATGAGTTCGCGAGCAGACGCGTCTGCAGACAACTCACACTCGTGGGTATCTTTGAAAAACAAACAAAAAGAAACGTATGTAAATGCGACTAGATAGCCGCGGTTTCGACTAGTCAGTCCCGCCTGCTATGAGCTAGTCGCCCCTGCGACAAGTCAGTGGCGCCGGTGACTAGCTAGTCGCACTTGCGAGTAGCCACTCGCGCTTGATAAAATATTGTGATTTATCCGTCGCAGAACTACAAAAAATATTCTGGCGCCAGACGATTTTTGAATGAATTTCTTTATATAAAAAACAAACTTTTCCTTCTTAAATTCATTTTTATAAGCTTCATTTACCTTTAATTACTGCATTTTCAAAGAGTTCGCGAGCAGACGCGTCTGCAGACACCTCACACACCTGGGAATCGATAAAAAAAAAACAAAATTAAACGCATGTAAATGCGACTAGCTAGCCGCGATTTCGACTAGTCAGTCCCGCCTGCTACTAGCTAGTTGCCCCTGCTAGTAGTCAGTGGCACCGGTGACTGGCTAATCCCAGCGTTGACTAGCCACTCAAGCCTGATAGAATATTGTGAGTAATAATTCACAGAACCCCAAAAAAATGCTCTGGCAACAGACGATTTTTGAATGAATTTCTATATATAAAAAACATATATTTCCATCTTAAATTCATAATTTTGTTCTGTAGCTACCTTCAATTACTACACAGTCAATCAGCCCGCGAGCAAACGCGTCTTTAGACACCAAACACTCGTGGGTAGCTTTGAAAAACAAACAAAAAGAAACGTATGTAAATGCGACTAGATAGCCGCGGTTTCGACTAGTCAGTCCCGCCTGCTACTAGCTAGTCGCCCCTGCGACTAGTCAGTGGCGCCGGCGACTAGCTAGTCGCACTTGCGAGAAGCCACTCGCGCTTGATAGAATATTGTGATTTATCCGTCGCAGAACTACAAAAAATATTCTGGCGCCAGACGATTTTTGAATGAATTTCTTTATATAAAAAACAAACTTTTCCTTCTTAAATTCATTTTTATAAACTTCATTTACCTTTCATTACTGCATTGTCAATGACCCCGTGAGCAGACGCGTCTGCAGACACCTCACACACGTGGGAATCGATAAAAAAAAAACAAAATAAAACGCATGTATATGCGACTAGCTAGCCGCGATTTCGGCTAGTCAGTCCCGCCTGCTACTAGCTAGTCGCTCCTGCTATTAGTCAGTGGCACTGGCGACTGGCTAGTCCCAGCGTTGACTAGCCACTCGCACCTGATAGAATATTGTGAGTAATAATTCGCAGAACCCCAAAAAAATGCTCTGGGGACAGACGATTTTTGAATGAATTTCTATATATAAAAAACATATTTTTCCATCTTAAATTCATAATTTTGTTGTGTAGCTACCTTAAAATACTACACAGTCAATCAGCCCGCGAGCAGACGCGTCTGCAGACACCTCACACTCGTGGGAATCATTAAAAGAAACCAAAATAAAACGAATGTATATGCGACTAGCTAGCCGCGATTTCGGCTAGTCAGTCCCGCCTGCTACTAGCTAGTCGCCCCTGCTAGTAGTCAGTGGCACCGGTGACTGGCTAGTCCCAGCGTCGACTAGCCACTCGCGCCTGAAAGAATTTTGTGAGCAATAATTCGCAGAACCCCAAAAAAATGCTCTGGCGACAGACGATTTTTGAATGAATTTCTATATATAAAAAACACATTTTTCCATCTTAAATTCATAATTTTGTTCTGTAGCTACCTTCAAATACTACACAGTCAATCAGCCCGCGAGCAAACGCGTCTTTAGACACCAAACACTCGTGGGTAGCTTTGAAAAAAAAAAAAAGAAACGTATGTAAATGCGACTAGATAGCCGCGGTTTCCACTAGTCAGTCCCGCCTGCTACTAGCTAGTCGCCCCTGCGACTAGTCAGTGGCGCCGGCGACTAGCTAGTCGCACTTGCGAGTAGCCACTCGCGCTTGATAGAATATTGTGATTTATCCGTCACAGAACTACAAAAAATATTCTGGCGCCAGACGATTTTTGAATGAATTTCTTTATATAAAAAACAAAATTTTCCTTCTTAAATTCATTTTTATAAACTTCACTTACCTTTTATTACTGCATTGTCAATGACCTCGCGAGCAGACGCGTCTGCAGACACCTCACACACGTGGGAATCGATAAAAAAAAAACAAAATACAACGCATGTAAATGCGACTAGCTAGCCGCGATTTCGACTAGTCAGTCCCGCCTGCTACTAGCTAGTCGCCCCTGCTATTAGTCAGTGGCACCGGTGACTGGCTAGTCACAGCGTTGACTAGCCACTCGCACCTGATAGAATATTGTGAGTAATAATTCGCAGAACCCCAAAAAAACGCTCTGGCGACAGACGATTTTTGAATGAATTTCTATATATAAAAAACATATTTTTCCATCTGAAATTCATAATTTTGTTGTGTAGCTACCTTAAAATACTACACAGTCAATCAGCCCGCGAGCAGACGCGTCTTTAGACACCAAACACTCGTGCGTAGCTTTGAAAACAAACAAAAAGAAACGTATGTAAATGCGACTAGATAGCCGCGGTTTCAACTAGTCAGTCCCGCCTGCTACTAGCTAGTCGCCCCTGCGACTAGTCAGTGGCACCGGCGACTAGCTAGTCGCACTTGCGAGTAGCCACTCGCGCTTGATAGAATATTTTGATTTATCCGTCGCAGAACTACAAAAAATATTCTGGCACCAGACGATTTTTGAATGAATTTCTTTATACAAAAAACAAACTTTTCCTTCTTAAATTCATTTTTATAAACTTCATTTACCTTTAATTACTGCATTGTCAATGAGCCCGCGAGCAGACGCGTCTGCAGACACCTCTCACTCGTGGGAATCTATAAAAAAAAACAAAATAAAACGCATGTTAATGCGACCAGCTAGCCGCGATTTCGACTAGTCAGTCCCGCCTGCTACTAGCTAGTCGCCCCTGCTAGTAGTCAGTGGCACCGGCGACTGGCTAGTCCCAGCGTCGACTAGCCACTCGCGCCTGAAAGAATTTTGTGAGTAATAATTCGCAGAACCCCAAAAAAATGTTCTGGCGACAGACGATTTTTGAATGAATTTCTATATATAAAAAACATATTTTTCCATCTTAAATTCATAATTTTGTTGTGCAGCTACCTTAAAATACTACACAGTCAATCAGCCCGCGAGCAGACGCGTCTTTAGCTACCAAAAACTCGTGGGTAGCTGTGAAAAACAAACAAAAAGAAACGTATGTAAATGCGACTAGATAGCCGCGGTTTCGAATAGTCAGTCCCGCCTGCTACGAGCTAGTCGCCCCTGCGACTAGTCAGTGGCGCCGGCAACTAGCTAGTCGCACTTGCGAGTAGCCACTCGCGCTTGATAGAATATTGTGATTTATCCGTCGCAGAACTACAAAAAATATTCTGGCGACAGACGATTTTTGAATGAATTTCTATATATAAAAAACACATTTTTCCATCTTAAATTCATAATTTTGTTACGTAGCTACCTTCAATTACTACACAGTCAATCAGCCCGCGAGCAGACGCGTCTTTAGCTACCAAACACTCGTGGGTAGCTTTGAAAAAGAAACGTATGTAAATGCGACTAGATAGCCGCGGTTTCGACTAGTCAGTCCCGCCTGCTACTAGCTAGTCGCCCCTGCGACTAGTCAGTGGCGCCGGCGACCAGCTAGTCGCACTTGCGAGTAGCCACTCGCGCTTGATAGAATATTGTGATTTAACTATCGCAGAACTACAAAAAATATTCTGGCGCCAGACGATTTTTGAATGAATTTCTTTATATAAAAAACAAACTTTTCCTTCTTAAATTCATTTTTATAAACTTCATTTACCTTTAATTACTGCATTGTCAATGAGTTCGCGAGCGGACGCGTCTGCAGACACCTCACACACCTGGGAATCGATAAAAAAAAACAAAATTAAACGCATGTAAATGCGACTAGCTAGCCGCGATTTCGACAAGTCAGTCCCGCCTGCTACTAGCTAGTCGCCCCTGCTAGTAGTCAGTGGCACCGGTGACTGGCTAGTCCCAGCGTCGACTAGCCACTCGCGCCTGATAGAATATTGTGAGTAATAATTCACAGAACCCCAAAAAAATTCTCTGGCGACAGAAGATTTTTGAATGAATTTCTATATATAAAAAACATATTTTTCCATCTTAAATGCATAATTTTGTTGTGTAGCTACCTTAAAATACTACACATTCAATCAGCCCGCGAGCAGACGCGTCTTTAGACACCAAACACTCGTGGGAATCATTAAAAAAAACCAAAATAAAACGCATGTAAATGCGACTAGCTAGCCGCGATTTCGACTAGTCAGTCCCGCCTGCTACTATCTAGTCGCCCCTGCTAGTAGTCAGTGGCACCGGCGACTGGCTAGTCCCAGCGTCGACTAGCCACTCGCGCCTGATAGAATATTGTGAGTAATAATTCACAGAACCCCAAAAAAATGCTCTGGCGACAGACGATTTTTGAATGAATTTCTATATATAAAAAACACATGTTTCCATCTTAAATTCATAATTTTGTTCTGTAGCTACCTTCAGATACTACACAGTCAATCAGCCCGCGAGCAAACGCGTCTTTAGACACCAAACACTCGTGGGTAGCTTTGAAAAACAAACAAAAAGAAACGTATGTAAATGCGACTAGATAGCCGCGGTTTCGACTAGTCAGTCCCGCCTGCTACTAGCTAGTCGCCCCTGCGACTAGTCAGTGGCGCCGGCGACTAGCTAGTCGCACTTGCGAGTAGCCACTCGCGCTTGATAGAATATTGTGATTTATCCGTCGCAGAACTACAAAAAATATTCTGGCGCCAGACGATTTTTGAATGAATTTCTTTATATAAAAAACAAACTTTTCCTTCTTAAATTTATTTTTATAAGCTTCATTTACCTTTAATTACTGCATTGTCAGAGAGTTCGCGAGCAGACGCGTCTGCAGACACCTCACACACCTGGGAATCGATAAAAAAACAAAATTAAACGCATGTAAATGCGACTAGCTAGCCGCGATTTCGACTAGTCAGTCCCGCCTGCTACTAGCTAGTTGCCCCTGCTAGTAGTCAGTGGCACCGGTGACTGGCTAGTCCCAGCGTTGACTAGCCACTCGCGCCTGATAGAATATTGTGAGTTATAATTCACAGAACCCCAAAAAAATGCTCTGGCGACAGACGATTTTTGAATGAATTTCTATATATAAAAAACACATTTTTCCATCTTAAATTCATAATTTTGTTGTGTAGCTACCTTAAAATACTACACAGTCAATCAGCCCGCGAGCAGACGCGTCTTTAGCTACCAAAAACTCGTGGGTAGCTGTGAAAAACAAACAAAAAGAAACGTATGTAAATGCGACTAGATAGCCGCGGTTTCGACTAGTCAGTCCCGCCTGCTACGAGCTAGTCGCCCCTGCGACTAGTTAGTGGCGCCGGCGACTAGCTAGTCGCAATTGCGAGTAGCCACTCGCGCTTGATAGAATATTGTGATTTATCCGTCGCAGAACTACAAAAAATATTCTGGCGAGAGACGAATTTTGAATGAATTTCTATATATAAAAAACAAATTTTTCCATCTTAAATTCATAATTTTGTTCTGTGGCTACCTTCAATTACTACACAGTCAATCAGCCCGCGAGCAGACGCGTCTTTAGACACCATACACTCGTGGGTAGCTTTGAAAACAAACAAAAAGAAACGTATGTAAATGCGACTAGATAGCCGCGGTTTCAACTAGTCAGTCCCGCCTGCTACTAGCTACTCGCCCCTGCGACTAGTCAGTGGCGCCGGCGACTAGCTAGTCGCACTTGCGAGTAGCCACTCGAGCTTGATAGAATATTGTGATTTATCCGTCGCAGAACTACAAAAAATATTCTGGCGCCAGACGATTTTTGAATGAATTTCTTTATATAAGAAACAAACTTTTCCTTCTTAAATTCATTTTTATAAACTTCATTTACCTTTAATTACTGCATTGTCAAAGAGTTCGCGAGCAGACGCGTCTGCAGACACCTCACACACCTGGGAATCGATAAAAAAACAAAATTAAACGCATGTAAATGCGACTAGCTAGCCGCGATTTCGACAAGTCAGTCCCGCCTGCTACTAGCTAGTTGCCCCTGCTAGTATTCAGTGGCACCGGTGACTGGCTAGTCCCAGCGTTGACTAGCCACTCGCGCCTGATAGAATATTGTGAGTAATAATTCACAGAACCCCAAAAAATGCTCTGGCGACAGACGATTTTTGAATGAATTTCTATAAATAAAAAACATATTTTCCCATCTTAAATTCATAATTTTGTTGTGTAGCTACCTTAAAATACTACACAGTCAATCAGCCCGCGAGCAACGCGTCTGCAGACACCTCACACTCGTGGGAATCATAAAAAAAACCAAAATAAAACGCATGTAAATGCGACTAGCTAGCCGCGATTTCGACTAGTCAGTCCCGCCTGCTACTAGCTAGTCGCCCCTGCGACTAGTCAGTGGCGCCGGCGACTAGCTAATCGCACTTGTGAGTAGCCACTCGCGCTTGATAGAATATTGTGATTTATCCGTCGCAGAACTACAAAAAATATTCTGGCGCCAGACGATTTTTGAATGAATTTCTTTATATAAAAAACAAACTTTTCCTTCTTTAATTCATTTTTATAAACTTCATTTACCTTTAATTACTGCATTGTCAATGAGCCCGTGAGCAGACGCGTCTGCAGACACCTCACAAACCTGGGAATCGATAAAAAAAAACAAAATTAAACGCATGTAAATGCGACTAGCTAGCCGCGATTTCCACTAGTCAGTCCCGCCTGCTACTAGCTAGTCGCCCCTGCGACTAGTCAGTGGCGCCGGCGACTAGCTAGTCGCACTTGCGAGTAGCCACTCGCGCTTGATAGAATATTGTGATTTATCCGTCGCAGAACTACAAAAAATATTCTGGCGCCAGACGATTTTGGAATGAATTTCTATATATAAAAAACACATTTTTCCATCTTAATTTCATAATTTTGTTCTGTAGCTACCTTCAATTACTACACACTCAATCAGCCCGCGAGCAAACGCGTCTTTAGACACCAAACACTCGTGGGTAGCTTTGAAAAACAAACAAAAAGAAACGTATGTAAATGCGACTAGATAGCCGCGGTTTCGACTAGTCAGTCCCACCTGCTACTAGCTAGTCGCCCCTGCGACTAGTCAGTGGCGCCGGCGACTAGCAGGTCGCACTTGCGAGTAGCCACTCGCACTTGATAGAATATTGTGATTTATCCGTCGCAGAACTACAAAAAATATTCTGGCGCCAGACGATTTTTGAATGAATTTCTTTATATAAAAAACAAACTTTTCCTTCTTAAATTCATTTTTATAAACTTCATTTACCTTTTATTACTGCATTGTTAATGACCCAGCGAGCAGACGCGTCTGCAGAAACCTCACACACGTGGGAATCGATAAAAAAAAAACAAAATAAAACGCATGTAAATGCGACTAGCTAGCCGCGATTTCGACTAGTCAGTCCCGCCTGCTACTAGCTAGTCGCCCCTGCGACTAGTCAGTGGCGCCGGCGACTAGCTAGTCTCATTTGCGAGTAGCCACTCGGGCTTGATAGAATATTGTGATTTATCCGTAGCAGAACTACAAAAACATATTCTGGCGCCAGAAGATTTTTGAATGAATTTCTTTATATAAAAAACAAATTGTTCCTTCTTAAATTCATTTTTATAAACTGCATTTACCTTCAATTACTGCAATGTCAATCAGCACGCGAGCAGACGCGTCTGTAGATACCTCACACTCGTGGGTAGCTATGAAAACCAAACAAAAAAAACGTATGTAATTGCGACTAGCTAGCCGCGGTTTCGACTATTCAGTCCCGCCTGCTACTAGCTAGTTGCCCCTGTGACTAGTCAGTGGCGCCGTCGACTAGCTAGTCGCGCTTGCGACTAGCCACTCGCACTTGATAGAATATTGTGAATCATCCGTCGCAGGACTACAAAAAAATATTCTGGCGCCAGACGATTTTTGAATGAATTTTTTTATATTTAAAACAATTTTTTCCATCTTAAATTCATAATTTTGTTGTGTAGCTACCTTCAATTACTGCACAGTCAATCAACCCGCGAGCAGACGCGTCTTTAGACACCTCACACTAGTGGGTAGCTGTGAAAAACAAACAAAGAACCTTCAATTACTGCACAGTCAATCAGCCCGCGAGCAGACGCGTCTTTAGACACCTCACACTCGTGGGTAGCTATGAAAAACAAACAAAAAAAACGTATGTAAATGCGACTAGCTAGCTGCGATTTCGACAAGTCAGTCCCGCCTGCTACTAGCTAAGCTAGTCGCCCTTGCGACTAGTCAGTGGCGCCGGCGACTAGTCAGTCGCACTTGCGACTAGCCACTCGCGCTTGATAGAATATTGTGAATCATCCGTCGCAGGACTACAAAAAAATATTCTGGCGCCAGACGATTTTTGAATGAATTTTTTTATATTAAAAACAAATTTTTCCTTCTTAAATTCATTTTTATAAACTGCATTTACCTTCAATTACTGCATTGTCAATCAGCCCACGAGCAAACGCGTCTTTAGACACCTCACACTCGTGGGTAGCTATGAAAATAAACAAAAAAAAACACGCCGGAAGTATGTAAAGCACTATGTGAGGCATTGCGTTCTTTTGTAAAAGTAAGTAATTTTTGTATACCTATTTTGTAAAATAAAACCATAATAATAATAATCAAAAACACGTTTATTGAGAAAAATAATTAGACAAAGTAATCGGGTCCGTGCATTTAGCATTCAATTCTTATTTTGTATCTGAGAGAGAGTGAATGCCTGAGAGATAATGTCGTTTGATATAATTGTCACCTTTGGAGTAGATGTGGAGGAGGTGGATGAAGCTGTCACATATTCTGCTTGACTATGGTTTGGTGATACTACTGTATAATAACCATAATCATCAGCAACGTGATATGAAGGGGATGGTGTAGGTGCATAACGCACGGAATCTCGGGTAGACATATCGTAGGTCAACATTTGTGATGAAGGGGATGGTGTAGGTGTAAAACGCACGGAATCCGGGGTAGACCTTACGTACGAGTAAGTGCTGCTACTAGCAGGGCTATTAATATTTAAATAAGACTCTTTTCGTTTCTGAAAAATAAGTTCATCTATATCGTGCATTATAACCTCCCTTTGTTGCTTATTAAATTTTTTAATTTTTTTGGCCAGTAATTGACAATATAAATCTACCTCGTCCACTTCAGTTTGTGGTCGGTCGGAGAGATTTTTAAGGACATTTACAGCTGTCTTAATCTGAGCTCGTACTTCCGTGACTTCTGATTCTCGCCGTTTTTTGGGTGCCGTGGAACTTCTATTTTGAATGCTGTCTTCATTAGGAAACTCCATACTCTAAAAATTCAAACATAACAAGTAAATTATTTAAATTATTAACTATTACCTACACTGACATATTTTTTTCTGTTTCAGATGCCTCAAACTGAACACGAATGGCTTGAGGTTGCTCGAGAATTTGAAATAAAATGGCAATTTCCCTATTGTTTGGGCGCTATCGATGGGAAACACATTAAAATACAGTCACCCATTAATAGTGGATCAGAGTTCTATAACTATAAACACAATCTTCTAATATATAAAATTCTCGTGTCACAGTTTTCGTTGCCATACTCCTCCGAAACGGCTTAACCGATTTTGATGAAATTTTTTGTGCTTATCCGGTATCTATGAGAATCGGCCAACATCTATTTTTTTTTTTTTTTTTTGTAGGTAGGGTAGGGAGTTAGGGAGGTAGGTAGGTAGGTAGGGTAGGTAGGTAGGTAGGGTAGGTAGGTAGGTAGGGTAGGTAGGTAGGTAGAGTAGGTAGGTAGGGTAGGTAGGTAGGTAGGGTAGGTAGGGTAGGTAGGTAGGTAGGGTAGGTAGGTAGGGTAGGTAGGTAGGGTAGGTAGGTAGGTAGGGTAGGTAGGTAGAGTAGGTAGGTAGGGTAGGTAGGTAGGGTAGGTAGGTAGGTAGGGTAGGTAGGTAGGTAGGTAGGGTAGGTAGGTAGGGTAGGTAGGTAGGGTAGGTAGGTAGGGTAGGTAGGTAGGGTAGGTAGGTAGGGTAGGTAGGTAGGTAGGGTAGGTAGGTAGGGTAGGTAGGTAGGGTAGGTAGGTAGGGTAGGTAGGTAGGGTAGGTAGGTAGGGTAGGTAGGTAGGGTAGGTAGGTAGGGTAGGTAGGTAGGTAGGGTAGGTAGGTAGGGTAGGTAGGTAGGGTACGCCGTAGATAAGTACCGCAACCCGTGCGAAGCCGGGGCGGGCAGCTAGTTTCAGTATAATATTACTAGCGGTAGCTGATAGTGACTACAACTTTTTATTTGCTGATGTAGGAACACATGGACGTATGAGTGACGGTGGAGTTTTTAATGATAGCATGCTTTATAACAAAATATACCTGATTCCCTTTTTCCGCAAGACGCTCCCTTTACCTGATCGATATCTTCCTGTGCTCTATGTTTTTGTGGCAGATGGAGCTTTTGCATTATCTAAAAGGATCATGAAACCTTTTCCTGGTAGGTACACCGCCAGTTGGCTCACAAAATAGAAAATTCAACAGTCGACTATCAAGGGCTCGTGTTGTGATTGAATGTGCATTTGGAATAATGACATCGGTATTTGGAGTGTTAAAAACCAATATGTTACTACAACCCGAAAAAGCATCTATTATAACACTCACTTGCGTTGTTCTTCATAATTTTTTGAAAAAGAGTCAGCACTCTCACCGTATTTATATGCCGGAAGGTAATATAGATAATGTTTTAGAAGAGCAACAATTAAGATCACTAGATCAAATACCAATAAGAACAACAGAAAATGCTAGAGAAATACGAAATGAATATGCATCATACTTTTATTCACATTAAATAAAAAAATCTACCGACCTACAAAATTATTATGTATATTTAGGTACACACAGCCACAGGTCAGATGTATGTAGGTATGTTACAGTTGCACTACGAAAACATTATAATACGTAGGCCATAAGGGCGCGCTCAAGGTCAACATGTTACGTCTAGCCTGTGGTTTAGTGTACCTACCTATTTCATAACGAAATAAACAACTAAGTGCTTTAGATTAAGTAGGTATGTAATTTGTCACAATGTAATTTTATCTATGTAAATAAATAAAGTAAAAATTCATCAATGTTTATCTTACCTCTGTGTTAATGGTAACTGTATCTGATTTATCATAAATCGGAGCAAGAAAGCTATCCATGAGCTGATAAGCGAACCAATTTGGTTTAAAAATATCGTCTGTTGATGATCCAGATCGAGTAGAGTCACTAATTTTCTTTCTATAAAAGCGATATGTGCTCATTAATGATTCCCGCTTTTTTTTTTGAATCTTCAATTGAAAAAATCATTCCCATATTTTGTTGTATGGTGCGCCATGCATCAGCTATTAAATTTTTATTTTTATGATCCTTTCGAGATGCGTCCCATATTATTGGATGTGCTTGATAAAGTTCAATAAACTCAATAACTTTTTCATTTGTCCATGCCGGTGACGATTTTGCGGATGAGGAAGCCATTGTCGCTCGACGTACGCACTCGCTGCGTGTTGCAAGAGCTCTTACACACGAGCGGCATGTTCCCAACGGCAGAGGTAACTGCAACCGTCGACGCGTCGACGGCTTCCGTTGACGCGTCGACGGCAGCCGTCGACATTTCAACTTCGAAGATCAGCGGCAGCCGTCGTCTGCTCTCTTAGTATAGGAGTCAGTTGTAAAATGGATTCCGAAGAAGAAACACTGTTATTGCTTTTACTTCGTCGACGCCGACGGAAACGAAAAATAAAAACACG
Organism: Dryobotodes eremita; assembly: GCA_917490735.1. Classification (NCBI taxonomy): domain Eukaryota; kingdom Metazoa; phylum Arthropoda; class Insecta; order Lepidoptera; family Noctuidae; genus Dryobotodes; species Dryobotodes eremita. The sequence goes on along the minus strand of OU823269.1, from coordinate 12,425,805 downwards.
TTCATTGTGGGTTCAAGAAATATTAATCAATAGAGATCAAGATGGGTATTTTTTTACTCTCTATCCACTGTTACCAAGAAACGACCAAAAGTTTTTCAATTATTTTCGAATGTCCATTGCTTCTTTTGATGAGCTAACGGCTATTTTAACAAGTTCAATTTCTCGCCAAGATACCATAATGCGGAACAGCATTTCAGCTGAGCAGAGGTTCGCTATGACATTGAGGTAAGTATTTTTTTTTTAATATAATAAAAATATATAAGTAACTAGCTGCCCGCCCCGGCTTCGCACGGGTTGCGGTACTTATCTACGGCGTACCCTACCTACCTACCCTACCTACCTACCCTACCTACCTACCTACCCTACCTACCTACCCTACCTACCTACCTACCTACCCTACCTACCTACCCTACCTACCTACCCTACCTACCTACCCTACCTACCTACCTACCCTACCTACCCTACCTACCTACCCTACCTACCTACTCTACCTACCTACCTACCCTACCTACCTACCTACCCTACCTACCTACCTACCCTACCTACCTACCTACCTCCCTAACTCCATACCCTACCTACAAAAAAAAAAAAAAAAAAAAAACAAAAAAAAAATAGATGTTGGCCGATTCTCATAGATACCGGATAAGCACAAAAAATTTCATCAAAATCGGTTAAGCCGTTTCGGAGGAGTATGGCAACGAAAACTGTGACACGAGAATTTTATATATTAGATTTAGATCATTCTTTAATGAGATCAACATAATTTGGCACCATTTTCTATTTATTACACAAAGCTTACAAGTTCAAATAAAAAGAAATTCACCTACTACCTATAGGAACAATAATAATTATAGTTATTAAAAATATAAATAATAAAAATAGTTAAAAAATAATCCAAAATGTTATTGTAGAAAACCAAGCAATGTTTTCTAACACATATTTTTACTATCAAAATATTATTATTTTTTCGCAACAAAGCGAAACAAACAAAACATACAAGGAATTTAAATTAAAAAGGAAAGGAAAAAGTCTCCATGGGTGGGACTTGAACCAATGACCCTCGGATTAGGTACGGGTGTCCCATTGCTCTGCCAACTGAACCACGGTAGCTCAGTTGGCTTACTAGGTAAGCCGTACCGCTACCGTGGTTCAGTTGGCATGTCCGTGATAGGTCGTGGGTTCAAATCCCACGCGAGGAGATTTTTGCCTTTCCTTTTCACTTGAAACATGTTTTTAGAATAAGTTTTCGTAAACAATAAATAATATCAAAACAAGTATACTCTAAATCTAAAGCAGTCACCATCTGAATCATTCATTAAAAAAAAAATATTCTGAGAAGAGATCCGTTATTATTGTATTTGCACCAGAATCCTGAGACGATAAGCTATCATTAGATGCGAGTTGACTTTCCGGTCTTACAGGATTTCTTTCAGAGGAGGTTGTGTATCCCATGTAGTTATAAAAAGATTGACTCGTTGAAGGCGTCGAAATTGACCTGTAGTTTTGAATTACCCTGTAATTCTTAATAACTTGGATAATTTCACCTTTGGCGTCCAATTTCCAATAGTCTGGTATTTTTTTGAAATCACTTAGTAGTGACAACAGAAATAACTTGTCTTCATCAGGAGGAGGTGAAGGTTGTCTCTCAGCTTTTTGCAGTTTATCGTTTAATCGCATGGTTAATGTTTCGATCAAATCACCATCGCTGTCAGTTTGGCGCTTTCGTGGTCTTTTTTGAACACTATCTTCTTCTGTTGATTGAACTGTTAGTGGAGGACACGTCTGCTGAGAGTCAAAGTTTGAAACGTTCTGACCTCTATCTTCGGTCACATCTTTCAGAAATAGTAATTAGTACGTATATTGTTTTGGTGTGAACGCTGCAGATCCGCTTTTTTTCTTTAAGTTCCTACAATATCTAGTGAACCCATCTCTCAATGTTTTCCATTTTGACTGAACATCTACTTCTGGAAAAAAAAAAACAATACTTAATTACACTTTTTTTTATTTCCAGATATTTAGCAACTGGTTGTTCATTTGAAGATCTGCAGTATGCATACCGATGCGGAATTTCCACTATTAGTAAAATAATAAAGGATGTCTGCCAACAAATCTGGATAAATATGCGAGAAGACAATTTGCCACAGAACATAACGGAAGAAACTTGGAAAAGTATCATAATCCTAACTTCCTAACTAATATTATAAATGCGAAAGTAAGTTTGTTTGTTTGTTTGTTACCTTTTCACGCCTAAACCACTGAACCGATCATCCTGAAATTTTGCATATACGTTGTCAGGTGTACAGAAACGGACATAGGGTACCTTTCATCCCAAAAATAAGTACTGTTCCCGAGGAAAACAACAATAACGTTCTTATGATAATAGATGGCGCCACCTGTCTTTCGAATCATGTCTTTCAATCTAAATTAACGCGAGCGAAGCCGCGGGCAAAAGCTAGTTGCTGATAAATTTGAAAGACGCGCTCAATATTCTAATATGTTTTCCATCAACTTCATTGGCGCAGTTGATGGAAAACATATTAGAATATTCAAACCGAAAAATAGTGGCTCATCCCATTACAATTATAAGAATTATTTTTCGATTATTCTACTAGCTATCTGCGACAGTGACTGTCCAGCAAGCTCACGGGCGCCCAGCGTCCGTCGCCGAATCTCTGGATGCTTTTGATATTTGAGGTTCACATTAGTGGAATTACAATATTTAAAAATATATTGTGGTCAATAAAACATGGCTTCTCTGTGGGTCGGTCTTCTTCTACCCATTTATTAAAAAGTCAACTTGACAACTGACGTTTCGTTCACAAACCTCAACATCCTCCGAACACAGAAAAGGTAAATAAACTTAGCAAACGAAACGTTATACAATCAAAATAATGTCTGGAAAAATTATTACAATAAATGATACATTTGGATTTCAAAATACAAGAAACTCTTATTGTTTTTGAGGAAAATAAAATATTACTGAAATATAATTAAATTACATTAATCAGTCTCACGTCTGTTAGTTCTACTTATATTTATTTATTTATTTTAATGATTTTGTATAAATCTTTGTTACAATATTACAAATTTTTGTCAGTAATCTTACATACCAAACAATAATAACTCAATTTTGAGTGTGTCCCTCCTAACACAGAAAGAGAACAAGAAAAACTTTCGAACTGTGATAAAAAATGGGTGGCAGTCCACAAGTTTATTAAAATAACTAGCTTCTGCCCGCGGCTTCACCCGCGTGGATGTCGGAAATTATCCCACGGGAACGTGCTACCGGGATAAATTATCCCACGGGAACGTGCTACCGGGATAAATTATCCCACGGGAACGTGCTACCGGGATAAATTATCCCACGGGAACGTGCTACCGGGGTAAATTGTCCCACGGGAACGTGCTACCGGGGTAAATTGTCCCACGGGAACGTGCTACCGGTATAAATTATCCCACGGGAACGTGCTACCGGGATAAATTATCCCACGGGAACGTGCTACCGGGATAAATTATCCCACGGGAACGTGCTACCGGGATAAATTATCCCACGGGAACGTGCTACCGGGATAAATTGTCCCACGGGAACGTGCTACCGGGATAAATTATCCCACGGGAACGTGCTACCGGGATAAATTATCCCACGGGAACGTGCTACCGGGATAAATTATCCCACGGGAACGTGCTACCGGGATAAATTATCCCACGGGAACGTGCTACCGGGATAAATTATCCCACGGGAACGTGCTACCGGGATAAATTATCCCACGGGAACGTGCTACCGGGATAAATAGTCCCACGGGAACGTGCTACCGGGATAAATTGTCCCACGGGAACGTGCTACCGGGATAAATTATCCCACGGGAACGTGCTACCGGGATAAATTGTCCCACGGGAACGTGCTACCGGGATAAATTATCCTATTATCCAATTCCATTCAGCCGTTAAAGCGTGAATAGGTAAAGCACAGAGAAACAGGACACAGGAAACAGAAACAGGTAACGACAGACGGACAGATAATAAATGCATATATAAAATCTTTTTTATTTTTATTGACCACGTTTTTTTTATTCTAAATGTCTAACTTTATAAGTAACTAGCTTCTGCCCGCGACTTCGCGTGGAATAGTGGGCTAACGCTAACTTTGACCCGCGACTTCGTTTACGTAGAGGGTGGAAATATTTTAAAATAATACGTACGTTAAGGAGCTGTTTTAGGTACCTACATCACGCTTTTATCAGTACACGGAGAAATAATTTCTTAAAATATTTCTGGGGAGTTTATGAATTTTTACTGGGGCTCTGCAGTAACGCGGGACCATAATATGTGCAAATCCAAGAAAATTTACCGGGTTACCCAATACAAATTCTAGACCAATTTTTTTTTAAGGTTTTAGAAATTTTACTGGGTTACCGATTCAATTTTTACTGGGGTACTGAACGTCATTTTTGGTATCTCGCAGAGGTAACTGGGGCCACCGCCCTTCCCCGTCATGACCACCCGCCGCCGGCCTTGCACCATTATTTTGCTGCGATGTTATTTTAATACTGCGATATCTCCTAAGATATTCATTGAAATCAAATGATGTAAAGGGCAATTTTGTTTTAAATTAAATACTTGTGATGAATAACGTATTTATTTGGATAAGGATTAATATCATGTTTATAAAAACACCTTCGCAAATAATGCATTATTTTAGAACAAATTTGGTTAGAATAAAAAAGTTCATAGTGAGCCAACCTTAAAAGATAGACATAAGCTGTCGCAGACTTTTTTTAGGACTTTTAAAGGGGAACAATTCTGTAATACATGATTTTTGTGAAACTTTAACCGTTTACGCAGCGCACGCAGCGGAAGCTCTCAAAAGGAAAAAAATAACCTACGATTTTGAAACATTGCTCATTGATGCTCCGTCCCTATTGGTCTTAGCGTGATGATATATAGCCTATAGCCTTCCTCGATAAATGAGCTATCTAACACTGAAATAATTTTTCAAATCGGACCAGCAGTTCCTGAGATTAGCGCGTTCAAGCAAACAAACAAACAAACAAACAAACTCTTCAGCTTTATTATTAGTATAGATTGAAAGGAATAGTAGAAAAAATAAACATATAATAAAGCATGTACGTATCTAGTCGTCAATGATTATAATTTATACTTACTAGGTATCACTACTCTCCTGCCATGTCGTGTGATTTTCTCAGACGCACTGGGAACATGCGTGGTACAACCATCTTTCGCCTGGACTGGATTTTGCACAGTGCTAGGTATAGGAGTATGTGCTACTTTACCTTTTGTGTCCTTTTCTTGGAACTGTTTTGGGACAGACAGATCTGCTACCTCACTTGATGAAATTTCTAGAGAGTATAAACATTGTATGGGTCTCACCTTACAGCCTAGAGCTGTTTTAATTGAAGCTGTCCTATTAATACCATCCTTACCAGTATATATTTTGGTAACAACACCTAGGGGCCATTTGATTCTTTGTTCCTCCGTTTCTATTAATACTACCTGGCCTTCTCTAAGTTCATCGTAGTTACCTCTCTCTCTACCTCTCTGTACTAGTTCAGTCAAATACTCTGTCCTAAACCTATGACGAAAATCGTCGCGCAATTTTTGTAGGTATTTTAGTCGGACATTCAAACTTTTTGAGTCAAGGTAATCTAGGTCAATTGTGTCTGAACTAGGTGATGGTTGCAGGAAGCAAGCTGGAGTTAGGGGCTCCAAGGAATTGGCACTATCATCCTGAACCTATGTGAGTGGGCGATTATTCATTATTGACTCACATTCACACAGTAAAGTATAAAGTTCATCATAAGTTTACACTAGCTCTACCTAGAACTTTGCGTAACAGATTTTTCATTATTCTTATAAGCCGTTCGAAAAACCCTCCCCACCAAGCACCAGTGGGTGCATTGAGTTTCCATTTGATTTTCTCAGAACATGTTTCCTGTTGAATTTTGTCCCAATCTATACCATCCAATAGGTTCTTAGTACCAGCCAGGTTAGTACCATGGTCTGAATATATTACCTTTATTCGGCCTCGCCTAGCAATGAACCTTCTTAGTGTCATAAGGAACGCAGGACATGATAGGGATAGAGTTAAATCCAAATGTACTGCACGGTAAACAGCACAGGTATACAGGACAATCCAACAATTTTCACCATTTTTCAAGAAAAGAGGCCCTGCTAGGTCTACTCCTGACACTTCAAATGGTAAGGAGCTCTGCATTCAATCCACGGGCAAGGGCGCAACAGGTGCTTGCATCTGTTTCACTCTGTATCTCTTGCATAACATGCAGTTAGCTAATACTGACCTAACTACTCCACGAATACCAAAAATCCAATATGATTTCCTAATGTCAGCAATTAAAGTGTTTGAACCTGCATGTTGTAGGTGAATATGCTTCTGTTCTATTAACCTGGTTACTATCACATTCTTAGCTGGTAATAAAATAGGATATTTGGTGTTTTCAGGCATGTCGGATAATAATAATAGCCTAGTTTTAATTCTTAATAACTGCTCCTGGTCTTGAAATGTATGTATGTTCTTACACTTTGACTCTAGGATATCATTATTTTCGCGTTGTAGTAGTAGGAATAATTTTATTTCAGCTTTCTCATATTCCTCACTAGTAATGTCATTATTATTTAATGTCCTAACTTCCTTTTTAAGGCATTTATCTGCAAATCTGGTTATCCAGGCAACTACACGTACCATCTTACTATACTTACTGAAATATAGGAGTCTATCTGAGAACTTCTCATCTGCTGAGACATTTATGACACAGGTTAACTTTGCTGTCTTTTTCAGTTCTTTTGTAGCTTCCGCTTCATCTGCTGTCACCGGGGAACTCGGCCATTCTGCAGGACTATGTAGCAAGAATTCTGGACCTTCAACCCACCGACTCTCTAGCAACTGCTTTGCATCGCAGCTTCGCGACGGCAGATCAGCCCAGTTGAGAGATCCTGGAATATGAGACCATTTCCCTGTTTTTGTACATTCTCTTATCTCTTTAACGCGATTGCCTACAAATACATTCCATGATAAATTATTGCATATTCAATATAAAATGACGCTAGAATCAGTCCAATAATATTCATCACAGGCTAGATTTAAGTTTTTCTTAATTTCTGTCAAAAGTCTTACAGCAATCACCGCAGACATAAGCTCAAGTCTAGGAATAGAAATTATTTTTGGTGGTGTTAACCTAGACTTTGCTGCAACTAACTGAACAGTGACGTCATCGCCTTTTTCAGCCCGTAAGAATATACAACAAGCCATTGCATATTTACTAGCATCACAAAACATATGTAAGCTTAATTTGCAGTCAGTCAATTTGTTACCTGCTAATCTCCTAGGTATTTTACACTGTTCTAAATATTTCAAATTATTATACCATCTTAGGAATTTATGTGTTAAATCCTGCGGTAAAAGTTCATCCCAAGTCAATTCCCGGATCCACATTTCTCGCAGCAGTAGCCGCGGGGCCAAGGTGACAGGGCAAATAAATCCTATGGGGTCAAATACCTTCTGAGTCAATGAAAGTACCACTCTTTTAGTTAACTTACCTAACATCTCTGGAAGAGGTAGATCTCCAATGTCACATGAAAGCTCATCACAGACTGTGTTCCAGTTCAGGCCTAGTACTGATATAATATCCTTACCAGCTTCATTGATCTGGTGTGGTGATGTTGTCCACATTCTCAGGTCGAACTGTGCTGCTTTCATGACTTCTATTGCTTCCTCTATAAACCTACGTGCCTCTTCTTCAGATTCTAAGCTTGTAATACAATTATCTACATAAAATGAGTTCTTAAGAAGCTGAGCCGTTTGTTCATACTTATCTGATACGTTATCTAAGTGGTGCATTATCGTAGCTGACAGTAAAAACGGACTACATGTTAACCCAAACACCACTCTACAGTGTCTAAATTCCACTACATTTTCCAGAGACTCATCTTCCCACCAAAGGAACTTTAAATATTCTCTATCCTCAGGCTTTACACTAGTTTGAAGGAAGGCCTTAGCAATATCAGATGTTATACCAATAGCGCCTTTTCTAAATCCAATTATTAGTTTAGGTATACGTTCAATATAATTAATACCTTTCTCTAAACACATATTTAGACTCAGCCCATTTTTATCCGGACAGGAAGCATCAAAGACTGGCCTTATCTTACTTGTCAGACTAGATTCTTTAAATACAGCTTTATGTGGTAAATAATGACCAAATTTATGACCATGATGCATATCAGAAGGCTCAATAATACCTAATCTTAGCCACTCCTGCAACATCGCATCATAGTCTTGGTACTTACCACTTGAAATCAGCTTTTTAGTATTTAAATCTAACCTTTTCTTTACAACATCATAATTAGGTAATAAATCATCAAATCCCACCTTGAATGGAAGCTCCACTTCATATCTGCCATCCGATAGCGTCGTCACTGTCTCCTTGAAGCGGCTCACTGCCTCAGCCTCACCTTGCGCTCTAGACTTCATCTCTGCTGGATCATGTATGCCAAGAGTTTCAAGAGTCCAAAAATCTGTCAAATTATTGTTAGTAGACATCAACATACAAAACATAGAAGAAGCAGTATTATCAGATGAAGTGCTAATTTGCCTGCCCTGAATTGTCCAACCTAATTTAGTTTTAATTGCCACCAAACCATTTTCCATCACAATAACATTACTTGTCAACATGAACCCTGCAAAATCGGCTCCTATTAAAATTCCTATTTCTGATATATCAGAGTTTGTATCAGTTAAGGAGACCTGATGCCTTTTTAAAATTTTACATGTCTCATTATTTAAATTTAATTTTGGAATATTTCCACAAATTGAAGTTTGGCTGAGGGCCTCAATACACATTGTAAAATTTGAATTAAGATTTTCTACCATTACATTATAAACATTGTGAGGTTCTATTTTAGTTTTTATGTTACCAAACAAGCAATGATTCAACTTTTCCTGTCGTGTGGGAATCAGCTCCAGCTGCTTTGCAATATTCTCTCGAATATAGCTCCTTTGGGAACCGCTGTCAAATAGAGCTCGAACAGGTAGGACTCGTTCTCCATTTCGCACATTGATTATCACTGTTTGAAGTAAGGTTTCTGTGTTGTAATTCTGTGTAGATAGATTGGTTGTAGTGTTATTAGGTTTCTCTGGACATTTTATCTCTTTTTTCTCAGTGCAAAGTGCTGTAGAGTGCCTCTTCTGGCATATAAAACATTTCACATACGCTTTGCATGCTTTTGGATGATGTCCAAGCTTTAGACATATGGGACATGCCTTTTTCTTCCTTACAATTTCTAGTCTTCGCTCCACAGTGAGGTTGTGCAGCTTATAACAATCAGCGCTTGAGTGATTATTTTTATCGCACCATAGGCAGCTGTTCTTGGGTAGCATTTCCTTTTTCGTATTATTATTATTATGTGCTATAAGGCAGCTAGCGGTGACCTCTTGGCCATTATTATCAATTTGAGCCAGATTTCTAGTTATTTCAACTCTTTGTAAGCTCTCAATCTCTGCTTTTAAAAAATCCATCAGTTTGACAAGGACCTCCTCTGAGTTCTTGGTCTGTATATGTCCCTTCTGTCGCTCCCAAATCTTTAAAATATCAAGGGGCAGGGCAGACTCTATAAGAGGTAGGATAAATGCTTGATATTTACTGATGCCGAGACTTTCCAAGGCTCTTAAATTCGCATTCAGTTTATCATATAGCTCCACAAGATTGGATTTTCCTTTTAAAACTAATGCAAGTAATTCTCGAACATAGACCTCTATTAGCAAATCTTCTCGTGCATACCTCTGTTTGAGTTTCTCTATGCATTTTTTGTATGTGTTCCCTGATGGAGGGTAGCTCATTACTAGTGAGTAGACGTCCGTTCCAATTTCAATACTCTGCTTTAGATAGTACATTTTATCATCATCATCCAACCCCGAGTCCCTGTCTATTTATAACGCATTAAAATGAATAATACACTTACCAATGGCGTTTTTTTCATTTATGGATTTATTATTAAAATCATTTACAACTTCTTCACAAACCGCCATCCATGCTCTGTTTTTTATTGTTTTATTACTATAATCTTTCAATTTATAATTCCAAATACTAGCATTTTTCTTTACTGCCATAATTAGCAATTCATTATCAATTTCGTCAGTAGAACTCATTTTACAAATTTGCGACGTGTGCGCACTCTTGAACTATTTGCAGTCGACTGACAAAATGGCGGACGCGGCACACTACAACTGCAAGTGTCGTTATAAGTCGACTGCTGCCGTCGACGTGTCGACGGAAGCCGTCGACGCGTCGACGGTTGCCGCCGACGCGTCGACGGAAGCCGTCGACGCGTCGACGGTTGCCGCCGACGCGCGTCGACGGCTGCAGTTACCTCTGCCGTTGGGAACATGCCGCTCGTGTGTAAGAGCTCGAACTGAGCAAAGCGCCAACGTGTGGACAGCTCGCGAACGTTGGCGCGCAGATTCCTTTGATGAAACCGACACGAGCCGGCCAACTACCAATGCTCGCCCGAACGTTGGGGCCAATGCAATTTTCTAGATCCACACGTTGGACGAGTAGCGTTGGGGCATATATTGGGGCCAACGTGTGGAGCCGGCGTTACGGTCGCGAATCATCTTTTAATCAACATACAACCTGATAGTGACCTGAAAATAACAAAAAACGTAAGTATATTTGAATTTCGCGGGCTACCTTGACGCTTTCGCCTGAACCAAAACTAATAAATTTTAGTGATAGTTTAGTTTAGTTCGGTGTACAACAGAATCGGCAGCAGTATAAACAAATTTTAAAGTTTATAATTTGAAATTTGAATTTTACGATATGAGAGTACATAAAGGTATTTTGTAGATGGGCTTGTGGGGTGAGCCCCAAAAGGCTAGGGATTAACCTTATAACCTGGTTGGCGTTTCGTAAAGAAACATTCTGTCATAAATAAACAGCTTCCTTCAGTGAAATGTTTAATGGCGGGTTCGGCATTTTCTAAGACGTGTGTTATCTAAAAGAAATAAATGGTGTTCGTGCGGTGTGTGTAGTGATGGCGGCGAAGTATTTCGTATGGGGCGAGGGTGTGTGGCGCGAGGTGGACGTGGCGTCGGGGCGCGTTTCGGGCTGGCGGCGTCGTGCGCGCTTCGTGTTCGTGCGGCGCGGCCGGCTGCTGGTGGCTCGGCGTCGCCCCGTGCTGCGCGCGCTCGAGGCGCTCGCCACAGGGCAGCCCAGCGCCGCGGCCGACGGGCCGCGCCTCTCGCACCGCAGGTAAACAATACATACTCAAGAGTCCACTGTCCTTCCATCAGTAGGTATAACATCCGCATCACATTAGTTTTCGCGCTCAAACTGCGTTGTTGAAGATGCAGGTAGGTCAAGTAACCAGGTCATGTCATGTCCAACATTTAAAGTATGTGCCCTGCCCCGCTGTTGTGCTTGTGACAGGTCAAAAAACTATGTGTGCAGTGTGACTGTCCGTCCATCTGTTTGTTGTTGTAGCTGTGTGTCAAAATTGCTGTTGTTTATGAACGTTTGTGACTCTACAGCATGAGAGCCAACATATATCATGACATCTGAATTCTGTGAAGGGTTGGCCAACAATGTGTTTATGTAGCTTCAGCAACAGACACCAGCCTTTTTTTTTGGTGGGAAATCATCAAAATCACCCCTCCCACTCTGTGCGAAACAGAAGGGCGTGTCAGACTCTTACTGAGTAAAACCCACCCGTGTTCCTTCAGTTGCCTGTGCACCAGGGCCACGGTAACTCTTTCGAACAATCAGTGACTCCGGCAGGAACCAGACACCAGCCTGTATTTAGTATATTGTTCCCGTAGCACTGGCTGGCTGCTTGCCTACGTGCTGTGTCATGTTATGTATCATTGATATCTTATTAGATGTTGTCGAACTGGACTATATTGACAGAAGTTCTTCTCCTGTTGGCTTTATCACAAATATTTTCCGCACGGAGTTTTTTTTGGCAGTCAGCTGTGATGCGATACTAAATGTTTCATTATCACTAGTTTGTGTATATGATAACAGAGCTCCGGGCCCCTGGCTGCACAGTGGCTCTACTACATGGTACGCCACTTTGTCATGATCTTCACACTTGAGAACAGACATTGCTGATTAATTAATATATAAATGCATCAAGACTGCCAACAAGCAGAACATAACGAATGCTGGGTGTTGGCTTCACATAACTTTCAGTCTGTTTCACTGAGGAAATAAAAGAAATCACTAAAGTTGTTCCCTGTGTTATACACGTGATGTGCTAGGTGTGAACTTGGCTCTGTAGTATACAGGGTGGCAGGGACACTGACGCGCAAACTAAAACCATGAATTCAGCACATGATTGTAGACCCCTAGCATAGATTTTTTAAATTGATTTTTTAAATAAATGTCTTCTTTTTCATAGAAAAGCGCAATACCTATGGGGTCAAAATGTATGGAAAATCATTTTTTTTTTTATAATCCTCAAAATATTTCAACGCAGGGTTGTTCAGACTCATGTACTGAATCCATGGTAACAGGTTGAGTGAAATATCCCTGCCAGCCTGTATAACGCGCAGCACTTATGAACTTGTGGCTCAGAATAGCTGCCAAATGTTATTGTTTGGCGGTGTCATTACACAGTTGTTTAATCCGTTTTGACAGAATTGTCAACAAAAAGTAAGAAATAAATAAAGATAATTACTTGTGTTTATCTCACAATCAGTGGTGCAAGTGCCAACAGTCAACATTTTATACATTTTAAATGTCTTAGGGTGTTTCACGGTTTTCGAGGTAGCCAATGCATTTCTTATATATACAATCCTCTGTGTATACATTTCTATCAAATTTTATTTAAATAAAGTATAATTGCAGCTGTTGTATTATGATTCCTTCCCTGCAGCAAGTCTGAGAGCCGCACCAAGCGCAAGCACGAGGCGCCCGCCGTGCCGCCCGCGCCGCCCGCGCCCCCCGCGCCCCCTGTGGCGCCGCCAGCGTGTGAGCATCATCACTGCTGTGCACACAGGTAACTATCACTGTTTCGTTTCTATTCTTGCACCAACTTAGTGTTCGCTGATGCAGTAGAGCCTATAGCTAGATTTCATTAGTTTTCCTCAAAGTAGTTCAGTTCAGTTTGAAGCAACCTGACGTATCACTGTACAAAGATTTTTTGGCGCGTGTCCAAAATCCGAACCAACGCCGCCATCTTGTTTTTACAAAAAAGTTTCACAAATGTCAACCAACAGCGTCTTCCTGTCGACGTCATTCGAGCGCCACAAGATCCTTGTACCAGTGTAGATAGTTCACTGTAGTAGTGTAGTATGCATGGCACTGTGTTGATCTAGACAATGTTATCTGCAATGTAATGAGGCACTATTATTTATTTTTATTATTTTAAATTGTACTCATTAGCAGTTGGTTACCCATAGAAGTAGACGGCAAAAGCTAGCCCGTGGCGACGAGCTGTAGATACTGTGCGCGACAAACAACACGACGTTATTCCAGATGCAACAACAACGACCAGCGGCCAGCGGGAGCGCGCAACGTAGCCACGCAGTGCGGGGCCCCTCGCGCCGCCCTCTCCTTCAACATCAAGCAGGAGCACAACACTTCCGCCACCGCCGCGCCCGACTACAGCTCTGCAGAGGAGTTCGTGACCACGAGCGCCCGCAGACCGTCACTCGCAGCACGCAGAAAGACGGAAGTTAACGAGCTGTTTGGCAAGACTCCTGCGACAAAACCGCCCGCCGCCGCCGACAAGAAGCGCACGCCCGTCCGGACACACGTGGCAGACGAGTCCGGCGACGAGAGGCGAGAGCGTGCGAGGAATAGACCTCGAGCAGTCGTCAGTGACAACACTGACTCCACGTCAGTAGACGAGCCACTGCAGCGGAGCGCGCCGGCCGACCGACAGACGCCGGCCGCGTGCAAGGAGCTGATCATCTCGGAGGCGGACGTGGCGCTGCTGCGCGGGTTCGTGTCGCGCACGCGCCCGTCCGCGCTGGCGCGCTTCGACGCCGACATCGCCTACCGGCGCTTGCTGTTCCACGCCATCAACCCGCTGGTGCACGTGGAGCGGTGCGCGCGCCTGGAGCGCCTGCTGAGCACGAAGCGCCTGCTGCGCTCGGAGCACCTGCTGCGCACGGAGCCTCTGCTGCGCACGGAGCGCCAGCGGCTCGCGCGCGCCCGGCCGCGCAGCGAGCGCAGCGCCTCCGCTGATACCGATAAGGTAACTGGGCTACGTTTGAGGTGGCCGTTTCTTAGTAAGCAGAAGAAATCGACAAGAATTGACTAACATAAAAGCCCATCAATGGCCTTATGTGTCTAATTCTTAACCGATTCAAACGATTAAGTACTAAAGAGTGGCGCGCCGCGCCCGCGGCACAGAAACACGTACACTTGTCAGTAAGAAGCTCTTAGAGATAAAGATACAAAATAGAAATGATAGAAAAAAGAATTTTAATTTCAAGGAGAACAAGGACAAACACTCGTCTCCGAATAAAGTGCGTGAACCGGTCACCGGCATGAAGAAGGCGCCGGAGAAGAGACCAGCGGCTAGCGAGCCAGCGCCGCCCACTAGCGCCAGTGCCACTCGCCGGGGAGTGTCTGAACGCAGCAACAAGCTCGAAAAAGAAGTGGGGATGATAAAATCACCCAAGACTAATAGCGTGGCCAGGGATCCTCCGAGAGCGAAGCCCCAGCGGAGCACGAAGCAGGCAGCAGGCGCGCGCGCGCCGCCCGCCGCGCACGTCATCAGCAAGCGGTAGGTGTCACTGACTGCACACTTCTATACACTAAACTCTTGTCGTCTCTCACGTTTCTGCGCGAGCGCATTATTTCTCAGTTGTTGTTACATCTGCGCCGCCCGGTGGAACGTGTGTTGTGTCACGTTCGCAAGGCTTTCGATAGTGTCGACCACTAACTCTTTGAATTAGATTTCATTTGCGAACGTGTTTGGGCTGTTGATCATGAATGTTTCGCTAATCTAACTAGTACTAGACCATTTGTGATAGTTTTAAATACATGTATTTGTTTGATTCTCGTTATTAAGGCGATGCGCTTTCTTAAGTTTTCTGCAATTTGCATGTCAGTGTCGGGCAGCCTGCAGCCAGCAGGATCTAGATTTTTTTCGAGGCGGGGCAAAAGCTGCCGTCTGCCGCCCCCGCCCAGCCAATCCTTTAACCGTTTCCATGGAGCCTTATTTAATTTTAATATACACGAACATGTCGAACATTTATTTTAATTAGGATAGGACAGGATAGAGTTTGAAATAAATCGTGACATTATGGTATACTAGCTTCTGCCCGCGACTTCGCCCGCATGAAATTTCGGCCTCCCCCGCCGCGTGGCGCTGCGCATCGCTCGCACGCGCTGTTTCTTCGTTTTCGTTTAGCGTTCTTTCTGACTTTTTTTCTTTTCTTCTAAGGGTCGTACCGTGAGTTTAATAGCCTATAGGTATACCTTCCTCAATAGGGCTATCAAATGCAAAAAAATAATCTAATCCGGTTGTTAGTTCCAAAGATTAGCGCATTCAAACCAAAAAATAAACTCTTTAGCTTTATTATTAATGTCTAAAGATTAGAATTACATTTCTACTCTTCGAGCCTTTTGTTCTGCCAAAGGCTAAAATCAATGGCCTTGTTATCTGACCGTTATAAATCTGATTGTCTTCTCATGATGTTCGATTGCTAAGATCGCGAGACTCGACTTGTGCAGAAAAGCTTAACACCAACTAAGACAATGAAATAAAACAACAACTAAGGCACGTGCGAGAGTAGCGAGCGTGAAAGTTAGCACTTTGCCTCAAATAAGTTAGATTTTTTTATGTACCTACTTAATCGACTTATAAAGAAAACTTTTAACAATTTAGAGTGGGTAGGCTGCAAGAGCGAGCGGAGCGAGCTCGAATATTTTGCCAGAAACATATTATTAAAATTTTATCGATCGATAATGCTCTAATCCAACGAACGTGCCAGCGCTATGTTAAAAAATTAAAGGAAATCGTGTCGCCTTAGCAGATGCCAAAGCGACACGATTTCCTTTATTTTTTCGTGCAGATGCAGGCGTCGGAAAAGGCGGGCCGGCCGCGCGCCCGGTGCCTGCGCTAAGCGAAGTAATATTTCTAAAATAAAGGACGTTTTCCTTAATATATTGACCACAGTGGTGCCCATCTGCCTCTGGTTCGCCGTGGGATAGATCTGTTGCAATAGATATAATTTTTTTATATTGCCAAATAAAAGTGGAGCATGTGCTTTAAAAACGGAGAATTTCTGGCAGAATTCAACTGCGCCCCCCACAACCCGCTCACCGTTCGACGACCTATGCCTAGTCACGTGGCTATGTCCTCCGTGCGCCGCCTGCAGAGACAAATACCAGGTGCTGCTTATGTCATTTATCGCCAAGTTGCGGTGCGCGGGTGCACTTGTCTGCCACGCTTGAATTTGCCGCCCCCTGAAGTTGGCGCCCGGGGCACGGGCTCCGGTTCGGCCACCCCTTTGATTCGGGGCTGGTGTCAGGTTTTATGTTGATCCAAATATGATTCATGATTGTAAAATATATGTTTTTACTAGTGTCCGACCGAAGGTTCGGTTTCGGCCAGTTTCGGCGACAATGCAAGTTTCGGCCGCAGTTTCGGCTAAGGCTAAAAGATGTCCATATCTTCGGCCTGACCGAAAGTGGCGTATGGCGTTCGTGAGCTGTTGGTTTTGATAGAATACGAATGACTTACAGATAAGACAGATAGCTAGCCCTAGTAATGGGATCCCGTTTTCACCCTATTTATACAAAACAAAAAAAATATGTGTTTACTTATAAATAGAAGTAATTTAAGTTCTTAGCAGACATGCTGCTTTTACAATTACACATTTGTTCGCTTTCTGGTAGATTGATACAAGCTCTGATGGTGACACTTCACATCGCTATTCGATGTTCGCGTTTTTATTCGTCTTTGTTCGCTATATTCGTGTTGAATTCCGAATAACACGAATACACCGACTACACATCGTTCATGAACAGAAAATATGCCGAACATTTACGAATATTTTTGCTATCGTTTAACAATGGACGTGTTAACTGCAGCAGCGGCTTACTATTTCTTATTTATATTCTGAGAGGCATGTTGCGGGTCCCATATGCAGCGATGCATTTTATAATATTCGAAAAAACGCATAACAAGGTCATTTGTCCAATCCATTTTGGCACGAACAAGCTGTATACAAACTACAAATACTTATACACGTCCGCCGCTGACGCGCACCGCACACTACTGAGCGAGCGGTGTGTAGCCGGTAAACGAACATATTCGCAATCCTTTTATATGTTGCAAAAAAGCGACAGCCGGCGGATACTGGTGTTCGGGTATTTGGCGTATTCGTCTTGTTCGTGAGAATAGGCAAATATAGACGAATAGAGCTACTTCACATCGTCCTATTTGGGCGAATAAGACAAATACGCGAACACGAATAGCGATGGGAAGTGCCACCATAAGGGCAACAGTAGGATGCATGTGAGCGACCGCGCGTCCGGCCACAATACAAAATAACACGTTTCAGCGATTACTTTGACACTGCGTCGCGTTTTGACGGTTAAGTAGGTTTAAAAATTGCGTTTTCTAACGATACATACTGAATTGTCATATATTGAGCTTCCGAAAAGCGATTAAGAGCGGATAGTAACCAAAATTGCCTATCTTCAATTTAATTTTTCATGAAATTCATAAGACTTAGGTATAAAATAAAAATAATATGAGTAACTACTTGATATTTTGAAACTTTTTGTGGAACAAAAACACAATACGTTAAAATTTATCGATAAAATAACATCACGAAGTTATCCCTAATTTTCACGTTTTTTCAATTTGTACTTAATATGCTAATGACTAATAGGATAATTTTTTAATGATTATCTGTATCAAGACAAGGCGAAAAAAATTGTGCAGGCATTTTTTGAAATTCCTTTTATTTTTCGTATTAATAATAATAATAATAATATAATAATAATAATGTAATAATAACAGTGAACGTAATTTTGATCCATTTTTACTATAGTTTTTCATTATAAACCAAAACCGACCATTACAACCATGGACAAACTAAAAAAGAGACCATATAACACAAAAATTAAATAGATTAAATCAAAAACTACCGATTCGGAGGTGACATGACAGTTGTCACCTTCAAACATCAGTGAAAAAATATTAGCAAAATGAAATAATGTTGACAAGATTAGCCGCACATCGCGCACGCCCACCACCTCCGGACTCTTCGCTCAGCTCCGCCTCGCCGCCGCCGGTATCCAGCCCCACCGTGAGCGCTGTGATGACACCGGCCGCGGTAGTTGCGTCGAGCTCGAGCGACGAGTATTTTTCTCCGCCGACGTCGCCAACACCTGTACGTCGGCAGGGGAGAGGCCGGCCACCGAGGAGCTTGGGACTTAGGGGCCGTCCGGCCCCGAGCCGGGTCCCCGCTGCCGGTGGTTGTGTGCAGCGCATGAAATGGACTCAGTCTATGAACGAGAACGTCATGCGCGCATATTACAGGTCTACAGAGGGAGGAACTAACCTCACTGCGTACCGTGGTAGGATGCTGACTCTATTTCAGGAACTAGAGCCAACTGTCAACGTCTCGGCCCAACGACTGTCGGATCAGGTGCGGGTCATCCAACGCAGTCATAGATTGGACGACGCCGCACTTGATAGTCTGCGCTCAGAGCTGAGCAACCATATCGTCTCGAGTTCGACACAAACCGCGATACAAGCGTCAAGCATTAATGAAATACCGCCGCGGTCAAATCATGATGTAGAAGTGGAAGATGATAGGGTTGCTTCAGTAAGTAGCCAGTGCAACGCCCGATTGAGGAGCGCACTGGAGGATGCATTTCGTGAGTACAGATCCACTCCGACCGAACTTAGACCTCGATTACCACGCCTACCTATGCACAAAAAAAATAGGGCGCTGGTGTGTGCCTTGGACTCGCAGCTTAAGAATTTGTTCGAGAGCAGCGAGGATCTCGTTGATACACATTCGATCCTGTATTGCGCGGCTGTTGCGGCATGTCGTTTAGCTAACGTCAAGTTTCCAAATTCTGACGGGGCTACTCGACCAAAACCAACCGTACCAGCCTGGCAGTGCAGGATCGAGGGTCGCATCGATGAGGCCAGGGTACTCATCGGCAAACTATACTGCTTCAGGGAGGGCAATACACGACCACGAGTGATGCGCTTTGTAAGGCGGGCATTCTCGGGGACTGGAATCAGCCCTCGAGATTACATGTCCCGTGTCACAGAGCGCATCGACTTCCTGAAGCAGAAAGTTTGTGCATGGGCGAGCCGTATTCGGCGGTATAAGCGGCGGGTTGATCGGTACACACAGAATCGCATGTTCCAGAACGACGAGAGATGGGTGTATAGAGCTTGGGAGCGACCTGAACAGAATGTGACGGACGAGTGCCGCCCGGATGATGCCGCCACGAGTACATTCTGGCGCAACATCTGGTCAGTGCCCGTCTGTCACGCTGAGGCTGGCTGGATGCGGGATGTTGGGCGAGCGTGTGAAACTGTACCAGAAATGGAAGCAGTCCTAATTACGCCACTAGACGTCGCCAGAGCAGTCCGTCCGTTACCGAATTGGAAGTCCCCGGGACCGGACGGATTGCACAACTTTTGGTTGAAATGGCTAATTAGTTCACACGCCCGCCTGGCATCTCAGTTCCAGTCATCTTTAGAGTCTGGATCGCTTCCGCAGTTTCTAACAACAGGCGTTACCCACCTGCTCCACAAGTCAGGTAGTCCCACGGATCCCAAGAATTATAGACCGATCACGTGTTTGTCGACGGTCTATAAACTTCTTACATCCATTTTGAGAGCGAAAATTAATACGCACATTGAAAGTAACTCGATTATGTCAGCCTCTCAAAATGGATGTAGGAACGGGTCCCGCGGTACTAAGGAGCTACTCCTCATCGATATGGCCATAAGCCAACAGGTTCGTCGATCCCGCAAGGATCTGTCGACATGCTGGATAGATTATAAGAAGGCCTACGATTCAGTGCCACATACATGGCTCATGAGGGTGCTGGAGTTGTACAAGATAGATACAACTCTACGCACCTTCCTTAGGTCGTGTATGGGGCAATGGAGAACGGTTCTTCGCTATCCAGGGTGTCGACGGATCCAGGGGAGCGATGAGCCTGTATGGATTAAACGGGGAATATTTCAGGGCGACAGTTTGAGTCCACTTTGGTTCTGCTTAGCCCTGAATCCTTTAAGCACACTACTTGAGGATTCAGGACTAGGCTATCGGTTGAGGAGAGGTGGTCAGGTCATATCTCATCTCCTCTACATGGATGACTTGAAACTCTTTGCCCCCAACAAATTGCAACTGATGGAGCTATTGAAGGTAACTGAAACTTTCAGTAACGCCATCAGGATGGAATTTGGTGTGGACAAATGTGCAGTCATGCATGTAAAGCGAGGTGAGATTATGGAATCCGAGGGAATTCAACTTTCGGATTCCTTACACCTTAGATCCCTCTCCTCATCCGAAAGCTATAAGTATTTGGGTATGTCGGAAGCGTTAGGCATCAACGTTGCTGACATGAAGCAATCGTTGAAGGAGCGCTTCTTTGGTCGCCTGAAGAAAGTATTAATTAGTCTTCTTTCAGGCGGAAACAAGGTGCGGGCCTTCAACGGTTGGGTCATGCCGGTTTTGATGTACTCTTTTGGCATACTCAAATGGACTCAGACTGAACTCGACGCCCTAGATAGGAGGGTCCGTACACTGCTGACCGCAAACCGGATGCATCACCCACGATCATCGGTAATGAGACTGTACATACCGCGGAAGTGCGGGGGTCGAGGCTTTTTAAATGCAAAGACCCTCCACAACCGCGAAATGTGCAGTCTCAGGGAATATTTTTTAAAAACCGAGGTGGGTATGCACCGTGATGTGGTAGCAGTGGACAAGGGACTCACCCCGCTCTCCATGGCTAAAGAGAATTGGCGCAAACCTGTGGTACTTACTACCAATGACCGCAAGGAGGTATGGCAAAGCAAGGAGCTTCACGGACGCTTCTATCGGGCTCTTCATGAGCCCGGTATAGATTTCTTAGCGTCCGTATCCTGGCTACGTTTTGGTGACCTTTTCGGGGAAACTGAAGGTTTCGTCTGTGCAATTATGGACGAAGTTATCTTGACGAATAACTACCGGAGACATATTATGAAAGATGGGACGGTTGACATGTGTCGGGCATGCCATCGTCCGGGTGAGACCATCAGACATATTATCTCTGGTTGTTCTCGTCTAGCTAACGGCGAGTACTTGCACAGGCATAACCAAGTAGCCAGGATTATTCATCAGCAACTTGCTTTGAAATATAAACTAGTGGATTCTGAAGTACCGTACTACAAGTATGTGCCCGACCCAGTTCTCGAAAATGACCATATCACGTTGTACTGGGATCGGTCTATCATTACTGACAGGACTATTGTCGCCAATAAGCCTGATATAGTGGTGATAGATCGATTAGCGCGCCTCGCAATGATTGTCGATATTACCATTCCGCATGACGAGAACCTCGTGAAAGCTGAGAAAGAGAAACAAATTAAATATCTCGACTTAGCACATGAGGTTGTTGACATGTGGAATGTGAGCTCGGCTATCATTGTGCCGATTGTCGTATCGGCCAATGGCCTGATGGCCGAAAGCCTCGACCAGCATCTCTCGAGGCTCTCGTTAGGCAGTTGGATCAAGGGCCTGATTCAGAAGGCAGTACTCCTCGATACGGCTCGCATTGTGAGGAGGTTCCTATCTCTGGAGTCCTAACCACCGGTAGCTTGGACCTTGCTCCCGATACCGGCGGACCACTATTTTTTATATTTTTAAATGTTTTTTTTAATGATTTTATAAAAATATTTAAAAATGTATTTAATAAGGATCTAAATAAATAAATGAATAATAATAATAATAATAATAATTTATTGTCAGAAAACAATGATCCATAATGGTTAGTAACAATTGAAACTTATAAACTATGTTAGTAGGCACAAAAATCACAAAATAAATATTACAAAATTAAATAGGCATTTGAAAATTTAAATTGGATTCACGATTTAAAATAAAATTATAACATTAGTCTTTACGTGAACCATACAGCAGTGGTTCACGTACTGACAGTCAAAACGTTCAGAAAACGTGCTCAGGATACTGTTGCGGCTGCCCCGCATCCTACGCACCAGGGATGTGCACCGTTTGCGCATGATTGTGTGGAAACAATCCACACGAGCTTCGGCAAACATCCCCGACGCGCTACAGAAGCGAGGCAGCCTCAAGAGCACCCTGAACGCATTGTTATACTGGACACGTAGGGCTCCGTACTGTTTCTGCGTGTAATCCAACCACAGACTGCCAGTATAAAAGGACGTACAGAATGCCCTAAACAGGGCTATTTTGACGTCCCTCGAGCACCGAGCAAATCTGCGGGCGATCATATTTGCACGAACAGACATATATTACGACTACAAGCTTTAAGCACTTACGACGTTTTTAGTTCGTGGAAGAAGTCATCTTCCGTCGCACGTTGCGGGAACTTCAAGCATATTTTTGTTTCACAAATCAGTCGCCGTCGCTTTGTTGAGACGAGAGGACTGCGCTTGAATTTTCTGCTGCTCTGCGATTTAATTTATTTGCGTAAATAATATTTTCGTAATTTATCACATTGTTGGAATGAAACTGTGAAATACAAAACATGAAAAAATCACTAAAACCACTTCCGAAACGATTATTAAAATCGTTAAGAATTGTTAAACTAAACAAATACCACGGCTAAACTATAAAATAAAAATATTATAATAATTCAATGTTGATATTTGAAAACTCAAGATGACATACAGTTATTTGACAGATTTTAGACTGGTATAGTACAACTAGCGCCATTGTTCTCCACTTCAGTCAATTTTCTTGCGGAGAAAATTTACAACATAGAGTTCGTGCTGGAGATTTTAGATCTTATTACTATTAAGTAAAGAACCAAATTCGTTTACTCCCACTTTCGTTGACAAACTTCGTGTAAGGGTAACCTTAGACGACCCATTTCGAGCGACTTTTGACCAAAACCCCCGAATCAAGTTGAAACTCAAAATTTAACATATGGTTAGGTTATTGGTATAATAATATTATTGGACTTTACAAAATAAATAAATCGGAAAACTAAAATAGGGTTTATTGCGGACACAAGTACGAAACGGTGTGCACGGGACATGACATTTTTCATACGGATAGTGTTCTCGTGACTAGATCCCTTCTTATGGTGGGGATGAGTAAAGATTGCGACGGATCACAATGTTTGGGACTGTCGGCTTGCTTTTCAAAGCACAGTTACAAAAGAGGAACCTAATAAACTTTCGACTTTCTTTGGCACCCATATAAATTGATGCCAATTATTTTGTCGGTAAAGCCGGCTAATGTACCCTAGTTATTTGTTCCGAAATTGGCCTGTTTTTCACAAATGTTTTCGGCGAGGACTTTTTTCTACTCGCGCTCCGCGCAGGATAGGTTTTCATGACACATGCCATTTGACTTTGCACAATACAGTGCAAAATCCACCATACCAATATAATTTTTTACTTGGTAACACTGTTGCTAATTGAATTTGCACGATCCTGCAATGCAATATCCACGATATACCATTATATTTTTTTACTTGGTTGACACTGGTTTCCACGAAGACGTCGTGACGTCCAACTTGTACAAGGCCCTAAATAAAATTTGGTTACATTGGAATTTAAACTTTGTAAAAATTTAAACTTTGTTGTCACGCCAGCATTGAGTTTCTAGTTCCAAAACATGACTATGATCTAAGATTATGAATTCAAGCTTAGCGTATAGTATAGGCAAAATAAACAGATGTTTTACCTACTGAAGAATTTCATTGAAAATAAATGGAGTGGACAATGGTCATACTTCGTTTAAATATTTTAATAAAAAAACCATTCGAGGTACCTATTTGTGCTGCGAGACCTTGCTTCTTGCCAAAAAATCATGATTCTAGGTCAACGGGATGTATCATATGGATTTTAATTTATTTGCGAATGTTTATTTTCTTATTTTATTACATTTTTGTTCAATTGATTTCATTTTCTCAAAGTAAAAAAGCGGAAGGTAAGTGATGCGATTATAATTATACGCTTTTATATCATCAAAAAAGCAATTTTATCGAAATTGTTTTCACCATCGTGTAGGTAGTATCATAAGTATGTAGTATTATAGTACTTTGATGGAAGTGCTTTGCTTTTTAGAGTTCGGTACCTCAAAAGAAAAAATCGAAACCCTTATGGGATCACTTTGTTATCCATCTATCTGACCGCTTATCTCAGGAATGCGTGGGGGTATCAAGTTCGAATTGATATCAAATACTTAGATAAACGGTCCTTTGGAGCTGTAAAAAAAAACGAGCTTCTAAGACGTTGACTTAGTATCTTGGCATAAATTGCCATTCATTTCGCATATCTTGACACTCGCGAATAAATTAAAACCCATAAGATACATGTCGTTGACCTAGAATCATGAAATTTGACAAGAAGCAAGGTACAGGAATAGGTACAGGAAAGTATCTGAAAATTGTTCAATTGTAGTTATGTTACATAATGTATGGAACAATATTTTTTCAACTACAACGTTAGGTTTGTCTTTCAATTCGAAATCGAAAATTTATAGGCCGTATCTTGAAGTAACATTTAGTCTTTATTTCATTTAAGTCAGTCTAATCTCCAATCTAACATCCCACCAGCATCGGTAACAGATTCACGGACATACAATAATATTTAATAATATACCTACTTGTACACATAGGTAAATTGAATAAAACAGTTTCATCTGATTATTTTGCGTATACACACTACACACAAGATTCAAATTCAAATGCCTAAATATACGCCGGGCGAAAAGTTTCTGCTGGCGGGAAGGGATTGTGTTTTGTTTTTGTCGTGTTTGATGAGAGGGGTAGGCAAAGAGGCGCGGGTGAAACTTGATTTTTTTCTGTCTTGCTGCGCCCTCTTAAATCGCTGATGGCTAATGCTATAGTTATGCGATAATAAGAGTTGCATCTCTCATCTCAAAAGTTACTGCGTCGCTAATCGCAAAAACTAACAGTAGTAGCGTATCGGCTAAGGCCCTTATTTAAGTTAGGGCTCGTTTTGAATCGTCTGTTTGAAATTTTGACTATTTGGCACAAATCTGGCAAAAGTAATTTTATGATTTACATATCGCACCTTTATTTCGAAACCGTTACTATACGAAATTTTCACGAAATTACAAATATTAAATTACATGACTACACAGACACACCTTAAAAAGAAACCAATAATAGTATAACAAATAATCTCAGGAATATCTCTTATGAGTACATCATTTTTTTATTAAGAGATAAATAATAATGCAAACACCGTAAATTATTTCTCCTGGAAAATTTAGTTTTTTTGTTTAATAACGGTTTCGAAATGAAGGTGCGATATAATAAATCTGATACGGCAAAATCACATTCATATTATTTGTAACGAATCTACGAAAAACGACAGGTCTCAGAAAATAATGTAATTTATTAACTATAGTTTCTTAAGTTTATAAGTTTCGGTTTCGGCTTAAAATCGAGTTTCGGCCGGACACTAGTTTTTACAGAATCATAATCAATAAAATCAACAACAAAACTCTTCTAAGTTCAAATTACCCTACTGAATGTCTATTTGCTCACTAAGGGTAATTACATGCCAAAGATGCCTCACTGCGACACACAACCTGACTTGAAAATTGCAAAACACATAAGAAAATGATAATTTCGCGGGCAGCCTTAGCGCAACCTCCTTATGCCAGGAGTGCCGCAAGGTGTGACTCTCGGACCGCTAGTGTATAACAGTGCTTGTGTGCAGCGCGTCGCAGCCCACCGCAAAGGAGTACTCCAACCTGGAGGACCACGCCATCGTGGCGTGGGTGAGCAGCGGGTCTCGTGCTTGTCTCGTCAGCGGCAACCGATTGTGGCGCGACTTGCAGGAGCAGTACGAGGGGCTCACGGGGCGCGGTGAGTGCACTGTCGTGTGTGTCTAGCGTGTCTCGTCAGCGGCAACCATGTGTGGCGCGACCTGCAGGAGCAGTACGAGCGGCCCACGGGGCGCGGTGAGTGCACTGTCGTGTGTGTCTAGCGTGTCTCGTCAGCGGCAACCATGTGTGGCGCGACCTGCAGGAGCAGTACGAGCGGCCCACGGGGCGCGGTGAGTGCACTGTCGTGTGTGTCTAGCGTGTCTCGTCAGCGGCAACCATGTGTGGCGCGACCTGCAGGAGCAGTACGAGCGGCCCACGGGGCGCGGTGAGTGCACTGTCGTGTGTGTCTAGCGTGTCTCGTCAGCGGCAACCATGTGTGGCGCGACCTGCAGGAGCAGTACGAGCGGCCCACGGGGCGCGGTGAGTGCACTGTCGTGTGTGTCTAGCGTGTCTCGTCAGCGGCAACCATGTGTGGCGCGACCTGCAGGAGCAGTACGAGCGGCCCACGGGGCGCGGTGAGTGCACTGTCGTGTGTGTCTAGCGTGTCTCGTCAGCGGCAACCATGTGTGGCGCGACCTGCAGGAGCAGTACGAGCGGCCCACGGGGCGCGGTGAGTGCACTGTCGTGTGTGTCTAGCGTGTCTCAGCGGCAACCATGTGTGGCGCGACCTGCAGGAGCAGTACGAGCGGCCCACGGGGCGCGGTGAGTGCACTGTCGTGTGTGTCTAGCGTGTCTCGTCAGCGGCAACCATGTGTGGCGCGACCTGCAGGAGCAGTACGAGCGGCCCACGGGGCGCGGTGAGTGCACTGTCGTGTGTGTCTAGCGTGTCTCGTCAGCGGCAACCATGTGTGGCGCGACCTGCAGGAGCAGTACGAGCGGCCCACGGGGCGCGGTGAGTGCACTGTCGTGTGTGTCTAGCGTGTCTCGTCAGCGGCAACCATGTGTGGCGCGACCTGCAGGAGCAGTACGAGCGGCCCACGGGGCGCGGTGAGTAAAAAAGAAAGTATTTATTGGGACTCGCACAGGAAAAACAAATTAAATAAAATGACACAATCGAGTAAAAAACAAAAAAATAAAACATAACAAAGTCCTGTACGAGGCTGAAAGGCTTTTATCTCAGCATGATGCAGCGACATTTAAAAATAAATGTCGTAGCGCTGGTATTCTGATAGGGCTCGCTGTGATGCCTCGGGCAGGTACAGAAATAAATAAATTAGATCTATGTAAAGTATTAACAATTGGAATGTGTCGCAGTGCGCTCGTGGCACTCGCTGCGCAACCGCTACCTGCGCTACATCCTGCCGTCGCTGGGCGCGCTGCAGCTGCCGCCCGCCGACGTGGCGCGCCTGCGCGCTGCCGCCGCCACCGGTATGTACGCTTACAGTCAAACCAGAAAAGGCTTCGGTAACCTTCGTGTTTCCGAATTAGCACGAATGTCGCGCCACGGAGGCAGTTTCTAAGTTTTGTACCACCGCGCTTTGAAGTAATGTACCTATCATTGCGCGTTTGTATGAAGTTTTTCTCTGTCGGGTTAACAAATCAAAACCAAAGGTCATTTATTCAAATTAGGCTGAAAATAATCACTTCTTGTACATCATGTACGTAGGACGGTCCCTCAAAACGACCGCCCATCTCCACTTGCTAGTGCTGTAGCTGGGAAGAAGTGGTGCAACAGATGTGTCAGTTAACTTAGAAGAACTTGATCTATACATACTATGCTAAAGTAACTAACTTACAAAACAAAGAAACACAAAACTTTAAAGTAAATTGTTTGCCACTAGCTGTTGCCCGCCACTTCGTCTGCAATCCAAGATGAAAAGTATCCAATATCCTAAGCCAGGTCACGGTCTACACATGTGCTAAATTTCATCTAAATCCGTTCAGCTGTTTTAGCGTGAAAGCATAACAAACAAACAAACACTCACTTTTGCATTTTAACAGGGGGTTATAAGAATTTGACTCAAAGCTCGAAAGTTAAGTTAAACTTAAAACCAAATTTAAAAACTACTGGCTGACTGCCGGCATTGAAATCTCTAGTAATAACAAAAGGCTGTTAAAATACTAACATTAAAACAAAAAATCTAATAATTAGACGATATTATAAAATATATTTAAAAAAACTGTCGCGACAGCAAAAATGTCTGAATACATAAATAAAACAACCGACTTCCAAAAAAACGTTTTTTTTTTTTTTGGAAGTGTGTTTTTTTTGTAAAAAAGATTTTCTTTTTAAACCAATTGGAAAAAATACGCATTATTAGGGATAACTCAAAAACTACTGGCCAGTACTTGATCAAATTTAAATGGGACCACATGTGAAGCACCAGCTTTCAAATAAAAAAAGAATCATCCAAATCGGTTCACCCAGAAAAAAGTTCTGAGCTAACACACTTAAAAAAAAGAAGAAGAAAATAATTTCGAATTAAGAAACTCCTCGTTTTTTTGAAGTCGCTTAAAAATCAAATAATAAGGATATAAAACAATGTGGGATATCATCAATGAACGAACGAACAAGAAACTAAAAAACGAAAAAATAACAACATTGCAAATAAATAAAAAACATCCGACCCTAAACAAGTAGCCGACCTTTTGAATACCTTTTTCGCACCCACTGGGGAGAGTGGCGTTAGAGCACCGCCAGCCGGCAGCCGACGGCACCGCCGCGCTGACCCCACGGGGACTCGCGTGTTCCTTAGCCCGATAGACGCTTGGGAAGTAAACAAAATACTAAAAATAAAAGTAGCCATGGAATAGACGAAATTCCAACTCACTGACTAAGACAAACCGCAGACGAACTAACGTTACCGTTTCCTCTCCTAGCAAACCAGTCGTCTCAAGAAGGTACCTTCCCTGGTCTATTAAAAGCGTCACTAATTAAATCGATCCACGAGAAAAAATCTAAAAACAGATCCAAACAATTATCGCCCATAGCTCTCTCGCCCTCAGCTTCAAAAATCTTTGAAACAGCCACGTGCGACCGGATCTACAAATATTGCGAAAAATATAAAATATTTGACGAATGCCAAAACGGGTTTTGCAAAAACCGCTCAACAACTTTGGCAGTCTATAAATATATTCAAGAAACACTGAATAACACTCGACTTAGCGGGTTAGTAAACTGGGGTTAATTGAAAGAATATTTCACTTTGTACTTGGGAGTGCGGACCATACAAACCGACACTTAACCTCAAGTCTGGTTTATTCGTAGATGTAGTGGTTACACCTTAGAATTGAAGTGGTGCGACAATTTTTTTTTTTTTTTGGATTGGCTACTCGTAGTTTTGACCCTTAGAGGTCATGGTTACTTAACCGGACTATCCTGTGGGTGCCTTAAGATTTACTCAAAGCCTCCAGCCAGGGGCGAATTACTAAAATTATTAGGTGACCGCACGCTAAGGGCACCCCCTGTGGGGAACGAACCTCGGCTTAGAGCGTCACTGAGGGGAGGACAGCAAGGTGGGACAGGCTGGATCGAATAGGTTACAGAATTATTATTATCAGGGGAATTTAAAGCTGCAGGCTCAGGTACGGCGCGGGCTGGCGCTTCGTCGAGCAAGGGTCGGGGGGGACAATTACGGGAGGTCGTCGCGTGGAACTTCGGCGGCGAGGTCGGAACGATCGCGATCTGTGTTTGTGCCCTGTACTGGTGGCCCTACTACTCTCCTGGAGAAGGGTTATGGGGTCATCGGGGTCGACTAGGACATGCCTTAGACGGCGGGTACGACTGCATACGGGAGGGGGCATAACGGGCGGCCTCGACAACCAGAAGGTTACGATGTGTGGCGGCGGAATCGAAGAAACTCTTGGAAATACGTTTCATGAATAGACAGGATTTTAATGTCTAGGTGGAGGTTTTCGTTCCGAACGTACGAAGGGGAACCGGTCGCCCTACAGAGGAACCGGTTTTGGAGGGCCTGCATCCTATGGATGCGGTGGGGTTTCGCTTGTGCGAAGACTACACCCGCATAGGTCATGATCAGTCGAGTGCACGCTGTGTAAATGCGCAATTTGCACTTGAGTGACTACAATATGCTGTGTTGTAACATTCAACTAATATAATTAATGACACAAAGGCAGAAATGTATTTTCATACAGAACTTAACAGTATGGTTCTACGGGGTACCCCAAAAATCACGCAAAATTATTTTTTTATAGATAAACTACCAAAGTTGTAATTTAGTTCGTTCTTTGTTCTTGTATTTGAATTTTTTGGAACAACGACAGGGACAGCGAATTTTTAGAATGACACACGTTTTTGACATGACATTGCGCACGATTCTGAGCCGAGCCGATTTAGCCCGATTCACTATTTTTGTTTTTATAAAATAAAACTATTAGACTAAAAAATCCAACCGTTAAATTCCCTCTAAAATATGATGACCCCGTGGTACATGCAATTTTTATATTATTTTGTGCTGTAATTTGGAAATGAAAATGAAAAATGGTTTTGAAATCGGCCCTGTTTCGGATTTTTTTGCCATCGAGCAAATTACAATTTATCATGTTTTTATCCCGTTCATTTCCCTAAACCAAGGACGTATCTATAAATATATTTTTTTTCACGACCTAGTTCACTGATTTGATCATTTGAAATTGATTCTATAATATGCAAAATCGCATAACCCCCGTTAAACCTTATAATATGTATTAATAGAGTTGGTAATATTTGCAAGTTTTCCCTTAGAGTTAAAGTTTAAAGTTTTTATACTTTAGATGTATACATTGTGACGACACGATGTCATGCTTTGGACCCACTCCTTCCCCCTTAACGTGTGGATGGGCCCTCATGTTAAAAGCAAAAGAGTTACAACTGATTATGGTTATGTGCATATTGTACTATAGTAATGTTATTCTAGGTGCATCGACTTCACATATAATTATAATTAATGTATAAAAAATATTGTAAAACATTTTAAAAGAGAAGAATAGAGAAATAACTACGGGATTTATATATAACTAGCTTCTGCCCGCGGCTTCACCCGCGTGGATGTCGGAAATTGTCCCACGGGAACGTGCTACCGGGATAAATTGTCCCACGGGAACGTGCTACCGGGATAAATTATCCCACGGGAACGTGCTACCGGGATAAATTATCCCACGGGAACGTGCTACCGGGATAAATTGTCCCTCGGGAACGTGCTACCGGGATAAATTATCCCACGGGAACGTGCTACCGGGATAAATTATCCCACGGGAACGTGCTACCGGGACAAATTATCCCACGGGAACGTGCTACCGGGATAAATTGTCCCACGGGAACGTGCTACCGGGATAAATTGTCCCACGGGAACGTGCTACCGGGATAAATTATCCCACGGGAACGTGCTACCGGGATAAATTGTCCCACGGGAACGTGCTACCGGGATAAATTGTCCCACGGGAACGTGCTACCGGGATAAATTGTCCCACGGGAACGTGCTACCGGGATAAATTATCCCACGGGAACGTGCTACCGGGATAAATTGTCCCACGGGAACGTGCTACCGGGATAAATTATCCCACGGGAACGTGCTACCGGGATAAATTATCCCACGGGAACGTGCTACCGGGATAAATTATCCCACGGGAACGTGCTACCGGGACAAATTCTCCCACGGGAACGTGCTACCGGGATAAATTGTCCCACGGGAACGTGCTACCGGGATAAATTGTCCCACGGGAACGTGCTACCGGGATAAATTGTCCCACGGGAACGTGCTACCGGGATAAATTGTCCCACAGGAACGTGCTACCGGGATAAATTGTCCCACGGGAACGTGCTACCGGGATAAATTATCCTATTATCCAATTCCATTCAGCCGTTAAAGCGTGAATAGGTAAAGCACAGAGAAACAGGACACAGGAAACAGAAACAGGTAACGACAGACGGACAGATAATAAATGCATATATAAAATCTTTTTTATTTTTATTGAACACGTTTTTTTTATTCTAAATGTCTAACTTTATAAGTAACTAGCTTCTGCCCGCGACTTCGCGTGGAATAGTGGGCTAACGCTAACTTTGACCCGCGACTTCGTTTACGTAGAGGGTGGAAATATTTTAAAATAATACGTACGTTAAGGAGCTGTTTTAGGTACCTACATCACGCTTTTATCAGTACACGGAGAAATAATTTCTTAAAATATTTCTGGGGAGTTTATGAATTTTTACTGGGGCTCTGCAGTAACGCGGGACCATAATATGTGCAAATCCAAGAAAATTTACCGGGTTACCCAATACAAATTCTAGAACAATTTTTTTTTAAGGTTTTAGAAATTTTACTGGGTTACCGATTCAATTTTTACTGGGGTACTGAACGTCATTTTTGGTATCTCGCAGAGGTAACTGGGGCCACCGCCCTTCCCCGTCATGACCACCCGCCGCCGGCCTTGCACCATTATTTTGCTGCGATGTTATTTTAATACTGCGATATCTCCTAAGATATTCATTGAAATCAAATGATGTAAAGGGCAATTTTGTTTTAAATTAAATACTTGTGATGAATAACGTATTTATTTGGATAAGGATTAATATCATGTTTATAAAAACACCTTCGCAAATAATGCATTATTTTAGAACAAATTTGGTTAGAATAAAAAAGTTCATAGTGAGCCAACCTTAAAAGATAGACATAAGCTGTCGCAGACTTTTTTTTAGGACTTTTAAAGGGGAACAATTCTGTAATACATGATTTTTGTGAAACTTTAACCGTTTACGCAGCGCACGCAGCGGAAGCTCTCAAAAGGAAATAAATAACCTACGATTTTGAAACATTGCTCATTGATGCTCCGTCCCTATTGGTCTTAGCGTGTTGATATATAGCCTATAGCCTTCCTCGATAAATGAGCTATCTAACACTGAAAGAATTTTTCAAATCGGACCAGCAGTTCCTGAGATTAGCGCGTTCAAGCAAACAAACAAACAAACTCTTCAGCTTTATTATTAGTATAGATAACTATGGAATTTCTTGCCCAGTCTTATCCATACGCAACTACATTTTGAAGGGGCACCTGGAATCAATACAATTTTCTAGGAAATTTGGGTGTTCACAAAGGTGCTTTTCAATGGCCTACTTGAAATAAATGATTTGACTTTAACTTTGCAGGCGCTATCAAATCGAAGAATCGCTTGGCGGTGCGGCGCCACTCCGCGTACCAGGCGCCGGCGCGCGGCGCGGCCTCGCGGCGCCCGCGAGAGGGCGCCTCCAGCGACGACACAGCCGCTGTGGCTGATGATGATGCTACCGGTATGTATCACTCAAGGCTCAAGGAAGGTTTCCACCAAACGGCCCGCATCGCATCGGATCGGAAAAGATACGAACGGATGCGGTGACAGCCGATCGCGTCCGGTAGGATGTCGACGCATACGGTCGGCTCGGTACCGTCGCTTGCGAACGTATCCGTTTCTGCGCTTAGTCAAATAGTTTCATTCCTATCGTGTCCTCGTGTCCTAATTTTTGAAAATGGTTGAAGTTGTATTGTTGGCTATTGCATTAGAAGAAGAAGAAGAAAATAATCATAAAACAGAAAAGGAAAAGAAAAATTTGGATCGATGGTTTATGGCACAAACGGTATAAGGTTGGCGCCCGGCCACGGCTTAGCGCGCACGCGACGACCGGCGAAAGGATCCGATCGGATATGACGACAGGCGAACGGAGCCGATCGCGCGTCGCTGCATACTTTCGGCTACGATCGCGTGTCGCGGAAGACGCCTGCGGTCAATGTGCCCTGCGCGGCTTGATAATATAGACTTTAAATACTGTGGACACGATTTAATATCGTTTAAAGATTGTAAAATCCGATCCGATCCGATGCGATGCGAGTCGTTTGGTGGAAATCATCCTTTAGCCAAAGGACGGTTTTGATTTTAACAGGCTATGTATGTCTCGCAGATGGATTTTCGAATTTGCTGTTTTACATAACCGTTACCTGTTTTACAAAACAGTTCCGTTATATAAAACAGCTCAGATTAACCCTTACTACGTTTAATACGAACGATAGCTATAACTGTTAATCTTGACGTTCTCCGAGTCGCTTTATACGAGTTACATGTTATTGTTTCCTAAAGTCAATTGAAAATAATAATGTTTGTTACTACCGTGGGCTAGGTCCGTCGTCGCCGAAGCGTCGCTCGCTGCGGTCTCGCGCACCGGAGTCCGCCAGCAATAAGGAAGAGAGCGGCAACGAGTCTGCAAGAAAGGCCATGCCATCCGGCAGCAAGGAATCGGGTAGTAAAGCGGGCGGCAGCAACGAGGTCGACAGCAAGGAGTCTGGCAGTAAAACGGCCAGGAGCAAGGTCAGGGCGGCTCGGTCGCCGCGCTACTCGGACGTGACGCGTCGGTTCGCGGCGCGGCGGCGCGCCGCCCCGTCCTCGTCGTCGGCGCCGCAGTCGTCCCGCAGCCCGTCGCCGGCGCGCGCGCCCGCGCCTGCGCCTGCGCACGCGCCCGCCTCGCGCTCGCGGCGCCTCTTCAACCCCAACACTAATGTGTGATGTGATGACGTCACATGTTCGGTTAAAACAATGTCGCTCACATAGGAATTTTGAGCTTCGTGGTAATCCAGGGTCAAATTAAATTAGCTAGCGAGACTACAGGATTTAAAGTTTTTTTTTTAAGGTCAATGACATGAGGTAGTGTGCAATGCGGCCGCAGAGAGAATGCGTTCCTGACGTCTGACGCTCGGTCACGACTACTGGTGGGCAATAAGTAACACTATTATTACGTTTTTCAACCGAAAACAAGAATAACATAAGTTTTAATACTTGTTTGTGTAGCGTCTAATTTCTGAATATTACTCGAGTAAATAAAATAAAAATGCAGTAGTAACATTCGGAAATATTTATATGAAATACAACAATAATATTTTGAGAAATTCATACGTCCTGACAGGACGTGATCCTGCCTGTCAGGAACGCATTCTCTCAGCAGCCGAACTGTGGTTACTTGAAATATCTGTTTACAAATTCAGTTTCGTTTTTGTAAACTTAACAGACGGGATGGGTATCGATATCTAAACCCATCTCACTCGTGAAGTTTTGCTAGTTAATTTAAGTTGACCTTGTAATAAGGTCTCACATAATATTATCGTGTAAGATACTTAAAAAATTAGGTGTTCCATACGTTTTGATATAGTAAATATTGCAGTGAGGTATGGAGCAGCTCGATTTTGTTTTAGATAAGACTGTGTTTGTCCCGAAGGAAGCGTTCACTCATGAGTTCTATCAACCTTTAGAATATTGTATAGTATTATCGTAAGACGTAATAAATCTGGCATTTAGGAAGATAATTTCGAGAGTTATTTTCAAATATCGAGTGTTAGTTTACTTCTAGTCAAGTGATTTCAATGTGGCTCCATTCCCTCTTAATCCTACTCGCAAACGCTGTACAAACTTATGAGTAACGTCAGTGTAACAAATCTTGTAGTAACTTTTTACTGTAGTATTTATTATACGGAGTGGACGCGTGCAGTGTACATACCGACACATCTTGTAAATATATCAGAGGCGGCGCGCAGGTACATCACAACGTCCATTGATAAATGTGTGTGTATTACTTAACAAATATTTTTTGTACAGTCAAGTGCACGTTACTGGTGAGAAAACCGCCCTTAATGACACGACGTAAAGGCCCTTAAGGCGGAACCTTCAGGGCAGCCCGCGAAATTCAAATTTTCTTACGTTTTATGCAATTTGCAGGTGACTGTCAGGTTGTATTTGGATTAAAATATGATTCGCGGCCGTAACAAATATGGCTTTACAGAATTATAATCATTAGAATCAGCAATACATCTCTCTAAGTTTATTGAAGTAAGTCTAAGTGTATTGAATAAATATTTCATGAAATCATGACATGTCAGATATATTTCTCCGAGCTACAAGTGGAAGTAAATGGAATCGAGCGTATCGTTCATTGTAACTCTGATAAGGGACTTTGAATTTGTAACCTAAGTATCTCGTGAACTTCCTTTGTATTCGTTCCAATCTGTCTGAATGCACTGCATAATTCGGATTCCAAATTTGACTACCATATTCGAGGTGACTGCGGACGTAAGCACAATACAGAATTTTTAACGTTTTCATTTTATTAAACGAACTGGATTTACGGATAATGAATCCCAGGCCCTGCAGTCTCGACATAGATAGCGACAAAAATCGGTCGCTAAGTCGTATCGATGTCAAATTTCTTCAATAGATTTTCAACCTTATGCTTTGGAAATAAAGTTGAAAATCTATTAATGGAATTTGACATCGATACGACTTAGCGACAGATTTTTGTCGCTATCTAATGTCGAGACTGCAGGGCCAGGGCTTTGGATGCTTTTTTAGCGATATGGTCAACATGACACTCAAAGGTGAGCTTACTGTCAAGAAGAATACCAAGATCACCGGTGACATGAGATCGAGATAAAGACTGATTTGCAATTGAGTAGTCAAATATGACTGATAGGCTCTTTCGGGTGAAGGTGATAACTAAGCATTTCGATATGTTAAGATCTAATTTATTTATTCTACAATAGCTCACTAATCTAGATACGTCTGCCTGCAAGTCTAGCGTCATTCAAACTCTCAACTGATGTATAGATTTTTATGTCATCCGCAAACATTAGGTATTTAGAATGTTTGAAACACTCGCCGATATCGTTAATAAAAAGTACAAATAATAACGGACCTAGTAGGGAGCCCTGTGGTACACCAGGCGGGATGGTTGACCAGGAGGATATAAAGCCACTAAGGACTACTGCTTGCGTCCTATTTTGTACATAAGACGAAAACCATCTGTATAGGTCTCCCTTTATGCCCAAGTTGAAAAGCTTCCTTAGTAGAATGTCATGATCGATCCTATCGAACGCCTTGCTATAATCAGTATAGATCGCGTCAACCTGGGATCCACTATCCATATGCTCAGTAATATAATCTGTGAACAGAACCAGGTTAGAAACTGTAGACCTTCCTTTCAGAAACCCGTGTTGTTGAGGACTCAAGCTAGAAACCACACTGCTGTACAACTGATTATAAACTATGCGTTCCAATACTTTAGCTAGCAGACAGAGTTTTGAAATTGGTCTATAATTTTCAATTTTTTCTTTAGCACCCTTCTTATGGATGGGTGATATAAAAGCAGATTTCCATAAAGAAGGCACAATTCCTTCAGATATTGACCTTTGAAATAAAAGAGAGAGAGTCATATTTGTTCTGTAAAGCCATATTTGTTACGGCTGCGAATCATATTTTAATCAAAATACAACCTGACAATGACCTTAAAATTGCAAAAAACGTAAGAAAATTTGAATTTGGCGGCCTACCCTTGCGCTTCCCCCTTAACGCCACGACGTATGTTCCATAGTTACGTGGACGTGCGGTTGTCTGCACACGACCTGAGTAGCTCGTATGTGCAAATGAAGTATGTATCCTGTAGGTGGCGCTCTGTAGTCTCTGGATGAGTTTAAACATATGTATACGAAGGATAGGAAAGACTCCATTCTTCAGACTAATTTTGCATTTAATATTTTCACCCAACGGAACGCCCGAAAAACTTAATAGAGATGCACACTATTAAGGACTGTGGGTGTTGTGTACACGCGGGTCGTCAAATTGAAGACAAATAATAATCATTAATGCGTACAAATCTCAATTATCGTGATAACTTGTACGAAATATGTGTGTTCAAGTGTGGTGTACAGAGTACACGGAAATAATAGATTTATAAGGGATCTTCATTTTAACCATAGATGAATTAAGAACTTAGTGTAGAAAATATTCCGCTCCGAACGCGCCACAAGCCCCAGTTAAAGGGCGTTCGTTACAGATGCCCATTTTCGCTTCTATGCGAAGTATTTTAATTATCCTTATCTATGGCTCAACGTAATTTTCTTGTATCTCTTTCTTATATTACCTGCGTGTGAAGGATAGCAAGTTTACTTTATGCTTAGTGTCAATTTAAATGAGGTGCACCGCACGGAGAGTGTAAGCGAACTATATACTATGTCTCGTCTAAGTTGATTTAAGAGTGTGTATGAAGTAGCGTGGAATGTAAACTTTGAGTTCATGGTTCCAAAACGTGACAAGATTCTGGATGCAAATTTCACTGCGCCAGTGTGTGGCCGTGCGTGGTGGCCGCGGATGAGAATCTCTGGAACTGTTGTAACAAAAAAATATCGTTTTAAGATGAATGTCGTCAACTTTATTTTCAAAGATTATGGCTATATTTTCAAATAAAAATTGTTTTTTTTTTAATATTTTGTTCTTTAATTTCCTACATAATCCATACCTTTTCAAATGTATATGAAACAGTTAGCGAGGAAGATGACTGGTCTTTACTTGATGGCGATAACTGATTGTAGTCTGACCAAAAATCAGACAACCAGTCTTGCCAAGGGGTCCAGTACCCCAGTAACTGGGCTGTGGCGGTCAGATAGGCAGTCGCTTCATGTAAAATACTGGTATAGAGGTATGAGGAACAGGGTGTAAAGTTCACTTACACCTCCATAGAAAAGGGAGGATCCTCCGACCAGACGGGTGTTGTGTCTGGTGGGCAACTGCCCAACGGTTGATGTCGGGATGTTGTATATATGCTAGTAGCGCGGTAAACTCTGATTGCGCGATGCAGGATTTTGCGTGACGTCAGTCTGACGCGTAGCTCGCATGTGGCGTTGTAGATGCCGCTACATCACTCCCCCCCGGAGACCGGAGGTCGATAGTGGGCTGAGTCGTGTATCTTGCGATGCTTGCCAGGGCCAGGTGAGGTTCCAGTGAGTCGGAACCGGGTGTCGCATAGTTCGCGGTGAGTCGGAACTGTCTGCGAAGATTCCCCAGTGAGTCGGGGTGGCGCTGCGTTATGCTCCAGTGCGTCGGATGTGGTACAGCGCCGGGTTGAGGCTGACTGCTGGCGTCGACCAGGAGAGGGTTTGAAGGCTCTGCTTGTGGACCGGCCGAGAGTGCAGTGTGCGGTGCCAAGGTTGCTGATGAGGCTGAGGGTGATGACCAGGTATGCGCGGTCGCTGCATGCTGGTGGTCAGGATACCCGTAGAAGCCGTGGGTGCTGGCTGGCTGTGTGACTCGCCGCTCTAAAGCTTGCGGAAGTGATGATGATGACGTCACGCTGAAGTAGTTGCACGAAGGCTGCGCTGACGTTCATATTCGGGGTCACCAGTATAGAGGTATGAGGAACAGGGTGTAAAGTTCACTTACACCTCCATAGAAAAGGGAGGATCCTCCGACCAGACGGGTGTTGTGTCTGGTGGGCAACTGCCCAACGGTTGATGTCGGGAGGTTGTATATATGCTAGTAGCGCGGTAAACTCTGATTGCGCGATGCAGGATTTTGCGTGACGTCAGTCTGACGCGTAGCTCGCATGTGGCGTTGTAGATGCCGCTACACTGGTATTCAGCTGCATCCGGTGAGACTGAAAGCCGGCCTTCAACATCGTTGAGAAAAAGCTAGACATGATCGGTCTTATTATAAAACAAGGATTTTCTTTAGATATGGTTTAAACCATCGACCCTTTTTAAGCTATTGCATAGCTTTTATCGCGGGCTTTGAGCGCGGCGACCGAATCAAGAAATTCCGTAACGAAAATAAAACCTAACACCCCCCACTCCGCCTACCATGTAGCTCGGCCGAGCGTTCGCTTAACGTGTATGTATATGGTACGACTGTACGAAGCTCGCACGGATCGAGACGAGCTGCTCCGAAATCGGACGAATACGTAAGCAGATTGCATAAGTTGATAAAAAATGCTATGCAATAGCTTTACCGCGGCAGTCCCCGAGTGCCACACGTGTTTTTTTTGTTTTAATAAGAACCTAACAGTAATCGAAATACAATTCCTTTTACAAAACTGACAACTTAGAATGGCCTACGAAACAAATGAATATCACGTTTAATCCTAAATATTTTCGTAGTATTTTAGTCCGGTCGTAGGTTGTCAATTTTGTATTAAGAACTTTACTGAAGTCGGAATAAAGTTCGAAATACATAAATTGGCTCGACGATTGAGGCTCGTGCTAAATTTAGATCGTGTTTTGTAATAAGACGGGATGAGTCTAGCGGTCGTACTAGCTGTGCTATGCAACTTTAACTCGCACAACTGTTTGTCGCTATCTGATGAGAACACTGTCTCAGGGGTGAGGTACGGTGTAAATAAGTGAAAACACTCGTCGGGAGTGGTAAGGGACACTTTACTGTCTCAGGGACACACAGTTACATAGACACTCACTAGCTAGTACACACTCACGTGGCACGCTGTGCACGTTTGGCACGTCGTCTGTATCAGACTGTATCACTGCTCATCACTTAACACTACGGACTTATTTTATTATACACAATACACTTAACACAGTCTAGAGTGTACAGTCGGCCTCAAAAATATGTATTCATGAACAAGGATTCACTTTAAGAGGATAATAAAATAAGTTCTTGTCCTTGTATAGATGTTTTTGAGGCTGACCGTACCTTACTTGTCGGTCAACGTCTGTGGGCACTCCCGAGTGCTCGAATGTCAGCTCGGGATTACATGATCTCGCACATTGCAGCGAATCGCTGGCACTTCATTGCGCTTTGTCTTAAACACTAATCAATTTGAAAATTACACAAAATATGCCGCCAGCATCTTGATTACGTAACATTCCGTATTATAATGAAACTCAACACGGACTTTTTAATCAAATATTCCATTTTTTTGTAATCAAAGCTGTTGACCGACTGTAAGTAGATTTCACCACCGTGTGGCTAAATACGGTACAATTACAGACAAACTGCGCGCACTACATAGTTAGCGTCCATAGTCACTCGCACTGCGCACGAGTGCTTACACTTGAAAACTGCACTGCACACAAGTATGGCGTACGACGTTTTCAACGTCTGTACACATAGACATATATGAAAATAACAGTGAGTCGACTTTATCGATACCTGAATCACAATAATCTGAGCTTACCCAGCTGCCCCACAACAGTTTGGTAAATATTTTCCAAGTCTACCCATTTCTTACCACAACAATATGAGCGTATATCATCGACTCATTGTTATTACTTACAAATAGACGGGAACACCGGCCCCGTACCCATGGTATAATAATATACTTCGCCAGGTATAGCATTCCGAGACACAGGGTGACACAAGCTTACGTCATCACCGCTGTGTTACCAGTAGTGTGTAATAATAACTCCCCAACCGCCATTATTACCTGTGCGAATCCGATAAAACAATGAAGTTTTAACTAACAATTACGTTAGTATATGTTTAAATTCAACAGTTTCACTTGATTAGGAAAACGAAACGACAATTTAAAAGCTATAAATATATTTTTAACAGAATGGTGACTGAAAATATTTCCATAATTCGTGTTTTGTAGCAATAAAGTGGCAACTGGATAGTGACGTAAGG
Source organism: Dryobotodes eremita (assembly GCA_917490735.1). NCBI lineage: Eukaryota > Metazoa > Arthropoda > Insecta > Lepidoptera > Noctuidae > Dryobotodes > Dryobotodes eremita. The sequence continues at coordinate 12,384,415 of OU823269.1, read as the reverse complement.
ATGTGTCACTCCCGGAATGCCAGACCTTGTTTTTTTAGACCATGCCGGTACCCATTTAGTATGATGACAGAATTCTAGAGCCATATTTACAGAAGTTATAAGAACATTTGTAATGCCACAATACAACACAACTTGAAGGGACTAACTTCACATACGTCGGTACATGTTCTATCTAGTCTAGAACATTCGCCATCGACCGCGGCGCGGACACAAGTCACACTTGACAGTTAAAGCTACGGTTTCCTAAAATAGCGTTACCGTCATGTTATAACGGCCGCCTGCGTGACATTAAGGTGTCAAACAAAGCTCTGTATTTGGACAGCCTCTGTGCGACCGCTTTCTTAAGAAACCAAAGCTTAAACCCGTGTCGAATTACGACAAAAGAGGTTTCGATCAAAAATACACTAGATACTATCACGGAAATAAAACTCATTGCTCGAGTGGCTGCGACTGACAGGACAGCAATTTGTTATTTTTTTTTTTAGTATTTTAAAAAACATGAACATCGCATTATTATCAACCTTATTAATAAACCATAAAGTTGAATTCCGTTTGCGATGTACTAATGTTTAGGACTGTCTGTCATCGTTGAATTGTAAAATAAATTCGCTTGAAGCTAAATAGTTTAAAAATAAGTAATTAAGAAATACGTACAAAAATATTTATCCAAAAATATAACTTAAAATCTAAGTAATAGGGTTGGAAAACGATGTTGATAATTGGTGCTTATTTTATTTTTTGATCGCACTACTTATTTTCCGGACCGTTTTTGAAGTGCTAACCCTGAGTCTAGTGCACTCTTCGATCGAAGCTAAGAGGTCAATAAAAAGGATATTTTACTGTACAAGAGCCGTATTACTGCTAAAACTTACTGCACAATGTATAATCAGACAATCAGTTCTAAATATTAATTAAAACCTATTTGAAAGATCTTACTTAGCACTGTTTAAAAGTTCAAAAATATTGAGTCTTTAACTCTGGTTGTTGAATTATCGACAGCCGGGCGACATAATTTACATTAGATTTTGCCGCCCAGCCTGTGCCGATTCACGCCAACTAGAAGGAATATTGTGTGCACGCCTGCGGTGGTTGTAGTGCGCGGGTGCGAGCTCCAGCACGTGGACGTGGCGCGGTGGAGCCACGACAACTAAACCACAACTTACTGCTATCACGACTTAGGGCGAATTTCACCAATGAAATTGAACGCGATCAGTAAATCTAAACCGTGTTAAAGAGCTGTCAGTGTCAATATTTCCCAACAATGATGATATTGGTGAAATCAGCTCTTACATGTCAGTAAAAGGGCAAATTTCAGGGTCAGCGCAGACCGACGGAGTGGCGGCGAAGAGTAGGTCCGCGCGCCACTCGACGACGCTTGGCGCGGCATTGCGTTTTTATTACGTAATACAAATTCATCCGTATGCGTAGGAAATAAAATCGATTTTTAGTTGTTATAAAATTACTCGCTTCGCCGCCACTCCGTCGGTCTGAGCTGACTGTTACTGTACAGGAATTTTAGTCAGTCAAATCAGTTTTATTATGACTGCTGAAACTGAAGGACCTCGCGCAACGAGGAAATCTGCTGGATACAGCGCAGGTCGCTTATAGTCGGCGGGGGCGTGTGCAGACCCTGCAGGCCGCGCGACGCGGCGCCTCACACCAGCTCCAGCACCTTGATGGTGCCCTGCGAGTTGGCGGCCAGCAGCACGTGCCGGTCGGACGAGCGGCGCCAGCACACGGCCGACACGAACTCCGACGGCTCCTCGTCGCGACGCTCGCGCTCCAGGAAGCCGCGCACGGCGTCGAACCTGTAGGGTAGGCACACGTTGCGATATTACACCATACCAACAAAACCTAAACGTAACTAAGAAATAAAATGATCATTTATTTTATTCACTATATAACACCTCCACAGACATCCAAGGCGAAGCTAAGAGTGACATATGGAACCACGCCGTAACGCCCGCGCGGTGCAGCTGTAACGCACACACATCGCCAGTTATATTTAAGTCCCACGTAACAGGGGGCAAGTGTATTGCCATCAACCGGGCACAAAACCAAACTCCGGGCTGCTACTGAGAAATTATTGATACAAAAACCCAATGGCACTTTGCCTGATCTGGAAGTCGAACCAAAGACCTTATGCTTAGCAGTAGCGCTTGTGCCCATTAGACCGCCGAGCCAGGTCAATTTAATTTGCCGGTACAAACAAAATGTATGGTTTAACAGTCGCTAAACCACGTTTATAACGAAGGGCTCGTGTAGCTACCTGTAGGCCAGCAGCGGGCGCGACAGTCCCGAGTAGTACACGTACAGCGCGTTGTTCTCGGAGCCGCACGCCACGTACTTGCCGTCCGTGGCCAGGCCGACGAAGTTCTTCTCGTTCGCGTGGCCCGTGAACGAGCGCACGCAGCGCGGCGACTCCACGCGCCACAGCTTGAGAGCCGAGTCTGTGCTGGCCGACACTAGAGTGCGCGCGTCCAGGAACTTCACGTAGGACACCGCTTTGCGGTGGTCTTTGAAGACGGCGAGGGGCTCCCTGGGCGCGCGCAGGTCGTAGTAGTGCACGCAGTGGTCGGCCGAGCCGAAGGCCAGGTGGCACGACGAGCGCGGGTTGAAGCGCACGCAGCACACGTTGAACTTGGCCTCCAGCGTGGCCACGGAGCGCTCGGCGTTGAGCGCCCACAGCTTGACGCGCGCGTCGTCGGAGCCCGAGGCCAGCAGGCGCACGTCGGCGCGGTTGAAGTGCACGGACCAGCAGCGCTTGTCGTGCTCGTGCAGCGCGCGCGTGCGCTGGCCCGTGCCCGCGTCCCACACGCTCACCGTGCCCTCGTAGTCCGACGACGCGATCACGTTCTTGTGGTAGGCGTTCCACGACACGCACGAGATCTTGTGCGAGCACTGCATCTCGGCGCACGGGTAGTGCACGTCCACGCAGTCGCGCACCACGCTCTCGTACTCGAACACCTTGATGCGCTTCGTCACGCCGGCGATCGCGAAGAACTCCTCGTCCTGCAAACGGCAAAGACAAAGCATTAGTTTAAAAGAAAAGAAAGGCAGTATTTATTGCGACTCGCACACGAAAAACACAAACTAAATAGAATGACACTATCATGAATTAATAACAAAACAAAGTCCTGTGCGAGGTCACGAGACAGTTTCAATTAGGATTGGGATTTCAATAAGCCACATTGAAGGCACTCTTGAACGTCCACATTTACAAAAAAAATAAAATTGATTCTAGTCGCCCTTTCCAAAAGGTAGTTTCGTATGAAGAATTGGAGAAGAATGGATAAGAAACAACATAAAAAATATCCAAAGAACATTGAACAATTAAATACACATTTATTTAAGACGTTGAAAAAGATGTTGACCATGAAATGTTAAGCATAACTGACGGCTTAAACGAAAAATTTCACGGTACATTGTAATCTAGTATATAAAAATCTCGTGTCACAGTGTTTACTATCGAACTTCTCTGAAACGGCTTGACCGATTTTTATGTAATTTTTTGTGTATATAGGTATAGTCAGATAGGAAATGGCGACCTCATGTGGTCGCCGTTTCCTATCTGACTACTCTGAGAAGAAAGGCCGAAACAAACTCAGAGGTCACAGTCTCTTTTAAACTCCAGATGTAATCTTGGTCAGATCTTGTGAAGACCATGTAGATTGGTGTTTGAAATGGTCTTTTATAAGGAAATAACCACACAAATTGAGTGGACCTGTCCCAGTAATTTGGGTGGGCCGCATAAGTTACTCAAACTGCCAGATCATGATTAAAACAAACTAAGAAACATATATTATGGAAGTGAGTGTTAGGTGTGGCGCAACACGCGTGAACATGCGGTGGAAATGCGTTCCTTGCGAAGCATGTGTGGTGTGACTATGAATGTGTGGCTGTGGAAGGATGTGATAAGGCCATTGCGCGGTTTACAAGAAGATGTAGTGACAAACATTGAAAATTGTATGATTAGATGGTTTAGTCATGTTGAGAGGATCAATGAAAGGCGACTAACAAAAGGTACTTACAAGGCAGTTGTAAGTGGGAACGCCGGGAGGCAACGTTCTAGACGGACAAAATTATAGTGACCTTATTGGTGATGTTCTTCAGAAAGATCAGGTGCGTAGTACTCGCAACCGGCGTGCGTGTATGACCGTAAACGAGGCGAAAGGAGTATGTAAGGATCGGAGCAGGTGGTATTCTGTAATTTCTGCCTACCAAAGTGTGAGTTTATTTAACGATGTGTGCGCCACGTACCTTGTCGAACTCGATGGTGGACACGATGGTGGAGTAGTTGATGGCGTCGCTGCAGTAGCTGAGCGTGGCCAGCGGGCGCAGCGCGCGGTAGCGGGTGAAGGCCAGCAGGTCCTCGCGGAAGGCGTCCAGGCCGCGCGGGCGCAGCGCGGCGCGCGTGAGCGTGTCCGAGAGGTCCGCCGGGCCCGCGCCCGCGGCGGGGGACTCGTCCGGGGCGCGCTGGTCGCCTTCTGCGCACATTACACTTTATTATACCTGTACTTGGACTTTTACGGCGAATTTCACCAATGAATCTGAACGCGATCAGCACATTTAAACCGAGTTCAAGAGTTGTCAGTGTAATGTGACACTGACAACTCTTGAACGTGCTCTAGTAATTCAACCTGAGCAACTGCTTCAATAAACTGCCGACTGAAGGTGGTGCTCCCGATACCCTGAAAATGGCGCAGCTAACTTCCATTCACGAATCAGGGTCAAAAATGGAGCCAGGCAACTACCGAACTATTTCGGTTTTGCCTGTAGTGTCGAAAATATTTTTTTTTTTTTTTTTTTTTTACAAAAAAACAACCGACTTCCAAATAAAAACACTAAAAACAGATTCAGTAAAATATATGTACGGAAAATAGTTGAGTTAGTTAGTAATGACATCGAATTGCAAGCTCGTGGTGGCGGGCTGGCTGTAGAACTTCGAGTTTGTACTGCTCTCAAGACGTGGGCTAGGCAAGAAGTTCTACATGATGCAGCAGACATTCATGGACTTAACTAACAGTCTATTACGAATGTATGTCGAAGAGTGACTAACGCTTTGGCAAATAAAGCGGCACAATTTATACGCATGCCTGGGTCTCTTGAAGAGCAAGAACAAGTAGTTTCTGGATTTAAAAATATTTGTGGCTTCAGAAATGTGATTGATGCTATAAAAAAAAAACACACCACACACACACACGATCGATTGATATTTAAATTGGGACACTAGTTTGACATTTGAAAGGTGCGTCCTTAAATGACAAACAAAGCATGTTTCATTCTTTCTTTCGTTTTACCGTAAAAAACCTACAATTATTTTTAAAAATACATTTCGAAACAACATTTTGGGCACAATTTGTAGTATTTATTAAAAATAAACATTTTTTCTGCTGTTTACAAGGTTTACTAAATGTCTTCACAATTTGGTTATCTAGTTTCAAAACGTTTCCGAAGAATGTTGCCAGTGACTTTTGTTATAACGAATTTATACCTATACAATGCTTACACACCCATTATTGGTAAAGGGAGTGTGTAACTCTTATCCATAGCTTATACAATGTATAAGTAAACAGTTGTTAAGCGAGTGTTTCAAATATTTTTATTAGTAAGGCTGCTATTGTTGTAAAATATTTATTTTTGTGTAATTCTAATTAGGATAGTAATTAGATTAAGGTACTGCGATAAAGACGCTTTGATTTTTTTTCATTAGTTTTATCTGGTAGGTATATCTTTTGCGATAAGGACGCTTTTATTTGTGTCTTAAATTACTTATGAGTGCTTTGTGTAAAGTTGTGATCGTGATGCTGTTGGCAAATACATATCCGAACTACACGGCAGCCGAATATGCGGGCATGGTCCTAATTTACAGAGAAGCCCATCAAACAGCATTCCTTGCGATAAGGATATATCGCGAAATTCGCGAGATTCGCGAGAGATATGGCGTTTGAGAATTTGAGGGAAATTGCTTTGGCTTTTTCAAAAATGCAGGAAAATATGAAACGCCGTTTAGACCTTTGTGTCCGCGAGCGCAGTGGTCACATCGATTTTTTTTTTTTTAATATGCCAAAACAATAAAAATTGTGATTAATTGTGATTGTGATTTGTGATAGTGGTAACAACTGATAAGAGATGATGATAAGTGATTAGTGATTGATTATACATCTCCGCGCTGCGCTCGGACTGCGGTGCGAATGTAGGTACCTGCGCCACTCGGCTACTTTGATATTATGCCGTCAAAGCATCGCACAACGCACGCGCGTTGCGTGGTTGCCAGCGCGCGAAGTGAGGCGTTGCCGCTCTGAGTAGAACGTAAGTAGCTTCATGAATATATCTGTACACAGAGTGATACCAATTTTGTTTACTTTTTTATTATTTAGTTTGTTTGAAAATTTAAAATTTTCAATTTACGATTTTTTTTCTTATTATATATTTTTTTTTTTTTTGTTACTGGCCACTAGCCCTGCCCATTGAATTGAATTGAAAACCTCCTCCTTTTTTTCTAGTCGGTTAAAAACCAAAGAAACCGACTTCCGAAATGAAAGCAATTTTTCACGTTTTAGTGTATGTTTTGTTGGAAGTCGGTTGTTGTTTTTGTAAAAAAGTTTTTATTTTTCACTTTTTGTATTTATTTATTGAACCGTTTATGAACTCACATATAAAGAGACGAGCAGAGAAGAACAGAAAAATACGTACGAAGGTGATACTTATTTCTAAAGAAATCTCTTCCAGCATACCTGCGACAGGAAAGTGGATTGAGAGACGTGGACACGGTGAGTACCAGTAGAAGAGAGAACAACACCAACCGACTTCCAAAACAAACATTACAAAGTGCTTTTTTTTCACTTTCTAGTGTTACTTTTTTGGAAGCCGGTTTTTGGAACGAAGTTCCTTAACGCGGCTTGACGGCAGTAGGAGTTGACTGGTAGAAATGGTCACGTAACGAAAAAGCGTTACGCACCCTCCATGCGACTTTCTGTCTCTCTTTCTATTATATAAGAGAGTGTGTGCGTGCGAGTCTCGCGTAACGAACGAGTTCCTGACGGGGTTCAGCCCGCGCTGACTGAGGCGCCGGCCGCAACGTAACGCATTGTAAAATCCTCCTTCATTACTTTCGTACGTTTCCTGTGAACCAACGCTCGCTGGAGGCCGCTCCGCACCTGTTTGTATGCGCTGCGGCGCGTTAGTAGTATTATTTGGTAAAACACAGCTGAGAACTAGCCGCTGTGTGTGTCGCACAGCTTGGAGACATTGAATCAGTCCGGTCAGTTCTTTGCTTGCTCGCTTCAAGGGATTTTTTTTTTGGCAACTTTCATGTGCGCTTGACTTTACTGTGGTAAAAAACTTACCATGCATGCTGTCGGACTGCGCGTCGCCGGGCCCCTGCGGCACGTGGTCGGAGTCGGGCGCGGCGGGCCCCTGCGGGCTGGCGTCGGGCCCCGCGCCGGGCCCCCCGCAGTCGGCGGGGTACGAGGCGGGCGCGGGCGTGCCGGCCGACGAGCCCGGGAAGTACAGCTCGTCCGCGCGGTGAGCGAAGTAACACTGCGGACACACGAGGGAAGCGTTAGACACGGAACATATTTGAGACACTGCAACGTACTAAGGCTATGCTTGGAGTCTCTCTGAAGGATAAAATCCGAAACGAGATTATCCGCCAGAGCTCCAAGGTAACCGACATAGCCCAGAGACTAAGCAAGCTGAAGTGGCAATGGGCTTGTCACATCTCCCGCAGAGCCGACAATAGTTGGGGAAAACGAGTTCTAGAGTGGAGACCGCGTTTAGGCAAACGTAGTGCGGGACGCGCGCCAGGGGGAGGGACGACTTGCGAAAGGCGGCTGGCGGAGACTGGATGAGGAGAGCCGAGGATCGGGCTCAGTGGCGTTCACCAGGTGAGGGCTACGTCCAGCAGTGGACGAATATAGGCTGATGGTGATGATGAACGTACAAACCAAAAATACTGCATTGTAGTTTTATATCTACTAAAATATTGAATGGGCTAAATTTCGAGTTGGCTCTTCAAAGCATTGACGGTTGGCGCTTTCAAAACTTTGCATGATTAGTAATGTGAACTCAAAAATTATATTTCGGTAAACATTTAAACAATAGTATTTTCGTATTTATCATACTGGCTGACCGCGCAAACCATGAATTCAGCACATGGTTGTAGAGCCCGAAGCTAATTTTTCGACGGTTATAAAAAAAGAGCAGCTGTTTCATAGAAAAGTGCAATATCTACGCGGTCAAAATGGATGGACAGTATTTTTTTTATAACTGAGCTAAAATTTTATCACAGGGCTGTTCAGAATCATGTACTGAATCCATGATAACAGGTTGCGGTGTTCCTGCCCCGCTGTATACATTTTATAGCGTGAAGCATCTCTCTTGTTAATAAAACCCTCCACAGAGCTTGTTGCAAGTGTTTCAACGGTGGGTGGACTCGGTGTCTCCCGGCTAATGTGTCACATACAGTGGTCAAGCTCAAAGCATTTATTTCAATTAAACCATTTACAGGCACTTTTGAATCGTCAAAGAGTCGGTCAGTTAGAAAGTTGAAGCTAGTTGCCCATTCCAAAACTTAGATCTCTATGGAGAAGAACGGGCAAGAAACTCCAAGGACACTCTTTTTAAATCAAGATATTACAAAATCCTGGGTACATTATTCTTGTTGCTTCTATATGCGAGAACAATGAAACAATTCAAAATATAAGATTAATAATAAAAATACGCCGAACAGTTAAGATATAACCAGTCTCAACTGACGGCGCCCGTTCAGGAACATGACGCGTGGATCAGCACCACCAGCTCAACCATTTTGTAGGGAACCGAATGATCCAACACACGCGCCACCAACAGTGAGACATTTAAGTGAGCATGGTCCAGGGTTACCTGCACGAAGTCGTCGAAGTGCGCGTGCAGGCGCCTCCAGCGCGCGGCCAGCGCGTCGCCCGCGCCGGCCGCGCCGCCCGCGAAGCTCTCCTCCTCCGACGCGCCTGCCAGGCTGCCGCCTGTCACACATACATATAGGGTTAGTATTCCATTTGGTTTCGTATATCGTGTTTGCGTGTTATATGTGTTTGTTGTATGGCGTTTAAGATATAATGACAAAAATTTAAAAGAGTATGGTTATCTAAGTATACCCATCTCTTTCAAATTTTTGAAATGAAATGAAATGAAATTTATTTGCAAGAATTGTAGTACATACAGATGGTCGGGTTTTTTTAAACAGTTTCTAAAACAATTCGCTAGAACTAGCATGCAAAATTATTGTTACATTAAATAATTGAAGCTAATAAAATTGGTACATAAATAATCATAGTTATTCAATTTAAAATGTCAAGTATTTGTCAGATTATGTCAGTAAGATGTCAATTTCAGTGTAAATCTTTGAAGTCTAAATACTCACTGACAGAATAGAATGGTTTTTCTATAAGCCATTTGAATAACGCCGCTTTAAAACGATTGATTGGTAGTTCCCTATACGACTTTGGTAGTTTATTAAATATTCGTATAACCATTGGAAAACAACTTGTGATATAAATGGCTTTTCATTGGAGGAATAATTAATCTATCCGGATATCTCGTCTTAAACGTAACGGTGTCTCCCAGACGTTGAAATAAGTCGGAGTGCATTTTAACAAATTTACAGCATTCAAATATGTACATACCGGGAACAGTTAATATTTTTAAATCTTTAAAAAGAGGTTTACATGAAGTCAATGGTGGCACATCACAAAGAGCACGGATACACTGTTTTTGGGCTATAAATACCCTATTTATAAGAACAGAATTCCCCCATAGTACAATGCCGTATCTAATGTTAGACGCTACGTAACCATGATACGCTAAGAGGGCCGTTTTGAGGTTGGCTATTTTACAAAGTCTCCACAAGGCAAAAGCGAAACGATTAATCTTATTTGTGACCTTTAAGCAGTGAGGTTTCCATGTGCAGCCACTGTCCACTGTTATACCAAGCAAAATGGCTTCGTGAGCTTCATTAATTCTTTGATCGGAATAAGTGATCATAAGGTCAGAATTTGTTTTTCAATGTTTGTTCATGTTGAGAGGATGAAGGCAAGGCGACTTACAAAAGGTATTTTATTACAAGGCAGAACGTTGCGAGAGGACGCCCTAATAGGACACAAATATTACGACTTTTATTGGTGATGTTCTTCAGAAAGGTCAGGTGCGTAGTACTCGCAACCGGCGTGCGTGTATGACCAGATGTATGAACGTAAACGAGGCGAAAGGAGTATGTAAGGATCGTAGCAGATGGCATTCTTTAGTTTCTGCCTACCCCCATGGGAAGAAGGCGTGAGTTAATGTATGTTTATTTATTTTAGTACATGGAGGACTTAAAGCTGATAAAAACAAACAAAAAAAACGGCCAAGTGCGAGTCAGACTCGCGCACAAAGGGTTCCGTACCACTGACTAGGTACACAAATTAGGTGCCTACCTGTTACCATTTATTGATATCGAGCAAAAATAGACCAAAAATGGCGTTTTTTGTATGGGAGCCTCCCTTAAATATGTATTTTATTTTAATTTTATTATTTATTATTAAAGTAAAAATACAACTGAGTATTTTGTGAATATTTCAAGTGCCTACCTGTTGCCATTATTGATATCGAGCAAAAAAGGGCAAAAAATCGCGTTTGTTGTATGGGACCCCCCCTTAAATATTTATTTTATTTTGTTTTTAGTATTTGTTATTATAGCGGCAACAGTAATACATAATTTGTGAAAATTTCAACTGTCTAGCTATCGCGGTTCTTGAGATACAGCCTTGTGACTGACAGACAGGCGGACGGACAGACGGACGGACAGACAGCGAAGTCTTAGTAATAGGGTCCCGTTTTTACCCTTTGGGTACGAAACCCTAAAAAGAAACCATAGTCAACAGAAAGCCAATTACAAATCCTCACGTACGAGGGCGGCACCGAAAATTTCGGGAATCAAGGAAGTGACACAACATTACTATTTAAAAATGTATTTATTGCTTTTCGAAGTATTCTCCGCGAAATTTGACACATTTTTCCATACGATGGAACCAATCATTTAAGCAACCATTCCTTTCGGAAGTTGGGGTCTCCAAAATAGCCGTTTTGTAGGCGTCCACAGCTTCTTCAGGTGATGAAAATCTCTGTCCACGCAATTTATTCTTTATTTTAGGGAAAGTATAGAAATCATTAGGGCTTAGGTCGGGGCTGTACGGCGGATGGTCTAACAATTCTATGTTTTCTTGCTCTAAAAACTCTTTTGTTCTGTGCGCGGTGTGAGAACTCGCATTGTCGTGATGGAGGATGATGCGGCGGTTGCAGTTCTCTTTACGGCGTTCAGAAACGACCTGTGGCAAACAAATGCTAGCATACCATTCTGCATTAACCGTTCTTTGTCCCTCAAGAGGAATAGTCGTAACATGGCCGGTTTTGGAGACAAACGTGGCCACCATTTTTTTTGCAACACTCCGTGAACGAACAATTTTTGTTGGCTTTAAGTCATTTTCGAACACCCAAACTCGTGACTGGTTTTTTGTTTCGGGTTCGTACGCGTATATCCAGGATTCGTCACCTGATACGATGCTGTAGCATTTGAGGATCCTGCGTGGAATCTTTCGAGAGTTCTGACGCACCAAGTAACGCGAGCCGCTTTTTGCTCTTCACAGAGCGAATGCGGTATCCATCGGGAAAACAACTTTTTTACACCTAATTGTTTATGCAAGATTATTTGTATTTGACTCATGCCAATGTCTAAAGTTGCCTGAATTTCGCGGTATGTCACATGTCGATGTTCCTCAATCAGCTTACGCATAGCATCAACGTTTTCTTGGGTGACTGCAGTTTTTGGACGACCTTGACGGGGATCATCACTGAGCTTGACACGTCCACGTTGAAATTCAGTAAACCAGCGATAAATTGTGGTTTTGGATGGGGCTTCATCACCAAATGCAGAAATCATCCGGTCAACACACTGTTTTTGTGTTAAACCACTTCGAAAGTCATAATAAATCATCGCTCTTGAATTTTCTCGAGTCAATTCCATTTTCTCAAAGACTAAATAAGTTTAACAAAACCTTGTGACAAGACCGAGAATCTTTTTTTAAATAAATAAATGGTATTCGATTTTTAAAACCAAGGAGTTTTCAATTTAAAAGATTTTAATATGACAGGAACAGTGGAAATATTCCTTTCCCGATACTTTTAGTGCAGCCCTCGTATAGACTTATAATAATAATGTATGGTGTGAGCACAAAAACAAAAACACATCGCCTAATTAAAGTAGGAAGCAATATAAATACTTGGTTTACAATTATATGACTGAAGTAATAGACAAAATATTAAAATAGTAAAAAGAAAACTCAAACTTAAAGCATTTATTTCAAATAAACCAATTACAGGCACTTTTGAATTGTCAAGGGGTCGGTCAGTCAGAAAGATGAAGCTAGTTGCCCATTCCAAAGCGTAGTAGGTACCTATGGAGAAGAACGGGCAAGAAATTCCATGGACACTCTTTTAAATCAACATAAAGTTACGAAAAAAAAATTGGTTACTTACATCATTCATGTTGAAATTATACATGTGAGAACGATGTAAAAAGACTGTGAGAACGATGTAAAAAGACTGTGAGAACGATGTAAAAAGACGTGCACGTTAAAAGCGTCCGGAACAAAAACGAAAAAAATTACAATTCAAATTAAAATAAGCCGTGGCAGCTAAGAGATGGCCAGTCCCTACTGACGGCACCCGTTCACGAACATGACGCATAGATTAGCACGATTCAGCTCAACCATTTTGAAGGGAACTTAATGATCCAACACACGCGCCACCACCAACGAGACATTTGAGTGAGCATGACATATTCTCAGCCGCCGGGACACATTCAAGTTAATGAAAGACAAACCTAGTAAATGGTAGCTTTATAGTAGGTACATAGTAGTCACACACGTGCTATGCAATTATACATTACTAAAAGATTGTATTTATACAATGCAAAGATTGTTGTTACAATCTTCAGCAGCTCCAACAATATTTTCGAATGCTAATCAATTACTTTATGTGCCCTTGTGGAGCAGGACCAGCGTTAGCAACATGCTTGTTGAAAGTTTCAGTGTTAATGTAAGGCTTTACCTTTTGGAAGGGGCAACTAGAATCAATTCTATTTTGTTGTTTTTGACGTTCAAAAGTGCTTTTGAAATAAATGATATGACTTTGACTTTAAGACCATACAGTTCGAACAGTCTTTCTCTGCTTATCCTAATACCTCTAGTTGCCATAGTTAGGGCAAATATATTTTGTTTTCTTTTCAAAAGTTTTATCGAATTCATTGTGCACTACTTACTGCAAAGAAATCCTCATACAATTTATTTACATCGTCCGTATCATGGCCCAGAACATTTTACTTATTATTTGGGTACTATTGAAACTATTTAATTTGCCAGTACTTATTGATCGAAATTGTATTTGCACTTTTTGCAAAGGCGTTTTAAACTTAAAAGTTACCGTTTGTCCACTATGATCAGACGGCAGATCATTTACTATGGATTTCTCTGAATAATCACAATCGCAGAAGACAATATCGATACAAGTAGCAGAGGTTGTAGTTACTCTAGTTGGTTCTGTGAAAACGTTAGATAAATTGAACGATTTAAAAAGGCTTAAGAATCTACTGCTATTTGAATTACTTTCCAAATATTAATATTAAAATCACTACAAATAATTGCGGTTTTGTCCTGGACAAAAAAAAAAGATTACCTACCGCTACTTGCAAAATTTTAGGCTTCAGCACCTTCTGGCCGAATTCACACTAATTGTGTATGGATCAAAAGATAAAGATGATTTTATTTTGTAAATATAGGTAAATGATGATAAATAATATAAAAGTTCAGCCATATTTTACCACATAGGCATGCAAAAGATTTAAAACATCCAACTTAGAACTAATTAATTAAATACAATTTTAAAATATTACACAATGAACTAAGTACACAAAATAATATATATACACTAGCTTAAAAAATCTTTCTCAGTTAAGAACTCCTTAATATTATAATATGCTTTCGCCACTAAAAAACTTCGAATTCTCTTTTTAAATAATGAAAGCGGAAGCTCTTTCCATGTCTTTGGCAATTTGTTATAAATGACTGGAGCCATGCAGTAGACACTTTTGCCCATAAGTGCCGTCTTGGCTGACTCCAGACAAAGCAGACGTTATCGCGTCTATTGCGAGGTACCACATCGCATAGACGTCTAAAACGACTCGGATTTGTCTTTACAAACACAGCTACTTTTAATATGTACAGACAAGCCAATGTTAATATTTTGTAATTTTTAAAGTACGGTTCACAACTATCAGTGGGTGTAAGTTTAAACATCGCTCGAATGCATCTCTTTTGTACCTTGAAGGCGGTCTCTCTTTCAGTAGAGTTTCCCCAAAATATGATCCCATACCGTAAATGTGATTCTATTATAATACGCAGTAAGAAGAGCATCCGTGGTTATTATAGGTGATAATGTGTGTAGAGCGTATGCAGACTTACTCGCTTTCTTACATAAAGTATCAACGTGTGATTTCCAACTTAATTTTTTATCTATTTCGAGAGCCAGTAATTTTGTAGTTTCAACTTCTTCTATGGTATCATTATTATAGTGTATATTTAAGTTAATACTAGAGGTCTGTTGTCTTAAAAGGATAACTTTAGTTTTAGACAAATTGATTTTTAAATTGTTTGCGTCTAGCCAGTTTACCGTCTGTTTGAAACTATTATTAATTTCACTCTCATACGTATCTATACCTTTACAAGCTATTGTAATCGTGCTATCATCCGCAAATAGTGTTCTAGGTAGTTCAATAGATTTCGGTTGGTCATTTACGTATAAAATAAATATAAAGGGACCCAAAACGCTCCCTTGCGGTACCCCAAATAATACTTTACGCTCTAAGACCGAAATATCTCTTCATGTTTACTTACTATATTAATTTTATTGACTTCAGTTATTTGTTTTCTATCTTGTAGGTACGAATTAAGAAAATTAAAGAAATTGCCTCTAATCCCGTAGGCTTCGAGTTTTTTTTAAAAGAGTAGCATGATGTACATAGTCGAATGCCTGGGTCATGTCGCAAAAAAATGCCACATACAGGAAAATATATGAAGAATCATATATGGAATATAATAATAATATATGGAAAATCATATTCCTTGCAGATATCATTGAAATGTCTGCTGCCCGCACAATATAACCGTTCTGCCTATAATTCGAAGATCTATGAGGTACACGTATCGTGGACTAAAACGAAGACCATGTGTTATCTGTATTGTGTTCGATTTCAATAGACATGTGCTACAGTACCGTCTGCATGCGAGGCGGCGTCGCCCACGCTGCCCGCGAGGTCGGCCAGCTCCCTCCTGAGCGCACGCACCGCGTCGCCCGCGTCCGGCTCCTGCGACACGTCTGCGTCCTCGCCGGGGTCGGGCAGGCGCGCCAGCCCGGCTGCTCCTGTACCACGAACACACAGCATTAAAATATGTATATCACATGTAGCAGAAATGTAAACCAACTAATTGCCAATTAAGTTTCAAAATCAAAAGTAATTTATTTAATCTCAGAATCAGCATTTTTTTGAACGTCATAATTGCATAAGACCGTCCCAAAAAACGCCCGCCTTTCACCGTTTCCTAGTGCTTTAGCTGGGGACAAGTGGCGCAACACACTCCCCAGCGGCACAGCTGTCTGTCCAGTTAGAAGTCCACCGTACTAGCGCGAGCCTATTACCATAAATAGGGCACAAATACACATGCACTGCACATGTATAACAGTAATAAAATGACACGTCTGGTGCAAGCCACCGCGTCAGCAAAACATGTACAGTTCACGACTATACAGTGACATTTCAACGGACGACGGTGCTGGTAGCACGCGCACTGGGACGTAACATTGTCTGTGTCGTATCTCACGAAGCCTCGGAATAGGTCGCTGTATGACATTAGTTTCATGTCCCCACGCGTATTGGTCAGTCACGGTACCTTGCGCCGTCTCCCTGAGCACGCTGGCGACGTGGTCCATGTCCTTGCGCACCAGCGACGCCTCCCGCGCCAGCTGCTCGAGCTGGTGCGAGCGGTGCTTGTGCAGTTGCGCTAGGAACTCGAACAGCAGTCTGTGATGGGCTGCTGCACACTCAGCCTCTAGCAACCGCTTGCGTCTTGTCAGTAAGTCCAACATGGCATCGACATCCGCGAGAGGAAGCCTCCTTGCTTCAGCTGCAACCAGCGCCCTCACACATGGACCTCTAGGCTGTGGCACAGTCTCGTGTCTCGCTCGCACTCGCCGCCGCGCTACGAGCTCGTTGAGAAGGAAGTTCGGGAAGATGTGGTCCCGTGACGCGAGCGCGGCGCCGCATTTTGGACAGCGACGGTGGAGCTCCACCGCCTGGAGAGGGCAGAGACATCTTATAGTGTAAAAAAAAACTAATAATAAAGGCTTTCGTTTTATTACAGTGTTACAACTGTCAAAATCAACGTGATTGTAATTATTCTCTGTTCGAAAAGTATCTGATGAAAGTGTAAACAAACCCTGTTCTGGTTAAATTTGTACGCAATCACTCACTGAAGGGTAAATTAGTGACAAATTCGTCTGTATTTAGTAGGTTTCCACTTAAGATCTCAACAGTTTTTCTAACAATTGTTGTTTGAATTAATGCATAAGTGGCACTACAAATTTGCATCCACACTGTGCGATTTATGAACGATTTGTTTACATTTTCATCGGATACTTTTGGAACAGACTATAGGTGAACGCAATCAGGCTACCAGATGTCTCTTATCATGGATATTTAGGACTCTCACAAAAAAATGTATGTTGTCAAACAGCATACATACACGAGTAACATTTCAATAGGACAATACTCCATACCAAGGGGACGGCGGTTTATTATCTCATGAGGCCACCGAATTTGACACAGTGACACGGTAATAGTTGCAACTATGTTGAAATACCACTAATGTCCAGGGTTGAGATGATCACCATAAGATCAAGGAACTTTAAAAAAGAAAAATAACAAAACCAATTGTTTTGTGCACCGAAATGAAAACAGAAACCAGCACCCTAATTACGTAGCACACTATCTATCACAATCTGAATCATTTTGAAGCCTATTGCTAATTCATTGCTTCATATGTTCGAAAAATTTGTCTGCTCAACAACGTAAATAACGCAATGAATGTTGTTGAACTGTCAAAATGAAACCCATTCCTACTGCTAGTGTGTTACGTAATTACCCCGCAGCTAAAATGTCAATACAACAAGATGTCTGGAAGAAAAAAAGAAACTGTACGGGTACATTTCGATGAAAAAAAGTCCGTTTGCGGACACTTTATCAATGCAGTGTGTTAACTTTGTACTCAAGAATTAATGGGCATAGTAGCGAGAATGAAAAAAATCCGTTGCAGCCACATTCCGCAATTAGAACATTGAGTTCTTATGATAACAAAAAAAAGGTTTTTTAAACGTTTTTCTCTTTTTAGGGTTCCGTACCCGAAGGGTAAAAACGGGGCCCTATTACTAAGACTTCGTTTTCTGTCCGTCCGTCTGTCTGTCACCAGGCTGTATCTCAAGAACCGCGATAGCTAGACAGTTGAAATTTTCACAAATTATGTATTACTGTTGCCGCTATAACAACAAATACTAAAAACAAAATAAAATAAATATTTAAGGGGGGCTCCCATACAACAAACGCGATTTTTTGCATATTTTTGCGCAATATCAATAAATGGTAACAGGTAGGCACCTAATTTGTGTACTTAACTACTGTTGTTTACCTAGTAATGGTACGGAACCCTTCATGCGCGAGTCCGACTCGCTCTTGGCCGGTTTTTTTATTTGTGAATATAGTGATCAAAGTTGTCCAAAATGAGTTGGTTTCACTCACGGCGCCTAAAGCTTTGGTTAAGTGTTCGTTTAATATTACGTTGATTTTCTTTTAATGAAGGCTAAGCGCGCACTGCGATGCGATTTTTTCGTCGCATGTTCATGTGAAATAAAATCGCAAACGCAAATATTTTTTCAAGCGAATTCTCAAGTGATTCTTTACCGCAGTGCGCGGACTCTAGTACATTGGTAGTGTTCACAAATTGGCCATTATTTATCACATCGATTAAAATACGTAGTGCGCGCTTAGCCTAAAAGTAAATGAATAAAAACCGAAAAGATAGTGTTTTTGCTTAAGCTGTCCATATAAAAACTGAATACCAAATTAAAAGCTTTTAAATTATTATTAAAATCAAATAAGTCTGATTTAAATCGAACGTCCGATTTTTTTTTTTAATGCGACTGTTTTGTTTTTTTTTTTAAGTTGTGATGTTTGACAACCCTGGTAATGTCAACCACATTAGTGACATTTCAACATACTTACTTGTAACTATGACCTTTAATTCAGCTTGTTTTAGTCAAGGATTGTAAGAATCACTGCTTAAGTGCTTACCTTACTAATACAAGCATAACAGAAGGAATGCCCGCATCGTGTGACGTAGGCCTCGTCAATGAGCTCGAAGCAGACGGGGCACAGCAAGTCGCAGTCTTTGTCCTCGAGCGAGCCGCCCAGCCCGCCCAGCGCGCCCACTGCCGCCGCCGGCGCGCCCGCGCCCCTGCCCGCGCCCGCGCTCCCGCTGGCCGCGGAGCCCGACATTGTAACGGGCTCTCTGGAGTGAAGAGAAATCTACATTCAATCATTGACAGACAACGCGCAGCCTAAACCGTTGGGTCTAGAAGCATGACATTTTGCGCGAGAGTTGTTTTTATAACGAATTTTAATGGAGGATTTTTTGAAAATTCATACATTCAGTTTGTATCGTCATTCAACAGTCGTCAGTCATTCTTGCCAATGAGAAATTCTAATGAAGTTTGCTTCTGGCAAAAAAAAATTACAAATTACAATTATTTTTATATCATACACAGATTAATTAATTAATATAAATAAAAACAGAAGGATTTCACCCCCTGGAAATACTGAGCTGATAATACCATAAACGTTTGTTGTGCTCTCAAGCAATTCCACAAAAAAATATTAAATAAAATAATTTAAAAATATAAAACATGGCTGCCCAAAAATACTTAATGACTAGAGTCAGAAATATGTTTTTTTTTTTTGCAAATATTATTTTACATTTGCAATCGGTGGTCGGACCATAAGCGAATTCGTTCCATGTCAAATGGCGTCGTGGTGAAGCAGCCAGTGCTGCGCCTCCCACTTATATATAGTTCCTCTTCAGCCTTTTTACCATCGCTGTCGGGTTTAAGTTCTGTAACTAGTGGGTTTGGATGCAAGGTTAGGCGTGCCTTGTGTTCTTTTGTACCGCTCGATTTCAGAGTTTACTGATGGCATTTGTAGATAGCCGTGGATTTCGTCGTTCTTAGCAAACAAAGGAGCATTTGATATTGATCTTAGGATGCCATTTTGGACTCTTTGCAGGCAGAGTATGTTGGTTTTGCTGGGAACGCGCCACAATTGGATCCAGTAGGTCCATATTGGCTTAAGGACCGAGTTATAGATGAGGAGTTTGTTGTCTACAGAGAGCACAGAGTTTCTTCCCATGAGCCAGTACAGATTGCGAACCTTGTGGTTTATCTCGTCCTTGTTATTTTTAATGTGATGCTTCCATGTTAGGCGCCTATACAAGTGGAAGCCAAGATATTTTACACAAGCTGTGTGTGGTAGGGTATCAGGACCAAGTAAAATCTGGATTAAGACAAAGCTGTTTTGGTGAGGGAAATACGTATTAATACTACAGGAGAGGTGTTTCCGTGCCGAGCGCAAAGCTGATATGGTTAGACTTGGATGCACTGGCAAGTATCCGCCACTTGCAGAGCCATTTATGAGTTTCGTCTAGCTGTTTTTGGCATCTATTGCTAGCCATTTTTGGGTTGTCATCAACTGATAAATAGGCTATGTCGTCGGCATATGTTGCTATTGTTATGCCATCCAATGTGGATAGATCTGATGTAAATATTTTGTACAACACTGGGCCAAGAACAGATCCCATTAGTACACCAGCTTTCAATTCAAACAATCTTAATCTTGCTACGCCCTGTTTCACCTGGAAATAGAGGTCCGATAAATACGACTGGATGAGCAGAAACATTGAGCGCAGAAGTTTTTCCTTCACTTTAGGCAGCAATCCTTTGTGCCAGACACAGTCAAAAGCTTGTTGTACTTCAAGAAATGCCGCTGAGCAATACATTTTACATTCAAAAGCCTGTCTTCCTGTTTGGTAAACTCGGTGAACCTATTCTATTGTTGAGTGAGATTTCCGAAAGCCAAACTGGTGAGACGGAACAGCATCATAGGCATCCATGCACAGTTTTAGTCAGTTAAAGAATATTCTCTCCCACCGTTTGTAGAGAAGCTTATCAGCCGATAAATATTGTGTGTTATATTTTATTTTATTCATTAGGGGCAATAAAACAGTCACATGTTAAAGAAAATCCAAGAACTCCTGCATCTAAAATATGTTGGCTAGAAATAAAATACACCAGAAATCTTTTAAAGTCTGTAGGTAGGTCAGATTTTGTTGCAGTCGGGGGACCAATCATAAGGCACTAAGTGCTGCCCGTGACTTCGCCACGTGGTTATCGGACATTATCCTACGGAAACATGCTACCGGAACAAAAAATTTAAGTAGCCTAAGTCCTTCCTCAGGATGGCATCTATCTCCTTGCCAAATTTTATCGAAATCTGTTCAGTGGTTTAGGAGTGAAAAGGTAACATACAAACAGAGTTCCTTTCGAATTTATAATATTAGAGATAAGGTTGGATATTTCCAAACAATACTATACCCCAACTAATTCATATCAACAGTTATGACCAGAGATCGGATATTTGGATGCATATTCACCTAAAGTTGAACATTGCCTAATACGGAAAACGCTTTTGTATCGAAAAAATCTTAACTTTATCTAACACACACCACCCCTCCTCTTACACCCCACCCTACATACACATATTTCCATCAGGGTTAAACATAAACTTTAAATAAATATGCATCTGAATAGTTATGCAATTCAAGAAACCTGGGTTTTTTTTTTTAAGTCACTTCTATACCCTACACCTTACTAGTTATGCAATCCCGGTGTTCCTGGCATCCAGGAACTAAAAATTTACTTTAGTTAAATATGCATCCGAATATCCAATCTCTGGTCATGACACAACAGTTAATGACTTGCATCAAAAAGTGATTCAAGTCTTAATTAATGACAATATTAATTCAGAAAAAATAAATAGGTGACACCATTTCATCCATCATACTCTTGTTACTGCTGGGGTGCCAGCTGTTTTAAAACCCAATGGCTTGGCATGCGACGATGGGAAGAGACCAGACGGAATGGCCATAATTTAATAATGCATTGCATAATGAAAACATAGTTATTTTTTTGAGATTTCTTAATCTTTAGAGTGTCTAGAGGTGGCCTGTTCTGTTGTCAAGTTATTTATTTATTTTCTTTCTTTGCTAAACTTACAGCTAAACAAAACAGAATAAAAATACTAAGTGTGACTGTTACAAGTCAGCCAATTACAAGTCTTCACTTATGAAGAACAGAATAATGAAGAACTGTATGAAACATCAAAATAAAGTTTAAGTTCTACCTAATTTGATGGCTTTTATTTTCTATTCCATCTTTTAATTTTTATCTGCAAGAGAAAGTTTACAAGTTTTGGTGCCCAATAGAATCAGCACCAAATATTAAAACTTTGTGGAAAAATAACTTTTGTTGTGAAGGCAATATTTGTGGAAAAGTACAGTCACATAAAATATGTATGCGTTTCCATTTTGTTTTGTATATTAATACTCTTCCTTTCAGTACTTGTAGTTTCGTAGTACTTTCAGTACTTTACTTTACAATGTTGTAGTACATAAGTGCAATTTAATATTGTAATTTTAAAGGTGTGAGCCTGGAGATTTGTCAAACAGGTCCCGAACCCAGTATAGATTCCAGCTCTCACAAAGGTTTGAATCTGCCTGCCTGCAACTTAGATATTTTAGATAGATAGATATATAGAGATAGATAGATTAGATAGTTTTTCGGAATATAGGATATGGCTATTGGAAATAGTTAAATAACTTAATACAAAACAACCTTTGAGAACTTTCTGGAGACCTTGTTCTCAAGTTTTCACTCAAAACACTTTCTAAGTGACTCCACTGCTCTAAATACACTTCAACTATCTTTTATAGGTGTTATTTCTTTCCAGTAAGGTGCAGGACAGTAGAATGCGTGTATTTATAGCCAATAATCGATACCCACTGACCATAACATGCTCAATTACACACAACTGACCTAAATCGAACAGAAGCGGCAACACATACATATGAGAATGGTGAGCGCTAAGCACGATGACCGGAGGGACATGCTAGGGCGCTCTGCACGCCCGCGGGCTGTTCGCGCTCTCAGGATCAGAACTTTCTGGCTCTCGACACCGCCCCGGCTCAATAGCGGGAAAGGCCTCCACCACACCACTTGTTCACTGTTTACCCTTAATGTTTCACACACAAGAAACGACTCAGCACCAAACCCCATCGTTTAAAATTCCGATTTTATGCATTTTACTACGATTTTTCAACAACACTCGCGTATCGGTGTACTTTGACGTTTGACAACTTTAAACTTGCCAGTGCAAATATTTTAATTAGGTCAGTCCCTGGCCGCCCGGGGTCAAGGATTTGTAAATGGGGCAACGAAAAAGGTCACGCCTGGAATCATGTGATTATTACAATAAGTGGACACTAAAACTGTAATGCTATTTTACCAAAACTATTGTGTGTATTTTATACTATTCTTTTTATAAATCGAAAAATATGAAATTGACTTACAGTGACATCTAGCCAAAGCATAAGGCACCACGCTGGAAACTGTTGGACCGACACCGATTCACCACGAACTGTTTGACTGACAGTTGGTTGAAACGCCATTTTGCTATTATTACAGGAGGTTGCGTTATCTGTTCGTCAACAATGTAAAGTGAAATGTTTGCTGGATTTTTATAGTGAATGTAATGTGAAGTTAAGTTTTAACCCTTGGAATAAAAACTAGGGTTATGGAGGAGTCCAACGAGGAGCTCAGGGTCATTCCCGGTAAGTGCGGTGCTTAGAAATTAATGCTCGAAAATGTGAGTGTATGTTGTACAAAGTCGTGTAATGTTAGCTTTCCCGATTTCAGAGCTCTACTTTCTGATAGCGAAATTTCTCTCGGGCGGACCCCTGAAAGAGACTGCAAAGGTAAATTGGCTCGGAATACGATCGAATTAATGTCCTATAAAGTTCAGTGAGCTAATTGTGACTATTTCTGTTCCAGACTTTGCTAAAAGAGCTCGAGACTATTGAGGTAGGTTTGAGCTTTTCCTAGTGCCGGGTTTGAGCTTATATTGTTGTTTTGGTCGCGAACGCACGTGGCTGCGGCTGTCAAACGAGCTGAAACTTCGCTGAAAAGTTTTTATATAGTTCGCGGTGTTGCAGGTGCTGCCTCGACGACTTGACTGGGAGGGACGCGAGCACTCCCAATCCTACGATGAATTGGTAAGTTTAGCGGACTTTTGCGCTCAAAACTTTGTTTATTTACGTTTTGCCGACTGTTTAGCGACTAGAAATACATAAATTGTGCGAAAACGACGAAAAATCTTAAATTGTGTTATGCTTCAAATTGATCATGAAAATACGGTGGAATATCGTGAAAAATGTTTTTGTGGTGTTTTAGTGATAAAATTAATAATTTTGGCTAATTTGCGAAAAAATTGTTATATCATGCACTATTGAGAAGGAGCCGTGTCGTAATTAGAAGTCTTTCTATCTCGTTTCTTCACACGCTTTGGTGGTTACGCCGCATTTGGCATCTCGTTTTAACAATCGACTGCAGTAGTTCTCGGCCGCGATTGGCCGACGAGAATCCGATTGCGGCCCGAACAGTCACGATTGCTGCGTGACGTACAGTGGCGCCTTATTTTGTATTTTTTACTTTCTTTACGCAAAAGGCGAATTCGTGATTTTTGCTAGGAATTCATAATATAAAATATTTTAGAAAATGTTTATTCTGAATGAAAAAAGTTCGATGCTAAGCTCAAAGAAATGCGTGGTTATATTATAGTATAAATCAACACAATGTAAAGCTTGATAGAAAAATAAAATAGATCACTGAAGAACCATGACAAAGGATATTGCATTGGGTGTGGTACTTCTTACTAACACTTTTGATTAATTTTGGTAATTTACGGGGTTTACATAAACGATATTTATTGTACAATCTTAGCCCTGCTTGCACCACAATAACTGACTCTGTTCAGTGCTAAACATTTATTTAAAACATCATCTAGTTTCTGTTAATCATTTGAAGATGATGACAGAATGATGTTTTAAATATCGCACCTTTATTTCGAAACCGTTACTAAACGAAATTTTCACGAAATTAATAATATTAAATTATATGACTACACAGCCACACCTTAAAAAGAAACCAATAATAATAATATAACAAATAGTCTCAGGAATATCTCTTATGAGTACATTTTTTTTTATTAAGAGATAAATAATAATGCAAACACCGTAAATTATTTCTCCTGGAAAATTTAATTTTTTGTTTAATAACGGTTTCGAAATGAAGGTGCGATATGTTAAGTCCTGAATGCATTTAGTGATTTGTGCTGATGATTTATGAGAGTTATGCCGATATTAATTGTGAAATGTATTACTTGAACAGCCCTGCATCCACTATTGAACAGGGTTGTCCTAATGAATGATCATATCACATAGTAATTTATGTAAATAATCAATAATTGTGGTGATGATTGATTTCACAATTAATGAGAGTTATGCCGATATTAATTATGAAATGTATTACTTGAACAGCCCTGCATCCACTATTGAACAGGGTTCTCCTAATGAATGATCATATCACATAGTAATTTATATAAATAATCAATAATCACCACTTTTGGTAGACAAATAGTGTTTGCAGTAGTTAACTACAACAAACAACATTTGTGACTCTACTTTGTAGCAAGTAATTTAATTTGTCTTGTGCTATAAAGTAGGCCACCTCTTTGGTCTACAAAGATCTATGTCCAGCAGTGGATACTTTTAAAAGTTTGGAAACTAAACCATGAGGCATATCATAGGCATCCCAGCACTCGGACGTGTCATGGCGCCGGCTGGCGTCAGTGTGCGAGCGCGCGGTGTCACTCGCGCGGCTGGCGCCGGCGGCCGCGGACGTGCCCGACGCGGCCGGTGGTGCCGACCGGCTGGCCGCGCGGCTCTCGCTGCTCAGCGAGACGCTGGTGCGGCCCAAGCCGCTGTATGCCTCGCATAAGCAGGATCATACCTTAGGTAAGGGGGTCGTGAGTTTGACTTTCGAAGGGGCACGAAGATATTATGAAACCAATTCTGATCATGGGCAGAAGAGAGGGATGGGCGAGAGAGATAATTTTGGAACCTAGTACGTTACTACTAGTTTCATCTTTTTGACTGACCAACTCCTTGACTGGTCAAAAGTGACTGTATTTGATTTAATTGAAATGAATGCTTGAGTTTGAAGGTGAAAAACAGCTGTGCCTGTTGTGTAGACATTCGATTTTGATCCCACACAAAAAAAAACCCTTAAAGGTAGATGTAAGATAGGTAAATAAATAAACTGTTATTCACAGAACTCGTTATTGTCATTTTCATAGACATGGTCTGTAGCAGTTTTATTGCTGTGGCATCAGTGTTTCATTCTAAAATGTAGAGCAGATGTCCACAAGCTCGATGGACACTGATCAGTGCATGAGTTCTGTTGGCAGTGCGCCGCCTGGTGTCCCGCGAGCTCGGCGTGGGCGCCGCGGCGCGGGCGGGCGGGCGCGGCGGCCAGGCCATGTTCCCGCCGCGCATGCTGGCCGGCCTGCAGCTGCAGCGCCGCACGCTGGGCCACCTGTCGGCCGTGTACTGCCTGGTGTTCGACTGCACGGGCCGCTACGTCATGACCGGCGCCGACGACATGCTGGTGAAGGTGAGCCGCCCCGGCGCCGCGCCCGCGGGCCGCGGCGCAGGGGCTACAAGCGCGTCGTCCGCAGGTGTGGAGCGCGCTGGACGGGCGCCTGGTGGCCACGCTGCGCGGCGTGGGCGCGGAGATCACGGACATCTGCGTGTCGGCGGACGGCGCGCTGCTGGCGTGCGGCTCGGTGGACCGCCTGGTGCGCGTGTGGGGGCTGCGCGGCGCCGAGCCGCGCGCCGTGCTGGCGGCGCACGCGGGCACCATCACGTCGGTGCACTGGGCGCCGCCCGCGCGCCGCGACGTGCGCTGGCTGGCCTCCACGTCCACCGACTGCTCCGTGGCCTTCTGGACGTGCTCGCCCGACGGCCACTTCCTGTCGCAGCCCGTGCAGTACGTGGAGCGCATGCGGCCGGGCGTGTGCCACATGATCTGCGCGGCCTGGTCGGCCGGCGGCGCCTTCCTGGCGGCCGGCAGCGCCGACCATCACGTGCGGATCTACACTGTGGAGCACGAGCCCGGAGGACCCAAGCGGGTGAGTTGGAGCAATACATTGATCATGTCAATCAGACCTAATTTACCCTCAAATACTGTGGAAATGAAACCCACGCTAAGCAAATAATCATGATCACCATCTTGAATTACTTTGATTTAATATTTGACAAAACCAGTGACTATTTTCAGTGGGGGGGGGGCGCTATCTTGGATTTAAAATTCAGCAATCGCGTCTCTGAGAATCATGATATGCGTATCATGCATAAGATATCAACTTTACAATACAATATAACTTGCGACTTTAAATGTTCGCCATCTTTCATTCGCTTTTTTCGTTTTCACTCATACATCTTTGGTTTCACCTAAACCCTTATGGTCAATTAATCTTATTCTTCCATTTCGATCACGTAGTCCCAAGTTCCGTCCCGACCTATAAATACGGCGACTCGTGTTTGAGGCTCTTGCCTCCCCTCCCCGCCCCCGGTCCACGGGGAATAAGATATACATAAAGTGCGACTACATTGTGTTTTAGTAACATTACATCACGCCTGTAATCTCCAAAGGGTCAGTCAGAGGTGCAATAAAGAATTGAGTACTGAGGTGTACCCACAGTAGTGTGTTGTAGTATTGATTCGCTGTAACACTGCGCAGGTGCTGGAGACGCCGGTGCACGACGACGCAGTGGACAGCATCGCGTGGGCGCACCGCGGGCTGCGCTTCGTGTCCGGCAGTAAGGTAACAGCTATACATTCCTCTAGCGATACTATTCGTGTCACTAGACGGCGTCACTAGCACGATCAGTAAGGCAAGTAATCGAACCTCAAATATTTCCCATTTTGTTTTCCTAAAAATATGAATGTACCAGAAAGATAAAGAGGCATTAATTTTAAAAAGCGTACATCATTAGAATCGCAGAAGTTTTTAGAGCCACACTTATTTAAAAAAAAAAGTCCTTCATTAGAAGGTCGATACGTTTTTAAAGGTGTAATCAAAGTCAAAGTCAAATCATTTATTTGAAATAGGCACATAAAAGGCACTTTTGAACGTCAAAATTTACAAAAAAATAGAATTGATTCTAGGTGCCCCTTCCAAAAGGTTCGTTTCGTATGGAGAAGAATGGGCAAGAAACTCCACCGTTACTCTTTTAAAATGTTTTACAATATTATACAATATGTAACAAAAACCCTGTTGTTCCTTTAAGGGACGTATACACTTAACTACAAGCAAAACATTTATGAAATTATAATTTAAAAAAACTAAGCATTGGCTAGTCGAGAGGTCAAAATCAAATAACTATTAAAATCGACACAATCAAAAAAATGTTTAGAGTATCTGATTTTACAAGTACATCTTTATTTCGCTAAATAGCCTACGAGCTCGGCGGCTTTCTTTGATGCGTCAGAAGATGCCGCCAAATAAGTACCGCGGCGCACGGACCACGGGTCGGTAGCACGTGCCTACCTACCCCTTTACCCCGCCACCCGCCGCCCTGCGAATCACTTCCTTAGTCTCCCGCGCAGCTTACTTCCGAACGGATGTTATTGTTGACCTACGTAGTGAGTGACTTGTGTTTTGTTTACGTAAACGTTGACCATGTCTTATTTTAACAAAGAATATTTTAATATGTTGATGTGTCTTGGGAAATGTGACTGCAATTATGCAGAAGCACGCAGACTCTACCAAGAACGTTTTCCGAGTCTACCATTACCTTCGACGATGACATTCCAACGTTTGCACATGCGTACCTACAATACCGGCATCGGCAGTGTGCACGGACGAGATCAACATCGAGCTGACGCAGGCAGACCGATGACTCGAGACAGTGACATCGAAGAGCAAGTCTTGGACTTGTTTGAGCACAATCCAACGCGAAGTACCTACGCGCTCTTTGGGACACGAACTCGGTGTAAACCATATGCGCGTTTGGAGAGTACTCAAAGAAGATAGCCAGCACCCATTTCACTATCGTCGCGTTCAATCACTAATTCCCTCCGCCAAGACTAGAATACAGTAGATGGGTACTCGACAAGATCGAACAAGATAGTGATTTCTTGATATGGATACTGTTCACCGACGAGTGCTCATTTGTCAGAACAGGTGTATTTAATTCGCACAATGAGCACGTGTGGTCGATCACAAACACGCATGCTATTAAACCAAGTCACTTTCAGCATCGGTGGAGGATTAATGATTGGTGACAAAATTATTGGACCTTGTTTTTTAGATCAAACAATAAGCGGCGCCAACTATCTTCGTTTCCTGCAAGAACAGCTGAGTGATGAACTTGACGAATTAGGTCTCCATATCGTGCGACGTATGTGGTTCCAACATGACGGCGCGCCGCCACACTTCACCAGCCCTGTGAGAAGCTATTTAGATGCTGAATACGGAGAGAGATGGATTGATCGCGGTGCAGAGGTCGAAATGCGTTCACGCATAATAGCAGCATTTGACCACATCAAGTCCGATACCTCAGTTCTGCGAAGCGTACGTGAGAATATTATTAGGCGTTGCAACAAATGTGTAGAGGTACAAGGTGGTCATATCGAACAGCATCTCCGTGGCCGTCAAGTAGACATCATAATAATTAATGCATTCAAATTTAAGTGGGTACATAAGGTTTTATGTGACAGACGCGGCGAGTTTTTTTTTTTTTAATGTAGTGAAGTGTTAAGTGTAATTTTAACAATTATCAAGTGTGCATAAAAATACCGTGTAAACCAACATTTTCAAAGATTAATTCATTAATGATAAACAACAGCTGATAAGGTCACGAACTTGTGTAGAAAAATAGGTAGATAAGCGGCGGGGGTGCACCGGCGCGGCGGCACCGATCAAAGAGAGTGGCGAACGTTATACCTATTTCTGGTTTCGCGTCATCGCTTCATGCAGAATTGCAGAGGTAAGAAATCGGTTAAACATTAGAAATATTAATAATTAAATATTTATTTTAATTATTTTTGTTGAACAGTTTTTATAAATGACTTGCTTTATTACGTATGTATACCGATTCTTAAAACGTAGGTAGAGGGAACAACAGGGTTTTTGTTACATATTGTATAGGTACACATTAATTATGGTTGCATATTAGAAAATCAAAACTTTCTCGAGCAAATTTCAAAAGAACAACTTACTTATCAACAAAGTTTAAAATAACGATGGTCATTTGATCAAAAGTTCAGCTGACCAAAGTCTGGAATATCAATGTTTAAATTATTTATTACACTATTGACCAAATCGTTTAAAGGTCAAAATGGATTACTGGATAAATTATTAATTATCAAATGGATTAACTGAAAAAGGTAAAAATATAAGTATACCTACATTTAAATTAATAATTCTTAATAAGAAATCATTTGTGATTATAAAATTTGATTAGTTATGATTTTTGCGAGCAACTTGGAAGTAGCGCTCGCCGGCCGCTGCCGCGGCACCGCTCGCTACGCTCGCTCGGCTCGCGCGCGGTTGGTCACAGTTTTAACCTAACCTAACCTATTTCACTCAGTTCAAAATGACGAATCATACAATTTGCCTGCGAGTGGATAATAAGACAATGGTAAAAACATTTCTCTGCTCTCTCTGGAACTACCAGTCGGATTTGAAAAATTCTCTTTGCATTTGTTAGCCCCATTTCTTGAGGAAGGTATTTAAAATCACACTACGACACTTATGAGCCAAGCAGGAAAAATATTTCTGAAAGAACGCTAAGCAAAAATAAAATTATTAGGAGGGCGATGGAGTGGGACGGGGGTACAATATATTTCACGCGGACGAAGTCTAGGACAGAAACTATTCACCAATCAGGTCACTATTTTAGTTAACATATTATGAGAATACAATGTCTGTATATTACTGCTTGCGCTGCTAGCGCCACTAGTGGTGAAACTTGGCAGTAGTTCGATCATTAACTATAACTTTGTACGCAGGACGGCAGCGCCGCGCTGTGGACGCTGCACGCGACGCAGTGGCGACACGTGCTACTGCAGCCCAAGAGCACGCAGCAGGACGGGAAGAGACTCAAGGTAAACTCCTAGTGACTTTAAGGTTTTATTTATTTATAGTAATCTGTGAACAGCTCTGTGGGCTACATTATTACTTAAGTTTTATAAGTTTTTCTGATTGTAATATTGCAGAATGTAGCTGTTTGTTGATCCTATTTAATAAAAATAAAATAAAACACTATTGTTGCAATAAACACCATTAAAAATTAAAGCTCAAACTCTGCATTTATTTCAAATAAGCCAATTACAGTCACTTTTGAACTGTCAAGTGGTCGGTCAGTCAGAAAGATGAAGCTAGTTGCCCATTCCAAAGCGTAGTAGGTACCTAATGAGAAGAACGGGCAAGAAACTCCACGGACACTCTTTTAAATTAAAATATGGTTATAAAATATTGGTTACATCATTCGTGTGAGAATGATGCAGAACATTAAAAGCGTCTGTAATAAAAACTAAAATAAGCCATGGCAGCTAAGGGATGACCAGTCCCTACTGACGGCACCCGTTCACGAACATGACAATTTTTAATTCATTAATACAAATACCGTAAGTTGGTAACCTACAGTGTCGCTGGTTCCATTTTAGTTTGGCAGTTTTCATTCTCTCCCTTCGGTCTCATTTTCACTGCAAGAAAAATATTTACATAATTATACAAGGCAGTATCTAACAGATACTTGATAAAATTGTTTTTTTAAATTGTCTGGCTGTTTGTATGGGAGTTTAAATGTTTGTAAATGCACCCACCATACAGGAAAAATTCCTGGTGTGGGGATACGTTAAAAAAAAAAAACACGTGTGGCACTCGGGGACTGCCGCGGTAAAGCTATTGCATAGCATTTTTTATCAACTTATGCAATTATAATTTTTTATTTATGCAGCATTTTGTTCTTTGATATTAATTCAAGTACAGTCGTACCATATACATACACGTTAAGCGAACGCTCGGCCGAGCTACATGGTAGGCGGAGTGGGGGGTGTTAGGTTTTATTTTCGTTACGGAATTTCTTGATTCGGTCGCCGCGCTCAAAGCCCGCGATAAAAGCTATACAATAGCTTAAAAATACCAAACTTATTAGGAGTTGGTGCAATCTACTAAATAAAAATCTTGCATTCCCTCACTCAGACAATGCACAGCCTTCACCACTGGGTCTAGAAGCATGACATTTTGAACATAAGTAGGTACTTCAA
Source organism: Dryobotodes eremita (assembly GCA_917490735.1). Classification (NCBI taxonomy): domain Eukaryota; kingdom Metazoa; phylum Arthropoda; class Insecta; order Lepidoptera; family Noctuidae; genus Dryobotodes; species Dryobotodes eremita. Next base: position 12,352,736 of record OU823269.1, on the reverse strand, counting down.
ATAGCGAAAATGAGCACTAAAGAAGGATTTTTGCATATTCATCCCGTAAAGGGATTGAATAGGGGATGAAAGTTAGTACGGAATTTTGAAATTTTTGTCGATAGGAAATCCCAACGGGCTGGCGCACGTTAATTCAAACGAAACTTATTTGGAGTTAGTGCAATAGGTTCCTAATTTCTAATCTAGCATCAATCTATTACCAAACTCTTCTGAAACCGATGCCACATCCCCAGATGACAATGGTATGCTGGGACAGCAGCGACGCCTACGTCATCACCGCCGTGTCCGACAACACGATCCGCGTGTGGTGCGCGCGCTCCGCGACCGCCATCCGCGCGCTGTGCGGCCATCGCGACGAGGCCTACGTGCTGGAGGCGCATCCCTTCCTGCGCGGAGTGTTCCTGTCCGCCGGACACGACGGACAGCTGTTCGTGTGGGACGCCACAGCCGACCAGCCGCTCGCCAAGTTTCACAACAGGATCGATGGTAAGTGTTGCTGCACGAGGCCTACGTGCTGGAGGCGCATCCCTTCCTGCGCGGAGTGTTCCTGTCCGCCGGACACGACGGACAGCTGTTCGTGTGGGACGCCACAGCCGACCAGCCGCTCGCCAAGTTTCACAACAGGATCGATGGTAAGTGTTGCTGCACGAGGCCTACGTGCTGGAGGCGCATCCCTTCCTGCGCGGAGTGTTCCTGTCCGCCGGACACGACGGACAGCTGTTCGTGTGGGACGCCACAGCCGACCAGCCGCTCGCCAAGTTTCACAACAGGATCGATGGTAAGTGTTGCTGCACGAGGCCTACGTGCTGGAGGCGCATCCCTTCCTGCGCGGAGTGTTCCTGTCCGCCGGACACGACGGACAGCTGTTCGTGTGGGACGCCACAGCCGACCAGCCGCTCGCCAAGTTTCACAACAGGATCGATGGTAAGTGTTGCTGCACGAGGCCTACGTGCTGGAGGCGCATCCCTTCCTGCGCGGAGTGTTCCTGTCCGCCGGACACGACGGACAGCTGTTCGTGTGGGACGCCACAGCCGACCAGCCGCTCGCCAAGTTTCACAACAGGATCGATGGTAAGTGTTGCTGCACGAGGCCTACGTGCTGGAGGCGCATCCCTTCCTGCGCGGAGTGTTCCTGTCCGCCGGACACGACGGACAGCTGTTCGTGTGGGACGCCACAGCCGACCAGCCGCTCGCCAAGTTTCACAACAGGATCGATGGTAAGTGTTGCTGCACGAGGCCTACGTGCTGGAGGCGCATCCCTTCCTGCGCGGAGTGTTCCTGTCCGCCGGACACGACGGACAGCTGTTCGTGTGGGACGCCACAGCCGACCAGCCGCTCGCCAAGTTTCACAACAGGATCGATGGTAAGTGTTGCTGCACGAGGCCTACGTGCTGGAGGCGCATCCCTTCCTGCGCGGAGTGTTCCTGTCCGCCGGACACGACGGACAGCTGTTCGTGTGGGACGCCACAGCCGACCAGCCGCTCGCCAAGTTTCACAACAGGATCGATGGTAAGTGTTGCTGCACGAGGCCTACGTGCTGGAGGCGCATCCCTTCCTGCGCGGAGTGTTCCTGTCCGCCGGACGGGTCGTTCTTTATTTTATTATTATTCTTTATTAATAAAACTTTTCCCAGGAAGGAGCAAATACAATGTTTTAACAATCGCTCTGTCATTCAAAATCGCTTTGTTACAATTTCCATTTCCAAAAAGTAAAACAATATTGACTATTTGAACATAATATGTTGATTTTTTTTTTCTTTTTTTAAATTTACAGTTTTCTGAATAGTTGTAACTTCCGGGCGTATGAAACGCCCAGTGTCGTTTCAGCACAAAGTACTATTATATATATTGTCCCTCTGTTATTATTTATTTGTTAATTTGTCACTGAACGTTATGTTAATTTTTGTATCTTTTTATTTGACTAATCATAATAACATGCCATTTTGAAACCTACCTACCTACCAACCCTACCTACCTACTCTACCTACCTACCAACCCTACCTACCTACTCTACCTACCTATCAACCCTACCTACCTACCAACCCTACCCTACCTACCTACCTACCAACCTACTCTACCTACCTACCAACCCTACCTACCTACTCTATCTACCTATCAACCTTACCTACCTACCAACCCTACCCTACCTACCTACCTACCAACCTACTCTACCTACCTACTCTACCTACCTATCAACCCTACCTACCAACCCTACCCTACCTACCAACCTACTCTACCTACCTACCAACCCTACCTAGCTACTAACCCTACCTACCTACTCTACCTACCTATCAACCCTACCTACCAACCCTACCCTACCTACCAACCTACTCTACCTACCTACCAACCCTACCTAGCTACTAACCCTACCTACCTACTCTACCTACCTACCAACCCTACCTACCTACTCTACCTACCTACCAACCCTACCTACCTACTCTACCTACCTATCAACCCTACCTACCTACCAACCCTACCCTACCTACCTACCTACGAACCCTACCCTACCTACCTACCTACCAACCTACTCTACCTACCAACCCTACCTACCTACTCTACCTACCTATCAACCCTACCTACCTACCAACCCTACCCTACCTACCTACCTACGAACCCTACCCTACCTATCTACCTACCAACCTACTCTACCTACCTACCAACCCTACCTACCTACTCTACCTACCTATCAACCCTACCTACCAACCCTACCCTACCTACCTACCTACCTACCTACCAACCTACTCTACCCTACCCTACCTACCTACCAACCCTACCCTATCTACCTACCTACCAACCTACTCTACCTACCTACCTACCAACCCTATCTATCTACCTACCTACCTAGCAACCCTACCTACCTACTTACGCTATCTACCAACCCTACTTACCCCACCTAGATTCCTTCCTAGCTGATACGTCAGATGTCCTGTCAATTTTTTATTTTCTTTTAAACCACCCCAGCCCAGTAAAGAGTTGAATAAAAAATATTGAATAATGAAAATACTGAAAGAAATGTTCGTTTATTTGGTTACAACGTCACGTTGTTGGTCCGCAGGGCACGGCGACGGCGCCATCTTCGACGCCAAGTGGGGCGGCGCCAGCTCCGTGGCGGCCACGGACTCGCACGGGCACCTGCTGCTGCTGGGCCTGGGCCGCGGCTCGCGCCTGTTCGCGGCGCTGCCGCCCGAGCTGTTCTTCCACACGGACTACCGGCCCGTGGCGCTGGACGCGCACGGCGGCGCGCACGACGAGCAGACGGACACGCCGCCGCACCTGCTGCCGCCGCCCTTCCTCGTGGACGTGGAGGGCGCGCCGCACGCGCCCGAGCACCAGCGCCTGGTGCCGGGCCGCGAGAACCTGGCGCTGGCGCAGCTCATCCCCGCCGCCGACGCGCCGCGCTCGCGCATCGACGCCATGATCGAGGCGCTGGCCGTGGCCGGCGCGCGCGAGTCGCGCGGCGTGTGGCGCGGAGAAGGTCGGTGGGCCCGCCGGCTGCTCTCACTGTGACTGTTTATTGTCTCTTTGTATGTTACAACGCCGTGTGCCGCCCGCAGGCGTGCGCTACACGGCGGGCAGCTGGCAGCGCGGCGACCCGCTGCTGGTGCCGCAGTGCAGCCGCCCCATCGTGCCGCCGCTCGCGCCGGCCGCGCAGGAACACATACACAACACTTGGTACGTGCCACATCTTCCGTGTGCCTGAAGTCTTGATCAACACGATGCAATTTAATTCAAACTCAAGCAAAAATAAAACTAGTTTACACCATCTAAACAATGTTTAGAAGTGTTTGTAAGTCATTAGTTCAGGCAATTTAATGGTATGGCACAGACAACAACTTGCATCTTGCATGCCATGTGTGTGCATACCAGTGAAATATGCCAACTATGCCAATCAAGGTATCTTTTCCCAGCATATATAAGCAAATATAAATTGCTTTTAGGGCAAATATACTTTGATTGGCAAAGTTAGCATATTTCACTGTACTCATGTTTTGGACAAATAAATTATCTTATCGTGTAATAGGGATTTACTTTATGGACGTCACTTTGACTCAAATGCCCGGCGCTCGTTGCATCTACTAGAAAGACGCGTATAGTTTACAGGGTGTTAGAAAATAAGAAAGAAGACCATGGAGATGCATAAACCTTATTTAGCACGTGCTTTGACTTCACATGTTCCCGTCTCGATCTTGCACGTGTAATTAGACAGTTGTGCGACAGTGACGGGAATAACGCTCAGACGGATCTCACACCAGCACGCGCGGGACACGCGCCGCCGCACTTGATTTTTAAGTACAAATTTAATAAAAACGCGTTTCCCGCGTCCCGTCGCGTGCCGCATTGTAGTTTGAGATCCGCCTTAACCGAAGTACGTGTTAAGTAACGTTTATAAATCTCAGCTAATGTTTCCAAGTGAAGAAACATGCAAGCATACAATAAAATAACTTATTTTTGAAGAGGCAGGTAGAACCTTTGTTTAACAACCACGCAAACATGCGCGCTGGCTCTCAGACAAATTTCTACAATTTGCTGCCAATATTCACCCAATATTGAACAATATTCAAGATTCGTGATTACATATTTTTACTATCCTTGTAAATAAGTGGTCGGCGTGCCTCGCTTAATAAATGAACCACGTTACCGTCGCAGCATGGAACTGAACGCCCTCGAGCAGAGCTGGTACCGGCGCGAGATGCGGCGCCGGCCGCTCATGATCAGCACGGCCAGCGAGGGGCCCGGGGGCCCGCGGCGCCGGGCGGGCCGCCGGCCGCGGGGCCCGGCCGAGCGGCCCCGCGCGCGGCCGCGCGTGCCCGACGAGCCGCCCGAGCCCGAGTCGGCCAGCTGCAGCGACACCAGCGACGAGTGGGTGCAGCGCTCGGCGCGCCGCGACCGCTCCTCGCCCGACTCCAGGAACAGCAGCCTGGAGCTCAGCGACACCGACACCAGGTGGGCGCCTCTCGCGTCGCGTGCGGCACGTTGGAAAATGTCAATACTTTGTGTATCTCCAGTGGCCTGCAGCGAGAATATGACAAAAAATTTCATGCTCTTTCGCCATCTGAACTCATTCAGCGAGTCCTTTGTATCCTTGCCCTTTTTATACAATGAATAAATCTTTTCTACGAGGTGGTAACTTAACGGGCGAAACTTCAGACAAAAAAAAAAATTCAAACTCAGTAGGCGTCATAATTCTTTTGTATTCCATCATCACAGGTACCGATGTCTATCCAGTCTAAAGTTTTACAAATTTATATTACTCGCTCAAAACTGTTCTTATATCACGCTTTGAGTTAACCCGATATCAACAAATCTTCTAAATGGTACAGTATTATTATCTCACGAAGCGACGCGCGCTTTACTTGTCATTCAGCGTGTTCGGACACTTGATTTAACAAAAAACACGTGTGGCACTCGAGGACTGCCGCGGTAAAGCTATTGTATAGCATTTTTTATCAACTTATGCAATTATGATTATTTATTTATTTATGCAGTATTTTGTTTTCTTGGATATTAATTCAAGTACAGTCGTACCATATACATACACGTTAAGCGAACGCTCGGCCGAGCTACATGGTAGGCGGAGTGGGGGGTATTAGGTTTTATTTTCATTACGGAATTTCTTGATTCGGTCGCCACGCTCAAAGCCCGCGATAAAAGCTATGCAATAGCTTATAAAGCGCGCATCACTCCGTGAGATAAAAATACTGTACGTAATGATGTTGGTCATAGTAACGACACCGCCCCATTCCGCTTGCGTTATAAAACCCTCAACTAATATTGTCAATAACTTTGTCGCAGCTCGCATAACTCGGGGACTAATAAGAGTAAGAGCGACAGGTTGGTTCAGTAGACACTGTGTTGGATGTTCAGTAGACACTGTGTTGGATGTTCAGTGAATGTGTTCAAAACCTTACTGACGCGACTAGCGCTCAGTGTATTGCGATGTCTAGAATTGTTCAAGGATCTTTTGGTGCGTGACAAACATCTAAACTAACGCCGCCATCTTCTTGTTTTCAATACAGTTCACAAATGTTCACTAACAACGCCCCGCTGTCAATGTCACTCAGCGCCCAAAGATCCTCGCAACACTGTATGCCTAGTAATTTAGTATGAAGGCGTGCGCGAAACTACCCGCGGCGCGACACGACTCAACAAGTAATCGCGGTCGCGTCTGTGGGAGAAACTACTCGAAAGTGAATGGTTTATCCAATGGGGAAGGTCCGGCAAAACTAATTGTAGATGGCGCGATCATAGCTGGGTCCCTACGGCCTACATTAAATTTGACATTTTGTTCCTTTATTCCATTTCGCTTTCATTTCAATATTTTAAATCAATATTTATTCGACATGGAAAGTGTGAGAACTGAACTCTTTAAATATTGCTTATTTCTTCGTAATCACTTTCTTCAAAATATTTCCGACATAACTTGAAACTCTGTTTAGTTAAAATAATTCTCTAAGAATAGCTTTAGCTGTAAACTTTTAAGTATAGGGTTTTTCGGGAAACGATGACTCCAATTTCCGAGAATTTAGGAACACCACAACGAGTCATTTTTGGTGAAAATAAACAAAACCCACCTCGCGCCTTGCATTATTAGTTTGGAAACTAGCTCCGACCGCGCCGTTTAACAGTTGCCTTCCCCATTGAGAACGCGTTATTCTACCTCAAAGCTATTTACCGACCACCCGACACATCACTCGTTGCTCTGTCTAAACTAGTGCTCACGTCGTGTACCAGCAGTATATTAACTCACATACTATTTGGTTACTATTTAGTTCATCGTCGTCGTCGCAGTACTCGGACTGGGAGGCGGGCGCGGCGCTGGCGCCGCCCGCGCGCGCTCGGCGCAGGCCCCTGCCCACCAACCGGTACGTAGCGCTCACACGCACAATTTTGTAAACGTGGTAATACAATAGGCAATGTTTTCATGCCTGTAACCAGGGCCGGATTTAGGGGATGGCATCCGAGGCGACCGCCCCGGGGCCTCCACAAAAGAGGGGCTCCCACAATAGAGACTTCGAAAAAAAAGTATATTTTTAAATTCCGACGAGTAAACACTAGTAAACAACTTTTCCTTTGATATTTTTTTTCGCTGTTTTACACACGGTGTGTAGGTACAACAGTACAACCGTTAGGGTACCTTGTCCTTCATTGACGGGGTCCGAAAGGACCGATGCCTGCCGGGGCTGCGGATTCTTCGAAAGAGATACCGTGGCCCTGGCGCACAGGCAACTGAAGGAACACGGGTGGGTTTTAGTCAGTAAGAGTCTGACACGCCCTTCCGCTCCGCCCAGAGCGGGAGAGGTCATTTGATGAATCACAACGCAAAAAAAAAAAAAAAAAAGGTACCTTATCCTTACTGCCCTAGCTAAAAAAATCCACCCTGTTTAAAAATTATTGAAAACTGTGTTTTACCTTTTTTATCGTCTGTTCCACAAAATTTTCGGGGCCTACACTTTTTGGTTGCCCCAGGGCCTCCCCACGCTTAAATACGGCCCTGCCTGTAACAGCTCTATGTCAGATCACATCGTCGCGCGTTCGTTTTTCCGAAGATAGCCGATGGCTCCTGAAGCGGCGTGTTCAGGGAGCAAATGTGTGTAATACCAGCTGCAAGTACCGCTGGTCCATCAGTTGAGCACGTGTCCAGTTACAGCCCCAGCACGGTGGTGTCGAAGCGCGCGGCCCCGCCCCCCGCGCCCGCCCCCGGGCGCGCGCCCAGCCCCGCCGCCGGGCGCGCCGCCAGCCCCGCGGCGGCGCCCGAGCTGCCGGACGCGTACCGGCCGGGCGAGTGGCTGACGGCCGTGTCGCCGAGGAAGGCGCCGTACCACCCGCAGATGGGGGATCAGTGTCTGTATTTTAGACTGGTGAGTATTATTTATTTTTCACATCAGCTCAGTAATGTCATATTATATATCCTGCAAACCTAACCTAAAGTACGGATATTAAAGACTTATGTTCTAGCCGGGAAATAATATTGTACAGAATTTCACTATACCCGCTGGTAAATAATGTGATTTGAATTCCGAATTGCTTTATATTTTATAAATTTTAAGAAAATTTCAGCTAGTACATTAGATTATGCAGTATGATTATGTAGAAGATGGCCAGTTACAAGTTCCCACTACAGTTAGACCTCGGCCGCGCCTGAGGTATAGTCAGCCCCAAAAAGATATATACACGGACAAGGAACTATTTTATTGTCTAAAACCATTGTTCCGTAACATTGTATCCACCTTACAAGTACAAAACATAGTATACAATTTATTTTACCAAAATAAAGTAAAAGTTTTGTGTCAAAAAATCCCCACCCTATGACCAAAACAAGGTCATCTACATAAATCTCACAAACATACAGGGTCATATTAAATTAAATAGCTAGCGAAACTCCGCAGCCGTGATGGGTATCGATATCTAAACATAATAAAACAAAAAATAAATAAGTTGATGATTTCTTTTTGTGGGGTCATCGGCCGCCATTAGAGTATAGTTTGTGTGGTTTTAAAAATCAGCATTTTTTTTTTATAAACTTCGCAGACGTGATTTGTATCGATATCTAAACACGATAAAACATATTTTTTCAACTCATACTTCATGTAACAAAACTACCAGCGGTCGGAGACTCCAAAAAAAAAACCATCAAATATTTTATTTCATTTTTTTATCGTATTTAGATATTGATACCCATCACGTCTGCAGAGTTTCGCTAGCTAATTTAATTTGACCCTGTATACAGGATGGATTTTTAAGATGGGGCAGCAAGGGCATAAAAAAGTAAGTAGTAGCATGGTCTAAAAAAACAAGGTCTGGCACTCGGAGAGTGACACAAGCCTACGTCACTATCCAGTTGCCACTTTATTGCAACAAAACAAGAAGTATGGAAACATTTTTTAACAGAATGGTAATTCTGTTAAAAAATATATATCAAACATTTGAATTGTCGTTTTGTTTTTCTAATCAAACGAAACAATTCAATTTAAACTTATACAGACGTAATTGTTAGGTAAAACCTCATTGATTTATAGGATTCGCACAGGTAATAAAGGCGGTCGGGGAGTTATTATGACACACTACTGGTAACACAGCAGTGATGACGTAGGCTTGTGTCTCCCACGTGACCACTGTGTCTCGGAATGCTATACCTGGCGAAGTATATTATTATACCATGACTAGTAGTATCATTTCCTACGAAATGTATGGGAAAAGTTTTTTGCGATTTCTTACTTTTCCAGTACTCAAACCTCAGTTGGTCCGATAGAGGTTTTTGATCCTTATATGAAACATGATCGACAGGAATAAAAAAAAAGTTTTTGTGAAAATTGCCCATTTTCCTGCTGACTGTATTTTTTTTTTTCAAAATCTGTGAATGCAATTAAAATTTTCTCAAAAAGTTAAGAAAAGTCTCCTAATACCGTTTTCCGGCAGGTACAACGGCTAAGGTAGCTGCCCTTGCTGCCCCATGTCAAATATCCATCCTGTATACAGTAATCATTCAATAACGCGGTAAACAAATCTAAAAATTCATTCAATTCAAAAGTTCAACTTCGAGAGGAAGTGTTAAAAATAAGTATAGTTGAAAATGCGATGCCTTAAACAACTGCCATTTATTTTAACGCGTCAGACTGACATAATAATACAGTCATGACAACGATCACATTACTCGCCGGGAGCATTTGCGTGTAATGTAACAGTTCAGATTCGAGTAATTCATCAGTCAATGCGTCCAGGCGAGCATTACAACTGAATCGATGTCGTATGTAGGTACGAATACTCAGTCCGAGCGGATACAAAAGCGAATGCTCCTTGGTCAGAGCGTCGAGCTGGCACAGTTTTGTAACGCAATGCTTAAACTCAAATCACGGAATGTTAATTAGACGCAAATAACCGGTGAGTAACCACCTTAAAACGCCTAAGCAACATTCGTTATGAACATTCATGATTTACCTATTTGTATTTCAAATAAAAAATATAAAAACAAATGACACGTAAGTGACGTCATGCATGAAATGAAGAGGACAAAAATAATATAATGTGTCATTCGATATAAGTCTTATGACGTTGTCAGTCTTGTTTACCTTATTTTGGAAATATCACTGTGAACATTGTTTTGGTCATAGGGTGTATAGATCTTTATTGGGAGAAAATATTTTGGTAAAATAAATTGTATACTATGTTTTGTACCTATACGGTGGATACAATGTTATGGAACAAAGGTTGTTGATAATAAATGGTTCCTTGTCCGTGTGTACATCTTTATGTGGCTGAGTGTACGTGCGCGGCTCGGGCGCACAGTGCAGGCCGCTCACTCGTCAACGTTCGCGGCGCCCCGCTCGCGCAGGCCTAAGTGTACGGCCTGAGTGCCCGCTTTCGAGCGTCCAGCGGGGCGGGGCGTGCAGCGTTCGTGTCAAACAGATGCATTAACACGTAGGTGTCCTGAGTGGCGGCCGAGCGGCGCGGGGGTAGCAGCGTTCTTGTTTACGTCGAGCGGGGCGTCGCGTGCAAGTTCAAACCGGTTTGTGTTTGCAGCGGTGACGAGAGCGTGCGCGCCATGTCGTTCGATGATATTATTACAGAAATTTAACTTAAACCAGAATTATGGTCAACGACTCATGCCCTATATAAAAATAAAATAATTAAACACAAAGTGTGGAAGGAAGTAGCAGTAAAACTAGTACAACACACACAACACAGCCTTCTTTGTTTAATTATCTCACTTGGACCTTGTCTCGAGTTATACAAATATTTTAACCTCACATTTTCTTCTAAATACATATCAATAATATCGTACGACCCGACACCATGATGAAAAATGTGACCAGCTCACTCGAACGCTAAGCGTGCACTAAGGCCACTGGGCGAACGCTCCTTCGCGGCTTGCACGCAACGCTGAACGCTCCGCTGGACGCTCTTTCACTCAGTCCGTACACTAAGGCCCGTATTACAGAACGTCACTCATTACTCAAACATTACTTTCTAGCCATTTGATTGGTTGAAACTAGTTTTAAGTGATGCTTGAGTATTGAGTGACCTTCTGTAACACGAAACTAAGGCGCGGTACAGCGGTCGGGGTCAAACTATAGTATAAACGTAAACGTTTTAAAATCAGCGTATACAGCGGGAATCCTACTAATATTATAAATGTAAAAGTTTTTGAGGTTGGATGGATGTTTGTTACTCTTTCACGCAAAAACTTGAACGGATTTGGATGGAATTTGGAACACAGATAGTTCATTTTATACATATACTTTTTATCCCGGTAGTACGTTCCCGTGGGATAATTTTCGACATCCACGCGGGCGAAACCACGGGCAAAAGCTAGTCAAGCATATAAATATTCGGACATAAAAAATCCATAAAAATATTATCAATAAGAAAAAACTGGTTTCACGTCAAAAAAAACACATGGAAAAGAACTGGAGACTGACAATCTAGGACTAAACAATATCAAGTTGCTTGTTAAAAGCCTGCGTACAAATAACTATAGTTTTAAGTTTCCTGTCCTCGCCCGTAACGGTACTGAGTGAGACACGTTTGTGGACAACTAACGAACGTGTTGCGTGTGTTCAGGGCCACCAGCGGTACTTCGAAGCCGTCGCAGAGAAGGACGTTTATAAGGTGAACCCACGAGACAAGCCCTGGGAGAGGACGCACGTCTACGTAAGTGCCATAGTCTTTGTCCTTATTAATTAACACACAAGTTTGTATTTATTTTTAACCGACTTCACAAAAAGGAGGAGGTTCTCAATTCGATTGTATTTTTTTTTATGTGTGTTAGCTCAGAACTTTTTTCTGGGTGAACCGATTTCAAATTCAAATTCAAATTCTTTATTTCAGACGTAAGTCCATAGTGTTAGTAGCAACAAAATAACTTAATGACTAGTGTTAGTAATAAGGAGGAGATTCTAAATAAAAACTTTTTTTTACAAAAAAACAACAGACTTCCAAAAAAACACTAAAAACCGTGAAAAATAACTTATTTACTATACTAATAACTATTTTTCACGTTTTTTAGTGTTTTTTTTTTTTTTTTGTAGTCTGTTGTTTTTTTGTAAAAAAGTTTTTTTTATATAATATGTTTCTGTTGTAGCATTAAGTAAATGGTTCATTACTATTTATACTATTTATCAGTATCACATTGGCTAAGGGGTATTCACAATCACTGTCATTTCGTAGCTTCGCTTTGTTCTGTTTTGTAACATTGGTTAAAAAAAAAGGAAATAAAGAAGTTTTGATAATGTTTCCATTCTGATAGCTCTTCTTTGAGATAAATAACAAATTGCGCTACTAAAGCCCTCTTGCACCACTAATCACTAAATATGTTTAGCGCTATACAAATTTAAAACATCATTCTGTTTCTGTTTGTCGTTTGAAGATGACAGAGACAACATGTTTGAAATACGTTTAGCTTTAAACGCATTTTTAGTTATTCATGGTGTATGCGGATCTAAATAAACCATCTGCTCTCAAGCGACGGTTGCGGCTGGTAACATATCTGCTGCGCCATCGTAGCGCTCGCAGCTGTAACAGTGTTTGCTCCACAGGAATGCGAGCTAGTGAAAGTCGTGGGCATAAAGTACGTGATCAAGCCGCCGCGCGTGGCGTGCCTGCGCCTGGCGTGCAGCCTGGACGTGGGCGGGCCCGCGGCGCGCGCGCGCTCGCTCACGGTGCGCTACCACGACATGCCCGACGTCATCGACTTCCTGGTGCTGCGCCAGCAGTACGACGCCGCCGTGCAGCGCCGCTGGGGCGCCGGCGACCGCTTCCGCTGCATGATCGACGACTGCTGGTGGACCGGCCAGGTGCTCGAGAACACGGGTCAGTACTGTGCGCTAGTGTACGTCCTGCGGCAGTACCACGCGCGACGCCGCCATACAATAGTACAATTACTGTTGGTCACAGGGCCAGTTCTTCCGTAGGGCGAACAGTCTAACTAAAAAAAACCTTACAAGCTTGCATGATTTTCACAAATTTAAAATACCTTTGCAAGTTTGTGTACTTTAGGTACCAAAGGGCGCCATGCCACTGTCCATTATGACACTATATAATTTTTTTACATTTAATATCTGAAATTTGTCTGGTGTAGGTACATAATATAAAGTATTCTTTCTATCAATTCTCTATCCAGCTGGCGACGCCTCGGCAGCGGAAAGTGCGTCCGCGGAGGGTCTCTCAGGCGCGGCGGCTGAGGAGTGGGCCAGAGCGGCCGCGGCACACTTCCTGTCCCTTCGGGTGCGCTGGGACAATTCAGAGGTACGTATGTTAATATATTGGTAATGAAAGTCAAGGTGCTATCGTTTTTCTTCATCGTTCCTCCATATGCCTCCGCAGGCGCGACTCTAAGATCAATTTTGGGCCCTTTATTATACATATTGTTCACTAATGATCTAATCAATTTCGCGCATAAACTTTTACCGAACATACAACTTGTAGTCTTTGCGGATGACACAAATGCTATAGTTCCAGCTAAGGATATCCAAGGCCTTACTGTTGAGGTGGACGCAGCTCTAGAGGCCTTTCATTCTTGGTTTAATGCGAATATGCTTATAATAAACACGACTAAAACCAGAATTATGTTATTTAAAACTACTGCGCGTAACAAAGACAATATGGACATTGAACTAGACAAAATTAAAATTGAGCTTGTCTGGGAAGTGAAGTTTTTAGGAATTTATATTGATGAATTGTTGAATTGGAAGAAAGAATTAGTAGCTTCGGATTCATCGATATCATCTGCTTGCTATGTCTTAAGAACTCTTAGAGATGAAGTTAGCATAAAACTTTTAAAAATGGTGATTGGTGGATTGGTGAATGGTGATGGCTATGCGCTGATTGAGTCCAAACTGAGGTATAGCATACAGTTTTGGGGAAACAGCTACCATTACAACTGGCATAGGGCCTTTAATCCTTTGTATTCTCACAGTACCTAGCCTTTACGTAGCAGTATTGTTAAACACTTTAAAAAAATATGTATACGCGTATATGTATATGTGTGCGCGACGAGGTTTTTGAGGAGAACGGGTAGTTTTAAACGATTTTACGGAGTCACTGTTATCGCTCATCGTGCTACTGTGGTATTCCGTCGTTTCTTTAAATGTCGAACGTCCTTTTCAACAACACGTGGTTATCGAGCCTTCCTAGGTTTTTTTGTATTGTAGGCGGAGTCACCAATTTAGTGTTTAATTGTAAATGTATATGATACATGACATGTGTGTGCACACAGTAGTGACCGCGTGGCCCGCAGGTGGAGCGCCTGTCGCCGTGGGACCTGGAGCCGCTGGACCCGGCGCGCCTGCCGGCCGTGGCGGGCGGCGCCGTGGGCGTGCTGCCGCACGAGCTGGAGGCGGCGCTGCTGCGCGCGGCGCCGGGCGAGTGGCCGGCCGCCGCCTGCCGCGCCGTGGCGCAGCACATCGGCACCGTCATGTCGCTGTCGGCCGCCGAGGCCTTCGTGGCGCCCGTGGACCTGCAGCAGTACCCGGCCTACGCGCGCGTCGTGCCCTACCCCATCGACCTCGCCACCATCCGGGCGCGCTTCGACAACCTGTTCTACAGGTACCTACGCTTGTTACTCCCTAATCATTATTTTAAGTAAAAAACGAAAAAATCAATTATATAATCCGTTTAGGCCAGTCATTTAAAACAGCACACGGTACTGATTTTTTAGGATGTTCTTAGGATAAATACCAGTAGTGTAAAACTAAGTTTGCAGCTTCGAAAGACCCGTGCTAACTGCGTGCAGCTCCGAAATATTCGAACTTCTTCCAGTTTTTGACTTATAGCTTCTAAAAAATGCAACCTTCAGAAAGGTCATCCAGTACATTTTTAAAGTATACAAAATTTACTACAATACGAACACAACGGTACTTCTGTAGGTTCAATAGAAAAGTCAAAAACTGAGAAAATTTCGAAGTTTTTCGAGCACCGCGCTTTCTAAGCTACAAATTTGGTTGTACACTATTGTTATCTGTCCCATACAATCAGTACAGTGCATTTTTTTGCGACCTAACGCGATTTTTGTCTTCGATGATTAGCCTATTTTACGACTACGGAATCCAAGAAACAAACAATTCTGTTCATATTTGGCAAGAATGTACATGTACTCGTAACAGATGAATTAATTACGAACGTGCTCATTTTAGAAGTTTGTAAAAAATAATTAAGCTTATTAAAAAGAAACACCCCAAACTGTGCTCTACGAGTACATTATGTAGAAGGTAGCACTCAACAAAAGTATTAATTTAAAAAATAAATATAATGCCTATGTGGGCCTAGTGGTACTAGGACAATTTCCTTTCTCCTAAAAAATAAATAATTCATACTTACAAAATATATGTAACAAAAGATTTTTATTTAAATTTGAATTTATTTTTTCCAAACTCGTTTTTATTGCGAGTATCGATTAGGCTGAATGCAACTTTTGAATCGAAATAAGAAACTTGGGTGGACGTTCAGCAATAAGAAGTGCGCAAAAGACCATTTCCGACACGAATCTACATGGTCCGCAAATGATCTGACCAAGATTATTTCCTGATTTTTATATACACATTGACATTGATGAATTTTATATACCTACTAGTGACCCGCCCGGCTTCGCCCCGGTAGCATTTAATTTTTACTTCAGTCTAAGTAACACGTGGCCGGCTATGCTAACACCAAAAATTTAAAAAGTAAGAACAATTGAATTTCACTGTATTTCGTTTATTACAAAATAAATTTAAGCTATACCTCAGCAACACGTGGTGGTTATGGTTATACTATTAAATTGTAGCTTATATGAAACGTTTGTATTTTTAACATAACGCCATCTATTGAATACTTAGTCAATCCAGTCAACAGATATCGCCATCTGTTAGAATCGTTTGGAGCTAACAGAAATAATAGACAAATAATTTACAACAAAATAACATTGCGACTATAAATTGAGATGTAAGCTATCCTATCTTTCAAGTTGGATCAAATTGCACACGGTGTGCAAATCAAATTTAAAATCGGTTCAGTAGTTTAGGAGTCCATCGCGGACAAACAACGTGACACGTCATTTTTATATATACAAAGATATGTAGAAGGCAGATTGTATAATTCGTCATTATATATACGGCGCCGTTCGGTCGAATATTGTCGCCGTTATGTATAATGCCTAAGGCAAAAATGTATATCGCCTAGGCATTATGTAAAAGTCCTTGAAACGCTATTAATGATTCGATCGCCGTATACATATTGCCTAGGCGAATTGATACAACTAGTTCTATTTTCTACCACCTGTGGCGCTGCTAAACAAAAGAACAAAAATGTCGTCGAGTGCTGCAAGTGTTTCCTAAAAATAAAGATGAAAACAAGTGCGTGCCGCAAGAAACAAATGATTTTAAAGATGTTAACAATTGAATAATTATTACGAATCTCAAACGGGATCATTATTAAAAAAGCCGTGGACTAGAGAACAGGTTTTGGAGGTCATCTGGCAAGCTGGCGTTCGGCGGACTCCTGCTAATAAATAAAGCATAATCATTTGTACAACTGTTATTTGAACATTAGGGAGGTTATTATGATCAGTTGAATAAATTAACGGGCAGTCATTTTATGGTTCGGCAGTTGGTAAATTACTGTGAAAGTAAAACATTAACAGTAATAAACAGATTGGTCGGTTATTTCATTCTACAATGTCAGTACAAAAAATATTCAAGTAGAAATGAATGGCCAGTAAAAATGTTGAAATGGGCAGTTATAGGTAAATAGTTCGGCAGTTCATAGGTTCGGTTGGAATTGAGACCAACCACGCCCGAGTCGAATTGGTCGCAGTAACTAAGCCAGGGCACCCCGAACAAGTGGGTTAGGTTAGACCTGTGACCAACCGCGCGCGAGCCGAGCGGGCGAGGCGAGCGGTGCCGCGGCCGGCGAGCGCTACTTCCAAGTTAGATTTCTTGGCGACTAATTCTGATTTGTTAACTGCCTACACGTGACTGCCCGTTAGAAAGAAAGAAAAATATTTTATTTGGGACACGCACAGGAAATACAAAGAGTAAAAATAAAAAGGAGCATTTAAAACTAACAAAAAAAACAACAAAAAAGAAAAAGAAACAACAATAAACAAGTAAAAAAACCTGTGCGAGGCCAAAAAGGCTCCTATCTCTGCATAATGCTACGATATTTAAAAAATAAATACCGCAGCGCTGGTATTCTGATAGGGCCCGGGTATTCTGATAGGGCCCGCGTTAAGCGATTTAAGTGCTTAATATTTATTGAATTACCCACTTAAATATTTGTTATGGCTAATTTTTATTTATTATACTGCTCAGTTTTTAACCCGACGACGAAAAAAGATGGGTGTTACAAGTTCAACGTATGTATGTGTGTCTGCCTGCGGCGTCGTAGCTCCCAAACGGCTGAACCGATTTTATTTTTGTTTTGTTAGTAATGTTCGAGTGTTAATTGTAAAAAATACTACTACCTACTACTCACCGTCGCTCATAGTTTGGGCATAGCTTGCAGCTAGATTCAAGCCATTTGATTGGTTGAGACTCGTTTTAAGTAGTGCTTTGGTGTTGAGTGGCGTTCTGTAATGCGGGACTTAGACTATGAGGAAATACTCCTTTTTTATTTATCTGTGGGGCTTTGTAATTACCAACTTAGACAAATATTATTGTTATTATAATGTTGTTAGTCTGTAAGCCTTCCAAAATTAAAGAAAATAAAATAGCTGTGGGTTTTCTGAATTTCGCGATGTAATTCGCAATACCACGTCGATTTGTTAAAATTTCGTCGAGCAGCGTGGTTAATAAAACGCACAAGTGCGTGCGTACGGGAGGCGTGCAGGCCGCGCGCGGTGTCCGCAGCCCGGGCGGCCCGCGAGCGAGCCGCAGGGTCCGCAGCCCGAGCTCACTGCCGCAATGCGACACACACATTGACAATGTTCTGTTGTCGCAGACGCGCGGCCGCCGCGCAGTTCGACGTGCGCTACCTGGCCAGCAACGCCGAGCAGTTCAACGAGGCGCACTCGCCCATCGTGCGCCAGGCCAGGCTCGTCACCGACCTGCTGCTGCACATCATCGCGCACTGGCGCGACGTGGACGTGCTGGCGCAGTACCGCGACCTGGCCGCCTGCTACCACAGCTCCGACGACGAGCCGCTCCGAGCGCCCGCCAAGGTAACTCACGCCTATCTCAGAGTACGGACACTCGCCCGTCGTCAAGGTATCTCAAGTCCACGTATCCAAGAATGTCCATCAAGTGTCTTGCCCGTTCCTTCTCCAAACATACCTACTACCACGCTTTGCAATAGGCAACTAATTTCATATCTCTGACTGACAGACTGACAATTCAAAAGTGCCTGTAAATTGTTTAATTAGAATGACAGCTCATTCCACTTAAGTTTTCACAGTGAGATTTTTATAGAATACATCGGTTGTTTGATGAAAGTGACATTAACATCTTGATGTGTATGGCACGTCGCGCAGCCCCGACGCGGCGGCACGTCGCGCGGCGCGTGGCGCGGCGCGTGCGGCAGCATGCTGACGGAGCTGATGGCGTCGGTGGACGCCGGGCCCTTCCGCCAGCCCGTGTCGCCCGAGCAGGCACCCGGTAACTAATACTCTTTTTAACCCGTCGCGCGTCAAATTACAGTTACAATAGAAATTCTATTGTTATCGGTACACATGGTGTACACTTGACATGCGAAGAGTTAATATGTATATATTTTAATGTGTATGGCTCAAAGACAGAAAACGCTCATTGATCGAAAACACCGCTCACAACGCATTGTGGGTTTAAAATTTCCGTAGCCATGATCTTGGATTTTAATTGTTACCTCATTATCAGCGTGAGCGCTCTCAATAACCATTCAAGCGACATCTATGACGAAAACCTGGCGAAAAACAGCCGCCATCTTAGATTGTTATTTTGCTATCTATTTATACATATCTTTGAAAAAATACGCGACCGAAATTCGGTGTGCTCACGCTTGCAATGCTTGAAAATTTATTTACACAGCACTATAAGGCTATTTTGGCGCGTGGCCTTAGTTGGTGCTAACGAAGCCATCTTATTTTGTTAATACAGTTCGGTGACACAATTTCAAAAGTGTTTACCAAAAACGTCCTCTTTTTCATGTCAACCAGGCGCCAAAATATATTGTTGAAGCATTTTGTAGCATTTCACTATCGCATTGGATACCACGCTATCCACAGGCGAAAGAGGGCGACGCCTTATTTTTGGGCAATGGTATTCACAGACGTTCAAGTGACTCTTGAGGTTGCCCTAAAGTCTTGTGAAAGCGTTTAAATCAGCTACGGCGTAGAGCGCCGCGTAGCGTTATAAATTTTAATAATACTGTAACATTTTTACCCTTAGACTACTGCCGCGTGATCGCCGTCCCTATGGATCTGGGCACCGTGCGCGCGCGCCTGCTGGAGGGAGCGTACACACACGCGGCGCAGTTCGCCAGCGACGTGCGCCTCGTGTTCGCCAACAGCCGCCAGTACAACACCAACAACCGCAGCCGGGTACGTGCCACACACGCCCACACACACTCCCTCACATCCACACACACCCACACACACCCCCTCACACACACACACACACACCCCCTCACACACACACACACACCTCCTCACACACACACACACACACCCCCTCACTCACACACACACACACACACACACACACAAACGCATCCCCCCCTCCCTCACACACACACACACACACACACCCTCACACACACACACACCCCCTCACACACACACACACCCCCTCACACACACACACACACACACACACACACACACACACCCTCACACACAAACACATCCCCCCCTCCCTCACACACACACACACCCCCTCACACACACACACCCTCACACACACACACACACACACACACACACACACACTCCCTCACACACACACACCCTTACTCACTCACTCAGCCACCCTACAACACCATCAAGCGCAGGCGGGTACGTGCCACACACATACACACACCTCTGATCTCTTACTCATCGTGTTGTGTTACAGATCTACTCGATGACAGTCCGCCTGTCGGCACTGTTCGAAGCGCTGTGGTCGCGCTACAGCAGCACGTGCGCGCGCGCAGTGCGGCGCCCCGGCCGCGCCGCGCGCGCGCGCCGCAGCACGCGCAGGACGCGCCGGACTGCGCCCAGCAGTGAGTACACTGCCCGACGACTTTATGGCGGCTTCTACAACGCCACGTGCGAACTGCGCATCAAAAATCTTTCGTCACACAAATCCTGCATCGCGCAAGCAAAGTTATCCGCGCGACTAGCATAGAACACCTTGACATCTAACTTTAAGACGTACATTAGTTCTAACATTTTTTTTAATTTTTTTTATTATTTATATATTATATTAACGGTTGGGCAGTAGCCCACCAAACACCCGTCTGTTTGAAGTCTGGTCGGAAGATCCTCCCTTTTCTATAAAGGATGAGGAATTTTCCAACCTGTTCCTCATACTTATATAAGTTCTATAGACGCCTCTTCAGTCAAACATTACGATATGCTACTTACAGAAGAGCTAGTAAACGGCGCGTCCCACGTAGACTCTGGCAGCTCGGACTCCGAGACACTGGCCGCCACGTCGCGCCGCGTACATGCGCGCGCCGGCGAGCACGAGCACGAGCACGACAGCACGCGGCACGAGAGGCACGCGCGCGACTCGTGGGACAGCGACGCGCCGCTGCACGTGCATCGGAAAGGTACGGCTCGCTCACAACATCGCACAATGTAAAACCCTGAAAATAACACACATAACATAACATCACGCGTATCTTCTCCGACCCGAAGGGGTTAGCGAAGGTGTACCTATACATTCCGAAAAACACGGTGTAAAAAATACAAACATATTTTTAGTGAAGTATACAAGGTCAAATTAACGAAACTACGTGCACGTGATGGGCAGGATATCTCAACATAATCTGCCTGCCTGGTCCCAAATATGTTGGGGTTGGTTTCCAGTCTAACCGGATGAAGCTGAATACCAGTATTTTACATAAAGCGACTGCCTACCTGGGCCGACAGTCTCGACATTGGATAACCACAAAAATCTGTCGCTAAGTCGTATCGATGTCAAATTCCTTTAATAGATTTTCAACTTTATTTCGAAAGCATAAGGT
The DNA here is from genome assembly GCA_917490735.1 of Dryobotodes eremita. NCBI lineage: Eukaryota > Metazoa > Arthropoda > Insecta > Lepidoptera > Noctuidae > Dryobotodes > Dryobotodes eremita. Next base: position 12,331,627 of record OU823269.1, on the reverse strand, counting down.
TGAAAATCTATTAAAGAAATTTGACATCGATTGGACTTAATGACCGATTTTTGTTGGTATCTATGTCGAGACTAGCCCTGGCCTCCACAAGCCATCACTGGGCAGCACGATATCCCTTAATAAGAGTTGTTGTCCAGCGTTTGGGTGTCTGACTACCCATAACGACTGTCAAAGATCTACGAATGACTACTGGGACTGGGACCAAGGTCTTAGCGTGCTTTCCGAGGCACCTTCCGTGCCGCTATATGTAATGGATGGTCACCCATCCACGGACCGACCTCGGCAAACGTAGCTTAACCTGATCGATCGACCCGTGCGGCTGTTACCATACCCCCCCCCCTCCCCCCTCCCTTTGGAGCTCCAAAAATAACAGCAAAAAACAAATTATTTGATTTTTTACGGTCACCGACCGCAGTGATTGCACTTACTTGAAGTATGAGGTTATTTTTGCATGTTTGTATATCGGTCCCCATCACGCGTATGGAGTTTCGCTAGCTTATTTCATTTGAACCTCTACGATGAAGGAAGATGTCAATAACCTGTCTCATTGTACACTTCACGTTGGTTCTGTATTTCGCCACATTAATTTCAATCTTATGCCTCCTGTAATACGGTGCAATAGATAGTTTCTTCGCTTGTTATGATGAATATAATGTGCGGTAGGTAAAGGCGTGGGCAAGAAGAGCAAGAGCAGCAGCGCGAGCGCAGAGCCCGTGCCCTCCACCAGCAGAGCGCCGCCCGACGGTAACTATACGCATTCACATTTCTTATAATACACTGAACAATGTAGGGTACGCAGTCTATGTATGATTTAATTGTACATACATTAATGCTCTGATGAAAAAGTCCAAAATAGATGAACATATTTATTTATTTTCTTGGCCTTATAAAAGTGTAAAGGTTAAACCAGAAAAGGTTTGCGTTTCTGTAATCTTCGTGCTTCCAAATTATCAGGAACATAGCGCCACAGAGTAACCCCCACAGAGGAAAATCTTCTAATTTGTGTACTGTCGCGCTCTGTGGTAGTGCACCCAATGTAGCGCGTTTGTTTGAAGTTTGCTCTCTGTCGGGTTACCTACTCCGGCCGCAAATCGTCAAGATTTTTGGAATTGCATAGAGTTGTTTATCTACACTCTGGATTTAAAAAAATGGGATCACACCTCTTGCGGTCATTAAAACAAAATTTCAGCACGTATTCCATTCAAAAAAATAAATTAAAATTATATGATTGTAAAGACTAAACTTTAGGGTTAAAATCGATACCACAATCATTAGAAACGATTCTGTATTTTTGAAGTTATCGACCTTAATTTAAGGAAGTAAGGCAAACGAGAAGAAATATTTTAATAAGGTGAAGTGAAAATTGAAACATTACAAATAAGACAATCGTTATTTATTCTTTCAATACTTTGTACTGCCTCCCCTTGCTCTCAATACAGCTTGTGAACGGCTTCTCATCGATCGAATAAGTTTCCTGACGTCATCTTGTAGGATTCCCTTCCTGTATTCCAGCAGAGGCGCTTTCAATTCATCAATCAATGCAGGAGCTGGGTTTCTTGCTCGAACCCTTCGTTTGAGCTCGCCCCATAATTGCTCAATAGGATTCAAGTCAGGACTGAGTGCTGACCACTCCATCGTAGCGATTCCGACTTCACTAAGAAATTTGGTCGTTTCACGTGCAGAGTGGCAACGAGCGTAGTCATGCATTAGGATGAAATCCTCTTCGATATACCCGGCGTAAAGAACGACATGTTCCAGTAAAATATCGGTGATGTATCGGTCTGCGGTCAGACCTGCTCTCCGCCCCGACGTCCACGGGGCACGAAAACAAGCGCAGTTTTTCCGTTTATGGAAATGCTTGCCCGCGTCACACAAGCGCCACCCCCGTAAGCCACGGTTTCAGCAGAACAGCACTGAGCAAATCGCTCGCCAGGTCGCCTGTAGACTCTTCCTCTGCGGTCGTTACCATGCAGGCACATTCTGCTTTCGTCCGAGAACATAATTTTATAGTCGCGCTTGGCGGTGTCTTGGGGTCAGTTTTGAGCCTGTGGCAGCACGTTTCGGGGTAAGATTTTCCTTCTTGAGTCTTCGCCTGACTGTCCATTCACTGGCGGCCGTCCCTCATACCTGCCTGAGTTCTTGTTGGATGTCAATGCCAGTCAAATGTCAAGAAGACGACACGATAAACCGGTCGTCTCTTTCAGATGTGGACCGGTGGCGACCAGATCCAAGCCTCCGTGTGAAGTCTCCAGTTTCCCTGTACCTTCTGTGTATCTTTGACATTTAGGACTGGCTTAAGTGGAGCTGACGAGCGATAGCCCGTTGGCTTACCCTTGTTGTAGCAACAACTTGAGCTGCTTCTGGAGGCGTGGTGTCTATTGTTATACAAGTCACAGGTCGTAATTACCGGAGATGTGTACCGGTCAACGTGTGATAGCCGACTGATTAAAAAAAAAACTTGTTTGATGTCGTGATGCCCCGGTATGGGCGACTTAGCGCCGCTTTCTTCATGACACCTCGGCGGTCCGTCCCCGCCAGGTGAGACCCCCCAGTTAGCTGGGGGAGGCCCGGCGAGTGATGACCAGCGATGAGGGTACCGACTCGACTCTCCTACAGATATGGTGTGTGGCTCCCACCCGCCCCGCTTCCAGAGCTAGCCGGTCACGGTAAGCTCTGGCTAAGAAGCCGTCGTGAGTGTGTGACCATTTATGTATAAGGCCTTCGTACCACACACGGTCGAAGGCCTTCTCCATGTCGAGGAATACTGCCACCGAGTACTCTCTCTTATTAATCGCGGCTGCGAGAAGGTGGAGTACCGTCGACAGCTGGAGCGTCGTGCTATGTTCCGCCCGGAAACCAAACTGTTCCGGTCGTGGTGCTATGTGTGGTAGATGTCGCAGCAGGAGTGCTTCGAAAACCTTGGAGACTGTCGGCAGCGGGGTGGTCGGCCGATAACTCTCCGGCTTCAGGATATTTTTCCCCGCCTTGGGCAGAATCACGACGCGCCCTTCCTTCCACGAGGCGGGACAGGCCCCGGTGCGCAGTATCGCCGTGAACAGGCACGATTAAAAATTCTGATACCGGGCCCTTTTATAGGGTTCCAAAGAGCACAACTCGCGCAGAGTGTGCCATACTGCAGCCTGTAAAAATGTATACCGATATGCTCCTAAACCGTTTATCCTAATTACTAAGAATAATTCTAGTGTTTGTTTTAATTGGTACACTTAGTAATAAGCTTTAAAAACTAAGACGCATTATAAACCTTCCTACTTAGCAGCCAGAGAGGTGGTTCCATTTTTTTGCTCGAGAGTGTATAATTTTGTAAACATGGTAATACAAAATAGGCAAGTACTTCCCTGATTGTAACAGCTCCACAGGGTCAAACTAAATTAGCTACTGAAACTTTTCAGACGTGATGGGTATCGATATCTTAACACGATAAAATAAAAAGGTTTTGATTTTTTTAGAGGTCATTGACCGCTGATAGTTACATGAAGTATGAGTTGAAAAAATATGTTTATCGTGTTTAGATATCGATACGAATCACTTCTGTGAAGTTTACACAAAAATAACCGATTTTTTTAACTGGTATTTCAAATCGTCGTTCGCCGTGGCGTGCTTGGTAGAGCGACACTACCGAGCCCACCCCTCCAGTGTAGCTCTAAACTTGACAATACTAAAAGAACCCGCGTCGGTTGCTCATCATATGATATTAACCGTTGTATACAGAATGCTACGCGGAAGTGAACGGGTCGGGTGGCGCGGCGTCGTCCTGCTCTGCGGAGCGCTCCGGGGAGGGTGACGGGGAGAGGTCGGGGGAGGGCGAGTCCTCCAGCGAGCGCTCCAACATACAGGTAGTGGAAGAGGAACTGCAGGATGACGAGGTCGAGCTCACCTACGAGGTCGGTGCACCATCAGTATCTTTATCTTTACGTAGTATGAAACAAAGGCCTTTTTCGTGTATCAGGGTGACCGCTTTCATCTTCTAAACTATGGTCCGTTCTAAAACTATTTGATAAAAATGTAAACAAATGGATCAGAAAACGTACCTGCGGAATGCCAATTTATAATGCCATTTACAAACCGATTGCTTCTCCTTAAAGATGTTTTGTCAAATGACAAAATGTTCTGTTAAATGACAGACAAATGTCTGTCATTTAACAGTTGAAATTTATTTTATAACCTCAATTTTCATCAATGATTTTTCAATTGCAATTTATTCAATGCAATTTATTTATTCAAACAGTAATTGTTGGAAAAAGTGGTGATATATAAAGTTGAGACCTTGTACTAACAGACGAAGTATTACTAATTCCCTTTAGTGAGTGATTGAGTAAGAATCTCACCTGAACAAGGTTTGTTTACACTTTCATTACATAATTTTGGAACAGACTATACACCATTGAATTTTATTCGGTTTTCACCATCGTTTAACTATATCGTACTCGTATAATACGTTACTATTAAACTTGGATATAGCACAAGTCTTTATGTTTTGACAGTCTTGTGTACCAGTCAACCTACTATATTTTTTTTTTTTTTTATATCGCAAGCAAAACTGCTCGACCATTCTGCCAGTGACTAAAGTTAATTGGAAACGCAATTGTGCATTATAAAAAACGAATTATAAAAAAACCAAGAAATTTAGACACAAAAAAATTCTTCGATTGATACGGTTGAATACAATGTAGCTGTTGTTGTGTTAGTACAGCCACGAGCACTAATATGTCAACACTTGGCAACTTTCAATTGCGATTTTTTTTTTGTGAAATAACGAACGCAACGTTAAAATACGACATATTACATAAACCTATCGTTTCGAAAATACTATGTTCGTAACAACATAAAATTTCATTAAACAATTAAGGAGAAAATCGATTTTGAATTTATCCAAGTGTATACATATTTATGCTCGTGACTGTACACACGGCGACATATCAAGCTATACATTTCCAGTTTTAGCTGAACTCGCGTGGTAGGTTTTCGTACGATGAAAAGGCAGCTTATTCTGGAAATGTATAGCTTGATATACGCGCGTGCGCGACTGAAACAAATAAATTTAATAATAGGTATCACATTAAATAAACATAACCATCAGTCAACCTTAGTATCACAAGCAGTAGAACCATAGAGTTAATGCTGTTGTTCTAGAGCGGCGGCAGCAGAGGGCGCGGCGCTCGCAAGCGACGCCTGGCCAGCTCGGCCAGCAGCGCCGCCAGCCTGCGCAGGCGCAGCGCGCACGCCGGCCGCGACCGGCACAGCAAGCCGCCCAAGCGGTAAGCACTATACCCACATTTATAGGGTGCTTTTCGGCCATGCACGCGGCCTGATGAAGCTACTTAAAAATACCGAATCTAGTCACCCTGCACGCTCTCCTTCGCATTCGACGTAATATGTTGCGTGGGAAACTAAACAAAGTTAAAAAAAATGCAAAATAACTTTTGTTAATGTTAGTATTTTGCTGAAATATTTAGATGTCGCGTCAAATAGACCACAAGGATCATTCAAGGTCAACTAGCCTAGTGCGCAAGCGCAGCTATATACCCTTTGTGTCGTGTAAACGCAAACGCTGAGGCGCCCAGAAGCCTCACTAGTGTCCCACAGCCGCCCGCGAGCGCTGCGAGGAGCCGTGACGTCACTCGTGTTCTATTGGTAATATTTACTTGCGCAGCACCCGCGAGCGCTTCACGGCCGCCACGTCGTCGTCGTCGTCGTGCAGCAGCGGCTCGTCGGCGGGCTCGGCGCGGCGCTACGAGTCGGACCGCTCGTACCGGCCGCGCTACTCCACCGACGACGACGCGCCCCTGCACCTGTACCGCACGCGCCACGAGCCCGCCGCAGGCTCGCCGCCCGGCCCGGCGCGGAGGAGGCATGCTGTGAGTCAGCCTGGATTTTTATTTTGACAAAGTTGTCGACATCTGCTGCTCCGTAAACTATCACAACCGCGGCGAATAATTTCAAAAGCCGCCTTCTTGGATTATATCCTCATTTTCGGCATCGACTCCCCTAAAAAAAAAGACAAGACGAAAAAACGTAGGCGTGTGTTTATGTGGGCGAGCGTTCTTGTTTGTTGTATGCAGCAAACCATCTGTCCGAGTCTGATCAGAAAAAAGACAAAGGTTCAAACTCAAAGCATTTATTTCAAATAAACCAATTACAGGCACTTTTGAATTGTCAAGGGGTCGGTCAGTCAGAAAGATGAAGCTAGTTGCCCATTCCAAAGCGTAGTAGGTACCTATGGAGAAAAACGGGCAAGAAACTCCATGGACACTCTTAAATCAAAATATGGTTACAAAATATTGGTCACATCATTCATGTTGAAATTATGCATGTGAGAACGATGCAGAACGTTAAAAGCGTCCGTAATAAAGAGACAAAAACAATTCCAATATTAAATTTAAATAAGCCGTGGCAGCCAAGAGATGACTAGTCCCTACTGACGGCGGTTTTGTGACTAAGATTGTGATTTTACCGTGTGAGCAAGTGAGTGTATCGCATATTCATGTTATACTATTTTGTAACAATATTTCGAGTGTCCGTGGAGTTTCTTGCCCGTTCTTTTCCATAGGAACTACTACGCTTTGGAATGGGCAACTAGCTTCATGTTACTGACTGACCAACTCCTTGACAATTCAAAAGTGCCTGCAATTGGTTTAATTGAAACAAATGCTGTTCACTATTCAAGCCACGTACATTACTTGCAGGGAGCCGGCGTGTCGCTCCGAGCTCGTCGCGCTCAGCGGCAGTACAACGAGGACAGTGAAGAAGACTCGGTAGCTGCCATCAGCAAGCGCCTGCAGCACCACCAGCACGCGCGCACGCACCACGCGCACCAGGCCAGCAGGAGGAGGCACCATGCTGAACAGGTACTCAGGAGCTGGACTAACATCCTAATGTATTTAGAGTGATCTTGTCACCTGCACGCTGCGTGAGGGGTCGAGTTGCTGCAGGGTTGGAGGTGGTCATTTATACCACAGCCACGTGGGCCAAAGCGGCTTACTTTTATATTTGCTCTGCGCTTTCCTGAACGCGTTGGTGCGACGTCGCGCTCTCATCAACCCTGGCAGGTAGAAGTCATGTATGAAGTTTGCTAGAGCTCTCTCTTGGGTTGCTGGACATAGGGCTCTGCCAAGTTGCGCCACAAAACCTGGTCCTCCGCCTGCCACACCTCGTCTGTTTCAGCAGCCTTCTAACGTGGTCGGTCCATGTAACTGGTTACTGGACATACCGCGGAATACTGACATTTCTGGCTTGTGTTGTGTCCAGAGCGCGAGCGCAGAGGGCAGCGCGAGCGCGGCGCACACGAGCGACCACAACTACTTCAACGGGCACGCGCCGCACGCGCCGCACGCGTCGCACTCGTCGCACGCGTCGCACAGAGCGCACGCCGCACACGCCTCACACAGCGAGCGCAGTGCGCACAGGACCAATGGAAACGGTACGCACGCACACGCATAGCATGCAGTAACTATATAGGACTATAAACATAGCATAGTTTGCTGAGACACATCGGACGGGGCCCGCAGAGGCGGGCCAGCACCAGCCGGGGGTTGCGGAAGATTTGTACGTTCCCGCGACCCCCGGCGTAGGTGTGAGACGGAACACCGGGGTGGTTTTTAGTCAGTAAGAGTCTGACAGACCCCTCCGCCCCCCCAGGGCGGGGGACATCCATGAGGATTTTCCACCCCGGAAAAAAAAAAAAAAAAAAAAAAAAAAAAGTTTGCTGAGACACGAGTCACGAATCTTGAATATTTGCCGGAAGAATATTTAAACAAATTCAGATTTAGCGCTGAAAGATTTGATGCTTGTCTCACGAGTAAGCATTGTTCTAGAATACGAGCCTTGACTGGCCTTGACTACAATAGTACCGCACGAGTTGTAGGTATATCTCCACTTTACGAAATGAGTAAGCTTTAGAGAAAAAGTTGTTTCAATGTGCACGTTATATTTGTTTTTTTGGAAATCTAAATGTGTTGTAATATTTCCTGAATCTTATGCGAGCCGCATTCATTGATATAATATTGTTGTTTTTGGATAATATCAGTATCTTGAGAAGACACTTGAGGGAGCGAGATTAATATCTCAGCGATACAGACAGCGCGCGTAGCGAACGGAGGCTGAGTCTGTAAGTAGCAGAACGAACTGGTTCCAGACATTACCGGTCACCAACGGCGTAATAACTAATCCCCAGTATTGTATGTTGCAGGTACCGCGGTAGACGGGTCGGGCGGGTCCAACGGCTCGAGCGCGGGGGCCGCGGGCCCCGGGGCCCCGGGCGCCGTGTCCATCTCGTCGCGGGGCCGCGTGCGCAAGCTCACGGCCAAGGCGCGCGGCCTGCTCCGGGACTGAGCCAGGGCCCGCGCGCAACGCGCGCAGAGGACGTAGGACAACTGTGAACAAAGAAGTCATTGAATGTGGTGACTCCTAACGTGCTAGTGCCGGCGTGCCGCGAGCGGCGGGACGGTGATACTACTTAATGTTTAGCGTGTGCTGGAGTATGTGTTACACACATACTCTTATTTTGTCTTTAATCGAGTAATAAACTCACAGTAAACTTAATACGGGAGCTTAATTACATAGAAGAATAATGCCCAATTTCGCTAACACTAAGCGTCACCTAAATGAATACCCAAATAAAAGCGCGCTGTTGGATTTTCAACGCTCGGCTTAGCTCCGAAAGTTGAAAATCCAACGGCGCGCTTTTATTTGTGAAAATGGGCAGGAATGTATAAAAATGTTAAGAAAAGTAGTTTGTTATACTCAGTGCAGTCAGACAGAGTCCAATATTAAGTATATACTACTTAATATGCAATGCAAAGGAATAATACTTTCGTCCTGTTTTCAAATACTTGAACAATGCACGAGTTTCAGTGAGAACACACTAATATGTATGTCTAGAGGATGTCGACTCTACAAGACATAAACCCCGTGAACAAATGTTATAATATAGAGGGGTGCTGTGTCACACCACTATCGCTACTGTTACAGTTAAAACACAAAATTACGATTAGTATTTGTTTACTTTCACATTGATGCTGCAAGCCAACTAGTGTGGTACGATTTATCGACAAAATTGCGTGTTGTTTGACTCACAGTGTAGTGTTGTGTGTAGGTGTATGTTATCGACATCGATAGTGAGCGGCTCGGTCGCGTCCGTCTTGTGATATTACTGTATATTGTAGTTCGTTGTAAGCTCAACTATACATATTTAATAGCGCTGCCGTCGCTCTTCAGTTGTTTGTGTTCAAGCTTTAGTTCAATTCAAAGATTACTGTGTGCACGGTTACCTTATTATAAATAAACACAACAGGACAACAGGGCCAATACTCATGTTAGCAATTAATTATAAAGTACATTCAACCACACATCAATGATAACAATGTGACATTGATCACACCTTTATTTCGTAGTATTGAGGGTGGTTTTCCTAGTTAAAGGTGTCACTGACTTGCAGTTCGCAGTACCCCTGCGGCAATATTTCGGTAGGCGTTTGCAATACATTGTGCCCCGTTATTGACATGTTCTTCTGACAAGAGTTCTGTTAGCTCAATATAGTAAATAAATATTTCACTGCTTTAGGGTCAGCGCACACGTGTCCGACAAGTTTGTATGTGTCTTTAGTTCTAGACAAATGTTTGTAGGAAGCAATCTCACGGTCGAGTGTAGAGCGCCCCTTAAGATATGTAAAGAACAATGTAAATGAAATAAGAATTAATTGTAAATATTAGACAGTCGTCAGTGAATAACTTAACGCACAGGTTTAGTTTATTTGTATATGTAGCATCAATACTGTTTAATCTCGTTTTTATTTTATGTCGCGTGTAGGCCCTCTATACGCAAATATTGAGTGTTGCCAGTATTTAAGTTCCGTGTAGAATGTCAGTGAATGGTATTTTAACATGTTCGGTGCCGGGTTGGGGATACGTTGCGTTAACGTATTATTTGATGAGCAAAATTACCAATACTGTGAACAGAGTTCAATGAATGCGCGTATTGTTTTGTTTTGAAAAGACTCATTTTAATTGGCGACATTCAGACAAATGCAGGAGATATTTTTGTGTAATTTTTGCACGAAACGGACCCTACAGTCCTGTCATTTATTTGACCTCTGACAGCAACCTTATTAATTTATCTTTAATTCAGGCGCATTACCCATAATTAGGCGTATTACTTACAACTATGTTAGTATAATTAAATGAGACAAACTTATACAACTAGAAACAATAATACAACACAACTTACAGAACACTATATCTATTAAGTTTATTATTTCAACGAGAATAAAGTTCACTGCGATGCAAAAGTAGAGATATAACAACTGTACCGGGCGGCGTCGAGTGACTGGCGTGTGTGTGCCGACTCGCTAACGTCAGCTATTAGTGCTATCTCTTTCTAGCAACTTTTCTGTTCGCCTTCGCATCTGGCTTTGGTTGACACAATGACGTAAACGTCCTAAAAAATCCAAAGTTCGAGTGCTACAAGGATAGTTTGGCACCTGAATAACATTGACTGGGGGTCGTTGTTTGTAAAAATTTGTAAAATTGTTTCACAGACATTGTATTCACGAAACAAGATGGCGGCGTTAGTTCCGATTTTGGCCACGCTCCAAAAGATCCTTGTACACCTGTAGATGCGAATGGTGGCTTTGTACAGCTGTAGTTTCCTAGGAAAGCGGTTTCGTGATATTATACCCGCCGTCATGACAATCTGTCATTTAAACCACTATTTCACATTAAATCAAACCCCGCTGCCCAAAGATTTAAATCGCTAGATTTGCTCTTACCGTTCTTAGTCACGCGAGTGTCCATAGTGAGGCGTTAATAATAGCGTTTGCATGACAATCAAGTCACAGCGTCATTGTGTGTCAAAACTAAACAGAAACGCGACTATCTTGTAACGCGATAGGACGAATCTAACGATTTAAATATTTGTCGCTGTCATAATTTTCATGGCAGCCATCACTCTGGCCGTTCAATGCGGCCGCCGCTCTTCCAGGAAATCGTAGCTTAAAAGGGCCCATCCCGGTCCGTCTATCGCCAACGCGCGCATGATTGAAAAGCTTGTTGTTTCATCCAACGCAATGTTTGAAACAAGAAGCAAGAGTGAGAACGCGATAACATCGAACGAAAATTGGCGCGCGGAGATTTCACAAAACTTGTTGCAGGAAATAAGTGTTTTTGAAGAAGCCTTACAAATTTTTGGAAAATATGGTTGTCATTTCGAATCTCCATTACATGTGCGAGGTTTTGATGATAATGTTTTCTATACGTTTACAATTTATGAGTAAATTATGAACGGTCAAAGTTCAGGTAAAATTTGTGCAAAAAGCAGATTTTTGGAGGCTTATACTGAATTTATTTCTCCAAATTTTGAATTTTTGCTTGCATAGAAACCTAGATAAAGTACACAAGACACATATTAATTCAAAAATTTCAGTGAAAGATGTGTTACAACGCCATAATCACGTACGAGCGTTTGTATGAAAAGTATGACGGGTTGGCCGCTCTTAACTCAGCTGATCAGAATAAAATGTACAAACAATAGACATGCTTTAACTTCCGTGCTTAATAATTAGTTGATCGGGTGCGTACCGGTGTACCTGCGCTAAGTTTAGTTGTACCGCACTGTCTTATATAATGTAATTATAATTTATTGCTTTATGTATTAAAGTCTGTTATGTATTATTTACTCAGTGAATGCATTTCCCCGACTGCGGTGGATGTACTTATGTATCGATATCACTTGAAGTAGGAATATTTTGATCAAATGCGACCAGAATGTTCTATCGTAATTTAAGCAAAATTTTCTTTCGCTTAGTGAAAATTATTTCGAACGTGTTCGAGGGTTCCAAGCTAAGAGTAATCTCTCTTGCGGATAATAAAAGAGAGAGATGGGAAAGAGAACATGCTGTCTCTTTTCTGTGTTACTTGTTAAAAGTTATTTATTCTACTCTCTGTGTCAAATAACTCGTTATGAGTGTTTTAGTATACGTGCCGCCATCTTTAGTTTGTATTCTATTAGATCAATTTATATATTAGTAAATCCAGAAAAAAAAAAGGAATGAGGTCTTAATAGGTCAGTAGTATTTTATTAATTATAGCCATAATTATGTAATCCATCTCACTGTAACTTTTATAATTATTTGACCATCTAATGGCAACACCGGAGTCGGGTTTTTATTTTATGACAACATTATTTACAATAAATTGATGCGAATATTTTTTGTAAAATGAAACAAAACTATTATTAATAGTTATTACTATTTTGTCATTGTGATATTAAGTATGCAACGAGCAGTGTGGAGTGACCTTGATACGTGATGTATCAATTATTATTACAATGTTTGACGTATGAACAAACCATAATATCGCACAAACTACGGTATCATTGTTTAAATGGAAAATATTATCAATTTATGTATGTATGCTCTATGGCAACACTAAAGAGCAATTTATATTGAATGCGTGGCAAAGTACAAACTATGTGACCTGCATTTGCCTTCGCTAGCTTCAAGGTTGTCACACTACTTACAACTGGCAACAAAATTGTGTATTCAGAGCTTACATTTTAGTCTCCACTCCCATTTACACCTTTGTGTTGCCAGTTAGTAAAATTAAAATAAGGAAGTGTAAAGTTGATGTTCTTACTTAATTCTCTGTGTTTAAGCAATGTAATAGATATAATTAGTGAATACGTAGCAACAATTTTATAACTGAATTCTATACCAATGTGTTTTGTACCCCACAACGTTTTATACAAAGTAACTTTGTTTAATGTAAACTCAATGGTTAACTGAGCCCCAGGGTGCTCCAGTCAGTTCTACTAAGCTCAACAGTGCTCGAGTGAGGTCTGCTACGCTCAACCGCGCTCTACGACAATAGCCCGCTCGTTTTGTTAGCAGTAACGTCTAGAATAAGTGTCGTTTGGTGGTGAGGGCGGCTCAAGTCGCTTGGTGTACATTGTACCTATGTATATACGTGTGTGAGAATGTGCGTCTGCGAGCGTGCATCGCGGCGCCGAGTTGATACCAAACAGAATTAAATGAATATTTTGGAAAATGTACCCTGTTTTATTTATTGATTCAAAAGTCGCTGATCCAGCGATCTGATCCAAGGGATTGGTCAAGGCAGATCACAGGCTACATAACAAAGAGCGTCAAGGCTTCGCCGGCCAGCAGAACAGACCGATATTGGTCGCGTTGGCTACATCTCAGGAAATAGTCATTCTATTAATGAGCAACGAAAAATCATCGAGCTAAAAACTTGTCCTATTTGCGGCACTCGCTCTCTGTACGTCAGTGGCGGCGTTAGCCATCGCGAGCGCCGACGGCCTCGCGCATGTGGGGGCCTCGCAAAAATGTTTAACAAGTTATTATTTTAGTTATTTGTAATTATTTCCGTACGGCGGCGTGAGTAGTATTTTTCCAGTCTTTTGGCAACACTATAAAAGTTAAAAAATCCATTTTTTGGTCATTGAGGGTAGTTGTACGACGCAAACATCCACGCGCCGTTGACTGCTTGCAGCACGTGCTCCTCCATCCACTTGGCTGCCACTGTTCGTACACCGGACCGCGACATGTCCTGGTTTCCTACACTTCAAGCACACGAAGGGTTTCGCTAATGGCTGCGGGGCTGCTTGGCCCAATTCTTAAAGTCACTCCACGTCGTTCCTTGGACTTATACCATTTGCGATAGTGTTGGGTTTGCACACGCGGTAGTAGTTCTTAATACGGAATCGGGATACATCAAACTCCAACGCCGGTTAGAGACACTATGTTTATTCAATATGGCGCTAGCGCAACCGGCGCTTCACTTGGCAAGGGTATTTGTGCATACAGCCTATGCCCAACACAACAGATAGCCATGTTGATGATGATGCTGCTCGTTTAAGCGCCTTATTAATGGCCAAAACAAGTTGACCACCTTGCAGTCAATTTTCAACAAAACACAAATCAGCTCAGATCCATTATCGCGCATCCATATTATTCAAACATGGCACGCCAACGGTCACTTGCCGCGTTTTCATTTTGCGCCTCAACCAACACGTATCACACTTCTGAGGACGGAGAAGGTACGTCTCTCTCGAGATCGATTCAACCATATTCAAACTACTGTGGGCGTACTGTGGGAAGTGTTGGTTATTGCGCAATAGAAAAACTGTTTGCGGTTCAAATCAAATTATAATTTACGAACAAATTAATCACACACTTTAGGTAGGTACACGACACAACTATACGGAACGCGCGACAGTTTCTAAACGTATTCACTGCTTAAGGGGTAACGGTAGTAGAAAATCAGTCATGGAGGTCGCCATGTTTTTTACAAATGGCGTCTATGTAAAAAAGCATGGTGGTCTTCATGACTGATGTCCTCCTACTGTTCCCCTTGAATAGTTTACTACAATGTAAGATAACAAGAACCTTAGCCAGCGCAACGCGTGGCCGGGTCTGCTATAATATTATAAAGAAAAAAGATATGATTGTTTGTTTGTATTGAATAGGCTCTGAAACTACTGAACCGATTTCAAAAATTCTTTCACTGTTTGGAAGCTAGACTATCTCCGGGTGACATAGGCTATATTATATTATGCTTTGCTACCCGGGCGAAGCCGGGGCGGGTCGCTAGTAAATAATATTTTTTTTAAATTGTGAGCTCAAAAGCTCCGTATCAAGTGAGAACACGTAGCTTAAAATTTGAAAAAACATTTTGACAATTGACAGCTGATAAACAATGACACACGTCATTTTGGTCTCAAACGAAAGCGTTCATTGGAAGATATTCTAGAATTTATTCACTATAAGGTCAAATAATTACTTTAAAAGTATTTAATTGTATTTATTATACGTCGAATCTCAATTATTTACATATATTTACTGTCTGAAACGACTTTATACCACCACAGTGCCGAATCGGTCTTGAGTGGGTGTTGATATTGTGAAATATCCTGTTTAGTGTGCAAAACAGGTTTTATCGTTGACATGGATCCCCTGATTGAGGAAGAGATAATGGCAGAAGAGGAGCCGTCGACGCTCAGCATGATCAATCCGCTCAGCTTCAGTAAGTACAGCTACTTAGTGATAACATAGCTCCTTTTTTCCTTATAAAATTACTCAATATTTTAAACAAATATTATTAAAACCTCGGTTATCGTGTAATAGCTAATATGTAGTGCATCAACTTAATATCTTGTAGCCAAAGTAAAGTGCTAGTGGCGGAAAATTGACAACAGGAAGATTGAACTTTGGTTAATTGTATTATGTATGTCAGTGAGCTGTTACTGTTATCATGAATATTGCTGGCTGATGGATACTAGAATGTTACAAGATTGTCTTGAAAGTGTAACATGGTATCCATACTAATATTATAAATGCGAAAGTAGCTGTCTGTCTGTTACCTTTTGACCCCTTAATGGATATTAATGTCGTTTGGCATACAGATAGACTTTAAAGGTATGAGGAACAGGGTGTAAAGTTTACTTATCCTCCATAGAAAAGGAGAATCCTCCGACCAGACAGGTGTTGTGTCTGCCCAACGATTGATGTTGGGATGTTGTATATGTATACGGTAGTTGGGCGGTAAACTTCTAGCGAGATGCAGGATTTTGCGTGACGTCAGAGTGAAGCGTAGCTCGCATGTGGCGTTGTAGATGTCGTCACAAGACTTACTTGGGCATAGGATACTTTTTATCCCGGTAGTAAGTTCCTTTGGGATGCTACCAATATGCAATAGCAATGCTCTTTTCCTATCAATCGCGTATGAGTCATCTGCAATGAACATATTGCACACACACATTGAACACAACAATTGTGCTGTTGTTATGCCAACTATTTCAATAAAACACTAAATAAACTAGTGTTTTATAAGTAAGCAGACAAATTAATTATAGTTTTTATAATTATTGTTGATAACAAAGTCTGTCAAAGAACAAAAATATAATATAACTTCAATAAAAAAGTTTGTTGTTTAAAAATGTAATGCGAACTGACCAAGTGACAATTGATATTTTTAAACTACAATTTTTATTCTTAACTGTTGATGCTGCAATAATCTGTTATTCAAAATGTTCCAGTGCTCAAGTTCCTAGCCTCATATGGTTGGTTTCTTGTGGGAGGAGCAGCAGTCACTCTGTACATCGCACACAGACTGCGGCCAGTGCTGGCCAAGTGGCAGCAAGCGAGGGAAGATGCCGAGTACCATAAGAGTAAGTAGATGATCATCAGAGAAGCTTCAGCATAATCGGCACAAATTGTGAACTCTCTAACTCTATATTATCTTGAACAATTCATATTTAGTAATTCCGAGGTCAGCTATTTGTGGCTGTACCTATACAATTACTTACTCTTCCTGAGTCCTGAAGTGGAGACAGTGGATCAGCAAGCGCAGTGTGGGACGCCCCTCAGCTAGTTGATGAATGATAAATAATGTTATTTCTGTACAAATACTTTTACACATCAGTCATATTTTTTTAACTAGATGAGGTCAGCTTTTCCTATATGACTACTCTGAGAAGAAAGGGCAAAAAAAACTCGGAGGTCACAGACTCTTGTAAAGTCCAGACATAATCTTGGTCAGATCATGTGAAGACCATGTAGATCAGTGTCTGAAATAGTCTTTTGAAGAAAGAACCACACGATTGAGTGGACCTGTCCAGTCAGTGCACGCATTTGTCAGTAATCGTGCAGCTCAACTAAGAACTTAAGGAGCTTAATGATTCGAAGGACAATACCAAAGAAAGGACATTTGGGTAGGCCGCATAAATTACTCAAACTGCTAGATCATGACCAAAACTAACTGAGAAAAAAAAAACAAAAAAGCAATAATGGACCGGTAACCTTAAAAGGGTAGCTGCGACAGACTGGACGCGGAGGGCGGACGACAGGGTGCTGTCGTGCAGCCTAGAAAAGGCCTATGTCCAGCGGAGGACTGCGTTAGGACGACTTGATTGATTTTGACTTACTCTTGATCTATCATGCGTATCCTGCTGCCCATGAAATGGTTCGTCTAGCTTCACCTTCCAATCAATAGACACTAGGACTAACAGTTTTACCACGTTTGTGGCCAAATTCATTAAGATTTGAGAGAAATTCGGGATAGTGCCCTTGATATTAGTGTCTGTACGTTTAGCCACGATTGGATGATTGTTATACTGGCTAACATATTATTGATGCATTACCTTCCAGACCCGGACGTGGCACTAGCTCGCATGGACGCGGTGCAGCGCGCGCGGGAGATACAACAACAGAAACTCCTCGAGGCCTCGCAGAGGGCGCTCGAGCTGCAGAAAGAGGTACACGCTAACCCCGATATTGTTGGTCATTTTTAGGGTTCCGTACCCAAAGGGTAAAAACGGAACCCTATTACTCAGACTTCGCTGTCTGTCCGTCCGTCTGTCACCAGGCTGTATCTCAAGAACCACGATAGCTGGACAGTTGAAGTTTTCACAATTTATGTATTTCTGTTGCCGCTATAACAACAAATACTAAAAACAAAATAAAAGAAATATGTAAGAGGGGCTCCCATACAAAAAACGCCATTATTGCCTATTTTTTTTTATAGGTATTGGTACGGAACCATTCGTGCGCGAGACCGACTCGCACTTGGGCAGTTTTTTTGGTTTGTTTTTATGCGGAATGTTTCAAATCAAAGTGGTTTTCAAGAAATAACTTAGAATTTGGAAAGGGCATTTCTCAGACCTATGTGAAAGCATAGGGCAGAGATTATGGTATTGAATAACCAACCTTATAATTAGTGCCTGAAAGTGTAACTTAGCCTGGACGAAAGGTCGAGGAGCGTTTCAAACACAAAGCGACTGTTTTGCTGTACAACATTGAACTTTATGACACCCACAATAAAGTTGCTTATTGTCAATGTTAATCTATAAATTAATTAAGTAACGAATGCTTATATTAAACGAAGCTAAAGTAATTGTTTTTTTTTGTTGTTTTACAGCGTGAGGAACGCAAACGTGCAGAAATGGCGGAGCGTCTCGAGAAGTACGGCACTGCAGCCGGACAGAAACTTGGCAGCGGAGAGAAGGGTGACGGTACGTACCGAACAACGCCATCCGTATACAAGTGGAACGGCGTATCATACGTCCTGAAGCTGGAGGCGAGACTAATTTCGCGAAAATAGAGCGTTTTAAAATTGCTGCGGGCCAAATCACGAAGCATTTAAATCAAACTATAAGCATTTATTTCAATTAAACCATTTACAGGCACTTTTGAATTGTCAAGGAGTCGGTCAGTTAGTCAGAAAGTTGAAGCTAGTTGCCCATTCCAAAACGTAGATCTCTATGGAGAAGAACGGGCAAGAAACTCCATGGACACTCTTTTAAATCAAAATATGGTTACATCATTCATGTTGAAATTATGCATGTGAGAACGATTCAGAACGTTAAAAGCGTCCGCAATAAAGAGACAAAAACAATTCAAATATTAAATTAAATAAAAATAACCTGGTAATTAAAATAACCCATGGCAGCCAAGAGATGACCAGTCCTAACTGACGGCGCCCGTTCACGAACATGATTTAAAATTTATTGAATAAATATGAATTTCAAGAAATTTGAATTCTGAGTTCAGTTCCGCCCGGTTTTATAATCATATTTACCCAAATACCTGATACTCATAGTAGGGATAAAGCGAGAACTTGTTATCTAAATAATGTCTAAAGCGAGAACTTGTTATCTAATCATGTCAATCATTGAATTATTATGCCAAGTCCGTTACTGATGCTGGAGATCACAATTCACAAGTCCGTGCACTACAACGTCTGCTCTATAAAGCCAAGCGCATATTACAACCGCATCGGGCAGCAATAATAGTATATAAATTATGATTCTTGTGCCTTATTTGTATGTATTTTATTGATAAATCCCTTCTTTCTCAACAGACTACATGCCTCTGAGCGCGGGTGCCTCCACCTCGTCCTACCGCCCTCCCAAGAAGTCCAAATGCGGCGGCGGCGGCTGTGGACGATAGATCAACATTCAGCAGACAGTAGATTCGTCGGGCAGTAGCCCAATAGGCAGTACTGCACCCTTCTGGCCGGAGAATGAGAAACTTTCCGGCCTGTTGCTCATACCTGTATATTGGTCCCGTTTCAAAAACTAACCCTTTATAATTTAGTATTGTAAACTCAATGGTCTAACTCTCGGTTAATAAAAGCCTATTAAACGGATTATTTCGTTTATCCACCCTAGGGTGGAAACTTAGAAACACGTGTTCATTTATCCACCTCAGACGAGGTCGATAATCGGAATTTGTATCGTTCGTCTGGGGTGGATAAATGGAATTACCGTAATAAACTAAATCGGTTGTCAAATCTCATAATAATACCAGCCTGTATAATAGGTTATTTTTTATTTCTGTCGAACCCCGCGTCCTCGCCACGCACGTGTATGCAACGTGTTTATGTACTAATATCGTTTACACCCAAAACAAGTTGTAAAGAGTACAAAACTTGTCAAAAATGACGAAGTGATTAAAATAGTAAACAATACATGTCTCAAACAACGTCTATAAATGTTTTTGACAATTTTTTTAGAAGACACGAAAATATGTATCACCACTTTTATAGGGTTCGGGGTAACAATCACGACCCACGGCCGCTAACATGAGATTTGACAACAGATATATTAATAAACCCTTCATAAATTGTGGGTTAGCATAGTTCCATGCCATGTCTTAGTAATAAAAACTCTTTCTCTATTGATTTATCAAAATATTGTCTCATATCTCTACTATTTCCCATTGTAATAGAACATAAAAGATATTCCAGCAATTTGTTGTCACAAATAATAATAATAATAATAATTGTGATGTTAATAATTAATAAATAATTATTGTTTCAGATATGATCTTATCTTAGACTTAGGGCTGACTTTTCAACAGTCGGATAATTTTTATCTAAAGAATAAAAATTACAGTTTGACATATTTTCTATACAAAAGCTGACCAACTTTCAGATACATTCCTCAGATAAAAGTTACCTTACTATTGAAAAATCAGCCCTTAGTGTAATTTGGTCGAGTGGCGACCGAGTTTTAATAAAATAATAATTGATCTGATTATTTCGTTGTTTTTCTTATGTTACACGTAGGCTTGCCAGAGTTTGTCGTATCCGAGCTTGGCGTGACCGTGGGTCGCAGTGGACGCTCCCGCCGATCCTGAAAGCGAAGCTAAGTACCTGCACCTGCGTAGCTAAGCCGTGTGCAGAAAAGTTATTGCGCCTTAACTGTCCCAAATCGTCTCTTCTCGTACAGAAACGTAACGAGCAGGGTCTCCAGTTCCCCACTTCAAATAGTTTCGATCACGTTACAATATTAAGACCAAAGTCAAGATTGCACCACTGTTGTAATTCAGAAGAATCATCGACTCTTAACATTCAGCGCTCACTCGAAAGAGTATAATAACTATACGCGCTCACTACGCTTGTCATAGTATAAAGACCAATAGTGTACGCTACACTCGTTAGATGGCGCTGCGCTACTTTAGTGAAATAATGATCGTACTGACATGGGACCCCATCTTATTCAGCTGAGGAGTGATCAAGGCTGACCAATTAGTAGGACAGGAATGAGGCAAGGGCCATGGTCGCACCACTTCGAGGGGTGATCAGAGTCGAATAGTCATTAATAAAAAATAAACAACGATTCAACATCAAAATAACACTCCGGACTCCGGTAGGCCGAAAAGCGAAGAAAACCAGCTTAGGTGGAGATTTACAGGAGACTCCGCTCTGGAGTGTAAATATGGTGCTGTCCCACAAACACCAGCGCACTTAATATCGTGTGCAGCGTGTCCTGTTGTCTGCAAGGAACAGGAGTTGGATGTACGCTACCGAAGGTGTTAAGCTCGGAGCCAAATTCTGGGCTGACTGTATACAGATTGCCATCGACACGCTAAGAAGATTAAAATCTATGACCCATAAAATCATAGTAAAATTAGAATTATTTAAAAAAAAATATTATTTAACTTTGGGTGTACAGTCACCAAAAGAGATAAGTAACCAGGGTCGTCGACATAGTTGAAGTTTAGTAAGAAACCGATGAATGTTTTGGAATAAAATTTAATTTAGTTAATAGAAAACAAACAGGTCATTTATCAAATTAAATTTCATTCGGAAAATCCATCGGTTTCTTACTAAACATCAACTACATCCGACGACCCTGGTTACTTATCACATTTGGTGACCGTACCTACTCACATAATTTTAATAGTGCCTATTGATATTTTATTTTATTCTAATCTATTCTGTATAATAATGTTTTTCTTTTATTATTCGTAAGTTGTTTTTTTCATGCGCCATATTTTACATAAATACATAACGAGAGAAAAAGGGTCTCTTTGTTTCATGATAGGTTATAGAATCTTTCACCTTCATTTTAACACGCATTCATTTCAGCATCACTTTTTTTTTTGGGTGGGTAATCATTATATGACCTCTCCCGCTCTGGGCGGGATGAGCTTCACTAACTTGTAGTTATAACTAACTATGTAGTAAATCTTGAAAGTCAATTTTAACCTACTTCTAATTATTGTCGTATCGAAATGAAACTATGTATGTGTATGCAGTTCGGATGACATACTATAATCTGGTATCTTGGAACTGATCTGATGATGGAGCCAGGAGGTGGATAGTGGAACTCTTCAGTGGCTACTAGTACTTAGAGTTGGCTTATCCCGATCGGGTCCCATTTGGTGGTATTCGTTACGAATGGTGATGAAATAATTATTTTGTTCCGAACCGATCCCAGTACGAAAATATGATCCGCGCTGTGAAACGATACATGGAAATGAAAATTAAGAGTAGGTACAGATATTATTTGATTTTTTTAATTACTTAGTTTTTTTTTTAAGTACATACTTTTATTACAGAGAAGTAAGTATATTTGCCTGAAATAAATGATTTTTATTTTTATTTTGACCAAACATATGAACGTAAACGAAGCAAAAGGGGTATGCAAGGACCGTAGCAGGTGGCGTTCTTTAGTTTCTTTTTTATTTATTATCTATAGTGATTTGCCACCGTCACAAAACAGACAAGACAGTGGCAAATCAATCATAAATCAAGTTCAGAGCGGCCACAATTTCAGTATCCTATACACACCGGGAAATACTGGTATAAATGCAGTAACTACATTTTTCAATATCGAACCTTAACACAAATTAAATAACGTCCAATATCCAATAATCTAGTACCTACCTCAATTAGAGTGCAACGCTAATAAAGCCATAAATTAATCGTAACGATCAAAGAAGGTGTTACTAATCAGCTGATTGCTGAAACGACTACATTATTACGGATAATTCCATGCGATACTAGAATATTTATGTAGGAGCGATGCGCTCAAGTGAGTCCGATGTCCGACTGCAGGCGGTCATTGCTGAGACATCCATCACATTATTTCTCCGGAAGATTATAGGTTTATGAGGATTATGAGAGCAAATCCTTAAAAAGTAAACTTTTATTTATTTATTTAGAGGCGGGGTAATTGCGTAACACACTAACAGTAGCTGGCTTTCACTTTGACAGTTCAACAACATGATTGTTGTTGAGCAGACAATTTTTATAACATATGAAGCAATGGATTAGCAATATTCTTCAAAATGATTAAGATTGTGATCGATAGTGTGTTATGCAAGTAGGGTGCAGGTCCGAACTTTGCGCAGAAGGCTGCGCAATAAAAAACTTTTGGGAACCAAATGGTCACACGAGGCGAGTGTGACTGAGAGTTCATGCACGAAAGTTCAGCCCGGACTATGCCTATGTTCAGATCGAGACTGATGTGAAGATTCGAATGACGTTGTTCCGACACACGCTATTTCGAAAAAATTGCGATTGGTACCTACGCCAGTTCGAAAACACATTGGAATTGAAAACCGCTATATCGAATGCCGGTAACGCGACCACGCTATTTCGAAGAAAATTGCGAGTTTTACGCCAGTTCGAAAGTCATGGTATCGAAATCCAGTGCGTTAATTTGTCTGGAAATCGAACTCATGAAGTCACGACCCAGTGTTTACCAAAAACTACTTACGCTAAGATAATTTATTGATTTACTTATAATAAAACTACATATCGACCGTATGCTGGCAATACCTCCGAAGTGCTTTGAGGACAAGTTTGCAGGAGAACATAAAATCTGAATATTTATAAAAATAGAGATGGTATTCATAAACCCAAAATCCAAATTTATTAGCTTATGTAAAATTAATAAAGTTGAATTTTGGGTCGATTAATCTTGTAATATGAGAACAATATTATTAATTAAGAACTAAATAATAATATATAAATAATCTTAATAATACTATGTTTAAAAAGAAACTGAAACAATTTTTAATTCGTAAATGTTATGACAATTGAGTTGATGTAGGACACCACTGACATTTAGCTTATTACAATATCATATTTAGATTATTATTATTTTGAATTTCGTAATTGTGTTAGTACGTAAGGAATTGTGTGTTAGTATGTGAGTAATTGAGTTATCTCATTTTAAATGTGTGTCCGTTGTTTCGACACCACTAAATTTATTATTATTTGTATGCTCTCGAGTAAAATGTAGCGACCTGACCATCTTAATATAACATCCTATTGTATTGAAACCTACATTTACGAATAAATTTGATTTGATTTAATTTGATTTGAGTTTTTTTTTTCTGTAATCAGCTTTAGAAAAACCTGAAAAGCCCATCCAAATGAAAATATTAAGTTACAAGAAATTACATTTTCTATACCTACCAAAACCCTTAAATCAAACAAACTCTATCTTTCTTAGTTTATTCTTAAACGCAGTTCAAAGTCGGGCTTGCGGTATATTTTTTTAAATCAATTAGATTAGAAATATTATCTGTGGTCGACCAAGACACACTCCAGGGGGATCCGCCCTTGTGCATGTAGTTGTGCACCGAGCCCAGGTTTAGTGATTGTGATGTTAGAGCGTACCGTTTCTACCGCTTTATTTATGGCCATAAAACCGGATTTTTGAAAAATTCTTCTCCTAATGGGGTAAAATAGGGGATGGAAGTTCGTATTTTTTTGCCGATGGGACATCCCATCAGGCACACGGCTTATTGCTAGAAACAAGATAATTTAAAAAAAACAGATTTTCCCTACATTTATATTCGCATAACACGTCAAAACGTAGAGAACAGCTGATAATTTTTTCGCGATTTCAGGTTTTGTCCTTAGTAAAAGTTGTTTATAATGATGAGTACAATTACCCCTTAAGAGGTTGCTGGTGTTTTACCAATAACCCTGTATATTCGCCCCCGATTTCATGGGACTTACACATAGCCGGCCAAATTTGGGTGTCAACTCAAACTCAAACTCAAAGCATTTATTTCAAATAAACCAATTACAGGCACTTTTGAATTGTCAAGGGGTCGGTCAGTCAGAAAGATGAAGCTAGTTGCCCATTCCAAAGCGTAGTAGGTTCCTATGGAGAAGAACGGGCAAGAAACTCCATGGACACTCTTTTAAATCAAAATATGATTACAAAATATTGGTTACATCATTCATGTTGAAATTATGCATGTGAGAACGATGCAGAACGTTAAAAGCGTCCGTAATAATAAGACAAAAACAATTCAAATATTAAATTAAATTAAAATAAGCCGTGGCAGCTAAGAGATGACCAGTCCCTACTGACGGTGTTGGTACTACAGGTACACCTCTGCGCTACCCTTCGTGGATTACAGGCGTGATGTTATGTTATGTATTTATAACGGGTGCCAAATTGGCATCGCCGTTATTGCACTTTCCTTTAAAACCGGAGGGTATCTATAATGACTGCAATTAACATTAGTATTGTGTACCACAACTGAGTGACGTTGTCGGTGAAACTAACGCAATGTCGCAAGTACCAGACTACTTACTTTGTTACCTGTAGTGGCCGGCGCGGGCGCTGTGAGTGTTGTGACAAAGTACTCTATGTATAGTATAAGTACTCTATGGTTGTGACGCACCGCACTCGTGCACAATGGGGTTAAAAACTGAAAGCTCGTCATAGGTGGCAGCACAGTTTGAGCACGCCACAATGGGGGCTATCGTTTTTGTGCTCACCAGTTGGCGCCACTGTCGAGTAAGGTCCTGTTGCAGTACTTTTATTTGATGTTTTGGATATGTTTAAGTACCCTTATATTCATAGTATGTTTATTTTATTACATTTTAAAACTTCAAATGAATATTTAGATTATAATGTTCCTAAAATTGGTAAGCATGAAGCAGACAAAGCTTATTCTGCCTTCAAGTGCTACCAAATTAGATCCTAACTTTTTACTTAAAATCTTAAGCCATAATTAATCAAGAATAGCACAATCATTACAGCTATTATTAATCATTCGTTAAAATCCAAGATAAAAAACCCCACAACCAGTGAACGTTCAGTACATATTTTGACATATAGAGACCTTACTCTACACTAGCCCTCATTGCGGTGGTAAGCCCCCTGTTTGAGGAGTGGTTTGAGAGGCACCACGGCGTCGTCACCTTCCGCCTGACGCAGGTCCTCACCGGACATGGCTGTTTCGGATAAGGTGGGAGGAAACGCCCGGGTGTATCATTGTGTGGATCGACCGGAGGACACGGTGGAGCATACGGTGGAGGTCTGCCCGGATTGGGCGGAGCACCGCCGTGTCCTCGTGGCGGTGATATCTCGCGTCCGGCCCTGGTCCAGGCCATGGTACGGAGCGAGAGGGAATGGGAAGCCGTCACTGCCGCCATTACTGCTGTAATGCTCGCGAAGGAGGAGGCGGAGCACGTGAGGGAGAGGCAATCGTTGCGCCCTCACGCCCCTAGCCGCCGCAGGAGGAGACACCCTGGGCGTCGGGAGCCGATAGCCGACTCCCGGCCACTGTAGGCGCGGGCTTGCAGACGGCGCGCAATGGCCAGCTCGCCGTCCGGTAAAGACCAGGCCCGGGTCGACGGCGCGTTGTGTTCCACGCGCGCCTCAAAGGGATGTCAGCATAATTAACGGAGTCCGATAGGGCCGATGCCTGCCGGGGTCGCGGATTGTTCGAAAGAGTTACCGTGGCCCTGGCGTATAGGCAACTGAAGGAACACGGGTGGGTTTTAGTCAGTAAGAGTCTGACACGCCCGTCCACTCCGCCCAGAGCAGGAGAGGTCGTTTGATGATTTCCCACCCGAAAAAAAAAAGTGGCAGCACAGTTCAAAATCTTCAAATCGCCATTGTTTTGTTTACGTTTGTTTCGATCACAAATAAACCGAAAACTAGATAAATATGTATGAGACTTGGAGTGTAACACTATTGAAAGACGAGCTAAGGAAAAATGAAGCGTCTGCGTGTGGTAAAGAGGCAGCTTTAGTGAAAAAAGACTCTCGGAGTTGAAAAACAACTCGAGGATGATCTTCCTGACTGAAAAACTTCAGAGATGTTAATTCTAACACTGATCTAATATGATAATATAAACACACACAACTCACCTTTACTATAAATTACTTAACTCACACTACAAGTGCCTGTAGGTAATAAAAACGGACTTAGTTTCCTTGGGAGAATCACCTGTATATGAATTTCTGACATAAAAGTCTTCAGGTTTAAAAAGAATAGCACATAGTCTAGCCGAAATATCTTTTCCAATTTTTTTTTCGGAGAGATTTCTCCCACAGTTCTCGTGTTTAGCAAATACATGGGTCCTCGTATTTTTGCAGTCAACAGCTGCGCAACGGGGAATATGAATTAATTATGCGTAAAAGAAGTCACTAGTTTTCTAAAAATGTAAGGATAGTGACAGCTAGCTGTCAAACTCTTGGATATTGGAGAGCAGCGCCATCTGAAGTGAGCAGGTGGCAGTTTTTATCCCCATTGATTTGCTTGATTCATTGATTACAAGCTAACATATAGTCAGGCGACTGATCATTTATGTTGTTGTTATCATTCTGACTAATAAGTACAACATCTCATGAGCTTGTCTATAGAAATAAGGTGGGTGGACCATGGGAGGCCACCATAGCCACTAAAACAAAAATTTGAAAAAAAGCCTTTATTCCGTTACACTTTGTTCCGTTATTTATCATAAAAAAATAGAAACATTTACTAAGGAGCTTATTTCTAAATCTCTCTCAAATTTTAGTTTTAGGTGTGTACGAGAAGGGCTCCTTATGGTCGATATAATCATTCAGTCATTTTACATAATACTAGCGTTATAATAAACAAAGGCTTCGGTAATATCTAAACTACATCTAAGAGGTTTACCTTTCCCGACACGTACCTATGTAGGTACCTATGTAGTACACATTCACTATTCTGTTCAATATTTATAATTCTGGGACGATGTCCCTAGTAAGTAAAATTGTGCGCTAACAAGGCCAACCGTTCATTTATTGATTGGCCTTACAAGGAACCACTGGTCTTCCTAGGAACAGTACTGGTTTTCTAATTGTTTGAAAAATAAGTAATAAATTCCTTCTTCAATAGCAAAGCATAATGATATTAAAGCAGAATAAAAATCTGCACGAACATGCCAGTATTATTACTTGAAAACTTATGTTTCGTTGCGCGCGTTAATTAGAATTTTAGGGACCACAACCGACTTCGACAAAGCGAAGGACCGCACCGCACAAATGGCGGCGCGGCGCTAGAGACGATGGATCCGTGTGTGAGGCGAGCGAAATCGCGAGCAGAACCTTATACGGGTTACCCACCTTACAAAACATACCACACAACTGCGTCTATCTATTTCTGCCGATGAAATTGTAAAGGTGTATTGTACAGTCGCAGCACATCAAGTTACCACAAATTGTCAAATGATAAATGATTTTATTTCTGTAAGTAGGTTTGTACAAACACTTTTACACGTCAATCATGTTTTTTAAACTAGATGAGGTCGGCGTTTCCTACCTGACTTCTCTGAGAAGAAAGGCCGAAACAAACTCAGAGGTCACAGTCTCTTTTAAAGTCCAGACATAATCTTGGTCAGGTCATGCGAAGACCATGCAGATTGGTATCTGAAATGGTCTTTTGAGGAAAAACCACACAGTTTGAGTGGACCTGTCCAGTCAGTGCACGCATTTGTCAGTAATCGTGCAGCTCGACTCAGGAAGTCAAGACTTAAGGAGCTCAACGATTCGACGAACAATACCAAAGAAAGGACATTTGGGTAGGCCCACATGTCACATTTTCTCATTCGATTTTGAACTTGACTATCAACATTTTAAGGTCAAAAATCGTTTGAAGAAAGACAGTTTTGTGTAGCTTGACCTGCTGGCGAGTACATTATACCTACCTACGGTCTGTTCCAAAAGTATCTAATGTAAACGTAAACAAACCCTGTTCAGGTTCAATTCTTACATTCTCACTCACTAAAGGGCATTAGTAATACTTACATTCATTTGTATTTAGGAGGAACTTTGTATCTCACCACTTTTTCCAACAATTATTATTTTAATGACATTCATTCAACAATCATCTCAGCCTATCGCAGTCCACTGCTGGACAAAGGTGTGTCCCACGCTGCGCGACAACACTCTGTCCTCCGCCTTCCGCATCCAGTCTGTCTCAGGTCATCGGTCCAACTGGCTGCCGCCACTACTTTTGCCGATACGCGGTCTCCACTCCGCAACTCGTCTGCTCCACCGGCCATCGGTCCTTCGACAAACATGGCCAGCCCACTGCCACTGCAGCTTGCTTACTCTGCAAGCTATGTCGGTAACTCACTTACATTCTTGATTTTATCCCTGAAAGAGACTCCAAGCATAGCCCGCTCCATAGCGCGCTGAGCGACCTTAAATTTGTGGACCAGCCTGATCGTCAGTGTCCACGTTTCGGCACCGTATGTCAAAACGGGCAGGACACACTGGTTGAAGACCGTAGTCTTCAAACATTGCGGGATAGGCGACGAAAAGACTTGCCGTAATTTTTCAAGCGCTGCCCAACTGGATCGGATATCGGCTTCTTTCTCAAAGTTGTGTCTACCGAGCTGGATGACTTGCCCTAGATAGACATACTCCGTCACAACTTCGAGAAGCTACCCTTCGATGTGGACTGGACTCGGCAAGACGTGAGAATTGTATATGACTTTCGTCTTGTCCAAATTCATGCCGTGGTCAACCCGCCATTTAGGCTGTGTGGCATCTGATCTGGGGGCACGGTGGTGCCCCCGCCAAGACGAGCCAAGCGAAGCGCTACCTACCTTTTCTCGAAGTGTTTCGTAGTTATTTTGAACCCTCATAGAGTTGGTTTCCGATGTACCAGATAGTTCATATTCTCAGGATATGATGTCAATAATAGACTAATTAAACATACAAAGTCTCAATTGAATTGCTCTAATATTTTAGATTTTATTGATATCTAAAATACACCGATTTCGTCACTGACACACTGACACACTGATGATCACCAAATGTTTGGCTACTTCCTGAAGTGCTAGAAAGCTGAAATTTGGTATGTAATCTAAGTTTAATATACAACCAACAAAAAAAAATCATAAACTTATAACTTTCGGCCTCCATCCCGTAAAATGGAGAGGACGAAGTTTGTATGAGACTTCAAAATGTTAGGGTACTTCCTGAAGTGCTAGAAAGCCGAAATTTGTTATGTAAACAAAGTTCAATATACAAAAAAACAATACCGTGCCCCCAGATAAACTTATAACTTTCGCCCCCCATCCCCTAAAATGGTGGAGGGTGGAAGTTTAAATGAGACTTTCACCAATTTTATGAATTAGGACATGAAAGTTTTCAAGGGACTGTAGACAGTAACTAAAAACCTATTAATAAGTACTTACAAGAACCTCCGCCTTAATCAAGAGTATCATGGTAGGTCTCAGTTATTTACGCCCTTTGACGACGAGGTGAGCAAATCGAATGTAAGTACTTAATTAATACGATAAGATATAATACTAAAGTTAGGTATATAATTAAAATAATTTTATTAGCCGGCACTGCTGATGTGCAAGAAATACACCCCAAAAAAAGAAGAAAAAAATAAACACTAAAAAGACTGCCTAGCAAATTACAAAAAGAACTGAAATCCCACCAAAAACATTTCATGTAAAATATTGCCAAGACGACCACATAAGGTTTGCCCTGTGAAAAAGATATCAGATCTCATGTAGAGCCAAGCTTCTGAATCTACACGGCCTAACTCTACCGACCATAACTTCACAAATTCTACATATCAATGAAAATGTATGGCTTCGCTGTTTCGTTACTTACTTCAGAAACTAAATATTCGCATCATCTCCACGACAGTAGCGAAACGGCGAAGCTATACATTTTTACTGATATGTAAAATTTGTGAAGTTAGGGTCGGTAGAGTTAGGCCGTGTATATTCAGAAGCTTGGCTCTACATGAGATCTGATATCTTTTTCACAGGGCAAACCTTATGTGGTCGTCTTGGCAACATTTTACATAAAATGTTTTTGGTGGGATCTAACGGTTCCAGTGGCCCTGCTATTATGACGATGTCAACGACAAAGCGAAGGTTTTACTCGCCGTTAATGTTGATACCCTGTCCAGTCCAGTCCAGCGTCTTAAAGACGTCCTCTAACGCATTGGTGACCAGTTTCGGAAATATCACATCCTCCTGTCTCACCCCTTTGAGCAGTTGGAGGGGGATTGTTTTCTTATCCTGGATCTGGATAGTCATCGTAGCAGGTCATTCAAACATTTAAACACTTCGATATAGCGCAAGTCAATTCGACATCGTTGCAGAGAGGCCAGAACGCCCATATTTCGACAGAGTCGAAGGCTTTTTCGTAGTTTACAAATGCCATACACAGCGGTTGGTTGTACTCTTCGGTCTTCTGAACAATTTGCCGAACAGTATGGATGTGGTCTATGGTACTGAAGCCATTTTGAAAGCCGGCTTGCTCTGGTAGCTGGAACCCATCAAGTCTCCGGGCAAGACGGTTCGTAACGACTCTCCAAAACAGCTTGTATACGTGGCTCAGAAGTAAGATGGGTCGATAGTTCTTTAGCAAGGTTTTGTCACCTTTTTAAAGAACAGAACCACCGCACCTCCGCTCCACCTCGGGCGTTGTACCCTCTTTGATGACGGAGTTGAAGAGATTCTTTCAGGACTGGAGTCCCGCCCGCTTTAAGGAGTTGTCGTTATTCCGTCATCACCCGGTACCATATTGTTCTTTAGATGCTTGAGAAACGCCCTAATGGTGTTGTTTGTCTTCTTGTTTTTATATTTATACTAGCTTTTGCCCGCGGCTTCGCTCGCGTTAATTTAGACTTTGACTATCAATTCGGGTTATAATTGAATCATGATTCGAAAGACACGTGGCGCCATCTATTATCATAAGAACGTTATTGTTGTGTTACTCTGGAACAGTACTTTTTTGCGGGATGAGAGGTACCCTATATCCGTTTCTGTACACCTGACAACGTATATGCAAAATTTCAGGATGATCGGTTCAGTGGTTTAGGCGTGAAAAGGTAACAAACAAACAAACAAACTTACTTTCGCATTTATAATATTATAGTTATATAGTTATAGTTATAGTTAGGATAGTTAGGATTCATGTAATTTCCTATCATTTAATTGTGCTGTGGTGTTTGATGCTGTCTTTTGTGTGCACTGAATAAATGATTTATCTATCTATCTAATCTTGCACTGGTCGCAATTCGGAATGTCCTACGTGTTGTAGCGTGTTAATTCGGCTCGATGGTCATCTTCACGGTGTGCCGCTGGTTTCGTCGTCCTCGTTGAGTATAAGTGCCCGTAAAATTCCTCGAGTATCTCGGATTTCAAACTCACGATTCTGCCATTCGGAATTCTTAGTTTCATCAGATGGGAAATCCCTAATTTCTAAACGAACACTTGATCCCCGGTTTGCTCAATCGCGTCCTTAATGTCGCGGGTATTGAAGCACCGTAGGTCGCGTCGCGTCAGTTTTCTAATTTTAAGGTTTAAGCCCCTCTTATCAGACGAAGACAGTTGTGTGGATGGCAACTGTCGTCTTTTCCTCATAAGTCCGAGAATCTCCGAGGAAAGTTTGGACACCTTACTTTTTGTTGCGACGGAAAATGTCTGCGGGACACGTCACGTAGTGCTTTGACCACCTCTTCGGCTTTGTCGTCGACAGTGCCTGTGGTTTTCAGAAGGTCCAATCGATTTTGAAGTTCCAGTTGGAAATTTTCGGAACCTAGAGCTTGGAGCTGCGTAGTTAGGCTTTATCGTGCGGATTCTCTCAGCTCGAATATTGATAGTTGGAGTGCCTCGGACAAGCCTGTGATCGCTTTCGGTATTAAACCTGTTCATCACGGAGACATCTCCAAATATATGCTTCTATCCGTCATGATAAAGTCTATCTCGTTCCTTGTTACGTTATTGGGGCTCTGCCAGGTCCATTTCCTTTGTGGTTTCTTTTCGAAGAACGAATTCATCAAAAAAAGCCCCTGCAACTCTAAAAAGTTGATCAGCATTTGCCCCTGTGATTCCTGCGCCCCAAACCGAACAGTCCGACTATCGATTCGTCGCGTTCTTGTACTCCCACTTTGGCATTAAAGTCCCCCATAACAGCGTTGTAGTGAGCCTTAGTCGTACTGTGCATTGCCTTGGCAATGTCCTCGTGCATGACCTCGGCTGTCTCGTCAGAGCATGTCGAAGTCGCAGCCTGTCATCGCTCTGGAGGTTGGCTTGTTGGATGATTATACCGCCATCGGTCGGTCGCCAGCGCCTCGTCCGTCAGTGGCAAGCTGTACCGCGCGCAGGTGAGATTGACATTTGGGTTTTCCCCTTGGGTCTCTCTTAATAACATTCTTTTCTCTTCTTCGTCGTTCCCTCAATGCTGAGGATCGCGACTACATGACACGACGCGTCTCCAGTGTGCCGTCCGTCGCGGCCTGCAGTGTGAACCGCTCGGTAGGTACTGCCTCCAACAGCCTTCTTGATCGCGTCTGACCATCTTGCTGGTGCTCTGCCTTGAGCGCGTTTTTCTTCCACCCAGCCCAGTATCATAAGCTTTTCCAGACCATGCTTAAGTGAACGCATAATATGTCCGAAAAAGCTGAGGGCACGCTCCTGGCATATTGTAGATAGCCGCTTGATGATGTTGAGTTCCTCCAGTATATTCATACTATACTGTATACAATTGTGAACTGCAACAAACCATTTACAATTTAACGCATTATTATTCCATAGTTTATAATCTGTCCATGGCAAACCGACAAATTGTGAACTGGTATCAAACTTGCATCCGACGACTCACACCTTGCGCTAATACTAAATAGCCAAGTAACTGCGACCAACTTGGAAGTAGTGCTTGCTTGGCTCGCGCGCCTTAGTTCACAATTCTAACCTAACGGTCGGAGTGCGCTGGCTTTAGTTACTGCGACCATTTCGGCTATCGCCAAGACCGCCAATCAGGGGCGGTTCACAATTTTACGGGTGTTAAAATCGGACAGATTGTGAACCCTGTCGGTAAGTTTAGGTTGGTTTACAAATTGACGGTTTGAAATGAAGAGATTTTAAACTATCGAAAATGAATACGTTACAATGTGAGCAGTATGGTACAGTTCACAATTTATCGACAGACATAGACATAGATTATAATCTAACGGTGTTCACAACCCAAGTAGCAAAATGTGGTCCTGTGAGTATCCAAGGAGCATGTATTTTTTAGTCCTATAGAAATCCTATAAACATTTATAGAACCGCATTTGGGCGCAGTTTATAGGCCTTTTTGTCGTTTTGTTATAGTATGATAAAGTGTAATTCGATTTTATAATTATTTTAATAGGGTTTTTACTGGTGTAATTGATCCAACAGTTGTCAGCGTGATGCCCACTACCTGAACATTCGTTCTTCATTATTTTTGTAAAGACCCCGTGCTAGGTGTCTTTACAAAAATATAATTAGGTAACTTTTGTCTTTGACTGTTGTGTAAGGAATGCCTACTCAACTTGTTTTTTTTTATAAAGTTTTCGTAGATAATAAACATATCTTCATGCCCCTGCAAAACTAAACATATTTATTATTTGTTTATTCGATAATAACTAACAAAAACTTAAGCTTATGATCTGAATCACACACCATAATATTACATTATTAAAACTTTTATAATACAATTATTTAGTCAAAGTTAATAGTACTACAGGACATATCTACTTTGCCACCATATTTAAGTTTTAGGATTCTGGGCCGATTACTCTAGTAATAGTAGGACAAATTAGAAAGAAAGAAAGGAAGAAAAATAGGTTTATTTGTCACAGAAACACGTGCATACAAAAAAGATAATTAGCTCTGGTAACAATGTAAAATAAAAATAAAACAAACAAAATAAATCTATAATCATGAGCACAAAACAGAAGTAGCCGACAGCTGCACGTCATGACTGTGACAAGAAGGCTTCCACTCAGCATGATGCTGTGCTATGGGAATTAGTAGAATCTTACCTATACAAATCGGAAGGCATGCTAGTTTGGTGCTAATAATCCATTAGAAGTCACGACTAAGACAAATCAATCCTATAGAATCCTTGAACTATAGCAGCTATATCTAAGACGTTTATAACAGTGCCTGTATGTCTTATAGAAGAATAAAACAAGACGTTAACAAGAGTAAACCATCTCATTAAATGCGTTTATAGGATCAAAAGCGACACTATGTTAATTAGTTTTATAACATGCGCATAATAAGACTACAAGTTCTAGTCAGAATCGTATAAAGTAATCCTGTAAACGTTTATAAAACGATTAATAGAATCATATGTACTTGTAGCGCAAATCTTCATACAAGATACTATTGTAAGATCAGTGATCTTAGTCAAAGCGTCTATAAAATTCCAATAAGACGTTTAGTCTTATAAATCGACTACCAAAGGAGAAGTTTGCTACTTGAGAAACATACGGTGGCCTGCTGACTTCCTCAAACGAACTATTTCACAAGCAGGTAAACGAAATGGATCGATATACTGAGCCACGTTGCCAACAACCCTTCATTTGTTTCGCCCAATTATATTTATATTTAAGTCACGGGGCGCGCACAATGAGAGCTTGTGACGACTTGCGACAACGGAGATGTGACGAAAGGCGAATGAAATGAAACGGTATTTTTTTACTGCCGAATTAAAAGGTTTCCCGCCGTGGCCACATCTCACAGCGTCAACAACTACTTGTGAAATTGAAATGTAGATTGCGAAAGAGATTTTTGTAAGAAATTGTCGCTGATTCTGTTCATAATCGACTGAACTGAGCTGACTATCGCAAATTTTCGAACAGAGTACCCTGTCATCTTCAAACGATTGGCAGAAACAGAATTATGTTTTAAATACGTTTAGCACTAAACGCGTTTAGTAATTTGTAGTGCAAGCTGAAAACAGAGTAGATTGGTCAAATTGTTACCAAAGTATTTTAGA
Source organism: Dryobotodes eremita (assembly GCA_917490735.1). NCBI lineage: Eukaryota > Metazoa > Arthropoda > Insecta > Lepidoptera > Noctuidae > Dryobotodes > Dryobotodes eremita. The sequence goes on along the minus strand of OU823269.1, from coordinate 12,296,294 downwards.
TTACCGTTTTTCTGATCAATTTTCGATTGAATCTTAGTTGTTTACACAGAGTGACTTACTGTAGTGTGCGTTGGAAGAGTGTTGGTAACTTAACTGTTGATGTGACATAACCTCACCAACCTCCAACACCAACATTCACCTCGACATTCTCGTGTGAGAAATATTCTTCGTGCTCCTTACGCTCGCACAGTTTACCGTAGCAATTCTTACATGATTCGCTCAGTCAAAGCATTTAACCAAATTGTTAAGATTGAATACCCCTTAATCGATTTGTTTGCAAGCAGCTTAGCGTCTATTTCTACTGTATTATCCAAACACTTTATTGTTTCTGTTGCATCCTAATGGTAGTTGCTCATGCATTTTTGCCTATACAGGTACTTAATTTAATGTTATACTTAGGGTTATGCTTAGTGAATATCATTATATTTGTAAACTTGTACAACAATACTCTATTGCTAACTGTGGAGACTTGTAAATGGCTTGTCATGAAACACCTAATTATTACTTCTGTAACAATAGCTGTAAGCCACCCAAACAATAAAATAAATAAAATAACATCAGCTCAGTCAGTCAGTGATTAGTTTGTCATACGTCCATCGTTTCGCTTTGCTCATGGATTTGCGTTGTGGCTGCACACTACCATCAACATCTGCCTGCCTGTTCCACCTATGTTAGGATCGGCTTCCAGTCTTACCAAATGCAGCTAAATTGTACAGTATTTTACATGGAGCGACTGCCTATCTGACCTCCACAAACCAGTTACTGGGTAACACGCTACCCCTCCATACCACCAAAGTCATAGATTCAAAAAAACAACTGGGACCGATGACCCGACGAGCCCTCAGAGGCACGAAAGCTTATTTTCATACTCATATCCAGCATCAATTTGTGCGCCACCCCAGCCGCGAGTAAAACTGTTATATATAAACCACTGGCGGCTCCCCCAGGACACACACGCGTCGTGTTTATGAAGATATCTGCTGTTTATCGTCAATGTTACCTATACGTTACACCAGATTTATAGCACCTTCTGTTACATGCGTCATTTTAGCCTGAAATTGACCTACTCTTGGTACACTGGTGCGGTCAATCGTACTTCAATGTCTTCATCTGCCTGCCTTGTCAGTTGGATCAGCTTCCAGTCTAACCGGATGCAGCTGAATACCAGTATGTTATGGTTTAAGAACATTTTTTTCTCAAAAAGAATTAAAGAAAGAAAAAAAGAAAAGAAAGAAAAAGAAGAAAGAAAGAAGAAGAAAAAGAAAAGGACAAGAATTATATTCACTTATATGAGAAAAAACTTATTTCTTCTTATTCTTCTTTTCTTTTTATTTAATTCTTTCTTATTTTTTTTTCTTTCTTTCTTATTTCTTGTTTTTCTTTATTTTTTTTCTTATTTCATTTTCTTTATCTTACATAGAGCGACAGCCTATCTAACCTCCTCAACCCAACTGGATAACACGATACCCCTTGGCAAGACTGGTTGTTAGACTTTTGGGCTTCTGACTACCCAATAGTAACTCGAGCTACGTTTCCCACCGTTACTGCCTTGTAGTACAGGATAAGGCAATTTGCTAACCATGGACTTCGGTTGACTTCTTTACGTACTAGATGGGATTGAAATGCACACTAATAATAATTAGATAGATAGAACTCGTATATATCCCTCGAGCGAGGTATCCCTTTTCCCAAAATTAGCAGAAAGAGTAAACCAATTAATTAAGAAGGAATCCGTATACTTTCAGGCAGAACTACAGAGAGCTACGTGCTGCGAATGCTGCGATAATTAGCGGCAGTTCACACGGCGCTGTACACCTCGATAATTTACCGAAAAAAGTTGTGACCAGTGGCGTAGCTAGTCCTAACGTGTAAACAGTTTTTCCGGCCCTTGTTACCCGATTGCGGCGAAGCTCATAAGGATGGCATAGCGTTTGTTACAAAATAAATACAATTGCATATTCTGACTCGAGAGGTTATATATAAGCTGCTATTGTGACCTTACTAAGAGAATGCCAGAGCGAACGAAGCGAGCTAGAAAATTGGAGCATCCTGACTCGGATAGGTTAGATTCTGACTGTGTGGTTTACTAAACGAATGCAAGAGCTTCAGAATTGGCCCGCGCCTGTAGCTTAAAGCCTTTACGGCTAGCGGTTCTATATTCATTAGGTACTAGCTTTTGCCCGCGGCTTCGCTCGCGTTGATTTAGACTTTGACTATTAATTCGGGTTATAATTCAATTATGATTCGAAAGACACGTGGCGCCATCTATTATCATAAGGACGTTATTGTTGTTTTCCTCGCGAACAGTACTTTTTTGCGGGATGAAAGGTACCCTATATCCGTTTCTGTACCCCTGACAACGTATATGCAAAATTTCAGGATGATCGGTTCAGTGGTTTAGGCGTGAAAAGGTAACAAACAAACAAACAAACTTATTCATTCAATTCATTCAATTCATTCATTCATTCATTCATTCATTAGGTATTAATTAATTACTGGTCTCATGATAATAAGAAATTGAGGTGTTGGTTTATTTCACGAATTTTTGCTTACACACATCAGGCAGCTCCTGTACCTTGGGGGCCCCGTATCATTGATACGGCTGATACGGCGGTAGTTACGCCCCTGGATCACACGTTAATATCCCACTGTTCTTACCACTAACACAAAGCAGTATGAAACTGCCATGTGATCCTAAAATAATATATGGTATTGATCATCGCACTGTGATCGGGGCCTTTTCTGCAGGTACTCGTTTTGCTTCACCCACGCCATTCCACTCGTCATAGCTCCACGCATCAGTTACGAGTACTACGCTACGCACCTGACCTTTTTGAAGGACATCAATACGATGTCTTGTCCTTGTACATGGTCCCCTCCCCCCGTCGCGTCGTGATGTCGTTCCCATGACAACCTTTTGTTAATCGCTTTTAATTCAGTCGTTAATCTTCTATTACGTCTTTTAAATGTAGATTTTATGAAAATGATTTGTTACCTGGCTAATAAAACCTGTCGGTGTGTGGTGGTTGGTAGCGCCATCTTTGAGATTTGGTTGCCCGGGGCAACGGCGAGGACGCAACACGGAATGTCAAGCATTTATCCCTATATTTTATGTGTGCCTGGTACCCAGCTAATTAAATAATTAAATTGAAATGTCGAAGTTTTTTTGTCTTTTAATAATTTGACTTTTTAAATACAGCATGTTTACATTGTGAATGACATAATGAAGTATACAGGCTGTAAAATAATTTAGGTGCCTAATATCGGTCAGATTTCCTAATTCCGGTCATAAGACCTCAGTGTTTTACTAACGCGGCATAATTTAGCTCCGTAATAGTCTTGGTAGCTAAAGCTTTGTTTTCAACGGTCACACAATTATTGCTTTCGACATACAGAACGTTTTTTGACACCTTATAGGCTCACGCAGACAGGCGCGACGCGACTCTTGTAGAACAAGATCCATAAAGTTTTCACAGAAATTTTTCTAATAGAGTCGCGTCGCGCCTGTTTGCGAGAGCCTTAATGTCAAACACTGGTGAAAATGGCCGATTTTCATGACTGCAGTTATAATATGATGGAACCGCTTTCCTAGAAAACCTTAGCTTAAAAAAGTTAAGCTAGTCCTAAGCCAATCATTGCCATATTATGGAAAACATCGTAAGGAAACCTAGACCGAATGGTCTGACATCGTCAACACGCAGTGACCGAGGGCGTTCAATGCACGTCTCTTCTCCATATGAGAAGAGACCTTGGCCCTAGATTTAGAAGCGGTTTATTACAGTTTCATACATATTTACGTTCTTACAAAGAACACGCGAAATTATTGAAATTAAGTTTGTTTAGGAATATTTAAACTTATACAAGCAGTTACTAATTACTATTAGATTGGTTCCTTTATGAATAATCACTTAAACTATGTAGGTATCTACGTCGTGTGCATGCTTAGTTTTCATCATTCGACCAATATAATTATCGTAAGTGGCTACCCGCTACATGCACGGCTTATTATAAATTAATTTCGGGTAGGTATTTCCTGACTCTAATTTTTTGATTACCTACAAAGTAAGCAAATAACTACCAACTTATAAAACAAAAAATAATGCTAGTGTCTAAATCCAGTCAAATAAAAAAATTATGGCCGTCAAATATCTCCTTGCGAACAATAGTAGGGTGACAACACCAGTTTTCGTCTCACAATTAAAATATTAATTATTATAATTTAAGAACTTAACTTTGCAAAAAGAATGCTTGTGTCATTGACATATTCTTCTTATTACCTACGTTGTTATTGTTCGATAGATTCTCACGGCTGTCACAATAACCTTTCAGAGCCATTATATCGCTTTGTTTACGTAGCAAATAGTAAAATTGAAAACAATCATCTGTCATTAGACAGATGACGCCCTGTGGCGCAGATCGTAAGCGTCACGGTCATGGATATTTCCTGCAACGGCTATGTTTAGAAGAGTTTGTGAGCAGGGGTTTAAAGTAGTGGCATACAGCGCTATCGGCGATGTGAAAAAGTTACTCGCCTTTTTTCTTTCTCGCTTATTTAGTGCAGAAATTACGGAAACTATTACGTTTCTCATGGAGTGTTTTGTGAGGTTTTTCATCCGTGGGTGTCATGAATGGTGACTAAGAGTCTGCGCCGAGAAGAATGATAGTAGCGTCGTCTTGTCTGCCAATAAGCCAATTTATTTTGGCGATAGTGGCAACGTTTTTTTACTGGTTATTAGAAAACCATTCGGAAGTAGTGGCCAAGGTAAAATTATGATTGGTGGAAATTGTACTTTTAAATGGAAGGCATTACAACTTTATTATTATAGTGAGGTGAGCCGTAAAGCGTTTTATAGTCCCTGCTATACTTTTAAGCCTCCAAAGTTGTACCACAGAAGTTACAGTATCTCATTAATTCATTATTGAAGTACAATCAAGTGCTCGAGTGCTTGTCCACCCACGAACTTATTTACGGACTTTATTCTGTTCGAGCACTGACATGACTTGCACATTCTAAGCTTTTTTGCCGCCTCAGCAATCTAGTTTGAAGATAACAAATGTATGAAAGTTATTCCAAGTTAGTTGACCGAATGGTAGTCAGAGTTGCGTGTGTTAGCCGTTCGTGGCGCTGTAAGCACCTCGGCACCCTCGACCTTGCTCCGTGCGGGCGATGGCGAAGGGTGTATACACAGCTGATCTACATCACCCTTAGGCTGAGCACACGTCCATATTTCATAAGCCCCGCGCTTGGAGGTCACACGAGCTTAAATAAAATAGGCGGAGAGCTGCCTGCGGTCCGCATCCGCCGCGAAGCCCTACCGTGGAGGGGCTGCTCGCCAGCGCCAGGCCGGCACTCGCAGCCTGAGCTGCTAATACGCATCGACGCAATATCCTTTGTAAAGACAAGCTTCGTCCCGCTTGCGAGTGGAGCGCGCGAGAGGGACGGGGCGCTACGGTTGACACGAAGAAGCCTAGCTTAGCGTTCCGGGCGTGACGTCACGGGGGCGCGGGGTACCGCGGCGCGGAGGGGCGCGGGGTGGCTCGGCGCAGCGCCGGCAGTGTTCGGCCGGCCGCAAACTCGCGCGGACGGGTGCACGATGCGTGTACGGTGAAAAAAACAATCGCGATGCTGTTTGAGAGTCCCAACGCGAAACTGTACCCGGCGTTCAACATCCCGCCGCCCGTGAGGCTCAGGTGAGCAGTGTGTGACGCGGTGCTCTGCGACCACCGCACGTTGTGTTCAAGTGCCAGTGTTCTTAGTTTTTGCCGAAGCCATAAAAAATGCCTATAAAGTGTTGTTATGTACGGCGGGCGCGCCGCAGCCGCGACAGTGCGTCTGTCCAGTAACGCTCCAGCGACCGACGAATGAAACGTCGATACGACGTCGCAGCTCTATATTTTTTTTCTCACAACCACCCATTATTGTGTTCCGAGTGATCTTAATGTGAATGATTTCAAACCGAGTGATGTACAGCGCACGGTCGTGACCGATGGCGTCTCCTCTCCATGTCGATATCCAAGGCAATCGCATTGCAAGCTACCGTCTACTAAAAATAGTATTAAATTCTGTTCAATTGCCGTCTGATCGAGACAATCGATTCGCCCGTGTCAGGGCTGAGTTCAAGTCGAAACGGGAATCGATTCTGATTGCTTTGTGTTGCGAAAACACGAGAAACGTGAGAGAAAACTGTTGCTTCAATTTCTTGATTAAACTTTGTTACTGTTGTTTGATTTTCACCTTGTTCCAACATGTATTGGAATGGAACGTACCCCTTCTGTCAATAAATCGTTTTGCACGGATCGATGAGTGATGTCGTCGTGCCGGCTGTTCTTGGAAGCGTGTCGAGTCGTCGCCGTGTCGGTCACGTCGCGTCGCTGTAAACACGGCGGCTTCCTGTTGCGCCGAGCCGCATAGCTCAGCTATACAGGACTTAACTTAGTTGTGCCAGAGCAAATCGTTAGAACACTGCGGTTGGGCAACGTTTCGTGCGCCCACCGTCTGCAATTTATGTATTACTATAAATTTTTGCATCAGCGAAGAAATTCTGACTAGAATCTCTACTTTTGGGGGTCTTTAGAGGTCATTTATCATCCCTGTTACCCATACACTAAGCATGGACAAAATATTTCGAGGAAACTAAATAAATCAGCGAGGGCTTTAAATGTGGCCAAATTCCTGAAATATCTTATCCTCGTAGACACAAACCATTGCTTTTAGTGCCAACGTTCAGCGTCCTACGTTCATTACAACTAGGTCTTTACCGCGATCCTTTCGAGGTCATTTACCCATCACGCCCAGCGTATCTGGTTTTACAATCGAGCCCGGAGTTATAATAGTTATAGTATAGTATAATGGAATAACTGGCTCCCTCGTCCTCTGCAGCCCAATTCCCTCATTTGGCTAAACAAAGGCTCGTCCAAACCACTTTTTTATTGTTTCGTTTTGCTAACAATCGTTCTGTTCGCTTTGTATACGTTTTGAACAGAAGGACCGCTCGTGAAACTATAGAGAGAGCTCATTCGAAACGACCCTTAAAGCTATAGCCGAAACAGTTGGTTTATAAATGTTTGTATCTTTGAGGCGTCCGCGTGCCACTTAGAAAACGGAACGAAAGAGTAGACCACACTGCTGTGGTCCAGACGGACTCTTTTTTTTCTTCATATGAAGACATAGTTGCTGAAGCATACGTAGCCAGCAGAAGTCTTAAAATAATTTTGCAGTGTATGCAAATAAATTAAAGCAGCTCGACGTTGGGTTATGTTTTTCCTAAACGCCAAAACTAAATGGGTCTCAGTAAGAATTTAATAATTCTGAAATTCGTCAAAAGTGATTTCAACAGTGAGCTCCGAATTCTAATCTAAACTTGTCATCAATTAACCAATTTGTAACTTGCGCTGAATACCCAACTCCTTTTGTGGCCGCTGGGAACCGTTTTGCACTCCGTAAGAATAATATGATCATCCAATTTGGACCGTATAAAACGATTCTAAGGAAAAACACCAAAAAAGACCGATGAAATAAATTGCCTTCTTTTATACCAAGGTTGCTGCGATTTCCATCGTTGGTTGTTGTATTTATTTATTATCAGAAAGTGGTTGAAAGGAAAATAAACTACTGACTATGTCATGTTCCAACTTTGAGATGCAGTAAATTATACTTACTAACAACATTATTGTCTTTCCACTTACCGATAACTGGGTGACTCACCCTAAATATTTAGAAAATATTCAATTATTTTTCTTAGTTTTTCTATTTGCAAAATAAATTAAATATTGAAATTCTTTCATTCTTCATTGCTGGCATTTATAAATTTTGTTTAATATTTAGAATCATACAGATTCTAAGAAGTTTATTTATAAACATTGATTAAAGTTAAGACGCGTTTAAAGTTAAAAAAATTATGGTTAAGCAGTCGCTAATCATTACTTAATTTTAAGCAACGTTTATAGATAAAGGGGTAAATATTAAACATAATTTATGACAACTTTCATTAATAGATCGAGGCCGGTATTAGGCAACTACCTAATATGGGTATTCCCTTGAAGGAAATGACGGTGAAGACAGTTTGCTAATAAATTGACTAATCCTAACTACTTTCACTAGATTCAACCCATTAAAAAAAACCGGCCAGGTGCGAGTTGGACTCGCGCACGAAGGGTTCCGTACCATTTCCTATAAAAACGCCAAAAAAATCACGTCTGTTGTATGGGAGCCCCCTTAAATATTTATTTTATTCTGTTTTTAATATTTGTTGTTATAGCGGCAACAGAAATACATCATCTGTGAAAATTTCGAATGTCTAACTATCAAGCTTCATGAGATACAGCCTGGTGACAGACGGACAGACAGACGGACGGACAGCGGAGTCTTGGTAATAGGGTCCCGTTTTACCCTTTGATAAATGATTTTATTTCTCTAAGTAGGTTTGAACAAACACTTTTACACGTCAATCATATTTTAAAAACTAGATGAGGTCGGAGTTTCCTATCTGACTACTCTGAGAAGAAAGGCCGAAACAAACACAGAGGTCACAGACTCCTTTAAAGTCCCGACATAATCTTGGTCAGATCATGTAGATTTGTGTCTGAAATGGTATTTTGAGGAAAAACCACTCAGATTGAGTGGACCTGTCCAGTCAGTGCACGCATTTGTCAGTAATCGTGCAGCTCAACTCAGAACTTAAGGAGCTCAACGTAACGTTTGGGTACGGAACCCAAAAAAACATAACCATAAATGGAATTTATAATAATAACAGCGGCCTATTACTATCCCCCTGCGGTAAAGACCTCTTCTCATACACAGAAGGTACCTATGAGCATTGATCACCAGCTTGCTACCGACGAGTTGGCGATTTCATACTCTGCCTGCTACTCGCTAAATGAATTCGACCGATATTACGATTGCCTAATGATAAATCAATGAGCATTGGTTTACCGGCCATGTACCTATGTACAACGTACGTGTATGTTGTACATAATATGTATGTAAGTGAGTATATCCGCGTGCGAAGTACCAGGATCGCCTATTATCAGGATGCTATTGCTGCAAACATGATTTTGTTAATTAAAAAAAGGGTTAATTAAAAATAACAGTATTCGCTATGACTACATACAAATACAATTGGATGAAATAACTTGTTTTGCTTGAAAACTACTCACATTAAATTCAGTTTTTACCAACGAGTTGTGGGTTCCATCCTGTCTCTCTTCAATGACAATTTTTGTTTCTTCATTTGCATTAATCGACAGTTTTTGCTACAATATATTCAGAAGAAAAAGTCATAAAAGGAATCTAAACTACGACATTCATCTTCTCTGGAATTCCTTCACATCTTATTACGGCAGAAAACGAAGGCATATAACTTCCTACGAATGTCAATACTTGGTCACAAGAGTCACAAGCTCAAATTCTTTTCATTCACGGTCACAACTCACGTCCCGGAGTTAAAATATTACCCAGTCAACGTCCGTTGGCATCGGGATCGACTAAACAGCGCACAGGGAGCGCCACACGTACACGAGAATCTTCACCCGTTAAGATTTTGAAGCCCTCCCTTTAAAACAGATTTCTGGTATACACCGAAGCAACTTAGTAAGGAAGTTTTGCTTCGAGGTTTAAAAAATAAATATTAGAAAAGTCCTGAAGTACGAAGACCCAAGTTAGGAAAACTGTTCTCTTCTATGGCCTAAATTCTAAGACATGGATGATGCCTAGGACCATATTCTTATTATGAACTGAAAGATTTTCATCCTGGCATCTAAATATTACTAAGATTACCGTGGTGATCACGGCTATCATTTCACTTCTGGGAGACCTTAATAACCAGCTCTGGAACGAAGGACCAATTTCAGCTCCCTGAAGGACCAATGTATAAAATACCTTCAGCCCACCTCCTGATAAATAACTTCAGATACCAGGGTGTCATAATCGCTATGTTATGCATTAGTTTCGCACACAATAGCGAAAAGACTAAATAACGGCGAGGCCTTCATAAACAATAGAGTTTAAGTTTACAAGCGTCTCATACCTGATTGTTCTATAAATGTGGAGGACGTGTTCTGTTACATCATTATCAAGAAGAAAGGATAATGCTTGCGTTTTATAATAAAAAAAAAATTGTAGAAATCGTTGGCATAAAGAATCGACGAGCAAAAACAACTAACCAATTTCAATATAGTGTCTGAGATTTTAATTTCTAAACGCTGTGCAGTCTTTTTTGGCAATGTTGATTGCACATTAGCATTAAGCATAATCAGCCTATAAAGTTCCCACTGCTGGGAGAGGGGGGGCGGGGGGGTAATCCACCTCGCGGGCCCAGTGAGGGTTGGTCCATGTCACATATCTTCGAGTTTTTTGTCTTAGGATATGCCGATTTCCCCACGATGTTTTCCTTCACTGTCTTGAAAGCAGTGGTGATGAAATAAATTGCACAAAGTAAACTGCCTCTCTCGGTTTGAACCCACGACCTACTTGTGCTAGGAGTGGGTGCAAAACTGCAACGGGTGACGACCGAACTGAACGACCTCTCTTTGTCCAGCCCTCGTCTTAACCGTTGGGTTATCACCCCTCTTGATATGCAATATTATGCATCCGTAAGAAACTTTTAAACATCAGGCGAATAGAAGATGCAATTGGTAAATAAAATCGTATTTGGAAAGGAAGAACCCGGAAAAGGGCGTCTCATCATCATCGTCATTAGCAGCCTTGTCGCACCCACTGCTGAGTAAAGGCCTCCTCTCTTTTGTGCCATGCTTGCCTGATCTGTGCGAGTCACACAGAGGGCGCCTTACCGTCTATACAATATTCGCCATCAAACTGATTAGTTTACTTCACTATAGACTCAGACGTACTCTTCAAGCTCATGCTTTCCTGGTAGTTGCAAAGTAAAGATGGTGTTATTTACCACTTTCATAAGAACTTCAAGATTATCTTTGTAGTCATAGACTCCACACATTCTCATAATTATTACGACATAATAATTAGGCAGAGATGTAGGCACACAGGTCACCGATAACACTGGGGTCTGGGGTGAACCTTATGCCATTTTCCGGGCACATTACAGAGGACTTACTAACAAAATCATGCAGGGCTAGGTTAGTGCCTATGTTAATAAGTCCCACGTGATAGTGCGCGGCTGTTACTGGCTTTATTCATCTGTATTCAGCAGAATCCAATTATACCCAAGAATTTGAATGTTCCGATTCTTAGGACCGTCCATTAATCATTGTAAACTCTCGTATCTTCGCTAATATCAAAACGTATTAATCTACGATTTGATATCAGCGAAATACGAAGAACAGAGGACCAAGACTATGAAGAGTTGAGACCATTTCATATTTTCGTTATGTTTATTAACACAATGCGGTTCAAAGGATCAGTTACGTACAAACTTACCATATTGGTATACAGAACGATCCGTTATAAAATAGGAATCGAAAAGAGCAACCTATTGTAATACAAAACGATTCGTTATTAAATATAGGAACCGATAATCCAAACGACAGTTTCCCGATATCAGCAGTGCGTGTAAGTTATGAGAAAGAAGTAAAAGAATATCATAATAATAAAAGATGTCAGCAGCTCGCTCGCAGTCGGCTGAACTCGTAAAGTTTGCCGAACGGTTAACGGATCAGCCTTTACGACTATGTTTATTTACTTCGTACATACTGTGGCAGGCGACGGGGAAGGGATTTTTGGTACTTGAACTCCTTGTGAAACAAATCTTTAGGGAAAATCCTATTTTGGTGCGAAGTTCATTGTTTTTGAAATGATATCTTATGTGATAAAAACTATTGGATATGAACATAAACCTAACCGTTGTTTCTGAACGGTTCGCGCGCCCGCATATAATGGAGCGTTTCTCAACGCTCATTTTCAATGTCATCAGTTAACCTAACTACATTGCTTGAATCCTAAGTTGTAACCGTTTTCTAATATACTAGTTCATATAACTTTATATATTTGTTTCATTACATTAAGAACAATCGTAAATCTTTGACAGTCAGAAGCCTGAAAAAGTCTGACCACCAGTCTCACCTGGGGTATCGTATAACCCAGTTACTGGATTGTGGAGGTCAGATAGGCAGTGGCTCTATGTATAATACTGGTATTTAGCAGCATCCGGTTAGACTGGAAGCCGACTCCAACGTAGTTGGGAAAAGGAAGGTAGATTAGGATATTATGTCACGAGAAAAGTATAAAGTATGAATGTGGAGTTATAAGCAAACAAAGGCGAACCGAAGAAAAGGTGGCCGGATTGTGTAAAAGATGAATATTGTATCGCAGAAGGAATTTAACACTGTAATAGCGCCTGATAGAGATAATTTTATATATGGAAGAAACAAACGAATCAAATATATTGTACAACGGAGGAGGATGGTGAGGTCCGCGTTTGCCCTCTATCGCCATCCCTGATGCAGTCGATGGTGGTGCACGCTTGCTTACAAGTAACCTAATCACTCGTGACTTGAAGATCCCAGGTACTCTCTACCAGAAACACAGACTTGAAGATTCCAGCCAGGTAATATCTGCCAGAAACACTGACTTCAGCAAAAATATTCCACCCTTCCTGCCGTGAAACCGTTCTGTGTTCCGGTTTAAAGCCGTCCCTATGAAATCACCGGCGCATGGGACTTGAACCCTCTAATTTTCTATTTAATGTTAGTGGTATTAGAAACAATTAGACTACATATTCAGTAATGTTATGTAACGAGAATCTAATCCAACGGGCCGCGCGGGCGAATCAATACAATCTATCTAATTGTACGCCGCCGAGATACACCATTCGGTGGGCACGCTGCAATCTACATAATGGAACTTTAATGGAACAAATAAAGGAACATGTAGAATCAGAGTCTTTTTAGGGCTCATTAGAAACTAAACATCTATTAGATTAACATAGGGATGTCTTAGTCAGAAACCCGAAAGTCTGACAACTAGTCTTACCAAGGGGTATCGTGTTAACCAGCAACTGGATTGTGGAAGTCAGATAGGCCGTCGCTACATGTCAAATACTGGTATTCAGCTGAATCCGGTGAGACTGGAAGCCGACCCCGACATAGTTGGGAAAGACAGGCAGATGATGACATGGTCTTTGGTCAGTTACTGAATAGAATAGTATGTGACACGGGACTTAACATAATTGGCGAAATGTGGGTGTACTATAGGTACCTCTGCTTAACTTTAGGGGAATATAGGCTTGATGTTGTTATGTTTATGAGAAGTGGTTTCTTAAAAAAAACTGACTGAAATTATATCACTTACTAGTATCATTTCACAGCTAGTAATGTTCAAATTAAACTTGTTCGGTTAATCTGAATTGCCCTCATAAAGACATTCATCCCTTGCTTCAAGCGACTTGTTTAATCAATCTACATAATTAAATTGACGTCCGCTTTTACAAATCGGCTTTTAATCGTTCAAACCAGTTTCCCATCCATTAATAAATTTAAGTCGGGTTCAGTTCAATTTTGTGAATGTTTTTCTCAAATGAAGCCCTCAATCCTCTTCCCTCATCAAAAAGATAGTCAACCAGTATTTATATTGCAAGATCAACATCCTAAAAGCGATTAATTGAAAGGTTGTCAGTCAGTGACCGCCGTGCGACATACCGCCCATTGAACACTGGTTTTAAACATTTGTCTTTTTCAAGATTCCGTACTATAGTTTCGTCAAGTCCGTCCATGGCATAACTTAGAGACTTGGTACTAAAAAGCTATGATTTAGCATGGTTATACATATTATTTTGTCTAAAATAAAATTGTTTTATTTAGTTTACAATTAAGTGTTAAATAATCATTTGTTAGTTGTAAATAGAAAGCAAGCTAGACTTCTGAATTTCTCCTTAAGTGTCTTAAACTCTAAACACAGACTTCTGGTAACATACAGTGCGCACGTTTTAGTGCACATATACAGCGCATGATTACAGACTGTGGAAGTGACTATTACGAGACTATAGTGATAGTCAACAGCAGCTGATTTAGTGTACGTTTGGTATAGCTAGATAGTGATAAAACTGTGGACGTCAGATGAAAGAAGAAGATGTTTTTGGGCAGGGAGGGACTAAACTAAAAATAATGCTACTTTGTCTTATAGAAGAAAGAGACGGCAGGGAATTTAGAGCTAAAATATTAGGTATCATGGTTAAATTCGGCGTGATTTTATCTGGGTTGTCTCTATCTAAGTACCTACTAAAATCCTACTTTCCTACTTTAATATTATAAATGTGAAAGTTTGTGAGGATGGATGGATGGATAGATCGATGAATGGATGGATGGATGTTTATTAATCTTTCACGCAAAAACTACTGAACGGAAATGGATGGAATTTGAAACACAGATTGTTTATAACCTTGATTAACATGTAGGATACTTTTTACCCCGGTATTACGTTCCGTAATACGTAATTTCATAAATGAGACTAATCTAATGCCCCATTCTGTGCGCTTTAAGTAGCATTTAGACTGAAATACACTTAGGTACAAAACTTAAACTTGAGTGAAGACCAGTGACAAACTTTTGGGAATCGGATTATTCGTGGTCCTCTAAAAGACAACAGGTATTGCCGTAGTCAAGAAGATGGAAAATGTAATCTCCTCACTGTTAACTACAGCTAATTGTGGTCACCAAACAGACAGTAGTGGTGGCCAAGTGGTAACGGCCGCGACTTACCGAGTGTTAGATCGTAGTTTCAAACCCAAACAGGCGCTTTACTTTGTGTAAATTATCTCATCACCACTGCTCTCAAAACGGTGAAGGAACATCCTGAGGAAACCGGTATGTACTAACCCGCACTGGGCCCGCGTGGTGGGTTACGGCCCACTACCTCCCACCGATAGGAGGCTTGTGTACCAGCAGTGGCAACATTATAGGCTGATTACGTAGTCACCAAACCTTCATGTCCTAGGACCACAAATTCGAAACATGTGACATCCACCAACCCACCCGCACTGAGCACCGAGAGGTGGAGGCTCACTCCCTCTCACAGAGAGGTGGCCTGTACCCCAGCAGTAGCAACATTTTGATAGACTGATTATGCTTATGCAGTCACCACATCATCAGCCAACCGCGGTGATTATTGCACCCGTCCCAAAAGCGGTTACTAGGAATTGCCAAAGTCTAGCAGTGGACGTGAACGGGCTGCTATTTAAGTAAGTGCTGATGATTGGTACTAGGCCCGCAGACATTGATGAAAGTATAAATAATAACAATTCCTGTAAACCGCGATCCGGTGCCAATTCATTGTCAAACAGACCATCTGCTGAGCGCGTTATAAGCGGTTTTTCATAGAACGCCTTGTGGTTCAATGTAATTAATGATATTGCTAAAATTAAGCTGTATTTTGGCAGAATAATGTTTTCTGATTCGGTCCAGTGGGTGACAGATGGCTACAATGGTGAAGAGAATGACGGTGAAAGCTCTTTTAATTCGTGTTGGTTTAGTACGTACTTAGTAGTAGAGTTAATTACTTTTTGTCAGACTTAGTGACATCAAAGTAATGTTTTTTTTAAACAAACATGAGAAAGAAGTAAGTAGCCTTGCTATGCTGTCGTAACTCGTTCAGGGAACTACGTACTACGAACATACCGGTTTCTGCCGTCAAGTAGCATAATTAATAAAGAAAAACTTAAATTAATTCACTGACAGACAACGCGCTGCCGAAACTGCCGGGTCTCGCATGAACATAGCACAAAGGTTCCTTGTACAACGAAGGTGAACACTAAGGAAGGATATTTGGAAATTCGTCTCCGATAGAGGTCAAATAAGGGATCAATTTTTGTATAGAAATTCGTAATTTTCGCCTTTGAGAAATACCATCGGGGTCTACGGCTTAAATACACATATACAGAACAGAAAACTCGTTGCTCAAAATCAAGGTCACCCAATGAAAGGTCAGATTAGGGAAATAGCTTAAGCTGTTTAACATAAACCAAACAATGGATTCCTTACGATGCGTCAAAATGCATGCATTAACAACCATCTCACGCAAAGGTAATGTTTCCGCGAAGGTTGCCAAAATACTGTGTTTCCCAAAACACAGCTTTGTATTGACACAAAGGGGCCAACATAATGAATTTTTTGACAAAAATGTTTCAAAGTATCGGAGAAAATATTAGTTTTACAAAGAGTGAGACAAAGAAAATACAAACGTACACGGTGAACTGAGTTTTCATACTTCCAAAAAAAAAAAACGTGGGTCACCTGAGAATCGATTAATTATATTCGTCAAATTGGAAGTCTTTCAAAGCTGAAATACTACCGATTACTTACTACAACAGACTGCGTCGTTGGTCTGTGTGACACGACTGCTTTGCATAGGGTTTGAGTTGGTTAGGCAGAGGTGTACCTATTGTACACCAACATACCACGAGTTATGTGGTAGTCCCTAGGGTTCACACCCGAGATTGAGCGCGACATAAGGTCATAGAGGTTATTTATTTTCTTAGAAAGCAGCGGGTAGAAAACAGCAGTACGGAGGCTCAGGTAATAGGCTGGCCCCCTTCTACATGGGACTTAAAAATACATCTGGCGAAATGTGGATGACTATACAAAATCAAAATACCAAAAATAATTTATTCAAATTAGGCCGAGAAACAGTATTTTTTCAACGTCAAAATTACATAAGACAGTCCCCCAGCACGCCCGCCCTTCACCACTTCCTAGTGCTTTAGCTGGGGAGAAGTGGCGCAACAAACAGTCCAGCAGCACAGCTGTCTGTTCAGTTAAATCCTAACTGAACAGTTCTTCTAACTATTAGAAGAACTTACGCCGCTGCCTGCCCTTTTGGGAAACACAGGCGTAATGTTATAACTGGTTACTATACCTCGTAACAGATTGAGGTGCTAAAGAAATCAATGAACTATCTTCACGTACAGGTGCCAATCAGTTATCAAATCAAACACGCTAAGTACAGCTAACTGAATCATCCCGCCAGGTGGGCCCATCTACAGGCAGGTGGGAATTATGATTCATTTGTGTCACATGGTTATGAAATTGTGGGTTTAATCAAATCTCCAGGAGTTTCATCAAAACTTACGGACGAACTAGTTTCTGCCCGCAATTTCGTCCGCGTGGAATTTCTTTTTTTAACATAAAATATATACCTACTCGTATATGACACTCGGCAATACTGTAGCTTCCCATTAGTGAAGGAATTTTCAAAATCGGATTAGTATACGAAGATTATCCCCTACATACTAACTCACAAATTTTACCTCTTTACAATATTAGAATATATTTTAGCGTGGGGTTTAACCAACGTATAAAATCGAGGTATCTAGTAAGTACTTGTAGCTAAGAGTAGCGCGGGTTGTTAATCTGCTAGGTTAAGTTGTGCTTCTTGCGGTCACTTTTGGGTAGATGGCCTTTCTTTATTTCTTTTTCTTTAATTGAAAACTTATTGAGACTTCCGTGTTTAAAAAAAGTGTGTGACATCACGTTTTTTTTTTGCCACTGCCGGGAAAAGTTTTCTCTCAAATAATAGCAGACTTCGGCGATTCCTGTTTGGAGTCGTATCGTGGTATGTTCGTATTCGGTCGCTGAGTTTAACATCCAATAAATTTCACCCCATCGCCCTTCGGCAACCCTTAAGTTTGAACGTGTGGAACTCTGTCAGGGACCAAGTTTACTCAGTACTCAGAACTCAGAAGTCTCAGTGTGACTATTTGGTCTAATTATAAAATAGAGCTACGGTGTCTAAGAAGAGCGGTGACCGCCACATAGCGTTCGCAATTTACCGTCGAATGACCGTCGAAGTTTTGTATGTTTTCGTAGAGAACGTTTTTTGGCACCCTAAAGTCAAAACCCGCTGCCATCCTTCAAACTCAAACTCAAAGCATTTATTTCAAATAAACCAATTACAGGCACTTTTGAATTGTCAAGGGGTCGGTCAGTCAGAAAGATGAAGCTGGTTGCCCATTCCAAAGCGTAGTAGGTACCTATGGAGAAGAACGGGCAAGAAACTCCATGGACACTCTTTTAAATCAAAATATGGTAACAAAATATTGATTACATCATTCATGTTGAAATTATGCATGTGAGAACGATGCAGAACGTTAAAAGCGTCCGCAATAAAGAGGCAAAAACTATTAAAATATTAAATTAAATTAAAATAAGCCGTGGCAGCTAAGAGATGACCAGTCCCTACTGACTGCGCCCGTTCACGAACATGACGTATGGATCATTTTCACTGCAGCTGTTATATGGCGGCCACCAGGCTTCTAGGAAACCGTAACTTAACACTTAAATTCCCATTAAGGGTTGGCAGACCTGTGTATTTCGTCAGTTATATAGGGGGCGAGCCGTTGCCATGTAAAACAATTAGCCCGACCCGGGGATAAACCCCAGCACCCCCTGCTCAGCTATCGCGCTTGTGGCCACTAGACCAAACGGGTAATTTCATTGGTCTTCTTCATTATAAAAGTTACCTACTTAAAATTTTAATACTGTAGCCAAAAGCAGTCCATATCGAGCAATATTTAGAAAAGATAAAACTAATCCTTTTTCGTCGGCTCTCTTTATCCAATCTTTTATGCAACAAATTTGAGTTGAAAGTGTGCTGTTTTGGGAACAAATCGAATTAGTCCGCCAGTCGGGTCACAGAGGTCAGGCGGCAGGCGCTACGTGCGAACTAAAAATACTATGATAATCAAAAGCTTTTGGTTTGGCAGAAAAGCATTAAAGATGGGACTAGACTAGGCTACTTCCAGCTTAATCATAGGTACAAGTAAATCACTGGATAGATAAGTAGTCGACCTAATAATTGCTTTGATACTCGCAAGGTTGAATGTCTCTTGCACGACATAAAACGACAAGGTATATTTGTCTATGTGACAGTTAGATATTTCCAACCTTAGTGAAGTTTCAATTTACTGGAAATTGTTGTCAAAAGAGGTAAAATAACGAGATCAATAATCAATAAAGTAACGCACAAAAATTGACTGCTGTCAAACTGATTTCAAGTGATTTGATTGGCCGTTGTTATTTCAGTTAACCAGTCACAGCACACAAGTAAACATGGTTTCGGTTTTGACAATCGTCTCGATTGTCCTATCAGAAAGAAACAGAATTTGGACATGGATGATCTATCTTTAGCTCTACATACCCCATTAACATTTTCAAGCGTGATATTAAAAGCAAAAACTCAATACTATTTTGCATTCGGGTACCAGGCGTACAGAACCGCAAGCAGGTTCAATGTAATCTCATTATTACTAGAGCAGTGCGGTGACGGTTTAGAAAGTAATATCGATTTCGCGAATTCGTTTTGATGAAAAAATTAAAACGTTGCCGCGTTGGTCAAGCACGAAACGAGATCACTTTGCTTTTGTTAGACATAAGAATAGTTTTTAACTATCATGAATATACTGCAGGTATATAAGAGGCGGAGGTAGATATTAGTGAGGGTATCATAGGAATTCTAAAAGTGGCAGCGGTGACTGAAAAGTTGTGTGGTAATCGGTTGTCATAGTACGGGCTTGTGAAGCGGAAAATGAGGAAAATGTCGTGAGAAAAGTTTTCAGTATGAATGTGGACGGCTATAAGATTATGGGAAGACCATAGAAATGATGGATGGACTGTGTGGAAGATGATATGGGTAGAAAGGGGGAGATGACGACTGATAGAGAAGTATGGTAGAAGAAGATATGCTGCGCTGATCAAAAATAAATTGAAATAAGGGCAGGAGTCAATGATGATGATGAATTAATGTACTGCAGGGACTGCGAAAAAGGATCGGCGGAGGTCACTTGTATACGTACGTTACATAGAACGATGAACTTCATAGTTTACAAGAACCAAGCTTAAGGCAAAGTTACCCCTTGCGAACGGAGCTAAGTTCTTAGACTTTCCGTACAGAAAATGCCAAATCATTTTACATATCTTGAGAATCAAACTTTGGATTACACGTTTTCCAGTCGCATTTGCAAACGAGACAAATGCCCATTATTATTATTTGTTTGCACAGTTGCACTACTTCGTTTAATTACTACCCACAGGCGATCATAGTAATTCCTACACTTTCTCTATTAAATAACTATGAATAGTCTCTTTATTATCGATAGAAAGTCCACTCTATCGTACTGCTATATTTTAATTATCGCTCTGTAAAGATTCCATTAGATTCTGTAATTGAGACTAGATTTGATTGAACAAAGATGACGACTTTTTCATTGAATATAAAACATAGATAGTTATTGATAGTCAGGGATCTTTTATGTGAAGAAACAATGGAAGGAGAGCTAGATTTTTTGATAACAATGTTGGAATCTAGCACAGTGAGACCTAGACATTTTTTGTATAACAATAATACTTCTGGACCCGGTATACCCTATCCATAGCCATAACTATGAAAATATATTTCTTCTTCTTCTTCTTCGTCACTTCACGGCATCGTCGGTGGCAGCGCAGAGGTCGCTATGGCTGCATTTTGTAGGGCACAGAGGGCAGGATAGGACGATTTGTAAGTATGTATGACAGTGATGGAACGCTGAAGAGTTATCAATTGTGGTACGGACTAGCGATGCAGAGGAATGAGGAGTAAGTGACAAGATGAGTGTTAAGTATGAGTGTGGATGATTAAAAGAAAAGAGGCGGACGAAGAAAATATGGATGGCTTGTGTGAAAGATGATACGGCTAGGAAGAAAATGAACACTGAGATGGCGGCTGATAGAGAAAGGTGGAACAAAAAGACGTATTCAGCTGGCCACGAACAAATTGGGTTCACGACAGGAGGTTGATGATTACTATAAAAAAATAACATAGTATCGGTTTTTACTGACGCACAACACAAATCCTTTAAAAAATACAGGACAACAAAGGTACAGGTCCCTCAATCCCATCCCTTTCTCCTTTTAACTAAGGGTTTTAGAAAGAGATGCCAACAAAGTCAAGTGTCCCTTATCGCTTGAAAGCATTTCCTTTATCTAAAACCAACTTCTTCAACTAATATAAATTCCCTAGTACTTAGTTACACGTGTGGCTTGAACTCGAACACAAAACTCTTGCGAGTCGCAGGTCGCAATTACCTGACAATCGATTGTAATCAATTCTTGGAAATAAGTCGATACCTAGTTTGCACACAAGCAGTGCCATAATGAGAAGTGATTGAGTTTCTTTTAATTTATATGTTTAATATAATTATATGGCCTGTTCTATGGTTCAAGGTTAAATAATGCTTAAAAAAAATATATGTGTGTGAAAAAACCATGCTTGCAAGAGCCATTGTATTTTCCGGTGTATGATTTTTTATAATGTTTTCCTAATATAGTATGTCTACAGCTTCTCCGCCTTCTTTTTATTAAACAATTTTATATCTGACATGTATTTCGTACTATTTATTAAGCGTCTCGTTACAAAACGAGTTCTAGCTTACGTCCAAGCTTAAATTTTCGAGTTAGTTTTCGTATTTCGAACCTTGTGCTAATTAGACTAAAGTTCTTAATACAAAAGTGACAACTTAGACTCGGGGTTAAAATCAGTTTTTGTATTCAGAACTTAAACTTTGCCGGATCTCGGGTTTAAACTTGAGTCTAAAGGAAAACCTTGTTAAGGTCGAGTTCGTCATCATTCCTAAAGTTCCTTGAATGAGTTTTATGATTCGTAGTTTATGAAAAATCTTTCTCAAACTTTTCGAAGACGAATGTGAATGCTAAATGAGTTTAAAACTCTTCTTTATCAGTCTTTACCCCAATTCCGTAGCCGCTGCCGCAGTTAATATATTTCCTATATTTATCTCAGCTCTCATCTTTGTGTCCTCTTCCGAGCCATAATAATCTTTCACTTACCTTTTAAAAATAAATAACCATTCCTTAAAAATATGGCCTTGACTGGGAACGTCGTAACTTCTCGCGCCTGAGTCAGCACATTCCATTCAAATATTAACTCGACTGATCTGAAGTTAGTTTGGTAGCACAATAAATACTTCATTATCTTGTCATTTCATATCAAGTTTTCTTAAACTATTCTCATCATTCATCGTCTTCTTTGTTCTGCCCTTATCCGAATCTATTTTTTGTCAGCTCAGCATGGCATCTTGCTTCATACAAAATGTGTGACTGACAGCAGAGCGCCAAGACGACATAACAATTATATATATCTTCTCCCATATACAGTATACAGTTCTTCCATCGATCGCTTCTTTGGTTTTCAGTTTTCATGAACTTATATCTTCAATTAATAAATACATATTATAATGTACCATAGCCTTGAGTAACTCTGTGGTTAGTAATTCGACACTGTAATGTCCCGAGGTCAAGTCCCGAGGCGTACAAATGTATATTTATAAGTTTATAATAACTTATGTTCGTCATTTATCAAAATCTATTTTGATTATGTAATTTATAATATTTTTTGCGAATACTATTTATCTATTTGAAAGAGGCGGTACCAGGGCGTCTGAAATGAAAATAAGTTAGTTTGAATCATATATTGTTAGTTGACGAATGATTGATATAAATATTTTTCATAAACCAGTGACCTCAGACCTATTTCTAGCTATAGATAAAATAATTAATACGAGTACCCAGAACTGACGACTAAGTCGATCAAACTTTGTAATCACGAATGAATTTCGCAAATCGACCTTAAAATGTGAATATTCATGAACCCACGTCTTACTGTTCTCAGGACTTTGTTAAAGCATAACAAAAAGTTGACAAGAGGGGAATGTTGAGCAATGAAGAGTTGATAGAAGGTGCAAAATCTTGTTTGGGCGAAACAAAATCATTTTTGTAACGAACTCATTATGATTCATTTTTGTAACATCATCATCGTCCTCCTGCCCGCATCTCAATGTATACAGTGGTCGGCACACGTGTTTTCTCTTCCATACCTACGTCTTTATTAGCTGGCATCTCATTATTCACCCTCTTTCTATCCATATGATCTTTCACACAATCTATGTCTTGATGCTACGGTCACAGCAATACAATTGTCGAAAAAAAACGATACTAAATCAAATTGCACAGCTAATAAAAATAAACTTGACAAAATATGCATGCAAAAAGCGAGCACGCGTACAAAAATAAATTATGTATAATTAAATGACCAACCCCCTTTTCATTGGAGTGACATAGCAACGAAACGTCTCAGCCAGGGCGCGCGCCCCTCACCTGCGCGCTGTTGCCGCTGCGTGCACGCTGCCCGGAGCGGCAACCGCGCAGGTATCGAGTTCCCTGTTCGCTGGGCACTTGGGTAGATCCTGCACTGTCTGCGGCCCTGGTACAATGACATGTTATTTATGTTAATTTATAGTCATCATGGTCAATTTGGAACGTTTTGAAACATCAGATAAAGGTTTTGATTTCATTAGAGAAGATCTATAGATACTAACTTTGATAGTTTTCATTCTCCAAGTTAATTTCAGTAGTAAAACTTGCTAGTGGATTCAGGGAAGCATGTATCAATGTTGGTAAATTATCTAAAACCAACTAACTTACTAACACAACTAATTTAGTTAATAAGCTACTTGTATAACAAAATGTAAACTAATCAGTTTAAGGGCAAGACCAACTCACACTTTATCTTTGCTAAGTACGCGTTTCATAGGAATGTTAACCCTACTGCCATAAATATAATGTTCATATTCGTATAAGCGGATGTGAACGAGAGTTTTATACGAATATGAACATTAATCTCATACAAATAAAGACCCCCAAAGATATTTTTGATGCCGATGCTAAAGACAAAATTTCAAATATCTCTAGTGCCTTTGACTTCGTCAGCACCATTCTTCAAACCGGAAAAAAAAGCAGAAATAGGATACTAGAAGAATTTTGATCATCCGGAAAAACTCTTTTAAAAGAAACTCTATTACTATGCATTGCCATTTGTTATGAAACCAGTGGAATCTCATGCGTGTCATACGTTATTTATTTATTTACCATCGTGGACTCGTATGTCACGCAAATGTCGTCAGTCGTCAATCGTAAACATGCATTGAAAGGCTAAGGAATGTTCTTTCTTACTCAATCAGTGTATTCTTTGGTTGATAACATGTCCATGATAATTGGATGATCATTCTTAAAGGTATAAGGGAGCTTGCTTCTAAATCTTTTATGACAGAACGTCTTAAAACACTTTTTCATTTCTCATACACGGAAAGTACTGTTTGTTTGATCTGAGTAGCGGGTGGAAGACGCTGTTCCCCGTCTTAGGGCGGGAATGACTCATAGTATTTACTTCCCTCTCTAGGGCGGGAATGAATTTTAAAAATAGAAATAAATTTGGTTAGGTAGTCGGCTACGATTTTTTTTACATAATAGTGACTTCATAACAGCCAGTGTGAATTACTAAAATACCCATTAAGGGGGAGGCGCTAAAATTCAAATTTACTTACGTTTTTTGCAATTTGCAGTGACTCACCAGAAACACAATTGACACAGAGCTGCATTTTGCAAAAAACCAAACAATATTTGAATTTGGCGGGCTACAACTGAGGATCCACCTTAAGCGGGACGGCCCGCGGCGGTGAGGCGGTGTGTTCCATATTTAAAATTTAAAAAGGACTATCATTTGGCGGGATACTAACTCTGTAAGCTTCCCTAACTTTGTTTTCTTCGTAATAATGAAACTAAACGTGACATTGGCTGAATGAACAAACCGTGCGAAGCCAAAAGAAAAAAAACTCTGTAAGCTGTACCGAAATTCAAAATATCATTTTCATAGACTAGTATTTGATTAAAAATGAGTCTCAAATTATTATTATTATTAATTAATATTTTAGAAAAACTACTATTTGTACTTTCCTTGTATTCGAAATGAAAAGTAGAGTGTTTAACACGGGTGAAAGTCATCAATTCCTACTCGGACTATAGCCGCCCTCGCTGCGCTCGGGCGTCTAAATACCTCGTATGGGAATTGATTCCTTTCGACCCTTGTATAACAATCTACTATTCCCTACTTGGGCATCGAACCCAACACAACAAAAAAAAAAACAAAACAAAGTTAATAAGGAAAAATACAGAAATCTTTTTACGGGAAAGTAAGAAATTTAATTAATACTAGAAACTCAGAAATGCAAGGAACTCCAACCCGTGTTCATTACCACTCACTAAAATGACCCAAATTTTCATCTCAAAACACAGAATAATTAAGTGGCATCACAAAAAGCATGACCTACAAACAACCTCTAACAATTACTCAAAAAACTCCTTTTGTTACCGAAAATTAATTAGCCCAGAACGAGGACTCCAATCTCAAAGACAATAAGAAAAAGTAACAACTCGACGAAACAAATGTTTTACCAAAACAACCCTTTCAAACTTTAACAATGTATAAAACGAGAATAAAGTGTCCAAAGAATCGTTCCCTGGGGGACGCCCAACAGGTATATCCGTCTCTTTCATTCTTGACGTGAAATTCCTGTTCTTTTCGTTTGTGTGAGTGAGAGGACAGACAGTGGGATAGTTCCAGTTAGGTGTGTATTGGAGAACAGATGTGTTTGACGTCAGATCGGTGGCGCTACAGTGTCGAAGGCATGCGTCGGAACTGCTCGTAACGCGAGATGTACAATGATTATTGCTGTGATATGCATGCGGCAGCAGGTCGGATGCGATAGCACTTTACGTTTGATATGAATGTATTCGTATAGAAAAGGAACTCTTTTGATATTGGAAAATGTTAACTGGGTAAACATTGTACTGACTTTCATAAAAAAACCTTGAAATATAGCGATTTCTTTTAACAGTAAAAAATATAGGTCTCTTACAAATTGGGGATCGTATACAAAATATTTGCAACACAAAAACAGGTGACTTGAAACCAAGTGGTGGATACGATTAGGGAAGCCACATTGGGGTTCTGGATCAAGGGCATTGGGCTGGCCGGTATTATTTGTGTGGCATTCATGGTTTCAAGTATTAAAGGATACAAAACAAATCAGACATGTCTGTTAGTTGCAGACAGTTAATAAATTGTATAAAATTAATGTTCTTGGATGACATGGGATGCTGTAAGATTATGTTGATTGGTGATATAAATTATTATAAATAACCAGGTCATTTAAACTTAATTTAAATGAATTCCCTGACTCTACACTTATGAAGTTATGACTTTTTACTGGGCTACCCTTTGAACCATCTTGCGAAGTAAAAATCCAATCAAAGTTGTACCAGGGCGTCTAGGGTTGTGAAGAGGTAACCGAGTCCGCAATTCTCGGTAACTTTAATGAGAATTATGATAACTAGAACCTGTTTACAAAAGGGGGGAAGGGGTGGGCAGAGCTCTAGGAAATGCTTTGATGTTGAAGTAAGTCTGAAATGAAACTAATAAGATTAATAGTTGAGTTTCCTCTGAGGAGGTATTACTTCAGGAAAGTTCTCGAACTTTCCTCTGCTTCCAGTAAATGTTTGTGTCTTTCACTTGCAAGAAAGCTGCTTCTAGTAATTTAGTAAGTAAATGATACCTAACACTCCGTATATTGGGTATCTACTAAATTACTAGAGTTGGTGTTGGATGAAAATTATAGTAATTTTACTTATAATGACCATGTTTAAACTGTTTCATTCGTATTTAAAAATATGAAATTACAGTATTTACAATTAAAATATAATAACCTAACCTGACTAAAACTATTAACAAACTAAAATATGGCGTCGAAAAATTCCTCCGCATCGCTGTCGACTGGTAATGTACCCAAGAGACTGGCGGCATTGCCACGTTGTATGGCAATGCTTAACCTCTGGCCATGGTAAACGCCAACTCTTGGGTCACGGGAAGTTTCAAACAGTAATATTTAAATACAATATACAATCTAACACTAAGTTATATATAATACGTACCAGTACCTAAAGGAAAAAAAAGAGAAGAGCTCATTGAGTATAAAAAATTCGTCCGCATCGCTGTCAGTGGGAAGAGTGCCCAAAAGACTGACAGTGTTGCCACGTTGGATGGCAATGCTGATTGTATGGCATAAAAATAGGCCAGCCCTCTGGTCACGAGCAGAGTCAACCAACCGCTTGGCGAAGTCCCGAAACTCGATGAGCTATCGGACCCCACGGCCCTAGTGTTTCCACCCCAAAAATTATGAAAATTTGACTTCAGATTCAGTCTTCTTCTTCTTCGTGTCGCTGGCATGACTTTTCTCATATTTTGTTGGCGCAAAACTTCGCCACTTCCACGGCGTCATCGGTGGCAGCGCAGAGGTCACATCGACTGCAAGTTTTGGGACACAGAGGGCAAGATAGAAGGTGGAGATGGAGATTCAGTTGAAACAGCATTCATATAAAATCACATTACACTAATTTTCCACCGACTTTTTCCATCAGGCCGAACATATTGTTTAAAAAGAAGATAGACATTCCTAATTTAAACGTACAAAAGTGGCTCATACATCGCTTACAAAATGATTGATAAGCGAAACAACCATCAATCAGCGCTAATAAGCGATATAACAAGCACTCTAGCACTAACAACCTACAATGTACCACAAAATAGATGGGTACAGAAAGTCAGCTCCATAAAACAAGCGAAAACGCACGCACATATAGACGCGTACGTACGGCGATCCTAAACGAATGCCGACAGTGAGTGCGCTTGCACTCGCTGTACGTGAAGTGTGTCTATGTGTGTGTGCGTTTTCGCCTTCTGCAGCCATCTATTTCGTAAATGTACACAACGCACACGCTTTTAAAAATCTCCAAGAAAAATAGCCGATCAATAGTATTTTGTTTACATTGATCACTCGCTATGTAAACACGACGGGCGATTGTTTGTTTAGCACGTAATGTAAACTGTTCTGGCGTTTTTATTAATATGAACTCTTTAATGAACTACATTGAATGGAATTTTACGCTGAAACATTATTTATTTGTAAACGTAACGTTACACAGGTAGTCGGACGCCTGACAAACGGTTTTAATCAGTTTAATAATTGAAAAATCTTAAACAGTAGTAACACGATTGCGTAATACACAGACAATAACAATGTTTCATTTTGACAGATAAGCATTATCCATGGCGTGGAGTGAGTCATCGGGAATACAAATGTGTAAAACATAAGACGCAATGGATATTGTGAAAATGAAGGTGTGAAATGAGATTTCGTCTGTGATTTGCTAGTGTTTTGAGGGTACCATTTGATTTGGTGACGATTAATGATGAAGGAAAACATAACTATTGAGCAAACCTGGACTTATATAACATAACGTCACATCTGTATTCCACGAAGGATTAAGCAGAGGTGCACCTATAGGACACCCATATTTCGCCAGTTATGTTTAAGTCCCATGTAATAGGTGGCGAGCCTATTGCCATCAACCGGGCACATCATCATCATCATTGTTTCAGTCGAAAAACGTCCACTGGCGGACATAGGCCTCCACCAAGCACCACCACTTCGACCGGTTCTGTGCTTCTCGCATCCAGCGGATTCCTGCGGCCTTCATCAAGTCATCGGTCCACCTTCTGGGAGGCCTTCCAACGCTACGTCTTCGGGTACGCGGTCGCCACTCCAGAACGTTTCGGCCATCGGCCAACTGTTCTGCGAGCAATGTGCCCTGCGCACTGCTACTTAAGTTTGGCAGTTCTTTGGGCAATGTCGATTACCTTGGTTCACTTCATTTCTGATTCGATCACGTAGGTAAACTCCAAACAGAGCCCTCCCCAACCGGGCCCAAATCCAGACCAACTGTAGTTTATTTTTCTAAAATTCACAACACGCAGTGTGCAAGCGTGGAGGTCAATTCTCGTTCCTTCTCTATATGAGATGTCTTAGCTCTACTGTAATAACTAAAGATACAAACTCAAAAACTCAAAACTCAAAACATTTATTTCAATTAAACTACTTACAGGCACTTTTGAATTGTCAAAGAGTCGGTCAGTTAGTCAAAAAGTTGAAGCTAGTTGCCCATTTCAAAACGTAGATCTCTATGGAGAAGAACGGGCAAGAAACTCCAAGGACACTCTTTTTAAATCAAGATATTACAAAATCCTGGGTTCATTATTCTTGTTGCTTCTATATGCGAGAACAATGAAAAAAAATATATATTAAGAAACAATTCAAAATATAAGATTAATAATAAAAATAAGCCGTGGCAGTTAAGAGATGACCATTCACAAATGACGCGCCCGTTCACAACATGACGCGTGGATCAGCACCATCCAGCTCAACCATTTTGTAGGGAACCGAATGATCCAACACACGCGCCACCAACAGTGAGACATTTAAGTGAGCATGACTTAACACATTGATGATATAACACATAACATACAACTTGTTTCCCCGCAGGGTTAGGCAGAGGTATACCCACAGTAGATACACCCACATTACACTAGTTACGTTTAAGTCCCATGTAATCGGGAGCGAGCCTATTGCCATCAATCGGGCACAAGTCCATAACAAATGATATAACATTATGTCTGTTTATTAATAATTGAATTCTTAGTTAACGATGCGTAGTTTCTGAAGTGTAACGCGAGACAAACCGCGATGGTCATCCGATCATCTTTTAGTGGGCAACGACTAATAGCAGGCGGCTGTTACACCGAACTGTTTATTATTAATGAGTTTTTATGATGTTCTACTTTTCGTGTCATTAATTTTCGTAGTCTCTATTTTTTGTCGGTCTGATAAGTATCTTCTTCGATGGTTACTTCTCATTTTGCTGCCTATTTTCATAATGATCACCTTATCATTTCTTTGTTGTGCTGCAGTAGCTTTGAGTTAGTGTTCAGACACCGGGAATTATTTTAATCTTTTCGCAAAAAAAAAACTCAAATTGTATAAATCGATACTTGGGGCTATAGTGAAAGTAACCTACCATTTTAAGCATTAAGCCCTTGAGGAAGCTGCTCAATGAGCGATGTAGCTGTTGTACCATTAGGCCATTGTTCATAGTCTAGTAGCTACATTCACTACTCAGTCCACACCCCACCTCGTGAGCTAAATCAAGATACTTTGCTTATCTGTCTCGGCTTTCACTAAATTCTTGTCATATCAACAATAACTTTCCTTTTCATTTCAAGAGGGGCATGAAACGTACATTTTTGCTACGAAACTAGCTATGTATCAACCTGTAAACGGTCCCTCCGCAGGGCAAATACCTCTTCTCATACAGAGGACTGACTATTGATTACCACGCTTGCTCATTAGGTGATCCCAATTTTGGGCGAAAAAGACCCAAACGCCTAAGGGGGGCGAGCGAGAGGACTTATAATTAAGTCCCCTTTGCTCGCCTCCTTTTATATGGGACTTAAACATAACTGGTGAAATATGAGTGTACTATAGGTACACCTTGCTTAGCAGCCGGGGAAACAAGGCGTGATGGTATGTTACAAGTCCAGTTTCCTTATGTTTTTTCCTTCAGTAAGTAATTCTATTTTGTCTACAAGCGTTAAGTCCCAGAAATTTATAATCAAGTATATTTTTTGTAAAAAGCAGTGGTGGCCCAGTGGTAACGGCTGCGACGTACGAGTTGTAGGTCGTAGCTTCGAACCCAGACAGGCGCTTTACTTTGTGTAAATTATTACATCACCATTGCTCTCAAAAATGGTGAAGGAAAACATCGTGAGGAAACCGGCATGTCCTAGAACCATAAATTCGAAGTCATTGTGATATCTACCAACCCGCACTGGGCCCGCGTGGTGGAATTCGGCCCACTCCCTCTCACTGAAAGGTGGCCTGTGTCCCAGCAGTGGGAACATCATAGGCTGATTATGTTATATTTTTAGTACCGCTGTAACAGAATCATTTCATAAATTATTCATGAGGCAAATTAATTCATACAATATTCGTCGGTACGCGTCGGTGTGGCAGGCGGCCTGTCTCAGTTATAAATAGGTCACGGCTGCTCTTACGTCGCGATACCGGGACAGACTTCGGGCGACTTCGACTACCGACTTCAACTGTTACTGTCGACTTCAATTCAAGCATTCAAGAGTTTGGCATTGTTTTACTGCACCAGTTAAAATGCATCTTCTTGAGCAATATAAATTGCTGTAATTTATGATTTTTCATTTGAAAATGGTTTCATCATAAATATATTTTGTTTTTAATGAACTCAAAGTTTGCTCGGTTACTAACATAACAACCGCAACTCGTTATTTTTACGAATCGTTGCCATCATCATTGGTTCCTATAAAATACCTAGCGTGTCTAGTTAAAATTCCGACTTGTATTAAGGATGATACAAGACATCCAAGGTTACCCAAATACATCATTTTCTATAAAAAAATGTGCTGCATCTGATAAGAACGACTACAAACAGTAAATACTTAGTCAGTTTTACTTCTCAAACTTGACTGATGAGAATTTCCCAGGTAGGAACACTGCTCATTCAAAGATGTTTCTTTGGTCGATTTTTGGTAAAAACTTTTGACTACCATTTTTTTTTACTACGAAAATCAAGAAAATCTATTCCTATATAAACCTATTTACGATCAAATATAAACAGTACATAGCATCTACTAAATGGGTCACGGCTGAGTCGGCGTTACTCTGCGATATCCGGCGGATATCTGTCGGATAAGTTGGACGCCACCCAGCACTGGATCTATCGCAATGTTTACGATGACCTCCTTGTTGACGATGTTGTCCTGGTAGCTGAGAATCGTATGTGATGTGTTTTGGCATTGATTTACGCTTTTTCTAAAAGGCACATGAAAGAATAAATAACAATTTTCTTTTTTTTTCGGCGATTTCCTTTCTGTGAAATTCCAAGCTTTTGCTCTCCAGTAGGAAATTATACGCTAGTGGCTTCTCTCGTACAAACTGTACAGTAGAAAAGTAAAAATTTAGGATTTTTGATGGATTCTTAGTTCTAAAACATCGAACTCTAGGTTCCTATGGTCACCTTTTGCTATTGATCATGAATAAGATTTTCGACTTTCGTCCTGAAGTCAACGAATATCTTTTGTCCTGTAACTAGGTAACGCCTTACTATATCCTGGCTGGCACTTTCATCGCAAGTATCAAAGCTTCCTCATAACTTTACATACTTAATTCCTTTTCATCTTTTACAGGTAAATATTGACTTCAGAATTATTTCGAAGGACCAGTTAGAACCGTATGAAAATATTACAACAATTTGGTAAGCAAATTTAATATTTTTTTATGAAAATTTGGAGCTATGGTTCTAGGTAACTTATGGACTTCGCGTGTTTATATTATCGGGTCATATAAATGAAATGCTTAATTATTTTTAATCGCATAATTATTAAAAACTCAAAAAAAAAAAATAAACAACCGAATGTTTATTGCGATAACTAATTAGCTATTAGCTAGATTGTAATATGAATAAAGTAACACCAACTATACCTGTTCATAAATAACCCAGGTACTAGGATATCATAAGAAAGCTAGAAGTCAGTGGTTGCGTCACTGAAGGTGCTAGAGAGAGTGCGGGTCGATCGCATCTGAATTATTTAGAAGCAGCACTTGTATCGCTCGGCGAAGGTCGCGGCCGACTGGGTCTAATTGGAAACTGAAGGACAGCCACATGGTAGTCGGATTTAAAAGAATAGCAATTATTCTATTATTTATTCACCGATGGAAATGGGATAGTCCACTTATAAGATCTGCTAATATTTATGGACAGCACCTAGTTGTGATACGAATTCTGGGCTAAAACAGAAATTATGAGAAATACAGTAAATGGGTACCTATCAAATGAATAAAAAAAGTGGTTGTCTTTTATCACCCTGCACTCTTCGTCATCCCCCTGCCCAATGTGCCACACTCGGCGCAGCATGTTCCACACATCTCTATCAGCCGACATCTCAGTCCCCCTTCCTAGCCAGTATCATCTTTCAGACTGTCACACGAAGGATATATCTTTTCTTTGGCCTTTTCTTATAATATAACAACACTCCTGTAATCCGCCAACGGGTGTACGTGTATCTATTAAACACCCACATTTCGCCAGTGTTTAAGTTTCATGTAATAGGGTGCGAGCCTATTTCCATCAACCGAGCACACATCCAGACTCCGGGCTGCTACTGATCCCTGACGGAAAAACCCAATAACACTGCCCTACCTGGGAATCCAACCCAGGTCCTCATGCTCGGCATGGTCATCTCTTGTAGCCACAATAATATTATAATATAAGTTTGAACACAAAAGCGCTCGATATTACTTTGAATCGACGATCGATAAAGTGTCAAAGAAGTGCCGTTAAGAAAATGGTGCGCACCGCACTGAATGCACCGAGTGCAAACACTTTTCTACGTTGTTCTAACACTACATTACTTGTTTTGTTCAAACACTATATAGGATCAGAGCAGGTAGAACATCCTTAATTCTACCTGATCTGAAGGCAAATTCTCGTACTTAAAAAATGTTCAAACGTCGCAATCATATCAGCGACAATCAATGTTAAAAACTTGTAGAATATGATTGATATTAAGATGAGAATGCGAACGTTAAGAATATGAGAATTCCCATCTGGTTCACTGGACATAGGCTGAGACACCTATCCATAGTTTCGTCTGTCGATGCTGTCTTTGCCGATTTGTTGTGCCTCTCCACAGGCTCTTTTGACAGTCAAAACTTGCCCACTGCCTAACTGCCTACACAATCTTGCCAAATCCACTACAGTGTATGTCAATGACAACTACATGATCGTTCTAACAAACTACTGTACATATGTATAGCTTCAGCTAGATCCATTGCTTTAGATTTAAGGCTCCTTCAAGCAGGCGCGACAAGCGACGCGATTCTAAGACACTGCCTGTCGCATGACGAACACCTTGTCGCACCTGTTTGAAGGAGCCTTTAGAGTAACTATTGGTTTTATTAAAGCAATTCAGACAGCCTTCCACAGCCGGATGGAGGCTTCTTTCAAGTTGCCCTAGTTTTCTATGGCTGCCTATTTGAATGTAAGCTTTATGTAAAAATATACAATAACTGTATGGTAAAGGAAAATGCTATTTGGTTCGCCTTCTAAGCACAGTGGGACCACTTGTAAATAAATGCCTCGAGGGATAATAATTCTCTGACAAATTCTTATAATTTGTGTGGCGTTTATTTCCTCAACACAACCCCCTATAGTGAACTAAGTAACTGAACTAAGTATATGACTAATTCAACGTTCCTAAATATGTATCGAAATAAAAAGGACAAATTATGTGTAACCCGCGCATTCAGTATTTCCTAGATAAAAGTACGTAGCGTAACATTACGCCTGTATTTCCCGAAGGGTTAGACAGAGGTGTACCTATACTTCAAATTTCGTCGGTTATAAGTTCCATGGAATAGGGGGGCGAGCCTATTGCCATCAACCGGACACAAATCCAGATTCCGGACTGCTATTGTAACATTCCAAATGGAGATATCTAACAACAGTTTGCCCTAACCGGGAATCAAACCCGACCTCGTGCTCCATGCGACTGCTAGACCAACGAGCCCGTTAGATAAAAATACAGAGAGCACCGAATATTGCTGGTTTTTGAAACAGTAATCTTAAACACGCCGAATCCAAGTAACGCCGGGAACAAGGACCTCAGGACCAGCGCAGGCCAAATAGATATTACAGTAAATAGCTGAGGTGCCTAATGAACAATTTTTCTTATTTTCGGCGAGACGCGAGCGAGTACAGCCTAGTTCTAATAAACAGTTATTACTGTAATAATAAAAGCCTAAAATTTATAGCAAACGGCTAGTTTGCTCTTACTTGTGTCATGTGGGTCAAATAACGGCACTTGGTCTGTCGATAGCATGAAGTATTGGGAATATGATAATACAAATACGTTTAACAATTGTTCAGGCTTATGAGACCCTGGTACTTTGGTTGGTAAAATAACCGATTTAGATTACATAACCTTATCATCACGCCAGTAATCCCCGAAGGGTTATGCAGAGGTGTACCATAACTCAACCACATTTCGCCAGTTATGTCTAAGTTCCATCATCCCATCTAATACAGAGCCTCTTGTCATCAACCGGCACAAATCCAGACTCCGGGCTGCTACTGGGAAATCCCTGACGGAAAAAACTACTAACACTTTGTCCGACCCTAGAGTCGATCCCAGGACTTCATGGTCACTTGACCAACGAAGCAGACCGAAAATGGCCACCGGTCTGTAACCAATGTACAGTTCTAAAATAACTGGACATGGGCTTGGCCTATCTCAGGAGGCTGAACCGAATTTACAGTTTTTAAGAACCCCCACAGGAGTTAAAATCATGACATAACACAGCACACGTCACACATAACATACCAGATACTTTATAATTTTAAAAAAAGTTCTTAAACTAACAAAGTTTTAAAGCATATCTTGTTACCCAGTAACTGAGTTGTCAGATAAGCATTCGCTTCATGTAAAATAGTTGTATTCAGCTGCCCCCGGTTAGATTGGAAGCCGACTCCAACGTAGTTGGAAGAAGGCTAGGTAGGTAGATGATGTTTTTATCAAAAGTTTATATTTTTAAAATCTATGTGATCGTCCTTTATCAAAGAAACCGATATATAAAAAAGGAACAAATTGTAAAGTCAAGTATGAGGTTCTCCTGCCGGCGTCGCGGATTGTTCGAAAGAGTTACCGTGGCCCTGGCGCACAGGCAACTGAAGGAACACGGGTGCGTTTTAGTAAGTAAGAGTCTGACACGCCCTCCAGCTTCGCCCAGAGCGAGAGAGGTCATTTGATGATTTCGCATAAAAAATAAAAATAAAGTGTGTGGTTCTCACGTCGTTATGTGAGCCTGGTATTCCGATTACATACAATAAAAAAAAAACATGACTATAACTAATGTTTAGTCGATGTTCACAGCCGCTGAACATCGCTGTACAGCCGTGGACTAGAAACAGAAAGTTAAAACAAAACATTTACATAATTTCACCAGTTTATTGCGACTTACACGCTTATCGTTCTGTAGCGTTTATTGTTTACTAGATATTTATTGCAAGATTTTTAGATTATTTTCTTACGTTAACTCGTTCAAGAAATCTGATCTAAATATGTTATCCATACATACATAATATTATAAAGAGGTAAAGTTTGTATGTAGGGTAATCTTCAGAAATACTGATCCCGATTCCAAAAAATATTTGGCTAATGGGAAGCTACAGTAATGCCGAGTGTCAATACTGTACCTTCCCATAGGATTATATTTTATATTAAAACAAGAAATTTCACGCGCACGGAGTCCCGGGCAGAATATGCGACGGTTACTTTGTGTCTGTCTGTTACCGTTTCGATTTCGGTGATATTTAGCACACAGGTAGACCATGACGGTAGTACCTTCCCGTGGGATAATTTCCGACCAGCACGCGGGCGAAGCCGCGGGCAAAGCTAGTAGTATAATCATATTTCACGTCAATTTGACTAAATATTATTGTTCGTCATCTGCTGACAAATAAAACAAGAAATTTTCGGCGTGTCTTGACTCTTCCTTTTTTGGTCCCACTTTCATTAATTATTTGTGGTCCTTATGAGTGTTATTTTTAATTATAATGAAATTGATATTTCCTTACGTGTCTCCTTATTTATCATTATATTTAATTTATAAAGGCTAAACTCACGTATTTCTCGCCTCTCTGTACAATATATATATATATATATTATGTAATCGGAGTACCAGGCTCACATAATGACGTGAGAACCTCACACTTGACTTTACAATTTACTACGACTGTCGCTTCCTCTTGTTACACCTACTCTGCTAACTCAGCTTACCTCTCTGACATAATGGTAATTTAATCCAACAGCTACTAGGCGCGCATGATAATATTACTTAAAGGTATTTTTTCTTCAACATTATGTCACATAATTATTTATGACTAGTTCTGATTTATTTATATTATTATTCTTTGTATTTTTTATTTTTAAATCTTATTATCTTTCGACCTAATTTGTACACCAGCCATGGTCAAACATGTTGAGCCAAAAATATACCTTGTAACATCTATAATAAGCATCATACCATGTATATTATCTACACATGTTTTTGCAAATAAAATCTCTGAATCAAAAGAGTCGGAGAATCTCTGAAAAAAACAAACTGAATCTGCCCTAAGGTTTCACTCGCATGGAGTTTCCCACAAGAACATCAAGGAAGGAAGGAAAACTTAAGTCTATTTGATGCTCCTTTGCTGCGCAAAAGAAGGACAAACAAACGAACACTCTTTAGCATTATAATATTAGCGTTCAAAAGCTCTGCTTACCCCCACGGCGTAGCGTGAAGATTACAAAACGTAGGTATATGTAATCCTAACATAACTACAGATCAAGTACCAGGCGCACATAATAATGTAACAGCCTCATACTTGACCTTACAAACTTTTTGCTACAAAGCAATCCATCCCTGCTGTCCCCCATAGAAGCGTGCCTGAAGATTACAACAACAGCATCACTCTTAACCCTAAAAACTTTTTGATACATAGCATTACAAAGCCCTGCTTACCCACCCTCACACCCCACAGCGTAGCGTGAACATTACAAAACGTATGATCATGTTCTTAACATAACTCGTGAACATCTACCAGGCTAACATAATTATGTAACAGCCTCATACTTGACCTTACTAACTTTTTGCTACATTTTTTCTGCGTCTATTGTTTTACTTCAGTCGCGTGTGAATCCTGCGTAGTCGACACTTCGATTTTAATCGATCTGTTTTCTGTGATAAACAAATTAATAATAATTATTGTAAGTAAAACAATCAAGGGTCTTAGTTAATATAGCACTAATTACCTACTATCAGTGTTGTTTTAAAAGCGTGTTCCAACAGTACCTACCTAATGTTACTTGTCCGGTGTTTCCGAATTAAATTATGACAATCTCTCAAAATAATGCTCTCTAAATTCACCTAAAACTTTCCAGGCTGTCATGTTTGCCTGGTACTGCCAGTTCTTAGAGTCAAGTAGCCTATTGGAGTTAACTGCTGGGCCTTTTCTGGCCCATGAGAACGATTATCAAACCTTCTTGCGTTAGTGCGCCTATTACCGGCATGGGGAAACTAAAGGACCTAATTCCAGCCACAGATTAGAAGAAGAAAGACGAAGGAATTAACTTTGTATTTTGAAATGCCCACAGGACCATGAAAGAAAAATTAATTTAAATAAATCACAACAAATAATTTAATAAATTCGTTCCGAATAAGGCACGCTTTTAAAAACAATTTAGTTAAAAACTATGACGAATTTCTGTCGATTGGTTAATTATGATTTACGCATATTAAAAACTAAAATATGTGTATGATTTAGCTTGGCAGTATAAAAGTACGAATAGAACTAAAGTATCCAATCACACATCGAGTTTAAAAAAAAATATCGTCTTTGTAGAGCGTCATCTCGATCATACCATATTCTCTAAGCTCATTCAGTATTTTTATCTCACGAAGCGACGCGCACTTTATTTGTGGTAACCAAGTGTACAAACATGCTGTGAATGTTGTGAAAGCGCAGGAGAAAGAAAAGAAAGAAAAATAATTTATTCTGCACAAACAAAACGCACCTTACAAATGAACGACATTAATCTAATAGACACATACAAAATAGCCAAAAGCCTCGCATTCAAGCGCGAGCATGCGCATTCGCGAAACTCTCGGTGCCGTCAGAGACACAGGCGAAGTCGTAAGTGTGTGTGTATGTCTGTCTTGTGCTGCCGCTACTTGTCTTCACGCACACATTCACAGCATGTTTGTACACTTGGTTACCACAAGTAAAGCACGCGTCGTGTCGCTTCGTGTGATAAATTACTGTACCTGTGTAAATGTGGTGCTGTACCACAAACGATGGGACACTTGATATTGTGTCTTGTCGTCTGCACGTTACAGGAATAGATGGATGCTACTTATGGCGCCAAACACGTAGCCGAATTCTGGGCAGAGCCCATTTAGGTTGTCATCGACATGCTAAGAAGAAGATACCTGTGCGATTGCCTCTTTCTGAAGCTCAAAAAGACGACGAGAGATCATGTCGACTGGGTGCAGCAGTCTCCTGCCTGCTAATAACGACATACTTGAATATACTGCTGTCACCAACTGCCAAGCGCAGTGTGACAAAATAGAAATGCAAGGAAGAGAATACTGGTCTAAGGGCTCGTGGCTAAGGGCTGAGTAATAACAGCCGCATGGGCTGATCGAAGGTTAAGCTACGCTTGCCGAGGTGGTCGGTAGATGAGTGACAATCCATTACTTACTGAAACCCCGTCGTGCGTCGGCAAGCACGTTAAGCCACAGGTCCCAGGTGACATTCAAACATCTTTTATAGTCGTAGCGGGTAGTCAAAGCACAAAAGTCTGACAACCAGTCGCAAGAGTCAATCATGTTACCCAGTAACTGGGTCGTGGAGCTCAGATAGGCGGTCGCTCCATGTAAAATACTGGTGTTCAGCTGCATCCAGTTAGACTGGAAGCCGACACCAAAAAGAGTTGGGAAAAGGGTAAGCAGGCGGAGTGTGTGGGCATCATAAAAGCGGTGCACGCCATAGAGGCCAGGAGAGTCACGGACACCCATATACGTATACTCTCCGACAGCGCCTCAGTCCTCCAATCCCT
The DNA here is from genome assembly GCA_917490735.1 of Dryobotodes eremita. Taxonomy (NCBI): domain Eukaryota; kingdom Metazoa; phylum Arthropoda; class Insecta; order Lepidoptera; family Noctuidae; genus Dryobotodes; species Dryobotodes eremita. The sequence goes on along the minus strand of OU823269.1, from coordinate 12,256,867 downwards.
GGGGAGAAAGTATATTACGTCGAGCATAACACTTGAATGTCACAATGCTCTGAAACGTGTAGCGGTATCTTATCGCAACACAGTTATACTGCAATGGATTAAAGGACACAGTGGATCACTGGGTAACGACGCGCCTAACGAGCTGGCCAGAAGAGCATCCAGCGCGTCAGTCTGTGGACCCAAACCCATCGCGCCCATCCCCTTCAACCAGCTACGAAGATGGTTACAGGAGTACACCCACACACAAGCGGAGACCTGGTGGACCTCGACAACAGGCTGCAGGCAGTCCAAGAATGCCATGCCATCCTTGGATGGCAAGTTAACCAGACGCCTATTACGTCTGGACAGGAACGGCCTGCGCCTGGTGACGGGGACAATCACGGGACACTGCTCACTAAACAAACACTTTCACACAATAGGCATAACGGACAGTCCTCTGTGCAGGGTTTGCATGGAGGCTGAGGAAACCGTAGCGCATGTGCTCTTCGAATGCACAGGCGTCACCCAGATTAGGTCACAAACCCGCGGGGCACCCAGATCCTACACAGATGTTCTCAACAGACCAGGAGACATCATCAACTTCTGGAGGGAGGTGGGCTGGTTGGAGTAACCACCGACGGCCGCCATGGCCCACGCACAATGGTCCACTTGAAGGACTAAGTGCGGAAACCAAAACTCTAAAGAAGAAGAAAGAAGAAGGGTAAGCAGATGATGGAAAGACCATCGTTGTCTCCTCCATACATTACTGTCTGTCTGTTTTAGTCAGTCAAATACTGGATCTAAAAATAGTGTTGTAAAATAAATAATTAATATAACTCCACTAACACGATGACTGACAGACGAAACACGAAGTCTTGGCGCGAATTATTATATTATGTAATAAATCTTTTTATTTATTAGGTCGAGCGATAAATGTCTCTGTGATGGACAGTAACATATTTTTTGTGTCTGGTTGTCATTTGTTTAAGTCATATTGTAGGAATCGGTCAAAGACTCCGCCTTTATAAACTACTTTCTGCTGAGGATTTCCTTTTGGAAAAACTCAAGTATATTTTTCCCAAACCAGGGATTAAACCTGGGATAGTAGAAGTAATGTTAATTATTCAAATAATAATTGTTAGAAAAAGTGTTGAGATATAAAGTGGAGGCCTTCTAAATACTGATGCATGTGTTGCTAACTCCCTTTAGTCAGTGATTGCATAAGAATTTAACCTGAACAGGGTTTGTTTACACTTGGAGACAGTAAGAACTGTAATCTTAGCGAACGGTTTTTACGCGAGTGAAAAGTGTTTCCGGGTTTTTCCGAGATTTCGAGATAAAAAGTCCATGTAAATCCTGTCTCCGAAATTATTTATGAATCAGAAATATTATTCATATCGATTCAACTAGTGCTAATCTCTAAACCCGTCTGGCAAGTTCCCATTCCATTCAATCATGTTAAGGCTTGTGCACACTGACGCGACGCGACAGCGCAACACAAAGGGCACCGCGTGTCGCGCTACGAGCGGTGCCTTTGTGTCGCGCTGTCGCGTCGCGCCTGTTTGTGGGAGACTTTATACAGGGTTATTGGTAATATGTCGGCAAACTATTAAGGGGACGAAGGCGATCATTTGCAACCAAATTACCCCTTATGCAATTGTCAACCATTTTCGGGTAATTTGACATTTTAATTTTTTGTTAGGCGACTAACAAATTTGAAAATTTGTAAAAAAATTGGAAATGCATGATTTATTTTTAATTATTATTATCTGCTTCTACTTCAATACATAATAATCAACCATAAAATGACAATTATCCTTAAATAATTTTTAAATCAGAGCTACAAATCGTTACAATTTTCATAATTTTGAATTAGACTAAAATGGTCGATTTCTGCAAAAAAACACGGATGTACTTTATCGGCAGAACATTCCAAAAACATGTGCAACTTCTCAGCTACCCAAGAATATACAATAAGATAGGTACTAGATATCTTCAAAAAAATATAAACATTTGCATAAAGGCCTATGGAAGAAAAAACTTGGTGATTATACCATCATAGAAAGCATTACATGCCCATTAAAATGTTTCATTTTTCTAAAGACAACCCATACAAGCATCAAGTTCAAAATAAGAACATTCCATTCTCATTCAAATTTCGGACAGTTTGAACTTAACGCACAGATAATAACTGGCACAGATTAAAAAACTTAATAGCAGTCATTAGTAGTAGTGGCAGTAGTGAGCTGTCACTTCATAGACAATGTAGAAGACTCATTCATACTATAGTTCCATGAGGTCTATGGAAAGCCCGTCATGGTTGAAATGTTGAGTAAACATATTATTCGATGTAACATTTCGGATACAGTTAAAAGTATTTCTACCGCCCTACAGTCACTACTAATAAATTTTTAACGCCCGACTTTTTTATTCAATAGGTAAGCCTAAAATAAGTCGAAGCTGACAGCGACCTATTTGTAACTAGTAAACAAAGGCATTTTGCCCATCTGTTCCCAAACATATCTACTAACCTAAGTTGACGACATGTCCATCATTGGACTGCGAAACACCAAAATATTTGACCTAAACATCCTATTGCTGCCCTTATTCCAATGTATTAATGGTCGATGCAGTTTCTTCTTCCATTCGTCTCTATTAGTCGCCATCTCAGTAGTTAGTCTTAGTCAAGCTCTCTCTAGCCTTATCATCTTTCACGCAATCGATCAATCGTTTCTTTGGTCTTCCCCTATACATAGCACATCATTTATTCAGCCTAAAATATTCTCACAGCTGTGATACAGGCCTCCACCATGCGGGCCCAATGCGGGTTGCTATTATTAAAGCCATTTCAAACATCGTACATACTAGACCTTCTGCACTATATCTCATAGTGATATGTTTCAAAATCTGACGTAGTAACGAGTAGTGTTTCGTCTAAATTGCTCGTCAAGGTCACTGCCGCTGGTGATGTGAATACAGACGTAATAGTAATCATATTATACGTCATGTAAATGCTTGGTGCAGGAAGTATGCCGCGATTTGTAGAGCGAATCACATTTTTTGTGTAAAAATCTGTAATTTCTGAAGGGTTTCGTAAATTTCTATTTAAAAGGGGTTAGCTTGTCGCAACTGCGACTAATCAGGAAAATATCCAGACTCCAGCACGCTCGCGAAGGAGGAGGCGGAGCGCGAAAGGGAGAGGCAATCTCTGCGCCCTCGCGCCCCTAGCCGCCGCAGGAGGAGGAGACACCCTGGGCGTCGGGAGTCGATTGCGGACTCCCGGCCACCGTAGGCGCGGGCTTGCGGACGGCGAGCAATGGGCAGCTCGCCGTCCGGTAAGGACCAGGCCAGGGTCAACGGCGCGTCGTGTTCCACACGCGCCTCAAAGAGATGTCAGCACCATTGACGGGGTCCGATAGAACCGATGCCTGCCGGGGTCGCGGATTGTTCGAAAGAGTTACCGTGGCCCTGGCGCACAGGCAACTGAAGGAACACGGGTGGGTTTTAGTCAGTAAGAGTCTGACACGCCCTTCCGCTCTGCCCAGAGCGGGAGAGGTCATTTGATGATTTCCCACCCCAAAAAAAGCCCGCTATTTACAAATTTCAAATTAAGAACTCTAAAACCTTTTCCTGGATTTGGGAATCGGACTCAGTACTCTACACCGTGTAGCCGAACTTAAGATCACAAGACCAACGAGGTAGTTCGCGAAAATTTCCACTAGTTTGCAAGGAACGCAACCGTCATATAATTATAATGCTAATTTAAATTGTTATCAGAAATACTCGTTTTCATACATTTTCAATTAACTCTGCGTCTGAAGGACCAGCGAGCCTATTGTATTATTTGTGGCATGAGGTCAGTGACTGTTCACTACTTATGCTTGCTTGTTGACCTTAATGTTTAAAATAAGGAGTTCTTGTACTTTCTGAATGTCCTAAATGAGCTTTTGGCTATGTCGGACAACGTTATTTTTTTTCGTTTCAGTTGGCAACAATGAATTTTTGATATCACTATCATTATTGGCAGCCTTGTTCCACCCACTGCTGAGTATAGGCCTCCTCTCTTTTATGCCATGCTTCCCTGGTCAGTGCGAGTCTCATCCAAGTCTTTTTCGAGTCTTAATTTTTGAGATGGAGAGGCCAAAACAAGGCATTTTTAAGGAAAGTGTTAAAAGAGGCACGGGACAAGGGGCTAAGGCTGCAATTTCTAAAGAGCAGCATTTTTGCACTTTGAAAACAGAAACAGCTTTTAGCTGGCATACAACATGACGTTTTTTGCAAAACGACTCGCGATATAGATCAAATCCCTCCATGGAATGTGTCGCTCTATCGAAGGAGCGCATCTGACTGTACCTTTACTTGTGAAGTTGTGGTACCTTCTAATAGCTTCCTTAAAAGGCTTATCAACTTAATCTTGAGAATATCCAAAATTTCGTTTAGGTTGCTTGGCAAATGAATTAACTTATTAATATCATAAAATACAAAGTGAGTTTGTTGGTTTGTTCTTTCGTGCAGAGACAAAGCCACAGATCCACGTGGTTTTTTGCATAGAAATAGTTTACGGGATGGAGAGTGACATAGGCCTTTATTCCGGAAAAAAATTACGATACCAGAGGGATAGATCACGAGACCGAATAAGTGAGTAAAAGTTAGCTTTTATTCACGCATTCGCGCTCGTGGTCTATCCGTACCGTATTGCCAGAGACTGGAGTCTCTGGCAATACATAATAAATACGGTCACATGGTCCTAATACCGCCCGTCCTGAATTTCGGACGTATACTTAACCATAAGTATACGTCCGAAATTATACTACTATGAACTTTGAAAGTTAATGCTGATGTTAAGTAACTTTATAGTAGCAGGCCACAGTCTTTAGCACCAATAAATTACCAGGCAATCAGAACTCAGTGACATCTCCTAAGAACAAATCTGCCTATTCCTACGAGGAGTTTAGAAACAGCTAAGACAATACACGATCGCAATCAGCGCGATCTCTACCGACCTTACCGTCGCCAGTTCGCTCGACAGTCGACAATGAACTCGTGGGTCATCGACCTCGCTCACGGCCGACCGGTCCTCTCGCGGCACTGCGCCCCTGGTAGGACATTGCACGTTATGTTGCATATTTTTATCACTTATCATGCAAAGCCTTTGCAGGCAGGGATGATTTTAAAGTATCCTCTTTGGCGGATTCTTCCTGGGTTTATTTAACTTTAGATCATCGATGTGCCGATGGTCAGGAATGACATTGTTGATTACAAACAAAGCCTTTCGAACGCAGGGGTGATAACTCCTTTGTATGCTTCGATAGATGATACTTAAGTTAGAAGATGATTTTGCTAACTCATCAATTTATAATGCAAAACCAAAGCCTTATTGGGGACTTTAGGTAACTGAAATCCGATGTCGTGTGATTTAGTCTTTTGTATATTCCTCTTTGGTTTTCCTTAGGATTCATCTGGGGACACGGTTGGGGGTTATAAAAATTAGATCGAAGGGCTTCAACACAACACAACGTCGTCTACATTTGCACTCCAGGATAGCGCAGTGTATTTTCGCATTTTATAGAGTCAAAATCTAAAGTCAACTCTTTAACTCCCTTGCCTCCCTGGGATGTCCCGACTTAGTCAAATATTGCTCGGCTTTTTCTTCAGAGTTAACTTCGGCAAAACTTTAGATTATTTGCGCTACAATTCCTAAAACGGATAATGTTTGTGGTTCAGACCAAAAACGGCCGACACGACTCGAAATCACGACTGAAATTTATTGTAACAGTCTCAGCTGCAAAAATATAACAGTGCTGCCAATGTTCATTAAATTCTGCATTAAGATTACTTGGTAAAGGAGTACATTGTCTACGCCATCAGGTTAGCCGTCTTTCGTTCCTGACCGTAGACAAAAGGGTGATGAAATAGCTCCTGTTTATCACGTCAAATCAGACTGCTTTACAATTATTGCTATTAATATGACTCAGAAGTTGAAGGTCAAAATGTAGTCGTGCAAAATATGTAGTTAGTTTAATCAGCGACCCCCATCTGACCCAATGCCGCTTAGCTTAATCATAGCCGCGATTTCATAAGGGAACAACAATGGTTGCATATCAGAATGATGCAACAATGATTAACTTTTGTGTAGCAATTTGACTGTCCAAAGACCTGCTGCGTTCTGTCCAAAAACGTTACCCGCTGTTTGTACAACTTTGCCCAACATTTTTCACACGTTGCTTAGCGAAAACACCTATACAGCGTTTGGACACTGCCTCTGATTAGACTACGAGAAAGGTCGTTTCGAAGTAGCCTTATTATTAATATTGCTGAATTAGGGGTTGTGCACTAGATCTGAATTCTGTGCATCCGAATTTAGAACATTCTGATCAAACGTGGATGTTGAATTCGGATGCAGTGCTCAAACGGTCTGAGTCTTTTGGCAGATTTAAAGGACTCTCGAAACTGCCATGATTGGCCCTTGATCTTTTTGATCGGGTATCAAGAACATTTCCCAAAAATCTGACAAAAACCCGGAAATTCTATGCAAGGGTCAGGTCAGATACCCGGAAGGCTTGCCTGTCACATGGTGTGACAATAGTCAGGGGTCGGTGGCCTGTGACACTGACAGTCACGGCTATGTGGAGCTACATGCAACCATTGTTACTAGCCGCTCGTTTTAAATCAATGGGAATTGTTTTACATGTAATAGTCTAAACAACACAAAAATCTGGTATTGGTTTTTCGATCTGGAATTTCTCAGTAGCAGACCAGAGTCTGGATTTGTGCCCGGTTGATGGCAATAGGCTGGCCCTCTATTACATGAGACTTTTATATTTATAATATCTGGCGAAATGTAGGTGTGTATGTTTTTTTTTATGTCGCAGCATCATGCTGAGATAGGGGCCTTTTGGCGTCGTGCAGGACTTACTGTTGTTATTTTCATTTTACTTTTGTTTTTATTTTATTATTTTTCTGAGTGTGTTTAGTTTAGTTTCTGATAATCTTGTGCGAGTCTCAATAAATACTTTATCTTTCTTTCTTTACTATCTATCGGTACACCTCTACCTAACCCTTCTGGGATTACAGGCGTTAAATTATGTTATATTTACATTATAAAATTATTAAGTAAGTGATGACAATGTTAAACTTCAGCGTAATTTTAGCGCTAAGTTCTGAGGTGTAAGATTCGGTTCAACTAAAATTGCTCTAGATTTTATCCGTCAATCTGTAAGTTAAGAATAGTCAAGTTTTACTTTATTTTTGTTAATATATCACAATTTCTATGTTTATCAAACCACTAGCTTCTGCCCGCGGCTTGGCCCGCGTGGATTTCGGAAATTATCCCACGGGAACGTGCTACCAGAACAAAGTAGCCTATATCCTTCCCCAGGATGGCATCTGTCTCCTTGCCAAATTTTATTGAACTCCGTTCAGTGGCTTAGGGGTGAAAGGTAACATACAGACAGAGTTACTTTCGAATTTATAATATTAGTATGGGTAGATTTTACTTTATCTGCCACTGTGCTCAACCTGTGTCTAAGTATTACTTTGGACAATTTTTTTTTGTTACGTTCTCAGAAGTCATCTTAAATTCGCTCACAGATGGGCGACACATCTAAACCGCAGGGTCTTGCATAAAATGTTGCGTTCCTTGTAATTATGTAAATACTTATAAAGTGAGCACTAACGAAGGACTTTTTAAAATTTGTCGCCTACAGGGTTTAAATCGGGGACGAGTGTTTGAATAAAAATTCGTCATTTGGCGATGGGAAATCCATCGGGCGCACGGCTTGTACATGATGACTATTTAGCGTTCGATGATACCTCCTCACTTCAAGAAAGACAAAGGTCTTTATTTTTATGTTTACCTAATAATCACACATCGTTGGTGCCTGCATGAGTCACTCCGACAACAACAGACACTTATGTGCACAATCAACTTGTCCTTATTTGGATGCGCGACTCGTGCTTGACGATTTATTGTTATTTTTAACCATCTATGGCAAATGCAGGGTTATGAATTTAACTGGCTATGCATGTGAGTATGTTTGTAACCGCATATAGTATAAACTACTGTTAGAATATCAAATTGTGTCCTTAGATTTTTCTTGATCCAAAATGTGTCCTAGACGTCACAGAACAATTCAAAATGGCGGCCGCTAAATGTCAAAATGAGAAAATTGGCCATCATTTTCTGTTTTTTCACTGTCTGGTTTTAGTGTATTTCTCTAGTCATAAGTATAGCGAAATTGTTTTTTTTTATAGCGAAATACTTTTTTAAATCATGTTTTGTGGTTTTGTGAAAGATTTCTAACTTTTTTACCAAACTGCAAAATGCTATTCAGCTGCATCTGTCCCGAGAGGAATCTCTCGGTAACTCGTTGGCAGTTTGATTCCCTTAGACCCTGCACGTTTTATTATGTTTTATAAAAAGTGCAGTCTTTGTAATTAGAATAAAATGTTTCATAGGTCATCAAAAAATTCGTCCGCATCGCTGTCAACAGGAAAATTGCCCAAAAGACTGGCAGCATTACCACATTGTATGGCAATGCTGATTCTTTAGCCAAAACATAGGCCAGTCCTCTGGTCACGGAGTCGACCAATTGCTTGGCAATGTCTCGAAAGACTAAGTAGGCATTCGGACCCCACGGCCCTAGAGTGTTACAACCGAGACTCCGTCGTACCGAATTGTAAATAATGGCAATTGTAAAGTTATGAGTTATGTCAATGATTTGTAATCAATTCGCTATCGAAAAGTGACTCAGCTGACCCGAACATTCCCTGCTAATGTACCTCAAGTAAACGATCACCAGAGTGCAGCGGCGTGCAAAAGAAAGTGGTCACGCTCCAATCGGGCGTGACCGTCAGTTCCTAGTTCCGTTAGAAAACTATCGACGTTTACCTAATTATTTAGGAGTACCCTGAATTATTTATTATTATGGGTTTACCCTTAGAATGGATGCGAGCGCTACTACTGTGCATGAGGTCCTGGGGTCGACTCCCGGGTCGGGCAAAGTGTTGTTGGGTTTTACCATCTGGAAATTCTCAATAGCAGACCGTAGAATCTGGATTTGTCCGCGGTTGATGGCAATAGGCTCGCCCCCTATTACATGGGACTTAAACACGACTGGCGAGATGTGAGTGATAGTTACTCCACTACCTTACCCTTCGAGGAATGCAGGTGACATGATATGTATGTTATGTACAGGCAGTGGTTCTGTTACGACATCAATAATTTGCCAAAAATAGTGAATCCGCAACAATATTAACAAAAAAGGTGCAGTTTGATGTCACTCTGGTGTGGTATCACTATCGCAGTCGGTTTTCTCTAAAACAATTTGACGTTCAGATTTTGAAATGAGCGCTTAGATTGAACTCAAAGGTGCTCCTCAGGTGCTCTCAGTTCCCAGATACTTTCAAGTAAATTATATTAAACACGAAGAAATGGGAGGGTGAAAAGCAAAGTGAAAGAAGGGATGGACAGCTCGGGTGAGGGATGATATAAATGAAAAGGAATATGTAAATGAATGTTAACGTGCAAGGTGACGTGCGACCCCAACAACCTTACATGAGACCAGGGCACTCGCTAGCTTACTGCTTCTTCACATTTAATGAACCTTTTACAATTCGTAACAAAATCTATCATTAGTTCACAATAAGTTTACTATTTTCTAGAAGTTCAAGCCAAAGACTAGTGACTTTCCGGAGTCTATATAATATAACTGCCCGGATTCTGGCAACAATTTTGCCTCCTATTACATGGGACTTAACCGTAGTTGGTAAAATGTGTGGGTACTATACACGACACACCTCTTCAGCCCACTACGCCTTGTCTACCTCAGCGGGCGTGTCGTTATAATGATGTTCATTTAAGTCAAAGAGCAGCAACTGTCCGGACACATAACGGATGGTTACGTCTGTCGGTCTTGTAACCAGATCAATGGAGCGCGCACTGTCTGTCACGCGCGGCGCGGGCGCACCTTCTATGTTATGTCACTGGCTTATATTGTAGCACATAGTAATGCAAGTTACTTTGTATCTACAATAATTTTTCTGTATGTGCTAAGGATGGTCACTGGGTTTAAGTCGGTAGCAGAGGAGTTCAGGGCGATTTGGCAAAGGACACAATCACCAATATGAACGATTTATTTGCATTTTTCAAACCGGCTTCCTGTATCGTTAGTGATTTTTCTGTGTGCCTTAACCTGGGTCAAATAAATCATATTTTCTTTCAATTTTTTCCCTTCCATATTTCTCAAAAGGATAATACGAGTATCTAGGAGGTCTTCCTCACGACGAATATTAGGAGAAATCGACTTCGATCTAGGGAAACAGTAGATTTTTCCGTGTCCTGTTTTGGCAACGGACGCAGACGTGGAATATTTTGAGAATAAGACAGCGATTTTCCTGTCCTGAAGTGTATCTACCAAATTCTGGTGAACCTGCATCGTTAGGTACGTCAGCCATTTATAAGTTACGTTATAATCTAAGATTTTCCACAACAATATTAACCACAGTCATTCCACATAACAATTATCTTTCATTTCTACTTGGAAGTTTTAGAAATCTTCGTTAACGATAATTCCAACTAATATTATTAACGCGAAAGTAAGTTTATTTGTTTGTTACGTATTCACGTTTAAACTGCTGAACGGATTTTAATGAAATTTGGCACATTTTGGACCATGGCCTGGGTAACATAAGCTACTTTCATCCTGGATCGCAGACGAAGTCGCGGGCAGCAGCTAGTACGTAATAAATATAGTACTAGCTTGTTTTATAACTTATAAGAGCGAAGATAACTGCTTCTCCGTTAAAATTAACAGTGTTACGGTTAACCGGAGATGTCTAGTTACGGCCGGCTGGAACCGGGTAGTATCGACTCGGGTAATTGTCAAAGGGTTATTTAATAGACGAGATACATCGCGAAGTTTGATGGCGGTATCGGGCTAATAGTTCAGTAACAGATTTAGCTCAAACAGCTTGTTTATATGCTCCTAGTAGTTAGTAGAGGGCGAGTTTAGGGTAATTGAATAATATCTTTTTCCTTTTCTCCTCAGTTAATTTTAAACATGGTCTGGCAGTTTGAGTAAATTTTGCGGCCTACCCAAATGCCCTTTCCTTGGTATTGTTCGTTGAATCGTTGAGCTCCTTAAGTTCTGAGTTGAGCTGCACGATTACTGACAAATGCGTGCACTGACTGGACAGGTCCATCCAATCTGTGTGATTTTTCCTCAAAAGACCATTTCAGACACAAATCTACATGGTCTTCACATGATCTGACCAAGATTATGTCTGGACTTTAAGAGACTGTGACCTCTGAGTTTGTTTCGGCCTTTCTTCTCAGAGTAGTCAGATAGGAAACGCCGACCTCATCTAGTTTTTAAAATATGATTGATGTGTAAAAGGGTTTGTTCAAACCTACTTACAGAAATAACATTTATCATTCATCAAACCTGCGTAAGGGTTGAAATCAATGTCTCCGTATTTTTTTTTCTTTTTCTATCTTTATTGTCCCACTGCTGGGCAAAGGTCTGCCCCACAGCGTCCCACTCTTCCCTCTATGTTGCCTTCTCCAGCCAATCTCCCATAAACGCGTCTAAGTCATCACGCCAGCGTTACCTCGCCCTCCCTCGGCGACGACGCTCGTCTACTGGATCTTTTTCTGAAAATAGGTGAAATTAGCTTATTTCAAACTAAAACTTATCCTTAAAAAACTCAACAATTAAATTACAATAAAATTTTAGTTTAGTGAATGAAAATAGTCATTTACAAGTAGAGAACATAGTACGTAGTTTATACATGTAGGTAATTAATTTTATTATCAGGCTAAGTGTTGTACTATTTATCGGATATAAATCCGAAATCTTATTACGTACAACTTTAGCTATTATTTCCTTCTGAGGAATCGCGATTCAAGACCGTTCAATAAGTTTACGGAATTACAATACAGAATGCATTTTATCGATGAATTCCACGCGTCATCGTAGAAAATATCTAACTTAACTGGTGGCGCCACCTGCGGCCGTGTTTGGAATTAAAATGTGCTAGTCTGTCTGTGTTGACAAGCTGACAAGTTTTTTACGTAAGTACCTAGTTAATTTAACGATGCGCTATGATGGAATTAAACGCCAATACACTGTATGGTCTGTTCCAAAAGTATCTCATGAATGAAAAAGTAAACAAACCTTGTTCAGGTAATTTTTTTACGCTTCCACTCACTATACAGAATTAGTAACATATTCATCTGTGTTTTAGGTTTAAACTTTATATGTCACCACTTCTTAGAACAATTATTGTTTGTTTTTTTTTATAAATCTTTACTGAACTGTGTTTGAATAACATTATTAAATTATAAATCATCGACGCAGAGGTTATAAAATTAACCTCAATTGTCAAATAAAAAACAAGGTGATTTAAAATTATAATTTGGGTTTAAGTATTCAAATAATCTAATTAAAGCACTGAATTGTAAGTGACACTACAAATTGGCATCCACCGGTATGTCTTCACATCCATTTGTTTACATATTCCTCAGATATTTTTGGAACAGACTATAAATTATTTGGCCAAAAGTTTCCCCAAGCAATTCCATTTCTGTATATTGGTCTATATGCTACTAAAAAATAATTTCCAATAAAAAAACTATCCAATTGCAGAAAATCTCATAAGTGTTGAACAGGCAATCCTACACGGCGACTGATTAAAAGCCCTCTAAGGTCAGCAGCGAGCGCACTGCCGAGTCAGCAGCATTGTGACACGGTCGCTAATCAGAACATTAATAACGTACCAGCTACCAATTAACAAGGTATGGCAGTGGTAGGAAGTGGTTTATTAAAAGCTAAGTGCGAGTCTTGTCGGATGCTGAAGATTCCGTGTTGAGGGTCGTTTTTGCTGAACTTTTATTGCTAACAATGCTCAATACAAAATAGTCCAACATTTTATGTTGGATTATTTTGTAGATATTTTCATAGAAGTTTAGTTTCCCTGGGTTTAATTCCCGGGTCGGGATCAAAGTGTTGTTGGGTTTTTTCATGTGCCTTGAGTCTGGCTTTGTACCCGGTTGATGGCAATAGGCTCGCCCCCTATTACGTAACTGGCAAAATGTGGGTGTACTAAAGGTACACCTCTGCCTAACCCTTCGGGGAATACAATGTTAAGTTTAGCTTTTTTAAACAAACTTAAGATTATTACGAAAATCTTGCCATCAATGATTTTGGCCTTCCATGTGTGGGGAAAACTGTAGTTTTTTTTTTATATTAAAAAAGAAAACTGACTACGTTTACTGTGTGACTAAAACATTGCACTGTGACAGACAGCTGTGACAGACTTCCTTGGTTCAGACATGTCATATTTTGGGTACGGAACTCAGTTAGAATAAAGATGCGCCACGCTACCTCTATGTTATACCTACTGCACCGAATTGTTTTGCATGCTTCAAGTACCTGAAGTTTAAAATATTATGATTATCACAAGAACTATTATAGTTCCGATTGGAAAACATTCATTTTGTTTTTGTTTTATTGTGTATCCGAACCAGACATCTTGACGTTGCCCGTTGTTTAGATTTTTCTTTTGTTTAAGAAAACTGAATACAAAACTGTTAAAACATTGGTGGAGCAATCGATTTAAGATTTTTATCCATAGAATAGAATAGAATAGAATATTTATTTGCTCAGGATGTAGGTATTTACAATAAGGTGGTTATAATAATATTAAAGAACCCTTGTACATTCTACCATTTTGGCATGCAAACATTGATGCAGTTCATCATCAGACATACAAACAATGATACACAACTAAAATTTATCAGCTAGGAAATCCGATACAGAGTAGTAACATTTACGAATTTCGTAGACAAAACGATATTCTGCAATTTTTTTGGTGGGTGTTCTATACGTACGCCTCTGCCTAACTCTTCGGGGATAACAGCAGTTATGTTATGTGTATTCTTCTTCGAATCTTCGTCGTGTCGACGGCACGACAGAGTATTAAATTAACCTGGCCCAAAATTTCACCACTTCCATGTTATGTGTAAAAAACTAATATAACTACATAAATGACATTCAATTACTTTAAATTATTTTGTGAGTGTAAACTCATTTCTATTATAAAATACTTGAATAAAATCTCCGACAAAAAGTACGGATATTTCGGATAAATATCCGCACTTTTCCGACCCTAGCCCACACATCTGCGCCTTGTGTCTTGGGTTCTTCCCAAATTAATTGACCTGTAACCCTGACGCGTCGGGTATAAATTACAGGGTGCTGGGTGAGTTGACCTCGAGGTCTTTTAATCAGACACCCTTTGGGGGTTAAATGAAGTTGGGGATGAATACTAAGCATTGTAACGGTTATGTACTGTTTAGAGGTACGAACTGTGATTTTGACTTAAGCTTACTTATTTCATGATAGGTTAAGGGTCACATATTATAACACCAGCCTATTACTGTCCCCCTGCAGGGCAAAGACCTCTTCTCATACACAGAAGGCACGAGGATTGATCACCACGCTTGCCTAAGACGGGTTTGCGATTTCAGACTTAATAACTATTATTCCTTAATTACAAATGTTTTAATGTTCTATCTATGATATTATTAATGAAAATGTACTTTTGACTTACTTTATTTTTTCATTTTTCCTAACCGCATAACTCTTAAACGGGCAACTATGGGCGCGCGCTGATAGCATAGAATTATAGCCAACAAGTCAAAGAATAAGAATATAGTAGTTTGAAAGCCTGGTCTTTCAAGACAAGGCCAAATTTTAGCAGTTTGTTCCATTCCATACAAAAAAATCTAAAAAAAAAAAATCCTGGCAATCTATCAGTTTTAGAGAAAAACTTGTAATGATAATTGTTAATCGGAATAAAAAGATCTTTCGATAAAAATTAAACAAAAATTAAGTTTGTAAAAAGATAACGAATGTCCCTCATATAGCAGTTTCGATCTACTGTGCGCCGGCGAGTATACTCGTTTGTCGCAGCAACTAGACCTATCTAAGAAATTAATCGCTCAGCGACGCTCGCTTGGCGGACAAAACACTCGCTGAGAGACTCACGTTTGGTACATACGCATACCAGCGAGTAATCACTCGCCGCTGTCGCGCACTCGCTGCTCGTTGCTCGCCAACTCGTTTTTAATTGCTATCTCTAATCGCTTCTCGTTAATCGCCGGCGGTGGCACAGATACCTAAACTCAAAATTATTGCTGTCTTTTACTTCCAAGAAAAACAAGAAAGAGGCACAAGATATTGACAGCTGACAAAAGAGATACATGATACTGACAGCTGACAAAAGAGATACAAAACATTGACATCTGACAAAAGAGACAAGATTTTGACAGCTGACAAAACAGACAAGATTTTGACAGTTGGCATAAGAGACAAAAGATATTGACAGCTGACAAAAGAGACACAAGATATTGACAGATGACAAAAGAGACACAAGATATTGACAGCTGACAAAACAGACAACATTTTGACAGCTGACATAAGAGACAAGATATTGACAGCTGACAAAAGAAGTTTTAGTCCAACTGAATTTGACAGCTGTGATTTTCTTTTGTCTTTGTCTGATTTTATCTATTAGTAAGAGATAGTAATCATTTTGGTTTAGAATAGTATTGGAACACATCGATAGTTAGAGTGCTATAGGGATATTTTGCCGCCTGAATAACATTGACAGGGAGGTGTTGTTGGTAAACATGAAAAAGATGGCGACGTAAGTTCCGATTACGGCCACGCGCCACACTAAACTTGTAGCGTTGTATTTTATATTCTAGTACCCATTGATTGAAATTTATTTTCAGCCATTGCCAATATGCTATCTTGCTGTGCCCGACAGGGTCTAATAATGTTTCTACGTATGTCCGTTATAAACTTTGAAACCATCCAACCCATGTGCCCGAAACCGTTTTCATTAGAAAGGCAATAATGCGAAGATAGTTTTAGACCACAAAAACAAAGAAAAATAAAATCATGAATGGAGCGAATGTGCCTAATGCATTGTTTTATCTGATACATTTTAAATTTGGGACTTGATCCCGTCATCTTGAAGCTCACGTTTTATCGTAGTAGCACACCCCGGGTATTCGCTAGTGATCACATAAATAATATTTCAAGTTACCACCTAAATACCTATACATAGTGTAATGCAAATAAAGTATTGAGTATTGAAATAGGCAGTATTAAGAACAACAAAATAGTACTAGGGCAACATAACACGTCAGTACAGACCCTCGCGACCCACTTCCACTTGTAGTACTCGCAGGTGAAAGCAGCGCCAGTCTAGACTGGTGTATACGCCACAATTATATGCCGTATGCCCGTGACCACTTACTGTACCAGGGCAGCAGAGCAAGGTCAGACACGGAAAAAAGAGATTAGGATACATTCAAATTGCTAAGCGATGACAGCCTTTTTGGGACTCGAATATAACTGGCGAAATATGGGTGTACTATAGGTACACCTCTGCCTTACCCTTCAGGGAATACAGGCGTGATGCATGACTCTTTGGTCTAGTGGTCTTAAGGGCGACTGCGGTAAACGAGGTTATGGATTCGATCCCCAGGTTGGGCAAAGTGTTAAATATTGGGGTTTTCGTAGCAGCTCTGAGACTGGATTTGTGCCCGGTTGATGGCAATAGGATCGCCCCTTATTACATGGAACTTAAACATAACTAGACAAATGTGGTTGCACTACTTATGCCAACTACTGCTTGTTCCTTCGGCACATATTACTTAGCATCTCTCCTACTGAGCTACACAGGCTGGCAGGACACCGACGCGCAACCTGTAACCATGGATTCAGTACATGATTCTGAACCCCGCTGCGTTGAAATTTTTTGTCGGTTATTTAAAATAAAAGTAGCTGTTCATTAAATGTTGACCGCGTAGGTATTGCGCTTTTGTATAAAAATACAGTTTTTTTTTTTGATAGCCGACGATAAGATTCTGCGCTAGGGGGTCTAGCATCATATGCTGAATTCATGGTTACAGTTTGCACGTCGATCTCCCTGTCACCTTGGATACATATCGTCGATGCTCCTGCTACCCAGTAGCCCACGGCAAAGCTGGGCGGGATCGTCCACCGCGACCCACGGCCACGCTACGCATGCAATAGAACCCCGCAGTTAACGTGGCAAACCTCTCCGTGTTCATCTTACGTAGCAGCGGACGAACGACTTAACTTTCAAGTCAAAATACATAGTACGTATAGTGTGTTCCAAATGTATCTGATGAAAGTGTAAAGAAACCCTGTTCAGGTTAAATTCTTACGTAATTAATTACTCACTAAAGGGAATAAGTAACGCATTCATCTCTATTTAGAGGGTTTCAACTTTACTCTCACCACTTTTTCCTACCACTTGAATATTATTAAATTGTAGGTAATTGAAAAATCATCGACGAAAATTGAGGTTATAAAATTAACGTTAATTGTCAAATGAAAAACATCTCTAAGGTGATTTACAATTAGAATTCGGTTTTAAAGTATTCAAATTATCAAATCAAAGCGTTTAATTTATGAGTGGCACAACAAATTGGTATCCTGAGGTGCACGTTTTCTGATTCCATTTGTTTATTTTAGATACTTTTCGAACATACCATTGTTCCTCCCACCTTGTAACTAGCTGCTGCAGTATCTATCCGACTTTATATGATTCACATATCACACGAGTTCACACGAGAAATGTGTAAAAATAGAAAATATAATTTCATTACGTCGACCAAATAACCGATTCGAATCATAGAGCATATTTCAAAGTTCACTCCGACATAAATGCCTTCCGTTTCCGGCTGTATTCAAGGTTAACGATCTATTTCACATTATTATATTTTCGATCGTAATAACTAGTAATATGTATTACGCCATGATTCGTAATAATGTCAGACTGATGTCCTACTCCATCGAGTTCTTTTAACAGAACAGCTGTGCTGCGGGGGAGTTTGTTGCGCCAATTCTTCTCCCCAGCTAAAGCACTAGGAAGTGGTGAAGGGCGGGCGTTTTGGGGGATGGTCTTATGTAATTTTGCCGTTCAAAAAAAGCTGATTATTAGCGTAGTTTGAATAAATGACTTTTGATTGATTTACTGTAGGGTGAAGGCCTCTTTTCGTACAGTGAAGGAACGAGCATTAATCACTACGCTTGCTCACCGCATGTAAAGTTACATGCTCTGTGATTGCGTGTTGCAGATTTCAGACTATAACGTCCAGAAGGCACACAAGTGACAACCGCTTTTGTTCGCGACGATGTCACCCAAATAGTTCGTAGTCTGCTCAAAGCATGTATTTAACTTAGTTTTATAGTTTCAAATATAATTGGCTACAAGATAGCGTTTTATGTATGTAAAATCTCAGTTAAGTAGGCCATAAATTGAGAAGTACATAGTTTTTTGGTGCGTCCAGGTACACTAGACCGAGACCTAGCCCTGGACGTAACCCCTTTGATCGATAACCATTAAGAAAGGCCTGCTTAGCTGGGGTAATAGATTATGTTTGTAACCATGTGAAGTCGGTTTAACTGACGCTCGTTCGGAGGCGCTTCACGCCCCGAGGTTTTAACTTATTGTATTTTAAATGCGTAAATGTTAAAGGTAAATAGACCAGCCTTGAAGGCTGCGTAATATGAATGTGATTGTTTTAGTAATTTTGCAGTAATATAGATAATAAGACAATTATTTTGTGATAAATTCTAGTTTTAGCCATTCAAGGCGTTATATCTCCGAACATTTATTTAAATGTTATTGTTATTGTAATTTCAATATATAGGCAGTGCTGTCACCTGCCTAAAAGTACATTAAAATCACCCAACACTTGTAAAATTCCATGTATTTCGACAAATATTGTATCAGGATCTTAGTAAAAATAAACGCTTTCAAAAGTTTTATTGAGGAAGTAAAACAGGGTTCTCGTTAAGGTAAAGATTGGCCGTACCTTAGTAAACAGGGAAAGTCCATCATTTGTAGTCATCGGAAAGCCAAAATAAAGGCTTAAGTAGTTAATAGTAAATAACCTGAACGGACCTGTAAGTACTTCCATAATAACTCTGTGTACTTGTAAACTATCCTATGTTGTATCATTTCGCCAAAAACACCCGCTTCCACATAGACTTCGGGATATAGTCACATACGGAAAATAACTGCAACCTGTCGGTGCAGGACGTCAGCGCGCTGAGACAGTGAGGGGCCTATCTCGATGCTGTATATTCGAGATAGGTACTACGACCTCCTTGAACATATATCGAGTCCAGCGATCACGCCCGTCCGGTACATCTGTTGGTCCTGTCGAACCGGATATTTTCAAGATTCCTGAAGTCTAAAGACCTAAGCCTGAAGAGTTACGCCTGAAGACTTATGCCTGAAGACTTATAACTGATAGAACTCATCTTAGTGGAAAGTTACTTTGGAAGATAGAACATTTACTTTAGAAATAGAATCTTTTGGGGACATAGATTTTTTTGGGACCTAGAACTTTTTGGGACCTAGATTTTTTTTGGGACCTAGATTTTTTTGGGACCTAGATTTTTTTTGGGACCTAGATTTTTTTGGGACCTAGATAGATTTTTGGGACCTAGATTTTTTTGGGACCTAGATTTTTTTTGGGACCTAGATTTTTTTTGGGACCCAGATTTTTTTGGGACCTAGATTTTTTTTGGGAACTAGATTTTAGACATAGATTTTTTTGGAACATAGATTTTTTGAAATAGAATTTGGGACATAGAATTTTTTGGGACTCAATCTTAAAATACAACCACTTGAGTTAACATGCCAGTTACAAGATCGCAAGGCAAGGCACCTGAAGCATGGACAGTGAATGTTGAGGTGGGACATACGTCCGCAGCTATCCGTCACCAGTTACCCCCACGTTCGCCATCCACCACTGAAGGGATCGAGCAACCACTGCCACCACGTCCTATCGCTCCAATGGAAGCCGAAGACTTACCTGTACTGGCACAATCCAAAGTAACGAAACAGATAGAACAACCAGCTGTTACTGAGAAGGAAACCACATTGAAGGGAACTTCAGATACGACAATGAAGCCAAGTGATTTCATAGAAAAGTCGTTAAATAAAACGTACAGCCGTACCATGCCGATGACTACCCGGGGTGACACCCGTATCGAACATAGTAGGCCGCCGTCAACTACGATTAGAACGACACGGTCGCAAAGGAAAAAATCGAGAGCACGTGAAGACTTATTGAAAATTAAGTTGGAACTCGCTCAAATAGCACTTCAAAGAGCCGAGGAGGAAGAATCCGACGGTGAATATATGGATGATAGAAACTCAAACAACGAGTACGTGCGTTCCTGGCTTGAAGAGGCACCAGAGCCTGAACCAGTGAGCGAGGTCAATGCCGCCGAAGGGGACAATAGAACCAGAAGCCGAGAGGCACCGCCCCCCACCGTGGACATCGTTAGTATAGTGGACCCCCAAACGCAAGTACCTTTGTTAAATCCTAAAGTGAATGAAGTGAAAAAATAATATAGTGCCATCGAAACACATAGAAGACACCAAGGGGGAAGACTCACTCCGCCCTTTCATAACGGAGTTAACGTCTGCTATAGCGTCGCTCGCCGACAAGAAAACAGAACAGTGGACATCGAACCACCCCTCGGCGTCGAAGGCCATCATGACGCTACCGAACTACAGCGGAGCTCATACCGAATGGCTTTCGTTTCGCGCCATCTACGAAACGACGCGAACCTACTTCAACGATGTTGAAAATACAGCAAGACTTCGAAGAAGTCTACGAGGACGGGCACTCGAGACAGTGAGCTCAGAACTCATCGGACACGCTAAACCGAATGACATCATGAGAGAACTCGAGCTGCAATTTGGCCGTCCAGATTCGATCGCTCAAGCCGAAACCGATAGGCTCCGCGGTCTACCGCGCTGCAGCGAGACACCCAGGGACATCTGCAACTTCGCGAGTCGAGTCAGAAGTGGCGTAGTAACTCTGCGCGCGCTTAAGAAGGATCACTACCTGATCAACGCCGAGCTGATGCGACTACTGACAGAAAAGCTGCCAAACTCCCTGCGTGTACAGTGGTACAGAATATACACAGAAAAGTACCAATCGTTACCGGACCTCTCACTCTTCAGTGACTTCATCACAGAACAAGCCAGCTTCTGCAGCGCCTTCGCTCCACCGGAGAACATCAACCCTGTTGAAGCGACAGCAACAAGACGTGTCACGCAGAGAACCCATACAGCAACAGACAAACCGACGATCAGATGCCGCGTTTGTGATAAAGAAGGACACTACGCTTCCGACTGTACGAAATTCAAAGAGGCGTCCAGTGACAAGAAATGGGAACTCGCGAAGAAAATCGGCTTGTGTTTTCGCTGCCTGCGAATCCGTCGCTTCAGTCACGCTTGCAAGCTGAAGAAGTGTGGGGTCAAGGGGTGCACAGCCACGCACCATCAGCTTCTTCACTATAAGAAGAAGCTCACAGCAGAGGGTATAGAGAAGCCCCCTGCCCAGGAACAGAAGGAGTCTCAGGAAACGGTAGCCAGTTCGCGAACAACATCTAGCCAAGCCTATCTCAAGATAGTACCGGTTCAGGTCATCGGACCGGCGGGAGAAGCATCCACATTCGCGCTTCTCGACGATGGATCAACCGTTTCCCTGATCGACGAAGATCTAGCGAAGGAAATCGGGGCAGAGGGCCCTATCGACCCTCTGAAGATCGGTGCGATCGGTAACAACATGATCGACACCCCCCATTCACGAAGAATCACAGTCACTCTTAAGAGCCCAATCAAGAACAAGGTGCCGTTCAGAGCGCGCACCATACCGAGGCTCAACTTAACACCGCAGAAAGTGAACGAGGAGGACATCGCAAATTGCAACCACCTGAATGACCTAAGACAACATCTTATATACAACACTGGCGTACCGAAGATCCTCATCGGCCAGGACAACTGGCATCTTCTACTGGCCAGCGAAATACGAACAGGCCCGAAACACCAGCCCGTCGCTTCACTCACCACATTGGGCTGGACTTTACACGGCGCGCATACTAGAATCCTAGGTCACCAAGTGCACTACGTCAACAGATTAACAGCGAGCGATGAAGACCTCGACGAACAACTTCGTGAATTTTTCGCATTAGAATCACTAATCATTAATCCGCGACGACCAGACTCCGATCCTGAGAAGAAAGCAGAAGATATTCTGAACCGTCACATCCGACAGTTAGAGGATGGACATATAGAAACAGGCATGCTGTGGAAGAACGAACATGTAGATATGCCAGATAGTTACGGGACAGCACTCAAGAGGCTCGTCTCAACAGAAAAGAAGCTCGATAGCAACCCTGCCCTTCGAGATAGATACTCAGAACAGATGGACTCTCTCGTCCAAAAGGGATACGCAGAGAAGGCGCCCAAGACGAACACACCAGGAAAAACGTGGTACTTACCACACTTCGACGTGTTCAACCCCATGAAGCCTGAAAAGCTTCGAATAGTTCATGACGCTGCTGCGAAATCTAGAGGGCTGTCACTAAATGACTTCCTTCTAACTGGACCAGACCTGCTGCAGTCACTACCCGGCGTCATGATGAGATTCCGCCGACACCGCATAGCCATCTCAGGTGACATAGCAGAGATGTTTATGCAGGTAAAGGTGCGAAGCGAAGACAGGGACGCACTCCGATACCTGTGGAGAGGCAATAGAAGAGAAGGAGCGCCTGAAGAATACCGTATGACGTCCATCATATTCGGTGCAGCAAGTTCACCCTGCACAGCCATTTTCGCGAAAAATTGGAACGCGAAAAGGTACATAAAGGAGCATCCAGAGGCAGTCGAAGCCATCATTCACAATCATTACATGGATGACTACCTCGACAGCTACGAAACAGTTGAAGAAACGACGCGCATCGCCACAACTGTAAAAGAAATACACCATCAGGCAAGGCTGGAACTTAGAAAATGGGTATCGAATAGCGCCCAAGTAATAGGAAATCTGGACCCGACGCAGAGTCGAACTGAAGTCGTCAGTATCGGAAACGCTGAAAATTCAGAGAAGATACTCGGCCTAATATGGAGACCGGGCGAAGATACGTTGGGTTTCAACTTGACGCTCGCACGCCTACCTGTAGGCGTTTTAGAAAAGGAAGTGCCAACCAAGAGAGAGGCACTGAAGATCGTCATGTCACTCTATGACCCACTCGGACTCGCCTCACCAGTAACGATTCGAGCCAAGCAGATCCTGCAAGAGGCATGGAGGCGAGGAGTCGATTGGGATCAGTCACTCGATAAAGACCTGGCGACCCAATGGAAATGTTGGGTACAGCACCTGAAACAGCTCAAGTGCATCAGCATACCAAGATGCTATCCAGGATATAGCGAAGCTACAGAAATACAGGTCCACGTGTTCACCGACGCAAGCGAAATGGCGTACGCGACAGCTGTATACTGGCGAACCACATCAGCAGAAGGCGTCCATCGAGTCAGCCTAGTCATGGCAAAGGCGAAAGTAGCACCACTGAAGCTACAATCAATACCACGCCTCGAGCTGCAGGCCGCGGTCATGGGAACCCGCGTGGCCGCAGCTGTAATACGCGAGCACGACGTCAAGCCCGCATCGGTGACATATTGGTCAGACAGTAGAACCGTCCTGACATGGATCAGAAGAGGAGCACGAGTATACAAACCTTTCGTCGCTCATCGCATAGCCGCTATAGAAGAGAACAGCAAAGTTGAAGATTGGCGATGGATACCAACAAAACTGAACATCGCCGATATCGCTACTCGTGACGCACCACACCACTTTGACTCACATCATGAGTGGTTTAGTGGCCCAAACTTTCTCTACGAAGAACCGTCTTCATGGCCAACCGAGAAACCTCCAGTCTCAGCCGAGACGGGGGAAGAAAGGACCCTCACCTCCGTCGAGAAAACCAACATTCGACAACTCACCGAAGTCATACCCGATCCAGCAAGGTTTTCAAGATGGGAACGACTGCTTCGGGCAACGGCAACCGTCCTACGTTTCGTGTCTCTCTGCCGACAACGGACAGAAAAGACGTTCTACAAGAGGACTAGACAGAACGAGGAAAAAGATCCTGACTGGCGAAAGAAGAAGAAAATTGCGCCACCTTCTCGGAAACTGACTACAAAGAAGTCAGAACCCAAAACTCAAACTATAGAAGCCGAGTTTCTCCAAGAAGCAGAGAAGATACTGGTCCAAGTCATCCAAAATCAGTCTTTCGCTCCGGAAATAGCGAAATTGCGAGAACAGAAGATATTGGACAAAGACAGTCGACTACGGCCGCTGCAAATAGAAATGCAAGACAACATCATACGACTGAGAAGCCGTATAGCAGCGACTAACGAAATAGCTGAAGAGGTAAAACGTCCACCGATACTACACGGTGACCATCGCATCACCCAGTTATACATAGACTGGACACATCGCGATCTACAGCACAGTGGGACAGAACTCACTATAAACGAGGTACGACAACACTACTGGGTCGTTAAAATGCGACCAACAACGAAGATGGTGCTGGCACGATGTCTGCAGTGTCGCATTCGTAAGGCACAACCACCCGTGCCTGCGACCGGTGACCACCCCAGAACGCGGCTCGCTCATCACCAGAGGCCGTTCACTTATACCGGTCTGGACTATTTCGGACCACTGTCCGTTACCGTCGGTCGTCAGCACCAGAAAAGGTACGTAGCCCTGTTCACCTGTCTCACATCCAGAGCTGTCCACCTCGAGATCGCCGCTAGCCTCAGCGCAGACTCCGCCATACTGGCGTTGCGCCGGTTCGCTGCCCGTCGAGGCTGCCCAACCGAAATACATTCGGACAACGGCACCAACATGCACGGCGCCGACAAAGAGCTACGACAAGCCTTCCGAGAGGAGGCCAGTCGCAGAGGCATCGTGTGGCGCTTTATTACGCCATCCGCGCCATTCATGGGAGGCGCTTGGGAGCGTCTCGTTCGCTGCGTAAAGTCCGCGCTATACACTGTGCTCCTCGAAAAACACCCACACGAAGAGGTGTTGTCCACACTGATATGTGAGGCAGAGTACACTGTAAACAGCCGGCCACTGACACATGTTTCCGTAGACAGCGAAGACGACGAGTCGATCACACCGAACCACTTTTTACTCGGTGGGTCGGCCAGACTACCATCACCCGGCGTGTTCACCGAACAAGACATTGACAGCAAAAGACTTTGGCGACGCTCACAAATCCTAGCCGATATGTTTTGGCGTCGCTGGGTCAGAGAATACTTGCCGGAGCTTCAAAACCGGCGGGAGCCGCACAGCCGCGGGCCTGAACTTCAAATCGGTGACCCCATACTCATCGCCGATGGTCAGCTGCCTCGCAATACATGGCCGCGAGGCCGTATAGTCGCCGTGTTCCCCGGAGCCGACGGAGAAGTCCGGACTGCTGAGGTGCGCACTGCTGGCGGCACCTTAAAGCGTCCGGTGAAGAAACTCGTCCCACTTCCTAAGTGACGAGACATCGGGACAACGAGACAACGAGGCGGCGAGCATCGCGGCGGAGAGCGTCGCGACTGCTATCGTCGCTCACCGGTGTCATGCAGCGCCGCACCGACGTCGCTACGAGTCGTCACTGCACTGCACGGCGGGAGAGATGTTCGCGACGATGTCACCCAAATAGTTCGTAGTCTGCTCAAAGCATGTATTTAACTTAGTTTTATAGTTTCAAATATAATTGGCTACAAGATAGCGTTTTATGTATGTAAAATCTCAGTTAAGTAGGCCATAAATTGAGAAGTACATAGTTTTTTGGTGCGTCCAGGTACACTAGACCGAGACCTAGCCCTGGACGTAACCCCTTTGATCGATAACCATTAAGAAAGGCCTGCTTAGCTGGGGTAATAGATTATGTTTGTAACCATGTGAAGTCGGTTTAACTGACGCTCGTTCGGAGGCGCTTCACGCCCCGAGGTTTTAACTTATTGTATTTTAAATGCGTAAATGTTAAAGGTAAATAGACCAGCCTTGAAGGCTGCGTAATATGAATGTGATTGTTTTAGTAATTTTGCAGTAATATAGATAATAAGACAATTATTTTGTGATAAATTCTAGTTTTAGCCATTCAAGGCGTTATATCTCCGAACATTTATTTAAATGTTATTGTTATTGTAATTTCAATATATAGGCAGTGCTGTCACCTGCCTAAAAGTACATTAAAATCACCCAACACTTGTAAAATTCCATGTATTTCGACAAATATTGTATCAGGATCTTAGTAAAAATAAACGCTTTCAAAAGTTTTATTGAGGAAGTAAAACAGGGTTCTCGTTAAGGTAAAGATTGGCCGTACCTTAGTAAACAGGGAAAGTCCATCATTTGTAGTCATCGGAAAGCCAAAATAAAGGCTTAAGTAGTTAATAGTAAATAACCTGAACGGACCTGTAAGTACTTCCATAATAACTCTGTGTACTTGTAAACTATCCTATGTTGTATCATTTCGCCAAAAACACCCGCTTCCACATAGACTTCGGGATATAGTCACATACGGAAAATAACTGCAACCTGTCGGTGCAGGACGTCAGCGCGCTGAGACAGTGAGGGGCCTATCTCGATGCTGTATATTCGAGATAGGTACTACGACCTCCTTGAACATATATCGAGTCCAGCGATCACGCCCGTCCGGTACAGCTTTCAAAGTGATCCGTATTTCTACAACGACGTTGAATAAGATTGTCATAAGCTTTTCGGTAGCTTGTGTCAGTCCCATACATTTTGGATTTTCCATCAACGTTATCGCTGATAAAATGTATGTCACTTTGTCTAGGTTCCAGGTTTCTTCATTAGTTTTTCCTTTCTCAAAAATCTGTGGTTCTGAGACTAATTTGGAAGTGAAAATCGAGGAACAATTGTGAATTTTCAAGCAGTCATCATTCTCTTCGTCTTCGTCATCAATTAAACTTTTTATCATTGTATTTATTTATTTACCTCAATTTATTTGTGTTCGGTGCAACATGTTTCCTCCATACTTCTCTATTAGTCATCATCTCGGTAGTCACCCCCTTTTCCAGCCGTATCATCTTTAACATAGTACATCCATTGTTTCTTTGGCCAAAGTGTAGATCACATTCATACTCAAAACTTTCCTCATCACATGACATTTCCTCGTCAACACATGCCCATACCATGACAAAAGATTTCCACACAACATTTTAGTGAATTTTCTTACAATATGGAAGGATATTATAATATGTAAGGGTCGTGAGTTTATATATATATGTATATATATGTATGTGTATACAATTCAAAATAATCTCAGAGGTAATTTTGAAGCCTTTTCTACGAATCAAGTTTCCTCTTTAGCAACAAGATATTTTTCCTTGAAAACTAAGAACATTATTGTTGTAGCCGTGTTAACATGTAGGCCCATATCGTAGAACGATGTTCAAGCATTAATCTCGATGTTAAGGCGTGATAAAAAGTTGTATTAAAGTTTGTTTTTGAGCACCAAATCATGATTTGTCCTAGAGCATTATTTTAACATTTGGACAGTTTGGAGCAATATTTTACCAATAATATTTAGTTTAGGGTCTGACTCTAATCCTCTAAACCAACAACCCACATCACAACTAATCTATTTTTGAACAACAAGCTAATCTATATTATTAGCAAAATATATCTCGCGCCACAAACCGACACGACACTGAAAGGAGCAAGGTTAGAATGTAGAATCGATTTCCAATCAAAATTATATTTTAAACAAAAAACAATCAATATTTCTCCATTACTACGTCACGTTGGCAAACTTCCAGAGATTCAAGCAAACCTACAAGTCTCCAGAGTGATAAATAAAACTAATATTTTAAACAATTCGACACGAGATAGTGACGTGGAAAGGAGCGCGGCGCCGGGAACTTCCGGGAACATGAGAGTCCCGGGGATCGCGGGAAATTGTTAGATAATTTAATTTTGTTATCTTCGTTTCTTTTTCCTGGAGAAGTGTCAAGAACAATATTTAAATTCATTTTTCACTTCATAGATTCAGGCTGTATTCTTAAGTAATATGTAGTTTTAGCTATTTTATGATGTGCTGAAGGTTTCCGTGTGGTCTCCGATAGATATTACTTTTCAAAAAGAATCCTAGACACTGATTATAGAAATAATGTGTAAAAGAGAACGGGCAGCAGGTCCTCCTGTCTGCTAATAACAACATACTGCGACCTGCCAAGCGCGATGATTTTCGCAACTGCTTTCTTCCATTTACAGCTAGATACTATATAGATAGCAGTTACTCCAGTTACTTCGACGCCCAGGTGACTTTTTTTTTTTTGTAAATATGCATAGTTAGTTTTTTAGGGTCCGTCTGTCTGTCCGTCTGTCACCAGGCTGTATCTCATGAACCGTGATAGTTAGACAGTTGAAATTTTCACAGATGATGTATTTCTGTTGCCGCTATAACAACAAATACTAAAAAGCAGAATAAAATAAATATTTAAGGGGTCTCCCATACAACAGCCATGATTTTTTTTGCCGTTTTTATAGATAATGGTACGGAACCCTTCATGTGCAAGTCCGACTCGCACTTGGCCGGTTTTTTTAATTTAGTCGGCACCTCGTTAAATAGTTCTTTAATAATTTACTACTGTGTACAGGATCAAATTAAATTAGTTAGCGAATATCTGCAGACGTGATGGGTATCGACATTTAAACACGATAAAATAAAAAATTATACAGTTTTGATGTTTTTTTGGTGGTCAACGACCGTTGGTAGTTTTGTTGCTTGAAGTAAGTTGAGAAAATCTGTTTTGTTTTATCGTGTTTAGATATCCAAACCCAAACACATCTGACTAGTTTACACAAAAATATCCAGATTTTTTTAACTGATATTTCAAGTGACTACACTAACTGCGGTCGATGACCCCACAACAAACCATCAATTAATTGTATTTTTATTTTATCATGTTTAGATATCGATACTGCGGAGTTTCGCCAGCTAATTTGACCCTGTATAAACATTATCTGCTCATAAAAAGATATAGAAACTCATGTTAAATATTAATTTAAATTGACCACGACATAGTTTGGAATAGACTAATCTAACCGAAGTCTACAAGCCCCCTTCAAGTCTACAGCATAAGATTCTACATACATAACCCTCATTAGTAACATTTTTCTAAAAACGTTCCATCCCTGCAGCCCGTAATCCCGTTTCCCGGGACTTTGCCCGAGTCCGGACGGAAGCGACAGTCCCGCGGAGTTCCGGGGCGAGGCCAACCGTAATGAGGTATAAGCGGTCGATACGGCGTCCTAGTGGGTTGAGAGTTTATTATTTTTCTAGCTGCGTTAGTTGACTGTGACCTTAATTTGAAAGGGATACACTCTGATATCTTGTTTTTTTTTTTAGTTATTCCTTGTAAATGCATAATCAGCCTATAATGTTCCCACTGCTGGGACACAGGCCTCCTTTATTTGAGAGGGAATGGGGTGTAATCTACCACGCGGGCCCAGTGCGGGTTGGTATATATCACAATGTCTTCGAATTTTTGCTTCTAGGACATGCCGGTTTCCTCACGATGTTTTCCTTCACCGTTTTGAGAGCAGTGGTGATGAAATTATTTACACAAAGTAAAGCGCCTGCCTGGGTTCGAACCCACGACCTACAACTCGCAAGTCGGGGCGGATACCACTGGGCCACCACTGCTTGTAAATGAGTTTGCTATATTCAAAAGCCCGTCGCGTCAGAACGCGCAACGTTAATTAGAACGATTTTTCAAACGACAATACAACAGCTATACTGATCCTAAACACATATTGGTTTACTTTTCTGCAACAAGCGCAATTACTCCCGAAAGATTTATATATGTGTAAAAGATAAATATTGAACTTTGATATAGCACCCGTGCGAAGCAGGGGCAGGTCACTAGTACAATAGTAAGACTATTTCTCGCTCTAAAATTAATCTGCCTACCTTTTTCCTAACTATTTTGTGGTCGGCATCCAGTCTAACCGAATGCATCTGAATACCAGTATTTTGCATGGAGCGACTGCTTACCTGACCTCCACAAACTAATTACTGGTAAACACGATTGACGATACCCCTTGGTAACACTGATTGTCAGATTTCAGGGTTTCTGACTACCCATAACGACTGTCAAAGATCCGCGAATGACAGCCGGGATTCCGAGCCACGGAGGGTGCGTCTCGATATTCGATCGACCCGTGCAGCTATTTTTATTTAGCCACGAGCCCCATGAGCTGGACAATTTCTCGCTTTAATAATCATAATTTACCTTTCAAAAAGTACCTCTTCATACCACCTGCATATTTCTGTAACATTTCCGTACAAAACACGGCGGTATGGGCAGGACATGCAAATATTTCGACTTTGTAGTGCAGGCTGTTGAGATCTCGCCATCCGTGATGAAGTAGGGATGTGACGCGTCGGATATCCGCGCTTTCAAATATCCGCACTTCTTCACAATAGGTGTGGAGATTTTTATAAGAGATATATTGATTTTTAACGTCGTTGATATTGAAGTACAGATCGGCTTTGTTATTGAATGACACCTGTAGTGAGCTGTCATTAAACCAGGTGCTAGGGATTGACACTACTGACAGCTTATTTCACGTAAGTTTTCACGGTGACATTTTTGGTGGCTGTCCTAAAGTGGATTAGTATAGATCGATGAGAGATTTGTCTTCGGTGGGCTTAAAATTAAAGTGTATCGTGTTTAGCATGCTTTAGAATTTAAGATACTTAATATCTTTTGTCACAGTTACAGGGTAACGTGATATCCCTTGATAAGACTGCTTGTTAGACTTTCGGGCTTCTGACTACCCGTAACAACTGTCAAAGATCGACGAATGACAGCCGTGACCAACGGCTTAACGTGATTTCCGAAACATGGAGGAATTTCGATATGTAATGAATGGTCACCCATCCACAAACCGAATGCGGCAAGCGTAGCTTCGATCGACCCGTGCGGCGATTATTATTTAGCCACGAGCCCCTCATTTATATTTATGGGAACAAACAAACATTTACTTATCATGAACAGCGTCATGTGAGAAAAGAAACGCATGAATACAATAAATCCACAATATAGTTAGTTTACTATGTAGAAAGTAAGAACAGTCGTAAAAATCATCGTATAACTGTTCTACCTACAACTCTCACTACACAACTCTATTCACGAGATAAGGCAATTTATAGCTCACAGCGAGTCCAAGTGTAAATATAATTGAAAAATGGTTATGTTGAAAGGATGAATGAAAGTCGACTAACAACAAGTATTACAAGGCAGATGTGAGTGGAAACGCCAGACGCCCTAGAAGGACGTGCAGTGACGTTATTGGTGATGTTCTTCAAAAAGGTCAGGTGCGTAGTACTCGCAACGGGCGTGCGTGTATGACCAGCTGGGTAATTACGTAATACACTAACAGTAGGAATGGGTTTCATTTTGACAGTTCAACAACGTTCATTGCGTTACTTACGTTGTTGAGCAGACAAATTTTAGATTAGCAATAGGCTTCAAAATGTTTCAGATTGTGATAGATAGTGTGTTACGTAATTAGGGTGCAAACGTATGAATGTAAACGAGGCAAAAAGAGTATGCAAGGATCGCAGCAGGTGGCGTTCTGTAGTTTCTGCCCTCCCCCACAGGATGAAGGCGTGTCTTCATGTAGGTATGTATATATAATTGAAAAATAAAAAATCCGAAACTTGGAACTCAAAATATCCGCGGATATCCGAACGGGAAATATCCGCGGTGTACCCCTAGCAGTCCTATTTTACAGTTGCTGAATTCGCAATTTATTTACTAGTAGCCTTTAGCGTGGATTTTATTTTCATTTTGCGAAAATAGCCGCCTCAGTGGCCATTTGACCTGGATAGGCTATAAAAGCAGTATTACGGCTTCCTTTACATGCGAGCCGCTTGTTCCGGCAGGAGGTGGGCAGGGGACGGGTTGTGTACCTACTGGTGACGAATATTAGGTCTCTTGTTATTAATGACGTTGCTGTGGATGATTTGAGTTTAATTTTAACTGTGGCTTTCTAGTTAGAGTTTTAGATTTTCTTAGTAAACAAATGTTTTGTTTATCTATGGAAATTTTGTCTTAAGGATGATTTCCACCAAACGGCTCGCATCGCATTGGATCGGAACGGATTTTACAATCTTTAAACAATATTAAATCGTGTATACAGGATTTAAAGTCTATTTTACCAAGCCGCGCACAGTAGCTTGACCGCGGGCATTTTCCGCGACATGCGATTGTAGCCGAAAGTATGCTGCGACGCGCGATCGACTCCGTTCGCCTGTCGTCGTATCGTCGTATCGTCAACACGGTAGGAATGAAACTATTTGACTAGACGCAGAAACGGATACGTTCGCAAGCGACGGTACGGAGCTGATCGTTGCGTATGGTCCTGCCGGACCCGATCGGCTGTGGCCGCATCCATTCGTATCCTTTTCGATCCGATGCGATGCGAGCCGTTTGGTGGAAATCATCCTTTAAGCTACTTTTGAACATGAACCCCTTTTATGACCGCCACTAAGAACGGTTTGACAATGGGGATTTCATATCACCAATTTGAACAGATGGATTGGTGATAGCAGTATGTTATTATTAGCAGACAGGAGGACCCTACTGCCCTATATCAATCTGCCTAACCCTTTGCGAACTACGTTTGGGTCGCCTTTAAGTATAACCGGATGCAGCAGAATACCAATATTTTACATGTAGCGATTGCCTATCTGACCTCCACAATCAAGTTACTGGGTAACACGCTACTGCCCACTCTTGACATAATACCTCTGCTTTTCTGTCACCCATGACCGTTGAAGAGGAGTCTTTAACTCTGTCGGGAAAGTAAAAATAATAGGAAAGCGATACCCAATCACATCCAATTTGCATTTTCCAAACAATTTGTGACTTTCACTGAGAGAGATCACTTCTTTGTTGCTTGTTGGCGACCGCAACGATTGTTTATAATCTTAAAAAAACAATTGCGGTCGACTTTCAATTTCTAACTGTTTACCGCTACAGAAAATTAGATGAAAAATAAGTATTTTTTTGTAGTGCTCGCAAGCGCTACTGTTCAACATAGAGTCCTAGTTTCGATCTCTAGGTCAGGCAAAGTAACCTCCTGCTGAGTATAAGGTCCCGTACCCTAATTACGTAACACACTTTCAATCACAATCGCAGGGTTAAGAAGGATATTTCTTATCCATTGCGATCAATTGTCATAAGGAATTTCTTAGAAGGTAGCAGTTGTTTTTTTTAAAGGTAAATGGGTCGCCTGCTATACATGGGAAATACGTAGGTAATTGAAATGTGGATATATTGTACTGAACACCTTTGCGTTATGGCTTACACACTGGCATTTGGACAGCTGTCATTTTGACAGTTGATCTTCCATCTCTCTCTTATTTCGCCCGTCAGAAAGAGATATCGATATTTAAGTTTTCGAAGTGTGACATGATATTAATGATTGTTTTTTGTTTCAGGTAAGTTATCAAACTATCCATACACTACGGTTGGTCGACAATCCAAGGAGTATTTAAATACTTAGTCGTAAGCTGAATTAAAAACTATCGGTATGTAATTTTAATTTTAATTTTTCTATACGATTTCTGCAATTTCTCGATTAATTCAAATTTAATAACTGTGGTTACGTGAAATGTTTTAAAATTGCATTAAATAATGAACGTTGTGAAGTGTGAAATTATTAATTAACGGTTACTGGCACAAAATTAATATTTGTTTTAATGCGAGTAACAAAAGGTTTTTTTTTATGGGCGTTAGATGATACCCACTACTAATTTATTTTGCAATCCGTCTCTGGTCACTTACACTTATGAAGGACGTGGTCATGAGAAATGTCACGCGGCTGTAGTTTCAATACCAACCAAATTGAAATTCAAAATACATATTTTATATCACATTAACCTACATGGGCACTTTTGAAACGTCAAAAGCTAGGTGCACGGTTCTAATTGGTCGTTTCCTATGGAGAAGAGCCGGCAAGAAACTCCACGGTTACTCCTTCAAAACTAACTTTTTATGACAGCGATACTGCTTGATGTTACAATAAATGCGATAACATACATCCCAGAACCAAATTATTCGCGGCTTAGGATAACTATGTATTTTTGTAACCATAATCAATTATTAAAACTAGGTAGCACTTTTTAACGTCAAAATTACATAAGACAGTCCCCCGGCACGCCCGCCCTTCACCACTTCCTAGTGTTTTAGCTGGGAAGAAGTAGCCCAACCCCGCAACACACTCCCCAGCAGCACAGCTGTCTGTTCAGTTAGAAGAATTGGATTGGTTGAAAGTAATTAACATGACGAAACACAAAACATTAAATTAAATTGTTTGCCATATGTCAGCTGGCACACGCCAATATATCAACAAACAAAAAATGTTTAATGTGGTCTAGCACATGGTTTTTCTGTGTGCCAAAATTCATCCAAATCTCATCAGCCGTTAATGCGTGATGAAGTAACAAACATCCACTAACAATTGCGTGCACTGACTGGACAGGTCCACTTAATCTGTGTGGTTATTTCCTCAAAAAACCATTTCAGACACCAATCTACATGGTCTTCGAACATTATTACCGAATTTTTTATATACACATTGACATTGACAAATTTTATATACACAATGTCATGAGTATTTACTTGTAAAGTAGTATGTTATTTTAATTATTGTGAAAGTGAGGACTATGTGGGTGATTGCTTCTTTTTTTTCTGTTTTAATTTTAATCATGATCTGGCAGTTTGAGTAATTTATGCGGCCTACCCAAATGTCCTTTCTTTGGTATTGTTCGTCGAATCGTTGAGCTCCTTAAGTCCTGACTTCCTGAGTCGAGCTGCACGATTACTGACAAATGCGTGCACTGACTGGACAGGTCCACTCAATCTGTGTGGTTCTTTCCTCAAAAGACCATTTCAGATACCAATCTACATGGTCTTCGCATGATCTGACCAAGATTACGTCTGGACTTTAAAACAGACTGTGACCTCTGAGTTTGTGTCGGCCTTTCTTCTCAGAGTAGTCAGATAGGAAACGCCGACCTCATCTAGTTTAGAAAATATGATTGACGTGTAAAAGTGTTTGTACAAACCTACTTACAGAAATAAAATCATTTATTATTTATCACACATTTTCACATTCAAATAAATCACAGTAGGATTAAAATGGTAACCCAATGAGTTCTCAACTGCCAGCTGCAGCAGCAATGTGATCTATCTTTAGACTGTATTTGAAACAAGGTCTCTAGTACAGACTTACTAACCAATGTTCCAAAAGTATCTGATGAAAATGTAAACAAATAGATCAGGAAATGTAGTAGTTACCCTTACAAATTGAGTGCTTCGATTTGTAAGGGCCCGCGACCCGAAATTCTAATTTTAAATCTACTTAAAGACGTTCTTCGTTTAACAATTGACGTTAATTCTATAACCTCAATTTTCGTAAATGATTTTTCAAATACAATTTAAGAGTTATTTAAACAATAATTAATAGAAAAAAATTATGAGGTATAAAGTTGAAACCTTCCTAATACAGATGAATGTGGTACTAATTCCTTTTAGTCAGTGATTGCGTAAGAATATAACCTGAACAAGGTTTGCTTACATTTCCATCAGATAGTTTTGGAACACAGCACATCTCGGGCTCGGTTCAGTCAGACAACAACTAAGTGTAACAGACAACAATACGACATAAATCAAATCTGTATCCGTTACATGTGGTGCTGAAACTGACGCCAAAACGGTTACGTTGACTTAACATCAGTCATATAGGCCGAGGTTTATAGTAGGTCAGATTTCGCCAGTTATGTTTAAGTCCAGGGCGAGGAGAGCCTATCGAGCGTACTAGCTGTACTGGGCACACATCCTGGCTGCTTTTGAGAGGCATATAAAACGAACGACAATTATTGAAGGATAAAATACGAGTGCATTTATAGCACTTATATTTTTGTCGCTTTTACAGTTTCGTACCCAAATGGTAAAACGAGACCCCCATTACTAAGACGCCGCTGTCCGCCCGTCTGTCACCAGGCTGTATCTCATGAACCGTGATAGTTAGACAGTTGAAATTTTCACAGATGATGTATTTCTGTTACCGCTATAACAACAAATACAAAAAAACAGAATAAAATAAATATTTAAGGGGGCTCCCATACAACAGACATGATTTTTTTGCCGTTTTTATAGATAATGGTACGCAACCCTTCGTGCGAGAGTCCAACTCGCACTTGGCCGTCTTTTATATTTGTTTATCTAATAAGTATTAGTACTTACCGTAAACTATATAAATATTTAAAAAAAACCTAATAATATTACATTGGATGCAGTTCAGAAGACTAATAAGTTTTCAAAGCTTCCTCTCTCCTACTACGTTGCTGTGCCCGACTGGGACCATAATGATACACATTCTGGAATGCAATAAACGATTTATAGAGAAAACATATAATTGTACTCGACACAGAGTCCAATGCGCTTAATGCCTCACTCGCAAAATGCAACCTTCGGATTAAAATTAACACAATTACAAAGAATTGAAACACGGATGAACAGTTAACGTAATTCTATTTTTCATTCAGCATTGCTCGGACTCGTGGCTAAATGATAACAGCCGCACGGATCGATCAAAGGTTACGCTACGCTTGCCGAGGTCGTTCTGTGGATGGGTGACCATCCATTACATATGGTACCGGCTGTCATTCGTAGATCTTTGACAGTTGTTACGGGTATTCAGAAGCCCAAAAGTCTGACAACCAGTCCTACCAAGGGGTTTCGTGTTACCTGGCAATTGGGTTGTGGAGGTCAGATAGGCAGTCGCTTCATGTGTACCCGGTTAGACTGGAAGCCGATCACAACATAGATGGGTAAAAGCTAGGCAGATATTTATTGCATTGTAATGTTATAAAACATTGGTCAGGAAATCTGATGCAATTTTGTCAGATCCGACTTTTTCGGATCAACAACACATTATCAGTAACCCCTATGATGTTTTCTGATAAGACAGATTAAGAGCATTTGATTTTTTTGACATGTGTGCTAAGATATGGTCAATTAAAACTAGTAATTGATTATTACGTCCCTGAATTCCACGTTAGAGGTTAAAAGCAGTGTTGTTTGCTTTAATTAAGGTCGGTACGAGAGCAGAAGACAAAGTGGCAATAACAAGACACTTCCCCGTGTTGTTGCAATCAGTCGGCTTAACAATGGACATTTACGAGACTAACGAAATAATGTTGACATATGTACAGACACAAAACCCATATGTTTTGCATACAGTTATTATCCACCATTTAATTCGACCACCTGCTGTAATATCTCAGTCACAAATTCCCACAGACAAAGACAGATGGACAGATAAATGAGTTTTTAGCGAATCCTGCACGCGACACTCTAGGAATAACTATCACTTCAAACGTGATAAATCAACCAAGTCCATCGCTTCTTAAGTTCGAAAACTGCTTGCAAACAGCAGGACAAACGCAATGGATGTTGTTGTAATGTCAAAACGGCTTCTGTCGCCAAAGCTTAGTGATGTATAAACTCGTATATTATCTCGTCGTGGCCGTGAAATTAAGAAAAAACTCTTACAAGATCTAGTGATACGTCTATCATTTTGTCAATGTGTGGCCGAGTGAGCATGTGTGTGTGCATAGAGTAAGGTATTATGTAGATGGGACAGTGTTTTGTATTATGTCAATGTGAGAACAAAAAAATGATGTTTGGCTATGTTTATTTTGAGTGTGTTATGTAAAAAGTGTAACATCTTGGTCCTCTCTTACCGTAGGTGTCAAATTCTAAGCATTCATTTGAATTAGTAGGTATATTCTATCAATTCCTAATGAGGTTTCTCAAAGACTATCATATGGAAATAATAATATTCCGTATCTTCAGGAAGTATTTGACCGTATTTCATAGCTTAGCAGTAAACCTTTTGATGTTTGTAAACCCCACACAATTTCTTAGTAGTATCATTCTAAACGACCAGCTAATAGTAATTGAATCAAGGCAGGGTCGGACCAGTCCTGGAGTGGAGACCGCGTATCGGCAAGTGTAGTGTGGGACGCCCCCCAGCCCCAGCCTCCCCCACCTAAGACCGACGACTTTAAAAAGGTGGCTGAGACATGGATGCGGAAGGCGGAGGACAGGGTGCTGCGGCGCGGCCTGGGAGAGACTATGTCCAGCAGTGGACTACGATACGCTGAGTTGATTGAGGGACTGTCAAAAATAATAGAAAAGTTGCCACGTTCCAATGAAAAAAGTTTAATTAATGAATACGTGATGATGAATGTCCTTAAATTATGAAAATCTAAGTCTATAATTACGGTTAAAACCAGAAACATTTCATAAATGTAGGAACTGCTCACGGTTCAACCACGTCATTTAAACAAGCGATAGTTCAAAGAGGAGCTGGCACTCCTCCAATAAATTGCTACGTAGAAAATACACATTAATTACCGAGAAAATCACTTTAATTTAATAATATCCCGGAAATTCTCACATCCCTTTTCATACAGCGGTACCAGGAATGCATAGCTTTAATGCAGTTTACTAACTACTCATTAGAATGCAGATGTTCTGTAGAAATCCCATTAGATTCTATTTAAATCGAGCCGCGTTCAATCCATCTTGATCTGATTATAAACACACGCCAAAACACAAATCACTTCTATATTATTTCATAATCTTAACCAACACTACGTAACTACACTCAATTTGGAATTCACTACTACTAATCGATTTTATATCTATCTCTATCTAACATACACTACATTCTAAAGTGCGATAGAGATGGCAAGCTTCAAAGATTGATTGACAGATCTATGTCTGTCTCTTTCAAGCTTGTAAGTTAGTGTAGTGTGCGAATGGGTTAGAGAACACGTGCGCCAGAGTTTAATAATAGTCGGTAAAGATCAATGATCTATAAAATTGATGTTGTTTTATAATAGTGTTGTGACTGCGATGGTTGTCGGATAGATATACGAGTATAATTACTTCCGCATTTATTCATATCACGTGATCGTGTGTGATTTTAAACTTAAAGATGGACTTGTCTCGTGTGGCGTGTGAGGAGCTAAATATTAATTGTAAGCTTCAAGTTGCAATTCATTATTCAGTGTGTTTAAAAATATTTCAATGTATGATGAAAGTATCGCCAAATAGATTTTAGTTTTACACGCTTGTGAGGATTTTTTATAGTAACTTAATGTAGTACTTACCTTCTATTAAAACCCAGTACAGTTGTTTTAAAAAGATTCTGTCATGTGTAGTTTAAACAAAGTATGTATATAGTAATATGCGAGAAGCTTGACATAATTCAAAAAGAGCAATTTTTCGGTATGATGATTTAAGTTTAAAAGCAGCGGTAAGAGTGCAGCGAGCATACAATCACAACCTCTCTAGCTGCCCCATTTTTAGGTTTAGCATAATGTCGTTTTGTAGCAAAAATAATAAAATTTGACGCGTTCATACTTAACTCAAAATTTAATATTCTTGTTATGCCACACTTCTTACCAATGAGCGATATACTGACAAGCTATATGAAATAAATATTCAGCGGTTCTGAGTTGTCAATCAATAATACCCACATTGCGATCATGCAGATTGCAGGCGGATACAAGTACGCAAGGTCGTAGTTTTTATTAAACAATTTAAAACTTCTTGCTGAAGTTGAATTTATAATCTGAAATAAGAAACGGAATGATCCCATTTTGTATTAAATTACCCTTTCGTTGTCATTTGTTTATTATGGAGTACTGTCCCACTGCTGGACAAAGGACTAGCCCAAATTCTCCCAGGAACTCTTTTCCCGTGGCACCTCAAACCAGCCCTCACGGTACGCCTCCAGGTCATCTCGCCACCTCTTCTTGGGCCAGCCTCAGCGGTGCCGTCCATCTTCAGGCAGCCATTCTGTGGAGACTTATGTCGGTTAGGTAGGTAGGTTACTCAATCACGCAAAATGGCTGAACGGATTTCTATGCAATTTCGCCCATAGATAAACACCATGTCTTGGATAACCATAAAGTATTTTTTTCCGAGCACTCGAAATAGTTTTCCTAGGATGCAAGTGAAACCGCTAGCAACAGCTAGTTTTTTACATAAATCATTGCGATAACATAAAAATAGTTGCACTCCTTGTTATCTATCTCTTCTATCTGGCTCACAGAAATCTCGGAGCGATCAGATTATGATCTGACATGGAACACTTATTTTTAGATCTGACGATACATTAGCGAAAATGTGCAAGCACTGTGGCAAGTAAGTACTTACCCACGTTTGTATCGTAATTCATAATCGAACGTCAATCATTTTTATTTCTGGGTGACGTTTTTAGGTTATCCGCATGGAGGTATTGTAGTAATTTTATATTTCTCTCATCAATTATCTAATTTAATACTCCATAAAAAATTGTTTGTTGATTATGGCGAAAGAATTTCGTAAATTGTTCTCATATTTTTACCCAATAGCAGCATAAAAGGAGGGTAATGTATTTTAGCTCGTACTTAGTACTAGTAAAGGCTACCACCATGCGACCTTATACGGACAGAAAAAAGTCCTCATTCCTCCTTTTTTTGATAAAAAATAATGATGGTCTTCTTCACCTAACTTTATAATTTTGCATGCTATGTTTTTATCCTAGATAAACATGTATACTCGTATAGCCATATGAATTTGTATTTAACACCATTTTATGTCATGTTTTACGCAAATAAACATTTTATTATTATTATTACAAATATTAAAACAAGAATAAAAAAAGTCATCGTCCTGGTCCTATATCCGAAAAATATCCGCGCTTCACTCCCTAATTTTCCATCAAGCGCAAGACGGGCGGATGTAGTCGGATATAAAACTCGTCTAGCACAGAGCACTGAAATAGCCGAGATTTGAGCGCGACGTGCGCCATCAGCCGTCACGTATCCGCGGGCACATTATCTTATAGTGCTCGGATATTTATGCGGAAACTTTTGGAAACACTTTACTAATGTCTGAACAAGGAATTGAATGTAAGCCTCACGCGCTTTTAAAATAAATAAAGGTGTAGGAAAATAAAATTGTTTACAATATTATTTTTAATTTTGGATTTTCGTGGTCCTATAAGCTACTAATATTAACTGGTTAAACATACGATTCGTTACTTAATTTTTTTTTTATTGACTTATTATGTTATATCTATCATTTGTTTATTTTTTTGCAAGTAACTAGAAAATAAAATTAGGGTACCTACATCATATTTCAAGCAAAGTTTTAACGTAGGTAAAACCATTGGCCTCTACTAGTAAAAACCAGAAAATACAATAAAATATCCACTTT
The DNA here is from genome assembly GCA_917490735.1 of Dryobotodes eremita. Classification (NCBI taxonomy): domain Eukaryota; kingdom Metazoa; phylum Arthropoda; class Insecta; order Lepidoptera; family Noctuidae; genus Dryobotodes; species Dryobotodes eremita. Next base: position 12,215,587 of record OU823269.1, on the reverse strand, counting down.
CAGCACTAGTACCTATTGTATTTGGAATAAAGGCCTACTTAGAGCCACAGCGGAAGAAAAGCCGCAATCGATGGCTTCTACATCTCTATTGATACTCAACGGCGCGCGGCGTCGGCTCTACATCTGTATTGATACTCAAGATTTACATTGAGTAGTAGAGTTGTGCTTGTGAGCCTCTTTGTTCGAAATGTAGGTCCGATAGAGCCATTATTTTAGAATAGAAAATAATAGAAATGCCTACAAGAAAATCTAAAGGCATTTGTAGCGGCATCTACAAACGCCTCATGCAAGCTACGCGTCATACTGACGTCACGCAAAATCCTGCATCGCGCAAGCAGAGTTTACCGCGCAACTAGCATATATACAACATCCCGACATCAACCGTTGGGCAGTTGCCCACCAGACACAACACCCGTCTGGTCGGAGGATCCTCCCTTTTCTATAGAGTATGAGTGAACTTTACACCCTGTTCCTCATACCTCTATACATTTCTCAGTACTTAGCAGCCCTGTGTGAGTACAACTTAAGAGGACGGGGAAATAGTTATTTTGTATTTTATAAGTATAAAGTTGTAGTAAAATCTCTTTGGATACCTATACAGGGTGTCCAAGAACCTGGCGTCCAACTGGATTCCCACGATGCCCCAAGTTCTAACAGTACTCAGAAAAATATTTTAAAAAATCCACCCCATGTACTTACAGAATTATACTGATTTCAAAAAAAAAGGGGAAATGAGCACCCTGTGACATACTTTTGAATGCTGTGACTGCTAATGCTGATAATTTCGATATTTCTTGGAGGTTTTGTAATCTAGGGTATTGCTGTGTCTAAATAGAATGTAAAAATAATGTACTTATTGTACCATTTTAAAATAAAATATTATTTTAACTAAAGGTGATATGGAAAACTATTGAATTTCGCAACTTTGACCGACTGTAGTGTAAAAAAAATGTACCAAAATAGTATGGCAAGTGACGTCAAATTTTGACGCGTTTATTCCTCTTTTTAAAAAGGTATAATACTTACACATTAATTTGAAAAAAAAAAATTTGATAATATTTTTACTCAACAACCCAATTTTTACGAAGTGCCTACCTACTAACGGTAACTGTCGGACCCTTTCTTATCTTAGAAACTGTTATGTTACTACTATTATTTACTTCGGTTCCAAGAGTGAGCAAGAAGGAAATACACACAGGTAGATGGGTTCCCAGTAGAATAAAAGCAAAGAATGTTAGTTTAAAGATATTTTATTACAATAAATGTTCAAAATGTTGACCACCCGCGGCAATACAAGCTCTCACTCTCCTTAAAAAGGACCGCTTTATGTTTCGCGAGTAACTTTTTTGACGTATCACCTGCACTGCTTGTGTTATCTTCTCACGAAGGTCAGCGATGTCATTAATGGGCTTCGCATAAACGAGCTCCTTCATAGTTCCCCAGAAAAAAAAATCCAGCGGATTTAAGTCAGGTGAGCGGGCTGGCCACGGGATTGTTCCTGATCGCCCAATCCACCTGTTCGGGTATTGCTCGTCCAAAAACTCTCTAACGGATACGCGAAAATGTGCTGGACAGCCGTCGTGTTGGAACCACATATCTGGTGGGGTCTCTTCTAGTAAGTTTGGCAAATCATTTTGAAGAAAATTTAAATATGATTCGCCAGTCAAATTCTCGGGCATCTCAAATGGACCAATAATATTCCCACAGAGAATACCGGTCCACATGTTCACTTTGAACCGGTACTGGGATCTATCTTCTCACATCAAGTGCGGATTTTCCACATGCCACTCGTGCAAGTTGTGTAGGTTCATGTAGCCATCCTTCTTAAATGTTGATTCATCTGACCACAAAATTTTGTCGATAAAGTTTTCGTCTTCTCGATGTTTTTGCAGGATTGTTTCACAAAACGCGACTCGGCTCGGATAGTCTCGAGGTAAAAGACTTTGCACTCGCTGTACGTGGTACGGATGATATTCTTCTTTTTGGAGAATACTGTGTGCTGTGCTCTTCGGTATCCCCGTATCAGCTTCTATTCCTCGCACAGAGATGCTTGGATTTGCCGACACCGCCTCTAAAACTTCATCGCGTATGAAGTCATTTACGGGTCGTCCTTCACCAGCTACTTGATTGGGGAACCGCCCGTCACATAGTGATCTGTGCACATTAATGAAAACTCGATGGTCGGGATATCGCGTAGCCCTCGGATACCTTTCTCTGTAAAGTCTCGCTGCAGCTCGTCCATTACCTCTACATTCTCCATAAATGTAGTGCATATTTGCGTATTCTTGCGGAGTGTAGGTCGCCATGGTAGCACACACAAAACACAAACTGTCCAAACACAGGCAAAGGTCGTCGTAAAGAGTTCGTTTCAAAGTCCAGAGCACAAAGAGTAATCGAGTCCAATAAACAAAGCTTTAAATCGTAGTACGTGATCAATGGTAACAATAAGAGAGAGGTGCGTAGTAACGGCAGGAGGCAGTGACGCGTACTGACCGTACTGTTATCCTAAATAGCACGATCCCAGATAGCGTCACTATCTATCTCACTCGCACCTCTAACCTTTTTCTCCCTCACTCTTACCTGAATAATGGGGTACCATAGAGAAGAACCAGCAAATCGCAAAGATAGTTTCTGTCTTGCTCCCTCCTGTTGTAATAACGAATCACTATGGTGAGATGCATGCACATACCGTCCCTTACGGTCTAACCTGTTTTTTGAGAGGCCTGTTGTTATTTTTATGAGCATACAATAGTAATTCTTTAGAAGTTAGATTCAATTCGTCGTAAATTTTTCTTTCTAAGAATTCTGTAAGACATCGTAAAAATTGGGTTGTTGAGTAAAAATATTATCAAAAATTTTTTTTTTCAAATTAATGTGTAAGTATTATACCTTTTTAAAAAGAGGAATAAACGCGTCAAAATTTGACGTCACTTGCCATACTATTTTGGTACATTTTTTTTACACTACAGTCGGTCAAAGTTGCGAAATTCAATAGTTTTCCATATCACCTTTAGTTAAAATAATATTTTATTTTAAAATGGTACAATAAGTACTTTATTTTTACATTCTATTTAGACACAGCAATACCCTAGATTACAAAACCTCCAAGAAATATCGAAATTATCAGCATTAGCAGTCACAGCATTCAAAAGTATGTCACAGGGTGCTCATTTCCCCTTTTTTTTTGAAATCAGTATAATTCTGTAAGTACATGGGGTGGATTTTTTAAAATATTTTTCTGAGTACTGTTAGAACTTGGGGCATCGTGGGAATCCAGTTGGACGCCAGGTTCTTGGACACCCTGTATGTATACTGTATGTATCTGGCTGGTTTTGTCTTTGTATATATGTATATAAAATACGAAATAACTTTTTCGCAGTCCTAATATACTAGGTATACTTAACATCACACCGTTATTTCCCAAAGGGACAGACAGTGGTATCAAGTAGGTGAAGTCTGTTTTTGTGCCTACTAAGGCATAAACTCGCCCCCTGTTACTACAAGGGACTTCAATATACTTGTTGAAATGTGGGTGCACACACGTCAGGCTCTGCAAACCCCTTCTGAGAATACAAGCGTAATGTAAGGAAATCAAAGCCTAAATAAGGTATAATCGATTTTCCAATAAAATACGTCAACAAAACTGACCTACTTTTTTATAAGATTGTTGACAAATAAGTACCTATTTGCTAGAAAACAAAGTTATGCTTCGTCAGTCAAAGAGAAGAGAGTTAAGTTAAGGGGAAGCGCAAGGTAGCCCGCAAAAATCAAATTTTCTTTCGTTTTTTGGCAATTTGCAGGTCAGTGTCAGGTTGCATGTTGAACAAAATATGATTCGCGACCATAACAAGAATGTATTTACAGAATTATAATCAATAAAATAATCAATACAACCCTCTAAGTTCATATAATCTAATTGATTGATGTCATTCAATAAGTAGTTCTAAAAAAAAAAAAATTTCGCGGGAAACCTGGCGCTTCCGCCTTAAGCGTAAGATTTATAGATTTATTATTCATTATCATCGTCTGCTGGCCTGTTCCCAACAACAGGGGTTGGCTCCCAGGCTAACCGGATGCAGATGAATACCAGAAATGTACATGGAGTGACTGCCTTTCTGACCTCCACCACCCAGTCACTGGGTAACACGATACCCATTGGTAAAACTGGTTGTTAGACTTTTGGGCATCTAGGTACATACTAACAATAACTGTCGGAAAGACATAGGAACCGGGAAAATAAATTTTCTAACTAGCGCGCTCAGAGATGCTAACTAACATTAATGAACCGTTCACTTGGCATGAAAACTAGGTTTGACTTATTTCTATCACGGTTTTTGATTAGTTTACTAAGATAACCTAGATACATAACCTCTTAAATGTTTACTATCCCAAAAGTTATCGTAAAGGTGTTTGTTTGTGAAGATATTTACATGTGAGTGGGAATGTGAGGTTGAACGACTGGCAATATTGTCAGACCGGGGAATGATATACGTAAACTCAGATTTTTTATTTGTTAGACCAAAATGACAGCTGCGATCGAATAATTTTAATATAAGCGTTACGTTTCGAGTTTAACGATGGAAAAACTGCCAACGTGTAGAAGAATATGTTTAATGAAGAATGTACGAATGTATGTAGTAGTCACTTGCACGAACTATATGAGAAGCTGATTGATATAAAAGGTCGATCGCATATGTCATATTGGTCTAGCAAATAGAAAATCTGAGTTTAGGGGTAATGTTCGGAATTACTGATGCGACTTCGAAAATTCTTTCACTAATGTGAAGCTACAGTATTGCCGCGTGTCATAGGATATATTATTTAATGTTAAAACAAGAAATATCACGCGAACGAAGTCGCGGGCAGAAGCTAAGTATATTGTAGTATGGAAGTATGGATCGCGCTAGTTACAACAAGAACATCTATACCTACGCTTCCAATAGCTCTACAACTACTATCGATGTTCAAGACGTCTGTGCTACTCCGGCTCGAGTGGGCCGCATTGTGGCGCTTTGTTCGAGCGCCACTCCGCCTAAGTGGCAACACACTATACACCGCCTTATACTTGTGACGCCCTGGTACGAGCTGATGTTTTAAAGGTTACAAAAAACTAAGCACGTGAGACATGAGACATTGGGACTATCGAAGCCTGTGGTATATCTCCATTGGTGACAGTGACCACTGACCATCAGGTAGGATACCAGTTTTTGCGTACCAGTAATGAAAACGCCTCAATAGCGTTGCTATAACTGCCTCGTTGGTTTCGAGGAGGGATCGAGTCCTGGGTCGGGCAATGTGTGGGGATTTTTCGTAAGGAATTTTTCAGTAGTAGTCCAGACACTGCAGTTTTGCCAGGTTAACTGTAACATGCTCGCCTCTTATTTCCTACATGGACTTAAAACATAACCGGCAAGAACTGCGGATACTCCATACATCTCGAATTCCTACACCTTCAATGAATACTGAATCATGACAGAAATTGTCAGTTAAATGAACACCAATAACATAACATACGATTTGCAGCGAGATACCTATTGAAGTTTTCATCGAAAAATCAACTCATCAGATTGTTACAATACCCGAAATCTACGCAACTGAAATCGCATTCAGAAGCTAGTTTAGTTCACATTTCGTCTAACTATAGTCCAAGAAGCTGGGCAGTCAGTCGGCTATTACAGTTGATGTCAGTAAAGTGATCGTATGCGCAAGTTATCTGCGCGGTATATCGGTAGACGCTCGTCACACACCGGATTCATGTCAAAATATTATAGCATAGGGCTGGTAGGCAAGAGAAATACTCCGTTTTTTTTTTGTTATTGGTAGGCACGCGAAGCATATGTGGCGTAACTACGAATGATAGGCTGAGGAATGATGTGATAAGGTAACGGTGCCGTTTAAAAGAAGATGTAGGGATATAAATTGAAAGGTGTATGCTTAGATGGTTTGGTCATGTTGAGAGGATGAATGAAAGGCGACTAACAAAAGATAGTAACAATCCAGACGTGGCTGGAAACGCCGGAAGGGGACGCCCTAGGAGCACATATAGTGACTTTATTTATGAGGTCCTTCAGAAAGGTCAGGTGCGTAGTACTCGCAACCGGCGTGCGTGTATGACCAGATGTATGAACGTTAACCTAAACGGAGCAAAAGGAAGTAGTATGTCAGGATCGTCGCAGGCGGCGTTCTGTAGTATCTGCCTACTCCCATGCGAAGAAGGCGGGAGTTTATGTATATGCGTGCCCCTGACCACGTCCCACCTAACGGGAAGCGATGATGTGGTAGACGATGGTGCACGCTTGTCTACGGCTATGATGTAATAGACTCCAACTTGGAATTCCATTTCTTAGCTGTGCCGCAGTATGCACAATGAAATTGTTCCCAAAATGGCGGGATGTCCATCCTATAGCAATTGTAGTAGGTTTTAATGATTGCTAGCTGTCAATCGTAGAGTAGACAGAAGCCCGAAAGACAGACAAACCAGTCTTACGACGTATCGTGTTACCCAGTAACTGGGTGGCGGAGGTCAGATAGGCAGTCGCTCCATGTAAAATACTGGCATCCAGCTGCATCCGGTTAGACTGGAAGCCGACCACAACATAGTTGGACAAAGGGGGTAGGTATTTTCTGGCGGATCCGGAAAATTTTGTGTTTTAGTTGGACAAAGGCTTAAGTAGAGGATAACTAGGAGTAGAATAGAACAGAAAATGTTTATTTGCATAGAATGTAGGTATACCGGAGGCAGGGCTTGAAATACCAGTATTTTTGGGAACCGGTACCATTGGCCTTGGTGTGATACCGTTCCTAGAGTAGTACCTGTACTATTGGTAGCAGTACCAGACGCAGTACAGGTACCAAAGAAATATTTTCGTTAGAGTGAGAAAACAGATATATAGTAAATAAAAAGGATAAAAACTTCCTTATGTGGAACAAATTTCCAAAGTTTGACGATTGATATGAAATTGTTTATTATCTATTATTCTGTAAATATATCATTCCTACAGTCGCGAATCGCATTTTGATCAACATACAACGTAAAACAGAGCTGCAATTTGCAAAAAACCAAAGAAAATTTGAATTTGGCGGGCTACAGCTGAGGATTCACGTTAAGGCTTGTTCCCTACATAAAAATTATTGTATTTATAACATTTCCGGTAAATTTTATTGTGGGTGCAATGAGCGCAGGTGTACTGGCGTGGTGTGCGGGTGTACTCCTTTGGGAATACAGACAGTTATGTTTGAATTTCAATTAGATTTTCTCGTATTTTAAAGCCTACCCCTGCGGAGAATTTTAGCGTGATATTGTTTGATTTCCGCTCAGGTTTTTAAGAGGATTTTTTTTAAATGAAAATGGCAACACAATTTGAGGTCTGCTGCCTAACGTTGAAAATGACGTATATTGCCGTATATCCACACCCAATAGAGACACCACAACAAATAACAATATGACCGTTTCATTTAATTCTATTTGACAGTATATAAGCTTGTCTTGGATATTCGAAACATGGAGATGTGGCATGTTCATCATGCAATCCAGAATTTTTCTTTATTTTTAACTGACTTCAAAACAAAGAGGTTCTATGTTCGTCAGTACGTAATTTTTTTAAATGTACGTTCATCGATATTTTCATCAAATTGTGAACCGATTTATTTTTCATAAACCATTTGTTAAAAAAAATATTGGTGACAAATTCATTTTTGATTTGGTAGAAGCTCACGCGGTGGTCCCATATACATTGTTTTAATGGCCTGCGGGGTAATTACGTAACACACTACCAGTACGAATGGCTTTCATTTTTACAGTTCAACAACATTCATTGCGTTATTTACGTTGTTGAGCAGACAAATTTTTCGAACATATGAACCAATGGATTGGCAATAGGCATCAAAATGATTCAGATTGTGATAGATAGTGTTACGTAATTGGGGTGCTGGTAGTTTTTGAGTCAGCTTCAATAATACATATTTAATCTACTGTTGTTTGCATAGCAAGTACTAACACGTGAAAAATAAAAAACTTTTTGTGGCATACATATGATACCTGCCCGGATGTCCTTAAACACGACCTGTATAGTCTGCAGTCTTAAGATTCTAGAGAGTGCTTGAAAAACAATGCTCTGACGTGTCCTTACGCACTGCTGCGTCTTGTCTTTAGGAGAGGTTGTGAGTTAAAAGCAAGTCTCTTTACGGGAATACATAAGTGCTATGAGCCGATTGTGTTGTTATTGTTGTCTTTTTCTAACATGTAACATCAGACAGAGATGCGAATATTTGACAGCTGTCAAAGCAGTTGACATGTGTCAAACTGCGTGCTTTTGTGCCACTTTATGCAGTGCTGTCCAAACGAATGTTTTGACTACCAGACAGACCCCTGATAGTTAAAAGTATACCCGAGTGGTCTTATTACAATGAATAAGTAGGTACTTCCTCTTCCTCTCTTTGTCTTCTCCTGCCTAACCCTTCGGGAAATACAGGTGCCATGTTATGTTAAGTAGATACTTTGACTTTGAAAGTAGTCATCCATGGTCTTTAATTTTCTTTTATCTCTGTCTTACTTCGTATGTCAGAAAAGGACAGCAATCATTTTTACAGCATTATTGACGCCATAGTTTTGGCAACCCTAGTCCGAATCTACAAATAAAATAAAGTTTAACTAATTGCCAAATTCGAGCACACGCAACCCACTCGTGTATTAGATCTAATATTTTGTTCAGAATTTATGCTACACCGACATTTTGATTGAGAAACCAATCTAATTATGGGCGCCCGGTACTTCTAAATCGTACACAGTAGGAGTTGATGAGTTTTCAAGAGTAAATAAATGGAAATTCGTGTTTCGGTTTCAGCGATTAGTCACGTTCGGTTTAAAAATTATGGTTTTCGACCGGAACGTTGAACTACACATACCTATTTTCCGGTATTTGTAGATATTTGTATGGACGTATAGATATCTCACTGCAGAGCCAAGGCCTCTTCTTATACTGCATTGAGCACCACGATTGCTGTTTTTGATTTACGTACTTAAGGGGGAAGCGCAAGGGTAGCCCGCGAAATTCAAATTTTCTTACGTTTTTTGCAATTTGAAGGTCAATGTCAGGTTGTATTTTGATTAAAATATGATTCGCGGCCGTAACAAATATGGCTTTACAGAATTATAATCATTAGAATCAGTAATACAACTCCTTAAGTTAGAATTGGCGTCAAATGTCGTGATTTCATGAAATAGTCATTCAATACAATAATATGAACTTAGAGAGATGTATCGCCGATTCTAATGATTATAATTCTGTAAAGCCATATTTGTTACGGCCGCGAATCATATTTTAATCAAAATACAACCTGACAGTGACCTGCAAATTGCAAAAAACGTAAGAAAATTTGAATTTCGCGGGCTACCCTGAAGGTTCCGCCTTAATTAAGTTCACATTGTTTTCCTTTATTGTAAACCATTGCTGGAGAGCGTTTAGGGGCATACAATATTTCTCTAATTCTGACTTGTAACAGTATTCCGCTTTTGAAATAAAACGCGTTCATTTGTTTTAGTAGATTCGGTCAGTCCGGTCCCTGAAACATTACAGTACCTATCATTTGAGATGCCGTGTAATACGCGGGCAGCAATTAGAGCTTTAGAGAGAGACGACGCTCTCCAAAACCAAGCATCATTTGCCTGCCATTTTCAAACTATGTTAGGGTCGGCTTCCAGTCTGAACAGATACAACTGAATACCAGTATTTTACAAAAAGCGACTGCCTACCTGACCTCCACAGCCCAATTACTGGGTTACATGATATCCCTTCGTAAAACTGGTTGTCAGACTTTTGGGTTTCTGACTACCCGTAACGACTATCAAAGATCTACGAATGAAAGCCAAGGCTAACAGCTTAAAGTGCTTTCCGAGGCACGGCGGGGTCTCGATATGTAGGTAATGGATGGTCACCCATCCCCGAAACGTACCTTACCTTCGGTCGACCCGTGTGGCTGTTATCATTTAGCCACGAGCCTGTACCTTTGTTGTGTGTGTTTAATTACTACACGAATATAAGTGGTTTCTTGATGATTGAAACTGAACTATCTGCTGCGTTATTAATCTGACTAAATATTCTGGCTAGGACTAACTGATTTTGATCTCGATATTATTTTGACATCGCGGCTCTGGCGGATAACCCGAATGTCGGAGATAAATCTGTGGAATTAATTAAACGCTGAGATCTTATTTCCGTTGCAGATTTGAGCTTTATTTTTATTAAAAGATGAAAGGAGTTTCTTATTAAATAGTTTTAATAACCCACATTTTTTTTGGTGTCATAGATTTCGAAGAATATTTTAGTATTTTCTTGCAATACACATGAAATCTGTGGTTTTAATTTTACCTGACCCGTTGGTCTAGTTGTCACAAGCAGGAATGCTGAGCGTGGTATTGAGTTCGATTCCCACGTTGAGTGATTATTGGGTTTTTCATTAGGATTTTCTCAGTAACAGTCCGGAATCTATATTTATGTCCGGTTAATGGCTATATACATGCCCTTTACGTAGGTGTTAAACAAAACTGGCAAAATGTGGGCATTCTATACTTCTCTGCTTAACCCTTTGAGAAACACAGGCGTCATGTTACGTCAAGTAGACCGGTTAAAGAAACCATTCCGTGCCATGATGTTACCAAACCGTACTAATATTTGAGCATCTTACATCTCTACGGCTTCTATGTGCTCCTGGTACTACGTAGTTATATATTCACGACCGCGTCGTTAGGAGCGGGCAGCGGCCATTTGTCAACGGTCTGGCCACAGGTGCGTTGTACACAATACTATACATACACGGGTATGTATAGGTTAAAGATTTTCGATGTATAATTATTATGTTGCAGATAGCGTGCCTGATAGCGAAAAGATGTGGCCTTTTTTAATTAGCTACAGTTATAATCGTGATCATCATCTGCCTAGTCTTTCTTCAACTATGTCGGGGTCGGCTTCCAGTCTAACCGGATGCTACTGAATATCAGTATTTTATATGAAGCGAAGCAGCTTGTCTGACCTGAAAGACTGGTTGTCAGACTTTCGCATTTCTAACAACTAGTAACGTCTGTCAAAGATCAAGAATTTTAACACACAAACTCCATACATGCTTTTTGCATAGCTAAGAAAACCAATTAATCAACTCTGCCTATCGGAGTACAAAGCTAAACGTGGTCATACCTGTCACCTCAAAACTCAGTACCTATACAGGGTGGCAGGGATATCGACGGCAAAATGAAACCATGAGTTCAACTCATGATTCTAGACCCCTAGCGTAGAAATTTTGCGTCGGTTATTTAAAATAAACAGCTCTATCATAGAAAAGTGGAATACCTACCCGGTCAAAATGTATGGTAGAACAATATTATTTTAATAACTGACGAAAAATTTCAACGTAGGGATCAGAATCATGTACTGAATCCATGGTAACAGGTTGAGCGTCCATGTCCCTGCCACGCTGCATTTCCTTTACTGCTTTTACGGTAAAATATTTTCTTTACCGAACGGATTCGAAACACAAAAAAATCACCTACAGAGTGTAGCAAGACCCATCATATAGCCGTCAACTACGCATTCTGTACATCAAACTAAGTAACATTGCACAGAAATAATTGCTGAGAAACTAATTTTATTTCTGGTGTGAAAACTCGCTGTTTACGGCAGTGCGCAACGTAACGCACGCAAAACATTGTGCTTATGAGTGCATGCAACTGTACAGGGGTCGTGGGGGTATTTAACGTTGTGTTATAAATAACATTAAAAACTTGGTATAGTTAAAAACGTCAGTAAAAGTTGGAATTTTAACCTTCAATATTTCCGTAACCAGAAGATTCCCAGGTATGATCCAGTATTAAAAAAAAAAGTACAATGACGGAGTACAAGTGAGTCTCGGCTTCGTTAAGTGTAAACACCCGTTGTATTTCATGACAATGATGCCATGAAGATGCGACAGATAGCTAATAGTGACACTTACACATTATTTTTATGTATTAAACTATGGTTTTCAACTAAAACTACCGTTAAAATGGTACATGCATTGTTTGTCTGAAGAAAGTTACGTCTAATAAAACTTATAACAGCGCCATCTATTAGTGAGGACATGTAAACTTTGACAGTTAGTACTTTTTTTCTGAAGTTAGTAAGATGAATTGGTCTGCTTCGGAGAATGGTCAAAGTTCCTACGATTTTCTATTGTATTATTTAATAAATGACTTCAGTGAATTCTTCTCAGTTATTTATTTGAATAAAATGGTAAAATTCAATTTTGTGAGCCATTCCGCCACAATACAATAATGCAAATTATTTTCATTTTGACAATTTAATTTGAAATGGAATAATAATAGGCTTGACAAAGAAAGAATTCTCGCACACAGACAACAGCATTTTGTAAACAGACAGTTCTATGGAACTTTGTAGCCTTTAGACACGCATCATTTTAAAGTGTCGCCCAACAGATGGCGCTAATATATTTATTAAACACAAATTAGTGGACACGTGTCACACGACCGACGATCCATCGACAAGTCGTTAATCACGCGGCAGATGCAACTAGCCGCTCGTGTGGCGACGGCCTGTGATCGATCGCCATTTTAAATTAATTACAAAAGAGTAGCTCCAACATATTGTATCGGAATTTTGCACTGTGATGCAATATTGCAAAATAATTGAGTTTGTGTACTGGCCAGGATTATTATTCGTTAATTTTATGAACATTTTTCGATAGCACTTTTATTGATGAAATTCTTCTTTAATATGGATTGAATTAAGTAATATCTACGAGCCGTATTCTTTCAACCTTACATAACATAACATAACTCCAATTTTCCCCGAAGGGTTAGGCAGAGGTGTACCTAAAGTACACCCACATTTCGCCATTTATGTTTGATCGGGCACAAATCCAGACTCCGATCTGCTACTGAGAAATTCCTGACGGAAAAACCCAATAACACTTTGCCTGACCTGGGAATCGAACCCAAAACCTCATGCTCAGCAATAGTGCTAGCGACCACTTGAAAAGCCAATCTGTCTATTTTAACTTTTCTCCAATTTATCCGATTAAATTAATTCTAACATTATTGTTCCCGTCTATGTTTGAAACAAGGCAAAAATCTACTGCCTAGGATTCGGTTAATCCTGCAGATAATTTATAGTGTTTATTTCTTTCTGGCAGAATATAGCGTCTAGATGAACACTGAATGTGGAAGTACATTTTCTTACATAAAGTAAATATTCTAACACCTCTTTTCCCTCGAGACTGACACCCGGTTTCTGAATTGAGAATTTGAAGTTCAGAAGGTGATTGTTAAATTAAACGAGGTTTTGATAAAATAACTGTGGTATATTGAATAATTGTAAAAATACAAGAGCGACACACGCGAACTGCGAACTATGCAATGGTGGACGTGCAAAAGGGGAAGAGCGAGATAGCACGGTTGGCTGTATGACAGTGACCTCAGATTAGAAAAGAATCTAATGTCATTTAAACAAGGCTACAGATTCACAAGTATATGTTCAATGTATGTGATTCAAAATAACTTTGCAAAAAAAGTAAGAAATTTTGAATTTCGCGGGCTACATTTCAATGTAGCCCGCGAAATCAGGAATCACCACACCATCATCATCATCGTCATCATTCTCCTGCCGCTATCCCAATTTATTTGCGGTCCGCGCAACATGACTTTTTCTTTCACACTTCTGTATCAGTCGTCATCTCGGTAGTCACCCCCTTTCTAGCACAAGTCCATCTATCGTTTCTTTGGTCTTTGCCTACTCGTATAGCCGTAAGTAATGCTAAAGTACATTTTGACTAGTCCTCAACTTCAAATTCTCAATTGAGAAACCGAATTCTCAATTCAGAAACCGGGTGTGTGTGTCACATGTACGCTATAACATACGCTGTTTCACTCTGAAGCCTACCGTCTACATTAACTCATTAATTTAGTAACGAGGTAACGTGCAAACGTGCAGGGAGTGTTTAGTCGCAGCCGCCGCGAGAGCTATTGAATGCGTTCGAGTGAGCTGCAGGTTTTAATAATGAAACCTTTGCAGTTTATTAGTTTTTACTTAAAGGTTATGTAGGAGGGAATTATTGGTTGTGGAGGTGGATTACGTCCTTAGCTTACTGCCGGGTTGATTGTGGCATGAGGAGGTGTAGGTTTTAAATCAATAGATGTTTCCGTAAAAAAATTATGAAGACTTAGGTATGTGTAAAGTACCTACTTTACAAATTCAGTATATCACGCTCACCTGAGCGTGATATACTGAATTTGAACATTGAGTAGGTGAAGCAGACTTATTGTATTTTTAACATAAGTCTGGACTCTGAAGTTTTGAACTCGCTCGAGGTTTGTTCTTTTTGTACGATAGATAGTGATAGTGTTAAAAGAACGTCTTTTTCTAAGAACGTGCGCATTCTCATCTCAGTCTCGATCTGTCAAAAATATGTCTAATTTCCTAAAATATTTGACAAGTTTTTGACATTGACTGACGCTGAGATGTTATTCTGACTTGACTTTGAAGGTATTTTAAGTACCTACTAAAATTAACCCTTTAGGTATGTGCCTTTGGAAATACAGGCGTAATGAAAATAATGTTTAATATACCTTTCATTCCTTACAAGGTCTTCTCTCATTGTTTCAAATCAAATAAATAATGTAAAAGGAAGACCTCGTTTGTCATTTATCACACAACCACTTCCTGCAAACAGCGGACGCTGGCAACCAGCCAAAATATTGTAGGACGAAGAAACATATCTGTGATTTGTTGGCACTTAACTAGTAACTTGGATATTTTTCTGATTTCTTGATAAGTCACGGGATTTTATAATTTTGCTCTACTTATATGCCCGTACTTCCTTTCTATGTGAAAATCTAAAGCTATACTAACAATAAAGTTGCAGGGTCTGTTTTTTTGTTTGAACGCGCTAATCTCTGGAACTACCGCTTTTTGCTTTTGATAGCCCAATTCTTGTGAAAGGTTACAGGCTATTTAACATCACGCGACGACCATGCAAAAAGAAAACAAAGTCAGAAACAACGCTAAAAGAAACGAAATAATAGCGCGGACAAGCGATGCGATGCTACGAGGTGGGTCGGGAGACGAGGGAGTTTTATAAAGATGTCGCTGATATTTAAGTATCAGTGGCCAAGGTTCTATAAGAGGTATGAAGAACAGGGTGTAAAGTTCAGTCAAACCTCCATAGAAAAGGGAGGATCCTCCGACCAGACGGTTGTCGTGTCTGGTGGGCAACTGCCTGACGTTTGATGTCGGGACGTTGTATATATGCTAGTTGCGCGGTAAACTCTGCTTGCGCGATGCAGGATTTTTACGTGACGCCAGTGTGACGTGTAACTGGCATGTGGCGATGTAGATACCGCTACGGTTCCGTACAACTCGATTCCTATCAGCTTCCCTTTGAAAAATGGCACAGTCAGTATTCTATAGACAAATAATATAATCACATTCAAGATATGTACTCCGGCTTACCTGTTACAAAAATTGACCCTTCGCTACTGTTAAGTATATTGTCTGACTTACGACTTCCACGCGAGCGAAGTCGTGGGCAGAAGCTAATAAATAAGCAATCATATTTTAGTCATGTTCTTGTTCCGCACATTCGCCCGAAAGTCCTGGCAACGCAATCAATATCTCTACACGGAAACTAGAATAACTAGTTATTGTGTGCACTTATTATTCACATTAATAAGTACAAAGGAAATGCCGAGAGTAGACGCCCTATAGAAAGAACATACATAATCTGACCTTACTGGTGATGCTGTAAATGAGGTCAGGTGCGTACTACACAATCACAACCGCCGATATTAAACAGTTTTCACCCCACACGCCCTGTAAGGAATGAAAACTGTTTCCATGAATTCAACACATGATTCTAGACCCACCCGTGTTGAAATATTTCGTCTGTTATAAAGAAGCATCTGCTATTTTATACAAACATGCAATACCAACACCGTCAAAATGTATGAAATAGCAGTTTTTTTTTTAAATCAACCGATTAAAAATTTCAACGCTATTGGGTGATTGACATGATTCTAGAATTATGTTCTGAATTCATGAGAAAGGTGTGCGCGTCAACATCCCTTGCAGTCCTAACATCCTGTAGATTGGTACGTGGAACTATTTTTGAACTCATTTTAGTTCGAAAGAAGTGTGTAGGTATGTAGGAATCATAGCATGTAGATATCTGTCGTGGCTGTCTACCCCATGAAAAAGAAACACGAGTTTATATTCGTAAGTCAACAATTGTCTCTTCACAAAACGTTGTCAGGCGACAGCCAAAATAACTTTCCGATTAAATTACCAAAAAAATCGTGGCCTAACTAAATAACACCAATTTCCAATACAATTTATTTACTCTCGAGCCCCGATCAACACGGACTTAAATAAAGATTACACTTGATCTTGAGATACTCAAATCAATTGTGTTGTAAGCTCCCTACAACAAGGGTCTCTAACTTTTTACTCACAGCTTGTTAGTGTCGAAGTGATTGTGTTTTACTTGCTTAGTGGCGGGCACTAGATAGCGTTGTTTTGAATTTTAGTTTATAATTATGTAATTCAAAATAAACTATAAAGAGGTAAAATTTATGAGTTTGTATGTGTTTGAATTTGTGGGGTAATCTTCAGGACTAGGTACTGATCCGATTCCAAAAATCATTTCACTAATGGCAAGCTATGTTTCATATTTTATGTTAAAACAAGAAATTTCACGCGGACGAATTCGCTGATAGCAGCTAGTTGTTAATAGATTAGCTTTTATTTTCATTTACTACTTCTACGGTTATTAATAGGCGGTCCACCGTATGTTAAGTGGTAACTGATGGATATTATTTACAAAATCAAGTAGTTGCCATTTCAAAGGCAAAGCTGAAATCATCATGTTCCTGTAGTCACACGGGCATCCAAACCCTTCGAAACGGAATACTGCAATGCTGCTGGCGACAGAACTGTCTGGTGGTAGTACTTCCCTGGACAAGCTTCTTCAGAAAGAGCTCTACTTCTATAAACTTACCTATCCATATATTCCACCCAAATATAAGCCCATTTCCATCTCCACTTCTCAATGGATTCTGACGTCACAGAAATAGGCCAGACTATTCTCACCACTCTGACCTATAGTGCTGCTTATAGATCTCAACTAAATGCCACAAGTTATTCGTAGTCGGGCGTCTACTTAGCTAAGTTTGAGAGCAAACGTGAACTTATCAGCGAATTGAAGGCGTTTGGCGACTGTGTGTGTTCGTATGATGTTATACATATTGTTGTAGTAATTACTAATAGAACTCTTTGTCAATAAACTCGTCCGGAGAAATACCACGACTTACCGAACTACTTATTTCAGCTACCAAGCATTGTTGTAACGATTTATAGGGTGCTGGCGCTGCTTTACAGGCATATGGGGTTTTTCTACGAAGTTCTGCAGTTGTTTTAGGCAAACGCTATGTTTAAAAACTAGACTGCTCTAGCAGTTTTGTTTAAATAACGTTAGTATGTTTATCATCGTACTAAATAATGTTAGTATGTTTATCATCGTTATAAATAACCTTAGTATGGTTATCATCGTAATAAATACCGTTAGTATGGTTATCATCGTAATAAATACCGTTAGTATGGTTATCATCGTAATAAATACCGTTAGTATGGTTATCATCGTAATAAATACCGTTAGTATGGTTATCATCGTAATAAATACCGTTAGTATGGTTATCATCGTAATAAATAACGTTAGTATGATTATCATCGTAATAAATTCTCCTGCGCTTGTCCCAATTTATTTGTTGTCGACGCAACATGTCTTCTTTTTCTTTAATCTCAATTTGCCGTCAATCTAGTATTTACCCAAGCCATATAATTTTTGGCTTCAGGTGTTTGGGAGCTAGCTTTCTCATGTGAACATATTTCACTACTCTCTCAAAAAACTCCATTAGCTATATTTTGCTTAGTCAGTCTCTAGACTTTAAACCAGCAACAATTTGGCGCCGACATTAAATCGTACTTCCTTAGTAACACCTGCAACACGTCCCACCTATCAAAACATCTTACAAAGCCTTAATAACTCCATTTAATTTACTCCCTCTAAGAAATTAATAAAATAACTTGCTACAAGTCTGCGTCGTCCGGGATCCGAACCGGCGGCCATCGTAAAGTGTTATTTATGAGGTAGCTGCCTGGCAAGCCGCCAGCTCTTATGTGGAAGCACTAGGTTCCGAATATTGGTGCGGAAGTCTAGGCTCAAGTTTTACAGCCTAGCAAGTTGTGAGCGACTTGGCGTGTGTGTTTTTGTTACCTAAGAATGGCCGTTAATAACTGAAAATGGGAGGTGGGCTTGGGACGTCTGGCGAAATGTAGGTGTACTGCATTGACGCCTCTGAAATTAAAAATAATCAAATTCAAATGTTTATTGCTCAACACAGTACATAATCATACATTTCTAGATGTCAAGTGAATGCGCAGTATGTGTGTGTGTGTGTGTG
Source organism: Dryobotodes eremita (assembly GCA_917490735.1). Lineage (NCBI taxonomy): Eukaryota > Metazoa > Arthropoda > Insecta > Lepidoptera > Noctuidae > Dryobotodes > Dryobotodes eremita. The sequence goes on along the minus strand of OU823269.1, from coordinate 12,197,088 downwards.
TGTGTGTGTGTGTGCGCGTGTGTGTGTGTGTGTGTGCGTGTGTGTGTGTGTGTGAGTGTGTCTGTGTGTGAGCTGTGTGTGTGTGTGCGCGTGTGTGTGTGTGTGTGTGTGTGTGTGCGTGTGTGTGTGTGTGTGTCTGTGTGTGAGCTGTGTGTGTGTGCCTACCGCTTCGAAGAATACAGGCGTGATGTCATCGCAGGTGAGTTTATCCTGAAAAGCGGTCCGTACTCTAGAAAGATTACCACTTAATGAATATTTATTGGAAACTGACAGATCCTATTCATTCAGTCCAGCTGGAGTCGCATTAGCCGGTAACTGACAGACGTGGGAACTGGAAGGTTCTTAAGTGGATAGTGTGAATGTGTGGGTACTGCGAATGAGCAAAAGACCTGTAGTCTTAACAGGATAGTTGGATATTGTTCATTTTATTTTATTTATTGGGACATAAAACAGTTATACATTAAAATTGAAATGTGACAGAATAAATTAAAAACTAGGTAAACTTGTAACTCACACCAATATCCGCGAAATAATGGTTAACAGACAGTTTAATGCGTGCGTTAATTATACAGAAAAGGAAGAAGTACTCGTACGTATTTTTGGAATAATAGGTTTGTATTAGATGGGTATTTTAAAGATTCAATAGCCATCCTTTTGAACTTAAAGTGTGTAAGCGCGAAAATGTCAAATTCGATGAAGTGTGTGTTATACGCATCTACAATGCGTCGGAGGCGCCCGTGCACCAGCATGAGTTCTGCACCTTGCGGTGTGGGACAGCCGAGGCACACGCGGCTCTCGACGCATCACAGTTCTGGATACAATGTAACATAGGTTATTGGTAATATTTGGTTTTTCTGTATGAGAAAAGACCTAAGTCCTGCAGCGAGAGAATTATAGGCTGATATTGTATTGGTTTTAAAATGGAAAAACATCTACATAACTGTTACATTATAATACTCAGACTTAGTACCTACTTAGGTACTTACATTCTGTAATCACCAGTGATCGGAGTAGGTAGATTGAACTGGGGTCATTGATCCGAAACGTATATATTACTATGGACATTCCTCCGGAATTGGTGGATTATTAAAAAAAAACCGGAACTTATGTAGGAATTGTATTCTGCCAGAGTGGAAGGAGTCATTTGATGATTTGCCATCCTCAAAAAAAAGGTAGGAATTGTAATAAAATGAGCAATTTTATTCTTTATTATTCTTCCTATTTTTTTTTTTTGTCACGATTTGACAAAACCCAACGACCAATCAGAACAAACTTTAAATTTTGAATTGAGTAGTAATAATATCACTACCAACATTAACAATATTTAATTGAATCCGGAAATACCGGAATTACTTTCCGGAAAAATGGCTTATCCATGTTATTCTTTCTGTGTGCATTTATGATACAAGTACTAAAAATCAATCTACCTACTCCGATCACTGGTAATCACACTACTAGTACAAATTCGTTAAATTTTTACGACGCCACTATCACTTGTTCATTACAACGTTTTAATGAGAATTTTTAATTGAAAATTATAAACACTCCTACTTACTTACCTTCATTGAAAGTATAACTAGGTACTCAAGTGATGAATGCCTTCATCATTTCAATAACTGCTTCTTCTCTCGGATCCGCACGAAGTATTTAAGAAGTTAACAAAAGTTCATGCCGTGACAGAAATACTAGCCAGTCAGCAAGGTGCTGGCGGGGCTGACTGTCCAGGGTACGCCCTACAAACATTTATGTATTTCCACCTGTGGAGACTATTTTCAGGAGCCCTGGCTGAAGGCCTTAATTTATTGAGGCACCCGTAGGCAAAGCCAGTTAAGCAGCCGACGACCACCTAGGATGACCTGCGAGATATCATATACAAAAAAGGCTATTTTCAACCACTTGTTCACTGGCACCTAACCTATCCAAGTATGCAATCAAAATCTGGTGAAATGGGGCATTATCGATTCATCTACAGCGGCTCAAATGTCCGTTCACCTGCACCCTTGACGATCTGAACAATGTCTCTGACGCTGCAGTAAACGTGTCCACCTACTGGGCCCAAACAGTATTTATAAAGAACATAGATGTACCGTCGAAGCGAAAAGAAGAAGCCTACTACTAACAAGACCCCAAGGCACAGAATACATAATAGTACAAGTGCCCAAGGGGCGATCACGGACTAGAAAAAAAAGAAGGACTCCGCGCCACGCATATCGAAAGTGAAGCACCGTACCTATCTATGTGTGTGTGTGTGTGTGTGTGTGTGTGTGTGTGTGTGTGTGTAAATAAGGGTCTTATTTGTGATATGTTATTCCTTGACACTTTTTCTGGGATGTAGAATAATTTTTACACCATTTCCCGACACAAGAAGGCATTATTTTATTTTATTACTTGACGTAAACAGTACCTACAAAGACGCCGTAGTGCCGCGTAATGGCACCTTATGATGTAAATGTGAGCGTAAAGCATGTTTGTACAAACAGTGCGGTATACTTATAGTGCTTCACTGTCGATACGCGTGGCGCGGACTCCTTTTTTTTCTAGGCCGTGGGGGCGATTTCATATTTAGTTTAATGTTTAAATGTTCAATGAAAACTGTTTTCCTGCAATTCTTAACAACCATTCCACGTAATTTATTGATTTGCGCTGCAAATATATTTCAGAGTAATTATGAATGTGCCTCCTTAGTTATTTATTTCATAAAATGATAATAAAACAATAAAAATAAATAATTCTTCTACGAATTGAAATATTCGTAGAAATTGGGCACAGATAATAATTGCCTACGACGAAAAACCGCTTTAAATAAAAAAATTGTATAAATAAATCACTGCGCTGAAATCATATTTAAGTAACAGTATTTATGAAAATAATCTCCATTTTGCTTTCTTAAAAATATTATTTAACACTCTAATATAATGAATGCCCTTTTTGTAAACCTCTAATTATGCCTATTTGGGGTCTTAAAAATAATAAATAGCTAAGTAACCCAGATTAATCGGGGTACCCTAGCGTAGTTACTGCGACCAACTGTAAGAAAATGGCAGAAATGTAAAAAGAGGCTCCGTTATTAAAAACGGAGTGCATCATTAGAAGCCCAAAAAGTTTTAAGGGGGTCATTAATTTAAAAAAGTGTACATCATTTGAAGGTCAATAAGTTTTTAGCGTATCAGTTAAATATTTACCAAATAAATCTAGCATAAAATATATAATTTATTTCAGTATACCAAGCACCCTTGTCGCCTAAACCTGCCCAAAATATTATAATTGCACAAACAATTAGGAAATATTTCAGCTCTATAAATCACAGAGTTCTAAAACCATTAAAATTATTGAGTTTGACTACAATACAGAATGTTCAAACGGCCGCTGTCCTCTACAGGGTGTGAACACAATGGCGGGCTATTAATTCATTAGTTATTATAACAGTCTCGAATGACGTATGGAGTGGAGGGTACGTTCTCTGGCTTGTTAGACAAAGAAATGGATGGCCAAAGAGGAGGTGTGATAGTTAGACGAGAGCTTGGCTTGAAATTAATGTAGGGTTAAGTTTGCATTAGGTCATCTTTGAAGCGTAAAATAAAATAATTCGTTTTTAATAAATACGAGCACCGTCTTGGCCGTTGGCCGTTGGCACCGCCGTTGGTGCCAACGGAACCCTAGCACTAAGTCTCCGCTGTCCGTCCGTCTGTCAGCGGGCTGTATCTCATGAACCGTAATAGGTAGACATTTGAAATTTTCGCAATGTGTATTCCTATTGCAGATATAACTACAGATGATAAAAATAAAATTGAAGTTAAAAATTAAAGCCCCCTTTAATTTTTAACTTCAATTTAATTTTTATTCTCCTTACAAGAAACGTATTTTTTCGGCGTTTTTTGCCTTTTGGTACCGAACCCTTCGTGTGCGAGTCCGAGTTGCACTTAACCGGTTTTCAAAGTAAATCTTGTCTGTAGGAAAGCGGTGCTACGTAAAAAAAGAAGTAAAGTATATTTTTGTCATATTCTGCAAACTGAGTATGAAACTTAGTCTTGTCTATAGTACCAAAAATTTGGATATTAACCATATTTTTGGTCCTGTAGACAACACTAGTAGTATAGACGACGAATTGCGAATAAAACTCACTTTTTTTTAAATAAAGTCGACAATAACTTAAATTCAATTAGAATTTTATCTGTTAAAAGAGACAGTGCAATGTTCAATACCTAAACTAAAAAATTAAAAGTCAATATCTCAAGTGCACATCGTAAGGTTTTTGACACCGCTCACAGAACGACTGTCATTAAAGTCAGACAAACTTTAATTAAAAAATGTAATAATACTCACTTCGGAATAACCGCGTGACTTACCTTACGGTCGAATACTCAAACGTAAGTATAAGTGGCAGTTAAGATTCATGCTGTCTTTGTCATTTTAAGGCGGTTTGTAGAGCCTGAAAGACTTTTGAGATCGTTAGGACTAAAGCTAAAAAGTATTTGAGTATGGACGATTGCGAAATTATTGTGAATTTTTATTTGTTCATAATTGCTAAGAAATAAGTTTCAGAAGGATGAGGTTTAGAAGATGGAGAGCAGCGAACTTCTGTTAACTAGATAATAACAGCAAACTATGATTAAAAAATCTAATAACAATAAGAAAATTTATTTATTAATTAAAAACACATACAACTATCATCACAGGCTAACCTAATACAAGTTATAATGAACAACTTAGAGTAATTTTACAAAACGCGGCCCGTGTGAATTCACTCAGAGTACAATTGAAGCAGTCAATCTGTTGTGACACCATACTGAGTGTACGCAGGGCGCGCGTCAGCGGCGGGCGCTGCAGCAGGGTGCGAGCAGGCGGCACCCACAGCAGCGGTGGCCGCCTCCGTCGCCCCACGTGCCCATCCGGTACACACAACCCAACACTAAATTGCAACACTATGGCTATTGCCGATGGAGCAAAATTAAATAAAGTACACTATAGTCATTCAAAATTTTCCAGGCAGAGCAACGCCGCTTGGTGGCAGAAAGAATGGTAGTACTTCTTCGAAAGAAATCTTAAAGAATACTAAAATACAATTTACTTACAATGTCACAGTAATAAAATACTCCTTGAATATCGTAACTACTCCAGTTGCGTAGTAAAAGCGTGCTATATCACATTTTGATGTAATTTACTGGCTATTAACCGCTCTTTCAAGTCCTGACCCAGCTCACGTAGATTTTACGATTAGGTACATTACAACCGGGGTGACTACTGACTAGTGTCACCTCATATAGGTATATTATATCACGCATGTATTCCCCACAGGGGTAGGCAGGACCGTGTGGTACACCCACATTCCGCTGATCTTGTTAAGTCCCATGTAATAAATAGGGTGCGAGTCAAAAATCGTCATTTGCTGACCTTGCACCTTGCCTTCCACCGGCTTCCTAACCTAAAAACGTGTGCAGCTGAATACTAGTATTTGACATGGAGCGACTGCTGACTATCTGACCTCCACAATCCAGTTACTGGGTAACACGATACCCCTTGGTAAGACTGGTTCGTCATCTTTGTTGCTTCACTCTTAACAAAGCTGTCGGGGTCACGATGAGTTAGGTCCAAGCGCTGGTTAAACCGGCACAAATCTATATACACGTTAGAAATCCAGACTCTAAGGTTCAGCTGAGTATTTTATAAAACGGTAACTCAATAATTATTTGAGTAACGTGAAGGGAAACCTATTTTGCACTTAACAAACCGTGCAAATGATAATTTATTTCCGAAAATACCCAACCTATTCCAAAGACTCCAAAAAGGTATTGTACGTTCGTAACTGCAGAGGGCCTAATACCGTGGATGCCTATTCTCCCATTTATCATCCCAATACCGGCTCGGCAGAGACAATGGAGCGGTTATTCACTGAATAGCTCACAAGATGGATGGGCCAGCGCCCCAGCGGTGTTTAGTAGTTTTTGAGAAATGGCGCATTAAATGGACTGTTTTGGGAAGAATTATGAAGTGTGGTCTTGTTTTTACTGAAATGGCAAACGAGCTGACCGTCCACCTGATGTAAGTGGTTACCGACGCCGACATAGACACCTGTCCATCTATTCTGTAAAGATCTCATCGTGGAAACTTAGGTGCAGTGAGCTGTCGCTAGGGTCAGTCAGTCCCAGACATCAGATGCAATGACAGCTCAGCCCGAAGTTTTCTCGGTGAAATTTTTACAGAACAGAGCAGCTGTAACACCAAGGAATCTACTGATGCGTAGTAAATTTTATAGATAGAGTTAAAATGTCTCGTATGCCTGTACTGTCACTGAAACCCAGCATCATCATAGTGAACGGGCGCCGTCAGTAGGGACTGGTCAACTCTTAGCTGCCACGGCTTATATTAATTCCTAAATTGTTTTTTTTTTAAATGTTTGTATCTTTTTTATTACGGACGCTTTTAACGTGCACGTCTTTCTACATCGTTTTCACATGTATAATTTCAACATTAATGATGTAACCAATTTTTTGGAACAATATTTTGATTTAAAAGTGTCCGTGGAGTTTCTTGCCCGTTCTTCTCCATAGGTACCTACTACGCTTTGGAATTGGCAACTAGCTTCATCTTTCTGACTGACCGACCCCTTGACAATTCAAAGGTGCCTGTAATTGGTTCGTTTGAAATAAATGCTTTGAGTTGAGTTTGAGTTACATAGCTATCTATTGAAGTATTCAACTATTTAAACTTGATTAAATAAAAAATAAAAATCTAAAACCAGTAATACACCACATAATTATTATGTATTACTTTAGAAAAAGTAATAGTTTAACCCTAGATGAAGAAAAAGACACATTCCTCCTCTTTCTTATTAAACACAGCACCCTCTTTCACCTCTCACAGTCGAGCAAAAAGATTTACATCCAATCTCCTTACTTTACAATCTCAATAAAAGATGGCGCTACTAGTACAATGGGAGAAAATTTATTACTTTTTGCTTTACAATGAATTCTGCCGTTGAAGTGAATGATCTGAATTATAGCCTACCCCCCGTCGGAGAGGGGGTGAAGGTACATGTATTATGTGTGTCTGTGTGTGTCATTGAGTTATTTGCGTTCCAAAAGGGGATGTGAATCGGTTCTATTGAATTTTGGCAATGCCAATGTGGTCGCTGGGTGATAATTCAGTAATATATTATTTTGTACAATGCCGTTAGGGAATATTTTGTGGTTCCCGGGTGGAAATAGGTTACCTACGGGCAATTTGCTTTAACAGCCTTATTACGGGGAAAGCCAATTTTCTGTACTAAGAATGAAGATGGAGCTGGTTTCAGAAAAAAAATATCAATCAGTCTTCCCAACCTTGTCCCAACTATGTTGGAGTCTGCTAACCGGATTCAGCTGAATACCAGTCTTTTACATGGAGCGACTGCCTTTCTGACCTCCAAAACCCAGTAACTGGGTAACACGATACAACTTGGTAAGACTGGATTTGGTTTCAGACATGGTGTAAAACTAAGTCGTCTATTAAAGCGCTTTTTGCCCAATCAGTAGGCAATGCCTATGTGGGTAGACCATTTGTCAAAATACCTTTAACTACTGTCATAATCACGTAAAATAGGTATGACAATCGTTGATTGTGGTTTCCAGAACACTAAAAATAGCATAGATATAAGAGAGAAGAAATAGTCTGGGATTAACAATGCTCAGTCACGGTAACCCATCCAATTTCCAACCTCGACAATAGAATAGAATACTCTTCTCTTCATCTTCTTCTTCTCTTCTTCTTTTCAATCATCATGCCCCTGCCCTTATCCCAATATATTTGCGGTGCAACATGTCTCCTTCCATACTTCTCTATTAGTCATTCTTCTCATCTAAATAGTCGCCCTCTTTCTTGTCATATCATGTTCAACCAGAATCAGAATCAGAACTTTATTTGCTATGAATGTAGGTACAAGTATAAGATGTTGTACAATTTATGAGATCGGCTACAGTCTACCATACGGCGTTAAGTTATTACATAAAAAAAATGAATTTAAACAAAACAATGTAAACAAAACAGGAATTAAAGTGAAGTCAATTTTACTTACGTCTCACATGGTCAAATTTGCAATTAATTATAACAATCATAATCTTGATAAATTCTTAATAATAATTATTATTATTTTTATTTATTTGCATAGAAATTAGTTACAGAAAAAATGCAGATGTTTTATAATTAGGGATCCTTAGACATTCTACCTTAAATTAGGCATGCAAACATTTAGTACAAGTGATTAATAGTCTAATATACTGTCATTATGAAATTCTTACAATATGGTCAATTAAATAAAATAAAGAATTAAAGATGTCAGGATTAATTAGGTAACTATAAAGTTAACCAGTTCACTCATCGTTTCTTATGGGTAGGGGAAGACCATTCTGTGGCTATGAAGCCACCTATAGTCATACTCAGAACTTTCCTCATGACATTTTCCTCATTCCTCCACATCACACTCCCTACCTCGATAACCATTACATGACCTCACAGGTCGTTCCGCAGTTCGGTACTCATTTTCCCCACGAGAACTTCAACACATAACATAAATATTAGTACATTTAAGTAACGTCTCCACTGCGGCGTGCGGCGGCCCTCGATCATATTTCTTCCGTAATATTTTATAAACATGAAGATGTTGATTTATTGCAGAGATCGAGTGCCAGAGGGACGAAGCTATGAAATCTTATACCCTTGACATAATTTCACATGACGTGTTTTCTATGTTATGATTAGAATTTGATAGGGATTGCAATATCACAATTAGAGAATTGCGTAGCACACTTACAATAGCAATCCCATTTATTTTGACAGTTCAACAATAGTCAATAGTGAAAACCAGCGCTGTGGCTCTGTCTTGCATAGGTTAACAGCATTATGCTGAGCGATGGCCGTTTTGCATGTATGTGTCGCATATTTTCCGCCATCTTGTTCTTTTTGTGTTTGTGTTTTTTCTTTGCGTCATGTTTTACCGCAAATAAACATATATATTTTCTTTCTTAAATTCTTTCAAAATACTTATTGACTTCAAATGAAAGCGTTTTGAAGGTCATGGTAACGAAACTTATTTAGATTATAAAAAGTATCACGTAGTCCTGTTTGTTGACCTGAAAAAAGATCCTCAAAATTCAAAGTGTCTTTAATCTAATTCTGAATAGAACCAACATAAAATTAATGAGCCACGACGGCGACGCGCTTTGATCATAATTTAGATAGATGATAAACAAAACTATTCGCTTGTCCAAGACAAATAAACTTAAAGCATGAATGACATACAAACATCATCTCAAAACTTTTTTCCTTCTCTATTTATCAACTGCCTTTTTTTTTTGGTTGGGATATCATCAAATGACCTCTCCCGCTCTGGGCGGAGCGGAAGGGTGTGTCAGACTCTTACTGACTAAAACCCACCCGTGTTCCTTCAGTTCCCTGTGCGCCAGGGCCACGGCAACTCTTTCGGACAATCCGCGACCCCGGCAGGCATCGGCCCTATCGGACCCCGTCAATGGTGCTGACATCTCTTTGAGGCGCGCGTGGAACACGACGCGCCGTCGACCCGGGCCTGGTCCTTACCGGACGGCGAGCCGATTTATCAACTGCTTGCTTTTTCACAACTACGTTGTGGTCGGCTCCAGTCTAACCCGATGCAGCTGAGTAAAAAAAAATACATGAAGCGACTGCCTATCTGACCTCTACAACCCAGTTACTGAGTAACACGATACTACGTGGTAAGACGGTTTGTCAGACTTTCAGGCTTCTAACTACCCGTAACAATGTCAAAGACCACGGTCCTCTCCGAAGGTTTAGGCAGAAGCGTACTGTAGTAAACCCACAATTTGTCAGTTATGTTTAAGCTCCGTGTAATTGGGGGTGAGATCTACGAATGATAGCCGAGACCAATGGCTTCACGTACTTTCTGAAGCACGGAGTTGAAGGGGTTCTGTTGGATCGGTACGAACTATCCAAGAACTGCTCATGCCATAGTGAAATAAAAATATTAGTCAATCAGCGAGGTGGCAGCGGGGCTGACTGCCCAGAGTTCGCCACACGTACAATCAAGTATTGCCACAGGTAGGAACTATTTCAAAGCACCAAATGTAGCGAATAAAAAACGTGGCATCACTACAATACCCTTCTTTTTGTGTCGGGTGTTATAAAAAATATGAAACTACCCACAGAGTCATTGTTTACCGTCGATAGTCGCACGTGGTTGCGTTCGGTTTAGTCGCGTGGAAGCCTAGATAGTGTTCTAGTGTGTGAACGAAATGTGAACACGGTTTTACGTTCAAAATTAATTTCTTCAATACCTGTTTTTCAGTTAACAAAAATTGTTACTTAACATGATATTGTAAATAGTGAGCTCGATCATTACTCGCAATATGAGCCTCGCAGTTACCAAAGGTAGCGAAAACACGTTTTAAAGTTCAAAGTGTTATTTTTGTTTTCTTTAACCTGTTTTTAAGTCATCAGTTTTTATTTGACAGTCTATTATAACCATCATCAAGGAGTTTCAAAAGAAGACTCGAGTAGTCATTAGGAACCATTTGTGCGAATAGTCTGTTTGTGGCTTTGTATATGTTAGATTTAACAATAATACCTACTCTTTGAGATTTTACTTTCAGACCAAGAAAGGGTCCGGTATTTTTTATGTGTGACCCAATTTTCGTCATTAGAATGTCTACGCAAATCTAGATCTACATGAAATCTGTGCTCGTAACTCTGACAACGCGACACTATAACGTTAATTACTCGATCAGACCGTGGAGGCCGCGTATTATTAGCGACAATAAAAATATGCGCACAGACACACTGACACACAAAGACACGGACACACGAGATGTCGCGTATGTATCGTGAACTGAGATATAGTAACACATAACATAACATCACGCCTCTAATCCCTGAACAGTTAAGCAGAAGTGTAGCTGAAGTAGACCCATATGTCGCCAGTTATGTTTCAGTCCAATGTAATAGGGCCTATTGCCATTAATCGGGCACAAAGCCAGACTCTGGGCTGGGACTGACAATTTTGTGATAGAAAAACTCAATAACACTTTTCCACTTCTTCTTTAGTAAATAATTTCGCCATATTCAAATCCTTGTTTCCAATTGCCGTTATTTCCACTCACATAAATGTCAACTTTATACTAGTGTTAATTAAGTTAATTTCAGAATGGTACTAGTCAATCTAATTAATGAATAAGTCATAAACAATTCTGAAGTTGTAGTGGAAACTGGACTTTATGGGGATTAAAGTATTTTTTTTCATAAATACACGTTTGTTTACACGTTAGGAAACTGAAAAATGCGAACGCAGGATACTTATCAGGGCACGCCACAATTGCGGCGGTAAGTCCCCTCTTTGAGGAGTGGCTTGAGAGGCGCCACGGCGTCCTCACCTTCTACCTGACACAGGTCCTCACCGGACATGGCTGTTTCGGGAGGTTCCTGTTTCGGATAAGGCGGGAGGAAACGCCCGGATGTTATCATTTTGTGGATCGACCGGAGGACACGGTGGAGCATACGGTGGAGGTCTGCCCGGCTTGGGCGGAGCACCGCCGTTTCTTCGTGGCGGCGATCGGCGGTGGCGATCTCTCGCATCCGGCCCTGGTCCAAGCCATAGTACGGAGCGAGAGGGAATGGGAAGCCGTCACCTCCTTCTGCGAAGCAGTAATGCTCGCGAAGAAGGAGGCAGAGCGCGTGAGGGAGTGGCAATCGTTGCGCCCTCACGCCCCTAGTCGCCGCAGGAGGAGAAACCCTGGGCATCGGGAGTCGATTGCCGACTCCCGGCCATCGTAGGCGCGGGTCAGGCAGATCATTTTTTTTTCCCACCAGAAAATAAAATGAAAAAGAATATTTATCAACACATAACATCATACCTGTATTCCCCAGCGGGTTTGGGAGAAGTGTTTAAGTCCTATTTAATAGGGGACGAGCCTATTGCCAAACAGAAACATTCCGGATGGAAAAACCCAATAACACTTTGCTCTACCTAGGAATACCCGATATAGGAACCCTGGACCTCATGCTCAGGAATAGCGCTTGGGACCACTAGACCAATGAAGCAGGAAGATGAATTTGTGCCCAGTTAATGGCAATGGACTCGCCCATTTTTCTAGTCCACTTTTCATTAAGATGCAAAGCAAATCCGCGCGTAAAGCTGGCTTCTCTATAATTAGAAGGCACCTAATTAGTCTCGTACGTTGGCGATGTTAAATTAATGTGCGGCGATACATCAGTCGCGACCACCTGTCTGCTCGTGTCACCCTGGTACTTCGAGAGAGGAAATACCTGCGTTATAGTAGAAGTAGACCGTAAACGTTTACTTGAAATATCTGCCAATTTATTGACGGAAAGATACAGAAAGAAAAACGTGTAATTTATTGACGGAAAGATACAGAAAGAAAAACGTGTAATTTAATAAACAAATTCTGCTTTATTCGTCGAGTCGTTGAAGTTCAACCCGCGATGAGTACGAGGTTCGCTTGACTCCGACACTAACTAGATAACCAAAGATCCTTCAAAAGATGAAGACAGTACTTATATTATTATAAATACGTTCTTGGGCTTAATTGTAGGCCTTGTAGACTCATACATTCTTCGATTTTTTTACCTTTTTCTATTTGACAAGTACCTAGTACTTGTTGACAGGCGTAGACTGTCCGCCCATACCTATTAACACTAAACATTTGAAAACATTTAAAGTCAATAATCTTTATTAAAAGAGTAACCGTGGAGTTTCTTGCCGGTTCTTCTCCATAGAAAACTAACAAATGGAGCCTCTGACGTTTCATAAGTGCCCATGACATGAAGATTTGTGTGAAATAAAAAATTATGCTGTGCTGGTCCCGCTGCTGCGGTTGCTGAGACCCTCAAGCGGCACAAATACTGTAACTTTATGGGTAACTAAAGTTTTGAGCCGTTTGGGGTCGAAACGCTCGGGTCGTGAGGCCCGAGTGCGCGTCTTCTTTTAAAAGAAATTTCTAACCGACTGGTCGACACTTCACGTGACCAGAGGGCTGGGTCGTGCAAAATTTGCATTGCCATTCAACGTGGCAATGCTGGCAGTCTTCTGGACACGTTTCCGGATGACAGCGACGAGAGTACTTCGACGCCTAAGTGTCGTATTGTTTCTGTATTTATTAGCATACTTAGCTAGTCATTTAATTTAAGTACCTAGTAAATAGTTGTGTTAAATATTGTAAAAATATTTTGAATTTGAATTTACTCATCGTCAGGATTTCTGCCCAGATGGCAATAGACTAGTTATTACTTGGGACTTTGAAACAGGACTAAAATGATGTAGGTTTACTATACACCTCTGCCTACGCCTTTAGAATACAGGCGTGATGGCTTGTATGTAGACTTAATAAAACTTTCAGTTCTCTTCTTCGTGTAAGGTCAGTATTAAGATCTTGTTGGCCCAAAACTTCGCCACTTCCAAGGTGTCATCGGTGGTAGCGCAGAGGTCACTTTGACTGCATGCTTTGAGACATAGAGGGCAGGATAGGAGGTGGAGCATAGTTTGCTCACATAGCTCCACATCAACACCCTGCCGTTCAATCGACTTAGTCAGTCACCCTTAACGAGTTAGAGTTACATCTTCCCATTTGGGTTCGGAGACAGACTTTCAGTAAATGACGCCGACAGCTAGCTTCATTCTTAAATAAATAGTTCTAATAATCGTCCCATCTCTAGCTTATCCGTTAATTAAACTAGTTCGTATCGATCAACTCCCGCGCAGATATTAATAGCAGGCAATGACGTCACGCGCCGTTTATATAACCGTCTGATGAGATAAACAGATGTGATCGAGTACACGATGGACCACGATGGCAGAATAATGAAGACTACACATTCATTTATTATTCTTGATAACCTGACTAAGAAGAAGTAGGTACCTGTCGGAAATATGGCACATCGACTTTTAGAGAAATTGAACCTTTGTCTCACGCCATCTCTGTCACTCATAGGTACCTGTGTGGCAGTCTGATTCTAAAGCTCGATCTGTTATACGGACTTACGCTTTGTGCAACCTATACTTGGTCTAGGAACTATGTTTTGCGCCAAAATAGTGCAGAATTACTTTTTCAAAGTGATGCGAACGTCCGGATTTCATTACGAACTTACAATTTCTTTACTAAAAACTATTTATTATAACGTAACTAATTATAACATGTTTTTTGTTTCAGGTAAACATTTCGATTATTCAGAAATCCGCGCAAACACGCCAGTATTGTCGTTACCCGGGTAAGCTTCTCTGTAGTTCCGTGTTATCCCGAGTTCTTGACCCAGAAATAAATACAGTAATTGGTGATCTTTATGCGGAGGGATGCTACATGTCATTTAAGTTTGAGCAGTGCCCATGTCACGCAGGCCCGCCGCTGGGCGCTTCACCGCCCGCGTGCAAAACTGACAATGCCGCCCCCTCTTTGCCCTACTAGGCTTTTAGAGAGGAATTTGATGTTGGTTAAGTTGTTATGGAAGTGTATAAAATGAACCGGCCATGTGCGTGTCGGACCACGCACAATGAAGGGTTATATTTAAGAGAGAGAGGGTAATCTCTAAGAGGGTTTAGAGATTACCTATCTAAGGGCCAATTTTTCAATAATTAGATAACTTTTACCTGAAGAATAAATGTGACATTTCGACAGATTGTCCAAACAAAAACAGTCAAAATGAAAAACTTATTCGTCGGATAAAAGTTAACTGGCGATTGAAAAAACCGGCCCTAAGTGGTTTGAACCTACAAACGTTTGCGTTAATTTTCTATATAGAACAATGTGTTCAACAAGGAGATTTCTATGTTTGCCGCCCCGTTGAAAGTGCCGCCCTTGTGCGGTGCACGTCCTGCACGCCTGCACCCAGCGGGCCTGATGTCACATTACAAAATAATTAGGAATCACGTAAACGGGATGGTAGTTCTCAAGTACTTGTGTCCCTACATAATAAGCGCACTTACAGACGTCTGTCAATAAATGGGCTTTTTACTCTGACATAGAGAGAAGAGACGTTGCGTTTAATATTAAAGATTATGAAAACCGAAAATAATGGTGTCATATCCACATATTTTATTTTAAGGGCCTACTACTACGTCGCCTTCACATGGCAAAGAAGTGGCGCAGTAAAGTAACTAGAACAATTTATTCATTGCCATTTTTTTACTTCTTCTTCAACATTTTAACGGGTATATTGACATCAGTACTTTTTTTGTTTTTTACCCTTTTTCTAGAAATAAAAATATTTGTATTTGAATATCCCATGTTTTTAAGCAGATATGAAATAATCAGACATCCAGTCATCCTAGCTTATAATAGCTGGATCATTTTATAAAATATCTAGACACAAATTACTTACATGTAGAAATTATCTAAATAAATATCACTATAATATGTGATAAATAACCGAATTGACGCACGTTGCGTACCTACGGTGGCCGACGGTAGGCGTCGCCCAAAGACAGGGCTATTTATATATATGTACAGTCAGCAACTAAAGTCGGTTGTCAATACTGTATTTTTTTTTTAATAATTACTTTCAGCATATTTTGGAACGAAATTTGTTATCGCACGTCGCGTGCACACTCGGCGAATGAGAGCTGGACCGGAAAAAAGTGTAACATTTTGACCGTCACGACACTTTCATTTTTAATTTTTTTCATTTATGTAGTTACTCTCAAACGTTGTTAATTTATTTAAAGGCTCCTTCAAACAGGCGCGACACGCGACGCGAATCGCTCGCGATCCAAAGGCCAGGCTCGTCGCGCGACACGAGCCTTAATGTGTCCGTTAATTAATCCTAATCTAACTATATGTAAAATATTATAAATGCGAAAGTGAGTATGTTTGTTTGTTACGCTTTCACCTTAAGACGGCTGAACGGATTTGGATGATACTTGGCACATTGGTAAACCATGACGTGGATTAGGACATGGGATACTTGTCATCTTGGATCGCAGACAAAGTCGCGGGCAACAGCTACTACATTTTATTTAGTAATATTATACGGAAAAGATGCAGGTATTTAATATTACAAATCATACTGGTATTCAGCTGTATCCGGTTAGACTGGAAGCCAACCCCAACGTAATTCGGAAAAGGAAGGCAGATTGATTGACTCATAATATAAATGCGACAAAAACTCTGACTGTGTCTGATAGACCATGACCTGGGTTAGGACATAAGACAGGTTTTCTTTATCCCGGTAGCAGGTACGTTCCCGTGGGATAATATCCGACCACCACGCGGGCGAAGCCGCAGGTAAAAGCTAGTAACACATTCTTGATCACTTGAGATACAAACTAGATTATAGAATGAAATGTCAATTATGAATTTTAGATATTATGTGAAAGTAACAGATTTAATCAACTTTTGTTGCTAACGGTACCTCCAGGAGTTAAATGATGTTGTATATTATTAACTACAAATTTAATTTATAAACTAGTGTAAGAGTTTTACTCGCGAAAAAATAGACAGTATTTATACTGGACTGGCTTCTACCCGCGGCTTCGCTCGCGTTGATGTCGGAATTTTTTCCCACGGGAACGTGCTACCGGGACAAAAAGTACCCTATTTCCTTCCTCAGGATGCCATCTATCTCCTTGCCAATTTTTTTATCGAAAACCGTTCAGTGATAGGCGTGAAAAGGTAACACACAGACATAGTTTACTTTCGAATTTATAATATTAGTATGGTTGAGTCATTGACATGGATCAGTATAGAAAAGTCTGAAGAGATCTAAGAAACTATATCGATTCTAGAGCTTGAGAAAACACACTTTCCGTGCTTCGGAAAGCGTTGGCCCCGGCTAGGAATCGTAGATCTTTGACAGTCCTTGCGCGTAGTCAGTAGCCCAAAAGTCTGACAACCAGTCTTACGGAGGGGTATCGTGTAACCCAGTAACTGTTGGTTGTGGAGGTCAGATAGGCAGTCGCTCCATGTAAGATACTGGTATCCAGCTGCGTTCGGTTAGACTGGAAATCTACCCCAACATACTTGGCTAAAGACTAGACAGGTAATGAGCTTGGGAATACAAATGTCATACACGGCTCGGCCATCGAAACTATAATGTTCTTTAAAAAAAGGCACGCTGGTCATGCGATAGAAATGCAATGCAGTAGGAGTATTGCTAAAAAGAATGTTTATTATTCTTATATACTACATTAGAATAACAAAACTTACTGAAATAAATAATTCAGAATTTATTAAAACTCAGGAAGTCTTTGAAAACAAATAAATTCAAGGACGGAGCTTTTCCGTTTATTTCGAAGTTAAATTAAAATAGGATTATTCTAATCTAAGCTTAGCATTTTGTCCCATTGTCCATCTTTAAATAAATTTTCTTTTACAAAAACAGAAAAAAAAAATGCGCATTTTTATTATCTTTTTAATATTTTGTTAGAAGAAACTAAACGACCATAATCTGCCTACCTTTTCCCACCTATGTCGGGGTCTACTTCCAGTCTAACCGAATGCAGCTGAATACCAGTATTTTACAAGGAACGACTGCCTATCTGACCTTCAAAACCCACTGGGTAATACGATACCCCGTGGTAAGACTAGGTGTCAGACTTTCGGGCTTCTGACTACCCGTTAACCTTCGATCGATCCGTGTGGCTGTTATCAGCCACGAGCCCCTCCTGAAGAACATAAACGAAAATTTTCTTAAAACAATTATCCCATGTGTCACCCCTAAAGTACTAGGCTCACATAATTCTAAGGAGCCATTCTTTCATTACAAGAGGCAGTAACATACTTGACACAAGTAACGACCATATAAATCCTTTGGGAGACGAATTAAAGATCTCATTAAGCTAAGACGAGTTACATTTGAGAAACGTATGAATTGAACATGAGAGAGACAATAGAATTTAAGATAATGGCATTTGGTGTGAGGACTTTTTGACTTTCTTAAGAGGCGTTTGCTGCCATAGGAGTTTGTTTTCTGTGTGAGAGGAGGCCTTTGTTCTGCAGCCGGATATTTATTACTTATTGATTTTTATTATTCTTGTATCCAACTATTAGAGTATCTTATCTCCTGGTACTATAGAGTATCTTATCTCCTGGTACTAGAGAGTATCTTATCTCCTGGTACTATAGAGTATCTTATCTCCTGGTACTAGAGAGTATCTTATCTCCTGGTACTAGAGAGTATCTTATCTCCTGGTACTAGAGAGTATCTTATCTCCTGGTACTAGAGAGTATCTTATCTCCTGGTACTAGAGAGTATCTTATCTCCTGGTACTATAGAGTATCTTATCTCCTGGTACTATAGAGTATCTTATCTCCTGGTACTATAGAGTATCTTATCTCCTGGTACTAGAGAGTATCTTTTCTCCTGTTACTATAGAGTATCTTATCTCCTGGTACTAGAGAGTATCTTATCTCCTGGTACTAGAGAGTATCTTATCTCCTGGTACTAGAGAGTATCTTATCTCCTGGTACTAGAGAGTAACTTATCTCCTGTTTCTGCGAATCAATCTGCCTGCCTTTTCAAAAATATGTTGGGGTCGGCTTCCAGTCTAACCGGAAGCAGCTGAATACCAGTATTTTACATGAAGCGACTGCCATCTGACCTCCACAACCCAGTTACCTATATACTGGGTAACACTATACCCCCTGGGTAAGGCTGCTTGTCAGACTTTTGGGCTTCTGACTACCCGTAACGACAGTCAATAACAGCCGGGACCAAGGTCTTAACGTGTTTTCCAAGGCACGGAGGGGTCTCAATACTCTCAATATTGAATGGATGGTCAGCCATCCACGAACCAACCGCGGCATGCGTAGCTTAACCTTTGATCGGCCAATGTGGCTGTTATTATTTAGCCACGAGCCCCGCCAACCTGTCCTGGTACTGCGAATATTAGCCATTTAGAATGGTGGTAGCTGGGGGGCTAACTTACCAAGATCTGTCGGATGCACATTTTAAGTATCGCCCCTCGTTGAGGCTATTTTACAAATACCTGAGTCTTAGGGGTGTTACACAGTTATTCGGGTCTGCAATAATCAGCACAGCCATGCGGCAATATCGAATAATACGTAGTCATTTCTTAGGGTCGGGTTGGTTGTTCAACAAATACTGCTGAATCGAGGAAATAGCTGATAGAAGAAGTGTGTTACCAGCCTCATTAGGATTGGTACGGTCAAGCACCGAAAATGCTAAGCAATATTCCAATAAATTCCTTTTCAACACATTTGCTCAAATGCATTTACGATGCCTGTATACAGTGTTCGAAAGTTAAAAATTACGCACCATACAACGGAACGTGCGGTAAAATAGGTACTCACACCTAAGTACCTGTTTTACCGCATACTCCGATGTATAGCGCCGTGCGTATCCTTTACGGTTTATTTTTAATTTCTATAAAAATATACAAAAATTCCACCAAAGAGTTTCACATTACGAGAATAAATAAGCTGAACTAAATTTAATTTGATAAACGAACTGTTTGTTTTCTATTAATTAAATTAAATTTCATTCGAAAACATCCATCGGTTTCTTACTAAACTTCAACTATATCGACGACCCTGGTTACTTATCTCTTTTGGTGACTACACCCACAAAATATTTTATCACATAAAATTTAAACTACATGCTATACTGCACAAGTGCACTCCACTTTATCGAAAAACGTGCTGTAAAATATTTTAACCCTCTACAAATATATTATGCACAGCACAGCATCCTTTTTATCTCGATTTAAAACTTGTTAAGAACATGTCAAACAAAGATAGGCCATGCTCCATCGTAGCCGATGGCACTACGGCACTACAGCGACATCTTATTGTACTTTATGGTACTTTTGGTGCCGTTCGAGTGGCTCTTAGTGACGCTTCAGATCGACGGCTGGGGATTAGGTAGGTAAGGGTTGTCGCACACTTGTAGCGAGTGATCCGTCGCGTCAAGTCGCGCGGGTACTTAAATAAGATTTTTTTTCTGACAATGGGGAGGTAAAGTTTTAGCTATCTTTTAAGATTTTTTGGCGACCGAATTGTTTTATTTTTTCGTTACTGGCAAGGTAGGTTTTTGTTAAATCGCGAATATAAAGAGAGTATCAATATTTCATATTTTATAAAATCTATGAAACGGTTAGTTAGTTAGTCCTTTAATTTAGTACCTATATTAAGTCATTAAAATAATAAAAGAATTTAGAAAATTCAATCACAAACATCAATCATAAAATTAACAACAGCCATAATAATTTTACGCAGTCCACATAATTGCTTTGTTAAATAACCCATTACAATGATAAATAATGTTAACGTATGACTAACCATTATTATGCCATCATTAATTACTGTTAATGAGCCACGTTTGTAGTAATTTAAACCAAATAATAAATATTTATATAAATCTAAACTCCCGAGCCTACACTGAGTACACAAAACGAATTGTATGATACTATTGGATAAACAACACAAAATATGAAGAATATTATTGCTATCCTTCACTAACACGCCAAATCAGAAAGAGATAGAAGCAATATAGAGCTGTCAAACTTGACAAGTTATAAACTTCGGCATGTTTTTCGGTGACGTATTTTAATGGCTGAACATTTTATTTTAAAGGTTTTTGACAACTCCAATTTTCTGTAATCGCTATCTGGGGCCTATTTAATAAACTCGGCAAGCGGCTGGTGACAGGCAACAATTTGACAATTTTTCAAGTTTCTTTTATATATTTTCTGGTTTATTAAACAGCAGTTGTCGTGAAAATGTGTAAATTTTTTCAATATTTAGGGTTCCGTACCTCAAAAGAAAAAAAAAACGGAATCCTTATAGGCTCAGTTCGTTGTCCGTCCGTCCGTCTATCTGTCTGTCTGTCAAGGCTTGTTTTCTCAGGAACGCGTGGAGGTATCGAGTTGAAATTAATATCAAATACGTAGGTCTACGGTCCCTTGGAGCTCTAAAACAAATCAAATTTTGTAAGTCAACACAATACAAAAATACGGGCATTTATGCGACATATTTCGATACTCGCAAATAAATCATTGCCTATAGGGTACTTCCCGTTGACCTAGAATCATGAAATTTGGTAAGAAGTAAGGTAAGCAACATAATGTGGCAACTCTGGACAGGTCCGCGCTGTCCCCGGATTTAAATACAATTGAGCACGCGTGGGATATGTTCCAACGAACCTAAATTTTCCCGAAAATCTGGTGACAGACAGTGAACTTTTCTTGCATCTTTGTAGAATCTGCGACCTTATCCCACAAGGAGATATTGATAACCTCATGTTGAGTTTGAATTGTGCTTTTACAGATATTAATGTTTATTTTGTTATCAATTTAATGTGTAATTAATTTGATTTCTTTATTTAATCACCAAAAACAGAAACACGTTTTTATTTTTTGTAAAATATTAGCTTTTTTGTTACAAATATAACAGCCATTTAAAGGAAAAAAGTTAGATTTTAATTATTTTCCAATTACAGTATAAAATACTGCGCATTTTAATATGAGTATGTTACAAGATTTTCTAAGTAGTTTTTCTTCAATACATGAATTACTAAAATATCCCTAGATTATGTTGATGTATGTCGCATTTTAAGTTATTCTATTAAATAGGGCCCTGGTTTTCCCTATCTACTTTAAAAACGCTATATTTATAGTTCAATTGATGCTTTAATAAATAGGTGTCATCATTATTATAAAACAAAGCATGTCTTCAACTCACATCATGAGTAGGCGACGTCCCTTACCAATAAAATCGACTAGATTATATTTTGCAGTATCTGCACAGAGGGTGGTGCAAGATCTTCTGCTGTTTGATTCGAGTATCAAACAGTACAAGATCTTCACCACCCTCTGTTTGATTGCTTCGTAAGATTCTTACCGTATAACAAAGTAGAATGTCGGAATATAATATTTTCAGCGAATACATTTTACGTTTCGGACGCCATAATAACTGTTTCAAGGTTACGACTGTGGTGCAGATGACCGCGTACGTTTTTAAAGTTTTGTTTTGATTTCGTCAATGATATTCTGAAGTTTGGAAATGTGCCCAGTGTGTGACATTGGTGATAGCAGAATGGGATAGTTAAATACGAGTAAACTACAAAATTCGAACCCGGTTTGCATAAAAATAGAAGAATAAGAATTGTACGCAGACTATGCGACGATGTACCAGGCCGCTAGACCTTGTAAGAGGTGTCATGTAACTATTGTAGACCGCGGGAGTCGGGTGACTCTTTGTGTCTTGTGCAGCTCTAGTACTTTGCATGTAATCTTCATAGGTATAGGTCCGACTGACTGAGGGAACTACATCATTTTCAATTTTACTTTCAAACTAAATAAGTCTGGATTTGCTGCCCTTGTTTATGGCAACAGGCTTGCCAAATGTGGCTTAATTGTTATTTTTTTCAATTCAATTCATTTATTTCCGATAAATTACAATCGTTAGTAGATATAATCATCCACACATGTTTTGCTTTTTTAAAAATCTTTACATAGTTTAAAACAAAGTCGCGTTTTTGGCCTGTACGCTTAGATCTTTTGCGGTTTTCATTAATAGACAGAGTGATTTAAGAGAAAGGTTTATATGTATAATACATGCATATTATAGTAGAGAAAAGCCGAGAATTTCAAGGATTTGTAATGTGATGTCGTAAAAAACATATTTTTCTGCGCTTACATTGCAAACAAAAAAATGATAGATATAAATAAATAGATAGATCAAAATAATGTACTACGGAATTGTATACCTTAAAAATATCTACAAAAAAGTACGCAATGGCATATGTCTATCTCCTAACGATAACCCACAGTAATTATTTTTATCTTTTACATATTACAAAAATATAATGGGTTATTTACGAAGCTATTTTAAACAATACATCCTTATCCAATTAAATACATTAGATACGTTGTGCATTTAATGTAGATCAAAATTGCCCTTAACAGCATAACATTAAAATTAATATCTTATAAGGTACCAGAGATTTAAAATGCGGGGGCAGAGCGACCGTCAGGCTGTACGTCCGTCCCGGGCAGCAACGGCCAGCGCGCGCGGCGCGTGCATATAAATCAATCCAATATGTTGCTCATTAGTAACATAATATTATTAATCACTCCATACTGCCACTACATTAGTATCTACATTGAACCCGAGCGAAGCCGGGGTGTGTCGCTAGTAATATAATAAGAATACAAGAAATAGACACACGACAATGCATTATTGTGTGTCTATTTCTTGTGTGCTTAAACATAACTAGCGAAATCTTGGTTCACACATTTCCGCCTAGCCATCCGGGAAAAGCCCCCTCTATGAATAGATAGAGACAGTTCATAAATAGTTATCTTTGTCCACTTTTAAAATTATGGTTAAAAAACACTTCCTCTCTCCTTAAACATCATCATTACATTTAGTTTCCTTGCTCTTGTTTCATGTTTATTATTGTATATATTATATGTAGATAGTATATGTTTTATGTATGTATGTATTTGTTGTATATGTAAATGGTACACCACTGACTACCTGCATTATTGTCTCTCCTTCTCCCTTGAATCCATCCAAAGGTTGTCTGTAAAAGATCGCTTTTAGCGATAAGACCGCCCATTGTGTCACCCTGTGTAAAATGTCTACATTTATATCTGTTATTTTTTATGGTGTACATAATAAAGAGTATTCTATTCTATTCTATTCTGAACAACTATTAGATAAAGAACCGAATCGATTACAATAAATTATTGGAAAATACGCATATTATAGCGAGGCATTAATTTGTAATTCCTACGTCATGAACATGATGTCCACTCAATGACCAATGTAAGCATAATCTATATGAATTATAAGTTGCCGGTAGCAGTAGCATTTGTAGTAAAAGTGTAAACTTGGCCTTCATTCTACTATTTTATTTAGTTTATTAGGAAAACTTACAACTGTAAAACATCCTAATACATAGACATAACTTCACGCCTGTATTACCGAACAGGTTAGGCAGAGGTGTACCTACACCCACATTTAACCAGTTATAAAAAAACTATTTTACAAAAAAACAACCGACTTCCAAATTAAAAAACACTACAAAGTGAAAAATTACTTTAATTTCGGAAGTCGCTAGCAAAACGCGAAAATACAAGACCAAAGATACCGACTTCCGAAATTAAAGTTATTTTTAACTTTGTAGTGTTTTTTTTTTTGGAAGACGGTTGTTTTTTTTTTGTAAAAATGTTTTTATATTACACTTTTTAGTTGTAGTAACTACACTAAACAAATTCGTATACCACTACTTGACATGTAAATAACAGTGTCAGGAAGTTATTAAAACGTCATCAATATATACTAGGTGGAAAAAATAAGGATAACTCAAAAACTTCTCGTCAGATTTTGATCAAATTTATATAGAACCACATGAGAAGCACCAGCTTTCAAATAAAAGAAGAATCATCAAAATCGGTTCACCTAGAAAAAGTTCTGATGTAACACAATTTTTTTTTTAAATACAGTTGAATTGTCCTCCTCCTTGTTTTGAGAAAGTTAAGAATAAAATCCTAAAAAAAAGACGCAGTGAGCAAGTGTGGTAATCAATTATTTTCTCCTGTATGAGAAGACGCCTCCCCCCTGCAGTGGGGCAGTAACAAGCCGGTAATACAAACAGGGTAACTAAGTAACTAGGCCGGTAACTTGATATGCGCCCACTTTGTCCGGCTTCATTTACTGGCTATGGTTTTATGGCTTCTGACAACTGTTCGTATCGATCTAAAGCCGATATGGGCTTATAGGCTACATGGAGGAAAAAACGCTTTTACGGAAGTATTTTTACTTTTATCCGACTACGGGTTTATAAAGGGTTATGAGTTTGCCAGTCTGTGTATGTATGTAAACTTGTCATTTGTCATTTTTACATGTCCCGGCTGTCATTTGTAGATCTTTGACAGTCGTTACGGGTAGTCAGAAGAATAAAAGTCTGACAACTAGTCTTACTAAGGGGTATCGTAATACCCAGTAACTAGGGAGTCAACAAATGGGGGGACTGGGGGAATGTGGGTACTGACAAATGCGTGCACTGACTGGACAGGTCCACTCAATCCATGTGGTTCTTTCCTCAAAAGACCATTTCAGATACCAAACTACATGGTCTTCACATGATCTGACCAAGATTATGTCTGGACTTTAAACGAGACTGTGACCTCTGAGTTTGTTTCGGCCTTTCTTCTCAGAGAAGTCAGATGGGAAACGCCGACCTCATCTAGTTTAAAAAATATGATTGACGTGTAAAAGTATTTGTACATATCTACTTACAGAAATAAAATCATTTATCATTTATCAAATAAGCAGCCGCTCCATGTAAAATACTGGTATTCAGCTGTATTCGGTTAGACTGGAAGCTGACCGCAACATAGGTAGGAAAAGGCGAGGTAGCTGATGGTGTATGTATGTAAATTCAAAAATATAAATATTTTATTTCACATAAACCAACATGGGCACTTAAGAAACGTCAGAAGCTAAGTGCACGGTTCCAATTGGTATTTTTTTATGGAGAAAAGGAGACAACTCCACAGTTACTCTTTCTCAAATGTATGCATGGATATTCAATTACTATTGTTTCGTATTTAATCTAAAAGTGACATCCTATTGAATTAAAAGCTTGAAAACTTATTTCGACCTAAAAGAAACCAAAACTTTACGCTAACAGCAGCAAAAGACCAATAAAATTTTAATTATTTATTTCCTGGCCAATCATAGCAAAGCTATGATATCACCTATACAAAGTATTCAAGCTATAAAGCATAGCATAACGACAGCACAAGCATGCTCATAGATATTTATGCTTACAACGCCGCTACGCCGTAGCGCCGTAGCCCGTAGCTGCTACGGCCGTGTCTACGCATCTGCTACGCTATCTACAAGGCATTGGGTTGTAATAATGATGATTTAGCTCTAAATTGATGGGCTCTTGTGAGTTTCTGTGGCCCTGGTACTGTGGGGTAGTAGAGTGTGTATGAAAGGGGTAGTAAGGATAGACATTTAAAACTGCTCATTTGTTCAATAAATAATTTATTCCTGCTTATTTCTCAAGCACGAATAAATTATTTGTAACTACCCAACTAATTATACTAGGTACTACATAAATACATAGTACAGGCGAAAACGGACTTGACTTTTATCTGAAGTATAAATATGACAGTTTGACAGCTTTTGTATAGACAATATTGCCAAACCGCCATATTTATTCTTAAGATAGAAGTTATCTGACCATTGAAAAGGCTCTTAATGGGATTGAATTACTCAATGCTCGTTCATCTCAAATCTGTATGAGCATAGGACCTAGAAAAACGAATAGAAATGTATAACAATATGTTAGTACAACAAAATGACAAAAAAAAACTTCAAATTGAGAATATAATATCCTTTCGAACAAACGGCTTTCGATCAACCGTCCTTAAAATTAATAATTTTTGAATAATAATAATAACAATAATAAACATTTATTCACAAAAAAAAATCCAGAAACACATTTATAAAGTATGAGTACATTACAATACAATTAATTATAAGTTACAAAATCTGTACAAGATGTATATAACCCTGTCTCTTAGACTAGGACAGCCTGTAGTCTAAGAGACAGACATGAAATTAATTGCGAATTTGTGTGTTATTCGTCCACGTCACCTTTTCCTATATTGTGGTCAGGTTCCGGTCTAACCAGCAGCATCTGAATTACTATTTAGCGGTTCTATTCATCTAAATTGCGTGGCTTGACGCGTGTCGGCGACAACAGTAATATCATATGTCTGATGTCGCCTGCAGCCGTCCGTGACTGATGTCTGCGATATGAGCCTAGATATAGGCTGAAATGTAGGCAATATGTATTGTTATTTTAACAGCTTGCAACTGTAGGGTAAAAGCCTCTTCTCATACATAGGTGCATGGTGCATGGTGCAGGAGGCATGATGGCCACGCTTGATTTTTCCTTGTTTATAATTTGAGACAGTAATATCCAGGTTTCGTTTTTAAGCTATTGCATAGCTTTTATCGCGGGCTTTGAGCGCGGCGACCGAATCAAGAAATTCCGTAACGAAAATAAAACCTAACACCCCCCACTCCGCCTACCATGTAGCTCGGCCGAGCGTTCGCTTAACGTGTATGTATATGGTACGACTGTACTTGAATTAATATCAAAGAAAAAAAAATACTGCATAAATAAAAAATTATAATTGCATAAGTTGATAAAAAATGCTATGCAATAGCTTTACCGCGGCAGTCCCCGAGTGCCACACGTGTTTCGTTTTGTCACGTAATACATAACAATCTCATTACGTCTGTATTCTTTAAGGATGTAGACAGAGGCAGAGGTGAATATGCGTCCCACATTTCGCCAGGAATTATAAGTCTTATTTAATAGCAGGAAAGCCTTTTTTTATTTTATTGACTTGCCACACATACAGACTCGATCAGGCCTGCTGTGACTTAAATTAGTTTTCAGAAGTCAGCGAAAGCAAGTAGACCATTTGCAAGACATCAAAAACACCAAAGAATATTCTATCCTTTGAACAATATAATACTAGCCGATATTTGGAAACAAGCTTGCGCCTGTGACATATATCGACACCTGCAAGGAATAACATTGTCTCTAATAATTAGTAACTTTACAGGAGAGCGCGTCAAAGATTTAAAAAATTCTCGCAGATTTCAGTTAAGTCTTAATGCCAACCATCCTTGAAAATATGAGTCCAGGAGGGAATAGCTGAACTCATCCTTTCGAGGTTGTTTTAAATCTTTGACGCGCTCTCCTATAAAGTTACTGAATATTAGATACAATGTTATTCCTTGCAGTTGTCGATATGATATAACTGTAATAAACAGTACACCTCTACCTGTAAGCACGAAATCATAATTATTCAATTTAATACCTTATTCTTAACTTATTTAAGTCATTAATTGCTGAACATTAATTATGTATATTCACATCTTGTAATTTAATTAAGTTAACATTCAATTATACACCTTACCCCGTTTGGCATAGAGTTATAAATCATTTAACATAGCATAGTTATAAATCATTTAACATAATCATGAGCTTTGCTTTAATCAGCTACTGCGATTTTCACTTCACTTAATTTAACACCCTATCTTGTTTGCAGTAAAGTTGCAAATCGTTTAACATTTATCATAGATGTGTCCAATACTAAACGACTATTTTAAACCTTACCTCCAATAAAATAAGGTTGTAAATCATTTGATGCTAAGAACAGAAAATTTAATATTCCGTGGTTTTATTAAGATGACGGTAATTAAGTAAAATTATAATTAATAGACAAACATTTTGTCTTATGAGACTTGGCAGCGTAATATTTTGGCCAATAAACGTCCTATGTTGAACATTGGGACGTCCTGATCAAACACCTAGTAGTCTTTTATGGCAGCCACTGATGGGGAAAACGTCACCTGGTTCTCAAATAAGGTCCGTTCCATCTATTCTTTCATAGGAAAAGGACAGCAAAAGAATACAGCAATAAATTAGTACAGTCACTACGTCAATTTGCCGAGTTCACATCACAACTGTCAAAGAATGACACTGATTTGTACGGACAATTTAAGATGGTAGTCGATATGGTTAACGATTCTAACCTTAAAAGATCTGCATTGAGTTTAACTGAATTAATTTTTTAATATGTTTTTACCCAACCGTACCCAAAGGGTAAAAACGGGACCCTATTACTAAGACTTCGCTGTCTGTCCGTCCGTCTGTCTGTCACCAGGCTGTATCTCACGAACCGCGATAGCTAGACAGTTGAAATATCAACAAATTATGTATTTCTGTTGCCGCTATAACAACAAATACTAAAAACAAAATAAAATAAATATTTAAGGGGGGCTCCCATACTAAAAACGCGTTTTTTTGCCGTTTTTATACTTAGTTAGTGGTACGGAACCCTTCGTGCGCGAGTCCGACTCGCACTTGACTGGTTTTTTAAATTTTGTATTGCACACTTGCTTTTCCAATTCACTTTAGACATTGGTAGAATGGTCGACATCTTTACATGCCATATTATAAAACAGTAAAGAATGATTAACAATTAATTTCCCTGACTATAAATAGATCGACTCTTTATTATGTAACTTAACTACACCAATAAATTACAGATGTGTAGTAGGTAATATTGGTCATCCTCTGAATGAGAACAAAAGGACTCGCTTGAATTCTTGTTTTATCCTGTTTGTCGATCACGCCTTAATTAATGTTCCTATAGTTAATGACCCGTGTGGCCCTTTGTACAAAGGGCCACACACGCGTTTTTCTAGTCGTGAAGAACTACGGTTTATTCGCCGTGTAGGCAGGGTCGACAATATTGTATGTATCACTATTTAGTACCTTTTTTTCTTAATAAACTCCCTGATGACTTGCAAACGTTATACAAAACGAGTTCGAAAAGTTTTAAGTATAAATCTAAGCGTTTCCTCGCTTAATTTCTCCCAAAGTATGTATGTATTAGTGTGACTTGAATTATTATTTTTATCATCATAAAATTTTAATGCACGGCTCGCCGGCACACAGATAAACCCTGAGAGGTTTTCGTTGTGTGGCTAAAACCAAAATTGTAAAGGCTCCCACAAACAGGCGCGACGCGACAGCGCTACACAGAGGCGCCGCTCGTCGCGCGATTCGCGGTGCCTTCGTGTCGGGCGTCGCGTCGCGCCAGTGTCTACGATCCTTAATAGGCTAAGTTTTTTAGAAACAAAAAAAAAAAAATAATAAAAAAAAAAAATGGAAGCTTGTTGACGGACACATTTTTTCCACGGCACGGTTTATACACCATAAATAAACCGTACCGTGTACAAATGGCCTTACTTATTCTTTCGGCGGCTTTTTATTTAGCCAATTAGAAAATATAGCAGAGGTCTTTATGAAGGAGCTCGTCCAGGGAAGTACTACGACCACACCTATTTCTGTCGGTAAGCAGCGTGCTGTGTTCCAGTATGAAAAGAATGGGTGTCGGTGTACACAGGCACATGACGTCACATGAGACATTCCAGCTTTATATCTGCGATGCTTCTAGTACTGCTGATGTCCATAGAAAGCGGTGACCACTGACCATCACGCAGGAAGCCGGCTTAAAAAATATTCAGTAAGATGAAATTATTTTCCAGACTTGAAACAGTTTTTTTTTCTATTCAATTAACAAAGCCAAATATTAAAATTACCTCCAAAACGTTTCAACAAAGACAAAAAGGTCCCCTTTCAATAACTCGCAGCTATCAAAACCAGACGAAAACTACAATTAATCTGAAGTTACGCAAACGGGAAGCGAACCCGTCACCCGCAGGGAGGCGTGTTCGAGGAACATCAATAACGTGGTCACAGTACATTCACTGGAATGGACAGGACTGTCCCGACTTCTGAGGGATGAATGGACATTGTGTAGTACCTATTTCGGTAATTTGATATTCGATTTTCGGATTTGCGTGGAATTTGGTAACAACATACATACATACATACATAAACTCACGCCTTGTTCCCATGGGGTTAGGCAGAAACTACAGAACGCCACCTGCTACGATCCTTTTGCCTCGTTTACGTTCATACATCGGGTCATACACGCACGCCGGAACTACATGCCTACTTATCCGGCCCAAGTTGCTTAATTCGGACATAAACTTCGGTTTTTTTTAGATGGCTTACAGTCACTTGTAGATCTTTGAAAGTCGTTACACCCGTAACGACTTTCAAAGAGCCCAAAACTCCTACCAAGGGATATCGTTTTACCCAGTATCTGGGTTGGTTCTTGGTCAGATAGGTAAACACTTCATGTAAAATACTATTCAGCTGCATTCGGTTAGACTGGAAGCCGACCCTAACATAGTTGGGTACAGGCTAGGCAGATGATGGGTGGCAAATAAGCAGGCGCCTCACCTGCAGCAGCAGAGGCGTCGCAGGTGCGTTGCTGTCCGAGAGACCAAGCTGAAGGCTCGTACACACTGGCGCGACGCGACGCCTGACACAAAGGCACCGCGTGGCGCGGGACGAGCGGTGACTTTGTGTAGTGCTGTCGCGTCGCGCCTGTCTGTGGGAACCTTGACACGTGTCACGTGCCTATAACCAGACCGGCACCCATAGCCTGCAAACCGGAACACGGCACGCTGCTTGGTGACAGAACTGGGTGTGGTAGTAAAGTTAATATAGGAACATTTTCTTATAGGCATTTCTATGATTTTCTATTTTAAAATATTGGCTCTATCATACCTACATTTCGAACAAAGCTCTCCTCCACTCTATGTAGAGTTTTGAGTATCAATACAGATGTCGAGCCGAAGCCTCTGAGTACACTTCATGCCGAAACAGCACGCTGCTTGGCGGCAGAACTAGGTATGGTGGTAGTTATTCCCTTGATGAGCTCCTTCATCAAAGCTCGACTTCCAACGCTTTGTATTTTAGTAGAATAGGTAGGTCGTTCCGAAAGGGTGCCTTAATATAAACGTTACCATGACAACAGTTTCGTTGTTTCGATATTAAATTTAGAACACGGTAGTCAGTATTGATTTTTTACCTCTGCTTGGTTCAGGCGATTATTTTTAACGTATTTACCTGAATAAAGGTTACTTGGAAAAAATACACGTTAAGTATATAACCTCTCCTTCGTTTTGAAGTCGATTTCCTTTTCACAGCTATGTTGTGGCCGACTTCTAGTCTCCAGATGCTTCTGAATAAAGACTTAATAAGACTACTTGTACTATCCGATATTAATTAAAACTATGTAATTTCCAGCCTATGATTGTTCCAATGCATCGTAGAAGAGTCGTAATTATACAAAGAAGACGAGCATAGTGACCTTATTGGTGATGTTCTTCAGAAAGATCAGGTGCGTAGTACTCGCAACCGGCGTGCGTATGACCGGCGAGGTGATTGCATAACACATCTACAATAACAATTGATCGCAATGGGTTTCACTTTGACAGTTCGTCCACGTTCATTGCGTTATTTACGTTGTTGAGCAGGGGAATTGTTCAAACCTTTGAAGCAATGGATTAGTAAAATCCTTCAAAACTCTCGGATTGTGATTGAAAGTGTGTGCAGATAGATCTGCAGATGTATGAATATAAACGAAGCAAAAGGAGTTTGCAAGAATCGTAGCAGGTGACGTTTTGTAGTTTCTGCATACCCCTATGGGAAGGCGTGAGCTTATGATTGGAACAAACAAGCATTGATCACGATGCATAATCACTCCTTAGTTGCTGATTCCAGACCAATAATAAGTCCAGGTTTCCTCACGATGTTTTCCTTCACCGTAAGCGAGTGACGTACTTTTACATGTATCTACTTAGAAAGTGGGTACATGTGTTAATTACAGGCTTAAAACCTTAACCATGGCACTTAATTAAAGCCCTTTTCCTCTCACCCTGCCGTGCCCGACAGGGTTCACAATGATCAAGTCTTTGTAAAACCTACCACCAAAATTTACATTGTAGAATGCAATAATGCAATGCAAATTTCTTGCCGGCTCTTCTCCATAGGAAACAACCAATTGGAACCGTGCACCTAGCTTCTGACGTTTCATAAGTGCCCATGTTGGTTTATATGAAATAAAAGACTTTGATTTTGATTTTGAATAAATATATGATGAGTTTTTTTTTCTCCCTTTACTGTCCCACAGCTGGGAAAAGGTCTCCCACATAACTTTCCACTGTACCTTGTGTGTTGCCTTCTTCGGCCGATCTCCTTATAATAATTGAGTAGGTTAATTAACAAGTTCTTAAACTTTCGGACCACCATGACGGCTTCTTAATAAGAGCATACTTAATATCATAAAATGTAGTTACTTTCATCACCGATACAGTTATTATATCGGCTGGTGTCGCATCGGATTGTAACTGTGCAGCGGTATTGTAACGTTATGCGTTATAACGGTTATATGAATATCATGGTTATGTTCAAGGCAGTTGTAATGGGTATCGGCGACAATATGGGTGGTCTTGTCAAGTGATTTTATTTGATGGGGTCTTTAGTTTGCTTCCCATACAGGACAAAGTATCAAAGCCAGCAATAGTAAATACTACCTCGTTGGTCTAGTAGCTGCAAGCGCAACTGTTGAGTGTGCAGTTCTGGGTTACATCACCAGGTCGTGTAAACAGTTATTTCAAAACTTGCCTTTATTAGAGGAGACTTATATGAACAAACCTAACTACAGAAACGAGTGTTTCTGAAGTTTCGAGAGTTCCCTGAAGGGGTACACTTGTGCCTACCCCTTCAGGAAATATAGCTGGGCGTCATGTTCCGTCTGTACGAGAAAGTATGTACCTACTTATGTAGTTTCTGCGGGAACAACATATTATCGTGTGGCTACGAAGTGAAATATTACAAAATAGTTGGCGCCGACTCAAGAAACAAACAAAAGCATCTCTTATTTCAACATGTAAATTATTATCAACAAAAAAAGCATCTTCAAACCTCTGTAGTATGGTAATGTAAAATAAAACCCGCTAAGACGGCGCTAATCGCTCTGCAATGCTAAATTAATGACAACGCCATCTGTTGGTTAGAAGTCGGAACTAAGTTGAAAATTATACTCTGTGGTAAATTTTTTGCTAGATTGTAGAAAATTCGTGTAATCTCAGATCGGAAAGGTTGGTTTTTAAAGTAAGCAATACAGAAAATACGAAGATTACGTAAAATACAAAAAATATGTAGGTAGGTAGGTATGTCCCGATTTCTAAAAGTCACCAATAGAGTTATTAAAAAAACAGTCGTTTTTCACTAACAATTTACTTAAAGGTTTAAAAAAAGCTATGATTGACCAGCAAAACATTATACTTTCCAACCCAAGAATAAATATTTTAAACGAAAAAACTAACTTTCACTCAGCCATAACACCAAATAATCTAAATAACAGTTTTTACGTGACTTTCACATTAACAGACCGAAATAGGCAAATAAATGTCACAATCAAATAGAAATCCCAGGTACATGCGGAATAGGCTCGATGTTGCATCGCTGTCTCCACTTTATGAATGGAGTTCACATAGAATACGCAAATACGGTAAAAAGTCTGGGAGTGACCATGGACTCTTACTTATCGTGGACTGGCCATGTTGCTCAAGTCGATAACTTTTTATAAACGTTTCAAATTATGTTAAAGTCGCATGGTTTTCAACGATTTGGTTTCACGAAAGTATTACAAAGCTAGATCGATTAGCCATAGATGCTTTAAGGCTCCCACAGACAGGAACGACGCGACTCTAGTAGAACAATTTCTATACTAACTTCATGGAAATTGTTCTAACAGAATCGCATCGCACCGTCGCGCCGCGCCTGTCTGCGGGAGCCTTTAAGTTCTGGTCAAACAGAGGCGCATCCCGCGCAGAATGCGGGACGAAATTCACTTCCGCCGATTTTGTCAACAAACTGGTATGGAGGTGTTTAAACTGGCGCGAATTGTCGCGTGGCATCTTAATCATTAAAACCACACGCGCAGTCGCATCCCGCGGGGTATTCACCTCAGCTCGACCAGAGCTTTACTTAGTTAAACCCGAGTTTGATGTAAGTAAGAAAAACCACCCGTTAAGTGTTAGTGATGAACGCACCATACTAAAATTGGTTTAAACACAAGCCAATAAAGTTAACACCTACGCAGTTTACATCCTTTAACACGTAAACATAAACAAAAAGCCCATTTTCTCATGAGCACCTATAAACACACCTGTTTCTTTATACATATTGGTTTTTGGAAAGCAAATCCTGCTTTATGGTGATAGAACCTCTCTTGTATGCGCTCCTGGTACCTCTGTAGCTTACTGACTTTATGTTATACCGAATGCGGATGGAAAGGGGGTGGCAGGTGTGGATGAGATGTGGGATATAAGGAGTTCGATTCCAGGGTGCGGTATTTTATAGGGTTGAATATAACGTGAATTATACAGGGCTTCCTAATAATTCTAGCCTAATTAATACCACGGATAACACCTGTAGGAAAAGCAGACATAGGTAATTTTTTGTACTCATTTTAAGCCAAGCTTGTTCCATATTTAGAGCACTCACAAATGAGATTGATCTAAGAGAGCCTGAGCTGAAGCTACGAGATCACTCTTAATAATCAAGACTAGAATTGCCTGAGCTGGGGATTGTGATACTTTTAAAGTAAAGGTATAAATAAGACCAGTTTTTGCACGCGGTTTCATCCGCGTGGCGGTCGGAAATTATCACACGGAAACGTACTAACAAGATAACAGTATCCTGTGTCCTGACCCAGGTCATTGTCTATGCATGTGCCAAATTTCATCGAAATCCGTTGAGCCGTTAAAGCCCGAAAGGGCAACAGACTAGAGTTATTTTCGCATTTATAACATTAAGAAGTATGGATGCTAGATTAGCCTAAAAAAATCTAGTTTTAATAGTCCATAGCTTTTTCTCTTATGGAACACAATTCAGATTCATATCAGCCCGTAACTGTCAGACAGCAGAAAAGGCACAACTCATACAACGAAGGATTGATCACCACCAGCGAGCTAATAATCTATGCTTCACTAAACACTAAACAGCGTGCAAACAGTGCGATTAACGACTGCACAGTCGCGCACAGTCGCACATAATGAGATACGCGCGATTTATGCGCTCGCCCTTATCTGTGTGCTGAGAGGCGAGGGGCATAGTGACAGCGATTAGCGATAAGGCGGATCATTAATCGCTGTACATGCTGTGTGACACATTATTATTATTACTAGGTTAACAAATTAACAATCACATTTGACAATACATTTAAATAACCTCCAACTATCTATAACCTAAATATATCTTGATGACTGGCTAATATTGTACCAAGACATGGGCTATTCTCAAATATTTAGTATGTGCTGATAAGAAAGAAGAACAAACGCTCTCCTGTGTTCTTATAACAAAAGAAAATCACCGATCAGTGGGCCTAATTTAGTGATTTGTCTGTTTGGTCTACCGCTTATATTGTTGCAGCCATGTTTATATTTATGTTCACAACAACAGAGAAATTAAATTTGACGTGCTCTAGAATTAACTCCTGTATTTGGGAACGATACTGACATAAATCTTACCTAGACCCGGATTTCCTATCTATAGTCCATCCCATACAAATATAAAAAAATATTTAGTGTTGAAGTTAATTCCGCAAATCGCACTAAAGAAAAGATGAACTCAACCACTGCGCCAAAAACCATCGCATTAAAGAATCAGTTTCATTCTCATCGCTACGCGCGCCTGTTATCGCTGCGCCTCCCGTGGGACCGCAGCCTTATCGCCCGTTACATTTAGTATTAATCCGAGCACGGACGCTCATCCCATATTTATTGGGTAGAATAGTAGATTCCGCTGAAGAATTGTTTTCACTGTAGCTTGTAAGAAATGAAGGAGTTTATTTTTGATGCGGGCTGACTAAATTTTGTAGAGGCACTTCGAGCAATGTTCACTGTAGTAGGCAATATTGTTATTAAGTGGATCGCAAATGGCTCACCCCCTATTACATGGGGCTTAAACATAACTCCCGATATGTGAGTGAATTATATGCCTGTGTCTACTCCTTCTGGGAATACAAGCCTGATTTTATCTGTAAAAACATGTTAATCGAATTGCGTTTCTTGTTTTAAGCTCACCAACGGACACACAGACAGAAATTGCGTTTTATACAAAATACTAGCTGCTGCCCGCGACTTCGTATGCGTGTATTTTATATGTTTTATCCAGGATGAAAAGAAGCCTATGTACTTCTCTAGATCCCAAGCTACCTATATTTCAAATTTCATAATGATCGGTTGTGGTTTAGGCGTGAAATAGCAACTGACAGATAGACAGGGTTACTTTTACATGTGTAATATTAGTTTGGATACGGAAGTATAGATAATTACCTACCTTTCTAACCTCTAAAACGACGAACGTCTTCTGACTCCCCATTTAAACTTGTCTACAGTTTAGTCAATACCGGTGATATCACGGCATGGCGTGCTCAGACCGAGTCGCTGTAATCTATACCATCACGCTAGCTAAGAAACTTGGCTGGGTAGGGGACAAGTTGCTCAGCAATGATAAGTTGATAGTGTTGTGCATTGCAGTACTATTGGTAGTGAAGATATTAGTATTGCTGGGGAACCTTGAAGTATCAAGGTTTTGTATTGCAAATAAGTTTTTAACAATTTCATGAATTTGCTTCGGAGATTGATAATATTATCTTGTTTTTCTATTTACCTCTACAACAAAGCTGTTTCTAGTACAGGGTTTTCATCATGATAACATGAACGTGATGAGCCAACTTTCTTCCTTGTGTGTGTGTGTGTGTGTCATGAGTGCCCACTTAGTTTTTCGAGACATCACTAACGGCTGATCGACTCTTCATGTGACCAGAGGGCTGGCCTATTTTTGGCCAAACAACCTTTTTAGGTACTTACCTATCGACAGCGATGTGGACGAATTTGTTCATGATATGATTATTTCCCCACCTTTTTAACCGACTTCATTTATATAGTATACTTGTACATATTATTATTATGTTAAAACTGTTAGCTTTTAAATTATGTCAATCTTATCTTAGAAATTGAAACAAAGGACTACAAAGCTGAATATGCTTGTGCTAGGAGTCATAACCTGCGTACCCGTTTGCTAGCATATTGTGGTCAGCTTCTAGTCTAACCGGATGCAGTTGAATACCAGTATTTTACATGGAGTGACTGCCTATCTGACTTCCAAAACCCAGTTACTGGGTAACACGATACCATTTGGTAAAACTAGACTGGGAAAGCTTATTATTCAGTGGAATATCAGACTACTAGTTAGTCTTGAAACGTCTACAATTTACAAGTTTAATAAATGTTACCTAACACGTAGTTTCGCTTGTCATTCTATCCGTCTCTGTCGCACAACCCTCTCTCTACAAGTGCAAGATAGAGATGGGATCATATCTAAGCCAAATCACGAGCAAAGTTATGCTTATCAAGCTGTGCCGTGCTTAAACCACGCTGCTAAAATGTAGGCAAGGAAATGTCATTTTTAATCCAAAATCACGTAGCTAAAATAGTCAGGGACGCCAAACCGATTGCATTTATTCCTCAATTCTATTTCCCACAGCCCGGAAGCTGCGAGATAAACTAGTAATATCACAGTACATAGTTATCGCTGCATCCGGAGGCTCGCATCGATCTCTGCTGTTGGAACCGATGCTACGGTTGTGGTTCATTCAGTGCAATGCTGGTGGAAACGGGAGGCTATTAGTTTTAATTGGAAGAGTAAAATGGAGATAGATGTTTGTTTAAATATTTATTTTTAACTAGGATCCGTCTGCAGCTTCGCCCGCGTGGTATGTCGATAAAAAGTAGCCTATATCCTTCCCCAGGGTTCAAAGTATCCCCGTATAAAATTTCACCAAAATTAGTCCAGCCGTTTCAGAGATTAGCCGAAGAAACAGACAGACAGACAAAAAAAAATCTGTATATTACTTTCATAAACTGCATTTAGTAAAAAGCTGTTACTTTGACATTACAAACAGACACTTCAATTTTATTTATTTATATGTATGTACGTAAGTAAGCATATTTATATATATGTATGTATACGTATATGTATAGACCAGATCGGTGCTTCTAAATCCAGCTACAAGACTGAGAAATGGCTCTGATATCATGTATGTATGTGTTAGTTATTAAGTACCTACGCAGTAGTAGAGCTGTCGGTGACGGAGCTCGTCTGAGGAAGTATCAAGTATGTACTACCATGAACATATTTAACTATTTCTGTTGCCAACCAGAGCTGCTGTGTTCCGGTTTGAAGGGTATAATTACAAACATATCACACTCGTGTGCGTGTGTGTGTGTGAATTACACTCATACCCATGTGTGTGCTGCTGCACACACACCCACAGCACACATTTCAGTCTCGTTTCATAGATCACAACATCTTGTATGCAAGTAAAAACTCAAAACGTCTCTGTCGACTGAATCTGACTCTCGTGAATGGAAGAAACATCAAAGTACCACATAAATTATAACTATTGACTATAATTAGTGACTAACCTGGTGTCAATTCTTAGTCTGCATTTATGTAGGTGGTCACTCTACAGTAATTGAGAGTGATAATACCTATATACATAGATGACCTTTCGGCTACCAAACGTTTGTGATTTTGGTCATGAGGGACGCAAGCTAAATGGATGTTAACGTCCCTAAATAAAAATAATATGTATATTCATCCCTGAATCAAAGCGGATAGCCACCCCAATTACCAGGAGCGCATAAATTCGAACAACTTTCTGCGAGTCAAACAATACAGACAGGTCAGAAGGTTCAACACGATTTTATTCAAGTTTGAAAGTGATGGAACGTGCATATAGTGCGCAAGAGAGAAAGAAAGAAAAGACAGTGTTGATTTTTTCACATGTTTTAACAATTATTTCGAAGACGAATAATAAAATGTAACCCGTTATAATAACAGTTGCCATTGTTGAGCGTCACTCATCTTACCATAAATATAAAAAGCCTTTAACCATTTACACAAGGTTTTGAAATAAGACCGCTCGAAATTTTAAAATGGCTCCGTGGTTTAAACCGGCGGGGTAAATGCGTAACATACCAGTAGGAATGGCTTTCATTTTAACAGTTCAACAACATTCATTGCGTTATTTACGTTGTTGAGCAGACAAATGCAATGCGAGACAAATTCAGACGAGCAATGGATTAAGCAGTAGGCTTCAAAATGATTCAGATTGAGATTGATAGTGTGTTACGCAATTTGGGTGCTGGCTCTGAAAGAAAAAGTATTTATTGGGACTCGTTGGCCACACTTTTATTTGGTAAGAAAAATCGAGAT
Source organism: Dryobotodes eremita (assembly GCA_917490735.1). Taxonomy (NCBI): domain Eukaryota; kingdom Metazoa; phylum Arthropoda; class Insecta; order Lepidoptera; family Noctuidae; genus Dryobotodes; species Dryobotodes eremita. The sequence goes on along the minus strand of OU823269.1, from coordinate 12,157,338 downwards.
ATCACTTTGACCAACGCCGCGATCGAACCCAGGTCCTCACGCCCAGCAGTCGTGGTAGTAGACCTACAACGAGGCATTTTTTCCAAGATTTTTCATAATATTCTTTGAGGACCACACAGACTTCTCCTTCTGTGTTTTCCTTCATAGGAGTTCCCCCGGCTTTTCCGGTAAACATCCCGGGCGTCAGTCTGTCTGGCTATATTGATTGCGTAGATCCGACGCGTACGAATACGGCGATACGGCGCCACGTACGACCGATACGAACCGCCTCGCGTAGTAATGACACTTCTTTGGTTTCGGGTGTGTAAAGTGGGATTTGTTTCAAGGTTTATTTTTGTATATTTTTATGGTTTTATTATTAACTTGCTTTTGCCCGCAGCTTCGCTCGCGTTAATTTAGACTTTGACGATCAATTCGGGTTATAATTCAATCATGATTCGAAAGACACGTGGCGCCATCTATTATCATAAGGACGTTAGTGTTGTTTTCCTCGGGAACAGTACTTTTTTGCGGGATGAAAGGTACCCTATGTCCGTTTCTGCACCCCTGATAACGAATATGCAAAATTTCAGGATGATCGGCTCTGTGGTTTAGGCTTGAAAAAGTAACAAACAAACTTACTTTCGCATTTATAATATTAGTTAGGAGTTAGGATAGTTAGGATTAGGATTAGGATTTCTGCTTAGTGTAAAACATTAAATTACGCTGACTTCTAAAGTAGATTGATAATAACGAAATACATTCAGCTACATCTTGAATCTCGTTGGATATAAATCCCAAAAAATTAATAATCTCCGTTTTTGTTACCGCGTCAAAGTATAAGGAAGGGAGGATCTCATTTATATGATCAAAGAATCTATCTAAGTTAAACCAACAAGCCGTAGTCCTACCTGACTTAATTCAACACAAACGCCATTTTCGCTGCGTTACCGATCTTAAAAACAAATATAAACAGCCTTATGAGACTGTAATGTCACTGGCATCAGCACTTAAAAAGATAACAATTAAATTGCTTATATGCCTGTAGTGATAAATAAATGATAAATGATTTTATTTCTGTAAGTAGGTTTGTACAAACACTTTTATACGTCAATCATATTTTAAAACTAGATGAGGTCGGCGTTTCCTATCTGACTACTCTGAGAAGAAAGGCCGAAACAAACTCAGAGGTCAGTCTCTTTTAAAGTCCAGACATAATCTTGGTCAGATCATGTGAAGACCATGTAGATTTGAGTCTGAAATGGTCTTTTGAGGAAAAAATACCACACAGAATGAGTGGACCTGTCCAGTCAGTGCACGCATTTGTCAGTAATCGTGCAGCTCAACTCAAAACTTAAGGAGCTCAACGATTCGATGAACAATACCAAAGAAAAGTAACATGGGACTTAAACATAACTGGCGAAATGAGGGTGTACTATAGGTACACCTCTGCCTAACCCTTCGGGGAATACAAGCGTGATGTAATGTTTATGTTGTGCCTGTAAAATCCCCGGTTCACTTCAAACCGGAATAGTAGCGCTATTTAACCGTGTTAACAGCGCTAAATAGCGCAGCTATTTCCGCTTTTACAATGTGTTTGCCAAATGGCAATTGCATTGTGTACTCAGTCATCAGAAATCTATGCGCTATCTGTCTGAACATATCTCATGTCGTGTGTTACATCTTTGATAATACAGGCTGTATTTTTTGTATGGGGCAGTTGGGCAGGTACTTTAAACGTTGTACCTGCAGGAAAATGTTCCTAGGAGAATGTCCGTAACTTTAGCCAGCGAAATTATTTTATTTTTACGTTTTTTGCAATTTACTGGTCAGAGTCAGGTTTTTTGTTGATCAAAATCTGATTGGCGGCCGTAGCAAATATGTATTTGCAGAATTATGATTATCAAAATCATCAGCACAACTCTCTTAAGTTTAAATTACAATGAAATCATGAGATTTTAGGCCAATTCTAAGTTAAGGAATTGTATTTATGATTTTATTGATTAAAGCTGTTGCCCGCTACTTCATTTGCGATCCAGGATAAAAAGTAGCCTATGTCCGTCTCCAGGTCATTGTTTACCCACGTGCCAAATTTCATCCAAATTCTTTCAGCCGTTTTAACGTGAGAACGTATTAAACAAACATACAAACAAACAAACACAAAAAATCATTTTCAATAGATATTTCTTTAATACCTACACATTTATTACGGTCGCGAATCATATTTTGATCAACATAAAACTTGACTCTGACCGGCAAATTGCAAAAAACGTAAGAAAATTTGAATTTCGCGACCTACCTTAGCGCTTCCCCCTTAAACTGCATTTAGAGGTTTGAAAAAAAATATACAGTCAGCAAGAAAATGGGCAATTTACTCAATAACTTTTGTTGTTGCCAACCGATTCTGTTTCTTATGAGGATCAAAAATCTCTATTTGACCAATTGATATTCGAACTAGAAATCTATGAGGGGCAATTCCCGTATTTTCAAGAACGTTGCATTCTAATCTGTCTTAATCTATATCAAGTCTATGACATTGATTCTAGCTGAGACTTGAATTTGAACGTTTTTAAAGTACGAGGACTTTTGAAAGCGCAAATGACTTCCTCGTCCAAACCACACACCCTGTACCCATCCAATACAGGGATGTAACACCTTTACCGAGTCATGTTTACGAGGGCACGTGTCTTCGAGCCGATGGCGAAACGTTATGGCATATTGCTTGTCGAATTATTATACCAATAGGGCTTTATTACCGATCATGGTTTAGCTAGGAACAATAGTTTATAGTTTGATATTGTAGCTTGAGTGTGTAGTGAAATAGTTGCAAGATATCGTGTCGCCATCGACTTCGGTAAAAGTTTAAAGAATTTTACAAGTATTTAATGTTATGGCGACTTTTGTTGCACGAATCTTTGAAGGAGGGCAATGTTTTTGTGAACCGATTTCAGCAAACAGAGGAGGTTATGTTTATAGAGCATTTTTGACGAATAGAACATAGGTAATGATTTACGAGAGCTCTGCTATTAATTAACACGTTACTATGACGTAATATAGATCCACAAGGATCTTTCGACGTTCGAGCGATACTTCTTAAGGAAATGGTCAATTATAGGGCGTTCATAGAGCATCCACAGGTAACGATACTACAATACGTATAGCGTACCATGGCCTGGCTAAGAACCTTGCTGACTGGCTTATCTTAAACCTTGGTAAGTATGAGCTATTCACGTTTTACTCCTGAGAAGCACGAACGACTACATTTGTTATTTTGAGCATATAGGATATCAATAATTGACAGGCAAAGGGGCACCATTCAGCCACTCTTTTCCAAAATACAAAATTCATGCAACTTATCGACCATTGATATCACGTCGTGTTATTTACGTCCACGAAAAATCATTAAGGATTCCATAAAAGAACCCATACATCGCAAGCCCATTTCCGCCAGCTGTCATCAAAAAATTAGCCAACGTTGCAGAAAAGGTTAGAGGGCTGTGATTGAGCGATGGCCGCCGATCGGATTAGAATATTTCGGCCGTTACAGCCACGTGCCTGTCATGGCCGCTCGTAATGGTCGAGAATTTTACGGTAAATTACTTCATAGGTAGCTGTGGACTGTATGTAAATGTGTGTGTGGAGGTAGTTGCTGAGGTTTAGGTAAAGGTATGACACGAAAATGGAGAACATAATTGCCTATTTTGTGAGCCTTTGTTTTTATAACGTTGCTATCTACTTTATATTTAGGCTAGACATATCAGAAGATGTAAGATCAGAAGGAAACGTGAGTATGTAAGAATCGTAGCACGTCGAATTCCATATTTATAGTTTTTGCCGACATGAAAAAAATCGTAGGTCGATCAATCTGCGTAGCCTTTTTTCATCTATGTTGGGGTGGACTTCCAGTTTAACCGGCTGCACCAGTATTTTACTTGGAATAACTGCCTATCTGACCTCCACAACCCAGTTACTGGGTAACACGGTACCCTAAGATCGTGACGACTGTCAAATATCTACGAATGACAGTCGGGACTAACAGCTTAACGTACTTTCCGAGCCACGTATTAACATCTACTGCACTGATAAATCTATGAAGTCAATGTTCAGCCCTCGTGTTGCTCCGTGACACGTGTCGTGTCGGTTTTGATTCGCAAAAAAATACCTGTGTGTAAATTATGTATAGCCCCGAATCTTGACATCACAGCGGATTGCGGGGGAAAAAGCAACGTTCAATTTATCAGTAAACAATGGTCATCTCAAGTTCATCCCCACACATACATTAAAAAGTTGGCAGCACATATTAATGCTTTCTGACTTTAGATCACACCATTTAATACATCTAAAGTTCCAAACAGTCAGGTACACACCGTTTATACCCAACACATTACGAAGTTATCTAAATTATTACTAAGTATAACAACGTCAGTCCGACACCGGAAAGGACCGCCGGTAGGCGTCAGGGGCTGTGGGCTGACTATGTGAGAAATAGGTCAGGGAAGCGGGGATAGGCAGGTAGGAGGCTGCTTGTGTCGAGGAGTTTTGATTAGGAGTGATTTGTTTTAGAGGTAGGAAAAGATGTTTTTAAAGTTAACGGGTTGGAACTTTGCTGCAAAAAAGTACATTTGTGTTCCGAGGATGGTCCTCTTCAACACAAGGGATATTTTACAGGCACATCTAGTGCTTGAAGTTCGTAGCCCAAGGGCAAAGCAAGGCAAGTCAGTAACTGTTTCTGAAGACTTTTACTCATACAGAAAAAGGAATGAGCACAACCATCACGCTTACTCGTTACGTAAAGCTGACTTTAGAAGACCAATGTATTACTGAAATGCAAACTCAAAGCTTTTATTTAAAATAAACCAATTACAGGCACTTTTGAATGGTCAAGGGGTCGGTCAGTCATAAAGATGAAGCTAGGCGCCCATCCAAAGCGTAGTAGGTACCTATGGAGAAGGACGGGCAAGAAACTCCATGGACACTCTTTTAAATCAACATATCATTACAAAAAAAAAATGGTTACATCATTCATGTTGAAATGATACAAGTGAGAACGATGTAGAAAGACGTGTACGTTGAAAGCGTCCGTAATAAATAAAAAAACAAAAAAAAAAAGTAAACAATTCGGAAACTAAAATAAGCCGTGGCAGCTAATAGATGACCAGTCCCTGCTGACGGCGCCCGTTCACGAACATGACGTATGGATCAGCACCATTCAGCTCAACCATTTTGAAAGGAACTTAATGATCAAACACACGCGTCACCACCAGCGAGACATTTGAGTGAGCATGACATACTTGTAGCGGCATCTACAAACTCCACATGCGAGTTACACGTCACACTGACGTCACGCAAAATCCTGCATCGCGCAAGCAGAGTTTACCGTGCAACTACCATATATACAACATCAATCGTCGGGCAGTTGCCCACCCGACACAACACGCACCCGTCTGGTCGGAGGATCCTCCCTTTTCCATAGAGTATGAGTGAACTTTACACCCTGTTCCTCATACCTCTATATACTCACAGCCGCCAGGGCACAGTCAAGTCAATGAAAGACAAACCTAGTAAATGGTAGCTTTATAGTACATACATAATGCTCACACATGTGCTAAGCTGGTATGCTTGCATGTGCATGTACTATGCTTAAGTCGTAAAGTACTAAACGAAAACTCGAGCTATTTTCGAATCAACAATACAACTATACTATAGCATTTAGATAAAAATTTATGCGTTAAGCACAATTAGTATCACCCATAGATATAAATAAAGCCTTACATCTAAGCTTATATTATGTGCGCAGCGAGGATTTCCAATGTTAAAATTGATCGAATTTACGGTATGTTTACTCCGCGCGTTCCTGCTAGGCCAACAGGATTCCTCAATATGTTCTTTGTTACCGGAATTTGGCAGTATTTAAGATCACTTAAAAAGTAGTTACCTACACAAACAATAACATTTAAAAGGTCATAATTCCAAGCCAGGTCTTCAATCTGAAACCCAGTGCTTAAGAAACAAATTCGCAAAACTCGAAGTTACACCAATTAGTGTTCAAAATAACACGTAACAAATAACTACAATACAAAGTAAAGTCTCCAGTTCTGTTCTCCTCCCGCCGCCGTCCATTAATTAAAACTTTCAAATGAAACGCTTCTACAATTCGTTTTCAAGAGTTTTATTTAACCTTTTTTCCAGTTGTTAGATCGTCATTAGTTAAAGCCTACTATGCTATTAACAGCGTGCATTAATCATCACATAGCCTCCACGTGCGGCGATACCAGAGTGCCTCCCACGTACATTTACGTATGTAGGAGGCATTTTGCATTCAACCTCAGTAACTTTGCTAACTAGCAAATATTTTGACATCAGCATGTGCTTTTCTCAAAATATTATATTAGTATATTATGTTAGTTAGTTTAGTTATGAGAAAATAATCAAATTTTTAAGTGACTTTTGATGTCTACCTGTCTGTTACTCAACATAGTCTATGGCAGGGATTGTGAACCAATGGCACGCGTGCCGCTGGTGGCACGCGACAAAATAATTTGGGCATCAATTGAGGAACTTAGGTACTTAAGTCACAGTAACACACATAGAAATCTGACTGCACCCTTCTAGGGTAGGCGCTTCGATTTCGGCTATCGCATAGATATAAGTAAATTTCTATGGGTTATCGTCGCCGCGTAAATGCAAGGGAAAATGTGAACCTGGTATTAATTATTTGGCATCTAGTTTGCAACAGCAGAAGTGGCACTAATTTGTTCTTTCATTTAAATAAATATAAAACGGTAAATGTTAAGAAGACTGAATAATAGTAAAGGTCTATTTCTGTTTGCAAACAACGAGGATTATTCTGAAACTATGTCGCTAGTTTTCCATTAGTCAAGAAGTCAAGATTGTTTGTTGGCACATCAGGACCACATTCAATATTTATTTGGAAAAGTGGCACGTGGATGTATAGAGGTTCGCCTGGTCCCTGGTCTACGGTCCGTACGCGTAAGTGAAGCTACAATACCTATACGGGTGTGAAAAGACACCTCATACAGTCGTCAACTGCGCTTTCTGAACCTACATGAAATTAAATAACATAGCACAAAAATCATTGCTAGGAAACGAATTTTGTTTTTAGTGTGAAAAATCTCTATCTACGGTAGTGCGAAACGTTACGCACGCAAAACACTGTGCTTATGAGTGCATGCAACGGTACAGGGGTTGTGTGGGTGTTTAAAGTTGTGTTATAACATTAAAAACTTGTTTTTTGTAAAAAAACGTTAGTAAAAGTTGAATTTATTTAGAATTTATTTATTTATTTGTAAGAATGTAGTTTTACATAGTATGGTGTTAATATTTTTTTAGGTTCTATACATTCTACCACAACATAATATGGTGTACAAATATTCAAATGTCATTCTTAAATAACTAAGTACAATTAATTTTAAGATTTCTGATTTACAATAGGTCCAATATGAATTAATATTATTATAATTAGGTAATCGTTACTCGTTCGTCAATGTCAAAATTATGTACAATTCATCTTGGATTTTTTACCATATGTTGTGTACCATATGTGTGTGTGTATGTTGGAATTTGGACCTTCAATATCTCCGTAACCAGAAGGTTCCCAGGCATGGTCCGGTATAAAAAAAAAATTACAATGACGAGTTCAAGTGGCTCTCGGCTTCGTTATGTGTCTTTTTACACCCGTTATAGTTGTAAATAGTCATAATGACCACGTTCGACAGATGTATTGGTGATCGCAATATGTTTTTATTAGCAGTCAGGAGGACGCTGCCCATCCTCTTGACATCATCCCTTAGTCGCCTGTAAGTCACACAAAAAACGTGGTTGTTCTTCCTTTTCTTTGCCAAAAGACTTAATATTTATCACAACAAACATAAAAATTGCAAACACCAATCCGCCTACAAAGCGTTTTACTACGAAAAGTCTACGGCGTAGACCTACGATTAATCGTAGCGGCCTACGCCTCTACGAGCGAACACAAAAATAAAATGAAAAGAACTTTTTAATGCAGAAAAACTAATTTCATATTCTGTAATACGATACTTTAAAAGCAACATTAAAACAAAATGTAACCCAAATAAAGTAACTCGGTTGATCAATATCGTTTATACGAGAGGCGCTGTGCACAAAATTGAATGAATATAGAAATACTGAAATATTTCAATGAAAGAACGTGGAATCAATAAAGTATCATACCAAATGAGATCCGAACTGTAAATAATTTGATTCATGTCAACAGTAAATTTTGCACAGGGACACTCACAAATAGTCTGCAAAATGAGCGTGCCTCACCCCCGTCCGGTAGGCGTAAATCAATAAATTCCATTGTTCAACTGAAGTTGTATTTTGCGCCATCTAGTAGAGTATAGATGTACTATTGTGAAATGTTGTATTGTGTGAACGGAACCTTTTTGTTTTGAAGTTGCAGACGATAGATGGCGCTGTGCTCAATATTTTGTTTGTTTGTTTCAGGTACATTACAAAAGAATTCATTGTTGGAGAATAGTTGTGGCGGTGTTCCAGATAAGTTAAGGATATATAAGGCAGATTTATATTCGGCTTTTGCTTACAAAAATCTTAAAAAATGGCAGGCAATCACAATGAGACACTTGAAGGATTAGGAACAAAACAATCGGACTATAAATACAAGTTAAAGTTTTGATTTTCCACAATTTTTCGAAATGCTAAAAACGGTTTTCATATTATGTAGGAAGCTACAAGGTAATTTACCGGTGTCCTTCACAAAATCGACTAAATTCGACAGGCACAGCACTATTTTATTGACAAAACAATAAACCGAAGTTCGATTTTACATTAAACGAATCGTAAATAATGAGGAAACAACATTTTGCGACGTTCCTCGAATTAGTTCCTTTTGAAGAAAATACGATTTCTAAACATAAAGGTTGAGAAGGCACGTAAGCAATTGATATTTTTACTTTTACTAAAGCTTCTAATTTCTTAGGAAGGTAATATTATTTGTTTATACATATTGAATAGAACGATATCTACCTAAACAAATCATTAACAATTTACTATTAATAAGCCATGTAATAGGCTTTGTACATATTAGTCGTAGAACGTAGAACCGATGACCGTTGGGGTAGACGAGTTCTTGAGTGGAGACCGCGAATCGGCAAACGTAAGGTAGGACGCCGTCAGGCAGGTGGAGCGACGATCTTCGCAGAGTGGCTGGTAGCAGCTGGATGAGAGTTGCCGGAAATATAACTAAATGGCGTGCAATTGGAGAGGCCTATCTCCAGCAGTGGACTGCTGTAGGCTGATGATGATGAGGCCATGTACTAACAGCTATGATTTGATTTTGTGCTTGGCTATAAAATATTTAAGTTTACGGTATAAGACATTTATTTCTCAAATAAATACAATTCACTTTACATGAGAAATACAAGTTAATCTTAAAACTACATATTAACTTTTTTTTTATCGGTTGCATTTTGCGACGCCATATTTCAGTTTGTGAATAGTTTTAGTTAAGTTAGGATATAATTTTGTTATTTTTATTAACTAACTAGCTTCTGCTAACTTCGTTCGCGTGGAAGTCGTACGACGCCACAATTTAATAAAGTAACAGCCTCATTTTTATAAAAATTTCTGTATACTACGTTTGTAGTTTTGGTCTCACCTACCCAACTATGAAGCGTCAGGACTGGTGCCGCGGGGGCAAGCGACGTACAGTTGTCCCTGTGAGAATCAACTCTTCCTGAGGTCCACTCCCGCAGCCTTTAGTAGTAATCTCTCATTGCTTGAAGTTTTTCGTTATTAGTAAATTAATGAACGCCTGCGTTCTTGCTAACACTACCTAATAGCACAACACTGATACACTGACTGATGCATTTATACAGATTATTTGTCACGAACAGCTATCACTAAAATAATATTAAAACAGTAGATTTTAAATACACGGGGATTTCTCATTAACAGTCACCTAACCTACTTTTTATTATAACCAAAAATGACAGAAGATGCCTTAAACTTAATGTTTTTGCTGTGTACGTTCTACGAACTATCATATATAATAATATAAAAAATGTAAAAAAAACGCAAAAAAATATCAATCGTTGGGAATCGAACATAGGTTTGCAAAGCAGTCGTCGAACTTTTAAGCTATTTGCTCTGTTGAAAGTTGACTAAAATAATTGGCCTTATATTATAGTAGGGGAGGTACTGCCCGATTTTTGCTACCAATTTTGTACCGAATAAAAATTTCTAGTGGTTAACTTTTAATAATCATGAATGTAAGCGTCAGTCGTCGCACCAAAGTTACAGCAAGTCAAAGCTGTAAAAAACTTATGTCATTTCATTCCGCGCCAAAACCTAATGGGAGAATGTTAGGATAGGGTCATTATCAACCCAAGAAAAAAAATGGTCGGCTGCATGGAAGTAAAAATATAATACTCAATTACTCAATACTCAATCATTTATTGCATTCCACAATGTGCTTAGGTGGTAAGTAAACATTAGTTGCACCAATCGTGGACCCTGTCGGGCACAGCAAAATAAAAATTTGAAGGAAGAGGACTTATTTATACGTGCAAAACAAAAAAAAAATGTTGTTCTATTTAAAATTAAATGTAACATTTTGGTAATTAAATTAATTAAATCTAAATATTTATTATTCATTTATATTATTGTGCCAGTATGGATTTTTCAATTAAATATTCATTTATATTGTAATAACATTTATTTAGTAATTTTTTTTTAATTTATTGGTAAAAATAGCAATTTTTTCCTCATTTCTGAGCACCTCAGGTAGTTTATTATAGATTTTTATCTTAAATTACTTAATAATATATATATAATAATAGATATAATTATGTCAGTCGTGTTGGTGAACATGATCGTTGCGATGGCATATCAGGCTAAATTCGAAACTATGGGTAATACGGCAAAGTTGTCAAAGGAACCATGATCTAAATTTTGAAGGAAAATGAAGCTGCATTTTTTTTTAAAGCTTCTGCCTTAGCGCCAAGAATCGAACCCGTTTTTTTACAAAAACAGCACCCTGTTTTATTGCACTAATCGATCGTGTAGGTGGTGTGGATCAAATGCTGTGAACAAATATAATGTGACAATCCAAAGGAAATGTCAATTGTTCCAATTTTTCGTAATTTATGAAACATGAAAATTACTAAAACTGGCAGTTCCTTTGATTTTACACAAGGTAGTATTTTGATCCTTCTCAGCAACACTATCGTTCAGTATAAAAATACAGGTTGCCTTTTGATGAGAGGAATCGAGTTCGATTCCCGGTACTTTCTCAAAAAACAAAAATAAATACATTGTAACAGCAGTTTTCTTTTCCTTCAAAATTGAGGCCATGGTTCCTTTGACCACTTTGTCCTCTTATTCATAGTTTCGAATTTAATGATAAATGATAAAATGATTTTATTTCTGTAAGTAGGTTTGTACAAACACTTTTACACGTCAATCATATTTTAAAACTAGATGAGGTTTAGCCCTGATACGTGACTGTCATTTATATTCCCCGACTTCCATGCTGTTGACCACTATTTTGTGGCTTGAAGATGATCCCAACAACCGTCCCATAAGGTTTTGTCGCGGTATGAAATGACTATTTTTTTAATCTTTTGTTTACAACTTTGACATGCTCTGACTTTGGACTGCCCACTACTCGAGTTGATGACGCTCTGTAGTCGTACTATGACGTGTTAATACCATCATGGTTCCATTGCAAAAAAGGGATAGTGCTATCGGTCATACATAGCTCCGTCTCTCTTTCACGCTGGAACAATGATGGCTTTAACACGTCATAGTAGGCCGCAGATATCTTTTACACTAAGAAAAATCTATTTTTGGTATGATTTTTAAACTAACGCCACCGCCGGTAGTATTATGTCATGATTGACTGCTAAGCTCCATAAAGAAATTAAATTAAATTAAATTAAACTTCATTTCAGACTAAGGTCCATAATTTTGAAAGTATTTTGCTATTAGTAACAACAGTGCTATTGTTAGTGTTGAAAAATTTATCATTATTTATAGCATGATGATAATTTGTAGCGTTTTTAAGCTATTGCATAGCTTTTATCGCGGGCTTTGAGCGCGGCGACCGAATCAAGAAATTCCGTAACGAAAATAAAACCTAACACCCCCCACTCCGCCTACCATGTAGCTCGGCCGAGCGTTCGCTTAACGTGTATGTATATGGTACGACTGTACTTGAATTAATATCGAAGAAAAAAAAAAACTGCTAAAATAAAAAATAAATAAATAATTGCATAAGTTGATAAAAAATGCTATGCAATAGCTTTACCGCGGCCGTCCCCGAGTGCCACACGTGTTTATTTTTTATTTTTAGCGTGGTTTTTATTGTAATTTTTTTAATTTATGTTTTTTTTAGACTGACCAGACTTATAGGGAAGATATATGCAAAATGTTAACAAAATCTATCTGGTAGTTTTTGCGTGATACTAGAACATACATTTAGACAAACAGACGAAAAACAAAAAATATTTTTTTTTTTTGGCACTAGCATCTTTCCCAGACCTCGCAAAAATAATTAATAAAAAAAACAATGTACAGTTTTGACTTCGGTACGATTTTATTATATTTGTAGACCAGGTATTAGATGTTATTTACGTAGTACATATTATTTTTAATCCTATCCTAACTAATATCCTAATCCTAACTAATATTATAAATGCGAAAGTAAGTTTGTTTGTTTGTTTGTTACCTTTTCACGCCTAAACCACTGAACCGATCATCTTGAAATTTTGCATATATGTTGTTAGGTGTACTGAAACGGACATAGGGTACCTTTCATCCCGCAAAAAGTACTGTTCCCGAGGAAAAAACAATAACGTTCTTATGATAATAGATGGCACCACGAGTCTTTCGAATCATGATTGAATTTATAGTTAAAGTCTAAATTAACGCGAGCGAAACCGCGGGCAAAAGCTAGTTCTGAATAAATATCACTTCTAAATACATAGATTACGTACGAAGAACGGTAGATACCTACTCGTAAATCTATACTAATCTATATATCTATACTAATAATAAAGCTGAAGAGTTTGTTTGTTTGTTTGTTTGTTTGCTTGAACGCGCTAATCTCAGGAACTGCTGGTCCGATTTGAAAAATTCTTTCAGTGTTAGATAGCTCATTTATCGAGGAAGGCTATAGGCTATATATCATCACGCTAAGACCAATAGGGACGGAGCATCAATGAGCAATGTTTCAAAATCGTAGGTTATTTTTTTCCTTTTGAGAGCTTCCGCTGCGTGCGCTGCGTAAACGGTTAAAGTTTCACAAAAATCATGTATTACAGAATTGTTCCCCTTTAAAAGTCCTAAAAAAAAGTCTGCGACAGCTTATGTCTATCTTTTAAGGTTGGCTCACTATGAACTTTTTTATTCTAACCAAATTTGTTCTAAAATAATGCATTATTTGCGAAGGTGTTTTTATAAACATGATATTAATCCTTATCCAAATAAATACGTTATTCATCACAAGTATTTAATTTAAAACAAAATGGCCCTTTACATCATTTGATTTCAATGAATATCTTAGGAGATATCGCAGTATTAAAATAACATCGCAGCAAAATAATGGTGCAAGGCCGGCGGCGGGTGGTCATGACGGGGAAGGGCGGTGGCCCCAGTTACCTCTGCGAGATACCAAAAATGACGTTCAGTACCCCAGTAAAAATTGAATCGGTAACCCAGTAAAATTTCTAAAACCTTAAAAAAAATTGTTCTAGAATTTGTATTGGGTAACCCGGTAAATTTTCTTGGATTTGCACATATTATGGTCCCGCGTTACTGCAGAGCCCCAGTAAACATTCATAAACTCCCCAGAAATATTTTAAGAAATTATTTCTCCGTGTACTGATAAAAGCGTGATGTAGGTACCTAAAACAGCTCCTTAACGTACGTATTATTTTAAAATATTTCCACCCTCTACGTAAACGAAGTCGCGGGCAGAAGCTAGTTACTTATAAAGTTAGACATTTAGAATAAAAAAAACGTGTTCAATAAAAATAAAAAAGATTTTATATATGCATTTATTATCTGTCCGTCTGTCGTTACCTGTTTCTGTTTCCTGTGTCCTGTTTCTCTGTGCTTTACCTATTCACGCTTTAACGGCTGAATGGAATTGGATAATAGGATAATTTATCTCGGTAGCACGTTCCCGTGGGACAATATATCCCGGTAGCACGTTCCCGTGGGATAATTTATCCCGGTAGCACGTTCCCGTGGGATAATTTATCCCGGTAGCACGTTCCCGTGGGATAATTTATCCCGGTAGCACGTTCCCGTGGGATAATTTATCCCGGTAGCACGTTCCCGTGGGATAATTTATCCCGGTAGCACGTTCCCGTGGGATAATTTATCCCGGTAGCACGTTCCCGTGGGATAATTTATCCCGGTAGCACGTTCCCGTGGGATAATTTATCCCGGTAGCACGTTCCCGTGGGATAATTTATCCCGGTAGCACGTTCCCGTGGGATAATTTATCCCGGTAGCACGTTCCCGTGGGATAATTTATCCCGGTAGCACGTTCCCGTGGGACAATTTATCCCGGTAGCACGTTCCCGTGGGATAATTTATCCCGGTAGCACGTTCTCGTGGGATAATTTATCCCGGTAGCACGTTCCCGTGGGACAATTTATCCCGGTAGCACGTTCCCGTGGGATAATTTGTCCTGGTAGCACGTTCCCGTGGGATAATTTATCCCGGTAGCACGTTCCCGTGGGATAATTTATCCCGGTAGCACGTTCTCGTGGGATAATTTATCCCGGTAGCACGTTCCCGTGGGACAATTTATCCCGGTAGCACGTTCCCGTGGGATAATTTGTCCTGGTAGCACGTTCCCGTGGGATAATTTATCCCGGTAGCACGTTCCCGTGGGATAATTTATCCCGGTAGCACGTTCCCGTGGGATAATTTATCCCGGTAGCACGTTCCCGTGGGATAATTTATCCCGGTAGCACGTTCCCGTGGGATAATTTATCCCGGTAGCACGTTCCCGTGGGACAATTTATCCCGGTAGCACGTTCCCGTGGGATAATTTATCCCGGTAGCACGTTCCCGTGGGATAATTTATCCCGGTAGCACGTTCCCGTGGGATAATTTATCCCGGTAGCACGTTCCCGTGGGATAATTTATCCCGGTAGCACGTTCCCGTGGGACAATTTATCCCGGTAGCACGTTCCCGTGGGATAATTTGTCCCGGTAGCACGTTCCCGTGGGATAATTTGTCCTGGTAGCACGTTCCCGTGGGATAATTTATCCCGGTAGCACGTTCCCATGGGATAATTTATCCCGGTAGCACGTTCCCGTGGGATAATTTATCCCGGTAGCACGTTCCCGTGGGATAATTTATCCCGGTAGCACGTTCCCGTGGGATAATTTGTCCCGGTAGCACGTTCCCGTGGGATAATTTATCCCGGTAGCACGTTCCCGTGGGATAATTTATCCCGGTAGCACGTTCCCGTGGGATAATTTCCGACATCCACGCGGGTGAAGCCGCGGGCAGAAGCTAGTAAACTAATAAAAGCCATGTACCACAAACTTGTACATTGTTGTGGGTAAAGGAAAATGTAGCTGTAGTAAATACTTTGTAACTCACTATGTTATTTGCTTATTTATTGTCGATAGAAACTATTATCAATACAGAACAGTAACTGCGCCATGTATTTTACTATAAAATATTTTTATCGCCACCTTAATTTATAATAGAATTTAAGTCATTGAATCGTAATTTAACAGCCATAAAAAATATCATAATGCCCAAGTTATGGCTCATTTAGTGTGCACATCAAATAAATGCGGAAGGTTTGCCTCAAATATAATTTGCAACGAATTACAAATCCATTACACGTAAATTACAGAACGAAATGTAATATTATTTATTTTCACGATATTAGGAGTAAGTTGGGGGAGCCTACCATTTAGATATATTCGATTTTGCACGTTATTTCAATATTGTACCTACCATTAGTCTTTTTATCCACAAACAAGGTTGCCTGCTGGTCGGTCTTCTACAAATTGGACTTCGGTAAGTGTGCCCAAGAACTCCACGACCTCATTCTACCGACCCTTTTCTACTATCGGACATCTAGAAGACGCACTGCAAGTTACCATCTCTACCTAGTTTCTTTTCCACCAATTCGCACTAAGCGTTTCCAAAATATATTTTATAATGCGCACAGCAAAAGAGTGGAACTCTCTACCTGCGTCTGTGTTTCCGAACGCATACAACCCAAATCTCTTGAAAGTGAGAGTGAACAGGCTTCTTCTGGGTAAGCTCACTCCATCATCGACCTTGTCTCTGTCATCTATGACCTAGACTAGAGTCAAGCGAAAACCCACCCACCCAAAAAAAACGCGAGAGCTGACTATAAAGAGTCGGTTTTGATTGCAACATTGCCACTGGGTTTTGATCATCAGCCTAGACTTTTCACAACTATGTTGTGGTCAGCTTCCAGTCTAACCAGATGCAGCTGATTACCAGCACCTATTTTACATGGAGC
The DNA here is from genome assembly GCA_917490735.1 of Dryobotodes eremita. Classification (NCBI taxonomy): domain Eukaryota; kingdom Metazoa; phylum Arthropoda; class Insecta; order Lepidoptera; family Noctuidae; genus Dryobotodes; species Dryobotodes eremita. The sequence continues at coordinate 12,140,827 of OU823269.1, read as the reverse complement.
GACTGCCTGTCTGACCTCCACAACCCAGCTACTGGGTAATACTATTGCCACAGGGTTTTAAGCTTCAAAAATCAGAATCCCGTTATCAAGCTCGCCCTGGTAGGTACCTATGATTATCTAAATCTTAACTTAAACCATAAAGTGGTTAAATTGTATCTTCATAAAAGGGAATATCTGCAAGTAGGTACGGATCCTATTAGAATCATTTTATGTATGTTCAAATTTTCACGACAAAATAAATACTGGCCACCCCATTTCCATTGCTTATAACATTAACCGCAGATAACTCATGAAAAATGATCTCCACCCTTTAATGGCACTATGAAGTACCATTGTGCTCCGTAGTGTCAGACGGTACCGTCGAGTGACACTTCAGTAGGCGCGTCATAATCTGTGAATAAACTTGGTTAGGTGCTGTGGGTAGTGAGAGCGATGCGATAGAAAGCGAAGAAATAATGACAGTTACAATAGATCAATTAATTATTAACCAATCTTAATGGATTGATAAATTATTCCAATTACTTTTATTTAAAGCTTACACATTATACAAAAGAAACCGGCCATGTACAAGAACGAAAAATTCGTGACATATTGTGACATCCACCAATCTGCACTGTGCCCGCATGGTGGATTACAGCCCACTCCCGCTCACTGAGAGGAAGCCAGTGTCCCAGCAGTGGGAACATTATTATTGACATATCTCGGGACCCTACGGTCCCAGATCTTTGGAAGGCGTACGAGGGGCCGAAGTCAACTCGCAGAGGCCCGTTAGAAGTTTTTTATTAATGAAAGCACCAACTGACGACTATTCCTGTTCGGACTATGCAAGTGCACCCAAGGACAACCCCCGGTTAGTGTAGGACTATTGCAGGATATAGAAACAAAGATATTGGACTATGGATTTGGGTAGCTTAAGTGGACTGGTTATCTAGGACTTTGGAAAGATTATGGCCCCTGCCTGACCAATGTTTTATATAAAATAAACAGATAAAATGACAGGGGGTGACTTGCACACATAATAATGGGCCCCCAAAAACGGGCGCTAGCACATAGTTTCGTATCGACTAGGGCGCAACATTTCCAGGAGTGGAGAGGTATTCCGCGGTTATCTTAACAATTCCAGAGGTACGGTCAAGATCCCTACCAGCATCTTACTGGAATACTTCCTTTCTCCGAGCACGTTTTCTCTTGCGAGTCTCCACTCAAGCCGGCCAGTAAAGGCAACAAAGAGGTGGGAGCACTGTGCCTCGTCATTGTTCACTCAGGCTGCCGCCGACCAATAAAGGCAAGCCAAAGGTGAGGAACAAGACTTCTCCCGGGAGAAAGATCCGTGGGGTCACAACTGCCCAACAGCTCGCCTGCGGGTTTCTGTATCACTCTTGATCTGGCTCCTCACCCTCAACTTGTTTTGGCAAAGTAAACTCTGCCGGTACATATCTTAGAGTTCTGGAGTGCACAATTCTCACCACGACGTCAACGTAGACATACGGCGGTGGGATTATTATTATTATGATCATAGCCTTTTGTTTCTCTAAGATACATAATTAATTACATCTCATTTGTTACATTGCACTAATAATTCGTATTTTATTATATCTTAATACAGTAAATAAATCATAAAACAATAAAAAGTATTAACATCATGCATTTGTTATAATCACACATACATTAGTAATATTTGTTGCTAACATTTAACTATTTATTGCAATTCATTTAAATAAATAATTAAAATTCAAACATTTAATAAAACACAACACAACATTTATTTAATTTAATTTATCTATTACTTTTATTATGTTCATTTATTTATTATTTATTTGTTTATTATTACTATTTATGTATTTATATTAATAACATATATTTTTAAGGACCTCTCAACGAGTAAAGGTCTCCTCCATGTTTCTCCTATTCTTTGCCTTTGTAATCCAGACGTTACCAGCCACTCTAGTTTATCTCGTCTATCCATCTCCCTGTTGGTCTTCCCCTGTTCCGTTTATTGGGTGGTCCTTGCCAAGCAGTTATTCTATGAGTCCAATAATCTTTCTATGTTCATACGTGCAATATGGCCAGCCCACTTCCATTTCAGTTTCTTACAATGTTTTAGAGCGTCTATTACATTTTTTGTTTTCCTTATAATATATGTATTTCTTGTTTTGTCTTTTCTTTTCAGATTTAGTATACTTCGTTCCTTTGACCGCTGGCATACTTGCAGTTTATTTCTTATGTGGTTATTAAATATCCAAGTTTGGCAGCCATAGGTGAGACACGGTAGTATACAGTAATCCAGTATTTTTTTCTTCAGTTTTACAGGGAGGTTTGATTTAAGTATTTCCTAATTGCTCCAAAATTTGTTCCATGTAGTATTTATTCGTCTGTGGTGTCTGATCGTAGTAAACGATATCTGTTTACCTAAGTATGTATATTCTAGTACATATTCTAGTGACATATTATTGGCTTTAATGGGTATTGTTTGGTGGTTGGTCATAATCTATGTTTTTGTGGTATTTAGTTCCAAGACAACTTTTCTGCTCGCAGTGTTTATTTAGTTCATTGACCATTTTTTCCAGTTAAGTATGTGTTTCCGAGAAAAGTATAATATCGTCTGCAAACCGGAGGTTACTTAAAAAATTGCTTTGAAGGTTTATACCTTTTCTATCCCAGTTTAGATATAGAGAAGCCAGTGTCCCAGCTGTGGAACATTATCAATTTTCAATCAATTACAAAATTTGTTACGGTTTTTTGCAAATATATTTAGAATTTCGCGAGCTTTCACCTTAAGTAATGATTAAGTAGTTTGACGAGTTGTCAACTTCAAACTCTCAATTCAGAAACCGGGTGTATATATATGTCTTGTATTTCAGAGTCATAATTATAACTATAGTCCGATTGAAGCAAGTTTATTTACCAGCGGCTGTGTTTTGAAATTCCCTTATGCCTTTTAATTTTATAAGGAAGTAGTCTGGCCACGTATTGTGACCAGAAGCTTGTCTATACCATGTAATATATGTACGATTCATCACAATAGTCTAAAAACTCCCGTCACATTCGCTCCCACTACCCGTATAGCTTCGCCTCGCCTCGCATCGCCTACACTGAGACACGACCTTTACCCAAGTTTAGTCACATCACACGCAGACAAGGGTGTATGATAAACGATCATTACTCACAGGGCTTGTTTAGTCTACCTAAAGCACGTCCATGTCATTGAATTCGCCTTTATTTACTAGCAGTAAGGGCGGTTTTCGTCGTTTAATTGTTACTTCTGTCGTTGACCGTACCTACCGCCGGGTTTTTGCGAGTCCACCTTCAGAATGGGTAGTTAAAATAAATGGACCGAAGTTATTGTTCAGGAGTGCTTCATACAGTCCCTTTGTGGACCTGATAATGTTTAATGTATAATACGGTAGGGTTTTATGATATTTAAACTGTAGTTTGATACCTTTTTGACTCTGCCCGTGAAACAGTTAAAGTCAAAGTCTTTATTTGCTCAACTAAGGTTTACAAAACTAACATAACATCACGCCTGTATTCCCAGAAGGGTTAGGTAGAGGTGCAACTAAAGTACACCCATATTTCGCCTGTTATGTTTAAGTCCCATGTAATACAAAACTGTGCAGTCTTAAAATTAGAGGTACACTTTTATTGTACCAGTGTGTAGATGTTATGTACGTAGTTACAATTAAAACATAGTCAAGTACTTTATGAAATAAAATCATAGCAAAGGAAAATCTACATTTTTGGCTAACTTAGTTTATTCTCAACTCTGTTGCCTTTTCCTACGTAGTATTTTGTCTTTGTAAAAGGACTGGTTGAAGCTACCAGTAAAAACTTCACTCATACAGTGAAAAAATGAGCATTGACCATATTGATAAATTCAAACCATTAAGTCCCGATTTTCTCACTTAGTTTTCCTTTACCTACCATAATTCCAAAGTTTGGGTTTCCTAGAACAGCGGTGCTGTCATATTATAACTGCCGCAAAATGACAGTGCCACAAAAATCTGTAATTTTCGCCAGTATTTTGACATTACGGTGTCAAAATCGCTGTCTTTATGAACGGCTGTCATTATTGGACGGCACCGCTTTCTATTGAATCCCAAGTTTAATTAACTGAGAAGCTGAGAACTAAAATCATATTGTTTCATGCTAGTATCGCAGCAGAATCCTGCACAAAGCGTGTCTATAAACCTCCATTCTTTCATCCTTTTTAATGGATGATATCTCCATAATATCCCGCCTCCTCCCTGCTCTCTTCCACGTCATAAAACGCAGGCGATCGTCAGCAGAACTGGAGATTATCTGCAGATATTAATTTATACGGTGACACCCCACGCCGCCATTTTATTGTTCGCCCAGAGAACTGTCAAGAGGCTGTGGATCCCGTATACTTCTATAGAATGTACTTGTGGTATGAGTATGAAGTAGTTAGGCATTTGAATTTAATAAATGTCTCTCAAAAGGAAGGTTTAAACATAAGATAAACGAGAATTGACATTAAACGTCGATCTAGGATGTATTCATAAGAACTACGTTCCATGGCGCCCACCAAAAAACAGTTTAAAAATGTCCCCAGAATTTAAAGGGAAGCTGGATTAAAGCAATGTTGCTAGGCGGCAAAATTAAATCCTAGTCTGTACCTACTATCCCAGAGAAAACCTTTTACAAGAAGCTTTATTAGTACGCGTAAGTACTAGCTTTCCGAGAAATTTATAAAAAAAAGCTCTCGTCTCGTTTCTGAATTAGGCAGTATTTCCTCAGGACTGACTAGTAAATAGGTCGCACAGTCAGAAAAACTAAATTGATAAAAAAATACATTTCTAAAATGAATGCGGGATGTGGGATACAATTTTCCAACATTAAAACCTCCGCCCTAGATAGGCGGCAAGCATCGTCGCCCAACGCTCGTTACTGGCGCGAAGTTTTTATCAACACCCACCATTTTCTTACCACTTCATTAGTCTATTGGCAACAGCAATACCAACTCCACTTTGCACTCCTCCAACTGTCAAATATTCTCTACGTCAACGGACTAAGGTTGACGTTTGAATAAATTTTGTTTTATCGACTGCGAATTTTGTTTTGCAGTAATGTCAAACCACCAATGAAGTGACGTGGCATTTCTTTTTGTAAAATAAAAAATCACGGTGATTCGGTCACAATGGAATTAACTTAGATCGAAGTAGGATGGACCTATTTTTTGCAACAGTTTCCATAATAATGACTCAATGGAGCTTCCCTAAGTGAAATAGTTCAGCGAAAAACAAAATGGCGTGTCATTCCGCTTTTTTCTGTTTCATTTGATAAAGGCGGGTAGATAGTGGACGCAATTTCGTTCCGAATTCGTGTTTTTTGCTTGTTTCACATTTATCAGCGGGAGTGGTAAGTAGGTAGGTACCATATTAGTTTATTTCATTTTGTAGGAGGCTTTTTTCATTCGATGATAGACTGTTTCACGTGAGTGTGTGATTGGTGAATTTAGTTATTCTTAGACAAAGGAAAATATTGTGAAAAAACTTGGTTTGTCTGAAATTACGAAAAATTCAACTCAAACTCAAAGCATTTATTTTAATTAAACCATTTACTGGCAGTTTTGAATTGTCAAGAAGTCGGTCAGTCAGAAACATGAAACTAGTTGCCCATTCGAAAGCGTAGTAGAGTCGAGAAGAACACGCAGATCGCACATCTATATCTTTAGCTATCTACTAACTAACCTAACAAAATTTTATTGTTACTAATTATTAGTTACATCATCAACGCCGTGTCTGATAAGCATGAGAAGATCCTGCTGCCCTCTCGAGGTGCAGTTGCAAGCTGACACAATTACTCATTTCTAAGCACACATTTCGCAGTTGAAATGATGCCACTACCCCAAACTAACCGTGTCAACAAAGCCGCGAAAAAGTACTAAAAGACTGGTAGTAGGTATATCTAAACACTCATAAACCAGCTTTTTTCATTTCCCTGCAAAGCCCCGGTATCCCCTGAATTCCTCTGAAGATACGAGCACATTACATTACTACTTTTACGTCCCATATTCAGTTTGACAAAACAAAAACTGTTTTCCTCTGTGGCGACAAATGAGGTTGGTATCTGATGTGTGTTCAGCAATTTTTGTTTTTCGTAAAGAATTACTGATATTTTAGCCAGATATGATGACGATGTACATATTTTTCTTAGCTGAAAACAAGAATAATAAAATAACAAATAAATACACTCCCGGATTCCTAAATCGAGTCACTCTGCACTTTTTGTAAAGACGTCAAGTAAAAGTGAACTTTAAAAAAGGGTGGTGAATTCAAATTCGGAACAATGACGACACCAAAATGATAGCAGATATTGTCAAAAAAATTAAACATTTTCTTTGATTCATCATTATAGTCAGATAAGTAATTTACTAAGTATTTCGCACCTTTAAAGACAAACCGTTACCAAACAAAAATATAAAATTTTACACAGGAGCTTAAATAAAAAGAAATACACGGCTTTTTTGCAATAGAATTTAGGATTATGGTGCTTTGAGCCATCTTTTGAGGTCATAATGATGGGTATTTATTTACACTATAACATAAGTTCTATTGCAAAAAAGTCGTGCATTTTATTTATTTAATGTCCTGTGTAAAATTTAATATTTTCGTTTAGTAACGGTTTGTCTTTAAAGGTGCGATTTGTTTAAGGAATTCACTTTTTAATTTTTATGTATACCTTGAGTGAGATACCTAAGATACAGGTTTATTCCTAGTTCAGGTAGAATCAAATTATAATATACCTTTAGTTTAAGGCCCTAATATTGTAAACATTTGTGTACATCAATTATTGCAATAAACAATTTCAATTTAAATTTTTTCAATCATTGTTTTCATGTTTTAGGCCTTTATACCTCACATGGCTCGATTTAGAAATCCGAGAGTGTATAATTATCATAAAGGATTTAAATACTAATTAAAGAGTACCTATTCAACACAAAACATTTAATTCAATGTTTTGACTACCTAACCACTTTTAGGTTCGTATTACAGAAGAAAACTCAAGCATTGATCTCTGTTTAAAACTAGTTTTGAGTCAAGTTTTAATTTTAAAACGATCCTTAAGCATAGCTTTATTGATCATAATTCAGTTGAACTCAGTTCGTGAATCGAACCCAAGCAGTGATTGGATCTGTAATCACCCAAGTGTGGTAGAGACCGCGCTTAAGCATAGATTGTCATTATCAATTTATGTTATTTTCAAGTGCATTGTCGAATTTATTATTATTGTTGTGGAATTGAAGTATTATTATCAAAATAGATATATTTGGAGAAGTAGATCATTACAATACCTAATATATTCAACAATGATTCAAATAGAAGGCTGAACTGTAGCGTTCCTCTCATATATTTAAGAGATAGGTAGGTATGGGACCCGTGTTCCCATAACATTGTGAAACCTATAGAAAGAGGTGCAGGTTTTCACAAGACTATATTGCAAAAAAAAATACGATTCTTTACTTCAAAGAGCTTTACTTCAATATATGTGGGATTGTACTATTCGGGGCCAAAATAATAACGCTGACTCCCTAAATAATTGGGCCTGCCTATATTTTAATATTTATAATCCTGTGAAGATCAGAACAAAATTGATCAATAAAATAAATCGAAAACAAAAACAGGCTGGTGCATAGACAATACACATGTCTGCTTGAGGCTCGATTTGAGTGAGTCTCGATTCAGCTGAGTATGGATTGATTACCGTTCTGGAATAAGATTGATTACCGTTCTGGAATAAGACCGATACTCAAGTATTGATTTTATACTTAAACTGTGATCGTCAGATTGAAGATCAAACTTGACTTGAGGATCGTTCTGTAATACGGACCTTAGTGTTTGACAGTAGAGCCCCTTCAATATGTCAAAGGCGTCAGACGGCAGTCCGTGTAAAAATAGCGATTTTCAATTTGATAACACTCGAAAAAGGCTACGCGGCCAGAAAACTCATTGTGAACTTAGTCCACTCATTTCATTAAACACACGCGACCTGTCTCTCGATGAATACCAATACAGCTCTGCCTACTCCTCAGTAAATAGCAGGCGTGAGATTACAGTATAAAAGCACAGACTTATTAAAAGTTCGTGTCTTTAGAAAAATATCGTCATCTTATTCTAAAGATGTTTGCTACGCCAGTGCTACGTAGGCACCCCGCGTAGCACATGGGTGGCGTAGTCCATCCGACGTAGACCGGTTACGGCCTACGCGGCTACAATCTGTTATGTCCGATTGCTTTATGTTTACTTAGTGCGTTTGTCTCTAAAAGGGCAAATAATAAATCAAATTTTATTATTTTCGGCATTATTCTTAAGTGTGTAATTTTATTAATATTGATTTAGTCGGCTTGTTCAATTAAGAGAATTCATTATATTTTCTCTCAATTAAAATAAAGTTTCATGAGTTTGATAGCATAGAGTTGATAGAGCTAGCTTAACACCCCAAAAAGGCTAATCAAATGTACATTATAGAACACTAGCTAGCCAAATGCGACTAGCCAATGTAAGTAATTGCCAAATAATTAAATTAATTTGCAAAAGTGCTCGTGGCCGACTGAGTATTGAACTCAAGACTAAGGTCAATGAACTCTGTTACCATGCTTCCGCCAAATGGATTTAACCATTAAGGAAACATAGTAAAACATTGCTTTTAAATGAGCTTAATTACTTAAGCTCACTATTACTTAGCTAGACAAAGAGTGCATATAAATGCACTCTCTCTCTAGCAGTATGTCCGGATAAATCACTTAAGAGCTACTTAAAATATAGATTTAAGATGTACAATAATTCCACTTATAGATACAGCTAAGGGTTTTTAACAGTTAGATGTTGAAAACGTCTACCCAAGGGGTATCGTGCTACCCAGTAACTGAGTTGTAGAGATCATATAGGCAGTCGCTCCATGTAAAATTCAGCTGCATCCGGAAGATTGGAAGCCGACCCCAACATAGTTGGGAAAAGGCTCGATAGATTGATTAGATGTTTGTAGTTTATATTGACGACATAATACTTCCGTCAACAATTTAGTTATGGCAAGGATTATTCTCTCTTGTATCTAACATTTTTGTATAATAATGTCCGCTAAAAGATAAAAATAGTTTTAGATATAGGATAATTCCTCAAACATTGACCAATATTTTTATTATTCTTGTTTCCATTATACAGGAAAAACAATCAATGCTCCTGCTCATATTCATTTTAATTCATTACTTTATGGACTTGAAGAGCTGACAAAATGTAATTTTCAACTGGAATTGTAGGTACACATTTCACATCATAGAATGATGTACTACCAAATGTTTCTATTACATGATACTTAAAACTAAATGGCGAAATGTAGGGTACTAGAGATAGGTACACCTCTACACAACCCTTCAGGAAATACAGGCGTAATGTTTTCTAACACGAAGGCTTAAAGGAGCCCTAATATGTTAGTATAAAACATACTTACGTGCATGTCAAGAAATATTATAATCTACCACTACACATATAAAACAATGAATTCAGTTCGATGCCCCAATATTGTTCCTAATGGTCTATAATACCGCTCTATCATACCTAACGCCTACATTAAAGGTGCGGTCAATATCACCCATAATATGTACAGTCAACTTCACGTAAATGGTAACAGTATGACATTTACGTCGCAGTAGTAAGGGCTGTTTTCGTAGTTCAAGTGTTTCTCTGACTTGCGGTTGAGCGTACAGCTATAAAGATCTCTGTGAGTACCGTCTGCTACCCCGTCGCTTAACAGTGCCATGGCAACGCCCATAGTTGATTCATTTGACATTTCTTAGCTTGGTAGGTACTATTTACCCGACTACGGCAAAGTCAAAAGGAGGGGTACAATTTCATTGTTTCTGTGTTATATAGGAAAATAGTCGTCTATTATACCAGTATCGGATATGTGCCGATTTATCTGGCAGACAATTTTATACAAAGCCTGTCTCTTTTTTAATGTATCTGGTAGATACTTCACATCCAGACAAGGTGTGAAACAGGTCGTTAATCTTGCAATATAGAGAGATCTAGTAAACAAAAAGTTAAAACTGGTCAACCTATGGAGTATTCCTAATGACAAGAGCCGATCAGTTATTTTCTCGCAAAAAAATAGCCATAAGTATTGCTATTTAAACTAGACAAATAACAATTATCTCTGCCTAGCACCTGAGAATTAGTATTTAAACTGGTAAATTGCTAAGAAAAGCTCATCTCCCAACAATCGACTAAGCAAAATCCATTACACAACATAAACAAAAGGACATCGATTAAAACAACATTCAAAAATCGAACGCTCACTAAACAAACACGTACTACCCTAAAGTTGCCAAGTAATCAATTATTCCATTTTGTTTTATTAATAATTTAGCGTGCAACGCCCTCTACAAATACAAAGAGGCTAACCAAACTAAGAGTGGACGTTACTACGTGGTTATTACTAAATTCAACTACCTATATTGTGCAGAACATTGCTCTAAATTGTATGTTGCTACCCCGTCGGTCAATGGCGTCATCGGGTCATGACAACGCCTTTCGCCGTCACTAAAAGCTGTAGTCAGCTATTAAAAAGCTCTATAACTAACTAGATGGCTAAATAAGGCTACAAAAAATAAAATAAATTATTTCAGCCGGTATTGACCCAATGCAGGGTAAAGACCTCTCCTCCCAGTATCTGAGTTTTGTTTGTGCGAATAAAATAATAAACTAGGTACTAAACTGTATGCTACGCTCAACTAGAAACTATACAGATATGTGCAGATAAAGCTTTTCTAATTATTAAAAAAAAAAAAAAATTGTCCATGGAAATCTACTTAAGGAAAATACTGCAAATATTAGTTTATATATCTTCATTCTGCGTCTTTCACGGGGTAGGCTGAGGTCCATATTGACTCAGCGTTCCTCAACCTAGATTCCACCCCTTTCGCGTCACCATCCGGGGCTCAGTCCCTTTGAAATCAATGAAATGAAAACAAAACTAATATATCCTAAGGATTCTAACACCAACACGCTAAAAACAACCTAAAAATAACAAAAATAAGATACAGTTTTCCCTAAAATCGAATAGAACACGATTCGCGAGTAGAAAATGGCCGGAGTTTCAGATGCAGCGAAAAAATGTGGCACGCATGCGCACAGCGCCGCTCGATATATGCACCCTCCTGTGATCATGTGTTGAACCACTATCGTATCTCAGCGAAACGAACGATATTACAGAGGAATACGCGATGTAACACTCACACAACACCACGCAAACACTTTACACGACAGAAAAATTATCAGTGAGAACTTTACAGCAGCTTCCCTCGTGTTTCCTCAAATATAACCTGCAAAGAAAGTTATTAGTACAGTGAAAACCAGAAATACAGAACAATATTGTGGGTCTTCAGTGATGGGTATGCAACGCCACGGCCCTCTTGTCCAGACGCAGCAGTAACTGTAGGCAACACGTACTGCTGTGACAGGACAATATGGTCGTGACGCGCGGTTCGGGCGGCGGCCCGCGGGCGAGTGAGGCAGCGTGGCCGCGCCGCGCCACCGCGCCCCTCCGCCCGCCGCCCCGCGCACGCGCCAACACCCCCCGCGGCCGCTACGACACCCTCAATGAACGCCCACAATCAACTATCGATTTTCCAGTAAAAAAAATGGTTTAATTCATCAGCACGCATCTTTGGGGTTGTCTATGTTTCTTTTTGGTGAGTGTTCGAATTTGGAAGGTGGTTAAGCGATTCGCTTTGAGACACCACTAGTCAAAAACCTTGATTTCTATATTTTGAAAACGAAACTATCCATTCCAAAGAATCTGGACCATTTGTTCACTAAAGACATGGTTTTCCATAATTAAGGACTCCTAAGCAGTGAGGTTTTCATTATGACCATCAACAAATCATCTAAGTATAAAAATCCACTAAGCTTTTATGAAATCCAAACCATATCTCCAGATATCAAATTCTCTTTTCAAACGCGAAGTTCTTTCTGTGAGTTTAACAAAAGCCTCGCAGGAATATCGGTCATTGCTACCTCCATTTTCTATGTTCTATTTCGAGCCGGCACTGTCCCTGAAATGCTATGGTTTTCAGTGCTTTGAGCATTTCATTTTTAACTGCAAACCTGAGGAAGGAGTACAATGAGATTTTGGCTCAATCATTTGACTGAACAATGATTGATTCTGCAAAATTAACATATAATCACTTGTAGCCTTACATAAATTGCCATTTTCATCTTATTGGATCTTTCATGTCAATTTTTGTTTTAACTTTTAAGTAGGTATTTCTCCATCTTAATCATATTTTACTAAAGTCACGAATCAAAAGCAGTAGTTTATCTTGTAATTAATTTAATTTTTATACCAAAAACGTTTCCTATTTCCAAGTTTTGATCTAAAAGAGTATGTTTTCGTTCCGCAAAACTTATAAGAGGCAAACTGTGAGAAGTAGGTTACCGAGGGGCTCGCAAGCGTTGTCCTGGCAACGCTCTGTACTTGTGTGTAGCGATGTTTAATATTACGCTTGCCGCTTTGATTCGTATACATTAAGGACTATGTTTGTAGGTAGTGTTTAATTTTTCCAGCAAAAGAATTTTCATTCGAGTCTAAATTCTTTAGATAATCATTCGTTCAAATTGGGCTGTGAATTAGATATTTTCGAACGTCCAAATGGTATCGAAGACAGTCCCATAATGGCCAATCTTAACCTACGTATGCTGCATCCAAGACAAAAACTTAATCTACCTATATTTAAAAAGGCGTTTCTACTCTTATTGAAACCATTTCATAATTCTAATATGAATGAACTAGTAATGTAAATAAATAAATTCTCAACCAACCCATTTTAGGCGATCATAAGAACTTACTACATGAGACTTCAAATTAAATATGTTCCCAATTTCTAAAAAAAAACTGAAAACGTTACCAACATTCAAGCATGAAAACCATGAAAGACATGCGTACTTAATAATTTTACTCAGTCCGTGTGATAGCTCTATAGCCTGTAACTCACTCTATGTATCACCATCATCGATTCAAAATTGGATTAATCTTCAAACGCTGTGCCTGATATGTCAAAGTCAGCTACCTACTGGTGTAACTCGATTGAGCTACCTGAATATCAGTATTTCATTTGGAGCATCGACATCAGATCTCCATAGCCCCTTTGATACGGATCGATATCCTGAAATTACACGGAATATGAAAATGTTTCGAGCTTTTGAACGCCCGTGAACTATCCCACACATTATTATGGCAACCGCGTCGACAGTCAACAGATAAACAAGATATATTTACTATTATCTACGAGTACCCACCCCACGCGTAACATAATCACTTTTATGAGAAATCACGACATCTTTTCCAAGAAATCTTTGTAAGAAAATATGAGATTTACTATTTCTATATTCTACTAGCTGCCCGCCCCGGCTTCGCACGGGTTGCGGTACTTATCTATGGCGTACCCTACCTACCTACCCTACCTACCTTACCTACCTACCCTACCTACCTACCCTACCTACCTACCCTACCTACCTACCCTACCTACCTACCCTACCTACCTACCCTACCTACCTACCCTACCTACCTACCCTACCTACCTACCTACCCTACCTACCCTACCTACCTACCCTACCTACCTACTCTACCTACCTACCTACCCTACCTACCTACCTACCCTACCTACCTACCTACCCTACCTACCTACCTACCCTACCTACCTACCTACCTCCCTAACTCCCTATCCTACCTACCAAAAAAAAAAAAAAAAAAATAGATGTTGGCCGATTCTCATAGATACCGGATAAGCACAAAAAATTTCATCAAAATCGGTTAAGCCGTTTCGGAGGAGTATGGCAACGAAAACTGTGACACGAGAATTTTATATATTAGATTATCATCTGGCTAAAATTAGATGATGTTTTCGTAATAGAAGAGTGTAGATACAGAGTCTTCTGCTTGGTAACTCAGAAGGTGGGTAGTCGATATCAGGTAGTCAGAGTAGTCTAAACAGAGAAGGTAGATAAGAGATCAGTAAGTTCGTAATTGAATTTTCATATTTCTGCTTAGGAACTCAAGGGTTTGACATGATCAATAAGTTAGCTCCGGCAAGGAACGTATTTTCCATAACAACTAACTGGGTTTCAGTCAAAAGAACAGTTTCTTGAAAAAATATTTCAGTTATAACTTTAGTGTGCAGAAAGCTCCCGAGGCTACGATTTTTTTTTTAATTCTTGCATATTATTATGTGAGATCACGCACTCCGTCGCTTGACCTCTTATGGTGATGAGTTGGTGAGCGAGAAAATAGAGTTAAAAATAAGAAATACTTTAGTATAGTTACATTTTATCAGGCAATTTCAACAAGTTTTTAGAGTAACGTTAAGACGAATTCTTGGATGGGCAACCAGTAAAATGTTAGCTTTCAGAGTCCAGATGGTAGTTGCCTTGTAAAATGCTAATAGATAGCACACCAAACACACCAAAGAGAGGACATGAATCACAAAGCTTATACAATAAGGGTGATACAACGGGCGCTCTTTCCACAATCGAAGATTTCTGCAAGAAAACCTTAGGTGCGTGATATTCTGATGTAAATGCATTATTTAGAATAGCATAGAATTTATTTATTAGTAAGAATGTAGTTTTACATAGAAGAAGGAAGGAAGAAAATCCAACCCTAGCTTTTCCAAACTTTATAGAGGGTAGACTTCCAATCAAATCAAATGTAGTAAAATTTCACATTGGATGCCTGGACTGGAAGAGCACCTTAATCAACCACTTAGCTATTGCCACGTCATGGCTTCCAATCAAACTAGAAGCGCCTGAATTTCTCGGAGCGTTTATTTTGCACCTAGCGACTGCCATTTGACCTTCCCAATCCAATTACTTGGGAATACCGACCCTTAGGTTAAAATAGTGGTCAGACTTCCGAGCCCGACTACCCGTAACGATTTTCATAGTTTAACGTGCTCTCCGAGGCATGCAGGGGTCTTCAGTCTGTGTACCTGTGAAGGACGCTCACCTATCTGCATAGTTAAGTGGTTGCCATTTAGCGACTAGCCACTTAAGGAAGACTAGTCGACTCAGATATAACTTTTGTTGGTAGGAGAGCTCTGAGCTCTCCCAATGAAGAGCTACTCTACCACCATAGTTATTTCTGCCGTCAAGCAGCTTTGTTGTGTTTCGTTTTGAAGGATTTGGGTCTCTAGGATAGCAACATTAGAAACGCACCTACGATGCCTCTTGTTTTGCGGATTTCCATCAGCGGTGGTGACCACTTACCACCTCTAAGCGGTAGCGAAGTGTCGGTCATCCGGCGGCAAGATAGGCGGACGATATTCTTACCATCGCGGGTAGAACCTGGATGAGGCTGGCACAGGAGCGTGGAGATTGGCACAAGAAAAGAGAGGCCTATGAGCAGGAGTGGGTGAAATCGGGCTGTGGATGATGATCATAATAAAGCGGTGGCATTTACCACCAACTAAGCGGTGGTGACTTACACAGCAAGGTCTTGTTAGCCACCCTCATTTAAAAAATCTATTTGTTAAAATCCGTTCCCTGTCCACATATTACATACACATATTGCATACATTATTACATTCAGATTAAAAACAGTACCCTCCTTTAGGGCTTCGCCGCAGTCGACTAAAAAACTAACAATACAAAAAAAAACACTTACCCCTTTAAGAGGCAAAAAGATATTAATCTGTGCATTACTCCCTACAGTTTTGTTTTGCAAAACAGAGTTATTTAGCTCAGTTCCGTCTGACTCATCCCTCTTGCGATGTAGGTGGGGTCATTGACCGGAGGGTTGCTGGCAGGACAACGTACCAATATTCACAGATCAGCGGGGGATCACTCTAAATATTCAGTTTAGGTATATAATTTGTTTATTTATGAATTTGAATAATGTTATTTAATAATATTGTAGTAAAACTAGTATTTTTTTCGTGTTGCCGCGAACGAAAAAATATATGAGATTAGCCTATAGACGTACGAGGAACAGGGTGTAAAGTTCACTCACATCTCCATAGAAAAGAGAGGATCCTCTGACCTCGATCCTCCGGATGTCGTATGTTGTGGGCAAATGCCCAACGTTAGATGTCGGAACGTTCGATATATGCTAGTTGCGCGGTAAACTCTGCTTGCGTGATGCAGGATTTTGCGTGACGTCAGAGTGACGCGTAGCTCGCATGTGGCGTTGTAGATGACACTACAAGCCTATGCTGTGACAAAAAAAAAACAGTCAGCAAGGTGGCAGCGAAGCTGACTGCATAGGGTGACCACCCCAGCATAACCCAGACTTTGGCTCCCGCAGGAAGTCTCACTAACTCACTTCCTAATACGAAAGTAAATTACCGTCGAAGTCGCGAAAGTCAAGCTGTGTTTCTCTATACATAAGTACGTATGAATAGCAACAATTAAATTATCAATTACAGACCATGGACGAACAAAAAAGTCAGCCAGCTCGCTGTACGCATACATACACACATTAGTTGGCCGAAGCGATAGTCGTCCATTACGCGCGCAAATGGCAACACTCACACACAAATATATTCACACATAAAAGGGACTCAGTTTTGTGTTAGCGGAGTTCCGTCCGACTTCATTTGTTCGTCCATGTAACAGACATACACTCACAAAAAACAATTTAAGCAAATGGATCCCGGAAAAACTAAAATAAAGAATATTTTTATAGTAGGTTCTGCAGCTTCTTGTTAAAGTTTCCTATGGAAGCAGATACGACATTTTTTCCAAGTATGAAACGATATAAAAGTTTTGTTCATATTTATGTGTCTGAATTTTTCCAACTGGAGTCCTATTGAATAAAATCATTGGAAACTTATATTATCCTATTCATTGTACTTGTTTTGTATCGCTGTGGATTTCGTGCGATTAATAAAAAATAATATTACGCCATAAAATAAAAAGGCTTGTGTGATTTTGACCACACGACAGAAAATACAGAAATTAAAACTTATAATACCCATGGTCTAAAAAAACAAGGTCTGGCATTCCGGGAGTGACACATGCTTACGTCACTATCCAGTTGCCACTTTATTGCAACAAAACACGAATTATGGAAACATTTTCAGTCACCATTCTGTTAAAAATATATTTATAGTATTTAAATTGTCGTTTCGTTTTTCTAATCACATGAAACAATTCAATTTAAACATATTCTAACGTAATTGTTAGTTAAAACCTCATTGTTATATCGGATTCGCACAGGTAATAAAGGCGGTTGGGGAGTTATTATTACACACTACTGGTAACACAGCGGTGATGACGTAGGCTTGTGTCACCCTGTGTCTCGGAATGCTATACCTGGCGAAGTATATTATTATACCATGATAATACCTATATGATCCGAGTATACCCGATTCATCGTCACCGACTCGAGCGTGACGGTTTTTCGTACCTACACTGTTCAGAAGGACTGAAATAGCGCAAACTACGCCGACAGAAGTTTTCACTTCAAAAACTTTTTCTCGTCCGCAAAAAGTACTTACGTTAAGAGGAACTACAGCAGCATCCACCTACCTGCAAGTAAAAACAAACTGTTATCCTTCGATCAACCGTCATTCATTAAAACAATCATAAATAAGCACAGCCCATAGGAAACCCATTATCAAGTCTGTGTGAGCAACATCTATAATAAATACCTACTTGTCGCACTGTCTATCAATGATAAAGATAGAAAAAAGGTCCAAGAACCACAAAATTATCTTGGTCCCAATGCAAAGATACAAAAAAAAAAAAAAAGGCGTCACCCAGCAACCTTGGAATCTGCCAGAAACTCGCCGCCCTCCTTGAACAAGGAACAAACCCCTGTACCGTACCCGGCCTTAGTAACAAGAACAACACAACCTTGGAATACAAAATGGCGTAATATTCACAAATCCGTGCCGAAATGTTAACAAGGTCCTTAACTTCTTATCCTGCATAGCATTAGGAGAATCTAGTAGATTAATACTGAGTGAACCTAATGAATTTGTGTGTAACATAAGTATGTCAACTTAGGTACCGTATATAGCAGATCAAAAAGTTTGTTGAGGACTTGAGGTTAAGTTTCTGTGTTTATCAAAATAAAGTTAAACACTATCGCAGTCCAGTCTGGTATAATTATTTCAGTCATCAGTCTTTCTTTATCAAATAACCCGACATCATCACACACTTT
Organism: Dryobotodes eremita; assembly: GCA_917490735.1. Classification (NCBI taxonomy): domain Eukaryota; kingdom Metazoa; phylum Arthropoda; class Insecta; order Lepidoptera; family Noctuidae; genus Dryobotodes; species Dryobotodes eremita. Next base: position 12,122,647 of record OU823269.1, on the reverse strand, counting down.
GGACACTTTCTCCGTTTCTCGTCTCGAGTTCCCACCAAAACAATTTTCCGTTTTCGAAATTCGAATTAATGAAGTTAAAGTCAAGATAGTGCTGCATGCCACCACCAATTCGACTAAAAAATCAACTTTTCAATAAAGCAAACAAATAGTGTTTGCCAGAATAATTTATTATTCTAAAATTATATTAATTCAACCCAGAATGTAGTGGAAAGTAACAATAATGCAGTAATTCAACAGTGGTGCCGATTCTCTTGTACACCGAACTAAACTAACTAAACTATCACTAAAATTCCTTACTTTTGACTATGAGAATCAAGCTATTCTGCAAAAAAATATCTCTAAATTTAAAAATAATTTTGACGGAACTAAAATTTTATTAAAGGTAAATAAGGGCGATTAACAAAAGGTATTTATTTACAAGGCAGATGTGAGTGGAAACGCCGGGACCGGACGCCCTAGGAAGACATATAGTGACATTATTGGTGATATTCTTCAGAAAGGTCAGGTGCGTAGTACTCGCAACCGGCATGCGTGTATGACCAGATGTATTAACGTACACGATGCGAAAGGAGTATGTAAGGAACATAGTAGGTGGCGTTCTGTAGTTTCTGCCTACCCCCTTGCGAAGAAGGCGTGAGTTTATGTATGTATGTAAAATTTTATTTGACAATCGCGATTCCACGTGGTACTTGTTCGCCCTACCCTGTGATTTTTTTAGATCCGAAGGCTCGCATGGGGGGCAGGCTCGACGTGTTTTATATGGAATTTTTCACTTTTTGTATGGAAAATATCAAAAATTATTACCTACATGTATAGTTTTACGGGTTTAAGGGTTTTGTAAAGGGGGTCGTAATTTTTTATTATTTTTGCGATAGGATACACCATTTTCGAGATATAAGCAGAATAAAATATAAAAGAAGATACAGTACTATTTTTTGCACCTGAAGTCGAGGTGTTGTGGTGAATTTTAGTTCATGACGACTAATATTGTTCCACACCTTTTTAATCGCGATTAAAAATAGACAGATTTAGTTAGAAAACAAAAAACATTGGTTAAAAATCTCAAATGCAGAATAGCTAAATTCCCATTTTCACTAAATTAATAACTCAGTGGCATCTTAGTGCTGTCAAACTATAATATAGTTAAATTGTGTCACTGTAGTCTATTTCAGAATGTGAAATCGTCGATCGACAGGAATAAAATAAATTTTAGTGATTTTTAGTCTTGTTTAGAGAATTTAGTAACAAGAGAATCGGCACCACTGACCTGTTTGTTGACCAGTGTTGGAATTGGGCTCTAAGAAAGTTATTGTCTATGGTTCGTAAAAATATACTATTTACCCTAAATTGTATTATACTTTATACGTTTTCTTTTTATATCGATTTTGTTATTACAATTGTTTTCACACTGACGCTTACCACCGAGGTTCTGCTGCAAAACACGCTAGTTTTTCATACATTTTGATAAGTTTTTGTCATGTTAGCAATAAAATTCACGGCAGCAATAAAATTCAAAATTAGCGCTGCAATTTGCTTTTTCCACAGATTAATGAAATCGTTTTTTCTTGTTGGGTTCAGAGTCATTGAGCTTTGTCTTTTTTGTTCTAATTTGACGTTGCTAACCTCAGTTGCTAACAGAAAAATAAACTGCTTAGATTTGGATAAGATGTAAGAATTTGCTGATATTTGGAAGTAAAATGATGGTGTTTTCGCGCACAATCCTAGAATTGTGATACTATATACTACACAGTCATCATGAAAATATGGTACAAATAGTATAATTATACAATGAAATCCAACTGTTGTTGATAGAAGAACGGTCATTTTTTGTTAGCCATAGAATGTAACACTTTACGTTTCAAAGTTACGTAAGAGCAAAATTTCATAAATAATTTTTACTTTTAGCCATGGCGACCATGTAACTTGTGAACGAGCTTCAAAGATCAAGTCTCTTTTCAATTATCTGCTGAAAAGATTAAAAACAAAAAGAAAAAAAAAATTGTCTAGTACTTATTCAAAAACCACCCTACAATATACGTGCAAATTGCGTCCAGTTTCAAATACATGAATGACTCATTTCGTTCTCCCATCGACAGGTCGTAACAAACAGCCGCCCGTTTCGCCTCTGACCCGAAAGCGAATTGGAGAAACTATTTGTTACGGCTGACGTTTTTCTCACTTTACGGTGTCTTAATTTATTGAAACTGAATTCATTGCGGTACAGCGTTGCGTAATTTGTTATAGAAGAAGTAGGTATTCACCAGAAATTTCGTTTAAATTGAATGATATTACTACTTCTGCTGTTAACGTTGGAACTACTTTTTGCAAGAAGATGTAACAAAATTAAAACTTATGAAATTAGTTTTGATTGCGTACATAACTAACTTACTTGTAAACTTCAAAGTGTAGTCATAACATTATTAGTTCAAGACAAGTTGCTCATCATACATATTGAACAATAAAGTGTTGACTGTGTTCACAGTACTTATGAATTATTAACAATTCAACAACAAAAGCAATATCGTAACGAGAAAATTATTTCGTTGCTAATGGAAAAAGCTCGCAAGTCGCACATAATAAATCCGACACATGAAATATGTATTTTTAACGACTGCTTCATACGGGAATTTCTATGTGACATTTTATACAACACAGAAAACATCTTGGGTCCTATTATCACGAGGATAGTGTAAGGTCGTAAGGAATGTACCCCACATCATGTTCAGCCGAGATAAATTGCGCGAGTCTACACTGATTTATAGTTGGACAGGGGAATTCGTTAAAAGATCCCTCGCAAAAAGCGAACATCTATCAAACTTGGTGAACAAGATTATACTGTTTAACATTTCCTAATTTAAAAAAAAAATGGGATTTAAAATTTCTTAGTGCAGATGTGATTAATTTAAATTCAGTAAGAAAAAAATAAGAAGCCTAGGCAGCTGACGAGTTTGTGTTGGAAAATAATAGGAGCGGCTAAGCCCTAATGAATAAACCACTCAAAAGAGTTTGATCTTACTACTACCAAGCGTAGCGAGGAGCATACTTTACCAAAATTGATTACTCTTGAGAAACTCCTTTGAAGACGCTTTAAACTATCGGTTAATTTTGAAATGCGGTGTTTAACTAAAATACATTATTAAAGTTATAAAATATTTCGTTATTTTTGTCCAGTAAAAGAATGTGACTTTAATTTTACAATAGCTATGCTTATCTCTCTGCCAGTATCCCTCTGAAGTAAAGTAGATAGTATTGTGAATTACATACTAGATCCAGTGCTTAGGTTTTTAGAGAGTAGGTTCGATTTTTAAGTTCATCATGAAAATCTCTCGCTCTCTCTGCAAAAAATTTGAATTTATTTGGCCTTCAAAGATCCGCAAACTTGCAAAAATTTAAATTTCAAAAGCTGAAGAAAGTTGCCATTGGCACAGTCAATATGAATTGTGGAGTTAATTTGGGTTTTCATGTAATGCCGAAGTTCAAAACGCAGTGTTCAGTTATTTGAATTATTTGATTTTTAAGAAACTCGTAAAACATTCTGCGCCATATCGGCCCAAATAATGCGTATTTGTTTAATTCAATAAAATCACTCCGCATGCTCAAATATATTACATTCAACGGTGGCTATAGGATACCAGGCTGTTTTCGATAGCTGCCGGCGACTGCCCCAGAGCAACGCGAACATGCTCTCCATACCACACCCTTAAACAACGAGCAGTACACTAATACACCCAACAGCTACGCCAGACAAGAATAGGTATATTGGTTCCAGAAAGAGACCGAGACACACTCATTTTGGAAAATGTATAAGTGTGAAAGAGACAGCAATAGGTTCGTGGAGATGAAATGCGCAACTCGTAGGAAGGTAATTTTTGTGGAGCAGCTGTACGGATAAGTTCATTTTCAATAAAATAAAAGCTTTTCCGGCGGCGGGCGGCGCGCGCTTTTCTATTAGACTCGAGCGTCTAGAATTTTGGAGAGAATATTATATTTCGTCGACAGCGATTTGGATTGCTCTAATTTTTTTTTGTAGATATGAGACTAAATTTAAGAATTTTAATGTAGCTGGCTCCAGGCAAAATAAAGGCATGTAAATGTGACTCAAGCAGCTATATGGATTATGTTGATTTATCTGTTATAGAAGTAGGGGAAAAAATCACTCAGCCACTGCTTTAAACTCAAGAGCACGTCACGTAGACTGCCAGTATACTCTTTGCTGCCAGTTAGCAACTTAGCCGCATGACTGACAAGTGGCACTTCATTGGTCGGAGAAACATTTTGACACGATTTATTTTATAATTACACAGTATACATACATACATAAACTCACGCCTTCTTCCTATGAGGGTAGGCAGAAACTACAGAACGCCACCTGCTACGTTCCTTACATACTCCTTTCGCCTCGTTTACGTTCATACATCTGGTCATACACGCACGTCGGTTGCGAGTACTACGCACCTGACCTTTCTGAAGAACATCACCAATAAGGAAGTATGAAGTTAGATATTTTAACTTATTTATGATAAGCGAGGCTCATGTTGTTTAATATTTTCCGGCGTAGCAGATAAATCTCGCGCAAAGCGACTGATATCACATTCGTCATGTTTCATCTTATATTCAAATATTTGCCTTCCTCAAAAAGCCTCAAGAGATTCAACATTTTCTGAATGTCATGACGGGAACTATGTAGGTACGTTTTACAGAAACGAGAACAAAATAGAAATCAACACTCAAGACGGAATAATTATTTCCTTCGTCACGGTCAGACGTTATTATTTACATTCTATCGTATTTTCACCTGTTTTTGATGACAATGACGTATAATGAATAATTTGACCATAAACAATATATTTCGTATTGACAACCTTCGCCGTTTGCCCTTTTATTAAATTCAATTATTCACGAAATACACGACAATTTTGAATGTTTGCGCTGTGTGAAATGTAAATTAATAATATAGTAATTATTGTGTACACAAATAGATTAAATTCCAATTTATTATGCGATAGTTACTTTTAAACTTAATTATAGCATTGGCGGGAAATTCGTCTGAATGTAAACAGATCGTGTTTTGTTTTTTTTCCTGCCACAAAGTGAAAGCGTCGTTGGACCGAAACGTGATTCGGCCATCGATATTTACGTAAATTCGTAAATAATTTAGTTGATAGCCGTGATTTGTTTGGTGCGGTAGTGAAAATGATGGGATTGTATTCTAGCGGGGCGCTGGGTGGTGTGGAGGTGCTGGATGGCGGGCTGGTGGGCGGCGAGCTGACGGCTCACGTGCTGAGCGCGCAGGCGGCCGCTCATGCCGCCGCCACGGCCGCCGCAGCCGCACATCAACAACACCAACAGCAACAGATTGCTGTGCAGCAAATAAGTGAGTATCAATTTGAATTTTACCTTCGATGGCCACCATCGGCCAAAAGTAGCGTTCTCACGGCAAAAAACAAATGAATTTCTTCAACATTTCTCTCGAAATTGAGGAATACTGACAAGAAGATTTGCTTGTCCAGTTGAAAAGCATCATGAAGGCTTTGTGGCATTATGATTATTCACTTCTACACAGGGTCAAGTGGGTACCATGGAGTTACCTATACTGTTTATTTTCTATCACATAGTCTTTCTACAACATGGTTTCTTTCCATTGATTTTGAATAGTAACATTATTAAAATTTGTTTTTGTAGGAATCTCACTGATTGTTTTTGGCTCTTTGTTTGGTATTTGCAAGCATATTGAATTCATACAAATTTGATAAATTGTAGTTTTTAATGCCAAACTAAAATACAAATTTGATTACAATGGAAGGTCAAATTTGGAGTTAACTTTTCACAATTAGAATATTAGATTGTTGCTTATCAGATTGTTCAAAAACGTTCTTATTAGATAAATTCGTATTTTCTAGTTAGATGAAAACACAAGTAAGTATGAATGTGGATGACTATAAGAGTAGGGGAAGATGACCAAGAAACGATGGATAGATAGACAATGTGAAAGATCATATAGGTAGTTAGAAAGAGGGTGACTACCGAGATGACGACTAATAGAGAAGTATGAATTCGGATAAGGGCAGGAGAATGATGATGATGATTATGAGATGAAAACACAAAATACCGTCTAAGATAATTTTCTTGTAAGAATTTCTAATCTAATCTTTACTTTCAAGCATTGATGAATAAGTTAGGTTTAAAGAACTTTATTTCTCATAAGAACTCAGTTCATTAAATCATTAATGAATAAAAGACTTACAACTCCTTCTATAATTGTCAACAAGTTTTCAAGTTTCAAGTTTAGGTTACTCGAAGATTCTGACTCAAAAAATGCTAATTTAATTATGTAAGCAAATACGTTTTTGATGTTGAAAATAAAAAGATCACATTTCAAATTCAGTTTCTTGCATAGGATTAATAAGTTTATAAATCACATTCATGAATAAAAACCTTACAACTTCTTCTATAATTGTCAACGAGTTTTATCAATGTTAAAAGAATTACTCGAAGATTCCGACTCAAAAACTGCTAATTTAATTATGTAAGCAAATAGGTTTTTGATGTTGAAAATAAAAAGATCACATTTCAAATTGAGTTTCTTGCATAGTACACAATATTTTATTTCATTACATCATGTTATTCTTTCAAAATGGTAGGAAATAACTACAACTTGGTGTTTCTATTGTTTACTTCTACAAAGGTTCACAACACAACATAACATCATGCCGACATACCCCAAAGGGTCAGCCAGAAGTGTAGCTATAGTGCAAAGTACATAGTAGTACAAAGTTTCAAGTTAGGTGTTTTAATTAAAAGGTTTTACCATTTTACATGTTTGATCATCATAAGAAATGTGCAGTGGACTGTATACTTGTTGATTAAATCATTCCACTTGCTGACACAACAAATTTATTTGTCAAAACCAAGAAAAGAATAAACCTCATCTTTTAAAATATGTAGTTTAAAAAAAAAACTAAAAAGCATGCTTTTATCATGCACTAAAAATTATAAAATAATGAAATTGACTTGATGTTCTTCTATTATATCCAATAATTAAATCAAAAAGCGTGGAGCGCTTTTTATTTGTGTACTTTAATTAATTTAAACAAAGCAAATAATAATAAGAGTTCTTTTATCCACCTTCAGGCTCCATCATCAGACTCCCGTTGCCTAAGCACAATGTATTGAACTTGTCAAAGCGAATAATATGAGCCCAAACTCTAGGAGTTTTGTAGTAGTCACTGAAGAGTTTCACTTTTCACCTCCTGGCTCAATCGTCAGATCAGCTCCAAGATACTAAATTAAAGTGTTGTCATCAGAACTAGATATATACAAAGTTTCATTTTGATACAACAAGATTTTATGACATTGTTTATTAGTTACAAGTGAAGCTAATAAAAGTGTGTTAAAAATAATATTTAAAAAAAAACCATAAAGCCTACAAAAGAAGTTCACTACAATATGACAAAGATATTAACTTGCTCAAGGGCAGATCCAGAATTTATTTCTGGGAGGGGCACATGGACCAGACATATAAGAAGTGTCTCCCATTTCTGACAGACACCCCTTTTCTAATGGATCTTGTCATAATGTTTTACAAATCAAATTGTTCAAATGAGCAAAATAACTGAATACGAGGAGTCATACCTTTTATAGATACTACCTTTATGGTAACACAACCATGGTACCTTCCAGAAAGCAGAACAATTGTTCTTCATCCAAGTAAATAATCAATTCTCTCTCACTTCAGAAGGCGCTCAATATCTGTTAATATCTCAATATCTGTCTAGTTCTTATTACCATCTAATCAATCCACAACTAAGTTCATCTCAACATTGATCCTAGACCCTTACTTCCCTACAGAAACTTCCCCGTCATCCGGGCGTTCAACCCCGGTGACGTCAACAGCTAATGGCACACAACCTGCACCGACGGGTTCCACCTCACCGTCACCCAGCAAGCTGTTTGTGGGAGGTCTCAGCTGGCAGACCAGCTCGGAGAAGCTAAGAGAGTACTTCGCTATGTTCGGGCCTGTAACCGATGTTCTGATCATGAAGGATCCTGTTACGCAGGTAAGAGGGGGATTGTGGTAGTTCGGTTTTGAGGGAGGGGTGATGCAAAATTATTTTGTTAGAGATATAACAGAAATCTTTATTTCTTGAAAAGATCAATAGAAACACTTCTGTTTGATAATAATTTTAACAGCAAAATTACAGGTATCATTATCATTCTGATTAACTTTGGTTCTAAAATTTACAATGTTAATATTATAGATAATTGTATTAAAGGAGAATTACAAAGGAATAATATATTTGATTATTTGACGAAAGCAATGGAAAGCTTATTTGAAAAAAGGCAAAAGCTATGGGTTTACTCAAAATCAAAATATTTTATTTCACATAAACGAACTTGGCACTTAAGAAACGTCAGAAGCTAGGTGCACGGTTCCAATTGGTTGTTTCCTATGGAGAAGAGCGAGCAAGAAAATTTTTGCATCTGGTAAGTCCCTGAGACGATTGCGGAACTTTCTTCCGACTGCCACTAAAACTGCGCTTGCACAATCCCTTTTACTTCCCATCCTTGACTACGCTGATGTCAGTTATCTCGATCTCACTGAGGCACAACTAGATAAACTTGAGCGACTTCAAAACTTTTGCATAAGATTTATATTTGGCCTGCGCAAATATGATCACATTTCTGAATTTCGTACAAAGCTCAATTGGCTTCCCATACGTCTTCGCCGGAATTCACATATCTTGTTTCAGCTCTACAGTATTCTATTCAACCCTAAAACCCCCTCTTATCTTAAAGAACGTTTCAAGTTCCTTCATGACACACATAATAGATATCTTAGGTCATTGGAAAACTTAAGACTAGAGATGCCGATGCATTCCACCAGCTTTTATGACAAGTCTTTTACAGTTCAAGCAGTACGGTTATGGAATGCCTTGCCCGAGTCGATAAGGCGTGCTCAATCTTTGTCCACTTTTAAAATTATGGTTAAAAAACACTTCCTCTCTCCTTAAACATCATCATTACATTTAGTTTCCTTGCTCTTGTTTCATGTTTATTATTGTATATATTATATGTAGATAAGTATATGTTTTATGTATGTATGTATTTGTTGTATATGTAAATGGTACACCACTGACTACCTGCATTATTGTCTCTCCTTCTCCCTTGAATCCATCCAAAGGTTGTCTGTAAAAGATCGCTTTTAGCGATAAGACCGCCCATTGTGTCACCCTGTGTAAAATGTCTACATTTATATCTGTTATTTTTTATGGTGTACATAATAAAGAGTATTCTATTCTATTCTATTCTATTCTATTCAAGAAACTCCACGGTTACTCTTTTAAAAATAAGGGGCTTTTAGAATGTTTCAAATTACAGTGTTGATAATAGGAGGACAGTGTAGGCCTGTCAACAAACCACGTACTTACCAAAGACGTTTGTAAAATTAACCAGACGACATTGCTATGATAAATGAAATAGGTAATGTTACCGAAATTATTGAAAATATATTGAAACATACAAAAGAAAACACATTATAAATAATATAATTTTGCATCACAACTTCCTAAAAGTTGATTTTATTATTTCAGTAGATAAGCATTATAGACATCTTAGCAACATGCCAATTAATACAAAATACTTTTTATTGCACCTGTACATAATTTGTGTTATAGCTACCCAATATTATAAAAGATGCAACAAAAAAAAACTTCCAAGTACAGGGAGCAACACATTTTCATATACACGTTGTACAAAAAAATATTATACGGGCGGCATAAAATAGATTGTACAGGATGCACAAAACTAACGTCCTGAAGAACGAAATAAATAATAGAAAATATTTATATATAATAACATACTTTATTATTAAAGATGTATAGAACTTACTACACAGATATCGGAACCTCTGTTGAAGTCCGAATCGAAAGCGTGGCGAAAGCGCGAATCTTGAACGGAGCGCGTTTCATTTGTCATTCATCACACTTTTACCCAATAAAATCTGTGTTTTCATAACTGGTTGATAAATGACCGCATCTCATCAAGAGGAAACGTGGTCACGTGGTCATTGGCGTTCAGTCCATACACACGTATTCCTCTGTTTTCTACTTGGGTATTTGCTAATGACACTAGAGCAAATATTTTCTTACGAAACAATCTATATCTACCACGGCCATGTTCGTATCTTTGGCTTCATTTAAATGTTTTTTTTTTTGCAAAATTTATTTAAGTACGCCAAAAAACATCATAGGGACATGGCAGTGGTAGACATGCATTATATCGTAAAAAGTGTTTGCTCTGGTATCCTTAACCAGGGAGAAAACAGAGGAATATATTTGTATGGAACGAACGCCATCGACCACGTGACCACGATACCTCTTAAGGGGGATGCGCTCAGGTAGCCCGCGAAATTCAAAAATACTTATGTTTTTTTTGCAATTTGCAGATCACTGTCAAGTTGTATGTTGATTAAAACATGATTGTTGATTGAAATATAGTTTTACAGAATTATATTAGAATCAGCAATACAACTCCTTAAGTTAGAATTAGCCTCAAATGCCATGATTTCATGAAATAGCCATTCAATAGGGTAATATGAACTTAGAGAGATGTATTGATGATTTTTATAATTATAATTCTATAAATAAATATTTGATACGGCCGCGAATCATATTTCGATCAACATACAACCTGCTACTGACCTGCATATTGCAAAAAAACGTAAGAAAATTTTAATTTCGCCGGCTACCTTGGCGCATCCCCTTAGGGAAAATGAAATCACACCGAAAAAAGTTCTTTGTTAAGTTAATTTTATGGATCAATGAGTGATCGTGCGCGCTTGCTTGTGCTGACACTCAGTTGCGTAATTATGACGCCAGTTGCTTACTCTTTGTACTACTTAACGGGGGGTTTTAACTCTGTTTAAGATTGGGTAATCTGTATCTTTATTTAGCTCGTAGTAAGATTACCAATAGACGCGGCCAAGTGTGAGTCGACTCGCACACGAATGGTTCCGTACCACCGTACCATATTTAACACTACATATTTCTTTAAGTAACACGTTTGTTGTATTAGGAGGACCCCCTTTAATTTGTTGTTATAGCGGCTATAGTAGTACAAACTGAAAATTTCAAGTGTCTACCTATAGGGCGAGTAGCGCTACCTACTTATTTCTGCCGAAGTGCCGACAAGCAGTATCGCTGTTACCAGCAGTCACTAAATGCTGGTTTAATTACTGGCGCAGGATACTTTCAGTTTTGTCTCTAAATTCGGTAATGTATCGGGTGTCTGGGGAGGCCTTAACCCAGTAATTTATGCTAGCATTATTATTATTATTATAGAAAAATATAAATACAAATATTTTATTTAAACCTAAACTTAACTATATTCCTGGCATGTTGCTAAGACTAATAACTTTGTTTACATTAGTCGATAACTAATTTAATATAAATAAGTTCTATGACACCAAAGTAGATCAAAATTTTCCATAAATAATTATATCCAGATTGACTGATCGCAAGGCGTCCACGTATAGTTTCCTCTCGATAGCCATACTTGCAATGGAGTCATTAGCGAGCTTAATCAGTTATTATGGACGGAAATATGGCCTTTCAAGTGTTTAATAATAATCGTATGGACTAACCCAGTCATTCTAAAACTACAAATCAGAAAATTCAAAAGTTTCCTTAATAACTTCTCTTTTATTGTCTTCTTGAAAGTTATCGACTAATGTAAACAACTAAACTAGAACTTAAGAATATAATAACGCCATTTTTTCAAGACAGCGGTAGGCAGAAGACGGAGCGCATTCGGTCAGTCTTAGTATCGTTGTATAGGTTGATTTGGACTAGGTAGATTGTAGGTTCGTGTGGAAGATCACGGCCATGTGCAAAAATATAATTTTTGTATGTTTTCTGTACTGAATTTCCCGTATTTTGTTCCCGAAATAGCCCTGAAACCCCCCTAACTCCTCAATAAATGTTTCCAGAAGAAAATCTGTGTTTCCCTTATCACAATTGGAGGGTAGTTTCTGATTTAATTGTATAAATCCCCAATTAAGTTCTTTGACTACCCTCCTAGAATTTTAATCAAATCTGATGTGTACCCCTCTTTATATTATTTTTAGACCTATTGCATGATCTATTGCTGTCCATTGAGCAGTGTTCCATTGACAACTCATGGGATTCACTTTGCAAACTTGTGCATTTCCACAATTTAGCCAATAATATTTTTCCTTGTCCTCTGTTCCCTATAAACCCAGTCTTTTTTTGTATATGGGCCAAAATCTCCACACATAGTTGGGCTATGGTTGATCCAAAGTAACCTAGGTACACTAATAAAAGTATATCCATTAAATAACATAGACAAACCGGCATGCTAGACTCACTAACATAGAACGTTAGGTCTAGAAATATGGATGTGATAAAATACTTCTTCTATTGACTTCTATTTTTGAATCTGGTAGTTCCCCTTCAGTCGGTGTTGCCATGCTTTTACGTTTTCTACTTATTTGACAACTTTTTTCAAGTAGTAAATAAATCTGTTGGATCTTTTATGTCTTATTTTTATTGGTCACACTTAAGTTGTAAGATTTGATTTTTCAGTTACAATAAATGCTATTATGATTCTATTACATTTTTAATCAGTTATTTTATTCTTATACTAACCCAATGTTAAATCTGCTAAAATTACTGAAAAGTACAGTTACCGATGATTGATTAGTATTAAGTAAAAAATTTAAAAAATGTATTTGACCTAGTAGTCAGCTTAAAAGTATAGCCATTATCTTATTAACTTTAATTATTTAAAAATATTTCTATAAATATTTATGTTCCTCACTAGGTTCAGAGCACTCTTAATATTTTACTACAAATTATTACCTTAGTGTAATGTTTATTATGTTTGATATTAGTTTCTTCCTAGTTAAATGTGACCATCCCCAAAAACAATACTTTTAAACATAGCAACACTGACTTCACCCCTTTAATTATCTGCAAAACCTATAAACTTCGATTTTCTACTAATTAATTAATAGTACTTAGCTAAGATCACAGAATAGATTGGAAATACTCTTTTTGGTAGAAAAACAGTATATAGTATTCTCACTGAGGTAACACTGAGATGCTCAGATGAAAATGGTAGAATTTTGGTACACTTTGAGGGTAAAATTGCTCGGTTAGACAGATTCGTGCTAATAATAAGAAATAGTTGTCTGTCAGTAATTTTATTAGTATGTATTGTTGTGGCCATTTTATTGCACGTTTTTTTCTTTTGTAAAATGATTTATGTAAAGTCTTTGATGAATAAAGCACTAGGTGACGGCTTCTAAGCTTGCATAGCCAACATAAAACAAATGATCTTGAGTGCTTTAATTACTTTTGAATATATTGTGTTACTTAAGCGGGTAGTTTATAAATCTTTTTCTCGGCATAAAATGGTCACAAATGATCACTAATTCCAACTAGATGTACCACTGACGGAAGCATGAGTACTTAGGACGACCTCTGTACAACTACTAGTAAACTAAGTAATACCACGTATATTTTCATATACCCTCATTTAATAAAATATTTGTGATTTGCGAATATAGCTCTTAAATGTGGGGACATAGTGTGATTTTTTATTATTGTTGTGTGTCAGTGTTTTGGCGGGGAGATAGAGTTCAGTTACTTATATAATTATTGTATCTAGTTGCCATTTTAATTTTTTTTCTCCTTTAAGTAGACTCATTAAGAGTCGATACCTATCAGATAAATTCAAGAACAACAGAAATATCATGAAATGAACTGCCAGTTAATTTATCCGGAACTTATCTGGAGATGGTAAAGTCAAAGTCAAATCATTTATTTCAAGTACCTACGTTATTAAATGGCACTTTTGAACGTTAAAATTTATAATAAAATGGCATTGGTTCTAGTTGCCCCTTCCAAAAGATAGTTTCGTATGGAGAACAATGGGCAAGAAACTCCATTGTTACTTTTAAAAATGTTATTCAATATTTTGTTTACATTTATTTTTTATAATTATAAAACAGTCCATTAATAAGGCTTACTTGAGAAACATGTACTAGCAAAATCAACAAATCGTTCAAAGAGAATTTCTGAGCGACAGAACTTTACAGAAATGTAACTTTAATTATAAATGATTAATCTTAAACTTTGTCATACCATGTCAAATAGAAACGTTTTCTCTCTGACAATGTTCTCAAAAGTACCTTTTACTTAGAATTTACATAATCCTGAATTTGTACTCAAGTTTAAATTGTCGTTCCTTAAGTGCTCTGTAACGGATTTTGTTTTAAAAGTTCGTGTTTTCTTTTTATTAAAACCCAGTGGTAACCCAGTAACTGAGTTGTGGAGGTCAGACAGGCATTCCCTCTCGCTCCATGTAAAATACTGGTATTCAGCTGCAAACCGGTCAGACTAGGAGCTGACCCCAACTTGGTTGGGGAAAGTCTGATCTAGTGAAGATGGATTTTTATAATGGAGCAACTTCAGATAAAATTAGTTGAGCCACGTCTCCCCGCCTAAGTTTGATGGTGACACTGATGGAATCTAACCAAAAAGCCTGTTTTGTCAAGAGCGCATATAAATCCGTGCATAAAGTAGCGTATTTTCAAGATTTTCTAAATAAATAATTATAGTTTTATATTTATACCTCTCTATAGTTAGGTTTTTGTACAAGTATTATCAAAATTACCTAAACATTAGAAGTTTATTTTTTGTCTGTAAAACTTTTAAGAAGTTGCGTATATAGAATTTATTAATTGGCAATATTTTTAAACATTTTCAATAGTACTACCAGAGTATAATATTATTACTATTTTTTTTCGTTGGAGATTTTTTTCTTCTTTTTTTGTATACGCTCTTGATTCAAGTAAATATAACATTAACCGTTGATCTTAAGTTTTGTTTGAGACTAGTAGTTCTCGTTTCACTCGTAGGTACTTAGGTGTAAGTCACTAAACTCCCTGACACCCTTTTTCAAGAGGGGTGGGGATAGATCCTTTAAACGCAAGAAATTGCAGTAATGTGTTGTCCAATAATATGAGTTGTGGCTTTTGCAACTTTTTCGGGTCAGGGGCCTAGTCTACTAATTTACAAACGTCGCAATGGTCTCAGCATTGTGAGTTTTTGACAGATTTGCCATACAAAATCTGTCAAAAACTAACAATCACGATAGAATTGCAACGTTTGTAAATTAGTAGACTTAGGCCCCAATTGAAGTATCACTTGCATCAAAGTTGATTACAGAAAGGTCTATCCCCCCACTTCTTCACCAATAACCAGACATACGACTGACACAAGCCGCGCAGAGATCGCGCGGCTTCGGTTTCATCACGTTCCAGGAGGCGTCTTCAGTCGACAAAGTCCTCGCGGTTCCCGTACACACGCTGGACGGCAAGCGCATCGACCCCAAACACGCCACTCCCAAGTCGGCCCCGCGCCCCGCCAAGACCAAGAAGATATTCGTCGGAGGCGTCGGACAGGACACCTCCGCAGAAGAGGTCAGGTCTTACTTCTCACAGTTCGGCCTCGTAGAAGACGCTGTTATGCTCATGGACCAGCAGACCAAACGCCACCGCGGCTTCGGCTTCGTCACCTTCCACTCCGAAGAGGCGGTGGAGCGCGTGTGCGATATACACTTCCATACTATTAAGAACAAGAAGGTGGAGTGTAAGCGCGCGCAGCCGAAGGAGGCCGTCGCGGCGGCCCCGCTGGCGCTCGGCAAGCGCCTCGTGCTGCGGCCGGGCCGGGGGCTGGTGTACGCCACGAGCGGCGTGGGCGCCGTGCCCGCGGTGGGCGCGGCGCACGCCTACCGCTACGCACCGTACGCGCTGCCCGCGGCCGCGTCGGCCGCCACCGCGCTGGTGGCGCCGCCGCAGCCGCAGCCCGCGCCGGCGCTGCCGCAGTTCGGCACCGCCTACTCGCTAGCCGGCGTCGACATGTCGTCCTTCCAGGGCGTGGACTGGGGCGCCATGTACGGCCTGCCCATGTACATCTAAACGGTAACGAGCAATATTGACATGAAAACCCCACCCGCCTACAACGGATAGGTTCTTAGCTCGGCTATTTTATTTCTTACGATAGAGTTCCTACGTACTATTTTTTTTTAATTAAGGTGTTTGTCTTGCCGCGTACTCGAAGTGGCCACAAGAGGGAATGATCAGTATTCGAACGTAGTTAAGATGTTTATTGGCTCATTAAACTTAGTGTAAGGCAGTTTCAAGCAATACTTTGCCCGCTACGGGCGTCAAAGAGAACGCATTTCATTTTTTTATTTTATTAAAAGGTTAATTTATTAAGGCGATTCCCAACGGGTACGCTCGAATAGGAGAAATTGACGATCCCATGTTTATTACGTATTTCTGATGAGTCACTTGATAATGTTTAATTTTTAGTTTTTCGACTTGTGAGGGTATTTTGATTTTTTCAAACTGACTTGTCAAACAATACAATTAAACATGTCGTCTTCTTTTTCGAAAGTTCGCGTCGTTGCGTGTCCCCTTAACTTTTAAATATTAAGGCGAAGATCTCAAATAATTTAGTTGCGATAAAAAAAAAACTAATTTTTCTTATATTTTGTCTTTGATATTTTGTAATTTAGTGGTAGACATAGTGCACGTTTGTTTGGCAATACATTAACCTGATATTATTTATGATGACGACTGTATTTTTATGAATCTCATTCGCAGCTGTATTTTTTTAATGATAAACAACATAGGAATTAATATATATACATTCGCGGTAAGAGTGACGCTGTGTGACTGCGCTGTTATTCAATTATTATTGTTAAATATAAAGTTTTATCTACACTCATATTTGAAATATTGGTAATATAAAATGAGAAAATTCTATTGGATAATTGTCTTCCCAACACACGGGAATGTAGAAATTAAATAAAAATATTTAGGCTAAATAAATTTCAATGTATAAAATTAAAAACAGAAATGGTAGGAGATGTCAGTATTATTATAACGGTGCCATTTCGTTAGGAACATACGTTTGTGCCAAAATTTCGCTCAGTTTTGCGTTTTATGAATCTCTTTTACTCTTTTTATTATTAATTAAGTACATACTTATATTTGCTAAAACAACTGCTTTTTAGATTTCCAAATTAAAAATCAAGATATTAACATATATAGGGACGAAATATTAAAACCGTTTGATGGCTAATTTTGATCTGTAAACTAACTTAAACCTCTTGATTCCACCGCGGTAATAAAGAATCCAAGTATCGCATTATTCCGCTTAAGAAAAGGATGGCGAAGTACTTCCCATATAGCTCCATCTCTTTTTCGCATTAACACTTCCATAAACTGCCTCTTTAAGATAAGAAGCAAAAAAAATCTCGCTAGTAATTTTCTCCGTTCAGGGCTGGTCCCACGACATGTCATCAGTCAACGATAGAACGTCTCAAGAGCAAGACGTGTTCACGACTACGTCATAAGCGTTACGTCACACGGCGTCGACCGCTCTGCTCACGACACACATATCTGACGAGCGGAAAGCAATCTCATTCTACAATAGTATTATATATTATTGACATACGTAGATATAGTATGAGTTTTTTTTGGTGGCTTTTGTGGTCTATCCTACAATAAATAACAAAAAAAAATTGCAGTCTGTGCTTAAAAAGAAGCCTCAACAGTGCAACTTGAATAACTAAACTTAAATTACATACAGCTAACGAATAACTGTTTTCATACAAATGACAATATTGCCACATTGTATTCGAATACTCTGATATTACCAAAAAAGCCACCAAAATCACTCGAAAGTAAATTAGTTTACATTAATAATAATTTAGTTTAGCGTGTATGAGCGTGTGGACTAACACCCTGTGTACCGTGACAATAAAGCTAAGTATATAAGCCGCTGTAGATTGTCATGGCCGCGCGGCCTCGCCCTCCGTTCTCGTCTATATTTACATTTTAGAAGTATGTCCTTTGATTTTGAAGTTCACTGAGTTGGGCCCATCTGGGCGCCAAATTTTGGAGAACACTGTCTTAGGTTTAACAAAAAAGGTTTTATGTGCCCTTATCTGCTTAACCGAGCGATACACACTGGACTCCTGGGAGTAATATTTTGCTTGAAGATCGGAAGGATAGACCACAATAAGAATGGGTGTTTTTTGTAAGTCCTGAAACTGTGGTTACAGAATTGGCAAACCAAAATCCGAGTCCTCTGTTCCCAAAAGTCTGAGTGTGGGATGGTCCAACTTCTAAAATCGTTCTACCCTTGAAACAACTGTACTTAATTTACGTTGAAAATACCAAATATGTACTTAAATTCTTTTCTAAAACTGTTATTTTAGTTTTCCAAGACAGTATTCTCTAAATGAAATCCTCAGAAACCCTTACGTCCTTTATTAGAAGTACTTAATTTATCAATCGTAGCGTTAGATCCAAAAGCAATACAATATGTGATTAGTGAGTGTAAAAGACAAAGATGGTTGTGTTTGTGCAATTCCTAGATTTAAGCGCAATACTGGACTTAGTCCTAAGACCAGCAGTATTAAAACCACTCGTGATTTTCCAAAATAATCGACTACAATGTCATAGTTTTGATCTTAAGCAAGTTCCTTTAAAATTCAAAATTTTACATCCAAATACTCGTATTAGTCATAGTTTTGATTCTATTAGAATTATTTACCTATCTCTAGAAAGTTCATTTTGATTCAATATTTCTTAACTTAGGTAAACAATTCAGACATTTCGGAATTCAAAAAAATGTAATCTTGTACTGAACTGCTACTCTTAAAAGACAGCATAGTAATAATAAGTATGACAATATTATATCATAATGAAATCTCAACAAAATCTCAGATCAAACAATAACCAAAAACAAAACTATCATACTAAAGTTCAACAAAATTATTAAGAGAAATATCCTAAAATATATCATCAAACGGGAAAATTCTGAAAGACGTCTATTATTAAAGTACTTAATCCCTATATTTATATTAGCGTATATTTTGGACGTAGGCGAGGCCACGCGGCAAAGTGTAGTGCAGTATGCATGGTAGCTTGGTCGGCTACATTCCCTGCCAGCCGACGCACTTGTAACTGCAGCGTGTGGAAATTAAAATGATAAAATACTCTAAAACCCAGATAAAAAAAAGTGTTAAGGAAAAGGGTAGTTCTGTCTTAGTTAGGCCCTGCTGGGCGCCACTATTTCGACTGCACTTTTCATACAAACTAAGCTCGTATGTAATTTTCGGTCATCGATCCCAGTGAAATTATTGATACCGTGAATGAGTTCATACATATTGTTCCCAGTTATAGATGTTATTATTATTTATTCATGAATTCTCTTATGTTATTATTTTCAACGTTACAACGCAGTTATTTCTCACTTTCTGTTTTATTTTTCTTTCCACACGCCACGGCTACCGTATGCTATGATATTCACATTATGTATACACATACCTATCCTTATTATATAGCAGTATTTTTAGCATAAGTAGGATTAGAACCTCCTGAGATTAATCAGCGGAGCGCGCGCTTTCTCGTCTCGAAAATTTGGAATAACCGGATATATTCAGTTTGAACTGGATCATTTGTATTTGGAATATAAAATCAGTGTGAGGCAGCTAACGAAATGTTTTTTTTTTATAAAATCTGGTATAAGAACTATCTTTTGTGGCGATTAAAGCCAAGCAAGAATTGTTATTTTTATCAGTAACAAAATTAGGAATTGATTTTGATTTTTACGATACTGTTTTTTGTTTATATTTAGTTGTCTAGAAAGCGCACGCCTGCATCACCCGACTATTACACCTTTTGTACATTAGCGGTCGTTTTTTCCTGAGACAGTATTAGAATGGTTGACTATGTGACGTCACAGCCGCCGTGCGCTTCGTATCTTGCCAAATTAGATAGAGGGCGGCGAGTGTGGGGACGCGAAGGATAAACCAACGTGGGTAGTTATAAATTATTTGCTTAAAAAAATTAGGTAATTTGAAAAATATATAAATTGAAAGGGCGATTTCTGTTTTTGACACAGAATTTGGTCTGTGGGTGGAATTGAATGAATGACTTACAGTCTTAGATGTAACTAATACCTATACATCATTTCAGTAGCTCGCAACTAAACCGCATGTGCAAACATCCTATTGCCATTTCTGATATAAATACCATACTTTGAACACCTTTCTTAGCCTTCTCACCTAAGGTCGTAGTTTGTGCCACGTTGAGTCACGTCCCCCGCGCCCTTACACAAATGTTGTAATGTACTTAACTTTGTTTTTTCATATATTGTACTGTTCCAACTTCCCTTTACGGGTGGCGATATTCCAACACCCTTGTCTTAGTTACACTTGGTAACTGGTTGCTGTTGTTCGTTGCTGATTGCTGATTGAGTGACGTTACTAACTACCCTACTTGGGGCTCTGGTTGAGGAGATTCACACTGAGTTTTTGTGATGATCGTATTTTAGTTGATTTGAAGTTGTCATGCTTTGGGGTAGTATGCATTATAGTTGGTGACGTCACTGAATCGTGACGGACCTCGGCAGTAGGTTTAGTTGTAGTTTTAGAAGGAGTTTGCCCGCTGTAAGGAGCACCTAGTAATACCTGATGTGTCATTACATGGATATAATATTAGAAATTAAAATTGTGTGTTTTATTTAGCGTGGGACTTCCTGCTGGGTTTGGTTTGTTGTATTTTACACTACTTTTTTATCTTTCTAGATAGTTTGCACGTTCAACTTGTAGTATTTAGTTATGGGGTTGCCATCTACACTTTTGGCTTTAAAATTGTGATTAATTACATTTTAATATTAGGGTGATCCCGACAACAGAGGCACTAATGATCAAAATTTTAACATTTCTACTAAAAAGTTGGCAACCCTAGTGTGAAAAAGTCATGATCATTTGCCCCACGGTGGGCGCCAAAAAACCTCGGTTGGTATAGGAGGGTGGGACAGACCGGACGTATGGTAAGTCAAGTAACGCGAATCAGGCATGCGTATTGCGTATAACAATTGTAAATTATAGTGTTACGCCGTAGTGCAAGCGCGTCTTCATATTCCTGACTAACTCAAGACATCACGGAGAGAGATACTTGGACACCGCGCATTGACGATTTAAAGCATATTCAAAGGTATCGCAAATCCAACTGACTCACTAGGAGAATCGAGCCAAATTATAAAGAAGATTCATGCTAAATTTGCTCATGCAGGATGGTAGTGTCACAATGATAGTAGATATTATGCGTTATACCTTTGAAAGTGTGACACGTCTTCAATCCGCGGTGCGTCCGGCATGGTTGGCATGAATGAATACGTAAACAAAATCTAATCTTCCATACAATATACTTCACTGTCAATTTATTAAGGCGTTTGCCACACGTTGGTTGTGATGCGTGCTATTAAAAATATTCCTTTTAAAGACCGCCTTTAAAAGGAATATTGTATACGTAGACACGTAGATTAGACCTTTAGACGCTTCGCTTCGGGCCACAGGTCTTCCTGGTATAAGAGTTGTTTTGCCAAAAAACAGGCCAAAATTTAGCCAAAAAGTTAATTTTGCTCAACGTTGCAGTCGCAGATGTAGAGAAGCGATTGGAAGTAGTGATTTAAGAACTGTTCGCTATACGAGCTAGAAGAGTTGAGCAATAACAGAAATGTAAAGGAACTTACCTATTTAGGAACACTGCGACAAAAGACGGTATATAAAATAATATTTTGCCAAAAAATCAAAAAGGAAATACGCCAGAGTAGCTTAAGAATGTGACAATAATAAGACGGGACGTTGCCAACTAAGACGCTATTACTATTTAATCACTTGGTTGCCATATACGTGAATACATTCCTCTCTAGTCATTTTTTTTTATATTTCTTTTTTCTCTAAAATTTGGCGGGAAACTGAATACAGAGTCTTATCTTGCTCAATACTTATTCTTGCCTAGTTGTAGTTAATTTCTATCGATAATAAGCTTGACGCAGTAGTGATGTGCCATACACCAGATATGCCATAGCACGCAAACGATAAACTAGTGATGTGCTTGTTCGCTCCAGGCTCACTGGACCAAAATGTAAACAGCATTGGAAAAAATATATTATATATTCTTAATTATGTAAGATTACTAAGATATACATAAATATACAATTTTGGATTCGTATAATGTTAAATTGAACATAAAAATACTATGTTGTGTGTTTTTAATGTATGGCAATGCTAGAGTAGTGTTGTAGCGTAGACATTTTGAAGTTTTACATACATATGATAAATAAATATGACTAACCGAAAGCAATAACATTTAATATTACTACAGCACGCGCGCGCTGCGGCTTGCACAAGAACGGTAGTGGAGCTAACGTTGTAAAGTCGAACATGTGTGTCGGTTGATGTTTCAGCTTCGAATACTCGGGGGAATAACCGTTGAATTTGAAAAATGAATGAACACTTTAAACAAATAACAATGATTAGATATAATTGGTACAAGGCAGTCTTAAGTTGAAATAATATCAATTAGAAAGGTATTTTGGCTTAATGGAATATAAAAACCACGTTCTGGGTGTCAATAGAAGCATTATCTAAGAATGAATCACTATCTAATGCATTTTAAATATTGATTAACAAAAGAAGCTCTAAAAGAGCTACCAAAAACAACATCAATATGACACATTAAATTAAATTAAGTAATAAAATGCACTTGGTTAAGTAACGACTGGGCACAGCAGCGCGCGCAAATGTTAGATTTATTATACCTAATAATATACACAATGCATACAAATACAAATATTTTTGTATAATAGGTATCTGTGTACTAGTAGTGTGTTGGTTAATCTTGTATTTTTAAATGGTAAGCGACGAAATGCGGGTAGTCCGTGTTTTATTGTGTGACGTCAGATTTATAAGTTTGTAGGACGTTGTGTTTGGATAATGGCTTTGTCGTGTCACAAGAAGGTTGTATCCATGGTTCCTTTGCAATTAGCCCTAAGTTAACCTTTCCATCTGGTATCTCTCGTCTTAGAAATATATCCCAGAATTTCCTGCACTCCCAAAGATTCTTTCATTCGGTGAATAATCGTTTTCCTGTAACATCGATATCCAATTACTAAAACCCGACATTGAAAACGGTTTTACAGCAAACTTCGGTTTGGAAGATTCCCTGCTAATTGGAATGTTCTAATTAAAAGCTACATCAGCTTGCTCGGCCTACTTTATCTTTACAATAATCTAAAATTGGACCTATATTTTAGAGTAAAGTGTGTAACTTATGTACATAGGCACACCCATGCTATAATATATTTGGCTTATTTAAGCGTAATTCGGGCCAAAGTCTAGCCCTCTTCTGCCACTATCAGTGGCAAGCCCGCCAAACTACTCCATCTCCCGTAGGTTTCTGTACAAAATTTGACCAATCACGGACCAGCTTTTATGTATACTACTAGACCTCTCAGCAGACTCCTAACTCGTGACGTCACTCAGCACACAGCCTACCTGTTTGTGTCGTCAACCGATATAATTAAATTGTTGAATAAGCGAAAGTATGTGGCGCAGTGTTTATTGTGTAGGGCGCTCGCGCCGACGCTTGAGGGCGTGCGGCCACGTTTCGTTCAGAAATTCTAAATATTTTTTCTAAATTGTGTCATGGCATGTTGCCGTGTTTGAGGTGGGGGTAGTCTTAAAACTTAGGTTTCAATGAAGTAAGAAATGGCGCGGTTTCTCTTATATTTATTCTACCGTTCTTTCCAACCGCGCGATTTCCAAACTCTAGTCTTGATTATGCCTGAAGTAAGGTAGTTTTATTGCTTTTTTTTTTAATTGGATATCTTCTAAATTATTCTGTGATAAAAGCCAGACACAGTCTGTCTTTGTAGTTTTATTATTTTGAAAATGAATTTGAATGCAACATGCCTCGACATGATATCGTTCAGAAACTTGGCGGCACTAACATGATTTTGCGTCGAAATCCGCGTAGTCATATGTCTACATTCCTTTATGTATATTTTTGAACGAATTACTGCATTTTATTTATGGTAGTTATATAAAACATAGTTTATCATAGACAAATTAGTGATGGGCTGTTTTTTTATTTACGTATCCACCGGCTAATAGAGGTTTCCTTATTTATGTTACTAGATAGCGCTAGTGTGTAAAAGTTTGTATATTATTTGAAGTAGATTTAAAATCCTGTATTGGAATATACAAATTTACTCTCCAATTTGACATAGTTCAAACATGTTTGGCCTAATTTTACAATTTAGAGTAGACAAATAAATGGAACAATAAGTAAAATAAGGTTTGGGTAATTTTCATGATCATTTTGTTGAAGCTCTTGTCACGTAGCGCCATCTAGTAGCACACTATGGAAGTTCTCAGTTTGTGCAATTCAACAGACTTATTATATGTATATTTTGAGGTACCCTGTAGTTACGGTTGGGTTTGGGTATGTAGCTGCGTAGATAACTTCGACTACGTCAGTCTACGGTCCCCGAGCATAGTGTGGTGTAATGTCTATGCGCAGGGAGTAAGCTTTGCCGCAAGGAGTATTATTAATGAATGTTTTGTATAATTAATGTAGATTATGATTTTAAAAACTAGGCAATAGTCGGGCTCTCTAGCGCCCCCTAGCTAGTGGACGCAGTAGTGCGCCGGCCGCGCGCCTCCTTCAGCCATTAACAATATTATGGTTCATCTTCACTTAGATACAATTATTAGAAAAAAATAATAAAATGGTAACACAAAACACAGCTGTTCTTTCATTTATCCGCTTTTTCGTTAGTTTTCGTACCTCTTCGTTAGTTAAAACATTAGTTTGGAGAAGAATATTTTTTTATTGAGACTCGTAGTATAGAGCTTTTGGGCCCATGTTGGGCGCCAGTACGAATTTTCTTAGTCGATTGACCCCAAGTCAGTAGTGTTAGTAATGTTTTGGAGATCAAAGACTATGGTTGGACATAGATGCATGACGTCATAAGGAGCTGTGTAACGGTGGAGTGTGCATGCCTCGGTGTCGACGGAGCCGCCTCGGGACCGAAGACGAAGACTACATTCATTTTTTATACGGTGAGGCAATACTGAAGCTGCAGTCTAATCTCTTGTCAGGTTAACACACTACCATCCTACATTTTAAACTGAACACCACTCTAAAAATGGAGTCTCTATCTGAAATAACACAAGTAACAACCTGTGCCTACCCTCACCCATAGTGAATATTTTTTGTTACAAAAAGTCTTATCAATCACATTTTCAGTAAAACTAACTCTGGCTAAATCGAATATTAAAGTGTAACATTGACAAGAAATTGGATACTAAGTAATTATTATAAAATATAAATACTGAGGGCATGGTTTTAAAAATTGTAGAATGGAGAAACAGTTGGTCGCCTCCGTATATTCAGTTGTGGTGAAGACCTTTATTAAGGAGAATGAAGAGTTACAAAGGGAATGGCTTTAATTTGAGCCTCGCTGTACCAGAGAAGAAAAAAATCTCACGAGGCAGACATTTTTGGTACAATCACTACCTACACACTTCTCCCTGAATTTATGTAAAGTGGTCAATTCATAAACTTACGGGTTTATCCCTTTTCTGAAACTTCTGTGAAATTGTTTCCTTAGCTTGCCCAAGACTAATTATTGATTCCTTATGGCACAGGGGAAAACTGTCGCCATTTTGGCATGAAGAGCTGCAAATACCTAAACTCTGACAACCGAAGTTATATTATTGGAGCAGAGAACTATCCCATTAGCAGCAGCAACCAACTGTTTCACCATAAATAAATAAGAAAATCAGTATTGTCATTCACATTACCGAATCTGCTGTTGAAAATATCGCTTAGTTTTTATTTCTAGTACCCATTTCCAGTAAAGTGCATCCCAGTAATTAGTTAAGTAGATAATAGACGTGGTACAAGCGGTGCTGGGTTCTTACTAAGTCAAATTCGTAGTTTTAGTTGAATGGTCGAATCGATTAGTTGAACATACGAGAATAATAATATTGTGATGTATAAAACTCCATGGGAGCCGCTTTTAAGATTTTTTTCGATTTTTAAATAAGTAGAAATAGACTTTTTTGTAGATTTAGAATGAGGAGTCATATCAACCGAAAGACACAATCGTATTGTGCCTTAATAGTTTGTTTTATTACGATTTTGCTTTGGAAACTAGAATCTTTTAGAATACGGACCAAAAGTTCAATTAGTTTGGAAATATAAATGAATAAAAAACATATTTTTTGTACAATTTACTTTTCCGTTGAAAATGTTGATGAAATTTTTCGAAACGACTAGCTGTCTCGGTAGTGTATTTATTAGAAAAGAAATGTAAACAAGTTATACAATGAATGTAGGTATCCCGTTTTGTAGTAGTACAAAGTAATTTAAGTATTTTGTATCTGCATATTGTTAAAAAGTCTTCCTTAATAAAAATAGACTGAAATATTAGTGACCCATGTAATTTTCTTTTGATATCCCGTTTCGCTGGGATGCACTAGATTTTATTAAGATATTTTATGTAAAGGGCACTTATTTAGATCTGTTTTAACAACAATCATCTAACCGGTCAATATTTTTCGCCGCCATTTTGTTAGTTTTTTTTTTTCAATTGTTAATGTAACCGACAAAGGAAATTAATTAAACAGCCTACCATGTAAAGGGTCTGAAAAAGTGCTTTTTTGTAATATCCGAGAGTGTTGATAGTTCTCTCATTGTAGTTGAAGTGTTCAGTAGCGATAAACCCCAGTACAATGAGTCTATGTACGGAGAGTGCCTATGTGTGACAATATTCTCATCACCTTTCATTTTAGTGAATGGTCACCTACGTTAGCTAGGTATTACCGACCAGTGATTTGATAGATTAATAATCTTACTCAGGAAATTGAAAATGAAACTGAACTTTAATCGAGACAATTTTTAACCAGAAGGAAGTATTGATTGCCAATATTTAAGTATAAATAAAGGCGAGCCTCCAAACCAGCGACGATTAATAATTTTTATCGTTAATCTTAAGCTTAAATGAAGCTGGTAGAATCCATTTACAAGATCCAATAAAATTTTCAATTTCCCGACCAAGATTCCAGTGACCAATATTAATAAACTGCAGAAGTATCAGGTAATGTTTGATAATTAAAAGCATTTAGTTTCGATTTAACTAAAATAGTCTAGTCAAACAGAAAATTGTTAACGTTATGTTTTTTTAAATCTCGAATAGATTAGGTATTATTTGTTTTTTTTTTTCAGTCGCACTTTTATGACTCCGATGTTAAGTTTTTTCTCATCGCAAAATGGGCACTAAATACTACCCGCATTTAATCGTTTTTTAATTTTTACCAAAAGGTATCGGGAGTGATAAAAGCGCGAAAATAGTTGTTTCTACGAACTTTGTACATATTTTAGCGTAAGATTGTTACTGAAATTATAATGTGTGGTGTATTTTATTCATGTACTTAAGTTACGTGTCTAGGGTGGTTAGAAACTTAGATATGTCTATCTCTTTCTCTCGTTTAAATATTTCGATTTGAAAGTAGAATATTATCTCCTTTAAGTACGAATATGATTGGGTTAGTGGACTAAATTGCTCTAAAATCGTTTCCAAAAGGAATTCGGGCAATATGAATCAAATCAATGATTGCCTACAAATTAAAGGTGCCTCAAGCACTCTTTAAATTTTATTTTAAACATTTTCATTACATAGGTAATTATAATTATGGCACCGTTTTTATCTACTGTTTTATTAAGGAATTACATCACAAAAATAACTCGACAACTACATACAGTGCTGCCACTTATTTTAGCCAATTTCTACCAAAATTTAGTCCACTAATCCAGTCTAGTGATTGAATCTCTTAAAATAACATGAAGTGCCCCGACGAATTTGTAAAACGTAAGCTCATTGTTCTATTTACATTCATTAGGCCGTAGTTTGTGATTTGTAATTGATCCTTTGGACGGAATGTATAGATTTTTTACTATATCTTACATTTTGAGACGTCGGCGTATTGTGGCGCGGTAAGATCGCTTTGAAGTAGCTTAAAATTAATAAACTCGGAAGTGACGGTAGTTTTACATATATGTGGGTGCTACATTATTAGCTATTGCATGCAGTCGGTGATATTCCTGCAAGTGACTTATCGTAAAAATAAGAGCTTTGTTCTTTTGTTAATATCTCAATTTGAATTTAGAAAAGAATACCTTAGGTTTCAAAACGTGTGACCTTCAAAAGTCGAATTGCCACTCCCTTCAAAACGATCACCGTGCCATATTAATCGTATAAATACTAGTCATTGTAGTGTTTTGATTGTGAAGAGGAATTATATAATATGTAACGAGAGTTTCATGCTTCTTATATATTTATTCTAATTATTTACTGGTTACCGGCGGTATGCCGGCGGCCGACGACGCAGTTTGAAATTGATCAAAACAATTAATAAATGGTTTACATTCATTTTTGTGTTTTATTACCCGTTGTTATGCAAATGATGGGAATCTTGTGAAATTATACGCGCCGTTTTATCGCTCCGAATGGGACGAGCTTTTTACAGCCGAACGAAGACACATTAGGCTAATGGCTTTTGTTGTGGCCATACATGGAGTTCAGCTACATATCTTACAGAACACACTACACACTACAGTACGTTTTATTTTCTCCGATTATGCATCACTGTCAAATCACAGTGATCTTTATTGGGGTGAGTCTCACTATTCCCATTAGGTACCTACCCATTGCAATGGTAATTAGGGCCGGATTTGAGGTCTGGAGGCCTTGGGGCAACAAAGGAGTGGAAGTCCCCCACCCGCTCCCAAATAATTTTCCAATTTTTTTTTTTTTTTTAATTCACTCGAGTTTTTCAATAAAGAATTTATTGTGAATCCAAGTATATCTTACATAATCTACAAATAATATTAATGGTATGTACAACTAAATAACAATAAATAAAAATAAAAAAGAAAGAAGGAAAAGAATCATAGGGCATCAAAAAAGTCATACGCATCGCTGTCGACAGGAAAAGTGCCCAAAAGGCTGGCAGCATTGCCACGTTGTATAGCGATACTGATTCTTTGGCCAAAAAATAGGCCAGCCCTCTGGTCACGTGAAGAGTGGACCAACCGCTTAGCGATGTCTCCAAAAACCAAGTGGGCACTCGGACCCCACAGCCCTAGTGTTTCAACCCCAAACGGCTCGAACATATAACTCCCAACAAGATTCGAATATTTTCGCCGTTTGAGGTTTTCCGCACTTGCAGCAGCCGCCCCAGCACAGCCCGCCGTGCTAGGAAGATGGAATGGCGCAAGGTTGTCGACACACGTTGCATCCCACAACAAAGGCCTGCCTAACTTCCAGGGCATTATGGTCATTCCGTCTGGTCTCTTCCCACCGTCGCGTGCCAAGCCTTTGGGTTCTAAAATAGCTGGCACCCCGGCGGTGGCAAGAGCACGGCGGATGTGCGGCGTGTCGTGCTATCCGGCCTGCGCTCTTACTGCAAGATAGGCCATGGTGTCCGAGGCAGTCGACAGCTTCACCGCACTGGCAGCGATGCGGAGCCGCGCAAGGAGCGCCCAGACGGAGACAAGTAGCGAGCCGGAAAGTGCTGTCACCCAACATAGTGCCTATGTTAGGTGATGGAAGCGCCTGAAGCCAGAGGCCCGACTCCCATTCTCCCACAGCCAGCAGACGGGCACGCTCAGCAGTATTGGAGGACGTATTGATAAGTTTATTCCGTACCAACCTGCAGAGCGGCTCATCCCATTGTCTCTGGGAAGATGGGTTTACGGGCCGATCTGTATCTGGGCAAGCCGCTGTCCAGGCGTTCACCGCATCAGTCGAGCACGGCACTTCAAAGTTAACCAGGGAGGGGGCTAAAATTTTCCTGGTTAACTTTTCGGTGCTGTGGACAGAGGACAGAAACGCCGGTAAGCTAATACTGGTAATTTTGCGGACGCCGAGGCCACCAAAACGGATGGGTAGTGTGGCTTGAAGCCACGCTCGGTCGTCCAAGGCCACGTTTAAAATGGATGTTACTGTGCTGCGAATAATTTGGTCAATTTTGTCTAAAAGATGTGGCTGCTTCCATAAAGGGGAAGAACGTAGAAAATATATAAAATTTGGGCCAAAACAACAATATCTAATCAGGGTGAATGCCGAATGTAAATTAATTTTGGAAAGTCTGTCCGAAATTTCGTTGAAGTTTTTGATTTTTTCGTCGATGAAACGAGAAAAGCTGTCTTCTAAAATTGGGGACCCTAGGAGGTGCAGTGAACTTTTTTTTAGAATTTTGATTTGCGGGGCTATTGCATTAAATTTCTCTATGGTCAGTTCTCTGTCGGTAATGTCAGAAAGGTAATTTTCACATTTTGAGGGGTTTAGGTCCAAGCCAATAGATTTAAATTGCTGTTTGAGCAATTGAAGGTCTTTCAAAACAGTGTCTACATCACCTCCTAGCGTTCCATCATCTAAATACCACACGTTAAATTTAGAATGAATTTAGAATCCAAGTAGATTATTTTAAGTATTTAACAAACATATACATAAACTAGCTGCCCGCCCCGGCTTCGCACGGGTTGCGGTACTTATCTACGGCGTACCCTACCTACCTAACCTACCTACCTACCCTACCTACCTACCTACCCTACCTACCTACCCTACCTACCTACCCTACCTACCTACCCTACCTACCTACCCTACCTACCTACCCTACCTACCCTACCTACCTACCCTACCTACCTACTCTACCTACCTACCTACTCTACCTACCTACCTACCCTACCTACCTACCTACCCTACCTACCTACCTACCTCCCTAACTCCCTACCCTACCTACCAAAAAAAAAAAAAAAAAAAAAAATAGATGTTGGCCGATTCTCATAGATACCGGATAAGCACAAAAAATTTCATCAAAATCGGTTAAGCCGTTTCGGAGGAGTATGGCAACGAAAACTGTGACACGAGAATTTTATATATTAGATATATTCGAAAACGAGAAATATCTGAAATCTAATTTTAGTGGTAACCAACGGAACCTTCCGAGCTTTTTTCGCCGAAAAATCGTTGATGATTTCGCTGAAATCCAGTTCCCGAAGTAAATCACGTTCAATGCTTAGGAGCGATAGCTTTGATAAACGGTATTGTCGCATCGTGGTTCGCAACCTATTTTTGATAATTGAAAATTTTGAAAGTGAGTGCTCTAAAGTGCAATTCGACACCATCAAAACCAAATACATTCTCAATGGGATTTCAAGGTTTGGGAATGTAGCTCTGAAATTTTGGTGTTCGAGAATTTGGTAATAAAATTGCTCCGGAGATTGGTCTTTTCCATAGTCCTTTTTGTACACGTCGATCACAGATACAAATTAGGTAAAGGTAAAACAGCGTAAAAAGTTTCAAAGGAAAAGTTTTTTACTAGTGTTTATTCGTCGGAATTTGAGGGTTTTTTTTCCGAAGTCTACTGTGGGGGCCCATCTTTTGTGGAGGCCCCGGGGCTGTTACCTCGGATGCCCCCGGCCCTGATGGTAAAACTGAGACTGCACGTTTTTTTCAAATCAGTCTCACTATACTGAGTGGCTTATGAAACGAATTGAAATAGTGAGACTCATGTCCTCTTACATAATGTCTCCGTATTCCCATTTAGAGTATTTTTTAATCGCCTGGTGAAAAATCAAAATCGACGATATCCTACAAGAAAATGGCTACAACAAGAATGAAATAAATGAATAAATAAATAAATGTATCTGAAACCTTAACTGTCAAACTTGACTTGCTTCGACAGTTATTTGTTTTCAGAACAAAAAAAAAAAGTATTTCAGTAAATGAAATGTTGAAAATCGGGGGTGGTGATTGTGTATGCAAAACAGCAGCCATCCGAACTGCGTAAAATGTTAATGGAAATACCATCACATAAGTTCGAAGAATTTAGTTTGCCATTATAAATAGAATTGAAAAGTAGGGGTGTAACAAATACAAGCGATTATTCCCGATAGGTAACACCCTGTCGTCAACACTGTGGACGATCGAGAATAAAAAGTTCCGTTTTTCGTTCCGGAACTTTTTATTCCCGATCGTTCCTACCTATGCATACTTCAAGAGTGCATTCATTTAAAGAGAAAGGAAGTAGGAGTAGGAGGGGGAAGTATACTTTCTAAAGTAAAACTTTTCCCGGGAGATAGGGTCCGTGGAATCGCTACTGCCCAACAACTCGCCACATGCTGCCGTCCGGGTTTATGTATCTCTCTTAGTTTGGCTTCTCACCCTAGACCTGTTTCGGCAAAGTAAACTCTACCGGATAGACCCAGAGTTTAGAAGCGCACAAGCCCCACCCCGACGCCAACGTAGAGATACGGCGGTGGGGTTACTATTATTTTCGTTTGTCTTCATACATACCTACTCAATACATTTTTAAATATTTTTACAAAAAGCATAGAAAAACATTTAAAAATATAAAAAATACTGGGCCATCGGCATCAGAAACAGGATCCAAGCTGCCGGTGGTCAGGGCTCTAGAGACAGGAACCTCATTATGCGAGCCGTATCCAGAAGTACTGCTCTCTGAATCAAGCCCTTGACCCAGCTGCGCAATGACAGCTTCTTGAGGTCTTGGTCGAGGCTCTCCGCTATTAGGCCATTTACTGTAATGATTATCGGTACAATGATTGCAAAGTCCACGTCCCACATGTCGACAACCTCGTGTGCTAAGTCAAGATACTTGATTTTTTTATCTTTCTCAGCTTTCACGAAATTCTCATCATGAGGGACAGCGATATCAACAATCATTGCACGCCGCTGTCGTCGATCTGTCACCACAATATCAGGCTTATTGGCTTACAATAGTCCTGTCAGTGATGATAGATCGATCCCAGTACAATGTGTTACGACCATTTTCGAGAACTGGGTCGGGCACATACCTGTAGTATGGTACTTCAGACTCCACAAGGTTGTACTGCAAGGCAAGTTGCTGGTGAATAATCCTAGCCAGTAGATTGTCTGTGCAAGTAGGTACGATCTAGGGACTAGAACCTACCTTGTGGCAAGGTAGGGGAAGGCGAGTGGCGAATAAAACTATAAGATGTGGAGTGCTACTAATATTTTAGTAATAATAATAAACCGCGACATTTGCAGCCTCAGGGAATATTTCCTTAAACCGATGTGGGGATGCACCGAGATGTGGTTGCAGTGGACTAGGGCCTCACCCCGCTCTCTTTGGCAAAAGAGAACTAGTGCAAACCTGCAGTACTATAGATACGACCGTAAGGAAGTATGGCAAGGCGCCACAGGCGCTTCACGGACGCTTTTTCCGGGCCCTCCATAGACTTGATGTAGACTTTTTGGCGTCCGTATCCTGCGGCGACCTCTTCGGGGAAACTGAAGGTTTTGTCTGTGCGATTATGGATGAAGTTATCATGACGAATAATTATCGGAAATACATTGTCAAGGACGGTATATAGCAATGAGAATCACTGTGATGCAAAATCAGAGGTACGATTAGGTACTACTACAAGGATCTGTTAGCAAAATTGTAGTGAAAAATTTGGAAAATCCAAAAGTGCACGCCTGATAATCTCA
The DNA here is from genome assembly GCA_917490735.1 of Dryobotodes eremita. Classification (NCBI taxonomy): domain Eukaryota; kingdom Metazoa; phylum Arthropoda; class Insecta; order Lepidoptera; family Noctuidae; genus Dryobotodes; species Dryobotodes eremita. The sequence continues at coordinate 12,089,147 of OU823269.1, read as the reverse complement.
TTCGATTCTATAAAAAATAACAAAAAACTAACAAAATGTTCAGTCGTATTTTTATATTACTAATTACAATTAAACTACATTGAATTAGATCGTGATTTTCGAAAGGACAGTTTTCGACAATAACGAGCGTTTAAAAAAAATGGACTCGATTATGTAGTTAAGTTTTTCGGGAGTTATCGTGACCACACCAGCGGTGCTATTCTCTAAGGATACAGCCTAGAGCGCAGCGCTGCCGCAGCGACGAAACACGTTGTTTTACCGCTGTTTCGTCGCTGCGGCAGCGCTGTTCGCAAGGCTGTATCCTTAGAGAGTAGCACCGCAGGATCCATACATACAGACACACGGACGCCCACAGAATATGTTTTTAAATAGCTTTTCATTATTTTAAATAGCAAAATGTCTTTTGAAAATAACACGAGTGTTGAAACTAGTGTTTTTTTCTTGACGTTTGTGTGTGAATATTATTCTATAAGTGCGATATGAAGTAAATAGAGACATTTTTAGCTCAACCAATCACTTGTTCTTTGTAAGGCGAGAGTAGAGCAGTACCTCACGCGCTTCGCTTATGAGGCGTGCACAAACAAGATGGCGGTGTAAGTTCTTTGGTCACGCGCCAAAACATATTTAAAAAAATATTAACTGTTAAAGGACAGTCCTCTCATCGGTGATCCGGCCGAGCAAGCTGAGCTACTGCTGTCATACGATTAGGTACAGTAGACGTAAGTACAGTCGACTACAAAGATATCTATACCCCATAAAGTTAAAAATACTTGTACCCTTGAAAGAAGTGTACATCCTTCGTTACAAATAATTATACACATGATATAAAACGATTATAGTGGTTCACTCAATGTGCCTATACAGCAAGAAGGACACTGTAATGTGTACGCTCGGCAAGAAATTATGGTATTCACCTTTCGTTACAATAAAATGTATACAAGCGGCATTCTAATTTAAAATTTCAGAAATTCTGTCAAAACCAATGGAAACTCTTTGGAGGGTCTATTATAATGGATATTAACTTCTTTGTGTTCTATGATGAGTTGATGACACATATAAATGTCAAACTAAAAATATTGCGTAATAGGTACCTACCTAATAGCTGTTCTTCTTATCCATCGTCTTTACGAGAATAGATACCTAAGAATTATTAATTATTTACGTTAGCAAAATGTACCGTATTGATGAGCACACCAGACACCGCATTGTCTCCTTACGGGAAACTGGCGTTTCAATTTCAGAAATATCTGAAGAAATAGGGATTACGGTAAAAATGATTATTATTAATTCCGGCCCGGTGGCGCATCTCTGTCGACAAGAGAACAAAAAATAATGGCAGACGTCACTTTTCATAGTAGGTACTAAAGCTTTAGTTTCCTAGGAAAGCAGAGAACGGTCATACAATAACGGCTATACAAATACCTACAGAGCTTTTTTTGACACTTTAAGGCGAAAGGGAAGCCCGCGAATTCGAAATTTTCTTGTTTTTCGCTATTCGTAGATCAGCACCCCAATTACGTAACACACTATCTATCATAATCTGAATCATTTTGAAGCCTATTGTTAATCCATTGTTTCATGTGTTCGAAAAATTTGTCTGCTCAGCAACGTAAATAACGCATTGAATGTTGTTGAACAGTCAAAATTAAACCCATTCCTACTGTTAGTGTGTTACGTAATTACCCCGCAGTATCGGGTTGTATGTTGATCTAAATACGATTCGCGGCCGTATCAAAATATTTATTCATAGAATTATAATCATAAAAATCATCAATACAACTTTTTAAGTTCATATTCCCCTATTGAATGACTATTTCTTGAAATAATGACGTTTGAGGCCGATTCTAACTTGGAGTTGAAGTGCTGATACTAGGTAATTATTATAATTCTGTAAATCCATATTGGTTACGGTTGCCAATTATATTTTAATCAACATACAACTTGACACTGACCTGAATATTTCAAAAAACGTAAGAAAATTTGAATTTCGCGGTCTACCTTAACGCATCCCCCTTAATGTCAAATACAGGCCAAAAGTCAGAATTTTATGACGGCCGTTATAATTTGTGACGGAACCGCTTTCTCAAACCAAAGCATTACCTACGTAGTTTCGTTAGGTCCATGGTATAATAATATACTTCGCCAGGTATAGCATTCCGAGACACAGTGGTCACGTGGGTGACACAAGCCCACGTCATCACTGCTGTTACCAGTAGTGTGTCATAATAACTCCCCAACCACCTTTATTACCTGTGCGAATCCGATAAATCAATGAGGTTTTAAATAACAATTACGTCAGTATAAGTTTAAATTGAATTGTTTCGTTTGATTAGAAAAACAAAATGACAATTTAAATGCTTGATATATATTTTTTTACAGAATGGTGACTGAAAATGTTTCCATACTTCTTTTATTTTTTGCAATAAAGTGGCAACTGGATAGTGACGTAAGCTTGTGTCACTCTCGGAGTGCCAGACCTTGTTTTTTTAGACCATGGTTAGGTCCATAAAAAGCGAAACCGTTCCAGAGTAGGTTCAGATTTTAAGCTTATTGCTACATACCCACTATTCACACTGTTAAGTCTGCAGCTCATGCTGTGTAATGAAGCTTCATGAATGTTCGTATCGGCCAAACTAGACGATTACCCGATTTACGGAGGAGGGAAATTAGTAAGTGGTTCTTGGGACAGGGAAAGGGGTAAACTCTCAAGTCTCTCAATATCACTTCAATCAAACTGTCTAGCCTTTTCCAAACTTTGTTAGGTTGGCTTCCAGTCTAACCGGATGCAGCGGAATACCATTATTTTACATGGAGCGACTGCCCAGGTAGGCTATGGCTCCGGGTAAAATACTGGTAGATATATCTATCTCAACATTACTTATGCTATTTTAAAATTGAATAGAAGAAAGGACCTACGATTAAGGAACCCTCATTTCTGCGGTACTGAAACCTCTGGCGACGAAATGGTAAGTTTACAGAAAACACCAACAGGCTTCAAGACCACTCTCCATACTTGGTGTCACTGCACAGCTGACTAGAGAATAATAGCAGCGTCTTTAATAAGCCGGTATCTATTTTCAATAAAATCTAATTTCATACAAATTAAATTCATACCTACGGTTGTCTTCCATCGTTCCCATGTTAATAACTGTAAAAGACATTATTAACTTATTATTAATATACTTTATACCAGTAGGTAGATGTCTTTTAGCAGACAGAAAGACACGTCAGGGTGTTAGTACACCCTGACGTGTCTTTCGTGTGACGTGTCGGGGGGGGGGGGGGGGAAGACACGTCAGGGTGTTAGTACACGGGGTGCTAGGACAGGAAACCTCCCCGTGTGTCCGTGGGCTGGAGTTTCCCTTGGATGCGTCTGGGGGAAAGGCCAGTCTCCGGGACGGTGCACCCTGGGGTGCGGGCAATAACTCTCCATTAGGTACTCTGTGCCTAAGGGGTCTTGTTGCCCGTACGCTAATATCCTGTCGGAGGAACGCTCCAACGTGTGTCTCTCTGTTCAGCAGAGACGCACAGCGGCGGAGTAAGAGCGGGCTCGGTGTGCACTAACCCTGCCGCCGGGCAGGCAGTAAGGAGTCTGCTCCTTCTGCCACCGTTAGTCTCGTAGCCCCGAAGATCGTCAACGTCATGTCTCTGACTTTTGACGGGGGTCGAGGGTCTTGGCTTAACCGCGCGGACCGCGAGGAAGATAACCTCTATAAAAAATTCCTCTAATATCAAGTTCTGGTGCGCGGCGAGGGTATGAATGGCTGAGGAGTAGTGTCATCTACAACTTTCCAGTTGTAGGTGGCGCATCAGTCGCTAGCGCACCCCCAGCCAGAGTACCAGTGGACCCTCTGGTTGGGTTAAAAATGTACACTTACCTAGGGACAGGGGGTGAACCTGGGAATGACATTTTATATCCCCCATACTCGTGGGATTAAGTATGGATAAAATTTCAACAAAAACCAAACCAACAGAAAGAAGTAGTGGAGAGGAGGGGAGCGATGCGGGGTCGGAGTCCGACGCTGCATCTGGCGCGAAGGGTTCTTTCAAGAGCCCGGAGCGCGTAGTGGTGGGAGATGCCGAGAAGAGCCGAAGGCTCTTCCAGAAGCGCCCCAAACCAGGGGATGGCCAGGGGTCGTCCTCTGATGGCGGGAAGGGCGTAACCCGCAGAAAAGTTACTCGGCGAGGTGGAGTACAAGAGCGAAGTACCGGCAAAGGGCGCTCCACCGAGGAGGATAGTGAGCCGAGCCGAGTCAGCCCAGCTGAGCCGGCCCAGCCAGTCGAGAGGCTCGCCACGGAGGGGTACGACCCTGGAGGGGCCAGTCGCAGGGCGGAACTGTCCGAGTCGTCAGGCGGTGAGCCGGACGCCGCTGGCGGCTCGAAGTCAGAGCGACTGGCCAGGCTGGAGGCGGCCGTGGTAGCTGCGCTAAAGGGTGTGGCCTTGAAGAGGATTCAGTCCTCTAAAGACAAGGCCATACCCGCTGCCGCGGCTTCCATTATGGAGGCAGTGAAGGCCATCAAATTCGGGCCTCAATCGGACGGGATGGCCGAGATGCGGGCGGAGATTACTCGCTTGACAGCCACTATGGAGCTCCTCCGAAAGGAGAACGAGGAGCTCCGAGCGGACCTGGCCGGCCTCCGAGTAGCCGGCCACCGGGAAGTTCCACAGGAGGGCGCGCAGCATGGGAAAGACCGGCCGGTGCCGGTGCCTGCGGAGGACCGGGTTTTGGCCCTGGTGCGGCGGGAGCTGGCTGCCTTCCAGAGCCGATTTTCCGCTCTGGAGGCCGTTGTCCTGCGCCCCCCGCTAGCGGCGAGCCGGCAGGTGTCGTTTGCCGCCGCTGCGGCCAAGCCAGGAACGGCAGGGCGGTCTAAAGGCGGGCCCGTGCCGAAACCCGCGGGGCCGCCCCCGGCTAAGTCGGCACCGCCCAAGCCCAAGAAGGGTGGGGTGGCTACGCAGGCGGCGAGGGCCCCAGCCCCGGCGGCGAGACGGCCGCCCCCCCCGCCTCCTAATACTCCTCCGGCCGACGCCGAATGGCAAGTGGCCGGAGAGAAGAGGAAGGCGGGTAAGGTCTCAAGGGCGGCCAAAAGGAAAGAGAGGCGGCAGCGGCGCAAAGAGCGAAGCGTCGCGGCTAGGCTCCGCGCCCCGAAGTCCGCAGCTGTAGTGATCACGCTACAGCCGGAAGCGGAGAAGAAGGGCGTGTCCTACCGCGACGTGCTCACGAAGGCGAGGGCGGCGGTGAACCTGCAGGAGCTGGGCGTCACCAATGGCATCCGGGTAAGAGTCACTGCGACCGGGGCCCGGATGCTAGAGGTGCCCGGTGCGGCGAGCGAGCGGCCCGACCGCTGACGCTCTGGCCGAAAGGCTCAGGGCGTCCCTAAATGCGGACGAGGCCCGAGTGTCCAGGCCCACCAAGTGCATCGACATGCGCATTCTGGGCCTGGACGACTGTGTGACGGAGGCTGAAGTGGTGGCCGCCGTCGTCAGGACTGGGGGTTGCTCTGCCGAACAGGTGAGAGCGGGCTCCATCCGTCCTGACCACAAGGGGCTGCGAGCCGTTACGGTGAGCTGCCCCGTGGCGGCGGCCAGGAAAGTCGCCGGGGAGGGCCAAAGGCTCCTGGTGGGCTGGGTTTCCGCGCAGGTGAAACTGCTGGAACCCAGACCTCTGAGGTGCTTCCGCTGCCAAGTGGGCAACCACGTGGGAGTGCAATGCACCTCGGAGGTGGACCGCAGCGATCATTGCTTCCGCTGCGGTCAGCCCGGTCACAGGCCGGCTCGTGCAACGCCACGCCGCACTGCTTTTTATGTGCGGCAGCTGGCAAGCCGGCCGATCACCGGGCTGGGAGTAAGGCCTGCGCTCCACCCGCCAAAGCCAGGGGCAGGGGCAAGCCCTCTGCCACTGCCGTCACCGCCGCACCCGCCGCCACTGCCGCCGCCGCTGCCGCACCCGCCATCGTAGCTGCCGCAAACATCGCGGCAGGGCCCTCACAGGGGGCTCGGGAGGGGGCTGACATGGAGTGCCAATAATGGCCCCATTACGCCTCCTCCAGGCGAATATCAACCACTGCGCCGCCGCTCAGGATCTCTTACTCCAGAGCATGGCGCAGTGGTCGATCAACATCGCCGTGGTCGCTGAGCCGTACTTTGTCCCGCCCAGGGATGACTGGGTGGAGGACCTGAGCGGCTCAGTGACCCTCATTTCGTCGGCCGCCGCCGGTACCCCGTCGCTTGAGGCAGTCAAGAGGGGACGGGGTTGCGTGGCAGCACGGTTCGGGGAGATTGTCGTGGTAGGGGTATACTTCTCCCCGAACCGAACTCTCGCCGAGTTCCACAACTCCCTTGCGGAGTTGAAAGTCGTCGTCGTCGGGTACCGTACCCTCCCTGTGATCGTACTCGGGGACTTCAATGCCAAGAGCACGGCTTGGGGTTCCCGGTACACGGATACACGGGGCGGGATGGTGGAGGACAGGGCTCTGGAGACAGGCCTGGTCGTCCTAAACCGGGGTTCTGTCCCCACGTGTGTGCGGATGCGGGGCGAGTCAGTGGTGGACATCTCGTTCGCCAGTCCCGCTCTGTCACCGCGTGTCATTGACTGGCGCGTCAAGGAGGGGGTGGAGACGTACTCCGACCACCGGTACATCCGGTTTGACGTCTCCGCCCAGACCTCGAGCGCGCTGGTCCGACAGGCCCCGAGTGGTCCGCGGTGGGCGCTGAAGATGCTGGACCGGGAGCTCCTCCTGGAAGCCTCGATCGTGCAGGCCTGGGTGTCATCACCGGACAGGCCTGCTGACATCAACGACGAGGCAGAGTGGTTCCGGGAGGCCATGTCAGAAGTGTGTGACATGGCAATGCCCCGGGTCCAGCCCGGACGCGCCTGGCGCCAGGTGTACTGGTGGTCGCCGGAACTAACGTCTCTGCGCGAGGCGTGCGTTGCCGCGCGGCGCCTGTACACCAGGCACCGCAGGCTCCGTATCCGCCCTCCGGATACGGAAGCCATTCAGGCGGAGCTGTACGAGGGTTACAGAGTGGCGAAGATCGCCCTCCGAGCGGAGATCCTGCGGGCCAGGGGACTGGCCCGTGAGGAGTCGCTGGGGACTCTGAACAGGGACCCGTGGGGGCGCCCATATAAGGTGGTGCGGGAGAAACTCCGCCCATGGGCTCCCCCGCTGACGCAGAGTCTCCGGCCCCAGCTCGTGGAGGGCGTGGTGAGCGCTCTGTTCCCCTCGCGGGGGGAGCATACTCCCCCGCCCATGGCTCCGCCTCCTGCGGTGCCAACTGCGGACCACAGACCCGACGATGACGACGTTGCTCCTGAGGTGACCGAGGTAGAGTTGAGAGTGGCGGTACGTAGGCTGAGTGCCAAGAATACCGCCCCAGGACCCGACGGCTTACCTGGAAAAGCCTGGGTCCTGGCCTTGGAGGCTCTCGGGCCTCGACTAAGAGGGCTCCTAAGCGCATGCTTGGAGGAGGGCCAGTTCCCACTTCGTTGGAAGACGGGGAAACTGGTCCTCATTAAGAAACCGGGGCGCCCGGCGGACTCTCCGTCCGCTTACCGGCCCATCGTGCTGCTCGACGAGGTGGGCAAGCTCTTTGAAAGAGTCATTGCAGACCGCCTCGTCGGGCAGCTGGTGCGGGTGGGGCCGGATTTGGCGGAGAGCCAGTTTGGTTTCCGCAGGGGGCGCTCCACGGTGGACGCCATCATGCGCGTGCGAGCCCTCACGACGGGGGATGCTGTGGCCCGGGGTGGGGTCGTCTTGGCGGTGTCTCTAGACATCGCCAACGCCTTCAACACCCTGCCCTGGAGTTGCATCAGGGAGGCATTCCGGTATCACCGGATGCCGACCTACCTCTGTCGTGTAGTCGAGGCCTATTTGACGAATAGGGCGGTGATCTACCCCGGTCACCAAGGAGAATGGAACCGGCGAGAGATGTCGTGCGGTGTCCCACAGGGATCGGTCCTGGGGCCGCATCTGTGGGACATCGGTTACGACTGGGTGCTGCGCGCCGACCTCCCTAGCGGCGTCAGCGTAGTGTGCTACGCTGACGACACGCTGGTCCTGGCGCAGGGGAGGTCGCACCAGGCGGCGGCCGAACTAATGACACGCGGGGTTGCGACAGTCGTTGAGAGGATCCGGCAGTTGGGACTCGAGGTGGCCTTGCACAAGTCCGAGGCCATGTGTTTTCATGGTCCTCGGAACGCGCCACTGTCGGGTTCCCAAATAACGGTAGGAGGGGTTCACATCGGCGTCGAGTCGACGATGAAGTACCTGGGACTCGTCCTCGACAGCCGGTGGAACTTCGTCGAGCACTTCCGACGTTTGGCTCCCAGACTGCAGCGGGCCGGGGCTGCTTTGAAGCGGCTCTTGCCCAATCTGGGGGGGCCAAACGCCTCCTGCCGGAGGCTCTACGCGGGGGTCGTGCGGTCCATGGCCCTTTACGGGGCACCGGTGTGGGCGCTTTCGCTAAGGCTCCGGCCAGCCCGCCGGTTGAAAGCGTCCCAAAGGGTCATGGCCATCCGGATGGTACGGGGATACCGCACGGTCTCCTGCGAGGCGGCGAGCCTCCTTGCCGGATTGCCGCCGTGGGATCTGGAGGCAAAGGTCCTCGCGCACGTTTGGGAGTGGCGCGAGGAGGCGAAACGCCGGGGCGTAACTCCGCTGCCGCGAGAAATCACGGCACAGCGGACAGAGCTCCGGCGGGATCTCATGGCGGCATGGAGAGTGCGACTGTTGCAACCCAGCGCAGGGCACGCCACAATTGCGGCGGTAAGACCCCTCTTTGAGGAGTGGCTTGAGAGGCGCCACGGCGTCCTCACCTTCCGCCTGACGCAGGTCCTCACCGGACATGGCTGTTTCGGGAGGTTCCTGTTTCGGATAAGGCGGGAGGAAACGCCCGGGTGTTACCATTGTGTGGATCGACCGGAGGACACGGTGGAGCATACGGTGGAGGTCTGCCCGGCTTGGGCGGAGCACCGCCGTGTCCTCGTGGCGGCGATCGGCGGCGGCGACCTCTCGCTTCCGGCCCTGGTTCAGGCCATGGTACGGAGCGAGAGGGAATGGGAAGCCGTCACCTCCTTCTGCGAAGCAGTAATGCTCGCGAAGGAGGAGGCGGAGCGCGAGAGGGAGAGGCAATCTCTACGCCCTCGCGCCCCTAGCCGCCGCAGGAGGAGGAGACACCCTGGGCGTCGGGAGTCGATTGCCGACTCCCGGCCACCGTAGGCGCGGGCTTGCGGACGGCGAGCAATGGGCAGCTCGCCGTCCGGTAAGGACCAGGCCCGGGTCGACGGCGCGTCGTGTTCCACGCGCGCCTCAAAGAGATGTCAGCACCATTGACGGGGTCCGATAGGACCGATGCCTGCCGGGGTCGCGGATTGTTCGAAAGAGTTACCGTGGCCCTGGCGCACAGGCAACTGAAGGAACACGGGTGGGTTTTAGTCAGTAAGAGTCTGACACGCCCTTCCGCTCCGCCCAGAGCGGGAGACGTCATTTGATGATTTCCCACACAAAAAAAAAAAAAAAAAAAAAAAGGGTGTTAGTACACGCCTAAAAATAAACTCGCTAGATGCTGGAAACACTGAACGCAGACAAAAAAAACTGTTAAATTCATAGAGACTGCACGAGTGCTGCGCGGTCGTCACAGACCGGTCGCTACGCTGCGCCGTAGGTCGCCGCGTAGCGAAGTGACCGTTTCACTACGCTACGTGCTAAGCTACGGTGTAGTAGTTTAAGGGGCCGTGCACGAAATCGACTGATTTTGATCAATTTCGTTCATTGTTTGTGAGAAAGGGAAAAAGAATTTAAATAAAATTATTTGTGATTTGAAAAGACGAGTTCTTTGTTTTGCATGTAACTGAAAAGGATTTTACAAATAAGTTAAGTAATCATGGAAAATCACTAATATCCACAGCAAGCCTTCCGAAAAATTACGCGAGATTGATGTTTGATCATCTTTTTACAAGAAACTACTTTTGATTTTGAACATTAAAAAATATCATCAACATTATTATATCGTCTACTTGCACGTGGCTGGACCACTTTTTTCAATTTTCATACACAATATAGCAGAAAAATAATGTTGAAAACGCCATTTTTTTTAAAAAAACCTTGTCAGTAATGTATTTTTTCGTATTATTTAGCAAATCATTTTAAGAAATCTAAAAATCACGCATTAGTCTTCAGCTATCTCTGAAATAAAATCACTATTTTATCTTATGATCATACAATATCTTCATTAAGTAAGTCAATGGCGAAATAAACTATATTTTCGAGAGCGCGAACGTGATGAAACTACATATTAACTGATGCTATCACTGACAGGAATGGTTTAGCGCCATGAAAACTGTATTTTTGTAATCATACAGACTTAATGTATCAATTATTTCCAGCTTTCTAACAATTAGATAAGAAATTGACAAAAATTGGCTTATTTCGTGCACGGAGCCTTAACGAAACCCATAGAATTTTGTGATGTCCACGGCCATATTAATAATTATGTTTCTGTTGCCGCTATATTGACGAAAATTGGCAAGAAGGTGTTTTCTGCACCCTTACCGCTATACAAGGGCGTGGTGAAATTATGAAAAAAAAAATGGGTTATTTTTATTAAACAATAAAATATGCATACAGGATAAACTTCTTATACTAAATTAACTTCTTATACTGACTAACTTCTTATACTGACAAACTATTAAAATAAAAAAATAATATAACTAAAACATGGGGTAAAAAAATTCCTCCGCATCGCTGTCGACTGGTAATGTATCCAGACTGGCGGCCTGAAAGTCAGACCTTGGATCACGGGAAGTGTCAAGGGTTGGCACTCCCCATACATTTAACCGAGGAATTAAAAAAATAACTCAATGCACATAAGCGTGTTGATATATTGTTGGTTCCCATATTATTAAAAAGATGATTTATTTATTTATAGGAACAACTTCGTTTTTCATAGATTTTTCTGGAAATACTATGAAATATAAACTTAATTAATAATATTTATTTATTACAAAACTTTAATATATTTATTATAAAATCAATACTGTGCCTGCGTAAATTTTCATCCCGACTACGGAACCCTTCACTGTGCGTGGTCCGACACGCACTTGGCCTGTATTTTCTACATGTTTTCTAACAAACCAGTATGGTAATTGATTAGTATTTTGTCTAAAGCAATTAGACTGTTCAAAATGCAATTTGTACTTAGAGTTATTACCTAATAGCACTGAGTTATTCATTTTATTTAAATTCAGTCAGTTAAATTTATATATTGCGAATTTTACTTATGAAACTGAACTCTGAACGTAATCAGCACATCTAAACTGCGTTCAAGAGCTGTTAGTGTCAATATTATTGTGGAATATTGATATGAATAGCTCTTGAACGCGATACGATACGCGATATCTTAAATATCTTTGTTGAAATCCCTTATTAACAAAAAAAGCTTTCGCTAAAACCGTAAAATAAAACACCACAAACGAATAACTCTTCAGAAAAATGGCAAAAATGCCAGTTCCCGCCGTTTGCAGGCGCGTCACGTGACGGCCATGTTTGTTTTACTTTTTCTAAACAATGCGGGCACACGTAATTGCGCGGTGAGCCTGCGACAAGTTTTTTAAATATATTTTTAATGTCCCGAGCATAAGGGTGGGATGTTCGCATTGTTTGATTAGGAAATTCGTTTGAAACAAGCGCTGTCCCGTTTTTTTAATAGGTACAAGTATTTTAATTAATTGAATGTGGAAGTAGGTCAAAGTTAGGTTCATTTGTGTTACAAAGTGAAGAGCAAAGTTAATAGGTATGGTAAACCTATGGTTTTAATTCTGGAATAGTAAGAACTTTTTAAATCTTCCAATCTTCATACTTACCATACTTAATGTATGGTAAGTATGTGCCTACCTACTTAAGCCAAAAAACAACACAATTATACTTTACTGAAAAAACTTTTATGCTTACCTACACACAAAAACAACTGACTTCCAATAAAAACACTACAAAGTCCAAATAACACTAGTTTCGGAAGTCAGCGGCCTGTTAATTTTTTTTTGTATTTTTGTCACCTTTTTAGTATTTTCTTTGGAAATCGGTAAAAAAAAAGAAAGAAAATATCGTGCACCGCGCAACAATGGATTCCCACCCATACAGTGACGGTGACCACAGATTACGGAACTCCTCTTATTTGGCGCGACCGCGACTAATAACGCGCCATTTAAATAATATTCACGTAGAGAGAGTTTTACATTTTTCTGAACGGGAATGCATTGTGATTAATTTTAATTATTACCTTTTGATGACAGTACCTGGTATTTGTGGCGTTTCATTTTGGTAATTTGTGGGCTTGAACATATTTTTATTGTTGTCTGTCGCTAAGGACAGAAATAAAACATTTTGGTGGAATATTAATGTATTTTGTCAAGTGTGCAAGCAAGTATGAAGCCGTGATATGAATATCTTTATTTTGCATAAAAATATGTTACATAATAAGTAGGTGGCATATAAATAAATGGTTTTACATATTTTACTTACTACAGCATGTAAAAAAATCCTTAAAATTAAATTATAAGAGATCGTTTGATCAAAATATATCATAAGCGAGCTATAAACTATAACAAGGGTACAAGACAATGTCAATTAAAAAAAAATACGCGGGTGTCGTGGAGCACTCGGTTGGAAGAAGTTCCTTTCGTAGTATATTTATAACATCCATAAAACAAATTTGATTACCATAAAAAGAGTTATATTGACTAAACCTTAAAAGATAGACATATTCTGTCGCGGCCTATTTTTTTGAGTTTTTAAAGGGGAACAATTCCGACATACATGATTTTTGCGTAACTTACGCAGCGCACGCAACTGAAGCTCTCAAAAGGAATCATTTGTTCCCGTTTTTGCAACATTTTCTTTATGCTCCGCTCCTATTGGTCGTAGCGTGATGTTATATAGCCTAAAGCCTTCCTCGATAAATGGACTATCCAACACAGAAATACTTTTTCAATTCCAACCAGTATTTCCTGAGATTAGCGCGTTAAACCAAACAAACAAATAAAGGCTCGTGACGGAATCTCGTGACGGAAAATTCTTACACTTCTATCGCCTAGCCCCCATCCGCCAAGTCCGTACCGTGCGATAAGGAACTTCGTTCCAAAAAGTTTTTGTTCGGTATCCAATTGACCTTAAAGACTGCGAAAAGCGTCTTCGTACGTAAAAACGGTTAAGTACTGGGTAACGCAAAAGGTTGTTAGTATGTAGGTACCTGTACTTAAAATCTCAGACGATTCACAGATGAGACACTGACTACCTACTTGATAAAGTGTATTCTATTCTTTCCTATTGTACCTAAAATTATAATGGATGACCACTTCTCTACCAGACTCACACACAACTATGTCTAAAACACGCTTCCACATTCAATCACACATGTAACCACTACACACGCTGTTTTCACAACACTAGTCAATGTGACGCACGATTTCATTCGCCTCCCTAGCATCTGTCATTGACGTTTGAGCAATTTTTCGCGCGCAAACTAAAGTGTTTCCAGCCGTGAAATACAATGTCACTGGCAAGAAGCATGAGCCTGAAAAAAATTGTTTATTCCGTCCCTTCCTTCGTTTTTTGTTTCAAACTTGAACGGAGTTAGGCTTACTACGAACGTACGTTTTGGCCGTGTAAATGAAACGGACACATACCTACCTATTCAAACAATTCAAAAAAAGTTAAACTTAGTTTGCCTCGATCATAGTTAATCTAGTATGTGTACTGGACATTTTTCAAAAGTTTATGATTGATACTGACGCATGTGTAGACCTTGATCAATGATCAGTCTACAAAGTTGTAGCTTGTGTCACTTTGTAAAAAGAACAGAGGTCTACTTACTTTTTAATTTCTTACCACAAAATTAGAATATGAGAATAAGCTAGCAATGTAGGTACAGTCGACCACACGTCGGTGGTAACAATTTGACCTTCAGCGGGCCAGGTGTAGTCCGGATATCAATAGATTTGATCACATTTTCTTTGATTTTGACAGTACAGCCACGGCTTTTGCGTTATTTATGTTGTTAGGCAGATGAATTTATTATACCTATGACACAATGGATTGGAAATATCTTTCAAAAATCTTAGATTGTGATTGAAACTGTGTTACAGAAATTAAGGTGCTGGGTTAGGACATAGGATACTTTTTTTCCCGGTACATTCCCGTGCTATAATTTCCGACCTCCACGCGAGCTAACCCACAGGCAAAAAATTGATTTTTATAATATTTATTGCAGCAAACTAGGTTCTTAAGCTTCATAACACAGCTCCCAGCCGTTGGTTTGTTCATAACGTAATGACAAACGTTCGCAACATCGCAGAAACAAATGACGCATGAACGCGAGATAAGCCGAGCCGTCGCGCGCCTGAGTTATGGCGTGCCTGCCCTGTGGAACTATGAGGCGCAGTGGTGGAGAAATGTTTGAGAGAAGTCATCTTGACTATATTTGTGGACAACTATAGGTAATTTGAGAATAACTCATGCCATGGCAAAGTATTAGCCAGTCATTGTGATAGTGGGCGTCTACGGTCTACCTACCTAGGTCGTGCCAGCTACTTACCTACCTATGTATCGCCACTCGTGGAGAAAGTGCAAAGTTTGATTGTATGATCTTATAAACTAACTAGTCACTTCTACAGTCATGATAATGAGCTAGAAAAACCCTTTATAAATAGGTAGGCGAAGTAACTCCATATAATGTTTTATAAAATCATATTCAACGTCAACTTTACTAGAAAATCGCTTACGAATTTCACAATTTGTACCATAATTATCTTTACACATCGTTCGTTCACATGTCAAATTACGTCACACGTTCCACACTATTCCACCAACTTTAATTTTCACTAAGACTGGCAACACTGCGCTAATCCCAGATTACCTCAGACCCATGGACCCAGGTGCTACAGACTAGAGGTGTTACGTCCGGCTAGCACCTGTAAGTACCTGTAATTAATCGTAGCTCGTCTCGCGAGGATGTTGATGGATGGACGGGATGCTTAGTGTAGGGTAATTTATGTTTTGTGGCTTATACATTAGTTAATTAGGTTAAGCCACATTAAAGCGAAGCTTACTTACTTAATTAAAAATAAGGATAAAATGCCTACTTAGGGTTAGGTAGGTACTGAAATTGCTTAAAAGGTTGATTACTGAGTATTAGTTACATCCTACCTATAGTTAGAGAGAGATCTTTTCGTTAGTTACCTAGGTAAGGTATGTAAAGTAACTCTGCGCTAGTATGTTGTAGAGATGCTTTTATTATTGTGATTAACTTTATTTGACAACCACCTACAACAAAAAATACCTAAATAATATTATTTTCTATTCTATTGTAACAGTAGCACATTAGAAAGAAAATAAAGAAAGAAGAAAAGAAAGAAAGAAAGAACAAAACCTGTGAAGCATTGATTTTTTATGAAATATATGGCAATGGGGTTAAAAATAGGTGGCAGTAAGTACTGTTCAACGTCTACAAACCGCCATTGTTTTGTTTATGGTTGCTTTTGTGTCGATCACAACTTATACGAAAACTAAATAAATATATATGAGACTTGCACTATTAAAAGACGAGCTAAGGAAAATGGAAGCGTCTACCACTGGTAAATAGCAGCTTTAGTGGAAAAGACAATAAATTATGAACGTTTTATAATTAATAGGTTAACTTGTGTTTGTTAGCTTGAAGTTCATTTTTTGGTTAAGACTGGAGGCATAACGAAAGGGATAACCTGATCGGAGTTGAAAACCAACTCGAAGATGATCTTCCTGACAGAAAAACTTCAGAGATGTTAATTCTAGCACTGATCTATTATGATAATTTAAACACACACACACACATACACACCTTTACTATAATTTACGTAATATCACATCACAAGTGCCTGTAGGTAATAAAAAAGGACCTAGTTCTCTTGGGAGCATCACCTGTATACGATTTCTCCCATAAAACTCGTCAGGTTTAAAAAGGATAGCACATAGTTTCGACGAAATATCGGAATACCAATTTTTTTTTTTTAAATCTTGCTCCTACTATTTTCATCTTATAAGATTCATGGCAAATACATGGATCCCCGTATTTTTGCAGTCAATAGCTGTACAACGGAGAATATTAATTAATTATGTGTAAAAGGAGTCGTTTGTTTACAAAAAATGTATGGATAGTGTCAGCTAGCTATCAAATTCTTGGACGTTGGATAGCAGCGACATCTGAAGTGAGCAATTGGCAGTTTTTATCCCCATTAAATGTAGCATATAATTAACCAATCATATAGTTAAAATTACTGATCCTATTTGGAAACCTGAGAAACCTTTGAGAAACCTTTTGGAACATGAGTGTAACTAATATCTACACAAAAAAGGTGATCAAAAACTGTATCGTTTCTAAAGCATGCCAATTATTCGGGTTCCTATTGATGTAGGTTGGTAAATGGTAACTATGCCACTTTATTATTTCGTAAAATAGTTATTAATAGACATTCTAACGGCACACAATGACACACAGTACCTATCCCACAATAAACACACTTTAGCATCCATCGCTTTTTGTCCACAAAATACATCCATCAAAGTCACTAATAAAGCATCAATGTACACTTTTACTATATGAATTCAGTGAATCTCTAAAAATCTCTTATTTATCAGAGTCATTAGCCTGAATGCATCCTGTCCTGATTCTCAAATCTTTTCAAAGCCACCCCTTTGCATAGTCACGTTAATAAAAACATGATTAACAAACAAAATGGCGGTATTTTGTCGTTTCCCGCCGTTTTCCATTAGCGCGTTCGTCGCGCCACAAAATGGCCGCTGCTAAATGACCTGTGAACTTGATAAGTGATGGGGTGTGGGCATAGTGTGGAGGGAAGCGAGATAATTACGCTAAGATAATAGGTACTAGGTAATGAGGTGACTGAGAAAGTCCCGTGAGCTTATTTGTGTAGCACACTCAATCCCGTATTTTGAACCTCTGTTCATTCTATTCATTAAGTTAGTCGTCTTGTTGAGTTGTCCTGTAATTTTTATGGTGTGCATAATAAAGAGTATTCTATTCTATTCTAAACTCCTAATTGATTATCGTGATTCGGCTTTTAGAAACCGAAATGACACTCATAATCAGCCTATAATGTTCCCACTGCTGGGACACAGGCCTGCTCTATTCGAAAGGGACAAATGACACTCGAATGGGTATAATAGGTACTGTAGGTGTAATCAATTACTCACTAGTAATGGTGAGAAAGGGAGTAAATTCTGAGATGGCGAATGGGTAAAGTAAAGAACGTGCTGCGCTGACCAGCCCTTGACGATGATGATGACGGTTAAGACCGTGATGGAAAGAAAAATGATGATGATAATGTTAAATTCCTCATGTGATGTGCTCTTTTCACTGAGTGGGTCCTATTGAACGCCAGGCGACATCGCGGTCGCAGGAGGAGACATTCTGGGCGTCGGCACCATTGACGAGGTCCGATAGGGCCGATGCCTGCCGGGGTCGCAGTTTGTTCGAAAGAGTTACCGTGGCTTTGGCGCACAGGCAACTAAAGGAACACGGGTGGGTTTTAGTCAGTGAGTCTGACACGCCCTCCCGCTCCGCCCAGAGTGGGAGAAGTCATTTGATGATTTCCCACACAAAAAATAAAATAAAAAAGGCGTCATCGCTGTAGATCAAAACGAAGATGGAGGTACGAACTTGACTCCTACCGAAGGGACTGGCTTACATTACAGAGAACATACATGTGTGAACGAGGAGAGGGAGGGGGAGGTCTTTGTCCTGAAGGGACGATAAAGGCTTAATAAATATGAATAGGTAAGTGTGAGAACCGGAAAACTTTTTTGAAATGGAAATAAATTATAGCAACTTTATCAAGCTGCCTCCAGCTCACTACCCGCTCCCGCCTCCGCCCCCGCTACCTCCCCACACCGTCCCCCAAACGTATCAACTAACGGAGATGATCTCCGGTTTCGCGCGTCACTTATCCGAGGTTAAACGGTTCGCGCCAACGGTTGATAAACCATTATGACTGAACACAAACGGCTCGGGCGGCGCGATTTGATGGTTTCATTAAAATGATACGGTCTCAAACTGTAGGAAGTGTCGTGATAGCAGAAATTGATGGTAAAAATGGTCATCAATAACAGAAATTGGTGAGCCCAGTACGAATAGTATTTCGTCGACATAAAAGTGTTAACGTCTAGATATCTGATAAAAACCCTTGGTTGTGTCAAGTGACGGAAGAAATGTTGCATTGAAAATGCGTATTCCAATTCAATCCGTATGCACTCAGGGGTAGGTAGAGACAGCTGATTGGGTGCAGGGAAATGGATTGGGTTTTACTACCCACTTAATTATAATTTAAGATCTTATCTTTCGAATCAATTGGTGCAGGGAAGAATTACTAACAAATATAAAAATAAAAATTGTTTATTTCAAGCAACAAGACTCATATACAAACAGATACATAAAAGGAAACAGACAGGATAGCAAGCACAGACAAAAACGAACACTCACACGGTAACAATATGTCTGCTGCAGCATTGCTGGATATATGGACAATCCAGTCTGTTGGCGATCATCGCCAGGACAAAAGTCCCAGCTTATTTGTTACCCTACTTTTTCAATAAGTCTCTCGTTAATTAAATTCCTGTAACAGGCTATCCGGATTAGTCCTAATAAAGCTCTGCGGACTTCAACAAAGCGGTCAAAGAGTAATGAGTGCCTTAGAGGACTCCACCACATTTTGTGCTCGTGTTTATCAAACGTGTTCTCTAAGCAATCCGGGTCACATACAAACAGGCTTCTAAAAGAGACATGCACTGTGCCTGCTGGCTGCTTGTAATTAGCTAATAGCTTTGCAAAACTACAAAGTGTACGTAGGTACAGTCAGCCTCAGAAAGATGAATAAAAATACTCTCTCTCTCTCTCTCTCTCTGTAATTACTCAAAGTTGTTCATTATAACTACACTATTGTATTAGGTTAGCCTGTGATGATAGTTGCATGTGTTTTAAATAAATAAATAAGTACTTCGCCAGCAGTTCAAGATACACGAAACTGTCAAATTTCCCCAAACGATTTTAAACCTTAAAATCTTGGGAGTTAAATTCAAAATCGAATGAAAAAATCTGACAGTTTGTGGGAACTTGATGTGCTTGCGACTGCACCTAGACAAAAATTAATTTGATTGTTTTCAATCTGTTTCATAATACTGTATCTACAGTTAAGTACCAACTATCATCTGCCTGGCCTTTTTCAAAAAAAGTTCAGGTTGGCTTCCAGTCTGACCGCGGATGCACCTGAATACCAGTATTTTACATGGAACGACTGCCTATCTGACCTCCACAACTTAAACACGATTATACGATAGTACGATACGTACGATGCCCCTTGCTAAGACTGGATGTCAGACTTTCGGGTTTCTGACGAACCGTAACGATTGTCCAAAGGTCCACGAATTACTACTACGATCAATGGCTAAACGTGTTTTCCGAGGCATGGACCCCTCCATATAATGGGCATCCATCCATGGACCGACCTCGGCAAGCATAGCTTAACATGATCGATCAACCTGTGCGGCTGGTATTACTTAGTCACGAGTCCAATGTGTAATGTTTTTCTGGCTAAACTTTGATAAAATATCATGGAACAAATTAATTCTTGTTGATGTATACATCTTTTTGAGCCTGACTGTACTAACTTAGATATTTGCCTCGCGGCGGCGGCCTGCCTGTGTCTACCCACTTTTTTATGTAAATACACGTTATATTGCTCGCCTATCTAGCGCAGGCGTACTGTGCTCAATGAACGGTGGATATTTGGAGTTAGTATTTACAATCAAATTATACGATAACACGTAGTAGGTTCAGTGTATTCTCATGCTGATCACTTTGTCAGTACATTTTGAAAGTACTGGTTGTTTAAATTATGTTTAATAATGACAATGTCTGCTTTTATTGAAAAGGTCTGCTTACCCTCAAGTGTGCAAACATTACGTTTAGTGCTGTAGGTTTGGTAAATGCATTCAAGTATTATTTGTAGCTGCCAAAATGTATATCTTAATTATTTAAATAGTAATCTACAAGTCATAAAAAAATTATATACTCAATATATCAGGTTAATATTATAATATTTAAATACAGTATCGGCTTAAACAGAAAAACAATAATGTGAAGCTACTAAACGTAGTTTTGACACTGGTAGTTTGATTCTTTGACGTTTAAAAGCCCAGCTGATTCGGTAACCTAAAAATCTTGAACGAAAAGAACAACATTGAAGGGAAATCTTAATTTATAACAAAATGCGATATTTATCGAGATTGTTTCAGCCAGTTATAACAATACCGAAAAACGCCAAGATTAAGAATACTGAAATAACGTGTAAAAGTCAAAAGGTAAGGCGGCTTTATTGATTTTGTTGTGCGAAATGTAGTTTTGTAGAGTTTTATGCAAACTTAGTGGACTCAAAACTGGAGTTTAACGCTTCTTCCAGCCGCGGGATGCTGTTAGTGTCATAAAATCGTCGCTATGTTTACTTTTCGTTGTATAGTGCAAAATACCTAAATCTTATTTTGTCATATATCTCTACTTATACGTAGACAAATGGCATTATTGGTCTCTTAAAAACATTAAAACCGTTAAAGTAATTAATTTATACCATTCTATTCACTCTCAACTAAAACAAATAAGACTTGACCCCATCATTTGTCTTTTCTAGCTTCTCTTAGAATGCGGTCTAATCCGCCCCACCAGTTCCGGTCTCTTCACCGTGCTCCCACTAGCCCGCAGAGCACTCGACAAGCTAGAGGTTCAAATTAGGTCCTGTATAGAAGCAGCCGGCGGTCAGCGCATGTCCATGCCATCGCTGACAGCAGCAACACTGTGGGAGAAGACCGGGAGGCTGCATGAGATTGGACCGGAGTTGATTAAGATGGAGGATAGGCATAGGAAGAAGTATTTGTTGGCTCCTGTGAGTTTTCTTATGAATTATTTATATGTATGTGTTTACGCCTGCACATTAATTGTGGAGACGTGCAGTGTTTGTGTTTGTCGCGCTTGCTATTTTAAAGGGCCAGGCGCCATATAGATAGATTTTATTTTACTTATACAGTCACAATATATATTATCTTCTTCCAAATTTTCACACTGAGTCACTGTGTTTATGCTTTTAAGTCTAGGTTACCTAACCTACCTCAAGAAACCTAGAAAGCGTTACTGGCAGATGTACACTCAGCGTTGAGTAGATATGGGTTGAAGAAGGTAAATAAAAAAGAATAGAGAAAAGTCCTATTTAACTTTTTCTGCTTGCGTAATATTATTATGTAATGTTCAAATACGATTTGAATTCTTTAATGAATAAATAAATGAAACAAAGTGTGAAGTTGTAGTTCCAACACAATGTTTACATTCACAATAAAGGCAATATAGACTTGCTTCCAATGTGCATATTTAAAATGATTGCTATGTTTATTTCAGACACATGAGGAGGCGATAGCAGATCTGTTAGCGGACGTGGGCCCCCTCTCGTACAAACAGTTACCACTGTTATTATATCAGGTAATCTGTTTGAGGCAACGTTAACAAAAGTTATTTTTAAAAGAGTAACCGTGGAGTTTCTTTCCGGGTCTTCTCCATCGGAAACAACCAATTGGAACCGTGCACCTAGCTTCTGACATTTCATAAGTGCCCATGTAGGTTTATGTGAAATAAAATATTTTGATTTTGAATCAAATATTAATAAGTAAGTCATTAATGAAAGTACATACTTTTGTCACTGACAGCAATGTAGATGAGTTTTTTGATGCCCAACGAGATTTTCTCTTTTTTTTCCTTTATAAACTTGTACATAATATATATATTTTAGTGTTAGATTATATAATTATTGTATTTAAGTTTTCGTAATAAAAATGTATTAAAGTATTTACGTCGCGTTGCTTAAAACTGCCTGATTGGTCTATTGGGTGCAAGAACGTGTCTGTTAAACATGTGGTCCTGGGTTTGATTCTGGCCAAGTATTATGGTGTGTTTCAATAACGAATTTCTCAATGGCAGCTCAAAGTCTGAATTAGTGCCTGATTAATGACAATAAGCTTGCCCCCTGTTACATGGAACTTATAAGATATAGCTAGCGAAATGTAATGTACAGTTCGCACGTGAATAATTACACTGGATCTATGAAAACCACCCCTACCGCTATGACATAAGGAGCTGTCAGTGTCAAATGGGTATAACGGATGTGTGGTTGACTATATACCTCTACCTACTCCTTTTGGAAAAACAGGCGTAATATTATCTTATCTATATTTTTCCAGATAAGTAACAAATATCGCGACGAGCACCGTCCGAAGCACGGCCTGCTGCGCGCCCGAGAGTTCTCAATGTTAGACGCATATGGAGTGCACGCCACGGAGGAGTGTGCGCAGACGGTGTACCGTACGGTCACTGAGGCTTATACTGAGCTGTTTAGGAGACTGCAGCTGCCCGTGCACAGGGGTAAGTTGGGAGGTCATTCTGGGAAGATAGGTTATTTTGACAGCGTGAGGGTTAATGCTGATGACTGATGTGGTAGTGTGAGGGCCACAAGTGCCTGATTAAGCTACCGAAGGTATGTATAAGCAAGTAACACAAATATAATAATCACATTTGCAGTCTACAAGTCCGCAAATGTAATTATGGTAAGATATGTACAGATTTCATACCTAAATGATAAATGATAGATGATTTCATTTCTGTAAGTAGGTTTGTACAAACACTTTTACACGTCATCAATCATATTTTTTTTTTAAACTAGATGAGGTCGGCGTTTCCTATCTGACTACTCTGAGAAGAAAGGCCGAAACAAACTCGGAGGTCACAGTCTCTTTTAAAGTCCAGACATAATCTTGGTCAGATCATGTGAAGACCATGTAGATTTGTGTGTGAAATGGTCCTTTGAAGAAATAACCACACAGATTGAATGGACCTGTCCAGTCAGTGCACGCATTTGTCAGTAATCGTGCAGCTCGACTCAGAACTTAAGGGATCCAGTAGCCATCACTGTCAAAACCTTGCTGGTTGAAACCAAGCAACTTTCAACTGTCTCGCATAGGGTCGTAGCATTATGCTTAGCGATTGCCGTTTTGCGTGAATGTGGCGCATATTTTTCCCCAACTCGTTATTTTTTGAATTTGTGTGTTTTTTCTTTGCGTCATGTTTACCGCAAATAAATGTATTTTCTTTCTTTTCTTTCTTTCTTTCACCTAGTGGACCATAACATTATATGCCCATATTAAATATGTGCTAAAATAAAATACCTGATTTAAATGGAATGGATCTACTAGATGAAAAGTCCTCCAGACCGTATTTCGGCCATCGCGGCCTACCTCAACAGAGCCTTCGGCGCAGTGCACTCCCTCTTCCCTCGCTCTCGTAGACCGATGGGACGGCAATCCGACACGACTGGAGAGAGATCAGGCGCAGGACCAACGGCGACACGTGCGCACCGAGGCATGGAGTTATCACACCGTCAGCTTCGAAACTCTGGGCTGTTATTAAGAAATTTCTACTGGAAAGACCTAATTATACTTTGCCCGACCTGGGAATCGACCCCAGGATCCCACGCTCAGCAGTCGCGCTTGTGGCCACAAGACTAACAGGACAGTTCGCGCGGGCGGAGGGGGGAGTCTGTTAGATACTTGCCGGGCGAAACGATTTTTGAACTGTTTCTTGTCTACTTAATCTGCAGGGTGGCGGGACGTCGACGCGCGAACTGTAACCGTATATTCAGCACATGATCTTAGACCCCACGTGCAGATTTTCTTTTCTATTAAATTCAGCTTTTTCATAGAAAAGTGCAATAAGTACGCGGTCAAAATGTATGGAACAGCAATTAAAAAAGAAATAACCTTCGGAAAATTTCAACGCAGGGGTTCGAAATCATGTACTGAATCTATGATAACAGGTTGCGCGTCGATGTCCTGCCACGCTGTATACATTTACTTGTAAAATTGTAACCTATAGTCGTTACTATTTACTTGCTAGGTAAACCATTATATAACTAAAAACAAGCCACTAACAGGTACATATCTTCCGCAGTTCCCGCACCAGCGGGCGACATGGGCGGCTCAGTGTCGCACGAGTGGCAGCTAGCGGCCGCCGCGGGAGAGGACGCGCTCGCTGCGTGCGCGCACTGCGGCCGCGCCGCTCTGGGTAGTGCAGGGACGTGCGGGGCGTGTGGAGCTAACACACAGACAGTCAGCAGTATAGAGGTGACATTTTG
The DNA here is from genome assembly GCA_917490735.1 of Dryobotodes eremita. Classification (NCBI taxonomy): domain Eukaryota; kingdom Metazoa; phylum Arthropoda; class Insecta; order Lepidoptera; family Noctuidae; genus Dryobotodes; species Dryobotodes eremita. Next base: position 12,064,881 of record OU823269.1, on the reverse strand, counting down.
TAAATCTGTGCTTTGTAGAACATCTTTTGCTCAAAGATTTAACTTGTTCCTGGGCCCAAGACTGAGAGCTAATAGTATAGAGGTGAGATTTGACTAGATCAGCAAATACACTGATGGAAGGTCATCCTCGGACTACTGCACCATTAAATTGTTTGTTGATATGATAGAATACTACTTAGTTTAAAAATATTGAGCTATGGGCCTCGGCAATGGGGGCTATCGTTTTTGTGCTCACCAGTTGGCGCCACTGGTGAGTAAGGTCCCGTTGCAGTACTTTTATTTGATGTTTTGGATATATTTAAGTACCCTTATATTCATAGTATTTTTATTACATTTTAAAACTTCAAATGAATATTTAGATTATAATGTTCCTAAAATTGGCAAGCATGAAGGAGACAAATTGTATTCCTCCTTCAAGTGCTACCAAATTAGATCCTAACTTATTACTTAAAATCTTAAACCATAATTAATCAAGAATGGCACAACCATGACTATTATTATGAATCATTTGTTAAAATCCGTGATAAAAAATCCCGTGAACGTTCAGTACATATTTTGACACCTAGAGACCTTACTCTACACTAGCGCCTCTAGCGGCGAACTCAAGCGCGATAGCCCTCATTATTCTGTTTCCAAATTACGAATAATCTACTAAAGTCATGGCACGTCGTCTGTCACTCAAAAGTTTTAAAATTTATTTGAAATTATACAGGGCCAAATTATGTTAGCTAGCGAAACTCAGCAGACGTGATGTGTATCAATATCTAAAATAATAAAATAAAAAAGATTTGATGTTTTTTAAGGTATTGCATAGCTTTTATCGCGGGCTTTGAGCGCGGCGACCGAATCAAGAAATTCCGTAACGAAAATAAAACCTAACACCCCCCACTCCGCCTACCATTTAGCTCGGCCGAGCGTTCGCTTAACGTGTATGTATATGGTACGACTGTACGAAGCTCGCACGGATCGAGACGAGCTGCTCCGAAATCGGACGAATACCTAAGCAGCTGTTTGTGAGAAAGTATATAGGTGTATAGGTATCTATCATATCTTTATAATGCCACACGCACCGCATAAAAAATAAAATAAAAATATTTTAAACGATATTAACTTCTCATTTATTCAATAAAAGAAAAAAATATGTTTTCTTATCGGTCACCACGCTCAAAAAGTGTAACTTTAATTAATATAAAAAAAAACTTGAATTAATATCAAAGAAAAAAAATACTGCATATATAAAAAATAAATAAATAATTATAATTGAATAAGTTGATAAGAAATGCTATGCAATAGCTTTACCGCGGCAGTCCCCGAGTGCCACACGTGTTTTATTTTGTGGAGTTGTGTACCCGTCTGTTTTTCTGTTTTTACTCAAGTAAAAACAATAAAAACAGACGGGTACACAAGTATAAGTTGAAAAAAACTGTTTCTTTTTTAATTTCATTATATTTAGATATCGATAGAAATCACTTTTATGAAGTTAACACAAAAAAGAAACGAATATTTCAAGTGAGAACACAAGCCGCGGTTAATGACCCCAAAAATTTGTTTAGATCACGATTCCCATTACGCCTGCGGAGTTTCGCTAGCTAATTTAATTTGACCTTGTATAGAGTCATTAATTTTCATAGAAGAAAATAATGTAGGCACAGTAGACAGATCCGATTCCGACTGATTACTAATTAATTAACTTTTTGCTAGGTGGGTCATACATTCATCTTGGGCACAAAATACAGCGAGCCTCTCTCAGCGCACTGCACGCCCGCCAGCGGAGCGCCGCGGCCGCTCGTCATGTCGTGCTATGGAATAGGAATCACTAGGTATGTATGTACCTGTAGTAGGTTATCCTAGAATATCGCACAATTGGTCTCTCTAAATAAAGGATAAAAAACGTTTTTACAAAAAAACAACCGGCTTCCTAAAAAAACACTAAAAAACGTGAAAAATAACTTTAATTTCGGAAGTCGGTGGCAAAAAATAAAATACAAAACCAAAGACACCGACTTCCGAAATTAAAGTAATTTTTCAGGTTTTTTAGTGTTTTTTTAGGAAGCCGGTTGTTTTTTAGTAATTTCTATTTTATTTCTCACTTTTTAGTTGTGGTACCTACCCCACACACATTCGTATACCACTACTTGATATGTAAATAACAGTGACAGGAAATTATAAAAACATCATCAATATAAACTAATTGGAAAAAATACGCAGTATTAAGGATAACTCAAAAACTGCTGGTCAGAACTTGATCAAATTTAAATGGGACCACATGTGAAGCACCAGCTTACATTAAAAAAAGAATCATCCCAATCGGTTCACCCAGAAAAAAATCTGAGCTAACACACATAAAAAAAAAACAGTCGCATTGAGAACCTCCTCCATTTTTTGAAGCCGGTTAAAAACATAGATTACTTGAAGAAATGGACGCAAAGATAATAAAAAAATGTTTTTATTTATGTTTCCAGATTATTAGCAGCAAGTTTGGAAGCTCTATCGAGTGACAAGAGCCTGCGCTGGCCCGCCGCCATCGCGCCCTACAGTGTCATTATAATAGGACCTAAAGTTAGTATGAATTGTCATTATAATTATTTACAGCTTTTGTTAACCCACTGCTGGGCAAAACAATAATAACCTATGCAATACTATGGAGTCAGGAATATACGAATATGCAAGTTGTGCTGATAAATAAAAGAACCAAGTGTCATAAGGAGTTTTTAAGATACCTTCTAAGACTCCTACCCCGACATGAGAATTTCTTAAATATTTCATTAATTTTGTTTACAGGAAGGGTCAAAAGAATGGCAAGCCCACGGCATCGAAGAAATTAACAGATTATACGAGAGGATATCAGAGATACACGACGGTGACATAATCATAGACGACCGACACCACCTGACCATAGGCAAGAGACTCATGCTGGCGGACAGGTAACTACAACCATAGATAAAGCAAATGTACAGGTCATTTGTTACTTACTTCACGGACCAGAGGGCCTAGACAAATGAGCGATTCTATTTCTACGATCGCTATCGCTTTAGCTAATGTTCCCATCATACGAATCGAAAACTAGCGATAACGCTTGTCAAAAAGTGCCACTTGGCTACGCATCTCTATTGAAGTAATCGTTCGACGCTGTCGATTCGTTTCATAGAATTGAATGATGTTCACATTGTCTAGCTAATTTCTATTCGTTGACCTATGATCACGTGACATTTCGATAGCTTATGTCAACCCCATACATTTTTTGGCTTTTCTGCTAGCGTCATCGCTAATCGAATGTTACTTTGTCTAGGCCCTCAGCTTTGCCACTCACAACCATTCGACACGACCCCGAGTCGAAAATGACACATTTTCGGTCATCTGATTTGCCTTGTCCTGCAAATAGCCTATTTGGTTCAAAATGTAAATTTTTTCGGGTTTCGGATTTGTGAACAGCGTTTAGAGGAGTCCTTCGATAATATTGATTGATGTTCAATTAGACACAGAAGCGTATCGAAGAGATGTGTCTAGCTGTGCAGGGTCTGTGAAGTTTCTCTGATTACGAAAATGGGGTCAAAATACATTTTTTTCTTATTTTTTTTTTCCTTTTTGTTTCTATTGCTAAGAAATTCCGATGTATCTTATTAGATACATCGGATACATCGGTGAGGTAGCCGCATTACATAAAGGCGATGTTATTCTATCGGGCGCGCCAATTCGTAATACGACGTGTTATACGATACGGCTACGATATATATGCTAGTTGCGCGGTAAACTCTGCTTGCGCGATGCAGAATTTTGTGTGACGTCAGAGTGACGCGCAGCTCGCATGTGGCGTTGTAGATACCGCTACACTTACATTATCTTTGTGACTAACTCCGACTCCTTAACAATTCAAAGGGCCTGTGAATGGTTTAATTGAAACAAACGCTATGAGTTTGACTTAAACATAACCAGCGAAATGTGGGTGTACGTTTGTCTTCTGCGGAGAATATAAGCGTGTCATTAGTAACAAATTCTCCGTGAGATCGTCAGTAACACCAATGTTCTGGCGGGATCGAATGATCGATTTTCTCACCCGTACGCAGTGCCGGTTTTAACAATACAGGCGCCCCTCGCTCGTCTTCTTCTTCTTCTTCTTTAGGGGTTTTGGTTTCCGCACTTAGTCCTTCAAGTGGACCATTGTGCGTGGGCCATGGCGGCCGTCGGTGGTAACTCCAACCAGCCCACCTCCCTCCAGAAGTTGATGATGTCTCCTGGTCTGTTGAGAACATCTGTGTAGGATCTGGGTGCCCCGAGGGTTTGTGACCTAATCTGGGTGACGCCTGTGCATTCGAAGAGCACATGCGCTACGGTTTCCTCAGCCTCCATGCAAGCCCTGCACAGAGGACTGTCCGTTATGCCTATTGTGTGAAAGTGTTTGTTTAGTGAGCAGTGTCCCGTGATGGTCCCCGTCACCAGGCGCAGGCCGTTCCTGTCCAGACGTAATAGGCGTCTGGTTAACTTGCCATCCAAGGATGGCATGGCGTTCTTGGACTGCCTGCAGCCTGTTGTCGAAGTCCACCAGGTCTCCGCTTGTGTGTGGGTGTACTCCTGTAACCATCTTCGTAACTGGTTGAAGGGGATGGGCGCGATGGGTTCGGGTCCCCAGACTGACGCGCTGGATGCTCTTCCCCCTCGCTCGTCTTGGATAGTGGAGAGGGGCGAACAATTTCAGCACTCCGCCTAGGTTTTCTTATATCTATTCATAAAGAATTAGGAGTTACTTTGTCGGCTTATGCAGACAAGTTTGAGAATTCAAAGAATGTCGGATGCAAGAGCTAGCGAAGAGATCTCAACAATTTTTATGGTTTTCTAACTAAAACAAAAGTACTCTGCAGGCGCCAGAGGTAAAGGGACGCCTAGTCACAGCCCCTTCACCTCCGGCACCTTGGGGGGGTCACCTAGCTGCGCTCTCCCGTAACTCCGGCACTGCCCGTACGTAAAATATACGTTTGGACGTGAAGTTACATACACCAGCCCGTTATACAATACAATAATGTAACTGTTCTGCATGTCTGTCCACAGAATGGGCTATCCCCACATAGTGGTCGTCGGCAAGGCTTCCCTCGAGACTCCCGCGCGATACGAAGTGTACCGCAGTGCGGACGTCACCACAAGCGTGCAACTACTTACTGAGGACGAGCTGATGGCGTCGTTAGCCGATAATAGTACGGTTGTAGATGGAAATGATGATAAAATAAAGAGTAGTGCTTAGAATATATTGTGTTTGTTATTTTTAAACCCTTTTGTCTTAAAAGCCGGATGAGTCAATCCAGTTCTTCTAACAGAACAGACAGCTGTGCTGCGGGACAGTTTGTTGCTTCACTTCTCCCCAGCTGAAGCACTAGGAAGTGGTGAAGGGCGGGCGTTTTAGAGGACTGTCTTATTTATTATTTATTTATTTATTAAAACTTCATGCACAAGTAAAAAAATACTGTACACAGGCGGACTTAATGCCTGAGGCATTTTCAACCAGTCAACCTTAGGGTGTGTTATGTAGTTTTGACGTTCGAAAAGTGCTGATTCTCAGCCTAGTTTAAATAAATTGACTTTTAATTTTGTTTGTTATTTTGTATCAAATTATATTGTGTAGTTGTAAGCACCTCTTAAAAAAAAACATCGGTTCCATCTAAACGTCAACATTTGACGTTCAAAAAGTGCTGATTAGCCCCTTATCTTTCGATCGAACTAATTAAGTTCGGTAACAATAGAAAAGTAATTGTGTCTTATTAGCGACAGTCGAGATGGACAAGACATTAGACAGTCCCCCGGCACGCCCGCCCTTCACCACTTCCTACAGGCGTAGCATGCCGCTTTCTATTTCTTGGAAGACAAGACATAGCTATTTCTATACAAAGTGACATTTCGTTTCTCCATTTTTGACATCGCACCGTGAAAATCCTTCTACAATCCGTCATTTTGTCTTTTGTTTCTACCGATCGTTGTCTAGGTCCTTTTATATGTAGACTATTTCAGAAGAAAGTTTTCTATCCCAAACTGTCAAAATCACACTGACAACTGACAGTTGTCTAAGGTAGTGAAGACAATTTGATTTTGTAATCGCCATGCTAAAGACAGTAGAACAGTTTTTACTCGACGGCCACAAAGTAAAAAATGGAATGGAAAAATGGATTTTTTCACTTTTTGTATGGGAAATGTGAAATAATATTACCTACATGTTTAGTTTTAGGGGTTAAAGAGTTTCATAAAGGGGATAGAAATTTTCATTATTTTTGCGATAGGACACACCATTTCCGAGATATAAGCACAAATAAAAGAAAAACGTGAATAAACAACTGAATTTCGTAAAAAGTGCAGGACTCTTTCTAATTTGCTGCCGTCGTACCGTCTTCACAGAACGTCATTTTTGTCTATTCTTCCTTCGACAAAACCCGTTTCTATAATGGTTTAAGTCTTTATGTGTTTGCTTTTTATTACAGGAGTTTGACATTACACCTGTCAAATTACTATCTGGGTATAAAAAAACGAACTACATATAGCTGGGAAGGAGTCAAATCAAATCAAATCAAAATATTTTATTTCACATAAACCAACATGGGCACTTATGAAACGTCAGAAGCTAGGTGCACGGTTCCAATTGGTTGTTTCCTATGGAGAAGAGCCGGCAAGAAACTCCACGGTTACTCTTTTACAATGTTTACAATGTTTTAAATTACAGTGTTGATAATGGGAGGACAGTGTAGGCCTGACAACAAGTAACAGGCACTCAACAGAATATAAAAATAAAAAAAAAATATATATAAAAAGGTCTACTAATCTACAGTCTACAAAGTGAGAGAGTGGCGCAACAAACTGCCCAGCAGCACAGCTGGCTGTTTATTTAATAGATCTTGATTATATAGAACAATAAGTCATTAACATGAAGAAACACAAAACATTAAATTAAACTATTTACCGTATGTCAGCTAGCACACGCCAATATACCTACAAAAACATTGAAAACGATACTCACGCAGAAATAAATAATAAAAACGTAAACGGAACTTAATATCGAAATAAAAGCCTCTAGGCTTCTAGGCTTAAAGGGCGTGACCGGTTACAAATGCAATGCTGCATTATGTTCATATAGCTGTAACTTGAAGTCACAAATAATACCTACACTAGGACCTCGAAGTAAAATAAATAAACAGTTAATTACTAATAACAATAACAAAACCATGGTCAGCAAGACAACCTGTCACCACAAGCAGCACCCGTTTACGAGCTTAAAAAGCAAAGGTTAGCGATTGGTGCCGATACTCTTGTACACTGAACTAAACTATCACTAAAATTCCTTACTGTTGGCTATGAGAATCTTAAGGACGCGTTCGCAAAATTGATAGGTATAGAATCGAATTACTACATTGACACGGCTCACACACACAAGTGTACGTACGGTTAGCTGCGGGAATAGTAGTCAAGTGAACTAATTTTGATACTATGGAAGTTCGACAACTTCAAGGCGTTCGTGGTGCGAGTACCGAATTGTTACCTGTCCGTCGTCATGGACGAAGACTTTTGGCCGCAGGACGTGGTGTTCCGTCGCTTCCGTGGACAAGTACCACAAGGCAGCTCAAGGACAAGCTGGTGTAATGCTACTAACATAGTTTTAAGCTATTTTTAACACAATTTTTGTTTTATATATTATATATGTTAGTTTGTAAGTTATGTGTCTATCGGCCATTTTTGCCTGAAATAAATGTTTTTATTATACAATACAATAATGTAACTGTTGTGTATGTCTGCCCACAGAATGGGCTATCCCCACATTGTGGTCGTCGGCAAGGCTTCCCTCGAGACTCCCGCGCGATACGAAGTGTACCGCAGTGCGGACGTCACCACAAGCGTGCAACTACTTACTGAGGACGAGCTGATGGCGTCACTAGCCGATAATAGTTCGATTGTAGATGGAAATGATGATAAAATAAAGAGTAGTGTTTAGAATATATTGTGTTTGTTATTTTTAAACCCTTTTGTCTTAAAAGCCGGATGAGTCAATCAAGTTCTTCTAACGGAACAGACAGCTGTGCTGCGGGACAGTTTGTTGCTTCACTTCTGCCCAGCTGAAGCACTAGGAAGTGGTGAAGGGCGGGCGTTTTAGAGGACTGTCTTATTTATTATTTATTTATTTATTAAAACTTCATGCACAAGTAAAAAAATACTGTACAAAGGCGGACTTAATGCCTGAGGCATTTTCAACCAGTCAACCTTAGGGTGTGTTATGTAGTTTTGACGTTCGAAAAGTGCTGATTCTCAGCCTAGTTTAAATAAATAGACTTTTAATTTTTTTTGTTATTTTGTATCAAATTATATTGTGTAGTTGTAAGCACCTCTTAAAAAAAAAACATCGGTTCGATCTAAACGTCAACATTTGAAGTTCAAAAAGTGCTGATTAGCCCCTCATCTGTCGATCGAGCTAATTATGATATTTCAGATACCAATCTGCATGGTCTTCGCATGACCTGACCAAGATTATGTCTGGACTTTAAAAGAGACTGTGACCTCTGAGTTTGTTTCGGCCTTTCTTCTCAGAGTAGTCAGATAGGAGACGCCGACCTCATCTAGTTTAAAAAACATGATTGACGTGTAAAAGTGTTTGTACAAACCTACTTACAGAAATAAAATCATTTATCATTTATGTTCGGCAACAATAGAAAAGTAATTGTGTCTTATTAGTTATTAGCGACAGTCGAGATGGACAAGACATTAGACTGTCCCCCGGCACGCCCGCCCTTCACCACTTCCTACAGGCGTAGCATGCCGCTTTCCATTTCTTCGAAGACAAGACATAGCTATTTCTATACAAAGTGACATTTCGTTTCTCCATTTTTGACATCGCACCGTGAAAATCCTTCTACAATCCGTCATTTTGTCTTTCGTTTCTACCGATCGTTGTCTAGGTCTTTTTATATGTAGACTATTTCAGAAGAAAGTTTGCTATCCCAAACGTCAAAATCACACTGACAACTGACATTTGTCTAAGGTAGTGGAGACAATTTGATTTTGTAATCGCCATGCTAAAGACAGTAGAACACTTTTTACTCGACGGCCACAAAGTAAAAAATGGAATGGAAAAATTGAATTTTTCAGTTTTTGTATGGAAAATGTGAAAAAATATTATCTACATGTTTAGTTTTAGGGGTTAAGGTGTTTCCTAAAGGGGTTCAAAATTTTCATTATTTTTGCGATAGGACACACCATTTGCGAGATATAAGCAAAAATAAAAGAAAAACGTAAATAAACTACTGAATTTCGTAAAAAGTGCAGTTGACTCTTTCTACTTTGTTGCCGTCGTACTGTCTTCACGGAACGTCATTTTTGTCTATTCTTCCGTCGACAAAACCCGTTTCTATAATGGTTTAAGTCTTTTTGTGTTTGCTTTTTATTACATGAGTTTGACATTACACCTGTCAAATTACTATCTGGGTATAAAAAACGAACTATAGCTGGGAAGGAGTCAAATCAAATCAAATCAAAATATTTTATTTCACATAAACCAACATGGGCACTTATGAAACGTCAGAAGCTAGGTGCACGGTTCCAATTGGTTGTTTCTTATGGAGAAGAGCCGGCAAGAAACTCCACGGTTACTCTTTTACAATGTTTACAATGTTTTAAATTACACTGTTGATAATGGGAGGACAGTGTAGGCCTGACAACAAGTAACAGGCACTCAGCAGAATATAAAAATAAAAATAAATATATATATAAAAAGGTCTACTAATCTACAGTCTACAAAGTGAGAGAGTGGCGCAACAAACTGCCCAGCAGCACAGCTGGCTGTTTATTTAATAGATCTTGATTATATACAACAATAAGTAATTAACATTACGAAACACAAAACATTAAATTAAACTATTTACCGTATGTCAGCTAGCACAGGCCAATATACCTACAAAAACATTGAAAACGATACTCACGCAGAAATAAATAATAAAAACGTAAACGGAACTTAATATCGAAATAAAAGCCTCTAGGCTTCTAGGCTTAAAGGGCGTGACCGCTTACAAATGCAACGCTGCATTATGTTCATATAGCTGTAACTTGAAGTCACAAATAATACCTACACTAGGACCTCGAAGTAAAATAAATAAACAGTTAATTACTAATAACAATAACAAAACCATGGTCAGCAAGACAACCTGTCACCACAAACAGCACCCGTTTACGAGCTTAAAAAGCAAAGGTTAGCGATTGGTGCCGATACTCTTGTACACCGAACTAAACTATCACTAAAATTCCTTACTGTTGGCTATGAGAATCTTAAAGCTATTCTGCAAAAATATATCTCTAAATTTAAAAATAATTAATAAAATAAAAAATAATATTAAATAAACTAAAATTAATTTGACAATCGCGGCTCCACTTGTTTGGTCTACCCCGTGATTTTTTTTTAGAGACGGAGCCGCGCATTGGGGCAGCCTCGACGTGTTTTATAAGGAATTTTTCACTTTTTGTATGGAAAATATGAAAGATTATTACTTAGATATAGTTTCAGGGGTTTAAGGGTTTTATAAAAGAGGTCGTTATTTTCATTATTTTTGCAGTAGGACACACCATTTTCAAATTATAAGCAAAAAAAAAGATACAGTACTGTTTTTGCACCTGAAGTCGAGGTGTTGTGGTGAATTTTAGTTCATGACAACAAATTTTATTCCACACCTTTTTAATCGCGATTCAAAGTAGCCATATTTAGTTAGTGAAAAACGTCAAATTCAGAATAGCAAAATTGCCATTTTCACTAAACTAATAACGCAGTGCCATCTTAGTGCTGTCAAACTAAAATATAGTTAAGTTGTGTCAGTTTAGTCTATTTCAGAAGGGGAAATCGTCGTTTGACAGGAATAAACTAAATTTTAGTGATTTTTAGTTTAGTTTAGTGAATTCCGTGACAAGAGAATCGGCACGATAACCCCCCTCGGCCTCACCATATTTGAGGGAAGGAGGCAACCCGACCCCCAACGCTAGCAGTGACAACCTAAATGAATACCTATACTAAATTAGATTACATTAAAGTGAAAGAATTATCAAAATTGATTCATAAGTTTTTGAGAACATCGAACAAACTCAAACTCAAAGCTTTTATTTCAAAGCATTTATTTCAAATAAACCAATTACAGGCACTTTTGGATTGTCAAGGGGTCGGTCAGTCAGAAAGATGAAGCTAGTTGCCCATTCCAAAGCGTAGTAGGTAACATACGAACGTGTCATTATCATTTCCTTAGACTTTTTCCAACTATATCCAGTATAATCTGATGCAGCTGAATACCAGCATTTTTTTTACTAGGAGCGTCTGCCTATCTGACCTGCACAACGGGGTTGTGCTGGGTATCACGATACCCCGTGCTAAGACTGGTAATATTCTGTTCATATTTTGCAATCTTGTAAGAACATAAATTACCTACACTGCTATTATATTTAATAGGTAAAAGCAACGAGAAAGCGTCTTCTATTTATATGACCGTTTAGAAGAGATTCTGGCCAAAATTTCCATCAAAATAAACACATTTAACTTTCAACTTTACTTCAAAGCAAAAAGGTTTACTTTAAACTGGCTCGGTAAAACCTAACAGTATTTATTCCTATCTACTTAATTCTTTGCACGTTTTTACATCCATAGTAACAGGTAGGTAATGAACGGGCGTCTGTAGAGATGACTAGGTATAGACAAGGACAAATGTCGCTGTAGGCAAACTTCCGCTTATCCGTTTATCGTTAACTAGCTTTTGCCCGCGGCTTCGCTCGCGTTAATTTAGAATTTGACAATCAGTTCGGGTTGTTCAGGGAATTATAGTTAGGAGGATGAAAAACCGGTCTACCGACACTCTAGACTCACAAAATGATTAAGTACTTAAATAAAAAATAAAAAAAACTCATAACACATTACTAAAGTTTCTAAAATAATATAATTCAATCATGATTCGAAATACACGTGGCGCCATCTATTATCATAAGAACGTAATTGTTGTTTTCCTCGGGAACAGTACTTTTTTCGGGATGAAAGGTACCCTATGTCCGTTTCTGTACCCCTGAAAACGTTTATGCAAAATTTCAGGATGATCGGTTCAGTGGTTTCGGCGTGAAAAGGTAACAAACAAACTTACTTTCGCATTTATAATATTAAGTTAGGAAGTTAGGATTAGGATAACATTTCGAGTAACGGATTAACTATTAAGTTAATTTTAAAAATTGTTAACGGAATCATTAATTGCCGCACCCTAATTGCGTACCACACTATCAATCGCAATCTGAATCATTTTGAAGGATATTGCTAATCCATTGCTTCATATAATGTTCGAAAAATTTGTCTGCTCAACGCAAATAACGCAATAAATGTTGTTGAACTGTCAAAATGAAAACCATTGTTACTGTTAGTGTGTTACGCAATTACCCCACCGTTTAGTACCGTAAAGTCTCCCACAGACAGGCGCGACGCGACAGCGTTACACAAAGGCGCCGCTCGTCGCGCGACACGCGGTGCCTTTGTTTCGGGCGTCGCGTCGCGCCAGTGTGTACGAGCCTTAACACGGTCACTTTATAAAGCCTACTTCTCATTAACGATGTTACAGCTATTGCTGTAGGTACCTATCATCCATGACCGATCCCAATTGACTTACCTGCTCAGAAATATGTGTTAAGGTAAAGGCACCTTAATCCGAGGGGTCCTAAAATTGGCACCATATTCCGAGGTATTTAGAAAAACTGCGTTTACGAGCGATTTACAAGCTCTTTTTAACTACAAGGTCTCGTATTCAATTGATACCTAATATAATTTTGCGTAGTTATATCATCAAAGGTCTGGAGTAAAGGCTCGTACACACTGGCGCGACGCGACGCCTGACACAAAGGCACCGCACGTCGCGCGACGAGCGGCGCCTTTGTGTAGCGCTGTCGCGTCGCGCCTGTCTGTGGGAGCCTTAAAGCGTTGACGTTTTAAGATAATAGGTTAGTTTTGCGTCAGCAGCTGAACCGAACTCACGCTTCTTACTTTTTGGCCCTTGTGCAAGTTTGTGCCATGTTTTTTAAATAGTGATTTTTTTGCTTATTTTTGTACCACATGTGTAATTCTTAGAGTTAAACTATTTCAAGGATTATATCTTCTATCGAAAATACTTAACTTTTGTACGTTTTTCTAAATAAATCAAGGTGAAAATACGTCTTGAAAATACCGCGGCATTAGGTGCCAAATATTTCAGCCGGTTCCTTATTCCGATGTGTACCGCGAAATAGCGATTTCACATAGTTACTTGATGTCTTTTTTAATTTTCAGGGTTGTTTTTATGATTAGGCCCTTCCCGCTTTGGGTTCGACAACTTTTAAAGACAATGAATATTAAAATCTATTTCCGAGGTATACTTTTGCGTTTCATTCACTAATTATAGCATGTCAAAGGTGATCTATTTTGATATTTTGTTAATTCATTGTATGGGAAAGTTAAATATAAAGATAAAGATGCATTTATTTGTATAAACATGTGTAACATGATACATAAATATGCACATATGGATGGAAACGTGTTTAAAATAGCTGGTTCAACATGTTTTGCCATATTCGGCGTACAAAATAGTTACGAGTAGGAAATTAATCTCATAATTCAATCAATTCAAATACATAATTACAGTCAATACAAAAATATAGTCAGGAAATTCAAAATAATTAACACAATAAAATTAAAATAACTAAAACAATAAAATTAAAATAACTAAAACAATAAAATTAAAATAACTAAAACAATAAAATTAAAATAACTAAAACAATAAAATTAAAATAATTAATAGAATAAAATTACTTCAACTATAACAATAAACAGAATATTCAATTATGATCATTCAAAATTTGTCATTCAAGAACTCCGTAACATTATAATACCCCTTACTAAGTAGCATTTTTTTTAGTTCTCTCTTGAATTAATTAATATTCATTATCTTAATGGCATTAGGAATTTTCTTATATATTAATGTGGCCATGCATATTACACTTTTCCTTAGAAATGCTGTTTTGGCAGGGACTGATTGCACCCAAAGTCTATACTTCTCACGTCTATTTCTATCTGAATGATTAGTCAATAGGGGAAATAAATGAGGATTAGTTTTTACAAATAGCGATATGTCTAACATGTAAACTGACGGAAGTGTTAGAATTCTGTGCTGTTTAAAAGTTGGTTTGCAACTGTCTGTAGATTGCAACCCAAACATAGCCCGTATACAACGCTTTTGTGCTTTGAACGCAGTGTCCTTTTGAGGAGTCCGTTAAGAAGGAAAATTAAAGTTTATACACAATTCGATGCAATTTTTAGCAAACGTACTTATTATATTTACGAAGATTTTACAATTAATTATTAATCTACATATAAATTTTATACAAAAATCTTGGATTTTTTAATACTCGGAATTAGGAAACGAGAATTTTTGGAATGAAACGCTATTCCGATGTATAGTAGGTCGGGATAAGGTTCTAGAACCTATTCCGCGCCATATGCACACGTAAAATACAGAGTGTTCGCAATTTTACGCAGCTTGCTATGCACTTTTCTTTAGTTTCAATAACGCGTAGGTTCCTATTTCCTTTATAATAACTTTTACAAACTTAGCTACGTAGTTGTAAACATTTATGGATAATAATTCTAATTTAATAATATTTTTTTACAAAAATATCAAATGTGTCCATAAACGAAGTCAAGTATAGTCAGAGTTTAATATATTTTATATAATTAATATAACAGACATTTTACTATCTTAATTGATGCTTGTGACATCATTTTATTAGAACATTAAAATCTCATCAAAGAAGAATGAGATTTACGTACGATTAAAACCTAAATGAATAAATAGAGTAGATTTTTTGAACACCGTGTATTATATTCTTCCTACTTTATATTTTGACATCGGAATAACGTACCACCGACTTTTTTTCATATTTAATTAATTTAGAATACAAATGAAGATCTAATAGTGAAACGTATTGTCTATTTTAAGAGTAGAAACAATAATGGTTCTGATAAAAATAGCCAAACCTTCAAAAGGGTACAGTATGCTTAATTTTCGATCTCTTTTCGAGTTTTAGTAACGATACCGTTTAATAGGTGCCCGTACCTTATTTATTTTTTTCTTTTCTTCCAACAGTTTTTTTAACGTCGTGTTTTTAATTCATCACCCGCCTGCCCATGAGCAAACGTATAGTGGTCAGCAATAGCATATCTTCGTCCCTACATATCTTAGTAGTCACCCTTTCTAACCAAACCTACATTTACAATCCATTTATTTTTTTCTTTGAATTTACAAAGCTTTCCTGAACGTACAAACATGCAGGCCTCCTCGCACCAGCTCGTCGTCCGGTAAGGACCAGCACCCTAATTACGTAACACACTATCTATCCCAATCTGAATCATGTTGAAGCCTATTGCTTATCCATTGCTTCATATGTTCAAAAAAATTGTCTGCTTAACAACATAAATAACGCAATGAATGTTGTTGAACTGTCAAAATTAAACCCATTCCTACTGTTAGTGTGTTACGTAATTACCCCGCAGGCCCGGGTCGACGGCGCGTTGTGCTCCACGCGCGCCTTAAAGAGATTTCAGCATAATTGACGGTGCCTGCCGGGGTCGCGGATTGTTCGAAAGAGTTACCGTGGCCCTGGCGCACAGGCAACTGAAGGAACACGGGTGGGTTTTAGTCCGTAAGAGTCTGTCACGCCCTCACGCTCCGCCCAGAGCGGGAGAGGTCATTTGATGATATCTCCCCCCAAAAAAAAAAAAAAAGGCTTCCTCGCACGTCGTCACCTTTTTCTGTTAGTACCTTTTACATTTTAAGTAGCATTCGTTTGCGATAACCAATTATTTAACCTCGCCAACGTTACCTTGTCACCTCTGTCGCAATTCGGCGGAACTAATCAATTGACCAACATCGATGACCCCCGCAGGTACTACAGCACCATTGTAATGAAGGGGCTTGAGCTACCAATGTTGAGATGACATACAATTACTCAGTCCTGTCTCAACCAAGTTGTGGTCGGCTTCCAGTCTAATATATAAATATTTTTCATAGAGCAGAAGAGAGAAGGCTTTCATATGTACTATTCAGGGGGTGGAACAAGGCTTCCAATGATGATAACATAATATGGAGCGACTGAAATCAGTCCTATCTGACACCCCACAAGGATTTAGGCCCCTCGCCCACGGCGACTTTTTGTAGCGATGCTGTCGCGTGTTTTGTAAACGCGCTTCAGCCTCGCTATTATCGTGCGTTAGTCGCGTTTGCAACGTGCGACAGAAACGATGCAAACGCGCGACTGTATCGATACATATGCGCGACAGCATCGCGTCTGTATCAATGAAAACGTGCGGCCGTTTCTGACGACGGGACGACATCGGGGTAACGGAGGGTGAAAAACAGAGGGAGGGGTGCTGGGGAATGTGTGAAAGTGTGGAAGTCGCCGTGGGCGACCTTCTTTGTCGATGCTGAATCGCGTTTGCATCGCGGTTGAAGCGCGACAGCATAGCGATAGTAGCGATACAGTATCTGGGCGAAGGTACACAACCAGCGACAGTATCACGGTTATATCGATACACATGCGCGACAGCATAGCTACTGCATCGCTACAAAAAGTCGGCGTGGGCGAGGCCTCTTAGATTCGAGCAAAATACCACAGAACATTATTTGGTTATTTTAGAGATGGTCCTTACTTCATTGCAAGGTAGGAACTATACCAAAGCACCTGATGAGACGGCTTTTAATACGGGTGAAAGTGCCAGAACAAACGGCAAGTAGTCTCTCATTTCTGTGTTGCTCTACTAGCTTCTCGGTAATCGCCTTAAGCGCAGGCCACACCGCCAGCTAGCGAGCGAGCGAGCGAGCCGCGCGAGTTGCCCCACACTAGGAATTTCTCCTGTATTGTGGGTGCGTTAACATCCAAACTCACATACACAAACAGCCAGACCCGGAACAACTACTTGTAGGTCATACAAATATTTGTAACGAGTGGGAATCGCGCGCGACACGCAGCGCAGCAGTCAAACGCTTAACCACTACGCCAACCGTGCCGTCATTTTCATACTTCGGTTCACACGCGGACTACAGAGCTAAGCTACGCTAACGAGGTGAAAGAATAGCATCGCTGGCATCGTCAGATATTTCGTTCGCATCGTTTGTATCGCTGACATAGCTATCGTAGTTCGGGTTTGTATTTTTTAAATTTTATTTTTCACTTTTTAGTTGTGGTACCTACCCCACACAAATTCTTATACTACTACTTGATATGTAGGTAAATAACAGTGATAGGAAATTATTGTGACATCATCAATATAAACTAAGTGGAAAAAAATACGCTGTATTAAGAATAACTCAAAAACTACTGGTCAGAACTTGATGAAATTTGAATGGGACCACATGTGAAGCACCAGCTTTCAAATAAAAAAGGTCAAAGGCCAAATCGGTTCACCCAGAAAAAACTTCTGAGTTCTAAAAGTTCTAAAAGTTCTGATAAAAAAAAAACAGTCGAATTGAGAACCTTTTTTAAAAGTTGGTTAAAAAGAGGTAAAACGATACTCGCCCGGGTCGCTCGTTCGTTCGCTAGCTGGCGGTCTGGCCTGCGCTTAAATTGTGGGTACAATTAAGGCGATTACCGAGTAGCGAGAAGAGCTAGCAACTAAACAACAAGTTGGCGAACAACGAGCAGCGAGTGCTCGGCGGTGACAAGCAATTACTCGCTGGTATGCGTATGTAGCTAGCGTGAGTCTCTCAGCGAGTGTTCTGCCCGCCACGCGACGCGCCACGTCGCTGGGCGAGTATACTCTCTTTGATAGCTCCTGTCGCTGCGAGAAACGAGCAGGTAGGTACTTGCGGTAGGTAGGTGGCGGTGTGAACAGTCATCGATCAACTATTAATTTATCAAATACTAGCTTTTGCCCGTGGCTTCGCTCGTGTTAATTTAGACTTTGACTATCAATTCGGGTTATATAATTCAATCATGATTGGAAAGACACGTGGCGCCATCTATTATCATTAGAAAGTTATTGTTGTTTTCCTCGGGAATAGTACTTTTTTGCGGGATGAAAGGTACCCTATGTCCGTTTCTGTACCCCTGAAAACGTATATGCAAAATTTCAGGATGATCAGTTCAGTGGTTTAGGCGTGAAAAGGTAACAAACAAACAAACTTACTTTCGCATTTATAATATTAGTTAGGAAGTTAGGATTAGGCTAATCTTTAGTACAGTCGGCAGCACATCAATTTACCACAAACTGTCAGATTTTCTCATTCGATATTGAACTTAATTACCAACATTCTAAGGTTTAAAATCGTTAAGAGAAATTTGACAGTTTCGTGTAGCTTGACCTGCTAGCGACTGTACCACGTTTCTTGGGCGAGCAAATCGTTGATAGCTAGTCGCTTCCTTTTCGCCGGTGGGCGATGTCTGAGAATCCTCAAAAAATCATGACAAAGCGTTTCCATAAATCACAACAAAATAAATGGCCCACAAAACTGCCAGTTATGATTTTACGAGTAAAAATAAACGCAAAAATTAATCATAACTGCTTTTAACTGCTGTTTGTGAAAGCGACCGTTATGTTGTACATTATTCTTTATTATAATAGCAATAAATTTGGCTGTATATGTAGGTTTAGATGCGGGGCAGTGGTCGCACGAGAGACGGTCCACCGGTCATCAAATACTGTAAAATGATTACGTCACAAGACCAAGAGTCTTCGACAAACAAATGCATAGCTGTCATTACGGGTAGTCAGATCACAGCCAGCGGTATCGTGTTACCCAGTAACTGGGTTGTGGAGGTCAGATTGCATCCGGTTAGACTGGAAGCCGACTCCAACATAGTTGGGAGAAGGCTAGATAGATGCTGAGTAAGAAGAGGTCGTTATAAAGGACTTCGTCCGTGGAAGTACACCTACCATATATATTATTTTCTGCTGCCAAACAGCGGTGCTGTGTTCCAATTTGAAGGGTATGGGTGTCAGGGTAATGGGAGCTATCGTTTTTGTGCTCACCAGTTGGCGCCACTGTCGAGTAAGGTCCTGTTGCTGTACTTTTATTTGATGTTTTGGATATGTTTAAGTAACCTTATATTCATAGTATGTTTATTTTATTACATTTTAAAACTTCAAATAAATATTTAGATTATAATGTTCCTAAAATTGGCAAGCATGAAGCAGACAAATCTTATTCTTCCTTCAAGTGCTACCAAATTAGATCCTAACTTTTTAATTCAAATCTTAAGCCATAATTAATGAAGAATGGCACAACCATTACAACGATTATGTCGAATCATTCGTTAAAATCCGTGATAAAAAATCCCGCAAACAGTGAACGTTCAATACATATTTTAACATCTAGAGACCTTACTCTACACTAGCGCCTCTAGCGGCGAACTCAAGCGCGATAACCCTCATTGCAGGCAGTCGTGTAATTTCTGCTTTCATTTGTTTCTGGGATGACCACGTACTGCAATAAAAAATGCTTGTGATGTTGCAGATCCAGGAGCTATTCTGTAAAAAATTCATCATGAAAACTTAAGAATAATTTCCACCAAACGGCTCGCATCGCATCGGATCGGTAAGGATAAAAACGGATGCAGCGACAGCCGATCGCGTCCGGTAGGATGTCGACGCGTACGATCGGATCTGTACCGTCGTTTGCGAACGTATCCGTTTCTGCGCCAAGTCAAATAGTTTCATTCCTATCGTGTTGACGTGTTCTAACTCGGATGAATGCATGATCGGATACGACGACAGGCGAACGGAGCTGATCGCGCATCGCAGCATACTTTTGGCTACGATCGCGTGACGCGGGATATACCCGCGGTCAAGCTGCTGTGCGCGGCATGGTAATATCGACTTTAAATACTGTGTACACGATTTAAAGATTGTAAAATCCGTTCCGATCCGATTCGATGCGAGCCGTTTGGTGAAAATCCTCCTTAGGGTGAAATGAGCTGTCAAAGTGTCAATCCCTAGCATTATGGTGGAATGACAGATCAGTTCACCTCAGTTCTCACGGTGAGATTTTTACAGAATATCCCGGCTGAGTCAATGAGCGGCGCTGGTGGTGACCGCACTTACCATCAGATGGGCTGCCGATACATTGCCATCCAAAAAACATAAAAAATGGTTTAGTACACAAAGAACGTTACGTTGAAATGTTTTTCTGAAACCGCTGCTTTGTTTTTTATCAAATAATTAAAACTTTTTGCTGATGTTTGAGTATAAAACATGTTCTAAATGTCATTAACCTTAACATTGCAGTATTTTTAATTAAGAATTAATTACCTGTGAGATTATTCATTTTGATTAAACACCGCAACTTGCCGTTTCGTGGGTATTTTAAAGGACTGGATTAAGTCAAGATGTTGGGTGCAGTCTGAACGAAGAACATACGTAGGCACTCTGGGTATTCCAACTGCAATCAAGAATTAATTTAATTAAAGGATGGTGATGATTAATCGCGGCGAAATAATGACTCTGTAGCGGCATCTACAACGCCACATGCGAGCTACGCGTCATACTGACGTCACGCAAAATCCTGCATCGCGCAAGCAGAGTTTACCGCGCAACTAGCATATATACAACATCCCGACATCAACCGTTGGGCAGTTGCCCACCAGACACGACACCCGTCTGGTCGGAGGATTCTCCCTATTCCATAGAGTATGAGTGAACTTTACACCCTGTTCCTCATACCTCTATAACTCCATAACGCGTCTAGTGATGCAGGGCAGAGTGGAAGGTCAGGCGGCTCACGCGGGAGGTCACCGATGAGGTGGACCGGTCAAATTAAATCTGCGATGAATGCGCCAGACTGTCATCTAACAGAATCAGATAGAGAGAGATATGATGTAGTATATTTTAATGTTTATGTTCTAATTTGTTCTGCTTTGAATAATGGATAAATTTGTAATTATTTGATGTTTACCTATTTATATTTGTACGCCGTTAAGGCAAAACATGACTGTGATAAATTTAAAATGTAACATCTTGCATGACATGTTATTGTGTGTATACTCATGTTTTGGACAAATAAATTATCTTATCTTATCGTGAGGCGAGCTACGAGTACACCTGCGATTGGACACACCATTCATCATGACCCATCGATCGACAGCCCTGTCAATGAAGCGAAGAAGATGATCGATCACCAGTGGATGGGTCGGTAGAGTATTTACTTAGTTGATTTTTGTTGACTGCTATGATGAGATCATCTACTATCCGGTTAGAAAAATATTTTAGAAAGGCTTGTGTTCAGCAGACGGCATACAGTTTATTTAAATGTTGATACAACAATGAGTTAGTTGCTTTATCAGACTCTATAACTCTATTTGAAATAAGGTGAGAAATTTAAATAAACCTTTTTTACAATCCATTCAACTGATTTTGACTTCTATTCGGTAGGTATAAGGATGGTATTAAAAGCAATAACGTGGTTACAATACCAACTGTTTACTGCAGCTGCCGTATGTCATACGATCAACACAATAGAAGTCAAAATCGGTTGAAAGGATTGTAAAAAAAAAAAAAAATCTAATCGTATTTCAAATGGAATATAGATTAAGCTACCTATACTCCATTGGAAATAAGATTAGAAATTTAATTAATCATTTTTTACAGTCCGTTCAACCGATTTTGACTTCTACTGCTTTGGTGGCATGACAAATGACAGCTGCAGTAAACAATTGGTATTGTAACCACGTTTTTGCTTTTAATGCCATCCTTATGCCTACGGAATAGAAGTCAAGATCGGTTGAACGGACTGTAAAAAAAGTTTATTTAAATTTCTAACCTTATTTCAAATGGAGTATAGGTATATGATGTTATTGCAGTCTCTCATTGCTGTGTTTCTTTAAACGCTATGAATGTCGGTGACAATATAAACATAAGGCATTTCAATCCATCGGAAAACCACTTGGTGACCACTTTTCTGTAGCAATATCATAAACTTGTTAAGTTGGTAACCTACAAGTACTTGAAAAATAAACAAAAACAGGCAGTTTTAAATTATACTTTGGCACTGCCTGCAAAATGCTTGCTCAGGAGATAAATACTTATTGACGCACGAGCCATACTTATATTATTTGTGGATAAAACATTGTTGATGTTGCAAGTGCAAAGTATCATTGTTTACCTATTTGATGTCTATTTGCATATTTTGAAACTGAAACCTTGTAATCGTATACTTCCCTTGAATTTAATATTATTGTTTATTGTCCTCAATATTTCAGTATTTTTTTCCAATTATCTTACCTAGTTTTTTACGAAGTCTAACAAAATCAGGTTAAAGTAATTTCATAGAAATACTCCTTATTTATTTATCAGGCATTCCAATTCGTATTCATTTGTAACTTTCTTCTCTTAGAAATATCTAGTAAAGTGTGTTGCATATAGTCCTGCACCCCAATCACGTAACACACTTTCTTTCACAATCCGAAGGACTCTGAAGGAAATTTCTAATCCCTTCATAATTGAGAAAAAATCCTCAGCTCGACAACGTAAAATAACGCCATAAATGTTGTCGAATTGTCAAAATGAAAGGCATTGCAATAGTTAGTGTGTTACGTAATTACCTACCTCGCTGTTGTAGGTACCTAACGAAATAAATCCACAACGCGACGCGCCCGGTGATCGAACTCACGACCTCTCAATCGTCTGTCCGCGCCAACCTTTGACTCTGAGCTATTGGCACTTCTTAGCTGACAACACCAACAAAGCAATCATTATTCATCAGCAGCCTACAGCAGTCCACTGCTGGACATGGGCCTCTCTAACCGCACACTATTTAACTCGATCCTCGGCAACTCTCATCCAGCTGCTACCAGCCACCCTGCGAAGCTGGTCGCTCCACCTAGCCTGAGGGCGTCCTACCTTACGTTTGTCTAATATGCCAGTACTGATACCTACAGAAGGCCGCCGTCAGTGTTACAACTCTGACCTCGAGCTGGCCTACCCTAGTATGGAGTTCCAATAGAACTTCAACGCCAGGTTACGCTGGATTTGTTACCACTGACGTGTAGTGTAACGTACCTATTTACTATCACAAACGCGCAGTTGAGAACAACGTCATTAAAACCCACGATTACGCCACTTAAAGTAGCGAGTGTCGTGGCGACCAATCTCCTCGTCTCGATCTCGGCGACACATCAGTTTGGCAATCTACTCGCGGCTACTTGTGTTGCAAGCACAGAAATAGTCTTGACGAATTGTTTGAGAGTCAAAGAACTTCATTCGTTTGCGAATAATGTTGGTGTAAGATGGTTTATGAAAAGAAAAGATAAACTACCAAGTCACGTCTTATGAAATCATCCTAGCTTAGCTTCAGTCATCACTCTCTCGCCCTCATCACAATTTATTGATGCAACATACCCTCTTCTTCCATACTCCTCTATCAGTCATCTCGGTAGACACCCCCTTTCTATCCATATCATCTTTCAAACAGTCCATCCATCGTTTCTTTGGTGTTCCCCTACTCTTATAGCCATCCACATTCCGAGGTAAGCTTCAGTGCCTACCTTAGGGTGTATTCACGTAGAAAGCTGGTAACCGGCGCCAATATGCCAGCGCTTGACGGCGCCGACAAGCGCTTGTTGTCAACGCTGGTAGGCGCAGGCAGTTTTCATTATTTTTGCCAAATCAGCACGAACCGGCGCCGATAAATTTGGATAGGAACTTGTCGGCGCTAATCGACGACGACGGTTACGATACGGTCAGGACGGACAAGCGCTGGCATATCGACGCTGGTCGGCGCAGCCAGTTTTCATACTTTTTGCTTAGATAAAGTTTTGAATGATCAAAGAGAGTAGGTACCTGGGACATGCTCATTAAAATAACTATTCAATTGAAACCACCTCTCATTGTTGTGTTGACAGTAAGGCTACAAGATTCACACGCAGTCACGCTCAGGCCATGCAGTAATTTGGGAGACTTGGATATGGCGGTATAGACGTTAGTTGGTTAACGCCGCTGAATCTCCAAAATTCAACTTATTCCGAATCTCAAAGAAATAATCGCTGAATAAGTAGGTACCTATTTGACCCTGGATCACAGACAAATTTATAATGTAAGGTTTGCTTGCGGACGTATTAAATTATCCCACGAGAACGTACTATGGGATATACAGTATCCTATGTCCTAATCCACGTCCTGCACCCTAATTACGTAACACACTATCTATTACAATCTGAATCATTTTGAAGCCTATTGCTTCATATGTTCGCAAAATTTGTCAGCTCAACAACGTAAATAACGCAATGAATGTTGTTGAACTGTCAAAATGAAAGCTATGCCTACTGTTAAGTGTGTTACGCAATTATCCCGCTGCTCTATACGTGTACCAAATTTCATGCAAATCCGTTCAGCAGTTAAGTTAACGATAACAGGCAGAGTAACTTTCGCATTGATATATATAGAGGTGTACGTTATGATACAATGACGGATATCGCGCTTGAGTTCGCCGCTAGAGGCGCTAGTGTAGAGTAAGGTCTCTAGCGTCAAAATATGTACTGAACGTTCACTGTTTGCGGGATTTTTATCACGGATTTTAACGAATGATTCATAATAGCTGTAATGGTTGTGCCATTCTTGATTAATTATGGCTTAAGATTTTAAGTAAAAAGTTAGGATCTATTTTGGTAGCACTTGAAGGAAAAATAAGGTTTTTCTGCTTCATGCTTGCCAATTTTAGGAACATTACGAGTATAATCTAAATATTCATTTGAAATTTTAAAATGTAATAAAATAAACATACTTTGAATATAAGGGTATTTAAACATATCCAAAACATCAAATAAAAGTACTGCAACAGGACCTTACTCGACAGTGGCGCCAACTGGTGAACACAAAAACGATACCCCCATTAGCTGCCATAAACCCTTCAACTCGTTTTGGCTTCTTCTTCCAATATTCCTCATACACCATCTTCATGCGGCTATTGTATTCAGAGTGAGGTCTGTAGCTGTTCAGGGTATACCTTTTTGTTTGTAGGTATGTTAATTATAGCACTAAACAACACGAGCAATGATGATGAATCATTTAGACATCGTAATAGCATAATTTATAAGCAATAAGAGGTGCGCAGTACATGACCAATCATGGCGAACTCCTGGATTTATGCGTGGAACGCGAGCTTGAATGTAAACGTAGTAATTAGCTAAAATAAATGATTTTATTTCTGTAAGTAGGTTTGTACAAACACGTTTACACGTCAATTATATTTTAAAAGTAGATGAGGTCGGCGTTTCCTATCTGACTACTCTGAGAAGAAAGGCCGAAACTAACTCAGAGGTCACAGTCTCTTTTAAAGTCCAGACATAATCTTGGTCAGGTCATGCGAAGACCATGCAGATTGGTATCTGAAATGATCTTTTGAGGAAAGAACCACACAGATTGAGTGGACCTGTCCAGTCAGTGCACGCATTTGTCAGTAATCGTGCAGCTCAACTGTAAACTTAAGGAGCTCAACGATTCGACAAACAATACCTAAGTAAGGACATTTGGGAATAGTTTATTTATTTATTAAAACTTTAGGCACAAGTAAAAACAAACCGTAAATACAAAGATTGAATTCAACATCTCAATCAAATGATATTAACCAATGTTCCAGTGCGATGATGCAGAGACAAAACATATTGTTGCAACATCAAGATATCAAGGCTATTGTTAAAATATGCATAGTAGAGACGTACCTAACTCAAATTTCCACATTTTGCAGGACGTTGCGTTTTCAAGGGAAGAAAAACAAAACATGAGGAAAAGCAAGTAGGTATGTCAAATCGATTGACACAGCAGCGTCCTCCTGTCTGCTAGAATGCGCGCAAGATAAGTCTGCGCGCGTGTTTGACCTTCAAGACTATAACTCTGTCAGAACTTTTCAACAACTTTCGGCATAATAATGGCGATTACATATTCACTTTGGAAAACACGGAACACAGCACACTCTCTTGACACCGATGTAAACGTCAAGATGGCAGCAAAGGATTATTTCTGATTTCGGCCGCGCGTAGACTTATTTTCCGTTCTACGATCATCAATGATATCAATTCATTTGTCAAGCGGCTCATATATTGTACCCTATGACCGAAGCCGTCATTGAGAGACCCATTTTTGTTCTTCTCTTGTATCGGTCAAACTATATATGAACACCATAATATGCCGTGAACGCCGTGGTCTTCTTCGTGTCGATGTTACCTACTGTTAAATTTTACATACACAACATTACATTTAGATATACATAGACTCATGCCTTCTTCTCATGGACCCTAGGCAGAAACTACAGAATGCCACGGCCATCTGCTACGATCCTTACATGTCATTTTGCTTCGTGGTCATGTACGCACGCCGCCGGTTGCAAGTACTTCGCACCGGACCTTTCTGAAGAACATCACCAATAAGGTCACTCTAATTATGTCCTAGGGCGTCCTGTGGAACGGTGGAATTTCTTGCCCATTCTTCTCCATACGAAACTACCTTTTGGAAGGGGCAACTAGAATCAATTCTATTTTATTGTAAATTTTGACGTTCAAAAGTGCCTTTTATGTGCCTATTTGAAATAAATAATTTGACTTTGACTTTGACTTTCCTCTACCGGCGTTTCTAGCGGTGTCAGTGGCCGCGCAGAGGTCGCCGTTACTGCAGATTTTGGACACAGAGGGCAGTAAAAGAGGTGCTCTAAGACATGCCGTGGTGTAATCGTTAACCAGTCAGCAATTGGTGACGAGGCTGACTGCCCAGAGTGCATCGGGCATAGGTACATAATAAGTATCAACACTCGTGGAAGCTATTTTGACGCACCCAAGTTAATTTAGAAGTGAGCACAATAAGACCCAGTGTGATTTCACCAAGAGACTACAAACCATACATGCAGTACTCAAACCCATTATAAAATTAACGCAAAGCGGATAAAAAAGGTCTTCAGACAACAATCACTGTGTGGTAGTACTAAGCATAATGCTGCTGAGTTAGAAAGTCGTGTGTTTTATGTGGAGAAGTGATAAAGATCCGGTGTGCCAAATCGTCGGGTTATACTTGTTGAGATTGTAAGGTTACATGCACAGATGCGATTATTTTAGAGGCATTCTGGTTGTTCACTGCAATGCACCTTGAGCTGGTTGTATTGTAAAGGATATGGTCCTCGAAAGTACCACCACCATAGATACATATTCTTTCCCTCAAGGTCATGGCTGGTTATGGGGTATAAACTCTGTAAAATTTAATCCAACGTGGCAATGCCGCCAGTCTCATGGGTACATTACCAGTCGACAGCGATGCGAAAGAATTTTTCGACGCCATTTTTTAGTTTGTTAATAGTTTTAGTTAGGTTAGGTTATTATATTTTAACTGTAAATACTATTGTAATTTAAAACGTAAATTAAATCAAATATATGCAGGTAACACTTATGAATCTGGAACATCCCAAGGGATTACCGCATTACTAACTTAGAAATGTTGATAAATCTTTGTTACTTCGGCCTATTCAGGGTACCCTTACACTCGGTCCGCCGTCTTCCCGGGTATCTTTATTCTTTAGGTCAACGGTTTCGACTTGTCTCGTCTCCTCAAGGACTGGCTTGCTCCAACTATCATATTAATGAATATACAGGGTGGCAGCGACCTCGACGCGCAACCTGTTAACTACCTGTTCAGTACACGATTCAGGACCCCCTTGCGTTGAAATTTTTCGTTGGTTATTAAAAAAACGTTTGCCGTTCCATACATTTTGACCGTGTATGTATTGTAAGGGCAGATTTTTTAAATTGATAACTGACCGAAAATTTCTACGCTTGGGTTTATAAAATCATGTCCTGTATTCTTGGTTACAGTTTGCGCGTCGATGTCCCTACTACCCTGCATAGGTTCTTTGATTTAAGTTACCAGGGCCGGCAGTCTCGACATTAGATAGCGACAAAACTCTGTCGCTAAGTCGTATCGATGTCAAATTCCTTTAATAGATTTTCAACTTTATTTCCAAAGCATAAGGTTGAAAATCTATTAAAGAAATTTGACATCGATTGGACTTAACGACCGATTTTTGTCGGTATCTATGTCGAGAGCGAGACTGCCGGCTCTGAATCAGATCATCCTTCATCGCTGATAACGAGTTACGAGTTTCACTCTCCTGCAATTTCTCAGGTACAATATGTGCTGTGTGTGCATCCTAATTAAGAATGTATGCATCTTTGAAACTAGAACACAGCATGCTTGGCGATAGATATATTAAAAACTCCTCTTAAAGTAGTAAGTACTTTCTAGGATGAACTGTTTCTAAAGAGGCTATTTACTACTTAATTATTTAGTTCCAATTAATACTTATAAACAACAAAGGGTAAGACTGATAATTACTGTCCTATTTCTTGGATTGTCAGACTTTAACTGCACCATTATCGTTGTAATTTTTCGTGGTATCAATTTGCAAATTACCTACTGTTATTCACTAACGATAGTCGCTCAGACAAGTCGTGAATCTGCAGCCAGCCTTACCTAAGTAGAGGGGAGAACCCAGTTGTAACTTTTTTCTTTGCCCGCTCGCCAGTCTTCCTTCGTGCCTTTGACAGTGCGCTCGACAGTGTTGCTAGTAGAAATAAATAAAGTTTTTAATCAAGGCTACGCGAGTTATAAAAAGGTAAGTCAACCTAGTTTGTGATTGTGTTTTATATGGTATTGTGTAACTTTAAATGTAGGTAATATGCTGCGTTTTATTTTATTATTTTTTTGTTGTTTATTTTTAGGGTTAAGGTAATCATTTTTGGGCGATTTTTAAATTGTTTTTTTTTTACCTGTGTAGTGATTTATTTTAATTTGATTATTATTTGAATATCTTTTTATAAACGACTGCCTGTTAATTTCTGTTGGAAAATATTAAGTACGGAATATAAGAAAACGTTATTAATGAATTATTGAAACTTTATGCACAAGTAAAAAAAATTTTTTTATGGTATTATTGTTTATATTTGTATTGTCTCAATCGGGAAACGGATAGACATGGAAAGGGTGACCTAAGCGAATATTAGATATTTATGTTTACAATCTCAGCAGCATCTCGGAGTCTGGATTTATGAATTTCTGCTGCTCGGGTGATGTCAAATAGCCTCGCCCCTGATAGTTTACTACATAATACAACTCTGCCTATAATTCGGGGAATAAAAGCACGATGTACCTATTCCATTACAATTACAAGAGATCCTTCAACTGACCAATCGTACGATCACGAAATCCGTAACAAAATCGATTGTAAACCGGTTTTTTTTTAACCAAAAGCTATCGCACCGCAGTCGCGAACACTTCCTCAAATTAATAAGTACCTACGTAGGTAAGTATGTGTAGTAGATACTTACAATTTATTGAGGTACTAGAATTACAGAAGAAAGCATATCGCACCTTCATTTCGAAACCGTTATTAAACAAAAAATAAATTTTTCCAGGAGAAATAATTTACGGTGTTTGCATTATTATTTATCTCTTAATAAAAAGTGATGAACTCATAAGAGATATTCCTGAGATTATTTATTTATAATATTTTTATTATTTATTTATTTATTTTATTTTTATAATATTTGTTATATTATTATGATTGTTTTCTTTTTAAGGTGTGTCTGTGTAGTCATATAATTTAATATTATTAATTTCGTGAAAATTTCGTTTAGTAACGGTTTCGAAATTAAGCTGCGATATGAGAAACTTGATCAAATCCTTCGTGTGTTTTTGAAAAACGTTTTCTTGGGTTCAGAGCCTATTGTGGTAGAGATTAAATCACATTGAGAATAACTTGATCAAATCCTTGGAGCGTGAGTAATTTTGTAAAGCTTGGGGTCAGGCGCAGCGGGGCGAGCATGGGTGATGGGCGTACGCAAGACGTTTGTAACAAGACATACGGTTACGGTACGGATGGTTTTATCGCCCTAACTGTGATAAAATGTGTGACGCAAGCCATGTCACAGTGGCCGTGCTCACCCCGTTGTCCCTAATAATTTTTCTAAGCTTAGGTATTTATAAATATTGCCATATAATATTGCATAAAACCGCGCGTGAAGCGAACACAATACACTTCACAAAAAATCAACAACATCGGTATGTACGGTCACCAAATGTGATAATTAACCACGGTCTTCGGATATAGTTGAAGTTTAGTAAGAAACCGATGGATATTTTCGAATAAAATTTAACTTAATGAATAGAAAACAAACAGTTAATTTATCCAATTAAATTTCATTTGAAAACATCCATCGGTTTCTTACTAAACTTCAACTATAGGTATCGACGACCCTGCGGGGTAATAACGTAACACACTAACAGTAGGAATGGGTTTCATTTTGACAGTTCAACAACATTCATTGCGTTATTTACGTTGTTGAGCTGACAAATTTTTCGAACATATGAAGCAATGGATTAGCAACCCAAGCAGCACATTAGCGGAAATTACATCCATAAACAAGCTATATTACAGTTACAGGCGCTTATGTAGCTATACTAACGGATAAAACGATTCTTGAGACTGTATGAGGGGTGATCTCCACACTGTTAAACAGCATAGCTGACTAATGCCTGTATAATGGAGAAAAAAACAAAATAATGAATTTTAGTAGAATTTGAAAGAACTATTGTCCAGCCTTTGGCTACATATAATGCTGCTAGCTGATTAAGAAGACTAAAGCGTGTAAACGGCTGCTTAACGCGATAAAGTCACACCTCTTCTAAGCTGTGAGCTGTATTAGAGAATCAAATTTTGCCATTGGCTTTTTTATTGTGAACACTCATTCTATTATAATGCTACCTCAATGAGCTTAATAGTAGCTGATTAAAAGCATTTAAGACTGCACGAGCTGTAAATTAGTCTAGCCTTACTCCACTTTAATTCCACAGCTTATAGTATAAATATTAGCTATTTTACAGCCTCTAGAATTATTGAAGAGTAAACAGATTAGTAGTTCTATGATAACGTCAATTTTGTCATAACCTCACAACGCGACTTAATTAATTATCGTGCGAAAACAAAATACAATTTAAAATGAATACGGTTAAACCATGGAAAAAAAAGGAAAAGAACTGGTGCAGTTAAATTGAAACTTGCAAAAGAATACAATAAGCAAAGGAGCAAGGATAGTGAAAATCTCCTTCATTTATCTAGGTACAGCCAAGTGCCGGTGTCGATTAAAAATGAGGGTTCCGGACACATAGATTTTGTTACCACCAATGATCGCAGTTCCGTAAAATTAATGGATTCAGTCAGTGATCTTTCTAAAGAAATTATTGAAAGTAGAAATAGTGAAAGTTTTGAATCAAACCAGACATATGAAGAAGAGGGAGAAAATATTTATATGAAAAACATTTTATTTAAAGAAAATATAAAAGAATGGGCATTAGACCAACTGCCATAGCGTTGTAGTCAATGATATTGTCTAATTTATTTATTTCCCCATCATCCGGGTAATCTGACGGGTAACATGACACTTAATTCTTTTTCTGCATTGTTATATGTTGTAATGGATGACCGTTTCATTATGCATTGCATTTTTGTCCAGTCTGTATGAGGCTTTGAATATTCTAGTTTATTCAATTTCGAACTGACATTTTTAATAGGCCATCTCAACCATCCATCCTTTTCCCAAACACTTGGTACGATAGATAATTTTTATTTCCCTCTTTCTATTGTCTTCACTATTTTGAACGGCATTTCTATTTTCTGAAAACAATAATAACTACTTAGCAATAACATTTGCATCTTTACCTACTACGTCACAAGTAAAAGATATTAATACGCGGATTTAGTATTTGTGCCATTAAGTAAAACACTCTTTAGTATTAAAATATTCACACATATCACAAAAATATGTTCATCTTTATTAATTGATAAATTATAAAACAAACTAAGTTATTCACTTCGTTCGCGTGATTAAATTGCAGAAGTCGTACGCGCTCGCAATCCACTAGATTACTAAAAAAATAATAATATTTCGTAAATATTAAAGAAACAATAATAATACTTGCGGTGCGTGGCGCGTAAAGGGTAACAATAGATAGAGATACGGTGAAGATTTGTCAAAAACTGGCTAACACAAGTTTGAATAATATCTTTCAAATCGTAGAATCTAAATGAGACCTTATTTCCTACGCAACAAAGTATATTTTACAATGATTTTTGATCAATATGATTGGTTAAATTTGAATGACGTTAACCAAACCTTCGCATCGTAACCAATGCGACAACTCAAATTCGCTTCATCTCTTTCACACGTCCGGGAGAACGTAAAGTTGAACAGAGCGGAGGTGAATATTTAGCTAGTTTGGCTGATGTTTTAGATTAAAAAAATCGGAATACCTTTTTACTTTATACTATGTATTTCTAAGCAACATGACAATTAATGGTTCGCTAGTTTGGCATAACAGGCCCGAATAAGTAGGATCACAAAATCAAGTGTAGTACCTAAGCTACTTCAGTACCAAATGCCCGAAATGGTTTTCTATCAAGATCAGAGATCCCTAAGACGCTGTTGTATACTCTCACTTTACTCCTTTCACCAGTCATTATAATAACTGAAAACCATTGTACAGCTAGCGTACAGTTTTCAGTTGATTAATAGACTTAAATATGTCCATTGAACAGAAAAGAGAGGGTCAAGGGAAGTTCGTTAGAATTATTGCTGGATAACAAATTAACGCCATTTTGATGTAAACAAGCCATGAAAAATCCAGTGATATCTGTTAAATGTTCATGGTATTTCAGAGCTATTAAAGTAAAAACACATTATTTCATTGTTACAAATAGATATTAATACTCATTAACTGGAAAAAAAAGTAAAAATCCATGAATAATTCGTACACCGTATTTATTTTGAATATTTTTTTTCTAAAACTATATTATTTCGATGGCGCGTGTAATATTTGATAATATCACCTATATATATTAACAGTAAAGTGGCACTCGCAGTACAATTTACCGATAGAGATACAAAACAAACGTGAAAAATTACATAGCTTTTTTTTTTTTTTTTTTTTTTTTTTTTTTTTTTTTTTTTTTTTTTTTTTTTTTTTTTTTTTTTTTTTGGTTGGGAAATCATCAAATGACGTCTCCCGCTCTGGGCGGAGCGGAAGGGCGTGTCAGACTCTTACTGACTAAAACCCACCCGTGTTCCTTCAGTTGCCTGTGCGCCAGGGCCACGGTAACTCTTTCGAACAATCCGCAGCCCCGGCAGGCATCGGTCCTATCGGACCCCGTCTATTTTGCTGACATCTCTTTGAGGCGCGCGTGGAACACGACGCGCCGTCGACCCGGGCCTGGTCCTTACCGGACGGCGAGCTGCCCATTGCTCGCCGTCCGCAAGCCCGCGCCTACGGTGGCCGGGAGTCGGCAATCGACTCCCGACGCCCAGGGTGTCTCCTCCTCCTGCGGCGGCTAGGGGCGCGAGGGCGCAGAGATTGCCTCTCCCTTTCGCGCTCCGCCTCCTCCTTCGCGAGCATTACTGCTTCGCAGAAGGAGGTGACGGCTTCCCATTCCCTCTCGCTCCGTACCATGGCCTGAACCAGGGCCGGACGCGAGAGGTCGCCGCCGCCGATCGCCGCCACGAGGACACGGCGGTGCTCCGCCCAAGCCGGGCAGACCTCCACCGTATGCTCCACCGTGTCCTCCGGTCGATCCACACAATGATAACACCCGGGCGTTTCCTCCCGCCTTATCCGAAACAGGAACCTCCCGAAACAGCCATGTCCGGTGAGGACCTGCGTCAGGCGGAAGGTGAGGACGCCGTGGCGTCTCTCAAGCCACTCCTCAAAGAGGGGTCTTACCGCCGCAATTGTGGCGTGCCCTGCGCTGGGTTGCGACAGTCGCACTCTCCATGCCGCCATGAGATCCCGCCGGAGCTCTGTCCGCTGTGCCGCGATTACTCGCGGCAGCGGAGTTACGCCCCGGCGTTTCGCCTCCTCGCGCCACTCCCAAACGTGCGCGAGGACCTTTGCCTCCAGATCCCACGGCGGCAATCCGGCAAAGAGGCTCGCCGCCTCGCAGGAGACCGTGCGGTATCCCCGTACCATCCGGATGGCCATGACCCTTTGGGACGCTTTCAACCGGCGGGCTGGCCGGAGCCTTAGCGACCGCGCCCACACCGGTGCCCCGTAAAGGGCCATGGACCGCACGACCCCCGCGTAGAGCCTCCGGCAGGAGGCGTTTGGCCCCCCCAGATTGGGCAAGAGCCGCTTCAAAGCAGCCCCGGCCCGCTGCAGTCTGGGAGCCAAACGACGGAAGTGCTCGACGAAGTTCCACCGGCTGTCGAGGACGAGTCCCAGGTACTTCATCGTCGACTCGACGCCGATGTGAACCCCTCCTACCGTTATTTGGGAACCCGACAGTGGCGCATTCCGAGGACCATGAAAACACATGGCCTCGGACTTGTGCAAGGCCACCTCGAGTCCCAACTGCCGGATCCTCTCTACGACTGTCGCAACCCCGCGTGTCATTAGTTCGGCCGCCGCCTGGTGCGACCTCCCCTGCGCCAGGACCAGCGTGTCGTCAGCGTAGCACACTACGCTGACGCCGCACACTGGTCCCGAATGATAAAAAAGTGGACATTAAGAAATTTTTGACAGAAGGTCAACGGATTCGGCTGATTTTTTTTTTGTAGACAGCTGATGCAATTACAAATCACTTTTATAGATTGAGTTTTTGCCAAATAAGCCGTATTTTCAGAGAAAAAAAATATTGAAATATTTTTTGTATGAAAGAAATCCTAATTTTGTCTTTATCTTCCAAGATTCAAACGTATTCAAAATAAAACTTAGCGCAGCTTGTAGAGATGCTAATTGCTCACTACTTTGTCATAGACACTCTTCTGCGATTTTGTGCTCCTTTTGAGTTACATGCACTTTAAATATTTTTTGTATGAAAAAATCCTAATTTTGTCTTTATCTTCCAAGATTCAAACGTATTCAAAATAAAACTTAGCGCAGCTTGTAGAGGGGCTAATTTCTCACTACTTTGTCATAGACACTCAACTGCGATTTTGTGCTCCTTTTGAGTTACATGCACTTTAAATATTTTTTGTATGAAAAAATCCTAATTTTGTCTTTATCTTCCAAGATTCAAACGTATTCAAAATAAAACTTAGCGCAGCTTGTAGAGGGGTTAATTGTTCATCACTTTGCCATAGACACTCAATTGCGATTTTGTGCTCCTTTTCAGTTAGAGGCACTTTAAATTTTTCGTTGTCGGATGAGCTTTACTAGTTTTTTGTAGACAGCTGATACAATTACAAGTAACTTTTAAAGATGTATTTTTTGTTAAATAAGCCGTATTTTCAGAGTTAAAAAATTAATTCAGGCGGATTAGAAATAATCTTGTTAAAGATAGACTAAGATGTAATAACATTTTCTTCATTAATAAGTAACTCTTATAAATGTCTTTCTATTAAAAAAAGTCTTATTTTAAATATATCAAATAAACAACTTGGATATCTCAAAACGTGTACAGACATGTTCAGGTACAGGTAATTTATTGTGTGACTCATATTCAGATTATAAGCATTTTTTGGTAATGAGTCATTGCTTAATTAGCCGATTACTTACAATTTGGGCCTTACAAAGAAGCCTCAGAAGCAAGAAACAAAGATTTTCGTTCAATCAGAGAAAAGCATACTAGAAAGATAGGCAGAATGCAAACAAATGAAGATATTTTACACCAGTTACTTATCAGCTCCGATCCGTACATTACGAACATAAGACCGAAGTTCACCAAAATTCAAAAGCAGCAGAGGTTTGAAGAAGCCGAAAATCTTCTAAAGGATGACGTTTCACCCAATGAACTCGATTTAGAAGTTGCTGATGAGGAAGAAGTAAACGTCGACATTGAGAATAATCCCCCACAAGATCCGCTAGCATAATTCACATTGTAACATACGCACGTTCATGTTAGTTGATCAACAGATAAGCACGCCAAGATCCCTGCCCTAAATCAAATACATATTAAGTGATAAAGTATAAAATAAATAAATAAACAAAACATGCATGTAAAGATAAATTAAGCGTTAGGGTTACAGGTAGTTCAAATTTTTTAATTACGCCTTAATACAATACCTATATTATTATATAGGTTTGTATTTTGACGGTCCTAAGCCCGTTAAAGTACGAAGGAAAAGTTTTAATTGCAATTTATACCTTTTTATCATTCAGCGTTTCCGACGCATTCACTAGCGTTAGATGACCAAATATAGCCCAAATTGTAAGTAATCGGCTAATTAAGCAATGACTCATTACCAAAAAATGCTTATAATCTGAATATGAGTCACACAATAAATTACCTGTACCTGAACATGTCTGTACACGTTTTGAGATATCCAAGTTGTTTATTTGATATATTTAAAATAAGACTTTTTTTAATAGAAAGACATTTATAAGAGTTACTTATTAATGAAGAAAATGTTATTACATCTTAGTCTATCTTTAACAAGATTATTTCTAATCCGCCTGAATTAATTTTTTAACTCTGAAAATACGGCTTATTTAACAAAAAATACATCTTTAAAAGTTACTTGTAATTGTATCAGCTGTCTACAAAAAACTAGTAAAGCTCATCCGACAACGAAAAATTTAAAGTGCCTGTAACTGAAAAGGAGCACAAAATCGCAATTGAGTGTCTATGGCAAAGTGATGAACAATTAACCCCTCTACAAGCTGCGCTAAGTTTTATTTTGAATACGTTTGAATCTTGGAAGATAAAGACAAAATTAGGATTTTTTCATACAAAAAATATTTAAAGTGCATGTAACTCAAAAGGAGCACAAAATCGCAGTTGAGTGTCTATGACAAAGTAGTGAGAAATTAGCCCCTCTACAAGCTGCGCTAAGTTTTATTTTGAATACGTTTGAATCTTGGAAGATAAAGACAAAATTAGGATTTTTTCATACAAAAAATATTTAAAGTGCATGTAACTCAAAAGGAGCACAAAATCGCAGAAGAGTGTCTATGACAAAGTAGTGAGCAATTAGCATCTCTACAAGCTGCGCTAAGTTTTATTTTGAATACGTTTGAATCTTGGAAGATAAAGACAAAATTAGGATTTCTTTCATACAAAAAATATTTCAATATTTTTTTTCTCTGAAAATACGGCTTATTTGGCAAAAACTCAATCTATAAAAGTGATTTGTAATTGCATCAGCTGTCTACAAAAAAAAAATCAGCCGAATCCGTTGACCTTCTGTCAAAAATTTCTTAATGTCCACTTTTTTATCATTCGGGACCAGTGTGCGCCGCTAGGGAGGTCGGCGCGCAGCACCCAGTCGTAACCGATGTCCCACAGATGCGGCCCCAGGACCGATCCCTGCGGGACACCGCACGACATCTCTCGCCGGTTCCATTCTCCCTGGTGACCGGGGTAAATAACCGCCCTATCCGTCAAATAGGCCTCGACCACACGACAGAGGTAGGTCGGCATCCGGTGATACCGGAGTGCCTCCCTGATGCAACTCCAGGGCAGGGTATTGAAGGCATTGGCGATGTCTAGAGACACCGCCAAGACGACCCCACCCCGGGCCACAGCATCCCCCGTCGTGAGGGCTCGCACGCGCATGATGGCATCCACCGTGGAGCGCCCCCTGCGGAAACCAAACTGGCTGTCCGCCAAATCCGGCCCCACCCGCACCAGCTGCCCGACGAGGCGGTCTGCAATGACTCTTTCAAAGAGCTTGCCCACCTCGTCGAGCAGCACAATGGGCCGGTAAGCGGACGGAGAGTCCGCAGGGCGCCCCGGCTTCTTAATGAGGACCAGTTTCCCCGTCTTCCAACGAAGTGGGAACTGGCCCTCCTCCAAGCATGCGCTTAGGAGCCCTCTTAGTCGAGGCCCGAGAGCCTCTGAGGCCAGGACCCAGGCTTTTCCAGGTAAGCCGTCGGGTCCTGGGGCGGTATTCTTGGCACTCAGCCTACGTACCGCCACTCTCAACTCTACCTCGGTCACCTCAGGAAAATTACATAGCTTAAATTATAAATTATTATTGGTCCACAGAAATAGTTAGATCGCCTTAACGTAACACTTGCACTGCACAAATAGTTTTTTGTTGCTATTTCTTTGAAGAATTAACAATAGCCGTTACTAAGCCATAAACCATCTTTTGGATGCATAAGAGAATTAAAGAAGCTGGATAGTGGCCTATTGACCGCTGTCTAAGCCATTGTACAGCCCATGTACAGCTCTTGCAATGCTCTGGACAGCTGTTAACAAGCTACTATAATGCTCGGGGCTGGTTAATTTGGGGCCAAATTTAGAATTATAAGAGCTGTGTAGTTGGATATACAGTCCTTGTAGAGAAAGCATAACAGCCTCAAGTTTAAAAAAAATCTGTTGTCCAGTGACTATACAGCTATGTGTGCTGCTTGGGAATAGGCTTCAAAATGATTCAGATTGTGATAGATAAGTGTGTTACGTAATTAGGGTGCAGGTTACTTATATCTTTTGGTGACTGTACCTACTGTTTGCCATAATAATGCTTTTTTTTTTAAAGCCGTTATGATTCCCTAATTACTAAAAGAAAATTAAGTTCTTAATTCTACTGAGTATACCTAATCCTACTATCCTACTTCCTACTATCCTACTTCCTACTATAATATTATAAATGTGAAAGTGTGGATGTTTGTTACTCAATCACGCTAAAACGGCTGAACGGATTTTGATGAAATTTGGCACACGGGTAGACTATGACCTGGATTAGGACATAGGATACTTTTTATCCCGATATTCCCACGGGATCGAGATTTCTGCGGGTGAAACCGCGGGGCGCAGCTAGTTCATTAATAAAGGTAAAAAAAAATCAAGGTCCCCTCGAAGGGTATGGGCGTCCTCCAGTAATTTCCAGCTTTTCTATTTTTCGCTTTTTCTTCAAGCATGGTTACCAAACCAATTCTTCTATCTACTCGCTAGCGTATCTTCTATGTGAGCCATAGTTACGTATATATAATATTATAAAGAGGTAAAAGTGAGACGCTCGTGGCTAAGTAAGAACAGACTCACGGGTCGATCGATCAGGTTAAGCTACGCGTGCCGCGGTTGGTCCGTGGATGGGTGGACCATCTCTACATAGGGACCGAGACCCCTCCGTGTTAGTCCCGGCTGTCATTCGTCGATCTTTGACGGTCGTTACAAATCGTCAGAAGCCCTAAAGTCTGATAACCAGTCTTACCAAGGGGTATAGTGTTACCCAGACTGGGTTGCGGAGGTCAGACAGGCAGTCGTAAAATACTGGTATTCAGTTGTATCCGGTCAGACTGGAAGACGACCCCAAAAATTGTTAGGAAAAAGCTAGATAACGATTATAAAGAGGTATAAGTGAGTTTGTATTTAGGCGGTAATCCTTGGAGCTACTGATCTAATTGCGAAAATTCCTTCAGTAATGGTAAGCTACATTATAATCGAGTATCATAGGCTATATTTTACTGACCGAGCGAGCGTGAAGCCTCTCCGTTTCAGCTTGGGCAAAAATGCTTTCGGATGTCCGGATGTCTGTTCTCCTCTACAGGTCGCATTTCTCAACCGATTCTCGTGAAATTTTGTGAGCAGGTTCGATAATAGTATCCTAATCGACAAGAAAAATCCTTTTTTTTTTGTCATTTCAGTTTTACGAAATGGCGGAGATATAGGGGTTGAAAACGTAAAAAAAACCTATTTCGGCCACTTCGCGCACTTTTGTTTCAAATAGCGCGGTGAACATTTATTCAGCTTTAAGCTATGCGAAGACAGACTCGCGAGGTCTACAGCTCACAGAGCCACTAGTAGTATTAAAATAATAAATTTCACGCGGACAAAGTCGCTCGCAAAAGCTGGCACTATACTATGATAAATGATTTTATTTCTGTAAGTAGGTTTGTACCATGGTATAATAATATACTTCGCCAGGTATAGCATTCCGAGACACAGTGGTCACGTGGGAGACACAAGTCTACGTCATCACCGCTGTGTTACCAGTAGTGTGTAATAATAACTCCCCAACCGCCTTTATTACCTGTGCGAATCCGATAAAACGTTAATTACGTTGGTATATGTTTAAATTTAATTGTTCGTTTGATTAGAAAAGGGAAACGACAATTTAAATGCTTTATATATATTTTTTTAACACAAAATGTTTCCTTATTTTGTGTTGTGTTGTAATAAAGTGGCAACCGAATAGTGACGTAAGCCTGTGTCACTCCCGGAATGCCAGACCTTGTTTTTTTAGACCATGGTTTGTACAAACACTTTTATGCTTTCGTAGGACTCAAGCCGCGACCCGTTACGCAGAAACTAAGCCACTGCGCCAATAGTGTCAAATACTACTTACTAATTAATTTACATTGCAAACAAATACTTCGCATACTCACTCAATCATTACGCGGTTTGAATTCTAAATGTGCATTAAGTATGCATTGGACATCATTTTAATATCATTGTTTATTTCTTGCTTGTTGATAAGTTCAATCAATTGTTATTGTTTTATGGTAGTTTTTCCCATAAAAGCGAATGACAAAGGTATACCTAAATGTTTCTTATAGAATTTCTATACAATGGTGAAATTTTAATGTAGGTAGGTACTGTAAGTACCAACACACAAAGACATTTCAACTTTGTCTCCGTCGACAACGCATCGAAAACCCCTTGATGCTGTTTATTGTCTTTTATAAGTGGTGATAACCACTCCCCATCAGCGGGATAATTGCGTAACACACTAAAAGTAGGAATGGCTTTCATTTTGACAGTTCAACAACATTAATTGCGATATTTACGTTTTTGAGCTGACAAAGTTTTCGAACATATGATTAGATTAGCAATAGGCTTCAAAATGATTCAAATTGTGATAGATAGGGTGGTGTGCTGTCAGACTGTTTATTTTTCTTTTTCGATCAAAATTGAAACTTACGCCGCCATCTTGTTTTGTCAATACAATTTCTGTGACAATTTCATAAATGTTTACAGGCCGTTCATTTATTTTACCTCTGAGTTTAGTCAGTGGGTCGTCTTAGGGGCGGAGTTCATCACTGTCAAAATTACAATGACCTTTATTGCCGTTGTAATAAGGTTGCTGTTGGGTTGCTGCCATGGACAAGGCTGTCAAATTCACAATGATCTTTATAATCGTTACCTACAATAAGTGTACCGGACGGGCGTGATCGCTGGACGCGACGTGTGTTAGGACTTAGGAGGTTGTAGACCTATCCAGATTAATACGGCATGAGGATAGGCCCCTCACTGTCCTAGCGGCACTGACTTCTTATACCTATAGGTTTCAGATATTATCTCAGGTGTTAACTATATCCTGAAGTCTACACGAGCACGGGTATGTTGTTGAAGAAACAATATTACAAGTAATTTCAGGAAGCACTTACGGGTCTGTT
This sequence comes from Dryobotodes eremita, assembly GCA_917490735.1. Taxonomy (NCBI): domain Eukaryota; kingdom Metazoa; phylum Arthropoda; class Insecta; order Lepidoptera; family Noctuidae; genus Dryobotodes; species Dryobotodes eremita. The sequence continues at coordinate 12,023,531 of OU823269.1, read as the reverse complement.
CAGGAATTCTACGGGTATACTAGTTCCTATATTAAGGCGCTTCCCCGACCGAACGACCTTGAGCGTTCGGTGCTTCTCTGTCCCGTCGCTGAGTCTCGCTCTATCCCGCTCCCTGCGCACGCCCATTTATCATAAAATTCACAAAAAAATTGAATTATTTTAATAAAAAAAGACAAGCGATCTTTTAAAATAAAATAAAACGTGAATTATAGAGATTTTTATATGCCCTATCCATTAGTGTAATTCTCAAGTTATTAGAGCGTCACCTTTAGCAAAAGATGCATGCAATCAAGAATTTTAGTCACTTTTTTACAAGGAGATTTTAAATGTATTTATAATACATAAAAGCAAATAAGAACGTGCAATGTGATGATAGGATAGCGAACATTAATAATGTGCTTTTAGATGTAGTTTATTACTGATAATTAATGATTTAATAGCCTCTGAATAACGCACTATTGCAAGGTTTTGCTCGGGGTAGCGCCTAAGCCTTGTAGATGACTTGTCGATGACTACGAATACAAAAAATTGCATGCTTGCTTAAATACGGATAATCTTTACCTTAGCGAGGACCTCGATTTGCTTCCCTTTTCTAAACTTTATCAATTCTTATTTCCACCAGTTACACGGTATTTTACAGCTAAAAACACTGAAATATATACAGTTATATGAGATGTTTAGGTACTTTTGGATTTCTAACAATTATCTGTCTACTGAAGTTATTAAAATCTCTCTGTATCTATATTTACTAATAAGATTACAATTTACGTAGGAAAAAACTAAGTTTTTTAACAAAAACGCTGGTGTCGATTCTCTTGTCACAAAATTCTCTAAACTAGACTAAAAATCACTAAAATTTTGTGTAATTCTGCTGTCAAACGACGATTTCCCATTCTGAAATAGACTAAAGTGACACAACTTAACTATATTTTAGTTTGACAGCACTAAGATAGCACTGAGTTAGTAATTTAGTGAAAATGCCAATTTTGCTATTCTGAATTTGCCTTTTTTTACCTAAAATTTTGATTGTCTAACTAAATCTGACTATTTTTAATCGCGATTAAAAAGGTGTCGAATAAAATTTGTTGTCATGAACTAAAATTACCACAACACCTCGACTTCAGGTGCAAAAACTACTGTATCTTTTTTCTTTTATTTTGCTTATATCTTGAAAATGGTATGTCCTATCGCAAAAATAATTAAAATTTCGATCCCGTCTAACAACCCAAAACCCCTAATACTCTAAATGTAGGTAATAATTTTTCATATTTTCCATACCAAAAGCGAAAAATTCCATATAAAACACGTCGAGGCTGCCCCTCATGCGCGCCTCCGGCTCTAAAGAAATTCACGGGGTAGGGCAAACAAGTACCACGTGGAGTCGCGATAGTCAAATTAAATTCTAGTTGCGTCAAAATTATTTTTAAATTTAGAGATATTTTTTTCAGAATAGCTTTAAGATTCTCATAGCCAACAGTAAGGAATTTTAGTGATAGTTTAGTTACGTTTAGTTCGGTGTACAAGAGAATTGGCACTGTCTAACATACTAAATTATGTAAAGGGTATAAAACTAATTATGAAATTTAATACATAGCCCTCAGGCTTGTCTGTTGACCTAGGTACAGAAATCTAATATTTAAAACACTGTATCTAGTTTTTCAGGGTGTGAACTGCCTCTGAACACCAATTTTACATTATTCATAAATCATTATTGATACAAATCGTTAACTCAATTAAGTAGGCTTTTCTTATGGACTAAGTGTCTGAATGTTAGGTTCAGGGCTAGGTCTCGGTCTAGGATACCTGGACGCACTAAAAAACTATACATTTATAATTGAGATTTACAATGTTTACTTCACTATTTCGCAAAATTGCTATTTTGATACGATTCTGATGCTAATTACATTAACTAATCACATGACTCTAAGTTGTTCTAAACACTATTAATTATTGTTTGGTGACACATCGTCGCGAACAATAAGGTTGGGTTGCTGTTATCAGAGGTAAAATAACCGTGAATGGACTGTGCATAGCAGGGTGCGAATATCTAACACCCATTGAAAAGTTTAACAGTAACATTCTCTATTTAGATCACGACAAAATGTATTTAGAAACCACTAGAAAGTTTATCTTTTCAAATAAAAAATATTCATTCAAAATGTTTAGAATACGCTAAACACGCTTCTACGCTTAGGTACGCTTGTGCGAATAGCTGTCACAAATTAAGTTGCACGACGAGGTTTAATTTCTATCATTTGTATGCCATTGCCAAGGAAGAGAAATATGAAGAACTGTGTTATGTGACGGAGAAGGTACGCGTCTCTCGTTATCATCAGCGTTTATCTACTGTGGGCGTACTATGGGAAGTGTTGGTTATTGCGCAATAGAAAAACCGTTTGCAGTTCAAATCAAATTATAATTTACGATCAAATTAATCACTTTAGGTCCTGTACACGACACAACTATACAGAACGCGCGACAGTTTCTAAACGTGTTCACTGCTTAACCGCCAACAACAAACTCTACTTTTACTTTGGTCAAGCGTTATGTTATAGACTCTGTCGAGCGCCACCTGGTGGCACTGGCGACCCGCACCCTAATTACGTAACACACTATCTATCACAATCTGAATCATTTCGAAGCCTATTGCTAATGCATTGCTTCATATGTTCGAAAAATTTGTCTGCTCAACAACGTAAATAACGCAATGAATGTTGTTGAACTGTCAAAATGAAACCCATTCCTACTGTTAGTGTGTTACGTAATTACCCCGCGCCGGTGTGTCAAAGTCAAACGTATTTTCGACATATGTAATTCAGGCAAAATAAAGAAGTCTCTAAGTGTCGTGATGGCCCAGTGGTTGAGACCTCGCTCTCATGCACGGGGTTGTGGGTTCAAATCTGGGCAATACCAATGTGACTTTTTAAAATTCATATTACTTTCTGAGTTTATCTTGGACATTACTGACATCGGTGAAGGAAAAACATCGAGATTGGATAACTCTGAAATCGCCAATCCGTCTTGGGCAAGCGTGGTGATCAATGCTCATGCCTTCTGTGTATAAGAAGAGGCCTTTGCCGCAGTCGGACAACAATAGGCTGGTATTATTATTTTTAAATATTATAATATAAAAAATATAAAAACACTTAAAAATATAAAAAATAGTGGCCCACCGGTATCGGGAACAGGGTCCAAGCTACCGGCAGTTAGGGCTCCAGAGAGAGGAACCTCCTAACAATGCGGGCCGTGTCTAGAAGTACCGCCTTCTGAATCAAGCCCTTGATCCAGCTACCCAACGAGAGCCTCCTCTGGTGTTGGTCGAGGCTCTTGGCTATTAAGCCATTGGCTGTCACGACTATCGGTACAATGATCGCTGGGTCCACATCCCACATGTCGACAACCTCGCGAGCCAAGCCAAGATACTTGATTTGTTTGTATTATTATTGTATTTTACTAAGTACAGAAAGAAGTACACTAAAAAATTTTTAGAGATGTCCTTTAAAAAAATACAGGTCTGTCAACAAATTGACTTATTTTGTCGTCCATTCAAAATTCTGTAGATAATTATTCACGTCATGTCATACTAACTAGGTGGGTACCTATCTAATAATTGCAGATATAACTACCTTTCAGCAACTATCTCATAGGTAGTAATTAGCAGTGCAAAGACCTCTTGACCTGTGTCTAATTGACACGCTAACATCATGTGATGAGACGAAGGGTAATCTAAGATCTTCATTTGTTCTTTGTGGTCAGTGGTGTCCATTTTAAAGCAGCGCCTAAAAATATAATTAACCAATAAACTATAATATAAATAAAAGTATATTTAAGTAGAAACAGTTGCCATCCGGCTGTCTTCCTATTTATTGTATCATCATCTACACAGCCTCTTCCGAATTCGTTGTGGTCGGGTTCCAGTCTAACCGGATGCATCCACAACCCAGTTACTGGGTAGCACGGTACCCCTTGGTAAAACTGGTCGTCTGTCTTAGGTCTTCTGGCTACTCGTAACTAGTGTAACGACAATCAGAGATCTACGAATGTTTCCGAGACACGCGAGGTACTACACTTCGCAGATATTTGTAAAGAAAACTTTAGATAATAATACAGCTTTTCAAATTCAAAGTAATTTTATAGAACAAAGCCTCCCAACTTCCAGATGAATGCTAATTGCAAAAACTATAAACACAAATATTATGCAAATATTTACAACCGCAAGCTAACGACTAGGGATGGCACTGTTTAGATTTTCGCGTAGATCACGATGCCGAATTCGGTTTTTAACTTTATTCAGCTAACCTCGGCAGTATTGAAAACGGATTGGGTTTCGGACTTAAACATTTTAAACATTGACCATGAAAGGCATAGCCGTTCACTGGGTTCATTATCATCATCGTCAGCCTACGGCAGTCCACCGCTGAGCATAGGCTTCTCCGATTGCACGCTATTCCGCTCGATTTTCGGTAACTCATCCAGCTACTTCCAGCCATCCTGCGAATATCGTCGCTCCGCCTAGCCTGAGGGTGTCCTACCTTACGTTTGCCGATTCGCGGTCTCAAGAACACGTCTACCCCAACGGTCATCGGTTCTACGGCTAATATACCCGGCCCATTGCCACTTCAGTTTGCTTATTCTCTCTTTTGTTGCTCTTTCCATAGCTCGCTGAGCGACCTTGAATTTATGGAGTTGACTGGGTTGCTTGCTTTCTATCGTGCCAATCGATATCAGAAATTAAAACCAGTTTTTAAATAGTTGTTGTAAAGATTAGTCGTTATGTTTGCTTATTAACATTTCAAATCAATAGACAAGTCGTGGTTACCAGAATCCCGAGAGAACCCTCTAGCTAGCACTACTTTTTGCATTCCATAAAAACTTAGGACTGGATGTACACCTGACAGGGACATTCGTCTCTTTTGATTTTTCACGATTTCACATTCGGCTTCTGTCCTCGCTTATTCGACATCGTTTCTAAGCTCTAGCACATCACTATCAATCGAGGTCGTGCAATTCTGACACACATTTAAATTTTTATAACTTCTATTTTTCACTGTTATTGTTATATAGTAACTATATTTAACGACATTAATAATAATTATCTTAATTACAGCAATTAATAATTAGGTTATGATACTGTATCTACATTCTGTAGGTCAAAGTATATTATGTGTTCTTTTTCTTCACTCGTACAGTCAATATCAGTCGTAACACTTGCACTACGAAAATCACCTTTATTACAACAACATAAAGGTGCTGTCAATGTCAAATCGTTAACATTGATGTGCAGTTGACTGTATCAGCACGAACTACTTACGTAATAAATAGGTCGGGGAAAAAGCTTTTTCATATTTTATAGATATAAAGTTTAGTAAAATCTCTTTGGCAGTACTGTTTGTATCTGGCTGGTTTTGATACCATTAAATAGATGACATTTTATAAATAAAAGATAATTAAAAAGATTAAATAGAAGACATTGAAAAAGATATTTAATAAGTAAAAACGATTTCTCGCCATTTTTCAATTGTTTTTCTGTCCGCCAAAATGAGTGAAACTAACGAAGAAATTCGATACATTTTGAAGTTTTATTACAAAAACGGAAAAATGCGACACAAGCTGCGAAAAAAATATGTGACGTTTATGGACTTAACACAACACAGTGTCAGTAAGAGTAGCAGAAAGTTGGTTCAAGCGTACACACTCCGGAAATTTTGATGTCAAAGTTGCAGCTCGCTATGGTCACCCTGTTACGGATAAAGTCGATGCTATTTTCGAAAAAGTGGAGCAAGAGGATATTAGTAGTTACGACATAGCTGAAGAGTTAGGGGTTGACCACAAAACAGTTTTGCCCTGTTTGAAAAAGTCTGGATAAACAAAAAATCTCGATATTTGGGTGCCACACGAACTCTTAGTCTTGAATTTCTATACAAAATACGAAAGAACTTTTCCCCGACCTAATATTTATCAATAGCTCATCATAATTCGGCCGAAAGACGCCCACTGCAGGGGTCTACTCTATTTTATTTTATTTTATTTTCGGAAAACTTACAGTTAATCAGACACAATGGATACAGAGTGTTAACATGATGATCGCCAATTACAAGTTTTCAGACGTAGACTAACAATTAACTATGTACTAAGTAGCAGACCGTGCTAACAGTACATTCTATAAGCTCTAAATCCGTAGTTTCGGTCAAATTTACGGGCATATGTTACTCCGTATCTCCTACAGACGTAAGATTACTTTGAGGCCCGAACTAAGAATAAATGACACCATCCGACAGTTGTCGGTATTCCCGATGTGTTTTTGCCGTCCAAAAGGTTAATTCATCGGTAGTAGGGTTCATTCCGAAGTATCGAACGACTTTCGGAGGGGCCCGTATCTGCGTTGACGGACTTACAGAGTAAGCCCCCTGGGCATAGGCCTCCCCCAAGCATTGCGACAGGACCGGCCTTAAATAGCCGAAAATGGCTCTCGCCGTACTGTTAGCAAGCGGGACTAGCTTGATTGTATTGGTAAAAAAAAATTGAGATTATGTAGATAGATTAATAGCTAATTGATTTTCGCTGATTGCAATAGTGGTACAAGACGCGTTAGCCAAGCAGTTTTGATAATAAGGTATGAAATCGGCAATTATTAGATATTATTAAACACTAAGGGGTTTATTTATAAACGTTGCTTAAAGTTAAGCAAGTTAAGTTATTTTTTGTTTAAACAGTCGCTAAACATTACCTACTTAAGAGCCGAATTTAAAAAACTTTACGTGTAAACAATTATCTATTTACACGTGAAACTATCAATTAATAACTATAAGTTTATGCAACTATAATCCATTTGAAATCAGATTAGAAATTTAAATAAACCTTTTTTACAGTCCGTTCAACCGATTTTGACTTCTATTCCGTAGGCATAAGGATGTCATTAAAAGCAATAACGTGGTTACAATACCAAATGTTTACTGCAGCTGCCATTCGTCATGTCATCAACGAATTAGAAGTCAAAATCGGTTGAACAGACTGTAAAAAAGATTTATTTAAATTTCTAAGCTTAATTCAAATGGAGTATACTTTCGTAGTAATGTAAATCCGGCTTAACTTTAAGTAACGTTTATAAATAAAGGGGTTAAATGCGAAAGTGAGCGTCTGTTTTACGTTTCAAGCTTTTGACGTTTAAACTACTGAACGGATTATGATGAAATTGGACAGAGATATAGCTTAATATTTGAAGAATGACCCACGTAGTTATCTTCACCTCTATAACGATATCATAACATAACATGACGCCTGTAATCCTCGAAGGGTTGGCAGAGCGTGTACTAGTACTCCCACATTTCGCCAGTTATGTTTAAGTCCCATGTAACAGGGTGCGAGCCGATTTCCATCCGGGCAATAGGCTCTCCGGGTTGTTATTGAGAAATTCCTGATGGAAAACCCCGATAACACTTTTCCCGACCTGCACCCTAATTCCGCAACACACTAACTATCACAATTTGAATCATTTTGAAGCCTAATCCATTGCTTCTTATGTTCGAAAAATTTGTCTGCTCAACAACGTAAATAACGCAATGAATGTTGTTGAACAGTTCAACAACATTCATTGCGTTATTTACGTTGTTGAGCAGACAAATTTTTATTTTGACAGTTCAACTTGAACTGTCAAAATAAAAACTCATTCCTACCGCTAGTGTGTTACGTAATTACCCCGCTGGGTAAGTAAAACTGCGTTTTAAACAAACATAAAAAACACGCCTGTACAGGGTAGGCAGACATAGTAAACCAACATTTTTTCAATTATGTATAACATACATTACATCCGATCCGATTACGGCGCGTTTGTTGTCAGAAATCCGGCACAGATCCAGACTCCACGCTTCTGCTGAGATTTTATAAATGACTATCCTCTCTCCAGGACTTCGTCCGATTGAAATTTCTTGTTTTAACATCCTTCCTACCAATATTATAAATGTGAAAGTTTGTGAGGATGGATGGATGTTTGTTACTGTTTCACGCAAAAACTACTTAACGGATTTGGATGAAATTTGGCACACGGATAGACATTGACCTGGGTAAGAACATAGGCTACTTTTCAGCCTGGAAAGCAGACGGAGGCTAGTAAAATATATATCCTCTGCCTCTCGACAATACTGTAGCTTCCCATCACTGAACGAATTTTCAGAATCGAATTAGTAGTTCTAAATTACCCCCTACATACAAACTCACAATTTATACGCTAAGCAAGGAAACCCGATAACATTTAGCTTGACCCGGGTATCGAACCCAGAGGACCCCTTCAAATAAAGTGATTTAAAAAAGCTGTATTTTAAATTGATTAAAACTATCAGTTGTAAACGCCAGGATAAAAAGATCTCCCCTACCAAACGAAATGTTCCAAACGACAGGTCTTTATAAATAAAATTGGTCTTATTAACATTTTTTGAATCCACCAAATTAACAAGAGCTCGCCTGTCTAACAAATGCTTTGTTCACAAAGATCTTCCGACATTGGTCGGTGTACTAAAGTGTCTTGTACTCTTGTTACTGGTCGACCTCGGTGTCAGTAACCTGCGCAAAAGATAACATTATGAACGACCTGATATCCCTATAATTACCTATTGTCTGACCTGAAAATTGAACCCAAGACCTTACTCTGGCTGGACAGACGGTCTCTAGACTATTAGGAAACAATTTTCCTATCAGACTAATAATAGTAGTTGAGTTGCTCTGACCCTCCGCGGTCTGACCTGACCCGGGATTTGAACTAGTGACCTTAATAGTTCGACGGCACGAGTTCATTTTTTGGTCAACCGGATATAGTGACACTTTGACTTTACCGCGGGTTCCAATAACTTACCGTCTGTTATTGGTCGAAATTAAAAATAACGAAGCGTAAATTTAACTTATCAAAATAGACCAACAGAAGTGGAGATGGATTAGCACCCTAATTGCGTAACACACTATCTATCACAATTTGAATAATTTTGAAGCCTATTGCTAATCCATTGCTTCATAAGTTTGAAAAATTTGTCTGCTCAACAACGTATGTGATGGTACTCGTACGGGCATGTGATGGTACGGGTATGTGATGCGGAAGAATGAGGAAAATGTCGTGTGGAAAATTTTGAGTATGAATGTGGGAGGCTATAATTTGAGGGGAAGATCAAAAAAGCGATGGATGTGCTGTGTGAAAGAAGATATGGTGAGAAAGGGGTGACTACCGAGATGACGACTGATGGCGTGTTTACATTACGTCGGCCACCGTATCCGGCGGCCTAACTGACTTAAAACGGCATAACCGACTCAAACTCAAACTCAAAGCATTTATTTCAATTAAACCATTTACAGGCACTTTTGAATTCTCAAAGAGTCGGTCAGTTAGTCAGAAAGTTGAAGCTAGTTGCCCATTCCAAAACGTAGATCTCTATGGAGAAGAACGGGCAAGACACTCCAAGGACACTCTTTTTAAATCAAGATATTACAAAATCCTGGGTACATTATTCGTGTTGCTTCTGTATGCGAGAACAATGAAAAAAATATATAAAGAAACAATTCAAAATATAAGATTAATAATAAAAATAAGCCGTGGCAGTTAAGAGATGACCAGTCTCAACTGACGGCGCCCGTTCACGAACATGACGCGTGGATCAGCACCATCCAGCTCAACCATTTTGTAGGGAACCGACCTAATGTAAACACGCCATAATAGAGAAATATGGAAGACGAAGACATATGTTGACTTCAAATAAATTGGAATAATGGAAGGGAATCATGAGATCCAATGCAGTCGGGGGCGATCGAGGGCCATTGCCACCAACCGCGCACAAATCAAGTCTCCGAGCTGATCCAATGGGTCTATCGTTTTTATGCTCACCAGTTGGCGCCACTGTCGAGTAAGGTCCTGGTTGCTGTTCTTTTATTTGATGTTTTGGATATGTTTAAGTACTCTTATATTCATAGTATATTTATTTTATTACATTTTAAAACTTCAAATGAATATTTAATTTATAATGTTCCTAAAATTGGAAAGCGTGAAGCAGACAAATCTTATTCTTCCTTCAAGTATTACCAAATTAGATCCTAGCTATCATTCGTTAAAATCCGTGATAAAAAATCCCATAAACAATGAAGTTCAGTACATATTTTGACATCTAGAGACCTTACTCTCCACTAGCGCCTCTAGCGGCGAACTCAAGCGCGATAGCCCTCATTAGACTATCTCAGTAGAGATAGTCGTCATTCACCCACAAGACGTCCACTGCTGGACACAGGCCTGCCTAAAGCGACGCCACATCGACCGGTCCTATACTTCTCGCATGCAGCGGATTCCCGCGACCTTCACCAGGTCATCGATCCACTTTGTGAGAGGCCTATCGACACAGTGCCTTCCGGTACGCGGTTGCCACTCCAGAACTTTTGATCCCATTGCACTTCAGCAGTCTTACCTCAAAGTATCGGGTTACCCAGTAACTGGGCTGTGGAGATCAGATAGGCAGTCGCTCCATGTAAAATACTGGTATTCAGCTACATCAGGTTAGACTGGAATCCGACCCCAACATTGTTAGAAAACGGTTAGGCAAATGAGGCCGTTCTGCGAGCAATGTAGCACAGTAACCCGTGTACCTACCTCACGTCAGCTGATTGCTGTGACGCCGCGACACAATAGGAGTCAATTGGTCAATGTGGGTCATTGCGCCTGCAGTTAAACTCGCTGGGATTTAGTTGACCCATTCTTTAGGTATTGTGCCAAACATCTATACTTAAAGTTCGCGCAAAACTTTATGAGCCCTCTGAACGTAGGCCCGAGAACGATACCACGCATGGTACAGTTGAGTGAGAGTGAGAGAGTTCCCTCGGACACCTATATTATGCATACCACTCAGGCACTCGCTGCAACTTCCGAGAGCTTTTGCGCGAACTGTACCATGATCTGTTCCAAAAGTATCTGATGAAAATGTAAACAAACAAATGGATTAGAAAACGTACGTGTGGATGCTAATTTGTAGTTCCACTTACAAATTGAGTACTTTGATTTGGCTATTTGAATATTAAACCCAAAATTCTACTTTTAAATCACCGTAGTGATATCTTTTCGTTTGACAATTGAGGTTAACTTTATAACCTCAATTTTCGTCGATATTTTTTCAATTACATTTCAATAATGTTTTTCAAACAATTATTTTTGGAAAAGGTAGTGAGATATAAAGTTGAAACCTTCTTTAATACAGATGATTGTGTTACAGAGTGTTTTCCAAAAAATAAGCTGCACAGGATTTGTTTATACTTTCATCAGATCTAGAATCAAGCGTGTCAAACTGTCAACGTTAGCCGTTGATCTATGGGTTTCAAATTATTTACAAATTAAGTACAAGATTGTTCTCATAACACTTTTTTTTAATCTTCTCAGATAATTTGAGGCGCCATATTATTTATAAACTCATTATTTACTCACATTAAACTCTTCTGATAGCCGCTGTGAGATAACGTCTATCGTCGGGTCAAACATTATCAGTAGGTACCAGCCGAAACAGTTCGGAACACGTCTTCAAGACGACCAGTCTTTAATTAAATGTCATTATACACAATTTAAAAAACACGATCAATTAGTACTTAAACTTAAGTTACCTATTTTTTTTTTTTGTTAACGTGAAAATAATAAAATATACATGTTTTAAACCAAGTAATGCCAAGTTTCTTTCATGTTTTAGTGAATTTGATTATAAAGGTAAGATTTTGACGCTTTTATTCTTTTATCTCACACAATAAGTCTGTATTTCTCAGTAGCAGTACGGAGTCTGGATTTGAGTTCGGCTGATGGCGATTGGCTCCCTGCCTATTCTTATTTATAATCGGTCCCTCAGTGCTTTGGATCTTCTGATTATGTACACTAGGGATACCCAAACTATTTTGGGCAAGAGACCCCTTTTTCAAAATGAACTGATACCTCAGACCCCCGTAACTAAATTATTTTAAAAACCCTGTCTCTAGTTTTTTTCCTATTGAAAATACTTACCAATTTAAAAACTTTGCGGTTGTAATCTTGACATTATTTTCTCATAATTTTACAAAATAAATAGACATAAAATTCAGTAAATAACAAGTGTAATTAGTAATTATTAATAGAAATATGTATTTTTTTTTTTAAGCAATCATTATTATCGCAAAGTAAAGATAAAAAAATTCAAAATTCAGTATGATGGATGTGACACGTAACACAACTTATACAGTATCTTGAAAGTTGTAAATAAGAACTTGAGTTAATTAATAGGGGTCGATTTTTAGACCTCTTTGACCCCCAAAATCAGTTTTCGTTTATGTCGACCCCTGGGAAACCGATATCGACCCCAAGGGGTCGACCACTTTGGGAATCTCTGATGTACACCATATACGTTACAGATATCAGTTGGGTTTCAGGTAACTTTTTTTTTTTTTTTGCCAAGGTTTAGAACCAAATGGCTCGAACCTGGACCATTCTTGTTCCTTCTTGAGAAAAGAGACCAAATCCCCTAGGTCCTGGTGGGACTTTAACATAAAGGCTCGTACACACTGGCGGGACGCGACGCCCGACACAAAGGCACCGCGCGGCGCGCGACGAGCGGCGCCTTTGTGTAGCGCTGTCGCGTCGCGCCTGTCTGTGGGAGCCTTAATAAGCGCAGTATAGATAAAGGTTCTATTAGGTACCTACAATCGCGGGCACTGGTGGTGGACCACTTTTCAATCTTATTACTAAGAGCATAAGGTTGAAAAATCAGCCGTCAGTGTCCGCGGTTGTACATCTCACTGCCTACCCCCGTCGGAAAATACAGCCGAGATGCTACGCTCAAAATCATCAAAGCATTGTAAGAAAATCATGATTTCAACACAAGCAGCATTTTATGACAATGTCCAAGATGTTATTTGATAAGCCAGCGCACACAAAAGTAATTTAAGTAGGATAAGTAAGTAATTGTGTGAACCAACCGGTTTATTTGCGCAACGCCCGCAACTGGGTCATGTTGCGGTCCGCAGCAGAATCAATGCTAAAATGCTTAGTGTCAATTTGGACGTCTTTGGCGCCGGCGTCCATCGCTGGACTCATTTCTCTACCGGTTTCTCATAACCTGTCACTTAGGTAAATAAGTGGGTTTCCATATCCATAGCGTATAATGTTCCCACTGCTGGGACACAGGCCTCCTCTCTGTGAGAGGGAACGGGCTGTAACCGACCACGCAGGCGGAGTGCGGGTTGGTGGATGTCACATGTCGATACTTATATATATATTTAGATTTTTGGCACACATGTACTAGCATGACCTGCCCCGTTGGTCTCGTGGTCGGAAGCGCGACTGCTGAGCTTGGGGTCCTGGGTTCGATTCCCAGGTCGGGCAAAGTGTTATTGAGTTTGTGCATGAGGAATTTCTTGATGGTAGCAGCCCGGAGTTTTGAATTTCGCGGTTTGATACCCCCGTGCCTCGGAAAGCAAGTTAAGCCGTTGGTTGGCGACGGTACGGAGCTGATCGTATGCGTCGACATCCTGCCGCACGCGATCGGCTGTCGCCGCATCCGTTCGTATCCTTTCCGATCCGATGCGATGCGAGCCGTTTGGTAGAACTCATACTTACTAAGGATGTCTAGAATGGCGCTTTGTATGTGAACGAAGTCGCGTGTAAAAGCTATTTACTAAAACACCTTACATATACATGGCGTACAGTAAATGTGGTGAAAGCAGTGAGGTACAGTTAAGATACTGTTGACAATAGTGTACATTAGTATGACAGAACACGTTTGAGAGCGGTGCACGCGCGGAGCGGTAGCGATGGTGAGCTTTTATACTTTCTAACAACTATACAGGAAAAAGAATTAACCAGTGCGCAAACTGCAACCATGAATTCAGCACATGATTCTATACCCCCTAGCGTAGAAACTTTTCGTCGTTATATTTTTTTAAATTAATTGTTTCATACATTTTGACCGCTTAGGTACTCGTATTGCACTTTTCTGTCAAACAGCAGATTTATTTTTGATCACCAACGGTACATTTTTGCGTTAGGGGGTCTAGAATCATGTGCTAAATTCATGGTATACAGTTTGCGCAATGGTTAAAAATGTATCGTGTATTATCGTGGACGTCCACGGCATCACGATAACACAGGGAGGTAAAATCTACGCAAATATATGAAGACTCTTTTAAGTTTTCGTCCACGTTAACGTTATAACGTGCACGTATTTCCTTATATTTTATGGACGTGGACGTCCACGATAGTAAATCGTCACGATAGTAAATCGTCACGATAGAAATTATAAAAGCGCTCAATGGCGTTTCGTGACAATCAATTTAGCTGCATGTTATTTAATTCAGCTACAAGTTTCGCGAAACCCGATCCTTGTGATAACATGGTGTTTTACTACCTTTTTGTTAAATATAAACTATTTAACTGTAAACAATGCACTTTTCCACTAATTGACGCACGTCAGTAGTTGTATATTAAGGCAATGCTTAAAATTACCACTACCACCTTACCGACTGCTAAGTTTGTTTTACACGCTCTTTTAAAACCATAGATAACAGAGTTAATATTCCTACTATACTACGACCATTTCAGATACCAATCTACATACATGGTCTTCACACGATCTGACCAAGATTATGTATAGACTTTAAAAGAGACTGTGACCCCTGAGTTTGTTTCGACCTTTCTTCTCTGAGTAGTCAGATAGGAAACGCCGACCTCACCTTGTTAAAAAATATGATTGATGTGTAAAACTGTTTGTACAAACCTACTTTTTTTATTTTTTTTTGGGTCGGAAATCATCAAATGACCTCTCCCGCTCTGGGCGGAGCGGCAGGGCGTGTCAGACTCTTACTGACTAAAACCCACCCGTGTTCCTTCAGTTGCCTGTGCGCCCGGGCCACGGTAACTCTTTCGAACAATCCGCAGCCCCGGCAGGCATCGGTCCTATCGGACCCCGTCAGTACAAACCTACTTACAGAAATAAAAAATAATTTATCATTTCCTTCTTATTTTAATATACAGCCATAATTTACAACTTAAAGCTAGATACCTCTTCCTCTCACACCTTGCGCCTCAGGGTCACAGCTTGACCCACTCGCCATAGCATTGCGTGTCACTTAGAAAGTACAACTAAAACAAAGTACCTACCGACTGCACACTGCACACTACTGCGTGAGTACATTAGCAGTTAGAAAACATCTTCACTGTGGCCGTAGTTTTGAAGTGATGAGTTTAATTTTAAGACCTACATGCTGTATGATGTAAGCTTCCGAGTTTGTTCTCGAAAACCTCATATTTTCTCTTAATAGTAAACTCACTCTCGTAGTCTATGTATACATGCATTTTTCCGGGATAAAAGCGTATGTCCGTATGTCACTTTCCGATTTATAAATTATCTGTCCTTTCCATAAACCATCATTTCTGTCCTTCTTTCACGCAGCAACTGAGAAATGGATCGACGTGATTTTATGCAAAGATTGTAAAAGATCACACACTTAGCTGGCGAAATGTGGGTGTACTATAGGAACATTTCTGCCTAACCTTTCGGGGAATACATGCGTGATGTTATGTATGTGTTATGTGTATTATAACGATAGTTTATGGGTCGAAGAAGCGACATGGCCTAAGTTAGTTCTTTTTATCCCAGAAAAAATCGCGGTCCCTGTGAGAGTCGCTGAAAAAGATAGTTCGTACTTACTAAAAGTAGGTATTAATAATAATCGTTTAGACCAGCACCCTAATTGCTTAAAACACTATCTCTTACAATCTGAATCATTATGAAGGATATGGCTAATCTATTGCTTCATAATTATGTTCGAAAAATGTGTATGCTCAACAACGCAAATAACGCAATGAATGTTGTTGAACTGTCAAAATGAAAG
Organism: Dryobotodes eremita; assembly: GCA_917490735.1. Lineage (NCBI taxonomy): Eukaryota > Metazoa > Arthropoda > Insecta > Lepidoptera > Noctuidae > Dryobotodes > Dryobotodes eremita. The sequence continues at coordinate 12,007,670 of OU823269.1, read as the reverse complement.
CTATCCTACTGTTAGCGTGTGACAATGGCGTGATAAATTTTAGTGCCAATGCAAACTTTTTAATCAAGTTCTGATGTTGAATTGTCCAGTCACAAACTCAAATTCAAACTCAACTCAAAGCATTTATTTCAAATAAACCAATTACAGGCACTTTTGAATTTTCAAGGGGTCGGTCAGTCAGAAAGATGAAGCTAGTTGCCCATTCCAAAGCGTAGTAGGTACCAATGGAGAAGAACGGGCAAGAAACTCCACGGACACTCTTTTAAATCAAAATATGGTTACAAAATATTGGTTACATCATTCATGTTGAAATTTATGCATGTGAGAACGGTGCAGAACGTTAAAGGCGTTCGTAATAAAGAGACAAAAACAATTCAAATATTAAATTAAATTAAAATAAGCCGTGGCAGCTAAGACAAACAGGACAGGTGTGAGTACTATTATTTTCAGCATGTACTTATGTGGTTAAAGTAAGATAAGAAAATATATTTATTTGTTCAAACATGTGTGTACACAAACAAGAATCAAAGCGTGCATGCAGGGTACTTTATTTTTTGATTTATTAATTATAAAAAAATGCGTTTTGGTAAATATATTTTTAAGGCAAACGTATTAGCAATACGAATAAATCCTGTTATGATAATCTGTAACAAACATTTTTTTTTTTAAATCTTCTAACCAAGCCGTAAATGAGAAGTAAGCTTAATAAAGTTACCGTGTTACGGTACTAAACGTGAGTAAAAGGGCCTTAAAAGAGTGTCCATGGAGTTTCTTGCCCGTTCTTCTCCATAGGTACCAACTACGCTTTGGAATGGGCAACTAGCTTCATATTTCTGACTAACCTACTCCTTGACAATTCAAGTGTCTGTAAATTCTTTAATTTAAATAAATGCTTTGAGTTTGAATACTCCGCAACGTACAAAACTGAGAGACCGTACCACAGTGAGACGAACCAAACCGCTATCAACCAGCTGGCGGCACAATGTTTGTTAGTTTCCCACAACACGCCGTATTGTTACATTTACAAGAAATGGTTCACGTAACACGTCCCGTGTATGTGTATGTTCATCTGAATTGTTTGAGAAACATTCACGTTTTTACGTCGCGCTGTATACGGAAATATGTTTGAGAAAACTGCGAAGTTGAGAGAAAACTGTGCTCGAGCAGTACCGGTTGTAACATCATAACATTACGACTGTATTCCACGAAGGGGCTGGCAGATGTGCAGGGGTTTTTTTAAAAACCTTTAATGTTAGTGATCTAGTGAGCTGCACGATTACTGACAAATGCGTGCACTGACTGGACAGGTCCACTCAATCTGTGTGGTTCTTTCCTCAAAAGACCATTTCAGATACCAATCTGCATGGTCTTCGCATGACCTGACCAAGATTATGTCTGGACTTTAAAAGAGACTGTGACCTCTGAGTTTGTTTCGGCCTTTCTTCTCAGAGTAGTCAGATAGGAAACGCCGACATCATCTAGTTTAAAAAACATGATTGACGTGTAAAAGTGTTTGTACAAACCTACCTACAGAAATAAAATCATTTATCATTTATGTGGTAGACCCACATTTCGACATTTATAATTAAGTTCCGCATAAATTGGGCAAAAATCCAGACTCCAGGCCCTGCAGTCTCGACATGAATAGCGACAAAAATCTGTCGCTAAGTCGTATCGATGTCAAATTTCTTTAATAGATTTTCAACCTTATACTTTCGAAATAAAGTTGAAAATCTATAACAGAAATTTGACATCGATACGACTTAGCGACAGATTTTTATCGGTATCTAATGTCGAGACTACAGGCCCTGGGCTGCTTCTACCGCGAGAGGGTGAGGCAATCGTTGCGCCCTCACGCCCCAAGCCGCCACAGGAGGAGACACGCTGGGCGTCGGGAGTCGAAAGCCGACTCCCGGCCAACGTAGGCGCGGGCTTGCAGACGGCGAGCAATGATTAGCTCGCCGTCCGGTAAGGACCAGGCCCGGGTCGACGGCGCGTCGTGTTCCACGCGCGCCTCAAAGGGATGACAGCATAATTGACGGGGTCCGATAGGGCCGATGCCTGCCGGGGTCGCGGATTGTTCGAAAGAGTTACCGTGGCCCTGGCGCACAGGCAACTAAAGGAACACGGATGGGTTTTAGTCAGTAAGAGTCTGACACGTTCTTCCGTTCCGCTCAAAGCGGGAGAGGTCATTTGATGATTTCGCACCCAAAAAAAAAAGGCTGCTTCTACGAAATTCATAATGAGAAATCACAATAACACTTCCCGACTGACCTAAGAACGCAACCCAGCCCCTGCAGTCTCGACATTTGACAGCGACAAAAATCGGTCGCTAAGTCGTATCGTTTTCAAATTCCTTTAATAGATTTTCAACTTTATTTAGAAAGCATAAGGTTGAAAATCTATTAAAGAAATTTGACATCGATTGGACTTAACGACAGATTTTTGTCGGTATCTAATGTCGAGACTGCCGGCCCAGGACCCCACGCTCAGCAATCGGTATGGGGAGCAGGGGCTGAAAGCAGAGGTTTCATTAGCTGATGAGATTTCGAGGCTTTTAATAAACGACAACCCCGTTAACCTAGAGGCCGCAAGCGCAGAAGCGTAAAGGCTCGGACATACTGGCTCGACGCGACAGCGCGACACCAAGGCACCGCGTGTCGCGCGACGAGCGGTGCCTTTGAGTTGTGCTGTCGCGTCGCGCCAGTTTTCGGGAGCTTTGAACCCGTATCTTTAAACATAAGTATGTAGTTTAGATGTTCGCGCCATCATTGTTTTCATAGAGCCTAGAGCGATACTCATAATCTGCCTAGCGTTCTTCCAACTATGTAGTGGTCAGCTTCCAGTCTAACCGGACGCAGCTGAATACCAGTATTTTACATGGAGCAACTGCCTATATGACCTTCACAGCCCAGTTACTGGGTAACACGATAACCTTTGGTAAGAGACTGGTGGTTAGACTTTCGGGCTTCTGACCACCCGTAACGGCTGTCGACTGTATTCTAGTATAAGACTTAAGATAGTAATTTGTTTGTTTCAGAACAAAATGAAGACTGTAGCAGTGTTGTGTTTGGTGGCGCTGTTCTACGGAGTCCTAGCGAAGGGAAAGAAAGGCGATGACCATAAGGTAGGATACCATTTTATACCATATTCAGGTTGAATGGAAGGTTCAGGATTTTGAACATATTACCAATGACGAGACTTTTCATAGAGTATGTATAAATAATAAGGTTTAATAACAGAATAGAATAGTGCCAGTCATTTTTTACATTACTCTTTGTATCGTAGTGCCGGCGCCCGATTCTACATCAGATTGAGGTCTCAGAACTAAGAAAATTACCAGTAACTTGAGCACTTTATGTTACATGCAGATAATTACCTAATTATATATGCAGAAGGAAAACGGCGGGCGTGAGAAAATCTGGCCTTTATTCTCTGCGATTGCCAACACGTAGAAACGTAAGCGTGTGTGATAGTAATCAATGCTCATTGCTTCTCTGCATGACGAGGCACAGCGTAACACACTAACAGTAGGAACGGGTTTCATTTTGACAGTTCAACAACATTCATTGCGTTATTTACGTTGTTGAGCAGACAAATTTTTCGAACATATGAAGCAATGGGTTAGCAATAGGTTTCAAAATTATTCAGATTGTGATAGATAGAGTGTTACGTAATTAGGATACTAGCCTGGCGTATTGAGAAGCTGACATGATAAAGGTTAAATTGTGGCTGCTGCATACAACAGAAAAAAAACCAGCCAAGTGCGAGTCGGCTAGTATCCTAATTACGTAACACTCTATCTATCACAATCTGAATAATTTTGAAACCTATTGCTAACCCATTGCTTCATATGTTCGAAAAATTTGTCTGCTCAACAACGTAAATAACGCAATGAATGTTGTTGAACTGTCAAAATGAAACCCGTTCCTACTGTTAGTGTGTTACGCTGTGCCTCGTCACCCCCCGCACACGAAGGGTTCCGTACCACAAGGCAAAAAACGCCGAAAAGAATACGTTTTTTTGTATGGAGATCCCCTTAAGTTCTTTACTTATTTTTTTTTTATACCGGCAATAGAAATACACACTTTGTGAAAAAATTTACTGACTACCTATTACGGTTCATGAGATACAGCCCGCTGACAGACAGACGGACGGACAGCGGTGGCTTAGTAATAGGGCTCCGTTGGCACCCTTTGGGTACAGAACCCTAAAAAGAAAGAAAATACGTTTATTTGTGATAAACATGACGCAAAGAAAGAATACAAACACAAAAAAGAGCAGGTTGGGGAAAAATATGCGTCACATCCAGGCGAAACGGCCATCGCTCAGCAAAATGCTGCGACCCTATGAGAGACAGAGCCCCAGCACCATCAACCAACCAATAGTCTAACTTCCACCTCTCCCCCCCAGGTGAAGATCGCAGTATACTACGAGTCTCTCTGTCCGGATAGCAAGCGTTTCATCACGTCGCAGCTGGCGCCCGTGTGGAGGGACTTCCGAGGAGTCGTGAAGGTCAAGATGGTGCCCTACGGAAAGAGCACGGTAGGTCTCCAAGGGCTCTTTACTGTAAGACGGTAAATTTTTTTGTGAAATGAATTAAGTCGGCAGTTTATTTTTCATAAGTATTAAGTACTTAAAATTGCGTGAAATAATAATTCGGTTTGTTTTTAATATTGTAACCTGCTGTATAAAATAATTAAATACCACTTTTTGGTATTCTTGGAACGTGCTTCCGATTCGACACTATATTTCCGTTCACTTTTTTTTCTTGTTCAATTGATTTTAATTAATCTATGTACACCAAATACAAAGTCGGGTTAGTTACACCAATTATAACTCAAGAAAGGCTGGACGGACTTTTGTGATTTTTGATTTGTTGGATTTGTCTCTGCCCCGAATAGTAAAATAACTATTAAAACATGGGAAAAAATTTACGAAAACAAGAAACATAATTCATTTTCTCATACATTGTGTATGGAACGGCTTTTTTAATGATATCTCGAGAACGGATTGACTGATTTCGATAACTTAATAAAAAACTGTATTTAAATCAGCTAATAAGTTAAAACAACATTTATTGATTCTGAGGGGATACAAAGTCCGCTGGGTCTAGGGTTGCCATGTGTCCGGCTTTTTACAATCGTGTCCGGCCAAATATATACAAGTCCGGCCTGTCCGGCTTTTGTTAGGCTATTGGGCAACCCCACCCCGCCAAAAGATGCCGAAAGAAAGCGCACGAGCAACTCACGCGGGCACGCATGACTCGTGATCTCGCAGGAGGCAGCGTTATACTGAAAAGTTTTATTTTTCTTCTTATAAAAACCTATGTGTCAGGCTTTCAGGGCAGAATGTCCGGCTAATTATGAATCTGTGTCCGGCTTTTTATTTTTGGGCCAGGCCCTGCAGTCTCGACATAGATAGCGACAAAAATCTGTCGCTAAGTCGTATCGATGTCAAATTTCTTTAATAGATTTTCAACTTTATTTCCAAAGTATAAGGTTGAAAATCTATTAAAGGAATTTGACATCGATACGACTTAGCGACCAATTTTTGTCGGTATCTATGTCGAGACTGCAGGCCCTGGCAAGCCTAGCTGGGTCGGCTAGTTAAGAATAGAAGAAACCTACTTACGTAATAAAATGTTTTACTAAGTATCTCAATCAACGTTGTTTAACTTAAAAATGTGAAGGTCGTGACATGTGCCATGATATGATATAACATGTGCTTTAGTGATAACATTGACTATGTTCTTACGTTGCGCGGCCCTTGTCTGTAAAGGAGTAGATAGGCAGTACCGACACTGACATTGTCAGGGCCGGATTTAGAGGTCTGGAGGCCTTGGGGCAACAAAGGAGTGGAGGCCCCCCACCCAAATTATTTTCCAAATAAAATGTTTTTCTTTTATGTGAAACATCTATAGCCGCGAGTAAAACCGATTGCTGGCGTGGCGATGCATGGCGTGGCGACACGTCGCGACGCTATATTTTCTGTAAAAAATCGTTTCTATGTTTCACATCTGCCAGGCGTCCCGCGACGGCTCAATTTTTTTTCACTCTAGTATTTCAATAAATAATTTAAGTATTGTGAAATCAAGTAGATTATTTTAGCATTTAACAAACATATGTAAATATAATCGAAAACGACAATTATCTGATTTTTTTTTCATATTTAAGAGCAATATAATCATGTTTGTACAAAATAGGAACTATAGATAAAGATAAAACAGCGAAAAAAAAATCAAAGGAAAAGTTGTTCACTAGTATTTACTCGTCGGAATTTGTTTTTTTTTTCCGAAGTCTCTATTGTAGGGGCCCCTCTTTTGTGGAGGCCCCGGGGGGATGCCATCCCCTAAATCCGGCCCTAGACACTGTTACTCTAATATAGGTAATTACATTACATATGTTAAACGTGTTCTTTTCTGTTTCCAGCACGACAAAGTGAACGGCAAGTGGCAGTTCACTTGCCACCACGGACCTGACGAGTGCTACGGCAACAAGGTAAGTGATCTGTATCACTTTATACCATCTGCCTAGGTACTAGACTGACTCGTTGGCGTAGTGGTCGCCAGCGCGAATGCTAAGCCGTACGTTAAGTCCTGAGGGTCTAGACCATAGGTTCGTAACGGGGGCGGAACCGCCCCCTAGTGGGCGCTGGAGATTACTCTGACAACTTCTGTCTATCTATCTGGCCGTTAGTGCCTTTATAACTCAAGAACTGCTAACCTAACTTACCTGCGTTACGTGAGTTTTTTGCATAACATTCTATAGGTCTCTAACCTCTAACTCTTTAAGTTTCAATAATTTTAGTTCTCGTAGGTTATGGGTCATAGACCACAGCAACAACTAGACACAATACCTACTTATTTTATAGTTGTTAGCGACGATATGTAATTTGTTATTTATCTTTCTTAATTTTTTCTCTGTTATTTAGTATTGATTATTAACTTGTCTCAACGTGATATTTTTCCTAAGATTTTATGTTAAAGTGTTGTACATTCCAGCCACTAGAGGCACCACTTGTACCATATTTCGATACGTAAGCTTAAGTACTAAGGAACTTTACCGTAATGAGAACCGTTTCTGTATTTTCATTATTTTAAGGTGTTAATTAAGGATTTCGAGACTGAATTTTATGTAAATAATAAAGATTTATTAGTTCTAAGGTTAGAAATATACAAAAGTATTGTAAAGAGTGTCCTACCACAGAAAAAAGGCTAAATTAAGTTTCCCATACAAAAGAGCACCTATGCTCTGATTGGTCAAGGGGCGGGGCTTTAGTGCCGTGTGCAAAAGTGTAGGGCCCTGATTGGTCAGGGCCTTACGAGTTTTCCTATAAAAAAGGGGCATTTTCTGTGGTCGGACATTCCGGAATCAAGCAGTGTAAGAAGAAACATCTAGAAAATAAACAAGAAGAAGTCTGCAAGTATCGGCGTTATTATTGCTCCTCCGACTACCACCGAACACTCTCCAGTCAACATCCCGCCAGCGAACCTGCTCCACACACACACACAACTCACGAGCGTCAACATTGGTCCTTCAGAAGCCGGATCGGGTTCAAGAAAACTGGGAATATGCATAAGAACACGAGATCAAGATCGGTGCAGTCGAAGACTTCAAGGAGCGAAAGCAACGCAACCACGGATACTACGGGCACCGGTACGACGGGCTCCAATACAACTGATTGGAGCATGAACACGCCGAGCGAGTCTACGAACGCGACCAACACGTCGATTTCTAATCGATCGACACTCACAGTAAGATCGCCGCCGGCCAGCACGCACGGAAGTCAGCAACCCGTACCTCATCCCAAGGACACCGCTGAAGAGGAATCAACACGGGGGGTGGCGACTCATACCAACCCTCCGGCCCGCACTATCGAAGCGCCAATTTCCGCTCGCCAAGAAGAGAGTCATTCATCGCCGCAGATTCAAGAAAGAAGCATCGCAGTGAAAACACGTCTGAACAACGAAAGCATACCGACGTCCAGAGAAGAGAGTCTGCAGCGGCCTCACCCTAGGAAGACGACCCGCGATCCAGACACCCATTCTGGTCGCTTGTCGCATAGGAAGAGAGCAGAAGCGCAAGCAAGAATGACAATAGCACTAAGGGAATTGGAACTAGCAGAAGCACGATCAAAAGTCGCCCAAGCCGAACTCGAGCTTCTCGCCGCGGGGTCAGAAGGAGAAGAAGAGCTGTATGAACAAACTCAAGAAGTTGAGCATTGGTTCATCGAATCTGGGGAAAGGCCTAAAGTGAGGCCGACCGAGACAGAAGAAAAGAAGAGCGACATCCAGGAGTTGGCTTCAGTCATACTCAAGCTATCCGAGAAGTCACGTGACAACGGTCCATCGAAGCATCTCGAACTCCCTCACTTCAACGGTTCCTGTGAAGAATGGTTAGCCTTCAAGAGATCATATGAAGATATGGCCGCTTCGTTCAATAACAATCAGAACCTAGCGCGCCTCAGAATAGCAATCCAAGGAAAAGCAAGAGAAGCCGTCCAAAGCCTGCTGTTCACCGCTGAAGATCCACATGAAATAATCAAGGGACTTGAAGCAAGATTTGGAAGACCTGGAGCGCTGGCATTAGCAGAACTAGAGAAAATGAAGAACCTGTCGAAAGTCGGCGAGAACCCAAGCGACATCTGCGTATTTGCAAGCAAAGTGAAGAATGCTGTTGAGACAATCAAGGCCTTGAAGAAACCACAATATCTCAGTTCTCCCGAAACACTGAGAATTATTGTCGACAAGATGCCAACATCCATGAAATTTCGTTGGTTTGCTTACCATAGAAGCAGAAGAGATGAAGAAATTCAAGAGCTACTACTCGTTGAAGCGTTCTTAGAAACAGAAGCCGACATGTGTGGGGACTTTGCTCCACCTGAAGTGTCCTCGGAGCAAAAGAAGGCAATAAGAAGACCCATACATTTGGTGCAAGAAGCGTCACAAGAAAAATACAAGAAGTCATGCCCATTTTGTGAAGAAGAGCATTTCGCAATAGAATGCAAGAAGTTCAAGGAAGCTAACATAAATGAAAAATGGGACATGATCAAGAAGGGGAAGATATGCTTCAAGTGTCTTAAATTCAAGCACTCAAGAATCAACTGTAAAGCTCCAGTTTGCAAACAGTGTAAGAGATGGCACCATACCATCTTGCACTCCGACAAACCGCCAGTGCCAGTAGAAAAAGAAGCGAACAAAGAAGACCAGGGAAGCTCATCAGGAGAGAAGGTCGCCTCGATCCACAACGCCAAGGGAGAAGAGAAGGCATACCTGAAGATCATCCCAGTGGACCTCTATGGTCCAAAAGGCCAAGTTCGCGTACTGGCATTGTTGGACGAAGGGTCAACCGTCACACTCTTAGACGCGTCAGTCGCTGAGAAGATTGGAGTAGAAGGGAAACAAGAAAAACTCACAATCGAAACAGTCGGTGGGAAGGTGTTAAGAAAAGATAGTTCACAGAAGATTGAGTTCAAAATAAAAGGGGCTCACAGAAGAGAAAAAAGAACTATCTCTGCAAGAACCATCGACGACCTGAAGCTGTCTGAACAATGCATAAATAAGGACACCGTGCAAAATTGTCAGCATCTAAGGGCAATTGAAAATCAACTCCTCTACGTCACCGAAAGGCCCAAGCTGCTGATAGGCCAAGACAACTGGGGACTGATAGTAACAAGAAGACTGAAGAAGGGCAAACCATCCGATCCTGTAGCCTCACTCACCAACCTAGGGTGGGTGCTACATGGATGCGAAACAGGGGCGACCGCCTTAGTAAACTTCACTCACTATGGCAGATCGACCACCGACGAAGGAAACATAGAAGAAATCGTCCGAGAACACTTCCAGTTGGAATCTCTTGGGATTCAAGATCGGTCACCAACCAATGACAGCGATAGAAGAGCAATAGAAACCCTCGAGAAAACTACGAAGAGGCTGTCAAGCGGTCAATATGAGACAGGTCTCCTGTGGAAGAAAGAAGACGAAACCCTACCCAACAACTACAATCAAGCGATCCGACGTTTATTCAACATCGAAAAGAAATTGGATCAAGATAAAGAGGCTAAAGAGCACTACGAGAAGCAGATCCAGACTCTAATTGAAAAAGGTTATGCAGAGAAATCCCCAGTAACTTCAAACGAAGGAAGAATATTCTACTTACCCCACTTTGCCGTCGTGCATCCAATCAAGAAGAAGCTAAGAATAGTTTTCGACGCAGCTGCCAAGTTCGAAGGGAAGAGCCTCAACGACGCCTTGCTCTCGGGCCCCGACCTTCTGCAATCACTATTCGGCGTGCTACTACGCTTCAAAGAAGGACCTGTGGCTGTCATGGCTGACATCCAAGATATGTTTCTTCGAGTTAAGGTCAGAGAAGATGACCGAGACAGTCTCAGGTTCCTGTGGCGCGGAAGCCGAAGAACTGGCAAGCCTGAAGAGTACAGAATGTCATCAATCATCTTCGGCGCAGCGTCATCACCGGCAACGGCGATATACGTAATGAACAAGAACGCAGAAGAATTCAAAATGACTCATCCCGAAGCAGTGAAAGCAATCAACAAAAACCATTACATGGATGACTATCTACAGAGCTTCGCATCTACAGCCGAAGCAAAGAAGATATCAAAAGAAGTTAAAGATATTCACGCAAGAGCAAACTTTCATCTAAAGGGGTGGGCCAGCAACAATTCGGGGGTACTATCAGAAGTAGAAGACACAAATAAAGAAGATTCCCTGCAACTAACAAAAGAAGAAAAAACTCTGGGGCTGCGATGGCTGGTGAAAGAAGATACACTAGCATTCAATGTTGGGCTGCGCAACACGTCAAAAGACCTACAAGATGGTAGAAGAACTCCAACAAAGAGGGAGGTCACGAGCGCGGTGATGTCTACCTTTGACCCAATGGGTTTTGCAACACCAGTCTTAATACAAGGAAAGAAGCTAATTCAAGACATTTGGCGAACAAAAATAGACTGGGACGAAGTGATTAACGAGCCACAAAAGGATGCCTGGTTGAACTACTTAGAAGAAGTAACGGCATTAGAAAAATTAAAGATCCCAAGGTGTGTCTCGCCCCGCGGCAGAAGAGGACAGCTGCACACATTTACCGACGCAAGTGAAGAAGCCTACGCGGCGGTAGTCTACTGGAGGACAGTCGAGCCCGGAGGAGAGGTCCATATCTCCATGATCGCCGGCAAAGCAAGAGTGACGCCAACAAAACCAGTATCAATTCCGAGGCTGGAGCTACAAGCGGCGTTGCTCGGCAGCAGACTAGCTGCCACGGTCGCAGAAGAGTCAGAGCTCGAAATATCAAGAAAAATCTACTGGACCGACTCTAGCACAGTACTGCAATGGATAAAGGCAGAACCAAGGAAGTTCAAAACCTTCGTGGCCAACCGCCTAGCAGAAATCGAGGAGAAGTCCAAGCCTGAAGACTGGAGATGGGTGCCGACCAAAGAAAACCCAGCGGACGACGCCACGAGAGGAACCCCAATCGAATTCGACCACAACGCCAGGTGGTTCAAAGGTCCGTCATTTCTCCGTCAACCAGAAGAAGAATGGCCATTTCACGACTTTAAACCAGAAGGTCTCATGCCAGAAGAGAAGAATAAGCAAAAGGTGATGGCGATACAAGCCGCAGAGGACGTCCTTCTGGATTCAGAGAGGTTCTCAAGCTGGGAACGACTACTACGCACTACGGCCAGAGTGGTCGCCTTCACGCGCTATTTACTGAAGGCCCGCAAAGCAACCATCACTGCCACGCGTCGGAACGACGAGTCCTGGAAACCTCAAAGAAAAACCCAGAAGAAAGACGCACGAACCTCAACTCAACCAGCCAACAGAAAAGAAAACAAGCGGCAGTACCTACCCCTGGAAGAAGAACATTTAAAGAAGGCCGAAGAGTTATTAATGAAGATGAGCCAAAACGATAGTTTCGCTTCAGATATAAAGAATTTGAAGTCAGAAAAACCCTTAGAAAGCGCAAGTCGGCTCAAGAAGATCGACGTTTATGTGGGGGACGACGGAATTATTAAGCTGAGAAGCAGGACAATGAAGTTCCACGACAAGAGCGACAGGAAGATGAATCCCATCATCCTAGACGGGAAACAGAAGATAACGCGTCTCATTATACAACATTACCACAAGAAGTTCCTTCACGGAAATACTGCCACAGTAATGAACGAGATTCGACAAAGGTACTGGATACTGGGTTTAAGAGCGACTCTAAAGGCGGTCGCACACAGCTGCCAATGGTGCAAGACAAAGAAGAGCTTACCAGAGACACCCCCGACGGGAGACCTACCAAGCGAGAGACTACAGCATCATCAGTTCCCGTTCTCTTGCGCGGCCGTAGACTACTTCGGACCGATGCAAGTCACTATCGGGAGAAGAACGGAGAAGCGCTGGGGGGCATTATTTACCTGTCTCACAACCAGGGCCGTGCATCTAGAGCTAGTACCCTCTCTTAGCACTAGCTCAATGATTATGGCGCTTAGACGGATGGCAGCTCGAAGAGGAACCCCGAAAACCATATTCAGCGACAACGGGACAAACTTTATTGGGGCCAAAAGGGAGCTAGAAGAGGCCGCACAAGAGAAGGGCATCAAGTGGAAGTTTATTCCCCCGGGAACTCCAAACATGGGAGGCGCCTGGGAGAGACTCGTGCGAACAGTCAAGACGGCGTTGGCAGTGGTTCTCAACGAAAGAAGCCCACCCGAAGAAGTGCTCCATACGCTAATGACCGAGGTCGAACACATCGTCAACTCCAGGCCTCTCACATCGGTCAGCATGGATCCAGAAGATGAAGAGGGTCTGACACCGAACCATTTCCTACTGGGAAGATCATGCGGAGCAATGGCGCCGGGAGAATTCAACGACACAGAATTAATCGGGAAGGCAAATTGGAGAACCACCCAAAGACTGGCAGACCACTTCTGGAAAAGGTGGATCAAAGAGTACCTGCCACTCTTAATGCCAAGAAAACTTGAGGGCAAAGAAACCAGAGACCCAAGAGAAGGAGATATCGTCCTAATAGTAGACGCTACATTGCCACGAAATTCATGGCCTCGCGGAGAAGTCATCAAGACGCATCCTGGACCAGACGGCAGAACCAGAGTACTGGACGTGCGGACATCGGGAGGAATACTTCGCCGCCCGACTCGACGAGTCATCGTGCTGGTTCCTGCGGCATCGTCGCATACAGAGGATGCAGTGCTGCGCACCGTGGGGGAGAATGTTAGCGACGATATGTAATTTGTTATTTATCTTTCTTAATTTTTTCTCTGTTATTTAGTATTGATTATTAACTTGTCTCAACGTGATATTTTTCCTAAGATTTTATGTTAAAGTGTTGTACATTCCAGCCACTAGAGGCACCACTTGTACCATATTTCGATACGTAAGCTTAAGTACTAAGGAACTTTACCGTAATGAGAACCGTTTCTGTATTTTCATTATTTTAAGGTGTTAATTAAGGATTTCGAGACTGAATTTTATGTAAATAATAAAGATTTATTAGTTCTAAGGTTAGAAATATACAAAAGTATTGTAAAGAGTGTCCTACCACAGAAAAAAGGCTAAATTAAGTTTCCCATACAAAAGAGCACCTATGCTCTGATTGGTCAAGGGGCGGGGCTTTAGTGCCGTGTGCAAAAGTGTAGGGCCCTGATTGGTCAGGGCCTTACGAGTTTTCCTATAAAAAAGGGGCATTTTCTGTGGTCGGACATTCCGGAATCAAGCAGTGTAAGAAGAAACATCTAGAAAATAAACAAGAAGAAGTCTGCAAGTATCGGCGTTATTATTGCTCCTCCGACTACCACCGAACACTCTCCAGTCAACATCCCGCCAGCGAACCTGCTCCACACACACACACAACTCACGAGCGTCAACAATAGTCTTGTCTCATGTAACTGGCGTAATTATTACAATTATCTCCACCGTCCGTCATGTTATCTTAACTTGGCACTCGCGCAGCCCAATGAATCAACGCACGCGAGGTCTAGCGGTTATGTAACCTTATAGGGCCATGTACCACAGCTGCGTATGGCCTTAGACTCGGCTAACTGGATGTAGTAGATGAAAACACATACTATTTAAGGGCCAATGCAAGGTTTGATGCGTTAGGCAAGAGCGAAAATTGACGTCCGTAAGAGAACAAAGAATCTGTGCATATTTTCTATTATATTATACGGATTTTGTTGTGAATTATAGCCCTAAAAATAATTTAACAATAACAAGGACGAATGATGAAGATCCTCCATTTTAACTCCGTTTTAAAGGCATTAAAGTACTTGGTAACTAAAAACGGACCGTCTTTGAAATGTAAATACAATAACTTTGTAACCATTTCTATCTAAGTACGGTTGGCTAAAAATCAATAGGGAAAAAATATAGGGTGCTCTTTCTAACTTACTTTTAAAGACAAAATAATCATATTGAAGTGTTTATGTTTTATATCTACTTCTTTGTTAAATCATCATTGTCATATTAGCCAAAGATGTCCAGTGTTGGACAAGGCCTCTCCCAAGCGTGGCCACTTCGACCAATCCTGTGCTAATTCAGTTATTCGTTTTCGATTCTGTACTAAAGTATTTTCTTCTTGTCTCCAGATCCAGGCTTGCATCCTGAAGGACCGCAGTCTCCAGGACACGGAGAAGATGGAGCTGGTCATCTGCCTCATGAACCAGGCCAACCCTGACAAGTCGCTCGACACGGTAAGCTACTGATTGTTAATATTGTTGGTTGGTAAACAGAGGCCCGAGCACGAAGTGCACGTAAACGTTAACGTTCATTCGAACGATTTTTGAATAGAAAATACTACTGTCGCATTTTGGTTAAATTTTTTGCGAGAAGCACAATTAATATCACCCATAGATATGATTAGTCTTATAACTAAGTCAATATCTTTTACAATATTTAACACAACTAACTACGTGGACCCACATAAAATTCTAAAAAATAAAAAACTAAGAGGCGGAAACGAGCTGTCAGCCGCTATTTTGAAATGGTGAGTTTCGTGCGTTCGGGCGTTTTAGGGTTTTCGGAACTTGTGACTTTGTAATTTCGGGCATTTGAGTGGTTATGGTCAGGTTTAAGTCTTAGCAGACGTGGTGACTGACGTATCAACCTGATACTTAGGTACCGACTGGGTGACATGGATATTACAAGTTTTAAAAGTACCTAAGTAAGGGCCCTGCCGTATGAAAAGCGGTATCAGAACTTTAAAAACGATCTGAGTCACATGGGAGTCTTGAATGTGGGAAGAATAGTCTATTGATCCTCGGAGAACCATCGTTAACATAGCTTAACGTCCTTCAAATATCTTATAAGTACACAATATTAGATTTTAAAAGAGTGTCCGTGGAGTTTCTTGCCCTTTCTTCTCCATAGGAGCCTACTACGCTTTACAATATGCAACAAGCGTCCACTTTCTTGCTGACCGACTCCTTGACAATCAAGAGTGCCTGTTTAATTGTAATAAGTTTGAGTTTGAATTATGATTATCTCCTCTTCCAGTGCCTCGCCCAAGTGAACAAGGATTCGGAATCCGTGAAGCTGAAGAGATGCGCCTCCTCCGACCAGGGAGACAACCTGCTGGCCACCTACGGGGACAAGAGCGCTACCGTCCAGCGACCACTGGCCTTCGTGCCTACCATTATTGTTAATGAGGTATGTAATGAGATCACGCCTGTGATCCCCGAAAGGTTAAGCAGAGCTGTACCTATAGTTCACCCACATTTCGCCAGTTATGTTTAAGTCCCATGTAAGGCGGGCGAGCCTATTGCCAACAACCGGGTACCAATCCAGACTCCGAGCTGCTACTGAGAAATTCCTGAAGGAAAAACCCAATAACCTAGGAATCGAACTCAGGACCTTCTCAGCAGCAGCAGTAGCGTTTGTGACCACTACACCAGCATGTATTTCAAGAACAAGCAAAAAATTGTACCTACGCACGGCGACATATCAAGCTATATTTTTCCAGTATAAGCTGACTTCTCATTGTACGAAAAGCCTATAGAATGCGAGGTCAGCTAACTGCAAATGTATGTTTTGATAATATATCGTCGTGTCTACAAAGGCCACTGGCTTTTGTATTTTTTCATAAATTAAGAGGTCACAACACAACTGATAAAACGTAGAGCCGCACTCAGTTGTCAGAACTGCTACCAACCTTTTGGAATGGGAGTCGTTTTTATCATCGCATGAGTCTACCAACCTACAAGACTGTGGAAAAAATCATGCCTTGATTTTTGCCCAAAACCGACCGTTGCTGGAGATACGTCCTCAAGCTAGGTTTTAACTCCTTATTAGCTTACCACAGCAAGGACGAAAAGAGGCCTTTTTATAGTTTTCTGAGCTGTGTTGCTGAGCTGTCCCAAAAAAATCTTTGGAAGGTTAGAAAGATAACCACCTCGGAGTGGGTAAAAGTGGCTAAGTAGGATATAACTAATCAAGAGGATGTTTGGCAGCATCCTCCTGTGTGCTAATAACAACAATTCGAAATAATAATAATTAGATACAATTTTAATTATTTGGAAAGCAATATTGGGCAGTGAACTTACCTAGGAACTACTACTTAAGTACGTTCATCTTCTTCTTCGGGTCAGTAACGCGACTGTGTATTCAATTTTGTTGGCCCAAAATTTCGCCGCTTCGACGGCATCGTCGGTGGCAGCAAAGAGGTTGCTATGCCTGCATTTATTGGGACACAAAGACCAGGATAGGAGTGGAACATAGTTTGCGCCACAGCTCCACAAAACCCGGTTTCCGAATTGAGAATTTGAAGTTGACAACTCGTCAAACTCTACTTAATCATCACTTAAGGTGAAAGGTCGCGAAATTCAAAATTACGTTGCAAAAAACGTAAGAAATTTTAAATTTTGGGGGCTACATTGACGGAATCACCTTAAATAATGCTAAAGTAGGGTTTGACAAGTTCTCAACTTCAAATCCTCAATTCAGAAACCGGGTGTAACTATAGTACAATGATAAGACACCATTATTTACCCCTGTAAATCAATTTACTGTTTCTTTTCCAGAAATTCGACCAAGCAATCCAAGACGAAGCGTTCACGGACCTCAAATCGGTTGTATGCCGCGTCGCAACGAACAAACCCTCTATTTGTTAGAAAATATACAAAAATCTTCTTTAAATACGTAAAAACACAGACCCAGGACACTAATTTACAAGTCGAGAGTGAATAGGTTACTCTAGGCAAGTATGCACCATCGCCGACCGCATCAACGCTTACGATCCACCGGCCTATTGTATAAAAATCACACCCTGAAAACTTACGTGAAGTTAGCTTCAAGTGAGCTGTCATTAGTGTCAATCGCTAGTATCAGTTGGAATAACAGCTAACTTCACGTAAGTTTTCACGGTGATCTCCTTACAGACTATTTCTGTATAGACCGGCTGGTGCGACAGTGGCCAACGCGAAACTAAAAAAACTGTATGGCGACAGTGATCGAAAAATTATCTCTGGGTCTAAATAACAGATTTTGTCCCTAATATTTTAAAAAGACCCCTTTTACTGAAAGCCATTTTAATTATATTGTCAAATCAATCTGTCTAGCCTTTTTCTAACCTACGTTGTGGTCGGCTTCCAGTCCAACCGGATGCAGCTGAATACCAGTATTTTACATGGAGCGACTTCCTATAGGACCTCCACAACCCAGTTACTGGGTAACACGATATCCCTGGTAAGACTGGTTGTCAGACTTTTGGGCTTCTAACTACCCGTAATGACCGTCAAAGCTCTAAGAATAACGGCTTAAAACGTGCTTACCGAGGCAATGAGGGGTCTCGATTTGTAATAGATGGTCACCCATCCACAAACCGACCTCGGCAAGTGTAGCTTAACCTTCGATCGACACGTGCGGCTATTATCATTTAGCCAAGAGCCCCTTTTGACTTTTTTGTTACTTTGTTTGGTCAACCAACAGCAGAATTATCAAAAAAAAAGTATCTTCACATTCAGTCCAGCCGTTTCTGAGTAATAAAGGGACAAACTAACAGATTCTTCGTTAGTTTTTATGCATTTTAAGTACAAGCGCACACTGCACGAATTTATAACGTTCGGTCGTAAGTGTGGACTGAACGTTGAGGAGATTATTATCTAAGTTTAGAATAGGAGAAATGATATTTTGTATTGTATTTTTTTGAAATAAATTAAGTACTTATTTTTATTAATTGTTTTATTTGACTATTATTTTATTTTATTGAAAAAGGAACAACAAACAGCTACAATATAAAACATGAAATATGAAATACACAAAACACATTTACAATATTGTAGCTCACGACGCTGTTCACATATTAACTATGGGATAAAAATAATAAAATAATAATCGCTAGGTTCACAAATATATATCGTTTTTTTTTTCTGACTCTTTAACTATCGAGTTTAAGATATAAATAGTATTTATGAAAGAATTGACACATTAAAGATAAATAGGTACTACACCGCTATACTATATCGCTTCTTTTATCAGGTTAACACTTTGGGACAATCAGCACTCAAGATAACGTATTGTACATTATCTTGAGTGCTGATTGTCCCAAAGTGGAAAAAAATTGACGTCTGACAGCTTTTGTATGGAAAAACCATTTATTAATATTTTGAAAAACTGACATAAATTCTAAATGTATTGGCAGGATAAGACACACTAAAGCTGGCAGCATCACCATACAACGCAGCAATGCTGCCAGTCTTTTGAGCAATTTCCCTGTTGACAGCGATGCGAAAGCATTTTTTGATGCCCTATGGTTATTTGCCCTCCTTTTTTATATGCATGTACCTATTATTAATATTTTAAGTCTGTTAGCTTATATATTACGTAAATAATATCTTGTTTAAAAAAAAAAACACGTGGCACTCGGGGACTGCCGCGGTAAAGCTATTGCATAGCATTTTTTATCAACTTATGCAATTATAATTATTTATTTATTTTTTATTTATGCAGTATTTTTTTTTTCTTTGATATTAATTCAAGTACAGTCGTACCATATACATACACGTTAAGCGAACGCTCGGCCGAGCTACATGGTAGGCGGAGTGGGGGGTGTTAGGTTTTATTTTCGTTACGGAATTTCTTGATTCGGTCGCCGCACTCAAAGCCCGCGATAAAAGCTATGCAATAGCTTAAAAACTATTGTTACTAGCCTACATAACATCTTCGATGAAAGGCGATGTGTAAACAACCCATTCGGGTGAGTACGCGCGAAAACTTAGCTTGCGCGATGTAGGATTCGGTGGCGTCAACTATTGATTGTAGCATCTTTCTTTCTTTTTCTTTCGATATTTTTTTTCTTGCATTGTTAATTCTGTTCAGTCTCATAAAAACAGCCAATGTAAGCTTATACACATGTACCATCGTGGGGCCCGGAAGACTTGTACCACAGGCACAGGCGTTGCTTGCAATGTCTATTGCAAGCCTTAGTCTCTCACAAATTAATGTAAACTTTTTAATCCTAATTTTTTAAGTACTTCCCTGTACATATATGAAGCGAAAATAAAAAAAATATACTTACCTACTTAAATACTGTTTTTTTCTTCCGTCTTGTCGCTCGTTGTCTGAATAGTTAGCTTTAATTTAGATGCAATAGGGAAAGTAAACATAAAAACTCAAAACACAGCATATCGATTTATTTACAAAACTTATTCGAATATTACAATCATAATATTTACAACCTTAATTCATAATTATGTACAACACACCAGTTCTAGCATTCTTACGAAGTTTAAACCATATGACATTTATGTATTACGTTCATAGTTACATAAACTCACGCCTTTTCCCCAAGTGGGTAGGCAGAAACTACAGAACGCTTTTTGCTTCATACACGTCTAATTATTGAAATCTGACGAACTCACGTCTATATAATTATATTATAAAAAAAGTATCTTTCTCAAATTGAAAATCTAGGATAGGCCAATCAAATAAAATTTAAAAAAGAACTAAAATTTAATAAATTTATTTTAGACTCCTCCAATGAACCCAATCAAATATTTGCCATTGTTTTTAACGTGTCTCACAATTTCTGAGAAGACAGTACCATAGGAACTATTAAATAATACGTGAAGACAGTACCATAGGGACTATTAAATAATACGTGAAGACAGTACCATAAGGACTATTAAATAATACGTGAAGACAGTACTATAGGGACTATTAAATAATACGTGAAGACAGTACTATAGGGACTATTAAATAATACGTGAAGACAATACCATAGGGACTATTAAATAATACGTGAAGACAGTACTATAGGGACTATTAAGGCGTCCCCCCGAGCAAAACGCCGCGCAAGCCGCTTTTTGTGCAGTGTTTAGGATCTATCAACTTGTTATTTAAAAAGAAATATCAAATAATAAAAATACATTAAATTTCTACATAATCTTGACTCCAAAACTATCCATAGCTTTTTTTTTTTAAAGGAGTCTATGCTTCATTAATCTCCTTTCAACGAAACCATAAAAATGAGAAAAAAATATCGATTTCATGCTTATCCTCGTAAAGTAAACATTATTTAATTTTGCTACTGACACTAATGGATAGACAATTTAATAAAGAACATTTTATAGCAATTTTTTTTTTCAAAAGACAAATATTTAATTTTATAAAGATTTTATACTAAAATCTGTGCGTATTCACATGCGCCCCGTACCGGGATTCAGTGTGCCGAAAGGTCTCCAAGGTGAAACACGTATCGTTTGTCAGCGCTCGATCACGTGACACGTCACATTATCCGTAGATAGTAATATTTGTATAATGTTTGCTTTGTTTTTTTTTTGTGTTATGCCATAGAGTTATGAAACTACAGACAAGAACATTCACATTGATTCAGTACTTACGTGGTTCAATGCTTGTCATATTGTATTGATTTCAGTGTATTTTAAAATAAATAATCTTTTTAGATAAAAAATAAAACACTTGTGGCACTCGGGGACTGCCGCGGTAAAGCTATTGCATAGCATTTTTTATCAACTTATGCAATTATAATTATTTATTTATTTTTTATTTATGCAGTATTTTTTTTTCTTTGATATTAATTCAAGTACAGTCGTACCATATACATACACGTTAAGCGATCGCTCGGCCGAGCTACATGGTAGGCGGAGTGGGGGTTGTTAGGTTTTATTTTCGTTACGGAATTTCTTGATTCGGTCGCCGCGCTCAAAGCCCGCGATAAAAGCTATGCAATAGCTTAAAAATAACCAAAGTGATGCACCTCTAATAGATTAGAAGTATCTATTAGAGGTGCATCACTTTGGTTATTTTTATACAACCGATGGAAATAAGCAATAATGAGTGAGTATTCTACTTATATAATCCTTTTCTTTTTAGCATGCTAAAGTGCAATTTTATTACATGTCATACAAATTTTAATTGGCGACTTATACAGAACTTTCGTTTCATAAAATGTAGCACATTCCTATTCTTTCTTCTTTCTTTTCTTTTAAAAAAAAAAAAAACGTTGCCCCACAATAGGAATTTCTCCTGTATTGTGGGTGCGTTTACAAACATTTAAAACTCACATACACAAACAGCCAGACCCGGAACAACTACTTGTAGGTCATACAAATATTTGTTCCGTGCGGGAATCGAACCCGCGACACGCAGCGCAGCAGTCAATCGCTTAACCACTGCGCCAACCGTGCCGTGTATTATACACCCTCTGTGTGAAAGTGAGTGTTCATTAGCCTTGCGAATGCGTTTTATTTTACTATTTATGTACTTAAACATAACCGAACACACCAAAAATACTTGCATAGGAAATCGATCCATGTCATCATATAAATAAGGAGCACAATCGTATGTGCAAAAAAAAATTGAACTTCCAAGTACTTTTTTTTCGTAAAAACGATTATGCTCCTTATTTATATAGCAAAACAGATCAATTTCCTATGCAAGTGTTTTCATCTCTAAAAGCCGCGGCGGCGGCGCGGGCTGGCATTGCCGCACTGGTTTTTATCCTCACTTCTGTACAAATAAGACACATTATAGCGATCTATACTAATATTATAAAGAGGTAAAAGTTTTTTTACATAAATGTAGAGAAGAATCCATGAATCATGCTGCAGAAAGAGATAACCTATTTGGGGATTTGTAAACTAGAAATAGTTAAATTAAGAATAATTTGTATAAAGGTACCTACTTTAAAATAATAAATGATAATAAAATTTACTTTTTGTTTATTTATAGTTTTTATACTTTTATCACTGTCTGAATAACACCTTAAATCTAAAAAATAAACACCACATAATGTTTATTATAGAGCACCATGAATAGTTGTATGTTATGTGTATAAAAACGTGTGCCCCCATAGGGAACAAAGTTTAGTTTAGTATTTAGGATAAACAACCGGCCGCACAAAATGCTCGTCTGCTCAAGTCTCGATACTCGCGCACATACACTTGTATATAATAGAAAGAAGCAGCGAGAGAGAGAGAAAGTCGCATGGAGGAGGCATATGGCTTTTTTCTTACGTGTCGATTTCTACCAGTTAACTAAAAAACTATCGCCTTTTTCTAGATAGGGCCATCTTGAATTTTGATTTTAACCCCATGATCGTTGTCAGCTTCCTCGAAAACCATGGAAACGACACCCATGACGAAAAATTTGCAAATTTTTGGAGGCGCCATCTTGAATTTTGATTTTGACCCCTATTTTGTTATAAGAAATTTTTGTTACAGAGAAAGTCGCATGAAGTGCATCGCCGTTTCGTTATTCCTTCCAAAAGTTGAAAGTATTCATGGACGTTAGTACCTATATAGTCACTGAGTTCATGATCAACATTATTTATGCGCTACATTTTTTAATTCATAGAAAGATTTTTATTTTATTTAATGCCGTGTCTGTGAATTCTAAGGACTGTGGATTGTACTTGTATTCGTAAGTTGTTCGCCAGAAGGCGCTACTAAAGTTTTGCGAAGTATTGTAGAGGTGGGGTGCGGCAAAGAGGGAACGAATGCTCAAGGTTATTTTGCTCAGGGTACCGCCTTAAATGGTACAACATTATAATTATAACATTTATTCCGTGCGAAGGTGTTTACATCAACGCGCCTATTATATCACTGTTTTTTTTTAAACAAAAAACCTATATAAAATAATTTGAAAGTTTATTCTAAATTAACTTGAATGTTTGAATGCAACCAGAGTTATTTTTCTGCCAGCTTGCACAACTTAAGGCAACTTCAGCAGACAACCTTTACAGTACTAATCTTACTCTTACACTCAAACATAATCCAAGTCTTTAGAAAGTAAAATACTTAGGTACACCCGGTTTCTGAATTGAGAATATGAAGTTGGAAAAACGTATTTTGAATTTCACGGGCACATAAGTTGTTAGCATCCAATTCTCAATTATTTTAAAAGATCGAGATTATTCGAGACAAAAACAAGAAATAAAAAATTATAGGTAATTGACAAATCTAAGAATTTAAATCTTAAGCTTCGCTCCTTTTTTTGCTTTAGAAAAGGGATTGATTTCTCGAATCCTTTGCATTATATTCCATGCCATTTTAGTAAACATTTAAGTTTACAATTTATTAAACATTCTTGACTGAATTTTAATATTTTTAAATAAAAATTTAAAATAAACATGCCTGTCTGGTTACACTTTGTAATCATATATAAATAACTAACTGCCAACTACGGCAAAGAGCAACAATGTGTTTTATTGCAGAAAAGGAAATGAGAAAAAAGAATTTAAAAAAAAACTGCCAACTTTAAGAAACAAACAGTTTCGTCGAAAGATTTTTCCTTTTCTCCATTCCAGTGTTCAAAGTTTACTCTTATATTGACGAGAATTAGGAGTCTGTTTTATTTACCATCGAGTAAAAATATTTGATGTTTGTCTACCATTTTGATTTACAAAATGGAAAAGTAAAATTAATTCTAATTTTGAAAAAAAATGTAAAAGGTCTTCGTTTTTTTTTCTTTTTTTGAAATTCTTTTGGATCAAATTTAATAATCTGTGCGATTATGTCGAAAACATGTTTAATCAATTGTGTCATCGCATATTTTTCTGCCATTCTAGTGATCAACGAACGTTCACGAAAATATAATTATTAAGTGCTTTTAAATGACGAGCCAGTCTTACAGCATTTGAAAAAAGAATAAGGTGAAACTTGAATACGAGTACAACGAACCACAAATTGAAAAAATAATTCGATTTGTGCCATTTCGTGTATTTTTGTCATTTTGATTTCGTACACATGCACATACATAAACTCACGCCTTCTTCCCATGGGGGAAGGCAGAAACTACAGAACGCCACATGCTACGATCCCTACATACTCCTTCCTCCTTTTGATTTCATAGTGTAATAAAAAAGTGATAAAATCGAATGTAAAAGTTTGTAACGTACAAAACTACAAGTTTAAATTAAATATATTGGAAAAAAAGATTTAACCCTTTCACGAGCGTTGGCAAAATATTTGCCACAGCGGTATTTTGAATCCGGCGCGTAATCGACTTGGCAGAATAATATTTTTAATCTACGTACATAAAAATTACAAAATAAATATATTGCCACCCCCTATAAAAGTAAATAGGGATATCTAGGGGGAAGAATTGTTCAGAAATGTTTTGTAGGGGGCCTCTAACTATAAAACAAAAAAAAAACTACGTACTTCGTACTGCCCGTTAAAGGGTTAAAATAACTTCGTTTAAAAACTTATTTTTTTATAGTTGCAAGAGGCTGGATGCACTTTGAAAAAAAAACAATATAAAAAAATTGAATTAAACTTGGAATTGAACTTTCGACCACGAATTAAAAAGAATATTCCATTTGTAATTAAAAGCAGTGTTCTTAAACACAAGAAATAAAAGGAAGGTTTAATTAAAGAGAAGTCGTGGAATTGGAGAATCAACTGTTTCTGTTCCAGTCGACAGCGATCTTCAACGAAGAGGAATTCTTCGACGCCATTAAAATCAATTCTATTTTCATGTAAATTTTGACGTTCAAAAGCGCCATTAATGCGCCTATTTGAAATAAATGATTTGACTTTGATTTTGCCGTATTTTAGTTTCTTGATAAAAGTTAGTTATAACTTATATGTAACTAATTAACACATATTTTTTCTATTTTTTTTTTCTAGGTTGTAATGTAAATGAATTTACCATCGGTGTGTATGTGGACTCGTTTCAGCCAGTCTGGCAATGAACATTATTTTTTGTAATGAAATGCAATGTTTAATTCTTTCAAACGACGTGTGAAAAATAATAATAAAATGATGCAAGATAATGTATCTCAAGCATACCTAAATAAATTCAATTATTTGCTGAGTTATCACTTTCTATCATTGTGATAATTATTGTTTCTATTATTTTTTTCTTAATAATCATTTACAAGTACAACTACCGAGTAAAAAAATTTGAACTTGTGATGAAATTAAACTTTACATCAAATGGTTGATTTCGAACAGTGCCATTTTTACTGGGTTTTTTTTCATTTTTTTCTGGAAAATCAAAGAACATCGTTACGTGGCGCGGACCATTCGTTGTCGTCGAAGAAGCCAACTATTGCACCTTCCGCATCGACATTTTGAAATTTTAACAATTACTCTCAGAAAAGTACAGAGAAAATAATAAGCGCGACATTGACATACGAGTACCTGAACTTTGACTTTACTTTGCTAAATAAACGTCGCACACGAATGTGAACATCATTCATTAATGTTGATGATTGAATGAAACACTTGTTGACAAAACGCGCATATTCGTATGTGACACTTTCTTTTTTCGGTAAAGTCACAGAGCGATCTGCAAATCTTGTCCTAAGACAATCTACTAAATGAAGCAGACTGGAATAGAATAGAATATATTTATTTGCTTTAAAACATGGTAAGGTGATCTTAATAATATAATTATGATCTTACATGTTTCGCAATAGACTGTTATACAAATATTTAATTACGTATTTTTTTTATAAAGGACACATTAATTTGTTAAAATTATAATTTTAACATAGAAAGGAATGAGTTGTCTGGAAAAGGAAAATGTTACGAAAATTCAAAATGATAACGAAACTTATTTGATTGCTGAGGACTGCTGAGGATCAGCAGTGAAAGGAGCAGCAGCGGAAGGAGGAACAACAGGCAGAACTGCGCAGAATGTTGCAACAATAGAAAATAGATAATACCTGTTACTGAAGCATTGTACGTGACAATAAGTGTGATTAATTAAAATGGTCATAAATTGTATTTTTCTTTTTTTTTTGTAGTAAGAATGTTTTTATTAAAACACATACAGTTAAAATTATAATTTTAACTTGAAAACAAATAAGTTTTTTGGAAAAGCAAATCGTTAAGAAAATTCAAAGTTATGGCGAAACCGTAATTAATTAAAAAGAGAAGACGGCCATTCCATTGGCTAACATTAAAAAATAAACAAATATTAAGGCACACGAATGCAGATCTGGAAAGTTTAAAGTAGCAGAACTGGATCTCGGAAGTTCTTTTAAAAGTCCTGTTTTGACTGAAATAAAAAGGAATTTAACAACTGAAAGTAGTTTACCAAATGAAGACTGGAATGTGGGTAATAACTCGATTGATAGTGACTTCACTAGTATGGGTAAGTAAACTGAAACCCAGTGGAACAGTAAAATCAACCATAGATTGATAGTTATATGCCATTTTAGTGGTTAACGTTGCTGTGGATTTTCTAGTTAACATTTTTACAAAAGACTTGTTGTAGGTGCTAAGAATGAACGATTCACAAAGGACACTTGGCCCTTTAAATAATAAAACATGGACATTAAGACCGAATTTAAAGTCGTTCACGAGAACATCGAAAATCTCCAAGAAATACTACATTTCAGCATCGAAAGGAGCAGCAGCGGAAGGAGGAACAACATGCAGAACTGCGAAGAATGTTGCAACAATAGAAAATAGATAATACCTGTTACTGAAGCATTGTACGTGACAATAAGTGTGATTAATTAAAATGTTCATAAATTGTATTTTTCTTTTTTTTGTAGTAAGTATGTTTTTATTAAAACACATACAGTTAATATTATTATTTTAACATGAAAAGAAATTGGTTTGTTGGAAAAGCAAATCGTTAAGAAAATTCAAAGTTATGACGAAACCGTAATTAATTAAAAGGAGAAGACTGCCATTCTAGTAGTTAACATAAAAAAAACAAATATTAAGGTACACGAATGCAGATCTGGAAAGTTTAAAGTAGCAAAACTGGATCTCCGAAATTCTTTTAAAAGTCCTGTTTTGACTGAAATAAAAAGGAATTTAACAACTGAAAGTAGTTTACCAAATGAAGACTGGAAAGTGGGTAATAAATCGGTTGATAGTGAATTCACTAGTATGGGTAAGTCAAACTGAAACCCAGTGGAACAGTAAAATCAACCAAACATAGGTAGTTATATGCCATTGTAGTGGTTAACGTTGCTGATGATTCTTTAGTTAACATTTTTACAAAAACTTATTGTAGGTGCTAAGAATGAACGATTCACAAAGAACACTTGGCCATTGAAATAATAAAACATGGACATTAAGACCGAATTTAAAGTCGTTCACGAGAACATCGAAAATCTCCAACAAATGAGAATGAATGAAAGAATACTCATGTCTAAAATAAAATAATTGATAGCAGTCTGCTTTCTGGGGAAAAAAACTGAAAGAGCCCGCTACGTGACGCGGTCATCCGTCGCCGTCGAAGAAGACCGCTGAAGCATCAACCACTGATACGTTAAATTTCCACAGTAAAAAAAAATGCTTATAAGGAAATACGAAAATATAATAATTCTCCAAAATTAATAAATTGAAAGCAGTCTACCAAATGCAGCAGACTGGAAACTGGGTAACTACTGGTTGAAAGTGATAAACAAAATAATAAATGCAGTTACAACCACCAGTACCAACGTAAATAAAGCTTTGATTACTCATCTCTAGTATAGAGTACATGAAGGTCGTAGCGGACTGCAAAGTAATGTAACGGTTGAAAGAGATTCAACTCCTTCGACATACTCAAGTGGAGTCGGACGCAGCTTAACGCGCTGGATAAGAGAGTTCATACACAGCGGACTGCGTAGAACATAAAATAGTCATAAATCTCTCCAAAATTAAAGAAATAATGAACAATAGGGTAATCTTGCAAATCAAATGAGCGTGTATAATATTCCAATAAACAATCATTTCTGTCATCGTATATTTTTTGCTATTATAGTGATCAACGGTCACGCAAATTTAATTAAATGCTGTTAAATAACGAACCAGTGTCCTGTTGTATATTTTTTTAAATATTATTTAATTTTGTCACGGAAACAAAATTGAAACATGGAATTGAACTTTTAACCACAAGATGAAAAATGAATTCGATTTGTGCCGCAGCTTGTTTTTCTGCCATTTAAATTTCTTAGCGAAATACAAAAATCATTTATGAATTTAAAAGTTTGTTACGTCAAAAACCGCAAATAGCTTGAATGAAATACATTGAATTTGCTTTTCTTAAATAACTTCTTTTAAACATTTTCGCCTGTCTGATGAAGCATAAAAATTTAAAACCTCAAAACGACAAATAAATGCACTCTCTGAAATTGAAAAGAAAATAATTAAAATAAGTGTTCCTAAACACAACGAATTAAGAAGGTTTAATTAAAGAGAAGCAGCGGAATTAGAGAATCAACTGTTTCTGTTCCAGTCGACAGCGATGCAGAGGAATTCTTCGACGCCATATTATAGTTTGTTGATAAAAAGTTAGTTAGATACCAGCACTGATACCAGCAGCAGCGGCGAATCGTCCGGCAATAAGTTTAGCAGAGAACCGAGAAAAAGAGCTCAACCAACAAGAAGAGTAAAGTGAAACAAACTATCAACAAGCAGAGAACCGAGAAAAAGAGCTCAACCAACAAGAAGAGAAAAGTGAAACAAACTATCAACAAGCAGAGAATCGAGATAAAGAGCTCAACCAACAAGAAGAGCAAAGTGAAACAAAGTGTCAACAAGCAGAGAACCGAGAAAAAGAGCTCAACCAACAAGAAGAGCAAAGTGAAACAAAGTGTCAACAAGCAGAGAACCGAGAAAAAGAGCTCAACCAACAAGAAGAGAAAAGTGAAACAAACTGTCAACAAGCAGAGAATCGAGATAAAGAGCTCAACCAACAAGAAGAGCAAAGTGAAACAAAGTGTCAACAAGCAGAGAACCGAGAAAAAGAGCTCAACCAACAAGAAGAGAAAAGTGAAACAAACTGTCAACAAGCAGAGAATCGAGATAAAGAGCTCAACCAACAAGAAGAGCAAAGTGAAACAAAGTGTCAACAAGCAGAGAACCAAGAAAAAGAGCTCAACCAACAAGAAGAGCAAAGTGAAACAAAGTGTTAACAAGCAGAAAACCGAGAAAAAGAGCTGAAACAACCAGAAGAGCAGAGTGAAACAGAGTGCCAACAAGAAGCAGAAAACCGAGAAAAATAACACGAGCAACAAGCAGTGAAGAGTGAAATAGAGTTCAAACTTAGGCCGTCACGGGAACTTTGGCTGTGTTGCTCAGGAAGCGTGGAGTAATGTGGCAATGGCAAGAAGAAGACATCAATAGTGGCACTGATACCTTCAGAAGCGGCGAATCGTGCGGGAACAGCCATCAAGCAGAGAACCGAGAAAAAAAGCGTGAACAACAAGAAGGGAAGAGTGAAACAAAGCGTCAACATATGACTACATGGGGACCTTTGATTGCGTTCCTCAGGAAGCGTAGAGTAAAGACGCAACGGTAAGAAGACGAACGTCAACGACGCGAAAGGCCGGAGTGGTTCGCCGGATGTAAGACACCTTACAATTTGCGTAAATTTATAATCTAGCTCCTAATATATACATGAGCTGCAGCCCATGAAATGATTTTTATTCTCCTATATTATGTTTTCATTCTGTATTCATCAATTAAAATTAAAAACTTGACTTTCTATTCATAATTCTTTTATTGAAAAGTATGTGTAAACTTAGATACGAATGTTGAGCTTAGACGTACTTTTTTACAGCATTAGAAAATACCTGTTCTTATACTTGATGCTACGTATTTGGACACTTATACTAAAGAAAACCCATGAATGTTACCCTTCTGCTACCTCTAGTAGACTAGTGGAGTTTCTTTGTTGGTTGAAATTTTCCCGATAGAATTCGGTCGGGTAGACATTTTACAGATAGACTTTCCTTTTGACAGAGTTGTCTAGTGCTTCATCTATGAGGAATGCTCAATCGATAAAACCAGACACGTTATTTGGACACTTACTTCAGGAAGAACCATGCATCAAACGTACTGAATCTAGTAATCAACAATTTTGATAATCAAAAATTAATTTACTTTGAAGTTGCAACAGGAGAGAAAATATTTAAGAGGCCATACGAAAATATACAAATTTTCGAAAATAAAATAATTGAAATTCACCTACCAAATTAAGTAGACTGGAAAGTGGGTAATAACTCGGTTGAAAAGGATAAACAACCAAACATATACAGTTACAATCACCAAAACCAACGCAAGTGAAGCATTGAATACTCACCTCTAGAATAGAGAGTAAAGTAATGTATCGGTTGAAAGAGATTCAACTCCTTCGACATACTCAAGTGGAGGCGGATGCAGCTTGATGCGCTAGATAAGAGGGTTTGTACACTGCTGACTGCGTGGAGCAGAAATGAACGAAAAAAGAAAACTCCGTTACAATTGACGGAAACAAGCAATGACTACTCTCCTCTAGCATAGAATGTACTGACACAGTTGAACTGAAAGAAGAAATGAACTGTAGCCGTACTATGACGTGTTAATACCATCATGGTTCTATTGCGAAAAAGGGATAGTGCTATCGGTCATATATAGCTCCGTCTCTCTTTCACGCTGGAACAATGACGGCTTTAACACGTCATAATACGGCGTGTTTTGTGGTTACCAAAATTTCAGGCGATTTAAAAGAAATGAATACAAACACTCTTTTATTTTGAAATTTTTAATGGACAGAAATTGTTTGTAAGAAAATAAGAAAAAATAAAAATCTCGAAAAATTTAAATAATAAGCAATCTACCAAAGTAAAGTACCAAAACTCAAAAAAGACTGTATTTAAGTATACATTTTTTGTGTACCTAAGTAGGTAGGAATTGGCGGTTCTGCCTCACCCAAAACCAGTGTAAGGAGATCCCTGTCTTTGTACACGGTTGGTAGAAACGGGCGATCATGTTTTGTTGGTTTTGTGAAGTTTGGGTGAACCAGAAACTGAATATAGATAAGAGATATGCAGAAGTTGGCGTGGTATCGTAGACGGTGATGTTCTCACCAATCCACGTCTTAATATCTCATGACAACAATATCGCCGCAAACATATCCCAAGTATGAGATCCTAGCCTATTAAATTTCGTGTTAATTACCACTATTTACTACTATTTATTATTATTAAGTAAAGAGTATAGTGGCGAGCTGGCTAGAAGTTTTCAATTCCCAAAACTCCGGAACACTTCGGAACATGTGGAACATGGCCATTTTTAACCTACTTAATGTGGTTCGATTTGAAAAAACATCTACGGGTAGCCTGGTTCAGTGTAGAATCCATAATTTACGATTTTATTTTTGTAAAATACACGCATGTACTTGCAAAATGGCAATGCCTTATCTACCTACCTACGACGCACGGGAATGATGTCATAATCAATCATTGTAAAAACCCCGAATTCAGGAAAAATAGTATATTAAACTCATATGGAATATTGAATTATTTCACTTGTGTACGCACTGCGGTTTATTGGAGCAATTTGTCACATCTGTGCGTAATTAGGCAATATTTTTTCTATTTTTTCGATATGACTTATTGTTTCAAGCGACTTTCCCGTTACAGTTTCAGGATAACGTTTATAAACTATGACCGAGGAGTTTCTCTAGTCCATTTTAATACTCACTTTCACGAGTGACTGACCACGGTCCATACTTGATACAATGTTTAACAAGCCCAGAGGAATCATGGCGCGTCGTATCGCAGAATGCGCTCAACAGCAAAGAAAATGGGCAGAAGAAAAATCAAGAAGGCAAGATCAGGAAAAGCGCGAGCAATAGCGGAAGGAGCAGCAGCGGAAGGAGGAACAACAGGCAGAACTGCGCAGAATGATGCAACAATAGAAAATAGATAATACCTGTTTCTAAAACATTGTACGTAACAATAAGTGTGATTAATTAAAATGTTCATAAATTGTCAATAATATTTTTTTTGTAGCAAGTATGTGTTTATTAAAACACATACAGTTAAAACTATAATTTTAACATGAAAAGAAATGAGTAAGTTAAAAAAGGGGATCGTTAAGAAAATTCAAAGTTATGACGAAACCGTAATTAATTAAAAGGAGAAGACTGCCATTCTAGTAGTTAACATAAAAAAAAACAAATATTAAGGTACACGAATGCAGATCTGGAAAGTTTAAAGTAGCCAATCTGGATCTCCGAAATTCTTTTAAAAGTCCTGTTTTGACTGAACTAAAAAGGAATTTAACAACTGAAAGCAGTTTACCAAATGAAGCAGACTGGAAAGTGGGTAATAAATCGGTTGATAGTGAATTCACTAGTATGGGTAAGTCAAACTGAAACCCAGTGGAACAGTAAAATCAACCAAAGATTGGTAGTTATATGCCATTGTAGTGGTTAACGTTGCTGATGATTTTTTAGTTAACATTTTTACAAAAAACTTATTTTAGGTGCTAAGAATGAACCATTCGCAAAGGAAATAATAAAACATGGACATTAAGACCGAATTTAAAGTCGTTCACGAGACCATCGAAAATCTCCAAGAAATACTACATTTCAGCAGCAAAAGAAGCAGCCACGGAATGAGGAACAACAGGCAGAACTGCGCAGAATGTTGCAACAATAGAAAATAGATAATACCTGTTACTGACGCATTGTACGTGACAATAAGTGTGATTAATTAAAATGTTCATAAATGTTAATAATATATTTTTTTGTAGCAAGTATGTGTTTATTAAAACACATACAGTTAAAATTATAATTTTAACATGAAAAGAAATGAGTTAGTTAAAAAAGGGAATCGTTAAGAAAATTCAAAGTTATGACGAAACCGTAATTAATTAAAAGGAGAAGACTGCCATTCTAGTAGCAAGTTACTGAAGCATTGTACGTGGCAATAAGTGAGATTCATTAAAATGTTTATAATTTGTCAATAATATTTTTATTTTGTAACAAGTATGTGTTTATTCATTTGTAGATAAAAAGGTTATGGTTTATTTTGCCTATACAATCCTTCAATGATTCGAAATTCATAAAATACTCGTTTATAACATATCAGCTATACGTGGACTATGTATTGCCAATGCCTTAAATACTGTCGGTAAAGTCAGAGCCATCGGTATCTGAGTCTGACAAACCATCCCGGTTCGAATTTTTATAAATATTAACTCAAAGTCACCCCTAACTCGTCGAGAGGCAGAAGAGGGAGGTGTCTTTGGCTTTAAAGAAGTAGCTCATGGGATTGGTTCAAATGGACCCCCATAATTCTTCATCTGGGTGTATCACCACTTGCTCCAGCCTAGTTCCATAGAATGTTCGATGGTAGATATGACAATTTTTTTTTTTAATCTGCAGGTCGAAATTTTTAAAACCAAGTGCTCAATCTGGTATGTTTATAGACCACGCTTAACGTGGGTATTTTTTTTTAAATTGGGACACCGTAAGGGGATCAAAAATGCCCATGTTCCATATATTCCAAGGTGTTCCGGGGTTCTGAGACCTGAGAGCCGTCTATTGAGACCTCTACGTGATGTCCCGAGTACCACTATTTACTACTATTGTATATATATAATTATTATTATTAAGTAAAGAGTAGTAGTATAATGGCTAGCTGGCTAGAAGTTCTGAGTTCCCAAAACCCCGGAACACCTTGGTACATGTGGAACATGACGTTTTTCGCCCCCTTAAAGTGGTTTGATTTAGAAACAAAAATACCTACGGGTAGCATGGTCCATTGGCAGTTCAGATTAGAAATGAAAAAAGGCTAAATCTAAAACAATCACTAAAAAAAAACGAAACCTTGCGCCTGTCACATTTCGTGGAACATGCAGTAAGGCCCGGAATCCTGCATTAAGCAGGTTATTTCATATGATTCCATCATTACAAAGCAAAGGGATATTTTTCTATGGAATGATGTTAGTAGTGACATGGTGACTTTGACGTGGTATGGTTCTTACGCTCCCGCCGACGTCCGGATGCGGTTTTGGTGATAAGGATGAGACGGTCGTGCGTATGTTCTGGACCGAGATGGTGGAGTTTTTCGGAAATAATTATAGATAAGAGGTAATATTTTGTAGTTGGCGTGGTATCGTAGACGGCAACGGGAAAGCGTGCGTATGTTCTGGATCAAAAAAGTAAATTTTTAATTCTGGCAATTAGAGTGTCTTTTTATAACACTTCCAAGTGAGTGTTTCCTATTAAAAGTGATTAATTTATTAATACATTCTCTATCACTCTGGTTATTACGTTTCTAGTGATTAACACCCAACGTAGGGCAGACATCTAAATAAAATAATGAACGGAGGTTAAGAAAAGAAAATAAAATCAATAAAAAAAGACATGGAAATTGTTAAGAAGATATGTAATAGAAAGCATCCTCTTTATTGGCACCGAAGACACAGGCTTCCCTAACTCGGGGCCAATTTAGAACGATATTTCGTAAAGGTACTCTTTTTATACAGTAAATTATGTTGTTTACATTACAATACTTTATATTTATTTAAAATGCAATCAATAGTCCTTTGCGTCATCGTAAGTTTTTTTGCCATTCCAGTAATCAACGTAAACTGAATTAAGAGATTTTTCTAATTCCAGTAAAAAAAATTGGAAGTTGTGATTACTTAATTTAAACTTTAGATCAAAGGTTCAACAATGAATTAGAAAAGTGAGATTTTTAATGCCGTTCTATGTTCATTTTTTACTAAAAAATCAAAGAGCTTCGACATTTTGACATTTTTGTATTTGTATTTTAACAATTACTTACCTACTGTCGTAAAAGTGCAAAGAAAATAATAAGGCAGTCGACCAAATTGTAGCAGACTGGAAAGTGGGTTGATTTAAGAGTTTGTGTGGGTGGGGTAATTCAACTGTTTCGGGAAATGTAATTAGCATGATACCCGGGTTCGTACACCGTTGATTGCTAAAACTGATGATTGTTAAAACAAACTACACAGCCACTAAAACAAAGGAAAAAAAAAATTCATCTATGTATATTTCTATAACGTTCTAGTCACCATCATTTTTGGTAATTTTCTGAAAATACTTAATTGAATCATTAAGCTTCTTTGAAATTGCAACAGGCGAGAAGTTTAACGAATTGTTTAGAAAGAAATACGAAAATTATAACATCTGTCTTCTCCAAAATAAAATAATTAAAAGCAAAGATCTACCAAATGTAGCAGACTGAAAAGTTGTTAATTCAACTTCCACTCCAAAAAACAAGTCCGCTTTCCGGAAACTAAAAGAGACGACCACTACAGCATAACCCACAAATACTTTATCAACAAACAAAATTCCTGGAAATGAAGCTTTGGTCTGTGTTCTGATCGCTTTCAGCCATTCTAGTAGTCAACGTTTGTTGAGATAATCATAATTAATTCAATCATTCATCTACTTTGAAATTGCAACAGGAGAGAAAATGTTGATGAGAAAATACTAAAATAAAATACTTCTCCAAAATTAAATAATTGAAAGTAATCTCCCAAATTTAGCATACTGGAAAGTTATGACATCAAAATCTGACACCACAAGAATATCGAAAATAAATTAGGTAAGTACCTACCTAGGAAGAATAATTTTCAATGCGAAGATAATGAATAGGTATAATGCCCTGGAGAACAGGTTCTTACACTGCTGACTGCGTAGAACAGAAATTACGGAAAATAATTAAACACAGTTACAACCATTTCAACTGACGGAGAAAAAGCATTGAACTGTAATTATTGTGTTATATTTTCTAGAGATATTAATAACTAATGTGTCAGGTAATTTAAAAAAAATACCAATTCAGTTGGTAACTTACAGGAATTGTAGTAATTAGCATTTCTGATGATTTCCACAAATTAATTCAATCATTCATCCTCGAAATTGCAACAGGAGAAAAATTTAATTTAAAAAAAACTAAGAAAAAACGCAGGTATGCTGGCAGATTTCTGTAGAAATTGGTAATACCTTCGTGCTGTACTTTTATGTTCTTCATATGTATCGTGTTTTGTGAGAATATTTAGTTAAATTAATAAAAAATTGTATTAACAATGAACGCAAACGCAGCTTGGGAAGTATAAAGTAGAACTGCAATTCGGAAAATCTTACAAAAAAATACTGTTTGAATTGAAAAAAAGGAATTCATTGAAAGTACCTAGTCCACCAAATTTAACAGGCTGAAAAGTTCGAAATGGACTGTCATACCATTCTACGAGTAGTAATCAGCGTTTCTGGTAATTTTCAAAAATGAATTCAATCTTTCGTCTACTTATTGCAACCGGAGAGAAATTAAAAAAAAATGTTAGAAGGAACTATGAAAAAACGCAGGTACGCTGGAACAGATTTCTGTAGAAATAGATAACCAATACCTTTGTGCTTCATTTTTATGGACTTCATCCGCGTCGTGTTTTATGTGTATATAGGTACATGGTTGGTTAAACAAACATTGATATAAAGACAACGAATGCAGATCTGGAAAGTTAAAAGTAGATCTGCATTGCGGAAATCAGTATAAAAACGTGTTTTAATTAAAAAAAGGAATTCAATAATTAAAAGCAGTCCACCAAATGTAGCAGACTGGAAAGTGGTTTAACTCGGTTGATAGTAATTCAACTTGCATGTGTAATTCAACTCGCATGAGTAATTCAACTCGCATGGGTAATTCAACTCGCATGGGTAATTCAAACTGACATTCAGTGGAACACTAAAATGATCCATAGATTGGTAATTATATGCCATTGTAGTGGTTAACGTTGCAATTCCTTGCTTAGTTATAATTACTCTTTCTATCATTCTGGTAATTATTGTTTCTGGTGTTTATCTTGTTCTTAATAATCATTTACAAGTTAACTTCTTTAAGTTCTAAAGGTCTGGAAAAAAGTAGATACTAAACTAATTTAATAAAATAAATATTCACCGCGATCTAGGGTACTCCACTATCTTCGACAACCATTCAGAAAAGACAGTGTATATGAGTTTTGTTTAAATTGTTGCAAATAACTGGCAAATAATTTAATTTAATGTTTCGTGTTTTGTTGTTAATAAATTTGCATACTTTTGTATAGAATTAAGTTCTTCTAACGGAACAGACAGCAGTGCTGCTAGGAGTTTGTTGCGCCACTTCTTCTCCCCAGCTGAAGCACTAGGAAGTTGTGAGGGGCGGCCGTTTTAGGGGACTGTCTTATGTAATTTTGACGTTCAAAAAGTGCTGATTCTCAGCCTAGTTTGAATAAAAGACTTTTGATTTTAAAATAACTTTACGGAAAACGAATATTAAAAATTATGTACCATATCCCTATGGTTTTGCGATAGCCAAGTGTTCTTAAAACGGCAAAGGAAAACATCGTGAGAAAACCGGCATGCTAGAATCAAAAATGGGAAGACATGTGACATCCACCAACCCGCACTGTGCCCGCGTGGTGGAGAGAGTGGGCTGTAGCCCACTCTTTCTCTGAGAGGAGACCTGTGTCCCAGCAGTGTCAACGTTTTGCAAATCTATTCAAAGTATATGCCGAATTTCGACTTTGGTAAAGCCTTTAAGTAATACTACTGACCATACGTAAGGCGGCGTTTGTAAACAACAAAATAATGACGTTATTGATGTCCTTACAAAAGATTAGCGGCGTGATTGCGTGACACACTAACTGTGGGAATGGCTTTCAATTTGACAGTTCAACAACATTCATTGCGTTATTTACGTTGTTGAGCAGACAAATTTTTCGAACGTATGAAGCAATGGATTAGCAATAGGCTTCAAAATGATTCAGATTGTGACTGATAGTGTATTACGCAATTAGGGTGCTGGTGAGTAGTACTCGCAATCAACCAGCGCGTGTGTTTGACCGATGTATGAACGTAAATGAAGCAAAAGGAATATGTAAGCATACCGATCGTACCCCTATGGGGAAAAGACGTGAGTTTATGTAGGTATGTAACTGAGACCAAAACAAGGGTAAACATGTTGCTATTTCAGCATGATATGATTTGCAATTCGTTCAGGACGTAACTTAAAAATAATCAATCGATAATTTTAGTTGGCATGTATAATTAAATTGGAACCCTGTCAGTCAAAACCATAGCCGTAAAAATCTTTTGGCGCGTGGCTAAAATCGGAACTAACGCCGCCATCTTGTTTTTTCAAAACAATTTCTATGACAATTTTACAAATGTTTACCAACAACGCCCCCCTGTCAATGCCATTAAGGCGCCAAAAGATAGGTCCACTATATAACTTATGAAAACTTTGTGTTGACATTTGTCATTGTAATGCTGGTCAATGGGGTAGGCAACTCTCAAAATGGTGCTGCCGTAGTTAGTTCCCAAAACAAGCTAATAATACAAGGCGTGAGGTGGGTTTATTTTTCGAAAATGATTCCTTGTGTTACAATACATACTCCGAAATTGGAGTCCACCTTTTTCCGAAAGACCGTTAAATTTGAAGATCGTGGCGTTCGAGGTTATGTCGGAAACATTTGGAGCGACTACGAGTAAATATGTTATATTAAAGGTTTTAAATTGTCTTGTTCCAAGTCAAATACAAATAATTGATTTAAAATCTTGTAGTCCGTTAGGACCAAGCTATGGTCACGCCATCTACAATAAGCGTTGACCGACCTTGCCCATTTAAATTAATAATTGATTATTTTAAAGTGACGTCTCTCATTGTGGCACTAAGGGTCCGTTGTTTGATCAGTAGTCAAACATACTCATAGTTAAAATGCGTTAGTTAAACCAACAATTTGTTAAAAATGACATTAATATGTTGTTTGACAAATGGTTAAGCTAACTATAGTTAATAAAATTGACAATTTGCAATTAACAAAGTTAACCATGCGTAGACAGAGTTAAACTTTAATTATTGCCAAGTGACTAATTGTTAAATTGACTAATGGTCATTTTTAACTAAGTATCAAACAACGGGACCTAAGTTATGATGAGGTTCTAAACTACCGAAAAACATTACTTTCAGAAGTGCTAGAACTTTTAATTAATACCCATTTTAACACATAAATTAGAAATGACACAATCTTAATATTTACAATAGAGGGGCGTCCTGCGCGATACAAAATACTTTTAAAATTATTTAGGTACAAAAGTTTACTCTGAGAAAATATTTGTGGAACACTAACGAGTAGGGCACAGCAACGCACTTGGCGGCAGCACTACGTATGGGGGCGGTCAGTCGGGCGAATTCTTTCACAGGGAACTCTACCATTACTATGTATAAATACAAAAAATAATTAAATTGAAGTGTTTGTAGTGTCAAAATAATAGTTCTTTACTAAATGCATATGAAAGTATACAGTAACTTTTTTTTTTCTGTCCGTCCATCTGTCTGTTTGTTCCGGCTTATTTCCAAAACGGCTGGACAAAAATACTCTGAAAAACCTGACTGGAAAAATATCTGAAAGAACTCTAAGCAAAAACTAAGTATTAGCGTGGGCGGTCGATACGATGCGATGCGACGCGGAGGGTCGGGGGCCCGCGGGAGTTTAATAAAAATGTGGCTGTCAGACGCCATGCGGTGCCTAGTTCATTACAATACTTTTGAAATCCACAGATATTTTGTCAGAGTAAAATCAGCTGCAGTTATCATCATGATTTGGAATATTTATAGGCAAATTAAAAAATAATCACAAATTAAAATATCATAATTACTATTAAGTCAGGACTTACCTAACTTAGAATGTATTTAGTTTTAAAACAATAGTCGTATAAAAAATAAACAAAAATAAATTGTCTTCCTTTTAATAATTCATGATTATTTTTATTAATTTAATTTACACTATTAGTTAACTAAAATTAGAAAATACTTCGATTGATTTGGTCTTGAAGACCCTCTACACAAACATGGCGAGCATTTAAAACAGAAATGAAATAAATACTTCTTATAGAGGCGAAAATGGGCGTAACATACCCCCCGAAATTGAAAAGTAAGGACCATCGTCCACGATGCTACTACAAAGTACGGCCCACCAAATAAATACTAATGTTGTGACATACTGCTCATTGGTGATTTGAGAAGTTGTTGGTTACAAACGCTACTCAAAAGTTTTGAGTAGCGTCGTGCACGACGGGCCTAACACAGCGCGATTTCATCCGCATGCAAAGTGAACGAGACTTTCAACCAGTGAAGATGGTACCAGAGGGCCTAGACAAAGTAACATTCGATTAGCGATGACGCTAGTAGAAAAGCCAAAAATTTATGGAGTTGACATAAGCTATCGAAATGTCACGTGGTCATAGGTCAACGAATAGAAATTAGCTAGACAATGTTAACATCAGTCGGCACTATGAAACGAATCGACAGCGTCGAACGATTACTTCCATAGAGATGCGTAGCCAAGTGGCACTTTTTGACAAGCGTTATCGCTAGTTTTCGATTCGTAGGATGGAAACATTAGCGAAAGCGATAGCTATTGTAGAAATAGAATCGCTCTGGAGCTAATGCCATTTGTCTAGGCCCTCGAGGCGTATTATACGCCCCGGAACTGTAGCTTAATTTATGTACATTTATTTATTCAACTGTAGATTGAAGGAGGTTAGCTGTTAAACAAAGTATAATTTATTTTTCTTTGATCCAGGCTTTTCAATCAACATCTTGGATGAGTATGATGACCGAATTCAAGAACGTCTTAAAACGCTAGCGTATATAACTTAAAAAAGACTTATATCCTACAATTTTATATAAAAATGAGAAATAAGGTACCAGCTTAAAAAGTAGCTGCGTATGTATATCTTTTGATGTCAATATTTCATTATTTTGTTTTACAGGAATGAATGAATGAATGAATGATCTCTTCAATCACATAATTTATTATTAACAAACATGAACATCTATTTTCAATGTTTGTTTTTATACAAGATGGAAACGACAATACGCCAATTAATTAAAACTACGTGTATTTAATGCCGTCCCCAGTCTGCATACGAAAATTCAATCAAATATATCCAATAGTTTAGTCAAAGATTGACAAAACCCATAGTATTTTAGTTCCCCTTCATTGTAATTTAGTTAGTTTGAAAAAAAAATGCGTTTTTTTCATTTTGATGTTAGGATTTATTTGATAGTTCCAAAATACTCTTGCGCATTAGTATTGCCAGTGTTTTCATTTATTGCCATATTGTCGTGTTCACATTGTACATGTTTAAGTTCATATTTTTATAGTTTTGGCATACATTAATTAGGTATCCTCACCCGCGGAAATAGTAAATACTTTAGAAAATGAGGTAACCAATTGGAGCGAATTTTAATTCAAGTATTCCTTAAATTATAAGTAGTACAGTCAACCTCGTAATTCCTTTGCCACTTTTGACAACAAAACCCAGTAAATTGAAAATTCACTGAAGTTGAAAAAAGGCAGTCGCTCCATGTAAAGTACTGGTATTAAGTTGCAACCGGTTAGACTGGACGCTGACCGGAAAACTCTAGGCAGATGATAATGTTGGTGACTAAGGTTAAACATCTAACTGTAATTTTATTTTATTGCACGCCTCATAAGCGAAGCGCGTGAGGTAGTGCTCTGCTCTCGCCTTACAAAGAACAAGTAATTCCTTGAGCTAAAAATGTCTCTTTTACTTCATATCGCACTTGTAGAATAATATTGACACACAAACGTCAAGAAAAAACACTAGTTTCAACACTCATGTTATTTTCAAAAGACATTTTGCTATTTAAAATAATGAAAAAACTGTTTAAAAAAAATATTCTGTGGACGTCCGTGTGTCTGTATGTATGGATCCTGGCGTGGTCACGATAACTCCCAAAAAATTTAACTAGTCGAGCCCACTTTTTTTTACTCTTCAGTATTATCGAAAACTAAGTTCTTTCAAAAATCACGGTCTAATTCAATGTAGTTTTTTTTTTAATGTTACTTTTCAACTTTTTCATAAGTAAACCCGTCGAGTTATAAATTCAGAAAAATTTTGCTGAGTAGCTGGATATTACATCTCATCCTCTCTTTTAATCAATTAATTCTCTATTCTCTAAATTTTTTGTTATTTTTTATAGAATTGAATGAGATTATGATTATGCACTTTTTTTTATTTATTTGGGTAAATGTATAACCCAAGACATTTTCCACATATTAAATCCTGTCACATAGGTAATCCTTGTAAGAGTATTCTATTCTAAGTGACGTTCAACCGTAAGGCTGGCGCAGATTGGGACGAGCTGTACTGCAACGCAACGCCGTGTAAAAATCCTTCTTCGTATATAAAAACCAATGCACACTACACGCGGGCTCGCACTTTATTTTGTATGAAAATGCGTTGCGCTGCGGCCCGTTGCGGCTGTAATGTGCGCTTGACTTTCAATCAAATCAAAATATTTTCACTCCTCTCGCTCAAAGAGTACGTCATTCTAGCGTTACCAGAGCGGGGATAAAATAGGATATTTTCCTCTAGGGAATTCATATTTTTTAAATTTGATCTTTTCCCAACGAGCTTACAAAAACGAAAAAGTCTATAATCATAAGAATAATCATGAATAAAGACTCGACTTATTACTGTTTCATAAAAAAGAAGAACATTTTATTTTTGAAAATGATTCTAATAGGGTATCTCTTCGGTAGAATGCGTGCATTGCGTCGCAGCTACAGAAGAAATTTAAAAAAGTAAACTATTTAATATTGTATTGTGTTATTTTTATTTTCTCGCAACCGTAGTGAAAAGTAGAATGTAACACACGGCGTTAAAAACCAATTATAACTCTGTTTCTACTCACTGCCTCGCTACAGCTCGGGAGACAAAACTACCTCGTATATAATGGGTCATTTTAGCCCCTTGTATAACAATCTACTATTATTCCACATACACCTACATGGGCACTTCTGAATCGTCGTGTCATGTGCACGGTTTCAATTGGTCGTTTCCTTAAGGTGACAAAGCAATTACGAGGTTCACTATACATATCCTAATATTATACAAAACCAGTCTCTTACCATTCCATTCAAATAATCTTAAATTCCTCACAATTATCGGGGTGTATTCTCAGGCAGTGCCGCTTCAGATCACTTTTCTTCTTCGTCGCATAATTACACTTCCCACAAACATGTTTTTTATCACTCTCCCTACAAGATGACAGATGTTCTAAAACTTTAAACTTGTTTTCAGATTTGAAACTACACCTTTTGCACTTAAAATCTTTGGAGTTGAGAATGTCACAGTTATGCTTTTTTAGGTGGTATATCAAACTCATTTTGTGACGAGCTCTGTAGTCAC
Source organism: Dryobotodes eremita (assembly GCA_917490735.1). Classification (NCBI taxonomy): domain Eukaryota; kingdom Metazoa; phylum Arthropoda; class Insecta; order Lepidoptera; family Noctuidae; genus Dryobotodes; species Dryobotodes eremita. Next base: position 11,964,238 of record OU823269.1, on the reverse strand, counting down.
AAAGATGACATTTGAATTTTTTTTCGACCTTATGTATCCTTGTGTGTCTTGCGAACATAGATTTGCTGGCCGACGTGTAGCTACAAATCGGGCAGACATGCAACACGGTAGAGTGTTCAGATAAATGCTTATTATATTCAGTGCTGTTCTTGGTAGAAAAGTGGCATTGTACGCAATAAAAATCATACATGCCCCACATAATTTTTTCAATATTTTGCTTTGGCCTTTTCAATTTGGTTTTTTTTTTCAGAAGTTTTTTTTTGCTTGTGCCTGGTTTTTTTTTCACTAGTTTGACTAAAGGCACGTCGTCCTCGTCCGTCTCGTCGGACACCTCCACCGTGTCTATGTGCGGCTCCTGTAGGATCACGTCGTCTTCGTCGCTTGAGGTCAGCAGACTTATTGGGTCTTGTTTTCTGTGAAAAAATTACAAATATTTAAAACATAACACACACATAACATCACGCTTGGAATTTCCGATGGGTTAGGTAGAAATGTAACCTATAGTACACCCACATTTCACCAGTTATGTTTAAGTCCCATGTAAAAGGGGGCGAGCCTATTGCCATCAACCGGGCACAAATCCAGACTCCGGGCTACTACTGAGAAATTCCGGGTGGATTTTTTTCATTTTTATAAATAAGTATAAAACTGCAATTTGGCGTGCGGTTGGAAAGGTCTTTGTCGTGCAGTGAACAGCTTTAGGCAGATAAGGACGAAAACGGTTTTTTTTTTTTTAACTGAACTGTTTTGCAAAAATGGACCACGCTGTTAATAAAAATCGAAAATTTATAATAATGATAATGATAAATGATTTTATTTCTGTAAGTACCTAGGTTTGTACTAACACTTTTACACGTCAATCATATTTTAAAACTAGATGAGGTCGGCGTTTCCTATCTGACTACTCTGAGAAGAAAGGCCGAAACAAACTAAGAGGTCACAGTCTCTTTTAAAGTCCAGACATAATCTTGGTCAGATCATGTGAAGACCATGTAGATTTGTGTCTGAAATGGTCTTTTGAGGAAAAAAACACACAGAATGTCCAGTCTGTCCAGTCAGTACACGCATTTGTCAGTAGTCGTGCAGCTCAACTCCAAATTTAAGGAGCTCAACGATTCGACGAACAATACCAAAGAAAGGACATTTGGGTAGGCCGCATAAAGCACTCAAACTGCCAGATCATCATTAAAACTACCTGAGAAAGTGAAAAAATAGCACTACACTAACTTCAGCCTGATGTCGGAAATTATCCCACGGGAACATGCTACCGGGACAAAAAGTAGCCTATGTCCTTCCCCAGGATGCCATCTATCTCCTTGCCAAATTTTATCGAAATCCATTCAGTGGTTTAGGCGAGAAAAAGTAACATACAGACAGAGTTACTTTCGAATTTATAATATTAGTATGGATTATGTGTAATTCGGAACTAAGTATTATACAAACTAGCTTCTGACCGCGACTTCGTCAGCGTGATAGTCAACTAAACCATAAAACATATCCCATGACATCGCCAATAGTATACATTTCTACCAGTGAAAGATTTTTCGGAATCGGATCAGTAGTTCCAGAGATCACCTCTTACTAACAAACAAAAATTGTTACTTCTTTACAATACCTCTTAGTTTAGAATACCAATGGTATAATAATATACTTCGCCAAGTATAGCATTCCGAGACACAGTGGTCACGTGGGAGACACAAGCTTACGTCATCACCGCTGTGTTACCAGTAGTGTGTCATAATAACTCCCCAACCGCCTTTATTACCTGTGCGAATCCGATAAAACAATGAGGTTTTAACGAACAATTACGTTGGTATATGTTTAAATTGAATTGATTCGTTTGATTAGAAAAACGAAACGACAATTTAATTGCTATAAATATATTTTTTAACAGAATAATGACTGAAAATGTTTCCATAATTCTTGTTTTGTTGCAATAAAGTGGCAACTGGATAGTGACTTAAGCATGTAACACTCCCGGAGTGCCAGACCTTGTTTTTTTAGACCATGGATATACCTATACCTTTGTCTACATCTTGCGAGACTACAAGCTGTTATGTAATAAAAAAATAACAGAAATTACTCTCGAACAAAATCGATACCTAAAGACAAGAAGTGCTTATATTAAGACGGACCATAATTTTTTAAAACCAAGTATTTGTAAATGTGAGGACCACGCAGCCAATTAATGAGGCCACTTTAGTCAAACATAATACAATTATAATAATATTTTCCTCATGTTATCAGTATGATTCATTTTTACCTGTTTATGCCAAAATTAGCTCCAATACAATATTTTCACATATTTATCCCTATGATTCCCGTTAGTGACTATTCAAATTCAATATCAATATGTCTGCTTTTTCCCAACTATTCTGGAGTCAGCTTCCAGTCTAACCGGTTGCAGCTGAATACCAGTATTTTACATGGAGCGATTGCCTATCTGACCTCCACAGCTCAATTACTGGGTGACACGATACCCCGTGGCCATTCAAACTGTGGCTCAATATTTTAGAAAATATGTTATCATACAGTTGCCTGTTGGCTGGAGGCCTCATCCGTTGGAGTGCCGTTTAAATGCTATTATCTCCAGAACCTCGGCTCTGTTTTACGCAATTTACAACATAATATCACGACTTTATTCCTGAAGTCGTAGGCAGGGTTGTATAGTGTAATGGAAAAACCCAATCCTACTTCCTACTAATATTATAAATGAAAAGTTTGTGAGGAAGGATGGATTGCTGGATGGATGGATGTTTGTTTGTTACTCTTTCACGCAAAAACTACTGAACGGATTTCGATGAATTTTGGCACACAGATAGACCATGACCTGGGTAAGAATATAGGCTACTTTTCATCCTGGCTCGCAGACGAAGTCGCGGGCAACAGCTAGTAGTAACATAATTTTGTGCGACCAGATATTAAGCCTAGGTTTAGGCGCTTACGCCGATATCAGACGCTTCACACAAATTAAGGTTCGCTTTTTTCATTCGACGTTCATACGATACCGACTTAATTATACAGAAATTAACTTTCATCCGCTACTTTAATTTCTTTATTCGATTATTTGATAGGCGAGTGACAGACGCCGAGTGCCAAATCTAACATCGTTGGATCGGTTCACTAACGAATTCATTTTTCACTCTTGATTCATTCTGTGTTCAGATGTTTCACATGACCATTGAAAAGCAAAAATTAACGAAAAGTGGGTCTCATATCCGCTGTACGTTAGTGTTCGTCAGTTCCTCTCGGGGGGTATATTTAGCGAGATAAATGGCAGTAACGAACAAAAATCTGTTGAACCTGTGTAACCCCACTTCAGCAGTTAATTTTGTTTACTTTACCATCGCGAATAAAGGCAGTCGAAATGGAAGCGCCAGGTTAGACCGCCAATTTGTTTTTTACGTTTTCGCAATTCGTAAATGATAAATGATTTTCTGTCTGTAAGTAGGTTTGTACAAACACTTTTACACGTCAATTATATTTTTAAAACTATATGAAGAACATTTTACACTTATTTCACAGAAGTAATTACGTAACACACTACCAGTAGGAATGGCTTTCATTTTGACAGTTCAACAACATTCACTGCGTTATTTACGTTGTTGGAGCCGACAAGTTTTTCGAATGAAGCAATGGATTACCAAAAAGGCTTCAAAATGATTCAAATTGTGATTGATAGCTTGTTACGCAATTAGGGTGAAAGTTGCATTTTGATCTAAATAAGATTCGCGGCCGTAACAAATACAGGGTGTAACAAGACCCATCACATGCCGTCAACTACGCATTCTGCACATCAAACTAAGTAACATTGCATAACAATAATTGCTGGGAAACAAATTTTATTTCTGGTGTGAAATATCACGGTAGTACGCAACGTAACGCACTTCTTTTTTCTTTCTTTTATTGGTATGGCAGCTCGTAGTTTTGACCACTGAGGGTCCTGGCTACTTAACCGAACTGTCCTGTGGGTGCCTTTAAGATTTTACTCAAAAGAGCCTCCAACCTGGAGCGGAATTTTTAATACTAAAACTTATATTTAAATGACCGCACGCTAAGGGCATCCCCTGTGGGGTACGGACCTCGGCTTAGGGCGTCACTGAGAGAGGGCAGCGAGTGGGGACAGGCTGGATCGAAAGGTTTATAATTTCATGATTATTATCACGGGAATTTAAAGATACAGGCTCAGCTACGGCGCGGGCTGAGGCCTCATCGGACTGGGAACGTAACGCACGCAAAACATTGTGCTTATGGGTGCAAGCAACGGTACAGGGATCGTGGGGGTGTTCAAAGTTGTGTTATAACATTAAAAACTCGTTTTCGTAAAAAAACGTCAGTAAAAGTTGGAATTTCGACCTTCAATATCTCCGTAACCAGAAGGTTCCCAGGTATGGTCCAGTACAAAAAAATTATCACAATGACGGAGGGTACAAGTGACTCTCGCCTTCATTAAGTGTCTTTTTACACCCTTGTTATGTATTTACAGAATTACAATAACAATCACGGGAACCGCGAGTAAATGCTAGTATAAGACTCACGCGCACTTGATCGCCTTCCTCTCCTCCTCGCGGTAGTAGTCGTCGTCGTGCGCCAGCAGCAGGCTGCTGGGGTCCACGTCCACTTGCACGCTCTCCAGCACCATGAGGCAGTCGCCGCCGGCCGCGCTGGCGTCTGGGAACAACAACAATTATTTTATTTTAAAAATAAAATCAATTTTTTTCAAGCAAGACCTGTCAGGCAAGACTTGTCAGGCAAGAGCTGTCAGGCAAGTCCTGCCTGGCAAGACCTGTCAGGCAAGACTTGTCAGGCAAGATCTGTCAGGCAAGACTTGTCAGGCAAGACCTGTCAGGCAAGACTTGTCAGGCAAGATCTGTCAGGCAAGACTTGTCAGGCAAGACTTGTCAGGCAAGACTTGTCAGGCAAGACTTGTCAGGCAAGACTTGTCAGGCAAGAGCTGTCAGGCAAGTCCTGCCTGGCAAGACCTGTCAGGCAAGACTTGTCAGGCAAGATCTGTCAGGCAAGACTTGTCAGGCAAGACTTGTCAGGCAAGAGCTGTCAGGCAAGACCTGTCAGGCAAGACCTGTCTTTTTCAGGCAAGGCAGTCACCGTCTGCCTGCTTTTTCCCAAATATGTTGGAGTCAGCTTCCAGTTTAACCGGATGCAGCTGAATACCAGTATTTTACATGAAGTGACTGCCTATCTGACCTCCACAACCCAATTAGTGGGCAATACGCGATACCCCTTGCTAAGACTGGTTGTCAGACTTTCGGGCTTCTGACAACCCATAGCGACTGCCAAAGATCTACGAATGACAGCCAGGACCAACAGGTTACCGTGCTTTCTGAGGCACAGAGAGGTCTCGGTGTGTAATTAGTGGTCACCCATCCACGAACCGACCACGGCAAGCGTAGCTTAACCTTCAATCGACACGTGCAGCTGGTAATATTTTTATTTGGAAAAAATCAAATGAACTCTGAACTCTGAACTGAAATGAACATGAACTCTGAACTGAAATGGGCGTGTCAGACTCTTACTGACTAAAACCTACCCGTGTTCCTTCAGTTGCCTGTGCGCCAAGGCCACGGTAACTCTTTCGAACAAAACCTCGCCCCATACCCTTGAATAATTACAAACGTAAATATATTGATGTATGACTCACCAACAAAAATGACAGTATTCCTCTGGCTGGGGGAACAGGGTACTTCACGGCTTCCCCCGCTCCCCCAAACGAAACTGTTCGCGAAACGCGTGCGCTCCGTCTGAGCTCTGACCGTCAACTGAGCTTGTGAAGTTAAAATTAATACTAGCTAGCATTATCCTTTGTCCAACGGTCTATAGTAACCGAAAACCAACCTTACTGCTACGTCATAAAGGCGCTGTTACTATGGACGTGCCGTTGAGTGCAGGAAATCCGTTGCGATAATGATTTGTCGAATGTTATCCTCGTAACTTCTTTCAGAGCCATTCCCATGTTCAGATATTTATTTGGCAAATAATTTCATTCAAATTGTTCCATTTATTAACCGACTTCAAAAATATGAGGTTCTACAATAGAAAGTTTATGTAATAATCGTTGAGGATCATGTAGATTGGTGTCTGAAATGGTCTTTTGAGGAAAACACTACACAGATTGAGTGGACCTGTCCAGTCAGTGCACGCATTTGTCAGTAGTCGTGCAACTCAACTCAGAACTTAAGGAGCTCAACGATTCGACGAACAAAAACAAAGAAAGAACATTTGGGTAGGCCGCATAAGTTACTCAAACTGCCATACCACGATTAAAGCTGAAACAATGCCCCACATAGTCCTCACATTCATAATAATTAAAATAGTATAATACTTTTTACAGTTAATATTCATGTCTAAAATGGTTAGCAAAATAAAATAAAAAAACAACATTCACGGTGTAAATTGATCGGAGCAGCTCAATTCCAAGCCTTTTTGTCCTCAACATAGCCTTTCACAGATTAATAGGCTTTCTGGCATAGTTTCCGCTTAGTTATAGTTTAGTTTTTATCCGCGGCTCCGCTCGCGTTAATTTAGAATTTGACAATCAATTCAGCGGGGTAATTACGTATCACACTAACAGTAGGAATGGGTTTCATTTTGACAGTTCAACAACATTCATCATCATCATCATTAATTCATTGCGTTATTACGTTGTTGAGCAGACAAACTTTTCGAACATATGACGCAATGGATTAGCAATAGGCTTCAAAATGATTCAGATTGTGATATGTAGATAGTGCGTTACGTAATTAGGGTGCTGGTTATTCAGGGAATTATAGTTAGGAGGATGAAAAACCTGTCAATCGACACTCGACTCACAAAATGTGTTAAGTACTTAAATTAAAAATTTATATACTCTTAACACAGTACTAAAGTTTCTACAATAATATAATTCAATCATAATTCGAAAGACACGTGGCGCCATCTATTATCAAGAACGTTATTGCTGTTTTCCTCGGGAACAGTACTTTTTTCGGGATGAAAGGTACCCTATGTCCGTTTCTGTACCCCTGACAACGTATATGCACAATTTCAGGATGATCGGTTCAGTGGTTTAGGCGTGAAAAGGTAACACACAAACAAACAAACAAACTTACTTTCGCATTTATAATATTAGTTAGGAAATTAGGAAGTTAGGATTACAAAGTTAGGATAGTTAGGATTTGAATTTAGTAATATTTGAATAACCTAGAGATAGTTGTTTCACCACCATCGCCACCTAGTTTTAATTTATTGACTAAAAAATTTACGAGTAAGTGTCTTAAAAGATCTATTATTTAATTTCACAATGCCATTCATTTTGACAATTCAACAATATTCATTGCGTTATTTCCTCCGTGCCTCGGAAAGCATGTCAAGCCGTTGGTCCTAGCTGTCATTCGTAGATCTTTGACAGTCGTTACCGGTACTTTGAAGCCCAAAAGTCTGACAACCAGTCTTACCAAGGGGTATCATGTTACCCAGTAACTGGGTTGTGGTGATCAGATAGGCAGTCGCTCCATGTAAAATACTGGCATTCAGCTGCAGCCGGTTAGACTGGCAGCCAACCCCAACATAGTTGTAAAAAGGTTAGATAGATTTATTTCATTGCGTTATTTAGTTGAGTCGTCAGCAAACGAATTCTTCAAACATTTGAAATAATGGATGCGGAGAGAACATTTTTCAAAAGAACAAGATGCAGGTTGAATTCTTAGTACGGAGCAAAGATACAAAAAAAATAAATACCTTTATCAACAGAAACTTCAATAAATACAGGCTCAGCTTCCTTAACGTCCTCAATCTCAATCGGCTCCTCGTTCTGCGGCACCTCGAACTCCACCGGCAGCGTGAGGCCGGGCTGCGCCGCCAGCTCGCTCAGCGGGACCAGCTCTGCGAGTAGCGCCGGGTTTGGGACCTTGTTTTTTATGTGGTAGTTGGTTATCATGTCTTCTATGTCTTCTTTGTGGTCGAGGGGGGGGACGGCGGGGGCGGTGGGGGGGCTGCAAGAGAGAAAAAAGTTCAATTTGGTTACTGAAGAGGTAGACTTAAAAGAACATCCTTAACAACTATACAATTAGGCATTCCCTGAAAGATTAGGCAAAGGTGTACCTTTTGTTTTCGGGGGTAACCTTCATAAGGCACCCGACCTCCGGGGAGTATGGGATTTTACCTCACTAAAACCACCTGGTGATCACCATCAGCACACACAGGTGGTCCCGGTTCCTCTTAAAAGACCAACTCTGGAAACCCCGTGTGCAACGACAGTAAGGCACATCCCTGGGGAGACTGTAAAGGGGCCTCCCCTGACCCTCGCTATTCGCGGCAGCACGTGACCACTGTGCCGCCGTCTTCCCGGGCTCACTCGGTGGGCGGACAGAGTCCCACTATGTACGCCCGCAACCCCAAAAGGCAAAGGTTTACCTACATTTCGCCAGTTCAATCTGCCTAACCTTTTCCTAACTATGGTGAAGTCAGCTTCCAGTCTAACTGGATGCAGCTGAATACCACTATCTTATAATATATAGCGACCGCCTACCTGATCTCCACAACCCAGTTACTGGGTGACACGATCACATGCACTGTCTTATGGTTAAATGGACTCAAATGCTCACCTTTTACTAACATTCCTGTCATCCCCGATGACCCCATTCTGAGTCTTCATCAATTTATTGATGGACCCGGATATCCTCCTCTGTATGTCATCGATCATCTTCTCAGCATCAACTGGAGATGGCACCGAGACTGTGGTGGAGTCACCCGCGTCTATCTCCTTTGGGGGGGAACGAGGGGAAAGTGGTGATTTTGGTGATTTCGGTGACTTTGGTGATGAAGGGGCAGTGAGGGACGGGGGCGGTGATTTAGGAAGTGGTATTTCTGATGGTGATGTTGGTTTCTGAAAGAAGAGGAGATTGTTTTTAGAGAAAATTTGTAGTGAAGCACAGTCTGTGGTAATTTTTTGACAATTGTTGTAATGTCTCGAGAACGCTAGCACTTTTTACTTATTTTTTAAAAATTTGTTAAGCTAGAGGCTAGCCTGGCAATTATTAAAAAAATTCAAAATGATCGCCTTTTATTTTTGATGTAAAAATCGCTGTTTACATCAGCGCAGAGTAACGCACGCAAAACATTGAGCTTATGGGTGCATGTACCAGTGCAGGGGTCGTGGGATACTTTAAGTTAAGTTATAACAATTCAAACATGTTTTCATGAAAAAACAGTTGGAACTTTGACCTTCAATATCTCCGTAACCAGAAGGTTCCCAGGTAGGATCCAGTACAAAAAAAAATTACCCTCGGCTTCGTTTACCTTCACTAACCTTCGAGTTATAGATGTTGAAGGTCAAAGTTCCATATTACGATAACTTGTTTTATATTTTTTGAACTACATAATTACTTTATAAGGTTTTTGTAAATGTAAGTATAAAAACCCAGTAAAATTAAATTATGATTACCTAACCTCATTATATCTATTAACAAACTAAAATATGGCGTCGAAAAATTCCTCCGCATCGCTGTCGACTGGTAATGTACCCAAGAGACTGGCGGCACTGCCACTTTGTATGGCAATGCTTAGCCTCTGGCCAAGGTAAAAGCCAGCCTTTGGGTCACGGGAAGGGTCAAACAGGCGTTTGTTTATTTTTTCTAAACTTAACTTTATATACCCTCTCAACTCCTGTACCGTATCCAAAAATACAAAAAACAGCGGTTTTTCACACCAAAAATAAAAGTCGCTCAGGTGCGTAGTACTCGCAACCGGCGTGCGTGTATGACCAGATGTATGAACGTAAACGAGGCAAAAGGAGTATGTAAGGATCGTAGCAGGTGACGTTCTGTAGTTTCTGCCTACCCCCATGGGAAGGAGGCGTGAGTTTATGTATGAATGTAAATAAAAGTCGTTTCCATCTAAAATGTTTGCTCAGTGTTACCATGGTCTTAAAAAAACAAGGTCTGGCATTCCCAGAGTGACACATGCTTACGTCATTATCCAGTTGCCACTTTATTACAACACAACACGAATTATGGAAACATTTTCAGTCACCATTCTGTTAAAAAATATATGTACCTAAAGCATTTAAATTGTCGTTTCGTTTTTCTAAACAAACGAAACAATTCAATTTAAACATATACCAACGTAATTGTTAGTTAAAACCTCGTTGTTTTATCGGATTCGCACAGGTAATAAAGGCGTTTGGGGAGTTATTATGACACACTACTGGTAACACAGCGGTGATGACGTAGGCTTGTATCACCCACGTGACCACTGTGTCTCGGAATGCTATACCTGCCGAAGTATATTATTATACCATAAGTGTTACTAAGTTTGATGTAGAGAATGCGTAGTTATCGTCTATGTGATGGGTATTTTTGCACAGTTATTTTTTTTTGATAGCCTATTTTGTGTCGCACTGCTGGGCGAAGGCCTCCTTTTTTCCTTCCAAATCTCTCTGGTGCGATGTCTAGCCATGTTGCCCCGCAAACATGATAAGGTCGTCACACCACCTTCGCCGCGGTCTACCTCGACGGCGACGTCCTCCCTCCCACGTCTAGTTAGTTAAAACTTCTTACCAAAGACACCTGCTGCTGCAGGAACAGACTGGGCACCACCTTCCTCTTGAGCCGAACCTTCCCTCGCACGCTCTCGTAGTCCTCCGCGTTGAAGTGCCGGCTGCATACCACCGTGCCTAAGGGCAGCTTGCCCTGGATCGGGATCAGCTCCAGCCATTTACGTCTGAGGAGGCGACTGGTTGGGAACCTGGGTCGAAAGGGTGTTAAAATTAGTATTTTCATTATTGATCATTAAACTTTAATCATAACTTATAAACTTGTTGTATCTACTCTCATATCGTAAAATTCGAATTATAAACTTCAAAACGAGTATAGATTGAGATAAACGCAATACCGAAATATAAAAATAGAATCTTAATATAATACTTTTTCTCTAACGAAATAATGTTAAGGGGGAAGCGCAAGGTTGCCCGCGAAATTCAAATTTTCTTTCGTTTTTCTGCAATTTGAAGGTCAATGTCAGGTTGTATTTTGATTAAAATATGATTCGCGACCGTAACAAATATTCTTTTACAGAATTATAATCATGAGAATCAGCAATACAACTCCTTAAGTTAGAATTGGCGTCAAATGTCATGATTTCCTGAAATAGTCATTCAATAGGGTAATATGAACTTAGAGGGATGTATTGCTGATTCCAATGATTATAATTCTGTAAAGCCATATTTGTTACGGTCGCGAATCCTATTTTAATCAAAATAAAGCCTGACAGTAACCTTCAAATCGCAAAAAACGTAAGAAAATTTGAATTTCGCGGGCTACCCTGAAGGTTCCGCCTTAAAAAAACATTTTTTTTTTACCAATACGATACAGGGCAAATCCAAGAAGTTAATATAACCAAAGAGTTTCCATCAATTAGATTTTTCTAATGGAACGCATATGCGGGGCGCGCCATTTTTATAGCCCTACTTTCATATGCATTTCGTAAAAAGTTGTTATTTTGATATTACAAACAGACACTTTAATTTTATTTATTTGTACAGATCAATATTATTTTACGTCTGACGTAAAACAATAACTATGGTAATGTAAAAATAAATGGTAAAACAATAGCAATAAATTACTTAATTAACAAACTCCAAACCAGAAAACAGCAACGCTTTTTTTGTTTTTGGGTTGGAAATCATCAAATGACCTCTCCCGCACTGGGCGGAGCGGAAGGGCGTGTCAGACTCTTATTGACTAAAACCCACCCGTGTTCCTTCAGTTGCCTGTGCGCCAGGGCCACGGTAACTCTTTCGAACAATCCGCGACCCCGGCAGGCATCGGTCCTATCGGACCCCGTCAATGGTGCTGACATCTCTTTAAGGCGCGCGTGGAACACGACGCGCCGTCAACCCGGTCCTGGTCCTTACCGGACGGCGAGCTGCCCATTGCTCGCCGTCCGCAAGCCCGCGCCTACGGTGGCCGGGAGTCGGCAATCGACTCCCGACGCCCAGGGTGTCTCCCCCTCCTGCGGCGGCTAGGGGCGCGAGGGCGCAGAAATTGCCTCTCCCTTTCGCGCTCCGCCTCCTCCTTCGCGAGCATTACTGCTTTGCAGAAGGAGGTGACGGCAATGCTGCTTGGTGACAGAACTATGGGTGTAGTGGTAGTACTCCTTCTCTGGACGAGCTCCTTTACAAGTATAGCTCTTTAGCTGTACTACTGTAGCGGCATCTACAAACGCCACATGCGAGCTACGCGTCACACTGACGTCACGCAAAATCCTGCATCGCGCAAGCAGAGTTTACCGCGCGACTAGCATATATACAACGTTCCGACATCAAACGTCGGGCAGTTGCCCACCACACACGACACCCGTCTGGTCGGTGGATCCTCCCTTTTCTATGGAGGTATGAGTGAACTTTACACCCTGTTTATCATACGAGGGTGACACTGAAAGTTTTTAGAAAATCAAAAACTGAACAAACTAGCAAGTTATTAGTTTTATTATATCTTTTCAAAATAGTGTCCATTTATATAAATACATCGCTGCATCCGATGGAACCACTGAGAAAAGGACTTTGCCCACTCGTTCTTAGGGGTCTCTTCGACGGTATTTTGAAATGCAGCCACTGCTTCCTCGGCGTCCATGAAACGTTTTCCTCAAAGTTTTTCTTTTATTTTCGGAAATAAATAAAAATCGCAAGGTGCGAGGTCGGGGCTATAGGGCGGGTGACCCAGTAATTCCACGTCTGACGTCGCCAAGTAGTCGATTCTTTGTTTGGCGGTGTGCGACGAGGCGTTGTCGTGGTGAAGGAGGATCCTACTGCGAGGTCGTTTCTCACGAACTTTTCCCAAGACAAGTGGCAAACAATTGTTAGTGTACCAGTCCGCAGTAACTGTTTTTCGATCCTCTAAAACAATTGTTGCGTAATGACCTGTCTTTCCAAAGAACGACGCCACCATCTTTTTTCCCACGCTTCGACCTCTCTTCACTTTAGTTGGTAACTCCTCGGAAGGAAACATCCAGACAGCAGACTGTCTCTTAGTTTCAGGATCATAACAATAAATCCAGCTTTCGTCACCCGTAAGTATGTCGAACACAGCATTTGAGTCACCTCTGTTAAATCTTTGAACCATTTCACGACACCAATCAACACGACGGAGTTTTTGGGCCTCTGTCAAATTATGAGGTATCCACCGAGCACAAAGCTTCCTGACCGCTAAATGTTCATGGAGGATTTTGTGCACTTGACTCATACCGATGCCTAAGCTAGTCCGAATCTGCTGATAAGTCATTCTTTTGTCAGTCTCTATCATACGCCGCACAACACTTATGTTATCTTTAGTCGTTGCCGTAGAAGGCCGTCCCTCACGCAGATCATCGGTGAGATTAGTGCGACCACGTTTAAACTCATTAAACCAGTTGTAAACAGTGGCTCGAGATGGGGCTTCATCTTGAAAAGCCAATCTAAGTCTATCATAACGTTCTTGTTGACTTAAATGACATCGAATGTCATAAAAAATCATTGTACGAAAATTTTCTCGCGTTAAATACATGCTGACGTGCCACAGACAATTTTCAATTTGCCGCCAAATCGTAAACAAATGGCAAATGAATACAATACATACACAATAATATTGGCAAAGAGTTCCATTTTCAAAATTTGAACTTATTTTTTTAATATATCTTTTACAAGTGGCCAGTTCTAAAAACTTTCAGTGTCGCCCTCGTACCTCTATACTACTATTAAATAAAACTTACTCAAAATAGAATGTTTCTTCAGAAGTAACCTCGCACCCTTCCACACAGCAAGGGCCCATGATGAGGCAGGCTTACTTCCTGTAACCAACATAATAATAAATTAAGGCTCCGTGCACGAAAAAAAAACCCTGTTTTGACAATTTCCTATCTAATTGTGAGAAAGCTTGAAATAATTGAAACATTAAGTCTGTGACTTAAAAGTACAGTATTCGTGGCGCTAACCATGCGAGTCAGTTACAGCACCTGTTAATAGTTTCATCGCTTTTGCGTTCTAGAAAATAATAGTTTATTTCGCCTTTGATTTACTATAAGATATTGTATTACAATAAAATAAAAACATTTTACAAAAAAAAAAAAAATACAAAAAAACGTGAAAAATAACTTTAATTTCGGAAGTCGGTGTCTTTGGTTGTGAATTTTCGTTTTTGGCCACCGACTTCCGAAATTAATGTAAAAGTTTTTTGTAAAAAAGTATTTATTTTTTACTTTTTAGTTGTGGTACCTACCCCACACAAATTCGTATACCACTACTTGATATGTAAATAACAGTGATGGGAAATTATTAAAACATCATCAATATAAACTAAGTGGAAAAAATACGCACTATTAAGGATAACTCCAAAACTACTGGTCAGAATTTGATCAAATTTAAATGGGACCACATGTGAAGCACCAGCTTTCAAATAAAAAAAGAATCATCCAAATCGGTTCACCCAGAAAAAAGTTCTGAGCTAACACACATTAAAAAAAAAATACAGTCGAATTGAGAACCTCCTCCTTTTTTTGAAGTCGGTTAAAAAATTTGATTTTAGTGTAAACTAAAGACAGACTGAAGACTTAATGTTAATTTTAAATTTCTTAAAATGATTTGCTAAAAAATAGTAAAAAATAACAATAAATTCTTTGAGCATTTTTTTGGCTTGAATGATCACTGTCCTGATAGTTGGTCACCCCGCATTTACAACCATATATAGATAAAGATAAAGAAGTATAAAGATAGTTTTATTTGTCAAAACCTGCATATACATGCTAATTAAGCATGTAGGATGTGTCAATATTAATATTTGGCACGTACATGTTTCACCCGTAAGGCATACAAATTTATAAAATTTACAAAAAAAAAAAATACGTTACTAAATTACAAAATAAAAACTAAATTACTACAGGCACTTCAATCATAATCATAAATAATAAACATTAATAAGTCAGTAAATAATTTAATCATAAAATGTCACAAAAATTAAGGAATAATAAAATAAAAAATGTCAGATAATGTCATTCAAAAAATCATTTATATTATAATAACACTTGTCTGTTAATAAATCTCGCATCTTTTTTCTAAACAATTTTTTTTTACAAGTTGTAATACTTGTTATACAGTGTAGGAGGCATCTTCATTAATTGAATAATAACATTTCTATAACAGCAATTTACATAGTTGACTTAAAAACATAAAACTATTATTTAATTTCATAATTTTATTTGTAACTTATTATATCGACAGTGGAAAGGTAAAATGGTCAAAGCGCTAAAACCTGAAATCTCAGGAATTAATTTTAAAGTTATTGCTTTAAAATTAATTCCTGAGATTTCAGATTTTGGTGCTTTGGCCATTTTACCTTTCCATTGTTAAAAAAAAAAAACTCAAAACTCAAAGCATTTATTTCAAATAAACCAATTACAGGCACTTTTGAATTGTCCAGGGGTTGGTCAGTCAGAAAGATGAAGCTAGTTGCCCATTCCAAAGCGTAGTCCATTCCATTCCATGTTGATATGTAAATATGGAGCCTTGCAGAATATGCTCTTAGGCATCAGTGTGGTTTGGCAAGGTAAGTTTCCTTGAAGAGTAAGGCAGAGGTGTATCTAGTGGTTGCAATGCAAGCCCTACTGTTGAATACAGGGTTCTGAGTTCAATCCTAGATTGGACGGTGTTACAGGAAATTGAGAGCAGGGGTGGCCTGGTGGTAGCGGCCGCGACTTACAAATCAAATCAAAATATTTTATTTCACATAAACCAACATGGGCACTTATGAAACGTCAGAAGCTAGGTGCACGGTTCCAATTGGTTGTTTCCTATGGAGAAGAGCCGGGAAGAAACTCCACGGTTACTCTTTTAAAAATAAGGGGCTTTTACAATGTTTCAAATTACAGTGTTGATAATGGGAGGACAGTGTAGGCCTGACACCAAGTAACAGGCACTCAACAAAATATAAAAAACGAGTTGTAGATCTTAGGTTTGACCCCAGGCAGGCGCTTTACTTTGTGTAAATTATTTCATCACCACTGCTCTCAAAATAGGGAAGGAAAACATCGTGAGGAAACCGGCATGTCCTAGGACCAAAAATTCGAAGACATGTGACATCTACCAAACCGCACTGGGCACGCGTGGTGGATTCCGGCCCACTCCCTCTCACCGAGAGGAGGCCTGTGTCCCAGCAGTGGGAATGCTATAGGCTAATTATGTATAGGAAATTCGCAGTAGCAGCCCAGAGTCCATATTTGCTCATTAGTGTGTAATCGTTTCTCTAGTGGGAACACTCAATAACATTGCCCGATCTGCGACTCAAACCCAGGAAGTTATGCTCAGTAGTAGAGCTAGACCACTAGACTCAAACTCAAACCATTTATTATTTCAACTCAAACTCAAAGCATTTATTATTTGAAATAAATGCTTTAAGTTTGAGTCTGGTAGTCGCAAGTTCTATTTCTGAGCAAGACTTCCTGCGTTTGAGTCGCAGGTCGGGCAAAATGTCATTGGGTCTTTCCATCAGGACTTTCTCAGTAGCCCAGAATCTGAATTAGTGTTCAGTTAATGTAATTAGGCTCGCTACCTAGTACAAAGGATTCATAACATAACTGGGGAATCTTTCACACCTCTGCCTACCCTTGAGGAATGTAGATGGCATGTTATAAAATTTAAAAAATATTTGCTTCCGTTCCTACAATATCCTACAATAAATGGTGTTTTTTTTTAAACTTAGTGATGCTTTACTCAAAATTAAATTTCCCACATTTTAATTATTTAAGTAGGTATTTAATAGAGAAAATTGTTTATTTTTTCCTTCGATGTGTATGAGATAAAAGTATGTCAGGAGTATAGGTAGCAACCTTTAAGTGAGCTTTATTAAATAGGCATTTTGCCCATAAGAGTAAGTTGAGGCTGTAATAATAACACAAAATGGAAAATAAAATGATTAGGAATAACATAATTTTGACCATACAAAATAGTAGAAATAAAAATTGGGTTATTATAACATTGCCCTTTCCTGACTACCCCCATAAATTATATTCACAACTGGTTTATTGAACAAATTGAGTAACACTTCCTTATAACACATTCTAAACTAATTTATGAAGTTCTAAAGTAACAACAAAGTTAATAATAATTTTCCCAAAATTAATGCAAATTACCCACAACTGGCAACCCTAACGACTTGTACAGCCGAAAAGCAATAACCAGTCGCGCAGCCTTATTCCAAAAGCTATATCGCAGCAACATCGAAAACACAACATCAACCTTATAACTATGATACATAGAGTTCATAATGCCATATCAAATGCAACAAGCTCGATCGCGTTTACGAAGCGATTTCCAGAATACTACTGCGTCAATAATTAATGCAATGCGTTTTAAAATCGATATTTAACGCATTCAATTCAATAAATAAATGTAATCTAATGTTTGTAAACAATTTTTACGGGATTTTACGCGCGAAAACATCGGTTGGAAGGTTAGAAATACATAACTGAAATATCACTGCTTACCTGTGGTTAGGAGGCGTCTAACGCAATATGGTGTTGTCTTGTGGTGGAATCTTTAATATTTAACTATTATTACACACACATTCACATACAATATTCATAATAACCGGTGTTTTGTTAAATTTTTAGCTTGAAAAATATTTACTCGGCCTTTTTTTCGCACTTTTGACAAATGCTAGTGATGTGCGTGTACAGCGCACTGCGCATAGATTAAAAATGTTGTGTTATGTGTCTTTAGTCGATCGATTATCGATTACATCAAACGAATAGTTGCTGGTTATTTTAGTACGGCTAGTTGAAATTATTATTCGTAGGTAATTAATCTCAGATAAACCGAAACTGATATACTTATTTGTAGAATACTGAAAAAAACTAAATCGGCCATTGAAACCTCCATCAAAGATTTTCTTCGATGGAGGTTTACGGGCTGACACCAAAGAGTATAATAATAATATGTGAGGCTGACACCCGGCTGCTACTGAGATCGTAATGGAAAATAACCGTGACATTAAGCCTGAGCCTGCGGAGTAATTGCTTAACACAATACCAGTAGGAATGGCTTTTATTTTGACAGTTCAAAAACATTCATTGCGTTATTTACGTTGTTGAGCAGACAAATTTTTCGAACCTATGAAGCAATGGATGGAACAGCAATATCCTTCAAAATTATTCAGATTGTGACTGGTAGTGTGTTACGCAATTAGGGTGCTGGTCCGGGACTCTGTATTCAATCCCTGGGTCCCTCCAGGCACAGCTGTCGCGCTTACGATTGCTAGACCAAGACCAACGAGGATTTTTTTTAATAGTAGGTATACAAATAAAAAGCATTCAATACATAATCAAAATATATTTATTGATATTCTTAATTCTTAACAAACGAAAAACACAACCCTACTGACGCAGTCGGGCAAAAATCAATCACATTTTCAACACATTGAAACTATAGAAAGAAAACATAGTTCAAAATTCTAGCTAAAAGCTACTCCGTTTCGCACCTTTTTACCAAAGTGACAATTTATAACGTTTCACATATTATTCCAGGAGGCAAGATTACTTGCTTGTACAGGTGATTGAATTCAGGGCTTGATCGCGAGTTCGTACGAGTAAAGCGATGCAATCGCAACGCCATCGTCGCCTTCATTTTGTTCATCGAACCAGAACGCCTGGTCGTGTCGTCAGAGGGCGCATTTCAGTTTTCCGAAAAAATATGTGACATAACCTGCGTCCTAACTCAAAGCGATATCGTCGCGCTCATGTCACTTTTTGTTCGAAAAACCGGAAGGCGCCCTCTGTCGGCGAATTGCCGCACAAAAGTGAATTAATGAACTCTACGATCGTTTTCGGTTAGGATGCAGGGTAATAGCGCGTAATAGTATGAACGTGACGATAGCGTATTCGCGTGAACGATCTTTTTGGCTAGGACGCGGGGGTCACCGTTTATTCGTGCGAGCGATGGCCAATCAGGGCGCCATATAAACGCTCATCGCGTTTCTAATGAAAACTCAAAACCTCATTCATCTTTCTTTTTATCAACATTACTCCCATACACATTTCTCAAATGATACTTCGCCCTACAATGTTTCCGATACTGATTATCATTTATAAACTTTTTGTCACAAAGCGTACACTCTACAGGGCGCTCACTCGTATGCTTAAACATCGTATGAGTCTTCAACCCAGCCACAGTGACAAATTTAGCATCACACTCAGGACAGTCATACAATGACTTCTTTGTATGCGACCTCATATGAATCACAAGATAACATTTGTGCAAATATTTCTTTCCACACAACTCACAGGTGTACTTTTTCTCAGTGTCATGAGTCTCTTTATGCCGTTGCAAATCGGTCCATTGCCGCAATTTATGCCCACAAATGTCACAAGTAAAAGGTTTTTCACCTGTGTGTATTCTAGTGTGCACGTCCCTCGCATTATGGTTGCGGAAACACGCTCCACAGTAAAGACACTGGATCCTCTTAACCCCAGTATGCATGCTCAAATGATAATCAAAATCTTTTTTGCATTTGCTCACTTTTCCGCACTCTACGCAAGCAAATTTGTATTTATGCTGATTTATATGAGCCCGTAGATTGTATTCGCCGTTTGTAACAAAAGAGCATAAGTTGCAGGAGAGTAAGTTTTCAAAATGCGTCATAATGTGTTGTTTGTAGACTGATTTTCGATAGCGCAGACCACATTCTGCGCATTTAAAATGTGGTTGACTCAAATGCTCATAGTTATGTAGTAGATAGTCACAATAGTTTGAGAATGCTAGTTTGCATTCCTGGCAGAGAAAAGACTCTCCACTATGTTTCTCTCTATGGGCAATTAAGTCTGCGTTTTTATCGAATTTCTTGGAGCATAACGAGCAGGTGTATTCGTGTACAGTTTTGTTGTGAATTCGGAGGTGATTTAGTAATGCTACTTTGTTTTCAAATTCTTGCTGGCAAACAGGGCAGGTCAAGTCTGTTTCATCATCTGTACTGATGCGGCGTTTGGGTTTGATGTCCGCTGGTTCCTTATATGAAATTCTGTAATAAGAAAATATTTAAAGATACAAAATTACAAATATGTATTTAGAACATGTCATTTTGGTTTAGGAGAAAACTGTTCTGCAAACTTTTGGAACTAATGTAATGAGAACAAAAAATAAAGAATGTCCCAATTCCCTTGTTTAGTTTAATTTTACCTAAAAATTTTAAAGAATCTTACAACCTACATGTAGAAGGAAATGTTTTAAAAAGGTATAGGTTGGGTAAATAAAAACAACCCTTAATTAATCCATAATTGAAATAGTCTACTTACGGTTGCTCAGTTTTCCTCAATTTGTACTTTCTAAATATTGTACTTTCATCTCCAAACACATCATATTCATCGTCATAATTCTCCTTTATATCTATACCGAGCAGCTCCAGCTCAGTTTTATTTTTTCTCTTACCCTTACCCCCTCCCACTATGGGAACATTACCCTCACCTTGAGCAATGTTACCCTCTCGCTCAACTGGAACTCCGTAACTTTGTTTTACCCGACTGCCCAGAAAGATTACATTTTCTACTATTTCATTATCCTTGTTACTGGGTTCAATAGTATTAACTGTGTCAGAATTACTGTCTGGAAGACCCTGGGTTTCTTTTCTTTGAATAAGATCTGGACTGCAGATACCCTCCTCTGATGGTCCTTCTTCCTTTATGGTTATTGCTCCATTTAATTCGGATCCATTCGTTTTAATTAGATTTTGGTTATCAATTTCATCTTCAAATACTATTCTGTTTGCCATGTTGATTAGGCCTTGTTGATAGATATTTTTCTTTGAACGGTCTGTCTGCTATTATGGATAATGTATTGTAGCTTTATCAAATAATAACTATCAAAAGCAGCACAATGGCTTTGGAAAATAGACTTTTACTAAATAACTCTGCACTGAAACATGAATAAAAAAAGAGTTAAAAAACACATATGAATAAACGCTCTAGTCAATAGATTTCGTTAGACGATCTCAATAATATTTAAATATAACCACAATGTTGATTACTTGCCGCTTTAGCATTTTTTTAATTTTGTGTAAGTAAATAATAAACTTCAACATTCCATTACCTAATAATTCACTTACATGCTCACTTGACTTATGTACCTACTTCAGGAATTTATTTATTTAATATTAATGGGATGTATTTAGCTCTAAACTGTTAAAAACAGGAATTTAACAAATTTATTGTAAACAGACAAAATCTTGCTTGTTTGTTCATCAAACTTTTATTTGACTTTACTAGTGATGTCCAGTCAGTAGACTTGAAAACAAATCTAAGATGTGGCGAAGTCGATCGATTACGTTTTTGACTTAATGCTCAAGCATCTATTCCTCTCGTGCATGAATCATGGCGCTTGTAACCAGTTACTAGTGTAACCATAAAAGAAATGGAATAATTGTTGTTAATAAGTCACGAATCGGTTAGTTTTCCCTTTAAAGTTCTATTCACACATATAATATATCAGGGTCACGCCTGGGTTGCGGACGGACCGCGCTCCGTCAAAAATATCGGTTTACCTATACATTTTATATGAACTCGATCACATACGTCCGTGTCCGGGCCGAAGCTTTAAATTATAATGTATTCTGTGGCTAGTGCCTGCGCTGCATGCTCTGTGTGCCATGGCCCTGTCGCGACCCGGAAACGGTCCTGCAGGCTTAGCATGGCGCTTTCTATTTCTTGGGAGACAAGACATAGCAATTTCAATACAAAGTGACATCTCGTTTCTCCATTTTTGACATCGAACCGTAAAATCTTTCTAAAATCTGTCTTTCGTTTCTACCTATCATTGTAGTCTTTTTATATGTAGACTATTTCAGAAGAAAGTTTTCTATCTCAAACTGTCAAAATCACACTGATAACTGACAGTTGTATTTAATTGTAATCGCCAAGCTAAAGCCAGTAGAAAACTTTCTACTCGACGGCCATAAAGTATATACGGTTATCTACATACTCATGATTTTACGGGAGAGCGTTTTGAACGCAATACTGTGATAATAATTAATTAGTAGAAGAACAAAGCTATCTTCTATTTTACATAATTTAGTTAATAGGGCATTACCAAGGCAATGGTTAAGGCCAATATTACTGGAGTACTTCGACACTGTGAGAAAAATTGTTGTAGTTGTCTTTAGATACGTGACTTAATATCCGTAAAAATTGAGAAACAAACAGAAAAAAAATCCTATGCTAAAACAAAGAATTCTGAGTCGAATTATCTACTTAAAAAAGTGAATTTGTAAAAAGTGCAATTGACTCTTTCTATTTTGCTGCCTGCCGTCGTCGTACTATTTATGCGGAACTTGATTTTTGTCAACTCTTCCGTCGAAAACACGGTGCTCATGCTAAGCCTGCTGGCGACGCGAACGTGGTGCGCGGCAATATTAATTTCACTAGGTATGTCCGTGACTCAACACCAATCGCTTCCATATTTGGTAAATAATTAGTACTCAATTGGTACTAATTAGTACTCGAACAACAAAATCGGTGCCTTAGTAATTTTCGAGAAAATCGTCTTTGAAGGTGGTCCGGCGGTAGTCACGCTCCCTTCAGTAGGAACACTATGAGCGCCAAAAATGGGGACATGCTACAGCTATTCTAAGTATACCTACAAATAATTACTAGTACCCTTAGGTATATGTGATTCATTTCGTAAAAAAAACAGACTGAAATATTTGTATTTACCGAGAAATCAACGATGATAACTTTCGCGCGCTCGTTCAGCAGGACCACGACTTTTAATGATGATTCCTAGTTTGAGGAGCTTGTCGTTTTCCTCAAACCTATATAGAAAATCAATACCCTGCAAGAAAAAAATTAGTAGGTACCCAAAATTAGTACTCCAGTAGTTTACGAGATATACAATGCCATTGGTGGGGTGGAGATAGTCACGGTCCTATTGAAGGGAGCGTGACTACCGCCGGACCACCTTCAAAGACGATTTTCTCGAAAATTATTAAGGTACCAATTTTGTTGTTCGAGTACCTACTAATTAGTACCAATTGAGTAGGTACTAATTATTTACCAAATATGGAAGCGATTGCCGTTGGTGGTCCGGAGGTAATGGACATAATTTGACTACAGATGAGGAATCTGTTAGTTCATTAAAAAAAACAATTAGTTCTAGATTTATTCAACCATGAAAAGTCTGGAAGTTTGTTATTTTTGTCGATAGGAAATCCCACCAGCTTGATAAATAAATAAAATTGCCTCAATGCAGTATAAAACTATACTTTTATTTACACAAAAAGCTTTATACCTTTAAGTCGACCCTTAAGTCACATTATAACATCGATATCAGTCGAGACGACCCATTATTTAATAATAATAACATCTTAATAACTAAGTATAGGTACCGGGTATATCAGAAAGGCGTGGCCAGCAAAAAATTATCAGCTGTCCGATACAAAACTTCAATACGTACGCGGCGCAAATGGGGACCGCTGATATTTTTTTCGCAATTACGATGTTGATCCCATGGAGAATGTTGTTGAGTTTGATGGTCCTTTAAATATTACCACATCTTTCTGAAACACGCTGTATGCTGTATAATTAGTACACAAGTTATAGGAAGTAACTAAGCCATTGTTAGGAAAAGGCCTTTTTATCCGTACTATAGCCGTAGTAAAGAAAAAAAGAATGGTTATGAATCTTGTGGGATTCTTAACTGGCAGTGGTTTTGCATCATTAGCAAAATGGGTGTTAAATAAGAACACACAGGTATCCACTATAATAATATACAGCCCTTATAAACTTATAAGAACATGATAATGGGGGGGCTATCGTTTTTGTGCTCACCAGTTGGCGCCACTGTCGAGTAAGGTCCTGTTGCAGTACTTTTGTTCGATGTTTTGGATATGTTTAAGTATCCTTATATTCATATTATGTTTATTTTATTACATTTTAAATCTTCAAATGAATATTTAGATTATAATGTTCCTAAAATTGGCAAGCATGAAGCAGACAAATGTTATTCTTCCTTCAAGTGCTGCGAAATTAGATCCTAACTTTAAACTTAAAATCTTAAGCCATAATCAATCAGGAATAGCACAACCATTACTACAATTATGAATCATTAGTTAAAATCCGTGATAAAAAATCCCGCAAACAGTGAACGTTCAGTACATTTCCTATCTAGAGACCTTACTCTACACTAGCGCCTCTAGCGGCGAACTCAAGCGCGATAACCCTCATTATGTTATATCAGGGTTTGCACAGAAAACAAATAATACTCCTTTCGCATAGAAGCAAAATTTGCTGCGAACACGTTCAAAATCGCGCTGTTAGAATGTGGCCGGTCTGAACATAGGGTTTTCGAACTTCCGCGCATGTTCACTCACACTTGCCTCATATCACCATTTGGTTCCTAAAAAATGTTACTGCGCAGCCTTCTGCGCAAAGTTCGGACCGGCCATGATTCTTCTGCCGTATTGTACTCTAAAACTGAGCGTATGTTTAATTTCTATATGATATTTTATGATGTGAGAAGGCTCTTGATGATGACCCTCAATGCGCCGCATCTAATTTTTATTTCCTACGATACCTAATTATAATAATTATATTGATATTATTTACAAATATGTACTTAGGAACTATACGGCCATCCAGTTTCTCGAACTAAAATGATCGCAAAATACAAAAGGTATAATTAGCCTTTAATGTTCCCACTGCTGGGACATAGGCGGCCTCCTCTCAGTGAGAGGGAGTGGGTCGTAATCCACCATGTGGGCCCAGTGCGGGTTGGTAGATGTCACATGTCTTCGAATTTTTGGTTCTAGAACATGCCGGTTTCCTCACGATGTTTTCCTTCACTATTTTGAGAGCAGTAGTGATGAAATAATTTACACAAAGTAAAGCGCCTGTCTGGGTTCGAACCTACGACCTACAACTCGAAGTCGCGGCCGTTACCACTGGGCCATCACTCCTTATTATCACAAAATGACTGTGACAAATTGTCAAGCGCGCGTAAACTGCTATGATTGGTTGAATGAATTATCAACAGCCAATCGCAGAAGCGTACGCGCACTTGACAATTCGCCACATTAACAGCGATAATTTTCGTTTGAAAAACTGGCCCATAAGAGTAACACAACCCAGATTATTTTTTACATTACCGATGTTTACTTGCATTTCGTTTTTAATTTAGTAGGTACGTTACTTTGCCGCCTGCCTTACATATACAGGGCGCACTGTACAAGGCTTTTATTGAGAAAAATGGAAAGACATTCAAAAGTGAGACAATCTCCCATTACATTACACTTACGAGAAAGTAAACATAGATGGCGGTGAGGGTTAAATAGTATAGTACATAAATACAGACATTTCGTCAGTTATGTAATAATCCCCATGTAATAGGGGGGGTGAGCTGTTGCCATCAACCGGGCACAAATCCAGACTCCGGGCTGCTACTGAGAAATCCGAGATAGAAAAATCCAATAACAATTTGCCCGACCTGCACCCTAATTACGTAACACACTATCTATCACAATCTGAATCATTTTGAAGCCTATTGCTAATCCATTGCTTCATATTTTCGAAAAATTTGTCTGCTCAACAACGTAAACAACGCAATGAATGTTGCAGAACTGTCAAAATGAAACCCATTTCTACTGTTAGTGTGTTACGTAATTACGCCGCTGGGAATCAAACAGACTGACGAGACAGTCGAGGGAGGCATTACACTATAGTTTTAAGTATACATAATTATGTGGCAGAGGTGTATAGGATGTATGTGGTGTTCATTGTTCTCGCATATAGAAGCAACAAGAACAATGTACCCAGGATTTTGTAATATCTTGATTTAAAAAGAGTGTCCTTGGAGTTTCTTGCCCGTTCTTCTCCATAGAGATCTACGTTTTGGAATGGGCAACTAGCTTCAACTTTCTGACTAACTGGCCGACTCTTTGACGATTCAAAAGTGCCTGTAAATGGTTTAATTGAAATAAATCCTTTGATTTTGAGTTTGACAATAGTTTCGACAGTTACGTTATAAATCCCATGTAATAGGGGGCCGGCCTATTGCCAATAATCAAGCACAAATCAACGAAGACGAAATCGCGAGTGGGAGGAAGTATTTCATATACAGTATAATTAGATACAAATCTCCTAATGAATACACATTCATCATCTTTCTAATTATAGCCTTTCCACAACTTGTTGTGGTCAGCTTCCAGTCTAACCAGATGCAGTGGAATATCAATATTTTACATAACCTCCTCAACCAATACTGATTACAATATTTACATAACAATACATTTACATACAATACTTCAATTAAATATTGTCCTATATATTTGAGTTTTATTATTTTTATTAATTAATTATTTATGTTTTTCTACACACCCTGTACAATTATATAGTTTTGAGAACAACCTGTACATTAAAACAAATTGGAAGAATAGATGTAAGTTCAGATATACAATTTCATAGAGATAAGCAAGATTATTAAAATAAAAAAACCGGCCAAGTGCGAGTCGGACTCGCGCACGAAGGGTTCCGTACCATTATCTATAAGAAAGGCAAAAAAAATAATTATGTATTTTGTATGGGAGCCCCTTAAATATTTATTTTATTCTGTTTTTTAGTATTTGTTGTTATAGCGGCAACATAAATACATCATTTGTGAAAATTTCAACTGTCTAACTATCACGGTTCATGAGATACAGCCTGGTGACAGACGGACGGACAGCGGAGTCTTAGTAATAGGGTCCCGTTTTACCCTTTGGGTACGGAACCCTAAAAATCAACTATTGAACTAAGAAAGGACAGTAATTTTCATACATAGAAGAAGTTTAATGAATGCATTTGCAGGTTAAAGGAAATAGCACACGTACCAAGTCGGAAAGGGAGGGTCTGCGTATCAACTCGAGCCATTCAGTATTCTTTGTATAAACCTCCTACTGCAACGCACACTAATCGGAATTGTAACGTAATGGCCTCGCCTCGGGACGAGCTCACGAACCGCGGTGCGGTGAGTGGTCAACTTGCAGTTCCCGCATTTACGTCTCTCCGTACCCAAGCTTACGTCTGTTGGTCCACCCTTGCCCCCCTCCCCTCCCGCGGCCTGCAGCACACTACTGTCGGCGAGCCGTAAGCGCGGCGTCGCCGAGCCGTAGCCGAGTCGACGTATCGGAACGGCTGATCCGCTTTGGTCACGTGCTTATGTTAGAGGTACGTTCCGAATTGCACTGTAATCGATTTAAGCGTGCTTACACTCGTTCCGAATTAGCGTGAGCGGGATAACGATGTCCCGTGAATCGTCATAGATGACGTCATGACATGCGCCATCTTGCGATAACGCCGACCATGCTCTCTATTAATATCATCGTGAGCGCTGTCAAAAATGACAGCTGTGCGTTGTGCTGTTGAGTTGTTTTGAGTCGAATCTTTGGTCTCATACATCTCAACCAACAAAACAGAAGTGCCAATGTGTTGAACTTCCATTTTCCAAAAAATATCCAGTCGGTCTTTCTTTCTTGTGCAAGGTTTGGGGGGTCGACGTTGAGCGAGCTCTATGAACGCGTTCACGAGCGTTCCAAATTGTGGACAGCTGTCAGCTGTCATAATCGTGAAATATAAATCGGAACGCAAATTATAGATGTGAGCGCTGTGAGCGATTATGGCTTAATTCGGAATGCAGCCTAGGTTGACGCCTGTTTGACGGCGAGGCAAAAGTCCATACGGTGACGATCCCTTTCCGATTTGATACGTGTGCTATTTCCTTTAAGCTGCGGTTCTCTAAGATAGCGGACAACGGTCACACAATAACGGCTGTCCAAATACAGAGCGTTTTTGACGCCTTATGGTCAAATACTGCTGATAATGACAGATTTTCATGACAACCGTCAAATATGACGGAACCGCTTTACGAGGAAACTAGAGCGTTACACAGGTTAAATGGAGATACAGGTACTACGTATCAGGCTTACTTTGGACAACATCCAGTACGCTTAGCATAAACAGCACAAAAACGGTTTTTGTCGATGGAAGAATAGACAAAAATGATAGGTTGTAAAAAAAATCTTTTGAAATCTGTCAACAATCTGTCATTTTGTCTATTCATCTGCCGACAAAACTTTTTTCTATGGTGGTCACGCTACGCGTGCAGCATAGAAACGGGTTTTGTCGATGGTAACATAGACAAAATGACAGACTGTAGGAAAAAAAATTGCCAGCTGTCAACAATCTGTCATTTTGTCTATTCTTCCGTCGACAAAACCCGTTTCTATGGTAGTAATGATAAGTATGCTGGCTAAGTTTGAAATAGCTTAGCATACTTTTTACATAGTCAGCCAGTCATACACTTAAGTATGATACAACTTTTTTACCCAACTGCAAGGAAGGGATATATTTATATTTCACAATAAACTTTTTGCTCATCACTTCACTTCAGAAACACAAAATCACACCTATATTCCAGGGGTAGGCAGAGATGTATAGTTATTCAACATTTCACCCGTTAGTCCACATTCAAACAGTATTGATCAGTAAGATATTTTAATGAATAAATTTGGGATCACACGGCAGTTTCATTGTATTATGTCATGATGGTGCAGTGGTCAAAGACTCGCCTCTTATGTAAGAGGTTGAGGGTTCAAATCTGGGCAAGTACCAATTTGACTTGTCAATTCATATGCATTTTCCAAGTTTATCTTGGACATCACTGAGCACCGCTCGCGATGACGTGTGATCCCAAAATTTTATAGTAAAATATCATACAGTACACCACACACAATTTAAGTCATATAATCCCACTTCCTAGATCACTTCGGTCTCTAGAACACCCGGTCCTGATACCCCGAGTCTTGCACCGGTTGGGTCGGCTTGGCCTGCGCGCCGGCCACGTGGTGGTGATGCCGCAGGTGGCCGGGCCGGCGCGGCGGGGCCAGGTACTCGAACATGCTCTGTGTGTGCTGGGCCAGCATGTTGGCGAGGTCGCACGGCATGGGGTCCGTCCAGAAAAAGTCGTGGTTTAGAGCTGTGTCGGAGTCGTATCTGAAAAGAATAAGTTAATTGTGGAGATTGTGACTTGCATAGAACAATTTTTTTTAAGCTATTGCATAGCTTTTATCGCGGGCATTGAGCGCGGCGACCGAATCAAGAAATTCCGTAACGAAAATAAAACCTAATACCCCCCACTCCGCCTACCATGTAGCTCGGCTGAGCGTTCGCTTAACGTGTATGTATATGGTACGACTGTACTTGAATGAACATCAAAGAAAAAAAAAAATACTGCATAAATAAAAAATTGAAATTTCATAAGTTGATAAAAAATGCTATGCAATAGCTTTACCGCGGCAGTCCCCGAGTGCCACACGTGTTTTTTTTTTAATATTTTGCCTCGCACTAAGAATTTCTCCTGTATTGTGAGTACGTTTACAAACATTTAAAACTCGCATACACAAACAGCCAGACCCGGAAGAACTACATGTATATCATATAAATATTTGTTCCGTGCGGGAATCAAACCCGCGACACGCAGCGCAGCAGTCAATCGCTTAACCATTGCGCCAACCATGCCGTCAAATCATTACCTGCCTATAGCCTTATGCCAACTATGTTAGGGTCAGCTTTCAGTCTAACTGTACGCATTTGAATACTACTAGTTACATAGAAATATTGCTTGAGAGTTTTTTCTTGCTGTGACCGACAACCCAACACTCAATATAATAATGATCTTCTTACATGATCATCTTCACATATAATATATAATTAATTTAAACAAAACATTGTAAAGCATTTTAAAAGAGTAATGGTGGAATTTCTTGCCCATTCTTCTCCATACGAAACTACCTTTTGGAAGAGGCAACTAGAGTTAATTCAATTCATTCAAGACTCAAAGCGTTCCAATTATTGGAGAAATGTCTGTATTCGATAGACGATGACATAACCACATTTTTTTTTTAAATATTAGTTAATGTGAGACTGGGTAATATTAATATGTATTAGCTTGTAATGGTATTAAATGTTTAATTTGTAATGGTATTGAATGTTTAATTTGTAATGTTATTGAATTGTTATTTTCTATAATTTATTGTATCATGAATGTGTTAGTTTTATAATTTTAATGAATGTGATCTTATATATTTATTTATTTATGATTTCAAACACAATGTGAACTGTTCCTGAAGAAAATTGAATTGATTTTTTTGTAAATTTTGATGTTCAATGTGCCTTTTAAGTGCCTATTTGAAATAAATAGCTTGACTTTGACATCTAAAATTCCGCAACTCTTTGCAATAACAATTTAATTAGTCATATTTAAAACCACTATTTCCTATAATAATATTATTACCTGTGTGTATTCTAATCACCACAACGATCATTCGCTTTTTTGCATATTTTGGTTTTATTCCAAACGGAATTTAAAACCCGGGAAAAAAGATTAAGAAAACAAAATGTACTTACCTTCTATAATTTGAAATTATGTTTCTCATTTAATTTAATTACTATTTTTTTTTAATAACTTCTCAAGGTTATTACTGTTATGAACCAACTATATAAGGCTCCATTAAGAATTGTAGCACATGGCTGTATGTACCACGGATATATGGGGAGTTCTATGTATCTACATACTATAAACCTACCATTTACTGGGTACGTCTTTCATTGACTTGAATTTGCCCTGGCAGCAAACTCAAACTCAAACTCAAAGCATTTATTTCAAATAAACCAATTACAGGCACTTTTGAATTATCAAGGGGACGGTCAGTCAGAAAGATGAAGCTAGATACCCATTCCAAAGCGTAGTAGGTACCAATGGAGAAGAATGGGCAAGAAACTCCATGAACACTCTTTTAAATCAAAATATTGTTAAAAAAATTGGTTACATCATTCATGTTGAAATTATACATGTGAGAACTATGTAGAAAGACGTGCACGTTAAAAGTGTCCATAATAAAAAGATAGAAACAAAAAAAACGTGCATAATTTCAACATGAATGCTTTAAATAATATTTTGATTTAAAAGAGTGTCCATGGAGTTTCTTGCCCGTTCTTCTCCATATATACCTATTAAGCTTTGGAATGGGCAACTAGCTTCATCTTTCTGACTGACCGATCCATTGACAATTCAAAAGTGCCTGTAATTGGTTTATTTGAAATAAATGCTTTGAATTTGAGTTGAGTTAGCAATTTGTAAAGGATGTTATGACTGCATTCTCAACAACCTCTATCAAATAAGTCAGTCAGCTTTGAATTTCGTCCCAATAGAAATATTAAGACAAGCTATACTATACTCACCTCTTCGCCGGATCCAACTGCAACAACTTATCCAACAGATCACAGCCATACGGATCCTTTACATACGGCTTCAAGCGTTCCTTAACCTTCCTCTTCTGACCCTTAGGCAGTTCCATCTTATTATAAAGATCCAGGTTCTCGACTCCTGGCCATACGTCCGGGGTACAAGAACCGCAGAGTTGTGAGATGAGGATTAATTGCTGCTGCTCCGTCGGACCCTGCATGATGGGGGAACGGGTCCACATTTCAGCCATGATGCAGCCGGCACCCCACATGTCGACGGGTGGGCCGTAGTTGCGGTCACCTGGAAAAATTATGAGGGATGTAGTTTCCTACAAATTGATGGAAGTTATTATCTTTTTATTAATCAGCTTATTGTCGGAATTATTTATAACTGGCTCAGTAAAGTATAATAAACTAGCTTCTGCCCGCGGATTCGCCCGCGTGGATGTCCGATATTTATTCCACAGGAAAGTGCTACTGGGAAAAAAGTATCCTATTTCCTAACACATCCAAAAACAAAAAAAATGTATAAAGGTCATGACATGGGCTATCCAAATCTCCCACCTATCGTCCAAATCCATTCACCTGTTAAAGCATGAAAAGGTAACAGACCGACAGGTAATAAACGCAAAAAATCTTAATGTCGAACTTAAAAATAATAATCATTTATTAATATTATCACCATTAATTTTAAACACTTGAGCGCCGCCATGACTACGAAATACTTACATAATTAGCTAAGTTATTTTATAACTTCAAATGTTGTAATAACTTTGAAGCGGGTGGACCGATTTTATAAACTAATATTAATATTACCTAAAGCCTCGAATACACTAGGGGACAAATGGAGCAACATGTTGCGGAACATAGCCCTCAACAACTACGTGAAGTGTCCCGAGACAATTATCGCGGAACATTTTGCCGGCCCCACTAGTCAGTGCTCATAGAAATGTCGCCAGAGGAGGTTGTGGCGATTTACTGCTGCGTATATACTTATTTCGAGCAGTTTAAGCGAAACTAAACGAACATAAACGAAAAAAGAGATGGTGGATGCGGAATTACTTACTACAACGAGAAAAAATAATGAATATTTTAAGAGAGAAATAGCGCGGCACTGACGCGCAACACGTGCGCTCGCTCTCGGAGCGGGAGCAAGCAACATGTTCCGCGTCACGTAAATGCGTCTCAAGATGTTGCGCAGCATGTTGTGGGACACAGGGCAACGTTGCAGCGTCACGTAGATTGAGCGTTGCGCGTCATGTTGGGGGACATTTTGTTCCCTAGTGTATTCGCGGCTTAAAGATACTTGTTCCTGATTTTTTACCTACACAAAAACAATAATCATGTGAATTTTGAAATCTTCCCCTATTTCATCCCTTGGGGGATGATTTTACAAAAACACTGAAATACATAGCTTTTATTTCTTACCAAAATCAAAAATTCCCATTTTCATATCCTTAACTTGAGAAATGCTAAGTTTCCCATACAAACTTTCATCCCCTTTTAGGATTATTTTTGAGATAAAAAGTAGCCTATGTCCTTCCCCAGGATGCCATCTGTCTCCTTGCAAAATTTTATCAAAATCCGTTCAATGGATTAGGCGTGAAAAGGTAACATACAGAGTTACTTTCGAATTTATAATAATAGGTCTTTACCTATGAAATTGCCGTTTTGTATGAAAAAATTTAAACGAATTTTTTTCATGAATTTTTTATTTGTATTAATCGAAGTAATCACCCATGCAATCAATGCATCTTTGCCATCGCAGTGGCAGTTTATTGATGCCCTTCTTAAAGAAATCAGCTGGACGGGAGGCAACAAATTCTTCAAAGGCATTTTGTACTGCCTCTCGGGTATTAAATTTTTTTCCCGCCAAGAAGTTATTCAAATTCTGGAAAAAGTAGTAGTCTGTAGGCGCAAGGTCTGGTGAGTAGGGCGGATGACGGAGAGCTTCCAACCCCAGTTCTTGCAACTTGGAGACCGTCTGCTGTGCAGTATGAGGTCGCGCGTTGTCGTGCAGGAGCAGCGGAGACGAGCGATTGACCAATGCTGGTTGGAGATGCGCCAACTTCTCCATCATTGTGTTCAGTTCTTCACAGTACACATCTGCAGTAATGCTCACCCCGTTTGGTAAGAAGCTGTGATGAATCACACCGGCGCTAGACCACCAAACAGTGACCATCACTTTTCTAGGGGTAAGTTTTCGTTTAGGGCATTGTTTAGGTGCTGAACCAGGATCCAACCAACTTGCTGAGCGCTTACGGTTATCAAACAGAATCCATTTTTCATCGCAGGTAACAATGCGGTTCAAAATTCCTTCATTTGTGTGTCTGTTGAGCAGTGCAAGGCACGTCTCGACGCGTACTTCGCGCTGGCGATCATTGAGTTCGTGGGGCACCCATTTGTCAAGCTTTTTTACCTTGCCAATTTGACGCAAATGGACCAATATTGTTTTGACGCTAACGTCGAAAGCTGCTGCTAATTCAGCCGTAGATTGTGTATCATCAGCTTCCACAATCGCCTTTAATTCGTCATTGTCGACCAAAGTCTTCGGACGACCGCGAGGTTCATTTTTCAGGTCGAAATTTCCAGAACGGAAGCGAGCAAACCAATAACAGGTGGTGCGTTGGTTTGTAGAGTTAGCTCCGTAAACGTCGTTGATGTTGCGTGCCGCTTGTGCCGCGTTGCTGCCACGACGGTACTCATATTCCATAATTACTCGAATTTTTAACGTATCCATGATGACGAAAAAGATTGAAATGCGATGAAAATGTAACACTAATCAATAAAGAAATGACTACTTTTAGAAAAAAAAATCCATGTTTTTAAAATAAAATTAATTTGAAATTAGAATTCATAGCCAAACAAAAATTATTTTGATTTGAAATGGCCAGTACTGCAGAACGGCAATTTCATAGGTAAAGACCTAATATTAGTATGGATTGGTGGGGATAGAATGATTCCTCATTCGGTCACTGAGCCAGTTTTGAAATAAGGTTGGTGGTAATTCTACTAAATGTGGTAAGCATAGTGCTCAATATAATAATACACTGAGAGTGCTGCTGCAGCTGCCGTGGCATTGTAGTGCGTCTGGGATCTTTGCGGATACTAATATTAATGGTTCTGACCCCATTATTAGGAATAGATGTGCATCCCTGATGATGCATGTTCGCAGCAGCACCAACAGTAATCTCAGTGTATTCGCAGATCGGTGGGATTCCCCAATGTTGCGGAGGTGGATGCAGCTCCACGCTGATTTTTTATCATAGTATGTTGATCTGTCTCTGTAACCCATTAATACTAGAAGTTAAGTAAAATTGTTACTAACCCTATGGACTCATGTCTGAAATAATTTTTTCTATTCCATTCTATAGCAAAATACTATAACCATAGTAGATTTCATTGAATAAATCCCTATAAAAACCAACTGTTTAACTGTCTCTTTTTTTTTCATAGAAAACGGTCCTTTTGAGATGATTCAGATATTCTATGTGATTAACTGTCATAACCAGGAGAACATGTTTTAAACTGTTGTTGCGCAAAAAGCAATGCTTGATGTACTTTCTTTGTACATTTGACCGAATACTTGGCTTGCTTTAATTTTGATAATCAACAGCATGCAAACCTATACTTCAACAATAAAAACAATATGAAATCAGGTTAACATACCCAAAAGTAGTTCCGGAGGCCGATACCACAGGGTTACCACTCTGTTTGTATATTTATTGACTTGTCCCGACTTTGCCACACTGAAGGCCCTCGCCAGACCAAAATCAGCCAGTTTTAAAATACCATTCTTAGTTATAAGTACATTAGCAGCTTTCATATCTCTGTGCAAGATCTTGTTACTGTGAATGTAGTATAAACCGTTCAGTAACTGTTGCATAACTTTTTTTATCTCTCCCAGACTGAATTTAACGTTTACATTGGACAGTAAACCAGCCAAATCGTGTTCACAGAAATCGAAAACTAAATAAAATGTTGATCTGTATTTGTTGTGAAATGTCGCTTTTGTGCGACAAATTTCGATCAGATTCACGACGTTTTCGTGTTTGAGGAGCTGTAGGATCTTAATTTCTCGCAAAGCTGTGATCGGGAAGCCTTCTTTTTCGTTGTCCATCAACACTTTTTTCATGGCGACAAACTTTTTATTGCAATTCCTCTGTCGAGCTTTGAACACTTCTCCAAAGGTTCCCTGCCCGATTTTAGCGACTTTCTCATATTTTGAGGACTCGTCGCAGAAGGGGAAGTCGAAATCTTCAATGTATTTCTCTTTTTCCCTCATACTTAGGATGGTTGAACTTGTGCTTATCACGGGTTGCGTAGGCTCCCGCGGAGCACTAACGCCTTGCATTTTGGACGTAATTTTGCCGCCCTTTTAGTACACCCTAGGAAAATAATTAGGTTTTGTGTTACGGAGAACACTCGTGGCACTTTTTTTGGGAAAATTATGAAAACAATCACATTTGTCTCGAATTTTGCAACTCTCGTTGAAAATAAACGTCAAACTGACAGAGGCGGTCACAGATAGCTATAAATTAGGGGTGTCTGTCTGATTTCTCATTGATTGCATACTCTTAGTATCAGTGGTTGAACGCATGACAAAAGCAAAATTAAACGTGTGTTCTTGAACTAATGTTATTCCTCCTATTCAGATCCCCTCATTACATGGAAATCTGGGATCCTACATTTATGACATCTGAAGGAAACTTTAATTTCTTGGAAAGAAATAAGTTTTCTTTTTTATTATTTCTTAGTCAACTTTTAGACATAGTTATATTCAAAACGGAAATACTCGACTAAACTTTCAAACGAGAGAATGCCATCTTGTACTTTCCATTTCACGTATAACCCGTTACTTGAAGAAGTAACAAACCAAAAAAACAGTCACATCATCAAATTCTACTTTCCTATTTCCATAAATGGAACGTCATTTGTTGTCTGTCATTCTCCTATTCGTATTTTATTGTTTTTAGATGAAATTATCGTGAATTTCCTGTGAATTACTCGACAAAAAGGTAAATAACAATTTAATAATTAATTTAAATAACTAGGTTTGCTACAAAATAGTGTAAGTATAGTGATATTTAAAGTTTAAATATACGTCAGTATCGATCCATACTAAAATAACTGGGGCAAATATTTTCGCGAGTTTTCGCAATCAAAACTTTATTTAGGCGCCCGTTATCGCTATCGTGCAACTGTATGTAGCGTCTGTGATAACATGCGATGTTAATTACGGTTCTTAATTAGTTAAAACTGGAGTAAATTGGGGAAAAGATTACGCCCCTTTTCTGTGTTGAATAAAAGTTAATAATAGACATTTAAAATCAGGTAAACAAACATGAAAATGTAAATTTATTACCGCCAAGTTCAGCAGATGTTTTTAAATTGTATTTTAGAATAACTTTTGCATTATTTCGACTGCAAAACCTAAAACCGCGCCACTCAAGAACTAGGTATCAGATTCTTATTTTTACTTTGCTATTTTGTAGCATTTTTATCCTTAATCATTGAACCTATAATTACGAAAATATCCGTACTAACAATTATATCGTTAATGTATAATGTAATAATCTATACTTTATATAATAAAGCTTGTTTATTTGAACAGGCTATTTCCTAGAACTACCAGTCTAAATTATAAAGTCTCATTCTAAATTAAATTACCATAATCTGAGTCATACATTCTAAGACAATTATAATTAATTAAATGCCTTTGTTTTAATCATATGACAGGTGTTTATGACTCATACATAAACAGTTGTATGGTTTCATTCTAAGATAAAACAAGACACTGGCAGAATAGTCGACATCAGCTCAGATACGGAAAAAAAAAACCGACTAAGTGGGAGACGGACTCGCGCACGAAGGGTACCGTACCATTATGTATAAAAAAATAGGCAAAAAATGGCATTTTTTGTATGGGAGACTCCCTTAAATATTTGTTTTATTTAATTTTATTTAATTTTATTATTAAAGTAAAAATACAACTGAGTATTTTGTGAATATTTCAAGTGCCTACCTGTTGCCATTATTGATATCGAGCTAAAAAGAGCAAAACAATCGCGTTTGTTGTATGGGAGCCTCCCGTAAATATTTATTTTATTTTGTTTTTAGTATTTGTTGTTATAGCAGGAACAGAAATACATAATCAGTGAAAATTTCAACTGTCTAGATATCGCGGTTTTTGAGATACAGCCTGGTGACAGACAGACGGACAGACAGACAGCGTAGTCTTGGTAATAGGGTCCCGTTTTTACCCTTTGGGTACGGAACCCTAAAAAAGATAAAATAACCTCTATTTTTATTAGTTGAATTATGAAGGAAGACTAACATGTTCATGTCTGTCTCTTGAGAGGGCTTGTGATCAAATAATAACAGTCGCACAGATTGATCTTAGCTGTCATGATGACACTCATTAATGATAGTCAGAAGCCCTAAAGTCTGAAAACCTGTATTACCAAGGGGTATTGTGTTACCCAGTATCTGGATGGTGGAGGTCAGGTAGGTAGTTGCTCCATGTAAAATACTGGTGTTCAGCTGCATCGGGTTAGACTGGAAGCTGCCCCGAACACAGTTGGGAAGAGGCTAGGCAGATTTTGTGTAGCCAGTCATTCTGTCTAGCCAGTTTTACAGGCTGTAAGCATTAGCCTGAGCTAGTTTAAAAATATGCTTTGAGTTATTCACATTCTCGGATAGCATAGGAGATTTTGTCCACAATATTTTGCACAGACAATACGGTGCTATGTGCAAAATTCAAAATCTTTCATGTCAAAGTCAAAGTCAAATCATTTATTTCAAATAGGCACATAAAAGGCACTTTAGAACGTCAAAATTTACAAAAAAAAAATAGAATTGATTCTAGTTGCCCCTTCCAAAAGGTAGTTTCGTATGGAGAAGAATGGGCAAGAAACTCCACGGTTACTTTTTTAATGATTTTCATGATTATCTTATAGAACCACTTTTATTTTAAGAATTCAGTCTCTAGTTAACATACAATACATTGTTAAAACAAAAAAAAAACTGAGTCTTGTCTCAACTCAAAACTGTGACGAATATGAAACTACAGTCACATTTTAATGGTGCTATGAGATCATGGAAATTCGCCTTTATTTCACAGCATCATGGCCAGCGAGAGCAGTTCAGCGGTGCTAGAGCTGAACGATGCTGACAATGAGGACACGGAGGCGACCACAGTGACCGATGACACGCACGAGGGCATGCCACTCATTATGGAGCATGGATATGATATCGCTGTTAAGGTGCGGATATTGCTTTTTTATAATTTTGCCCATACCATTTCTACAGCAGAACTGTAGGTACATTAAAATAGATAAAGTTGGATTCTATTCACTGGCTCCCAGACCTGAAACAACTACTTATAATAACTAAAAATATAAAATTTAAAAATAACCACCGTTACAAACAAAAACCTCTAAAAACGTTTAAACAGGTTTAGTTAAAAACACTTGATCAAGTCACTTTCAAACTTAACAAAATCGGTTCAGCCGTTTGGGAGATACGATGCCGCAGTCAGACACACAGATACACACGTTAATATTATAACACCCCTCTTTTCCGTTGGGGGTTAAAAAGAGTGACCATTGCCGCAGTCTTTTTACATCCTAGCTAGGGGAGCTACTTCATGCATCCTTTCTGCTAATCCAAAATATTATCCAGTCGGCGGTTTGTGTGTGATTGAGGTTCCAACCTCCATAAATGTGCAAACTAGTTTCTGGTTACAAAAAATGGCTTATTCGATCAAGTAAATCACCATAATATTTATTACCTATGGTTCAGCCGGGAAGCAGCATTGCTGTTTGGAATATAAATTTATATTCATATTCATATTCATTTATTTTGCATTCCATATTGTAAAAAAGATGTTACAAAGGGCTTAAAGCTAGGTACATAAATATGGACCCTGTGAGGGCACAGCAAAGTAGGAGACTGGGAGAGGGCTTTAATCTTATTAATTAGTAGGTATACAAATGTAACAATATCTACAACAAAAATAATAAAAATAATAATAAGATATGAAAAAAAAAAATACGAAATTTTGTTAATCACATAACCAATCAACAACATCATAAACATCAATAGATGTAATAGCAGGCGCGGATACAGGGGGCGGGGGGGTTACAGGTACAGTTGCCCCTCCCCCTGGGCTTACCTAAGCATAGTTTTAAAACCTGTATGTTTACTTTGTATACAGTATGCTAAGATCCTACTAATATTATAAATGCGAAAGTTTGTGAAGATGGATGGATGTTTGTTACTCTTTCACGCTAAAACTACTGAACAGATTTGGATGGAATTTGGAATACTGATAGTTTATAACCTGGATTAACACGTAGGATACTTTTTATCCCGGTAGTACGTTCCCGTGGGATAAGATCCGACCTCCATGCGGGTGAAGCCGCGGGCAAAAGCTAGTATACCTATACAGATAAGTTGTAGTCATCCTCGAAAAAGGGGGGCACATTGTTGAGTTTATAGAGGTATGAGGAACAGGGTTTAGAGCTCACTCATACCTCCATAGAAAAGGGAGGATCCTCCGAGCAGACGAGTGTCGTGTGTGGTGGACAACTGCCCAACGAATGATGTCGGTACGTTGTAAATATGCTAGTTGCGCGGTAAACTCTGCTTGCGCGATGCAGAATTTTGCATGACGTCAGTGTGACGCGTAGCTCGCATGTGGCGATGTAGATGCCGCTACAAGTTTAGGGGAAATAGGTGCCGAAGGTTTTTTTAAAAGGCTTTCATGGCTTGATAAATCCCCCTTCCCTCTTCCTCAGAGAGAAACATTTGCTCCCCTTGAGAAAAAAGTTAGATCCTCGCCTGCCTGTGTAACAGTGTATGATAACTGGTCTAGAAGCACCTAAGTAAGTACTTTCTATGTACAGTCACCAAATGTGATAAGTAACCAGGGTTGTAGGATATAGTTGAAGTTTTGTAAGAAACCGATGGATGTTTTCGAATGAAATTTAATTTGATGAATGACCTGTTTGTTTTGAACTATTAATTAAATTATATTTTGTTCGAAAACATCCATCCGTTTCTTACTAAACTTCAACTATATCGACAACCCTGGTTACTTATCTCTTTTGGTGACTGTACATAAACAAATGCTGTTAAAAAGAAGGTATTTATAAACATAAATATATTTTTCTATTATAGGTGGACGCCCCTATGAAGCAGCTATCAACTCTAGAGACGTTCGTGACGTACCGCGTGCGATGCGTGTGCGCGCGGTGGCCCACTCCTCCGCATGTTAGGAGGCGCTACAACCATTTTAAGGTAAAAATAACATATACATAACATAACATCACGCCTGTATTCTCGAAGGGTTAGGCAGAGTTGTACCTATAGTACACCCACATTTCGCCAGTCATGTTTAAGTCCCATGTAACAGGAGGCGAGCCTATTGCCATCAACCGGGCACAAATCAAAACTCCGGGTTGCTACTGAGAAATTCCAGATGGAAATACCCAATAACAAAAATAATGTAAAGTGGAAAATATGTCGATTATGTAAACAAATAACAAAATTAAAAAATTTGGTCTGGTCAGGGTTCTCAGTAAGTCAGTAACTCGGTAAGTCGCGTTCGTTACCACTGGGCTACCACTGCTCTCCTTTCGGGCGCTATTGTAAAATTATAATACAGTTGTAATAACATGTCCCCCGCCCCCCCCCCCCCCCAGCTGCTGCACAAGCGCCTGTGCGCGGCGCACGCGCTGCTGGCGCCGCCCGCGCTGCCGCCGCTGCACTCGGCGCGCCAGCAGCTGGACAGGTACTCGCCGGCCTTCGTGGCGCTCAGGACTTGTGCGCTTAACGCGTTTCTAGGTGAGTAATAATCAGATATTCGCATGCATATTCACTTAAAATTGAGATGCTGGCTAATATGGAATGCGCTTTTGTTTCGAAAAAATCCCGCTAACGTCGGATTTCAGTGACCAAACTGGGCCAAATCATAGCGATCGAAAGGCAATGATGAAAGTTGTTGTAGCCGAGGTATATACGTTAGGTAGATAGTACATTATTTAATAAAAATAATTATTTTAATGTGTTTTTTTATTGTTTTAAATAACACACCACCCCTCCTCTTACACCCTACATACACATATTTGTATCGGGGGTTAAACAATAATTTTTAATAAATATGCATCTGCTCCCTTTACAAAAAAATAATAATATGTAAGTTGCTTCCATACTTTCATTGCTAAAAAAATACTTTAGGTAAATCTGCATCCGAATATCCGATCTCTGGTGATAATACATTTTAAAATATAAGTAGCCAGTAATAATATGGATAAAGAAATGTAACTACATCATAATGAACCGAAAAACTCGCTCTGAACGCGTCCGAACTCGCGGGGCGTATGATACGCCCTGTGCGAAAATATGTGTGTATACGGTTCAAAATAATAAAGATAAGTTAGTCCGTTCAACCAATTATTCTTGAATTGGGTTCTGAGCATTTAATGAAAGTTAGAATTTAGGACTTTAGGTGCTTTCTCATTCAGAAGAACCAGCAAGAAACTCCACAGTCACTCAATAAAAACCTTGTAGAAATACAATTTCAATTCACGAAGCAGGTAGTAATGACGCTAAATAACTTTATTTCTATCTTGTCAACAGAGCGAGTAGCGAAGCACCCTATCCTGACACACAGTGACGACTTCAGAATATTTCTGACCACACCCGACGACGAATTAGATAAGGTAACCTTTTCACTTCCACACTGTCTTTGTAAACCTACCAACTAAGTTCACATTGTGGAATGCTATAAATATGTTGAGTATTCTTGCAGTACCCGGGCGATAAAATATATTGAGTACTCTTGCAGTACCCGGGCGATAAAATTATGTTGAGTATTCTTGCCATACCCGGGCGTTAAAATATGTTGAGTATTCTTGCAGTACCCGGTCGCTAAAATATTTTGAGTACTCTTCCCGTACGCGGGCGTTAAATTATATTGAGTACTCTTGCAGTTCCCGGGCGATACAAAATATTGAGTACTCTTGCCGTACCCGGGCGTTAAAATATGTTGAGTATTCTTGCAGTACCCGGTCATTCAAATATATTGAGTACTCTTGCAGTACCCGGGCGATAAAATTATATTGAGTACTTTTGCCGTACCCGGACGTTAAAATATATTGAGTACTCTTGCCGTACCCGGGCGTTAAAATATGTTGAATATTCTTGCAGTACCCGGGCGTTAAAATATATTGAGTACTCTT
Source organism: Dryobotodes eremita (assembly GCA_917490735.1). Taxonomy (NCBI): domain Eukaryota; kingdom Metazoa; phylum Arthropoda; class Insecta; order Lepidoptera; family Noctuidae; genus Dryobotodes; species Dryobotodes eremita. The sequence goes on along the minus strand of OU823269.1, from coordinate 11,921,717 downwards.
GCAGTACCCGGGCGTTAAAATATATTGAGTACTCTTGCCATACCCGGTCATTCAAATATATTGAGTACTCTGGCAGTACTCGGGCGTTAAAATATATTGAGTACTCTTGCCATACCCGGTCATTCAAATATATTGAGTACTCTTGCAGTACTCGGGCGTTAAAATATATTGAGTACTCTTGCAGTACCCGGACGTTAAAGTATATTGAGTACTCTTGCAGTACCCGGACGTTAAAATATATTGAGTACTCTTGCAGTACCCGGACGTTAAAGTATATTGAGTACTCTTGCAGTACCCGGACGTTAAAATATATTGAGTACTCTTGCAGTACTCGGGCGTTAAAATGACACAAAGAGCTTGAAAAAGAAATTGTCTCAAAGATATTTTAAGAAACCGCTTCCATACTTTCATAGCTAAAAATTAACTTTAGGTAAATAAGCATCCTAACATCCGATCTCTACTTATGACCTACATATTAAGAAGCAATAGCTTGAATGATTTAACAAAACTTGTCTTCTGGGCCGGCAGTCTCGACATTAGACAGCGACAAAAATCGGTCGCTAAGTCGTATCGTTTTCAAATTCCTTTAATAGATTTTCAACTTTATTTCTAAAGCGTAAGGTTGAAAATCTATTAAAGAAATTTGACATCGTTTAGACTTAACGACCGATTTTTGTCGCTATCTAATGTCGAGACTGCCGGCCCTGGACGTTCCCAAAAGTATTTCTGTCGCTACAATATTCCTTAAAGTAACCGTGACAGCATGGTACCAAACGGACCTTAAAATTTAGTTGCGTGTGTGAATTATTTCACTTAATATCTTATTAATTTGTTACAGGTATTCAAAAGTGAAAACAGCGCGCTAAATCTTTGGGGACTAAGCAGTGCTCTATACGGTTCAGGAGAATCCAAGACTGCCAATGGACCACGGTATGTACAGCAAAAATACTAATATTTTTAGGTAGGCAGAAGGGGACAGCCGCCAGAAGTCTGGATTTGTACCTGGTTAACGACAATAGGCCCATGATTTAGGCAAAGAAGGAACCTGTACCCGCTATTGCCATATTGTAAGTGTGTTATGCAATTACCCCGCTGAGGCCCTACCACAACCTCTATAGCAGTATTATTTTAATCTTACTTTAGTGTGGGAAAGAGACGGGAGTTATACGACCTGCTTCATCTCTTGCCTCCTGTGTCCAATATTTGTGACTATTTTATACTACCCTAAATAAACTTAGGAACCTGTGTTGTCCAACTGCCAAGAAAAATAAAAAAATAAACTTCTTTTTATTTCTCCGAATCATTTTCATCCATTTTAACAATATTGTTTTTTCAGAGTAAAAGATCCGGAGTTCACTTCAGCGGCTGACTACCTACAGTCCTTACAACAGAAGTTGACTACTCTCTGTGCGCTAACTACTAAGTTACATAAGAGTACTTTGGCGCTGAGCGGCGAGTTTATGGGGTAAGCAGAATTCATCATCTTGCCTACTCTTTTCCCAACTATGTAGTGGTCGACTTCCAGTCTTATCGGATGCTGTTGAATACCAGTATTTTACATGGAGCGACTGCCTATCTGACCTCCACAACCCAGTTACTGGGTAACACGATACCCCTTGGTAAGACTGCTTGTCAGACATCCAGGCTCCTCCTGACTACCCGTAACGACTGTCAAAGATCTCTAAATGACAGCAGATGACATATGGGGTAAGCAGTATTGTACCTACATACTTGTTACTGATTATCAGTAGTCAGCGGCTGACTACCAACAGTATTTACAACAGTAGTTGACTACTCTCTGTGCGTTAACTACCAAGTCACACAAGACTACTGTGGCGCTAAGCGGCGAGTTTAAGAGGTAAGCAGTTTTATACATAGATGCCTGTTATTAAGTTTCTATTAAATTAAAAAAATACTTAATTGCAGCATTTAGTTTGGTACACTTCAGTGTTGCTATCAGTTCTGATGTCACCGAAGGTAGATTTGGTCACATTTAGTCAAACGTTATGGACTTTCGTTTGTGGTACGGTCAGCAACGAAAATCAAATCAAATCATTTATTCGCATATAATGTAGGTAGTGTACAATAAAGTTGTTATAAAAAACATAGTGAGCCGGGTACATTCTGCCTGAGTTTTGGCATGCAAAATTTAATAAATATAGTCAACAGCAATAAGCTTATGAGCAAAATAATGAAATAATTAATAGATTAATAAATTATTTTAACAAGTCCAGGTTCATGCAAAAAAGTGTATCAAATAATGTCAATAATATTAAATTGTTGAGATGTCATACATAGGGTCATTAAAAAATCACTTAACGAATACTAACATTTCTGTATCAAAAAAGCCTTGAGTTTATTTTTAAATTGTTGAAGGGTGTCACCCTTTATGCTGTCCGGTAGTTTATTAAATATTATTGGACCCATGCAGACAACACTTTTCCTAAGTAGTGCTGTTTTATAGCCACCGATAATTAAGAGGTTTTTGTATTGACTTCTCACGGGACCTTTCTTTGTTTCTGAGACCTTAGCAAACAAATGTTTATTCCTTTTTACAAAAATTGCCATTTCCAAAATATATAAAGACGGAAAAGTAAGAATTTTCAAAGACTTGAACAGAGATTCACAAATATCTCTAGGTTTAAGACGACACATAGCTCTAACACAACGTTTTTGGGCTTTTAATATGTTATCTCTTAAACTGCAATTACCCCAAAACATTATTCCAAACCTCAAGACCGAAGCGACCAAACCATGGTATGCTACTAAAGCAGCCTTTATGTCAACTTTTTTTGCCAGGTTAAAAAGAACATAAGCTGCTGTGCTTAACTTTTTGCACACCTCCTCTGCTTGCGGTTTCCAAGTTAATTGATCGTCTATATGAATTCATAAAAATTTCGCGACCTTTGTTTGATTGATCACCTGTCCGTTGTACTGTGCAGTAACGTTCGGTGGAATTGTACGTTGGTGAAAATGCATCAAATTAGTCTTTGGTAAGTTTATTACCAGGTTGTTTTTATCAAACCAATCAATAATATTTCTACGGTTAATGTTGATATCCTGTTCATAATTATTAATATTTCTACATTTTATCAGTACTGTACTGCCATCGGCAAATAGAACCATTGGATTAGGTATCTGAAGGGGCAGATCATTTATATACAGCAAAAACAGCGGGGGACCCAATACACTACCTTGCGGTACACCGAATTTAACAATTTTACCATTACATTGATATTTTTGTTCACATTTTGATTTAAGACAAATTCTGGATATCTCCGTATATTGTGTGCGGTTACTGAGGTAGGATTTTAAGAGATTCAGCACGTTTCCCCTCAGACCGTAGCTATTAAGCTTGTTTAATAAAATATCATGATTGACACAGTCAAAAGCTTTAGTCATGTCTGTAAAAATGGCACAGATAGGTGTTTTACTATCTACATTTATCATTATTTCGTGTAAAAGATCATATATTGCTGTATTGTTTTTATTTTTTCTAAAGCCTGCTTGTTCATTACATAGTGTATTGTATTTTGTCAGAAAGTTGTTGATCAATTCATATATAACCTTTTCTACCACTTTAGAAAACACAGGAATTAAAGCAATCGGTCTATAGTTAGCTATATCCTCCCTACAATTCTTTTTGTGAAGTGCTTTGACTATGATTGTTTTTAAACCGTCAGGAAATGCACCAGTGCTGATGGCTAAGTTAATAATTTGGCTAATATGTACGATTATGTTATTTGATACAAATTTTATAACTTTCGTTGCTACTTCATCATATCCTACGCTATTTTTATTTTTCAACGATTTTATTACCCTGTGTACGTCTTGATGTACAACTGGTGTCATAATCATTGTGTTAGGGTTTTTGTGCAGGCCACTTGTTTCGAGTGATATTTTAGGTGAGTTTTTAACCTGATTAATGAAGTAGTTGTTGAATGCGTCTGCAATTTCCTTGGGGTTTTAATTTTAATTTCAATTTTATTGAGTGAATTCTTAATAAAGTAATTATTTTGAGCCTTTTGCGTTAATTTTACAATTTTCCTAAATCGCCTGGAGTAATTTTTAAATTTATGTTTGTTTGCAGTTGATGGCCTAAGGCTTTGCTCCCGCAGAAGGTGACGCTGCTTCCTACTACATAATCGTATTCCCCTAGAAATCCACTTAATTTTTTTATTTGGTTTTATTATTACCAACTTAAAAGGAAAACAAAGTGTATATAACAAACCAAACTGCTGCATAAATATGTTATACGCTTCATTAACATTTTCTGTCTCATACATTTCAGTAAATGAAAGGCATTTTAGATAGCTATTGAATTTTGTCAAATATGCTGTTAATATTTTTTTGAATCTAATGTTAAATAATTATACAAGCTCTTAGCTATTCCATGTAATGCTGAAAAGCAGTGTATCAAGTCGTTTTGTGTTTGTTTGGATCACATACTTTTGTTGTTGAACGTACTATGAGTCACTTCAGTTTTTACCTTCCAACGGAAAAAGAGATGTGTTCTTATAAGTTTCACATGTGTATCTGTCTGCGGCATCGTAGCTCCCAAACGGCTGGATTGATTTTGTTCTTTTTTTTTGTTTTATTTGAAAGGTGACTTGATCAAGAGATCTTAGCAAAAATAAAAATAAAGAAGAAAATCTGTTCCGCCATTTTTAGAGGTTTTTTTTTTTGCCATCATGTACTTCAGTAACAGGAATCTCTTTTGATAGGTTTGGGATCATTATATGTGTTAAAAATTAAACTTTAATTATATATGTATATAAAAATTACGCGTCACGTTGTTTGTCCGCGATGGACTCCTAAACTACTGAACCAATTTTAAATTTGATTTGCACACCGTGTGCAATTTGATCCAACTTGAAAGATAGGATAGCTTACATCTCAATTTATAGTCACAATATTATTTTATTGCAAATTATTTGTCTATTATTTGACAGTCACAATTATCTGTTACCTCCAAACGATTCTAACAGATGGCGATATCTGTTGACTGGATTAAGTAAGTATTCAATAGATGGCGCTATGTTAAAAATACAAACATATATTTCATATAAGCTACAGTTTAATAGCATAACCACCAAGTGTTGCTGAGGCTAAAGTATAACCTAAATTTATTTTGTAATAAGCGATATACAGTGAAATAATATTATAAAGAGAAAAGATATGATTGTTTGTTTGTATTGAATAGGCTCCGAAACTACTGAACCGATTTCAAAAATTCTTTCACTGCTGGGAAGCTACACTATCTCCGGGTGACATAGGCTATATTATATTATGCTTTCCTACCCGGACGAAGCCGGGGCGGGTCGCTAGTAGTTAAATAAAATGAAGACTGAGCATCAGCACTTTCTGAACGTCAGAAGTTATAAGAGACAGTCCCCAATACGCGGGCCCTGTACACCTTCCCAGATTTCTTGTTGTGAAGAAGAACTCACTTCGTTTTCATTAATCGCTTTGTTTTCGACAAATGATAAATTATTTTATTTCTGTAAGTAGGTTTGTACAAACACTTTTAAACGTCAATCGTATTTTAAAAACTAGATGAGGTCGGCGTTTCCTATCCGACTACTCTGAGAAGAAAGGCCGAAACAAACTCAGAGGTCACAGTCTCTTTTAAAGTCCAGACATAATCTTGGTCAGGTCAAGCGAAGACCATGTAGATTTGTGTCTGAAATGGTCTTTTGAGGAAAAAACACACAGATTGAGTGGACCTGTCCAGTCAGTGCACGCATTTGTCAGTAATCGTGCAGCTCAACTCAGAACTTAAGGAGCTCGACGATTCGACGAACATTACCAAAGGAGGGACATTTGGGTAGGCCACAAAAACTGCCAGACCATGATTAAAATTAACTGAGAAGGAGAAAAACAAGCAACAATGACCCACATAGTGTTCACATTCACTACGACGTATTTCGTTGGGTTTGAGTATTCCACCGATAGTAACACATGATGTACTCCTCCCGTAGCATGAAGCGCGCGTGCGACGCGTGGACGTCCCAAACGTCGGGGCGCACGGCGCGCGCCACGGCGGGCTGCGCGGGCGGCGCGCGCGCCTGCGCCGCCGCCGCCGCGCGCCGCCCGCCGCTCGCGCACCGCGCCGTGCTGCCGCTGTTGGCTGCGTACGCCAGCGCGCATGTACACAAGATATCGCAGAGAGATCATATACACGGTGAGTCATAATTATTGATTTCTGTAAATTGATTCAAAAACACTTTTACGCGTTAAAAATAACTTATGTTTTCAAACTAGATCAGTTCCGTGTCTCCTATCCGACAACTCTAGTTATGATTATAGTCAGTTCCAAAAGTTTTTGATGAAAGTGTAAACAAACCCTTTTCAGATAAATTCCTACGCAAGCACTCACTAATAACACATTTATCTGTATTTAGAAGGTTTCAACTTTATATTTCACCACTTCTTCCAACAAATATCGTTTTGTTAGCAGTATTAAATTATAATTGAAAAATCATTGACGAAAATTGAGATTAATTAGAATTACCCTCAATTTACAAATGAAAAACATCTGTAAGGGGATTTAAGATTAAAACTCAAACTCAAAGCATTATTTCAAATAAACCAATTACAGGCACTTTTGAATTGTCAAGGGGTCGGTCAGTCAGAAAGATGAAGCTAGTTGCCCATTCCAAAACGTAGCAGGTACCTATGGAGAAGAATTACTTAGAATAACTGATTTAAATATTCAAATAAACAAATCACACTACTCAATTTGTAAATGGCACAAAAAATTGGCATCCACCGCTGTTTTCTGATCCATTTGTTTACATTTTCATTAGATACTTTTAGAACAAACCATAATTATAATCATTACCTAGCCTTTTCAAATGTTAGTGTCTACTAGTTTAAAACACCTTTCCCTATGTTGAGATCGGCTTCCAATCCAACCGGAGGCAGCTGTATTAGTAGTATTTTACATAAGAGCAACTGCCTATCTGACCTCCACAGCCCAGTTACTGTGTAGCACGGATAGAATAGAATAGAATACTCTTTATTATGTATACCATAAAAATTACAGATATAAATGTAGACATTTTACACAGGGTGGCACAATGGCCCTTGGTAAGACACTTTCGGGCTTCTAACTACCCGTAATGAATGTCAAAGATCTACGAATGACAGCCAGGACCGACGGCTTAACGTGCTTTCCGAGACACGGAGGGGTCTCGACATCATGAAACAATTTATTGGGATTCTATGATGCGATGAATCTGCGGATATTAGCTTGTGCTAATATTATAATACCAGTCTGTTACTGTCCTACTGCAGGGCAAAGGTCTCTTCTCACACAGAGAAAGCATGAGATTTTATCACCACGCTTGCTCAAGACGGGTTGGCGATTTCAGATTAATATTAACTATAATAATATTATAAATGCGTAAGTTTGTTACTTTTTTACGCCTAAACCACTGAACCGATCATCCTGAAATTTTGCATATACGTTGTCAGGGGGTACAGAAAGGGGGGGGGGGGTGCGGATTGTTCGAAAGAGTTACCGTGGCCCTGGCGCACAGGCAACTGAAGGAACACGAGTGGGTTTTAGTCAGTAAGAGACTGACACGCCCTTCCGCTCCGCCCAGAGCGGGAGGTCATTTGATGATTTCCCACCCAAAAAAAAAAAAGGGGTACAGAAACGGACATAGGGTGCCTTTTATCCCGAAAAAAAGTACTGTTCCCAACAACAATAACGTTCTTATGATAATAGATGGCGCCACGTGTCTTTCGAATCATGATTGAATTATATTATTATAGAAACTTTAGTGGTGTGTTAAGAGCTTTTAATTTTTTATTTAAGTCCCTAATACATTTTGTGAGTCTAGAGTGTCGATAGACCGGTTTTTCATCCTCCTAACTATAATTCCCCGAACAACCCAAATTGATTGTCAAATTCTAAATTAACGCGAGCGAAGCCGCGGGTAAAAGCTAGTTAACTATAAGTCCAGGTTTCCTCACGATGTTTTCCTTCACCGATGTGAGTAGTGTCCAAGATAAATTTAGAAAGTCACATTGGTATTTGCCCGGGTTTGAACCCACAACCTCGTGCATAAGAGGCGAGGTTAGCTTGTGCAAATGAAAATTAATTCCAATATATACTATTATATCCTACTTCCTAGTGATATTATAAATGTGAAAGTTTGTGAGCATGGATGGAGGTGTTGTTACTCTTTTACGCAAAAACTGCTGAACGGATTTGGATGAAATTTAGCACACAGATAGACCATGGCCTTGGTAAGAACGTAGGCTACTTTTCATCCTGGATCGCAGACGAAGTCACGGGCAACAGCTAGTTAATAAATAATAAAGCTGGAGAGTTTGTTTGAACGCGCTAATCTCTTCAACTACCAGTCGGATTTAAAAAAATACTTTTGCATTTGATAGCCCAATTCTTGAGCTAGGCTATAGGCTATTAAACATCACGCTAGGACCCTTAGGAGCCGAGCAAAAAGAGAAAAAAGTCAGAAAGATCGCTAAGCGATAACGAAGTAATAGCGCGGACAGGCGATGCGACGGTGTGGGTCGGGGTACAAGAATTTTTTCGAGGTTGAGGGCGCGGGCAGAAGCTTGTAAATAATATAAACCGTTTACTTAATTAACATTTATTATTTACATTACAACAAATAAATGAAACTATGTACCGTAAAATGGGGTGAGTAGAAATCCAGGGGTGAATCAAGAACAAGTTTAAAAAAGGACTTCAGATACCTACAGATATACAATGGCTACATTGCGAATTACGCCATAATCGTTCACAGCGCTCACATCAAAAATTTGCGTTCCGATTTTGATATTACGATTATGACAGCTGACAGCTGTCAACAATTCGTAACGCTCGTGAACACGTTCATAGTGCTCGCTCAACGTCAAGCCCAAACCTTGCACAAGAAAGACCGCCTGGATATTTTTTTGAAAATGGAAGTTCAACGCATTGGCAGTACGTTTTGTTGATTGAGATGTATGAGACCAAAGATGCGACTCAAAACAACTCAACAGCACAACGCACAACTGTCATTTTTGACAGCGCTCACGATGATATTAATTTAAGGCATGGTCAGCGTTATCGCAAGATGGCGCATGTCATGACGTCATCTATGAAGATTCACTGGACGTCGTTATCACGCTCATGCTAATTCGGAACGGGTGTAAGCACGCTTAAATCGATTACAGTGCAATTCGAAACGTACCCAATGTAGAGACCAATACGAAAATAAAAGAAAACACTGGCAATACTAATGCATAAATAGGCTTCCTGTTGACTATGGTTTCCTTTTTATTAAGGGGGAAGCGCAGGGGTAGCCCGCGAAATTGTTTTTTTTTTACGTTTTTTGCAATTTGCAGGTCAATGTCAGGTTCTATTTTGATTAAAATATGATTTGCGACCGTAACAAATATGGCTTTACAGAATTATAATCATTAGAATCAGCAATACAACTTCTTAAGTTAGAATTGGCGTCAAATGTCATGATTTCATGAAATAGTCATTCAATACAGTAATATGAACTTAGAGAGATGTATTGCTGATTCTAATGATTATAATTCTGTAAAGTCATATTTGTTACGGTCGCGAATCATATTTTAATCAAAACACAACCTGACAGTGACCTGCAAATTGCAAAAAACGTAAGAAAATTTCAATTTCGCGGACTACCCTGCAGATTCCGCCTTAAGTTTTTAAGCTGTAAGTCTTCCACGTTTCAATAAATAAATAAATAAATAAATAAGAGTATTTTGGAACTATCAATGACATCCTAACATCTATATAAAAGTGTTTTTTTTTTTTTCAAACATACTATATAGCAGTGATGGTCAGACTATAGGTTTTGTCAATCTTTGACAGCTATTGTGACTAAACTATTGGATATATTTGATTGAATTTTCGTATGCAGACTGGGGTCGGCATTAAATATACGTAGTTTTAATTTATTGGCGTATTGACGTCTCCACCTTGTCTATATTCATCCCTGCATCTCTATAAACCCCATTTTGCCAGTACCAACACGACACATACAATTTTCTAATTAATCGTCCAAATTAACTCTGGCCACAATTTTTTCACAAAGAGACTTTATTTTCACACTATTTTCATAAGAACTCCTAGCTGCAGGTCCTTGTAACAAATTACCCATGAAACGGAGTAATTTCTCAGGAATTTCTCCATCATTTTTACCATCAGACTTTCTTTTGTAAGATCTAATCTCGCTACGTAATTCAAATGCAATTTTATCGAGTTTAAAGTCTTCATTTTCAATGAAAGCGCTGTCGAAATCTTCAGTCCCATTTTTGTAAACGACCTTCTTTTTAGATTTGGAAGTAATTTTAATATTACCTGCATAGTGGTTGAGTATCTCTTCTTGGAGATTTAGAACAGTGTTACTTTCGAAATCTAATGGGGTGGTCGTATTTTGAATTTCGCATAGTAACGCTTTGTAGCGTTCGAAAAGGTCTGTCAATAAGTAGATTTTATTCTTGTCAATGATTTTTTCGTCTATGAACGCACAGAGTGCTTCAAATGCTTTGGTTTTTATATTGTTTATAACCAGCCTGTCTTCTTCGTTGCAGTTCTTGGTAGTTATTTTCTGATGTTTATTTCTATATTCTACTCTGCATAGAGGATGGCATGAAAATATTTTGTTATACTTAAATTTTTCTAACAATTCTTTGTCTTCCATTGCTTTAGCTGACTCTAAAACCTTTTCAAACTCATTCTCTTTAGTTATTTCTGGCAACTCAAACTGCATGCCTATTTTCCTTTGCTCCTTCTCACAAAATAAACAGACATCATTCGCTGATGAATCCATCTCGACAATTTTAGGCCCTAATGTCTCTTCACCAAAGTTCAAATTCGGTTGGTTAAAAATACTGCCGTATCTGAACAAATCCATGCCGGAGTTAAATGCAAAATGATCTCTCGTCATATCCTTTTTTATAGGAGATTTTCTTGTTAATATTGACTTGAGGATTACTCCTCTCGAAATGTCTGGATTGACATAACTTGGCTCATCCATTTGATAAGCCTTAAAAGGTGTTACTTTTAAATCTATATCACAGGTCGTGGTACCAATGTGAGGGATCTCTATAAGTTTTGGTATATCTATGCTGCAGGATGCAGTGTTTTTCTTAAATGCGTTGGGCGAGTCCATTTTGAGGGGAGGTATGTTGTTGATTAATACCTGTAAATTAAAAGAACAAGAGTTAGCATTTAGTAGAATGAAAAGGAAGAAAAGAAGTTGCAATGTTTCTTGTGTAACAATGGTTTGGCACCATTCCATCCACCACCACCCTCAGGCTAGGTGGAGTGATAATCTCTACAGGGTGGCTGGTAGGAGCTGGATGAGAGTTGCTGAGAATCGAGCTGAATGGCGTGCGATTGGAGAGGCCTATGTCCAGCAGTGGACTGCTGTAGACTGATGATGAAAAGGATTATTATACATAGTTGAAATCACCCAATACTTAGGTCGTGGAGGTCCATGGGCTGCCTATATGATCACCACAACCTGCCTATAATACCCAGTTGCTCCATGTAAAATACTGATAATCAGTAAGTCTGGAAACTGACCATAACATAGGAAAAAGCTTGGTTAGAATATGATGACATCGATGAAATTACACGCACATGAGGCATCTCAATGTTCTTGCTGTCAGTTCCAATGCAATGACAGAAGTAGTTCATGTTTCTATTTTATCAAATTACTAGCTCAGGTCCGCTACTTCGTCTGCATGAAATGTCTAGTTTTAACATAAACTTCTATGATACTCGACAATATTGTAGCTGGATAGCTAAAGTATTGTCGAGTGTCATAGAATAAACTCTTCCACTTCTGTAGAGATCTACGTTTTGGAATGGGCAACAAGCTTCAACTTTCTGACTAACTGACCGACTCTTTGATAATTCAAAAGTGCCTGTAAATGGTTTAATTGAAATTAATGCTTTGAGTTTGAGTTTGACTAGTGGATACTAGTGAAATGATTTTCAGAATAGGATCAGCATGCGTAGCATTGCCACTTCTATCTCTACTCTACGAAGAGAAGACAAATCACTTTCTTAACAAAAGTAATTCCTTTTTTGAATTTTGACATCGCACCGTAGAAATGTTTCTACAATATGTAATTTTGTCTTCTGTTTTTATAGTGGCCATGCTACGCATGCAGTAGTACCGAAGGTTAACCGCTACAAACAAATTCACAAATTTTACCTTTATAGTATAATTACTATTTATAGATTATTTCCTCTAACTAAAATAGAATTTCAAAGTCCTACAATTTGACCACGAGATGACCTTTACTTTTTCAGACTTGACCCTGTACTTATGTATTAATTTAAATTCTACAAGGTCCTGTTTTTCTAGCTTTATTTAAATAAAAAATCATTAAGAATATTTGTCCAGCACAAATATAGTCCAATTACCGGTCTTATCAAGGGGTATTGTGTTATCGAGTAACTGGTTTGTGGAGAACAGATAGGCAGTCGCTCTGTGTAAAATACTGGTATTCAACTGCATCCAGTTAGACTGGAAGCTGACTCCAACTTAGTTGAGAAAAGGCTAGGCAGATTGATTTAAAAAAAAAGCCTACCTATTGAGTTTATAGTTTTGTAGGCCTGAGATGAGCAATTTTTAAAAGCTTTTTCCAGAAAAAGTTATTCCGTTGCCGGACTTCACTCACAGAGGGACACATACACAAGGATCTACTACTTTTAATTTAATAACATAAAATTATAATTACCTTGCCGTTACTGAACATAGAGGCGAACTCCTTTCTATTATTACTTTTTAAAATAATAAACTTATCATAGCATTGTAAATGATAACCTCTTTGCATCAAACTCCTTGGTAATACAACATCTTTATAAATCAAATTCTTTTTCTTCCGAAATGCCTGTATTTTGCGGCATTTTTCCAATTTTTCTTCATTAAATTTCTTCACAATGATGCCTGTTTTTTCACACAAGAAACAGGTTAACATTTTCAAGTGTACTGACCTCACGTTTCTTAAATCCATTACGTTTTTGCGTTTAAAATAACCTCAAAGACCACACCATAGTCTTTATCTACGCACAAATCACTTTATAGATACTTTTTCTACGAAATTCACAGTATCAATGAGAAAACACGGAAGTCAAGTCAAAATTCAAGAGTTGGTTTGTCTCAATGTCAACAAATAACCTCGCTTTTGTGTTCCTTGTCGAAACATAACACTTTTCACACACGTTCAAGTTACAAATCACACAAATAGTACCTATTATTACTTGATAATTGATTAGGAATTAGTTTAACAGTTATTTTTAGTAAATAAATTATCGCTTGCCATTAAAATATAGTAATGTTTACAAGACAAGGTCGAGTGTTGACGTTTGTCGCGCGCGTTTCATTGAACCGGCGGCGGCGGGCGGGACGGTCGCGTTTTACGATAGGTAGCGGAGACTGCCGAATAGCGCCGAAGTTGTAATATGGCCGTGAGTGTAAGAGAGATGGAAGGTAGTCGTGCTCTGTCTCTCCCATGTGTTTTGTTTTGAGATAGTGATGTGATGTGTGTGCCGTCATGACGTAGTTATCGATACAGTTTTCGAACTGAAACTTTTTAGGCGGCGATGCGATGATTGGACGCGAATAAAATTGAGAGTGAAATTTCAAGGACGCGTCACGTATAAGCACATTCAGCTACATTATAGACAAGAAAGATACAAATCTCTCTGTATCTCACACTAAATCTCTCATATTCTTTATTTTTTAAGAAGTTTCACTTCTGTCACATGTACGGTGCTGCACGCGTAATTTTTTTTTCATTATTATGTTTAAGTTTTTGAGTTTTTGACTGTAACTTCTAATTAAATAATCAGTCAATTAAACTAATACAAACTAAACAAAAAAAAACTAAACTAATACTTTGGTTGTCGCAAAGAATAGAGAAGAAGAACGGAGAACAGGAGGGTCTCATAAAAAAAACATTATATTTGTCGATTGAGTTTTTATTATAATGATATTAAAACGTATACTCATAATTAATTACTAAACAGCAAGCAGTACACCATTATGAGCTGACTGTCTGACGATAGTAATAATAGGTAGCCTATAGCAGTCTACAGTTTAACATAGGGCCCTCAGACCGCGCATTATTTTTACTTTAACTCATACACTGACATATAATAATAAGTCAGTGTATGAGTTAAAGTAAAAACTAAAGTAGACGATTTTCCTAACTTATACCTTTCCTTCCTTACTTAACTAATAAGTTAAAATTATAGGAAAATCGTCTACTTTTACAATGTTTGTATATACAGGGAGGCAAGAATATCGATGCGCAACCAGCACCCTAATTACGTAACACACTATCTATCACAATCTGAATCATTTTGAAGCCTATTGCTAATCCACTGTTTCATATGTTCGAAAAATTTGTCAGCTCAACAACGTTAATAACGCAATGAATGTTGTTGAACTGTCAAAATGAAACCCATTCCTATTGTTAGTGTGTTACGTAATTACCCCGCTGTTACCATGGATTCTGAACCCCCCAGCGTTGAAATTATCAATCGTTTATTTAAAAAAAATTGACTAGAATCATGTGCTCAATTCATGGTTACAGTTTGCTCGTCGATGTATCTGCTACCCTGTATGTGAGCACCGTGTATTTATCACATAGTTAATTTATCTGTCATTGCTTAATTTTTAATACTTTTTACCTATTTTAGGATAATAATTTTATTCTAGGTGCATCGTCTTCACTAAAAAATATACAAAATATTGTAAAACATTTTAAAAGAGTGACGGTGGACTTCCTTGCCCATTCTTTTGCATTCGAAACTACCTTTTGGAAGGGGCAACTAGAATCAATTCTATTTTACATAAATGTAAATAAAAATTAATTATTGCAGAACTTTAAATGTATCGACAAACTTAGTGATACCAGTTAAACCTTCCTACAGAACGACCGCGAGCATCGAACTCGATCAATGATAGCAAGGTCAACGAGCTTTGCACATTATTCATTGCGCGTTTAAAACTAAGCAAGGTCTATGCCCTCGCAAACAAATGGCAATGAATGTCATACAGTCTATTTCAGCTGTATCTAGGTAATGAAAAAGTAAAATTGAACAAATTCTTAAAAACAAGCCTTATGACCAAAGAGAAGTTCTAGAAAGACGGTAATCTTCTTCTTCTTAGCGTGTCGATGGCAATCTAAATGCACTCGGCCAAGAAGTCGACTACGTTTTTGGCGCCATCATTACGTGCAGCTGAAAGGACACGCAGGACATGATATTACAAATCATCAGCCTGCAGCAGTCCACTGCTGGCCATAGACCTCTCCAATTGCA
Source organism: Dryobotodes eremita (assembly GCA_917490735.1). NCBI lineage: Eukaryota > Metazoa > Arthropoda > Insecta > Lepidoptera > Noctuidae > Dryobotodes > Dryobotodes eremita. The sequence continues at coordinate 11,906,377 of OU823269.1, read as the reverse complement.
CTCCATTCAGCTCGATTCTCGGCGACTCTCAACTCTCATCCAGCTGCTACCAGCCACCCTGCGAAGATCGTCGCTCCACCTAGCCTGAGGGCGTCCTACCTTACGTTTGCTGTAATATTCTCAGCCAGCACTAATATTTAATAAAATAATAAAAAATAAAAAAAGCGGTTCATCCGTTCGGGAGCTACGGTGCCACGGACACACACACACACACACACCCCCACATCCACCCCCACCCCCCACACACACCCCCCACACACACCCCCCACACACACACTCCCACAGACACCCCCCCCGTTTTTGCTTCGGGGGTTAAAAAATGTAGCCAAAGTCTGAGATGCAGATCATCACCATCAACCTATATTCGTCCACTGCTGGTCGTAGGCCTCTCCTAGTGAACGCCACTGAGCCCGATCCTCGGCTCTCCTCCTCCAGTCTCCGCCAGCCGCCCTTCACAAGTCGTCCCTCCCCCTGGCGCGCGTCCCGCACTACGTTTGCCTAAACGCGGTCTCCACTCTAGAACTCGTTTTCCCCAACTATTGTCGGCTCTGCGAGTGACGTGAGCAGCCCATTGCCACTTCAGCTTGCTTAGTCTTTGGGCTATGTCGGTTACCTTGGTCCTCTGGCAGATGTAGATAATCCTACTTATATTATAAATGAAAAAGTTTGTGAGGATGGATGAGTGGTTGTTACTCTTTCACGCAAAAACTACTGAACGGATTTGGATGAAATTTGCACACAGATAGACCATGACCTGGGTAAGAACATAGGCTAGGTACTTTTCATCCTGGATCGCAGGCGAAGTCACGGGCAACAGAGCTAGTATTTGATATTTGTAGATTTACAGGGCAAAAATTAAGAGGGATATGGATTTTCATGAACCCAGCTTCATCATTCTCGTGCTCTTTTTCCAAATGATTAGTGGTCCTCGTAATATATATTTTTCTTCCATACTACTCTATCAGTCGTCATCTCTGCAGTCCCCCCCCTTTCTAGCCATATCGTCTTCCACACAGCCCATCCATCATTTCTATGGTCTTCCCCTACTCTTATAGCCATCCACATTCGTACTCAGAACTTTCCTGATGACCATCATCAAATGTCCATATTATGACAATCGATGTCTGCATGTTACCTTTTCACACCTAAACCACTGAACGAATTTCGATATAATTTGGCAAGGAGATAGATGGCATTCTGAGGAAGGACATAGGCTACTTTATGTCCCGGTAGCACCTTCTCGTGGGATAATTTCCGACATGCACGCGGGCGAAGCTGCGAGCAGAAGCTAGTATTTAATATTTGAAGATTCACGCGGCAAAAGCAGAAAAAAATGTGGATTTTCATGAATCCAGCTAAATAAAATTTCTTTGTTACAGCTGCCTATGTCGCTGGGACCAACACCACGGATGATCTGCATAACAGGTAAGATTCTTTTACATAACATAACGCCTGTAATCTCCGAAGGGTCAGGCAGAGGTGTACTTTAGTACACCCATGTACATTTCGCCAGATAATGTTTAAGTCCCATTAAATAGAGGGCAAGCCTTTTTTTTGCCATCAACCGGGCACAAATCCAGACTCCGGGCTGCTACTGAGAAATTGCTGATGGAAAAACCCAATAACACTTTGTCTGACCTGGGAATCGAACCCAAGGCCTTATGCTCAGCAGTTGCGCTTGCGACCACTTGACCAACGAGGCAGACAAGTAAGACCAGTAAGATTCTTTTACTGCCTATGTTATCCTATTTTACTGCCCATGTTATCATATTTTACTGCCTGTTATCATATTTGACTTAATACTTTAGTTACTTAGACCTCATTGTGAAGGAGCTCGTTCAGGGAATAATTTAAAACATGGGATAAAAAGATGGCAAATAAAAAATAAAAATAAAATACTACAGCATACATGTTTTTGCATAACAGTCATAAGCGTACAAATTTTCACAAGCATATTTAACATTTTTATTTTCAAAGACGTCTTTGACACTACAAAAACCATGACTACACAACCATTCATGCAATTTATTTTTGAATAATCTCATATTTAATGTCTTGAGATTACTTGGTATGTTATTATATATACGTACACACATAGATATACAACTTTTATTATATTTAGCTAGTCTCAGAAGGATATCCAGTACGAGCCTGTGGGGGTCTCGTCGGTTACGGGGATATGAATCATCTGCAGTACTAAATAATGCCTTATACTTCCTCGCAAGCATTCATGTAAAGAGACGGTAGCGGTAACAGGCCAAGGAAGTAACTACTACCACCATAAATATTTCTGCCGCCAAGCAACGTTCCTGTGTTCCACGGTGTCCAAGGGAATGGGGGCCGGTGTAGTTATAAGCACATGAAACATTTCAGCTTTGGTTCTGAGATGGCAAAATTAAAATCATTAAAACTAGGCTGAGAATCAGCACTTTTTGAACGTCAAAATTACATAAGACAGTCCCCCAAAACACCCGCCCTTCACCACTTCCTAGTGCTTTAGCTGGGGAGAAAAACTGGCGTATCAAACTGTGTAGCAGCACAGCTGAAGAACGTGATCAACAGAGGCTTATCTAACTTGTTAAAAGGCCTACACTGTCGTCCAATACCTATTAACATTGTAATTTGAAAACATTATAAAACTCAATTATTTTTAAAAGAATAACCGTCGAGTTTCGTGCCGGCTCTTCTCCATAGGAAACGACTAATTGGAACCGTGCACCTAGCTTCTGACCGCTCCGGCCATGTAGATTTCAATCAATCTATCTAGCCTTTCGCAACTATGTTGGTGTCAGCTTCCAGTCTAACCGGATGCAGCTGAATACCAGTATATTACATGGAGCGACTGCCTATCTGACCTCCAATCCTTACCCCACTTACTAGGTAACACGTTTCGCTTTGTTAATACTGGTTGTCTAGACTTTTGGGCTTCTGCTACCCGTATCGACTTTCAAAGATCTACGCATGACGGCCGCGACCAACGGCTTGACGTGCTTTCCGAGGCAGGGACGGGTTTCGATATGTAATAGATGGTCACCCATCCACGAACCCAACGTGGCAAGTGCAGCTTAACTTTCGATCGACTCGTGTGGCTGTAATCATTTATCCACGATCCCCGTTCATAAGTTCCCATGTAGGTTTATGGGAAATAAAATGTTTTGTTATATTTTCGAGGCGGAGGTATTTACTTGTACTTTAGTTGTGGCATTTACCTCCGCTTCACAATTTTTACAAAAGATAAAAATAAAAGATTCGCTTGTAAAACCTCGTACAATCGTTTGGAGGTCGACCTTGGTTTTGGCATAACAACGTGAGGTCACGCGTCCTCTCGACCTCGCCTTGAATGTATTGGAATAGTATGAGCGTCATATTTGGCAAGGTCATCTGGGAGTTTTAGCTCGGACATAACATAACGCTTATTTTCCCGAAGGGATAGTCAGAGATGTTGGCACATTCAGCGACACTCCAGTTTTTTTATCTTAATTTTTGAGCTAGATACTTATTTAATCAATACGAAACAGAAGTAAATTAAAAGAATATTAAGGTCAATCCTCAGCTGTAGCCCGCCAAATTCAAATTGTCTTTGGTTTTTTGCAAATTGCAGCTCTGTTTTACGTTGTATATTTATCAAAATGCGATTCGCGACTGTAGGAATGATAGGTATATTTATTGAATAATAATCATCAATTTCATATCAATCGTCAAACTCCGTTAGGCTCGCCCCCTATTACTTGGGACTTAAACATAACTGGCGAAATGGGTGTAGTGTAGTTACACCTCTGCCTAATACCTCGGAGACTATAGGCTTGACGTTATGTTATCTTTCATTTGAAAACAATTTCTGAATGACGATATTTGTGCATAAGGAAATTCTAAGTTAACGTTCTGGGTGACGACAATAAGCTCACCTTCTATTCCGTAGGAGTTATAACATAACTGTCAAACAAAATTTGGATGTATAGTCAACTTTGTAATTGCATTATCACCCAAGTTTGAACGTCCCTTGCACGTCATAAAACGACAAGATCTATTTTTGCTTTAAGACAAATGTGACAGTTAGTTTCAACCTCAATAAAGGTTTTTTTTAGAGTTTTTGTCAAAACTGGTAAGCAAAGCAATTCTGAGGTCGACTATACCATAAGTACAAGTCTACCTAACCCTTCGAGGAATGCAGTCGTTATGTTAGGCGTGCTACACATTTGTAAAGGGCAGCGTGAACCGGCACAGTCGGGCGGCAAAATATACATTCGATCTTGTCGCCCGGCCTGTGCTGAATATGTGTGTTGCACCCCCTATACATGCATAAACTCACGCCTTCTTCCCATGGAGGTAGGCAGAAACTAAACTACGCCAACTGCTACGATCCTTACATACTCCTTTTGCTTAGTTTACGTTTATACATGCCCGCCGTTTGCGAGTGCTACAACGAACCTGACCTTTCTGAAGAACATCACCAATAAGATGTTTTTCTAGAGCGTGCCCTTCTGGTGTTTCCACTCATATCTGCCTTGTAAATACCTTTTGTTACTCGCCTTTCACTCATCTCGTCAACAGGACTAAATCATCTAAGCATACCCTTTTCAATTTGTGTACCCCTTATGTCAGTTACATGATTACTACAAAACAACGAAACCAACTGGTTTCTAATATCTACGTTTCTTTGTCCACAGACTCGAGCAAGCATCCGAAGCTCTACGCTCCGAACTATCAGATTGGGTACCAAAAACTCGCTCAGAAATCAAAACGCTACTACTGGACCTCGCCGACAGGCAAGTTAACTTGCACACACAAATACTCCATGGCTGGGAACACGCCTTAAAACTATCTACGGAAGCTAATATAGACGAAATATTTAAAACAGTATCCAAAAATGCAGTACAGAATCTGTCACCATCGAGATGTCGGTCTGAAATGACTCCTACGGAGACAGAAAGGGATTTAGATGATTATAGCGAAGAATTTGACGCTAATAGTCATGATGATTTTGAATCGAATCATGTTATAGTGTACGATGATGAGAGTGTTCAAGATTCAAAGTTGAATTTACAGAACGATATCGATTCTAAACTGTTGGATGATGATTTTGAATCGAAATTGGATGAGTTGCAAAATGATTCTCTGAGTGTGAAAGAAATTGTTGATACGGAAATTGTTAATGATAGCCACGCTGTAAAAACACAAGAAGAGATTTTGAACGAGATTTTAGAAGACACAGCAACAGAAGCGTCGAGCAGTGAGATAAAACCAAAGTCTTTGAATTCAAAGAGTGACGGCATTTCGGATCCCTTGAGAGATTTCACGGACGTTGATCTATCTTGATTTTGTGACTCTCTTTTCTTTGATTTACTTAAAGATTTTTAACCCTGATTTAGGAACTGTTATTAATACGGTTCTTTTTATAGTTTTTGGTGAGGCGTTTGACTTTATCAGTCAATGAGCGTCCAGTGCTGAAATTGAGTCAGCTAATCAAAGGTGGAATAGCAATAATCATTACGCTTTGTAAGGCCTTTGGTGATTACATTTTATTGTTATATACCGACAAGAGGACGTTTTAGGATATAATTATGAACAAAAACATTGAGGGGTACCTTAAGGCAATATATTTGGACCACTAAGGTACATTTTAGGTACTCATGGTTTCCTACGGTATGTTTTAGGTACCGTTTAGGGTTTTAGGTATCGCCAAGTCAGAATTGTAAGATATTTACGAAATCGTAGATAAATTGAGTATTCGAATATCGAATATTTAGTAACATTTATTTAGAAAAATAATACCTTTAAATTAACAGAGACAGCATGATCCTTATCGACGGCTTTATATTGATGTTTGAGTGTTCAGCCGCTAACGGCTGCAAATTTCAATGTCAAAAACATTGAAATTTGCTGGTATCCTTGCATTTACTAAACCAATTTAAACTGGCATTACTTATTTATTTATTTATTTATTTTATTATTTATGTACACACAGTAAAATAGATACAGATACGGCATATTAGTATTAAGTACAAAGGTACTGCTTATTTCTTAAGAAATTTCTTCCAGCAGACCTGCGAAAGGAGAAATGAAAAAGAAATGTAGACAATAGTGTGTGAGATCAAGAAGAGAAGAATTTGATTCGTGACGTCTTAAACTAGAATATTAAATATACTTACATATAATGCAAAATTTAAATAAAAATAACATATACTTAAATAAATACATAATGCTAAAATAAATAAGCTTATATATATAAATATATAAATTCTCACAGTTAAAAGGAAAGGTAATGCTCTTTTACTCGGTATTTGAAATGAGAAATAGATTTTAAATCTCGAATGCTAGGCGGAAGTGAGTTCCACAATCTTACAGCATGAACAGAGAAGGAATAAGAATAGTAGCTGGTTTTATGAGGATGGGATTTAAGGAGGGATCTAAGATGTGATCTACACGGTGCTTCGCGAGGGCGTGCGTACGAAAAACGCTCACGCAGATAGGAAGGATAAGATGGGTTGTGTAAGATGTTGAAGAGGAGACATAAAATCCGAGTGTTCCTGCGTAAGCGGATCGGGAGCCACTTGAGTTCCTTGCGAAGGTGAGAAACATGGTCATACTTTCGCAGACCGAAAACAAAGCGAATGCACAAGTTTTGCAAGCGCTCAAGCTTGTTTAATAGCTCCTCAGTAGCATCCAAGTAGCAGGCGTCGGCATAATCTATAATCGGCTGAATAAGTGTCTGTGCCAAAGAAATTTTAGTCTTCAAGGGCAGGAGACTTTGAAGGCATTTCAGCGAATGAAACGAAAAATGTACCTTTCGACTGACCTCATTGACCTGAGCACGCCACGAAAGATTGGAGTCGATAATTACACCCAAGTCTTTGGCTGTTTCGGTATAGTCAATTCGAACACCACCGAGATATAAAGGCATCAGAGATGCAATATCAGCCGCATTGCGAACGAATCTGCTGCCTATGATCATGGCCTGGGATTTAGAAGGGTTAACTTGCAAACCAAAAGACTGCGCCCAAGCGCTGATACAGGCCAGGTCATGATTCATAGCAGCAATTGCAGAACCCGCGTCAGCTACAGTAAAATGTCGGTATAGCTGCAAGTCATCTGCGTAGAGATGGAAACTAGAAGAAATTACTCTGGTAACAAAGTTTATGAAAATTGAAAAAAGGAGAGGGGAGAGAACGCTACCCTGAGGAACGCCCTCTGTGAGGCTACACCAATCAGAGAAAGACTCCTCAAGGTGAACACACTGAGAGCGGCCCCGAAGATAAGAATTGAACCAGGCTAGGGCGGATGAAGAGAAATTGATAGATGTGAGGATGCCTAGCAAAATGTCGAAATCCACTGAGTTAAAGGCGCTACTAAAGTCAAGCAATACAAGGACAGTAAGGGACTTATTCTCCATTGCCCAGCGGATGTCGTCAGTTACTTTCAGAAGCGCTGATACAGTACTGTGACCTGGGCGAAAACCGGATTGAAAAGGGGATATTATCGAGTTTGACGTCAAGAAAAATGATAATTGTCTATGAACTATGTGCTCAAAAACTTTAGAGAGAAATGGGAGAATAGAAATAGGTCTAAAGTGGGTTACTAAAGAAGGATCGTTAGTTTTAGGTAGAGGTATAATGTGAGCCTGTTTCCAAACTGACGGAATTACTACTACGGACGGAATTATTACTTATTTATAATTCTATAAAACCTACCGTAAGCAAAGAAACAACCAGTCTTACTAAGCGGTATCGTGTTACCCAGTAACTGGGTTGTGGAGGTCAGATAGGCAGTCACTCCCTGTAAAATACTGGTGTTCAGCGGCATCCGGTTAGACAGAAAAGAAAGAAAAAAGAAAGAAAAGAAAATACATTTATTTGCGGTAAACATGACGCAAAGAAAAAATACAAAAAAGAACGAGTTGGGGAAAAATATGCGTTACATTCACGCAAAACGGCAATCGCTCAGCGTAATGCTACGACCCTATGCGAGACAGAGCCCTAGCGCTGGTTTTCAGCGATAGCCGGCGCTGACGTGATGACGTCAACCAGTGCAGCATACGAAAATTAAAAATAAACATTAAAATAAGAAATAAAATAAATAGAAGTTGACCGCACCATAGTTGAGACAGGGCAGGCAGATGGTGATGTGAACCAAGAAAACACCTTTACTAGGAATGTCGATATTTACATACGTCAGACGTACCTCGTGCAGTGAGCCTCGCTTCCACCTTCCTTACTAGCTAATACACTCCCGGACTCTTAAATCGAGCCGGCGTGCAATTCCGTCAGTAAAGTATACCTTTTTCTTTTTTTGGGTTGGAAATCATCAAATGACTTCTTCCGCTCTGGGCGGAGCGGAAGGGCGTGTCAGACTCTTACTGACTAAAACCCGCCCGTGTGCCTTCAGTTGCCTGTGCGCCATGGCCACGGTAACTCTTTCGAACAATCCGCGACCCCGGCAGGCATCGGCCCTATCGGACCCCGTCAATGGTGCTGATATCTCTTTGAGGCGCGCGTGCAAAACGACGCGCCGTTGACCCGGGCCTGGTCCTTACCGGACGGCGAGCTGCCCATTGCTCGTCGTCCGCAAGCCCGCGCCTACGGTGGCCGGGAGTCGGCTATCGACACCGGACGCCCAGGTTGTCTCCTCCTGCGGCGACTAGGGACGTGAGGGCGCAACGATTGCCTCACCCTCACGCGCTCCGCCTCCTCCTTCGCGAGCATTACTGCTTCGCAGAAGGAGGTGACGGCTTCCCATGCCCTCTCGCTCCGTACCATGGCCTGGACCAGGGCCGGACGCGAGAGGTCGCCGCCACGAGGACACGGCGGTGCTCCGCCCAAGCCGGGCAGACCTCCACCGTATGCTCCACTGTGTCCTAGTAAAGTATACCTCACATGGAATTACACGGTGACTCGATATGGTGGTGGAAAGGACCGAAAGGTCAAAGGCTTAAAACGTCAAAATAATGATGACTTAAAGAAGAAGTTTTTATACAGTTTTGATGCCGACATAATGGCCATCATTTTGGTGTCGTCATAGATCCGAAGTTGAATTAACGACCATTTATTTATAAAGGTATAAACTTCTACACAAAAAGTGCAGGGTGGCTCGATATACGAGAGTCCAGGAGAGTATTTTAACGGCGGCATCAGATATACATTACCTGCCGATACTAGAAAGAACTGATTCCATCCTAGGGTATATATCTTAACTAATCATCATCTGCCTATAGCCTTTTCCCAATATGTGCGGTCGGCTTCCAGTTTAACCTATCTGCATAGCTATTCTCAACCATTCGATACGCTTCCGTGCCGAGTCCAACATCAATCAATGTTATCGATGGACTCCTCTAAACACTGTTTTCAAATCCGAAACTCGAAAAGTTTCACGGTTTAAACCAAATAACGACCGCTATTCTTCCGACGGCTATTGACTGTCGGAAACTAGGCAAATTAGGTAACCGAAAATGTGTCATTTTTGACTCGGAAGCCTATCGAATGGTTATCAATATATGCTGACCTCCACAACCCAGTTACTGGGTAACACGATACCCGTTAGTATCCTGGTAAATTCTCGCTGCTATACTAGCAATTTTGAAGATGGTAAATAATTAGGACAATATTAAAATGTATCCAAAGCAATGTTTAATTAATATCATATCATAATAATAGAACTGTTATATACAAATTCTTAGTTTTATTATTTATGTATTTACTTACATAATCTTTAGGTTTAGAAGATATTTATGTTCTTTGAGATGAAAGAAAAATAACATATACAAGGTGGAGAAGACAATACCACAAAAAAAAAGAACTTTGTATATCTAACGACGTCCCCAGTCTGCATACGAAAATTCAATAAAATATATCCAATCGTTTAGTCACTATAGTTGTCAAACATTGACAAAACCCATAGTCGGACATAAATTGTAGATTGTTATACAAGGGGCTAAAATTACCCATTTTATACGAGGTAGTTTTACTCCTGAACTGTAGCGAGGGAGTAAATAGAAACCGAGTTATATTGGGTTTTTAGCGCCGTGTGTTACTACTTTTCACTACGATTGCGAGAAAATGCAATATTAAATAATTTACTTTTTTATTTCTTCTGTAGCCGCAACGCAATGCACGCATTCTACCGAAGAAATCGCAGCTTTTAGTTGCATTTTCAAAAAATGAATTTTCTTTTTTTATGAAACAGTAATAAGTCGAGTCTTTATTTATGATAGACTTTTTCGTTTTTGTAGGCTCGTTGGTAACACAAAAATTAAAATTAAACTTTCCCCGGAAAATATGCTATTTTATCCCCGCTCTGATCGCTAAAATGACGGACTTTTTGAGCAAGAGGAGTGAAGACACCTTTGATATTTCAGGACCATGATATATTTGATAGTTTCAAAATACTCATAAGTATAAGTATTGCCAGTGTTTTAATTTATTGTCATATTGTCTCCTTCACATAGTTTATTACAATAATTTAACTGAACACTATATTTGTTAGACATTGTAAAATATCAAATAAAATCCAACTGGCAAAACTTCACAGAAGTCAAAGTCAAATAATTTATTTCAAGTAGGCTGTAGGCACTAATAAGACACACTTTTGAATGTCAAAGTTTACAAGAACATTGTTAAAGGTTTCAATAAATTATCAAATTTGTTTGTATTATTTACAATTTTTTTATAAAATATTCAGAAGTACATAGACATCTTGATATACCACAGACAAGAGTAAAATAGACGTGTATGACAAAAAATGTCACTTACAATCCAAGACATTTATATAATTCAGAACATTGCCTTTTTGTCCAAGACAATTTTAACAAAAATAAAATTGATTCTAGTCGCCCCTTCCAAAAGGTAATTTGAGAAGAATGGGCAAGAAACTCCACAGTTACTCTTTTAAAATGTTTTTACAATATTTTGTATACATTAATAATATAATTACTAGCTGATCTGACAGACTTTGTGCTGTCCAGATTTCTATAGTTCATACAAAAATCCCATGGGAAAAAGGGACGTTATTTTTTCCCTAATAAGAACAAAAAAACCGAGAAATCTTTCCAATTTTTCTTCCGTATAAACCTAATTCGGACTAGTACAAAGGTTTTAAAATAGCCAAATCGGTCCAGACATTCTCAAGTGTTGCACTTACCAACGAACAACATTAATTTCATTTTTATTTATATAAGGTCTATCTATTCATACACGAAATCTCTTAAGGGGTAATTGTATTCATCATTATAAACAACTTTTACTATGGGACCAAACCGGAAATCTCGAAAAAAAACAGCTGCTCCCTACATTTATGTTCGCAGAACTCGTCAAAATGTATGGAACAGCAGATTTTTGTTTTGTGATTTCACGTTTTGTCCTATAGTAATAGTTCATAATAATGATTACAATGACCCCTTCAGATATTTCGTGTATGAATAGATACACCTTATATAGATATGTGAAGACGACAGACTACCCTACACTACTGAGGTTTTGCTAATTAATTTATTTGACTTTTATGTTATATCAGCCTGTATCAAAATTAATTAAAATCTCTAAGTTATTTTTGTGTGTGCGAATGTGATTTGATTGAACTGTGCCAAAAATGCCTTAAAATCAATAATTTAATTAAAAATGCAAAACGTTTTTTAATAATCAGAATTGTATTTTTTTTCTATGCTTAAAAATTGATCCTGTCTACAACCTGAGTTTGTGTTCACATAAATCGACAAAATGTCAATGGATCGCTGATCTTTTTTTCCGACTTCAGGTGCTTTAGTAAAAGTTGTGTAAAATTCTGAAACTCTAAAGCGTTTATTTTAATTAAACAGTTTAAAGGCAGTTTTGAATTGTCAAGGAGTAGGTGAGTGAAGACGAAGATTGTTGCACATTTCAAAGCGTAGTAGGGTAGTAGTAACTAATTCGACACTACACTACCCTTTAGAATGTTTAAAACCTATTATTATTCTCAGACTCAGACGGTGACTGCCTCATTGGTCTAATTGTCGCAAACGCCACCGCTGGACATGCGATTTGATTCCCGGGTCGGGCAAAATGTTATTGAGTTTTTGAATCTGGAGTTTTTCAGTAGCAGGCCGGAGTCTGGATTTGTGCCTATGGCAATAGGCTCGCCCCCTATAACTGGCGAAATGTAGATGTACTATAGGCACACTTTTGCCTAACCCTTCGGGGAATGCAGGCGTTATGTTATGTTGTAAGACGGTCACTAATAAATACAAAGAACACGATACTTGCGCATTTTTGGCATAGTTTATTTAGAATGATGTATGTAAATAAATCATGCAATACATTTGTATATAAAGGATTATTTATTACAATATTACTGACTTTTATTTACCTTTTTTCCTCGTCATCAGGCGATCATCATCTCCTAGTCTTTTTTCAACTCTTGGGGTCGGCTTCCAGTCTAACTGGTTGCAGCTGAATACCATAATTTTATTTGGACCGACTGCCTGTCTGTCTGAACTCCACAACCCAGTTACTGGGTAATACGATACCCCTTCCTCGCCATCAGATAAAATAATACAGGGTGGCAGGGACATGGACGCACAACCTGTTGCCATGGATTCAGTATGATTCGGATTCGGGATTCCCCTACGTTGAAATTATTCGTCGGTTATTTAAAAAAAAAAAATGTCTACCGCCCTGTATTTTATTTTTAAATCTATATTGGTGCCGATTCTCTTGTACACCGAACTAAACTATCACTAAAATTCCTTACTTTTGGCTATGAGAATCTTAAAGCTACATATTCTGCAAAACAATATCTATAAATTTAAAAATAATTTTGACGCAACTAAAATTTAATCTGACAATCGCGACTCCACGTGGTACTTTTTTTTCCTACCCCGTGAATTTTTTTAGAGCCAGATGGCGGCGCGCAAGGGTTGCAGCCTCGAAGTTTTTTATATGGAATTGTTCACTTTTTGTATGGGAAATATGAAAAATTATTACCTACATGAAGAGTTCTAGGGGTTTAAGGGCCTCATAAAGGTGGTCGAAATTTTCATTATTTTTGGGATAGGACACACCATTTTCGAGAGATATAAGCAAAATAAAATCAAAAAAAGATACAGTACTGTTATTGCACCTGAAGAAGTCGAGGTGTTGTGGTGAATTTTAGTTCATGACAACTAATTTTATTCCACACCTTTTTAATCTCGATTAAAAATAGCCAGATTTAGTTAGACAACCAAAATTCAGAATAGCAAAATTGCCATTTTCACTAAACTACTAACTCAGTGCTATCTTAGTACTGTCAAACTAAAATATAGTTAAGGTGTGTCACTTTATTTCTGAATGGGAAATCGTCGTTTGACATAAATAAACTAAATTTTAGTGATTTTTAGTCTAGAGAATTTTGTGACAAGAGAATTGACACCAATGTCTTATTTTTGCATTACCATTTACCATCAATGTGTTTAGCACATTACTAAGTATTTCTGTTTATTCCAACATACAAGGTCATTTTAAATAATATAGAGAAACTTCAGACGTGATGAGTACCGATATCTAACGACGTCGATAGCGATACTAAATCATGTTTGAAAAGTTTCGCTAGATAATTTAATTTGACCGTAGTATACCGACTTCACATTTGTTTCAAAACAATAGTGCAGATATATGAATACGAATCTGCAAACGTAAGGTAGGACGCCCTCAGGTTAGATGGAGCGACGATCTTCGCTGGGTGGCTGGTAGCAGCTGGATGAGAGTTGGGAGTTGCCGAGAATCGAGGTGAATGGAGTGCAATTGGAGAGGCCTATGTCCAGCAGTAGACTGCTGCAGGCTGGGATGATAAGTGTGGATAGGGATTGTATGTGTGACCTCTCGGTCACTAGTCGATGCCTTACGGTTAGGCTATTGGCGCTTTAAAATATTGAAAGAACATTAGTAAAACAACAAAAATATATTTAAAAAAATATTTTATTTCATTATCTTTGTACGCACGGAGTGCTAATAATACATTTTGTCATAACTGTAAGCTGATGATGGCAATCGAGACGAGCAACTATCCTGCAACTGTGGCGCAACTATCATGCAACTGTGGCGCAACTGACTAGCAACTGCTACAAACCACTCCCGTCTCCGTAAGTAGATTGTTTATTACGAGAATTTTAGTAACTCGAACTGTATAATCATTCACTGGACTAACAACTAAATACTAAACTTAAGTAGTTCACACTGTTCGAGTAACTAAATTCAAGTAAATGTGCTGAAGACATTTTTGGAACGACGTTCTTTATCACAAAAACTGTAACATTTTGACCGTCACGACACTTTTTCTAGTGTGTTTTTGTGGTTACAAGCGTGTCTATGTATAGGTATATTACTGTAGACTGTAAGAAAGAAAGAAAAAAAAGATTGAAGATTTTCGGTAAACAGGACGCAAAGAAAAAAACACACAAACACAAAAAAGAACGAGTTGGGGGGAAAATATGCGTCACTGTAGTAATTCGAAACGAAGTGATCCGCCAGAGGACCAAGGTAACCGACATAGCCCAGAGACTAAGCAAGCTGAAGTGGCAATGGGCTGGTCACATCTCCCGCAGAGCCGACAATAGTTGGGGAAAACGAGTTCTAGAGTGGAGACCGCGTTTAGGCAAACGTAGTGCGGGACGCGCGCCAGGGGGAGGGACGACTTGCGAAGGGCGGCTGGCAGAGACTGGAGGAGGAAAGCCGAGGATCGGGCTCCGTGGCCTTCACTAGGAGGAGAGGCCTACGTCCAGCAGTGGACGAATATAGGCTGATGGTCACAGTTTTATTACCATACCTTCATTTTTTTTTCATTTAGTTTCTCTCAAACGTTTCTTTAATTTTGTCTGTTATTTAATACATATTATACCGCGATAGGAACTTCGTTCCAACGGTGTCCCACGACACCTCACCTTTTTTTACATATTGCATTCCTTTTTATAGATAAATAATTCGAGAATCAGTTGCATAGTAATTCATTTCGATTGTCAACACCAAACATACAACTTAAATAATAATAATTATATTTATTTATATTCTATTTTACAGTAATTTACAATGTACATTAATAATCAAAATTATATTTTACAATATTTTGATATTTATATTTTTTTGACATTTTCAAATAGCTTATGCATAATCAGCCTATAACGTTCCCACTGCTGCGACACAGGCCTCCTCTCTGTGAAAGGAAGTCGGCTGTAATCCACCACGCGGACCCAGTGCGGGTTGGTAGATGTCACATGTCTTCCAATTTTTGGGTCTAAGACATGCCGGTTCCTCACGATGTTTTCCTTCACCGTTTTGAGAGCAGTGGCGATGAAATAATTTACACAAAGTAAAGTGCCTCTCTGGGTTGGAACCCACGACTTACAACTCGGAAGTCGCGGCCATGTCTTCTGGGCCGCGACTGCTCCATTTTCGGATAATTATGACTATCTGATTGCTAAACACCCGCACTGTGTCTACGTAGTAGATCACGGCCCATTCCCTCTCACAAAAAGGCCTAAATTCCAGTAAAGGGAACATTATAGCCTGATTAAGTAACAAACAATTTTTCTGACCATAAAAGGTATTTGTAAGTTATATTAATATCAATATATTGTAACAAGGATAAATAATAATTATTTAATAATAAGACGAAACTGATATTCTTATGTTAAGATTAATTTTACGTGCATATTATACCTCTAACACTTAATAACACGACATATCCTTCAAGCCACTAATGAAGTTGAAGTTGACCTTAAACCGACGTTAGAAAAAGGAGGAGGTTATGTATTTGACTTTTTTTTTTTTTTTATAACCGTTTTCTTCACAATCCAGTCTCAAGATCTAATTGAGAATTTTTCCTTAAAAAATATACAATCATTCTTTGACTCAAGATGGAGCAGCAAAAAACTTTCTTCTTGAACAAAATCTTAGAAATTTCCAGAAATTTTGTAGTCGACTATAAAAATATAATATGCACGTAATATTTATATTATTTTTATTATTTAACTTCAGACATTTTAGTATTTCAAATATTCTTTTTACTAAATACAGCAGAGAATCCTAAAGATTTGTAAATGTAAACATGCTTTGATTTTCATAACTTCACGCCTATTCCGCGAAGGTGTAATGCAGAGGTGATTAGTACACCCACATTTCGCCAGTTACGTTGAAGTCCCAAGTAACAGGGGGCGAGCGTATTGCCATCAACCAGGCACAAATCCAGACTCCGGTCTGCTACTGAGAATATCCTGATGGAAACACCCAATACATACACTGTCTGACATAGACATTGAATGGAGGACTCTACGCTCAGTAGTTGCGCTTGCGGCTATAGAAGTCTAAGGAACAGGGTGTAAAGTTCACTCACACCTCCATAGAAAAGGGAGGATCCTCCAGACGCGTGTCGTGTGTGGTGGGCTACTGCCCGACGATTGGTTTTTGGGGAAAGGCATCTCGCAGGTCAACCTACAGTCAGATTTTTAATTAGCTGTAGTGAAATGACACTTCATACTGTCATTTTACTAAAGAAACAATGAGGGCTATCGCGCTTGAGGTCGCCGCTAGAGGCGCTAGTGTAGAGTAAGGTCTCTAGATGTCAAAATATGTACTGAACGTTCACTGTTTGCGGGATTTTTTATCACGGATTTTAACGAATGATTCATAATAGCTGTAATGGTTGTGCCATTCTTGATTAATTATGGAGTAAAAAGTTAGGATCAAATTTGGTAACACTTGAAGGAAGAATAAGATTTGTCTGCTTCATGTTTGCCAATTTTAGGAATACTATAATCTAAATATTCATTTGAAGTTTTAAAATGTAATAAAATTAACATAATATGAATATAAGGGTACTTAAACATATCCAAAACATCAAATAAAAGTACTGCAACAGGACCTTACTCGACAGTGGCGCCAACTGGCGAGCACAAAAACGATAGCCCTCATTGTTTAAACTGTCAAGTGGTGTCACATAAGATGTAATTTTACTGCAGCTAATTAAAAGGAGCTTTAGGAGGTTGTCATCAGCTCAACCGGACTTTGACCTGACTGTTTTCCTTTGTCAGGAAAGTATATTAAAAAAAAAAAAAAACGGTAAACTTTGCTTGCGCGATGCAGGATTTTGCGTGACGTCAGTGTGATGCGTGGTACGTGTCTTAGACCAGTAGATCAACGAGGCAGGCAGAAAGTCAGCTATTAATCAAATACTAGATTATCCAAGCATGTTCACACAATTACTAGTCTTTAGGACATTCCAATGAATTTAGAAGTCAGTAACATTTAAAATTGATGGCATTCTGATCTACGTTCTTCAGGACGTAGGCAGTAATTATCAATTTGTTATGACACCAATATAATTTAATTATTTGAGAAAAGTAGCATCAATGGCAATACCTAACTAATTTAAAATTAGGGAAATTAATTGTTGAACAGATTAACCCTAGCGATTATTTTCACCTATAGTTAATCTGTGAACAACGTTGTGGGCTGCGATATTGTCTATGATTTGTATTTTTTTTGTTTTTATGTTTTATATTGTAGCTGTTTTTTTTCTATTCTGTTTGTTGTTCCTTTGTTTTTTTTTTTTTTAAACCGGTCATAGCTGTGGATACAATTAATTTCCCTGAGGGTCCGTCATACCCTGGATAGTATATATAATATTCTAAATTATACATAAAGATTCTATCCAGAAAATAAATAAATTATATTGGTATCATGATCAAAAGTGAATGTAAAAACCTTTCCGATATACCAAAAAATATACATTTTTTCCTAATATTAATTAAAAATTATCCTAAATTACAATTTATTATAACAAGGCATATAATAATATTTAATTAGTGTTTCCACTAATAATTCGCCCCTTTGGGGTTGTTTTAAGATCAAGTTTGTGCCCCGAAGGAGTTAAACTACCCGACTGCAAAGAAGGGTTATGTTTTTAATTAGCCTTTTCAAAACTATCTTGTGGTCGGCTTCCAGTCTTATCAGACGCAGCTGAATATCAATGTTTTACATGGAGCGAGTGTTTACAAGGACAAATTATCTAGAGAAACTTCAGAAGAGAATAGTATTGATATCTAATGTAGATGATAAAAAAAAATATTATCTAAACCTAATTTCAAGTTATTAAAATGGGACTTTTAAACATATAGACATTTTAATGTGCTCCCTATACGTTTAAGTCTTAACTTTCTTGAATATTTTCCTTTTTTTTATGACATTTTTTATATTATATAGATATACTAAACATCTTAAATAAGATAGTTAAGTAAAAAAAAACTTGTATTTCAGTAGTGATTATTTTCACTGTCACGTATCCTATAGTAAATCTGTGAACAGCGTTTTGAGCTGCAGTATTGTCTATGATTTGTATTTATTTCTTGTTTTTACTTTTTAAGTTTTAGAAAGAAAATACTTTTGTTCCTTTTGAATAAAATAAAATTTAAAAAATACTGGCCAATTGCGAATCAGACTCCCACACGAAGGGTTCTGTACCAGAAGGTAAAAATCGCCGCAAAAAACACGTTTCTTGTATGGAGACCACTTTAATTTTTATAGAAATACACACTGAAAATTCCAGCTGTCTATCTACTATGGTTCATGAGACAGCCAGCTGGCAGACAGACAGGGTTCCGTTGGCACCCTTTGGGTACGGAACCCTAAAAATTACACTACCAGTGGCCGATGACCTCGTCATCAGTTGTAGTACGACTTTTTGTTATTTTATCGTCATTAGATATCGATATACCCATTTCACCTGTAAAGTTTCGCGAGATAATTTAATTTGACCGTATAAAATCAGCACCCTTATTGCATAACACACTATCTATCACAATCTGAATCATTTTGAAGTCTATTGCTAATCCATTGCTTCATATGCTCAAAAAAATTGTTTGCTTAACAAAGTAAATAACGCAATGAATGTTGTTGAACTGTCAAAATGAAAGCCATTCCTACTGTTAGTGTGTTACGCAATTACCCCGCTGATCTCCACAATCATTTAAACCACGTTCGCACGGACATAAAAATTTCGCGGCGACATTTTATCACGCATTGGATTTTCAACTCTCGGTGTTGAACCTAGCATTGAGAATCCAACAGAATACATCCCAGCGCGTCGAAAAAACACTGTTAGATTTTCAACTTTCGGTGCTAAGCAGAGCGTTGAAGATCCAGTGCGCGAAAAAGTCCCAGCGTGATATGTTTACGTCCGCACGGACGTGGATTTGCACTTTCATAATCAGAAGATAATGTGGTCAAGGTTTTCATATGCTGACTGTACAGTTAGGAGGATAAATACCTTACAGTTACTGTTGATAACCTTGACTTCAGGTCAGAAAACCGCCGCTGATCAGCTGGCGTGCAGAAGCCACCAAGCCGTAGTACAGCTTCTCAAACTCTTGGTCCTTCGAGCCGGATGATCAGCGGCGCAAGCGCAGCCACGCAACATTCAAATCCGTTTTTTTTTTCGTAAAATAAAATTTGCAACTTTGAGAAATGACGTATTCCATCATAGTATGTAGTTTTGACAATACTATGTTGGTAACACCATACAATAGATATCAATACTTTACGAAAAATATTGTTTTTAAATGTTGCGTAAATGTTAGGTATTTATGCTCGTGACTGTACATGTGCCCGATTCTTGTGATAGATGTACGGTCAGCAACGGAAGTTGATTAACACTTTTAATTACGTTCTAAATAGACCCAAAATTATTAGATACAATACTTTACAGCATTTCTATTTTGTCTGAATTCAACGTCTGTTCAAATTATTTCTTAATCTTTTGCTCAATAATAATAATTATGAGTTTAATAACTGAAGATCGACTTTTGTTGCTGACCTTACAAGCAAGTACTGGTACTTATGTACGGGAATTCTACCCCTTATTAATAAACGCGGAGTAAAATTGTCCCGCAACTTAATACCACGAAAAATGTATGTTTAATACGGGTGTAACTTCTCGAGTTTATTGAAAAGGGTATATTTCTTTCCGTATACATCTCGAATTAATTCTTATAGTAATGTTATGTAATGCAGGTATTTCTTATTCTCCATAATATGTTGCAGGCATTTAGAGAATGTAGCATTCGAGCTAAAAGACTGGTTATTTAGAAAATAATTGAAAGTAATAATAAATAAGTAGTCATTGTAATTTGTAAGTTAGATTAATTGACAACACTGATTGTGAATACATTTCCACGCCATGTTTTGGCGCGATATGCTGAAACAAATTTACTGTAACAACTTATCGCACCTTTAAAGACAAACCGTTACTAAACGAAAATATAAAACGATATGATACGAGCGGTACGGTTGTGGAAGTCACTTCCGCCTGACACTAGGAACTGCCAAACTGTTGGAGTATTTAAAAGTAGAGTGAAAGAGCACTATCTTTCCACTTTGTCATAATTGCATATGTGTTTATTTTTTTTTATTATTTATTTATTATTTATGTTTTAGTTAATTACATTATATTGTTATATATTTTAGTAGTATGTATGTATGTAAGTATATTCTCATATTGTATGTTTATATTTAAATTGGAAAATTATTTAAGATTTGATGTATTTTGTTTTGGGATATTATTAATCGCACATCAAATAAATAATCACCTATCAATTTATTTCCATCATTTAAATACTGACTGCACAGCAAATTAAATACTGACTGCACAGCAAATTAACCAGAGCGTACATACATAATACTCACACTCGTGATCGGTACAAAACACAATATTACTGCACTAGGAGAATTTAGGATGCAAGAGAGAGCGAAGCGAGTTCCGCACTTGGAGGACTCCGACTCGGACAGGTAAGGTTAGAAGGGGATGGCGGGGTCTGAAAGACCCCGCCATCCCCTTCGTGGTTATTTTTTTTCAAACCACCCAGAAGTAGGAGCCCCGCCAGGCGGGGCTCCGTCGACTACGCCTTATCGTTACTATCGCCATTCAGAAATAGGAGGCCTCTCCTAGTAGATAGCGGTGCCCCACGAATATAAATTGTTGCTTATTTCGTTATATTTTGAGTTGAGTATTTTGCTGTGCAATTAGTAATTTTGATGGGAATTCGGTTTATTTTTGGATACAGAAAGTTTTTTTTTGATTTGCGTTTAAATACTACCCTTTTGTTTTCCCTTCTAGTCTTACACACGTTGTCTACATCTCTTTAATATACTCTCCTATCGCAGGTATGCTGGAAGAGATTTCTTTAGAAATAAGCATCACCTTTGTACGTATTTTTCTGTTCCTTTCTTCTTGTTTGTTTATGTGTACATAAATGGTTAAACAAATAAATAAATTAATAAAATTTGACACAGGAGCTTAAATAAAAAGAAATACGGCTTTTTCGCAATAGAATTTAAGGTTATGAAGCTTTGAGTCATCTTTAGAGGTCATAATGATGGAGTTCTATTGCGAAAAAGTCGTGCATTTTTAAAAATTTCAGTTCCTGTGTAAAATTTTATATTTCCGTTTAGTAACGGTTTATCTTTAAAGGTGCGTTATGTACCATATTCTAGCAAATAAATATTTTTGACTTGAAAGGTATGCACGAGATCATATCAAGCTAAGTTCCATACATTTTGTAGATTTATGTGAACACAAATGTATGGAGTCGCTTTTTTCTTTTTTAGCGATTCATTGGTCCGATTGTAAAGAATTCTCATAATTATGAGCACAATGACCCCTTAAGAGATTAAGGGTGAATAATTAAACTCCTTTTTCGGGCAGTCGAGTGAAAAGTAAGCTTGTATAGCTTAAACCCCGCGTCTTAACCAAAGCGATCGATATCACTATAAAGCTAATCCTTATAAAGACCTTATTGGTGATGTTTTTCAGAGAGTCAGGTGCGTAGTACTCGCAACCGGCGTGCGTGTATGACCAGATGTATGAACGCAAACGAGGCAAAAGGAGTATGTAAGGATCGTAGCAGATGGAGTTCTGTAGTTTCTGCCTACCCCCATGGGAAGAAGGCGTGAGTTTATGTGTGTGTTTTGATCGGAAAACCAAAAGGCGCGACCACGCGTTCGGAATCGTCGAACAAAGTGAAAGCGACGAATGCGTGCGCGCACGACGTTCGGTTACTTTAGCACGCGACAAGTCTTTTAGCTGAAAAACTACACATTCCAAACGTTAGTTCTTTTCTTGTTAAAACTCTTACATCAACTCTTACTGGGTATAAACTCGCTAACAATGATGTTGTTCGTACAAGTCCGGCTCCAGGCGTCGCACGCGCACTCGCTGGCGGTAGTGGTACTCTTTGAGGTACAGGCGCAGGCGCGGCGGCAGGGGGAGCTTTTCTACGCCTGGAATAAAAAGAGAGGGAGTTAGAAAATAACGTCTCAATAAAATATCTGAAGACCGATTCCCGTAATTGAACACGTTCAGAATCTAATCGCAATGTCCTCTCAGCAACAATAGGGTATTTGACTGGATTTTTTATTTGGTTATACGAAACATAGATAAAAAATTAAGCCACATTTATTTTTATTTTTAAATCTGTGTAAGTAAGCAAAAATCAATTGCCACAAATGTATGTCCGCGCATCACTTCAAAGCGACTGCACCTATTTGGCTAATTCCTTTTTTTTGTTTTTGCAATTGTCAGGACAAGATTTGTATGAAAGATTTTTTTTGTAAAATCCACCGGGACCGTCAGAAATTTGGATGCTATTTTTGTATGAAATTCACCCCGGGCGACGCCGGGCACGAACAGCTAGTATCTCCTAAAATAGCAAAACTGTATGCCAGTGGCGTGCACAGAGATTTCAGACAGGGTATGCAGCGGCTACAATAAAAATTAAACTTACAAATTTTAGCTTGTTTCAGTCGGTAGCTCACCGACTTTCTACCCTACCTGACTCGTCATGACTACAGAATGCTAATTCTCGTTTACCCAGAAGTCTACGCTACACAGAGACAGCACTGCTGTGATCTGACGTCACACGTCATAGTATCCTCGTGCCATTCAGTACAATGGTCTCAAACTCAAAGCATTTATTTCAATTAAACCATTTACAGGCACTTTTGAACTGTCAAAGAGTCGGTCAGTTAGTCAGAAAGTTGAAGCTAGTTGCCCATTCCAAAACGTAGATCTCTATGGAGAAGAACGGGCAAGAAACTCCAAGGACACTCTTTTTAAATCAAGATATTACAAAATCCTGGGTACATTATTCTTGTTGCTTCTATATGCGAGAACAATGAAAAAAAAAATTTAGAAACAATCCAAAATATAAGATTAATAATAAATATAAGCCGTGGCAGTTAAGAGATGACCAGTCTCAACTGACGGCACCCGTTCACGAACATGACGCGATCGTTGATCAAAGCGACTTTGTGTTATCCATGGTCTATAAAAACAAGGTCTGGCACTCCGGGAGCGACACATGCTTACGTCACTATCCAGTTGCCACTTTATTGCAACAAAACACGAATTATGGCAACATTTTCAGTCACCATTCTGTTAAAAAATATATTTATAGCATTTAAATTGTCGTTTCGTTTTTCTAATCAAATGAAACAATTCAATTTAAACATGTAGGATAGGTAGTGTATGTGGTAGGTAAAAGTAATAAGTCCAAGTACACAAGAAGAAGGATGAAAGTTTATTAGGTACACAGACACAGGTTTCAGTTCACATACACAAGAATTACACTTAGTAAGAAGGAGTGATTGAAATGAAGATAGAAGAGGATAGCACGGATAAATAGTTAAAACATAAACAATAAAGTTATAGGATGTATCAGTTAGCGCGGTAAAACTAGGATCGCTAGATTGTAACCTATAGCTATGCGCGGAGCGAGCATACTGATACTTTGCAAGTCATGGCGCGCGCGCGTCGTCTGTACGGTGCATGAGCGCAACACACGATGGTGCTGTCCCTCTCAAGCACACGGCTCGTATGACGTAGGCCGAGCGCCCCGCGCCCGGTCGTCGCGAGAACAATAGACGCGTCATAGCTATGCCGGCTGACTGATAAGTAATTAGCTACTAATACAATGTTTGTACTGATCTGTTTGTTTGTTGAATATTAGGTTAAATAATGTAAATAGTTTTATTTTACATGCTGATTATAAATGAGTCTAGTTTTAAGTTCTTTTGCATATATATGTATATAAATTATAATTAATTTTATTTAAGAAATACATAATTTATATTTAATTTAGTTTTAGTTTTAATTTAATAATTAACTTAGATTTTAGGACGTAGGTCACCACATCACCCCCTTCCAGAGACCGTCAAGGGCGATAATAGTCGGGAAATTTAACGCGACGTCCTGACCGCGTCGTTTTGACGACGCTACCGTCAGCGAAAGGTAAGTTCCGGTTATCCGCGTCGGGTGTGTAGTGATGAGTGTTAGTGTTGAGTGGTGACTGTGGTGTGTTGTGATGAATGTTAGTGGTTGGTTGTGAGGATGATGTGTGAAGATCACGCAGTATGAAGGCCGGCTTAATGCGGTCAATCGATACGGTAACCTGTTTTCCATTTACCTTTATTTTAAACACTTTGTCACCTCGTTGAATGACCTCATGAGGACCAGAATATGCCGGTTTCAGACCACCACCAGCAGTGCAGTCCCTAAGGAAAACGTGGGTAGAAAAAGCTAGTTCTTTGTAAATAAATGTTTTAAAATTACTATTGTGTCTGGCTGCTGGTGATGGTTGCAGTCTCCTGACAATACTCCGGAGCCTGGACAAGTAGTCCGTCATGTCACCCGTTTCATCAGCCTGAGGGTCGAAGAATTCACCAGGTAGACGTATTGGTTGACCGTAAACAAGTTCGGCAGCAGTAGCCTGGGCGTCTTCTTTATAAGCGCTGCGTACGCCTAACAGGACCAGTGGAAGAGATTCCACCCAACTGTCATTTGCGTGGCAAGTGATAGCTGCTTTAAGTTGACGGTGGAATCTTTCCACCAAACCGTTGCAGGCAGGATGGTATGCCGTTGTTCTGCGATGTCGGAACCCAGCGATTGCAGACAAGCATTTGAAGAGCGCCGATTCGAACTGCCCACCTCTATCCGTTACTATATCGGATGGGCAGCCAAAACGAGCAATCCAACCACTCAGTAAGGCCTTTGCCACTGTTTCTGCAGTTATGTTTGTGAGCGGTATTGCCTCAGGCCATCGCGTAAAGCGATCTACGGCAGTGAGACAATATCGGAACCCTTCACACGGTGGCAATGGCCCCACGAGGTCAATGTGAATGAATGCGAATCTTGATTGCGGTAATTTGAAAGTACCTACTGGAGCAAAGACGTGCCGCGTGGTTTTTGAACGCTGGCAAGCCAGGCAGGAACGTACCCAATCACGGCAGTCTTTTCTAACGCCGGGCCAAACATATCGGTCAGCGATCAATCTTGCAGATGCCTTGGTACCTGGGTGACTCAAGGAGTGCAGGCTTATGAAAATTGGTCTGCGTAATTCCTTGGGCACAAATGGTCTTGGCGTATGGGTGCTAACGTCGCAATATAGTTGCTCTTGTGAACCTGGTACCCTGACCTGTTGCAGGCGCAATGAGGTATCCCCATCTAGCAGTTGCTTCAACTCGAGGTCCTCAAGTTGAGCCGCAGCGATCTTTTCGATGGGCACTGGTTGTGTAATCTCCCCGACGCGTGAAAGGGTGTCTGCCACGACATTGTTCTTCCCGGAAATATGCCGGATGTCCGTTGTAAACTGGGCTATTAGATCCAGGTGACGGAACTGCCGTGGAGAACAATTCTCCTTACGAGAGTGGAAGGCGAATGTCAGTGGCTTGTGGTCTGTGTAAATCACAAAGTCACGAGCCTCTAGCATGTGCCGGAAATATTTGATACTCTCGTAAATGGCGAGTAATTCGCGGTCGTATGGAGAGTATTTAACCTGGGCTGGACTCAATTTGCGCGAAAAGAAAGCAAGCGGCTCCCATGCACCTGCATTCAGTTGTTGCAAAACTGCGCCAATGGCTTTGTCGGAAGCATCTGTGACCAATGCTAGCTTAGCGTTGCAGTCTGGATGCGCCAATAGTGCTGCTTGACAAAGGCCGTCCTTGCAGTTCTGGAATGCCTTATGCTCTTCGGGTGAAAAATTGACCGGGTGTGGACCTTTCACAGAGCCGGTAAGCAGAGCGTTCAATGGTGCCTGGAAGTTTGCTGCGCCTGGGATGAACCTGCGGTAAAAATTGAGCATCCCAAGAAATCTCCGTAGCTCTCTTACGGTTTTGGGAGCAGGAAAATTTTTAATGGCCTCGACCTTGGATGGTAATGGTCTTGTGCCCTTGGCCGAGATGTGGTATCCCAAGAAGTTTACCTCCGACACTCCGAAGACGCACTTGGTACTGTTGATGACCATACCATAGTCTCGGAGTCTGGTGAAAAGTTGACGCAAGTGGTGCTCGTGGGTCTTCTGGTCTTTCGAGTAGACCAAGAAGTCATCCAGATACGCATACGTAAAATCCAGACCCCTGAGCATTTCATCCACGAAGCGCTGAAACGTCTGTCCGGCATTTCGAAGACCGAACGTCATGAACGGAAATTCGAAAAGACCGAACGGCGTTGTGATCGCAGTCTTCGGGATGTCATCAGGATTTACAGGAACCTGATTATATGCTTTTACCAGGTCAATCTGAGAGAAGACTGTACAGCCAGACAGACCATGAGCAAAGTCTTGGATGTGTCGGATGGGGTACTGGTCCGGAATGGTACGTGCGTTCAGCATCCTGTAGTCGCCGCAGGGGCGCCATCCATCATCTTTCTTCGGCGCTAGGTGAAGAGGCGACGACCATGGTGACTCGGACTGGCGACAGGTTCCACTTCGCAACATGGCCTCGAATTCGGCCTTAGCAATTTGCAGTTTGTCCGGGGCCAATCTACGAGGTGTACAGGATACTGGTGGCCCTGGTGTAGTACGGATATGGTGTGCTGTATTGTGTTTGGGAGTGCGGTGTATACCATGTGGGCGAGTGATGTCGGGGAATTCCCGTAGTATGTGTGTATACGCGGAATCACCCAAACTTACCCTCACCGAGGAGACATCATCAGAACGACGGACAGGCGACGCCGGGGTGGAGAGCGTTGTATGGTTATCGATGAGGCGTTGATTCCTGCAATCTACAACCAAATTATAAAAAGATAGAAAATCCACGCCTATTATCGCCTTTGTAACGTCGGCAATGATAAATCGCCAAGCAAAGTCACGGCGCAATCGTAGGTTCAGAGTGACATTTATGAACCCGTATGTGTTAATAGGTGTTCCGTTGGCCGCGCACAATTGGTAATTTGTCTTCTCTGGTCGACTTGATAATGCCGATCGGGGGTAGACACAGAGGTCGCTGCCGGTGTCGACCAAAAATTGCATCTTCGACTTTTGATCGGTGACGAATAAGCGACCAGCACTCGGACAATCATCGGTCGCCATTATTGATTGCCCCGCGCATTTCCCGATGTAGGGTAGTCGCACGGCTTCACACACTTTTTGGCTCGGTCTCCGAAATTCTGGTGGTACCAGCACTGTGGGAACTTTTTGTAGCTTGACTCTGATCGGGATGAGCTTGACCGGTATTGCGTGCGACTACGGGATCTTCCTCTGGAGCGAGACAGTCGCTCCACCTTATCCGCAAGCTTAACCATCTGCTTTGTCAGAGCGGCGACCTCCGAGCATATACTGGTACCCGCAGTACTTGTCGATGCAGCAGTAGTCGAAATTGTAGCTGTTGCTGCTAACTGGGTACCGACGACGTCGTGGATCCGGTCCGCCAGCTCTGCTAGTTCAGCCAGGTCCATCCTCAACTGTGAAGCTACGATGGCCTGTGTGTTTGCGGGTAGGCGGCTCGTCCATATGCTACGCAGAAATTCCTCCGGTACACCTGGACCAGCGAGGTTGAGAAGGTGGCGATAAAATTGTGACGGCTTCCGGTCACCCAGTTCTTCGTGCATGAGAAGCTGCTTCACTTTTTTCTCACGCGATGCCGATAGCCGTTTAATAAGCTCACCTTTTAGCTTCTCATATTTTCCGGTGGGTGGAGGGTTGCCGATAATATCCTCGACTTCGGCTGCGTACTGCGGATCTAGGTTGCCGGTAATATAATAAAATTTGGTGTCGTCCGACTTGATGCTGGCCAGAATGAATTGCGCCTCCATCTGGTTAAACCAGAGACTTGGCTTCTCTGGGTAGAACGGCGGTATGCGCACGCCCACGCGAAATGATTCCGCTGCCGCTGCTTTTTCCTCAGACATCTTCGTGCTCTTGTACGGGGTCACCAATGTAGGATAGGTAGTGTATGTGGTAGGTAAAAGTAATAAGTCCAAGTACACAAGAAGAAGGATGAAAGTTTATTAGGTACACAGACACAGGTTTCAGTTCACATACACAAGAATTACACTTAGTAAGAAGGAGTGATTGAAATGAAGATAGAAGAGGATAGCACGGATAAATAGTTAAAACATAAACAATAAAGTTATAGGATGTATCAGTTAGCGCGGTAAAACTAGGATCGCTAGATTGTAACCTATAGCTATGCGCGGAGCGAGCATACTGATACTTTGCAAGTCATGGCGCGCGCGCGTCGTCTGTACGGTGCATGAGCGCAACACACGATGGTGCTGTCCCTCTCAAGCACACGGCTCGTATGACGTAGGCCGAGCGCCCCGCGCCCGGTCGTCGCGAGAACAATAGACGCGTCATAGCTATGCCGGCTGACTGATAAGTAATTAGCTACTAATACAATGTTTGTACTGATCTGTTTGTTTGTTGAATATTAGGTTAAATAATGTAAATAGTTTTATTTTACATGCTGATTATAAATGAGTCTAGTTTTAAGTTCTTTTGCATATATATGTATATAAATTATAATTAATTTTATTTAAGAAATACATAATTTATATTTAATTTAGTTTTAGTTTTAATTTAATAATTAACTTAGATTTTAGGACGTAGGTCACCACAAACATATACCAACGTAATTGTTAGTTAAAACCTCATTGTTTTATCGGATTCTCACAGGTAATAAAGGCCGTTGGGGAGTTATTACTACACACTACTGGTAACACAGCGGTGATGACGTAGGCTTGTGTCTCCCACGTGACCACTGTGTCACGGAATGCTATACCTGGCGAAGTATATTATTATACCATGGTTTTATCCTACTTATAGATGAAGCTGTTATGTACCATCATAGCTGGTGTGTGACACGATGACTGCTCTCGCTAGCTGCTGCAGACTGAAAGGCTCGCTCCGGGGTAGTGGAGCCGTTAGCATGGGCTCGAAGAACATCACACATGCTGGGTCCTGTAACAGATAATAATTAATAAAAATATACAACGTAATGGCATTTTACAGTAGAAGTTGTAAGGACCTTTACACTGGCCGTTTTTGGCGATTCTCAAATATATATTTCTTGCTTAGTTTTTGGCGAACTTAAAAAAAAGAGGAGGGTTCTCGATTAGACCCGTTCGTATTTTTTTTTAATGAATATATTGATTAGTTAGTCAAATAAATCATACTGGCCGTTTTTGGCGATTCCCAAATATAATTTTTAGCAGACTTAAAAAAGAGGAGGGCTCTCGATTGTCTGCCCATTCGTTTTTTTGATGTGAAACATCTATAGCTGCGGATAAAACCGATTGTTGGCGTGGCGACGCGTCGCCACTATACAAAATAATTTCTATTGTTCCTATACAAAATAGTTTCGATGTTTCACATCTGCCAGGCGTCCCGCGACGGCTCAATTTTTTCTTCTTCATATTTTTAAGTTAAATAAATACTAAATACTCAAATTAGGTTGAGAAATGCCGAAGATATGAGCATAATAGTATTTGTCAACCGAATTGAATAATTTCTACTTTATGTGAAAGGACATTTACTTTTCTATTTACTCTATATTGCATGCATAATCAGCCTATAACGTTACCACTGCTGGGACACAGGCCTCTATTTGCGAGGGAATGGGCTGTAATCCACCACGCGGGCCCAGTGCGGGTTGGTAAATGTCACATGTCTTCGAAATTTTGGTTCTAGGACATGCCGGTTTCCTCTCCATGTTTTCCTTCACAGTTTTGAGAGCAGTGGTGATGAAATTATGTACACAAAGTAAAGCGCCTACCTGGTTTCGAACCCACGACCCACAACTCGTAAGTCGGGGCCGACACCACTGGGCCACCACTGCTCTCTATATTATTACCTTGTAATGCTCGATGAGCTTCGTGACGGTGGAGGCCGCGAACACGGCGGGGTCGTGCGAGTCGAAGCTGAACCTGTGCTGGTAGTGCTCGATGCGCGCGTGCAGCGAGCGCCCGTACTTACGGAACGACACTGAGAACAGGTGCTCCTCCTGCGCCGAGTCGCGCAGGAGGAATGTGCCTGCAAGAGAGAAGGGTGTCTTAGGAACTTGTAAAGGTCATGTAGCTGTATTTTTGGGTTTGCCATATAACTCTAATTTAATTGAATAATAATGAGTTTAATGGTATATCCTATCCTAACTATCCTACTTCCTACTAATATTATAAATGTGAAAGTGTGGATGTTTGGATGTTTGTTACTCAATCACGCTAAAACGGCTCCATGGATTTGGATAAAATTTGGCACATAGGTAGACCATGACTTGGATTAAAACATAGGATACTTACAAATCCCGATATTTCATCAGGATCGAGACTTATGCGCGTGAAACCGCGGGGCGCAGCTAGTAATATTATAAATGCGAAAGTAAGTTTGTTTGTTACCCGCCGTTTCACGCCTAAACCACTGAACCGATCATCCTGAAATTTTGCATATACGGTGCATTTCAGGTGTACAGAAACGGACGTAGAGTACCTTTCATCCCGCAAAAAGTGCTGTTCCCGAGGAAAACAACAATAACGTCCTTATGATGAAGATGGCGCCACGTGTCTTTCGAATAATGATTGAATTATAACCCAAATTGATAGTCAGTCTAATTTAACGCGAGCAAAGCCGCGGGCAAAAGCTAGTGATTTAATAATAATTGATCTAATGTTAGATAATAATTTGATGTAAATAATATCCTAACTTCCTAACTAATATTATAAATGCGAAAGTAAGTTTGTTTGTTTGTTTGTTACCTTTTCACGCCTAAACCACTGAACCGATCATACTGAAATTTTGCATATACGTTGTCAGGGGTAAAGAAACGGACGTAGAGTACCTTTCATCCCGCAAAAAGTGCTGTTCCCGAGGAAAACAACAACAACGTTCTTATGATAATAGATGGCGCCACGTGTCTTTCGAATCATGATTGAATTATAACCCGAATTGATAGTCAAAGTCTAAATTAACCCGAGCGAAGCCGCGGGCAAAAGCTAGTAATATTATAAATGCGAAAGTAAGTTTGTTCGTTACCTTTTCACGCCTAAATCACTGAACCGATCATCCTGAAATTTTGCATATACGTTGTCAGGGGTACAGAAACGGACATAGGGTGCCTTTCATCCCGCAAAAAAGTACTGTTCCCGAGGAAAACAACAATAATGTTCTTATGATAATAGATGGCGCCACGTGTCTTTCGAATCATGATTGAATTATAACCCGAATTGATAGTCAAAGTCTAAATTAACGCGAGCAAAGCCGCGGGCAAAAGCTAGTGATTTAATAATAATTGATCTAATGTTCGATAATAATTTGATGTAAATAATATATGATAATATTTTGATCTAAATAATATCGACACCTGCAAGAAATAACATTGAATCTAATATTTAGTAACTTTACAGGAGAGCGCGTCAGATTTAAAAAAATCTCGCAGATTTCGGTTAAGTCTTAATGCCAACCAACTTTGAAAATATGAGTCCAGCTATCTCCTGGACTCAATTTTTTTTTTGTCGATATATGATAATAATTTGATGTAAATAACGACGTACGACGACGACGTACGTACGTGACGTAAATATTTGCACGCTGAATGGCAAAATATGGCTGATCTTTGTACTATACTAACACTTGTTGATGTATCATCTACCCATATTTCCAAAAATAAAATTATTCTATTCTATTCTATTCTATTCAGGGTGACAAGGATATCGACGCACAACTTGTTATAGAACGATTTAAATTTAATGGCGGCTCTGAAGTGCGCTACACGCTGCGCAGTACCTCACCCTCACCCCCGCTGACACGTGAATTTGTTACTGCGCAGCGACTCGCTTCATGTTCCGAGCCGCCATTAAGTTTGAATCGTACTATACCATGGATCTAGTACATGAATCTAAAGCTCCTGCGTTGAAATTTTTCGTCGGTTATATAAAACAAAAAAATTGCTTTTCAGTACATTTTGACCTCAAAGGTTTTATATTTTATTTTATTTAAATACGTTGCCCCAAACTAGGAATTTCTCCAGTATTGTGGGTGCGTTTACAAACATTTAAACTCACATACACAAACAGCCAGACCCGAAACAACTACTTGTAAGTCATAAAAATATTTATTCCGCGCGGGAATCGAATCCGCGAAACGCAGCGCAGCAGTCAATCACTTAACCATTGCGCCAACCGTGCCGACAAGGTGTTGCACTTTTCTATGAAACAGCAGTTTATTTTGATAACCGACGAAACATTTCGACGTTAGGGGGTCCTAAAATCATGTGTTGAATTCATATTAATAGTTTGCGCGTCGATGTATGCCACGCTGTATAACTAAGGGTTTCATACAATTTTTTTTTTAAATAAATATATTATTTAGACCCCTAATATAGTAGGATACTATATTATAAAGTAAGGCTGGCAACACTAACAGTAGTAGAAATATACCTTCTGGCTTATTGTCAAGTAACCTCTCTGCCTCGTACCGGTCCATCTTGCCCCAGTAGAAGGAGCATGCTGTGATCTCTTTCAGATCTGGCACCAAGCAATGTATGTAGTCCACCTGGAATTATTTTAGAGTAACATTTTATTTATAGACAAAAAAGAATTGGGCGGTACAAAGATAAATCCTACTAATATTATAAATGTGGAAGTTTGTGAGGATGGATGGATGGATGGATGTTTGTTACTCTTTCACGCAAAAACTGCTAAACGGATTTGGATGGAAATTGGAACACAGATAGTTTATAACCTGGATTAACACGTAGGATACTTTTTATCCCGGCAGTACGTTCCCGTGGCTTCATTTCCGACATCCACGCGGGCGAAGCCGCGAGCAAAAGCTAGTTGTAAATAAATTAATATTTAGACAGACAACAACATGTCACGGTCACCAGACTTGATGAAAATAGGGACATGACAAACTACACGTCAGAATACATAAATATAACACGCGGCGTTCCCCAGGGTAGCATATTGGGTCCCATTTTATTTCTACTCTATATAAACGACATAGTTAAGGTAACCAACCATAAATGCTTCCTTTTTGCCGATGACATTTCCATAATTGTTACTACCGATAAGAAATATAAAACGATTACTGATCATGAAGCGGACATAAATAATACAATTAACGATCTAACGAAATGGTTAAATAATAATAATTTATCTATTAATCTTAATAAATCAGTATACATACAATTTAATCAATCTTATAATAACAAATTTAATTTTAAAATGGACATACCGAAAATTACACTTGTAACACAAACTAAATTTTTAGGAGTCATAATTGACGAAAATTTAGACTGGAAAGCGCAGGTTGATTACGTTTGCACTAAAATAAATAAATTTGTCTACGCGCTGAGACAAATTAAAAAAGTAACTAATATTAAAACGGCTGTGATGTCATACCGCGCATATGTTGAGTCTTCACTACGGTATGGACTAATTATGTGGGGTAATGGTACTGATCACAATAGAGCATTTGTCGCCCAAAAGAAATGTATACGAGCTATATACGAGATTCCATCCGACGAATCATGTAAACCGATTTTTAAAGAGCTTGGTTTGTTACCGTTACCTTCATTATATATTTATGAAGCATGTATGTTTGTCAGAAAACACAAGGAACTTTTTAAAACAGCAGACGAAATAAACTCGAGAAGTCGACGTGACCAATATAGACTTGTGCTGGATGAGCTGCCTAGATCAGCAAAATATAATAAAAATTCTTTGGCTATGTGTGTACGGATTTATAATAAAATACCAAATGACCTTAAAACATTGAATTGTAAACTATTTAAAATACAATTATATAAATGGCTCAATAATAATATTTTTTATAATGTTAATGATCTTTTAAAATGAATTCAATGTGTATATAATATGTAAATGTAATTTAATTTAATTCAATATCACAATGTATTTTTAGTAAGTAAGTTTGCATGCTTTAATCGTAAGCAAAACATGTAGATCTAAAAAAAAAAAAAAAAAAAAAAAACTGAACACCTTTGTATACCATGTTTTAAGCAAATAAAATATCTTATCTTATCTTATCTTATCTTAGAAATTAAATCAATACTTTCTAAATATCAAGGTATGTTCAACTGAAATAGTAAAGAAATTTATACTAGACAGCGTTCATGAAGTTCAAGATGACTCCAAAATAGTAAAAAATTTACAGAAATTACATTTTATTTCAGCTGTTAGCCACTGCTAAAACTGTATAAGATTCTTAATTTTTTTTGACTTATTAAAAACAGATGTTTCAGGAATTAATGGATTTATAGATGATAAAATAAATGTAGTTGACCTGTGTGTGCACTTTAGTAGAGGGCGCGTGCGGCTGCGGCAAGGGAGGCGCGCGCAGCAGTAGAGCTCGAAGTTCTCCGCCGCACACCACCTGAACAATAAAACACAATGTTACATCTTACTCATTAGTTGATAATAAAATAATGTACATAGAAAGAAACAAAATTATGTAAAGAATGAAAGGTTTATTCTTAGTTCGTGTTGCAATAGATTCGAACCTTTTAATCCTAAATTAAAAGCTCCAGAAGTCTTTATTCAAGATTCTG
The DNA here is from genome assembly GCA_917490735.1 of Dryobotodes eremita. Classification (NCBI taxonomy): domain Eukaryota; kingdom Metazoa; phylum Arthropoda; class Insecta; order Lepidoptera; family Noctuidae; genus Dryobotodes; species Dryobotodes eremita. The sequence goes on along the minus strand of OU823269.1, from coordinate 11,871,554 downwards.
TTTTTGTGAGTCGAGTGATAGAGTAGTGTGCATAGTTTTAATAGTTCGTTCGTACTTGTGTACATAGTAGACTATTAGAGTTTCAGGGTAAATTTCTACACTGACAACCCTATTGAGACAGAAAATGTTCTGTTATCTCTTTCCCACAAGCGCTCTGATTGGTTGAATCGCTCTGACCATCTAGATATTTCCTTCGATTCTATTCTCTGATTGGCCGCATCCAGAAACGCCGAGTTAGGACTAGAAATTTGAATCAAAATTGTTCACTATATAAGCGGCGCCCGCTCGGCGCGAAGACAGAATTATTTGACACGTGATACAAAGCAGACGAAGTGTTCGTTGCAAACCAGAGAAGTTTACTTGACTGGCTAGTTATATTGAATGTTATATCACGTTTATTGTGAAAGTACTCCAAATATAGAAGAAAGAAATCTCCAGTGGTTTTATTACTCACTAACCCAGCACACAAATGAGGCTGTAGGCCATAGTTCTCGAAAATAATTATTTTCGGCCGGACAGTAAATATTTTTGCTATAGATACAAAAATCTAGATTTATCGATATTCGATACGGAAGAGAAATAGGACGCAATTAATGTTCATATTGGACTTTTTTGGTTACGCTTGTTGGCCGAAAATGCAACGTCGTTAATTCGAAATTCGTTTTTCTTTTGCCCGATTGTGTTTTGTCGCTATCTCCGATACTCGTCGGTCAAGTTTCGCCACAGACAACTTAGCCCCGTAGACACCTCATTAAGAACATTTTGTTCGAATATACTATCGTCAAAAGTCAGGGGGGGCCGAGGTGCAAAGAGAGCTGTGATTGGCTATTTCAATGTCACATGTCATACGTCATATGACTCATAGGACGGCTTAGGGTCGGTATGAGACTCGATATTTTTTATCGATAAGCAACATTTGTAAGTACTTAGATTTATGTATCTATTGAAAAAGGTACACCGATCAAATACTAATCTCACATTATAGCACAGAGTATACCGTACCGTAATTCGTTATACCTAGTACTTACATCTAGGTATACTTAATTCAGGAAATATTTTTGCATCAAACAGAAAATAGTTTTGGAGAAGCACGTGCCACATTTGCGCCACATTCCATGCACTGAGTGTATTAATTAGTGCCAAAATATTTCGGGAATTAAAAAACAGAAGTCGATAATATCTGACAATATTGACAAGTGACCCACCAAAGTTGGTAACAAAAGCGTTGGTACAGCAGTAATAAATAAAATTTGTCGTTTCTTTTTGAGTTCAAAGCAATCCGTCGTAAAATGACGGGAACATATAACACTATTTTGTAGTGGGACACCAATTTTCATCTCGTTTTGTAGCACTTATAAAAAATTTCTTTAATTCTAGGCATTTAGGAAAACTTTAAAATAAAATAATGATTATTTATTTATTTTATATTTGTGGTAACATATCGATATTTTATTTGTAGATTTGTTATCGATTCATCATCACTACCGATGATAGAGCGAGATAGTCATATATAAATTAAAACGTGAAAGAAAGAGATTTTGCAAAAGACATCAACGAGCGCTACCGCACCTTTGCATTTGTTTCGTATTCAAATATTGTCGTTAAATTATTTTTTTAAATTATTTTATGCTTCTAGATAACTTAGCGGTGAAATGTAATGCCGTCTTTGTGTAACCTCGAAGTTCTGCTACATTTTCCGCACCAATTCACTGCACAATACGGCATTTTGAATATTCTTTTCGATTTTTAAAACCTCAGAACAATAACTAAAACACGTCAACATTCAGTAACGGACTGACTGGCGCTTCCTAGACGAGTTGGGGGCGTGGCCATCACATATGAGGCCGTAGAGCTAATGCTTGGCGAGCGCGGTTGCCCTCCTATGCGGTGTCTACGGGGCTAAGTTGTCTGTGAGTTTCGCCAACTAAAGGTCATGGCCCACATCAACTCGGAAAGGGATCGTCACCGTATCGACTTTCGCCCCTCGGCGTCAAACAGGTGACAAGCTTTTTTTTTTTGGGTGGTAAATCATCAAATGACCTCTCCCGCTCTAGGCGGAGCGGAAGGGCGTGTCAGACTCTTACTGACTAAAACCCACCCGTGTTCCTTCAGTTGCCTGTGCGCCAGGGCCACGGTAACGCTTTCGAACAATCCGCGACCCCGGCAGGCATCGGTCCTATCGGACCCCGTCAATGGTGCTGACATCTCTTTGAGGCGCGCGTGGAACACGACGCGCCGTCGACCCGGGCCTGGTCCTTACCGGACGGCGAGCTGCCCATTGCTCGCCGTCCGCAAGCCCGCGCCTACGGTGGCCGGGAGTCGGCTGTCGACTCTCGACGCCCAGGGTGTCTCCTCCTCCTAAGGCTTCAACCTAACGTCAGCACGTAACCAAAGCGGATCAGCAGCTCCGATACGTCAACTCGGCGACGCCGCGCTTACGGCTCGCCGACTGTAGTGTGCTGCAGGCCGCGGGGGGGTGGGGCAAGGGTGGACCAAGAGACGTAAGCTGCGGTACGGTAAAATAATTATCTACGAATAGCTTTAATCCACAATCTTCTAAGTTTAAGGTCTTTTGGAAAATGGTAGACTCCAATTTCCAAGCATTTAGGAACACCACGAGTAATTTTCGCAAAAATAAATAAACCCACCTCACGCCTTGAATTATTCGCTTGTTCTGGGAACTAGCTACAACAGCACCATTTTGACAGCTGCCTTCTCCATCGTGTCTCATTAGCGATGCTGGACGAGGTAAACCTCACTCTTTGCAGTATGAACACTTTCGCGTAACTAAGTACAGTGAGAGCAAATCTAGCGATTTAACCCTTTAACGAGCAGTACGAAGTACGTACATTTTTTTGTTTTAATGAGTGTTGACGTAGTTAGAGACCCCCTACAAAACATTTCTGAACAATTCCTCCCCCTAGATATCCCTATTTACTTTTATGGGGGGTGGCAATATATTTGTTTTGTAATTTTTATGTACGTAGATTAAAAATATTATTCTGCCAAATCGATTACGCGCCAGATTCAAAATACCGCCGAGGCAAATATTTTGCCAACGCTTGAGAAAGGGTTAAATCTTTGGGCACCGGGGTTTGACTATACGGTGTCAAAAACGCTCTCTAAGAAAACACACCAACTTACTTTCATAAACAATGTTCTAGTGACGTCTTTCAGCGGTAAATTGCGGACACTATGTCACCGCTCTTGTAGAAAACTGTAGCTTAACTTACGGTCACCGAAAATGATAAGTAACCAGAGTCGTCGGATATAGTTATATATACAGGGTTACTGGTAACTCGACGTATTCCTTGCAGGACGTCATAGTAGGGTTAAAATGCAACAAATTAAGCCACCAAATGTTCTACCGAAAATCAGTAGCTTTTGAGTGATTTTTTAATAAAGTAATGACAAAAATTGCGAAAAATAAAATGTTTAATTAGTGATCTTTGCCAAAGTTTTAGGCATTTTAGATTTTTAAATATCAACAAAGATCTGCTACAGCATCAGCTACTATAATAACTTAAATTCCAGTATAGTCGCGCCGTAAATCATTTTTAAATTGGATTTTTCATAAAACAACTAAAAACCTTATTATCTTAAAAACTACTGAATTTCGGTAGAACATTTGGTGGCTTAATTTGTTGCATTTTAACCCTACTATGACGTCCTGCAAGGAATACGTCGAGTTACCAGTAACCCTATAAGTTTAGTAAGAAACCGATGGCAGATTTCGAATAAAATAAGATTAAATTAATAGAAAACAAACAGTTTATAGAGGTATGAGGAACAGGGTGTAAAGTTCACTCATACTCTATGGAAAAGGGAGGATCCTCCGACCAGACGGGTGTCGTGTCTGGTGGGCAACTGCCCGACGATTGATGTCGGGATGTTGTATATATGCTAGTTGCGCGGTAAACTCTGCTTGCGCGATGCAGGATTTTGCGTGACGTCAGTGTGACGCGTAGCTCGCATGTGGTGTTGTAGATGCCGCTACAAGTTAATTCATCAAATTAAATTTCAATACTCAATACTTTATTGCATTCCATAATGTGTACATCAACAGTTGGTATGTTAAATAAAACATCGAATCAATTATGGACCCTGTCGGGCACAGCAAAGTAATTTTTTTATTGGAGAGAGGATACATCGAAGAGGTATCAGACCGGGGGGGTCGGGGGGGTCGGGAGGATCGAGGTTCATTCGAAAACATCCATCGGTTTTTTACTAAACTTCAACTATATCCGACGAACCAGCGGGGTAATTACGTAACACACTAACAGTAGGAATGGGTTTCATTTTGACAGTTCAACAACATCCATTGCGTTGTTTACGTTGTGGAGCAGACAAATTTTTCCACCATACGAAGCAATGGATTAACAATAGGCTTCAAAATGATTCAGATTGTGATGGGTAGTGTGTTACGTAATTAGGGTGCTGGGTCCTTATCTCTTTTGGTGACTGTACCTTGATGTTACGTTGTTGAAAGTAATGTAGTGTAACGTTACCTGGAAGTGCGGATGCAGTCGAATGGCGTCGTTGGTCTGTGTGAGCTCCGCGCGCCTGCCTTCCTGGGAACTCTCTCCTTCCGCGCTGAAATCACAACATCAGAGCTTTGAATATTCCTGCCGGGGTCGCGGATCGTTCGAAAGAGTTACCGTGGCCCTGGCGCACAGGCAACTGAAGGAACACGGGTGGGTTTTAGTCAGTAAGAGTCTGACACGCCCTTCCGCTCCGCCCAGAGCGGGAGAGGTCATTTGATGTATTACCACCCAAAAAAAAAGAGGTTTGAGTATTGGTCTCTGAACATTTTGTACTCAAAGGATTCTGTGTATGAATTAATAGAGATGTAGTTGCATTGACCGAGCGAGCGCGAAGCGTCTCCGTTTCAGCTTGGGCAAAAATGATTTCGTATGTCCGGATGTCCGGCGGATGGCTGTTCTCCTCTACAAACCCTGCAGTCTCGACATTAGACAGCGACAAAAATCGGTCGTTAAGTCTAATCGATGTCAAATTTCTTTAATAGATTTTCAACCTTATACTTTCGAGATAAAGTTGAAAATCGATTAAAGAAATTTGACAACGATACGACTTAGCGACCGATTTTTTTCGCTATCTAATGTTGAGACTGCAAGGGCTGGTCGCATTCTCAACCGATTCTTGTGAAATTTTGTGAGCAGGGCCGGCAGTCTCGACATTAGATAGCGACAAGAATCTGTCGCTAAGTCGTATCGATGTCAAATTCCTTTAATAGATTTTCAACTTTATATCGAAAGCATAAGGTTGAAAATCTATTATAGAAATTTGACATCGATTGGACTTAACGACCGATTTTTGTCGCTATCTATGTCGAGACTGCCGGCCCTGGTTCGATAATTATATAGAATTTTTCAAAATGGGGGTTGAAGACGTAAAAAAATAATATTTCAGCCATTTTGCGTTCTTTTTGTTTTAAGGTGCGCGGTGAATATTTATTCAGTTATAAGCTGTGCAAAGACAGACTCGCGAGGTCTACAGCTCACTGAGCCACTAGTGTTATTCAAGCAATTTTTGTTGGAAAAAGTCGTGAGATATGTAAGAAACCTTCTAAATACGGATGAATGAGTTATTCATTCCCTTTAAGTGAGTGATTGTGTAAGATTTTAACTTGAACAGTGTTTGTTTACACTTCTTTCAGATACTTTTGGAACGGACTATACAGGAAAACTTACAAAGGAGACCAAACTTATCTTTAAGGCGGAACCTTCAGGGTAGCCCGCGAAATTCAAATTTTCTTACGTTATTTGCAATTTGCAGGTCACTGTCAGGTTGTATTTTAATTAAAATATGATTCGTGGCCGTAACAAATATGGCTTTACAGAATTATAATCAAACAGAGCACCTGCCATCTTATCTCTACACCACCCTTGGTTGACTGGTAGAGAATGCCTGAGGCATTAAGTTCGACTTTGTATGTTATTGTGTGCGAGAAGATTAAATAAATAAATAAACTAGAAATGTATAGCTAGATCATGTAGCTGTGTACAAGTAAGTTCTGTGGTTTTGGTATTGGCAGTCTGGCATTTTGAGTGCTTTATGCGGCCTACCCAAATGTCCTTTCTTTGGTATTGTTCGTCGAATCGTTGAGCTCCTTAAGTTTTGAATTGAGCTGCACGATTACTGACAAATGCGTGCACTGACTGGAAAGGTCCACTCATTCTGTGTGGTATTTTTTCCTCAAAAGACCATTTCAGACTCAAATCTACATGGTCTTCACATGATCTGATCAAGATTATGTCTGGACTTTAAAAGAGACTGACCTCTGAGTTTGTTTCGGCCTTTCTTCTCAGAGTAGTTAGATAGGAAACGCCGACCTCATCTAGTTTTAAAATATGATTGACGTGTAAAAGTGTTTGTACAAACCTACTTACAGAAATAAAATCATTTATCATTTATCGTGACGTAATACTAACGTTCGAGGCGCGACAGACAGCACGTAGACTTCAGCGGTCGGCTCACCGTTCTCCCGGCTTGTGTCACCATCTGAAACATTAATTAATATGATAGTCATCAAACTCAAACTCAAAGCATTTATTTCAAATAAACCAATTACAGGCACTTTTGAATCATCAAGAGATCGGTCGGTCAGAAAGATGAAGCTAGTTGCCCTAGTTGTACCTATGGAGAAGAACGGGCAAGAAACTCCACAGACACTCTTTTAAATCAACATATTGTCACAAAAAATTGGTTACATCATTCATATTGAAATTATACATGTGAGAACTACGTAGAAAGACGTGCACGTTAAAAGCGCCCTAAATAAAAATAAAAAAACAATTCAGAAATTAAAACAAGCCGTGGCAGCTAAGAGATGGCCAGTCCCTACTGACGGCGCCCGTTCACGAACATGACGTACGGATCAGCACCATTCAGCGCAACCATTTTGAAGGGAACTTAATGATCCAACACACACGCCACCACCAGCGAGACAATTGAGTGAGCATGACATACTCTCAGCCGGCACATGCAAGTCAATGAAAGACATCAACATCTGCCCAGTTTTTTCCCCAACTATGTCGGGGTCAGCTTCCAGTCTAACCGGATACAGGTGAATACCAGTATTTTACATGGAGCGACATTACATTTTTAAATCCGACTGGTAGTGCTAGAGATTAGCTACGTACAAAAATACAAACAAACTCTTCAGCTTTATTATTAGTATAGAAGATAGCCTAATTATGACGTAGGTCTTACCTGCATTTATGACAATCGCGTCTAGTTCCCTTCGTAGGTCCCTGGCGCCGAGCGTTAGAACAGCGGCCAGCCTGGAAATACAAATAATACATTTTTACAAGACAAACAAATAGTTTGGGAGAAGGACAGAGGATTATAAAGTCCTTGCAAGTTATCAGGCCCAGGAAATGTTGGTAGGCGACAAAATTAAGGAGGGGTTATCGTTTGTGCTCACCAGTTGGCGCCACCGGCGAGTAAGGTCCTGTCAGTATTTTTATTTGATGTTTTGGACATGTTTAAGTACCCATACATTCATATTATGTTTACTTTCTTACATTTGAAAACTTCAAATGAATATCTATACATCTATACAAATAAATAAAATTCAAGTGTCTGTTTGTAATGCCAAAATAACAGCTTTTTACTAAATGCATATGATAGTCTATATGGGACTTATAACAAAATACCAATTTTTAACATTTTTATCTGTCTGTTTGTTTGTTTGTTCCGGGTAATCTCCGAAACGGCTGGACCGATTTTGACGGGACTTTCACTGGCATATAGCTGATGTTATAAGGAGTAACATAGGCTACTTTTTGCACCGGCAGCACGGTCCCGTTGGATAATTTCCTACATTCACGCGGGCGAAGCCGTCAGCAGCAGCTAGTTTATATTATAATGGTCCTAGTTTTTCATTTGTGACTTTGAGTTACAGCTATGTGAATATAATCAAGTATAATGAAACAAGTGAATGTCGCTAACAGACTAAAAATTATTTCATACAAAAAAATACATAACAAGTCATTCTACCACAGATAATACACAATGCAGTAGAGGTATAGTTTTTACATTGCACAATAGATAGCGTTACTAGTAGCTAAATAGAAATACTTTTATTATTGAAAAAAATGGCGGGAATAACACGAAGGAAACTAAAACTAAAATAAAAAATTATTGAAAATAATGGAAATCGTTGTCAAGAAATATGGAAAATAAGTACCTAGCTAAGTATTATTTGTTCTTTGTATCAAGTTTGTACCTGGAAAAGTGGAAACCTAAATTATCAAGCCCACCAAACCAAGGATTGATTTTAGCGAGTGAATTGTGTAGTGAAAGTTTTGTGCTAAATAATACCTCCCGCCGCTTGACAGAATTATTAAAAAATAAGACTTGTTATCGAGGAAATTAAATAAACTAAAGATTTGGCTAAAAGGTCTTAGCAACCAGGCCATAAAAATTGTTATAAAAAAAAAATACGTTTATTATTTTGATACATCATAACAACATCCAGCATTGCATTGTAAGCTGTCACGGCCTTTATGCCTGGAGGCTTTTATGAAGTTATTAAGTTAAGTTTACTTTTTATTTTTTTAGCTTGAGTGTAGTTTTTTTATTGTATTTGTTGGTATATTGGCGTGGCTAGCGGACATATGGCAAATAATTTAACTAATGTTCTGTGTCTTGTAATGTTAATTAATTTGCATAACTATTATTGTATAGAATCAAGTTTTTAAGATATTGCATAGCTTTTATCGCGGGCTTTGAGCGCGGCGACCGAATCAAGAAATTCCGTAACGAAAATAAAACCTAACACCCCCCACTCCGCCTACCATGTCGCTCGGCCGAGCGTTCGCTTAACGTGTATGTATATGGTACGACTGTACTTGAATTCATATCAAAGAAAAAATAAACTGCATAAATAAAAAATAAATAAATAATTATAATTGCATAAGTTGAAAAAAATGCTATGCAATAGCTTTACCGCGGCAGTCCCCGAGTGCCACACGTGTTTTTTTTTTCTAACTAAACAGAAAGCTGTGATGCTGGGAATTTGTTGCTTCACTTCTCCCCAGCTAAAACACTAGGAAGTGGTGAAGGGCGGGCGCGCCGGTGGACTGTCTTATGTAATTTTGACGTTCAAAAAGTGCTGATTCTCAGCCTAATTTGTATAAATGACTTTTGATTTGAAAAGCTACTTTTTCAAAGATAACTCAGTGGAAATATTGTTTATTTATTAATAACCAACTTATATTAAACATTATTTATAATCTGTAATTTTTATGGAGTACATAATAAAAAGTATTTTATTCTTATATTTACAATTTGCAACACACACACGTTTAAAGTGACTTAAAACTTGATTGGCAGCTATTTGTGGTAGAGTCAACCCATATTATTTTCCAAAGCCAAGTACGGTCAACTGCATAAATGAGGAGCTGGCGAACAGAACCGGATTGGTCCGCAAAAATAAATTTTACACACTGGCTAAAAAACTAATCTTTATATATATAAAAATTACGTGTCACGTTGTTTGTCCGCGATGGACACATAAACTACTGAACCGAATTTGATTTGCACACCGTGTGCAATTTAATCCAACTTGAAAGATAGGATAGCTTACATCTCTATTTATAGTCGCAATATTATTTTATTGCAAATTATTTGTCTATTATTTCACAGTCACAATTATCTGTTAGCTCCAAACGATTCTAACAGATGGCGATATCTGTTGACTGGATTGTCTAAGTATTCAATAGATGGCGCTATGTTAAAAATACAAACGTTTCATATAAGCTACAATTTAATAGCATAACCACCACGTGTTGCTGAGGCTAAGGTATAACCTAAATTTATTTTGTAATAAACGAAATACAGTGAAATAATATTATAAAGAGAAAATATATTATTGTTTGTTTGTATTGAACAGGCTCCCGAAACTACTGAACTAATTTCAAAAATTCTTTCACTGTTGGGTTCTATCTCCGGGCGACATAGGCTATATTTTATTATGCTTTGCTACCCGGGCGAAGCCGGGGCGGAAGCTAGTATCAATATATGGAGGTGATTAATAACATAACAATGCATTATTATAGGTAAGTGGATTAGATCTATTGTTGCATGAGTAATAATTGTTTTGTAAACTTTTATATTCTAGAAGTTATTCAAGAAATAAAAATGTACTAATCTGGTTTTGTTTGAAATAGGTGGACTTATCCGGTTGTCCGCCTTAGAATGAAAGTTGATGAAATTTTTAAAATCTTTCAAGTTGGATATCGGACTGATCCTGTTTCGTTTGAAAATGCACTTTTTAAAGCCTTTTTTGGCCAACTAAGAGCCGTTTTTGATTGAAAATATTAACAGGGATCGAAGCAACGAGTCTTGTACGTCATGATTCGAAAAAAAAAAAAATGCTTTTAAATTTATAATGGACTACTCCGATTCTGTTCGCCAGCATCTCAAATATAAATGACTATATGTATTATATAAATGAACTTACCTGTCATCACTAACTCTCCTGTAGGCTGTACACACGCAGGCCGGGCGGCGCCAGCGCCGACGTCTGCACGCGCACTCGCGGCCGCTCCATCTGGAGCAATGGGTGCAAGTTTATACAACAATTATGCTCGAAAATAAAAACAAAACAAGGTAAAAATAAATATAACCGACAAAAAAAAAACCTTTGGAAAGGGCGTTGAAATAATGATGAAAGAGGAACAAGGAACGTCAATGGCAAAAGCAAACTACTCAATTCAAGACGCAATAAGCGCAGGGCCAAGTGGGAGGATAGATCTTATACCAACAGCGCCCTCTTGTCAATCTCATTCAGACGTGAATGACAGTTGCAATTGTTTTGTGAAATGTCTAGCCGTATCTACATCGCCACATGCGAGCTACGCGTCACACTGACGTCACGCAAAGTCCTGCATCGCGCAAGCAGAGTTTACCGCGCAACTAGGATACATCTAACGTCCCGACACCAATCGTCGGGCAGTTGCCCACCACACACGACACGCGTCTGGTCGGAGGATCCTCCCTTTTCCATAGAATATGAGTGAACTTTACACCCTGTTCCTCATACCTCTATAAATGTATTGAAAAAAGAAGATGGCGGGATTAGTTTCGATTTTGGCCACGCGTCATATGATCCCTGTGCAATTATAATAATAATATATGTTTATTTTCTCTCTTCACAAGCTCTAAGGTATGTTTACCTGTCGGTGACGGCGCTGACGTACCGGTGCACACTGCTGGGCGACTCCGCGTAACGACGTCGTTCCCATGCGCCGCAGCCGCACGTGCACTCACCGCCTAACAACAAAGAAAACGTTATAGTATTGTACAATCGCCAACACATCAAGTTACCACGAACTGTCAACTTCTCATTCGATTTTGAACTTTACCATCAACATTTTAAGGTTCAAACTCGTTTGGAGAAATTTGACAGTTTCGTGTAGCTTGATCTGCTGGCGACTGTACATAACATGCATAATATCACGCCTGTATTCCCCGAAGGGTTCGGCAGAGGTGTACCTAAAGTACACCCACATTTCGCCAGTTATGTTAAAGTTCCATGTAGCGAGGGCGAGGCTAATAACACTTTTCCCGACCTGGGAATCGAACCCAGTACCTCATGCTCAGCAGTAACATTTGTGATCAGACCAAGGACCGACTATTGTGTTAGAGTATAGTAATAAGTGCCGAATTATTTGAAGTAGAAACTCGATTAGAAGTCGCCGTTGATCTCGGGCTGAGCAGAAGGTGGACAATTTGTCCGCGACGCCAGAACGTATAGAAATCCCGGCATTCTATTTGTCCTACGTGTGCAAAAAGTCAACGAGTGTAACCGCCTTTTTTTGGCTGGGAAACCATCAATTAACTTCTCCCGCTCTGGGCGGAGCGGGAGGGCGTGTCAGACTTTTACTGACTAACACCAACCCGTGTTCCTTCAGCTGCTTGTGCGCCAGGGCCACGGTAACCCTTTCGGACAAACCCGCGATCCTGGTAGGCATCGGCCCTAACGGACCCCGTCAGTGAGTGCTGATATCTCTTTAAGGCACGCGTGGAACACAACGCGCCGTCTTCGACCCGGGCCTGGTCCTTACCGCAAGCCCGCGCCTACGGTGGCCGGGAATCGGCTATCGACTCCCAACGCCCAGGGCGTCTTGCCAATCATGATTTAATTAAATTCTTATTGAAACTGTGGTAGTGTTAAAAAAAAAAAATAACTACCTAATACATTTTGTGAGTCTAGAGTGTCGATAGACCGGTTTTTCATCCACCTTACTATAATTCTCCGAATAACCCGAATTGATTGCCAAATTCTAAATTAACGCGAGCGAAGCCGCGGGCAAAATATAGTTTTAAATAAATATGCATCTGACGTTTTTACAAAAAAAAAAAAATTAAGAAGTCGCTTCCATACCTTCACAGCTAAAAAAACAACTTTAGGTATATATGCATCCGAATATCCAATCTCTGGCCATAATCCACGGGTCGCTAGTTTGTTATCAATAATATTAGATGAAAAATACTCACTCTTCCTAGACGTCTGCTGACCCATCCTTAGTTTAATGTTGGTGTCTTAACTTGCACATGCAAAGTTCGTCCGGCGAACTACCATCTGTAAACAAATTACACATACATTTTAATACGACATTACAATTAATTCAAATGCTTCATGGTATCTGTAAGTATACATATTCGGGTCGAAGCCGGAAGTTACCCCACGAGGACGTGCTACCGGGACAAAAAGTAGCCTATGTCCTTCCCCAGGATGCCATCTGTCTCCTTGGCAAATTTTATCGCAATCCGTTCAGTTAAGGCGTGAAAAGGTAACATACAGACAGAGTTACTTTCGAATTTATAATATTAGTATGGATATTAGCTTTTGCCCGCGACTTCATCTGCGTGAAATTTCTTGTTCCTGCGACCCACCCCGTCGCACCGCATCACCTGGCCGTGCTATCACTTCGTTTTCGCTTAGCGTTTTACCTGACTTTTCTTTTTGCTCGGCTCCTAAGGGTCATATCGTGATGTTAAATAGCCTATAGCCTTCCTTAAGAATTTGGCTATCAAATGCAAAAATATTTTTTCAAATCCGACCGAGAGCACGGCACGGCACGGTTGGGGCAGTGTTTAAGCGATTGATTGCTGCGCTGCGTGTCGCGGGTTCGATTCCCGCACGGAACAAATATTTGTATGACCTACAAGTACTTGTTCCGGGTCTGGCCGTTTGTGTATGTGAGTTTAAATGTTTATACACGCACCCACAATACAAGAGAAATTCCTAGTGTGGCGCAAAGATTAAAAAAAATGTTCCAGAGATTACCCGTAACAACATACAAACAAATTTTACCTCTTCATAATATTAGTACAGATGTAATCTACTGTCATTTTATATGTGATTTTATTGGTTTTTTTATTTATTCAAATTAGTCTGAAAATCAGCACTTTTTTAACGTCAAAATTACATAAGACAGTCCCCCGGCACGCCCGCCCTTCACCACTTCCTAGTGCTTTAGCTGGGGGGAAGTGGCGTGACGCTACAAACTCCCCCGCAGCACTGCTGTCTGCTGCATGAGATTTGAACAGCAAATTTATTGATCAAAGAGTTGAAGAGAGCTTTTCAAAACAGGAGGAATGCTGTTAATGGTCTTGTGATAAAGTATAAATTAGAATTATTGCCATAAGTTTCATAAAACTCTGCAATTAATTTAATTGATACATTACCTTACTCAGATAAGCTTACTAATGGGTTAACATGATTATATTTGTGAATGTCAATACTCAATTCTTTATTGCATTCCATATGTATTACATAGATGGTCTAACAAGGTAAAAGATCAATATGGACCCTGTCGGGCACAGCAACATTAGGAGAGAGGAAGAGGGCTAGGCAACAATTCAAGCAATTCAATATTATTAAAATTTATTAGATGAGTTTATTTGGGTGTATTATTATTATTATTGGTTTTTATTAATTATGTCCTACTTTACAATTGGATAGGCTTTTGAATTTAGATTGGAGGTGGCGTCCGCGTCGATATCCGACAGGTACCGACTACTGCGGCGTATTTACTTTCCGTGATCAACTTTACCCATTAGTATTGTACTTAAATATCTCTCGATTAAATCGATTACAAAAATATTAGATTTTCTGCTTTTGTATCGCTTTGATAGTGGTAACAGATTTTTAGTAATCGAGATATAATAAGTACAGTACTCATGGGTAAAGTTGCTCATGGAAAATAAAAATTCTACAATTGACTGTACCTTTACCAATTTGTGCTTATGACGACAATGCTGAACCTATGTAAATAAATTTAAAAAAAAATAAAAAAACCGGCCAAGTGCGAGTCGGACTCGGGCACGAAGGGTTCCGTACCATTATCTATAAAAACGGCAAAAGAAAATCATGTCTGTTGTATGGGAGCCCCCTTAAATATTTATTTTATTCTGTTTTTTAGTATTTGTTGTTATAGCGGCAACAGAAATACATCATCTGTCTAACTATCACGGTTCATGAGATACAGCCTGGTGACAGACGGACAGCGGAGTCTTAGTAATAGGGTCCCGTTTTACCCTTTGGATACGGAACCCTAAAAACACTAAATACCCCTATTTATTTATTCACCTTACATCTATCATTACAGGGTGTATTTTTACCTAATGCGATATAGTGCTTATTTAACTGTTATCCTAACAAATTAATCCGACAATGTTTTTTTTTCTGATTTCGCTCTGATGTCAACGCAATAGGTAGGTATCGTGAGGAAACTAAAGTAAATAATAAAAAAAACCCACTCATCAAGCAAGAATCTATTTACTTTAGTCAATTGTTTATTTTACATAATACAATTATGTATGCCAGACACATACCAAGTCTGCCACACACTATACAAATGCATAATACTATACCTACTATATACACCATTAACTCATTTGAATCAACCTTATGATTAAAACAAGCATCTATATTTAGTTGCACCACGTCATAGATATAAGGTACAGAAGGCCGGCTCCATGCAACAAGCGAAAACAGGCGCAAGCACATACACACACACTCATACGAACACGCTCGTCCAGACAGGGCTAGCTTCTTAAGTTTTGAGTTGAGCTACACGATTACTGACAAATGTTTCCAATGACTGGACAGAGGGCCTAGACCAGCGATGGGCAAAGTACGGCCCGCAGGCCAGGTCCGGTCCGCGACGGGCTTTAATCCGGCCCGCCAGCAACAACTCTTTTTAAGTATGAGTATTATTTATGGTTTTCGGAATTAAATTTGACTTCACGAAATACGTAGAAAGTAGCCGCATAAAATGTGCATGCCAGCAAGTCTGTTTCTGCTCGTCGTTCGTGGCGAGTTGCAGAACGCGAGACACGGGGCGCGGGGGAGGTTTTCTACCTACAATGGCGAGTAAAACGATTTTTTTGCTGTGATACACTCCAGCCGGCCCCCCGTGAAATTTGTTTTTTTTTTCTGGCCCCTCGTAGGAAAACTTTGCTCACCACTGGCCTAGACAAATGGCATTCGCTTCGGAGCGATTCTATTTCTACAATCGCTATCGCTTTCGTTAATGTTTCCACCATACAAATCGAAAATTAGCGATAACGCATGTAGAAAAGTGCCACTTGGCTACGCATCTCTATGGAATTAATCGTTCGACGCTGTAGATTAGTTTAATAGAATCGAATGATGTTCACATTGTCTAGCTAATTTCTATTCGTTGACCTATGACCACGTGACATTTCGATAGCTTATGTCAACCCCATTCATTTTTTGGCTTTTCTACTAGCGTCATCGCTAATCGAATGTTACTTTGTCTAGGCCCTCAGGTCCACTCAAATCTCGTGCGGTTCTTTCCTCAAAAGACCACTTCAGACAATAATCTACTTGGTCCTCACGTCATGATCTGACCAAGATTACGTCTGGACTTTAAAAGAGACTGACCCCTGAGTATGTTTCGCCATTTGTTCTTTGGGGTACTCAGGCAGACTTGTAAAAGTGATTCCGATAATTTATTTACAGAATTAAAAAAATCATTTAATTTCTGCACTAGTTGTAAGTGAAGCGTGTCTGTGTTAGGCGTGGGCAAAGTGTATCATTTTTGTGATTGGAACATTTTGCATCTGGATCACAGAAATGATCCGAAACACTGATGTTTCATTTGGATCATTTGGCTCATCGGCTCAAAGGATATAAAATACAGAATGTTACGTATACACTTACGAACGATAACTTGTTATTGCAAGCATTTTATGCAAAAAACGAACGTATAGTATTAAATTTTAAATGTAAGCGCCTTTGTGGTAATTTTTACGTACATGGATAACGACAATGAAATACTGAGAGTGATACACATCTCATTTGGGATCTGTTTCTGACTTGTATAGATTGTAATATCTCACCCGCTCACTCGCGACTCGCGAGTCAGTAGTAACTCAGTGTGTCAGTCTCTCAGTCTCCCTCTCTCGCTCACTGCTCAGTCGTCTCGCAAGCGACGCGTCGCGCGGAAAGAGCACAGAGCAAAATAATGTTTCAGATCCAAATGATCCGTTTGAAACGTTGTTACTGGAACCCATGGTCTAAAAAAACAAGGTCTAGCACTCCCGGAGTGACACATGCTTACGTCACTATCCAGTTGCCACTTAATTGCAACAAAACACGAATTATGGAAACATTTTTAGTCACCATTCTGTTAAAAAATATATATAAAGCATTTAAATTGTCGTTTCGTTTTTCTAATCAAACGAAACAATTCAATATAAACATATACCAACGTAATTGTTAGTTAAAACCTCATTGTTTTATCGGATTCGCACAGGTAATAAAGGCCGTTGGGGAGTTATTATTACACACTAATGGTAACACAGCGGTGATGACGTAGACTTGTGTCTCCCACGTGACCACTGTGTCTCGGAATGCTATACCTGGCGAAGTATATTATTATACCATGACTGAACCAATCTTTTGAATCACTTCAATGATCCGGATCAGTGAGTCGGTTCCGTAAAGATTTACACACGCCTAGTCCGTGTGCGTGCGTTTCCACTCTACGATATGTAGTTGACCTTCTGTATTTATCAATGTTGTGGTTGCTCTGAGTCAGCCATTAAAAATAATTAGGGAGACACTTTAATTGATTTTAATTGTAACAATTAGTTGTCAACGCATCAGAATCAAGAGCATAAATATGTGTCACGTGCTTGTGCTTTTTGTGGTGAACTGAAGATCAAGTGGTATCGTTTTAAGGGGGACACGCGAAGGTAGCCAGAACAAAAAAAAAACCGGCCTAGTGCGAGTCGGACTCGCGCACGAAGGGTTCCGTACCAGTATCTATAAAAAAAAAACTGCAAAAAAGAATCATGTCCGTTGTATGGGAGCCCCCTTAAATATTTATTTTATTCTGTTTTTTAGTATTTGCTGTTATAGCGACAACAGAAATACAATCATCTGTCTAACTATCACGGTTCATGAGATACAGCCTGGTGACAGACGGACAGCGGAGTCTTAGTAATAGGGTCCCGTTTTGCCCTTTGGGTACGAACAACCTTAAAAAGACGTTTTTTTTTGCAATTTGCAGGTCAGTGTCAGGTTGTATGTTGATGAAAATATGATTCGCGACCGTAACAAATCAAATAAAATCATCAATACCACTCTCTAAGTTCAAATTAACATATTGAATGACCATTTCAAACAATCATCTCATATTACATAATACATAAACTCCCGCCTTCTTCCCAAGAGGGTAGGCAGAAACTTCAAAATGCCATCTGCTACGATCCCTACATACTCCTCTTGCTTTGTTTACGTTCATACATCTGTTCATACACTCACGCCGGTCGCGACTACTACGCACCTGACCTTTCTGAAGAACATCACCAATAAGGTCACTATGTCCTCCTAGGGCGTTCCCTCCCGGCGTTTCCACTCACATCTGCCTTTTGTTAGTTGCCTTTCACTAAATCTAAGCATACTCTTTTAAATTTTTGTCACTACTTCTTTTTAAACCGCACCATTATTTTACCACATCATTCCTCAGCCCATCATTCATAGTTCAAGTCTCATATTTTCATCAACATACGCCCTAATACTGACCTGTAAATTGCATAAAAATGATTAATTTTGTATTGTTTTATAATTATTATTAATTAATGTATTGTCAGGATAAGTATGTAATATCATCTTCCTTAAACGGAAAGTGTCATGTTTGTGAACGGGCACCGTCAGTAGGGACTGGTCATCTCTTAGCTGCCACGGCTTAATTTAATATTTGAATTGTTTTTGTTTTTTTATTACACACGCTTTTAACGTTCTGCATCGTTCTCACATGCATAATTTCAACATGAATGATGTAACCAATGTTTTGTAACCATATTTTGATTTAAAAGAGTGTGTGTGAGTTTCTTGCCCGTTCTTCTCCATAGGTACAACTAGGGCAACTAGTTTCATCTTTCTGACTGACCGACCCCTTGACAATTCAAAAGTGCCTGTAATTGGTTTATTTGAAATAAATGCTTTGAGTTTGAAAAAAGTCCATTACCATCCTGAATCAATAACTATCATGTTCATTAACATTTTCCAACAATGAAAAATAATACAACATTTATTTTTCGGACTCATATGAAGAGATATTCGGGAAAGGGCAACAAGTGCTATTGCCATGCTAAAATTCAACAACTGTAGCACATAATACACGCATACAATCAGTCCTAAAAGTATCTGATGATAAAAAACTTTTAAAAACATAAAAAAAACACAAATATGAGTGAAAAATAACTTTAATTTCGGAAGTCGGTGTCTTTATTTTTGTGTTTTCGTTTTTTTCCATCGACTTCCGAAATTAAAGTTAGTTTTTACTGTTTTTTGTATTTTTTTAGAAGTCGGTAATTTTTTTTTTTTTAATTTTTTTTTTGTTTTTATATTTTAGTTGTGGTACCTACCCCACACAAATCTGTATACCACTACAAGATATGTAAATAACAATGACAGGAAATTTATAAAACGTCAAGATAAACTAAGTGGAAAAAATAAGCAGTATTCAGGATAACTCTAAAATTACTGGTCAGAACTTGATCAAATTTATATGGGACCACATGAGAAGCACTACCTTTCAATAAAAAAGAATCATCCGAATCGGTTCACATAGAAAAATATTCTGAGACAACACAAAAAAAAGAAATGCAGTTGAATTGAGAACCTCCTCCTTTTTTTGAAGTCGGTTAAAAATGTAAAGAAATGGATCAGAAAATGTACCTCTGGATGCTAATTTGATTTTCCTGAAATTCTAATTTTAAATCACTGTATTATTTATTTATTTTTTAGAAAGCTTACGGTCTAATATCTTGGTAAATAATGTACAATTAGTGCTTACAGTTGCTATTTACAAGCTTCCACAAATTAAAAACTATGTAAGTACCTAAAGTTAAAAGAAATAAAAAAACACAAATATAAAATAGAATCTTCTTAAACAAATAAAACAAAACAAATTATTCTTTCTATAAACAAAAACAAAACAAATTCTATTAAACAAAATAGAATAAAAACAAAGAATAAAAGAAAATGCAATAACATGTGCGATTTTATCAAAGTATTCCTTATAGTTGTGCTTGGACTGGTTCTGAATAAATCACCATCCACCTATTGATCTATCACGGTGCCCTTCTATACCTATCAACACTGTAATTTGAAACATTGTAAAAGCCCCTTATTTTTAAAAGAGTAACCGTGGAGTTTCTTGCTGGCTCTTCTTCATAGGAAACAACCAATTGGAACCGTGCACCTAGCTTCTGACGTTTCATAAGTGCCCATGTAGGTTTATGTGAAATAAAATATTTTGATTTTGATCACCGTTCATGCAGACATATGCCCACATACAGATGTTCTTTTAAATTTGATAATAACGGTTCATTTTATAACCAACGTTTTTGGACATAATTTTTCAATTACTAATTCAGACAACAATTGTTAGACAAAGTTGAAATCTTTTAAATACAGATGAATGTGTTTCGGTGCCCTTTAGGCCTATGTGCATGTTTAGTCGGGTCAAATGAATTAATGTAGAGTTTGTAAACTCGGAGCTAAGTAATTAACATTTTAACTCTTATTACGCGTTGCGGCGTTGCGCCACTAAGGGCCCGTTGTTTGATCAGTAGTCAAACATACTAATAGTTAAAATGTGTTAGTTAAACTAACAATTTGTTAAAAAAATTGTCAATTTGCTATGAAAGTTAACCATGCGCACACAGAGTTGTTAAAATTTGACAGCTATTGACTAATGTTAAGTGACTAATTGTTAAATTGACTATTGGTCATGTAGCTGTTGGTTAGCTAGTCAGGCCTGAGGTGGCCCGCTAGAGGGCCAAAACAATAGATAATCAATTGTGTCTCATTAACGATGCTTGATGAGTTAAATATGTATCAAAACAACAGGGTCCTAAATAGTAACACTAGGTTAGTTAACCTGATATTAGTGTTTTTTGATTTGGGAACATTGCAGTTCAATCGACAATGAATGGAAATTTTATACCCATCTCTTTTACACTACATTACGATACGTAGTACTTTCTTGAATTCTTATGACATTTAATTTTAATCATATTGTATGTTGTTTCCGTGGATATTTAGTTTATTGGTTGAGGAAAACGTAAGATAAGGAAAAATATGTTTTAAGTTTTTTATAATTTGAGTTCATGAATATATTTCCTGCTGATATAGTAACGTATTTTGGCTTACTACAACAGCAAACAATATTAAATCCAAAATATGTTACCAGCCGTACCTCATAACGTTAATTTATTTTGACATTAACTAACACTAACCCAGAGTTTAGCGAATTAACTCTCCCACATTGGTGGGTTTAAAATTTAAAAGTTTAACTCTAGGTTTACCTCTTAACTCTTGGAGGCGCAAGATGAATTATTTGATTAACCCTGAGGTAGCTGTTAAATCCAGAGTTATTTAGGATAACCCATGAACACGCAAGTGGGCCTTTGAGTGATTGCTTAAGAATTTAACCTAAACAGAGCTGTGTAAACATTCATCAGATACTTTTGGAACAGACCATACTAGGAACTACTTCATAAATTTCAGACAAAAATAAATAAAAAGAAGAAACATCCATGACACTATTTAACTCATAAACTACTACACAATATATTTTACCTAAATTGATATTCAATATCAAAAGTAATAAACAAAAAGAAAGACTGATTGTCATTTACATTATAATTCTTTTAGATTTATTGTAGTCATTATGAGGCCTATGTTTGGTTGGCAAAGGGTATTGTGTTCCCTAGTAACTGGGTTGTGAAGATTAGGCAGTCGCTCCATGTAAAATACTGGTATTCAGCTGCATCCGGTTAGACTGGAAGCCAACTCCAACATAGTTTGGAACAAGGCTAGGCAGATGTTATAATGATTGTGATGCCTATGTTCGGTGAGGATACGAAACGGAGCACTATGTAAAAAAAAGGAATTTCACCAAAAACCATAGCCTAATCAAGCCTTCAGAACCCGGTGGGATGTGGTAGTATTAAGGTGGGGGGAACACCACGGGACACCTCAAGGGACCTTGACCTTAGGGGTAATTGACCTTGAGCTCAAGGCCAATGATCCGAATGTAGAGATCCGCGATTCGCCTCAGGATCAGTGACAGGTCAATGTCCACGGTACACACCTTTGGGTCAGTGAACTTGAGATCAAGGTCAATGATATCAAAGTTTAATGTCTAAGGTACATTCACTATGAGCATCTTGAGACTCGCATCACTCTTGGGGTAGGGCCATCAAGTACCAGGTTTTGTTTTTAAGGCTTGAAAATCCTTTAACGGATGCAAGGGGAGGAGGAGGTCTGCTTCTTCCTCCTTCATTTTATTCATCACCCTTCACCTCTTCCTACCTTTAAACCAATGTCAATACAAGAATTTTTTTAAGTTAGGCTAGAATATTAAAAAAATGTATCTCAAAAAGAGCATGTTCTGCAACTTTTCCTCCACAGGGGGGTTCTACATCCCCGACCCCTCAAAATGGATGGCTGAAAAAGTAAAGTGCTATCTAAACCTCTGTTGATCAACAGGCTGATAAAATTAAAAGCAAGAAACTGCAGAAAGAGAGAATATAAACATTTTAGTTTTGCGATTTATTAAGTATGATGCTTGTGCAAATGGTTACTTGTAATTTCAATTGGAAATTATTAGTCATAGAAGAAACTTATCTGCTAGCCTTTTCCCAACTATTTTTGGGGTAAACTTCCAGTTTAACGAGATACAGCTGAATACCAGTTTTTTACGTGGAGCGACTGCCTATCTGACCTCCACAACCCAGTTACTGGGTAACAATTTACCCCTTGGTAAGACTGGTTGTAAGACTTTTTTTGACATTGTCAAGTATGTAAAGACGGTCACCCATCCATGGACAGACAGCGGCAAGCGTAGCTTAACCTGATTGATAGACCCATGCGGCTGTTATTACTTAGCCACGAGCCCCTAAAACTTTCAATAAGTTTTGGAATAGTTTTTTTTTACATGAAAACTAACTACATTCCTACTTTTTTCTGACTTTATTTTTTAACTTTATGTAAACTTGGACAGGTTTCAACAAGTTCAATAACCCTATTCGACCTCTTTTCAAAGACGGTTAAAATTAATCTCCGAGACTTATTGCAGTTATTTTAAGTAACAACAAAACGTGTAAATCGAATGGTAGACTGCTAAACTAGAGAAATAAACAAAATAAAAGGTAATACTTCCGCCATCTTGGAATACTACATCCAAAAAAAATAACGTGTGAATAAAACTGCTACAAATGGTAAAGTACTCACGTCTATGTTTATTTGAAGGGATTACTTCGATGTTTGTAATCTTTTCTGAAATATTTTTACAACAAATCACAAAGAATCGAAGCTCGTTCGTACATTATCATAACACTTCACGTTCACTCCAAGGTCCGTTGTAAATCACAGAAACACTCGAATATATTAACAATAAAGGGACGCGTGAATTATTTACACATTTACAAATATAATTTATAATGTGTGACTGAAATTAGCACAACAAATACGCAGTTCTCGGTTCGTGTCTGACATTGTCTGACATTTTTGTTTGAGTTCGTTCCGTTTCGTTTTACAATCACATTAATTGTGACAATGAATGTGTCATATTTTTCCGATTTTATCTCTAAACTGCAGTCTTGTATCCACAAAACGAGTTTTTATACAATAGAATAGAATAGAATAGAATACTTTTATTTCGGACATGAGTCCATAGGGTTAGTAACAATTTTACTTAACTTCTAATGTTAGTAGGTTACAGACACAAATCAACATACTACAACTAAAAATTTGCGTGGAGCTGCATCCACCTCCGCAACATCGGGGAATCCCACCGATCTGCGAATACACTGAGAATACTGTTGGTGCTGCCGCGAACACGTGTCATCAGGGATGCACATCTATTCCTAATAATGGCGGCAAAACCATTAATATTATTATCCGCAAACATTCCTGACGCACTACAACGCCACGGCAGCCGCAGCAGCACTCTCAGTGCATTATTATATTGAACACGTAGGTCGCTGTATGCCCGCTGAGTGAAGCTGACCCACAGGCTGCACGTGTAGAAGGACTGACAGTAAGCTTTGAAAAGCGTTACTTTAACTGGCCTCGTACATCGTGCAAACCTGCGGGCCAGCATGTTACAACGGACAGCCAGCGACCTACGTCCTAGCTGGATGGTCTGGCAAAATAATAAGCTTTTATGTCATCAGTCGTCATCATCATTCATCACAATCATCACGCAAAGTAGCAACGCTAGCATTTGCAAACGCATTCTCAACGTGGAAAGGAACGACTCTCAAAAAGTATGTTTCTGTGGATAGATAAGCGAAGGAAAATGCACATTATGCCTTTTAAAGCATAGAGTAGGAATTTTCGAAGATTTTTTAGTGAAGAAGAAGACTATAATAACATTCTTTGTATTGTTGCGTGTGCTTTGAAGATTCAAAATCATTTTAACAATCCTTTGCCGTGCCATACCCGCACGCACCGTGCTGATGGTGAGGTGAGGATGGTGGGGATAGGCTCTATGATGTATTTCTTTTCGCCAATTTACATGAAACATCAATCTCAGTCATCAATATATCGTATAATACTAGAAGTAGGTGTAAATAAGAATCCCCTTTTTTCACCCATGGGGACGCGGAGGGCCGCGATCTGTCGCTTTTATCTTCACTTTTTTCCCCATGTTTAATTTTACTTATAAGCAACCCTAAACATTGGAACCATAAACAAAAAAATAAACTTTTTTTGTTTCAAAGCAGCGAAGTCGCCATCTTGTTGGATGTTAAAAACTATTGGGAAATTCGAAGAATTTTCTTGTATTTTGATTTGTTTTGGTGTTATATGTGTTGTAATCCGAAATGTCTAAGCGCCGCATCGAAGTGATGGATCCTTTTATCAAAAAGAAAAGGTTAGTAACACGTTTTCAAACGTTTGTTATGCCATGCTTTAATTCGTCGTTTACATGCCTTTGTTTGTCGTATTTAATTTAATTATAAGTTATAATGGAGACACTCAACAATTTACACGCTGTATCTTCGTATTTTAGAGTTCTAGAAGACAAACACAAGGTTAGAAATCTTCTTTCAGGGCCATAGGTACTTCATTACCATATCGATATTTTCTGAATTCACCGGTTTGCATGCATTCTTTTTGTCGTGTAATTCTGTGAGGTTAATCATCTAATTCAAGAAAAAAAGAAGTGCGTAGCATGTAATAGACCGTATAAAAAATTCAGCGGCCCATATTGTAAGGGAATCTCGCGACTTTAAATGTTCTATAGCGCATGTCCCATTTCGTGAATGTATCATTGCTCGTAAAAGTATTGCAATCGGTAGTAAAAGTCCGAATTTATAATTTTAATGAATACAAATAACGAATGTAAACAACAGCCTTAGTTCTAAAAATGGAAATATGTAAATAAAAGTAAAAAGTCATTTTATTTGTTGGTTATAAGTTAATACACAGTAATAGTGTTTTTAACCCATTTTGGACCTATAATAAGCTGTCCTGGCACTTTTAATACTGAAGTGTTACAGTCTCAACTGCAGAACGTTAGGTACAAAACAAAAAAAAATAATACAAAAAAAAAACAATAATACAAGTATTAAAAGAGTTTTAGTTATACACACCTAAGTTAAAATGCTCATGTTTAATTTGTAAGATTTTTGAAAGACAATTCTCTTTCCAAGGGGAATTGTGTTACCCAGTAACTGGGTTGTGGAGGTCGGATAGGCAGTCGCTCCATAAAAAAATAGTGGTATTTTAGCTGTATTCGGTCAGACTGGAAGCTGACGCCAACATAGTTTGTGAAAAGGCCAGGCTAGATTCTCCCTATCCATCAACTTTATTCATATTTAGTGCTACGCCAATCTGCAAAATGTCCCAGCACTCCCAGCATGAAATTTATAGAAGATGAATGACAATTTATTAAGTTCTCATTGAAATATAAAAAAATGGTTGTGAAGCTACATAATAAATACATTTGAGACGTCAGCACACCTTTATAATTTAAACTTAATGACTTCATAGTCTTTATGTCTGGATACTTTGTTTTAAATTTGATTATTTTAAATCTTTATTACTTAATAAGTTTTAATTTCTAAAAAAATCCCCCTATGTCAAAGATCTGGACAAATTAATGTAAAGTACAAATCCAGACGGTTCGTAACACTTGTCGTGCGTCGGCGGAAACATCTGATTTCTGACTGTTTAAAACTTCTGTTTGTTTTTATTAAACACCAGTGAGCGTTATAAACAGATCACATTAGTACACAGTGACGCGGCGTTCGACAAGACGTTGTATGCGGCTGTTGACGTTTATGAAGATACTTCTCCCCTAAATGACTTGAGTCACGCAAAAGGCTCTCTAACATTTACGGACACGGAATCGGCTTCAGCAGACACCTGTATGGCTGCGAAATAAGTGTGTAAATCATGTTCCGACGTGACACATCGTCCGAACAGATTCTTGTTCCATGTTACAGCCCGATTCAAATTCAGGCGGCTCTGAAGTGCGCTACTCGCTGCACAGTACCTCACCCTCACCCCCGCTGACACGTGAATTTGTTACTGCGCAGCGACTCGCCTCATGTTCCGAGCCGCCTTAAAGTTTGCATCGGGCTGTATTTGGGGTCGGCGCAACACGTTTTTTTCTTTCATTCTCCACTGTCAGCCCTCACGCTATCATTCACTCTTTTTTCTGTCATAACATCCCTTACATAAGTCATCCATCTTTTATTTTGGTGTCCCTCTCTCTCTCTCCATCCATCAACATTTATATTCATCACTATTTCAGTCACATTCGTTTCATTCTTCCTCCTCATATTGACATCCCATCATTTGCATCCTTGTGCAATATAGACTTAATGCTTTTTTGGACTGGCCTAAGCCGATACGATACCGCATCGAAAAGTGAGGGAAGACCCTAAACGCCTCTTTGGCGTTAAGTCGCAGCCGACTTTTAATACAAGTACCCTTATCTGATAACATAAATATACCTCAAATGCTGATAATATAATTCAGTATCGTCAACACCGTCAGCTAGAACGGACGTGTTTGCAGCACGTTGATTGGTTTGTCTTAACGATGGCGCGCGCGTTAGCTACTGCAACAAGTGTGCCGTATCCTGCGTACACATTAGCCTAGCTTGTTTGAGTATTATTATTATTATTTATTTATTTAATCTTCTCGCACACAATAACATACATAGGCGGGCTATTCTTACCCGCCGGCGCCTGTCTCACCGCCAACAAGGAAGCGACTAGCTATCAACGATTTTTTCACTCAAGAAACGTGCAAAATATAGTATCTAAGTCCTGTGTAAATAAAGATACGTCGGCGAGTACTCGTTTATCATAGCGACAAGAGCTGTCGAAGAGAGTACTCCCTCAGCGACGCTCGCTTAGCGGTCAGAACACTCGCTCTGAGACTCACGCTTGATACATACGCATACCAGCGAGTAATCGCTCGGCAATAGGACAGTTGGCTTATGCTATTACGACCAAGGGCCCTCTTAAGAGAGCAGCAGTGGCCCAGTGGAAACGGCCGCGACTTGAGTTGTAGATCGTAGGTTTGAACCCAGACTGGCACTTTACTTTGTGTAAATTATTTCCGCACAGCTGTGCTCATAATGACGAAGGAAAACACCTTGAGGAAACCGGCATGTCCTAGAACCAGAAAATCGAAGACACGTGACATCCACCAACCTGCACAGTGTCCGCGTGTTGGATTACGGTCCACTCCCTCTCACAGAGGAGGCCTGTGTCCCAGAAGTGGGAACATTATAATCTTACGAACCTGGTAGTTTTGATAACCTAGTTTTGTTGATTGTGACGATTGTGACCGTGGGGGTCATATATTTTTCTCTTAGTTAATCTTATGATGATCTGGCAGTTTGAGGATGGTCTAGCAGTTTGAGTACTTTATGCGGCCTACCCAAACATCCTTTCTTTGGTGTTGTTCGTCGAATCGTTGAGCTCCTTAAGGTCTGAGTTGAGCTCCACGATTACTGACAAATGCGTGCACTGTCTGGACAGGTCCATTCAAATCTGTGTGGTTCTTTCCTCAAAATACCATTTCAGGTGCTATAATCTACATGGTCCTCACAAGATCTGACCAGGATTATGCCTGGACTTTAAAAAAGACTGACCTCGTGAATTTGTTTCGGACTTTCTCAGCGTAGTCGGATAGGACACACCAAACTCATCTAGTTTTAAAACATTTCCTCACAGAAATAAAATCATATAACCTTTGTCTTCAGGGAAGAAAAGGCTGCCGCGGCTGCAAAGTCGGGCGCAGGCGGGGAGTCCTCTGAAGCCGCGTTGGCGACTCTTGCAACCACTATGCCTCCTACTGCCACCAGTACTCCTGGCATCAACCCGTTTACTGGTAAGTCTATACAAGCTTATAGTTTTTAACAAAATATCACGCCGTGTTTCGCCAAACGGTTTTGGCAGAGGTGTACCTATGGCTATGGTGTACCTGTGGCAGGATACTTAAAGATATATCAGCTACAATATAATAGGCTCCCCACCCTGTTGGTATATTGGCGGTGCTAGCTGACATATTGCAAATAATTTAATTTAATATTCTGTGTCTCGTAATTTTAATCACTTTGCATACCTACTATTTTATAGAATATAACTGCACTGTTGGTCTCGTAGTTGCAAGCGCGACTGCTGAGCGTGGGGTCCTGGGTTCGATTCCCAGGTCGGGCAAAGTGTTATTGGATTTTTCCATTTTCTTAGTAATAGCCCGGAGTTTGGAAGTTGGCGGTGTGATACCCCCGTGCCTCAGAAAGCATGTTAAGCCGTTGATCCTGCGCCTGATCTCTCTCCGGTCGTGTCGGATTGCCGTCCCATCGGACTATGAAAGTGAAGGAAGAGAGAGTGCACCTGTGTCTGCGCAAACACTTGTGCACTATAATATCCCCCGCGCCGGAGGCTAGTTTCCGTTGAGATTGGCCGCCATGGCCGAAATACGGTCTGGAGGACTATATTGTATAGAATCAAGTTTTTTTCTAACTGGACAGACAGCTTTGCTGCTGGACAGTTTATTGCGCCACTACTTCTCCCCAGCTAAAGCACTAGAAAGTGGTGAGGAGCAAATTTAATTATTGAAATCCGGCTGGTAGTTCCAAAGATTACCGCGTTTAAACAAACAAACAAACAAACTCTTCAGCTTTATTATTAGTATAGATAGATAGAAAAACATCACTCCTGTGATTCTCGAAGGATAAGGCAGAGGTGTACCTATAGTACACCCATAGTTCGCCAGTTATTAAGTCCTGTGTAACCAAAATCAAAAGCCATTTATTTAAACTAGGCTGAGAATCAGCACTTTTGAACGTCAAAATGACATAAGACAGTCCCCTAAAATGCCCACCCTTCACCACTTCCTAGTGCTTTAGCTGGGGAGAAGAAGTGGCGCAACAAACTCCGCAGCAGCACAGCTACATTTACAAAACAAAGAAACACTAACTAGCACCCGCCAAGTCTTCTAATGTATTCCTCTTACGTTGTCCCCAGGTCTCCCTCACTCGCAGCGCTACCACGAGCTCCTTCGCCGTCGACTAGGCCTCCCCGTATGGGAATACAAAAACGATTTCATGAGACTCCTAAACACACACCAATGCGTCGTCTTGGTCGGAGAAACTGGCTCCGGCAAGACCACACAAATCCCACAATGGTCCGTAGAATTTGCTGCTGTAACCGCTGGGAAATCTAAAGGCGTTGCTTGTACTCAACCCAGGAGAGTAGCTGCCATGTCTGTAGCCCAGAGAGTAGCAGAAGAAATGGATGTAGCGTTAGGCCAGCAGGTTGGTTACAGCATCCGTTTCGAGGACTGCTCCGGACCCCAAACAATACTAAAATATATGACAGACGGAATGTTGTTAAGAGAAGCCATGTCAGACCCAATGCTGGAACAGTACAGAGTAATATTACTAGACGAGGCCCACGAAAGGACGTTAGCAACAGATATACTAATGGGCGTGTTGAAAGAGGTTATTAAACAGAGGTCGGATCTCAAACTAGTTATCATGTCTGCGACTTTAGATGCGGGGAAGTTTCAACAGTATTTTGATAATGCGCCGCTAATGAATGTCCCAGGTAGGACTCATCCTGTAGAGATATTTTACACACCACAGCCAGAGAGAGATTATTTAGAAGCAGCTATCAGAACGGTGATACAAATACACATCTGTGAAGAAATCACAGGAGACATACTCTTATTTTTGACGGGACAAGAAGAGATTGAAGACGCTTGCAAGAGAATTAAGCGGGAAATTGATAATCTAGGACCTGATGCAGGCGAATTAAAATGCATACCGTTATATTCTACCCTCCCACCGAATTTACAACAAAGGATTTTCGAGCCAGCGCCGCCGAATCGAGCAAACGGAGCGATTGGTCGAAAAGTGGTCGTTTCTACCAACATTGCCGAAACTTCGTTGACAATTGACGGCGTAGTGTTTGTCATAGACCCAGGGTTTGCTAAGCAAAAGGTGTACAATCCCAGGATTCGTGTGGAGTCCTTGCTAGTATCACCCATAAGCAAGGCGTCGGCCCAACAGAGGGCGGGCAGAGCGGGTCGAACTCGGCCTGGGAAATGCTTCAGACTATACACGGAGAAGGCTTACAAAAATGAGATGCAAGATAATACTTATCCGGAGATTTTAAGGTGATTGGTGGTATTCGAGTTTTTATTATTATTATTATTTAGTTTTTATCCATCATCTATTTACATGGGAAATGCCTTGTTGGGCAATTAGTCGTAAGTGCTGAGCGTGGGGTCCTGGGTTCAATCCCTAGGTCGGGCCAGAGTAATGTCTTTCCATTAGGAATTTCTTTGTAGCCCAGTCGTTTTGGCATTGTTTTACCCCCGTATTGAGAAACGACACCTCAGTCCATGATCATTTTAAGGGTCTTTCTAGTCTACAATATACATAGGGTGCGGTCAAAAGAGCGATTTGTGAGCTGTGAGTCGCGTAATTAACGCTACATTCGATTTTATATAAAAGCCTGGTTTGTGCCACACGACAAATGAGTTTTTATTTATTTGAACGTAAATTACGCGACTCATTTTGCGCGGCCGATTTACGCTTGTTTATCATCACCATAGATCGGATATTGGATTGCATATTTACCTAAAGATAATTTTTACTATGAAAGTAGGGAAACGGCTTCATAAAATATTTTTTTTTGTAAAAAGTATCCCGGGATGCAAGAAACACCGGGAATGCATAACTAGTCAGGTGTAGTATGGCAGAGACTTCTAAAATAATATTTATTTTTAATAAAAACCCGGCGATCATTGGATGCAGATGCATATTTATTAAAAATTTGTTTAACCCCCGATGCAAATATGTGTATGTAGGGTGTAAGAGGAGGGGTGGTGTATTAGTTAAAACAAAAAAACAACTATTTCGATGCAAAAGTGCATTCCATATTAGCTAACATCTCAACTTTAGCTGAATATGCATCCGAATATCTGATCTATGGTCATCAATCACCCTTAGAGTGACAGAGATAGTATGATAATATTCCATCGCATATTTAGTGTTAAAATCAAGATCTTTTAACAATACTTCGTTTATAGAGATCACAAACCCCTGAAGAGTCCCCGCAGTCAGTCTGAGCTAACACAACGCACAATTGTTGCCGTTGCAGATCAAACTTAGGCTCTGTAGTTTTGCAGCTGAAAAAGCTTGGCATCGATGATCTGGTGCACTTTGACTTCATGGATCCACCGGCTCCGGAGACACTGATGAGGGCTTTGGAGCTTTTGAATTATCTGGCTGCGTTGGGTAAGGATTTTGTACCTAAATTTGTTTTTTTTTTGTCATGTTTAATATTTTGAGTGGGAATAAGATTCTTTTTTTTTTATTGTATTGGAACTGGGACTGTGTCCCAGCAGTGGGAAAATTATAGCCTAATTATGTATTTATGAAACTTTCGTACTTCTGAAGCTCCATATTATTGTTATAATGCTTGTATATGAGCAACGGTGGCCCAGTGGTATCGGCCCCGACTTACGAGTTGTAGGTCGTGAGTTCGAACCCAGACAGGCACCTTACTTTGTGTATTTAATTTCATCACCACTGCTCTCAAAACGGTGAAGGAAAACATCGTGAGGAAATCAGCATTTCCTAGAACCAAAAATTCGAAGACATGTGACATCTACCAACTCGTGCTGCGCCTGCGTGGTGGATTACGGCCGACTCCCTCTCACAGAGGCCTGTGTCCCAGCAGTGGGTACATTGTAGGCTGATTATGTTGTATACTCGGACTAGAAAAAAAAGAAGGACTCCGCGCCACGCATATCGACAGTGAAGCACCGTACCGATCTATGTGTGTGTGTGTGTGTAAATAAGAGTCTTACTTGTGATATGTTATTCCTTGACACTTTTTCTGGGATGTAGAATTATTTTTACACCATTTCACGACACAAGAAGGCATTATTTTATTTTATTACTTGACGTAAACAGTACCTACAATGACGCCGTAGTGTCGCGTAATGGCACCTTATGATGTAAATGTGTGCGTGAGGCATGTTTGTATAAAAGGTCCGGCGGCATACTTATAGTGCTCCACTTTCGATACGCATGGCGCGGACTCCTTATTTTTTTTCTAGTCCGTGGTTCTATAATATGAAGTCTTAATATGAATCTTGATGCTAACTCATTGTATAACAAAATTATTCTACTTTTTTTTGAAAACTGAGATGCATGCTTGAGCATCCACTACAATACTGTCCTAAGGGCCTGCTTTAGTCTTTTTTACCAGCATATTATGGTCCCCCTGCAGGGCAAAGTCCTTTTCTCATACAGAGCAGGCATGAGCATTGATCATCAGATTCGGATCGGATTGACAATTTCAGACTTTTAATTTTCCATTTCTGGAGATATATTTATGATTTTTGCATCACGATTAATTTTAAAATAACTTGTGATTCATGTCTATAGTATTTCAACATGGTGAAATCAAGATGAAATAGGTAACTTATTTCACAACATTACTCAACCAATTTGTTCAAGTTTCAATGAATGCTTAATTCTTTAAAAAATAATGAGGGGTCTTTAATTTTTTTCTTTAAAGGGAAATGTATCTTGTATGGTAGCTTTTTTACGGTTTTAATTAGAAAAGACTAAGCAAGTTGAAGTGGCAATGGGCGGGACACATCTCTCGCAGAGCCGACAATCGTTGGGGAGAATGAGTTCTAGAGTGGAGACCGCGTTTAGGCAAACGTAGTGTGGGACGCGCGCCAGGGGGAGGGACGACTTGCGAAAGGCGGCTGGCTGAGACTGGATGAGGAGAGCCGAGGATCGGGCTCAGTGGCGTTCACTAGGAGAGGCCTACGCCCAGCAGTGGGCGAATATAGGCTGATGGTGATGATGATGAAATTAGGGATAATTTAATGCTGTATTTAAATCTGTAACACGTAACTTGCAGACGACGACGGCAACTTGACAGACTTGGGCGCTGTAATGGCGGAGTTTCCCCTCGACCCTCAACTCGCCAAGATGCTGATCGCGAGCTGCAACCACAACTGTTCCAACGAGATCCTCTCCATCACAGCCATGCTGTCAGGTAAGATCAGTGTTCTAGGCTACTTTGGCCTGGTTTCAATACCTAGATCGTCCGCCGCTTCTGGGCACGCTCGTTCCATCGTGGACTCATCCATCACTTCCCAGCAGGCGAGGTCGAGATCAAGAGCAGGCACATATAAAAAAAATGTACTGTATGTAATCGGTGTGCAATTGATGGTCACCCATCCACGAACCGACCGCGGCAAGCGTAGCTTAACCTTCGTTCGGCTAGAAGCCTGTAAATGGTAGTATATTTGGTTTGATGTCATTTTTAATTCCCCAATGTCGATCCAACCTATAATCCCGCGAATTTCAAAGATTTGTAATGATGTCATAAAAAAATATATTTTTGTGCGCTTACATTGCTAACGCTGGCTAAACCTTACCAGATAGATCAAAATAATGTACTACGGAATTGTATATCTTAAAAAGGTTTACAGAAAAGTCCGGGATGGCATATGTCTATCTCCTAAGGATAACCCACAGTAACCATTTTTCTCTTTTACATATTACTAAAAAAAATATGGGTTATTTACGAAGTTATTTTAAACAATACAGTATTAACCCTTATCCAATTAAATACGTTAGATACGTTGTGAATTTAATGTAGATGAAAATTGCCCTCTACAGCATATCATTAAAATTTATGATAAATGATTTTATTTCGGTAAGTAGGTTTGAACAAACACTTTTACACGTCAATCATATTTTAAAAACTAGATGAGGTCGGTGTTTCCTATCTGACTACTCTGAGAAGAAAGGCCGAAACAAACTCAAGGGTCACAGTCTCTTTTAAAATCCAGACATAATCTTGGTCAGATCATGTGAAGACCATGTAGATTTGTGTCTGAAATGGTCTTTTGAGGAAAAACCACACAGATTGAGTGGACCTGTCCAGTCAGTGCACGCATTTGTCAGTAATCGTGCAGCTCAACTCAGAACTTAAGGAGCTCAACGATTCGACGAGTAATACCAAAGAAAAGACATTTGGGTAGGCCGCAAAAATTACTCAAACTGCCAGACCATGATTAAAATTAACTGACGAGAAGAAAAAAAGCAACAATGACCCACATAGTCTTCACATTCACAATATTAAAATAATAATCATATATTCAATGTAGCCTGCAAGTAAAATCTTAGAAGATATCACAGATTTAAAATTGTAACATCTAACAATGAGGGTCGATGTAGACCACTTTGTAACATCTAACAAGGAGGGTCGATGTAGACCACTTTGTAACATCTAACAAGGAGGGTCGATGTAGACCACTTTGTAACATCTAACAAGGAGGGTCGATGTAGACCACTTTGTAACATCTAACAAGGAGGGTCGATGTAGACCACTTTGTAACATCTAACAATGAGGGTCGACGTAGACCACATTGTAACATCTAACAATGAGGGTCGATGTAGACCACTTTGTAACATCTAACAATGAGGGTCGATGTAGACCACATTGTAACATCTAACAATGAGGGTCGATGTAGACCACTTTGTAACATCTAACAATGAGGGTCGATGTAGACCACATTGTAACATCTAACAATGAGGGTCGATGTAGACCACATTGTAACATCTAACAATGAGGGTCGATGTAGACCACTTTGTAACATCTAACAATGAGGGTCGATGTACACCACTTTGGGTATCATTGCTCTAATTCATACTATCTATACTAATATTATTGTAAAGCTGAAGAGTTTGTTTGAACGCGGTAATCGACTACCAGTCGGATTTGAAAAATTATTTTTGCATTTGATGCTCAATTTGACGGCACGGTTGGCGCAGTGGTAAAGCGATTGACTGCTGCGCTGCGTGGTTCGATTCCCGCACGGAACAAATATTTGTATGACCTACAAGTAGGTGTTCCGGGTCTGGCTGTTTGTGTATGTGAGTTTGAATGTTTGTAAACGCACCCATAATACAGGAGAAATTCCTAGATTGGGGCAACGTTTAAAAAAAAAAATATCTTGAGGAAGGTTATACGCTATGTAGCCGAGCCAAAATTAAAAAAAGTCACAAAGAACGCTAAGCGAAAACGAAGTAATAGCGTGGGGGAGCGATTCGATGCGACGGGGTGGGTTGGGGGAAGAAAATTTTCACGCGGACGAAGTCGCGGTTTGAATCTAGTATTGTAATAAACTTCGCTAACTAATTATAGAAAGTAACTTTTTGTAAATACGATGTTTCCTAATGTTTCCAGTCCAACAATGCTTCGTGCGACCCAACGAGGCGCGCAAGGCTGCCGACGAAGCCAAGATGAGGTTCGCACACATCGATGGAGACCACCTAACGCTACTCAATGTGTACCACGCCTTTAAACAGAGTAAGTGATGACGGGGCCAACGGCTTAAAGTGCTTTCCGAAGTACGGAGGGGTCTTGGTATGTAAAGATGGTCACCCATCCACAGAGCAACCGCGGCAAGCGTAGCTTAACCAGATCGATCGACCCGTACGGCTATTGTTACATACTACTACCACACCTATTTCAGCCCCCAAGCAGAGCTGCTCAAACTTAAACTAAAACTCAAAGCATTTATTTCAATTAAACCATTTACACGCACTTTTGAATTGTCAGAGTCGGTCAGTTAGTCAGAAAGTTGAAGCTAGTTGCCCATTCCAAAACGTAGGTCTCTATGGAGAAGAACGGGCAAGAAACTCCAAGGACACTCTTTTTAAATCAAGATATTACAAAATCCTGGGTACATTATTCTTGTTGCTTCTATATGTGAGAACAATGTAAAAAAAGAAATATATTAAGAAACAATTCAACATATAAGATTAATAATAAAAATAAACCGTGGCAGTTAAGAGATGCTGTGTTCTAGGTAGACCGTTGGAACTTTGTAGGCCTAACTTGTAGACTGAAGATTTGTAGACCTTTTTCTATTGGAAGGGTCTATTAACTGCTCCCAAATTACGAAGGTTATTTAAAAAGAAAAGTATTTTTGTTTTTTACTTTCTTTGGCATAATCTTCACATTATTTGACATTATGTACCTCCAATTCTTATTTCAACTCTTTACTTATGGCTTTTGTAGACAGGATTTTAATTCAGATTTGTTACAGTTGTAATGGCAATCATGTCATTTGGTTTAAATAGGCTTTTATTTTTATATAGATTCTTCTATATTTTGTGAATGTGAGAACGTTGTAGGCCTAACTTGTAGACTGTAGATTTGTAGACCTTTTTCTATTTTGTTGAGTGCCTGTTACTTGTTGACAGACCTACACTGTCCTCCCATACCTATTAACACTGTAATTTGAAACATTGTAAAAGCCAATTATTTTTAAAAGAGTAACCGTGGAGTTTCATGCCGGCTCTTCTCCATAGGAAACAACCAATAGGAACCGTGCACCTAGCTTCTGACGTTTCATAAGTGCCCATGTAGGTTTATGTGAAATAAAATATTTTGATTTCGTAGGTTATGGGTGCTTGTATAGTTACAAGCATAAGAGACATTTCAGCTTTGTCTATAGAAGGACAAATTATTGGCAACGCAACTTTGATGTTTCCTTGATAACGCTAAAGGGTGATAAAGCTCACTCATACCTCCATAGAAAAGTGAGGATCCTCCGACCAGACGGGTATCGTGTCTGATGGTCCACTGCCCGACGATTGATGTCGGGACGTTGTATATATGCTAGTTGCGCGGTAAACTCTGCTTGCGCGATGCAGGATTTTGCGTGACGTTAGTGTGACGCGTAGCTCGCATGTGGCGTTGCAGATGCCGCTATAACGCCTTCTACTTGGGCAATTTTTTTTTTGACTCTATTCTTATGACAATACGGTTGATATTATTTATTAAACCGCCATGTTTGTCCGTTCCAGACATGGAAGACCCTCACTGGTGCTATGACAACTTCATCAACTACCGCTCACTGAAGTCCGGAGACAACGTGCGGCAACAACTCAGCAGGATAATGGATAGGTGAGCATACATTTATTATGACAAAGAGCTAATTAGTTATTCTCACCGCTCTCTGTGAGAGGTAGCGGGCAAGTAATCCAACACGTTCAAGATTCTGTTATGGAATCTGGAATTACTTGCATCCCACGGGAACGTACCTACTGCTGGAATAAAAAGTATCCTGTGTCCTACACCAGGTCATGTTCTCTATCCTAACAGACAGAGTCACTTTCGAATTGATAATTTTAGTATTTATAGTACAGCGAAAGAGCGGAAAGTATATCCTGTGTTTTTACACAGAATAAATTATATTTCTTACATATTTTATAAATTAGTTTTAAAAAACACTTCGTCAGACATCAAAAATTAAATTGTTTTAAAACTAGATGAGATCGATAAGGTTTTGTTATATTGTAATGTGTAATTTTAAATTTCTGAATTGTTTATTTTTGTTTGTATCTTTTTACTACGGACACTCTTAACGTGCACGTCTTTCTACATCGTTCTCACATGTTCTATGTTCTAAAGTATATTATGTTCTAAATTATACGAAACTATAGTTTGCTATGTATTTTTTAATTTAATTTAATATTTGAATTGTTTTTGTCTTTTTATTACGGACGCTTTTAACGTTCTGCTTCATTTTCACATGCATAATTTCAACATGAATGATGTAACCAATTTTTTTTGGAATTTGTATGTTGATTTAAAAGAGTGTCCATGGAGTTTCTAGCCAGTTCTTCTCCATAGGAACTACTACGCTTTGGAATGGGCAACTAGCTTCATCTTTCTGACTGACCGACCCCTTGACAATTCAAAAGTGCCTGTAATTGGTTTATTTGTAATAAATGCTTTGAGTTTTTAATGTAATGTTTGTAAAATTGTCTCTTCCAGGTTTAACTTAAAGCGAACAAGTACAGAGTTCACAAGCAAGGACTATTATATAAATATAAGGAAAGCACTAGTTAATGGATTCTTTATGCAGGTAAAATATATTTATTTTTATCTTTGAAAACTTACTCTCATTTCTATAGATTCGGAGATAAGTATCCAGCGCGGTAATTGCGTAACACACTGTAGCGGCATCTACAACGCCACATGCGAGCTACGCGTCATACTGACGTCACGTAAAATCCTGCATCGCGCAAGCAGAATTTACTGCGCAACTAGCATATATACAACATCCCGACATCAATCGTCGGGCAGTTGCCCACCAGACACAACACCCGTCTGGTCGGAGGATCCTCCCTTTTCCATAGAGTATGAGTGAACTTTACACCCTGTTCCTCATACCTCTATAACACTAACAGTAGGAATGGCTTTCATTTTGACAGTTCAACAACATTCATTGCGTTATTTACGTTGTTGAGCAGACAAATTTTTCGAACATATGAAGCAATGGATTAGCAATAGGCTTCAAAATGATTCAGATTGTGATAGATAGTGTGTTATGCAATTAGGGTGCAGGTTCTAAAAGTATAATCATGCCATTTTTTTACCTCTATCTTTATGCTTGGCAATGTATGGCAAACGTCTTGGTGTTGTAGTGGTCTAGGGCCCAGGCCCTGCAGTCTCGACATTAGATAGCGACAAAAATCTGTCGCTAAGTCGTATCGATGTCAAATTTCTATAACAGATTTTCAACCTTATGCTTTCGCAATAAAGTTGAAAATCTATTAAAGGAATTTGACATCGGTTAGACTTAACGACCGATTTTTGTCGATATCTATGTCGAGACTGCCGGGCCTGGCCTGTTCTCGTATAGAAAAAAACAACCAACCAATATAATAACTTTGCAATCAGATTATTGTGTCCAAGTTTCCTCACGATGATTTCTATAATCTTCAATTTGATATTAGAAAGAAAGAAAAATATTTTATTTGGGACAGACAAGAAATGCAAACAATAAAAAACGTGCATTTAAAACGAACAAAATTAACATAAAAACAACAATAAACTCAAATCTAGACACATTCCATGTAATAAGTTTACGTTCATGATGAAAAAAACTAACTCGCCTAATTGTTTGGGACTGTGGAGTTGTGGAAGACTTACATCACTTATTAGCGGATTGTGTTAGATATGTGTCTCAAAGAAATGATCTGTTTGGGGTCTTGAGGTTGAATCGACTTGATGTGGGCATATTTCATAAAATTTTGTCTCAACCGAATGGTGATGATGCGAAGAGTCTGTTTAGGTTCATGGCCCAAATGTAATCTGTAGCAATGTGTATATTTAGGGTACGATGGGACTGGCATACGCATTGCCGTCATAAAAGTCCCTAATAAAAAAAAAAAAAAGTAAATACAAAATAAAAAACAAGTAAAAATAAAAGACCTGTGCGAGGGCAAAAAGGCTCCTATCTCAGCATAATGATGCGAAATAAAAATAAAAATAAAGGAATCGCAGCGCTGGTATTCTGATAGGGCCCGCTGTGATGCCATGGACACACCCACAGACATCCATAAATCCCACTAGGGGTTTTTATTTTATTTTATTATCAGCGCTTGACTAATGTAAAATTGAAGATGTTAGAAATCATTCTGAGGTAACTTGGACACTATAATCTGATTACCAAGTTATCCAAGTTTTCTCATGATGAATACTATCACTTTCAATTTCACATTAGTCGAGCGTTGATATGATTGTACAGATACTGTATCAAATAACTCTTAGACTAATTTCGATCAAGCCACTGTTACTTGCCAGATACGCAGGCCTATTCTAGCTTTGAAACAGCCCACTACTAATTCTTAGCGTATCGATGGCACTATAAATTGAATCAACTTAAAATTTGGCTGCGAGTTTTGCACTATCAGTTCTTGTCCCACTACTGAGCTAAACCTTTTCTCCTAGAAAGAGACAAATACAAAAAAAAAATTACATTATTGCAAAGGCCGAGAAATAGGCAATTGCAGGACGAGTATGAGTTTGAAGGCCGAGCCGTAGGCGAGGACTTCACTAACACGAGACAGGCAATTGCCATTTCCGCCGAGGCATATATGTATAGTGCTTTTCTCAAAAGAATGCAGGCAAATAAAACATACATTCTAGTAAAAAAAAAACGATTTATTCCTATCGAATCCGGTCGATTGTCGTTTAACAAAAGTAGTTAAATTTCCATAATTTTTCAAGTTAACGCCGTTTTTAACATGAACTGTACATTTCAGCATGAAATAAATTCCCCATAATGTAGAGTAGATCGCTTTTTAGTTTTAGTAATCTCATTAAAATACGCCAAAAATACAGTTTTAGAGAAAATGTTCACCTTTTTCTCGTTTTTCCAACTCATAAAATTTTCATATTTTTTCATGTATTTTTCTTTTGACTTCGCTGGAAGCATGTTTTCCATTGCCAATTTGGGTTTCTGATCTTGAATCTGGTGGAGTACAATCAATCTCCATTTCACTTTCCGAACCGTTGGAACTCGTTTTAATTATTAAATTTATATTTATTAAGTATGTAAATAACAAATCAAGATAAATTTTCAGCTTTGCCGCCCATTTTTTTATTTATCACCTGTGTCGAAAGGCAAACGCATTTATCTATACAACCACGTGAACACAATTTGTACTAAGCAAAGAGACTTACTTTGGTATGCCAAGAATGATAAAAGAGATCCAATCAAAGAGTATTTAATAACCCCAGCACGCCGTTTCATAAAACACTGCTGGAGCGTTGTAATGTTCCAAATAAAAAAAAAAAACGCTCCAGCAATGGATTTGATTTTCTTTGTCCGTAAATTCGATACTTCGCGTGTTCTTTTTAGGGTTCCGTACCCAAATGGTAAAAACGGGACCCTATTACTAAGACTTCGCTGTCTGTCCGTCCGTCTGTCTGTCACCAGGCTGTATCTCAAGAACCGCGATAGCTAGACAGTTGAAATTTCCACAAATTATATATTTCTGTTGCCGCTATAACAAAAAAATACTAAAAACAAAATAGAATAAATATTTAAGGGGGCTCCCATACAACAAACGCGATTTTTTTGCCCTCTTTTGCTCGATATCAGTAATGGCAACAGGTAGGCACTTTAAATATTCACCAAATACTCAGTTGTATTTTTACTTTAATAATAAATAATAAAATTAAAATAAAATAAACATTTAAGGCCAGCTCCCATACAAAAAACGCCATTTTTTGCCTATATTTGTTCGATATCAATAAATGGTAACAGGTAGGCACCTAATTTGTGTACCTACTGTTGTTTACCTAGTCAATGGTACGGAACCCTTCGTGCGCGAGTCCGACTCGCACTTGGCCGGATTTTTCAGAAAATAAAGACAATATTTCAATGCATGTTTGAGAAAAACTATTTTACATTCCAGGTAGCCCATTTAGAGCGAACAGGCCACTATCTCACGGTGAAAGACAACCAAGTGGTACAGCTTCACCCGAGCACTTGTCTCGACCACAAGCCCGACTGGGTCATCTACAATGAGTTTGTGCTCACCACCAAGAACTACATCAGAACTGTCACTGATATCAAACGTGAGTATTTAGCCGCTAAGTGTAATTATTATTATTTAGAAAGAAAAGAAAAGAAAGAAAAATTGTTTATTTCTGCACAAACAAAACGCACCTTACAAATGAACGAAATTAATAGACATATACAAAATAGCCAAAAGCCTCGCATTCAAGCTATAACAGTTTGACAATTTTGTCTATTGCTTGATGCTAAGGCCAGGGACCAAAGACAATACACATTGCTCTGTGTTGCGACACTGGCAAATGACAACAAACAAACGATCAAAACAAAAACAAAATGCCGATTGCAGTGTGGAAAAACGACTACTTTTGTAACAAGCAAAAAATAATAAATAAGAATAATTAAGCAGTACGTCGCATCTGCGCAAGAACAGGTCGTTTATTTATTTTGATACTTATTAGATACATTTTTAAATATTTTTATAAAATATTTAAAAATAGTGGTCCGCCGGTATCGGGAGCCCCTGCTCCCGATACCGGCGGACCACTATTTTTCAAATCCAAGCTACCGG
The DNA here is from genome assembly GCA_917490735.1 of Dryobotodes eremita. NCBI lineage: Eukaryota > Metazoa > Arthropoda > Insecta > Lepidoptera > Noctuidae > Dryobotodes > Dryobotodes eremita. The sequence goes on along the minus strand of OU823269.1, from coordinate 11,829,504 downwards.
TGGTTAGGAATCCAGAGACAGGAACCTCCTCACGATGCGAGCCGTACCGAGGAGTAATGCCTTCTGGATCAGGCTCTTGATCCAACCGCCTAACGAGCGCCTCGAGAGATGGTGATCGAGGCTTTCGGCTTTTTATTATTATTGTCCTTTATTCCATTATATATATATATAAATTATATTTTTAAATATTAGAATATAAAAAATATAAAAACATTTAAAAATATAAAACTAGTAGCCCACTGGTATCGGGAACAGGGTCCAAGCTACCGGCGGTCAGGGCTACAGACAGAGGAACCTCCTAACAATGCGGGCCGTGGCCAGAAGTACCGCCTTCTGAATCAAGCCCTTGATCCAGCTGCCCAACGAGAGCCTCCTCAGGTGTTGGTCGAGGCTCTTGGCAAACAAATTATCTCTCTTATTATTATTATAATAGCATTTATTTCAGGCTACGCCCATAGTGACAACGGTCTTAAAAACTAGTGTTAATAGACATACAAGTTTCATTTAGTGGGGAGTTTCATCCAATGTCGCATCATTGGAGACTCATCTATCAATGTAATGATACATCTACGAAAAATACGTTCGCCTGCAATGCTTTTTAAATTATCTATGACACAGCAGCCTATGAGTGGTCAAGTGGTATCGGCCCCGACTTACGAGTTGTAGGTCGTGAGTTCGAGTTCTTTGTGTACATAATTTCATCACCACTGCTCTCAAAACGGTGAAGGAAAACATCGTGAGGAAACCGGCATGTCCTAGAACCAAAAATTTGAAGACATGTGACATCTACCAACCCGCACTGGGGCCGCGTGGTGGATTACGGCCCACTCCCTCTCACACAGAGGAGGCCTGTGTCCCAGCAGTGGGAACGTTATAAGGCAGATTATGATCCGTAGGTACAAGGGGCTCGTGGCTTAGTTATAACAGCCGCGGGTCGATCAAAGCTGAGCTGCGTTTGCCGGTCGGTCCGTGTATGGGTAACTATCCATTTGAAATCGAGACCCCTCCGTGCCTCGAAAAGCACCCCCGGGCTTTTCGCTGCAAGTTGTAGATCTTTGTCAGTCGTTACGGGTAGTCTGAAAGTCTGACAATTCAGCATTCTTACCTGTGATGCCTCTGGTATCGCACATGTCCATAGACAACTGCCTGATGGTTTTCCATAGATTTTTGCTGGTGCAAACCCACATCATGGCGCTAAAAAAGCGTGTCTCTTAACCTCCATTCTTCACAACATTTTACTATAGACAATTTTTTTTTCTCCCACAGCGGAATGGCTACTCAAAATCGCCCCACAGTACTACGAGCTGAACAACTTCCCACAATGCGAGGCGCGGCGGCAGCTCGAGCTACTACAAGCACGGCTCGAGTCTAAAGCCTATCAGGAAGGCTTCTAAATAGCTCGGATGTTGCTCGACTGGGATATAAGGACACAGAATAGGTACAGAATGTCGGGTCCATACAATGAGCGAAAATGTATGTACACAGACGCGCTTCATAGATGTTATAAGCGATTATCAACTTTATGTTAGTGTGAATTAAGTTAATTTCAGAATAACTAGTATTATCGTAATAAATAAATAATAATAATACCAGCCTATTATTGTCCCACTGCTGGACAAAAGCCTCTTCTCATACACAGAAGGCACGCTTGTTAAAAGCAGGTTGGCGTTTCTGACTTATATCTCTAAAAGCGTGTTTAATTTATTTTTCGTGTTCGTGATCGCGTTGTTCTTACTGTACTCGGTCCAAAAGCTCGTGTTACGCGGGGCTATAAAACGTGGGAGCGGAGTAGCACATATTGCGCGCTCCCTTGCACTTATGAGCGGAGGTAGTGATGTTACCACTTTCTTATTATCGATAGTGTTAGTTACCTTTTATGCGTTAAATGAATTAATAAAGCGTTTTGATTAAAAGTAGTTTAATAATAAAAAAATGTATAACGTTTTTGTAACGGTAACATTAGTTTTAAGCCGCCCGTAATTAGCGTTATTATCGATGAGTCAATTGAATGGTATGCGCAACCCTAATGAATGACGTCACAAACGTGTTTTATCGTCCCGCGTAATACGACCGTTTGGACCGAGTATAGTCAGGCCCCAGGTGGCCGCTAGAGGGTCATAACAATAGAAAATTAATTGTGTCTTATTAGCAATGCTTAAAAGAGATGCGCTAGATAGCCCGCGAAATTCGAATTTTCTTACGTTTTTTGCAATTTGCAGGACAGTATCAGGTTGTATGTTGATCTAAATATGATTCGCGGCCGTAACAAATCTTTATAGAATTAAGTCATCTCATAGTTCATATTACCCTATTGAATGACTATTTCATGAAATCATGACATTTGATGCCAATTCTAACTGAAGGAGTTGTATTGCTGATTCATGATAATTCTGTAAAGCCATATTTGTTAAGGCCGCGAATCATATTTTAATCAACATACAACCTGACAGTGACCTGCAAATTGCAAAAAACGTAAGTAATTTTGAATTTCACGGGCTCCCTTAGCGCATCCCCCTTAATGAGACTACGCAACGGATTTTGATGCAATTTTCACCACCATTTAGAGAATTTATTCCGGAAGATTTATGTGTATAAGTAATTAGTATTAAACTTATAATACCGTTCGAAGCAGGGGACGGTCCTGCTTCGTTAGTAAACGAATATCAACTTTATGGTATTGTGAATTAAGTAGGTTTCAGAATAACTCGTGTACTATTGAAAAAGTCATGAAAGCGTTTGAAGGTGTAGCGCAAATTCAACTTTATGTGTGGCTGTTAGGGTTGATTTTCAAAAAATACATGTGCGCGTGTCTGTTTTTGTTCGCTGTATGGAGCTGACTTTCTAGACCATTTTATTTTGTGCAAATATTAAGCGAAATGAGAATGGGATTCATTGGAAGCCATGTTTTAATTGTGTTGTCTAAACGATAGATAGATGTATTCTTCATTGTGTTTGACAGGATAAAGCATTAGGTACGTGAGTGTAGGTAGGGGTCCTGGGCTCAACTCCCAGGTCAGACAAAATCTTACAGCTTTTGACCACTATCTGACCAGATGGTAAGTAAATTACCATCAGGTAAGATAGTGGTCAAAAGTGATACTGTTATGGACTTAGGCCAAGATTCCCAGATCATACCTTTCTTAGTAAAGTTAGTCAAACGAATTTGAACCTTATTTTTTACTTTAATAAGGTTTATATTCTTATGAAACGCTTGCCCAGTTACAGTAAGGTTCATATTCGTATAAAATGCTAACTTATTAAAGTAAATGTCGGATATGTGAATTTTGCCCGGAGTAAGGTTAAAAGCAGGTTCTATTCTCATTTCGTTTGCATAGCAACACTATAATAATACTTCACCATGAAAACTAATTTATATTGCCCGGTTATTGGGCTCAAAATGACAATTATTAAATATTATTGAGCCGCCTCTGGTTAGACTGGAAGCTGACCACAAGATGTTAGAAAGGCTAGTTTATTGGTAAAACAGTTAGGCTTAATGTAGATAATAATAATATATATTTTTGACTAAATTGTGCTGTAATATAATATTGTCGAAGTCACCTCTGGTTTTTAAAAGCCTTTTCAATTAAGTACTATATAAAAGCTGGCCAAGTGCGAGTCGGACTTGTGCACGAAGGGTTCCGTACCATTACCTATAAAAACGGCAAAAAAATCATGTCTGTTGTATTGGAGCCCCACTTAAATATTTATTTTATTTTGTTTTTAGTAATTGTTGTTATAGCGGCAACAGAAATACATAATTTGTGAAAATTTCAACTGTCTAGCTATCGCGGTTCTTGAGATACAGCCTGGTGACAGACAGACGGACGGACAGACAGCGAAGTCTTAGTAATAGGGTCCCGTTTTTACCCTTTGGGTACGGAACCCTAAAAATTAATCCCTATTTCCCTTGGTCACGCTATATCTTGAGAACGACTTTACCGATTTCATCCATCTTTTTTTTTAAGTTTTCTAAATACTATGTAGAAGGTTTTTACGGATTTTTTTTAAGAAAGTTGCGATGCGACGGGGCGGGTCGGGGGAACAAGAAACTTCACACGGACGAAGTCGCTGGTAGAAGCCGGAACAAAAAAACAAAAATGAGAAATTTAATTTAATTAAAATAACTACCAGATAAAAATTGAGCCGTCGCGGGACTTTTAAAAGCCAGGGTGTCTTGCTTACCGAAGTTAAAATATAACTTAAGAACATATCGTCGGGGATAGTGCAAAACCGCGAATCTACCATAGGTAAAGGCCGCGTATCTGCATTTGATCTAATTTTACAGGGGCAGGTTAAAACTGTTTAATATCGTTATTTTAAGGGCAAATAGCCTCATTTTTACATAGATAGTAATAATTGATGTTTTCTTTGTATTTTTAACATAGATTATCCGTTACAATGATTAATTTAACCGCCACGCTACTTACGCGCATTTGATTTGACCACAATCTTATCGAAATGGAACCTAACAGTAAGTTGCGCGGTTTTGAAATCAAACAGGTAATTAATGTTACAAATAATATTTAATAATCAAAGCAAAATACGACTTACAAAATCTGATCTTTACAAGCTTTTGAGCGTTGTTCTTACAAAGAAAACTTTTACTCATTAATCAAAGTATTTTTCTATACAATCTTCCTTAAATATAAGCTTGAAAATACTCAGAACAGAATTCTTAATCAGACTTAGATTCATTATCAATCAGTCTTTTCAACAAGGTGTGTTTTAGGGATAGTAGGTACGAGTATCACAAGTATAAATCTTTTCGAAGTATAAAACAAAACAAAAGTAAGAGCTTCTTCAGCTACATAACAATCTATCAGTCATTTTAAAAACAAATTACTCTTACACATTTAAATTATAATAACAATATTAGGTTCTTCAGCTATCTAACAAAAATAAACTTTATCTCTCAGCCATTTTAAAAACAAATTACACTTGCACATTTAAATTATTAAAAAAAACTACTAGCAAAGTTCTTCAGTTATTTAACAAAAATAAAATGTCTTTTATAGTTTAAAAAATTAATAAACAATATTTTTACTCACAACATTTAAATTATAGAGTCATCAGTCGAGACAAAAGAGCTCTTTCAGCTAAGTATATAAAAATAAACATTTTAAGTAAATTAATTGCTCTTATAAGGTAAGTTGTCATAGAATTCATGACAATCTATGGGTATGACACTTTTTAATTGTTGTAAATGTTCATACTTTGATTTTGTGATTGGCAATTTCTCAGTAAAGAGCTGTGGAGGACTAACTGGAGCAACTTTTTTTGGCCTTTGTGGTAATGGCTGAAATTCGTCATTGTAGTTCAGTTTGTATTCAATAGTACCATTGGGATTGTACTTAAGAACTCTGATGTCGACTACGCACTTTGCGCCAGTCCCTCTTCCAGGGCGGATTGTATCGTAAATAAGATTACTTTTAATGCTATAATCCTTGAAAAAAGTGTGGTCAGCCGTTACTACTTCATATGGAGATGGATTCAGCCTAGCTTCTTTGGTAACTGAAGAGTATTGACTAGGTAAAAATATTTCCCGATGTTTTAATTTTCTTTCAATTACGGAGTGAACTGAATCCACCTCCATTTGAGTATGGCCTTTTTCTAAAAATTTTTGTGTGACGACCACGTTTTTTTCCATCGCCAATTGCAGAAGAGCGTTCGAAACTACAACATTTCGGTTTTGGGATGTACATCCATCAGTGAAAATTACGACGTTTTTAGGACTTTCTTCTATGAGTTTCTTCAAATAATCGACAAAAAAGGAAGCGTAAGTTGATGCTTTTAAATCTGATGCTGTCTCATCGAACCAATAGCACTTTACGTCATTAGTACCCAGATTGTATACTGTAAAATTATGAACCATTAACTTGGTTTTGAAATACAATGCACTGGCTTTCAAAAATGGACATAATTTCACAGCTTGTAAATCGGCTGTTACTACGTGAAGCAATCCTTTTTTAGCAGCCTCTTTATCTAAAGTCTTTTCCTGTCTTGCTAAATCTTTTCGTGACAAATGTTGTTGATATATTTCCTCTGTAATATTGCCAGCTTTGTATGAACAACATAGATCACACGCATCTTTTTTTGGTTGAAACAAAGCTATGTTTTCATCTTTCAAAACATCCTCGAAAAGTTTTCTAGAAGCCACTTTCTGTCCAGATATTGTTGCCTCTTTAACATAAATACGATAGAGTTCACGCTTAGACTGTATTATGGGTTCTAAATATAGTTTAGTACTTTCTTTTCTACAGTAGTGAGAAGGCATTTTGGGCATGGCTCTCAAAAATATTTGTACCAACTCTTTCAACTGAGGCAATGCAACATCTCTCTGGCCTTTCATCGATTCTTTATTTGGTTTCTCTCCTAGCCAGTACCTCACTGTCCACTCCTTAATTCCCAGTGTTCCTAAGAACGTCTTTAAACATACTCTCATTTTTTGATCATTTAATTTTAAATAATAGACTTTTGTAGCACTTCGTCTTGTATCAACCCTTTTAGTGGTTTTCCTTTTAGTTGTTTTTCTATCTACTAAAGATGAAACAAACATTTTCTTCGCTATCCAGGTTATCTTCCAAAATTCGTTAAAAATATTGAGTCGTACCGATTCTGTAAATTTATCGCAGTGAAATACTTTGCTCCTTAAACATTTGTTTGAATTACAAGGCGGTCCAAGTTGTCGCGCGGGTTTGATAGAGTCTTGTGAAATTTTTTCATCTCCAGTCTTTCTAAAACCTACGTATTCTTGACCCAGCATTCTAAACGTCTTGTTTCTTAACCTTTTTGTAGACATTACGTCTGCTTTTCGTTTTCTTACTCTGGACTCAATGGCAACCTCACGTTCCAAGATTGTTTCAGGAAACAAATCATTATTGCTGTCAGTTGATGTTGAAGCTATCGGTGCAACATTGGTTATTTCAGAGAGTGGAAAGTAATTTGGGTCGGCAAGAGAATCATCTGATGAAAAGTCAAAACCTAATTCACTTAGTTCATTATTGATTTCAACGCATACATCCTCTTTAGAAACATTAGATAGCAAATTATTAGTAGAAGTCACAGTCACACCAGAAACATTGTCGTGATCATTAATTTCCAGCAGATTTTCTAAGCAGGAAGCACTAAAAGTGGTTGTGTCACAATAGGCTAAAGCTTCAGTTTCTTTAGGAAGTTCTTCTTGGTTTTCCGAATTAACAAGACTGGTATTAGGTAAGTTTTTGGGGAATTCTTTGGTATTTTCATCAGCTGCCGATTGCCTACGCAAAATCATTTTTTTAACCTCCAATAATTTTTCGCGCCTTTTCTTTAAATCGATTAATGTTGTGACCTGAAGTGTTTCGTCTTTGCTACATGACTCATTCGCCATTTTAATGCTAAAACAAATAAAAATAAAACATGTAATCAAATGCATCAGCATAGCACGTAACTTACGCGGTTTTACTGTTCATTGAAATAAGATTACTTCAATGGACAGCAAAACCGCGTAACTACATAAAATGTGTAAAAACAGACAAAACCATAATTGATTTACATAATTCGGTGATCTGCTTCAATATTAAAAGTATTTATAAAGACTTGATAGCTTAGACACATTCACTTCATAATAACTAGTTATTTTTTGCAAAAAAAAATAGGTTAGGAAAAGTAAATGAAGTTAAAATGTATTTAAATGATGCTTAATACTGACATTTCACATAGAAAATACTTAATCAACACTTACCTGATGTTGTAATTAATATTTTCAACGTAAACACTGAGTTTAACAACAAAAATAAACCACAAAATATGCTCCCAATGACACCTGATGACATACGCGGTATTGTCAATTGCCGTCTGTAGATACGCAGAATTGTTTTTGGGCGAATTCTTGCTTTCTATTGGTCGAACGAAAGTCATGTCAGCGACAAGGCTGCCAATCGGGATCTTACGTGGAATGCCCGCGAAATTGAAAATTGGCTACATTTGTCAGATACGCGGAATTATCCAATGCTAGATACGCGGATTTGCACTATCCCCGACGATATTACAAATTGAAAGATTTGCAAAGAAAATAAATTATGTGTGTAACTTAAAATGTACCAGAAATGAAGAAATAAGCGTGTATGTTAGAATATACAGTTATTTGATTTAAAGAAAATGTACCTATATTATTTGTAATAATAATAGTGTGTAATATTTTAAGGGGTAATAGTACTAAAGGAGTGGAGGGAGGGAGTTGCTTAGGCGTGGCATAGAAAGAAAAAAAAAAAACGTTTACTTGCGGTAAATATGACGCAGAGAAAAACACACAAATACAAAAAATAACGAGTTTGGGGAAAATATGCGTCACATCCACGCAAAACGGCAATCGCTCAGCGTAATGCTACGACCCTATGCGAGACAGAGTCCCAGCGCTGGTGTTCAGCAATAGCCGGCGTTGACGTGATGACGTCAATCAGTGCAGCATACGAAAATTAAAAATAACGAAAGTAAAATAAATACGTACGTTCTAAATGTTTATTTCATCATAATATTACAGCATAGACTAGTAAAAAAATTAAAGTAGCCTTTTTATGAAAAGGCAGATATATTTTTTTTTAATTTTTGCGTAACGTTGTTTGTACGAGTTCCATTCATTTTGTATGCAAATTGAATGGAACTTGTACCTACTGTGTCCGAATTTTGGACTACGGCTTACTCCCTCACAGAGAGAAGGCCAGTGTCCCAGCAGTGGGAATGTTATAGTGAAATGTATGGAGAGCGAGAAGAGAAAGAAACAACCGTCTTGTTTGCACACTAGTTTATTACTGAAGTTATGGCCGGCGCGTGCGCTGGTCTCCTACATCCATACTAATATTATAAATTAGAAAGTAACTCTGTCTGTATGTTACCTTTTCACGCCTAAACCACTGAACGGATTTCGATAAAATTTGGCAAGGAGATAGATGGCATCCTGGGGAAGGACATACGCTACTTTTTGTCCCGGTAGCACTTTCCCGTGGGATTTTTTTCGACAACCACGCGTTCGACGCCGCGGGCGGAAGCAAACAAGTGCATATGAGCTGAATAAGCTTACACTAGATATATTTCTTTCGATATGCCAGACCTATTTATTTCCATAGTGAAATTAGTTCATATTCATAAGAACCCTTAAAATATTTTAAACTATTATTGTTAAATGTTATAATTTTGAGTGTATTCAACGCGGCATCGAACTACAATTCGCTAGTACAATTTTTTAGTGAAATTAGGATAAAATGAATTGGCAATAGGCTCGCCACCTATTACATAGGACTTGAACATAACTGGCGAAATGTTATGTACTATAGAGCGTGTATTAGATAGGTGTGACCATATTTAAGACCAACAATCTGAAAAGTTTCTCCATGAGACCCACATTCTAATCACGAAAAAAACCGGACGACCGGGTGGAGGACATGAAGGGGTAATTTAAAACTGCACGTCCCTCGACTAAAATTTCTATATAAATACTAGCTGTGTCCTGCGGTTTCACCCGCAGCGGTATGAAATATTCTTTACGACCTATTCTCAGAGCTATTTGGTAGGACTGTCTACACAAAAAAAATCATAAAAATCGGTCAAGCCGTTTCGGAGGAGTTCGATAAAAAGAAAACACTGTGACACGAGATTTTTATATATAAGATTTGAAATGTGTACATGCAACCAGCAGTGAAGGGGCGTGCAATTTTAAACAGCGGGGTAATTACGTAACACACTAACAGTAGGAATGGGTTTCATTTTGACAGTTCAACAACATTCATTGCGTTGTTTATGTTGTTGAGCAGACACATTTTTCGAAGCAATGGATTAGCGATATCCTTCATAATGATTCAAATTGTGATAGATAGTGTGTTACGTAATTAGGGTGCTGGACGTTCTCTACCACTGTACAATATTTAACATTACATATAAAAAAAAAAAAAAAAATTTGTTGTATGGGGACCCCCTTTAATTTTTAACTTCATAATATTTTTATTATTTGTTGTTATAGCGGCAATAGAAATACACACTCTGTGAAAATCAACTGTCTTCCTATTACGGTTCATGAGATACAGCTTGCCGACAGACAGACGGACGGACAGCGGAGGCTTAGTAATAGGGTTCCGTTGGCACCTTTTGGGGACGGAACCCTAAAAATTATCTGTCGTAAATTTGGAGTAGGTATTGAAGTGGGACAGTTGATAATTTTTTCGCGATCACGATGTTGATTCATGGAGAAAATTATTCAGTTTCATGGTTTGTACCACACCTTTCTGATACATGCTGTCTACCCCCTACCCTTTTAGGGGTCAGGCGCCAGGTTATGTTAGGACAAATATTGTGAAATGTGACGGAAATATTGTTATTTTCAATCAAAAATGAAAAATGTGTGATACCTACTTGGTATATTATTTTATGTTGCCTAACTGTAAAATCATACCTTTGAAAACTCAAACGACACTAACATTAACACCAGGTTTCTGAATTGAGAATTTGAAGTTGAATTGTCAGGCTACTTGCCGCAGGATACCGCATGGGTTCATAAGAAAAAGCGCTCGAAATGTCAACTGAACCTCATGGCCATGGTCGCCATTGGTATTCGCCATTAGTCCTTGAGATTTCGTCGACATTTAGCGCGATTTAGGTAAACTGAGGTCGGGCAGTCCAGAGGTGAAGGCGAACGACCGTAAATTTCACAATTTTCTTTGCAAAAAACGTAAGAAATTGTGTCGCGGGCTATATCGAAGTGGTTACCGTAAGCACAACCCATGCGAATTAATTATGCACCCCGCTGGAATGCCCCCCCCCCCTCCCCTCCCGCTTCCGTCTTGCTGGTACAGACGCGATAGCATGTTATGTGACGTCACAGCACCAGGTGCCTAGTTAACTCAAACGGGTTAATGTAATGCTTGAGCAAAGTTTGCCAAGTTCTCAACTTCAAATTCTCAATTCAGAAACCGGGTGTAAGTCGTTTTTCAAAGTATTTCTGTCGCAAAAATATACCTTAAACTGACAGAGATAGCGTGAATGAACGGCGACTAAATATTTATTGAGTAGCGTTTGAGAATTCGGCCGATAATGTTATAAAATATAATGTATTGTGAAGGATTGTTGTCTTGATTCCCAGTCGTTTGGCTTATGTGAAATATTAAAGTATTGTGTAAGGTATTTTTGTTGTGTTATTTTATCCCATGACGTAACTAACGAAATGAAGGGTTGGTGGCTACATTATAACAGCAGCGCGGGTCGATCGAAGGTAAAGCTGCGCTTGCCGCAGTTGGTACGTGAATGGGTGACCATCAATTACATATCGAAACCCCCCTACGTGCCTGTGAAAGTCCGTCAAGCCGTTGGTCCCAGCTGTCATTTGTGGATCTTTGACAGTCGTCACGGGTCGTCAGAAGCCCGAAAGTTTGACAACCAGTCTTACCAAGGAGTATTGTGTTACCCAGTAACTGGATTGTGATAAATGATTTTATTTCTGTAAGTAGGTTTGTACAAACACTTTTACACGTCAATCATATTTTAAAACTAGATGAGGTCGGCGTTTCCTATCTGACTACTCTGAGAAGAAAGGCCGAAACAAACTCGGAGGTCAGTCTCTTTTAAAGTCCAGACATAATCATGGTCAGATCATGTGAAGACCATGTAGATTTGAGTCTGAAATGGTATTTTGAGGAAAACCACACAGAATGAGTGGACCTGTCCAGTCAGTGCACGCATTTGTTAGTAATCGTGCAGCTCAACTCAAAACTTAAGGAGCTCAACGATTCGGCGAACAATACCAAAGAAAGGACATTTGGGTAGGCCGCATAAATTACTCAAACTGTCAGACTATGATTAAAACTAAGAAAGACAAAAAAATAATGATCTACATAATCTTTACATTCACAATAATTAAAATAATGTATATTATTTTAATCGCTTTGAGCTTTTATTTTAATTTAAGAGCTTGATAATTTTTGCATGCCGTCTCGAATAGGATAGGTTTTCTTTTATCCATGCCTATAGGCAGAGGTCTGTGTGGATATAAAGAAGCTTAAGGATTAAGATAGAGTAGGATGCAAGAGCGAGCGAAGCAAGCTTGATAATGTTAGCACCACGCCAAGATTCGATTAGATTTTCGGAAATAGGAGTTCGGTACTTTGTTGACTAATGCACAAAAGCTTTAGAATTAAGAGATTGCAGGATCTCGCCTCGAATAGGAAGTTCTCTATTATTTGTATTAGGCGTTTACAGATACTTTTGAATATTTTACAACTACATTTTATTTTGAAGCTAGGGAGGTGCAAGTGCACCCTCGTGCACCCCGCTCCCGGTGCCCATGGTCAGAGGTTAAAAAATTACTGTGAAGGGACTGTCGGTACTGCTTACTCCTTTGGGAAATATAGGCGTGTGGTTAAGTCATTAAATAAAACACTTTGTATAACAATAACCAACTATATTTGGAACAACTACCACCTCGCTCTTCACACGCATCTGTGAACAAACTATACAATGGAATTCTACTGAAGACTTATTTAGAGAGAGAATGTAACGCTGAAATTGACTGAAAACGTGACATTTAAGACTGATTTACACGTTGTGATTTAATTGCAAGTGACATACAATAATTATTTAATGTTTCGATTTTATTGTATGCCACGGCAAGAAAGTTACATTGTGTAAATGGGGCTTAAGGCAGTGTTCTAATAAGTGCGGTTATGCTTTCATAGCATGTTCGCGCGAATTTTGTTCCGTGATTAAACGTACTACGAATAGGCGGGTCCTATTCATAATTGACATTCTTGTGATGTAATGGGGGCTATCGTTTTTGTGCTCACCAGTTGGCGCCACTGTCGAGTAAGGTCCTGTTGCAGTATTTTTATTTGATGTTTTGGATATTTTTAAGTACCCTTATATTCATAGTATGTTTATTTTATTACATTTTAAAACTTCAAATGAATATTAAGATTATAATGTAGCTAAAACTGGCAAGCATGAAGCAGACAAATCTTATTCTTCCTTCAAGTGCTACCAAATTAGATCCTAACTTTTTAGTTAAAATCTTAAGCCATAATTCATCAAGAATGACACAACCATTACTAATATTATGAACAATTCGTTAAAATCTGTGATAAAAAATCCCGCAAACAGTGAACGTTCAGTACATATTTTGACATCTAGAGACCTTACTCACCACTAGCGCCTCTAGCGGCGAACTCAAGCGCGATAGCCCTCATTGCGCTATGGTCGCGTAATTGTGTATTATTAGGACAACGACTTAAGCTGAAGTCAATATGTTTCCGACGTAATATAATTAATAATACAACTGAATGAATCGGCAGTTAAAGTTATACGTTGAACAATCCATTCTGTTCTTAAAAGTGTCGATGGCAAATTAACACCAAAAAATATATTATAGTTTTTTGATCCATTTAGAATGTTTTAATGAGCATGAACTATTTAATTGTATGTTTTCAAAACTAAATTAACAAGAAATTAAAAAGAAATAAACATAAAAAGGCATTATTCAGTAGTAAAAGGAAGCACATAATAATTTAACTATTTATAAATGCATTCAACAATCTTTCTCTCTCATAATTAACTCTATACTATTCAATTAAAAAACTAAGACCAATTATTTTGCATCATTCTCATTTCTCAAATATGTACACACACATTTTTTGGTATGTATTGGTTTAGATATTAGTATTAAATCTACGGCTAAATGTAACTCTTCGTTAAATTAGTAGTTTAACACAAAAATTAGTTTTCCAACAGTCAAACTGCTGTCACTGACTCTGGCAGGGCCACCATCATGAATTTTAATTTTGATAACACAAGAAATTAGTCGCTAATTAGTCGAAATTTGTCACCAAATATCAGAATTTGTCGGTCACTGGTTCAAAATATATAAGGGTTTATAGGTGTCCGATCTGGAGTCTCCCCAGCAGGGCCACATTTATAAAAAAATATGGGAGAAAACACATCTTCGGTGCCCTAGTTTTTGAGATATAAATGTGGCCCTGCTGGGGAGACTGTCCAGATCGGCCACCTATAAACCCTTATATCTTTTGAACCAGTGACCGACAAATTCTGATATTTGGCGACAAATTTCGACTAATTAGCGACAAATTTTTTGTTATCAAAATTAAAATCCCTGATAGTGGCCCTGCCAGAGTCAGTGACACATCAAACTATTGTTATTTCAGTTAATATTTTGATTTAAAAGAGTGTCCGTGGAGTTTCTTGCGCGTTCTTCTGCATAGGAACATACTACGCTTTGGAATGGGCAACTTATTCCATCTTTCTGACTGATCGAATCCTTGACAATTCAAAGGTGCTCCTAAATGGGTTTAATTTGAAATAAATGGTTTGAGGACAGTCTGTTTTAAGCAAATTTTTGTGTTGATTACCTTTTTGGAAACCGGATGAGAGTTGCATTTAGCCATACATTATTCAACAATATTGTAATATTCACCAAAGCTCTTGATATCGAATGGTCGCTTAAGTTAAACCGCGATAGTCAAAATCGCCAAAACCATTATATGTCAATTTAAGTACACTATTTCATGAATGGTCAGTTTGTATTGATAATATTTTGATTTCTGCGGTTCAACTTAAGGCGATATTATTTGAATACCCTATTCACAAGAAGAGATCCGTTTCCTTCGAATCATAATCAATCGTGAAAATCGATTGCTTTTCGAGACATCATCGATTTTTTTTTTGGTACTCATGCAGGCAGCCCATCACATCTGCAATACCAGAAGCATTGCTGATACGTTACAATATATAATATAATACGGAACGTCTCATGTGCGTCTAATTACACCAGCACTCAGAGCAGGCTATTAGAATATACAAAAAAATAATATTTTGAATCTGTGCCTTACAAAAAACAAATAAAATCTCATGTATTTCTTTTCATTGGCCATTTTAACATACTTGATGTTCATATCGAAAACTGCTGAACGTTTTTTTGATATAATTTTCACGTAAAAACATAATTTTAAGTTCATACGCTGTAAATACTAGAAAACTGATCAGCAGGTATTCGAAAATGAAGAACGTTTACAAAATACGGGAAAATCCTCCTCTATTAGTACATCTCTAATCTTTAATACAGTCGAATTCTCAAATGCAACTCATTCGAGAAGAGTTTAAGGACTCACACGGTATATTATTTAAGGTTAAATTAAATTATCTAGCGAAACTCCACAGACCTATAGATTTATAGAATGTGTCCGAAAGGTGTGTTCATATTTAAAGGTGTAGTACAGACAATCAAACTGATAAACTTTCTCCATGCGACCTACATCGTAATCGAGAAAAAAAATATCAACTGTTCCATACAAAACTTTAATACCTACTTGACCTAATGACCTGATAATTTTTTCGCAATTACGATGTTGGTCTCATGGAGGAAGTTGTTCAATTTGATGGTCTGTACCACAAACCCTTACCCCTGTACGTCCGTTACCGTCTGTACCCTTAACTATGACCACACCTTTCTGATACATGCTGTACAATGAACTTGTCTGTGAAGTTTTGCTAGTTAATTTAATTCCACCTGTCTCATTCTAAATCTAAGCAATTTAGGAAGTTATCTTAAAAAAATATTAAATGTACAAACTTTATTATAATATTTTGTGTAAGTATTATAATTTAAATCCTTTTTAGAGTGAGCAAGACTGATTCTATAAAGAATCGGAGTTTTTTTTTGCTGCTGTTATTTACTGCTGTTATTTTTGCGAGTTACTTAGATAATTGTATTCATAAATTTTGCTAACAAAAAAAAGTCAAGAGTTGTCGTGGGATATCCGGTTGGAACAGTATTTTATCTCACAAAGCCACGCGCGCTTTACTTGTGGTAACCAAGTGTGCAAACACACTGTGAATGTGTGCATGAAGACGAGTAGGGTCAGCACATAACATATATACTTCCCACTTTTTCAGTGTCTCGGACGGTACCAAGAACTCCTGCGCTTACACACAATCACGTGTTCTTACACTTGCTTACCACAAGCAAAGCGCGCGTCGCTTCGTGAGATAAAAATACTGTATTACATAACAGTCAAAATGAAATAAATTAACAACGTTTGAGAGTAACTAAATGAAAAAACATACTATAGAAAAAGTGTCGTGGCGGTCAAAATTTTACACTTTTTACGGTCGCGAAGTTTCTTATCGCACGTTCGCATGTGCAATAAGTAACTTCGTTCCAATATGAAATGGTTCAAGAACTTCATTTCTGAAAAAAGCATCAGCATAGGGTCACACCATTTGCAAAACAAAAACTGAAATATTTCATTAATTGGTTCTGTTTTTTGTAAAATATTTTTTCAGTAGTGAAGGAACATTGCTTTTTTCACAAATATTTGCAAAACTATCTGGTTACAGCTTGTGATTTTAAAGGAAAGTTTATCCACGGCTAAACTATGGTTAAGCCGGTAAACCTAGCCTTAACTACAGGTTCTAGGCACATATGGGATGTTATTAAAGCACGATAGATGTCGAGATGAATTTTATACATAGCGGGGCTATTTTCAAAATATTTACTAATAACTTTAGTCTGACCACGAGAGAAAAGTAGTAAGTAAGTACTTGTTAGTAAAATACTGGTAATCAGCTGCATCCGGTTAGACTGGAATCTGACACCAACATAGTTGAGAAAAGGCTAGGTAGAAGGTGAACAGAGTTCTTGAAGATAGCCGGGCATACCTCCATTTATTGTAATGCAGTGTCTCTCAATAGATCTACTACAATTGAGAATGTAGATACTAAAGATAATTTTCATCATCTTCACAAGTGCAGGGAATAATAAATTTAATATTAAAATAACCCCCGACACAAACAAAAACCTCTAAAAACGGCTGAACAGATTTTATTCTTTTTTCAAAATCGGTTCAGCCGTTTAGGAGCTACGATGCCGCAGACATACACACGTTAAACTTATAACGCCCCTCTTTTTCCGTCAGGGGTTAAAAATGGAGATTTATTCAACGTTAAAATTATGTATTATTTTATGGGCATTTCTCAGACACGTTCACATCGCTTTAAAAACCATCCCACACACACAAATCATCATTATTCCCTACAAGTATCAAGTATCATCTCTCGCTCACTCCTATCTGACCGACTCCTGCGCATCACTTGGCGACACCGACGAGCGCGGGCCGCACGCACCGCTCATGCAGTTTGTAGCCCACTTTGCTGACCGCTACTACTGTGCCGGATTCTGCGCCTTCTACTTCCTGTAGACAGAAGATGAGAAGGGAATGGGAATTAATTTTGTGATTAGGGTGTCAAGTGTGAAAAGTACTTGTAATTTTGGGTTTACAATCTGATTGGTAACAATACTTATAATTTTATGACGGTGGAGTTTCTTGCCCATTCTTCTCCATACGAAACTACGTTTTGGAAGGGGCAAGTAGAATCAATTATATTTTCTTGTACATTTTGACGTTCAAAAGTGCCTTTTATGTGCTTATTTGAAATAAATATTTTAACTTGACTTTTGACTTTGACTTATAATTTTTGTCTTGACAAATACAAACGTTGTTTTGGAGAGAACGGAAAAGGAAAATTTATTGAGCCAACCGCAACTTGGGATTATGACACACCGAAGAACTATACAGGGTCAAATTAAATTAGCTAGCGAAACTCCGCAGACGTGATGGTTATCGATAACTAAACATCGCTCATTCGGAGAGACATCGACGCAACTACTGCTTTTAAAATTTTACAGGAGAGTGATTTAGTCTTTTTTTTTTGTAATCTGTTACCGTCTCGTTCTGAAATGTTGATAAATCCCAAAACTATATTAAATATTTCACGCCTCTGCTACTCTGAAAATTTTTTCGAGCACAATATGTACGGACAACTCGATTTGGGAAAAATTAAATTTACGTCGTTGTTTCTCCAAATGAGCGACATGATAAAACAAAACAAATTAATTTGATGCTTTTTTTGTGGGATCATTGACCGCTGTTAGTGTATTCACTTGAAACATCAGTTTTAAAAAAAAAAGTTATTTTTGTGTAGCCTTCACAGACTTGATTGGTATCGTGGTACTGTATTACCTAAACACAATAAAGCATATTTTCTCAACTCATACTTAAAGTAACAATATTATCAGCGGTCGTTGACCCCTTAAAAAAAAACTTCCTCAAATCTTTTTATTTTAATTTTATCATGTTTATACCCATCACGTCTGCAGAGTTAATAGTTGCTGTAAAACTTAATTTAACAAATTTAAGTCTAGGTTCAATCTTATAAACTAGTGTAGACAATTGATTTCTAGTGGATACAATTCTTTAAACAACAACATTGCATAAAATTTCGGGCCCTATCAGAATACCAGCGCCGTTTATTTTTAAATGTCGCAGCACCATGCTGAGATAGGGGCCTTTTGGCCTCGTACAGGACGTTCTGTTGTTATTTTCATATTACTTGTTTTTTTTTTGTTTTTTTGCGTGTGTTTAGTTTAGTTTTTTGATAATCCTGTGCGAGTCCCAATAAATACCTTTTCTTTCTTTCTAAAATATAAGTGAAGTGAATATGATGTTATCGCGAATCATTGAATTACGATAGGCTGAGTTGATTGTAACTTTATTGTAGAAGTATTTAATAATCTCACCTGTTGGAACAATGCTTCATGTAGGTTGGGGTCGAACTTCTCACGGAGCGGAGATACCGTCGACAAGCCGTGTCTATTGAACACCTGGAAATGAATGTAAAATCAGCCTATAATGTTCCCACTGCTGCAGCTGGGATACAATCCATCACACGGGCCCTGTGCGGGTTGCTGGATGTCACATGTCTTCGAATGTTTGGTTCTAGGACATGCCGGTTTCCTCACGATGTTTTCCTTCACCGTTTTGAGAGCAGTGGTCATTGAATAATTTACACAAAAAATGCGCCTGGGTTTCAACCTACGACCAACAACTCGTAAGTTGGCAGAAAAGGCCATGGAGCTCCGGGCAGTCGATACGTCCCCGTAAGGTCTACCGTGAGCTGATCAAGGCCGCATCTCACCTCCAACGAGTTAAAGCCCAACGTCCCTAAAAGATAGTTGGTAAGGTACATGTAGGGAAAGAAATGGAATAACCTTTGGAAGAGGCATCTTAGAAAAGTTTTCTGTACCTTTTCAAGCATCAGTGTTTGGGTCGCGTTATTGGGTAGCAAACACGTGCACTGGATTCGAGTTTGCTTCGAACCAGAGAACCTTTGGAAGAGGCATCTTAGAAAAGTTTTCTGTACCTTTTCAAGCATCAGTGTTTGGGTCGCGTTATTGGGTAGCAAACACGTGCACTGGATTCGAGTTTGCTTCGAACCAGAGCGGTGTACAACAGCCTAATAACATTTGGACTGTGAAAGTTATGAGCATTTCGCAAAACAAATCCCAAGAGCCTGAAAGATTCGTTCGCAAGGGTAGAAACGTGATCTCTAAAAGTGAGATAGCGGTCGAAAGTTACTCCCAAATCCTTTATGTTGGCGACACGAGTATTACTTCACCACCCAGACTAAAGTCGTAATGAATTGGTCGCAACCCTCTGCCGTAAGTCATGACGTAGCATTTGCTGTATTAAAAATTGTTTTTTCACAATGCTCCACTCATGGATGGCATCAATATCCCTTTGCAGGAGTTTGCAATCCTCGTCCGTTCGGCGTTGGCAAATAGCAGGCATTTGGCAAATTTTATATTAGTTATGAAGTCGTTTATCACGGTCAGGAACAGAGGCGGCCCTAACAGGGATCCCTGGCTTACGCCCGAGCGTGTATTATAAGGCTTGGATTCGAAGCAGCCATGTTTTAACAACAGTTTGTGATTGCACAGATAGTCCGAAAATAAGTTAAGAAGACCGGATGAGAAACCGATGGCCCCCAGCTTTGTTAAAAGCACATCGTTGTCAACTCTGTCGAATGCTTTCCGGAAATCGAAATACAGAGCTTCGACCTGCCCACCCACGTCCAAGCCACGGGATATGTAGTCTACGTGAATGGACCGACCCGGCCGAAAACCGTGTTGGGCATCAGATAAGGACATATTTATGCGTTTGTAAATTAAAGCGTGGAGTCTATGCTTGAAAATCTTCGCAATGGTTGGCAGGATAGCGATGGGTCTGTTCCTCTACTGATGTTTTGTCACTGGTTTTAGGGATGGGAGTGACTCGCGAAGTATTCAATTGCTCAGGGTATAATGTATAATGAAGGGCTAGGTTAAAGACATGACATAGAGGGGCTGGCAAGATATCATGACATCCCCTAAGGGTAAAGACTGGAATGTTGTCAGGGCCAATCAAGCTACATAGTTTGAGTTTAGCAATCGCCCTAACTACATCCGGTGGGGTTAAAAAGGGAAGAGGAATGTTATCTCCCTCACTACTCACATTCAATTTTCTAGAGTCCAATTCAGGTGTATTGGGCAGAAACACAATAGTAAAATACTGAGCAAATGCCTCAGCCGCGTTGACACCCGAACAAGTCTCACCATTGTACACCACTTTTGGATCAAAACCGCCCTTTGATCGCAGACTAGAAATATGCTGCCAGAACTGTCGCGGATTTTTGCCTATATTTTTTTCCAAAGTATTACGTAGTATGTTTGCTGAGAGGCTGGATGGGCCTACAATGGGGAGGTTTACCAAGCTACATGTTGGCAGCAAAGCTTGTTAAACCTTCCTGTGATTTGATTTGATTTTTTTTTCTTTTTAGTGTTCCTGCATGTTACTAATATAGTTTTTAAGTAAGATGTAATACTAACACCCTATGGGCCTAGATGCCTGACAATTTTTTTTTTTTTTAATTTTTTTTTTTTAATTACGAAACAATCTGTAGGCGTTCTGTGTTCTTACTTTATGAGTAGAGTAGTACTTTAAGGTTAGACTGGAAGGTGACCTCAACTTAGTTGGGAAGAGGCTGGGAAGTATGATGATACGCATATTAAGACTGGCACAATGGCGGGAAGAGTTTCAGAGACCCCCCATACTATAATAAGATATGATACCTGTGTGAGCTGCGCCCTGGTCAGCCTCACGCCGTCGTGCAGCGAGCGCAGCGCGGCGGAGGCGCCGCCCTCCGTGCCGCCGCCCTCCGACACCTCGCTCTCCGGTACACTCTCTGCGGCTGCCGATAATGTGTCTGCGACCTGAAACAAAATTCAAATAAAATCAAAACCAATTCTTCAAATAAAACTCAGAATCAGCACTTTTTAAATGTAGCCAGGTAGAAATGTCAAGCCTTAAATAAGCAGACTTTCTAGCTGCCAAGTATACGGATACCAGTTCCGGTTTGATTTGTTCGGATCGCATAGCATAAGCATAATCAGCCTATAATGTTCCCACTGCTGGGACACAGGCATCCACTCCTCGAGAGGAAGTGAGCTATAATCCACCACGCGGGCCCAGTGCGGGTTGGAAGATGTCACATGTCTTCGAATTTTTGTTTCATACCGGTTTCCTCTCAATTTTATCCTTCACCCTTTTGAAAGCATTGGCGATGAAATTATTTACAAAGTAAAGTGTCTGCCTGGTTTCAAACCCACGACCTACAACTCGTAAATTGCGGCCATTACCACTGGGCCACCACTGTTCTAAAATATCACATAATTATGGCCATTACATCGGAGCTGATAGACTAACATCGCCACTCACTGGACGCCTGAGAGAGAACACGCCGGTTTGACGATCTGAGTAGGTTTACGTACAACAGTTTACATGATAGATAGATAGATGATGTACACCCTAAAATTATGTAGAAATTTTACGATAGAAATTGTCAAAAATCGTAAATGATATGAATGGTTTCGAGGGAGAAAGGAAATGAATGCCTTAACCCAGCACTGCGGCATTGGAAATTATTATAGACAAAATAAAGAAAAAGGTTACGATGGGCAGATGAGCAGAGCTAGGATATAAAGGAAAAGACTTAGAAGAACAAGAATCTTTAAATACTACTCACATCAAGCAGATCCTTGCAGAAGCTCTGTATGGCGAAAGACTTGGCGTCCTCAACTTGTTTCATCATGCGACGTCTGACGTTCTCGCCGTCGGCTAGCGCGCGCTTGTATTTGTCCTAGAAATATTATGTTTGTGTTCAGGACTGGAGAAGTAAATATGTAGGGGTAGATGGGGATGAAAGCAACAGCTCAATGGACGGAAAGTACTTAAATACAAAGAATTAGAGTCAATTGTTATATTAAAACAGCAGTGTTTTCTTTGCAATTCCTGTTTGATAATATCTGAGCATAATATCTTCTTTGCTCCGCTAGGGCAGTGAGGGGCCTATCCTCATGCCGTATTAATCTGGATAGGTATACAACCTCCTAACACACATCGCGTCCAGCGATCTCGCCCGTCCGTTTCACCAAGTCTACAAACACGCTGTGAATGTGTGTGTAACCGATTGAGCTGTCAGTACCGTCCGAGAGCCTGGTGTGTGTGAGTGTGTGTTATGTGCTGACGCTACTCGTCTTCACGCACACATTCACAGCGTGTTTGTACACTTGGTTACCACAACTAAAGCGCGCGTCGCTTCGAGATAAAAATACTTTAAAATCGGATCAAATTTTATTTCCTCTTCTAATCTTAGTTTCTTCCATTATCATGTGATACTCACTTCAAAATCTTTGGCTTGAGCCTTAAGTGTGTTCAAGTCGATGCTGAGTGCTTCAATCTGCTTGTGGCACTCCTCAATGCTGGCAGGCAGCTTGCTTTCTTCCTCAGGCTTCGTGCTTGCCTTCTCTTCTGTGCTGTATGCACGGACTTTGCTTGTGCTAAAAAGAAAGGTATGTTTTTAGAGTAGGCAAGTTATTTTTTAAATGAATTGGACCACGGAACTCTCAAAAGGTGCTGTGGTCCAACTATTTTTAAAGTTGGACAACTGCCCCTAGTAAAGACCCATGGTTCAACTAGTTGGACCACTGTCCCGGATTCTTCAAATGGAGGTGTACAGGACGAATAGCACCATCTCTTATTCACAAGAGAACAATAATGTCTTTAACTCTTAATAGTATAGCCCTAGGACATATTATTTCAGACCGATTTGCTTTTTCGTGTTAACAATGTCCTCCTGCAAAGTATATGGGACTGTGCCCAGAACTTGTAGTACAGTGACAGTGATAACTGCATTATTGAAGGCCTATCTGGCAGCAACAGAGATAAATAGCTGTTAATCATACTTTTTATACTAAAATTGGGTGGTCCTACTTATAGTAATTCAGAGTTTGTTATCTTTGGAGATAAGCATGTGGCAAGGCTTGAACTTTGAACATATGCTTTTACATATAAAGATGTTTCTCTTAAAAGTGCTGTAATGCTGCCATTCAGCAAATGCTGATGGTAAAGAGATTGTATTGAAAGAGGTACCTAGACCATTTGTCTCAGTTCAGAGGTGATGAAACTGTAGAAATATACAGGTGATATAATAAAGCTTGCTTTAGCCGCAAGAAAACAGCAGTTTGACCTAGTAACTAAGGTATAACTAAGGTAAAATGATTTAAAATAGGGTTAGAGTAAATATTACATCAGCTTTAAATTACAAACATTTCGCGCAAGTACTCTTCAAAAATAAATTGAATAAACTTCAATGTCGCTGTCTATACCAATATTTGACACTTTCATACAGTATATTTTCCAAAATTCGAAAATTATTTCGGATTATAACCTCAAAATTGATTGCGCAATTTCACCTGTATATATTCGCTCGAAGGGTCCTCATTGATGATCCAGAAACATATTTAGCGAGTCTACCTACTGAATACACATTTAGTGAAGCCATTGCAATTAGTATTATGTAATTATTTATAAAATTTGTAAAATAAATTCTCGTAAGGGTTAAGCTGCAATTCTGAATTCTTTATCTGTCAACTTTTTTTTTAAATTCCTCTAAGAATGACTGACACTGACAGCCAAGAAGATTGGATGTTGACAGATTCATTTGGATACAGTTTGTAAAAGTTGTAAATCCAAATGTAGTGAGGTGCTATTTATAAAACGATACAAAGAGAAAAAAAAGCCCGCCAAATGTGAGTCGGACTCACACACGAAAGGTTCCGTACTACCGCACAATATTATAATACTAGTTTTTTAAACACGTTCAGCGGAAGTTTAGTAATAGGGTTCCGTTGGCACTCTTTGGTTACGGAACTATAAAAAGAATGGAAAACCTGTACATTATATTTCATCTAACTTAGTAAATAGTGTACAGTCCTTTCACAGTAATTTTACCTCTGATTTTGCATCACTGTTAAAACCACTGTCAACTTTATTCTCGTTACTATCAGGTTGCTGTTGGGTTGCTACTGTCAGAGATAATAAGAGGTAGATTATCGGACCGTAGTAAATACTGCTTGCCCTTTATTTTACCATAGAATAGTCCATTATAATTATTATCTTTTTTATTTTACTTCAAAGCAAAATATCTTATTAGCATATATCCGAACGAAACTTCAAGGTCACGTCAAACTCAAATCAATAATGTCAAAACAACCGATAACTGTCAAAATTCACAAGTATTTTGTGTCTCCGCAAAAACCACACATGAAAATGATTACATCATCCACAATTCCTCCGTTCCATGTCTCGATGTCCGCTGACGTCATAAAACGTGTCTCAAGTTCACGGGACATCGTTTAGGACTTCAGACACTACAGAATTCACCACTTCAGTGTGTTTCGGACCGCGGTCGTGTGCGCGCGTAATTTTCAAACATGGCGAGCTCGTCCTTAGCTGTATTTGATTTCGATCGGACTATTGTGGATGATGATTCTGACGCTACAATAATAAATAGATTGAGGGAAAAGAAACCTCCTCCAGAGTGGGAAGCTAGCAATCACGACTGGACTCCTTACATGAGCGATGTAAGTTGTTTTTTTAATCTAAGCTTTACATTTTTGTTGCTTTTGCACCTAGCTTTTGCATGAGTAGGTATAAAAAAAGTTTTAATTTAGGTAGAGATTTATTTTTTATTTTTGAAATAGATACTATTTTTATTCATTGGATTGCCGCGAAATTAATACGGAGGTAATACAGTTGTCTAAAGAGTTCGCCCGGGGAAAATTACCGGTATTACCGCCAAATAGCATGCATTCTTTTTTTGGTGCTGCTAAAGTTACTGGCCCCTTCTATTATCATCAGTCTACTGGTGGACATAGGCTCGCCAATTGCACGCTTATAACGCGATCCCCTGTTAGCCATAACAATTTTATTACCTATAAATAAAAGTTTTACGAATGTTCTCAACATGTTTTGCATTATTTCTTTTCTACTACTTAATCATTAGTTGCTGGGTACACCTTAATTAAAAGATATTAACTAGGTACCTGCTTGTACATACTTTTTACTGTTTATTACATAATTTGTACCTACTTCAAATGATAGGTGTTGCATTTATTTTGTCTGCCTTATTTACCTCATTAATTATACATTACTAATCCAAAGAATTCGAAGACATGTGACATCCACCACTCCCTCTCACGTAGAGAAGACCTGTGTCGCGGCAGAGGGAACATTGTAGGCTGATTATGCTTTTGCTAATCCAAAGAAATGCTTAACATTTTAATTCACAGATTATTTTCACCTACTTCCTAGCAATGCAATATTTTTACGCACTCAAAAACTTTGCGCTCACATGAATGAGGCTGCTGTCCTACCCTCATATGCCCAGTTTGGGGCCAGTTTCTGAGGTCCTCATATAACGTTTCAAATGCTTCTATTGTTTTGACTCTAAATGCTCAGAAACGTAGTGTCAAGAGTCAAAATCTCGAACCAATGCACTATCAAATAGATAAAAACTGTTGAAGAATTCCTCAGAAACTGGCCAATAGTTGTCTTTAACGATCGCCAAGAGATGAGACGACAACTAATGTGTATCTCGTTAAAAATCGTCATTCATTCACTGACAGAAAACGCACAACTTTAACCGCTGGGTCTAGAAGCATGAAATTTTTCACAAGAGTTCTTTATGTCAAAAGTGAGCACCAAGGAAGGATTCTTGTAAATTCATCCTCTGACGGGGTCAAATAGGGGATGGTAGGTCGTAATTTTTGCCGATAGGGAGTTCCATCGGGCACATGGACGTAACTCTTCTCTTCCTATATTGCCACTGAGGATAGCGGGTTTTCAATTGTCACCTTTCATTGAGGCAAAACTTGGCAAGGCCGTGACAGTCTTGGTTGACTATAACCACAATCATCTTCGCCCTATCGATGATTCCAAATAATAAGAGTTTTGACCAGAATTCAGCCACGTCGACAGCGTTAGCATTGGCCGTGCAAAGGTCTCCCATAGAAGGTGAAGAACAATTAAAATCGCGCTACGGCGGAATGCCTCTGAAAGTTCTTGAACACTTCATCACCGAAAATAAAAGAAGCGTTTTAACTTTTTCCAAACACCGCGAAAATCTGGATTGTATTTCTTAATTTTATCATTATCATCATGTCAGCCGAAAGACATCCACTGCTACACAATTGCCTCTCCCAAGCGTTGCCACATCCTAATGTTATGAGGACATCAATTCTCTAGAATACAAAATGTACCTACTTATTCCTCAATTTTTAGCTCGTAACGTTTTAATTTCAGCGTCACATTGAACGAGCAATTTTAAAAGCAAGCTATCATAAATGAATGGTGGATCATTTGCATTCAACAGAGCTTCTTTACCTCACCATTTTCTTCTATAGTCATTTAAAACTGCTTCTAATTAGAAGCAGTTTACTGATACTAATTAGTACTTAGTACACTTGTGTTCTAGACCATCCTTAGTTCATCTACCTGCCTTTTCTTAACTATGTTGGGGTCGGCTTCTGGTCTAACCCGATGCAGATGAATACCAGTTTTTTACATAGTGCGACTGCCTATCTCGAGGTCTACTCATTAAGTACGAAATCCGTATTTTTGGTCAAGTTACGAGTGATTCCTACTCCGTATCACATACGAACATACGATTAGTTTAGAGCCCGACCTAAGAATGAATGACACCACGATTTGACAGCTCCCGATGTGGTTTTACCCGTTTGAAAAACTTAATTAATTGGGTGTAGGGGTACACTCCGAAGTTTCGAAGTACTTTTGGATGGGCCCGTATCTTCGTTGATGGAGAGAGTAGGCTTCCTGACCTTCATAACACAGTTACTGGGTAACACGATATCACGGGTAAGACAGGGGACATAAGATTAGATCATCTCCGGCATGATGGTTTTATTTTCAATGTCAATGGGGCGACTGTTGCGTCATGTTTATGTGTAGTAAAATTCCAATTGGAATGAAACCTTACATTTCCACTAGACTAATTAGTTAATTCGAGCTATTGCGGGCTATTACTAACATTGTTGATTAAATACTAAAGTATAAAGCTGTCTTGTAATTTGATTAAAGGAAGTCATCACGCTTGTTTTCCCTAGAGATAGGTAGTACCTAAAGTAGTACCACTTTCTGAGGTCATCTTTCGCCAGTTATGTTATTTTATAACTCACTTGTAATAGAAGGAGAGTCTATTGCTATTAACCAGGCAGTAATCCAGGCTGCTGACCAAAATTTCCTGCCGGAAAATCTCAATAAAAGTTCTTCAGAACTTGGAGATCGAACCGAGAAACCCACGATTAGAAGCCATGCTTACGATCACTGGACCATCGAAAAGGCAGTCGACCAACCATAAAATCAAAAATCGATACATAAAAGACGGACTGATAGAGATAAATGGAAGCAGATGATATGTTGCCACGACCACAAATAAATTTGAAATAACGGCAGTAGGACGATGACGACGACGCTAAAAGAATTGTCCATGACAATATTTTCGCAAAAATATAGAATAGAATAGAATAGAATACTCTTTATTATGTACGACATAAAAATTACAGATATAAATGTAGACATTTTACACAGGGTGACACAATGGACGGTCTTATCGCTAAAAGCGATCTTTTACTGACAACCTTTGGATGGATTCAAGGGAGAAGGAGAGACAATATACCTGATGTATGCGTATAAAACTATTGTTTGTTACAACAAAAGAATAGATTCCCTAATGACAATGTTGAATAGATATCCTCGTTTGTGTTCATCCCATGGGAATTTAGTCCATAGCCGCATAAGAGATTATTTGTTTGAATTTAGTATTTTTTAAGAGTGGTACCTGCGCTTTTAGTTAAAGATTTTATCTACCGCCACACATATTTCGCGTATTGGCAAGAGTATGTGTGGGACGCCCCCCCAGCGGCCCTAGCTAGATGGACGGACGACCTTAAAAAGGTGGCTGAGACAGACTGGATGCGGAAGGCGGAGGACAGGGTGTTGTGGCGAATCTTGGGAGAGGCCTATGTCCTGCAGTGGACATAGGCTGAGTTGATTGAAACAATATATTTCCGCCACCAAGCATTCGTGTATTCCGGTTTGGAGTTAAGTCAACTTTAAAACATTCAAAAATATCCCATGTTTTACTAAATAATAAAACAATTTTTCTCAATGTGTTTACTTTCCTTGGAAAGTTTAAATAATTGAATGCCATTGTTATATATGCAGTGATTCTTTCGGAATCAAATTCAAGTCATTGAATTGATTCATCTTTAAAATAAAATCATTTATCTTCAAACTTATTTTTTGTTTAATCAAGTCAATTCACCAAAACTCGGTTCAGGAAGATCTTAGTCGAATCAATAGCTATAAGTAGGTATTGGAGGTAGAGTTTTTTTTTATTCTAAGGGTTACAGCAAACGGCGATTAGTCTAGCATTATTAATAGCCAAAAGTCTGGAAATCTTGGCTCTTGCCTGCCAAGTTATCCCAAATTAAGTAGGCCATAACTCGACAAATAAGAGGTGAATGCGCTTTCACTTCTGTCGGCAGTCCCTGTGACTGCCTATGTTTTTCTTTCACTCCCCCTGTCAACTCTTGTGAATCCCTGCTTCATAGTTATGTACTCGTACATAATATCGAAAGTCTATTATTATTGTTATCAGTAATCTGTAGCAATATACTCTTATCTTAAACAATTCTGAGTAGTTTTTATATGCACGAGGTTGATATTCGAAGTAATATCCGTTAACAATATTTCTCGGTTTCCTTCTCCACACGTGTTAACCATATTAGGTCAAGGCCCTAATATTTATATGGGGTAGATTATGCATAATTATGTAATTTTTGTTCTAATCTCACCCACTTTAAAGAGACATTCTAATTATTGGACAAAGTTAATACTCATTCTCAATCGAAAGATAGGAGAGCAGTGGTAGTAAAGTTATAACAGTCCGGACTCGTCGAGGTGTACTTGTAGGTCAAGCATTCAAACCCAGGCATCCACTTTAAGCAATTTCTTCTGCCACCACTGCTTTCAAAAAGGCGAAGATAAACGTCGTGGAAAAACCGGCATGGCATCTAAAAATCTGAAGGCATGTGACAACCACCTAGCCGTACTGGGCCCGCGTAGGATTACGGACCACTCCCTCTGATAGAGAGGAGGTCTCTGTCCCAGCAGTGGGAACGTTTATAGGCTGATTATGCAGTCGAACATCGTCCATTGATGGAAATAGGCCACCCCCAAGGATCGCCAAAACGACCAGCCTTATGCAGTGAATTCCCGTGACCTACAGCAGGTGTTCCAATAAATCTTAAATTCACTGAGAGACAACGCAGATTCGAAGAGTTCGATATAGTAACGAAGGTGAACTAAGGAAGATTTTTTGACAATTCATCCCCCTAAAGGGTTCAAAATGGGGATGAATGTTTGTTTGGATGTTATTCATTTTTGCCGATGAGAAATCCCATCGGGCATACGACTTCTAATGTATAAAAATATTATAAAAAAACGTTTTTTTTACAAAAAAAACAACCAACTTCCAAAAAAAGAAAATCTACTTACTGAAAATTACTTTAACATCGAAAGTCGGTGTCTTTGAGTTTGTAATTTCGTTTTTTGCCACCGAATTAAAATTAATTTTCACTTGGTAGACTTTTTTTTGGAAGTCGGTTGTTTTTTTTTGTAAATATGATTTTATTTTTCACTTTTTGGTTGTGGTACCTACCCCACACAAATTCGTATACCACTACTTGATATGTAAATAACAGTGACAGGAGGTTATTAAAACATCATCAATATATACTAAGTGGAAAAAATACGCATTATTAAGGATAACTCAAAAACGACTAGTCAGATCTTGATCAAATTTATATGGAACCACATGAAAAGCATCAGCTTTCAAATAAAAAAAGATTCATCAAAATTGGTTCACCTAAAAAAAACTACTGACGTAACAAACATTTAAAAAAATGTACAATCGAATTGAGAGCCTCCTCCTTTTTTTGAAGTCTGTTAAAAAGGTAAAATTTTTGAGTTTGTATGTAGGTGGTAGATAATCTTCGGAACTGCTCATCCGATTTCGAAAATTCTTTCACTAATTGGATGCTACAGTATTGTCGAGTGTCTTATCATATATTTTATGTTAAAAGAAGAAATTTCGACGAAGGCGCGGGCACAAGCGAATGATTAAATAAAATTGCCTTACCTGCCACAGGTAACTTGGCTAAAGAAAGGTTTATAAATAAACAAAGGGCAAGGCTACCATTCCAAGTGTAATTTGCGAACATCCGAAATATATATCTAGTTGTTAGTTTCTGGCAGCGGATCAATTTGACGACCTTGTACTGTGCCATGCTTGCCAGTGAAATTGTGACAGTTGTAAGACAAGAGATGTAGCGGATTTTCTTTCTTTCTTTATTTTATTTTTATTTTTTAAAACATTGCCCCCCACACTAGGATTTTCTCCTGTATTGTGGGTGCGTTTACAAACATTCAAACTGACATACACAAACAGCCAGACCCGGAACAACTACTTGTAGGTCATACAAATATTTGTTCCGTGCGGGAATTGAACCCGCGACACGCAGCGCAGGAGTCAATCGCTTAACCACTGCGACTGCGACTGTAGAATTCTTTACTTTGACGACAGCTTGGAATGAGTAAATTGCAAAGAATTGTGATTCTGATCCTACTTAATATTATAAATGTGAAAGTTTGTGAAGATGGATGGATGGATATTTGTTACTCTTTCACGCAAAAACTACTGAACGGATTTGGATAGAATTTGGAACACATAGTTTATAACCTGGCTTAACACGTAGGATACTTTTTCTCGCGGTAGTATGTTCTGGTGGGATAATTTTCGACATCCACGCGTACAAACCCGCGGGCAAAAGCTAGTGTTTCATATACGTCTAAGAAACTGTATCTCCTTGCACGTTAGGGCTAGATTCCCTGATCGCACTTTGATTTTATTTTGCTAATTAAGCCTTTCATACAAATATTATTATGAATCTTATTTTCATGCGAGTAATATTCATATTGGAATAAACGAATGTGCGTAAGCGTTTCGTACAAATATCAACATGAATTTTATAGGAATTCAATTCACATTCGTATGAGACGCTTATTTTACTTGGCTAAGCCAAGTCGAAGTTCGATCTGTGTATCTTTCCTTTAGTGCTTTTCTGGTCGTTTACTGTGAACTATGGAGACAAAAAGGTTAAAAAAAAAAACTAGAACCATCCACTCTCCGATTTCTCTCCTATATATATATTTTTTTCCTCTTCATGAATTATGTTGATTTACCAGTTCTAAAAATTTATACTTTTAATCAGCGTGATAAACGAATAAATATTAGCGGAAGGAAAACGCCATTGCGGAAATCAATCACTTAGTTTATGGAATCCAATTCATCCGCATGTAGTTACGGTATAGTCGATGACCTCAACATAATACTAACTTGTAACTGCAGGCGAGTCAATCTCAAACTCAAAGCATTTATTTCAAATAAACCAATTACAGGTACTTTTGAATTGTCAAGGGGTCGGACAGTCAGAAAAATGAAGCTGGATGCCCATTCCAAAGCATAGTATATTCCTATGGAGAAGAACGGACAAGAAACTCCATGGACTCTTTTAAATTAACATATAGTTTCCAAAAAAATTGGTTACATCATTCATGTTGAAATTATACATGTGAGAACGATGTAGAAAGACGTGCACGGTAAAACCGTCCGTAATGAAAAAGATAAAAACAAAAAAGAATAAACAGTTCAGAAATTAAAATAGTCTCTGAGTGTAGAGGTGTTATTACCCCGTAACTAAGTTGTGGAGGGCAGATAGGCAGTCGCTCCATGTAAGGTACTGGTAATACGCTGCATCCGGTTATTTATTTATTTGGTACACTAACAGCAGTACATACAAAAAATTAAAACAGGACAATAGCATAATAAAAGTACTGTTATGTATGCCTATTATAAGTATAAACAGCATTCACCACAAAACAACACCATAATCAACAAAAAATATACTTATAAAAACATAAATTACAATTCAAAATTAAAATTCAAAATAAGTGAATACAAAATGTTACCACGAGAGGTGGAAGGTAAAAGGCTATGAGTGTGAGTGACATCTAAGAATATTCAGTGTATTCACTCCCGTACCTCAGAGACTGATCTTCTAAAATAAGTGATACACTGTGTAAGTCGGTTTTGTAAGTTGGTTAGACTCGAAGCCGATCCCAAGATAGTTCAGGAGAAGGGTAGGCATCTGATCTAGAGATGCACAAAAAGGATATTAATTAACATTTCTCTGTGAGAGTAATCTCTACTGATGATGAGGGAGGAAACGCATATGACTAAAATAGTGATGAATATAAATGTTGATGGATGGAGAGGGAGAGGAAGGCCAAAGAAGTGGTAGTGTGAGGAATGATATGAAAGAGAAGGGAGTGAATGATAACGTGAAAGTTAACAGGGGGGAATGGAAGAAGTAAACGAGGTGTATCGACCTCGAGTTACACGGGACGAGGACAAGAAGATGATGATCCCTGAAAGAGTACTCCCGTAGTTTGAAGGCTGCAATTTTGTTGTACGACCAAATTTTGTTTATTTTAATATTGTGAATGTGAAGACTATGTGGGGCATTGTTTGTTTTTCAGTTTTAATCTTGGTCTGGCAGTTTGAGTAATTTTTGAGGCCTACCCAAATGTCCTTTCTTTGGTATTATTCGTCGAATTGTTAAGTTCTGAGTTGAGCTGCACGATTACTGACTAATGCGTGACCTGACTGGACAGGTCTACTCAATCTGTGTGGTTTTTCCTCAAAAGACCATTTCAGACACAAATCTACATGGTCTTCACATGATCTGACCAATATTATGTCTGGACTTTAAAAGAGACTGTGACCTCTGAGTTTGTTTCGGCCTTTCTTCTCAGAGTAGTCAGATAGGAAACGCTGACCTCATCTAGTTTTTAAAATATGATTGACGTGTAAAAGTGTTTGTACAAACCTACTTACAGAAATAAAATAATTTATCATTTATCATTTATCATTTAACGGCATTTTTTATGAAATCAGAATCAGAACTTCATTTGCTATGAATGTAGGTACAGGTATAAGACGTTGTCCATAAATTAATGAGATCGGCTAGTCTACCTTACGGCCTGCAAATTACTACATACATAATTAAAATATTAAAACAAACAAAACAATGTCAAAAAAACAAAACAGAAATTAAGGTGAAGTCAATCTTCTATCTATAAAAATGAATTGCTGTTCGTTAGTCTCGCTAAAACTCGGAAACGGCTTGACTGATTTAAATATATATTTATTTTTGTTTTATTCACCTCTTGACTGGGGTGGTTTAAAAGAAAAAATAGGAAAAACCCAAAGGAAAAATTTTGACAGGACAACGTCTGACGGGTCAGCTAGGTTGAGTAGGTAGGTAGGATAGATAGGTAGGTAGGTATGTACGTAGGGTAGGTAGGTAGGTATGTACGTAGGGTAGGTAGGTAGGGTAAGTAGGTAGGTATGGTAGGTAGGTAGGTTTGGTAGGTAGGGTAGATACGTAGGGTAGGTAGGTAGGGTAGGTAGGCAAGTAGGTAGGGTAGGGTAGGTAGGGTAGATAGGTAAGTAGGGAGGGTAGGTAGGGTCGGGTAGGGTAGATATGTAAGTAGGGAGGGTAGGTAGGGTCGATAGGTAGGTAGGGTAGATGTTAGATACTTAGTGCTACCTGTGCGAAGCCGGGCCGGGTAAAGCTAGTTAATAATATTATAGTCACTTACGTAAGTCTTACATGGTCAAATTTGCAATTAATTATAACAATCATAATCTGTATAAACTCATATTATTTAGAAAGTCTTTCACTGAGTAGGGTAGGGAGGGGGAATGGCGCTCACCGGGTAATGGCGCTCACCTCTATAACTCTGTCAAAATGCGACGTAGCAACACGCCATGCGGCGTGAAGCGCGCGGGGAGGGGTCCTCTAACGGACAGCGATGCGAACGGGCAGTCTGCTCGCGTCATGCGACCATAAAGTGCGTTTCTTTGTTTGCGGCCGCGCTGATCTAATTTTTGGTTACGTGTTTCTTGCGGGTAAGTCCAAAACTTTCATGGTTATTTAGCTTTTAGTTTTACTTTTTGACAATAAAACTATTCAGTTTTGTGATAATGCAATCAATTTTCAGTAAATGTGCATGATATTTTTTTAATTTCGAATTAATTACCAAACGACCGTTTGGGGTTATACCGCTCAGCTGAACGCCATTACCCCATAGTGATTTATTTTTTTCATTGTTGTAGATATGCCAAGAAATCGTGAAAGGACCACCGCTAAGGCGGCTTGGACTGAAGAAGGCCTTCTGTCTGCTAAAACTGCGATTGAAGGAGGTATGTCCAAAAGGAAAGCCGCAAAACAATATAACATTCCATTTACTACCTTGAGAGATCGACTAAAAAATGAAAACATGAACAACCCAAGACTTGGTCGCAAGCCCGTTTTCACCCAACAGCAAGAAACTGAAATTGCTGAACAAGTTAAGTTGCTGGGTTCGCTATACTATGGACTTAATGTCGCAGATTTGCGTAAACTTGTTTATAAATATGCTGAGCTCAACAATATCAAAAACAATTTTGATCAAAGCAGCAAAACAGCTGGATTAGATTGGGTTCACGCTTTTATGAGACGCAATCCTTCAGTTTCTATACGCAAAGCTGAAGCGACAAGCTTAAATAGAATTTTTGCTTTTAACAAAGAAGAAATAACAATTTTCTATGACAAACTTGGTGACTTAATGGATAAACATAAGTTTATTCCCAACAACATTTACAATGCTGACGAAACTGGCATAACCACGGTAACAGACCCAGGAAAAGTGCTTGCCGGAAAAGGACAAAGAAGAGTCGGATCTGTTACAAGCGGCGAACGAGGAAGCAACATAACAGTTATGTGTGCGATGAGTGCAGCCGGAAACTTCCTACCGCCTATGTTTATTTTTGCTAGACAGAGAATGACGCCTTTATTAGAAAAAGATGGACCGGCTAGTGCATTATACACCAACTCTAAAAATGGCTGGATAAACGAAGATTTATTTGTCACTTGGCTCAAACATTTCGCAGCATTTACCAAACCTACCCAAGAATCACCTGTGTTATTAATTCTGGATAATCACAGCAGTCACATTTCCCTTCAAGCTTTTATTTTTTGCAAAGAAAACCACATCACAATGCTTTCCATTCCACCACACAGTTCTCATAGAACTCAGCCGTTGGATGTGTCTTTTTATGGACCGCTGAAAGCTGCTTATAGGCAGGAATGCAACAGGCACATGAAGACAAATTTGATGTCTAAAATAACTCCATACGATGTTGCAGGTCTTTTCAATAAAGCATACGTACAAGTTGCGAGTATAAGTAAGGCAGAATCTGGATTTCGAGCAACGGGAATTTATCCATTGAACCCGAATGTTTTTACTGATCAGGATTTTCTGGCAGCGTCGCTGATGGCACAAGAATCGGAAGTAATCACTGAAAATCAAGACCCAAATGTCCAGAATTTTGAAGTTGCACAGTCTGATGATATGGCCATAATTTCAGGACATACATCTCCTACGGCAGGTCCATCAAATAAGGATCAATGCTCTGAATCTGTTTTGGCAGTTGCTTGTAACCAAGAACTTGTTGATGAACAAAACACTCCGATATCCTTTGTTGCTATAGCAACGACACCAACTATTGCACCATCTTCTAAGACAGGTCAAAGAAAGCGAAAACAACATGCTACCATTTTAACTGCCACTCCTATGAAAGTAATTTTAGAGGAAAAAGAAAAGAAAAAAATTGCGAAACTCAAGAAGACTGCAAAAGATGATAAATCAAAACCAAAAAAAGTTGTCAAAAAAAATAAGAACAAACGTATGAAACAAAAATCTTACAAGAGAAAAATTTTACAAAAAAGTTCTTCAGAGAATGAAGATGAAGAGCACCTTTGCGATGATGACAGTGATGACGACATGAACGTGGACAATGAAAATTATAACAAATGTATTATTTGCGAAGAATTTGGAAAAAATAACGAAATGTGGTATCGCTGCACCATCTGCGGATTGTGGGCTCATGCTATATGTTCAGGGTGGGATTCGCCAAACGGATACATCTGTGATTTATGTGTTCGAAAATAAAATATTTCTATTTCTAATTTGTCTTACCTCTTAATAGTTATTGTCTTATATTATGTTATAATAGTTGTTTGACATCTAAGACTTTATTATGTTCATTAAATTGGAAAAGGCTAATCGTACATACAAAAGATTGATGCTAATTTGTGATTGTAGACTCTACTTTTATTGTATAAGGTTGATCTCATTAATATTTCTCATTTGAATGTATCTTACTTGTTATATTCGAAAAAAAAACATGTTAGAGCGCCATTACCCGGACCCTGAGCGGGATTACCCAATGTCAGGGGCAATGCCGCTCAAACATGTTTTTTTTATAATGTTTTCCTACTACTAGTAAGTCAAAGATATATGTCTATGTTGATAAATCGTTGATTACTCGATAATTAAAGACTTTGTTACTTTTCTTAATTTTGCTTTATATTAAATAATTTAAAAAATACACCATGTTTGCCTTAAGTGGACGCCATTCCCCCTCCCTACCCTAATAACATTTGCCTAAAAGTGGTGCCATTACCATAGAGTAGAGAAAGAAGAAAATCTAAAGTAATTCGCGATTCTGCGGGCAAGGGAAATAATTCTTTATCAATTCGCACATAATATAATTCTTGCCTCTACCAACGCGTCACGCGAGGCCTATAAATAAACAAATACTATGTATTGAAAGTTTTATATACCTGTATAGATTGATATATGTTTTTGTCATGTGCTCTGAGGTATATTTAGATCAATATACACTTTGGGGAACGCGTGGGTATTCCCCCGGGTATTTAGTGGGTAAATTGGCGTTCATGCCATGGCTAAATATAGGATTCGGAGAGTTCACAGTAGTAACAGAAGGCTTGCGTAATTATGGTATTTTTTGAGTTAGTTAGGTCCATCGATTTATTAAAATGTAAATGTAATCTCTTTGTAAAGATTTAAAAATATTAACTGTTCCCAGTATGTACATATTTAAATGCTGTAAATTTGTTAAAATGCACTTCGACTTATTTCAACGTCTTGGAGACACCGTTACATTTAAGACAATATATCCTTTTTTTTTGTCAACAAGTCATCAAATGACCTCTCCCGCTCTGGGCGGAGCGGGAGGGCGTGTCAGACTCTTACTGATTAAAACCCACCCGTGTTCCTTCAGTTGCCTGTGCGCCAGGGCCACGGTAACTCTTTCGAACAATCCGCGACCCCGGCAGATATCGGCCCTATCGGACCCCGTCAATGTTGCTGACATTTCTTTGAGGCGCGCGTGGAACCCGACGCGCCGTCCGTCGACCCGGGCCTAGTCCTTACCGGACGGCGAGGTACCCATTGCTCGCCGTCCGCAACCCCGCGTGACAAGATATCCTGATAGATTCATTATTTCTTCAATGAAAAGCCATTTATATCACAGAAGAAGTTGCTTTCCAATGGTTATAAGGATATTAAATAAACTACCAAAATCGTGTAGGGAACTGTTAATCAATCTTTCAGGTTCATTTATTTAATTAATGTAACAATAATTTTGCATGCTAGTTCTAGCGAATTGTTTTAGAACCTGCGGGGTAATTACGTAACACACTAACAGTAAGAATGGGCTTCATTTTGACAGTTCAACAACATTCATTGCGTTATTTACGTTGTGGAGCTGACATATTTTTCGAACACATGAAGCAATGGATTAGCAATAGGCTTAAAATGAGTCAGATTGTGATAGATTGTGTGTTACGTAATTAGGGTACTGTTTAAAAAAAACAATCATCTGTATGTAGGTACTACAATTCTTGCAAATAAATTTCAAAAACTACTGCTGAGCATGAGGTGCTGGGTTCAATTCCCAGGTCGGGCAAAGTGTTATTGAGTTCTTTAATCAAGAATTCCTCGGTAGCAGCCCGGAGTCTGGATTCCTTTATTACATGGGTCTTTTGGGATTTATTTTATTCTTAATTTTTTTGTTTATTTTTGATTTTTGTATGCTGCACCTGGTTGACGTCATCACGTCAGCGCCGGCTATCGCTGAAAACCAGCGCTGGCGCTGTCTCGCATAGGGTCGTAGCATTATGCCGAGCGGTTGCCCGTAAGCGTGGATGTGACGCATATTTCCCCCAACTCGTTCTTTTTTGTATTTGTGTGTTTTTCTCTGCATTATGGTTACCGCAAATAAACGTATTTTCTTTCTTTCTTCTTTTTCTTTCTAAGCATACTCGTAACTGGCGAAATGTGGGTGTACTCTTGGTACACCTCTAACTCTTCGAGGATTACAGACCTGATGTTTACACTTTAGTATGTTATATTATTTAGTAAGACGAGTAAGTCTTCATCCCTCAAGTCTTCTCCGCAGGGATAAGCAGAGGTGTAAAGATTGTGTAGTAATGTAGTACATCCACATTTCAGCAGTCATGTTCAAGTCCCAAGTTATAAGGGAATCGAGGCTCCGGACTGCTACTGAGATATTCCTGATTGAAAAACCCAATAACACTGCATAACACACTATCAATCACAGTCTGAATAATTTTGATGGATATTGCTAATCCATTGCTTCATATCTTCGAAAAACTTGTCTGCTCAACAACGTAAATAACGCAATGAATGTTGTTGAACTGTCAAAATGAAAGCCATTCCTACTGTTAGCGTGTTACGCAATTACCTCACTGGGAATCGAACCCACTCCATGCCAGTTGCGCTTGTGACTGCTTACCTTGGCAGATTGTAAAAGCGTGATATATGTGTTAACGTATGTATAAAACGTTTCTCATTGCTTGATTTAAATAGGTGTTAATTGATTGACATAATACTCGTGTGTAATTCTTTGTCATGTATTGTGCTAGTTTTACGATATTATGTCTATAGGTATTCATAATTATGTGTGTGTGGACAATATATAACATTGTACATAGTTACAATAGATTTGTATAAACATCTCTATGTAACTATATTTTCATTTCATTTATTCGTGAACAATTTACATTGTGTTGAATATACATGCAATTTACATAAAATTATAAGAACTATGAATTATTAATTAACATTCCAAGAAATTCAAAATATAGTGCCTAAATGATAAATGATTTTATTTCTGTAAGTAGGTTTGAACAAACACTTTTACACATCAATCATATCTTAAAACTAGATGAGGTCGGCGTTTCCTATCTGACTACTCTGAGAAGAAAGGCCGAAACAAACTCAGAGGTCACAGTCTCTTTTAAAGCCTAGACATAATCTTGGTCAG
Source organism: Dryobotodes eremita (assembly GCA_917490735.1). Lineage (NCBI taxonomy): Eukaryota > Metazoa > Arthropoda > Insecta > Lepidoptera > Noctuidae > Dryobotodes > Dryobotodes eremita. The sequence continues at coordinate 11,789,853 of OU823269.1, read as the reverse complement.
ATCATGTGAAGACCATGTAGATTTGTGTCAGAAATGGTCTTTTTAGGAAAAACCACACAGATTGAGTGGACCTGTCCAGTCAGTGCACGCATTTGTCAGTAGAAAACAGTTTCAAATATAAAATCAATGGATCGTCTCTGGCAGCTTCCCTGGCTTCAGGGCCGTATTTAAGTGTGTGGAGGCCCCGGGGCAACCTAAAAGGGTAGGCCCCGATAATTTTATGGAACACCCGAAAAAATGTTTTTCACCGTTTTCAATCATTTTTAAACAAGGTGGATTTTTTTAATAGGGCGGTGAGGGTAAGGTGCCTTAACCGTTGTACCTACACACGTACAGTAGCAATGGCTTTTATTTTGACAGTTCATCATTCATTGCAACATATCATTTATAAGACCATCAACGCAGGTCATGAAAAGAAAATAAAAAACCGGCCAAGTACGAGTCGGACTCGCGCACGAAGGGTTCCGTACCATTATCTATAAAAAAATAGGCAAAAAATTACGATTTTTGTATGGGAGCCCCCCTTAAATATTTATTTTATTTTTATTATTTATTATTAAAGTAAAAATAAAACTGAGTGTTTTGTGAATATTTCAAGTGCCTACCTGTTGCCATTATTGATATCGAGCAAAAAAGGGCAAAAACATCGCGTTTGTTGTATGGGAGCCCCCCTTAAATATTTATTTTATTTTGTTTTTAGTATTTGTTGTTATAGCAGCAACAGAAATACATAACTTGTGAAAATTTCAACTGTCTAGCTATCGCGGTTCATGAGATACAGCCTGGTGACAGACAGACGGACGGACAGACAGCGAAGTCTTAGTAATAGGGTCCCGTTTTTACCCTTTGGGTACGGAACCCTAAAAAGGGTAGGTACTTTATGCATGTAAACTGATTTCTCGTTGATGAAAATCAAATTGTGGAGGCACCTTCCTTGTGGAGGCCGGGGGCTGGAGCCCCTGTAGCCCTGCTCTAAATCCGGCCCTGCCTGGCCTATTAGAGCGCACAGAACATAATGAAAACTGTGCCAACCTAAGAAGTTTTAATTGATGTTACTTTTGAAATAATTAATTAGCAACCATTATCAATCCCGTTTTTAATTACGTTCAGGAATTAGAGGAGGTAATCAGATCTATTTTAATTGCATGCATTTTTGATACGCTTCCCATTGGCATGCAACTTTCTTGTCATTGTGTAAGTTAATAGCATGGCAACTGTATTGTCAGCTTTACAAAGTCTCTCTTTCGCATAAATTATGCTATCAATCAATCAAATTATATAAAACACAAAAGTTGTTTCTACCTATGCCGTTTTCATTACAAAAGCAAAAAGGCGAAAATGGTTTTAGACCATAAAACCCGGCCGGGAAGGCTAGGTATTTATTATTTATTTATTAAAACTTCATGCACAAGTAAAAAAATACGGTACAAAGGCGGACTTAATGCCTGAGGCATTTTCTACCAGTCAAGCTTAGGGTGATGCAGAGCAGGGCACGCCACAATTGCGGCGGTAAGTCCCCTCTTTGAGGAGTGGCTTGAGAGGCGCCACGGCGTCCTCGCCTTCCGCCTGACGCAGGTCCTCACCGGACATGGCTGTTTCGGGAGGTTCCTGTTCAGGATAAGGCGGGAGGAAACGCCCGGGTGTTATCATTGCGTGGATTGACCGGAGGACACGGTGGAGCATACGGTGGAGGTCTGCCCGGCTTGGGCGGAGCACCGCCGTGTCCTCGTGGCGGCGATTGGCGGCGGCGACCTCTCGCGTCCGGCCCTGGTTCAGGTCATGGTACGGAGCGAGAGGGAATGGGAAGCCGTCACCTCCTGCTGCGAAGCAGTAATGCTCGCGAAGGAGGAGGCGGAGCGCGAAAGGGAGAGGTAATCTCTGCGCCCTCGCGCCCCTAGCCGCCGCAGGAGGAGACACCCTGGGCGTCGGGAGTCGATTGCCGACTCCCGGCCACCGTAGGCGCAGGCTTGCGGACGGCGAGCAATAGGCAGCTCGCCGTCCGGTAAGGACAAGGCCCGGGTCGACGGCGCGTCGTGTTTCACGCGCGCCTCAAAGAGATGTCAGCACAATTGACGGGGTCCGATAGGACCAATGCCTACCGGGGTCGCGGATTGTTCGAAAGAGTTACCGTGGCCCTGGCGCACAGGCAACTGAAGCAACACTGGTGGGTTTTAGTCAGTAAGAGTCTGACACGCCCTTCCGCTCCGCCCAGAGCGGGAGAGGTCATTTGATGATATCCCACCTAAAAAAAAAAAAGGGTGATGCAGAGACTAAACATGGCAGGTGCAATATACGGGATAGAAAGCTCTGAAATAACTATAAAATACAAGAATAAATATGATAACATAAATACTAATACATACATACATATAAACAAAGTTAACTTCGTCAGGAGAAATAACGATCGGTAGAGGAGAAAAAAGAAATCCAGCAAATCAACGCTGAGATGTTTCGGCCAACTTCTGACGGATACGCTCACGGGCCTTCACTTTCATAACCGACTGGTTGTATCCGCTAGTTCTATATTAAATGCTTCAATATATTGACCATTTTCTATCTTGTTTTACGTTTTTGTTAAGCACCTGGAACTTGCTACTACTTGACAGGCCTACACTGTCCTCCCATACATGTTAACACTGTAATATAAAAATAATGTAAAAGCAAATTATTCAAAAAGGGCAACCGTGGAGTTTCTTGCCGGTTATTCTGCTTAAAGCGGAACTTTCAGGGTAGCCCGCGAAATTCAAATTTACTTACGGTTTTTGCAATTTGCAGGTCACTGTCAGGTTGTATTTTGCTTAAAATATGATTCGCGGTCATAACAAATATGGCTTTACGGAATTATAATCATTAAGCTTCGCTTCCCCTTTACTTACGGTTTTTGCAATTTGCAGGTCACTGTCAGGTTGTATTTTGCTTAAAATATGATTCGCGGTCATAACAAATATGGCTTTACGGAATTATAATCATTAAGCTTCGCTTCCCCTTTACTTACGGTTTTTGCAATTTGCAGGTCACTGTCAGGTTGTATTTTGCTTAAAATATGATTCGCGGTCATAACAAATATGGCTTTACGGAATTATAATCATTAAGCTTCGCTTCTCCCTTAAGAAACGACAAATTGGGGACTTATGACTCGTCAGAAGTTATTTGCACGGTGCACCTAGTTTCAGACGTTTCGTAAGTGCCTATGTGGGTTCTATCATCCATAATATTGGTCGTCTTTCAGCTGATGGCCAGCAGAATCAGTAACTATGGTAGAGTAGGCACAATTGCTTGAAAACTCTAATGTTGAAAGTCGCTTGCACTTCATAAAACGACAAGGTATATTTGGCTGTGTGACAGTTAGATAATTTCAAACTTAGTAAAGTTTCAATTTACTGGGAATCGTTGTCTCAAGTGTAAGATTAATCAGTTACGAGGTTCTCGACTATTACACTATAGAGGTATGAGGAACAGGGTGTAAAGTTCATTCATCCATAGAAAGGGGAGGATCCTCCGACGGGTCCAGACGGGTGTCGTGTCTTGTGGGCAACTGCCCGACGATTGATGTCGGGACGTTATATATGCATATATTACGTTGTTAGTTGCGCGGTAAACTCTGCTTGCGCGATGCAGGACTTTGCGTGACGTCAGTGTGACGCGTAGCTCGCATGTGGCGATGTAGATGCCGCTACAATACGAAGGAAATAATTATGGAGTGACATTAAAATTACAAAACTAAAGTACACTGTGTGTTCAATTCAGAGTTTTTAGAAACGTTGTTAAATAAGTTTGTCCAGCAAAACGTCAAAAAACAAGATTGTCAATTAATCTAACAATTCCTCTTCTTCCCCAGGTATTCGAACACGCATACTCCGCAGGTCTTAGTCAAGACGACATCTTGGACTGCATAGGATCCATGCGACCCACCCCGGGAATCGAGAAGCTGATCACAACATTAGCAGCCGAGGGATGGGACGTGGTGCTGGTTACTGACGCTAACACTGTGTTTGTACAACACTGGTTGAAAGTGCATGGATTACTGGTGAGTTAGGATACTTTTCAAAACACTATCATCATGATTTACCTAGATTTTGTGTGTCGCCTTCCAGTCTGACCGGATTCAGCTAAATACAATTAACTGCCTGGACCTCCACAACCCAGTTACTGGGTAACACGATTCCCCTTGATATGATAAATGATTTTATTTCTGTAAGTAGGTTTGAACAAACACTTTTACACGTCAATCATATTTTAAAAACTAGATGAGGTCGGCGTTTCCTATCTGACTACTCTGAGAAGAAAGGCCGAAACAAACTCGGAGGTCAGAGTCTCTTTTAAAGTCCGGACATAATCTTGGTCAGATTATGTGAAGATCATGTAGATTTGTGTCTGAAATGGTCTTTTGATGAAAAACTACACAGATTGAGTGGACCTGTCCAGTCAGTGCACGCATTTGTCAGTAAACGTGCAGCTCAACTCAGAACTTAAGGAGCTCAACGATTCGACCTATAACTGCGATAAACAATGATTGTACCGGACGGCCGTGATCGCTGGACTCGACTTGTGTTTTTAGGAGGTTGTAGTACCTATCCAGAATATACAGCATCAGGCAGGGCATAGGCCCCTCATGGTCCTAGCGGCGCTGACGTCCTGTACCGACAGGTTGCAGGTATTTTCTGAGTGTAACTGTATCCTGAAGTCTATGTGGACACGGGTGTTTTTGACAAAATAATAAAACATTCGATAGTTTACAAGTACACAGAGTTATTAAGGAAGCACCCACGGGTCTGTTCAGGTTGTTTACTAGATACTATTTAAGCCTTATTTTGACTTACCGATGACTATGAATATTCAAATTTCCACTTTTACTAAGGTACGGTTAACCTTTACCGTAACGAGGACCCTGTTTTGCTTCCTTATTTTAAAATTTTATTATCGTTTATTTTCATTTTGTTTACAGTACAATTTGTATCAAAATACATCGAAACATGTAATTGTTGGGTGATTTTAAAGTACTTTTAGATAATTCACAACACTGCCTATCTATTAAAACTATAATAATTACAATGTTTAAATAAAAAATCTGAGATATGACACTTTGAATAGCTAAAAACTATTATTTTTTTACAGAAAACTGTCTTACGAGCTATATTGTAGTAAAAATACAAAAGTAATCACAATTTAGTTTTATGACCTTGAAGGCCGGTTAATGACCTACAAAATTTAATTATTTAAAACATTATATGTTAATTCTTCAGGGCGTGAAGCGCCTCTGAATGAGTGTCGGTTAGACCAATTTTATGTGGTTATTTACACAATCTATTAACCCAGTTAAGCGGGCTTTTTTCTAAGGATTGTGATTAAGAAGGTTATGTCCAGGGCTAGGTCTCGGTCTGGGGCACCTGGACGCACCAAAAAACTATATGTTTCTGATTATATGGCCTACTTAATTGAGTTTTCACAATACTTAGATGCTATTTGGAAGCTAATTACATTAAAAAAATATAGAATTCTAAGTTATTACATGCTTTGTGCAAACTACAAACTATTGGGTGACGTCGTCGCGAAAAATGATAAAGAATGAAAGAAAAATATTTTATTTGGGACACAAAAACTAACAATAAAAAAGAACATTAAAATCTAACAAAATCATGAAAACAATAAAAAAAAGAACATTAAATCTTTGAGGTTTAAAGTATTTAAGATTAAAAGTAACACAATAGAAAAAACATAAAAAAAAGAAGTAACAAAGGCTCATATCTTAGTACGACGTTATCTGTTCAACTGCAGGATAAAGACCTCTTCTCATACACAGAAGGTAGAGAAGGAACGAATATTGATCACCACGCTTGCTCACTGTGTGTGGATATTTCAGACTCGGGTAGCCTGGACTTTTTCAGGCCACCCACCTGACTACTCCGTTGGTGTAGTTGTTGCAGACGTGATTACTGAGCCTGGGATTCAGTGTTTGATCCTCAGGTCAGCAAAGTTTTGTTGAGTTTGCATTTAGAAATTCTCAGGATTTGCCCCAAATTTGTATTCCGTAGTCCGGAAGTGGCAATATGCTCCCCCTTTTACATGCATAATGGAAGTGGCGATTTTATTTTTATTTGTGCATAAGTTACAAAAAAAATCCAAAAAAAAAAAAACAACCGGCTTCCAAAACAAGACTACGAAGTGAAAAATAACTTTAAGTAATTTCGGAAGTCGGTGTCTTTGGTTTTGTATTTTCGTTTTTAAAACCTTATACACTTAGTTTTTTTCCCATTTAATACTCAATTATTAGCAGTGAATCAATTTTGGATCTGCAGTAGGGCGTTATTTACGTCGTCAAGATTTCATGCACGTCTATTAATTTAAATAATTAAAGAAGTATCGTCAGTCAAATACCACCATTTGTGGTTGAGTTTTTAACACATGGGGTAGATCATTAATATATACTAAAAAGAGGAAAGGATCCAATATCGAGCATTGTGGTACACCCATTTTTACTTTTAAACCGAGTGAATTTACATCATTTATTTGAACTTGCTGTTGTCTATCATTTAAATAAGATTTTACTAAACTGAGCGCAAGTTTTCCAAGTCCGTAATGCTCAAGTTTCAAGATTAAGGTTTCGTGGTCGACGCAATCAAATGCCTTGGAGAGGTCACAAAATTCCTACGGCATGTTGGGCCTCTTCCCACGCCGTAAATATGAGTTTTAATAAGGTGACACCGGCGTCAGTCGTACAACGTCCCTTGGTGAAACCATACTGTTGATAATGTAAGATTTAATTGGTGTTAAATTGATTGAGCATTTGATTCAGCATTACCCTTTCAAACACCTTGCTGAAAACCGGCAACACGGATATGGGTTTATAATTATTGGTGTCTTTACTGTCCCCTGATTTGAAAAGTGGTATTACCTTACTGTATTTCATTAGATCCGGAAAGACTTCTTGATCCACACAAAAATTAAATATTGATGCCACTACGACGCTATAGTCTGAATAATGGAGGTACAAACTTTGATAGACATTCTCCATATATCTTCGGTTAGTTCGATCTTGATTTACTTGAAAGCTTTTATTACTATTATGGGGTTTATATGCTTGAATTTAAATTCAATCGGGCAGGATGAAACGTTAGCTCTTAAAAAGTCAATAGAACGCGAGGGTGACGAGTTTAAGGTTTCATTAGTTTTAAGTGGGATACTGGTAAAGAAATTTACAAATTCTTGAGCAACTTCTTTGTTAGTGCTTACACGGGAACACGTGAAGTTTTGAGTTTGAAATCATTATTATGTCTTTTATTCCTGTTAGTTTCATTATTGATAATTTTCCAAACCGTCTTTATTTTATTATCGGCTTATTTGATCTCGTTGCTAATGTACAAGGCTTTAGCTACCCTGCAGGTATTTTTAAAAGTTTAAGAGTAAGTAGCAACGTATTTATTAAAAGTTTCAGAGTTAATATAAGGCTTAAGGTCATACAACTCAAATAATTTTTCCCTACTTTTCCTAATACCGTTAGTAGCCCAGTAACTGAACATAAAATTTGGGCAAATAGTTTTTGTTCTCTTTTCTAAAGTAATATTGAACTCGGTGCGCACTACCGAAAAGAACTCCTCATAAAATTAATTTACATTATTTATAATATGGCCCGGTATACTTAAATTACTAATTAAGTTATTATTAAATCTATTTAGATTGTTGGGTGTTATTTGTCTAGATTGTATCTGATTTTTTTTTAATGGCGTGTTGGACTTGAAATCAACGGTTTGACCGCTGTGATCAGAAGGGAGATAATTTACAATGGCTTTATCTAAGTAGTCGCAGCAACAAAAAACATTATCAATACATGTAGCAGAATTTTTAGTTATGCGGGTTGGTTCTGAAAACACATTTGAGAAATTGAATGATTTAAAGAGACTTAATAATCGGCTGCTATTTGAACTATTCTCTAAGATATTAATATTGAAGTCACCACAGATAATTAGCGATTTTTTACCAATTGCAAGTTTTGCTAGAAGTTCTTCCATTACTGACTCAAATACGGAGTAGTTTTGATAATTTGGGGGTCTGTAAACGCACACTAAAACATGCTTATCTAGCTCAACACAGGACAGTTCAATGTTATGTTCTACCGACAAATCAACTATATCTTTACGAGTCTTAGATTTAATAGAATTTCTAACTAAGATTAGTGAACCCCCACGTAGCATAGATTTTCGGTTAAAACAACTGCCTACACTATAATTTTCATAATTAATTAGCATTTCATAATTTTTCAACCAGTGTTCAGTTAAACAAACAATTTCAGACATGGTTTTTCAAAAAAAAAATCAATTTCTAATTGTTTGGAAGCAAAACCTTGAATATTTTGATGAAATAATGTCTAGGAATTTTGCTTTGAACCTTTTTTAGACTTAACTATTTGAGAGCAATAATACACCTTGTAGTTGGAAGGTATAACTACATTGTTACTGGTATCTTCTGTTGTCTTACTATTTAGTTTAAAAATCAACATCCAGAGTGAGCCCCAAGACTCCCATGCCATCACCAGGCAATGAGACCCTACTACTTGTGGACCCCACATTAGGACAAGAATTTGTCAAAGTGACACATGGATCCTCCTTCGTACAATTATTGTAAACAGTTATAGCATTAGTGCTACACTTATTTAAGGTGACCACCTGTACATTAGAATTATCCTAATCCTAACTTCCTAATCCTAACTAATATTATAAATGCGAAAGTAAGTTTGTTTGTTACCTTTTCACGCCTAAACCACTGAACCGATCATCCTGAAATTTTGCATATACGTTGTCAGGGGTACAGAAACGGACGTAGGGTACCTTTCATCCCGCAAAAAAGTACTGTTCCCGAGGAAAACAACAATAACGTCCTTATGATAATAGATGGCGCCACGTGTCTTTCGAATCATGATTGAATTATAACCCGAATTGATAGTCAAAGTCTAAATTAACGCGAGAGAAGCCGCGGGTAAAAGCTAGTTACTAATAATTGCGGTGTTAAAACTTAATGGGCAGATACACTGTATTCCTTGTTGATTTCAACTTCTCAACAAAAATGTTGGTGTAAAAAAATATAGGTTCGTCAATGTAGTGAAGGTACGTCTCTCTCGTTATCGTCGGCCATATTTTTAATTACTGTGGGCGTACTATGGTTAGTGTTGGTTCTTGCGCAATAGAAAAACCGTTTGCAGTTCAAATCAAATTAATGATAATTTACGATCAAATTTATCACACTAGCGAATCACACACTGTAGGTACACGGCACAACTATACGGAATGCGCGACAGTTTCTAAACGTGTTCACTGCTTAACCGCCAACAAGAAACTCTGCTTTTGCTCTGGTCAAGCGTTATATGATAGACTCTGTCGAGCGCCACCTGGTGGCGTTGGCGTCCCGATTAGTCCAAGTCAAACAATTGATTTAACGTATTTCCGACATATATAATTGTTTTTTCTATTTGATAATCTCTCAAAATATGGAAAAGCACACAAAATAATTTTATTACAATTTATCTTTAACCTCTCAACACTGTCAGTGATATCTTCTGTTTTGAAATCTTCTGTATTTTATAAGCTCTCATTGAACCTCTATCTCACCTGACGATCAGCGATGATGTAGCCGACTAATGATGCACACGTGCAGGGCCGGCAGTCTCGACTAGATAGCGACGCTGTTGCAAACTACCGATCGCTAAATATTAAGGTGAAAATTTTCTTTAGTTTTTTGCAAATTGCAGCTCTGTTTTACGTCGTAAGTTGATCGTACTGTTGATCAAAATGTAATTCTCGACTGTGGGAATTATATATTTATCGAATAATAATCATGAATTTCATATCAATCGTCAAATTCAAAGAAAATTTGAATTTGGCGGGCTGCAACTGAGGTGTCACCTTAATATTTAGCGATCGGTAGGTTGCGTCAGCGTCGCTATCTATGTCGAGACCGCCGCCGGCCCCTGGTCATAAGCAGTTATTCCGTGACTGGGCTAATATCACATCATTGTGAAAATAAATTAGAACTATACAAAATGTATACAATATCTTTATCACAATTTTATTCTTCCGTCATTCGAATAAATACTCAAGAATCATTCTTAGCGGATGTGACTTATTTCTTCGAAAACAATACACTCTAATTGTAACAATTAGAACTGTTTGTACTTGTTTGGGGTAGCGTGATAATGCTGTGGTGATGTCATGTTGTCCAAGGTTTTATTATCATACCATACTTGTCCCTTAAAAAGGCAGTAGGAAGGTGTGGTTGTGTATGAATTTGCGTGAGTTTATTATTTTTTTGCAGAAGTATATCTACTGACTTTAAAAATAAAAAAACCGGCCAAGTGCCAGTCGGACTCGCGCACGATGGGTTCCGTTCCATTATCTATAGAAACGGCAAAAAAGTTGTATGGGAGCCCCCTTAAATATTTATTTTATTCTGTTTTTTTTGTATTTGTTTGTTATAGCGGCAACAGAAATACATCATCAGTGAAAATTTCAACTGTCTAACTATCACGGTTCATGAGATACAGCCTGGTGACAGACGGACGGACAGCGGAGTCTTAGTAATAGGGTCCCGTTTTACCCTTTGGGTACGGAACCCTAAAAAATCGACTACAAAGTGAAAAATAATTTTATTTTCGGAAGTAAGTGGCAATTCGGCAATATGTAGGACACAAATAAAAATAAATCCAGCGACTTCCGAAACTAAAAATATTTTTCAATTTGTAACCGCTTAAAAAAAGAAAATGTATTGTGTTTTTGTTAAAAATAAATATGTTCGTCTATTTAGCGGAGGAATGTTGAATGTAGTTTATGTAGTGCAGATTTCTTAGGGTCCCAAACCCTTGGAATAGTTTGATAAACGTATCTTAAAAATGTCCACGAGCAATTATTACGTAAATTGTAATGATGGCAACAATATCTCCAGAATACTAATGCCATAAATGCGATTAATTGGATTCTGATTTAATTCAGATAAAGATTTTTAATTACACTTTGGAATTTAGTGGTAATTAGTAAATTACATAATATAACTTAACACCTGTATACCTCGAATCGTTAGGCAGAGGTTGATATTTTGTATTTATTCTGTTTTGTCAAACTCAAAGCATTTATTTCAATTACCATTTACGAGCATTTTTGAATTGTCAAAGGAGTCGGTCAGTCAGAAAGATGAAGATAGTTGCCCTTTCCAAAGCGTAGTAGGTACCTAGGTACCTTTTTTTAAAATTATTTTTGGGGGGAAACCTTCAAAAGGCACCCGACCTCTGGGGAGGGAGGTCGGGGAGTGTGGGACCTTACTAAAACCACTCCGGTGATCACCATCAGCACATAGAGGGGGTCCCGGTTCCTCTTAAAAGAAATCCTGATCCGGCTCGGAGAAGGTGGCGTCGGGGAGGCAACCGCCTTGGCGCCTAATATGCCGAAACCCGCTTACCAATCAAGGTAGGTGGACCTTTGGGGTCGCAGGCGCACAGACTGGGGACTCTGTCCGCCCACCGAGTGAGCCCAGGGAAGACGGCGGCACAGTGGTCACGTGCTGCCGCGCATAGCGAGGCTCATGGGAGTCCCCTTTACAGTCTCCCCAGGGATATGCTTTACAGGTACCTAGGTACCTATTGAAGAAAATCCATGGATACTCTTTCCAAATAATATTGTTAGAAAAAATTGGTAACGTCATTTTTCTTGTTTCAGGACTGCATAACAGAAATAATAACCAACCGAGCCTTCTGGCAGGGCGACCGCCTGTTCATAGAGCCGTGCATGCGCCAGTCGAGCTGTCCGCGCTGTCCCAGTAACCTGTGCAAGTCGCGCGCGCTGGTCGAGTGGTGCGCCAAGCACACGTACGGGAAGATAGTGTACTGTGGAGACGGCAGGAATGATTACTGTCCCTCTATGTTCTTGCCGGCAAATGTGAGTATATTATTATTATTTGGTAATAGGAAATAAGATCGGGCGCTCAGTATAATATGTCACAGAGGGTCATATTGTCTCCTTGGTGTCACAGGTTTTGACAGAGTGTCTCCTTGGTGTCACAGGGTTTGACAGAGTGTCTCCTTGGTGTCACAGGGTTTGACAGAGTGTCTCGTTGGTGTCACAGGTTTTGACAGAGTGTCTCCTTGGTGTCACAGGGTTTGACAGAGTGTCTCGTTGGTGTCACAGGGTTTGACAGTGTCTTCTTGGTGTCACAGGGTTTGACAGAGTGTCTCCTTGGTGTCACAGGGTTTCACAGAGTGTCTCCTTGGTGTCACAGGGTTTGACAGAGTGTCTCGTTGGTGTCACAGGGTTTGACAGTGTCTCCTTGGTGTCACAGGGTTTGACAGAGTGTCTCCTTGGTGTCACAGGGTTTGACAGAGTGTCTCTTTGGTGTCATAGGGTTTGACAGTGTCTTCTTGGTGTCACAGGGTTTCACAGTATCTCCTTGGTGTCACTGGGTTTCATAGAGTGTCTCCTTGGTGTCATAGGGTTTCACAGAGTGTCTCCTTGGTGTCACAGGGTTTCACTGAGTGTCTCCTTGGTGTCACAGGGTTTCACAGAGTGTCTCCTTGGTGTGACAGGGTTTCACTGAGTGTCTCCTTGGTGTCACAGGGTTTCACAGAGTGTCTCCTTGGTGGCGGTAAACAGTCACACTATAACGGCTGTCGAAATACAGAGCGTTTTTGACACCTTAAAGTCAAATACTGGTAAAAATTACAGATTTGTATGACAGCTATTATAATGTCAGGTCACCGCTCATCTAGGAAACTTTAGCTTAAGGTTGAACTAGTCGCGGGCTCTAACTCACTGGTGGGCGTGGCCAAAAAACACGCTGTGTCACCTGTACCCTAATTACGTAACACACTATCTATCACAATCTGAATCATGTTGAAGCCTAATTTCTAATCCATTGCTTCATATGTTCGAAAAATTTGTCTGCTCCACAACGTAAATAACGCAGTGAATGTTGTTGAACTGTCAAAATGAAACCCATTCCTACTGTTAGTGTGTTACGTAATTACCCCGCTGGAATCGTGTCCAACAGAGATAGTAGAAGTGATGAGCAGTTAGACGCTAGTCTACACGCACACCGTCTAGTGCGCACGCACACAAACACCGATATTCGTATTCATAATAAAACGAGCGCGTTAAAAAATTACGAAAAGTCCTTTGGAAAATCAAGTTTTATGAAAAAAAGTCTTCATAATTAAATTACAAATAAAGTTTATTGTACTCTTCGATAATTGAGCTTTGTCGGTGCCGACTTTGTTTTGGAGTTAAATATGTACGTCGCTGTCGGAGGACCCAAAAAAAACCAAAATGATTTCTAAATTGATTTAATTAGAGTAAATTACAAATATTATAAAATAGAATTCCTATTCCGACCGATGTTAGATACAGAATGAAATCATTAACATCTACGTATTTCGGAAAGGGTCACAAGCATCCGGTAAATTTCATATGACGTGCGTCACTATGCGGCGTCAGCGTTTCGGGGCGCGCGTGTAAGGCTTATCTAGGTTAGTGCACTCTTGCAGTTTGGGTGTTGGCACATACTATAACAAGTTTTACACATCTTTTATTACCTACTTATGCCCAAAGTTGCGTTAAAATTAGCGAGAAAAAGGAATCTTTTTTACTAGTTTGTTTCCGCACAGACAAAAATGAATAATGAGTCAAAACGATATCATGTTTAATTTTGGATGTACAATGTCAAACAGTGGACTATTACCCTCCCGAAATTTGTATGGAAAAATATTGACTAGTACAACCTTAAGCGGTCACATCGACAAACACGAAACGCGGATTTATTTTAAACTATTTATAGGTTGTTAATTAAGTGTTTTTTCGTCTTTTCCAGGCAATAGTCTTCCCCCGTCGAGGCTATCCCCTGGACGACTTAATAAAGAAGACTCTGACGTCGCCTACTCCTCAAGTGAAGGCCAGGGTAGTACCCTGGACAGACTGCCACTTAATACTACAAGTTATATTCCCTGGCAAGTTTAACGATACCAACACCATCACCTCTCTTCAAATGTGATATTAATGTTTAAGTTCGGGTATTAAAGCCCGCTTGCGCCACAAATTACTTCATGCGTTTAGCACTAAAAACATCTTTCTGTTTCTGCCAACTGTTTCTTTTTCATCATTTCGTTTCTACAGTACATCTATATTTCGTTTACTGTTTGAGCCCAGTAGGGTCATATTTATTGCGGCGTCAGAGGCTGTCCAGATTGTCAAGGTTAACTTGAACTTAGTGATAAGCTAAGTTTGAAAACTTCCTCTCTCTTACTATTTTTGCTGTGCCCGACGAGGTCCATAATGATTACATATCATTTTAAGTTACCACCTAAGTAGACTTTGTGGAATGCAAATAAATTATTGAGTATTGAGCTTTTGGGAGACCCTAGCAGATGGTTCATACTCTGTTCAGGAGCACCGCACTCCTACTGGATGTTGGATGAATCGATAATGCTCCATTTCGCCTAATTGACCGAGCGATCGCGAAGCGTCTCCGTTTCACCTTGGGCGAAAATGCTTTCGTATGTCAGGCAGTTCTCCTCTACAGGTCGCATTTCTCAACCGATTCTTGTGGAATTTTGTGAGGAGGGTTGATAACTACAAGATTTTTTTTTGACAATTCAGGTGTTTGAAATTTTTTAAAACGGAGATGACGGTTTGAAAACGTAAATAAAATCATATTTCAGTCATTTCGTGCTAAAGACAGACTCGCGAGGCCCACGCAGCCCCTGGTTATGTTTGCCTAAGTACTTGGGTACGCAATCGATTCAGTGCTTTACAAACAGCCCACTGCAGTTCACGACCGGGAAGCAGGTGTTCTTAGAGCTCTACGGTCTTGAGGTGGCGGAGACATCTCTTCCCACAATTTACTTCGTTCTTTAGGTGGCCTGTCTTGGATTGCCTGCGTGGTGCGTAGGAAGTAACGTTTGAAGATGACAGAGACATAATGTTTTAGATTTTTTTAGCGCTAAATACGTTTAGTGGTTTGTGGGGCATGGTCCTTAGTCTCGTCTCTTAGTAAACAGTCTCATTTTGAAAAATGTTATACAGGTGTTTGGAAGCTGAGTGCAAAGCCTTAAGGGGGTGATATTTGACACTATTTAGAGAATTTTGAGGCATACATATCTGAGACGAAGTCTGTTTGTTTATATTTTTAACTGCTATACCTTTACCTAAAAAAAAATTAGAAATAGCAGTCAAAAATAAAAATAAAACAGACTTCGTTTAATAAATGTATGGCTCAAAATGCTCTAAATGGTGTCAACTTTCACCCCTTAAGGCTTTGCACCCAGCTTCCGAACACCCAGTATATCGACAAAGTTCTCAAACGCTACTGAGTTTAAAGTCGCCGTGAAGTCAGTCAATCTGTCACTCAGGTGTTTTGTAGCGACAAAAGGATTTAAAGTAATTTAGTGCCGTTTGAGAATGCGAAAGTAGAATTTCTGAAATAAATGTTGATGTTTCTAAATTTAGAAGAATTTTTATTTGTTTTACTTATAGTAAGTATTGAAAGTTGCCTGTAAAATTGTCCTATGGTTTTGCAAAGGCCTCTTCTCATAAAGAGAAGGAAAGAGCGTTGATCACCAATCTTGCTCACTCTGTGTTGGTGATTTTAGCCATTTAGAGCTCTAGCAAGTGTTGCTTGAAAATTTTATACAAAAAATGTATTTTCTATGCGAAAACTATCAATCAAACCAGCGAGGTATTTGCGTAACACACAAATGGCAATCAATCGAAATTCACGAGTTCACATTTTGACAGTTCAGTCACGTTTATTGCGTTATTTACGTTATTGAGGAGACAAATTTTTCAAACCTATGAACAAAAAATACTTTGAATTTGTACAATTTGATTTAAAGTCTGTTCAGACGGTTTAAATCGCTTTCGACTTAGCAGTTGATCAACTAAAAATCGAACGAAACAAATAAAATCAAAATATTTTACTTTATATAAACCTACATGGGCACTTATGAAATGTCAGAAGCTCCACGGTTCCAATTGTTTGTTTCCTATGGAGAAGAGCAGGCAGTGTTGATAGGTATGGGAGGACAGTGTAGGCCTGTCAACAAGTAACAGGTACTCAACAAAATAGAAAAAGGTCGACAAATCGACAGTATACAAGTTACGCCTACAACGTTCTCACATTCACAAATATAGAAGATTCTATATAAAAATAAAAGCCTATATAAACCAAATGACATGAATGCTATTACAACTGTAACAAATCTGAATTAAAACCTTGTTTACAAAAGCCATAAGTAAAGAGTTGAAATAAGAATTGGAGGTATATAATGTCAAATAATGAGAAGATTATGTCAAAGAAGAAAGAAAAAACAAAAAAAACTTCTTTTTTTTTAAACTTCTTTGATTTCGTTAACTTCGAACAGATGTGAACCCAGTATGACACACATAAAATGACATCCTTTGCTTCAAGGTTTGAAAAATTCGTCTGCTCAACAACGTAAATAACGCAATGAACGTGGCTGCACTGTCAAAATGTGAACTCGTGAATTGCGATTGATTGCCATTTTATGTGTGTTACGCAATTACCTCACTGGTTTAATTAATAGTTTTCGCATAGAAAATACATTTATTGTATACAATTTTCGACCAACAGTTGCTAGGGAGGGACTGTTGAGCATGGCGTCCTGGGTTTCCTGCCAGGCAGGACCGAGAACGCATGAAATTTTGGCGAATTGCCCACGGCAAGGGAAATTGGGTAAATGTTTTTCTATTAGGGATTTTTCAGTATCAGCCCGGTGTTTGAAATTGCGCCCGGTTTGATGGCAATAGGCTCGCCTTTGTTACGTGGAACTTTAAAATAGTTAGACAAATGAACCCGGGTGTAAATACACCTCTATTAATACAAGTGTGATGTTAGATATTAATGTTATTTAGAATTACTTTATTAATACATTATTTATATTTTATTGTTAAGATAATTATATTTCGTCCATTGAAATAAAATCTTTATTTTGAAATTTTTTGTTTTTTTTTTTTTAATCTATTTCGGCCGTATACACAGTGGGAATGTACAGTCACGAGCATATGCTGCACGTAATTTCAGATATTTGTGCTTCCAGAGGTATGTCACCTGTTTTTTGCAATATGAGCGGCGCTGATTGCGATAAATGAGAGGCAAAAGGAGTGTGTAAGGATCGTAGCAGGTGGCGTTCTGTAGTTTTTGCTTACCCCCATGGGAAGAAGGCGTGAGTATAATTACGTACGTATGAATGTATGATTGCGGTATAGAAAACTCTAAAAATTATACTGTTAGGTGTTTAAGCTGTCAAAGTGATGTCGGATATTTTTGATCACAAGTAAGTAACACGTTCTTCTGAATTTAACTGACTAGGTAGATATTTTTGGTGTTCCTTCGATGTCAGATATTTATGCTGCCTTTCCGAAATGATCAAATATATTTGCCGTAATCTTGACAGATATTAATGGATCAATGATGAAATCAGATGTCAGTGGGCGTGACCGGTTATTGCCGTGTTGTCGACAGTAATATATTTTATGTTCGTGATTATAGGTAACTCAGACAAATAAAACACTATCATTATATCTAACATCTTTTAATACGACAAATAACTTATAAAGTGTATAGACAATATTTCTTACTTTTTAATAAAAAGCGCATGCAACGCCATCTAGCGTCTCGTTAAGCAACACATTTTAATAGGTACATTAACCTTAAACCTACGAGAAATCTACCAAGAAGCCATTTTGGTAGAATTGTAGACCTTCCTAATAGCAACAACATCGAGAGGTTATTTTGATATGGCAATATTGGAAATGGCAGTGATCGGTTGGCTTGATGGTAGACTTTCTCGATACTAACATTATTTTGTTACTTTAATACTGATGATAATAATTAGGTCGTAAATGCGTTGATAAGTGTTACCATTTCATTAATTTTCCACCGTTATGGTAGTAAATAAATAGGGAATGCTTTAAATTACATTTTTCTTATAATTAAATAGGAGATATGTTACTGTGTTATTGATTACCGTATTCCAAATTAAACGTTCATTTCTGGATTGTTCTGTTGCTTTAAAGACTAGAACAAATTAATATCAAGTTAATCCTTTATCGCAGCTTTCTTAAATTTTGTACGTAAAATACCAATATTACCCTAAAAGTAACAAGTAAATTCACATCAAAATTTGTAGTCACATTTTATAAACATACAAAATCAATGTTATTCAAAAGTCGCTTCACTTCACTTCTTTTCAAAGCTTAGAATGACGTACGACGACGTATGCATATGAAGAATAAAGGAGGAGGAATTATGAAGGCAAAACATCGTGAGGAAACCACCCGTCTTGAGCAAGCGTGGTGATCAATACTCGTGTCTTCTCTGTATGAGAAGAGGCGTTTGCCCAGCAGTGGGACGGTAATAGAGATGTCAGTAACATTGACGGGGTCCGATACGGCCGATGCCTGCCGGGGTCGCGGATTGTTCAAAAGAGTTACCGTGGTCCTGGCGCACAGGCAACTGAAGAAACACGGGCGGGTTTTAATCAGTAAGAGTCTGACACGCCCTTCCGATCCACCCAGAGCGGGAGAAGTCATCCGACGATATCCCAGCCAAAAAGAAAAAGGGGGACAGTAATAGGCTAGTATTATATTAAATATGTCAAATAGTGGAGGATGTAAATGACCTTATAATATGAATACAATTCACAGGAACACACTAACATATCTCCTTGAATTCTTAAGGCTACTTTACAAGCTGATTCAGCAACATAATTATAAATATTTATATAAGTTTATTTTTTACAAAATCTTAAACAAAAAGATATGAGGCTCAAACCGACAGTTATAGGAACGAATAATACATAAACAAAAAGTTTCTTTAAATTTTAGCTCCATATTACGAGTTTTGAGACCATAAAAAAGTGATTAGGTATCCAGTTTTTACAGCAACTGGGTTATGGTTAGATAGGCAGTCGCTCCATGTAAAATACTGGTATTCAGCTGCATCCGGTCAGACTGGAAGCCGACCCCAAAATAGTTGGGAAGATACTACACAGATGATAATAAAAAAAATTGTGAGCCGTCACGGGTCGCCTGGCAGATGAGAAACATCGAAATTATTTTGCACAAGTAATATGCGTGGCGACGTTTCGCCACGACATGCGTCGCCACGCCAACAATCGGTTTTACCCGCGGCTATAGATGTTTCATATCAAAAAGTAAGTACTCGTAACTTTGACCAGTTTTGTTGGGAGACATAATTTAGTACCAGTAAAAGGACGTAGTCGACCTCGATGTTGCTCGAAATTCCCAGTTAATTGAAACTTCACTAAGGTTGAAGCTAACTAACTGTCACATAGACAAATAGACCTTGTCGTTCTATGACGTGCAAGTGACATATAACCTTAGGGTGATGAAGTAATTACGAGGTCGATTGTACCTAGGGTACAGTGCTACAAGGATCTTTTGGTGTGAATGACATTACAGGAGGGCGCTGTTGGTAATGAGCAAAAACAAGAGCGGTGGTGGCCCAGTAGTAATGGTTCCAACTTACCGCGTTGTTGGTCGTGGGTCCGAACCCAGGCAGGCGCTTTACTTTGTGTAAAACATTTTATCACTACTGCTCTCGAAAATGGTGAAGGAAAACATCGTGAGGACGGCATGTCCTAAAGTCAAAAATTCGAAGACATGTGACCAAACCCGCACTGTGCCCGCGTGGTGGATTACAGCCCGAGTATTATTGGCTGATTATGTTGTTGGTAAACATAGGCGAAATTGTTTTGTGACTTTGTATTGAAAAAACAAGATGGCGGTGTTAGTTCCAAATTTGGCCACGCGGCAAAAGACCCTTTTACATAACACGGACTCACATCCACAGGTACATATTAAGTATAAAATATATCATTCGTTCCTAAGACCCTAAGTTGTTTGCTTAAAGCTAACTTACATAAATAAGTATTTTTTACGTCTTAAATGGCAAGATTGTGTTATATTATAACCAACGAGTCATTGTCTCAGGCAGAAGTAGGTGGCCAGGTGATAATGAGAATGATGGTGTGAGCTTATGAACACACGCTAGAAGTGAAATTTACGACTGAAGCCGCGATTTAGCGCCGAGTGTCTGCGATTCTGCGTCACTGACCGACTGGAGCTGAGTATAGCCGATTTAACACTTCACCAACCCGAGTATGACGATACAATTTCGTTCACTGTTCAGACTGCGCAAAGTCCGCCTACAGAAAATTTCATTTAAAAAAGAAATAGGCCTGCAGGTTTAACCAAATTAAGATTGGCTTGAAATTACCGATTTTAAAATCACTTGTCCTCTCACAGTAATTTAACCCCTGATTTTGCATCACAGTCAAAATCAAAGTGGTCTTTATTCTCATTGATATAAGGTTGCCAGTGGTTTGCTGCTTGGGTTGCTGACAGAGATAATATACTGTGATAAGACAAGCTTTGCTGTCCTAGGAAAGCGGTTACGTCATATTATAACGGCCGCCATGAGAGTCTGTAATTTTTACCAGTACAGTAAGGTGTCAAAAAACGCTCTGTATTTTGACCGCCGTTTTTGTGTGACTATTCACCGCTTTCTTTAGAAACCAAAGCTTTAGTGATTTTGTCAGAGTAGCTGTCATCAAAGTGTAATTAAAATAATAAAGCCTAATATTTAACTCCGGCAAGAAATTGAAAGTAAAGACTAGGCGTCATCTTTCTTGTAGTTAAAGAAAGATCCAATGATTTAAAAAAAATTAGTAAGTTTGTGTGAAGACTCAATTGTGTTTTCTTGATTTTTTATAACTTAATATCCGTAATGTTGTTAACCTAAATTTTAAATTCCTACTATTTCGATAAATTAAATTTTCTTAACTAATTTTAAACGCCAATAGATTACAGATTACATAATACTTAAAAACTAACTTAAATAATTATTTTATAAAAAATAAACAACATATAAAATAATAGTATTAATAAATAGTTTTAATTACATGAAATGAACACATTGATATCATATTTTATTTTATTTATTATTAATTAAAAAAAATGCAAAAACAATTTGCCTTTTGCATTTTGTCATGGATAAAATATTTGAAGATTATTTTTATAACATTGCTGGATAAGAATTTAAAATTATTGCAACAACATTGTAGTATGTTCAAATTAAGTTATTAAGTTTACTTACTTGGTTCACTCTTTAAATTTTAATTGGTAAACTTCTGCTCTTTTAAACCTAAAAGCCTCATTTAATTTAAAATCAATTTATCAATCATTCAATCTTCAATCATGAGATTGATAAATCGACCAGGTTGGTTGATAAAATGTTGTCGTTGGTGAAATATTAAGCGTAATTTAAGCTTTAAAGAGGAAATAATATGAAATATTATTTAATAATGCATTTCAGTAGTTGCTTCCAAGCATTATCAAAGCAAACAATTCACGTCCACAAAGACTCCAACAGCGATAAAAAATGGCTAGATGAAAATTTAATTTAATCAATTTGTCTTATTAATGATTCCTCCTATATATTATTTATTAAGTATTATTTATTTTTAATATTACGACTGGGTAAGCCAATAGGTACTAACATACAAAAAGGTTTTTAAGGTAATTTACCAAAAAAGTGAAGGTATTTTACACGCGAAGAACTGTCTAGATATTTTAGATACTACAAGTTTGCAAGGAATTCGCATGCAAGTATTTCACTTGCACAAAAGTATGCTAGTAAGCTTGCATGCCATTGTGCCATTACAACTTGTAACAATTTCACGCCTGTATTCCTCGAAGGGCTAGGCAGAGGTGTCTCACTGGCGAAATGTGGGTATACTATAGGTATAGTGTACCCCATTTCGCCAGTTATGTTTAAGTCCCATGTAACAGGGGGCAAGCCTATTGCCATCAGCCGGGCAAAAATGGAGACTCTAGGCTGCTACTAAGAAATTCCAGATGGAAAAACCCAATAACGCTTTGCCCGACCCGGGAATTGAAACCAGAACCTCATGCTCAGCGGTAGTGCTTGCGACCACTTGACTAACGAGGCGTTCTGGCATGAATATTTATGTTTTAGGACTTGAATTTTAGTTTATTTTATCAAGTATCGTTATTGACAGTTTAACGCGTTTATAATTTCTAGGTAATATTTTAATGGATATAGTTAAATTGCCTACTCTACACATTTAGGCCGTTACTACTTTTGTGTATAATTCTTATTTCAAAATGGGGGGATAAATTCGTTTCCTTAATATTGTTTTTTTTTTAAGTAAACTGCGTTCGTTTTAATAGATTGATCAATCGGAACGATTGAATCATACTATTGTGTGATTTGATTGATATAAAATAAAAAAATATCTATTCAATTAAATCAGTCATTATTCGATGCAATAATTAATTATGTCAAAAGAACGTAAACATATTAATAAAAAAGCCATTATTTGTCTCGAAAAATAAAGCAGTTTACTTAAAAAATTAAACTTTTACACTGTATGTGATATTTAATTGCAATTAAAACAACTTTACAGATTATTGCACACTTTTCAATTGAGATTTTAAGTGTTTTTAATCCATAAAGCTGTTTTAATTCTCTACCAATACTTTTAATACAAATGCTACTATAATATTATTACATTTTGTAAGGATGTAGGTTTGTATATTAATAAAAAAGCGTGTTTTATTGTCTATTGCCTGGGATGAGCTCGTTAATGTTAGTGTTGCCATAGTTAGTTATTTCTCTCGTTAGGTTGTTGTACTTTAAATTACAGCAATTCCATAATATATTTTGTTGTTGTATGTTATGGGGTGTTAGTTTAAAAAAATGTCAATGTCATTGATTTAATGAAATTTTCGATTTGTTTGAAAACCCTCTTTTTATGAGGATACGATCAATAAATAAATAATTATAAATCTATTGAAAATTAAATTCACAGAAATTTTACCATTTACTTTTTGTTTTCAACGTGGCAACACTTTTTTGGTACGTAACAATTAATCATTTGAAAAGTGTAGCATTTGTGGACACCATTGAATATAATCGGGGCACTTTGTGGAATCGGGGTAATTCATAGTACCTAACATTTAGCTAGGGGCTACTAATTTGTGAATTAGGGTTCATAATTGATTAGGGGAATATCATTAATTAATTCATTGTGGTAGGTATTTAATTCCTTAAGTCACTAAATCATAAGTTACTGGGATTCTATGATATCTGGTATTTTATGAAGTTGTTTTTTTATTAATCGCTTAGTCTTGTAGTGGTGCCTCTAACATGATGGGTGTATCATATCATAGGGGCATTCATGAAATAGAGTTGTTTATAAAATAGGGTCGTTCATGAAATAGGGTTGTTCATGTAATAGGGTTGTTTATGACATAGGGTAATTAATGACTTGGGGCAGTTCATGGTCAGTCTTGTTCAGTGGAATGGGGTGTTTCGTGCGCATTTCTTGCCGCATGCGCACTTCCTGACTATTTCGATATCTTTGGTGTATCGCGTGCCGTCTGAGCAGATTAATCTTATCTGGAAATAAGAAAAATAAAATTAAGGTTTATAATGAAATCATGACGTGATGGAGTTAAGAAAGACACTTGCAATGCAACATCAAGAAGTTTCATAGTGTGCACCTTAGATGAAGCGCATTTTTAAGCTGCCAAGATTAGAATAGGGCGGCGGAAAAACAAGAACTAAAAGTACTTTTGAAATATCATACCAGCTAATTGTACCTACTTTAAATTTTGTTAATGCCAATCAACTAAGTAAATGCAACAGACAGGGGAATACTTTTCGAGGACAAACGATTACTAAGTATCGAAAGAGGTCAGTCGAGCACCAGCCGAGAAAAAATAACAGTGTGCTGTGGATAAATCTAGTCAAATTTATTATTTAATAGCTGTGCCCCGCGGTTTCACCCGCATAAGTCTCAATCCCGTGGGAGTATCGAAATAAAAAGATTTCTATATCCTAATCAAGGCCATGGTCTACCCATGTGCCAAATTTCATCCAAATCCGTTCAGCCCTTTTAGCGTGAAAGCGAACAAAAAAACAAATATTTTCTCCTTATTATATTATAGTTTAGAAAGGCTTGTCTCTACATACCTTTCTCTTCTTAGTCTTCCTGGGCGCACAGCAGTGGCCCTTAGCACAGCCACCGGCGCCCTGCCTCGTGTCACGCGACACGCAGCGCGCTCCTCGCACCGCGCGACGCGACCGACACAGACCCTCGGTTATTAACTCACGGGTCGCCTCCTGAAATATTAAATAAATATAACAATAGAGGTAAGCATCAGTATTCGATAGTGTGGTAGGTCTTGCAACGCCAATAGCACTGCTTCCAAGTTTTATGGTAAGGTCAAGCGCCTATGATTGGCCCACAAATCAAATCAAATAATTTATTAGTGAGATTTTTGGAAATAGGTAGGTACGGTAAGATCTTATAAAATATTTACATGCTTAAAAATCTACGCATTCACTTGTCACATTCATAAATTTATTATAGCTTAACGAATATGTAAAAAAAAAAGGAAAACAGTCATAATCAATTTATATAATTATGTCGCAGATGCATTATCGAATCCGCTGTTTAACATGATCGCTAGTGGTTTTACAAAACAGCTCCGTTATGTAAAACAGCTGAATGACGTTTAGCGATTTTCCATAATTACTGAATTTTAACACGCAGAATTGCATAAATGTTGTGCGTTTATCAATGCAGCGGATCAACGATTAGAAGTTAAGTAAAACAACGTGAAATGAAACGTCTGATAGTAGATTTTAATTCTTCATTTTTTGCGCTCGTGGCTCTATGTGTCATAACAACAATAATAGCGTTCGAACCGGAAATTTGAATATAAACTTATCACAGTTTTATGAAAGTCAGAAATAAAATACTAAATAGTCAATTAACTGCGACCAACTTGGAAGTAACGCTCGCCGGCTGCTCCCGCGGCACCTCTCGCTTTCCTCGCTCGGCTCGTGTGCGTTTGGTCACGGTTCTAACCTAACTTAAACCAATTGGCCAGGGTGCCCTAGCTTTGATACTGCGTCCGATTTGGCATTAGAAGCCAAACCAAACGCTTATTGTGACTGCAGATACGTCATTCTGCATTACGTCTAAACGTGGAAAGCAGTTTTGTTAAACGTAACGCAATGACAATCCATGACATTACGGAGCTGTTTTGTAAAACCACTAGCGGTTATGTAAAACAGCGGATTCGACAATCCATCGACATCTATACAACAGCAAAGACGCTGTTGACATAGTGGATACATCTCGCGGGTTGAATTTCTGAACGGAGCAAACATTTGTATGGTCTACAGACAGCTGTTCTTGGTATGTGTATGAAAGCATGCGAGATTTGTATTTGGGAACGCACCTATGGTATACGAGAAATTACTAGTGTTGTGGAACGTTTTAAGAAACCACCCAATGAGGATTGGAAGCATGACCGGAGCTAACACCACCTTAGTACAAAACAGATTGTGGATGATTGAGTATTGAGTAACAACACAACGACATAAGGGATTGGGGATATTTGTGCAGCACTCGCAGTGGTATGATGTGCTATGGACATGGGTTCGTCACGTACCTTTCTGCAGGCGCCTGTGGCAGGTGTCGGCTGAGAGGGCGCGTGTTCTGATGGCATATGCTGCTTGTGAGATGGCGCAGCTGCAAACGAAAACAATTTCTCATGTTAACCTAGGTTCATGTAAAGTACTAGTTATAATTTTAGTTTTTTTTCTAGATTTCTGTCTTCTACACCTGTAGAAGTCGGGAAACTAGAACAAAGCCATTCGACCGCATTTATGAGTTAGTTCATTAATTGTTTTGATTAAGTAAATTTAATGCTAGCACCTACCTCCTACCCAACATTCTAATTTATTGAGGTCTACAAAAAGATGATTGAAAATACCTGGCGACGCTTGTACATTGCTGATGGCTTGCTTTCGTTGCACCATTTTGCTTCCTTGAGTTATAACTGGGGCGCCACCTGAAAACAAATATAGTTCAGTATTTCTTGGGGAAAGAAATAACAGTTATTGGATAGAAAGCAAGCTGGCGGCCCACGCGCTCATCATATTCGCAGGTACACGTTGCCACCCCAGGACAGAACTGAAATGTCTAATGTACCTGAAGTTACTCCGGCACCCATATCCTTCAAACCGGAACACACTATAGAGGTATGAGGAACAGGGTGTAAAGTTCGCTCATACTCTATAGAAAAGGGAGGATCCTCCGACCAGACGGGTGTCGTGTGTAGCGGGCTGCTGCACTACGATTGATGTCGGGATGTTGTATATATGCTATAAGTTGCGAGGTACACTCTGCTTGCGCGATGCAGGATTTTGCGTGACGTTAGTGTGATACGCAGCTCGCATGTAGCTTTTTAGATGCCGCTACAAAACTGATACTGCTTGGTGACAGAAATCGGTGTGCTGGTAGTACTTTCCCGGACGAGCTCCTTCATACAAAGCTGTATTGTAAAGATTGACTGCTATTAGCTGCTAAACTCTGATAGAAGCTTAAACTCACACAGAGGGCCTGCAGTGCCGGCTCTGCAGCGACACGTGAAGTCTGATGGAGAGCCTCCTTCGGCTATAGTGAGCTATGATTGGCTGGTACTCACCGATAGATACACTAAACTCACACAGAGGGCCTGCAGTGCCGGCTCTGCAGCGACACGTGAAGTCTGATGGAGAGCCTCCTTCTGCTATAGCGAGCTGTGATTGGCTGGTACTCACTGATAGAAGCTTTGAGCTCACACAGAGGGCCTGCAGTGCCGGCTCTGCAGCGACACGTGAAGTCTGATGGAGAGCCTCCTTCTGCTATAGTGAGCTAAGATTGGCTGATACTCACTGATAGAAGCTTTAGCTCACACAGAGGGCCTGCAGTGCCCGCTCCGCAGCGACACGTGAAGTCTGATGGAGAGCCTCCTTCTGCTATAGCGAGCTGTGATTGGCTGGTACTCACTGATAGAAGCTTTGAGCTCACACAGAGGGCCTGCAGTGCCGGCTCTGCAGCGACACGTGAAGTCTGATGGAGAGCCTCCTTCTGCTATAGTGAGCTAAGATTGGCTGATACTCACTGATAGAAGCTTTAGCTCACACAGAGGGCCTGCAGTGCCCGCTCCGCAGCGACACGTGAAGTCTGATGGAGAGCCTCCTTCTGCTATAGCGAGCTGTGATTGGCTGGTACTCACTGATAGAAGCTTTGAGCTCACACAGAGGGCCTGCAGTGCCGGCTCTGCAGCGACACGTGAAGTCTGATGGAGAGCCTCCTTCTGCTATAGCGAGCTGTGATTGGCTGGTACTCACTGATAGAAGCTCTAAGCTCACACTGAGGGCCTGCAGTGCCGGCTCTGCAACGACACGTGTAGTCTGATGGAGAGCCTTCCTCTCTGACGCAGCGACCTCCTCGGGCGCAGGGGTTGGGTAAGCAGGGATCCTGAAATGATAGTTGAGTTTAGTAAACAAATTTTGAGGACTTGATCATTATTGGGCCCGTTATCCATTACTGGTAATGGAGAGACGTATCAAACAAACCACCGCCTATAGGTTTGCGTGTTCTCAATGTGGTTGACAACTTAATCTTCACCTCAATTAATTAACCTATTGATAGCTGTGTCCGGTTAGACTGGAAGACGACCCCAACGTAGTTGGGAAAGGATAGGCAGATTGATTGATAGTTGATACTTTTCTCCTCGTCGCAGTGGTGAAAACCGGGCCTTATTTTGTTTTTTTTTTACTAACTTTATTGCCCCGTGGAAAAAGCAATTAGTAACTTATTACCCGCGCGCCTAGAGATATCAGTAACGCATATACATATTTTTGCATATGCATTGCCAGCACAAAAAAGAAACGTGCTAACAAAATTGAATTGCTTGTGTTCTTGGTCTGTTTGGCGGCAGAAATACACGAATACACTAATTCACAAAGAGCCTGGAAGGCCTAGGAGGCCTCCCAAAGAGGATTTATTACCTGGTTATGTCTCCCCGCATCTTCCTGCACGAAGACAGTGGCTTGCACAGCACTAGTGGGCTCGTCTTCTCCACATCCTGCTGATGTCCTCTGTACTCTGACGGCGTTGACGTAGTCCACTCGCTTGTGGTTTATCCAGGCTGCTTTAAGACAACCTGTGGAGGAGGGAAATAAATAAGTAAAGCAGAGGCAGCATTTTTAGCGCCATGCTGAATAAGAACAAAATACTTCTTGTTTAATTTTACTATACACACGAGTACAGTTTCTTTTTGTAAAAGTACTGATTAAAAAAAAAAAGTTTTATAGAAACGAAATAGTAGAACAAGTACACAAAATAAAATTTCTGGGAATAACACTCGATGAACAATTCACCTGGAAAGAACATATTAGAGCTGTTTTGGATTTAAACAAAACGGTTATTATGTTATAAATAAACACAGCATTGGTTGAAAACCTGTTTGATACCTACTGGTGAAAGAATACCTGAAAGATGACTTCTTAAATTTTTTGAAAATCTAAAATTCTGGACAAATCAAGCAGTCCCTCACCAATGTATAAATGGCAGATTTAAAATGGCATGTCTGGACTAACCCAGACGGAGAGTTACCCTTCTCACGAGGAGACATTACATTATTCATAAGCAAATTTAAAATTATGCACATACCTTTAAAGCTAGTGATATTTCGTAGATGCCACTTGCTGAATGCTTCCTTGGCGATGTCCTCCGGTACCCCTCCGAGGTACATCGGCCGTTCTAGCCGGAGGTACTCTTTGGCACCTGAAAATAAAATAAAAAGATAAATATTGTACTGGGACGGTATTTTTTTAATTCCTGAAACCAAACGCTTCCAGACTTCGCAACTTTGCTCGACGAAATCCTCAGAATTCCAAAATATTCGATATATTTTTGTGGATTGTGGCGAGGAGTTGTCGGTCATTAATAAAAGACATAAAAGGTACTCTTCAATAAAAAAAAGGGTCTCGTTGTTTTTAAATGGTCACCCATCCTTAGACCAATCGTGCCAATCAAAGCTTAACTTTACAGATTCACAGATAAATTAAAATCAAAATTTCTTTATTCGGACAACAAAGATCCAAAAGGCCTCGATGTGTTTAAATGGTCACGCATCCTTAGACTAATCATGCCAATCAAAGCTTAACTTTACGGATTCACCGATAAATCAAAACTCCTTTATTCGGATAACAAAGATCCATAATGTTAGTGTTAGTAGTAATATTCTTATTATAATTGAGTTTGAGTTTGAAGCAATTTGCACAGATGACCAAGTAAGGTACAAGTTTCTCACCTGGCCATCCTCCTACTAAATGCCTCAAAATGGGAAAAATAGACATTATCTGCCACTGTTTTCAGAATGCTGTTGCTACTGGCCGGGGTTCTAGTTACTAATGATGCGATTATTTTTAGAATGACCCCATGAAAGCCGTCATTCCGATAAGCATAGCATAATTATTTACATATTCTAAGTTAAAGTGATAATTTTTTTAGGTAATCATACTTGTTAACTGGAATTAAACATGAAACGATAATTTACCTTCATTGATGATAGACCTCGCTGGTCCATCGTCCACCTTCAGGGTGAAGTTCTTCTTGATGGCAATCAGCTCAGCCTTGTGGTAATTACCGTCTGATACCATCTCGAAACTGCAATCAAACAAACATTGGAGCATAAATATTACGAGGTTGGCAGGGCCTGATACCATGGATTCAGTACATGATTCTAAACCCTCTACGTTGAAATTTGTCGTTGGCTATTAAAAAAAATATCAGATGCTCCATACATTTTGATCGCTTAGGTATTGCACTTTTCTATGAAATAACGGATTTTTATTTCGTTGTTTGTTGTTCGTCGAATCGTTGAGCTCCTTTAGTTTTGAGTTGAGCTGCACGATTACTGACAAATGCGTGCACTGACTGGACAGGTCCACTAATTCTGTGTGGTTTTTCTTCAAAAGACCATTTCAGACACAAATCTACATGGTCTTCACATGATCTGACCAAGATTATGGCTGGTCTTTAAAAGAGACTGTGACGTCTGAGTTAGTTTCGGCGTTTCTTCTCAGAGTAGTCAGATGGGAAACGCCGACCTCATCTAGTTTTAAAATATGATTGACGTGTAAAAGTGTTGGTACAAATCTACTTACAGAAATAAAATAATTTATCATGTACCGAATTCATGTTTTCAGTTTGTGCTACGATGTTCCGAGGGCAGATTTGTATGCACCCTTATGCCACCAGTTATTTAAGTCCCATGTAATGTAATAGCCCAAATCTGGGCTGCTACTGAGAAATAGTTATTAGAAAAGAAAATTGAATGTACTGAGGACCCCAAGTTCAGCACTCACGCTTGTGACCTGTAGATGAACGAGGCAGTTCTGTCTGAACTCCTAAATCCATTTAAAACACCTAGTTTTACTTATATTTTAAATAAAGATTTGACTTTGACTTTGTCTTTCTTTGGTAGATGTAAGTACTACGATTAGTTTCTTAGGCTACATTCCAAATTACGCCATAATCGCTCACAGCGCTCACATCAATCTTTTGCCTCCGATTTAGTTATCACGATTTTGACAGCTGCTGCAGCTGTCAACAATTCGGAACGCTCGTGAACACGCTCGTAGTGCTCGCTCAACGTCAACCCCAAAACTTGCACAAGAAAGAAAGACCGACAGGATATTTTATGAAAATTGAAGTTTCACGCATTTGCACTTCTGTTTTGTTGGTTGAGATCTATGAGATCAAAGATGCAACTCAAAACAATTCAACAGCACAACGGACAACTGTAATTTTTGACAGCGCTCACGATGATATTAATATAAGGCATGTTCGGCGTTATCGCAAGATGGCGCATGTGATGACGTCATTAATGACGATTTATAGGATATCGTTATCGCGCTCACGCTAATTCGGAACAGGTGTAAGCACGCTCAAATCAATTACAGTACAATTCGGAACGTACCCTAATTCGTGTGTATACTAACCAAATGGACAGGCTGAAATAAAATATTTTTATTTATTTACAAGGACCACTGAACTGTGCAGGAGTTGGTTGTAAGTTCGAAAGTTGAAGCTAGATGTCTAGCAGCTGTATTCCTCCACCAATTCCTATTATGGAAGTTAAAAAACATTAAGTCAGAATCAAAACACTCATTATAAAACGTACCTATACATAGTAGACGTAGGGTGGTTCCCGATATCGTAACTGATGCGAATCCGTCCGTTGAACAACTCCACTGCCAGGTGCTCATTCTCACCGAAGTACATCAACACACCATGGAGTTGTGTTGTACTGAATACTAGAATGATAAAGAAAACAATTATTTAACATGTATATCATCTGCTTAGCCGCATCCAGTCTTACCGGATGCTACTGAATTCCAATATTTTACAAGGAGCAACTGCCAATCTGACTTCCATAACCCAGTTATCAGGTAACACGATATATCTTGGTAAGCCATGGCATGTTATTGGTTGATAATTAAACTGGTAGACTACCTGGTGGTAAGTGGTTACCAACGCCTATCTATTTATATTACCAGAGGCATCGCAGATGTTTTGCCATTTCAGAGACAAACCTGAAATGTCTCACGTTCCTGTAATTACACCAGCACCCATACCTTTAAATAGGTTACATGGAGGTGGTAGATAACTAGACGAAAAGCTTTATTACTAAAGAAAATTCTTTATTAATATTCTATCAAAATAGAAAACTGTAGAAAATTATAGATGCATTTAAAAAGAAAGACATGACTTACCTAATGTAACGTTGGCTTGTGGCATTGTCCTCAACGGTTCTAATTCTACCAGCGAATCATTGTGGCTGAACGTTAGCGAAGTCAGATATTCGCAGAGACGACCTGGAAACAAGATAATACATTATTTGAGTATTACCTACATACTGAGCCCCCTGAGCCCCTGAGCTGTTAGGCAATATAGGATTAGTTACACACTGCAAAATATTTCGCAAACCTAGCGTGTTACATGTCCCTCATTCCAAGTCCGCGTACAGACAGAATTTGTTTTTAATCCGTGTGAGTAGAAATTTTAATGAAATGTCTGGTGAACATGATTTGGATGCATTCAATACCAGTGTTTAAGCATTAACAGCTTAAGCATTTGTTGGTGAAAAGATTCTTTATAGAAAAGTAATTGTTTGCATCTAAATGATTCTTAGTTTGTATTAGTCAATCGTGTAATATTTATTTCCTAATTTATGTTATAGGTATTTCGTACCAAACTTTTTTTTCTCATTTGTCAATTTTTGTGTTTATCAGTGGAAACTTGTAAATGTTCTTCAATTGCATATTGTTCAAGAATACTGTATAAGTTAGCTGTAAGTTTCCCGAATAGAATGAAATAAAATAAATACATTATTTATTTCTTGTTTTGGCTATTGAGCCGATTTCGACTATTCTGCCAGCGTCACGTTTAGACGGCAACGCAGAGGCGGGCTGTCGACTTTGTAAGTATGTGAGCACCATGTATCTATCACATTATGAATTTATCTATCATTGCTTCATTTTTCAATTCTTTAAATTGTACGTATTGTAGTATATTAATTTTATTCTACGTACATCGTCTTCACATATAATTATATAATTAATGTATACAAAATATTGTAAAACGTTTTAAAAGAGTAACGGTGAGTTTCTTGCCCATTCTTCTACTACGTAACTACCTTTTGGCAGGAGTAAGTAAAATATATTCTATTTTCTTGTAAATGTTGAAGTTCGAAATTGCCTTTTATGTGTCTAATTGAAATAAATTATTTGACTTCTTGTTTTTTTTTTTTTTGAAGTAGTATAAGCGCGAATAGGTGAGCGATCGGTAGTAAGTTTGAACCCCACCCGTTTCACTTTTCAAGTAAAGCCGTTTCTAGCATAATCAAAATATAATTATGTTACCTACTATGTCGCGGGGTATCTAATTGAGTACTTAGGAACTCTATGTTTGAGCCGTTTGGGGGTTGAAACACTAGGGCTTTGGGGTCACAGTGCTCATAGAATATTTCGGGACATCGCCAAGCGGTTGGTCGACTCTTAACGTGACCAGAGAGCTGGCCTATTTTTAGCCCAAAGAATCAGCATTGCCATCCAACGTGGCAATGCTGCCAGCCTTTTGGGCACTTATCGTATTGACAGCGATGTGGGCGAATTTTTTGATACCCTATGAAATAACCCTTTTAAAAAAATATATATACTTGTAAATAGTAGGTATATATTTTTTAGTGTTAGCTTGTATATTGTAATCTATTTAGATTGATTAAAAATTCCATTGGAAATAATGTAGCTAAAATTGAGTACTAAATTATAATAATATAAGTGTTATATTATATATACCTGAGTATCCTGGAGCACATTTGCAGAGGTAATCGTTAGCTGTGCCGAGAAGAGGTCTCTCCATTATAATGTCGTCCTGAAAGTCAAATAAAATTATAAATACCAAATTAAACCCTGGTGACCATCGTTGTTGCTCCGTCTATGACTGTGATCGTCTTTATTTTATATTTTTGCCACATAAAGTAGTATACAGTATTGTCGAGAAAAGTGTTAAAATATGAACGTGGACGACTATTATACACTTATTTACTACTTGTACTACTTGTAGACTGTAGATTTGTAGACCTTTTCTATTTTGTTGAGTACCTGTTACTTGTTGACAGGCCTATACTGTCCTCCACCTATCATCACTGTTATTTGAAACATTGTAAAAGTCCTTTATTTTTAAAAGAGTAACCGTGGAGTCTCTTGCCGGCTCTTCTCCATAGGAAACAACCAATTGGAACCGTGCACCTAGCTTCTGACGTCTCATAAGTGCCCATGTTGGTTTATGTGAAATAAAATATTTTGATTTTGATTTTTGATTTTGATTACCAAAGAAAAGATGGATGGATTGTGTGGTAAAATTTAAGTAAAAACCTTTTTAAAGACAAGTTTTAAATTAACTCAAAAGTAGTGATTAAAACTTACGTTAACATAGACCTGTAATTTAAAAGCTTGAGGCGTGAACGTCCTTCTTACACTTCAAGATAAGCCTCAAGCTTTTAATAAAATATTAAAGTCAACAACATGGAAAATTTCGACTCCGCAGGATAAGAGTTAGTGGTTTTAATTCAGCTTGCAAGATTTGACCAATACACACTAACTAACTAACAAGGCAAGTTAAATAAAAGCTCGTAAAAAGGGGATGGCATGGGGGAGGTAATGAAAAAACCAAGAGTAAAGTTTAATTTTTAAAAATATCGCGGGCGAGGAGGATGTGCGTGCGCGCTGCCTTGATGACTTCGATGACTATTCTCGGATCAGGTTGCGTCGCGCGCCCGCGCTCCCCCGCCCCGCGCCCTCGTTCTTCAATCCCCCGCACCCCAAAAAGCTCGTCGAAGGTACATTATTCTCTTAAGTTTATTAGTAAACAAAAGGGTACAAATCCATACTATATACACCATTCTAATATTATAAATTCGAAAGTAACTCTGTCTGTATGTTACTTTTTCACGCCTAAACCACTGAACAGATTTCGATAAAATTTGACAAGGAGATAGATGACATCCTGGGGAAGGATATAGGCTACTTTATGTCCCGGTAGCACGTTCCCATGGGATAATTTCAGACATTCACGCGGGTGAAGCCGCGGGCAAAAGCCAATTTAATATATATATATATATATATATATATATATATATATATATTAAAATAGGTAGACATGAACAGGTAAGCATGGTTGAGAGATAGAAGAAGAGGAATCGTTGCGCCGTTGGCAACCAAATTGATGATGGAAAAAATAGCAAAATTCAATAGAATCGGTTACCTGTAACGGCCTCGGCTGCGGCAGGTAGCACACGCCGTGCACGCAGTCGTGGTGCGCGCACGGCGACGTGCCCAGCGCGGCGTGCGGCGCCGCCTCGCAGTAGCGCCCCGCGTAGCCCGCGCCGCACGCGCAGCGGTACTCGTCCAGCCCGTCCACGCACGTCGCGCCGTTCTGTGGAGGGCACATTAAAATTGTTTATTGAATTTACTTAATTAAATAATGGAAGAGATGGGAGTTATATAGCTAGGAACATTGGATGGACCCCTTCGCATTAATTCACATGATAGGTGACATGAATATTTGGCACACTATCACTAACTGTCACCGTATATTAGTTTACAATTATTTTTTTCAAATTAAACTTTAATTTGGAATCAACACGCAAAATTGAAAAAAGCACGAGAGTACATAAGCGGTCTTGTATTTTTGATAAAAGCGTTTACAACAGCATGTTTCACTCTTGTCTATAAATTATGCGTCGAATAATCTGGCATAATATAAATTGGTGCTCTGCTGTAATATTCCACTTTATTGCGGCATATTATTTCGACAAAATTACACATTAACAGCAACATGATATGCTGAAAAGGATGAGAATCATCCAACAGACCAAGATAAAGGATAGTTTTGACACCATAATTTATTGGGTATATAATCTTCCGCCCATGTTATAGGCGCCGCAGGTAAATGATAAATGATTTTATTGCTGTAAGTGGGTTTGTACAAACAGTTTTACTCGTCAATCATATTTTTTTAACTAGAATAGGTCGGCGTTTCCTATCTGACTACTCTGAGAAGGAAGGCCGAAGCAAATTCAGAGGTCACAGTCTCTTTTAATGTCCAGATCTTGGTCAGATCATTTGAAGACCATGTAGATTAATGTCTGAAATGGTCTTTTGAGGAAAGAACCACACAGATTGAGTGGACCTGTCCAGTCAGTGCATGCATTTGTCAATAATCGTGCAGCTCAACTCGGAACTTAAGGAACTCAATGATTCGTTCGAACGGTATCCTCAATCTTTTGCTTTTAAACCTCTCTACAACATACCTGACACATATGATTGATACAATCATCCGCGTTGACAGTGCAGTTCTGTCCGGAGTAGCCCTTGGGACAGGCGCAGGTGTAGTGACTGTGGTGGTCAGTACAGACGGCACCGTTCTCACATGGGTTGAACTCTTTGGTGCAGTAGGGGATTTTCTTCTCGCAGAATTCGCCTGGAAATAGAATAGGTTAGCTTTAGCCTACAATTCTTTTACTGATGGGTAAATAGGTCTCTTCTTTTAAAGGGAATGAACATTAATTACATAACATAATATCACGCCTGTAATCCTCGAAGAGTTAGGCAGAGGTGTACCCTATAGTAGAGCTACATTTCGTCAGTTATGATTAAGTCCCATGTAATAGGGGGCGAGCCTATTGCCATCGACCGGGCATAAATCCAGACTCCGGGCTGCTACTGAGAAATTCCTGGTGAAAAATCTAATAACGGTTTGCCCGTTCATCGAACCCAGGACCTTGCTGCAGCAGCGCTTGCAACCACTAGACCTTTTGATTACTCCGCAAATGACTGCGTGACTACAGAGGATTAAATGCAGGCACTTTGTGGTGGTTTTCCTGCACCACAACTTTGGCTTTAAGAGTAATATAACATTAGAAAAATAACATTAAATTATGGCAGGTCTTAAACCAGCCACATATAGTTTAAGTGGGACCATAAACTGACACGTGAAAGCCTTTTAATAAATACCTTCGGCACCTATTTTCGAGGATGACTTCGACTTATCTATTTCTTAGTATAATGTATATAAAGTAAAAATAAGTTTAAGTCTAATTTTGAGTTTCAGACTCAGTTTGGTCGAAGCCGGGGGGTGGGGGGCATTGCACCCTTTGCCCCCCTTTATCCGCGCCTGGCCATCATCGTTATCAGTCTGTAGCAGTCCACTGCTGGAGGTAAGCCTCCTATCGTACGCCATTAAACCCGTCTTCCAAACCTCGTAATTATCGCAACCTTTCAGGAAACCCGGTCGAAGCCCGTTGCAAACTGTGACAGGATTCTATTCCCCATTCCCACTTACTATCTACCACTAAAGGAGCATCTTCCTGCAGGGTGTAACCTCTCGTGGTCCACTTAAGAGTCCCTGAACCGTCTCCGGACACAAGTGGGAAGATGTAACTCCAACCTGGTAAAGTGGGGCTACCTTGACGAAACGTTAGCTGGGTGTGCATGTGGAGCTATGTCGCAAATTATGCTCCACCTTCTATCTTGTCCTCTGTGTCCCAAAACTTGCAGTCAAAGTGACCTCTGCACTGCCACCGACGACGCCGTGGAAGTGGCGAAGTTTTGGGCCAACGAGATCTGAGAAAAGTCGTGCTAGCGACACGAAGAATAAGAACATCGTAACCTTTGATCAAACAGTTTTTGGCTGCATTAAACACTTGCCTGTAAATTGAAATTCTAATGATGTTACAATATCTTACCCATGAACCCAGGAGCACATTTACAGGAGTACCCTTCTAGATGATCGACACACGTCGCATTGTTCTGACACTTGTTGGCAACACAGTCGTCGATGTTCTCCTCACAGCGCGCGCCGGTGAAGCCGGCCTGGCAGGAGCAGCTGGAATAGAAAAGTGAGGGTTACTTACTGATGCCAATATCTTACTAAATTGAGACTTGAGACCATGTTTGACCAAAATTGAGACCATAGTTTTGACTCCACCAAATGAGCTTCAAGTTTTGACCCCCAATAAAGATCCATAATTGAAACCCAAGATTTAAAAAATATAGCTTTTGGCGACTCGTTTAGATCTCTCCAATTGACCCTCAGTTGACCTTACCTGACCTTAAATTGTCCCCCTGATTGAATCGTGTTATTTTTGGCACCACAGCTCAAGTTGTCATATACTATAATTTGGCCATCAAAATATTTAAAGACAACGAATTAAAATGAATATTATACTCACTGGAATCTGCCCTCCTCAAGCACTCGACAGAGTCCATGAGCACAAGGGCTTCCATAACAAGCGTCTATCTGGTACTGACACGAGTCTCCGTGGTACCCCCTCGCGCACAGACACTCGTGCCCTCCCGCGCCTCTCGCGCGGCACGAGCCGCCATTGCGACACGGGTTGCTGTAGCAACTGTCGCATTTG
The DNA here is from genome assembly GCA_917490735.1 of Dryobotodes eremita. NCBI lineage: Eukaryota > Metazoa > Arthropoda > Insecta > Lepidoptera > Noctuidae > Dryobotodes > Dryobotodes eremita. The sequence goes on along the minus strand of OU823269.1, from coordinate 11,751,922 downwards.
GAAATTACTTCTGCTGGGGGTTTACCTGGAAACGACAATTTTGGTTAAATGTGTACCTATCTACGCAAATTAAGGGCCAGCAGAATTTAAAAAAGAATTGGTTTTGTTTGCATTTGGACCTCATTTTAGGCATTAGGTTGCTGCAGGGTAATTGCCTAATACACTAACAGTAGAAATAGCTTTCATTTTGACAGTTCAATAACATTCATTGCGTTATTTACGCTGTTGAGCAGACACATTTTTCGAACATGTGAAGCCATGGATTAGCAATAGGCTTCGTGTGTTGCGCAATTAAGGTGCTGGTCTGAAATCTGTCAAATATAAACGACACATTTTTATGTATATTTATTTAAGTTCAAGTCAATGATAACGTCCTGACGAAACTTAGAAAAATAGATCTGTAATCGCAAACATGCAGAGAATAGAAATGTTGCTGTGATCCAAGTTAGTCCTAATAGAACTGGTTTTTTTCCTCCGAAGGAGAAGTTTGCATGTTTTGATGGTAACCTTGCCAGCAATCGACCTGATACAAAGTGTTTATTACATCACGGAGTTTGTTGACGTGTAACATCCATTTTGAGATCAATCTTTTGTAACCATGATGTTTAAAAAATAATATTTTTAGTATACATTGCGTTGTACGCGAGATATATACCTTCACATTAGATTTTGCCTCATAAGCACGGCATAAGATAAAGATAAAGATATTTTATTTTGCAAATATGGGTACAGCACATGGTGTATAAGGGAGTAGGTTCAGCAATATTTTACCAGTAGGCATGCAAAAGTCACAAAATTACTAATCCACTAAAATAATCAACAAAACTTTAACAAACAGAACAAAAAGAAAAACAAAAACAAACTACACAAAAACTAAACAATAATAAAATTCACAAAAATTAAACATTATAAACAGTCTAAGTTTAATTTTTTTAAGCTATTGCATAGCTTTTATCGTGGGCTTTTAGCGCGGCGACCGAATCAAGAAATTCCGTAACGAAAAAAAAACCTAACACCCCCCACTCCGCCTACCATGTAGCTCGGCCGAGCGTTCGCTTAACGTGTATGTATATGGTACGACTGTACTTGAATTAATATCAAAGAAAAAAAAATACTGCATAAATAAAAAAATAATAAATAATTATAATTGCATAAGTTGATAAAAAATGCTATGCAATAGCTTTACCGCGGCAGTCCCCGAGTGCCACACGTGTTTTTCACTCAAGAATTCTGTTACGCTATAGTATGCTTTGACTGTCAAGAAGCTTCGAAGCCTTTTTTTAAATAACAATAGCGGCAATTCTTTCCAACTTTTGGGTATTTTATCATATATGACCGGAGCCATGCAGTAAACACTTTTGCGCATTAGTGCTGTGTTAGCGGACTGATGGCACAGTAGGGTATTGTCGCGTCTATTACGTGGAACTACATCGGTAAGATGTTTAAAATGCTTTGGGTTCTACTTAACAAACACAGCTACAGCTAAGTCTACATACCTTTACAAACAAAAGCACTGGATTGCGTGCTGAGTATAAGCTTGTCCCTCATGGCGGCCGGTTCAGAGCAGCGCGCAATTCCGGGCTCCACGTACTCTCCGGCGCTCTTCACCCATTCCGATAGCCAGCGGGCGTTGCAGTCACAGTAGAGCGGGTTAGAGCCGAGGGCGCTGGAAACAACGACAGCCGATCAATTTCGAGACATAATCCAAAGAGAAATGGTTGAAATTTGAGTAATAGGAAAACGAACAATGTAAACAAAGGAACAGTAAAATGACGATCGATCTTCAGACGAGTTGCAAAGGGATAAGGTTGAAATTACGGTGGGAATAGGAAGGTGATTAGGCTGATAAGTAGTTACAACACAGAGGTTCGGTCGGAGCATAGCACTGAAAACAAAGGGCCTGTCAATTTACAATCGCTTTTTAGACATAAGATGAAACGAGTTAAGTTGATTTAACGGAGGGAATGGGATGGAAGTTAAGATGAAAGGTAGTCTCAATATAGAGGATTGAAACTTAGAGCACTGGAAACAAAAGAACAACCACCAGTTAATTGACGATCGATTTTGAGTCTAAGGCCGCATTTCCACCTGCAAGAAATGTCCGACAGTCTGTCCGACGGCCGCTTGCAAGTGTAAAGTCCGTAGCAAGTGAAAAAAAAAGAAAGAAACATTGTTTATTCTGCACAAACAAAACGCACTTTACAAATGAACGGCATTAATTTAATAGACATATACAAAATAGCCAAAAGCCTCGCATTTAAGCTTGACAATTTTGTCTATTGCTTGATGCTAAAGCCAGGTACCAAAGACAATACACATTACTCTGTGTTGCGACTAGGCGTGGACAAAGTGTATCATTTTTGTGATTGGAACATTAGCATCTGGCTCACTGAAATGATCCGAAACACTGATATGCTTGCTACAAGTGCAGCAAGTGCTGTCGCAACAGATCTTGGAAATGCGGCTTTAGATTACTCTTATGCGAAGGGAGTAACACTGAAATTACGGCGTAAATAGGAAGGGCAGTTCAGTTCAAAGGTCACAATTGAAATAAAGGGCAATGATAGTTCATTATTGGACGTATGACGAAGGTACTTGTATTAGGTTGACAATGGAGATGGGAAGGAATTAAGGTTGAAAGATCGTAATAAATACGGTTGCCGAGTTTTTTTATGCATATGACGGCGCGCGATGATTTAGTCAATTTATTGTAACAGTTTTTAAAAGTTGTAATCGATTATTTTTACTCTGTGGTTTAAAATTTATTTCTTGTGTGGTATTTTTAACTTAGAGCGGGTAACAACGAATCAGCCGGGGGTTGCGGAAGATTTGTACGTTCCCGCGACCCCCGGCGTAGGTGTGAGACGGAACACCGGGGTGGTTTTTAGTCAGTAAGAGTCTGACAGACGCCTCCGCCCCCCCAGGGCGGGGAACATCCATGAGGATTTTCCACACCGGAACAAAAAAAAAAAAAAAAAAAAGGGTAACAACGAATGGGGTTGTGAATTGTGATTGTCATGGCGGCGATGGCGAGCACTTTGTGATGCGATCGTCACGCGATGCACACGCACAAATCCATTGGCTCTAAATGCAAGTTTAACAATTTTTGTGATTAGACTTAATCAGCGATAATCATTGTAATCATTAAATTTTATAGTTAAGTCTCGTTGCGATATTTTAAAGTGAATTAAGTGCGTTATTTTGCGAGTATTATTTTCCAAACACCTGCACGTACATGCCCATGATGAAGGACCAACAGATGACGGATCAGCAGCGACTCGTGGTGTCTCAGCCGCTCGAACATCCGTCATATATATATATTGATAATCTTAATACTTACACATGAGAAATAGATTCTAAGTCCCTGAACACACCGTCAGCCAACATTGAGATGTTGTTTCCATGGAGTGACAGCACTCTTAGTTGAGTCAGGCCTTTGAGAGCATCACGCTGAAAAGACAAACAAAATCATTGAGAAACTATAAAAAAAATCTATAACACCTTGATTACATGTATAGAGTACAGGTATCAAGGCATTAATATGAGCGTCATCAGGAAATCTGCTCTGAAATCTCACGTTAGCAGATTCTTTTTAGATTTTTGTGATTGCTTATATAAATTAGCCGTTATATCGTGTATAAGTTGACATAAGGCTTTTAGAAACCGGAGGTTGATCTTATTACAAACCTCACATAACTGAAAGGGGCGGAATTTAAAAAAAAAAAACACTCTTCTTGCTCAAAAAGTCCGTCATTGTAGAGTACCAGAGAGGGGATAAAATAGCATATGTTCCTCTAGGGGAAAAGGTATTCTTTTTATCTCCTTCCATCGAGCTTACAAAAACGAAAAAGTCTTTATTCACAAATAGAATAATCATGAACAAATACTAGACGTAAAACTTTCGTATAAAAAGAAGAACATTTTATTTTTGAAAATGGAACTAAAAGCAGCGGTCTCTTCGGTAGAATGCGTTCATTGCGTTGCGGCTACAGAAGAAATAATAAACAGTAAACTATATAATATTGTATAGGATTATTTTATTTTCTCGCAATCGTAGTGAAAAGTGGAGTGTAACACATGGCGCTAAAAACTCAATATAACTCGGTTTCTATTCACTCTTTCGTTAGCGAAGGAGTAAAACTACCTCGTATATAATGGGTCATTTTACCCCCTTGTATAAAAATATACTATTTGGTAGATTTAGCCTACATACACTTTAAGGACCATAACATTAGCTTCTCACGTTCTATCTTCAGTGTTTTACGCTTTTGTCTTTGAATCAACAATAAATAATGTAAATAGGTAGCTAAAAACTTCACATACCTGAACACATCTCAGCTTGTTATAACTAACAATTAGTGTTGACAGCTTCGTGAGCCCGTCGAACGTGTCGTTAGTGATAACGCTTATCATGTTGTTGGACAGATCCAGCCGCGTCAGCTGCGTCAGATGGCGGATGTGGTCGGGCAGGATTGACGCTATCTCATTTGATTCTAGGTAGCTGTTACAAGAAAAAGAAATGTCTGGTTTTTATTTCAATCAAGTCAAGCGTTGGAAAAAGCCGGCCAAGTATGAGTCTGACCCGCACAAGAAGAGTTTCGTACGTACCACAAGGCAAAAAAACGTCGAAAAAGCACGTTTCTTGCATGCAGACCCTTTAATTTTTAACTTAATTTAATTTTTTGCTTTTATAGCGGCAGTAGAAATACACACTTTGTGAAAATTTCAACTGCATGTCTACCTATTAAGGATCATGAGATACAGCCTGCTGACTGACAGGCGGACGGACGAACGGACGGACAGCGAAGGCTTAGTAATAGGGTTCCGTTGGCACCCTTGGGATACGGAACCCTAAAAAGAGCTTTTTTGAAGTCGGTTAAATGTGATGTGCAATATCGCATAGAGCTACGATTTTGATATTTTCACGTGAATGTGTTAATATACGAGTTTTGAAGTCTCGAGATAATAATTCTGGGCAAGTGTGATCTATCGTCGACCTCATCATTGATTAACATCAAAGGAGATCTATTTATGCAAATATTGTTTACTTACAGCTCAGTAGTCTGTTTCGGAATATTCAGCGGGACGGTCGTCAGTTGAGCTCGGGAACAGCGCACCACAGTACCGGCGCACACGCACTGTGACGGGCAGTAGTCGGACGATAGGCAGCCTTTGTCTTCAGCTGGAAAACGAAGCAGAAAATTAATTAGTGAGGTGAATGATCATGGTGGCGTGGTGTTTTTACATTAATGTCAAGCAGTTAAAAAACACTCACTGTCACTCAGCAGGACTCGAACCTACGTAATTAATTAATTTATTTATTTAAACTTCTCGCACATAATATCATACAAAGGCGGACTTAATGCCTCAGGCATTCCTTACCAGTCAACCAAGGGTGTAGTAGAGATAAGATGGCAGGTGCTCTGTTTAACTGGCGTTAATTATAATAATAAAAAATATTAAAAAGATAACATCATTAATTGTAAATAAAATATAATTTACTATAATATGTACTATATATTTATGATAACTGGTGTGAATATAGTGGCCCGAATGAGCTACCCTATCAAGCCTGCATCAGTTGAATTTTGTACCTTTTCATTTTAACCAATTTTTAAATATGGTGACTTAGCAGAGGAGTGTGAATAGTACAAAAAGAAAAATATATATATAAAAATTAAGTATATGAATGAATTATTATATAATTATTAAATTATTATATAATTTTATTTTATTTATTAATTATTTTATCGTTGTTGTTGTTTTGTCGTTGTTTTATTGTTTTTTCGTCGCTGCTGTCGTTTTTTTCTCGTTGTTCTTTTACGTCATTTTTATTATATTATCGTAGCAGGTGGCGTTCTGTAGTTTCTGCCCCATGGGAAGAAGGCGTGAGTTTATGTACGTATATATATATTTTTTTTATCTCTCCCTTACAAGGAGCCAGGTTCCATGTAATAGGGGGCGATTTTATGACCATAAATTGGACACGAATTTATACTCCAAATGAATACTTAGAAATTACTACTGGTAATGCCCAATCACTCTTTGCCAGAACGGGGGATTAAACCCAGGTCCTCATGCTGGCAGACTAGAGCATGAAGCATTTTTCCTCTATAAACGAACTATGATTCCTTTTTTCTGTGCTCCTTTCTATGCCAAAGTCAGATGTAAAATAACTCACGTGTACACTTGAAGTCAGACACCTCCAAATGATGCAGGTTGGCATCTCTCAGTGCTGCTGGAGACCTGCAGGTGGCAGATGGTGACAGACGACGGCTTCGGAGCCAGTTTGGCAGCCAGGATATGTGACAGGTACAGTCCAGGGGGTTTGATTCTAAATTCCTGTGGAAATAAAAGGCAATATTGATGTAGTTATAAAAGTGTGAGACGCACTTGACAAAACGATCTTATAAATCAAGCAGTTATTTTATTGGGAGTCGATCCCTGTTTTTTTCTAGTTGGGAAATCATCAAATAACGCTCTAGGTGGAGCGGGAGGGCGTGTCAGACTTTTACTGACTAAAACCCACCCGTGTTCCTTCAGTTGCCTGTGCGCTAGGGCCACGGTAACTCTTTCGAACAATCCGCGAACGCGGCAGTCATCGGCCTTATCGGACCCCGTCAATGGTGCTGACATCTCTTTGAGGCGCGCGTGGAACACAACGCGGCGTTGTCGACCCGGGTCTGATCCTTACCGGACGGCGAGCTACCCATTGCTCGCCGTCCGTAAGCCCGCGCTTACGGTGGCCGAGAATCGGCTATCGGCTCCCGTCGCCCAGGGTGTCTCCTCCTGCGGCACTAGGGGCGTGAGGGCGCAACGATTGCCTCACCCTCACGCGCTCCGTCTCCTCCTTCGCGAGCATGACTGTTAAGCAGAAGGAGGTGACGGCTTGGGAGTCGACCCTGCTGCCAAGTTAACCGACTGATTAATCTGCACACCACGGTATAAGACTCATGTCGTGGTGCGCATTTAGTTGCCATAAGTTAATATCATTTATTTCGTACTAATATGAGACAGAAATTAGATTTCCGTGGGCCATAAATACACCTATCTATAACCGCCCTATAAAGCTATTTCTTAAAATTCAGGGTAAATTTTGACAAGCGTTTCTTCTGTTTCGGAGACTAAATGCATGTCCCGTATACTTCACTATCAAATTAGACTCAAACTCAAAGCATTTATTTCAAATAAACCAATTACAGGCACTTGTCAAAGGGTTGGTCCGTCAGAAAGATGAAGCTAGTTGCCCACTTCAAAGCGAAGTAGGTACCTGTGGAGAAGAACGGGCAAGAAACCCCACGGACACTCTTTTAAATCAAAATATGGTTATAAAATATTGGTTACATCATTCATGTTGAAATTATCCATGTGAGAACGATGCAGAACGTTCAAAGCGTCCTTAATAAAAAGACAAAACAATTCAAATATTAAATCCAATTAAAATAAGCCGTGGCAGCTAGGAGATGACCAGTCCCTACTGATGACGCCCGTTCACGAACATGCTGGATGTTGACCCAGTGTTCGATAGCAGGGTAACAAAAATAGAAATCGTAGAAGTAAAAGTGCGGGTCTATTAATACTTACAATGTGGACAACATGGTGAGGTGGTCAAAGGCTCCTGGAGTGATGCATCTTATCTTGTTGTCTGTTAAAGACCTGAAAATGGAAGAAACATAATGTTACATGTCAATGAGTCATAAACATAACTGGCGAAAAGAGAGTTTTAGTTTTCGCCAGAAAATATCTGGCGAAAACTGAAACTAGAAACCATTTTGTTAAGGGGGAAGCGCCAGGTTGTCCGCGAAATATAAATTTGCTTACGTTTTTTGCAATTTGCAGGTCAGTGTCAGGTTGTATGTTGATTAAAATATGATTCGCGACCGTAACAAATTTAGTTATACAGAATTATAATCAGTAGAACCAGTAATACAACTCCTTAAGTTAGAATTGGTTTCAAATGTTATTATTTCATGAAATAGTCATTGAAGAAGGTAATATGAATTTAGAGATATGTATTGATGATTTTTATGATTATAATTCTATAAATAAATATTTGTTACGGCCGCGAATCATATTTAGATCAACATACAACTTGATACTGACCTGCAAATTGCAAAAAACATAAGAAAATTTGAATTTTGCGGGCTACCCTGACGCTTTCGCGTTAATGACTCATTTAATAAGGGCCAGCCAATTGCCATGAACTGGACACAAAATCAGATTCCGGTCTAATACTAAGAAATTCCTAATGGAAAACCCCAATAGAAGATCACCCAACCTGGGGATCGAAGCCGCACTTCTTGCGACCACTTGACTATTGAGGCATCAGTGAACATTCCAAATAGGTAAAGAAACTAGAAAAATAAAATGTCTTGTAAATGACATAATTATTATACGAGAATTTAAATTAGAACAGAATGACATAAATGATAAATGATTTTAATTCTGTAAGTAGGTTTGTACAAACACTTTTACACGTCAATCATGTTTTTTAAACAAGATGAGGTCGGCGTTTCCTATCTGACTAGTCTGAGAAGAAAGGCCGAAACAGCTCAGAGGTCACAGTCTCTGTTAATGTCCGGACATAATTTTGGTCAGGTCATGCGAAGAACATGCAGATTGGTATCTGAAATGGTCTTTTGAGGAAAGAACCACCCAGATTCAGTGGACCTGTCCAGTCAGTGCACGCATTTGTCAGTAATCGTGCAACTCGAATCAGGAAGTCAGGACTTGAGGATTACCTACTTATTACATACTACCTAGTTGTTAATTAATATTATAAAAATTGTGTCTTTAGTTTTTATGACTTTGCATTCCGTGTGATAGAATGTAACGGAAACTCTTAGTGATGTACCATCTTATACCTGTACCTACTTTGTTGGCAAATAAATTACACATACGTACATACATAAACTCACGCCTACTTCCCATGGAGGTGGGCAGAAACTACAGAACGCCACCTGCTACGACCCTTACATACTCCTTTCGCCTCGTTTACGTTCATACATCTGGTCATACACGCACGCCGGTTGCGAGTACTACGCACCTGACCTTTCTGAAGAACACGACCAATAAGGTTATAGAGGTATGAGGAACAGGGTGTAAAGTTCACTCATACTCTATGGAAAAGGGAGGATCCGCCAACCAGACGGGTGTCGTGTGCGGTGGGCAACTGCCCGACGATTGATGTCGGGATGTTGTATATATGCTATTTGCGCGGTAAACTCTGCTTGCGCGATGCAGGATTTTGCGTGACGTCAGTGTGACGCGTAGCTCGCATGTGGCGTTGTAGGTGCCGCTACAAGGTCACTATATGAGAAAAAAAAAGAATCTAATCTAATCTAGGAATACTTACAATATCCCCAAACTGTGGAGACCAAAGAACATTTTATCAGTGACCGTTTGTATCAGGTTGCCGTCCAGCAGCAACTCCTGGATGTTGGCAGCACCATCGAAAGCGTTGTCTTCTATCAAAGTAATACCTGAAAGAACAGAAAAGTTTAATTTTGTACCTGATTGAGGGAACTGATAAACTCAAAGCATTTATTTCAATTAAACCATTTACGGGCACTTTTGAATTGTCAAAGAGTCGGTCAGTTAGTCAGAAAGTTGAAGCTAGTTGCCCATTCCAAAATGTAGATCTCTATGGAGAAGAACGGGCAAGAAACTCCAAGGACACTCATTTTAAATCAAGATATTACAAAATCCTGGGTACATTATTCTTGTTGCTTCTATATGTGAGAACAATGTAAAAAAAGAAATATATAAAGAAACAATTCAAAATATAAGATTAATAATAAAAATAAGCTGTGGCAGTTAGAGATGACCAGTCTCAACTGACGGCGCCCGTTCACAAACACGACACGTGGATCAGCACCATCCAGCTCAACCATTTTGTAGGGAACCGAATGATCCAACACACGCGCCACCAACAGTGAGACATTTAAGTGAGCATGACAAATAAACCATGATAAATTAAATGGTCCACCTAATGTTAAGTTGTAGATAATGCATCAGTAAATAATTATCACGTAATTAAAACTGTAAATGTACTGTATTTTTTCTCTACAGCTACCCTTTTACTAAAACTGTTAAGCGTTAATACACACCAAAGCCGCCGACCCGCCGACACAGCCCGCCGACACAACCCGGCGGCTTATATTTAAAGAAAGTGGTTTTTCATATAGGCCGCCGGGTTGTGTCGGCGGGCTGTGTTGGCGGGTCGGCGGCTTTGGTATGTATTGCGCTTTATGAAATCCTAAAGCAGTCTACACACCAAACCCGTCGACACAGCCCAGGCGGGTTGACGTCGGCGGCTTTATTACAAAAGAATCATGTCGGTGACGTGTAGCCGCGAGTGTTAGTCGACAATTCATGTCGGCGGGTCGGCGGGTTTTGTGTGTAGACTGCTCTATGTAGTTTTGTCATGGTACTAACCCGCTACGCCAATCGGCTTTATGTATTTTTAATTAATACTATTTTCTCAGTAAATGATTGTGAGAAAATAAATGTCTAAAACCGTAAATGTGTGTCCCAATTGGGCGTCCAACGTATAATTTTGTTCAATTGTTATCTATAGTTTTACTTTGCTTACCATTGTTCCGAAGGTCCAGTTTCGTCAGATCTGGGAGACGTCCGAACAGTCCGTCAGACTTTATCTGACCCAAACTGTTGTCTGACATCAATCTGTAAACAAAACGTCAAGACTTTAAAGCTCCTGCAAACAGGCGCGATACGCGACACAAAGACGTCACTCGTCTCGCGACCCGCGGGACGAGCGGTGCTTTTGTGTCGCGTGCGATTCGCGTCGCGTGTCGCGCCTGTTTGAAGGAGCCTTTAACATACAATCTGTGGCGTGCTATTACAATCAAAGGTGCGTGAAATAATGTTCAAGGGATGTTATGAGTTGGGGGCCTCGTATAATATATTTGACTAGCGACCCGCCCCGGCTTCGCCCGGATAGCAAAGCATAATATAATATAGCCTATGTCACCCGGAGATAGTGTAGCTTCCCAACAGTGAAAGAATTTTTGAAATCGGTTCAGTAATTTCGGAGCCTATTTAATAAAAACATACAATCATATCTTTTCTCATTATTAAATTATAGCTTATATGAAACGTTTGTATTTTTAACATAGCGCCATCTATAGAATACTTACTCAATCCAGTCAACAGATATCGCCATCTGTTAGAATCGTTTGGAGCTAACAGATAATTGTGACTGTCAAATAATAGACAAACAATTTGCAATAAAATAATATTGTGACTATAAATTGAGATGTAAGCTATCCTATCTTTCAAGTTGGATCAAATTGCACACGGTGTGCAAATCAAATTTAAAATCCGTTCAGTAGTTTAGGAGTCCATCGCGGACAAACAACGTGACACGTAATTTTTATATATATAAAGATAAAGATTTGGCGTGATGAATTTGTATTTCCTACGAGGAATTCAGGCGTGCTGTTATATTTGTGTGTGAAAATGTAAACACCGGGGCAGGTCCTCATTATCTTGGTGCTGTGATATCTATAGGCAACATAGGTTTTGTATTTTAGTTTTTTGCCACCGATTTCCGAAATTAAAGTTATTTTTCACTTTGTAGTGTTTTTTTTGGGTGTGGGTTTTTTTTTGTGAAAAAGATTTTATTTTTCACTTTCTAGTTATGGAACCTACCCCACACACATTCATATACCACTACTTGATATGTAAATAACAGTGACAGGAAATTATTAAAACATCATCAATATAAACTAAGTCGAAAAAAAAATACGCAGTATTAAGGATAACTCAAAAACTACTGGTCAGAACTTGATCAAACTTAAATGGGACCACATGTCAATCACCAGCTTTCAAATAAAGAATCATCCAAATCGGTTCACCCAGAAAAAAGTTCTGAGCTAAGACATTAAAAAAAAAAAACAATACAGTCGAATTGAGAACCTCCTCCTTTTTTTGAAGTCGATTAAAAACTAATAACCATGTTATTAATAAGTTATTAAGCTACTTACAGCGCATCAGTATTAACAGGTAAGTCCCGGGGCACCTCGGTGAGAGCCGCCCGCGTACACGCCACACTGACGGCCCTCGCACCGTACTCACACGCACACGCGGCCGGGCACGCGGCCGCTGAGCCGCAGGCGTTCGCTGATTCTTCTCCAGCTGAAATGAGTAAGAAAAGGGTGAGAAATGTTAGTATTAACATTCTTTATTTTTTAAGAAGTTTCACTTCTATCAATGACATGAGTATTTACTTGTAAAGTATTATATTATTTTAATTTTTGTGAATGTGAGGACTATGTGGGTAATTGCTTTCTTTTTTTTTTCTAATTGAATTTTAATTATGATCTGGCAGTTTGAGTAATTTATGTGGCCTACCCAAATGTCCTTTCTTTGGTATTGTTCGTCGATACGTTGAGCTCCTTAAGTCCTGACTTCCTGAGTCGAGCTGCACGATTACTGACAAATGCGTGCACTGACTGGACAGGTCCACTCAATCTGTGTGGTTCTTTCCTCAAAAGACCATTTCAGATATCAATCTACATGGTCTTCGCATGACCTGACCAAGATTATGTCTGGACTTTAAAAGAGACTGTGACCTCTGAGTTTGTTTCGGCCTTTCTTCTCAGAGTAGTCAGATGGGAAACGCCGACCTCATCTAGTTTAAAAAACATGATTGACGTGTAAAAGTGTTTGTACAAACCTACTTACAGAAATAAAATCATTTATCATTTATCACGTGTCCGATGCTGCACGCACAATTTTTTTCTTCAAACGTCATGTTTAGTGCAAAAAAATTAATTTCCTCTCTTTTTTTCTTCCGCATACCTCTACAAATAACCGAAGACGTGTGCTACTCACGTTTACATTTGAAGTTTTCCTCTCTCAAGGCATCTATCCTCTTCCTGCTCATGCGTTTGGGGGAGTCGCATTTGGCTCCCGACGTCTCTATGGGGTTCTTGCGAAGGTATGCTGCCAGCCAGCGGAGGGAACAGTCGCAGGCGAAGGGGTTTCTGCCTAGGTGTCTGTGGAGTAAGATTTAATTTGAGAGGCTTACAACAGCTAAAGCGCGGTCACTGTCGGACTGCATAGAAAAGAAAGAGATGCGCGATGACACAACGCTGGTAATTTATTGCAAAATATGAAGCAATTATCTATTTACAAAAAATCTATTGATTGGATTATAAAATTAAAACACTATTACGTTAGTATGTTGCTTGTAGAATAATCTGACAAAAAATCAGAATGATTTAATGCATAGTAGTATGGTTTTTAATCGTTATAAGAAATGTTTAGAGGTATCTTCATGATTTTTTTCTATCGTATCAAATTAGTTGTATTATGTTTTCAACACACTATTTAATTAGCAAATATCCTGAAGAATATCATATATTTTTCTGATTTTGTTTAGTGCAGTGGATCATATAGTTTTAGGCATTATAAAACTTACATTTAGGTCCTGTAGTCCCCGTAATAGGTGTGTAACTTAGGTCATTAAACTGTTGCGTACTAAATAAACTTAAGTTGTTGCTTTAACTTAAGTTGACCTGTGTACAGTCACGAGCTTAAATATGTATACACTTGACTGAATTCAAGAGCGATTTTCTCCTTAATTTTGGAATTAAATTTTATGTTGTTAAGAACATAGTATTTTTGAACCTATAGGTTTATGTAATATGTCGTATTTCAACGTTGTATTCATTATTTCACAAAAAAATCGCTGTTGAAAGTAGCCAAATGTTGATATATTAGTGCTCGTGACTGTACACCAAAAGAGTGGACAGGCAGAGTGTAACATTACACACATATGCAACAGTGTTTGTGTGTACCACACATAATATAACCACACCAGTTTTCCTTGAAAGGTGCAGCAGACGTGTACTAACTACAGTCCACCTACATTTCGCCAGTTATGTTTAAGTCCCAATGTAAGAGGGGGCGAGCCTATTGACTGCAACCGGGCACAAATCCAGATCCGGGCTGCTACTGAGAAATTCCTGATGGAAGTACCCAATAACACTTTGCTCGACCTGGAAATAGAACCCAGGACCAATAGACCACCGAGGCAGTCAGTGTCAGTGTTTGGTAGACTCTCCAGCAATCGGACACAAATCTCGACTCCGGGCTTCTTCTACTGGGTCTGAGACTGGTCATCTCTTGGCTGCCACGGCTTATTTTAATTTAATATTGGAATTGTTTTTGTCTCTTTATTACGGACGCTTTTAATGTCCTGCATCGTTCTCACATGCATAATTTCAACATGAATGATGTAACCAATATTTTGTAACCATATTTTGATATAAAAGAGTGTCCATGGAGTTTCTTGCCCGTTCTTCTCCATAGGTACCTACTACGCTTTGGAATGGGCAACTTCACCTTTCTGACCGACCGACCCCTTGACAATTCAAAAGTGCCTGTAATTGGTATATTTGAAATAAATGCTTTGAGTTTGAGTTTGAGTTTGAGAATTTCCTGAAGGAAAATCCCACTTTGCCCGACTCAGTATCGGACCCAGGACCCGCGCTGCATGCAACCACCTGGACCAACAGAGGCAGATACTTTGAAGAAATGTATTATTGTGAATGAATACTTACAATGTTTGTATGCCAGTCAATGCATCGAAGGTTCCATTTGGTAAGGATCTGATGTTGTTATCGTATAAAGATCTGAAAAAATATTTTAACGAATATTAATAAACATTTATTTCAGAAAACATCCATAATTGTTTCAACATACACATTTTAAAAACAACTAATTCACATCAAAATAACACAAAACAAAATAAAACAACACACACAAAATAAAAGCACTTTTTTTTGTGTGGGAAATCATCATATTACCTCTCCCGCTCTGGGCGGAGCGGAAGGCTTTTACAGACTAAAACCCACCCGTGTTCCTTCAGTTGCCTGTGCGCCAGGGCCACGGTAACTCTTTCGAACAATCCGCGACCCCGGCAGGCATCGGCCCTATCGGACCCCGTCAATTATGCTGACATCTCTTTGAGGCGCGCGTGGAACATGACGCGCCGTCGACCTGGGCCTGGTCCTTACCGGACAGCGAGCTGCCCATTGCTCGCTGTCCGCAAGCCCGAAGGACAGAGTTACACACATTAGGACCGGGAGGAACTGTCCACTGCTCACAGTGCAGTGTGCAAACGTATCCAGTGGCGCAGCAGTGGAGAGTCCCACCTGTCCGCGAACACGCTTATCAAACTGTTGCTACTGGACCTAACACAACTCAGCAGCGACGCACACTGCTTCCTTATAAGGGCATGAAACCCATCCGTGTGCGTTATTATTTGAATCTTCTTTTTAACCGATTTCACAAAAAGGAGGAGGTTCTCAATTCGACTGTATGTTTTTTTTTAATGTTTGTTACCTCAGAACTTTTTTCTGGGTAAACCGATTTGGATGATTCTTTTTTAATTTGAAAGCTGGTGCTTCACATTTGGTTCCATTTAAATTTGATCAAGTACTGACCAGTAGTTTTTGAGTTATCCTTAATAATGCGTATTTTGTCCACTTGGTTTATATTGATGGTGTTATAATAACTTCCTGTCACGGTTATTTACATATCAAGTAGTGGTATACGAATGTGTGTGGGGCAGGTGCCACAACTAAAAAGTGAAAAATATAAACTTTTTTACAAAAAAACAACCGACTTCCGAAATTAAAGTTATTTTTCACGTTTTTTAGTGTTTGTTTTGGAAGTCGGTTGTTTTTTTGTAAAAAGTTTTTTATATTTTGGTTTTTGATGATACTCGTACTTACAATAATTTCAAGTTTTGCAGATCTCGGAATGTGTCTTTTCTCACGCAGGTTATTTCATTTGAGTTCAGCAATCTGTAACACGTAAAAAAAAATTGACGTTAACATTTTCGTATCTAAGAAACCGGAAACTGTTTATCGATAAAAAAAAACTTCTTAATGACCATGAAAATTACTCACAATAATTGTAGAGAACTTAATCCATGGAATATTCCTGACGGTAAGTCCTTTATTTTGTTTCCATATAATACTCTGAAAAAAAAATACATTGATTAATTCAAAACTAAAATAATATTCATTCAAATGTACCTTAGCCAAGAGAGGGGTAAATTGGAAATGAGAATTGTGTAGTGAACGCAGAACAAGTGAAAATCTATATGTATATCATAATAATCCATACTTAATATTATAAGAAAGTAACTCTGTCTGTATGTTACCGTATCACACCTAAACCACTGAACGGATTTCTATAAAATTTGGCTACAAGATGGATGGCATTCTGAGGAAGGACATAGGCTACTTTTTGTCCCGGTAGCACGTTCCTGTGGGATAATTTCCGATATCCACGCGGGCAAAAGCTAGTAATTTTATAAAACTACGAATGCATGAACTGTCCCCTTGACATGGAAAGCCAACCCTGATCATATAAGGCTTTTAGTATACGCTTTTATTAGAGAACATGGCTGCAGAGTTTAATGAACAAAAGTGGTGTAGAATATAGCCCGGGACCATTTGAGGCATCTATGTGTTAGAGTTTATTGAAAATTGCTTTTATGAACCGCCAGAAAGCTTTTGGGATTATAATAATATCACTTTCAATTTTATATTTATATGCATTGTAGTAGTTATTAACAATGTATGGCAGCGACTACGGAGTAGATCAAAAGTGATTCCGTCTCGGGATTATTACATTTTCGATATTTTTGTTTGTATTTCTCTTTTTCAGATACAGCATTAAATGAGTCCGTATACCAAGGGGAAAATTTTGACTGTTTCTTTATATAATTCGGTACGAAATTATCGATGGTGCTCTGTAGTACCCCATAAAAGGTGTCGACCCTTTCATTAAGGCCAATACATTTATAAAATACCTACATCATTCCAATTAATATTTTTAAGATAAATTAGGATTTGTTCATAGTCAGCTTTGAAAATGTTGTAACCGGAGCGATATGTTGTTTTTAATTGTTTTACGTTTGAGAATGGAATTGAGATAAGTAAGTTTGGGTGATGAGTCCAGTTTACTTAGCAGGTCACTAGGTTTAGTAACTGTTACATCTTATAATTATGTTGCTTAAAACTAGGTCTAAAATTCTGCAGTCAGCATGAAGGATAGTATTAAGTTGATGTAGTTCATTAATTGACAAAAAGTCTACCAGCGAGAAAACCAGTGAATTTTCATAGTTTGATGGTGAGAAATGTCGGTCATGGTTTCTCCTGTTCCAGTCAATAAAACCTATATTAAAGTCGCTAAGAATCACAATACCGTCGACCGTTATAAAAGGATTTTGAAAGTTAATTGCTTATTACTCACGAGCATACAATAGTCTTGATATGCTGTATAAACACTACTTGATAGACCGTAATCAATGCTTCACAGGGATATATAACACTACTTATAATATAACTTTAACTACTTTTCTTATTATTTAAACGGAGAATTTTTTTAAACGGTGTTACCACTTTGGTGTATGCGCGTCTTCTCTTCAAACTTAAATGTAGTTAACGAATTGACATATTCCTAAAACTGCAACAATTACTCAATGATCCATACAACACAGTAGGTAGGTACGTAGAATGTGTGACAATGGCTGTATTTTTCAAAGAATGACTTTGTTTTGTGTCGCACAGTCGCATAGTTTGTGTTTGAAACGGATACGGAAATATGCGTTTTAAAACATGACATGTGTGAAGGGGGTAGCGGTGTCCTCCTGTCTGCTTATAATAGTTATGCTGCACACCTCTACAACCTATAAAGGAATATATTTTCAGCGAATATTCGTTTTTGGTGTACCTCATACCAAAAAATTAAATTGGTTTCCCAGCAATTATAGATGTATGGAACTCGTGGTGCTTTGTCTAAATAGGAACTAAGGCCGCCATCTTGTGCGGGCTTGCGGACGGCGAGCAATGGGCAGTTCGCCGTCCGGTAAGGACCAGGCCCGGGTCGACGGCGCGTCGTGTTCCACGCGCGCCTCAAAGAGATGTCAGCAAAATGGACGGGGTCCAATAGGACCGATGCCTGCCGGGGCTGCGGATTGTTCGAAAGAGTTACCGTGGCCCTGGCGCACAGGCAACTGAAGGAACACGGGTGGGTTTTAGTCAGTAAGAGTCTGACACGCCCTTCCGCTCCGCCCAGAGCGGGAGAGGTCATTTGATGATTTCCGACCAAAAAAAAAAAAAAAAACGCCGCCATCTTGTTTGCTGTTCCATTATTTTGTGAAATGTATCCCCCTGTTCATGTCATTCGAGCACCAAAAGATCGTTATAGTATTGCACAGAATGCGTCCGTTTCGTTTATGTTTTTTTACTCCCTCTATCTTCCTCTTTATCTATAGGACAGTTCATTAAGAGGTAAGCGTCAAGTTTCCAGCGATTTTTCTTTTAGTTTTTGCAATTTGCAGGTCAGTGCCAGGTTGTTTATTGAACAAAATATTAGAACGGGGACAAAGTTCTTTCGTATTTTATAGGTATTAAGTTGTAGTAAAATCTCTTTGGCTGTACTGTTTGTATCTGGCTGGTTTTGATACCATTAAATCAATGTCATTTAAAAAAAGATGCTTCCCGCCATTTTTCGCCATGATTCGCGACCGTAACAAGTACGTATTTACAGAATTATAATCATTAAAATCATCAATACAACCCTCTAAGTTTATATAATCCTATTGATTGATATTTTATGAAACAGTTATATACATATATACACATACGTCTTGTAATGGCCGCAAATCATATTTTGTTCAACATACAACCTGACACTGTCCTGCAAATTGAAAAAACCTAAGAAAATTTGGATTTCGCGGCCAACCTGGCGAAAACCTTAAACGGATAGATTTGAATGACTTACAAAGAAGTGAGATGCACTAATCCGCTGAAGGCATCTGCGGCTAACTTCGTGATCTTGTTGTTTGACAGGTCTATTCTCGCTACTCTCTTCACTGAGGAGAAGGCGCCGGCGCCGACCTCTGTTATCTCGTTCTGTTCTAGGCGGCTGGAAAGAGACAAACGAGTTCTTTAGTTTTTGAAGGAAGATAGGTTGAGGTGGCTTTGATATAAAATGATGTTTAAGAACACATTGATGAAGAAAGTTTCAAAGTGACAAACTCGGGACCAAAGAAAAATCCAAAATAAAATATGGATGGATTAACTATATACAATTGGACATTATAGTAAACGTTTAGGGCTCCCACACAAAACTGCGATGTGACGCGATACAACGCCGCACAGCAGGAACTGCCCTGGAGCTACGTCCTGCGAGCTCGCAGATTTTTGCAACGCGATGCGAACTCGCAGTTTTGTATGGGAGCCCTTTCTACTCGTAGAATTCCAAAATCAAAGTAACCTTTATTGTATTTTCACTAACAAATATTTTGGATATACTTAAACCCAAGTTTTGAACTCAACAAGTACCGAAATTTAAAATAAATAGTAACCGATTTCGAAAAACCATTTGCTGTATCGTTAAATAGATTCTGATCTTACCACTAGATGTACAGGCCGGTCAGTAGAGTATCCAACTGCTTGGACGCTTGTGTGTGACAAGTAACAGAGGGAAGAAGACGAATCTCTAAGGTATTCAAGCTGTTTGTTAAACCAGTGGGGGATAGAAGCAGTTTTGTAGAACTTACATCTCCGTAGCTCTATGAGGTATGGTGGCTGGCAGTTCAGACAGCAGTTTCTCCCGGCAGTCGACCGTCCCCTCAGGGGTGCAGCGGCAGGGAGGAGGGCAGCGGGGTTCTGCTGAACATTCTACTGTCGTTGTGGTGGTTGGACCTGCGGAGGAAGTTTAGTTGAGAATACAAAATTAATTGCCATAAGTGCTCGTCTGCCGATAACAAATTGCGATTATTAGTCTATCCTCAAACACTTCCTCTCTCCTTAAACATCATCATTACGTCTAGTTTCCTTGCTCTTGTTTCATGTTTATTATTGTATATATATGTAGATAAGTATGTGTAAATGCCATGTAATGTAATGTGTATGTATGGGTAGCGTAGTGTGGGACGCCTCCCAGCTAGATGGACCGAGGACCTCAATCAGGTGGCTGGGACAGACTGGATGCGGAAGGCGGAGGACAGGGTGTTGTGGCGCAGCATGGGGGAGGCCTATGTCCAGCAGTGGACTGCGATAGGCTGAGTTGATTGATATGTAAATGGTACACCACTGACTACCTGCAGTATTGTTTCTCCTTCTCCCTTGAATCCATCCAAAGGTTGTCTGTAAAAGATCGCTTTTAGCGATAAGACCGCCCATTGTGTCACCCTATGTAAATTTTCTACATTTATATCTGTAATTTTTATGGTGTATATAATAAAGAGTATTCTATTTTATTTGCTAAGCGTGGTGATCCTCTAAGACTGGAATTTTGGAGGTCCAAATATTGCGGAATTTTAAATAGGAACCAACCAAATGTAACACAATGTATCCGGAATGAGGTGATCGGGCAGAGAACCAAAGTTGTTGACATAGCTCACAGAATAAGCAAGCTGAAAAGGCAGTGGGTCGGCCATATTAGCGTAGAACCGATGACCGTTGGGGTAGACGTGTTCTTGAGTAGAGACCGCGAATCCGCAAACGTAAGGTGGGACGCCCTCAGGCTAGGTGGAGCGACGATCTTCGCAGGGTGGCTGGTAGCAGCTGGATGAGAGTTGCCGGATATAGAGCTAAATGGAGTGCAATTGGAGAGGCCTATGTCCAGCAGTGGACTGCTGTAGGCTGATGATGATGATGAAATGTAACACCCACTAAATAACAAAACCTTTCAAAGCAAAGAAAGCGTGGTCGTCAAAGAACGAGCTTTGATGACCACGTTTGCTCACTACGCGTTGCTATTTGTAGCTATAATAGATCAGGTTTTGTTTTCTTTTACAAAAGCCACTTACCACTACAGATCAGCTCATGTGTCTCCAGTTCGGTCAGTAGAGCACCTCTCAATGCTGCAGGTGCCTGGCATCTGAAAATACAGTTGAAAAAATGGGCTTTGTAAGCAAGACGTGTAAAATGTTAGCTAAAACTACGAATTTAAAAAAATCTAAATGTTTTTTTTTTTTTTTTTTAAATCTCTTCTAAGTGAGAGTGAACAGGCTTCTTCTGGGTAAGCTCACTCCATCGTCGACTTTGTCTCTGTCATCTCTGACCTAGACTAGAGTCAAGAACAAACACATTTCAAATAAAAAAAAAAAAAACTATTGGACATCTGCGAGTCTCTGGCTAAATATAAGAATTGTTTAAAAGATTCAGTTTAATTTAAGTAGCGCTTAATGTTATATTTTCTTTTCTTTAATATCCTTTAAAAAATTATTAACTTTTCCAAATTTAACAATTTTATTATTAATATTCTAACTTTGTTCGCTTAGTTGTTAATTTCATTGTACAGTTACCAGCAGGTCTACACGAAACTGTCAAATTTCTGCAAATGATTTTAAACCTTAAAATGTTGATTATTAAGTTCAAAATCGAATGAGAAAATCTGACAGTTTGTGGTAACTTGTGCTGGCGACGGTACATGCTGTGGTCTCCTATAAGTGAAGGAGTACACTTACTTGATACCAGCGCGGTAATTACGTAACACACTAACAGTAGGAATGGGTTTCATTTTGACAGTTCAACAACATTCATTGCGTTATTCACGTTGATGAGCAGACAAATTTTTCGAACATATGGAGCAATGGACTAACAATATCCTTCAAAATGATTAGATTCTGATTAAGCGTGTCACGCGATTAGGGTGCTGATGTTGCCTTTTATTTATGTGTAATGTATTGTATATATCTTTTGTTGGAGATCCTAAATAAATAAATAAAATAATGAATGGATAAGTAAAGAAAAAAAAGCAGATGTCTTAATGATCCAAAACAGACACTTCTGGTAAAGAATGACAAGGATAACCGACTCCAAATGAAATGGGATCATGCTAGGCAGCGACAGGGAAAGATTTAAATGATAAGTTATAGGAGGAAAGTGTAGTTTTTAACCTTCTATAGTGAGGGCAATATAGTGAATACAAATTTAATAAAATGACGGTTCATACCTGGCACCGACTCCAAGAATACCAGCAGCTCTGACAGTGGTCGACAGTCTCGCGACTCGACAATCGCACACGACAGGATTGTCCGTCAGTCGCAGCGTGTTTAGTCGAGTAATCGCAGCCGGCTCCAGCGAGAGATATGTCAGGTTATTGTTGTTTAAAGTCCTGAAATTATTATAAGAATTAGGCGGGTATCACATCTCCGTTGCGAAACCATAATAGCGAAACCGCAGTAGTTCCGCCATGACTTGTCCGTTGTGCGACAAGCGAAACAGAAGCGAAAGTGCCTGTTCTAACGCACAGATTTGATTATGATTCTATATCTTTCCCGCGTGATTCTGCCGATCTGCTCGGAAACCAGTACACCTCCGCGCTCAGCCCGCTATTTTGTTGCGGAGCCTTGTTTGTTTCACACGTATCTGTACTGTAGCAGTCGACAAGTTTATAAAGCAAAACTTACTTTTGTTTGTAAAATGGATGTTGATTTTACGGAAAAACTAATCTAAGAGGTCCGAAGTAGATCTGTACTGTATTTACTAATTCGAAAGCGACGACATTTTGCCCCGATTGCTACAATTCAACTGACTCTCTAGATGTAGCGCCACTCGAATCGCGACATCGGAATTCGTAAAGCGGTTTCCCATCATTACTTTCGCGGAAGAAGTGTGTTAAGGCCTTTAGTGAAGGAATTGACAAGGAAACGATGAATGGATTGTGTGAAAGACGAATGGTAAGAAAGGGAGTGTAGCGGCATCTACAACGTCACATGCGAGCGCATCACGTGTCACACTGACGTCACTCAAAATCCTGCATCGCGCAAGCAGAGTTTACCGCGCAACTAGCATATAAACAACGTCCCGACATCAATCGTCGGGCAGTTGCCCAGCAGACACGACACCTGTCTGGTCGGAGGATCCTCCCTTTTCTATAGGAGTGAATAAATGAGATGACGGCTGATAGAGATATATTGAAGAAAAGATGTGATGCACCGTCCAGAAATATACTGGGTCAAGGGCTAGGATCTGGTGATGACAATTCCATGTTTCTAAATGCAGAATCAAAGTTTATGTTTCTTGTGCCTGTTATATCACCGGTTTATACGGGAACACAGCAATGCTGATAATGTTAAATATTGCCCCACTCATATGTAATAGAGTAACTAATATTATAAAAAATGGTTGCATCTTAGAAATCTCTTCAAATCCCCTCCCCACTCAACCGACTTCTACTCCTACTCTTTCACTGTGCACGCGGTACGATTGTGGAATTCACTTCCGCCTGACATTAGGAACTGCCAAACTGTTGGAGCATTTAAAAGTAGAGTGAAAGAGCACTATCTTTCCACTTTGTCATGATTGCATATGTATTTATTATTTGAATTACATTATATTGTTATATATTTTAGTGATATGTACTTTAGTAGTATATATATATGTAAATATATTCTTATATTGTAAGTTTATATTTAAATTGGAAAATTATTTAAGATTTTATGTATTTTGTTATCCCTTCTACTCTTGCACACGTTGGCTACATATTTTTAATATACTCTCCTATCGCAGGTATGCTGGAAGAGATTTCTTTAGAAATAAGCATCACCTTTGTACGTATTTTTCTGTTCCTTTCTTCTTGTCTGTTTATATATGTGTGTACATAAATGGTTAAATAAAAATATGACTACATTAAAATTTAAAAAAGCGCTAAATTAAATTTTAATTATGAAAACTTATTACACGATTGACATACTGTTGTTCTGATTGACATAATTATTGTGATCCTGGTTCAATTACTTTTTGTTTCCGTTTGACATTATAAAGTCTTATTTTATTTTATATTTTTTATTGTTCTGACCACACTGTGATGTAGTGTGTAAGTATACTATATTATGCTTGTGTGAGTGCATATTAGATGTAACAATGCACCAAATATACTCAGTGTTTACTCAGCATTGTAATTTTTAATTTCCCTTAAAGTCCCATCCTTATATAGCGACCCTGCCACTTGAGCGGACATTTCGCACCTTTAAAGACAAACCGTTACTAAACGAAAATATAAAATTTTACACAGGACATTAAATAAAACAAATGCACGACTTTTTTGCAATAGAACTTATGTTATAATGTAAATAAATACCCATCATTATGATCTCAAAAGATGGCTCAAAGCACCATCGTCCTAATTCTATTGCAAAAAAGCCGTGTATTTCTTTTTATTTAAGCTCCTGTGTAAAATTTTATATTTTCGTTTAGTAACGGTTTGTCTTTAAAGGTGCGATTTGTTAATCATGTGTGCATTTAGTCTAAATCGTTCTCAAAGCGAGTGTCATCGAGTTGAAAACTTATTGAAAGAATTATATCATCATGTGTCAATCTAAAGTACAGAATGAAGAGGTTTTTTTTAAACCAGAACATTAACGTTGAACACTGAACATTATTAATCCTAATCCTAACTAATATCCTAACTAATATTATAAATGTGAAAGTAAGTTTGTTTGTTATCTTTTCACGCCTAAACCACTGAACCGATCATTCTGAAATTTTGCATAAACGTTGTCAGGTGTACAGAAACGGACATAGGGTACCTTTCATCCCGCAAAAAAGTACTGTTCCGAGGAAAACAACAATAACGTTCTTATGATAATAGATGGCGCCACGGGTCTTTCGAATCATTATTGAATTATAACCCGAATTGCTAGTCAAAGTCTAAATTAACGCGAGCGAAGCCGCGGGCAAAAGCTGGTATATATATATTTTTGTAATTCCAATGATCTGCCACTTATTTTTGACTTTTTATTTGGAATTGTAAACCTTTGCATGCCCGCCCACGTGACGGTAAAATATGGAGAACTTTATTATAAAAACACCTATGTACTATACCCATGTATGCAAAAAAAAAAACTGGCCGAGTGCGGGTCGGACTCGCGCACGAAGGGTTCCGTACCATTACCTATAAAAACGGCAAAAAAATCATGTCTGTTGTATGGGCGCCCCCCTTAAATATTTATTTTATTTTGTTTTTAGTATTTGTTGTTATAGGAGCAACAGAAATACATAATTTGTGAAAATTTCAACTATATAGCTATCGCGGTTCTTGAGATACAGCCTGGTGACAGACAGACGGACGGACAGACAGCGAAGTCTTAGTAATAGGGTCCCGTTTTTACCCTTTGGGTACGGAATCCTAAAAAAGATTTGATTTGATAGACATACATTTGGTACACACGGAACATCACGCCTGCATTCCTCAATTCGTTAGACAGAGATGAGGTGAGGTGATTAGATTTGATCTCCCGACTTGATTATACTACTTTATACTTTACTAGCGGATGCCCGGCGTGTGCTAACTACGATAAAACAATGCATTAGGCACATTCGGCCCATTCATGAAGTTTTACTTTTTTTTTTCTATTGTTTTAGTGGTCTAAAACCATCATCGCATTGTTGCCTTTCTAATAAATGAAATCGGTTGGATGGTTTCAACCATGGTCTAAAAAAACAAGGTCTGGCATTCCGAGAGTGACACATGCTTACGTCACTATCCAGTTGCCACTTTATTGCAACAAAACACGAATTATGGAAACATTTTCAGTCACCATTCTGTAAAAAAATATATTTATAGCATTTAAATTGTCGTTTCGTTTTTCTAATCAATTGAAACAATTCAATTGAAACATAAACCAACGTAATTGTTAGTTAAAACCTCATTGTTTTATCGGATTCGCACAGGTAATAAAGGCGGTTGGGGAGTTATTATTACACACTACTGGTAACACAGCGGTGATGACGTAGACTTGTGTCACCCTGTGTCTCGGAATGCTATACCTGGCGAAGTATATTATTATACCATGGTTTCAACGTTTATAACGGGCATAGGTAGATTTTTTTGTGTTTTATTTATATAGGTATACAGGGTGTTTGGCAGAACGTTTCAACAAACGAAAATGGTGGATAGGTGGGTCAGGTCATCTGCTACTTACTCAGCCCTAATTTATTTGGTCCTGTCCCCCTGTTTTTTCTTTTTTAATGCAAGTTGAAATTAAGATTTAAGTATTTTTTACATCTTTCTGTAAGTTTGAGGACTCATAACTTTTTTTCTAGGTAACATCTGAATAAAGCAAGAATTTTATAAGAATCTGCCAACATTAAAGATTAAAAAAAAAACAAAAATATTGCCTGTTTTACCCATTTTTAATAAAAATTACACTTTAAAGTTAAGAAAGTGGTGAAACTAGAAGAAATCAATTTCTTTTTTAGTATCCTGGGGGCCAGGGCGAAATAAATTAGGGCTAAGTAAGTAGCAGATGACCCCACCTATCCACCATTTTCGTTTGTTCAACGTTCTGCCAAACACCCTGTATACTTATACATAGATAGATTGATAAATTGTAATATTTTCCAAACGTGATGATTTATAGTGCAGCAAGCTAATTAAGTCAAGACTTCGTGGTAGATTTTACATAAACGTGAAGGAAGCAAGGGTGTATGTAAGCTTCTGCTTACGCTTTTTGGCAAACGCGTTTAGTTTATGATCTCTATTTTTATATTGCTTTTTTAAATAATAATAATACCAGCCTATTACTGTCCCACTGCTGGACAAAGGCCTTTTCTCATACACAGAAGACATGAGCATTGATCACCACGCTTGCTCAAGACGGGGTTGGTTTTTAAAATGACTCATAAAACCGAATTCATGGGTCCTTATAACATTATAACAAATGAAATGCCATCAATTGACGTGAACTGACCTGAAGAATATTGATCCGACCTCCGTCTTGAATGAAGTCTTATTGAATCCAAATTTGACCCAATTACAGGTTCACGAGGAATTAATCAAAGTGTTTGATCGAGTATTTTGTTTCATTACTTCAATAGACAAGGCCTTTGAGGTTGAAAAAGACGGTTTGATTCTAAAGCAAATAACAATTATATCTTGTTTAAATTTCTTAATATTTTATTTCTTGTAATCGTCTACTTCTTAATATTATAAAAAAGACATTAAGGAATAATTCGTCTGGGGATAGAATTGCCAGGTGTACGACTTTTTACAAACGAGTCCGGCCAAATATATACAAGTCCCGCCTTTCCGAATTTTGTTAGGCTATTGGTCAACCCCGCCTCGTCTCTTTATGTATTTAAGTGGAGTAAAGATAATTATTTATTTATTTTTTTGTAAATTGGAAAGTTATACCTACCTATAATTTATTTACAAATGATATGGCTGATATTGATTATTTTAGTTACATTCAAGGTAAGTAAAGAAATTATAAATTAATTTGGTAATAAAAAAATGTAATTCATAATAAGATATGTACAAAATTGAGTGTAGAGTAAGTCTCAAATAAATAACAGTAATAAATACACAAATAAAAGTGTAGCGGTATCTACATCGCCACATGCAAGCTACACGTCACACTGACGTCACGCAAATTCCTGCATCGCGCAAGCAGAGTTTACCGCGCAACTAGCATATATACAACGTCCCGACATCAAACGTCGGGCAGTTGCCCACCAGTCACGACACCCGTCTGGTCGGAGGATCCTCGCTTTTCCATAGAGTATGAGTGAACTTTACGCCCTGCAGGGTAATTACGTAACACACTAACAGTAGGAATGGGTTTCATTTTGACAGTTGAACAACATTCATTGCGTTATTTACGTTGTTGAACAGACAAATTTTTCGAACATATGAAGCAATGGATTAGCAATAAGCTTCAAAATGATTCATATTGTGATGGATAGTGTGTTACGTAATTAGGGTGCTGTTCCTCATACCTCTATAGTTGTACCAATCGTGGACCCTGTCGGGCACAGCAAAATAAAAATTTGAAGGAAGAGGACTTATTAATACAACCAACAAAAAAAAAAAAACTTATTCTAAGTAAAATTAAAGGTAACATTTTGTTAATTAAATTAATTAAATCGAAATATTTATTATTCATTTATATTATTGTGCGAGTTCTATGGATTTTTCAATTAAATATTCATTTATACTGTAAATGCTTATAACATTTATTTAGTAGTATTTTTTTTAGTTTATTGGCAAAAATAGCAATTTTTCCCTCATTTCTGAGCACCTCAGGTAGTTTATAATAGATTTTTATCGACATAACCAGTGGACTAGATGAGTGCATTTTTAAACGGGATGTCGGTAGGTTTAATCGTGTTTTGTGACGGAGTGTGTATCTAGTTTGTATGTCTTCTCGTTTATTATAAAAGTCTTGCTATGTTGGGGTCGGCTTCCAGTCTAACTGGATGCAGCTGAATACCAATCATACCTGGACCGTATGCCAATATTTTTTTTAGGTTGGAAATCATCAAATGACCTCTCCCGCTCTGGGCGGAGCGGAAGGGCGTGTCAGACTCTTACTGACTAAAACCCACCCGTGTTCCTTCAGTTGCCTGTGCGCCAGGGCCACGGTAACTCTTTCGAGCAATCCGTGACCCCGGCAGGCATCGGTCCTATCGGACCCCGTCAATGGTGCTGACATCTCTTTGAGGCGCGCGTGGAACACGACGCGCCGTCGACTCGGGCCTGGTTCTTACCGGACGGGGAGCTGCACATTGCTCGCCGTCCGCAAGCCCGCGCCTACGGTGGCTGGGAGTCGGCAATCGACTCCCGACGCCCAGGGTGTCTCCTCCTGCGGCGACTAAGGGCGCGAGGGCGCACTGATTGCCTCTCCCTCTCGCGCTCCGCCTCCTCCGTCGCGAGCATTACTGCTTCGCAGAAGGAGGTGACGGCTTCCCATTCCCTCTCGCTCCGTCCCATGGCCTGAACCAGGGCCGGATGCGAGAGGTCGCCGCCGCCAATCGCCGCCACGCGTCTGCCTATCTGACGTCATGGTCCTGCCCTTACCCAAATTTATTACTAGTAGCCACAGCATATCTTCATCTTCCATACATTACTATCAGCCGTTATCTCTGAAGTCACTCCCTTTCTACTCTTATCCAAGATACTCTCAATCTAAAGACCATTTCAGACACTAACCTACATGGTCCTCAAATTATTTAACCAAGATTATTTCCGGATTTTTATATACCTGCACATTGACAATGATGAATTTTATAAACACATTGACGTGAATATTTACTTTGTAAAATATAATAATTATTTTATTATTGTGAATGTGAAGACTAGGTGGGTCATTGTTCCGGAGGACACGGTGGAGGTCTCCCCGGCTTGGGCGGAGCACCGCCGTGTCCTCGTGGCGGCGATCGGCGGCGGCGATCTCTCGCGTCCGGCCCTGGTTCAGGCCATGGTACGGAGCGAGAGGGAATGGGAAGCCGTCACCTCCTTCTGCGAAGCAGTAAGGCTCGCGAAGGAGGAGACGGAGCGCGTGAGGGTGAGGCAATCGTTGCGCCCTCACGCCCCTAGTCGCCGCAGGAGGAGACACCCTGGGCATCGCGACTCGATTGCCGACTGCCGGCCACCGTAGGCGCGGTGGGTCATTGTTTCTTTTAGTTTTATTCATGGTCTGGCAGTTTGAGTAATTTATGCGACCTATCCAAATGTTCTTTCTTTGGTATTATTCGTTGAATCGTTGAGCTCCTTAAGTTCTGAGTTGAGCTGCACGTTTACTGACAAATGTGTGCACTGACTGGACAGGTCCACTCAATCTGTGTGGTTTTTCCTCAAAAGACCATTACAGACACCAATCTACATGGTCTTCACATGATCTGACCAAGATTATGTCTGGACTTCAAAAGAGACTGTGACCTCTGAGTTTGTTTCGGCCTTTCTTCTTAACGTAGTCAGATAGGAAACGCCGACCTCATCTAGTTTATAAAATATGATTGGCGTGTAAAAGTGTTTGTACAAACCTACTTACAGAAATAAAATCATTTATAAATACTACATAAAGAAAATATTGAAAATATTACTTACAGCACTTCCAAACTCTTCAGGTTTTCCAGAGCCTTCTCATCAATGCATTTGAGGTGGTTTCCATCGAGGTGCAAACTCTTCAATGCTGTTAATCCTCGGAAGGTTCTTCGACTGATTGCCGTCAGCTCATTGCGACTTAGATCCCTAGAATACAGGATAAGAATTAGATGCCAGGACGATGTGATGTCTTTTGTTTTTCATTTATGGACTACCTGTGTTTAAATAGCTCCTGGATTTGAAAGAGCATAGTAGTGTGGCGAACCAAACTAATTATCTATGGTTCTCACTGTTAAATATAAAGTGACAACACTATTTTGATCTAGAGTAGTATGTCTATGGTTCACGCAAGAAAACAAGTTGGACTTGATGATTTTGAATCTGGATGTAAATATTATTAGCGTATTACTATACTCTGTGTGAATAAAGAACTAGATTCTCATCCTGTGTTTGTTAAACATATATTCTTTAGCATACGCTTGGATTCTGAGCTGTGATACAAATACACATCTATTACAACTGCGGGGTAATTGCGTAACACACTAACAGTAGAGATGGCTTTCATTTTGACAGTTCAAAAACATTCATTGCGTTATTTATGTTGTTGAGCAGACAAATTTTTCGAACATATGAAGCAATGGATTAGCAATAAGCTTCAAAATGATTCAGATTTTGATTGATAGTGTGTTACGCAATTAAGGTGCAGGACCGAGTCTCGTTCAAGTAAACAGGGCGCCTTAACGCGGCTAAAACAGGATAAGTTTTAGTTGACAAGAATATGATAACGTTTCTTTTGTTTTGTTGAAAGGAATATCCATTGTTTCCATAATCTTAGCATCTGGATTCGAAAGTCTTGATCAAGGAAATCTGTTATTAAATGTCATGTCTGTAGTTGTCATTGGTTGACTGTAATAACAACAACCAATCATAGAAGTTAATATGATATTTGTTAAAATAAAAGGCTTTCAGGAAAACCGAAGTTATGACGAACGGTGTTTTTTAATAATTGTGTCCTTTGTAACATCGGAATTTAAAAAGATTTTAACCGATATATATCGCACATCGAATTTTAAAATAAGTATTTTCTATTTGAAAATAATCGCTTTCCTAACTAATATTCCTAACTAATATTATAAATGCGAAAGTAAGTTTGTTACCTTTTCACGCCTAAACCAATGAACCGATCATCCTGAATTTTTGCATATACGTTGTCAGGTGTACAGAAACAGACATAGGGTACCTTTCATCCCGCAAAAAAGTACTGTTCCCGAGGAAAACAACAATAACGTTCTTATAATAATAGATGGCGCCACGTGTCTTTCGAATCATGATTGAATTATATAACCCGAATTCATAGTCGAAGTCTAAATTAACGCGAGCGAAGCCGCGGGCAAATGCTAGTATTAAATATTTACGCTTAAGAATCGAACTCTCGACATCAAATTAATAACTCGGACTAGTCACAGGCACGGCCTTATCACGGGTTAAATAATTGATAATATGTACAGGATTAGCGGATTTTAAAGTATTAGGTTTCCATTAACCTACTACTCCTACTCTTTCACTGTGCACGCGGTACGGTTGTGGAATTCACTTCCGCCTGACACTAGGAACTGCCAAACTGCCATCTTTCCACTTTGTCATAATTGCATATGTATTTATTATTTGAATTACATTATATTGTTATATATTTTAGTGATATTTATTTTAGTAGTATGCATGTATGTAAGTATATTGTCATATTGTATGTTTATATTTAAATTAGAAAATTATTTAAGATTTTATGTATTTTGTTTCCCTTCTACTCTTACACACGTTGTCTACATCTCTTTAATATACTCTCCTATCGCAGATATGCTGGAAGAGATTTCTTTAGAAATAAAATAAGCATCATCTTTGTACGTATTCTTCTGTTCCTTTCTTCTTGTCTGTTTATATATGTGTGTACATAAATGGTTAAATAAATAAATAAATAAAACAATTTAGGTATTAGTTTCATTTTCTAAAAGAAACGAATCGTTGAAAATACTATTCGTATCCATGGACGTACAAAAAAAGTTGGACGGAACACCGCTAGAACAAAACTGAGTTCCGTTTATGTGTGAGTATTGCAATTTTCGCGCGTAATGGCCGACTATCATCGTTGGCCGACTTATGTGTGAATGTGTGCGTACAGCGGCCTGTACCTACAGCGAGCTTGCCGATTTGTGTGACACAGTTTTTTATTAGCGAGACTGTCCGGCTTTTTTTGTCCGTCCATGTTCGTACCAAAGTCATACTGTTTACGAATAGTAGGTACATTAAAGCAACCCCTTAATCTTAATTAATTACCCTGTTTTTGGTTATGTGTGATGCTCTTGCATGTTAATTTGATAAATATTAAAAACAAAAACAGAAGACAGAAGAGTATATCTAGACTCAAGCGTCTATCTTTAGACTCTTCTATCTACCAGAAGAGTCTATTTAGATACTTCTTTCTACCAGAAGAGATTACTTAGACTCTCCTGTATACCAGAGGAGTATATTTAGACTCTTCTGTCTACCAGAAGAGTATATTTATACTCTTCTGTCTATCCTTTGAAAAGCCTATGGTAATTATTTTAATATTGCAAAAAAAGAAAAGTATTTAAACTTCATTGAATTATTCCTACCGTTAATATTATAGTCCTATAATTTGATACCTAAAGAAGTCTAAGTATTTGTTATATTAATCAATATGCTTCTGCCCGCGACTTCAACCGCGTGTATTTTTTTTTTAACATAGAGTACATATATCCTATGTCACTCGACAATACTTTAGCTTCCCATTAGTGAAAGAATTTTCGGGATCGGATCAGTTTTTCCGAAGATTACCCCCTACATACAAACTCACAAATACCTCTTTATAAATATTATTATATTTTTTAAACTTTTTATTATACTTTTTTTATTATTATTATTATAACTTTTTTTTATAGTATGGAATTTTTTATTAATATTGAAACAATATTTACATAATTTAAAAGCTAAGTCTTAAAATAATAATAATAATATGTACTAGTATACATGTATTAATATAGATATAGTTTTCTTTTCATTTCCCGCACAATATATTTTTTATAAAAGTCCTAAGAAATCTTTGTTTTATTACCAAACTTAATTTATTAAATTATTGATTAAAACGAGCAAAAGTATAAACACTGCCGACTCCCTCTCGTTAACAGCTTGAAGGCATAGCGTTAGGGGTGTAAACAGCATTTATAGCTGCATAAAGCGTCTTTGCACGCTATCCGCGATGCTAAATTATTAAACTTTAATGGGGCAGCCCTAAGTGGGGAAGAATAATGTGGAATTGCCTGTAGGATTAACTAAAAGATACAAAGACTAAGCACCAATTTCACCCAACTCTGCTGTTATTAAATGCCATGCTAAGCATTTTGACGGACTATTTTTCGTAGTGAGACAATCCACCAAATAGCATCACGGGACATTTAGAATAAACACAGTATGGCGAAACTGGCCCAAAGGGCCTTAAATTATTTTATTGTTTTATTGAAGTACATTACACTAGTCGAGGTTATGAGTCAGATGTCTGAATATATCCCACGGGAACGTACTACCGGGGTTAAAAGTAAGTTTATAACCTGTATTAACCCTATTTGTTAATATGGGTTAAAACTACCTGAATGGCAAATTTCATTCAAATCTGTTCAGCCGTTTATAGACAAACAGACATCCGGACAAACATTCTTTAAACTATATTTACGGCATGAGACTCGTTCCCACATTTTGTAGGAATTACTTTTTTTCAAAAATATTCAATGAATAATTTTCACTTCGTTACTATTTTATTATAAAGTACATACATACATAGACTCACGCCTTCTTCCCATGGGGGTAGGCAGAAACTACAGAACGTCACCTGCTACGATCCTTACATACTCGTTTTGCCTCGTTTACGTTCATACATCTGGTCATACACGCACGCCGGTTGCGAGTACTACGCACCCGACCTTTCTGAAGAACATCACGAATTACTCATAAAAACCTCATGAATAAAGGTCCCAACATTGCCGAAAATAAACAAAAGAAAGAAAGAAAGAAAAATGTTTTATTAAACACGGCGCTCGCAAACTCTCGTGAGTAAAGTCATACCCAAATACAAATAGGCTTATCCACTATAATCCAACATTTGAAGCAGGGATGGGCAAAATTGTTCTCTATCTGTTTCCACTGAATTATTGATAGAGCTCTCCAATTGGCTCTGTTCATGACAGAAGAGGTAGGGAATTTTGGATACGGTACTAAATTATATGGATTTTTCTTTGTGGTAAGTTCATCATCTGCCCAGTCTTTTCCCAACTATGTTTGGTCAGCTTCCAGTCTAACCGGACGCAGCTGGATACCAGTATTTTACATGGAGCGACTGCCTATCTGACCTTTACAACCCAGTTACTGGTTAATACGATACTCTTTGGTAAGACTGGTTGTCAGATTTTCAGGCTTCTGACGACCCGTAACGACTGTCAAAGATCTGTAGTGATCACATCGGAGTCACCAGTATAGAGGTATGAGGAACAGGGTGTAAAGTTCACTCATACTCTATAGAAAAGGGAGGATCCTCCGACCAGACGGGTGTCGTGTCTGGTGGGCAACTGCCCGACGATTACTGTCGGGATGTTGTATATATGCTAGTTGCGCGGTAAACTCTGCTTGCGCGATGCAGGATTTTGCGTGACGTCATTGTGACGTGTAGTTCGCATGTGGCGATTGTAGATGCCGCTACAGATCCACGAATGACAGCCGGGACCAACGGCTTAACGTGCTTTCCGAGGCACGGGGGGGTCTTGGTATGTTTAGATGGTATGGTTGCCACAATAGTAAGACATCAGGCAAAGTTAAATTATTTCTTTATTTTGCTCTGGTAAAGAAGAAAAAGAAAGAAATAAAAATAGTTTATTCTGCGCAAACAAAACAAACCTTACAAATGAAAAAAAAAATGAAAAGAAAAGGAAAGAAAATAAAGAAAAGAAAGAAAAAAAAATCTGAAAAGTTTTGTGGAAATTAGTGGTCGGTATGGGCATGTGATGAGTGAGAAAAATGCCGTGAGAAAAGTTTTGAGTATAAATGTGGATGGCTAGAGGACCAAAGAAATGATAGATGGACTGTGTGAAAGATGATATGGCTAGAAAGGGGGGGACTGCAGAGATGAAAACTAATAGAGAGGTATGGAAGAAAAAGTCACGTTGTGCCAACCGTAAATAAATTAGAATAAGGGCAGAAGAATGGTGAGAAAATTGTACCATTCTCTCGTTCTTCTATACAAATACAAAAATAATACAAAAAGTTTTATTGGCTAAAAGAAAAGGTGATGACAGACAGTAATTTTACATTAACACAGTTACTTTTGTACATCACAATTTTTTGGTTTGACCGTTGATCCCCAAACTAAGCAGAGCTTGTATCTTGGGGGTCGGAGTGCGAGTGAGCAGAAAGAACTATGTTCTTCTATTAAATTGTATAATGTTTTGTGCATCTTCGACGTGTTTCGTTAACTGCACAATAGTTACTTCGTTTATTACCACTTTGCCCTAGTAGCCCTCGGTTCATTTCAAGGACGGAAATTATTAAGAAAGAAAGAAAGAAAAAGTATTTATTGGGACTCGCACAGGATTATCGCAAACTAAACTAAACACACTCTTAATAACAAAAAAAGCAAAATGAAAATAACAACAGTAAGTCCTGTACGAGGCCAAAAGGCCCCTATCTCAGCATGATGCTGCGACATTTAAAAATAAGTGTCGCAGCGCTGCTGTGATGTCACGGACAGACACAGAAAAAAAATAGATATGTGTTAGTAACATAAACTAATTAAATAAATATAATTATTGTGATTTGCGTGTCAGCAACTCAGCACTAGGGCGTGCAATATCGGAAGGTTCTCAATTCCGGAACTTAATTCCAATACCGGAGATCTGATTTCGTCCGATCTGTGAATGGACTGTAGGCCTGGCTGACTAGCAGCTTGGAAAGTTACACAGACGTTAGATAGTTGTGTTTAGAAAAATAATAATTCAAATATCAATGAATTTGAAACACTGTATAAATATCGGAATTACGATATTACTCCTCTCAATTCCGGAGTTGAGATATCAGATAAATTGTAACGGAATTCCGGAATTGCATGCCCTACTCAGCACCAGACGTAACATCAATTACTTGTCTATGCAGTTAGTGTCTGTGGCACTCTATGGCATCGCTGTGACAAGTAAAGAGACGCAAGCGCTGGCACTCCGACTCCGGCAAATAAAATAAAAAAATTCATAATAAATAAGAAATTATCTGTTCATGTAAAAAGATATATAGAGAGAAGACAAGAGATAAAGATATTGTATAAAGTGTTCAATAAACAAAAAACATATTAGACAAATAAATTAAGATGATTTTGAATCTAAGGCAGCTTGTTCCATGAAAAGATTGCACATAAATCTTACGGCCAACACAGAAATAAAGGGTTTTATATTTTATTTGGTCTGTGTTTCCCTTTTCAAGGCGAAGACCCTTTTCTTTCGTTTTATATTTAACAGGGTCCTATGCTAATATTGAGCCAATCTTCTGGTAGCTCAAATTGATTCGCTTCAACGGAATTTTCTTCAGGGATTTTGCAATATTTTATTAGACACTTTTTGCCCCCTTGTTGGTCTAGTGATCGCCAGCCTTACTGCTGAGCAATATTTCTTGGGTTCGACTCCCGAGTCAGGATTTCTGCCCGTTTAAGGGCAATAGGATTGTTCCTTCTAGTATTTGTTTTATTTCCGTGTTACATTTCAGCCCGGAATAACCGTCATCTGAGACAATTAATTTTCTAATGCATACTTAACGAAGTAACATAGTGATACCTATTTATAATCTTTGAGGGTGTGAGCAGAAATGTAGGTAAACAGGCTGGCAGGGACATCGACGCGCAAACAGAAACCAGGAATTCAGCACATGATTCTAGACGCGCCCCTTTTTTTTTTTGGGTGCGAAATCATCAAATGACCTCTCCCGCTCTGGGCGGAGCGGAAGGGCGTATCAGACTCTTACTGACTAAAATCCACCCGTGTTCCTTCAGTTACCTGTGCGCCAGGGCCACGGTAACTCTTTCGAACAATCCGCGACCCCGGCAGGCATCGGCCCTATCGGACCTCGTCAATGGTGCTGACATCTCATTGAGGCGCGCGTGGAACACGACGCCCCGTCGACCCGGGCCTGGTCCTTACCGGACGGCGAGCTGCCCGTTACTCGCCGTGCGCAAGCCCGCGCCTACGGTGGCCGGGAGTCGGCAATCGACTCCCGACGTCCAGGGTGTCTCCTCCTGCGGCGACTAGGGGCGCGAGGGCAAAGCGATTGCCTCTCCCTCACGCACTCCGCCTCCTCCTTCGAGAGCATTACTGCTTCGCAGAAGGAGGTGACGGCTTCCCATTCCCTCTTGCTCCGTACCATGGCCTGAACCAGGGCCGGACGCGAGAGGTCGCCGCCGCCGATCGCCGCCACGAGGACACGGCGGTGCTCCGCCCAGCGTAGAAATTTTTCGTCAGTTATCAAAAAATAATCAGCTGTTTCATAGAAAAGTGCAAATACCTACGCGGTCAAAGTGTATGACAGAGCTAATTATTTTTAATAACAGACTTAAAATTTTAACGCAAAGAGGTACAGAATCATGTACTGAATCCATGGTACCTGGTTGTGTGAAGATGTCCCTGCCAGCCTGTATAATAGAATAGACTTTTCTCTACTAACAGGTGTAAAAGGACGCATACTGAAGCCGATATTCACTTGTTCTTTCCGACATTGTGTTTTTTATTTTTTATTGTTAACTAACGAATTCTAAATTAACTATATTAACTTTAGCTATTAAGCACTTTTGCATGGAATATCATTCCTTTCTGTATCTGGAGAAGGTCGTTGTTAGCTGCGCTACAGTTTATACTTTTGCAGCTACCATCGTTTTGCTTTTTGCACCTATTCGTGTGTTTATTGTTCCAAAATATATATGTATATTTTAATTGTGGTCTTTTTTTTTCTGATTCATATCTGGGAAACGTCTGGCTATGGAGATATTTACGGTCAAAGTTCCAACTTTTTCTGACTTTTGTTACAAAAGCAAGTTTGGTAAAACTGTACCGTTGCATGCACCCATAAGCACAATGTTTTGCGTGCATGACAGTGAGCAAAAATTAAATTCGTTTCCTATTTGTGCCATGTTACATAGTTTGAGACTTAAATGTCTCACTGTTGGTGGCGCGTGTGTTGGATCATTATGTTCCCTACAAAATGGTTGAGCAGGATGGTGCTGATCCACGCGGACCACGCGTCATGTTTATGAACGGGTGCCGTTGAGACTGGTCATCTCTTAACTGCCACGGTTTATTTTTATTTTTAATCTTTATATATATAAAAAATACGTGTCACGTTGTTTGTCCGCGATGGACTCCTAAACTACTGAACCGATTTTAATTTTCATTTGCACACCGTGTGCAATTTGATCCAACTTGAAAGATAGGATAGCTTACATCTCAATTTATAGTGGCAATATTATTTTATTGCAAATTATTTGTCTATTATTTGACAGTCACAATTATCTGTTAGCTCCAAACGATTCTAACAGTTGGCGATATCTGTTGACTGGATTGAGTAAGTATTCAATAGATGGCGCTATGTTAAAAATACAAACATGTCATGTAAGTTATATGAAACGAATATATTAATTTCATATTTTCATATATTTTTTTCATCTATACTAATAATAAAGCTGAAGAGTTTGTTTGTTTGTTTGTTTGTTTGCTTGAACGCGCTAATCTCAGGAACTGCTGGTCCGATTTGAAAAATTCTGTCAGTGTTAGATAGCTCATTTATCGAGGAAGGCTATAGGCTATATATCATCACGCTAAGACCAATAGGGACGGAGCATCAATGAGCAATGTTTCAAAATCGTAGGTTATTTTTTTCCCTTTTGAGAGCTTCCGCTGCGTGCGCTGCGTAAACGGTTAAGGTTTCACAAAAATCATGTATTACAGAATTGTTCCCCTTTAAAAGTCCTAAAAAAAAGTCTGCGACAGCTTATGTCTATCTTTTAAGGTTGGCTCACTATGAACTTTTTTATTCTAACCAAATTTGTTCTAAAATAATGCATTATTTGCGAAGGTGTTTTTATAAACATGATATTAATCCTTATCCAAATAATTTAATTTAAAACAAAATTGCCCTTTACATCATTTGATTTCAATGAATATCTTAGGAGATATCGCAGTATTAAAATAACATCGCAGCAAAATAATGGTGCAAGGCCGGCGGCGGGTGGTCATGACGGGGAAGGGCGGTGGCCCCAGTTACCTCTGCGAGATACCAAAAATGACGTTCAGTACCCCAGTAAAAATTGAATCGGTAACCCAGTAAAATTTCTAAAACGTTAAAAAAAAATTGTTCTAGAATTTGTATTGGGTAACCCGGTAAATTTTCTTGGATTTGCACATATTATGGTCCCGCGTTACTGCAGAGCCCCAGTAAAAATTCATAAACTCCCCAGAAATATTTTAAGAAATTATTTCTCCGTGTACTGATAAAAGCGTGATGTAGGTACCTAAAACAGCTCCTTAACGTACGTATTATTTTAAAATATTTCCACCCTCTACGTAAACGAAGTCGTGGGTTAAAGTTAGCGTTAGCCCACTATTCCACGCGAAGTCGCGGGCAGAAGCATTTAGAATAAAAAAAACGTGTTCAATAAAAATAAAAAAGATTTTATATATGCATTTATTATCTGTCCGTCTGTCGTTACCTGTTTCTGTTTCCTGTGTCCTGTTTCTCTGTGCTTTACCTATTCACGCTTTAACGGCTGAATGGAATTGGATAATAGGATAATAAAATTTATCTCGGTAGCACGTTCCCGTGGGATAATTTATCCCGGTAGCACGTTCCCGTGGGATAATTTATCCCGGTAGCACGTTCCCGTGGGATAATTTATCCCGGTAGGACGTTCCCGTGGGATAATTTATCCCGGTAGCACGTTCCCGTGGGATAATTTATCCCGGTAGCACGTTCCCGTGGGAAAATTTATCCCGGTAGCACGTTCCCGTGGGAAAATTTATCCCGGTAGCACGTTCCCGTGGGATAATTTATCCCGGTAGGACGTTCCCGTGGGATAATTTATCCCGGTAGCACGTTCCCGTGGGATTATTTATCCCGGTAGCACGTTCCCGTGGGATAATTTATCCCGGTAGCACGTTCCCGTGGGATAATTTATCCCGGTAGCACGTTCCCGTGGGATAATTTATCCCGGTAGCACGTTCCCGTGGGATAATTTATCCCGGTAGCACGTTCCCGTGGGACAATTTATCCCGGTAGCACGTTCCCGTGGGATAATTTATCCCGGTAGCACGTTCCCGTGGGATAATTTATCCCGGTAGCACGTTCCCGTGGGACAATTTATCCCGGTAGCACGTTCCCGTGGGATAATTTATCCCGGTAGCACGTTCCCGTGGGATAATTTATCCCGGTAGCACGTTCCCGTGGGACAATTTATCCCGGTAGCACGTTCCCGTGGGATAATTTATCCCGGTAGCACGTTCCCGTGGGATAATTTATCCCGGTAGCACGTTCCCGTGGGATAATTTATCCCGGTAGCACGTTCCCGTGGGATAATTTATCCCGGTAGCACGTTCCCGTGGGATAATTTATCCCGGTAGCACGTTTCCGTGGGATAATTTATCCCGGTAGCACGTTCCCGTGGGACAATTTATCCCGGTAGCACGTTCCCGTGGGATAACTTATCCCGGTAGCACGTTCCCGTGGGATAATTTATCCCGGTAGCACGTTCCCGTGGGATAATTTCCGACATCCACGCGGGTGAAGCCGCGGGCAGAAGCTAGTATATTATAAAGAGAAAAGATATGATTGTTTGTTTGTATTGAATAGGCTCCGAAACTACTGAACCGATTTCAAAAATTCTTTCACTGTTGGGAAGCTACACTATCTCCGGGTGACATAGGCTATATTATATTATGCTTTGCTACCCGGCCGAAGCCGGGGCGGGTCGCTAGTATTTTATATTTTGAATTGTTTCTTAATATTTTTTTACATTGTTCTCTAAATTGTTCTATAGAAGCAACAAGAATAATGTACCAAGGATTTTGTAATATCTTGATTTAAAAAGAGTGTCCTTGGAGTTTCTTGCCCGTTCTTCTCTATAGAGATCTACGTTTTGGAATGGGCAACTAGCTTCAACTTTCTGTCTGACTAACTGACCGATTCTTTGACAACTCAAAGTGCCTGTAAATGGTTTTATTGAAATAAATGCTTTGAGTTGGTGTTTGGTTTACAGTATGTGAAGTTAGCGGCTATATGATGGGTCTTGTTACAACCTGTATGTTGTGGTCGACATCCAGTATTACCAGTCAGATAGCACTGCATGCTGTGCTGACTCGCTTCTTTGTCCCAGACAATTGTGAAGGGCGGGCGTTTTGGGGGACTGTCTTATGTAATTTTGACGTTCGAAAAATGCTGATTCTCAGCCTAATTTGAATAAATGACTTTTGATTTTTAATTTTGAATTACTGCCGCGGCAGAGCGCACAGGGTGTTTACTGTGCCCTCATGTCGCACCGTTGCGCGTGCTAAGTCCCCAGTACCTCTCACTTTAGGCGCACTTCATGATCTCTTGGATTCTAATCCAACACACGATCTCTTTGCGGATGAATGAATGAAGATTTTGTTGGCATGTCAGGAGTACACACGGCTACATATCAAGCTATACATTTCCAGTATAAGCTGATCTCGCATTATATAGAATTTCCGTGCAATGAGAGGTCAGCTTATACTGGAAATGTATAGCTTGATATGTAGCCGTATATACAGTGAGAGGAATTCATGATTGTGTTGTTAATTTTTAGTTTTTATGTTTTAACCTGAACTTTATATTTAAAAAAAATTAAGTGTATTATGTGTATGTCTTTAATTACTGTAACTGGTTTTTAACCGTGTTAATTAAAGTCTAGTCAGGCCCCAGCTGGCCCGCTGGAGGGCCATGACAATAGAAAATCAATTGTGTCTCATTAGCAATGCTTAGAAATAGCAAGTCTTCTCTATTTTTATTTTTTATTTATTCCATATCACAAGATCTTAATATTATTTATTAGTTCACATGGACCCTGTCGGGCACAACAATAATATAGTACATTATACGAGTCAGTAGTAGCATGATTTTAAATTAATAATTATAATGATGTCACAAATTAAAATAATGAAAAATAAATTAAAAATACGTCAATAATAAAACGTACTACAAATCAAATAAACAAAAGTCAAAAATAATTGAATTAATGTATAGATACTCTTTACATTGGCTAGCCTATAACAACGGTTCGTTTATCGTTAGCTAAGTTACCGATGGTTGTCTCTGTTGTTAGTAAAATGTAGGAACTCGGTAACACAATGTCAACGGCAGCAATACTTTGTAAAAGTCTCGAGAGCTCATTAAGCAGTTCTTAGTTCCGGTTGCGGGCAATATGGCGGCGAAGTTATTTCCGGTGCAGCTCAGTCGTCGTCTGAGTGCCATCCGGGGCGGAGGTGTTCTACTTTGTGATGATATTGCTATTTTATTGAATTTGTTCTGTATTTGGATTATAATTAATTCTATGGTTTAATTTCATCACCACTGCTTTCTAAACAGTGAAGGAAAACATCGTGAGGAAACCGGCATGTCTTAGAACCAAAAATTCAAAGACATTTGACATCCACCAACCCGCACGGTGCCCGCGTGGTAGATTATGGCCCACTCCCTCTCAGAGAGAGGAGGCTTGTATCCCAGCAGTGGGAACGTTATAGGCTGATTATGCATATGTTTATACTTATGATTTGGTACCTTATCTCATTTTTTGGGGGTTGTTATCCCTGAGAGGATGCATTTAATTTAATAATAAAAAGATGATCTCCAATCCGTTTTCCCTGCATGGTTTAGCATGATGGCAATATTCTTTTACCATGTATAGCTACGAATGTTAACTGGTAATTCAAAAATCTTTATTTAGATTAGGTTGAGAATCAGTACTAACGATAGTCCTCTAATAGCAAAAAAAAAAATGGAATAGGTAATCCTTTACGACTTTTACACACAGGGCAATAAACTGATTTGCGATTGTGATATACCTCCAAGTTATTAGTATTAGTTTTATTTCAATTCCTTACTTATGGCTTTTGTAGACAGGATTTTAATTCAGATTTGTTACAGTTGTAATGGCAATCATGTCATTAGGTTTAAATAGGCTTTTATTTTTGTTATTTTATTTATCTTTTATATAGATTTTCTATAAGTATTTTGTGAATGTGAGAACGTTGTAGGCCTAACTTGTAGACTAAAGATTTGTAGACCTTTTTCTATTTTGTTGAGTACTTGTTACTTGTTGAAAGGACTACACTGTCCTCCCATACCTATTAAACACTGTAATTTGATATTTTTTGTAAAAGCCCCGTAGTTTTAAAAGAGTAACCGTGGAGTTTCTTGCCGGCTCTTATCCATAAGAAATTACCAATTGGAACAGTGCACCTAGCTTCTGACGTTTCATAAGTGCCCATGTAGGTTTATGTAAAATAAAATATTTTGATTTTGATATACATTTTTTGTAATTTGATGTGGCTGCTAACCAAACCCTTGGTGACTAAACATACAATGTTAATATTATCGCATAAGAAATTCTCCATTTTGTCAAAGCTCCACTGACATACATTAAAGACCCTCGTCCGTATGAAGGATGCTCAAAATAATTAGTTTTAGTAATTATAACATCAAAGAGGCTCCCGCCGGAAGTGCCTCCATCTTGTGCAGTCACGGAATGGCGGCCGGAAGTCGAGAATGGTTCCTTAATTGGCGGGATACTGTTGAGGTTTTTGGATGTAATATTTTCAAAAATTAATACCTATTGTTTTTGTCTTTAATGTAGTGAAAGCTGTATTGTTATGCTTTCTCTGAATCATCGTATCGAGTGTTTTAAGGTGTAAATAATTAACCGGTTTCAAAATTAATTATAGGTATTTTTTAAATTGGTACAAAAAAAATCTGTCCGATAATATCATTTGTAGTCTTTTATTTTGATATTCTATTTGCCAAATAGATGTGGGATGTTAGTCGTCATACTCAAATTGAAAAACTCCGTGAATAATAATTAATTGCAAAGGATGAAATCCCTATCGTGGAGATTTAAACTGGTATCAAGTGTTTGTAAGCCATAAAAATACCATACTTTCCCGAACGGGTACCCAAGTCCAGAATAAGCTCAGAAAACCAATCTTATATCAATACAATGAATCCTTACAATAATCCCTAAAGTGTGCACTAAGCTTAAGTCGGCCATCTTGGAATAAAAACGCGGGAGAATTGCAAATGGCGGCCGCTGGCTTTTGTTAAAAGTAGCCGAGCATAGAGTACTCGAGTTTCTCTTTGTGAAGTTGTGCGAAGTAAAAGAAATGTATTTAGGCGCTATGGTAAGAGGATGCAGTATTTTTCAAGTTCTAAATTTTTTTCTTTACTTTATATTC
The DNA here is from genome assembly GCA_917490735.1 of Dryobotodes eremita. Taxonomy (NCBI): domain Eukaryota; kingdom Metazoa; phylum Arthropoda; class Insecta; order Lepidoptera; family Noctuidae; genus Dryobotodes; species Dryobotodes eremita. The sequence continues at coordinate 11,707,484 of OU823269.1, read as the reverse complement.
CAGAATCTACAGCCAAATAAAATGCGTTTTGGAGCATTCAAATTATTACTTAAAGGAAAGTTTAGCCTGTTCCTAACATATTTTCTTAAAACAGGGAAAATACCTCGTCCTATAGGTAGGTACAAAGAAAGTGCAGTCAACTACACGTTCATGGTTACAGTTTGATTTTGATAGCAACTTTATTTCGTAGAAGTAAGGCGATTTTATAGTTCAAGTGTATTGAAGACCGTATGAGCATCTATCATCAATGCTTGCTCACTGCGGGTTTGTTTTATAAGTTTTTTGACGCTGTTTTTCTTCATGAAAATTTCATGAATTAACACATTTTAAATAACATAAAATCACGCCTGTATTCCCCAAAGGATTAGGCAGAGGTGCACCCTCATTAGTACAACCACATTTCGCCAGTTGTGTTTAAGTCTCAACGCTCAACTGTCGCTCATAACACAATTAGAATCGCAATTCTGGCAGAACAATTTCCTTCAATTTTTCACAGAAATTGATCTACTAGTGTCGAGTAGCGCTGTCGCGTCGCGCCTGTCTGTGGGAGCCTTACTTTTCCATTGTTACCGAACTTGAATAAGTTCGATCGACAGTTTTACTCACACATTACAATATACACATCACACACTCACACACACACACATTACACAACACACATTACACAACACACACACACACACCTTCACATCATATTTTACTAAGTACACACATTTTGTATTATTACATATTTATTTAATTATTAGCAAAATACCTTCAAAAAAGTACCACTCTGTTCGTGTATATACCCATCCAATTATGCCAAGTAAAGTGTCTCCGCACTAAAACTGTCATTTTCCTGTCGCGTCCCCTAAAACACAGTTCCCATGGGTTTTCCCGTGACATACACACGGAGGCATATCTTCACGATATATAATTTATAGGGGCATTTAATTTTCTTTTGGAAAAGGGATCCTTTGGAGGGTGTTTACTCGAGTTGTATTGGGAAAGAGGGGTGCTGTGTTTAACAAGTTAGTACAGAGTAAAAAAAAAAATAGTTGTGTGTATAGGCTGTTCCGAAAGTATTTGATAAAAATGAATGTAAACAAATGAATAAGAAAACGTATCTGTGGATGCCAATTTTTGTAGTGTCACTTACAAATTGAGTGCTTAGATTTGATAATTAAAACAAAATACACATAAACCCAAAATTATAATTTTAAATCACATTAAAGCTTACTTTTAACAATTAAGGTTAATTTTATAATCACAATTTTTGTTATTGATAATAACAAGTTGTTCAAACAATAAAGAAGAAGTTCCTCAAGAACCTCATTTCTACAGATACATTTTTTTTCTAATTCCGTTTAGAGTGTGTTTGTGTAAGAATTTTAGCTTGAACAGGGTTTGTTTACACTTTCATCATATACTTTTCGAATAGACTATAGTGTAGTTTGCAGATAGATTATATTACCACAGTATTTTCGCCAAGTGTGACGAGTTTTTAATTAAACTTGCACTGGTTAAATACAGACGCCGTCTTATAGACTATTAGTCGGTTGTTTTTGTTAAAATATTTTTTTATGCATTGGCACAAAAACATCTACAAAAAAAAAAATACAGACTTCCAAAAAAAACACACACTTTAATTTCCGAAGTCGGTGTCTTTGGTTTTGTATTTTCGTATTTTGCCACCGACTTCCAACGTTTTTGGAAGTCCTTTTTTTATTTATTAAATGTTTTAATTTTTTACTTTTTAGTTGTGGTACCTACCCCACACAAATTCTTATACTACTACTGGCTATGTAAATAACAGTGACAGGAAGTTGCGATATGGAACTTCGTTGCAAATATAAAGAAAAGAAAGAAAAAAGAAAGAAAATACTGTATTTAGCACAGACTACAAAGCACACAACAAAGCATATACAAGTCAAAAAGAAAAATTAATTAAATAAAAAGTGTAAAATGCGTAGTGAGAAATTAGCAGGAAAGGGCCGGCAGTCTCGACAAATATAACGACAAAAATCGGTCGTTAAGTCTAATCTATGTCAAATTTCTTTAATAGATTTTCAACCTTATACTTTCGAAATAAAGTTGAAAATCTATTAAAGGAATTTGACAACGATACGACTTAGCGACCGATTTTTGTCGCTGTTTAATGTCGAGACTGCCGGCCCAGTTCAGCAAAAATGTCAGACAGCTAGTGCCTGACGCTGGTTCTCAACTGAACCTGAAGTGTGAGGTGACGGATGTAAATTAGTTTTATAGTGCAATGTGTATGTATGTATGTATACTTATGTAAATAAAATAAATTATTGTAAGAGAATAATACACCAATTATGCCTAAGACGTTTAAAACCCGCCCTTATGCACAAGAGCATACTTTGCATGGCCCAAAAAAAAATATAAGCTACCAAATGACATAAAAGATTTACACTTGACACAATTTAAACGTAAACTAAATAATTTTTTAATAGACAAATGCTACTGTACCATTGACGAATTCCTAGTTGACAAAATTTCATGTGACTGACCATTTTATGTATTTATGTTTTAATGTAATATTCATATACATATGTCTATTAATTTATTACAATCTATGAATTATCTTCTATTTTAAGTTCTATAGATATGAATTACTTCATTATGGTTCATGTAATGTTTAACTTAATTTCTTATATTGTAATTTAACCATGCATGCCTTAATAGGGTAGATTTTTGAGCTACTATAAAATATTTTTAAGATCCTGTTGTATCACCAAAAATCGCATTAATAAAAAACTTTGACTTTGACCAATTTCTTTCATAAACAACATTTCAGTGACGTCATTCGCCGTCAAATTACGGACGCTATGTGGGGGTCACCACTCCTCTAGGAAACCGTAGTTTAATAGTTCGTTCCTATACAATAACAGAAGAAAAAAAAACCGGCCAAGTGCGAGTCGGACTCGCGCACGAAGGGTTCCGTACCATTGACTAGGTAAACAACAGTAGGTACACAAATTAGGTGCCTACCTGTTACCATTTATTGATATCGAGCAAAAAAGGGCAAAAAAATCGCGTTTGTTGTATGGGAGCCCCCCTTAAATATTTATTTTATTTTGTTTTTAGTATTTTGTTGTTATAGCGGCAACAGAAATACATAATTTGTGAAAATTTCAACTGTCTAGCTATCGCGGTTCTTGAGATACAGCCTGGTGACAGACAGATGGACGGACAGACGGACGGACAAACAGCGAAGTCTTAGTAATAGGGTCCCGTTTTTACCCTTTGGGTACGGAACCCTAAAAAGAAAAATATGTGAACATCGAGAAGTCCTTTTAAATAAAATTGTGCATTCTTTTTCTTCCCCGGGACCCGTATAATATAATTTAAGTAAGTGCCCCATAATAATATTGTATTGACAAACTTTAGGGTGAGAACCCCAATGTTAGAGGGAGAACGACATTATGTTCGACAAGGATAGAGGACAACCTTTTGAATTTGCATATAAGGATTTATTTTCTTACTAGAATTTTGACCGCCATCTAAAAGAAGTTTGAGGAGAGTAAATTACGGATATTTTACTAGTATCATCAACTGCCGTGGCTTATCCTAACTATGTCCTTTTTTTGTATTGTTCGCAGAGTTGTTGAGCTTCCTAAGTTCTGAGTTGAGCTACACGATAACCTCCTGACAAATGCGTGCACTAACTGGACACATCCACTCAAATCTGTGTGGTTCTTTCCTCAAAAGGCCATCTCAGACACTAATCTACATGGTCCTCATATGATCTGAGCAAGATTATGTCTGGACTTTAAAAGAGACTGTGACCTCTGAGTTTGTTTCGGTCGGTAGAAACACAGAACTCATCTAGTTTTAAATCATAAGTTATTTTTGACATGTGGAAGTGTTTTTTTTAAATCGATTTACAGAAGAAAACATGAATCATTTATGTTGTGGTGGACTTCCAGTCTAATCGGATGCAGATGAATACCAGTATTTGACATGGAGCGACTGCCTACCTGACCTCCACAACCCAGTTACTGGGTAACACGATATCGAAGCTGCAACCCTTACTCTTACAAACTGGGATTGTAAATCTTTGGGCCATATCCATACTGCCATACTTGTATATTAATACTAGCTGCGCCCCGCGGTTTCACCCGCAGCGGTATGAAATATACTTTACGACCTATTCTCAGACCCACATACACAAAAAGTTTCATAAAAATCGGTCAAGCCGTTTCGGAGGAGTTCGAAAAATATTTTTACATAAATTTCACTGTGACACGAGATTTTTATATATTAGAAAATTATGATCATAATTATAATATATATATATCATTTATATATATAGATAAAATTAGGCAGACAGGAAGATCATGATCTGCGCCCTAATTGCGTAACACATTATCAATCACAATCTGAATAATTTTGAAAGATATTGCTAATCCATTGCTTCATATGTTCGTCTGCTAAAATTTGTCTGCTCAGCAACGTAAAAAACGCAATGAATGTTGTTGAACTGTCAAGATGAAACCAATTGCTACTGATAGTGTGTTACGCAATTACTCCGCTGGGCTGGATACTTTTAATCTCGGTAGTACGTTCCTCTAGGATAATTTCCGACATACAGCGGGAAGTCCTAGGAAAAGTGAGTAGCTAATATTTAAATAAAATCAGAATTTATTACAATTTCGCCATGTCTTTTTATGATATATCCAGAGTCACAATTTTAACAAAATGTCATGGCGTTTTCTATGGTTTTGTGAAAGCCTTCCTGTGTTTCGCTCTGGTATAAAAACAAATTGCCAAGGGGTGGGAAATAGGGAGTCAAATACCGTTGACTTTTTCAAGCTGCATTTAGTAGCCTGTTGGCTGTTGGTATACAGCTTCGAATCCCGGGTCGAGCAAAAGTGTTCATTATTATGTTTTCTTTTTCTGTGTTTTGTTATAGAAAACCCCAGATACGTGGCATGATTTGGTGAACTGAAGGTTGTAGGAGTCTGCTAGATGCGAAGAGCATAGGACCAGTTCATGTGGCGGTGTTTGGGAGAGGCCTGTACCTATGAGCCCTATCAGAATACCAGCGCTGCGACACTTAAAGCTCCTAAAAACAGGCGCGATACGCGACGCGAATCGCGGGCGACACAAAGGCAACGCTCGTCGTGCGACGAGCGGCGCCTTTGTGTCGCACTGTCGCGTCGCGCCGGTCTGTGGGAATCTTTATTTATAAACGTCGCAGCATTATGCTGAGATAAGGGCCGTCTGGCCTCGTACAGGATTATTTTTTTCTTTTAAAGATTTTGTTATTTTAGTTTGTGATAATCCTGTGCGAGCCCCAATAAATACTTTTTCTTTCTTTCAGTGGACGTCTTTAGGCAGAAATGAAGATGATGATGATTGGGCCGGAATACGTAATCAAACCCTGGACCTTATGCTCACCAGCAGCGTTTGCGACCACGAGACCAACGGAGCAGTCGGATGTTTAACATTTAAAGTAAATGTTTAAAAGAATGCTTTGTATTTTAAACAATTTTCTAAGTGTTAAATCATATAATGAAGAATAGTGGGTGGGAACCATGATGTCATTGTATTGAAAAATTATGGTTCCCAGGAGAGTATAAACCATTTTTCTATTACTTGCTGTCGCCACTGTTGCCCGCGACTTTGTCTGGGTATATTTTATTCTAGCTTTTGCCCGCGGCGTCTCCCGCGTGGATGTCGGAAATTATCCCATGGGAACGTACTACCGGGATAAAAAGTATCCTACGTGTTAATCCAGCGTATAAACTATCTATGTTCCAAATTCCATGCAAATGCGTTCAGTAGTTTTTGCGTAAAAGAGTAACATACATCGATCCATCCTCACAAATTTTCACATTTATAATATTAGTAGGATTTCATATTTTTTTAATACAACTATTTAGGATGAAAGTAGTCCATAATATTCTTCAGGCCCACCTATCTACCTGTCTACCTACCTACCTAGGGACTTCCTATCTGTCAAATTTCATAAAATGTTCGTTTCTGTATACCTGACAACTTATAACAAACTTACTTTCGCATTTATAATATTAAGTTAATATTAAGCTGCTGCCCGCGACTTCGTTCAAGTGACATTAATACCTTTTGATTTTTTTTCTTTCTCTAAAATAAAAGTAGTCTAAGTTACTACTTATAACATTACGAGTAGCTATTTGCCAGTGAAAGTCCCGTTAAAATTGATCAAATTTCCGTCAAATTTCTACATTTATATCTGTAATTTTTATGGTGTACATAATAAAGAGTATTCTATTCTATTCTATTCTTTTGGTTTAAACTGACAAAATTTTCGGGTTTCCGATTTGTAAACAGCGTTTAGAAAACTCCTTCGATAACATTGGTTTGTGTTCCATAGTTGAGGTTCGAATTGTTGTGAATAGCTATGCTGGTATTTTAGATGCCCATACATGAGAGGCGCAGGCGCCTGCACTTTTCGTTGTGTAATTTATTTAATGACCACTGCTCTAAAACGGCGAAGGAAATCATCGTGAGGAAACCGGCATGTCCTAGAACCAAAAAATCCGAACTGTGGACTCGTGGTGGATTATAGTCCTCTCCCTCTCTTGGAGAGGAGGCCTGTATCCCAGCAGTGGGAACGTTATCGGCGGACTATGCTATGCATAGGAGACGTATGAGAAGAGGAATCTGCTTTATCCTGCAGCTGGACAATTGTAGGCCAGTATTGTAACAATACCCGGGAACCAATCCCACCTTTCGACGGCCCTAATGAAGATTTATGTTATTCAAAGTGGTCCTAGGGTCCAATGGACCATGCACCTATCCTAGAAGGGACATCACCATAACTAGGGCAAGAGATAATGAAAAAATTCGATAATAATATCCGTTGGTACAGTCACACTCATATAAATCATTTGCTGTCAGGATGGTAAGAAACGTGCGCTAGCGCTGGGCTAGTGATGGAACACTGGGATATCGATAAAACCTCGATAAGAATGGTGGTGGTAGTAAAACATCGATATAAAGTGTTTTATTTAACGTTGATTTTGGCCAGTGAAGCTATGTTTTGAAGACTTTTTCTTGACCTAGATACTGCACCCGATTTGAAAAACGAAACTATCGATGCAAATACAGGTAGAAATAACTTCAGAAACAGTGAAAATTAAAATATTAAATGCGACAATAAATAAACTGAAGTGAAAATTATCGATTACTTTAATAATATTTATTACCACTCAAAAGTGGTAATCGATGTACTTAGTTTTCGAGTGTAAAATGTTTATTGATGTAAAAAATTATTGGAGTGTGTAATGTTACGAACTAAAGTTTTACTAACACAAAGAGCTATTCCAAATAAAAAACCTACAATTCATTTGAAATGTCTGACCATTCAACAGTATTTAAACGTAGACACCCAAACGCACAGCCATTACTCTAATGAACAAAAAAAACCAGTCGTTTATTCCATTTAACTATTTCAAACACACACAAATAAAAATAAGTAGGTAGATACTATTCATACGCCACACGCCACTATTTCCAACAAAAACAAATACCTAAGAATAACACCACAAAAGGCAGCCAAATCCGATTTACTTCATTACAGCTAAGCTTCCTCACAATGAAACGAACGTGCCTCACCATAGAGCGAGCAAATCATTCATTCCATTCATTCTTCAGTTTTATCGATATAAAAGTGTCGAGCTAATCCCCTCACTAGTGCGATGGACACGTTCAATGAAGCGGTTATTGTTGATCTGTTATTTGAGAGTGTAAGGAATGCATCCGGTTTTACTTGTGTAGTAGTTAAAGGATGGAAGCGATGAGATTTGGTGAGATGTAATGCTTATGTGGTGATCAAAAAAGTATTACGTCACTTTCACTTTCAAGTAACATAGGATAAGATTCATTAAAGCTTTGGTTCTTTAAAAAAGCGGTGAACTGTCACACAATAACGGCTGTCCAAATACAGAGCGTTTTTTGACACCTTTATGTCAAATGCCGTGTGCCTGGGAGTTGAACAGTCGCTCGTGCCCTGTCTCCTGTCCCTCTCACAATATTACGCCCTGTCAAATTGAAGAGAACAGAGCGAACAAGCATCTTCTGGGCACGCTCGTTGCATCATAGACCTCACCCATCGCTTTTTATCAGGCGTGATCGGGGTTAAGAGTAGGCCAACTCGGCAATAAAAATAAAATAAAAAAGTCTCTTCAGAAACAATGGATTGTTTTAAATCTGCCATATCTTTGTTAGAGAGGGTTCCAATATAATGTTGGTCAATTAAAGGTAGAGGTATCAAGGTTACACCGGTACTGAATGGTTTCTGAAAGGCATACCAAGACAAAATTTTGATGATGTGCAGTTAAACTCATTGTCCGAGCGAGTGCGAAGCGTCTCCGTTTCAGCTTCGGCAAAAATGCTTTCGTATGTCCGGATGTCCGGTGGACGGTTGTTATCTTCTACATACAGGTCGCATTTCTCAACCGATAGTCGTGAAATTTCAGCACCCTAACTACGTAACACACTACCTATCACAATCTGAATAATTTTGAAGCCTATTGCTAATCCATTGCTTATTAGGTTCGAAAAATTTGTCTGCTCAACAAAGTAAATAACGCAATGAATGATGTTGAACTGTCAAAATGAAACCTATTCCTACTGTTAGTAAGTAAGTACCCCGCAGGTTTGATAATTATATGGATTATTTTTGTCGACTCAGTTATTCAAAAAATTTCAAAATGGCGGATATATGGGGTTGAAAACGTAAAAAAAACATATTTCAGCCATTTCGCACTCTTTGCGCGCGCTTTTCGGTTTAAGGTGCGCGGTGAACATTTGTTCAGTTTTAAGTTATCTGCTGTGATTTGGTGGACTTTAATAACAATAGCAATAAAATTATTTATGTTTGACAATCTGTCAGCTAATTAGAGGCAGACATAGTGTACCCACATTTCGACTGAAAGTTTTATGTACATATTCAGACTCCGGGCAGCTAGAATTCCTTAATGAATAACCCTGATAACAATGCGCGACCTACAGATCGAATTCATTAGCCCATAGTCATCACTACAAAATCGAAGATCACTTTTGAAGTGAAACTTCTCAGGCGATGATTCGATAATTGGACGAGAATTGAAAGTGTAATTTCAAGGACGCGTCACGTTAAGGCACAATCCGTTACATGAGAAAGAAAAAAGATATAACCCTCTCTGTCTCACACAAAATTTCTCTTATTCTTTATTTTTTAAGAAGTTTCATTTCTATGACGTGTACAGTGCACGGAACTAAATAACGGATATTAGGTAACGGTTATTATAATAACTATTGACAAAAAAAAAAATTACCACTTCCAAAAAAAACACTGCTAAGTGAAAAATAACTTTAATTTCGGAAGTCGGTGTCTTTGGTTTTGTATTTTCGTTTTTTGCCAGTCTTTCGAAATTAAAGTTATTTTTCGCATTGTAGTATTTTTTTTTGGAAGACAAATGTTTTTTTTTTTTGTGAAAATTGTTTTTATTTTTCACTTTTTAGTTATGGTACCTACCTCACACAAATTCGTATACCACTACTTGATATGTACATAACAGTGACAGGAAGTTATTATAACATCATCAATATACACTAAGTGGAAAAGAATACGTATTATTGAAGCTAACTGAAGAACTACCCAACCAAATTTAATAAAATTACTAGGGACCACCTTAGAGGCATACCCTATCTATTAAAAAAGAATTTTCACAATAGCCGAAGACATCGCGTAGCAAAATACAAAAAAAAAATACAGAGAATTGAGAACCCCCTCCTTTTTGAAGTCGGTTAAAAATACCGTTCCATTTACTCAATCGAAAACCGATACAGCAAATAAAATAACCCTATATTAATAACCGGTAGTTTTAATACCAAATAATGTATGATGTTTTCGAAAGAAGCCATTTTCTTGACGTTCGGGGTAGGGGGGCGGGGAGAAGGGGGGAGTGTGAAGGAAACCTTATAATACACGCATGGCTGGCTCGAAGACGCCTTTGTGTTCTTACAGTTGGGGACAGAATTATAGAGCAATCTTTATAATTTTGTTTTGTTTTTGAAGAAATTTTTGTTAGTGACGACTTTGTAGAACGTTTTCATTAAGGTGAATCGTCAGTTGGAGCCCGCGAAATTCAAATTATCTTTGGTTTTTGGAAAATTGTTCCATGTAAGAATTTTTCAATGAAAATTCTTAGGTGGAACAAATTTCTAAGTTTGACTATTGATATTTATCAATTTATTTTATTTATTTATTCAGTAGTACACATACGTTTTATATATTTAAGTTGGTGGCAACATAAACTCATTAGAGTTTTACCGTGCACCAAAGACATCGACTACAAAAATAAAAAAATAGATAATTATTATTCAGAAAGTATATCATTCATTCTACAGTCGCGAATCGCATTTTAATCAACATATGACGTAAAACAGAGCTGCAATTTGCAAAAAAACTAAAGAAAATTTTAATTTGGCGGGTTACAACTAAGTATTCCCCTTAAACAAGAAAAAATAACTTTACTTTTCAAACAATATTTGCCATCGACACGCCAAGAAGAGGAACTCTCGTGCAAAATTTCATGCTTCTAGACCCAGCTGCTAAAGGCTATGCCTTGTTTGTCAGTGAATTAATGAATTTAAGATTTTTGTAAAATAGATATTTGTGTAAGACAAGTTTAATGAGGTTAGATACAGTGGCTATTTGTATTAAGAATTGTTCCTAAATAGCGGGATAATTGCGTAATACACTAACAGGAGGAATGGCTTTCATTTTGACAGTTCAACAACGTTCATTGCGTTATTTACGTTGTTGAGCAGACATATGTTTCGAACATATGAAGCAATTGGTTAGCAATAACCTTCAAAATTATTCAGATTGTGATTGATAGTATGTTACGCGATTAGGGTGCTGATTACTAAATGATTTGAGTAGTTTTTCTGTTTCGTTTGTAATTTCTGTGGTTCCGGATAAAAACTAGTCGACATAATATACCAAAACGTATTGTTTTTTGCGATCCAAATGGCGGATGAGGTATCAAAATCAAAAGTAATTTATTCAAATTAGGCTGAGAACCAGCACTTTTCGAGCGTCAAAATTACTTAAGACAGTCCGCCAAAACGTCCACCCTTCACCACTTTCTAGTGCTTTAGCTGGGGGGAAGAAGTGGCGCCACAACTCTTCAGCAGTATGAAGCTCCAGCTATAAAAAACCTAAGGTAGGTAATCGATTATGCAATTATATAAGTGCCGCGTGCCGTGTTCATAGGTAATTAGGTTAAGTCAAGTTAAATTGCACACGAAAACTTAAGTGAGTACCATTTCCATAAATTTTCCTAGCTAATTACATTAATGTAGCTAGATGAATCAAAGAAACGGTTCAAAACAAGCAAACGCACCCACAATACAGGAGAAAATCCTAGTGCGGGGGTTTTTAAAAAATAAGAAAGAAAGAAAGAAAAGAAATAAAACTTCCCAAATAAAAGCTGGGTCTGTAACTTCGGCCGCCAGTGTACTATGCATCTTTTATCCTTCTCACGCTCGACTAGAACTGAAAGCTCTTTCAAAGTTACTCTATTCAAAAGATATGTATAAAAGATACGGTTATCTTTTTATTTTTACCTTTTTTGATGTAGAACAGTAATGTTAAACTAAATTTTGTAAAATGATATAGTTTTTACTTAACATAACATTTGTGCAGTGGTGGCCTAGTGGTATCGGCCCCGAACTACGAGTTGTAGGTCGCGAGTTCGTACCCAGGCAGGCCCTTTACTTTGTGTATTTAATTTCATCACCGCTGCTCTCAAAACGGTGCAGAAAAACATCGTAAGAAAACCGGCATGTCCTAGAACTAAAAAAATTCGAAGACATGTGACATCCACCAACCCGCACTGTGCCCGCGTGGTGGATTACGGCCCACTCCCTCTCACAGAGAGGAGGCCTGTGTCCCACCAGTGGGAACGTTATAGGCTATAGGCGTCCTTTTGAGAGCAGTGGTGATGAAATAATTTATACAATGTAAAGCGCCTGCTTGGGTTCGAACTTACGACTTACAACTCAGTAAGTCGGGGCCGTTACTCCTGAGCCACCACTGCTCAAACTACCCTCACTCAAACTCATTGCCATGTCTAAAAAAGGAGTGCGTAATAAATCAACCACTTGAACATAACTGGCGAAATATGGTTGAACTATATATACACCTCTGCGGGCACTTTTAAGAAATACAATACCCTAATTGCGTAACAGACTATCAGTCACAATCGGAATAATTTTGAAGCCTATTGCTAATCCATTGCCTCATATGTTCGAAATATTTGTCTGCTCAACAACATAAATAACGCAATGGATGTTTTTGAGCTGACAAAATGAAAGCCATTCCTACTGTTAGTGTGTTACGCAATTACCCTGCAGGAGTAATCTTGTGTTCTATCGCCAAATAATATAATTTCGCTTGTACCACAACACACCATAATATGTACCTATTCGTAATTAATGCCAGCTCATGTCCAAGGACGATGTAATGCATTAATGTCATTCTCATAACTTAACACCGGAAGCAAATGCAAACACCGGAAGCCGCCATCTTGTAACGGATGTACAGGTTAAATGGATTATTATGTTATTTTAATATTAAGTACGTCAGTTAGGTTAGGTTAGGTGTTAGGTCTTCATGCCTCTGTGAATGTAAAGGTTATTCAGAGGCGTCCATAATAAGCATAGCTTTTTGATGAAAATATAAAGGTGTTGTTAGGTTAGGTGAAGGTTTTTTTGTCAATAGTCAATTGTCTGTTATACATTTTGAAATCTACAACTTGTCGTGATGACCCAGTGGTTAAGGCCTCGCTTCTCCTGCACTCACACCACAGAAACAGGTTTTGTCGACGGAAGAATAGACAACGAGAGATTGTAAACAGATTTATAAAGAAATCTGTCATTTTAACTATTCTATCTGTCACATTAAATTCCATCCTGATGGCACTACTGAACGTTTCCGTTACCTTCAGTAGCTCCATCAGTCGCAAATTGTTGGGGGCAAAGAGTTTCAAATCATCTATGTAAAGGAGGTGTGATATGACCTGACCACCTCTTCGTAACCGATAGCCTAGACCTGAATCCTCCAACAGTGTGCTTGAAGGATTCAAGGTTACGCAAAACCATAGTGGACTCAAACTATCGCCCTGGGCCGGCAGTCTCGACATAGATACCGACAAAAATCGGTCGTTAAGTCCAATCGATGTCAAATTTATTTAATAGATTTTCAACCTTATACTTTGGAAATAAAGTTGAAAATCTATTAAAGGAATTTGACATCGATACGACTTAGCGACAGATTTTTGTCGCTATCTAATGTCGAGACTGCCGGCCCTGGAATATTCCTCGCTCAATCCTGATCGGTTCATCGGTCCTCCGGATCTGTTGACATCCTGGATAGAGAAGGATTGTCCTCCACTGCCCCATACACGACATCAAGAAGGTGCGTAGAGTTGCGTCTACGTCTTCCGTCGAAAAAATCCGTTTCTATGGTGGTCATGCTGTCTTCCGTCGACAAAACGCACTAATAGTAGGAATGGGTTTCATTTTTGACAGTTCAACAACATTCATTGCGTTGTTTACGTTGTTGAGCAGATTTTTTTTTTCCAACATTTCAAGCAATGGATTAGCAATAGGCTTCAAAATGATTCAAATTGTGACTTTCTATGGTGGTCATGCTACGCGTGCAGCACGAGTTTGTGGGTTCAAATCCGGGCAAGTATCAATTTGCCTTTTTTAATTCATATGTCCTTTTCATAGGCCTTTGTCCTGCAGTGGAACTGATTATTATTTTATTAAAACATAAAAATGTATGAATTTTTAATCCTCTTATGACATTTAATGGATCCGAGTTCCGCAACTCCGAAAAATTCAAGATGTCGAATTAAAAAAGGCGCTTTTGTTTTTCTGGTTACATCCGCACTCACAGACGTTGATAAAAGTTAATGAACTATTAACTTAAGATTAATAAACGGTGAACAAAATAGTTCATAATAAAAAGTCTTTAATCAGTAAACCGGCTGCCTAACCTCATCTAATCATCCATGAGATTTGACAACTAATTGGATTGAATACGTTTTTTAGGTTATTTATATTTTAGCATGGAGTCAAAATGTCGCTTAAGTAAGGAAGGTGAAGTTCACGTTAATCATATAAAAACAAGTACACAAGTACTTACAAAAATGTTTATTTTTGCAAATTTTTCCGTTTTTATATAATTGTATGTTTATAACTATTTTTAATTAATTAGGTAATTATATTTCTGTACAGTAAAAGCTTATGTTACGGGGTTGGGTTAGCCCTACGTGATGTAATGTAATGTGGTTACACCATGGACAAAATTGCATTATTTTTTTGTAAAATCTATTTTTTTTTGCGTTGAAGATCAATCGACTTAAAAATTGCACAGATTTCGTCAATAAAACAAAAATAAAATATTTACAAGGTTGTATTTGTTTTTTGGTAAAACTGTTAGACGAAACGAAAAAAAATGTTAAAAACATCAGTTTTATTTTTCATTTTTTTTTGTATTATTTAAGTTATTATAATAATTATTTTAATTATTTCGGTACAGTAAAAGCTTATGTTACGGGGTTGGGTTAGCCCTACAGGTTGGGGTCACACCGTAGCGAAGCTCATGAGATGGATCAAGCGAATACTGTTAGGCCATGGGGATTTTTATGACGATTTTATAACATTTTTATGGGAAAAAAATCTCTTTTTCATCTGCCCAATTTGAGTTGGAAGCTTGAATTTTTTTTGTCTCAATATGCTATAAGAGACCTTGGGCTGTCAAGTAACAGCGGTGTATTTCCAGAATAGGCTGAATTTTTTTCTAAACATCTGCCTGGCGTTTTCCTAACTATGTTGGGGTCAGATTCCAGTCTAACAGGATGCAGCTGAATACTAGTATTTTACATGGAGCAACTTTGTGACCTCCACAACCCAGTGTCTGGGTAGCATGATACCCCTTGTTAAGAGGGCATGAATAATGACTCATAACTTGTGGAAGCTAGATATTTACTAGCTGCGGTTGAAACTTCTTGATCTAATGATAAGAAGCTTTTTATGTTTACATATTAAAAATATAGGTCAACTGTGTCTAGTAATTCTACCTCAAAAAATTGTAGACAAAAGGTTATACATAACTAGAATATTCTTTTCAGGTTAATTTTTTATTTTTATTTGATTTTAGATCCACAAGCTTAATGAAGATTGATTTTGGTTAAGGATTATTAGAATGAACTCATATAAAAATCCTTTAGAGATCCCCTATAGAATAATTTTCCCAAGAAAACACAAAAAAATCGTCATAAAAATGTCAAAAGACAGTTTTGTTTGTTTTTATTGTTGTTATATGCTAGCGGCGCTGGGTAGAAAATTAACAAAATTATAAAAAAAAGTATATAGACACTGAAGAACCCGGTTTTAGGCACAAGCTCATGGGGTTGGGGAGATGAGTGCTGTTATTAAGGTATGGTGAAGTCAAAATGCTCCTAAAAGGCTGAACAGCCCTTTTCCTAAGTATATGGTGTATTTAAAACATCACGATGTCTCTGTCATCTTCAAGCAATTGACAGAAATATAACGATGTTTTTAATTTGTTCGTGAAAATTGAATTCAAGCTCTCATTTTATTTTTATGTGTAGTGCAAGTAGGCCTAAGTCTCTAACTCTTGAATTAATTCAAAACCATCCTTTTATGACTTTTAGAGTTCTTTTGGGTACCATACTCCCCTACCCTATACCTTTTTGGGCCACTAAAAGTAGTGCAATCCTCTTGGGAGTGTAGTGAGAAATTCTACAACCTGACTCATTTTTGACTCTCATAATAATCATCTCTCAATAATAAGCATCGATCGATCGATGTCGACCGCACAATATACTGAATCGATCTATAGTGATTGATGTATCGACAACTGATCTAAAATCGATGGACTAGAGTTATCTACACCAGATAGTGATACATGTATACGGAATGATTGATCGTTTAAAGCTACAAGCCAAAAGCGACAGTGTGGGTCTAGTAAAATCCTTTTAAAATTACTGTTTCTATCCAGATTTTGTTGTCTGGCTCTAGTTACACCTGTCAGTGGTCTTTTCTACACAAGTTTAGTGTCTAACCAAACTAGCTACTGTCATTATACCTCTTAGGACTATTCTCTAGTTTAAGCAGATTTATAATTTTACTTTACTTTCATAGCCTGTTATCCTTAACAAAAATCTTCAGCTCAATTCAACACCACTCAAAGAATACCAATCGAAAATCATTTCGAGTTGCTTTTTATTTTTAAAGTATCCTTTGAGCGACGTTCAGTGGAGTCGATTAATTTGTTAAAGAAATACGATGGTCGCCCAATAGTTTGCAAAAATCTTTGAGTTTTTCTACCTACTAGCATTATAATGGACCTTAACATATGCACTTTAAAAACGACAATTTTGCCCTAATAGCTTTGGTTAGCTGCCTTTCTCTCCCAACCCTCATTTTGACTTCACCAACCCAAACGCCCAGCACCATCCAGGGGTAAGTGAACACCAAGAACCTTGGGACCAACAGGGACCACACCATTGACCTGCTACACCAGGTCAACTACTCACAGTCTCTGCAGGTGTCTTAGTCTCAAAAATAGCCCCTCTGGCAAGTGACCCAGGCGGTTATTGTTGAGTCTCCTGGAAGGAAATATTAATATAGTCCAGCGTTTCTTAAACTGTGGAGTTATTTGACCTCTTGGTACAAAATTGGTTTTAAAACCCAGAATACTCGGCGATCTGATGATCTAATGCTTAGTTTTGCACAGAAATTGTATAGTAGGGGTAATTTCAATGAAATCTGGAAATAGATTTTAAATAGTTTTATTTTGAAACACGAGAAAGAATCGAAAATACAATTCTGTTATTTAGTGTTCGCTTTGAAAGTAAACTGTAAATTGTTTTTAAAATAAAGACATAAACGTCAACAATTTTGAACTGCGAAACCAAGAAAAATAAATGATTTAAAAAACGCTAAGACGACGCTGCAAAGTCATTGCATATGGAACAAACGCAATAAGAAATTCCAATTGGAGGTTTTCAAATTGGAATGTCACAATTTTCTATACGACGTAAGTTTGTTGTGAGGTTTCACACTCCAGACTTTCTTAATGGTTTTAGAATTGAAAACTTACTATGTAGCTTCAATCGTATAAGTAAATACTGTAAAACGATCACTGAAATAACCTCGCTTTAGATTTTTTTACAACATAATCTTTGTTCGATTTTTCCTGAAAACTTTTCCCTAACCTAACAATAATTTGTCCCCTTATTTCTAAATTGGAAATGATCCTCATGTTAAGTATTTCAGGACTAAAACCATTAAAATGTCTGCATGTGATTAAAGTAAAATTAATTAAAACATTATGCAAATGTACTCACAGTCGCTCTAACGCATTCAGTTCTAGGAAGGCATCCCTCTCGATCGTGTGTATTAGGTTCTCTGATAGTTGTCTGAAAAAGAAAAAAAAAAACAATAAAAAAGGAAGCACCAAATAATAAGTTGTATTGGGAAAACTTTAGCAGCAGATAAACTATAATAATTGTTATGAAATGTTTGACTGGAAAGAATTGGATTTATATTTTTTGTTATTAAAATGGTTCGTTCTTTTTTTATAATATTCTAATTTTTTTATGTATTTAATCCAGTAGAGCAAGAGTACACTTTTAAGTAATCAAAAGTTAATTCTTCACTATCATTAATTGACGTTTCACAGGGCGGCCGTGAATAAATAAATACATATTTTATTAAATATATTTTTAAATTACCAATCAGCTTGTTGAAAGGACAAATGGCCGCATTTTATTGACTACAATATAATCATATTGATATTTTTTAAAATAAGGTTGATACTTACAAAGTTTTCAAGTCCTTCAGGCTTTGAAAGTCGCTCTGAAAAATGATTGTGATGTTGTTGCCCTGTAGATCTCTGAAACAATAGAAAAATATGATGATTTATTTTTATGATCTTGCTTGACAAATAGAAAGAAAATAAAGAAAGAAAGAAAAATACAACCGGTTTAGAATGTTTTTATTTTGGAGTGAGTGTCGTTCAAATTAAAATATGTTTAATATAGTTAATTAATTTTTAACGGAGGGCCCTAAGCAATACACTTTAGAAAAAGACACTGCCTCTGCCTTTTCATAGTGCTTTGTCTTACAAATTTCTTTGAAGTAGATCATCCAAAACGGTATAATCATACCGGTAGGTAAATATGAGCAGTAATACACATAACTTTTTTTTTTTGGAATGGCAACTCGCAGGCTAACCTAGGAGGTTGTCGGCTGCTTAAACGGGCTGTCCTGTGGATGCCTTAATTAATAAATAAAAGTCTCTAGCCAGGGCATAAAGCTTGTAAACTAAGTGACTACACGCTAAGAGCACCTCCTGTGGGGTACGGAACTGGCTTAGGGCGTCGCTGGGGGAGGGCAGCAAGGGACCTGGGACAGGCTGGATAGGGTCATGATTATTTAGGGGCAGTCGAATTATGAACCTGCAACTTTTTTACGGGAAGAAGAAAATTTTACAATAGCGCATCGCGGCAAGAAATGAGGTTCAAAACAGCGTTGTGTTTGATGTTATTTGAATCGAATGACCACCAAAATAAAAGTAATTTTGCAGTTTTTATTCAATTAAAAAATAAATGCACGGCTCAGTGGAATAATTTTTAGGTATTTCTTTAGTTGATCGAGTTCCCTTTATTATCATTATTCTATTTTTAACCGATTTCAAAAAAAGGAGGAGCTTCTCAATTCGACAGTATGTTTATTTTTTATGTGTGTTAGCTCAGAATTTTTTTCTGGGTGAACCGATTTGGATGATTCTTTTTTATTTGAGAGCTGGTGCTTCACATGTGGTCCCATTTAAATTTGATCAAATTCTGACCAGTACTTTTGAGTTATCCTTAATACTGCGTATTTTTTCCACTCCGTTTATATTGATTTAATTACCTGTCACTGTTATTTACATATCAAGTAGTGCTATACGAATGAGTGTGGGGTAGGTACCACAACTAAAAAGTGAAAAATAAAAACGTTTTTCCAAAAAAACAGCCGACTTCCAAAAAAAAAAGCACTAAAAAAACGTGAAAAATTACTTTAATTTCGGAAGTCGGTGGCCAAAAACGAAAATACACAACCAAAGACACCGACTTTCGAAATTAAAGTTATTTTTCACGGTTCTTAGTGTTTTTTTTTGGAAGTTGGTTGTTTTTTTTGTAAAAATGTTTTTTATTATTTGTTGTTATAGCGGTCATAGTTGTACACACTCTGTGAAAATTTTAACAGTCTACCTATTACGGTTCAAAAGATACAGAGATAGACAGACGGACAGACGGACAGCGGAGGCTTAGTAATAGGGTTCCGTTGTCACCCTTTGAGTACGGAACCCTAAAAATGATGAAATAGAAAGTTACGGGCAAAAGCTTTTATCCTATATTCTCGATATAGGAATCAAACCTTGAACCCCATAATCCACAGCGTCAACTTGTCCACCGTACCACATAACAACTTAGTCGCCATGAAAGGACTCCATTAGTCCTATAGCGTCAATAAAATGGTTTATATCCCTAGATTACAGACATTAATGTTAGTTGTAAACGTTTGTGCTTTACGACTGAATTGTGGAGTATTATGACCCTTGGCTGTACCAGGATTTTAGCCCTTAAGTCCTTTTTTAAGTCCAGTATTCCCCAAACGTCAACGCAGAGGTGTAGAGAACACTTACATTTCAGCAGTTTTGTTGAAGTCCCATGTAATATGGGGTGAGTATATCTTTAAACTGCACACAAATCCACACTCCAGGCTGTTACTGACCGGAGGACATGGTGGAGCTTACGGTGGAGGTCTGCCCGGCTTGGGCGTCTCTCGCGTCTCGCCATGGTACGGAGCGAGAGGGAATGGGAAGCCGTCACCTCCTTCCGCGAAGCAGTAATGCTCGCGAAGGAGGAGGCGGAGCGCGTGAGAGAGAGGCAATCTTTGCGCCCTCCCACCCCTAGTTGCCGCAGGAGGAGACACCCTGGGCGTCGGGAGTCGATTGCCGACTCCCGGCCGCCGTAGGCGCGGGCTTGCGGATGGCGAGCAATGGACAGCTCGCCGTCCGGTAAGGACCAGGCCCAGGTCGACGGCACGTCGTGTTCTACGCGCGCCTCAAAGATATGTCAGCATCATTGACGGGGTCCGAAAGGGCCGATGCCTGCCGGGGTCGCGGATTGTTCGGAAGAGTTACCGTGGCCCTGGCGCACAGGCAACTGAAGGAACACGGGTGGGTTTTAGTCAGTAAAATACTGACACGCCCTTCTGCTCCGCCCAGAGCGGGAGAATTCATTTGATGATTTCCCACCCAAATAAAAGGCTGTTACTGAGAAAGGAGGTCACCAAAAGCCCATACAACTTTAACCAAACATGTACCTCCAGGGACACGTGCACCAAATCGTAGAGAAAAAATAGAGTAATTTGAAAATAATTATACCTATTATTGTCCTTAAATAATTTAAAACTGCACAGTATTTTATTTTATTCTAATAATCTGTAACACAATTAAAATATGGCAACTTTGCATTTAAAATTGCGTTACATTTGGTGGACACTCGGGTTGACATTATTTCGTAAATGTCATTCACATGTCATTCCGTTCGTTCGTGAAACAACAGTGGCTGAAACTGACAGCAGACAGCTGTCAACTAGACAGTTTTTTTTTAAATAAATGAGGTAGTTGTGCGTGTGGCAACATGGTGTGCTTTTTATTATGTTAAAAGTTATTTTATTCTTGTCCCCGGGTTACCATAATAAAAATATAAACATGCAATATTATTACATTAAGTGTCCCTCGGTATTTCGGTTGGGCAGATTTTAGAGGCATCCTTTCTAATGAAAAAACTCAACTTACATTAATTCACTCCATGCATTTGCACTGCAGGTAAAGCCTATACTGGCTAGAATAAATAATACATAGGTACATACATAAAATCACGTCTGCTTTCCCCGAAAGGTAAAGCAGAGATGTAACCTCAAATAAAGAAAAAAAAATAACACCCCGTCCTTTTTGTTTTTCTACCTTTACGTATTTTTCTTTATTAAGGCTCCCACAGACAGGCGCGACGCGACAGCGCTACACAAAGGCGCCGCTCGTCGCGCGACACTTGGTGCCTTTGTGTCGGACGTCGCGTCGTACCAGTGTGTACGAGCCTTTAAATGTTTTGTGTACATAAATGATTACAGAAAGAAAATAAAGAAAGAAAGAAGAAATAAATCACAACTTTATACTTCCTTCTCTTTCATATTTTACCTTTTAGTAAAGGACAGCATTAAATTCAATATAGTTAGTACCATGCAGAATTGGTACCATTAACTCATATATAGGTAACTATGGCGCCCCGCGGTCACACAGAAATGGCACTTTAACGGCACTTAGTGCCACTAAATGTGCACACTTCACTAATGCTTTAAGTGCTTCACAACTTAGTAAGGAACCGTGTTTCATGTGTCTTTGACTATGAATATGAAGATGTGTGGTTTTGTGACGAAGTGTAAAGGTAACCTCTAGTAAGAATATTATATTAATCTATTTGACGTTTGTAACAGATATTAGTTGCTCTAATGGCCGCAAGAGCGACTGCTGAGGTCGGGGGGAGAGGAGGGGGGGGGGGGGCAATCAGAAATTTCTGAACCTGGAAACATAATTATTAGGTGATATTTATGTAGTATGTAGGGGAAACACCCGCAGGAGATCCTGCTATATAGGTAGTCAAATAAATAAACATAATAATAATTATGCATTTATAACCTTATACATTTATTTAGATTATTTAATTTATTTATTTATGCATTTATATGATTTAAATTGTTTAATTAGACATCTATTTTTTAAAGTAATTTTCGAGGATGTTCAGCAAAACGGTTTATGACGTTTCCCATGATGGATTCGTCCATCTGTTTCAAGTTTTTATGTACACTGAGAATTCAAAGCCCATTTAACTAACGGGTGATTCATTTAGAGGTACTTTTTTATCTATGGATTTGTTGACAGATAAAGCGTCAGTCGTGTTATTCTATCATGATATTTTTGTTCAGTATAGTTTGACATTTCATCATGGAAAGACTTAGGCCGACACAGCGTCTACAAATTATTCAGCTGTATTACGAAAATCAGCTCTCTACGAGGAATGTGTTTCGTGCACTTAGAGCAACTTATGGTCCACATAATTGGCCTACCGAACGCACGATTCGCTATACGATCGAAAAGTTTGAAAGCCAATTTACATTATTAGATAATACACGACCAAATAGACCACATCCAGCACGTAGTGAAGAAAATATTGCGGCGGTAGCTGAGAGTGTACGCGATGACCGCGAAGAATCGATTCGGCGCCGTTCGCAACAGCTTGGCTTGTCGTATGCGACAACTTGGCGTATTTTACGTAAGGATCTTCGTTTAAAAGCATACAAAATTCAACTTGTGCAAGAATTGAAGCCGACAGACCTACCGAATCGTCACCGATTTAGTCTTTGGGCTCTTGAAAAGCTTGAAGAAAATGCACTGCTTTCGACAAGAATTTTGTTTAGTGATGAGGCACATTTCTGGCTTAACGGATATGTCAACAAACAAAATTGCCGTATTTGGTCTGAAGAGCAACCTGAAGAGATTCAAGAGCTGCCATTACATCCAGACAAAACAACGGTTTGGTGTGGTTTATGGGCCGGTGGCATCATCGGTCCATATTTCTTCAAAAACGAAACCGGCCAGAACGTAACTGTCAATGGCGACCGTTATCGTGCCATGATAACTGAATATTTGTTGCCTGAAATTGAAGCCCGTAATCTCCAGGACATTTGGTACCAACAAGACGGCGCTACTTGCCATACAGCCCGTGAAACCATGGCTTTATTGCGAGAACAATTTGGTGAACAGATAATTTCGCGCTTCGGACCGGTGAGTTGGCCGCCTAGATCCTGTGACATCACACCCCTAGACTTTTTCCTTTGGGGCTATATAAAGTCCAAAGTCTATATGGATAAGCCGCGTACGATTGAGCAACTGGAAGCCAATATTACTCGCGTCATTCGCCAAATACCACTTGAAACGCTCGGACGCGTCATTGAAAATTGGAACTGCAGGATTGACCATGTTAACCGCAGTTACGGACAACATTTGAAAGAAATAATCTTTAAAAAATAAATGTCAAGAATGATTGTTTTGTATGATAATAAAGATAATCCGATACATTTGTAAATATTATTTTTTTTTAGTTTTAAAAAAAGTACCTCCAAATGAATCACCCGTTAGTAGGTACGTAGGCATACACGATCTAAGGGGAGCAGGTGTCCCCCCTGCCCCCTCCGGGTACGCCTATGCCTCGGTTCGATTCCCGTGTCGGTTTTCTGCAGGACTCAGGCAGGTTTCACATCTCCGCCGTGAAGCTACAGCAACGAAACCCCAATAGTTCCGCCATGACTTGTCCGTTGTACGACAAGCGAAACAGAAGCGAAACGCACAGATATGATTATGATTCTATCTCTTTCCCGCGTGATTTTGCCGGTCTGCTCGGAACCTGGCTACAACTTAACGCTCAGCCCGCTATTTTGTTGCGGTGCCGCGTTTGTTTCGCTTTTATCTGTGGCGGTCGACAAATATGTAAAGCGAAATTTCCGTTTTTTTGTAAAATAGATATTGTTTTTACAGAAAAACTAATATAAAAGGTCCGAAGTAGACCTATATTGTATTAACTAAGCCGAAAGTGATGATATTTTGCTCCGATTGCTATAATTTAACTGACTCTCATGATATTCCGCTACCCGAATCGCGACAAAATGTAGTAATGTTTGGCAGTGGAATTCGTTAAGCGGTTTCCCATCATTATTTTCGCGTCGGAGGTGTGCTAAAGCCCTTAAACATAACTTGAGGGAGTTGTATACACCTTTGCCTAACCCTTCGGGAAATAAGGTGTTATGTTAAAAAAAATGTTTTTAATTAACAATACTGTAGGCAGGCTTATTGAGGTATGAGGAACAGGGTGTAAAGTTCACTCATACCCTATGGAAAAGGGAGGATCCTCCGACCAGACAGGTGTCGTGTCTGGTGTTTAGTGTTGGGACGTTGTATACATGCTAGTTGCCCGGTAAACTCTGCTTGCGCGATGCAGAATTTTGCGTGACGTCAGTGTGACGCGTAGCGTACATTTGGCGATGTAGATGCCGCTACAGGCTGTTCGTTGTTGCTGTTGTTTGACTCTGGTGTGCGCTTTGCCTCAAGTTTTGATGCGACGTTGCTTCGCGATTCTGGTAGAATAATATCCAAGAAGTTTTCACAGAAATTGTCCTACTAGAGTTGCGTCGTGCTGTCGCGTCGCGCCTGTCTGCGGGAGCTTTAATGCGAAAGTATGCCTAAACAACTGAATCGATCGTTATGAAAGACAGATCGGTACCCTGGGATCTGGGGGAGGACACAAGCTACTTTTTATCCTGGATATTTATATAAAAAAATGATGAAATACACATACAGGGTGGCAGGAATATCGACGCCCAACCTATTACCATGGATTCAGTACACGATTCTGAAACCCCCGGAGGTGAATTTTTATCGCGTTATTTAAAAAAAAATTGGTCTAATTGTAGAGCATTTTTTTTTTAATAACCGGCGGAAAATTTACATCTTACATCTACAAAAAAAATACATCTAAAAATTATATCATATACATCTAAAAAAAAAAACATTTTGTTCATAGAAAAGTGCAATTCCTACACGGTCAAAATGTATTGACATTTTGACCGTGTAGGTATTGTACTTTTCTATGAAAAAGATGTATTTTTATTGATAACCGACGTCATCGTCGATCATGAGCTGAATTCATGGTTTCAGCTTGCGCGTCGATGTGCCGCCCTGTATATACGCAGATAAAGTCGCGGGCAACAGCTATAAAAATTAAGTCTCTCAACTCAATAAAACCGTAACATTTCCGACCATAAACAACAAACGATCATAAACAAAACATAGTGTTGTCCAACAAAATTAAATTAGTCGATTCCCAAGCCAATAAAAATTAATCTAACGATTATTACTAATCGAATCACTTTGATTCTCACGTAGAAAGCGATTGCGGCAATACTATCGATTATCGAGCTATCGGGAACAGACGATAATTGCTTGCTACGAGTATAATTGCTGGATTTACAAACAGCGCCCGGAATAGTGATGTAATGATGTCGGTTTTAATTTTTATCGATGTTTTTTTTTTTGTTTTTGTTAGTTGTTTATGATTTTGATTATGTTGTTGATTTTTGTGGATTAATCAATTTAGTAAATACTAGGAGTACCTGAGTTTTTGTTAAGGTATAATTCTCAGTCATTCTGTGATTTCTGGAGAAGTATAGGCTGGCCCCTCTATACCTTAAAGTATGTTGTCAAGAGTATGGGCAGCACTGTCCTCCTAATAACAAAATTAAATATACTGCTATTACCTATCTATCTGCCAAGCGTGGTGATTAACCCTTTGTACGAACGTGGATCCACTCGAGACACAATGGCTTTTTAATTATTTCTGTAATTACCGCATTCAACCGGTTACTACCATTCATAAGAAGTGATGAAATTTAACCTCGATATCCTTAGGTTTACCGGAAATTTGATCTTTGAAACCAAATTTAAATTATTTAAAACAATAATTAGACAAAAACTTTTTTACAAAACAAAAAAAACAACCGACTTTAAAAAAAAGCACTAAAAAACGTGAAAAATTACTTTAATTTCGGAAGTCGGTGTCTTTGGTTGTATATTTTCGTTATGGCCACCGACTTCCGTAATTAAAGTAATTTTTCACGTTTTTTAGTGTATTTGTTGGAAGTCGGTTGTTTTTTTGTAAAAAAGTTTTTATTTTTCACTTTTTACTTGTGGTACCTACCCCACACACATTCGTATACCACTACTTGATATGTAAATAACCGTGCCAGGAAATTATTAAAACATCATCAATATAAACTAAGTGGAAAAATAATACGCAGTATTAAGGATAACTCAAAAGTACTGGTCAGAACTTCAAGGTAAATGGGACCACATTATAAGCACCAGCTTTCAAATAAAAAAAGAATCATCAAAATCGGTTCACATAGAAAAAAGTTCTGAGCTAACAAACATTTAAAAAAAACTGTCGGATTGAGAACCTCCTGCTTTTTTTGAAGTCGATTAAAAAACAGAAGCATGAAAGTTGTTATTAATTAAAACAAAATTATATTCAAATAAAACATATCCCGGGAATTTGATCTAATTAAACCCGGGTTTAAATGTTTACTTGATTATTTTAAATAACATATTGTTACACAATACGAGTATAGTGCATTATGGAAAACAGAAGCATGGCAGATGTATCTAATCTAACAAATTATATTCAAATGGACTGCTGGACATCAAAAGGAAGGTGTTGTGTTTATTAAAATCATATTTCATGAGAAAATAAATCTTATTATCATAAATTATAAACATAAACGTAATTGTTTTAAAACCCATGTGAGATTTTCCATACTTACTAATAAAAATAATATATACAATACCCTAATTGCGTAACACACTATCTATCACAATCTGAATAATTTTGAAGCCTATTTCTAATCCATTGCTTCATACACATGCATACATAAACTCACGCCTTCTTTCCATGGGGGTAGGCAGAAACTACAGAACGCCATCTGCTACGATCCTTACATACTCCTTTTGCCTCGTTTACGTTCATACATCTGGTCATACACGCACGCCGGTTGCGAGTACTACGCACCTGACCTTTCTGAAGAACATCATCAATAAGGTCACAATATGTCTTCCTAGGGCGTCCCCTCCCGGCGTTTCCACTCAAATCTGCCTTGTAAATACCTTTTGTTAGTTGCCCTTCATTCAACCTCTCAACATGACCAAACCATCTAAGCATATCCTTTTAAATTTTTGTCACTACATCTTCTTTTAAACCGCACCATTGCCTTATCGCATCATTCTTCAGCCTATCATTCATAGTCACACCACACATGCTTCTCAAGGAACGCATTTCCACAGCATTTATTCTACTTTCATGATTCTTTTGCCACACCCAACATTCACTTCCATACATAAGCGTAGGCACCAGCACACCATTGTGAACAGCCAGTGGTGCTTTTTTGGACATCCATTGCTTTAGATGTTCGAAAAATTTGTCTGCTCAAGAACCTAAAACGCAATGAATGCTGTTGAACTGTCAAAATGAAAGCCATTCCTACTGTTAGTGTTACGCAATTACCCAGCTTAGAAAACCCACTGCAGGGCAAAGGCCTCTTCTCATAGAAAGTAGGCACGAGCATTGAGCAATCCCCACGTTTGCTCAATGCGTATTGTCGATTTGAGACTGTTTAGTCCAGCCCATAGGTTTTCAACGTGGGTGACGCCCTCGTGGTCGTTTGAGACTTTCAGGGGGGCAGTAGACGACCCTGAGAAAATCGGGGGGCGTTGAGATAGGCTCTTACGACTATATAATATTACACGTTTAAATACTTAGTCGTGGCAAAAGCAGGATTCGCGACCGATAGTGTAGCGGCATCTATAACGCTACATGCGAGTTACGCGTCACATTGACGTCACGCAAAATCCTGCATCGCGCAAGCAGAGTTTACCGCGCAACTAGCGTATATACAACGTCCCGACATCAATCGTCGGGCAGTTGTTCACCACACACGACACCCGTCTGGTCGGAGGATCCTCCCTTTTCTATAGAGTATGAGTGAACTTTACACCCTGTTCCTGATACCTCTATAATAGTAAGTAAAGGATTCAAGAAAAAAAAAAAAAATCTCAACATGGTGGACAAAATAAGGGCGAAAATCTATGGTCTAGCCCATCTTTTCTGTGAAATCTCAGCGTGAAGACTTATGTGAAGTGAACTGTCATTCTACTTGACTACTAACTTACAGCCGGGCGGCCAGTGGGCCGTACGTTAGTGACAACAAGCCAGTATAAGCTGACCTCTTGTTCTTGGTGGCTTAAAACTCCTTCCTTCGCTAGGTCAGCTCAAGGTCAAAGCCAGATTCACATTACGGTGTTGTGTCGTGTCGTGACGCCTTCTGACGTAGAGCTAGCCAATCAAAACTCGTTGTGATTTGACGTAGTCCTGAACAGATTAGTTTGATTGGTGTATCCCGCGTCACG
Organism: Dryobotodes eremita; assembly: GCA_917490735.1. Lineage (NCBI taxonomy): Eukaryota > Metazoa > Arthropoda > Insecta > Lepidoptera > Noctuidae > Dryobotodes > Dryobotodes eremita. The sequence goes on along the minus strand of OU823269.1, from coordinate 11,679,283 downwards.
ATAGAACACGACACAGTAATGTGTTTGTGGCTTAAGGCTCCTACAAACCGGCGCGACACGCGATGCGACACAAAGGCACCGCCTGTCGCGTGACGAGCGGTGCCTTTGAGTCGCGTGCGATTCATGTCGCGTGTCGCGCCTGTATGAAGGAGCCTAGCGTTACCACTGTCGTTCAGCCTACTGTACTCAGGCTTAGTAATAATGGTGCTATATTCACTCACCGGGTACGGAACCCTAAAGAATGATGGTTCAGTTATTAATAAGCAGTGTTTGCAGTAAGTAGTCAGTCGTTTCGTATCCCTACTGCGACGTTTCGCCATCGCAGCACATAATTAATCCGCTTAGTGCAAACTTTATGAGCAGCATTCATCATTATTATACGGTTGTGTTACAGAAATAGGGTGCAGAAGTTTCAGAGATACTGATTTCAAAATAATATGTAAAATTAAAAAACCTCCGACACAAAAAAGAGCTGATGATTTTGAAACGGCTGAACCGATTTTGATAAAATATGTCTAAAAACTACTGCTAGGAAACCTGCTTTCAAATAAAATAAACCACATCCAAATCGGTTCACCCGTTTAAGAGCTACGGTGCCACATACACACACACATAGCGGTCAAAATTAGAACACCCCCCTTTTTGCGTCGGGGGTTGATTAAAACATTAAAACCAGACCTCAAAGGAACAAAATCATAGAAGAAACGATTTCGGACGACAGTGCCTGTGGTTCCAATACTTTAACACTGATACTAATTTGAACACTACTAAATAGTAGCTTTAAGGCTCGTATATACTGGCGCGACGCGACGCCCGACACAAAGGCACCGCGTGTTGCGCGACGAGCGGCGCCTTTGTGTAGCGCTGTCGCGTCGCGCCTGTCTGTGGGAGCCCTTATGGTTACAATTTTTTTTTGACCTTTTTTTTACGATTGTTTTATCATGATAAGTACTATTTTATTTTTTATGAAATAGTTTCTAACGAGTCTTTTCTTTGAACATTTGACAACACACAATTTTTATTCTGACTTGTAATTTGTACCAACACGCCAAACTGTGCAACAAAATACTAAGCGTTTCCGGTGTCCTACGTTTGGGCGGTGCCTTAAACTTTGTGCACTACAAAGGTACAAAGGCGAACTAAATGCCAGGGATTCTCTACCAGTCAACCAAGGATGGTGAAAAGATAATATAAATTATATATATATATATTAATACTAGCCTTTGCCCGCGGCTTCGCTCGCGTTAATTTAGAATATGACAATCAATTCGGGTTGTTTGGAGAATTATAGTTAAGGGGATGAAAAACCGGTCTATCGACAGTAGACTCACAAAATGAAAAAGCACTTAACACATTACTAAAGTTTCTATAATAATATAATTCAATCACGATTCCAAAGACACGACGTGGCGCCATCTATTATCATAAGAACGTTATTGTTGTTTGCCTCGGGAACAGTACTTTTTTTCGGGATGAAAGGTACCCTATGTCCGTTTCTGTACACCTAACAACGTATACGCAAAATTTCAGGACGATCGGTTCAGTAGTTTAGGCGTGAAAAGGTAACAAACAAACTTACTTTCGCATTTATAATATTAAGTTAGGATAGATATTTATTTTATTTATTTTATTTATATTTTTCTGTGTATTGTTATTGTAATTGTGTGCCTAATAATGACTCTACTGTTACTCTATAGCTCTAGCTCTCTAGCTTAGGCACCAGTCTCCCACAGTATAATTAAACCAATTATGTATTGTTCTTAATAATTTGAAAATGTACTTATATATTGTGGTGAGAAATAAATCATTATCTTATCTTATTATCTATTGTTTATTAATAATAAACAAATAAATATTAAAAAGGTATCATAATATTATAACATTTACATTCTACAATGACTTGCTTGATCTTCATCTATAGTAATCTATAGTTATAATGAAGCTAAAGAGTTTGTTTATTTGTTTGAACGCGCTTATCTCTGAAATCACCAGACAGATTTGAAAAAATCTTTTTGCATCTGGTAGCTCAATGCATGAGGAAGGTTATAGGCTATTTAACATCACACTAAGACCCTTAGGAGGCGAGCAAAAAGAAAAAAAAGTCACGGCGGGCGATGCGATGCGACGCGGTGGATCAGGGAACGAAGCAGTTTTATAAAAATGTGGCTGTTATTTTAGTACACATACTTGTATCTTGTGCCTTCCACGTGAACGAAGCCGTGCGCAGACGCTAGTAGGTAATTAATAAGCATACAGTTACAGAAAAATACTGTTCTTCCAACTTGTCCGTACTGAAACTTCTGCACGCATCTCTGTGCGCACTAATTCCCGAACGAGGAGTAATTGCTTACGCAATGCAGTTTATTTTAGAACCGTTTTGTACCGTTTTATTGTTACAACAATGTTTTACTTTCCCCCCACGAAAGTTACTCCAAAGATTGTGGAAAGGACAGCGTCATCATTTGCTTTTATATTTTACTTGAAACTTTGATCACTTGAGAAAATCATGATGAGGAGGGAGAAAACGCATACGCACTGAAAGAGTGATGAATATTAGTGTTGATGGATGAAGAGAGAGAGGAAGGCCCAAGAAAAGATGGATAGGTGGTGTGAGGAATGATGTGAAAGAAACGGGAGTGAATGATAGCGGGGGCGGTTGACAGGCGGGGGATGGAAGACGAAAGCGTGTTGCGCAGACCTCAAGTAATATAGGACAAGGACAGGAAGATGATACGAGATGTATTGAGATCTACATTTTGGAATGGGCAACTAGCTTCAACTTTCTGACTAACTGACCGACTCTTTGACAATTCAAAAGTGCCTGTAAATGGTTTAATTGGAATGAATGCTTTGAGTTTGAGTTGAGTTTCGATAACTAGACAAATCGAAAAATATCTTGTTACAAAAAAAAAAAAAAAAAATACCGAATTTCAAAAAAAAAACACAATAAAGTTAATAATAACTTTAATTTCGGAAGTCGGTGTCTTTGGTTTTGTATTTTCGTTGTTTGCCACCGACTTCCGAAATTAAAGTTATTTTTAAAATTTTTTTGGGAGTCGGTTGTTTTTTTTTTGTAAAAATGTTTTTATTTTCTCACTTTCACTTTTTAGTTGTGGTACCTACCCCACACAAATTCGTATACCACTACTTGATATGTAAATATCAGTGACAGGAAGTTATTAAAACATCTAGGATAACTCAAAAACATCTGGTCAGATTTTGATCAAATTTATATGGGACCACGTGAGCAGCACCAGCTTTCAAATAAAAAGACTTATCAAAATCGGTTCACCTAGAAAACAGTTCTGAGGTAACACACATAAAAAAAAACCGTCTGATTGGGAACCTCCTCCTTTTTTTGAAGTCGGTTAAAATCGGCATATCCTAGAAACAAATATTTGAAGACATAATATGATATCCATCAACCCGCACTGTGCCCGCGTGGTGGATTACAGCCTATTCCCTCTCACAGAGAGGAGGCCTGTGTCCCAGCGGTGGAACCGTTATAGGCTGAATATACTTATGCTGTGTGCATAAGTGTTGCTTGTAGCTGTTTTCAGCCTCATAAGAATGAGGCTGAAAACAGCTACAGCGCGGTCACTGTCGGACTGCATAGAAAAGAAAGAGAAGCGCGATGACACAACGCTGGTAATTCATTGCAAAATCTATTGATTGGACAAGAAAATTCAAACACTATTACGTTAATATGTTGCTTGTAGAATAATCTGACAAAAAATCAGAATTATTGCATGTATATTAGTATGGTTTTTAATCGTTAAAAGAAATATTCAGAGGTATCTTCGTGATTTTTTCTATTGTATCAAATTAGTTGTAATAGGTTTTCAACACACTATCTAACTAACATATATCCTGAAGAATATCATATATTTTTCTTATTTTGTTTACTGCAGTGGATCATAATTATACTTTTAGGCTTTTAGGCCCTTAATGTGTTTGGGTGGCAAAATAAACAGGCTGACCTGATGGTACGTGACCACCACCGCCTATACTAAGTGCATTACCATCTCCAAGATGAAGTTGAACTATTTCATGAGACTGTACGTTCACCGGCAAAAATAAGTTCAACACAATATTTTTTTAATTTTGTTTTTTGGGTGGGAAATCATCAAATGATCTCTCCGCTCTGGGCGGAGCGGAAGGGCATGTCAGACTCTTACTGACTAAAACCCACCCGTGTTCCTTCAGTTGCTTGTGCGCCAGGGCCACGGTAACTCTTTCAAACGATCCGCGACCCCGGCAGGCATCGGCCCTATCGGACCCCGTCAATGGTGCTGACATCTCTTTGAGGCGCGCGTGGAACACGACGCGCCGTCGACCCAGGCCTGGTCCTGACCGAACGGCGAGCTGCCCATTGCTCGCCGAAGTTCAACACTATTTGGCAGCAAAAATTAGGGTAGTACAGTACAACTATTTTTTTAATATCCCTCGGCAAACTTCGTGTTTCATCAGTCGTCGGATTTACTTGGAAGTTGATTGAGAGCGTCCGGTCTGCAATAAGTGCAAAGGGCAACTGATAGAAATCCGACGAATAACGAAACACGAAGTTTGCCAAGGGACATTAGGGAAATAGTTGTAATGTATTTGTTTGACAAAGTCACTTTGCTGTCGAATCTACATTTTTATGCTTGAGAAACGGGCGTTATAACATCCGGGAAATCACGAATTTATAAGATATAAATATCAAAATTATCTATAATCTTATTGTTTATTCAAAGTACCATAAATAAACTCATAAGTGTATGCCATAGACAAGGCATAGATTAAATAGAACATCTGTGTATGTTCAAAAGAGGATTATGTCTCTAAACCATAGATTATAGAGCGTATAAAAAGATTTTGAAGCGTGTCATGGCATACATTTAACGTGTTTAGAAAAGATGATTTTAAATCTAACTTATTTGATTTGGGTTTGGTAAAATATTATAAAGGCTTCTTCAAACAGGCGCGACACGCGACGCGTCACAGTCTGTCGCGCGACGAGCGGTGCCTTTGTGTCGTGCCTGTTTGTAAGAGTCTTTATAATATTTTATACTAGCGACCCGCCCCGGTTTCGCACGGGTGCAATTCAACTCAAAGCATTTATTTCAATTAAACCATTTACAGGCACTTTTGAATTGTCAAAGAGTCGGTCAGTTAGTCAGAAAGTTGAAGCTAGTTGCCCATTCCAAAACGTAGATCTCTATGGAGACGAACGGGCAAGAAACTCCAAGGACACTCTTTTTAAATCAAGATATTACAAAATCCTGGGTACATTGTTCTTGTGGCTTCTATATGCGAGAACAATGAAAAAAAAAAATGATATTAAGAAACAATTCAAAATATAAGATTAATAATAAAAATAAGCCCTGGCAGTTAAGAGATGACCAGTCACAACCGACGGCACCCGTTCATGAACATGACACGTGGATCAGCACCATCCAGGTCAACCATTTTGTAGGGAACCGAGTGATCCAACACACGCGCCACCAACAGTGAGACATTTAAGTCTCAAACTATGTAACATTGCACAAATAGGAAACGACTTTTATTTTTGCTCACTGTCGCGCACGCAAAACATTGTGCTTATGGGTGCATGCAACGGTACAGTTTTACCAAACTTGCTTTCGTAACAAAAGCCGAACATGACAATGTAGATATTAATGTGTTGCCAGTGTGGAGTGATTAATAAATATTATTATTATAATTAGACTATACTACAGGATATCTTTATATACAATGTTTACAGCTGCTTTTACCTGCTGCTGCTGTACTGTCTGGACCTTAAATATGACTACCCAATGATACCCAAAGTGTTCTACATTGACCCCCATTGTTAGATGTTACACTTTTAAATCTGTGATATCTTCTAAGATATAAATTTTAATGATATGCTGTAAAGGGCAATTTTGATCTAAATTAAATGCACAACGTATCTAATGTATTAAATTGGATAAGGATTGTTTAAAATAGCTTCGTAAATAACTTTCTTTTGTAATATGTAAAAGATAAAAATGGTTACTGTGGGTTATCCTTAGGAGATATTCATATACTATTGCGGAATTTTTTGTAGATCTGTTTAAGATATACAATTCCGTAGTACATAATTATGATCTATCTCGTAAGTTTTATCCAGCGTTTGCAATGTAAGCACACAAGATCTTTGCGTGACGTCAGTGTGACGCGTAGCTCGCATGTGGCGTTGTAGATGCCACTACAGGATCATCAACCTGCGAGGTAATTGCGTAACACAAAAAATGACATTTTTTCGCAATATCTTTCATTTTGACAGTTCAGCCACGTTCATTGCGTTATTAATCGTTAAGCTCCTTAAGTTCTGATTTGAGCTGCACGATTACTGACAAATGCGTGCACTGACTGGGCAGGTCCACTCAATCTGTGTGTTTTTTCCTCAAAAGACCATTTCAGACACAAATCTACATGGTCTTCACATGATCTGACCAAGATTATGTCTGGACTTTAAAAGAGACTGTGACCTCTGAGTTTGTTTCGGCCTTTCTTCTCAGAGTAGTCAGGTAAGAATCGCCGACCTCATCTAGTTTTTAAAATATGATTGACGTGTAAAAGTGTTTGTTCAACCCTACTTACAGAAATAAAATCATTTAATGTTGTTGAGCAGACGACTTTATCAAACATAATTTATGAAGGAAGGATTAGAAATTTCCTTCAAAGCCCTTGGATTGTGATTTAAAGTGTGTAACGCAATTAGGGTGCTGGATCAAAAAGCCGTGTTCAGCAGAAAAGTTGTAGACGTACCTATAATAAAGGAAAAACGTTTTCCTAATATTTGCTATAAGCCAATTTAAAATGAGTGCTCTCTAATAAATTTCAAGTATCTTTCACAGACATATATTATTCTACTATTCCTTTTACTTTCGATCGACTTGGAGTCGAAGTCGAAGCCTGAAGCAAACGACTTTAGTTTAAACACAGTTTTAATTAAATTTAGTATTTGCATTGATTAATATCCGTCTGCAGCGGTACAGGTGAGCGGAAAAGTGATTTCGAATATAATAAAAAATAATATTACTTTATTGTATGCTTTTTCAGGGATTTCTTGTGTAAGTATTTAAAGAAATTTTTGAAAGCTGTCTCTTTATAGGTATACTACCGTTTTTTCCCCATTGTAGTAAGATTGGCAGAAACTACAGAACGCCATGTGCTATGATTCTTACGCTATACCCACGGGTACCCATTAAAAAAAAAAACTTTGCAATTGCAACATCTTGTATCTACACTTACCAATTCATTGACCTTTCTGCACCCTAATTACGCAACACACTATCTATCACAATCTGAATCATTTTGAAGCCTATTGCTAATCCATTGTTTCATATGTTCGAAAAATTGTCTGCTCAACAACGTTAATAACGCAATGAATGTTGTTGAACTGTCAAAATGAAACCCATCCTCGCTGGTTTAATTTTTGTCACAAAAAAGCCTCGGATTAATTTAATAAACGTCAGTATCTATCATAAGTGGTTACTTATAAATAAAATTCGCTGGTTAACAAATCCATTATTGTATATATTTTGCTGAAAATATAACATTGCATTGAATAAAAAAACAGGATCAGAAATCAAAACGATTACTCAGCTCAAACAAGTAAATTGATAGATAACTTTTATTACGTCTCATAATTCCAACAAGAAACAACTTCCCGTTCTTCAGTTCATTCACTCACATTCCATTCGTTCACCCGTTTATTTCAGTTAACTTAAATATCATGTTACTGTTATTGATACAAGTTAAATCGGTTCTAAGTGGTAACTTTATATGTTACTGAATCCGTTTCTATTTTATTAACTGCACGTCCTTTCTCAGTTATTGTTAATATGTTTTTGTAGTCATCGCATGAATATTAATCTATAACTACAAAAATGTCAAATCATTGATTAATTAATTAATAAAACAGACTCATTTATCCATAGCGATTTTTTGCGATCAACGTCTTCTCAGAAAATTGTAACGATTTGTAAAACTATTATACATAATTGTTATTTTATGGTTGATTATTATGTATTTAAATAGAAGCAGATATAATAATTAAAAAAAAAAGCATGCTATGTTATTTTAAAATAAATTTTCAAAGTTGCGTACCGCTAAACAAATATAAAATGTCAAATTTCTCGAAAATGGTTGACATTTGCATAGGGGTCATCAGGGGTCATTCGGTTGCAAATGACCTCTCCTACATCCACTTAATGAATTGCCGAAATGTAACCAATAACCCTTTATATATAGGCTGTTAATATTATTGTTTTATTAGTCTGTTACTATCGCGCTGTTCGACGATGGCCATAATATCACATAGAAGCTAAATGTGGCTTTACAAAAAAATTGCTGCCTTATTTTGACATTTCGCAATACTATGTCAACTGATTTGACAGGTGTTTATTATTTCCGTATTTTTCTTGATCGGTGAGTAATATTTTTAGAAGTAAAAGATAGCAATATTTTTAGTTTTATTTATTTATGTAGTGGTCTAAAGAAACGCGTGCCCAGTAAAACGGAAATTAAAGATATAGACTTTGTAGAACACAGCGAAACTGAAATCTTTATTAATAATAATTCTTATTTCATTTCATTATTCAGCGCTTTAAAACCTTAACTGTTTACCAATCGCGCCAAGAATTCATTACACCACCTCTCAAAACATACAAAATAAAAGCAATTTTAACTCCACACTTCTCGCCTCGCCTGTACTGCCTTCTTGCAGCAAGCTATCAAGTGAAACTATTCACGAACAGTAGCAAATTCTGCTTCAAATAATTACTAACTCAGACAAGTATTTAGAACTATTTCTCATTTGTTTTAGTGAGTCTTCAAGTCTGCAGTGAATTGGGTACTTGTTATGCTGGGGCCACACCAACGGTCAACGTCAATGCCCATCATCGCCATAAACCACGCGCTAATTATTCCGATAATTAACGCGATAAATTGAGTGACCACACTTGGAACGGTCAACGTCAATGCTCATTTAATCTATATATAAAAATGAGTCCCTATTTCCCTTGGTCACGGCATAATTTGAGAACGACTTTACCGATTTCATCCACCTTTTTTTTAAAGTTTTGTATTACTTTGTAGAAGGTACTTACGGAATAAAAAAATAATAAAGTTGCGATGCGATGGGGTGGGTCGGGGGAACAAGAAATTTCACGCGGACGAAGTCGCAGGCAGAAGCTAGTTGGCAATAAAATTGGCGCCAATGTTCCTTCCTTAAATTTCCTTAATCCCGTCGCGCTCACGGTACACAATGACAATCGTAGTATAGCTGCTTCAACGCAATAATTCTCGCGTTAAATCTCTTTGATGTGCCAAAAAATACCGCCACCCGAGTTATCGCCTAACGTCAAACGGCAATGTGACAGCCCTTGTCAAATTATCGCGATAAGTGCTGGCTACACCTACGGTTACCGTTCATCATCGCGATAATCAACGGCATTTCCCGTTGGTGTGGCCCCAGCACTAAGAAGCACAGCAATGTCATAATCAAATCTGTTGACGACAATAACAAAATCGGTGACGATATTACACACTAACTTGCACACTATTTTGTGCTGTAGAACAATTGTTCGAGAAACAATAAAACGTTTATTATTTTATTATTTATTTATTTATTTAACTTGCTCGCACATACACACATAAACAGATCGTAAGCACTCGGAAGCAGGTTGCAACCTGTCGGGAGCAAATTTCGACTTGACCGAAATGTCTGAGCCGCACTTTCACGTTATTGGCTGAAAACTCCAAAATATTTAGTAGGTACAACACAGGGGTCTACCCACTACTTGCGCCATGGTGTTTTCGTAATATAAGCAGGGCCAAAAGACGGGACTCCAAGTTTGGGGACCGAGAGACCGAAGCCTTGGGCAAGGGGCCAAAAAGCCCCAAGACCGATTCCTCGCGCCCTCTTCGGGGGCGCAGAGAAGACCTGGCCGGCCGTTGGTCCTGGCCGTGATTCTTGGATCTTTGACAGTCGTTACGGGTAGTCAGAAGCCCGAAAGTCTGACAACCAGTCTTACCAAGGTATCGTATTACCCAGATACTGAGTTGTGGAGGTCAGATAGGCAGTCGCTCCATGTAGAATACTGGTGTTCAGTTGCATCCGGGTAAATTGGAAGCTGACCCCAACATACTTGAGAGAAGACTATGCAGGTGATGATGATTTAGCCCTGAAACCTGAAAATTTCCCAAGGACTGGATAGGTCTACCACTAATCGACCGTGCGAGCGCAAAGCGTCTCCGTTTCAGCTTGGGCAAAAATGCTTTCGTATGTCCGGATGTCCGGCTGTTCTGCTCTAGAGGTCGCATTTTTCAACCGATTCTCGTGAAATTTTGTGAGCAGGTTCGATAATTATATGGATTTTTTTATCGATTCAGTTTATCGAAATTTTTCGAAATGTCGTAGATATGGGGGTTTAAAACGTAAAAAAAAAACATATTTCAGCCATTTCGCGCTTTTTGTTTTAAGGTGCGCAGTGAACTTGTTCTTGTTTGTTTGTCCATTTGTTCAGTTTTAAGCTATGCTAAAAAGCTAGCTAGCTAGTTAGCTATGCTATGCTATGCTGAGATAGGAGCCTTTTTGGCCTCGCACAGGTTTTTTACTTGTTTATTGTTGATTGTTTTCTTTATTATTGTTAATTTTTGTTAGTTTTAAATGCTCCTTTTTTATTTTTACTCTTTGTATTTTCTGTGCGTGTCCCAAATAAAATATTTTTCTTTCTTTCTTTCTTTCTTTCTATGCAAATATAAACTCGCGAGCCACTAGTTTTGGATACGATCGAATCAAATTGATAAAACTCCTACGGAATTTAACTACAAATATTTTTAGAGCCATTTTATTCAAAATCTCAATCAAAAATTTCGCTCATATTTTCGCCAAACATTTTAACTAGTAAATTAAAGGGGCAGTTTTCAATAAGGTTGATCAATTGTCCGCATAGCGCAGTGGCTGGCTCTCTGCCAAGCCCGCAGTGGACGCAGCGCTAAGGGAATTAAATGTGCAATCTGGGGGAAGAAAATTAAATAGGAGTATTTATTAGGTGTCTGCTAACGAAAACGGTAGCCGTTCCGCACCCGTGGCTGCAGTGAGAGAAAACTAAGAAATAAAATAGTGATCAGAAAAAGAAAAAGAGTTTCTAGTCCACAATTTATTTATAGTTTTAAGAAGCTGTGTGCTCGATAGGTTTTCTATCGGCAAACATGACTAAATTTCATACAATTTTTTAATTCCCTATTTTATCCATAGGGAAATAATTTTCAAAAATTCTTCCTTAGTTCTCACTTCATTATAAAAGGAACTTATGTGCATTTCGTGCTTCTAGACCACGGAATAGAAAAAGGAGTGTAAATCATAGTTGCGAAGTTCATTACTGCGATGTACGTTACTGCGGAAGTTTACTATCGTGATGTTTGTTGTTGCGAAAGTTCTTTACTGCGATGTACGTTACTGCGAAATTTTACCATTGCGACGTACGTTGTCGCGAAAGTTCTTTACTGCGATGGTTGCAGTTTCGATAACACACTTATGCGATGAGGGCGCTATTCTGAGAAGCATGACCCTAAGACGCACGTAGGCGTAGTCGACGGAGTGTCGCTACGCGGAGTTCCTACTACTGAATGGTTTAAAAAAAATAACCACGAAGGGGATGGCGGGGTCTAGTGAGCGAGCGAAGCGAGCGAACAAAGACCCCGCCATCCCCTTCAAACCTAAACTGTCCGAGTCGGAGTGCCCCAAGTCCCGAGCATACTTTGAAAAATTTTCCAAGTCTTCGCTTCATAGCGCCCCCGTTGCAATAGCGTGTTATCGAAACTGCAAAGAACAACATAGCGTAAAGAACTTTCGCGACAACGTACGTCGCAATGGTCAAGTTTCGCAGTAACGTACATCGCAGTTAAGAACTTTCGCAACAACGAGCGTCACGATAGTAAAGTTTCGCAGTAACGGACATCGCGGTAATGAACATCGCAACTATGATTTACACGCAGAAAAAGCAGTCCTAGCCAGAGGTTTAGACAATGCGTTATCTATCATTGAGTGAATTAAGTAGTATGCTACTGACACTCATTGCGTTCTCAACTGCCGCGTTAATTCACCTCGTCGGTCGCAAGTATGAATATTGGACGTTAATTTCCAGGTCAGGCAAAGTGTTATTGGTATTTTCCCCTATTTCTCAACAGCATCTCGGAGTCTGAAATTGCACACAGTTGGTGGCAATAGATCCGTCGCGGACTTAAACATTACTGGCGAAATGTTAAAGATTAATTAATTAATAGTGTGCTGGGGTCACCAAACAATTCGCCAAGCGTGGTTGTTTTCTCAATATTCTCTTTGATTTTGTATGAGGACTGAGTAAGCATTTATTTAGCTGTGGACGTTTGCATTTCAATGGTAAAACGTCAAATGCAGGACATGGGCCTCCCTCAAGCATTGCCATAGCAAGGCAAACTGTATTACTGTACTACAACACCACATGGACACAATTTTATTCCCAAACTTACAATAAATACAAAAATACATATGGACCTCACTTTTCTGCTCACCCCATAGCTATTAATATCAATTATCATTCGGAAACAGTTCGCCAAATACTGTATTATTGCGCCGTTTGTCAAAAGAGGGTCGGCAGAGGGCGATAAGAAGGTTTTCTAATAGGTAATTATAAAAAAAAAGATGTGTTTTTTCGTTTTAATTGAAAAAATGCGATGTTGCTTATTTGCAATTTATTTATTACTAGCTTTGGCCCGCGGCTTCGCTCGCGTTAATTTGGGATTTGACAATCAATTCGGTTTGCTCGGGGAATTATAGTTAGGAGGATGAAAGACCGGTCTATCGACACTCTAGACTCACAAAATGTATTAGGTACTTAAATAAAAACTAAAAAACTCTTAACACACTATCTACTAAAGTTTCTATAATAATATAATTCAATCATGATTCGATAGACACGTGGCGCCATCTATTACCATAAGAACGTTATTGTTGTTTTCCTCGGGAACAGTACTTTTTTTCGTGATGAAAGGTACCCTATGTCCGTTTCTGTACACCTGACAACGTATATGCAAAATTTCAGGATGATCGGTTCAGTGGTTTAGGCGTGAAAAGGTTACAAACAAACAAACTTACTTTTGCATTTATAATATTAAAGTTAGGAAGTTAGGATTAGGATTAGGATTAGGAACTTAAGATTAGGATTAGGAAGTTAGGATTAGGATAGTTAGGATTAGGATTAGGATTATTGCTTTTGGTGGTGTTCGGTAGAAAATTTATTGGCTTATTTTGTTGCGTTTTAACCCTACTACGACGACTTGCAGTGCTATTCTTTAAGTATGCAGCCTTGCATGCAGCGCTGCCGCAGCGACGAAACACGTTGATTGGCCGCTGTTTCCTCGCTGCGGCAGCGCTGTTCGCAAGGCTGTATCCTTAGAGAATAGCACCGTGCAAGGAATAAGTCGAGTTAAAAATAACCTTGTATATATCTGTCAAGGTTAACATACTGTTATTCTAATTGACATAATTATTGTGATCCAGCACCCTAATTGCGTATCACACCGTCAATCACAATCTGAATCATTTTGAAGCCTATTGCTAATCCATTGCTTCATATGTTCGAAAAATTTGTCTGCTCAACGACGTAAATAACGCAATGAATGTTGTTGAACTGTCAAAATGAAAGCCATTCCTACTGTTAGTGTGTTACGCAATTACCCCGCTGGTTCAATTACTTTTTGTTTCTGTGTGACATTATATAATCTTATTTTATTTTATATTTTTTAATGCTGTGACCACACTGACATATTTTTTTTTGTAATTTCTAATATCTGCCACATATTTTTGATTTTAAATTTGGAATTGTAAACCTTTGCATGCCCACGTGACGGTAAAATATGGAGAATTTTATTATAAAAACACCTATGTACTTACTATACCCATGTTTGCAAAGAAATAAATGATTTGATTTGATTTGAAGGTTTGCGTTTACGTGAGCCAAACAGGGACATAGCCAGTTAAAAACGATATGGATTCATGACATTAAAAATCCTCCAGCACGCGTAGCATGACCATCATAGAAACGGGTTTTGTCGATGGAAGAATAGACAAAAATGACATTCCGTGAAGACAGTACGACGGCAGCAAAGTAGAAAGAGTCAACTGCACTTTTTACGAAATTCAGTAGTTTATTCACGTTTTTCTTTTATTTTGCTTATATCTCGAAAATGGTGTGTCCTATCGCAAAAATAATGAAAATTTCGACCCGCTTGATGAAACCGTTAAACCCCTAAAACTAAACATGTAGGTAATAATTTTTCACATTTTCCATACAAAAAGCGAAAAGTTCCATTTTTCCATTCCATTTTTATACTTTGTAGCCGTCGAGTAAAAAGTTTGCTACTGTCTTTAGCATGACGATTACAAAATCAAATTGTCTTCACTACCTTAGACAACTGTCAGTTGTCAGTGTGATTTTGACGTTTGGGATAGAAAACTTTCTTCTGAAATAGTCTACATATAAAAGGACCTAGACAACGATCGGTAGAAACGAAAGACAAAATGACGAATTGTAGTCGGATTTTTACGATGCGATGTCAAAAATGGAGAAACGAAATGTCACTTTGTATAGAAATAGCTATGTCTTGTCTTCCAAGAAATAGAAAGCGTCATGCTACGCCCGCTGCACGTTACTTAGTATTTCTTCTGTATCATATTTAGATGCATTAACGGACATAATCTCATACACAAACAATCATAACAGGAAGCACAATTTGAAGGACATCCACTTTAAGTACGAGCCACTATACTAATTCTATTCGACTCAAACGCACCCGCGGGCACAGACAAGTTCTTCTGAACCACGATAATCTGAGTACAATCCACAGTTTAAGGGACTTTTCTGAGGGATATAATATAGAGGAGCTATTGAGCGGAAATGTTCATTGGAAAACGAGAAGACGATGCCGTTGGCAAGATGGAGGGGTGACCACGCGGTCAGATAAGTCCAGGAAGAGTCTTTAATAGAATAGAATAGAATACTCTTTATTATGTACACCATAAAAAATAACAGATAAAATTTAAAAAAAATGAAAAAAAAAAAAAAATATTATTTTATTAATTTATTTATTATTTAATTAATTTAATTTTTAAATGTGTAGGTAAAGAATACAAAGAAAGAAAAAAAATAAAAAAATTGTTTTCGATTTTATGTATTTTGTTTTACCTTCTACTCTTACACACGTTGTCTACATCTCTTTTAATATACTCTCCTATCGCAGGTATGCTGGAAGATATTTCTTTAGAAAAAAGCATTACCTTTGTACGTATTTTTCTGTTCCTTTCTTCCTGTCTGTTTATTTGTGTGTACATAAATGGTTAAATAAATAAATAAAGAAATCTTTGTAGCCAGCTGCAAAAAATTATAAAAACACAACTACATAATTATGTATGTACTAATCATTTGAATTTTGAACAAAACACGTGTATATGATGTCATCTCATTAAACTAATAAAATTACACAAAATAACAAAAAAAAAATATGCAAAAGGAGTTGGAGTAAGTAGACTCATTTTGCATCGAGTGTGGACTAATTTAGCAAACACCGTAATTATTGTGACTTATTTTGAGTTGTGTAGATAATCCACACTAATGTTATTAATTCGAAACTAACTTTGTCTGTATGTTACCTTTTTACGCCTAAACCACTTAACGGATTTCGATACAATTTTGTAAGGAGATAGATGGCATACAGGGGAAGGACATAGGGTACTTTTTGTCCCGGTAGCACGTTCCCGTGGGATAATTTCCGACATCCACGCAGGCGAAGTCGCGGGCAGAACCTAGCATAAAAGGGATAAGATTTGATTTTTTGTAAGTTTGTCTGTTACTCTTTCACATTAAAACGGCTAAAGAGATTTGGATGAAATTTGGCACATGTGTCGACCATGGCTTGGATTAAGGCATAGGATACTTTTTATCCCGATTTTCCGACGGGATTGACACTTATGCAGGTGAAACCGCGGGGCGTAGCTAGTAATAAATATTTAGTATCATCTAGCCATGGTCTGGGCCCCTCTTTAAAGTGAGTGACGATTCTAAAGTGCGTGTGGTGTGACCCTTTGCTGCCAACGTATTAAACTCGTGCCAACACGAGATAATCTAATGCAATTAATTGAACCGTCGAACACAAAAGTTTCTAACCTTACTGTTCTAGATTTTCGAACAAATTAAAGGTCTGAAACAGTTTCCACACATTAATGCTGTATTCCTTCCTATTTTTATTCCTTACTGTACACGTAAAATATAATTATATCGATTTAAAAATTAATTTGACAAAGTACTGGGTTTCCCTTATAGCAAACCAGAAAGCGACTTCTTTTTTATTATTTTCGTTTAAGTGGCTATTAATTGGTTATAATTGTTTTTTTATTGTATGTTTAATAATAATAAATAATAATAATTTTTATTTTCTGAAAAAAAAATAACACATTTACGGTTCACAAAAATCCAAGTAAAAATATAACATTTCAGAAACAATTGTAATAATGAAAAAAATATTTTATCACAAACACCAGCAATTAGATGATTTGGTATTTGTATATTTTTTTCTATAATATAAATAATAATTAATAATTTTAATTGAATTGAATGCATTTTTAATTTGAACATCGAATACTTATGTTTCATATTGGATTATATTCCTACGCAATATGAATTGTTACTAAAATAAATTGAATGAGGGTTTTTTGAATTGAGGTTAACTAGATGGCAGCATAAAGACTTCAGGTCCGGGCACCTGTCAAAAGTGTCAAAGTACAGTCGCCAGGAGGTCAAGCTACACGAAACTGTCAAACATCTCCAAACGATTTTAAACCTTAAAATGTTTAAGGTTAAGTTCAAAATCGAATGAGCAAATCTGACAGTTTGTAGTAACTTGATGGGTCTGTAGATATATTTTCTTTAGTCGTGACTGACCATTCCAAAATACCTGCTCATTTAGCGAGACTGGGTATTGTTCAAGACAACAAATGTTCAAGTTGCGGTTTAAATATTGGAAACGTTGATCATATGCTTTTTGACTGTCAAAATCATATGTTAGACAGATTGATTTTAGCGAGTGAATTAAGTGAATTGTGTAGTGAAAGTGTTGTGCTAAATAATACCTCCCGCCGCTTGACAGAATTATTAAAAAATAAGACTTGTTATCGAGCAATATATAAATATATTAAAAACACTTTCGAAGAAATTTAGTGAAGGAAATTAAATAAACTTAAGACTTGGCTAAAAGGTCTTAGCAACCAGGCCATAAAAATATTTAAAAAAAAAAAATAGTCGTGACTGAATGAAGAACGAATTAAAAGAATGAACGATGAACGTCATCATAAATCTAATATATAAAATTCTCGTGTCACAGTTTTCGTTGCCATACTCCTCCGAAACGGATTAACCGATTTTGATGAAATTTTTTGTGCTTATCCGGTATCTATGAGAATCGGCCAACATCAATTTTTTTTTTTTTTTTTTGGTAGGTAGGGTAGGGAGTTAGGGAGTTAGGGAGGTAGGTAGGTAGGTAGGGTAGGTAGGTAGGTAGGGTAGGTAGGTAGGTAGAGTAGGTAGGTAGGGTAGGTAGGTAGGGTAGGTAGGGTAGGTAGGTAGGTAGGGTAGGTAGGTAGGGTAGGTAGGTAGGGTGGGTAGGTAGGTAGGTAGGGTAGGTAGGTAGGGTAGGTAGGTAGGGTAGGTAGGTAGGGTAGGTAGGTAGGGTAGGTAGGTAGGGTAGGTAGGTAGGGTAGGTAGGTAGGGTAGGCAGGTAGGGTACGCCGTAGATAAGTACCGCAACCCGTGCGAAGCCGGGGCGGGCAGCTAGTACTTTATATTAATCGTCGCACTGGAAGACTTTTAGTCAAAGTGGCGCCAACTGGTGGCGTGAATTTTCATGAAAACCCTGTTTTAGGATTTCACAAAAGATTCTCTTTTCCACAAATCATTTACAATACAGTCTTACTCAAACCCTGTATCGTGTTCCCCCTACTCGCCCGCGGCTCCCTACTTTCATAAAACGCTTCGAAGGAATCCTGCAAATGATCTTCATTGAACTTCTCTATGTACAGTCACGACAAAAAACATGTAGGTACTCTCATTGTACTAAACAATATTCAAAAGCAGTTTTCTTGTAATTGTATGTAATTGTAATGTAATTGTTACAAATTGTAAATTATGAAACAATTTTTGAAAATGTGTTTTCGGAAATCACCATTGTGTTACCCAGTAACCGGGTTGTAGGTCAGATAAGCAGTCGCTCCATGTAAAATACTGGTTAGACTGGGAGCTGACCCCAACATCGTTAAGAAAAGGCTTAAAAATTATCTATCATTAACTTTAATTGACCAGCCCAATATCAAAAAAAATTTAATGCTTTCAATCTGTCATATTTTTAACTCACAGAGTTCCAATTTAAGGCTCCTAGAAACAGGCGCGACACGCGACGTGAATCGCACGCAACACAAATGCACCGCTGGTCGCGCGACAGGCGGTGCCTTTGTGTCGCTTCGCGTGTCGCGCCTGTTTGAAGGAGCCTTTACACTTGTCAATTATAGGTTTATAATGACTGATGAATTTTAAGTAATTATTCTAAACTAGCTTTTGCCCGCGGCTTCGCTCGCGTTAATTTAGACTTTGACTATCAATTCGGGTTATAATTCAATCATGATTCGAAAGACACGTGGCGCCATCTATTATCATAAGAACGTTATTGTTGTTTTCCTCGGGAACAGTACTTTTTTTCGGAATGAAAGGTACACTATGTCCGTGTCTGTACACCTGACAACGTATATGCAAAATTTCAGGATGATCGGTTCAGTGGTTTAGGCGTGAAAAGGTAATAAACAAACAAACAAACTTACTTTCGCATTTATAATATTAGTTAGGATTAGGATTCCAAAGTAAGTCTGCGCAAAGTACTTCTAATTTAAATCATTACTTTGGGAGAAAATCGTTCCCGAATTTCAATACTCAATTCTTTATTGCTTTCCATATGTATTACATAGATGGTCTAACAAAGTAATAGATCAATATGGACCCGGTTAAAAGAGTAACGGTGGAGTTTCTTGCCCATTCTTCTCCATACGAAACTACCTTTTCGAAGGGGCAACTAGAATCAATTCTATTTTTTTGTAAATTTTGACGTTCAAAAGTGCCTTTTATGTGCCTATTTGAAATAAATGATTTGACTTTGACTTTGACTTTGACCCTGTCGGGCACAGCAACATTAGGAGAGAGGAAGAGGGCTAAGCAGAATTCAAGCAATTCAATATTATAAAAAAATTGTTAGATAAGTTTAATTGGGTTGGTTTGGTTTTCACATTGTACACATCTAGTTGAACCTGACTGTACATATTGCACACAACAATGTATATCAAGGGGGGTAAGCAGTAAGCTGAGATGGAAGTGCTTGCTTTGATTTGAAAAAGAGAAAATGAAAGAAAGAAAGAAAATACCGTTAAAACCGAATATCGTTGTTCTTTTTTGTTTGAAAAAGTGTCGAGTAACACGTTTCTATCCCCTAAGCCCAAGATAAAGCGGGGTAATTGCGTAACACACTAACAGTAGGAATGGCTTTCATTTTGACAGTTCAAAAACATTAATTGCGCTATTTACGTTGTTGAGCAGACAAATTTTTCGAACATATGAAGCAATGGATTAGCAATAGGCTTCAAAATGATTCAGATTGTGATTGATAGTGTGTTACGTAATTAGGGTGCAGGACTAATTGTCCAGAAAGGCCTAGACAAAGTAACATTCGATTAGCGATGACGCTAGTACAAAATCCAAAAATGTATCGTTTGACATAAGCTATCGAAATGTCACGTGATCATAGGTCAGCGAATAGAAATTAGCTAGACAATGTTAACATCATTAAATTCTATGAAACGAATCGACAGCGTCGAACGATTACTTCCATAGAGATGCGTAGCCAAGTGGCACTTTTTGACAAGCGTTATCGCTAGTTTTCGATTCGTATGATGGGAACATTAGGGACAGCGATAGCAATTGTAGAAATAGAACAGGGCCTGCAGTCTCGACATAGATAGCGACAAAAATCGGTCGCTAAGTCGTATCGATGTCAAATTTCTTTAATAGATTTTCAACCTTACGCTTTCGAGATAAAGTTGAAAATCTATTAAAGGAATTTGACAACGATACGACTTAGCGACGGATTTTTGTCGCTATCTAATGTCGAGACTGCAGGGCCAGGGCCGGCAGTCTGGACATAGATAGCGACAAAAATCGGTCGTTAAGTCAAACCGATGTCAAATTCCTTTAATAGATTTTCAACCTTATGTTTTGGAAATAAAGTTGAAAATCTATTAAAGGAATTTGACATCGATACGACTTAACGACAGACTGCAGGCCCTGGGCCTGCAGTCTCGACATTAGATAGCGACAAAAATCTGTCGCTAAGTCGTATCGATGTCAAATTCCTTTAATAGATTTTCAACTTTATTTCCAAAACATAAGGTTGAAAATCTATTAAAGGAATTTGACATCGATACGACTTAGCGACCGATTTTTGTCGCTATTCATGTCGAGATTGCAGGGCTTGGAAGCCAACCCCAACATAGTTTGAAAAGGCTAGACAGGTTTTTAAAGTAATATGGCTTGGATTCCAATATAAACTGCAACAAATCGTAGGGTCTACTGTACTTAAAGTTTGTTCGTATTGCATAAACATTACCAATAATACGCAAAATGAAAAAAATAAACCCGACACAAAAAAGAGCTGATGACCTTGAAATAGCTGAATCGATTTTTATAAAATTTGTCTAAGAACCATCGCTAGAGAACCTGCTTTCAAATATAAAAAAAACGGCATCCAAACCTGTTCACCCGTTTAAGAGCTACGGTGCCACAGACACACACACATAGCGGTCAAACTTATAAAACACCCCTCTTTTTGTGTCGGGGGTTAAAAACAAAAACAAATAAATAAATATTACCCCAAAAAGCCTTTCTTTTTTTAAACATTATTTTGCATATGCACGGACAGAAACGGAAATGTAAATTTTTCGTTTTTATTACAACAGGAAGTTGCGTCGGTGGCGCCCCCTGTATGTCCTTTGTGCAATTTAGGGAAAACGTTTGCCAAACATGAATATGTATTTCTTTTATTTGGAAAGTACAAAGTCAAAAGAAATTGTAATAATGCTTGAAAGGGGTAGATAAGGTAGCCGATTTATTGGCTTACAAAATATAAAATAGGTACAAGCTTCTGCCGACTTCGTCCGCGTGAAATCATAGAATCCTAACTATTATTATTATTATATTATTTATTTTATTTTAATATTATAAATCCGAAAGTAAGTTTGTTGGATGTTTGTTACCTTTTCACGCCTAAACCACTGAACCGATCATCCTGAAATTTTGCATATACGTTGTCAGGGGTACAGAAACGGACATAGGGTACCTTTCATCCCGAAAAAAGTACTGTTCCCGAGGAAAACAACAATAACAATCTTATGATAATAGATGGCACCACGTGCCTTTCGAATCATGATTGAATTATATATTAAAGAAACTTTAGTAGTGTGTTAAAGAGTTTATTTTTATTTTTTATTTAAGTAACTAATACATATTGTGAGTCTAGAGTGTCGATAGACCGGTTTTTCATCCTCCTAACTATAATTCCCCGAACAACCCGAATTGATTGTCAAATTCTAAATTAACGCGAGCGAAGCCGCGGGCATAAGCTAGTTTAACATAAATATCCTATGATACTCCGCATGGTATAATAATATACTTCGCCAGGTATAGCATTCTGAGACACAGTGATCACGTGGGAGACACAAGCCTACGTCATCACTGCTGTGTTACCAGTAGTGTGTAATAATAACTCCCTAGCCGCCTTTATTACCTGTGCGAATCTGATAAAACAATGAGGTTTTAACTAACAATTACGTTGGTATATGTTTAAACTGAATTGTTTCATTTGATTAGAAAACCGAAACGACAATTTAAATGCTATAAATATATTTTTCAACAGAATGGTGACTGAAAATGTTTCCATAATTCGTGTTTTGTTGCAATAAAGTGGCAACTGGATAGTGACGTAAGCATGTGTCACTCCCGGAATTCCAGACCTTGTTTTTTTTTTAGACCATTATACTCCGTAATAGTGAAAGAATTTTCGGAATCGGATCAGAAGTTCCGAAGATTGCCACCTACTGACCAAGATTATGTCTGGACTTCAAAAGAGACTGTGACCTCTGAGTTTGTTTCGGCCTTTCTTCTTAGAGAAGTCAGATAGGAAATGCCGACCTCATTAAAGGCTCCTACAAACAGGCGCGATACAAAGGCACCAACCGTCGCGCGACGAGCGGTGCCGCGCCGTTGTGTTGCGCTGTCGCGTCGCGCTTGCCTGCGAGAGCCTTTAGTTTTTTAAATAATATGATTGGCGTGTTAAAGTATTTGTACAAACCTACTTACAGAAATAAAATCATTTATCATTTACATGCTGTCACAATTACCTCAATGTATGGATTTTAACGCAGCTTACTGAGTTTAACCGACTTCAAAAGAGCAGGTTTTTTAAAACAGCACAAACTACATTGTGAAACAGTGCTGGAAGTAGATGTCTTTGATTGGGATTGAACATAGAAATATAAAAAAACAGAAAACTTCTTTCTTATATCTATGGGTTTGAATAATAAAAATGTCTTAATACATACATCAATACTAATATTATAAATTTTAAAGTAACTCCATCTGTCTGTCTGTCTGTATGTTTCCATTTCACACCTAAACCACTGAACGGATTTCGATAAAATTTGGCAAGGAGATAAATGGCATCCTGGGGAAGGACATAGGCTACTTTTGGTCCCGGTAGCACGTTCCCGTGGGATAATTTCCAACATCCACGCGGGCAAAGCGGGGGGCAAAAGCTATAGTTTCTAAATAAAAATGAATCATCGAATTCCGTTCAGAGTGTATCAGGTAATCAATGTAAAAACAACGCCAAAAAAATCAGTACTTAAATACGCGCCGAAATGAGAACCTCCTCTTTTTACCCGACTGTGACAGAGCCCAAAATGGGGGTAATGTTTTTGAAGTTGTTTATAATGTAGAAAAAAAGAAATTATGAAAAAATTGTTTAATCTTCACAATGTAAATTGTAAATAGATCTAATAAAGTTTAAATTATAAGTAAGTCTATGTATACTATATCGTTTAGTAAAAAAAAAAACAAATATGAAAAAAAAGAGCTTCATTTCTCCGGAAGAACATTTTCACTAGAAGCTTATTTCTAAAATTCACTTCCATTTCTTTCAATAATTCTTCGGAACCTCAAGCCAAAACATCAGTTTAAATCAATATCTATTTGTAAAGAAAAACATAATATTCCAGGTCTGCGCACACATGAAGACATATTGTCGGCACGTGCAGATCCGACCAATATGATGCTAATATGAACCCACCCTTACGTACAGGCGGGGAGAGAAGCGCTTCGGTTACGATTGCGATTTGAAAAGGACTGCAAAAAGGCGGTCCAGCGGGGTAATTTTTCGCCGGTTATTAAAAAAAAATGGCTTTGCATTTTGACCACGTAGTTATTGCACTTTCCTATGAAACAGCTGTTTTTTTTTTGGTAACTGATGAAAAAATTTTACGCTAGGGGATCTAAAATCATGTGCTGAATTCATGCTTGTAGTTTGCACATCGATGTCCCTGCCACTGTGTATGTTTTTGAGAATTTCAAAGATTATTTTAAACTGGTTAGATTTTCTGTTAAAATAGTATTTTTTGTTATTAATTCGGTGTTGAGTCAAAGCCTTATTTTTATTTCCACAATCGCATAAAAACCACATGGGATCACATGTGAAGCACCAGCTTTC
Organism: Dryobotodes eremita; assembly: GCA_917490735.1. Classification (NCBI taxonomy): domain Eukaryota; kingdom Metazoa; phylum Arthropoda; class Insecta; order Lepidoptera; family Noctuidae; genus Dryobotodes; species Dryobotodes eremita. The sequence continues at coordinate 11,655,382 of OU823269.1, read as the reverse complement.
AAATAAAAAAAGAATCACCCAAATCGGTTCACCCAGAAAAAAGTTCAAACACATTAAAAAAAAGAAGAAAATACAGTAATATTGAGAACCTCCTCCTTTTTTTGAAGTCGGTTAAGAAACCTGCTAAAAAAGAAAAAAAAAAAACACTTGTCTATCCACCTGTCCAATCTCCCCTACGTACCAATAGTTTGCAGAATTATGAATCGGTAGAGAAGACAAATCTTTTCTTATTCCGGATTGGGACTGAATAAAATTGAATCCTCCACGCTTGATCTAAAACTATCACAGAGATAAAAGATAAAATTATTGAAGCATCCGTGAGTTTTTATTATATTATCATAAAATCTGCATTTGGGAATATCTATTGAAGAATAGAGCATAATAATATCTGAATCTTTTGTCGTTGAATTCTTAAATGTAATTCAATTTTAAGACAACAATTTTAAGAATTCAACACACTTCTTCTAATTTGATACGATAGAAAAGAAATCACGAAGATACATCTAAAAATTTCTTTTAACGATTAATAACCATACTAATACAATACATGCAATCATTCTGATTTTTTGTCAGATTATTCTACAAGCAACATATTAATGTAATAGTGTTTTAATTTTTTAGTCCAATCAATAGATTTTTTGTAAATAGATAATCGCTTCATATTTTGCAATAAATTACCAGCGTTGTGTTATCGCGCTTCTCTTTCTTTTCTATGCAGTACGAAAGTGACCGCGTTGTAGCTGTTGTCAGCCTCTTAATGGCAATAGGTGGTTTTATTACAGAAAGACTTAAGAACGCCATTCATTGGGACAGTTTTTGGGATAATTGCGAAACACAAATAAAACGGATTCGATTGCATTTCCATTTTGACAAGGGAATATGCATGTGATTCAATTAAGGGTCAACTTTTTTTTTAATTAACTGTATTACTTTAGAATTATGCCTTCATCAATATTTTTGATCATAATTTGTTTTATAGAAAGAAATTAAACATTAAAAAAGTGCATTAAAGCTGTGGGAAATTCAAGTATTTGAAAACCGACGCTTTAGGTCCGACCGAATGTGAAGTAAAAGTCTATGACAACGTTAAAAATCAATATGTTTTATAGGAGTGTTTGAGATTCAGTCCGTTGTCAATGTCATAGACTATGACGTCACACCAAGCGCGCCATAATGGAGGGCGTTTAAGGTGCCCCTGTCGGTTGAGTTCTTAAAGTTTTTTTTTTAAGAACGCAGATTTGCATTTTTGGGGTTGAAATGTTTTTTAATATCATATGGCGATGTAAACTATCGTTTTTTGTTTTAAATACATGCATATTCCCTATTAGGAGCAGACGATTTTTCCAAATTTATGAAGCAGTGAATGTCTATCTATCTTTCTCCATGTATTAGCCACATACCCAAGTAGGCCCACAATAAAAAGCCGCCTCTATTGTTACAATACTCTACAACAATTTCACGGGTTTCTTTCCCTAAGGAAAATATCGGTAGGTTTTTCTATAATATTACGGTATATTACTATGGGTTTCTCACCCCCATAAATGCTATGGGGTGTTTATTGGTAATTTAGATAGTTTTCATGGTTTTTGATATTATATCAATATTTGGGAGCTCTCTTCTGTATCCAGCGATATATTTTTGCTGGTTTTTCGGGGAGAAACCTTGCTATATTTTGTGTTTATTTTTGATGCAAATTCTTCATTTTTTTTTTGCAATGGGACATGATTAGGGTTGGACATACAATGTTTTGTAAATGAATCTATAGCCGAAGTTAGCCGCTTGACTCGCCTGTTTCGGAAGGCCATTGCAATTGTATTAAGAGGGCGTACAACGGTCCACTAGCGCCACTCCTTTATAAAAATATTATCTCGTGACTGAGAAGGACTTATGAATAATGGCTTGTAAGGACCCTCGGTAAGTGTGTCTAGAATTTTCTAATACCTTTTATAAACTTTCATATTGAGACACGAATCAACAAAATTCGATCTAAAGGAATGTGCCTAGATCGAATTTTGTTGATTCGTGTCTCAATATGAAACTTTATCATTTATTTTATAGTGGGTTATCGTTTGGGTTATTTGGTAATTCTGCCAATCCGTCATTTTGTCATATTGTCATTTGGTAATTCTGTCACTTGATTATGTGCTATTTGATATTTTTGTTTTTTAGCGTGAATTAGTAGCGACTAACTTTCTGTTTTACAAGGCAGATGTGAGTGGAAACGTCGGGAGGAGTTGCTTCAGGAGGACATACTCGTATAGTGACCTTATTGGTGATGTTCTTCAAAAAGGTCAGGTGCGTAGTACTCGCAACCGGCGTGCGTGTATGACCAGATGTATGAACGTAAACGAGGCAAAAGGCGTAAGTAAGGATCGTAGCAGGTGGCGTTTTGTAGTTTCTGCCTACCCCCATGGGAAGAAGGCGTGAGTTTATGTATGTGATATTTTTTCATTAGGTTATTTTGTCATTCTGTCACTTGATGATTTGTCATAGCCGCAAAAAAAATACAAGATATACTTACAGCCGATGCGAATCAGTAGGCAACCTCTTGGGTACATGCAGCAGCCCTCGGTGAGCACAGTCAGCTGCTGCAGAGCGGCACGAGCACGCCCAGGGACAGGTGGCGCCGCGCGTCAGCGACGCCGCGGTGATCACCACCACGCATACGAGGAGTACGCGGAGGTAAGCAGACATCGCGGCAAGCGTGTGCCGGACGGTTCGTGGGAGGCGTATGGTGGTTAAGTCATTTTTTGGCCTAAAAAGAGAGAGAAATTGGTTAATTTCATGGTCGTATTCCTACAATTTTCAAAAATATCTCCAGGTAATTTTACTGTCTCTGCGTGTACGTGTGTAAATAAAATAATCAAGAACAACATTGATCACTCCGTTTGCTTGTCGCATGTTGGTGATTTCAACCCTTATAAAATTTTACCATTTAAAAAAAAAAAAAAACAACTGACTTCCAAAAAAAAAACACTTCAAAGTGAAAAATAACTTTAATTTCGGAAGTTGGTTCTTTGGTTTTGTATTTTCGTTGTTTTGCCACCGAATTCCGAAATTAAAGTTATTTTTTACTTTGTACCTAGTGTTTTTTTTTTGGAAGTCAGTTGTTTTTTTTTTGTGAAAAAGTTGTTGTAATTGTTGAAATCACCTACAGGCAACGCTCATCGTCATGTCGCTCTCAAGCGGTGTTTTAATGTTTAAGTTAGAAAAAACCCAAGTAGGGAAATTACTTAAATGGTCATTAAATTCCTCATACTTATTCTATAAATAAATTCCTTATTTCTAGACTCATGAATTACAATAAAGAAATCGGAACAGATAAAAAAAAATACCAATGTTTACGTAGGGGTAAGAGCTTTGCTTACTTTTGCTGACAAGGGGGGGGGGGGGTAAAATTACTTAAATTCTGATTACGTAATAATTGAATGGGCCCTTAACCGTCAATTTATATAAATCAGTAAAACATTATGAAACAGTTTTAAATTCATCCCGTATCACAGCAAACTTGACGAATCAATATGTACCTTAACTCCTCAAGCAATTACTGCCTCCAATAACTTCAATGTACCGCCGGGCATCGAACTCATAAATTTAATTCCGATGCCATACAATTGAACCTCCCGACCTCGGTTCATTTCACTTTATGCTTACTTTTAAAGTGGTAGGCAGAAGTCATGGTCATAGATTTATTAAGAAAGACATTATTAATCACTTGTATTTTTTTTCCTGATGTCTTAGAAACGGCAAACTTTACTAACCAACATTTGTATTAACTTAATTAACAAACTATTAAAAAAAAAACAACCGAATTCCAAAATAAAAAAATAAAAAAATTGAAAAATAACTTTAATTTCGGAAGTCGGTATCTTTGGTTTTGTATTTTCGTTTTTTGCCACCGACTTCCAAAATTAAAGTTATATTTCACTTTTTTGTGTTTTTTTTGGAATTCGGTTGTTTTTTTTGTAAAAAAGTTGTTATTTTTCACTTTTTAGTTGTGGTACCTGCCTCACACAAATTCGTATACCACTACTTGATATGTAAATAACAGTGACAGGAAGTTATTAAAACTTCATCAATATAATTATGTACATATACTAAGTGGACAAAATACGCATTATTAAAAATAACTTAAAAACTACTGGTCAGATCTTGATCAAATTTATATGGGACCACATGAGAAGCACCAGCTTTCAAATAAAAAAAAGAATCATCAAAATCGGTTCAACTAGAAAAAAGTTCTGAGATAACAAATATAAAAAATATAGTCGAATTAAGAACGTCCTCTTTCTTTTGAATTCGGTTAAAAATAAAAATATAATAAACTAACCTAACTAAAACTATTAAAAAACTAAAACATGGCGTCAGAAAATTTCTCCGCATCGCTGTTGACTGGTAATGTACCCAAGAGACTGGCGCCATTGCCACGTTGTATGGCAATGCTTAGCCTCTGGCCAAGGTAAAAACCAGCCCCTGGGTCACGGGACGTGTCAACCAACTTTTGTATCAATATTTTGATTTAAAAGAGTGTCCGTGGAGTTTCTTGCCCGTTCTTCTCCATAGGTACCTACTACGCTTTGGAATGGGCAACTAGCTTCGTCTTTCTGACTGACTGACCCCTTGACAATTAAAAAGGTGTATTTGAATTAAATGATTAGGGTTTTGAGTTTGACATAATTATCACTTAAAAAAATTGGTAAATTAAGAGTAGGTCGAGTTCACTCGATCAGGGTAACAGTATTGCTTATGCTGAAGAAAATACTAGCAGTTTTCCTATAAATATTATAGATCTATTACGAAGAGTCTTTTGTAAAGATCCCACACGATATATAATTTTAACTTTTAGGGAATTTAAAATATTATATTTTAATTATATTCTTTAATTTTTGTTTTTTTTTTTCGAATTTTGTGCTCGCTTTTAGGTATGAACCATTAACAAAACAAGTGTGTGTGTAGTAATTGGTATTAAATAAGTCTCAAGCACAAGAAACCCACTAGTGTTAGGCCTGCATTCCTCCTGCGCTGATGTCAGTCGCGTACGTCGGTCGCGCGTACGAATATACATTGTTTTCCATATAGCACCACACTGTGACGCGGACGTCAGCGGCGCGTACGTTGCTACGAATGTACGCGACCGACATCAGCGTAGGAGGAATTCAGGCCTAAATCTTATAATGGTTCCGTTTTCCTATTGGAGAACCCAAAAATTATATGCTTATAAGATTTTGCACCTGCAACATTAGTAAGCAATCCTCGGAACCACTGCATTTTAAAAATGGAATGAACATTCATTTTTTCTAATTTCACACATGATTGAATCCAAATACATTTTCAAAACAATAGTATTTTTGTAAGTGCTTTCCGATTTAACAATTTTAAAAGGGTTATTTCAATTCGAAATAAATAATAGTTCACACTACACATCTTTGAAAGACAATAGCTGGATTGTGTGACTGGGGGAGCGGGTTCGATTTCGGTCGGTTAAGTGTGAAACTGCTGGTACTTATGGCTTTTGTAGTCTTTAATGCTGGTGATTTTAGTGAAAGGGGTGGGAATCACCCTTTTTTCTCACTACGGGGGTATTAGAATAGAATAGAATAGAATTTTCTTTATTCGAGTAACCAAGACTCAACAAGATTATTAGTAAAACTTACGACTAAGTTAGTAAACAGACACTAAACAAAAACAATACAAGGAATAACGATTGGTCACCGTAGCGACATTCCGTGAGAGACGGCACCACAGTGACCCACGTGAACACAGTCCAGGCGACTCGCAACCATGCTTAAGACACTGTTGGAGCCGCCCCGCAGGGCGCACCAGGGAAGCGCACCTTTTACGCATTGTTGCATAAAAGCAATCTACATGCGAATCTGCAAACATCCCTGACGCACTACAGAAACGGGGCAACCCCACCAGTATCCTAAACGCATCGTTATATTGAACGCGGTATTGATATAGGACTATGGAATTACGGAAATCTCACGCGCAGTCCTAGTTATGTTTATTTCGAGCGACTGCCTATCTGACCTCCACATGTCAGTTACTGGGTAACACGGTACGTCTTGGTAAGACTGGTTGCCAGACTTTGGGGCTTCTGACTACCCGTAACAACTGTCAGAGTCAGACTTTCGGGCATCAAACTACCCGTAACAACTGTCAGTGTCAGACTTTCGGGCATCAAACTACCCGTAACAACTGTTAGTGTCAGCCTTTCGGGCTTCTGAATACCCGTAACAACAGTCAGTGTCAAACTTTCGGGCATAAAACTACCCGTAATAACTGTCAGTGTCAGCCTTTCGGGCTTCTGACTACCCGTAACATCTGACAGTGTCAGACTTTCAGGCTTCTGACTACCCGTAACAACTGTGAGTGTCAGACATTTGGGCTTTTGACTACCCGTAACATCTGTCAGTTTCAGACTTTCGGGTATCAGACTACCCGCAAAAACTCTGAGTGTCAGACTTTCGGGCTTCTGACTACCCGTAACAACTGTCAGTGTTAGACTTTCGGTCTTCTGACTACCCGTAACGATTATCAAAGATCTTATGAAGAAGAAGTTAGACTAAAGTCCAGAGAAACAAAAACTTGTCTAAGGCAATTATTGATCTAGAAAAGAAAATAAAAACATCATTGCGGACACCTACAGACTGCTCTGCTCACACCCGTAAACTTAAAAGCTTTGCACTAAATATGCGTCTGATACTCTTTAATGATGCGCAGCGCCCATCATACAAGTCGTAATGATAAAAACGCTGAGTTCTCAAGATATAGGAACTAGGGTTGGCACAAAAAATATTATTTTACTGAAGATATTCATAAATAATAAAGTACAGTCGCCAGCAGGTCAAGCTACATGAAACTGTCAAATTTCTCCAAATGATTTTAAACCTTGTACTGTTGATGGTTAAGTTCAAAATCGAATGAGAAAATCTGACAGTTTTTGGCTACTTGATGTGCTGGCGATTGTACATTGGCACCATTATAAATAAATACCTAATAAAAATAATACCAGTCTCTTACCACCTCTTACTGTGCGACAGTAAGAGGGCTTCTGCAAGTCAAAGGCCTCTTCTTATACGGAGAAGGGCAGAAGGAAGGAGCATTGATCACCACGTTTGCTAAAGGCGGATTGGCGATTTCAGATATACATTAATAATTTAAAAAAATATATATAAAAATATTAAAAAAAAAAAAATATTATCATTTTTGATTTTTTTTTTATTGATATTGTTTTTTTTATTATTTAAGACCACGCTATCAATTTGGGGCAACCTGTAGGTAATGTTAGTTGTGTTGGGAATAATAAAAAAATTAAATTACTTTGTGATTTTTCATGATACAGTTTTGAAATTTTGTAAATAGATTCTTTACTTAAAATACTAGACACGTGTTTCGGGTTTCGCATATACTAAAACTAATATTGTATATAAGTAAGTCCAGGTTTTCTCACGATATTTTCATTCACCGATTTCATTGATGTCCAACAAACTTGGAAAGTACATATGAATTGTAAAAGTCATATTCGTACTTGCCCGGATTTGAACCCACAACCACGTTCATGAAAGACGAGGTGTTAACCATTCAGCCCCTACTACATTACTAAATAACTTAGTAAAATATCACGCCTCTATTTTTCAAAGACGGAAGAGCATCCCAAAGTCGTCTAAGGCAGAGGTGTAGGGTACAACAGTATTTTGTTAGTTATGTTTTAAGTTTCATTTAATAATGCGTGAACTTTTTGGCAGGGCTGTTAGAGCTCCTTGTAAAAGACTTGGTCGGGAAAGTCCTTCCACCGTACCTATTCCTGCCGTCAATTAGCATTGCTATATATATAGTCCTCCAGACCGTATTTCGGTCATGGCGGCCAATCTCAACGAAGACTAGCCTTCGGCGCGGGAGATATTATAGTGCACAATTGTGTGAGATACAGGTGCACTCTCTCTTTCCTCACTTTTATAGTCCGATGGGACGCCAATTCGACACGACCGGAGAGAGATCAGGCGCAGGACCAACGGCTTAACGTTCTTTCCAAGGCACAGGGGTATCACACTACCAACTTCCAAACTCCGGGCTGTTACTAAGAAAATTTTAATGGAAAATCCCAATAACACTTTGGCCGACCTGGGAATCAAACCCAGGACTCCACGCTCAGCAGTCGCACTTGCTACCACGAGAGCAACGGAACAGTCAGCCATTATGTTATCTAAGGTATGGAAATCGGTGTATTTACAGGTGCACAACGCATTTTCGCTTCTTCTCTAGAACGGCATTTGCGATGCCTCTGGCAATGTCGATGAGCATCAGCCTCTCAGACTACTTACCCATTCAACAAAATAAAAAAATCCGGTAATAAACCCATTTCTTCTTTGTACAAAAAGAAGCATTTGTCCTGGCAAAATAACAAGTTTTCTTTAATAATTTCTCGGTTGCGACAACCCTACAACTTCGTGCACTTAATATTATCATTGCCCTCACTAATGGAGCCTGCTTGTAATGCACATGGGAGCTAAAATTAAACTATGTTTGACCTCTGGCATTGCTTGCTTTTATGCTCTAGTTTCAACCAGATTTCGTGGCAAAATGTTACTCTTGGGAGTTCTGTTGCTGCATCTTCAAAACTCTCACGAATTTGACATCCTCTGGGCGTTTCCTGCGCCGTTTCAAGAGCAGTGGTGATGAAATCAATTGCACAAATGTGTGTCTGGGTTTGAACACAAAAGACCTACAGCTCAGTTTAATTCATTAACGCTTTGTCTAAGCCTTTACTTTTTCTCATACAGTAAGGAACCAGCATTGCTTCTGGGGATCTGTCTCGCATAGGGTCGTAACATTATACTGAGCGATTGCCGTTTTGCGTGGATGTGACGGATATTTTCCCCCAACTCGTTCTTTTTGTATTTGTGTGTTTTTCTCTGCGTTATGTTTACCGCAAATAAACGTATTTCTTTCTTAATTTTTTTTTCATTGTTCACTAAGTTTGCTTACTGCGTGCTCAGACCAAGTAAAAAAAATCAAGACAGCGTTGTCAAAAGTGACGTGAGGCGGTTTCGTAAACATGTCTGCACTTAGTGAGGTGTAGTTTGGTTGTAAATGTGTGCGCGTGAGCGTGTATGCACAAAGCAAGGTGTAGTTTTGCATGCTTCACTATATTGTTCGCACCGCTATGTCTAGATCTTCGATGGAGCGAGCTTGAAGCGTCTCCGTTTCAGTTTGGGCAAAAATGTTTTCGTATGTCCGGATGTCCGGCTGTTCTCCTCTACAGGTCGCATTTCTCAACCGATTCTCATGAAATTTTGTGAGCAGGTTCGATAATTATATGGACCTTTTTTGTCGATTCAATTTTTCGAAATTCTTCTAAAAGTTTTTTTATGAGGGTTGAAAACGTAAAAAAAAAAACATAATTCAGCCACGTTGCGCTCTTGGCGCGCGCTTTTTTTTTGTAAGGATTTTGTTTTAAGGTGCGCGGTGAACATTTATTCAGTTTTAGTTATGCAAAGAATAAATGTTTCTTTGATATAAATTTGTGATATATATATGTAGTTATCTGTTATTTATTGACGACAGTCCTTTGTTTCTTGTGCAACCACACCATTTTATTTCTTTCCATCAACACCACTATATTATAATCTATAATTATGTTTTAAACAAATATCTAATCAATTTTATTATTATTTGTTACACATTTAAATATTTACACGCACTACAAAACTGATTTACATAAGAATAAGAATAAGAATAAAATTTATTTGCATAAAAACATGGTATAGAAGATGGTACAAAAATTAAATACAGAGCATACATGTCTTTGCTTAACATTATAAGCGTGCAAATTTGTCGTGCATACATTTCATTATATTATTAATTAATTAATTATTATATGACATTTGGTACATTTAATTATATAATACATTAAAATTTAAAATTTATACATTTAAAATTTCAGTCATTTAAATTTTTTGTCAAAAAATTCTTTTACACTATAAAAACTATTTGTGGACAGCCAATCATACAATTTACTTTTAAATAATCTTGTATTTAGAATTTTTAAGTCGCTCGGTATTTTATTAAATATTTCTACACACATATACAAACAGCTTTTATTATATTTAGCTAGCCTTGGCATGACATCCAGTACGAGCCTGTGAGGATCGCGCCGGTTTCGAGGAACTACATCATCTGCTTTTTTAAATAATTCCTTATGCTTCCACACAAATATACATATCTCATATATATATAGAGACGGTAGCGGTAACAAACCAAGTTTCTGAAACATCCGTAAGACGTCCTCTTAACATAGGGTCCAGTTGAAAACCAGCGCCAGGCACTAGTTGTCTGGCATTTATGCTGAACTGGGCCTATTTGGCTCAGCCGTGAGGCACACAATACTGTTTTTACGTTTTTTTACTATTTTTAGGGTTCCGTACCTCAAAAGGAAAAAGACTGAGCCCTTATAGGATCACTTTGTTGTCCGTCTGTCTGTCTGTCAAGATCCTTTTTCTCAGGAACGCGTGGAGGTATCAAGCTGAATTTCATATCAAATATTAAGGTCTACTGTCCCCTGGGACTGATCTAATCTGAAATCAAACTTCTAAGCCAACACAATCGATAGATACAGCCGTTTATGCCGTAAATTTTCGACACTCGCAAGGGAATCAAAACCTACAGGGTACTTCTCGTGAACTCAGAATCTTGAAATTTGGTACGAAGCAACGTCTTATAGCACAAATAAAGGAAAAATTACGAAAAGCATACATTTTTAGTTACATCATATAATAAAAATATTTTTAATAATTTTAAGCTTACTACCCCTTTCCTCATGAACGCGTAGTGGTATTATATTGAAATTCATATCAAATACTCAGGTCTATAATACCTTTAAGCTGTAACAAAATCAAACTTCTATGTCAACGCAATCAAAAGAAACAGCAATTTAAGCCGCATATTTTGAAACTCGCAACTACTAGCAAGGGAATGAAAACCTAAAGGATACTTCCAGTCGACCTAGAATCTTGAAATTTGGCATAAAACAACGTTTTATAGCACACATAAAGGAAAAATGCCGATAACCTCAATTTTTTTGTTACATCACATAATAAGGTTCAAATTTAATACTTAATTAGTATTTTTGAACCAGATTTCTAAATAGTGACTAAAAAGCTTTGTAAATAAATAACTTTGCTAAAAGAACTTTTGCAAGGCTGCTGCAAGGCTAGTGTAGGTATTTCAGTTATATTATAAAACTAGCTGCGCCCCGCGGTTTCACCCGCAGAAATCTCGATCCCGTGGGAATGTCGGGATAAAAAGTATCCTATGTCCTAATCCAGGTCATATTCTACCCATGTGCCAAATTTTATCCAAATCCGTTCAGCCGTTTTAGCGTGATTGAGTAACAAACATCCACACTTTCACATTTATAAAATAATAAAGGAAATAAAGGATAAAGGATAAAGGATAAAGGGTAAAGGATTACTGAAACGATAACCCCCTTACTCGAACTCGACTTTAATTACTCGAAATTGGTTGACATTTGCATAGGGGTCATTCGGTTGCAAATAACCTCTCCTACATCCCCTTATCGGATTGGCGACATATAACCAATAACCCTGTATAATAATTATGAAATTGTTTTCAAACAAAGATGTCTGCCACTTGAAGTTTTCAAACTCATTAATCGATTTGTGCTAAACTCGTCCCAATTATTTCCGGCTGATCGGTCGACTGACTAATCGGCCTCGTTCAAGATAATCGTCTTGCAACGATTATTCGGTTAAAAATAAACGATTAATCGGCTTAAATAGGTGTCGAACTTCATGGTCAATTTGCAGAAAGAAATTATGTGAAATCTATGGGCATTCTTTTGTTTTTAGCTTGTTTGAGACCTCAGACAGACTCATAACAGCATCTTTGGTTGTATGTGTGTGTTGGTGTAGCAGACGTATTGTTTTGTGAATGACTTGACATGTTTGAACAGGCTGTCCCCACTACACTGACACGATGATAAGATGTTATTATGTGTTGAATCCGTGAGGGGGTCAGTAGGAATGAACGGTGTATTTTTCTTCCAGTCTTTTGAAAGATCAATGTACAGGGTGGCAGAGACATCGGTCGCAACCTGTTACCAAGGATTCAGTACATCATTCTGAACTCCGCTGCGTTGAAACTTTACGTCGGTTATTAAAAAAAAAACATTTTTGCAAAAAAACAACCGACTTACGAAAAAAACACTAAAAAACGTGAAAAATAACTTAAATTTCGGAAGTCTTTGTCTTTGGTTATGTATTTTCATTTTTCGTAACCGACTTCTGAAATTAAAGTTATTTTTCACGCTTATAGTGTTTTTTTTTTTGGAAGTTGGTTGTTTTTTTGTAAAAAAGTTTTTATTTTACACTTTTTAGTTGTGGTACCTGCCCCACACACATTCGTAAACCACTACTTGATATGTAAATAACCGTGACAGGAAATTATTAAAACATCATCAATATAAACTAAGTGGAAAAGTACGCAGTATCAAGGATAACTCAAAACTGCTGGTCAGACATTGATCAAATTTAAATGGGACCACATGTGAAGCACCAGCTTTCAAATAAAAAGAGAATCATCCAAATCGGTTCACCCAGAAAAAAATTCTAAGCTAACACACATAAAAAATTAAAAATAAATACAGTCGAATTGAGAACCTCCTCCTTTTTTGGAAGTCGGTTAAAAATATTAGCTGTTCCATACATTTTGACCGCGTAGGTTTTGCATTTTTCTATGTCACAGCAGTTTTTTAAGAACCGATGAGAAATTTCTACGCTAGGGGGTCTAGAATCATAGAATTCATGGTTACAGTTTGCGCGACCATGTCCCTGCCCCCTGTATGATATTCATTGTCTGCCTTTTCCTATGTTGTAGTCGGCTTCCGTAGTCAAACCAGATGCAGTTCAATATAAAGAAAAAAAGAAAGAAAAATAGTTTATTATGCACAAACAAAACGCACCTTACAAATGAACGACATTAATTTAGTGACACATACAAAATAGCCAAAAGCCTCGTATTCAAGTTAAAAAAGTTTCACAATTTTGTCTATTGCTTGATGCTAAAGCCAGGGACCAAAGACAATACACATTGCTCAGTATAATAAATAATAATACAATGTATGATGTATGTATATATTGCTATGTATGTGTATTCTGTGTTTGTAATATCAGTATTTTACATGAAGCGACTGCCTATCTGACCTCTGATGATATTTTAATGGCAAAAAAGCAGGCGGCCTACCTGATGCCAAGTCACTGCTGCCTTGAGACATATGCTGTATCAGAGGCATTGCTGAAGCTATGACAAACCAGAGACAAAACTGTAATGTGTCATGTGCCTGCATGCTAATTGCGTAACACACTAACAGTAGGAATGGCTTTCATTTTGACAGTTCAGCAACATTCATTGCGTTATTTACGTTATTGAGCAGACACGTTTTTAGAACATATGAAGCAATGGATTAGCTATATCCTTCAAAATCATTTCGATTGTGATTATAGTGTGTTACGTAATAAGGATGCTGCACCTGTAAAGCGGAGTTTACATTATGAATCTAGTGTCGTAAAGAAGTAGCTCGAGACCCTACTACTATTCAATTAGATTGATTGATTGAATAGTAGTAGAATCTATGCCTATCAGTACCCTAATTGCGCAACAAACTATCTATCACAATCTGAAGCTCCAAGCTATTATGCGACTGCTTCTAAACAAACAACACACACAACAATTACAACAACACAATTACAACAACAACAATTAACAATTACAACAATTATAGACAATTGCGTGACAAAAAAAGGCTAGACGTAGAAATACCGTACGGAAAAACGGTATTACTCAATAAAAGTTTATTTGTATGGGATCACTGATTTCTAATAAATTGCCCGATGACCTTAGGAAGTTACCTACTCATGTATTTAAGAAGAAATTATATAAATTCCTAATTAAAAAGTGTTATTATAATGTAAAAGACTACTTCGAAGATAAAGATATTGTATTTAACTATAGCAAATATTTGTTAATTAATTCAATATGACAATAATTACAATCACTATGACATTATTAATTTGCTCGACATTACTGTTATAATTTATCAGTTCAGATTTAATTTAATGTGTACGAAATTTACTATCTATTTATATTTTCAATGACTGATTCAATAAGAAAACTGATTCGGAATTAATGTGTCAAATGTTCCTAATATATTTGCACACCTCACATGGTTATAATACAGTGTACCTTATGAACCTTTTGTAACATCCTTTGAACCTGTGCTATGCAAATAAATGATTTGATTTGATTTGAATCATTTTTAAGCCTATTCCTAATCAATTGCTTCATATGTTCGAAAAATTTGTCTGCTCAACAACGTAAATAACGCAATTAATGTTGTTGAACTGTCAAAATGAAAGCCATTCCTACTGTTAGTGTGTTACGCAATTACCCCGCAGATTTAAATTTACAATCTAACGATCTCAAGCTGCTTTTAGCTTTGTATTATGACTCAGAGTTAGTAACTGGTAACATTTACGGTTGATGTATTACCCACTGCATTATTAGACATGGCAATATGTTTGAGTAATGGCAGTTTGAGCAATGGTGGCCCAGGGGAAGCGAAGCGATCCCAAATTACGACTCGTCTTGGTCTTGAGTTCGAACCCAGACAGGTATACACTTTTCCTCCGCTACTCTCAAAACGGTGAAGGGAAATAACTTGAGGAAACCAGCATGTCCTAGAACCAAAAATTCGAAGATATGTGACATTCACCAAACCGCACTGGGCCCGCGTGGTGGATTAAGGGGTCTACAGGACCTAAATGTAAGTTTTATAATGCCGAAAAGTGTATGATCCACTGCAGTAAACAAAATCAGAAAAATATATGATATTCTTCAGGATATTTGCTAATTAGATAGTGTGTTGAAAACATAATACAACTAATTTGATACAATAGAAAAAAATCACGAAGATACCTCTAAAAATTTCTTATAACGATTAAAAACCATACTACTAATAGTTTATAACGATTAAAAACCATACTACTAATAGTAGTATGGTTTTTAATCGTTATAAAAAATCAATCAATCAAAAAATCTGAATGATTTAATGCATAGTAGTCTACTATGCATTAAATCATTCTGATTTTTTGTCAGATTATTCTACAAGCAACATACTAACGTAATAGTGTTTTAATTTTTTAATCCAATCAATAGATTTTTCGTAAATTGATAATTGCTTCGTATTTTGCAATAAATTACCAGCGTTGTGTCATCGCGCATCTCTTTCTTTTCTATGCAGTCCGACAGTGACCGCGCTTTAGCTCTTGTAAGCCTCTTAAGGCCCATTCCCTCTTACAGAGAGGAGGCCTGTGTCCCAGCAGGGGGAACATTATAGGCTGATTATGATATTTAAGGAAGCTAGACTCTCGTTATAAAAGCATAGGTATTATGTATTTAGCTACGTCAACGTACGTTTTACGCAGCCGCGAGGCACACACTTTCCTGCTAATTTCTCACTACGCACTTAACACTTTTATTTGTTATTTTTTTTTTTTTACATGTAGGTATATGTGGTGTTGTGTGCTTTGTAGTCTGTGCTAAATAAACGTATTTTCTTTCTTTAAAAAATGCAATGGTATCGAAATTCGAACACATGACTTCTCGCTTGCCAGCGCGCGCCAAACTACTGTGGTTCATAAAGCTTCGTCCACATTATGTTCTTTGGTCCGTACCGTTCTTTCGTTCCGTGTCTGCGTCGCGATCTAAGAACCCTAGTTTGGACGCGAGGGATCGGGGGGTACTTCGATGCGTTCCGAGGCGGTAACGCCGTACCGTTCCGAACGGCGGCGTCCAAACTCGCATTCTTGGATCGCGACGCGGATACGGAACGGACGAACGATACGGATAAAAGAACATATCCGGACGAGGCTTTTCATAAAATCACATTACGCCTGTACTCCCCAAAGGGTTCGGCAGAGGAGTACCTATACTTAGTACACTCTTTCGCCAGTTATGTTTAAGTCCCATGTAATAGGGGGCGAGCCTATTGCCATCAACCGGGCACGAATCCAGACTCCGGGCTGCTACTGAGAAATTTCTGATAGGAACTGGATTACCGTTGATACTCGTGTAACTTAGATTTTGTAACAATATATTGATTTAAAAGAGTGTCCGTGGAGTTTCTTGCCCGTTCTTCTCCATAGGTACCTACTACGCTTTGGAATGGGCAACTAGCTTCATCTTTCTGACTGATCGACCCCTTGACAAAAGTGCCTGTAATTGGTTTATTTGAAATAAATGCTTTGAGTTTTTTTTATGTCATTATTAATAAGGGGTTTTTATCCACATGGATACGCCAACCCCAATGTCCCTTATACTCTATTTAAACACAACTGCTTTGAGTTTGAGTTTGAAATAATTACTAAGTATTGCAAGAAGCTACCAACTTGACCAAGCCTGCATACAATTTCGCCGAAAGTATAAACGACTTTTAAAAGTAATAAATCATATTTTTTTCACCTTTAATTAAAAGACTGAATGGCCGCCTACCTCAGGCAGCTTATAAAAAAAAGTACAATTGAAACGTCAAATCCTATTGTCATAGTTTGACACCTCGAAGAATGGTGTTGTATTATTGTTGAAATACATAGAATGGGTTCCGTGGTTTTATTTATGTTTTTATGTTCACGCCTTTTTAAAATGCTGTAGAAAAGCAGTGTGGAGTCTTTTTGTATTTTTATAATGATCAAAGATGTTTTGCAGGACTGATAAATCAAAAAATGGTTTTGTTTTTATAAAAGATCCACGCACTATTTTTTTATTGGCTTAATTTGGGACTGTACTAGTACTACGAATTATATATGAGATATTTTGTCGTTAAAAATGTTATAGTAGTTATTATTTATTTTATTAAACAGTTTTAGACCACGTAGAACATAAAAGGACAAACATACAGTTAATTAGGTAGGTACTTACCAGTTGCTAGGTTTTAAAATCACGACCTAGTGCTTGGTAAGATCTATAAACCTACAAGTAACCATGAAAAAATAATTCGTATTTGATCTTAGTCCGAGTGACCAGCACCCTAATTCCGTAACACACTATCTATCGCAATCTGAATCATTTCGAAGCCTATTGCTAATCCATTGCTTCATATGTCCGAAACATTTGTCTGTTCAACAACGTAAATAACGCAATGAATGTTGTTGAACTGTCAAAATGAAACCCATTCCGACTGTTAGTGTGTTACGTAATTACCCCGCTTGCTTTTTACATATGTTTTTTTTGAAAATGAATTAATTAACGTAATTTCTCGTTATCTACGAATACATTTTCGTAGATAACGAGAAATTACGTTTTCAAATCTAAAAGCGTCCTAAAACTTGATAAAAACGCTTAAAATTAATGAAACTTGACAGCTTTGTAATTATAAGTACCTACCTACCTACATACATACAACTGCCTAAAGGGTGCTTCTCGAACGGAACTCTAAATGAGCTCTGCGGGAACCTGTCAAAAACGTGACGTTTTAATTAAATTCCGAAGCTTTTTGTCTGTGTGTTTGTTTGTGTTGCTATATACAATGTAGATGGAAAAACTGGGTGAAAGCTACTGTATCTTTTTGTTGTTAAAAGGTTGGCGAAAGACTGGTCACTTGTCTTTTTGAATGGGTACACTGCAATGCTGGCAGGTCGTAGATATGTATTTTTTAACAGACTTCCAAAAAAGAAGGAGGTTCTCAATTCGACTGTATTTTTTTTTAAATGTTTGTTACCTCTGAACTTTTTTCTGGGTAAACCGATTTGGATGATTCTTTTTTTATTTGAAAGCTGGTGCTTCACATGTGGTCCTATTTAAATTTGATCAAGTTCTGACTACTAGTTTTTGAGTTATCCTTAATATTGCGTATTTTTTCTACTTAGTTGTGTAGTTTTTCTACTTAGTATGTTTTAATAATTTCCTGTCACGGTTATTTACATATCAAGTAGTGGTTTACGAATGTGTGTGGGGCAGGTACCACAACTAAGAAGTGTAAAATAAAAACACTTTTACAAAAAAACAACCGACTTCCAAAAACACATAAAAACGTGATAAATAACTTTAATTTCGGAAGTCGGTGGCCAAAAACTAAAAAAACACAACCAAAGACACCGACTTCAGACATTAAAATTATTTTACACGATGTTTAGTGTTTTTTTTGGAAGTCGGTTGTTTTTTTAAAAAACAGTTTTTATTTTCCGATAATTTCATTTCTAAGTTTATCCATCAAAGAAACTCCGAGCATAGCCCGCTCCATAGCGCAATGAGCGACCTTGAATATGTGGATCAGCCCGACTGTCAGTGTCCACGTTTTGGCACCGTATGTCCATCATAACAATCTTAAGCACGGTGGTATTATTACCCGGGACGAGCTCCCTCACAAACAGACTTACACCTAGCCTTTTCCTGGCAATCTGAAGCTAACTTCTGTCCTAACTCCATAACTCCACCATCCTGTGCTAATAGCCAGTATAATCATAAATCCATATACACGGCAGGACAGTGCGCACAGTCCGCGAATTGACACTCAATTGGGAGGGGAGCGTAAGTAAGACGGACGGGCGACACGCGACTCTGGAGTACAGTTGTGGAGGTTAGTGGTTGGTATATTTGTAGAGGGAAACTAGTGAAATACTGAAGAAGATGACTCCTCCTTATTGGTGATGTTCTTTAGAAAGGTCACATGCGTAGTACTCGCAACCGGCGTGCGTGTATGACCAGATGTATGTGTGGTGGCATCTACATCGCCACATGCGAGCTACGCGTCACACTGACGTCACGCAACATCCTACATCGCGCAAGCAGAGTTTACCGCGCAACTTTAACACGACAACCGTCTGGTCGGACGATCCTCCCTTTTCTATGGAGGTTTGAGTGAACTTTACGCACTGTTCTTCACACCTCTATAATTAAATAAACGTAAACGAAGCAAAAGGAGTATTTATGGATCGTAGCAGGTGGCGTTCTGTAGATTCTGCCTACCCCCATGGAAAGGAGGCGTGAGTTTGTGTGTGTGTGTGTGTATAACTAAAAAAATAATGGACATCATTATCGATTTTAATCTTTCCATGGATTTAAGACAGTTTCGTCCGTGACTGACTGGTAAACAACGCCAATGAAGATAGAAACTTGGAGAAACGAATGGTTGTTACAAGGTGTAGAAACTCAATTCCCGGGCCGGCCACACGGGGTTCTAGTTCAATCAGTATTATAAATTTTCATGGTGTATAAAATCGTAATAATCCTAACTAATATCCTAACTTCCTAACTATTCCTAACTAATATTATAAATGCGAAAGTAAGTTTGTTTGTTTGTTACCTTTTCACGCCTAAACCACTGAACCGATCATCCTGAAATTTTGCATATACGTTGCCAGGTCTACAGAAACGGACATAGGGTAACTTTTATCCCGAAAAAAAAGTACTGTTTCCGAGGAAAACCACAATAACGTTCATAAGATCATAGATGGCGCCACGTGTCTTTCGAATCATGATTGAATTATATTATTATAGAAACTTTAGTAGTGTCTTAAGAGCTTTTTTATTTTTAAGTACCTAATACATTTTGCGAGTCTAGAGTGTCCCGAATTGATTGTCAAATTCTAAATAAACGCGAGCGAAGCCGCGGGCAAAAGCTAGTAGGTAATAATTAAGCCTGTGCTGTAATTGCGTAACACACTAACAGTAGGAATGGGTTTCATTTTAACAGTTCAACAACATTCATTGCGTTATTTACGTTGTTGAGCAGACACATTTTTCAAACATATGAAGCAATAGATTATCAATAACCTTCAAAATGATGCAGATTCTGATTGATAGTGTGTTACGCAATTATTGTGCTGTGCTCAAGAGAAGATACGAGTATTGATCACCACGCTTACTAACTGAAAATTCGAATAATTATATCCAGGTTTGTTTACTTCGTTTTCATTTACTATTAAGGCTGAGGTTTCATAGCAGTAAAGGGTAATTGGAAACTTAAGATCGGTCGGTACTCTCCAGTAATTGGGTACCCAGCGGTGTCGCATGCCAGTTTCTCCATATACTATTATGATACTAGTTGAAACCCGCGACTTTTTTCAAAACTTTAACTCCTGTTGGACTGGATAAGGGGTTGAAATTGAAAGAAAAAAGTCATAGTGCACCATGACACCCTCAAAGTAATTCAAAACTCAAAGCATTCAAAACATTTGTTTCAAATAAACCAATTACAGGCACTTTTGAATTGTCAAATCAAATCAAATCAAATCAAACTTTATTTGTGAACATAAGTACAAAAAGGTGTTATTTATACATTTTGGCTGATCTGTATGTTCGGCCAATAATCGGCATACAAATATAATATTAGTGGGCTGGTTATCTTACTATCATAATGAATAAATTCTAGGATAAAATAAATGAAGCACTTGAAAAATGTCATGAGCCGCATAAAATAAAGTAATTGAATTTCATTATTAATTATTAAAAATGTCAAAGAAAATTAAATTTAGTAATAATTTGTCATTTAAAAAGTCTTCATTCGAGTAATACGTCTTTTCAACTAGAAATAGGAACAACTTCTTTTTAAAATGGCTGACATTTTCCTCACTTCTGATACACTTTGGCAATTTATTGTATAATTTTGGAGCCATTACGAAAATACTGTTCTTGTGTAAAGCAGTTTTAGAACCAACAGTTTGTAGCCGGTCTGCTCGACGCTGACTACCTACTCGGTCAAATTTATACTATTATTTTTGACGAACATAGATGTCTGGTATATGTACATTGAAGGCACTGTTAAAATTTTCATACTTTTAAAATATTGTTTACAGCTGTCAGTGGTTTGCAGGTTACAGAACGCTCTAATACACCTTTTCTGACACTTAAACACCACATCTTTACCCGAGGCGTTTCCCCAAAACATAATACCATATCTTAATGTTGAGGCTACTAGACCATGATATGCAGTTAATACAGTGTTTCGATTGGCCGTTTTACTTAGCATACGCAGCGCGTGAGAAAATTGGTTTACTTTACTACATACTTTGTCAATCTGGGTGTTCCATTTTAATGTGCTTTCAATATTTAATCCCAAAAATTTTGTCACATTCATCTCATCAATCCTTTTATCATTATATTTTATATCTAATTTTAAATCCTTATTTACTGTTTGTTGAAATTTCATTATTACTGTCTTGTCTAAATTTATTACCAAATTATTATTCTCTAGCCAATTTATTACTGATTTTATGTTAGAGTTAATGTCTGATTCTAATGTATCTAATTGGTCACTGTTGAAAAGTAGAGTGCTGTCATCTGCAAACATTGTCATGGGATAGGTCGATGCTTTTGGGAAGTCATTTATATATATAATAAATAGGAGAGGTCCAAGTATGCTACCTTGTGGAACTCCATACATCACTGTTCTCGGGCTAGATTTAAATGTTGTTTCATGTTTTTTACATATTCTATTAATAACGGTTATTTGCTGTCTATCTTGTAGGTATGATTTAATTAAATTTGATATGTTACCTCTAATCCCGTATGCGTCAAGTTTTTTAATTAATATTCTATGGTCTACACGGTCAAAGGCTTTCGACATGTCCATGTATAGAGCCAGAGCCGGTTTTCTTTTATCTACGCTGTTGCTAACGAGTTGTAAAAAATCATAAATTGCCATGTCAATGGACTTATTTTTCCGGAAGCCCTTTTGGCTATCGACAAATAATTTATTTCTCTCGAAATATGAATTGATTTGATTGTATATTACTCTTTCAAATATTTTTGACAAAATAGGTATCAGTGCTATAGGTCTATAGGAAGACATGTTGTCTTTATTACCTTTTTTGAAAAGCGGTTTTATGATACTAATTTTTAATTCCTTTGGAAAAACACCATGCAATATGCACATATTGATCAGGTGACTAAGGACGGGTGCAGTTGTTGTAGATACTATTTTAATAATTTTTGTGCTAATGCCGTCATATCCAGTGCTGGGAGTATTCTTTAGAGACATAATAATTTTATGAATATCTTGTGGTATTGTAGGTTTCATAAACATGGACGAAATTGGAGTATTTATTGGTAATTTATTATTATTATTTGAACTATTAATTGATTTGACTTGATCCGCAAAATAATTGTTAAAAGCCTCTGCTATATCAAGAGGGTTGGTAAGTGCTTTACCATTTGATTTAATTCTCATTGTGGATTGATTTGGTAAATTATGTTTGTTTTTATTTATGACTTTCCATGTTGCCTTACATCGATTCATAGCCGAGTGAATGTAACGGTTATTATGGGCTCTCTGCGTGAGATTGACAATTCTTTTAAGCCGGTTAGACAACGTTTTGAAGTTTGTTTTATTATGTTCAGTCGGTGATAACCTGTATTTCCATAGTAAATCTCTTTTTTTCTTGCTGCATAGTCTAATACCGCGACTAATCCAGTTTGGTTTTACTTTCGTCGATATTTTTATTTTAATGTTAGGAAAACATAAGTTATACAGTAATTTAAACCAGTCATAGAACAATTTGAATGCTTTTTCAGGGTCTGTTTCCTCATAAACATCAGAAAATGACAATTGTTTCAAATAGTTTGTGAATTTTTCTATATTTTCTTTTGAGTAGTCCCGTTTTGTACAGTGCCAGTAGTCTAAAAGGCACGTTTGTTTAACTGGGCAACGTAAAAATTGTGCTGTATGATCGGATACTGCTAGTTCCAAAACTTCTCCTTTAGCTCCTCGCACATTGTGGATTATATTATCAATGCAGGTCCCACTGCTTAATCTAGTTGGAACGTTTACGGCAAATTTAAGATTATAACCCATTATTAAGTGCTTGAATTGCTGCGAACTTGTGGTATCTTTTAGCAAATCAATATTGAAGTCACCGCACAGAAGCACTTTTTTATTTGAGTGAATGGATAAAGAATTTAACAGACTGTCTAAATTATTAAAAAATATTTCTTGTTTTCAAGAAATAGTTGTCAAGCGGTCGGTCAGTCAGAAAGATGAAGCTAGTTGCCCATTCCAAAGCGTAGTAGGTACCTATGGAGAAGAACGGGCAAGAAACTCCATGGACACTCTTTTAAATCAAAATATGGTTACAAAATATTGGTTAAATCATTCATGTTGAAATTATGCATGTGAGAACGATGCAGAACGATAAAAGCGTCCGTAATAAAGAGACAAAAACAATTCCAATATTAAATTAAAATAAGCCGTGGCAGCCAAGAGATGACCAGTCCCCACTGACGGCGGCCCGTTCACGAACATGACGTATCTTCCCTGTTTCTATGTTCAGGGGTTTGGGATGTCAGTTGTCTGTCAGTCAATCTCGTGAAGAAGAAGAAGAAGAAGAAGTGAAGAAGTGCAAATGAATTCCAGCATCGCTCGCGGTTTCCTTTTCACTCGCATCCTCAGAACTTCTTCAAGTATCCAGATATAAAAAATCATGGTCTAGTTATGTGCAAATTTTCAAATTTTCTCTTCAGCCGTTTAAGTGTGATAGAGGAATAAACTAACATCTTTTTCAACTTTAACATCCATACTACTTAATATAACTTTACTTAAATTATAAATGTGAAAGTAACTCTGTTTGTTAAGTTTTGACGCCTATACCACGAACTAATCGTTATGAATTTTGACAGATAGGTAGCTTGGGATCTGCAGAAGGACATGGGCTACTTATCATTTTGGATATTTCTATAAAAAGTATGAAATACAAGGTGCACGCAGACGAAGTCTCTGGCAACAGCAACTATTTTGGACCGAATGAGCGCGAAGTGCGACCGAAGGGTCTCCGTTTCAGCTTGGGCAAAAATGCTTTCGTATGTCCGGATGTCCGGGGATGTCTGTTCTCCTCTACAGGTCGCATTTCTCAACAGATTCTCGTGAAATGTTGTGAGCAGGTTCAATGGATTTTTTTGCCGATTTAGTATTTCGTAATTTTTCAAAATGGCGGAGATACGGGGGTTGAAAACGTAAAAAAAAACATATTTCAGACATTTGGCGCTTTTTGTTTTAATGTGCGCGGTGAACATTTAGTCAGTTTTAAGCTATATAAAGACAGACTAGCGAGGTCTACAGCTCACAGAGCCACTGTTATAAATGTAAGAAAGAATAATGTAATTCCCTGGTAAATGTCACCACATCTCTCCCTGCTAGTACGGTAAAATCAAAATGGAAGCTGCGACATAGATTCAATGAGTCTAAATGTCTGTCGCTTGCATGCTGGCGAGTAATTATATTATGGGATGTATAAACGAATTTGTAGATGTAGTGCGTTGGGCTGGTGGCTTGTGTGGAGACGTGGGTTCGTTTGCAGTGCGGGACAAATTAGTTTAGGTTTTTTGAGATACATTTATACTGATAGAGGTTAACGATTTAAAAATGTTGAGAATTGTTTATATAACTTTAAGAATTATTTACAAGTTAGGTAATTACACTGGTGCAGACGTTACAAGAGATTAAGAGGGCGCACACGGGTCCACTAGCGCCATTCCTTAAAAATAATATTAGCTCGTGATTGAGAAAGGGTTTTGAATAACGACTCAATAAGCACCCTCGGTAAGTGTGTCTAGAATTTTCTAATACCTTTTATAAACTTTCGTAATGAGACACGAAGCAACAAAATTCGAAATCTAAAGAAAAGCGGCTACATTCCTCTAGACCGCTCGTCGCGCGACACGCGGTGCCTTCGAGTCACGCTGTCGCGTCGCATCTGTTTGCGAGAGCCTTAACGCTATTTTTGAACTTATTAATCTCATACCCAAAAATTGCTCTTTTTGAATTATGTCAAACTGCTCGCAAATTAACGACATCTTTATTAACCGTGGTTGCATTGCAAGGCAATATTATTATTCTTAGATCAACGATAGTACTTACTAGATTCAGGATTAGGGACAAAAACACATCGCTCAAGTGGCCGCGATTACATATTGGTTGATTATAAACCATACCACTCAAACATATAGTTTACTAGCGACCCGCCCCGGCTTCGCCCGGGTAGCAAAGCATAATATAATATAGCCTATGTCACCCGGATATAGTGTAGCTTCCCAACAGTGAAATAATTTTTGAAATCGGTTCAGTAGTTTTGGAGCCTATTCAATACAAACAAACAATCATATCTTTTGTCTTTATGACTTCTCTATTTATCTTTTATATTCTTCTTTATTTATCTTTTATCTTTTGTCTATATGAAAAAAAAATGAAAATATGACATGAATATATTCGTTTCATATAGCTTATATGAAACGTTTGTATTTTTAACATAGCGCCATCTATTGAATACTTACTCAATCCAGTCAACAGATATCGCCATCTGTTAGAATCGTTTGGAGCTAACACATAATTGTGAATGTCAAATAATAGACAAATAATTTGCAATAAAATAATATTGCGACTATAAATTGAGATATAAGCTATCCTATCTTTCAAGTTGGATCAAATTGGACACGGTGTGCGAATCAAATTTAAAATCTGTTCAGTAGTTTAGGAGTCCATCGCGGACAAACAACGTGACACGTATTTTTTATATATATAATAAAGATTATCATTTGCAATATGTTTACTACTTCGTTTGAGAAGTAAATGCATTTTAAAATAAGAAATGAAAATATTTATTGAAAAATAAATCACAATTTCTAGGTAATAAGGTTGAAAAAACTATGTTACAAAATAAGACCACAATATTATTTGTGGTTATATTTTTGCGGCCGTTTTTGATGCGCTTGTAGCGGCATCTACAAACGCCACATGCTAGCTACACGTCACAATGACGTCACGCAAAATCCTGCATCGCGCAAGCAGAGTTTACCGCGCAACTAGCATATATACAACATTCCGACATCAATCGTCGGGCAGTTGCCCACCAGACACAACACCCGTCTGGTCGGAGGATCCTCCCTTTTCCATAGAGTATGAGTGAACTTGACACCCTGTTCCTCATACTTCTATACGCTCATCGGAAATCTAGTACTAATTGTTGACCGAAGTTATGCACCTAGTAATGACAGTTCCCTGCACACCAAACTCTTTCATCTTGAGTACATTTCGTCCTTATACTTAACGCCACACAATACGTCTACATCCCGGGCGCTCCGTATGGCGATGCATCAAAACTGTCACTTAACTCTCTGATGCTTTGATACCCGTTGATAAATCGACTCCCCTACCAAGATGGAGGATGCCTTTGATAATAAACGTGCTTTAAAATTGGTGGAGAGAGATATTTTAAAACTCCGTCTGTCATGAATTCTTAGCCCGTCTTTCTAGGTTAAAAAACAACAAGACATTACTTCCTATTAGGTGGTGAGAACTGTGGGAAGTGGTTACGCCACCTATAGACACCTACAACCACAAGGTGTTTGTGTTCTCTTCAGAGTTTAGACTTTACGCTGTACGAGTACTCGCCGGCGGAATGCACAGTCTAACTAGACTAGACTAACTATTAATTTATGTGTTGAAAATACGTTAAATCAATCGTTTGACTTTGACCAATCAGGACGCCAGCGCCACCAGGCGGCGCTCGAAAGAGTCTACAACATAACGATCGACCAGAGTTAAAGCAGAGTTCCTCGGTGGCGGTCAAGCAGTGAACACGTTTCGAAGCAGTCGCGCGTTTTGTATAGTTGTGTCGTGTACCTACAACGTGTGATTCGCTAATGTGGTTAATTTGTTTGTAAATTATCTATAATTTGATTTGAATTGCAAACGGTTTTTCTATTGCGCAATAACCAACACTTCCCATAGTACGCCCACAGTGGTTAAAATATGGCTGATAATAACGAGAGAGACGGACCTTCTCCGTCTTAGGTATCTCTTTTACTCACACGGGTACCAACTATCTTTTGTACGTTTCTTGAGCGAGAAAATCGTTGGTAGCTAGTGGCTTCCTCGTCGACGATGAGACAGATGCATTATGCACCTAGCATTTTACTACTGTGTAGTGTGTGGATATTACTGAATAACACATTTTTGGCCTCTAAAACAGAATACTTATTTATTTATTATTTACTAGCTGCGCCCCGCGGTTTCACCCGCATAAGTCTCGATCCCGATAAAATATCGGGATAGTAAGTATCCTATGTTTTAATCCAAGCCATGGTCTACCTATGTGCCAAATTTCATCCAAATCCGTTTAGCCGTTTTTGCGTGATTGAGTTACAAACATCCAAACATCCACACTTTCACATTTATAATATAATAATAATATAATATTATATATTATAATATTATATATATATTATAATATTATATATATATAATAATATTATATATAATATAATATCATATATTATATTATATTATATATATTATATAGTAGGAATTAATACTTTAAGCATACAAATGTACACAGGCGGAATTAATGCCATAGGCATTTTCTACCACTCAACCTTTGGGTGATGCAGAGACAAACAGTGAGAGGTGCAATGGTCTAAACTGAGTTTTTTTTTAAATTAATAAAGCTTTTAATATAATGTAATATTTATACTCGTACCAAATTATAAGCACTTCTGCCCCGACCCTTGCTCGAGCCAGCCCGCGCCGCTTAGCCTGTAGCTTCAAATTCGTTCCCATAATCAGCCTATAATGTTCCCACTGCTGGGATACAGGCCTCCTCTCTTTGAGAGGGAATGGGCTGTAATCTACCACGTGGGCCCAGTGCGGGTTGGTAGATGTCACATGTCTTCGAATTTTTGGTTCTAGGACATGCCGGTTTCCTCACGATGTTTTCCTTCACCGTTTTGAGAGCAGTGGTGATGAAATTATTTACACAAAGTAAAGCGCCTGCCTAGGATCGTCCCACGACCTACGACTCGTAAGTCGGGGCCGATACCACTGGGCCACCACTGCTCGTCAAATTCGTCCCCTAATAATAATAATTCCGATCCAGCCTGTCCCTTGCCGCCTTCTCCCAGCGACGCCCTAAGCCGAGGCTTGTACCCCGTAGGAGGTGCCCTTAGCGTGTTGTCGCCTAGTTCTAAGTCTTTTAAGCCCTGGCTGGAGGCCTTAATTTATTAAGGCAACCACAGGCATGACCGGTTAAGCAGCCGACAGCCTCCTAGGTTGACCTGCGAGAAGCCAATCACAAAAAACCTAATTATAAGCACAAATAAATATACTTTAATTATACGAATATACTAAAAACAAGAAAAACAATGGGAAAACATTAACGTTGTGAAAATACTGCCAGATTCTTACGAATGTGCTCGCAAACTTTTACTTTAAAGGATAATCGGTTGGTTTCCCATCCTCCCTCATCCCATCCGGGGTAATTACGTAACACACTAACAGTAGGAATGGGTTTCATTTTAACAGTTCAACAACATTCATTGCGTTATTTACGTTGTTGAGCAGACAATTTTTTCGAACATATGAAGCAATGGATGAGCAATAGGCTTCAAAATGATTCAGATTGTGATAGTTAGTGTGTTACGTAATTAGGGTGCTGATTTCTAGGGGGAGCGCAGTAACCGTGCTTATCAATATTCTATAAGGTAGCCAATTGATAACTTTCTCGTCGGGCATCTGCAGACTACCCGTAACGATGACAATAGACATTCGCATGGCAACTAGGAGTCTGGGACCGACGCTCTCCGAGGCGTTTAGGTACTTAGGGTCTCATTCTCAATGTGTATGAATGATCGCCGATCTGAGGTCTGAGGTCTGATTCAAATTCAAAATCATTTATTTGCAAATATGGGTAAACCATATGCAGATGTTTAACATTCATGTAATATTTGTAAATCACAGACATGGTATCGTCATATTTTACCTTTCGGTATGCAAAGTACATAAAAATAAAACACAAAATAATTAAAACGAAACAAAATAGAATTATTATGAGATCAATAAAACTAGTTTGAAAATAAAATAAATATAAAAATATGTATGTACTCGTATGTAAGTATATTCTCATATTGTATGTTTATATTTAAATTGGAAAATTATTTAAGATTTTATGTATTTTGTTTTCCCTTCTACTCTTACACACGTTGTCTACATCTCTTTAATATACTCTCCTATCGCAGGTATGCTGGTAGAGATTTCTTTAGAAATAAACATCACCTTTGTACGTATTATTCTGTTCCTTTCTTCTTGTTTGTTTACGTATACGTGTGTACATAAATGGTTAAATAAATAAATAATAAATAAATAAAAATAAATCTTATAGTTTATCCTGCAAATATACAGAATTTCAGATGCACTGTAATATGCTTTATGTATACATAGATACACATACATTAACTCACGCCTTCTTCCCACGGGGGTAGGCAGGAACTATAGAACGCCACATGCTACGATCCTTATATACTCCTTTTGCCTCGTTTACGTTCATACATCTAGTCATACACGCACGCCGGTTGCGAGTATTACGCACCTGACCTTTCTGAAGAACATCACCAATAAGGTCACTATATGTCCTCCTAGAGCGACCCCTCCTGGCGTTTCCACTCACATCTGCCTTGTAAATACCTTTTGTTAGTCACCCTTCATTCATCCTCCCAACATAACCTAACCATCCACGCTTTAATTATCAAAAAACTTTTTAGTTATTTTTTTACATATTTGGCGATGATGCCTCCATTAAATATTTAGGTAGGTCATTGTGTACACGGGAAGCCATGCAAAATATACTTTTATTATTAGGACAAGCCCCTCAAAGTTACAACAAGATTATTAATGAAATTATTCATCAAGATCAGCTTCGTGTCCGATATGAAGGCAGTAATTCGAACCATATTTTTTTCCTCCTGTCTTCATTCTTGTTATGTATGTGTGTGTTTGTGTAGCAGACGTATTATACAGACGTATTACGTTTATCTTGTGAATGACTTGACATGTTTGAACAGGCCGTCTTCACTACACTGACACGATGATAAGATGTTATTAGGTGTTGAATCCGTGAGGGGGTCAGTAGGAATGAACGGTGTATTTTTCTTCTAGTCTTTTGAAAGATCAATGTACAGGGTGGCAGGGACATCTACACATCTACGCGCAATCTGTTACCATGGATTCAGTATGTTTCTGGACAACATTTTTTTTTTTTTTTGGTTAGGAAATCGTCAAATGACCTCTCCCGCTCTGGGCGGATCGGTAGGGCGTGTCAGACTCTTACTGACAAAAACCCACCCATGTTCCTTCAGTTGCCTGTGCGCCAGGGCCACGGTAACTCTTTCGAACAATCCGCGACCCCGGCAGGATTCTGGACACCTCTGCGTTGAAATTTTTCGTATTGCGCTTTTGTAGGGAACAGCAGATGTTTTTTTTAATAACTTAAGACAGATTTCAACGCCGGGTCGTCCAGAATCATGTACTGAATCTATGGTAACAGATTGACCCGACTCGCATACGAAGGGTTCGATACCACAAGGCAAAAAACGCCGAAAAAACACGTTTCTTGTAGTGAGGGGATCCCCTTTAATTTTATTTTTATTTTTTGGTGCTATAGCGGCAATAGACATACACATTCTGTGAAAATTTCAACTGTCTACCTATTACGGTTCATGAGATATAGCTCGCTGACATACAGACGGACGGACGGACAGCGGAGGCTAAGTAATAGGGTTCCGTCGGCACCCTTTGGGTTCGAAACCCTAAAAATTACATAGCCTTTAGGCTCCTTTAAACAGGCGCGACACGCGACGCGAATCGTGCGCGACACAAAGGCACCGCTCGTCGCGCGACGACCGGCGCCTTTGTGTCGCGCTGTCGCGTCGCGCCTGTCTGTGGGAGCCTTAACGTCGCGTGTCGCGCCTGGTTGAAGGATCCTTTAAGATTTGTGTCATAATCTTTTACCTAAATAAGCTAAAAAACTAGTCTATTAATTAAAAGTACGTCTAATAAATTAGTCATCGGTTCTGCAGCTGTGAGCCTGTGACCGATGACATGACTCTTATGTTATCTATTAAAACTATCAGTGACAGGAATTAACCTATTTCTGTGCAGTATTTTGTAAAATAAACACGAACTTAAGCTGTAGGATATCCATTCATTGTCGGATATCCTTGATTAGTTAGGAGTTAAATAGATTATTGGATCGTGTGGAAAGGCTTTTTTTATCGACTTCAAAAAGGAGGAGGTTCTGAATTCGTCTGCATGTTTTTTGTTTTTATGAAAGAAATAAAGAAGAAATAAAAATGCGTTTATTGGCATTACAGCAAAAAAAAAATACACCCAAAAACTAAAAAAAAAAACGGAAACCAAAGATTATAATGCCAAAGGAGCCTCAGCTTATCATAATGTCAGATAACAGCCCAAGGTGTACCACCTGATGCTGATTTTCAGTTGCAACCGACGAGTGCCATACGCTAGAATAATAAAAAGAATAGGGAAGTGTGTGTCCGTTCTAATAAATTAAAAGTGTTGTGACATGGGTGTGTGTGTGTGTTGTGATTAATGAAAAACGAAAAAAAATACCCAATACCTGCGTACATTAAACTAATACGTATTTGTATGTTTGTTACGCTATATCTCCGAGAATTGTGGAACGATTTCAAAAATTCTTTTTTTTATAAATAGGATATTTGTGTGGGGTAGATACCACAACTAAAAAGTGAAAAATAAAAACTCGTTTTTTGTCACCGACTTCCGAAATTAAAGTTATTTTTCACTTTTTTGTGTTTTTTTTGGAAGTTGGTAGTTTTTTTTTGTAAAAAGGTTCTTTTTTTAACCAATTTACAGATATAAATATAATTTATCACAAGCATCTTCTTTCAGTATCCTCCTACAGGTTACTTAGCCAAACCTTTAGCGAATGTCACTTTAATCTCTCCTATTTGTCGATACTATAAATATTTTTACATGACCAAAGTTGAAACATTCAAAGTCGTATAAACAAAAAGTTCCAATGAAATCGCTATACCCGGTTCTGAGAAATTTGCTGACAAAAGAACGTAGGTAACCTACCTACGAATCATAAGAATTCGTTCGGAGAAGCACTACTACCAGATATATTTTTGCCGCCAAGTAGCGTTGCTGATTTCCAGTTTGAAGGCGATGGGAGCTTGTTTAATTACTAATTACAGTCGCATAAAAGAAGAAGGTGTATTTTGTAACTCAACCCCTGAGCGAATCTAACGAAGTGTTGAAGTTTAGGAAGTTAATTTAACAGCTGTCAGTTTTCACGTTATCCGAACCGTAAATTGTTTCGTTTCAAATGTATCCCTTTATTTTCAAACAAGATAATATTTACATAATTTTGGCTAGGTCTTAAAATAATAGGGCCCATTATTGAGTGTGGAAGTCACACCCTGCCATAAAACATTGATCAGGCAATTTATAGAACATAGTCCTTGGTAACTAGTCCACTTAAGGTACCCAAACCCATAGTCCAATATCTTTTTCCATATCCTGTAATAGTCCAACATCAACCGGGAGCGGTCCTTGGGTGCGCTTGCACAGTGCATGCAGGGGTAATCGCCGATTTGTGCTTAATTCCCTTTTCTTATAGAGTCTAACGGGCCTCTACGAGTTGGCTTCGGCCTTTCGTATGCCTACCAAAGGTCATGGTTCCCATGGTCCCGAGATATGCGAAAAGCTTAAAAATTAATAATAATAATATATAAAAAGGAGGGGAAAGAATCATAGGGCATCAAAACATTCGTCCGCATCACTGTCAACAGGAAAAGTGCCCGAAAGGCTGGCAGCATTGCCACGTTGCATGGCAATGCTGATTCTTTGGCCAAAAAATCATCCAAATTTATTTGAATGACATCTACGTTTACGAAGAGCGTTCGTGATAGGCCCACTGAAGAAAGAAACAAAAGGAAGAAAAATAGGATTCTAATCCGAGATGCGTCCGAAGCCGTTGTACTATTTGTATGAGGGGGCCAGCTCTCTGAGTCCGTCGACGAAGATACGGATCCTTCTGAAACTAGTTGATCCGTCAAATTAATATAAATGTCAAATTCATTTCTTCGGAGGGGAAAATCACATCGGAAGTAAAGACAACTGTCAAATCGTGTTGTCATTCATTCTTAGTTCGGGCCCCAAATTAATCTTATGTCCGTAGGTGATACGGAGTAGGAAGTCCCCGTAGCTTTGTCCAAAACTACGAATATCGTGCTTAGGGACGAGAGCTTAGGGGTCTACTATCTAACAACGAAGATACATACCCGTCCGAAAGTAGATGATCCGTCTAAACAAGTGACAATTTTTTTTTGAACTGTCAAAAACGCATTGCCAGTAGAGACAGCTGTCAAATCGAAAGAAAGTACGGATTTCGTGTATAGGGAGGACACCTCTAGATCCGAACTCCATCCGTCCAAAGTTAAGACACTTCCTAGTCAAATGGAACTCAAATCTCGGATTTAGGGTCCGGTGTGTGCTAAAACGAAAGCGGACCCACTAGTTCAATTGTCACCAGCAGTTTACTTGTAAAATAAAGAAGTAGAAATAAATAAATAAATAAACATTGTAAGCGTAAACATACACCCCACAACAGCTCCCAAACTATTTGTACTATTACAAAAATCCTACATAATATTCTAACACTACACCTTTCTCTTTCCCCCACAGCTATTAAACCAACGAGGGAGCGAGACAGATGCATAGTGTAGGAATGCAATGAATGTCAGTAAATCACTTAACGGCTAGGGATGTGCGTTTGTCGATAAATTTAGTGTTGTTACAAGTAACGTTTCCTTTGTTATTGTCGATATTTATAGAATGTGTGGTGGAGTCATTTATGACGGAATTAGGTGTTTTATTTATAAATTGATTGCTTTTTGTTTTTGGGCAAAATTCGATATTTTAGGATGTTTTTTGTTTTTATAAAGATTGTCAACAATGTGGGTTGCATACTATTACTAGTCCTTTTGCTATTTACAAATACAAAGACACCTAGTCATGTGTAAATATTTATTTATTTAAAAAAACTTCGGAAACAAACCAGAATAAGTTCAGGAATTCCTTACTCACTGTAATGTATGTAGTAATAAGTTATTGTGGGTAAATTGATATTATTAATATAATGTATTGGAGATAGTTCAGTAGTTCTAAGAATTGAGCCGGTCATGATACTTGTGCCTGTACCTTGCTACGTGTATTATACAACATTAGTTTTTGTTTACTCTAAACCCGAAAAGGGGTCATTGTACTCATCACACTATTGACAGTATTGGCACTATTGACACTATGGACACTACTGACCTCCACTCTACTTCACCTAAGTTTCCACGGGGAGATTTTTACAGAAAACATTAAGGAAGCTGATGTCTATTTTCTCGACTAATTTACGATTGAAAAATAAGGAGTCTTGTGAAATGAGAAATATTGGTACTGTAAGAGTGGAGTTTTTCTATGGGACCAACCCTGAAATCGCGAAAAAAAAGCAGCTGAATTTGTGTTCACTTAAATCGACAAACTGTATGAAACAGCTGATTCTTTTTTCGCAATTTCAAGTTTGGTCTCATAGAAGAAATTGTTCAGAATGATGTGTACAATGACATCTTTCCAGGTTTAGGGTAAACAAAAACTAATGTTGTATATTCCCGTCTCCAGAGTGCTTCCAACCCAAGAATTGTTCAATCACCTATGTCTTTATCAGAAATAAAACAATGACTAGTAGGTACATACATGTACAAACCTACCAACCTTTCTTATTTAACAAGACTAAAAAAATAGAATAGAACATGGTATAATAATATACTTCGCCAGGTATAGCATTCCGAGGCACAGTGGTCACGTGTGTGACACAAGCCTACGTCATCACCGCTGTGTTACCAGTAGTATGTCATAATAACTCCCCTACCGCCTTTATTACCTGTGCGAATCCGATAAATCCATGAGGTTTTAACTAACAATTACGTCGGTATAAGTTTAAATTGAATTGTTTCGTTCGATTAGAAAAACAAAACGACAATTTAAATGCTTGATATATATTTTTAACAGAATGGTGACTGAAAATGTTTCCATACTTTTTGTTTTGTTGCAATAAAGTGGCAACTGGATAGTGACGTAAGCTTGTGTCACTCTCGGAGTGCCAGACCTTGTTTTTTTAGACCATGGAATAGAATAGAATTTGAATAGAATTTGTTTTAATAATATTTTAATTTAATATTTTTGTGTGTCTTACTTGTGATATGTTTCCTTGACACATTTTCTGGGATGTAGAATTATTTTTACACCATTTCACAATACAAGAAGGCATTGATTTTATTAGTTGATGTAAACAGTACCTTTTTTTTTGTGGCAAATCTTCAAATGACTTCTCACGCTCTGGCCGGAGCAGAAAGGCGTGTCAGACTCTTACTGACGAAAAACTACCCGTGTGCCTTCAGTTGCCTGTGCGCCAGGGCCACGGTAACTCTTTCGAACAATCCGCGACCCCGGCAGGACGTAAACAGTACCTACATCAAGGCCCGCCATAGTGCCGCGAAATGGTGGTCGGTCGGCACCTTATGATGTAAATGTGTGCGTGAGGCATGTTTGTACAAACGGTCCGGTATACTTATAGTGCTTCACTTTCGATGCGCATGGCGCGGAGTCCTTCCTTTTTTTTCTAGTCAGTGGTTTTGTAGTAACTTTCATCTTCCATAGAGGAATCTTATTCCTCGTAAATTATAATCCCTAGAATGTATTACATCACTAGTCACAATGCATCGTATGTGCTTAATGGTTGTGCCTAACGAACTGTTGATATTATCTATGGACGCTGGAGGG
Organism: Dryobotodes eremita; assembly: GCA_917490735.1. Classification (NCBI taxonomy): domain Eukaryota; kingdom Metazoa; phylum Arthropoda; class Insecta; order Lepidoptera; family Noctuidae; genus Dryobotodes; species Dryobotodes eremita. Next base: position 11,619,672 of record OU823269.1, on the reverse strand, counting down.
GCGTGCAACATTTTAGGTAGAACTTTGGTGACATCTGCGGGGTAGTTACGTAACACACTAACAGTAGGAATGGCTTTCATTTTGACAGTTCAACAACATTCATTGCGTTATTTACGTTGCTGAGCAGACAAATTAGTCGAACATTTGAAGCAATGGATTAGCAATAGGCTTCAAAATGATTCAGATTGTGATAGATAGTGTGTTCCGTAATTAGGGTGCGGGTTGCTGAGTAAAACACAAATTACCAAGACACCGAAAGGCACCCAAAATAATTAGATACGTAACAGCGAAGGTTTCTGGAATGAGTTCGTAAATAAGATTTTTCTTATCATATTCAGAAGTGTTTTTTCAGGATGCGGTATCAAACAGATGACGAAAGAACGAGCATTTTTTTACCGACTTCAAAATGGAGGAGGTTCTCAATTCGTTTGTATGTTTTTTTTTTTGTATGTTTGTTACGCGATAGATACCTCTATATATTGAGCGATTTGTAAAATTATTTTTTAATAGATACGGTATGCCTGAGGGGTGGTCCCATATAAATTTTATTAACTTTACTTGGGTAGTTTGTCCGTTAGCTTCAATAATACGCATTTTTTTCACTTAGTATATTTTGATGATGTTTTGATAACTTCCTGTTACTGTTATTTACATAGCAAGTATTGGTATACGAATTTGTGTCGGGTTGGTATCACAACCAAAAAGTACAAAATAAAAAGTTAAAATAAAAAACGACTTCTAAAAAAAAATCACTACAAAGTGAAAAATTACTTTAATTTCGGAAGTCGGTGGCATAAAACGAAAATACAAAACCAAAGACACCGACTTCCGAAATAAAAGTTATTTTTCACTTTGTAGTGTTTTTTTTTTTGGAAGGCGGTTGTTTTTTTTTTGTAAATAAGTTTTTATTTAATTTAGCCTACACTGTCCCATTGCTGAGAAAAAGCCTCCCTTAAATCCTTTCAGGCATCCTTTTCTAGACCCATCTCGATCTTACCCTTGCGGTACGTATCTAGGGCGTCTCGCCACCTCTTCCAGGGCCGGCCTGGGCGGCATATAAAAAGAAATACTTGGAGTAAATAGAGTATTATAGTGTGGCCGAATTTTTAATGGATAAAGGAATTTCTTGATTTCTTCTATAATGATTAGACATTGAAAATATGACATTAAATTTATAATTTTATTTAATTTTAATTTAATTCCGATATGAAATAAGTTGACTGTTGTGTAGAATGTAATTATAGTTAATCAATCTTTGTTATTGACATTGTATAACTTTATTATTATTTACTTAGTATCTCTCGTGTACTTTTGCATGCCTTCTGGTGAAATATGGCTGTTGCTAATTTTATGTTTTATGTCACCTTGTTTTGTACCCATATTTGCGAAATAAATATCTTATCTTATCTTATCTTAAAGCTTTTGTACATTTCTGGACCCCATTTAGTTTTTTGTCATTTTTGTTGTTTTATTTAACGTGTTTAGTTTATTATGTAAAATAATAATTAATAATACCAGCCTATTATTGTCCCACTGTAGGGCAAAGGCCTCTTCTCGTACAAAGATGTCAAGAACATTGATCAACACGCTTGCTCAAGATAGGTTGGCGAGTTTCTATGTAACCTAGATTGATTTAATAATTAGTAATTTAATAAATAATGTAACTTCGACAAATAAAAAACATACATTTTTATGTTCCTAGACTGAAATTTGACTCTTTTGAGTCGTCTGACATCCTCTTTTGACTCTATTTCAAATAGAAAAAACAAGAGAATACATTATGGGATTAAAGAATGCATTCTGCTGCCTTAAAATTGTTCACCTGTAAATACCCACAAAAGGCCTTTAGTTTTCTGTAACACTTTGTAACTAAAATGTTGCCCACGCCTGCCTGTAACTTGATCTAGAGATGTTATCTGCCTCAGTCATGGCTATTTAGTTTATTATTACGACCGCTTGCCTTATAGGGTACGGCAGAATTCTAGGCATACCTACACGGAGTCCCCGACTTTTTATAGGTTAAATGCTCGCTCCCTGTTACAAGGCTTAGAATGTAACTGGTGTTCTGTATTTCTCTGCCTACCTTGCCGGGGAATATACGCGTGATGATATTTTATCTCTACCTCGTAGATTTTTAACTGCCCGCTGTGTTCCTAGGATTTTCTTGCGCCACTTCTTCTTCCTTGCTAAAGCACTAGGAAAGGAAGGGCGGGCGTTTTGGGGGACCTTCTAATGTAACTTTTGACGTTCATGCAGTGCAGATATTCACCGTAATTTGAATTAACGGGTTTTAATGTAAGTATCTTAGCAGGTGGCGTTCTGTAGTTTCTGCCTACCACAATGGGAAGAAGGAGTGAGTTTATGTACGTAGATTTGTATTTTTCTTACCTTGTATGTTACGTTTAAGAGAGCCCTTCCCGGTCCGTCTTTCGTCAACGCGAGCCTGATTGAACAGCTTGTTGTGTCATCCAACGCACTGTTTGAAAAAGAAGCAAGAGTGAAAACGCAATAACATTGAACGAAAATTGGCGCGCAAAGATTTCACAAAACTTGTTCCAGGAAAAACGTGTTTTTGAAAAAGCCTTACAAGTTTTTGGAAAAAATGTTCGTCATTTAGAATCTCCATTACATGTGCGAGGTTTCTATGACGATGTTTTCTTTACTTTTATAATTTATGAGTACATTATGAACGGCCAAAGTTCAGGTAAAATTTGTGCAAAAAAGCAGATTTTTGGAGGCTTGTACTACATTTGTTTCTCCAAATTCTGATTTTTTACTTGCATAGAAACCTAGATAAAGTGCACAAGGTAGCTATTAGTTCAAAAATTTCAATGAAAAATGTGTTACAACGCCATAATCACGTACGAGCGTCTATATGAAAAGTACGACGGGTTGGCCGCTCCTAATTCTGAGAATTATCGACAATTCGAACTTTCAATTTGTTAAGCCCCAGCCCTAGTATAAGCAATTGGTATAGTGTCAAACAAATCATTACAAAATTAACAGAGAATTGTGCAGGATTAGATAAATCATAATGCATTGACTAAATTATTCGCGATATTTATAGGCCTGAGTAGGTACTTAGGTATGTGCGTGAGAATAAGGCTCCATACTTCTGTACTGTAACTGCCGCGACTCGGAAAGGTCCAGCATCCTAATGAGGGCTAACGCGCTTGAGTACGCCGCTAGAGGCGCTAGTGTAGAGTAAGGTCTTTAGATGTCAAAATATGTACTGAACGTTCACTGTTTGCGGGATTTTTTATCACGGATTTTAACGAATGATTCATAATAGCTGTAATGGTTGTGCCATTCTTGCTTAATTATGGCTTAAGATTTAAGTAAAAAGTTAGGATTTAATTAGGTAGCACTTGAAGGAAGAATAAGATTTGTCACCTTCATGCTTGCCAATTTTAGGAACATTATGATCTAAATATTCATTTGAAGTTTTAAAATGTAATAAAATAAACATACTATGAATATAAGGGTACTTAATCATATCCAAAACATCAAATAACAGTACTGCAATAGGACCTTACTCGACAGTGGCGCCAACTGGTGAGCACCAAAACGATAGCCCCCATTGCATAAAGGCTCCTTCAGACAGACGCGACACGGGACGCGAATCGCATGCGACACAAACGCACCGCCTGTCGCGCGACGAGCGGTGCCTTGGTGTCACATGTGATTCGCGTCCCGTGTCGCGTCTGTTTGCAGGAGCCTTAACACACTTTCAATTACAATCCGAAAGAATTTGAAGGAAATTGCTATTCCATTGCGTCATAGGTTTGAAAAATACGGCTGCTTGACAACGTAAATGATGCAAGGTCAGTTCTAAATATGATTTGCGACAGTATTGTAGCGGCGTCTACAAACGCCACATGCGAGTTACACGTCACAATGACGTCACGCAAAATCCTGCATCGCGCAAGCAGAGTTTACCGCGCAACTAGCATATATACAACATCCCGACATCAACCGTTGGGCAGTTGCCCACCATACACAACATCCGCCCGGTCGGAGGATCCTCCCTTTTCTATAGAGTATGAGTGAGCTTTACACCTTGTTCCTCATACCTCTATAGTCTCAAATATTTATTTATAGAATTATAATCCCAAAAATCATCAATACATCTCTCTAAGTTCATATTACCCTATTGAATGACCATTTCATGAAATCATGACATTTGAGGCCAATTAAGGAGTTGTATTGCTGAATTAGCGATACTGTGTTTCACTTTGAAGGTTTAAATAAAACCAAAATTTAATGACAGGCACATTGACATGTGTCATTTCAGCTTGGTCCCTGTGATACCGATGGTATTAAAGAGGTATGAGGAACAGGGTATACCTCCATAGAAAAGGGCGGATCCTCCGACCAGACGGGTGTCGTGTCTGGTGGACAAGTACCTGACGTCTAATGTCGGGACGTTGTATAAATGCTAGTTGCGCGGTAAACTCTGCTTGCGCGATGCAGGATTTTGCGTGACGTCAGTGTGACGCGTAGCTCGCATGTGGCGATGTAGATACCGGTACAGAATTATAGAGTTTGCAGATGCCCATAGGCGGCGGTAAAAAATTTACTATCAGGCTGATCGCCTAATGGTTTGTCAGTCAGTAAAGCTATGGTTTCTGAGAAAACCATTGGCCGTCACATATCGTCCCCAGTGACAGCTGTCATCAAAATTATGGCAGCGAATTTGACTTCACGGTGTCATAAAACGCTCTCTAGGGAAACAACTACTAGAAACTATTTTCTTAATGTCCCTCGGAAAACTTCGTGTTTCGTCAGTCTTCGGATTTCTATCCGTTGCCTCTACACTCGGTGCAGACCGGACACTCTCAGTCGACTTGGAAGTATATAGAGTTGTTAATACTCTTTTAACTTAATGTAATTTACTGGTAGAAATCCGACGACTGACGAAACACGAAGTTTGTCGAGGGATATTAAGAAAATAGTTGTACTGTACTTTCGTAAAGAAAGTTTCAGTGACGTCATTCGATAGTAAATTGCGGACCCTGCGGGCTTAGTAAACCCTAGCTTAGGACTCTTTTAAAAAGACGTTTTTTTATACTGTCTGGTCTGTAACAAACCTTCATTTTGGATATTAAAAACGTGTTGGTATGTCTGTATAAAACCATTGTGCGACAAAAAATCGATCATGTGCAACACGCATAAACAAACTAATGATACCTGCATTGTTTCCTTCGTTAACTCTTTTGGGGTCCGTAATACTAAAGAAAACCCGTATGTAATGTTGTCTGTATTTCTATCTCTCATACTAATTGGTAACAGTGCTTGCCAGTCGTGTAATTGAAAAATAAGCTTAGTCAGACTTGCACCCTAATTCCTTAAACATACTATTTATTAGAATCTGAATCATTTCGAAGAATATTGTTAATCCATTGCTTCATATGTTTGAAAAATTTGTCTACTCAACAACGTAAATAACGCAATGAATGTTGTTGAACTGTCAAAATGAAAGCCATTCCTACTGTTAGTGTTTTACTCAATTACCCCGCAGATTTGAGTGAAGTAGAGATTTGATTACTAACATTAAAAGTATTTCAGAAGAAAAAAAACAGTAGAGTCATTAAAATCGCCAATTATTCAATAATAAAAGACAAAGTTAATAAATATAAACACAATGTGACAATAACTATGAAGCAATGGATTAGGGATAACCTTCAAAATCATGCGGATTGTGATAGAAAGTGTTACACATTATTGGGGTGTTGGTTTTTCTGCTGGTTATTATAGTAATAAAGAAATAATTAAATATTTTTTTACAACAAAAAAAAACAACCGACTTCCAAACACATACTACAAAGTGACAAATTACTTTAATTTCGGAAGTCGGTGTCTTTGGTTTTGTATTTTCGTTTTTTGCCACCGACTTCCGAAATTAAAGTTATTTGTCAATCTGTAGAGTTTTTTTTTAGGAAGTCGTTTGTTTATTTTTTGTAAAAAAAACGTTTTTATTTTTAGTTTTTAGTTGTGGTACCTACCCCACACAAATTCTTATACCACTACTTGGTATGTAAATAACAGTGACAGGAAGTTATTAAAACATCATCAATGTATGTATACTAAGTGGAAAAAATACGCATTATTAAGCATAGTACAAAAACTACTTGTCGAATCTTGATCAAATTTATATGGGACCACATGAGAAGCGCCAGCTTTCAAATAATAAAAGAATCATCAAAATTGGTTCACCTAAAAAAAAGTTTCGAGGTAGCACACATAAACCCGGGTCAACGACGCGTCGTGTTCCACGCGCGCCTCAAAGAGATGTCAGCACCATTGACGGGGTCCGATAGGGCCGATGCCTGCTGGGGTTGCGGATTGTTCGAAAGAGTTACCGTGGCCCTGGCGCACAGGCAACTGAAGGAACACGGGTGGGTTTTAGTCAGTAAGTTTCCGACCCACAAAAAAAAATACAGTCGAATTGAGAGGAAAAAAAAAGACTTATGTCGGTAAAAAATAGCTACAGAACCGCACATCAACCCTGACCCGACACACACTCGAAAACATCTAAAATACCACATGGATTATGAAATTGGAGACTGACAAAAAAGGGGTCATTTTTGGATATGGCCAAGTGGGTCTGTGGCTTTAAAAATGTTATGTAACCGCTACAGATTAGATCGAGTGTCATTTATCATCGGCGCCTAGGGTCAAAGGGACCTCAGGTAATATTATCATCCCTGTTCTAATATGTTATAAGCAGGAACTGTGTTTTTGGTAATAAAATTAGTAATAAATTGTTATTCTGTTATGTTTAATGATTAAGCTAAATAACTGTTAGGGCAATATTTAATATCTGTCGACGGAAAAAGGGGGATGTCATAAGTTTTTTACTTGTGAGTATATTTCTTTCTTTCAGTGTATAATTAAGAAATTAATTAAATACGAAAAACGAAAAATAGCGAAATGTGGGTGTACTATAGGTACAGCTCTGCCTAATGCTTAGAGGATAACAGGCGAGATGTTATGTGTTATGTTAATAAAATACCTAAATCATAAAAATATGAATAATATGATGAAATTTTGAGGTGGTTTTTTTGATTTTATAAAAAATCCATCCTGTATACAATATACAGGGTTATTTTTGATAATAGTGTAGAGTGGTGTCGGTCCTCTTGTCACAAAATTCTCAAAAATAAGACAAAAAATAACCAAAATTTAGTTTATTCCTGTCAAACGACGTTTTCCATTCTGAAATTGACTAAAGTGACACAACTTAACTACAATATAGTTTGACAGCACTAATGTCATTTAGTTATTCAATTTAGTGAAAATGGCAATTTTGCTATTCTGAATTTGCAGTTTTTCACCTAAAATTTTGATTGTCAAATTAAATTGGACTATTTATGATCGCGATTAAAAAGGTGTGGAATAAAATTTGTTACATGTTATGAACTAAAATTTACAAAGCACAATTCTCTACAAGTTCTTGAAAGTTAGTATGCTTCTGAGTTTGGAAATCATTATGGAAGTTTTTGTGATTGCAGCTGTTGTCGATTCACGACATAACAAACAGACTGACTAAGACAAATTCAAGATGTCCTTGATAGGGCTTTCCTACGGCGCCGGTGACAAAATACCTGAGGTTTTCAACTTACTGAACGAAAATCCGGATTATCTTTTCTCGGGACCACATTTTTATTAGCAAATTAGCTTTATTACGCTGAAATAAATAGCGAGATAATCATGCTGAGTCAATTTTTTTCTTATTGAAAACCGAAAAAATATCGCCGAAGTTCTAAATCGTTTTCGGTGAACAACCCAAGCAGGATCACATTGGTCACAGATAATAAAAACAAATACAGGTTATTGCAACATAATTTATTAAAATATTAACATTAAGTTTTACGCCGTCATTATGCTCCCTGTATTTCATATAAATAATTATTGATAAACAATTAAAGATTTGATTTTACTCAGGTTTTTTTTGCACTTCGGATCATTTCATTCCCTTTCATTCACTCTTTAATTTAATTTCCGACAAATCTTGGTCTATGGTCTACTCAACTTAGCGATTGTCAAACTCGATTTTAGTTGTGTCAAAATTGTTTTTAAGTTTAGAGAATTTTGTTTGCAGAATAGCTTATTCAAAATTCCTTCTCACTCACGAGATAATATTTTTTTAATGTCACTCCATTAAAAAAATAGCTAGTGCTAGTGGACCGGTGAATGCAAAACTATGGCCGACATACATACATACATATATACATACATACATAAACTCACGCCTTCTTCCCATGGGGTAGGCAGAAACTACAGAACGCCACCTGCTACGATCCTTACATACTCCTTTCGCCTCATGGCCGACATTTAATTACAAAATCAATAAATAAATATTGAGTTCAACAATAAAACAGTAAAGTATGCATAATTCATATAAAATGACCTAACATGCCAATCAAATACATAATTAGAGAAATAATATTAATAATTCATAAGATTTACATTTATAAATCAAACCATAAAATTTATTTCATGTTTCATAACGAATTAATTAATTGATAACACAACATAACATCACGCCTGTATTTTCCGAAGGGTTGGGCAGAGGTGTACCTATAGTACACCCATATTTCGCCAGTTATATTTAAGTCCCATGTAATAGGGGGCGAGCCTATTCAGACAAAGGGCTGCTACTGAGAAATTCCAGATGAAAACACCCAATAACACTTTGCCCGACCAGGGAATCGAACTCAGGAATACCGCTTGCAACCACTAGAATAACGAGCCATAATACATACATAAACTCACGCCTTCTTCCCATGGGGGTAGGCAGAAACTACAGAACGCCACCTGCTACGATCCTAACATACTCCTTTTGGTTCGTTTACGTTCATACATCTGGTCATACACGCACGCCGGTTGCGAGTACTACGCAACCCGATTACATATATATATATAATAATAATAATATATAATACAGTACTACCAACGGGACAATTCATTGATAGTTGTGCCATGACGCCATTTTACGAGTTTAGAAGCCATGAGCCCGATAGGATTTCCCATCGGCGAAAATGATGAACTTTCATACAAAGTATGACAAACTGACAGTACACTGTCTGGACAGGTTCACTCAATCTGTGTGGTTTTTTCCTCAAAAGACCATTTCAGACACAAATCTACATGGTCTTCACATGATCTGACCAAAATTATGTCTGGACTTTAAAAGAGACTGTGACCTCTGAGTTAGTTTCGGCCTTTCTTCTCAGAGTAGTCAGATAGGAAACACCGACCTCATCTAGTTTAAAAAAATTGATTGACGTGTAAAAGTGTTTGTACAAACCTACTTACAGAAATAAAATAATTTATCATTTTATCATTTAACAAACTTTCAAGCCCTATTAACCCCTTAACCCCTTAAGAAGGTGAATTTTCAAAAATCCTTTTTTAATGCTGAATTTCGTTATACAAGGAATTCTTGTGCAAAATTGCACGATTCTAGGCCCAGCTTTTCCCAACTACGTTGACTACGTTGGGGTCGGCTTCCAGTATAACCAGATACAGCTGAATACCAGTATTTTACATAGAGCGACTGCCTATCTGACCTCCACAACCCAGTTACTGGGTGACACGATACCCCTTGGTAAGTTTGGTTGCCAGACTTTCGGGCTTTTGACGACCCGACGAAATGCAGCCGGGACCAATCGCCGAAGCACGGAGGGGTCTCGGTATGCAAAGAAGGTCAGCTATCCACGGACTAACCGTGGCAAGCGTAGTCCAACCTGATCGATCGAGCCGTGCGGCTGTTATGACTTCTTCTGTCAATGAATTAATGAATTTACGATTTTAATTTATCTAAAAGCTTTTTTTAAACTGGTTAACATTTTATTTGTGACAATGTATTCCTATTTTAATAACACCATACCTCCAAACACCTAACTCATACATTGTCGGTACCTAACCGTCCTCAATTGAAAGGTCAATGCCCCCATTTTAATAAAATTTAATAATTGAGCCATCATGGCGCCGAAGTGGGGTGATCACAATACAATGGTCTCTCCTGGGACAGAGACCTTTATACTGGATCAAGGGACTGAAGATTCTATAGTACAAATTTATGGAAGATGTGAATTGATGAGGTAATGTTACTGTGCAGGAGTTTTGTATGGGTGTCCGTTTTGGAAATGTTGAGAGAGATATCGGTTAAGGTGCATCCACACCAAAGTTACTTTTTGTGGAGCAACATTTTGCAACATGATACTATAGAGGTATGAGGAACAGGGTGTAAAGTTCACTCATACCTCCATAGAAAGGGAGGATCCTCCGACAAGACGGGTGTCGTATGTGGTGGGCTACTGCCTGACGGTTGATGTCACAACGTTGTATATAGGCTAGTTGCGCGGTAAACTCTGCTTGCGCGATGCAGGATTTTGCGTGACGTCAGTGTGACGCGTAGCTCACATGTCGCGTTTGTAGATGCCGCTAAAATACCATCGATAACATTAAATAAGTTTCTGTAACTTTTAGTAAGTTCACTAAATAACTTTTTGTTATCCGTTATTGCCCACTAACAGTTGCAAACGTTGATCCAGTAAAAATAACTTTGATGTGAATGCACCTTTAGTTAATATGTCTATGAATAAACATATTTTTTTTTTCTACCGGAACTTGGAAAATTTTATCAGCCTTGGCTGACTTGACTGATTTCGCCTTTTAAAAAAACTAGTAGGAATTTTTGAACTGATTGCTAAGCAATAATGCTGTGCTTTAAATCATTTTGATCTGTTGAATAATAATTACCTACTTACCTACCTACCACATTCATCTTATCAATGTGTGGCTAGCTTATATTTTTTGTATACTACACGACAGTTTGTTTTTGGATGCATCGAATTGAATAAATCGACCATCAACAAATTCCCTTAATAATAATTCCGATCAGCTTGTCCCTTGCTGTCCGCCCCCAGCGACGCCCTAAGCCGAGGTGCGTACCCCAAAGGGGGTACCCTTAGCGTTTAGTCACCTAGTTTGTAATTTTTGTAAGCCCTGGTTAGGGGCTTAATTTATTAAGGCAACCACAGGCATGTCCAGTTAAACAGCCGACAACCTCCTTGGTTGACCTGCGAGAAGCCATAAAAAAAATCCCTTAAAACACATCGTCTTTTTTTAACACTTTTTTAGTTTATCAAATATATAATTGGGGAAACATTTCACAAATTGCCTTTGTTATACTTATAAATATTAAATTAGTGGCAACAAAAAATATTTGAATATATAAATTACTTAAACAAAATTTGATTAGTGTTTAATAATAAAAACGAGTGCCACCAGGGGGCGCGCTTAGCAGATTGCGCCATGGTTTTATGAGCCCCAGTAAAAAAAGATTAGGGTAAGGAGGGTGACCATAAAATAGAATTTTAATCACAATTATGAGGACAGTTTAAATTTTTTTTTTAAGTTTTCGTTGAGTCCAAATTAATTAAAAGAGTATGGGTGCCGTAAAGTACTTTTATGTATTTATGGAAAAGAAAACAGTTTTTTTGAATAACCTACGAAACTTTCTGCGGTTACACAATAAATTAATGGAAGCGGAAAATGTTGACGTAATCCATAGCGAAAATCTTTTGGATAAAAGATTACTCAAAACAAAACCAAAAAAAAAACTCAAAAAGCGATTTTCAGTATGGTTAGGTTCTTAATAGGTGGAGTACTTAAACATCATAACCGGAACGGTACGATGGTAGAAGCAAAATGCAAACGTCAAGCGGTCACAGCTGCCAGGGTCGCGGGTTTGTCCGAATAACCATGGCCTTGGCACACACAGGCAACTGAAGGAACACGGGTGGGTTTTAGTCAGTAAAAGTCTGACACGCCCTCCCACTCTGCCCAAAGCGGGAGAAGTTATTTGATGACTTCCCACCCAAAAAAAAGGGGTCTAGTATCATGTGCTGAATTCCTGGTTCCAGTTTGCACGTTGATGTCCCTACTAGCCTGCATAATATTAGAAGCCAACAAAATTAACCCACTATGAGATTATTTTTTAATTAACAATTTTAGTGTGGGACGCAACATGTGTCGATACTCTTGCGCCATCCCATCTTCCTGTCTCGGCGTGCTGTGCTGGCGCCGCTTCTGCGGCTGCAGAAAACCTCAAGCGGCGTAACTATAACAACCTTATTGGTAATTATATTTTCGAGCCGTTTGGGATCGAAACCCTCGGGCCGTGGGGTCCGAGTGCCCATGTTTTGTTCAAGGAAATCTCCAAACGCCTGTTTGACACTTCCCGTGAACCAAGGGCTGGCTTTTACCTTGGCCAGAGGCTAAGCATTGCCATACAACGTGGCAATGCCGCCAGTCTCTTGGGTACATTATCAGTCGACAGCTATGCGGAGGAATTTTTCGACGCCATTTTATATTTTGTTAATAGTTTTAGTTAGGTTAGGTTATTATATTTTAATTGTAAATACTATTGTATTTTAAAATTATAAATGTGAAAGTTAAAAAAAAAAACAAACGCGAATGAAACGATATTACCCACTTTCATTCATGACGTCGTGTCCCATTTATTTTCTAAATCATAGTCTCCCCATAAAACGTGTGTGTTCATTCACAATAGGGGATGGTCAGGGGATCTACGAGGGATGACCAGTGGCATTTTACTTTTAGTAGTTTTACATAATCCTTGATTGGCGTAGTGGTGACCGCTTTGTACAACTGTATCCGTTTCATTTTCATTGCTAATTGACACAATTTATTACAATAGGCGTACACATTCACGTGAACATATCAATATATATCGCAGCTCTATGCCAGGGATCACCAAATAGTTTCACTGGAGGTCCGTTTTTAAAAATAATGTGATTGTCGCGGTTCGTATGGCAGACGATTCAATAGCTCTTTATTATGTACACCATAAAAATTACAGAAATAAACGTAGAAATTTACATAGGGTGACACAATGGGCGGTCTTATCGCTAAAAGCGATCTTTTTTTTACAGACAACCTTTGGATCGATTACCTACTAGCAATTTTTTTTTTATTAAGTAGTAAACAAATATTATGTAATGAGCAAAAATAACAAAGTAAGTAATTCATATTAATGTGAAAAAAATCATTTTTTACCTTGAACTATCTGTCTGAAATCTGGAGTGTCGACGGCAGAAAAGACAATGCGCGGGCAAAATTAAATGAAATACTATTTTTTTTTTGTTTTGTTATAAATATTACTGTTTATTTAAGGTCCGCACCAAGTAGGTCGGCGGTCCGGATCCGGACCGCGGTCCACCATTTGGTGACTCTTGCTTTACGCGATATTGCACATAATTTTTTCATACAAACTGGAGCGGCGTCTAATGACGTTGTGCAAATAGTTGATGATATCCGTCTTAGTATATATTGCTCTGACGTTCTGGAACGTCGACGTACAAATACACTAAGCTTCAATTTATATAAAAACATTTGTGCAATAGCGAACCATAGCACCGGTCGACTGATGTAATGACACTTCTTAAGCGAAACGAAGTATATTGACGTTGTGCGCTTAGCATCATGCTATCGAAGATGGAAAAAAAATCCGTGCAGTTTAACACTAGAATTTTTAGAGTTCAATTTGTTGTGGCACAATAATTCAACTTTTAAATATTAGGAAAAATAAAGAAGATACGTTTATTTGCGGTAAACATGACGCAAAGAAAAAACACACAAACACTGAGTATTTTAACTGTTCACGTTCAACTCTACTGACCCTATAAACTTAGCTACCGTCTCAAACAAACGCTTCAATCCTCACATACCGTCACACACCCCTTGCCCTACATATTTGCATTAGATCTTAATTGATGGGGTCGAAACTACCCCTGGGGGTCGAAATTACCCCGTGGGGTAGTTATCACCCCTGTAATTGAGTTATGTTGTACATACGGAGTTTGCTATGCGACCTTTGGAGAGATAGGAGTATGATATCTACCGGTAGATGACATCCTATTATATTCACTAGTAATTTAATTGTCCTAAGGGTTTTGCCCGTGGAAGGAACAAGCATTAGGAAACTAATTCTCAAGAGATGGTTACCAATACTATAAAGATTTAAAAAACCGGCCAAGTACGAGTCGGACTCGCGCACGAAGGATTTCGTACCATTGACTAGGTAAACAACAGTAGGTACACAAATTAGGTGCCTACCTGTTACCATTATTGATATCGAGCAAAAATAGGCAAAAAATTGCGTTTTTTGTATGGGAGCCCCCCTTATATATTTAGTTTATATTCATTTTATTATTTATTATTAAAGTAAAAATACAACCGAGTAGTTTGTGAATATTTCAAGTGCCTACCTATTGCCATTATTGATATCGAGCAAAAAAGGGCAAATAAATCGCGTCTGTTGTATGGGAGCCCCCCCCTTAAATATTTATTTTATTATATTTTTTGTATTTTTTGTTATAGCGGCAACAGAAATACATAATTTGTGAAAATTTCAACTGTCTAGCTATCGCGGTTCTTGAGATACAGCCTGGTGACAGACAGACGGACGGACAGACAGCGAAGTCTTAGTAATAGGGTCCCGTTTTTACCCTTTGGGTACGGAACCCTAAAAAAGGATTTTATGTTAATATTCTCGATTTGGTGGATATCGAAACCCATTACGTCTGTGGAGTTTCGCTAGCTAATTTAATTTGACCCTGTATAAGAAAGTCTTGTTCAAAATGTCATGCTTCTAGAGCACTAGCGATTGAGGCTGTGTGTTGGTTGTCTGCAAATGAATGAATGAGTAGAGAGTCTGACTGGTGCTTGCATTTTAGTGCTTTAGCGCATTTCTTTTCAACATTTATAAAATTTTGCCTGTATTGGTAGGCAGATGCGTATACCCATAATTCGTAAGTCTCTTGAGTAAGTAAAGCAAGCAAATGTTAGTAACCGTGCACTCTAATCCAGCGGGGTAATTGCGTAACACACTATCAAAGGCAATCTCTTTCATTTTGATAGTCCAACAACATTCATTGCGTTATTTACGTTGTTGAGCAGACAAATTTTTCGAATTTTTCGTTGTTGTTAAACAACAATCCTGCTTTTAAGTTTTTTACTATTTTATTTGTTTTTGTGCGAATGTTGTGTGTCTTAACCTGGGTCAAATAAATTTATTTTCTTTCTTTCTTTCTTTTGTTTACATCTGTAGTTCTGCACCCAATTGCGTAACTTGCACTTTCAATCACGACCCGAAGGATTTGAGAGGAAATTGTTAATCCATTGCTTCATAAGTTTGGAATATTCCTCTACTCGACAACGTAAATAACGCAATTAATGTTGTTGAACTGTCAAAATGAAAGGTATTGCTACTATAAGTTTGTTCCGCTGGTCTGCGGACTAATTGCGTAACAGTAGGAATGGCTTTCATTTTGACAGTCCAACGACATTCATTGCGTTATTCACGTTGTTGAGCACAATTTTTTTTCGAAAATATGAAGCAACGGATTAGCAATAGGCTTCGAATTTCGAAATGATTCAAACTGTACGCAATTATGGTGTTTGTCTGGTTTCTAATGAAAAAGGGAAAATCTTTTCCCGACCTGCGGAGCGAACCCGGTACCCCGAGCTTAGCGATCGTACTTTCGTCCACAGCGCCGAACGAAATAGGCAGTCAGCTTGGGTAATTCCGTATAAGTACGAACTTTGTACCTATTATAAAATTCTCTAGGGAACTAGCAAGTATAGCAAAACTTAGCAGTAAAGTGATAATTTGATTAGCACTCATTAGCATAATCAATTATTGGCTTAAGCAGCTTTGTTTAATCGGATTGTTTGTCTTATAGCTTATTTTCCCATCACGATTGGCACAAAAGATATAGCACAACACGCAAAAGTACAATTAAATGATAGCAAATTACGTGAATATAAATCTATAAAACAGGTGCCAATATAGAAAAAGACAAACAGAGGTACATACAAAAAACAACTGTCTTCCAAAAAAAAACACGTGTGGCACTCGGGGACTGCCGCGGTAAAGCTATTGCATAGCATTTTTTATCAACTTATGCAATTATAATTATTTATTTATGCAGTAATTTTTTTCTTTGATTTTAATTCAAGTACAGTCGTACCATAC
Organism: Dryobotodes eremita; assembly: GCA_917490735.1. Taxonomy (NCBI): domain Eukaryota; kingdom Metazoa; phylum Arthropoda; class Insecta; order Lepidoptera; family Noctuidae; genus Dryobotodes; species Dryobotodes eremita. The sequence continues at coordinate 11,603,600 of OU823269.1, read as the reverse complement.
ACATACACGTTAAGCGAACGCTCGGCCGAGCTACATGGTAGGTGGAGTGGTGGGGGTGTTAGGTTTTATTTTCGTTACGGAATTTCTTGATTCGGTCGCCGCGCTCAAAGCCCGCGCGATAAAAGCTATGCAATAGCTTAAAAATAACACAAATAAAGTGAATAATAATATTAATTTCGGAACACTTCCGAAATTAAAGTTATTTTTATGTAGTTAGTTTTTTTGTATGTATTTGTTTTTGTATATTGGCACCTTGTTTATAGATTCATATTCATGTAATTTGCTATTATTTAATTGTACTTTTGCGTTTCGGAAGTCGTTGGCTTCCGAAATTAAAGTTATTTTTCACTTTTTTTTGTGTATTTTTTGGAAGCCGGTTGATTTTTTTGTAAAAAAGTATTTATTTTTCTATTTTTTGTTGTGGTACCTACCCCACACACATTCGTATACCACTACTTGATGTGTAAATAACCGTGATAGGAAATTATTAAAACATCATCTATATAAATAAGTAAAAAATATAATAAGTGGAAAAGATACGCATTATTAAGGATAACTTAAAAACTACTGATCAGAACTTGATCAAATTTAAATGGGACCACATGTGAAGCACCAGATTTCAAATAAAAAAAGAATCATTCAAATCGGTTCACCCAGAAAAGAGTTCTGACAAAAATAAAAATAAAATACAGTCGAATTGAGAACCTCCTCCTTTTTTTGAAGTCGGTTAAAAATGATTGCAACGGTATTTAACTAAACGGTGTCAAAAAACGCTCTCTAGGAAAACACACAAACTAACTTTCAGGAATAACTTTTCAGTGAAGACATTCGCCCGTAATTTGCGGACGCTTTGTGGCGACCGCCACTCTTCTAGGAATCGCGATCAGAAACGTGATGTGTCAGATATCACGTGTCATGTTCGTGAACGGGCGGCGTCAGTAGGGACTGGTCATCTTTTAGCTGCCACAGCTTAATTTAATATTTGAATTGTTTTTATATTTTTATGACGGACGTTTTTAACGTTCTGCATCGTTCTCATGTGTATAATTTCAACATGAATGATGTAACCTCTATTTTGTAACCATATTTTGATTTAAAAGAGTGTCCATGGAGTTTCTTGCCCGTTCTTCTCCATAGGTACCTACTACGCTTTGGAATGGGCAACTAGCTACATCATTCTGACTGACCGACCCCTTGACAATTCAAAAGTGCCTGTAATTGGTTTATTTGAAATAAATGCTTTGAGTTTGATGAACTTCCGACTCAAGTAAATATCAAAAACAATAAGTAATAAAAAAATTGTAGATTACTGTCTCGCTCTGCCGATCTCGTCTATGAAGTTTCGCCAACAAATTCGAAGCATCGTTATAAAAGTGCACTGCAGTGATTAAATTGTGATTCCCTTTTAATTCTTGGGTACGTAACAGCTGGTTACATATCTACACCCCTCTGGGTTGGAGAGCGCGATAATCCGTCAATATATACCCACCTACATACGTTAACGTCAATAGTTAAAATTGCGAAAATGTGCAAACCGTTTCCTTTTTACCCGACTGCGCGACGTAAAGGAGGGTAATGTGTTTATCAGCATATGTATGTTCCTTTGTGGCGCTCTAGAGACCAAACTCGTGAGCGGATTTTGATGATTCTTACGTCAATCGGTTTGTCTTAATCTTGTGAGTAAAAGACATGACAGTAATCAAAATTCAATATGGCGACTAGCAGACTCCATATTGTGCAAAAGAAAAAAAAAGTCGACGAACTATGTCAATTGGGGTATCGTTGGACAGGTCTTTGAAAATCATTTTTAGTTTTCTTTAATAATATTTTTCATTTTGAATGACCATTTAGGATGTCTAACGATTTAAAGTTGGTGAGCAACCATTTTCACTTACATTTTTAAAATTTATAATAAAGCTGTGATAAAGTTCTTATATAATCGTATCTAGGTAAAGACCTATTGTCTCCGACTGCATGAGATTAGGTGTGGGATTGGAGACAAAAATATGTCATCTTGTTTCTGTCTTTTTTAAAGTAATTTTTTTACGCAGTCGGGTTTTTTGATTATATAGATTAACTTCTTCTTTAGTACACTTTTCGTTTCTTTATTTAAGCAAGCAAGCGCATTTAATGCTCCCGTGCACTAGGCAGACAAGTAGCATACAGCCAGGCTACGGCAACCGGAATATTCAGAACATTTTTGGCTACCTTAGTGCGCGGGCGTCAATTAGAGATTATACAGGGTTACTAGTTACTCGACGTCTTCCTTGCAGCCCCTGCAGTCTCGACATTAGACAGCGACAAAAATCTGTCGCTAAGTCGTATCGTTGTCAAATTCAGTTAATAGATTTTCAACTTTATTTCGAAAGCATAAGGTTGAAAATCTATTAAAGAAATTTGACATCGATTAGACTTAACCACCGATTTTTGTCGTTATATTCGTCGAGACAGCAGGGCCAGTGCGTGATAAATCAGCTAAAATGCAACAAACTTAACTCCCCATGTATGGCCAGATAGTCAGTGCTTTCGAGAAATTTTTAACTCAAATTGAAAAAATATCACACTATTTTGTCCTGTTTTAACTTACGATTTCAAACTGACAAGTATTGTGGGGTGTTTAATTGTTTTGAGAGCTTCGTTTGACAGTCAACAATCAATAAAAATATGAAAATGTTCATTCAATCAGTAACTTTTTTTGCATTGAGGTATAAATGTGAAAATCTGGGTATTTTCGTGAAACGTCTTAAATTTATAATTTTTCGAAAGCAGCTGACTTTCTGCGCATACATGGGGAGTTAAGTTTGTTGTATCACGCCCTGCAAGGAATATGTCGAGTTTCCAGTAACCCTGTATTTTGGATTGGCTACCGTAGCGTGGGTGCCCCAGCCAGGCTGCCTAGTGCGCGCCGGCCCTTACAAGCTTAGCAAGCTAAAGTACAGTACCCACAATTGACACTCGAGCCTATTGCAACTGACCGGGCACAAATCCAGAGTCCAGACTGCTACTTAGAGTACCTTAACAAAAAAAACAAATAACTTTTTGCTTCACCCGGATACCGGATCCAGCACCCTAATTACGTAACACACTATCTATCACAATCTGAATCATTTTGAAGCCTATTGTAAATCCTTTGCTTCATATGTTCAAAAAATGTGTCTGCTCAACAACGTAAATAACGCAATGAATGTTGTTGAGCTGTCAAAATGAAACCCATTCCTACTGTTAGTGTGTTACGTAATTACCCCCCAGGACCCCAAGCTCAGCATTAGAGCTTATGAACTCACCAATCAAATGGCTGTATAAGTAATAAACAGGTCGTGGAAAAGTTTTTAACCGTCTTCAAAAAAAGGAGGAGGTTCTCAATTCAACAGTTTTTTTTTTGTGTAGCTCATAACTTATTTCTGGGTGAACCGATTTGGATGATTCTCTTTTTATTTGAAAGCTGGTGCTTCACATGTGGTCCCATTTAAATTTTATCAAGTTTTGACTAGTAGTTTTTGAGTTATCCTTAATAATGCGTATTTTTTCCACTTAGTTTATATTGATGATGTTATAATAATTTCTTGTCAAGGTTATTTACATATCACGTAGTGGTATACGAATATGTGTGGGGTAGGTACCACTGCTAAAAAGTGAAACAAAAAAGTAAAAATGAAGTAAGTTAAGTAGCAGTAGTAGTTGTAGTGAGTTAAGTGAAGTAAAAATTAAAACTTTTTTACAAAAAAACAACCGAATTCCAAAAAAAAACACAAAAAATCGTGAAAAATAACTTTAATTTCGGAAGTCGGTATCTTTGGTTGTGTATTTTAGTTTTTGGCCACCGACTTCCGAAATTTTTTATTTAGTATTTTATCGGTATAAAGTTGTAGTAAAATCTCTCTAGCCGTACTGTTTGTATCTGGCTGGTTTTGATACCATTAAAAGATGAAATTTTAAAATAGAAAAATAAAAAGTAAAAACAAGTGAATCTATCGAAGAAATTCGATTCATTTTGAAGTTTTATTACAAAAACGGCGACACAAGCCGCCAAAAAAATATGTGACGTTTATGGACTTAACACAGTGTCAGTAAGAGTAGCAGAAAGTTGGTTCAAGCGTACACACTCCGGAAATTTTGATGTCAAAGATGTTACGGTAAAGTCGATGCTATTTTTGAAAAAGTAGAGCAAGATTGGTATATTAGTAGTTACGACATAGCTGAAGAGTTAGGGGTTGACCACAAAACAGTTTTGATCCATTTGAAAAGGTCTGGGTATACAAAAAGCTCGAAATTTGGGTGTCACACGAGCTCATAGTCGTGAATTTGTATATAAAATACGAAAGAACTTTTTCCCCGACCTAATATTATGTTCTACTGCCTATCCTATTTAAAAACTTTACGTCAAAAAATAGAATGAACCATCCATCTTTTTCCAAGAAAATCCAAATCAAGTCATTTATACAGACTAGGCTGAGAAGCAGCACTTTTTGAACGTCAAAATTACATAAGACAGTCCCCCAAACCGCCCGCCCTTCACCACTTCCTAGTGCTTTAGCTGGGGAGAAGAAGTTGCGCAACAAACTCCCGAGCCGCACAGCTGTCTGTTCAGTTAGACCAATGACAAACAGACAGAGATCGAAATAACTCAATTACATTTCCATTTCCCCAATTTAAGCCGGACCACTAAAGATAATCAATGAAAGAATTTCTCAATCAGCGCGAAGTTTTAAAATTAATGCCAAAATAAACAAGTCGGTTTTCGTTTCCGTCCGTCTGTCAACTGAACGGTTTTAGGTTAGAACCAGAAGAAGTTAAAAATGGAGGATTGAGGAAATAAAGATGGCGTCGTTTGACCAATGTTTGACAACACAATTATTGGTTTCTGCGATACGGGTCGGTGGCTTTGATTTCTACACGAAAATATTTCTTTTTCGATTGTAATTTTATTGTCAGATCTCATGTGGCCAAATATCGTTAAAGATTTCGAATCATAATGGTGGTTTCTTGATACTTATTATCCCTGTTGTTGGTTAATCGTCTCTCACTTTGCCACTTGTGTGTTAAAATATATTTTTTTTTATAGTTGTTTTTAAAAGTCGACATTACGGATAGATTAAAATTTTTGAATTCTCTCTTTTTATTATATTTTTACAGATCAGAAATCTGATCAATCTGTCATAATACAAAGATAGTTGGAGGATCCAAGGGCTTTTATTTAACTCTCTCACAAATGTTATTAAATTTAATTAACGCGGTTCGGGTATTAGCATTTGAAAACGTATCACCATAACACGAAAACACGGAACGCTTTAATGAGTGCTCCGTTTCTTCATACTCTTTGTTTTAAATGTCTTTGAAATCTATCAAAAGGTGTTTTCCATCAACAGTGGAAAGTTTATTTTATTTATTTTTAGCTGCATTTTTCCTTAACTGGGATTCGAAATCATTGATAAGTTTTTAACAGCGTGGGTATTTTATTTAGCCATTCACAAGTATTTGTAAAATTAAACCTTACTTAAGTATCTTATAAAATCTACATTTCATCGTTTACTGGTCGGTAGAATAAAAAAAAAGGGTAGTATTTAAACGCAAATCAAAAAATATCCTTTTTCTATGCAATAAGATTCCGAATTCCCATCAAAATTACTGATTGCACAGCAAAATATTCAACTCAAAATATCACTAAACACACTACAATTTATTTTCGCAGCGTACAGCGATTTTCCTAAAGCAAAAGCTTTTTCATCAATTTATTTTCTATTCCCAACGAGTACCACATTTTTTTAATTGCGTTTTACCGAAATCTAGGGTAATCTAAATATAGGGTTAGGGTTAATAAGCTGGTCGACGGAGCCCCGCTTCGCGGGGCTCCTATTTCTGTCTACAGGGTTTAAAGGAACCTAACCAACCGAACCTCGGGATGCCACTGACGTCGACCGTCTAGGGTTAGTATTTTCGGGAAAATTTATTATGTTTTCGGAAACTTAGTTCATTCTGGTTGATTTGCTGTGCAGTCAGTATTTAATTTGCTGTGCAGTCAGTATTTAATTTGCTGTGCAGTCAGTATTTAAATGATGGAAATAAATTGCTATGTGATTATTTATTTGATGTGCAATTAATAATATCCCAAAAAAAAATTGATACAAAACGTTTTAAAGTTTATAGAAAAAGGAGACCAGCAACATGATTTAACATCTGTCCTTACTCCTGCGGGGTAATTACGTAACACACTAATAGTAGGAATGGGTTTCATTTTGACAGTTTAACAACATTCATTGCGTCTTTTACGTTGTTGAGCAGACAAATTTTTCGAACATATGAAGCAATGGATTAGCAATAGGCTTCAAAATGATTCAGATTGTAATAGATGGTGTGTTGCGTAATTAGGGTGCTGAACATCACCAGATGGATGGAGAGGGAGAGGAAGGTCTTAGAAAAGATGGATGAATCGAGTGAGAAATGTAATTAATTTATAAATTACGTAATGATAATAAATTAATATAATTAATAAATGTCAATAAATACTCAATTATTAATATTTGTTATAGGCTTGTTGTTGTATTTTTTTTTAATTTTATATTTTTATATTATGGATTAATGTAAGAAATATTTCTAGCAACCGACGTGCGTGTACGTCCCTGATGTATGAGCATAAACAGGGCAAAGGCAGTAAGTATGTAAGGATCGTAGCAGGTGGCGTTCTGTAGTTTCTGCTTACCCCCATGGGAGGTAGGCGTGAGTTTATGTAGGTGTATATTATTATTAGGTATAATAGATATTCGCACACCTATTAAGGTAGGGTATGGTTTAAAGGACTTTTGTTGTAATTATCTACCTACCCATATTCAAGCAATTAAATGATTTGATTTGATTGAACGATAAGGAGAAGGGAGTGAATGATAGCGTGACGGTTGAGAGAATAGCATAGAATAGAATAGAATACTCTTTATTATGTACACCATAACATTACAGATATAAATGTAGACATTTTACACAGGGTGACACAATGGACGGTCTTATCGCTAAAAGCGATCTTTTACAGACAACCTATGGATGGATTCAAGGGAGAAGGAGAGACAATAATGCTGGTAGTCAGTGGTGTACCATTTACAAATACATACATACATAAAACATATACTTATCTACATATAATATATACAATAATAAATATGAAACAAGAGCAAGGAAACTAAATGTAATGATGATATTTAAGGAGAGAGGAAGTGTGTTTGATGGTTCTTTTGAGGGGGGATGAATGGAAAAAACTAACACCAAGTGACATGAGACGAGGGCAGAATGATGTGACGGTGATGAGAACAACAAAATCAAAATTAGTTCTTAATATTCTACTTCAACATAATAACAAGCGAAAACAAATAAAATCATATAAAAAATATCAGGACCTCCCATTTAAATGATAAACATCATTTTCCTTTATAAAGTCGGTTGTAAGTTGAAGCGTTATTATTAAGTAATAAAACCCTTGATTCATGTCAGAAGCAGAGAAATTCACACACATACGGACATACGCTTACAATGAGCTGACAACACAACATGCAGTTTAGGAGATGCGTGGGCGCAAACGGATAAACATGTTATGTTAAGGCGCTGCCCAAACGTAGGATATCGTAAAACGCTCGGTTTTTTGTCGCACAGTGTTAGGCGTATTGGTACATATTACAAGCCAGAAAAAAATCAGTATGTTATCAAATGTTCAAAGAAAAGACTTGTTAAAAATATTTTATAAAAAATAAAATAGCATTATGGTAAAAAAAAAACCTAAAACAGAGTTCGGAAAAATATATTTTTGGTCGCATAATTCTCCAAATTTTGATCGTATTTTATGTGTTGATAATAAAAGGAATTCAATCAACTAAAGAAATACCAAGAAAATATTCCACCGAGCCGTGCATTTTTTTTTAATTTAATTAAAACTGCAACATTTGCTGGTCATGCGATTCAACTAATATCAAACTCATCGCTGTTTTGAATATTATTTGTTGCCGCTATCCGCTATTGTTAATTACCAAAATAAATTGCTTCTTACCGCGCCTGACTGACATAGTCCAATGGACGATTTTGGATGTGATATTATCTATATATATAAAAATGAATCCGTATTTCCCATGGTCACGCCAAAACTTGAGAACGACTTTACCGATTTCATCCATCTTTTTTAAATATTTTTCTAATACTTTGTACCAGGGTTCTTACGGATTTTTTTTTAAGAAAGTTGCGAGATTTATGCGGGTGAAACCGCTGGGCGCAGCTATTAATCTATAAAAGCAATGGCGTTTATTTAAGAAAGAAAGAAAGTATTTGTCACAGAAACGCGTGCATACAAAACAGATAATTAGCTCTAATAATAATGAAACATAAAAACAAACAAAATAGATCTATAATCACGAGCGCAAAACAGAAATAGTCGACAGCTGCACGTCATGACTGTGACAAGATGGCTTCCACTCAGCATGATGCTGTGCTATGGGGGACCCACAGCACAGCGCTGATTTTCAGTGGTTACCCAAAAAGGACGTACGGAAACCAAGTCAGGTTTGATATGATGATAATTGGTAATGTTAATGATTGGTACTATAGGTAACAAAATAAAATAAACAGCGGGTCGCGGGCTCTATTACCGTTTATCACCATCAGCTGATCATCTGCCTAGCTTTTTCCTAACAATGTTGGGTCGGCTTCCAGTCTGACCAAATGCTGCTGAATACCAGTATTTCACATGGAGCGACTGCCTATCTGACCGCTACAACCCAGTGACTGGTTAACACGATACCTCTTGGTAAGACTATTTGTCAGACTTTCAGGCTTCTGACTACCCGAAACGACTGTCAAAGGTCCACGACTACAAATCAAGACCAACGGCTTAACGTGCTTTCTCTATATGTAATGGATGGTCACCCATCCACGTACCGACCGCAGCAATCGTAGCTTATCTTTCGATCGACACGTGCGGCTTTTTTATTTAACCATGAGCACCAAAACCCGAAACGTCGACAAAAAATCTCGAAATCTGGTCATGGTATTGTAGTGGTATCTACATTGCCATGCGAGCTACACGTCACAATGACGTCACACAAGATCCTGCATCGCGCAAGCAGAGTTTACCGCGCAACTAGCATATATACAACGTCCCGACATCAATCGTCGGGCAGTTGCCCACCAGCCATGACAACCGTCTGGTCGGAGGATCCTCCCTTTTCAATAGAATATGAGTGAACATTACACCCTGTTCCTCACATCTCTATAGTATGATAAAAAATGGCACGAGTACTTAAGAGAAGAACCTACCCTTAACTATACAAATAAGGTAACACTGTTGTGAATAAATATCTCAATTCCAGCATCATTGAGCTCTTTATAATATGCTTACTACCCGAGTGCTGCCAAAAGAGGTTGTGTGTTTTACCAATCAGACCAACTTTACCAACGATATGGGTAAAACTTCCTGTTTGCAAAGCGGGACTTCCAAAAAAGGAGGAGGTTCTCAATTCGTCTGTATTTTTTTGTTTTATATCTGTTAGCTCAGAACTTTTTTCTGGGTAAACCGATTTAGATGATTCTTTTTTATTTGAAAGCTGGTGCTTCACATGTGGTCCCATTTAAATTTGATCAAGTTCTGACCAGTAGTTTTTGAGTTATCCTTAATACTGCGTATTTTTGCCACTTAGTTTATATTGATGATGTTTTAATAATTTCCTGTCACGGTTATTTACATATCAAGTAGTGGTTTACGAATGTGTATGGGGCAGCTACCACAACTAAAAAGTGTAAAATAAAAACATTTTTACAAAAAACAACCGACTTCCAAAAAAAAACACAAAAAAAACGTGAAAAATAACTTTAATTTCGGTAGTCGGTGGCCAAAAACTAAAATACTTAACCTAAGACACCGACTTCCGAAATTTTTTTGCGTTTTTTTTTGGAAGTCAGTAGTTTTTTTGTAAAATGTTTTTTTTTTGTATCGACACGAATTATAAGAATATGGTGTGGTTCTTTCCGCTAAAGGCCATCTCAGAGACTAATCCGCATGGTCTCTACATTATTAATCTGACCAGGATTATGATGTCTGGACTTTAAAAGAGACTGTGACCTCTGAGTTTGTGTGGTATAGGAAACACCGACCTCATTTAATGAGTATTAATATGTTTTTGACGTTTAAAAGTGTTTTTCTAAAACTAATTACTGAAAAAAAAAGTCATGTCGTAATAAAAAAAATCGCTAATTAGTTGTGGAGGCTATTAAAATGCCTGTAAATGTATTTTATTTTATGCTGAAAATTTAAAGAGTGTCTTAAGCAGAGATCGTATATTCGGATGCATATTTACCTAAAGTTAACTTTTACTTATGAAAGTATGGAAGCGGCTTCTTAAAATATATTTTTTGTAACAAAAAAAACCGGGTTGCCAGGAACATCGGGAATACATAACTAGTCGGGTGTATAGTAAGGAAGAGATGTCTAAAAAAAAAATAAAGAAACCCGGGATACTTTGGATAGCATAATTTTTTCCCTTCGGCTCCCGTAACGTTTCTGAGGAAACGGTTTTGAAGGGTCTGCATCTTATGAAGATGGCGGGGCATTGCTTGTGCAAATACAACGCAGGCATAGGTCATGATGGGACGGATGACTTCGGTGTAGATGCGCAATTTGCATTTGAGAGACAATTTACTGCGGGGGGTTAATAGGAAGTGGAGTCTACTGAGAGCGAAGGCGAACGAGCCATCCTTATGTGCTCACTGAAGGTAAGGTGGTGGTAGAGGATCACACCTAGGTATTTAGCTCGCTTCTCTCAAGGGATCGGCTTGCCATACATAGTGATCGGACTGGGCCGGCAGTCTCGACATACATAGCGACAAAAATCGGTCGTTAAGTCTAATCGATGTCAAATTTCTTTGATAGATTTTCAACTTTATACTTTCGAAATAAAGTTGAAAATCTAGTAAAGGAATTTGACAACGATACGACTTAGCGACCGATTTTTGTCGCTGTCTAATGTCGAGACTGTAGGGGCTGCTTGGATTGCATAACTATTCAGATGCATAATTATTTAAAATTAATGTTTAAACCCCGATGCAAATATGTGTATATAGGGTGTAAGAGGGGTGGTGTGTTATAGTAAAAGTTAAGATTTTTTCGACACAAAAGTGCATTCCATATTAGCCAACATTTCAAATTCAGATGAATATGCATCCGAATATCCGATCTCTGGTCATAAGTTACGTTATAAATGTAATTCTTCCCCGTTGGAAATGATACGAATCTTTTCACATAACATCACTCATGTATTGCCTTACTGGGGTATGCAGAAGTGTATAGCACACCCACATTTCAAATGCTAAATTATTTATTTCCGTAAGTAGGTTTATACAAACATTTTTACACGTCAATCATATTTTTTAAACTAGATGAGGTCGGCGTTTCCTATCTGACTACACTGAGAAGAAAGGCCGAAACAAACTCAAAGGTCACAGTCTCTTTTTTAAAGTCCAGACATAGTCCTGGTCAGATTATGTGAAGACCATGTAGATTAGTGGCTGAAATGGTCTTTAGAAGAAAGAACCACACAGATTGAGTGGACCTGTCCAGTCAGTGCACGCATTTGCCAGTAATCGTGCAGCTCAACTCAAAACTTAAGGAGCTCAACGATTCGACGAACAATACCAAAGAAAGGACATTTGGGTAGGCCACATAAATTACTCAAACTGCCAGACTATTATTAAAACTAACTGAGCAGAAAAGAAAAAAAAAACAATGACCCACATAGTCTTTACATTCAGAATAATTAAAATAATATATACTATTTTACAAAGTTAATATTCATGTTAATGTGTTTATAGAATTCATCAATGTCAATGTGTAGGTATATAAAAATCCGGAAATAATCTTGGTCAGATCAAGTTTCTCGTTAGTTATGTTTAAGTCTACTGCCATCAACTGGACAGCAATCCAAGGGGTCTACTCTAAGTCCGTCTAATTCAATTTTCGGACGGGCAAATACATGTCGGGAGTAGGGATTACTGTCAAATCGTGTTGTCCTTCATTATTAGTTCGGGTCCCGAACTAAGCATATCGCCGCAAGTGTTACGGAGTTGGAAACGCCTTGTAACTTCAGCCGAAGTTACGGATTTCATGCTTAGGGAGTAGACACAGAGACTCCTGTTAGTTACTGCTAATGTTCTATTAGAAAAACCGAATAACACTTTGACCGGCCCGGGCATCGAACCCAAAACCTCACACTTATAACCACTACACCAACGAGGCAATCAAAGGAGAGTTTTGTGTTACCGATAACGGACCATCATATAGGAATCGGATAACACAATAATTTACAAATTGTACAGTCAACAAAACTGATAAATAACTAGGGTCGTCGGATATAGTTGAAGCTTAGTAAGAAACTGATGGATGTTTTCGAATAAAATTTATTTAATTAATATAAAACAAACAGTTCATTTATCAAATTAAATTTAATAAATAAAATGTTTGACTTTCACTTGAGAAAAACATACACAAGTACACAAGGATTAAAGAAATGTTGTACAATAGAGTCACGTTAAAGGGCAAACCGATGGCACCTAAACTAGGCCAAAAGCCTATGTTTTAGAAGCCAGTGTTCCTCCAGATACAATGGCTACAATTGGTATTGAGTGTCGTGCAAATACTATAGAAATAACAACATAAATCATACAAATAGTGGATAAAATTAAATGCAGTATTAGTTCTATTATGAGACAATTGTAATAAGATTCTCGGTTTCGTCATACGTTAACTTCTGCAACCAATTTGTGTGTTTGATTTTAGCTTCGCGTTTAGTCCGGGAGTATATGTGTATAAGTTAATTTATTTTACTATACAGTCGAGAGCTAGTTGCTGCAAGCTGTCGTCTGGCAAACCAGCACCCTAATTACGTAACACACTATCTATCATAATCTGAATAATTTTGAAGCCTATTGCTAATCTATTGCTAAATATGTTCGAAAAGTTCGTCTGCTCAACAACGTGAATAACGCAATGAATGTTGTTGAACTGTCAAAAATGAAACTCAATCTTAATGTTAGTGTGTTACGTAATTACCCCGCTGGAACGGCATTGGACTATATCGCACACGGGAGTGCCTTTGCGTCTTCTCAGCTTATCATGATCCAGATGTAACGTAGAGTGTTTCCGAAGCACAAAAAGCTGTCTCACAATACTTCGAATTCTGAATAAAATTGATTGGTCGAAAAGTCGAAAACATCAATCGGTTTCTTACTAAACTTTAACTATATCCGACGACCCTGGTTACTTATCTCTTTTGGTTACTGTACAATTAAAATCTAGGCGTGGTACTATAATAGTTTACTTATGAAATGTTACAAATCATAAAAATGTAATTTATTTGACGTAAAAATAAAAGATGCGTTGTATATATTCGTTTTGATTGGTTTCATTACCTCATTGGCCTGATTAAAACTGTTTGGTTTCGATTCTCAGGTCAGATAGTGTGACTGATTTTTATTGCAATATATTTTGATTGCTGTGGCATCGTGTGACTAATCGTCAAATTCTTTGGGCCATTACAAGAGTGAAGGAGCTCGTCCGGACAAGTACTACCACCATATTATTTCTGTTGTCAAGCAGCGTTGCTGTGTTTGGTTGGAAAGGGTGCCGGTGTGGTTATATGCACCAAATATATTGAGACCCCTCCACGCCTCCGAAAGCACGTTAAGAGCAGCCAACCCGTCATACTTTTCATACAAACGCTCGTACGTGATTATGGCGTTGTAACACATCTTTCATTGAAATTTTTGATCTAATAGGTATCTTGTGTACTTTATCTAGGTTTCTATGCAAGCAAAAAATCTAAATTTGGAGAAACAAATTCAGTATAAGCCTCCAAAAATCTGCTTTTTTGCACAAATTTTATCTGAACTTTGACCGTTCATAATGTACTCATAAATTGTAAAAGTAAAGAAAACATCGTCATAGAAACCTCGCACATGTACTGGAGATTCTAAATGACAGACATTGTTGTCCAAAAACTTGTAAGGCTTGTTCAAAAACACGTATTTCCTGGAACAAGTTTTGTGAAATCTCTGCGCGTTCATTTTCGTTCAGTATTATCAAGATCACGTTCTCACTCTTGCTTCTTTTTCAAACATTGCGTTGGTCCCCGCTGTACATCTAAGTTGTAATCTGTAGAAAATGTAGTGAGTGGTATATTTTTGTTTGAGAGCAGTGGTCCAGTGGTAAGCGCCGCGACTTACGAGTTATAGGTCGTACGTTCAAACCTAGACAGGCGCTTTACTTTGTGTAAATTATTTCATCACCACTGCACTCAAAACGGTGAAGGAACCCGGCATGTCCTAGAACCAAAAATTCGAAGACATGTGACATCTCCAACCCGCGCTGGACTCGCGTGCTGGATTACGGGCCCACTCCGTCTCACAGAGAGGAGGCTTGTGTCCCAGCAGTGAGAACGGTAGAAGCTAATTATAATATATTTTTGTTAATTTCCATTTATTTTTAATATACCTGAAGTGATACGGGGTAAATCAAATAAAAGTGATTTCTGTCAATCTACTTGCATTACTGCCTACCTCGGCACTTCCTTAATTGTATAATAATATTAATAATATAGAATAACAACAACAAGAACTAAAGACAATTCAACACGAAGAGAACAGATATTACACGAAAACGAATGAAGCTAATTTAAAAAGATTTAGGACAATATTGTTGTAGTTGTTGTTGTTTGTTGTTGTTGTTTGTTATTGTTGTTGTTTGTATTGAATATTGTAGTTTGTTGAATATTGTTGTGGTGTATGTTGTAGACTCTCATATGAGAGTCTAGAATTTTGAGCGAAAACCGAGTCCGCATTCGCCTTGGGTCAAGGACGAACACTAAGGTCGTTGAACTTTTTGAATAGGATTTAATTACCGATCTTCGTGTGTGATCCATTTCACGCCTCAATGCACATTCGGTTTTCCTACATACATAATTGAATTAATAGATATGGAGTGTAAATAATTATTAGAATTGTTAAATATGTTTATAAATATTGTGTGTGTGTTGTAAAATATAGTAAATAAGTAATTGTTGAATATATATTTTATGTTAGTCATGATTAGATGTTATAGATAGTGATGATGGTACAGTACAACTATTCTTAATGTCCCTCGGGAACCATCGCATTTCCGAATACAAACAAATGCTAATTTCCATGTCCATCAATTATTAGATTTATCGTGTATAATAATTAGAATACAGAACTAAGTACTTTATTGTTGATTTGTTAACCGGATTACGGAAAAATTAAAAGTGATTTAAAAGTACGAAGCAAGAAAATATTTCAGACAGAATTTCAGACATAGGTATAAAAATGGTGCTGATTCCCGGCCACCGTAGGCGCGGGCTTGCGGACGGCGAGCAATGGGCAGCTCGCCGTCCGGTAAGGACCAGGCCCGGGGCGAGGGCGCGTCGTGTTCCACGCGCGCCTCATCGAGATGTCAGCACAATTGACGGGGTCCGATAGGGCCGATGCCTGCCTAGGTCGCGGATTGTTCGAAAGAGTTACCGTGGCCCTGGCGCACAGGCAACTGAAGGAACACGGGTGGGTTTTAGTCAGTAAGAGTTTGACACGCCCTTCCGCTCCGCCCAAAGCGGGAGAGGTCATTTGATGACAACGCACCAAAAAAAAAAAAAATATGTTCAAGGTGAAGCCGTGGTCGTATGCCATTATAGGTTTAAATCATTTATTCTCATAAAAGACAAAAATGCCACTTACATGAAAACAGACAAGAAACATTCAGTAACTTATTTTAGGTAACCGTCACCAAAGTATATGTATAGTATTATATAAAATTATTCTATACTCATTCACTAGTTCAATTCAATTCTCAGCTATTAAAGTAGGTATATTGGAAGACGTTAGTCAAGCCAGGTTTCAGTTATGTGTTTAGATAGCCGAGACTTGAAACTGCTGAGAGAGCTAACACTTTTTATATATTATGCCATGTGGGTGCCAGGAACACCTACAAAATAATAATGGCATTGAAATAGTTTGTCTACTGTTGTATAGGATTGTTTTTTCAAGCGTTGGATACGAGTTTCATAGCGAAAGATGTTTAAACTGACGGGTAGAACCATCCCCTTGACGGATCAACTCACTAGATCACCATCAAACTCAAACTCAAAGCATTTATTTCAATTAAACCATTTACAGGCACTTTTGAACTGTCAAAGAGTCGGTCAGTTAGTCAGAAAGTTGAAGCTAGTTGCCCATTCCAAAACGTAGATCTCTATGGAGAAGAACGGGCAAGAAAATCCAAGGACACTCTTTTTAAATCAAGATATTACAAAATCCTGGGTACATTATTCTTGTTGCTTCTATATGCGAGAACAATGAAAAAAAATATATATTAAGAAACAATTCAAAATATAAGATTAATAATAAAAATAAGCCGTGGCAGTTAAGAGATGACCAGTCTCAACTGACGGCGCCCGTTTACGAACATGACGCGTGGATCAGCATCCTGTGTATGTATCGCCCCTCGTAGAGACAAGTATTTTAAAGCAAAAAATAACATAACATCACGGCTGTTATCCCCGACGGGTTAGGCAGAGATGTACCTATAGTACACCCACATTTCGCCAGTTATGTTTAAGTCCCATGTAATAGGGGGCGAGCCTATTGCCATCAACCGGACACAAATCTGGACTCCGGGCTGCTACTGAGAAATTCCTGAACGAATATCACAGTAACAATTTGCCCGACCTGGGAATCGAAACAAGGACCTCATACTCAACAGTAGCACTTGCGACCAACGAGGCATATGTATTTTAAAGCACTCAGTTACTATTTCTGCTTATACCAGAAATAAGTTGTCGTGATAACATGCGTATAATTAATTAATAATTTCAATTAATTACTAAGTAATGTTTTGCCTGAAGCGAAGCTTATCAGCAGGACATTCATTATAATTAAGGCTTTCAACAAACTTGCGATTTGGCGACAGAATTGCGATTATAATTGGCAATTATTTTTATAGACATAAAATCAAAAGTCATTTATTAAAATTAGGCTGAGAATCAGCAGTTTTGGAACGTCAAAATTACATAAGACAGTCTCCCAAAACGCCCACCCTTCACCACTTCCTAGTGCGTTAGCCGAGGAGAAGAAGTGGCGCAACAAACTCCTCAGCAGCACAGCTGTCTGTCCAGTTAGAAGAACTGGATTTTATACAACAGTTGGGACTGATTAACAGACTTTCACGTGCAACTTACACCACTGGAGACAAAAGTATGAAACTTGGAGGATAAAATCTTTTAAGGCAGGGGGGAATATAGCTTCTTAAGAGGGCCCTTCCCGGTCCGTCTATCGACAACGCGAGCCTGATTGAAAAGCTTGTTGTTTCATCCATCGCAATGTTTGAAAAAGAAGCAAGAGTGAGAACGCGATAACATTGAACGAAAATTGGCGCATAAAGATTTCACAAAACTTGTTCCACGAAATACGTGTTTTCGAAAAAGTCTTACAAGTTTTTGGGAAAAATGTTTGTCATTTAGAATCTCCATTACATGTGCGAGGTTTCTGTGACGATTTTTCTTTACTTTAACAATTTATGAGTACATTATGAACGGCTAAACTTCAGGTAATTTTTTTGCAAAAAAGCTGCATGTTGGTGGCTTGTAATACATTTTTTTCTCCAAATTCTGTTTTTTTACTTGCATAGAAACCTAGATAAAGTGCACAAGATACTTATTAGTTCAAAAATTTCAATGAAAAATGTGTTACAACGCTATAATCACGTACGAGCGTTTGTATGAAAAGTATGACGGGTTGGCCGCTCTTAAATAGTGATATTGGTTTAAGATTTTAGGTACTACAATTTGACCACAGGTTATATTGTGTTAAGGACGCAAAAGAATAACAGAAATAGGCACCCAAAATTACTCAGTAACTATTCAGACTGTCAGTCGGTCCGATTGACAGCTAATAACGTCAGTCGCAAAGTCGCCCGTCTGCCCACAGCCTAACATCGCGACCTGTTGTTAATAGGTCACACATTGTCGTGAGAAATGTAAACAGCAGTTGAATAATTATCACTATGATTTAATGTCTACAATATGGATGTACTAGAGTACTATATCTTTGTTTAAGTTAAAGAAGAATTTCTCGAAAAAGGGTCAGTTCTCCGACATTCGTTTTTCCGACGAACGGTTCGCCGACAGAACAATTCACTTTTTAGAGTTTCGCCGATAGAAGTTTTTAACGGCGAACGATTCGCCGACGGATCAATTCTGGGGGTCTACTACCTAACCTAGCTATCCGTAATTTCTGACGAATTTACGGGCGTTTCCTACACCGTATCACTTAAGGGCATAAGGTTACTTTGGAACTCGAACTAAGAATGAATGACAACACGATTTGTCGAAATTTTTTATTTGTCACTTGTTTTGACGGACACCTACTTTCGGATGGGCCTGTATTTTTGTTGACGGACTTAAAGAGTAAACTTTAAGAGTAGACCCCCAGTTTTGAGAATTTCGTCGATAGAACCTTTCACCGGCGCACGATTCGCGGACACAACAGCCTAGCAAGAGTAGGAAATAAAGAATCACTATTTTCTAACGTAGGTATACGCCTTTGATTTGTGGGCCGCAACTGTAAATTCCAGGTACAAATCAGCACCCTAATTGCGTAACACACTATCTATCACAATCTGAATAATTTTGAAGCATATTGTTAATCCATTGCTTCATATATTCGAAAAATTTGTCTGCTCAACAACGTAAATAACGCAATGAATGTTGTTGAACTGTCAAAATGAAACTCATTGCTGCTTTTAGTGTGTTACGCATTTGCGAAAAGAAGGGATCCCTCCTGAGAATAAATTTTGGATATTTGACAGATTCTTCATACTAGAACTGTCAGACATCAATTTTATTACACGGATAAAAGATATCCAAATTTGTTAATATCAGCCCTAGGTAAATCTATATAAATAGGTGTAAACCGAAATATCCTATCCTAACTTCCTAACTATATATTAAATATATTTATTATATTATAATAATATTATAAATGCGAAAGTAAGTTTGTTTATTTGTTACCTTTTCACGCCTACATAAACCACTGAACCGATCATCCTGAAATTTTGCGTATACGTTGTCAGGGTAGAGAAACGGACATAGGGTACCTTTCTTCTCGAAAAAAAATACTGTTCCCGAGGAAAACATCAATAACGTTCTTATGATAATAGATGGCGCCACGTGTCTTTCGAATCATGATTCAATTATATTATTGTAGAAACTTTAGTAGTGTGTTAAGAGCTTTTTTATTTTTATTTAAATACCTAATACATTTTGTGAGTCTAGAGTGTCGATATACCGGTCTTTCATCCTCCTAACTATAATTCCCCGAACAAACCGAATTGATTGTCAAATTCTAAATTAACGCGAGCGAAGCCGCGGGCAAAAGCTAGTAAGTCTATACGTGAGGATTTGTATTTGGCTTTCTGTTGACTATGGTTTCCTTTTATGTCTGTTTTTAGTAGCTGTAAGTCCTCCATGTACTAAAATAAATGAATAAATAAATAAATATGCGACTTCTTTTTTTTTTTGTGCGAATCATGAAATTACTTTTCCCGTTGTGGGCGGAGCGGAAGGGCGTGTCAGACTGTTACTGACTGAAACTCACCCGTGTTCCTTCAGTTGCCTGTGCGCCAGGGCCACGGTAACTCTTTCGAACAATCCGCGACAAATATGTGATGTCTAGTTTTGTTACGAAGTTACTGGAATCGCAAAAGAGGTCAGATAAAAGTGAATCTGGCTGGTTACTATCACTTTAGCAGTGCGTCCCATCGATGGGGGCGTGGCGGCTCTTCTGACAGAGATGTGGTCAGGGGAGCCGCTTTTGTACCACGTCCACGACGAACTGCTATATTTCGGCTCAATCCTGATGATATTGAAGCACCTAATACGATGACCACTTCTGGTAAAGGCTGTTCTGCGCCGTTATATCTATAGGGAATGATTTGTTGTGCGATGAACAAAACTCATATTATTTTCGTTACTCATAATCTACCCGGTCTTGTCCCAACTATGTTGGGTCGGCTTCCAGTCTAACAAATACAGATGCAAGTATTTTCTATCTTTTCGTTACAGTGGTAGAGAGTCCTTACTCCCCTTTTCTGAGGCACTATGTGGGGAGAATGGTCAGGTAGCATATTTCCTTGCTCTGTCGTTCTCTGCACATCCTGCCGCAGTCACCAGCTACTCTTATCTTTGATTTGTGTACTACTAACACTAGTGATAAGTTATTTTATTTACTAACAAATTGGACCATGTTGTTGTCCGAAATTAATAAATAAATCCTAACTTCCTAACTAATATCCTAACTAATATTATAAATGCGAAAGTAAGTTTGTTTGTTACCTTTTCCCGCCTAAACCACTGAACCGATCATCCTGAAATTTTGCATATACGTTGTCAGGTGTACAGAAACGGACATAGAGTCCCTTTCATCACGAAAAAAGTACTGTTCCCGAGGAAAACAACAATTACGTTCTTATGATAATAGATGACGCCACGTGTCTTTCGAATCATGCTTGAATTATATTATTATAGAAACTATAGTAGTGTGTTTAGGGTTTTCTTATTTTTTATTTAAGTACCTAATACATTTTGTGAGTCTAGAGTGTCGATAGACCGGTTTTTCATCCTCCTAACTATAATTCTCCGAACAACCCGAATTAATTGTCAAATTTTAAATTACCGCGAGCGAAGCCACGGGCAAAAGCTAGTAAATAAATAAATTAAATTTTTATCTTTCTTGTCGTAACTCAACTTCCATTTAAAAATAAAAAAAAGTTTATCGATAAATCCGTCCATCGACAGGTGTCACATCCCTAGCGTGTCAATATTGACACTACTCACTGTCATGTCATCTGTAAACAGTGAAGAGACTTGCTCAGTCGAAGTGTAAGCGTATTATATTGCTTTTAATTTTGATGGAGGAGTTCACATTCACACGGTTTTTGAGTTAGAAGAATAGACAGATCGGTAACGCCTTGTTTGCGTTAAATGAGGTGCTAAACAAAAAGATTGTTGTCACTATTTTAATAAGTAATGGGGAACATGCAAGTAAGTCAGGCGATGTTACAATGGGGGCTATCGTTTTTGTGCTCACCAGTTGGCGCCACTGTCGAGTGAGGTCGTGTTGCAGTACTTTTATTTGATGTTTTGGATATGTTTAAGTACCCTTATATTCATAGTATGTTTATTGTATTACATTTTAAAACTTCAAATAAATATTTAGATTATAATGTTCCTAAAATTGGCATTCCTTCAAGTACTACCAAATTAAATCCTAACTTTTTACTTAAAATCTTAAGCCATAATTAATCAAGAATGGCACAAACATTACAGCTATTATGAATCATTTGTTAAAATCCGTGATAAAAAATCCCGCAAACAGTGAACGTTCAGTACATATTATTTTGACATCTAGAGACACCAGCGCCTCTAGGGGCGAAGTCAAGCGCGATAGCCCTCATTGTAAGGATCAGCTGCTCTATTCTGTAAAAATCTCACCGTGAAAACTTGGGTGAAGTGAACATCGAGTGAGCTGTCATTCCACCTGATGCTAGGGATTGACACTATTGACAGCTCACTTCACCTAAGTTTACACGGTGAGATTTTTACAGAATAGGTCTGCTGTTCTAAATTATAATTCGTTCACATATGAATAGTCATTGCCAGCATGGATATCTGTGTTATATTATTAAGGAGGTTCTCAATTTGACCGCATTTTTTTTATGTCTTACCTCAGAACTTTTATCTAGGTGAACCGATTTTGATGATTCTTTTTTTATTTGAAAGCTAGAGCTTCTCATGTGGTCCCATATAATTGATCAAGATCCAGTTCTGACCAGTAGTTTTTGAGTTATCCTTAATACTGCGTATTTTTTCCACTTAGTTTATATTGATGATGTTTTAATAATTTCCTGTCACGGTTATTTACATATCACGTAGTGGTATACGAATGTGTGTGGGGTAGGTACCACAACAAAAAAGTGAAAAATAAAAACATTTGTATTAAAAAAACAACCAACTTCCCAAAAATACACTAACAATAGTGAAAAATAAGTTTCATTTCGGAAGTCGGTGGCAAAAACGAAAATACAAAACCAGGCACCGACTTTCGAAATTAAACTTATTTTTCACATTTTTTTTGGAAGTCGGTATTTTTTTTTATAGTAGAAAAGTTTTTGTTTAGAGATTATTATCCAGAAGTATCGCAGGTGCTTTGGGCAGTCGTGGAATATGTCATGTGTTTGTAACTACACCGGCCCCAATACCCCATACCCTTTGACATCGTGGAACCCAGCAACGCTGCTTGGCGGCCGAGTGATTCATGGTGGTTGTACTTCTCCGGACGACCTCCACAAAGAGCCCTGCACCGGCAACGGTAGTATATGTGAAACTTTTTATTAATATGAAGATCTTAATGTAAGTACCATGTACTGAGACATAAATTATATCTATCTATCAGAATCCTAGCTAAATAAAAACGTAATCAAAAACTGTTTGAGGACTTTGGGGCCATCCTACCCATCCTCCAGCGCTGGCCCAGGCGTAGAGCGAGAGGAGTGTTCGCTCTAGGCGCCAAATGGCAAGGGGCGCCAAAAAGTCAAATGCGAATAACAAAATTTTGATGGCGCTTTTTGAGAGGCGCGGAAGCAGTGTTGTCTAAAGACTTTTTAAAAAGCTAAATCTGACTGTTTGGAGGCTAGAATAACTTAGAACCTAGTCCGTAACCAGCGTTTCTTGTACAATTAAATGGGTGACAGCTCTTTTGTGTACAGCTTAAATCAGGACTTCATAACGTTATAAGTATTTAGTTATGACTCAACAATAATATTTTCGTCAAAAATACAATTAACCATACCAAATCGCGTTACAGATGTCTGGCGTGCATTTATGGCACCCGGGAACCATAAGGGCGTACAAAGATTTTTTTTCGGGGATTGAAGTGTTTGTGATCTAGATTCTAGATCATACACGTCTCGAGGTATACGCCGAGGATGCAGTTACTGGAGTCGCAACGCAACGTCAACTTCAAGGCGTTCGTGGTGCGAGTACCGAATTGTTACCTGTCCGTCGTCATGGACGAAGACTTTTGGCCGCAGGATGTGGTGTTCCGTCGCTTCCGTGGACAAGTACCACAAGGCAGCTCAAGGACAAGCTAGTGTAGAGCTATTTTTTTAACACAATTTTTGTTTTATCCTAACTAATATTATAAATGCGAAAGTAAGTTTGTTTGTTACCTTTTCACGCCTAGACCACTGAACCGATCATCCTGAAATCTTGCATATACGTTGTCAGGTGTACAGAAACGGACATAGAGTACCTTTCATCCCGAAAAAAAGTACTGTTCCCGAGGAAAACAACAATAACGTTCTTATGATAATAGATGGCGCCACGTGTCTTTCGAATCATGATTGAATTATATTACTGTAGAAACTTTAGTAGTGTGTTAAGAGTTTATTTTTATTTTTGATTTAAGTACCTAATTCATTTTGTTAGTCTAGAGTGTCGATAGACCTCCTAACTATAATTCGCCGAACAACCCGAATTGATTGTCAAATTGTAAATTAACGCTTTTGCCCGCGGGCAAAAGCCCGCGGGCAAAAGTTAGTACCTACTTTATATATGTTAGTTTGTAAGGTATGTGTCTATGGGCCATTTTGAGTGAAATAAATGTTTTATTATTATTACTATTATAAACACGTCAATTCCCGAAAAAAAATCGCTGAATGACGATCTCGCTCTACCCTGATCAAAGGCCAGGGCCAGCGCTGCTATCCTAATTATGTTCAAATGATTGAAAGAACTGCTTAAAGCTACATAACCACAGTCAAAGAGACTTGACGACAGAATATCGATTTTCTTCGTCAAGTCGACTGAATAGATTTTTTATTCATGTGGAGATAATTAATTGTTTCCAAGGCCGCGTTTCTTGGGAAATTGGGCTTTTGTCAAAGGTTCTTAGTAATGAACTTTAGTAAGAATATCAGTAGATATGGAACAACGTAGATGGCTCTACGAGTAGCGGAGGACCAAAGACAAGATAGATGGGCTTTGTGAAAGATGATAGGGCTAGAAAGGGGGTGACTACCGAGATCATGACTGATGGAGAAGTATTTAAGAAAACAAGGTAGGTAGGTATTTACAAGGGAGATGTGAGTGGAAACGCTGGGAGGGGTCGCCCTAGGAAGACATATAGTGACCTTATTTGTGATGTTGTTCAGAAAGGTCAGGTGCGTAGTACTCGCGACGGGCGTGCGTGTATGACCAGATGTATGAACGTAAACGAGGCAAAAGGAGTATGTAAGGATTTTAGCAGGTGGCGTTCTGTAGTTTCTTCCTACCCCCATGGGAAGAAGGCGTAAGTTTATGTATGTATGTATGGGAGAGACATACATGTTTCGCCACAAATAAATTGGGATATAAACCAGCACCCTAATTTCGTAACCATCACAATCTGAATAATTTTTGAAGCCTATTGCTAATCCATTGCTTCAGATGTTTGAAAAATTTGTCTGCTCAACAACGTATATAACGCAATGAATATTGTTGAACTGTCAAAATGAAACCCACTCCTACTGTTAGTGTGTTATGTAATTACCCCGCAGGTAGGAAAATAATGATAATGATATAAATGATAAGTGATAAATGACTTTATTTCTGTAAGTAGGTTTGTACAAACACTTTTACACGTCAATCATATTTTTTAAACCTGATGAGGTCGGCGTTTCCTATCTAACTACTCTGAGAAGAAAGGCCGAAACAAACTCAGAGGTCACAGTCTCTTTTAAAATCCAGACATAATCTTGTTCAGATCATGTGAAGACCATGTAGATTGGTATCTGAAATGGTCTTTTGAGGAAAGAACTACACAGATTGAGTGGACCTGTCCAGTCAGTGCACGCATTTGTCAGTAATCGTGCAGCTCTATAAGTATGATAGATAATGAAAAACGTCAATATCAATGGTGTATTATATTATATTTCTACTGGGAAAAGGTCTTTTCTCATAAAGAGAAGACACAAGTATAGATCAGCACGCTAGCGCACAACGTGTTGACGATTTTAAACGAATAAGTCCAGCGGGGTGATTGCGTAACACACTAACAGTAGGAATAGCTTTCATTTTGACAGTTCAACAACATTCATTGCGTTATTTACGTTGTTGAGTAGACAAATTTTTCGAACTTAAGAAGCAATGGATTAGCAATAGGCTTCATAATGTTACGCAAGTTAAGTGTTACGCAATTAGCGTGTACCTGCGCAAGCGCTACTGATGAGCATCAGGTCCTGGGTTCGATTCCCAGGTCGGGCAAAGTGTTATTGGGTTTTCCCATTAGGAATTTCTCAGTAGCAGCCCGGGTTTTGTACCCGGTCGATGGCAATAGGCTCGCCCCCTATTACATGGGACTTAAACATAACTGGCGAAATGTGGGTGTACCTTCTATGGGTGTAGGTACACCTCTGCCTTCGCCGCAGGAGGAGACACCCTGGGCGTCGGGAGTCGATGGCCGACTCCCGGCCACCGTAGGCGCGGGCTTGCGGACGACGAGCAATGGGCAGCTCGCCGTCCGGTAAGGACCAGGCCCGGGTCGACGGCGCGTCGTGTTCCACGCGCGCCTCAAAGAGATGTCAGCACCATTGACGGGGTCCGATAGGGCCGATGCGTGCCGGGGTCGCGGATTCTTTGAAAGAGTTACCGTGGCCCTGGCGCACAGGCAACTGAAGGAACATGGGTGGGTTTTTGTCAGTAAGAGTCTGACACGCCCTCCCGCTCTGCCCAGAGCGGGAGAGGTCATTTGACGGTATTCCAACCAAAAAAAAAAAAAAAAGTTACACCTCTGCCTTACCCTACGGAGAAACAAAGCGTTATGATGTTATGTGTTAGAATTTAAATCATAATCATTCCAAATCATCTTTCTTTTGCTAATGGTAATACGGTAAACGACAACTTACAGTGGAATAGTCTACATCAGTTATTAGCTTTCTACACTTCGGAGCTGGAATTGTAATGTTCGACTCACTCTAGTGGACGATCGATACGTCAATATTTGTAGTGCTAGAGCTGAGACAGGAATGTCGATAAAATAAAAATGTCCGACATTTTTAGTTTTTAAGCTATTGCATAGCTTTTATCGCGGCCTTTGAGCGCGGCGACCGAATCAAGAAATTCCGTAACGAAAATAAAACCTAACACCTCCCACTCCGCCAACCATGTAGCTCGGCCGAGCGTTCGCTTAACGTGTATGTATATGGTACGACTGTACTTGAATTAATATCAAAGAAAAAAAAACTGCATAAATAAAATAAAAAAATAATTGTAATTGCATAAGTTGATAAAAAATGCCATGCAATAGCTTTACCGCGGCAGTCCCCGAGTGCCACACGTGTTTTTTTTTTTTAGTAACGACGCGTTGTCTCTGGTTGTTTCAGGAGTTTCTATTATTAATTTATTTTATTGGTTAGGTTACATAAGAAAGTGTGTATGCAACGGTGCAACAATCAGTTACAGGAAAACCCCGAAAAAGTTCGAAGAATGGAATACTTAATGAGAATGAATGAATGAACGATGATAATGTTACGTTAGAGATTTAGAATATTATTAGCTTCGTCCAGTAATTACTTTGTAAGGGTCAGACGGTCGTCTCCTCGTGTAAAATAATAACCTTCATATGTATCTAGTTACTATAGAAGCCAATTAAATCATGATTGAAAACCGTTCTTTGAGAAAATTGTGTTATAGGATATTCTGACTCGCCACGTAATTTAAGAGAGATCATATTGAACTAATATAAGTCTGAAATCACCAACCCGCCTTGAGTAAGCGTGGTGATCAATGCTCATGTTTTCTTTTTATGAGAAGAGGCCTTTACGCAGTGGGACATTTATAGGCTAGTATTATTTATTACTATCTTTTCATATATCTTTTTATCTTTATGTTGTTGCTCGTTTTAACGAAATAAAAGAAATATACTATATACGAAGATGTTCTTGTCCAATGGTTGTGAAATAAAAACACAAAGTACAACGACGTATTAATTGCTTGTTTTAACGAAATAAAAGAAAATAGTATATCGCTCATTTGGAGAAACAACGGCTTAACTGGTGCTTTTCAATTTAACAAGAGAGTGATTTAAATTGTTTTTTTTTTGTAATGGGTTAACATTTCAGAACAAGACTGCCGTCTCGTTCTGAAATTTTCAATACATATTAAATATTTCACGCCTCTGCTCCTCTGAAAATTTGTTCGAGCACAAATATCGACAACAAATTTTTGGGAAAAATTACATTTAAGTAAGTCAATGTTTCTCCAAATGAGCGATATACTATTTTCTTTTATTTCGTTAAAACAAGCAATTAATACATCGTTGTTCTTTGTGTTTTTATTTCACAACCATTGGACAAGAACATCTTCGTTCAATATAAGTTTGAAATACTTCCGCACACAACACAATATCTAATATCCTTGTTAACCCATCAATTTAGCCTCAAGCACTTGCGCTAGGAACGAGATCAATTGTAATTAAAAACACTTAAAACCGGACCACACAGTTTGAAAACTTGCA
This sequence comes from Dryobotodes eremita, assembly GCA_917490735.1. Taxonomy (NCBI): domain Eukaryota; kingdom Metazoa; phylum Arthropoda; class Insecta; order Lepidoptera; family Noctuidae; genus Dryobotodes; species Dryobotodes eremita. Next base: position 11,575,967 of record OU823269.1, on the reverse strand, counting down.
TTACAGCCACGGATATCCATGACGAGCATATGTGCATTGAGAATTTGAGAACTTTTAGATAATAGTTCAGCATTGCATCTCTTTTCGCGTTAAAGCATTGAATTAGTTCGAAAAGTGAGAAAAAACACGATTTTAAACAATAAATTACGGTAATTTTGTCTGACTTATAAGAAAGGGATAGTGTGTGTTTGCGTTTTATTTGATAGAATGAACTAATATATGAGAGACATAAGAAAAATAATTTGTAACGTCGTGAATTCGCATTTAAATGAAAGCATGTCAAGTCGGAGACGAAATCCATAAAGCATTTTAGTTTTCGCTTTGGTGAATTCAAAACCGTCAATTACAAAAACAAACCTCAATAATTATTCCAATTTTTTACTAATTACCTTCTATTCCACTCGACTTCGACATGTGGAAATTCTAAATAAAAAATCTGTAAAACTATCGATATCTGTCGACCCCATCACTATTAACTCGAAGAGCCAATAAGCGTTCGTGACACTCGCATTAACACGGCACGACAGTTCCATACTAAACTCGCCTTCTTTTTTATTTTATTTTGTAAACTGACAACACTGAACACTAATGAGTTCACCACGACTGACATTTTGAGTTCATTTTACCAAAATGGAGGACGGACGAGATTCTTTTTGTTGTTTTTTCGGGCATTGGAGAGGGTTATGCTTGGAGTTTGTCTACGTAATCGAATCAGAAATGAAGAGATCCGTAGGAGAACTAAGGTAACCGACATAGCCCGAAGAATTGCCAAACTTGAGTGTTAGTGGGTAGGGAACATTGCTCGCAGAACAGATGGCCGATGGGGGCGAAAGTTTCTGGAGTGGCGACCGCGTACCGGAAGATGTAGTGTTGAAATGCCTGCCACAAGGTAGACCTGGTGAAGGCCGCAGAAATCCGCTGGATGCGGGTATCACAGAACCGGTCGAAGTGGCGGTGCTTGGGGGAGGCCTATGTGCAGTAGTGAACGTCTTTCGGCTGAAATGATGCTGTTTTTAACTCATACTGAAAGCTTCTATTTTAATTAAACCACTTACAGGCAGTTTTGATTTATCAAAGGAGTCGGTCTGCATGGCCTAGAACCAAAAATTCTATGACATGTGACACCCACCAAACCGCACTGGCCCCGCGTGGTGGATTACGGTCCAGTCCCTTGTAGCGGTATCTACATCGCCACATGCGAGCTACGCGTCACACTGACGTCACGCAAAATCCTGCATCGCGCAAGCAGAGTTTACCGCGCAACTAGCATATATATAAAGGCCCAACTTCAAACGTTGGGCCGTCACCAGATACAATACCCGCCTGGTGAAATGTGGGCCTAATATCTCTGCCTATTTCATCGGCTAATAAAGTCGTGATTGTATGTAAATGTGAAAGTTTGAGATTTCAATATTTGTCATTCATTCGTTAAAGGCTAAAGGAATTTGTACGAATTTTGGCACAAATGACAAACTCATACTCAACTCAAACTCAAAGCATTTATTTCAATTAAACCATTTACAGGCACTTTTGAATTATCAACGGGTCAGTTAGTCAGAAAGTTGAAGCTACACTCGAGAGCAATGAATCCGGGTCACTTAAAGAATCCTAAAAATCTCGGAAGCTAAAAATGCTAGGTTAATGCAATAAATTGTATTTAATAGACAATGTAATACTCCTTAAATGAAGGTATTAAAACTTCTTAGTTATTGTAAAGTTATATCATAAAAAAATCATATTTGAAAAAGGGCCACTTTCGAAGATGGAACTACGAAATTACAGCATTTGGTTTTGCTTTTGTTTGTAATCTGTCATTTATGTGGGTACATAAACCATGTTGATAGTGCTCTATATTCATTATTCAAGCTGAAATTATGTCGCTTACGCCTGAAGAATGCACCAGAATACTTACAATGCTGGAAACCGGCCGGAGTCAGCGCGATACAGCCAGGACTGTCGGTGTGTCGCTGTCAACAGTACAAAGAGTTCTCCGACGTTACGAATAAACTGGTTCTAACCTACGCAGACCAGGAACGGGCAGAACCAGGTGTACCACAGCACGAGAAGACCGATACTTGGTGAACACCATGCTTCGAAATCGCTTTCTCACAGGAACTGAACTCACAAATCAGTTTCGACGCCTCGGAGGAAGTAATCCAAGTGCATGGACAGTAAGACGTCGGCTTGCTGAATCTAACTTAAAACCCCTTAGACCTGCAAACGGTCCTAAACTGGAGCGTGGGCATCGTATTTCAAGACTAAGATATGCCCAGAGCCACGTAAATTGGAGTATTGAAGATTGGTCAAAAGTTATGTTCTCCGACGAATCAAAATGTATGCTCTACAAGCACGATGGAAGACACAGAGTGTATCGAAGACCAGGGGAAAGATTCAAGCAAGCATGCATCGAAGAAAAAGTAGCCTACGGTGGTGGGTCTGTACTTGTGTGGGCCGGAATTTCTTCTGAAAGTCGCACAGAGCTGGTGATCATAGAAAACGGCTCTTTAACTAGCGTAAGATATGTGGAAGAAATCCTCAATGATCACGTTGGTCCATTTATGGTCAATTTAGGTGAGGATGCTATATTTATGCATGACAATGCCCGACCTCATACAGGTAGGATTGTGAATGACTACCTTCAAGAGATGAACATTACTCGTATGGAGTGGCCAGCGCGCAGCCCGGATATCAACCCGATCGAGCATGCTTGGGACGAGCTAGGCAGATGCGTAAAACAACGAAACCCTCCCCCAATCACGCTTCGTGAGCTCAAAATTGCTCTCACAGAGGAATGGGAGAATATTCCCCAAAATCGTATAAGGAACTTGGTGTACAGCATGCCAAACCGCGTAAACGCAGTAATGGAAGCACGAGGAGGCAATACGAAGTATTAAAATTCAAGAAAATCGTAATAAAGTTCAAAAATTTCATGTTTCCTATTTTTGTTTTAAGGAGAGATCAGCAGTTTTTTTCTTTATGTAATTTTGTGTTAATAAAATGTATGGTGACTCATATTTTTTTTACTTTCATTTAAGGAGTATTACATTGTCTATTAAATACAATTTATTGCATTAACCTATCATTTTTAGTTTCCGAGATTTTTAACATTCTTTAAGTGACCCGGATTCATTGCTCTCGAGTGTAGTTGCCCATTCCAAAACGTAGATCTCTATGGAGAAGAACGGGCAAGAAACTCCAAGGACACTCTTTTTAAATCAAGATATTACAAAATCCTGGGTACATTATTCGTGTTGCTTCTATATGCGAGAACAATGAAAAAAAAATATATAAAAAAAACTATTCAAAATATAAGATTAATAATAAAAATAAGCCGTGGCAGTTAAGAGATGACAATGACAATGCCTTGAATAGCTACATGGCATGATACTTATCCTGGAGTATGAAGTAAAGTCCGCAAGATACGAGTGCCTGCCGCGAAGTGTTGAAAAGTGATGTAAAAGTTAGAATGGGAAACTCCGAAATCGATGCGGATAAAGTCGAAGGCAAAGTGCTGGTTTTTACTCAAGAATAAAAACTTTTTTACAAAAAAAAACACAAAAAAACGTGCAAAATAACTTTAATTTCGGAAGTCGGTAGTCAAAAACGAAAATACACAACCAAAGACACCGACTTCCGCAATTAAAGTTATTTTTCACGTTTTTTAGTGTTTGTTTTGGAAGTCGGTTGTTTTTTTTGTAAAAACGTTTTTATTTTTCACTTTTTAGTTGTGGTACCTACCCCACACTCGTTCGTATACCACTACTTGATATGTAAATAACCGTGACAGGAACTTATTATAACAATTTTCCAAATCGGTTCACGCAGAAAAAAGTTCTGAACTAACACACATAAAAACAAAAAAAATACAGTCGAAATGAGAACCTCCTCCTTTTTTTTAAGTCGGTTAAAAACAATCTAGCTCAGTATTCAACACACCCTGTATACCTATTAAAAGACTGTGAACTAACATACAAATCGTTTATTTAGTATAAAAACGAGATAAAAAACGTTTTTACTGTCATTCTGATGCTTCACAGTGAGTCTCATTTAAATATTTTAATTAAATATCTTTTTTATGACATACCTTGTTAGTTTTATACATTTTTACTCTGATTTGAGGGCTACAAACACAGAGAGGCTAAGTAATAACATCGTCATGGGTCGATTTATCAAGGTCAAGCTGAGCTTGCCGAGGTCGGTCCGTGGATGGGTGACCATACGTTCCCCAGAAAGCACGTTAAGATGTTGTATCCGGCTGTCATTTGAAGATCTTTGGCTATCGTTACGGGTGGTCAGAAGTCTGACAATCAGTCTTACCAACAGGTATCGTGTTACCCAGTAACTGGGTTGTGGAGGTCAGATAGGCAGTCGCTCCATGTAAAATACTGGTATTCAGCTGCATCTGGTTAGACTGGAAGCCAACCTTGGCTTATCCCAACAGACAAGGGAGCGTTTTGAGTCCCCCTTCATTCCTATTATACAGGATTATTTGTAACTCGACGTATTCCTTGCAGGCCGTCATAGTGGGGTTAAAATGCAACAAATTAAGCCACCGAATTATTTGAGGAGTATCTGTTCAAAAGGTCGTAATTCTATGATAAACAAAAATTGCAAAAACAGAAAAAAACTAAGTCATAATTTTGTTTTTAAGTTGTTTGTGTTAAGTTGTAAAGTATGAACAACATAATAAATAAAAGATGCTTTTTGTAGAAGAAATACATCCGTTTTGATTGGAATTCTAATTTTCTGGATTTTATTGTACGGAAAATAGACTCCTTTTGAACAAATTGTTAGGCTCATTCGATGGGCTATAAAGCCACGAGCAAAAAAAAAAAGTTGGAATCTGAAATACGGATTTTTGAATAGATGTCCTCATTTGCGGATGACATTTTGATTATTATGACATCACCAATTAATACTGACATCAATAACACAATTGAATCAACAATTTCTTGGTTAAGACTTAATAATTTGCACGTGAATATAAATAAAACAAAAATTATTCAATTTACGACATATGCTCGTAAGCGAGAAAAACTTGACATCCTATCCTAACTATCTTTCCTAACTAATATTATAAATATGAAAGTAAGTTTGTTTGTTTGTTTGTTACCTTTTCACGCCTAAACCACTGAATCGACCATCCTGAAATTTTGCATATAAGTGGTCAGTTAAACGGAAACGGACATAGGGTACCTTTTATCCCGAAAAAAAGTACTGTTCCCGAGGAAAACAACAATAACGTTCTTATGATAATAGATGGCGCCACGTGTCTTTCGAATTATGATTGAATTATATTATTATAGAAACTTTAGTGGTGTTTTAAGAGCTTTTTGATTTTTTATTTAAGTCCCTAATACATTTTGTGAGTCTGGAGTTTCGATAGACCGGTTTTTCATCCTCCTAACTATAATTCCCCGAACAACCCGAATTGATTGTCAAATTCTAAATTAACGCGAACGAAGCCGTGGGCAAAAGTTAGTTAATTATAATGGACAACCTCTATTAAAGACAGAGGAAACTACTTTCCTGGGAGTTTCATTGGTCGGCTACTTCTCCTGGAAACCACGAGTTGAAACAGTATACAACAAATGAAATAAATTCGTTTATGTTCTCTACACAACAAATAATCACAATCAAAATCATAATCATTATAAGTATCATAATCGTTATAATCATTACATTCATTGCTATTCGTTATTTTTTAGTTTTAAGGTTTATTTTTTTTGCTGTAGTGCCAAAAAACGCATTTTTCTTTCTTTTTCTTTACACACTGCGAAATACTTCGTCGCAGAGTACAATGTTGACTGCGTATCATAGCTGCGTTGGATCGACTCTACAATACGGGCTTATACTATGGAGTAACTCAACAGACGCAGATAAACCGTTTAGGGTACAAAATAAAAGCATTCGAAACATTTAAAGAAAGAAAGATATAAAAATAGTTTATTCTGCACAAACAAAATGCACCTTACAAATGAATGACATTAATTTAATAGACACATACAAAATAGCCAAAAGCCTCGCATTCAAGCTATAAAAGTTTGACAATTTTGTCTATTGCTTGATGCTAAGGCCATTGGTGGCAATCCACTATGGGAATCTTGTAGACCATTGCTGCTAAAATTGAAACTCCTTACATTACCCAGTATCTATATTTTGGAATGTGTGAAATTTGTCCGACAGCACTTTGACTTGCGGGATAATTGCGTAACACACTAACAGTAGGAATGGGTTTCATTTTGACAGTTCAACAACATTCATTGCGTTATTTACGTTGTTGAGCAGACAAATGTTTCGAACATATGAAGCAATGGATTAGCAATAATAGGCTTCAAAATGATTCAGATTGTGATAGATAGTGTGTTACGTAATTAGGGTGCTGTTTAGGCTCAAGACCGTTGCCCTCGACAAGTTAGAGATGCAGTTAGAATAGTTCTGCCTAGGGCTCCAAGGACTTCTCAGTATAAAAATAACTGTTATCGTATGCGTGGACTTATCTCTAACAAAATACCAAAGAACTCTAAGGAGTGAATAAATAATTTATTGTTTATTAAGTTAAAATTATGGCTGCTGGAAAAACGATTTTATTCTTTAGATGAATTTATAAATAATGATAAATAATCTGTTTTAAATAGATGTGACGATAATTAATATTTAATGTATTGAAATTTATTAATAATATAAATTTTGTAGTAAATATTATACTCTAGCATTAATTATATTGTAATATCAAATGTCGGACTAGTCGCGGATGGTTCGAAAGAGTTACCGTGGCCCTGGCGCACAGGCAACTGAAGGAACACGGGTGGGTTTTAGTCAGTAAGAGTCTGACACGCCCTCCCGCTCCGCCCAGAGCGGGAGAGGTCATTTGATGATATCCCAGCCAAAACAAAAAACAAATATCTGGCTATGTATTAGGAATTTTAATTACTAACTTTCAGATCAACACTGTGCCAATACCTATTGCAAATAAATTAGTATAATTATTATGACAGAAGATGATTTTTAATAGGTTAATAGAAATGCAGGGGTGAATCGAGACGCAACTTTAAAAGGGATTTTAACATTGAAATAATATAGTTTGTTGCCAGCAAGTGCACTTAGTCTTTAATTATAATACCTACATTAAACACATAGTCTTTTTTGGCAACAAACTATATTATTTCAATGTTAAAATCCCTTTTAAAGTTTTGTCTCGATTCACCCCTGCGTTCCTATTCACCCCGTTTGACGGTACTTCTTTATGTTTTTTTCTCTGGCACCACTTACAAATCTTTTCTCATAGATATTTACTTAATAAAAATCTTAAATTCATTTATTTACTGACAGATGCACAGACTAAATCGCTGAGTCTAAAAGCATGAAATTTTGCACAGGAGAGGAACTCTTGTGCAAAATTGCACAAAAGAGGAACTCTTGTGCAAAATTCCACGAAAGTGAGTACTAAGGAAGGATTTTGAAAATTCATCCCCTAAGGGCTTTAAGCAGGGAATTAAAGTTTGTATGGAGGTTCGTCATTTTTGACGTTGGGAAATACTATCTGGCACACGACTTGTTGTGTTTCAATAATTATATACAGGGACCAATAAAGATTATATTTCTATTAGTAGTTCCGCCCATACCATAAATATTAAACGCCGTGATGATATTGAAACTAACAAGCCATGATAAACACAAATTCAATTAAAATATTTAAATCTAACGACCAATTGACGCTTGTAAAATGATTTTGTAAAGTTTTTTTATTAATATGTTCGACATAAATAACATGATTATTAGTATGGTTAATGGGATAATTATTTAAGCTTTTGGTTTTCTCATTACTGGGTACCTACTTAAGCATTTCGTACCCAACCAAAGAGGTTTCAACAAAATATTTCGTCACGTTGGCGTTTGATCCCATGGAGTCTTTAATTAAAGGCAAAAAAAAGAGAACAATTTTTACATTTTACCAACCTTCTGTAGGTACCTTATTTATGCAAATATATATATATATTTATTTTTAATCTACACGAAATTAATTTAAATGCTATATTTGGCTGATTACGGTATTGTCTTTTTAAGATTTTATTAATAAACTATGCACTTGCTGTTTGTCTGCATACAAACAAAGAATCGTAGTAAAATATTTTCCAAACACGACGTACTCTTCCGTGGTGTAGTCATTACATTGTATTGGAGTCAGGGGGGCTGGTTTTAAGTCCGTCAACGAAGTTACGGGCCCGTCCGAAATCGGTTCGACTCTTAGAAGTGAACCATACTCCCGATTAATTAATATTTTTGACGGGCAAAACACGTCGCGGGTCAGGACAGGACAACTGTCAAATCGTTATGTCATTCATTTTTAGTTCGGGCTCCGGACTAATGTTATGTTCCAAAAGTGATACGGTACTTGCCTAATCCGTAACTTCAGCCGAAACTACGGACTTCGTGCTTGGAAAGTAGGCGCACAGCTACGGAGTTTATTGCCCGTTCTTCTCCATAGGTACCTACTACGCTTTGGAATGGGCAACTAGCTTCATCTTTCTGACTGACCGAGCCCTGGACAATTCAAAAGTGCCTGTAATTGCTTTATTTGAAATAAATACATATGTAAATAATTTTTTGTCGATTCAGTTATTTAAAATGGCGGAGATATAGAGTTTAAAAACGTAAAAATAAAAATATTTCAGCCATTTCGCGCTTTTTGTTTTAAGGATTTTGTTATAAGGTGCGCGGTGAACATTTATTCAGTTTTAAGCTATGCAAAGACAGACTCGCGAGGTCTACAGCTCACAGAGCCATTAATTTTAAAAACCAACGAAAAGTTTCAACTCAGGGGATTTTGGGTTTCAGGGGGTTGTTGGATTTTTCCATTAGGAGTTTCTCAGTAACACCCCGGAGTTTGGAAGTTAGCGGTGTGATACCCCCGTGCCTCGGAAAGCACGTAAAGCTGTTGGTCCTGCGCCTGATCTCTCTCCGGTCATGTCGGATTGCCGTCCCATCGGACTGTAAAGAGTGAGGGAAGAGAGAGTACACCTGTGTCTGCGCACACACTTGTGCACTATAATATCTCCCGCGACGAAGGCTAGTCTCCGTTGTGATTGGCCGCCGTGGCCGGAATACGGTCTGGAGGACTACATATATAATGTGAAGCGTTATAATAATTTGAATGATCTTTAGAAAAGTAAGAATCAAGTAAGTTGGCGTAACATTGGAAGGCTAACGTCCAGCAGTAGACAATTACAGACTGACGGTAATTACTTCCATTGTATAAATTATCTTTCGATAAACCCGATATTTTTCTTTTAAGCTATTGCATAGCTTTTATCGCGGGCTTTGAACGCGGCGACCGAATCAAGAAATTCCGTAACGAAAATAAAACCTAACACCCCCCACTCCGCCTACCATGTAGCTCGGCCGAGCGTTCGCTTAACGTGTATGTATATGGTACGACTGTACTTGAATTAATATCAAAGAAAAATAAATACTGCATAAATAAAAAATAAATAAATAATTATAATTGCATAAGTTGATAAAAAATGCTATGCAATAGCTTTACCGCGGCAGTCGCCGAGTGCCACACGTGTTATTTTTTATTATTTCTTTTATTTTTTGACATAGATAATCTTATCATTCCTGTTTCCTCGTCCATTTCTGTCACAGACATGAGACAGGTCCCCCTAATAGGCAAAGTGATTTATTTGAGCAAATTCATCTCCACGACAAACAAACCCGCTCCGTTTTAGTAGATAGTGCCTAATTATGCGAAGAGGAGAATAAGGAGGGGATAGTGTCGATAAGAATAGACTGAGAAAAATGTATCGATAGTGCCACAGTTGAACAAACCAATAGAGAAAAAATCTGGAAAAGTTTAGCTACTGTACTATTTTCATTGTATAACTGGATATTAATGAACTAAGAAGCTGTTGTTTGGAACTTCATTGCCATAAAAATTACAGCCTTTTTATAGATAGACCAGCACCCTAATTACGTAACACACTATCTATCACAATCTGAATCATTTTGAAGCCTATTGCTAATCCATTGCTTTATGTGTTTGACAAATTTGTCGGCTCAACAATGTAAATAACGCAATGAATGTTGTTGAACTGTCAAAATGAAACCTATTCCTACTGTTACTGTGTTACGTAACTACCCCGCTGCTCGATGTGCGAGTTTATTAAAACTCCTTTCTCAGTGACCTCTACAAAAAACAATACACAAACAAACAAACGCTATATCTACACTGGAATGAGGGCTATCGCGCTTGAGTTCGCCGCTAGAGGCGTTAGTAAGGTCTCTAGATGTCAAAATATGTACTGAACGTTCACTGTTTGCGGGATTTTTTATCACGGATTTTAACTAATGATTCATAATTGTTGTAATGGTTGCGTCATTCCTGATTAATTATGACTTAAGATTTTAAGTAAAAAGTTCTGATCTAATTTGGTAGCGCTTGAAGGAAAAATAGGATTTGTCTGCTTCATGTTTGCCAATTTTAGGAACATTATAATCTAAATATTAATTTGAAGTTTTAAAATGTAATAAATTAAACATACTAGGAATATAAGGGTCCTTAAACATATTCAAAACAACAAATAAAAGTACTGTAACAGGACCTTACTCGACAGTGGCGCCAACTGGTGAGCACAAAAACGATAGCTTCCATTGGCTGTGTGTTAATGAAACTGTTACAATAAGACGAGATATGTAGGCAGCGTGATGAAAAACAACGAGTAGCAATAATTATAGTCACATTTATTACTAATTAATTAATTAATTAAAACAGAAGCTTTAACGTCACCACGCCTGAATCGATCCTCAACTTATGATGCAGAGAAGCAATACAAATAAAATGTTCCCTATTTCATACCATCATATCGTTCAGCAACGATACGCGAAAATTACATCACATCGTCGTTTTCGTCACGCCGGGAGGGGACGCCCTGGGAAGACATATAGTGACCTTATTGGTGATGTTCTTCAGAAAGGTCAGGTCCGGAGTACTCGCAATCGGCGTGACCAGATGTATGAACTTAAACGAGGCGAAAGGAGTATGTAAGGATCGTAGCAGGTGGCGTTCTGTAGTTTCTGCCTACCCCCATGGGTAGGTGTGAGTTTATGTATGTATCGTAATTTTTATCGACAATACAACAGTCCCGTCCATGTCTCATCCCTACAATCGAGTAGCAACACTGCACGGAACCGATAGCGTGTTCAAATAGTGATGTGCATACAATCTGCATAATTACAACTAGATCGACACAGTGGGTGCGTCTGCCTTGTTTTAGGTTCCAGTCTCGGGTCGGTACTAAAATTGAATTAGATCTGTGGTGTAAATTATAGGCATTTGATGCAGACGAATGAGGAACATCTCGTGAGGGAAGTTTTGAATATAAATGTGAATGGTAAACTTAAAGGGAAGATTAATAAAGCAATTGTTAGACCTGCTGTCTCGTATGGATCAGAATGTTGGGCTACGAGGGATGAATGGAAGGCTATTGCATGCAGCTGTGGTAAGAATGCTAAGAGAGTTAAATGATAAATGATTTTATTTCTGTAAGTAGGTTTGTACAAACACTTTTACACGTCAATCATATTTTAAAAACTAGATGAGGTCGGCGTTTCCTATCTGACTACTCTGAGAAGAAAGGCCGAAACAAACTCAGAGGTCACAGTCTCTTTTAAAGTCCAGACATAATCTTGGTCAGATCATGTGAAGACCATGTAGATTTGCGTCTGAAATGGTCTTTTGAGGAAAAACCAGACAGATTGAGTGGACCTGTCCAGTCAGTGCACGCATATGTCAGTAATCGTGCAGCTCAAATCAGAACTAAGGAGCTCAACGATTCGACGAACAATACCAAAGAAAGGACATTTGGGTAGACCACAAAAATTACTCAAACTGCCAGGCCTGTTAAAATAACCTGAGGAGAAAAAAAAAAGCAACAATGACCCACATAGTCTTCACATTCAGATGTGAGAAATGAGGATATAAGAGGCAGTTTGAAAGTGGCACCAGGAACCGTTGATAAGTTTTGTGGAAATCGGTTGTCATGGTACGGGCATGTGATGCGGAACCATCAGCAAAATGTCGCGAGGAACGATTTGCGTGTGAATGTTGATGGCTAAAGGGAAGACCAAAGGATACGATGGATGAATTTTGTGAAAGATGATATGTCTAGAAAGGGGGTGATTACCGAAACGACGACTCCACAACCCGGGTACTGGGTAAAAGAAAGAAAGAAAGAAAGAAAAATATTTTATTTGGGACACGCACAGGAAATACAAAGAGTAAAAAATAAAAAAGGAGCATTTAAAACTAACAAAATTAACAATAAAAAAGAAAAAGGAAAAAAAAATAAAACAACAATAAACAAGTAAAAAACCTGTGCGAGGCCAAAAAGGCTCCTATCTCAGCATAATGCTACGATATTTAAATAAAAAAAAAAAAACGCGATACCGCTTGGTAAGACCAGTTGCCAGACTTTCGGACTTCTGGCTACCCTTAAGGACTGCCAAAGATCTACAAATGCCAGTTTGGACCAACGGGTTTACGTGCTTTCCGAAGCACAGAGGATCTCGATATGTAATGGATGGTCACCCATCCACGAACCGGCCGCGGCTAGCGTAGCTTAACCTTCGATCGAGTCGTGTGGCTGTTAGTATTTATCCACGAGCCCGATGTCTTGCCCTATCATTTTAAAAGTCAAACATGAATATAAAATATTTTGTAAATCTTATTCGTAGCGTCAAATACTCGGGTATGTCTAGACAGGAAAACTCCTCAGAACTCGATGGAATTCAATTTCCTCACGGAATGGGACTTTTGCTTTACAAATAGTACTGATGTGGTGTGGGATAGAATAAATATTATAAAGAAAGAAAGAAAAATAGTTTATTCTGTACAAAAAAAAAATGTACCTTACAAGTGAATGACATTAATTAATAGACTCATACAAAATAGCCAAAAGCCTCGCATTCAAGCTATAAAAGATTGACCACTTACCAATTATTTTTTTTTGACCTATTATATTTTATTTAGTTTTTTTTTGTTTGATTATCAGTACTGCCTTCGCCATCTATACATGTTGGCAGGAACATCGACGCGAAAACTGTAACCATGAATTCAGCACATGATACAGTGTAACTAGACCCCTTAAACTAGACATGCTTATTCGGTTATCAAAAAAAAAACCGCTGTTTCATGGATAAGTGCAATACGTATGCGGTCAAAATGTATGGCAGAACAACATTTTTTTTAATTAACCGTAGAAAAATTTTAACGCAGGGGATTTAAAATCATGTACCGTCAAACGGGTTGAATAGGGATGAATAGAGACGAAACTTTAAAAGGGATTTTAACATTGAAATAATATAGTTTGTCGCCAACAAGTGCACTTAATCTTTAATTATAATACAGTAAACACATTAGAACCCTTTTTTGACATTTCTTTGGTTGTCATTTGAAAGTTGATATAGGTAGACAATTTGTAATTTAATTATTTTTCTTTGAAATTTGTTATTTGATGTAGTCAATTTTCGATTTAATACTTTTTTTCGAAATTGGAATTTAATTATCTTGTTTAAATTGATGAAATTACATAGAATTATTATTGTCACAAAATTTGCATGCCGAATTTAGTAGGTGGAATATGAAGAACTATTGTGTACTTATGTTTTAAAAAATCTGTAAAATACCATATTCCAGGCAAATAAACGAGTCTATCTATGTACGACATGGGTTTGGTACAGGTAAACAGTACCCACAGCACACACTAATTTATGACAGTTATGTTTAAGTCCCATATGGACGCAAGCCGTTAATTAACGGCCCGTCGCCGTTAATCTGGCACAATACAGACTTTGATCTACCTACTGAGATGACCCCTTGGCCCTAACTGGGGATGGAACTGAGGACCTCACGTTCAGCTGTTGCTCTTGAGACCACTAGACCAACAGGCAAAAAGGACTAAAGAATCTGAAATAGCCTACACCAGTCAGCAAAGCGTGATCAATGCCATTTCGTTTTATGTGTGTGAAGAGGCCTGAACCCTGCAATGGAAGAATTACAAGGCAATTCCTTATCAGTATGACATAAGCCAAATTCGTAGAATTTTGACCGTCATTACGGGTAGTCAGAAGCCCGAAAGTCTGACAACCAGTCTCAACGTGTTACCCAGTAACTGGGTTGTGGAGGTCAGATAGGCAGTCGCTCCATGTAAAATATTGGTATTCAGCTGCATCCGGTTAGACTGGAAGCTGACCCCAACTAGTTGGGAGAAGTCTAGGCAGGTGATAATGGGACATTTACAAGGTAATTTCATATCTATATGACTAAGTCAAATACGTCATATTTGATCCGTGGGAAGATAAATATTTATCGATAAACTTCACTTGAATAAATCCAATATTGATTGCTTATCTTTAGTAAATAGATGTCAAGATAATTTGTATTTTGGAAGGTTAACGATAAACTGAATTTAAGAAACAGTTATAGATCCACGAATGACAGCCGGGGCTAACGGCTTAATGTGCATTCCGAGACACGGAGGGGTCTTGGCATGTAAAGAATGTCACCCATCTATGAACCGACCGCGGCAAGCGCAGCTTAACCTGATCGATTGACTTGTGCAGCTGTTATTTTTTTTGCAAAAAATATTAGTCAGTCAGCAAGATGGTAGGTACCGGGGCTGACTCTCTGGAGAGTCTGCCCCGGTACCTACCATCTGGATAAACATTACAATAATGTTATTCAACAATTCTTTTCTAAATATGCTGATGTTTTTAACAGTGAGTGAGTATTATGATTGTGAAGGAAGAAAAGGTTTTTACATAGCTATGAACAAAATGCGTGGAATAATATGCGTGTGCTCCTCTGACTAAACCTTCGGGGAAGGCAGGCGTGATGTTATGTGTGGGTGTGTGTGTGAGGGTGTGTGCGTGTGTGGCGGGGTGTGTGTGCGAGTGTGTGTGTGGGCGTGTGTGTGTGTTGGGGATACACACACACCCCTCCACACACCCCCTCCACACGCACACAACATCACGCCTGCCTTCCCCGAAGGTTTAGGAAGGTTTAGACAAACAAACACACGGACTACCACTCACACACACACGTGTGTTACTGGTAGTCTGTGTATGTGTGTGTGTGTGTGTGTGTGTGTGTGTGTGTGTGTGTGTGTGTGTGTGTGTGTGTGTATGTGTTCGTGAAGACATGACACACATACGCTTTGGAAATGACGAAGATCTAAGTAAACGGAAGGTATTGGTAAAACATTCGGAATCGGTCATTTGTAATGAGATTAAAATAATAAATATGAGCTACTTATTTTGACGGGTTTCCTAATAGTGTGATGCCCTCCAAATAATAATAAATTGATGCCCTTTAAAAATAAATACAAATTAATATTGAATTTTATGTAAGTGAGCGATTGAGTTTATTCATGAATATTTCAGATGAAATAGTTTTTTTTAACTTTGTTTTCAGTAGGATTTATCAGTTACCACTTAGGAAGTTTATTTTTGGACAATTAAGTACCTAATGATTAATTTCACAAGTTCTGACTCGATATCATTAAAGTATTTGATAAATGTTGTTGTTGTTTGTTGTTGTTGTTGTTGTTGTTGTTGTTGTGGGCGCCGTCAGTAGGGACTGGTCATCTCTTAGCTGCCACGGCTTATTTTAATTTAATTTAATATTTGAATTGTTTTTGTCTTTGTATAACGGACGCTTTTAACGTTCTGAATCGTTTTCACATGCATGATTTCAACATGAATGATGTAACCAATATTTTGTAACCATATTTTGATTTAAAAGAGTGTCCATGGAGTTTCTTGCCCGTTCTTCTCCATAGGCACCTACTACTACTACTTTGGAATGGGCAACTAGCTTCATTTTTCTGACTGACCGACCCCTTGACAATTCAGAAGTGCCTGTAATTGGTTTATTTGAAATAAATGTTTTGAGTTTGAGTTGAGTTTGTTGTGTGTGCATTTATCAAATACTTTACGCTATTTTTCCTTGAGGAGGTAGGCAGAATAAATTAAAGCCATCTTGGCTTCATTGCAGCAGGTAATAGACAATGTAGTTATTTAAGTATGTTTTTGTATTAAGTACCTACAATCGTCGGCGTTTTGAAAAATCAAAGGTTATTATAACCCCTTTAATTTATTCTGCCTACCTTCTCAAGGAAAAATAGCGTGATATTTAATAACTACTGATTAAAAAGAGTCAGCGGAAACAATTAGTGAAATGATTGTGTAATCATAATTCTTAGTAAATGAAATGAAGGTGACGCACCCAGTTGCTGTCCGAGACTATTTTAAATGTTTTATTTTGTTTTTAGGAATACAACATTGATTTGTTTTTGTTGAAGTAATTATTTTTATTGTCTCTGATGATTAATTACTAAAAGTCTGTTTTTTTATCGCAAAACGCGACTGAATTATTAATTTATTGCTGCATTCGTTTACAAAATTACTTTTATAGGTCATATTAATTTTGCTCACATGAGTTCACGCGCGGTTTAGTTAAATCCAATTGAAAGAAATGTGTGTATCATAACAGCTTATAAACCATATTATTGGTACTTACACAATAATTTGGAAAGAACTTGTAAACTCTTTTGAAATTGCGCTAAAGCATTAATCAAAATGATTAGATTTCATACTAAAATCTATTTTAAAAAACCGGCCAAGTGCGAGTCGGACTCGCGTACGAAGGGTTCCGTACCATTATCTATAAAAAAATAGGCAAAAAATGTTTTTTTTTTGTATGTAAGCCCCCCTTAAATATTTATTTTATTTAAATTTTATTATTTATTATTAAAGTAAAAATACAATTGAGTATTTTGTGAATATTTCAAGTGCCTACCTGTTGCCATTCTTGATATCGAGCAAAAAAGGGCAAAAAAATCGCGTTTGTTGTATGGGAGCCCCCTTAAATATTTATTTTATTTTGTTTTTAGTATTTGTAGTTATAGCGGCAACAGAAATACATAATTTTTGATAATTTCAACTGTCTAGCTATCGCAGTTCTTGAGATACAGCCTGGTGACAGACAGGCGGACGGACAGACAGCGAAGTCTTAGTAATATTGTTCCGTTTTTACCCTTTGGGTACGGAACCCTAAAAATAGAGATTTATGTATGAGCGTTCTTCTAAATCGTACCTTATTCTTAAGTCTATGAGAAACTACATGAAATGTGTACTCGGATTTAGACTCGAAAGTCCTGTTTTGTTGGCTGGGGTCGAACAGCAAACATGAACGATTACATATTTGTCTAGGTTGTAGGTATTGGAGCAATGGTGCCCCAGTGGTAACGGTCGCGACTTACGAGTTCTAGGTCGTAGATTCGAATCCTGACAGGCGCTTTACTTTGTGTAAATTATTTCATCACTACTGCTCTCAAAACGGTGAAGGAAAACATCGTGAGGAAACCGGCATGTCCTAGAACCAAACAGTGCGTGGTGGATTACGGCCCACTCCCTTTCACAGAGGAAAAAAATCAACGCAGCGGGGTTCAGATTTATGTACTGAATCCATGGTAACAGTTTCATGGATTGTTCGAAAGAGTTACCGTGGCCCTGGCGCACAGGCAACTGAAGGAACACGGGTGGGTTTTAGTCAGTAAGAGTCTGACACGCCCTTCCGCTCCGCCCAGAGCAGGAGAGGTCATTTGATGATTTCCCACCCCAAAAAAAAAAATATTGTAACAGTTTCATCGATCCCTGCCACCCTGTATACCTACTCAAATCTAGAATATTCATAAATCCATGAGAACGCCAAAATGTGTACATAGTTGGACTCAAAAGTCCTGTTCTGTTGGCTGGGGTCGAACAACAAATATTAACGAATACATATTTGTCTAGATTGTAAAATTTGCTATTTCACACTGGCCTGTGAATTGAGGGAAAAGATTTGTCTTCAAATATCAATAATATTTCCTATTTAATGTTGTGAGAACCTTAAGATAATGTATGTGTATAAGTGTCATGGTGTGCGCGGTACTGCATACAGCACCACGCACACCATGACACTACAAACAGTTTGTTTATTAATTTATATATTTACTAGCTGACTAACTGATATTTACAATGAATATTATCTTCATAATTTTTATTTTCGTGTAATTTTTCCATGTTTTAATACCTAGTCTGTCTAAATATAAGAAGTGTTTAATTGATTTAATATAAGTTTCTCTTTAATGTTATATTTACCTCTTTCTTTTTGGTTGTTTGTATGTACTTTAAATTTGATCAACTTTTTCAATATGTTACGTATCTTAACTTCTTAATCTTAGCTAATATTATAAATGCGAAAGTAAGTTTGTTTGTTTGTTTGTTACCTTCTCACGCCTAAACCACTGAACCGATCATCCTGAAATTTTGCATATACGTTGTCAGGTCTACAGAAACGGACATAGGGTAACTTTTATCCCGAAATAAAAGTACTGTTCTTATGATAATAGATGGCGCCACGCGCCTACCGAATCATGATTGAATTATATTATTACTAGCGACCCGCCCCGGCTTCGCCCGGGTAGCAAAGCATAATATAATATAGCCTATGTCACCCGGAGATAGTGTAGCTTCCCAACAGTGAAAGAATTTTTGAAATCGGTTCAGTAGTTTCGGAGCCTGTTCAATACAAACAAACAATCATATCTTTTCTCTTCATAATATTATATATGAAACGTTTGTATTTTTAACATAGTGCCATTTATTGAATACTTACTCAATCCAGTCAACAGATATCGCCATCTGTTAGAATCGTTTAGAGCTAACAGATAATTGTGACTGTCAAATAATAGACAAATAATTTGCAATAAAATAATATTGCGACTATAAATTGAGATGTAAGCTAGCCTATCTTTCAAGTTGGATCAAATTGTATACGGTGTCCAAATCAAATCGGTTCAGTAGTTTAGGAGTCCATCGCGGACAAACAACGTGACACGTAATTTTTATATACAGATAATAATATAAAGATATATGTATAGATTTGCTAATACGTAAAACACTAGTTAGTAAGCATACATACATTAAAATTTCATGAAACAGTATTAAAACATGTACTCTGTCAAATTATTAAATTTCATAATTTATTTATTTGATTTTAATTATTACAATTTATTACATTATACTAAAAATTAATTCAATCACAACTGCATGAAGTGTTCACATCATCAAAAATATTTTTATATAGTCTAGTTTAATTATAAATAGGTTTTATTGACTCAAACTACAAAATGTTGTTCAAACATTCACTTAGAACAAATATTTTACGGGGATTCAACACAAGTCTTAAACTTAACATTTTTTTATCGTACTTTTGACTATTAAAGCGTTATTTACTTTTCACACCTAATGATTTTGTATAGTTTCAGCTATACCCACGAATTTTTATTAAGGTATAACTGCAGTAGTTTTCTAGTTATTACGCTTTATGTTGAAAATGACCGAGGGTCACGCGGGTTCAAAGCTAGAAATGCGCGAGTTGACGTGTCGCGGGTCAAAAATCGCGCGGCATGGACGTTTCAGCGGAATGGTGAATCTATAGTAGACAATGGTAATCACCATCATGTAATAATAGATAGATAGGTCAACACAATTTCACCCTTAAGATAAATCCTGAGTTGTAGCCCGCCAAATTCAAATTGTCTTTGGATTTTTGCAAATTGCAGCTCTGTTTTACGTCGTATGTTGATCAAAATGCTATTCGCGACTGTAGGAATGATATATTTACTGAATAATAATCATCAATTTCATATCAATCCTTCCAATCATCCAATTCCATCCAATCCCAAACTTTGGAAATTTGTTCCACCTAAGCATTTTTCAGAATATTTCATTAATGAAAATTCTTTGGTGGAACAAATTTCTAAAGTGTTGAAACCAAACAGATTGATGAGAGTTGAACGACCTCTATTATCTCCACTCTCAGATAGTAATCTGGGACGAAATAAAAACAAAAGATTATCAGATTCATTATCAACGCATCACTTGTCAGACGAAAATACACGATACAATTGTAGATAATCGTGTACGTTGGAGATTATCTTCCGCATAGCTTGGGGAAAAGAAAACACAATTAATTTTGTTTCCTACATAACATAAACATCACGCTTGTATTCCGCGGAGGGTTAGGCAGAGGTGTAGTATCTATAGAACACCCACATTTCGCCAGTTATGTTTAAGTCCCATGTAATAGGGGGCGAGCCTATTGCCATCAGCCGCGCAAAACTCGGGCCAGATAACTCGGACGTGTTATTTTTGGTAGTGACAGATTGCGTCCGCGCCGTTTCTCTCATTTTTGCCTCAAAGAGATGACAGCATAATTGACGGGGTCCGATAGGGCCGATGCCTGCCGGGGTCGTGGATTGTTCGAAAGAGTTACTGGGGCCCTGGCGCACAGGCAACTAAAGGAACACGGGTGGGTTTTAGTCAGTAAGAGTCTGACACGCCCTCCCGCTTCGCCCAGAGCGGGAGAGGTCATTTGATGAATTACCACCCAAAAAAAAAGGCTGCTACTGAGAAATTACAAATGGAGAAAACGCAATAACACTTTGCCCGACCAGGAAATCCAACCCAGAACCTCATGCTCAGCAGTAACGTTTGCGACCACTAGACCAACGAGGCGGTTCTATCTTGTTGGCGGTTTTATCTTGTTGGCGGTTTTATCTTGTTGGCGGTTCTATCTTGTTGGCGGTTCTATTTTGTTGGCGGTTCTATTTTGTTGGCGGTTCTATCTTGTTGACAGTTCTATCTTGTTGGCAGTTCTATCTTGTTGGCAGTTCTATCTTCTTCTTTCTCTTCTTTCTATCTTCTTATCTAACGGTCAGTACTTCTACAGTCCTTACAGCTTATAATGGCTATGTTGCACCTATTCTAAAGTATTGTGTTATTTTTTAGGGTAAATCTACTAATCAAAGATGCGGTATTTAAAGCCCAGAAGAAATGTAATCGAGCCATAACGGGTATAAAAGTAACAGACCGTTGCAGACCATCATTTTTAAAATTTAATATTCTTACGTTACCATGTTTATATATATTAGAGGTTATAATATATATATAAACCTCTTTAATAAGTTACATAGCAAAAGATACAAATTCAATATATGTTTACCTTGTAATAAAACAGCGTTGTTAAATAAAAGTATATTATGAATGGCCCCACGCATATATAACAATTTACCAAACTCATTCCTGGAGATAAGTGATATAAGTATATTTAAAAACAATATCAAAACACTGTTACTAAAAAAATCGTATTACTCTGTCACTGAATATTTATAGGATAAACATATTATATAATGTGTGTAAATTTGCATGCCTTACGGTAGGATATGGCTAATGGACACTATTGTTTGTTTACGACCTTTTCTTTTGTACCCATATTCGCAAATTTATTATATTATTATCTTGCTGGCAGTTCTATCTTGTTGGCTGTTCTATCTTGTTGGCAGTTCTATCTTGCTGGCAGTTCTATCTTATTAGCAGTTCTATCGCATTGCTTAAGGAAAAGAGAAAACAATTAATTTTGTTCCCCACTCCTTCTAATTTGTCTTTTAATTAATTTACTTGCGGATTCCGAGTGGTTTTGGGTCAAAGCCTTATAGAAATTGATGATAGCAGGGATTAAGTTGAAAATGTCTTTATCAAAGTTGTACTAGAAGTTGTCTTGTATCGCGGATGCGTTATCAGATTCAAATCTTATCTGTATAATGTATTGAATCTGGCGAATCTTAAATGTCTGGCGTAACCTGACAAACATATCGCTACAATTTTGTTGACTGCCTGGTACTTACAGAAATAATTTCGTGCCTAAATGAAAGCAGAATAAATATTTAGTGGCAGAGCCTTGTCAAAGATTTCGCCTGCGGAAATAACTGCCATTCTAATCATTTCTGTCACCAAGCATCCATGTTCTTCTGTTTTAGAGAGTACCGGTGACATTAGTCAAATCCTCAGCAGAGTTTAATTTTTCAATTTCCGTTTTGTTCGATCACTCTGGTGAAGGGAGAAGAGGAAGTGGAATCAGTAGACGGGCCATTTTCAGCAGTGTGCATTTAAGGGACTGGATACCCAATAATTTGATTTAAAAGAGTGTCCATGGAGTTTCTTGCCCGTTCTTATCCATAGGTACCTACTACGCTTTGGAATGGGCAACTAGCTTCATCTTTCTGACTGACCGACCCCTTGACAATTCAAAAGTGCCTGTAATTGGTTTATTTGAAATAAATGCTTTGAGTTTGAGTTTGAATTTGAATCTTATAATCCAGCTACAGTATTTACGTTTGCAACATCAATGGATAGGAAGCATTCAGTCACAGGTCAAAAACATTAAATGCATTAAAATTAGCATCGGCACTAATGTTGAGAATTAACCTTTTGCCCTCTACGCGTTTGAATGTGGTATTCACACCATCATAATTTATGTTTAATTACTGTCACTAGTTCTTAATGGAACATGCTTTGAGTTAGTGTCTAGTGCTGGTCTCGTGATCGCAAACGCGATTGCTGAGTGTGGGGTCCTGGGTTAAATTCCCAAGTCGGGTAAAATGTTATTCGGTTTTTCTATTAGGAGTTTAGCCCGGATTTTGGAAGTTGGTGGTGTGATACCCCCGTGCCCCGCTGCGCATGCGGCGCCGATGGTCCTGCGCCTGATCTCTCCCCGGTCGTGTCGGATTGCTCTTCCGAGAGTAAAAGCAACAGACAGTGCGCCTATGTTTGCGCATACACTTGTACACTATATCTCCTGCGTACCTGGCAAATTTTCGTTGAAATTGGCCACCGTGACCGAAACCGGTCGGGAGGATTATTTATTTTATATTAAGCCTTGCGCCCATTCACTCGTACCACGACTACACCACATCGCAGCGAAAAAATGTGGTCAAGCTGTGAATTTTCATACAAATTAGCGCCCAACCATGTGTTGTGGTTTGGTGTGGTTGTGGTACCTGTGAATGGGCCCTTATAAAGCAGGGATTATATTATATTTAATGCCTCATCGGTCTGATGGTCGCAAGCACCACTGCTGAACATGAGGTTCTAGGTCCAACTACCAGGTCGGGCAAAATGCTGTTGGGTTTTCTATCAGAAATTTCTCAGTAAAGTATTTCGAAATGACGCTTGGCAAGTGGATTTGTGATTACAATATGTTGTTGTTTGCAGTAAGGAGTATGTTTCTACCCCAACATCATAATTAGCCTCAATGTTCCCACTGCTGGGACACAGGCCTCGTCTCTTTGAGAGGGGACGGGCCGTAATCCACCACGCGGGCACAGTTCGGGTTGGTAGATTTACTGACAAATGCGTGCACTGACTGGACAGGTCCACTCATTCTGTGTGGTATTTTTTCCTCAAAAGACCATTTCAGACTCAAATCTACATGGTCTTCACATGATCTGACCAAGATTATGTCTGGACTTTAAAAGAGACTGTGACCTCTGAGTTTGTTTCGGCCTTTCTTCTCAGAGTAGTCAGATAGGAAACGCCGACCTCATCTAGTTTTAAAATATGATTGACGTGTAAAAGTGTTTGTACAAACCTACTTACAGAAATAAAATCATTTATCATTTATCATATTCGTCTACCCGCTCGTGAAGTCGTGACACTTTCATCGATTTTTTTGTCATAACCTAATAATTATCATGCCTGTATTCCTCGAAGGGACCCCACACCCATATTTCACCAGTTACTATCCTTGTACAAAATCTAGACTTTTTGTTTGTGTAATATTTGGTAAAACTGATACGTTTTGCAGATACGCCAAAGAGAGCAATTTCTGCTTTTAGCAATTTATGATATTTTTTGGCAAACAACAGGCGTTTTTATAATTTCTAACATGACGATATTATCGTGGTCGTCCACGTAATCACAGTAATGCTGCGGCCTCACCTACGGTCAACGTCAATGCCCATCATCGCCATAAATCATGCGTTAATTATTCCGATAATTAACGCGATAAATTAAGTGGCCACACTTGGAACGGTCAACATCAATGCTCAATTAATTAGCGATAAAATTGGCGCTAATATTCCTTCCTTAATCCCGTCGCGCTCAAGGTGCACAAAGACAAACGTAGTGTGGATGCTTCAACGCAATAATTCTTGCGTTAAATATTCTTTGATGTGCCAAAAAATACCACCAGCCGAGTTATCGCTTAACGTCAAACGGCAATGTGAATGCCCTTGTCAAATTATCGCGATAAGTGCTGGCTACACCCACGGTTAACGTCCATCATCGCTATAATCAACGGTGATCTCCGTTGGTGTGGCCCCAGCATAACACAGGGAAATAAAATGCATGAAAATATACTAAATATATATATAGACTTTTTTAGATTTCCGTCCATGATAACGTTGTAACGTGCACGTATGTTTGTACATTTCATGGAGATGGACGAAGACGTCCAGGATAATATCGTCATGTTAGAAATTATAAAAACGCTTTTTCAATCCATTATAGG
The DNA here is from genome assembly GCA_917490735.1 of Dryobotodes eremita. Classification (NCBI taxonomy): domain Eukaryota; kingdom Metazoa; phylum Arthropoda; class Insecta; order Lepidoptera; family Noctuidae; genus Dryobotodes; species Dryobotodes eremita. The sequence continues at coordinate 11,551,510 of OU823269.1, read as the reverse complement.
ACTGTTAGCCAAAATTACAATAAATGTTTTTCAATCCATTATACGGGGTGTGCAAATAACAGTTACTCATTCAAGACTAGACGCTTTTGATTATCCTCGACGATTCATTGATCGTCAGCTGCCATTGAGAATCGATTCACTCTCTAAATATAGCTTCCTCTCTGGTATTAAAAACAAAATGACTGACTATCACTTAATCTCAAATGGGACTCATTCACAGAAACTGGTTACTATAAGTACCAGCACAAGCTGTGCGTCGCTGCGACTAGACGCAAAGCTGTCGTTAGCGTCTGCGACTAGTTGTTACGATAGACGTCGTGCAGGAAGTGGTCATTTTCTTTGAGTACTCGACGCGCTTCGATGTCAAATTTGAAAACATCCTTATCGAACGTAGCCATGTTGAGATTTGGAATGCAAACACAACTGCCTTCATCAGCGCTCACAGCACGATTTACGCTAACCTGTCGCATGCGAATGGCGTCGAGTGTGCGACGGCTTCGTGGGTCTAGTCGTTGCGACAAGTAGCGATAGCGTACGACTAGCCTGTCGTTCCGACTCTGCAAATCGACGTCAGTTTGCGGAGGTTTGAACAAAATATATGAAAAATTGTCGTTGCGTTTAGTCGCAGTCGCAAGTCGCATAGTGTGCGCCATCTGGTCGGTCAACCTGTCACTACATGTCATTGTTAGTCGTTAATGTAATAAAGAGAAAAAGTTTAATAGTTTTTTTTTGTTTGGAACTAACGACCCGGAATGCTGCGTTGGATTTTTTGGGGCACAATGGAGGTAGTTGATAAATGCAGTTAGAAAATTGAATGGATTTATTTAATAAGTGTTGAATATTCTATGGAGGGATTTGAAGGCTACAGATTTCCTACATTTCGAATTTTTATTTATGATAAATTTTGCTGTAGGATACAAAACGGATGAATCATTTAATTTGATGTGTATTGCGGTTCTTCGATTATTTGCGGAAGATCAGTGGTTTCCCAGGGGTATCGGCCCCGACTTACGAGCTGTAGGTCGTAAGTTCAAACCCAGACAGGCACTTTACTTTGTATATTTAATTTCATCACCACTGCTCTCAAAACTGTGAAGGAAAACATCGTGAGGAAACCGGCATGTCCTAGACCCAAAAATTCGAAGACATGTGACATCTACCAACCCGAACGGGGCCCGCGTGGTGGATTATGGCCCATCCCCTCTCACTGAGAAGAGGCCTGTGTCCCAGCTGTGGGAACATTATAAGTTGATTATGCCGTTCTTCATCTTCCTGATTTCGTTCATCCTCCATCTGCTGTGCCTTCTGAGTTTAAATTATTAGGCAGTCAGCAAGGTGTTCGTGGCTAAGTTAAATAACAGCTCCACAGGTCGATCGATCAGGTTCAGCTATACTTGCCGGTTGTGGGTTACCATCTTTATATACCAAGACCCCTCCATGCCTCGGAAAGCACGCTAAGCCGTTGGTCCCGGCTTTCATTCGTGGATCTTAGACAGTCGTCACGGGTCGTCAGAAACCCGAAAGTCTGACAACCAGTTTTACCAAGGGGTATCGTAATATCCAGTAGCTGGGTTGTGGAGGTCAGACAGGCAGTCGCTGGTATTCAGCTGCATCTGGTTAGACTGGAAGCTGACCCCACCATAGTTGGGAAAAGGCAAAGCAGATGATGATGAGCAAGGTGTTAACTGGTCTGACTGCCCAGGTTACACGATACACCGCATCTCCACTCGTGGAGACAATTTTGATGCACGAAATTTCTTATTGGATATGTAGCGCATCTATATCGCCACATGCGAGCTACGCGTCACAATGACGTCACGCAAAATCCTGCATCGCGCAAGCAGAGTTCACCGCGCAACTAGTATAATTATACAACGTCCTGACATCAATCGTCGGACAGTTGCCCACCAGACACGACACCCGTCTGGTCGGAGGATCCTTCCTTTTCTTTGGACCTATGAGTGAACTTTACACCCTGGTTCTCATACCTCTATACTGGTGACCTGGACGTGATCACCAGTCCGAAACCGTCACTTACATTCTATCTATCCTGCATTGTTTTTGCCGCAGCAGTCCCGCCAATTCACTTCGTTATCGCCAGATTTCACATACAAAATGGCTTTGCCAGCAAAAAAAAAAAGACGACGACCAGTCGAATCAATTTAGCTTCCTTTGTTTTAAGCTAGCGCTATCGCAGCTGTGCTTAATTCTTTTTAAGGGAGTCGAAACGGTTTTAGAAGAAAAAAAAGGTGATCAAGTGCGATTCGGACTCGCACACGAACGGTTCTGTACCGCCGTTCAATATTTAACACTATGTATTTTTTATCAAATACTTTAGTAAAAATAAACACGTTTCCTGGACGGGGACCCCTTTAATTTTTAATTTAATTTAATTTTTATTATTTGTTGTTATAGCGGCCATAGTTATAAACACTCCGTGAAAATTTCAAGTGTCTTCCTATTGCGGTTAAAAAAATACAGCCCTGTGACAGACGGATAGAGCCTTTGTAATAGGTTCTTGTTGACACCCTTTGGGTACGGAACCCTGAAAACATAGCCTTTTAGTAAAGCTTTTAAAGGTTTAAAGAGTATTTCGAATTCCTTGTGTATTTTTTTGGAATTTTCTCCGGTTCAGCAGATTTTGAAGATGTTGTTTGTAGCCAAACGGAAGGAAATATATATTTAAATAAATTGGTTGGCTTAAAATTTAAGTCTTGGATAGAATCAAGTACCTAAAGATAATATTTGGCAATTTGTCTTACTTCGAAGACTTTAAGTTTGATAACTAACATTCTACCATTTGATTTTAAGTCAAAACGTTGCTTAGAATCATTTAAAAACGTAAAAAATGTATGGTTAAACATAGGCTAATCGATAGTTAACTTTAAGCCACGTTTATAAACGTGTTTTCTTTCTTTCTTTCTTTCTTTCTCTCTTTCTTTCTATAAATGTGTAATGTGTGTGTGGTTATTGTCTAAAGAGTCTCAAGTCATTAGAAACAGAACCATTGCCAAGAAAAACTGAGGATTACGGATATTTTGCTTTCCAAAACCGTTACAATGTCGACAAAATCTATAGATTTATGAAACGGTCAAAAAATATGAAGCCGTTATGATATTTTTGCCTTCCTTTCTGGGTTTCAACGTCGTCACACATAAGTCTAGCTTAAAAAAGTGTTAACATAACAATAGTGTCTTTTAAAAAAGAGTCGAAGAGGAAGTCTACGGTTTATTTAGACGATTTTCTAGTATTTGTCTCAGTGCTAGACTGTTTTCTACAAATATTTAATAGTACAGACGACAAAATTGGTGTTCTCGGCGAAGACTGTACCGTCCCAGACATTTCGTTTAAGATACATATGAATAATTTGGTTCTGGACTCAAAACAAGAATGATTGATATCTAAAATTAATAATGAAGTAGAGTTTGGCAAGACTGAAGTGTTTTGAAGTGTATTATTATTGGCAGAGTACCTAACTTGGTTTATTTTGTTTGTGATTGTTACGTTCAGGATTCTTTGAGCAGCAGTATTTTTTTTTATTCTTGATATTGCTGTATTGTTTTTGAAAAAACTTGTAAAGTGAGAAATTCACTATCATGTTAATAGTTTCAGATATTTTTTTTGGAAGGTAGATAAGGTTGCACTAGTCGATGGCTAGAACTCGTTGGTGGGTGTAGCTAATATGCATGCTATTTATATTTATTTATTTAGTGAAATAGACGACGATTTATAACGAAAACGAGCGTAAAATTTCATGAACAGACCTTTGGGCGTATAGATATTATAAAAAAACGACTGAATGTATATATTCAAAATATTGTTACTTGAAATCTTGAATAAATTATCTATCCCCGAACGGTAACAATTTTGATATTTCCATACTCCGGGAGTTATTTATTTACGCCTAAAGATGCGTTGAAATATGAAAGTTTCGACGCTCATAACTTCCAAACCAATTTATTTTTTCGATTCCGTTTCCACACAGATCTAGATAATGGCGAGAGAAATTGATATAATTTTTAGTTTTGAACGTACACCGTCAAACAGACGAGTAATAACCATACTACATTTGTATGGAAGACTGACAGACTAGCGTGTCCTTAAGGGTCCTGCATTCGTAGCATGACCACTTGTATCTCTAATCTACGAAGAGAAGACAAATCACTTTCTTAACAAAACGTCATTCTTTTTTTGAATTTTGACATCGCGCCGTAGACATATTTCTACAATCTGTCATTTTGTCTTCAGTTTCTTCTGTCTCTATAGTGGCCATGCTACACAAGCAAAAGGAGGATCTGCAAGTTGCTTTGAGTAGCATTTTCAAGCTTTTTTTTTCAATTATCAAAACAATACTTAATTATGATAAATGTTAAAATATATTCAAAGACTTACGTGTTTAGTGATATTTCTTTTATCTCCAAATTGTTGTACAACGTCCATTAATAAAATTCAGATTCTTTATTGCATTCATGGGTACATTTAGTTGTTACATTATAAGTAAGTTCCAGCATGAAACCCGGTTAGGGCACGGCAACATAATCATAATAATAATTTGGATCAAGGGCCTGATCCAGAAGGCAGTACTCCTCGATACGGCTCGCATCGTGAGGAGGTTCCTGTCTCTGGAGTCCTAACCGCCGCTAGCTTAGACCCCGCTCCCGATACCGGCGGACCGCTATTTTTTATATGCTTTTTTAAAATGTTGATACAAAAATATTTAAAAATGTATGTAATAAGTATCGAAATAAATAAACGAAATAATAATTTTAACATAATAATAAGAGTATGTATGTGTGCGTTTTTTGTCTATAATAAAATATGCAATTATTTATCTAGCTATCATATTTACTTAATATTTTGTTCTAGGTATTCTGCGACCGATTTTTGTGTTAGATATTGTTTTAATTTCCTATTAAATTTATTGAATTCGGTTTCTTCTTTTATTTGTTCCGGTAATTTGTTATTTTTTTTAGAAAAACATACTTTTTTATGTTGTGGCTAATTACAGTACATTTCTTCTGTATAAATACCTATGTTTATAGCTAAACAACCGTCTATAAAAACAAAACAACATCCGATATCATTCCTATAGTCGTATCCCCACAAAACACTGTTATAACAACAAAAATTATAAAAACATGAGTAAAACTGCGCCAAAAGCTTATATTCCAAGTTATTAAAGAAATACGTGTCCATCAAATTAGTAAGAGTGGTACCAACCACTCATGTTAGTACTGGAGTTGTTTAAATAATTGAAAACACGAAGGAATTTGACACCAAACCTTCAAGAATCGAATACAAAAACATGTTTTCGATTATTATCAATTTTACTAAGAAAGTAATTGTATTTTAACGGTTTCCTTTATGTAATGTAGTTACCAAACTTGTTTACAATCAAGTACACACAACAAATAAATAAATTCTTTAAGCACACAGAATTGAGACACGAAAATCTCAAAAACAATTACAGACACTGCCATCAACTGTGCCTTTCACCCTATGACAAAAAATATTAAAAATAAAACTTACCTTTGTAAGAAAATGGCCAAAAAACACACTTAAATACACAATACACAGTGTACACACGGCAAATGAATACAGTACACAAAAGTACACAGTAATGATACACAACACACACGTTGTTCGCGATCGGAGGGTGAACGTAGACTACATGAGCGACCGTGGTAGTTCAGTGTTGCTGTTTTAAAATCGAAAGCTCCCGGAAAAAGCACTGGGTTGACCGATTGCGGGGATATGGGGTAATGGTTTTGTTTTAAGGGGGTGGGTTAATTTTTGGAAAAAAAAAATGCTGTGACATTTGTTTAAAATGGTAGTAATAATGGTTTATGAAAGACTTAACACAAAATTGTTCTGATTTTATAATGGATTTAAAAACACCACGTGACAAAATTTTTAAATGTGAGAAAAGTGATCGTGACCGTTTATTTTTCTCTTGTTAAAATGTATATTGATGCCTCTTTTCACTAACACTAGGCGACACTTAAATGGTTGAAAGCGCGCTGTTGGATTTTAAACGCTCAGCTTAGAGCCGAAAGTTGAAAATCCAACGTCGAGCTTTTATTTAGGCATTCATTTGGGTTAAGTCTAGTATCAGTGAAATCGGGTATTAATGAACTTAAGTACCTACCTAAGTGAAAAACTAATTTATATACTTGGGAATATTAATTTAGTTGAAGATAAAGTAATTTTCATGTCTTCAAATCTGAAATCTCATTATAATAAATAACAACATGACCTAACCTATTTCAAATCATATGTTATCTAATAATCAAACTACATCCACACTCAAAAACACACAAAAACTCCCAGAACTCCATTACCTCAATATCGCAGGATTATGCTGAGATAGGAACCCTTTTTGGCCACGCACGGCGGGGTAATTGCGTAGCAATTTATCAGTAGGAATGGCTCTAATTTTGACAGTTCAACAACATTCATTGCGGTATTTACATTGTCAAGCAGATTTTTTTTCGAACATTATGAATCAATGGTTTAGCAATATCTCTCAAATTGATTCAGATTATGATTGATAGAGTTTTATGCAATTATGATGTAGGTCTATTTTTCGAATATGTTGTTAGTTTTAATGTTCCATTTTATAACTGCTTGTATTTTGCTGTGCGTGCGTGTCCCAAATAAAATATTTTTCTTTCTTTCTTTTGTATTTACCCACAATCTACGGTAATTTTTCCCCATCACAACACAGTCCTTGCTACCTGTATCACGCACACAGACGCAACGCTTTCACACGCTCCGTGCACATACCATAGGGCGTCACTCACACACGCAAAGATAGAGGGAGAGAGCAAGATGTATGCTTGTGGTGTCAGAAAGAGATGAAAGTACAGGATTGTAACGTATGAAGTTGAAGGGTGAGTAGAGTTCTAGGTTTTTGATGTTATACTGTTTTTATGTTTTTGAAGTGGCTCGTGGCTCATGGCTCAATGGTTACTACGGCAATTGCTGAGGTCAGTTTTAGATGGGTGACCATGTTTTGTGCCAAGACGCCACCACGCCTGTATTTCCCGAAGGGGTTGGCAGTGGTGTGTGATGTACACACACATTTAGTCAGTTATGTTTAAGTCCCAAGGAATCAAGCTATTAACCGGGCAGAAATCCTGACTTCGGACTGCTACTGAGAAATTCCTGATAAGAAAAATCAATAATACTTTGCTCGATCTGGGAATCGAACCCCCACGCTTAGCAATGGCACTTGGACCACAGACCAACTTGACCGGCGGTAATTGAAAGAAATGAAAGAAAGATAAAGACTTTTGTACAAAAAAATCAACCGACTTCCAAAAAAAAAACGCTAAGAAAGTGAAAAATAACTTTAATTTTGGAAGTCGGTGTCTTTGGTTTTGTATTTTCGTTTTTTGCCACCGACTTCCAAAATTAAAGTTATTTTTACTTTTTTTGGACTTCAGTTGATTTTATGTAAAAAAGTTTTTATTTTTCACTTTAGTTTAGTTGTGGTACCTACCTACCTCACACAAAGTCGTATACTACTACATGATATGTAAATAACAGTAACAAGAAATTATTAAAACATCATCAATATAAACTAAGTGGAAAAAATACGCAGTATTAAGGATAACTTAAAAACTTCTGGTCAGTACTTGATCAAATTTAAATGGGACCACATGAGAAGTACCAGCTTTCAAATAAAAAAGAATCATCCGAATCAGTTCACCTAGAAAAAAGTTCTGAGCTAAGACAAATAAAAAAAATACAGTCGAATTGATAACCTCCTCCTTTTTTGAAGTCGGTTTAAAATACATTGAATTACGTAACACATTTACAAACGCTATTACATTCATTTTGACAATTCAACATTGTTCATTGCGTTATTTACGTTGTTGAGCATACGAAGTTTTCAAGACTTGCTGACGATTCAGACACAATATATTCGGACAGTGTCCGAATCCGAATATTTTTCAATGATGATTCGGACACCAATAAAAAAGCTGTTTTGCACAGTCAGATAAAAAAACTTACAACGATACCTTAACTGTAGAAATCTTTCCTCCGAGCTCCGCCCAGCATATAGTTGTAATAAAACAGCACCTTAATTACGTAACACACTATCTATCACAATCTGAATCATTTTGAAGCCTATTGCTAATCCGTTGCTTTATATGTCCAAAAAAATTGTCTGCTCAACAACTTAAATAACGCAATGAATGTTGTTGAACTGTCAAAATGAAACCCATTCCTACTGTTAGTGTGTTACGTAATTCTGATTACCCCGCCGTTTTTAACGAAAGCATTAATAGATCTATGAAATCCTATCAAATCCTTATTACCCGACTGCCAAGGCGCGTATCGATGTATGTGGGTTTGTAATTTATTTATAAAAAAAACCGGTCAAGTGCGAGTCGGACTTGCGCACGAAGGGTTTCGTACCATTAACTATAAAAACGGCAAAAAAATCGCATTTGTTGTATGGGAGCCCCCCTTAAATATTTATTTTATTTTATTTTTTGTATTTTTTGTTATAGCGGCAACAGAAATACATAATTTGTGAAATTTTCAACTGTCTGGCTATCGCGGTTCTTGAGAAACAGCCTGGTGACAGACAGACGGACGGACAGACAGCGAAGTCTTAGCAATAGGGTCCCGTTATTACCTTTTGGGTACGAAACCCTAAAAACGGCTGCTTTCGTTAACATCCAGTTAATAACTATTTTATTACAACTATAGGCTGGGCGGAGGACGGATATCTACAGTTAAGGTATCATTGGAAGTTTTTTTATCTGACTGTTCAAAACAGCTTTTTATTGGTGTCCGAATCCTCAGTGAAAAAAAGTCGGATTCGGACACTGTCCAAATCAAATCAAATCATTTATTTGCTTGAGTCCCAATATATTGTGTCCGAGTCGTCAGCAAGTCCTTTCCAAACATATGAAGCAATGAATAAGGAATTTACTTCAAAGCCCTTCGGAATGAAATTGTGTATTCTGTAAATAGAATACCAGAATCACTTTTACAAATACGTCATACTAAAAGGCAAAAAAAAAAAAAAAGGTCATATCTGTTGTATGGGAGCCCCCTTAAATATTAATTTTATTCTGTTTTTTGATATTTGTTGTTATAGCAGCAACAGAAATACATCATCTGTGAAAATTTCAACTGTCTAACTATCACGGTCCATGAGATACAGCCTGGTGACAGACGGACAGACAGACGGACGGACAGCGGAGTCTTAGTAATAGGGACCCTATTTACCGTTTTACCCATTGGGAACGGAACCCTAAAAACAATTAAAAAATTACCCACACTGTCCTCACACAATCCTGTTAATTAAAATACTTAATAATAAAATGGTGCAGTTATTATTAACGTTTTTATTGGTATATTGGCGTGTGCTAGCTGACATAAGGGCCAAATAATTTAATTTAATATTTTGTGTTTCGGAATGTTAATTACTTACTATTGTATAAAATCCAGTTCTTCTAACTGCTGGACAGTTTGTTGCGCCACTTCGCCCCAGCTAAAGCACTAGGAAGTGGTGAAGGGCAGACGTTTTTGGGCAATTTTGACATTCAAAAAAACTTTTTTACGAAGAAAACAACCGAATTCCAAAAAAAAAACACTAAAAAACGTGAAAAATAACTTTAATTTCGGAAGTCGGTGTCTTTCTTTTTAATTTTCTTTTTATTATTTTATAATTTTTATTTTTCACTTTTTAGTTGTGGTACCTACCCCACACACATTCGTATACCACTACTTGATATGTAAATAACAGTGACAGGAAATTATTAAAACATCATCAATATAAACTAAGTGGAAAAAATACGCAGTATTAAGGATAACTCAAAAACTTCTGGTCAGAACTTGATCAATTTTAAATAGGACCACATGTGAAGCACCAGCTTTCAAATAAAAAAAGAATCATCCAAATCGGTTCACCCAGAAAAAAGTTCTGGGTAAAACACATAAAAAAAAAACTGTCGAATTGAGAACCTCTTCCTTTTTGAGAAGTCAGTTAAAAATTATTGATTCTCAGCCTAGTTTCAATAAGTAACTTTTCATTTTGGTTGAATTTGATCATAGTATATATCTCTTCATGCAAACAAAGCCGCATGCACGGCTAGTTATAATAAATTGCTCCTCATTTCCCCGCTATATATAAATGCAGTGTGTATACATCAACGTCAAAAGCAGACAACGTTATTCAGTTTTTTATACCATAATATGCTATCTGAAAACAGCATCATTGGTTGGTTGCAAATGTTGCTATTGAGCGTGCAGTTCTGGGATCGATTCACAGACTATGCAAAGTGTTATTGGGTTTTTCTACAATCTTTTTTTTTATTTGTGTCCGGTTAATTTACTTATTTATTAAAACTTCATGCACAAGTAAAACAATACTGTACAAAGGCGAACTTAATGCCTGAGGCATTTTCTACCAGTCAACCTTAGGGTGATGCAGAGACTACACGGTGGAGCATACGGTGGAGTTCTGTCCGGCTTGGGTGGAGCAACGCCGCGTCCTCGTGGCGGCCTCTCGCGTCCGGCCCTGGTCCAGCCCATGGTAAGGAGCGAGAGGGAATGGGAAGCCGTCACCTCCTTTTGCGAAGCAGTAATGCTCGCGAAGCAAGAGGCGGAGCGCGTAAGGGAGAGGCAATCGTTGCGCCCTCACGCCCCTTGTCGCCGCAGGAGGAGACACCCTGGGCGTCGGGAGTCGATAGCCGACTCCCGGCCACCGTAGGCGCGGGCTTGTGAACGGCGAGCAATGGGCAGCTCGCCGTCCGGTAAGGACCTGGCCCGGGTTGACGGCGCGTGGTGTTCCACGCGCGCCTCAAAGAAATGTCAGCATAATTGACGAGGTCCGATAGGGCCGATGCCTGCCGGGGTGGCGGATTGTTCGAAAGAGTTACCGTGGCCCTGGCGCACACGTAACTGAAGAAACACGGGTGGGTTTTAGTCAGTAAGAGTCTGACACGCCCTTCTGCTCCGTCCAGAGCGGGAGAGATCATTTGATGATTTCCCACCCAAAAACAAATGGTGATGCAGAGACTAAACATGGCAGGTGCAATATACGGGATAGATAGCTCGGAAATAACAAAAAAATACAAGAATAAATACTAATACATACATACATATAAACAAAATAAACTTTGTCAGGAGAAATAACGATAAGTAGAGGAGAAAAACGAATCCAGCAAATCAACGCTGGGATGTTTCGGCCAACTTCTGACGGATATGTTCACGTGCCTTCACTTTAAAAGATAACCGACTGGTTGCCATCTTGATGTCCAGAGGGAGCGCATTCCAAAGAAAAACCGCCTGGACAAAGAAAGAAGAGCGAATGAAACCAGAGCGGTGAGAAGGACATCGTAGAAGACGATCGTTGGTGGAACGAAGATTTTTACTATGGCCAGAGCATAAATATTAAATTTGTGAGATCAGGTAAGAAGGAAAAGTGGGTTTGTCGAGAATACAGAACAACGTGGACAGAGCCCTCAACTCTCTGCGCTGACGAATGGGTAACCATTTTAAAAGCAGTCTGTGCGCAGACACATGGCCAATTTGGTCATACTTACGAAGATTGAAAACTAATCAAATGCAATGAATGGCAATAGGCTCGCCCTAATTACCTGCTTAGTCTTTCCGCAGCTATGTTGGAGTCGGCTTCTAGTCTAACCGGACGCAACTGAATACCAGTATTTTACAAGGAGCTACTGCCTATCTGACTTCCACAACCCAGCGCGTGAAAATTGAGCGTGGAGTTTGGTCCCTGGTTTAGAATAGAACATTTTCACTAGCAGTCCGGAGTTTGGGTTCCAGGGTTCTGGCAATAGGCTCGCCCTAAAGATCTATGGCTCGCTCCTATTTTAGATGAAAAACATGAGTATCAGTCACTTTCAGCCTAAATACCCCATATTTTTTAGTAATATAATAAATAATAAAAAATCCATTTATTTCAGGTTCTCCCATATTACAATCACAAGTATTACAATTACAAACACGAGATAAATACAAATCACAATATAAAAATAAATACAATGTCATCAAATTATAAATACAATGTCAAATAAAAATAAGCAACTCAATGTCAAATGAAAAAAAAAAATTAAATAATTAAAAAAAAAAAATTATAGTTAACCGGAAATTAATAATATAAAATAAATATAATAAAGTAATAAGTAGAATAAATAAATTCCCCTATGAAATCCTACTAATATTATAAATGTGAAAGTTTGTGAGGATTGATGGATGGATGGATGTTTGTTACTCTTTCACGCAAAAACTGCCGAACGGATTTGGATGGAATTTGGAACACAGATAGTTTATAACCTGGATTAACACATAAGATACTTTTTATCCCGGTAGTACGTTCTCGTGGGATAATTTCCGACCTCCACGCGGACGAATCCCCGGGCAAAAGCTAGTCTTCTATACATATAAGTATGCTTCAATCTGCCTAAAGCAGAAGGCGTGAGTTTATATTTATGTTACAGCATCAGACCAAATTAAAAATCAAGACAGCGCTACGAACAACACAGTGAAGCATTCAAAACTACACCTTGCTCTGTGCATACACGCTCACGCGCACACATTTACAACCAAACTACACCTCACTAAGTGCACACATGTTTATAAAACCGGCCTCATGTCACTGTTGACAGCGCTGTCTTCAGTCTTGAAATTAGGGTGTCCTACACACTTCTGTTCACTCCTTCGCAGATTACGGGCGTGTTATACCTATTAATTTCCTCAAAAATATCTTGGTGAAAATAAAATCTACAATTCAACACAGTTGTCTTATAAAATCGATATAATAATGGTACGCTTATGTTGTCTTTATCATTAAAAAAACGTTTTTTACAAAAAAAAAACAACCGACTTCCATAAAAAAACACTAAAAAACGTGAATATTAACTTTAATTTCGGAAGTCGGTTGTTTTTTTGTAAAAAAGTTTTTATTTTCCACTTTTTAGTTGTGGTACCTACCCCACACACATTCGTACACCACTACTTGATAATGTAAATAACCGTGACAGGAAATTATTAAAACATCATCAATATAAACGAAGTGGAAGAAATACGCAGTATTAAGGATAACTCAAAAAGTACTGGTCAGAACTTGATAAAATTTAAATGGAACCATATGTGAAGCACCAGCTCTCAAATAAAAAAAGAATCATCGAAATCGGTTCACCCAGAAAAAAGTTCTGAGTCAACACACATTAAAAAAAATACAGGTGAATTGAAAACCTCCTCCTTTTTTTGAATTCAGTTAATAATAATACACCACGCATGCATTTTCCAACACATTAATTTAAATTTTCCCCTGCAAGCGAAAAATATCGGCTTTAAAGCCATTATTTATTTGGCGGCTATAAATTTTAGCAAAATGGCGGCCATCTGTCAAAAGTCGTTGGCACTCCCGCCGTATTTACTATGGGGAAAAAAAATAATGAATGAATAAAATGCACCGATCCCAGCGTGGTTTGACCAGACTCGATAAATCGAATGAACTCCAAGATTTGCACTAGCCCCTGAATCCCCATGTTCTATGGTGCTACAGATACCATTGCTTATCAAAAAATAGACCGGGGGGCTCCGCAATGATAGACGTGCCCTTAGGATAGGGAACGATTTAATAATAATAATAATTCCTTTATTGTCAGGCAAATGAAGCCCATAGATAAAATACACAAAATACAAACAAAACTAAAACTAAATACTTGTGTTTATAAATATTGCTTAAAACTATTTTAGTAGCACTTCACTTCACTAGCTAATTGTCCTTGTGCTGTCCTGTGGTATTTGCCCGCGGAAGCGACGGAACACCACGTCCTGTGGCCAAAAGTCTTCTTCCAAGACGACGGACAAGTAACAATTCGGTACTCGCACCACGAACGCCTTGAAGTTGACGTTGCGTTGCGACTCCAGTAACTGCACCCTCGGCGCGTACCTCGTCATCTGTCGCACGTACTCCACGATATCCTCCGCCTTAGTGCTGTAGTGTACGCGGGAGATGTACACCGGTGTGTTCGGCTATGCGGCACGCAGGCTCACTCCGGAATCCGTAGGAGCTTTGCCGCAGCGATTCTTGTTCACTTGCGATCGGCGCTTCCTCCTTTGGACTGTCACGAAATCCTACCAGATATGCATCCTAGAGTAGGCAATGGACTAGTGGGGAGATGGGTGATATTTATCAATAGGTAGGTCATCTATTAACGACGTCGCCACCAGGTTGGTTCAGGTCGAGCTTCACCGGTGAATCTTTTGGCGGATTTCAACTGCTTTCTCTGATATTTTCTAACTCATTACTCTGCTGTGTTAAATGTTTCTGTTTTCATGTCTTCGTCTCAGGTCTCGCTACAATCCGTTTCCGGTTTTTTGTTAATCCCACTAGCTGCTTTCTTGAACTTATTTCTGTCATCCGCCATGTCTGTCGAAAAATTTATTCACTTGCGTTATAAATGTGATGTATACGTCGCCACGAGGACTTTTTCTGTTGACAAAGCTAAAAAGCTGTGCCAACAGAAAAAGTTCTATGCGAAACGAAGCGTTTTCGAACGCGTTCTAGTTACAAACTATTCTTAGCACCACGTTACATTACATTATTCTAGTATGCTACATACCAAACTATATAATTACTATAGATTTTGTTTTACTTTAGAAGAAAACCATTACACTGACTTATGACAAAACCTAGTATCTTGGACGCTTTTTAGTTATGCGGTCTAGTGTGGTGCAAAGGTTAATATTTGGTCAAAGAACTCCCAGGTCACGTATAGTGTCTATTTAATTAACCTTGTCCTCAATAATGTAATATGACAGAATACGTAATACACTGTCTTAGGATTTTTGACCGGACTGCGCCAGAAGGAGGGTTATGTTTTTCGGGTGTATGTATGTATGTATGTATGTATGTATGTATGTATGTATGGAAGTATATATATTTCTTTGGAACGCTCTGTAGCCGAAACGGCTTGAGGGATTTTAGCTTGAGAGGTGTCGTAAGATTCGCCTTAATTGTGAGAGTGAAACTGGGTACATATATATATCAAAATTAAAAAAAAATCAAATTGTCGATTTTTGGCGCCATATTATGTATGTACTTATTCAAAAAAAGTCCTCTAAATCTATCGAGTGGAATACCAAAATAAATAGTTGTATAAAGGCCACAATTTAAATGCTCACTGGATTTCGGAGTTATATGAATTTACTTGTAGGAATAATTTTTGAACTTCTATATATGCCAGGCGCACGTGCGAGGTGTCAAAAGACGCGTCTCCGCGCGGGCTAGCGACCTATAGAGGAACTGGAATTTACGCTGAACAAAAATTTTGAGTTTTGGTCACAGTGAAAGAAAAAGAAAAATAGTTTATTCTGCACAAACAAAACGCACCTACCGCAAGCCAACCAAGTAAAATATGTTAACTTCAAATAAAATAAACCCACTCTATACCGAGGTGCCTAAAGAACAACGTTATTAAGTTCCAAAATAATTATACACTCATCAGAATAATTGTACGTGTTGTATTTATATTCTTTTTGCCTACCAAAATGGATAAATGCTCACCAAATCTTGTTTAAGTTGCTCACCAAAAATAAGTTTGCTGCACAATGCAAGGGTGTGATAGGATGCACGAGCGAGCGAAGCGAGCTCGGAACTTGGGGCACCCCGACTCGGACAGGTTAGGTTAGAAGGGGATGGCGGGGCTGAAAGACCCCGCCATCCCCTTCGTGGTATTTTTTTTTAAACCACCCAGAAGTAGGACCCCGGCAAGCGGGACTCCGTCGACCACGCCTTATAAATAAAAAAGGGATAATAAGTTCATTTCTACAATACTTTATGAAACACAATTTGGTGAGCATTTATCCATTCTGGTGGACACAATTTGGTGAGTATTTCGAATTTTTTGTTAGTAAAATAGGTACTTTTCTGGTAGGCGTTTAAACACAAGCCTTTTATAAATAGCTTGCAAATATATGTATATATATATATATATACAATTTATATTTTTAAATTTAATTTGGAATGAGAAATGCTACATTAATAAAACTAAAAAGCTTGAAATAAAGCAAATTATTAAAAAAAAAAAGCTAATAACCCGACTGCAAAAATATACACCTAACTGAGAACAGAAAAACAAGCATTACCTATTGAACTTTGTTTTGTGTAAAGGCTCCCTCAGACAGGCGCAACGCGACAGCGCTACACAAAGGCGCCGCTCGTCACGCGACACGCGGTGCCTTTGTCTCGGGCGTCGCGACGCGCCAGTTTCTACGAGCCTTTAGTTTATTGTGGGCGGGGATAAACCAATAACCTGAATTATGGTATAACTTTTGTTTGGATTCACTATAATTTTAGAGAAGCATACATTTATCCGGATTAAAAGTATTCATACTTATAATGTATTAATATGTGTGTCCGTGCAACTATACAGAAACTTCTCAGTAGAAGCCCTTTTTTTTTTGTTTGGGTGGGAAATCATCGAATGACCTTGTAGCGGCATCTACAACGCCACATGCGAGCTACGCGTCAGACAGACGTTACGCAAAATCCTGCATCGCGC
Organism: Dryobotodes eremita; assembly: GCA_917490735.1. Taxonomy (NCBI): domain Eukaryota; kingdom Metazoa; phylum Arthropoda; class Insecta; order Lepidoptera; family Noctuidae; genus Dryobotodes; species Dryobotodes eremita. The sequence continues at coordinate 11,534,948 of OU823269.1, read as the reverse complement.
AATCAGAGTTTACCGCGCAACTAGCATATATACAACATCCCGACATCAACCGTCGGGCAGTTGCCCACCAGACACAACACCCGTCTGGTCGGAGGATCTCCCTTTACCATAGAGTATGAGTGAACTTTACACCCTGTTCCTCATACCTCTATACTGGTGACCCCGAACATGAACGTCAGCGCAGCCTTCGTGCATCTACATCAGCGTGACGTCATCATCACTTCCTTCAAGCTTTCGAGCGGCGAGTCACACAGCCAGCCAGCACCCACGGCTTCAACAGGTATCCTGACCACCAGCATGCAGCGACCGCGCATACCTGGTCATCACCCTCAGCCTCATCAGCAACCTTGGCACAGCACACTGCACTCTCGGCCGGTCCACAAGCAGAGCCTTCAAAACCCTCTCCTGGTCGACGCCAGCAGTCAGCCACAACTTGGCGCTGTACCACATCCGACGCACTGGAGCATAACGCAGCGCCACCCCGACTCACTGGGGAATCTTCGCAGACAGTTCCGACTCACCGCGAACTATGCGACACCCGGTTCCGACTCACTGGAACCTCAACTGGCCCTGGCAAGCATCGCAAGATTCAAGACTCAGCCCACTATCGACCACCGGTCTCCGGGGGGGGTGATGTAGCGGCATCTACAACGCCACATGCGAGCTACGCGTCAGACTGACGTCACGCAAAATCCTGCATCGCGCAATCAGAGTTTACCGCGCAACTAGCATATATACAACATCCCGACATCAACCGTCGGGCAGTTGCCCACCAGACACAACACCCGTCTGGTCGGAGGATCCTCCCTTTTCCATAGAGTTTGAGTGAACTTTACACCCTGTTCCTCATACCTCTATAACCTCTCCCGCTCTGGGCGGAGCGGAAGGTCGCGTCACACTCTTACTGACTAAAATCCACCCGTGTTCCTTCAGTTGCCTGTGCGCCAGGGCCACGGTAACTCTTTCGAACAATCCGCAGCCCCGGCAGGCATCGGTCCTGTCGGACCCCGTCAATTTTGCTGACATCTCATTGAGGCGCGCGTGGAACACGACGCGCCGTCGACCCGGGCCTGGTCCTTACCGGACGGCGAGCTGCCCATTGCCCGCCGTCCGCAAGCCCGCGCCTACGGTGGCCGGGAGTCGGCAATCGACTCCCGACGCCCAGGGTGTCTCCTCCTCCTGCGGCGGCTAGGGGCGCGAGGGCGCAGAGATTGCCTCTCCCTTTCGCGCTCCGCCTCCTCCTTCGCGAGCATTACCTACTGCTTCGCAGAAGGAGGTGACGGCTTCCCATTCCCTCTCGCTTCGTACCATGACCTGAACCAGGGCCGGACGCGAGAGGTCGCCGCCGCCGACTCAGTAGCAGCCCGGAGCCTGGATTTGTGTCCGGTTGATGGCAATAGGCTCGCCCCCTATTACATGGGACTTAAACATAACTAGCGAAGTGTGGGTCTACTATAGGTACACCTCCTCAAACTCAAAAGCATTTATTTCAAATAAACCAATTACAGGCACTTTTGAATTGTCAAAGGGTCGGTCAGTCAGAAAGATGAAGCTAGTTGCCCATTCCAAAGCGTAGGAGGTACCTATGGAGAAGAACGGGCAAGAAACTCCATGGACACTCTTTTAAATCAAAATATGGTTACAAAATATTGGTTACATCATTCATGTTGAAATTATGCATGTGAGAACGATGCAGAACGTTAAAAGCGTCCGTAATAAAGAGATAAAAAGGGTTCAAATCTTAAATTAAAATAAGCCGTGGCAGCTAAGAGATGACCAGTCCCTACTGACGGCGCCCGTTCACGAACATGAATAGCTTCAATGCTACATGGATTCGCTACGACACTTTGGAAAGCAACCAGCACCCTAATTACGTAACACACTATCTATCACTATATTATAAAGTAAATGGAAAAAATACGCATTATTAAGGATAACTCAAAAAATACTGGTCAGTACTTGATCAAACTTAAATGGGACTACATGTGGAGTACCAGCTTTCAAATAAAAAAAGAATCATCCAAATCGGTTCACACAGAAAAAAGTTCTGAGGTAACACATATAAAAAAAAAAGAATACAGTCGAATTGAGAACCTCCTCATTTTTTTGAAGTCGTTTAAAAAAATATAAAAGTATCAACACTTTTACCAAGAATATTAGGTATGTGTTGTCATGTCAATATACATGCCTCTCTAATCTCACGTGATTGATTCGGTAAGTGAGTGAGGGCGAGTGATAGTGATTAGGTAAGTGATCGGGCTAGTGACTGAAATACTGAAGACGAGTTTATTAAGGAAACTAGCTTTTGCTCGCGGCTTCGTTCGCGTTAATTTGGACTTTGACTATCAATTCGGGTTATAATTCAATCATGATTCGAAAGACACGTGGCGCCATCTCTTATCATAAGAACGTTATTGTTGTTTTCCTCGGGAACAGTACTTTTTTGTGAATGAAAGGTACCCTATATCCGTTTCTGTACACCTGACAATGTATATGCAAAATTACAGGATGATCGGTTCAGTGGTTTAGGCGTGAAAAGGTAACAAACAAACAAACTTACTTTCGCATTTATAATATTAGTTAGGATTAGGAAGTTAGGATAAGTGAGTTTCTTTATTTCTTTTCTTTTTTTTAAATCTTAATTAGTGAGTGAAACAGCATTACGTTTATAATTGCGCCAATTCATACCAGCGCCACCTCGCTTCGCGCGAATTAATTTGAATCAATGGTTTAACCGAAGCCCTAAACAAGTTTTAGTGATAACCAACAGATGGCAGTGTACAGAATTTTTGGCATTAATACTTAATAAAGTTCACTACAGTGCTCAATAGATGCCGTTGTTGACGGCTAAGGTTTATAAGCTCGAAAGGCAAGCTAAGCTTCAAGTTTCTTCCATAATATATCGTAGGAAACCAGATCAAAAGCCCTAGAGGAAGCAAACGAAAACAGGTGTTCTTGTTTTTCTGTAGTACCTGACGGCCTGCTTGAGACACAGAACTGCACTTTCTGAAGAAAGTCCTGGCCAAAATACCTTACTGATTGTCGTGCAGCACGAGACGTTCGTTTAGCTGTATATCAAGCAGACCATCAAGCACCTGACTGACAGAGGTCGCTAGAGAAATAGGTCTATAGTTAGTGTAGTTAGTTTACTTAGGTTGTAGTTTAGTTGTTACAATACCTTCGCGGTTAAAATGTATGAACAGCGTTTTTTTTTTTAAATAACTGACCGAAAAATTTGAAAGAACCAAAATTTCTTGATTTAAAAAGAGTGTCCTAGGAGTTTCTTGCCCGTTCTTCTCCATAGAGATCTACGTTTTGGAATGGGCAACTAGCTTCAACTTTCTGACTAACTGACAGACTCTTTGACACTTCAAAAGTGCCTGTAAATGGTTTAATTTAAATAAATGCTTTTAGTTTGAGTTTGAACGTCCCGTGCGTTTAAATTTTTTCAGAAGGTTCAGAATCATGCACTGAATCCATGGTAACAGTTTTTGCGTCGATGTCCTGCCAGCCTGTATTATGTCATGATTGACTGCATAGCTCCTTAAAGGTATAGCGGGATTATAATCATTTTAAAGTTTACATCTGTAACTATCTGCTATATTCGTACCCTATTCAGCCCAGTGAAGTAATTGAATATAATAATTATAAGAACGGCTATTTCGGTCAACTTTCAACAGAGCAAATAGCTTAGCGGTTCGACGACTGCTTTGCAAACCTATGTTCGATTCCCAACAATTGATACTTTGTATGCTTCCATGTTTAGATTTAGTTAAATTATTATATGATCATTCGTAGAACGTACATAGAAAACATTACGTTTACAATTTTTATTATAACCGAAGCCGAACCATTTTGATGACAGAAGAGGCCTATCTTCTGTCATCTTTGGTTATAATAAAAATTACTATCTATAGCAGGCGTTCATTAATTTACTAAAAACGAAAAACTTCGCAAGCAATGGGAATTTACTATGAAGTCTGCGAGTCTCGAACTCAGGACGAGCTGCCGTGTCCTCGTGGCGGCGATCAGCGGCGGCGACCTCTCGCGTCCGGCCCTGGTTCAGGCCATGGTACGGAGCGAGAGGGAATGGGAAGCCATCACCTCCTTCTGCGAAGCAGTAATGCTCGCGAAGGAGGAGGCGGAGCGCGAAAGAGACAGGCAATCTCTACGCCCTCGCGCCCCTAGCCGCCGCAGGAGGAGGAGACACCCTGGGCGTCGGGAGTCGATTGCCGACTCCCGGCCACCGTAGGCGCGGGCTTGCGGACGGCGGGCAATGGGCAGCTCGCCGTCCGGTAAGGACCAGGCCCGGGTCGACGGCGCGTCGTGTTCCACGCGCGCCTCAAAGAGATGTCAGCAAAATTGACGGGGTCCGATAGGACCGATGCCTGCCGGGGCTGCGGATTGTTCGAAAGAGTTACCGTGGCCCTGGCGCACAGGCAACTGGAGGAACACGGGTGGGTTTTAGTCAGTAAGAGTCTGACACGCCCTTCCGCTGCGCCCATAGCGGGAGACGTTATTTGATGACTTCCCACCCAAAAAAAAAAAAAAAAGGACGAGCTGCTTCTCACAAGGACAACTGTACGTCGCTTGCTCTCGCGTCACCAGTCCTGACTCTCTTCATATTTTGTCTGCTGAGACCAAAACTACAAACGTAGTATACAGGAAAATTTTATAAAAATATGGCTGTTAATTTAGTATATTATTGTGGTATCTATTAAGACTTCCACGCGAACGAAGTCACGGGTGAAAGCTAGTAATTAATATAAGTCTGAAATCGCCAACCCGTCTTGAGCAAGCGCAGTGATCAATGCTCGTGCCTTCTCTGTAGGAGAAGAGGCGTTTGCCCTGCAGAGGGACAAAAGGCTGGTATTATGGTGCAACTGCTGCAACTTAGAGCTGGCTGCTAACATCCCGGACTCGCACCCCGACGTGAGGTAGCTAAAAAATCAAACTCACGCAGCGAATACACGTAAAATTTATTATTAATAAAACCATCCGAAATAAATAAGAATAATAAATAGACACAAAAAATATTAAAATTCAGTCGTTGGAATTGTAAAAGGCTACCAAAAAAAAAAATATCACAACAAGATTTTCGGAGGAAAAACTTATCTTTCCAAATATTTAGGAATTTAAGTATTCTGACGAATTTAAATTCGATTGCAATCGTACGAAATTCGTGCCGCTCTATAAATTGTTTAACACAAATAAGCTCAAGATTAAGGTTTTTCTTTACATAATTCGTTAAGATAAATTTTAAAGAGAACAAGTTCTGATATTAAGAATTTAGGCAAGCACCTTAAAAATAAAATATCACACGTCGTTATAGTACAGAACACTTCTATTATATTGATGGTTGGGCGTTATTGCGCCACACAAATGACATATTTAGCACCTAATGTCCAAGGTACTGGACCTGTGTCGTCGACCTTGCTCGGCAACGATCCTGCGCTTCTCTCCGCAAGCTCGCTCGGACTTCGGCAGCCGGCAGACGATGGAAGAAGACAGGCGAATAATAAATGGCAGGTTAAGGCCAAAAAATGTGGCCTTTCAAACAATCTAAGGAAAAGGAAATCTTCTTAGATTAAAGAAGAAGGCACAAGTAACAAGAATACGGAACCTATAAAGGGATTACTCACCAAAAGAAAAAGTGACGAGAAATTCCAGGGAAAGTACAGTCGATTGTATCCGCTAAATACTCACATATCGTGGTTAAACATAAAAAAATTGAAATTCACTTTCGAAGAAAGATTCAATATTATTGAAAAAATATCAATTCAGTAGGAATTCCAACGACAGAATGCCTTAAATTTTTTTCTTCTTGACATTGTTCAGAACAATTGTCAATTTTTGAATATTCAAAAAAAATAACACGAAAAAGTAAAAAGCTGACCGAATGACTCGTAAAAAGAATTTAATCGACATGACAACAAAAAGTATCTACTGCAAACTAAAGCTACTACTACTACTACTGCTGTGTCTCTGCTGTATCTGCAGGCATTATACTGCACTGCTTATATAACCTCCACAACCATGGTGGGATTTTCAAATCAAAGAAACTGGTCGACTCTTCACGTGACCAGAGGGGGTCTATTTTTTTGGCCAAAGAATCAGTATCGCTATACAACGTGGCAATGCTGCCAGCCTTTTGGGCACTTTTCCTGTCGACAGCGATGCGGACGAATTTTTTGATGCCCTATGATTCTTTTCCTTCTTTCTTTTTTTATTTATTTATTGTTATTTCGCTGTACATACTATTAATATTATTTGTAGAATCTGTAATAAAAAACTTTGTTCAGAAAAAAATAAATCTAAGAAACTGTAGTGGGTGAAATCGAAACACAAAAACAAATTTCATACAAAAACATTTTAATCTTAATATGTAGGTAGGTATGGCATTATTTCTTGATCATTTAATATAATATCAATCTCGTTTTTATGGCGAAAATACAGGTTGCAGTAGGGTTTATAGTAAATTACCCTTGTCGAAGCCAAATAAGTTGGGAAAACACGACGCTGGTGTCATGGTATGCGATTGAAATGCCCATGTCCAAAGCTCTGGCCACACTGAGGCAAATCTGAAGGATCGCTGAGGATCACTGATGTGAACCTGATGCAGTGCTTCCAGATTCACTATAATTACAGTAGATTTTACTGTATTTTAAGTGATAAATGATTTTATTTCTGTAAGTAGGTTTGTATAAACACTTTTACATGTCAATCATATTTTAAAACTAGATGAGGTCGGCGTTTCCTATCTGACTACTCTGAGAAGAAAGGCCGAAACAAACTCAGAGGTCACAGTCTCTTTAAAAATCTAGACATACTCTTCGTCAGCTCATGTAGATTTGAGTCTGAAATGGTCTTTTGAGGAAAAACCACACAGAATGAGTGGACCTGTCCAGTCAGTGCACGCATTTGTCAGTAATCGTGCAGCTCAACTTAAAACTTAAGGAGCTCAACGATTCGACGAACAATACCAAAGAAAGGACATTTGAGTAGGCCGCATAAGTTACTCAAACTGCCAGACCATGATTAAAACTAATTAAGAAAGAAAAAGAAAAAAAAAACATTGATCTACATAGTCTTTACATTCACAATAATTAGACTTTTCTACTGTATACTGTAATGATAAAATACAGTATATGAATATACTGAATCTAATTTGCAATAATATAGATTTATCAAATCTAATACGTAAAACGAAACGCAGCTAACCCAGAACCACAGATATTAAATTCCATCTTCTGCCTCGTTGTAAGCTGCAAGTATTATCTTTGCCTCACTCGAACGCTGAGTGCGATCGCAAGATCAGTGAACTAAATAATATAAAAAAACCAAGCAGAGGAACTGTCTGATCACAAAAACCATTAAGGGGGAAGCGCATGGGTAGCCCGCGAAATTCAAATTTTCTGACGTTTTTTGCAATTTGAAGGTCAATGTCAGGTTGTATTTTGATTAAAATATGATTCGCGGCCGTAACAAATATGGCTTTACAGAATTATAATCGTTAGAATCAGCAATACATCTCTCTAAGTTCATATTACTGTATTGAATGACTATTTTATGAAATCATGACATTATACACCAATTCTAACTTAAGGAGTTGTATTGCTGATTCTTATGATTATAATTTTGTAAAGCCATATTTGTTACGGCCGCGAATCATATTTTAATAAAAATACAACCTGACAGTGACCTGCAAATTGCAAAAAACGTAAGAAAATTTGATTTTCGCGGGCTACCCTGAAGGTTCCGCCTTAAGAGAAATATGTTAGCTCAGCAAGCCATTCCATATTCAACTAAAGAAATGATTTCGAGGATGACGGTAAAAATTTATGAAAATCATGAGGACATTATTTTGAAATAACTTATAATAATTTTTATTTACAAATAAACTATTAAAGCAGCTTATTTTTCTTTTAATATTTAAACAAAGTATTACTGTTATTTTACTGTAGTCGATTTTGAAATCTACTGTATTGTTTTTAGAAACTTCTGTATTTTTTAGCTGACAACACCGTAAGTTTACTTTTGGGATCTGGAAGCTCTGAACTGAGGCAAGGCTGAAGGCAAGACGCGACTGCGCTCGTAGAATTTTGTAATGATTACGAAGTCACGCGACTGTTTGCGACAGTTTTAACACCTCCTTACAAGTTAGGTGACCCTGTTTCCTAACCCAAAGCAATGGGGGATATCGTTTTTGTGCTCACCAGTTGGCGCCACTGTCGAGTAAGGTCCTGTTGCAGTACTTTTATTTGATGTTTTGGATATGTTTAAGTACCTATAAATTCATATTATGTTTATTTTATTACATTTTAACACTTCAAATGAATTTTTAGATTATAATGTTCCTAAAATTGGCAAGCATGAAGCAGACAAATCTTATTCTTTCTTCAAGTGCTACCAAATTAGATCCTAACTTTTTACTTAAATTCTTAAGCCACTGTTAATCAAGAATGGCCCAAACATTACAGCTATTGTGAATCATTCGTTAAAATCCGTGATAAAAAATCCTGCAAACAGTGAACGTTCAGTACATATTTTGACATCTAGAGACATTACTCTACACTAGCGCCTCTAGCGGCGAACTCAAGTGCGATAGCCCTCATTGTCGCGCGAGTACACGATTACACGATCGTTTAAATGAATCATGACGCACGTACGCGACTTGATTGATCGTGTCAGTACGTCATTTTTATAAACTAGCGCGGCGATCGCGTACTCGCGCGAGTCCCATTCGGTAAGGGCACGGCCTCACACAATTGGTGCGAGCGAATAGATTTGCCCCAGTTTGGCAAGAGTTGGACTAGTGGCAATGGTGACTATTAAGGCCAGACGATGCTCTCAATCCAGGGAACATAGTTGAGGACTCTGGTGTAAATGCCAGGTTCTCCCACGAAGCCACAGGCTCTGCCAAAGGAAGTCACGCCGAGAATGGTGTACATGCAAGATATCTTCTTGTTTTTAATCTGAATTGGACCGCCGCTGTCACCCTGAAATTGAGAAAAATTGTATGTCAGTAAATGATTTCTCACCATGCTGTCTTTAATTGTAATGTCAATAAGCTTCCGGGAAAATCGTGGGTGACAGAAACGGACAGAGAACAAATTTTATGTATCTTGTGATAAAATAATTTTACGATCATTCTTATTATTTTCTTGAGACTCGGAGCCCAGTTTTGTGAACATAAGGACTTAATATTTAAACGTTTATCAAACTTGGGAACTTTATACATACGTAGATAGGAAGGAGTGTTAAAAAAAAATCGATAGAAGTGAATGCAAATATAACATGAAAGACATTTAAAAAAAATACACAAAAAAAAAACAACCGACTTCCAAAAAAACACTACATAGTGAAAAATAATTTTAATTTCGGAAGTCACTTCTTTGGTTTTGTATTTTCGTTTTTTGCCACCGACTTTCGAAATTAAAGTAATTTTTCACTTTGTAGTGTTCGTTTGGAAGTCGGTTGTTTATTTTGTAAAAAAGTTTTTATTTATCACTTTTTCGTTGTTGTGTCCCCACACAAATTCGTATACCACTACTTGATATGTAAATAACAGTGACAGAAAGTTATAACATCATCAATATACACTAATAATAATTTAATCATTAATTTAAAAAAGACTAATGTAATTCATTTCGGACAACGTACACATACAGCTAACAATATTAATGTCCAGTATAATAATATTAATATAAATGCAACTGACACAACAAAATTTCTGGGACTTATAATTGATGATAAGTTGTGTTGGAAGCCCCAAATAGAAGCTCTGAGTAAGAAAATAAGTAGTGCAGCCTACGCTTTGAAACAACTAGCAGCGGTTCTCAATAAAGATGCATTAATTACTGCGTACTATGGATTGGCTGAATCCATTCTTAGATACGGAGTTATTTTCTGGGGAAATAGTGCGGACAATGAAGTGGCGTTTCGGGCCCAGAAAAGATGCATCAGATCGATGTTTCGACTTCAAACAACAGACAGCTGCAAACCCTATTTTAAAGAGCATAGAATATTGACATTACCCTCATTATACATTTTGGAAACGGTAATGTTCACTGTAAGTCATTCTAACTTATTCCAACGTTTGTCTGATGCTGTGCCAAGGAATAGACGTGACAATACTCTACTCTGTGTTCGCGGCGGTAAAACTGCTCTTTTGCATAAGAGCATTTATTACATGGCTCCGACCATATTTAATAAATTGCCCAAGTCATGGAGATTATTGGATGTATCTGGCCTTAAATTGAAATTGAGAAAATTATTAATAGAGAGATCTTATTATAGTATTTCGGAATTTATGAAAGAGGATAATTTTTCTTGATGATTATGTATTTTAATTTATTTTATTGTATAATGTATTGATAATTAAATTGAATTGACATTGAATTGAATTAATAATCAACTTGACATAATTGAATTAATAATTAACTTGACATTGAATTGAATTGATAATTGAACTGACATTGAATAGAATTGATAATTGAATTGTATTGATAATGTAGTTCGATTGTTATAGTAATTTTATCATTTTGAATTTAATAAGTGTAGTCCCGGTTTAAAACCCAGCAACTGTACGCCACTCAACAATTTGTACGCCACGTCACGCGGCTGAACATGTTTGAACTTTCTTTTCTACTGTAATATCTTGCATGCAATGTATGTATACCATGTTTAAACAAATAAATATACTTACTTACTTACTTACTTACTTACTAAGTCGAAAAAATACGTATTATTGAAGTTAACTGAAAAACTACCCAAAGCAAAGTTGATAAAAAATTATAAGGAATCACCCCTGAGGCATACCCTATGCATTAAAAAAGAATTTTCGAAATCGATCCACAATTTCCGGAGATATCGCGTAACAAACACACAAAAATAATCTAAAGACGAAATAAGAACCTCCTCCTTTTTGCAGACAGTTAAAAAAAAGAAATAAAAAAAAACACGTGTGGCACTCGGGGACTGCCGCGGTAAAGCTATTTGCATAGCATTTTTTATCAACTTATGCAATTATAATTATTTGTTTATTTTTTATTTATGCAGCTTTTTTTTTTAAATATTAATTCAAGTACAGTCGTACCATATACATACACGTTAAGCGAACGCTCGGCCGAGCTACATGGTAGGCGGAGTGGGGGGTGTTAGGTTTTATTTTCGTTACGGAATTTCTTGATTCGGTCGCCGCGCTCAAAGCCCGCGATAAAAGCTATGCAATAGCTTAAAACTACAATATCTTATACTTAATAAAAACAATAACGTTTGAAAAAGGTAGGGAGTGTAGTGAAAAGTGGTACATACTTGGCAAGTATCCTTGGAAACTTGTTTGTCTCCATAGCAGGTTTGAGATTGCGCATCAAAGCCCTGCTTCATCAAACGAACTGGCGCGTACTTCTGCATGCATTCCGCGGTGGTAAACTTGTGTAGGACCACCTGCCACAGAGAAAAATATTATAATTGGCGGTTTATTGCCAAGGCTTCCGTTCAGAGCAGTGGGAGGCCAGAGAGCAGTGGCGACCCAAGAGCAGTGTCAATCCAAGAGCAGTGTCAATCCAAGAGCAGTGTCAATCCAAGAGCCGTGTCAATCCAAGAGCAGTGTCAATCCAAGAGCCGTGTCAATCCAAGAGCAGTGTCAATCCAAGAGCAGTGTCAATCCAAGAGCCGTGTCAATCCAAGAGCAGTGTCAATCCAAGAGCAGTGTCAATCCAAGAGCCGTGTCAATCCAAGAGCAGTGTCAATCCAAGAGCCGTGTCAATCCAAGAGCAGTGTCAATCCAAGAGCCGTGTCAATCCAAGAGCAGTGTCAATCCAAGAGCAGTGTCAATCCAAGAGCCGTGTCAATCCAAGAGCCGTGTCAATCCAAGAGCCGTGTCAATCCAAGAGCCGTGTCAATCCAAGAGCCGTGTCAATCCAAGAGCCGTGTCAATCCAAGAGCAGTGTCAATCCAAGAGCCGTGTCAATCCAAGAGCCGTGTCAATCCAAGAGCCGTGTCAATCCAAGAGCAGTGTCAATCCAAGAGCAGTGTCAATCCAAGAGCCGCGTCAATCCAAGAGCCGTGTCAATCCAAGAGCCGTGTCAATCCAAGAGCCGTGTCAATCCAAGAGCCGTGTCAATCCAAGAGCAGTGGTGCCCCAGTTGAAACGTCTGCAGCTTAAAGAGTTGTAGGTAGTAGGTTCGAACTCAGAAAGGCACCTTAATTTTGTGTTAATTAATTCATCAACACTGCTCTCAAAACGGTGATGGAAAACATCAAACTCAAAGCATTTATTTCAAATAAACCAATTACAGGTCACTCACTCACACAGGAGAAAATCACTTTTCTTTTGGCGGTTTGCTGGTCAAGCCGTTTCCGGAAATGTGAAATGTGTAATGTAATGTATAATGTATCTAATGTAATGCGAATAATGTGGACGGCATACAAACTCAACTAATTACCATAATATGCCGCGAAATTCGTCCTTTTTGGATATTAACTTTTCTGATGGCGGTTTGCTGCTTAAGCCGTGTCCGGAAATGTGTAATGTAATGTAATGTATAATGTACACAATGTAATGCGAATAGTGTGGACGGCATACAAACTCAACTAATTACCATATGCCGCAACAATTAATCCTTTTTGGAGAAGATCACTTTTCTTCTGGCGGTTTGCTGCTCAAGCCGTGTCCGGTAGTGTGAAATGTGTAATTGTGTAATGTAATGTATAATGTACCTAATGTAATGCGAATAGTGTGGATGGCATACAAACTCAACGCGGGTTGTGTATGTGTTCGACAGCGAGAGCCTTTGTGTTCGCGCTAAAAATCGTCAGCCAATAAATCAGCACGAGTACCAGCACGAGTATTACATGTAATGCTCCTAGTGCCGTCCACACGCAAAATTTGCGTTACGTTATACGATGCATTACATTGTATTTTTATACTTTAGGAACCGGCTTTAGTCTTTTCTCAAATGTCCAGGTCAGCTTCCATTGTAACCGGATGCAGCAGAATAACCGTATTTTACATGGGGCGACTAGCTATCTGATTTCCACAATCCAGTTACTGGGTAACACGATACTCTTTGGTAGGACTAGTTGACTGCGAAAGACTGAGAGGTAGAATTAGTTCTACTCACCTTCTGCAAAGTATTGGAAACTGATCCACTATATTGTGTGAGACCCCAGCCTGTGGCTTGAACCTTCTCCTCATCGATAATATCTCCCGCGGGAAGACATGCTGGTACGATGAACTGGTCTAGTGCAATCCTGAAACGTATGTACACGGAGAATTTAAGTACATTATAAGGGTGGCAGGGACATGACGCGCAGAGGGAGAGGCAATCACTGCGCCCTCGCGCCCCTAGTCGTCGCAGGAGGAGACACCCTGGGCGTCGGGAGTCGATTGCCGACTGCCACCGTAGGCGCGAGCTTGCGGACGGCGAGCAATGGGCAGCTCGCCGTCCGGTAAGGACCAGGCCCGGGTCGACGGCGCGTCGTGTTCCACGCGCGCCTCAAAGAGATGTCAGCAAAATTGACGGGGTCCGATAGGACCGATGCCTGCCGGGGCTGCGGATTGTTCGAAAGAGTTACCGTGGCCCTGGCGCACAGGCAACTGAAGGAACACGGGTGGGTTTTAGTCAGTAAGAGTCTGACACGCCCTTCCGCTCCGCCCAGATCGGGAGAGGTCATTTGATGATTTACCAACCAAAAAAAAAAAAAAGGGACATGACGCGCAAACTGTTACCATGAATTCAGCACATGATTCTAAAGCTGCTATTCCATAGAAAAGTGTAATACCAACGCGGTCAAAAAGTATGGAGCAGCTAATTAAAAAAAAAATTACCGGCGAAAAATTTCAATGCAGGGGTTTAGAATCATGTACTGAATCCATGTTTACAGTTTCCTGCCGCCCAGCATAGGTATAAATCCTGGCAGTCTTCAGGTCTCGAGTGATTAGGTTACTTCTAGATAAGCGAGCACCATCATCGCACACCATCAAACTTGAGCCTATCTTTAAGAGGGCGCACAACGGTCCACTAGCGCCACTCCTTTAAAAAAATATTATCTCGTGACTGAGAAGGAATTATGAATAACGGCTTGTAAGGACCCTCGCTAAGTGTGTCTAAAATTTTCTAATACCTTTTATAAACTTTCACATTGAGACACGAAGCAACAAAATACGATCTAGAGGAATGTGGCCGCGTTTCTTTAGATCGAATTTTGTTGCTTCTTGTCTCAATATGAAACTTTAAAAAAGGTATTAGAAAATTCTTGACACTTACCGAGGGTCCTTACAAGCCGTTATTCATAATTCGTTCTAAGTCACGAATTTTTTTTTTTTAAAGTAGTGACGCTAGTGGACCGTTGTGCGACCTCTTTAAGAAAATGTTATTATAATACACTTAAACTATGGTTTCCCAAGACTGCGGTGGCCGCAACATAGCGTCCGTATTTTACCGTCAAATGACGTCATTAAAACCTTATTTATGAAAGTAAGTTGGTGTGTTTTCTTAGAGAACGGTTTTGACACTGTAAAATCAAACCCCGGAGCCATTATTTTTATGACGGTTGCCAATTCGGGAGTTATTTTGTGGCCACTGCCTTAAGAGGTCCTTGTGACAGAGCTCGGGGAAGTACTGCAATCATAAAGTTTCTGCCATCAGCAAAATTGCTGTGATGAGGTTTAAAATAATCGTTGAGCTCATTAAGTTCCGAGTTGAGCTGCACGATTACTGACAAATGCGTGCACTGACTGGACAGGTCAACTCAATCTGTGTGGTTCTTTCTTTAAAATACCATTTCAGACACAAATCTACATGGTCTTCACTTCTTCATGATCTGACCAAGATTATGTCTGGACTTTAAAACAGACTGACCTCTGAGTTTGTTTCGGCCTTTCTTCTCAGAGTAGTCAGATAGGAAATGCCGACCTCATTTAGTTTAAAAAATATGACTGATGTGTAAAAGTGTTTGTACAAACCTACTTACAGAAATAAAATCATTTATCAAAGGGGGCTACAAGCATATCAGACATTTTAACTATGTCTCTAAAATGGCAACATATCTTCGATGACTTTGGATTTGCAGGTCCAAAAGTGGCGGCCACCACCGTCCATCAGGAGGGCCGTCTGCTTAGTTTGCAATCGTATTGTAAAATCATTTGTACTTACGGCTTTTCAGTCTCAATTAATGCGATGTCATTGTACTTGGCAGGTGGCTTGTACTCGGGGTGTTTAATGATGGTCTTCACTTTGTAGATCTTGGATCTGTCTGAAGAATCACTTCGTCTCAACGCTCCTACTAGTATGTATGTTATTGGGCCGCTGGAAATAACGAAAATAGTGTTAAAAGACCTGCACCCTAATTGTGTAACACACTGGCAGTCACAATCTGAATAATTTTGAAGGATATTGCTAATCCATTGCTTCGTATGTTCGAAAAATTTGTCTGCTCAACAACGTACATAACGCAATGAATGTTGTTGAACTGTCAAAATGAAAGTCATTGCTACTGTTAGTGTGTTACGCAATTACCCCTCTGATCATATCTGACCGTCACCAGAGCAGATGTCTATGTCATGTGGACGGAAAATGCTGTAATAGCAAAAGCAAAAGAATCCAAAAGGAATCTTTTTTCTTTTTTAAAGAAAAATAACTTTGCCCTACACAAGGAATTTCTCCCGTATTGTGGGTGCGTTTACAAATATTCAAACTCACATACACAAACAACCTATATATTACGAATTTATACATATGTAGCGTTGTTTTGCGTCCGCGCCGCCGCGTCAAAGTTAGTTCACGCAGTACCCGCCGCTCCAAAGATACTTTACTCGCTTCGCGTCGCCAACGCTCGCTCGCGTGGCCAGTCGATCCCCCGCTATGCACCTAACACCGCGCACGCTGCGATCGTGCGACGTACGCCATCTTTTATGTTTAATTAAGCCACAGAAATAGAAACTGCTTTATTGAGTCCGTGTGTGGTTCATTGCTAAATCCACCGAGATAAATCCCTTATACATATAAATAAATAAAATTGTAGAGTCTGTTTGTTGTGTCAAAATAACAGCTTGTTACTAAATGCATATGAAAGTATATACGGGGCATATAACAAAATAAAAAATAAAATAAAAATTGTCTGTCTGCCTGTCTTTCTGTCTGTTTGTTTGTTCCTCCGAAACGGCTCGACCGATTTTGACGGGACTTTAACTGACAGATAGCTGATGTTATAATGCACATATGAGCTACTTTTTGTCCCGGTAGCACGTTCACGTGGGATAAATTCCGACATCCACGCGAGCAAAGCCGCGGACAGCAGCTACTCACCATATAAAACTTTATTCTGTTGCAATTAGCCAGTAATAGATTATAGTAATTATAGCAAACAATACTAGTCTTTAGCAAATAAATGTATTTTCTTTCTTTCTTTCTTTAGCACTTACTGCTAGCACTTTCCTTCAGCACTAAGCGTCAGTAATACTCCTCCAGACCGTATTTCGGCCATGGCGGCCATTCTCAACGCCTTCGGCGCGGGATATATTATAGTGTACAAGTGTGTGCGCAGACACAGGTGCACTCTCTCTTCCCTCACTCTCTAGTCCGATGGGACATCAATCCGACACGACCGGAGAGAGATCAGGCGCAGGACCAACGGCTTAACGTGCTTTCCGAGGCACGGGGGTATCACACCGCCAACTTCCAAACTCTGGGCTGTTACTAAGGTATACCTAAGTAAAAAACCCAATAACACTGCCCGACCTGGGAATCGAACCCAGGACCCCACGTTTAGCAGTCACGCTTGCCAGTACGACACCAACAAGGCGGTAAGCATTAGTACTAGTTTCTAGACTGACTTCCAGCAATGAAAAACTATTTTACAAAGATTTTTACATCATGGCAGTTTTCTAAGATAAAATCTTTGACCCAGTAGAAATAATTATTGATGGATGAACCTTTAAAGAGTCGCGGTACGTATATGTCTTAACCCAGCACTAGAAGGTCCCTGCCGGGTCGCGGATTGTTCGAAAGAGTTACCGTGGCCCTGGCGCACAGGCAACTGAAGAAACACGGGTGGGTTTTAGTCAGTAAGAGTCTGACACGCCCTTCCGCTCCGCCCAGAGCGGGAGAGGTAATTTGATGAAATCCCACCCATAAAAAAAATGCTCTAGAAGGTCAAATCTTAGAATATTGTATTACAGGTTGGCAGAGACATCGACGCGCAATCTTTTACCATGGATTCAGTACATTATTCTGAACCTTACTGAGTTGAAATTTTTCATCATTTATTAAAAAAGAATTTGGTGTTGCATACATTTTGACCGCGTACGTGTTGCACTTTTCTATGAAACAGCAGATTTTTTTTTGATATCCGACGATAAATTTTCTATCCTAGCGGGTCTGGAATCATGTGCTGAATTCATGGTTACATTTTGCGCGTCGATGATGCCACCCTGTATAATAAAGGCGCTTCCCCGACCAAACGACCTTGAGCGTTCGGTCCTTCTCTGTCCCGTCGCTGAGTCTCGCTCTGTCCCGCTCCCTGCGCACGCCCATTTATCATAAAATTCACAAAAAAAAAATGGAATTATTTTAATAAAAACAGACAAGCGATCTTTTAAAATAAAATAAAACGTGAAATATAGAGATTTTTATATGACCTATCCATTAGTGTAATCCTCAAGTTATTAGAGCGTCACCTTTAGCAAAAGATGCATGCAATCAAGAATTTTACTCACTTTTTTAAAAGGAGATTTTTAATGTATTTATAATACATAAAAGCAAATAAGAACGTGCTATGTGATGACAGGATATCGAACATTTATCATGTGTTTTTAGATGTAGTTTATTACTGATAATTATTGAGTTAATATAAGCCTCTGAATAACGCACTATTGCAAGGTTTTGCTCGGGGTAGCGCCTTAACTGTTGAATATACTCACAGGTCCCTGCTAGAGATGCAGTGTCCAGCAGTGAGAACATAACGGTCACTGATCAGAGCGCCACCGCAGAGGAACTGCACGGCTTCTATATTCTCTCCATAGCCGACCATGACCTGGAAATGACGCAAGAAGCACAATAAGAAACTTTAATGATGGTATAGATGTATGAGGAACAGGGTGTAAAGTTCACTCATACTCTATGGAAAAGGGAGGATCCTCCGACCAGACGGGTGTTGTGTCTGGTGGGCAACTGCCCGACGATTGATGTCGGATGTCGGGATGTTGTATATATGCTAGTTGCGCGGTAAACTCTGCTTGCGCGATGCAGGATTTTGCGTGACGTCAGTCTGACGCGTAGCTCGCATGTGGCGTTGTAGATGCCGCTACATCACTCCCCCCCGGAGACCGGAGGTCGATAGTGGGCTGAGTCTTGTATCTTGCGATGCTTGCCAGGGCCAGGTGAGGTTCCAGTGAGTCGGAACCGGGTTTCGCATAGTTCGCGGTGAGTCGGAACTGTCTGCGAAGATTCCCCAGTGAGTCGGGGTGGCGCTGCGTTATGCTCCAGTGCGTCGGATGTGGTACAGCGCCGGGTTGAGGCTGACTGCTGGCGTCGATCAGGAGAGGGTTTGAAGGCTCTGCTTGTGGACCGGCCGAGAGTGCAGTGTGCTGTGCCAAGGTTGCTGATGAGGCTGAGGGTGATGACCAGGTATGCGCGGTCGCTGCATGCTGGTGGTCAGGATACCCGTTGAAGCCGTGGGTGCTGGTTGGCTGTGTGACTCGCCGCTCTAAAGCTTGCGGAAGTGATGATGATGACGTCACGCTGAAGTAGTTGCACGAAGGCTGCGCTGACGTTCATGTTCGGGGTCACCAGTATAGATGTATGAGGAACAGGGTGTAAAGTTCACTCATACTCTATGGAAAAGGGAGGATCCTCCAACCAGACGGGTGTTGTGTCTGGTGGGCAACTGCCCGACGATTGATGTCGGGATGTTGTATATATGCTAGTTGCGCGGTAAACTCTGCTTGCGCGATGCAGGATTTTGCGTGACGTCAGTCTGACGCGTAGCTCGCATGTGGCGTTGTAGATGCCGCTACAATGGCACGTTAATCAGCAGGTGGACAATAGGGGTTCCCTCAATCTGGCAGAATTGTGATGTTCCGAAATTTATTTGGCATAACCCACTTGGCATAATCTTCTTTAAACGAATATATACTCGTATATGGCATAAAAATCATTTAATATAATTATTGTTTGGCCGAATGCTTATATGTCCGAATTTACAAAGGCATACTTTTAAGATGGCAGGATTTTATTTGGCATAATTACTTTTGGCAAAGCTTAATTTCGCATAATTTCGTTTCACATAACGTTTATTTAGAGCGACGATTATTTGGAATAATTTCACTTGGCATATTAAGAAGATGGCAGAATATCATTTGGAATAATTTTATTAGGCATAATTATTGTCATTTCTATAAAATGTAATCATATTCTTAACCTTAAATTAAAATTAAAATATTGTCTTAAAAAGTCAATATGTTGTACTACAAAAGTTAGTGAAGTGACAGAACCGAATCGCTGCAAAACCGACTGCACGTAGTCTTGTCTGCCCTACCCCTAGAGTGTAATTTAAGCCCGCGTAGGCGCGGAGGGGCGAGGCGGCCCGCGAGCTGAGGAGCAGGTGGTTTTAACGCTCGCCGCCGCGGCTGAGGCTGGCCGGCAAAGCCGGCCAGCAACCCGAAGCCGCTGCGGTGAGCGTTACAACCATCTCCGACGAGAAGCTTGCGTGGGACCGCCGGAGCCCCGCAGCGCCGGAGCCGTGACAGAAACCATGCCTGCTGCATGTTGCATGCTTGCTTGCATGCTTGCTTGCATGCTGCATGTTTGCTTGCATGCTGCATGCATGGTGTGTGCTTTTTTGCATGTTTGCATGCTACATGCTTGATGCATGTATGGTGTAAGCTTGTTTGCATGCTTCTCTCATGCTTCATACAAAATTATTCTAACTATGAATTTTCCGTAATGTGATAGATGAGTCTTTCAATTATTATGGATATGAAAAGTATGCCAAAAGATGATTCTAACTGTAAACTTTCTGAGATATGATAATTCTACCTTTTAATGATTATCGATATGAAATGTATGTATGCCAAAGGACGATTCTGACAGTGAACTTTCTGCAATATGATGATTCTACTTTTTAATTATTATGTATATGAAATTTATGCCAAAAGACGATTCTGACAGTGAACTTTCTGCAATATGATGGTTCTACTTTTAATTATTATGGATATTCAATTTATGCCTAAAGATGATTCTGACTTACAAAATTATGCGTTTTTAATGTATTACAAATGAGTGTATGCCAAACGATTTTCTGCGAAATGAAGTTTATGCTATGCGCTGTTACGCAAAATAATATTATGACATAAAAAGTTCTGCTATAAAGGGTAGACCCGGACAATAGAAAAGTCTACTGTCTTCTTAAGACGCGGTAAGATGTAAATTTTACAGTAGTCCATCGCTGCAACAAATAAGGTTCAAAACAGCGATGCGTTTGAAGTTAGTTGAATCGAATGGCCACCAAAATAAAATTAGTTTTGCAGAATGAATTAAATTAAAAAATATATGCACGGCTGAGTAGAATAATTTTTAGGTATTTCTTTAGTTGATTAAATTACCTTTATTATCTTTATTTATAATATGATAGATAGTTTACGCTTAAAATTTTCTTGAATAATGAGCCGAAAAATAAATTGTGCTCTGTTTAACGATTATTTTGTCATGATACTATTTTATTTTTATGTATTTTTTTTTTTAATATATCTTATTTGAACATTTGACAACACACTGAATGTTTTGAAGTGAAACATCTATAGCTGCGGGTAAAACCAATTGTCGGCGTGGCGACGCATGCCGTGGCGACGCGTCGCCACTCTATATTTTCTATACAAAATAGTTTCGATGTTTCACATCTGCCAGGCGTCACGCGACGGCTCAATTTTTTTCTGGCTTGTAATGTGTACCAATACGGCTAATTGTGCGACAAAAAACTGAGCGTTCTGCAGTATCCTACATTTGGGCAGCGCCTTAATTCTGGTACTTAATTATCGTTATTCCAACACTGGACAATGTAGGGCATTGAAGAATTTGATCCAGTTTCTGGGCGGATAAGAACTATTACCATACATATTTGTGAAGCTAGATAGCAGTATGAATATTACGGGTGCTAATATAATTACAAGCACATGAAAATGTTTCGCTACAAAGCTGAAATGTGTCATGTGCTTATATAATGACAGATGCGTAGACACTCTGCCATCTCAGGGACACTCTCGGATGGCAACGCCTCTGATATTGCAAACGCGATAGCCAACGGTGACGACTTCCCATAAGGTGGACCAACTACTGCGATCTATAAAAAACTGTGTATCTGATTCTGTATTCTGTGTATCTGAATTTGTATTCTGTGTATCTGATTCTGTGTTCTGTGTATCTGATTCTGTGTTCTGTGTATCTGATTCTGTATTCTGTGTATCTGATTCTGTGTTCTGTGTATCTGATTCGGTGTTCTGTGTTTCTGAATTCTGTATTGTGTATTCTGTGTTTCTATTTCTGTCTGTGTTCTGTATTCTGTTCTGTTCTGTTCTGTTTCTGTGTTCTGTGTGTGTGTGTGTGTTTCTGTATTCTGTTGTTGTGTATATTTTATGGTGTACATAATAAAGAGTATGCGCGTCGATGAGTCGTTGCCCGGAATGTTACCACTTTATAAATATAATAATAATAATATTATGTTTATATACACTTAGAACTACATAGGTATAGTGTATTTATTTTATTTCTTATTTTCTTTTGTTTATTTTGAATTTTCGTATGCTGCACTGGTTGACGTCATCACGTCAGCACCGGCTATCGCTGAAAACCAGCGCTAGGGCTCTGTCTCGCATAGGGTCGTAGCATTATGCTGAGCGATTGCCGTTTTGCGTGAATGTGACGCATATTTTCCCCCAACTCATTCTTGTTTGTGTGTTTTTTCTTTACGTCATGTTTACCGCAAATAAATGTATTTTCTTTCTTTCTTTTAGTATTCCATTCTATTCTTTTCTATTCTGTCATCACTTACCATATGAGGGAACTCGTACTGTGCAGCATCAGTCCCTCCAATGATCAGCTCATCGGCGTTGTGGTGACAACGGTTACTTCTGCTGAACTCCCCTGTCAATGCTACGCCCTTCGAACAAGGATAGACGTACTTCTCTTGGTACTCGATACATTCTGGAAAGATGTAATTACCACAAGGTTACCCCTGTATTCTACAAAGTGAAAAGAACAGCTAAAGTGAAGAACTATAAGTATCCCGGACCGTTTGTACAAACATGCCTCACGCACACATTTACATCATAAGGTGCCATTACGCGGCACTACGGCGTCATTGTAGGTACTGTTTACGTCAAGTAATAAAATAAAATAATGCCTTCTTGTGTTGTGAAATGGTGTAAAAATAATTCTACATCCCAGAAAAAGTGTCAAGGAATAACATATCACAAGCAAGACAGTTATTTACACATACACACATAGATCGGTACGATGCTTCACTTTCGATATGCGCGGCGCAGAGTCCATCTTTTTTTTCTAGTCCGTGTTACGACAGTTATGTTAAAGTCCTATGTTATACAGAATGGTCCAAATAGTGACGTCATAAAAAAATATTAGATTCCTCATGCCCAGGGGTATCCGAAAGTACCCCTTGTATGTTCTGCGATTCTTGATATATTTCGAGTTATATATTTTTTACGTTCTTGGGAAATTTTATATGGTAACCGTTTTCAAAAAATTCACAGTCTCTTTTAAAGTCCAGACATAATCTTAGTCAGATCGTGTGAAGAACATGTATATTAGTGTCTGAAATAGTCTTTTGAACAAAGATCCACACAGATTGAGTGGACCTGTCCAGTCAGTGCACGCATTTGTCAGTAATCGTGTAGCTTAACTCGAAACTTAAGGAGCTTAACGATTAAACCAATGTTGTTAAGTCAAGGAGTCGGTCAGTCAGACAGATGAAGCTAGTTGCCCATTCCAAAGCGTAGGTTCCGGTGGAGAAGAACGGGCAAGAAATTCCACGGACACTCTTTTAAATCAAAATATTGTACTTGGAGGGTTAGTTATCTGGTGCTAATATTATGTTTGCGGTAAGATTTTAGGTATTGTGCGCGGGTTCATTATTAATTACGTGACGCGTTCGAGGAGAGCATTCAACGCTGCGGAAGGGAATAAGAATTGACCTGGACCTCCACGTGGCTTCACTGGTCGGTGTTTTGTTCGGCACGAGATCACTACACTTCACTCACGATCAATTGTTCACTCAAAGTTAATAGGTTGCAGCAATAGAAGCCCCACATTATAACGGCCATAAAAGTTTCAGAATATGCGTGCGCACACGTAAATACGAACGTGCGATTCCAGCGGTGTCTTGATGCGCAGTGTTATTCGTAGAAAATATGTCGTTGCTAAATAATTATGGGAGGGAAAGGGATAGATATAGGAAGCGACCGAAATGCTCTCGGAATGACAATCTTAAACATTTTATAGATTAATTAATGATAAGGGTACTAGGCTTTTTAGATTCATAATCAGCCTATAATCTTCCCACTGCTGTGACACAGGCCTCCTCTCTTTGAGAGGGAGTGGGTTGTAATCGACCACGCTGGCCCAGTGCGGGTTGGTAGCTGTCACATGTCTTTGAATTTTGTTTCTAGGACATGCCAGTTTCCTCACGAAGTTTTCCTTCACCATTTTGAGAGCAGTGGTGATGAAATGATTTACACAAAGTAAAGCGCCTGCCTGGGTTCGAACCCCCGACCTACAACGCGTAAGTCGGGGCCGATACCACTGGGCCACCACTGCTCCCATATATTCCTTTTTTAGATTAAATTAATCAAATTATTTTATTTTACATTTTTGGCGTCGACATTACTTACTGTCTAAAGCTTTCTGTCCAGTCTTCTTGACAGTCAAAGACTCCGGTATGGATTCACATTGGCCATCGGTTTGACTCACAGTTTCATAGTCATACACAGGTGGAATGTATTCTGTGGTACTGGTCACCGAAGGTCTGAAAAATGAGAATTATTTGCTTAATAAGGAACACTCCTAAATGATAAATGATTTTATTTCTGTAAGTAGGTTTGTAAAATCACGTTTACACGTCAATCATATATTTTTTTTAAATTAGATGAGGTTGGCGTTTCCTATCTGACTACTCTGAGAAGAAAGACCAAAACGAACTCAGAGGTCACAGTCTCTTTTAAAGTCCAGAAATAATCGAGTCCGGGGCAGTGGTCCAACTGCTCTGTCCAACTAGTTGGACCATGGGTCTTTACTAGGGGCAGTTGTCCAACTTTAAAAATAGTTAGACCACAGCACCTTCTGAGAGTTCCGTGGTCCAATTGATTTAACAAATACATTTAGTATAACGTTCATTTTACATAATTTTCAATTTGTATAATGCTCTTTTTATGATAACGTTCAGTTGACCTAATTTTCAGCCAAAAACTGTAATGAATAAGTAACTATCAGGAAACATCACACTGTTATAACCTCATCTAATCCAAATGTTTCACCAACAATAAAGGGGATCGGGCGCTCGGCGGCCGCTACCGCGGCACGCTCGTTACGCTCGCTCGCCTTCGCGCGTTAATGGTCACTGTTCTAACCTAACCTAACCATAAACCAGTAGGTACCACACACATAAAGATGCAGTTGAGGTTTTTAGAGTAAGCAAGTTATTTTTTTAATGAATTGGACCACGGAACTCTAAAAAGGTGCTGTGGTCCAACTATTTTTAAAGTTGGACAATTGCCCCTAGTAAAGACCCATGGTCCAACTAGTTGGACAGAGCAGTTGGACCACTGCCCCGGACCTAAATAATCTTGGTCAGATCATGTGAAGACCACGTAGATTGGTGTCTGAAATGGTCTTTTGAGGAAAGAACCACACAGATTGAGTGGACCTGTCCCGTTAGTGCACGCAATTGTCAGTAATCGTGCAGCTCAACTCAGACCTTAAGGAGCTCAACGATTAGCTAGACCTTTGACAGTCTTTACGAGTAGTTAGAAGCCCGAAAGTCTGACAACCAGTCTTACCAAGGGGTATCGAGTGACCCAGTAACTGGGTTCTAGAGGTCAGATAGGCAGTCGACCCATGTTAAATAACCGGAATTTAGCTGCATTTGGTTAGACTGGAAGCTGACCCAACATAGTTGGGAAAAGACTAGGCGGATGATGATTAGTGTGGAATTACCTTCTTGTGGTCGTAGCTACAGGGTTTCCAGAAGTCCTGCGATCTAAACAGCATACGATAGGATCAGTATTGTCGAACGAACAAATCTGGGGAAATAGAAAAAAAAAATTGAAAGATGTAGCCAGTGCACTTTGTTAATGTTGGTTTAGTTATGGAGTACACAGAAAGAACCACAAGTTGAGTTTAAAGTTATATTAATATGCAGAAGGTTAACAAGTTAAAGTGGTAGCGATTCTTTCTCTTGACAAGTGGTTAGTTCCACAGTTATTGTCTGACTCGATGTGCATTGCTTAAAACGTTATAATTATAGCATAATACTTGTGACGCACGACATCCAAGTAGGTTGCTGCGTTCGCAAAGTAAATGTACGGTTGATGAGACCGTACAAGTACATTTGTATTCATTTTGTAATTCTAGGCCCGTGCCGATTAGAAAGATAAAATAATTGGTTATAAAATACCTCGTAATCACAATAAAAGAAAGAAAGAAAGAAAAGTATTAAAAGAACATTTTACACATGTTCAGTTATGACCTAACTCGTTTCTTCATTTTGTTGAATACCTATTAATAATAATAGATAAATCAATAATGTCGTCCTGTCAACCTATCGTGGCTCGCTAAAGGTCATAATTTTATACATAACTTGATAATGTGCAATCGGCGTTGTTAATAAAATAAGATAATATTTAATTACCCCAAGTATAGTCTGAAATATACTAAATGCATAGACAATTAAACAAGTAATTAGTGTTACGTCGGGTGCTGACACGCGGCTAACAATAATTATAAATGTTTTATTTTTATAAAATATGTTCCCTACAAAATGGTTGAGCTGGATGGTGTTGATCCATGCGCCATGTTCGTGAACCGGCGCCGTCAGTTGAGACTGGTCATCTCTTAACTGCCACGGCTTATTTTTATTATTAATCTTATATTTTGAATTGTTTCTTTATATATTTTTTTTCATTGTTCTCGCACAAAAAAGCAACAAGAATAATGTACCCAGGATTTTGTAGGAGTTTTTGTGTCTTGGAGTTTCTTGCCCGTTCTTCTCCATAGAGATCTACGTTTTGGAATGGGCAACTAGCTTCAACTTTCTGACTAACTGACCGACTCTTTGACAATTCAAAAGTGCCTGTAAATGGTTTCATTGAAATAAATGCTTTGAGTTTGAGTTTGAGTTTGTTACTCACATGTATCTAATTTTATATTATCGTATTTACTTATTATTTCTGTATCCGTCCGTGACATCACAGCAGCGGGCCCTATCAGAATACCAGCGCTGTGACACTTATTTTTAAATGTCGCAGCATCATGCTGAGATAGGGGCCTTTTGGCCTCGTACAGGACTTTCTGTTGTTATTTTAATTTTACTTGTGTTTTTTTAGGTTTTTAAGTGTCTTTAGTTTAGTTTGTGGCAATCTTGAGTGCCAATAAATACTTTTTCTTTCTTTCTTTTCGTTAAATCACCAACACGCAATGTGTAGCGTGGTAATATATTCTTGTTCCTTCTAAACTACGTAAAAATGCAAATGAGTGCAGAAACAGGGGATTGTTTGTCGTGTTTCAGTCTCTAGCCAAGTAAAGGCCCTACCCTACCCTTCTATTTCAAATGTTTCGCTGACGGTGACGCGTGTGTTGGATCATTTAGCTCCCTTCAAAATGGTTGAGCTGAATGGTGCTGATCCATGCGTCATATTCGTGAAAGGGCGCCGTCAGTAGGGACTGGTCATCTCTTAGCTGCCACGGCTTGTTTTAATTATTTTTGTTTTGGATTGTTTTTTTTTTGTTTCTGTTTGCTGTACTCTGGACACTTTTAAGGCGTAAGACTTTTTTCTACATTGGTCTCACATATATATAATTATAAGTTACAATCCAAAAGTGCCTGTAAATGGTTTCTTTTAAATAAATGCTTTGAGTTTGAGTTTTCCGTGAAGGAGTCCTCATGGAAAATCTCCATCTGTGGGAAACGGAGCGCTGTGTATTTCTTCTACCTACTTAATTGGCGCCGGAGATGGTACTTGCAATGCAACTGCCCTGCAGTGAGGCTGTTACAGACTGATATCACCTAAATGATTCTTTAAAATGGCGGTCAAGTCCTTTGCCAAGATCTGTAAACGTTACTTGGCACTTGCTTTGACATAGACATGTTCTCATCTTTATATTGCGCTTGTAGTTCGACAGTCACAGGAATAGAATAGAATAGAATACTCTTTATTATGTAGAAATTTTACACAGGGTGACACAATGGTCGGTCTTATCGCTAAAAGCGATCTTTTACAGACAACCTTTGGATAGATTCAAGGGAGAAGGAGAGACAATACTACAGGTAGTCAGTGGTGTAACATTTACATATACAACAAATATATACATACATAAAACATATACGTATGTACATGTAATATATACAATAATAAACATGAAACAAGAGCAAGGAAACTAAATGTAATGATGATGTTTAAGGAGAGAGGAAGTGTTTTTTACCGACTTCAAAAAAGGAGGAGGTTCTCAATTCGACTGTATTTTTTTATTTTTTTATGTTTGTTAGCTCAGAACTTTTTTCTGGGTGAACCGATTTGGATGATTCTTTTTTTATTTGAAAGCTGGTACTTCACATGTGGTCCCATTTAAATTTGATCAAGTACTGACCAGTAGTTTTTGAGTTATCCTTAATAATGTGTATTTTTTCCACTTAGTTTATATTGATGATGTTATAATAATTTCCTGTCACTGTTATTTACATATCAAGTAGTGGTATACGAATGTGTGTGGGGTAGGTACCACAACTAAAAAGTGAAAAATAAAAACTTTTTTACAAAAAAACAAACGACTTCCAAAAAAAAAACATTAATAAAAAACGTGAAAAATAACTTTAATTTTGGAAGTCGTTGCCCACAAACGAAAATACACACCCAAAGACACCGACTTCCGAAATTAAAGTAATTTTTCACGTTTATTTGTGTTTTTTTTCGAAGTCAGTTGTTTTTTTGTAAAAAAGTTTTTATTTAACCAGAATTTTAAAAGTGGACAAAGATTGAGCACGCCTTATCGACACGAAATAATGCTTAGCCAAAGACGTGCTAAGATTTGTTTGTAGATTTCGACCTTATCTACTCTTTTAAAACTGCATATTCCTGTTTATAAAACCTGTATTTTATATTCACCTGCGGATTTATCCGACGCTTCAGGTCATCGATGGCAGTCTGGCATCTGTTTAAGTTCGTGCACACGCCGGCTATACCGCCTTTTACGCAGCGTTCGCCTGTAAAAATATAAAAATTCAGTTTTTTTATTAATGGCATAAGATCATACCTGAATACCAATAGAGGTACACCCACATTTCGCCAGTTATGTTTAAGTCCCATGTAACAGGGGGCGAGCCTATTGCCATCAACCGGGCACAAATTCAGATTCCGGGCTGCTACTGAGAAATTCCAGATGGAGAACGCCAATAATACTTTGCCCGACCCTGGATTCAATCCCACGGCCTCATGCACAGCAGTAGCGTTTGCAACCACTAGACCAACAACTTATTGACCAACTTCAAAAAAACATTTTTTCAAAAAAACAACCGACTTCCAAAACAAACACTAAAAACGTGAAAAATAACTTTAACTTCGGAAGTCGGTGACCAAAAACGAAAACACACAACCAAAGACACCGACTTCCGAAATTAAAGTTATTTTTCACGTTTTTTAGTGTTTGTTTTGGAAGCCGGTTGTTTTTTTGAAAAAATGTTTTTATTTTTCACTTTTTAGTTGTGGTACCTACCCCACATACATTCGTATACCACTACTTGATATGTAAATAACCGTGACAGGAAATTATTATAACATCATCAATATAAACCAAGTGAAAAAAATACGCATTATTAAGGATTACTCAAAAACTACTGGTCAGTACTTGATCAAATTTAAATGGGACTACATGTGAAGCACCAGCTTTCAAATTAAAAAAGAATCATCCAAATTGGTTCACCCAGAAAAAAGTTCTGAGCTAACAAACATAAAAAAATATATATATAATACAGTCGAATTGAGAACCTCCTCTTTTTTGTGAAATCGGTTAAAAAGGAGGATGTTCTCGATTCGTCTGTATGTTTGTTACGTGATATCTCCGGCAATTGTGGATCGATTTAAAAAAAAAAAAATTTATAGCTGGGTATGTCTCAGGGGTGGTCGCATATAAATTTTATCAACTTTGCTTCGGTAGTTTTTCAGTTAGCTTCAATAATACGTATTTTTCTACTTAGTGCATATTGATGATGTTATAATAAGTTCCTGTCACTCTTATTTAATTAGCGAATAGAGATATACGAATTTGTGTGGGGTAGGTACCACAACTAAAAAGTGAAAAATAAAAAATACTACAAAAAAGAACAATTGACTTCCAAAACAAAAAAAAAACTTTAATTTCGGAAGTCGGTGGCAAAAAACCAAAAGACACCGACTTCCGAAATTAAAGTTATTTTTCACTTTATAGTGTTTTTTTTGAGAGTCAGTGGTTTTTTTATTTTAATAAAGTTTTTTATAAGTTGTTGTCATTTTCCTCAACTGATCACAAGTTTTTGAAAGTCGGTGGTTTTATTTTTATTTTAATGAAGTTTTTTTATAAGTTGTTGTCATTTTCCTCAACTGATCAATGAATAAAGTGGCAACTGGATAGTGACGTAAGCATGTCTCTCCCGGAATGCTAGACCTTGTTTTTTTAGGCCATGAAAGTATCGAGATTTCTGTGCTACCTACTTATTTGTTTTATTTATCAGCCATTAAAGTCCCACTGCTGGACAAAGGCCTCTGTGCTACTTATATGTAAGTTAAATATTAAGAGGGCGTACAACGGTAAACTAGCGCCACTCCTTTAAAAAAATATTATCTCGCGAGTGAGAAGGAATTATGAATAACGGCTCGTAAGGACCCTCGGTAAGTGTGTCTAGCATATTCTAATACCTTTTATAAAGTTTCATATTGAGAGCAGCAACCAAATACGATCTAGAGGAATGTGGCCGCTTTTCTTTAGATCGAATTTTGTTGCTTCGGGTTCCTTAAGAGGGCCCTTCCCGGTCCGTCTATCGTCAACGCGAGCATGATTGAAAAGCTTTTTGTTTCATCCAACGCAATGTTTGAAAAACATGCAAGAGTGAGAACGCGATAACATCGAACGAAAATTGGCGCGCAAAGATTTCACAAAACTTGTTCCAGGAAATATGTGTTTTTTGAAAAAGCCTTCAAAGTTTTTGGAAAAACTGTTGTCATTTAGATTCTCCATTAAATGTGCGAGGTTTCTATGAAGATGTTTTCTTTACTTTTACAATTTTTGAATACATTATAAACGCCTAAAGTTCAGGTAAAATTTGTGCAAAAAAGCAGATTTTTTAAGGCTATACTGAATTTGTTTCTCCAAATTTTGATTTTTTACTTGCATAGAAACCTAGATAAAGTGCGCAAGATACCTATTAGTTCAAAATTTTCAATGAAAGATGTGTTGCAACGCCATAATCACGTACGAGCGTTTGTATGAAAAATATGACGGGTTGGCCGCTCTTAAGGCTCCTGCAGACATGCGCGACGCGACAGTGCGACGACGGGAATTTTGTAGAATAATTTCCATGAAATTTTCATAGGAATTGTTCTACTAGAATCGCGTCGCGCCTGTTTGCGGGAGCCTTTATTGCGAGAGTCCATTTTGTATTTTTTTTTTTGCTAAGTTAATATTTCGCTGACTTACTAAGTA
Source organism: Dryobotodes eremita (assembly GCA_917490735.1). Lineage (NCBI taxonomy): Eukaryota > Metazoa > Arthropoda > Insecta > Lepidoptera > Noctuidae > Dryobotodes > Dryobotodes eremita. Next base: position 11,503,989 of record OU823269.1, on the reverse strand, counting down.
TAAAACGATTTACAACATTGACCCTGTGATCTTATTACGGCGATTATTAATGCACAGACTGATATAATTATGACTGATATTATTATTATTATTGTTGTTATAGTAGTGACCTACCTACACGATCTTAAACGAATAAATCTGAGCAAAACTGATTGCACAATGCACAAAAAACTTATTCCAAGAAATCTATATCGATTGGGAAATCCCAAAAACATACCTACCTACAGACAAAACGACATACTCCTCGTTTTAAAATCGGTTAAAATTAAGATGATTTGTGTAAAAAATGGCGTGGACCTTATCACATTAAATTATACCATGTATACTTAGACGGTATAAAAAACCTGAATAAAGCATATTCACAAAAAAAAAACAGCTGTACTAATTATATTTTGTCGAGCTACGTGTAACGAAATGTAAGGAACACCAGTTTTTTTTTGTGAATGGATTTCATTTAATTTTTTTTTTACCGTCTAGTTATACCATTATGTAATATATGTGGTATAATTTTATGTGGTAAGGTCCACGCCACTTTGTATAAATATTTTTTTGACTTGATTTTGTTTTATTTTTATTCAACAAGCCGTTGGCCAGATGGGACTTCTTATCGGCAATGATGACGAACTTCCATTAAAACTTTAATCCCCTATAAAATCCTTATTAAGGATAAATTTAAAAAATCCTTCCTTAGTGCTTACTTCCGTTATACAAGGTTAAATAAAATTAGCTAGCGAAACTCCGCTGACGTGTTAGGTATCTATATCTAAACACGAAAAAAAAAAACGGTTTTATGTTTTTTTAGGGGTCAACGAACGCTTGTAGTGTTGTTACATGAAGTATGAGTTGAAAAAACCTGTTTTATCGTGTTTAGATATCGATACCAATCACGTCTGTAATGTTTACATAAAAAAAACTGTTTTTCTAACTGATATTTCAAGTGAATACACTAACTGAGGTCAACGACCCCACACAAAAAATCATCACATTAATTTCTTTTTTATTTTATCATTTTTAGATATCGATACCCATCACGTCTGCGGAGTTTCGCTAGCTAATTTAATTTGACCCTGTTTAAGGAACTCTTATGCATTTGTTTTTACTTCTAAACCCAGCGCTTAGACTGTGTTGTATGTCAGTGAATGTAAGTTTTTATAATTTCCAACGTGATAATATTATCATGGACGTCCACGTCCACGTCACGGTATCACGATAACACACGGAAATAAAATGTATGGAAACATAAATGAAGACGCTTTTAAATTTGCGTCCACGATAATATTATAAGGTGCACGTACTTCTATACATTTTATGGACGTCCACCATAATATCGCCACGTTAGAAGTTATAAAAACGCAAAAATAATCATAACCATAATAATAATAATAATAGCAGTGCTCCTCGATACGGCTCGCATCGTGAGGAGGTTCCTGTGTCTGGAGTCCTAACCACCGGTAGCTTGGACCCTGCTCCCGATACCGGCGAACCATAATTTTTTATATTATTAAATGTTTTTATAAAAACATTAAATAATGTATAAAAATAAGTATGAAAATAAATAAACGACATAATAATAATAATAAGAAATGAATAATAATAATGAATAATAAAATAATAATCATAATATAATGAATTTAAGATACTTATTTTTAACTCTAAGATAAGCGAGTGAACCCGTCGTCACAGCTAATTAAACAATACAATTAAAAAATGCGAAAATTTCTAAGTCCTGGTCTCCGGCACTCTTACTAAATAATAACACTACAAAACAATTAAAACCATAGAATTCACAAAGCAAAGAAAAAACTTTTTTTTTGGAAAAACCGGGCCACGGTCAACGCCCTCAGAAAACAAACAAAACAGCCTCAACATACCTTCAAACTGAGCTTCACTCACTAACACGTACACAAATAGGAAAATAATGTTTAGAAACATGTTTTTTTTTAAGTTGAACAACACATAAATACTTGAATGTTTTCGTTTAAACAAAGATGGAGACTAAATATTGTTGATTCGATGTGAAATCATTCAGATACGTCTGTTTGGCGACAAGGACAGACGATGACTAGAGGAAAATTATAAACAAAGTATAAAAGCAATGTAAAGATGTGTTCATAAAGGTAGTGTGCGATTTCTTTTTTTATTAACTTTATTTTTAACTTATAAATTCATTGGAAATATTTTAGAAGTCGAAAGTTGTAACTCATCTCATCCTAACTTATATGAAAAAAAAAAGAAATGAAAAAGTAAGAAATTAAATAAAAAATAAATAAAAAAAAAGAACAAATGAAGAAAGAAGAAAATAAGAAGAAATGTGAAAGTAAGTTTGTTTGTTTGTTACTTTTTCACGCCTAAACCACTGAACCGATCATCCTGAAATTTTGCATATACGTTGTCAGGTTTACAGAAACGGACATAGAGTACCTTTCATCCCGAAAACAAGTACTGTTCCCGAGGAAAACAACAATAACGATCTTATGATAATAGATGGCGCCACGTTTCTTTCGTATCATAATTGAATTTTATAATTGTAGAAACTTTAGTTAAGTACCTAATACATTTTGTGAGTCTAGAGTGTCGATAGACCGGTTTTTATCATCCTAACTATAATTCCCCGAGCAACCCGAATTGATTGTCAAATTCTAAATTAACGCGAGTGAAGCCGCGGGCAAAAGCTAGTAATATTATAAATGTGAAAGTTTGTGAGGATGGATGTTTGTTACTCTTTCACGCAAAAACTACTGAACGGATTTAGATGGAATTAGGAACACAGATAGTTTATAACCTGTATTAACATGTGAAATGTTTTTTTATTTCGGTAGTACGTTCCCGTGGGATAACTTTCGACCTCCACGCGGGCGAAGCCACGGGCAAAAACTAGTATTTTATAAGTCGAAAGTTGTAATTACTATGAATAACTAACTTTTTTATACAAGACGATCTCTGAAGTTAATATTGGAATTGTAAACTTAACTTTTGAGTTAGAAAGTCATTGACAATATTTCAGGGGTGACAGTTCAGAATATTTGTTTATTTGCATGGGTAGTGGGTATTTAAGACATTACGTACAAATACAAGTATTTAAGGCATTTCAAAATGTTTAAAAATATTGACAACTTTACCGAGTTAATCTTTTATTATGGGACCAACTCTGAAATAATGATAATTCGTTCGTGGCAGTTCGTTGTACGAATCTGCGTATGGACAAATGCAATAGATTCACTTATATGTTGGACTTTTGGAGATAAGAAATGACGATGTGGGGGTGTAGTACAGCATAATGTTTTGACGGCCCATATTTTGCTGGAGGGTGTTATTATTAATTTTTCCGTGATGTTTTTATATCATTTGTTTTAAATAGGCTTTTATTTAGATTCTTCAATATTTTGTGAATGTGAGAACGTTGTAGGCCTAACTTGTAGACTAGATTAGTAGACCTTTTTATTTATTTTTATATTTTGTTGAGTGCCTGTTACTTGTTGTCAGGCCTACACTGTCCTCCCATTATCAACACTGTAATTTGAAACATTGTAAAAGCCCCATATTTTTAAAAGAGTAACCGTGGATTTTCTTGCCGGCTCTTCTCCATAGGAAACAACCAATTGGAACCGTGCACCTAGCTTCTGACGTTTCATAAGTGCCCGTGTTGGTTTATGCGAAATAAAATATTTTGATTTTGATTTTTGATAAATTTACATTATCACCAAACACATTAAAAAAAAAACTTACCCAATGCACAACGTTCTACTTTTTTGAAGTTGGTCAAAAAGGCATAAGCAATTAAATATGCTTACAATAATTGCGAAAAAATCGCAACCTTACACACACCTTTACATATGAGTAACAAACAAGTTTTTTGTAAGTCTCAACGCATCTTATCTACGTAACTGGTTTCTTTGACTCACTATAATAACCAAATTAAAACAATCATTAACTCTGATGACTTTGAGGGTACGGACATGAACTCGGCGCGGCGCGTTTCAATGCATAGATTGCCCTCTCTCTCTCTTAAGTATGCTGTGCCCGACAGGGTCCATATTGATCTTTTCCTTTGTTAGACCATCTATGGAATGCAATAAAGAATTGAATATTGATTTATAGTCGTACTAGCTTTTGCCCGCGGCTTCGCTCGCGTTAATTTAGACTTTGACTATAAATTCGGGTTATAATTCAATCATGATTTGAAAGACACGTGGCGCCATCTATTATCATAAGAACGTTATTGTTGTTTTCCTCGGGAACAGTACTTTTTTGCGGGATGAAAGGTACCCTATGTCCGTTTCTGTGCACCTGACAACGTATATGCAAAATTTCAAGATGATCGATTCAGTGGTTTAGGCGTGAAAAGGTAACAAACAAACAAACAAACTTACTTTCGCATTTATAATATTAGTTAGGAGTTAGGAAGTTAGGATAGTTAGGATAGGATGGAACTGGCCTCGAAGCAGCGGCGCGGGGAGTGGCGTTTTAGCGTACGCGGGTCAGTATTGTCGCGCCGCTCGCCGGCCGCCGCCGCGGCCGCTGCGCCGCAATCGCAGACTTCGAGACCGAGGCCTAAAAATTAACATATTTATGTTCATAATTATTGCTATCTGGAAAAACCTATACTTTATCTGACAAACCTAACAGAATCGCCGCGCCGCATAGCGGAACGAATGTATGGGAGATGTTAGACATAGGCATTTCCGAGAAAAAAAAGTCTCGTTTTGATAAACGAATAATGCCATCTTATTTATTTATATAATGCCTTCAAAACTTGTACTGACAATTTTCTCTCTGTCTCTCGTATTTAATTGAGTTAAATCTATCACAATCTGAATCATTTTGAAGCCTATTGCTAATCCATTGCTTCATATGATCCAAAAATTTGTCTGCTCCACAACGTAAATAACGCAATGAATGTTGTTGAACTGTCAAAATGGAACCCATTCCTACTGTTAGTGTGTTACGCAATTACCCCGCTGATCTTTATGTTGCTTTATGTGCACGCGCATATTAAGATTTACGCGACTATAACTGCTTCTTCAGTGTTTAAAAAGAGAATAGTTCTGTACAAGTATTTAACAGTTCCGAATCAAGTTTAAAAGACGGTGTCGTCGATTTTGCTGCCGTATAAGAGTGCCTGCAAGATGCAATTCAGTGGCCTGAATTTGCAACGAAACAAAACGAAAATGGAGATCCTTCTACAGAAAACATAAGGGAAGATATCGAGCACATGATTTCCCCGGCTAAATCCGATGCTTCAACCTGTACAAATCCTAGTCCTCGTAAATGCTTTGAGGATCTTAGTAACTGGTAAATCAGAAGACGCACTGAACATGCTATTGGATGCAGTGGTAGCAGCAGCAGATGCGAAAAGGCGCTTAGAAAAGCAAGAGAAATCGACACACCTGATGTAATGAAATACGTAATGGAAAATCCAAGAGATGCCTCCAAAATTAAAGCCTTTTTTCATGGGAATACAAGACAGGTTAGGGAAATTACACCTTGGAAGGCCTTGGCTCTGTATGTCTCGATTAATTTATCAAAATGGGGCTACAAAATATACTTCGAGATTTTAACAATCAAGAAGGAGTTTTAAAATACCCCAGTTGCATGCTGTTTTAAGCAAAATTTAACTGTTATCCAGGCAAAGAAGATCATTCTGAGGATTACAGAAAACAGCAAAAATAAAATTACAAGCTCTAATGGACGTGACCACGAGAAGACTTTTTGTTCTTTAAAAAATTTGTTGATTCCAATCAACAGCTCGTATTGACCAGCAAAAGGGGATTTGATGAATCATCTGGGTGGATGATGATGAAGCGTTTATTGTCAAAAGACGAGTAGAAGTGAGCTAAGTAATCTGGCTAGAAACTTCATGATAACTCTTGTGCCTTTGCGGCTCGCCTCAAACAATGTTATAATTTGGAAAAACGACCGACCATCGTTTAAATTAATAAAAGAATCTAAAGATAATGCATAGACAGAGCTGGCTATAATTGAAGCTGATATTCAATATTTTACCGGTCATCGATCCTTCGACAAATATGGCCAAGCCATGCTTGTAGAAGGACCGGTGGCCGGTAGAGCAGACGAGTCCTTGAATGGAGACCGCGTATCGGCAGGCGTTGTGTGGGACGGCCCCCAACTACATGGATCAATGACCTTAAAAAAGTGACATAGAGGGACAAACTGCATTCGGAAGGCGGAGGACAGGGTGTTGTGGCGCAGCCTGGGAGAGGCCTTTGTCCAGCAGTGGACTGCGATAAACTTAATTGATTGATTGCTATCAAGCCTTTGATCCAGCCACCCAAAGAGACACGCCTCATGAGATATTATTTTGTCGAGTCTAATAATCACATAAAGAAAATTTGTATTCAATTATTTCCAGATATGACTAATATTTTAAAGTCATCCTTCCTTGATATTGTAATAAGGATAAAATAATATGAATAAGAACATACTTCGTATAATTCTATAATAATTTAAATGCTAAGGAAAAATTGTTTTTAGGTTCCGTCATCGTATGCCTGGCATTTACCTGTTTAATACCAGTACTTAGCATAGGACCAGCGGGGAAATTGCGAAACACACTAACAGTAGGATTGGCTTTCATTTTGACAGTTCAACAACATTCATTGCGTTATTTACGTTGTTGAGCAGAAAAAAAATTCGAACATAAGAAGCAGTGGATTAGCAATAGGCTTCAAAATGATTCAGATTGTGATAGATAGTGTGTTACGTAATTAGGGTGTAGGAATAATCCTAATCCTAATCCTAACTTCCTAACTAATATTATAAATGCGAAAGTAAGTTTGTTTGTTTGTTACCTTTTCACGCCTAAACCACTGAACCGATAATCCTGAAATTTTGCATATACGTTGTCAGGTGTACAGAAATGGACGTAGGGTACCTTTCATTCCGCAAAAAAGTACTGTTCCCGAGGAAAACAACAATAACGTTCTTATGATAATAGATGGCGCCACGTGTCTTTTGAATCATGATTGAATTATAACCCGAGTTGATAGTCAAAGTATAAATTAACGCGAGTGAAACCGCGGGCAAAAGCTAGTAACAATATTTTGAGTACAAACGAACATGTGATTAAAGGGTGATGCGCTAAGGAAGCCCGCGAAATTCAAATTTTCTTACGTTTTTTGCAATTTGCAGGTTATTTGCTGTTTGTAGGAGCCTTTATTTGGTAGAATGTGATGATACTCGTACCATTGACTAATCTTTAATTTTACTTTATTATACTAGTCTATGGTATAGTACCATATTCTGACAAATACTTAAGGGGGATGCGCCAAGGTAGTCCGCGAAATTAAAATTTTCTTACGTTTACTACAATTAGCAGGTCAGTATCAGGTTGTATGTTGATTAAAATATGATTCGCAGCCATAACAAATATGGCTTTACAGAATTATAATGATTAGAATCAGCAATACAACTCTTTAAGTTTGAATTGGCCTCAAATGTCTAGATTTCATGTAATAGTCATTCAATAGGGTAATATGAACTTAGAGAGATGTATTTATGATTTTTATGGTTATAACTCTATAAATACATATTTGTTACGGCCGCGAATCATATTTAGTTCAACATACAACCTGACACTGACCTGCAAATTGCAAAAAACGTAAGAAAATTTTAATTTCGCAGACTACCTTGGCGCATCCCCCTTAAGTATTTGTCAGAATATGGTACTATACCATAGACTATTATAATAAAGTAAAATTAAAGATTAGTCAATGGTATCATCACATTCTACCAAATAAAGGCTCCTTCAAATTGGCGCGACACGCGACGCGAATCGCACTCGACACAAAGGCACTGCTCGTCGCACGACAGGCGGTACCTTTGTGTCGCGTCGCGTGTCGCGCCTGTTGTTAGGAGCCTTAAGACGTGCAAATATTAGGTACACATACAACCTTAGAATAAATCTGCTTTATTATGAGTATTTTTCCTTGTACGGAACTCCCACTGTGCGAGACAACCTTGCGCTTGTCTGTTTTTCTTTATTATTTTCCTTTAAAAATAATTACTATTTTTCCTATATCGTTTACAGACGCAAAAACCCCTCGCATGCGTCATTCAGAACAAGTTTTTAGTTAAAGTTAGTCAGACTAACGGTATATTAGGTCTCGACTGCCCCGTTGGCCTCGTGGTCGCAAGGGTTACACCTGAGCTCGAGGTCCTGGGTTCGATTCCCAGGTCGGGCAAATTGTTATCGTGTTTTTGCATTACGAATTTCTCAATTTCTTTCTCTCAGGTACATACAGGGTGTCCGGTAAAGAATGTTTAACTTTGAAATATTATATAATATAACCTATGGCAGTGCTAAAAGAAATACACAATTTATACCAAGTAGTACTTACCCAAGATAATATTTTTTTTAGAAAAAAAAATACTGCGCAATTTCTAGACACACTATTTACTGCCGCCCTGTCGGTAAAGTCAACGTACAATATTATAACAACAAATAACAGAAGGAATTCATTCATTTGTGGCCGTCGTGAAGAGGAATGTAAAAAAAGTAATAATTTTTTTTCAAAAAAATCTTAATTGTTTGGGTAATACATGTACACATGTTGGGTTCTTGTGTCATGTGTGGGTTGTACATGGTGTGTGTGTGTGTGTGTGTGTGTGTGTGTGTGTGTGTGTGTGTGTGTGTGTGTGTGTGTGTGGTGTGTGTGTGTGTGTTTTCAGGTCCCGAACCCAGTATAGACTCCAGCTCTCACAAAGGTTTGAATCTGTCTGTAACTTATATACTACTAGCTTAATTTCAGGCTACGGAGAAGATGGTTGGGGATAACGCCTGTCGTGGAGAGAACTATAGGGATAACGTTCACTTTTTCTTGTCCCCAGATTCTTGTGACTTTATTATTATTATTATTATATATTTTTTTAGAACTACCATAAGGTATATTACATGCTATTTCAAGATTATCCATTCTTTACCGGACACCTTGTATATACCAATATCTGTGCTCACCCTCTATTTCATGAGACTTAAAAATAACTGGTGAAACGTGAGTGTACAAGGTAGTAGGTGAGAGTAATAGGTACACCTCAGCTCAGCCTATCCTTTCGGGGAACACAGGCGTAATGTTACAAAAGAAAGAAAAAACGTTCATCAAAATCTGTCTGACATTTAAAAAAAAACACGTGTGGCACTCGGGGACTGCCGCGGTAAAGCTATTGCATAACATTTTTTATCAACTTATGCAATTATAATTATTTATTTATGCAGTATTTTTTTTCTTTAATATTAATTCAAGTACAGTCGTAACATATACATACACGTTAAGCGAACGCTCGGCCGAGCTACATGGTAGGCGAAGTGGGGGTGTTAGGTTTTATTTTCGTTACGGAATTTCTTGATTCGGTTGCCGCGCTCAAAGCCCGCGATAAAAGCTATGCAATAGTTTAAAAACAATGCCGATAAAAACGAGAAAAACGAGTCAGTTTTCGACTAGTTATGTCATAAAAATCCTATTTTTATATTAGGTCTTTACCTATGAAATTGCCGTTCTGCAGTACTGGCCATTTCAAATCAAAATAATTTTTGTTTGGCTATGAATTCTAATTTCAAATTAATTTTATTTTAAAAACATGGATTTTTTTTTCTAAAAGTAGTCATTTCTTTATTGATTAGTGTTACATTTTCATCGCATTTCAATCTTTTTCGTCATCATGGATACGTTAAAAATTCGAGTAATTATGGAATATGAGTACCGTCGTGGCAGCAACGCGGCACAAGCGGCACGCAACATCAACGACGTTTACGGAGCTAACTCTACAAACCAACGCACCACCTGTTATTGGTTTGCTCGCTTCCGTTCTGGAAATTTCGACCTGAAAAATGAACCTCGCGGTCGTCCGAAGACTTTGGTCGACAATGACGAATTAAAGGCGATTGTGGAAGCTGATGATACACAATCTACGGCTGAATTAGCAGCAGCTTTCGACGTTAGCGTCAAAACAATATTGGTCCATTTGCGTCAAATTGGCAAGGTAAAAAAGCTTGACAAATGTGTGCCCCACGAACTCAATGATCGCCAGCGCGAAGTACGCGTCGAGACGTGCCTTGCACTGCTCAACAGACACACAAATGAAGGAATTTTGAACCGCATTGTTACCTGCGATGAAAAATGGATTCTGTTTGATAACCGTAAGCGCTCAGCAAGTTGGTTGGATCCTGGTTCAGCACCTAAACAATGCCCTAAACGAAAACTTACCCCTAGAAAAGTGATGGTCACTGTTTGGTGGTCTAGCGCCGGTGTGATTCATCACAGCTTCTTACCAAACGGGGTGAGCATTACTGCAGATGTGTACTGTGAAGAACTGAACACAATGATGGAGAAGCTGGCGCATCTCCAACCAGCATTGGTCAATCGCTCGTCTCCGCTGCTCCTGCACGACAACGCGCGACCTCATACTGCACAGCAGACGGTCTCCAAGTTGCAAGAACTGGGGTTGGAAGCTCTCCGTCATCCGCCCTACTCACCAGACCTTGCGCCTACAGACTACTACTTTTTCCAGAATTTGGATAACTTCTTGGCGGGAAAAAAATTTAATACCCGAGAGGCAGTACAAAATGCCTTTGAAGAATTTGTTGCCTCCCGTCCAGCTGATTTCTTTAAGAAGGGCATCAATAAACTGCCACTGCGATGGCAAAGATGCATTGATTGCATGGGTGATTACTTCGATTAATACAAATAAAAAAATCATGAAAAAAATTCGTTTAAATTTTTTCATACAAAACGGCAATTTCATAGGTAAAGACCTATTATCATACTAACTTTTGCCTGCGGCTTCGCCCGCGTGGATGTCGGAAAACTTCCCACGGGAACGTGCTACCGGGACAAAAAGTAGCCTATGTTACTTCTTTTAACATCAGCTATCTGTCGGTCCAGGGTTCGGAGATTAGCCGCAACAAACAGACAGACAAAAATTTAAAAAACTGTTTTTTTTTTTGTTATAAGTACCGTATACAGCACCCTAATTACGTAACACACTATCTATCACAATCTGAATCATTTTGAAGCGTATTGCTAATCCATTGCTTCATATGTTCGAAGAATTTGTCTGCTCAACAACATAAATAACGCAATGAATGTTGTTGAACTGTCAAAATGAAAAACAATTCCTACTGTTAGTGTTTTACGTAATTACCCCGCAGGTTGGCAGGGACATCGACGCGCAACCTGTTTCCCTTGATTCAGTACATGATTCCGAACTCTGCGTTAAACTTTTTTCGTCGGTTATTAAATAAAAAAATAGATGTTCCATACATTTTGATCGCGAAGTTATTGAACTTTTCTATGAAACAGCAGTTTTTTTTAAAAACCCTTTTAAAATTTCTGCGCTATGGCGTCTAGAATCATTGTGCTGAATTCATGGTTTCAGTTTTCGGGTCGATTTCCCTGACACCCTATATAATTTCATATGCATTTAGTAAAAAGCTGTTATTTTGCAATTACAAACAGACTCTTAAATTTTATTTATTTGTACAGATAATGGCAGGATTTGTGTGAACAAAAATAAAATAAAATAGTCTTTATATTATGTTTCAATATTTTCATATTATTACTAGTCTGTGTTTGTCAGTGCCTTGGAGAGGACGTGTTCAAATATATAAATTAGTAAAATTCCGATGAACGAAAATAATAATTTGTAGTGTTTGTGTTTTAAAACAAAAATGATTTTAAAACTGCTGCTTTTATTTGTCAGCGCTGTGTTTAGCCAGAACCTGTTTGAAGGTGTTTCTTTTATTTTTATTTTTTGGTACAATCGTCTGCAGTAACATTAATTAAGTTGATTATAAAACAGTTTAGCATTTTTTCTGTATTTTTTTTTTTAAATTATGTTGGAATGTTTTGTTTCCAAATATAGCCACAATACGTTTATTTGCTTCAGACATGACGTTATCATTGAGTACCGATTCGAAGCTTCATCTGCCTTAAAGGTCATCTTGTTTTGTTATTATAATGCTACGAAAAAAAATATAGTTTATGCAGCATTTTCCATCAGTCAACCTTTGGGTGATACAGAGACAAACATTTTCGATAAACGCTTATCTACACACCTTATACCTTATACATTTTTCCATCAATTGCATTTTTGGTGTATGGGTCAGTGGGTCGTCTTGTGGCCGAGTTGTGGTATTCAAGTTTGACTATAATAAGTAGAACTTAAGGGGGAAGCGCAGAGGTAGCCCGCGAAATTCAAATTTTCTTAGGTTTTTTGCAATTTGAAGGTCACTGTCTGGTTGTATTTTGATTAAAATATGATTCGCGACCGTAACAAATATGGCTTTACAGAATTATAATCATTAGAATCAGCAATAAAACTCCTTATGTTAGAATTGGCGTCAAATATCATCATTTCATGAAATAGTCATTCAATACAGTAATATGAACTTAGAGAGATGTATTGCTGATTCTATATTATAATGATTATAATTCTGTAAAGCTATATTTGTTACGGTCGCGAATCATATTTTAATCAAAATAAGACCTGACAATGACCTGCAAATTGCAAAAAACGTAAGAAAATTTGAATTTCGCGGGCTACCTTGAAGGTTCCATCTTAAACATAACTGACTATAAAGATAGACAGGCACTCTATGCAAAATGCTGGTATTCAGCTGCATGAGCAGGGTAATTGCGTAACAAACTAACAGTAGGAACAGCTTTCATTTTGACAGTTCAACAACATTCATTGCGTTATTTACGTTGTTGAGCAGACAAATTTTTTGAACACATGAAGCAATGGATTAGCAATAGGCTTCGAAATGATTCAGATTGTGATAGATAGTGTGCCTGCTTCCAGTTTAACCAGAACCCTAATTGCGTTGTTACGCAATTAGGGTTCTGGTTATACTGGAAGCTGATCCCAACATTGTTGGGAGGCAAGAAGATGATGAATAATTAATTGATAAAATCAATATTATTGTGTTACAGGTGACAGATGCTACAAAGATGGCGCTGTAGGCGTGTGTCTCAATTTGAGGGCATGCAAAACTGCTCTAGAAGACCTTAAACACAGCAGACTCCCTCAGGTATCTTCCCACTGTTGGGAACATCTAATTAACTTTATAAATTAAAGATTTTAAAAACACTCCACAAACAAAAACCGGGAGATTAAAAAAAAAATACAGTCGAATTGAGAACCTCCTCCTTTTTGTGAAGTCGGTTAAAAATGGCTTTTATTTCCTGATTTTTAAACTTTATACAGGTTGTTACAGAAATCTACCGACATACTGTAGGTAGTGATAGCTTTGGTCAAGCCCTCCCAAAATAACAAAACATAATGTTCTGCAAAATCTTATAGTTTTTAAAATTAATATAATTTATTAACAAAAAAAACACGTGTGGCACTCGGGGACTGCCGCGGTAAAGCTATTGCATAGCATTTTTTATCAACTTATGCAATTATAATTATTTATTTATTTTTTATTTATGCAGTATTTTTTTTCTTTGATATTAATTCAAGTACAGTCGTACCATATACATACACGTTAAGCGAACGCTCGGCCGAGCTACATGGTAGGCGGAGTGGGGGGTGTTAGGTTTTATTTTCGTTACGGAATTTCTTGATTCGGTCGCCGCGCTCAAAGCCCGTGATAAAAGCTATGCAATAGCTTAAAAATATTTGAGGAAATCAAACAAATAATAGTGAATTTATGTTGAATTTTTAAGTTTTTATGGAGAACCAAAGGTGATTACGGATAGAGTAACAATTTAATAATATTTTGATTGTTTTTCCATTTACCCTTCTTTTTCCGTCGAGGGTTAAAAATACAGGGTGATCAGTTAAGATGGGTCATCATCTACCTAGCCTTTTCCTAACTATGTCCGGGTCAGCTTCCAGTCTAACCGGATGCAGCTGAATACCCGTATTTTACATGGAGCGACTGCCTATCTGACCTCCACAACGCTGTTACTGTGTAACACGATACCCCTTGATAAGACTGCTTGTCTGACTTTCGGGCTTCTGACTTGCCCCTAAACTGTCAAAGATCTACGAATGACAGCCGGGAGCAAGGAGTTAACTTGCTTTCCGAGACATGGAGGGGTCTCGATATGTAATAAATGGTCATACATCCATCATATATAATATAAATATAAGTAAATATATACATATATATTTTTAATGGAGAAGGATTTACAGGATTTTTTCGACCTCCACGCGGGCGAAGCCGCGAACAAAAGCTAGTATTTTTTTATATGTGAAAGTTTAATAGTTTCTTACTCAATCACGCGAAAATGGCTGAACGGATTTGGATGAAATTTGGAACACCGACGGTCTTATTACAAAACATGGTTTTTCTTTAGACATGGTTTATACCATCGAGCCTGTTTTTGAAATAAGAACCTAACAGAAATCGAAATACAGTTCCTTTTACAATACTGACAACTTAGCCCGGTCTTAGGTTGTCAATTTTGTTTTAAGAACTTTACTAAAGTCGGAAAGTTCGAAATACAAAAGCTGTCTCGAAAGTTTCGGCTCAGACTAAAGTTAGACCATGTTTTGTAATAAGACGGAGATAGTTTATAACTTGGATTAACACACTTTTAACCCGCTAAATGACATGGCTTAACGCAGACGAAGTTGCGGCCTGAAGCTAGTTGGTCTTATATCGTCAATAACTGACGTAATTGATGTTAATTAATATTAAAAATCTTTAGCTTTTCCCGTTGCCGTCGTCATTGTGGGTAATAAACAAAAGATTACCGTTGTTACGGTTCAATTGTTTTTCTTATTGGGATATTATTAATTGCACATCAAATAAATAATCACCTATCAATTTATTTCCATCATTTAAATACTGACTGCACAGCAAATTAAATACTGACTGCACAGCAAATCAACCAGACCGTACATACATAATACTCACATTCATAGCGTGTGACTATTATGTATTTGTCTCCGATCAGCCGTTTGTCGTAAAAATGCTCTATTCCCATCCAATACCTAAATGTTCCCGAAAATACTAACCCTAGATGGTCGACGTCAGTGGCATCCCGAGGTTCGGTTGGTTAGGTTCCTTTAAACCCTTTAGACAGTAATAGGAGCCCCGCGAAGCGGGGCTCCGTCGACCAGCTTATTAACCCTAACCCTATATATAGATTACCCTAGATTTCGGTAAAACGCAATTTAAATAAAACTTTGT
This sequence comes from Dryobotodes eremita, assembly GCA_917490735.1. Lineage (NCBI taxonomy): Eukaryota > Metazoa > Arthropoda > Insecta > Lepidoptera > Noctuidae > Dryobotodes > Dryobotodes eremita. The sequence continues at coordinate 11,488,829 of OU823269.1, read as the reverse complement.
GTAGCTGAGTGTACAAAAAGTCACGCTTTGGTATTCGTTAGTAACAGATTTTTTATTTAAAAAAATGTGGTACTCGTTGGGAATAGAAAATAAATTGATGAAAAAGCTTTTGCTTTAGGAAAAAACGCTGTACGCTGCGAAAATAAATTGTAGTGTGTTTAGTGATATTTTGAGTTGAATATTTTGCTGTGCAATCAGTAATTTTGATGGGAATTCGGAATCTTATTGCATAGAAAAAGGATATTTTTTGATTTGCGTTTAAATACTACCCTTTCTTATTTTACTGAGCTGGTATAATAGTAGTTATTTCTGACATTAATCAATCATAGAAAATTGCGTATTTGTCGGGTTGCATGTCATAATAATAATCCTCCAGACCGAATTTCGGCCATGGCGGCCAATCTCAATGGAGCCTAGCTTTCGGCTCGGGTTGGGCACGCCACAATTGTGGCGGTAAGTCCCCTCTTTGAGGAGTGGCTTGAGAGGCGCCTCGGCGTCCTCACCTTCCGCCTGACGCAGGTCCTCACCCGACATGGCTGTTTCAGGAGGTTCCTGTTTCGGATAAGGCGGGAGGAAACGCCCGGGTGTTACCATTGTGTGGATCGACCGGAGGACACGGTGGAGCATACGGTGGAGGTCTGCCCGGCTTGGGCGGAGCACCGCTGTGTCCTCGTGGCGGCGATCGGCGGCGGCGACCTCTCTTGTCCGGCCCTGGTTCAGGCCATGGTACGGAGCGAGAGGGCATGGGAAGCCGTCACCTCCTTTTGCAAAGCAGTAATGCTCAGGAGGAGACGCCCAGGGCGTCGGGAATCGATAGCCGATTCCCGGCCACCGTAGGCGCGGGCCTTCGGACGGTGAGCAATGGGCAGCTCGCCGTCCGGTCAGGACCAGCAGGGTAATTACGTAATACACTAACAGTAGGAATGGGTTTCATTAAATGATAAATGATAAATGATTTTATTTCTGTAAGTAGGTTTGTACAAACACTTTTACACGTCAATCATATTTTAAAACTAGATGAGGTCGGCGTTTCCTATCTGACTACTCTGAGAAGAAAGGCCGAAACAAACTCAGAGGTCACAGTCTCTTTTAAAGTCCAGACATAATCTTGGTCAGATCATGTGAAGACCATGTAGATTTGAGTCTGAAATGGTAATTTTGAGGAAAAAATACCACACAGAATGAGTGGGCCTGTCCAGTCAGTGCACGCATTTGTCAGTAATCGTGCAGCTCAACTCAAAACTTAAGGAGCTCAACGATTCGACGAACAATACCAAAGAAAGGACATTTGGGTAGGCCGCATAAATTACTCAAACTGCCAGACTATGATTAAAACTAATCAAGAAAGAAAATAAAAAAAAAACAATGATCTACATAGTCTTCACATTCACAATAATTAAAATAATATACTATTTTACAAAGTAAATATTCATGTCAATATATTTATAAAAATTCATCAATGTCAACAGGTATAAAAAATCCTGAAATAATCTTGGTCAGATCATTTGAGGACCATGTAAGATTGGTGTCTGAAATGGTCTTTTAAGGAAAGAACCATACAGATTTGAGTGGACCTGTCCAGTCAGTGCACGCATTTGTCAGTAATCGTGAAGCTCAACTCAGAACTTAAGGAGCTCAACCATTAGACGAACAATACCAAAGAAAGGACATTTGGGTAGGCCGCATAAAGCATTCTGACAGTTCAACAACATTCATTGCGTTATTTACGCTGTTGAGCAGACAAATTTTTCGAACATATGAAGCAATTGATTAGGAAGAGGCTTCAAAATGATTCACATTGTGTTAGATAGTGTGTTACGTAATTAGGGTGCAGGTCCGGGGCGACGGCGCGTCGTGTTCCACGCGCACCTCAAAGAGGTGTCAGCACAATTGACGGGGTCCGATAGGACCGATGCCTGTCGGGGTCACGGATTGTTCGAAAGAGTTACCGTGGCCCTGGCGTACAGGCAACTAAAGAAACACGGGTGGGTTTTAGTCAGTAAAAGTTTGACACGCCTCCTGCTTCGCCCAGAGTGGGAGAAGTTATTTGATGATTTCCCACCCAAAAAAAAGAAATAAAAAATGCCTTCGGCGCGGGAGATGTTATAGTGCACGAGTTTATGCGCAGACACAGGTGCGCCCTCTATTCGCTAATTCTGATAGTCTGATGGGACGACCCCGACCAAACGACCTAGATATTTCGGTCTTTCTCTGTCCCGCTCCCTGCGCACGCAGATTTATCATAGAATTCACAAAAAAATTGGAACTATTTTAATACAAACAGACAAGCGACCTTTTGAAATAAAATAACAAATGCATCTTTTGCTAAAGGTGACGTGCTAATAATTTGAGTATTAAACTAATGAACACATAATTTAAAAATCTAAATTATTTTAATTTATTTCAACAGGTCGCTTGTCTGTTTTTATTAAAATGAATTTAAGTCACGTTTTTACAAGAGATTTTAAGTGTATTAACACATTTTATATACGATTTACGTTATACGATTACACATAAAAATAAATAAGGACGTGTATGTGATGATAGGATATCGAAAATTAATAATGTGCTTTTAGATGTAGTTTATTATTCTTAATTAATGAGTTAATATAAGCCTCTGAATAACGCACTATAGCAAGGTTTTGCTCGGGGTAGCGCCTTAACGTGCTTTCCAAGGCACGGCGGTATCAAACCGCCAACTTCCAAACTCCGGGCTGTTACCAAGAAATTCCTTACGGAAAAATCCAATAACACATGGCAACATACATGCATCGGTAGCATGTAGGCTTTTAAGGAAAACAGGCGAAAAGTATTGCCAGTTATCTCACAAATTTATTAAACTTAAGTATTTTTGGGTTTAAATTATCGAATTGTACGAAGAGGTGATATTCGCCTAACGGTATTCTATGAGTAAGACGCTGCAACGTATTTTTGCGATTACATTTCCGCAAGGCGTTTCGTACTTTCCCGTCAAGTTTTTTGCTTTTTCTATAGATATTTCAATTGGTTTGTAGTCTCTTATGCTACGGCTACATTTTCGCGATAATGCGAACTGCACTTCGCGCGCTCTCTCTCGCACACCGCTCGACCTCTCGCTGTACCACATAGAGCGCGCGAAGTGTATTTCGCGACAATGGCATTAGTAAAAATTGCATACATTTGTGAGTACTTTCAACTCCTCGAAAGATTGTCAATGAATTTAAAGGCATTGCTATAGGTACGCTAACGTTGGATAAAATAAATGTGCATGCTTATCGACAATCAGTTAGTAATGGTAGCTACACGCATTTTTGTAGGGTGTGTGTGACTTTCCTAAAAAAGAAGTCCGTTGCAAAAAAATTAACAAAACTAAAGACAAAGACTCGGGCTTCCGAAACAAATTTTTCACTTTGTTGTGGTTTTTATAAAGCCGATTGTATTTTTCCGGTTTTTTTTGACCGGAGTAAGTGGTCAGTTTTGTAAAAGGAACTGTATTTTGATTTCTGTTAGGTTCATATTTCAAAAACGAGCTCGATGGTTTTAATTTAAACCATTTCTAAAGAGAAACTTTGTTTTGTAACAGGGCAATGTAGTGTGCACCATGGTATAATAATATACTTCGCCAGGTATAGCATTCCGATACACAGGGTGACACAAGCCTACGTTATCACCGCTGTGTTACCAGTAGTGTGTAATAATAACTCCCCAAAACGCCTTTATTACCTGTGCGAATCCGATATAACAATGAGGTTTTAACTAACAATTACGTTGGTATATGTTTAAATTGAATTGTTTCATTTGATTAGAAAAACGAAACGACAATTTAAATGCTATAAATATATTTTTTAACAGAAGGGTGACTGAAAATGTTTCCATAATTCGTGTTTTGTTGCAATAAAATGGCAACTGGATAGTGTTGGCTGAATGCACAAACCGTGCGAAACCAAAAGAAAAAAAAAAAAAACTGGATAGTGACGTAAGCTTGTGTCACTCTCGGAGTGCCAGACCTTGTTTTTTTAGACCATGGTAGTGTGCACCTAGCTTCTGACGTTTCATAAGTGCCCATGTAGGTTTATGTGAAATAAAAAAAATATAATAATAATAGTAAATCAAATATTATGATTTGATTTGATTTTAGGTCTAGAAAGTAAAATGCTTTTGTTTTTTTGTTCAACAGACATGTTCGTACGATAAATATGTCCCAATCGTCTGCTGTGTGGAGAGGACGCCGACAACAACAAGGTAAGCTTATAATTAACTTAATATATTTTATGGTTTAAGCACTTTAAGCCAGCAACAAGATTTGGTATTAGTATTTTTTACAGTATTAAAAAAAATGGTAGAAAAAAAAAGAAGAAAATACGTTTATTTGCGGTAAACGTGACGCAGAGAAAGACACACAAATACAAAAAAGAACGAGTCGGGGAAAATATGCGTCACATCCACGCAAAACGGCAATCGCTCAGCATAATGCTACGACCCTATGCAAAAAAAATCCTACGCTTAAATCTTTACGTATGTAGATTACTTATGAGAAAATTTTATAAAAAATTAATAGATTGTGTGAAAGATGGTATGACTGGAATTAATGCAATGAGAATCAGCCTACAGTAGTCCACTGCTGGACATAGGCTTCTCTAATCGCACGCCATTCATCAATCAATCAATTGCTTTCATGTTTTATCTTTTTTTTTCTTTCTTTCTTCTTTGGTTTCTTCTTTTCTTTTCTTTCAATCATCGGCCACTCTCATCCTGCTGCTAACACCCACCCTACGAAGAACGTCACTCCACCTAGCCAATTTTTTTTTTTTTTTTTTTGTGGGATATCATCAAATGACCGCTCCCGCTCTGGGCGGAGCGGAAGGGCGTGTCAGACTCTTACTGACTAAAACCCACCCGTGTTCCTTCAGTTGCCTGTGCGCCAGGGCCACGGTAACTCTTTCGAACAATCCGCGACCCCGGCAGGACTCCACCTAGCCTGAGAATGTTCTAACTTAAATATTTCGATTCGCGGTTTCCACTCAAAAACGTCCACTCCAACTGAAAGAATGATAAAGATGAAGGGACGAAAAAAAAATTGAGCCGTCGCGGGACGCCTGGCAGATGTGAAACATCGAAAATATTTTGTATAGAAAATATAGCGTAGCGACGCGTCGCCACTGCATGCGTCGCCACGCCAACAAACGGTTTTACCCGCGGCTATAGATGTTTTACATCAAAAATACCTCGCCGAAGTCGCTGACCACATATAAATTGATATAATGAAAAAAATCCTCCTGCCTGTACCACAAGAGACCTATAATAGGTAAAAATAAAACACCCCGGACACAAAAAAGGGCTGATGACCTTGAAACGGCTGAACCGATTTTAATAAAACATATCTAAGAACCACCGCAAAAAAAAAACTGCTTTCGATTAAAAAAAACCGCATCCAAATCAGTTCACCCGTTTATGAGCTACGGTGCCACAGACAGACACACAGTAGCGGTCAAACTTATAACACCCCTCTTTTTGCGTCAGGTGTTAAAAACCACCCAGGTTTTGGTATTTCTTTGCAAGAAACGACCCGTATAACTTCTGCTTTCAGACCACCATCTGTACAAGAATCTGAGGAGGTTGAGAGTGATCCGCCACCCGAATCTATGACTCCGCTGAAGACTGGAAAGAAGGCTTTTGACAGTAAGTATAGTTGCCCGCATTTTCTAGTCACTTAGAAATTTATATCACTTCTTTCATGTCTTGTCTTTTTTTTCTTTCTTTCTTTCTTCTTTTGTAGTTCTTCTTTTCTTTTTCTTTTGTTTTTTCTTTCTTTTTAACGTATTTTCTTTCTTTCTTTCTTTTCTTTTTCCATTTAATAGAATGGTTACTCAAAATGGAGAACAATAGTCACCTTTTGTAATATATTTTTAACCGACTTCAAAAACAGGAGGAGGTTCTCAATTCGAGTGTATTTTTTTTTTTTTTGTTTGTTCAGAACTTTTTTCTAGATGCACCGATTTTGATGTTTCTTTTTTATTTGAAAGCTGGTGCTTCTCATGTAGTTCCATAAAAAAAATATCAAGTTCTGACCAGTAGTTTTTGAGTTATCCTTAATACTGCGTACTTTTTCCACGATTCGTTTATAATGATGATGTTTTAATAATTTCCTGTCACTGTTATTTACATATCAAGTAGTGGTATATGAATGTGTGTGGGGTAGGTACCACAACTAAAAAGTAAAAAATATAAACTTAAAAAAAAAACAACAGGTTTCCAAAAAAAAAAAACACAACAGAAGTGAAAATAACTTTAATTTCGGAAGTTGGTGGCAAAAAACGAAAATACAAAACCAAAGACACCGACTTCCGAAATTAAAGATATTTTCCACTTTTTGTGTTTTTTTTTTTTGGAAGCCGGTTGGGTTTCTGGTAGTTAAAAAAAAAATTGTGCAGCGGCTTTTGCTATACGACTGTTTGTTAACATTTTGAGAACATTCAGTTATGATGGCGTGCTTTTCTAGAAGCGGTCTGACCAGCTCGTTGCAAAGTGAAGGACTTTTTCAGTTTAAACGGGGTTAAAAGCCCTTGGGTTTAATCATGTGTTAGACCATTTAGCTCCCTTCAAAATGATTGTGAACGGGCGCCGCGCCGTCATTAGGGACTGGTCATCTCTTAGCAGCCACGGCTTATTTTAATTGAATTTAATATTTATTACGGACACTTTTAACGTTCTGCATCGTTCTCACATGCATAATTTCAAAATGATTGATGTATCTATCCAATATTTTGTAACCATATTTTGATTTAAAAGAGTGTCCTTGGAGTTTCTTGCCCGTTCTTCTCCATAGGTACCTACTACAATTTGGAATGGGCAACTAGCTTCATCTTTCTGACTGACCGACCCGTTGACAATAAAAAAATGCCTGTAATTATTTTATTTGAAATAAATGCTTTGAGTTTTAGTTTGAATGAGCTCCTTAAGTTCTGAGTTGAGCTTCACGATTACTGACAAATGCGTGCACTGACTGGACAGGTCCACTCAAATCTGTATGGTTCTTTCCTCAAAAGACCATTTCAGACACCAATCTTACATGGTCCTCAAATGATCTGACCAAGATTATTTCAGGATTTTTATATACCTATTGACATTGATGAATATTTATAAATATATTGAAATGAATATTTTACTTTGCAAAATAATATATTATTTTAATTATTGTGAATGTAAAGACTATGTAGATCATTGTTTTGTTTTGTCTTTCTTAATTAGTTTTAATCATAGTCTGGCAGTTTGAGTAATTTATGCGGCCTACCCAAATGTCCTTTCTTTGGTATTGTTCGTCGAATCGTTGAGCTTCTTAAGTTTTGAGTTGAGCTGCACGATTACTGACAAATGCGTGCACTGACTGCACAGGTCCACTCATTCCGTGTGGTTTTTTCCTCAAAAGACCATTTCAGACTCAAATCTACATGGTCTTCACATGATCTGACCAAGATTATTTCTGGGCTTTAAAAGAGACTGTGACCTCTGAGTTTGTTTCGGCCTTTCTTCTCAGAGTAGTCAGATAGGAAACGCCGATCTCATCTAGTTTTAAAATATGATTGACGTGTAAAAGTGTTTGTACAAACCAACTTACAGAAATAAAATCATTTATCATTTATCGAATCCTCAGGTCGATCAAAGTGTTATTGGGTTTTCTATTACGAATTTTTACTTGAAAAATTCGATTCCTTTCTGACTTGTGTCTGGCAAAAGTACAGGAGATATACCCATAATTATATAGATGAAATATGGGTGTACTGTACTGCTGTGCTCCTCTGGTGTACCGACATGATGTTATGTTTATGTCACCAAACTCTTATTAACCGAATTCAAAAAGGGGGACGTTTTCAACTACTCTGTATGTTTTTTTTCTTGTATGTGTTTTACGCGATATATCCGACAATTGTAGATCGATTTCGAAAATTCTTTTTTAATAAAAAAAAAATATTGATTTAAAAAAAAATATATAATGTTAATGTTGTGTTGTGTTTGTTCTTGTTAATGTTAATTGTGGTTAATTAAAAAAAAAAGAAAATTTAAATTTTTATTTTTTATTACTTTAAATTTTTATTTTCATTTGACATTGAGTTGCTTATTTTTATTTGACATTGTATTTATAATATGATGACATTGTATTTATTTTTATAGTGTGATTTATATTTATCTCGTGTTTCTAATTGTAATACTTGTGATTGTAATACGGGAGAACCTAAAATAAATGTTTTTTTTTAATAAAAATTAAAATAATAATAATACATTTTATTTGATTTAATTTATTTTGATTATATTTTTTTTATAAATAGTATTTGCTTCAGGGGTGGTTTTTTAACTTTGCTTCTGAATTTTTTCAGGTGGCTTTAATAATACGTATCTTTTCTCTTTTCAGAATGCATAGATTATCAACAGAAGTACGTGTACCCCTGTGAGGCTGAAGTAAGTTTCCTCGGAGGCGTCAGCAGACAAGATCACTGCTACCACAAAACTGATCAGCTCATCAGCAGCGGAACTGATGCTAAGGAGTACGAGTTCCCTCATATGGTAAGATATAGCCTCCACAAGGGTTTGATGGGTACTGTAGAGGCTTTAACAGACAAGGCTTTCTTAACTACACAACACACCCATGTCACAAAACTTTTAATTTATTAGAACGGACACACACTTCCCTATTCTTTGTATTATTCTAGCGTATGGCACTCGTGGGTTGCAGCTGAAAATCAGCGTCAGGTGGTACACCTTGTGTTGTCATCTGACATTATGCTGAGCTGAGGCCCCTTTGGCATTATAATCATTGTTCCGTATTTTTTAGTTTTAAGGTGTATTTTTGTTGCTGCAATGCCAATAAACGCATTTTTCTTTCTTTCTTTTCTTTATATTCAGTTCAGTTGCCAGGAGCAACCTACTCGCCTAAACACCATTGACCCGCGCAATTCGGGGTATTAACGATCTTCTCGTGAAGATCGATGTATTTACATGCCATCATTTGAGCAAATTTGCGAAAATACTTTTGTATCTTTTACTGTAGATTAGAGTAGGCTTTATTTTGCTGTATTTTATATTTTAAATATTATGTCTTTTACGTTTTTCATATTTTTTAATGGTATTGTAAGTTAATTTTAAGACCGCGCTATCACTTTAACTATACACCTGTAATGATAGTTGTAAGGGAGGTTTTAATAAATAAATTAAATAAATATTTGGTTACTGACAAATACGTGCACTGAACGGACAGGTCCACTCAAATCTGTGCGGTTCTTTCCACTAAAGACCATCTCAGAAACTAATCTACATGGTCCTCATATGACCTTGGAGAGAGAAGAGTGTCCTTGGAGTTTCTTGCCCGTTCTTCTCCATAGAGACCTACGTTTTGGAATGGGCAACTAGTTTCAACTTTCTGACTAACTGACCGACTCTTTGTCAGTTTAAAAGTGCCTGTAAATGGTTTAATTGAAATAAATGCTTTAAAAGAATAGTTTAAAAGATGCCCTGGCAGTTTAGAGATGACCAATGAATGCCCAAAAAGGCTATTTTAACACCTGTCTGACTATAAGCCTAATATTATTTTCAGGTTATGTTGGGCTATGGAAAGTTACGGGCAATTAAATGGAAGTCTGGAGGGGCAATAATCAGCGAGCGATTTATTCTGACTGCGGCCCACTGCATATCGACCGATAGAAAGTGAGAATCTTCTTGATAAATAAATAATTGAAATTAGTGCCAATTCTCTTGTCACAAAATTCTCTAAACTAGGCTAAAAATCACTAAAAATTTTGTTTATTCCTGTCAAACGACGATTTCTCATTCTGAAATAGACTAAAGTGACACAATTTAACTATATTTTAGTTTGAAAGCACTAAGATTGTACTGAGTTATTAGTTTAGTGAAAATGGCAATTTTGCTATTCTGAAATTGACGTGTTTCACCAAAATTTTTGGTTGTCTAACTAAATCTGTCTATTTTTAATCGCGATTAAAATGATGTCGAATAAAATTCGTTGTCATGAATTAAAATTCACCACAACACCTCGACTTCAGGTGCAAAAATAGTACTGTATCTTTTTTTAATTTATTTTGTTATATCTCGAAAATGGTGTGTCGCATCGCAAAAATAAAGAAAATTTCGGCCACCTTTATTAAACTCTTAATCCCGTAAAACTCTACCTGTAGGTAATAATTTTTCATATTTTCCATACAAAAAAAGAAAAAATCCATAAAAAACACGCTGAGGCTGCCCACAAGGCGCCTCCGGCTTTAAAAAAAAATCATGGGGTAGGACAAACAAGTACCACGTGGTGTCGCGATTCTCAAATTAAATTTTAGTTGCGTCAAATTTTTTTTTGCAGAATAGCTTTAAGATTCTCATAGCCAAAAGTAAGGAATTTTAGTGATAGTTTAGTTAGTTTAGTTCGGTGTACAAGAGAATCGGCACCATTATCTATATAGGGTGACTGATAATTAGTCACCAATACTTAAACACATGGTTGTACTTATCATAATAAACCAATTTCCCAAAGAAACTATTTGCTTAATTTATAAAGCGCTTGACCCCAATCACCCCAATAGAATTTGAGTACCTATCAAGAATAATACACCATCAGTTGTAATTTAATTTAGTTATTAATCCCTTTTTACAAATAAAATTATTCCACTTTTACCATGCATTATTCTGGTTTTATGTCAAGTTTAGATATCAATATATTCATCACGTCTGCGGAGTTTCGCTAGGTAATTTAATTTAACCCTGTTAGACGTGATGATAATTATACATATACTTTCTTCTTTCTTTATTTCTTTCTGCACTCGTTCTTTTTTGTGTTTGTGATTTTCTTTGCGTCATGTTTACCACAAATAAACGTATTTTCTTTCTTTCTGTCTTTCAGTGAACCAGTGTCGTACATTGTCATCGGTGCATTAAGGAGAAGCGATGCTAATGACCAGTCTAAGATTTACAAAGTGAAAAATATCATACCTCACCCACAGTACAAGTCGCCAAACAAATACAATGATATCGCTTTACTTGAGACTGAACGAGTGTGAGTAAATACTTTTAATTGAACTACCTACTTTCAATATACATAATTACTTCACACCTAAACGCACGTTAAGCCGTCGGTCCTGGCTGACAAGGAAACTGCTAATCCACTGCTTCGTGAGTTTGAAAAATCTGACTGCTTCACAACGTCTATAACGCAATGAATGTTGTTCAACTACTAGAATCAAATAATATGTTACGCAATTACCCTGAGCGTTACTAAGGGGTGAGGCACATGAGGCGGGTTAGGTAATTCTGGAAGTCGGTGGGAATAAACGAAAATACAAAACCAAAGACACCGACTTAAAGTTATTTTAGACCGAAATTACTTAAAGTTCTTTTTCACTTTGTTGGAAGACCTTTGTCTTTATTTTCACTTTTTTTTTCATTTTTCACTTTTTAGTTGTGGTACCTACCCCACACAAATTCGTATTCCACTACCTGCTATGTAAATAACAGTGACAGAAAGTTATTATAACATCATCAATATACACTAAGTGGAAAAAATACTTATTATTGAAGCTAACTGAAAAACTACCGAAGCAAAGTTAATAAAAATTTATATGGGACCATCCCTGAGGCACAGCCTGTCTATTACAAAAATAGTTATCGAAATCGATCTACAATTGCCGGAGATATCGCGTAACAAACATACAAAAAAATATATGTATAGGGTGACTGGTAATTAGTGACCGATACTTAAACACATGATTGTACTCATCATAAAAAACAACTTTCCCAAAGAAATTTTTTTTTTTCCCAAGCGCGTGACCCCATTCGCCCCATAGAACATGGAGTACTTACCGAACAAGAATAATAAACTATCAGCTGTAATTTAATTTAGTTATTAACGCCTTTTTACAAAGTCAAAGTCAAATCATTTATTTCAAATAGGCACATTTTTTTTTTTTTTTTTTTTTCCCTTTGTTATTAAGAACAGAATTCTTAATAAATTAATTACAATCTAGCCTAAAAAGACTAATAAGTAATTTAACTCTAACTTAATATGCTACGTTATAAATAATGTTAATACTAAGAATAGTGTCTATTTGCACTTTTACACAAGTCCGTAGCACTTTCTTAGAGTCTGATATATTATATTGAAACACTATGTTCATGTGTTATATGTATAGCACAACAATGTTACTATTATTCACTCACTTTGTTAGTACTTACTTACACTACATTAATTCAAATGGTTTAGTTCTTTTTAGCCTACGCACTAAGTCTGTGTTGTCTAGCAGCTGGATAGCCTCAACATTCACATGTCGGTGTAGTCTGTGTTCGTGGGCTTCAGCAAATTTTTTGATGATTGTGGTGACGAATTCCATTTTAAGGTCACGGTGAAGGTCGTCGTTTCTTATGTACCAGGGTGCATTCACAGCATCCCTGAGTACTTTATTTTGGAATTGTTGGATAATTTTGATGTTGCTTGGTTTAGTACAGCCCCAAAGTTGGATACCATACGTCCAAATTGGCATCAGTATATGCTTGTATATGGTTATTTTATTATGTATTGATAGACAGGATTTCCTTCCAAGTAACCAATACATACTTTTATAACGTATGTCGAGTTCCTGTCTTTTCTTTTTGACATGAGCTTTCCAACGCAACTTGGTATCGAGAGTCATGCCAAGGTATTTGGCTGTATTAGCGTAAGGCACTTGCATGCCATTTATATAGATTGGGTGATAGTCCAGGTGTTTGTTTGTGAAGTCAATGTGAATTGATTTAGATTCATTCAGTTTGATCTTCCATTTTTGTGTCCAGTCATAAACTTTGTTCACAGCTAGTTGAACTTTTTCTACTGCTTCTCTGTGGGTTGAACCGGTAGCCATAATTGCAGTATCATCTGCAAAGGTCGCAATGGTGTTGTTTTCCAGTTCTGGAATGTCACATGTGTATAACAAGTACAAAATCGGGCCTAGCACACTTCCTTGTGGTACCCCAGCTTTTATATGTTTTAGTTCGGAATATGCATCCTCTTGCCGTATTCTGAACATTCTATTACTTATATACGACTCTAGTATATCTGCAAATTCTGGGAGCATGCGCCTGAGTTTGAATATTAGACCCTTATGCCAAACTTTATCAAAAGCTTGCGCCACATCTAAAAATACAGTGGCGCAGACTTCTTTATTTTCTAGTGTTTTTTCAATGATATTAGTTATTCTATGAACCTGGTCTATTGTAGAGTGTTTCTCCCTAAAGCCAAATTGATGATTTGGAATAAGGTCTTTATCTTCTATTACTGGTTTTAATCGCTTCAATAATAGTTTTTCGAATAACTTTGATAGCACGGGCAACAGAGAAATAGGTCTGTATGATGATGCTTCATGTGGTGGTTTCCCAGGCTTCGCAATCATAATGACTTCAGCGACCTTCCATGGCGCAGGTACGTGTTTTAAAATAAATGCAGCATTAATAAGTTTGGTCAGCTTAACTACAGCCTTACGCGGGAGGTGTTTTAGAATCTCACCTGTAATGAGGTCGTAACCCGGAGACTTTTTGGCACTAATGTTATTTTGAATTTCTCTCATTACTTCTTTAGGAGTCACAAGCTTAATTCTCTGGTTTTCTGCTAAGTTTTCACTCTCGAGTAATTCTACCAGGTTTTCATTGGGCTTAAAAGTTTCTTCTAGGTGCTGAGCAAACCTTACAGCTTTCTGATCATTGCTTATGGCCCATTTTCCGTCGCTATCTCTGATGGGCGGTATTTGTTTAATTGGCCTTTTTAGATTTTTTGTTGCCTTCCAGAGGGAGTAATCTGTTGATTTGTCATTGGTTAGCTGCAGAAGGTTGGTGTTCAGAGCTGTATCCTCAAATTGTAGAATTTTTCTCTTTAATTTTTTAGTTAAATTATTTAGTGATGTTTTATCTCGCGGGCATCGTGTTTGCTGCCACTGTTTCCTTTGTTTCTTTTTCTCAGTAAGTAAATCCACAATTTCCTTAGGATAGGTAAATCCCTTATATTTACGTTTTAATTGTGGTGTGTTGTTCCACGCACATTGTTGTATATTGACAATATACTTGTTTACTTCTGAGTCAAGCTGATCTTGCTTTTTTATCGGAGTTTTAAGGTCGATAATATTTTCTAGATCAAGAGAAAAGCTTTCCCAATCTGTGAACTTATTAACCAGGGTTAAGTGGCTTTCTTTAAGTAGGATTTTTAGACTTAGCATTAGTATAAGCGAAGAGTGGTCCGAGTTCATATGAAAACCTTCCTCCACGCTGACATAATTGGCGGATATGTTTTTGCATATGAAAAAATCTATAAGATCCGGTATTTTCTGGTGGTCAGTGGGCCAGTATGTTGGTTTTCCTGTACTCATAACTTCAGAACCGGTATCTTTTACTGCGCTTAAGAGCTGCCTTCCCTTAGTCGTTGTAAGTCTTGATCCCCAATGCGTATGCTTAGCATTAAAATCGCCGCCTAGGATAAATCTCTGGCCTAACAATTCAAAGAGATGTAAATACCGCTCTTTTCTTATCATGTGCCGTGGGGGACAGTAAATGGCTGCAATGGACATGGAACAAGATTTGTTTTTAACAGATACTGCCACGGCTTGGATGTCTTGTTCTTCATATTTACATTGCACGTAGTGACTTATGGTGTGTTTGATTATAACCGCGCTGCCTCCCCTGGCAGAGTTGTCAGGGTGCAGCGAATTGTATACCATGTATCCTCTAAATTTCACAAAAGATTCTTTAGTGAAGTGCGTTTCGGAGACCAAACACACGTCAATGTTTTCTGTGTCCAGGACCGCCTGCAACTCATTTTGATGTTTGAGGAGCCCATTAGAGTTCCACGCCATTATTTTAAGGGTGTTATTCATTTTTGATGACTTAAAACAGCTGTTTTAGTGCTGGACTCTAGTTTCTCTAATCTCTTGTCAAATGAAGTAATACATTTTAAAATCTGGTTAATCTTATCCTCTAGGTTTGCAGGCTGAGATCTTGATTTTGCAGCTTCCGCATAGGAACCAGTCTTGTTTACTTGCATGGGTTTTGCAAATGACTGGAGACTCGTTTTCTGTGCCTGTGTTTGTGTGTTGTTTCTTTCTCTTATTTCAAATAGGCACATAAAAGGCACTTTTGAACGTCAAAATTTACAAAAAAATAGAATTGATTCTAGTTGCCCCTTCCAAAAGGTAGTTGCGTATGGAGAAGAATGGGCAAGAAACTCCACCGTTACTCTTTTAAAATATTTTACAATATTATGTAAGTTCACATTAATTATGTAATCATATGTGAAAAAATAATAATACATGGTAAAAGTGGAATAATTTTATTTGTAAAAAGCGATTAGTAACTAAATTAAATTACAGCTGACAGTTTATTATTCTTGATAGGTAAGTACTCAATGTTCTATGGGGTGAATGGGATCACGCGGTTGGTAAAAAAAAAAAACGTTTCTTTGGGAAAGTTGTTTGTTATGATGAGTACAATCATGTGTTTAAATATCGGTCACTAATCACCAGTCACCCTATATACAGACGAATTAAGAGCCTCCTCCTTTTTGAAGTCTGTTAAAAAAACTTACTGTCAAATCGGCAACTTTGTTGAAATGACGACATGAGTGCCGCGAGTGGATTTTTCCAATCAATACCACACGGAGTCCAAAAAAATCAAAGACTT
Source organism: Dryobotodes eremita (assembly GCA_917490735.1). NCBI lineage: Eukaryota > Metazoa > Arthropoda > Insecta > Lepidoptera > Noctuidae > Dryobotodes > Dryobotodes eremita. Next base: position 11,473,163 of record OU823269.1, on the reverse strand, counting down.
GTGAGATCTACCAACCCGCGATGGGCCTGTGAGGTGGTAATCCACCACACGGCCCCATTGCGGGGGATTTACGGCCCACTCCCTCCCACAGAGAAGAGGTCTGTGTCCCAGCAGTGGGAACATTATAGGCTAATTTTAAGCCATTATTTCAGGATGGATCTGAACCAGTTCACGGTACCAGCTTGTCTGCATACCGGTGACTTTGTCAATGACACGAAGGTCATAGCAGCTGGGTGGGGATTTACACACGACAAAGTTACCGAACTCAGTGACACTCTTAAGTGGGTCTGTATCTTGTTTTATAAGCTGGCAATGATGACCTGGTGAAGGTCGCAGAGATCCACTGGATGCGAGAAACATGGGACCGGTCGATGTGGCGACGCATGGGGAGCTGGCCTACGTCCAGCAGTAGACGTTTTTAAGATAAAAAACAACTGACTTCCAAAAATACACTACAATGTGAAAAATAACTTTAATTTCGGAGGTCGGTTCTTTGCTTTGTATTTTCGTTTTTTGCTACCGACCTCCGAAATTAAAGTTATTTTTCACTTTGTAGTCGTTTTTTTCAAAGTCGGTTGTATTATTTTTGTAAAAAACGTTTGTATTTTTCACTTTTTAGTTGTGGTACCTGCCCCACACAAATTCGTATAACATTACTTGCTATGTAAATAACAGTGACAGGAAGTTATTATAAAATCATCATTATATGGACACTAAGTGGAAAAAATACGTATAATTGAAGCTAACTGAAAAACTACGCAAATAAAGTTAATAAAATTTATATAGGACTACCCCTGAAGCATACCCTATTTATTAAAAAAATAATTTTCGTAATCGATCCATAATTGCCGGAGATACCGCGTAAACAAACATACAAAAAAAAATGTACAGACGAATTGAGAACCTCCTTCTTTTTGAACGCCGTGCAAACAATCAGACTTGCCGCCAGATCACCTTCGCCAAGCATCATCATTGTTTCATACGAAATACGTCCACTGTTGGACAAAGGCCTCCCGGCTCCCCCAAGAACCACCACTTCGACTGGTTCTGTGCTTCTCGCATCCAGCGGATCGATACCGTCGCTTGGACACCTGCAATACTGCGCTGCCATCTCAGAAGGAAAGCTGACATATTTCCTGTGCTTGTAATCACACCAGCACCCATATTTTTCAAACCGGTATACAGCCACACTGCTTGGCGACAGAAATAGATGTGGTGTTACAACACACCGGCGGAGATCAAAAAAAAACTTCACATCAACATACATTGGCACTTTTGAAACGTCAGAAGCTAGGTGCACGGTTCCAATTGGTCGGTTGGTCTTCCTATTAAGAAGAGCCGACAAGAAACCCCACGGTTACTCTTTTAATAATAATTGGCTTTTACAATATTTTCAAATTAGTGTTAATAGGTATGGGAGGACAGTGTAAACCTGCCACCAAGTACCTTCACAAGGACAATTAGTTGTATTAGCCACCAGCCCCAATTGACCACCACCAAAAGCAGGTGGGCAATTGGAGCCGATATTGCCCAGGGTGCGCCACGAGGAGGCTCTTCAACATGCACCCCAGGTGATACATACATTTTTTTTTTGCTAACCCGGGTGTTATCCTCATGAATGTTCTCCGCCCTGGGGTGGGCGGAGGGATTTGTCAGTTTTCTACTGACTAAAACCACCCCATGTTCCCTCGCACACTTGCATCGGGTGCTACAGGGGCACTTAAGTACTCATCAACGCAGCCCCCGACGGGGTCCGCGTCTGCAGGCCCCGTCTAGTCAAGCAGAGGAAGTGAGGTGTTTGACTCCCCCCGCGACGTCTAAGAGGGGCGAGCGTGGAACATTACGCGCCGCCACCTCGGGTCTTATATGATAGGGGGTGGCGGACGTCCCCGAGTCCGCCGTCCCTGGACCCACTTAGGGGGGCCGGAAGAGGGCATTATCTGCCCTCTGCCGACAACCGGTGCGCCTGCTGTGGGCCGGGAGAGCACTTGACCCCTCCCTCTCCCTTTCCGCCGTCTCCTTCTGCGACATGACATTTTCGCAGAAGGAGATCACCACGTGCCACGACACCGCGCCGCCGACCATAGAATGAATCAGAGCCGGCAGCGACAGGTCGCTTCTTACTTCGAAACGGGGTCACGGCGTGGCTCCTCCCAAGCTGCACACTCTGCAAGCGTATGCCACGCTGTGTCCTCCCGGCAATGGACGCAGTGATGACACCAAGCGTCTGGCTCCCTGCCTATGCGATGCAGGTACCTTCCGAAGGTACTACATACCTCTCCCAACCTCTTCGGGCCACCAGTACAGGCATGATAATATGCTTTAGGTTTTGACAAAGTATACTTTTTTCGCAGGCCGTCTTATGGAAATTCTCAGCCAAGGAATGTGCAGGAAAATACATGAGTTATCGTAATTTGAAGAGCGGTGTGGATGACTTAACCCAGGTCTGTTATGGAGACAGAGATCCACCTGACTGGTACAAGGATAGATTTGAGAATAAGGATACATGTCAGGTGAGAATGTCATGATACACTACCGTTTTCGAGACTAGGCGTGATAATATTTTACTAAATATCACTTTTTACTTTTTGCAATTTCTATTTTTTTTCTTTTCAGGGTGACAGCGGTGGTCCTATTCAGATTAAGGATGAGAAAATATATTGTATGTACACAATTGTTGGAGTGACTTCATTTGGTGGAAGTTGTGGGAACGGCGATAGACCAGGCATTTACACTAGAGTGGCCCAGTATCTGCCTTGGATCGAAAACATTGTGTGGCCTAATTAATAAGTAAATGACTGCTTTAAATCATTTTAATGTAATCTAGACTGCTACAAATATCTTTTGGCTGACAGGGGGCGCTGTTGCATTTGTGCAATTGTTTTGTGAAATGTCACTTGAAATGTATTCAAAAAACAAGATGGCGGCGGCGTAATTTTGCCGATTTAGGCTTCGCGCCAAAATATACTTGTACTGTTACCATTGTTGTGTGTGCAAATTAGGAATATAAGTCATGCCAGCATTTAAATAGTGTATTATTTGTGTATCGACTTAAAATGGACTGAATAAATTGGACAATTCGTAATTTTTAGGGTTCGGTACCTCAAAAGGAAAAACGGAACCCTTACCCTTTGGCCACGACAGCACCGCTCGCGCGACCTGCGTTTTGTGTCAGCGACCGCGGCGAGAACAAATGTTAGAAATTATTTAGAGCGTGCCACGAGTCGCCGCGGTGCGACTTGCGATGCGTCTTGCGGCGCGGAAACACACGAGCGACCGCGGATGGCAGAGAGCGGAGAGGCGTGCGATGTAAACAAAAGTACTAGTTCACAGCGCGGTGGCCACGACTCAAAGCAGCGCGACTGGCGAGTGCGACGGACGAATTCAGAGTCGAGCGTGTTGGATAAATACCTAGTTTTGTTTTTTCCGACGCCAGTCGCAGGACGCCCCGCGCCGCAAGACTTACCGCAAGACACACCGCAAGATACACCGCAAGACGCATCGACCAATGTCGTGGTCAGCCACGACATTGGTCGATGCGTCGACAGACGGACAAGGCCCTGAGGCCTTATAGGATCAGTTCGTTGTCCGTCTGTCTGTCTGGCTGTCAGTCTGTCAAGACCCTTTTTCTCAGGAACTCGTGAAGGTATCAAGTTGAAATTAATACCAAATACGTAGATCGACGGCTCCGTGAAGCTCTAAAAAAATCAAGCTTGTAAGTCAACGCAATAAAAAAATACGGCCATTTATGTGACTTATTATTTTGGTACTCGCAAATAGATAAAAACCTATAGGGTACTTCCCGTTGACCTAGAAACATGAAATTTGGCAAGAAGCAAGGTCTTACTCGTTTTATCACATAAAAAAAACACGTGTGGCACTCGGGGACTGCCGCGGTAAAGCTATTGCATAGCATTTTTTATCAACTTATGCAGTTATAATTATTTATTTATGCAGTATTATTTTTTCTTTGATATTAATTCAAGTACAGTCGTACCATATACATACACGTTAAGCGAACGCTCGGCCGAGCTACATGGTAGGCGGAGTGGGGGTGTTAGGTTTTATTTTCGTTACGGAATTTCTTGATTCGGTCGCCGCGCTCAAAGCCCGCGATAAAAGCTATGCAATAGCTTAAAAATCGATTACAAAGTTACTTTTGCAGATTGAGAATTGACCGTGAAATGTATCGATGAATGAGAGAACAGCGGGGTAATTGCGTAACACACTAACAGTAGGAATGGGTTTCATTTTGACAGTTCAACAACATTCATTGCGTTATTTACGTTGTTGAGCTGACAAACTACTCTTATGCGTAAGAGCATCTTTTGCATGGGTCCGACCATCTTTAATAAATTGCCCAAATCATGAAGAACATTAAATAAAAAAAAATCTCTTAAAAATAAATTGAAGAGTTTACTAACTGAAAGAGCATATTACAGTATAGCAGAGTTTATGAAAGAGGACAATTTTTCTTCGTTTTCGAGATGACGATGTTGTATTTTATTGACATGTTATTATTGTAATGTATGTTTGTGGAATAATTGTAATTTAGAGTTGAAATTTTGACGACAGTAATTCATATTTTTTATTGACTAATTTATTATCAAATAAATATGCTTGCTGAATTGTAATGATAGCTAAACTTTAATGAATAATGATGATTTAATAAGTACCTACATAATTTCTATAATGTAATTTTGATGAATATTATCACGGTTTATGCACCATCTCTTCCTACCAATTTGTACGCCACGATATGAGGCTGAACATGTTAGAACTTTTCTGTATCTTTATTATCTTGCATGCAATGTATCATGTACCTACACCATGTTTAAACAAATAAAATTTTACTTACTTACTTACAAATTTTTCGAACATATGAAGCAATGGATTAGCAATAGGCTTCAAAATGATTCAGATTGTGATAGGCATAGTGTGTTACGTAATTAGGGTGCAGGTTTTTAACTACTATGATAAGGTTGTTTTTGGAATAAACTCATCCCAACTACGGAACCCTTCATTGTGCGTGGTCCGATACGCACTTGGCCGGTTTTTTTATTTGGATGTTTAAGACTTGAGATTTAAGTCAAAGTACTTATTAAGCCAGCACAGAAAAATGGTTTCGTGTGTGTTCTTACCGGATAAAAAAGTTGAATACTTTTAACACAACGGTATATTGTTGTAGAGGTATCTACATCGCCACATGCGAGCTACACGTTACAATGACGTCACGCAAAATCCTACATCGCGCAATCAGAGTTTACCGCGCAACTAGCATATATACAACGTCCCGACATCAATCGTCGGGCAGTAGCGCACCACACACGACACCCGTCTGGTCGGAGGATCCTCCCTTTTCTATGGAGGTATGAGTGAACTTTACACCCTGTTCCTCATACCTCTATATTATTGAACAGAGTCACGTTTTTAGCAAGTATTTTTCAAGACTAACTGTCACAACTTGGCAATCGCGACGCCCTCGTTAGGGGGCGTAGCGAGCGGTACCAGGACTTCACCCTCCGGCCGCGGTTTCAGCTCGGGGACACGTAAATATTGGCCAACCATTTGGTCCGCTTTCTATGATGACTTGTGGCCTATTTGAGCACGCGTAGCTACGCGCGCCCATGTGAGTGATTGCTATTTGTTTTCTGTTTATTAAGATCAGGGATTCCCAAACTATTTTAGGCAAGCGACCCCTTTTCCAAAAAGAACTGACACCTCAGACCCCCATACCCAAATTACTTCAAAAATCCTTTTTCTAGTTTTTTCATAATGACACAAAATACTAACCAATTTAAAAACTTGTTGGTTGGTTAAGTGAGTAAGTAAAGTTGACATAATTTAATACTTAAGTAGGTAATTATTGTTTGAAAAAGAAAACATTAAAATCGCAAAGTAAAGATAAAAAAGAAAGTCAGTATGATGGATGTAACACGTAACACAACTTATACAGTATCTTGAAAGTTTTAAATAAGAACTTGTGTTAATTAATAGGGGTCGATTTTTAGACCTCCTTGACTCCCAAAATCAGTTTTCATTTATGTCAACCCCTGGGAAACTAATCACTTTGGGAATCCCTGATTTAGATGATTTCAAATAAGTAAATATTTAAATTGTTAATTCACAAACTATGCGAATATCACAATGTATGCGACTGTCCTTTTAAATTAATTTTGAAATAATTCTATCATCGGTCCTTTGGAACGTAGACGATTTTTGTTTTTTTCGCGCGGTCTATTCGCTTTGGGCCGTTCAGACTAAAAACCCATAATTTCGACTTAATTATTTATTTGATGGTTTCAAAATACTCCTATGAAAAATCAAAAAAATCAAAAATCAAAATATTTTATTTCACATAAACCAACACGGGCACTTATGAAACGTCAGAAGCTAGGTGCACGGTTCCAATTGGTTGTTTCCTATGGAGAAGAGCCGGCAAGAAACTCCATGGCTACTCTTTTAAAAATAAGGGGCTTTTACAATGTTTCAAATTACAGTGTTAATAATGGGAGGACAGTGTAGGCCTGACAACAAGTAACTCTACAAAATATAAAAATAAATATATATATATATAAAAAGATCTACTAATCTACAGTCTATAAGTTAGGCCTACAACGTTCTCACATTCACAAAATATAGAAGAATCTATATAAATTAAAAGCCTATTTAAAACAAATGACATGATTGCCTTTACAACTGTAACAAATCTGAATTAAAGTCCTGTTTACAAAAGCCATAAGTAAACAGTTGAAATAAGAATTAGAGATATATAATGTCAAATAATGTGAAGATTATGTCAAAGAAGAAAAACAAAAAAACTTTTTCTTTTTCAAATAAATTTCGTAATTTGGGAGCAATTAATAGACCCTTACATAGTGGTGCCGTTAATGAAGTACCAACATTAGTATTGCCAATGTTTTCATTTATTTTCATATTGTCGTCTCCAGATTGTATAGGTATCTAGTGGCGGGAACATCTACGCGCAAACTGTAACCATGAACTCAGCACATGATTCTAGACTCCTAGGGGGTCTGCTGGAAAAGAGATCTGCAGGCGTAGCATGACGCTTTCTATTTCTTGGAAGACAAGACATAGCTATTTCCATACAAAGTGACATTTCGTTTCTCTATTTTTGACATCGCACCGTAAAAATCCTTCTACAATCCGTCATTTTGGCTTTCGTTTCTACCGATCGTTGTCTAGGTCCGTTTATATTATGTAGACTATTTCAGAAGAAAGATTTCTATCCCAAACGTCAAAATCACACTGACAAGTGACAGTTGTCTAAGGTAGTGAAGACAATTTGATTTTGTAATCGCCATGCTAAAGACAGTAGAAAACTTATTACTCGACGGCCACAAAGTATAAAAATGGAATGGAAAAATGGAATTTTTCAGTTTTTGTATAGAAAATGTCAAAAATTATTACCATGTTCAGGTTTAGGTTTAGGGTCGAAATTTTCATCATTTTTGCGATAGGACACACCATTTTCGAGATATAAGCAAAATAAAATAAAAACGTGAATAAACTACTGAATTTAGTAAAAAGTGCAGTTGACTGTTTCTACTTTGCTGCCGTCGTACTGTCTTCACGGAACGTCATTTTTGTCTATTCTTCCGTCGACAAAACCCGTTTCTATAATGGTCATGCTACGCGTGCTGCTATTTCATAGAAAGTGCAATACCTATTATCAGACGAAAAATTTCAACGCAGGGGGGCTCAGAATCATGTACAGAATCCATAGTGACAGGTTGCGCGTCGATGTCCCTTCCACCTTGTATGTATAATATACCAATTCGTCCTGCATAGGTAAGCGTGCGACTTACACCTAGGTATGTAGGACGAATGGTCAAGTGGGTACAAGGTAAATCGTTGTATCATTGACTTGTACCTACGTGAGATTACATATACATACAATTTGTTTAGTCAATTTAAACATGTCTGTTTTCCCTTCATTTATTTTATTATTTATGTACACACAGTAAAATAAATACAGATACGGCATATTAGTATTAAGTACAAAGGTACTGCTTATTTCTTAAGAAATTTCTTGCAGCTGACCTGCGAAAGGAGAAATGAAAAAGAAATGTAGACAATAGTGTGTGAGAACAAGAAGAGAAGAATTTGATTCGTGACGTCTTAAACTAGAATATTAAATATACTTACATATAATGCAAAATAAAAATAAAAATAACACATACTTAAATAAATACATAATGCTAAAATAAATAAACTTATATATATAAATATATAAATTCGCACAGTTAAAAGGAAAGGTAATGCTCTTTTACTCGGTATTTGGAATGAGAAATAGATTTTAAATCTCGAATGCTAGGCGGAAGTGAGTTCCACAATCTTACAGCATGAACAGAGAAGGAATAAGAATAGTAGCTGGTTTTATGAGGATGGGATTTAAGGAGGGATCTAAGATGTGATCTACGCGGTGCGTCGCGAGGGTTTGCGCAAGAAAAACGCTCACGCAGATAGGAAGGATAAGATGGGTTGTGTAAGATGTTGAAGAAAAGACATAAAATCCGAGTGTTCCTGCGTAAGCGGATCGGGAGCCACTTTAGTTCCTTGCGAAGGTGAGAAACATGGTCATACTTTCGCAGACCGAAAACAAAGCGAATGCACAAGTTTTGCAAGCGCTCAAGCTTGTTTAATAGCTCCTCAATAGCATCCAAGTAGCAGGCGTCGGCATAATCTTCATCAATATTTAATTCGTCTAGAGTTTTAAAATTTACCACTGCAATGTTAATTATAATTAATTCGGGGTGAGAGCCTGGTGATCCGTCACACAGGGTATCCTAGTATGGACGCCAGTCTCCCACAAAGGATCATAATTATTATGTGTATTGTTGTCGAACCGCTTGTCTCTATGTTTATAAATATATGAACCTTTGTGAAGAGAGAAAATAAAGATATATTATTATTAATGGCAACAGCAGGTTTGACATCAATGACTTTTTTTTTATTTGTCCTTCACTGATGACAAAAACAGATACAGACACGCTAGGTTTTAACCAGCAAACTAATGACCTACTCATAGCCATTCGAGATTCTACGTAAACGTATAAAAATATTAAAAGTAAGTTAAATATCTTGACTGAACAATTTGATAATCAATACCACAAACTGGGACGTAAGCATATGTACGTACCCAACTCATTTATCTAAGAAGACTTGCTGTTCCAAAAGTAACAAACTACTTTGTAAGCGCACAAGATCAGGCAGAGTAGGCAGTCCAGGGAAGCTATGCCATCCTTAGATGGCAAGCTAATCAGACGTTTATTACAGGACAGGAACTGCCTGCACCTGGTGACGGGGACCATTACGGGACGCTGCTCGCTAAACAAACACTTAAACCACACAATAGGCATAACGGACAGTTGATAACTAAGAACGGACGTTCCAGGTTGCCCGTTGAATTTCAATTTACACATATAAACCCTATGATAGTTCTAAAAACTTTTCGGCAAATAAAAATCAAATTGACCGAAGATCTATGGGGAATGTCAATCAAACTTTGTACATCCATAATCGAGACTATAACACTATACTTAGCTTTGATATTTAATTTGTGTGTAGATCAAGGAGTCTTCCCGAATTTAATGAAATTCAGTAAAGTTATACCACTTTTTAAATCTGGGGACAGCAGACCAGTATCCGTGTTGCCGGTATTCAGCAAGGTTTTCGAAAAGGTAATGCTCAATCAGATGCTTAATCATTTTAACACCACCAAAATCTTACACGATCAGCAATATGGTTTCACCAGAGGACGTTGTACGACTGACGCCGGTGTCACTTTAAGAGTTTAACTCAAAATCAGAGAAATCACTTTAAGACAAAATCAAACAGATGCTCTCAGCAGACCAGGAGACATTATAAACTTCTCGAGGGAGGTGGGCTGGTTGGAATAACCACCGACGCCCGCCATGGCTCACGCACAATGGTCCACCTGAAGGACTAAATGCGGAAACCAAAACCCATAAAGAAGAAGAAGCGCACAAGAAGGCACGTAGTACCAAGGTTAGTGAATGAGCTCCCCCAAAGCTCATATCGCATGTCAAGTCAAAGGATCAACTTTAAAGTGTTCTACAAAAACATTATCTCTCATTGTGTCCATTGCTATATTTGTAACAAACCTCAAGTTTGCGTTACTGCCTTTTTGGTAAAAAGTGAGATTTTTAATCTCGACTGTAAAAATATATTATTTTATAGTTTACTTAGCTTATTTAGGTTTTAGCACATTCATTTTCAAATTTTCTAAATGCTATGCTTTTCTATTTTGCTAGACGTGAACAACTGCCAACAAACTGTTTGCAGTTTGGCAGACTTTATATGATATGTAAATGCTAAGGTGAATCCTCAGCCGTAGCTAGCCAAATTCAAATTTTCTTTGTTTTTTTGCAAATTGAAGCTCTGCTTTAAGTCGTCGTCGGGGGTATTTAAACTTGTGTTTTAAAGCATTAAATATACTTGTTTTCGTAAAAAAACGTCACCCTCTAGACCCTTACTCGACGAAGCGCCACCCCGCGCCGTACCTGAGCCTGTAGCTTTAAATTCCCCAGTTAATAATAATTCTATCCAGCCTGTTCCACCTTGCTGTCCTCCCCTCAGTGACACCCTAAGCCGAGGTCCGTACCCCACAGAGGGTGCCCTTAGCGTGCGGTCACTTAATAATTTAAGAAATTCGCCCCTGGCTGGAGGCTTTGAGTAAAATCTTCAGGCACCCACAGGATAGTCCGGTTAAGTAGCCATGACCTCAGAGGGTCAAAACTACGAGTTGCCATACAAAAAAAAAATGTTGTTGTAAAAAACGTCAGTAGCAGTTGGAATTTTGACCTTCAATATCTCCGTAACCGGAAGGTTCCCAGGCATGGTCCAGTACAAAAAAATTATAACAATGATGGGAAATATAAGTGGCTCTCGGCTTCATTAAGTATTTTTTACACCTGTTATATGGAAGACATTAACAAAGTGTTTTTATTAATTTTTACCTTATGAAAGTGCCACGGATTTGTGTAAAAGTGAAAATTGACACTATTCTTAGTTATAACATAATCTATCACGTAGAAATAATAAGTTGGAGTCAAATTGCATAATAGGCTGTAGTGTTTTATGCAATGAGACTTACAATATCTCAGAGTCGCTATAGCGAGTCCGTGAGGTGAACCACTTAATAGATACTAGCTCAATCATACAAGTACCTACCTATCAAGGTTGTGCTAACAACGGGAACATAAGATTATGCTAAGCAAGCCGCGACACAACACTTTATGGCAACTGGTCTCATCACCCAGTCCATACAATAGGCCTAACTCTCTCATAGACTAAATCGCTACCTTACCGATTATTCTCGGTGATCTCTCAGTACTAATCCCTTCACTTGATCTCTCAGTACTAATCCCTTCACTTGACAGGACTACGACCCTTGGCATCAAACACAGGATACCCCTGTGTTCGCACGTTACGTGGCCTGCGGGTATAATAATGACGCTTCGTTACCTGGAGCGGCGAACTTCCCTCATCACCGATATCGGTTAAGTAAAGCCTTCCTGTCAAACGGATGACCACACTTCAAAGGTTGCCTGCACCCGGATCCATTCCAATCATCAGACCACGGGGCTACTCCAAAGCATCACGTCTCAAATATGTATCAGAGCTACAAGAGAAAACCTACTAAAGTAGTATAGACTGTAATAAATGATAAATGATTTTATTTCTGTAAGTAGGTTTGCACAAACACTTTTACACGTCAATCATATTTTTTAAACTAGATGAGGTAAATAAAAAATAAAATAAAAAAAATATTGTTAGAATAAACACTATACAGGGTGATAGCACCCTGTATAGTGTTATTTTTTTGACGTCGACGCGAAAACTGTAACCATAAAATTAGCACAAAATGATTTTAGACTCCCTAGCGAAGAAATGTATCAACGGTTATAAAAAGAAATGGTTATAGAAAAGTGTAATACCTAAGCGGTCAATATTTTTGGAACAGCAATTTTTTTTTCAACGCTTTGGTGTTCAACATCATGTAGGTACTAAATCCATGTTAACAGGTTGTATGTTGACGCCAAAAAATTTAAAATAAAATAATGTGAGAAAAAATCAATCAAATCAATTAATCTATAAAATAAAATGATAGCGGATAGAATGGACTCGGCGGTCATGCGTCACTTCACTGACCTGCATGTGACAGGTGCAGATTAGTGAAGAATTACATTGTTCCAATTTTATTCTCATTGTTACTTTAATTGTACTAACATAGTTTATAAGATTTATGTTACTAACCTTTTCTATGGACTGTAATTGTCTGAGAATAAACAATTTTATTTTTATTTTTATAAAATGTTTAATTTTTTTATTAAGATGAGTATTCCGTCGTTCTATACCTTCCCTACCATAATGATTGAGAGACAAGAGAACGTGCTTCGGCTAATGTCGGAGCAGTTCGAACCGCAATCGAGTGATAACTTCACTTACTCTACGCCAACACACCGCGGACGACACTTGTTCGTACTACGGAGAGCCCGCACATTTTTTTTGGAAACTTCTCACCGCTAAAATATTTAAAAAAAAATACTGCAAACTACTAAAGTTAAGTGAACATTAATAGTGAGTGAGGTGCAGTGATTTTCCAGCCAAACGACGGGTTGACAAGTGAAGTCACGAGGAGACAGCTAAAGCTCACACCAGTATTCCAGGTCAGCCGTTCCTCCCTTTTTTATCGACAGATGCTCTATGTACTTACTATAAAGCTACAATTTACTAGGTTTGTCTTTCATTGAGTTGAATGTGCCGGCGGCTGAGAGTATGTCATGCTCACTAAAATGTCTCGCTGGTGGTGGCGTGTGTGTTGGATCATTAAGTTCCCTTCAAAATGGTTGAGCTGAATGGTGCTGATCCATACGTCATGTTCGTGAACTGGCGCCCGTCAGTAGGGCCACGGCTTATTTTAATTTAATTTAATATTTGAATTGGCTTTGTCTCTTTATTACGGACGCTTTTCACTTTGTGTATCTGTTACCGGTCAAACCCGATTTTCGGATGAACTAGTTTCTCTACACACGATAGGCCAAACCAGTATCGCCTAGGCCAAACTCGTTCATCCTGTTACCGATAGGATAAACCAATTTAGCCTCGGTCGAATCGGTTTATCCTAGTTAGAATATATCCTATATTGAAATGGCCGTCTAATGTTTGGTATAATAACAAATGCACTAATTTTACTTGAAATAACGTTCATATAATATAATTTTCATATGCTATAATATCAAGTAACCTAAACTCATATGACCTAATGTTTTATATCATATAATTTTCCTTTAATATAATAACATTTAGTATAACGTTCATTTTATATAATTTTCAATATTTATAATATTCATTTTATATAACGTTCATTTGATCTAATATTTTTTTGACCTAAATTTCATGTTTAATGATCACAGTTCTAACCTAACTCAAATGGCACCTAACCTAATCTTAAAATATTCTATGCATGGTCGAGGGTGGACTTGGTGGACGGAGCCCCGCTTGGCGGGGCTCCTACTTCTGGGTGGTTTATAAAAAAATAACCACGAAGGGGATGGCGGGGTCTATTCGCTCGCTTCGCTCGCTCACACGACCCCGCCATCCCCTTCTAGCCTAACCTATCCGAGTCGGGGTGCCCTAAAGTCCAGATTGCAACCAGTTTCTCCTGGCCACGAAACATCCTGTTGGATCAGGGCAAGGCTTCGTGAAATGCAGTTGCATGAAAAACTGTACAACAAACAAATACAATTGTAAGAAAAACAAAGTACTCTGCAATTCTAAGTGCCACCAGAGTAAACCTTGCAGAAATAACTAAATAAGCAAATTGCAGATGAGGTGAGTTCTGTAAATGAATATAAGTTGATCTAGTGATAGATGTGAAATTACTGATTAGTTAATAAATAACTTTAATAAATCATATTGACTATTTTAATTCTATTCCTTTATTCAGTTTACTTTGAAAAGCTTATAGAAGATACAAACTAAGTGAAATTAGTTCAGACTAGGACGTACCAGTTTATCCTAAAGCATGTAAATTCTAACTAGGATAAACCGATTCGACCTAGGCTAAACTGGTTTATCCAATCGGTAACCGGATGAACGAGTTTGGCCTAGGCGATACTAGTTCGTCCTATCGTGTGTAGAGAGAACTGGTTTGGCCTAGGCGAAACTAGTTCATCCTAAAATCGGGTTCGGCCGGTAACATATCGATCTCACATGCATAATTTCGACATGAATAATGTAACCAATATTTTGTAACCATATTTTAATATAAACGAGTGTGCATGGAATTTCTTGCCCGTTCTTCTCCATAGGTACCTACTACGCTTTGGAATGGGCAACTAGCTTCATCTTTCTGACTGACCGACCCCTTGACAATTCAAAAGTGCCAGTAATTGGTTTAATTGAAATAAATGCTTTGAGTTTGAATTTGCTCATCCTCGAACGCGTCATGTAATTAATAACTAAACCCGCGCACATACCAAAGTCTCACAGAAACATAATATCAACACTAAGAAAAATAGAAGCCTCCATCGCGCGTTGATGCCCCTGTCATCCTTTATTTTTTGTGTGGGATATCTTTAAATAACTTCTCCCGCTCTGGACGGAGCGGGAGGGCGTGTCAGACTTTTACTGACTAAAACCCACCCGTGTTCCTTCAGTTGCCTGTGCGCCAGGGCCACGGTAACGCTTTCGAACAATTCGTATACCTACATTATGTTATCTAAATACATCTATCTACTAACATTATAAATATGAAAGTTTGTGAGGATGGATGGATGGATGTTTGTTACTATTTCACGTAAAAACTTCTGAACGGATTGGGATGAAATTTGGCACACAGGCCATGATCTGGGTAAGAACATAAGCTACTTTTCGTCCTGGATCGCAGACGTAGTCACGGGCAACAGCTAGTTTATCATAAACTGTATAATTATAAGCAGTAATGAAATACAAACGAAATGAATAACTTATAATTCATTTGTAATTTGTAGACAAAAATAAACATGCTTTTGTAATTTTTAATTTAATCTAAGTATACAGCGTGTATCAGAAAGCTGTGGTCATATTTAAAGGTGTGGGTCAGACCATCCAACTGAATAACTTTCTCCATTGGACTAACATCTTAATCTCGAAAAATATATCATTTTCCGATACAAAACTTCAATACTTTACCTTTCTGTGCACATTTATAATAAAATTAATAAAATTTTAAACATTTACACGCTCTCTTTTCATGAATGCAAGTATAAGGTTAAGAACTGGCTTCTTACTCTTAACTACGATGAAAAGGAAAAATATTTTATTCGGTAAAGTAAACACACCCACACATACACCCACACTCCACATCCACACACTACTTTCACACTACATTTTCAATAAGTACTCTAAAGTACTACTGTAATTTCTGCATGCTCAAAATTATCATGGTCATTAAAAATCTTAATTGGTATAAAAAAATATATTGTAATGAATTCGGAGAAGGCGCTGAAATCTGAAATACAGGTTTTTACCTAGTTTGGGTTTCAGAGGCTTCATAGGTTTTGTAACTCTTACCTTATTTCAATAAAGATTATTATTATTATACTTATTCGACCCAAATGTATGGATGGGACAGCAAATATTTTTATTCACATACACACAACCTTAAATATGGCCACACATTTCTGATACACGCTGTATAACTCATTTGTAATTTGTAGACAAAATTAATTATACTATTGTAATTTTTTATCAAACCAAGTATGGAATAAATTACGTTTTTCTTTTACGTCAATTCACTTAGACAGACATGATCGAGAGATTATTTTTGTTAATGAGTAAATAAAACTACAATATGTAAAAACTCAACAGAAAAAAAATGTGCTTTGGAGAAGCTACAATGTACTTATACTATACTTATTTATATATGCGAAAATATTAAATTAAAAACAACATGAACAAAAACATGAAATTATTCAAGATTTTACGTATTTTGTTTTCCCTTCTACTCTTATACACGTTGTCTACATCTGCATCCCTTTAATATACTCTCCTATCGCAGGTATGCTGGAAGAGATTTCTTTAGAAATAAGCAAAGTCAAAGTCAAATCATTTATTTCAAATAGGCACATAAAAGGCACTTTTGAACGTCAAAGCATCACTTTGTACGTATTTTTCTGTTCCTTTCTTCTTGTCTGTTTATATATGTGTGTACATAAATCGTTAACTAAATAAATAAACAATATTTCAATGTTTTTGAGGTATTTTCTAAATTTAAAAAACACTGGGCAAGTGTGCGCAGGACCACGGTCGGTCAAAAGTTCCGTGGTCACGATGAATAAAAGTGTCGAATGTAAAATAAGTTTGTATTTCATAATAATAATAAGTATTTCGCAAAGAAACTGAAAAACAAAGGAAGTTTTGCGGTTGCATTCAAAACAGCTATAAGTATAACCGAAAATATGTCAATATACATCGACGATGGAGCAGCCCTACCTAGACCAGACTGATGTGGTTGCGGCTGACGAACTGAGAAGACGTCAATTGTAAAACATTGCTATGGATAAATGAGCCTGTTTTATTAGTTAATTAATCAATAATTTGACAGTACTGTAGTTAAATTTACGTGTATCTTTGAGATAATTTCATTTTTCATTTTAATATTTTTTCCTACTAGAAAAGAAAAGAAAGAAAATATATTTATTTGCAGTAAACATAACGCAAAGAAAAAACACACAAATACAAAAAAGAACGAGTTGGGGGAAAATACGCGTCACATTCACGCAAAACGGCAATCGCTCAGAGCCCCAGCGCTGGTTTTCTGCTAACTTCTTCTCACGACTTTGGTTTTTTTTTCTCAGCTCCTAAGGGTCGCAGCGTGATGTTAAATAAGCCAATAACCTTCCTCAAGAATTGGATTATCCAATGCAACTGGCAGTTCCAGAGATTAGCGCGTTAAAAATAAACAAACTCTTCAGCTTTATTATATGTACCTATAGATTACTAGATTAGCGTGCGCAGACTAGTGACCAGACGGTTCACGCCTTAAAGCGATAAGAACAAAACTAATGTAATTTAATGGTGCATTAAAATAACTTTACCACCTTAGCATAAGCAGAACACAATCAGTCTATAATGTTCCCACTGCTGGGACACAGGCCTCCTCTCTGTGAGAGGGAGTGGGTCGTAATCCACCACGCGAGTCCAGTGCGGATTGGTGTTAACAGCCCGATTCAAACTTTATAGCGGCTCGGAACAGAAGCGAGTCGCTGCGCAGTAACAAATTCACGTGTCCGCGGGGGTGAGGGGAGAGGTACTGCGCTATGAGTAGCGCACTTCAGAGCCGACATAAACTTTGAATCGGGCTGTACGACCCTGCTGATAAATGTCAAGCCATGATAAAAATACAATTCAGTTCATTAAGGACAAATAAAAAATAACAAAAGACAAACAGCTTAAATATCTATATGTACAGGGTCAAATTAAATTAGCTAGCGAAACTACGCATATGTGATAGGTATCGATATCACACACCACACATACACACCCCCACACAAACACACACACACGATTTGACAATTTGTCAAATCTTACTGACAAATCCTTATCTATCACAATAAATCGTAATATCGTTGATCCCGGCTGTCATCCGTAGATCTTTGACAGTCGTTACGGGTAAAGTCCGTAACACACCACACACACACACCCCCACACAAACACACACACACACACGATTTGACAATTTGTCAAATCTTACTGACAAATCCTTATCTATCAAAATAAATCGTAATATCGTACATCCCGGCTGTCATCCGTAGATCTTTGACAGTCGTTACGGGTAAAGTCTGACAACCAGTATTACTTAGGTATCGTGTTACCCAGTAACTGGGTTGTGGAGGTCAGATAGGCATTGGTTCCATGTAAAATACTGGTATTCAGCTGCATCGGGTTAGACTGGAAGCCGACTCCAACATAGTTGAGAAAGGGCTAGGCAGATGATGGGTGGTTATTTTTGAGGAATGCAGAACGCAATGCGCGAGAGTGCGACCCACCCTGCACGGTTCAAACTGTGAACTCTGAGTTTGTTTCGGTCTTTCTTCTCAGAGTAGTTCTTTTCTTTAACAAATTTACACAAATAAATATCATTTACCATCATCATTTACTTATTATTTATAAAGGTCGGCTTCAGGCCAGTCCTGATTTCCCCGCGTCTTAAATTTCAATTAAAGGCTCCTGCAAACAGACGCGACACGCGACGGAAAGGCACCGCTCGTCAAGCGACAGGCGACGCCTGTTTGAAGGAGCCTTAAGCAGGGTATCGGTATCAGTTCGAAATTCTCAGACCAAACTTTGACTTCAATTCGTTAAGTAGCTTTAGCGTCGCATACGCATATGAACATTATATACCTACTATCGTATACTTAGTATAATCATCGAATGACACGCTTGCTCACATTCGCTTAGATGTAGAATTTAAAGCTTTTATTTCCGACCGTCCTTAGGGTTAGTTACAATTTTACTTGACATCTAGTTGACCGAGCGAGCGCGAAGCGCAAGCGAAGCGTCTCCGTTTCAGCTTGGGCAAAATGCTTTCGTATGTCCGGATGTCCGGCTGTTCTCCTCTACAGGTCGTATTTCTCAACCGATTCTCGTGAAATTTCGTGAGCAGGTTCGATAGTTATATGGGTCTTTTTGTCAATTCAGTTTTCCGATTTTTTTTAAAATGGCCTAGATATGGGGGTTGAAAACGTAAAAAAGAAATCTTATTCCAGCCATATCGCACTCTTTGCGCGCGCTTTGTGTTTCAAGGTGCGCGGTGAACATTTATTTTAAGCTATGCAAAGACAGACTCGCGAGGTCTACAGCTCACAGAGCCACTAGTTTTAATAGGTACAGACACCGATTAACATACAATTAAAATTCAGCGTGGAGGTGCATCTACCTCCACAGCATCGGGAAATTCCAATGATCTGCGAACACATTGAGAATACTGAATACTTCGGTGCTGCCGCGAGTATGCGTCAAATGATAAATGATAAATGATTTTATTTCTGTAAGTAGGTTTGAACAAACACTTTTACACGTCAATCATATTTTAAAAACTAGATGAAGTCGGCGTTTCCTATCTGACTACTCTGAGAAGAAAGGCCGAAACAAACTCAGAGGTCACAGTCTCTTTTAAAGTTCAGACATAATTTTGATCAGATCATGTGAAGACCATGTAGATTTGTGTCTGAAATGGTCTTTTGAGGAAAAACCACACAGATTGAGTGGACCTGTCCAGTCAGTGCACGCATTTGTCAGTAATCGTGCAGCGTCAGCGTCATCAGGATGCTCATCTTTTTTTAAATAATGTTGGCATGGTGGCTTACGAATACGTACACTATTAGAAAAAAAAAATATATAAAATAAGTATATTGAAATATATCATTCATTCATTTATTCAAAAGAAAAATAAGGTTCTTATTAGGTTTGAAGTGAAATTGCCATTTGTGAATCTTGCCTTCTGATTAACTTTGTTTGAAACGACTTTATTTTGTTTTCTTTTACTTAGGCCTGATTTTTCAATAATCACATAATTTTTATCTAAGGAATAAAAACTGCTGTTTGACACCTTTGGTAAATAAAATATGTCAAACTGTCATATTATTCGCTAGGCATAATTATCTGACTAATGAAAAATCAGCCCTTAAATGAAAAACTTGTTAACTTTTTCCGCAGCTTCCAACGAACAATTTCGAAAGCAAAAGGACGTATCTCCAATAGGACAAAATGCTCAAAAACCGTCTTTATAGATATGGAAATGAGAATGGGAGGGTTCCTGCTCACCTCAATTTTGCCAAAGAAGTGTACGATAACATGGTTAAGAATAAAGACATAAAAGCTTTGGTAAGTCCTCGATTTCAAAAAGAATTTGCTTGTGTTTTTGTTAGCGTTCGTTTTGTATGATGTATGAAGATATTTGAAGCAAAAGGAGCATGTAAGGATCGTAGCAGGTGGCGTTCTGAAGTTTCTGTCGACTTCCATAGGATACTAGTGGGGCTGCCTCGTTTATGAAGTGCGTCAGGGATGTTCGCAGATGCGCATGTAGATTGCTTTTACGCAACAATGCGTAAAAGGTGCGCTTCCCTGGTGCGCAGGGTGTGGGGCGGCTCCAACAGCGTCTTAAGCATGGTTGCGAGTCGCCTGGGGGCCTAGAAAAAGTAACATTCGATTAGCGATGACACTAGTAGAAAAGCCAAAAAATGTATGGGGTTGACATAAGCTATCGAATGTCACGTGATCATAGGTCAACGCATAGAAATTAGCTAGATAATGTTGACATCGATTCTATAAAACGAATTGACAGCGTCGAACGATTACTTCCGTAGAGATGCGTAGCCAAGTGGCACTTTTTGACAAACTTTATCGCTAGTTTTCGATTCATATGATGGAAATATTAGCGAAAGCGATAGCTATTGTAAAAATAGAATCGCTCCGAAGCGAATGCCATTTGTCTAGGCCCTCAGGCCCTGCAGTCTCGACATTAGATAGCGACAAAAATCTGTCGCTAAGTCGTATCGATTTCAAATTCCTTTAATAGATTTTCAACTTTATTTCCAAAGCATAAGGTTCAAAATCTATTAAAGAAATTTGACATCGATTGGACTTAACAACCGATTTTTGTCGGTATCTATGTCGAGAGTGCCGGCCCAGGCCCTGCAGTCTCGACATTAGATAGCGACAAAAATCCGTCGCTAAGTCGTATCGTTGTCAAATACCTTTAATAGATTTTCAACTTTATCTCGAAAGCGTAAGGTTGAAAATCTATTAAAGAAATTTGACATCGATACGACTTAGCGACCGATTTTTGTCGCTATCTATGTCGAGACTGCAGGCCCAGGACTAGGTATACGTGGGTCACTGTTGTGCCGTCTCTCATGGGATGTCGCAGCGGTGACCAATCGTTATTTCTTGTATGGTGTCCTTGCTTTTGTTTAGTATCTGTGCTTACTAATGTAGTCGAAAGTTTTACTAACAATCTTGTTGGAGCCTTGGTCACTCAAATAAAAAAAAAGTCTATTCTATTCTATGAGTTAAATCCTCGTTAAATTATAAAAGAATATCAGTAGAGGTCTTTAAGAAGGAGCTCGTCTGCGGAAGTACTACCACCATATCTATTCCTGTCGCCAAGTAGCGTTGCTGTGCCGGTTTCAAGAGTATGGGTGCCGATGTGGTCACAGGCGCAAGAGATATTTCAGCTTCGTCTTTGGGATGGCAAAGCATTGGCGACGCCACTAGTATTGCAGATGTCCACAGGTGGTGGTGACCACATACCATCAGGCGGGCCATCGACGTCGGCTTGTTTATAGGAAATATTTAATTGTAAATCATCTAAAAAGTTATATAAACGAGGCTCTTCTTGCTTTCTGGCCTTTTTTTTTAACGGTTCGCAGTAGGTACCTAAGCTGAGGCGCCCCGACCAAATGGGTTAGTTAAGGTTAGAACTACCTTACCTACCCTACCTGTACCAACCCCACTTACCCTGCCTACCTACCTACCTTACCTACCTTACCTACCCTACCTAATCTACCTATTTTCCTTACCTACCTACCCTACCTACCCTACCGACCTACCCTACCTACTTACTCTACCTACCTACCTACCAACTTACCCTACCTACCTATGCTACCTAGCTACTTACCCTACCTATCTACGCTACCCTTCCTACCTACTTACCCTACCTACCTACCTACCTACCCTACCTACCCTACCTACCCTACCTACCCTACCGTCCCTACCTACCCTACCTACCCTACCTATCTTCCCTACCTACCTATCTACCCTACCAATTTTTTTTTTAATCTTCTGGAATTCCTCATGGATGTCCTCCACGC
This sequence comes from Dryobotodes eremita, assembly GCA_917490735.1. Taxonomy (NCBI): domain Eukaryota; kingdom Metazoa; phylum Arthropoda; class Insecta; order Lepidoptera; family Noctuidae; genus Dryobotodes; species Dryobotodes eremita. The sequence goes on along the minus strand of OU823269.1, from coordinate 11,451,258 downwards.
TTTTTTTTTTTTTTTTTGGGTGGGAATCATCAAATGACCTCTCCCGCTCTGGGCGGAGCGGAAGGGCGTGTCAGACTCTTACTGACTAAAACCCACCCGTGTTCCTTCAGTTGCCTGTGCGCCAGGGCCACGGTAACTCTTTCGAACAATCCGCAGCCCCGGCCCTCTCGGTCCTCTCGGACCCCGTCAATTTTGCTGACATTTCTTTGAGGCGCGCGTGGAACACGACGCGCCGTCGACCCGGGCCTGGTCCTTACCGGACGGCGAGCTGCCCATTGCCCGCCGTCCGCAAGCCCGCGCCTACGGTGGCCGGGAGTCGGCAATCGACTCCCGACGCCCAGGGTGTCTCCTCCTCCTGCGGCGGCTAGGGGCGCGAGGGCGCAGAGAATGCCTCTCCCTTTCGCGCTCCGCCTCCTCCTTCGCGAGCATTACTGCTTCGCAGAAGGAGGTGACGGCTTCCCATTCCCTCTCGCTCCGTACCATGGCCTGAACCAGGGCGGGACGCAAGAGGTCGCCGCCGCCGATCGCCGCCACGAGGACATGTCCTCCACCCTGGGGTGGGTGGAGGGGTCTGTCAGACTCTTACTGACTCAAACCACACGGTGTCCTTCTGCTACCTTTAGCCGGGTGCTGGACTGCTTGCGCATTTCATCACGCTGTCCGGCGCCCAGTGCGTCTGCTAGAGTTTCGCGACCTTTACATACTCACAGAAGGAGGCGATGGCGTACCACGCGCTCTCACTTCCGACCATGGACTGGACCATTTCCGGAACCGAGAGAATATTCGCGGCACCAACCGGCGCGACGAGGTGACGGTTTTGCATTGCCCAAGCAAGGCATTCCTCAAGGGTGTGCTGCATTGTGTCGTCGAGACAGTTGCAATGGTGGCAACTGGGTGTCGGTTCCCGGCTTATGCGGCACAGGTACTTTCGAAATCACCCATGTCCGGACAATACCTGTGTCAGCCGGAAAGTAAGAGCGCCATGCCGTCTCTCCAGCCACTCCCTCATAAAGAGTCTTACCGCCGCTATAGCGGCGTGCCCTACCCTACCCTACCTACCCTTCCCTACCCTACCTATACTACCTACTTACCCTACCCACCCTACCTACCTACCTACTTACCCTACCTACCTACGCTACCTAGCTACTTACCCTACCTATCTACCCTACCCTTCCTACCTACTTACCCTACCTACCTACGTACTCACTTACCCTACCTATCTACCCTACCCTTCCTACTTACTTACCCTACCTATCTACCCTACCCTTCCTACCTAGCTACCCACTTACCCTACCTACCTACCCTACCGACTTACCCTACCTACCTACTCTACCTAGCTACCTAACTAGCTGACCCGTCAGACGTTGTCCTGTCAACATTTTTCCTTTGGGCTGTTCCAATTTTTTTTTCTTTTAAACCGCCCCGCTAAAGGGGTGAAAAAAACAAAAAGAACAAATTCAAATCGGTCAAGCCGTTTCTGAGTTTTAGCGAGACTAACGAACAGCAATTCATTTTTATATATATTTATATAGATAGATTAGCGTATCGATCAGTATTTTTAGGATAATAAAATGGGAATTATTTGGGAATCGATTAAATGCATGCCGTTTTTACCATCGAATAACTAACATGTAAAATCAAAAAAAAAAAATGCTAATTCTTCGGGCTCAAGTATGTCGTCACTTTGAGAATGTCAATAGTTTATGCAGTCACGGCCGAGGTCAGGTTTTATCAATATTAATCAGTCAATCACCCCGCGATATCTGTATCCGAATGACTTCTTGTGAGAAATTCAACTGCTAATTTCAATAACGAAGATATGGACATGGTCATGTTTGCGTATTAAGTTACGTAACATCACAAATGTATTCTCTAATGAGGGTTGGCAGAGGTGTAATCGCACACCCATTTTTAGGGTTGCGTAGCTAATAGGCCAAAACGGAACCCTTAGGTGCGGGCCACACAGAAGGGATGTCAGATTAAGACGGGACGCTGACCAGGTGTCCCTTTCACGTATCTTCATTATTCTTCACACAAAATATATTAACGCAATCTGGCACAAAACATACAGAACGGACAAGACGCTATCGTGTTACTTTTCCATGTACATACTAATTGCTGGATCTGCGTCCCATCCTCGTCTCCTGTCTCTTCTGTGAGCCCCGGGTCTTATAATTCCGTCATATCCGTTTGTCCGTCTTTTCAGATGTTGTGCACTACCCAGAATTTTACGGTCCGGGCGCCCGCGGGCGGTTCGACTTTCGAGCGAATGTCACGTGATTTACCGGCAAAAGTATGGAGATTTCACATCCGGACAGTAAAATTCCGTATAGTGCACAAGCAACCTTACACTGCTATTTTACTCCGAGGTTATTATCACTATATCGATGACATATTATGATAGTACCCTTATCGGTTGGTGATGTTTTTCAGAAAAGTCACGTGCGTAGTACTCGCAACCGGCGTGCGTGTATGACCAGATGTATGAACGTAAACGAAGCAAAAGGAGTATGTAAGGATCGTAGCAAGTGGCGTTCTATAGTTTCTGCCTACCCCCATGGGAAGAAGGCGTCAGTAAATGTACGTTGCTTTTTTCTCAGATTAATGCTGACACTGAGGAACAAATGTCTTATGGAGAGTTAGCTCAAATGACAGCTGATGTCGCTCTCTCACTCTCTCGTATGGGCGTTGAAAAGGGAGAGGTAGTCTGTATTTGCAGCGAGAAGAATTTTGAGTACCTACCTACTGTGATGGGGATTATGTGTGCGGGAGCTACTTTTTCTCCGACGGATCCAACTTATGGAAGTTGTGAGTGGTCTTTATATTTTACAAAAACAACGCTTCCCTTTAAAACTGGTGGGAGTACTTCAAGGAGCTCTACAGACAGCAGCGACCAGCGTCCTCTTTTTCTTATTCTGAGACCCACTAGTCTGGATGTAAAGCATATCGACAATTAAATCGGTAGCCAAATCTCACTAATTTTGATAACTCATGCATAATCATCATCATTAAAAGCACTACATTACCCAATGCCAGAGATAGGCCCCTCTTTGTTGGTGTCAATCTCCACACTCCCACGATGGCTGTCAAATCTGTGGCGGCAATCTGCGAGGTAATTGCGTAATAGGTATTGCGTATTGCGTAATTAAAGTCATTGTTGTTGAGGAAATGTTATTACAGCATAGAAGAGTTTCTCAAAGATAATAGTAGTCGAGCTAATATGTGATTGTATTTTAATGACTTTATGTAATCCAATATTCTATCATGACATTACACCTTTATGAATTGTATTGACATACTCGTACATTTCTTTGAATTGAATTTATATTGTATAATTATTTTGAATGATATTGAATTAGATTATTATAATTAATATTATGACTGTAATGTTAGGACCAATGTGTAATGTATTCTTTGTTTTTTTTTCCTGGCTTTGTGTTACATTTATTGTGCAAACTACTGTTCGACACAAATGTAAATTTGTTGAGAATAAATAAATAAATACACTTACAATGGGTCTTTAACAGCAATGGATTAGGAATCTTCTTCAAAATTCTTCGGATTGTGATTGAAAGTGAGTTATGCCATTGGAGTGCTGTGCATAGCAACTAACATGAGATGTGAAAGCCCAGCTCAGCTCAAACACTTGGAAGTGAGTGATACAGGTTTTTGGAGCTATCTTTTGTAGTATAACCTAAAAAAATATTTGCCTTCCGCGCCTCTAGCAATGCGGCTAGCCATATAAGCTAGCCGCATCGAGAGAGCGAAGCTACAGGATGACCCACGCCACCCTATACATAACTTCAATCCAGTGCCACAGAGGCTTAAAAGCTGCAAAATTTATCTTGGGTGCGTGAGTCCAGCCAATGGCAACCCCTCCACAGGAAGATGTGATCTTTGGCAAGAACTGCTTAAACCTTCTGATTTCTATATTGAACCATCAGGGAGCCTTCCATCCTGCCAGGGTCGCCGGTTTGTCCGAGAGGGTTACGGTGGCCCTGGCACACAGGCAACTGAAGGAACACGGGTGGGTGTTAGCCAGTAAAAGTCTGACAGGCCCTCGCACTCCGCCCAGAGCGGGAGAAGTTATTTGATGATTGCCCACACAACAAAAAAAAAAGAGAGCCACCCATCGGGGCACAAGTTACCGTGGCCTTCTTGGAAAACTTTAAGTGGGCTTCGTACCCAAGTAGGCTGCAGCAAGGACAACCTCCACAAGTGGAGGTTCATAGACGGCTCAGACCTCCGGTGTGTATGCGACGTCTCCCCGCAGACAATGGCTCACCTCCCATCTTGCGCCTCCTGCCCTGTCACCTGCATACGTAAGGACCTAATAGCTACGTCAGCGAACGGTATTCGCGTTACTGAACAATGGGCCAAACAAATTAAAAAAAAACTTTTTATATTTTTTTGTGTGATTTTAGCCATCGCCACACTAAGAAGACCTAGAAAAATATAAATGCTTAGGAACTCTGATTTTTACCAGGTTTTCGGTAACTGACCAACCTCTAATCACCCTTTTCTCCATCCACAGTCCCTCTGCTCCACCGAGTCAAGATAGTTCGCCCAAAAATCATGTTCTGTTCTCTCTCCGCTTATGAAACTCACAAAGCGACCTTCGAAGAAGTCGGGAGCATCGAACATTACATTTTATACGGGAACGAGACAAAAGGCGGTGCTGTCCTTTTCAAGGACTTTCTGACCGAGACCACAGAGTTGGAAAACTTTCAAGCTGTTCCTGTCAATGGATGGGAAGACGTGGCTTTTATAGTGTATTCATCAGGAACTACTGGACTACCGAAAGGTGTTCCTGTCACTCATTTGGGTTTTTCGTTGAATTCGCAGAATATTGTGACGGAAGAGTGAGTAATATCCATCCTTACTTTTATACTATTAATATTATAAATGTGAAGTAACTCGTGTCTGTATGTTTGTCTGTTACGTTTCACGCCCTGACTGATCTTTTTGTATGCACGTGTTTATGACAAATAAACCTATTTTTCTTTACATTACATAACATAACATCACGTTTGTAATTCTTGGAAGGATTAGGCAGAGGTGTACCTCCAATAGTACACCCACATTTCGCCAGTTATGTTTAAGTCCCATGTAATAGGGGGCGAGCCTATTGCCATCAACCGGGCACAAATCCAGACTCCGGGCTGCTACTGAGAAATTCCTGATTGAAAAACCTAATAACAGTTAACACGACCTGGTAATCAAACCCACTGTAAAGTAAAGGCGCGGGTACTTCCTCATATAACTATTGAAAAACAAAATTACGAATCTTAGAAGCCATGTGCCTTAGTTTCCCATAGCATGAGCAAAAATGACGAAGTTCCTTAATTATAACATTCACCCATGTTTAAAAAACCGATGAATTTTCAAGGATCCTTGAATTTATAAGGAACTCGAATCATGCTTCTAGACCACATAGCGGCTTAGGCTGTGCATCTTCTCTCAGCGAGTGAGTGATTGAATCAATCAATCAACCTAGCCTATCGCAGTCCACTGCTGGACATAGGCCTCTCCCATGCTGCGCCACAACACCCTGTCCTCCGCCTTCCGCATCCAGTCTGTCCCAGCAACTTTTTTGAGATCGTCAGTCCATCTAGCTGGGGGGCGTCCCACACTACGCTTGCCGATACGCGGTCGCCACTCCAGGACTCGTCTGCTCCACCGGCCATCAGTCCTCCGACAAACATGACCAGCCCACTGCCGCTTCAGCTTGCTTACTCTGCAAGCTATGTCGGTAACTCCGGTTCCTTTCTGGTGAATTAATGAATGAATTTAAGATCTTTATTAAATAGATTGTCTATCCTGTCAGGTATAGAGGCGAAAGTATCTACAACTCCAGGGAATTCTACTATACATACGGACTGATGTATGCACTGGCGTGTCTGAGAGTAGGTGCTTCAATGGTGTACAATCCCAGTGGCGGGGAAAAAGCAATGTTGGAAGCGGTTCAGAAATATAAGGTACGGAAATAATTATTTTCCTACTTGGTCACTTTCATCGCTTATTCAAAACAGTGGTGTTTTGAATAAGCGATGAAAGTGACCATATCTGTCGAATATCAGGCGACCGATGGGCCAAAATTTCGATACAATCAGCCTTATTACAAAACAAGATATTTCTTTAGACCTAGGTTCAAACCAGCAGTCTTTGGGATAACCATGCTCTAAAAGCAGACAATGCCCCGCGCATTCAGTACAATAATGCCTTCAGGGCGAGGCTGTTGAGGCTTCCACCTTACTGCAGTGCGTGAGGTATGTTCGCTGATGCGCACACTGACGACTACTTTGCGATAATGCGGAAGAAAGTGACCTCAGTAATATCCCGAGTGAGGGGAAGCAGCAACAGCATTCTGAAGATGTTTGCTGAGAGGCTGGATGGGCCTACAATGGGGAGGTTTACCAAGCTACATGTTGGCAACAAAGCTTGTTAAACCTTCCTGTGATTTGATTTGATTTTTCTTTCTTTTTAGTGTTCCTGCATATTACTAATATAGTTTTTGAGTAAGATGTAATACTAACACCCTATGGGCCTTGATGCCAGAAAAAAATTTTTTTTGAACCATCGAGGCATTTACAAATTCGAATTTAATTCCGAAAACGTGAAGTCATTAAAAAGTAAAAGTAGTTAGTTGCAAGATCTAATTATACAAAAGCTGATTTTAAACCAGAGATTACGGCCAGCTTTTACCACAAAACACTCAATGCATTTAACGGTAAACCGTTTTGTAAACACCATACTGTCTTTGTCTTCGTTTCTCTATGACCCTGCATCCTAATTGCTTATCACACTATCAGTCACAATCTCAATCATTTTGAAGGAGATTGCTAATCCCTTGCGTTCAAAAAATGTGTCTGTTAAACACTAGAACTAAGTACTTTATTGTTGTTTTGTTTTGACGTAACAAACAATAAAGTACTTAGTACCGAATTCAAATTATTATACACAATAAATCTAATAATTGATGGACATGGAAATTAGCATTCGTTTGTATTCAGAAATGCGATGAATCTCGAGGGACATTAAGAAAATAGTTGTAGATACTGTATGCTTATACCGCATTTGTTATCTTCACATGATTGACAGGAACAGCCGGTGTATTCTTTAAAAATCTCACCGTAAAAACTTACGTGAAGTGATCTTGAAGTGAGTTGTCTTTCCTCTTGATGCTAGGGATTGACACGATCGAAAGCTCACTCACTTTAAACTCACTTCAACTCCTTAGGGCCTGGACACATCACCACGGCGCGGCGCCGCCACCGTGAAACGGCACGACGCCATACCGCGCCACGACACCGAGCACGAGGCGCCGCACCCGCTCGGCAGTAGATGTTTCACCATCACAAAGTTCGTACGTGTTAGTGAAAAAAAAGATGGCTGATAATACCGAGAGAATTGAGGATTATAAGGACAAAAAAGTCTTGCACTAACACGTACGAACTTTGCGACAGCGAAACATCTACTGCCGAGCGGTTGCGGCGCCTCGTGCACGGTGCCGTGGCGCGGTACGGCGTCGTGCCGTTTCACGGTGTCGGCGCCGCGCCGTGGTGATGTGTACAGGCCGTTTTCACGGTGAGATTTTGATGGAATAAGTCGGCTGAATGATGTTTTAAATTCGAGATCTACGTTTTGGAATGGGCAACTAGCTTCAACTTTCTGACTAACTGACCGACTCTTTGACAATTCAAAAGTGCCTGTAAATGGTTTAATTGAAATAAATGCTTTTAGTTTGAGTTTGAGTTTGATTCGTTTAGCGCTCAATGCATCGAGTGTTTTGTGGTGCAAGTGGAAATAAAAAGCGACTTTTATAGTTCTAGTTGAAATAACGATTTGACTTTGAAATTTAAATAATCAGCTCTTAAAATTTATTACCTCGTCTTCTCTTACCAGATAAAACTCCTGCAACTAGCACCAATGATCATCACGGAGATGATCAAATCGTCCATTTTGGATAACTATGACGTAAGCACGGTGCAGTACATCGTGTCCTCGAGTACTTGCATTCGGGAGGAGGCTGTGAAGGCTATTAAACAGCGGTAAGATTCATCATATCGCTTCATAGTCTTCGCATTGTCTAAATAGTGAATTTAGATAGTGCGCGTATAGACGCACTATGCAGTTCAAATTGGTTTGTCGTGGGTTTGGTGTGTACTTTATCTTTTTGTTATGTGCGCCATGTTTGTGCAGATTATTTTTTTCTTTCTTTCATTCTAGGGTTCTTTATTTAGGTCTATAAATTTGAATTGTTAGTGACTATGTAGCGGCATCCAATCGCCACATGCGAGCTACACGTCACAATGGCGTCACGCAAAATCCTGCATCGCGCAAGCAGAGTTTACCGCGCAACTAGCATATATACAACATCCCGACATCAACCGTCGGGCAGTTGCCCACCAGACACTACACCCGTCTGGTCGGAGGATCCTCCCTTTTCTATGGAGGTTTGAGTGAACTTTACACCCTGTTCCTCATACCTCTATACTGCCGCTACAACTGTAATGTTGGTGTGTTAATTAGAATGCAATAGATTTAATACCTACCTACTATGTTGAGAGATGGTTGACCGGTATGACTATCTTGGCCATATGCTTTCTTTTGGCAAAGACCATCAATAAACAGAGACATCGAGAAGAATACAGTTTCGGTGGACCTCATTCAGAAAACCGGATGACATTCTGAGATCAGCAAAAATGCCATAATGTCTGAAGTCCCGCCTCCATAACCAGTGTGTTCTGCCCACCATGACATATGGTGCTGAGACGTGGACGCTGACGCAGGATGCTGTGTACAGGCTGAGAGTTGTATGGAGAACCATGGAGCGTTCTATGCTTGGCATATAAAGCTTTTTTTTTTGGGTGGGAATACATCAAATGACCTCTCCCGCTCTGGGCGGAGCGGGAGGGCGTGTCAGACTTTTACTGACTAAAACCCACCCGAGTTCCTTCAGTTATCTGTGCGCCAGGGCCAAGGTGACTCTTTCGAACAATCCGCGACCCCGGCAGGCATCGGTCCCAGCGGACCCCTTAAATTTGTGCTGACAACTCTTTGAGGCGCGTGTGGAACACAACACGCCGTCGAACCGCCCTGGTCCTTACCGGACGGTGAGCTGCCCGTTGCTCGCCGTCCGCAAACCCGCGCCTACGGTGGCCGGGAATCAGCTATCGACTCCTGACGCACAGGCTGTCTCCTCCTTCGGCGACTAGGGGCATGAGGGCGTAACGATTGCCTCACCCTCACGCGCTCCGCCTTCTCCTACGCTAGCATGACTGCTTTGCAGTGAGAAGCAAGCAAGAAAAGTGAGGCCTGTGTCCAGCAGTGGGTGAAGGGGTGCTGTGGATGATGATGACGAGGTTAAATAAAAAAAAAAGGTGATACTATTAGCTGCTGGACATACACCTTTTCTATTTATTGTTTTTTTTACTTCCAGGTTACCGAACCTGGTGTCAGTTCTCCAGTTGTACGGAATGTCTGAAGGAGGCAGTATCTGCAACGAGCTGGACCGTCCCACGGTGTCTAGAGCCGGCAGTTCCGGTGTGCCTGGCTACGGATTTGTGATTAAAGTAGGTTTTTCTTTACATTTCTCACGGCCAATATTTCAGTGTTCAGATAACTTTTAACAGAAAAATAAAAATTGCGGTAATTTAACAGCTTTTGTTTCCAAACTATTATTTAAAACTAGCATCCACCCGCGGCTTCGCCCGAGTGGTATGTCCATAGCCTAGGTCCTTCCTCAGGGTTCAAAGTATCCCCATACCAAATTTCATCAAAATTGGTCTAGCCGTTTCGGAGATTAGCCGGAACAAACAGACAGACAGAAAAAGAAAAATTGCTTGTTAGTTCCGCCTGTTACCTTTTAACGCCTGCACGGCTGAACGGATTCGGATGAAATTTGGCACAAGGATAGGCTGTCACCTGGGTTAGGACTTTCTGGTAGTATATTCGCGAGGGACAATTTCAGACTCATACGCCGGCGAAGCAAAAGCTAATCTATACATCTATACAAATAAATAAAATTGAAGTGTCTGTTTGTAATGTCAAAATAACAGCTTTTTACTAAATGTTTATGAAAGTATATACGGGACTTATAACAAAATACCATTTTTTTAAATTTTTAACTTGGGTCTGTCTGTCTATTCCGGGGAATCTCCGAAACGGCTGGACCGATTTTGACGGGACTTTCACTGGCATTTATCTGATGTTATAATGAGTAACATAGGCTACTTTTTGTACCGGCAGCACGGTCCCGTTGGATAATTGCCGACATCCACGCGGGCGAAGCCGCGAGCAGCAGCTAGTGAAAAATAAAGTTGATGATCAATGCTGTTTCTGTGCACCTTGTCTGTAGGAGGAGTTGTTTTTACCCTGTAAAGTTTTTAATGTAATTTATGATCCAGGTGGTGGATTTGAAGACCAGGGAACCTGTAGGTCCTAACCAAAGAGGGGAGATCTGTATCAAGGGACCCAGTATTATGAAAGGTAACTACATTTTTTGTACATCATGTTTTGGATGACATAAGCGACTCTTCAGAAATTGCAAATCCGATTGCAAAAAATCACTGATAGAAAGTTTTATGGTTTAAATCAGACACTTCACGCAGACGAAGTCGCGGGTCGTAGCCCTTTGACAGCAAGACGTTGTCATGCCAAAAATGTATGATTACTGTCAGGCGATTAGCGATTTAGATTCGCTCGCACATACTAATCCCTTATTTATTTCTTCAGCATATTTAAACAACGTGAACCCTGACTGTAAGGACGACGAAGGTTTCCTGAAGACTGGAGACGTCGGCTACTATGATGACGACGGGTACTTCTACATCGTCAACAGGATTAAGGAGCTCATCAAGTTCAATGATATCTCTGTAAGTCACATTATCTTTTGACAGCTCTTTAAATACCACAGAAAAACTTCGGTACACCTCATCGTATCTTGAAACGGTTTACGCGGCGATGTTAACACGCTGTATAAATTCAGCGTGTAAACATCGACCCGGAAACTGTTAGAACCATGAATTCAGCAGGTACATGATTGTGATCCACCAGAGTTGAAGTTTTTTGTGTTCACTTCGACCGTGTTGGTATTGTACATTTGTATGAAACAGTAGGGTTTTTTTTAATAATCTAATTCATGCAAATATGCCATTTAGCTAAATTATTACGCAAAAGTTTTAATTTTCTTAAAAACATTGTAAGAAGTACTCTGATGCGTCCCGATGCGCGCCGGCTGGTGTAAATCGTATTGTAAGCGACCCGACCAGGGATAATTGAAGAATATCGTGTGACTTTAATAAGTAAACCCGTTTGTCCACCGGCACCGTCAGCAGGACGTCATCGAGAACGAGATAATGTCGCCGATACATACATTTACTACGGCCGCGTGTCCACCGCACACCACCGCCTGGACGTCATGTTCGGTTTGAATAATCTCGTAATTCGTTGACGTCCCGTTGACGGTGGCGGTGGATAAACAGTCAAAGAGTCTGTCAGACCCCTCCACCTATCCTAGGGCGGAAAGGATCTATGACGAAGTACAAAGCAGCATAAGACAGTACTAATAAAGCATCCATTAATTTACCCCTTTTTGTCTACAGATAGCACCAGCAGAGTTCGAAGCATTGCTGCTACAACACCCGTCAGTTCGCGAAGCCGGTGTAGTGGGTAAACCACACCCGAAGCACGGTGAAGTTCCTGTGGCTTTCATTGTGCTTCAGCCAGGGTGTAGTGCTACTGAAGAGGAATTGGTGCAGCATGTGGATAGTCGGGTGAGCAGGGACTTATATTATAGCCTGTGGTTGCCAAACCTTACGCAAATATGATGTCGCGGTGATTCGGAGATTGAAGACCTCTTTGGCACCTCTGGTATTGGTTTGAGCACTGCTCTCTGTCTCTGGCTTTGAGCATAGCCCTCTGGCACTGTCTGTGAGCACAGCACTGGCTTCTAGTAGCACTAGCTTCCAGCAGGAATGTCTAGCTGCTAGTAATCCTATTATACAGGGTGGCAAGAACATCAACACGCAACCCGTGACCATGGATTCAGTACATGATTCTGAAACCCCTGCGTTGTAATTTTTCGTCGGTTATTTAAAAAGCAATTTGCTGTCCCTTACAATTTGACCGTGTAGGTAACGCACTTTTCCATGAAACAGCTATTTTTTTCTTGATAACTGGCGAAAACTTTTTACGCTGGTTTAGAATCATGTGCTGAATTCATTGTTACATTTTGCGCGTTGATGTGGCTGCCACCCTGTATAAATAATTATATAATATATAATTATAAATGTTAAAGTTAGTATGTTTAGATATTTGGACGTTTGTTGGATGAAATTTGGCACACTTTGGGATAGTTTACAATCTGGTAAACACATAGCATACTCTTCACCCCCGTAGTACGATCCTGTGGGATACTTTCCAGCGTCAACACGGAGGAAGCCGCGGGCAAAAGCTGCTGTGTAGATAAATGAACTTCTATTTTAAAACAACTATTAAAAATAGTTTCAAAATGAACAAACGAGTACTATCTTCTTCTTTCAGGTAACCTTCAGAATGCGTCTCGCCGGCGGCGTCCGTTTCATCGACCGTCTGCCAAGAGGCGCTGGTGACAAGCTTGACAGGAAAGACTTGATGACAAGGTTGCGTGATGAAGATGCCAACTGAGAAGAACATATGAAGAGTAGTTGTTAGTTTAATAGGATTAGTGCCTTTTCATATGGTTACCGCTGGTACCGGGTGTTTAATGGAGAAATAGATATATATTTACATTTCATCACGCGTGTATACCCGAAGCGTTAGGCAGAGATGTACCTATAGTACACCCTCAGTTCGCCAGTTATGTTTAAGTCCCATGTAATAGGGGGCGAGCCTATTGCCATCAACCGGGCAGAATTCCAGACCCCGGGCTGCTACTGAGAGGTTCCAGATGGAAAAACCTAATAACACTTTACCCGACCCGAGAATCGAACCCAGGTTAACACTTGAAAGGAAAAGTATTACCTACAGCCCTGTTATACTATTAATATTGCGAGTGAGCTCCAAATTAGGCAGTTAGTTCGCTATCTTGGCGCTCAAGATGTGATTTTCTAGAGTAGAGAGATAATTTAGTGACAGTCAGACTCTTGTGCTGAGACATTTCAGCTTTCTCTTTGGCATCGAAAAGCACCTGGGATGCCTCTGGTACAGTCAGTGACCTGCATAATCCGACCTCTCATCCCATCTTCTTCTTTATAAGAGGGATCAGGTAATGCAGAGTGGTGGAGGTCTGCCCGGCTTGGGCAAAGCACCGCCGTGTCCACGTGACGGCGATCGGCGGCAGCGATCTCTCGCGTCCGGCCCTGGTCCAGGCCATGATACGGAGCGAGAGGGCATGGGAAGCCGTGACCTCCTTCTGTAATGCAGTAATGCTCGCGAAGGAGAAGGCGGAGCGCGTGAGGGTGAGGCAATCGTTCGTGTGTTCATTGCGTCCATGATGCGCAGAGTACGTGGGAGCGTCAACGACATTCTGAAGGTCATCAGTGATAAGCCGTGTTGCACCATTATGGCACATTGAGTGCATGTACGTGTGCATGTACCCGGTGCGTCAAGTGAGTGCAGTAGGTATTTGAATTAAGAGTTTGAGTTGCATTTGTTACTAACATAGCATAAGTACTGTGTATTACAAACATTATATGGATCAAGGCCCGGATAAAGTTTTTTTTTTTGCGCCCTCGTGCCCACAGTCGCCTCAGGAGAAGACACCCTGGGCGTGGAGAGTCGATAGGCGACTCCCAGCCACCGTCGGCGCGGGCTTGAGGACGGCGAGCAATGGGCAGCTCGCCGTGCGGTAAGGACTAGGCCCGGGTCGACGGTGCGTCGCGTTCCACGCGCGCCTCAAAGAGATGTCAGCACTATTGATGGGGTCCGATAAGGCCGATGCCTTCCGGGGTCACGGGTTGTTCGAAAGACTTACCGTGGCCCTGGCGCACAGGCAACTGAAGGAACACGGGTGGATTTTAGTCAGTAAGAGTCTGCCCTTCAGCTCCGCCCAGAGCGAGAGAAGTCATTTGATGATCTTCCACCCAAAAAAAAAGGAAATGCAGAGTACTGACCGTACTGCAGATGTTCATAGACGGAGGCGACAATTTACCTGCTTGTAAACCATCCAATAAAATAAATGATAAAATGTGCAGAGGGCATAGACAAAGTGATATTCTAAAAGCGATAACAATGATGGAAAAGTAAAAATCGAAGGGACTGAAAGCGATCTTGTCACTATGTCAAGGACCTCAGGCATATTGTGCAAGTATCCATACTTACCTAACTAGATAGATACATACTCAGACTACCACGTAGTCAACAGGATTTTTTATAATTTCTAACATGACAATAATACTATCGTGGACCTCCACGGCATCACTATAACACAAGGAAGTAAAATGTCTGGAAATATGTGAAGACGCTTTTCTGTCGATGATAAAGAAAGAAAGAAAAATGCGTTTATTGGCATTTCAGCAACAAAAATACACCTTTAATTAAACTAAACAAACGGAAAACAAAGATTATAATACCAAAGGGGCCTCAGCTCAGCATAATATCAGATGACAGCACAAGGTGTACCACCTGATGCTGATTTTCAGCTGCAACCCACGAATGCCATAAAGTCAAAGTCAAAGTCAAATCATTTATTTCAAATAGACACATAAAAGGCACTTTTGAACGTCAAAATTTACAATAAAATAGAATTGATTCTAGTTGCCCCTTCCAAAAGGTAGTTTCGTATGGAGAAGAATGGGCAAGAAACTCCACCGTTACTCTTTTAAAATGTTTTACAATATTATGTAGGTTCACATTAATTATATAATTATATGTGAAGACGATGCACCTAGAATAAAATTACTATACCACAATAGGTAAAAATAATTAAATATAATGCAAAGACAGGTAAATTAGATATGTGATAGATACATGGTGCCACATATTTACAAATATTGAAAAGTAGATGATTTTTCCAAAATTTTTACAAGTAATAATTTAGTGTGTGTGTGTAAGTCGTTAAGTACATAAGGTAAAAATCAATGTCATAAAAATTATAAATTATACAATTAAATCAGCAACCAGTTTGATTTTGTCTAGACTCTAGATTGTCCTATGGAGCAGGACCAGCATGTTTCCAAGCATTCTTATCTAGGATATAATCCTCTAATTTGTAATATGCTTGTTTACAAAGTGTACTTTTTACATGAGTTTTAAATTTTCTTTCATTTAATTGCAATATATCACAAGGTATTTTGTTGTAACATTAAACTCAGTACCCCATAAAAGATGTATGTACTTTAGATAATCTAAAAAATGGTTGATCTATTTTATCTTTACTTCTAGTATTAAATTTATGTCTATCACTTATTTTATTAAAAAGATGTAGATTTTTTTTCTACATACGCTAAAGTAATAAAAAAATAGGGAAGTGTGTGTCCGTTCTAATAAATTAAAAGGGTTGTGACATGGTGTTGTGTTGTGATTAATGAAAAAGTAAAATAAATACCAATCAATTATAAATGTTTTATTTGCCTTTTCTAGGCAAAAGCTAGTAATTCATAATTTAATTTAGTAAACATTAATTATTTATTCACAACAGCGACATTTTTGACAGCTATTTGCAACTTTGCCAACTTTCAGAATGCAGGGCTTTTTTTTTTTGGAAATGGCATCTCTTTGTTGTGACCCTTAGAGGTCATGGCAACTTAACCGGACTAATCTGTGGCTGCCTTAAGATGACTCAAAGCCGAATTTCAGGGGCGAATTTCTTAATTATTAAGTGACCGCACGCTAAGGGCACCCCCTGTGGGGTACGGACCTCGGCTTAGGGCGTCACTGAGGGGACGATAGCATGGTGAGACAGACTAGATCGAATTGTTTAGATAATTATTATTAAATGCGGTTTTTTTTGTGTTTTTTATTTATTTTTTAAAAACGGTGCCCCACACTAGGAATTTTTTCTGTGTTGTGGGTGCGTTTACAAACATTCTAACTCACATACACAAACAGCCAGACCCGGAACAACTACTTGTAGGTCATACAAATGTTTGTTCCGTGCGGTAATCGAACCCGCGACACGCAGTGCAGCAGACAATCGCTTAACCACTGCGCCAACCGTGCCGTCATCAATTTAACTCATCAAGCATCGTTAATGAGACACAATTGATTATCTATTGTTTTGGCCCTCTAGCGGGCCACCTCGGGCCTGACTAGCTAAAGCTACAGGCTCAGCTACGGCACGTGCTGGCGCTTCGTCGAGCAAGGGTCGGGGAGGAGAATTACGTCGGGGTCATCGCGAGGGACCGCGGCGGCGAGGTCGGAACGATGGCGGTTTGTGTTTGTGCACTGTATTGGTGGCCCTACTGCTCTCTTGGAGGAGGGTTATGGGGTCATCGGGATCGGCTAGGACATGTCTTGGACGGCAGGTACGACTGATACGGAAGGGGGCATAACGGGCAGCCTCGACAACCAGAGGGTTGCGATGTGTGACCGCGAAATCAAAGAAACGCTTGAAAATGCGTTTCATGAATTGACTGATAGTGGGGATTTTAACGTCGAGGCGGAGGTTTTCGTTCCGAACGAACCAAGGGGAACCGGTCATCCCACGGAGGATCCGGTTTTGGAGGGTCTGCAATCTGCATCCTATGGATGTGGTGGGGTTTTACGTGTGCGAAGACCACACTCGCTTAGAGGTCATGATTGGTTGAATTCACGCTGTGTAAATGCGTAATTTGCACTTGAGTGACAATTTGCTACGATGCACGGCTTTCAGCATCCATGCTGTATATAGCCAGTAATACATCAAAATGCAATATGGCGGACTACGAACACATGTTGGCACGTGCCCATACCCTGTGCCAAGGACTGTCCACTTTGTCTAATAAAGTTTTTAGGGTGCTGGTAGAGATTCCAGGGCCGGCAGTCTCGACATAGATAGCGACAAAAATCGGTCGTTAAGTCTAATCGATGTCAAATTTCTATAATAGATTTTGAACCTGATGCTTTGGAAATAAAGTTTAAAATCTATTAAAGGAATTTGACATCTATACGACTTAGCGACAGATTTTTGTCGCTATCTAATGTCGCCCTGGGTATTTTAGAATTTTTTACATACATATATGCTAAAACTGTAATCCCTTTCATTTTAAGTAAATGCGTTCAAAATCGTAGTTAGCAGGAATTCTACGAAATAAAACATCTATAATTGATTTTTTAAACTTATACTTAACACTTATTTTAAAATATCACCATAAAGTTACAATAATAAAAATTATCCATCTATGTCTTAAAACGATTCTTCAAAAGGAAGTAAAGAAAGAAAGAAAGGTCCGGCCTCGTCACCATCGAGGAGGTCCGGCCGGTGCTCGACCTCTGGCTCGGGAGGAGGCACGGCTCCCGGCTCCGTTTCGGGTGACGCAAGCGCTCGCGGGGCATGGTTGCTTCGGGAAGTACCTGTGTCGCATAAACAGGGAGCCGGACGCCCGGTGTCACCACTACGTCGACTGCCGGGAGGACACGGCGCAGCATACGCTGGCAGAGTGTGCCGCTTAAGAAGAGCCGCGCCGTGCCCTCATCTCAGGAATAGACAGTGACCTGTCGCTGACGGCCGTAGTGAATGCTATGGTCGGCGGCGAGGAGTCCTGGGACGCGGTGGTTTCCTTCTAAGTAACAGTCATTTCGCAGAAAGAGGCTGCGGAAATGGAAAGAGAGATCTCATCCGCTCACCCAGCCCGCAGCAGGCGCATCGGGCGTCGTCGGAGGGCGGACAAAGCCCTCTTCCAGCCCCTCTAAATGGGTCCAGGGGCGATGGACCCGGCGACGTCCGTCGCCCCCCACACATCAGAAACCGAGGTGGCAGCGCGTAATGTTCCACGCGCGCCCTTCTTAGACGTAGTCAAACACCCACTCCTCCCCCCGACCTGAGGAGGCCCGCCGAGGTGAGCCGACACCAGTCGGGGGTTGCGGAAGAATCGTACGTTCCCGCGCCCCCGGCTTAGGTGCGGGACGGAATACCGGGGTGGTTTTCAGTCAGTAACAGCAACCCTGCGTAGTAAGTACTTTTTGACACTAATTATGCACTTTTATACTTGATGAAAATAATAATTAATTTATTAATACCTTTTTTATATTTTTTTTTTTGTTTGGATTTCCTGTGCGTGTCCCAAATAAAATATTTTTCTTTCTTTCTTTTCTTTCTTTGATGATATTATCGTGCACGTCCACCATAAAATGTATAGAAATACGCGCAGAATATAACGTTATCGTCGACGGAAATTGTTAAGCATTTCTGCATAAGTCGACAAAGTTACAAATAAACAAATGATAACTTATCATATCCGAGGTGAAGTGCAAAAATGAGTTTGAGTTTGAACGAGCTCGATTCGTGAAGATGTACTCCCTGGAAATAAACTTGCCGACCGACGCCCATATGGGTCCTAGACAAAGTGACAAAATCGCTTTCAAAGCATTTCGTATTTCTGCAACGACTTCCAACAGGATTGTCATAAGCTTTTCGGTAGCATATGTCTGTCCCATACATTTTTTAATTTTCCGTAATTTTTATAGCTATTAGAATATCACTTTGTCTAGGCCCTCTGTACATTTTATCATTTATTTTATTGGATGGCATACAAACAGGTAAATTGTCCGTTCAGGGTACCAAAATGTTCAAATTTCAAAATGTCCAATTCCCAAAATGTCCAACTCCGAAAATGTCCAACTCCCAAAATGTTCAACTCCCAAAATGTCCAATTCCCAAAATGTCCAACTCCGAAAATGTCCAACTCCAAAAATGTCCAACTCCCAAAATGTCCAATTCCCAAAATGTCCAACTCCGAAAATGTCCAACTCCCAAAATGTTCAACTCCCAAAATGTCCAATCTTTGGCAATGTGGTAAAGTTCAATAACTCATCAAAGCGCTTTTTTAATACATATGAAAAACAATAAATGCAAAATACTGAAAGAATCAAAATATGTTTATTTTTATAAGTAAAAAAAAAGTAGAAAACCAGAGAAGACCACAACATACCCGAAATCACTATTTTTGTCATAATGTAATATAGAAAAATATAATAATCAACATCATAATTTTTATAATTATAAATTGAAACAAACATTATAGAAAAAAATTATGATGTGATTACTATATTTTTTCCTTTCAGCATTATGTATTTATTGTTTGACATAAGTATTAAAAAACCGCTTTGATGAGTTATTGAACAAAACCACATTCTCAAAGATTGGACATTTTGGGAATTGGACATTTTGGGATTTGAACATTTTGGGATTTGGACATTTTGACCCTGAACAAAATTGTCGCCTCCGTCTCTGAACATCTGTAGTACATACCAGAGGCATCCCAGGTGCTTTACGATGACAAAGAGAAAGCTGAAATGTCTCAGCACAAGAGTCTGACTATCACTAAATTATCTCTCTACTCTAGAAAATCACATCTTTAGCGCCAAGATACAGAACTGTCTAATTTGGGGCTCACTCGCAATATTAATAGTGAAAAGTGGCTGTAGGTAATACTTTTCCTTTCAAGTGTTAACCTGGGTTCGATTCTCGGGCCGTGTTAAGTGTTATTAGATTTTTCCATCTGGAATTTCTCAGTAGCAGCCCGGAGTTTGGAATTCTGCCCGGTTGATGGCAATAAGCTCACCCCCTATTACATGGGACTTAAACATAACTAGCGAAATGTGGGTGTACTATAGGTACATCTCTGCCTAACGCTTCGGGTATACACGCG
Organism: Dryobotodes eremita; assembly: GCA_917490735.1. NCBI lineage: Eukaryota > Metazoa > Arthropoda > Insecta > Lepidoptera > Noctuidae > Dryobotodes > Dryobotodes eremita. Next base: position 11,431,486 of record OU823269.1, on the reverse strand, counting down.
TGATGAAATGTAAATATATATCTATTTCTCCATTAAACACCCGGTACCAGCGGTAACCATATGAAAAGGCACTAATCCTAATAAAACTAACAACTATTCTTCATACGTTCTTCTCAGTTTGCATCTTCATCACGCAACCTTGTCATCAAGTCTTTCCTGTCAAGCTTGTCACCAGCGCCTCTTGGCAGACGGTCGATGAAACGGACGCCGCCGGCGAGACGCATTCTGAAGGTTACCTGAAAGAAGAAGATAGTACACGTTTATTCATTTTGAAACTATTTTTAATAGTAAGTCCTGACTTCCCGAGTCGAGCTGCATGATTACTGACAAATGCGTGCACTGACTGGACAGGTCCACTCAATCTGTGTGGTTCTTTCCTCAAAACACCATTTCAGATACCAATCTGCATGGTCTTCGCATGACCTGACCAAGATTATGTCTAGACTTTAAAAGAGACTGTGACCTCTGAGTTTGTTTCGGCCTTTCTTCTCAGAGTAGTCAGATAAGAAACGCCGACCTCATCTAGTTTAAAATATATGATTGACGTGTAAAAGTATTTGTACAAACCTACTTACAGAAATAAAATCATTTACCATTTGATAGTTGTTTTAAGACAGAAGTTCATTTATCTACACAGTAGCTTTTGCCCGCGGCTTCGTCCGTGTTGTCGCCGGAAAGTATCCCACAGGAACGTACTACTAGGATGAAGAGTATGCTATGTATCCAGGTTGTAAACTATACCAAAGTGTGCCAAATTTTATCCGAATCCGTTCAGCCGTTTTTTACGTGATTGAGTAACAAACATCTAAACATACTAACTATTCTGTTCTGTTGTTGTTGTGTTTGCTGTTCTGGCTTCTAGTAGCGCTAGTTTCCAGCAGTAGTGTCTAGCTGCTAGTAAACCTACTGTACAGATTGGCAGGGATATCGACACGTAAACTGTAACTATAAATTCAGCACATGATACAGATCAGCGTCGAAATTTATCGCCAGTTATCAAAAAAAATATCTGCTGTTTAATAGAAAAGTCCAATACCTACGCGGTCAAAATGTATAGAACAGCGATTTTTTTTTAAATAACGGAATAAAAATTTCATGGCAGGGGTTTTCAGAATCATGTACTGAATCCATGGAAACAGGTTGCACTTCGATGTTCCTGCCACCCTGTACAGTAGGTTTACTAGCAGCTAGACACTACCGCTGGAAGCTAGTGCTACTAGAAGCCAGTGCTGTGCTCACAGACAGTGCCAGAGGCCTATGCTCAAAGCCAGAGACAGAGAGCAGTGCTCAAAACAATGCCAGTGGTGCCAAAGAAGTCTACAATCTCCGAATCACCGCGATATATCATTTAAGTACAATTTGACAACCATAGGCTATAATATAAATCCCTGCTCACACGACTATTCACATGCTGGACCAGTTCCTCTTCACTAGCACTACACCCTGGCTGCAGCACAATGAAAGCCACAGGAACTTCGCCGTGCTTCGGGTGTGGTTTACCCACTACACCGACTTCGCGAACTGACGGGTGTTGTAGCAGCAATGCTTCGAACTCTGCTGGTGCTATCTGGAGATAAAAAGGGGTAAAATAAAGGATGCTTTATTAGTACTGTCTTATGCTGCTTTGTACTTCGTCATGGATTCCCTCCGCCCTAGGATAGGTGGAGGGGTCTGACAGACTCTTAGACTGTTTGTGCACCGCCACCGTCAACAAGACGTCAACGAATTACGAGATTATTAAAACCGAACGTGACGTCCAGGTGGTGGTGTGCGGTGAACACGCGGCCGTAGTAAATGTATGTATCGCTACTTCGGTGACATTATCTCGTTCTCGTTGACATCCCGCTGACGGTGCCGGTGGACAAATGGCCTTATTCTATTAAAGTCACGCGATATTCTTCAACTACCCCTGGCCAGGGCCGGCTATCTCGACATTAGGTAGTGACAAAAATCTGTCGCTAAGTCGTATCGATGTCAAATTCCTTTAATAGATTTTCAACTTTATTTCCAAAGCATAAGGTTGAAAATCTATTAAAGAAATTTGACATCGATTGGACTTAACGACCGATGTTTATCGGTATCTATGTCGAGACTGCAGGGCCGGTCGCTTACAGTACGATTTACACCAGCCCGCCCGCATCGGGCCGCATCAGAGCAATTCTTACAATGTGTTTAAGAAAATTGAAGCTTTTATGTAGTAACTTAGCTAAATGTCATATTTGTATGGAATTCAGTTATTAAACAAAACCTAACAGTTTCATACAAATGTACAATACTTACACGGTCAAAGTGTATGGAACAGAAGATTTTAATTAATAACCTGCAAAAAAAATCAACTCGGGTGTTCCGAATCGTGTACCTGTTGAATTCATGGTTCTAACAATTTGCGCGTCGATGCTTACACGCTGAATTTATACAGCGTGTATGCATCGACGTGCAAACCGTCGTAAGATAAGATGAGGTGTTTCGAAGTTTTTCTGTGGTATTTAAATAACTGTCAAAAGATAACGTGACTTACAGAGACATCATTGAACTTGATGAGCTCCTTAATCCTGTTGACGATGTAGAAGTACCCGTCGTCATCATAGTAGCCGACGTCTCCAGTCTTCAGGAAACCTTCGTCGTCCTTGCAGTCAGGGTTCACGTTGTTTAAATATGCTGAAGAAATAAATAAAGGATTAGTATGTGCGAGCGAATCTAAATCGCTTATCGCCTGACAGTAGTCATACTGTTTTGGCATGACAACGTCTCGCTGTCAAAGGGCTACGACCCGCGACTTCATCTGCGTGAATTGTCTGATTTTAACCATAAAATTTTCTATCAGTGATTTTTTGTAATCGGGTTTGCACTTTCTGAAGAGTCACTTATGTCATGACGTACAAAAAAAAAATTGGTACCTTTCATAACACTGGGTCCCTTGATACAGATCTCCCCTCGTTGGTTAGGACCTAAAGGTTCCCTGGTCTTCCAGTCCACCACCTGGAACGAAAATTACATTTAAAAAATTTACAGAACATAAATCATTCGTCCTACACACAAGGTGTCTAAGTCAAAGTCAAATCATTTATTTCAAAGGACATTTACGTCAAAATTTACAAAAAATAGAATTGATTCTAGGTGCCCCTTCCAAAAGGTAGTTTCGTATGGAGAAGAATGGGCAAGAAACTCCACATAGATACAACATTGATAATCAACTTTATTTTTGACTAGCTTTTAGAAATTGTTCCTCGCGAACCTACTACCAGAGATAAAAAGTATCCTATGTCCTAACCTAGGTTGTAGCCTATCGGTGTGGCTTTAATCTGAATCCGTGCAGCTGTTCAGGCGTTAAAAGATAACAGGCAAAACTTTTTTTTTTCTGGCGGTCTGTTTGTTCCAGCTAATCTCCAAAACAGCTAAACCGATTTTTATGAAATTTGGTATGGAGATACTTTGAACCCTAGGAAAGGACATAAGCTACTTTTTATCGACATACCACTCGGGCGAAGCCACAGGCGGAAGCTAGTTTTAAATATTAGTATGGAAACAAAAGCTTTGAAATTACCGAGAATTTTATTCCTTTAAAAGGTATCTGATCATTAAAATATCGACCGTGAGAGAATTAAAGAAAAACTTACTTTAATCACAAATCCGTAGCTAGGCATACCGGAACTGCCGGCTCTAGATGCCGTGGGACAGTCCAGCTCATTGCAAATACTGCCACCTTCAGACATTCCGTACAGCTGGAGGACTGACACCAGGTTCGGTAATCTGGAAGTAAGAAACGATATATAGAAAGTATCAAAAGTCCAATTCCCGTAATTAAACACATTCAAAATCGAGTCACAATGATATCTCAGGAATAATCAATATACCATGATATACATTCACACGTACGCTCACGCATCCTCTCTCTCACACACACACACACTCACGCATACACACACTCACACGCTCACACACTCACACACTCACGCACACATACACACACACCCGCCCTCACACATCTTATAATTTAAAATTGTTTAAATCTTATTGCATAATATCTGTAAAACTACTGGGAGAAGACACTGATTCCTGTAACACAGGTTTACAACCTAGCGCAGGAGTCAGGTTTTCTACTACAAAGACAAACCAATTTGAACTACATCGTGCGTCTATACGCGCACTATCTAAATTCACTATTTAGACAGTGCGAAGACTATTTGAAGCGATATGATGAATCTTACCGCTGTTTAATAGCCTTCACAGCCTCCTTCCGAATGTAAGTACTCGAGGACACGATGTACTGCACCGTGCTTACGTCATAGTTATCCAAAATGGACGATTTGATCATCTCCGTGATGATCATTGGTGCTAGTTGCAGGAGTTTTATCTGGTAAGAGAAGACGAGGTAATTAATTTGACGAGCTGCTTATTTAAAATTCAAAGTCAAATCGTTTATTTCAATTAGAACTTTAAAAATCGCTGTTTAATGCCACTTGCACGACGAAACATTAATTGTATTTAGCGCTAAGCGAAATTAAAACATCGTTCTGTTCCTGTCAATCTTTTGAAGATGAAAAATACACACAATATACACATACATACAAATACACATACATAAACATTAATAAACTTATGACTTATTCCATTGAAACTACAGAACGCCACCTGCTACGTTCCTTACATACTCTTTTTGCTTCGTTTACGTTCATACATCTGCGTGGTAATTGCGTAACACACTAACAGTAGGAATGGCTTTCATTTTGACAGTTCAACGACATTCATTGCATTATTTTCTTTGTCGAGCAGACAAATTTTTCCAACTTATTAAGCAATGGATTAGCCATAGGCTTCAAAATGATTCAGATTGTGACTGATAGTGTGTTACGTAATTAAGGTGCTGGGTCTAAAGAAAATTTCGTGTTTTGTAATAAGGCCAATTGTATCGAAAATTAGGCCTATTAGTCGCCTGATGTTGGACAGATATGGTCACTTTCAACGCTTATTCAAAACAGTGGCAAAAGAATTATTTCCGTACCTTATATTTCTGAACCGCCTCCAACATTGCTTTTTCCCCGCCACTGGGATTGTACACCATTGAAGCACCTACTCTCAGACACGCCAGTGCATACATCAGTCCGTATGTGTAGTAGAATTCTCTGGAGTGGTAGATACTTTCGCCGGTATACCTGACAGGATAGACAATCTATTTAATCATGGTATAATAATATACTTCGCCAGATATAGCATTCCGAGACACAGTGGTCACGTGGTTGACACAAGCCTACGTCATCACCGCTGTGTTACCAGTAGTGTGTAATAATAACTTCCCAACTACCTTTATTACCTGTGCGAAACCGATAAAATAATGAGGTTTTAACTAACAATTACGTTGGTATATGTTTAAATTGAATTGTTTCGTTTGATTAGAAAAACGAAAAGACAATTTGAATGCTTTATGTATATTTTTTAACAGAATAGTGACTGAAAATGTTTCCATAATTCGTGTTTTGTTGCAATAAAGTGGCAATTGGATAGTGACGTAAGCGAGTGTCACTCTCGGAGTGCCAAACCTTGTTTTTAGACCATGTATTTAATTATGATCTGGAATTCATTCATTCATTCACTCACTCATTAACAGACGACGCACAGCCTAAGCCGCTATGTGGTCTAGAAGCATGAGTTCCTTATAAATTGAAGTATCCTTGAAAATTCATCTGTGTCTAATAACGGGTGAATGTTATAATTAGTTTTTAGATAATTATGTGTGGAAATACCCGCGGCTTTACTTTACAAATACTCGCGGTTTTACTTTACAAATACCCGTGGCTTTACTTTACAAATACCCGCGGCATTACTTTACAAATACCCGCGGCTTTACTTTGCAAATACCCGTGGCTTTACTTTACAAATACCCGCGGCATTACTTTACAAATCCCGCGGCTTTACTTTACAAATACCCGCGGCTTTACTTTACAAATACCCGCAGCATTACTTTACAAATACCCGCGGCTTTACTTTACAAATACCCGCGGCATTACTTTACAAATACCCGCGGCTTTACTTTGGACTGCCTCGCTGGTTTAGTGGTCGCAAGCCTTACTGCTGAGTATAAGGTCCTGGGTTCGTTTCCCAGGACGGGAAAACTGTTATTAGGTTTTTCAATCAGGAATTTCTCAGTAGCAGCCCAGAGTCTGGATTAGTGCCCGGTTGATGGCAATAGGCTCGCCCGGCTCCCTGTTACATGGGACTTAAACATGACTGGCAAAATATGGGTATACTATTGGATGTAAAACTCTGCCTAACCCTTCGGGGATTACAGGAGTGATGATATGCAATGTAAAGATACATAGGTTTATTTGTCACAGAAACACGTGCATACAAAAAGATCAGTTAGGGCGAGAAAGGTAACAGACAGAGTTACTTTCACATTTATAATATTAATAGTATAAAAGTATGGGTGGATAATACTCACTCTTCTGTAATTATATTCTGCGTATTCAACAAAAACCCCAAGTGAGTGACAGGAACACCTTTCGGTAGTCCAGTAGTTCCTGATGAATACACTATAAATGCCACGTCTTCCGATCCATTGACAGGAACTGCTTGAAAGTTTTCCAACTCTGTGGTCTCGTTCAGAAAGTCCTTGAAAAGGACAGCACCGTCTTTTGTCTCGTTCCCGTATAAAATGTAATGTTCGATGCTCCCGACTTCGTCGAAGGTCGCTTTGTGAGTTTCGTAAGCGGAGAGAGAACAGAACATGATTTTTGGGCGAACTATCTTGACTCGGTGGAGCAGAGGGACTGTGGATGGAGAAAAGGGTGATAAGAGCTTGGGCAGTTACCGAAAACCTGATAAAAATCAGAGTTCCTAAGCATTTGTATTTTTCTAGGCCTCCTTAGCGTGTCGGTGGCTAAAATCACACAAAAAAATATATAAAGTTTTCTAAATTTGTTTGGTCCAAAATTTTGCAACGCGAATACCGTTTGCTGGTGCAGCCATTAGGTCCTAACATGTGCAGGCGACAGGGCAGGAGGCGCAAGACGGGAGGTGAGCCATTGTCTGCGGGGAGACGTTGCATACACGCCGGAGGTCTGAGCCAGTCCATAACCCCACACTTGTGAAGGTTGTCCTTGCTGCGGCCTACGTAGGTACGAAGTCTATTTAAGTCTATTTACGGCCACGGTAACTGGTGCCCCGATGGGAGGCTCTTTGATGTTTCAATAAAGAAATCAGGAGGTTTCAGCAGTTCTTGCCAAAGATCATATCTTCCCGTGGAGGGGTTGCCATCGGCTGAACTTTGAGATTTTGCGGCTTTTAAGTTTCTGTGGCACTGGATTAAAGTTGTGCATTGGGTGGCATGGGTCATCCTGTAGCTGCGCCCTATCGATGCTGCTACCTATAGTCCTACGAATTTCTGAAGGCGCGGATGGCAAATATTTTTGTAGGTTATACTACAAAAGACAGCTCCAAAAACCTGTATCACTCACTTCCAAGTGTTTGTGCTGAGCTGGGCTTTCACATCTCATGTTAGTTGCTATGCACAGCACTCCAATCGCATAACACACTTTCAATCACAATCCGAAGAATTTTGAAGAAGATTCCTAATCCATTGCTGTTAAAGACGTTACCGTTGTAAGTGTATAACGCAATTACCTCGCAGATTGCCGCCACAGATTTGACAGCCATCGTGGGAGTGTGGAGATTGACACCAACAAAGAGGGGTCTATCTCTGGTATTGGGAAAATTTGTGCTGTGAATGATGATGATCATGCATGATTTATCAAAATCAGTGCGATTGGGCTACCGATTTAACTGTCGACATGCTTTGCATCCAGACTAGTGGGTCTCAGAATAAGAAAAAGAGGACGCTGGTCCCTGCTGTCCGTAGGGCTCCATGAAATACTCCCACCAGTTTTAAAGGTAACCGTTGTTTTTGTAAAATATAAAGACCACTCACAGCTCCCATAAGTTGGATCCGTCGGAGAAAAAGTAGCTCCCGCACACATAATCCCCATCACTGTAGGTAGGTACTCAAAATTCTTCTCGCTGCAAATACAGATTACCTCTCCCTTTTCAACGCCCATACGAGAGAGTGAGAGAGCGACATCAGCTGTCATTTGAGCTAACTCTCCATAAGACATTTGTTCCTCAGTGTCAGCATTAATCTGAGAAAAAAGCAACGTACATTTACTGACGCCTCCTTCCCATGGGGGTAGGTAGATACTACAGAACGTCACCTGCTACGATCCTTACATACTCTTTTTGCCTCGTTTACGTTCATACATCTGGTCATACACGCACGCCGGTTGCGAGTACTACGCACCTGACCTTTCTGAAGAATATCACCAACCAATAAGGTCACTATATTAATATGTCATCGTTATAGTGCTAATAAACTTGAAGTAAAGTGGCAGTTTAACATGCGGATAGACGGACAAACGGACATGACGAAATTATAAGTCGCGGGAGACACAGAAGAGACGTGAGACGAGGATGGGACGCAGACGCGGCAATTAGTAGCTATGTTTAGTGCTAGATCGCGTTAAAAAAATTCGTATGGAGATTAATTAAGATACGTGAAAGGGACGCCTCGTCTGCGTCCCGTCCTCGTCTCACGTTCCTTCTGTGTGGCCCGCGTCTAAGGGTTCCGTTTTTGCCACTTGGCTACGGAACCCTTAAAATCGGTGTGATATTACACCTCTACCAACCCCCATTAGAGAATACATTCTTGATGTTACGTTACTATTAGGCAAACATGTCCATGTCCATATCTTCGTTATTGAGATTATCAGTTGCATTTGTCACAAAAGATCATTCGGATACAGGTATCCCGAGGTTATTGACTGATTAATCTTAACAAAACCTAACCTTGACCGTCATTGCAAAAACAATTTGCATTCTCAAGGTGACGACAAACTTGAGCACGAAGAAGTTGCACTTTAATGCTTTTTATTTTACATGTTTTTCGATGGTAAACAAGGGCATGCATTTAATCAATCCCAAAAACCCCATTTTAATATCCTAAAAATACTGGTCGAAACGCCAATAATGTCTGTTATAATATACTAACCGATCGTCCTTTTAATCGACTTCAAAAACAGGAGGAGGTTCTCAATTCGACTGTATTTTTTTAAATGTTTGTTAGCTCTGAACTTTTTCTAGGTGAACTGATTGGGATGATTCTTTTTTTATTTGAAAGCTGGTGCTTCTCATGTGGTCCCATATAAATTTGATCAAGTTCTGATCAAAAGTTTTTGAGTTATCCTTACTTCTGCGTATTTTTCCACTTAGATAATATTGATGATGTTTTAATAATTTCCTATCACTGTTATTTAGGCATATCAAGTAACGGTATACAAATTTGTGTGGGGTAGGTACCACAACTAAAAATTGAAAAATTAAAAAAACAAATTCAAATAAATCAGCTGACTTCCAAAAAGAACGCAAAAAAAGTGAAAAATAACAAACTATTATATTATAACTATTTTTCACTTTTTTGCGTTTTTGTGGAAGTCTGTTGATTTTTTTGGAAAAACGTTTTTTATAATGTGTTTTTTGGTCGCAAATCGACAGAAACTACAGAACGCCACCTGCTACGATCCTTATATACTCCTTTTGCTTCAAATACCTTCATACATCATACAAAATGAAGGCTAACAAGAACACAAGCAAATTCTTTTTGAATTGAGGACTTACCAAAGCTTTTACGTCCTTATTCTTAACCATGTTATCGTACACTTCTTTGGCAAAATTGAGGTGAGCAGGAACCCTCCCATTCTCATTTCCATATCTATAAAGACTGTTTTTGAGCATTTTTTTGTGGTTGGAGATACGACCTTTTGCTTAGTTGGAAGCTGCGAAAAAAGAAAACAAGTGTTTTTTATTTTTATTAAAAATATGTAGATTTTATCCTACATACATAATATTTTAATAAATGAATGGGCAAGGTACCGTATTTTTTTTTCATTGTTCCCTAAGAGATTCGCGGCGACGTATATTGTAAATGGCCCTAATAGCTAGAAAATAAAAATGGATTCAAATCATTACATTTAAAAAAAAAACATTCGATATTGATACTCGTCAATCCTGTGAAGTTTATCCGTCCTGCTGCTGACTGGGCAATATTTTTCCAATGGTTAGACTTAAAAGAATTAGCTTTGGGTATCGTGTTACCCAGTAACTGGATTGTGGAGGTCAGATTGGCAGTTGCTCCATGTAAAATACTGGCATTCAGCTGCATCTGGTAAGACTGGAAGCTGACCCCAACTTAGTTGGAAAAAGGCAGGCAGATAACAGAAGATGCATCATAGATAACATTCATAACAGTTTTGCTTTTAATGTTGTTATGATTTTCGTGTAATGTTATTTTGATTTATTTTGTTTTAGTGCTTGTCAAACTTATTGTACCTGGATTATTTGTCCGTTTTCGTAAACTTGCATGTAATTGTGTAGCCTCTGTTCGAGATCCAATAAATAAATAACCTAATCTTTAAGTTCGTTTTGATCCGTGAGAAAAAGATCATAGTTATGCCAAAAGAAATATTTTTATCAAAAAATCATAATCAAAAATATGAAACTACGAACCTTTTTATGTTTAACACAAACACTAGTTTTAAATATTCACAGAAAAAAATCAACACAAGTTAATAACAAATGAAAAATAAAAACATTTTTAATTAAATCGAACACGTCTCTCTCAATACAAACATCTGATATCTACTAAATATTTTTATTAAGGTTTCCTATTATATTTGAGTATTTGGTACATTTATATACGTTTTCTTTTTTTATAGTATTTCAATGACTCAGTAGGCGAAGTCACATAAAAATGAGGGAAGAAGTGCCATTTGAATCTGCCTAGCCTATTCCCAACTATGTTGGGGTCGGCTACCAGTCTTACCCAATGCAGCTGAATACCAGTATTTTACATGGAGCCACTGCCTATCTGACCTCCACAACCCAGTTACTGGGTAACACGATACCCAAGTAAGACTGGTTGTTCAAACTCAAACTCAAAGCATTTATTTCAATTAAACCATTTACAGGCACTTTTTAACTGTCAAAGAGTCGGTGAGTTAGTCAGAAAGTTGAAGCTAGTTGCCCATTCCAAAATGTAGATCTCTATGGAGAAGAACGGGCAAGAAACTCCAAGGACACTCTTTTTAGATCAAGATATTACAAAATCCTGGGTACATTATTCTTGTTGCTTCTATATGCGAGAACAATGAAAAAAAAAAACATATTAAGAAACAATTCAAAATATTAGATTAATAATAAAAATAATCCGTGGCAGTTAAGAGATGACCAGTCTCAACTGACGGCACCCGTTCACGAACATGCCAGAGTTTACCCATAAAGACTGTCAAAGATCTACGGATGACAGCCGGATCTACGATATTACGATTTATTGTGATAGATAACGATTTGTCAGTAAGATATTGTGATAATATGATAAATACAGGGTGGCAGGGACATCGACGCATGGAGGAAACGCCTGGGTGTTACCATTGTATGAATCGCCCGGAGGACACGGCGGAACATACGGTGGAGGTCTGCCCGGCTTGGGCGGAGCACCGCCGTGTCCTCGCGGAAGCGATCGGCGGCTGCGATCTCTCGCGTCCGTCCCTGGTCCAGGCCAAGGTACGGAGCGAGAAGGCATGGGAAACCGTCACCTCCTTCTGCGAAGCAGTAATGCTTGCGAAGGAGGACGTGGAGTGCTTGATGGAAAGGCAATCGTTGCGCCCTCACGCCCGTAGTCGCCGCAGGAGACGCCCTGGGTGTCGGGCGCGTTGTGTTCCACGCGCGCCTCAAAGAGATGTCAGCCCAAACTTAAGGGGTCCGCTGGGACCGATGCCTGCCGGGGTCGCCGGTTTATCCGAAAGGGTTACTGTAGCCCTGACACACAGGCAACTGAAAGCACACGGGTGGGTTTTAGTCAGTAAAGGTCTGACACGCCCTCCCGCTCCGCCCAGAGCGGGAGAAGTTATTTGGTAATATCCGACCCAAGAAAAAGGGACATGGACGCACAACCTGTTACAATGGATTCTGTACATGATTCTGAAACCGTTAAAATATTTCGTTGATTGTTTAAAAATAAACGGTATAAATAACTTTCATATGTATTTAGTAAAAAGCTGTTATTTTGACATTACATACAGACGCATTAATATTTTTATTTAATTGTACTCGTATGTAGGTATACATATCATCATCAGCCTATATTCGTCCACTGCTGGACGTAGGCTTCTCCATGGTATTGTAAGATACACGACTCAGCCCACTATCGACGCCAGCAGTCAGCCACAACTTGGCGCTGTACCACATCCGACGCACTGGAGCATAACGCAGCGCCACCCCGACTCACTGGGGAATCTTCGCAGACAGTTCCGACTCACCGCGAACTATGCGACACCCGGTTCCGACTCACTGGAACCTCAACTGGCCCTGGCAAGCATCGCAAGATACAAGACTCAGCCCACTATCGACCTCCGGTCTCCGGGGGGGAGTGATGTAGCGGCATCTACAACGCCACATGCGAGCTACGCGTCAGACTGACGTCACGCAAAATCCTGCATCGCGCAATCAGAGTTTACCGCGCAACTAGCATATATACAACATCCCGACATCAAACGTTGGGCAGTTGCCCACCAGACACAAGACCCGTCTGGTCGGAGGATCCTCCTTTTTCCATAGAGTATAAGTGAACTTTACACCCTGTTCCTCGTACCTCTATAGTATAATAATATACTTCGCCAGGTATAGCATTACGAGACACAGTGGCCACGTGGGAGACACAAGCCTACGTCATCACCGCTGTGTTACCAGTAGTGTGCGATAATAACTCCCCACCGCCTTTATTACCTGTAAAAATCAGATAAAACAATGAGACTTTAATAAAAAATTACGTTGGTATATTATTTTGGTTGGTTTGATTAGAAAAGCGAAACGACAATTTAAATGCTTTATATATATTTTTGAACAGAATACTGACTGAAAATGTTTCCATAATTCGTGTTTTGTTGACACTCTTTTAAATCAAAATATGGTTACAAAGTATTAGTTACATCGTTCATGTTGAAATTATGCATGTGAGAACGATGCAGAAAGTTAAAAGCGTCCGTAATAAAAATACAAAAACAATTCAAATATTAATCTAAATTAAAATAAGCCGTGGCAGCTAAGAGATGACTAGTCCCTACTGACGGCGCCCGTTCACGAATATGACGCATTGATCAGCACCATTCAGCGCAACCATTTTGAAGGGAACTTAATGATCCAACACACACGCCACCACCAGCGAGACATTTGAGTGAGCATGACATAGTCGCAACCGCCAGGACACATTCAAGTCAATGAAAGACAAACCTAGTAAATGGTAGCTGTATAATGCAATTATACAATACTAAAAGATTGAATTTATACAATGTAAAGACAGTTTTCACAATCTTCAGTAGTTCCAAATGCTAATCAATTAGTTAATGCGCCCTTGTGGAGCAGGAACAGTGTTGAGCCAATCATTTTTATCAGCGATGTAATCCCCCAACTTATAATAAGCTTGGCTGCATAGTGAGCGTTTTATACAAGATTTAAATTTCGTTTCATTCAGTTGAAGTATATGGGGAGGTTTTTAATTTTAACATTTTAAACGGTACCTCATGAGAGATGAGTCTACTTTAGCCAGCCTGAAACCTGGTTGAACTAATTGGTCCCTATTTCTAAAGATCCCTGCCCCTCTTTTTCTGATGTCTTTCACCTCTTTTATTTACTAAAAATATGTAGATTTTCCCTTACCGACATGATGTTTTCATAGATGTATTGACAAGGTACCGTCATGATGTTAATATCTTGAAACCGTTCCCTTAGAGAGTCGCGCCTACGGAGGCCATATGTGGCTCTGATGGCTCATTTCTGCAGAATAAAATAGACTCGACGTCTGCAGCCCGTCCCCCTAGTAAAATACCGTACGACATAATACTATGAAAGTAACTAAAATAGACTAGCCTTGCGGTACCTACATCAGTAAATTGACGGATTTTTCTCACAGAATATGCTGCTGAACTTAGCCGAACTGCAAATAAGGACCCCATTAAAAACAGTTTTACCGACGAATTCTGGTTTTTCTTGATTTAATACTATCTCACAATTAGTTCACACTATCAGACAATAACACTAGTTCAAGACTCTGACATCTTATGATAACTAGAGAGTCAGGAAGTTTATTTTATTGACCGAGTGAGCGCGAAGCGTCTCTGTTTTAGGTTGGGCAAAAATACTTTCGTATGTCCGGATGTCCGGATGGCTGTTCTCCTCTGCAGGTCGCATTTCTCAACAGATTGTCGTAAAATTTTGTAAGCAGGTTCGATAATTATATTAATTTATATGTCGATTGAGTTGTTCGAAATTTTTCAAAATGGCGGAGATATTATATGGGGGTTGAAAACGTAAATAAAACATATTTCAGCCATTTTGATCAAAAAAAGATCGACTCGCGAGGTCTACAGCTCACAGAGCCATAGTACATCTACAGTCGAGATCAAAAATCTCACTTTTTACAAAAATATGTTTTCGCAAACTTGTGGTTTGTTACAAACATAGCTATGGACACAATGAGAGATAATGTTTATCTAGAACTCTTTTAAATTGTTCTTTCATGCGATATCAGGTCTTGGGGTAGCTCATTCACTAACCTTGATACTAAACGATAAATGATTTTATTTCTGTAAGTAGGTTTGTACAAACACTTACACGCCAATCATATTTTTTAAATTAGATGAGGTCAGCGTTTCTTATCTGACTTCTCTGAGAAGAAAGGCCGAAACAAACTCAGAGGTCACAGTCTCTTTTAAAGTCCAGACATAATCTTGGTCAGATCATGCGAAGACCATGTAGATTGGTATCTGAAATGGTCTTTTGAGGAAAGAACCACACAGATTGAGTGGACCTGTCCAGTCAGTGCACGCATTTGTCAGTAATCGTGCAGCTGAACTCAGGAAGTCAGGACTTAAGGAGCTCAACGATTATGGTACGGTACTACGTACCTTCTTGTGCACTTACAAAGTAGTTTGTTACTTTTGGAACAGCAAGTGTCTTCTTAGATAAACGAGTTGGGTACATAATCTTACGTTGCACTTTATGGTTATTAATTTTGTGATAAATGAATCAGTCAAGAGATTTAACTACCTTTAAATATATTTAAGGCTCCTACAAACGGGCGCATCACGCGACGTTAACCGCACGCGACTCAAAAGTACCGCTCGTCACGCAACAGGCAGTGCCTTTGTGTCGCGTCGCGTGTCGCGCCTGTTTGAAGGAGCCTTTGTACGTTTAGGTAGAATCTCGAATCGCTTCTTGAGAAGGTCATTAGTTTTCTGGTTGAACCCTAGCATGTCGTAATGGGTTTTTTGCCTTCAGTGAAGGACAAACCAAAAACAAAGTCAATGTCAAATCTGTCGTTGTCATCATACGTAAAGGTAATTTCACGTAGGTACAAGTCAATGATATAACGTTTTATTAGGGTTCCGTACCCAAAGGGTAAAAACGGGACCCTATTACTAAGACTTCGCTGTCTGTCCGTCCGTCTGTCTGTCACCAGGCTGTATCTCAAGAACCGCGATAGCTAGACAGTTGAAATTTTCACAAATTACTCGTATGTATTTCTGTTGCCGCTATAACAACAAACACTAAAAACAAAATAAAATAAATATTTAAGGGGCTCCCATATAACAAACGCGATTTTTTTGCACTTTTTTGCTCGATATCAACAATGGCAACAGGTAGGCACCTAATTTGTGTACCTACTGTTGTTTACCTAGTCAATGGTACGGAACCCTTCGTGCGCGAGTCCGACTCGAACTTGACCGGTTTTTCTTGTCCCCACTTGACCATTCGTCCTACATACCTAGGTGTACACTCTTTTACAAAATATTTTGAAATTATGCATGTGAGAACTATGCAGAACGTTAAAAGCGTCCGAAATAAAAAGATAAAAACAATTCAAATATTAAATTAAATTAAGCCGTGGCAGCTAAGAGATGGCCAGTTCCTACTGACGGCGCCCGTTCAAAAACCGTTGTTAATTTATTTAATTGTGCCTGTTATTTAATTTATAATATACAGTGAAAGGAACTTCGTTCCAAACGGGTGTCCCACGACACCTTTCGATTATTTTCTTTAAAATAATGTTTAAGTTTGACATCTATTTAAAAAATTGTATTTTATTTGTAACCGACTTCACAAAAAGGAGGAGGTTCTCAATTCGAATGCATGTTTTTTTTTTTTTTTTTAAATTTTTGTTAGCTCAGAATTTTTTTCTGGGTGAACCGATTTGGATGATTCTTTTTTAATTTGAAAGCTGGTGCTTCACATGTGGTTCATTTAAATTTGATCAAGTTCTGACCAGTAGTTTGTGAGTTATCTTTAATACTACGTATTTTTTCCACTTAGTTTATATTGATGATGTTATAATAATTTCCTGTCACTGTTAATTACATATCAAGTAGTGGTATAAGAATTTGTATGGGGTAGGTACCACAGCAAAAAAGTGAAAAATAAAAACTTTTTTACAAAAAACAACCGACTTCCAAAATAAAACCCTACAAAACGTGAAAAATAACTTTAATTTTGGAAGTCGGTGGCCAAAAACGAAAATACAAAACTGAAGTCACCGACTTCCGAAATTAAAGTTATTTTTCACGTTTTGTATGGTTTTTTTTTGGAAGTCGGTTGTTTTATGTAAAAAAGTTTTTTTAGTTTAATATTGCGTCTTATTTGTGCAGAATATACAACTTTTCTTTATTTCTATTGATCTAGTACAATACATAAGTACATAGACTTGTGTTCGTATAAAACCAATGAAGCTTTAAATGAAATCGGTACAAAAGACCTATTTCTAACTATCTGCACTACTAATAAACCCGACCCCAAAAGCTACAAGCCTTAAGTTCTGAGTTGAGCTACACGATTACTGCCAAATGCGTGCATTGACTGGACAGGTCCACTCAATCTGTAAAGACCATGTGTCTCAAAAGACCATTTCAGACACAAATCTACATGGTCTTCACATGATCTGACCAAGATTATGTCTGGACTTTAAAAGAGACTGTGACCTCTGAGTTCGTTTCGGCCTTTCTTTTCAGAGTAGTCAGATAGGAAACGCCGACCTCATCTAGTTTTTAAAATATGATTGACACGTTAAAGTGTTTGTACAAACCTACTTACAGAAATAAAATCATTTAGCATTTCTACAATCCTTAATTTCATTTACTCAAATATCTACCAACATTTTGATCACAAAGAAATAAATTATAAAAGAGATAGCCCTATACAACAACCCACATTGAAGTATTGATCGTAATTCCAGACTTGCGCAGTGTGGCTAGCCATTTTCTAGACTTATAGACTTCTAACCAGTCCGCTTAAACAGTCCACCACCCGCCGTCTGCTGTGCAAGACGAGTCTGGTCCTTTGAGTCTCTGCTACACTGGTAGTGGCTTGAAGGACCAGCTTGTCCCCCTTGCTGTTCTGCCGTATCGAGAATCGCTGCTAAGGATGAAGGTACGTGTCTTAGTTCATTTTTATTAAGTCATTTTAACCTTGACAGCCTCATTGGTCTAATAGTCGCGAGCACTATTGCCGAGCATGAGGTGCTGGGTTCGATTCCTGGGCCGGGTAAAGTGTTATTGGGTTTTTCACCTGGAATTTCTCAGTCGCAGTCCAGAGTCTGGATTAGTGCCCGGTTGATGACAATAGGCTCGCCCCCTATTACATGGGACTTAAGCATAACTGGCGAAATGTGGGTGTACAATAGGGTACATCTCTGCCTAACCCGTCGCGGATATCAGTGTGATGTTATGTTATTTTAAAACTTAAATCCTTTGTTCAAATATCGAGACTGTTTCAGGTAATACTTTTGGAGGACGTACCGAATAACTAACGTACCTAATTTCCTTTGACTAGTTCAATCTGTGTCTACCCCGTTTCAGGAATCTGCTAGCTTCTATTATAATTTTTTTAATAATATTTTTATTTTATTTTTTCAGATTTCTCATGGATAAGCAGAACCAGTCTCCGAAATGGTGTCCTGTGGCTCTACCAGGACCTATATTGCTTCAGTTCAGAGTCACGATGACGCGTCGGTCTTCAAGCCGCCATCTTGGATCGTGTCTCTGCGGTACTGCAGTAGCACGAATAAAAGAATTAGGTCAGTATTTTATTCAATCATTCTTACTATAACGCCTGTATTCCCCGAAAGGTTAGGCAGAGGTGTACCTATAGTACACCCACATTTCGCCAGTTACGTTTAAGTCCCATGTAACAGGGGGCGAGCCTATTGCCATCAACCGGGCACAAATCCAGACTCTGGACTGCTACTGAGAAATTCCAGAGGAAAAACCCAATAACACTTTTCCCGACTCGGGTATCGAATCCAGGACCTCCTGCTCAGCAGTAGGGCTAACGACCACTAGACCAATGCTGCAGTCTTACTATTACTTAGGTAATAACAGTGATAGCCGTTGTTAAATTTGCTATGTAGACTTTCTATGTAATAAATGTTATAATTTAAACGACTATTTGAATGATACTTTAACATCCTAATTGTAATCTTTTATTCTTTGACATCTTACTCTTTGAAACTCTAACATTTAATGATACTTTGACATCCATATAATCTTTTATACTTTGACATCTTCCTCTTTGATACTCTGACATTGAATGATACATAGACGTCCTAATAATCTTTTATACTTTGACATCTTTCTGTTTGAAACTCTGACATTTAATGATACTGTGACATCCTAATAATCTTTTATACTTTGACATCTTTCTCTTTGAAATTCTGACATTTAATGATACTTTGACATCCTGATAATCCTTAATACTTTGACATCTTACTCTTTGAAACTCTGACAATTAATGATACTTTGACGTCCTAAATAAATTGTGTGTTTATGATATTATTTTTAATCGACATACCTCAAATTGTAATTTTAATACGTAATTATGCAATCAATAATGTTAATACTAACCTAATAATCTCTGTCCTGTAATAAATTTATCTACCTAATATTTGCACGCCACATTTGGCGGAATGTGATGATACCACTGACTAATCTTAAGACCTTTAATGTACCATATTCTGACAAATAAATGATTATGATTAATAAAATATCGTGATTTTCTAATTACGTTACGTAACTAGAAAATCACGATATTTTATTAATATAAAATTAATTAAATATCTATAATAATTAAAAATAATAATATAATAATTAATAATAATAATAATAATATAAATATAATTAATAAAATATCGTGATTTTCTAGTTACGTTACGTAACTAGAAAATCACGATATTTTATTAATCTTAAGGCTCTTACGTAACACTTGGCGAGAAGGGCTGTGGTCACCGTGTTACTTTACCTAATCTTACATTTCAGCAAATACAGTCCTCCAGAACGTATTTCGGCCATGGCGGCCAATCTCAACGGAAACTAGACTCGGGCGCGGGAGATATTATAGTGCACAAGTGTGTGCGCGGACACAGGTAGACTCTCTCTTCCCTCACTTTCATAGTCCGATAGGACGGCAATCCGACACGGCCAGAGAGAGCAGGCGCAGGACCAACGGCTTAACGTGCTTTCCGGGGCACATATAAGGATCGCGTAGGAGGAGCGTATGTTAATCAAGTTTCTAACGTAACGTTCATTTGTTTTTACAGATCTGTCAATGAGCTGCGTCACCTACGCGTCTCAGAAAGCGGCAGAAGTCTAACCACATCCCAAATACTGCAGTCACACTGTCCCAGCCTTATCGTTCGCCGATGGGGTGTAAGTGGCCCTACCGACACCTTGAGAGCCAAAGTCAACCTCACCTGCCCGTGGTACACCCTGCTAAAACACCAACGAGGCTCTGGCGTGTCCCTGGTTTCCCCAAAAGTTGAAGAAGCGAGATGGGAGATGTGTAGCAGAAAAGAGAGGAGCAGAACGAAGCTAAGATAAGCTTCAGTCAACAAGCTGGGGACACCAAGGAATTTTTTGGGCGGGGACGGATTCATCGGGAGGGGAGCAGAGGATCAATTGATCTTGGTCTGATCGATTTGTTTCTTTGAACTTTTCTCTTAAAACCTTGGGTCCGCGCCTGTACAAGTTTGTCTATTCTTCCTTGTGAAACTTTCAAACATAACAATGTAAGTTATAAAATCTTCATAGTGATAAAATAATGTAAGTTTATTCTAAGCGAGGAAATTTGGTGTTTTTCCTTACAATTTAGAAGTTAGGTCTCTTATCTATTAATAAATGTTATAAAAATGTATTGTTTTCATTTGAAATTACCCCACACGACACAAAACCACAACAAACTAAGTTGGCTGTACTTAAGTAAAAGTCATACCAGTTCAATCTTACCATGTCCTATTATAATGAAGGATACTACAACGTGAGAAGTTAAATGAGCTTCTCTTTTTGAGCTTCCTTAAGTGTTAAAGGATATATAGATGGTACCAGGTCAGGAAAGATTAGAGGGAGGATGTCTGTGGTCTGAGTACTGAGCAGAGGCTTGCAATTTTCAGCCACCAGCTTTGTGGCAGTTCAAAATAATAGTGCTCCTATAATATGCTGTACATTGTAGGTGCAGTAAAATAGTCTCATGTCATGGCTTTTTTTTGTGTTGGAAATCATTAAATGACTTCTCCCTCTCTGGACGGAGCGGGAGGGCGTGTCAGACTCTTACTGACTAAAACCCACCCGTATTCCTTCAGTTGCCTGTGCGCCAGGGCCACGGTAACTCTTTCGAACAATCCGCGACCCCGGCAGGCATCGGCCCTATCGGACCCCGTCAATGGTGCTGACATCTCTTTGCGCGCGAGTAACACCACGCGCCCTCGACCCGGGCCTGGTCCTTACCGGACGGCGAGCTACCCATAGCTCGCCGTCCGCATGCCCGCGCCTACGGTGGCCGGGAATCGGCAATCGACTCCCGACGCCCTGGGCGTCTCCTCATGCGGTGACTAGGGGCGTGAGGGCGCAACGACTGCCTCACCCTCACGCGCTCCACCTCCTCCTTCGCGAGCATTACTGGTTCGCAGAAGGAAATGACGGCTGCGCATGCCCTCTAGCTATGAGCATGTCATGGCTATGAGGCTATTTGCTTTTGATGACAATAAGAGTTTCAAACTGGCGCCTGTGACAGCTAAGGCGTTGCCAATTTTCGTGGTATGAACATGAGATGCAGACGATGAGGAGCTTGTAACAAGATAAAAAAGAAGACAATAGGATGCACTGACTGCAAATAAATTGGAATAAAATATAAGAGCCAAATGTCGCATATCAAACGTTTTCAGTCTGGAACGCTGCTAATATTTAGTGTTGCAAGATTTCACTTTCGTAACCATCATATTCCAAGCCTGCATTGCGGATATGGTATCGAGTATGACCTGCGCAGTACAGTTAACCTTTTCTAGACTGCATTGCGGACTTCCTAGTTCGTTTGTCCATCCAGTGCACTGCGCGCCGTATGCCGTGCATGACGAGTTGGTCCTTCGAGCCGCATCCGGGTGACGCGGCTCGAAGGCCTCATCTTTAGGTAGCCCTTGCTGTTCCGTGTATCGCAAGCTTAACGATTTAGGTAAGTGTTTCAGATTGTATTATTATAACTTAAATATTATCTTTGTCTTTCGTAGAACTAGACGAAACGTATGGCTTTAAAACTAAGCTTTATCTATGAACAATTCTTGTTTTTATGCAACTGACTTATAAAGGATACTTTCTGATACCGTGGTGACTCGATGATTCTAGTTAATAAAAAAGTTTCTAAAATATATTTCTTATAATTTTTCAGGTCCTGGACTGTCGAGCAACGTCACCCACGCGTCTCTGTAAACGGCTTTGTCTTCAGTGCATCACCCATCATCTGCCATGTTTGACGAGTTGGACCTCTGAGCGGCTATCAGCGCATCGATGTTAGCAGCCCTGCTGTACTGTGTATACCAATGTTAAAAATGAAGGTATATATTTGAGTATCACTTAACTTCCAAACTCATTTACCAATTTCAGAAAATGTAAAACACAATGCATTATTTGGGTTATTTGTTTAAGCTGATAATGTTACTGAATCGTGGCAAAATTATAGAAAGCCACAGTGAATACGTTTGTACTTAAGAGGGCGCACACGGGTCCACTAGCGCTACTCCTTTAAAAAAATATTATCTCGTGACTGAGAAGGAATTTTGAATAACGGCTCAATCAGCACCCTCGGTAAGTGTGTCTAGAATTATTTAATACCTTGTATAAACTTTCATATTGAGACACGAAGCAACAAAATACGATCTGGAGGAATGTGGCCGCTTTTCTTTAGATCGAATTTTTTTGCTTTGTATCTCAATATGAAACTTTATAAAAGGTATTAGAAAATTCTAGACACACCGAGGGGGCGTATTGAGCCGTTATTCAAAATTCCTTCTCAGTTACGAGATAATATTTTTTTAAAGGAGTGGCGCTAGTGGACCGGTGTGCGCTCTCTTAATAGATCCTAACTAATATTATAAATGCGAAAGTAAGTTTGTTTGTTACCTTTTCACGCTTAAACCACTGAACCGATCATCCTGAAATTTTGCATATACATTGTCAGGTGTACAGAAATGGACATAGGGTACCTTTCATTCAGAAAAAAGGTACTGTTCCCGAGGAAAACAACAATAACGTTCTTATGATAAGAGATGGCGCCACATGTCTTTCGAATCATGATTGAATTATATAACCCGAATTGATAGTCAAAGTCTAAATTAACGCGAGCGAAGCCGCGGGCAAAAGCTAGTATTATCATATTTTAGAAGTTAGTTGTTATGGCAAGGGTTTAAGCAAAAAAAAATTCTTTATTAGTCAGTACGCTGCTATAGTACCTATGTGTACCACATCTAGTAATTTATCTTATTTTTACTTTAGATCCGTGTTTACTCAGTTGATGGTTGGTGATATTTACCAATTTATTATTATAAACAAGCTCTTCGTGCTCGGCGTTGCCCGGGATGAATTTCATACAAAAATAGCATCCGAATTTCCGACTTTCCCGGTGGATTTTCCAAAAAAAATCTTTCATACAAACCTTGTCCTGACAATGACAAAAAAAAAAGAATCAGCCCAAAAGGTGCAGCCGCTTTGAAGTGATGCGCGGACAAACATTTTTGGCAATTGATTTTTATTTATATAGATTTACTTTGAACGTTGTTTTTGAACGCTCATAAACATTTTATGTAAATTTAGTTTCCCAGTGAGTTATTGTTAATTCTTAATGAGGAATAATACAAATCTTAAACTATTAGAAGTAATAGATTTATTATTGGTCCTTAATCCTGAGGTGGAAAAAAACTAAATACAATATGACTGCACAAGATGTCCGTATGAAAGTTATTATATTCAACTAAGTATTTAACTGTTTTTTTTTTCAGTTCCCTGTCTGACGAGAAACCTCCGCCAGCTCTGGAGGCAGCTTGTCACCCACCATGTCACCGATGGGGTGTAAGTGGCTCTACCAACACCTGCAGAGCCAAAGCCAACCTCACCTGCCCGCGGTACACCCTGCTAAATCACCGACGAGGCTCTGGCCTGAGGGATTATCTCTGACAGAAGACCTGGTCCATCCAGGGGTTTCTTTCTTCTGCATTTTTAATCCCTCACGCAATTTCTTTACTGAAGTTTGCAAAAAAAATATTTTTATAAAATGTTTAGATGTAAGGTTATGTAAATTTCTACTCTTGTTAAAGATAAGGTTTTACGACATACTTGGAATGACAGAACTTATATTAAGATTTAGATTAAAATTAGGTTAAGACTATAAGTGTTTTATTTTGATTGACCCAGACCTAGTCCTATCATCAACTTCATTATCCATCAGCTGAAGACGTATAACGGCTTTCGATTATTTTGGCGCGTCGCCATAACCAGAACTAACGCCGCCATCTTGTTTTCCGAATACATTTTTTTTTTATAAGACTTTGCTTCACACTAGGAATTTCTCCTGTATTGTGGGTGCGTTTACAAACATTTAAACTCACATACACAAACAGCCACACCCGGAACAACTACATGTAGGTCATACAAATATTTGTTAGAAAAAGTACTATTGTCCTGAATGTAGACAGTGAGTGTGTAAAGTGAGCGGTGAATAGTAAGCCCCTTAATAGATGTCGCTACAGTCACAGACGCTTTTTATCGTGTAGCGTTGTGAGGAGTCTCAACGGTAAATAGTCGAGTGATACTAAATATTACTCAATTAGTTAGTTGCTAAGCACATCACTAAAAAGATGGAACAACACTTATTTTTGTGGGAACACTCGTCCATTTTGATCTTGCGCTGGTTTAGCTAGCAGAGCTATTCCCTGAACCTCAGGATTCCCTGTGCCCCGACCTAGGGTGAGTTCCTCATTAACTAGATATTAATACCATACCTCCTGTGCCGGACAACCTACGTTAATACTATCATCACCTAATTCGCGGGTATTAATTGCTAGACCGCGTGGCCGTAGGCTGACCGGTGCTCAAGAATCTGACATATGTGTAAATTACTGCTGCATTCGGGCTGTGCGAGGTCTCACTGTGGTTCTACGTCCTGGCTGCGGACAGGGCAACTCCAGCCTACACGCTCCTCCAACCTGCGTGCTGATGCGTAGCGTGCTACTGGCGTCCTACGGCTTGCTACTGACGCCCGCTAACTGCGGCCCTCCGAAGGCCTTACCGGCCTCTTGCGGAGTCTGTGTGGACCGGCCTGCCGGTTGCCCAGTGTCCAGAAACGATACACCTCCTAACTACAGTGTGATAGTGCTCAGTGCATTTGAACAGTGACCTTCTCGTGACCTTTTTTTTTCTTTGTTCCGGTGTGGAAAATCCTCATGGATGTCCTCCGCCCTGGAGGGGCGGAGAGGTCTGTCAGACTCTTACTGACTAAAAACCACCCCGGTGTTCCATCTCACACCTGCGCCGGGGGTCGCAGGAACATACGAATCTTCCGCAACCCCCGGCTGGTCCCGGCTCGCCTCTGCGGGCCCCGTCCGGTCGAGGGTGGAGTGAGGTGTTTGACTCCCCCCGCGACGTCTAAGAGGGGCGCGCGTGGAACACTACGCGCCGCCACCTCGGGTCCTGATGTATGGGGGGCGACGGACGTCCCGGTCCGTCGCCCCTGGACCCATTTAGGGGGGCTGGAAGAGGGCGTTGTCCGCCCTCCGCCGACGCCCGGTGCGCCTGCTGCGGGCCGGGTGAGAGGATGAGATCTCTCACTCCCTTTCCGCAGCCTCCTTCTGCGAGAACCTTCTGTGACCTAGCCTAACTTCTTGTCAAATATAGTTAGTTAGTTAGCGGCCTGCGCAGTTTACCTGCAAAGCCCTAGCCGTTACAACCGAATACGTCGATGTACAGTCGAGGGAAAAAAAAATGTTAAGTACACTTATTCAAAATCAAAATATTTTATTTCACATAAACCTACATGGGCACTTATGAAACGTCAGAAGCTAGGTGCACGGTTCCAATTAGTTGTTTCCTATGGAGAAGAGCCGGCAAGAAACTCCACGGTTACTCTTTTAAAAATAAGGGGCTTTTACAATGTTTTCAAATTACAGTGTTAATAGATATGGGAGGACAGTGTAGACCTGTCAACAAGTAACAGATACTCAACAAAATAGAAAAAGGGTTAAAAATTTACAATCTTCAGTTAGGCCTACAACGTTCTCACGAATGTTTACCAATAGCGCCCCAGTGTCAACGTCATTCGAGCGCCTAAAGCATTTGAAAGAAAGAAAGAAAGAAAATACGTTTATTTGCGCTAAACATGACGCAAAGAAAAAACACACAAACACAAAAAAGAACGAGTTGGGGGAAAATATACGTCACATCCACGCAATACGGCAATCGCTCAGCATAATGCTACGATCCTATGCGAGATAGAGCCCCAGCGCTGGTTTTCAGCGATAGCCGGCGCTGACGTGATGACGTCAACCAGTGCAGCATACGAAAATTGTGAAATTTGTGATACTATCGTGTCATAGAATTTGTATTGACAAAACAAGATGCCAGCGTTAGTTTTAAATGGCCAGGCGCCACAATATCCTTGTACGTACACGTCAAACAGTTGGCCCCGGCTGTCACTTGTAAATCTTTGACAGTTGTTACGAATACAGTCTTTTCAACGTTATTTTAAATCTGACAGCCACGAGAATATACTGTGATGCAAAATCAGAGATAAAATTACTGTGAAATGACTGTAGCCAATAGCCAGAAGCCCGAAACCCTGACAACCAGTTTTAGGGGTTGTGGAGGTTAGCTAAGCAGTCGCTCTATGTAAAATACGGCTGTTCAGCTGCATCCTGTTAGATTGGAAGTCGACCCAAGATAGTTGGGAACAGGATAAGCAGACGATATGGTTATTAGTACATTGTCATTAGTTGTCGTTGGCATCTTCATCAAGCAATATTTTGATCAACTCTTTCCGTTCTAGTTTGTCACCAATGGGGGCTCGTGGTAGTCGGTCGATGAACCGCACTCCGCCTGCCAAACGCATTTTGTAGGTTACCTGAAAGAAAATGAAGTTTAATTTATTTTGAAATTAAATTAAATGTACTAGTGTTTGTTGTTGTTTTTATTTTATTTGTTAAGGATTAATGTAAGAAATATTTATCGCGACCGGCGTGCGTGTACGTCCCTGATGTATGAGCGTAAACGAGCCAAAAGTAGTATGTAAGGATCGGAGCATGGTCTAAAAAAACAAGGTCTGGCATTCCGGGAGTGACACATGCTTACGTCACTATCCAGTTGCCACTTTATTGCAACAAAACACGAATTATGGTAACATTTTCAGGTAATCTTTTTTGTTGTATATACTGGATTATTATTGTTGTATTTTAAATTACTTACTGTTTAATTGTTTTTATCTGTAACGTGTTATAAATTTTGTAAGCCCTAAAGGCGAGACATAGCAGACCTATATGCATAACCATATTTTAATATCTTACTTTACCTATGTTCTACAATAAATTAATTTGAATTTGAATTTGAATTTTGTATCAGTGTCGTGATACCCAGTAACTGGGCTATGGAAGTCAGTTAGGCATTCGGTTAGACTGGAAGCCGACTCCAAGTTAGTGGGGGGAAAGACTAGGCAGATTTATATTGTTGTAGTACCCACACAAATTCACCATCACCGCTACTTATTATGAGCAGATTACAACATCATTCAAAACCTATTAAATTATTGAAGTTAATTCAAAAACTACTCGAGCAAAGTTAATTAAATTGATATGGGACCACCGCGCGGGCGTCCTCTGCACTCTTTCTCACACAGAGGAGGTCTGTATCCCAGCAGTGGAGACAATAACCTCATTGTGATTTATTTGTGATCTGACTAACCCGACTATCCACATGCTGGACCAGTTCCTCTTCAGTAGCAGTACACCCTGGCTGCAGCACAACGAAAGCCACAGGAACTTCGCCGTGCTTCGGGTGAGGTTTACCCACTACACCTGTTTCGCGAACCGAAGGGTGCTGGAGAAGCAGCGCTTCGAATTCCGCTGGAGCAATCTGGAAAAGAAATAAAGTTAGCGTGACTATTGAGCGTTTCCTAGGTTCTGTCCCCCCAGCAATAGCTATACACAAACATTCGACAGGCTGTCGTGTAGAAAAATACACATTTTTTTTACCTAATTTGTCTCGCCCCCGACACCAAATAGTGGTCGTCTTTTTGATATAAACAGTTAAAATTTTCGGGTTGTGGATTAATGAACAGCGCTTAGAGGATTCCTTTGGTAACATTTGTCAGTAATCGTGTAGCTCAACTCAGAACTTATCCTCTTCCATTTTCCCCTCTCACGTCATCATTCATTTCCTTTGTCATTGCTATCATCCCTCACACAGTCCATCCATCTCCTTGGTGACCCTTTCCATTCGTGTTAATATTTTAAATCATCATTCATCGCTCTTTTAGTCATACGCGCGCTCCATATTAGGATATAATAATGCCAGAATAATGATGCTGATACAGTAACTGGGTTGTGCAGTTCAGATAGGCAGTCACTCCATGTAAAATACTGGTATTCAGCTCCATCCGGTTAGACTGGAAGCTGACTGCAACATAGTTGGGAAAGGCTAGGCAGGTAATGATAAACAATATACTTATTTAGAGAGAAGCCCGAAAGTTAGACAGCCAATTTTACCAGGCAGATTAATTGATAAGTCAGACAACCAGTCTTACCAGGCAGTTTAATTGATAATTCAGACAACCGGTCTTACCAGGCAGTTTCGTTGTAAGCCAGACAACCAGTCTTACCAGGTAGATTAATTGATAAGTCAGACAACCGGTCTTACCAGGTAGATTAATTGGTAAGTCAGACAACCGGTCTTACCAGGCAGATTAATTGATAAGTCAGACAATCAGTCTTACTAGGCAGATTAATTGATAAGTCTGACAACCGGTCTTACCTACAAGGCAGATTAATTTATAAGTCAAGCAACCGGTCTTACCAGGCAGATTAATTAATAAGTCAGACAACCAGTCTTACCAGGCCGATTAATTGATAAGTCAGACAACCGGTCTTACAAGGCAGTTTAATTGATAAATTACTACGTTATACTTACAGTGACACCATTGAACTTGATCATTTCCTTGAGTCTGTTAACGAGGTAGATGTACCCATCGACATCATAGTATCCAATATCTCCTGTCTTCAGAAATCCTTCCTCGTCCTTGAAGTCAGGAACGGCATTATTCGAATAAGCTGGAGAAGCATGTGTTTCAATTAAACCATGTATAGGCACTTTTAACTGTCAAGGAATCAGTCGGTCAGATGGATGAAACGATTTGCCCATTTCAAAGCGTTCTTATGGAGGAAAGCGGTCAAGAACTACAGTCAGCAAAGGAGATAAGTGTCCAGGGTCGCCGGATATATTTGAAGTTTAGTAAGAAACCGATGAATATTTTCGAATGAAATTTAATTTGATAAACGACTAGTTTGTTTTCTATTAATTTAACTAAATTTTATTCGAAATCGTTCATCGGTTTCTTACTAAACTTCAACTATATCCGGCGACCCTGGATACTTATCTCTTTTGCTGACTTTACATTCAAAATATCGTGACGGTCAGACAGACAGTCGTTCCATGTAAAATACTGGTATTCAGCTGCATCCGGTCAGACTGGAAGCCTACCTCACCATAGTTAGGCAGGGAAGACGAATGATGATGTCGTGATGGGCCAGTGATTAGGCAGTCACTTCTTAAGAACAAACATGGGTTGAAATTATACACTTTCCAAGTATTTTTTTTTGATAATAACACAAGCTGAAACTACAACACAACTGATAGCTGTTGCCCCGCGACTTAGTCAGCGTGTATTTTGTATTTTTCATCATTTTTAACAGACTTCAAAAAAAGGAGGAGGTTCTCAATTCGACTGTATGTTTTTTTAAGCTATTGCATAGCTTTTATCGCGGGCTTTGAGTGCGGCGACCGAATCAAGAAATTCCGTAACAAAAATAAAACCTAACACCCCCCACTCACCTACCATGTAGCTCGGCCGAGCGTTCGCTTAACGTGTATGTATATGGTACGACTGTACTTGAATTAATATCAAAGAAAATAAATACTGCATAAATAAAAAAATAAATTAATAATTATAGCTAAATAACAATAGCTTTACCGCGGCAGTCCCCGAGTGCCACACGTGTTTTTTTATTTTCTATATGTGTTAGCTCAGAATTTTTTTCTGGGTGAACCGATTTGGATGATTCTTTTTTAATTTGAAAGCTGGTGCTTCACATGTGGTCCCATTTAAATTTGATCAAGTTCTGACCAGTGGTTTTTGAGTTATCTTTAATACTGCATTTTTTTTCCACTTAGTTTATATTGATGATGTTTTAATAATTTCCTGTCAAGGTCATTTATATATCAAGTAGTGGTATACGAATGTGTGGGGTAGGTACCACAACTAAAAAGTGAAAAATAAAAACCTTTTTACAAAAAAAACAACCGACTTCCAAAAAAAAAAAAACTAAAATTCGTGAAAAACAACTTTCATTTCGTAAGTCGGTGGCCAAAAACGAAATATTTAAATGATTTTTAAATATAAATATCCAGGATACCAAGTAGCCTATGTCCATTTCCAGTTCCCAGGCTACCTATCAATTTTTCATATCAATCAGTTCAGTGGTTTAGGCGTGATAAGATTGACAAATCAATAGATTGACAAAGTAACTTGCGTATTTATAATATTAAATACTAGATACCCGGCGCAACTTCGTTCGCGTGGTGTCCTACCCCTACCCTACCCTACCACTAAACCTTCGCGGGCGTATGCAGAAAAACTCACCAAAATCTCATAAAAATCGGTCCAGCCCTTTCGGAGTCCATAGAGGACAAACAAACATTTGACCATTTCTATTTCTATAGATAGATGAATAATAGTCCAGTCATTATAGTAAGTTCACCTCGGAATTCGAGATACCCAGCTGTAAGTCTGTAAATACTTGTATATTGACACCCTAAAAGTTGTCTCAAAACCTACATATGGTAGGGTGTACGCAACTATTAAATTTCAAGGTCAATGGTCACAAAAATCGGTTTTTTCCGCTTTTTTTGTAAATATCTCATTTCCTATGGGTTTTTTGCTATTTGTATTTATTATGAATATTGTAGAATACAAAATTCTCTACAAATTTTGTTCAAAAAAATTTTTCATACGGTGAACCGTTTTCGAGATAGAGGGCGGAGAGCGCGCGGTCACAGCATTACTTCAGGTCAACCGGTGCCTCCGGTCGAAAACGCGCCATATATAGTTGATGAACTATCGATAAATCAATCGATTATAAATATTTGTCAATTTTTATTAACTATTATATTATATTTTATCATTTTTTTCCTAACCTATCCACTTTTTATTCAGTATTAATTTATTTAACAACACTTACCTGCCCATGTAATTGCAGAATTGTTAAAGAAAATATAGGAATTATATTTGAATTTTAACCTAATTAATATTAATAACTTCTCACATGATGAAAAAAAAAATTAATAAATTATAAATTAATCTTTTTATTAAAAAATATCATTCAAACCATTTATTTTTATTAAAAGTAAAAAAATGGAATAAAGGGTACAAAAACTACAATTTATAATTTTAATCATCTTCTTCCTCTTCATCGTCGTCTTCCGGCTGCTGGTAAATTTCAAACTGGTCTTCATTATCGTCTTCAACGACATTTGTCTCAAGATCTTCCATGATTTCGGGGTCAAAGGTTCCATCTTCGTTCATGTCGCTCTGATATGGTTGAGCATTGAGACAAGCTTGCCCATTACATTGGCCACAAGCTAAAGAGCATTGCAAGCCCGCTTTCCTGCATCCGCATCGCGAACCACAACCACTCTTGCAGTTGCAGAAAATTGTATTTAGCAAATCTTCTGGAGCAGGTGGTAAAATTGTCATGATAGGCTCCAGAAAATCGTTTCGCATTGCCCAACCCCATATCTGGGGTTCCAAATCATAGCCTAACCAAGTTTGAACTTGATAATATACACGTTTGAAATTTTGATAAGCAGCTGCACTTGCACAGATTTAATGCATGAAGAAAATGATAAAATATAATATAATAGTTAATAAAAATTGACAAATATTTATAATCGATTGATTTATCGATAGTTCATCAACTATATTATATGGCGCGTTTTCGACCGGAGGCACCGGTTGACCTGAAGTAATGCTGTGACCGCGCGCTCTCCGCCCTCTATCTCGAAAACGGTTCACCGTATGAAAAATTTTTTTGAACAAAATTTGTAGAGAATTTTGTATTCTGCAATATTGATAATAAATACAAATAGCAAAAAACCCATAGGAAATGAGATATTTACAAAAAAAAGCGCAAAAAACCGATTTTTGTGACCTTTGACCTTGAAATTTAATAGTTGCTTACACCCTACCATATGTAGGTTTTGAGACAACTTTTAGGGTGTCAATATACAAGTATTTACAGACTTACAGCTGGGTATCTTGTATTCCGAGATTCTTACCTAATTTAAGCTTAAATGACTGGACTATAAGTCTGAAATCGCCTTGAGCAAAACTGGTGAACAATGCCTTATCTCTATGAAAACAAGAATGTGCCAAATAAATACCTTTAATGACACAATATCCCTTGACACAGATCTCCCCTCGCTGGTTAGGACCCAGAGGTCCCCTGGTCTCCAAGTCCACCACCTGAGTAATTGAAGAAACGTTAAAAAACATCACCAACAGGTTATGACAGTCCACTGCGGGGCGTAGGCCTCTCCAATCACACGTCAAGTCACTCGATCCTGGGGGTCAATCCTAGGTCCCATGCTCGGCAGTTGCGCTGGCCACCATTGGACCAACGAGGCAATAGCACGATAATTGCGTAATACAATATCAACCACAATCTAAATAATTTTGAAGCCTATGGCTAACCCATTGCTTCATATGTTCGAAAAATTCGTCTGCTCAACAACGTAAATGACGCAATGAATGTTGCTGAACCGTCAAAATGAAAGCCATTCCTATTGCTAGTGTTTTACGCAATTACCGCGCTGAATATAAATAATATTCCAAAAAGGATGAAACCAATTACTTTAAGTACAACACCGTTTGCAACCTTGCCGACGCTTTCTGCTCTAGAGCCCTTGGTATTAAACTGCTCATGGCAGATCAGACCAGATTCTGTCATCCCGTACTGCCGAAAGACTTTCACCGGATTTCGGAACCTGAAAGAGGAGAATAAATAAATAAATAGGTTCATTAAAGTTTCACCAAAACACCGTTGAAAAATTTTAAATTTACAACCAACGTTTCATATACTATTTATTTCACAAAAAACTTATTCCGCAAATGTTTTATTCTATAAACTCTCGTTTTACAAACATTTATATGGCAAATGCTTCTCTTAACAAATGTTTCACATGATATTTAATCGTTTAACATTAAAATTCTTTTGGAAAAATTACGTTTATACTAAATACATTTTCTAAAAATATAATTATTCGATGGTGGTGGGAATAGGGCGTAGTCGACGGAACCCCGCATAGCGGGGATCCTTTTTCTGACCGGACCTTCGAACCTAACCAGTCAGAGTCGGGGTGCCACAAGTCCCAAGCTCGCTTCGCTCGCTCTTGCATCCAAAGTTCTGCTAGTAACAGTGGTAGTAACCTTGCCTTTGTACGTACGATGAGTGACTTTCACACCCGGCGAAGTTTCTTTTATAATATATTTTTGTTGGTGTAGAACTAAAATTACCTCTTTGCATATTTAATGAAAATAATTTTTAGGAAATTGTGTATTATTGTAATACGTAAAACGTTTTTATTCCATACGTTGTTTTATGAGATAACATGAATAAAAAATGAATTGTTTGTCAAATAATACGTTATAAAAAAAAAAGTTTATCGGGTAATTATTTTCTTAAGTGAATTATTTGGCAAACTTGTTGTTGTATAATGATGAAATGACAAATCATGTTTTTGCCAATCATTGCTTTTCAAGTAAAAATTTGTAAATTAATTTTTGGTGAACTGACAGGACACCGCATTTTATTAACTGTTCGTAGGGTAAATAAAGATACTTATTCAAAAATTTTATCTCTCCTTTCTGATGCTCAAAGATCTACGAATGACAGCTGGGACCAGCGTGAATCCGGGCGGATAGG
Source organism: Dryobotodes eremita (assembly GCA_917490735.1). Classification (NCBI taxonomy): domain Eukaryota; kingdom Metazoa; phylum Arthropoda; class Insecta; order Lepidoptera; family Noctuidae; genus Dryobotodes; species Dryobotodes eremita. The sequence goes on along the minus strand of OU823269.1, from coordinate 11,397,840 downwards.
TTTGACTTAAGCTAGGGTTTCCTAGGAAAGGTACAGGGACATTTCGAGTGCTCCCCCGGCCCACAGCAGAGGCGCACTTGTCGTCGGCAGAAGGCAGATAATGCCCTCTTCCGGGCCCCCCGACGACCGCCGCCCCCAATCATATAAGACCCGAGGTGGTGGCGCTTAATGTTCCACACGCGCCGCTCTTAGACGTGGCGGGGGTAGTCAAACACCTCACTCCCCTCGCTTGACCAGACGGAGACCGCAGAAGCAGGCCGGCACCAGGCGGGGGCTGCGTTGAAGAGTGTTTAAGTGCCCCCGAAGCCCCCGGTGCAAGTGTGCGAGGGAACACGGGGTGATTTTAGTCAGTAGAACTCCGACAGACGCCTCCACCCGGCCCAGGGCGGAGAACATCCATGAGGATTTCCACTCCGTAAACAAAAACAATAGGGTTTACTAGGAAGCGGTTCCATCTTAATAAAACGGCTGTCATGAACATCTGTCATTTTCACCACTATTTGACATTAAGATGTCAAAAAACGCTCAGTATTTGGGAAGCCGTTATTACGTGACTGTTCACCGCTTTCTTATGAAACCAAAGCTTCTCTGAAAAATGTATTTTACCTCTGTTTGATGCCCCTAATAGCGTCGTCCCAGATGTGTATTCCAGCTGCAATGATGTACTCGACGGAGCTGACCTCGTAGCTATCCAAGATGGCGGACGTGGCCAGCCCAAAGGCGACCGTAGGTAATAATTGTAGAACTCGTAACTGTAACATTTTTAGGCGAATCCGTAAAAGTAGCCGCGAAACTCGTATTATATTAATCCTGAAATGTGTTTTACGCTAAGTAACTGTTTCATAAGTTCAAGGTCGCTCAGCGAGCTATGGAACGGGCTATACGGATAAAAATGCTTTACCATAGCCCATATTACATGGCAATAAAAAATTTCAACAAATTACCGGAGAAAATAAAAGAAGAAACCAAATTTAATAAATTTAGTGAGAAATTAAAAGAATATCTAACACAAAAATGCTTTTACTCGGTCACAGAATACCTAGAACAAAATATTTAGTAAATATGGTAGCTAAATAAATAATTGCATATTTTATTATAGTAGAAGAAAGAAAGAAAGAAAATACATTTATTTACGGTAAACATGACGCAAAGAAAAAACACAGAAACACTAAAAAGAACGAGTTGGGGGAAAATATGCGTCGCATTCACGCAAAACGGTAAACGCTCAGCATAATGCTACGACCCTATGCGAGACAGAACCCCAGCTTTGGTTAAGCCGCATAGTCCAGAAACGCACACATACATACTGTTATTATTATTATGTTAAAATTACTATTATGTTAAAATTATTATTATTATTATGTTGTCGTGCCCTAACCGGGTTTCATGCTGGAACTTACTTATATATTGTAACAACTAAATCTACCCATGGATGCAATAAAGAATTTGAATTTGAGTTACTTGGGAGTCTCTCTCTGATGGATCGAATCCGGAAAGAGGTGATCCGGCTGAGAACCAAAATTGTTGTCATAGCTCACAGCCGTATGGCATATTAGCGGCAGAACCGTTGGCGGTTGGGGTAGACGTGTTTTTGAATGGAAGCCGTGAATCGACAAACATAAGTTAGGACGACCTCAGGCTAGGTGGAGCCAGTTTGCCGACCAGCTAGATGAGAGTTTGCCGAGAATCGAGTTGAATGGCGTGCAATTGGACAGGACTATGTCCAGCAGTGGATTGCTTTAGGTTGATAGTGATCATGAACTTAATATGTTTTATGACAGTTGCGCGCACAGATTATTAAAGCCCGGCGGCGCATGAGTCGTTGCCCGGAATATTACCACTTTATAAATATTATGTTTATATACATTTTGAACTAGGTATAGTGTATTTATTTTATTTCTTATTTTAATGTTTATTTATAATTTTCGTATGCTGCACTGGTTGACGTCATCACGTCAGCGCCGGCTATCGCTGAAAACCAGCGCTGGGGCTCTGTCTCGCATAGGGTCGTAGCATTATGCTGATCGATTGCCGTCTTGCGTAAATGTGACGCATATTGTCCCCCAACTCGTTCTTTTTTGTGTTTGTGTGTTTTTTCTTTGCGTCATGTTTACCGTAACTAAATGTATTTTCTTTCCTTCTTTCTAACCTGTTAATGTTAACGCAGTACATATTATAGATAGGTATCATATAGTGTAAGTGCAAACGGACATAATTCAATTTGGGTAACACGACAATTCTCTTAGCTTTGTCATCTCAGCCTCATAAGTATGTCGATCCATTAGATTAACTTCAAGTCTTTTAAGTTTTGTGGTGCTTCCGACGCATCATCTTCTGAAGGAGGAATTTTGGCCGCCGGGTATCGTGTATCGGCGTTTTCGCGGAAGACTACATAACTACTATTTTTAAAATGTAATGGTTTATTACAAGCCTTTATTATGGCCTCGTACAGGACTTACTGTTGTTATTTTCATTTTACTTTTGTTTTTATTTTATTATTTTCTCCTTTATTTCACATATAAATTATATTTTTAAATATTAGAATATATAAACATTTAAAAATATAAAAAATAGTGGCCCACGGGTATCGGGAACAGGGTCCAAGCTACCGGCGGTCAGGGCTCCAGAGAGAGGAACCTCCTAACAATGCGGGCCGTGTCCAGAAGTACCGCCTTCTGAATCAAGCCCTTGATCCAGCTACCCAACGAGAGCGTCCTCAGGTGTTGGTCGAGGCTCTTGGCTATTAATCCATTTATTATTTTTATTTTTATGAGTGTGTTTAGTTTAGTTTCTGATAATCCTGTGCGAGTCTCAATAAACACTTTTTCTTTCTTTCTTTCTTCATTATTATTTTGTCAGATTATTGGTGTGTTTTTCCTTAGTTGCCAGACAAAAAACTTTATTACCAAACAAAAAAGCAACCGACTTCTAAAAACAAAAAAAGGGGTAGGTCCGTCAGAAAGATGAAGCTAGTTGCCCATTCCAAAGCGTAATAGGTACCTATGGAGAAAAACGGGCAAGAAACTCCACGGACACTCTTTTAAATCAAAATATGGTTACAAAATATTGGTTATATCATTCATGTTGAAATTATGCATGTGAGAACGATGCAGAACGTTAAAAGCGTCCGTAATAAAGAGACAAAAACAATTCAAATATTGAATTAAATTAAAATAAGCCGTGGCAGCTAAGAGATGACCACTCCCTACTGACGGTGCCCGTTCACGAACATGACGTACGGATCAGCACCATTCAGCTCAACCATTTTGAAGGGAACTTAACTTAAACTTAGGGAAACTGATACTTCACACACACTAACTGCGGTCGATGACCCCACAAAATACATCAAATATCATGTTTAGATATCTATACCCATCACGTCTGCGGAATTTCGCTAGCTAATTTAATTTGACCCTGTATACTCCATGGTCTAAAAAAACAAGGTCTGGCACTCCGATAGTGACACATGCTTACGTCACTATCCAGTTGCCACTTTATTGCAACAAAACACGAATTATGGAAACATTTTCAGTCACCATCCTGTAAAGATATATATATAAAGCATTTAAATTGTCGTTTCGTTTTTCTAATCAAACGAAACAATTCAATTTAAACATATACCAATGTAACTGTTAGGTAAACCTCCATTGTTCTAACGGTTTCGCACAGGTAATAAAGGCGGCTGGGAAGTTATTATTACACACTACTGGTAACACAGCGGTGATGACGTAGGCTTGTGTCACCCACGTGGCCACTGTGTCTCGGAATGCTAAACCTGGCGAAGTATATTATTATACCATGGTATACTCTTTCTGTCTTTCTTTCAAAAATAAATTGCGTGTTTCAGTTGGTACCTTATATTTCTGCACAGCCTCCAGCATGTTCTTTTCGCCTCCGCTTGGATTGAACACTATAGTAGCAGTCGCTCTAAGGCAGGCTAGAGTATATTTTAAGCTGTATGGACTGAAAAGTCTTCCAGAATTGTAGACTCCTACGCCTTTAGACCTGAAATGTAAAGAATTTTAGTGTCAATAATACACTGCCTCGAAAACTGGTTCTTATCGCACTATGATTAGGTTAAAAATGTAATGTATTTCACCCGCGTGCGTTTGTTTTCATTTACCAACACGTGTGCGGAAATAAAAATTGCCACAGATAACACTATACCTATACTTATCTGTGGCAATTTTTATTTCCGCACATGATTGTTTTTTTTAAATCTCGGCAAAGAGATGTGCGTCTTTATGGCGTTATTATTCTTTGAATATTTAAATTATGTTTATACACAGAATATAAACAAAAAACATGAAAATTACAACAAAAAAAAACGTTTATGAACAAATTAACATTTATTTGTGTTCTAAACTCAAAAATATTTGAATTTTCTATTTTTCATATTAGACTGTTTAGCGGATTTATACCTTTGCCTCTCCTTTAACCTGCGAAGGTAAAGCGCGGGCAAAAAAGCAAATTCAGTCGTATTTATTTAATGACAAAAATATTTTCCGTTCTTTTAATTTATTTCTCCAAAAGTGTATTGAAAAATGTCATTAGATACACGTGGACATTTGTTATTGCAATTCTCGGCTCCATAACACCCTCGCCTACGGCTCGTGTGTGTATTTTGCCTCGAATGCAATAACAAAATTTCTCCACTTGTATCAAAATGTACTATTTTAGACTGCAAGTTCAAATATCATCATCTACTGCTGGACATAGGCTTCCTCAAGCACCGCCAATTCGACCGGTTCTGAGTTTCTTGCACCAGGGGATTCCTGCAGCCTTCACAAGGTCATCTTTCCTCCTTGTGGAAGGCCTTCCCACGCTACGTCTTCCTGTACGCAGTCGCCACTTCAGAACCTTTGAGCCCCTTGGGCCATCTGAGGGCCTAGACAAATGGCATTCGCGTTGGAGCGATTCTATTTCTACAATCGCTATCGCTTTCGCTAATGTTTCCATCATAAGAATCGAAAACTAGCGATAACGCTTGTCAAAAAGTGCCACTTGGCGACACATCTCTATGGAAGTAATCGTTCGACGCTGTCGATTCGTTTCATAGAATCGAATAATGTTAATATTGTCTAGCTAATTTCTATTCGTTGCCCTATGATCACGTGACATTTCGATAGCCAATGTCAACCCCATACATTTTTTGGCTTTTCTACTAGCGTCATCCCTAATCGAATGTTACTTTGTGGCCTGCCCACTGCCACTTTAGAATTGAATTGACAAGTACAAGTATATAACAAATTACGAGTATCAGGCGTTCATTTTTTTAACGCGTAACCAGGTATAAAGTCTGTTCCAAAAGTCTCTGATGAAAGAGTAAACTAACCCTATTCAGGTTAAATTCTTACGCAATCATTCGCTAAAGGGCATTAGTAACACATCCATCTATATTGAGGTTTCCTTTGTAGTTCACCACTTTTATCCAACAAATGGTTATTTGAATAACATTATTAAATTGTAGGTGATTGAAAGTTTACCGATGAAAATTGAGGTTATTAAATTAACCTCTATTATCAAATGAAAAACATCTTTATTTAGAACTTCGGGTTTAAGTGCTAACCAAATCAAAACACTCAATTTGTTAGTGGCACAACAAATTGACATTCACAGGTACGTTTTGTGATCCGTTTGTTTACATTTTCATTAGATACCTTTGGAACAGACGAATGTAGCTGAAGAGGAAGGAAAAGATGGATGGATTGTGTAAGAAATGATGTGAAAGAAAAGGGAGTGAATGATAGTATGACTGACAGGGGAGAATGAAAGAAGGAAACGTATTGTGAAGACCACAAGGAACATGGGACAGGGGGGAGGCTGCTGGGATATTATGATGACGTTTTGAACAGACCATACGACGTTCTGCGGGATACTCACTCAAATAGCAACATATGCTGCGAATCTGCTAAAAAACTCAAATGGGTATAAGGAATTCCTTTCGGTAGATCCGTGGTCCCTGAAGAGTATAGTATAAAAGCCACGTCTTCTCGTCCATTGACAGGAACTGGTTCGAACTCCTCCAATTGTATGTTCCCCGCTAGAAGTTCCTTGAACAGGACAGCACCGTCTTTTGTTTCGTTTCCATACAGAATGTACTGTTGGATGCTGCCGACTTCTTCAAAAGTCTTCTTGTGAGTTTCGTAAGCAGACAAGGGACAGAACATGATTTTTGGTCTGGCTATGTTGAGCCGATGCAGTAAAGAGACTGTGGAAGATGAAAAGCTACGTCAAAGTCAAATTATTTATTTCAAATAAAAAAAAACTCTTAACACACCACTAAAGTTTCTACAATAATATAATTCAATCATGATTGGAAAGACACGTGGCGCCATCTATTATCAAAAGAACGTTATTGTTGTTTTCCTCGGGAACAGTACTTTTTTTCGGGATGAAAGGTACCCTATATCCGTTTCTGTACACCTGACAACGTATATGCAAAATTTCAGGATGATCGGTTCTGTGGTTTAGGCGTGAAAAGGTAACAATATTAAACCTATTTATTAGGTAACCTATTTTATTTCAAGTAAGCGATTGAACGTCAAAAAACGTCTTCAGGGAATATTTAAACTTGGGCAAAAGCTAGGCAGTTATCATCTGCCTTTTCTTCAATTAAGTAGGTATGTTAGAGTCGATCTTCCATTTAAACGGATGCAGCTCAATACAAGTATTTTACATGGAGCGACTGCCTGTCCGACCTCCACAACACAGTTACTGGGTAATACGCTTACCCGTTGGTAAAACTAGTTGTCAGACTTCGAGCTTCTGAGTTACGAACGTCAAAGGTAACACACTAACAGTAGGAATGGGTTTCATTTTGACAGTTCAACAACATTCATTGCGTTATTTACGTTGTTGAGCCGACAAATTTTTCGAACATATGAAGCCATGGATTAGCAATAAGCTTCAAAATGATTTAGATTGTGATAGATAGTGTGTTACGCAATAAGGTACTGGAAATCGGGATTTGCATTTGCCATGAGGCTTGGTTATAGATTGAAAAAATATCGTCATCAAACAGCTGAAAATCGGTTCACCGAGAAAAAAGTTATGAGCTAAAACTCTTAAAAAAAAATACAGTCGAATTGAGAACTTCCTCCTTTTTTTGAAGTCAATTAAAAAGAAGAAAAAGAGGGTATGTGCCTATGACCACACGATAGAAGAGAAAACTTACGACTGGAGCTGAGTATAGGCGATTCAGCGTCACCCCGGGTCAATTTCATTCACTCTTCAGAATGAGCGCAAAGTGCACCTTAAGGGGACTACAGGACCTAAACGTAAGTTTTATAATACCTAAAAGTATATGATCCACTGCACTAAACAAAATCAGAAAAAATATATGTTATCCTTCAGGATATATATGCTAATTAGATAGTGTGTTGAAAACATAATACAACTAATTTGATACAATAGAAAAAAATCACGAAGATACCTCTAAAAATTTATTTTAATGATTAAAAACCATATTACTATGCATTAAGAGGCTCCAAACACAAATGACCCTTTTTGTAAATCTGAAGCATAAATAAATATTTTGTATTTTTTTTTTTGTATTTTTGTATTAAATCATTCTGATTTTTTGTCAGATTATTCTACAAGCAACATACTAACGTAATAGTGTTTTAATTTTTTAATCCAATCAATAGATTTTTCTAAATAGATAATTGCTTCATATTTTGCAATAAATTACCAGCGTTGTGTCATCGCGCTTTTCTTTCTTTTCTATGCAGTCCGACAGTGACCGCGCTTTAGCTGTTGTAAACCTCTTAAGAAGTTTTCAGTTCAAAAGGGATCACAATACTTACAGCTTCCATTCGTTGGATCCATCGGCGAAAAAGTAGCGCCTGCGCAAATAATCCCCATAATAGTCGCTAGGGACTCGATGCTTTTGTCCGCACAAATACTGACTACCTCTCCCTTTCCAACGCCCATACGAGTGAGCGAGAGAGCGATATTGGCTATCATTTGTGCTACCTCACCATACGTCACTTGGGCACCAGTATCCGCATTTATCTAAAAAAAATGGCGCAGTTATTTTAGTTCAATGTCAGATTTGATGCCACCAACTGCACAACGCACCTGTCCCACGGCCGACGAGTAAGCGGCTAGCTATCAAAGATTTCCTCGCTCAAGAAACGTACAAAAGATTGTAGGTCCCGCTTAAGTAAAAAATAAAAATATATAAATAATTGATCGCTGTCTGTTCATGCTGATTATGCTGTTTGTTCACGCTGCTGGCGAGTACTCATTTCGCATCTTTAAAGACAAACCGTTATTAAATGAAAATATAAAATTTGACACAGGAGCTTAAATAAAACGAAATACACGGCTTTTTCGCAATAGAATTTAAGGTTATGGAGCTTTGAGCCATCTTTTGAGGTCATAATGAAATATCCATCATTATGACCTCAAAAGATGGCTCAAAGCTCCATAACCTTAAATTCCATTGCGAAAAAGCCGTGTATTTCGTTTTATTTAAGCTCCTGTGTCAAATTTTATAATTTCGTTTAGTAACGGTTTGTCTTTAAAGGTGCGATTTGTCGCAGTGACAGGAGCTGTCAAAGAGAGTACTCGCAGCTCGCTCAGCGACGTTCGCTTGGCGGGCAGAACACTCGCAGAGAGACTCATGTTTGTACATGCGTATACCAGCGAGTAATCACTTGTCGCCTTCGCGCACTCGCTACTCATTCCTCTCCATCTCGTTTTCAGCTGCTAGCTCTACTCGCTTCTCGTTAATCGCCGGCAGTGGGACAGGTTCTTTAGGATGTTTTTAGGTTATAAAGAAACCTACATACAAAGATACATAGATACACGTTAAATACGAAAAAAAAAACAATAAACAAACAACAACAAAACAACAAACAAACAACAAACAAACAACAAAACAAACAACAAACAAATTATTATTATTATTAAAAACATAACCCTGTCTTTGCTGTCACGCAGTCGGGTAAACAGGTACTCACCAAAGCAGTATGGTCCTTATTTTGGACCATATTGTCATACACCTCTTTGCCAAAATTCAAATGCGCCGGCACTCTGACATTGTCATTTCCATAAAGGTAAAACCGGTTTCTGAGCATTTTTGATTGGAGATAAGACTTTTTGCTTCCAAACCGTTTGTTGCTGAGTATCGATCTGTTAAAAATAAAAAATATAAACTAGTTTATTATCCACATAATGAAGTAAATAAATTAAAATCAATGCCTTGGCATACCTAATCAAAATGATTTTACGATTTTCTATTTATATTCACGTTCAAGGACACATTTGCCTTATTTTTGACAGGATCAACAATGGTTAGGTATTGTTTCGTTAAATACGGGAAATATTAATATACGCGTCAAAAACATATTTGATCATCTAATAATAGACACTTTTTTAAATGAACGGACCTCTTTATACTTTTTGCGCACCTAAAGATGCACGCTTTTTAAATAATTGAGCCTCTTTTTAACTTTTTGGCCTTCTGTCACAGTTGGTCGTAGTAACTAAGCTAGGGTACCCTGACCAAACAGGTTTTCATTTCATTTCATTTATTTGTGAACAATTTACATTGTGTTGAATATGCATGCAATTTACATAAAATTATAAGAACTATGAATTATTAATTAACATTCCAAGAAACTCAAGATATAGTGCCTAACAGTTTCAAATATAAAGTCGAAACAGTTCTTAAATACTACTAGACAGTTCAAAAATAATATAATTATGGTGTCAAACAATTTTAAACTACAATGTCAAAAACAGTTTTAAAACAATATAATTAAAATGTCAAACAGTTTTAAAGTAGAATGTCAAACAGTTTCAAAATACAATGTCAAAACAGTTTTAAATATAATGTCAAACTGTTTTAAGTAGTAGTGTTTCAAGAGATTTTAAATTCTATATGATGTCAAAAGTTTTCATTTATCATCAGTTCCGGTGTCAACTAATTCAAAAAAAAAATCAGAGATAAAAATGAACCTATAGTTATACTATATAATAATAACCGTCAACATATAATTTAAAATTAATTCCAATCTAAAACAATAACATTACGATTGTCGCTTATCTCCTAGGTACTCATCGACGCTGTAATAGCCCTTCCTCGATAAATATGTCTTCAATTTGTTTTTAAATAAGTTTGCGCTATTTATGCTTTTAAATTTTATGGGTAGCTTGTTGTAAAGAAATACTGATTGGTACCTAGGACTGTGATGAACGTTTATTTTCGGTTGTATTATGTTAGGCAAGTCTTTCCTACGTGTATTTACTCTAACTTGTCGTTGGTCATCAGTTTCAGATTTCTAGCAAGTTCTTCACAAAACTGGTTAGCAGCACCAGTATATAAAGGCTATCAAAAAATTAAGTGTAATGAAATTACGGTTTACAGGGTTAGGTTAGGTTACAACCATTTAAATGCTTTATATATATTTTTTAACAGAATGGCGACTGAAAATGTTTCCATACTTCTTGTTTTGTTGCAATAAAGTGGCAACTGGATAGTGACGAAAGCATGTGTCATTCCTGGAATGCCAGACCTTGTTTTTTAGACCATGGCATATGTCAGCTAACCACGCCAATATACCAACAAAGACAATAAAAAACAATACTCAAGCTAAAAAAAAAAGTAAGTATACAAAACTTAATAACCTACACAAAAGCCAGACATAAAAGGCGTGACTGCTTACAAAATTATGCAAAGCTAGAATTATGTTCACATAGCTGTAACTCGAAGTTACAAATGATAAACTAGGACCATCGAAGTAAAATAAATAAACATAAAAATTATTACTAACAATAACACAGGTTCACAAAAGAAAAGCAGTCATTCTAAAAGAGTGTTCAGTAATATTTTTAGGAGTGTGAAATGGGAATTATTAGAGGTTCACAAAAAGAGGAGCAATCATTATATTAGAGTATTCAGTAATGTTTTTAGGAGTGCAAAATGAGAACTAGTAGAGATTAGATTAAATACATGCCTGGTTCCTAATTCCGAGTTTAGAAAATGCAAAGAAAACGGTAGGAAGAATAGTACATGGTGTTCAACAAATCAACTCTATTTATTCATTTAGAGTTTAATCGTTCGTAAATCTCAGTTTTCTTAAATTAGGTTTTAATGTTCTAATAAAATGATGTCACAATATTCAATCTAGATAATAAAATGCCTGTTATATTAATTATATAAAATATATCAAACTATATCATAATTGACTTCGTTTATGGACACGTTTAATAGTTTTATAATAGTACATTATGATACAAGTGTGCTATGTTGGTCATTAGTAATGCCAATGATATATTTTATATAATTAATTTAACAGGCATTTTATTATCTTAATTAAACATGTCATCATTACAAACGAGGTGGTATTTTCGTGCGAACCGTAAGCAAGCGCGATTAGGGAGCCGAGTGTGTAATCAAAATGATCAATGCACATGCGTTTCATACAAAGTTTTGAAACACACTTGCGAGGAAAAAAGCAGACTTGTATTGTTATTAACTTTTAATTATTAAAACAATTAGTGAAAGTATAATTCTCAAAATGACACCGAACCGTTTTTGTTGGCATTTTTACAGTTTGTATTATGGTATTGGTATTATTAATAATTTCGTTATTTTCATTTTCTTGGGTAAATGTCGGCGATGATGAACTATTTTCATAGGAGTTGGATGAATATTGTAAATTGGCCCTGGCCCTGCCTCGATTAGTATTTCCGGTGGGGTCAAATCTATGTATTTTCTCCACTTCCCTACGTGAAGTTGATATTTTTGATAATAATTGACAATACAACGAAAACGTTAACATTATGGAAAATTACGCGCTGGTTTTGTTTTTTTATAAAGGCAATAGCAAAACCGCTAAACAGCCTTTAAACAAAATATAATAAACACAAAATAATGTTTTGAATAGGCAAATTGGGGTTAAAATGGAGTGAAAAATATATAATTTGATGAAATGATGATACATTTAATGATTGATTTATCATTAAAATGTAACCCAAAATACTTAGTTTATTTATTCACAAAAATATTTATTGTTTTTAGACATAAAAACTCTTTGCAAAGATTGAAAAAAAAAAATGTTAAGTAAAAAACACAAGTGTATAATAAGCCGAATTATGAATCCTAAATGCATTGCCCTAAGAGTCACTTTTCAAAGCAAGTGTGTTGAAAAATGCTATTATTAAATTCATGTACTTGAGAATTATCCTAATCCTAATTTCCTAACTTTTCCTAACTTCCTAACTAATAATAAAAATGCTAATAAAATAAAAAATAAAAAATTTAAAATTATTAAAAATAATATTATAAATGCGAAAGTAAGTTTGTTTGTTTGTTTGTTACCCTTTCACGCCTAAACCACTGAACCGATCATTCTGAAATTTTTCATATACGTTGTCAGGTGTACAGAAACGGTCATAGGGTACCTTTCATCCCGAAAAAAAGTGCTGTTCCCGAGGTAAACAACAATAATGTTCTTATGATAAATAGATGGCGCCACGTGTCTTGCGAATCATGATTGAATTATGTTATAGTAGAAACTTTAGTAGTGTGTTAAGAGTTTTTTATTTAAGTACTTGATACATTTTGTGAGCCTAGAGTGTCGATAGACCGGCTTTTCATCCTCCTAACTATATATAATTCCCTGAACAACCCGAATTGATTGTCAAATTCTAAATTAACGCAAGCGAAGCCGCGGGCAAAAGCTAGTTAACCATAAATGTTTAAAATCAAATCAAATCAAATCAAATCATTTATTCGCATAGAATGTAGGTAGTGTACAATAAAGTTGTTATAGAAACATAGTGACCCGGGTACATTCTGCCTGAGTTTTGGCATGCAAAATTTAATAAATATAGTTAACATCAATAAATGAGCAAAATAATGAAATAATTAATAGATTAGTAAATTATTTTAACAAGTCCAGGTTCATGCAAAAAAGTGTATCAAATAATGTCAATAATATTAAATTGTTGAGATGTCATACATAGGGTCATTAAAAAAATCACTTAACGAATAATAACATTTCTGTATCAAAAAAGCTTTGAGTTTATTTTTAAATTGTTGAAGGGTGTTACCCTTTATGCTGTCCGGTAGTTTATTAAATATTATTGGACCCATGCAGACAACACTTTTCCTAAGTAGTGCTGTTTTATAGCCACCGATAATTAAGAGGTTTTTGTATTGACTTCTCACGGGACCTTTCTTTGTGTCCGAGACCTTAGCAAACAAATGTTTATTCCTTTTTACAAAAATTGCCATTTCCAAAATATATAAAGACGGAAAAGTAAGAATTTTCAATGACTTGAACAGAGATTCACAACTATCTCTAGGTTTAAGACTACACATAGCTCTAACACAACGTTTTTGGGCTTTAAATATGTTATCTCTTAGACTGCAATTACCCCAAAATATTATTCCAAACCTCAAGACCGAAGCGACCAAACCATGGTATGCTACTAAAGCAGTCTTTATGTCAACTTTTTTTGTCAGATTAAAAAGAACATAAGCTGCAGTGCTTAACTTTTTGCACACCTCCTCTGCTTGCGGTTTCCAAGTTAATTGATCGTCAATATAAATTCCTAAAAATTTCGCGACCTTTGTTTGATTGATCACCTGTCCATTGTACTGTGCAGTAACGTTCGGTGGAATTGTACGTTGGTGAAAATGCATCAAATTAGTCTTTGGTAAGTTTATTACCAGGTTGTTTTTATCAAACCAATCAATAATATTTCTAAGGTTAATGTTGATATCCTGTTCATAATTATTAATATTTGTACATTTTATCAGTACTGTACTGTCATCGGCAAATAGAACCATTGGATTAGGTATCTGACGGGGCAGATCATTTATATACAGCAAAAACAGCGGGGGACCCAATACACTACCTTGCGGTACACCGAATTTAACAATTTTACCACCAGATTGATATTTTTGTTCACATTTTGATTTAAGACAAATTCTGGATATCTCCGTATATTGTGTGCGGTTACTGAGGTAGGATTTTAAGAGATTCAGCACGTTTCCCCTCAGACCGTAGCTATTAAGCTTGTTTAATAAAATATCATGATTGACACAAACAAAAGCTTTAGTCATGTCTGTAAAAATAGCACAGATAGGTGTTTTATTATCTACATTTATCATTATTTCGTGTAAAAGATCATATATTGCTGTATTAATGTTTTCATTTTTCTAAAGCCTGCTTGTTCATTGCATAGTACGAGTATATTGTATTTTGTCAGAAAGTTGTTGATCAATTCATATATAACCTTTTCTACCACTTTAGAAAACACAGGAATTAAAGCAATCGGTCTATAGTTAGCTATATCCTCCCTGCAATTCTTTTTGTGAAGTGGTTTGACTATGACTGTTTTTAAACCGTCAGGAAATACACCAGTGCTGATGGCTAAGTTAATAATTTGGCTAATATGTACAATTATGTTATTTGATACAAATTTTATAACTTTGGTTGCTACTTCATCATATCCTACGCTATTTTTATTTTTCAAGGATTTTATTACCCTGTGAACGTCTTGAGGTACAACTGGTGTCATGAACATTGTGCTAGGGTTTTTGTGCAGGCCACTTGTTTCGAGTGATATTTTAGGTGAGTTTTTAACCTGATTAATGAAGTAGTTGTTGAATGCGTCTGCAATTTCCTTGGGGTTATTAATAATTGTATTATTTATTTTTATCTGAGAAATGGGTTCATAAGTACATGCTTTATTGTTGATAACTTGCCAGGACGCCTTTGATTTATTGTGTGAATTCTTAATAAAGTAATTATTTTGAGCCTTTTGTGTTAACTTTACAATTTTCCTAAATCGCCGGGAGTAATTTTTAAATTTATGTTTGTTTGCATTTGATGATTTACAAACGTACCCTAAGTTTGTGAAAGTTAATAAGAAGGAAATAGGAACCTACGCGTACTAACGGGTATAAAAAGACTCTTAACGAAGCCGAGAGTCACTTGTACTCCTCGTCATTGTAATATTTTTTTTGTACTGGACTATACTTGGGAAAATTCTGCGGGGTAATAGCGTAACATTAACAGTAGGAATGGGTTTCATTTTGACTGTTCAACAACATCATTGAGTTATTTATGTTGTTGAACAAACAAATTTGTCAAACATATGAAGCAATGGATTAGCAATAGGCTTCAAAATGATTCAGATTGTGATAGATAGTGTGTTACGCAATTAGGGGGCTGGATACGGAGATATTGAAGGTCAAAATTCCAACTTTTACTGAGGTTTTTTACGAAAATAAGTTTATTGTTATAACACAACTTTAAATACCCTCACGACCCCTGTACCGTTGCATGCACCCATAAGCACAATGTTTTGCGTGCGTTACGTTGCGCACTACCGTAGTAAACAGCGATTTTTCACATACAAATTTAAATTCGTTTCCCAGCAATTATTTTTGTGCAATGTTACTTAGTTTGATGTACAGAATGCGTAGTTGAGGGGTCTTTTTACACCCTGTATGCCGCGTAATACGGTGCTCATAAAACCTTATCCCGACTCAAATCACTCCCGAATTCAAAAATAAAAATAAGCCGTGGCAACTAAGAGATGAAGAGTCCAAATCGACGGCGACCGTTTACGAACATGACATGATTTAGATTTTCCATACACTGATTTAAAAAAATACCTAAATAGATCACCTTTGACATGATACAATTAGTGAATGAAACGCAAACGTGTACCTCGGAAATAGATTTTAATATTCATTGTCTTTTTGAGTTGTCGAACCCAAAGCGGAAAGGGCGGAATCATAAAAACAACCCTGAAAATTAAAAAATAAATCAAGTATCTGAAATCGCTATTTTGCGGTATACATCGGAATAAGAAGCGGCTGAAAAATTGTTAAAATGATTTTCCAATTTAATATTTTTTTTAATATTTATTGTTATTCAGCATGGTATTTTGATAGTAGATTGTTAATTTATGTGTAAAATTTTGCATGCCCAAGTGACGGCAAAGCATGGAGAACATTATCAAAACATGTATAACATCTATACCCCTACCCATGTTGGCAAAAAAATAAATTATTTGATTTGATTTGATTTGAAATATTTGGCACCTAATGCCGCGGTATTTTCAAGACGTATTTTCACCCTGATTTATTCAGAAAAACATACAAAAATTAAGTGTTTTCGATTGAAAATATAATCTTTGAAATAGTTTAATTAAAAGAATTACACGAAACTAACCAAAAAACACCATTTTAGAAGACATGGTACTCACGTGCACCAGGTCCAGGAGTTATGAAGCGTGCGTTCGGACCAGCGGCTGTCGCAAAACTAATCAATTATTTTAAAACGTATACACATCACTTCCCTGCAGTCTCGACAAATATAACGACAAAAATCGGTCGTTAAGTCTAATCGATGTGAAATTTCTTTAACAGACTTTCAACCTTATGCTTTGGAAATAAAGTTGAAAATTTATAAAAGGAATTTGACATCTATACGACTTAGCGCCAGATTTTTGTCGCTATCTAATGTCGAGACTGCAGGGCCTGGCCTTTAATGATAATTATACTTAGCAAAGTAATAATATCAATTGTATAAGAGATCTAGCAGTTAAAAAAATACACCACAGAGTGAAAAATAACTTTAATTTCGGAAGTCGGTATCTTTGTTTTGTATTTTCGTTTTTTGCCACCGACTTCCGAAATTAATTTATATTTTTCACTTCGTCGTGTTTTTTTTTTGAAGTCGGTTGTTTTTATTTTATTTTAAATATATTATTTTCACTTTTTAGCTGTGGTACGGTCATCAAATGTGATTAGTAGCCAGGGTCGTCGGATATGGTTGAAGTTTAGTAAGAAACCGATGGATTAATTCAATTCAATTTTATTCGAAAACATTCATAGATTTCTTACTAAACTTGAACTATATCGACGACCCTGGTTACTTATCTCGTTTGGTGACTGTACCTCTCCGCACACATTCGTATACCACTTGATATGCAAATAACAGTGACAGGAAGTTATTAAAACATCATCAGTATATACTAAGTGAAAAAAATACTCATTATTAAGGACAACTCAAAAACTACTGGTCAGATCTTAATCAAAATGATATTGGACCACATGAGAAGCACCAGCTTTTAAATAAAAAAGGAATCATCAAAATCGGTTCACCTAGAAAAAAGTTCTGAGGTAACACAAATAACAAAAAGAAAATACAGTCGAATTGAGAATCTCCTCCTTTTTTCGAAGTCGGTTTAAAAGAGCTTGTAGATCGCTCATCAACTCAGGCTATCGCAGTCCACTGCAGCAGGCGTAGCATGACGCTTTCTATTTCTTGGAAGACAAGACATAGCTATTTCCATACAACTGACATTTCGACATTGACATTTCGTTTCTCTATTTTTGACATCGCATCGTAAAAATCCTTCTAAAATCATTCCATTTTGACTTCCGTTTCTACCGATCGCTGTCTAGGTCCTTTTATATGTAGACTATTTCAGAAGAAAGTTTTCTATCCCAAACGTCAAAATCACACTGACAACTGTCAGCTGTTGTCTGAGGTAGTGAAGACAATTTGATTTTGTAATCGCCATGCTAAAGACAGTGGAAAACTTTTTACTCGACGGCCCCAAAGTATAAAAATGGAATGGAAAAATCGAATTTTTCACTTTTTGTATGGAAAATGTGAAAAAGTATTACCTACATGTTTAGTTTTAGGGGTTTAAGGGTCACATAAAGGGGGTCCAAATTTTCATTATTTTTGCGATAGGACACACCATTTTCGAGATATAAGCAAAATAAAAGAAAAACCTGAATAAACTACTGAATTTTGTAAAAAATGCAGTTGACTCTTTCTACTTTGCTGCCGTCGTACTGTCTTCACGGAATGCCATTTTTGTCTATTCTTCCGTCGACAAAACCCGTTTCTATAATGGTCATGCTACGCGTGCTGGACATAAGCGTCTCCCATGCTGCGCCCCAACACCCTGTCCTCCGCCTTCCGCATCCAGTCTGTCCCAGCCACCTTTTTGAGGTCGTCGGTCCATCCAGCTCGGGGGCGTCCCACACTACGTTTGCCAATCACTCGTAAATGCAGTTTTTCTAAATACCTCGGAACATGGTGCCAATTTTAGAACCCCTCGAATTAAGGTGCCTTTACTTTTAATGACATTAGTGCTGTCAAACTATATTATAGTTAAGTTGTGTCACTTTAGTCAATTTCAAAATGGGAAACGTCGTTTGACAGGAATAAACTAAATATTGGTGATTTTTTTGTCTACACTGACGTGCAAAAAGATCGGCCCACCCCGTGCTTTCAATTTGAGAGACGATATCTCAAAAATCTTAATGAATATAATTTATTCATTTATATTGTGTGAAGGTAGGTAAGGTACCTATTTGCTAGTTTAAGGTAGTCTATTTGCACATACACTATATTTGGATAAAAGCAATATTCTTGACAAGATCGACTCAATTCTTTAGATGTCCTCATCGCTCACTTTTGCTCGGATAAAGTGCGTGACTTTTTTTTGCCAATGAAATTCTCAAACGAATAATTTTGTTTATTTCTGTTCGTTTAATAAAAATTTAACTTGATTTTTTAACGAACTTCAAAAAAGGAGGTTCTTTATTCGAACCCCCATGTTTGTAAGTTCGTGATTTTTTCATAAACTTATAAATCAGTTTTGATAATTCTTTAAGTAACGGAATCGACATACTTTCAGGAAGGTTTTAGTATACAATATATTGGGTTATTGTTAGTAAACCTTGTTGAATTATATTGTTTCAAATCGAAGAGCACGGGGTGGGTCGATTTTATTGCACGCCAGTTTAGCTTAGAGGATTTTGCGACACGAGAATTGGCACCTATAACTTAAGTTCTCACTCGTTTGTTACTCCACGGGTCACAGCAATGAGGAATATTACCCCACTGTGAACCAGTATCAACTACATAGTACGGGAGATATTGTGACTGTTATTACTGGCGGCCTTATATATTGTAATGTCAACAGTGTACTTCAGGTAATAAATTGTGCACAAATACAAAGCTAAAATAAAAATTACCCAAAATCATAAGAGGTAGGTACCTACTAAAGAACCTGCACTTACCGGCAGGGTTCACAATCTGAACGATTTTAACAAAAACAACAACAACGTACATCAAACAACACAACCAGCCACAACAACAACAACAAACAACTACAAATTCAAACAATCAAAAAATTTAAAATAAAACAATCAGAAATTAAAAAAAAAACAAAAAATCAATCAATCAAAAAAGAAAAACAATCAATCGGTCAATTTATTAATTCTGTACAATTTAGAACTGTCCCTGAATAAAATACTCTTTATTGTAAACACTATAAAAATTACAGATATATAAATGTAGAAATTTTGCATAGGGTGACACAATGGGTGGTCTTATCGCTAAAAGCGATTTTTTACAGACAACCTTTTGATGGATTAAAGGGAGAATAAGAGAAATACTGCAGGTATTTAGTGGTGTACCATTTACTTATACAATAAATACATACACATACACATAAAAAATACATTTATACAATAATAAACATGAAACAAGAGCAAGGAAACTAAATGTAATGATGATGTTTAAGGAGAGAGGAAGTGTTTTTTAACCAGAATGTTATAAGTGAACACATGATATTTATTTCTGTCAAATGATTTAAACAAACACTTTCACACGTAAATATTTTTTTAATCTCGATTAGTTTGGTGTTTTCTTTCTGACTTCCCTGAGAAGAAAAACTGAAAAAAACACAGAGGCCACAGTTGCTTCTAAAGTCCAGACATTATCTTGGTCAGATTATATGAGGACCCTGCAGATTTGTGTCTGAGATAGTCTTTTGAGGAAAAATCCACACAGATTTGACTATTCACTGAAGCGGTGCTATCGGTCATATCCGCGGGTGCTCTGTCTCTCTTTCACGGTGGAACAATAATTGTTTTAACACGTCATAGTAAGACCACAGAACTGTGCGAAAATTGATGTACTGTACTTTTCTACCTATCGCTTCGGGGATATCAAGCGTGATGACATGTTATGTTATGTTCTATAGAGGTATGAGGAACAGGGTGTAAAGTTACGCATACTCTTAAGAAAAGGGAGGATCCTCCGACCAGACGGGTGTCGCGTCTGGTGAGCGACGATTGATGTCGGAACGTTTTATATATGCTAGTTACGTGGTAAACTCTGCTTGCGCGATGCAGGATTTTGCGTGACGTCAGTGTGACGCGTGGCTCGCGTGTGGCGATGTAGATACCGCTGCACATCTACCTAATATCCAGCTGTTACTTATAAGCTCGTGTCCACATTGCCTAGGGGCATCCAACCCGATAATCTGGGGTTCTACTCTCTAAGCACGAAATCCGTAGTTTCGGCTAACGTTACGGGCGTTTCCTACTCCGTATCACCTACTGACATAAGATTAGTTTGGGGCCCAACCTAAGAATGAATGACACCACGATGTGGCAGCTGTCCCTACTCGCAATGTGTTTTTACCTGTCCGAAAAAGTTAATTAATCGGGTATAGGGTTAACTCCTCGTTGAC
The DNA here is from genome assembly GCA_917490735.1 of Dryobotodes eremita. Taxonomy (NCBI): domain Eukaryota; kingdom Metazoa; phylum Arthropoda; class Insecta; order Lepidoptera; family Noctuidae; genus Dryobotodes; species Dryobotodes eremita. Next base: position 11,377,299 of record OU823269.1, on the reverse strand, counting down.
GGACTTAGAGACTAGCCCCCCTTTTTTTTTTGCTGTGCGGTCATCAAATGACCTCTTCCGCTCTGGGCGGAGCGGAAGGGCGTGTCAGGATCTTACTGACTAAAACCCACCCGTATTCCTTCAGTTGCCTGTGCGCCAGGGCCACGATAACTCTTTCGAACAATCCGCGACCCCGGCAGGCATCGGCCCTATCGGACCCCATCAATGGTGCTGACATCTCTTTGAGGCGCGCGTGGAACACGTCGCGCCGTCGACCCGGGCCTGGTCCTTACCGGACGGCGAGCTGCCCATTGCTCGCCGTCCGCAAGCCCGCGCCTACGGTGGCCGGGAGTCGGCAATCGACTCCCAACGCTCAGGATGTCCCTGACAATAAAATAGAATAGAATAGAATACTCTTTATTATGTACACCATAAAAATTACAGATATAAATGTAGACTTTTTACACAGGGTGACACAATGGGAGGTCTTATCGACAATGGTTTTTCTCAAGGGTTATCGTGCTACACAGTAACTGGGTAGTGGAGATCAGACAGGCAGTCGCTCCACGTAAGATCCTGGTACATAATCATCTGCTTCGGGCTAGACTGGAAGCAGACACCGACTTGCAGCAAGGGAAAGGATTTTTTTAAGGGTTTTAATAAGCCAAGATAACTCGCAAATGTGTCGTATGATCGTCTCAAAACACAGTCTATGTGTGAGTAGAATGTAGGTAGTATGAAGTGCATTTTAGTATTGAGAGCAGCAGTAATGGCCAAGAGGTAATTGCCGCGACTTACGAGTTGTTAGCCATTGGTTCGAACCCAACAGGCGCTTTACTTTGTGTAAATTATTTCATCCCCACTGATCTCAAAACGGTGAAGGAAAACATCGTGAGGAAACCGGCATGTCCAAGAACCAAAAATTCAACGACATGTGACATAGACTACCAACCCGCACTGGGCCCGCGTTAAAAGAAAGAAATAAAGAAAAATATTTTATTTGGGATACGCACAGGATTTCCTGTGCGTATCCCAAATAAAATATTTTTCTTACAAAGAGTAAAAATAAAAAAGGAACATTTAAAACTAACAAAATTAACAATATTCGTGGTGGATTACTTCCCACTCCCTCCTACAGAGAGGAGGCCAGTGTCCCAGCAGTGGGAACATTATAGACTGATTATTATTAGGCCTATACATTTAGATCTATATATAAAATATATATTATATAATAAAAGATAAATTAAATCAATTTATATCATTTTACATGATGACTGTCGCATCTCAGTCATCTCTACAAGCTGAGCCTCTATTATTTTAAAATCTTTACGAAATAGAGATACGTGTTTATATTATTAAGCTATTGCATAGCTTTTATCGCGGGCTTTAAGCGCGGCGACCGAATCAAGAAATTCCGTAACGAAAATAAAACCTAACACCCCCCATTCCGCCTACCATGTAGCTCGGCCGAGCGTTCGCTTAACGTGTATGTATATGGTACGACTGTACTTAAATTAATATCAAAGAAAAAAAATACTGCATAAATAAAAAATTATAATTGCATAAGTTGATAAAAAAAATGCTATGCAATAGCTTTACCGCGGCAGTCCCCGAGTGCCACACGTGTTTTTTATTTTATAATATTCCTCCACAGTACCAATAATTGTTTATTTTTTTACATAAACATAATTTTTATAAACACTTTTTCACCTATACGCTAAAACATTCATGCATTCTTTAAATTTCATCTTGCGTAAGTATTTTTTACCTTTACTTTACCTTTTTATTTCTATTTTAAACGTATGACTAGCGTATACGTTAAGAACAACCCTGTTCGTGAGATATAACATAGGTACCTCGTTCCCTCAAAATAAAAATACATCTCACATCAAAGTATTGATCGAGACCTGCGCACTGCATCTAGAATATTTTAGACCTACACATCCTTGATGTATGCTGCAGTGCGCCACCCGCCGTCAAACGTGCAGGTCGAGTTGTTCTTTCGACCTACCACCGGACTTTGAAGTTCTACCGAGTACCCATGGGTTAAAGCTTACGGTTAGTGCATACTTTTTAACTTTATCTTGGATTTCACTGACATCGGTAAAGGAAAAACATCGTGAGGCAACCTGGACTCATAGTTAATTAAATGATAAATAATTTCATTTCTGTAAGTAGGTTTGTACAAATACTTTTACACGTCAATCATATTCTTTAAACCAGATGAGGTCGGCGTTTCTTATCTGACTACTCTGAGAAGAAAGGCCAAAACAAACTCAGAGGTCACAGTCTCTTTTTAAGGCCAGACATAATCTTGGTCAGATCATATAAAGACCATGTAGATTGGTATCTGAAATGGTCTTTTGAGGAAATAACCACACAGATTGAGTGGATCTGTCCAGTCAGTGCACGCGTTGCGCCTTGAGGCAGTTGCGGCACCCCGACTCGGACAGGGTAGGTTAGAAGGGGACGGCGAGGTCTTCCAGACCCCGCCATCCCCCTCGTGGTTTTTATTTTTTTAAACCACCCTGAAGTAGAATTTGTGGGGCTCCGTCCACTACGCCTTATTATTATTGTCATTCAGAAATAGCAGGCCTCGCCTAGTAGATAGCGGTGCGCCACGAATATAAATAGTTGCTTATTTAGTTATATTTTAAGTTGAGTATTTTGCTGTGCAATCAGTAATTTTGATTGGAAATCGGATTTTTTAGATACAAAAAGTTTTTTTTTTATTATTGGCGTATAAATACTACCCTTTTGTAAAATTTTGGTGTAGGTACAATATAGCATATATACCTATCTATTTATATAGATGTGAATGCTTAATTATGTTACAATTAACAAAACCTCGTGGTTGCAAAGTGCATTATTTAAGATTACGTCGTCCATTATAGGGGAAGTCAGAGAGGGTGTTCGTCCACGATCGATAAAAGTGTTACGTCATTCTTCGTCTTCATTGGTCTATAGAAACGACCTCGGTTGCAGATGTAGGGTGAAAAACTATTAACTTGAAAGGCATCGAAGGCGATAGAATTGACCAATGGGGTACTAGGTTTTTCTCCATGGGTTGACGGGTTTACGGGCCATATCCGACACGCCCCCGTATTATCATAAAACCCTTGGATTTGTTGTGGGTTTCTGGTGAGCTTAGTCTTGACCCAGTTAGATAAATCATTAGACTCCGCCCCTGTAATGTACCTACCTACCTGAAATCACCGGCTCAGTTATTCTGATATAACTATTTCTGTATATTTTTTTTGTATTTTTATTTCTATGGGGTTTATTTATAAATGTTGCTTAAAGTTAAGAGGCGTTTAAAAATCAAAAATGTATTGTAAAACAGTCGCTAATCACTACTTAACTTATATCTTCAGTAAAGGCTCCTTCAAACAGCCGCGACACACGACGCGACACAAACGCACCATCTGTCGTGCGATGAGCGGTGCCTTTGTCCCGCATGCGATTCGCGCTACGTGTCGGGTCGCGTGTCGCGCCTTTTTGTAGGAGCCTTAAGAGCGGGTAGTAACCAAAATTGCCTATCTTCAATTTAATTTTTCATGAAATTCATAAGACGTAGGTGTAAAATAAAAATAATATGAGTAACTACATGATATTTAGAAACTTTTTGTGCAACAGAAACACAATACGTTAAAATTTTCTCGATAAAATAACATCACGAAGTTACCCCTAATTTTCACGTTTTTTCAATTTGTACTTAATATGCTAATGACTAATAGGATAATTTTTTAATGATTATCTGTATCAAGACAAGGCGAAAAAAATTGTGCAGGCATTTTTTGAAATTCCTTTTATTTTTGGTTTTATTACGAATAGAAGCTTTAAGCACTTACGACGTTTTTAGTTCGTGGAAGAAGTCATCTTCCGTCGCACGTTGCGGGAACTTCAAGCATATTTTTGTTTCACAAATCAGTCGCCGTCGCTCTGTTGAGACGAGAGGACTGCGCTTGAATTTTCTGCTGCTCTGCGATTTAATTTATTTGCGTAAATAATATTTTCGTAATTTATCACATTCTTGGAACGAAACTGTGAAATACAAAACATGAAAATATCACTAAAACCACTTCCGAAACGATTATTAAAATCGTTAAGAATTGATAAACCAAATAAATACCGTGGCTAAACTATAAAATTAAAATATTATAATAATTTCATGTTGATATTTGAAAACTCAAGATGACATACAATTATTTGACAGATTTTTGACTGGTATAGTACAACTAGCGCCATTGTTCTGCACTTCGGTCAATTTTATTGCGGAGAAAATTTACAACATAGAGTTGTGCTGGAGATTTTAGATCTTATTGCTATTAGGTAAAGAACCAAATTCGTTTACTCCCACTTTCGTTGACAAACTTCGTATAAGGGTAACCATAGACGAACCATTTGGAGCGATTTTTGACCACCCCCGAATCAAGTTGAAACATATAGGTAGGTTATTGGTATAAAAATATTATTGGAGTTTTAAAATAAATAAATCGGAAAACTAAAATAGGTAATGGGTTTATGGGTTTTGGCGGACACAAGAACGAAACGGTGTGCACGGGACATGACGGACATGACTGGCGGACGGCGAGCAATGGGCAGCTCGCCGTCCGGTAAGGATCAGGCCCGGGTCGACGGCGCGTCGTGTTCCACGCGCACCTCAAAGAGATGTCAGCACCATTGATGGGGTCCGATAGGGCCGATGCCTGCCGGGGTCGCGGATTGTTCGAAAGAGTTACCGTGGCCCTGGCGCACAGGCAACTGAAGGAACACGGGTGGGTTTTAGTCAGTAAGAGTCAGACACGCTCTTCCGCTCCGCCCAGAGCGGGAGAGGTCATTTGATGATTTCCCACCCAAAAAAAAAGCCCATATTGATATTTCTATAAAATAACAGCGATTGTATTGCAAATTGAGCATCTTGCTATTGACGATTTCTACTATAGAACCGATTTCTAACGCAATAACACAGCAAATTACTCCAAAATTCACAAATTATATCCACAGCTCAAGAGATTTGACTGTTGACGAACCCAACTTTGTTACAGTCGCCAGCAGGTCAAGCTACACGAAATTGACAAATTTCTCCAAACGATTTTAATCCTTAAAGTGTTGATTGTTAAGTTCAAAATCGAATGAGAAAATCTGACAGTTAGTGGTAACTTGATGTACCGGCGACTGTACCAAACAGCGAGCGGATAAAATGGCGACCCGGCCGCTAATAGGTATTTTCATTGACACTAGGAATGAAGGATTGCCATTATAGTTAGTGTCAAAAACACTATTATCCTTTTTCACTTACGCAAAATTAACAAAGTTAAAAAGAGATACCAGTATTTTTATGATTTTGGCGTCGCGTCGATAGGCCTGATATTTGTATAACTTTTTTTTTCTATAGGCAAACATTTTTCAAGTACATATAATTTTATGTCAATGTTTTCATGACACATGCCAGTTGACTTTGCACAATACAGTGCAAAATCCACCATACCAATATTATTTTTTACTTGGTATCACTGTTGCTAATTGACTTTGCACAATCCTGCAAAGCAATTTCCATGATATACCATTATATTTTTTTACTTGGTTAACACTGGTTTCCACAAATACGTCGTGAGGTCCAACTTGTAGAAGGCCCTAAATAAAATTTGGTTACATTGGAATTTGAACTTTGTCACGCCAGCATTGAGTTTCTAGTTCCAAAACATGACTATGATCTAAGATTCTGAATTCAAGCTTAGCGTATAGTATAGGCAAAATAAACAGATGTTTTACCAACTGAAGACTTTCATTGAAAATAAAGGGAATGGACAATGATCATAATTCGTTTAAATATTGCAATTGAAAAACCATTCGAGGTACCTATTTGTGCTGTGAGACCTTGCATCTTGCCAAATTTCATGATTCTAGGTCAACGGGATGTATCATATGGATTTTAATTTATTTGCGAGTGTTTATTTACTTAGATTATTGATATTTTTGTTCAATTGATTTCGTTTTCTCAAAGTAAAAAAGCGGAAGATAAGTGATGCGATTATAATTATACGCTTTTATATCGTCAAAAAAGTAATTTTATCGAAATTTTTTTCACCATCATGTAGGTAGTATCATGAGTATGTAGTATTACAGTACTTTGATGGAAGTGCTTTGCTTTTTAGAGTTCGGTACCTAAAAAGAAAAAATCGAAACCCTTATGAGATCACTTTGTTATCCATCTTTCTGACCGCTTTTCTCAGGAATGCGTGAGGGGTATCAAGTTGAAATTGACATCAAATACTTAGATAAACGTCCTTTGGAGCTGTAAAAAAAAAACGGGCTTCTAAGACGTTGACTTAGTATCTTGGCATAAATTGCCATTCATTTCGCATATTTTGACACTCGCAAATAAATTAAAACCCATAAGACACATGTCGTTGACCTAGAATCATGAAATTTGACAAGAAGGAAGGTCTCACTGCACAAATAGCTACAGGAAAATATCTGAAAATCGTTCATTTGTAGTTATGTTACATAATGTATGGAACGATATTTTTTCAACTACAACGTTAGGTTTGTCTTTCAATTCGGAATCGAAAATTTATAGGCCGTATCTTAAAGTAACATTTAATCTTTATTTCATTTAAGTCGGTCTACTCTCCAATCTAACAACCTACCAGCATCGGTAACAGATTCACGGACATACAATAATATTGAATAATATACCTACTTGTACACAGCAATCATACATAGGTACATTGAATAGAACAGTTTCATCTGATTATTTTGCGTATATATACTACACACAAGATTCAAATTCAAATGCCTAAATATACGCCGGGCGAAAAGTTTCTGCTGGCGGGAAGGGATTTTGTTTTGTTTTTGTCGTGTTTGATGAGAGGGGTAGGGAAAGAGGCGCGGGTGAAACTTGATTTTTTTCTGTCTTACTGCGCCCTCTTAAACGTTACATCAATGCACTAGCACATCCTGTGTTACGGGTTCTCCAATTACACAAATCAGCATTTGAAAGTTTAGACTAATCAGAAATTATAGTGATTTAAAAAAAGAAATTAAAATAAAGAGGAATTAGAAAGAAATGATAAAAACATAAATGCTCCTTCAAACAGGCGCGACACGCAACGCGAATCACACGCGATACAAAGGCACCGCGTGTCACGCGACGAGCGGTGCCTTTGAGTCACGCGCGATTCGCGTCGCGTGTCGCGCCTGTTTGCAGCAGCCTTAGTGAAAAAAAATTACAGTAATAGGTACATATCTAAGGAAATGTTTTACAATTCTGAAACTATTGTGTATAACAATCTAAAATAACATTGTTATCATTTTCAGGTCCCAGAGGTGAAGGAGCGACACCTGCTCGTCTCTGATGGCGGTCAGCATGGAGAGATGGTCCTTCGAGCCACCACCCGGGCACCGAGCTTGGGAGCCTCAGGGTTCCCGGCTTCCCAGGGTTAGAGATGAAGGTAGATATGTTTTTTTTACTTCTAAAGAGGGCGCACACGGGTCCACTAGCGCCACTCCTTTAAAATAATATTATCTCGTGACTGAGAAGGAATTTTGAATAACGGCTCAATCAGTACCCTCGGTAAGTGTGTCTAGAATTTTCTAATTCCTTTTATAAACGTTCATATTGAGACACGAAGCAACAAAATTCGATCTAAAGAAAAGCGGCCTCATTCCTCTAGATCGTATTTTGTTGTACTACTACACACCTGACCTTTCTGAAGAACATCACCAATAAGGTCACTATATGTCCTCCTAGGGCGTCCCCTCCCGGCGTTTCCACTCACATCTGCCTTGTGAATACCTTTTGTTAGTCGCCCTTCATTCATCATTTCAACAAAAACAACGCATTGACAATTTTTTTTATACTTTTCAGGTCCCTCCTCCACGAGCAGCCATCCACCGGCTGTTGGTCGCACTCAAACTACATCCCTTGCACTACAGCCTAAGATCAACCCACCAGATCATTCACCAACGGGCACAGGCTATACTAGGACCCTTCATCACATCCAGAGGGCCCCAGTCCAGCATTCACCAACAGACACTGATTCTCCCAAATCCTCTGACCAGCTAGAGGAGCTTAGTTGGAACTCCTACTGGATATTCTCATGGAATATGTCTAGGATGGTAAAGATCTTGTCACCTCTAAGAAAACGAGTCGAATTACTTCCGATAACTGCTTTTCTAGCAAATTTATGCTTACGATTTTTGTCTATGCCATCAATTTGTGTGTAAGATCTAAATTGAATTGATTGGTGAAGCTTCACCGACGTCATGGGAATCGATAACTAATTTTAATCCGTATCAGAACACCAGCGCTGCGGTATTAACTTTTTTAAATATCGCCGCATTATACTGAGATAGGAGCCTTTTTGGCCTCGAACAGGTCTTTTATTTTTTACTTGTTTATGTAATTTTTTTTGGATGTTCCTTTTTATTTTGATGTTTTGTTTTCCTGTATGTGTCCCAAATAAAATATTGTTCTTTCTTCCCTCCTAATAAAACAATTTTTTTTTCTAAAATTTCGATTTCGCATAGCTACATTACCTACACTTTCAGACTTTCAGACCTTCTCTCTTCCGATTTCTTGTCGCTTCCTTATTCAAATTATAATCTTGGTTATAAACCGAAGCGCCCATGGTCGCCTCGAAGACACAAAACTCAATCAGGCTTTGAGCGAATTAAAGGTGTCCTGTGACCAACTGAATAAGAAAATAGATGACAAAGAAAGGGGGGTTTGAAGCCCATGAAAAGAATAGGAAGTTGAAAATTGACAAGGCTCAGATATATACTCAATACACTGATGGCATAGAAGAACGGAACAGACCTCAAATTATTGTGGATGGGTTCAGCCAGTGTAGCATAAATGATAAATGATTTTATTTCTGTAAGTAGGTTTGTACAAACACTTTTACACGTCAATCATGTTTTAAAACTAGATGAGGTCGGCTTTTCCTATCTGACTACTCTGAGAAGAAAGGCCGAAACAAACTCAGAGGTCACAGTCTCTTTTAAAGTCCAGACATAATCTTGGTCAGATCATGTGAAGACCATGTAGAGTTGTGTCTGAAATAATGGTATTTTGAGGAAAAACTACACAGAATAAGTGGACTTGTCAAGTCAGTGCACGCATTTGTCAGTAATCGTGCAGCTCCACTCAGACCTTAAGGAGCTCAACAATTGTTTGCGGATGACACTTCACTTTTGTTTAAACTTTAACGTCAGCAGCTGGTTGCTGACGATTTAAATAGTATGATCTCAAAAGTAGTTTACTGGTTCAATGTCAATAATTTACTTCGTAATGAAAAAAAACCAAATGCATTAAGTTTACGCTAACTCACGTTAGACAGGTGAAACTAATGTATTGATGAAGGGCGAAGAATTGAATCCTGAAGATAGCACAGTATTCTTGGGCTTAACTTTGGATGCTAAGCTTCAGTGGGGCCCATATATAGATAAATTGTCAAGAAAGCTAAGCTCCGCAGCACGCATTATTAGAAAGGTTTGTAACTTAACCGACATAGAGACAACCCGTTTAGTGTACATCAGCTATTTTCATAGTTTTATGTCATACGGTATTCTGTTGTGAGGAAATGCCGCCGACATTCAAACTATCTTTGTTTTGCAGAAAAAGCTGTTCGATCAATTAATAAATTAAATCCGAGACAATGTCTCAGAGAGAAATTTAAGGAGATTAATGTAATAACTATGCCTTCTCAATATATTTTTGAAAATCTTTTATATGCCCATAAAAATATAAAATTGTTTAAAAAATACAGTGATATCCATAATACAAATACTAGGAACTAACATAAATTTGTTGTATCTACAACAAGGCTCAAAAAAATAGGTGGCACGATCCGATGTCAATGTATACACTTTTATAATAAACTTTCAAGCCACGTTCAAGATCAAAGCCTTAATAAATTCAAATCATTCATTAAAAGTGAATTGTGCCGGAAAGGCTTTTATACCGTTCAAGATTATATTTAGGGCAAAAAGGCTTGGGATTGAGTTGCTCCAATTTTTGCATACTGAATGGTTTTTAATTTTTTTGCACTTTTTTATTATATTTTACATAAACTTAGAGATTTGATAATTATTATATACAATGTCATGACAATTTACTTTGTGAAGTATAATATTATTATTTAATTATTGTGAATGTGAGGACTATGTGCGTCACTTTTTTTTTTCCTTTCTCACTTAGTTTCAGTGATAATCTGGCAGTTTGAGTGCTTTATGCGGGCTACCCAAATGTCCTTTCTTTGGTATTGTTCGTCGAATAGCTCCTTAAGTTCTGAGGTGAGCTGCACGATTACTGACAAATGCGTGCACTGACTGGACAGTCAGTGCACGCATTTGTCAACAATTGTTTGCAGATGACACTTCACTTTTGTTTAAACGTCAGCAGCTGGTTGCTGACGATTTAAATAGCACGATCTCAAAAGTAGTTTACTGGTTCAATGTCAATAATTTACTTCATAATGAAAAAAAAAACAAATGCATTAAGTTTACGCTACCTCACGTTAGACAGGTGAAAACTAATGTATTGATGAAGGGCGAAGAATTGAATCCTGAAGATAGCACAGTATTCTTGGGCTTAACTTTGGATGCTAAGCTTCAGTGGGGCCCATATATAGATAAATTATCAAGAAAGCTAAGCTCCGCAGCACGTACTATTAGAAAGGTTTGTAATTTAACCGACACAGAGACAGCCCGTTTAGTGTACATCAGCTATTTTCATAGTTTTATGTCGTACGGCATTCTGTTGTGGGGAAATGCCGCCGACATTCAAACTATCTTTGTTTTGCAGAAAAAGCTGTTCGATCAATTTATAAATTAAATCCGAGACAATGTCTCAGAGAGAAATTTAAGGAGATTAATGTAATAACTATGCCTTCTCAATATATTTTTGAAAATCTTTTATATGCCCATAAAAATATTAAATTGTTTAAAAAATACAGTGATATCCATAGTACAAATACTAGGAACTAACATAAATTTGTTGTATCTACAACAAGGCTCAAAAAAATAGGTGGCACGATCCGATGTCAATGTATACACTTTTATAATAAACTTTCAAGCCACGTTCAAGATCAAAGCCTTAATAAATTCAAATCATTCATTAAAAGTGAATTGTGCCGGAAAGGCTTTTATACCGTTCAAGATTATATTTAGGGCAAAAAGGCTTGGGATTGAGTTGCTCCAATTTTTGCATACTGAATGGTTTTTAATTTTTTTGCACTTTTTTATTATATTTTACATAAACTTAGACATTTGATAATTATTATATACAATGTCATGACAATTTACTTTGTGAAGTATAATATTATTATTTAATTATTGTGAATGTGAGGACTATGTGCGTCACATTTTTTTTTTTCCTTTCTCACTTAGTTTCAGTGATGATCTGGCAGTTTGATTGCTTTATGCGGGCTATCCAAATGTCCTTTCTTTGGTATTGTTCGTCGAATAGCTCCTTAAGTTCTGAGGTGAGCTGCACGATTACTGACAAATGCGTGCACTGACTGGACAGGTCCATTCATTCTGTGTGATTTTTCTTCACATGATCTGACCAAGATTATGTCTGGACTTTAAAAGTGACTGTGACCTTTGAGTTTATTTTGGCCTTTCTTCTCAGAGTAGTCAGATGGGAAACGCCGACCTCATTTAGTTTTAAAATATGATTGACATGTAAAAGTGTTTGTACAAACCTACTTACAGAAATAAAATCATTTATCACTTATCATTTACAGTTTTTTCGAGGTGAAGGGCTGCGGGTGGAAATGTGAGTTTAGAAAGACTTTTCTTTTGTATTATCACGTTTATATATCGATGCCTATCTCGTCTGTGAAGTTTATCCAGCTAGTTTAAATTGACCCTGTATAATTAAACATAGGTTAAGTTTTTTAATCTTGTATAAAATATATTACTAAATAGGAGACAATTACATTTAAGTATAGCGAAACATATTATTATTATTATAAGTATAAATTAGGTCAGGGTAGGCAGTGTGTTGTTTTTTTTAACCCCACGAAACTCCCCTCAAAACTGAAACCCACGTAGTTTTTTTTTTTCACTGTGTGTGCACAATTGTAGGTATGGTGGTGGTCGTGGTGCCGGTAAGGTGTATGGTATGGTGGCAAATGGGGCATGTAAAATGTGTGAGAATATCTCGCTTGCTCGGTTTTGGCAGGTGGTAGGCAATGTTTGGGGGAGGTTTATTCAGCAGTGGACTTCTTTTGATGAGGCGCTAATCAAGAAAATCAAAAATCTGTCTACACAGATAAAGATATAGATATGTTATTTTGCAAATATGGGTACAGTACATGGTGTTAAAGGGAATAGGTTTAGCCATATTTTACCGGTAGGCATGCAAAAGTTACAAAATTACTAATCCACTAAAATAATCAACTAAACAATAATAAAATTCACAAAAACTAAACATTATAAACAGCCTAAGTTTCAAATTTTTTTTCACTCATGAATTCTGTTACGCTATAGTATGCTTTGACTGTCAAGAAGCCAACAGTTGGCCGACAGTTGTGCCTCTATGATTTTTAATAACCATACATGATTATTATTTCATTAACTTTTAGGTTTTTTATTTCTAACATTGAAATGCTTATAAACCATATATAACTATTTACACCAGGTATCAAATTGAGTGACTAACTATACAAATAAAAACAAAAGGATAATAGCCGGCGAACATAAAATTACAAGCACTTGTTAATAAAATGCAAAATCTTAAATAGAGAAAGGTGTCTGAGGTAGGAGGGTCATGAGTTTCAAAGCCCTGATCATCCGGCTCTTAGAATAGGACATGTTAAGTTAACATCGTTTAAGTCAAGATATATCTAATATAAGTCTAAATTTTTAAGTAAGTAGTACCTTTGTGGCGGCATCTACATAGCCAGATGCGAACTACGCATCACACTGACGTCACGCAAAATCCTGCATCGCGCAAGCAGAATTTACCGCGCGACTAGTATATATAAAACGCCCCGACGAAATATATTCCTATAAAATGTCTCCTAATTAGATATTTCCTATAATAATTATTACTAAAACCCTTATAATCTCCACGAACTATTTTGTTTCTGCCGAAATATCCAACATGGTGGCAGAACGTGGTTTATAATAGTGACATTGTGCATATTTTGGACAGATTGACGAAGAAAACCGATAATTTCGAAATGGCTTCTTCAACACGAACATGAATTCCATTGAGAAACTCAAGGGGTCAGAAAATTATTAAACTTCGGAGTTCGACTATTGTCAAATTTAAAAGACAAATGTCATATCACAAGGGATATTATAGGTTGCGTTTAGAAAATTACGTATAATTCTAAATTATATCAATCACCCATACTTTTTATTACAATGAACGCCGTTTGGCGGCTGGAATAGCCCGTTTGGTTGTAGCTAGTACTAACATCCCCGGACGATCTCGAAATTGCCAAAAAAAGAGACACACTATTGCAATCCACACACCAAAACTCAAACTCAAAGCATTTATTTCAATGAGGGCTACCGCGCTTGACTTCGCCGCTAGAGGCGCTAGTGTAGAGTAAGGTCTCTAGATGTCAAATCTGTTCACGTTCACTGTTTGCGGGATGTTTTATCACAGATTTTAACTAATGATTCATAATTGTCGTAAGTAATGGTTGTGCCATTCCTGATTAATTCTGGCTTAAGATTTTAAGTAAAAAGTTAGGATCTAATTTGGTAGCACTTAAAGGAAGAATAATATTTTTCTGCTTCATGCTTGCCAATTTTAGGAACATTATAATCTACATATACATTTGAAGTTTTAACGCGTAATAAAATAAACATATATTATGAATTTCTGGGTACTTAAACATATCCAAAACATCAAATAAAAGTACTGACAGGACCTTACTCGCCAGTGGCGCCAACTGGTGAGCACAAAAATGATAGCCCCCATTAACCCATTTACAGGCACTTTTGAATTGTCAATTGGCAAAGAGTCGGTCAATTAGTCAGAAAATTGAAGCTAGTTGTCCATTCCAAAACGTTAATCTCAATGGAGAAGAACGGGCAAGAAACTCCAAGGACACTCTTTTTAAATCAAGATATTACAAAATCCTGGTGCATCATTCTTGTTGCTTCTATATGTGAGAACAATGTAAAAAAAATATTAAGAAACAATTCAAAATATAAGATTAAAAATAAAAATAAGCCGTGGCCGTTAAGAGATGACCAGTCCCAACCGACGGCGCACTATTCTCGTGGTCCTAAAAGGCGACTGAAGACGGTTCTGATGTTTACAACAAACATACAACATAATCAGCCTATAACGTTCCCACTGGTGGGACACAGGCTTCCTGTTTGTAAGAGGAAGTGGGCCATAATCCACCACACGGGCCCAGTGCGCGTTGGTTGATATCACATGTCTTCGAATTTTTGGTTCTAGGACATGCCGGTTTCCTCACGATGTTTTCCTTCACCGTTTTAAGAGCAGCGGTGATGATATAAATTACACAAAGTAAAGTGCCCGCCTGGGTTCGAATCCATGACCTACATACAACACGTAAGTCGGGGCCGTTACCACTGGGCTACCACTACTCTCAGATCAGTCATGGCATTAATATGAACAAGGAAAACGAGTCTGCCATTAAAAAGAAATAAAGAAAATACGTTTATTTGCGGTAAATATGACGCAGAGAAAAACACACAAATACAAAAAAAAAACCAGCCAAGTGCGAGTCGGACTCGCGCACGAAGGGTTCCGTACCATTAACTAGGTAAACAACAGTTGGTACACAAATTAGGTGCCTACCTGTTAACATTTATTGATATCGAGCAAAAATAGGCGAAAAATGGCGTTTTTTGTATGGGAGCCCCCCTTAAATATTTATTATATTTTGTTTTTAGTATTTCTTGTTATAGAGGCAACAGAAATATATAATTTGTGAAATTTTAAACTGTCTAGCTATCGCGGTTCTTGAGATACAGCCTGGTGATAGACAGATGGACGGACAGACAGCGAAGTCTTAGTAATAGGATTCCGTATTTACCCTTTGGGTACGGAACCCTAAAAAGAAAGAGTTCGGGCAAAATATGCGTCACATCCACGCAAAACGGCAATCGCTCATCATAATGCTACGACCCTATGCGAGACAGAGCCCCAGCGCTGGTTTTCAGCGATAGCCGGCGCTGACGTGATGACGTCAACCAGTGCAGCATACGAAAATTAAAAATAACAAAAAAATAATTGTCAAAAAGTTGTCTGTTAGATCTAACTGTAAGAGTGTTCGCTGAATCGGTCCTAAGTAGGAGCCCTATTCATCATCAGTAACTGGATTGTGGAGGTCAGATAAGCAATCGCTCCTTGTAAAATACTGGTATTCAGCTACATCCGGTCAGATTTGAAGCCGACCCCAATATAATTGGGGAAAAACGGTGGGGTGGTGAAATGATGCCTTTGTTTTTTTTTTTTTTTGGGCGGGAAATCGTCAAATGACATCTCCCGCTCTGGGCGGAGCGGAAGGGCGTGTCAGACTCTTACTGACTAAAACCCACCCGTGTTCCTTCAGTTGCCTGTGCGCCAGGGCCACGGTAACTTTCGAACAATCCGCGACCCCGGCAGGCATCGGCCCTATCGGACCCCGTCAATTATGCTGACATCTCTTTGAGGCTCGCGTGGAACACGACGCGCCGTCAACCCGGGCCTGGTCCTTACCGGACGGCAAGCTGCCCATTGCTCGCCGTCCACAAGCCCGCGCCTACGGTGGCCGGGAGTCGGCAATCGAGTCCCAACGCCAAGGGTGTCTCCTCCTGCGGATGAAATGATGCCTGACTTACTTCGACCACAGATTTTTTTTCTTACGTTTTTACTTATTCTACAAACCATTTTGGGGAGTCATAATTATTATTATTCTAGGCTCGTATTCAATTTAATGGGGGTGCGATCCTGGTGTCCTGAAACACAGGCCACGAGCCTAGCTTAGGCACCAGTCGCCCACAATATATACTTACCTGAATT
This sequence comes from Dryobotodes eremita, assembly GCA_917490735.1. Classification (NCBI taxonomy): domain Eukaryota; kingdom Metazoa; phylum Arthropoda; class Insecta; order Lepidoptera; family Noctuidae; genus Dryobotodes; species Dryobotodes eremita. Next base: position 11,361,308 of record OU823269.1, on the reverse strand, counting down.
GTGTAACAATGTCGAATCTGACCAATGTAAAATAACTCATGTATATTGTGGTGAGAAAAATAAAGTTGATTGATTGATTGATTGATTGAATTCCTTGTGTACACACGGCTACATATCAAGCTATACATTTCCAGAATAAGCTGACCTCTCATTGTCGGAAATTCTATACAATGCGAGATCAGCTTATATTGGAAATATATAGCTTGAGATGTAATGTAGCCATAATAAGTGTGTACATAAATCATAAAAGGGTTTTATAAACCGACTTCAAAAAAAGGAGGAGGTTCTCAATTCGCCTATATTTTTTTTTATCTTTGTTAGCTCAGAACTTTTTTCTAGATGAACCGATTTGGATGATTCTTTTTTTTTTTTAAAGCTGGTCCTTCTCATGTGGTCTCATATAAATTTAATCAAGTTCTGAACAGGAGTTTTTGAGTTATCCTTAATACTGCGTATTTCTCCACTTAATTCATATTGATGATGTTTTAATAATTTCCCCTCACTGATATTTACATATCAAGTAGTGGTATACGAATTTGTGGGGTAGGCACCACAACTAAAAAGTGAAAAATAAAAACGTGTCAAAAACACCGACTCCCGAAATTAAAGTTATTTTTAAATTTTCAACCATCAAAATTTTTGATTTTGGTTTTGAAATTATTCATCATTACCTAGTAGATAACTTGGCAACACAGTATTAGTTTTCTCGTGTTGTAACATTGAGCTGAAATAAAGTAAGAGGGGAAAAAATATAGCGTACTCTTTCAAACTCACAGGATGTTTCGTCTGAAAGAAAAAGACATCTATATTGTTGTGACAGTTTTTTTTAATACTTGTAAACTGTAAGACCAATAGTGCCCTCTTGCGGATTACCTGTGGTATTTTTAATACTCAATACTCAATACTTTATTGCATTCCACATGTAGTACTTAGGTGGTAAAACTTAAAATTAGATCACATGGACCCTGTCGGGCACAGCAAATAAGTGAGTTAGGAGAGAGAAAGCACTTGTAAATTATAATTATTATACAGTAGGTAGGTAATTTCTAAGATAAACCAATAGTAGGTATTTATAATATAGAATATAAATAGGTATATATTGGGAGATCTTGTAATAATTAATAAATATAATATAAATATTTAATTTTGACTACTAAAATTATGACTTTATATGTATATCACTTAAATATTCATTTAATGAGTAGTAGCTTTTCTGTAACAAAAAATCTCTTAGTTTTTTTAGAAATGTGTGAGTTTTTTCTTCGTTTTTTATTGATCCGGGTAGTTTATTATATACTTTAATGGACATTACATAGGGACTTTTTGAGTGCATTTTTAGTCGAGAACTTGGTATGTTTAGCCTAGATCGGTGTCTGAGTAGATAGCGCGACTGAATGTCTTCACGTTTTGAGTAGAACTCGTGATGTTTTCGCACAAATTTGCATGTTTCTAAGATATATATACACGGAAGGGTTAAAATATTGTGTTTTTGAAAGAAAGGTTTACAACTATCGGTTTGCTCAATGTTTACCAGGATTCTGACCAATTTCTTTTGCAGCGTGAACAGTATTTGTGCATCTGTACTGTTTCCCCAAAGAGTGACACCATAGCTAAGCCATGCATAGGCATAAGCATAGTAGGTGGTGAGGGCTGTCTGAAAATTGGTGGTATTTTTTATTTCACGGAGGGCGTATGAGAATTTAGAAATCTTTGAGTGAGTTTTCTGTATGTGTGATTTCCAGTTTACGTGTGTGTCTATAACTAGTCCGAGTAATGTAAATTCGTTAACAGTTTCTAATTTTGAGCCATTGAACGTAAAATCTAAAGTTAAAGGAGTTTTTTGGTAAGGGTGAAAAGTTATTAATTTTGTTTTGGAGTAGTTTATCTCGAGGTTATGCTCGTTCATCCAATTGCAAGTTTTTGTAAGAATGGAATTAAGGGTTTTTTCTATATTTACATTGTCTTGGCATGAGACTAATATGGATATATCGTCGGCGAATAGGACACATGGCCCTTCTATGATTTTAGGTAGGTCATTAATATATATTAAAAATAAAAGGCATCCTATTACGCTTCCTTGAGGGATTGAGGCGTTAATTGTTTTACTATGTGATCGGATTTGTTTAATTTCATTATTTTTATGGTCAAAGTATTCTAGTTCTACTAATTGTTCCCTATTCTTTAGATAGGACGTTAGCCATTCGTGAGCCTTTCCGCGTATACCTATTCCGTATAATTTGTTTAGCAATATCCCAAATTGTACTTTGTCGTAGGCTTTAGTCATATCTAATAATAATCCAACAGCGTATTTCTTGTTATTTATAATGTTAAGTGCTTCTTGGATATACTTGTAGACTGCCAGAGTTGTGGAACGGTTTTTTCGAAAGCCATTCTGGCAGTCATCAAAAATATTATATTTTTCACAAAACGTATAAATACGGTCACACATAGCTTTCTCAAAGATTTTTGAGGCTGAGGGTAAGAGAGCTATGGGACGATAGTTGTTAGGATCTGTTTTCGCTTTTTTTTGTGGATTGGTTTTATTACAGATATTTTTAATAAATCAGGGAAGATACCTTCTTCAAATGACTGGTTGAGTAGCAGATAAAACGGTAACGTGAGTTCATCTGCACATTGTTTTAGAAGCGATGGTGGTATTTCGTCAATCCCGTGACTATTTTTATTTTTCAGGTTTTTTATTAAATAATTTGTTTACTTCCCAAGCGTCTATTGGGCCAAGAAACATCGTGTTCTGTGTGGGATTTAGTACAGAGGTGGTACCCGGTGTGCTACCAGAAGAATTGTCGGTGTTATCTCCAATGGTCGCAAAGAAATTATTAAAAATGTTGGCTATTTGTTTAGGTTTGGATATAAGGTCGTTATCTATTTGCAATTTAATATTAGTATGTTCTTTTTTATGTTTTTTGTTTGTTCTCTCATTTATGATACTCCACATGGTTTTTACCTTGTTATTAGATTTTTTTATTTTATTTATATATTGCATCTTTTTTGATTCAGTAACCAATTTTTTTAATATTTTTTCATAGTTTTTATAATAATTTGTAATGATAGGATCTTTTGTTTTAAGTGTGAGTATTTTTAACAATCTTTTGTTTGTACAGGAGATCTTAATGCCCGTTGTTAGCCAGTATTTTTTAAATGTGGTTTTTAATTTGACTTTACATATAGGTATACAAAGGTTAAGGATATTTATTAGTGTATCATGAAATGCTTTATAATTCTCATTTATATTTTGGTTTTTAGGTAGTATTTTATTCCAATCGTATTCTTTTAATTTAGACTTGAACTTTAAAATATTCGCGTTATTATATAATCTTTTTTTAACATACAAAGTTGTTTGTGCAGCTAAATATGGTGTTGGTGTGGTGATGTGTATAATAGTTCCGCTATGGTCTGAAAAACCTAGTTCCTCTACTGTTGTATATATTTGGTTTGTGTTAGTGTTTGTAAATATCAAGTCTAAACATGTAGATGTATTTTGTGTTATTCGTGTGGGTGTTTTTATGTGTTGCGTGAGTTTATATTCTAGCATTAGGCCTAAGAATTGGTTAGTTTTTACATTTTTCTCTAAGATATTTATATTAAAGTCTCCACCTATAATTATGTTAAGTTTATAATACTTATTGTTTATATGATTCAAGATACATTTTACCTGATTAATAAATATTTCTTCCTCTCTTCTATTCCAATACATTGTTACTAATAATATGTTTTCTTTGGGTAACTCGATTGCACACACTTCTAAAATATATTCTATGGACATATTCGTTATATCAGTTATCTCTTTAAATTCGATATGGTCTTGCAGGAGGATGCAGACGCCGCCTCCCCCTCGCGTGCTGCGGCAGTATGACGCTGCTATTTTATATCCGCTAAATTGGATCAAGCTTAATTTTTCTTTAGACAACCAGGACTCTGATATACATATTGAATTATAAATTGGGTTATCTACGATGAAGGTTTCTAATATATGCTGTTTGTTAAAGAGACTTTGGATATTTTGAAATAAAATTTTAAATTGTTGGTCTGTGTTTTCGAAAGGAGTAATTATTATGGTCTTCATTACTGGCAGTTGAATCTCGTTGGCGGGTGTTGGGGGAAGTTTTTAAATTAATGTTTTTCTCGTTTGCTATGTAGTTTGGTTGATTTTTATGTGTTTCATCTTTTAAAATGAAAGCTTTTGCTTCCACATACAATTGATTATTTCTTATTACTGCATGCAAGCCTTCCTTTCTTGCCTTTATCATTTCCTCTCGCATTTGTTGTCTTTTCTTACGTGAAACGCCTAACGCCCTCTAGTTTTTAAACAACCAACACTGGAGATGCATTTTTATATCGCTATGTTATTCAGCTCTTTCTTACTTATAATACGTTCTCTGTGTTAGAAAGAGTAGGTACACTATCGTTTTTTCCCTCTTGCTAAATTTCAACCGTATCCTAGCTGGTCTCAAGAATACGAATTCTCAGGAACGAATAAAGAGCAAATTGGCTTAATTTTTAACGATTCTATTTAATATGTGACTCTATGAGCAGGACCAAAATGTATTTCAAATTAAACGCCATAGTTCCGAATATGTAATTATGAAATTATAATCCTTAAAATTAATTATCAATACAACCCTCTAAGTTATTTTATTACCTACCATATAACCTGACTCTGAGCTGCAAATACCAAAAGCGAAAAGAAAATTTGAATTTCGCGGGCTACCTAAGCACATGCCCCTTAAAACATCAAACTAGCGCCATCTATTTTGTTTGCAGTCATAAAAAGACATTCACAGCATTATATATTATGTCTCTTTCTTCCTTATAAAACATTCTGCGAGTTAGAAAGAGTGCTCTTGCCCTGAATGTAGACAGCGATAGTGTGCGAGCGAGAGATGCTTAGAAGCCCCTTAATAGATGTCGCTACAGTCACGGACGCTTTTTACCGACGTCGACGTACAGTAGAGGGAAAAAATATGTTAAGTACACTTATTCAAAATCAAAATAATTTATTTTACATACCTACACCTACACGGGCACTTCTGAAACGTCAGAAGCTTGGTGCACGGTTCCAACTGGTCTTTTCCTATGGAGAAGAGCCGCCAAGAAACTTCACGGTTACTCTTTTAAAAATAATTGGCTTTTACAGTATTTCCAAATTTCAGTGTTAGTAGGTACGGGAGGACGAAGAAATTACAATTTACGAAGCAGTAATGCTCGCGAAGGCGGAGGCGGAGCGCGAAAGGAAGAGGCAATCGCTGCGCCCTCGCACCCCTAGTCGCCGCAGGAGGAGACACCCTGGGCGTCGGGAGTTGAATGCCGACTCCCGGCCACCGTAGGCGCGGGCATGCGGACGGCTAGCAATGGGCAGCTCGCCGTCCGGTAAGGACCTGACCCGGGTTGACGGCGCGTCGTGTTCCACGCGCGCCTCAAAGAGATGTCAGCACCATTGACGGGATCCGATAGGGCCGATGCCTGCCGGGGTCGCAGATTGTTCGAAAGAGTTACCGTGGCCCTGGCGCACAGGCAACTGAAGGAACACGGGTGGTTTTTAGTCAGTATGAGTCTGACACGCCCTTCCGCTCCGCCCAGAGCGGGAGAGGTCATTTGATGATTTCCCACCAGAAAAAAAAAAAAAGAAAGGTTCGGGAGGACAGTGTAAGCCTGTCAACATGTAACAGATACCTACTTAAAAAGATAGAAAATGGTCAACAATTCTACAGTCAAAAAGTCGTACAAAATTCTGACATTCACAAAACAGAAAAGAATCTATATAAATATGCGTGAGGGTCGTGGAACACTCTGTTGGAACGAAGTTCCTTTCGTAGTATATTTAGAACATCCATGGAACAAATTTGATTATCATAAAATCGGTCATATTGAGTCAACCTTAAAAGATAGACAGGACTTTTTTTTGAACTTTTAAAGGGAAACAATTCCGTCATACATGATTTTTGCGTAACTTTAACCGTTTACGCAGCGCACGCAACGGAAGCTCTCAAAAGGAATAATACTTTCCCGTTTTTGCAACATTTTTCATTTATGCTCCGCTCGTAATGGTCGTAGCGTGCTGTTATATTAGCCTATAGCCTTCCTCGATAAATAGCTTATCCAACACAAAGAGATTTTTTTCAATTCCAACCAGTAGTTCCTGAGATTAGCGCGGTCAACCAAACAAACAAATAAAGAAAGGGTCGTGACGGAAAATTCTTACACTTTTTTTCGCCTAGCCCCCATCCGCCAAGTCCGTACCGTATGATAAATTTATTTATTTTTATTTATTTATTTATGTCAATCAACTTTGGATCATATAATTAAACTAAATTAAAAATTATTAATCAATTACATTACATAAAATATACATTACTATAAAAAAAATTAAAATAATATATTAACTTTAGTCAGGACGTGAACCATGCAGCAGTGGTTCACGTACTGACTGTCAAAACGTTCAGCAAAAGCGTTCAGGATACTGTTGCGGCTGGCCCGCACCCTACTCACCAGGGATGTGCACCGCTTGCGCATGATTGTGTGGAAACAATCCACACGCGCCTCGGCAAACATCCCCGACGCGCTGCAGAAGCGAGGCAGCCCCAAGAGCACCCTGAACGCGTTGTTGTATTGGATGCGTAGAGCGCTGTACTGTTTCTGCGTATAATCCATCCACAGACTGCCAGTATAAAAGGACGTACAAAATGCCCTAAATAGGGCTATTTTGACGCCCCTCGAACACCGAGCAAATCTGCGGGCTATCATATTCGCACGAACAGACAGCGCCCTACGTTCCCTTTCAATGTCTGCATTATCTTCCAGGAACAAACCATGATAAATGATAAAGAACTTCGTTCCAAAAAATAAATTCAATAAAAAGAATAAAATCCTATGACATTATTGCTATTACAACTGTACCTAATATTTAAAATAAACAACGATTGTTTCCCAAAGTTTTTAATTCAATTTTCGAATTATGGATACCGAATAATGTGCAGGTACTGTACATTTACTATCTTAGAATTTCAATACACAGACTATTATTTAAAAAAAAGCTTTTGAATGTTGCTAAGTGATACATATTTTTGCCCATAACTGTACTAACAGCTTCCCCCCCACTTCCCCTCCAGACACACCTCATCTCAAAGTATTGATCGTGACATGCGTAGTGAAGTTAGAACTTTCCAGAACGTTCATTTGAGTATCCGTCGGTGTTGCCAGACTCCTCTGAGCTTTTATATGTTAAATCGTACGTTTTTCGCCCAAATTGCTAACATTGTGCATTTTTGAGTTTGTATGGGACTGCTTCAAAAGACTAAGATGCTGCTTTTCTCGTCGTTTGGACAGCAAGGACAAAACTAGCGAACAAAATAATTATAAAATATAAAAAAATTACGTAATAACCCATAGTTCGCCAGAGGTGCGTAAGGCTCATGTAATAGGGACAAGCCTTGAACCGGGCACAAATGCAGGCTGCGGGCTGCTACTGAGAAATTCCTGAAGGTTTCTGCGCGTTATAGCGCCTCGTAGACTTTTCAAAAGGCACCTGATCTCCCAGCTGACGAAAGGAAAGATGAACCGCATCTGTCGACCTCACACGGCAACAGTTCCGTGCTAACTGGATCGGTCGGGACTTCGACAGCCGGCAGATGATGTTGAAGTCAGGCGGGCAGTTAGGAGGGTGGGTAAAGCCAAAAATGTGGCCTTTCGTTAAATCTAAGACAAAAATATTTCATCTTAGATCAAAGAACAAGGCGCAAATTAAAAAAGAATACCGAACCAACAAAAGAAACAAAAAAATAATGTTTACATTACCATGACTCATTTCGTCGACCGTGCGCAAAAATATATATATTATTAAAAACCAGGAGTAGAGACGATTTAAAAAAAAAAAAAGAAACATGTAACGTTAAACGTAAACAATATTTAATTAAATGACAATTTAAATGAAATTACAATTATAACTAATCAAGAAAAATATAAACGCCTAATACGTCCAGCACGCTCAAATGCCACCCGAAAAGTGAGTCTCCGCCGCTCGGAACGCGCCGCAGACGCCATCGCCCCTCCAGCCGGTCTCGCCACCGTCAGGCGATCCTACGTCATCATGACGTGCCACTAGGCCCCGCCTCCTGACCGTTTATTTCTAACACGGCCTCTCCTGACAGCGTGGCGTCCTCGACCGCTTGGCTTTGGATGGGCAGCTCCTCGTTATTAGAGTCGCCAAGAACCTCGATATCGTTGTCTGGAACACATTTTTCTTTTTTCCAACTTGCAAAAATTTCAGAAACCTAAGAATAGAAAGAAATCTTATAACGATTTATAGACCCGCATCACGGCCGTAAGCGTGCACTCTAACAGCCGCGACCGACTCTAAAAACCGCTACATGGATTTAATACAATTTAAAGTCTGTCAGTTCATTTTAATATTAAAATGGTCATGAGATCTCAACATTGTTAAATTTAAGGAAAAATAAAATGGAAATTACAACCCCATGCAACGCCTAAGCCTATAAGAGGCTCTGCCAGTACGCCATAGGTAGCTGCCCATCGGGCAAGCGCGCGTCACTGATGAGGATAGCCCTCCTTCGCGAGAAACATGCCTTACAGCTGCCAACAGCAAGCATGTGTTACTAAGGACGAGCCTCCCCTCGAGACATACTGCACACGTCATAGGTAGCTGCCCCTCGGGCAAGCGCACGTGGCATCTCGAGAACTCACCCTCATCACTCGTGGCGAAGAACGCTGCACAAGCATCCGGCGTCCATTCACCGCGCCATGGAACCATGTGCTCCGCTGCAGCCTGAGTCCTTTTGCCGTAGGACCCCGCCAGAAGCTCCAGTTCATAGCGATGGTGGGGAAGCTGCTGCACGATCTTGTATGGACCGCGCATACCCGAATCCAGCTTGCCAGAACTCTGCGAACTCTTGCCAACAAATACAAAGTCACCAAGCGCGTACACACGTGGTTCCTTCCGAGTCTCATTAGTGTGTTGATCTTGTCGCCTCTGATTCGCCTTAAGTAATTCAGACGCACGTTGTCGCCTTAGAGTGACCATTGCTTCGCGATTGGCATGCGAGTCTTCTAGGGCGACATCTCTGACTAACGCTCGCAAAACCGGGGTGGTAGCTTCGACCCCAATCAAAAGCTGGAGAGGTGACGTCTGTGTCGTGGCCTGCCGGGTCATGTTCAGTGTTAACTGAATCTTCCACAGCGTATCAGACCAACTGCTACCCTTGTTGTTAACCTCGACGCGTAGCATATTTAAAACAGAACGGCAGTATCGTTCCGCTTGACCATTTTCTTGGTGCATTTCGGGCGTAATTAAATGAGTGGCGCACCCCAACCCAGATACCCAATTTTGAAAATTAGAGCTTTCAAACATCCTACCTCGATCAGTCACGATTAAGGATGGTGTACCAAACAAAGAGATTGCGTTTATAAATACGCGTTTTAAATCTTCTGTGTCCTGCCTGTACAGAGAGTACAGAAGACAAAATTTGGAAAAGGCATCTACAAGTACCAACACATATTTAAACCCCTTTGATTCTGGTAGCGGACCCAAAATGTCCATGTGAACAGTAGTAAAAGGGCTATCAGGTTTAGTCCAGGATTCTATGGGCTGATGTGGGGCTCGGGGAACTCGTTTATGAGAGAGACAAACCACACAGTGGGAAATATATTTCTTTACAAATTGCCTAAGGCCGGGGAACCAGAAGTGACGGAGAATCAGGTCAGTAGTTTTGTCCATCCCGATATGTTCGTGATCATCGTGAAAAACACGTAAGAGGCTAAGTCTGTGACCTTTTGGGATAAAACAGAGAAGTCGAGATTCGTCACCCGTAGGACAGTACTTGTAGTACAAAAGGTTATTTCTAACGACATATCGAGAGAAGTCCAACTGTCCGTCCCTCACTTTCTCCATCAATTCTTGTGTTTCAGAGTCAGCAGTTTGGGCAATTTGAGCCCAGTTATTGGGTCGGCGAATATGCGACACAATTGCCGGGTTCCGACTCAAATAGTCAGCGTGCTGCATCAGAGTACCCTTTCGATATTCAATGGTGAAACGAAAGTCTTGCAAATAAACCCACCAACGAGCTACTCGTGGGACAAGATCTTTCTTTCGTTCGGTTAGTTTTAACGAATTACAATCCGTCACTATCTTAAAGGTGATGCCGATCAGATAGTGGCGGAAATGCTGCAATGCCTTTACTATTGCTAAGGTCTCAAGCTCATAACTATGATATCGAGACTCTGCTCCATGTGTTGCTCTGCTAAAATAGCCGATGACACGTTTGCGTTTACCACCATGCTCTTGAAGCAGAACAGCACCATAACCGATCGCGCTAGCATCGGTATGCAGCTCAGTAGGCAAGTTTGGGTCAAATATCGCGAGCACAGGTTGTTCGGTCAAACAGCTAATAATGTAATCACGCGCCGCGTTTTGGTCGTCACCCCAGATAAAAGATTCCCCCTTTTTCATAAGTTTAGTTATGCAAGCCGTTTTAGCTGCGTAATTAGATATGTATCGCCTAAAATAACCGGCTAGGCCCAAAAATTGCCGTACTTGCTTTATGTTCGTAGGTTTCGGGGAATTTATCAAAGCGTCAACCTTCCTAGGACTCGGCCGTACCTGACCTTGACTTATAAGTCTGCCTAAATATTCTACTTCGGTCTCTAGGAAAGTGCACTTTTTTAAATTTATAGAAAAACCGGCGGATGTGAGAATCACAAGGACCTGGCGCAACAAATCAAATCCTTCATCAATGGAATCCGATAGAATCAAAACATCATCGATGTAAATAAGCACCTTCCCAGTATCTATCAAGGGTTTCAGTGTCCTCGATATGATCCTTTGATACACCACAGGAGCATTCGTCAAACCGTAGGGCACTTTTAAATATTCAAAATGACCCTCGGGTGTGACGAACGCTGTCCTGGCAATGGATTCGTCATCCTTCAAAGGCACTTGATGGAAGCCTGTAGCCATATCAAGACTTGTAAAGAATTTACTGTTACCCAATTTATCGATATGGTCATCTATGTATTAGGGGTAATGGAAACCTATCTTTCACAGTGACGGCGTTCAATGCGCGGTAATCAACGCACATCCTATCAGATCCGTCTTTCTTTTTGACAAGTATGATAGGACTCGCGTACTCCGATTGAGATTCTCGGATGATCCCCTTACTCATTAAATCCTTAATTATGTCGCGAACTCGCATCTTCTCGTCAGCCGAAAGCTTATAAGGGCGATAGTGCACAGGAACATCGCTATTTAGTTTGATTTCCATACTGCCAGTATTGACAGTACTTGTCGCTGTGCCAGTAACAAAAGCATCAGAAAACTCTTCCATCAGCGAAATTAACTTCATCTTATCCGCGCCTATCAAATGCGTATTTATTTTCTCAATATCTAAAGCACGTAAATGATGTACCTGAGCACTACTGACCCTAGTGAGCCGTTGTTCGTCACCGGTCCTTATGTAAGTGACCCCGTGTCGATTTAAAACATCTGTTCCCAACAGAACAGAGGCACTGATGGTGTCAGAAGGTACCACGAATAGATCTACCTCTAAAGATATCTCAGGGAATTCGATAACTGTAGTCACATAACAAGTAGATTCTATTTCCTGACTGCCTACTCCACGCATTAAACGATACGTAGGAATCCTATGGCAATTGAGGTGTTTAACGAATAAATTAGAAATTAGGGATATATCAGAACCACTATCAATTAAAACATCTACAGGCATTTCCTTAATGATAGCGGTCATATTATTACTGTTTCGGACAAACTTTGACAAAAATTTACGTTGGATACCTTTTTTCCATCCGCCTCAACACGTTGTTTAGCAAAACACCTATCAGCTGAATGTCCTACCTTGCTGCAAAACGTGCAGGTTAGAGACGGTTTATTCGGGGCGGTAGATATGGTATTAGATTTTATTGGTTCGGTTTTCTTTCGTTTCGGACAATGAGACTTCAAATGACCGATAGCATCGCAGTTAAAGCACTTCATATCCGGCTTCGAGGCGTTACGTTTTCGCGATTCGGAATGACGTTCATTTGACGAGCGAACAAAATTGTGGGTAGATCTAAATTCCGTTTTTGGTTTCACGTATACGGATAAAAATTCAACTAATTCGTTAAGTTGTAACTTAGCATTAGATGCGGCAGCCTTTACCTGCGGGTCTGTTATGCCGCGAATGATAATGGCGGTTTTTAAATCATTTGAAAGGCCCTTTACAATGTTTAAGCGCAGTAATGACTTGCGCGCATATTCAGCGTATGTAGCAAAACTTTTGGAGTCCTTATTCATCACATCAAACAAAATGTCAGCGGTATTAACGTTCCGTGGGCACAGTGATCGGAATTCCAATTTAAAATTTGACCATGATCGATCGCTGGATACCCAATCGTTCAACCATGTGCGCGCATCACCCTTTAGGCAAGAACCAATGCGCGACAGGCACTCGCGGTCGTCCCAACGGTTCAATTCGCGACCTCGATCAACCTCCGCACACCAAACATCAAATTCATGAATATTCGGGTCAAAATTGGAGATATAATAGTGGATTGACTTTGCTTGTAGCAAGGATGATAACGCGCTCACAATTTTGTCCGTCGTATTCTTATTAGAGTTAGAATCTGACTCACCAGGCGCGCTGGAATTACCTGTAGTCACAGGCGGTGGGGTTAGGCAGTCACGTGCTGGACGTTGCAATGTCAAAACTGAACCCGTGGTAGTGGACAACCTGTCCTCGATTGCGTGTAACCTACCGAGAATCGTAACTAGTGCCTGACTGCGAGAGCCATCGCGGCGGTTATGTGAACGGTTCCGACGCCGCTTACGAGAACTATCACGACCTCTTCGTGACCCACTAGAACGTTTACGTGGACTACTATCTCTTTTCTTCGATCGAGAATGACGTCCAGACATATTCAAATCAAACTACTTGCGATTTATCGAATCAAAACTAGCACTTAAATCACCAACACAAATATACCGTTATAGAATGAATTTAAAAGAAGTTACAAAAAAAATTAAAATAGCTGTTAGCGGATAAAATGTCGTGGTCAATCCCACTTCTGATATTAAAAACCAGGAGTAGAGACGATTTAAAAAAAAAAAAAGAAACATGTAACGTTAAACGTAAACAATATTTAATTAAATGACAATTTAAATGAAATTACAATTATAACTAATCAAGAAAAATATAAACGCCTAATACGTCCAGCACGCTCAAATGCCACCCGAAAAGTGAGTCTCCGCCGCTCGGAACGCGCCGCAGACGCCATCGCCCCTCCAGCCGGTCTCGCCACCGTCAGGCGATCCTACGTCATCATGACGTGCCACTAGGCCCCGCCTCCTGACCGTTTATTTCTAACAATATATATAATTGAAAAACCCAATAACACTTTGCCCGATCTGGGAATCAAACCCAGGACCTCGTACTCAGCAGTAGCAGTTTCGAATACAAGAAAAACGAGGCAACGTAAAATAATTAATTGTTAATATGTAATTAATTAAAAGATACAAGCAATAGAAATTTGTTTCTTGACTTCTATAGTACGCACGATTACATACAAAGCTATACATTTCCAGTATAAACTGACTTCTCATTGTACGAAAAGCCTATACAATGCAAGGTCAGCTAAAACTGAAAATGTATAGCTTGATATGTAGTCGTGTGCACAATGTATTTTTGAATAATGAAAAAAGAAATTGGATCATTTGCATATTCCCTATTTCAATAGAAGCGTATAAGGTATTACATTAGCTTTTGCTCGCGGTAAAGTAATAAACGCGCGGTGTTTAATTTTTATTATTTGTTGTTATAGCGGCCATAGTAGAATAGAATAGAATAAGATTTATTTGCTTAAAAACATGGTATAAAAAGAAGATAAAATACAAAAAAAAAGAGCATCCATGTTTTTAGTCATAAGCGTAGAAATGTTCAAAAGCATATTTGACAATTATTTTCAAAGAAGTCTTACCAGCACACTTTGAAAATTTCAAGTGTCTACCTAACGGTTCAAAAGATACAGTTCTGTGACAGACGGACGAACGCACGGACGGCCGGACAGACGGACGGACGGACGGTGGAGCTTTAGTAATAATGTCCCCTCGGCACCATTTGGGTATGGAACCCAATTTTTTTTTTAAGACTATTATTATAATTCCAACATTTAAAAACATCCATTAGTCATAAAAATCCTTCCCATTTTTTAATTAACTATCGTCCGAATTTAACTGATAGTTATGGCAACACTTACATTCTGTCCTCCCGTCGTGTGGCGTCCAGTCGCGTCTGCTTTCGAGGCGCTTCCAAATATCCCAGTTCTGTAGCCCTGCTGTTAAATACTGAGGTGAGTGTTCATTTGTTTCTTACAAAGAAAAAGCATACACATCCGGCCTTTTGTTTTTGGATGGGAAATCATCAAATGACCTCTCCCGCTCTGGGCGGAGCGGAAGGGCGTGTCAGACTCTTACTGACTAAAACCCACCCGTGTTCCTTCAGCTGCCTGTGCGCCAGGGTCACGGTAACTCTTTAGAACAATCCGCGACCCCGGCAGGCATCGGCCCTATCGGACCCCGTCAATGATGCTGACATCTCTTTGAGGCGCGCGTGGAACACGACACGCCGTCGACCCGGGCCTGGTCCTTACCGGACGGCGAGCTGCATTCGGGCTGTAGTGTCCCACTGCTGGGACACAGGCCTCCTCTCTTCGAGAGGGAGTGGGCTGTCATCCACCACGCGGGCCCCGTGTGGGTTAGTAGATGTCACATGTCTTCGAATTTTTGATTCTAGGACATGCCGGTGTCCTCACGATGTTTTCCTTCGCCGTTTTGAGAGCAGTGGTGATGGAATTATTTATACAAAGAAAAGCGCCTGCCTGGGTTCGAACCCATGACCTAGGTACAAGTCGTAAGTCGCGGCCATTTTCACTGGGTCACTGTTTTCATTTTTCTTATTATCATTAAACTTACTGTCTTTTAAAACCGTTGCAAATATAAGAAGATTGTCAAATTAATGCATCAGACACGTGGCTTCAAACATTAAAATTTGACCATCAACCCACACTATGCCTGCGTGGTGGATAACGGAAAAAGCTTGGCCCAATACCGTCAATCAGTTAATTGTTAATTAACGAAGTTAACGTTTCGAGTAACGGATTAACTTTTATTTAAAAAAAATGTTAACGGACTTATTAACTTCCGTAAACTTTCCTTAAGTCCGTTAATCCTTATTTATCTACTAGTTGCCAAAAGGACACCACGCGGACCGCGTTACGCCGCGAAAACCTCGTTCTGCCAATCTCTAAATAATAATTATTACAAACTCTAATGATATAATGTAATGTATAACTGCATAGCACATGTGTGAGTACTATGTGCCTACTATAAAGCTACCATTTACTAGGTTTTGTCTTTCATTGCCTTGAATCTGCCCTGGCGGCTGAGAGTATGTCATGCTCACTCAAATGTCTCGCTGGTGGTGGCGCGTGTGTTGGATCATTAAGTTCGTGAGAGGGCGCCGTCAGTAGGGACTGGTCATCTCTTAGCTGCCACGACTTATTTAAATTTGAATTGTTTTTTTTTTTGTTTTTATCTTTTTTATTACGGACGCTTTTAACGTGCACGTCTTTTTACATCGTTCTCACATGTATAATTTCAACATGAATGATGTAACCTAATTTTTTTTGTAACGATAGGTTGATTTAAAAGAGTATCCATGGAGTTTCTGGCCCATTCTTCTCCATAAGTACCTACTACGCTTTGGAAAGGGCAATTAGCTTCATTTTTCTGATTGACCGACCCCTTGACAATTCAAAAGTGCCTGTAATTGTTTTATTTCAAATAAATGCTTTGAGTTTGACACCTTTCTTTTATAAGATTTCTTGGCCTGCCTAAGCTTCCATAGACCATATCAAAAAAAAAAAATAAGTAAATCACTAAGATATGATAAGATATATTTATTTGTCAAAAACACGTGTAGGTTTACAAACAGTTGAAACTACAAAAAAAAAAGTTTCAATATGTTTCAACAATACGCTACAAAAACGCGTTAAACGCGCCACGCGCACGTATTTTATACGCTATAAAATGCAATTTCTATCACGAGTTAAGGCTCCCACAGAAAGACGCAACGCGACAGCGCTGCACAAAGGCGCCGCTCGTCGCGCGACACGCGGTGCCTTTGTGTCGAGCGTCGCATCGCGCCAGTGTGTACGAGCCTTTAAGGCTCCTTCAAATGTGCGCGAAACGCGATGCAAATCGCACGCGACACGAAGGCACCGCTCGTCGCGCGACAGGCGGTACTTTTGTCCCGCGTCGCGTGTCGCGCCTATTTGCAGGAGCCTTTAATGATTAACGTTAACTTCCGTTAA
Organism: Dryobotodes eremita; assembly: GCA_917490735.1. Lineage (NCBI taxonomy): Eukaryota > Metazoa > Arthropoda > Insecta > Lepidoptera > Noctuidae > Dryobotodes > Dryobotodes eremita. The sequence continues at coordinate 11,344,916 of OU823269.1, read as the reverse complement.
ATCTACCGAAATGTAACGCTTTAAGAGGGCGCACAACGGTCCAATAGCGCCACTTCTTGAAAAAAATAATATCTAGTAACTGAGAAGGAATTATGAATAACGGCTCAATAAGCACCCTCGGTAAGTGTGTCTAGAATTTTCTAATTCCTTTTATAAACTTTCATATTGAGACACGAAACAACAAAATACGATCTAGAGGAATGTGGGCGCTTTTCTTTAGATCGAATTTTGTTGCTTCGTGTCTCAATATGAAAGTTTATAAAAGGTATTAGAAAATTCTAGACACACTTACCGAGGGTCCTTACAAGCCGTTATTCATAATTCCTTCTCAGTCACGAGATAATATTTTTTAAAGGAGTGGCGCTAGTGGACCCGTGTGCGCCCTCTTAACGTTTAACGAAGGTAACTTTTTTAGTAACGGATTAGGGATTAACGAAGTTAACTATTTGATTAACGGTGCCCAGATTACCCACTCCCTCTCACAGAGAGGAGGTCTGTGTCCCAGCAGTGGAAACGTTGTAGGCTGATTATGAGTAAGGATATTTATAACGAATAGTGAGGATGTTGTATGATTAAGTTTTTGCATATTACAGCTTACAGTTTTGGGCAGATTTTTATAACGAAGCATTTCAGAGGGGTCGCGGGAGGGAGGAGGGGTTATATTTTTTCTGTGCTTAGAGTCGGTTCCGTGTTACATTTAATTTAGATTTTGTATCACAATAAAGACCCAGTTTTTTTTGTTTTTGTGTGTAAATCTTAAAGTACCCGTAACTCTCTACCCGTATGCCAAATTTCATCCCAATACATTCAGCCATTTTTGTGTGATGAGTAACAAACAGTCAAGCATTCAAATATTCAAACTTTCACATTTATTATATTAGTAGGATTAGAAAAATAACGGTTATCACTCTTTCGTTATTTCGATATAAACGTATAATAAACTCCGTTATTTCACTATAAATACAAAGCAATGTTATATATTTACCATTTACATTAAAAAAATTACTCTAAAGTGAAGTAATTTCAACATTATTACACAATAACTGCCGGTATTTTTCGAATACTATAATAAATAGAGTTATAGTCTCTTAGGTACTAGTTTTTTTTTCTAAAAGATTTTCTTTATAATTTTTTAGGAGCAGTAGCGCCCCGCCAGCATAAAACCAGCTGATTGGTCAGCAGCAGCGAGCAGGAGCCCGTGCAGCCTTACAGCTTCATTAGCAGCTTCTAGCAGTTTCTTGCAGCTATGGCAGAAGGGGCGCAAGAAACGGACATTACGGACGCAGAAAAATTGCAAATATTTAACGAAATCAAGGAAAAATTGAAGGAATATTTGGGAATACCACCAGACCAGCCTCTTGAAATTTTGAATTGGTATGACTTGGGTGTGTTGGTTAAGTATCTATCATATTGTAAATAAATCATTGATATTGCAGCCTATTCTCTTGTTTACCAACTAATGTGAACGTATAACATCTATCTTTTACTAACTAACTGTGTGAGAAAAAAATTGAGATTCCTCTTGACAGCTGTCAAAATTATGTCAGGTACATCTTGAATGTCAGCGTGTTTTTAGTCGACACGTTCAGATGTGATTCAACTAAACACAGTACTTTATACATCCATCTCTTTCTAACTCCATCAGAGAGAGAGTGATTGCAATAGCCTAAATTAAGTAAATTTGGTGCACAGCAGAATTGGCAACAATGTCTATTGATTTAAAGATCAAATCCAACAGTATTATTTTGTGTGAAAGTGTGCTTTTAATTTAAATTTAAATACTGTTTTGAGCAGTGCTTAAATTATATTTATAAGCAACAAAATGTATTTTTTTGGAACTAAAGGCATTTCTGTAATTCGGCCTTTATTATTCAAATTTTGATTAAAAATCGATGTGTAAAAAATGTTTTGTTTTATTTTGTAAACCTCGAATACAGATAAAAAAAAGAATAGAATAGAATACTCTTTATTATGTACACCATAAAAATTACAGATATAAATGTAGACATTTTACACAGAGTGACACAATGGGCGGTCTTATCGCTAAAAGCGATCAGTTAAAGACATTAGAAAGAGATTATTTTTATTACCTCCAGTTGTACAAAAACACTGAACTAAACATTATGCAGCGTTACAACTAAGGGAAAGAGTGTTTTCAATGAACTCTGGCACCCAAAGTAAGATTTCAAAAAATAAACTCTTGCTATTTTATTCTACTAATCACAAATAATCACTTTTGCAATTTTTAACACAACTGTATAACTACATATATACATTATATATTACATTAAATAACTAACTCACTATACAAATAAATAGAAACCAATACGTCACTTGGGCGTCGAAGTACTCGTCCGCATCGCTGTCATACGGAAACGTGCTCAGAAAACTGGCAGCATTGAAATAAAAAAGAAGAAAGAAAGAAAATACGTTTATTTGCGGTAAACATGACGCAGAGAAAAACACACAAACACAAAAAAGAACGAGTTGGGGGAAAATATGCGTCACATCCACGCAAAACGGCAATCGCTCAGCATAATGCTACGACCCTATGCGAGACAGAGCCCCAGCGCTGGTTTTCAGCGATAGCCGGCGCTGACGTGATGATGCCAACCAAAATAACAATATAAATCCACGATGAATGGCAATGCTAATTCTTTGGCCAATTTAAACTCGATAGAAAATTAGAAATAGATGAGGATTGTGGTGTAGACTGTCAGACACAATCCTCAGACAATTCTTTTCTGGTAGAATCTTCTTCCGAATTCAGATGAATGATACTGACCAACCCTCTGTACCATCCTCAGTCGCCTCTGAGGACCACGAGAACATTGCTATATTAGGTATCTGTACTGGTTGGCAGGGACATTGGCGCTCAATCTGTTTATTTATTTATTTATTTATTTATTTATAGTTAATTAAAACGGCACAGGTCCAATTACATTAATTAACATAGAATTATAAAAATTAAAATAAAATAAGCATTCAAATAACATACAATACAAAAGAATTAAATTCAAAGATATACAATTCGTGGATAAAATTATTAATAATTATTTGAGTAAATGGTTCAATAAATTAGATACATCAATAAACTAACATGCAACAGTGGACACCCTCGCATATTGTCCCTCACAAAACAACAGACAAGCACGCATTATTTTCTTCCATTCATCGGCAAACACATCACATTCAGGGTCGGCAGTCAGGAGGGCGTTTAGCATCCTTAGGGTTCGACAAACTGGGGATTCGGCTCTAGCAACAGATCTAGACAGCGGTAGTGCGAACAGGTTATGACGGCGGCTTTGACGGTGCCCAAGGTATTTGTCGGGCACAAATAGGCGGCAGAAAAGTCCGTGGAGTTCAGGGCAGTCAATACGACCGCTTAGGGTTTTACAGGCAATCGTGAGCTGATCAAAGCCCCTTCTTACCTCCAACGAATTTAAACCCAACACCCCTAGAAGATAATTCGTTGGGTACATGAATGGGAAGTAATGGTACAGCCTTTGATACAAAAATCTCAGGAAGGTCTTCTGAACTTTCTCAAGCATCAGTGTCTGAGACGCAGTATGCGGATGCCAGACACAGGCGCTGGACTCGAGTTTACTCCGAACCAAAGTGGTGTAAAGAAGTTTAATAATACTGGGATTGCGAAAGTCACGAGCGTTCCTCAAGACAAATCCCAGACGCCTGAAGGATTCCTTTGCAAGGGCAGACACGTGGTCTCTAAATGTCAGACTGCGGTCGAAAGTCACTCCTAAGTCCTTAACGCTGGTGACACGAGTGATCACTAAACCCCCCAAACTATAATCATATTTTATTGGTCTCAACCCACGACCATAAGTCATAACGCTGCATTTACTAATATTAAACAACAACTTGTTCGCCATGCTCCACTCATAGACGGTATCGATATCTTTTTGTAGGAGTTCGCAATCCACCTCTGTTCTGATTTGCGCAGCTAGTTTTAGATCGTCGGCATATAGTAGACATTTTGCGAATCGAATCTTACAAATTAGGTCGTTGATCATGATCAGAAACAGAGGCGGCCCCAACACGGATCCCTGGCTCACGCCCGAGCGAGTGTAATAAGACTTCGACTCAAAGCAGCCATGGCGGACGAACTGTTTGCGATCCCGTAGGTAGTCGGCGAAGAAGTTAAGAAGGCCGGATGAGAAGCCCGTAGCCCCTAACTTTGCCAAAAGCACTGCACTGTTACCATGGATGCAGTACATAATTCGGAACCCTCCTTCACTGAAATTTTCCGTCGGTTATTAAACTGACGGCACTGTTGGCGCAGTGGTTAAGCGATTGACTGCTGCGCTGCGTGTCGCGGGTTCGATTCCCACACGGAACAAATATTTGTATGACCTACAAGTAGTTGTTCCGGGTCTGGCTGTTTGTGTATGTGAGTTTTAAATGTTTGTAACAACCAACAACACAGGAGAAATTCCTAGCGTGGGGCAATGTTTAAGAAAAAAAAAAAAAAAAAACTATTGATTCTGTGAGCTGTAGACCTCGCGAGTGTGTCTTTGCATAGCTTAAAACTGCATAAATGTTCACCGCGCACCTTAAAACAAAAAGCGCGCGCAAAGAGCGCGAAATAGCTGAAATTTGTTTTTTTTTTACGTTTTCAAACCCATATCTCCGCCATTTTCGCCACTGAATCGACAATAAATTCCATATAATTATCGACCCTGCTCACAAAACACGATAATCGGTTGAGAAATGCGACCTGTAGAGGAGAACAGCCATCTGCCAGACATCTGCAAAGCATTTTTGCCCATGCTGAAACGGAGACGCTACGCTCGCAGTTCGCGCTCCCTCGTTTAAAAAAAATATTAGGGTTTTCATACATTTTGACCGCGTAGGTATTGCACTTTTCTATGAAACACCTGAGGGCCTAGACAAATGGCATTCCCTTCGGAGCGATTATATTTCTACAATCGCTATCGCTTTCTCTAATGTTTCCATCATACGAAGCGAAAACTAGCGATAACGCTTGTCAAAAAGTGCCACTTGGCTACGCATCTCTATGGAAGTAATCGTTCGACGCTGTCGATTCGTTTCAACGCTTCGTGCGACGCTTTAAAAAAATGTATGGGATCGACATAAGCTGTTGAAATGTCACGTGATCATAGGTCAACGAATCGAATGATGTCAACATTGTCTAGCTTATTTCTATTCGTTGACCTATGATCACGTGACATTTCGATAGCTTATGTCGATCCCATACATTTTTTTGCTTTTCTACCAGGGTCATCGATAATCGAATATTACTTTGTCCAGGCCCTCTGGTATCCAGCTGCATCCGGTTAGACAGGTAGCCAACCCCGACATTGTTAGGAAAAGGATAGGTAGATGATGGGAGGGTGACGAGGAAAAATAAAAAGCTAGATCCTAATCTAACTTATATTTACCTAATCACTAGTGTAATACTGTTGTGAAAAACATTCTTATTTTTCTATAAAAATAAAACTTATATCGAACCTTACAATACCTATTAACACACAGATACACGAGCTATTTCTAGGTGACCCTAAATGTATGCAGACCACTGCAAACCTGCACCCTAATTACGTAACACACTATCAATCACAATCTGAATCATTTCGAAGCCTATTGCTAATCCATTGATTCATATGTTCGAAAAATTTGTCTGCTCAACCACGTAAATAACGCAATGAATGATGTTGAACTGTCAAAATGAAACCCATTCCTACTGTTAGTGTGTTACGTAATTACCCCTCTGGCCTCCTCAACCCTTAAGTGGAGGAGACCAGGGATTCGTCAGAGCCTCGTCGGTCATTCAGCAGGGTGTACCGCGGGCAGGTGAGGTTGACTTTGGCTCTTGAGGTGTCGGTAGAGCCACTTACACCCCATCGGTAACAGGGCCCTGGAAAAAAAAAACATGTTAAAAATGCCTCAGTAAGGACGATACTGTGGTGCTGCAAGTTGTCTTATATTGCATCATCAAAATCATCATTCTCTTATCCATATCTCAATCTATTTGAGTTTCGCGCAGCATCCCCTCTTCCATACTTCTTTATTATTGGTGAAGTTGTTACAGAAGTGCATAAAAAAACCAGCCATGTGCGTGTGCGTGTGCCACGCACAATGAAGGGTTATATTTATAACAGGAGGATACCCTCTTAGAGATAGATGACCGATCTAAGGGCCGATTTTTCAATAATTAGATAACTTTTACCTGAAGAATAAATGTGACGTTTTGACAGATTGTCCAAACAAAAACTGTCAAAATGAAAAACTTATTCGTCGGATAAAAGTTAACTGGCGATTGAAAAACCGGCCATAAGTGGTTCGAACCTGCAAACGTTTGCGTTAATTTTCTATATAATAGGTCTTTACCTATGAAATTGCCGTTTTGTATGAAAAAATTTAAACGAATTTTTTTCATGAATTTTTTATTTGTATTAATCGAAGTAATCACCCATGCAATCAATGCATCTTTGCCATCGCAGTGGCAGTTTATTGATGCCCTTCTTAAAGAAATCAGCTGGACGGGAGGCAACAAATTCTTCAAAGGCATTTTGTACTGCCTCTCGGGTATTAAATTTTTTTCCCGCCAAGAAGTTATCCAAATTCTGGAAAAAGTAGTAGTCTGTAGGCGCAAGGTCTGATGAGTAGGGCGGATGACGGAGAGCTTCCAACCCCAGTTCTTGCAACTTGGAGACCGTCTGCTGTGCAGTATGAGGTCGCGCGTTGTCGTGCAGGAGCAGCGGAGACGAGCGATTGACCAATGCTGGTTGGAGATGCGCCAGCTTCTCCATCATTGTGTTCAGTTCTTCACAGTACACATCTGCAGTAATGCTCACCCCGTTTGGTAAGAAGCTGTGATGAATCACACCGGCGCTAGACCACCAAACAGTGACCATCACTTTTCTAGGGGTAAGTTTTCGTTTAGGGCATTGTTTAGGTGCTGAACCAGGATCCAACCAACTTGCTGAGCGCTTACGGTTATCAAACAGAATCCATTTTTCATCGCAGGTAACAATGCGGTTCAAAATTCCTTCATTTGTGTGTCTGTTGAGCAGTGCAAGGCACGTCTCGACGCGTACTTCGCGCTGGCGATCATTGAGTTCGTGGGGCACCCATTTGTCAAGCTTTTTTATCTTGCCAATTTGACGCAAATGGACCAATATTGTTTTGACGCTAACGTCGAAAGCTGCTGCTAATTCAGCCGTAGATTGTGTATCATCAGCTTCCACAATCGCCTTTAATTCGTCATTGTCGACCAAAGTCTTCGGACGACCGCGAGGTTCATTTTTCAGGTCGAAATTTCCAGAACGGAAGCGAGCAAACCAATAACAGGTGGTGCGTTGGTTTGTAGAGTTAGCTCCGTAAACGTCGTTGATGTTGCGTGCCGCTTGTGCCGCGTTGCTGCCACGACGGTACTCAAATTCCATAATTACTCGAATTTTTAACGTATCCATGATGACGAAAAAGATTGAAATGCGATGAAAATGTAACACTAATCAATAAAGAAATGACTACTTTTAGAAAAAAAAATCCATGTTTTTAAAATAAAATTAATTTGAAATTAGAATTCATAGCCAAACAAAAATTATTTTGATTTGAAATGGCCAGTACTGCAGAACGGCAATTTCATAGGTAAAGACCTAATAGAACAATGTGTTTAACCGATAGAATCCTGGTGGCCCTCTGTAGGGCCGGGGTGGCGCCACCGGTATGTCGTGGAACAAGACAGTTCGTCAGCCCAAAAAAAAAAAGCCCTTACAGTGAAATGCTCAAAAGACGATATTAGCCCTCATTTAGAAGCAATAATGATGATTATTTAACCGCACGACCGCGCGATCCTCTAGAGGGCCAGCGGGGCTTGACGGTGGCGCCACCCCGGCCCTACAGAGGGCCACCAGGATTCTATCGTTTAATAAGGAGATTTCTATGTTTGCCGCCCTCTTGAAAGTGCCGCCCTTGTGCGGTGCACGCCCTGCATGGGCGCACCCAGCGGGCCTGCATTGCAGAGCAAAGGCCTCTTTTCATACACAGAAGGCATGAGCATTGATCACCACGCTTACTCAAGACAAGTTGGCGATTTCAGACTTCTATTAACTATAAGTCTAGTTTTCCACACGATATTTTTCTCCGATGTCAGAAACGTCCACGATAAACCCAAAAAGAACTGAATTGAAAAGTCACAGGTCATAAGCAATTTCTTTTTTGTGTTTGGCTTCTCGCAGGTCAACCTACGAGGTTGTCGGCTGCTTAACCGGACATGCCTGTGGTTGCCCTAATAAATTAAGGCCCCCAGTCAGGGCTTAAAAGACTTACAAACTAGGCGACAACACGCTAAGGGCAGCCCTGCGGGGTACAAGCCTCGGCTTAGGGCGTTGCTGGGAGAGGGCAGCAAGGGAAAGGCTCGATCGGAATTATTATTATTAGGGGACGAATTTAAAGCTACAGGCTCTGCGGCGCGGGCTGGCTCGAGCAAGGGTCGGGGCGGAAGTGGATTGGAGCGTCGCGACGGGCGTCGGCGGCGAGGACGGAAGGACGGCGGTCTGTTTTTGTGTATCTTTAAGGTACTGGTGGCCTTACTACTCTCCTGGCGGAGGGTAGTGGCGTCGTCAGGGTCGACTAAGGTATGCCTCGGGCGGCGAATCTTACTAATGCGGGAAGGAGTCTAGCAGGCGGCTGCTTTAATCAGGGGGTTGGGGTGTTTTATGCCGCAGTCGAAGAAACGCTTTGAAAGGCGTTTCATGAACTGTTGGATGGTGGGCATTCGAAGGGTCATAAGTAAAACTAAATAACTAACCTTTATATGAAACTGCGCAGTCCGCACAGTTCGTAGTCCCGGTGGCGACTCGAAGGACCAAACTCGTCAAGCACAGCACGCAACGGATGCACAAAACAAATCAGCATGGCTGGTGCGGCGAATACTCAATTGGGGTGTCGTGTTAGACCAGTGGCTGACACTGCCCGTCCCCCCGGGAGCTGAAACGTGTTAACAATGATATTTTAGAACACTTGTCTTGTATTGTTCTGTTTTGTAGAGGCAGCGTCAAACGATTTATTACTATCATTGTTTTCTCTCCCCTATGTGTTAATAGTTTCACCCTTAGATTTAATGCTATGCTCGTTTTTATGAGCCAATGGGAACACAAAATGGCGTCCTTTACCCTGTCCCCCGCACGTCCTCTCAAGCTTATATTGGATCATCATCATCACTTACCGAGTCTTTGTCCAACTACTTTGGGGTTGGCTTCCAGTCTAACCGGGTGCAGCTGAATACTTACCAGTATTTGACATGGAGCAACTGCCTATCTGACCTCCACAACTCAAGCCAAGACAAGCTTATGTTGGACCATTGCCTTTTTTTTTATTATAACTTTTACATACTGAATGACTTCCTGAGTCGAGCTGCACGATTACTGGCAAAATGCGTGCACTGAATGGACAGGTCCACTCAATCTGTGTGATTCTTTCCTCAAAAGACCATTTCAGATACCAATCTGCATGGTCTGCGCATGACCTGAGCAAGATTATATCTGGACTTTAAAAGAGACTGTGACCTCTGAGTTTGTTTCGGCCTGTCTTCTCAGAGTAGTCAGATAGGAAACGCCGACCTCATCTAGTTTAAAAAACATGATTGACGTGTAAAAGTGTTTGTACAAACCTACTTACAGAAATAAAATCATTTATCATTTATCATAATCATACATAAACTCGCGCCATCTTTCCATGGGGGTAAGCAGAAACTACAGAACGCATCCTGCTACGATCCTTAAATACACCTTTTGCCTCGTTTACGTTCATCTGGTCATAATTATACTAACACTAACTTTTGGGAGGAAGAAAAACTGCATCATTTCTGTACTAACCTTCATTTTTTTTCATCTGGGATACCTCAGTACAGGCTGGTTCGGGAACCGGCTCGAAGGACCAACTCGTCACGCACGGTAGACTACGGGCGGCAGACAGATAGCACAAAGGCATTCTAGATTAGTCTAGATTCGCAGTTACTGCGCAGGTCACGATCAATACTTCGATGTAAGATATGGCTAGTAAGGCTATACGGATTTTATTAATCTGAATGTTGGCGGCCAGGAAAAATTTAATGTGTTGCCAATTTATTTAGCGAAAAAGGATTGACTCTTAAAGTGATGGTCTCGATGTTAAATATTTACAACGAAATAATATATTTGTATTTATTATACATAGAATTAAATGAATAGTAACGTATATGTAACCGCATGATTGTGAACACTGTCGATAAATTGTGAACTGTACCATACTGCTTACATTATAAAGTATTAATTTTCGATAGTTTATAATCTATCGATGTTAAACCGTCAAATTGTGAACGAACCTCCACTTACCAACAGGGTTCACAATCTGTCTGATTTTATCAATCGTCAAATATGGTCAACCGGCCCGGATTCATCGGTTTTGGCGGTGGCCGAATTAGTCGCAGTAACTAAGCCAGGGAACCCCGAACAAATGGGTTAAGTTAGGCTAGAACCGTTTCCCAGAGGTGACACAGGCTCCCAGAGGTGACACAGGCAGAGATGAGGGCGGCCGTGATGCGGCTCCGGGCCAAGAACGTGGCTCCGGGGCCCGACGGGATCCACGGCCGAGCATTAGCCCTCGCTCTGAAGGAGCTGGAGCCCCAGCTGAGAGGACTCTACACAGCGTGCCTCGAGCAGGGCCAGTTTCCCACTTTGTGGAAAACCGGTCGTCTGGTCCTGCTCAGGAAGGCGGGGCGCCCTGCGGACTCGCCGTCCGCGTACCGGCCCATAGTGCTGCTAGACGAGGTGGGTAAGCTGCTGGAGCGGATACTCGCAGCCCGCCTCGTCGGCCACTTGTGCAGAGAAGGGCCGGACCTGGACGAGAGCCAGTTCGGTTTCAGGCATGGGCGCTCCACCATACACGCTATATCGCGGGTGAGAGTCCTGGCGGAGGAAACGGTGTCCCAGGGTGGGGTGGTGGTGGCGGTGTCCTTGGACATCTCCAACGCCTTCAACACCCTGCCCTGGAGTTGTATTCGAGAGGCACTGCGTTATCATCGGGTGCCTCTCTACCTCCGCCGCATCGTTGGGGCTTATTTGGCGGAGAGGTGCGTCACCTTCGTGGGACGCGATGGCGTCAACCAGCGCCACATGTCGTGCGGTGTTCCACAGGGCTCGGTCCTGGGCCCACTCCTGTGGAACATCGGGTAAGACTGGGTGCTGAGGGGCGAACTCCAACCGGGCGTCGACCTGACGTGTTACGCGGACGACACACTGGTCACGGCCCGGGGGAGTTCGTACAGGGAGGCAGCGTTGCTGACGACGGCTGCGGTCTCACAGACGGTGAGCCGCATACGGCGCCTCGGCCTGGAGGTGGCCCTCAACAAGTCGGAGGCCATGGTGTTTCATGGTCCCCGGCGGGCACCACCATCCGAATCCCACATTGTGGTGGGGGGGGGTTCGAATCGCTGTCGAGCCCACCATGAAGTACCTTGGGTTGGTGCTCGACAGCCGGTGGGATTTCGGCCCCCACTTCCGGCAGCTGGCGCCCAAGTTGTTGGGCGCGGCCGGGGCGCTGTCAACGCTGCTTCCCAATCTGGGGAGCCCGAGCGCCGCTTGTAGGCGGCTCTACGTGGGGATCGTGCGGTCGATGGCCCTTTACGGGGCCCCGATCTGGGCGGCTGACCTGACGGCCGGCAGCATTGCTGTATTGCGAAAGCCGCAGAGAGCAATGGCCGTCAGAGTCATAAGGGGATACCGCACGATCTCCTACGAGGCGGCTTGTGCACTAGCCGGATCCCCGCCCTAGGACCTGGAGGCGAAGGTGCTCGCGTCACTGTATCGGTGGCGCGAGGAAGCGCGGGCGCGGGGCGAGCGACCGATGCAGCGACAAATGGAGCAGCGTCGGTCGCAGCTCCGCGAGGTCCTGGTGGCGGAATGGCGGGACAGGCTCTCACGCCCTACCGCCGGCCTCGTCACCATCGAGGCGGTCCGGCCGGTGCTCGACCACTGGCTCGGGAGGAGGCACGGCTCCCTGTCGTTTCGGGTGACGCAGGTGCTCTCGGGGCACGGTTGCTTCGGGAAGTACCTGTGTCGCATAAACAGGGAGCCGGACGCCCGGTGTCACCACTGCGTCGACTGCCGGGAGGACACGGCGCGGCATACGCTGGCAGAGTGAGCCGCTTGGGAGGAGCCGCGCCGTGCCCTCATCTCAGGAGTAGGCAGTGACCTCTCGCTGCCGGCCGTTGTGAATGCGATGGTCGGCGGCGAGGAGTACTGGGACGCGGTGGTATCCTTCTGCGAAACAGTCATCTCGCAGAAGGAGGCTGCGGAAAGGGAGCGAGAGATCTCATCCTCTCACCCGGCCCGCAGCAGGCGCACCGGGCGTCGGCGGAGGGCGGATAACGCCCTCTTCCAGCCCCCCTAAATGGGTCCAGGGGCGACGGACTCGGGGACGTCCGTCGCCGCCCATACATCAGGACCCGAGGTGGCGGCGCGTAGTGTTCCACGCGCGCCCCTCTTAGACGTCGCGGGGGGAGTCAAACGTGTGCGTTCGCGCAGCGGAATGTTGTTGAATTTAAAGATATTAATTATGCAGATATTTAGTGTATGACGTCGTATAATTGTGTATGGTAAAAAAAAAATTGTGTACGCAGCCATTGTGGAGAAATTCACCAAAAACTGATTCCGCTGGGCGAACGTTGTCCTGGCGGAACTTATTTTAATCCATAGACTTTAGAAGAAAAGAGGTGTGTCCAAAAATTAGTGTGTATTTGTGTGTAATTGTGTATGTATGAATAAAATGAGTGCATGCATAAACTTCGGAGAAATTCAAGTTTCCGCTACGCGAACGTTTGGCCATTAGCTAGTTTTCATATAAAGCGCTTACATAGAGAGCTGTAGATTTTTACATACGTTGTTTTGAATTTGTTTATATTTGTTTAAAAAACAGATTTAGAAAAAATCGTAGGGCTTAAAAGATAAAAATATAAACGTAAAATACACTTAATAGGTCTTAGTTCTTAAAGTATGCACTTTGGGGTCTAGATTTTCACGTTTATACAAACCTTGTAAGTATCTGAAACATGTTGCCAAGTATCAATGATGTTCCGTTAGTAATTAAAGAGTTAAAGGACAATTTTACCATGAATAGATCACTGTTTACAAAACAGTCAAATATCACGACGTTCTAAAGGAATTGCATGGTAAAATGTATGCCAAAAATTAGTTTATTCATTCAACTATTCACATGCAAAATTTCATGTCATTAAATTTAGTAATTAAAGAAATCAATTAAAATACTGACGAAGCATCGAAAACCTACACAACCCGACCAAGTTCGGATAGCTACAAAAAAGCGTCCATGCAATATATTTAGGTAACATCCCAAAATTTACCGTATAATACCGGTATTGAATTGGTATAGGTGATAACACAATTGTTGTTTCGATATAATTTAAAGGTCATTTATTTTTGTACACCAAATTTTTGTTCAATTGTTCTGATTTTTCAGCTCCAGAATTGACTGGAATAATTCCGGAGTTCCGATAGGTATTCACATTTTTTAAAAGTTAATATTTTGATTTAATTATATTCTTGTGAACGCACGTAATTTAACGTCTGTGGAATATTCCACAAACTGTTAGTCGAACAGGACGCGCGCGGCTTCCCGCTTGAAACGGTACTTCCATCCTTGAAGAAAAGAGAGGGCAATAATATGTTTTCATTGGCCGCGGCCCGCGCGTATTCGTTTTTGCTGTTGAACTTGAACCTGATTTTGTTTTTTATCCCCAGTCACAAACAAATGTGCAGTCAAGGACAATGTGCGTATGCGCTGTTGTTTTGCTATGCATCGCCAATTCTCGATAATAATAATATTGACAAAGTGTGTTATTAATGTTATAGTGTAACAGTGAAGCTTAACATAATTATGTAGTAGGAATATTGAGTCAGTGATAGTGAGAAGCTGATCACAGATATAAGGTAAGATTTTATAATAAATTAATAACTATACACTTATTCATTTACGTAGTTTATGAGGCATATAAATTATAATAATTGTGTTACGTTAACATTGGACAGACACCATAAACCCAAGTTAATATCTACAGATTGATCTAATTCTATTTAGAATTTAAATTCATAATAATAAATTATACTAGACATATTATAATGGCTTTTTCACTGTTCGTGCTGTGCGTCTGTGGAACTCACTCATTCGTTACGCGATAGCCCTTCGTTGGTAGTTTTGGAACATTTTTTGTCAATATAAACTGTAGTTTAAGTATATATTTATAAGTATGTATCATTTGAGTATATATTATGTTTATGTATTTGTTATTTGTTTAGTTTCTATCTGTAGTTTATTTTATGTAGGTACCTATAATATTATAATTAGAGTAGTTTATCTTTTTTTTTTCCCCCTTTCTTACTATGTACACTTGTTTTCTGTCCTGTTAAGAACTATCTCTCTTTCGCTCTAGGTTTGCTGTCAGAGAACTCATTAATGAGTTAAGCTCGCCTTTGTACATTATATTTTTTTATTGTAAAATTTATGTATTATTTTGGTGTGTACCTTAAAGTATAATAGTAATAGTAGTAATATATTATAATAAAATCGTAACCAAGTAGATGTTTTTCCTGGTTAAAGACAAACTACTGAATAGAAAATTACAGAATAACAACTGAATTAACTAAACGACCGACTAGATTGTAACGAAATGTTGAAAATAAATATTGTTATTGAATAATCACCTTATATTTATTACCAATATGCAAAATACATATACGTATAAGGCAGATGTTTATTATTGACTTTCTTTTTGTGGGGTTATGTGTAGAGATGGCAATAACGGCTGTTTTTCAATAATTAATTATGCATATGATTCTATATCACTAAGACATACTCCCCTTAAAAGGAAAGCAACTAATAAAGTATCACAATTTTTCATTATCTTTATGTAGTAATCCATGTACCTATGTAAATGTATACTTTTTATTAATGTTTCAGATTATAATGGCGTCTTAATCTCACTAGAAGCGAACACATCAACGACCTAATTCTACAAAAAAAACCAATTGATCCAACGCATCGCGCGGCGCTACCGACGCCGACGGGAGGAAAAATTTAAAATGGCCGGCAGAAAAAGTACTATACCGTTAAATAATATGAAAGTAGTAGTACGAATACATAAAGACACGTTTGTTAAATCTGTTCCTCCTGTTAGCCATGAAGTGTATGACAGTATACAAAAGCAGTTAGCTGAATTATTTAATTACCACATGAAGAAACCTGCCATCCAATTGTCAATTAAACGCCATTATAATTATTTTTTTGACCACTGTGAAAACATACCCACCAGTAAACATTATTTTGATGATTCTGATGAAAACAATGTTGATATTACAGACGAATCTGATGAAGTTCAAGTAAAATTTCTAATGGATTATTATGAGTACAGAAATATAGAACCAACAAATCACAAGTTGTTAAAAAATAATTGGACGAATGAGCTACAAGACCACATATGGGCAAAAACGGATATTCAATGCACTTTTTCATTTAAAAGCAATTACGTTCCTTCAAATTTAAAGCTAAATAATATCAAATGTGATGGCAAATGTACCCAATGTGGAGCAAATATTTTAGTCACTATTGATCCAATAACTAGTAATTTCATAGATGTTACTTGTTTGCTAAGCCGATATAAAAAAGATTTTGTCCATGATTCGACTATAAAGAATAAACTTAATTCTGTAAGAAAACAAAAATTAGCAGTAATGTTAAAACATAATAAGGCATTAGCAGTTAGAGCCAAGATGGCAGACAAAATTATAGGCATAAATGATCCATGTGAACCTCCAACATTTCCGAAATTAAGTACTTTGAGGCGTATACGACACGAAGTTAAAAGGGCACTCCAATTCGATAAGAATACAATTCTCTCCATTTATGCTATGTCACAAAGTCCACCTTTTGATTCTTTTGTTCAAAAATTTAGTTTAGTCCCGTTTTTTTTATATTTTTGGACCCAAGAACAAGGTAAATATTATGATGAAGTATTAAAAAATACACACATCGTTTTATCCATCGATGCAACCGGTTCGATTTTTCAAGTAATTGCACCGCCAAATGTTAACGATAATTTAAGAACTAAAGAACCCAAACATACCTTTTTGTATGCCGTTGTGGCATACACTGCAAACACAAGTATACCTTTATGTTATATGGCGTCCCAGTCCCATACTACTGAAACCATAGCCACGTGGTTAAGCACATGGGCGCGTAACCGTAATACGCCGAATGAAATTATCAGTGATGATTCGTCTGCCCTATTAGGAGCAATATGTCGCAGTTTTTTAAACACCGACACAAACAAATATTTAGCGCAGTGCTTTTCGATATTAGAAGGTGAACATAATTCTATACCAGCATGTTACATTAGATTGGATAAGTCTCATTTTTTCAAAAAATTATACAAACAAAGCTGTTTCGATAAAGCGACAGAAAAATGTAAATACTTCTATATAAATTGTATAAAAAAAATTCACTTGCTTAAGTCCTATGACGAAGTCAAATCAGTAATCAAAGATATCGTTACTGTATCTTTACATGAATATGTAACCCTAGATTTAGATGGGCATTCATGCAAGAAATATGATCAAGCTGTAGCGTGTTTAGCGAATATAAGCGAGTATAAGGTTGACATCCAAGATTTAGATAACTGTAACGATGATGAGGCATTATGTTCTGTATTAGCCGATGAAAAGAATGACACCAACAATGCAGGTACAAACCCACTCATTCAATATTACGACAATATTCTAGAAACCGAAAAATTGTATTTAATGTTAATTGACCCGAACGAACATAAAAACGAATATTATCTACCAGAAATAAATGATACATTAAAAAGACTATTGAGAAAGTTGCCAATGTGGAGTGGCGTTATGGATAAGTATTTTCGTAATGTTAGAAATGTTGGGAGTAGCTCAAATGTTGAAAATCATTTCAAAGATATAAAGACCATATATTTCAATACAAAGCAGGAGCGAATACGTTTAGACGAATTTTTAATACAACATTACACTTACATTAATGGAATGATCAAATTAAATAAAGCTAAATATTCTGAAACTGCTACTAAGATAATTAAGAATAAGAATGAACATATGATTTTAAATCAAGTTAAACAGACGAAAATTATAGGTGATTTCGAGGAGCAATCTATTTTTCAAGACAATCCTGTTGAAATAGAAAACTGGAGAGGTCTAGTTATTCCCAACACAAAAACTATCTCGTCGAAGCCTCTTTACATCTTACAAAATGGTAACGTATCAATATCGAAAGACATCAAAAATGTAGTGACTAATACCTGTGCATTTGACGCAGTGGCTCAAGCTTTCGCAGTCGCATATACTGACCGTATCTCTTTCCGTAATTTTATAGATTCCTTGATTAGCAAAGATTCATTCACTCGTTTTTTTATCCTATTATCTAATACGAAAAAGAATTGCAAAACGTTATACGCAAAACGAGAAATTTTACTAAATCCATTGTTTAATGTTAATGACAATACACTTGATGCAAGACAGTGCCAAATTATAGATTGTGCATGCAATGTCACAAAAATAATTGAAGACATCTGTTTGCCATACTTTTCTGGAAACAGAAAGAAATGTTGTTCAAATAAAGAATGCCTTGTTTCCATAAATGACAGCAATTTTAAATGTAAATACCTACCTTTAAACATTGATATCATTAAGTGTAAAGGCATTGCCAAATTGCAAGAGTCTGTAGAATCTGGTATGAGGAGTGACAATCCTCCTATTTGTAATTTTTGTGGAATAGGCACTGTCGATTTTAAATATGATTTAAATGATTTAATTATCTTTGAACTACATAATTTGTACATAAATCTAGAGGACATACCTCGTAATATTGAAATAAATAATAAGCTATTTTTAATATTGGCTATTATTGAATATGTTCCACCTTTACAAATGCCAGGTATTGGTCATTACAAGGCGCATTGTTCGAGACCCCCGTACACTAATAAATCATTTCAGTGTTACGACGATTTATGTAGCAAAATTCAAAATAGTTCCAAAAACATAATGCCTCATGCAATAATTTATACAACTGAATAGTCTAGTTATGTGATCTGTGATTGTTAATCTGTGATTTTTTTTAAGCTAGTGTACATTATACTTAGAAATGTTGAGGTTATTTACTGTATTTGCTACTCATTTAAGAATATTTTCTTGAAAATACCTTTTTTATACCAATGTTTTAGTTTATAAGCACTTTCTTAATGTTGATCAAATCTAAACAACTGAATAGTCTAGTTATGTGATCTGTGATTGTTAATCTGTGATTTTTTTTTAAGCTAGTGTACATTATACTTAGAAATGTTGAGGTTATTTACTGTATTTGCTACTCATTTAAGAATATTTTCTTGAAAATACCTTTTTTATACCAATGTTTTAGTTTATAAGCACTTTCTTAATGTTGATCAAATCTAAACAACTGAATAGTCTAGTTATGTGATCTGTGATTGTTAATCTGTGATTTTTTTTTAAGCTAGTGTACATTATACTTAGAAATGTTGAGGTTATTTACTGTATTTGCTACTCATTTAAGAATATTTTCTTGAAAATACCTTTTTTATACCAATGTTTTAGTTTATAAGCACTTTCTTAATGTTGATCAAATCTAAACAACTGAATAGTCTAGTTATGTGATCTGTGATTGTTAATCTGTGATTTTTTTTTAAGCTAGTGTACATTATACTTAGAAATGTTGAGGTTATTTACTGTATTTGCTACTCATTTAAGAATATTTTCTTGAAAATACCTTTTTTATACCAATGTTTTAGTTTATAAGCACTTTCTTAATGTTGATCAAATCTAAACAACTGAATAGTCTAGTTATGTGATCTGTGATTGTTAATCTGTGATTTTTTTTTAAGCTAGTGTACATTATACTTAGAAATGTTGAGGTTATTTACTGTATTTGCTACTCATTTAAGAATATTTTCTTGAAAATACCTTTTTTATACCAATGTTTTAGTTTATAAGCACTTTCTTAATGTTGATCAAATCTAAACAACTGAATAGTCTAGTTATGTGATCTGTGATTGTTAATCTGTGATTTTTTTTTAAGCTAGTGTACATTATACTTAGAAATGTTGAGGTCTTTTTCTGTATTTGCTACTCATTTAATAATTGGTATTGAGTTGTAAATACCTTTTTTATTTTATAAGTACTTTTTAAATGTTGATTTATTTTTATATTAGGCAGACTCTCAAACCTAAACAACTGAATAGTCTAGTTATGTGATCTGAGATTGTTAATCTGTGATTTTATTATTGAAGCTCTAAATATTTTACTTACCCTTATATTCATAATCGTTTATTAAACCTATGTTAGTTAAAACACATTTAAGTTTATTGCTGTCGTTGCAAGCGTTTGTTAACGTTATTATAATTACTTATTTAAGTGTGTAATGAAACATAATTAAGTATGTACTTAATAAAAAAAATTTTTGTACACGGATATTTAAATAGAAAAGTACTTGTTAATTGAAGATTTGTTTTTATCGTAGATAGTTGGGTTATTATTAAAAAAATATTTTTAATTCAAGAAATGCAATTGTTTTATTTTTTCCTAACGCTTGTGTACGGAACTGTACCATATTAGTAAATACTATATTGGAAGGTTAAGAACGTCTCTTAGATATATGGCTGGGCCGCTTTTTTGTAGCTATCCGAACTTGGTCGGGTTATGTAGGTTTTCGATGCTTCGTCAGTATTTTAATTGATTTCTTTAATTACTAAATTTAATGACATGAAATTTTGCATGTGAATAGTTGAATGAATAAACTAATTTTTGGCATACATTTTACCATGCAATTCCTTTAGAACGTCGTGATATTTGACTGTTTTGTAAACAGTGATCTATTCATGGTAAAATTGTCCTTTAACTCTTTAATTACTAACGGAACATCATTGATACTTGGCAACATGTTTCAGATACTTACAAGGTTTGTATAAACGTGAAAATCTAGACCCCAAAGTGCATACTTTAAGAACTAAGACCTATTAAGTGTATTTTACGTTTATATTTTTATCTTTTAAGCCCTACGATTTTTTCTAAATCTGTTTTTTAAACAAATATAAACAAATTCAAAACAACGTATGTAAAAATCTACAGCTCTCTATGTAAGCGCTTTATATGAAAACTAGCTAATGGCCAAACGTTCGCGTAGCGGAAACTTGAATTTCTCCGAAGTTTATGCATGCACTCATTTTATTCATACATACACAATTACACACAAATACACACTAATTTTTGGACACACCTCTTTTCTTCTAAAGTCTATGGATTAAAATAAGTTCCGCCAGGACAACGTTCGCCCAGCGGAATCAGTTTTTGGTGAATTTCTCCACAATGGCTGCGTACACAATTTTTTTTTTACCATACACAATTATACGACGTCATACACTAAATATCTGCATAATTAATATCTTTAAATTCAACAACATTCCGCTGCGCGAACGCACACGACAACGCCCTCTTCCAGCTCCCCTAAATGGGTCCAGGGGCGACGGAATCGTGGACGTCCGTCGCCCGCCATACATCAGGACCCGAGGTGGCGGCGCGTAATGTTCCACGCGCGGCCCTCTTAGACGTCGCGGGGGGAGTCAAACACCTCACTCCCCCCGCTAGACTGGACGGGGCCCACAGAGGCGGGCTGGCACCGGCCGGGGGTTGCGGAAGATTTGTACGTTCCCGCGACCCCCGGCGTAGGTGTGAGACGGAACACCGGGGTGGTTTTTAGTCAGTAAGAGTCTGACAGACCCCTCCGCCCCCCCAGGGCGGGGGACATCCATGAGGACTTTCCACCCCGGAACAAAAAAAAAAAGGCTAGAACCGTGACGAGTGCGCGCGAGCCGAGCGAGCGATGAAAGCGGTGCCGCGGCAGCGGCCGGAGATCGCTACTTCCAAGTTGGTCGCAGTAACGTTACTATTTAGTACTAGTGGCTCTGTGAGCTGTAGACCTCGCTAGTCTGTCTTTACATAGCTTAAAACTGAATAAATGTTCACCGCGCATCTAAAACCAAAATACTTACAATAAAAAGCGCGCGCAAAGAGCGCGAAGTGGCTGAAATATGTTTTTTTTACGTTTTCAACCCCCAAGCTCCGCCAATTTGAAAAATTTCGAAAAACTAGATCGTAATAAAATTTCCTTATAATTATCAAACCTGCTCAAAAAATTTCACGACAATCGGTTGAGAAGTACGACCCTGTAGTAGGTACGAAAGCATTTTCGTCCAAGCTGAAACGGAGACGCTTCGCACTTCGCGCTCGCTCGCTCAATTAACGCAAGGTGCGTTCCGTCGCGATGCAAGTTTGATACCAGTTAACAATTTGTCGGTTTGCCATGGGTGAACTATCGAAAAATAATGGGTTAAATTATAAATGGTTTGATAAATGATAAATGATTTTATTTCTGTAAGTAGGTTTGTACAAACACTTACACGTCAATCATATTTTTTAAACTAGATGAGGTCGGCGTTTCCTATCTGATTACCCTGAGAAGAAAGGCCGAAAGAAACTCAGAGGTCACAGTCCTTTTAAAGTCCAGACATAATCTTGATCAGATCATGTGAAGACCATGTAATTGGTGTCTGAAATGGTCTTTTGAGGAAAGAACCACACAGATTGAGTGGACCTGTCCAGTCAGTTTGTTGCAGTTCACAATTTTTCGACAGTTTATAATCTCGCGAGATATATTATAAAACTAACGATGTTCATAATTATACGGTGACATACACAGTAAAACGGTTTTCGTCGAAAATAATTGATAGCGCCCCCTAGTATCCGGACACAGAATCTAAACCAAGTTTTCATCAGATTTTCTACAATCTGAAACTGAAATAAGTTAGTAATATAAGTTACTCCATAATATTTATGAATGACTGAGGCATAGGTACTTATTAAAAAACCGGCCAAGTGCGAGTCGGACCGCGCACGAAGGGTTCCGTACCATTGACTAGGTAAACAGTAGGTACAAAAATTAGGTGCCTACCTGTTACCATTTATTGATATCGAGCAAAAATAGGCAAAAAATGGCGTTTTTTGTATGGGAGCCCCCCTTAAACATTTATTTTATTTTAATTTAATTATTTATTATTAAAGTAAAAATACAACTGAGTATTTTGTGAATATTTCAAGTGCCTACCTGTTGCCATTATTGATATCGAGCAAAAAAGGGCAAAAAAATCGCGTTTGTTGTATGGGAGCCCCCCTTAAATATTTGTTTTATTTTGTTTTTAGTATTTGTTGTTATAGCGGCAACAGAAATACATAATTTGTGAAAATTTCATGTGTCTAGCTATCGCGGTTCTTGAGATACAGCCTGGTGACAGACAGACGGACAGACAGACAGCGAAGTCTTAGTAATAGGGTCCCGTTTTTACCCTTTGGGTACGGAACCCTAAAAATATAATAATAAACTCAAACTCAAAGCATTTATCATTTACAGGCGCTTTTGAATTGGTAAAGTGTCGGTCAGTTAGTCAGAAAGTTGAAGCTACTGTTTGACCAACTTAACTGTGCAATTATTGGTGGCGCTGTTCGTCACCAAAAATACAAAAAATAAACAAAAACCGATCTTATGTCCCATTAAAAATGTCAGTTCACTAAACTAAACGTAGATCTCTATGGAGAAGAACGGGCAAAAAACTCCACGGATAATGTCCTTGAGTTTTAAATCAAAGTACTAAAAATTCCTGGGTAAATTGTTCTTGTTGCTTCTACATGTGAGAATAAAAAAAAAAGAATTAACTCAAAATATAAGATTAAAAGAAAGCTGTGGCAGTTAAGAGATGACCAGTCAAAACCGACGCGACGCACGACCGCGCCCGTTCAAGAACATGTCTTGAATGTTTTCTGTGGTCATGCGTTTCGAGATGCTAATAATCTTGGCTTTTATAAGGGTGAACCCTTATAAAATCACCTTTCCCTTTATGAATAATTAAAACTACCCTATA
The DNA here is from genome assembly GCA_917490735.1 of Dryobotodes eremita. Lineage (NCBI taxonomy): Eukaryota > Metazoa > Arthropoda > Insecta > Lepidoptera > Noctuidae > Dryobotodes > Dryobotodes eremita. The sequence goes on along the minus strand of OU823269.1, from coordinate 11,321,872 downwards.
TACTTCTTCTATTTTAATCAAGGGCACCGTCTGAGAACCGGTTGACTGATGACTCTTGTAGTTTTACTATAATAACTTGGGATTCACGGTACATATTACAATCAAGTATTACACATACATTTTTGACTTTTCCATCGTTATCGATGGTAGAATGTCACTTTGTCCAGATGCTTAGATGGGCAGTTCGCCAGGGCCGGCAGTCTCGACATTAGATAGCGACAAAAATCTGTCGCTAAGTCGTATCGATGTCAAATTCCTTTAGATTTTCAACCTTATGCTTTGGAAATAAAGTTGAAAATCTATTAAAGAAATTTGACATCGATTAAACTTAGCGACAAAAACTATTTAATGTCGAGACTGCCGGCCCAGGGAAAAACATAAAAGGGTGCGTTTGGGTTTTTCAAAATAAAACTACCCTAAATATATTTTATTGGAGATTTATTTCTAAAGATATTCAAACTCGTTTGAATATTTTTGTTGCTGTCTTAGCATTTTCCAAAATTATAAAACTTATACAAGAGAGAAAGTTTATAAAAACTTACATAATAGTACATTATGATTATGACACAGGTGTGCTATGTTGGTCATTACATTACACTCGAGGCGGTATAATTAAACACATGCCTTCTTCCCATGGGGGTAGGCAGAAACTACAGAACGCCACCTGCTACGATCCTTACATACTCCATTTGCCTCGTTCACGTTCATACATCTGCGGGTAATTACGTAACACACTGACAGTAGGAATGAGTTTAATTTTGACAGTTCAACAACATTCATTGCGTTATTTATTTGAGCAAACAAAATTATCGAACATATGAAGCAATGGAATAGCAATAGACTTTAAAATGATTCAGATTGTGATAGATAGTGTGTTACGTAATTAGGGTGCAGGTCATACACGCACGCCGGTTGCGAGTACTACGCACCTGACCTTTCTGAAGAAGATCACCAATAAGGTCACCGTATGTTTTCCTAGGGCGTCTCCTCCCAGCGCAAAAAGATTATCTTAACCATAGACTAGAAAAAAAAGTAGGACTCCGCGCCACGCGTATCGAAAGTAAAGCACTATAAGTATGCCACCGGACCTTTTGTACAAACATGCCTCACGCACACATTTACATCATAAGGTGCCATTTCGCGGCATTACGGCGTCATTGTAGGTACTGTTTATGTCAAGTAATAAAATAATATAATGCCTTCTTGTGTTGTGAAATGGTGTAAAAATAATTCTACATCCCAGACAAAGTGTCGAGGAATAACATATCACAAGTAAGACACTTATTTACACACACACACACACACACAGATCGGTACGGTGCACGGTGCTTCACTGTCTATATGCGTGGCGCGGAGTACTTCTTTTGTTTTCTAGTGTGATTTAAACTCACAATTTCAAGAAATTATCACACTTCCAGGACGTAGTGTAGTTGCGTAAAATTATGAATTTGAAAAGCCTTTTTTGTTTGAGTTTCTTTCGATATCAATGCCCAGTCTGAAATTTCGCCTATTTATTTAATTTGACCATATGTGTGTGTGTGTGTGTTTGTGTGTGTGTGTTTGTGTGTGTGTGTGTGTTTGTGTGTGTGTGTGGGGGGGGGTGTGTGTGGGGGGGGGTGTGTGTGGGGGTGTGTGTGTGTCTGATCATGTTGCGTATGTGCATATGTTTCATATTTTAAGACTTCATTAGATCTTCTAGCATCTTGTCAAATGCTTTTGCAGAAGCCAACAATGATGGCGAGTCATTCATTGGTTCTCCTTCCTTAGAAGGTAATCTTGCTATGTTTGCACTTAAGCTGTCCACAATTAACTGGAAGTCATTTGCAATCTTCAGGAAATCATCTTGCTTCCTTTTGCGTTTCTTTTCTCGTTTCTTAGGGACCACCGCAGCAGGAGTAGGAGTCATCCCTCGAACGCAGTGGGTGCTCGTTCGACGAGACCTGAAAAATTGTAATGAGTTTTTTTTGGAAATAATACTTGTGACTGAAATTCCTGAAAGGAGACAGAAGTGATGGTATGCACTATATAATTGATGCCTATATTTATATACAAGTCATGCCCATATTTTCCGAAGGGGTAGTGTTGGGGCTGTAACCTCGTCACTTTGTGTAACTGCTTGAGGATAGTGTGTGGAGATAAAGAATACGCTTCTTTAGACTATATTGCTTCTACATTTAATGATAGAACTCAATAAAAGAAAATTATACAAAATGTTCGGACCGCTTCGCGACATTAATATGGATCCCACGTAATGTACTGAGACTGACAACTAGTGACAACACCCGCTCTCAGCGGCTGGTGCGGTCGAACTGCCGCGCGGCGCAGGCCGGCCGGCGGCGCTAGCGCGCGTGTGAGATGATGTGGCGGGATCAGCTATCCCTCTCCTCCCGCGTCCCGCTCATGCGAGGGTTGGGCGCGTGTGCGCGCCAACAGGTAGCATTATCAGCCTATAACGTTCCTAGTCCTACCGCTGGGGCACAGGCCGAAAGGGGGGGCACACATATGATCCCACATTTCACCAGTTATGTTAAGTTAAGCCAGTCTAAAGTTGCAGAATACTAATCAATCATTTCTACTCCTAACTCCTTCCTCATCTTCCCTTCCACCCATGCCCCTCCCCCTGCTCTTCAGCCCCTGTCCTCAAAAAGGTGACCGTTCTTTGTTAAAACTATTTTTTTGCACGTCTAATTGTCATTAATTATTTCAGGTTCAATATATTTATCATAAAAAATACATTCTTTATGTCAAAGTCAAATCATTTATTTCAAACAGGCACAAAAAAGTACTTTTGAATGTCAAAATTTACAAGAATTAGAATTCATTCTAGTTGCTTCTTGCAAAAGGTAGTTCCGTATGGAGAAGAATGGGCAAGAAACTCCACCGTTACTCTTTTAAAATGTTTTACAATAATATGTATACATTAACACGTTCACTGCCACCATAATTTTTTTGAAGTTCATAGCGATGCCGCCCTATAAAGCCGCACGGACACGCCAGGCGTGTCGGCGGCACTGCATTTTGTTAAACATGGACACGCTAGGCGTGTCCAGTGGCACCTCGATAGACTTAAATTCTAAATCTGTCTTTTTTTCGGTTTAGCGATGAATATTAGTTAGTTTGCCATTCGCTGAGCAAGAATAAAGGTGATTCAAATACGGTAGTGAGATTTAACCTGGAATTATGGCTGAAAATAGATTTTTAGGTAAGTAATTATCGTAATTTTGTAAGAGATGATAAACATTTTGTGGTTATTTTGAAATATTTCATAATAATAACTTAGATAAGTCAATTATTGCAAGTTTACGGAACGATACCTACTTTAGTTGAAGATAGCGTATTATATTTATATATATATATATTAGTTTAGTTAAGTTTGGTTTATAATATAAGTTAATTTAAGTTTTTAAATGTACCGTTTGTGCACGTAGGTATATCCTCTTCTACAAATCTCGCTATCGAAGCAAGGTTTGCTGTAAGAAAACCCAATTCTGGGTTAAGCTCGCCGTTGTACAAGCTTTAGATTGTAATTTTGTGTGTATAATTTTTTATTTTGTGTGCAATAAAGAATAAGAATTAAGGGAGGCATAAATACGCAACTATGCAGCCGGCTGCATGGCTGCGAGTAACAGAATAAATTATAATAGCAAATAAATATTATAAGCGGGGACGATTATGGAAAACAGTATTAATACAAATTTTAATGATGTTATGGCAAACAAAAGATTACTCTCCTAAATAAAACTATCTGTTTCAAACTTCGTCAAAGTTGGAGAAATAAAAACGAACAGTAGGTAGGTATTTTAGAAACGTAAGCGGTACCTATTTAGTTGTTTACAATTATTTTATCTAGGTAAGTACTTTACCTAGATAAAATAATATTAATAATAAAATAAGATACATATTTTTATGGTTTTTAATGCTCAAAATACTACCGGTCATAAAAACAGTAAGTATTTTGTTTTTTTTTCTTATAGAATAACAGTAAAATACCTACTGTTTTAACAGTACGGTTGTCAATCCAACTAGTTGTTTGTTTACCGATCGTACCTACCGTAAATTATTTTGTACATTATTGGTCTGACCGAGGCAACGCGAGTTCACACAGTAGTTATCTTTCAGTCCTACTCGCCTTCTTATTTTGGGCTTCTACCTACTTGACATTCAATAAATTATCTTCATATTTTATTGATTTTTGTTTATATGTACATTATTTTAGCTGTATTTGACGTCTTAGTACAAAGGTTGACAATCTATGATTAACTTGTTTAGGTGGACACGCCTGGCGGGTTCTCGGCATTACATAATCACTTTAAAAAAAAAATACAAATTAATTGATTTTTCCGGGGGCCACCTCAAAAATCCTTAGGTTATTGCTAGAGGATTATGTACTGAGAATTCCAAAAGGCAACTTTGCTTAATTTTCGAAATATCACTGAAACATTTAGGACACGCCTGGCGTGTTCGAGGCGTAGTTATAGAAATTCGCAAGAACACGCTACGCGTGTCGGCGGCATTGAACGTATTAATTATATGTAAAGATGATGCACCTAGAATAATATTACTATACCACAACAGGTAAAAGTATGAATATAAAGCAATGATAGGAAAATTAATTTTGTGATACGTACATAAATGGTGCTCAAATATTTACAAATATTGAAAAGTAGATGATTTTTCCAAAATTTTAACAAGTAGGTAATAATTTAGTATTTGAGTTAAAATAGTTTCATAACATAAAAAATCATTGTCATAAAAATTCTACAATTATATTAGCAAACAGTTTGATTTTGTTTAGATTGTCCTATGGAGCAGTACCAGCCTGTTTCCAAGCATTCTTATCTAGGATATAATCCTCTAATTTGTAATAAGCTTGTTTACAAAGTGTACTTTTAATATGAGTTTTAAATTTTCTTTAATTTAATTGCAATATATCACAAGGTCGTTGAGCTCCTTAAGTTCTGAGTTGAGCTACACGATTACTGACAAATGCGTGCACTGACTGGACAGGTCCACTCAATCTGTGTGGTTTTTCCTCAAAAGACCATCTCAGACACAAATCTACATGGTCTTCACATGATCTGACCAACATTATGTCTGGACATTAAAAGAGACTGTGACCTCTGAGTTTGTTTCGGCCTTTCTTCTCAGAGTAGTCAGATAGGAAACGCCGACCTCATCTAGTTTTTAAAATATGATTGACGTGTAAAAGTGTTTGTTCAAACCTACTTGACAGAAATAAAATCATTTATCATTTAAGGTATTTTGTTTGTTATAACATTTAACACAGTACCCCGTAAAAGATGTATACTACATTAGATAATCTAAAACATGGTTGATCTATTTTATCTTTATTTCTAGTATTAAAATTATGTCTATCACTTATCTTATTAAAAAGATGTGGATTTTTTCTTACATACATAATATTTTCATAAATGAATTGGTAAGGTACTGTCATAATATTAATCTTTTTAAATAGTGCCCTAAGAGATTCGCGACAAAGTAGATTGTAAATGGCCCTGACAGCTCTCTTTTGCAAAATGAAAATGGATTCAATGTCAGCAGCCAGACCCCACAGTAAAATGCCATATGACATAATGCTGTTGAAGTAGCTAAAATAGACCAAACATGCGGTTTCTACATCTGTTAACTGTCTTATCTTCCTAACAGCATAAGCGGCCGAGGTAAGCCTCCGCGCAAGAGATGTTATATGGGATCCCCATTGTAATTTCTCATCTAGCGTGAGTCCGTATTACCCATTATGTAATGATGCACTTTTTCCTCGCAAAAGGTCTTTGGGCAATCTCGAAAGTTTTATTAATAACATCGATAATCAGCTTAGCTACCTTCAATATTTAATGATAAAATGATTTTATTTCATAAAGTGGGTTCGTACAAACACTTTTACATGCCCATTATATTTTAAAAACTAGATGAGGTTGGTATTTCCTATCTGACTACTCTGAAAAGAAAGGCCGACACAAACTCAGAGGTCAGTCTCTTTTAAAGTCCAGACATAATCTTGGTCAGATCATGTAGTTTGGTGTCTGAAATGGTCTTTTGAGGAAAAACCACACAGATTGAGTAAACCTACCCAGTCACTGCATGCATTTGTCAGTAAACGTGCAGCACAACTCAGAACTTAAGAAGCTCAACAATCCAACGAACAATACCAAAGAAAGGACATTTGGATAAGCCACATCAATTACTCAAGCTGCCAGATCATAATTAACACTAACTGAGAACAAAAAAGAACAACAATGACCCACCTAGTCTTCACATTCACAGTATTAAAATAATAAAAATATTTTACTAAGTAAATATTCATGTCAATGTGTACATAAAATTAATTAATGTCAATGTGCAGGTATATAAAAATCCGGAAATAATCTTTGTAGAATAATTTGAGGACCTTGTAGATTAGTGTCTGAGATGGTATTTTGAGGTAAGAACTATACAGATTTGAGAGGACCTGTCCAGTCAGTGAATGCATCTACCTATCTGTCTACTTATCTATTTAGACTGCAATGTCCCACTGCAGGGCATAGGCCTGTCTTTCCCTTTTCCACACACATCTGTCTGTTTATCTGCCATCACGGGACTATCCTAATGTGTCTTTGCAGTATCCTTTACCTAGATAATTTATGTGGAAACGTTGATTGTACATTTACCCACTTCCTATTATTTTGTAATCATAGGTGTAATATATAATGTAGAATTGTTTGTTTTCCCTAACAAAACAAAATAAATAAAATATCCTTAATGTAAGAAAGGAGTATTAATTACTAACCTTTGTCTTAGGCCTGGGAGACACGGAACTTAGAGCTGCGAACTGCTAACCAGCACGAGACAGGTCGGGTGCCGCAATGCAAGGGAAGTCTAGGCTAAGTACTAGCTGTACTACGCAGGTACCGGTTCACGATCAATACTCTGATAAATGATATACAATGTTGTGTTTATATTATTGTCAGTGACAGTCACAGCTCACAGAGTATTAATATATACTGGAAGTGACAGTTGATAAAAAGATACAGAAGGGTCATTAAGTTGAGATTTAATATTTTAATTTAAATCTAGTTTTCTAGTTGATCTTGTGATCTTAAGTACCACTGAAGAGTGTGGGGATCGATGCGCAATCTGTAATCATCTACAATCATCCCTACGCCAGACCATTGACTTAGCAAAACCAGACCCAAATCCAACTACCAACGGAGGTGTTTTGTTTTCAGCCAAAACTTGTACCGAGGTACGAATTACAAGCGAATATCCTTCAAATAAAATGTGTTACTAGCAGTAGTAAAATCCTTCAATATTCGATAGATTAAGAAATAAAACAATATAACAAACCACTACCTCACATCGTATCTGCGTTCAACGAAACGTTCATAACAGCAGTGACAGCTGTCAAACTATTCCAGCTGTCAAAATATTAAATTGGTGTAGGGATGGGCAAGTGAAAAAAGTATTTCGATATATCGACATTTTTAAACTGTATCGATAATTATCAGAATAATAATATTGATTCACCAATAATTATTTTTGTATAGCCGTATTATACCTACCATTGCTGCAAGTTGTTTTTCATTGTGAAAGTCAATAGGTAGCAATGACAACTTAACAAGGAATGATTAATTAGAGTGTGTATGCCTGTTAATTAGAGTGTGTAAATGGGAATTTAGTTTCTAGGGATATTTGTAATAAAACCAATAAGGTGATAATATTTTCTTTTATTCCATTTCCTCATTTTCAAAATCTTCTCTAACTTGCATGTAGTCTAGGAAGAAGGCAGGTGCTGTGATACCATATTGATGTAAAAAGTTCGTTTAATCAGAGTCCTGGATAATAGCACAGTTATCGAGATCTAACGAAAGAACGATCGCAGCCAAATCAGTGTCACATCTAAATCGGTTAGCCAGGTCGTCAGAGGATGGAAGAATTCAATCGAAAGTCCCGGGAAGAATATCCAAATAAATAATAAAAAACATCACACACACTAATTGGCACTTCAGAGACGGGAAACCAACCAACAGAGCCGGGAAACCGAAATGCAGGATCCATAACATAAAAAGTGATGATATTAACATGAATAGTAAATAAAAACAATGGCAAAAATATATAATTATCACATATGGCTATATCTTTTGGCTTTTCAGTAAGCTTACCAAACGCATAAAATAATCTGAAATGAGAAATAACAGTAGTTTTTTCATATTTCTCACATAAATAATGTGCTAGGCAAAACAAACAATTTTAATACAAAAATAAGATAATAATCAGAACATTATTAAGTTAATTTATTTTTGTTACGTTTATAAAATGAAGTAACAAAACGCATCATCAAACGAAGTGTATCACGAGATTGCCAGATTAAAATTCTTGGGTTACAAGTTATTAATTAACATCTTTGAACGACAATTTCAGGTGGTACAAATGTTTAAATAAATCCAATTGTTTTTTTTTTTTCAGAAACGGCGATTTTTTTTCTTGTATTTTCGTACCTTTGTTCTTAAGGTACATTATTTGGCCACAGTTGTATGGAATAAAAAACAGCTCCTTTGAACAATATTTGCCATGGAAAGTAAGTGGCACGCCATTAGAAAACCAAAATGCACGTCTTTCAATAAGAAGATTACCAAAACTGTCAAAATTACTGTGTCAATGATCGGCCATCCACTTGATCCCCAGCGGGATAATTGCGTAACACAATAACAGTAACAATGACTTTCATTTTGACAGTTCAACAAAATTCATTGCATTATTTACGTTCTGAGCGGACAATTTTTTCGAACGTATGAAGTAATAGATTAGCAATAGGCTTCAAAATAGTTCAGATTGTGACTGATAGTATTTTACGCAATTAGGCTGCTAGTCCTGCAAATGGGAATTAGATTTTTCCGTTAGGAAATTATCCCTGAGTCTAGATTTGTTATTGGCATTTAGCATAAGCTTGCCTCCTATTATATGGGACTTAAACATAACTGGTGAAATCTGGGTGTAGGTACTATACACTTTTTCCTGTCTTTTCGGAGAACATTTAAGTGTGATATTTTGTTGGTAACAGAACAATATTTATAACCACTGCAATCGCAGACTGTCTGCAATAGTTTAGGTTTTAAACCCCGACGCAAAAACCACGCGGTGTTGTAAGTTGACGTGTCTGTGTGTGTGTATGTGTGTGTGCTTGTGTATGGCTGTCGGTCTGTCTGTGGCACTATAGCTCCCGAACGGATGAACCGATTTTGATTTTGTTTTGTTAGGTGTCTAGCTGTGTGTGAGCTTGTTTTCGCAGACTGAGAAACATTGTCTTGATTCTGTAAAAATCTCACAGTGAAAAATTTGGTGAAGTGACCTGTCATTCCATCAGCTGATCTAGGGATAGACCCTTCACGTAAATTTCACGGTGAGATTTCACAGAACAGATCGAATGGACCTTCTGCAGTGTTATTACAATACAACGTTGTAGCCTTTATCAATATTCGGATGAAGGGGGAGATTATAACAGCAAAAAAGTTTCTTGACCGACAGCGACACCTGGCGTTGATTAAGGCGAAAGTGCAACTAGCCCGCGAAATTCAATTTTTCTCATGTATTTTGCATATTCTAGCTCTGTATTGGGTCGTATGTTGACCATATCAGTTATTACACTATCATTGCTACCGTACATCACATTTACATCATCATACAACGTAATAAAGACCTGCAATTTGCAAAAAAAACACCGGAAAATTTGAATTATGCGGGCTACCTTAGCGCACCCCTCTTAAAATAATTAACCATCAATCTCGTATGTATGCAACTTCAGACTATTAACGACCAATAGAGAGAGTCATTTAAGACGCTGAAATATTTATGTCTTTTTCTGACTTACGACACATCCTGTGAGTTAGAAAGAGCACGCTATATATTGTCAGTATAGACAGCGATAGTGTGTGTGTGTGTGTGTGTGAGTGTTAGTATGTGTGTAGAGGTGAATAGAAGCCACCCATTTTCTTTTATAACCACACCCTACGACGTATGAATGCAGAATGTTGAATTGTTAGATATCTGCCATGCTAGCAGCTTTTGACTAGCTATGGTTGATTATCTTGATAAGTGAATCTCTTTGATGTTATTTATTTTTTATATTATGAGACCTAAAGGTTTGCGTAAATTGTGTAACGTGATTAAATAAATTTTCAAGTGTCCAGTTTGTCTGTACCATTCGAAAAAAATACAACATTTTTTGTTTATTTTACTTATTTTATTAGTTGGCAGGGTTGTTTAGCTTAGGTACTGTTAATGCCATCTAGTGATCAAATTATAACTTAGAGACACAACTCTATATGCAGACTTGTTTCCTTTTTTCAAACAGTCACCTAAGTGCCATCTAGTATTAAAAATACGTTCAAAAGTCCATTTAACACTTCTGTACTATAATTTTCTTAGTACTTAATAATAATTCCATGAAGATTGCTTTTATTGACAGATGTAGGTAACGCGAGCCAGTTAGAGAATTCTAAGATGGAATTTATTACTCACCCTGCTAAAGAGAAACCCACGGATGAGCTAAAAAAACAAGGGTTTTATGGCAGAGGATACAACACATAACCAGTCCCCCTTATGGTAAATATTATCGGTTTGGAGTTAATGGTTTTTCACCCTTAGTTATGCAGTCGTGCTCATGTTTAAGACCAATGAGGACATAGTGTAACATTACACTTTCATTGATTGAATCCAAACTCTCGTTATTAACTCCCCTACATAATCAGCCTATAATGTTCCCGCTGCAGGGACACAGTCCACGTCTCTGTGAGAGGGAGTGGGCCGTCAATCACCACGCGGGCACAGTGCGGGTTGGTGGATGTCACATGTCTTCGATTTTTTGGTTTTAGGACATGCCGGTTTCTTCACAATGTTTTTCTTCACCGTTTAGAGAGCAGTGGCAATGAAATAAATTGGACAAAGTTGTGCCCCTTTTGCTGTAAGATATCATTCATTAATTCTTTTCATTCATTCATTCTTTTCACTCATTAATTCTTTTCACTCATTAATTCTTTTCATTAGTTCATTCTTTTTATTCATTCATACTTGTTCATTCATTCATTCTTTTCATTCATTCATTCATTCATTCATTCATTATTTTCATTCTTTCATTTCCTGATTGATTGCATTTTAACCGCATCTGCCGCCTTTTGGGATCACAAGAATTGAGTGATGTCTTTCAATAAATTCTGTGTTTAAGATTTCAAAAATAAAACGAAGCATTGGTTACATTTTTTTTAATAATAATTCTTTTTCGTTCGTTGTTAGGTGTAATAGGTTACTTAATTTTCTAAAGAACTTACCTAAGCTTAGGACTAACATTAATCATTAAAGTGCTTCTTACTATTAAAAATAAAACAAAAACTTTACCTGATCTCCCTACCTCAAAGGAGACCAGGTATTCGCCAGAGCCTCGTCGGTAATTTCAGCAGGGTGCACCACGAGCAGGTGAGGTTGACTTTGACTCTTCAGGTGTTGGTAGAGCCACTTACACCCCATCGGTGTACGCTCAAATAGGGTCATGTGCGACTTGGTTGGATGTTCGCATCAGCTTCAGAGACGAGTGAGGGACGCTGCTCGTCGTACTGTGACCTGGGAAGTTAGAATGAAAGGTAACAAGTTGCAATGTGACTCCACACGTGAAGAGTTCGGTCACCATAAACCCATCAACGTCATTCCAGCCGAAAGACGTCCACTGCTGGACATAGGCCTCCCCCAAGCATCGCCACATCAACCGATCCTGTGCTCAGGCGCAGATACACATGGGGGGCAACAGGTGCAGTTTCATCCCTCTGGGCTTCGACCAAACTATGTCAAAACCTCTAAATTGGAGATAAACATAGTTTTATAACCTGTATTTTTTACTTTGTATACAGTAAATTACTAAAATTGTATAAGTCGTAGTCATCCTCGAAAAGGGGTGCACATTATTACGTTCAGAAAAATATTTGCCCTCCTTTGAGCGAAAACCTAGATTGACAACTGCCTGTGCTTCTCGACTGCTGATAACCGCGTCGCCAAAAACGAATCACTTTTAAGAAGTATTCGCTGGTTTTTTTTTTTTGTGGAAGTGGAAGTACTGAAAGACCTACCTATAAAGTATTGAAGGGATGGTAATTCTGGTTTCGCGATGGCGGCTCGGAAGACCAATCGCCATGCTGACTGCGCACTGGTGGATCAGCTGCCTTCAAGGACACTGCTTGACCACGGACCTGAAAAATATTAGAATGATTTTTAAGAAAACAATTGTATAACAGAAAGCTTTCTGAAAATGTCAGAAGATTGGTTGAAATTCTTCAGTTACAGACGTATTCCTTTCCTCTATAATCGCGCCTGATTTCACCACATACCTTTTTATTTTTTTTTGTTCGTGTGTAAACCTTCAAAAGTCACCCGACCCAGGGGTCGGGTGACTCGGGAAGGGAGATCGGAGAGTGTGGGATTTTTACCTCACTAAAACCACCCCGGTGATCACCATCAGCACAAAGAGGGGGTCCCTGTTCCTCTTAAAAAAACAATTCTGCCCCCCCCCCCCCTGTACAACGCCTGTAAGGCACATCCCTGGGGAGACTGTAAAGGGGCCTCCCCTGAGCCTCACTATGCACGGCAGTCATGTGCCACCGTCTTCCCTGGGGTCACTCGGTGGGCGGACAGTGTTCCATCATTTCGTCCCTTACCTAGCTATGTTATAGATACAGCTTTTAATCCTCAAATATTCCACACGACATTACCCTCTCAAACCACAATAGTTTTGATTTAAGATTTAGAAAGATAATCAGTCAAACAAACCTCAATCTTTCAGCCTGGGATATGTGGTACCGTAGGGCTGCAGAGCCTTCGAGCCAGCGACGGGGTGTGGCAGAGTACCCCGCGCCTTGAAGGACCTAGTCGTCCTGCACGGTGGACGGCGAGTGGTGCACTGCAGCTATGCGCAAAGGAATGCTAGTCTAGATATCTAGCTGCGCTGCGCAGGTCCTGATCAATAACTTGATGGGAGATATACAATTCAGTACTTATATTTATGCCACGCATTAAAAAGATACAGTAGAGCCATTACTTCTATACATTTTATAAATTAAAGTTACTTTTCGTGTCTGTATACGTGACCGGCGCCCTAATTGCGGAACACAGTTTCAATCACGATCCGAGAGTTTTGAAGGATATTCTTAATCCTTTGCTTTATAGGTTTACTAGCGAACCGCCCCGGCTTCGCCCGGGTAGCAATGCATAATATAATATAGCCTATGTCACCCGGAGATAGTGTAGCTTCCCAACAGTGAAAGAATTTTTGAAATCGGTTCAGTAGTTTCGGAGCCTATTCAATACAAACAAACAATCATATCTTTTTTCTTTATAATATTATTTCACTGTATTTCGTTTATTACAAAATAAATTTAGGTTATACCTTAGCCTCAGCAACACGTGGTGGTTATGCTATTAAATTGGAGCTAATATGAAACGTTTGTATTATTAACATAGGGCCATCTATTAAATACTTACTCAATCCAGTCAACAGATATCGCCATCTGTTAGAATCGTTTGGAGCTAACAGATAATTGTGACTGTCAAATAATAGACAAATAGTTTGCAATAAAATAATATTGCGACTATAAATTGAGATGTAAGCTATCCTATCTTTCAAGTTGGATCAAATTGCACACGGTGTGCAAATCAAATTTAAAATCGGTTCAATAGTTTAGGAGTCCATCGCGGACAAACAACGTGACACGTAATTCGGGCCCTATCAGAATACCAGCGCTGCGGTATTTATTTTTTAAATATCGTAGCATTATGCTGAGATAGGAGCCTTTTTGGCCTCGCACAGGTTTTTTACTTGTTTATTGTTGTTTTATTTTTTTTCTTTTTTATTGTTAATTTTGTTAGTTTTAAATCCTCCTTTTTTTATTTTTTACTCTTTGTATTTCCTGTGCGTGTCCCAAATAAAATATTTTTCTTTCTTTCTTTTCTTTCTAATTTTGATATATATAAAGATTAAGTTTAGTCAGCTCAACAACGGAAATAACGCAATGAACGTGGTTGAACTGTCAAAATTGAAAGAAAATGCGATTAACTGTAATTTGATGTGTGTTATGCAATTGCAATTACCCCACCGGTTGTTTTTCTAAACGCAACGGATTTTGGTGCGGTTTATATGCCGTTAATTTTTGAATTTATATGTGTAGGTATAATATATTTATCATACACTTGCATACATACATATAATAATGAAATATCAATGTTATTTCAAATCGTAAAAACCGTGCGAACCAAACGGGTCGGGTCGCTAGTAAATTTATAAGTCGCAAAAATGTGAAATACCACAGTTTAAAAGTACCGGCTGTCATTCGCCGATCTTCGACAGTCGTTACGGGTAGTCAGAAGCACGAAATCTGACAACCTCATTAGGGATGTCGTCTAATCCAGTTACTGGGTTGTGGAGGTCAGATAGGCAGTCGCTTCATGTAAAATACTGGTATTCAGCTGCATCCGGTTAGACTGGAAGCCGACTCCGACATCGTTGGGCCGAGGCTAAGCAAATTCTTAAAGGCAAGAGAATGAGACGTTTAAATAAAACAACTAGCCAAGTGCGAGTCGGACTCGCGCACGAAGGGTTCCGTACCATTACCTATAAAAACGGCAAAAATATCACGTCTGTTGTATGGGAGCCCCTCTTAAATATTTATTTTATTTTGTTTTTAGTATTTTTTGTTATAGCGGTAACAGAAATACATAATTTGTGAAAATTTCAACTGTCTAGCTATCGCGGTTCTTGAGATACAGCCTGGTGACAGATAGACGGACGGACAGACAGCAAAGTCTTAGTAATAGGGTCCCGTTTTTACCGTTTGGGTACGGAACCCTAATAAATGAACAACCACTGCAGTAGTAAACTGTCCGCAATACTTTAAAATTGTTTGGTATTTGGTTCGGGAATTATTTAACTGATCCTCAAAATTTTTATTGCCCACCTAATGATGTACACTTTTTTTTTATGATTGAGCCTCTTTTTAACTTTTTGCCGTTTTGTCACAGTTGGTCGTAGTAACTAAGCTAGGGTACCCCGATCGAACGGGTTAGGTTAGGTTGGAACTGTGTCCGGCCGGTGCTCGACCTCCGGCCGGTGCTCGACCACTGGCTCGGGAGGAGGCACGGCTCCCTGTCGTTTCGGGTGACGCAGGTGCTCTCGGGGCACGGTTGCTTCGGGAAGTACCTGTGTCGCATAAACAGGGAGCCGGACGCCCGGTGTCACCACTGCGTCGACTGCCGGGAGGACACGGCGCGGCATACGCTGGCAGAGTGTGCCGCTTGGGAGGAGCCGCGCCGTGCCCTCATCTCAGGAGTAGGCAGTGACCTCTCGCTGCCGGCCGTTGTGAATGCGATGGTCGGCGGCGAGGAGTCCTGGGACGCGGTGGTATCCTTCTGCGAAACAGTCATCTCGCAGAAGGAGGCTGCGGAAAGGGAGCGAGAGATCTCATCCTCTCACCCGGCCCGCAGCAGGCGCACCGGGCGTCGGCGGAGGGCGGACAACGCCCTCTTCCAGCCCCCCTAAATGGGTCCAGGGGCGACGGACTCGGGGACGTCCGTCGCCCCCCATACATCAGGACCCGAGGTGGCGGCGCGTAGTGTTCCACGCGCGCCCCTCTTAGACGTCGCGGGGGGATTCAAACACCTCACTCCCCCCGCTGGACCGGACGTGGCCCGCAGAGGCGGGCCGGCACCGGCCGGGGGTTGCGGAAGATTTGTACGTTCCCGCGACCCCCGGCGTAGGTGTGAGACGGAACACCGGGGTGGTTTTTAGTCAGTAAGAGTCTGACAGACCCCTCCGCCCCCCCAGGGCGGGGGACATCCATGAGGATTTTCCACCCCGGAACAAAAAAAAAAAAAAAAAAAAAGGTTGGAACTGTGGCTCCGGCAGGTCTTGGTGGCGGAATGGCGAGATAGGCTTCTGTGCCCTACCGCCCTGCCTCGTCACCATCGGGGCGGTCCGGACGGTGCTTGATGACTGGCTCGGGGAAGAGGCACGGCTCCCTGTCATTTAGGACGATGCAGGTGCTTTCGATGCACGGCTGCTTCGGGAGGTACCTGCATCGCATATGCAGGGAGCCAGACACTCGGTGCAATCACTGCGCCCATTGCCGGGAGGACTCGGCGTGGCATACGAATACAATAATAAACATGAAACAAGAGCAAGGAAACTAAATGTCATGATGATGTTTAAGGAGAGAGGCAGTGTTTTCTAACCATAATTTTAAAAGTGGACAGAGATTGAACACGCTTTATCGACACAGGCAAGGCATTCCATAACCGTATTGCTTGAACTGTAAAAGACTTGTCATAAAAACTGGTGGAATGCATAGACATCTCTAGTCTTAAGAGGCGCAATCGCTATATTAGAGTTTGCAATAATATTTTAAACAAAGCAAAATAGGAATTATTTACGGTTTGATTAAATACATCCCTTTTGTGTCTCGCTCTGAGTGGGCTTATTCTCGCAAACGGAGACACATGGGCCTTCTGCAGTGTTATTTGACGAAGGAAGATATGATTCTCGAACGTTCTAAACTTCACTGCGCAGGTCCTGATCTTCCTCTGTCCGGAGATGTAGGTTCCTACCTAGGCACACATTCTGGAACGTTCTAAATTGCAGTGCGCATGTCTTTACTATTGATTGGTAGGATCCCACCCATGGAGTATCTATAGTAACATTATAAAGAGGTAGAATTAGTATTCTTCGGAATTTTTGGTAATCTCTACGGAACTACTGATGCGATTCCAAAATCCATTCACTAATGGGAAGCTAAAGTATTGCCGACTGTCATAGGATATTTTACGTAAAAAATATTTTTTACAAAAAACAACCGACTTCCAAAAAAAAAAACACTAAAGAACGTGAAAAATAACTTTAATTTCGGAAGTCGGTGTCTTTAGTTTTGCATTTTCGTTTTTGGCCACCGACTTCCGAAATTAAAGTTATTTTTCACGTTTTTCAGTATTTTTTTTTGGAAGTCAGTTGTTTTTTGTAAAAAAGTTTTTATTTTTCACTTTTTAGCTGTGGTTCCCCACACAAATTCGTATACCACTACTTGATATGTAAATAACAGTGACAGGAAATTATTAAAACATCATCAATATAAACTAAGTGGCAAAAATACGAAGTATTAAGGATGACTCAAAAACTACTGGTCAGAACTTGATCAAATTTAAATGGGACCACATGTGAAGCACCAGCTTTCAAATAAAAAAAGAATCGTCCAAATCGATTCACCCCGAAAAGAGTTCTGAGCTAACACACATAAAAGAAAAAAAAACCAGTCGAATTGAGAACCTCCTCCTTTTTTTGAAGTCGGTTAAAAAGAAGAAATTTCACGCGGACGAATTTGCGGGCTGAAGCTAGTGTACTATATAGTACAACTGGAATGCTGATAAGTATTGTTTGATATAATTTATTTCTCAGTAAATGGTACATTAGGATCTTAATATTAATAAAAAGTTTCACATTTACTACCGTAGCCGGTGTAGAAATATTAAAATTAAAATTATAGGACAATTAATAATTAATATCCTCATTAACAATTATAAATTAGTTTGAAATGATAGGTAATTTTTAATACAATGTCAATTACTTAAAACAAAATCTTAATATTATTTATGAATTAAATGTCAAAAATATACCAATTATACAGGGTGTTTGGCAGAACGTTGAACATACGAAAATGGAGGATAGGTGGGTTCATCTGCTACTTACTCAGCCATAATTTTTTTAATTTTAAGGTTTTTTTTAAATGTAAGTTGAAATTAAGATTTAAGTATTTTTTACATCTTTCTGTAAGTTTGAAGACTCATAACTTTTTTTCTAGCTAACATCTGAATAAAGCAATAATTTTATAAGAATTTTCCAACATTAAAGATTAAAAAAAAAAACTAAATATTGCCTGTTTTACCCATTTTTAACAAAAAATACACTTTAAAGTTAAGAAGTGGTGAACCTAGAAGAAAGCTATTTTTTTTTTTTTAGTATCCTTGGGGCCAGGGCCAAATAAATTTGCGCTGAATAAGTAGCAGATGACTCCACCTATCCATCATTTTCGTATGTTCAACGTTCTGCCAAACCCGCTGTATAATATCAAATATTAACAACAAAAAATAAAATTAAAATAATAATAACAAAAGCAAAAGTCAATAAACACACAAAATATTGATAAAATGTCAACATTTATTATTAAAAAATTCGTTTACTGAATAGAAAGTTTTTTTTTTCTTTGTCTTCTTTTTGCAACTGAGCCGATGTCGACTAACGAGCGTCATGTGGTAACGGCAACACCGCAAGGTGAGCTGTCGAACTTTGCACTTCGTGGTAGTTCTACTATAATGTTGGTAGCTGAAAGGACGAGACATTTTTTTTTTATTTATGCATAATATAAAAGACCACAAATCCACATAAATATATTAAATTTATTATTACTACACACCAAATTACATTTTGAGTTCATTTACATTTAAAAAAGTTGATAGGACTTGGATAAGTTTAGGGGAAAAGTTGGTCATGAGGGAATGGAAGTTGAAGGAAGAGGGATAGCTTATGGTACAAGTTAAAGGATTGGGAATTTAAAGGACAAGAGAAAAAGATATGGTCCAGAGTACCATCATCAAGACCGCATTCGCACAAGGAACTGTCACGAACACGGATATTTTTCAGGAATACTGGACCAAGTGACCAAGTCTCAGTCTACACAAGGATGTAACAGTTCTTTTGGAAAATTTGAGGCATTTAAAAAACCAAGGTTTCCGCTGGATGTTAGGTTGAATACTGGCGTAGAACGCCCCCTTAAGTTTCGAGCTTACTTGCCACATTGCTGACCACGAGTTGTACAGCTTGTGTTTGGTGTCAGATCGTAAGACGTAACTTTGTATCATGTAGTGCTTCAGGGTTAGTTGAAGCAAATTTAGCCAGTGCATCGGCGCACTCGTTGCCACCTATACCCGAGTGACTGGGAACCCAAGCTATTCCCAAACCATCTCTTAACTGCCACGGCTTATTTTTATTATTAATCTTATATTTTGAATTGTTTCATTTTTTTTCGTTGTTCTCGCATATAGAAGCAACAAGAATAATGTACACCCAGGATTTTGTAATATCTTGATTTAAAAAGAGTGTCCTTGGAGTTTCTTGCCCGTTCTTCTCCATAGAGATCTACGTTTTGGAATGGGCAACTAGCTTCAACTTTCTGACTAACTGACCGACTCTTTGACAATTCAAAAGTGCCTGTGAATGGTTTGATTGAAATAAATGCTTTGAGTTTTATTTCAATGTTTAACCCCTTGTTCGAGCTAGTGAATAGTAAATTAATTATGTCGAAAATTATTTGATTGTGGATTTTAGTTGACATTGACTGTATATTTACTTTGTATTTATACTGTATACCAAGATATAGATAAGTTGTAGTCATCCTGGAAAAGGGTGGGGGCACATTGTTAAGTACAGGGAAAATAGGCCCTTTTTGAAAAGGCTTACACGGCTTGAGAAATCCCCCCTTCCTCAGAGAAAAACATTTGCCCCTCCCTTGAGCGAAAACCTAAATCCGCGCTGGCTGTAAATAGGGTAGGTATAGAAATCATTTTTAGAGTTCGTCCCACGAAAGAAGTCCCGCGGTAATAAGTGAAACTAATTATTATTATATAGTTAGAATAGAATATAATAGAATAGAATACTCTTTATTATGTACACCATAAAAATAACAGATATAAATGTAGACATTTATATATATATATATTTTTTTTTTTCATAGGTATTTCATTTTTTTTTTTTTTATTTCAGTTAGCAACAATCCTGCAAAAAACCCTCCTACCGCGCACACCTTTCTCTATTTAAGATTGTGCATTTTATTAACTAGTCCTTGTAATATGATTTTGAGATAAATATACAAACTCATAAATAAAAAATATGGTCTCCCTCGCATACCTGTGGCGCCGCGTCTGCGGACATTTCGTTGGACGGGCACTACATGTCATATTATTAAAAAAAATAACCTACAGTTGAAATTTCTTATCTAACTAGCGCTAAGAAAAAATGGCGAAACAAACTCAAGAGTCTTTAGTCTCTTTTAAAGTCCAGATATAATCATGGTCAGATCATGTGAAGACCATGTTGATTAGGGTCTGAAATGGTCTTTGGTACTTTCTGGGAATTAACAACTCCAAATAAGAAGCTTTTTTCAGTAAGCCTTTAAGTCGTGGTTCAACACTTTTACCAAAGGTAAAATATTTACCTGAAACTGGCATTGATAAACCCATTAATTTATTAGTTTCTAACATTCATAATTTTCTTTAAACTTAACTACTAAATGATGATTGATATTGTTTTATTTCTTTTTGCAACCCATCGCTGGTCAAACTCAAACTCAAGCATTTATTTCAAATAAACCAATTACAGGCACTTTTGAACTGTCAAGGGGTCGGTTAGTCAGAAAGATTAAGCTAGTTGCCCATTCCAAAGCGTAGTATACAAAAGTGTGTTACGTAATTAGGGTACTGGATAGCACAGCCCGGTGGCGGTGCTTGGCGGCTCAAAGAACCAAACTCATCCAATATGTGGCAGGATGGCAGGTGACGCCCTTTCAACCTTAATCAAGTTGTTCGAGAACCTGAAAAATTAAGACACTGATATTTAATTCAACAGTTATTTAATGAACCCGGAGTCTAGATTTGTGCCCGGTTGATGGCAATAGGCTCGCCGCAGCCATGGTCTAAAAAAACAAGGCCTGGCACTCCGAGAGTGACACAAGCTTACGTCACTATCTAGTTGCCACTTTATTGCAACAAAACAAGAAGATACATTTTCAGTCACCATTCTGTTAAAAAAAATATATAAAGCATTTAAATTGTCGTTTTGTTTTTCTAACCAAACGAAACAATTCAATTTAAACTTATACCGACGTAATTGTTAGTTAAAACCTCATTGATTTATCGGATTCGCACAGGTAATAAAGGCGGTTGGGGAGTTATTATGACACACTACTGGTAACACAGCGGTGATGACGTAGGCTTGTGTCACCCACGTGACCACTATGTCTCGGAATGCTATACCTGGTGAAGTATATTATTATACCATGGCCGATGGCATGGCTTAAAAATATCGGGCGAAATGTGGGTGTACTAGGTACACCTCTGACTTACCCTTCGGGCAAGACAGGCGTGATATTATTAAATAAAAATGTCGCACAAGTAGACCGTCAAAAGATTAAATGATTGATGGAGATTCGTTGTTACAGGGGAGGCGTCAAATGATTTATTAACCATTGATTTCCCTCCCCATTGTATTAAAAGACTTTCACCCATATATCCGCCGCCATGCTCGTCTCTATAGAGCAATGGGGAAACAAAATGGCCTCACAATACATTTGCAGATGGTTACACGCCCCCAACGTTAACCCCCACTCTCCCTTTCCGCCTCTTTGGGACTGTTGCCACAGAATCTTACCTGAATTGTAAGTTTCTTTACAGTCCTAAGCTAACCAAGTAAGTAAACATTTTTTTTTCTCAATAGATGCTTTTTAAAACCATGCCTTTCGTAAGGTAAGTTCCGTAATTTTTTGAAAAATATGAATTAATCGACAGTTGTTACGAATTTATAAATAGGAGAAAATCTGACACATACCTTAATTTCTTTTCTTTAGGTAGAATACTTACATGGCACTTTAGGACTACAAAGCCAGCACTTAGACTCGGAGCCCTGGAACTAGCTCGAAGCACTAACTCGTTTTGAAAGTCAAATGGCGGCTGTGAGGCACTGCAGCATTGCACAAAGGAAATACTTCCATATGAAATGTGGCTGGGCAGTTTCTATACAAGGTTTTAAGTTAAACGAGTGACATACTTTAAACTAGTGGCTCAGTGAGCTATAGACCTGTAGCGAGTCTGTTTTTGCACAGCTTCAAACTGAATAAATGTTCACCTTAAAACAAAATCCTTAAAACAAAGATCGCAAAATGGCTGGAATGTGTTTTTTTTACGTTTTCAACCCAGTAATTTTGAATAATTTCGAAAAACTGAATATCTGCTCACAAAATTTCACGAGAATCGGTTGAGAAATGCGACCTGTAGAGGAGAACAACCATCCGCCGGACATCCGGACGTACGAAAGCATTTTTGCCCAAGCTGAAACGGAGACGCTTCGCTCTCGCTCGGTCAATTAGTGTACCTAGTTCTCATGAAAATTACCAACTTGGTGGAACGAACTCTAAAACTATCACACTCCCTTAAATTACGTTCCTCGTTTAACGTAACAGCCTGATCTTATATAGCCGATCTATTCTGTAAAAAAAACAACTTGATAATTTAAGTAAAGTGAGCTTGAAGTCGGCTGTCAATAGTGTCAATCCCTAGCGTTAGGCGAAATCAGAGCAATCAACCGCAATCAATCAATCAAACGCAAGCAATCAATCCGCAATTATCGTCGGCTCACTTCGTCTACGTTTTCACGGTGAGATTTTTACAGAATATAGACCGGCAACTCTTATGGCAGTTGTTGTGATAATATTCATTTAATCATTCATTCATTTATTAATTAATTAACAATGAACATTGTGTTGAACATAACATATTAAATACAATAATTACATGCAGAAACAATACATTTAAAAGCGTAATTAAAATTGATATGAAATGTTTAGTTCAAGAGTCAATTAATTTAAAATATGTCAACAAATAAAAATAATGTCAAATTAATGGCAGGTTTAATGTCAAAATATTAAGAGTACAACTTCATCAAGCTCCTAGTGATGAGCACAGTGTTTAAGTCAAAAGATAATCTTTATATATATAAAAATTACGTGTCACGTTGTTTGTCCGCGATGGACTCCTAAACTACTGAACCGATTTTAAATTTGATTTTCACACCGTGTGCAATTTGATCCAACTAGAAATATAGGATAGCTTACATCTCAATGTATAGTCGCAATATTATTTTATTGCAAGTTATTTGTCTATTATTTGACAGTCACAATTATCTGTTAGCTCCAAACGATTCTAACAGATGACGATACCTGTTGACTGGATTGAGTAAGTATTCAATAGATGGCGCTGTGTTAAAACTACAAACGTTTCTATATTATATTATGCTTTGCAACCCGGGCGAAGCCGGGCGGGTCGCTAGTTTAATTTAAAGCTTGTTCAATTCTATTATCAAAAGTAACTACTTTCATCAGCCGACTTAAATTCTGATATTGATAAAGGAAAATATGATAAGAATAGAATAGAATAGAATACTCTTTATTATGTACACCATAAAAAAGGTAAGATAAGGTAAGAAGGTAAGGATAAGGTTTTATAAATAAAACAACAGATGCCTAACCTAACTTATCCTATTTATTACCCATTACGTTTGGAAAGATAAATGTCACAGTTATTTTTATGTAAGAATAAAGACATTATCTAACCTAAAAGTAGTAAAAATTACACACACAACACCAAGAATTGAAAACATTTAACATCACAATACACCAAATGGAGAGCAACTGCAACCCGATCACCCCTAAGAGGAGACCAGGGCTTCGCCAGAGCCTCGTCAGTGGTTTAGCAGGGTGTACCGCGGGCAGGTGAGGTTGACTTTGGCTCTTCAGGTGTTGGTAGAGCCACTTACACCCCATCGGTGTACGCTCAAGTGGGGTCTCGTGCGACATGGCTTGAAATGAGGGTTGAATGAACAGTGGTGATGCCGCTCTTCAAACAGGGATCTGAAATGTAAGATATTATAATAAGGTTAAATGTTGAAGCAACACGTTGATAGGAATAAATATTTATTGATACCCAAGCCGTGCAGTGTTGCATTTGGAACAAGCCGGCCACATTATTCCCAACTACTGAAACTCCTGAAAGTCAGAATCAACGGTGGCGACCAACAGGAAAGCGTGGAGGCAATGAAACCCGACGAATCCCGGAGAAACAATTAAACCAGTGGGAATTGTCGGGTAGTGTTATTGGGTGATTCCATTTGCCAGGTCGACGGCAACCAATAATCCATCTCTATCATTAACATACTTGCGAAATGTGGGTACCTCCTTTATATCTCTGTCTACCTGTTCGGGGGATACAGGGATGATACAATGTTTCATTCAAACCATGGTCTAAAAAAACAAGGTCTGGCACTCCGAGAGTGACAGAAGCTTACGTCACTACCTAGTTGCCACTTTATTGCAACAAAACAAGAAGTTTGGAAACATTTTCAGTCACCAGTCTGTTAAAAAATATATATCAAGCGTTTAAATTGTCGTTTTGTTTTTCTAATCAAACGAAACAATTCAATTTAAACTTATACCGACGTAATTGTTAGTTAAAACCTCATTGATTTATCGGATTCGCACAGGTAATAAAGGCGGTTGGGGAGTTATTATGACACACTACTGGTAACACAGCGGTGATGACGTAGGCTTGTGTCACCCACGTGACCACTGTGTCTCGGAATGCTATACCTGGCGAAGTATATTATTATACCACGATTCAAACGTACACTCTGAAGCTATACAAGGTGGTAGGGACTTCGACGCGCCAACTGTAACCATGAATTGAGGCTATGAGAGCCAGAGTGGCCTAACTACTTAAAAAATAGTTTTCAGTAGTAAGGAAAAAACAGAAGCTCTGGTTTTCAAATAATTTGAACTAAACTAAAATATATTAACTAATTTATATACTAAATTAAAAAAAGAAACTAGTTTGTAGGCCACTTTGGCGATATGACTTTTACCGTTTTGAGCAGATTTTTCTGAAATAAAAACAGTATTGAAAAAATTACAGTTAGGCCACTCTGGCTCGCATGGCCTCAACTCAGCACATGATTTTGAACTGAGCAGAAACTATTCGTCGGTATTCGTCGGCTATCAAAAAAAAAACAGCTATTTCATAGAAAAGGGGAATACCCACGCGGTCAAAATATATGGAACAGCTTTTTTTTTTTAAACCGACGAAAAATTTCAACGCAGGGGTGTTCAGAATCATGTACTGCATGCATGAGAGCAGGTTGTGTGTCGATGTCTTTACCACCCTGTATACTTCCAAACAAATGCAGAGTTACCCCCCCCCCCCTCCTCACCCCAAAAGAATCAATCATAAACAATTTGCTGATACGTCTTTCTTATTAAGTATTGCGTAACGTCCACGCGTCATGTTCGTGAACGGGCGCCGTCAGTTGAGACTGGTCATCTCTTAACTGCCACGGCTTATTTTTATTATTAATCTTATATTTTTTATTGTTTCTTAATATATATTTTTTTCATTGTTCTCACATATAGAAGCAACAAGAATAATGTACCTAGGATTTTGTAATATATTGATTTAAAAAGTGTGTCCTTGGAGTTGGAGAACGGGCAAGAAACTCCATGGACACTCTTTTAAATCAAAATATGGTTACACAATATTGGTTACATCATTCATGTTGAAATTATGCATGTGAGAACGATGCAGAACGTTAAAATCGTCCGTAATAAAGAGACAAAAGCAATTCAAATATTAAATTAAATTAAAATAAGCCGTGGCAGCCAAGAGATGAAGAAAAAAAACCAACTATTACCAAGTATCCAAGTTTTCCAAGTATTATTGAAACACCTACCATAATTTTTATCTCTGGACTCCACTGTGCTGCAGGGCTTCCAAGCGGTGCATGGCTGCTTGAGGGACCACCTCCATATGCACTGAAGCCATAGCTGCTAGTAGAGATGAGTGGATAAGCCTGTTTGTCCACCAAGGACCTGAAAAGTACCATAAAATCAAATTAGTTTCTTTGCAATCAACATGACATAATCAGTAAGTGAGTTCTATATGTTGAGCTCCTTAAGTTCCGAGTTGAGCTGCACGATTACTGACAAATGTGTGCACTGACTGGACAGGTCCACTCAATCTGTGTGGTTCTTTCTTCAAAAGACCATTTCAGACACTAATCTACACGGTCTTCACATGATCTGACCAAGATTATGTCTGGACTTTAAAAGAGACTGTGACCTCTGAGTTTGTTTCGGCATTACTTCTCAGAGTAGTCAGATAGGAAACGCCGACCTTATCTAGTTAAAAAAATATGATTGACGTGTTAAAGTGTTTGTACAAACCTACTTACAGAAATAAAATCATTTATCATTTATATAAAATGTTTTCGTCCCAAATTCAGAAATTAGCAGCAACGTACCTCCCCCAACATGGCTGGTTTGACTATCTAATGTACCAAAAACTTTTATTATTATGCTTAGAAATGGAAGGAAATACATTCACATTTACCTGTATCTTATAACTGAGACTATGCAGTTGCTGCAATTCCTGGAGCCCCGGTGACAGCTCGACGAACCCACTCGTCCTGCACGCCAGACGGCGAGTGGCGCACTGCGGCTAACACAAATGAAATCTAGTCTAGATATTTAGCTGGACTGCGCAGGTCACGATCAATACTTCCATGTGAGATATGGCTATGCAGTTTTTAAATTTGGCTCTTAAATGCACAATGTTGCATCACCACAACTTAATCTGCAGTGTTGCCAAATTATTAAGCGATAGTCCATTTTCTTTTAAGGGAAAATTAGTTTTATTAAAACAGGTAAATATCCATGATCTTAGTTTAAAAATTCTTATTTCTTTATTTATTTTTAGCCTATGTTGTCCCACATCACGGTAAAGGCCTCTCTTTCTCCTTTCCACTCCTCTGTCTTGAGCTAGTGTGGACGAATCCAGCACCCTAATTTCGTAACACACTATCATTCACAATCTGAATAATTTTGAAGCCTATTGCTAATCCATTGCTTCATAAGTTCGAAAAATTTGTCTGCTCAACAACGTAAATAACGCAATAAATGTTGTTGAACTGTCAAAATGAAAGGCATTCCTAATTTGTTACGCAATTACCGCTCTGTCTGTAGGCGTCAAGCGTTCTGGGACATGACGGTAGATTTGGCCCATGACTCGTTCAACACGTTAAACATTCTTCTTCTTAATTAGAAAGTAAGTACTAATATACTTTCAGTTTAGTGTAAAGTACTCTGACCTATACATTGTTATTTAGAGACATACGGATATCCTATCCATAACAAAGGTGTAGTTCCAACTATGAATATCAGATGGCGCTAGTTTCTTCACGAACGCAAACGACCCGTTCCACGGAACAAGATTGGTCTCTGTTCTAGTATAGTATAAAGTACTCTGTGAATACTATCGACTCAGGCGCGGCGCAAGCTTTTATATGTAAGGATCGGAACAGGTGGCGTTCTGTAGTTTCTACCTACCCCCATGGGAAGAAGGCGTAAGTTTATGTATGTATGAGAAATGCAAATCTTTTCGACCTACTGACATGTGATTTGGTTTATTTTGTAAAAATATGCATGTAGGTAGCTGCTAATTATTTCGTTAATGTTTTTGTATATAATAAGTTAAATTTAGCAATAAACATTTATTCGCATCTCAATACTCAATACTCAATTCTTTTATTGCATTCCACAATGTAGGCTTAGGTGGTAAACATTTATTTGAAAACAATCGTGGACCCTGTCGGGCACAGCAAAAGTAAGTTTATGTGGAGAGGGCCTATCATTTAAGTATCTTATAATCTAACTTATACTAAAAAACCGCCTTTCACTCCAGACACTGCTAGGGACTCCTACCTCAACAACAAGCAATATTAATTATTATGATATTATATTACAAGTAATAATTACCCCTCTTAGTAAAGATAGGCTTTAGTAGATAATATTGCATCTTAATGTTGTCCCACGCTGGGCGCCATTTAAAATAATTGTCTGCGTTACACACTAACAGTAGGAATGGCTTTCATTTTGACAGCTAAACAGTATTCATTGCGTATTTACATTGTTGAGCAAACAAATTTTTCGAACATATGAAGCAATGGATTAGCAATAGGCTTGAAAATGATTAAGATTGTGATTGATAGTGTGTCACGCATTTAGGGTTCTGCATTTGAATTTGCCGCTGCAAGTTCCTTTTACCTTTCAAATTTGAAGTTATCCCAATGATTACGAATCAAGTCAAGTTTTAATAATTATTATTGTTTAAATAGTTTTAAAAAAAGTTGTTGGTAATTCTAATTTCATTTTATTATCTACTCCTATTTAGAAACTCCATGCAATACAATTTCGTTTAAATATTGGTATGATATACTTAATTTTGCAAGCCCCCGTTGCGTGAAGAAGACAAAACATGCACTCTTCTCTTTCATACTTGAGCAATTCTCCGACAATTAGTCTCTACGTATAGACCGACACAGTTATTGCCTCAAGCGGCGAAATATAGAACTAATATGAAATGTACTGAATTTAACGTCATCCCTTGACAGACAACGCCGCCGTTACATTTACAAAATATCTTTGTCAGTCTACATACCTTATCTAGTATTCTATATCTCACATCAAGGCATTGAACACAAGACAAATTTACTAATGCATGTGGTGAAATCGCGAACTAACATGAAATGCACTGAATTTAACGCCGTCCCTTGACCGCTAGCGCCGCCATTACACGCAGGAATCTTGGTCGTGTCTGTATTGATCGTGAATGGTGACTTGCGTAGTTAGCTTTTTCTAGACTAGACCTTTACTTAGCTGGGTCAGTCTACCGCCCGCCCTCGGCCGAGTACGTCTGACGGCGGGCGGTGTACTGGGTGCTTGCTACAGTTAGTCCTTCGAGCCGTCATCGGGGCTCCAGGGCTTCGCAGCCCTAACTGCGGGTGAGTGCTTCTTTGACTTATAAATTTTCAACCGTTTTGAACTTTGAGCTAGTCTAATGACGTAACCATTGGGAAGAAAGGTGTGGCTGCAATTTTATTTAGTCATTAAGAATCTGATGGATACGAGAAGCACAGGACCAGTCGATGTGGTGCCGCTTGTGGGAAGCCTGTGTCCAGCAGTGGACGAATTTGATGTTCATTTTTGACCCCAAAAGCTAGCTATTATGCGCCTGTAACATCAGTGTCTTAAAAGTTGTGTCATCCTGTTTCAGATACCTAGTGGGCGAACTTCCTGCCGGGTTGGCATGCATAGTGTGCGCGTGTCATGTCGACCTGACCGAGACTCCGCCCATTAGTTCGACAGGTAAAGTTTGACTGTTGATTTTTAAGTTTAAAGGAGTTCAACCATTTTCCTATGAAAACTGGCATATGGCGCCATTTTGATTTTCCTTTGCAGAATCAAAAAGGCTACGCGCAGGCGCGTGAGTCGCCCGTCACCATATAGTTTTTTTGTTAAAGGCTTTTCTAAAGGTAAGGAGGCGGGGGCAGAGTAAAGGCCTTTTGTCTAATTCGTGGCCCTAGACAAAGTGTAATGCTGTAAAGTGCAACATTTTAGTGATCCGTTTTGGGAAACAGAGTGCCTTCCAAGTGTCATCCAAAATGGCGGCCAAACAAAGGCGCTTATGTGAATGTGCAAATGAGAGGGCATAATTAGCGTCGTTATTTTGACTTCATTTCTTTGGTGGCATGGGTTATAAAACCATTTTGAGCATTTCGAGGTGAATTCGATCGCATTATATTAGTAAACAAGCCTTCAGCTCACCCGATAGTAGTAAGTTTTTACAACCATCAACAATCAACAAAAAAAATTTGCTCATCTTAATCTTCAAAATCTTCGAACTAGTTGTTACGCTCCTACAGAATTTACAGAGGCGTTAACATTTTTTTTACATAATATTTTCTACTTTTCAGGTCCCAGATACATGAGCACCATCCACTCGTCTCTCATTGCAGCTGATGTAGCTATGCGTCAGTTAGCAGTCGAGCCAAAATCTACCTCAACCTTGGTTGGCTTACTTAGCTGGCTTACTTCCGACCAGGTTCCATATAGCCTCACTTGAGCTTACGCCGATGCGATGGTGTGTGATGGGGTGGCTCTCTCATCACCAGTGGAGCAGAACTCAACCTCACCTGCCCGCGGTACACCCTGCTGAATCACCGACGACGAGACGAGAATTACCAACAAGCCCTGAAGGTGACTGAAGATCTTCGCAGTCGAACAACAACTCAGGAACTGCAGCTTCACGACCAACCAGATCGTACTTACACGATCAACAGAGCAAGCACCGGGGTGTAAGTGGCTCAACCAACACCAGTGGAGCCAAAGTCAACCTCACCTGCCCGCGGCACACCCTGCTAGATTACTGACGAGGCTCTGGCAAGACACACGTGTGTGGGTAACCCAGACACACTTTGAGTTCATCCACAGTGTCATTAGAATAAGTTAGTTTGTAAGTTGTCAGTACATTTTATTGGTATTATTACAATATATTATTATTATTAACAAAAAGACTATTAAATCAATTTATGAATATCTTAAAAAAATAATCTAATGCTTCGTTTTATTTCGAACTATCCCCAGATACAGTCCTACACATACACATACATACATAAACTCACGCCTTCTGCCCATGGGGGTAGGCAGAAACTACAGAACGCCACCTGCTACGATCCTTACAGACTTCTTTTGCCTCGTTTACGTTCATACATCTGCTCATACACGCACGCCGGTTGCGAGTACTACGCACCTGAGTTTTCTGAAGAACATCACCAATAAGGTCATTATATGTACAGTCCTACAATACCCAATATAACACGTATCTTGTCGGAGGATCCCCCTTCTCAGTGGAGGAACTTCACTCTTTGTTCCTCCACCTCCAAAATTATCCTCCAATTCATATACATTCCTTAGTCAAAAAGTTTCCGAGTCTCGGAAAGCACGTTCAGCCGTAGGTCCTGGCTGCCATTCGTGCAGTTTTGGCAGTCATTACGGGTACGGGTCGACAGAAGCCCGAAAGTCTGACAACCGGTCTTACCAAGGGGTCGTAATCATGTTACCCAATAACTGGGTTGCGGAGGTCAGATAGGCAGCCGCTCTATATAAAATACTGGTATTCAGCTCTATCCGGTTAGATTATACATATCTAACAAATACGTCGATCATGGCCTAGGATCGCCAATCAACAATCTCGTATCTACAGTCAGGGAAAATAATTGTTAAATAAATAGATAGCCTACGTGAATTTTCCGGGTTATAGCCATTTCATACAACTATGTCAACATCTCTTAACTGCCACGGCTTATGTTTATTATTAATCTTATATTTTGATTGTTTCTTTATATATTTTTTTTACATTGTTCTCGCATATAGAAGCAACAAGAATAATGTACCCAGGATTTTGTTATATCTTGATTTAAAAAGAGTGTCCTTGGAGTTTCTTGCCCGTTCTTCTCCATAGAGATCTACGTTTTGGAATGGGCAACTAGCTTCAACTTTCTGACTAACTGACCGACTCTTTGACAATTCAAAAGTGCCTGTAAATGGTTTAATTGAAATAAATGCTTTGAGTTTGAGTTTATCAAAGAATAACACTTGTTATGAATATACGGACAGTTTAAGTTGATAGTTAATTTACTTAATAATTTATTTCCCTGATTTTACTTACTTAGGCATAGGTAAGGCTAATTTATTATGTTAAACTTATTGTTTTATTTAATGATATGGTATAAATGGAAGTGTGTGTAGTATTATTATATAATAAATTATATAATATTTAAAATTTTAAAATTAATTTAATTTAAATTGAAAATTAATGCACTGCAATGATTTTATGTAATTTTAAATTGAGTTTGCATACCGTTAAAACGGTGAGACTTGTATCACTATGAAATGTTATGAACACCTTTGTAAACATACCATGTCTCTGGAAAATAAATATTCTATTCTATTCTAAATATATGGGAGGCAGGAAGGGTCCAGGGGGGGAAGATGCCTCCCCACGCATGACATCGATGACAATGTATTAACACCGAAGAAGGCCCTTTCTCTCACTGTACGAGGACTTGTGAGTAGAGTCTGTTTATTGATTATTTCTGTTTATGAAATTGTTTATTTTCAGAATCACTTCTAAACTTCATAACACCCATAAAATTACGCCTGTATTCGCCGAAGGGTTGGTCAGAGGTGTACCTGTTCACCCACAGTTCGCCAGTTATATTTGAGTCCCATGTATTAGGGGGAACTTCATGATTACGAAAAAATAATAAGCTAGATGGAGTCGCCATTTTCTGACTACCTCTGATAAGAAGTAGCGAAACAAACTCAGGGGTCAGTCTTTTTTAATGTCCAGACATAATCTTAGTCAAATCATGTGAAGATTTTTAGCTTGTACCTGATTGTTGAGAGTGAGTCTTCGGTAGATTTTTTTATTGAGTGGTATGAATACTATACAGCTTCATCTTACATCCCACATCGAAGTATTGATCGTGACCTGCGCAGAGAAGCTAGTCTTTTTCTAGACTTTGTGTAGTGCCGCAGTGCGTCACCCGCCGCCTTACGAGCAGGACGAGGTGGTCCTTCGAGATCGTCGAGTCCTTCGGGGCTCTGGGACCTGTAGCCCTATCGCGTGCCTGACGGTTGAAGCCGTTGAAGATGAAGGTAATTTTTGTTTTCCATCTTTCCATTTATAAACTCAACAATGTTGAAATATTGAGATAGGTAATCAATTGCAAGTTAGTAATTGGCAATAAGGGCGAAGCTGCAAAGTTCAGTGTTTGAGACAGAATTAACGAAGTGAAAATGTGCTATTAATGAAGTGATTTTATAGCGTTTTTAACTGCAAGGAAACTAATTATTCCGTTGTAATTTTCAGGTCCTGGCGGAGCAGCGTCACCCACTCATCTTTGAAGACGGCCATGGCATCAGTGCTTCCATCATCAACTCTACAAATTGATCCTTCGCGTCACCCCCGGAGCCCTGTATAATCCTGAGTTAAAAATGAAGGTGTGTGTTTTAGTTTTATTTATTTGTAACCGTTGCAGATTGTCCAGAGGTCCATTGTAATGAAGTAATGTTTGACACTTCCCGTGACCCAAGGGCTGGCTTTTACTCGTACCTTGGCCAGAGGCTAAGCATTGCCATACAACGTGGCAATGCCGCCAGTCTCTTGGGTACATTATCAGTCGACAGCGATGCAGAGGAATTTTTTGACGCCATTTTTTAGTTTGTTAATAGTTTTAGTTAGGTTAGGTTAATTAATTAGATGTAAGTTGTTATTTATGTACATATAATTTCAATTAAAACAAAATATATAAAAAAAAAAGTAACACTTAAAATCTCCAAACGTTGTGGTTGTAAAGACTAACATTTGACGCAACATTTTTTTGAGTGATTCGTTTTGGGTGACGGGGTTTAGCAAACAGTTTTTGTGATTGAAACATACCAATAGCTTAGTCGGTTCAGAAGTAAAAACCTTCGGACATCTAGACGCACTGCAAGATACCATTCCTGCCTAGTTGCTATCCACCAATTCGCGAAATGTCTTTTATAATGCGCACAGCAAAAGAGTGGAACTCTCTACCTGCGTCTGTGTTTCCGAACGCATAAAACCCAAGTTTATTCAAAGTGAGAGTGAACAGGCTTCTTCTGGGTAAGCTCACTCCATCGTCGACTTTGTCTCTGTCACCTCTGACCTAGACTAGAGTCAAGAGCAAACACATATCAAATAAAATAAAACTTCAGTGTGTATGTGAGGGGAAGTATTGAATGTTAAGTTTTGTCCCGAGACTAAATTATTAGCCTCTTTTATCCGTGTCAAGCCTTTCCTATTCATTATTTAATCATAACTTTGTCATACTTTACAGGTCCCTATTTGACAAGCTGCGTCACCCACTCATCTCTGAAGGCGGCTGATGTAGCTGATGCTGCATCAGCCTTCCAACCAACACCACATAGCCCCTCTCGAGCGTATACCGATGGGGTGTAAGTGGCTCTACCAACGCCTGAAGAGCCAAAGTCAACCTCACCTGCACGTGGCGCACCCTGCTGAATAACCAACGAGGCTCTGGCGAATTCCTAGTCTTCTTCACGGGTAGATCAATGTAGACAATTGTTTAAAAAAATATATAATTTGTAAATATAAAAAGTAAAAAATTTAAGACTCTATATAATTGTAAGGTTAGGTAAGTTTCTACTCTGATATAAAAAAAAATATATTCATTTAATAACATTTAGACCCTAAGTAAATATAAGTTAGCATAGGAACTTGTTTTTTAATTAATAATGCGTCACCACCTGTATACCCATCTTATATGGCACTGTCCTCCTGGTCCTAAGAGGCTTGTTGAGCTGAGCTCCCTTATTTTTTCTTCCAGTCTGGACAAAAATCACATGGATGTCCCCCGCCCTGGGGCGGGCGGTGAGGTCTGTCAGACCCTGACTGCCTAAAAACCACCCCGGTGTTCCATTCCCACACTTGCACCGGGGGTTATGGGAACTTGTGCGCCTTCCACGATCCCCGACTAGTGCTGGCCGCCTCTGCAGGCCTCCTCAAGTTTGCGGGGTGATTGAGGTGTAAAACTCCCCCTGCCACATCCAAAAGCTGAGCTCCCTAAGACAAGGTTGAACTCACGATGACTGATGCATGCGTGCCGTCTGCAACACATTCATACATACATCATGCGCGCGCGCCGGTGGCTAGTGGAATACTATCAGTGTACTCAATCTTAGTACAAAAAACTGGGAACAGCAATGGGTACAATGATACAAAATCACGAAGTAAATGTTGTCCTTGTACAAAATAAGTTTGAATGTGTTTTTTTAATATTGTTGGATTATAATTGACGAATTTAACACACAACATTGCTTCAGAGCTGCCATTTCATACTTAAAAGTATTTCATACTTAAAAGTAACTCTGAAGCAATGTTCACTTTATTTCGAATAGATGGCGCTAAACAAAATCCCAATTTATCAGCGTTGCGTAGCTTTGATAACTCATTAGTTCATTTCTACTAAAATAGTATATTTTTAACCGACTTCTGTGTTATTGTATCCAAAAATATTTTGCAAATATGGATCATTGTCAAGGGTTTTAATTAAATTTATTGCTTAGTATGACAATACATTATTTTTAAGCTATTGTATAGCTTTTATCGCGGGCTTTGAGCGAGGTGACCGAATCAAGAAATTCCGTAATGAAAATAAAACCTAACACCTCCCACTCCGCCTACCATGTAGCTCGGCCGAGCGTTCGCTTAACATGTATGTATATGGTACGACTGTACTTGAATTAATATCAAAGAAAAATAAAACTGCATAAATAAAAAATAAATAAATAATTATAATGGCATAAGTTGATAAAAAATGCTATGCAATAGCTTTACCGCGGCAGTCCCCGCCACACGTGTTTTTTCTTATCAAATATCACATATTGCAATAATTTACACAAATATTTTGCAAGCATTTTATTTATTTATTCTCAACAAATTTACATTTGTGTCGAACAGTAGTTTGCACAATAAATGTAACATAAAGTCAGGAAAAAGAAACAAAGAATACATTACACATTGGTGCCAACATTACAGTCATAATATTAATTATAATAATCTAATTCAATATCATTCAAAATAATTATACAATATAAATTCAATTCAAAGAAATGTACGAGTATGTCAATACAATTCATAAAGGTGTAATGTCATGATAGAATAGTGGATTACATAAAGTCATTAAAATACAATCACATATTAGCTCGACTACTATTATCTTTGAGAAACTCTTCTATGCTGTAATAACATTTCCTCAACAACAATGACTTAAATTTTCTTTTGAATTCATTTGGATTCATAGATTTTTTAAATTGTACTGGCAATTTATTGTACATATTTACTGATTGCACTCTTGAGGCATGTTTAACGACATTAAGCTTTGGCTGTATGAAATTAGGTAGATCCTTTCTTCGTGTTTTTATTCTGATATGTCTCTGTTCTTCTGCCGCGAACTTATGGATATTTTTAATAAAATAACTAAGCAGGACCAGAATATAAAGGCTGTGAGAATGTGGAGTTTCTTAAAATGATCTCTACAAGATTCCGTTTGTTCAATGCGAAGCATAGTTCTCAAGGCTCTTTTCTGCATAACGAAAGCAGCATTAATATTGTATTGGTAACTGTTGCCCCAGAGCTTTATGCATTCATTGGGGTGGTGGTAGAATTCCTTTGGTGGTTTTGCTAACAATAAACTGGTAACCCTAATTCAAATGCCTGATAATGTCTGATGCGCGTGCCAGTGTTCTAACGATATTTTGTTTATTTTTGTGATCTTTCTGTGTTATGTTGTGCGTTTGTCATTGAGTTGAGCGAATGTTGTGTGTCGATATTTGTGGTTTTGCAAATTTCGTATCCAATTTTGATGAGTGTCTACTAAAACTGCAACAACGTTGTAATTTTCGAAATTCAGCTCCTCTAGCCAATAATCAAAACGGATATTTTGCAAAATTCTACCATATTATATTATATCTTTACTTAGGTCATGTCATAGGATATAAAAACATGAAAAGCTAAATTGTATGTCATTTATCAATCCTTGAATATAACACTATTACTATAGAATAAAATTAAACTACCACATACACACACACGCACACACACTACTACTTACTAGTAGTAGTGTGTACGTACGTAAGTAAGAGTAGTACTCTACTCTACTACTTACGTACGTACTTCATATTTTTTAACTAAGCTATTGAATATAAAACGCTAATTCGTACGTATTCAGTACTCCTGGAATCTTTTTTCTGGTCATGCATTGGTTCTGTTTCTAGTCAATCTCGTGAACCATTTACAAAAAATCCTGTCTTGAACCCTTGTGAAGAACCCTGTCCCTCGAGCTCGTGTACAATAGATATAAATATTTTAAACTACTTCTATTCCCTGTAGGTACATACATCTACAAATGACAAGTAGCGTCAGCATGTAACACACACACACGCACACAAACACACACTCACTTCCGACTTCGCCGTTGTCTCGGACGGTACCGAGAGCTCTTGCGCCTACACATACTTTCACAACGTGTTTGTACACTTTGTAACCACAAGTAAAGCGCGCGCGTCGCTTCCTGAGATAAAAATACTATAGGTACAATACATCTACAAAATTTTACTGAAGACGATTTCAATATTAATAGTTACAAGGCTATTAGACACCTCGGTATTACAATAGACGAAAATGTATAATTGAATCCTCACATGGGTGTAGCAGGCCGCGTTAGAAAACTAATCTACGATGAGACTACGCAGACCTATTAAAATTCTCCGAACAGTATACCCAGCCCCTGCAGTCTCGACATTAGACAGCGACAAAAATCGGTCGCTAAGTCGTATCGTTGTCAAATTCCTTTAATAGATTTTCAAGATTTTTGACATCGATTAGACTTGACGACCGATTTTTGTCGTTATATTTGTCGAGACTGCACGGCCACTTTCGATATCAGTACTCCTGTATGGATATTTTTAATTTATTTTGTAACTATGGGCCATGGACGTACAAAAAAGTCGGACAGATTCTCGTTAACAGAAAACTGTGCCACTCAAGTCGGCTAGCTCGCTGTACGTACACGCCGCTGTACGCACACATTCACACATTAGTCGGCCGACGGACATAAAAACGTTGCGGCGAGATTTATTAGCGCACTGGATCTTTAACGCACTGCTCTGCGCGTTTGAGTAAACTTGTACCAGCAGATGGCACGCATGCATCACGCATCGTGAGCTCAACCTTATCTTAGGGAGCTCAGCTCCTGTTTCAAATAAGGAGGGAGGAAACGCCCGGATATTACCATTGTGTAGATCGACCGGAGAACACGGTGGAGCATACGGTGGAGGTTTGCCCTGCTTGGGCGGAGCACCACCGTGTCCTCGTGGCGGCGATCGGCGGCGGCGACCTCTCTCGTCCGGCCCTGGTTCAGGCCATGGTACGGAGCGAGAGGGAATGGGAAGCCGTCGCCTCCTTCTGCGAAGGAGGAGACGGAGCGCGAAAGGGAGAGGCAATATCTGCGCCCTCGCGCCCCTAGCCGCCGCAGGAGGAGGAGACACCCTGGGCGTCGGGAGTCGATTGCCGACTCCCAGCCACCGTAGGCGCGGGCTTGCGGACGGCAAGCAATGGGCAGCTCGCCATCCGGTAAGGACCAGGCCCGGGTCGACGGCGCGTCGTGTTCCACGCGCGCCTCAAAGAGATGTCAGCGCCATTGACGGGCTCCGATAGGACCGATGCCTGCCGGGGTCGTAGATGGTTCGAAAGAGTTACCGTGGTCCTGGCGCACAGGCAACTGAAGAACACGGGTGGGTTTTAGTCAGTAAGAGTCTGACACGCCCTTCCGCTCCGCCCAGAGCGGGAGGTCATTTGACGATTTCCCACCCAAAAAAAAAAAAGAAGAAGGGAGCTCAGCTCTTGAATATCGAGGGAGGAGTCTTACACCTCAATCCGTCAGCACTGGTCGGGGATCGTGGAAGGCGTAAAAGTTCCCATGACTGTGGGTTAATCCAGTTATTGGGTAACACGATACCACTTGGTGAGACTGGTTTTCAGACTTTCGGGCTTCTGAGGACCCGTAGCCGTAATGACTGTCAACAATCCACGAAAGCAGCCAGGACCTACGGCTGAACGTGCTTCCCGAGACTCGGAAACTTTTTGACTAAGGAATGTATATGAATTGGAGGATAATTTTGGAGGTGGAGGAACAAAGAGTGAAGTTCCTCCACTGAGAAGAGGGATCCTGCGACCAGATACATGTTATATTGGGTATTGTAGGACTGTACATATAGTGACCTTATTGGTGACGTTCTTCAGAAAAGTCAGGTGCGTAGTACTCGCAACCGGCGTGCGTGTATGAGCAGATGTATGAACGTAAACGAGGCAAAAGGAGTCTGTAAGGATCGTAGCAGGTAGCGTTCTGTAGTTTCTGCCCACCCCCATGGGAAGAAAGCGTGAGTTTATGTATATATGCGTATGTGTAGGACTGTATCTGGGGATAGTTCGAAATAAAACGAAGCATTAGATTATTTTTTTAAGATATTCATAAATTGATTTAATAGTCTTTTTGTTAATAATAATAATATATTGTAATAATACCAATAAAATGTACTGACAACTTACAAACTAACTTATTCTAATGACACTGTGGATGAACTCAAAGTGTGTCTGGGTTACCCACACACGTGTCTTGCCAGAGCCTCGTCAATAATCTAGCAGGGTGTACCGCGGGCAGGTGAGGTTGACTTTGGCTCCACTGGTGTTGGTTGAACCACTTACACCCCGGTTCTTGCTCTGTTGATCGTGTAAGTACGACCTGGTTGGTCGTGAAGCTGCAGTTCCTGAGTTGTTCGACTGCGAAGATCTTCAGTCACCTTCAGGGCTTGTTGGTAATTCTCGTCTCGTCGTCGGTGATTCAGCAGGGTGTACCGCGGGCAGGTGAGGTTGAGTTCTGCTCCACTGGTGATGAGAGAGCCACCCCGTCACACCCCATCGCATCGGCGTAAGCTCAAGTGAGGCTATATGGGGCCTGGTCGGAAGTAAGCCAGCTAAGTAAGCCAACCAAGGTTGAGGTAGATTTTGGCTCGACTGCAAACTGACGCATACCTACATCAGCTGCAAGGAGAGACGAGTTGATGATGCTCATGTATCTGGGACCTGAAAAGTAGAAAATATTATGTAAAAAAAATGTTAACGCCTCTGTAAATTCTGTAGGAGCGTAACAACTAGTTCGAAGATTTTGAAGATTAAGATAAGCAATTTTTTTTTGGTGCTTGTTGATGGTTGTAACAACTTACTACTATCGGGTGAGCTGAAGGCTTGTTTACTAATATAATGCGATAGAATTCACCTCGAAATGCACAAAATGATTTTATAACCCATGCCATCAAAGAAATGAAGTAAAAATAACGACGCTAATCATGCCCTCTCATTTGCACATTCACTTATGCGCCTTTGTTTGGCCGCCATTTTGGATGACACTTGGAAGGCATTCTGTTTACCAAAACGGATCAATAAAATGTTGCACTTTACAGCATTACACTTTGTTTAGGGCCACGAATTAGACAAAAAGCCTTTACCCTGCCCTCGCCTCCTTACCTTTAGAAAAGCCTTTAACAGAAAACTATATGGTAACGGGCGACTCATGCGCCTGTACGTAGCCATTTTGATTCTGCAAAGGAAAATCAAAATGGCGCCATATGCCAGTTTTCAAAGGAAAATGGTTGAACTCCTTTAAACTTAAAAATCAACAGTCAAACTTTACCTGTCGAACTAATGGGCGGAGTCTCGGTCAGGTCAACATGACACGCGCACACTATGCATGCCAACCCGGCAGGAAGTTCGCCCACTAGGTATCTGAAACAGGATGACACAACTTTTAAGACATTGATGTTACACGCGCATAATAGCTAGCTTTTGGGTCAAAAATTATCTTCAAATTCGTCCACTGCTGGACACAGGCTTCCCACAAGCGGCACCACATCGACTGGTCCTGTGCTTCTCGTATCCATCAGATTCTTAATTACCAAATAAAATTGCAGCCACACCTTTCTTCCCAATGGTTACGTCATTAGACTAGCTCAAAGTTCAAAACGGTTGAAAATTTATAAGTCAAAGAAGCACTCACCCGCAGTTAGGTCTGTGAAGTCCTGGAGCCCCGATGACGGCTCGAAGGACTAACTGTAGCAAGCACCCAGTACACTGCCCGCCGTCAGACGTACTCGGCCGAGGGCGGGCGGTAGACTGACCCAGCTAAGTAAAAAAGGTCAAGGGACGGTGTTAAATTCAGTGCATTTCATGTTAGTTCGCGATTTCACCACATGCATTAGTAAATTTGTCTTGTGTTCAATGCCTTGATGTGTGATATAGAATACTAGATAAGGTATGTAGGCTTACAAAGATATTTTGTAAATGTAACGGCGGTGTTGTCTGTCAAGGGATGACATTAAATCCAGTACATTTCATGTTAGTTCTATATTTCGCCGCTTGCGGCAATAACTGTGTCGGTCTATACGTAGAGACTAATTGTCGGATAATTGCTCAAATATGAAAGAGAAGAGTGCATGTTTTGTCTTCTTTACGCAACGGGGTCTTTCAAAATGAAGTAGATCATGCCAATATTTAAAGGAAAGTATATTGCATGGAGTTTCAAAATAGGAGTAGATAATAAAATGAAATTAGAATTACCAACAACATTTTTTTTTACGATTTGAGCAAAAATACTTATTAAAACTTGACTTGATTCGTAAGCATTGGTATAACTTCAATTGTGAAAAGTAAAAGGAACTTGCAGCGGCAAATTCAAATGCTGAACCCTAAATGCGTGACACACTCTCAATCACAATCTTAATCATTTTCAATCCTATTGCTAATCCATTGCTTAATATGTTCGAAAAATTTGTCCGCACAACAACGTAAATAACGCGATGAATACTGTTTAGCTGTCAAAATGTAAGCTCTTCCTACTGTTAGTGTGTTACGCAGAAAATTATTTTTAAATGGCGCCCAGCGTGGGACAACATTAAGATGCAATATTTTCTACTAAAGCCTATCTTTACTAAGAGAGGTAATTATTACCTGTAATATAATATCATAATAATTAATATTGCTTGTTGTTGAGGTAGGAGTCCCTAGCAGTGTCTGGAGTGAAAGGCGGTTGAGATGCGAATAAATGTTTATTGCTAAATTTAACTTATTATATACAAAAACTTTAACGAAATAATTAGCAGCTACCTACATGCATATATTTACAAAATTAACCAAATCACATGCCGGTAAGTCGAAAAGATTTGTATTTCTCATAAATACATAAACTCACGCCTTCTTCTCATGGAGGTAGGCAGAAACTACAGAACGCCACCTGCTACGATGCTTACATATGAAAGCTTGCGCTGCGCCTGAGTCGATAGTATTCACAGAGTACTTTATACTATACTGAAATAGAGACCAATCTTGTTCCTTGGAACGGGTCGTTTGCGTTCGTGAAGAAACTAGCGCCATCTGATATTCATAGTTGGAACTACACCTTTGTTACGGATAGGATATCCGTATGCCTCTAAATAACTATGTATAGGTCACAGAGTACTTTACACTATACTGAAAGTATATTAGTAGTAGTGTAGTACTAGTAGTGTGTGTGTGTGTGTGTGTGTGTGTGTATGTGTGTATGTGTAGTAGTTTAATTTTATTCTTTAGTAATAGTGTTAATTTCAAGGATTGATAACTGACATAAAATTTTGCTAATCATGTTTTTATATCCTATGACATGACCTAAGTAAAGATATAACATAATATGGTAGAATTTTGCAAAATACCCGTTTTGATTATTGGCTAGAGGTGATGATTTTCGAAAATTACAACGTCGCGTCGTTGCAATTTTAGTAGACACTCATCAAAAGTTGATACGAAATTTGCAAAACAACAAATATCGACACACATACACACAACTTTCGCTCAACTCAATGACAAACTCACAACATAACACAGAAAGATCACAAAAAATAAACAAAATATCGTTAGAACACCGGTACGCGCATCAGACATTATCAGGCATTTGATTTAGGGTTACCAGTTTATTGTTAGCAAAACCACCAAAGGAATTCTACCACCACCCCAATGAATGTTTGCAAAATATTTGTGTATAATTTAAAAAAATAATGTAATGTCATACAGAGCAATAGATTTAATTAAAACCCTTGACGATGATCCATATTTGAAAATGTTTTTTGGATACAATAACACAGAAGTCGGTTATAAACATACTATTTTAGTAGAAATGAACTAATGAGTTACCGAAGCTACGCAACGTTGATAAGTTGCGATTTTGTTTAGCGCCATCTGTTCGAAATAAAGTGAACATTGCTTCAGAGCTGCCATCTCATACTTTTAGTGTTAAATTCGTCAATTATAATCCAACAAAATTAAAAAAACATTCAAACTTATTTTGTACAAGGACAACATTTAATTCGTGATTTTGTATCATTGTACCCATTGCTGTTCCCAGTTTTTTGCACTAAGATTGAGTACACTGATAGTATTCCACTAGCAACCGGCGCGCGCGCATGATGAATGAATGAATGTGTTGCAGACGTCACGCATACATCAGTCATCGTGAGCTCAACCTTATCTTAGGGAGCTCAGCTCTTGGATGTCTTACACCTCAATCCGGCGGCGAACTTGAGGAGGCCTGCAGAGGCGGGCCAACACTTGTCGGGGATCGTGGAAGGCGCAAAAGTTCCCATAAACCCGGTTGCAAGTGTGGGAAGGGAACACCGGGGAGGTTTTTAGGCAGTCAGAGTCTGACAGACCTCTCCGCCCGCCCCAGGGCGGGTGACATCCATGAGGATTTTCCACACTGGAAGAAAAAATGAGGGAGCTCTGCTCAACAAGCCTCTTAGGACCGGGAGAACAGTGCCATAAGATAGGTATACAGGTGGTGGCGGATTATTAATAAAAAACAGGTTCCTATACTAACTTATATTTACTTAGGATCTAAATGTTATTAAATGAATATATATTTTTTATATAAGAGTAGAAACTTACCTAACCTTACAATTACATAGAATCTTAAATTTTTAACTTTTTATAATTACAAATTATTTTTAAACAATTGTCTACATTGATCTACCCGTGAAGAAGACTAGAAATTCGCCAGAGCCTCGTTGGTTATTCAGCAGGGTGCGCCACGTGCAGGTGAGGTTGACTTTGGCTCTTCAGGCGTTGGTAGAGCCACTTACACCCCATCGGTGTACGCTCGGGAGGGGCTAGGTGGTATTGGTTGGAAGGCTGATGCAGCATCAGCTATTTCAGCCGCCTTCAGAGATGAGTGGGTGACGCAGCTTGTCAAACAGGGACCTGTAAAGTATGACAAAGTTATGATTAAATAATGAATAGGAAAAGCTTGACACGGATAAAAGAGGCTAATAATTTAGTCTCGGGACGAAACTCAACATTCAATATTTCCCCTCACAAACACACTGAAGTATTTTTTTTTATATGTGTTTGCTCTTGACTCTAGTCTAGGTCAGAGGTGACAGAGACAAAGTCGACGATGGAGTGAGCATACCTAGAAGAACCCTGTTCACTCTCACTTTGAATACATTTGGGTTTTATGCGTTCGGAAACACAGACGCAGGTAGATAGTTCCACTCTTTTGCTGTGCGCATTATAAAAGACATTTCGCGAATTGGTGGATAGCGACTAGGCAGGGATGGTATCTTGTAGTGCGTCTAGATGTCCGAAGGTGTTTACTTCTGAACCGACTAAGCTATTGGTACGTTTCAATCACTCAAACTGTTTGCTAACCCCGTCACCCAAAACGAATCACAAAAAAAATGGTTGCGTCAAATGTTAGTCTTTACAACCACAACGTTTGAAGATTTTAAGTGTTACTACATTACAATGGACATCTGGACAATCTACAACGGTTACAAATAAATAAATCTAAAACACACACCTTCATTTTTAACTCAGGGTTATACAGGGCTGCCGAGGTCCGGGGGGTGATGCGAAGGATCAATTTGTAGAGTTGATGATGGAAGCACTGATGTCATGGTCGTCTTCAAAGATGAGTGGGTGACGCTGCTCCGCCAGAACCTGAAAATTACAACGGAATAATTAGTTTCCTTGCAGTTAAAAACGCTATAAAATCACTTCATTAATAGCACATTTTCACTTCGT
This sequence comes from Dryobotodes eremita, assembly GCA_917490735.1. Taxonomy (NCBI): domain Eukaryota; kingdom Metazoa; phylum Arthropoda; class Insecta; order Lepidoptera; family Noctuidae; genus Dryobotodes; species Dryobotodes eremita. The sequence goes on along the minus strand of OU823269.1, from coordinate 11,277,376 downwards.
TACTTCTGTCTCAAACACTGAACTTTGCAGCTCCGCCCTTATTGCCAAGTACTAACTTTCAATTGATTACCTATCTCAATGTTTCAACATTGTTGAGTTTATAAATGGACAGATGGAAAATAAAAATTACCTTCATCTTCAACGGCTTAAACCATCAGGCATGCCATAGGGCTGCAGGTCCCGGAGCCCCGAAGGACTCGACGATCTCGAAGGACCACCTCGTCCTGCTCGTAAGGCGGCGGGTGACGCACTGCGGCACTACACAAAGTCTAGAAAAAAACTAGCTTCTCTGCGCAGGTCACGATCAATACTTCGATGTGGGATGAAGCTGTATAGTATTCATACCACCCAATAAAAAAATGTACCGAAGACCCACTCTCAACAAAGAGGTACCTCTAAAAGCTAAAAATCTTCACATGATCTGACTAATATTTTGTCTGGACTTTAAAAGACACTGACCCCTGAGTTTGTTTCAACTCTGTCTTGTTCTCTGGGAGAACTCCGGAAGCGTGGCGAAGGAGCGTGGTCATTATTTTATTTAAAAAGGGTGAAAATACCCTTTTAAAGAATTACAGACTCATTTCGCTCCTAAGCCACGTATAAAAGCTGTTTTCAAGAGTCGTTACGAATCGTCTAGCGCGAAGACTCGACGAGTTTCAGCCACCGGAGCAGGCCGGATTTGGAGGAGGATACAGCACCATAGACCACATCCACACAGTGCGGCAAATTATACAGAAGTCCGAAGAGTATAATCGACCCCTGTGTCTTGCGTTTGTGGACTATGGGAAGGCTTTTGACTCTATTGAGACCTGGTCTATTTTGAAGTCTCTGCAGCGTTGCCAAGTCGACTCGAGATACATCCAAGTGCTGAGATATCTTTATGAAAATGCGACAGTGACCGTCCAAACTCAGGACCAGCAAACTCAACATATCCTCCTGCGTCGAGGGGTAAGACAAGGAGACGTTATTTCCCCGAAATTGTTCTCTAACGCATTGGAGGATGTGTTTAAGACGCTGAACTGGGAAGGACGCGGCATTACCATCAACGGCGAGTACATCTCGCACTTGAGATTTGCAGATGACATTGTCATATTGGCTGAATCGCTGCATGACTTGCAGCAGATGCTGGACGGCCTAGTTGATTCTTCTGTACGCATTGGTCTACGGATAAACTTGGACAAAACCCAGGTTATGTTCAACGAACACGTCACTCCGGGATCGATTGCGATCAATGTCGGTGCTCTCAAAGTTATTCGAGAATACGTTTACCTCGGGCAAACTCTGCAGTTAGGTAAGAACAACTTTGAAAAGGAGGCTAACAGAAGAATTCGGCTGGGCTGGGCAGCGTTTGGGAAGCTTCGTCGAGTCTTCTCGTCATATATTCCGCAGAGCCTAAAGACTAAAGTCTTCAATCAGTGCGTCCTGCCTGTTATGACTTACGGAGCCGAAACGTGGACACTCACGATACGGCTGGTCCATAAATTCAAGGTCGCTCAGCGAGCTATAGCTATAGAATCCGGAATGAGGTGATCCGGCAGAGAACCAAAGTTGTTGACATAGCTCACAGAATAAGCAAGCTAAAGTGGCAGTGGGCCGGCCATATTAGCCGTAGAACCGATGACCGTTGAGGTAGACGTGTTCTTAAGTGGAGCACGCGAATCGGCAAACGTAAGGTAGGACGCCCTCAGGCTAGGTGGAGCGATGATCTTCGCAGGGTAGCTGGTAGAAGCTGGATGAGATTTGCCGGAAATAGAGCTAAATGGCGTGCAATTGGAGAGGCCTATCTCCAGCAGTGGACTGCTGTAGGCTGATGATGATGATGATGATTCAATTCACAAATCTTAGACTTTGATAGTTGTATGAAATGGCTATTACCCGGCAAATTCAGGTAGGCTATCAATTTATCTAACAATTATGTTCCCTGACTGTAGATACGAGATTGTTGATTGGCGATCCTAGGCCATGATCGACGTATTTGTTAGATATGTATAATACTAATTAGTTATAAGTCACAGGTAACTATAATTATTATGACCTATCATCTGACTGTCGGCTTCCAGTCTAACCGGATAGAGCTGAATACCAGTATTTTATATAGAGCGGCTGCCTATCTGACCTCCGCAACCCAGTTATTGGGTAACATGATTACGACTCCTTGGTAAGACCGGTTGTCAGACTTTTGGGCTTCTGACGACCCGTACCCGTAATGACTGCCAAAACTCCACGAATGGCAGCCAGGACCTACGGCTGAACGTGCTTTCCGAGACTCGGAAACTTTTTGACTAAGGAATGTATATGAAATGGAGGATAATTTTGGAGGTGGAGGAACAAAGAGTGAAGTTCCTCCATTGAGAAGGGGGATCCTCCGACAAGATACGTGTTATATTCGGTATTGTAGGACTGTACATATAGTGACCTTATTGGTGATGTTCTTCAGAAAAGTCAGGTGCGTAGTACTCGCAACCGGCGTGCGTGTATGAGCAGATGTATGAACGTAAACGAGGCAAAAGAAGTCTGTAAGGATCGTAGCAGGTGGCGTTCTGTAGTTTCGGCCCACCCCCATGGGCAGAAGGCGTGAGTTTATGTATGTATGTGTATGTGTAGGATTGTATCTGGGGATAGTTCGAAATAAAACGAAGCATTAGATTATTTTTTTAAGATATTCATAAATTGATTTAATAGTTTTTTTTGTTAATAATAATAATAATAATATATTGTAATAATACCAATAAAATGTACTGACAACTTACAAACTAACCTATTCTAATGACACTGTGGATGAACTCAAAGTGTGTCTGGGTTACCCACACACATGTGTCTTGCCAGAGCCTCGTCAGTAATCTAGCAGGGTGTACCGCGGGCAGGTGAGGTTGACTTTGGCTCCACTGGTGTTGGATGAGCCACTTACACCCCGGTGCTTGCTCTGTTGACCGTGTAAGTACGACCTGGTTGGTCGTGAAGCTGCAGTTCCTGAGTTGTTGTTTGACTGCGAAGATCTTCAGTCACCTTCAGGGCTTGTTGGTAATTCTCGTCTCGTCGTCGGTGATTCAGCAGGGTGTACCGCGGGCAGGTGAGGTGGAGTTCTGCTCCACTGGTGATGAGAGAGCCACCCTGTCACACCCCATCGCATCGGCGTAAGCTCAAGTGAGGCTATATGGGACTTGGTCGGAAGTAAGCCAGCTAAGTAAGCCAACCAAGGTTGAGGTAGATTTTGGCTCGACTGCTAACTGACGCATAGCTACATCAGCTGCAAGGAGAGACGAGTGGATGGTGCTCATGTATCTGGGACCTGAAAACTAGAAAATATTATGTAAAAAAATGTTAACGCCTCTGTAAATTCTGTAGGAACGTAACAACTAGTTCGAAGATTTTGAAGATTAAGATGAGCAATTTTTTTGTTGCTTGTTGATGGTTGTAACAACTTACTACTATCGGGTGAGCTGAAGGCTTGTTTACTAATATAATGCGATAGAATTCGCCTCGAAATGCACAAAATGATTTTATAACCCATGCCATCAAAGAAATGAAGTCAAAATAACGCCGCTAATCATGGCCACTCATTTGCACATTCACTTATGCGCCTTTGTTTGGCCGCCATTTTGGATGACACTTGGAAGGCACTCTGTTTACCAAAACGGATCACTAAAATGTTGCACTTTACAGCATTACACTTTGTCTAGGGCCACGAATTAGACAAAAGACCTTTTCACTTCAGTAGCTCAAACATGTAGGTTTTGCTGCCAGAAATCAGTGAGCAAAATGCGATTTTGCTCACTGAGTGAGACCAAGTAACTTTTTAATTATTTTTTTTCAGAAAGCCGCGAATATCTTATTCATCCTGGGTTAATCATAAAATTTGAAACATTCACACTCTATCTCTTTCCCGCCATTAGAAAGAGAGAGAGACAAAGACCAGCCCTTTCGAAGTTCCGATTTTGAATTCGACCTCAAAGACAAACACGTTCGGAATTTCGTACTAACTAAAGAAATTTTTCAAAAAGATAATTATGTCTTTTAATGTACAGCTACAATGTGAAACAGGTGTACCACATGAGATTGTGTCTTTGCTCCGGTACTGGTATAGGAAGCAGCAGAATACCGTTAGATGGGCGGGTGCACAGTCGGACGTGTATGGGTTGCAATGCGGAGTGAGACAAGGGGGTTTATCCTCGCCTCGCCTCTTTAACCTGTATATAAACCGACTGATCGGCGAGCTCAGCAGCACTAATATTGGATGTTCCATAGACGGAGTGTGTATTAACAACATTAGTTACGCGGATGATATGGTGTTGCTGAGCCCATCGATCGGTGCATTACGTAAACTTTTGCGCATATGTGAGTCATATACGGAGGCCCATGGGCTCAATTACAATGCTAAAAAGAGTGAATTTTTAATCTTCAAAGCAGGTACCAAATGTTACTCATCTGTACCTCCTGTCACTCTTTGCGGAATTCCTTTAAAAAGGGTACAGCATTTCAAGTATTTGGGCCACTGGGTCTCTGACGACTTAAGTGACAATCTGGACATTGAGAGGGAGCGCAGGGCGCTGTCTGTCCGGTGTAATATGTTGGCTCGTAGGTTTGCACGATGTACTAGACCTGTGAAGGTGACTTTATTTAAGGCATATTGTCAGTCGTTTTACACGTGCAGCCTATGGGCCAGCTTTACGCAGCGGGCGTACAGCGCACTGCGCGTGCAGTACAACAATGCTTTCAGGATACTGTTAGGGCTCCCGCGGTTTTGTAGTGCTTCGACTATGTTTGCTGAGGCGCGGAGCGATGATTTTTTCGCGATCATAAGGAAGCGGAGCGCTTCACTATTAATTCGCCTACGAAGCAGTTCGAACAGTCTCCTGAGGGTGTTGTCCGAGCGGTGGGACCTGTCCCTGATACAGAGGTGGATGCAGCTTCATGTTAGCGCTTCTCCTCGCATTGTTTGACAGTTTTTTATAATTATAATTGTGTATGTCTAATTTTATTATTTGATTGTTTCAATGTGTTTTTCTAATGTGTATGTGTAATTTTGTTAAATTTGTTTTTGATTATTTTAATGTAATGTGTATTCATCATTTTATTTTTATAATTAATGTATGGACTATGTCTGAATTAAATGAATTATTATTATTATTAATGTAATTTATTGAATTTTTAACTTATTGTTGTATTTAAACGAAAATAAGTATTTACTGCAAATAAAACTGATATTTAACATGTACATATTTATTTCTAGTTTCAATAATGTTACGTAATATATTTTGAATTACAAAATATCATGGGTGCTATTTCCGAACACGCCTTAATTTAAATAAAAGAGCGGGTTACTTTTAATTTGCAGAATTGCAGTAATTTTACTTTTAACTTTTAAAATGTTCCATTTTATTGAATTGGTACCTCTACCTACAATCTTAATTATTTTGATTCACAATAAATAGTTATTTCAATCTATTCCTGTTTATTATATTATCTCCTAAAGTGTTCTCGCTGCTGAAGTGAAAAGTTATGTGTGTTACACGAGAGCAAAGTTTTTTGCATCTAGTGCCTTTGAATCCCTCGCCACACTCAGGATTCAACTTTAGAATCACTCGCTACGCTCGTGATTCAATCGTTGAATCCTTCGCTTGCTCAGGATTCAAAATTTGCACTCGCAGCAAAAAACGACTTTGCTCTCTTGTTGCACAAATAACTATTTTCACTTCAGTAGCTCAGACATGTAGGTTTTGCTGCCTGAAATCAGTGAGCAAAATGTAAAATACTTTATTGAAACTACACGTAAACAATAATTATAACTTTATTATTTTATTTAGTCTAGAGTATAATCACACTTATTTTATATTAAATTCTGGAGATGTTACTCGCACTGTATCCAACGACCAATTGCCGATCACCTCTTCCAATGTTCGTGTGGCAAGTGTCGCCCCACCACTGATCCGGAAGTTTGCAACGGAACAATAATGGCGCGACACCAGTGCTGCCAACCTAAATATTAATTGAATAATATGTTTAATTTTAAATAGGTAAACGTATTCATTTTGAGTAGCCCTAAAAAGGTTATTAATTAAATAAGTTTTTAACAAATGAATAAACTAATAATTAAATCAGAAAGTTGTCTTTGAAGCGACAACATCCGGCCTTCCTGCGCACGCATCCGTCCTCGGATAGCGTCCCAGTCTGGTGCAATTGCTGAGAACAAAGTATAAACAATAAGTCACAATATTTCATAGAGTGAAGCTGCGATTACTAATTACTCCATTTGAATTGAGCGTCTACTCTACTATTCCATCAACGGCCAGCAGAGAAAGACCCCAATTCAAAAGACTTGTTAACATGACATATGTTGGCATTTAGGCACATGTATCCAACTGTTCCATCAGCGGTCAGTTATGTTTTGAGTTTGCAGTTTTCCCTAGGCGATGCCTTTGGCCAACCCTAGTTGCATATCACTACAAACCCTAAACTCATTTGTCACAGATCTATTTTACATGAATAAATACTGTAACTTAAAATAATCCAAATACCAAAATATGTATGTTTGAAGCAAACGCACTAGACAGCTTATGACAAGTAGTAGTAAATACTATAAAACATAAATATAATAAATTTGATTCAATTTTGATTTGGGTTTAATAAATACCTGACAACATCTTAGGCCATTTCTAAACCTTCAACATCTAGGTCTGCCAACTTGATCCAAGGTTTCATATTTTCAGCACACGTGTTCCCCTCATAGCACTTGCTTGTTCTTTCAGCGCCACGCATATCCTTCACTTTATAGCGGTCATGACCTAATACTTCAGTCACTTGAAAAGGTCCTTTGAAAAGTGGTAATAGTTTAGTACTTTGCCCGTCATTGGATTGACTCGGAATTCTTATAACTACCAAATCGTTGATGTTGTAACTGTGAGCTTCTTTTCTTTTGGAATCGAAAGCCTGCTTTTGTTTGTCTGCACTTACTTGAATGCGATTGTTGACGTTATTCCTCAATAACGTGACGTCAACAGATTCATCTGCCTGTGCCAACATGTCAGCATCAGTTTGAAGTCGGTATCCAAAGAATACTTCACTGGGAATGGCTGATGTGGTTTTATTAATGGTACTGTTAATACCTTGTTGGATACTGGTAATATGAGTGTCCCATTTGTCATAGCTGGTATTAGCACCCATACTTCTCAATGCGTCAAGGATGGTGCGATTAAAGCGTTCCACCTGACCATTTGACCGTGGAACAGCAGTAGCTATAACATGTTGTCGTATATTTTTGTCCAGACAGTACTTAACGAATAACTTAGAAGTAAATGAACTCCCAGCATCACATATAAGACGCTTAGGATTACCAAAAACTTTAAATATTTTGTCTAACTCGTTAATAACAACTTGACTTTTAGTGTTACGAACAGGAGATATAAATACAAATTTTGTAAAAGAGTCAACTGTCACCAAGAGGTAGGTATTTTTACGCGTGGTCTTTACAAATGGACCTAGATGATCTATGTGAAGCGTATGAAACGGCTTTGCATATTTAGGTATAGGAAACAGTTTACCTTCCTTTTTGCCATGGATATTCTTATAGTAAATACAGTTAATGCAATTTTTTATATATTTAGATACTACTTTCTTAATTTTGGGAAACCAATAACATGATTTTATTCTTTCAATTGTCTTATCCACGGCAAAATGTCCCAGGTCGTCATGATTCGCTCTAATAATTTGCCAAATACATTGTTTAGGGACAACCCACCGTCTACCGTAGACAGTCCGACGGTATACCTTATTACCCAACAACTCGTATTCATTATACACTTTCTTATTAAGCTCGGCCTGACCTGATTCTAATATTTCTCTGATTGCACGAATACTTGGGTCTTGTAACTGTACTGACAACAACCAATCTGCTTCAGTAATAGCCAACACACTTTCTTTGCAAATAGAGGTGAAATTTGTATTAACTGGATTTCGGCTCAAAGCGTCAACATGTTGCATCTGAGCCCCTGGTTTGTGTATTATTTCAAACGTGAATTCTTGTGTAAGTAATACCCACCTGCCGATTCTAGAATTAATTTCTTGCTTATTTATTGTATATTTAACAGCATTGCAATCTGTATAAATTTTAAAAGTGGATCCCAATAAATAGTGACGGAATTTTTGAAGTCCAACAGTTATTGCTAAAAACTCTAACTCAAAAGAGTGGTACTTTTTTTCCTCATTTGAAGTCTGTCGACTATAAAAATGGATTGGTTTTTCACCTGTATCAGTAACTTGAGTCAGTATGCAGCCTATACCATCGCGACTAGCATCAGTGTATAAAATAGTAGGTAATTTGGGGTCATATATTTTTAATAAGGCATTATGTAATAGCTCATGTTTTAATTTATTGACTGCTGAAACTTGATCATATCCCCACTCCCACGTGATATCTTTTTTTAAGAGTTTTGTTAACGGTTTAGCTATAAGAGCACAATTCTTTATAAATTTTCTAAAATAATTAATTAGGCCTAAAAATTGTCTTACTTGATGCACATTGTTAGGCGCAGGATAATTTTCTACTGCCTTTAATTTCTTTTTACCTGGACGTACACCGTCTTCAGAAATATCGTACCCAAGGAAGTTAACAGAGCTCTGGAAAAAATGACATTTGTCCAAATTTATTGTCAAACCGTTATTTTGTAATATTTTTAATACTTCGTTTAGCTGCCTTATATTATCATCCACCGACTCCGTTGCTATCAATAGATCATCCATGTAACAAATAACTTTATCAAAGCGTAGTTTACCCAAGACGGTGTTCATTAACCTTTGTAATACAGAGGGTGCATTGCATAACCCGAATGGCATCCTTCTGAATTCAAAATGGCCATCAGGCGTAATAAATGCAGTTTTAGCAATAGAATTTTCATTTACATTAATCTGATAGTAGCCACTTTTTAAATCAATAGATGTGTAGCATTTACATCCTCTTAGTTTGTCTATAAGGTCTTCTACAATTGGCATTGGGTATTTCTCTTTGACAGTAATTTTATTTAGAGATCTATAATCAATGCACATACGTTTTTCGCCCGAAGGTTTATCGACCAACAGAATCGGACTGGCATAAGCGGAATTACTTTCACGAATTATTCCATTTTTTAATAGGTCATCAATAATCTCCCTTGTCACTGCCTTTTCAGATTCAGACATACGGTAGGGTCTATGGTACACAGGTTTATTAGTTATTAGTTCAATTTCTAACTCAACACAAGAAGTCTGCCCTAACGATTTTAAATCTTTTGAAATAACCCGAGGATATCTAGAAAATATTTTATTTAACACAGAGATGTGTTCAACAGAATCAGGGTATAACATAGAAGACTCTATTAAAGCGACGTGGTAGTTACTTATGGGGCAAAAAGAAAGGCTACTTCCTACACGTGCATACATAATTCTTTTATCCTCCGTAAAATTCCTACCAATTAAAATAGGACAGCCAGCTAATTCATCACAAATATATAGGACCACATTAAGCTCAGTGTTATCAACCATAATGTCAACCTGTGCCCCATGTGTGACCTCAGAGCAAGAATCTGTTTTAAATCCTGTTAATAAAACAGGTTTATTTAATCGGAAAATTGCAAGTTTTAACTCGCGTGCCAAAGAAGACGTTATTAGAGAACAACCACTGCCCATATCAATAAAAGCCTGTCGTTTACATCCATTAATTACAATTGCCTTATAAAATTTATCCTTAGGTGTAGGTTCAACAATTAATTTTACTTCGCTATCTTTTTCAGGTTTCATTTTAGGTTTAGACCTACATGCAAGCTCTAAATGACCAAATCTGTTACACACATTACATTTGACATTATCCTTCTGACTGCAGCTAGTCTTTTTGTGACCAGGTTCACCACAGCGAAAACATGTTATATTTATACCAGCATTGGAAACAGAACTATGCATTGGTACTCCATAAGAGTTAGAAGAACTGTCAGTCTTTTTATCAGCATTATTATAGAAGAATCGAGTTGAATTTTTATGCTTCTGAACGGGCTTTTGTTCCGGGTCGACATAAATTTTCCCGTGCAAAAATGAGGCCAACTCATCACAGTATTTAAAATTACCAGCATCTGCTGCAGTGATTATATTTTTATCGCCAATTGATCCTACGATTACCGAAATAATATCTTGATCAGAAAATGACAATCTCATTTTGTCAATTTTGCCTTTTTGTACAAAATAAAATTCGTATAGTGACTGGCCATCAGAGGGTTTCGTTTGGACCAATTCTTTTAGCAAACAATACATATTACGCTTTATTTGAAATGTATCTAATAGTGTATTTCGCCAATCTTTCCATTTCCAGGTAGTCCATTGAGTTTTATTTTTTTGTAGTGAGTCATACCATGTTTTAGCAGTATTACGCAATTTTTGCAAAGCTTGATATCGTAGGACACGATCAGACCAACGAAAAGCACGAGCATTGGCTTCCACAACATTTATCCACATTTCAATATCGTCCACTAATGGGTCAAAATCAGGAATCACTGAAGATAGAATAATATTTTGGCTTACTGTGGGAGACGCACGCCTGGTGCGTCTCTTTTTTCTACATCTGTGTCCATCAGAGCTGCTACTGCTGGAAGAAGGCGAACGAGAGCTCGATGACGAGCTACTTGTACGACTTATTTTTGACGCACTTTTTTTTCCTCGAGTGCGCTTGCGGCTTCGCGGCATCTGGGCGCGTTTCCGTACCACTTCTGATGTAAAATACTTTATTGAAACTACACGTAAACAATAATTATAACTTTATTATTTTATTTAGTCTAGAGTATAATCACACTTATTTTATATTAAATTCTGGAGATGTTACTCGCACTGTATCCAACGACCAATTGCCGATCACCTCTTCCAATGTTCGTGTGGCAAGTGTCGCCCCACCACTGATCCGGAAGTTTGCAACGGAACAATAATGGCGCGACACCAGTGCTGCCAACCTAAATATTAATTGAATAATATGTTTAATTTTAAATAGGTAAACGTATTCATTTTGAGTAGCCCTAAAAAGGTTATTAATTAAATAAGTTTTTAACAAATGAATAAACTAATAATTAAATCAGAAAGTTGTCTTTGAAGCGACAACAAAAATGCGATTTTGTTCACTGAGTGAGACGAAGTAACTTTTTTTTTTTTTTTTCATAAAGCTGCGAATATCTTATTCATCCTTGGGTTAATCATACAATTCGAAACATTCACACTATCTCTTTCCCGCCATTAGAAAGAGAGAGAGACAAAGACCAGCCCTTTCGAAGTTCCGATTTTGAATTCGACCTCAAAGACAAACACGTTCGGAATTTCGTACTAACTAACGAATTTTTTCAAAAAGATAATTATGTCTTTTAATGTAATTTATCGAATTTTTAACTTATTGTTGTATTTAAACGAAAATAAGTATTTACTGCAAATAAAACTGATATTTAACATGTACATATTTATTTCTAGTTTCAATAATTTTACGTAATATATTTTGAATAATAAAATATCATGGGTGCTATTTCCGAACACGCCTTAATTTAAATAAAAGAGCGGGTTACTTTTAATTTGCAGAATTGCAGTAATTTTACTTTTAACTTTTAAAATGTTCCATTTTATTGAATTGGCACCTCTACCTACAATCTTAATTATTTTGATTCACAATAAATAGTTATTTCAATCTATTCCTGTTTATTATTTTATCTCCTAAAGTGTTCTCGCTGCTGAAGTGAAAAGTTATGTGTGTTACACGAGAGCAAAGTTTTTTGCATCTCGTGCCTTTGAATCCCTCGCCACACTCAGGATTCAAAATCAGCACTCGCAGCAAAAAACGACTTTGCTCTCTTGTTGTACAAATAACTATTACCCTGCCCCCGCCTCCTTACCTTTAGAAAAGCCTTTAAAAAAAAACTATATGGTAACGGGGACTCATGCGCCTGCGCGTAGCCATTTTGATTCTGCAAAGGAAAATCAAAATGGCGCCATATGCCAGTTTTCATAAGAAAATGGTTGAACCCTTTTTAACTTAAAATCAATAGTCAAACTTTACCTGTCGAACTAATGGGCGGAGTCTCGGTCAGGTCAACATGACACGCGCACACTATGCATGCCAACTCGGCAGGAAGTTCGCCCACCAGGTATCTGAAACAGGATGACACAACTTTTAAGACATTGATGTTACAGACGCATAATAGCTAGCTTTTGGGGTCAAAAATGAACATCAAATTCGTCCACTGCTGGACACAGGCTTCTCACAAGCGGCACCACATGGACTGGTCCTGTGCTTCTCGTATCCATCGGATTCTTAATTATCAACTTAAATTGCAGCCACACCTTTCTTCCCAATGGTTACGTCATTAGATTAGCTCAAAGTTCAAAACGGTTGAAAATTTATAAGTCAAAGAAGCACTCACCCGCAGTTAGGGCTGTGAAGCCCTGGAGCCCCGATGACGGCTCGAAGGACTAACTGTAGCAAGCACCCAGTACACCGCCCGCCGTCAGACGTACTGGGCCGAGGGCGGGCGGTAGACTGACCCAGCTAAGTAAAGAAGGTCTAGTCTAGAAAAAGCTAACTGCGCAAGTCACCATTCACGATCAATACAGACACGACAAAGATTCCTTCGTGTAATGGCGTACATTTCATGTTAGTTCTCGATTTCACCACATGCATTAGTAAAGTTGTCTTGTGTTCAATGCCTTGATGTGAGATATAGAATACTAGATAAGGTATGTAGACTGACAAGGATATTTTGTAAATGTAATGGCGGCGTTGTCTGTCAAGGGATGACGTTAAATCCAGTACATTTCATGTTAGTTCTATATTTCGCCGCTTGCGGCAATAACTGTGCCGGTCTATACGTAGAGACTAATTGTCGGAAAATTGCTCAAGTACGAAAGAGAAGAGTGCATGTTTTGTCTTCTTCGCGCAACGGGGTCTTTTAAAATTAAGTAGATCATGCCAATATTTAAACGAAAGTAGAAAATATTGCATGGAGTTTCTTAATAGGAGTAGATAATAAAATGAAATTAGAATTACCGACAATTTTTTTTTTAACTATTTAATCATAAATACTTATTTAAAACTTGACTTGATTCGTAAGCATCGCACAGTGTTCCAAAAGCCTCAAAAAATTTCCCACTTGGGTTTATTGCATTTATAAGTCAAGGATCGTATTTATAAAGCACGAGTAGAACTCCCACGTATTTATCTCTTTTAGTTTTTTTTATATAAATTCATGAAAAAGACGTGACCTTTCCATGAAAAAAATGAATATCAGTTCTCAAAAAGTAGTTGTTCAAGATAATAATTTGAAACTAATATTATTAATAGAGCTCATTTGAGAGTATATTTACACGTTTTTTTTTTTTTTTTAATCTCTTTTAGTTTCTGAGTAAAAAAATATTTTCTTATTTTTGTTTTTATTTTTTTTCTCCGCAAAGACGCAAAAGTGCGACTTGAGACTAGAACTGAGATATTGTTCTCAATAAGGTCTATTACTCATAAAAAAATCAAGTCGCACTATTGCGGCGTTTAGGAGAAATAGAATTTTGAAAATTAATGCTAGGGCTGTCACTTTGTTTGACCTTTTATATATAGCTTTTGTAGAACTTTTATTGAGAGTATTTTCAATGAAGGGTTGCACGTAGCATGGGAAGGGGTCCACCCTCGTGAGGCATAGGCTAAAACCCCATGCTATACTTGCAACCTGGAGAAACGGGGGTGAGGCACCATGGAGCCGTTACAGACCCATGGCGCCACTTTGCCTCAGCAGGGGCTTACCCAACCTGCTGGGGGATGTCCTTCCGAGCCCCGATCGGAGGACTTATTGCAAGGGGGGCATGAGGGCGCCAACCCTCATGTAAGCGAAGCACAATAATAAAGGCTGGTGAAATTATTGTTTGATTTGTAAATCAGAGTACCTAACATATTAAGAAAACACTGATATGATTATGTAAAATCAAATACATTTTGACCCACGCAGCGCACTAGGGCGCAGGTAGTGGGTGCGGGTGATAGTTGGCCGGAAATGGACACTCAATAGGAATGAAAGGGAGAGTCTATTTCCGGTCAGGTTTGAACTCGACCTCGACAAGTCTGAACTTGTCCCCGGGCGAGTCCATAATACGTGCTCGTGAGTGGTTAACGAGGGAAAACGAGTGACCTGCACCCACTACTCGCTACAGTTAATAAGACTATAGAAAAGGTGCATAATTCCGAATATTTTGTAGTCGTCGTTAGTCATCAGTAGTCGTCGTTAGTCATCAGTAGTCGTCGTTAGTCATCAATAGTAATCATCGGAAGTTCTCCAAAGCAATAAGTTGTGTCTTCAAGTGTATCACCAAGTCGCAAATTGTACCTAGGGCAGTAAAGTACTATAGGGTATCTAGAAGTGCATTGTAAGTTAGCCTTTGTGTCATATTTATATGCCATCGGCGTCTCTGACTATTTTAAAGACTGTAATTTTGTGTGATCTGTTTTCTGTGCATTCCCTGAACCATTCAGGTATTACCTAACTGTATATGTGCGTGTATTGTCCTGAAACTATTGTGTACTTCGCCGTGTAAAAGTGTTTTGTGTTACGATAGCCGCCTCACGGTTTTATAATTTACTGATTACTGTTCATTTTCGTGTATTTACTTGCAATACAAGTGTGATTTCGCCTATTAACGTGGTTTCATTACATAACCTTCGTCAAGGGAACACCGTCACCCCCGCCTACAACACCAGACTCTCGCTTTTCTTACATTTTGGTCCTTCGAGACGGATAAGGTTCAACTAGAAGGTGGAACCATGAGTCAGAGGAGCGAAATAACCACACGCAGTAAATTACGCAAAATGAACAAAGACTTAAATGCACGTCGAGTTGATGATGTCGTGTCCGACTCAGGGTTGCCATCAGAAAGGGCACCAGGGTCACCGTCTGTTGCACCAACAATAGCATCGACGTCTGCTCTCAACATTCCACTGACGGGTGGTCGGGTTATCGACTACAGTCGAGGTACGCCAGCGGGACCACAGGGAGGGCAGGCAGTCACCAAAGATCGCCATAAATCGCCGCGAAGCAAAGTTTCGTCGAGAAATAGCCGCAAAAGCGTAGATTACCTGCGAAAGCGGATCGAGTACGAAGCAGAGCGGGATTTGGTGCAGCTAAAGGAGAATCTTCTTAAGAAACGAATGGAAGCAGACATCGCCCAAATAGAGGCGGCTGCTGAAAGCGACGACTCTCGCTCAGATGTGAGTACGACACAGCGCGTGGAAGAGTGGGTGCATACAACACCCCAAGGTGCTCAATTGCCAGAAGTATTGGGTACACCGGCTGTGTCAGGCGCGCCTGAAGAAGTGGCTGCGCCCCGTGAAGCATCTGAAAGACACGATCAAAACGTGAGTAAAGTGATTCGTGATCTTAAAACTAGTGAATACCGTGTACCGTCCGTGTCGTACGATAGAGATGTGTCGCGTGTGTTAGGGGCACCAGAGTCAGTCCCGTTACCTAACCTAACGGTACCAGTTACGCCCATATACACGCCAGTGTCGACAGGTGTGAGATTCCGTCTACCCGACAACTTTCCCGTCTTTACCACTCCGGTCGCGAGTGTACCTCGAGTATCTACACTCGAGTCGGATACACAGCGGCAGAAGAATTACGGAGAGGATGAAAAAGAAAGACGGCGACAATCATCGGGGGATAGAGACAGTAAAATCGACCGACTGGCAGACGCGATCACAAGCATGGCACGCCCGCGACCGGTACCGAGACAGGCATACGAATTGCCGTATTTTAGTGGAGACCCAGCCGATTGGATATCGTATCGGAATATGTACTGGGATACAACTCGACTATACGAATTTAAGGCACATGAAAACATAGCGCGATTAAAAACCTCACTACAAGGTGACGCAAAAATATCAGTAGAAGATTTGCTCAGAACGTCAACAGACCCCGCTGATATAATGCGAGCATTAGAGGACGAGTTCGGTCATCCGACCCTAGTGCTACAATGTGCCCTAAAAAAGGTGAAAGATTTACCCAGAGTGACGGAGAATTGCCGGGAGCTGGGAAAATTCTCGTCTACAGTACGAAATTGTGTATCGTTACTGAAAAACATTAAAGCTGAGGGCTACCTAAATAACCCACAGCTGATTAGTGACCTGCTGAGCAAGCTGACACCAGTACAACGATCGCAGTATGGTGACTTTGCGATTGGCCTGGATAACTCGCAGGGGGTGGACCTAAGAGTGTCGCCAAACCTAGAAATATTGTCTCATTTCCTGATACATTTAGCGCGCTCGACATCGTACTACGTGCAACCGAGCATGTATGAGCCGAGTCCATCCAAACCCCCTAGCAAGCAGCAGAAGTATGGTACCGGGCAAAGCCGACCAGGGAATGCTGCACGCCCCGCCGCCAGCAGGCCACCATTCGCTCAACGTGTGAATACACAGAGCGACGAATCAGTCACACCAAAGGAATGTGTGATATGCCAACAGAAGCACGCCATTGAAGAATGCGCACAATTTAAGAAACTGAGTGTGCAACAGCGTTGGAACACGATAAAGGAGAAGAATACGTGTTTCAAATGCCTGATCAGGAAGCACCCCAAGAGGTTCTGTCGCGCAAATAGATGCGAAAAGTGCGGCTTCGGGCATCACCTACTACTACACGCGGACAAACAGAGGAAGGAGGATAATCCGCAGAAAGAAAGTAAGACGGAAAGTGTTACCAACATAGGAGAATGGCGAGCTACTGCACTACTAAAGATATTACCAGTAACAGTGAGTGACAATAAAAAGTGTTATGCGTTATTGGACGATGGAGCGACCGTATCGCTCATAGACAGTTCGCTCGCCACCAACCTAGCGGGTCCGTGTGTACCTCTCTCGCTAAAGACCGCATGTGGCTACGGAGTGACAGACTCAACGTCGCGAGTGGTACAAGTGAGTGTGAGAGGACCGAATGGCCAGAGCCATAACATTAAGTGTCGTACGATGGTAGACATAAACCTACCAACACAAACAGTGTCCGCCTCAGTGATGGGCGACAACGCCCACCTAAGCGACTTGGGTTGCGTGGAGATGAGGGGAGCGAAGCCGCTGCTGCTACTCGGCCAGGACAACTGGGAGCTGCTCGTCAGTCGGGACATCCGCCAGGGACGATCCGGTAAGCCAGTTGCCTCACTTACAGAGTTAGGTTGGGTCATACATGGACCGTTTAGTAGTAAAAGTAGCGACGAGTTAGTGAATAATATGACCATCTCTCTCCCCGACCTGCATGACCTAGTAAAGTCACAGTTCGACCTAGAAGCAATAGGTATCTCACAGAATGTCCGCAAGCATAAGGATATCGAGAGGGCATTAGATGTGTTGGACAGCACTAGCCATCGTACTCCTGACAAGTCGCAGTGGGAAGTAGGATTATTATGGAAGCATAATAATACTCAGTTGCCTAACAATTACAACCAGGCACGACAAAGGCTGTACGGTATCGAGAAACGTATGCGCAAAGACGCTAGTTTCGCCGAGGCATACTCGAAACAAATAAGTAGGTTAGTGGACGAGGGGTACGCGCGCAAGATAGAGGGCAATCTAGATAGCTCGCCAGTTTGGTATTTGCCGCACTTCGGAGTAGTGAACCCTAATAAACCGGGTAAGCTCCGATTAGTGTTTGACGCGGCCGCTACGTCACATGGAACGTGCCTGAACGATAACCTACTGACCGGACCTGACCTATTAAATTCATTGTTAGGCATATTGCTAAGATTCAGAATAGGTCCCATAGCATTTTCAGGGGACATCGCTGATATGTTCTTACGAATAAGAATAAGGGCAGAAGATCAGGGCGCACAGTTATTCTTGTGGAGAGACGCGGATCCCCATAGGGAACCAGATACTTACGCTATGAACTCCTTGATATTTGGTGCAGCGTCATCACCTACCACGGCAATCTATATACTAAATAAAAATGCCGGTGAGTTTGTTGATGTCTATCCCGAAGCTGTTGAAGCCATACGGTCCAAGCATTACATGGATGACTACTTAGATAGTGCTTGGACCGAAGAGAGGGTCAACAAACTGATCGAGGAAGTGACCAAAGTACACGCCTCCGGCGGGTTTATAATCCGGGGGTGGGTCACGAACTCGGCAGAACTTAGGGAAAGACTAGAGATAGACATGCCTGAGAAAGTAGCCCTTGAAAAGGGAGTAGGCACAGTTACGAGGACCCTAGGTTTAATATGGTCACCTAGGGATGATGAGCTAGGATTTGATCTGTCGTTTAAAAGATTGCCGGCAGATATAATAAACGGTAACCTAGTGCCCACCAAGCGACAATTTCTGAGCATGATAATGTCAGTCTACGACCCGCTGGGTTTCCTTTACCCCTGTGTTATCCAGTCACGCATATTAATGCAAAGGATATGGAAATCGGGAATCCAGTGGGATGAGCCATTACAGGACAAAGACGCCAAAGTATGGTTCAACTGGCTGCATAACTTGCATCGCTTGGATGAAGTAAAAATACCGCGGTGGTATGGGTTGAACCTCGATCGCTTAGAGTTACATGTGTTCGGGGACACCAGTGAACTTGCTTACGCCGCGGTGGCATACTTGGCAGGCTATAACTCCGAAGGCCAGAGGGAGATAGTCATGCTGTTAGGGAAAGCGCGAGTAGCGCCACAAAAGGTAATCTCTATTCCCCGATTAGAGCTGCAAGCAGCTGTGTTAGCCTGCCGACTAGCAGAAACGGCTGAAAAAGAGCTAGGGTTACAGATTAGAGAGAAGTTTTATTGGACTGACAGCAAAACAGTCCTAAAGTGGATAAACTCTGATGCACAAGAGTTCCAGAGATTTGTCTGGCATAGGTTGGCCGAGATAGATAGGCTGTCAGACCGAGGCAACTGGCGCTGGGTTCCCTCCGAGGACAACCCAGCTGATAGGGCGACCAGATTGTGTTGGCCTGAGAACCACGCGGAGTGGCTCTCGGGCCCCTCTTTTTTGCGTGATCCACAGGAGCAGTGGCCGTCGTGTCGCGATCCTGAGGCGGCAGAGGCAGACCTCGAGCGCGTCCAGCGGGTCCACACGACAGCAGCGCCTGTGGCGCCACTCCTAAAGTACGAGCGCTACTCGTCGTGGACGCGCATACAGCGCGTTATGGCGCACGTACTCATCTTCGTCGGCCGATGTCGCAAACGTCGGTCGAGCACGGAGCTGAACCTGCACGACCTGGAAGAAGCACACAACTATCTGATAAAGTTGTGCCAAGAAGACAGCTTCCAGCGCGAACAGGCCGCCATCCTAAAAGGCTTGCCCGTTCCAAATAACAGCAGCATCAAGGCTTTAGACCCGATGATGAACGACGACGGGCTGCTACGAGTAAGGGGACGACTGGGTGCCTGTGAAGTGCTCACATTCAGTGAGAGGCACCCGATAATTTTGGAGGGCCGTCACCCTCTGACTAGAAAGCTAATCGCACACTACCATGCGATGGCTTTGCACGCGAACCACGAGACCGTCGTGAACAACCTACGTGAGAGATACTGGATCACCAAGGTCAGAACTTCAGTGAAGTCGGTGGTCGCAAATTGTCAGCTCTGTCGCAACTGCAGAGCCAAACCCGCCCCACCAAAGATGGGCGACCTCCCACTCGCAAGGGTAGAACCTTCAAGAAGAGCCTTTGTTCGAGTGGGCGTCGACTACTTCGGCCCGATGGAAGTGTCCATTGGGCGACGGCGCGAAAAGAGGTGGGGAGCCCTTTTCACCTGCCTCACTACGCGCGCCGTCCACCTAGAGTTGGCCGCCTCATTGAGCGCCGACTCCGCCATACTAGCCTTGCGGCGCCTTATAGCGCGCCGCGGGCAGCCAGCACACCTGTACTCTGACCAGGGTACCAATTTCATCGGGGCCAACACCGAGCTTCGGGCAGCCCTGAAAGACCTGAACCAAGGTCAGATAAGGGACGAGGCCATCAACCGAGGCATCGAGTGGCACTTCAATCCCCCAGCAGCCCCACACATGGGCGGCTGCTGGGAACGCCTGGTGAGATCCGTAAAGAACGCGCTTCGCAGCACGCTCAAGGAGCGAGCCCCTCGTGAGGAGGTCCTCTACACCCTCCTTACTGAGGCCGAGCTGATTGTGAACAGCCGGCCGCTGAGCTACGTGTACGACGACCATAACCAGCCTGTGGTCCTGACTCCGAATCATCTGCTCCTGGGCACTGCGTCCGGGAGTACTCCGTTTGCACCGAGCGACACCGAAGACGTCGATTCCCGCAAGCAGTGGCGACGTGTGAATGCGCTCGCCGATATGTTCTGGCGGCGCTGGCTGCGGGAATATCTCCCAACTCTACAGCGTCGTGAAAAGTGGGCAAACAATGTGCCAAATGTGCGGGTCAGTGACGTAGTCGTGATCGTAGACAACAACAAAGAACGAAGTGCTTGGACAAAGGGCATTATAAAGTCCGTGTACCACGGCAGTGACGGAATAATCCGTGTAGTAGACGTAAAGACGATGAATGGGGTCCTGCGTCGGCCCGTAGCTAAGATTATTGTGCTTCCTACCGACCAGGATGTAATGCGGTTGGACCCTGTTACAGGGGGTGGAATGTAAGCGAAGCACAATAATAAAGGCTGGTGAAATTATTGTTTGATTTGTAAATCAGAGTACCTAACATATTAAGAAAACACTGATATGATTATGTAAAATCAAATACATTTTGACCCACGCAGCGCACTAGGGCGCAGGTAGTGGGTGCGGGTGATAGTTGGCCGGAAATGGACACTCAATAGGAATGAAAGGGAGAGTCTATTTCCGGTCAGGTTTGAACTCGACCTCGACAAGTCTGAACTTGTCCCCGGGCGAGTCCATAATACGTGCTCGTGAGTGGTTAACGAGGGAAAACGAGTGACCTGCACCCACTACTCGCTACAGTTAATAAGACTATAGAAAAGGTGCATAATTCCGAATATTTTGTAGTCGTCGTTAGTCATCAGTAGTCGTCGTTAGTCATCAGTAGTCGTCGTTAGTCATCAATAGTAATCATCGGAAGTTCTCCAAAGCAATAAGTTGTGTCTTCAAGTGTATCACCAAGTCGCAAATTGTACCTAGGGCAGTAAAGTACTATAGGGTATCTAGAAGTGCATTGTAAGTTAGCCTTTGTGTCATATTTATATGCCATCGGCGTCTCTGACTATTTTAAAGACTGTAATTTTGTGTGATCTGTTTTCTGTGCATTCCCTGAACCATTCAGGTATTACCTAACTGTATATGTGCGTGTATTGTCCTGAAACTATTGTGTACTTCGCCGTGTAAAAGTGTTTTGTGTTACGATAGCCGCCTCACGGTTTTATAATTTACTGATTACTGTTCATTTTCGTGTATTTACTTGCAATACAAGTGTGATTTCGCCTATTAACGTGGTTTCATTACATAACCTTCGTCAAGGGAACACCGTCACCCCCGCCTACAACACCAGACTCTCGCTTTTCTTACACCTCATGTTGGTACACGAGTGGCAAGTGATGCTGTGAATTGCGCCACAGCCGGTACTTCTCAAACTCCGGAAGTATCCGCAAATACACGAGGAGGTTGTACACGTTTAAAGATTTTCGAATCTTTTTATGCGGAGAGCAAAAAATATAAGAAAAATGGTTCACCAGAAGATCTCACATCCTCAGACTTGATGATCATAGTTTACAGAGAAGTAGGTGAACACCTTAAAGATCTTACATTCAGCGAAAAGGACAGACTTGTGAATGAAATCGTTAAACCCTTTCTCCAAAAAGCTACTAATTATTACAAAGGATGTAAAAGAAATAAAAAGAGGTTTACAGACAAACATGGCGTTTTTTTAAATAAATTGTTCATCGACGATGTACCAGAAGACCTCAAGAAGTCCACTGGGGCCGATACGACTCTTGGCGCGCCGTGCAGTACATTGATGGATAATTCTTCTAATGTAAGCTATAAACAAGACCTTAAAGTTAGGAAACGCATTATGGAGTCGTTAGAGAGTGAACCTCAAAAAAAAGTAATAAAGGCTTTTACTTCTATAGCTTCTTCTGATAAAGGATCTAAAATAACACCCAAAGCTTCTAAAGATTTAGAAGAAATCATAAATACATGTTTAGTATCACCAAAACGAGCTTCAACTGTAAGGCAAAGAATTTCTGTGGTGCAAGAACCTTACACACCAGATGAAGCCTTAGGTGTTATTATTGACAGAAAGTTGAGTGTGGAAACATACAGGGGACTACGTAAGGACTTAAACAACCGAGGATTCCCTGCATATCCCGCTTACAATAAAGTCCTTATTGCTAGAAGAACAGAGGAAATAAAAGTGTCTGAAATGGAAGCATCAGTGTCACTACAAGGTTTACTCACTCACACAATTCAAAGAATTGTCCTAAGCTGCGAGGCTGCTTTTATTGCCTATTGCCATAGAAAAGGTAGTCAGGAGGTTAAGTGTGAATTTCAGGGGTCCTGGGGATTTGATGGTTGCACTGGGCATTCATTTTATAAGCAGAGCTTCCAACAAGAAACCGAAGAAACGCTTATAAATGAAAACAGTCTTTTTGCCACAACCCTTATTCCCATACGCATAGTAATGGATAACGATTTTACTGCCTGGTTAAATCCTACACCCCAATCGTACAGATTTTGTCGCCCACTGCACATCCAGTTTAAAAAAGAAACAAGTGACCTTATTCTTTACGAAAAAAACTGGGTTGAAGAACAAATTAAAAGTTTGTTACCAATAAATATACAAACTTCAGAAGGTCACAACTTAACGTTTTCTTATAATTTAACATTGAGCGTAATAGATGGCAAAGTCCTAAATATAATTACCGGAACTACTTCACAGTTAAGATGCCCGTTTTGTAAAGTTACAGCTACCCAATTCAATAATTTGGAAATGTCTTATACAAAACAAACTATAAAAGAAAATATGCGATATGGTATCAATCCCCTTCATGCGTGGATACGTATTTTTGAGTTTTTATTGCACCTTAGCTATAAAAATGATCCATTTGTACAAAAATGGCGAATCATTAAAGGCAGCAACGAAAGCCATATTGTTGAAGCAAGAAAAAAAAGAATCCAGGCAGAGATTAGGGAGAAGATTGGATTATTAGTAGACGTAGTGAAGCCGAATGCGGGCACTACGAATGATGGAAACTCGGCTAGGACTGCACTTTCAGACAAGTACCGTGGCATATTTGGTGAGATTTTAGGTCTACCTTCATGGTTACTTGATGGATTTCATACTATTCTAGTGACAATATCTAGCGAGTATTCTATTGACGCCAAAAAATTCGGGCATTTTTGCCGGTCTCTCGCAGAGCGGTACGTTCAATCATATAATTGGCACCCAATGACGGTGACAGTTCATAAAATACTTGTACACGGTGAAGAGATTATTGATTCCTGTTCACTGCCTGTTGGGATGCTTTCAGAACAAGCAGCTGAGTCACGAAATAAATTCTGGCGCTCAGATAGAGAACATCACTGTCGTAAAATGAACAGGATTAGTACAATGACCGACCTTTTTCATCGTGCACTAGAATCGTCTGATCCACTAATTTCTATGGCTCATCTCAGTGATCGTCGAAGATTCTCAAAACGGCCTCCTTTGCCGTCTGCTGTTTGTGAACTTTTAAAAGCAATTGATGTGGAGACATTACAGTCCGCAGAGGAGGACGACGAAAATCCTTCGAATGATGTTGATGATTTAAATGATCTAACATTAACACTAACTAATGAGTGCGATTTATATGAGTAATGTTTCTTTTTTGTTGTTTTACTAGCTGACCCGGCGAACTTTGTTCCGCCTTAGAGGCAATAAATAAGCAGATTTTTTTATTTTATTAAATTTATTTGAATGAGGATTAATACGGTATTGTTAAAAATAGGTTCGTAAACAACCGATCATTTTACTGTTTTAAGTAAACGCAAAAAATGGTTACTGCGGGTTTTCCTTATAAGATAGACATATACCATATACCACCACGGACTTTTTTGTAGATCTATTAAAGAGGTACAATCCTACCATACATTGTTTTGTTATAACTCAAAAGGTCGTTAGTTTGTATAAAACTTAAACTTACTATACACAAAAACCTTCCACAAGAATTGCTCTATCTATTGTTGAAAACCGTATGAAAATCCGTGCAGTACTTTCCGAGTTTATCGCGAACAGACAGACAGACAGACAGAGGCGGCGAGAGACTTTGTTTTATAATATGTAGTGATACTGGGAAATTTACATATATATTTATAATACAGGTTTTTAAAACGGGTCTAAATAGTAATCGTTACACAACGTGGAAAGCCTTTCGACACGGTCAAACTATTAACCACCGCAGCACGGTAGGTAGTACTCGTATAGTCTGTCTATCTGTTCTAATCTGTTTTGTATGGAAAAATATTTTCATTAGATTTGACTAACTTCCGTTGTCCTGATTTTTTTCTTCCGATACAATCATCAAAACATTTTTTCATCAAAATTACTCAATGGCCAACTCGCGGTTGACCAAAAAATTTTTTATGCCATTTTTTTCCAAATCAAAAATAAATGTTTCCTAAGACAGTCTCTCTGTATCTCATATGGTTATGAATTTCCTTATGTCCCAAATAAAAAAAAACACTATATATATATAATTATTATATGCTCTGTAAATCTATAGTTTGAGCGAGACGTCCATGCAATACACATTTCATAATAAAATATGTATTTATTTATTTGACCTCAGAGTGACAACCCTGGAGTGTATTATTTGACCTTAAGATTTAAACACCTGTTTCTCCTAAACGCCGCAATAGTGCGACTTGATTTTTTTTTATGAGTAATAGATCTTATTGTGGACAACATCTCAGTTCTAGTCCCAAGTCGCACTTTTGCGTCTTTGCGGAGAAAAAAAATAAAAACAAAAATAAGAAAATATTTTTTTACTCCGAAACTAAAAGCGATAAAAAAAAAATAAAAACGTGTAAATATGCTCTCAAATGAGCTCTATTAATAATATTAATTTCAAATTATTATCTTGAACAACTACTTTTTGAGAACTGATATTCATTTTTTTCATGGAAAAGTCACGTCTTTTTCGTGAATTTATATAAAAAAAACTAAAAGAGATAAATACGTGGGAGTTCTACTCGTGCTTTTTAAATACGTTTCTTGACTTATAAATGCAATAAACCCAAGTGGGAAATTTTTTGAGGCTTTTGGAACACTGTGCATCGGTATAACTTCAAATGTGAAAGGTAAAAGGAACTTGCAGCGGTAAATTCAAATGCTGAACCCTAAATGCGTGACACACTATCAATCACAATCTGAATTATTTTGAAGCCTATTGCTAATCCATTGCTTCATATGTTCGAAAAATGTGTCTGCTCAACAACGTAAATAACGCAATGAATACTGTTTAGCTGTCAAATTAAAGCCATTCCTACTGTTAGTGTGTTACGCAGAAAATTATTTTTAAATGGCGCCCAGCGTGGGGCAACATTAAGATGCAATATTTTCTAGTACAGCCTATCTTTACTAAGAGGGGTAATTATTACTTGTAATAAAATATCATAATTAATATTGCTCGTTGTTGAGGTAGGAGTCCCTAGCAGTGTCTGGAGTGAAAGACGGTTGAGATGCGCATAAATTTATTTATTGCCAAACTTATTATATACAAAAACATTAACGAAATAATTAGCAGCTACCTACATGCATATATTTACAAAATAAACTATAGCGGTATGTCCTGCATCGCGCAAGCAGAGTTTACCGCGCAACTAGCATATATACAACGTCCCGACATCAATCGTCGGGCAGTTGCCCACCAGACACGATACCCGACTGGTCGGAGGATCCTCCCTTTTCTATGGACGTTGAAGAACTTTACACCCTGTTCCTCATACCTCTATAAACTAAATCACATGTCGGTAAGTTGAAAAGATTTGCATTTCTCATACATACATACATACATAAACTCACGCCTTCTCCACATGGGGGTAGGCAGAAACTACAGAACACCACCTGCTACGATCCTTACATGAAGCTTGCGCCGCGCCTGGGTCGATAGTATTCCACTAGCCACCGGAATGTATGTATGTATGAATGTGTTGCAGCTACACTTGTCATCTATTTAATGTCCAAACTAAGGGTTTCAAGAAAAACATTTCTAATGTTGACCCTTTGATTCACTAGATATTATAACGGATGCTTAAGATTGAGCTTGTGAATATTACAAGATTTATAGGATCCTTAGGTACTCTCATACACTTTGTGAGGTATAATTTTTGACAAAGCCAGTTTTGGATGACTTTTATTTTACTAAAATCTGCTGTAGGTACTACTGGGTTTTTGAACTTCACGTCGATGTGCCCAATATCCCTAATAATAAGCACCCGGCTTCAAAAACCTATTCAATTAAACGGGCTATGTCCATCGAAGGATCGATTCCCGTTGGAGCAGATGAGTCTTTAAATAGAGCTCTTAAGTCCCTCAGTGGACTGCGAAATGCCGAGTTGAATCTACGTTTACTAATCCAACATAACATCTCGCCTCTTTCCACGAAAGTTAAATATATAGTAAACTCACATTTCGCCAGATGTGTGTGCTATGAAATAAAAGGTCAGCCTATTGCCATCAACCGGGAACAAATAAAGACTCCGGGCTACTACTGACCAATTTCTGATGGAAAAGCCTAGTAACACTTTGCTCGACCTGAGTATCGAACCCAGGACCTCATACTTAGCAGCAGCGCATGTTTTCACTAGAGCAATGAGTCAGTTGATTAATATTAAGAGTTAAGTAGTAATTTGGTCAACTAAATACTAGGTCCCACGGTGGGCGCCAATAAGAAAAACCTTACTGGCGCCCAATTGGGACAATACTTAAGCAGTTAGCCTTTTTTTTTAATGCAGATGATTTTCAATGTAGCTAGCCTCCAGCAACAGCGGTTGGTTGTTGGTAAATTAGTTGGTTAGATATCGACACTTAATGAGGCCATCGCTGTACCCTGAATATTGAATCATCCGTTTGTAACCACTTGTTCTACTAAGCAGTCTCAAGCCTTGTCCCGGCTGTTTTAGGGTTGTCTTGCAGTCTAACCGGATGCAGCTGAATATCAATATTTTACATGGAGCGACTGCCTATCTGACCTCCACAAGTTCCAGTTTCATTGGAATCAAGCTTTCAGCTCTAGAGCATCCCATACGCCTTTCCTCTCAACGAAGTACAATTTATTTATCCACGGATACAGCTCAAAATACAAACCAAACCTTTAAATTCAAATTATATTTATTCTCCTTAAAATCTTAATGCTACTCCCAGTCACAAATCTAACCACCGTATACACAAACGACACTTAATTTTAAGATGTTCTTAAGTCGTTCTGTCGCTACATTATATCTGTGTGACAGAGACCACACGAGACTTAAAATTGAGTGGCGCATGCGCCACTCAATTCAAAAATATAGATACACTCTGAAGCTTCGGCTTCCTAAGAAAGTGGTGAACAGTCACACAATAAAGACTGTCCAAATAAAGAGCGTTTTTTGACACCTTTATGTGTGTGATACTGCTGAAAATTACTGATTTTCAGGATAGCCGTTATAACATGACGGAACCGTTCTTCTAGGGAACCATAGCTTAAGGCAGGGATCTATAAACCTTACTTAGCCCGCGCTTTAGCTTAAACATGTTCCCATCTCTATCTTGCACATATAGGTTGACAGTTGTGCGACAGTAACAAAAATAATGCTTAGCCAAAGTAAGTAAAGGTGATAGATCTTGGCCGAAGTCTTGGAAGTCGCAGTCTACTCAGAGTCGCTAGAGTCGGAAGCGGCTTCGGCGACTTCAGCGGTGAACTTGTACTCTTGGTCAGCCCCTAAGTAGGCGTCTGACATGAAGTACAAAGTGTAGGTGTGGCGACCTGAACTGCCGCATACGAAGTCTAACCGGACCTGGGGAAAGAGAGAATAGAAACTTTAATTAATTTAATCCCACGTTGTAAAATGTGAGATTTTCAATGTTGTGTGTTTATGTTGTTGTGTTGTTGTTTTGTTGTTGAATGTTGTTGTTGTGGTTGTTGTTTTGTTGTGTTGTTGTTGTTTTTGATGTTGTTGATGTTGACTGTATTTTTATTATAGAAAGTTCACTTAGCATAATGACGTTATACTAGCTCATCTATTCAATAAAATATCAAAATTTGTAATCTATTGTTAAACGGGAACAATTCTCGACTGACAAATGGTTTCGCAGTTTGGCAGACTTTGTGTATGGTTTTGATAATACATATTTTGAATGAATCAATAAAGTAATATCCATACCGCAGTGCCTAAAGACGAAAGTCTTCAACGCGTGCGTCCTACCAGATATGACTTACGGAGCCGAAACGTGGACACTCACGGTGAGACCGGTCCATAAGTTTAAAGTCGCTCAGCGAGCTATAGAGAGGGCTATCTGAAGTTTCTCTGAAGGATAAAATCCGAAACGAGGTTATCCGCCAGAGAACCAGGGTAACCGACATAGCCCAAAGACTAAGCAAGCTGAAGTGGCAATGGGCTGCTCACATCACTCGCAGAGCCGACAATCGTTGGGGAAAAAGAGTTCTAGAGTCGGTACCGCGTTTAGGCAAACGTAGTGCGTGACGGCGGCCGGCCAGGTGAAGTGACGACTTGTGAAAGGCGGCTGGCAGAGACTGGATGGGGAGAGCCGAGGATCGGGCTCAGTGGCGTTCACTAGGAGAGGCCTAGGCCCAGCAGTGGACGAATATAGGCGGATGATGATGATGAATAAAGCAATATTATGCTCATATGGATATATGCCTATTTATTTATGTTACGTATTAGACCGATAATTAAATAAACCGACCTTAATTAAACCGATTCTGTAAAGATAACGCTTTTTAAGGCCTTCTGCCAGTCGTTTTACACGTGCAGCCTGTGGACCAAGTATACCCAGCGGGCCCTTAGCGACCTGCGCGTCCAGTACAATAACGCTTTCAGGGTGCTTTTGGGGTTGCCGTGGCGATGTAGCGCGTCAGGGATGTTTGCGGAGGCGCGCGTCGACGGGTTCGCCGCGATCATGCGGAAGCGATGCGCATCCATGATGGCGCGCTTGCGCTCCTGCTCCAATGGCATCCTGAATGTGTTTTCAGACCGTTGGGATTCTCCCCTCTTACAGCGGTGGATATGTATTCAGAAACATTAGTGTACCATTGAACGAACTGTTCAATGGTACATTGGTTGTTTATTATTATTAATTTAATTTATTACTAACATTAGGCTACGCTATACTGCTACTAACACTATATGGATGTTTATCTGAAATAAAATATTTGAATTTGAATTTGAATTAGTAGTGGTGAAACTACTGGTTTTACGAAATAGCCCCCACTTGGGCGACAATAAGATTTTTTACTGGCACCCACCGTGGTCCCGCTTAGTTTAGTGGAGCGACACAGCCACTGAAATTACGTGACGCAAATTCGGCCTGATATGAAGCAAGTAATTTAAAAAGCATTGCAGACGTGAGAATCCAAAGGCAAAACAGACTGTTTACATTTGGATTTGAAACTTCCTTCAAACCGCACGCTGACTGCAAGCGTACTGCACAGTCGGTTGAGTGTTTCGATGCAGTTATATGAACTGCAATAGGACTGCATCCAAACTGCAATTTTGCAGCTGGCTAGCAGCTTAAATGCAGTCCATCTACTTAGATACTAAGCACGTTGACCTTCCGTCTCGTTTTTTCAATAGATGTATCGATAGACCTGAGGTCAAATAGTCAAGAACAAAAATATGTATGCAAGTTTTTCAGTATTGGTAAAAAAAAAAAAAAAAGTATACGTTCGAAGATGCTATATGCACAACACGTGATAAATCACCTTTAGGAGAAAATGGTCCTTGACTGTGCAACCCTAAACCCTTAGTGTCCCACTATGGGCGCCAATAAGAAAATCTTGTTGGCGCCCAAGTGGGACAAAAATAATTAAGCCGCCAATATAGACAAACTTAATAGTATCTTACCTTAGCACTGCGCGCGAGTGACACCCTCTTAATAGAGAGCAGAGTATTGCTCTTTGGATCACCGATGACCACCCACCAACCTTCCTCGCGTTTCTGAAATAATTAGAAAAATCATATAGTACAAACTTTTAAGAGACACATTGAAACTTTTGCCATTGACCCCATCTGCGGAAACGCCTATAGTCTGTTTTTTTTTTTTACAAACGTGTACCGAGTATGTCTCTCGCACATTTCCGATATTGACAGAGTGAGATGGGTCATTGGTCGGGGTGGGGCCAACGTCTTTGTTCTTATTTTGAAATTTTTAAGGCCCGTTCATATTGAAACTACTAAAATTTACTGTAGAGAAACATGAATTATTATTTAAAATTTCAATTTGCATACTTAGTATATTCGTAACAAAATTTTCTGTTCGCGTTATATGATATTTTCATAAATAAATAATAATATAATCAGACTCTTGAAATTATTTAAACAAATTGCATATCATTTGTTTTGCTGTAGATTTCAAAGGGCGCTTAACTACAAGACACATGTTCGCTATGACTCGCGCACAAACAATATCGTCTGATTCACTCACTAAAACACGTGTGACGCGCAGGCGCAGGTAGTCGATGACTCAACTGAATGTATATGTACCTACAGCGTTTGTGTGGAACGGACTTTATGTTGATTACGTGGACCAATAGAAACGCAGTCTAAGTTTTCGGTACCGTTTGTTAAAAAAAACAGACTATAGCGTCGCTCCTAAACTTAGGTTCAACGCCACCAAGCAATGACTAACAACTAAAATTTAACGTAGTTAAACGAAAAGGACCCAACCCACAAATGGCCAAAAATTAATTGTGCATACCAACACACTCTTTGTAGTTAAAACTTTCATAATATCACAACACAGTCCAAGTAAAATTTATCGCAACATCATGTTGCGTTTAAATTTTACTTGGATTGTTTGACTAGAATCAATTCTATTTTCTTGTAAATGTTGACGTTCAAAATTGCCTTTTATGTGCCTATTTGATAAATGATTTGACTTTGACTGCGAGATATTTCTAGTATGTATCTTACCTGAGGGAAGAAAGGTGCGATGACCGGCCCGACAATATCGTCTTCTCTCTCTAATGACACTTCTACCACTATCGGCTTCCCGGCACGAAGGTGACGCTCGTTCTTAACCTGGAAAATGTAAATATTTATTAAAAAACAATTACAATAATAGGTAAATAAAAAAAACCTCCCGACACAAAAAAGAGCTGATGACCTTGAAATGGCTGAACCGATTTTGATAAAACATGTCTAAGAACCACCGCTAGAAAACCTGCTTTCAAATTAAAAACACCGCATCTAAATCGGTTCAGCCGTTTATGAGCTACGGTGCCACAGACACACACATAGCGGTGAAACTTTTGTCACCCCTCTTTTTGCGTCGGGGCTTAAAAATAACTAGATACGACTGATTGTAGAAACGAATATCGGATTTTAATGATGACTTCAAAAGGCCAAGTGCGTAGTAATTGCAAATTGACAGAGTTTTAATGTTATTGTGTGGCAACTGCAATGCTAAAAACAACGGAATGTAGTTGTTATAACTCCGACACCCTTTAACCGATAGAATCCCGGTGGCCCTCTGTAGGGCCGGTATGTCGCCCATACCGTCAAGCCCCGCTGGCCCTCTAGAGGGTCCCGCGGTCGTGCGGTTAAATAATCATCATTATTGCTTCTAAATGAGGGCTAATATCGTCTTTTGAGCATTTCACTGTACGGGCTTTTTTTTTAGGGTAACGAACTGTCTTGTTCCACGACATACCGGCCCTACAGAGGGCCACCGGGATTCTATCGGTTAAGGGGGTAGCGCCAGGGTAGCCCGCGAAATTCAAATTTTCTTACGTTTTTTGCAATTTGCATGTCAATATCAAGTTGTATGTTGATCTAAATATGATTCGCGGCCGTAACAAATATGTATTTATAGAATTGTAATCACAAAAATCATCAATACATCTCTTTAAGTTCATATTACCCTATTGAACGATTATTTCATGAAATCTTGACATTGAGGCCAATTCTAACTTATGGAGTTGTATTGCTGATTCTAATGATTATAATTCTGTAAAGCCATATTTGTTACGGGCGCGAATCATATTTTAATCAACATACAACCTGACACTGACCTGCAAATTGCAAAAAAAGTAAGAAATTTTGAATTTCGCGGGCTACCTTGGCGCATCCCCCTTAATAAACTGAAGAGTTATGGTGGCAGTCCTTCACCAACCGAACACCATCGCAAAAAGTTCTATTGCAGTGTATGAAGTTCATGTTATGGCAAAAATTTCACTGCAAATGTGACACAATAGAATAGAATACTCTTTACTATGTACACCATAAAAATTACAGATATAAATGTAGAAATTTTACATAGGGTGACACAATGGGCGGTCTTATCGCTGCTAAAAGCGATCTTTAGGTAAACTGGTCACAGCTTCCCCAGGTATAATTTAACGGAACTGCTATTCCAGTAAGCGAAAAGGTTAAGAACCTTGGGGTTTGGATCGACAAACATCTTTCTTGGGGTCCTCAGTTGCAGGGCGTAAGTCGCAAAATTTTTGCATCTGGTAAGTCCCTGAGACGATTGCGGAACTTTCTTCCGACTGCCACTAAAACTGCGCTTGCACAATCCCTTTTACTTCCCATCCTTGACTACGCTGATGTCAGTTATCTCGACCTCACTGAGGCTCAACTAGATAAACTTGAGCGACTTCAAAACTTGAGCTTGCTTGACTTGAGCGGCTTTTGCATTAGATTTATATTTGGCCTGCGCAAATATGATCACATTTCTGAATTTCGTACAAAGCTCAATTGGCTTCCCTACGATATATAGACGATATATCGTAGGTAATAGGACGATATATCGATAATATCGATATACGCCTAGATTATACGACGATAGATAAAATAATGGGAATTCTCACCTCATACGTGAGCTCTACGTTCGGATATCTGTTACAGAAGCGCGCAACGTCGGCCATCTCTGTCGGGGACAGTTGTAACAGCTTCGCGCGAGCGTTGTCTTCCAACTCCATCACGTCAAATACCGTCTCAACACCCTGTGGGGGAAATATATTGTTATTTAGTTTGTTTTTTCGAATGTACGGCCAACGGCACGACAGTTGTAAAAAGAAAGAAAAATACACCTTAAAACTATAAAAACCGGCCAAGTGCGACTCGGACTCGCGCATGAAGGGTTCCGTACCATTAACTATAAAAACGGTAAAAAAATCGCATTTGTTGTAAGGGAGCCCCCCTTAAATATGTATTTTATTTTGTTTTGTTTTTAGTATTTGTTGTTATAGCGGCAACAGAAATATATAATTTGTGAAAATTTCAACATCTAGCTATCGCGATTCTTGATATACAGCCTGGTGACAGACAGACGGACGGACAGACAGCGAAGTCTTAGTAATAGGGTCCCGTTTTTACCCTTTGGGTACGGAACCCTAAAAAACAAAAAACAATTATTGTAATGTCAACATGTCAGGTGACAAGGTGAACGGTCAGTGCTCCACATTACCTGACCCCTCTTACAAAGAAGAAGAGGGGAAGAGGGGTCAGGTTATGCAGAACACTGGCTGTACCATCTGACGCAGCTGCAACCCACGAGTGCCATACGCTAGAATAATAAACACGTACTCCACCACTAGAACTAGTGGTGGAGTACGTGTTTATTATTCTAGCGTATGGCACTCGTGGGTTGCAGCTGCGTCAGATGGTACAGCCAGTGTTCTGCATAACCTGACCCCTCTTCCCCTCTTCTTCTTTGTAAGAGGGGTCAGGTAATGTGGAGCACTGACCGTTCACCTTGTCACCTGACATGTTGACATTACAATAATTGTTTTTTGTTTTTTAGAACCACGAAAACCAACCTTACTGCTAGGGAAAAAACTTTTTTACAAAAAAAAAAAAAAAAACCATCGACTTCCAAAAAATACTGAAAAATACCTTTAATTTCGGAAGTCGGTGTCTTTGGTTTTGTATTTTCGTTTTTGGTCACCTACCCCACACACATTCATATACCACTAAGTACTTGATATGTAAATAACCGCGACAAGAAATTATTAAAACATCATCAATATAAACTAAGTGGAAAAAATACGCAGTATTAAGGATAACTCAAAAACTCCTGATCAGAACCTGATCAAATTTATATGGGACCATATGAGAAGCTTTCAAATAAAAAAAGAATCATCCAATTCGGTTCACCTAGAAAAAAGCTCTGAGTTAACACACATTAAAAAAAAAACATACAGTCGAATTGAGGACCTCCTCCTTTTTTTGATAAATGATTTTATTTCTGTATCTGTGTAATATTATTGCTCTGTAGGATTTTCAACTCTCGGCGCTGAGCGGATCGTAAAAAACCCAACAGTGAGATTTTAATTACTGTTAGTGGAAACAGGGATTATTTTTATATACCTTATTTATAGTTTTCTCTGAATTAAATGATAATTTATTTTATTTATTACTAGCGACCTGCCCCGACTTCGCCCGGGTAGCAAAGCGTAATATAATATAGCCATGTCACCCGGAGATAGTGTAGCTTCCCAACAGTGAAAGAATTTTTTAAATCGGTTCAGTAGTTTCGGAACCTTTTCAATACAAACAAACAATCATATCTTTTCTCTTTATATATATATGCTATTAAATTGTAGCTTATATGAAACGTTTGTATTTTTAACATAGCGCCATCTATTGAATACTTACTCAATCCAGTCAATAGATATCGATATCGATATTCGATCGTCGGTTATCGATATCGTCGATAGATATGTCCATCTGTTAGAATCGTTTAGAGCTAACAGATAATTGTGACTGTCAAATAATAGACAAATAATTAGCAATAAAATAATATTGCGACTATAAATTGAGATGTAAGCTAGGATAGCTTACATCTCAATTTATAGTCGCAATATTATTTTAATCTTTCAAGTTATCTTTCAAGTTGGATCAAATTGCACACGGTGTGCAAATCAAATTTAAAATAGGTTCAGTAGTTTAGGAGTCCATCGCGGACAAACAACGTGACACGTAATTTTTATATATATAATAAAGATTTTACCATTATCATGTCCATGATATTAGATAATGTCCATTTTAGAAATAGCGAAAGATCCGTGCTTGTCAACAATCGTTAATCATTGTAAATAACCCATGATGGTCGATACAAGCCTGCACAGTCACAATCTGAATCATTTTGAAGGATATTGCTAATCCATTGCTTCATATGTTCGAAAAATCTGTTTGCTCAACAACGTAAACAACGCAATGAATGTTGTTGAACTGTCAAAATGAAAGTCATTGCTACTGTTAGTGTGTTACCCAATTACCCCGCTGTTCTAGAAACATCGAAGTGTCCATGCTGGCGAACAATAACCCAGGATAGTCGAAAATGGGTCATGCTGGCACGTGATAGCCGTAATTCCCGTACCTTTTCGGAGCAGCGCTGCACCAGTTCGGGCGTGAAGTGCGGCAGCTGGCGCAGGTAGGAGTCCTTGGCCCACATCGCCTGCGTCACCATCTGCGCCAGCTCCATGGCCGCCACGGCCGGCGACAGCCAGCCGCTGCTCGACACCACGTCCACGCAGGCGCAGATGAGGCGGATGGCCTGTGCGGAACAATATGTTACGATAAAAAAAAAAATATTAGCCTGTATTTACAACCTAAAATAATAAACTTAAATTTAAAAAAAACTCCTTTTCAAAGATTGACGTGCGTGATTGTTTTGTATTGTTAATCAATTTCATATTTTTTATTTTTTTTATTCTGATGATTATTTTATTTGCAATTTTGATTTTAATTCTGATGTTTATTTATTTTTTAACTTAATTCTAATTTTAAATCTTGATTATTTTAAATCCGAATATTTATTTTTATTTTTTATGTTTTATTTTTCAAGTGTTTTAATTGTTTTGTTTTTTTTTTAATGCTGTATTGTAATTTTAATGTAATTTTAATTTATAACGCATGTTTTGTCTGTTCTTTTTCTATGGACCATGGTCTGAAAATAAAGTATTTTATTATTATTATTAATAAGTCTTTCAGAATGTTTGTACTGAGTGTATGCCAAATGAA
The DNA here is from genome assembly GCA_917490735.1 of Dryobotodes eremita. Taxonomy (NCBI): domain Eukaryota; kingdom Metazoa; phylum Arthropoda; class Insecta; order Lepidoptera; family Noctuidae; genus Dryobotodes; species Dryobotodes eremita. Next base: position 11,241,237 of record OU823269.1, on the reverse strand, counting down.
GGTATTCAAGTAGTTTTCAAGTAGAGATTCGCTTTCACGTGCGAGACAAATGTCACACCTTACGACAAACCATTCACTCGTGTAATCAAAGGGTCAGTCAGCGCAGGCTGACCAGCAATGAGCATGAGTAGTTTTTCATTGAGAATGAACTCAATCACAACTGAAATTGTGCCATGAAACTGAAATTATACCATGGGAAGAACTATGTCTCGTGCCTGACCAATGTTCTAAAATATACATTATTTTTATTATATTAATATGTGAAGCAAAAACTTTGTACCCATTTTTACGAAAATTGCGCGGACGGAGGAGTATGAAATTTCGCACACTTATAGTTTATATAGAGGAGTGCAGAATGCTAATATTTTTTTTAAATTTTGCATATAAAAAACATTAAATCAATAAAAAAAACATTACACACACTACCATATATTTGACACACACGCATGTAATGCAATGTAAACAAACGGTTGCTATGGATTCAGATGACCAAGTAAAGGTTTATAAAAAATAAAGAGTTTAATGAAACCTATTTTTTTTTATCCTACAATTTGTCTAATAGATATTTGTGCTTTATTTATAACTAGCTTTTGCCCGCGGCTTCGCTCGCGTTAATTTAGACTTTGACTATCAATTCGGGTTATAATTCAATCATGATCGGAAGACACGTGGCGCCATCTATTATCATAAGAAAGTTATTGTTGTTTTCCTCGGGAACAGTACTTTTTTTCGGGATGAAAGGTACCCTATGTCCGTTTCTGTACACCTGACAACGTATATGCAAAATTTCAGGATGATTGGTTCAGTGATTTAGGCGTGAAAAGGTAACAAACAAACAAACAAACAAACTTACTTTCGCATTTATAATATTAGTTAGGAAAAGTTAGGAAATCAGGATTAGGATAATTCTCAAGTACATAAATATTAGTTAGGAAGTTAGGATGAATTAAGGTCGAATTTCGACCAATGGGCGACCTCTAGTTATTTTTATTACCTTAGCTAGTACAAGGGCGGTGTCGGCTTGTAACTCAGCCGGCAGCTGCATCCTAGAGAGGTGAGCTTGCAGCAACACGTGCGCTTTCACGTGCGGGTCGTTGTACTTCACGTTGCCGCCAGATGCCGCTGTTGGTTTGTGTGGTACTCTGTGGAAAGAAAAGTAGATATAGAAACTGTAGAAATTGTTCGAAAGAGTTGCCTTGGCCGTGGCGCACAGGCAAATGAAGGAACACGGGTGGGTTTTAGTCAGGTAAGAGTCTGACACGCCCTTCCGCTCCGCCCAGAGCGGGAGAGGTTATTTGAAGATGGCCAAACCAAAAAAAAAAATATATATATATATAGAAACTATAAACATTAAACTAAAAACAACTTCAATTATAACTACAAATATTTTATTTTTATAATATATTATGTTACTCACACATATTTAATTTAATATTTTATTATATTTATTTATTAATTCTTTATCTACTTGACGAAGAATGGCCCTACGGGTTTGGTCCCATAGCCAAACCCGTAGGGCCATTCTCCGTCAAGTTACACTGAGCTAGAAAAATAACTTTTTCATACTTATTTGATACGGGTTTAAGAGTGATGTAATGAATTTACGCACCGGCTTAAAGCAACAACTTGAAGCTGTGTTTCTTTTAATTTTTGTTGTATTTTTCAATAAACAGGGTGAAAAGACCCACCACATATCCGTTCTCTACGCATTCTGTACATCAAACTAAATATAAAAAAATAATAATAAACATTCTGTACACGCAAAGGTACAGGAGTTAGGAGGGTATTTAATTTTTTTTTTTTTTGGTATGGCAGCTCGTAGTTTTGACCACTGAGGGTCCTGGCTACTTAACCGAACTGTCCTGTGGGTGCCTTTAAGATTTTACTCAAAAGAGCCTCCAGCCAGGAGCGGAATTTTTAATACTAAAACTTATATTTAAATGACCGCACGCTAAGGGCACCCCCTGTGGGGTACGGACCTCGGCTTAGGGCGTCACTGAGAGAGGGCAGCGAGTGGGGACAGGCTGGATCGAAAGGTTTATAATTTCATGATTATTATCAGGGGAATTTAAAGCTACAGGCTCAGCTACAGCGCGGGCTGAGGCCTCACCGGACTGGGGGTATTTAATGTTAAGTTATCTAAATATATAAAAAATCTCGTGTCAAGGTGTTTGTGGTCGCACTCCTCCGAAACGGCTCGACCGATTTTTATGATTTTTTTAATGTATATTTAGTAGGTATGAGAATAGGGCGTAAAGTACACTGGCGTGCAATAAAATTGACCTACCCCGTGCTCTTCGATTTGAAACAATATAATTCAACAAGGTTTACTAACAATAACCTAATATATTGTATACTAAAACCTTCCTGAAAGTATGTAGATTACGTTAGTTAAAGAATTATCAAAACTGATTTATAAGTTTGTGAAAAAATCACGAACTTACAAACATGGGGGTTCGAATAAAGCACCTCCTTTTTTTGAAGTCCGTTAAAATATCAAGTTAAATTAAACGAACAGAAATAAACAAAATTATTCTTTTGTCCATTTCATTGGCAATAAAAAGTCACGCACTTTATCCGAGCAAAAGTGAGCGATGAGGACATCTGAAGAATTGAGTCGATCTTTTTAAGAATATTGCCTTTATCAAATTATAGTGTATGTGCAAATAGACTGTACCTTACCTACCTTCACACAATATAAATTAATAAATTATATTCATTAAGATTTTTGAGATATCGTCTCTCAAATTGAAAGCACGCGCGGGCCGATTTTTTTGCACACCAGTGTATATTTCATACCAAAAAAAATGCACAACGTTTGCCGGGTCAGCTAGTCTTTATATATATAAAAATTACGTGTCACGTTGTTTGTCCGCGATGGACTCCTAAACTACTGAACCGATTTTAAATTTGATTTGCTCACCGTGTGCAATTTGATCCAACTTGAAAGATAGGATAGCTTACATCTCAATTTATAGTCGCAATATTATTTTATTGCAAATTATTTGTCTATTATTTGACAGTCAAAACTATCTGTTAGCTCTAAACGATTCTAACAGATGGCGATATCTATTGACTGGATTGAGTAAGTATTTAATAGATGGCGCTATGTTAAAAATACAAACGTTTCATATAAGCTACAATTTAATAGCATAACCACCACGTGTTGCTGAGGCTAAGGTATAACCTAAATATATTTTGTAATAAACGAAATACAATGAAATAATATTAAAAAGAGAAAAGATATGATGATGATTCTTTCACTGTTGGGAAGCTACACTATCTCCGGGTGACATAGGCTATATTATATTATGCTTTGCTACCCGGGCGAAGCCGGGGCGGGTCGCTAGTAACATATAAAAATAACTTATAACTTACTTGGCAGCCAGAGCTTTAATGATATTCTCCTCGCGATGTCTGATGCAGAGCTCTGAGTATTCCGCAGCCGAGGATATGATCTCCAGTAGACCGCGGATCTTCGTTTTGTTTGTGAGAGACAAACTGAAGAGTTCTGTAACAAAATTAATGGATTAAACGATTTGAACTTAAATTATATAACTTTTATTAGTGAGATGACTTTACTGTTGAAGACAACTAAAGAAAAGAACGAAAAAAAGAAAATACATTTATTTGCGGTAAACATGACGCAAAGATAAAACACACAAACACAAAAAAGAACGAGTTGGGGAAAAATATGCGTCACATTCACGCAAAACGGCAATCGCTCAGCATAATGCTACGACCCTATGCGAGACAGAGCCCCAGCGCTGGTAACTGTAAAGTTAGCTGAAGGAAAGAGCCTTTTTGTTTATAGTTAATTAAAACGGTAACACCAATTACATTAATTAACATAGAAATTTATATTTTGAATAGTTTTGAATTTTTTTTCATAGTTCTGTAGCGGCATCTACAAACGCCACATGCGAGCTACGCGTCATACTGACGTCACGTAAAATCCTGCATCGCGCAAGCAGAGTTTACCGCGCTACTAGCATATATACAACGTCCCGACATCAAAACGTCGGGCAGTTGCCCACCAGACACAACACCCGTCTGGTCGGAGGATCCTCCCTTTTCCATAGAGTATGAGTGAACTTTACACCCTGTTCCTCATACCTCTATAGTTCTCGCATATAGAAGCAACAAGAATAATGAACCAGGATTTTGTAAAATCTTGATTTAAAAAGAGTGTCCTTGAAGTTTCTTGAAATATGAGTTGAAAAATATGTTGTATCGTGTTTATATATCGATAACAATTACGTCTGTAAAGTTTACACAAAAAAAAAATAAAAAAATAAACTGATATTTCAAACTGCGGTCGATGACCCCACAGCAAAAATCATTTAATTAATGTATATCATGTTTAGATAACGATACCCATCGCGTCTGCGAAGTTTCGCTAGCTAATTTAATTTGACCCTGTATACAGAACCCTGTAGACAGTGTGGGTGTGTGTGTGTGCGTGTGTGTGCGTGTGTGTGCGTGTGTGTGCCTGTGTGATTGCGTGTGTGTGTGATTGCGTGTGTGTGTGATTGCGTGTGTGTGTGAGTGCTTGTGTGTGTATGTGCGTGTGAGTGCTTGTGTGTGTATGTGCGTGTGAGTGCTTGTGTGTGTATGTGCGTGTGAGTGCGTGTGTGTATGTGCGTGTTAGTGCGTGTGTGTATGTGCATGTGAGTGCGTGTGAGTGCATGTGTGGTCGTGTGTGGTCGTGTGTGTACGTGTGTGTGCGTGTGTGTGTATTAATCTACAGTCTATGCCATCTTACCTATGGTGGTATAGTTGATGTAATAGTAAGAAGCGATCATGCCGAGATTGAGAGGCTGCACGTCCATGTCATCTTCTATGGCGATGCACTTTGATTGTTCCAAATCTGTTAACGTTGTTTCTACAAGCTCTGACAGGTGGTCTGATAGATGTCTGTGGAGAGAAATAGACTTTATTAAGGGCTAAAATATATAACACAATATCACGCTTTTATTCCCCGAAGGGTTAGGCAGTACAGCAGAACATGAGGTTTTGGATTAGAGTTCCTGGTCGGGAAAATTATTTGGTTTTTCCATCTGAAATTTCAAAGTAGCAGCCCGGAGTCTGGATTTGTACCCGGTTGATGGCAATAAACTCGCCCCCTATTACATGGGACTTAAACATAACTAGCGAAATTTATAGTGTACTATAGGCACACCCAAGTGTACAAACACGCTTTGCATGTAATCGCAGGAGCTCTCGATACCGTCCGAGAATAACGAAGTCAGAAGTGTGTGATAAGCAGTGATTTGAATAGGTAGAGCTAATATACCTAAAGTTCAAAGAACAGACAAAAAAGTGGAGACTTCCTTACAACATTTTTTTTTTCGGAATATTTGTTCCGGATTTCGGGACATCACTTAAGTACATTTAATATTAATGTTACTTATACAGTAAACTAATTGAATTCATTTTCCTTTTTCACAGACTTCAAAATGAAGGAGAACGTTCTCAAAAAACCAGTGAATACTTTTTCTATTGTTATTAATTCAGGTAAAGAACTGGGTCCGCCTCATGTTTTCATTTCCCAGAATAGCCAAAATTTCTGTCTCTTTCTAAATTTTGTTTGTCACTGGTAAACTATGACAAAAGGGTTGAGGGGTAGAGGAATGTTTCGCATGCCAAGCGTCGATAAATGGTATGAAAACATATAAAATTCTTTTTTTTACCTTTACCTTGTTAGTTATATAATTATTATAGCTGGTATGTAAATTACATTAGCTTCCGCGCTTACTTACATCGTTCAAACGAAGATAAGAGAGATTACCTTAATTTTTTTTAAACAATAAAATACGTGCATACTCTTTTTTTTAAACAGAAACAGGAAATGAATTAGATAGTTGTTTTACTTTATAAATTTTAGTTTTACTTAAGTAATGTTCTGAAACCCGGGCCATTAGACCCGAAAAAATATTTTGTCGTTAGGCGTCTCCACTTTGTCTCTGTTCTTTTTAGAACTTTAGGTGTATTAGCTCTACCTATCCTGATCACTGGTGATAAGGCAACGGTGAGGTTTAAAAGATGTAGGGACAAAAATTGAAAAGAGTATGCGTAGATGGTTTGGTCATGTTGAGAAAATGAATGTGAGTGGTGAGTGAGTGAGTGAAGATGTGAGTCGAAACGCCGGGAGGGGACGCGCTAGGAGGACATATAGTGGCCTTATTGGTGATGTTCTTCAGAAAGGTCAGGTGCGTAGTACTCGCAACCGGCGTGCGTGTATGACCAGATGTATGAACGTAATAGAGGCAAAAGGAGTATGTAAGGATCGTAGCAGGTGACGTTCTGTAGTTTCTGCCTACCCCCATGGGAAGAAGGCGTGTGTTTATGTATGTAAGTATGTGTGTGTGTGTGTTTGATATGTACTGACGCTACTCGAGTTCACGCACACATTTACAGCGTGTTTGTACACTTGGTTACCACAAGTAAAGCGCGCATCGCTTGGTGAGATAAAAGTACTGTTATACATTCGGCTTTTTACAAAACAAGACTTGTCATCAGTCTCAGTTTTAAACCATCTTCTTTTATTCTTTATTGTATAAATAACAAAAACATTAGTTACAATATTAAGACACCTTATGTACAGTTACCAAAGGAGATAATTATCCAGGGTCGCCGGATATAGTTGGAAGTTTAGTGAGAAACCGATGAATATTTTCGAATGAAATATAATTTGATAAATTACCAGTTTGTTTTCTATTAATTGAATTTTATTTTATTCGAAAACATTCATCGGTTTCTTAACAAACTTCAACTATATCCGGCGAGCCTGGATAATTTTCTTTTTTGCAAATTTTACATACAAAGGCGTATAAATCGTTATTTCGTCCTGCACTCTAATTACGTAACAGACTATCTATCACAATCTGATCATTTTGAAGCCTATTGCTAATCCATTGCTTCATATGTTCGAAAAAATTGTCTGCTCAGCAACGTAAATAACGCAATGGATGTTGTTGAACTGTCAAAATGAAACCCATTCCTACTGTTAGTGTGTTACGTAATTACCCCGCTGTTAAAACGTGGACCAGAGTTGAAACTCAATTCGTAACGTGGCGGATAGTGTTCTGTAGTTTCTGCCTAAAGATATTTTACCCCCGACTGCTAAAAAGGGTTATATTTTTCATCTTACCTGTGTGTAACTCCCTGCAAGTTGTAATAGTTGGGGTTCTGGGTCAGTCGGCGATACAAGAACGTCCAAGTGAGGTAGTCTACGGCATCCTGTTTGTTTTCTATGGTCTTGGTAACGATTTCAGCGTTCATGTGGTCGTGTAGTCTGTGGTCGAGGTGGCTCTGCAAAGGATAAAAGGAAAATAAGTTTATTTTTTTCATAATATTAGGAAAAGTAAAGAAAATACAGGGTGGTAGTGACATCGACGCGCAAGCTGTAACCATGAATTCAGCACATCATTCTAGACCCCCTAGCGCAGCAATTTTCAGTCGATTATCAAAAAAAAAAAAAACTTCTGTTTCATAGAAAAAAAACAACACCTACGCAATTGATGACGGCACGGTTGGCGCAGTGGTTAAGCGATAGACTGCTGCGCTGCGTGTCACGGGTTCGATTCCCGCATGGAACAAATATTTGTATGACCTAGAAGTAGTTGTTCCGGGTCTGGCTGTTTGTGTATGTGAGTTAAATGTTTGTAAACGCACCCACAATACAAGAGAAGTTCCTAGTGTGGGGCAACGTATAAAAAAATGTATGGAAAAGCAATTTTTTTTTTTTAAACGACCAACTGAGAATGTCAATGCAGGGGGGGTTAAAAATCATGTACTGAATCCATGGTAACAGGTTGGGACTCTTGAATGACATTGATAAGGGGATGTTCTTGGAAAACATTAGTGAAAAATGTTTTGCACTGAAAATGAGGATGGCAGTGTTAGTTCAGACTTTCGCCATGCGCTAAATGATCCTTATACAACTGCAAAATAACTGTAAAAGTTAATTCTGAGGTGACGGCCCGTGATAGTCTTTAATTACCCATCTTAGGGTCAGTGGGTCGTCTTAGGGGCGGAGTAGTAGTAAATGCAGTATACGCTTAGGGGCACTATGAGCAGCAAATGAAAAAAAAAACATTGGGACCAAATATTTTCAACAAAAAATCTTTCGGAAATCTACCAATTTTATTTCAGTATCGGGTTAACCCTGACCATAGAAACCATTAATGTTCTGAAAAGCATGGCCCTACGACGCACGTAGGCGTAGTCAACGAAGCTTCGCTATGCGGGGCTCCTACTTCTGAATAGTTAAAAAAAAAAAAACACGAAGGATGGCCGGGTATTTGTTCGCTCTCTCACTAGACCCCGCCATCCCCTTCGAACCTAACCTGTCCGAATCGGGGTGCCTTAAGTCCCGAGTTCGCTTCGCTCGCTCTTGCATCCTAAGTTTTAAAAAGATCCCTTCGACATCATTTTTACGACAAACGGCTGGTCGTAGACAAAAAAACACCGCGACGCTTTTAGCCTTATATTTAGGTGTTCTTTACGATAGAATTGAGAAACTTAAGTAAATTTCCTAACCTAACCTTAAAAAATTATAAAAAATTCTAAGTCCTCGCTCCATAACGCCCTTTTTTTTTTTTGTTAGGAAATCTTCAAATGACCTCTACCGCTCTGGGCGGAGCGGAATGGCGTGTCAGACTTGTAGCGGCATCTACAACGCCACATGCGAGCTACGCGTCAGACTGACGCCACGCAAAATCCTGCATCGCGAAAGCAGAGTTTACCGCGCAACTAGCATATATACAACATCCCGACATCAACCGTTGGGCAGTTGCCCACCAGACACGACACCCGTCTGGTCGGAGGATCCTCCCTTTTCTATAGAGTATGAGTGAACTTTACACCCTGTTCCTCATACCTCTATAGACTCTTACTGACTAAAACCCACCCGTGTTCCTTCAGTTGCCTGTGCGCCAGGGCCACGGTAACTCTTTTGAACAATCCGCGACCCCGGCAGGCATCGGTCCTATCGGACCCCGTCAATGTTGCTGACATCTCTTTGAGGCGCGCGTGGAACACGACGCGCCGTGGACCCGGGCCTGGTCCTTACCGGACGGCGAGCTGCCCATTGCTCGCCGTCCGCAAGCCCGCGCCTACGGTAAGGCTACACTCCAACCCACCTTAGAAATACCAAGAGGTCCATTCCGGCCAACAATGACCCGTGGTGATCGACCATAGCCAATCTTATTTTTTTTTTTTTTTTACCTCTAACGGCAGGCAATCGTTCAGCAGCTTGGTGAAGAACGTTTTGTGATGCGCCACACACATCAGTACGGCGACCGCATGTTCGTCTTCTAAAGGCCTGCAGGCGCGCCCCACCATTTGTAGAACAGTAGTGATCGGGTACTGCTCGTAGGCATGGAGTTTGCCGTTATAACTGTGAAAAAGAGAAATATTGTTAGAATTTTATCGAATTACAGTGTATTATAAAGAACGGACACCCATCTTTGGATTAACTGCGAAGAGAGCAGCTTAACCTCAAAGAAGAAGTGTTTTTTTGTACTCAACTTTTATTTTGTCAATAATTAGTCATTTTTGTTTTAAGACTGACCAGTAGCATAACTTTACAGTAGAAAACTTTTTTTTTGTTGTATTTTGAATAGCCACCCATCACCAATCACCAATCACCATCACCCATCACCAACCTTTTTCTTTCGTTTTTGTGTTCAAATAAGCACCAGCACGCGTAGCATGACCACTATTGAAACGGGTTTTGTCGACGGAAGAATAGACAAAATGACAGATTGCCCACGAAATTCAAATTTTCTTACGTTTTTTGCAATTTGCAGATCAGTATCAGGTTGTATGTTGAACAAAATATGATTCGCGCCCATAACAAGTATATATTTACTGAATTATAATCATTAAAATCATCAATACAACCCTCTAACTTCATATAATCTTATTGAATGACAATTTCATAAAAATATCTTGGTGGTACCAGATGTATGAACGTAAACGAGGCAAAAGGAATATGTAAGGATCGTAGCAGGTGTTCTGTAGTTTCTGCCTACCCCTATGGGAAGAAGGCGTGAGTTTATGTATATATGTATGAAAAAAAAGAGTATACAGGGTCAAATTAAATTCGCTAGCGAAACTCTGCAGACGTGATGGGTATCGATAACGTAAAATGATAAAACAAAAAAAAAGTTTTGAGTGGGGTCATCGACCGCAGTTAGTGTATTTTCTTGAAGTATCAGATTATTGTTTTTTTTTTCTGTGTAATCTTCGCAAACCTGATTTTTTACTGCGGTATCGTATATCTAAACACGATAAAACATATTTTGTATTATGTATTTATCATCATGGTAATGATGATGAAGCATTAGCATAATTTCATAGACTTTTAGTCTGTTTCAGCCGAACGTGTCGATCGGTTTGTTTAACCGATAGTATCCCGGTGGCCCTCTGTAGGGCCGGTATGTCGCCCATACCGTCAAGCCCCGCTGGCCCTCTAGAGGGTCGCGCGGTCGTGCGGTTAAATAATCATCATTATTGCTTCTAAATGAGGGCTAATATCGTCTTTTGAGCATTTCACTGTATGGGCTTTTTTTTTTGCCCTGACGAACTGTCATGTTCCACGACATACCGGCCCTACAGAGGGCCACCGGGATTCTATCGGTTAAGCTACGCTTGCCGAGGTTGGACGGTGGACCGGTGACCCTCCGTGCCTCGGAAAGCACGTCAAGCCGTCGGTCCCGGCTGTCATTCGTAGATCTTTGACAATCGTTACGGGTAGTCAGAAGCCCGAAAGTCTGACAACGAGTCTTACCAAGCGGTATCGTGTTGCACAGTAATTAGATTGTAGACATCTACAAAATGACGCGGACCATATTATATTAAATAAGACCACGTATACTACATGGTGTACTTAGACGACATACGAACGTAACGTTTTGTAACGTGAATACGAGGCTTTTGGCTATTTTGTATGTCTCTAAATTAATGTCGTTCATTTGTTAGGTGCGTTTTGTTTGTGCAGAATAAACTATTTTTCTTTTCTTTTTTTATACAAAATTTGAATGAAATCCATTCACAAAAAAGAATCGACTGTTACTTACATTTTGTTACACGTAGCTCGACAAAGGCAAGATCTACGTTTTGGAATGGGCAACTAGCTTCAACTTTCTGACTAACTGATCGACTCTTTGACAATTCAAAAGTGCCTGTAAATGGTTTATGTTGACGCTCGTGAGTTGTGTGTGTGTGTGGAGCAGGTTCGCTGGCGGGATGTTGACTGGAGAGTGTTCGGTGGTAGTCGGAGGAGCAATAATAACGCCGATACTTGCAGACTTCTTCTTGTTTATTTTCTAGATGTTTCTTCTTACACTGCTTGATTCCGGAATGTCCGACCACAGAAAATGCCCCTTTTTTATAGGAAAACTCGTAAGGCCCTGACCAATCAGGGCCCTACACTTTTGCACACGGCACTAAAGCTCCGCCCCTTGACCAATCAGAGCATAGGTGCTCTTTTGTATGGGAAACTTAATTTAGCCTTTTTTCTGTGGTAGGACACTCTTTACAATACTTTTGTATATTTCTAACCTTAGAACTAATAAATCTTTATTATTTACATAAAAATCAGTCTCGAAATCCTTAATTAACACCTTAAAATAATGAAAATACAGAAACGGTTCTCATTACGGTAAAGTTCCTTAGTACTTAAGCTTACGCATCGAAATATGGTACAAGTGGTGCCTCTAGTGGCTGGAATCTACAACACTTTAACATAAAATCTTAAGAAAAATATCACGTTGAGAGACAAGTTAATAATCAAACTAAATAACAGAGAAAAAATTAAGAAAGATAAATAACAAATTACATATCGTCGCTAACATTCTCCCCCACGGTGCGCAGCACTGCATCCTCTGTATGCGACGATGCCTCAGGAACCAGCACGATGACTCGTCGAGTCGGGCGGCGAAGTATTCCTCCCGATGTCCGCACGTCCAGTACTCTGGTTCTGCCGTCTGGTCCAGGATACGTCTTGATGACTTCTCCGCGAGGCCATGAATTTCGTGGCAATGTAGCGTCTACTATTAGGACGATATCTCCTTCTCTCGGGTCTCTGGTCTCTTTGCCCTCAAGTTTTCTCGGCATTAAGAGTGGCAGGTACTCTTTGATCCACCTTTTCCAGAAGTGGTCTGCCAGTCTTTGGGTGGTTCTCCAATTCGCCTTCCCGATTAATTCTGTGTCGTTGAATTCTCCCGGCGCCATTGCTCCGCATGATCTTCCCAGTAGGAAATGGTTCGGTGTCAGACCCTCTTCATCTTCTGGATCCATGCTGACCGATGTGAGAGGTCTGGAGTTGACGATGTGTTCGACCTCGGTCATTAGCGTATGGAGCACTTCTTCGGGTGGGCTTCTTTCGTTGAGAACCACTGCCAACGCCGTCTTGACTGTTCGCACGAGTCTCTCCCAGGCGCCTCCCATGTTTGGAGTTCCCGGGGGAATAAACTTCCACTTGATGCCTTTCTCTTGTGCGGCCTCTTCTAGCTCCCTTTTGGCCCCAATAAAGTTTGTCCCGTTGTCGCTGAATATGGTTTTCGGGGTTCCTCTTCTAGCTGCCATTCGTCTAAGCGCCATAATCATTGAGCTAGTGCTAAGAGAGGGTACTAGCTCTAGATGCACGGCCCTGGTTGTGAGACAGGTAAATAATGCCCCCCAGCGCTTCTCCGTTCTTCTCCCGATAGTGACTTGCATCGGTCCGAAGTAGTCTACGGCTGCGCAAGAGAACGGGAACTGATGATGCTGTAGTCTCTCGCTTGGTAGGTCTCCCGTCGGGGGTGTCTCTGGTAAGCTCTTCTTTGTCTTGCACCATTGGCAGCTGTGTGCGACTGCCTTTAAAGTCGCTCTTAAACCCAGTATCCAGTACCTTTGTCGAATCTCGTTCATTACTGTGGCAGTATTTCCGTGAAGGAACTTCTTGTGGTAATGTTGTATAATGAGACGCGTTATCTTCTGTTTTCCGTCTAGGATGATGGGATTCATCTTCCTGTCGCTCTTGTCGTGGAACTTCATTGTCCTGCTTCTCAGCTTAATAATTCCGTCGTCCCCCACATAAACGTCGATCTTCTTGAGCCGACTTGCGCTTTCTAAGGGTTTTTCTGACTTCAAATTCTTTATATCTGAAGCGAAACTATCGTTTTGGCTCATCTTCATTAATAACTCTTCGGCTTTCTTTAAATGTTCTTCTTCCAGGGGTAGGTACTGCCGCTTGTTTTCTTTTCTGTTGGCTGGTTGAGTTGAGGTTCGTGCGTCTTTCTTCTGGGTTTTTCTTTGAGGTTTCCAGGACTCGTCGTTCCGACGCGTGGCAGTGATGGTTGCTTTGCGGGCCTTCAGTAAATAGTGCGTGAAGGCGACCACTCTGGCCGTAGTGCGTAGTAGTCGTTCCCAGCTCGAGAACCTCTCTGAATCCAGAAAGACGTCCTCTGCGGCTTGTATCGCTATCACCTTTTGCTTATTCTTCTCTTCTGGCATGAGACCTTCTGGTTTAAAGTCGTGAAATGGCCATTCTTCTTCTGGTTGACGGAGAAATGACGGACCTTTGAACCACCTGGCGTTGTGGTCGAATTCGATTGGGGTTCCTCTCGTGGCGTCGTCCGCTGGGTTTTCTTTGGTCGGCACCCATCTCCAGTCTTCAAGCTTGGACTTCTCCTCGATTTCTGCTAGGCGGTTGGCCACGAAGGTTTTGAACTTCCTTGGTTCTGCCTTTATCCATTGCAGTACTGTGCTAGAGTCGGTCCAGTAGATTTTTCTTGATATTTCGAGCTCTGACTCTTCTGCGACCGTGGCAGCTAGTCTGCTGCCGAGCAACGCCGCTTGTAGCTCCAGCCTCGGAATTGATACTGGTTTTGTTGGCGTCACTCTTGCTTTGCCGGCGATCATGGAGATATGGACCTCTCCTCCGGGCTCGACTGTCCTCCAGTAGACTACCGCCGCGTAGGCTTCTTCACTTGCGTCGGTAAATGTGTGCAGCTGTCCTCTTCTGCCGCGGGGCGAGACACACCTTGGGATCTTCAATTTTTCTAATGCCGTTACTTCTTCTAAGTAGTTCAACCAGGCATCCTTTTGTGGCTCGTTAATCACTTCGTCCCAGTCTATTTTTGTTCGCCAAATGTCTTGAATTAGCTTCTTTCCTTGTATTAAGACTGGTGTTGCAAAACCCATTGGGTCAAAGGTAGACATCACCGCGCTCGTGACCTCCCTCTTTGTTGGAGTTCTTCTACCATCTTGTAGGTCTTTTGACGTGTTGCGCAGCCCAACATTGAATGCTAGTGTATCTTCTTTCACCAGCCATCGCAGCCCCAGAGTTTTTTCTTCTTTTGTTAGTTGCAGGGAATCTTCTTTATTTGTGTCTTCTACTTCTGATAGTACCCCCGAATTGTTGCTGGCCCACCCCTTTAGATGAAAGTTTGCTCTGGCGTGAATATCTTTAACTTCTTTTGATATCTTCTTTGCTTCGGCTGTAGATGCGAAGCTCTGTAGATAGTCATCCATGTAATGGTTTTTGTTGATTGCTTTCACTGCTTCGGGATGAGTCATTTTGAATTCTTCTGCGTTCTTGTTCATTACGTATATCGCCGTTGCCGGTGATGATGCTGCGCCGAAGATGATTGATGACATTCTATACTCTTCAGGCTTGCCAGTTCTTCGACTTCCGCGCCACAGGAACCTGAGACTGTCTCGGTCATCTTTTCTGACCTTAACTCGAAGAAACATATCTTGGATGTCAGCCATGACAGCCACAGGTCCTTCTCTGAAGCGTAGTAGCACGCCGAATAGTGATTGCAGAAGGTCGGGGCCCGAGAGCAAGGCGTCGTTGAGGCTCTTCCCTTCGAACTTGGCAGCTGCGTCGAAAACTATTCTTAGCTTCTTCTTGATTGGATGCACGACGGCAAAGTGGGGTAAGTAGAATATTCTTCCTTCGTTTGAAGTTACTGGGGATTTCTCTGCATAACCTTTTTCGATTAGAGTCTGGACCTGCTTCTCGTAGTGCTCTTTAGCCTCTTTATCTTGATCCAATTTCTTTTCGATGTTGAATAAACGTCGGATCGCTTGATTGTAGTTGTTGGGTAGGGTTTCGTCTTCTTTCTTCCACAGGAGACCTGTCTCATATTGACCGCTTGACAGCCTCTTCGTAGTTTTCTCGAGGGTTTCTAGTGCTCTTCTATCGCTGTCATTGGTTGGTGACCGATCTTGAATCCCAAGAGATTCTAACTGGAAGTGTTCTCGGACGATTTCTTCTATGTTTCCTTCGTCGGTGGTCGATCTGCCATAGTGAGTGAAGTTTACTAAGGCGGTCGCCCCTGTTTCGCATCCATGTAGCACCCACCCTAGGTTGGTGAGTGAGGCTACAGGATCGGATGGTTTGCCCTTCTTCAGTCTTCTTGTTACTATCAGTCCCCAGTTGTCTTGGCCTATCAGCAGCTTGGGCCTTTCGGTGACGTAGAGGAGTTGATTTTCAATTGCCCTTAGATGCTGACAATTTTGCACGGTGTCCTTATTTATGCATTGTTCAGACAGCTTCAGGTCGTCGATGGTTCTTGCAGAGATAGTTCTTTTTTCTCTTCTGTGAGCCCCTTTTATTTTGAACTCAATCTTCTGTGAACTATCTTTTCTTAACACCTTCCCACCGACTGTTTCGATTGTGAGTTTTTCTTGTTTCCCTTCTACTCCAATCTTCTCGGCGACTGACGCGTCTAAGAGTGTGACGGTTGACCCTTCGTCCAACAATGCTAGTACGCGAACTTGGCCTTTTGGACCATAGAGGTCCACTGGGATGATCTTCAGGTATGCCTTCTCTTCTCCTTTGGCGTTATGGATCGAGGCGACCTTCTCTCCTGATGAGCTTCCCTGGTCTTCTTTGTTCGCTTCTTTTTCTACTGGCACTGGCGGTTTGTCGGAGTGCAAGATGGTATGGTGCCATCTCTTACACTGTTTGCAAACTGGAGCTTTACAGTTGATTCTTGAGTGCTTGAATTTAAGACACTTGAAGCATATCTTCCCCTTCTTGATCATGTCCCATTTTTCATTTATGTTAGCTTCTTTGAACTTCTTGCATTCTATTGCGAAATGTTCTTCTTCACAAAATGGGCATGACTTCTTGTATTTTTCTTGTGACGCTTCTTGCACCAAATGTATGGGTCTTCTTATTGCCTTCTTTTGCTCCGAGGACACTTCAGGTGGAGCAAAGTCCCCACACATGTCGGCTTCTGTTTCTAGGAACGCTTCAACGAGTAGAAGCTCTTGAATTTCTTCATCTCTTCTGCTTCTATGGTAAGCAAACCAACGAAATTTCATGGATGTTGGCATCTTGTCGACAATAATTCTCAGTGTTTCGGGAGAACTGAGATATTGTGGTTTCTTCAAGGCCTTGATTGTTTCAACGGCGTTCTTCACTTTGCTTGCAAATACGCAGATGTCGCTTGGGTTCTCGCCGACTTTCGACAGGTTCTTCATTTTTTCTAGTTCTGCTAATGCCAGCGCTCCAGGTCTTCCAAATCTTGCTTCAAGTCCCTTGATTATTTCATGTGGATCTTCAGCGGTGAACAGCAGGCTTTGGACGGCTTCTCTTGCTTTTCCTTGGATTGCTATTCTGAGGCGCGCTAGGTTCTGATTGTTATTGAACGAAGCGGCCATATCTTCATATGATCTCTTGAAGGCTAACCATTCTTCACAGGAACCGTTGAAGTGAGGGAGTTCGAGATGCTTCGATGGACCGTTGTCACGTGACTTCTCGGATAGCTTGAGTATGACTGAAGCCAACTCCTGGATGTCGCTCTTCTTTTCTTCTGTCTCGGTCGGCCTCACTTTAGGCCTTTCCCCAGATTCGATGAACCAGTGCTCGACTTCTTGAGTTTGTTCATACAGCTCTTCTTCTCCTTCTGACCCCGCGGCGAGAAGCTCGAGTTCGGCTTGGGCGACTTTTGATCGTGCTTCTGCTAATTCCAATTCCCTTAGTGCTATTGTCATTCTTGCTTGCGCTTCTGCTCTCTTCCTATGCGACAAGCGACCAGAATGGGTGTCTGGATCGCGGGTCGTCTTCCTAGGGTGAGGCCGCTGCAGACTCTCTTCTCTGGACGTCGGTATGCTTTCGTTGTTCAGACGTGTTTTCACTGCGATGCTTCTTTCTTGAATCTGCGGCGATGAATGACTCTCTTCTTGGCGAGCGGAAATTGGCGCTTCGATAGTGCGGGCCGGAGGGTTGGTATGAGTCGCCACCCCCCGTGTTGATTCCTCTTCAGCGGTGTCCTTGGGATGAGGTACGGGTTGCTGACTTCCGTGCGTGCTGGCCGGCGGCGATCTTACTGTGAGTGTCGATCGATTAGAAATCGACGTGTTGGTCGCGTTCGTAGACTCGCTCGGCGTGTTCATGCTCCAATCAGTTGTATTGGAACCCGTCGTACCGGTGCCCGTAGTATCCGTGGTTGCGTTGCTTTCGCTCCTTGAAGTCTTCGACTGCACCGATCTTGATCTCGTGTTCTTATGCATCTTCCCAGTTTTCTTGAACCCGATCCGGCTTCTGAAGGACCAATGTTGACGCTCGTGAGTTGTGTGTGTGTGTGGAGCAGGTTCGCTGGCGGGATGTTGACTGGAGAGTGTTCGGTGGTAGTCGGAGGAGCAATAATAACGCCGATACTTGCAGACTTCTTCTTGTTTATTTTCTAGATGTTTCTTCTTACACTGCTTGATTCCGGAATGTCCGACCACAGAAAATGCCCCTTTTTTATAGGAAAACTCGTAAGGCCCTGACCAATCAGGGCCCTACACTTTTGCACACGGCACTAAAGCTCCGCCCCTTGACCAATCAGAGCATAGGTGCTCTTTTGTATGGGAAACTTAATTTAGCCTTTTTTCTGTGGTAGGACACTCTTTACAATACTTTTGTATATTTCTAACCTTAGAACTAATAAATCTTTATTATTTACATAAAAATCAGTCTCGAAATCCTTAATTAACACCTTAAAATAATGAAAATACAGAAACGGTTCTCATTACGGTAAAGTTCCTTAGTACTTAAGCTTACGCATCGAAATATGGTACAAGTGGTGCCTCTAGTGGCTGGAATCTACAACACTTTAACATAAAATCTTAAGAAAAATATCACGTTGAGAGACAAGTTAATAATCAAACTAAATAACAGAGAAAAAATTAAGAAAGATAAATAACAAATTACATATCGTCGCTAACAGTTTAATTGAAATAAATGCTTTGAGTTTGAGTTTGAAAGAGTATGGAACAGCAGATTCTTTTTTGTGAATGGATTTCATTGAATTTTTTATATCGTCTAAGTACACTATGTAGTATGCATGGTATAATTTAATGTGATTAGGCCCGCGCCACTTTGTATACTAATATTATAAAGATGTAAAATTTGTTTGTTTGTATGTAGGGAGTAATCTTTGGAACTACAGGTCGGATTTGAAAAAAATCTTTTTGAATTTTGTAGCCCAATTCTTGAGGAAGGCTATAGGCTATTAAACATCATGCTAGGACCCTTAGGCGCCGAGCAAAAAGAAAAAAAGCCAGAAAGAACGCTGAGCGAAAACGAAGTAATAGGGGTGGGTCGGGGGAACAAGAAATTTCACGCAGACGAATTCAGAGGCAGAAGCTGGTCAGAAATATAGTCGCTCCGTATAAATTCAGCTGCATCCGTTTAGACCGGAATCCGACCCTAAATAGTTGGGAAAAAGCGAGGCAGGTGATGATCTACACTCACACGTGTGTATCAGCTATGATGACGGTGTGCACGTGCGCGGCGAGCGCCCACGCCAGCTCGGCCGCCACCACGCACAGCTGCACGGCGCCCGACTCCACCAGCTGCTGCACCAGGCGCCGGTCGCCCGGCTCCACGCCCTCGTGCAGGTACGCCACGCCCGCTGCGAGGGTTTCTTTTAACATCTGGAACAGAGGTAAGTGGTTAAGTATTTGTAGACTTAAACGAGGGGCTGACTGTTTTAAGGTGTATGCAATGTTGCTACAATGCCAATAAACGCATTTTTCTTTCTTTCTTTCTGATGGTAAAAGGTGAATGGTACTCCCCACATACAATAAACGCATTTTTCTTTCTTTCTTTCTGATGGTACAAGGTGAATGGTACTCCCCACATACAATAAACGCATTTTTCTTTCTTTCTTTCTGATGGTACAAGGTGAATGGTACTCCCCACATACAATAAACGCATTTTTCTTTCTTTCTTTCTTTCTTTCTGATGGTAAAAGGTGAATGGTACTCCCCACAGACTGTACCATGATAGTCAAAGTCTGATCACTTATTTCAAGTAGGCCATTAAAAGGTATATGAACATCAACATTTACAAGAAAACAGAATTTGATTCTAGTTGCCCCTTCCATAAGGTAGTTTCGTATGGAGAAGAAGAAAGAAACTCCACCGTCACTCTTTTAAAATGTTCTACAATATTTTGTATAGATTAATTATACAGGGTGTTAGGCACATGGACCGACACAATTTTTTAGGGGATTTGGAGGGTCATTTGCTAGGTTTCCCCCCAAGACCCCATGGACATATAGATTGACAGGATTTTAATTCAAATTTGTTACAGTTGTAATGGCAATCATGTCATTTGGTTTAAATAGGCTTTTATTTTTAAATAGATTCTTCTAGATTTTGTGAATGTGAGAACGTTGTAGGCCTAACTTGTAGACTGTAGATTAGTAGACCTTTTTATATATATTTTTTAAATATTTTGTTGAGTGCCTGTTATTTGTTGACAGGCCTACACTGTCCTCCCATAACTATCAACACTGTAATTTGAAACATTGTAAGAGCCCCTTATTTTTAAAAGAGTAACCGTGGAGTTTCTTGCCGGCTCTTCTCCATGAGAAACAACCAATTGGAACCGTGCACCTAGCTTCTGACGTTTCATAAGTGCCCATGTTGGTTTATGTGAAATAAAATATTTTAATTGATTTTGATTTTGAACCAAACCAGATCATACCATCTTAGTGCTAATTTAACTTGGATTTACCATTAAATAATTATAATAAATTATAGTATTCAATATAGCTTTTAAACCATATTATTTCGTATCAATAGATCAGTGATCGTAAATTAGCAACCAAATCATACCCAGTCTAATCTAACATCAAATCAACTAAATATAAAACAACTCAGAAGTTAGTGCTAAACCACGCAGGCACTAAACTCTACACAGCTCTTAAACGCGGTTCAGCAGGCGTAGCATGACGCTTTCTATTTCTTGGAAAACAAGACATAGCTACTTCTATACAAAGTGACATTTCGTTTCTCTATTTTTGACATCGCACCGTAAAAATCCTTCTAAAATCCGTCATTTTGTCTTTCGTTTTACCGATCGTTGTCTAGGTCTTTTTATATGTAGACTATTTCAGAAGAAAGTTTTCTATCCCAAACGTCAAAGTCACACTGACAACTGTCAGTTGTCTAAGGTAGTGAAGACAATTTGATTTTGTAATCGCCATGCTAAAGACAGTAGAAAACTTTTTACTCGACGGCCGCAAAGTATAAAAATGGAATGGAAAAATGGAATTTTTCACTTTTTGTATGAAAAATGTGAAAAAGTATTAACTACATGTTTAGTTTTAGGGGTTTAAGTGTTTCATAAAGGGGGTCGAAATTTTCATTATTTTTGCGATAGGACACACCATTTTCGAGATATAAGCAAAATAAAAGAAAACGTGAACAAACTACTGAATTTCGTAAAAAAATGCAGTTGACTCTTTCTACTTTGCTGCCGTCGTACTGTCTTCACGGAACGTCATTTTTGTCTATTCTTCCGTCGACAAAACCCGTTTCTATAATGGTCATGCTACGCGTGCAGAAGTGACAATTGCGTTCATTAGTGAAATTCGCCCTAGAAATGGAGTCTGCTCAGTATTTAGAGGGATGCCTTTCATACCTTGTCGTGCACTCTCTTGAGGAACGGCGCCAGCATATCAGGCCTGGCCCTCAGGAACCTGGTGGGCGAGGAGTGCGCAGCCGCCAGGGCCAGTAGATCTGCAGCCAGCAAGCGCGAGTGACGACGCGAGGGCACGAAGACTGCGCAAGGCTTGTTACCGGCGTAACGGATTACTGAGTTGTAGATTGGTTTCGTCATGGCGGCTAGGCGAGAGGCCGCGTGCGAGATGTTGAAGCCCTGCGAAAAAATTGAGTAATTAATAAAACAACTTCGAACATAATGTTCATAGTACAGTACAATTATTTTCTTAATGTCCCTCGGCAAACTTCATATTTCGTCTGTCGTCGGATTTCTATCAGAAAATTACATTAAGTTAAAAGAATATTAACAACTCTATATACTTCCAACTCGATTGAGAGTGTCCGGTCTGCACCAAGAACAAAGGCAACTGGTAGAAATCCGACGACTGACGAAACACGAAGTTTGCCGAGGGACATTAAAAAAATTGTTGTACTTTACATCTTCATCGATGTCTCTCCAAATATACGTCAATACACGGTCTCCACTCATAAAATGCTGTAAGATTGTGGAACTCACTTCCGCCTAGCACTCGAGATTTAAAATCTATTTTTTATTTCAAATACCGAGTAAAAGAGCATTACCTTCCTTTTAACTGTGAGAATTTATATATGTAGTTATATATATAAGTTTATTTATTTTAGCATTATGTATTTATTTAAGTATATGTAATTTTTATTTATATTTTGCATTATATGTAAGTATATTTAATATTCTAGTTTAAGACGTCACAAATCAAATTCTTCTCTTCTTGTTCTCACGCACTATTGTCTATATTTCTTATTCATTTCTCCTTTCGCAGGTCTGCTGGAAGAAATTTCTAAAGAAATAAGCAGTACCCTTGTACTTGATACAATATGCCGTATCTGTATCTATTTTACTGCGTGTACATAAATAATAAAATTAAAATAAGTATTTTTTTTTGTTTTTTCATAAACACCTCTGTCCCAATCCCTATAGCCATCAGTTCTAGGGCTGACATGGCCGGCCGATTCCCACCTTAGCGTGGCTATCCTATGTATTTTATTAATGACAGTACGAAACCTGCATGAATTCGCCTCGGTCAGCACGCATACCGTAGTCTCAACTTGCTCTCCTTCGCTCGATCTCTTTTAAGTCGTGTCGGATTGCCGTCCCAATAAATGATAAGTCCGTTTGTTTGTACAAACAC
This sequence comes from Dryobotodes eremita, assembly GCA_917490735.1. NCBI lineage: Eukaryota > Metazoa > Arthropoda > Insecta > Lepidoptera > Noctuidae > Dryobotodes > Dryobotodes eremita. The sequence goes on along the minus strand of OU823269.1, from coordinate 11,219,062 downwards.
TTTTACACGTCAATCATATTTTTTAAACTGGATGAGGTCGGCGTCTCCTATCTGTCTACTCTGAGAAGAAAGGCCGAAACAAACTCAGAGGACACAGTCTCTTTTAAAGTCCAGACATAATCTTGGTCAGATTATGTAAAAACCAAGTAGATAGGCGTCTGAAATGGTCTTTTGAAGAAAAACCACACAGAATGAGTGGACCTGTCCAGTCAGTGCACGCATTTTTCAGTAATCGTGCAGCTCAACTCGGAACTTAAGGAGCTCAACGATTCGACGAACAATACCAAAGGACTATGCGAGTAAGGGAGAGAGTTTCTGTGTATTCTCAAACACTTGTGAACTAAATTATCTCCTGCGTACTTGGCTACCTTTGTTGAGGTTGGCCGGCGTGACCGGGTTTCAGTCAGGAGGATAATATTATTTTTACCTGTATGTGCAGCTGTAGCGGTAGTGGTCTGACGCTGGGGTGGAAATTGAAGGAGCAGTTGGCGTTACAGCCGAGCCACTGCGACACGTCGCGCGCGTCCGCTAGAGGGAGCGATAGTGCTACTATGCGGATTTGACGACCTGCAGGCAAATTACAAATACACTTTAATAAAAATGGATATCCTATAAGGGATCCGTTTCTTTTCCTTCTAAGGTTCGGTGCATTAAAAAAACTTTGCCACCGAATTCCGAAATTAGGGTTCTTTTTCACTCTTTCGTTTTTTTTTTTTTTGAAGTCAATTGCTTTTTTTTTAATTTTTATTTTTTGCTTTTTAGTTGTGGTACCTACCCCAAATAAATTCGTATACCACTATTTGATATGTAAATAACAGTGACAGGAAGTTATTAAAACATCATCAATATTTATACTAAGTGGAAAAAATACGCATTATTAAGGATAAGTCCAAAACTACTGGTCAGATGTTAATCAAATTTATATGGGGTCACACGAAAAGCACCAGCTTTCAAATATAAAAAAAACATCAAAATCGGTTCACCTAAAAAATACTTCTGAGATAACACAAATTTAAAAAAAAACGAAATCCAACCCGAGGCATTCATGATCATTCGTCATTGAGTTCATTAATTTGTCATTTCTCGAGTCGAAATGAGAACTTCCTACTTTTTTTGAAGTTGGTTAAAAACCCAGTAAAAAGGTCAAAAACTCTCAAAACGTGTCTACAACCTGACTACGGAATACAAACTCAAAAACATGAAAAGAGTAGTTATTACTGGGTGAAATCTAGTCTAGTCATGCTCACTTAAATGTCTCGCTGGTGGTGGCGCGTGTGTTGGATCATTCGGTTCCCTACAAAATGGTTGAGCTGGATGGTGCTGATCCACGCGTCATGTTCGTGAACCGGCGCCGTCAGTTGAGACTGGTCATCTCTTAACTGCCACGGCTTATTTTTATTATTAATCTTATATTTTGAATTGTTTCTTAATATTATTTTTTTTACATTGTTCTCGCATATAGAAGCAACAAGAATAATGTAACCAGGATTTTGTAATATCTTGATTTAAAAAGAGTGTCTTTGGAGTTTCTTGCCCGTTCTTCTCCATAGAGATCTACGTTTTGGAATGGGCAACTAGCTTCAACTTTCTGACTAACTGACCGACTCTTTGACAGTTCAAAAGTGCCTGTAAATGGTTTAATTGAAATAAATGCTTTGAGTTTGAGTTTTGAGTTTGAGTTATACACCCGACTTTTATCAACAAACTAGCCTCATCCCGCGACTTCGTCCGCGTGAAATTTCTTGCTCCCCCGACCCACCGCGTCGCATCGCATCGCCTCCCGCGCTATTATTTCGTTTTCGTTTAGCGTTCTTCCTGACTTTTTTCTCTTTTTGTATAATGTACCAACCCTGGTTTCTGAATGCCTAATTAGTTCAAAAGTAGTCACTCATGGTTTTTTTCTTATTTTCAACTTATTTAATTGTTTCATGTTTACGGAACCAATCACAACAACGAACAGGAGAAAAAAAAACGAATATCCTAATCCTAACTAATATTATAAATGCGAAAGTAAGTTTGTTTGTTTGTTACCTTTTCACGCCTAAACCACTGAACCGATCATCCTGAAATTTTGCATATACGTTGTCAGGGGTACTGAAACGGACATAGAGTACCTTTTATCCCGAAAAAAATTACTGTTCCCGAGGAAAACAACAATAACGTTCTTATGATGATAGATGGCGCCACGTGTCTTTCGAATCATGATTGAATTATATTATTGTAGAAACTTTAGTTAAGTACCTAATACATTTTGTGAGTCTAGAGTGTCGATAGACCGGTTTTTCATCCTCCTGACTATAATTCCCCGAACAATCCGAATTGATTGTCAAATTCTAAATTAACACGAGCGAAGCCGCGTGCAAAAGCTAGTTATAAATAATTCGAAACTAACTCTGTCTGTATGTTACCCTTTCACGCCTAAACCACTGAACGGATTTCGATAAAATTTGGCAAGGAGATAGGTGGCATCCTGGGGAAGGGTATAGGCTATTTTTTGTCCCGGTAGCACGTTCTCGTGGGATAATTTCCGATATCCACGTGGGCGAAGCCGCGGGCAGAACCTAGTAAATAATATATTTGACGGCTGATTTACGGATTAAACTCGAACTTGAACTCGATAGGTCTGGTTAAACGTACACAGGTAGTAAACTCACCGATCTGCGAAGAAATGTATCTCATTCTGGAGCAGACGACTTCTAGCACGGGTCCTTCTTCACCGCCCAGCAGTTGTAGAGCATCCACGATGAACAGCGAGACGCTTTGAACGCTCTTACGGACTTTCCATCTGAGTAACAAAGGTTCTATTAAGGAGAATCTTCAGTTGTAGCCCGCCAAATTTAAATTTTGTTACATTTTTTGCAAATGGCAGCTCTGTTTTACGTCGTATGTTGATCAAAATGCGATTCGCGACTGTAGGAATGATATATTTACTGAATAATAATCATCAATTTCATATCAATCTTCAAACTTTGGAAATTTGCTCCACCTAAGAATTTTCATCCTACTAATATTATAAATGAGAAAGTTTGTGAGGATGGATGGAGGGACGTTTGTTACTCTTTCACGCAAAAACTACTGAATGGATTTGGATGGAATTTGGAACACAGATAGTTTATAACCTGGATTAACACGTAGGATACTTTTTGTCCCGGTAGTCCGTTCCCGTGGGATAATTTCCGGCATCCACGCGGGCGAAGCCGCAGGCAAAAGCTAGTATGAAATATTCTGAAAAACTCTAGCTGGAACTAATTTCCAATATTTGAATTTGGCGGGCTACAGCTGAGGATTCACCAAAATTTTATAAAGCTTAGTTTTGCAATAAGGAGCACGGGAGGTGGTTTAAAAATGCCTCTAGGACTGACCACTCTTTAATGTATAGAGGTATGAGGAACAGGGTGTAAAGTTCACTCATACCTCCATAGAAAAGGGAGGATCCTCCGACCAGACGGGTGTCGTGTCTGGTGGGCAACTGCACGACGGTTGATGTCGGGACGTTGTATATATGCTAGTTGCGCGGTAAACTTTGCTTGCGCGATGCAGGATTTTGCGTGACGTCAGTGTGACGCGTAGCTCGCATGTGGCGTTGTAAATACCGCTACAAATGTACGTCTTAATGTCTTCCCGAAACATATAAATAGCTTATGGCTTGTTAAAAATGGCGGTCAGCAGTGGTATCGGTCCCGACTTACCGAGTTATAAGCCGCGAGTTCGAACCCAAACAGGCACTTTACTTTGTGTATTTAATTTCATCACCACTGCTCTCAAAACGGTGAAGGAATACATCGTGAGGAAACCAAAAAATTCGAAGACATGTGACATCTACCAACCCACACTGCGCGCGTGGTGGATTACAGCCCACTCCCTCTCACAGAGAGGAGGCCTGTGTCCCAGCAGTGGGAACATTATAGGCAGATTACGTAACGGCTGCCTATTATTTTTTTAATACGTCACAAGATGTTCTTTCATGATAATTTTCCAAGTATTTCTCAGATATTGACGAACAATGAAGAAAAAATCGTTAATTGTGAACAAACATGGTGATCAATGTTTGTTCCTTCTGAATGTCACATTATAGTTACTGACCGATATACCAGGTCAAATTAAATTAGCTAGCGAAACTCCACAGACGTGATGGGTATCAATATCTAAACATGATAAAACAAAAACTTAATTAATTTCGTGATTTTTTTTTTGGGGTCTTATAGTGCAGTCACTTGAAATATCAGTTTAAAAATAACAGTTCTTTTTTCGTGTAAACTTTACAGATGTGATGTTTATTGTTATCTAAACACGATAAAACAAAAGAGAACAGATTTTCTCAACTCATATTCTATGTAACAACACTACCAAAGGTCGTTGACCCTCAAAAAAATAACATCAAATATTTTTATTGTATCATGTTTAGATATTGATACCCATCCAGTGTGCTGTTAACTAATAGACTCAAAACTAAAAAAAAAATACTAAGTTTAAAAAAAAACACGCTTTTATTACGCACAAAAATTATAAAACGTCTGCAGTTTCGCTAGCTAATTTAATTTGACCCTGTATGTATATTATTGTATTACATTGTAATCAGTTAGCTCACCTTCTCGACAGAATGTCCCATTTATCAGCTGTGGTAATAATAATCTGGCCCTTGTTCAGCAACTTGTGGTCCGTGGCAGTTTCACCCGTTAATTGCACTACCTGAAAATGAAACAAGAATGTTGAACCGTGCTGTGGCCTGAATTGGCCCAAATGGGGCGACAAGATGGCCCAAAGTGTACAACGCTGGTCCAAAGTGCACCATGTTGGCCTGTAGTGGTCCATAACGGTATATATCGCACCTTTAAAGACAAACCGTTACTAAACGAAAATATATAATTTTATACAGTACCTTAAATAAATAATGCACGGCTTTTTCGCAATAGAATTTAAGATTATGGTGCTTTGAACCGTATTTTGAGGTCATGATGATGGATATTTATTTACACTGTAACATAAATTCTATTGCGAAAAAGCCGTGCATTTTTTATATTTTCTATATATTTATATATTTTTTATATTTTCGTTTAGTAACGGTTTGTCTTTAAAGGTGCGATATGTGTGAAACTGTTATTAACTCTTTTTATGTTTTAAGCTAACTTTGAGGGGGAATTGTCGGAGTCTGGGCGGCAGTCTCGACATGATAGCGACAAAAATCGGTCGTAAAGTCCAATCGATGTCAAATTTCTTTAATAGATTTTGAACCTTATGCTTTCGAAATAAAGTTGAAAATCTATTAAAGAAATTTGACAACGATACGACTTAGCGACCGATTTTTGTCGCTGTCTAAGTGTCGAGACTGCAGGGGCTGGTGAGCTTACCGTAATGTTTACAGTTAAACAGGTTGCTACTGTTATTAAGAAAATTACCAGAGGTAAATCGCCCGGCCAGGACGTAACATTGGGGACAGAATGGTCAAAACCACCTAGAGACCTCAAATATTAACCAAATTAAACCATTTTTGCACAGAAATGTTTGAAATTTGTTGTTATGATGTATCAAAATAATAAAAGTATTTCTATTTAGCTACTAGTAACGCTATCTATTGTGCAATGTAAAAACTATACCTCTGCTGCGTATTATCTGTGGTACAATGACTTGTATCTTTTTGTATGAAATAAATTTCGTCTGTTAGCGAAATTCACTTGTTTCATTATAAAATTAAATTCCAAAGACACTCACGAAGCCCGATTTGCGAAATTAGGTTGTATTTTTTTTAATAAAAAATGCCTATGAATTGAATATAAAAAAAAATTGCATTGCTTTTTTGACATCATATTCGTTTTCAGCGGCAAAAAATACATCGGAAGCGTATATTTGCACTTCAATACAAGTGCTAGTTGAAATGCGTGACTGAAAGGGTTAAAGAACAGGGTAAAACTCGCTTTACCTCGGTTTTAGTGGGTTATGAAGTTTTAGATTTAAGGAATATTAGAAATCCGGCTTCGTCAGTCTCTTTAGAATTTAATTACAAACATTTCTGTCGAAAAATTGTCTCATTTGGTTTATTTTTGCGATCTCTAGGTGGTTTTGAACAAAAAATTGGCCCTTACCCCAATGTGCGACGGCCTTAGCGTCGAGCACCTGAAGTATGCGGGGCCACACCTGTATAGGATTCGTGCTCTTTTCTTAATTTATAGCTCAACTTCACCGTTATTTGCCGCAAGACCTTATGCGTACAGTGGTAGTTCCGATTATTAAGGACAGGACAGGGGTCGCTTCTGACGTGTTCAATTACAGGTCTATTTCGTTGGCTACGATAGCCGCCAAGGTCTTGGACAGTTTGCTTGATCAACAGTTGGCTAAACACGTTTAACTCCATGACGTGCAATTTGGCTTTAATTCTGGTTTATCCACGGAAAGTGCCATTCTGTGCCTCAAGCAAACTGTTCAATATTATACTTCCCGAAAAACACCTGTTTTTGCTTGTTTTTTGGATCATCCATAGAAAATTGAGGATCCTCTAACCAGACGGGTGTCGTGTGTGGTGGGCAACTGCACGACAGTTGATGTCGGGACGTTGTATATATGCTAGTTGCGCAGTAAACTCTGCTTACGCGATGCAGGATTTTGCATGTTGCAGTGAGATGGGTAGTTCGCATGCGGCGATGTAGATGGCGCCACAACCTTAACAATAAACTCGACTCACCTTCAAATTAAACCTCGTACCAAACTTATGGTAACAATCAGCGAAGACAATGTCAGCTAACGCATCCTTGGGCAGCAAGTACACAGCGCGACCTCCTTGGTTGGTACTCAGCATGCGTAGGAGTGCGAGTTCGGCTATCACGGACTTGCCCGAGCCAGAGGGCGCCCCGACAAATACGTTGTCGTCTGAATTGTAGACTGCGTTGAAAACCTAGGAATAGAAATGGGTTTTTATTCGTTAACAGAATAACAAGGAGAATACGTACATAAACTCACGCCTTCTTCCCATGGGGGTAGGCAGAAACTACACAACGCCACCTGCTACGATCCGTACATACTCATTTTGCCTCGTTTACGTTCATACATCTGGTCACACACGCACGCCGGTTGCGAGTACTACGCACCTGACCTTTCTGAAGAACGTCACCAATAAGGTCACTATATGTCCTCCTAGGGCGTCCCCTCCCGGCGTTTCCACTCACATCTGCGTTGTAATACCTCTTGTTGGTCGCCTTTCATTTATCCTCTCAACATGACCAAACCATCAGGGAGAAATGTAAAAATATAATAAAGTAGAGGAAAATGGTTTGAAGAAGCATGAGTTGCGAAGAAACATAAACTACATTATTAGTATTTTTTTTTATGAAAAACTTGGTAAATGAGCCAAGAACTGTGCCCGATTTTTTTTTTAGCAACCTTTTTGTTTTTTGTACTGAGTTTGTTGTATTACGTTGTGGAGCCTGCTGTGTTATCAGCAGTAATCGGAAAAAGGTGTGCTAAAATACCTAAAGTTCGGAAAAGAACAGAGACAAAGTGGAGACGCCTTACGACAAAATTTTTTTGGGACTAATGTCCCGGGTTTCAGAAGATTACTTAAGCACAACTAAAATTAATAATGTAAAACAACTATCGAATTCATTGCCTCTTTCTGTTTTAAAAAAAGTCTTCGTTTGGAAGATGTAAGTAAGCGCGGAAGCTAATGTAATTTATTTACCAGCTTTAATAATTATAAAATTAACAAGGTAAAGGTAAAAAGAAACAATTAAACGTATCTACTGGTTTTTTGAGAATGTTCTCCTTGTTTTTGAAGTCGGTTAAAAAGGAAGGAAAATGAATTCAATTAGTTTACTGTATTAATGATATTAATATTAAATGTACTTAAGTGATGTCCCGAAACTCGGAACAAATACACCGAAACAAAAATGTTGTCGTAAGGAAGTCTCCACTTTTTTTGTCTCTGTTCTTTGAACTTTAGGTATATTAGCTCCACCTATTCCAATCACTGGTTATCAGAGTTCTTAAACATTAATAACCTTGTTCATAATTTTAAACGCGTAAAATAGTTTCATCACATAATTTCCAAATGTCATTGCTTTCTTGTTTTATCATTAAACTCACAACATCATCATTAGAGATCCGATATTCGGATGCATATTCACCTAAAGTTGAGATGTTGGCTAATATGGAATGCGCTTTTGTATCGAAAAAATCTTAGCTTTAACTAACACACACACCCCTCCTCTTACACCCTACATACACATATTTGCATCGGGGGTTAAACATTAATTTTAAATAGAATAGAATACTCTTTATTATGTACACCATAAAAATTACAGATATAAATGTAGACATTTTACACAGGGTGACACAATGGGCGGTCTATCGCTTAAATATGCATCTGAATAGTTACGCAATCCAAGAAACCCGAGGTTTTTCCCAATTTTTTTTTTTTTGACGTCATTACCTTATTATACACCCGACTAGTTATGCAATCCCGGTGTTCCTGAAACCCCAGGGCCGGCAGTCTCGACATTAGACAGCGACAAAAATCGGTTTCTAAGTCGTATCGTTTTCAAATTCCTTTAATAAATTTTCAACTTTATTTCGAAAGCATAAGGTTGAAAATCTATTAAATAAATTTGACATCAATTAGACTTAACGACCGATTTTTGTCGCTATCTATGTCGAGACTGCCGCGGCCGGCCCAGGTGTTTTTTTTTACAAAAAAAAAAATATTTTAAGAACTTGCTTCCATACTTTTATAGCAAAAAAATTACTTTAGGTAATGTAAGGCACTAGATGGCGCTCGAGAACCGTCATGACCACGGTGCTGTAGCTTAGAATAAAAGTAAGGAAATCATAACCGACCAGTTTAAGTAGGGTTCTGATTTTGAAGTTACACTACTCAATTCTATAGATTTTTAATTTACTAGTAGAGTAATATAAAAGATGAATGCACTTATTGGTAGATGGCGTTGGTCTCAAAATGTTCATGGGTTTCGTCTAAACCAAAGACTACAAAGAGATACTATGTATAAATAGGTCTAAACATAATATGTTCCATTTTAATCAGATTTTCTTTAAATAACATTTTTTTTCAAATAGTTTTTTTAAGGATTTGAGACAGGTTTTCCATTTATTGTGTTAACATACAACGTTTGTTTAAATGGATAAAATCTTCTAATAACGCAACGCAAATTTTTGAAACTGTCTTTAATATAAAAGGAAAAAAGGAACGCAATTCGCGTAATTGTCAAATATTATGTTGTAATTTTTTTCCGACTAGAGAACAATAAAAATGATTGGCTGCGGTTCGATTAATTTGTGGATTATTCTTGACGACTTTGCTTGTATGGACATTTAGGATTCTGTTTCTAACCATTGAACTGGAAAAGTGTTGATACCGACAACTTCGCTTTATCTGAACGACCCCAGCGCGAAAATCTGGACTGTTTACTTGTTTATGAAAGCACCGATATAGTGTTGTATAAAAATATGAACGCGATCAAGTGTTGTGTGCTGAACTGTAATAATTCAGGAGTTAGCCTTCAAATATTGTAAAAAAATATTGAAGAAGAAATAAAGTAGGTATTTGACATTGGATCTAGTGTTTTATTTTTAGTTCATAAAAACAACTACTACCTAACTAAAACGGAAGGAAATAGGACAGGGCCTACTGCAGATTTATGAAGCATTATTTGTATACGTATAGCTACTAGCTATACGTACCTATACAGGGTGTCCAAGAACCTGGCGTCCAACTGGATTCCCACGATGCCCCAAGTTCTAACAGTACTCAGAAAAATATTTTAAAAAATCCACCCCATGTACTTACAGAATTATACTGATTTAAAAAAAAAAGGGGAAATGAGCACCCTGTGACATACTTTTGAATGCTGTGACTGCTAATGCTGATAATTTCGATATTTCTTGGAGGTTTTGTAATCTAGGGTATTGCTGTGTCTAAATAGAATGTAAAAATAAAGTACTTATTGTACCATTTTAAAATAAAATATTATTTTAACTAAAGGTGATATGGAAAACTATTGAATTTCGCAACTTTGACCGACTGTAGTGTAAAAAAAATGTACCAAAATAGTATGGCAAGTGACGTCAAATTTTGACGCGTTTATTCCTCTTTTTAAAAAGGTATAATACTTAAACATTAATTTGAAAAAAAAAAATTTGATAATATTTTTACTCAACAACCCAATTTTTACGAAGTGCCTACCTACTAACGGTAACTGTCGGACCCTTTCTTATCTTAGAAACTGTTATGTTACTACTATTATTTACTTCGGTTCCAAGAGTGAGCAAGAAGGAAATACACACAGGTAGATGGGTTCCCAGTAGAATAAAAGCAAAGAATGTTAGTTTAAAGATATTTTATTACAATAAATGTTCAAAATGTTGACCACCCGCGGCAATACAAGCTCTCACTCTCCTTAAAAAGGACCGCTTTATGTTTCGCGAGTAACTTTTTTGACGTATCACCTGCACTGCTTGTGTTATCTTCTCACGAAGGTCAGCGATGTCATTAATGGGCTTCGCATAAACGAGCTCCTTCATAGTTCCCCAGAAAAAAAAATCCAGCGGATTTAAGTCAGGTGAGCGGGCTGGCCACGGGATTGTTCCTGATCGCCCAATCCACCTGTTCGGGTATTGCTCGTCCAAAAACTCTCTAACGGATACGCGAAAATGTGCTGGACAGCCGTCGTGTTGGAACCACATATCTGGTGGGGTCTCTTCTAGTAAGTTTGGCAAATCATTTTGAAGAAAATTTAAATATGATTCGCCAGTCAAATTCTCGGGCATCTCAAATGGACCAATAATATTCCCACAGAGAATACCGGTCCACATGTTCACTTTGAACCGGTACTGGGATCTATCTTCTCGCATCAAGTGCGGATTTTCCACATGCCACTCGTGCAAGTTGTGTAGGTTCATGTAGCCATCCTTCTTAAATGTTGATTCATCTGACCACAAAATTTTGTCGATAAAGTTTTCGTCTTCTCGATGTTTTTGCAGGATTGTTTCACAAAACGCGACTCGGCTCGGATAGTCTCGAGGTAAAAGACTTTGCACTCGCTGTACGTGGTACGGATGATATTCTTCTTTTTGGAGAATACTGTGTGCTGTGCTCTTCGGTATCCCCGTATCAGCTTCTATTCCTCGCACAGAGATGCTTGGATTTGCCGACACCGCCTCTAAAACTTCATCGCGTATGAAGTCATTTACGGGTCGTCCTTCACCAGCTACTTGATTGGGGAACCGCCCGTCACATAGTGATCTGTGCACATTAATGAAAACTCGATGGTCGGGATATCGCGTAGCCCTCGGATACCTTTCTCTGTAAAGTCTCGCTGCAGCTCGTCCATTACCTCTACATTCTCCATAAATGTAGTGCATATTTGCGTATTCTTGCGGAGTGTAGGTCGCCATGGTAGCACACACAAAACACAAACTGTCCAAACACAGGCAAAGGTCGTCGTAAAGAGTTCGTTTCAAAGTCCAGAGCACAAAGAGTAATCGAGTCCAATAAACAAAGCTTTAAATCGTAGTACGTGATCAATGGTAACAATAAGAGAGAGGTGCGTAGTAACGGCAGGAGGCAGTGACGCGTACTGACCGTACTGTTATCCTAAATAGCACGATCCCAGATAGCGTCACTATCTATCTCACTCGCACCTCTAACCTTTTTCTCCCTCACTCTTACCTGAATAATGGGGTACCATAAAGAAGAACCAGCAAATCGCAAAGATAGTTTCTGTCTTGCTCCCTCCTGTTGTAATAACGAATCACTATGGTGAGATGCATGCACATACCGTCCCTTACGGTCTAACCTGTTTTTTGAGAGGCCTGTTGTTATTTTTATGAGCATACAATAGTAATTCTTTAGAGGTTAGATTCAATTCGTCGTAAATTTTTCTTTCTAAGAATTCTGTAAGACATCGTAAAAATTGGGTTGTTGAGTAAAAATATTATCAAAAATTTTTTTTTTCAAATTAATGTGTAAGTATTATACCTTTTTAAAAAGAGGAATAAACGCGTCAAAATTTGACGTCACTTGCCATACTATTTTGGTACATTTTTTTTACACTACAGTCGGTCAAAGTTGCGAAATTCAATAGTTTTCCATATCACCTTTAGTTAAAATAATATTTTATTTTAAAATGGTACAATAAGTACTTTATTTTTACATTCTATTTAGACACAGCAATACCCTAGATTACAAAACCTCCAAGAAATATCGAAATTATCAGCATTAGCAGTCACAGCATTCAAAAGTATGTCACAGGGTGCTCATTTCCCCTTTTTTTTTGAAATCAGTATAATTCTGTAAGTACATGGGGTGGATTTTTTAAAATATTTTTCTGAGTACTGTTAGAACTTGGGGCATCGTGGGAATCCAGTTGGACGCCAGGTTCTTGGACATCCTGTATATTGCTTCATGGAGTGTTGTTTCTGCTTGTTCCTAGAGGGCGCGGGCGCCATGAAATGTTCGAGTGACGTCTCTATCTCCCTATATAAAATGTACTCTGTGGTCATGACCGTCATGACGGCGCGCCTAGCTGGCGTAATGCACCGGGGGTTTCGCTCTCTTGTCTGGCGGACACCGACGGCTTAACAACTACCTAATATTTTGTTGTACTACTTAAGTGTATTTTTAATTAAATATTTTGTTAATCGTTTACCTTGTTTTTCTGAGCTCTTACAGTAAATATGCATCCGAATATCCGATCTCTGATCATCAATCAACAAATAAAAACTTTTTTACAAAAAACAACCAGTCAGTATCTTTGGTTGTGTATTTTCTTTTTTAGGCACCGACTTCCGAAATTAAAGTTATTTTTCACGTTTTTTAGTGTTTTTATTTGGAAGTCGGTTGTTTTTTTGTAATTTTTTTTTCTTCACTTTTTAGTTGTGGTACCTACCCCACACACATTCGTAAACCACTATTTGATATGTAAATAACCGTGACATGAAATTATTATAACATCATCAATATAAACTGAGTGGAAAAAATACGCATTATTAAGGATAACTCAAAAACTACTGGTCAGAACTTGATCAAATTTATACGGGACCACATGTGAAGCACCAGCTTTCAAATAAAAAAAGAATCATCCAAATCGGTTCACCCAGAAAAAAGTTCTGAGCTAACACACATACTTTCGAATTGAGAACCTCCTCTTTTTTTTTTAAAGTCCACTTCCAAAAACACAGGCAAACATTTCAAAACCAACATACCTGAGTCTGCACCGGATTAAACTGCGGGAAGGTCTCATTATAAAGCTCTTCGTACTTCGGGTTCCTAAGTGCGGATATAGGAAGCGGCTGCAAGTCCAGCAGCTCCGTGGGGGGCAGGTTCTTCTCTGGTAGAATAAGGTGGCGGAATGAGACTGGTAGTTGGGTCTCTGCTGCTATCCATCTGGAAGAGAAGGTGATGGTTTAGGCATGTACAATTTATAGTTGGCCGCGGTACCGTTGACACCGTGTCGTGAAAATTGTATTATCGTCGGATGACTGTCGTTTCTAACTGGCATCATAGACCAGCATGGACCTACATGGGCCATCATGGTGCAGCATGGGCCAGCATGGGCTATCATGGGTCATCATGGGCCAGCATGAGCCATCATGGGCCAGCATGGGCCACTGTGTGCGGACTCACCTGTCGGAGACGACGGTGAGGAAGTACTGCGGCGGCAATGGCTCGAACACAGGCACGAAAAGCTTGACGTGGTGCTCGTCCTTGCAGTACTTCTCCTTCAGCAGGAAGTACTCGTGGTGCAGCACGACTTCACCATCCACGTCTTCGACGAGGATCCAGAAGGCTTCGGACTGGCCGTGGATCTGAAAGAGACGAAGTTTTTGACTGAAGCGTGTACAGTCGCTAGCACATCAAGTTATCACAAACTGACAGATTTTCTCATTCGATTTTGAACTTAGCCACCAAGATTTTAAAGTTTAAAATCGTTCGGAGAAATTTGACAGTTTCGTGTAGCTTGACCTGCTGGCGGATGTACATGCACGGGCTTACGAACAGGCAAGAAAGAACATGAGTACTGTGTTAACATTTTAAAACAAAGAAACCTAAAACTGACGATAATTACTTCCAAAGTAATAATTATGATAGTCCATTTATGGAGCTGCTCGATTGTGAATCATTGTCATGTGTATCAATACGTAGTTTTGTGGACTATAGTGTAATGTGTCATGCAGGCCCACTATAAGCAAGTTTTAAGATGATGAATGTGAGTCCATAATGGGCCATTGTGTAATGCCACCGTGGGCCATGTTGAGCCAACATAGGCCACTACGTCCAGACACAATCTTGGGCCACCAGCTGTACACAATAAATGATTTTATTTCTGTAAGTAGGTTTGTACAAACACTATTACACGTCAATCATGTTTTTTAAACTAGATGAGGTCGGCAATTAATTTTTAAATAATTTATTTTTGACAAGTACTTTTCTTCTCTTACCTTCTCATCCCAATGGAAGTCAGGAGTGATGGTCAGCTCAACCCTCAGCGTAGACCTTGTAATAGGCTGGATATGCGTCGCCAGCTCAAGTTTAGGGAACTGATGTACATATTTGTGTATCATCTTGCCGAGTTTGGGTGCTCGCACTAATTCACCAATTTCGTTGGGACCCAATTCGTAGAGTTTCTCCCAAGGGAAGTTCTTCTTTTCTAGTTTTTTTATTACCTGTGAAAGAGAGAAAGCTTCTATAACAATAAATCAATGTTAGAGTTCGTTGAATTAATGAGGAAGCACAATCAATATTAACTAATAGGTATTATAAAGAAATAAAATTGTCTAGAAGTGCTGTTCCGATTCTAAAAATTCTTTCACTGTTCGAAAGGAAGGACGAGGAAGGGAGGAGACGCCCTAGGAAGACATATAGTGCCTTATTGGTGATGTTCTTCAGAAAGGTCAGGTGCGTAGTACTCGCAACCGGCGTGCGTGTGTGACCAGATGTATGAACGTAAACGAGGCAAAAGGAGTATGTAAGGATCGTAGCAGGTGGCGTTCTGTAGTTTCTGCCTACCCCCATGAGAAGAAGGCGTGAGTTTATGTATGTATGTATGATCGAAAGCTGCACTATTGCCGGATATCATATGATGATTTATTTTAAAAAGCGCGGACAAAGTCACAGACGGAAGCTAGTAATAAATGGGCCTAGATTAATAATCATTAACCCTAATAATTTGAAAGCTTTTCCATAACAGCGCTTATAAATGTTTCCATGCCGATTTAAAAAAACGTAATTAATTTGGCATTAGCTTTTTTGAATTGCTATGATGATGGCATTTTAACAGAATAATAATGTTTTTGAGCTACGGCTCTGAGATGCGTGTTGATTAATTAGGGATCGCTTCTTTTCGCATTTTTTTTTTTTTGACTTATATATTTTGGCATAACCGTTTTCACATAACTTTCATTAGCACAATGATACTGTGGCATAATAATA
Source organism: Dryobotodes eremita (assembly GCA_917490735.1). NCBI lineage: Eukaryota > Metazoa > Arthropoda > Insecta > Lepidoptera > Noctuidae > Dryobotodes > Dryobotodes eremita. Next base: position 11,203,629 of record OU823269.1, on the reverse strand, counting down.
GTTTGGCATAATGCAATGGTTAGGTTAGGTTAGATTTATGCACAATAATATTATGCATAATGATCATTATGCTAAATTTCATTATGCCAATGTATATTATGCCTTAAAATGTTATGCAAATGGATAGGGAACCAATTCATTAATTACATTGGGTCTTAAGATTTTTTTTAATTAAAATACTTACTTCTTCAGGCATCTTTCTGAACTGTCTGAGCGGTGACATAGATTGCCACATTCGTCTGTCAACCATTTTGCAGAGAGCTAACGTTTTGTCTACTAGCTGAGCCCAACCTGTGTAAAAAATAATATTAAACATTAGAAAATAGTATACTAGCGCTAGTTCCACTAAAGTCAAATATGGGCCACTATAGTCCCACTATTGACCAGCATGGGCCACTTTTAACCAGCATGGGCCACTATGGACCAGCATGGGCCACTACGGACCAGCACGGACCAGTATATCGGTAAAAGGCGAAAATTTCTTACCTCGATGGAACACAATTTCAAATATGGATATTAAAAATTAGAAAATAATATACTAGCGCTAGTTCCACGAAAGTCAAATATGGGCCACTATAGTCCGACTATTGACCAGCATGGGCCACTATGAACCAGCATGGGCCACTATGGACCAGCATGGGCCACTGTGGACCATCATGGGCCACTATGGACCAGCATGGACAACCATGGACCCGCATGGGCCACTATGGACCAACACGGACCGGTATATCGGTAAAAACGGAAAATTTCTTACCTCGATGCAACACAATTTCAAATATGGCCCTCAACAGCCTACAAGCCGACTGCGTGACATACACCATATCGGCCATCAACGCGAACCCTTCTAGCTTCAGCTGAGATATGTACGCTTGTAACAACACGTTGATTTTAGCTGATGGTTCCTCTATGCTCTCTTTTATTGGGATCGGTACCTGCGGAAGATGGATCAACGTTATTTTAATCGGTATTGGCAATAGTTTAAAAGGGTAGCAAATGTTTTTTCACTCCTCTTGCTCAAAAAGTACGTCATTGTTGCGTACCAGAGCGGGGATAAAATAGCATATTTTCCTCTAGGGGAAGTTTTCTTTTTTTAGATTCTGTTACCTACGAGCCCACAAAACGAAACAGTATTCATAAGTAGAATAATCATTAATAAAGACTCGACTTATTACTGTTTCTGAAAATGGAACTAAGAGCGGCGATCTCTTCGGTAGAATGCGTGCATTGCGTTGCGGCTACGGAAAAAATAAAAATAAAGTAAAGTATTTAATATTGTATTGGATTATTTTATTTTCTGGGAATCGTAGTGAAAAGTAGAGTGTAATACACGGCGTTAAAAACCCATTCTAACTCGGTTTCTATTTACTCCTTCGCTAAAGCTCGGATATAAAACTACCTCGTATACAATATGTCATTTTAGCCCCTTGTATAAGAATCTACTATTGGGGTCATTTGTAGTAGATTATTTACCAAGAGAATAAAGCAGTGATTAATGTCACGGGCGCTATATTGAATCGCGAGCATAATGAACCAGCGAAGGAGTTCAAGAGTTTACTCCTCAGAGAAGTTAAATCGAGAACCCTGAGTGCAGCGAGGAATTCATGCTTGCCCAAAACGAAGACCCCTTTTTAACCGACTCCAAAAACGGAGCAGGTTCGCTGTTCGTCTGTATGTATTTTTTATACAAGTTCGTTCGTCGATATTTTCATCACTAACGGAACGATATTGAAAAAAAAAAAAAAATCATTTGGTAGTGAAAGTTGGCGCGGTGGTCCCATATGAATTTTATTAACTTTGCTTCGGTAGTTTTCGAGTTAGCTTTAATAACACGTATTTAATCCACTTAGTGTATGTTGATGATGTAATACTTCCTGTCACTGTTGTTTACATAGCAAGTAGTGGCATGCAAATTGTTGTGAGTAGGTACGACAGGTAAACAGAGAAAAATAAAAACACTACAAAGTGAAAAATTACTTTCATCTCCGAAATCAGTTTCTTCGGTTTTGTATTTTCGTTTTTGCCACCGACTTCCGAGATAAAAGTAATTTTTCACTTTGTAGTGTTTTGTTTGGAAGTCTGTTGCTTTTTCTGTAAAAAGTTTTTAAGCTATTGCATAGCTTTTATCGCGGGCTTTGAGCGCGGCGACCGAATCAAGAAATTCCGTAACGAAAATAAAACCTAACACCCCCGCTCCGCCTACCATATAGCTCGGCCGAGCGTTCGCTTAACGTGTATGTATATGGTACGACTGTACTTGAATTAATATTAAAAAAAAATACTGCATAAATAAATAATTATAATTGCATAAGTTGATAAAAAATGCTATGCAATAGCTTTACCGCGGCAGTCCCCGAGTGCCACACGTGTTTTTTTTTAAACGAAGTTCTTTATCGCAGCTTGCGGCAGGAGTAAACATGTAGATTTTTTTTAAAATCATCACTATATGAAATAGCTTTATACCCCGTCCATGCGACAGACATAAAGACATAGAGAGAGAGATATAATTTTCATGGTTTTCGAGGGTGCTGAAAGCAATGGTGAGGTCAAAACGAAAATCCAAGATAGCGGAAGCGAAAATTTTCAAATTTTTCTGAACTTCGTTCCTGACGGGGGTTCCCCGAAGCCACCCTTTTTAGTTTCAAATATATATTTCTAAAAATACCACTTGCTCACTCCATAAGCTTGCACAGCTCGAGTTTCTCCGCTTCGCGGACGGCAATATGCTTGAACTCGGCAGACAATGAGAATACTCGGAACAGTTCGATCTCACCTAGTGACGACTTCAGAAGCTTTGAGTAGCACTGCATCGTCTCTTATGAGCAGTAGAAATGGAGGATGGATGGACGATGAGACGTGGACCAGTGTGTGCGTTATCATGGCTCACTATAGTCCAGCATACATGGGCCACTATGACCCAGCAAATGCCACTATGGCCCAGCATGGACCACAATGGACCAACATGGGCCACTATGAGCCATCATGGACGAAGTTTAAAAAAGACCACTCACCCTCTCCATAAGTTTGCACAGCTCAAGCTTCTCCTCTTCACGAACAGCAATATGCTTAAACTCAGCAGACAATGAGAATACTCTGAACAGCTCGATCTCGCCAAGTGTCGGCTTCAGAAGCTGTGAGTAACACTGCATTGTCTCGTATGAGCAGTAGAAATGTGACGCAATTCGGCCGAGCTCTGTTGGTTGGAAGTGGCCGGATTTACGCTCGTACCTTATTAGGCCGGCCCTGGAATGAAGAGATTTTATTTAATACACACACATAAACTCACGCCTTCTTCCCATGGGGGTTGGCAGAAACTACAGAACGCTACCTGCTTCGATTTTAGTTAATAGAATAGAATAGAATTTTCTTTATTCGAGTAACCAAGACTCAACAAGATTGTTAGTAAAACTTACGACTAAATTAGTTAACAGAGACACTAATCAAAAACAATACAGGAAATAACGATTGGTCACCGTAGCGACATTCCATGAGAGACGGCACAACAGTGACCCACGTAAACACAGTCCAGGCGACTCGCAACCATGCTTAAGAGGGCCCTTCCCGGTCGGTCTAACTTCAATGCGAGCATGATGGAAAAGCTTATTGTTTCATCCAACGCAATGTTTGAAAAAGGAGTAAGAGTGAGAACGCGATAACATCGAATGAAAATTGGCGCGCGGAGATTTCACAAAACTTGTTCCAGGAAATACGTGTTTTAGAAAAAGCCTTACAATTTTTTGGAAAAAATGCTTGTCATTTAAAATATCCATTACATTTGCGAGGTTTCTATGAAAATTGTTTCTTCACTTTTACAATTTATGAGTACATTATGAACGGCCAAAGTTTAGGTAAAATTTGTGCAAAAAAGCATATTTTTGGAGACTTATACTGAATTTGTTTCCCCAAATTTAGATTTTTTGCTTGCATAGAAACCTAGGTAAAGTGCACAAGATACCTATTAGTTAAAAAAAATCATTGAAAGACGTGTTACAACGCCATAATCACGTACGAGCGTTTGTATGAAAAGTATGACGGGTTGGCCGCTCTTAAGACACTGTTGGAGCCGCCCCGCACCCTGCGCACCAGGGAAGCGCACCTTTTACGCATTGTTGCATAAAAGCAATCTACATGCGTATCTGCAAAGATCCCTGACGCACTACAGAAACAGGGCAACCCCATCAGTATCCTAAACGAATGACGCATGACTGGACAAAAATGACATAAGCCATTGCCTTGACGTGTAGCTGTCGACTATGTCTGTTTTGTGCTCGTGATTATAGATCTATGTCGTTTGTTTTTATTTTACATTATTATCAGAACTAATTTTTTTTTGTATGCACGTGTTTCTGTAAAGAATAAACCTATTTTTCTTTCTTTCTTTCTTTCTTTGAAAAGAAGACTACTGTGATTAACAGGTATGACTAGTCACTGGCGGGAATGACGAAACATTTTCGCTTTTATATTGCAATAGAAAAGTAAAATCAGCCTTCCGAAAGCTTGTTCCTTCTCTGTTTGAGAACAGGTCTTGGCTGCTTCTGGGATAAGGTCGAAAATATTTGATAACGAATCCCCTGAGGGCCACTGTAAGGCACTTTAGAAAATCTTTGTTTTTTAATTCTTAAGTTTTTTTTTTTTTTTGGTCTTTAATTACTATTTCGTCTAATTCAATTGTGAGGGATCAAAATGAGGGCTCTATTATAAAAAATCTCATTAAACTTACTTGTCCAACAAACTGGCGGCTGTATGCACCAAGTCTGCTCTATGCAGTTCTAGCAGAGAGTCTTCTGCGAACTTCTCTTGTGTTATCCCGTAGAGAGCTGGCTGACGCAGCATCCGAATGTAAAGGTATGTGTAACCTAAAAAATTAAAGTTAAATTATTTTCTCTGATCACCAAAGCTGTTGTGGTGAAGAAAGTACTTGAAAGCCTCGAATATATTAGGCGACAAATTGAGCAATATGTTGCGGAACATGGCCCTCAATAACTACATGAAGTGTCCCGAGACAATTATCGCGGAACATTTTGCAGGCCACACTAGTCAGTGCTCATAGAAGTGTCGCCCGAGGAGGTTGTGGCGATTACTGCTGCGTATATACTTATTTCGAGCAGTTTAAGCAAAACGTAATCGAAAATGGAGGCGGTGGATGCGGAATTACCACAACAAGAAAAAATAATTAATATTTTAATATTATAAGATTATAATTTTTTCGAGTTTGTTTCGGCCTTTCTTCTCGGAGTAGTCAGATAGGAAACGCAGACCTCATCTAGTTTTTAAAATGTGATTGACGTGTAAAAGTGTTGGTACAAACCAATTGGTGTCTGAAATGGTCTTTTGAGGAAAAACTATACAGATTGAGTGGACCTTTCCAGTCAGATAATTATTATTATTAAAAAAAGTGATGATCATGACTAAAAATCAAAATATTTTATCTCACATAAACCTACATGGACACTTATGAAACGTCAGAAGCTACGTGCACGGTTCCAATTGGCTGTTTGTTATGGAGAAGAGCCGGCAAGAAACTACACGGTTACTCTTTTAAAAAAAAAAGTAGCTTTTACCATGGTATAATAATATACTTCGCCAGGTATAGCATTTCGAGACACAGTGGTCAAGTGGGAGACACAAGCCTACGTCATCACCGCTGTGTTACCATTAGTATGTAATAATAACTCCCCAACCGCCTTTATTACCTGTGCGAATCCGATAAAACAATGAGGTTTTAACTAACAATTACGTTGGTATATGCTTAAATTGAATTGTTTCGTTTAATTAGAAAAACGAAATGACAATTTAAATGCTTTATACATATTTTTTAACAGAATGGTGACTGAAAATGTTTCCATAATCCGTGTTTTGTTGCAATAAAATGGCAACTGGATAGTAACGTAAGCATATATCACTCCTGGAATGCCAAAACTTGTTTTTTTAGACCATGACTTTTACAATGTTTTCAAATTACAGTGACTCACCCAGCCAAGTAACTGCATCTCTGACGCTCTGCACAGATCCCAGTACTATTTCTGCGTTCAACATATCTGCTAGTTTGCTCACTAGCTGCGATTCTATTGGCAGTTGTTGATTTAGAAGGGAGAGGTAGTACTGTAGCTCCGAGTGGTTGGTTATGAGAATACCTGTTGACAAAAACTGGGGTTACAAGTTGTAATTTAGAGGAATGTATTGATAAAACAGAGGGGCTATTCTCTTATTTGTATGACCGTTCACATTCTAATCTCATCAATCTTTCAAAAATGTACCATAATTTTTGACATTTTTTAACCTTGATTGTCGCTGAGACGTGATTGAACGTTTTGAAAGGAAAGTTTAAACGTTTTAAGTACGAGATTAGGCTTTCTGACATTTGGGTGTTGATTCCAGATGAAATGCTGTCAAAAAGTAAAGGAGCAAATATTTAATGATAATAAATGGCCGTAATGGCATAGGCCACTATGGTCTAGCATGGGCCACTGTGGTCCAGCATGGGCTACTGTGGTCCAGCATGGGCCACTCTGGTCCAGCATGGGCCACTATGGTCCAGCATGGGCCACTCTGGTCCAGCATGGGTCACTATGGTCCAGCATGAGCCACTATGGTCCAGCATGGGCCACTGTGGGCCACTAAAGGCCATCATGGTCCGACGAAATTTTCAGATTTCATATCGATATTCTTACCCTCGCCCTTGGTGTCGTACTGCGGCCGTCCAGCACGGCCCAACATCTGCAGCACGTCGAGCGCGCCCAGCTCGCTCCAGCGGCCCTTCTCTGGCGAGTATACCTGCGTGCCCTTCACTATGACTGTGTGCGCGGGGAGATTGACTCCCCAGGCTAGGGTTGCAGTGGAGACTAGGACCTGTGAACAAAGATATAGTCGGTTAAGTAACGTTTATAAATAAATCCATTTCTGGTCACAATATTGTGGCACTCGCAACTGGCGTGCGTGTATGACCAGATGTATGGACGTACACGAAGAACATACAGGAGTATGTAAGGAACCTATCAGGTGACGTTCTGGTGTTTCTGCCTACCCCCATGGGAAAATGCGTGAGTATTGTATATGTGGCCTCATTAAGGATACCTTAGGGTGTCTTCACACCCAAGGCCGCTGACTCGGCGCGGCGAGAGACCAACCCGCAGACGGCCTAGCCGCCGTGTAGAACTTATTTTTTCAGTTAGTTTTAACCATGATCTAGCAGTTTGAGTAATGTATGCGGTCTACCCAAATGTCCTTTCTTTGGTATTATTCGTCGAATCGTTGAGCTCCTTAAGTTCTGAGTTGAGCTGTACGTATACTGACAAATGCGTGCACTGACTGGACAGGTCCACTCAATCTGCGTGGTTCTTTCCTCAAAAGACCATTTCAGATACAAATCTACATTTTCTTCACAATGATCTGACCAAGATTATGTCTGGACTTTAAAAGAGACTGTGTCCTCTGAGTTTGTTTCGGCCTTTCTTCTCAGAGTAGTCAGATAGGAAACGCCGACCTCATCTAGTTTAAAAAATATGATTGACGTGTAAAAGTGTTTGTACAAATCTACTTACATAAATAAAATCATTTATCATTTGTGATGAAAATACGGTAATTTCTGCCTCACCTGTATATGTCTATCGGCGAACAGATCCTCGACGAGGGTCCTGTCCACCCTGCTCATGCCGGCGTGATGTATCGCGAACCCGTACGGCAATAATTCGCGTAGTTCAGGGTTTTTCACCTGCTCTGCTTCCGTTCGGAGCACCTCCATACTTGCGGAGCCTTCCCTATGAATGAGAATACAAGGTTTTATTAAAATAGTCCTGGACCTGGGGTCATTGTACAATTTTATTTTTTTTAATCTATTGGGCCAACACTGAAATCGCAAAAAAATCTACTGGACCCAATATTTTGTTGAGTTCTGCGAAAATAAATGTACAGTACAACTATTTTCTTAGTGTCCCTTGGGAATCATCGCATTTCCGAATACAAGCGAATGCTAATTTCCATGCCCATCAATTATTAGAAACTAGCTTTTGCCCGCGGCTTCGCTCGTGTTAATTTAGACTTTGACTATCAATTCGGGTTATAATCTTATAATTCAATCATGATTCGAAAGACACGTGGCGCCATCTATTATCATAAGAAAGTAATTGTTGTTTTCCCCGGGATCAGTACTTTTTTGCGGAATGAAAGGTACTCTATATCCGTTTCTGTACACCTGACAATGTATATGCAAAATTTCAGAATGGTCGGTTTAGTGGTTTAGGCGTGAAAAGGTAACAAACAAACAAACAAACAAACAAACTTACTTTCGCATTTATAATATTAGTTAGGATATCGTGTGTCATAATTTGAATTCAGAACTAAGTACTTTCCTGTTTGGAAAACAAAACAAATATAAATTACTTAGTTCAGAATTCAAATTATCAAATCAAATCACTTTTATTTGTTAACACAGGTAAAGAGATACAGATCTTATATTTGATGAAAGAGCGCTATGTTATGCCAGGGGGCGTACAAATCCGGGGTCGCGGATTGTTCGAAAGAGTTACCGTGGCCCTGGCGCACAGGCAACTGAAGGAACACGGGTGGGTTTTAGTCAGTAGAGTCTGACACGCCCTTCCGCTCCGCCCAGATCGGGAGAGGTCATTTGGTATGCGTACAAATATGGTGTCCATCTAGCTCAAGATTACAAATTAAAGTTTCTAAAAATATATTTGAAAATCATGCATAATTATGGTATTTAATTAGCAAAATAAATTGAAAAATTACATAATATTATTTAACACTTTAAAAAAATTATGACACACGATATTTCTAATAATAAATGGACATGGAAATCAGCATTCGTTTGTATTCGGAAATGTGATGATTTACGAGGGCCATCAAGAAAATAGTTGAACCGTATAATGCTGCAGATTTTTTTTCACAATTTTTACCTTAGGAACTGTCCCAATGTATCCTTTTCTAAGCACATATCGCGGATAGCGCGCGCAGTCTTGCCCGTTTCCTTACGTGAATGAACGAACACCAGGATCTAGAAATACAAAGACATCGTATGTTAACGTGTGCGTATGTTGTATGAGTAGTGGCCCAGTGGTATCGGCCCCGACTTACGAGTTGTAGGTCGTGGGTTCGAACCCAGACGGGCACTTTTCTTTGTGTAAATAATTTCATCACCACTGCTCTCAAAACAGTGAAGGAAAACATTGTAAGGAAACCGGCATGTCCTAGAACCAAAAATTCGAAGACATGTGACATCTACCAACCCGCACTGTGCCCGTGTGGTAGATGACAGCCCACTCCCTCTCAAAGAGAAGAGGCCTGTGTCCCAGCAGTGGGAACATTATAGGCTGATTATGAAAAAAAAATGTTAACTTGTATACAATAGCTTGTGACTTGATCATGCATTCAGAAACTAGGGGAACAAATCAGTATGCTGAGACTCAAGCCTCCTCTCAGTGTGCCCCACACAAAGAGGAAGACAGTATACCACGCCGGCCAGGCGCGGGTTCACAGACATTTTTTTTTGTTTTTGTATTTCTTCTTCAGGATAACAAACAATTGCGCAATAACGCTTAAGAGGGCCCTTCCCGGTCCGTCTATCGTCAACGCGAGCATGATTGAAAAGCTTGTTGTTTCATCCAACGCAATGTTTGAAAAAGAAGCAAGAGTGAGAACGCGATAACATCGGACGAAAATAAGCGCGCAAAGATTTTAGAAAACTTGTTCCAGGAAATACGTGTTTTTGAAAAAGCCTTACAAGTTTTTGGAAAAACTGTTTGTCATTTAGAATTTCCATTACATGTGCGAGGTTTCTATGACAATGTTTTCTTTACTTTCACAATTTATGAGAACATTATCAACGGCCAAAGTTCAGGTAAAATTTGTGCAAAAAAGGAGATTTTTGTAGGCTTATACTGAATTTGTTTCTCCAAATTTTGATTTTTTACTTGCATAGAAACCTAGATAAAGTGCAAAAGATACCTATATGTTCAAAAATGACAATGAAAGATTTGTTACAGCGCCATAATCACGAACGAGCGTTTGTATGAAAAGTATGACGGATTGGCCGCTCTTAATATTTAGGTACAGATATTTTATAAAACACCTAAGTAATCACGCAACCAGCAACTTTATCCACAAATTAGTACAACAGTGAAAATAGTTTCAGCAAGGTCCAAACAAAGTTAGCAAACATTTTAATGTCTATTATTATTAATTAACGTGTCTTATGAAAAAACATGTGACAAACTAGATGTGTGAATAAAAGAACTAAGGCTATATGGAATCTAAAAGAGTTTTTTTGGTAATACTGGTTTTAAACTGTGCGAGTGACAATGCAAATATGTCAATATCGGCAAAATCATCATTGTAACTTTTCATTAGTCGACGTAAAGGGAGGAGAGGAGGGAGAGAGGAGCGAGGAGAGGGGAGGGGGGGAGGGGGACGGGGTACGGGGGAGGGGGAGGGCGTTCTCCTGCATTGGTTCTGCACCGTTTCGGCGCGAATAGACTGAGTATAAGTTTCACGAATATGTTGGGAGCGACTAGGTATGCTCAAGCGACGGTATACTATAAGTATCGCTAGGTATACTATGTGTTGTATGCGAAGGTCACATATATCCCACGTCTTTAAAGTTTTGGTTCAAGAACATGTCCGTTTCCCCTCAATGTTGGTATAAAAATAATTTGTTACCTGGTTCCTTCCAGCATGTTCCATGGTCTTCTCATAAACGATATCGTTCATAACTTGGAATCTTTTCAGCGCTTTCTTTTCTGTCACACCGATGTATTGCTGCTCTAGAGCTACTGGTCTGAAAAACAAATACGATAGGAGGTTAATCTTCGAACCCGTACGCAACATACGCGCTTTGACGTGGAGAGGACACAGGCCCGTTATAATACAATACAACTATGTCAGATATATAATTTGCAAACTTTTCATAATCATAGGTTTGTAGCGGCATCTACATCGCCACATGCGAGCTACGCGTCACACTGACGTCACGCAAAATCCTGCATCGCGCAAGCAGAGTTTACCGCGTGAGTAGCTTATGCAGTGTTTCTGGTCACCGGTGTCCGACCCGTTAAAGCGAAGCAATATGATAAATTTTATCGTCAACACTTGGCAACTTTCAATAGCGATTTTTTCGTGAAATAACACATACATACATATTGCGTAAACTATTAGGTTGGAAAATGCTATGTTCGTAACAATATAACATTTCATTAAAAAATTAAGGAAAAACCGCTTTTGAATTAAGCCAAGTGTATACATATTATGCTCAAGACTGTACTATACCTGAAAGAATTATCAAAGTAAAACAATCCATGTTCCGGCTTGACTCTCAAGAAGGCAGCCACATCTGTGTAGTTAGGCAGCGTGGCGGAAAGACCCACGAGACGGACCTGTAACAAACATAATTCTCTAATCAAAAACACATTCGATTTTTACACTAGAAAACAGGTTTCTAGTAACGAAACTATGTATAAGTAAAACAGTGGTTTTATTTATACATAGTTTAGTATAGTCAGACAGTGGTCTGATGCTGCTAAAAATCTGTTTAGATTTATAAGTCTTCGTTTTAAGTCTACCTAATTAGAGTAATCTACCTAATTAGGGTAGATAAATCTCGTGTCACAGTGTTTGTTATCGAACTGGTCCGAAACGGCTTGACCGATTTTTATGAAATTTTTAAGCTATTGCATAGCTTTTATCGCGGGCTTTGAGCGCGGCGACCGAATGAAGAAATTCCGTAACGAAAATAAAACCTAACACCCCCCACTCCGCCTACCATGTAGCTCGGCCGAGCGTTCGCTTAACGTGTATGTATATGGTACGACTGTACTTGAATTAATATCAAAGAAAAAAAAAACTGCTTAAATAAAAAATTATAATTGCATAAGTTGATAAAAAATGCTATGCAATAGCTTTACCGCGGCAGTCCCCGAGTGCCACACGTGTTTTTGTGTATTTTTGGTAGGTCTCAGAATAGGTCGTAAAGTATATTTCACACCGCTGCGGCTGAAACCGCGGGGCGCAGCTAGTTATGATATAATTTCCTATCTTTTTGACATGCTGTCGAAGTGGCTATAATACTAATACTCAATATAATGACCAGATATCGGAATAGCCGATCTCTGGTCATTATACTGTCATCAGCGAGGAGTAACTTGCTGGCCAAAACCCCTCTGACTCCAGCAATTCGCACCATCGATTATATTCAGGTCGAAATTGATATATTTACATGTCACTGGAGTGAATTCGCAAAAGTACTATTGTTTACACTATGTTACAAACAATGATCTTTATGATCTAGAGATGTGTTTTATGCTTTAATTTTAAATTTTGTGTGTGACTTGGCTATCGCATTAGGTTAACCGATAGAATCCCGGTGGCCCTCTGTAGGGCCGGGGTGGCGCCACCGTCAAGCCCCACTGGCCCTGTAGAGGGTCGCGCGGTCGTGCGGTTAAATAATCATCATTATTGCTTCTAAATGGCTAATATCGTCTTTTGAGCATTTCACTGTAAGGGCTTTTTTTTTTTTGGGCTGACGAACTGTCTTGTTCCACGACATACCGGTGGCGCCACCCCGGCCCTAGAGGGCCACCGGGATTCTATCGGTTAAGACCTGTAATGATAGTTTTAAGGCATTTAAATAAATAAATATTGAGTATCACAATATTATAGAACTATTATTTAGTATGTAGGTAGATCCTCCACAAGAAAAACCAACGACCCAGTGCAAGTTACTGGAATCAGCTGAACGTAGTAACGTTACTTGGAGATGACTTATGTCAAGCTGTAGAAATTACCTCTTCCTGCGTCTGCTCCACAGTTCTCAGGGTCCTGGCGACGAGTGCTTCCAGGACTGGGCCTCTCTCGTCGTGGAGAAGGTGGACTTCGTCTATGATGATCAGGCGGACTAAGTTGGTGAAGGAGCGCTCGCCACCTGAGAATGGAGAAAAAGGGGGGATTGAAAATTGACATAGCATATAGTACGATCGAGTTTGGGTCATGGCGCGCCAGCAAAACTTCAAATTCAAAGTATTTTATTTCACTTTCCCAGTTCTACCTCGTCGGTCTAATAGTCGCAAGCGCATGCTGAGAATGAGGTCCTGGGTACGAATCCCGGGTCACGCAGTGTTATTGGGTTTACCCATCAGAAGCAGTAGGAGTCAGGATTTGTGCCCGGTTGATGGCAATTCTCTCGCCTCCTACTACACAGGACTGACGAAATGTAGATGTAATTTTGTATTGTATTGACGTTTTATTGTACTCTAATGTATTATGTAAAATAATCGTGTTTTTTGTTTTTATTTAAAGTAATATGGGTTTTATCTGAAACTAACTTTTGCCCGCGGCTTCGCCCGCGTGGAGGTCGGTCTAAGACCATCTTTGCATTATAGCCTTTCTAATGAAACCGGTTTGGGGCACATCGGTTGGATGGTATCAAAATCTATAACAGACATAGGTAGAAACAATTTTTGTGTTTTATATATATACTAGCGACCCGCCCCAGCTTCGCCCGGGTAGCAAAGCATAATATAATATAGCCTATGTCACCCGGAGATAGTGTAGCTTCCCAACAGTGAAAGAATTTTTGAAATCGATTCAGTAGTTTCGGAGCCTATTCAATACAAACAAACAATCATATCTTTTCTCTTTATAATATATGAAAAAAAAAATGAAAATATGAAATGAATATATTCGTTTCATATAGCTTATATGGAACGTTTGTATTTTTAACATAGCGCCATCTATTGAATACTTACTTAATCAGGTCAACAGATATCGCCATCTGTTAGAATCGTTTGGAGCTAACAGATAATTGTGACTGTCAAATAATAGACAAATAATTTGCAATAAAATAATATTGCGACTATAAATTGAGATGTAAGCTATCCTATCTTTCAAGTTGGATCAAATTGCACACGGTGTGCAAATCAAATTTAAAATCGGTTCAGTAGTTTAGGAGTCTATCGCGGACAAACAACGTGACACGTAATTTTTATATACATAAAGATCAAGATAAAGATGGGTTTTATGTGAAATAAATGAGTTATTTTATTTTTATACATAAAGCGTACCACACTAACAGCAGAAATGCAATGTATGTTCAACAACATACATTGCGTTATTTCCGTCGTTGAGCAGAGAAACTTTTCGAACATATGAAGCAATGGATTAGCAATAGGCTTCAAAATGATTCAGATTGTGACTGATAGTGTGTTACGCAATTAGCGTGCTGGCGTGATATTACGGTATCCTACCTTTCCTAGTAATGATATCCCACTTCTCCGGAGTGCACACTATAAGCTGCGTCTCTTCAATTTGTTCCCTCGTCAACTGATGGTCTCCTGTCAACTCGGAGACTTTCATGTTGTAGGCTGCTAGGCGTTTGCTAAAGTTGCCCACCTGTGGGATAGAGGGAGAAAATAGTTAAAGTCAAATTCAAATCATTTATTTCAAATAGACACATAAAAGGCAGTTTTGAACGTCAAAATTTATAACAAAAATGAATTGATTCTAGTTGCCCCTTCTAAAAAGTAGTTTAATGGGTAAGTAACTCCGCCGTTACTCTTTTAAAATGTTTTACAATATTATGTAGGTATACATTAATTATATAATTATATGTGAAAACGATGCACCTAGAATAAAATTACTGTACCACAATAGGTAAAAATAATTAAATATAAAGCAATGACTGGTAAATTAATTATGTGATAGATACATGGTGCTCACATATTTACAAATATTGAAAAGTAGACGATTTTTTTTTAATTTTAACAAGTATTAATTTCGTATGTTAGTTAGCAAAGAAAGAAAGAAATATAATCCAGTTCTTCTAACTCAACAGACAGCTGTGCTGCTGGGAGTTTATTGCGCTAATTCTTCTCCCCAGCTAAAGCACTAGGAAGTGGTGAAGGGCGGGCATATTAGGGGACTGTCTTATGTAATTTTGACGTTCAAAAAATGCTGATTCTCAGCCTAATTTGAATAAATTACTTTTGATTTTGAAAGAAAATGTTTATTTGGGAAATAAGTACGAATAACGTTAAACGGGTTGAATGGGGATGCAGTGGTGAATTGAGACGAAACTTTAAAAGGGACTTTAACATTGAAATAATATATTTTGTAGAATAATATTCACACACAAACGTCAAGGAAAACCGGCCAAGTACGAGTCAGACTTGCGCACGAAGGGTTCCGTACCATTACCTATAAAAACGGCAAAAAAAACATGTCTGTTGTATGAGAGCCCCCTTAAATATTAATTTTATTCTGTTTTTTTTTCTATTTGTTGTTATAGCGGCAACAGAAATACATCCTCTGTGAAAATTTCAACTGTCTAACTACCACGGTTCATGGGACAGATGATCGGTTCAGTGGTTTAGGCGTGAAAATGTAACAAACAAACAAACAAACTTACTTTCGCATTTATAATATTATAGTTAGGATAGGATGAAGCTAGGATATCAATTGATGCAGGAACGCTTTAAATCGTGATATTACGTTACATTTGTGGGGAGTATGATACGCGCCCAGCTTCTTAATCCGTGGTGTCTTTCGGTCTAAACACGTTTAATATTACCCAAGTTCTAGAAACTGCAGAGTTAGTTTTCTATGAAAATGCTGGGGCGTATGTAACGCCGTTGAGCAACAGTGGTGGCCAAGTGGTATCGGCCCCGACTTACGAGTTGTAGGTCGTGGGTTCGATCCTAGGCAGGCGCTTTACTTTGTGTAAATAATTTCATCACCATTGCTCTCATAACGGTGAAAGAAAACATTGTGAGGATACCGGCATGTCCTAGAACCAAAAATTCGAAGACATGTGACATCTACCAACCCGCACTGGGACCACGTGGTGGATTACAGCCCATTCCCTCTCAAAGAGAGGAGGCCTGTGTCCCAGCAGTGGGAACATTATAGGCTAATTATATAATGGCTGCTTATTATTTTTTAGCACGTCCCAAGATCTTCTGTCATGATAATTTTCCAAGTATTTCTCAGATATTGACGAACAATGAAGAAAAAATCGTTAATTGTGAACAAACATGGTGATCAATGTTTGTTCCTTCTGAATGTCACATTATAGTTACTGACCGATATACCAGGTCAAATTAAATTAGCTAGCGAAACTCCGCAGACGTGATGGGTAGCGATATCTAAATATGATAAAACAAAAAAATAATTAATTTCATGATTCGAATTCAAAAATTCGAAGACATGTGACATCTACCAACCCGCACTGTGCCCGCGTGGTAGATGACAGCCCACTCCCTCTCACAGAGAGGAGGCCTGTGTCCCAGCAGTTGGAACATTATAGGCTGATTATGCATGCACTCACCATCTCCTGCACGAGCGACCTCATGGGCGCGACGTAGATCATCTTGAAGTCGTGCACGTTGACGGTACCGTCATCGTTGACGTGCTTGCCCACCTCGCGCAGCACGGTCAGCAGCGCCACGTTGGTCTTGCCGGCGCCCGTGGGCGCGCACACCAGGAGGTTCTCGTCGGTTTCCAACGCCGCTTTGGATATGCGAGACTGTGGATAGAAGAGGCTTAGTCGAACAGATGTTACAGATTGGTTTGTCACAAACTCAAACTAAAACTCAAAGCATTTATTTCAATTAAACAATTTACAGGCACTTTTGAATTGTCAAAGTGTCGGTCAGTTAGTCAGAAAGTTGAAGCTAGTTGGCCCATAACCATAACTATATCAGGGTGTATTTGTTATAGTCAAGAGTCTTAGGACCCGTTGTTAGATACATAATAGTTAAAAATTACCAATACTAAATTTAACAATTAGTCACTTGACAATTTAGTAAATAACTGTCAAAGTTTAACTACTCTGTGTGCGCATGGTTAATTTTCATAGCAAATTGTATTTTTTTTAACTATAGTTAGCATTTGTCAAAAAACATACTTCAGTCATTTTTAACAAATTATTAGTTTTGTAGCGACATCTACAATCGCCACATGCGAGCTACACGTCACACTGACGTCACGCAAAATCCTGCATCGCGCAAGCAAAGTTTACCGCGCAACTAGCATATATACAACGTCCCGACATCAATCGTCGGGCAGTTGCCCACCACACACAACACCCGTCTGGTCGGAGGATCCTCCCTTTTCTATGGAGGTTTGAGTGAACTTTACATCCTGTTCCTCATACCTCTATAGTTTAACTAACGCATTTTAACTATTAGTATGTTTGACTACTGATCGCGCTTCTCTTTCTTTTCTATGCAGTACGAAGGTGACCGCGCTTTAGCTGTTGTCAGCCTTTTAAGCAACGTTTATAAATAAAGGGGTAGATTTAAAACCATACCTGTATCCTATTCAGTGTCTTAAACCCTTCAAAGGCAGGCTGCACGTACTTGGGTAGCTTCTCCACCGGCATCAGGGTTTCTCCTTCATCAAACGGTTTGGGTTTTAGAGCTGGCACGTGGACTTCTTCGTAACCTGGTGATGGAGAGAATTTGTGGGTTTTAAAAGGCTAGATTTGTAAAAAACAAAACTATTGTCGGTTGTTTTTTCTTTGTATCTTACCAAGAGGAGGCCTGTGTCTCAGGAACAGTATAGGCTGATTGTGCTATACATTTAGTACAACCACTGCGCTAATCAAGCACTCGAGAAGTTTTAACACATTTGCATGTTACATGGTTGCCGATTACCTGTCCTGTGACTAATGCCACCTGTCCAGTGTCTGATGTCACCTGTCCATTGCCTGATGTCACTTGTCCTGCGCCTGATGTCACCTGTCCAGTGCCTAATGTCACCTGTCCAGTGTCTGATGCCACCTGTCCAGTGCCTGATTTCACCTGTCCTGTGCCTGATGTCACCTGTCCAGTGTCTGATGTCACCTGTCCAGTGTCTGATGTCACCTGTCCAGTGTCTGATGTCACCTGTCCAGTGCTGTGTGGAAGAAACATACATACTCTCAACAATTTCCTTACCTTTCCTCTGCTTCCTGAAAGACCCAGGCGGCAGTTGACACCTCTTGTTCGCCATAAAGTGAGCCCCGGCCGCGAACATCAACTCTTCAAGCTGCAACACCTTCCGGTTACCGGTCACCTGTCCTGTGGCTGATGTCACCTCTGTCTCTGTTTTGTGACGCTTGCGGGGGGCTTCCGATGACTGCTGGGCGGTCTGGAGGAGGAAAAAAGGGGATTTTTAATGAACATACTAAAAAAACGCGTGAGTTTATGTAAAAATTAAGTCCTAAAGGATGATTTCCACCATACGGCTCGCATCGCCTCGGATCGGACCGGAAAGGATACGAACGGATGCAGCGAGAGCGCGTCCAGCAGGATGTCAACGCATACGATCGGCTCCGTACCGTCGCTTGCGAACGTATCCGTTTCTGCGCCTAGTCAAATAGTTTCATTCCTACCGTGTTGACGGGTTCTAATTCGGATGAATGTGTGATCTGATACGACGACAGGCGAACGGAGCTGATCGCGCGTCGCAGCACTCACAGCATACTTTCGAGTGTCGCGGAAGACGCCCGCGGTCAAGCTGCTGTGCGCGGCTTGGTAATATAGACTTTAAATACTGTGTACACGATTTAATATCGTTTAAAGATTGTAAAATCCGTTCCGCTCCGATGCGATGTGAGCAGTTTGGCGGAAATCATCCTTTAGTCATTTATTTCGTAACCAAATACATTGGATAAAAAATATTAGTAATGATAGACAAAATAATAAAACATTAAATTCATATTTAATTTATTTCATTTTCATTATGAATGATCACCCCTTACATGGAATTTTTTTATTTATTTTTCCCTCAAATTCAATCATTTGTTTTCCCTATTTTACTTTTTTTCCTGTTTACACCATTGTAATATGAATGCTCACTCTTGACATGTTATTTTTTTTTCTTTCGTCATTTATTTTCTTAATTTTTATTTTACCGTGTTTACACCTTGTTTTGTTATGGTCATGCTGTGGTCTCCTGTAATTGCAGGAGCACTCGTAAAAGAACCAATGTTTTTATTGTAATTTATATTGTAAATGTGTATCCTTTGTTAGTGATCCCAAATAAATAAATAAAAGAAAATTTTGAAAATTCTTCCACAATACTAATTTATACCAAAAGGTGCTCAAACCTCATCGTCCCCCTTGCCGGTCTCCAGCTGTGCTAGAATCTTCTGTAAATGTGGTTGTTTTGACATCTCTTCTCTGATGGCGACGCGCTCGCTCTCCGATTGAGATGAGGCGAGCTTGGTGCAGTACAGTACTGTGGAAAATAAATAAATATATATTAATTTCAAACTATTAGAGTTTACATAATAAATAATAAATGATTTTATTTCTGTAAGCAGGTTTGTACAAACACTTTTACACGTCAATCATATTTTTTTAACTAGATGAGGTCGGCGTTTCCTATCTGACTACTCTGAGAAGAAAGGCCGAAACAAACTCAAAAGTCACAGTCTCTTTTAAAGTCCAGATGTAATCTTGTTCAGATCATGTAGATTGATGTCTGAAATGGACTTTTGAGGAAAGAACCACACAGATCGAGAGGACCTGTCCAGTCAGTGCACGCATTTGTCAGAAATCATCCAGCTCAACTCAGTACTTAAGGAGCTCAACGATTCGACGAACAATAACAAAGAAAGGACTTTTGAGGAAAGAACCACACAGATCCAGACCTCGCCGCGTGTCGCTTAACCTAGCCACTCACCGGTGTAGCGGTACTTGTTGAGCAGCTTCACAAACTCGAAGCAGTCATATCCCAGCAGCAGCACCAGCCTGTTCTCCAGGTCCCGGTCGTCAGCTGCGTCTCCGAGGGCCGTCAGGACTTCCACGGACTTGGCTTGGGACAGCATGGCGTCGGGAAAGTGACGGGAGAGGCGACGTTGGAGCCAGTAGGCGTCGATGTCCATGGGGTGGAGGGTCGCGTCGCGGCGTTTTTGGGACTGCTCTTCTGTTAGCTATTGGGAGTAGATGGTGGTTAGTTTGATGGCAATATAAGAATCTTCTTATAGTAAAACACTTTGACTAACACCTCAAAAAGATTGTAGTATTGATACAACAAAGGCCTCTCAAATAAAGAAAGATATTGATTTTCACTAACACTATGCAACAATTGAATGCATGAATAAATATCATAGTGCAGGCTTTTGGAATTTCCCTGCTCGGCTCAGCAATGAAAGTTGAAAACGGGCATAAGAACCTTGTCTGACCCTAACGGAACTTTTGCAAGGTAATTAAATTAATATCAGCCTGAATTTGTCTGACTGCAGGGCTAAGGCCTCTTCGCATAACGTAGAAACAAATATTAAAATTAAACATTATGCTGGCTTGATAGGTGTTGGCATATTCACACTGCCAGGACAAAAATGTTAAATGACAAACTCCATCACGTCATGTTCGTGAACGGGCGCCGTCAGTAGAGACTGGTCATCTCTTAGCTGCCATGGCTTATTTTAATTTAATTTAATATTTGAATTGTTTTTGTCTTTTTATTCAAATGCTTTTAACTTTCTGCATCGTTCTCATATGCATAATTTCAACATAAATGATGATTTAAAAGAGTGTCCGTGGAGTTTCTTGCCCGTTCCTCTCCATAGGTACCTACTACGCTTTGGAATGGGCAACTAGCTTCATCTTTCTGACTGACTGACCCCTTAACAATTAAAAAGTGCCTGTAATTGGTTTATTTGAAATAAATGCTTTGAGTTTGAGTTTCCAGTGCCTGGTGTGGCAGCTATCAGCACACAGACTGTTTAATAACTACTTACATTGGCATGTATAGCATTTCTCTTGCCCTCTCCATCACTGCCCTCATCAGCACTGCTGTCCTTTTCCTTCTCATTTTCTGAACCTTCTCCATCTTCCTTTTCTTCTTCACGGACCTAGAAAGAAAAAATATATTCGAAATATTACTACTTTATTATGTAATCTGTAACTGCAACTTTTGACACCTCGGCTGGACTTATCCTTTTTTTTGGGTGGGAAATCATCAAATGACTTCTCCCGCTCTGGCCGGAGTGGAAGCGCGTGTCAGACTTTTACGGACGTAAACCCACCCGTGTTCCTTCAGTTGCCTGTGCGCCAGGGCTACGGTAACTCTTTCGCACAATCCGCGACCCCGGCAGGCATCGGCCCTATCGAACCCCGTCAATGGTGCTGACATCATCAAACGTCATGATGAGAGCTTGGAAGAAATCAGTGCGTTAATAAAGTCCCATACAGCTCAGACAGATAGCAAATTGGAGGCGCTACAAAAAGCGATGACTGAAATTATAGCGCAGAATGCCGAAATAAAAGAAAATATTCAATTTACTACGAAGCAATATGATGACATGGTTTTAAGAACGGGAAAGTTGGAAGCAGACCGAAAGGCTGACCTTACTTACATTAGTCAACTTGAGGATAGAGTTGAAAATCTGGAGAGAATGATTAACCTATCAAAAGTAGAAATCCGTAATATTCCAAAAAAGCAAGGTGAAACCAAAGAAGAGCTATGCAAATTAGTAACAGAGGCTGCCACTGTTCTTGAAGTTCCTTTACAACGACAAGACATCAAAGATGTATTCCGCGTAAACAAAAAAGAAGGAGTATCAACAATCATTGTAGACTTCATCAACACGACAACTAAGGAGAAGATTTTACAAAATGTCCGCAAGTTTAACAAAAAGAACAATGGAAATAAGTTGAATTCATCTCATGTTAAGATAGAGGGTCCATCGAAACCAATTTATGTATCAGAGGTCCTTACTTTAAAATCCCAGCGTTTATATTACATGGCTAGGAACTTTGCTAAGGATAACTCCTATAAATATTGTTGGACGTCATTTGGCAAAGTTTTTGTTCGAAGAATAGAAGGCGAAAAACAAATATTAATCAAACACGAATCCGATCTCAACAACGTACGAGGACGGCAAGATACCAAATGACTAGTTAATTTTTTATTTGTTTATTGCATGTCTAAAATCATTTTAATTATACTATTTTTTTCTATTATTTTACTTACGAAAATGAAAAACATTTTTACACAGCATTTAATATTACACTATACAAGTTATTTTACAATCAATTTACACACATCAATTTACAAAAATATATACCAATCTGACGCGCTTGACACACCCCTCATACCATTAAGATATACGTCTACATTTTTGCAACTTTGTTCAGCTAATGTCAGCATCTTATTACGGACTAACATTGAAATTAATTTGTGCCACAATACAATCTTTATTTATATAAATGGCTAATAATAGTATATTAAGCGACGTTGACAGCATATCCACAGCTAATAGCTATTGTTGTGACACGGATTTTTGTAACACAGAGATAAAAAAGTCAACGCCATCTTTAAATATTATAACGCAGAATATTCGCAGTGTTTATAAGAACTTGGATAATTTTCAAGCACAACTAGCAAGGTTTTCATTTGACTTCGATGTCATCATTCTTACTGAATGCTGGCTCCAACAAAACAAACCTATTCCAATGATTGTTGGTTACACAAAGTATTCTTCAAAAAACTGTCTAAACCAAAATGATGGCATTGTTATATATGCAAAACAAGACCTTAAATGCTCAGTTGAAGAACCGGGGCCTGTAGGCGCTAACTTTATGCTATTAAATATTTTTCCGGATACTTGCATTTTGGCTGTCTATAGGTCTCCGTCTATATACTGTACTGACAGTTTCTTGAATTCAATAGACAGTATAATACGGTCTGTCAAAGCTAAAAACATTGTGCTAACTGGAGATATCAATATTGACATTAAAGCCAACACCATTGACAGGAATAGCGAAACTTATTTAAACGTTACTGCTGAACTGGGACTGCTGCCTGGACACACACATCCAACAAGAATTCAAACTTGCTTGGATCACATGTTACTTAATACGGCACAGCCGGCAACAGTATTTGTAATTAATTCCACAGTTACCGACCATGCCTCAGTAATATTAAACCTTCGTCAATCTCGACAGATAAGTGACAAACCTAATGTTTTAACAAAGGTCAATTATGACGCTGTGATTAAACATCTAGAGACAGTTGACTTTTCATTCATTAATGATGATGCGGATGCCAATGAGGCTGCCACTTTTTTTGTTGAAAAAATTTCCACAGCTCTGGAAGTAAATTCAACAAAACTTAAAAGACCTAGTCGGAAAAGAATTCTGAAACCTTGGCTAACTCCAGGATTACTCCGCTGCATTCGCCATAGAGATAGACTGCATAAAAAGTTTTCGTGTAGTCCAGAGAACGAAGTACTCGAAACAACATATAAAAGATATCGTAATTTTTGCACCACATTGCTAAGGAAATTAAAAATTAACTATGAACGATCTCTTCTGCAAAGCGCAAATAACAATAAAGATAAATGGGAGGCGGTGAAATCTATAATACAGCAGAAAAAACAAAAAACATTAGCTGACAATCTCATAAATACAGATACATCTAATTCTATAAATGACATAAATAACTATTTTTCTAGCATCGGCAAGCAGCTAGCAGATAATATAATTAACTCCTCTTATTCTAACTCATTACCTTATAGAACTGACATTTCGACTAATTTAAATTCTATCGTATTACTTTCCCCGGATGAAGCTGAAATTGAAACATTAATACTTAACCTCAAGAATGACTGTGCTGTTGGTTGGGATTCCATACCAGCAAAACTTCTTAAAATGGCTAGACATGTCATAGTTCCTCAACTAACTAAGCTAATAGGGATCTGCATTGCGCAAGGTGTTTTCCCACGAGTTTTCAAAAAGTCACTAATAACTCCTGTCTACAAGAGTGGATCTAAGGACGGTGTCGAGAACTACCGGCCTATCTCGGTTCTTCCGACAATATCAAAAATACTTGAGAAAGTGCTCAACAGTAGGCTAATACACTACTTAGAACCAGGGACCATTTTGGTTACCCATTGAAAGGGTTTTCGGTAGGGTTTTTCTAAGCAGTTAATTAAAAACCCATACGATGTGGGTAACCCTTTTGAACGGCTTAACTAAGCCACTAAAATTATGGTTACCCATTGAAAAGGTTTTCGATAGGGTTTTTTTAAGCAGTTAATCAAAAACCCATACGATGTGGGTAACCCTTTTAAACGGCTTAATTTAAGCCATAAAAATTTTGATTACCCATTGAAAGGGTTTTCGGTAGGGTTTTTCCAAGCAGTTAATTAAAAACCCATACGATGTGGGTAACCCTTTTGAACGGCTTAATTTAAGCCAGTAAAATTATGGTTACCCACTTAAAGGGTTTTCGGTAGGGTTTTTCTAAGCAGTTAATTCAAAATCCATACGATGTGGGTAACCCTTTTGAAAGGCTTAATTTAAGCCATTCAAAAGGGTCACACTTTCAACTCTCTTAAAAACGATAACAGCGTAACATTCCAATTCGGAAAAATGTAATATGATCTCTCTATGATGGGCATAGGTTTCAAAATGGAATAGCACGCGTTAAGCGGCCGCGGCGGCGCCTTTGTGGCTACTTACCGATCAGCTTGAAAACAGGGATCTATGGTCATTATGGCATGTATTATAGAGTTCATTTTAGCTTTGCTGGCCATATATCGGAATGACATAATATTATGATATTTTCATGTCTGTACTTGTTTATTACTTTATTGCAGCAGGGACCTTACTAATCGTACAATTGTCATATTTGCCGTTTGATTTTTGAACCCAGACCGGATTATGGTCTTTTCCGAATATTACTCAGTGCAAATTTTTAACAATTTAAAATGCCAAAACCGAGACGAGATGCCGTACATCGCTATTATTTATATGATGCATCAAATAATACAAGTAAATGTAATTTATGTGGAAATTTATTAAAGGTAAGGTGATACCTACTTAATTATTTGTTATAATTTGCCTTCACTGCCTTCCTTACAATAAGTAGGTAGATACGTTAATTTATCAATCACGGACTAGAAAAAAACAAAGGAACATACACGTACGTACGTACTTACGTATACGTAGGACAATGTGCAACGATGCTATGTCTTATTATACCTACCACTTGATTGTTGATTGATCATTCGTGATCTATGTCATGGATAGATTATTGGTCACTAAAAGTAAAAATTGCAAAAAATATAAGTTGCCAAAAGATCGAAAATAGATTGATTCCTTCTCGTGTGGCACAAATATAACGGCGTCGCCGCGCGCCGGATGTATGAGATGTAAGTAGTGGTGGTCATTATTGTAACAACAGATAATATAATGCATTATTCTTACGCAATTTATAATGAATTATTAAACTCCCAACTCATCCCGTTGACATTATTGATGTTATTATTATTGTCAACTCTGTAACTGCAAATGCGCAGTGAGATGACGACTAACCGAACGCGACGACCCACGGGTGCGAATAAGCAAATTAACAAACAAATACAGGTGTGAGAGAGATGGTGCTACTCAGATATTTCACTTCAATTACGAAATCTGAAGTCTTAGAGAACGCTATCACATTTTTGAAACACTCAAGTTTAGGCATCTGAGCCGCAACACAACAACATTACGCGCACGCACACATTGAAACCGCCGTCCGTTCGAATTTATACATTAGTAACTAATCTTGGTACTTGAAGGTTTTATTTTTTTAATATTTACTATATTTGTTGAGTAAAGTTAGTAGTAACTTTATTGTATTTGGTAACAGTAACTAAGTATTATAAGCATGATCATCATTATTTTTGGAATTATTTGAAATTCGTAGGTACAAAAAATGTTCAAGCCATAAAGAAAAAGAAAAACCGAGGGCTGACAATAAAATACTATAAATATTATTTTTACCTACCATTTTTGGAGCATGACATTAGACAAATATAACCGACCGATACCCGTATACTAACGATGTGATCGTTTTAAAATACACAGGATATTAATTCTACTATCTGTCAATAATTCCAAATGAACGACATCTTTAAATGTTCAAAGTTTTTGAGAGTTGATTACCAACTTCACATCAAAACAATTAAAAGGTTAAGTACAACCTTTTAGATTTACATAAAAATTTAAATTGACATTAAATATTAATGATCATTATACCAAAACTCCCAAAATTGATACCGTTGTCGACTTTTCTTCAAAAGAGTTCATCTGCCATATTAAATAAAAAAGTAGGATACATTTATAATTACCACACCCAAAATTTCCAAAATTGATTACTTTGATGACTATTTATAAAAAAAAAAACACCTGCCGTGTTTGAATAAAATATGGATGACACATTCGTAATCACTAAGTATCCTAAAAATTCTTAAAAATTAAAGCAATGTCCAATTTTTTTAATAAAACAAAATACTGTATATCTGAATTAAATAACGGATGAATGCGTAATTGCCACCAAAAATGGATAATCATATCAATTTATCATCATAAAAATTTGATCTGCCATATTTTATTATAAAACTAAATACGTATTCATAATCATCACTATCTCCAAAATCTCCAATAATGACTACCAAAACAAATTAAAAAAAAACGGAAGTTTTTTCCGCCATTTTGAATTTGATTTATTTATTAAACGACTTCAAAAGAGGGGGAGGTTTTTAAACGACTTCAAAAGAGGAGGAGGTTTCTCAATTCGACCGTACACATTTTTTTTTTATGTGTGTTCGCGGATAACTTCGTCGTTCATGAACCGATTTAGATGATTCTTTTTTTGTTAGAAAGGAGATATCCCAAGGGTAGTCCCATGATAAAGAAACCAGGATCTGATGATGTCATCCCAGAGAAATCGAGGGAAACCTGCGAAAATCGTAGGGGCAACTAGTGCGTTTGTTAATTTTTTCATTAAGTATTTTAAAGCACTACCATTTAAGAAAGGTCTGGAGTCGATCTGATGATGGAGCCAAAATACAGTCGAGGGAACTCCTCAACGATTTACAGCAGTTACCTTGTGTTTGGGCTTGATTAATTTGAATTGATGAGAACTTTACATATAAATGCGTTGTGACTGTGATTGGGGACTGATAATGAAGACGAAGGACAGTTAAGGGAACTCCTCAACGGTGTACAGTAGCTATCTTGTGTTTGGGCTCGATTAATTTTTATTGATGAGAACTTTACATCTAAATGGGTTGTGACTGTCATTAGGAGTCTGATAATGAAGACGAAGGATAGTTAAGGGAACTCCTCAACGGTGTACAGTAGCTATCTTGTGTTTGGGCTCGATTAATTTTTATTGATGAGAACTTTACATCTAAATGGGTTGTGACTGTCATTAGGAGTCTGATAATGAAGACGAAGGACAGTTAAGGGAACTCCTCAACGGTTTACAGTAGCTACCTTGTGTTTGGACTATTCATTTATATTGATGAGAACTTTGCACCCATATGAGTTATAAGTAACATTACTGGTCTGATGATGGAGACCATAGACTGTCGAGGGAATTCCTCAACAATTAACAGCAGTTACCTTTTGTTGGGCTTACTTCATACGGTTCAATATGCCAAAATGTTCAGTTCGTACAAAAATAATACCTAATTAAGATTGAAGTTTTACATAGGACAACCACTACCTACTAGTCGTGCTGAGGAGTCAATTTGAGACTGAATTTAAGTTGGGTAATCGCGTCATCTCTAGCAATGCTCTTTCGTCGTGTGGCCTACTCAATGATATGTTTAAATCTAAGTCAGACAACGATATTCCTTCCGTGGTTTTTGCACGACTCAGAGCAGCATACACCTGTCCTTTGGCGAAATTTTTCTTGCCTAGATCCAAAACAGCTTTTTTAACAGACTTAAAAAAAGGAGGAGGTTCTCAATTCGACTGTATTGTTTTTTAGGGTTCCGTAGCCAAATGGCAAAAAATGGAACTCTTATGGATTCGTCATGTCTGTCTGTCTGTCCGTCCGTATGTCACAGCCACTTTTTTCCGAAACTATAAGAACTATGCTGTTGAAACTTGTTAAGTAGATGTATTCTGTGAATCGCATTAAGATTTTCACACAAAAATAGAAAAAAAACAATACATTTTGGGGGTTCCCCATACTTAGAACTGAAACTCAAAAAAATTTTTTCATCAGACCCATACGTGTGGGGTATCTATGGATGGATAGGTCTTCAAAAATGATATTGAGGTCTCTAATATAATTTTTTTCTAAACAGAATAGTTTGCGCGAGAGACACTTCCAAATTGATAAAATGTGTGTCCCCACCTGTAACTTCTAAAATTAGAGAATGATGAAACTAAAAAAAATATACGATGTACATTACCATGTTAACTTCCACCGAAAATTGGTTTGAACGAGATCTAGTAAGTTATTTTTTTTTTTAATACTTCATAAATTGAAAACCACAATTTACCTTTCATTCAATCAACTCAAATATAAAAATAAAATAAAACATTTAATTTCATAAACATAAACCTTATGCACAAACCGTGAACCATTATTTTCTAATAATAAATCTGTAATAATAAGTCTAAGTAAATAATAATTATTATTCGCGCGGGGCGTGGCTTGATCGGTAGTGGATGCGGAGCGCGCGGGGGCAGGTTCCCGACTGCGCTTACCGGATCGGGCAGACACGTGAGGGCAGACGTCGTTGACACTAGTGCGCGCGGAGCTAGTTAGGGTTCCGTACCCAAAGGGTAAAAACGGGACCCTATTACTAAGACTTCGCTGTCTGTCCGTCCGTCTGTCTGTCACCAGGCTGTATCTCAAGATCCGCGATAACTAGACAGTTGAAATTTTCACAAATTATGTATTTCTGTTGCTGCTATAACAACAAATACTAAAAATAAAATAAAATAAATATTTAAGGGGGGCTCCCATACAACCAACGCGATTTTTTTGCCCTTTTTTGCTCGATATGAATAATGGCAACAGGTAGGCACTTGAAATATTCACAAAATACTCAGTTGTATTTTTGCTGTAATAATAAATAATAAAATTAAAATAAAATAAATATATAAGGGGGCTCCCATACAAAAAACGCCATTTTTTGCCTATTTTTGCTCGTTATCAATAAATGGTAACAGGTAGGCACCTAATTTGTGTACCTACCGTTGTTTACCTAGTCAATGGTACGAAACCCTTCGTGCGCGAGTCCGACTCGCACTTGGCCGGTTTTTATTTTTTTTAAATGTTATTAGCTCAGAAGTTTTTTCTGGGTGAACCGATTTGGATGATAATTTTTTTATTTGAAAGCTGGTGCTTTTTATGTGGTCCCACATAAATTTGAGTTATCCTTAATACTGCGTATTTTTTCCACTTAGTTTATATTGGTGATGTTTAAATAATTTCCTATCACTTTTATTTACACATCGAGTAATGGTATAGGAATTTGTGTGGGGTAGGTACCACAACTAAAAAGTGAAAACAGAAAACGTTTTTCCAAAAAAATCAACCGACATCCAAAAAAGCGCCAAAAAAGTGAAAAATAACTTTAATTTCGGAAGTTGGTGGCAAAAACGAAAATACAAAACCAAAGACACCGACTTCCGAAATTAAAGTTATTTTTAAATTTTTTTGCGTTTTTTCGGAAGTCGGTAGATTTTTTTGTAAAAAAGTTTTTTTCAAAACCAATTTTTTGTAATAAGTTTAGTACTCGTACTTTTAGTCCGAAAAGTATCAACTTTTTCCAACCACAGTAGGTATACAGCACGGCACTCACTTTATTATTATTTTGATCGTATTTTTTTTTTGCAAGATAGCGATACACCCGTCCTTCCTAGGGCGTATCTGAGCCTGCGCACGGAAGTCGGAATGACTAACCGCGAGTAGAAAATGTATGAAGAAAGAGAGCGTTCTTTATTTTTCTCATAAAAGAAAAAGTTATTTAATTAGGTATAAAATATACTAATATATAATATACTTACTATATAATATATTAACTGATTGGAACAAAGTTGATTTTAATACGATACGTTATTCGATAACAGAAAAATTTACAACAAAATAATATTATTTACCCACTTGCACGTTGTTGCAATTGCAATGAATAGTGACAACTGTGTACCCCGTAGGTATACATATATTAAACGCTTGCTACATAGTTGCCAACCACCCACTTAGCATACTTTACTGAATAACCATATGGTAACCCGAACAAAACCCTTATAATTGTATAGGTTATCACAATGAAAGGGTAACCCTTTCACTGGGTTTCAAGTATAGAACCCATTCAATGGGTTATCATGTAACCCTTTTACTGGGTTTCAAGCATAGAACCCATTCAATGGGTTATCATGTAACCCTTTTACTGGGTTTCAAGCATAGAACCCATTCAATGGGTTATCATGTAACCCTTTTACTGGGTTTCAAACATAGAACCCATTCAATGGGTTATCCATACAGAAGGGCTAACCCTTTTACTGGCTTTTAGGCATAGAACCCATTGAAGGAGTTACACCAAGATAAAGGTAACCTCATAAATGGCTTACCCTTTCGAAAGGCTTAACCCTTAACCGGGGTTGTACGGTCCCTGCTTAGAACATAATAAGATCCTGTCGGAATCTCAATTTGGCTTTAGGCGAGGGAAGAGCACCGAGGATGCTGTCAGCCAACTTGTAGAACATATATCATCTTGTGTGGATGCTAACCAAAAATGCGTCGGCATCTTCCTCGACTTGGCTAAGGCTTTCGACACCGTCTCAATTCCTCTACTTGCGGACAAGCTGGAACATTTTGGCATTCGGGGAAATGCTTTAGGGATCTTCAGAGATTTCCTCTATGACAGGACACAGAGAGTGAAAATTGGGGGACACATTAGCTCAGACGCCCATGTTGTATATGGCGTACCGCAAGGAAGTATACTTGGCCCGAGTCTCTTCTTGATCTACATAAATGATCTGTGTCAACAAACGCTTGCAAATGGCAAAATTTTCACATATGCTGATGATACAGCTCTTGTGTTTCATGGCGGGACTTGGGACGAAGTAAAACGATACGCTGAGGTGGGACTACACAGGGTAAATCAATGGCTAAGAGCCAATCTCCTGACTGTGAATATTTCAAAATCGACACAAATTCAGTTCAGTTACTCCAAGATCAATCTCAAAAAAATTGAAATCATATTACATGTATGTAACTCACCTCAGAATAATACAACCTGTGCATGTCTGGCTCTAGGGAAATCGATATCAGTGAAATATTTAGGGGTTATTCTAGACGAAAAACTAAACTGGCGCCAGCATATAGACCTTACCACCGCGCGTATTAGAAAATTAATTTGGATTTTTAAAAGACTCAGACAGGTGGCTGACCTTGAGCTATTGCGCACTGTGTATTACGCACTAGCACAATCAGTTCTCGCAAATTGCATTAGAGTTTGGGGTGGCGCGTGTAAGACGTATATGATTCGCCTTGAAAGGGCCCAAAGATCTGTCCTTAAAGTAATGACATTCAGGCCATTCAGGTTCCCCACCAAAACCTTATATGCGAAATGTCAAATATTAACGGTACGGCAGATGTATATTTTAGATATTGTCATCAAACAGCACCTTATCACGCCATACGATAACAGTGTTCTAAAAAAAAGGAATTCACGAAACATCTGTTTATCAGTTAAATGTCGAACTGCATCAGCTAGAAAACAACATAAGTATTTATCTATTCATTTATATAATATGACAAATAAAGAGCTTAAAATAAATCCTCTCACAATGAAGGAAGCTAAAAGTAAGGTTAAATCATGGCTACTTACGCATGACTATGAACAAACCGAACTCCTTTTAAAATAGTATATACTTTAACATCACACACCACATACCTACATTACACATTCACACACCACAAACACTACACACCATATTCATACACTATACCACTAACACTCTTTTAAATTACTCCAAGTTGGGAAATGTTTCTCGTGTTTATAATTTTCTCTTTTATCTTTTATTTTTTACTTTAATTTCTGTACTTGTGTTTTTGATTAATTCTTATTGCATAAAACTCGACTCATAATTATTGGGAGAAGACACTGGCTCCTGTAACACAGGTACTATACCTAGCGCAGGAGTCAGGGCCTCACTACTTTTGTAAAAATATTTATGTCAATAAAGAAATATTATTATTATATTATTATTATTATTATTATCTCTTTGAGGCGCGCGTGGAACACGACGCGCCGTCGAGTCGTCTATCGACGCCCAGGATGTCTCCTCCTGCGGCGACTAGGAGAGTGAGGGCGCAATGATAGCGTCACCCACACGTGCCCCGCCTCCTCCTTCGCGAGCATTACTGCTTCGCAGAAGGAGGTGACGGCTTCCCATTCCCTCTTGCTCCGTACCATGGCCTGGACCGGGACCGGACGCGAGAGATCGCCGCCACAGGCTAGACCTATCCTATGGCTTCAGAAAACTGGGCATATTCTTGCACAAAAACAAGTACCTTTATGAAACCAATAATTATGTTATGTTATGTAAAATAGTGCTGTCAAAACTCAAGCAGGCTGAAGAATACTTTGCTCCTTTGCTGAACAATAACAATACCAAAAAATCTTTTTATTTTTTCAACATTTATGACATTTTCTCACCTCTCCATAGGCATCTTCGTCATCTTCCTCTGAAGACTCCTCAAACTGCACGTTGATGCCATAAGTCTCATCAATCTCCGTGTTCCCCTCAGCCGCTGAGCTTATGTTGAAGTCTGTTATTTTTTTGCCTGCAGACAAAATAAATTGTGGAAAATTAAATTATAATAAGGTTATAGAAGGTGATTGTTGAAATTTAAGGCATATCTTGGCTATAACAACAGAGCTAAGTGAATAGTAATCCCAGTAAGTCCAAAATTTGTGTGTCATTCACATTATGGGCAAGTTAAAATGTATAATGTTCCATGCTTCAGACACAGCAAAGCAAAATATTTTTTTAATCTAGCCAAGCTATATCTGCCTATCTTGTATGATGTTAACAATACAAATGCTGTGGGCAAACGAAGGGACTGAAGTGAGGCAAGGAACATTCTGAACCAGTGTTGACTTCACGGCGAATACACACCGACACGTCAAAATGTACTTAACTTATGTATTTTTTTTCTTGATCATTACACAAGTTTTATTCTCCTACATCGCGTTTTTAATGTGCATCCCACATCCTGCACATAACATATGGCTATTTCCATACATACAAATTAATATTATTATTTTTAAAAAAACTATAAAATAGAATAAAAAAACTTACCTAAATTAACAAGCAGCGCAAATCTCTCATCTGCGACAGGCCCCAACAGCATTTCAATCTCCTTCTTCTTATCCAAATCTTTTAACTTATCATTCTTCAACACTACCAGCACTTCATCACACGCTCCACACAAGATATCCCTGGGCTGGTCTCCGAGAGCACTCTGCATGAATGTTAGGAGCATCTCGTAAGCATGCCTTGTGTGCTGTGCCCGTGGACGGTATAGTACGCCTGGGGTGTCATCAGCCCACGCTACTCGTGATGTCTTTGATTTGGAGAGCTCGTAGGATGCTTCATCTCTTTTCTGTCGTCTAGAATATAGAATACAGAGGATTAACATAGAGTGCAGGTCATGGGTGCATTTAAATTACCCCAATGCCTTGTCTGTACCCAGCAGTGAGGCTGACAGCAACAGTTTTTCAAGATTAGAAGAAATTGCTGCAGATTTTTTGTGGAATTCTTAATATTATTACTAGGGAATTTAGATGGATGCATGGGCTTAACATTTTTATCAAGATATTTTTACACATAAGAGATACTCCATGCAAGCAGCAGTCTCTACACATGAAATTGGCATATCTAACATGCACGACAATACGGAAAAATTGCTAAAAGATCAGTTTATAAAAAAACCAGCAATTTTGAAGACTTACTTGACTTTTCTCTCTTCAGTTTTATCAGGCTTGGTGCGCTGAGCCCTGTCGCCCATCCGAGTCCCAAGGAGTTTCCCCGACAAGGACAACACCTCCCCAGTCGCCTCATCACGACCTCGACGCTCTATGAGCCTCACATCAGCTTGCAACACCAAATTCGAGTTCTACGGAAAAATGTCACGCAAATTGTTTTAGCAACCATCAAAAGTCAAATTATCTTCATATTATGGGGAAAAATCACTGTTATGAGAGGTGGGTTGAATTAATTGGCAGTTAAAGTTGGTTTTGGAAAAGAAAACGTGATAAAATTGCACAATAACAAGCAATAATTGGACCAAAATAATGCGTATCAAAATATTTTACTTACGGCTTTGTATTCATATTGCAACTGTCTGGCAGCCGCATCAGCCATCTCGATTTATTTATTACACACACAATTCACTATAGTTCACTTTGTAATGGTTTACGGCGAAAAATTCTAAAAGATAACACGACAAAACAAAATTTGTGAGGTTATACCGCCGTCAGTGTATTATCTATGGTCGTTGGTCGTTGGTCGCCGTACTCTCCGTCGCCATGTTTTGTTTGTTTGACATAGATAAAAAATAAACCGTCGCGTCGTAAGAATAGTCAAATGTCAGATCTGAGCATCAGGTTTTTTATCTTTTTCAGAAGCGATGTTTTCACGATTAGGTGAAAAAAATGAGTTTTCTTAGTAGCTCAACTAAATTAATTCCTGAAAGTTGGTATTTATTTATATTTTTTACAAACTTATTTCGACGTAGGCTATGATGTAAACTGACGCAGACTGATTATCTCATTAGATAGAAATACAATTCAACAACACATGTGATTCCTAGCAAGCCAGCTTAGTCCTCTAGCGAATTAATGCTTATGTAAAATCAAACTGAGCTTGTTTTAATGAGCCTTGAAAATAGTACAACGTTTTTAAATAATATATTCAAGTACTTTGCAGTCAAACATAAGTCTTTATTTTCTATAAGTAACTCTTTATTAGTTACAATTACAACATAATAATAACGTACAATAACAGTATTACGAAACGGTCGTTGACCTGGGTTGATGACTGCAAAAAACAATACGTCAATACGGCTGTCAGTCTCAGTAACCTCAAAGAAATATCGTTTGGATTGAAACGAATTCCGTCTGTGCCAAATTGCCAATATTCGGTGAAGCAAAAATCGAAGTAGCTTGGTATGATCTGGGTGTTTTTTTAATTTTATTATTCCGGTTTATTTATTTAGGCTTGTGTAACTTACACATGCCTAAATAAACAAACCGAAATAGCTAGCTATGCCCCGCGGACCCATCTGTGCAGCGTTACAAACAAAAACCAAAAAAAATACAGGGTGGCGTTTAAGTCTTAGTTTATTTATTTTAGTGGGGTAATTCTACCCATCCTACTGAACAACTTTTCCTAAGTAATCCAAATAAGATTCATAAAAAAAAGTTTTTATAAGTAAATGCTGCTACTGTTACTGAATTAGTTCTTTTTTTTCAGGAATCGGATATGACTTTAACAGTGAAAGTTGTTTAGTATGACGGGTAGAATGACCCCTTTGACGGACCCTTTGCAGATGACTAATTTGCCACCTTGAATGAATTATTATGAATCATAGCGGACCGTTTGACGAGAACGGCCGGCCGGCCTCCCACAGGAGGCAACGCGACGTAGTGAAGGTCGCGGGATGCCAATGAATGCGAGTGCGCATTTCTGGAAATCATTGAAGTAGGTGCATTGGGTGTAGGGTTACCATCCGTCCCGATTATCCGGATATGTCCGGCATTTTTCCCCCCTTTCGGACATTGTCCAGCCTTGTCAGTTGCCTGGATTTTTCGACTAAACTCGTTGTTTTATTTTTTATGTTTTTATTTCAAAGTTTTCTGAATAAAAAAATATTACAAGTAAAATGCCCAGGCTTTTTGGGGTTGATCGTCATCCAGCAGCAGCACGTCCGATGTCATCAGGCTGATAATGATATCAAGTTTTATTGGTTAATGTATACAATAAAACTTGCATCAGGTTTGACTTATGAAACTGACTTTTTCTCCAAAATTTTACGTACGAAAATATCTAAATGAGATTTCGAATTTGTAAACATCAACCACCCAAAGTATAATGAATGAGATAATAATAAATTATTAGTTTGCGAGTATTCATGTAGGTATGCATACCTAATTATAAACATAGGTAGGTTCCTGATTATACTAGCGCTAAAATAAACATAACAAAAAGGTTTCCTAAGTTTTTCGATACGTAAGACAAGTTACCAAAATATGAAATTCCAGAGCTAAGCAATCTAAACCCCCGGGGTAAACAATTTTTTTTCACAGAAAAGTCATGCCCATGCTTCAAAGTTTACAAACAATATCACGTGATGTAAACATTGGCATGCGCTCGAGCACGACCGACGCGACGCAACGCGGCCGGGCCGGCGACAACAGAAGGCCGCAGAATCATTTTGTTACTCCAGGTTGGCAGCTCTGCAAAGCCCTATTCATCAACTTATTGTAATCATTAGGACTGATTAGGGCTCCTTTGTCTTATTACTCCATCCAGTCCCATCCTTATTTCTATGCACACTTATTTGGATACAAGATCCTTTTCTTGAGTTTTACATTTTCAATGCTTTCTTTGATTTGGTTTTAGTAAAGTTGTCATTTCGATTATTGTGGGCATTTTGGTCTGATTGTTAGACTATAACTACATTAGACGAAACCAGGTTTTCTGAAAAGTTTTAATTTTTGATTGATAGCTTCATTTCCGGGAGATCATCACAGCAAAAACAGCCTTATTTCCGCACCAGCCCTAATTTATTGATCCCTAAAAAGAGATGGAAAAATTCCATTCAACAAAGTGCGAGTGAGAAGGCAATAAAGTTGTGAATGTGGTAGTGATGTGAGTGAATCACGCATCTACCTACAAAATAGCCTTCACTTCTGTCACAGAGGCACATAAACAAACAGCACCGAATTAAATGTGACGCAAAAATGGCGGCACCGTCAAACGGTAGTGGTAATCTGGTGGAAGAATTTGAAGAGTCTTTTCAGGTGAGTCAAATTTAGTCATAACAATTCGTATTTTCAGGATATTTCGATAAAATTGCATTTCATTCATAACCTCTATAAAATAGGTTTATTCACAAATGTCAAACTACGATATGGTTCTACCAACCTAGCAAATCTAATCTAATCGTGGCCCGGTGTTGCTAGTTAGTAGAAGCTTCGTATGGTGAATAAAAACTATCTTCGGGAAATGTTGAAGAACTTTCGTGTGTACGTGACCCATATTTGCTTATGAAGCTTATATTAACCCGCGACTGTCGTGAAGGGATTTTGTTGCAAGCGCATCTCGATCAAGTCGGCCATTTTACTGATAATGTTTTCACATCATTACGAAAGGTTTACCGCGAGTTTATTAATTCAATTAGCGGACTGAGAACTGTGAAATATTATGTTGTGTCGCGTAATACATAAATAAAAACGTGTACAATTTGTGAACGATGGTATAATAGTGACTTCAGTGTGATGAAACTTTGTTGATTGGTTTTTGGTGTTTGTGATCGTAAAAAAGACAATGTCTGTAGTTGGGGAAGAAGCTAGTATGTCTTCAAACGGAATGTCAATACAGGTATTCCGCCCTACATGGGAGGAATTCAAGGATTTCAACAAATACGTACAGTACATGGAATCGAAGGGGGCTCATAAGGCTGGCCTTGCGAAAGTGATTCCTCCGCCAGAATGGGTTCCTCGAAAGTCTGGGTACGACCTGGAGCAGCTGAACGTGACGATTCCTTCGCCTATATGCCAGGTAGTGACTGGCAAGCAAGGTTTGTTTCAACAAATAAATATTCAAAAGAAAGCTATGACCGTCAAGCAGTTCGCTGTGATGGCTAACTCGGCTAAGTACTGCACTCCGCGACACACGGGTTTCGACGATCTTGAAAGGAAATACTGGAAAAATGTCACTTACGTAGCCCCTATTTACGGAGCTGATGTCAATGGCAGCATAACAGACCCTGATGTCAAAGAATGGAACATAAACAACCTCGGCACAATCCTGGACTTTGTAAACTCAGACTACGGCATTGAAATTGATGGAGTTAATACCGCTTACCTATACTTCGGTATGTGGAAGACAACATTCGCTTGGCATACTGAAGACATGGACTTGTACTCTATAAACTATCTCCATTTCGGTGACCCTAAAACATGGTACGCAATCCCACCAGAACACGGTAAAAGATTTGAAAGAATTGCCTCCGGTTTCTTCCCAACATCAGCCAAAACTTGCCAAGCATTCCTCAGACACAAGATGACTTTAATTTCCCCTCAAATTCTAAAACAATACTCCGTTCCTATTAATAAGATCACACAAGAGTCCGGCGAGATTATGATTACGTTCCCGTATGGTTATCATGCTGGTTTCAATCATGGATTCAATTGTGCTGAGTCCACAAACTTTGCTGCTCCGCGATGGGTTGAATATGGCAAGCGAGCTACTCAATGTACCTGCAGTAATGATATGGTAAAGATATCAATGGATACTTTTGTAAAACGGTTCCAACCTGACCGCTATGAGCTTTGGTTAAAGGGACAGGATATTGGTTGTCACCCGGAACAACCAGAAAAGATGGTACCGGCACCGCATCCATCGGGCCAAGATATTCTATGCAATAAAAACAATACAGAACTACCAGAATCGTTTATAGAAGCAGAGGTAGAAGGGCTCAAAAAGAAAAAGCGGCATCCGTTACATTTAAAACGAGCAATGGCTAGTAAAAGCATATCTGAAGGTGCTATTGCCGTCTCAATTCTCGGTCATGATGTCATGGATGATGATGAGATGACAATGGCTGAAGGTGATCTAGACATGATGACTTCAATGAAGAGATCAAACTTGCCTTTACAACCAGATGAGACACAGCTTGACGCTCTTGAAGATATTTGGCTGAAAGGAGATGAAATGGACCCATCAGAAGCACAGCTCCCAGATGTAGGATACATAGATTCTGACAAAGATTCCGACTATGGGGCACCAAAGAACAGGAAGAACTCTAAAACACGAAAAAAGCGTAAGGACAGCATAAAGAAAGAAGTTAAAGTAAAGAAAGAAATCAAAGAAGAAGATACCAATCCTAAAGAAGGAGAAGAAGACAAAGGAACGGAGAAAGAGAAAGAAACAGGAGAGAAAAAGAAGGCACCAGCGCAGAAGAGAGGTAAGAAAGTCAAGACAAAGAAACTTTCAGAACAACAACTTGAAACCATGGCAGCTCTAGTCTCTAATTGGGAATCTCCTCCTCATCTTGAGGAAGAGATACCGATCTTAAAACCAGCGCCAGTTACCGACGACCCTCTAACCACTGCAGTAGGTAGTCTGACTACCCACACGACAATAATTCAAGCCAAGCCGCCAACGCTAGCCGGAATTACAGTCATACCTCCCGCCGACAAAAAAGAAACTAAAAAACGGAAATCTGCAAAAGCTGAAGGCGAGAAAGTCGAAAAACCGAAGAAAGAACGAAAAAAGCGGGAACCTAAACCTAAAAACCCTGATGCTCCTGTCAAAGAGAAGAAACCGCGAAAGCCTAGGACACCTAAGAAGATTACGTACGAGTACAGTTCGCCTGTTGAGCCTATTATGGCGAAGCCTACTCAGTCGTACCGACCGACGACGATAACCAAACCTACCTACCTACTCTCCGACATACCTGTACCAGCAACATTAACATCAACATCGATGTTATCACCGAAAATTGAGCACCAACCTAGCCCGCCAAGGCCACCAAAAACGTACTCCGCAATACTTTTAGACCCCAGTTTAAGGGTACCCAGAGTTGTACCACCAATTAATAAGAACCCAAGTGCGTTCGAAGGCGAATTTCATAAGTTTATGACAAATCATAACAAAGTGCCTTCGCCCCAGTCGCAGAGATTGCCTCAGACCCCTCGAAAACCGGCGCCGAAAGTGTCTCCGCCGAGCGATAAAGTGGTTGTTGAAAGTCTCGAACCGCCGCCAATGCCTCAACATAGAGACGAATGGTCAATGCCTGTAGGGCAGTATAATGATTCTATATTCCTCAACTCCCCTCTAGATTATAGGACCTATTCTGGCGCTGAAAGGCTCCAACCCCCCATGGATAGAAGTCAGTGGAGGCCAGAGTATTACCACCAGCCGCCCATGCACAATGCTCGCATGCCCCCGCCTCCTATGTACCCTCAAATGTCAAATAATTACTATAGGAGTCCGTATCAATCTCCGTGGCAATATGGTTATCAGAAATGAGCAGTATTTTTTTTAATTAGGTCATAGGCAATGTCCACAATTTTGTCTCATTTGTGCAATGTTTTGAAGTCTATTTTATTTTCGAGCAATTTTCGAATTGGACTGTAGAGTTATTAACAGTACTTAAGACAATATACTGCAGTCATGTTGAATGCTAAGGCATTCGCGTATCCCAGCAATTTGTTTCGTGTAATTTCTTTACGATTTTCGTAAGTATCTTGAACAAAATAAAATTGGGCAGGCAATTTTATGAAGTTGTTAAGTGTTAACAATATTGAATTGTTCTGTAGTTTCTGCCTACCCCCATGGTAAGAAGGCGTCAGTTTATGTATGTTAAGTGTGTATGAGCATCGTTATTGCAATCCAACGTGCAAAATGCCGATCCAATTCCCATATTAGTAAAATGTCGAATTTCCAATTCTCATCTAGTTGCAAGATAATAGGAGAATATATATTTAATAATATAGATAAATAAATAAGAAATATTTATTAGTAAATACATAGCTAATTAAAGGCAGCAATGATGTAATAGATTTCTAAACACTGCATAGTGAGACCACACTATTTCGTATCGAAGTTCTACTTTTGATAAATAAAATAAATCAGAATAATGCTTTGATAAGTGTCCAGAAAACTCCTCGAAAGTCTGTCATGCAGGCCTACCAAGGGGTATATGTAGGTTACTGGGTAACTGAGTTGTGGAAGTCAGATAAGCAGTCGCTCCATGTAAAATTCTGGTATTCAGCTGTATCAGGTAAAATTAGGAGCGGACCTCAACATAGTTGGGAAGACTGGGCAGATGATGTAATTTTCGCGTGAAACGAGATTCTTTAACAACTTTCAAATCTGCCATTGATATTGTAAAAACCCAGTATCTGGAAGATATGATTTCCCCGTAAATATTATCCTAAGTAGATCTTCCGATGTCGTATTAGAATAATTTATTTATCTTACAATTAGATTCAATATAGAGTGAAGAACACCGTTATAATTGTAAATTCTATAATAAGCCATTTACGACGACTGATAAAAGCGGTTCATTTTTAAGATCATTCACAGTATGGCCAATGAATCATGGCCGGTACGAACTTTGCACAGAAGGCTGGTCAATAAAGTTTGTTAGGAACCAAATGGTTAACATGAGGCGAGGGTGATTGAGAGAACATACGCGAGAGTTCGGAGAGCCTATATTCAGACCGGCCACGATCCATCGGCCGTACTGTATGAGTTTTTTAAGTTTGTAAAGTACTTGTAGGTTTTCGTACTTACACACGTCCAATTTACACCCGATTATACCTGCGATAATTTCTCGACACCTTAGGCCTAGTTTACCTTTACACAGTTTTTCATACGCTATTGTATAAAGTACAGTAGATATTAAGTGTTTGGTGCGCAGGCAAAATATACAGCTTTACTCGACGCTGGCTTTTTAACACAAATACACTTCAGACGATCTTCGTGAAAGATATGACTAATTCCACATGGGATAAAAAATTCGTTTGTAGTTGCTGCCTGCATACTTTTATGTATTTTTTGTCGACTTTACAATTGACATAACATCATAATCAGCCTATAATGTTCTCACTTTTGGGTCTTAGGCCTCTCTGCGAGAGGGGAAGGCGAGCCAAATGCGGGTTGTGGATGTCACAAGTCCGC
This sequence comes from Dryobotodes eremita, assembly GCA_917490735.1. Taxonomy (NCBI): domain Eukaryota; kingdom Metazoa; phylum Arthropoda; class Insecta; order Lepidoptera; family Noctuidae; genus Dryobotodes; species Dryobotodes eremita. The sequence continues at coordinate 11,161,918 of OU823269.1, read as the reverse complement.
GAATTTTTGGTTCTAGGACGTGCCGGTTTCCTCACAATGCTTTTAGTCACCGTTTTTAGAGCAGTGGCGATGGTTTGACATGACAAAGATTTTTAGCAAGAAATCGCTTGATTTTTTGGTCATACTGCAGTCGAAGTATAAGCGAAATTGAATTAGAATCGTTTCCTGCATTGGGTGAAAATTGGAACGTATGTAGGCGTCTAGGAATAGTTAAGCGGGTTATATGTCAAACGAGACAAGATTTTCAAATTATTTATGAAAATATTTTCAAATGCAAGACAGTAAATACGGCACGCAGAGTAGTACCAATAGATTGGGCAAGAGAGAAATGGTCTAGGGGAGTAAAAAGGTCGTGCCCAAAATGTCTAGGAAAAATGTGTTGGGATTCCCCTTGACTTCACTTATTTATCTCCTTAACTGATAAATAATATATTTTGACATGTAACTAGCTAATTACAGCTTTATTTTAGACGTAATTAAATATAAGTTTTTTTTTTTAATTTGATCCATTCAGAATTACGAAGTGAAATGTTTTGGTTTTTATAAATTGCGGAAAGCTAAGCTGTATAATTATCATAATTTGACTTTAAATCTATTATTGTTTTCGAAATCTGAGTATTATGAAGAAAAGTCCAGTAGTTTGGATGTTACCTGAATGTTTTTATGCTTAAAAAAATGTAAGTCCTACATTGCGTTTTGTGGCAGAAATATTGAATTTAAATTTTTTGTCTAGCGTAAATCTGCATATTTTGATTTCATTAATATAATTATTTCAAAACAATTATGTATTCTAAGCTCCTGACGATTTACTTCGTAAACTAGAAGCGTTCGTATGCAATATTTTATCTCCCTGACCATAGGAAAAACTACTTAGTCCGGTTTGGTTGTTTTCAAAAGTATTAGATTTGCGCTAGACACGTGACGGCGTTAATTTTAAAATAATGATAATGCTCTGTACACACTCGGGAGATTTTGTGAACTCAAGATATTGTAGGCAATTTATTTATTTATTTAACCATTTATGTACACACATATATAAACAGACAAGAAGAAAGCAACAGAAAAATACGTACAAAGGCGATGCTTATTTCTAAAGAAATCTCTTCCAGCATACCTGCGATAGGAGAGTATATTAAAGAGATGTAGACAACGTGTCTAAGAGTAGAAGGGAAAACAAAATACATAAAATCTTAAATAATTTTCCAATTTAAATATAAACATACAATATGAGAATATACTTACATACATACTACTAAAATAAATATCACTAAAATATATAACAATATAATGTAATTCAAATAATAAATACATGCAATTATGACAAAGTGGAAAGATAGTGCTCTTTCACTCTACTTTTAAATGCTCCAACAGTTTGGCAGTTCCTAATGTCAGGCGGAAGTGAATTCCACAACCGTACCGCGTGCACAGTGAAAGAGTAGGAGTAGAAGTCGGTTGAGTGGGACGGGGATTTGAGATTTCTAAGATGCGACCTGCAAGGCGCATCAAAAGGACGGGCGTACGAGAAGCGTTCCCGCAGATAGGATGGCGGTTGAGAGGTGAATTCATTCAAAAGTAGCGCGAAGGGTATAAGCAGGCCTTATTACATGTGGGATTCTTAAAATCGGGTTTTGAGTGAGAATACTCTACCTCAACCGTGTTGACAGGGTCTATCAGATATCCGAAATTGGGAACGCCTAGTTTTGCTTTTATCCTGAAAGTCTAATTTCACATTATACGTGGCTACCGGGCCAAAACAGTATAATTTTATTTTCGACCTGAAACTTACTATAACAAAATGAATATTTATATTACGATAAACTACTCTCTTGTCTCGGGTGGTTATTCCAATAATTCGCTCAGTTTTAACGTACATCTTTGATCACATTGCCAGGATTCGCTCTGTTCTGCCGGGGTCGCGGATTGTTCGAAAGTTACCGTGGCCCTGGGGCACAGGCAACTGAAGAAACACGGGTGGGTTTTAGTCAGTAACAGTCTGACACGCCCTTCTGCTCCGCCCAGAGCGGGAGAAGTCATTTGATGACATCCCACACAAAAAAAAAAACGGTTTCGCTCTCTTGATATTGATCTATAGATCTCTGCCGTCACGGGTAGTCAGAAGCCAGAAAGTCTGGCAACCAGTCTTCCTAAGGGGTATCGTATTATCCAGTAACTGGGTTGTGGAGGTCAGATAGGCAGTCGCTCCATGTAAAATACTAGTATTCAGCTGCATTTGGTTAGACTGGAAGCCAACCCCAACATAGTAGTAGTAGAAAAAGACTAGCAGATAACAAGTTCTGTTGATAATTCAATTGCGTGTTACCCTCCGCGGTCTACCGTTACAATAATTTCAAGGAGTTTCTTCGCCATATACAAAACTTGAGCTCACAAAACACCAGTGTATCAGAAAACGTGAGATATTGTATAAATGATAGTCATAGATATTAAAGTATATATGGACTCGTGGTTACTTGATCGGAATTCACAATTTTTTGATGTTTTGCTTAATTTGTGAAGATTTTTAGGAGTGCACTATAATTGATCGTATAATTGTATTGTATAATGTAAGTTTTTCACACAAAACGCTTATCTACAGATACTTAATTCTACGTACGCTTATTGGTCTAAGTAAAGGGAAAGAAATCTAAAGAAAAAACTTCTATTTAAGCCGAAAAATGTATAGATATATATTTAACGTAAGTAAATGCAATATGAAACTTGGTACCTACCGATATATGAGAGTGAAACATCTTAAGATTACAGATTAAACAAGTAATTACGAGTTACCTGTTCACTGTAGATTAATTTGGTAGCGTATAATTTAAAATGCTGTTTTAAGAATGAAGTTCTTTCAATTAAAATAATGATGAGTATTCTGGGTTTTATTTTTGGACTAATGACATACGACTTCTCTACGCTTCGAGTCGCTTCTGTAGAGATGGGCTTTTGAACCAAACACATGTACCTTAATTCCTCTACATTTAACGCAAAATAACAAAAATGAATAGAATTAGAAATATTCGCATTAAAGGCTCCTACAAACAGGCGCGTCACGCGACGCGAATCGCACGCTACGCAAAGGCACCGCTAGTCCCGCGACAGGCGGTGCCTGTGTCGTGCCTGTTTGAAGGAGCCTTAATGAAACTAGCTAATACTATTTTGCCTTAAGGCTCCTACAAACAGGCGCGACACGCGACGCGAATCGCGGGCTACACAAAGGCACCGCTCGTCACGCGACGAGCGGCGCCTTTGTGTCGCACTGTCGCGTCGCGCTTATCTGTGGGAGCCTTTATACATCTCTGAATACACTATATACCTAGCTATAATTATAGAAATGATAACATTTTCATGTCCATGAAATGAGAAAGCATACACTAGCTAGTGGGAACATTATAGGCTGTGTTATCAGCCTATAACGTTCCCACTGCTGGGACACAGGCCTCGTCTCTGTGAGGAGTTAGCTGTAATCCACCACGCGACAGTGCGGGTTGGTAGACATCACATCACTCATCTTCGGACAATGACGGCTATCGCGCTTGAGTTCGCCGCTAGAGGCGCTAGTGTAAGGTCTCTAGATGTCAAAATATATACTGAACGTTCACTGTTTGCGGGAGTTTATATCACGGATTTTTTAACAAATGATTCATAATAGCTGTAATGGTTGTGCCATTCTTGATTAATTATGGCTTAAGATTTTAAGTAAAAAGTTAGGATCTAATTTGGTAGCACTTGAAGGAAAAATAAAATTTGTCTGCTTCATGCTTAGGTACCAATTTTAGGAACATTATAATCTAAATATTAATTTGAAGTTTTAAAATGTAATAAAATGAACATACTATGAATATAAGGGTACTTAAACATATCCAAAACATCAAATAAAAGTACTGCAACAGGACCTTCCTCGACAGTGGCGCCAACTGGTGGGCACAAAAACGATAGCCTCCATTAAAATCAAATACTATTTTAGTAGTTCTGGGGCAGATCACCACCCAAAGAGTTTTCAGGCATGTCTGAACGTGCTGACGAAGCAAGAAGCGTCTCCGTGCGTCGAGAAGGAGGAAGTGAAAGTGGAAGTGGAACGATTCATCGACCTGGCCAGACAGATGGAGGCTTTCTTTCTACAAAAGAGGTTTGTAACTATTATAACCGGGGTGTCGGTATGAAACAGGAAAACAGTGATGCAGAATGACAAACAAATTTTTACAAAAAAGAAAAAAAAACTACAAGTGAAGAATAACTTTAATTTCGGAAGTCGGTGTCTGGTTTTGAATTTTCGATTTTTGCCACCGACTTCAGAAATTGAAGTTATTTTTCCCTTTGTAGTGGTTTTTTTGAAGTCGGTTGTTTTTCTTTTTTGTACAAAAGTTTTTATTGTACACATTTTAGCTGTCGTACCTACCCCACACAAATTCGTATAAGTACCACTACTTGCTATGTAAATAATTTACCTACTATAACGTTTCATATATAATACTAGCGACCCGCCCCGGCTTCGCCCGGGTAGCAAAGCATAATATAATATAACCTATGTCGCCCGGAGATAGTGTAGCTTCCCCACAGTGAAAAAATTTTTGAAATCGGTTCATTAGTTTCGGAGCCTATTCAATAAAAACCAACAATCATATCTTTTCTCTTTATTAAATTGTAGCTTATATGAAACGTTTGTATTTTTAACATAGCGCCATCTATTGAATACTTACTCAATCAAGTCAACAGATATCGCCATCTGTTAGAATCGTTTTGAGCTAATAGATAATTGTGACTGTCAAATAATAGACAAATAATTTGTAATAAAATAATATTGCGACTATAAATTGAGATGTAAGCTATCCTATCTTCCAAGTCGGACAAATTGCACACGGTGTGCAAATCAAATTTAAAATCGGTTCATTAGTTTAGGAGTCCATCGCGGACAAACAACGTGACACGTAATTTTTATATATATACATATATATATATAAAGATTATTAACCCCGACATAGTTGTGAAAAGGCTAGGTAGATGATGATGGTCAAGAAGATTGAACCCTAGCGAGTTGGGGAGACACCTTTAGGCAATTTTTTACTTGTTTGTTGTTGTTTTTATTTTTAACTAGCTTTTGCCCGCGGCTTCGCTCGCGTTAATTTAGACTTTGACTATCAATTCGGGTTATAATTCAATCATGATCGGAAGACGTGGCGCCATCTATTATTATAAGAACGTTATTGTTGTTTTCCTCGGGAACAGTACTTTTTTTCGGGAGGAAAGGTATCCTATGTCCGTTTCTGTACACCTGACAACGTATATGCAAAATTTCAGGATGATCGGTTCAGTGGTTTAGGCGTGAAAAGGTAACAAACAAACTTACTTTCGCATTTATAATATTAGTTAGGATTTTGTTAGTTTTAAATGCTCCTTTTTTATTTTTACTCTTTGTATTTCCTGTGCGTGTACCGAATAAAATATTTTTATTTTTTTAATAGGCAGCTCTCCATTCTTCATATTATAAATGCAAAAGTAACTCTGTTTGACCGTCTGTTACCCGTCACGCTTTAAGGCGGGTGCGATAAGATTCAAATTCAAATTTTCTTACGTTTTTTGCAATTTGCAGGCCTGTGTCAGGTTGTATATTGATTAATTGTATATTGTTTTATTATAATAATTAGAATCAGCAAAACAACTCCTTAAGTTAGGATTGGCCTCAAATGTCATGATTTCATGAAATAGTCATTCAATAGGGTAATATGAACTTGGAGAGATGTATTGATGATCTTTATGATTATAATTCTATAAATAAATATTTGTTACGGCCGCGAATCATATTTTAATCAAAATACAACCTGACAGTGACCTGCAAACTGCAAAAAGCGTAAGAAAATTTGAATTTCGCGGGCTACCCTGACACGTTCGCCTTAACGGCTGAACGGATTTCGACGAAATTTCGCACACAGGTAGACGATGACCTAGTTTAGAACATAATATTCCCGATAATTTCCGAACTCTTCGCTGACGAAGCCGCGGGCCGAAGCTAGCTTCTTATGTTCTCTGGCACCTTCTAGGTTCCTTCTGTCAGCAATGCGGCCAGAATTACTTGTGAAAGAAGATAACAATGAACTAAAATGTGAACTACAGAGGAAAGAAGAATTACTAAGAAGACACTACGACAAGATTAGCCAATGGCAAAATTTGCTAGCAGATTTACAGGTTAGTCTTGGATTCTCGAATATTCTGGGTGAAGGTAATCTACACACAGCTGCCGTTTCCTAGAAAAGCGGTAGGCGCCATATTATAGCGTCTGCAATTCACTGGCGAATTACGTGACCGAAATTTTATACAGGATTATTGGTTATAAATCGGCGATCCGTTAAGGGTATGTAAGAGAGGTCATTTGCAACCCCAGAATTTTAAAAAGCAATTATATCTATGTGTGCAAACGAATTACTTAATAATAATATATATATAATATATATAATATAATTCTTTTTTGGCTGGGAAATCATCAAATGACCTCCCGCTCTGGGCGGAGCGGAAGGGCGTGTCAGACTCTTATTGACTAAAACCCACCCGTGTTCCTTCAGTTGCCTGTGCGCCAGGGCCACGGTAACTATTTCGAACAATCCGCGACCCCGGCAGGCATCGGCCCTATCGGACCCTGTCAACCGAATTACCCCTAATGACTATGCAAATGTCCGAGTAATTTGACATTCTTTTTTTTTTGAAGATGTCTGGTATCTTACTGTATCTCGTTGGATAGCTGATAAGTTGTACATGTTTTTGGAATAAAGCAAAGCTGCCGATGAAGTACTTCCGTGGTGTTTTGCGAAAATCGACTGTTTTAAGTCAAATAACGTGCTCAAAATGATATAAAATTGTAACGATTTGTAAAACTATTAAAGATAATTGTCATTTTATGGTTGTTTATTTTATGTATTGAAGTAGAAGCATATAATAATAATTAAAAAAAAACATGCGTTGTTTTTTTTTAAATCAATTTTTAAGGTTGTGTACCGCAAAAAAATAAAAAAAATCAAATTACTCGAAAATGGTTGACATTTACATAAGGGTCATCTGGGGTAATTTTGTTGCAAATGACCTGTCCTATAGCCCCTTAATAGATTGCTGACATACGAGTATAACCAATAAACCTATATATGAAAGTAAGTTAGTGTGTTTTTCTAGAGAGCGTTTTTGACACCGCAGTCACCCCGCTGTCATCATTTTCATAACAGCCCCCTTTACCGCCGTTATGTGACGGCCACCGCTCTTCTCGAAAACCGTAGCTTCAGTCGGCCGTCAAATGTCATGTTAGCTACTTGTCATTAATTGACCTAAATAAAAACAAATCAATCGTATGACTTGACATGAGATTTGAACACGCATGGACCATTTTGTGCATTACATTGTCTTTGGTTAATTTTATGGTATTAAGAAACATTACGCAAAACTCTGCGTAGGGGGCGATACTAGCACAAACAATAAACAAACCGCCATGATGCATCATGATATATTTATTAGTAAGTGACAAATAATTCGTGAAAACGTGTTAAATTCTAATAGTTTTATTATTATTCATGAATTAAAAACCTGTACTGTGATATTATAGCATCCTACGGACATTTAAAAAACTGTTTGCTGTTTATGCTAGTGCTGCACTCTGGCGGCAGAACATTGCAGTAATACTCCCTATTACTCGTATGACAAAATGATAGATGCTAATTTTGGAACTGTGGCGTAAGAAAAAATGAAAGTTGATTATTCGATTATTAATTATATCTACTAGAACAAACTGTCATCATTGTAGTCGATCATGATTCAATTAAGTAATTGTAGTCAATATAAACTAGCGTAAAGTCGTCCGTCCACTACTACGTAGGATGTGCACGGAGAGGTTACGCACGTCATTTGCGCGGATTTCTTTTTTGACAGCCATGCGTAGCGTGGCCGTGGTTCACGGTAGTCGCAGTGGACGATCCCGTCGGCGACTATATTTTGATATAAAGAGAAGCTAAGAACACGTGCGTAGCTTTACCGTGGGCGGCTTATAAGGACGTATTCGTATCTGTCATCATAAAATTACATTCGACGTTCATTTGTCTAACAACATTCAATTATTTCCCAGTCTGTGCTTTCTAAGGCGTGCTACACCCTTTTTCGTGTCGGCACATTCGTTCGGTGGTAGGGATTTTTTGAAAAACAAAACCGACCCGAACCAATTACTACTTATACAGCGTGGCGCTACAATGGCGACATTAATTTAACACATGGGTAGGGCTAGTGGCCAGTAACAATAAAAAATATAATAAGAAAGTTTTTGTATTAATTTAATTTAAAAAAAATATAAGTATATATAAATTTATTTTTAATATTTTTTTAATAATTTATTTGTAATTTGGTTTAATTTTAATATGGGTGTATTACTGAAATAAAAAAATATTTTCTTTGATTTAATTAATGCTGAAATGAACCTTTTTGGCGCAGCAGTCAGGCACACACTGTTGTTGCTAACACTTTTTTTTTCTTTTTGCTATTTGTATTTTGTGTTTCACGAATATTTTATATCGTTACTGGCCACTAGCCCTACCCATGTGTTAAATTCATGTCGCCTTTGTAGCGCCACGCTGTACGAGTATAATATATTCGGCTGTGCCGATTAATGCCGACGCGAACAAGTGTGTAACACGCATAACTTTATGAGGATATGGTGGATACCTACAGCTTCATCAGGACTAACAAATCGGTGTCTATAATTATCGAAACATTACAATAACAGCTTGCTGCATCCTCGGGTACCGGTGGAACCAAAAGGGTTAGGCTACGATTCCATTTTTATACGTTTTATTTTTTGACTCTAGAACATTTCTGCCCAGGGCCACACTGTGTACAATAAATGTCAGCAACAGAACACTCAGGCGCCTCAGGCCGTGCAACAGGCGCCTGCGCCGCAACATGTAGTGCAACAAAGTGTGCAGGTACGTAAGGGGTTTTAAACGTCCTGTGATTAATTTCGGACTTTTTAATTAAACGATAAATGTTTTTATTTCTGTAAGTAGGTTTGTACAAACACTTTTACACGTCAATCATGTTTTTTAAACTAGATGAGGTCGGCGTTTCCTATTTGACTACTCCGAGAAGAAAGGCCGATACAAACTCAGAGGTCACAGTCTCTTTTAAAGTCCAGACATAATCTTGGTCAGGTCATGCGAAGACCATGCAGATTGGTATCTGAAATGGTCTTTTGAGAAAAGAATCACACAGATTGAGTGGACCTGTCCAGTCAGTGCACGCATTTGTCAGTAATCATGCAGCTCAATTAGTTAGAGACAGAACATGACTTATAATCTGTGGTCAGAGAGGATATTGACAATGCAACTATAGTACGAAGTCTTTTGGCGCGTGGCCAAAATTAGAACTAACGCCGCCATTTTGTTTTTCAATACAATTTCTATGTCAATTTCACAAATGTTTACAAACAGCGCCCCCCTGTCAATATCATTCAGGCGCGAAAAGATCCGTGTAGCAGTTTACTCTTGGTGTTTTAGTGGAATGTGGTGATCGTAGATTTGCAGTAGACAGATAATGTTGAAATGAGCAGAAAACAGGATAGTGCGTCCCATCTGCTAGGCTTTAGGACACTTACAGAGCTGGAGTGGCCGAGTCTTTGTTGGAAACGATTCAATAAATCTGTAGCGGTATCTACAACGCCACATGAGAGCTAAGCGTCATACTGACGTCACGCAAAAGTCCTGCATCGCGCAAGCAGAGTTTACCGCGCAACTAGCATATGTACAACGTCTCGACATCAATCGTCGGGAGTTGCCCACCAGACACGACACCCGTCCGGTCGGAGGATCCTCCCTTTTCTATGGAGGTTTGAGTGAACTACACCTTGTTTCGGATACCTCTATAAATCTACGTTCACATTAGTATGTGACTTTCTACGCACCAGCATAACTATTCACAACCATTTGACACGTTTCCGAGTCGAAAATGACACATTTTCGGCTACCTGATTTGCCTACAGTGCGGCCAACTAGAGAATGCGTTCTTGACAACCGTCAGTTTCATACAAACGAATACGTGTTTTGCGAATTTGATGTTTATTAGTTAATAGAATTTTTGCACTGAGTACTGTCAGGAACGCATCATCTCAACGGCCGGAATGTAGTCCCCGATAGCACATAGCCGACGGAAGAATAGCAGACGTCTATTTGTTTAAACTGTCAAAAAAAATCGGGTTTCGGGTTTGCTAATAGCGTTTAGAGGACTCCTTAGATAACATTAATTGCTGTTCGATTCGGCACGGAACCGTATCGAATGGTTGTGAATAGCAGTGCTGATTGCCGATGATGATACAGATTTTGAAAACTACGCAATTTCGGTGCTGTGTAGACAAAGTTTAAAACACTGATCTTCAGTTTCTAAATGCCTATTGAAGTCTTGGAGCAGATCCCGAAAGATTCTTACCCTGACATGTGTCAATGGACCCAAAAATCAAGAATCTTTCACAAACCGTCATCCATTTCGCTACAATGTTTTGACTCGGCAACGCTATCACACTGCCTGTTTACTACGATAGTAATAATATTTAGACTCTTAATGCAGAAACAGTTTGTAAATATGTATGAACTTTATAAATATGTCTCCTTCACACGTTGGTGGCGACTGACGGTACAGTTATTTTATGATACCTATGGAAAATGATGAATAATTCAATTTCAGGCAATTTTATGGTAAATCAGAGTGTGTAACAAAAATACAGAAAACAATAGATTTGTATTTATTTGTTAAGAGCGGCCAACCCGTCATACTTTTCATACAAACGCTCGTACGTGATTATGGCGTTGTAACACATATTTCATTGAAATTTTTGAATTAATTGGTGTCTTGTGTACTTTATCTAAGTTTCTATGCAAGCAAAAATTCAAAATTTGGAGAAATAAATTCAGTATAAGCCTCCAAAAATCCAATTTTTTCACAAATTTTACCTGAACTTTGGCCGTTCATAATGTACTCATAAATTGTAAAAGTAAAAAAAACATCATCATAGAAACCTCGCACATGTAATGGAGATTCTAAATGATAAACATATTTTCCAAAAATTTGTAAGGCTTTTTCAAAATCACGCTACAAGCCTGCTACAAGTTTTGTGAAATCTCCGCGCGCCAATTTTCGTTCGATGTTATCGCGTTCTCACTCTGGCTTCTTGTTTCAAACATTGCGTTGGATGAAACAACAAGCTTTTCAATCATGCTCGCGTTGACGATAGACGGATCGGGAAGGGCCCTTTCAAAGCTTATTGAAAATTCCGAAGACTTAGGAATAGATTTCAAACGATGTACTTAGCACTAAACAGTAATGGAAGTTGCGACCCGTAGCGCAGTGAGGCAACCCCAGCTACTGCGCCTATGGCGCTGGTCGAGGACTCAAAAAGCAACCTTAAACTTTATAATTACAGAGTAGTCTCATTAATCCGGCACTATTAAAAACTAAGGGGTGCCGGATTATTGGAATGTTCGGAATACTGGATTTTATAGAAATATTCATCTATATTCTAATATATAAAAATCTCGAGTCACAGTGTTGGTTATCGAACTCCTCCGAAACGGCTTGACCGATTTTTATGAAATTTTTGCATATATATTTGGTAGGTCTGAGAATAGGTCGTAAAGTATATTTCATACCGCTGCGGGTGAAACCGCGGGGCGCTGCTAGTGTGTAAATAAAAATCAGTTACCAAAAATGTTTGTCCGCGCATCACTTCAACGCGGCTGCACCCATTTGGCTAATTCTTTTTTTGTTATGTTTGTAATTGTTAAGACAAGGTTTGTTAGACAGATTTTTTTTTGAATATCCATCGGGAAAGTCGGAAATTTGGATGCTATTTTTGTATGAAATTCACCCCGAGCGACGCTGGGCACGAACAGCTTGTAATAAATAAAATAAAGCATTTCAGCTGCGAAAGGTATGAAACTGGAATGTGCGCAGAGCGTAAATACATAACGTGCTATTGTGATAAGTTTTTAGTTCACACTGATGCCGTAGCGCGGGCGCGGCGCGGGCGGAGGGTGCCGGATTATTCGATATTGAAGTGCCGGATTAGTGAGACTCTACTGCTGTACTGTATTTTCTTTGATCCGACTTCATCTCTCATATCGACCCGAAACATAATAAGCTCGTGCCCTGGTAAAAATGATGGTGAACAGTGGGGGCCCAGTGGTAACTGCCCCGAATTACGAGTCATAGGTCGTGGATTCGAATCCAGGCAGGCGCTCTACATTGTGTAAATAATTTCATCATCACTGCTCTCCAAACGGTGAAGGAAAACATCGTGAGGATACCGGCATGTCCTAGAACCAAAAATTCGAAGACATGTGCCATCTACCACCCCGCACAGGGCCCTACCTACTACGCTTTGGAATGGGCAACTAGCTTCATCTTTCGGACTGGCCGACCCCTTGACGATTCAAAAGTGCCTGTAATTTATTATATTTGAAATACATGCTTTGAGTTTGAAACATATTAGCCGGTCAGCAAGATGGTAACGGAGTTGACTAGTGTACGTCAGACGTACAGCAGAACAAAGAAATTGGTACACACTTACAGAGGCAGCCAACCTGCAACTACATTTAGTACTTTTAAACAATGTTGTGAATGTGCAGCGTAAGCAAGTCTTTTACATCACTCTTATTTTAAGCGCAAAAAATGATTACGCACATAATTAAAATGAATATTAATAATAATAATTCAAGTAATAAGACTCATAGTGTTAGTAAAAATATACTTACGAACTATGTTAGTAAAATATTAACACAGAAACAATTACATCACTGCTGTAAGGTGACTGGCGGTGCAGTGTAAAGATTAAGAGGGGCTAAGTAATTACTGCCGCACGAGTCGATCGATCAGGTTAAGCTACGCTTGCACGGTCAGTCCGTGAATGGGTGACCATCTTTACATACCGAACCCCTCCGTGCCTCGGAAAGCACGTTAAGCCGTTGGTCCCAGCTATCAATCGTAGATCTTTGACAGTCGTTACGGGTCGTCAGAAGCCCGAAAGTCCGACAACCAGTCTTACCAAGGGGTATCGTGTTACTTAGTAACTTGGTTGTGGAAGTCAGATAGGCAGTCGCTCCATGTATTATAGTGGAATCCAGCTGCATCTGGTTAGACTGCAAGCTTACCCTAATATAGTTTAGAAAGACTAGGCAGACGATAGTGTAAAGATTGTATACCAAACTCTTCGATGGACTGTACATTATAGTACAGTCAGTGACCTGCATAACCCGACCCCTCATCCCCTATTTTTTTTTACAAGAGGGGTCAAGTAATGCAGAGTACTGACTGTACGTACCTAATCTTTACTATACTAAAATTCACAGGCCCAACAAATGGCAGCCGCCGCAGCTGCGCAACAAGCCGCGCTACAGCAACAGGCAGCGTTGCAGCAACAGCAGGTACCGCGTCCCCCGCACCCGCCCGCGTACCCTGCAACCGTGCAACGTCGGTAGTAACGTAACGTTACAGGGGATAAAGTGTTTGTGATGGATGGATCTGAAATATTGAACTTTTGTATGGAATATGGTGATCTAGAATATTCCTGCGATTCCGAAAATTCATCCTGTAATATTTTGAGGATGATATTCTATTCTTCTTTTTAGGGTATCGATGGCAAAAAGTTTATTATGTATGTCGGAGTAGCTACGTCTCTCTCGTTATCATCAGCCATATTTTAACTACTGTGGGCGTACTATGGATAGTGTTGGTTATTGCGCAATAGAAAAACCGTTTGCAGTTCAAACCAAATTATAATTTACGAATAAATTAATAACACTGTAGGTACACGACACAACTATACAGAACGCGCGACAGTTTCACAACGTGTTCACTGCTTGACCGCCACCGACCAACTCTGCTTTGACTCTGGTCGAGCGTTATGTTGTAGACTCTGTCGAGCGCCGCCTGGTGGCGCTGGCGTCCCAGTTTGTCATAGTCAAACGATTGATTTAATGTACTTCCGACATATAATATTTTTGGCCTAAAATTCAGTTACGCGAGATGCAGTCATAACATTGAAATTTAAATAGTACCTTATTATTTAGATTTCTGTGAGTCATAAGGCCATCAAGTGCAGGATAAGAATACAAGGATGATATTAAATATGATGAATAGAAATAAGTATCAATGCTTTATACAACTTTTAGAAAATTGTCTTTTTTTTGTGTTTTTGAAATGTCCGGTTTCTGAGGTCCTTAGATAAACTTTTAATAGTTTTTGATTCAGTATAGTTGCTTATTTTAACGAATTACTTTTTAGTTGTTTTTTTTACATACATAAACTCATGCCTTCTTCCCAAGGGAGTCGGTAGATAAAACAGTTTTTTTTTTACTTTGTTAATACTGCAGGATACCCAGAAAAGTGTTTTTATGCTCATTTAATTCTTAATTGATTTAGAAAATGCTTTTGTACTGCAGTATTATTGTTATAGATCGGTGTTATTTAAAGAATTTCCGAGTGTTTCTGAATACTCTGAATTTCAGAGTCAGAAATAATGTGTCTAAATTTGATATAATAGCACTATTGAATTGTTAAACCCCGGTTAAAAATCCCTATTGTATACGAAGTTGTTGTAAGTGGTTCTTTTACAAAAGTTAATTTAATTTTGAAACTATCACTGATTAAAAAAAGTAAATAAGTCAATATGGCATTCATTAAATTCCGTTTCCTTTTATTTAGTACATAGATTACAATTTAATTTTAATTTACTTAAAATATAATTTTGATTTTCTTATTATTTTTTGTTTCATTTATTTTTTTAACCTTTCCACACCGCTTCAGATTTTTGATATGGCAGCACTCGCAAGGTATGTAGTTTTTTTTTTTTTTTTTTTGGTTTTGCTATGGCACGCAATATTTTTTATTTTATTTAAGGAAAACATCGTGAGGCATCGGCATGGCCTGGAACCAAAAATTTGAAGACATGTGATATCTACCAACCCGCACTGGGCCCGCTTGGTAGATTACAGCCCACTCCCTCTCGAAGAGAGGAGGCCTGTGACCCAGGAGTGGGAACATAATAGGCTGATGATTATGCTACCGAAAATACATGGATTTTTCCATTAATGAGGGCTATCGCGCTTGAGTTCGTCGCTAGAGGCGCTAGTGTAGAGTAAGGTCCCTAGATGTCAAAATATGTACTGAACGTTCACTGTTTGCGGGATTTTTTATCACGGTTTTTAATGAATGATTTATAATAGCTGTAATGGTTGTGCCATTCTTGATTAATTGTGGCTTAAGATTTTAAGTAAAAAGTTAGGATCTAATTTGGTAGCACTTGAAGAAAGAATAAGATTTGTCTGCTTCATGCTTGCCAATTTAAGGAACATTATAATCTAAATATTCGTTAGAAGTTTTTAAAATGTAATAAAATAAACATACTATGAATATAAGGGTACTTAAACATACCCAAAACATCAAATAAATGTACTGCAACAGGATCTTACTCGACAGTGGCGCCAACTGGTGAGCACAAAAACGATAGCCCCAATTGGCGAAATTTCACAGATATGATAGACTATCATGAAGTTTCAAGCTAGTATCGGAATTCGCGCCTTCAGTAGGACAAGGGAATAACTGCACTTTTAGTTACGGGAGCGTCAATTTAAGATCTTGTCGCGCCAAGATAGTCAAAAAATGCACCAGTATGACAAAGGCACTGTTGCCCTCTAGCGGCATTAAGCTGATATTGATACAGCTCTGATTCTCCGGATAGAAGGGACTTTTTAAAGCACTTGGCATATACAAGACATTTTTGGTCTATACAAAAAAAAAAAAAACAATCATAATATTGTGCACAACAGCCTGACTAATTGTTGTTTAGAATTTATTTTAATTTGATTATTAGCTCTTGCACAGTTAATAAAATTTATAGCGGGAAACATCATAGACAAAAGGAACAATAATTGATTACCACACTCGCTCACCGTGTGTCGGAGATTTCAGATCATAAAATCCAAGGTTCTTTCCTGACCGTTATTTATTGGTGTCCTACATGTACTTATTAAGCACACAGGACATTGGAAATGCAGATATATGCGTGTTTTCACCAACACTAAGCGACACTTAAAGGATTATTTCCACCAAACGGCTCGCATCGCATCGGATCGGAACGGATTTTACAATCTTTAAACGATATTAAATCGTGTACACAGTGTTTAAAGTCTATATTACCAAGCCGCGTACAGCAGCTTGACCGCGGGCGACTTCCGCGACGCGATCGTAGCCGAAAGTATGCTGCGACGCGCGATCGGCTCCTTTCGCCTGTCGTCGTATCTTTCTTTTCCTCTTCTCTGTTTTATGATTATTTTATTTTTCTAATGCAATAGCCAACAATACTACTTCACCTTCAACCATTTAAAAAAATTAGAACCCGTCAACAGAAACTGATACATTCGTAAGCGACGGTACGGAGCCGATCGTATGCGTCGACATCCTGCCGGACGCGATCGGCTGTCAGCACATCCGTTCATATCCTTTCCGGATCCGATGCGACGCGAGCTGTTTGATGGAAATCATCCTTAAATTAATGCTGAAATAAAGCGCACTGTTGGATTTTTAACTTTCGGTGCTGAGACGAACGTTGAAAATCCAACAGCGCGCTTTTATTTTAGTGTCGCCTAGTTTTAGTAAGAACGGGCATTAGTCTTTAATAAAGACGGCCACATATACCACCTATGGTCGACTTATTTCCTCCTTGAGCTAATACTCTTCAGATCATTGTACTAACACCTCCAACCTCACACAGATGCAGAACAGTCTGGCGCAGGGCATGTTCATGGCGGGCGGGCGCGGCGCGTACGCAGGCACCCCCCTACAAGGACCCCTCGCCTACCTTGAGAAGACCGCTACGAATATAGGTAAGATCCACCATATTGTTTTTTTTTATCGACTTCAAAAAAGGAGGAGGAATGTTTATCGATATTTTCGTCAATTGTTAATTAACAGATTTTGAAAATTCGCGTTTGGTAGAGGAAGCTTGCGCGGTGGTCCCGTATTTTTATTAACTTTGCTTCGGTAGTTTTTGAGCTAGCTTCGAAAACACCTAATTAACCCACTTAGTGTATCTTGATGATGTTATAATAATTCCTGTAACGGTTGTTTACATAGCCAGTAAAAACACTTCCTCTCTCCTTAAACATCATCATTACATTTAGTTTCCTTGCTCTTGTTTCATGTTTATTATTGTATATATTATATGTAGATCAGTTTATGTTTTATGTATGTATGTATTTGTTGTATATGAAAATGGTAAACCACTGACTACCTGCAGTATTGTCTCTCCTTCTCCCTTGAATCCATTCAAAGGTTGTCTGTAAAAGATCGCTTTTAGCGATAAGACCGCCCATTGTGTCACCCTATGTAAAATGTCTACATTTATATCTGTAATTTTTATGGTGTACATAATAAAGAGTATTCTATTCTATTATATTCAAGTAGTGGTATACGAATTGGTGTGGGGTAGGTAGGTACCATAACTAAAAAGAGAAAATAAAAAGTTCTTCACAAAAAAAAAACTATGCCTAAAATAAAACATACAAACTGAAAAATAACTTTAATTTCGGAAGTCGGTGGAAAAATACTAAATTACAGATCCAAAGACACCGAATTCCGAAATTAAAGTTATTTTACACTTTGCAGTGTTTCTTTTTGAAGTCGGTTGTTCAAATAATAATGGTATGGCCGCGTCGTAACCGAAAGCGATCGTCGCGAGATTTTATGACTTACTAGCGTGATCAATCGCGTGTGCACGTCATTAAGGTACAAAATCGTAGCCGACTGCAGGCAGCAGCAGCAGGCGACGTATCACCGCGACACTACTACATGGTTTCTATGAAATACCTTCCGTACGCTAGTTAGCGACACGTCGTTTTCATAGAAATACATGGAAACCAGTGGTGTCGCAGCGACACGTCGTCCGCTGCTGCTGTCTGCAGTCGGCTACGCACTCGTACCTTTATGCTCGCTTTACGGCCGCGTCGCGTCAACAGAGGACGCGTTCCAGTTTTCCGAACAAAAAGTGACATATGAAGGCGAGACAATCGTGTATTCGCTCGAACGATCATCTTGGTTAGGACTTGGGTTCAGGTACACGGTCGTAAGATTGCGTACCATATTTTTATTTCACGAAGCGACGCGCGTTTTACCAACCGCGCGCGCGCGCGGTAACCAAGTCTACAAGCACGCTGCGAATGTGTGCATGCAGACGAGTAGCGTCAGCACATAACACACACATACACACACACACACTTCCGACTTCGCCATTATCACGGACGGTACCGAGAGCTCCTGTGCTTGCGCACACATTCACAGCGTGTGTGTACACTTGGTAACCACAAGTAAAGCGCGCGTCGCTTCGTGAGATTAAAATACTATATTCGCGTGCCAGTCGCTTTCGCTAAGGACGCAGGGTACTCCAAATGATTAAAGTTACTGTCATCTGTCAAAGTGTCTATTTAAAGATTATCCAAGATTTCAGCTCGTTTCGTGTTAGCTTTGCCTGTTAATAATTTCAAAAGCTTTTGAGGTAAGTAAAGATTGCGCAAAACTTTATGAGCCCTCTGAACGTAGGCCCGAGAACGAAACCGCGCAAGGTCCAGTTGAGTGAGAGTGAGAGAGTTCCCTCGGACACCTATATTATGCATACTGCGCAGCCATTCGCTGCAGGTTCCCTATCCATTTGCATAAAATGTTAAGACCTAATATAACTTAGCATAATTTTGTTTGGCATAATTATATTTTCGCATAATATAATTACGCATAACAGCTTACGCATAATTTTTTTAAGCATAATTTCTCTAACCATAATAATGATTAAGCATAATATTCTAAAGCATAAATTTATTAAGCATAAAGTTCTACAGCATAACTTTTTTATGAACAATTTTGTGGGTTTTTTTTTTCGCTGTAGGCAGCATGAAGCAAGCAAGCATACAGCATGCAAGCAAGCATACAGCATGCAAGCAAGCATGCAAGCAAGCATGCAGAAAACAAGCAAGCATGCAGCATGCAAGCAAGCATGCAGCATGCAGCAGGCAGGGTTTATGTCACGGCTCCGGCGCTGCGGGCCTCCGGCGGCCCCATGCGTGCTAATCGTCGCAGACGCCTGCTCCTCAGCCCGCGGGCCGCCTCGCCCCTACGCGCCTACGCGATTTTAAATTACACTCTAGGGGTAGGACAAACAAGACTACGTGGAGTCGGTTTTGCAGCAATTCGGTTCTGTCACTAACTTTTGTTGCACAGCATATTAAATTTTAACCAACAATATTATGCTAATAGTCATTAGGCCTAACTAACGTTATGCGAATCAAATTTATGCCAAAACAAATAAGTCTTTAAGATGATTATGCCAACATAAAATGTATGCCTAAAAAAATTATGCCGAAGTACGAGTATTATTATGCCAAAACAAATTGTGCTAAAATCGTTATGCCGAAGTATATTAGGACAAAGAACATTATGCGAAAAGAAGGGATCCTGATAAGGAGATTTACGCACGAAATACGCTAGTATAAACGCAATAAGATACCCAACGATTTAGACCCTTTTTTGGGTTGGCAATCATTAAATAACTTCTCCCGCTCTGGGCGGAGCGGGAGGGTGTCAGACTTTTACTGACTAAAATCTACCCGTGTTCCTTCAGTTGGCTGTGCGCCAGGGTCACGGTAACTCTTTCGAACAATCCGCGACCCTGGCAGGCATCGGCCCTATCGGACCCCGTCAATAGTGCTGACATGTCTGAGGCGCGCGTGGAACACAACGCGCCGTCGACCCGGGCCTGGTCCTTACCGGACGGCGAGCTGCCCATTGCTCGCCGTCCGCAAGCCCGCGCCTACGGTGGCCGGGAATCGGCTTGGAATTCCTGACGCCCATGGCGTCTCCTGCGGCGACTAGGGGCGTGAGGGCGCAATGATTGCCTCTTCTCTTGACGATTTAGACCCTGCCGAAGTAACGGGATGGAACCCTCCTAATTTCACGGCCATGCGCTTGCGCTTGTATACATTTCGTATAACGTAAACAGAGGAGCGTAATTTAAAGCAGAAAATTCTCTATTGACGTCGTTGGTCTAGTGGTTGCAAACGCTGATGCTGAGCTTGAGGTCCGGGTCTCGATCCCCAGGTTGGGCAAGTGTTATTCCGCTTTTCCATCAAGAATCTGTAGCGGCATCTACAAAACGCCACATGCGAGCTACGCGTCACACTGACGTCACGCAAAATCCTGCATCGCGCAAGCAGAGTTTACCGCACAACTAGCATATATTACAACGTCCCGACATCATTCGTCGGGGAATAACCCACCAGACACGATACCCGTCTGGTCGGAGGATCCTCCCTTTTCTATGGAGGTATGAGTGAGCTTTATACCCTGTTCCTCATACCTCTATAAATCTCTCAGTAGTAGCCTGGAGTCTGGATTTGTGCTCGGTTGATGGCAATAGGCTGCCCCCCACTACATGGGATTTCAAAACATAGCGAGTGAAATGTGGGTGTATTATGGGCACCTCTGCATAACCTTTCGGGGATTTCAGGCGTGATTTTACGTTATGATTCTCTGTTGACATTGAATATTAAACCTTATGACCAGAGATCAGATATTCGGATACATATTTACCTAAAGTTAATTTTTAAGTCTGAAAGTATGGAAGCGACTTCTTAACTCTTTTTTTTGTAAAAAAATGGGTTTCATTTTTATTTAAAATTAATGTTTAACCCCCGATGCAAATATGTGTATGTAGGGTGTAAGAGGTGTGGTGTGTGTTAGCTAAAACAAAACAAAAATATTAATTAAATGAATACTTTTTTTATTAAATAAAGTACTATATGATTGAAACGATTGGACGTAAATATTACCTCGGCTACAACAACTTTAATCACTGCCTTTCGATCGCTATGATTTGGTCCGGTTTGGTCACTGAAATCTGACGTTAGCGGGATTTTTCGATACAAAAGCGTATTCCATATTAGCCAACATCTCAACTTTAGGTGAATATGCATCCGAATATCCGATCTCTGCTTATGACTTATGACACTTCCCTACGTAGGTAGGTCCTAAAGTATCCAACGAATAAATTATCGGATTTCTGATTTCTCTTGTTTAAATGTTACAGATATGGTGGGTCTGGGTGATGGAAGAAGGTGACGCGGCCGCGGGAGGGGCAGGGGCAGAGGCCGCGGCAGAGGCCGAGGTATGTAAACTCAACTACAACACTTGCAAAATGCAAGCTAAGGACCTTGCATTTTGCTACCTACCACCTACCCATTGTGTTACCTCGCTCATTTGGAGAAACATCGACGTAACTAATGCTTTTAAAATTTTACAGGCGAGTGATTTAAAGTCGTTTTTTTATTTCTGTAATTTGTTACCGTCTCGTTCTGAAATGTTGGTAAATCCCAAAACCATATTAAATATTTCACGCTAAGTATTTCATGCCTCTGCTCCACTGAATTTTTTTTCGAGCACAATATATATATCGGCAACTCAGTTTGGGAAAAATTACATTTACGTCGTTGTTTCTCCAAATGAGCGACCTAATAGTCACCGAATGTTGTGAACCGTAAATGTGTATTTTTTCTGAACGGGGAAGACAACTTTAAAAATGGCGCTGTCATAGCTAGTTCCCAATACAAGCCAATAGGATATAATGCGTGGGGTGATTTTATGTTAATTTTGCGAAAATGACGCGTTGTTGTGTTTCTAAGTACTCCGAAATTGGAGTCCACCTTTTCCCGAAAGATCCTAAAATTAAAAGATTGTGGCTTGAAGCTATACGTAGAGATTTTTTTTATTAAACAGAGGTCGAGGTTCTGTTGGAAACATTTTGAAGAAAGTGATTACGAGGAATTATTTAAGGTTTACAATTCGGACACTTTCCATGTCAAATACTTGATTTAAAATATTTAAATCACCGAAAATAATTAAATAAAACCAAACTCATGAATGAACATGGAATGGAACGAATGAACGAAATGTCAAATTTATTGTAGGCCGTATGGACCTAGCTATGATCACGCCATCTACAGTTAGCTTTGCCCGAACTAACTGCACTTTGAACTACTTTGTTAAGTAAAATAAGCGTCCCATACTAATGTGAACTTTATTGTGATGCCTTTAAAGTTTATATTCGTATGAGGAGCTTTTTCTCATTCACGCTTATACGAATATGAACATTATGAGAATAAGAATAAGGTCCACACTCGTATGAAAAGCTTATATTACTTAGCAAAGACAAATTGCGATCAACTTTTTTTTCAGCGTGAGTCACTTCAGTGCTTAGAGTATATAACACTGGACAAGGCATAATCTCAATATTCTGAGCAAAAAATTCTGTCACTTTTGGCGGGGGACACGGTAGCTACTACGAAAAAAGAAAAAACTGCTCGCCCGAAAAAAGAAGTCCGTACCATAGATTTTTTTTTATCGATTTCGATATTCATTTGGAATTTTGACTGAATCGATGAAATAAAACAGCTTACCTAATGCTTAAAATAGTTAAATTTTAATTTTAATATGACTACAATTAAATAAAAGTATCATAATTTAAAATAATCTTAATAATAAAATGGGTTAAGGATCCTCAGCTGTAGCCCGCTAAATTCAAATTTTCTTTGGTTTTTTGCAAATTGCAGCTCTGTTTTACGTCGTATGTTGATCAAAATGCGACTCACGACTGTATTTATTGAATAATAATCATCAATTTCATATCGATCGTCAAACTTTGGAAATTTGTTCCATCTAAGAATTTTTATATAAAATATTCTAAAACATTCTTAGGTGGAACAAATTTCCATAGTTTGATGATTGATGAGAACATTTGGTCTTATACTTCTACAGAGGGGGAGTATTCGTAAGGCTTCTCCAGTGTTATATACTCTAAGCTTCAGTGTCTCGATTAATCACGCCTTGTATCACTTTGGTGTCACCAAGTGTCAAATAATAATGTAAATTTGGTGTCACCACGGGCCTCTAAGTCATTTCTTATCACGGAGCGTCACTTCTGTGTCTCCGATACTCATATTGGTATGTATTTACCAAAAGGCACTTTGGTGACACAAAGAGTCATTTTTAACCGACTTCAAAAAAAGGAGGAGGTGCTCAAGTCGACTGTATCTTTTTTTTATTTGTGTAAGTCCAGAACTTTTTTCTAGGTGGACCAATTTTGATGACTCATTGATCAAGATCTGACCAGTAGTTTTTGAGTTATCCTTAATAATGCGTATTTTTTCTACTCAGTTTATATTGATGATGTTTTAATAATTTCCTGTCACTGTTATTTACATATCAAGTAGTGGTGTACGAATTTGTGTGGGGTAGGTACCACAACTAAAAAGTGAAAAATAAAAAAGTGTTTTACAAAAAAATAAAAATAAACTTTTTGAATAAAGAAAGAAAGAAAAACTATTTATTGAGACTCGCACAGGATTATCAGAAACTAAACTAAATACACTCCTAAAAATAAAAATAAAAATAAAAACAAAAGTAAAATGAAAATAACAACAGTAAGTCCTGTACGAGGCCAAAAGGCCCCTATCTCAGCATGATGCTGGAACAACCACAACCGACAAACGACTTAAAAAAAAACACTAAACAAAAACCACTTAAGGCGGAACCTTCAGGGTAGCCCGCTATTTTTATTTACTTTTAATTTAACCAACTTACTGAATTTCTTTTTAATTCCTATTTCGCAGGTCGTGGAGCATCCCCTGAGTATGGCGGCAGCATGACTCCTCCATAGCGCGTCCCCCTCCCGGCGGCGCACGCGCCGGACACACACACACACAAGCAAGCAAACATACATGACGTACTAAACATGAGCAAGCACACAAACAAACATATACTAAGACATACTATGAATTAATATTAATACAAGGTGTTTATTTTGTCGTTGATTTTCGCCTGAAACTCGATTTAACTGATTGTCAATAACTATGAAAGAGGAAAAAAATAATTGATTTCTGTATAAAATCAAATCGCCCCAAGGAAAATCAATCGGCTTGATTTGTATCGTAATACTAGATACAAATCAAGTTCAATAGTCAGCTAACCAAATTAACACCCTGTATAAATGTTTTACTATATTAATAAAATATACATATACAGGGTGGCAGGTACATTCAGTACATGATTCTGAACCCCCCTGCGTCGAAATGCCTCGCAGGTTATTAAAAAAAAATTGCTGTTCCATACATTTTGACCGCGTAGGTCAGGTCTTTTCTATGAAAAAGCAGATATTTTTTTGATAACCGACGATAAATGTCTTCGCTAGGGGGTCTAGAATCATGTGCTGAATTCATCATCACATGATTCTAGACCCCCTTCATCATTCATCCTGTATAAATAAAATATAAAAAATATGTAATCAAGAAAACGGTATTCTCGTAAAATAAAGAAATACTACATACAGTAGGTCCTTTTTTTATAAATATCTAGCAAAAATGCTGACGGACAAGCATTTTTAAAGCGTTTATAAACGTCTTGACTTTTATGAATAAAGGAGCTATAATGTACTAGTGTAAAAAAATATACAAAAAATATATTGAAAAATTATTGTAATATATAATCAGAGAACAGTAATATGACTACAAGTTGTATATTCATAAGATACTAATGGAAAATGCTCTAAATTCCAATAATATTGACTTAAAAAATATAAATCGAATAATATCTTAAATAATTACAATTTAGTGCAATATATTTACGAATACTCAAAACCCAGTAACTTTAAGACGTTATTTTAATAATACAGTCGGGGGAAAAACAAATAAAAACAAACAAACAAAAAAAAAATAAACAAACAAACCAACAAAAAAAACCAAACCACCAAAAAACCATCTGACAAATAAATGATTATTATTATGGAAATTAATTGGTTATCAAATTGACTCACTACATCAGTTTGCCGTGCAAAGAATGACAGATGTGATACAAATATTTGGTAATCAATTGTCTAAACAATTAATTTCCCTGACTTTAATTCTGTCCCTACCGTACACCTTGTAGTGAAAGAGACAGCATGAGAATTAATGGCGACTTAAAATTTAGTGGCGTTTTGAGAATTTGGCATTAAGGGGGATGCGATAAGGTAGCCCGCGAAACTCAAATTTAATTACGTTTTTTGCAATTTGCAGGTCAGGTTGTATGTCGATTAAAATGTTTTTGGCGCCCGTAACAAATATAGCTTTACATAATTATAATAATTAGAAATAACAATAGAACTCCTTAAGTTAGAACTGGCCTCAAATGTCTTAATTTAATGAAATAGTCATTCAATAGGGTAATATGATCTTAAGGAGTTGTATTGATGATTTTTATGATTATAATTCTATAAATACATATTTGTTACGGCCGCGAATCATATTTAGATCAACATACAACCTGATACTGACCTGCAAATTGCAAAAAACTTAAGAAAATTTGAATTTCGCGGGCTAGCTTGGCGCTTTTGCCTTAAGTACTCGTAGAATAAGTAGACTAATATATAAAAATATACATAATCATTGTTAATTGTTAGGTAACTATTTCAACGTTCATTAACTCTTTATTGCTTAAGACGATTCAGTTGACTCTTGCTGTTATTTGTATATTTTTAGTAACATAGGTAGACTAATTTAACCACTCTTTGAATGATAAAAGAATACACAGTTTGTCTTTTAATATTTCTATAGCACATAAGCTTTCATAATTTCTAACGTGACGATATTAAATAAATAAAAACGTTTATTGCAGACCACATGATCCATAAAAAAAAACAATTAAAAAATATTATACAAAAAAATGGCATTCATCATTATTTAAACACAAACATAAACATTTACATTTTTATCATTCATAAACATATTGTCGTGGACGTCTACGTCCATAATATTTATGGAAATACGTGCACGTTATAACGTTATCGTGGACAGAAATATAAGAGCGTCTTCATGTATTTCCATACATTTTACTTCCCTGTGTTATCGTGATGCCGTGACGTGGACGTGGACGTCCACTATAATATCGTCACGTTATCAATTATTATTAAAGCACATAGACACAAACTATACCTTTTATCAGGAATACCTCTATTCTCAGTGAAGATTAGAACTAATAATATATTATATTATTAATAGTTATTTGTGCAACAAGAGAGCAAAGTCGTTTTTTGCTGCGAGTGCTGATTTTGAATCCTGAGTGTGGCGAGGGATTCAAAGGCACGAGATGCAAAAAACTTTGCTCTCGTGTAACACACATAACTTTTCACTTCAGCAGCGAGAATACTTTAGGAGATAAAATAATAAACAGGAGTAGATTGAAATAACTATTTATTGTGAATCAAAATAATTAACATTGTAGATAGCGGTACCAATTCAATAAAATGGAACATTTTAAGAGTTACAAGTAAAATTACTGCAATTCTGCAAATTAAAAGTAACCCGCTCTTTTATTTAAATTAAGGCGTGTTCGGAAATATCACCCATGATATTTTATTATTCAATAGTTATTTGTGCAACAAGAGAGCAAAGTCGTTTTTTGCTGCGAGTGCTGATTTTGAATCCTGAGTGTGGCGAGGGATTCAAAGGCACGAGATGCAAAAAACTTTGCTCTCGTGTAACACACATAACTTTTCACTTCAGCAGCGAGAACACTTTAGGAGATAAAATAATAAACAGGAATAGATTGAAATAACTATTTATTGTGAATCAAAATAATTAAGATTGTAGGTAGAGGCACCAATTCAATAAAATGGAACATTTTAAAAGTTAAAAGTAAAATTACTGCAATTCTGCAAATTAAAAGTAACCCGCTCTTTTATTTAAATTAAGGCGTGTTCGGAAATAGCACCCATGATATTTTATTATTCAAAATATATTACGTAACATTATTGAAACTAGAAATAAATATGTACATGTTAAATATCAGTTTTATTTGCAGTAAATATTTATTTTCCTTTAAATACAACAATAAGTTAAAAATTCAATAAATTACATTAAAAGACATAATTATCTTTTTGAAAAATTTCTTTAGATAGTACGAAATTCCGAACGTGTTAGTCTTTGAGGTCGAATTCAAAATCGGAACTTCGAAAGGGCTGGTCTTTGTCTCCCTCTCTTTCTAATGGCGGGAAAGAGATAGAGTGTGAATGTTTCGAATTGTATGATTAACCCAAGGATGTATATGATATTCGCGACTTTCTGAAAAAAATAATTAAAAAGTTACTTGGTCTCACTCAGTGAGCAAAATCGCATTTTGCTCACTGATTTCAGGCAGCAAAACCAACATGTTTGAGCTACTGAAGTGAAAAATATATTACGTAACATTATTGAAACTAGAAATAAAT
Organism: Dryobotodes eremita; assembly: GCA_917490735.1. NCBI lineage: Eukaryota > Metazoa > Arthropoda > Insecta > Lepidoptera > Noctuidae > Dryobotodes > Dryobotodes eremita. Next base: position 11,134,575 of record OU823269.1, on the reverse strand, counting down.
TTGTACATGTTAAATATCAGTTTTATTTGCAGTAAATACTTATTTTCGTTTAAATACAACAATAAGTTAAAAATTCAATAAATTACATTAAAAGACATAATTATCTTTTTGAAAAATTTCTTTAGTTAGTACGAAATTCCGAACGTGTTTGTCTTTGAGGTCGAATTCAAAATCGGAACTTCGAAAGGGCTGGTCTTTGTCTCTCTCTCTTGCTAATGGCGGGAAAGAGATAGAGTGTGAATGTTTCGAATTGTATGATTAACCCAAGGATGAATAAGATATTCGCGGCTTTCTGGAAAAAAATTATTAAAAAGTTACTTGGTCTCACTCAGTGAGCAAAATCGCATTTTGCTCACTGATTTCAGGCAGCAAAACCAACATGTTTGAGCTACTGAAGTGAAAAATATATTACGTAACATTATTGAAACTAGAAATAAATTTGTACATGTTAAATATCAGTTTTATTTGCAGTAAATACTTATTTTCGTTTAAATACAACAATAAGTTAAAAATTCAATAAATTACATTAAAAGACATAATTATCTTTTTGAAAAATTTCTTTAGTTAGTACGAAATTCCGAACGTGTTTGTCTTTGAGGTCGAATTCAAAATCGGAACTTCGAAAGGGCTGGTCTTTGTCTCTCTCTCTTGCTAATGGCGGGAAAGAGATAGAGTGTGAATGTTTCGAATTGTATGATTAACCCAAGGATGAATAAGATATTCGCGGCTTTCTGGAAAAAAATTATTAAAAAGTTACTTGGTCTCACTCAGTGAGCAAAATCGCATTTTGCTCACTGATTTCAGGCAGCAAAACCTACATGTTTGAGCTACTGAAGTGAAAAATATATTATATTATTAATATTATATTATACATGTATAACATTATAGTAACTGCTTCACAGATGTGCCATTGGTTTCAAGTCTACACTGAAAGAGATCTAAATCCGATATCCGAGTTCCATATGTGTTCCAAATGTTCTGATGCAGCTCAGACTTGCTTGCGAGCGCTCTTGGAGGTAGTATGGACACTGTAGACCGACACTTTTCGGATTCGGATCGGAGTGTGTTCACGCTTTGTGCTTAGAAAATATCCTTGAATTCTTATACCTATCTAAATGTAAATACCAAAATTATTAGATATTAAGGCGATTTTTTTCGCGCACTGGATTTCCAACTCTCAACGCTAAGGAGAGCGTTGAAATTCTAGTGCGATAAAAATACGCCTGAGCGTACCAGAAGGTCTAGACAAAGTAATATTCGATTAGCGATGACGCTAGTAGAAAAGCCAAAAAATGTTTAGGGTTGACATAAGGTATCGAAATGTCACGTGATCATAGGTCAACGAATAGAAATTATCTAGACAATGTTAACATCATTCGGCACTATGAAACGAATCGACAGCGTCGAACGATTACTTCCATAGAGATGCGTAGCCAAGTGGCACTTTTTGACAAGCGTTATCGCTAGTTTTCGATTCGTATGGTAACATTAGCGAAAGCGATAGCGGTTGTGGAAATAGAATCGCTCTAAACTGAATGCCATTTGTCTAGGCCCTCTGGGCTTACCCCGCGTCCTAAACAAAAGTTTTTTTTTTCGGAAATACTGGAAGGCGCCCTCTGTCGGCGCGACTACGCGTTCCGGTTCACCGAAAAAAAGTGACGTATGAACGCGACAACCGCTTTTGTATAGAACGCGGCCTTAATTATAATTAATTACATCATTACCTACACTTTTTAATTACTAGTTAAATAACTTAAAATAAAATCATTTTCTCCGGCTTCTAAAAGCCAATGTAATCAGCGGGGTAATCGCGTAACACACTAACAGTAGAAATGGCTTTCATTTTGACATTTCAATAACATTCATTGCGTTACTTACGTTGTTGAAAAGAAAACTTTTTCGAACATATGAAGCAATGAATTAGCAATAGGTTTCAAAATGATTCAGATTGTGATTGATAGTGTGTTATGCAATTAGTGTGCTGTTGTTGAATATGAAGTTTGATGTCATGTAGGCAGAGATCGGATATTCGGATGCATATTTACCTAAAGTAATTTTTTAGTTCTGAAAGTATAGAAGCGGCCTCAATTATTATTTTTTTTTGGAAGGAAAATCTAGGGATGTCAGAAACACCGGGAATGTATAACTAGTCCAGGTGTATAGTATGGAAGCAATCCCTAAAAAAATATTTGTTAAAAAAGATCCCCAGGTTTCTAGGATTGCATAACTATTCAGATGCATATTTATTTAAAATTAATGTTTAATCCCCGATGCAAATATGTGTATGTAGGGTGTAAGAGTTGGGGTGGTGTGTGTTAGTTGAAGTTGAGATTTTTTCGATACAAAAGCACATTCCATATTAGCCAACTTCTGAACTTTAGGTGAATATCCATCCGAATATCCGATCTCTGCTTATAAGTTAATATAACTGGTTGTATTTATTGTTTAACCGATCAGAACAGCTTTCATGAGCAAATTTACTGATCAGAGACCATGATCAGGCTGTCAGAAAACGGAGGTTATGTAAAGTTGACCCAATTGCTTGCTACAAGGTCTAATGTCCCTTGCACGTCATAAAACTTCAAGGTCAGACATGTGACTGATAGTTTCAACCTAAAACCCCTATTAAGGATGATTTCCACCAAACGGCTCGCATCGCATTTGATCGGAAAGGATACGAACGGATGCGGCGACAGCCGATTGCGTCCGGCAGGATGTCGATGCATACGATCGGCTCCGTACCGTCGCTTGCGAACGTATCCGTTTCTGCGCCTAGTCAAATAGTTTCATTCCTACCGTGTTGTCGTGCGGATGAAAGTGTGATCGGATACGACGACAGGCGAACGGAGCCGATCGCGCGTCGCAGCATAGGTAGTTTCGGCTGCGATCGCGTGGAACGGAAGACGCCCGCTGTCAAGCTGCTGTGCGCGGCTTGGTAATATAGACTTAGACTAAGTACTCGGTACGCGATTTATTATCGTTTAAAGATTGTAAAATCCGTTCCGATCCGATACGATGCGAGCCGTTTGGTGGAAATCATCCTTTATACTACACGATATTTAAATGATGTGTTTTAATAATAGGGACACTTCCTCCCTTTCTTTAAAACATTCTGATTTAGGGAAAGGGTCCCTGAATATCGGGTAGTGTAAAAAGGCTTTTAGTAAAGTTTCAATTTACTAGGCTTCGCTGGCAAAGATGGTAAAGCAATTTCGAGGTCGATTATACGTAGGTATATGTTTAAATATAGCAGTACATATTTTCGAATACATGGAATTTGAGTGTACATAGTATTTTATTTTTATTTTGGTAGCACAACTACCTACCTATTGATTTAATAATCCATAAAAATAAATAAAATTGAAGTGTCTTTTTGTAATATCAAAATAACAGCCTTTTACTAATGAGGGCTACCGCGCTTGAGTTCGCCGCTAGAGGCAGTCTAGTGTAGAGTAAGGTCTCTAGATGTCAAAATATGTACTGAACGTTCACTGTTTGCGGGATTTTTATCACGGATTTTAACGAATGATTCATAAATGATGTAAAGGTTGTGCCATTCCTGGTTAATTATGGCTTAAGATTTTAAGTAAAAAGTTAGGATTTAATTTGGTAGCACTTGAAGGAAGAATAAGATTTGTCTGCTTCATGCTTGCCAATTTTAGGAACAATAAAAATCTAAATATTCATTTGAAGTTTTAAAATGTAATAAAATAAACTTAGTAAGAATTTATGGGAACTTAAACATACCCAAAATATCAAAAAAAAGAACAGCTACAGGACCTTACTCGACAGTGGCGCCAACTGGTGAGCACAAAAACGATAGCCCCCATTGCATACGGTACCTATAACAAAATATCACATACAATATACATACATACATAAACTCACGCCTTCTTCCCATGGGGGTATAATAACAAAATACCAATTTAAAAAAAAATTGTCTGTCTGCCTGTTTTTCTGTCTAGATAGACAGACAGTTTTTTTTTAAATCCGGCTTATCTCCGAAACGGCTGGACCGATTTTGACGGGACTCTCACTGACTGATAGCTGATGTTATAACGTGTAACATGGGTTCCTTTTTGTTGTGATAATTTCCGACATCCACGCGAGCGAAACCGCGGGTAGCAGCATAGTACTTTCTAAATTACTAATATTTTAAATACTAGTGTCTCTCAGTGCCGGATTAACCACGTAGCAAGAGTAGCAATTGCTACGGGCCTCGCGCAAAATGGGGCCCCGCGTATCCAAACCCGCCCATCTCCGCCTGACCGTAATTTTTTTAGCGAAACTTATTAAAACGTGGTATATTGAATTTACTTGATGTCACAACAACGTGAAAAATAACACCTTTTCTGACTAACACAATCCACCATAATCCACGTCACACAATTGGCAACCGATTATATCTTTGGCAAAATCAAAACAGAGAATTTCATACGGTAAACGCACGAGTTCTACAAAAAGTCGCTCTTATAAATGTATAAGTAGAATTTGAATCAGCCCGATAATCGGCTCTACAAAACGTCAGTTTTAAATTGTTAGTTTCTTATCAAGATAATTCTATACTAGCTGTTGCCCGCGACTTCGTCTGCGATCCAGGATGAAAAGTAGCCTATGTCCTTACCCAAAATCATGGTCTATCTCTGTGTCAAATTTCATCGAAATCCGTTCAGCCGTTTTGACGTGAGAGCGTAACAAACATACAAACTTACTTTTGCATTTATAATATTACTAGCTTTTGCCCGCGGCTTCGCTCGCGTTAATTTTGACTTTGACTATCAATTCGGGTTATAATTAAATAAAGATTCGAAAGACACGTGGCGCCATCTATTATCATAAGAACGTTATTGTTGTTTTCCTCGGGAACAGTCCTTTTTTGTGGGATGAAAGGTACCCTATGTCCGTTTCTGTACACATGACAACGTATATGCAAAATTTCGGGATGATCGGTTCAGTGGTTTAGACGTGAAAAGGTAACAAACAAACAAACAAACTTACTTTCGCATTTATAATATTAGTTAGGATAGGATAGTTAGGATTGCCTGGACAATATCATCTCTGTTCTTTTTGTACATGTCAGAGCCCAATAGGGCCTATAGTAATCTACTGTTCTATTAAACACCGACAAAATTGGAACCTATAGATGGCAAATGAACCTATTGAGTATTGTTTTTTTACCACTTTATATTTAAGAACCCGTAGCAGATCAAGGACCCCTCAATAGAATTTGCTACGGGCCCCGCGCTTGCTTAATCCGGCACTGGTGTCTCTGTCTGTTTATTTGTTACTACACGGGTTCAGTTGTTGTTAAGTTTAGTATGGAGATAGTTTGAACCCAGCGGAGTAATTACGTAACACACTAACAGTAGGAATAGCATTCATTTTGACAGTTCAACAACATTCATTGCGTTATTTACGTTGTTGAGCAGACAACTTTTTCGAACATATGAAGCAATTGCCTTCAAAATGATTCAGATTTTGATTGATAGTGTGTTAAAATTAGGGTGCTGATCAGGGACCATTCTTCTTCTTTATGGGTTCTGGTTTCCGCACTTAGTCCTTCAAATGGACCATTGTGCGTGAGCCATGGCGGCCGTCGGTGGTTATTCCAACCAGCCCACCTCCCTCCAGAAGTTGATAATGTCTCCTGGTCTGCTGAGAGCATCTGTGTAGTATCTGGATGCCCCGAGGGTTTGTGTCCTAATTTGGGTGACGCCTGTGCATTGAAAGAGCACATGCGCAACGGCAGGGACCATACTTTAGTTTTAAGAAATCAACCTCTGAAAGGGTAAAAAGGAGAGTTGAAGTCAGCATCATCATCAGTTCAGCCACTCCTGGGTATAGGCCTCCTATTTCTGCCATATTTCGCGATACATGAGTTGAAGTATGGGAAACCCGTGCAAAGGAAGAACATTGATTAAGGGGACTACAGGACCTAAACGTAAGTTTTATAATACCTAAAAGTATATGATCCACTGCAGTAAACAAAATCAGAAAAATATATGATATTTTTCAGGATACATGCTAGTTAGATAGTGTGTTGAAAACATAATACAACTAATTTGATACGATGGAAAAAGTTCACGAAAATACATCTAAAAATTTATTTTATATATAAAACAATACTAACATACATGCAATCATTCTGAATTTTTGTCGGATTATTCTACAAGCAACATATTAACGTAATAGTGTTTTAATGTTTTTGTCCAATCAATAGATTTTTTGTAAATCGATAATTGCTTTATATTTCGCAATAAATTACCAGCGTTGTGTCATCGCGCTTCTCTTTCTTTTCTATGCAGTACGACAGTGACCGCGCTTTAGCTGTTGTCAGCCTCTTAAGTAGTAATTTGTAATACCTACCAAAGCTATGCTTACATTATAGCTGCGTTGGGCCGCTGCGCATCGTATTTCAATACAAAAAAAGTGCAATGCGACCCGCAAGTATTGTGCGATGGTTCATACAAAACTATTTTACAAAAAAAAAAAAACAAAGAAAAGGTATTTATTGAGACTCGCACAGGATTATCAGAAACTAAACTAAACACACTCATAAAAATAAAAATAAAAAAAAATAAAAACAAAAGTAAAATGAAAATAACAACAGTAAGTCCTGTACGAGGCCAAAAGGCCCCTATCTCAGCATGGTGCTGCGACAACTACAACCGACTTAAAAAAAAAACACTAAGCAAAAACCACTTAAAAAAACTTTAATTTCGGAAGTCGGTGTCTTTGGTTTTGTAAATTTGTTTGTTGCCACCGACTTCCGAAATTAAAGTTATTTTTTATTTGTCTTTTTTTGAAGTCTGTTGTTTATTTTTTAATGTTTTTTTTTTCATTCTTAGTTGTGGTACCTACCCCACACAAATTCGTATACCACTACTTGATATATGTAAATAACAGTGACAAAAAATTATTAAAACATCATCAATATAATATGAAGTGGAAAAAAATACGCATTATTAAGGATAACTTAAAAACTACTGGTTAGAACTTGATTAAATTTATATGGAACCACATGAGAAGCACCAGCTTTCAAATAAAAAAAGAATTATCCAAATCGGTTCACCTAGAAAAAAGTTCTGGGCTAACACACATAAAAAAATAAAAATACAGTCGGATTAAGAAGAGCTCCTTCTTTTTTTGAAGTCGGTTAAAAAAGAAAAGATTTTTTTTGGGGGGGATTTGCTTTACGGCCCGCCCAAATCTGCGTCAGCCGTATGTGTGAAATAAAACAAATAAACAACTTTTAAAGTATGTATTTCTCAAGATCACCCCGGCCACACGATACTCTCAATCCAGGGTAAGTAGTGGTAGACCCGGGTGTACATGCCGGCATTTCCAGCGTAACCACACGCCCTGCCGAATGACGTCACGCCTACTATCGTGTGCAGACATCTAGAGATCTCTGACGTCACTTGTAAGGGACCGCCGCTGTCGCCCTGCGGAAAATATAATAAAAGATACACTCACAGACTAAGGCCTACTTGCACCTACAAGCCAATCAGTAGTCACGTTTAGCGCTAAATGATTTTTAAACTTAATTCTGTTTCTGTCAAATTTTTCAAGATGACCAAGACAGAATCATGTTTAAAACGCGTGGGCGGTGCAAGTGATACACTGCTGCATGGATCCAGTGTTGCTAGAAATGGCGCGCCCCGTGTTGTCAATTTTTCCCCAAACTTGACCGACCGATTGGCTGATTTTACAATAGCAACTGCTATTGTAAAATAGGCAAATTTTGTTTTCTACATAGTTGTTTAAAATAAGTTTGACACCACGCTTATTTTTACGAAAAACAAGATATAATACAGTTGCAAATTTTAATAGGAAAAATTACAAATGAATTTTGAGAAGTGCATATTTTCTTACTTGTCCCTATATCACAAGAAACTCTTAACATGGGTAGAAACTTTTGTTTTAATTGATTTGTAGAGTAGGTACGCAAAATCTGTGTATTTAAAAGCAAAAAATAAAACCGTTACTAATGAATGAGTATCCGACGTCATTTAACACTCTACAAACCAATATCAACTTTATTTCGTTCCGCATAAAACATTATTTAACATTTCTTTATTTTCCCAGCCGTAACTGACTTTTTTTTTCTATGGGATGGCAACACACCTTTCTGATACCTTTTGCACAAAGAGGGCTATCGCGCTTGAGTTCGCCGCTAGAGGCGGTAGTGTAGAGTAAGGTCTCTAGATGTCAAAATATGTTCTGAACGTTCACTGTTTGCGGGATTTTTATCACGGATTTTAACGAATGATTCATAATGCCTGTAATGGTAGTGCCATTCTTGATTAATTATGGCTTAAGATTTTAAGTAAAAAGTTTGGATCTAATTTGGTAGCACTTGAAGGAAGAATAAGATTTGTCTGCTTCATTCTTGCCAATTTTAGGAACATTATAATCTAAATATTCATTTGTAGTTTTAAAATGTAATAAAATAAACATTCTATGAATATAAGGGTACTTAAACATATCCAAAACATCAAATAAAAGTACTGCAACAGGACCTTACTCGACAGTGGCGCCAACTGGTGAGCACAAAAACGATAGCCCCCATTGCACAGGCGGCGGGTCACCACTCACTGCCTTACCTACACTATCAGGTAATAAGCTGTATGCTAGTTTGCCATCCAATAAATATAAGGAATATTTTATTACCTCACAAGTGTCCTTCGGCTGACTTTCATCTCCGAAACATATCTGCATGTTGGCATTGTATCCCGCTTTCAGAAGGCGGTGAGGAGGGAAATGCTTCAGACAGTCTTCTTTTGAGAACTTTTGTAGGCTCACCTAAAAATGGATCACTAATCAATTAATCATTAACCACTTCCCGTGACCCAAGGGCTGGCTTTTACCTTGGCCAGAGGCTAAGCATTATCATTCATTTTATCTACTTAAATATTATTTGCTAATTTATTTAAACATAATATATCTTACATAATCTAGTTTTATAATAATATAATCAATTAGTTACTCTTTAAGTCATTGAAAATATTATGTCTACTTTCAATTAAGCTTCTAATAAATTTATTGTTGTCATCTTTCTAAATGCTTGATATAAATTGATGGCCTGAAACACGGGTTTTATAAACCTAGATCAGGCAGGTCTACATTACAGTTAGAATTAAAATTTTCCTCGATTGTAATTAATGTAAATCATAATGTTATTTTATACTTGAATAAATGTTATTATTTATTTATTTATTATATACAACGTGGCAATCCCGCTTGTCTCTTGGGTATATTACCAGTCGACAGCGATGCGGAGGAATTTTTTGACGCCATTTTTTAGTTTGTTAATAGTTTTAGTTAGGTTAGGTTAATTAATTACATGTAAGTTGTTATTTATGTACAGTCACCAAAAGTGATAAGTAACCAGGGTCGTCGATATATTTGTAGTTTAGTAAAAACCCGATGAATGTTTACGAATAAAATTTTGTTTAATTAATAGAAAACAAACAGGTAATTTATCAAATAACATTTTATTCGAAAACATCCATTGGTTTCTTACTAAACTTCAACTATATCCGACGACCCTGGTTACTTATCTCTTTTGCTGACTGTACATATAATTTCAATTCTGAATAAATAAAAGTATTACTAAAAAAAAAAAATGGATAGATCGTTTTAGGATACCTAAGTACCTATATGTATGCCTTTGCCTATTATATGTATATAATGTATTTGTAAATGGTAAACCCTGACTACCTGCAGCCTGTTACCTGTCTCTCCGTGTCATCACAGCAGCGGGCCCTATCAGAATACCAGCGCTGCGACATTTATTTTTCCTAAATGTCGCAGCATCATGCTGAGATAGGGGCCTTTTGGCCTCGTACAGGACTTACTATTGTTATTTTCATTTTACATTTTGTTTTTATTTTATTATTTTTATGTTTTTATTTTGTTTTTATGAATGTGTTTAGTTTAGTATCTGATAATCCTGTGCGAGTCTCAATAAATACTTTTTCTTTCTTTCTTTCTTTTCTTTCTTTGAATCCATACAACGGTTGTCTTAAAAATATTGCTCTTAGCGAGAAGACCGCCCATTGTGTCACCCGCCGTAACTACATTTATAACTGTCGGAAATACGTTAAAGGCTCCTACAAACAGGCGCGACACGCGACGCGAATCGCGCGTGACACAAAGACACCCCTCGTCGCGCGACGAGCCGCGCCTTTGAGTAGCGCTGTCGCGTCGTGCCTGTCTGCGGAAGCCTTAAATCAATCGTTTGACTTTGACTAATCGGGACGCCAGCGCCACCAGGTGGCGCTCGACAGAGTCTACATCATAACGCTCGGCCAGAGTTGGTCGGTGTCGGTGACGGCCAAGCAGTGAACACGTTTAGAGACTGTCGCGCGTTCTGACGGCCTAGACAAATGCTGCCGTCCACTAACTAAAAGGCCGTTAAGTCACAGTTGGTCGTTTTTCACTTTGTAATGTAGACTTATACAACTTTCGATGCTCTATCTTTTGGTGTAAGAATCATTTTTCTATGATTTATAGTTTTAGAGATACAGAACATTGCTGAGCTGTTAAACCACATAAATTTCGTTACTCCCTTAATTAAAAAGCGGCTAAGCTACAATACTTCTCTAGAAAGACGTTAACATACTTTAACGGCAAATTGATGCATATTTTTTTTCTAAATTACTTAACTAAAAGTACGTCAAAAAGACTACCAGCCTTACTAATAAAAATATTTAAAACACTCGTTGAACATCTGTTTACTTATACATTGTATAAGCTATGGATAAGAGTTACACACTCCCTTTACCAATAATGGGTGTGTAAGCATTGTATAGTTATAAATTCGTTATAACAAAAGTCACTGGCAACATTCTTCGGAAACGTTTTGAAACTTGATGACCAAATTGCAGAGACATTTAGAAAACCTTGTAAACAGCGTAAAAAATGATTATTTTTAATAAATATTACAAATTGTGCTCAAAATGTTGTTTGGAAATGTATTTAAAAATAATTGTACGTTTTTTACGGTAAAATGAAAGAAAAAATTAAACATACTTTGTTTGTCATTTAAGACCTTTCAAATGTCAAACTAGTGTCCCAATTTAAATATGTGTGCAATCGATCGTGTGGGTGTGTGTGCGTGGTGTGTTTTTTTTATAGCACCAATCATATTTCTGAAGCCACAAATATTTCTAAATCCAGAAACTACTTGTTCTTGCTCTTCAAGAGACCCAGGCATGCGTATAAATTGTGCCACTTTATTTGCCAAAGCGTTAGCCACTCTTCGACATATATTCGTAATAGACTGTTGGTTAAAAGTCTGTCTCGTTAAAAGTAAGAGGATCGAAACGATATTTGTAACATTTTCGTTTTCTTGGTAGTTCTTCACGATCCATTTTATCAAAAATAACGAAATAATGCAAATAATCCATCATTGAGACTGAGATTTGAATGCGAACGTTCTTAAAAGTTAGTACAATAGCCCGCCAGATGTCCGGCTACTTCGGTTACACGCTCACTAAACAAGGGTTGAGGACTGTATAACAGTTGTGTAATTTCTCATACAAAAAAAACTCCCGGTATACCAGATGTGTACAACTGAACTGTCAAATATCTTTTATTGGTAGTAAACGTTATAACTCCGGTATACGTCGTGTGTAAATCTTTATTAGTAAGGCTGTACGTATATAACTTGCAACCGTGTTCCTAGGTAGCATACTTTTCAAGTGACATCAATTCCCACTTATTTTTGCGTTTTCTCGAAAACTGCTTTTTGCACTTAGCTGCCTTTTAGTTGGTGGACGGCAGAATGGCATTCGCTTCAGAGCGATTCTATTTCTACATAAAATCGCTATCGCTTTCGCTACTGTTTTTTCTATCATATGAATCGAAAACTAGAGATAACGCTTGTCAAAAAGTGCCACTTGGCTACGCATCTCTATGGAAGTAATCGTTCGACGCTGTCGATTTGTTTCACAGAATCGAATGATGTTAACATTATCTAGCTAACTTCTATTCGTTGACCTATGACCACGTGACATTTCGATAGCTTTTGTCAACTCCATATATTTTTTGGCTTTTTTACTAGCATCATTGCTAATCGAATGTTACTTTGTCTAGGCTCTCTGTATAGTTGTGTCGTGTACCTACAGTGTGCGAATCGCTAGTGTGATTAGTTCGATCGTAAATTATAATTTGGTTTGAACTGCAAACGGTTTTTCTTTTGCGCAATAACCAACACTTCCCATAGTACGCCCACAGTAGTTAAAATATGGCTGATGATAACGAGAGAGACGTACCTTCTCCGTCATATCAGTCTATAATTCGTATGGTGTACATAATAAAGACTATTCTACTCTTTTCTGACAACTTGGAATGCGGCCGGATCGCTCGCTATCTATCGCCTGCGGTCCCACGTTCTTCTGGCCCGCAAAACTTTATGAGCCCTCTGAACGTAGGCCCGAGAATGAAACTGCGCATGGTGCACTTGAGTGAGAGTGAGAGAGTTCCCTCGGACACCTTTATTATGCATACTGCGCAGCCACTCGCGTGCAACTTCCGAGAGCTCATAAAGTTTTGCGCCAACTGTACTAACGTACCGTTGTGCGCGCGAGTAGGGTTACCATATCTCAGAATTTTTCCCTCGAATCCGGCCGCAATCCTGTCTGGATTGCGACCGGATTCGAGGGAAATCTCGGAAATATCAGGATTTTGCGTTTTTTTTATAAAATAAAGTGTCTCTATCTAGATTTTTCAGTTTTGTTTTTAATTGGTCAGTTAAAATCAAGATAAACAAAAATATAATCGTTTTTTGATAGTATCACAGCACAAATCTCAAATCAACGTGATTAACATCAACATAATATTAAAAAAAAACATAATCTAATTTACCCCCACTTTGGTTTTAAGAATCAACATTTATTAAGTATGAAAATTGAACAAAATTTAATCAATACTTTCTCATGAATCATCTTCATCATGGCGACGACGCATTTTTTTTTCAAATAATCATTTAAAAAAAATGCGTCGTCGTTTGTTACGTTTGCGACAAAAGTCAGGACTTTTCACAGAAATCAGGCTTTCTGTCAGGACTTTTCAATTTTCCATATGGTAACCCTACGCGCGAGTCCACTGACTCAAGACTCGCTTGTTCGTCTAACAGCGTAAAAAGCGTAAAATATTTTCCAATAACGTCACAACTGACATTGTCTAATTAGCTCAATATTCGAGACGTTTCTCCAGTTCCTCCAAGTTCAGTAGGAAGCATGAAGCATCATATTTCTGGTGCTAAGCAGCGTTGCTTTGTTCAAGTTTGACGAGTACCTAAGTACTTCCACGCCGTCACTTGTCCATAAAAGTTCATTAGAAAACCGACGTCAGACAGCATCTATCTGGCATAAATGCTGAAATGGGGCCGTAGCGGTATCTACAACGCCACATGCGAGCTTACGCGTCACACTGACGTCACGCAAAGTCCTGCGTCGCGCAAGCAGAGTTTACCGCGCAACTAGCATATATTATACAACGTCCTGACATCAATCGTCGGGCAATAGCCCATCAGACACAACACCCCTCTGGTCGGAGGATCCTCTCTTTTCTATGGAAGTATGAGTGAACTTTACACCCAGTTCCTCATATCTCTATAGGCCTTTTCGGCGCGGCCGTGAGGTACAGACTGTGCGGTTAAAATATTTCACATTTTTTAAGTGAAAACTTCTTTAGCCGCGTTGAGCGATTTTTGGTAGGGGCAAAATTACAAATGCGATCGAAATAGAGCTTTTAGTTTATACACTTTTGGGGCGTGTGATACGTCCAGTCTTTTTTCTATAGTCTTCTTACCTCTTGAAGACTATCAGCAAGGGGTCGGTGCTTGCCGAGTCTGCCCCAGCCGGTCGCGAACGCTACTTGCCGGTCATCGCCGTAGTAATCCAGACATGCTGGGAACACGTCCTTACTGAATATCACACTAGAACAAAGAATTATCTAAGTAAACTCAATAAAATAATAATTAAAAAAGTGAAGTGAGTGAGTATAGTGAATAATTTTGAAGCCTATTGCTAATCCATTGTTTCAAATGTTCGAAAAATTTGTCTGCTCAACAACGTAAATAACGCAATGAATGTTGTTGAACTGTCAAAATGAAAGCCATTCCTACTGTTAGTGTGTAACGCAATTACCCCGCTGGTGTATACGAAGTACCTAATCTTTCTTTGTCTATGGTACATGTAAAATGCTGCCTGCCTCGTATGTCTAGTGGTCGCTAGCACTGCTGTTGAGCATGAGTTCCTGGGTTCGATTCCCGGGTCGGGCAAAGTGTTATTGGGTTTTTCCACCTGGAATTTCTCAATAGCAGCCCGGAGTCTGGGTTTGTTCTCGGTAAATGATAAATGATTTTATTTCTGTCAGTAGGTTTGTACAAACACTTTTACACGTCAATCATATTTTAAAACTAGATGAGGTCGGCGTTTCCTATCTGACTACTCTGAGAAGAAAGGCCGAAACAAACTCAGAGGTCACAGTCTCTTTTAAAGTCCAGACATAATCTTGGTCAGATCATGTAGATTTGAGTCTGAAATGGTCTTTTGAGGAAAAAATACCACACAGAATGAGTGGACCTGTCCAGTCAGTGCACGCATTTGTCAGTAATCGTGCAGCTCAACTCAAAACTTAAGGTCTCGGTTCACTCGGTTGATGACAATAGGCTCGCCCCCAGTTACATAACTGGCGAAATGTGGGTGTACTATAGGTGCGCCTCTGCCTAACCCCTCGGGGAATACATGCGTGATATTATGTTATGTAAAATGCTTACGGTTTATCAGTCTCCAATAATGCGATGTCATGGTACTTGGATGGTGGCTTGTACTCCGGATGAGCGATGATCCTCTTAACATTACGAATATGCCAGAGCTCGCCTGGGTCTGACCGCTTGAGAATGCCCATGGCCACGAAGCGAATTGGTCCTCTGTGGAGTAAAGGTGGTTATTTTGGCCATTGTAACTCTGTGGTGATTTAGTCTGAGCGAAATGTGGGTGTAGGTACACCTATCAGACCCTTCAGGGATTAGAGGCACGATGTTGTGAGTAGGTCTGAATTTTGATGGATGGTTTCTGGGTTAGCTAAGATTCAGGTAAGTAAAGTATTGTGCATTTGACATGTGACAACACAACTACACAACATTTCGGCTGTAACACAAGGATGGACTGTCAAAGACATGGAATACGCGTAGAAGTCTTTGAATCTGCGAAAAGTCCTTCTAGTAAATGCTTTTGTAGAGGTATGAAGAACAGGGTGTAAAGTTCTTCAACGTCCATAGAAAAGGGAGGCACTTCGCTTGCGCGATGCAGGATTTAGCGTGACGCCAACGTGGCGTTGTGTCTTCTTTTGGTGAGCCCGTAACATAAAGTAAGATAAAGCATAGTGAGTGACACTTCTTCAGCAGAACCCTAAAATCGCACTTCGCTCCTTCTTGTCTTACGTTACGCTTTGGCAAATCAGTTAAAGCCAAGGCACATGGTTAGCTCATATGATCTACCTACTTTACTTTATAGAGGTATAAGGAACCGGGTGTAAAGTTCACTCACACCTCCATAGAAAAGGGAGGATCCTCCGACTAGACGGGTGTTGTGTCTGGTGGGCAACTGCCCGACGGTTGATGTCGGGATGTTGTATATATGCTAGTTGCGCAGTAAACTCTGCTTGCGCGATGCAGGATTTTGAGTGACGTCAGTCTGATGCGTAGCTCGCATGTGGCGTTGTAGATGCCGCTACAACTTGTCTAGAAGAGCAAGAGAAGAACAACCCCAGAACCACCAACCTTATGTCAACAAGAACATATTTACATCATTGTGATGCAAAAGTCATGAAAGGACTAGCCATTATTTATTCTACGTTTATACCTGAAAAACACTGGCATGCAATAAAATCGACCTACCCCGTGCTCTTCGATTTGAAACAATATAATTTAACAAGGTTTACTAACAATAACCTAATATATTGTATACTAAAACCTTCCTGAAAGTATGTAGATTACGTTTGTTAAAGAATTATCAAAATTGATTTATAAGTTTATGAAAAAATCACGAACTTACAAACATGGGGGTTTGAAAAAAGCACCTCCTTTTTTTGAAGTCCGTTAAAAATCAAGTTAAATTTTCATTAAACGAACAGAAATAAACAAAATTATTCTTTTGTCAATTGCATTGGCAAAAAAATTCATGCACTTTATCCGAGCAAAAGTGAGCGATGAGGACATTTGAAGAATTGAGTCGATCTTGTCAAGAATATTGCTTTTATCCAATTAAAGTGTATGTGCAAATGGACTGTATCTTACCTACCTTCACACAATATAAATTAATAAATTATATTCATTAAAATTTTTGAGATATCGTCTCTCAAATTGAAAGCACGGGGTGGGCCGATTTTTTGCACGCCAGTGTATGTTGATATAAAAGTATCGAGAAATAAATGCTAACCTCAGCATGAAGATGCGCGTGCGCGGCGCGGGCCCTGTGCTTAATGTAATTACTTACATAGCTGACTCCGAGATGCAGTGAGCGGCAGTTAGGACGAACCTCTCACTGATCAGCGAGCCTCCACACAGCCACTGAGCTGAATCCTCATCATTGCCGTATCCTAGCAACGCCTGTAATGTAAACAAATAGAATTAAAGGCGAAAACAATCACGCTTCTGTCTCCAAATGGACAGTAGGGGCATTATCTGATTACCAGATACATTAAAATATTGAACTGAATTTGTTTGAAAAGTTTTGCCGAAAGCAGCAGTCTGCAAACGTCTTCGTCAGTCCTTGGAGGTGACGGGAAGATCAGAACTCCTTGGGTTGACCCTAGATTTAGAATGGCATTTAGAATTAGTTTTCTTTCATGCTTTCGGCACTTATTCCCCCATCATCCTATGCCCAAACTGAGTTGGGGACGACTTCCACTTCCAGTCTATCAAAATGCAGCTGAATACCAGCATTTCAGACAGCCAGCTGTCTTACCTCCACACCCGAGTTACTGGGAAACACTATACCCATTGGTGAGACTGGCTACGGCATAATTTGTGGGGGTTGACGCAGGTTTTTTCGTTTGTGTAAAAAAATCATGCTTACCATATGCGGATACCGGGACCTCTCGGCATCATGTCCACCGACCACGACAGTTTTGAAGGTGTTCTCAAACGAATGGCATTGTCTCTGCCGGTTCCACACACGCTCCAGGCCATTTGTCTGGCAGGGGTACGGCAGGTAAGTCAGGTGCTCGATGCATTCTAAAATAATTTAAACATTACCAATAAGAGATTCTTTGGTTGATCTTTACCAGCGAGCAATTGAGCATCCTTGGAGTTCCACTTACCGACCGGTTAGAAAGAAAGAAAGAAAGAAAAATAGGTATATTAGTCACAGAAACACGGTTACGGAAAACGATACTGCGCTGTAGGATACAAATCACTGACGTCACCCGAAAAGCAGCCAAGCTCAAAGAGGGCTGGCCAGACACGTTTGCGGAGTGTCGGTTATATAGTCCTCCAAACCGTATTCCGGCCATGGCGGCCAATCTCAACGGAAACTAGCCCTCGGCGCGGGAGATATTATAGTGCACAAGTGTGTGCGCAGACACAGGTGTACTCTCTCTTACCTTACTTTCTTAATCCGATGTGACGCATATTTTTCCCCAACTCGTTATTTTTTGTATTTGTGTGTTTTTTCTTTGCGTCATGTTTACCGCAAATAAATGTATTTTCTTTCTTTCTTTCTTTCTTTTTCTTTCTATCCGACACGATCGGAGAGAGATCAGGCGCAGGACTAACGGCTTAACGTGCTTTCTGAGGCACGGGGGTATCACACCGCCAACTTCCAAACTGCGGGCTGTTACTAAGAAATTCCTAATGGAAAAACCCAATAACACTGTGCCCGACCTGGGAATCGAACCCAGGATCGTAGGATCGTGGTTGCAGCAGTCGCGCTTGCGACCACGATGCTCGCAAGTCGGATACATTGTGGGCTAAGACCACCAAAACATGGGTACCTGAAAACGTCCAGCGATATTGCGGAAGATTCGGGCGTAGATGGCGGGGCGAACTTGATGTTTATAGGAGGGATTGGTCCATATAATAGATATATATTTCCGCTGTGGAAATGCTTTCCTTGCGAAGCATGTGTGGTGTGACTATGAATGGTAGGCTGAGGAATGATGTGATAAGGCAACGGTGCGGTTTTAAAGAAGATGTAGTGAGAAAAATTTAAAAGAGTATGTTTAGATGGTTTAGTCATGTTGAGAGGATGAATGTAGGGCGACTAACAAAAGGTATTTACAAGGCAGATGTGAGTGGAAACGCCGGGAGGGGACGCCCTAGGAGGACATATAGTGACCTTATTGGTGATGTTCTTCAGAAAGGTCAGGTGCGTAGTACTCGCAACCAGCGTGCGTGTATGACCAGATGTATGAACGTAAACGAGGCAAGAGGAGTATGTAAGTATCGTAGCAGGAGGCGTTCTGTAGTTTCTGCCTACCCCCATGGGAAGAAGGCGTGAGTTTATGTATGTATGGTCCATATTGGCTCAGAATTAAGTTGAGTGGAAAAAGGAAAGAGAAACGTTTGCCCTGCAGTGAGGCAATACAAGTTGATGATTACTATTATTTTATTATTAACTAGCTTTTTCCCGCGGCTTCGCCTACGAGATAGGAAATTATCGCGCGGGATTTTACAACCGGGATATAAAAGTATCCTATGTCCTAAACCAGCGGGGTAATTACGTAACACACTAACAGTAGGAATGGGTTTCATTTTGACAGTTCAACAACATTCATTGCGTTATTTACGTTGTTGAGCAGACAAAGTTTTCGAACATATGAAGCAATGGATTAGCAATAGGCTTCAAAATTATTCAGATTGTGATATATAGTGTGTTACGTAATTAGGGTGCTGGTCATAGTCTGATATCCAATTTCGTTCAGCCGATAAGGCATGAAAACGTACAAGACAGACAATCCCACAATAACAATCCCTTACAAGGAAATGAAGGAAATTAAAGAAAAACTAGAAGTTGCTGACAAAGAAATAGATAATCTTAGTTATGAGAATACCAAATTAAAACAAGAGATACAGGATCAGCAAAGACAAATAGAAGTACTGAAAGGAATCACCAACTCTACTCCACAATACAAAAAAAGCAACTCCACACCTATCTCACGAAGAGTTTTGAACATGAGAGTAAACACTTCCCGCCATTCTCCTCTACGTTTAACCAGAAGTTTTCTACCAAAAAGTACATCGGAACAACCCAGTAAAAACAAAACACATCAGTATCAAATGGTGAGCGATGGTCAGATCCAAATGGACATCCCATATTATTGCAGTGAAAAAGGAACTGGTAAGGGCGTTCAGCGCTGGTCATCAGAACGTGAACCGGTTGAGTACCGGAGCAGCGGCCACAGAGTGGTGATACTGGGAGATGGTCAGGGACGCGGCTTGCGAGATGTTCTACAGGATCTCCTAGGACCTGAGTATGCTGTCGTTTCGTATCTGAAACCAGGTGCGGCTTTGAGTGAGGTTCTGCAATGCCCCAAGAACATAATCAGCAGCCTAACAAAAAACGACTACGTCATTGTATTAGGCGGATGCAGCGATAAAAACCCCTGTGATATCGATATACAATTGCACCGTTGGCTAGCATTAACTGCAAATACAAATGTCATCATCTCGGAAGTACCAAAAAACAGGTTCTTACAGGAGTCGAAATTAAACTATCTACTTAGATTTATTTGTAATAAATATAAAAATGTACTGTACATGGATATGAACTACAGTAGATTCTTGCCAAATGGACGAAACTATGTGGTAAACCTTGCAAGATCATTATTGAAAGAAATACTATGTTTAAATTATCATTTTCAACTCTTTCAATATGAAATAAAAATTCAAAATAAGTGTAAAAAGTCCTTTGAAAACAAATATGTCCAGGTTAATTTAGATTCCGACAAACATATATTAGTCAATAAATTAGAAGATAAGAATCAAATTGCTGAAATAAAAACACCTACGAATGCTTTTTTTCGTGAGTAAAAAGGTGTATATTATGCATCAAAATATTGCAGGACTCCTATCAAAATCCGAAATGCTCACAGTGTGTCTGTCTGAGTTATTAGAAAAAAGTATGCAAGTGGACCTATTATGTATTACGGAGCATTTCATGATGGAAGGCTATGAAGTCCATCTCAATATACCTAACTACTGTTTAGCTGCATGCTTCAGTCGCAAGGAAAACAAAAGAGGTGGTGCTTGTATACTCATAAAAAATGGCCACCATTGGAAAGAACTACCGAAAATCGCCAAATTATCGATATCGGGTATCTTTGAATGTTGCGCCATAGAATTAATAAATTGTAGAATTGTAATTGTATGTATATATAGAGTACCAAATCCAAGTAATTTTGATGAATTTATTAATAGATTAGAGATATTATTACGTGTTCTGATGAAAAAACCATATAAAAACGTTGTACTGGCGGGTGATTTTAATGTAGATATATTGAAAAAAAACAAACAATCTCTAGAATTTGAAAATTTATTATTAAATTTTAATTTAAAACTAGCTGTACGTCAACCTACTCGTTTAAAAAGCAAGACATGCATCGACAATTTTGCGCATAATTTTGATGAGTGTCGCAAAGGTATTGTTATGGAACTGGCTCTGTCCGACCATACGGCACAATTACTCCATTGCCCGATCAGCACTACAAGCACTAGTAATCATTGGCGGACCACTAGACGGGACTATAGTGAAGAGAACATAGTTAAATTTAAATCCTACATCAATAGTCTATCGTTTGCTGAAGTATATGAGGCTAAGGACCCGAACATTGCTTACAATGCTTTCATGGAAATGTTTTCTTTCCTATATACACAATGCTTTCCTGAAACTCTTATCTCCGTAAAAGTTAAAAGAAGGCCTAGGTGGGTATCTCATGGTATTAAAATATGTAGCAAAAAGAAACGTCAATTACTATGGCAATATAGACAAAAACCTACTGAAATTCACAAAAATAAATTTAGAAACTATTCAAAATTGCTAAAAAAAATAATCTATTTAACTCAACGCGCACAAAATATACATAAAATTAAAAGGTCAAACAATAGATCTAAGACCACTTGGGAAATAATAAACCAAACAAAACTAAACATACCAAAAAACACTGTAGACAAAATTCGTTTTAATGATGAAACAGTAACTGACCCCAAAATTATTGCAAATATATTTAACGATTACTTTATAGATAAAATTAAACCTGCGACTAGCGCGGGAACCATAGTAACTAAATATATTTTAGCCAGAAAAGACTCAATGTTCATGGCCCCAAGTCTAGCGCCCGATGTATTAAAAATAATCGCTGCCTTAAAAAACACAAACAGTGTAGGCTACGATGGCATAAATACAAAAATTATTAAGACTGTAGCATTTGAAATCTGTGGCCCCATAAGCTACATTATTAATTTAAGCATCAGTGAAGGTATATTTCCGACTGCGCTAAAAAAATCTATTGTTAAACCGTTATTTAAGAAACAGGATAGGGAACTAATAGAATTTTATAGGCCAATTTCATTAATACCAATAATTTCAAAAATTGTCGAAAAATATATTTATAGGGAATTAAATACATATTTTGAAAAAAATAATATAATCTGTGATGAACAGAAAGGATTTAGGGAGAAAAAAACAATAAACTTGGCCTTATACGACTTTTTGCATACTGTTATGACAAACGTAGACAAAAATACACCAATCTGTGCCATTTTCTGCGACATGACACAGGCATTTGATTATGTCCAACACCGTATACTACTAAATAAACTTTATGCATATGGTATTAGAGGAAACATATTTAATCTAATACAATCATACCTACAAGACAGAAAACAAGTAACGCAAATTAATAGAATAAATATGAGCACCAAACGTGAAGAGATTTTCACTTCACTCGAACGTACCGTCCCTCATGGAGTTCCGCAAGGCAGTGTAATCGGACCGCACTTGTTTACACTCTATATTAATGACTTCCCCAAATCCGTTAAATATCCCATGACACTGTTTGCGGATGACAGTACGATAACGATACCATGCCATAATAAAAATACTTATGAAACAGACATAAAAAATACATTAATTGAAGCAGTAACATGGCTAAATGATAATAATTTAAAAATTAATATTAATAAAACTTTGATTATGCACTTTAGCCAACGATCATCATTATTTTCTAATCTTGACATCGAATATAATAATAATAAAATACAGACAGCTAATACTACAAAATTTTTGGGACTAACAATTGACAGAAACTTAAATTGGAAAGCGCATATTGAGGCTCTAGCCAAAAGAATAAGCAGTAGTGCATATGCGTTATATAGACTATCACGAACTCTTAATACAGATGCTTTACTAACAGCCTACTATGGTGTAGTTGAATCCGTCATTAGATATGGTGTTATCTTCTGGGGTAACTCAACCGATAGGGATATCATCTTCAAAAGACAAAAGTACTGCTTGAGATCGATGTTTAATCTCAAAACTACTGATAGCTGTAAACCTTATTTCAAAAAACATCAGATTT
This sequence comes from Dryobotodes eremita, assembly GCA_917490735.1. NCBI lineage: Eukaryota > Metazoa > Arthropoda > Insecta > Lepidoptera > Noctuidae > Dryobotodes > Dryobotodes eremita. Next base: position 11,111,982 of record OU823269.1, on the reverse strand, counting down.
TAACATTACCCTCACTGTATATATTTGAAATAGCTATGTTCGTAAAAACAAATCCACATTTGTTCACCCTTATGGCAGACAAATTCCCACGAAATAGACGTGATGATAGCAAACTATGTGCACACGCATCAAAAACTGCACTTATGAGCAAAAGTGTTTTCTGCATGGCACCAATTGTCTACAATAAATTGCCCAAAAGTTGGAAGGAGCAAACAATACCGCAAATTAAACAAACTATGAAATCGTTTTTGGTACAAAAAGCTTATTACAGTATAAAAGAATTTTTAAATGACTCCTTGTGTTAGTAAATTAAATAATAAATATAAATGGATGATGTAATGATAATGTGTAAATGACTAAAGTAATATTGTTTAATTTTAATTTTATTTTTTTTATAATTTAATGTATAAATGTAATGTATTCGTATAATTTGAATCTGTACCTAACATATTTGCACGCCTTGAAATAGGCAGACATGTCATGACCCACGCCTATTTAAGATCTTTCATGCATGTATTATTTTAATTCTGTATGTATACACATGTTTAAGCAAATAAAATTTCTATTCTATTCTATTCTATTCTTAAATAGCTTAAAAAGAGGAAGGTACCTCACAAAAATATCAATATTAAATGGGAATTTTATAATCAACCCTCTACTTTACCCCTTTGGGAGATGATTTTACAAGAACGCTAAAAACACGTAATTTTTTATTTCCTACCAAAAGCATAAATTTAAATTTTCTAATCCCTAGCTCAGGAAATGCTGGGTTTCCCAGACAAAGTTTCATCCCCTATATCACCCCCTATAGGATTCCTTTTGAGACAAAAAGGAGCCTATGTCCTTCCATCCATCTCCTTGCCAAAATTTTATCGAAATTTGTTTAGTGTTTTAGGCGTGAAAAGTTAACATAAAGACAGAGTTACTTTCAAATTTATAATACTAGCTGTTGCCCGCGACTTCGTCTGCGATCCAGGATGAAAAGTAGCCTATGTTCTTACCCAGGTCATGGTCTATCTGTGTGCCAAATTTCATCAAAATCCATTCTGTAGTTTTTACGTGAAAGAGTAACAAACGTCCATCCATCCTCACAAACTTTCACATTTATAATATTAGTAGGATTAGTATAGATTGAAGCCGGGGTGGTTTTGCTTTTGATCCGGGATTCGGGTAATGGATTTTCCACTACAAAATCGTAGCTGCCTGGAGCCTGGAATTGTGCCCACAATCAGATAATGTTCCCACCGCTGGGACACAGGCCTCCTTTTTGTGAAAGAAAGCACAGTGCGGGTTGGTGGTTGTCAGTGTCACATGTCTTCGATTTTTTTTTTGTTATGATAAGATAATTTATTTTCCCAAAACAATAATGTGTGTACTGTAATGTAATGTGTGTACTGTAATGTGCGTGATGTCAGGTATAAATGTAATGTAATGTGTGTGTAATTTATCCATTAATCAAAGCAAATTAAAACGAAAAAATTAAAATATACTACATTCTAGTGTTATTGACTCGTTATAGAAAATGAAAATGAGAATTTTTGTCAACGGAAAACGCAGAAGGACAATTTTTTTGCAGAATATAAGGAAAATACATTTTTTACTTACTATCTCCCGCCTTTTGCCCGCTTCTAAAGAATATTCCTCCTGCATTGTCTGCGACTGCGTTCCTGAAATAAAAATGCAAATCTTGATTTCAAACCACATTTAAAAAGCCCATTAAAAAGGGTGATTCGCGCCTATTCTCATCTCAATATATGTCTAGCCTTTTTCCGCCAAGTTTGGGGTCGCCTTTCAGTTTAACTCTAGTTGAATACCAGTAGTTTACATGGAGCAACTGCCTATCTGACTTCTACAACCTAGTTACTGGGTAACACGATGCCCATTGATAGGACTGGTTGTCAGACAGCGGTTACACTTTGCGGACGACTCATTAAGAGGGCGCAAAACGGTCCACTAGTGCCACCAGTCCTTTTAAAAAAATATTTCGTGACTGAGAAGGAATTATGAATAACGGCTTGGAAGGACCCTAAGTGTGTCTAGAATTTTCTAATACCTTTTATAAACTTTCATATTGAGACAGTAAGCAACAATCTTTTTTACAAAAAATTTCGGAAGTCGGTGGCCAAAAACGAAAATTCACAACCAAAGACACCGACTTCCGAAATTAAAGTTATTTTTCCCGTTTTTTAGTGTTATTTTTGGATTTCGGTTGTTTTTTTGTAAAACAGTTATTATTTTTCACTTTTTAGTTGTGGTACCTACCCCACATACATTCGTATACCACTACTTGATATGTAAATAACCGTCACAGGAAATTATTAAAACGTCATCAATATAAACTAAGTGGAAAAAATACGCAGTATTATGGATAACTCAAAAACTACTGGTCAGTACTTGATTAAATTTAAATTGGACTACATGTGAAGAACCAGCTTTCAAATAAAAAAAAAATCATCCAAATCGGTTCATCCAGAAAAAAGTTCGAGCTAACATACATTAAAAAAAAATACAGTCGAATTGAGAACCTCCTCCTTTTTTTGAAGTCGGTTAAAAATACGATCTAAAGGTATCTGGCCGCTTTTCTTTAGATCGAATTCGTATTAGAAAATTCTAGACACACTTACCGAGGGTCCTTACAAGCCGTTATTCATAATTCCTTCTGAGTCACGAGATAATATTGTTTTTAAAGGAGTGGCGCTAGTGGACCGTTGTGCGCCCTCTTAAATATTTGGTAGAAGAGTAAGTAGTTGCTTACCTTGTATCATTAACCAATTCGCAGTCGATGCAACATATAACAGGATCATTTCTTTGGAAGGAACATATCTGAAAAAAAAAAAGAATTTAAGTAAGTATTAAACATTCGTTTAACGTCATAATTGTCGTTAACAAACTGCCCCGTTAGTCTAGAGGTCACAATCGCGAATATTGGGAGTATTCCGGATCCTGTATTCAATTCTCGGTTCGGGCAATATTTTTTTTCATTAGGGTATTCCTATTAGCAGCCTTTTTTTTGGCTGGGAAGGCATCAAATGTCCTCTCCCGCTCTGGGCGGAGCGGAAGGGCGTGTCAGACTCTTACTGACTAAAACCCACCCGTGTTCCTTCAGTTGCCAGTGCGCCAGGGCCACGGTAACCCTTTCGAATAATCCGCGACCCCGGCAGGCATCGGCCCTTTCGAACCCCGTCAATGATGCTGACATCTCTTAGAGGCGCGCGTGGAACACGACGCGCCGTCGACCCGGGCCTGGTCCTTACCCCGGACGGCGAGCTGCCGATTGCTCGCCGTCCGCAAGCCCGCGCCTGCGGTGGCCGGGAGTCGGCAATCGACCTTCGACGCCCAGCTTATTAGCAGCCTAATGTCTTGATTGGATCCGCACCCTAATAGCCCAACACACTATCAATCACAATCTGAATCATTTTAAAGCCTATTGCTAATCCATTGCTTCATATGTTCGAAAAATTTGTCTGCTTTACAACGTAAATAACGCAATGAATGTTGTTGAACTGTCAAAATGAAAGCCATTCCTACTGTTAGTGTGTTACGTAACTATCCCTCCGGTCATTGGCAATACTAGATCTCCTATTGCATGGAACTTTATAATAACGGGCGAAATATTAATTAATTGTTTTTTTTAATAATGTGTGTCTTATTTGTGCGGAATAAACGATGCCTTTCTGTCTATGTGGGTGTACAGTTACCAGCAGGTCTAGCTAAACGAAGCTGTCAAATTTCTCCAAACGATTGTAAGCCTTAAAATGTTGATGGTTAAGTTCAAAATCGAATGAGAAAATCTGACGGTTTGTAGTAACTTATACCCCTGCCTTACCCATTCGAGAAATATAGGCGTGATGTTATGTAATTTTTTAACCGCCTTGTCTTATCAAAACTTAAACTTCAATATTTGTAGATATGTGAGCACCATGTATCTATCACATAATTAATTTACCTGTCATTGCATTATATTTAATTATTTTTACCTATTGTGGTATAGTAATTTTATTCTAGGTGCATCGTCTTCACATATAATTATACATATTAATGTATACCTATATAATATTGTAAAACATTATAAAAGGGTAACGGTGGAGTTTCTTGCCCATTCTTCTCCATACGAAACTACCTTTTGGAAGGGGCAACTAGAATCAATTCTATTTTTTTGTAAATTTTACGTTCAAAAGTGCCTTTTATGTGCCTGTTTGAAATAAATGATTTGACTTTGACCGACCATGTTAAGGTGGTTACAAAAAAGCGACCGCGTAGTACATTAAGCTACCTTCTCAAATATGTAGGATAGTGTTACAGCGGGGTAATTACGTAACACATTAACAGTAAGAATGGGTTTCATTTTGACGGTTCAACAACATTCATTGCGTTATTTACGTTGTTGAGCAGACAAATTGTTCAAACATATGAAGCAATGGATTAGCAATAGGCTTCAAAATGATTCAGATTGTGATAGATTGTGTGTTACGTAATTAGGGTGCAAGTTTAGTACAGAGTGTACACAAGTGTTAAAAAAAAACTACATTCGTAAAACTACGATTGTTTTATCATGATACTATTTTAGTGTTTATGAAATATTTTTGAATAAGTCTTTTCTTTAAACATGTGAGAATACACAAAAAGAAACTGGCTTGTAATATGTGCCAATACACCGAACTATGCGACACAAAAACTGGGCGTTTTCGGTGTCCTACGTTCGGGCAGCGCCTTAGCGTTTTGTATCGTTCTCACATGCATAATTTCAACATGAATCATTATTCGTGTTGAAATTATGTATGCATTTTAATTTAATTTAATATTTGCATTGTTTTTTTTTTATTACGGACGGTTTTCAATGTTCTGCATCGTTCTCACATGCATAATTTTAACATGAATGATGTACCTAACCAATATTTTGTAAACATATTTTGATTTAAAATAATGCCCGTGGAGTTTCTTGCCCGTTCGTCTCCATAGGTACCTACTACGCTTTGGAATGGGCAACTAGCTTCATCTTTCTGACTGACCGACCCCTTGACAGTTCAAAAATGCCTGTAATTGGTTTATTTGAAATAAATGCTTTGAGTTTGAGTTTGAATAATACCTAAGTATTAAATGTATAAATTATACAGGCGACGCATCTTACCGCGGGTTTTGCTCATTATTGTAAAAACAAGTTCTCCAACAAGACTTGTTTAAGTAGATAGGTACTCTAAGAGTTGATACTAATAAGATTAAAAAGTATTTTTAGGGTTCCGTACCCAACGGGTACCAACCGGACCCTATTACTAGGCTCCGCCGTCGTTCTTCTGTCCGTCCGCCTGTCACAGGGCTGTATCTTTTGAACTGTCACAGAGTGTGTATGGCCGCTACAACTACATACATATCGCACACTTAGATAAAGAGTAGCATAACTCAAAATAACTCTTTTTTCAGGAACAGCAAAAAACGTTTTACTCGTTTTCTATTTGATCGATTTAAAATTATTATTGTATCATGTTGTTTATTATTTTACTAAGATATTAATTTGGTCAATTAATATCTTCGTAAAATAATATACAACATTAGACAGATTCCGATAATCGCAATAACTTGATTTTGGATTATTTTGAGTTGTGCCATCCTTTATCTAGGTTTGCGATGAAGTTAAAAATTAAAGGGGATCCACATACAAGAAACATGTTTGTTTCGGTGTTTTTAGAAAAAATTGTTAAATATTGTACGGTGCTACGGAACCCTTCGTGAGGGTGTCCGACTGGCACTAGGCCGCTTTTTTACGAGAAGCAAATTTAATCCTTCAATCGTTACTCGCTTGGTTGCGGGAGGCCAAGATAGCATCAAACCTGTTATTTTACAGCTGCTGTGTAACTTGATGTTGCACACGCGGGTCGATCGAAGGTTAAGCTACGCTTGCCGAGGTCAGTACGTGGATGGGTGACCATCAATTACATATCGACGGAAAGCACGTTAATCCGTTGGTCCTCGATGTCATTTGTAGATCTTTGACAGTCGTTACGGGTAGTCAGAACCCCGAATGTCTGACAACCAGTGTTAGCAACGGGTATCGTGTTACCCAGTAACTGTGTTGTGGAGGTCAGATAAGCAGTCGCGGGAGGACAATTATTTTTGCGGGAGTGCAACAATATAATAATAAGCTACCTAAAGAGGTAAAGAATGCGAACTCGTTTGGTGTTTTTAAAACTAAATAAACAAAACACATTCTAAATGTCAAACATTATACAATGACAATACATGTAAAGTATTATGTTATTTTAATTATTGTGAATGTGAGGACTTTGTAGGTCGTTGCTGTTTTTTTCTCAGTTAATTATATCAATCAATCAATTTAATCATGATCTGGCAGTTTGAGTAATTAATGCGGCCTACTCAAATGTCCTTTCTTTGGTATTGTTCGTCGAATCGTTGAGCTCCTTAAGTATTGATTTCCTGAGTCGAACTGCATGATTACTGACAAATGCGTGCACTGACTGGACAGGTCCACCCAATCTGTGTGGTTCTTTCCTCAAAATACCATTTCAGATACCAATCTACATGGTCTTCACATGATCTGAGCAAAATTATGTCTGGACTTAAAAAGAGACTGTGACCTCTGAGTTTGTTTCGGCCTTTCTTCTCAGAGTAGTCAGATAGGAAACGCCGACCTCATCTAGTTTAAAAAACATAATTGACCTGTAAAAGTGTTTGTACAAACCTACTTACAGAAATAAAATCATTTATCATTTATCATACCATAATCAGACTTGCCCTACTGCTGCGGGGTAATTACGTAATACACTAACAGTAGGAATGGGTTTCATTTTGACAGTTCAACAACATTCATTGCGTTATTACGTTGTTGAGCAGACAAATTTTTCGAACATATGAAGCCATGGATTAGCAATAGGCTTCAAAATGATTCAGATTGTGATAGATAGTGTGTTACGTAATTAGGGTGCAGGTGCTGTGGAACCGGGTTCGCATTCCTTAACTTGCTATCACTGTAATTATTTATTTTGCGGGTGGATCGAAAAGTTTTAGTTTTGTGTTCGTTAATGTTATTTGCGTATGAAATTAAATGTTTTTACGTAAATAATTTGTTATAAAGAAAAACAATACCTGCTTAGTTTGTGTCTCAAAGTGGTTTTATGCTATATTTTTAACCCTCGACGCAAAAAGAGGGGTGTTTTAAGTTTGACCGCTATGTGTGTGTGTCTGTCTGTGGCACTGTCATTCAATGGTGGTGTGGTGGTGGTGGTGGCGCTTTTTTATTTGGAAGGAGGTTTTCTAGCGGTGTTTCTTCGACATGTTTTATCAGAATCGATACAGCCGTTTCAAGATCATCATTCATCAGCTCTTTTTGTGTCGGGGGTTTATTAATTTTGCCTACTATTAAATTTTAAAAATATTCTCAAGTATGTGAAATCTTCGTAATTTTTTATTGAGAAATAAATTTCTTTAAGCATAGTTGCTCTATGTAAAATACGGGTAATCAGCTGCATCCGGTTAGTCTGGAAGCTGACCTCAAAATTGGTGGGAAAAGACTAGGCAGATGATGATATTAAAATCGCTAGCGTCGTAATGATTGTAGTCATCATTCAGAGACGGTAAACATCATCATCAGAGTCATTTAAACTAGTGACACAGTTAAAATGGCATGACATAATTTCCCCGAGCTCCAAGATACAGATTAACCAGGGGCGCCGGCTCCGTGGCTGCTCGGGGGCTCCAGTACCCAAGAGAGGTAAATAGTGGGGGGCGGAGTACCCACGAGCATAGACATCAAAACTGATCAATCAATCGGCTTCGTCCGATGTCTCTTTAAAATCACGTCGCATCGTTAGTGCTAATATTGTGCCACAGCGCAGGCGTGGGCAACGAATATTGGGTACACCCTTATAATAAAGAAAGGTTACGTAGGCGCCATTATGTAACCACGTTTCAAAAACTAATAAAGTACAAAGAAAAATTTAGAAAACATTATAGAATGTCATATTCCACATTTCGCTCTTTCACCCGATGTCGCCCGAAACGGTCGCGCGTTAGTAGCGATGCTGAATCAATAAAGTCGCGCGTTTGCATCGATTCATAAGCGATACTGTATCATTACTGAATCCGTTCTGTCGCGCGTTGCAAATGCGACACACGGCCAAACGTAGCGATGCAGACGCGCGTTGACGAAACGCTCTACTGAATCGCTGCGACAAGTCGCCGTGGGCGACCTCCCTAAATATAATCCGTACCCAAGTTGGCCGAAGCAAGGTAAACCTGCTCAGGTAGAGATTCACAGATGACTCCGCCCTGGAGTGTAAATGTGCTGTCCCGCAACCTATGGGACACTTTCATATCGTGCCTTGCGTGTCCTGGGTTTCTACGCGTTACAGGAAGTGATGGACGCTATTGATGGCGCCAAACTCGTAACCAAATTCTGGGCAGACTCATTAAGAATGCCATTATAGGAAGAAGCTGCTGTTGCTGCTGCTGCTTCTTCTTTCTTTCTTCTTTCTTCTTTCTGTTGTTAAAGTTAAAATAAATAAAAAAGGTAACTTTACCGGCGGGTTGTTCTTCTGCTTTATATCTAGGATTGATGACAGGCATTTGTAGATATGAACACACTTGCCCACGGCTTCATCCGTCTGGCATACTTCTCCTAAAAATATTAATTCAGACTTAACACTGATACTTAATACTTCGACACTAAAAAGTTATATTTTCTGTGTTATAATAACTGAACTAGGGTTACCGTTTCGGAAATCTTGGCTGTTTGTGTATGTGACTTTGAATGTTTGTAAACGCACCCACAATACAAGAGAAAATCCTAGAGTGGGCCACAGTTTAAAAAAAAAAACCCTGATAAAAAGCCGGACTTTTGCAGACAAGTCCGGACATTTTAGTTTTTAATCACCCTTTTAGCCGACTGCAATGAAAGGGTTATGTTTTTCGCGCGTATAATCTTTTATGTATGTAATATTCTTTATTACCTCATATCTTTAAAACCGCTAGTTTCAGTATTATTTAAGTTTTTCTGTTTTCTAAAAAAAATCCCCGTAATAATATGTCGAAAAGACCGGACAAATGACAAGGACGCACAAATCCGGGCGGGGGGCCAAAAAGCTGAACATATCCGGACTCCGGACGGATAGTAACTCTATACAGAACTCAATAGTCTGAAATTGCGAACACCTACCGCGCTAGCACTTAGCTATTATGCCATTGACCTATCAATGGCCAGAGCTGGAACAAGAATGTACAACTCGACCCCGCCCGATGACAACTCAGTGCTATCTCAGAAATAGAAGGCTCTCATTGGGCGGCTGGATCAATGACTAGGATGCAAAAACCAGCACCCTAATTACGTAATACACTATCAAGCAAAATCTGAATAATTTTGAAGGATATCGCTAAACCATTGCTTCTTAAGTTTGAAAAATGTGTCTGCTCAACAACGTAAATAACGCAATGAATGTTGTCGAACTGTCAAAATGAAAGCCATTTCTACTGATAATGTATTACACAGTGACCCCGCTGTACCTAATCTTAGATGCTGCACGCATAGTGAGGAGGTTCCTCTCTCTAGAGCCCTGAACAGTAGCTTGGACCCTGTTCCCGATACTGGCAAACTACTATTTTATTATCTACCTACTAACTTCTGCCGGAGACTTCGTTCACGTGGAAGTCGACAGGTATATACCTACTGCTCACGAAAATCTATATCTGAGGTTACTGCCCACAGTCAACAATAGTGTAGCTTTATAAAAGTGAAATAATTTTTGTAATCGGATCAGAACTTCCAGAGATAAAAATAAACTTATTTACAACAAAAAAACAACCGACTTCAAAAAAAAAACACTAAAAAACGTGAAAAATAACTTTAATTTTGGAAGTCGGTGTCTTTGGTTGTGTATTTTCGTTTTGGCCACCGACTTCCGAAATTAAAGTTATTTTTCACGATTTTTTGCGTTTTTTTTGGAAGTCGGTTGTATTTTTTGTAAAAAAGTTTTTAATTTTCCCTTTTTAGTTGTGGTACCTACCCCACACACATTCGTATACCACTAAGTACTTGATATGTAAATAACCGTGACAGGAAATTATTAAAACATCATCAATATAAACTAAGTGGAAAAAATACGCATTATTAAGAATAACTCAGAAACTACTGGTCAGAACTTGATCAAACTTAAATGGGACCACATGTGAAGCACCAGCTTTCAAATAAAAAAAGAATCATCCAATTCGGTTCACCCAGAAAAAAGTTCTGAGCTAACACAAATAAAAAAAAGTACGGTCAAATTGAGAACCTCCTCCTGTTTTTGAAGTTTGTTACAAAACAAACTATTTTAACTCTTTATACTGAATAGATTTATACGGTACGCTCTTTACATATACTTTAGATATTAATAATTATGTTGTTTTTTCACTTAGTTTAAATTACGACGCGAATAAATTAACATTAAATTATAACAAACCTTCAATCCGGTCGTACGCACACTGCACGGTCAAAATACTTAAAAATAAGAACAATACACTATCAAAGAACATGTTAAAACAATTTATTATTGTTTATGAAATATTTAAATATAATTTATACATGTTTGTATGTCGACAGACGACATATTACTAACTTCTTGGTAAAGATAAATAGGTACTGTACCAAGTTGTTTATTCCGAAAACAGGTTCTTTTCCTGCTGGTTGCGGGTCATTGGAATGTTTAGTTTTTTTTGTAATGTCTAGTTTGTATTTTCCCGTGGGGCTCGTGGCTAAATATAGGTAATCAAAATTTAAACTACGCTTGCTGCGGTCGATCCGTGGATGGGTGATCATCCATTACATACCAAGACCCCACCGTGCTTCGGAAAGCACAGTAAGCAGTTGATCCCGGCTGTCATTCGTAGATCTTTGACAGTCGTTACGGGTAAAAACCCGAAAGTCTGGCAACCAGTCTTGCCAGCGGGTATCGTGTTACCCAGTAACTGGGTTGTGGAGAACCAGATAGGCAGTTGCTCCATGTAAAATACTGGTATTCAGCTGCATCCGTTTAGATTGGAAGCTGACCCCAACATAGTTGGGAACAGGCTGGGCAGATTGATTAAGACGGGGGCAACTGCACCCGGTGCCCCTCATGTAACGTTCTGCATCGTTCTCACATGCATAATTTCAACATGAATGATGTAACCAATATTTTGTAACCATATTTTGATTTAAAAGAGTGTCCGTGGAGTTTCTTGCCCGTTCTTCTCCATAGGTACCTACGACGCGTTGGAATGGGCAACTAGCTTCATCTTTCTGACTGACCGACCCATTGACAATTCAAAAGTGCCTGTAATTGGTTTATTTGAAATAAATGCTTTGAGTTTTTTGAGTTTGTTTTGACCTGAGATGCGATCATTGGCCTTAGCAACCAACATTTGGAGCAGTCAACCAGAAATGTTACACGTAATTAATTAAAATTAAATGTGCAACTTACAAAGCAACCTTTTTTAACTTAAAAAAATATTTAATATCTTAATATAATATTTTTAACTTAATAAAGATACCTATCTCCTCCTATAAAATAAGAATAAGTCGAATGTGTTTGTGTAATCATTTCTTGGAAAACACGAAAGTAATGATCTTATTTCTGTAAGTCGGCTTGTACAAACACTTTTACACGTCAATCATATTTTTTAAACTAGTTGAGGTCGGCGTTTCCTATTGACTACTCTGAGAAGAAAGGCCGAAACAAACTCAGAGGTCACAGTTTCTTTTAAAGTCCAGACATAATCTTGGTCAGATCATGTGAAGACCATGTAGATTGGTATCTGAAATGGTATTTTGAGGAAAGAACCACACAGATTAAGTGGACCTGCAGTATAATTCTGTAAAGCCATATTTGTTACGGACGCGAATCTTATTTTAATCAAAATACAACCTGATAGTGACCTGCAAATTGCAAAAAACGTAAGAAAATTTGAAATTCGCGGGCTACTCTGAAGGTTCCGCCATAACGTGTTTTCCGAGACACGGAAATATAGGACTAGTATTAGACTTGACATAATAAATTAGAAGGAAAAACGCTAGGCAAATTTACATATATTCAAAACAAGTCCTTTATTAGTTATACGGAAATTATGTTAAACCTAATTGACCGAGGTCTAAGTATTATTGGAGTGATATTTCCTTATGATAATTGATTCGTGTTATAAATACCAACTCGCAAAACTAAAACTCGTTATGAAACTCATATCATCAGTAAAAGCTACAGAACACACCGTTTCTGTAGGTTCTGCTTACTTCCTTGAGAAAAGATGGCGTGATTATCGGATAATAAATGTTATGTGTGAATTTACGAGATAACAAAACGCAATTTATTTCTACGTCTAGTCCAGTCTAGCATTTTAAAAACTTTAATAATTACCGAAATCTACACTCTCTTTCACATAACAGTGAAATTGTATATATATCTCTTTCTACCCGTTTCGTTTATGCTCAAAATGGCAACTTCAGTGATCTTGTCCGAAATAGAAAAAGTAAAAAAAAAACAGTTGTCAAAATACGTAAACATTGTGAACTTGTGACTTCGTATGATTGTATACAAAAAATATAAAATTCTAATTAGAAAATGTCTAAAAATGCTCACGTAGTAGATGGCGAAGCTTCCGAATCAGATTCTGAAATAGAAATTGGGAAATCTCCGGTTTGTATCAATGCTTTTCAAGTTTTTTTTTGTTATCAGAAACTTGAGATTTAACTTGTCTTGTTTTTTTATTTTCTAATCTTTAGAATGTCAAATGGCAGAAAAGCAGCACGGGTTTCTACTCCCAACTTTGTTCTATAACATGGGCCACATCAGCCAAAACCCTAAAATACTAAAACTGATACCAAGTTTTTAATTTTCAGGACCTTGATATTTCTATAAACACTAAATCATTTGTGATTGCTGGAGAAGCACCTGAATCTGATGATGGTAAATATTTCTTTACAATTCAAGTTTTTTAGTTAAAACTATCCAAAGCAACGTTGAAAGGCTCAAAATAAGCGCTTGAACGTCGAGTTGCGGACACCAGCCCATAATACTATACTAGTTGTTGCCCGCTGCTTCGTCCGCGATCCAGGATGAAAAGTATCCTATCCTTCTCCAGGTTATGGTCTACCCATGTGCCCAATTTCATCCAAATTCGTTCAACCGTTTTAGCGTGAAAGCGTAACAAACAAACATACAAAAAAGAAAATGTCTCTATTATATTAGTTAAGATTAAGACCCACATGCACCGCCAATAACTAAACACATTTACCGCTAAACGAGTTTTAAACATCATTCTGTCTCTGTTGTCTTCAAATATTTGACAGAAACAGAATTATGTTATAAACTCGTTTAGCAGTAAACGTGTTTAGTGATTGGCGATGCAAGTGGAGCTGAGACTGGCACTAAAAAGGGAGCAGCAACTAAAAGAGAAGTAATGGATGAATTTTAGACAACATGTCATCACATTTCACATGCACACATTATACACTAAAGCTTCGTATTCATGGTAAACATTTGTTTAGCAACAGTTGATCAAAATTGTTGATGAGTGGCGAGAATGATTCAGATTCAGATTCAGATTTATTTATTTGCCATCAATGTAGGTACAAGTTTAAGATGATACAAATAGCTGAAGGTTACCGCTACATTCTACCTTACGGCATGCAAATTCATAGAAATTAATAGATTACATACAATATTATTATAAATTAACAACTAACATGTCACTGTCGCTCGTCGGGGAGAACTTGTCAACATACTGTTATCAACTCTGCAACATGCAGTGTTGCCAGAAACATTTGGAAAGCAACTCTGCAGCATGCTGATTCAACTTTGTTGCTAAACAAATATTTGCCATGAATAAGAGGCTTAATACTGTTTTTTTTTTTATCCGTTGTCCTAGGTTTCAACAATAGAATGGACCCTAATCTTATTACAATCTAGCCTTATAAATAGACTAATAAGTAATGTAATTATAACCTAAGCTATTCAATTGTCTTTACTAAGAATGTGTCCAATAGCAGTTTTCTTATTGGCTCTATTAAGGCGAATACACTTTGTTCTTGTGTTTGTTTGGCTCTTTTGTACTTCACACTATTCACTAACACTAAACACTAGCTCGAACGGTTTTGTTCTTTTTAGTCTTCCATAACTTCATCCGTGTGTATTTTTAACCGATTTCAAAAAAAGGAGGAGGTTCTCAATTCAAATGCATTTTTTTATATTTGTTAGCTCAGAACTTTTTTCTGGATGAACCGATTTGGATGATTCTTTTTTTATTTGAAAACTGGTGCTTCACGTGTGGTCCCATTTAAATTTGATCAAGTACTGATCAGTAGTTTTTGAATTATCCTTAATAATGCGTATTTTTTTTCCACGTAGTTTATATTGATGATGTTATAATCATTTCCTGTCACGGTTATTTACATATCAAGAAGTGGTATACGAATGTGTGTGTGGTAGGTACCACAACTAAAAAGTGTAAAATAAAAACATTTTTACAAAAAAAACAACCAACTCCCAAAAAAACACAAAAAAACGTGAAAAATAACTTTAATTTCGGAAGTCGGTTGTTTTTTTTTTTTGTAAAAATGTTTTTATGTATTTTATATTTTTTTATACAAATATCCAGGATCAAAAGTAGCCTATTTGATGTCCTTATACAGGTCCCAGGCTACCTACATAACAAACCGTTCAGTGGTTTAGGCATGAAAATCATATTTATCATGTTAGTGTATAGATTTAAGAAATCATAAATCCTCACCTCATCTTCTTTAGGGTTTTGGTTTCCGCACTTAGTCCTTCAGGTGGACCATTGTTCATGGGCCATGGCGGCCATCGGTGGTTATACCCTCACCCTCCTCTTTCTTTACCCTCCTGTAAACAAAACATAGTAATAATCTTATTTTAATATTTCAGAGACCAAGCTGACATTACCCTCAAGTCTGTCAGAGCCGGATGGACCTCTGCACAGTATACTGAGACCCTTATCCACACCCACACCAGCACATGCTAACATTTACAATTCACTGCTGCATCAAAAGTTATGTAAGTACAAATTTATTAATTCTGAATAGATAAGAAATAGCTAGGCTAACAGCTCGTCGGCACCACCTTGCTGACTGGCTCTTTACCGTAGCATGTAGGGCTTAACTCCCCAGGGGAATTCCTTTCACAAAAATTTGTTCAAATTCCAATAATTTATTGTGAATCATACGTTCATAATATGTTGTGTTAGTTACCTACAGGTAAGTCTGCTACGTCCCATCATTGGGGCATACATTAATCATAGTATCAGTTTGGTACATATTTATAAACTAGCTTTTGCCCGCGGCTTCACTCGCGTTAATTTAGACTGACTATAAATTCGGGTTTTAATTCAATCATGATTCGAAAGACATGTGGCGCCATCTATTATCATAAGAACGTTATTGTTGTTTTCCTCGGAAACAATACTTTTTTGCGGGATGAAAGGTACCCTATGTCGGTTTCTGTACCCCTGACAACGTATATGCAAAATTTCAGGATGATCGGTTCAGTCGTTTGGGCGGGAAACGGTAACAAACAAACTTACTTTCGCATTTATAATATTAGTTAGGAAGTTAGGATGATTTAATTTCTGTAAGTAGATTTGTACAAACACTTTTACACGTCAATCATATTTTAAAAACTAGATGAGGTCGGCGTTTCCTATCTGACTACTCTGAGAAGAAAGGCCGAAACAAACTCAGAGGTCACAGTCTCTTTTAAACTCCAGACATAATCTTGGTTAGATCATGTGATGTGAGTTAATACATCAAATTGTCATGCAATACTTCATGATTAAGTTAGCATAATACTTTTGTCTAATTACAAATTGGTCATGTTACAAGATAGTATATACAACAATGGGGCTACCGCGCTTGAGTTCGCCGCTAGAGGCGCTAGTGTAGAGTAAGGTCTCAAGATGTCAAATGTACTGAACGTTCACTGTTTGCGGGATTTTTAAGCTATTGCATAGCTTTTATCGCGGGCTTTGAGCACGGCGACCGAATCAAGAAATTCCGTAACGAAAATAAAACCTAACACCCCCCACTCCGCCTACCATGTAGCTCGGCCGAGCGTTCGCTTAACGTGTATGTATATGGTACGACTGTACTTGAATTAATATCAAAGAAAAAAAAAATACTGCATAAATAAAAAATAAATAAATAATTATAATTGCATAAGTTGATAAAAAATGCTATGCAATAGTTTTACCGCGGCAGTCCCCGAGTGCCACACGTGTTTTTTTTATCACGGATTTTATCGATTGATTCATAATAGCTGTAATGGTTGTCCCATTCTTGATTAATTATGGCTTAAAAGTTTAAGTAAAAAGTTAGGATCTAATTTGGTACCACTTGAAGGAAGAATAATATTTGTCTGCTTCATGCTTGCCAATTTTAGGAACATTATAATCTAAATATCCATTTGAAGTTTTAAAATGTAATAACATAAACATAATATGAATATAAGGGTACTTAAAGATATCCAAAACATCAAATAAAAGTACTGCAACAGGACTTTACTCGACAGTGGCGCCAACTGGTGAGCACAAAAACGACCATTCGATGAATCATTCGTTAAAATCCGTGATAAAAAATCCCGCAAACAGTGAACGTTCAGTACATATTTTGACATCTAGAGACCTTACTCTACACTGGCGCCTCTAGCGGCGAACTCAAGCGCGATAGGCCTCATTAAAATGAAATAAACTCTAGTGTAGCCTAGAAAAATAATTAAAGAAATCGCCCCATAAGATTCGAGCTAGTAATGTTTTTCAATAGTACTTATGTTTTTATATTTTTTCAGGGGAATGTAACGTGTCATTCCGAGCCACCCTAGAGGGGTTGATCAAACACACCACAGAGATATCAGTGGAGAAACTAACAAGTGCTGACAAAACATTACTTAGTGTACAAGTAAGTAATACCATCTGTTGATAGTTACATTACATAAAAAAATCTTTTTTACAAAAAAACAACCGAATTCCAAAAAAAAAACACTAAAAAACGTGAAAAAAAAAATTTTTTTTCACTTGTTTGTTGTGGTACCTACCCCACACACATTCGTAAACCACTATTTGATATGTAAATAACCGTAACAGGAAATTATTAAAACATCATCAATATAAACTAAGTGGAAAAAATACGCATTATTAAGGATAACTCAAAAACTGCTGGTCAGATCTTGATCAAATATATATGGGGCCAAATGTGAAGCACCAGCTTTCAAATAAAAAAGAATCATCCAAATCGGTTCACCCAGAAAAAAGTTCTGAGCTAACAAACAATTTTTTAAAACAGTTGAATTGAGAACCTCCAACTTTTTTTGAAGGCGGTTAAAAATAGTTAGTATTTTATGAAAATAGCTGACCAATTATATTATTATTTATGTTATTGTTATTAACTTTTTATCCGAGTTGTATTGCTCAGTTTATGTATAATTTGAATTATTAAAATTTTAATTACTACGATTTAGATTTTTTACTTTAAGAAATATGTTAGTTATGTATAAAACTATACCTTTTGCTGTGCCCTAACAGGGTCTACAACGGCTCTTAGCTCTAAGCGTTTTGTTAACAACTTGCTTTACCTTTTGGAACGCAAATAAACGAATATGAATATGAACATCACGCCTGTATTTCTCGGGGTAGGCAGAGGTGTATGCTGATATAATTAGGTACTAATAACCCGCCCCTGCTATGTACAGTTGCAATAGCCACATGTCAAAACATAAAGATTTCTGTGCTAAGTCAAAGTTAAATATGAATATATTACACAAATTTCTTCTACGACTTGATAGCATATCGAGGTTACTTTATTATAAATAAGATTTTTTATTAGGTTGAATAATTACTTTATTAACTAAAAAACTATTAAAATAAAAATATAATAACCTAACCTAACTAAAACTATAAAAAAAAACTAAAATATGGCGTCGAAAAATTCTTCCGCATCGCTGTTGACTGGTAATGTACCCAAGAGACTGGCGGTATTGCTACGTTGTATGACAATGCTTAGCCTCTGGCCAAGGTAAAAACCGGCCCTTGGGTCACGGGAAAGTGGCGCCACGGCGTCCTCACCTTCCGCCTGACGCAGGTCCTCACCGGACATGGCTGTTTCGGGAGGTTCCTGTTTCGGATAAGGCGGGAGGAAACGCCCGGGTGTTATCATTGCGTGGATCGACCAGAGGACACGGTGGAGCATACGGTGGAGGTCTGCCCGGCTTGGGCGGATCACCGCCGTGTCCTCGTGGCGGCGATCGGCGGCGGCGACCTCTCGCGTCCGGCCCTGGTTCAGGCCATGGTACGGAGCGAGAGGGAATGGGAAGCCGTCACCTCCTTCTGCGAAGCAGTAATGCTCGCGAAGGAGGAGGCGGAGCGCGAGAGGGAGAGGCAATCTCTACGCCCTCGCGCCCCTAGCCGCCGCAGGAGGAGGAGACACCCTGGGCGTCGGGAGTCGATTGCCGACTCCCGGCCACCGTAGGCGCGGGCTTGCGGACGGCGAGCAATGGGCAGCTCGCCGTCCGGTAAGGACCAGGCCCGGGTCGACGGCGCGTCGTGTTCCACGCGCGCCTCAAAGAGATGTCAGCACCATTGACGGGGTCCGATAGGACCGATGCCTGCCGGGGTCGCGGATTGTTCGAAAGAGTTACCGTGGCCCTGGCGCACAGTCAACTGAAGGAACACGGGTGGGTTTTAGTCAGTAAGAGTCTGACACGCCCTTCCGCTCCGCCCAGAGCGGGAGAGGTCATTTGATGATTTCCCACCCAAAAAAAAAAAAAAAAAAAGGGTCACGGGAAGTGTCAACCAGCCATTTGGAGATTTCTTTAAACAAACCATGAGCACTCGGACCCCATGGTCCGAGGGTTTCAACCCCAAATGGCTCGAAAATATAATTACCGATAAGGTTATACTTACGCCGCTTGAGGTTTTCTGCAGCCGCAGCAGCGGCGCCAGCACAGCACGCCGAGACAGGAAGTTGGGGTGCGCAAGAGTATCGACACACGTTGCGTCCCATAAATAAGATTAATATGAATGCATTATAAACCTTCTGAAATTAAAATATTCTAAATGCTGGTGAAAACCGCATCTATATCCATTGTGTAGTTTTGAAGATTTAAGCGGTCATACAGACAGACACGAAACAGCACAGAGGGTTTTAGGGTTCCGTACCTCAAAAGGAAAAAACGGAACCCTTATAGGATCACTTCGTTGATCGTTTGTCAGTCTGTCAAGAACCTTTTTCTCAGGAACGCGTGGAGGTATCAAGTTGAAATTAATATCAAATACGTAGGTCTACGGTCCTTTGAAGCTCTAAAAACATCAAGCTTCTAAGTCAACGCAATAAAAAGATACGGCCATTTATGCGATATATTTTGATACTCACAAATAGTTCAAAACCTTTAGGGTACTTACCCGTTGACCTAGAATCATGAGATTTGGTAAAAAGCAAGGTCTCACACAGCACAAGTAAAAGAAAAAGTCCGAAAGTCGTTCATTTGTATTTTGTAGAATATTTTTTCTATTACAAAGTTGAGTTTTGTCTTGGGATACATTCATCCCAACTACGAAACCCTTCATTGTGCGTGGTCTGACACGCACTTGGCCTGATTTTTTTTATTAACTAGCGACCCGCCCCGGCTTCGCCCGGGTAGCAAAGCATAATATAATATAGCCTATGTCACCCGGAGATAGTGTAGCTTCCCAACAGTGAAAGAATTTTTGAAATCGATTCAGTAGTTTCGGAGCCTATTCAATACAAACGAACAATCATATCTTTTCTCTTTATTAAATTGTAGCTTATATGAAACGTTTGTATTTTTAACATAGCGCCATCTATTGAATACTTACTCAATCCAGTCAACAGATATCGCCATCTGTTAGAATCGTTTGGAGCTAACAAATAATTGTGACTGTCAAACAATATACAAATAATTTGCAATAAAATAATATTGCGACCATAAATTGAGATGTAAGCTATCCTATCTTTCAAGTCAGATCAAATTGCACACGGTGTGCAAATCAAATTTAAAATCGCTTCAGTAGTTTAGGAGTCCATCGCGGACAAACAACGTGACACGTAATTTGTATATATATATATATAAAGATATCTATCCTAAATAATGTGCACTTTTTTCAGGAAAGTATGCGAGCTACAAACGCGAACCTAACTCTAGCGAGGGCGCGACTAAAACAATTGCATGCTGAATTGGAAAAAGCCAACTGCAGTGCAGCGTTACCTACGGTTAAAATTAAATAAATTTATATTATTATGTTATAAATTCTATTCTATACCTCTTGTGTTTTATTTAGGGCGAAAGTCATCATCATCATTCCCCTGTCCACATTGTCTACAAATGTCAAATGTCTATATTTATATCTGTAATTTTTGTGGTGTACTTAATAAAGAGTATTCTATTCTATTCTATTCTGTCCTTATCCCCATTTATTTGTGGTGGGAGGTGGACTTCTCTATGAGCCGTCATTTCGGTAGTCACCCCCCTTTTTTACAAGCTATTATTTAGTTTCATCTGTCCCGGTGTCTGTAATGAAATATTGCAAGTAAAATTTGCCATATCATTAATTGCACATCAAATAAATAATGACCTATCAAATTATTTCCATCATTTAAGCATTGACTGCACAGCAAATTATCCAGAGCGTATTTTATAATATTCACACTCGGGATCGGTACAAAATGCAATATTACTGTACTAGGAGAATTTAGGATGAAAGAGCGAGCGAAGCGAGCTCGGGACATGAGGCACCTTGACTCGGACAGGTTAGGTTAGAAGGGGGTGGCGGGATCTGGAAGAATAGCAGGCCTCGCTTAGTAGATAGCGGTGCGCCACGAATTTTTTTTTTTTTGCTTATTTAGTTACATTTTGAGTTGAGTTGTTTGTTGTGCAATTAGTAATTTTGATTGGAATTCGGATTATTTTAGGATACAAAAAGTGTTTTTTTTTTTAATTTGCGTTTAAATACCAGGTACTTACCCGTAAAATTTGACCCACTTTCCAGTTTCTGATTGAGCTGTAATTTTGCATGCATATGTAAATCGGATGACAATGCAATATTATTATGACATGGAGCTGATCTGATGCTGGAGTTGGAAGGTGACCATGGGAACTGAGATTGGGCTCGTTGGATTCGTCTTGGCAGGGACTCTGGTCCTGGATGATATCCCGGGTCTGATGATGAAGCCAGAAGGTGGCACCCTGGGAGGCGGCTATGGGAACTCCGTAATAAAACGACGCAACCCCATCGAGTTACAATTTAAAGTAAGGGGTACAATTTAAATGCTCACCAAAATAATTTTTAGGAGCGAAGACTAAGTACCAAGTAAAATATGTTAACTTCAAATAAAATAAACCCACTCTATACCGAGGTGCCTAAAGAACAACGTTTTAAGTTCCAAAATAATTATACACTCATTAGAATATTTCAATTCTTTTTGCCTACCAAAATGGATAAATGCTCACCAAAAATAAGTTTGCTTCAAAATGCAAGGGTGGGATAGGATGCAAGAGCGCGCGAAGCGAGCTCGGGACTTGGAGCACCCCGACTCGGACAGGTTAGGTTAGATGGCTATCCCCTTCGTGGTTATTTTTTTCTTAACCACCCAGAAGTAGGGACCTCGCGGCGCTAGGCTCCATCGACTACGCCTTATAAATAAAAAAGGAAAATAGGTTAATTTCTACAATACTGTATGAAACAATTTGGTGAGCATTTATCCATTCTGGTGGACACAATTTGGTGAGTATTTCGAATTTTTTGGTAGTAAAATAGGTATTTTTCTGGTAGGCGTTTAAACACAAGCCTTTAATAAGTATGAAAATTAATACACGAAAAAATATAATATGTAAATTAGATAGAAATGACTAAACTAGTTATTTAACATTATAAATAGAAAAAAAAAAAAGTTTTCTAAAAACAAGCTTCTATTAATTGTTAATTAAATAATAAAGAACTAAAAATTTAAAACTAATTTTATTCCGATTGGAATTGGAATTTCGTTTTCAAGTAAAACCGTGTTACATTTTTACAGCAAGAGAGAAAAAAAAGGAGGGTGTAACACGCTTTTATTTGAAAACTAAATTCCAATTCCATACATAAACTCACGCCTTCTTCCCATGGGGGTAGGTAGAAACTACAGAACGCCACCTGCTACGATCCTTACATATTCCTTTTACCTCGTTTACGTTCATACATCTGGTCATACACGCACGCCGGTTGCGAGTACTACGCACCTGACCTTTCTGAAGAACATCACCAATAAGGTCACTATATGTCTTCCTAGAGCGTCCCCACCCGGCGTTTCCAATTCCAATTTCAATCAAAATAAAATTATATTTAACATTTAAAAAAATATTTTATTCCTAGAAGTGCATTCCTATTATCGACCCTAGGGTGGCCAAACAGAATAACCCGTTAATTTAAATTCAACTATTAATTTCCACAAGTTTTACATTTGTTTGCTAGCGGTAACCGTATCGTATCCTAACTTATACATAATATATTATCACGGTTATTTTTCCCGATGAGGAAGGCAGAGATGTTAAGAACATCCTCCTCAATTCCTAATGATGTTATCATCAATTTATAAAGCCTTTTACGATTGCCTAACTTGGGAATCGAACCTCGGGGCTTCTCCCAGCAACTCAACAATAGCGCTATATTAGTAGAACATTTATCATCACGCCTGTATACCCCGAATGTTTAGACACACACACACACCACACACACACACACACACCGCACACACACACCACACACATCCACATTTCCCCAAGTCCCATGTAATAGGGGGCGAGCCTATTACAATCAACCGGTTAGAAAGGTAGTTAAAATCAAAAACAAAATTTATAAAAAAAAACTTGTTTATTATCAAAATACAAAAGTAAATGACTGATACATAATTATTATATTAAGTAGGTATTTGAGCATTTTAAGTAAGTATTATTTCTATATTTAAATGAAAGTGTAACATGATTACATAATATCTTGCTTATTTATTACTTATTATATATACCTAAGCTTTTTTAGGGTTCCGTACCACAAGGGAGCCAACGGAACCCTATTACTAACCCACCGTTCGTAACCGTCTGTCCGTCCGACTTTCAGCGGGCTGTATCTCATAAACCGTTATAGGTAGACAGTTGAAGTTTTCATAGAGTGTGTATTTCTATTACCGCTATAACATCAAATATTAAAAATAAAATAAAGTTAAAAATTAAAAGGGATCTCCATAGAAGAAACGTGTTTCTTTCGGCGGTTTATATAGCGGGCTGTATCTCATGAACCGTAATAGGTAGACAGTTGAAACTTTCACAGAGTGTGTATTTCTATTGCCGCTACGACAACAAAGAATAAAAATAAAATAAAATATTTTTATCTTAATTATTTTGTGTTAAATATTGTACGGTGGTACGGAACCCTTTGTGTGCGAATCCGACTCGCACTTGACCGGTTTTTTGTTTTTTCAGAGAGCGATCTCATAAAGTCACACAATTGAGTGGGTTATTTTGTAATTATCTTATCAATTAGTATTTTAAATCTTGTCATAAACTGCCGGTTTCCTGTTCTCCGTATAGACATTATCTATCAGACAATATATTAGGTCTTTACCTATGAAATTGCCGTTCTGCAGTACTGGCCATTTCAAATCAAAATAATTTTTGTTTGGCTATGAATTCTAATTTCAAATTAATTTTATTTTAAAAACATGGATTTTTTTTTCTAAAAGTAGTCATTTCTTTATTGATTAGTTTTACATTTTCATCGCATTTCAACCTTTTTCGTCATCATGGATACGTTAAAAATTCGAGTAATTATGGAATATGAGTACCGTCGTGGCAGCAACGCGGCACAAGCGGCACGCAACATCAACGACGTTTACGGAGCTAACTCTACAAACCAACGCACCACCTGTTATTGGTTTGCTCGCTTCCGTTCTGGAAATTTCGACCTGAAAAATGAACCTCGCGGTCGTCCGAAGACTTTGGTCGACAATGACGAATTAAAGGCGATTGTGGAAGCTGATGATACACAATCTACGGCTGAATTAGCAGCAGCTTTCGACGTTAGCGTCAAAACAATATTGGTCCATTTGCGTCAAATTGGCAAGGTAAAAAAGCTTGACAAATGGGTGCCCCACGAACTCAATGATCGCCAGCGCGAAGTACGCGTCGAGACGTGCCTTGCACTGCTCAACAGACACACAAATGAAGGAATTTTGAACCGCATTGTTACCTGCGATGAAAAATGGATTCTGTTTGATAACCGTAAGCGCTCAGCAAGTTGGTTGGATCCTGGTTCAGCACCTAAACAATGCCCTAAACGAAAACTTACCCCTAGAAAAGTGATGGTCACTGTTTGGTGGTCTAGCGCCGGTGTGATTCATCACAGCTTCTTACCAAACGGGGTGAGCATTACTGCAGATGTGTACTGTGAAGAACTGAACACAATGATGGAGAAGCTGGCGCATCTCCAACCAGCATTGGTCAATCGCTCGTCTCCGCTGCTCCTGCACGACAACGCGCGACCTCATACTGCACAGCAGACGGTCTCCAAGTTGCAAGAACTGGGGTTGGAAGCTCTCCGTCATCCGCCCTACTCACCAGACCTTGCGCCTACAGACTACTACTTTTTCCAGAATTTGGATAACTTCTTGGCGGGAAAAAAATTTAATACCCGAGAGGCAGTACAAAATGCCTTTGAAGAATTTGTTGCCTCCCGTCCAGCTGATTTCTTTAAGAAGGGCATCAATAAACTGCCACTGCGATGGCAAAGATGCATTGATTGCATGGGTGATTACTTCGATTAATACAAATAAAAAATTCATGAAAAAAATTCGTTTAAATTTTTTCATACAAAACGGCAATTTCATAGGTAAACACCTATTAATAAAAATGGAACGAAATTATCTGCCAGATATTATGTTAACCGGTACTAATCTTTCATTTCGTACCAGGAGATTATTCTTGTTTTTCGTCAATTACTAGAACTTATATTCTCCTATTTTAACAATTTATTTAAAAAATAAGTGAATCATAATTTGTACGACCGATACTGGCATATTTTTTTTGAGCAGGCATTTTGATTTGCCAATAAAAATATTTATACATAATATGTATACAAAATGGCGCGGACCATAACACATTAAATTATACCACGTATAAGTATGCGTTGTATAATTATATAAATAATATAATTAAAAAAATCACCTGTTTCTTACATTTTGTTACACGTAGCTCGACAAAATGTATGGAACTGCTAATTTTTCTTTGTGAATTGTTTTCATTCATAATTTGTATACCTTCTTAGTATATCATTTTGTATAATTTAATGCGATAAGGTTGGCGTCACTTTGTATACTAGAGTCGCGTTGACGCAGCGTTAGCGTCGCTTATAAGCGAAACCAACGCTAATGTAGCTATCCAGAACATTTTATTTTTTTAATCTTCAAAATTCATAATGTTTTGCTTCACTCTTACATGCTAGTATATTTAAACTCTATTAAAAATGCCCAATTCACAAGCTTCACACCTAGCAATCTAGACCTTTCAATAGAAACTCTTCAACAAATATATATATATATATATAATAATTTCATCTAATCTTCCGAACTGTAATACTAGGGGCTCAAAGAAGTTTATTCCGAGATTCTATACGAAGTTGCTTCCAGTCCCCAATTCGCCATTTTGTCGTCGACCCATTGTCGGAACAGTGGGACATTGGTGTAGACAGCTGGGACATCCTGTTTCCCACAGCCTATACCCCAGGCTACAAGGCCTGTTAGTTTGTACCTGTTGTTCCCGATGGGACACGCTAGAGGGGCGCCACCGTCGCCCTGAAATAAAGAGAAGTCGTTTTAGTGCTGTTTTTAGTGTTCCCTTATGTATTTTGTATTCAGCTGTATTCGGTTAGACTAGAAGCCGACCGAAATGGAAAAGGCTAGGTATATGATGACAAGCATTGAAAAGGTTTATAGAGGTATGAGGAGCAGGGTGTAAAGTTCACTCATACTCTATTGAAAAGGGAAGATCCTCCGACCAGACGGGTGTCGTGTCTGGTGGGCAACTGCCCGACGATTGATGTCGGGATGTTGTATATATGCTAGTTGCGCGGTAAACTCTGCTTGCGCGATGCAGGATTTTGAGTGACGTCAGTGTGACGTGTAGCTCGCATGTGGCGTTTGTAGATGCCGCTACAGGTTCCTAAATGAAATACCGGTAAAGAACTGGTTTTAAGTGGTAGAACCGAACCAGATGAGGAACTTAAATTGGAACCTTTAAGAACTTTTATTTTATCGGTTCTTCTTCATAGCGAGTCCGAGTGAGTTCTTACGATGCCGCTCAGCGCAGGACGAAGCTTTGTACGTTAGCGGCGAGGTACGGGCGGCTGCCCGCAGGTGACGAGGTGGGAGTTTTTGGGATAGGAGAGAGGGGCACTTTTGCTTTGTTAGATCATGTGGTACTTCTTTCTTAGAGAACCTGTAAATTGGATGGTACGGAACCGGTATATTGGAACCGATACTTTGGAACCAGAACCAAATCGTAACCTGAACCGTACCGAAAAGAAGAATCTTTTTAAGAACCGGATCCCAAATTCGCACCGGTTTTCAATCCCTGGATGATGAGTCATACTGCAGCGGTGTCTACATCGCCACATGCGAGCTACGCGTCACACTGACGTCACGCAAAATCCTGCATCGCGCAAGCAGAGTTTACCGCGCAACTAGCATATATACAACGTCCCGACATCAACCGTCGGGCAGTTGCCCACCACACACGACACCCGTCTGGTCGGAGGATCCTCCCTTTTCTATGGAGGTAGGAGTGAACTTTACACCCTGGTCCTCATTCCTCTATACTGGTGACCTCGTCGTCCACCATCTTATTTTGTATCTGCACGAACTATCTAAACACAGGCCATATTATGCCTTTTTTCACTGAAGGCAACTATATCTATAGTAGAATGTTGTGTGAAGTTTTAATGCCCACCCGAAGGCTCTTAACACCAGCCTAACCACCATTTATTTATTTTTTATTTTTTTTTGGGTGGGAAAGCATCAAATGACCTCTCCCGCTCTGGGCGGAGCGGAAGGGCGTGTCAGACTCTTACTGACTAAAACCCACCCGTGTTCCTTCAGTTGCCTGTGCGCCAGGGCCACGGTAACTCTTTCGAACAATCCGCGACCCCGGCAGGCATCGGTCCTATCGGACCCCGTCAATGGTGCTGACATCTCTTTGAGGCGCGCGTGGAACAAACCAAATGCATTAGATTTAAATTACCTAATGTTAGAAGTTGCGAATGTGACATCATATTGAATGGAGAAAAACTAGAATTTATTAATCAGACGGTTTTCCTGGGAATCACGCTAGACGAGAAATTGCAATGGGGACCCCATATAACATCTCTTGCGGGGCGGTTAAGCTCGGCCGCTTATGCTGTTAGGAAGATAAGACAGTTAACAGATGTAGAAACCGCGCGTTTGGTCTATTTTAGCTACTTCCACAGCATTATGTCATATGGCATTTTACTGTGGGGTCGGGCTGCTGACATTGAATCCATTTTCATTTTGCAAAAGAGAGCTGTCAGGGCCATTTACAATCTATGTCGTCGCGAATCTCTTAGGGAACTATTTAAAAAGATTAATATTATGACGGTACCTTGTCAATTCATTTATGAAAATATTATGTATGTAAGAAAAAATCGACATCTTTTTAATAAAATAAGTGATAGACATAAGTTTAATACTAGAAATAAAGATAAAATTGATCAACCATTTTTTAGATTATCTAAAGTACATACATCTTTTATGGGGTACTGTGTTAAATGTTACAACAAAATACCTTGTGACATATTGCAATTAAATGAAAGAAAATTTAAAACTCATATAAAAAGTACACTTTGTAAACAAGCATATTACAAATTAGAGGATTATATCCTAGATAAGAATGCTTGGAAACATGCTGGTCCTGCTCCATAGGACAATCTAGAGTCTAGACAAAATCAAACTGGTTGCTAATTTGATTGTATAATTTATAATTTTTATGACATTGATTGTTACATTATGTACTTAACTACTTAAACTCACACACTAAATTATTACTTGTTGAAATTTTGGAAACATCATTTACTTTTCAATATTTGTAAATATGTGAGCACCATGTATCTATCACATAATTAATTTACCTGCCTTTGCATTATATTTAATTCTTTTTACCTATTGTGGTATAGTAATTTTATTCTAAGTGCATCGTCTTCACATATGATTACATAATTAATGTGAACTTACATAATATTGTAAAATATTTTAAAAGAGTAACGGTGGAGTTTCTTGCCCATTCTTCTCCATACGAAACTACCTTTTGGAAGGGGCAACTAGAATCAATTCTATTTTTTTGTAAATTTTGACGTTCAAAAGTGCCTTTTATGTGCCTATTTGAAATAAATGATTTGACTTTGACTTTGACTTTGACTTTGAACACGACGCGCCGTCGACCCGGGCCTGGTCCTTACCGGACGGCGAGCTGCCCATTGCTCGCCGTCCGCAAGCCCGCGCCTACGGTGGCCGGGAGTCGGCAATCGACTCCCGACGCCCAGGGTGTCTCCTCCTCCTGCGGCGGCTAGGGGCCTAACCACCAGCGGGGTAATTGTGTAACACTAACAGTAGGAATGGCTTTCATTTTGACAGTTCAACAACATTCATTGCGTTATTTACGTTGTTGAGCAGACAAATTTTTCGAACATATGAACTAATGGATTAGCAATAGACTTAAAAAATATTCAGATTTTGATAGATAGTGTGTTACTCAATTAGGGTGCTGGCCCTTTAAGAGGGTGTATTCAGAAAGTTGGCAACGTCGCAAATAGCTGTCAAACATTTCGATGTAGTGATTGATTTAATTATCTTTTTGTATACAGAGTGGGGATTAGGTTATCTTATTAAATAGTACAGCGGTTATAGCAAGTTGTTATCAGTCTGTAAAAATAATAAATTCAACAATTTACTAAAAATAGAAAACTGAATTTTTCAAACAAAAACAAATAAGGTAAAATTCGCAGACACGCCCGGGGCGATGATAGCAACAATTCAACACAAACTTTATGGTATTGTTACCAAATAATCACTAATTAAGTTTAATGTTATTTTGAAGACCTACCTACCTACTAAAACGAAAAAAGTGTCTCACGGCTAGAATATTAATTGTTATTAATTATTTGAATTGTGTTTGTTTAAAATACTTAATGTAGAATACGTGGTTTCAATTAATGTGATAACCTAATTGCCACACTGTCTATTTACTGAATGAAATATCTCTCTGTAGTGCACTTAAATATTAATTATGAATCGCTATAATTAATATCGTAACGATGAATATTTAGTATAACTGAAACTGGTACATCATCTAATTTAGTATCATTACTGCAATTCATTATCAGTATTTTAGTGATTTTTAATGATTTGATCATTGCAATATAATAAATCAAAACACTGAAATATTTGACAGATATTTGCGACGCTGTCAACTTTCTGGATGCACCCTTTTAACGTATCCCCTGAAATCAGCGGGGTAATTGCGTAACACACTAACTGTAGGAATGTCGTTCATTTGGACAGTTCTACAACATTCATTGCGGTATTTACGTTGTTGAGTAGACAAATTTTTCGAACATAAGAAGAAAAGGATTAGCAATAGGCTTCAAAATGATTCATATTCTGATTGATAGTGTGTTACGCATAAGGGTGCAGCAGACCTCCGGATCTGGAAGAAATTTCAAGCAAGCCATTTTGTCATACCTGACAGGTATCCTTCCCAGCTTCCCCACCAGCGCAAACGAAGCTGTTATGCAGCTGGAAGTTGTTTCCCAACCTCGTCCTTTTCAGCAAGGTGTTGCAGCGGGTGTACGGCACCATATCCTGCTCCACCTTCTTCAGGATCACGGCATAACGGTTTGCTAGACCTGGGAAGGGAAAGAAGGTATTGCTTGATCTTTGGATCGATAGCTCTTCGATATCAATACATATTATAAAACAAAGTCTCTTTTCCTGTCTGTCGGCTACAGTTTCCTGGAACAAGTTTGGTGAAATCTCCGCGCGTTAATTTTCGTTCGATGTTATCGCGTACTCCCTTCTTCTTGCTTGTTTTTCAAACATTGCGTTGGATGCAACAATCAGCTTTTCAATCATGTTCGCGTTGACGATAGACGGACCTGGCACTTTTAGGCGCGAATTATACAGAAACGGCGTACGGTGAAGACGCGGCGCAGGCGCAGAGCAGGCGTGGAACAGATAAGGCACGGACGCGATTTAAATTATATCAAAGAGGCGAAGAGACGCCACAACTAGTCTTAGTATAGACGTAAAGAGCTGGATATTGTTCAATTATCTCGCAGAATTCTACATTAAACTCACTATCGTCACGCATTTTTCTGCACCTACTTTATAAACAAAAGTCGTGCTGATTGCGCGCCTCTCCAGTCGCGACTACTAGCGACGCGGAATAGGCGACGAAACGACATGCCTGCGCCACGCCGCTTGAGTATAATTCACATCGTGTCGCCTACCTACATTTTGTATTGAAACGTTTTGAAGCGGCAAGACGCCTGTGCCGCGCCTTCACCTTACGCCGTTTCTGTATAATTCGCGCCTTAATGTAAGAGCCTGTATGTTTGTAATAAATATGATTCGCGACCGTAACAAATATGGTTTTACAGAATTATAATCATTAGGATCAGCAAGACAACTCCTTAAGTTAGAATTGGTGTCAAATGTCATGATTTCATGAAATAATCATTTAATACAGTAATATGAACTCAGAGATATGTATTGCTGATTCTAATGATTATAATTCCGTAAAGCCATATTTGTTACGACCGCGAATCATATTTTAATCAAAATACAACCTGACAGTGACCTGCAAATTGCAAAAACCGTAAGTAAATTTGAATTTCGCGAGCTACCCTGAAGGTTCCGCCTTAACTTTATATCTCAGCACCTTTTCTTACAATTATTCTCCAAATAATCAAATTTAAGCACTCAATTTGTAGTTGCCACTACAGATAGGCATCCACAGGTACGTTTTCTGATCCATTTACGTTTTCATGCAGCAGTTGTCCTAGGATACTAGTAAAACCACGTGCAACAGCTGGTAATCAAAAATTCTGCAGTCTTCTTACCAAAATTGGTCTTCCCCCATCCGTTGGCAACACAGTTCTTGCTACTGTCGAACACCTCGTCTTGTTCCGGCATGCAGATGACGTTGATGTGCTCGGAGATTTCCAGTGGTGTGTCTAGCAGCAGGAGTGCTATGTCGTTCTTCAAGCTTTTCGGCATGAAATCTGAAAGGAGGGGGGTGCTATTAATAACTAGTTAAACATCATTATCACCATCGGGTGTATTCCTTGAAGGAGTTGTTTTAATGTGAGTGTATCCGCCACCTTATTATTATATTTTTAACCTTTTCACCGCCACGGACTTCAAAAGAAGTTCAGCTGCCTTGAAATTTTAGTTAGATTTACATGTTTTAATGGCATGTACGCCTTTAAAACAAAATAAGAGTGTGTCCTTTAGAAATTGATTTTGAATTTTAAATTGATTTAGTGAAAAGGTTAAACGACTTCAAAAATAGGAGGAGGTTCTCAATTCGACTGTATTTTTTGTTAGCTAAGAACTTTTTTCTAGGTGAACCGATTTGGATGATTCTTTTTTTACTTAAAAGCAGGTGCTTCTCATGTGGTCCCATATAAATTTGATCAAGTTCTGACTAGTATTTTTTGAGTTATCCTTAATACTGCGTATTTTTCCACTTAGTTTATATTGATGATGTTTTAATAATCTCCTGTCACTGTTATTTACATACCAAGTAGTGGTATACGAATTTGTGTGGGGTAAAAAACGGAAATACAAAACCAAAGACACCGACTTCCGAAATTAAAGTAATTTTTCACATTTTTGTGTTTTTTTTTGGAAGTCAGTTGTTTTTTTTTTTTTGAAACATGTTTTTATTTTCTATCTGTGCAGAACTAGTAAAAAAAAGGTTTAATAAAAGACTGAGATGTCAGTGTCAGTTAAAAAAAAAAAAAATGGAAAGTGGTGGTTTTTTATATCGTCCTCAAAAGATAAATTTTAAATTGAATTAGTATCTTCGATCTGTGCCATAATCAGTATTAAATATGTGGACAAGTCGTTCACAGAGTAGAGAGAATACTAGAATTTATTACTTTAAAGCTAGACTAAATAATAAAAGCTGTATAGATCGATCTTCAAGGTTAAGCAACGCTTGCCGAGGTCAATCCGGACCATCCGTCTCATACCGAGACCTCTCCCTGCCTCGAACAGCAAGTTAGGCCGTCGGTCCCCAGCTCGCCGTCCGGTAAGGACCAGGCCCGGGTCGACGGCGCGTCGTGTTCCACGCGCGCCTCAAAGAGATGTCAGCACCATTGACGGGGTCCGATAGGACCGATGTCTGCCGGGGTCGCGGATTGTTCGAAAGAGTTACCGTGGCCCTGGCGCACAGGCAACTGAAGGAACACGGGTGGGTTTTAGTCAGAAAGAGTCTGACACGCCCTTCCGCTCCGCCCAGAGCGGGAGAGGTTATTTGATGATTTCAAAACCAAAAAAAAAAAAAAAAATTGGCCGTCGGTCCCGGCTGTCATTCTTAGATCTTTGACAGTCGTCACGGGTAATCAGAAACTCGAAAGTCTGACAGCCTGTTTGCCAAAGGCTATCATGATTCCTAGTAACTGGGTTGTGGAGATCAGATAGGCAGTCAGTCCCAGGGATTGAAAAGCTTCGTAAAATACCGGTAAAGAACCGGTATTCAGTGGTTCCGTTACTAGAACCCGAACCGGAACAGGAACTTAAATTGGAACCTTTATTTTACCGGTTCTTCTTCAAAGCGAGTTCGAGCCAGCGGCGAAACAACTTGTTTCGTCGCTGCAGCAGCGGTGCGCGCAAGGCTGTATCCTTAGAGAATAGCAATGCAGTTCATACGATGCCGTTTAGCGCAGGTCGAAGCTTTGTACATACGATAGCGGCGAGGTACGGGCGGCCGGAGGTTTGAAGAGGTTGGAGTTTTTGTGAGAGGGGAGAGGGGTACTTTTGCTTTAATAGATCCTGTGGTAGTTATTTTGTAGAGAACCCTTAAATCGGAGGGTACGGAACCGGTATAGTGGAACCTTTATTTGGAACTGGTACTTTGGAACCAGAACCAAACCGGAACCGTACCGAAAAGAAAAACCTTTTAAAGAACCGAAATAAAGAACTGGATCCCAAATTCCTACTGGTTTTCAATCCTTGGTCGGTTTATGTAAAATTTTGGTATTCAGGTGCATTCGGATAGACAGAAAGCAGACCCCAACATATGTAGTTAGAAAAAACCTAGGCGGGGTGATGACTTACTTTCATGAACAACGGTTGTTTCCACATTTCTCTCTTCGTACGGGAATATCTCTTTGACTGTCTGTGTGTCCCATTCACCCGCTCTGATCCTCAAGTTCCCAGGGCTGTACCTGAAAAATGCCAAACGGTATAATGTAAAAGCGAGTTTCTTACCCTTTCTTCTCCATAGGAACCTACTACGTTTTGGAATGGGCAGCAAGCTTCAACTTTCTACTGACCGACTCCTTTACAATTCAAAAGTGCCTGTAAATGGTTTAACGAGGGTTTTCTTGAAAATTCACATCTCCAGTTGGCACCACTTTGACACGAGGTCTTCCAAAAATAATAGTACCCTGTCATCTGTGGGTCTTCCACAGTCTTCCATGTCGACAATGAATATAATATAAAATTTAAGATGACGTTCATCATTCGTTTCATTCATTCGTTCATCATTCAATCACGACTAAAGAAAATATAGGCGCTTTGGCACTTGACAGGTGCCCGGACCTGCCGTCTCAATACTGCCTCCACCTAGTGAACGTCATTTCAGAAAACCTTCATGCTTTGAATTTGAATTTGTGCAGATCAGTCTATTTGTTTTTAAATAAATAATAAATAAAATACGTTTATTTCGACCAACAAGGATCATATGCACAAAATGATTTACCAAATTAAAATAAAATATAAATACACACTAAAATATAAATAAAACACACAATTAAAAATACTACATAAACACATCACTGATCTTGATTGCTCAGTATGTGAACCATACAGCAATGGTTCAGGCACTGACAATCGAACATCTGCGCGAAAGTCCTCAGGATGCCGCCGGAGCTAGCCCGAACCCTGCGCACCAGGGATGCTCACCGTTTTCGCATAGTAGAATAGAAACAGTCCACATGCGACTCGGCGAACATTCCTGATGCGCTGCAGAATCGGGGCAGCCCCATCAGCACCCTGAATGCATTGTTATATTGCACACGCAAGGCGTTGTACTGTCTGCGCGTGTATGAGACCCAACGGCTGCCCGTGTAGAAAGATGTACAATATGCTCTGAACAATGTTGTTTTCACTTCAGTGGTACAACGAGTAAACCTGCGGGCCATCATATTCGCCCTTTCAGACAACGCCCTGCGTTCTCGCTCTATGTCTGCATCATCTCTCAGATCAGAGGACATCATATGTCCAAGCTACTTAAAATGTTCCACTATCTTCAGTGGTGTTCCACATAATTTTATAGGAGGTACTGTAGTTGGACATTTTCCTCTGGCCTGAAAGACCATGCATTCACTTTTCTTGACATTATAAATCAAGCCATGGCTGTGAGCGTACTGTTCACAGA
This sequence comes from Dryobotodes eremita, assembly GCA_917490735.1. Classification (NCBI taxonomy): domain Eukaryota; kingdom Metazoa; phylum Arthropoda; class Insecta; order Lepidoptera; family Noctuidae; genus Dryobotodes; species Dryobotodes eremita. Next base: position 11,077,240 of record OU823269.1, on the reverse strand, counting down.
TGCCCAACATTTTTGTTAGGCCACACACAGAAGCACTCAGCAGCACCATATCGTCCGCGTAACTGATATTATTGAGACAAACATCATCAATATGGCAGCCGACACGGGTGCTGCTGAGCTCCTCTACACTCGAGAGCAATGAATCCGGGTCACTTAAAGAATGTTAAAAATCTCGGAAACTAAAAATGATAGGTTAATGCAATAAATTGTATTTAATAGACAATGTAATACTCCTTAAATGAAAGTAAAAAAAATATGAGTCACCATACATTTTATTAACACAAAATTACATAAAGAAAAAAACTGCTGATCTCTCCTTAAAACAAAAATAGGAAACATGAAATTTTTGAACTTTATTACGATTTTCTTGAATTTTAATACTTCGTATTGCCTCCTCGTGCTTCCATTACTGCGTTTACGCGGTTTGGCATGCTGTACACCAAGTTCCTTATACGATTTTGGGGAATATTCTCCCATTCCTCTGTGAGAGCAATTTTGAGCTCACGAAGCGTGATTGGGGGAGGGTTTCGTTGTTTTACGCATCTGCCTAGCTCGTCCCAAGCATGCTCGATCGGGTTGATATCCGGGCTGCGCGCTGGCCACTCCATACGAGTAATGTTCATCTCTTGAAGGTAGTCATTCACAATCCTACCTGTATGAGGTCGGGCATTGTCATGCATAAATATAGCATCCTCACCTAAATTGACCATAAATGGACCAACGTGATCATTGAGGATTTCTTCCACATATCTTACGCTAGTTAAAGAGCCGTTTTCTATGATCACCAGCTCTGTGCGACTTTCAGAAGAAATTCCGGCCCACACAAGTACAGACCCACCACCGTAGGCTACTTTTTCTTCGATGCATGCTTGCTTGAATCTTTCCCCTGGTCTTCGATACACTCTGTGTCTTCCATCGTGCTTGTAGAGCATAAATTTTGATTCGTCGGAGAACATAACTTTTGACCAATCTTCAATACTCCAATTTACGTGGCTCTGGGCATATCTTAGTCTTGAAATACGATGCCCACGCTCCAGTTTAGGGCCGTTTGCAGGTCTAAGGGGTTTTAAGTTAGATTCAGCAAGCCGACGTCTTACTGTCCATGCACTTGGGTTACTTCCTCCGAGGCGTCGAAACTGATTTGTGAGTTCAGTTCCTGTGAGAAAGCGATTTCGAAGCATGGTGTTCACCAAGTATCGGTCTTCTCGTGCTGTGGTACACCTGGTTCTGCCCGTTCCTGGTCTGCGTAGGTTAGAACCAGTTTCTTCGTAACGTCGGAGAACTCTTTGTACTGTTGACAGCGACACACCGACAGTCCTGGCTGTATCGCGCTGACTCCGGCCGGTTTCCAGCATTGTAAGTATTCTGGTGCATTCTTCAGGCGTAAGCGACATAATTTCAGCTTGAATAATGAATATAGAGCACTATCAACATGGTTTATGTACCCACATAAATGACAGATTACAAACAAAAGCAAAACCAAATGCTGTAATTTCGTAGTTCCATCTTCGAAAGCGGCCCTTTTTCAAATTTGATTTTTTTATGATATAACTTTACAATAACTAAGAAGTTTTAATACCTTCATTTAAGGAGTATTACATTGTCTATTAAATACAATTTATTGCATTAACCTAGCATTTTTAGCTTCCGAGATTTTTATGATTCTTTAAGTGACCCGGATTCATTGCTCTCGAGTGTATTAGCGCGTTGACGAACAGGTTGAAGAGTGGGGTGAAGTTAATCCCCCCTGCCTCACCGCACATTCCAACCTGTACGGCTCGGAATATGCACTCGACCATCGCACGACATTGACCTGGTTATGATACCAAAATTTAAAGATCCTGCTGACCTCAGTTGGCAGTGATATTTCTTTTAGTTTCTGCCACAGGATATCGTAATTAACCAAGTCAAATGCCCTCGACAAATCAAGAAAACATGCATAAACGGGCGTTTATCTTTCTTAATAGTTTGCTTCACACACAAGATGGCAGTCTCTGTTGAGAGTCTCGGCCTGAAACCGAACTGGTTGTCACTAATGTTCAGATATTTATCTAGTTGATTCTTAAGCAAACTATCAAGCACTTTCGTTACCGTAGTGGCAAGTGAAATCGGCCTGTAGTTGGATTTATCAGAAATATCACCCGTCTTATTTTTCACAATTGGCACCACCACAGTTTTCATAAGTGCAGGAGGTAAATAAGAATGTCCTACACATAGGGTATAGAACACCGCGAGCACTCTAGGCAGGTGAGGGCCCGCGTGTTTGAAATGTTCGATGCTGATGCCATCATGACCAGGAGACTTCCCTCGCGACATAGCTTTAATAGCTTCTCTAACTTCTTTAGCTGTAATTATAACTCCAATCTCCTGACTCTGCGGCCCAACATCGTTCACCAACTGTGATGTTCCCAATGGTGATTTTACAGTGAAGTGATCCTTAAACATATCAGCTATACAACTGTTATCATTCCGTTCACGCTCACTGGGAGGCCAGGTTTGCCATTGAACTTGTTGGTGGACTTCCAAAAGTGTTTAAAATTATGCTTCGAATGGTGCGATGCCAACATGTCCATTTTTATTTGTTCTCTATGATTCTGACACAATTTTAAGCGAGACTTAAAAACATTACGACTTATGTGCATTTCCTCAAAAACACGGCCCGACTTTGGTTTTCCACACCATACCCACAGCTGAAATTTACACCTAGCCTCCCTATGAGAATCACTAACATGTTTATTCCATCCAACTACAGGTTTCCTAATGTTACGTCGTGTTACAACGGCAAAACTGTCAGTGGCAGCCTTGCTTAAAACAAAAATTAAGTCGTCGTAAAGTTTATCAATGTGTTTTTTGTGATCTACGTTTCTCCAAACATAGTCACTACAATCGCGAAATACACTAGGAAAATCAACAAGTCTCAATGTCTCATGACAGATCTCACTATATAATAAAATTTGCTCTGGTTTTCTATCACCCCATAGTACCTTATTGACTAACGATCCCGTGTTATAAGATATTTTTGGTTTTATAATATCAAAATTACATTCTACAATCAGAGGGTAATGATCTGACCACAAGACGTCATACTTTATGTAAACATTTACTATGGATTGTAAGCCGGCGTTAGTGGTCACACAGTGGTCCTTTTAAAAGCTAGCTGTTGGTACTTACTTCTGAGCGATATGTGCTCCTGTCATCACGACCTTGGGATGGATGAGCACGCCAACACCAACGTATGAGAAGTTGCGGTTGTCCAGCAGAGCGACCACCCAGGGGAACTCGCCGAATTGAGACTCTGCTCCCTGGTGAAGAAGAGAATTGTTAGTACATCACAAGGTATCCATGACGATCCATGCGTCATGTTTGTAAACGGGCGCCATCACTTGGGACTGGTCGTCTCTCAGCCACGGTAGGCAGGAAGCATCGATAGGTTGCACAAAAATGTCGACAAAAACTGCAAGCTGGGTTGTATTTGTTGATCATTATAGGTGCAAAATCCGTTGGAATTGAAATCCTAACTGCTCCTTTTCACAAGTTATTCATATTTTTATATTTCAGATCGGGACAATCCGACTTCCTACTATCCTATCCTACTTATATCCTAACTTCCTAATCCTAACTATCCTAACTAATATTATAAATGCGAAAGTAAGTTTGTTTGTTTGTTTGTTACCTTTTCACGCCTAAACCACTGAACCGATCATCCTGAAATTTTGCATATACGTTGTCAGGTGTACAGAAACGGACATGGGATACCTTTTATCCCGCAAAAAAGTACTGTTCCCGAGTAAAACAACAATAACGTCCTTATGATAATAGATGGCGCCACGTGTCTTCCGAATCATGATTGAATTATAACCCGAATTGATAGTCAAAGTCTAAATTAACGCGAGCGAAGCCGCGGGCAAAAGCTAGTATATTAATATTATAAATGTGAAAGTGTGGATGTTTGGATGTTTGTTACTCAATCACGCTAAAACGGCTGAACGGATTTTGATAAAATTTGGCACATGGGTAGACTATGACCTGGATTAGGACATAGAATACTTTTTATCCCGATATTCCCACGGGATCGAGATTTCTACGGGTGAAACCGCGGGGCGCAGCTAGTTTGGAATAAATATCAAAAGTTCTTTTCTAAATAGATATTTAAAAGTTTTTTTATACTCAATACATGGTATATTATATTTATATCAACATTATATAGCTATATTATATATATGTATATAATAATTACAATTAATGCCACTAGGTGGCGGAAGGGCAGACAAGTGTTTCCCGCAATAAAAAAGTAAAGTTAAACAATTAATATAAGAGTTTTCCTGCCAATTTATTTATACTTTCTAGTTTTACAAATCTCACTGATGTATATCATATCAGCAGAAGAGTAAATAATATAATGAATAGTCAGCTGAATAGTCGGGTGAATAGTCAGCATCCGCTTTAGCTGCCATGGCTTATTTTTTTTTGTTTCAATTTGCTGTTCTCTGGACGTTTTAACGTGTTAGTCTTTTTTTTACATCGTTGTCACATATAATTTATAAGTTCAACATTAATGATGTACTTAATTAATATTTTTGTAACATTATAATTTAAAAGAGTGTCCTTGAAGTTTCTTGCCCGTTCTTCTCCATAGGTACCTATTACGCTTTGGAATGGACAACTAGCTTCTTCTTTCTGACTGACCGACTCGTGACAATTCAAAAGTGCTTGTAAATGGTTTAATTGAAATAAATGTTTTGAGTTTGAGGTTTTTTGTAGTAGTTTAAATTAGGTACTGTAATTTTTTTTACTTTAGTACAATACCTACAACCATTTCCTTAATGTCCCTCGGGAATCATCGGATTTCCGAATACAAACGAATGCTAATTACTTTGTCCATCTGTAGCGGCATCTACAACGCCACATGGGAGCTACGCGTCAGACTGACGTCACGCAAAATCCTGCATCGCGCAAGCAGAGTTTACCGCGCAACTGGTATAAAATGTGGAGACAACAATACGGCAATAAATGAAAACATTGGCAATACTAATACATAAGAATATTTTGGAACCTTCAAATAAATTCTAGCAACGAAATTAAAAAAGTGATTTTTTCAAACAAACTAAATAATAGTGATGGTCCGACTATGGGTTGTGCCAATCTTTGACTAGCTCTTGTGACTAAACTTTTGGATATATTTGATTGAATTTTCGTATGTACACTGGTTACGGTATTAGAAATACCCAGTTTAATTTATTGTTGTAACGTCGTCCCCACCCTGTATATACAACATCCCGACATCAACCGTCGGGCAGTTGCCTACCAGACACAACACCCGTCTGGTCGGAGGATCCTCCCTTTTCTAGAGTATGAGTGAACTTTACACATTGTTCCTCATACCTCTATACATCAATAGGGTATTTTACTCTATATGAGAAAAAATCTAAAAATATATTATTGAGATAGCTTAAGCTAAAAGCAGTCGATAAACGTTAGTTTTAGTTCATAAAATAGCAAACTAAATTTTAAAGTATATCTAAATGTGTTTGGCTAAAACTAACTTCTATTCTTTTTTTGTGGTATTTGATGACAAGCAAGCAGGCGGCCCACCTCATGGTAGGTAGTCACCGTCACCGCTAATTATGGTCACTAAAATACCAGAGATATCGCAGATCAGATACGATTCTGATTTTGATCTCATGTCTCCAAAAGTTTTTTTTTACAAAAAAACTGAACATCCATCGCACACTTACAAATAATTACCACCATCGGACACTACAGGTCAAAGGCTTCGCCAATTGCAGGCCTCAATCCTCACAAAATAAAACTTATAACTCACAGTTCCACCAGTAATGGTGGCTCCCAAACCCTGAGGATTGCGGTAGCCGCAGCCCTTGACCTTGGTAGGATCAGGCCGAGGCTGTGGTTTCGGTGGCTTGGGCACCTCTGAAGAGTCCTTGGGAATAACACAGCACACCTCCACACTCTCCTGGCATTTACGGTCGATTGTATTGTCGTCTTCTCCGAACCTGGGGACAAAATTTTACCATGTTAAGGGGGGTGCGCAAAGGAGCCCGCGGAATTCAAATTTTCTTATGTTTTTTTGCATTTTACAGGTCGATGTCAGGTTAGTCAGATGATGCGCGATCACAGAATTTAAATAATTATATGCGGTCGAAGACCCGAAGCCAAGTCGATTTTTTTTAAAGGAACCTCTACGACTTCGCAACTTATTTTAATAATTGGCAAAGACGGAGAGTACTATCAATAAGGCAAGTTGAACAGACAAGTATTATCAGCCTAGAAAGTTCGCATTGCTGGGACACAGGCCTGCTCTCTGTGAGACGGAGAGGGCTGTCATCTACCACGCGGGAGCAGGGAGGATTGGCGGATGTCACATTTTTTTAAATGATTGGTTCTAGGACATGCCGGTTTATTAACGATGTTTTCTTTTACCGTTTTTGAGAGTAGTGGAGATGAAGTAATTTCCATAAAGTAAAGTGCATAAACTCACGCCTTCCCATGGGGGTACGCAGAAACTACAGAACGCCACCTGCTACGATCCTTACATACTCCTTTTGCTCCGTTTACGTTCATACATCTGGTCATACACGCACGCCGGTTGCGAGTACTACGCACCGGACCTTTCTGAAGAACATCACCAATAAGATCAGTCCTCCTAGGGCGTCCCCTCCCTGCGTTTCCACTCACATCTGCCTTGTAAATACCTTTTGTTAGTCGCCCTTCATTCATCCTCTATAAAGTGCTTGCGTAAGTTCGAGCCCACGACCGACACGTAAGTCGGGGCCGTTACCACTAAAGACAAGATTGGTAGAATTTATATTTTTTTTATTTTTTATTATTATTTTATTATTTTATAAATCCACCACAATGATAATGTCCTTACCTGATATCTAGAAGGTTATATCCAGTAACGCTAGCGTTATTGACATCAACGCCCACGTTGTTGGCATCACACAGGTAGTAAGGCACACACTGACAGTTCTCGCCCTCTTTATTAACGAACATAGATGTCCCTTCTGTGGGCTTTACGGTAATCTGGAAAAGTTTTAAAAAGTTAATAAAATTTGACGTGGAAGGCGTTAAAATATGACGCGTCGAGGTCTAGGGAGAGACTCGCACAGGAATGAGTGACAAAGAGGCTTTACAATACTAAATTAAATTAGCTAGCGAAACTTCTGACTTGATGGATATCGATATTACAAAATAAAAAAACTAAACAAAAGAAGAGCTATAATATTTTTGGGATCAACAAGCTTACTTGACGTATGAGCTTAGAATTTCGGTTTATTTGTTTTTCGTGTTTAGATATAGATAGCCAGCACGTTTGTGAAGTTTACAAACACAGTCCAGTTTTTAAATTGATATTCCAAGTGACTATATTAAAGTATTTTTATCTCACGAAGCGACACGCGCTTTACTTGTGGTAACCAAGTGTACAAACACGGTGTGAATGTGTGCGTGAAGACGAGTAGCGTCAGTACACACACACACACACACACTTCCAACTTCGCCATTGTCACGGACGGTACCGAGAGCTCCTGCGCTTACACACACATTCACAGCGTATGTGTACACTTGGTAACCACAAGTAAAGCGCGCGTCGCTTCGTGAGATGAAAATACTGTATCAGTCATTGATACTAAAAAAAACTTTTTTTTTTTAGTTTTATTATGTTAAAGTGTCGATACCTAGTCTGTGGAGTTTCGCTAACTAATTGAAATTTACATATACAGAGTGTAATACAATTTTAAACACCATCGACCTCTTAAGAGGGCGCACACCAGTCCACTAGCGCCACTCCTTTAAAAATATATTATCTAGTGACTGAGAAAGAATTATGAATAACGGCTTGTAAGGACCCTCGATAAGTGTGTCTAGAATTTTCTAATACCTTTTATAAACTTTCATATTGAGACACGAAGCAACAAAATACGATCTAGAGGAATGTGGCCGCTTTTCTTTAGATCGAATTTTGTTGCTTCGTGTCTCAATATTAAAGTTTATAAAAGGTATTAGAAAATTCTAGACACACTTACCGAGGGTGCTTATTGAGCCGTTATTCAAAATTCCTTCTCAGTCACGAGATAATATATTTTTAAGGAGTGGCGTTAGTGGACTGGTGTGCGCCCTCTTATGGGGTCATAGACTCATCATTATGAACAACGTTTTGGGACCAAACCAAACATTTATGTTCACATAACTCGTCAAAAATGAAGGGAACAGCCGATTTTTTTCTCCCGATTTCTGGTTTGGTCCCATGGTAAAATTGGTTCATAATGACGAGTACAATGACTCCTTAAGAGGTTGATGGTATTTAAAATTACATCCTGTATAATGCTGAAGTTTCTCTAATACTTGATGTTCCATATCAACCATACTGTAGTCTTCTAAGATGATTCATGCAGCCACAGACTTGATTTATAACATTTCTAATTCACATAGGTATGTATGGTTGACAAGAGTTCATTCCCAGAGAATGGATCAGCCGATCCATTCTGTAAAAATCTCACCGTGAAAACATAAGAGAAGTGACCTTTCAGTCCACCAAATGCTAGGAATTGACACATTTACAGCTGTGATCCCACCAAATGCTAGGGATTGACACATTGACAGCTGCGATTCCACCTAATAGCAGGTATTGACACATTGACAGCTGCGATTCCACCTAATAGCAAGTACGGACACATTGACAGCTGCGATTCCACCTAATAGCAGGTATTGACACATTGACAGCTGCGATTCCACCTAATAGCAGGTATTGACACATTGACAGCTGCGATTCCACCTAATAGCAAGTACGGACACATTGACAGCTGCGATTCCACCTAATAGCAGGTATTGACACATTGACAGCTGCGATTCCACCTAATAGCAGGTATTGACACATTGACCACTGTCATTTTACCAAATGCCAGGTATATTGACACATTGACAGCTGTGATTCCACCAAATGCTAGGAATTGACACATTGACAGCTGTGATTCCACCAAATGCTAGGGATTGACACATTGACAGCTGTGATTCCATCAAATGCTAGGGATTGACACATTGACAGCTGTGATTCCACCAAATGCTAGGGATTGACACATTGACAGCTGCAATTCCACCTAATGCCAGGTATTGACACAATTGACAGCTGTGATTCCACCAGATGCAGGTATTGACACTATTGACAGCTGTCATTCCACCTAATGTCAGATATTGACACATTGACAGCTGTCATTATAACTGATGCTAGGGATTGACAATATTGACCATTTCACCTAAGTTTTCACGGTGAGATTTTTACAGAATCCATCAGCACGTGGCTACCCATCCATGCAAAAGATGGTTTTTTGATAACCTGGAAAGCCAAAAAGTGCCTATGATGTCATGGGTATGTAAATGTATGATTCGCGAATCCATACCTAGAAGTATCTACTGCATGTTATATCCATGGAAAATGTTTTGAATCCACAAAAGCCCATATCCGTCTTTGGATGACATGGACAAGCTTTAATCATGCCATGATTGGCGTCAGATGACCAAAAGTGGTTCACAAAAGGGATCGCTTTGCAATGTAGTGCTTACATCAAAATATGGTAGGCAGGTAAATGCTTTGAGTTTAATAATAACCCGCCTTGGACGTTTTATGTACATACCTAGTATATGATTGGTGAAAGACAATATTTGTTCCACAGAAAGGACTATGGAGGACATTAAATTAGTATTATGGGTTTCGTGTGCCGCGTCGTGCTCTTGAAGCATAGCACACAAAAATCCAAATGTGTAATTTAAGTACACGGACTAGAAAAAAAAAGATGGACTCTGCGCCACGCATATCGAAAGTGAAGCACCGTATCGATCTATGTGTGTGTGTGTAAATAAGTGTCTTACTTGTGATATGTTATTCCTTGACACTTGTTCTGGGATGTTCAATTATTTTTACACCCTTTCACAATACAAGAAGGCATTATTTTATTTTATTACTTGACGTAAACAGTACCTACAATGACGCCGTAGTGCGCGTAATGGCGGCCGGTCGGCACCTTATGATGCAAATGTGTGCGTGAGTAGGGTTGCCAGGCCCAAAACTAGAAAAGCCGGACACAGATTCATATTTAGCCGGACATTTTGCTCTGAAAGCCTGCAAAATTGGATTTGAAAAGAAAAAAAACGATACTTTTATAACGCCGCCTGCGACTCCTGCGAAATCGTGAGTCATGTGTGTCCACGTGAGTCCGAGTGCGCTATCCGTCGGCATCATTTGGCAGGCCGGGTTGACCAATAGCCTAACAAAAGCCGGACAAGCCGGACTTGTATATATTTGGTCGGATACGATTGTAAAAAGCCGGACACCTGGGCCTGCAGTCTCGACATTAGATAGCGACAAAAATCTGTCGCTAAGTCGTATCGATGTCAAATTTCTTTAATAGATTTTCAACCTTATGCTTTGGAAATAAAGTTGAAAATCTATTAAAGGAATTTGACATCGTTACGACTTAGCGACAGATTTTTGTCGCTATTCATGTCGAGACTGCAGGCCTTGGCTTGATTTGTATATATTTGGCCGGATACGATTGTAAAAAGCCGGACACCTGGACCTGCAGTCTCGACATTAGATAGCGACAAAAATCTGTCGCTAAGTCGTATCGATGTCAAATTCCTTTAATAGATTTTCAACTTTATTTCCAACGCATAAGGTTGAAAATCTATTAAAGAAATTTGACATCGATACGACTTAGCGACAGATTTTTGTCGCCATCTAATGTCGAGACTGCAGGGCCTGGCAACCCGATGCGTGAGGCATGTTTGTACACTTTCGATACGGATGTCGCGGAGTCCTTTTTTTTTTCTAGTCCGTGTCTAAGTATTTATAAAAACAATTAATTTATTTATCCATCTTACGTCTACCATTGCAGGGTAATGTGGTAAAGTTGCAAAAGACCTACACCTAGCCCTGCAGTCTCGACATTAGATAGCGACAAAAATCTGTCGCTAAGTCGTATCGATGTCAAATTCCTTTAATAGATTTTCAACTTTATTTCCAAAGCATAAGGTTGAAAATCTATTAAAGAAATTTGACATCGATTGGACTTAACGACCGATTTTTGTCGGTATCTATGTCGAGACTGTCGGCCCTGAATGGATAACAAGGTAAGTAGTGCAGCTTGTTTTATAACATAAAGTTAAATCGCTTCCTGAACAAAATCTTTCCCGTAGTTTTATCCAAAGATGAATGTAGAGATAATGAATTAATCATTAGATTCGCCCGACCGCGTCAAAAGTTGGTCACTTTTCCGTTTCATTGACAATCTATTTGAATAGTACCGTCTCGCTCACTCATGCTGAAAATTGTATCTTTCTTTCCATGCGGGTTGTCAGAGATGTGTGAGCTCACTCTTCTCAATATGGGCAATTTTTTGGAGGTATTCCATGAAGCACACCCAAACGAAGCACACCCAGACGAAGCACACCTAAAGTATTCCACTTAGCACACCCGTAGGTGGGCTTCAAATTAAAATTTAAAATAATTAATTTCCTATTCCACGAAGCACACCTACGAATATCACTCGCATAGTGCGGGGACTAAGAAATAAAAATGTCGATAGGAGAAAATATTTATTATTTAAAAGACTAACTTAAATATCTAACATCTTTCAGTTTCATTATAATAATGTGATACAATACTTGTCATTTTCATAGTGTTCATATATAAATCCCATAGATAAGACGTATACATGATGCGCTAATAGTCAACGCGTGCGCCCGCCACTGAATTCCCGAGCCAACCCGAATTTAGCCGAGCGTTTCCGGAACTTGTTTACATGCTTAGTTCTCATTACACTATCGCGACGTCACGGGCTGAGTGTATGCAATTGTGCGCCGGTCTTGTTATTTTTTCTGTTTTTCGTGCAATTTATTCAAACAAAATAATGGAGCCGATGGCAGGTCCAAGTAGTAGAAATTTTAACCCATTTATTAATTATGTATAGATCTCTATAGAAAACTATATTTACAATGTTTTTGATATTTGTCCAAGTTTTTATTGCATAATTATGAAACTATATGTGATTTTATTAAGAACACAAAAAAGGAACATAATAGAAAAATAGTTAAAAAATAAAAAATAATATTTTTTTTGGAAAGATAATTATGAAACAATCTGTGATTTTAAATAGTAAGATTACAAAAATGACAAATATTGTGTCACATTATTATAATGAAACTGAATGATGTTAGAAATTTAAGTTAGTCTTTTAAATAAAAAATATTTTCTCCTATCGACATTTTTATTTCTTAGTCCCCGCACTATGCGAGTGATATTCGTAGGTGTGCTTCGTGGAATAGGAAATTAATTATTTTAAATTTTAATTTGAAGCCCACCTACGGGTGTGCTAAGTGGAATACTTTAGGTGTGCTTCGTCTGGGTGTGCTTCGTTTGGGTGTGCTTCATGGAATACCTCATTTTTTGTAGGTATGGTGAGCGCAAATGTAACGAGGTACTTACCTAATTCTTTGAGTTTAGCCGTGAAAACGAACCAAGATAAGATTTATATTGCATTTATAAACATTTTAAAAAAAGCAAAAGGAGTATGTAAGGATCGTAGCAGGTGACGTTCTGTAGTTTCTGCCTACTCCCATGGGAAGAGGGCGTGAGTTTATGTATGTACATATGTATGTTATAAACATTTCAGCGAAAATGATGTCAGCCAATTTTAAAGGTAAGTAACTAGTTGTCGTACTTGAGAAATTGCCAAGAATTTCCAAGCTCTTAAAATACTGTGAAGGTCTATAGGTACCTACAATATTTCCATATCGGATCATGCATTATATATTTCAGCTCATGTAAAATGTTTCGAATATTTTATATGTCATCTAGTAATCGGCTTGAACTAAAATCATGCTCATTGTTGAAAAAAATCTTCTAACAATTAATCTCTATGGGGGATGCGCCAAAGTAGCCTGCGAAATTCAAATTTTCTTACGTTTTTTGCAATTTGCAGGTCAGTATCAGGTTGTATGTTGATCTAAATATGATTCGCGGCCGTATCAAATATTTATTTATAGAATTATAATCATAAAAATCATCAATACATCTCTCTAAGTTCATATTACCCTATTGAATATTTCATGAAATCATGACATTGGAGGCCAATCCTAACTTAAAGAGTTGTATTGCTGATTCTAATGATTATAATCCTGTAAAGCCATATTTGTTACGGCCGTGAATCATATTTTAATCAACCTACAACCTGACAGTGACCTGCAAATTGGAAAAAAGAAGTATTTTTGAATTTCGCGGGCTCCCTGAGCGCATCCCCCTTATGCAAATGATGGAACTGTCAGATTGACCTGGTGATCTATTCTGTAAAAATCTTACCGGGAAAACTTGGGTGAAGTGACCTGTCAATAGCGTCACTCCCTAGCATTCTCACGTCAACCTCACTTATGTTTTCAAGGTGTGATTTTTACAGAATACTTAGACCGACTGTTGTCTAAAAGTGGTAGAGAGTCATAAAGATGCACAGGTAGCAACATCCAGATAAACCAAAATGGCGGTAAACAATATTTTTGGTTTCAAAGCCGTGCAGATTATAAATATTACGACAGATATTGGACATTGCTGGTTCTGCTGCAAACCTATGATTTCAACGGTTATTTTAAATGAGATGTTGCTGTTTTTGCTATAAGTCAAAAATAGTGAAGCTGATTTGACATTGACAGACTGCATTCAAAGTTGCAATCAAGGGAAAATAGGATGTTGCTGCCTTTGCAATATGACTCTTACTTTCTGCCTATTACACCGCCCCGCGTTAACATCTATTAACAAGTTGTAGTACTCACTTCTATTTATCAAAGTCTTGTAAAAAACATCTCGTTTATAAAACATGTACAGCTTGGCAAAAAAGAGTAGAAAAACTGAGGGCGCCACTAAGGCACGTTTATGTAGTTTAAGGCGCGAAATACTATGAATTCAAAGTCTTTATTTTATGTAGATGTATGTTATTTTTAGAACACAAGTCGATATTACGATGGCTGTTTCGATAATAACCGGTCGGTATATCAAATATATTTTTAGTTTCGACTGTTATCGCATCATACTCTTTTTTGCCAAACTGTATCACACATGCATGCAGTGACGTAAAGACTTCTCTTTTGTCTTGTTACCTATGGTGTTCGCTGTTTTGATATTTTTGATAAGTTTTCTACAAGTTTTGTACATACAAGTCTTTACTTGACAATTTATTTTATACTAATAGACATGACATGTTTTACCTTGGTGTAAATGCAGGGTTACAAATGTAATATCTATTTTAGCCTGTCGATGCAGAACCCATTCAAATGACAACCCACGAATATTGAACCCAAATATCTAATTTCATGTTTTGAACACCCCAACGTTTCCATGCGCTAACATGAGTCATTCCTCCCAAATTGAATGCTCAAACACCTTGAACTCACGTCTTCATATCGCCCTTTTGAAGAGTTATAAGCCGATGGAGTCCCAAAGATATTTAAGAGGACTGACGGCGCAATTGTAGGTAGACCTTCAACGTTCTCATTTCTTGTACCTTGATTGTCTCCCTTTGGATTCGCGTCTTCGTGTAACTGTGTCGAAGACTTAGGTCTTGATACCTCCGTCAGAAGTGAGGGTTTGATAGTAGGGACACCATCAACATTCACGTTTCTCGTACTTTGAGGATCTCTCTTTGAACTAGCGTCTTCATCCCGTTGTCTTGAAGAGTTAGGTGTTGATGGAGTACCAAAAACCTCAGCCAGAACTGAAGGTTTGATAGTAGGAACTCCAACCTTCGCGTTTCTCGCGCCTTGAGGATCTGTCTTTGAACTCGAGTCTTCATATCGTTGTCTTGAAGAGTCAGGTGTTGGTGGAGTGCCAAAGACTTCAGTCAGAAGTGAGGGTTTTATAGTAGGGACACCTTCAACGTTAACGTTTTTCGCGCCTTGAGGATCTCTCTTTGAACTCGAGTCTTCATGTCGTGGTCTTGAAGAATCAGGTGTTGCTGGAGTGCCGAAAACTTCAGCCAGCACTGACGGTTTGATAGTCGGGACACCTTCAACCTTCAGGCTTTTCGTGCTTTGAGAATCTCCGTTTAAACTCGCTTCTTCGCGCCGTTGTCTCGCAGAGTTAGGTGTTGGTGGAGTGCCAAAGACTTCAGTCAAGAGGAGTGAAGGTTTGATTGTTGGAAGACCATCGACCTTTACGTTTCTTGTGTCTCGAGGAACCTGATTAATTGTTTATGATTATCACGTCTTTTCTCGTATCAGCACGAACTACATGAGAACATCTCAAGCCGTGGTATGTATATTACCTAGTCAGCAAGTAGGTACTATATTGTGAACAAAAATCAGCTGCTCAATACATTTATGTTCGCAACATCGCGTTAAGGCTCGTAGTCACTGACGCGACGCGACGCCGACACAAAGGCACCGCGTGTCGCGCATCGAGCGGCGCCTTTGTGTAGCGCTGTCGCGTCGCGCCTGTCTGTGGGAGCCTTTACTCGAAATTTTTTGAGAACAGCTGTTTTTTTTCCGCGGTGTCATGTTTGGCCGTTGGGCCCTTTTAATAGAAGCTATAGAATTTTTTTTTATTTTTTTTTATTTTATTAGAGACTTCTATGACGGCAATGCGTATGACAGTCCCATCGTACCCTAAATATACACACTGCTACGGATTACATTTGGGCCATGAACCTGAACAGACTCTTCGCAATATCACCATTTGTTTGAGACAAAATTTTATGGAATATGCCCATATCAAGTCGATTCAACCTCAAGACTAGGGTTACCACCCGTACTCTAAAATAGAGTATTGTCCTCTTTTTCGTGTAGGTGTAAGTACAGTCACGAGTACTAATATGTATACACTTTGCAAAATTTAAAAGCGATTTTCTCGTGGACCATTGATTGCAACTTTGAGATAACACCTATTTCATAACAGTATAGGTTCCAAAATACTGTATTGGTAACAGCATAAAATTACAATCAATACAGTAGAAGAAAATCACGTTTAGAAGTTGCTAAGTGTATACATATTAATGCTCATGACTGTACTTTATAATCTATGACACCAATAAACTACGCTAAAATACTCTATTTATGTAACTCTGACGGTTACTGGCTTTTTGTGTCTTATGAGTGTAAAATGGAGAGACGAAACGAACAAAGCTTCCTTAAACTTGATTAAAAATAAGCTGATCAAATGTTTTAATTTAAAGTTTGATTGCAGGGGCTGTAACTATCTTCAAGAAAGACAAATATTTGTTGAATGTTGCAAAAAGTAACAAAGAGTGTGTTTTAAAGATAAATAAGTAAAAAATAAATAAGTACTCTTTTTTTTAGCCGTGTACTTTATTTTCGTTCTACCGAAATGAAAAATACTTTATTCGTCCCAAAAAAGGTGGCAACCCTACTCAAGACCCCAAACAGATAATTTCTTTGAGACTCATATCAAACACAGTCCATTAATAAGTGATCAATGAAGTACAATGACACCTTCCGTAAGAGGTTTTCTGTTATTTTAAATACACCTTGTATAACGTAGAGATAAAAAGAAATATTCCCAAAGGAAAGTCATATATAAATGATCTGTTCTAGGAAATTGTAAAGGAATAAGGTAGGGAAATTGTTGAAGGGAAATCTTAAAGAGCACTTTCTTAAGAATTTGCCTAAACCGACTACTTACTTTATAAGTACCTTGGTAAGTAGGTACCTACTTTAGGGGGACGGAAATGACGAAAAATACAATTTCTGATTGACTTAACTGAACTTGGGCAAAAATGCTTTCCTATGTCCGGATATCTAGCTGTTACTCTTCTACAGGTCGCATTTCTCAACTGATTCTCGTGAAGTTTTCTGAGCAGGTTCAATAAATAAATACTTAGATTATTTTTGCAACTCAGTGTTTTGAAACTTTTTAAAATGACGCAGGTATGGGGATTGAAAATGTAAAACATACGATATTTCGACTATATCGCGCTCATTGCGCGCGCTTTTTGTTTGTTTTAAGCTGACGGGACGGACGTTCGATAATAACAAACACCGGCTCGTTCTTTATAAAGTTTAATGACTAATGCGTTTGCGTTACTTTACACAACACACGACTCACAATACAGGAGAAATACATGTTTCGAAAGAAAACCATTTCAAATCTCCCAACCGCAGATGACAGAGTAATTGGCGGGAATAATTTGGACCTGTCTGTTACCTGTTTTTGACAATCGTAACTTAAGACCATTCTGTTGGTGTTGCCAACAGAAATCAAATGTGGAGCGTTGCGTTCGCCACAAAGCTATGCAAAGACAAACTCGCGAGGTCTACAGCTCACAGAACAACTATTTATTATTTCTAGAAAACAACAATATTGTTCAGAGCATATCAAATCATATCATATTATCATCTTTCTACACAAGCACCCGGTAGGTCTCATACACGCGGTGACAGTACATGTACAACGCCTTGCGAGTGCAATACAGGTTGGCAGGAACATCGACGCGTAAACTGTAACTATGAATTCAGCACATGATTCTAGACCCCCATATTTTTATTTTTTTTGGGTGGGATATCATAAAATCCCACCCGTGTTCCTTCAGTTGCTTATGCGCCAGGGCCACGGTATTCTAGACTCCCTAGGGTAGAAATTATTCATCGGTTATAAAAAAGAAAATCTGCTGTTTCATAGAAAAGTGCAAAACCTACGTGGTCAAAATGTATGGAATAGCAATTCTTATTTATTTGTTTATTTAACCATTTATGTACACACATATATAAACAGACAAGAAGAAAGGAACAAAAAAATACGTACAAAGGTGATGCTTATTTCTAAAGAAATCTCTTCCAGCATACCTGCGGTAGGAGAGTATATTAAAGAGATGTAGACAACGTGTGTAAGAGTAGAAGGGAAAACAAAATACATAAAATCTTAAATAATTTTCCAATTCTTTTTTTTTATTACCAACGAAAAATTTCAACGAAGGGGTGTTCAGAATCATGTACTGAATCCATGGTAGCAGGGTGCGCGTCGATATCCTGCCACCCTGTATAATAATGAGTTCAGGGTGCTGATGAGGCTGCCCCGATTTTGTAGCGCATCAGGGATGTTCGTCGTCTGTAGACTTTTTTTATTCTACTATACGAAAACGATGCACATCGCACATGCACATAAAATTGTTTAAAAAATACAGTGATATCCATAGTATAAATACTAGGAACAAACACAAATTTGTTGTACCTACAACAAGGCTCAAGAAAATAGGTGGCTCATTCAGATGTCAATGTATACGCTTTTATAATAAACTTCCAAGCCACGTTCAAGATCTAAGCCTTAATAAATTCAAATCATTCATTAAACGTAAGTTGTGCCAGAAAGCCTTTTATACCGTTAAAGATTATATTGAGGACAAAAAGGCTTGGGATTGAGTTGCTCCAATTTTTTGCATACTGAATGTTTTTTTTGTTATTTTTATTTTTGCTATTTTTTTAATTTGTATTTTACATAAACTTTGACATGACAATTTACTTTCTGAAGTATAACTTTATTATCAAATTATTGTGAATGTGAGGACTATGTGCGTCAGTTTTTTTTTTTTTTTTTTTCACTTTCTCAGGTAGTTTCAATGATGATCTGGCAGTTTGAGTGCTTTATGCGGCCTACCCAAATGTCCTTTCTTTGGTATTGTTCGTCTAATGGTTGAGCTCCTTAAGTTCTGATTTGAGCTTCCCGATTACTGACAAATGCGTGCACTGACTGGACAGGTCCACTCAAATCTGTATGGTTCTTTCCTTAAAAGACCATTTCAGACACCAATCTTACATGGTCCTCAAATGATCTGACCAAGATTATTTCAGGATTTTTTTATACCTGTTGACATTGATGAATTTTTATAAATATATTGACATGAATATTTACTTTGTAAAATAGTATATTATTTTAATTATTGTGAATGTGAAGACTATGTAGATCATTGTTTTTTTTTTTTTCTTTCTTGATTAGTTTTAATCAAAGTCTGGCAGTTTGAGTAATTAATGCGGCCTACCCAAATGTCCTTTCTTTGGTATTGTTCGTCGAATCGTTGAGCTCCTTAAGTTTTGAGTTGAGCTGCACGATTACTGACAAATGCGTGCACTGACTGGACAGGTCCACTCATTCTGTGTGGTATTTTTTCCTCAAAATTACCATTTCAGACTCAAATCTACACGGTCTTCACATGATCTGACCAAGATTATGTCTGGACTTTAAAAGAGACTGTAACCTCTGAGTTTGTTTCGGCCTTTCTTCTCAGAGTAGTCAGATAGGAAACGCCGACCTCATCTAGTTTTAAAATATGATTGACGTGTAAAAGTGTTTGTACAAACCTACTTACAGAAATAAAATCATTTATCATTTATCATTCATTTATCATTTATCATTTATCATCCTTGGTGCGCAGGGTTCGGGCTAGCTCCAGCGGCATCCTGAGGGCATTCGCGCAGAGGTTCGAATGTTCGATTGTCAGTACCTGAACCATTACTATATGGGTCACTGAGCAATCGAAGTTTGTAATATGTTTTTGTGAAGTGCCTACTATGATCCATTGTTGGTCGAAATAAACGTTTTTATCATATAAACTTCGACCGGAATTTGGCCACTTCGACAGCGTTAGCGTTAGTGCAGCAGGCTTAGCATGACGCATTCTATTTCTTGGAAGAATAGACATAGCTATTTCTATATAAAGTGACATTCCGTTTCTCCATTTTTGACATCACGCCGTAAAAATCCTTCTACAATCTGTCATTTTGTCTTTCGTTTCTACCGATCGTTGTCTAAGTCCTTTTTTATGTAGACTATTTCAGAAGAAAGTTTTCTATCCCAAACTTTCAAAATCACACTGACTACTGAAAGATGTCTAAGGTAGTGAAGACAATTTGATTTTGTAATAGCCGTGCTAAAGACTACTACTACTACTACTACTACTCGACAGCCACAAAGTATAAAAATGGAATGGAAATATGGAATTTTTAACTTTTTGTATGGAAAATGTGAAAAACGATTACCTACGTGTTGAGTTTTAGGGGTTTAAGAGTTCCATAAAGGGGGTCGACATTTTCATTATTCTTACGATAGGACACACCATTTTCGAGATATAAGCAAAATAAAAGAAAAACGTGAATAAACTACTGAATTTCGTAAAAAGTGCAGTTGACTTTTTTAACTTTGCTGCCGTCGTACAGTCTTCACGGAACGTCATTTTTGTCTATTCTTCCGTCGACAAAACGGTGCTCGTGCTAAGCCTACAGGTGCAGGTGTTTTTGCACAAAGAGCACGACAAGAGGTGCGGCATCGTTTGCGATGTGGCTCCACAGTCGTACTGTGGCTCATCGGAGTACCCCGACCTGACTAAGTTGTACCTGCAGCGACCCACCTGGCTTCCTAGTCGGTTAAGAGATTTCCAAGTGTGCCATGGTAGTTGGTGGCCAACTGGGAGCTTTTCTGCAGGCTCAGTATACTCAGCTGGAGCCCCCTCCAGCTTTTTAAGCCGTCATAGTTTGAACCGTACCGCACTAGAGCGTCTCGAGCTGTCACTTATGAGATGGTCGATTATGATATAGTTTTAAACTCATTATCAAACGTCATTAAATGACATGTTTGTGTATTTAAATTTTATTTTATTTGTGTTGAATGATATTTGTATGTATTTTATATTTGATTTTATTTAGACAATATGTGTCTGTATTTTAATTTTATTTTATTTGAATGTTGTCTGTGTGATTTTGATATAAATTTTATGTTTTCAATGTAATGGACTTTGTCTGAAATAAAATGAATTATTATATATTAAAGACTTAGGTATCTACTACTAATATCCTTAAGTAACTCATTGAAGTATGTTCTTAAAACATCACGTTATTAAACGTAATTGTCTATTGTGCTGCGCCAAATGCATAAAATAGATAAGAGGCCTATTAAAGAGATACAAATAATAATACTAAACCAAGATTTAAAGTCTTGATAGCGATTTTATTAACCCGGCTACAGTCAATACTATCAAATCGCACTACTTAAATGAGGCTGTGACCTATTTTAGTAAGTTTGTCACCCCGTGCAGTCTAAATTACTAAACCGATTTTATCAAAATATGATGTATCGTTGGATTTTTATTGCTCGTCTTGATCTTGTCAGCAAGCATAATCAGCCTATAATGTTCCCACTGCTGGGACACAGGCCTCCTCAAAATGAGAGGGAGTGGGCCGTAATCCACCACGCGGGCCCAGTGCGGGTTGGTAGATGTCACAAGCCTTCGAATTTTTGGTTCTAGGACATGCCGGTTTCCTCACGATGTTTTGTCCGTCAGCAAGACAGTCTATAAAAGATGTAACCAGGAGTGGTGCTGAGTTTAAAGATGATCGGAAAAGACAGGAAGCTTTTAAGCCCCGGGCGAATACGCGCGTGTTGCGGGACGCGACTGCGCGCGTCTATTGTTTTAAAGATTAGAAAGACACGTGACTCTTCCCGCCCTTTTGAACACCCCACAGATAGTTGACAAAATCGTCGCGAGCCAATATCGTCGCATCCCGCGCGGGATTCGCCTCAGTTTCACCAGAGCTTAAAAAAGATAGGAAAAGATAGGAAGCTATAAATGGATGAGATGGAGAAAAATGGTAAAGGAATCGATAGGGCCTGCCTGGTTATAAGTTTTTAAAGGTACTTCCTTGAACTCACTTCCTCAATGGATTTCGTAGTGCCGGCGCTGTTGGGGGTTTTTGGTGGTCCGAATAAGGTGTCCAGCAAGTTCTGGTCTATTTCGGGGTTGACCTGATTGAATGTAGATAATGAGATGTAGTTAGGGACGCACTCACAAACCCACCCTAATTGCGTAACACAATTTCAATGACAATTAGAAAGATTTTGAAAGAAATTACTAATCTATTACTTTATATGCTTGAAAAATTCGTCTGCTTAACAACGTAAACGCAATGAATGTTGTTGAACTGTCATTTTGACAGTTCATTCCTACTGTTAGTGTGTTACGCAATTACCCCTCTGGCATAATCTTGGTCAGATCATGTGAGAACCATGCAGATTTGTGTCTGATATGGTCTTTGGAGGAAATAACTACACAGATTTTAGACGACCTGTCGAGTTAGTGCACGCATATCAGTAAGTTGGTAGGCAAGATAAAAAGGTATATCTAATGTCCATGTCGGTTAACGAGTTTTCTGTAGACATGCACGAAAGAACAAAAGATGCATTTTAAAATTACATCTAATTAAGTTTTAGGGTTTTGTCGTCTTTGTTTTTATGTTATATGACAAAAAATTACATGATGTTTGGAATTTAAATTCATTATTAATATTGACATTTAATGTTTTTTTGACATTTTTATTAAGATACTTTTTTTTTGTGTTAAATTGTTATTATGTAATTTTTCAATTTATTTTGCTAATTAAATACCATAATTACCTATGCATGATTTTCAAATACATTTTTAGAAACTATAATTTGTAATCTTGTGCTAGATGCGCACCATATTTGTACGCCTCCTCGCATAAAATTGCGCTCTTTCATCAAATATAAGACCTGTATCTCTTTACCTGTGTTAACAAATAAAAGTGATTTGATTTGATTTAGGATATTTTGTGTCATGGCGAGCACTGCTGAGTTCTTGTAACTTTGAAAACCTGATCCTAATACAGTCTCAGATCAGCAAATCTGCTGCAGCAAAAACCAATTATTCATTAATTTATGATGGTTACTGTAGTGTATTTTAAACGCATCTCGTTACAATTTTCATCCGTGCTGCATGTCACTGCCGTGCCACGTCCTTTCTGTGGGCGAGGCTAAGAAGTCAGTAAAAAACGATTGTATTTTTATTAATAGATCGTCCTATAAACCACAGCACATTTTTTTTTTATATATATTTTTTTTTAAACACAGCGCAATTTCCAGAATTTCACCGTAACCAGCGGGGTAATTACGTAACACACTAACAGTAGGAATGGGTTTCATTTTGACAGTTCAACAACATTCATTGCGTTATTTACGTTGTTGAGCAGACAAATTTTTCGAATATCAGAAAGAAGCAATGGATTAGCAATAGGCTTCAAAATGATTCAGATTTTGATAGACAGTGTGTTACGTAATTAGGGTGCTGCTTCTGCGCACGTGTCGTCGGGATTGGTTGCGTCTTGTACGTGCGTACACGACGCCATTGCTCGCTGAATTTGAATTGTAGTATGTTAATCTGTGTTTGTAACCTAGTAACACTAGAATTTAAGTAAAATTCTGACTAACCCTATGGACTCCTGTCCGAAATAAAAGTTTTCTATTCTATTCTATTCTATTGCGCCATCGCTGTTGAGATACTAGTGCTGTGAAATTCTGGCTGCTCATTGGTGATTTGAGTTTGTAAAACGTTACTTTTGAATACGCTCGTGGACGACGGACCTTAAACTTATTTTCTGGATAAAACTTACTTCTTCAAGCGGCTGTCTGGACGTGGGGGGCGTTCCAAATATATCGATGAGGACTGATGGGTCGACAGTTGTCTGAGCCCCGGCCAGTGCCAGGAATCCGGCTATCACGAGGACATGCATGTTTCCTGGAAACAGTAGAGAAGAAATTGTTACCTACTAAAAACTTAGGATTATTTTGATAAATGATAAATGATAAATGATTTTATTTCTGTAAGTAGGTTTGTACAAACACTTTTACACGTCAATCATATTTTAAAACTAGATGAGGTCGGCGTTTCCTATCTGACTACTCTGAGAAGAAAGGCCGAAACAAACTCAGAGGTCACAGTCTCTTTTAAAGTCCAGACATAATCTTGGTCAGATCATGTGAAGACCATGTAGATTTGAGTCTGAAATGGTATTTTGAGGAAAAAATACCACACAGAATGAGTGGACCTGTCCAGTCAGTGCACGCATTTGTCAGTAATCGTGCAGCTCAACGCAAAACTTAAGGAGCTCAATGATTCGACGAACAATACCAAAGAAAGGACATTTGGGTAGGCCGCATAAATTACTCAAACTGCCAGACTATGATTAAAACTAATCAAGAAAGAAAAAAAAATAAAACAATGATCTAAATAGTCTTTACATTCACAATAATTAAAATAATATACTATTTTACAAAGTAAATATTCATGTCAATATATTTATAAAAATTCATCAATGTCAACAGGTAATCCTGAAATAATCTTGGTCAGATCATTTGAGGACCATCTAAGATTGGTGTCTGAAATGGTATTTTAAGGAAAGAACCATACAGATTTGAGTGGACCTGTCCAGTCAGTGCAAGCATTTGTCAGTAATCGTGAAGCTCAACTCAGAACTTAAGGAGCTCAACCATTAGACGAACAATACCAAAGAAAGGACATTTGGGTAGGCCGCATAAAGCACTCAAACTGCCAGATCATCATTGAAACTACCTGAGAAAGCGGAAAAAAAAAATGCTGACGCACATAGTCCTCACATTCACAATAATTTGATAATAATGTTATACTTCAGAAAGTAAATTGTCATGTCATTCTATATGTAATAATTATCAAATGTCAAAGTTTATGTAAAATACAAATTTAAAAAAAATAGCAAAAATAAAAAGTTACAAAAAAAACATTCAGTAAGCAAAAAAAAAAATTGAAGCAACTCAATCCCAAGCCTTTTTGTCCTCAATATAATCTTTAACGGTGGTGTGACCAGTAAAAATGGTTAAAATGTATACAAAATGGTTTCCGTAACTTATTATTACGTTGCCGTCAAATCGTGCCCAGAAGTACTCGTAGTTTGTATGAAAATGATGGATTTTATTATTATTATTATTATCTTTGACATGTTTTTTGAATTTATTAATTGACGGAGATAATGTACTAACACTAGTTTGTAAGTTGTTTATGTCCTTACTAACAATATGGATTGCATTGATCTGACAAATAAATTAATTATTATTATACAAGGTGTAATTGAAATAACAGGAAACTTGAAAAAGAGTCAGTTTTACTGCGACACCAACAATGGGCTCGTGAAAAAAAAAAACCTCTGCTCCATCCTATGTTCGCATAACTCGACAAAATGGAGGGAACAGCTGATTTATTTTCGAGATTTCAGGCTTAGTCCCTGCATCGTAATAATTGTTAATAATACAGGTACCGTACAGTGACTTCTTATAATAATAATAATAATAATCATTTAATACAAGTAACAAGACTCATAGTGTTAGTAACAATGTACTTACAAACTATGTTCGTAAAACATTAACACTGAAACAATTTGTGACATCACTGCTGCAAGGTGACAGGCCCAGCCGATACCTTGCAGCAGTGGTTCACTAACGCACAATCTAGCCTGCTTGCTACCATAGACAGGATGCTGTTGGTGCTGCCCCGCACCCTACTAACCAGGGATGCGCACCGCTTCCGCATCACAGTGTAGAAGCAGTCAACGCGCGCTTCAGCAAACATCCCTGATGTGCTGCAGTATCGGGGCAACCCCATCGGCACCCTGAATGCGTTATTGTACTGAACACGAAGGGTTATCAGGTTTTCAGATTATTTTTCTATAGATACAAAATGCTTTCTGAACTTCATGGATAGGTACAAAAGCTTCCTTTTAAAATAGCACCCTTCACCGTTTCCTAATTTTCTAGCGATGAAGACGGGCAATCTGCAACTCAGCGCCCTAAATTGCGTAACACACTATCAATCACTATCTGAATCATTTTGTAGCCTATTGCTAATACATTGCTTCACATGTTCAAAAAATTCGTCTGCTCAACAACGTAAATAACGCGATGAATGTTGTTGAACTTGTAGCGGCATCTACAATCGCCACATGCGAGCTACGCGTCATACTGACGTCACGCGAAATCCTGCATCGCGCAAGCAGAGTTTACCGCGCAACTAGCATATATACAACATCCCGACATCAACCGTTGGGCAGTTGCCCACCAGACACAAGACCCGTCTGGTCGGAGGATCCTCCCTTTTCTATGGAGGTGTGAGTGAACTTTACACCCTGTTCCTCATACCACTATACTGGTGACCCCGAAAAATTAACGTCAGCGCAGCCTTCGTGCAAGTACATCAGCGTGACGTCATCATCACTTCCTTCAAGCTTTCGAGCGGCGAGTCACACAGCCAGCCAGCACCCACGGTTTCAACGGGTATCCTGACCACCAGCATGCAGCGACCGCGCATACCTGGTCATCACCCTCAGCCTCGTCAGCAACCTTGGCACAGCACACTGCACTCTCGGCCGGTCCACAAGCAGAGCCTTCAAACCCTCTCCTGGTCGACGCCAGCAGTCAGCCACAACTTGGCGCTGTACCACATCCGACGCACTGGAGCATAACGCAGCGCCACCCCGACTCACTGGGGAATCTTCGCAGACAGTTCCGACTCACCGCGAACTATGCGACACCCGGTTCCGACTCACTGGAACTTCACCTGGCCCTGGCAAGCATCGCAAGATACACGACTCAGCCCACTATCGACCTCCGGTCTCCGGGGGGGAGTGATGTAGCGGCATCTACAATCGCCACATGCGAGCTACGCGTCATACTGACGTCACGCGAAATCCTGCATCGCGCAAGCAGAGTTTACCGCGCAACTAGCATATATACAACATCCCGACATCAACCGTTGGGCAGTTGCCCACCAGACACAAGACCCGTCTGGTCGGAGGATCCTCCCTTTTCTATGGAGGTGTGAGTGAACTTTACACCCTGTTCCTCATACCTCTATAAACTGTCAAAATGAAACCCATTCTTAATGTTAGTGTGTTACGCAATTACCCCGCTGATCACATTTGGTTATTTTTTACATTTGATAGACTCTCGTTTGCCCACATGGTAAGCAAAGATGCGGTCACATTTGTCTAGAAGTAACCTATTTTGAGCTCCTTAAGTTCCGAGTCGAGCTGCACGATTACCGACAAATGCGTGCACGGACTGGACAGGTCCACTCAATCTGTGTGGTTCTTTCCTCAAAAGACCATTTCAGACTCAAATCTACACGGTCTTCACATGATCTGACCAAGATTATTTCTGGACTTTAAAAGAGACTGTGACCTCTGAGTTTGTTTCGGCCTTTCTTCTCAGAGTAGTCAGATAGGAAACGCCGACCTCATCTAGTTTTAAAATATGATTGACGTGTAAAAGTGTCTGTACAACCTACTTACAGAAATAAAATCATTTATCATTTATTCATTCGAGAATTGAAGACTCCTAATTTATAGCTATCAGGAAACACAGACTCCAGCAAGGAGTTCCGCTAATTAGAAACGCAAAATTAACGTGGTACAGCTGGAGATATTAAATTAAAATGAATAATTATCGTGTATAAAGGTCAACAGCCTGGTCATCAAGCAAAAAATCCAGCTCCTGACATATTGCAATTCAATAAAAAGATCTGATCAAAAAGCAAGTTTATTATTAATGATTGACTCGTCAAAAACTTTGTGGGACTTCCCGTTAAACCCATTTTTAGTTTTGTCTCGAAGACAGGTGTTGGGGATTCCTTTAGCTCTGGCTAAGCTAAACTGAAGAGAATCCCGCGCGGGATGCGGGACGAAATTTCGCTTGCGCCGGTTGCGTCAACTAACTTGTATGAAGGTGTTTATCTCTTAGCTGCCGCGGCTTATTTTAATTTAATTTAATATTTGAATTGTTTTTGTCTTTTTATTACGGACGCTTTTAACGTTCTGCATCGTTCTCACATGCATAATTTCAACATGAATGATGTAACCAATATTTTGTCACCATATTTTGATTTAGAAGAGTGTCCGTGGAGTTTCTTGCCCGTTCTTCTCCATAGGTACCTACTACGCTTTGGAATAGGCAACTAGCTTCATCTTTCTGACCGACCGACCCCTTGACAATTCAGAAGTGCCTGTAATTGGTTTATTTGAAATAAATGCTTTGAGTTTGAGTTCAAACCGTGACTTGCTAAACATTAGAACAATAGACCCGCGCAGTCGCGTCTCGCATCCCGCGCGTGATTCGCCTCAATGTAGCCAGAGTTTCAGCACAACTTTTGAATGCGAAGAAATAATTCTTAGTGGTGGTGGTCTCTCTCTACTCAAGTAATTAAGTACCTATCAAAATTAAACTAGTGACTCAGTGAGCTGTAGACCTCGCGTGTCTGTCTTTGCATAGCTTAAAACTGAATAAATGTTCACCGCGCACCTTAAAACAAAGTGCGCGCGCAAATAGCGCGAAATGGCTGAAATATTTTTTTAAGCTATTGCATAGCTTTTATCGCGGGCTTTGAGCGCGGCGACCGAATCAAGAAATTCCGTAACGAAAATAAAACCTAACACCCTCCACTCCGCCTACCATGTAGCTCGGCCGAGCGTTCGCTTAACATGTATGTATATGGTACGACTGTACGAAGCTCGCACGGATCGAGACGAGCTGCTCCGAAATCGGACGAATACGTAAGCAGATTGCATAAGTCGATAAATAAGTTGATAAAAACTGCTATGCAATAGCTTTACCGCGGCAGTCCCCGAGTGACACACGTGTTTTTTTTTTACGTTTTCAACCCTCATATCTCCGCCATTTTGAAAAACTAAAACGACAAAATATCCATATAATGATCGAACCTGCTCACAAAATTTCACGAGAGTCGGTGTAGAAATGCGACCTGTAGAGAACATCCGGACATCCGGACATACGAAAGCATTCTTTCCCAAGTTGAAACGGAGACGCTTCGCGCTCGCTCGGTCAATTAATGACATCATGTTTGTGGTCATAACCATTAACATTTATGTTATTCGTTGATTTGATTAGATTATTTATTATCTACAAGTTTTTAATGACTGCATTGGCAGACATCACAGACAGCTTAAATTAATATTTTGTGAAATAACATAAATATAATACAACATCACACTTGTGACCCTGAAGTGTTAGACAGAGGTGTACCTATAGTACACCCACAGTTCGCCAGTTATGTGTAAGTCCCATGTAATAAATAAGGAGCAAGCTTATTGCACTCAATCATTCATAATTAGTAATATTAAAGGACCCACGGATATAAGATTAGTCCGGCACCCTAATTACGTAACACACTATCTATCACAATCTGAATCATTTTGAAACCTATTGATAATCCATTGCTTCTTATGTTCGAAAAAATTGTCTGCTCAACAACGTAAATAACGCAATGAATGATGTTGAACTGTCAAAATGAAACCCATTCCTACTGTTAGTGTGTTACGTAATTACCCCGCTGATGTGTTTTTGGCCGTCCGAAAAAGTAGTGTCCACTTCCAATTATTGAACTACTTTAGGACAGGCCCGTATCATCGTTGACGGACTTAGAGAGTCAGCCCCCAGGGGTCCCCACAATGTTTTTCTTTCACCAATATCAGAGGGCCTAGACAAAATCCCTTTTCTGTAAGCGTTAACGCCAACTGAAAAATCAAATTGTATGGAGTTGACATTTGGTTACCTCGTGACATTACGCATCTTTTCCGCAGGTAATGTCATTGCCATACATTTTGACGTTAGTGTCTGGCGTTAAGGCTATCAGAAAAGTTTTTGTCTAGGCCTAAAGTTATGTCCAAGATAAAGTCAGAAATTACATAGGTATTATTTATATATTATTATGAATTGCAAACGTCACAATGGTACTTGTGAATACAACCTGCCATCACGTCATTCCTCACCTACACGACATTACCCATGAATTATTAGAATGGTGATGAGGTGACCGCTCAAATACCTACCTATGTTATTATTAGCGGACGTAATTGCGTAACACACTAACTGTAGGAAAAGTCTTCTCCATAGGTACCTACTACACTTTGGAATGGGCAACTAGCTTCATCTTTCTGACTGACCGACCCCCTGACAATTCAAAAGTGCCTGGAATGGGTTTATTTGAAACAAATGCTTTGAGTTTGAATAGCTTTCATTTTGACAGTTCAATAACATTCATTGCGTTATTTAACGTTGTTGAGCAGACAAATTTTTCGAACATATGAAGCATTGGATTAGCAATAGGCTTCAAAATGATTCAGATTGTGGTAGATAGTGTGTTAGGCAATTAGGGTGCAGCACTGCTTAAAGGCTCCCACAAACAGGCGCGACGCGACAGCGCGATACAAAGGCACCGCTCGTCGCGCGACGCGCGGTGCCTTTGTGTTGCGCTGTCACGTCGCGCCAGTGTGTACGAGCCTTAAAGTGTCTTTTACGATAGGTACGCCCACTTACTGAAGGCTCCCATAGACAGGCGCGCCGCTCGTCGCGCGACACGCGGTGCGTTTGTGTCGGGCGTCGCGTCGCGCTCGTGTCTACGAGCCTTTACGGCCGCTTATTTGTTGCCAAACAAACCTTTGAACTCTTTGAAAGTCATTTAAATCTGTTTTTCCCCTCAACACGGAATTGCAGGGTTTTTATCACAACAGCCATTGTAATATTGGAAAAAACTTGATATCGTGTGACTACAAGTCATAGCTCACACAGTTATTATTCGAAATTCGTGGAAACAGGTTTTTAAAGTCATTATAGTCGTATTAATAACAGAAACTGAACACAAATCTTAGATAGATCTAAGATCTGCCGGAGTCGCGGATTGTTCGAAAGAGTTACCGTGGCCCTGGCGCACAGGCAACTGAAGGAACACGGGTGGGTTTTAGTCAGTAAGAGTCTGACACGCCCTTCCGCTTCACCCAGAGCGGGAAAGGTCATTTGATGATTTCCCACCCAAAAAAAAAAAAAAAAGATAGATCTAAGATACAAATGCTGATTTACCTAGGTATTAAGTTCATTTTATAGAATTTCGGTGTTGAGCACCATATTTAAAAGGAGTAGATATTATGTACAAAAGGTAACATTTACATTTGATCGTGCATGCTCATATTAAATTTTTCGCGGTTCCTGAGAAAAAAGAAAATCTGTAAAAGTCACTTTTTGTTACTAACCTTGAGGAGGTTACCTTTTGTACAGAACATCTACTCCTTTTAAATGCCATTTTCTCGTGAAATAAGTCACTAATTGAACCAAATCTGTACAGAAAATGATAAAATTCAAGGTTTTGAATCTGAATTAAAAAAAAAAAACAATCGAGCCGTATGTATGTGTAAATGTCACATTCTCACTTACTCAAAGCATTTATTTCAAATAAACCAATTACAGGCACTTTTGAATTGTCAAGGGGTCGGTCAGTCAGAAAGATGAAGCTAGTTGCCCATTCCAAAGCGTAGTAGGTACCTATGGAGAAGTACGGGCAAGAAACTCCATGGACACTCTTTTAAATCAAAATATGGTTACAAAATATTGGTTACATAATTCATGTTGCAGTTATGCATGTGAGAACTATGCAGAATGTTAAAAGCGTCCGTAATAAAGAGACAAAAACAATTCAAATATTAAATTCAATTAAAATAAGCCGTGGCAGCTAAGAGATGACCAGTTCCTACTGACGGCGCCCGATCACCTCCCGTCATCCGGTTAGACTGGAAGTCGACCACAACATAGTAGGAAAAAGACTAGGTAGAGGATGACTCTCCGGAAAATCATACACGTAAACACGTTGGAATGAGAGTTAGGAGTAATCGAAGCTAAGCGACAGTGAATGATCAATCCGGGGCAGAAATTGTGAAGTATTCCCAGGGCCGGATTTAGGGGACGGCATCCGGGGCGACCGCCCCGGGGCCTCCACAAAAGAGGGGCCCCCCACAATAGAGACTTCGAAAAAAAATAATATTTTTAAATTCCGACGAGTAAACACTAGTAAACAACTTTTCCTTTGATATTTTTTTTCGCTGTTTTACACACGGTGTACAGTTACAACGGTTAAGGTACCTTGCCCTTACTGCCCTATCTAAAAAATCCACCCTGTTTTAAAATTATTGAAAAATGCGGAAAAAACAATTTATCGTCTGTTCCACAAAATTTTCGGGGCCTACACTTTTTGGTTGCCCCAGGGCCTCCACACGCTTAAATACGGCCCTGAGTATTCCTCCCGTTCGTTGCGAAATGGAATGGTGGTATTTGTCCTGAGAGCCTAGACAAATGGCATTCGCTTCGGAGCGATTCTATTTCTACAATAGCTATCGCTTTCGCCAATGTTTCCATCGTATGAATCGAAAACTAGCGATAAGGCTTGTCAAAAAGTGCCACTTGGCTACATGCGTAGCCTATGTCTATGGAAGTAATCGTTCGATGCTGCCGATTCGTTTCACAGAATCGAATGATGTTAACATTGTCTAGCTAATTTATATTCGTTGACCTATGATCACGTGACATTTCGATAGCTTATGTCAACCACATACATTTTTTGGCTTTTTATACTAGCGTCATCGCTAATCGAATGTTATTTTGTCTACGCCCTCTGTACAGCTTCATTCATCTCTCTCTTTCGCAATGCATCAGTGATGGATGACACACTGGTATTCAGCAGCATCCAGTTAGATTGGAAGCTGACCGCAAAATAGTTGGAAAAGGTTAAGCAAAATGATGAGTGACCTTTATTCTCGTTGCTATAAGGTTATTGTCAGAGGTTGTAAAGAAAGAAATACGTTTATTTGCGGTAAAACGTGACGCAAAGAAAAAACACAAAAACAAAACAAGTTGGGGGAAAGGTCACAGAGATCGGATGCATACTTACCTAAAGCTAATTTTTAGCTATAAAAGTATGGAAGCGGCTTCTTAAAATCATGGTATAATAATATACCTCGCCAGCGGGGTAATTACGTAACACACTAATAGTAGGAATGGGTTTCATATTGACAGTTCAACAACATTCATTGCGTTATTTACGTTGTTGAGCAGACAAATTTTTCGAACATATGACGCAATGGATTAGCAATAGGCTTCAAAATGATTCAGATTGTTATAGATAGTGTGTTACGTAATTAGGGTGCAGGTATAGCATTCCGAGACATAGTGGTCACGTGGGACACACAAGCATACGTCATCACCGCTGTGTTACCAGTAGTGTGTCATACTAACTCCCCAACCGCCTTTATTACCTGTGCGAATCCAATATAACAATGAGGTTTTAACTAACAATTACGTCGGTATATGTTTAAATTGAATTGTTTCATTTGATTAGAAAAATGAAACGACAATTTAAATGCCATAAATATATTTTTTAACAGAATGGTGACTGAAAATGTTTCCATAATTCGTGTTTTGTTGCAATAAAGCGGTAACTGGATAGTGACGTAAGCATGTGTCACTCCCGGAATGTCAGACCTTGTTTTTTTTTGACCACGCTTA
Organism: Dryobotodes eremita; assembly: GCA_917490735.1. Taxonomy (NCBI): domain Eukaryota; kingdom Metazoa; phylum Arthropoda; class Insecta; order Lepidoptera; family Noctuidae; genus Dryobotodes; species Dryobotodes eremita. The sequence goes on along the minus strand of OU823269.1, from coordinate 11,044,023 downwards.
AAATATTCTTTTTGTAAAGAAAAATCCGGGGTACCAGGAACACCGATATGGAAGCGACTTCTAAAAAAATATTTATTAAAAAAATACCCGGAATTCTTGGATTGCATAACTATTCAGATGCATATTTATTTAAAATTAATGTTTAACCCCCGATGCAAATATGTGTATGTAGAGTGTACGAGGAGGGGTGGTGTGTTAGTTAAACTTAAGATTTTTTCGATAAAAAAACGCAATCCATTTTAGCCAATATCTCAACTTTACGTGATTATACATCCGAATATCCGATCTCTGGTTATAACTGTGAAAGGACTGTGATTTATATTTTTTTGCGGAAAAACCGAGACGCGTCGTGGAAAAAACGCAAACCAGCGGGGTAATTACGTAACACACTAACAGTAGGAATGGATTTCATTTTGACAGTTCAACAACATTCATTGCGTTATTTACGTTGTTGAGCAGACACATTTTTTCAACATATGAAGTAATGGTTTAGCAATAGGCTTCAAAATGATTCAGAGTGTGATAGATCGTGTGTTAAGTAATTAGGGTGCTGATCAGAAAGTACCATTACTCGTATTATTATTATTTGCCTAGCCCCTTTTCCCAGTCAAATCATTTATTTCATACAGGCACATAAAAGGCACTTTTGAACGTCAAAATTTACAAGAAAATAAATTGATTCTAGTTGCCTCTTCCAAAAGGTAGTTTCGTATGGACAAGAATGGGCATGAAACTCCACCGTTAAGGACCGCCACCGTTCACACTGTCGCGACGCGACGCCCGACACAAAGACACCGCGTGTCGCGCTGTCGCGTCGCGCATGTCTGTGGGAGCCTTTACTCTTTTAATTTTTTTTACAATATTATACAGGGTGGAAAATTTCTACGATTCAGCGATCAGCGAGCAATTTCGATTTTGAACCGACAGTTTGGTGATCAATGGATGGGAAAACATGGTCATATTTCTTGGCCAGCGCGTAGTCCAGATCTGACGCCTCTTGATTTCTTTTTGTGGGGCTACCTGAAAACTGAGGTTTACAAAAAGCAATACGTTAGTGTCCAAGAACTTAAAGACTCAGTAACCGCAATTTTGTATAGAATTCATACAAATAAATTGTCAGCAGCCACTAGGTCGGTACAGAAACGAATCAATTTATGTATTCGTCAAAATGGCGGTCACTTCGAGCAATTGATATCGTAGAGCATGAAACAGCAAGATTTTAAATAAGAATAACATCATCAAGTTATGTTAATTAATAAAAAAATAAACTTAATACGCCATCTTTTTGATATGTGTAAAATTCTACGTGTTCATTTGTCTTTTTTTTTTGTATTTCAGTTAAACAAATTCTTTACAAAATGTAAGGGAAAAGTTTTCTGCAATTTGTGACTTTTTGAGTACTCCAAAGATGGTTGGTCCCATAAAAGTTTTTGATCAGTATTCGAAACAGGATCGATTGGCATCAAAAAATGTTTTTGTGTAAAATGGCTATTTTCTTGCTAACTGTATTTTTTTTTTTAAATCTGTTAATGGCGATCAAAATTCCATAAAAAATTATGGATAGTCTCCTAAGACCATTTTCGCGTAGCTGCAACGGATAAGGTACTTCCCCTTACTGCCCCGCTGAAAGTTTCCACCCTGTATAGGTATACATTAATTATTTAATTATAGGTGAAGATGCACCTAGAATAAAATTAAAATTAACCGGATGCAGCTGAATACCAGCATTTTACACGGAGCGACTGCCTATCTGACCTCCACAACCCAGTTACTGGGTAATACGATACCCTTTGATAAGACTGGTTGTCAGACTTTCGGGCTTCTGACAACTCGTAACGACTGTGAATGGCAGCCAGGACCAGGGCTTAAGGCTCGTGCATACTGACGCGACGCGACACTGTGACACAAAGGCACCGCGTGTTGCGCAACGAGCGGTGTCTTTGTGTCGCGCTGTCGCATCGCGCCTGTTTGCTGGAGCCTTTAAAGTGATTTCCGAGGAACGGAGGGTCAGTGGGTCGTCTTAAGGGCGGACTTGAACAGAGGGCCGAGACCCATCTGTATGTAAAGATGGACACCCATCCATAGACCGACCTCGGCAAGCGTTGCTAAACCTTGAAGTTCGACTCGTGCGGCTGTTATTATTTAGCCACGAGCCTAATTAATCATCACTTAATCTTCTTTCAACTTTAATTTTAGATTCTATGTTCAATCAACTTCAGATAGGATCCGAATTAGCTTGCATTAAAACATGTTGTTGTCATCTTGTCAGTAAACAAATCAATTTTAACATGGCGTTGTAGCATCTCAATTTAAACGACATGGTATTAAAACTAGTGGCTCTGTGAGCTGTAGTCCTCGCGAGTCTGCCTCTGCATAGCTTAAAACTGAATAAATGTTCAATATGCACCTTAAAAAATCCTTAAAACAAGAAGCGCGAAATGGCTGAAATATGTTTTTTTTTAATTTTTCAACCCCCATATCTCCACCATTTTGAAAAATTTCGAAAAACTGAATCGACCAAAAAATCCATATGATTATCGAACCTGCGCGCAAAATTTCACGAGAATCGGTTGAGAGTTGCAACCTGTAGAGGAGAACAGACATCCGGACATACGAAAGCATTTTTGCCCAAGCTGAAACGGAGACGCTTCGCGCTCGCTCGGTTAATTAATTACCCTACCTACAATAGCCTGACGCCGAAAAGAGAGAAGGTAGGTAGGTAGATTTAATTTGTAATGTATACATGTATGTGTGTAAAACTATGGACTAGCATTATGTCTGAATAAAATAAATTATTATTATTATTCATGTAGGTACACTAGACATAAGATGAACTCATCATTATCCTGTCCTTGAGGCCTATTCCCTCTTTTTTGGGTGAGAAATCATCAAATGACTTCTCCCGCTCTGGGCGGAGAGGAAGGGCGTGCCAGACTCTTACTGACTAAAACCCACCCGTGTTCCTTCAGTTGCCTGTGCGCCAGGGCCACGGTAACTCTTTCGAACAATCCGCGACCCCGCCAGGCACCGGCCCTATCGGACCCCGTCAATGTTGCTGACAACTCTTAGAGGCGCGCGTGGAACACGACGCGCCGTCTACCCGGACCTGGTCCTTACCGGACGGCGAGCTGGGGCCTAATCCCTAAGCACGAACTCCGTAGTTTCGACCGAAGTTACGGGGGGTTCCTACTCCGAATCACTTACGGACATAAGATTAGTCCAGCACCATAATTGCGTAACACGCACTATCTACAACTATCTATCACAATCTGAATCATTTTGAAGCCTATTGCTAATCCATTGCTTCATATGTTCGATAAATCTGTCTGCTCAACAACGTAAATAACGCAATGAATGTTGTTGAACTGTCAAAATGAAAGCTATTCCTACTGTTAGTGTGCTACGCAATTACCCCGCTGGGCCTAAACTAAAAATTCATGACAACACGATGTGACAGTTGTTGTCCTTACCCCCGATATTTTTGTCCGTCCGAAAAGTTAATTAATCGGAAGTAGGGTTCAATCTTCTCATAATGCAAGCTGGTGTGTTTGTGAAAGAGCATTCTAATTTTTTTATAGCACGTGACTTGCATTCAAAATATACCCGTCGAGACCCAACACGGTTAAAAATTCCTTCACATCAAAGCACATTATGCCATGAAAATAGCTTTATCACAGCAATTAAAATATTTAACAATATTTCAAAAGAAATAACGGAACTCACACAACGGTCCACTAGCGCCACTCCTTTAAAAAAATATTATCTCGTTACTGCGAAGGAATTTTGAATTAAAAAAATATTATCTCAAATTGCATTCCAAATATACCCGTCGAGACCCAACACGGTTAAGAATTCCTTCACGTCAACGCACATTATGCCATGAAAATAGTTCTATCACAGCAATTAAAATATTCAACATTATTCCAAAAGAAATAAGGGAACTCACACAATGGTCCACTAGCGCCACTAATTTAAAAAAATATTATCTCGTGACTGAGAAGGAATTTTGAATAACGTTGTGCGCCCTCTTAAACATCTTAAGTAACTACATAAATGGCTGCTAATTGTTTTTATAGTGTGAAAGAATTTATTGATAAAAAAGTAACTGATAAATATAGTTAGGTACTTACCGAGTTTTCATTAATTAAATTACTTTGTTAAGATTTTACCAGCGTTATTTGATTAGACATATTAGAATAATAATTTTAACAAACTTTTGTTGTCGTATTTAAATTTAACATATTTAAATATTTGCATGCCAGTCCATGGCGAAACATGTAAGACCATAATTCTATTTACCATGTTTTAAAGCAAATGAATAATTATATTTTATGCTATTCGTAATACTTTCAGACGGGCCCATATCTGTGTTGACGGACTTGAGAGTAAGCCCCTTTATTCCAGTCGGCGCAACATGTCTGTCTTCCATACTTCTCTGTCAGTCGCCATCTTGGTAGTCACCCCCTTTCTCGCCATATCATCTTCGACACAGTCCATCCATTATTTCTCTGGTCTTCCCCTACTCTCATAGCCATCCACATTCATACTCAAAACATTCCTAACGTTTTTGCTTTACTAAAAATCCTACGCATTATTAACAAAATTATTTTTGTCGGGGCTTTTTGGGCGTCTTAGGGGCGTTATTTCCAAATGTAAATTAGACCAACAGTGATCAAATAATCGTGATGTGGTCAATGGCCATGACCCCATGACACTAACACGATACGACATTATTAAACACACGATTCGTATCTAGTTTTTGATCCACCTTTTTAATAATAAAATAAGTTTTTAGCGCATGAAATAGTAGCAAATCTAAACTCCGCACTGACCACAAACATGATTACAAATTATTATCTTAAACACTGATCTACACTTAACTAGAAACCGCATCACAACAAGTCAATTATCTACCGAGTTTAACAAACAAAATAAAAAATAAATATCAATAGAAAGGTCACTCGTACGTACCTTAGTATTAAAAACCACAGCACTTGTAAAAAAAAAACAACTAAAACACGCTTTGGAGTATCAAAATCTAAAGGTCATTTGGTAATAATTATTGTTTTTAATAAAAATAATAACTTTAGCGATGTCTGCTGCTCATAATGACATCTTTAAGGCGACTGACACGATGTGCTCACTACGATTGAATACGAAATAAACTAGACACACTGAGATTACGTCATGTGAAGGAAAACTTGTTATTCCGCAAGGTTGTGGGAATTGAAGACTTGTTGGGCTATTAACATCTACCCTGATATGGAAACTATAATATGAATGAGATTTTACCCGGTCAAAAGGTCAAGGGATGTCAGAACTTGCTCAGAGAGGTGACAATACGTGAAAAAATATACTTAAATAATTAGTTTTCTACAAAAGCGTCGATGTCTTGATTATAACAATAAAAAAAAACCAAGTATAAAAAAATACCTTTGTTTACCAAGGTGAAGGTTAGATAAAACTTTGATAATCTCTTCTTCCCCTCCAACTGGTGGCCCACGTGGTGGGTTACGGCTTACGTCCCACTCCCTACCACAGAAAGGAGGCCTGTGTCCTGGTAGTGGGAATGTTATAGTTGCTATGCTGTCCCCTCAAACTTAAGTTAAACATGCATTAACAGCGCTTTATGCAGCGCTGGGGCTCTGTCTCGCACAGGGTCGTAGCATTATGCTGAGCGACTGCCGTTTTGCGTGGATGCGACGCATATTTTCCCCCAACTCGTTCTTTTTTGTATTTGTGTGTTTTTCTTTGCGTCATGTTTACCGCAAATAAAAGTAATTTATTTTCTTGTTTAATATCATTATTGTGATAAATACGCCAAACCGTTGCTTGGGCCACTGTTTTATTTTATTGGATCACAAACAGGCAGACGGTCCAGCTGATGGTAAGTACTAAGAAGCCATGTCCGCCTATGGACACCGGCAATATCAGAATAATCGCAGGAGCGTTGCCATTTTAAAGACAAAACTAGAATGTCTCATTGTGCCCTTTCCGTTTGAACAGTTGACCGCACGTCGATAGTAACACTTTGACTTTGAGCTAGTCTAATGTAGTACGGAATTTTAATAGAATTAGAGGTCAGTTGGACAGCGTGTCAGTGGGTTGGCCATGTTTATCGAAAGACCGATGGAGTCGTTTTTTTTTTGGGTTGGACATCATTTAAGAACTTCTCCCGCTCTGGGCGGAGCGGGAGGGCGTGTCAGACTTTTCCTGACTAAAACCCACCCGTGTTCCTTCAGTTCCCTGTGTGCCAGGGCCACGATACGAGTCCTGGAGTGGAGATCACGAATCGGCAAGCGTAGTGTGAGACGCCCCCCAGCTATATGGATCGACGACCTTCAAAAGTTACCTGGGACAGACTGGATGCGAAGGCGTTGGACAGGGTGTTGTGGTGCAGCCTGAGAGAGCCCTATGTCCAGCAGTGGACTGCAATAAGCAGAGTTGATTGATTTAGAGGTCAGCTTACACTGGTTTTGTTATCACTGATGCGGGCTGCTAAATAATGATTTTTATTTGACCATATCCGGCATAGATACGCGACTGTAGTAGCGTACGCTAAGCGTGTTCTCTAATTGCCTCACGATACAATATTAATACACAAACTGCGGGGTAATTACGTAACACACTAACAGTAGGAATGGGTTTCATTTTGACAGTTCAACAACATTCATTGCGTTATTTACGTTGTTGAGCAGACATTTTTTTTGAACATATGAAGCAATGGATTAGTAATAGGCTTCAAAATGATTCAGATTGTGATAGATAGTGTGTTACGTAATTAGGGTGCAGGTTGTACGGTTTTCCTTATGATTACCTTGTGTTGAATTGATCTGTGATTTTATAACACACATAGACGCACAAGTTCTTGATTTAGGGATAGGCAGAAACTATGCTGAATGGTGCTAATCCATGCGTTATGTTCGTGAACGGGCGCCATCAGTAGGGACTGGTCATCTCTTAGCTGCCACGGCTTATTTTAATTTAATTTAATATTTGAATTGTTTTTGTCTTTTTATTACGGACGCTTTTAAAGTTTTGCATCGTTTGTATGCATAATTTCAACATGAATGATGTAACCAATATTTTGTAACCATATTTTGGTTTAAAAGAGTGTCCGTGGAGTTTCTTGCCCGTTCTTCTCCATAGGTACCTACTACGCTTTGGAATGGGCAACTAGCTTCATCTTTCTAACTGATCGACCCCTTGACAATTCAAAAGTGCCTGTAATTGGTTCATTTGAAATAAATGCTTTGAGTTTGAGTTATGAGAGCTCGTGGAGTCGTGGCTTAGTAATGACAGCTTTACGGATGGGTGACCATCCATTTCATTCCGAGACCCCTCCTTGCCACGGCAGTCTTTGACAGTCATTGTTGGTTTTTTTTTCTCCTTCTCAGTTAATTTTAATCGTGGTCTGGCAGTTTGAGTAATTTTTGTGGCCTACCCAAATGTCCTTTCTTTGGTATTCTGGTCTGGTCCACTCAATCTGTGTGGTTTTTCCTCAAAAGACCATTTTAGACACAAATCTACATGGTCTTCACATGATCTGACCAAGATTATGTCTGGACTTTAAAAGAGACTGTGACCTCTGAGATTGTTTCGGCTTTTCTTCTCAGAGTAGTCAGATAGGAAACGCCGACCTCATCTAGTTTTAAAATATGATTGACGTGTAAGTGTTTGTACAAACCTACTTACAGAAATAAAATCATTTATCATAGTCGTTAGGGGTAGTCCGAAATCGGGAGAGGGCTGATCCTGCTCGGAGAAGGCGTCGGGGAGGCAACCGCCTTGGCGCCTAATACGCCGAAACCCTCTTACCAATCAAGGTAGGTGGACCTTTGGGGTCGCAGGCGCACAGACTGGGGACTCTGTCCGCCCACTGAGTGACCCCAGGGAAGACGGCGGCACAGTGGTCACGTGCTGCCGCGCATAGCGAGGCTCAGGGGAGGCCCCTTTACAGTCTCCCCAGGGATGTGCTTTACAGGCGTTGCACAGGGGGGGTTCCGGAATTGGTATTTTAAGAGGAACCGGGATCGCCTCTATGTGCTGATGGTGATCACCGGGGTGGTTTTAGTGAGGTAAAAATCCCACACTCCCCGACCTCCATCCCCAGAGGTCGGGTGCCTTTTGAAGGTTTCCCCCCGAAAACAAAAAAAAAACAAAAAAAAGGGGTAGTCCGAAAGTCTGTCAACCATCTTACCAAGAGGTATCGTGTTAGCCAGTAACTGGGTTATGAAGATCAGATAGGCAGTCGCTCCATGTAAAGTACTGGTATTCAGCTGCATCCGGTTAGACTGGAAGCTGACCCCAACATAGTCGGTAAAAAGCTCATCAGATGACAATGGGGGTAGGCAAAAACTACAGAAAGGAGAAAGAAAGAAAATACGTTTATTGGCGGTAAACATGACGCAGAGAAAGAACACACAAATACAAAAAAGAACGAGTTGGGGGAAAATATGCGTCACATCCACGCAAAACGGCAATCGCTCAGCATAATGCTACGACCCTATGCGAGACAGGGACCCTACAGTGAGTGACGTACTTTCATCCAGCACCCTTATTACGTAACACACTATCTATCACAATCTGAATCAATTTGAAGCATATTGCTAATCCATTGCTTCATATGATCGAAAAATTTGTCTGCTCAGCAACGTAAATAACGCAATGAATGTTGTTGAACTGTCAAAATGAAAGATATTCCTACTGTTAGTGTGTTACGCAGGTTTCTCTTTCTTCGTCCACATTCTTACCTCCCACAGTTGTTAGGTCTGACCTTGTTGAAAGACTTATGAATGTCCGAAGTTTATTTTATTGTTTTGTTTCGTTTATAAAAACCGGCCAAGTTCGAGTCGGACTCGCAATCAAACTCAAAGCATGTATTTCAAATAAACCAATTACAGGCACTTTTGAATTGTCAAGGGGTCGGTCAGTCAGAAAGATGAAGCTAGTTACCTATGGAGAAGAACGGGCAAGAAACTCCACGGACACTCTTTTATTTAAATCAAAATAAGGTTACAAAATATTGGTTACATCATTCATGTTGAAATTATGCATGTGAGAACGATGCAGAACGTTAAAAGCGTCCGTAATAAAGAGACAAAAACAATTCAAATATTAAATTAAATTAAAATAAGCCGTGGCAGCTAAGAGATGACCAGTCCCTACTGACGGCGCCCGTTCACGGACATGACGTATGGATCAGCACCATTCAGCTCAACCATTTTGAAGGGAACTTAATAATCCAACACACACGCCACCACCAGCGAGACATTTGAGAGAGCACGACATACTCTCAAATTAAAAAGTTTTTTTTTTTTTTTATAGGATCTCTCGGAGGACAATTGGACCTTCTTTAAGTCTGCTAGGAATCGGTGTAATCAGATGATACGCAACGCTAAACGCCGTCACGTTCTAAGTAATATCACTTCTTCTTCTCCTGCCGATATTTGGAAGTTCCTTGGAACTTTAGGCATCGGCAAATCGCGAAATTCAGACCTCCCCAACACAATTGGTTAAGACGATCTTAATCGCCATTTTTCCACTGTTCCAATTCTAGATAGTCTAACCAAATGCCGAACACTCGACTACCTTGCTGGTCTGGCTCGTCCCAATATCTACCCCTTTGTCTTCACCCCAGTAGACCCGGGAGAGATCAAAAAGATTATCCAATCCATTAAATCCAAAGCCGTGGGCTGCGATAATATCAGCCGCCATATGATCGTGACGCCTCTTGATCAACTCATCCCTGCAATCTCCCACATCATAAACTTTTCCCTTTACACCGGTGTTTTCACATGCCTGTGGCGTAAAGCTCTTGTTCGACCCCTGCCTAAGATACCCAATCCCTCTCTTCCTTGTCACTTTCGCCCAATTTCCATCATTCCCTTTCTCTCTAAGGTGCTGGAGGCCAGTGTTCACAAACAATTCTCCCACTTTATTCACCACAACTCCCTCATCAGTCCTTTCCGAACCGGTTTCAGGCCGGGGCACAGTACTGTTTCAGCTCTTCTTAAAGTGACCGACGATATAAGGCGGGGTATGGAAGACACTAAAGTTACAGTCTTAGTGTTAATTGATTTTTCCAATGCCTTTAATACAGTCAGGCAAGAAGTCCTTTTATCCATCCTTTCCTATCTTATGGTCTCTCCGGAGGTACTGGAATGGTTTTCCTCTTATCTTCGGGAACGTCAGCAGTCTGTTTATGCCGGAGACTCTTCGTCGAATTGGTATGATCTTGCAGCTGGCGTCCCTCAAGGCGGTATATTATCTCCTCTTTTATTCTCCATTTTTATTAACCCCATTACCACCGAGCTTCGGACTGCGTATCATCTTTATGCTGACGATTTACAGCTTTACTGCCGGGTATATATTTACAACATATCCGATGCGATTGCGGAGTTAAACCGGGGTTTAGATGTCGTTAAAAACTGGTCTCATCGATTTGGCGTGGCCGTTAACCCCACCAAATGTCAGGCTATCATAAATGATAAATGAATGATAAATGATTTTATTTCTATAAGTAGGTTTGTACAAACACTTTTACACGTCAATCATATTTTAAAACTAGATGAGGTCGGCGTTTCCTATCTGACTACTCTGAGAAGAAAGGCCGAAACAAACTCAGAGGTCACAGTCTCTTTTAAAGTCCAGACATAATCTTGGTCAGATCATGTGAAGACCATGTAGATTTCAGTCTGAAATGGTCATTTTGAGGAAAAAATACCACACAGAATGAGTGGACCTGTCCAGTCAGTGCACGCATTTGTCAGTAATCGTGCAGCTCAACTCAAAACTTAGTAGTAGGGAGCTCCTACAGTATGAGGAAGCTGAATGGCTTAACTGTGCCGCCTGTAATCTTCGACAACTCAGTCATCCCGTTTAGCTCTGATGTTAAGAATCTTGGTCTGCATGTCGACACTTGTCTTGACTGGCGAAAGCAGGTCACGACTGTAAGTCAAAAAGTCACCGGGACGTTGCGGTCGCTCTATCGATTGTTAACCTTCTCCCGTCACACATAAAGGCAATGCTTGTACAGTCTCTAATATTTCCTATAATTGACTATGGTGATGTGTGTTACTATGACCTGAATGCAGATCTCCTCAATAAACTTGACCGCCTTCTCAATAATTGCATTCGATTTGTTTTTAATCTTCGTAAGTATGACCTTGTGTCTGCGCACAGACTGCTTTTAAAATGGTTACCCATTCGTCAGCGCAGAGAGTTGAGGGCACTGCCCACGTTGTTCTCTATTCTAGACAAACCCACTTCTCCTTCTTACCTGACTTCCCAAATTCAATATTTATGCTCTGCCCATAGTAAAAATCTTCGTTCCACCAACAATCGTCTTCTACGATGTCCGTCTCACCGTTCTGGCATCATTCACTCTTCTTTCTTTGTCCAGGTGGTTTTTCTTTGGAATGCGCTCCCTCTGGACATCAAGATGGCAACCAGTCGGTTATCTTTTAAAGTGAAGGCACGTGAGCATATCCGTCAGAAGTTGGCCGAAACATCTCAGCGTTGATTTGCTGGATTCGTTTTTCTCCTCTACCGATCGTTATTTCTCCTGACAAATTTTATTTTGTTATATGTATGTATGTATTAGTATTTATGTATTAATTTTAATTCTTGTATTTTATAGTTATTTCCGAGCTATCTATCCCGTATATTGCACCTGCCATGTTTAGTCTCTGCATCACCCTAAGGTTGACTGGTAGAAAATGCCTCAGGCATTAAGTCCGCCTTTGTACAGTATTTTTTTTACTTGTGCATGAAGTTTTAATAAATAAATAAATACTCTCAGCCGCCAGGGCACGTGCAAGTCAATGAAAGACAAAACCTAGTAAATGGTAGCTTTATAGTAGGTACATAGTGTTCACACGTGTGCTATGCAATTATATGTCCACACGCACACACACGAAGGGTTCCGTTCAAACGTACAGTCTGGACCACATAAAGTTATCACTTATCACAAACTGTCAGATTTTCTCATTCGATTTTGAACTTAAAAGTCAATATGTTAAGGTTTAAGGTCGTTTGGAGAACTTTGACAGTTTCGTGTAGCTTGACCTGCTGGCGACTACAATATCTATCACTATTATTTTGATTTTTAAACACGTTTCTTGTATGGAGACCCCTTATTTTTTTTACTTTATGTTATTTTTGTTATTTGCTGTTATAGCGGCCATAGTATTACACACTATGTAAACATTTCAAGTGTCTATCTGTTATAGTTCAAAATATACAGCCCTGTGATAGACGGACGGACAGCGAAGCCTTAGTATTAAGGTCCCGTTGGCACCTTTCAAATCAAATCAAATCAAAATATTTTATTTCACATAAACCAACATGGGCACTTATGAAACGTCAGAAGCTAGGTGCACGGTTCCAATTGGTTGTTTCCTATGCAGACGAGCCGGCAAGAAACTCCACGATTATCCTTTTAAAAATAAGGGGCTTTTACAATGTTTTCAAATTACAGTGTTAATAGGTATAGGAGGATATTGTAGGCCTGTCAACAAGTAACAGGTATGCAACAAATTGAAAAAGGTCTACAAATCTACAGTCTACAAGTTAGGCCTACAACGTTCTTACATTCATAAAATATAGAAGAATCTATATAAAAGATTTAAAAAAAAAGTCTATTTAAAACAAATGACATGATTGCCATTACTACTGTAACAAATCTGAATTAAAATCCCGTCTACAAAAGCCATAAGTAAAGTGATGAAATAAGAATTGGAGGTATTTCGGATACGGAACCCTAAAAAGTACGTGCCTAGTGATGACCGCTATCAAAATCTACATTTTATTGAACCAATGTGACTTTTTCAATGTCATTTTGTCAATTATATTATACGATGAAGAAAAAAAACATAGTCTTATGTATTCCTAGATCATTACAAGCCGTGTGCCCGATGGGATTTCCCATCCATAGAAACTTTTATCCTCTATTTAACCCCTGTGATAAATATTCAAAAATTCTGCCTTTCAAAATAAAAAAAATAAAAAAAAACACGTGTGGCACTCGGGGACTGCCGCATTTTTTATCAACTTATGCAATTATAATTATTTATTTATGCAGTATTTTTTTTCTTTGATATTAATTCAAGTACAGTCGTACCATATATGTACATACACGTTAAGCGAACGCTCGGCCGAGCTACATGGTAGGCGGAGTGGGGGGTGTTAGGTTTTATTTTCGTTACGGAATTTCTTGATTCGGTCGCCGCGCTCAAAGTCCGCGATAAAAGCTATGCAATAGCTTAAAAATAAAAAATGTCGTGCTTTTAAACCTAAGTTCTACACCCAGCTGTGAATTGTAACACTTAGTTCGCAATAAACGTTTTGACTTTGACTTTGACTTTAAATGAATAAATTTAAGACACAATAAAAATAACGAAATTAAAGCGGAATGTCTTCAACAAATGTATACTGCCTTGCATTACGTATGGTAGCGAAACTTGGTCTCTTACAAAATACCACAGAGACATGCTGGCACATCGCCAAAGATCAATGGAAAGGAGTATGACTAATATTGAAAAACAAGCGGAGATGTAACTTATCTAAAATACAAGTATTTGAAATGTAATTTTTGTTAGAGTCAAGTGTCACCCCCCTTGCCAGGTAAATGGTTGCTTTTGGATATATGAAAAAATTCACGGCAGTAGTATATTAACGAAATGAAAAGGAAAGCTATTACAGCTAAGCAGGCTTTACAAGTTTACGAGTAATAGTCGATCAACTTACGTTTGCAGTTGGAACGTTTGGGAGAACATGGTTTTCAACTACAATATTAAGTTTGTTTTTGGGATAAATTCATCCCAACTGCGGAGCCCTTCATTGTGCGTGGACCGACACGTACTAGGCCGTTTTTACCAATAAAACGCTTTGTATTTGGGCAGCCGTTATTGCGTGACTGTTCACCGTTTTCTTTGGAAACTACGGGGAATACACAGGGCCTTCTTTGCTATTGGCCACTCTGGGCAAGTGCCCAGGGGCCCTCGATTCATGGGGCCCCCTATTTAATGCCAGCGTCGGTGCTAGGGGTTATCAGAGGCTACAAATTCGAGCTAACTTCGCTTGCTCTTACATCCTAGATTCTCCATAGGACCCCAGTATCCCAAAGTGCCTAGGGCCTCCAATAGGTTCAAAACGACTGAGGCGAGATTTTCTGTTACAAGAATTTGAATCTTACCTACTTTTTTGTACAGTTTAAATAGATTTTTAATTCACCAATGAAAGCTAGTTATTTTGAAAAACTGCCTTGGCTATGAGTCCTACGTTTGTTGACACATTATTACAGTTATGCAAATGTATGCATATTCATTTGTGATTTCTTAGAAAAATAATGAGAAGATTGTAATTTACCTACGTACATAAAGTAAACAGGTTTTTATATAGGTATAATGACGCCACGTTTCATGACAGGCCATGCATGTACTAACGTAATAATTACGCTATTAAAATAGGTACTCATAATTACAATACTAGTTACCATGGGTATTTTCTATAACATCGGTAGGTAAAAGCGTAATCCTAACTTCCTAACTTAATATTATAAATGCGAAAGTAAGTTTGTTTGTTTGTTTGTTACCTTTTCACGCCTAAACCACTGAACCGATCATCCTGAAATTTTGCATATACGTTGTCAGGTGTACAGAAACGGACATAGGGTATCTTTCATCCCGAAAAAAGTACTGTTCCCGAGCAAAACAACAATAACGTTCTTATGATAATAGATGGCGCCACGTGTCTTCCGATCATGATTGAATTATAACCCGAATTGATAGTCGAAGTCTAAGTTAACGCGAGCGAAGCCGCGGGCAAAAGCTAGTTTATTTATAATAACACCCACATTTTGCCATGTACCAGAGGAAGAGACTATTGTCAACGCCCGAGCACCAAACCAGAAGCCAACCCTAGTATAGTTGGGGAAGGGTAAGTAGATGACGATTGGCAGAGGTAGGCCTCTGGCATCATCACCTGCCGTATACCACTATACCTTCTCAGTTCTAGTCCGGAGTCAAGGGTCCTACACACTAATCACTATGTCCGTAGTTTCGGCCGAAATTACGGACGTGTCCTACTCTGTATCACCTTTTTTTTTGGTGGGATGTTAGCAAATAACTTCTCCCGCTCTGGGCGGAGCGGAAGGGCGTGGCAGACTCTTACTGACTAAAACCCACCCGTATTCCTTCAGTTGCCTGTGCGCCAAAGCCACGGTAACTCTTTCGAACAATCCGCGATCGGGGCAGGCATCGGCCCTTTCGGACCCCGTCAATGATAATGACATCTCTTTTAGGCGCGCGTGGAACACGACGCGCCGTCGACCCGGGCCTGGTCCTTACCGGACGGCGAGCTGCACATTGCTTGCCGTCCGCAAGCGCGCGCCTATGGTGGCCGGGAGTCAATCGACTCCCGACGCCCAGGGTGTCTCCTCCTGCGGCGACTAGGGGCGTGAGGGCGCAACGATTGCCTCTCCCTCACACGGTCCGCCCCAATGATCGACCCGTGAGGTTGTTATTATTTAGCCACGAGCCTGCCGATCCACTTTGGGAAAAACAGGCGTAATGTTTTAAACAGGCCAATACTAGTGCTATAGTAGGTGGAGACAACAATACGACAATAAATTAAATAACTGGCAACACCAAAGCATGATAGTATTTTGGAACTATAAAATAAATCCTAGCATCGAAATTAAAAAACCGACCAACTGCGAGTCGGACTCGCGCACGAAAGGTGCCGTACCATTATCTATAAAAACGGCAAAAAAATCATGTCTGTTATATGGGAGCCCTTTAAATATTTATTTTAGTCTGTTTTTTTTTGTATTTGTTGTTATAGCGGCAACAGAAATTCATCATCTGCGAAAATTTCAACAGTCTAACTATCACGGTTCATGAGAAGACTTCTTTAAGAAGAGAGTTCTTTGGGTAAGAAACCCCGGAAAGGGATTTTTTCAAACAAACTAAAAAGTAGTGATGCGTCGACTATGGGTTTTGCCCTCAGAACAATAACTAAATCATTATTCTGAAGCTTTGCCAATCTTTAACTGACTATATTGATTAAACTATTGGATAAATATTTGATAAAATTTTCGTAAGCAGACTGATAACGGCATTAGATATACACATTCTAATTTATTGTCATATTGTCGTCTCCACCTTGTATCTATCATTTCAAGTTATTATAGTGAGTCAACGAAGAGAAATGGGTCATCCAATCTCTTTGGTCTCGTAACCTCTCTTACTGATAAGATTATATTTACGGACAAGGCAAAAGCCCTAGTACTAAACTTATATTCACGTTTTTAACATAACTTATCATCACCCCTATATTCCCCGAAGGGTTAGGCAGAGGTATACCTATAGTACACTCACATTTCGCCAGTTATGTTAAGTCCCATGTAATAGAAGGCGATCCTGTTGCCATCAACCGGGCACAAATCCAGTTGGCTGCTACTGTGAAATTCCAGATCGAAAAACCCATGGTCTAAAAAATCAAGGTCTGGGAGTCATTCCGGGAGTGACACATGCTTACGTCACTATCCGGTTACACTTTATTGCAACAAAGGATTATTATTGAAACATTTTCAGTCACCATTCTGTTAAAAAATATATACTTATAAAGCATTTAAATTGTCGTTTCACTTTGCTAACCAAACGAAACAATTCAATTTAAACATATGCCAACGTAATTGTTAGTTAAAACCTCATTGTTTTATCGGATTAGGACAGGTAATAATGGCGGTTGGGGAGTTATTATTACACACTACTGGTAACATAGCGGTGATGACGTATGCTTGTGTGTCCCACGTGACCACTATGTCTCGGAATGCTATACCTGGCGAGGTATATTACTATACCATGCCCAATAGTAAATAGGTACAAACACACGTATTTCAACAGTAATTTCTGAGATAATTCCCTTAATAGATATGTCTTATTGTACTGTATTGTATACTATTGTAAGTCGCCATATTGAAAAAATGCCTAAAAAAACAGTTTTTTGAGAATATCTCCTTTCCGACTCATTTTACAATGAAAGTAAGTAGTTCGTAATAAATGAAACTAGAGAAAATTTCCTAAATAATAGTTTGAGCGTACGAGCGCCGCAAAGTCTATTGCAACCCGCGTTTTTCCCAAAAAAACTCATTACCACACCACAACGACGAGAGTAAGAAAAATATCGATACCGGAAATATGAAATAACGTAAGGGACAAAACGAAGGTTTTCAGGAGAGCAAAA
Organism: Dryobotodes eremita; assembly: GCA_917490735.1. NCBI lineage: Eukaryota > Metazoa > Arthropoda > Insecta > Lepidoptera > Noctuidae > Dryobotodes > Dryobotodes eremita. The sequence goes on along the minus strand of OU823269.1, from coordinate 11,026,773 downwards.
ATAAGATATTTTTTTTACAAAACTGACTATAATTTTTTAACTATGTGTTTTATGTAAAAAGTGTCTAGGACAAAGTTTCTTAGATTTCTACATTCTTTTAAACTAAAACAGCAAATATTTAATAAAGCCTATAGTTTTAAAGATAGCATGTCCCTTACGTTAAATAATAATGAGTACGAGTGTCATACGTTAACAAAATTTGAGATTTAAATGAACAGCATTGACGTAAGGGACATTATAGGAAATAAACATTAAGAGATTTTCAAAGTAAAGGTTTTTTAATGGTGTACTCTATATTGCTTATGCTGTTAACAAATTAAAAAAAATAGAATTTAATATATTCATGGCCTACAATACCTATGCAATATAGTTTAAAACTAGTTGCTGACATAAAAGGATAAAAATAAACGAATAAAATAGATCAAAACTTTTATTTGTTCTCACTAATCCTCTTTTAAAAACGCAATTAACAAAAATGTATGTATGTTAATTAAATTATGTTATATGTTCATGTTCATATGTGTATGTTCAATATAATTAAATTCTGTTTTAAATCGAAAACAATAAAAAGTAGCTATTTAGGTTTTCCAAAAAATAGTCTTATTGTCCAAAGAAAAAATAAAATTCGTTTAAAAAAAAATACAAAATCAACAAATCAGTCTTCTTATGTAAAAATAAATAAAATAAATAATAATCATCAAACAAAAGAACAAATTAACTACTTCCTCAATAGAAAGCCTTAAACTTTTTAAAGCTTTTATCTTCATTTCTTAAAATATCATCTTCCTGAATCAAATGAGAAGAAGATGCAACTAGTTAAAAAATATGCATGTTGGCTGATGAATTAAGGACCCCTGCTTCTGAAGTAACGCTATGATTTGTTTAATTCAAATTGGATTGAAATGATACTGCAGAGTTTTGTGTATTGTGTGGTAGTGTAAATTAATGGAATATGGTTCTCCAGCGATATCAGTGTCAATGCTATGTCTGGAGCTGCGTCTTTATCCTGTTGATGTACATCGCTTGGAATTATTGGATTTGAAAAAGTATCGGCAGTGATATTTATTACTAATACTAGCGACCCGCCCCGGCTTCGCCCGGGTAGCAAAGAATAATATAATATAGCCTATGTCACCGGGAGATAGTGTAGCTTCCCAACAGTAAAGAATTTTTGAAATCGGTTCAGTAGTTTCGGAGCCTATTCAATACAAACAAACAATCATATCTTTTCTCTTTATAATATTATTTCACTGTATTTCGTTTATTACAAAATATATTTAGGTTATACCTTAGCCTCAGCAACACGTGGTGGTTATGCTATTAAATTGTAGCTTATATGAAACGTTTGTATTTTTAACATAGCGCTATCTATTGAATACTTACTAAATCCAGTCAACAGATATCGCCATCTGTTAGAATCGTTTAGAGCTAACAGATAATAGTGACTGTCAAACAATAGACAAATAATTTTCAATAAAATAATATTGCGACTATAAATTGAGATGTAAGCTATCCTATCTTTCAAGTTGGATCAAATTGCACACGGTGTGCAAATCAAATTTAAAATCCGTTCAGTAGTTTAGGAGTCCATCGCGGACAAACAACGTGACACGTAATTTGTATATATATAAAGATGTTATCGTTAAAAGGTTCCTTTTCAATAATGGTATAAACATCTGGTTTGTATGAATAGGGTATTTCAGCAACACACGTGGAATTATTTGATACGTAGCTTTTTCCATCAGAAGGAAAAGATCCAAAACTGTCACGATTTTCTAAGAAAAATTAATGGGATCGAAACAGAGAAGGAGTTGACGTATTTATAATTTCATATCCCATATCATTTTTTATACTCATCTCATTACTACTATTCGGGATAACCGCGTTTGTTTTCATTGGTTGAGTCTCCATTTCTGTATTGCTATTCTCTATTATACTTTCCAATGAATTTATTGCACGTTTTTCATGGTTTGCAGAAGAATTAGACCTGTTAACAAACAATTAAATTATTGAATACCATCGTCTAAAAACGTAATTTAAAACGTAAAGGACAGCGGTGTAATAAACTACGGTTAACAATTTAACGTAAGGGACCTTAATAGTGTGGGTTTCAAATGACAAAAGTAACTTCAACAATAAATAGCACATTTTATCGTTATGAAATGAATAGTGTTAAATATTATTATTTTGTAGCTACATATTTGCATTTCTTATAACAATTCTACTAACATTAATAAAATAATGTTTTTTATTACAGCAAAAATTTACGTAAGGGACGTAGGTAACGTAAGCCAGAAATGTCAGTTACAAAAACAAAAAACAATTTAATGTTTTTGTGGCTACGACTGTCGAAGATATACGAATAACTTACAAATATTTTACGTAATGGAAGGTTTATTTTTATTAGGATTCGAATTATTGTATCTAATACACCAATTTTTTATTTACTGATCTCCATTCATGACTAAACAATAATTTACCAAAAGTAATGTAAGGGACATGGTATTTGTACCTACTCAGGGAACACTAATGTATAAGACAATACTAAAATATCTCAAATTATGGAATAACTTATGGGACCTGTTGTAAAATGTACTCGATTTTGTTTAAATGTAAATACCAAATACTGCGAGTAAAGTGACTTACATTAGCTTTTATTAAAATATTAATTTAAAATGTCATATACAGCCAATTTCTATAAAAAAAATGCACTGAGCCTGCGGAAAATATGTGATGTAAGGGACATTTTCTTTGAGATATCAAGATTTTAAATATACCAATCGTTAGAGCAAGAAATTCCGAATCCAACGATATATATAACTCATTTTCGACAAAATGTCCCTTACGTTATTTCATATTTCCAGTATCGATATCTTTATTGAAATAGTAAATCTGATGTAGATAATGTTTTAACTCGTAGATCGTGGAGCAGATATCCTCTACAACTATTGCTGCAGCTGTCTTTAAAATACGCCGACGGATGGTACTTAATCATACGGTAACAATTTTGACTTTACGGTAGTAGGTAAAGTGCGCGCCAAATAAGTCTTCGCGCGGCAGAAATCGGAAATAATCGTTTGCCGCCATCTTGACGTTTATATCAGTTGTCAAGAGAGTCTGCTGTTTTACCGTTTTTTCTCAATATCATTATGCCGAAAGTAATGAAAGGGCTGACAGGGATATAATGTTGGAAGGTCAAACGTCGCGCACCAACTTATCTTGCGCGCACTCTAGATACTTATAAACCGGTGTCTTAAATTTAAATGTCGCAGCATCATGCTGAGATAGGGGCCTTTTGGCCTCGTACAGGACTTTCTGTTGTTATTTTCTTATTTAATTTTGTTTTATTTAATTTTTTTGTTTTTAAGAGTGTGTTTAGTTTAGTTTGTGATAATCCTGTGCGAATCCCAATAAATACATTTTCTTTTAGTTGTTTCGTATTTATTCCGCACTAGCTGCGCTCCGCGGTTTCACCCGTATAAGTCTCGATCCCATGGAAATATCGGGATAAAAAGTATCCTATGTCCTATTTCTGAAAACCAGCGCTGGGGGTCTGTCTCGCATATGGTCGTAGCATTATGCTGAGCGATTGCCGTTTTGCGTGAATGTGACGCATATTTTCCCCCAACTCGTTCTTTTTTGTGTTTGTGTGTTTTTCCTTTACGTCATGTTTCCCGCAAATAAACGTATATTCTTTCTTTCTTTCTTAATCCAGGTCATGGTATACCAATGTGCTAAATTTTATTCAAATCCGTTCAGTCGTTTTAGTTTGAAAGCGTAACAAACAAACATACAAATCTTTTCTCTTTAAAAATATTAGTTTAGCGACATAAGCGAGGCATCTTGTTTTGTGATAAATAAATAAAAACAAGTCTGCGAACACTGGTCGAATTAGATATGCTGATTAAAATCAAATTGATTTATTGTGTTTCGATGCAGACTCAGGTAGGTAAGTCAATTAAATTCAATCGTGTTATTTTAAAATCGTGTAGAGACAAAATAGGAGAAATATTGAACTGATACTCTAAAAACTTATTAACATTCTAATGATGTACGCTTTTTTAAAATTAATTAACCTGTTATAGAGGTATGAGGAACAGGGTGTAAAGTTCACTCATACTGTATGGAAAAGGGAGGATTTTCCGTCCAGAGGGGTGTCGTGTCTGGTGGGCAACTGCCCGACGATTGATGTCGGGACGTTGTATATATGCTAGTTGTGCGGTAAAGTCTGCTTGCGCGATGCAGGATTTTGCGTGACGTCAGTGTGACGTGTAGATCGCATGTGGCGATGTAGATACCGCTACACTCTAAAAACTTTTTGGGCTTTCACATAACATAACATCACACCTGTATTCCTCGAAGGGTTAGGCAGAGGTGTACCTATAGTACACCCACATTTCGCCAGTTATGTTTAAGTCCCATGTAATAGGGGGCGAGCCTATTACCATCAACCGGGCACAAACCCAGACTCCGGGCTGCTACTGAGAAATTCCAGATGGAAAAACCAAATAACACTTTGCCCGACCCGGGAATCGAACCCAAGACCTCATGCTCAACAGTACCGCTTGCGACCACTAGACCAACGAAGCAGTTGGTTGGTTTGGGCTTTCAATGATGCACTTTTTTTTAAAGATGACCTTCTTTCTTAAGTTTCTGGCCTTTCTTCAGTTGGTCGCTGTAACTAAGCAAGGGTACAGTCGCTAGCTGGTCAAGCTAAACGAAACTGTCAAATTTATCGAAACAATTTTAAACCTTAACGTGTTGATGATTAAGTTCAATATCGAATGAGAAAATCTGACAGCTTGTGGTAAATTGATGTGCTGCCGACTGTACCTAAACTGATCAAACGGGTTAGGTTAGGTCAGAACTGTGACTGACCTACATGGGGTAACAGTTACTTGGCTATCTAGTATTTTTACTCCAAAATAAGGAATTTGAGGTTCGATTTTCTTTTTTTAAACGTTGCCCCACACTAGTAATTTCTCCTGTATTGTGGGTGCGTTTACAAACATTCAAACTCACATACACAAACAGCCAGACCCGGAACAACTACTTGTAGGTCATACAAATATTTGTTCCGTGCGGGAATCTAACCCGCGACACGCAGCGCAGCAGTCAATCGCTTAACTACTGCGCCAACCGTGTCGTCAAATTCGCCGATTAAATGATCCGTATAGATGCAAAAGCAGCAACATCCTATTTTTCAATGATAACAGCTTTGAATGCAATCTGTCAGTGTCAAATCAGCTTCATTATTTGACTTAATAAGTTTGCAGCAAAAACGGCAACATGCCATTCAAAATAACTGTTGAAATTATAGGTTTGCAGCAAAAACGGCAATCTCCATTAGTAAGTGCACCGTTTTGAAATCAAAAATATTCTATTCGCCATATTGGTTTATCTGGATGTTGCTGCTTTTGCCTTTGACTCAAATGCCAAAAAATAGCCCTGCTAGCCTAGGTAATATTCTATTAAAATATTCTGACATAATGGAGTTATCATTAGCCATAACAAGCAATTAGGAGCCTGATATTCGAACCTGTGTTACTTGTTAGTCCACCTAAGTTAATTGGACAAGTGTCAGCTAGTCAGTGTGACGTCATTCTTATTTTTTTATAATATTAACGCGATTAAAACACTAAAAATTGTATTTTAGCTACTTTCCGGTACTTTACGCCACATAATTGTGACTTTTAGGTAAAAATGGTCACTTCGTGGGTACGTAACGTTTTACTAGAGGGGAGGGGGGTACAGAAAAACGTTACGGCGCGTTATATGGGGAGGGATTATATGGGGGGTCAAATAACTCAAAAAATTGCGTTACGTAATACTTGAACGCTCCCACACTATCACAATCTGAATCATTTTGAAGCCTATTGTTGATCCATTGCTTCATATGTTAGAAAAATTTGTCTGCTCAACAACGTAAATAACGCAATGAATGTTGTTGAACTGTCAAAATGAAACCCATTCCTACTGTTAGTGTGTTACGCAATTACCCTGCTGTTTTGGCTCATCGAAGGGTCCATGCTGGCCAACAATAGGAACAATTGTCTTAGTTGGCATCTATATGCCGACCTATTGGGAGAAGTGTGTCCATGGAGTATCTAGCCCGTTCTTCTTCATAGAGATCTACGTTTTGGACTGGGCATTTAGTTTCAAGTTCAACTTTCTGACTAACTGACCGACATCCTATCTGTTCAAAACTGCTGTAAATAGTTTAATTTAAATAAATGTTTTGAATTTGAGTAATTAGTCCTCATTACGCACAAGATTTTAGACCGCAAGCTAACTTTAATAGCGTTCCATACGAATGTGCACATTTTTCTTATGAGATCTATTCATATTCTTATAAAACTCTCGCTTTACTTAGCAAAGTCAAGTCTAAGAGCGATTTGTGAACCTGCCCTAAGGCTGACATCTATAAACAGTACTTAGACTTTACTCAAGCTAAGTTTCATACGAATATGAATCTTATTCCTATGATTTTAAAGTTCATACTCCTTTCAAGTGAATATGACCAACTTCAACGTCAGTAATTTGTTAAAACAAACACAAAAAATGGATTTTTAAAAACATATATTTTTATTAATGTTAAAAAATATTTACATTTTGTAATACATTTGCTAACACAGTACTATCTAATATAATTAATGCTATGCTTCTGCTATCTCCTGTGTGCTAAACGAGGATGAAGCAATCCTTAGTGCTAAAATGTGAGGGAGACAAACTTCAGAGATTTTGGTGAAGAATAGGTGATTTTTCCAGACCTGGCGACGCGGAGATTTCACTGCCAAACAAATATCAACCTTGCACGAGTTGAAATAAAGTTGAAAATAAATAATCTAACTCTCTCGGACTACCTGAAGTTTATTGTATTTTTTTAGTTACTTTATTTCAACTGAAACAAGGTTGGATATTTGTTTGGCAGAGAAAACCGTGCATCATTCCACTTCGCCAGGTCTGCGTCGACCCTGTCTCTACGTCTTTCTGTGTTATAATAAAAATATATTGTACACCATCGTTAGGTTAGTGAAGGATGGAATATTTCAGTAATGTCAGTTAATGGGCTTTTATGTCGTCACAATAATCTCTGACAATACTCCTTCATTAGAAGGTCATGGTATTTCTCATAGACAGTTATCAAGTTTTTGGAACGCAATCAATCAGCTTGCCCTTTCTTAACAACATATGTTGGGATCGTCTTCCAGTCTTGCCGGATGGATTGCTTTTGCGGGTGGGAAGATGTAATTCCAAGCTGGTAAATTGGGGCTACCTCGACGGAACGGCAGCTGGATGTGGATGTGGAGCTATGTCGCAAATTATGCTCCACCTTCTATCTTGCCCTCTGTGTCCCAAAACTTGCAGTCAAAGTGACCTCTGCGCTGCCACCGATGACGCCCCGTGGAAGTGGCGAAGTTTTGGGCCAACAAAATATGAGAAAAGTCGTGCCAGCGACACGAAGAAGACCGGATGCAGCTGAATACCAGTATTTTTTTTACTTGGAGCGACTGCCTATCTGATCCAGTTCCTGGGTAACACAATACCCCTTGGTAAGTCATACATTTAGTTCAAATTCCATTGCAGTTCGTGTGTTGACATAGACATGTTCTCGTCTCTACGGGTACATACCGAATAACGCCATAATAGCTCACAGCGCTCACATCAATCATTTGCATTCTGATTTAGATATCGCGATTATGACAGCTGAGAGCTGTCAACAAATCGGAACGCTCGTGAACTCGCTCACATTGCGAAAGAAAGACTGGTTTTTGTTTTTGCAAATGGAGGTTCATCATATTGGCACTTCTGTTTTGTTGGTTGAGATGTATGAGACCACAGACGCGACTCAAAACAACTCAACAGCACAACGCACAACTGTCATTTTTGACAGCGCTCAGTATGACATTAGGACACGGTCGGCGTTATCGCAAGATGGCGCATGTCATGACGTCTTCTATGACGATTTACGGGATATCGTTATCGCGCTCACGCTAATTCGGAACGGGTGTAGGCACGCTCAAATCGATAGCAGTGCAATTCTGAACGTATCCTATCTTGCACTTGTAGTTTGATAGTGACAGGAATAATACTTAGCCGTACGTGCTAAGTACCGTTTATAGATCTCGGCCTAAGTTGGTTTCAAGTATTTAGTAGTATAATTCTAATCGGGTGCTTGTCAAATTTATTGATGATTGCATGCAGTGTTGTTATAATCACTCAGAAGGATGATTCTTGACAACCAATCTTACCAAGGCGTATCGTGTTACCAGTCAGATAGGCAGTTGCTCCGTGTAAAATACTGGTATTCGGCTGCATCGGGTTAGACTGAAAGGCGCAACAAAATAGTTGGAAAAAGGCAGATTGACTGACTCAGAAGAACGTTTACTGTCAAATAATTCTACACAAACAAAAGTACAAACCTACTTACAGAAATAAAATCATTTATCTAGATAGACAGAATCCATCTCGATCTGAACTTTGTCTCACTTACACAAGTTCGCCAACCCATCCGTAAAAATTCCTTTGACATCAGTCCAGTTCTTTACGAAAAAGGTAGAGTCGCCAGCACATCGAGTTACCACAGTCAGATTTTCACATTCGATTTTGAACTTAACCCTCGACATTTGCAGACATTTTTCGAGCAGTGGTGGCCTAGTGGTATCGGCCCCGACTTATGAGTTGTAGGTCGTGGGTTCGATCCTAGGCCGGCGCTTTACTTTGTGTATTTAATTTCATCACCACTGCTCTCAAAACGGTGAAGGAAAACATCGTGAGGAAACCGGTATGTCCTAGAACCAAAAATTCAAAGACATGTGACATCTACCAACCCGCACTGGGCCCGCGTGGTAGATTACAGCCCATTCCCTCTCACAGAGAGGAGGCCTGTATCCCAGCAGTGGGAACATTATAGGCTGATTATCCCTCGACATTTTATGGTTTAAAATCGTATGGAGAAATTTGACAGTTTTGTGTAGCTTGACCTGCTGGCGATTGTACAAAGATTAACATAATTTTATGGGCTAGTTTAATATACATTTTATTTTATTTTGTATGGGGTGTTTAGGCTACGTATGGCGCGGTCTGTATTCAAATCGGTGGCATTTTTATATAAACTTAGGGCTGAATTTTCAACGGTCAGATAGTCCTTTGAGAGTTATTTTACCTGACAGCAGCAAACCAACAGCAACCTTATTGTAACGAGGATAAAGATTACTATGATTTTGACAGACGTGTCAGTGGGGGCAACCCAAAAGCAACCTTATTGTAACGGTAATAAAGATCACTATGGTTTTGACAGACTTGTCAGTGGCGGCAAACCAAAAGAAACCATATTGTACCGAGAATAAAGATCATTGTGACTCGTAACAGTGATACATTAGAGGTAAAGTAACTGTGAAAGGACTGAAATTTGTATCTAAAGAATAAATATGATAGTTGAACATATTTTCCATACAAAGGCTGTCAAACCGCCATATTTATTTTTCGGATAACAGTAATCTGAAGATTGAAATAATGGTCCGTAGGGTAGGTATTAATAAATTAGGTACTTCATTTGAGAATTTCTTATAAATGTCGTATTACTAATATTTGATATAATTATATAAAGAAAATAATTGAATTTCAAACGTGCGGTGTATGTAGGCCAATATTTATATTTCATTTTCAACATACGCCCTGAGGGCAAAATCTAAAAAATTGTACTTAAAAACTTCATACATTCTATAATTGATAATGAACTCAATAAAGCATAAAATAGAGTTCAAAATAACGTGCAAGATATGATTCCCTGTGGCGTGTGCCTGCGCATATTTTCGACACTTAAAAAAGAAACTCAAATGAGAACAATTTAAATTCGGACTGATAAATGAATGAATAAAACCAACAATAGCCCAACGGTTAAGACATCGAACTGTCAATCGCAAATTCAATGCCCACCCGATACACTATTGACGTGAACCCCCTAGCATAGCTAGAAGGGGTAAACAGGAATACTAATAATGTAAATAATTCTTCCTAACTTCTTTAAAAATAAGGCAGTTTTATAATTGAGGCTATGAGAGCCAGAGTGGCCTAACTAGTTAAAAAATAGTTTTCAGTAGTAAGGAAAAAACATAAGCCCTGATTTCAAATAATTTAAACTAAGCTAATTTATAAATTAGCTAATTTAAATACTAAATTTAATTTAAAAAAAAAAACTAATTTGTAGGCCACTGTGGCGCTATCACTTTTACCGCTTTTAGAGCAGTTTTGTTTTGAAAAAATGACAGTTAGGCCACTCTGGCTCTCATGACCTCAATAAACAGTTCACTAGCGTTGCTCGCGACTTCGCCCGCGTTTCAATCTATACAAGGCGTACCTGAAATAACTGAAAACCTCATATGGAGTCATTGTACTCACCATTATGAGCAATTTTTACCTATAATCATCTACCTAGCCTTTTTCTAACTTTGTTGGTGTTAGCTTCCAGTCTAACCGGATGCAGCGGAATACCTGTATTTTACTTGGAGCGACAAATGATTTTATTTCTGTAAGTAGGTTTGAACAAACACTTTTACACGTCAATCATATTTGCAAACTAGATGAGGTCGGCGTTTCCTATCTGACTACTCTGAGAAGAAAGGCCGAAACAAACTCAGAGGTCATAGTCTCTTTTAAAGTCCAGACATAATCTTGGTCAGATCATGTGAAGATCATGTAGATTTGTATGTGAAATGGTCTTTTGAGGAAAAACAACACAGATTGAGTGGACCTGTCCAGTCAGTGCACGCATTTGTCAGTAATCGTACTGCTCAACTTAGAACTTAAGGAGCTCAACGATTCGACGAACAATACCAAAGAACTGCCTATCTGATCTTCATAACCCAGTTACTGGGTAATAGGATACCACTTTGTAAGACTGGTTATCAGACTCGGGCTTCTGACTACCCGTAACGACTGCCAAAAAGATCTTCAAATGACAGTCGGGACGTGCTTTCCGAGGCACGGGGGGTTCTCGATATGTAATGGATGGTCACCCATCCACGGACCGACCTTGGCAAGCGTAGCTTAACTTTCGATCGACGCGTGCGGCTGTTAATACTTACCTACAACAGCTTTTATTATGAGACCAAATCTGTAATATGAAAAAATCTGATGTTCCCTATATTTTATTTTATTTATTCGGGAAAACATACCCGATTTTGATCCCCCCTCCCTTCTCCTTTTGGTGCCTGATTTTGTCGAGTTATGCGAACATGAATGTACGGAGCAACTGCCTTCTTAAGGTCATAGCACACAGTCATATCAACTCGGAAAGGGATCGTCACCGTACCGCTTTTCGCCTCGCCGTCAAACAGGCGTCAACCTAACGTAACCAAAGCGGATCAGCAGGCGTAGCATGACGCTTTCTATTTCTTGGAAGACAAGACATAGCTATTTCTATACAAAGTGACATTTCATTTCTCCATTTCTGACATCGCACCGTAAAAATCCTTCTACAATACGTCATTTTGTCTTTCGTTTTTACCGATCGTTGTCTAGGTCCTTTTATATGTACATTCTATTTTTTTTAATCTATCTCTATTTCAAAAGAAAGTTTTCTATCCCAAACGTCAAAATCACACTGACAACTGACAGTTGTCTAAGGTGGTGAAGACAATTTTATTTTGTAATCTCCATGCTAAAGAGAGTAGAAAACTATTTACTCGACGGCCACAAAGTATAAAAATGGAATGGAAAAATTGAAATTTTCACTTTTTATAAGGAAAATGTGAAAAATTATGACCTACATCTACGACGCCGCATCTATGCGCACGCATACGCATCTATGACGCCGCGCTTACGGCTCGCCGACCGAATGACAGCACGTGTGGCAACAGTAGTGTGCTGCAGGCCGCGGGGGGGGGGGGGGGGGGGGCAATGGTGGACGAAGAGACGTAAGCGCGGGAACTGCGAATTGACCACGCGGTGCACCGCGGTTCGTGAGCTTGTTCCGAGGCGAGGCGATTACGTTCCAATTCCGATTAGTGTGCGTTGCAGTAGGGAGTTTCATACAAAGAATACTGAATGGCTCGAGTTGATACGGTGACGATCCCTTTCCGATTTGATATGTGTGCTAATTCATTTATGCGCGTTTTAAAGGTTTGATAATAGTAAAAGGTTTTCATAATGATAAAAACAATGACCTCTTTTTAGGTTGTCAGTTATTTCAAGTACACGATGTTCATGTAAAGTCACTTTTTATGTCTGTCTGCGTAACCGCTTAAGAATGATTTCCACCAAACGGCTCGCATCGTATCGGATCGGAAAGGATACGAACGGATGCGGCTACAGCCGATCGCGTCCGGCAGCATGTCGACGCATACGATCGGCTCCGTACCGTTGCTTGCGAACGTATCCGTTTCTGCGCCTAGTCAAATAGTTTCATTCCTACCGTGTTGACGTGCGGATGACAGGCGAACGGAGCCGATCGCGCGCCGCAGCATACTTTCGGCTACGATCGCGTGTCGCGGAAGACGCCCGCGGTCAAGCTGCTGTGCGCTGCTTGGTAATATAGATTTTAAATACTGTGTACACGATTTAATATCGTTTAAATATTTTAAAATCCGTTCCGATCCGATGCGATGCGAGCCGTTTGGTGGAAAACAACCTTTACTTCATCAACTACACAATGGATTTTGATGCGGATTTCATAATCATTTAGACAATTTATTCAAGAAAGTTTATGTGTAAAATACATGTATATTTACTTATATTATAATACAGAATCTCTATTTTTCTCAAGTCGTATGAACCGTGCCAAGCCGGGGCGGGTCGCTAGTAACTTTAAAGATCTTAGCACTGTGAACGAAGTCACGAGCAAAACTTAGTTAATAATAAGTATTGCATTGATCTGGCAGCTTAATATCAACTATCGGGCGATAGTGGCGCAACTATCGGGCGACAGTGGCGCAACTATCGGGCGACAGTGGCGCAACTATCCGGCGAAAGTGGCGCAACATTCGTATAAAACGTTGATAAAGCACGTTGCATCCTTGCGTTGCGTTCTCTGGCCACACTAAGGCGAATCCCGCGCAGGAAGCGGGCCTCTGCGCGCGTCGATTCTTTCAATGACTAGGAAGTCACGCGACCTTTCGCGCCGGTTTAAACTCTCCATAAAGGTTAGTTGCCACAATCGAAGCGAGCGAATGTCGTCCCGCTCCCCGCGCGAGATTCGCTTCAGTTTGAACAGGGCTTTACAATTGCATTGACTTTTCTTGAAAATTGTGACACGACGTTTGTTACTTTACCACAGAAATGTGATAATTCTTTGCATAGAAGAGAACCAACCCACAGTGTGGGGGATTACGGTCCACTCTCTCTCAGAGGAGGCCTGTTTCCCAGCAGTGGGGACAGTATAGGCCGATTATAGAAGCGAAATGGGGCTTATTATACACCCCGAATATAGTTTTTTTAACACGTTCGGAGCATAATATTACGCGATTTCGAACCCACTCCGTTTTACACCAAAACGATTTGAGCCAGAGCCAGTTATTGCATTCTAAACTTTATTCCGACACACGTTAAGTTCATAATATAAAATTGACAACTTACGACTCGATTCTGCAGCCACCTTTCGTATTAAGAACTCTAGCATCGTCGGAATAAGGTTCAAAATAACAAGTTCGAATGTTTGGGCTTGGACGAATGTTAGAATTCGTAGTGTATTGAAACGGTATTCATTCAATGCGAAGTTTTATTTCTTAGTCTATGCCATTGCATTGTTGACATCTATTTATTTCATTTAACAAGCCACATTGAAAGTGGATAGTGAAAAAAATACTGGAAAACCAACTTGTGTACAGTACAACTATTTTCTTAAAGTCCCTCGGTAAAAATCGCATTTCTGAATACTAACGAATGCTGATTTCCATGTCCATCAATTATTAGATTTATCGTGTATAATAATTTGAATTCAGAACTAAGTACTTTAATGTTGTTTAGTTTTTGTGAAAACAACAATAAAGTACACAGTTCTCCATAGTTATCTAAAATTTGGTGGACATGGAAATTAGCATTTCTTTTGTATTCGAAAATGCGATGATCCCCGAGGGACATTAAGAAAATAGTTGTACTGTACATGTTACCGTATGATTGTGAACACCGTTAGTTATAACATATCTCGCGAGGTTTTAAAATGTCGATAAACTGTGTACTGTACCATACTGCTTACAATATAAAGTATTAATGTTCGATAGTTTATAATCTATCGATGTCAAACCGTCAAATTGTGAACGAACCTCCACTTACCGACAGGGTTCACAATCTGTCCGATTTTATCAACCGTAAATTTGTGAACCGGCCCGGATTTGTCGGTTTTGGCAGTAGCTGAAATTGTCGCAGTAACTAAGTTAGGGCACCCCGACAAACGATGTTAGGTTAGGTTAGAACTGTGACCCACAGCGCGCAAGCCGAGCGAGCGAAGCGAGCGGTGCCGCGGTAGCAGCCGGCGAGGGCTACTTCTATAGAGGTATGAGGAACAGGGTGTAAAATTCATTCATACCTCCATAGAAAAAGGAGGATCCTCCGACCAGACGGGTGTCGTGTCTGGCGGGCAACTGCCCGACGTTTGATGTCGGGAGGTTGTATATATGCTAGTTGCGCGGTAAACTTTGCTTGCGCGATGCAGGATTTTTGCGTGACGTCAGTGTGACGCGTAGCTCGCATGTGGCGATGTAGATACCGCTACATTTCCAAGTTGGTCGCAGCTATTTAGCTATTTAGTATTAGCGCAACGTGCGTTTCGTCGCATGCAAGTTTGATACCAGTCCAAAATTTGACGGTTTGCCATGGACATATTATAAACTCTCTAAAAAAAATGTAAATCGTTTGTTGCAGTTCACAATTTATCGACAGCCACGAAAAAAAAAAACTTACAATGTTCACAATCATACGGTGAATACACATCAACAGCAAGTTGATCCTTAGGTCCATCAGCGAAGACGCTACTCAAAAGTAACCACAAACTACAATTTCGTGCAAAAAAATCGACCTACCCCGTTCTCTTCGATTTGAAACAAGATAATTCAACGAGTTTAATTAACAATGCACTAAAACCTTTCTAATGTATAAAGAGTATTTGTGAAGAAATTCTCAAAACTGTTTCATTAGTACTTACTTACGGGCCGAATAAAGAACCTCCATTTTTTTGTCGGTTAAATTTCAAGTTAAATGATGAATAAACGAACAGTAATAAACAAAATTATGCTTTTGTCAACTACACAGACAAAAAAAAAGTCACGCAATTTTCTCATTACTGACAAATGCGTGCACTGACTGGACAGGTCCACTCAATCTGTGTGGTTTTTCCTGAAAAGACCATTTCAGACACAAATCTACATGGTCTTCACATGATCTGACCAAGATTATGTCTGGACTTTAAAAGAGACTGTGGCCTCTGTGTTTGTTTCGGCCTTTCTTCTCAGAGTAGTCAGCTAGGAAACGCCGACCTCATCTAGTTTTTAAAATATGATTGACGTGTAAAAGTGTTTGTTCAAACCTACTTACAGAAATAAAATCATTTATCATTTATCAAACAAAAGCGAGTGACGAGATCATCTGTAGGATCGAGTCGATCTTGTCAAGAATATTGCTTTTATCAAAGTATAGGGGTACGTGTAAACAAACTTAATCTTACCTACGTTCACACAACATAAAATAAACATCATAATTTTTGAGATATCGTCTCTCAAATATAGAGCATTGGGTGGGCCGATTTTTTTGCACGCAAGTGTAGTTGATACCGCGTTAGTAAATCGTGTCGTGTACAGACCGCCATTAAAATACTAGTGTTGTGACATTCTGGTTACTCATTGGTCAGTTTAGATTGTACCAAGTTACTTTAAAGTAGTGCCGTGGACGGATTTTTTGATTCGGTGAATCAAAACTCGTTCCTTCTCTTAATATCAAGAGGCCTTTGCCTTGCAGTGTGATAGTTATTGGTTAATATAGTTGGGATAGTTATAAAACTTCTTTTTCTGCCACTGCGTGGCAACTGCGTGACGACTGCGTGGCAACTGCGGGGCAATTTCATGACAACTGCGTGTCAACTGCGCGACGACTGCGTGGCAATTGCGTGACAACTGCGTGGCAACTTTTTCTTCATGTTTTCTTGCATGTTTTCGTTTTCTTCTGTATCAGTAATACAACTCCATACAAATGTGTGTGTATTGCTTGTACTGTGCGCGTACGCTACAGGTTTTCGTGTAAGAAATGCAGGAGCGTCGCTTCGTAGTGCTTCGCTGCGTGCATCGCGCGGAGCGAGTGTCTCTCGCCGGGGTATACCTGTGGGGACAACGACATAAATAAATAAATTTAAGTACATATAAACTCACGCGTCTTCTTCACGGGGATGGGCAGAAACTACACAACACCATTTTTTTATTTTTTTGGGTGGGAAATCATCAAATGACCTCTCCCGCTCTGGGCGGAGCGGCAGGGCGTGTCAGACTCTTAGTGACTAAAACCCACCCGTGTTCCTTCAGTTGCCTGTGCGCCAGGGCCACGGTTACTCTTTCGAACAATCCGCGACCCCGGCATGCACACAACATCATCTGCTACGATTCTGACATAATCATCTAACATCTCGTTTCTTTAGAAATTATTTCAAATGTGTTCAGTTTACTAAATAAATTGAAACAATTTAATTACAGCATTACATAATAACACCAATATTCAATGCATTATGCATATCATTGAATTCGTTGATAAGAAATTACGCCTTGCTTGCGTGATCCAATTGATATACATGGTGGCAGGGACATCGACGGGCAACCTGTTACCATGGATTCAGTACACGATTCTGATCACCCCTGCGTTGAATATTTTCGTGGGTTATTAAAAAAAAAAAAAATTGTTGTTTCATACATTTTGACTTTTCTATGAAACAGCAGATATATTTTTTATAACCGACGAAAATTTCTACGCTAGGGGGTCTAGAATCTGCCGGGGTCGCGGATTGTTCGAAAGAGTTACCGTGGCCCTGGCGCACAGGCAACTGCAGGAACACGGGTGGGTTTTAGTCAGTAAGAGTCTGACACGCTCTTCCGCTCCGCCCAGAGCGGGAGAGGTCATTTGATGATATCACATCCCAAAAAAACAAAATATGCGGTCTAGAATCATGTGCTGAATTCTTGGTTATATTATTATTAACTTATCAATTACAAAGATATTAGATACTTTTACTGGGTTGCCATTGTACGTTCATGAAAATAGGACGGTGCACAGTTCGTCCCTATAAGAGACAAGAAGAACAACATACTTCGACACAAGCGAAAATCTACTTTCTATCCCAAAATAGTCACCGCATTCCATGTGTTTATCTCTGCCACGAGCACACACTACCGTGGCATTCAGCAAGCAGTTTAACACGCACCAACTTCTTCATCACTCTCACTCACACACCCACACACACACCCCTACACCCACACACACCCCCACACCCACACACACACCCCCACACCCAGACACTCACACACCCAGACACACACACCCAGACACTCACACACCCGTCTGTTTATCTCTGCCACGAGCACACACTACCATGGCATTCAGCAAGCAGTTTAACACGCACCTACTTCTTCATCACTCTCACTCACACACCCACACACACACCCCTACACCCACACACACCCCCACACCCACACACACACCCCCACACCCAGACACTCACACACTCACACACTCACACACACACACACACTTTACACTCAAACTCCTTCCTATAAGTAAAATGGAAATTATTGTCTAGTTTTAGTTTTCGGAGAACCATAATTATGTACTTCGGGCGGAGACCTAGTGGCTGCAATACAGGGTTTGGCTTAGCTTAGGCACCAGTCTCTCACAATATCTTTCTTTAAGCCCTGACTGGACAATATTGTGTTTTGCTATCTTTTATATATATAAAAATTACGTGTCACGTTGTTTGTCCGCGATGGACTCCTAAACTACTGAACCGATATTAAATTTGATTTGCACACCGTGTGCAATTTGATCCAACTTGCAAGATAGGATAGCTTACATATCAATTTATAGTCGCAATATTATTTTATTGCAAACTATTTGACTATTATTTCACAGTCACAATTATCTATTAGCTCCAAACGATTCTAACAGATGACGATATCTGTTGACTGGATTGAGTAAGTATTCAATAGATGGCGCTATGTTAAAAATACAAACGTTTCATATAAGCTACAATTTAATAGCATAGCCACCACGTGTTGCTGAGGCTAAGGTATAACCTAAATTTATTTTGTAATAAACGAAATACTGTGAAATAATATTATAAAGAGAAAAGATATGATTGTTTGTTTGTATTGAATAGGCTCCGAAACTACGGAACCGATTTCAAAAATTCTTTCACTGTTGGGAAGCTACACTATCTCCGGGTGACATAGGCTATATTATGCTTTGCTCCCCGGGCGAAGCCGGGGCGGGTCGCTAGATATTTTATAAGGATATTGTGGTGAGAAAATAAATAAATATTATTATTATATATACCTGTACTCGATGCGGTTTCCCGAGCCGCACCAGTTCAGCCGTCAGCGCGGCCGTGTGACAGAAGTGCACGTTCTCATCCGCTAGCCCGTGGATTATTAGTAGTCTGCCTTCCCTGTAAAATAATAACTGCCCCGTTGGTCTCGTCGTTGAAATGTCCGTACGTCACACGATATAAAGCTCGCATTTCAATTCTATATTTTTTTAAACTCAATGAATTTATTTCAAATAAACCAATTACAGGCACTTTTGAATTGTCAAGGGGTCGGCCAGTCGGAAAGGTGAAGCTAGTTGCCCATTCCAAAGCGTAGTAGGTACTATGGAGAAGAACGGGCAGGAAACTCCATGGACTCTCTTTTAAATTAAAATATGTTTATAAAATATTGGTTACATCATTCATGTTGAAATTATGCATGTGAGAACGATGCAGAACGTTTAAAGCGTCCGTAATAAAGAGATAAAAACAATTAAAATATAAATGAAATTAAAATAAGCCGTGGGTGGCAGTTAAGTATTGTGTACATATGTGTAAGCATCAAAACACCATGAAGTTTTCATAGAAATTGTTTTATTAGAGTCGCGTTGGGCCTGTTTGCGGGGAGCCTAAGAGTTACTGGGTTTTCATTACGAAATTCTTACGCCCGGAGTCTGCGTTTGCGCCTATGACATTGGAATTATGACTAGCAAAACGTGACTGTACTTTGACACACTTTTGTTGTTCTTGGAGAATGTAGTCGTGACGATACGTACGTACGTACGTACGTACGTATGTGTGTGTGTGTGTGTGTGTGTGTGTGTGTGTGTGTGTGTGTGTGTGTGTATATGTATATGGGAGTGTGTGTATATGTATATGAGAGTGTGTGTATATGTATATGGGAGTGTCTGTATATGTATATGAGTGTGTGTACGTGTGTGTGTACGTGTGTGTGTATATGTATATGTATATGAGGGTGTGTGTATATGTATATGGGAGTGTGTGTTTATGTATATGAGTGTGTGTGTATATGTATATGTGTGTATATGTATATGAGTATGTGTGTATGTGTGTGTGTATATGTATATGAGTGTGTGTATATGTGGGCGTGTGTATACGTAGGCGTGTGTGTGGGGATGTGTGTATGTGTGTGTGTGTGCAACCTACTGGTCGGGGAAGAAAGGCGCATGTGCGAGAACGCTGGCGCGCGTGTAGGCGTGCGGCGCGCGCGCGGGGGCGCCCATGTAGCGCTCGGTGTACGCGGTGTCGTACAGCCGCCAGCACGTCACGGGCGCGCCCGCCACGCACGCGCGGAACACTGCCGGCCGAGTCGCCAGCGCCAGCAGGGACAGGTAACCGCCTGTACACAACAGAAGAAAGATTAAAAAGAATCATCAAAGATGGCGGCTCTATTCAGGATCAAATAAAATTATCTAGAGAAACTCCGCAGACGTAATGTGTATTGATATCTAAACATGATAAAATAAAAAAGGAATTAACCAGTTTTTTTTTTGTGGACCGCTGTTAGAGTATTCACTTGTTTTAATATCAGTTAATAAAAACAGTTTTGTTTGTGTAAAGTTCACAGACACAGACATGATTAGTATCGATATCTAAACACGATGAAACATATTTTCTCAACTCATACATCAAGTAACAACACTACCAGCGGTCGTTGACCCCTTAAAAAAACACACAAAAGCTTTTTAATTTTAATCGTGTTTAAATATCGATACTCAACATGTCTGCAGAGTTTTGCTAGCTAATTTAATTTGTTAATGACAGTGGGATTTTCAAATAAAAAATGGGAACAAATTATTCATCATTTTCTGGGAGTTTAATTGTTGTAAAATAAAGCTAAAATACTAAGATTCTGAAAATTTTTACACTGGTCATGATCAGAGATCGGATTTTCGGATGCATATTTACCTAAAGTAATTTTTTACCTATGAAAGTATAGAAGCGGCTCCTTAAAATATATTTTTTTTTTTAATCCCGCGATGCCAGGAACACCGAGAATGCATAACTAGTCGGGTGAATACTATGAGAGAGTTCTAAAAAAATATATATAAAAAAGAACCCCGGGATTCTTGGATTGCATAACTATCCAGATGCATATTTATTTAAAATTAATGTTTAACCCCCGTGGCAAATATGTGTATGTAGGGAGTAAGAGGAGGGGTTGTGTGTGTTAGTTAAAGTTAAGATTTATTCGATACAAAAGCGCATTCCATATTAGCCAACGTCTCAAAATTAGGTGAATATGCATCCGAATAGCCGATCTCTAGTCGTGTTGCAGGGTTTTTTAATGCTGTCTCCATCGTGTTACATAGCAAATAAAATAATATTCTATTCATTTCTATGTAAGGTAATTAAAATTAACTGACGCCTCCTTCCCATGGGGGTAGGCAGAAACTACAGAACGCCACCTGCTACGATCCTTACATACATCTTTTGCCTCGTTTACGTTCATACATCTGGTCATACACGCACGCCGGTTGCGAGTACTACGCACCTGACCTTTCTGAAGAACGTCACCAATAAGGTCACTATATGTCCTCCTAGGGCGTCCCCGCCCGGCGTTTCCACTCACATCTGCCTTGTAAATGCCTTTTGGTAGTCGCCTTTCATTCATCCTCTTAACATGACCAAACCATCTAAGCATACTTTTCTTGTAATTTAAATCCTATTCTACTAATATTATAAATGTGAAAGTTTGTGAGGATGGATGGATAGATGTTTGTTACTCTTTCACACAAAAAATACTAAACGGATTTGGATGGAATTACAAACAGAGTTAGTTTATAACTTGGATTAACATGTAGGATACTTTTTATCTCGGTTCCCTTGGGAATAATTTCCGACCTCCATGCGGGCGAAGCCGCGTGCAAAAGCTTGTTAGTGATAATTTGATAAGAACTTACCGTAACTCCATCCGTGTATAGCGACTCTTTCCATGTCTATACAGCCTGTTTCTTTAGCCAGCCATTGTAATACCTCTACCTGTTGAATGAAGGTATTATTTTATTAGAGGCAAAAGAAAACTGTAAGGATCGCAGCAGGTGAAAGAAAGAAAGAAAGAAAGAAAAATATTTGAAAACATTTAGAGTTTTTTTTTTTTATTGTATTTTTTAAGTAACTCCAGTGTTGAGCCACTTACCTGGTCATCCAGCTCGATCTGCCCCAGTTTTCCCTTGATGGCCGCTTCCCACGCGCGGCCCCTGTGTTTAGACCCTCGCGAGTCCACGGCTACTACGTTGAAACCTCGCGCCGCTAGCATATGCATACGGAGTTGACGGATACCCTGCGAATAGATAAATCTAATATATAAAAATCTCGTGTCACAGTGTTTGTTATCGAACTCCTCCGAAACGGCTTGACCGATTTTTATGATTTTTTTTGTGTATATTTGGTAGGTCTGAGAATAGGTCGTAAAGTATATTTCATACCGCTGCGGGTGAAACCGCGGGGCGCAGCTAGTAATATTATAATATCGATAAGTCCGGTGAAAATTAGAAGACGCCGAAAAACATGATTCTGAAAACCTATTTCAATAATTCTAGCTCGAAAACAATATGGATCACCATAACAATTTTTTTTTTGTTTTTTATTTGTAAATAATTTTTCGACAGGATACCTCCGATAAAATGCCCATATTTTAACCGACTTCAAAAAGGAGGAGGTTCTCAATTCGTCTGTATGTTTGTTACGCGATATTTTACGAAAAAACAACCTACTTCCAAAAAAAACACTACAAAGTGAAAAACAACTTTCAAGTGATTTCGGCAGTCGGTGGCAAAAAACGAAAATTATTTTTGAAAATCGGCTGTTTTTTTTCTAAATACCTTTTTGTGTACCTAACTCAACTTTGGTGTCGAAACTTGTAAAATTTCGGTTTTGGATTATTTTGATCTACTTACTTTTGTAGCTGGCTATACCTTATTCTACCATCTGTGCAACTAAATTCTACGTTATTGACTACATATTCAAATAGGCTTTCAGAAAAAAACGTCGTGTTTAACTATCAGATTTTCATCTTTATTTCACAAACATACCTTATAACTATTAGTAACAGTCTGTACTTCAGGCCCTCCATACACATGCAGGACGGTAGGGCTCCGCCCCGGCCGGCCGCAGCGCCATAACGTGCAGTAGGCCGTCGCCCCACAAGAGAGACGCGTCTCGTATATCTGGGGCGGAGGGATGTCTGATATGCTGAGTGAACGTTCTGGAAAGAATTTGATAGTTTCATGAGCTTGTAAATACTCTGGTATACTTTTAAAACCAGAAATGCTGGTATTTGGCTGCATCCGGTAAGACTGGAAGCTGACCCCAACATAGTTGTGAAAGGCTAGGCATATGATGATTGTTGATGACTCATCAAACTAGAGCCCCTACCACGGATGCGTGACGTACACCAGAGGCCCTACTACGGACGCGTGACGTACACCAGAGGCCCTACTACGGACGCGTGACGTACACCAGAGGCCCTACTACGGACGCGTGACGTACACCAGAGGCCCTACCACGGACGCGTGACGTACACCAGAGGCCCTACCATGGACGCGTGACGTACACCAGAGGCCCTACCACGGACACGTGACGTACACCAGAGGCCCTACCACGGACGCGTGACGTACACCAGAGGCCCTACTACGGACGCGCGACGTACACCAGAGGCCCTACCACGGACGCGTGACGTACACCAGAGGCCCTACCACAGACGCGTGACGTAACTACAGGCCCTACCTCGGACGCGTGACGTACACCAGAGGCCCTACCACGGACGCGTGACGTACACCAGAGGTCCTACCACAGACGCGTGACATAAACTTAACGTAAATTCGAACGATTTTTTAATCGAAAATACAAATTGCATTTTGGTTTTTATTTTTTGCGACAAGCACAATTCGTATTGCTTAATACTTACATATTATGGGCGAAACAAGTATTTTCTATTTTAAAATCCTTCCCTCCTTACTAATAAACGTTGTGTAGCGTCTGTATAGTTACACAACGCTTTGTCTTCTTCTTTCGAACGTCAAATTACTGACGACTGAAAGAGAGGAATCGGTGTGTAACTACACAGACGCTATACAAAGTTTATTAGTATACGTTATGTTTATACCACGCGTTCAAACTAGGCCCCCTGGATTGATTATGATAACAGAAGGGCAATACCAGTATTTTTCACTCTGTTCAAAATACCTACAATTTTCATACATTTTTGACAAATTTTTACCATTGATTTTCGCTAAGATGAGATGGCGACTCGATTTTTTACGTTTATTAGGTTCCGTACCCAAACGGTGCCAACGAGACCCTATACTAAGCCTGCGCTGTCCATCCGTCCATCTGTCCGTCTGTCCATCTGTCTGCCTGTCAGTGGGTTGTATCTCAGAAAACGTAATAGGTAGACAATTGAAATTTTCATAGTGTGTATTTCTATTGCCGTTATAACAACAAATAATAAAAATATATAGTGTTAGATATTGTACGATGTCACGGAACCCGTCGTGTGCGAGCCCGACTCGCACTGGTCCGGTTGTTTTTAAATAAATATATGAGTGTTGGCCTTCAGGTATGGTGGTCGCTACGGTATATGATCACTGCTCTAAAAATTTTTAAGGAATACATCGTGAAGAAATCGACATGTCCTAGAACCAAAAATTCGAAGTCATGGACATCCAACCTGCACTGGGCCCGCGTGGTGGTTTCCGGCCCACTCCCTCTCACAGAGGAGAGGATTGTGTGACTGTGTCCCAGCAGTGGGAATATTATAGGCTGACTATGTCTGTATTTCCAAGAAATAACTCTTTTTAAGTAGCTGTGTTTTGAGCAAGTCGTCGAATTATTTGGTATCTTTACCGAGTTTTAACGATTTCAATCCAAGATGGCGGAATTAGCAGAGGTCACTTATGGTTGAAAACGAAATTTTCATTTCTAGAAATTTTCATTAGATAGAACCCCTAAATATGCAATGTATCAAAAAACAAACTTTCTTGTCTACAAGGTCTACTAAAAATCTACCATGGCTTGTGTTGACACACTATACTATATTATAACATACCTCTAACTAAGGACCCCGTTTCACTATCCGTGTCGTCACCGTCACCGGACCTGCTGTCCCAAGAACCGTTGAAGCTTCGAACCTCCAGAGATTCTGTCAAAGATATTTGAGTTCTGATTCTCAGCCTTCAATCTATCTACTCGGTAGAACTTTAAACATGCGCTTTGCAAGCAACTAACAACGAAAACTGTAATTCTACCAAATGGTAGTTTCTAAATTAATAGTAATTTTCACCCAATTGATTGGTAATTTTAGAAAATAACAACTTCCTACCGCATTCTATCAAAAATACATTTTCTACCAAATGGTAGTTTCACTAAACAACATCATACCTACACAATAATCTATCAAAAGTCCAAAAATAACTCCCAAATCTCAACTTTACTACTAAACCATGCAGATATTATGGTGATTATCACGTACCTGACGGTGGTCTGTCAGTGATAGTCCCCTGTACTAATAACCGGGCTGGTGATGTGGTGATCCTGTACACCCTCGTGACAGGCACGCTGCTAATGTTCGACGATGTTATTACTGCCATTGTACAGTCCTGGGGAAGAGCGTAATTAATTTATGATTAATTTAAGTCATTTAGTATTTTTTCCATTGCATTTGGGGGCCAAGTCTACTAATTTACACATGATGATTTGACATACAAAATCTGTCGAAAACTCAACTTGTTGCGTCGCAACTGCAAGCCAATTCGTGCCAAGGGCGGGGGACAATGAGGGCTATCGTTTTTATGCTCACCAGTTGGCGCCACTGGCGAATTAGGTACCTTCAGTATTTTTATTTGATGTTTTGGATGTGTTTAAGGTTCCCATAAATTCATAATATGTTTATTTTATTACATTTTAAAACTTCAAATGAATATTTAGATTATAATGTTCTTCAAATAGGTAAGCATGAAGCAGACAAATATTATTCTTCCTTAAGTGCTACCAAATTAGATCCTTACTTTTTACTTAAAATCTTAAGCCATTATTAATCAGGAATACCACAACCATTACAACAATTATGAATCACTAGCTTTTGCCCGCAGCTTCGCTCGCGTTAATTTAGAATTTGACAATCAATTCGGGTTACAATTCAATCATGATTCGAACGACACGTGGCGCCATCTATTATCATAAGAACGTTATTGTTGTTTTCCTCGGGAACAGTACTTTTTTCGGGATGAAAGGTACCCTATGTCCGTTTCAGTACCCCTGACAACTTATATGCAAAATTTCAGGATGATTTGTTCAGTGGTTTAGGCGTGAAAAGGTAACAAACAAACAAAGAAACTTACTTTCGCATGTATAATATTAGTTAGGATTAGGATAGGATTAGTTAAAATCCGTGATAAAAAATCCCGCAAACTGCGAACGTTCAGTACATTTGACATAAATGGAGACTTTACTCTACACTAGCGTCTCTAACGGAGAACTCAAACGCGGCAGCCCTCATTCAGTCACAACTGTATAGTGCTTCATGCGATGTTTTATCAAACATGGAAAGTAGCGCTGCTTGTTCGGAAGATGTTAAAAACCCGTCAAGTACATTTCATGTTAGTTATTTAGCCACGTTAATTTAGTTAAGACAATGTAGCACTTAGAATAGAATAGAATACTCTTTATTATGTTCACCATAAAAATTACAGATATAAATGTAGACATTTTACACAGGGTGACACAGTGGGCGGTCTTATCGCTAAAAGCGATCTTTTACAGACAACCTTTGGATGGATTCAAGGGAGAAGGAGAGACCATAATGCAGGTAGTCAGTGGTGTACCATTTACATATACAACAAATACATACATACATAAAACATATACTTATCTACATATAATATATACAATAATAAACATGAAAAAAGAGCAAGGAAACTAAATGTTGCTGTGATGATGTTAAACACCTAATTGGCTCATATTTTAACTGCGTGATAGTTTTATGACCACAAAGCTGTTGGTTGCGTCAAAATTGCATGGCGCAACCAGCTTCAAGCATTTACATATTTCAAATAAACCAATTACAGGCACTTTCGAATTGTCAAGCGGTCGGTCAGTCAGAAAGATGAAGCTAGTTGCCCATTCCAAAGCGTAGTAGGTACCTATGGAGAAGAACGGGCAAGAAACTCCATGGACACTCTTTTAAATTAAAATACTGTTACTTTTTTAGGTTTCCGTACCCAAAAGAGTAAAACGGGACCCTATTACTAAGAATCCGCTGTCTGTCCGTCCGTCTGTCTCTCACCAGGCTGTATCTCATGAACCGTGCTACTTAGACAGTTGAAATTTTCACAGATGATGTATTTCAAAACAGTTTCTAAAAACAGAATATAATAAATATTTAAGGGGGCTCTCATACAACAGACATGACTTTTTTGCCGTTTTTATAGAAAATGGTACGGAACCCTTCGTGCGCGAGTCCGACTCGCACTTGGCCGGTTTTATTTCATAACCTACAGCCTACAGGCTATTTAGGAGTTACCTCATCAATATCAACAGCACACGAGTGTCCCACTGTTGTCAACAGTTGCACGGCATGAGGTCTAGGCGGTGACAGCGGTGCTACGTATAGGTGGCGCTCCAGCGGCGTCTCGCGGAGCCCTACGAAGTATACTAGCTGGCGAGCTGTGTCTACCTGCGGGGAAAATTAAGAATGATATTGATCAAGATCTAAAATAAAACATTGGCATAGAACAAAAAAATACTTTTCATGATTTGATACAATATACCCATCATTTTGGCATGTATGATACATTCGAGAACCATTCCGAACGCATAAAAAATCACACAATTAAATGATAAAAGATTTTATTTCTGTAAGTAGGTTTGTACAAACACTTTTACACGACAATCATATTTTAAAAACTAGATGAGGTCGGTGTTTCCTATCTGGCTACTCTGAGAAGAAAGGCCGAAACAAACTCAGAGATCACAATCTGTTTTAAAGTACAGACATGATCTTGGTCAGATCATGTGAGGGCCATGTAGATTTGTGTGTGAAATGGTCTTTTGAGGAAAAACCACACAGATTGAGTGGACCTGTCCAGTCAGTGCACGCATTTGTCAGTAATCGTGCAGCTCAACTCAAAACTTAAGGAGCTCAACGATTCGACGAACAATACCAAAGAAAGGACATTCGGGTAGGCCGTATAAATTACTCAAAATGCCAATAATTGAGAAGAAAATTAAAAGAATATAATAACTAAGATGACTTTTCTATAGCATTACCGACATTATTTTGCAAGTTAGGCCCCCACTTGCACCGCCAGTCACTAAACACGTTTAATTCATAATTCTGTTTCCGCCAAATGTTTGACGATGACAGAGACAGAATGATGTTTAAAACTCGTTTAGCCCTAAACGTGTTTAGTGATTGGCGGGGCAAGTGGGGCTTAGACAAAGGGTAGCTTATTTTCACATGATTTTCGTAAAAAAAACTCACCCAAATCTTTCTCGCCATGACTTCCCATTCCCCAGCCGTTATGGGCTCTTTACTAATCATGTTCGGTCCCACGGCGTTGCTTTCATCTTCTGTTATCATTTCTATTACGGCTGTGGACAAATTAGATTAAATTAAGGGAATATACAGGAGGTAAAAATACACATCACATGGTCTTCACATGATCTTGGTCAGATCATGTGAAGACCATGTAGATTTGAGTCTGAAATGGTCTGAGGAAAACTACACAGAATGAGTGGACCTGTCCAGTCAGTGCACGCATGTGTCAGTAATCGTGCAGCTCAACTCGAAACTTAACAAGCTCAACGATTCGACAACTTTCTATTCCACATAAAAAGTATTTCTACCATTGAGTATACTGCAGTAGTTTTTTTTTATTTGACAAATTTTTAACAGTACCTATGTCAACTTGGCTACATATTAACGACTTTTGCTAATTTCTAACGAGCAATTGTAAAGAGCAGTGGTGGCCCAGTGGTATCGGCCCCGACTTACGAGTTGTACGTTATGAGTTCGAACCCAGGCAGGCACTTTACTTTGTGTATTTAATTTCATCACCACTGCTCCCAAAACGGTGAAGGAAAACATCGTAAGGAAACTGGCATGTCCTAGAGTCAAAAATTCGAAGACATGTGACATCTACCAACCCGCACTGGGCCCGCGTGGTGGATTTCAGCTCACTCCCTCTCACAGAGAGGAGGCCTAAGTCCCAGCAGTGGGAACATTATAGGCTGATTATACTTATGCTGATTTTAAATAAGAACTTCCCTAAAAATTCTACCATATTCTACCAAAAATAAAAAATCTACCACTTTCTACCAAAACCAGTTTTAAACTCACATCGATTTTGCGCGTTGCTCTTCTGTATGAGCGCACATGTAACTAGGTACAGATGCAGATGCCCGCTCTCCTCGCTCGCCCAGATGAAGTTCATCTCCGTACTGCTGGAGGGTAAGAAGTACAGAATGTCGTGAACGTTGATCCAGGCGTCGGGCGCTGTTTCTGAGACTAGAATCTGTATATCTTGGATTGGCTGTAAGGAAAGAAAACAGGGTGACAGGGAAATCGACGCGCAATCTGTTACCATGGATTCAGTACATAATTCTGATCCTGCGTTGAAATTATTCATCGGTTATTTAAAACGAAAATTGCTCACACAACATTGTTGCATTGTTGTCTACATTAATATCTGTGTAGCGGCATCTACAACGCCACGTGCGAGCTACGCGTCACACTGACGTCACGCAAAATCCTGCATCGCGCAAGCAGAGTTTACCGCGCAACTAGCACATTTACAACATCCCGACATCAATCGTCGGGCAGTTGCCCACCAGACACGACACCCGTCTGGTCGGAGGATCCTCCCTTTTCCATAGAGTATGAGTGAGCTTTACACCCTGTTCCTCATACCTCTATATCTGTAATTTTTATGCTGTACATAATAAAGAGTATTCTATTCTATTCTCTGCCATAGATTTTGACCGCATTGGTATTGCACTTTTCTATCTATAAAACAGCAGATTTTTTATTTTGATAACCGACGATAGTTTTTACGCTAGGGGGTCTAGAATCATGTGCTGAATTCATGGTTTCACTTTATAAAAACTTACTAAAGAAAAGACCTTATTGTTATAAGGTCCTTTAAGTTTGAGTTGGAATTTTTAGACGAGGCATTAAGAGCAGGTACCTTATCCGTTGTAGCTGTAGGAAAACGTTCTTAGGAGACTGTCCTTAACTTTTTAACCGACTTCGATAAAGGAGGAGGTTTCTCAATTCGGCCGCATATTTTTATTTTTTTAATAATTGCTCACTGCATTCTGATTTTTGAAAAATGGTACACGCAATATTATTATTATTTTACAAAATTCCAATTTTTATTTAAATTATGTTTTTTATTGTTAATCAAATTTTTTGTTCTGATGATTATTTTATTTGCAATTTTTATTTTAATTCTGATGTTTATTTTTTAACTTAATTCCAATTTTAAATCTTGATTATTTCAAATTCGAATTTTTATTTTTATGTTTTATTTTTCAAGTGTCTTAAAATTTTTATTCTAAATTGTAATTTTAATTTATAACACACGTTTTGTCTTTCTTTTTTATGGACCCTGGTCTGAAAATAAAGTTTATTATTATTATTAATATAACAAATATTATTATTAATAAAAAAAAAGGTTTTAGAGTTAAACTCGAGTATTATTTCGAGGAAAAGTCACAAAATACGAAGATAAATTAGGTCGATTCGATCACCAGGTCGACAAAAGTGTAATTAGATTTTTTCATTAGGAATTTCTCAGTAGAATTTTCGAGTCTCGATAGGGTCGCCCCCAATTACATTTAAACATAAATGTCATAATGTGGGCGTACAACACACCTCTGCTTATCCCTTCTGGGAATATATAGAGGCGTGTTGTTATCTTTTTGAATGCTTACCTGTATATTCCTAGGGCTGGCGCACGTCTGACGAGGCGCAGCGTGATGCGGTTGTCACTACCAAACAAATATCAACGTTGTTAGTCTAAGAATAAAGTTGAGAATGAATACTTTGAGAAGCGCTCTCAAGCTACTGGAAGTTTATTTATTTTCAACTTTAAATCAACTGGTGCAAGGTCGATATTTGTTTGTCAGTGACGAATGCGCTGCGCTGCGCCTCGCCAGATGTGCGCCAGCCCCTAGCCGCGCTGTGATAAGACTCTAAAATGTGATATGACATTGGCTGAATGCACAAACCACGCGAAGCCAGAAGAAAAAAAAAATGTGATGTACAACGCAACAAGCCTCTTTTGGCGCGTGGCAAAAATCGGAACTAATTCCGCCATCTTGTTTTATCCATGGTCTAAATAAACAAGGTCTGGCATTCCGGGAGTGACACATGTTTACATCACTATCCAGTTGCCACTTTATTGCAACAAAACACGAATTATGGAAACATTTTCAGTCACCATTCTGTTAAAAAAAAAAAGCATTTAAATTGACGTTTCGTTTTCTAATCAAACGAAACAATTCAATTTAAACATATACCAACGTAATTGTTAGTTAAAACCTCATTGTTATATCTGATTCGCACAGGTAATAAAGGCGACTGGGGAGTTATTATTACACACTACTGGTAACACAGCGGTGATGACGTAGACTTGTGTCTCCCACGTGACCACTGTGTCTCGGAATACTATACCTGGCGAAGTATATTATTATACCATGGTTTTATCAATACAATTTCAGAAATATTTACCAACAACGCCCTCTTGTCAATATCATTCAAGCGCCAAAAGATTTCTGTAGCATTTTACCTACTATACACTTCTGCAAATCATGACGCTAAGCTGTTACATATTCTACTTATTTGCTTAAGATGTAATAAAATCGTTACACGAAAACGACAAGATACGAAGGTACATTGTCTAAACAGAACGTTTATTTTTACTGAATTTATTTTAATATTTATTTTGTTTGAAAATTACACTTTTTAGGGTTCCGAACCCGAAGGGTAAAGCGGGACCCTGTTACTAAGACTCCGCTGTCCGTCCGTCTGTCCATCTATCACTAGACTGTGTCTCATGAACCGTGATAGACAGTTGAAACTGTCACAGATGATGTATTTCTGTTGCCGCTATAACAACAAATACTAAAAAAAGAATAAAATAAATATTTAATGGGGCTCCCATACAACAGACATGATTTTTTTGCCGTTTTTATAGATAATGGTACGGAACCCTTCGTGTGCGAGTCCGACTTGCACTTCGCCGGTTTTTTTTTAATATACGGTTTATAATTTAATATTTAATTTGTTCTATACTTCTGTGGGCTAGCAGTACTTGTGGTTTCTTTTATTGCACATAATATGTGGTTTCCATATTGTATAATAGTGACCTTATTGGTGATATTCTTCAGAAAGGTCAGGTGCGTAATACTCGCAACCGGTGTGCGTGTATGACCAGATGTATGAACGTAAACGAGGCAAAAGGAGTATGTAAGGATCGTAGCAGGTGGCGTTCTGTAGTTTCTGCCTACCCCCGTGGGGAGAAGGCGTGAGTGTATATATGTATGTTATTTAATGCTTACCTGTTCATTCTTAGACTCGTTGTGGTCGAGTTTGCCACACATGCCGTCGTCGGCTTGCTCATAATACGAGGGTGTCGTGAACTGTGCCAGCGGGATTAGGACCAGTTCTAAGCGTTGCTGTTTGCGGTCTAAGAGTTGTACCCATACGCTGGAGACAAAGAAAATACAATATAAGTTGATGCTGAAAGTAAATTTAAAAGAGTGTCCGTGGAGTTTCTTGCCCGTTCTTCTCCATTGGTACCTACTACGCTTTGGAATGGGCAACTAGCTTCATTATTCTGACTGACCGACCCATTTACAATTCAAAAGTGGTTTGATGATGAATGATGCGTGGATGTGGCAAATTATCCCACGGGAACGTACTACCGGGATAAAAAGTATCCTACGTGTTAATCCAGGTTATAAACTGTCTGTGTTCCGAATTCCATCCAAATCCGTTCAGTAGTTTTTGCGTGAAAGAGTAAAAATATCCATCCATCTTCACAAACTTTCACATTTATAATATTAGTAGGATTTAGCTACATTTTTTTTTAAAGACTTTACAGAGTTATCACGATTTGTGTAAAATAAATAAAATCCGTGGAAATATGAAGAAGTTACAAGCTATCCTTGTACCGAAAAATACTCATGGTTTTTTCGTCAACTCCGAAAAGAAACACCAAAACAAACTCAGAGGTCACAGTCTCTTTTAAATTCCAGACATAATCTTGGTCAGATCATGTGAAGACCATGCAGATTGGTGTCTGAGATAATCTTTTGAACAAAAAACCGAAAAGATTTGAGTGGACCTGTCCAGTCAGTGCACGCATTTGTCAATAATCGTGTAGCTCAACTTAGAACTTAAGGAGCTCAACGACTCGACGAACAATGCCAAAGAAAGGACATTTGGGTAGGACGGTTAAAGTATTCAAACAGCCATATTTGTACCATTCCACCGGCTCCCTTCTACGATCGGACATCTTGACGCATTGCAAGTTACCATCTTTGCCTAGTTGCTATTCCACCAATTCGCGTTTCCAAATATCTTTTATAATGCGCACAGCAAAAGAGTGGAACTCTCTACCTGCGTCTGTGTTTCCAAACGCATACAACCCAAATATATTCAAAATGAGAGTGAACAGGCTTCTTCTGGATATGCTCACTCCATCGTCGACTTTGTCTCTGACATTTTTGACCTTGACTAGAGTCTAGAGCAAACTCATCTAAAATAATAAAAACTTTTTTACAAAAAAAAAAAAATAACTTTAATTTCGGAAGTCAGTGCCCAAAACCGAAAATACACAACCAAAAACACCGACTTCCGAAATTAAAGTAATTTTTCACGTTTTTTAGTGTTTTTTTGGATGTCGGTTGTTTTTTTGTAAAACAGTTTTTATTTTTCACTTTTTAGTTGTGGTACCTACCCCACACTCATTCGTATACCACTACTTGATATGTAAGTAACCGTGACAGGCAATTATTATAACATCATCAATATAAACTAAGTGGAAAAAATACACATTATTAAGGATAACTCAAAAACTACTGGTCAGTACTTGATCAAATTTAAATGGGACCACATGTGAAGCACCAGCTTTCAAATAAAAAAAGAATCGGGTTCCCTCTATCTGGCAGAATTTTGATGCTCCGAAATTTATTTGGCATAACCCACTTGGCATAATCTTCTTTAAACGAATATATATATGGCATAAAAATCATTCAATATAATTATTGTTTGGCCGAATGTTTATATGTCCGTATTTACAAAGGCATACTTTTAAGATGGCAGAATTTTATTTGGCATAATTACTTTTGGCAAAGCTTAATTTCGCATAATTTCGTTTCACATAACGTCTATTTAGAGCGACAATTATTTGGAATAATTTCACTTGGCATATTAAGAAGATGGCAGAATATTATTTGGAATAATTTTATTAGGCATAATTATTGTCATTTCTATAAAATGTAATCATATTCTTAACCTTAAATTAAAATTAAAATATTGTCTTAAAAAGTCAATATGTTGTACTACAAAAGTTAGTGAAGTGACAGAACCGAATCGCTGCAAAACCGACTGCACGTAGTCTTGTCTGCCCTACCCCTAGAGTGTAATTTAAGCCCGCGTAGGCGCGGAGGGGCGAGGCGGCCCGCGAGCTGAGGAGCAGGTGGTTTTTACGCTCGCCGCCGCGGCTGAGGCTGGCCGGCAAGGCCGGCCAGCAAGCCGAAGCCGCTGTGGTGAGCGTTACAACCATCTGCGACGAGAAGCTTGCGTGGGACCGCCGGAGCCCCGCAGCGCCGGAGCCGTGACAGAAACCATGCCTGCTGCATGTTGCATGCTTGCTTGCATGCTTGCTTGCATGCTGCATGTTTGCTTGCATGCTGCATGCTTGCTTGCATGCTGCATGCATGGTGTGTGCTTTTTTGCATGTTTGTATTCTACATGCTTGATGCATATATGCATGGTGTGTGCTTTTTTGCATATTTGCATGCTACATGCTTGATGCATGCATGGTGTAAGCTTGTTTGCCTGCTTCTCTCATGCTTCATACAAAATTTTCTAACTAAGAATTTTCCGTAATGTGATAGATGAGTCTTTCAATTATTATGGATATGACAAGTATGCCAAAAGATGATTCTAACTGTAAACTTTCTGAGATATGATAGTTTTAGCTTTTAATGATTATCGATATGAAATGTATGTATGCCAAAAGACGATTCTGACAGTGAACTTTCTGCAATTTGATGGTTCTACTTTTTAATTATTATGGATATGAAATTTATGCCAAAAGACGATTCTGACAGTGAACTTTCTGCAATATGATGGTTCTACTTTTAATTATTATGGATATGAAATTTATGCCTAAAGATGATTCTGACTTACAAAATTATGCGTTTTTAATGTATTATAAATGAGTGTATGCCAAACGATTTTCTGCGAAATGAAGTTTATGCTATGCGCTGTTATGCAAAATAATATTATGACATAAAAAGTTCTGCTATAAAGGGTAGACCCAAAAGAATCACCCAAATGGGTTCACCCAGAAAAAAGTTCTCAGCTAACACAAAAAATTAAAAAAAAAAATACAGTCGAATTGAGAACCTCCTCCTTTTTTTGAAGTCGGTTAAAAAATTAAATAATAATAATATCTTTATTTTCTCGCTTCACAAAGGTTCACATATTTATAAACATAGAGACAAGCGTTTCGACAACAAACAACAAATAAAACGGTGTACTCACTACTGTCCATCCGGCGTCCAGCCGACCCGCGCGAGG
Organism: Dryobotodes eremita; assembly: GCA_917490735.1. NCBI lineage: Eukaryota > Metazoa > Arthropoda > Insecta > Lepidoptera > Noctuidae > Dryobotodes > Dryobotodes eremita. Next base: position 10,991,443 of record OU823269.1, on the reverse strand, counting down.
TACTCGAACCAGGGGAAGCTGTCCTTCAGCGGCTGGCGCAACTCGTACCACCGGATGTCTGTCACTTCCATGCAGCCGTTCGTTGCGTCAGCAGCTGACATGAAATTAAAATAAGATATAATTTATTTCTCAGTAAATGGTACATTAAGATCTTAATATTAATAAAAAGTTTCACATTTACTACCATAGCCGGTGTAGAAATATTAAAATTAAAATTATAGGACAATTAATATCCCCATTAACAATTATAATTAGTTTGAAATGATAGGTAATTTGTAATACAATGTCAACTACTTAAAAAAAGAAAAACTTAATATTATTTATGAATTAAATGTCAAAAATATACCAATTATATCATGTGAAATATTAACAATAAAAAAAAAATTTAAATTAAATTAAATCAGAAGTCAATAAACACAAAATATTGATAAAATGTCAAAATTTATAATTCAAAAATTCGTTAACTGAATAGAAACAGTTGTCTAAAAGCCAAGTAAATATTGTTTTTCTGAATTTATTAGTGGGCAACACTCTGATGTCAGGGGGTAAATTGTTAAAGATTCTGATTGCCATGCAATTGGAATTCCTGCTATACAAATGTAGTCTCTGGCTAGGTGCTAGTAATTTATCTGGGCTTCTTTTATTAACCCTTTTAGAAATGTTTTCATACAATGGGAACATGTGCGGATATTTTTTTATAAATACACAAATTTCAAAAAAGGTAAAGGTACTTTAAGGTAGAAAAAATGTTTTGTAATATCTTCGATATTGAAATGAAAAATACATAATCAGCCTAATGTTCCTACTGCTGGGACACAGTCACACAGGCCTCCTCCCTGTGAGAGGGAGTGGGCCGTAATCAACTACGCGGGCCCAGTGCGGGTTGGTGATACTTAATATGAATAAATAAATTTCAGACACCAATCTACGTTGTCTTCACATGATCTGACCAAGATTATGTCTGGACTTTAAAAGAGACTGTGACCTCTGAGTTTGTTTCGGCCTTTCTTCTCAGAGTAGTCAGATGGGAAACGCCGACCTCATCTAGTTTTAAAAATATGATTGACGTGTAAAAGTGTTTGTTCAAACCTTCTTACAGAAATAAAATCATTTATCATTTGTCATTGGTGGAGGATGGGGAATTACGTTCCCAGACAAAAATAGCCCTATGTGGAAAGAACAAATAAAGTTGACAGACATAGCTCTGCATAGCATAATCAGACTATAATGTTCCCACTGCTGGGACACAGGCCTCCTCTCTTTGAGAGGGAATGGGCTGTAACCCACCACGCGGGCACAGTGCGGGTTGGTAGATGACACATGTCTTCGAATTTTTGATTCTAGGATATGCCGGTTTCCTCACGATGTTTTCCTTCACCGTTTTTGAGAGCTGTGGTGATGAAATTATTTACACAAAGTAAAGCGCCTGTCTGGGTTCGAACCCACGACCTACAACTCGTTAGTCGGAGCCGTTACCACAGGACCACCACTGCTCTCCATAGCTCTGTGTTAACCTTAAAATGAGATAATAGGTAAAATTAAAAAACCCCTAACACAAAAGAGCTGATGACCTTGAAACGACTGAACCGATTTTGATAAAACATGTCTAAGAACTACCGGTAGAACCTGCTTTAAAATAAAATAAAAACAGCATCGAAATCGGTTCACCCGTTTAAGAGTTACGGCGCCACAGACAGACAAACACACACATAGCGGTCAAATTTAAAACACCCATCTTTTTGCGTCTGCGGTTAAATTAAGAGTTAAATTTGCCGGCATTCACCAAAAAATATATTTTTAAACTATTACTCACAATGTTCGGCCGCGCCCTCCTGGTAGTAATCCAGCACGGTGGTGGGAGCCGCTTTCTGAAGTCTGAACGTCACCATCTTCAGGGATGACTTCGCGTTGGGAGTGCCCGCGCGAGGGAATCTGAAGAATACAGGAAATATTATTAGATTTGACTCGAGGAGACACAGGAGTTGCGGGGTCGTCAGATACCCGGAAGTCTGACTACCAGTCTTATTAAGGGGTATCGTACTACCCAGTAACTGGGTTGTGGAGGTCAGGGCCGGCAGTCTCGACATAGCGACAAAAATCGGTCGTTAAGTCTAATCGACGTCAAATTCCTTTAATAGATTTTCAACTTTATTTCATAAGCATAAGGTTGAAAATCTATTAAAAAAAATTGACATCGATTAGACTTAATGACCGATTTTTGTCGCTATCTATGTCGAGACTGCCGGCCCTGGCCCTGCAGTCTCGACATGAATAGCGACAAAAATCTGTCGCTAAGTCGTATCGATGTCAAATTTCTTTAATAGATTTTCAACCTTATGCTTTGGAAATAAAGTTGAAAATCTATTAAAGGAATTTGATATCGATACGACTTAGCGACAGATTTTTGTCGCTATCTAATGTTGAGACTGCAGGGCCTGGTAGGCAGTCGCTCCATGTAAAATATTGGTATTCAGCTGCATCCGGTAAGACTGGAAGCCAACCCCAAATAGTTGCAAACAGGCAGGCAGATTGATACAGCCACCCTTCTAGCAAACAAAAATGAAAGACCGGAAGCTGACCTGAACTCCTCAACTTCTCCGCTACTGCTCTGAGAGGAAGGGAAGCTGTAGATCTTCACTTCGCTCTCGTCCACTTCTTCGTAAGCTATCCTGAATACGTCATCTGTAACATGAAACATTCTATTAAATGGAACGTAGCGGCATCTACAACGCTACAGGCGAGCTACGCGTCACACTAATGTCACGCAAATCCTGCATCGCGCAAGCAGAGTTTACTGCGCAACTAGCATATATACAACGTCCCGACATCAATCGTCGGGTAGTTGCCTACCACACACGACACCCGTCTGGTCGGAGGACCCTCCCTTTTCTATAGAGTATGAGTGAACTTTACACCCTATTCCTCATACCTCTATAATATCAGCTGATTTTAAATTTATTTTATTCAAAGTCATTGATGTACTGCAATATGGGGCTGTCCCAACTCACCATCAGCTTGTGGCTGCCACCAGAATCCGGTATACCTTGAGAATTCCTCCTGTGTCACGTAGCAAGGCACGCCAGCTTGGCGAGGGTCGTCTGCTAACCTGAGGAGTATTAAAAACTTCGATGGTAAATAATAATAATTTTTTAAATTATTTATTTATGTCAATCAACTTTGGATCATATAATTAAACTAAATTAAAAATTATTAATCACTTACATTACATAAAATATACATGATTATAAACAAAATTAAAATAATATCTTAACTTTAGTCAGGACGTGAACCATGCAGCAGTGGTTCACGTACTGACAGTCAAAACGTTCAGCAAAACCGTTCAGGATACTGTTGCGGCTGGCCCGCACCCTACTCACCAGGGAAGTGCACCGCTTGCGCATGATTGTGTGGAAACAATCCACACGCGCCTCGGCAAACATCCCCGACGCGCTGCAGAAGCGAGGCAGCCCCAAGAGCACCCTGAACGCGTTGTTGTATTGGACGTGTAATAATGGCTACACGTTTAATTAATTATTGGTCGCAAACACGATTGCTCAACGTGACATCCTGCGGGGTAATTGCGTAACACACTAACAGTAAGAATAGTTTTCATTTTGACAGTTCAACAACATTCATTGCGTTATTTACGTTGTTGAGCAGACAAATTTTTCGAACATATGAATCAATGACTTAGCAATAGGCTTCAAAATGATTGAGATTGTGATAGATAGTGTGTTACGTAATTAAGGCGCTTAGTCTGGATTTTTGTATGGTTAATGGCAAAGATTCATATAACCTACATCTCTTTTTACTTCTGCCAGAAATATCTAATATATAAAATTCTCGTGTCACAGTTTTCGTTGCCATACTCCTCCGAAACGGCTTAACCGATTTTGATGAAATTTTTTGTGCTTATCCGGTATCTATGAGAATCGGCCAACATATATATATATTTTTTTTTTTTTGGTAGGTAGGGTAGGGAGTTAGGGAGGTAGGTAGGTAGGTAGGGTAGGTAGGTAGGTAGGGTAGGTAGGTAGGTAGAGTAGGTAGGTAGGGTAGGTAGGTAGGTAGGTAGGGTAGGTAGGGTAGGTAGGTAGGGTAGGTAGGTAGGTAGGGTAGGTAGGTAGGGTAGGTAGGTAGGGTAGGTAGGGTAGGTAGGTAGGGTAGGTAGGTAGGGTAGGTAGGTAGGGTAGGTAGGTAGGGTAGGTAGGTAGGGTAGGTAGGGTAGGTAGGTAGGGTAGGTAGGTAGGGTAGGTAGGTAGGGTACGCCGTAGATAAGTACCGCAACCCGTGCGAAGCCGGGGCGGGCAGCTAGTGTAGGTATATTTTTAACGTTACGTTTTAAAAGTTGTCTTTAAAAAAAACATATCATATCTTCTCATATTGAAAGAAAGAAAGAAAAAGTATTTATTGAGACTCGCACAGGATTATCAGAAACTAAACTATGTACTACTACTATTGTATGTTTATTTATTGTTATATATTTTAGCGATATTTATTTTAGACTAGCGACCCACCCCGGCTTCGCACGGGTGCATTGTAGATACGAATGTGGTGTCAGTGTGGAGTGATTAATAATATTTACTAATAAAGTAACATATTGGATTGATTTATATGAACGCGCCGCGCCCGCCGGCCGCTGCCACCGGACGGATGTACGGCCTGACGGCCGCTCTGCGCCCGCATTTTAAATTTCTGATATCTTCTAAGATATTCATTTTAATGATATGCTGTAAAGGGCAATTTTGATCTACATTAAATGCAAAATGTATCTAACGTATTTAATTGGATAAGGAATAATACTGTATTGTTTAAAATAGCTTCGTTAATAACCCATGATTTTTTTGTAATATGTAAAAGATAAAAATTGTTACTGTGGGTTATCCTTAGGAGATAGACATATGCCATTGTGGACTTTTTTGTAGATCTTTTTAAGATATACGATTTCGTAGTACATTATTTTGATCTATCTCGAAAGGCCAGCCAGCGTTTGCAATATAAGCGCACAAAAATATGTTTTTACGACATTCCATTACAAATCCTTGAAATTCTCGGCTTTTCGCTACTATAATATGTATGTATTATACATATAAACCTTACTCTTGAATCATTCTGTCTATTAATGAAAACCGCAATAAAATCCGTTGCAAAGTTTCAAAGATCTAAGCGTACAGACAAAAAATGCGACTTTGTTTTATACTATGTAAAGATGTATGCAAGTACACAAGTATATTCTCATATATTGTATGTTTATATTTAAATTGGAAAATTGATTTTGATGTTAAGTATGTATTTTGTTTTCCCTTCTACTCTTACACACGTTGTCTACATCTCTTTAATATACTCTCCTATCGCAGGTATGCTGGAAGAGATTTCTTTATAAATAAGCATCACCTTTGTACGTATTTTTCTGTTCCTTTCTTCTTGTCTGTTTATATATGTTTACATAAATGGTTCATTAAATAATAAACAATTAAAATTTTAGGATTCAGACTTGAGTTATAAATGGTTTTATAGCTAAAAATCATTAGACCAATGGGTTAGAGAATATTATGAGTATTTTTTGTCTGAAATATAACAAGGGAAGCTCGACCTAATATTTCGAAATCGTCAAAACATATGGAACTATCATTGTCATCAAATCTCGTTCTTACTCAAACTCAAAGCATTTATTTCAATTAAACCATTTACAGGCACTTTTGAATTGTCAAAGAGCCGGTCAGTTAGGCAGAAAGTTGAAGCTAGTTGCCCATTCCAAAACGTAGATCTCTATGGAGAAGAACGGGCAAGAAACTCCAAGGACACTCTTTTTAAATCAAGATATTACAAAATCCTGGGTACATTATCCTTGTTGCTTCTATATGCGAGAACAATGAAAAAAAAAATATTAAGAAACAATTTAAAATATAAGATTAATAATAAAAATAAGCCGAGGCAGTTAAGAGATGACCAGTCTCAACTGACGGCGGCCGTTCACGAACATGACGCGTGGATCAGCACCATCCAGCTCAACCATTTTGTAGGGAACTGAATGATCCAACACACGCGCCACCAACAGTGAGAAATTTTAGTGAGCATGAGAAGATGCCCTCCACTTGCAGTTTCCACTAAAATTATTCACAAAAACTCACCGATCGGGCTCATGTCCTTTACAAGCATATGTAAGTCGAGTGGGTCTGCGCAACTGCCCGCCCGCGAGCCAGATGTCACCCCGCGCGGCGTGCGCCACCAGCTCGGGGGCCCGCGGGCACATGGCCGGCGTCAGCGGGGCCCCGCCGCCCGTGCTCAGCGAGCGGGGCACTAGGGGGGGCGACTGGAAAGTAAAGAAAAATATTCTGTTGGTTAAAAGGGTTTCAAGACTTCCAAAACCTTTTAAGCTATTGCATAGCTTTTATCGCGGGCTTTGAGCGCGATGACCGAATCAAGAAATTCCGTAACGAAAATAAAACCTAACACCCCCCACTCCGCCTACCTTGTAGCTCGGCCGAGCGTTCGCTTAACGTGTATGTATATTGTACGACTGTACTTGAATTAATATCAAAGAAAAAAAAAATACTGCATAAATAAATAATTAAAATTGCATAAGTTGATAAAAAATGCTATGCAATAGCTTTACCGCGGCAGTCCCCGAGTGTTTTTTTTACTTTTTTCTTAGTCTATTGTTTCTTTTGTACGGTAAGTTTGCAGACAGAAATTGTTTTTGCACAAATATTATCAATTTCGTATCTTATCTGCACAACATTATTTACAGACGGTATCACCCCGCATTACTGAACAGAGCATTAGAGCTGTGAGGATGTAAAACATAACTAACTGACTATAATATTATTAATTAACTTCACTTTAATTTCTGTTTTGTTTGTATTGATATTTTAATTTATTAATAACTAGGTATTGCCCACGTCTTCGCCCGCGTGGATGTCCCACGGGAACGCACTACCGGAATAAAAAGTATCCTACGTGTTAATCCAGGATATAAACTATCTGTGTTCCAAATTCCATCCAAATCCGTTCGGTAGTTTTTGCGTGAAAGAGTAACAATCCTCCGTCCATCCTCACAAACTTTGACATTTATAATATGAGTAGGAAGGATATTAACCGATAGAATCCCGGTTGCCCTCTGTAGGGCCGGGTCGGCGCCACCGGTATGTCGTGGAACAAGACAGTTCGTCAGCCCAAAAAAAAAAGCCCTTACAGAGAAATGCTCAAAAGACGATATTAGCCCTCATTTAGAAGCAATAATGATGATTATTTAACCGCACGACCGCGCGACCCTCTAGAGGGTCAGCGGGGCTTGACGGTGGCGCCACCCCGGCCCTACAGAGGGCCACCGGGATTCTATCGGTTAAGTAGGATTTGCACGCCGTAAGGTAGACTGTAGCCGATCACATTAATTTATGTACAACATCTTATAGGTACTTGTACCTACATTCATACCAAATAAAGTTCTGATTCTGAGGCTAACCCACTTTAAGTAACTGATTTTTTTCAACTTATCCACCAAAATAAGCCACTTTTGGAGTGAAGACAGCATATTTCGCACAGAGAGTCGCTTTAAATGTACATATGGTAACTTACCCAAATTAATAACTATGTCTCCTATAAGTAGTCATTTTCTCCAAGCGGATACTATCCATTCCATACTTATTATATCTGCCTTTGTTGGGTATTTTAATAGTTAGTATTGCAACACCAACATTAAAAATGTAAATCATTATGTGATCTGTGGCAACACGGCCCTTCCAACTGTCACACTGGTCCAATACACACGTGAAAATTAATTCTCTAATAAATTCTTCCTCGGCATCAACTCATACCGCTGCACATTGGTCCTTCGAGCCGGATCAATGTGCAGCGGTGTATTTGTGGTGGTGGGTGCTGATGGGGTGCTGGTAGCGTTGGTGCCGAGAAAGAAGAAATAAAACGGCGGGCAATTAATTTTCACGTGTGTATTGAACCAGTGTCACAGTTGGAAGGGGCGTGTTGCCACAGATTACATAATGATTTACATTTTTAATGTTGGTGTTGCAATACTAACTATTAAAATACTCCACAGCTTTAAGAGTTGCCTGTAATCAAAAATCCTGCCTGAATCTATGTCTCTCACCTGACTTAGCCCCTCGTCGGCCACGAACAGTGAGGAGGCGCACGGGAACATGATGCGGCCGGTGCTCTGGTGCAGCTCGTACGAGGCGATGCCCCACGCTGCCACGCGCTGCCTCTCCCAAAGGAGCTGTTCCTCACGAGACCATTTGCCTGATGTTACGCCGAGGGCGACGTTTGACTCTATTAAAGGTTTCCAGTCTAGTCTGTAAGAAACGGTTTTGTTTTTTAGATATTTGGGAAGAATGTTTTGATGCTTGTATTTTGGTATGCAACAAATATTTACAAAACCGGCCAGGTGCGAGTCGGGCCACGCACAATGAAGGGTTCCGTGATTGGGATGAATTTATCCCAAGAACAAACTTAACTTTGTAGTTGAAATACATGTTCTCCCATACGTTCCAACTGCAAATGTAAGTTGGTCGACTATTACTTGTCAAATTGTAAAGCCTACTTAGCTGTAATAGTTTTCCTTTTAACTTCGTAATAATACTACTAATTGTTTTCACATATCCAAAAACCAACATTTAGCTGGCGGGGGGAGGGGGGGGGGGGGAAGGACACTAGACTCTAACAAAAATGTAAAACTTAATATTACACAAACGGATCCCTTAATCGATATTTTTTTTCACAAAACCGCTGTATTTTTGAGACTTATCCAACGACCCCCCACACCATGGTGCAGACGACGAAAATAATCTTGCCCAGTTTACGTGTAGAGGAGGTACAGTCACGAGCATAAATATGTATACACGTGACTAAATTCAATAGCGATTTTCTCCTTCATTTTTGAATGAAATTTTATGTTGTTACGAACATAGTATTCTCGAACCCATAGGTTTATGTAATATGTCGTATTTCAACGTTGCATTCGATATTTCACAAAAAAATCGCTATTGAAAGTTGCCAAGTGTTGACATATTAGTGCTCGTGACTGTAACCTAAATTTCATTTTACCACTTTGTCGGCGTTGCTAATATGTATATCCATGCCAAATGGCAGCTTTCTAGTCCTAAGAGTCTCTGAGCTAAGCTGCGGACAGACGGACGGACGGACATGGTGATACTATAAGGGTTCCTTGTTGACTACGGAACCCTAAAAAAGTGGTAACCAATGAATCAAAGTGTAGCGGCATCTACAAACGCCATATGCGAGCTACACGTCATACTGACGTCACGCAAAATCCTGCATCGCGCAAGCAGAGTTTATCGCGCAACTAGCATATATACAACGTCCCGACATCAACAGTCGGACAGTTGCTCACCAGACACAACACCCGTCTGGGCGGAGGATCCTCCCTTTTCTATAGAGTATGAGTGGACTTTACACCCTGTTCCTCAAGGCAATCTTTTGTTGTTAAATATTCAGTCACTGTTTCTGAAACTTTGAATTTGTTCTGGAATCTCATGACACTAACATAGCTCACAGAATAAAGCTGAAGTGGCAATGGGCCGGCCATATTAGCCATAGAACCGACGGCCGTTGTGGTAGACGTGTTCTAGAGTAGAGACCGCGAATCGGCAAACGTAAGGTAGGACGCCCTCAGGATAGATGGAGCGACGATCTTCGCAGGGTGGCTGGTAGCAGCTGGATGAGAGTTGCCGAGAATTGTGCTGAATGGCGTGCAATGGGGGTTATCGTTTTTGTGCTCACCAGTTGGCGCCACTGTCGAGTAAGGTCCAGTTGCAGGACTTTTAGTTGATGTTTTGGGATATGTTTAAGTACCTTATATTCATAGTATGTTTATTTTATTACATTTTAAAACTTCAAATGAATATTTAGATTACAATGTTCCTAAAATTGGCAAGCATGAAGCAAACAAATCTAATTCTTCCTTCAAGTGCTACCAAATTAGATACTAATTTTTTACTTAAATCTTAAGCCATAATTGATCAAGAATGGCACAAACATTACAGCTATTATGAATCATTCGTTAAAGTCCGTGATAAAAAATCCCGCAAACAGTGAACGTTCAGTACATATTTTGACATCTAGAGACCTTACTCTACACTAGCGCCTATGCCCAGCAGTGGACTGCTGTAGGCTGGTGATGAAATGCCTATACTCATGGAAAAACGGGTAAGTTTACTGTAGCATGAGATTTAAGAACCGACTGATTAAACAGGATTTCAGAAAGAAGGTGTTTGAGGGACAAAAAAAAAAACATTGATTTTCTTCACCACCAAGTCAGCAAGTAGTTATTTCATGGGTCTGCCCTTAATGTTCAAAAAATTGTTAATTAATAATCTACTTTGAATAAGTATTGTATAGAATAATCAGCCTATAATGTTCCCACTGCTGAGACACAGGCCTCCTCTCTGTGAGAGGGAGTGGGACATAATCACGCGGGCCCAGTGCGGGTTGGTGGATGTCACATTTCTTCGACTATTTTGGTTCTAGGACATGCCGGTTTCTTCACGATGTTTTCCTTCACGGTTTTGAGAGCAGTGGTGATGAAATTAAATACGCTAAGTAAAGTGCCTGCCTGGGTTCGAATTCACAACCTACAAGTCGTAAGTCGAGGCCGATACCACTGGGCCACCACTGCTCCTGCTGAATAAGTATATGCTATCTTTGAATTAAATCATTTGGCACACCATCCAGTAACAAAAAAAAACACGTGTGGCACTCGGGGACTGCCGCGCTAAAGCTATTGCATAGCATTTTTTATCAACTTATGCAATCTGCTTACGTATTCGTCCGATTTCGGAGCAGCTCGTCTCGATCCGTGCGAGCTTCCTACAGTCGTACCATATACATACACGTTAAGCGAACGCTCGGCCGAGCTACATGGTGGGGGGGGGGGGGGTGTTCGGTTTTATTTTCGTTACGGTATTTCTTAATTCGGTCGCCGCGCTCAAAGCCCGCGATAAAAGCTATGCAATAGCTTAAAATTGAAGACAGCAGAAAGAACTGCACCCTTATTGCGTAACACACTATCAATCACATTCTGAATCATTTTGAAGCCTATTGATAATCCATTGCTTCATATGCTCGAAAAAAAAATCTGCTCAACAACGTAAATAACGCAATGAATGTTGTTGAACTATCAAAATGAAAGCAATTGCTACTGTTAGTTGCTACGCAATTATCCCGCAGAACCTTATCTAAGAAGATTGTCTCGAGAGAAGAAAGAAGGTGGCAGAGGCAATCGTTGCGCCCTCATGCTCCTAGTCGCCCTAGAAGGAGACACCCTGGGCGTCAGGAGTCGATTGCCGACTCCCGGCCACCGTGGGCACGGGCTTATGGACGGCGAGCAACGGGCAGCTCGCCGTCCGGTAAGGACCAGACCTGGGTCGACAGCGCGTCGTGTTTCACGCGCGCCTCAAAGAGATGTCAGCATCATTGACGGGGTACGAAAGGGCCGATGCCTGCCGGGGTCGCGGATTGTTCGAAAGAGTTACCGTAGCCCTGGCGCACAGGCAACTGAAGGAACACGGGTGGTTTTTAGTCAGTAAGAGTCTGACACGCCCTTCCGCTCCGCCCAGAGAGGGAGAGGTCTTTTGATGATTTCCCAACAAAAAAAAAAAATGGTGGCAGCTAGCCGTCAGTCAATATACAGACAAAATAATGATGATAATAACAAACTGCTATTATTAATTACATAGCAAGTACTATTACATCAAATAATAACCTCACAGGGATCAATAGAGTCATACACTTAACTCAATCCGTTAGTCTGACTCAACAATTGTAATCTATTTGTTTACAAACATTGCTTTATCAAAATATTACACTAGTTATATTATTATTGAGCTAGCGACCCGCCCCTGCTTCGGACGTGTGCAATCTACTCATGTAATGACCAGAGATCGGATATTGGGATACATATTCACCTAAAGTTGAGATGTTAGCTAATATGGAATGCGCTTTTGTATCGAAAACATCTTAACTTTAACAAACACACACAACCCCTCCTCTTACACCCTACATACACATATCTGCATCGGGGGTTAAACATTAATTTTAAATAAAAAGAATCAGAATAGTTATGCAATCCAAGAACCCCGGGGTTTTTTTTTAATAAATATTTTTTTAGAAGTCGCACCCGACTAGTTATGCATTCTCGGTGTTACTGGCATCCGGGGATTTTTTTTACAAAAACTATATATTAAGAACCGGCTTCCATACTTTTATAGCTAAATATTAACTTTAGGTAAATATGCATCTGAATATCCGATCTCTGGTGATGACATTACAAAACATCGAGACTTTTGTACTATAACTAAAAAATGAAATTTGCCCAGCGTTTTCCCAACCCTGTTTGTGGTTTCCAATCTAACCAGATTCAGCTGAATACCAGTATTCTACATGAAGCGACTGCCTATCTGACCTCCACAACCCAGTTACTAGGTAATAAAATACCCTTTGGTAATACTGGCTGTCAGACTTTCGGGCTTCTGACGACCCATAACGACTGTCAAAGATCACGGTCACTGTTAAGGTCTGAGAATGACAGCCGGGACAAACGCCTTAACGTGCTTTCCGAGGCACGGAGGGTCTTGGTATTTTAAGATTTATACTAATATTAAAGAGGTCAAATTTGTGAGTTTGTATGTAGGGGGTAATCTTCAGAACTACTCATCCGATTACAAAATCTTACACTGATAAAAAGGTACAGTATTTTTATTTTGTTTTATTAATTTTAGGTAAACTTACAGCTAAAACATTCAAGTAGTCAGAAGTAATATGTAGAAGAAAGCCAATTACAAGTTTCCAGTTATACAGGGTGACTGGATCTGGACCCGCCATAGCTAATTCGCATATAGAGGAGGTCATTTGCTATTTATTAGACCTTACTTTCCCTTCTCGTAAACATTTATTTTTGTTTTTTTTTTTAAACCATACTTGTTTGTAATTCAACCCTAGTTTAAGGGAAGTTCCGAGATAATTAATCACCAATGTTTATGACTACCAACAAATAATAAAATAACTACTAAAATAACGCGAAAAAAAAAGTTATGAATGCTTGACAGTAAAATTTTGGAAAAAATCTCAATGAAGTATAATAATTGACATATCTCCCAAACTATAAGACTTTAGCTAGGGAAAGTAAGGTTCAATAATTAGTAAATGACCTCCTCTATACGCGAATTTGCTATGGCGGGTCCAGATCTAGTCACCCTGTATAAACTTAAGTATAAAATTGACAAAACGGTACAAACAGCCTGAGAGTTAAACATAGAAACAACTGAAGAAAATAAACAAAAATAAAATACACTACGCCACAAAGTTACAATTCAAAGAAAAAGTTACTTAATTTTTTTTAAGCTATTGCATAGATTTTATCGCGGGCTTTGAGCGCGGCGACCGAATTAAGAAATACCGTAACGAAAATAAAACCTAACACCCCCCACTCCGCCTACCACGTAGCTGGGCCGAGCGTTCGCTTAACGTGTGTGTATATGGTACGACTGTACTTGAATTAATATCAAAGAAAAAAAAATACTGCATAAATAAAAAAATAAAAAAATATTATAATTGCATAAGTTGTTAAAAAATGCTATGCAATAGCTTTACCGCGGCAGTCCCCGAGTGCCACACGTGTTTTTTTTTAATTTTTGTACACTATTTGTGAATAAATCAAGCTCCATTACCAAGTATCATAGGATACTTTTGCGAACAGTAAATTTTTGTTATGGGTTCGATTCCCAGGTCGGGCTAAGGCCCCGTTGTTTGATACATAGTTAAACATGACCAATAGTCAATTTAACAATTAGTCACTTGACAATAGTCAATAGTTGTCAAAGTTTAACTATTCTGCGCATGGTTAACTTTTATAGCAAATTGACAATTTTTTTAACTGTAGTTAGCTTAACCATTTGTCAAACAACATACTTCTGTATTTTTGAACAAATTGTTAGTTGAACTAACGCATTTTAACTATTAGTATGTTTGACTACTGATCAAACAACGGGCCCTAAGTGTACCTATTAGGTTTTTCTATCTGGAATTTCTCAGTAGCAGCCCGGAGTCTGGATTTGTGCCCAGTTGATGGCAATATGCTCGCCCTTCCTCACTTACATGGAATTACCTACTATGCCTATGCATATGCGTGGCTCAGTTACGGTGTGATATTGTGGGGAAACAGCACAGACGCACCGACACTTTTCACACTACAAAAAAGACTAGTAAGAATATTAGTAAATATAGAAGACACTGACAGCTGTAAACCTTATTTTCAAGAACATAAAATACTAACCCTCCCCTGCCTATACATACTAGAAATTTGCAAATTTGTCCGAAAGTACCCACACTTTTACACTACACGAGAAAATATACAGTCAAGATACACACTACGTCACAAAAATAGGCTAAACCTACCGAGCTCTAAGCTAAAAATGCACTCAACAAGTGCCCTTGCCATGTCAATGAAAGTTTATAATAAATTACCCGAAATTATTAAAAATTAGCAAAAATTTAATTCATTCATAAATAAATTACAACAATTTTTATTACATAAATGCTATTATACTATAAATGAATACCTAAATGACAAATTTTAAATTAATGTGATTAACAAAATTTCGTATTTTTTTCATATCTTATTATTATTTTTATTATTTTTGTTGTAGATATTGTTACATTTGTATACCTACTAATTAATAAGATTAAAGCCCTCTCCCAGTCTCCTACTTTGCTGTGCCCTTACAGGGTCCATATTTATGTACCTAGCTTTAAGCCCTTTGTAACATCTTTTTTACAATATGGAATGCAAAATAAATGAATATGAATATGAATATGAATTTAAACATAACTGGCGAAATGTGGCTGTATCTACTATGTTTCGGAAAAATTTACATGATGTTATGTTATTTGCGTGTATGACCATGTATGAACGTAAACGAGGCAAAAGGAGTATGTAAGGATCGTAGCAGGTGGCGTTCTGTAGTTTCTGCCTACCCCCATGGGAAGTGTGTGAGTTTATGTATGTATGCTATGTTATATTATGTTTTTATATGCATAAAACTATGTTCAGAAATCATCATCATTCCCTGTTTCTTTTCACAATTTATTTGAGGTCGGAGCAACACTATAATTATTCTGAAATAAATTATCTTTTTCTCTTTTTTTTTTCTTTCTATTTTTCTTCTCTTTTTTATCTCTTTTTCTCTACATTATTAGAGCTAATTATCTTTTTTGTATGCACGTGTGTCTGTGACAAATAAACCTAGTTTTCTTTCTTTCTTTTAAAATATAATGCTGAACACTGCATCGAAATACATTATGCAGTTTAGAAGAACTATCAACACAGACAGACGACAAGCGACTTAGTTTTATACTATTTATAGATAATTACATTACCAATTAACTGAAATACCTTTGTGATAAAACTAGATAACAAATTACACAGAAAGTTAATGTTTTTGTAAACATTCGGGTATATGTTTGATTATTTGGGACTTTTCTTTGTCTGTAATAATATTCTATTAATCGTCGAGCTCCTTAAGTCCTGACTTCTTGAGTTGAGCTGCACGATTACTGACAAGTGCGTGCACTGACTGAACAGGTCCACTCAATCTGTGTGGTTTTTCCTCAAAAGAGCATTTCAGACACAAATCTACATGGTCTTCACATGATCTGACGAAGATTATGTCTGGACTTGTGACCTCTGAGTTTGTTTCGGCCTTTCTTCTCAGAGTATTCAGATAGGAAACGCCGACCTCATCTAGTTTAAAAAATATGATTGACGTGTAAAAGTGTTTGTAGAAACCTACTTACAGAAATAAAATCATTTATCATTTATAAGTTGACTAGCTTTGACCCGCGGTTTCACCCACTTTTCTTGGCTCCAAAAGGTCGTAGGATGATGTTAATACCCTATAACCTGCCTCTAGAATTGGGCTATCTAATACAAAAATAATTTGGTGGTTAATATTTGGCCAATATTTTGTAACCATATTTTGATTTAAAAGAGCGTCCGTGGAGTTTCTTGCCCGTTCTTCTCCATAGGTACCTACTAAGCTTTGGAATGGGCAACTAGCTTCATCTTTCTAACTGACCGACCCCTTGACAATTCAAAAGTGCCTGTAATTGGTTTATATGTAATAAATGCTTTGAGTTTTTTTGAGTTTGAGGTTCCAGAGATTAGCCTGTCCATACAAAAAAATAAACTCTTTAGTTTTATTATATTAGTATAGATCACAGGTTCTCAACCAGGGATTGAAAACCGGTACGAATTTGGGTTCCGGTTCTTCTTTTCGGTACGGTTCTGGTTTGGTTCTTGTTCCAAATAAAGGTTCCAATATACCGGTTCCGTAGCCTCCGTTTTAAAGGGTCTCTACAAAATAACTATCACAGGATCTATCAAAGCAAAAGTGCCCCTCTCCCCTGTCACAAAAACTCCAACCTCTTCACCCGGCGGCGGCCGCCCGTACCTCGCCGCTATCGTACAAAGCTTCGACCTGCACTGAACGGCATCGTATGAACCGGTTCGAATTCGCTTTGAAGAAGAACCGGTAAAATAAAGGTTCTTAAAGGTTCCAATTCAGGTTCCTGTTCCGGTTCGGGTTCTAGTAACGGAACCACTAAATACCGGTTCTTTAGGAACCTTTTCAATCCCTGTTCTCAACATTATTTTGCCCACTTTGAGATTTTTTTTTGAGAGGCCTCCTATTTTGATTTACCATTAGTCGGGAATCTGAAACAGCTATTGCCACGATTATATTTAAACGTGTAATATTATATAGTCGCAAGATCTCATCTCAACGCCCCCTAATTTTCTCTGGGTTTTCTACTGCTCTCCTGAAAGTCTCAAACGCCCGCAAGGGGGCGTTTTCGCCCCCGTTGAGAACCTATGATATAGATAAACGTGGTTCCCTCGACCCCCCAATTTTCTCTATCTGAGGCCTTGCTTTCTATCTCAGGAATGAATAAAGTTTGACAGCTTTCGTTTAGAAAATATGTGGAAGCGCTGTATTTATTTAGATAAAAATTTGATTATTTTTCTGTTGAAAGCGATGCGGACGAATTTTATGCCTTATGATTCTTTTACTTTTTTTTTAAACCCCCACGGAAAAACAGGGCTGTTCAAAATTTACCGTGTGTATTTGTGTGACTGTCTGCGACATCGTAGCTCACAAACGGCTGAACCGGCTGAAATGTTGTTTGTGTTGGGCGTTTTTTATATTTATTTTAACTTGTATAGCTTACTAGATGCGCCCCGCGGTTTCACCCGCAGCGGTATGAAATATACTTTACGACCTATTCTCAGACCTAACAAATATACACAAAAAATTTCATAAAAATCGGTCAAGCCGTTTCGGAGGCGTTCGATAACAAACACTGTGACACGAGATTTTTATATATTAGATTTATATACACATGTACATATTATTATTATTTTAAGTCTGTTAGCTTATTACTATGTAAATATTATAGATTATTTCTGAAGTTCAAATAAGATTTTGCTTATATTACTTGTGCACAGTTCACAAGAACTTGCAGTTATCGTCCTCCAAGTTTGCACCAACATTTGTTGCTACGCAAAGTTGTGATGCATGTTTGTAATTTTTCAAAACAAACTGGTTTTTATTAAAGAACTAGCGGACCTGAATTATCCTGCCAAATTTCAGTAGTTCATACAAAAATCCCTTGTAAAACGTAACATTCAGTTTCTCCCGAATTTGAAAATTTTTCGGGAAACATTTCCATTTCGGACTATTACGAACAATTTAAAATGAAAAATATCCAAATCGGTCCAACCGTTCTCAAGTGGTTACCGACAAACAGTATTTCATTTATAGGGTTCCGTACCTCAAAAGGAAAAAACGGAACCCTTATAGGATCATTTTGTTGTCCGTCTATCCGCCTGTCAGTCAAGACCCTTTATCTCGGGAACGCGTGAAGGTATCACGTTGAAATTAAAACCATATACTCAGGTCTACAGTCCCTTGAAGCTGTAAAAAAATCTAACTTCTAAGTTAACGTTAAAAAAAGATACGGCCGTTTATGCCACAAAAAACGTATATTCCGACACTCTCAAGGGCATTAAAATGTATAGGGTACCTACTTCCCGTTGACCTAGAACTATGAAATTTGGCAAGTAATATCGTCTTATACTACAAGTACAGGGAAAAATCTGAAAACTATACATTTGTAATGAAATCATAAAAAATATAGTATTTATTCAAAATTCGTAATCAATCATCGAGGTTAAACAACGGTATGCGCGGTCATAATTGTATGGGTGAACAAATCTTTTTGTAGATTTTTTTAAACTTTTACTAATTTGTACAGAAGAGAAAAATCTGAAAGCCATATATATATATTTTTAACTAAATCACAAAAAAAAACAGGGTATTTATGCAAGGAAGGGTGTCCAAATTTTTAAGTGAGTTAACCGTGTCATGTGGGGTATCATATGAAAGGGCTTCATTGGCACAAGCTTAAACCGATTTTTAATTATTTTTATGATGTTTTCGATTTATGACGAAAAACATAAATACCATATTCCCTATTTTATATGTATCGGAACCTAATAACTTTGGTGTATGTAGTATCTAATAGTTTGCACTATTAAGCGTACTTACTTAGTCCTTTTTTAATTTTGTAATTAAACACAATCCTAAATAGGTACATACCTACTTAAGTGTCTTGTACCTAGTAGTATTTATACATATTTTAATAGGATATTAAACAAACATAGGTCACATTCAGTTCACCTAGAAAGCAGACAACAAACGTTAATACAGCCCTAGATTAAATTACTTTGTATGTTAAGCACCTAACAATAAATTACAAATTCGTACCTAGGTAGGTACTTATTATACACTAGCAGCGTAAATATTTAAATTCGGTTGAGTACCTACCTACTTTTTAGAGTTAAATGCTTACACACAAAACTCAAATCTTCCATTTATAATAATAATATAAAAGTAGATAGATATAGATAAATAATATTAAACATAATTTAGGTATGAACTGTTAGTATAACCACAATTTCACTTATAAAACACAATAATATAAATAATTATAGGTTTTGGAAACTGAATTTTGGGAAAAGCTCAGAAAAAACTGCGAGACTCGATTCCTGAACTATTTATAATAATTATGTAAATTTGTACGGAACCCTCGGTGGGCGAGTCCGACTCGCACTTGTCCGGTTTTTTTATTTATATAGATTAGACATTAATGTCTTGCTGATGGTGGCGCAAGTATTGGATCATTTAGCTCCCTTCAAAATGGTTGAGGCTGAATGGTGCTTATCCATGGGTGATGTTCGTGAATGGGCGCCGTCAGTAGGCATTGGTCATCTCTTAGCTGCCACGGCTTATTTTAATTTAATTTTTGAATTGTTTTTGTCTTTTTATTACGGATGCTTTTAACGTTCTGCATTGGTCTCACATACATAATTTCAACATAAATCATGTAACCAATATTTTGATTTAAAAGAGTGTCCGTGGAGTTTCTTATCTGTTCTTCTCCATAGGAACCTACTACGCTTTGGAATGGGCAACTAGCTTCATCTTACTGACCGACCAACCCTTTGACAGGTCAAACGTGCCTGTAATTAGTTTATTTGAAATAAATGCTTTGAGTTTTGAACATTAATACTGCATTTTACCGAGTGGTCTGCTAACCTTCACTAACAAGGTAAGGAAGGTTAGAAGATTATAACACCCCGTTGTTTTTGCGTCGGGGGTTAAAAAAATTTTTTTTTCTTATGAAAATCAGCTGATAAAAAAATGTAACGTTTATTTAAAAATAGTTTTAAGGTAAAAAATTGGCTAGCTTTGTGTGACTGTGAGTTGTGATACCGTGGAAGAAAGCCTAAATTATTTTGTTATTATAACTATTGCATTGGTGTGACCAAGACAATAAGTAGTTTTGTGAGTCATCAATGAGTTCAATTCAATTTTGGAACTTATTTTATAATATGTTACATGACCAATAGTATTCCCTATTGTCTGATTTTGCATTTTCTGAAGACTGAGTGTCTCAGAATGTATAATATTGCAGTTAAACAATTATTATTATACATAAAAAAGGAAAAAAAAATTGTTAATTATTCACTGATAAGAGAATGACACTAAATAGATGGAAAAGCATAACAAAAGCATTTAAAACTTCTAGAAAATAGAATGGAATGTTAATTGGATAAGTATTTACATAGCCTGGGATTTTAATAGTACTTTGTATTCTACTGAATTAATTATTGTGTAAATAAATGAGTAGTTTCTGCCTACCCCCATGGGAAGGCCTAAGTTTATATATTTATGTTTATAGATGACTAGTAAATTACATTAAAATACTCATGAAACAAAGGAATTAGACAGAGTCAGAAGAACAAAGACAAAAAATATCTCTTACAGCTGTTTTTAACAACAAAAAAACCCCAAGAATCAAATCATACAGCCTCTATTTTTTTTTTATCAAGGTAAGTGAAAACAGCCATAGTCATGAGATGACAAAAATAAAACTAACCTGGAGTTATTTGGCTGCTGTGTTGGTGACACATCAGTGTAAAGCAATGTGATCTCCCATCCATTCTGTGGGTTCCTCAGAAAATATATTCTCGTCTTTCCATTGCCTAATTTACGAAAACTTATAGCAATTGGAACCATAGTTGACAGACATGATAGCTCCTTTCGTAAATCGTGAACAGCCTGCCGAACCTCGGCCCAGGAGTATCGTTGCGAAGGAGGACGTATGTATTCCACCGCTGCAGCCCCATCTCCAGCCCCTCTCACCTCCATTATATTAATTTCCATTAATTTTTACGCTACCGAAAATCAATTCTCTTTCCTCGATAAATTCTTGCTCATGATGTAACAAAGAACAATAGATGTGTGCACTCAGACACTTAATTCAACTAGTTAAATGAATATTTAAACGGTGATCTCATTATAATATTGAAATTACGTTGGTTTGATTTTTGTTTCACTAAAAATAGGGCCAACACACTCGTTTTTGACTTTTAGTTGTCTTGCCAAATGGTCGCTGACCGATCGTGGTTCTACCACCGGTTTTAAGTATTGTCAAACTCACTCATTCTCATCTCACTTCAAAAGCCATTCTCATCTCACTTCACGTGCTTCCTTCTTTGGCATATTTCATTAGCTGGAAAGAATAGGTAGATAAATTCCTATATTATTCAATATAATTGCAAGGAATAATAACTGTTATTTCAGATGACACTCTCATTAAACACACTAAAATATCACTTCTTTTTTCTCTCCACTGAGTGTGTGGTGAATTCGTAAATGAGTTTAGTTCGGATACGCACTACTTTCTTGATTTTACTTTTTCAATCAGAAGAGTATTGTTTAATTTGCTCGTTGAATCTGAAGTTTTCATTCATCATCATCATCATTTCAGCCAAAATACGTCCACTGCTGGACATAGGCCTCCCCCAAGCACCACCACTTCAACTGGAACCGGACATTTATCAGATTAGGTTTACTTAAAAACAGTATTTTTTTTCATTAGAAAAGTTTTTGTATAATCCGAAGAACCTATGTGTATCCGAGCTGAATTAGCCAACCTTGTAAATATTTGACAGCAAACAGCAACGTTCGGAAACTTTATATGAAAGGGAACAAAACAATCTCAGATAAAACATTTATCAAAAGTAACCCAGTGGTTTTGATTTATTTAACATAGTATGTACTATTAATTTGTATCCAATTTAATTAGTTCAAGCCATGTTCGTTCATAAATCAATAATAAACATAAACAGGATGTGACAACACTTTTCTCAAATTACTGCAGTTCCGGCAACAATTGCCCGCCGAACTGTCAAACGAAAACATGTCGCCGTAGCGCTCGACGCGATCTCATATTTTCTTTACAATTTTGCACTCCGCGAAAATGGCACATGTACTGAATGTGGTGCGGACTTATGGTTTATTGATGTATTTAATTTTTTGTGTGAACGCCAATGAAAATAATGCCTCTGAACCACGGATAATATCGTTAAAACTGGACAGCAAAAAGTGTGATAATGTAAATTGTAAATATTTACTAAATATTAAGGGTGGTGAGTTTCTCGGGCATTATTCGTGGAGATTAACCCCAGTGGAAGGTTCAGGAAGTGATGAATGTGACGTCATATTCCCTAATTACGAGTTAAAAGAGCTTTCTACGACGCAGTGGTTGACTAAACTCGAAATTATTTTGCCTGTTATGGAGTCGAAAGTATATTTTTGTGTTTACAAAAATAATGTGAAGAACAGTCCGTTTGGAGGAAAGTGGGTGCACCAGGGTGCTGAACACTACTTGGATGTGAAAAACGAGGATTCGTGAGTAACTTTTTCTATCATAACATAATGAAAGTAAAATCTTTCTATTTTTTCTGATGTATACAGGTGATGAAAGTGTATTAATGATTTTTGGCATTGATTTCTACATGATAAAAATTCAATAAGGCAACTGTGCACCTAGGCTTTCATTGTAAATGACTTTCTATCGAAAACTTAACAAGTAATCTTACTTACAAAGCTGCATTAATATGATTTCTGTATGGTATTTTAGGACAAGCACCTCTAATTTAGTCCTACATTCCTTACAATTTTAAGTTTCACTAAAAACCTTTCAATACCCCTTGGCTATGTATTGGTCTGGTCTTACCAATCTATATATATAAAACACAAAAATTGTTTTGACCTATGTCCGTTATAGACTTTGAAACCATCCAACCAATGTGCCCCAAATAGGTTTCATTAGAAAGGCAATAATGCGAAGTTGGTTTTAGACCAATAAAACAATAAAGATATTTTATTTTGCAAATACGGGTACAAGTCAAGGTGTTACAAAATATAAATACCGAAACAGCCATATTTTGCCAATTACAAGGCATGCAAAAGTATAGAGTTTAGGTACAATGCATTAGTTAGGCACATTTGGTCCATTCATGAAGTCGATTTTCGACGTTCCCCATAAAAATTTTTCGAAAATTTCTTGGAAATTTAAATTTTTAAATGACACCAAAAATCATAAATAAATAAATATATAAGTAACAATTGTGTTACTTACGTCAACTATAGCAAAAACGGCTGGTTAGCGAATACCAATTCTTTTGAAATCGACATTTATTATTGTTTGTTCAGAACCTTATCAAAAGGTGGCGTTACTCGCAAATAAATTAAAAACGTAATTTGTGCAATTTGCGCATCACATTCCTTTTATTTTGACCGCATTGGTGTGAAGTTGGCAGGACACAGGCTGTCAACAAAAAAAACACCGCTCTGTCATTCTCATCAGAAAGTTTTATCCACAGAGTACATTTTTTTTTACTGAGTTTTGTCATTTGTGGTTATCGCGTCGATCATGTCAAATAATCGAATTAGGGAATATTAGAAACCTCATAAATAGTTTTCAGAAAATGTTTTCATGAAATTTGGTGGTGATTTTGATTATTGTTTGCAACTGTAAATGTTCGAGTTTATCTCATTTTTTAAAGGAAAAATGCACTAAGAATCAAATCTAAATCCAAAAATTGGAAATATTATTTCGCTTTGTGTAGTACAAAAAAATATATCTACCCACATATAAAAAATCTTTGTTATCAAAAATGCCACCGAAAAGAGCTGTAATTGGAAGAAATACAGCAGATGCGCGAAGAAAAAGAGCCGAAAGAGCAGCCGAAACGCCCGAACAACGTGAAGTGCGTTTGGAGTCAAACCGGCTGAGAGATCAACAGTCAAGAGCATCCGAAACACCCGAACAGCGAGAAATGCGATTACAGTCAAACAGGTTGAGAGAGCGGCAGTCAAGAGCAGCAGAAACACCTGATCAACGGGAAGCACGTCTAGAACAAGTTCGAATCAGAGCTACTACAGCAAGAGCTGCTAAAACTCCTCAACAGCATTAAACCGGCTTAAAGGTAATAGATTACAAGCGGCTCAATCGAAAGAAAGAATTGATTTCCGGTGGCAGAATTCAATTATGACAAAGACGATGTTGTGTTAGGGACGATGAGCACTCTTTGTTTGTACTGTCAGGCACTGAAATTTCAAAAGGCAGCACCTCGAATGGGTTGTTCGAATGGTAAAGTCAAGTTGTGAGTAATACTAATAATAATCAAATTATTGACACAGTTATAGATGAGGAACAAGCTGTCAACTTTCCAATAGACTTTCTTAACTCTTTAGAACCATCTGGAATGCCACCACACATCTTAAGTTTAAAAGTTGGTTCACTGTTGATGCTCATTCGCAACTTAGATCCACCGAAATTGTGCAACGGAACAAGATCCGAATTTAATTGAAGCCACAAAGCGGCAAATGTAAAGGAGAAGATCTGCTGATACCACAAATTCCAATGATTTCAACCAATTTGCCCTTTGATTTCAAGCGATTACAGTTTCCAGTGCATCTGGCTATCAAATTCAAATGTTTATTGCTCAACACAGTACAAAAGCATACATTTCCAGATGTCAAGTGAAGTCCACTCTGTTGTATCAATTCAGGCATGAAAAATTCATCTTTAAAATTATACAATTTCATAAATTACCAAAACAATAATAAATTGTCAACACATAATTAAGAATACAAATAAAAATAATATTAATAAAATAAAACAGAGACAAGGATTCACCATAATTATTTGTATTATTAATATACACACAAATTTCTATCTGACAGGTATTCATTTATTAGTATATCTTATCAGTATATTATTGAGTTGCTACTTAAATTCATTGATATCTTTAATACTTAACAAAGTATTAGTTCGGTAATCTACATAAATATAAAAATGAATCCCTATTTCCCTTGGTCACGCCATAACTTAAGAATGACTTTACCAATTTCATCCATCTTTTTTTTTAAAGTTTTCTAATACTTTGTAGAAGGTTCTTACGGAAAAAAAAAATAAGAAAGTTGCGATGCGACAGGGTGGGTGGAAATTTCACGGGGAACGAAGTCGCGGGCAGAAGCTAGTTTATTATAAATATGTGGTGCTGTTCCTAGGAGTTTCTTATGGAATACCGCTTTTTTGTGTTGCGTACTGCTTATTTTATTTCTATGTCGCGAGCTGTGTAATTTTTCAATTAAGTGGAAATTTGTCTTAAGGGGACTACAGGACCTAAACGTAAGTTTTATAATACCTAAAAGTATATGATCCACTGCACTAAACAAAATGAGAAAAATATATGTTATTCTTCAGGATATTTGCTAATTAGATAGTGTGTTGAAAACATAATACAACTCATTTGATACGATAGAAAAAAATCATGAAGATACCTCTAAAAATTTCTTTTAACGATTAAAAACCATACTACTCGTACTATGCATTAAATCATTCTGATTTTTTGTCAGATTATTCTACAAGCAACATACTAACGTAATAGTGTTTTAATTTTTTAATCCAATTACTAGATTTTTTGTAAATAGATAATTGCATGGTATTTTGTAATAAATTACCAGCGTTGTGTCATCCCGCTTCTCTTTCTTTTCTATGCAGTCCGACAGTGACCGCGCTTTAGCTGTTGTAAGCCTCTTAAGAGGGCTCTTCCCTGTCCGTCTATCGTCAACGCGAGCATGACTGAAAAGCTTGTTGTTTCATCCAACGCAATGTTTGAAAAAGAAGCAAGAGTGAGAACGCAATAACATCGAACGAAAAGGCGTGCAAAGATTTCACAAAACTTGTTCCAGGAAATACGTGTTTTTGAAAAGCCTTACAAGTTTTCGAAAAAGAAAATTGTCATTTAGAATCTCCATTACCTGTTCGAGGTTTCTATGAAGATGTTTTCTTTACTTTTACAATTAATGAGTACATTATGAACGGCCAAAGTTCAGGTAAAATTTGTACAAAAAAGCAGATTTTTGGAGGCTTATTCAATTCAATTCAAATATTTATTTCAGATAAACATCCATATAGTGTTAGTAGCAGTATAGCGTAGCCTAATGTTAGTAATAAATTAAATTAATAATAATAAACAACCAATGTACCATTGAACAGTTCGTTCAATGGTACACTAATGTGTCTGAATAAATATCCACCGCTGTAAGAGGGGAGAATCCCACCGGTCTGAAAACACATTCAGGATGCCATTGGAGCAGGAGCGCAAGCGCGCCATCATGGATGCGCATCGCTTCCGCATGATCGCGGCGAACCCGTCGACGCGCGCCTCCGCAAACATCCCTGACGCGCTACATCGCCACGGCAACCCCAAAAGCACCCTGAAAGCGTTGTTGTACTGGACGCGCAGGTCGCTAAGGGCCCGCTGGGTATACTTGGTCCACAGGCTGCACGTGTAAAACGACTGGCAGAAGGCCTTAAAAAGCGTTATCTTTACAGAATCGGTACAGCGCGCAAACCTGCGGGCCAGCATGTTGCCACGGACAGCCAGCGACCTGCGCTCCCTGTCTAAGTATACATTGTCTTTTAAGTCATCAGTGACCCAGTGACCCAAATACTTAAATTTCGAAACCCGACCTAAAGGAGACCCAGAGAGTGAGAGTTCAGGCAGCTGTTCGTAGGTTAAAGTACCCGATTTGTTACTTTGTTTGTGTACTAAATTTGTTTCTCCAAAATTTGATTTTTTACTTGCATAGATAAAATGCAAAAGATACCTATTAGTTCAAAAATTGCAATGAAAGATGTGTTACAAGGCCATAAATAATCACGTACGAGCGTTTGTATGAAAAGTATGACGGGTTGGCCGCTCTTAAGAAAGTGATCTGTCTATGTTGCTCCGAGGGTCTGGCAAGACCAGCTGCCGACCGTCACCTTCCCTGGCGTCTGCAGCGTGCACACCGCTGCGGGTTGCATCACACCAGGCTGAGCCAGGAGAGTACTGTGCTACTCCCAAGAGAAGTCAGGGAAAACTTGTGACTAAAAAAACAAGGTCTGGCATTTCGGGAGTGACACATGCTTACGTCACTATCCAGTTGCCACTTTATTGCAACACAACACGAATTATGGAAACATTTTCAGTCACCATTCTGTTAAAAAATATATATAAAGCATTTAAATCGTCGTTTCGTTTTTCTAATCAAACGAAACAATTCAATTTAAAAAACATTATACCAACGTAATTATTAGTTAAAACCTCATTGTTTTGTCGGATTCGCACAGGTAATAAAGGCGGTTGGGGAGTTATTATTACACACTACTGGTAACACAGCGGTGATGGCGTAGGCTTGTGTCTCCCACGTGACCACTGTGTCTCGGAATGCTATACCTGGCGAAGTATATTATTATACCATGGAGTTAACTACCCCCTTTTCTCAATGTTTATATTAATATACTTTTACTAGCTGCCCGCCCCGGCTTCGCACGGGTTGCGGTACTTATCTACGGCGTACCCTACCTACCTACCCTACCTACCTACCCTACCTACCTACCCTACCTACCTACCCTACCTACCTACCCTACCTACCTACCCTACCTACCTACCCTACCTACCTACCCTACCTACCTACCTACCTACCCTACCTACCTACCCTACCTACCTACCCTACCTACCTACCTACCCTACCTACCCTACCTACCTACCCTACCTACCTACTCTACCTACCTACCTACCCTACCTACCTACCTACCCTACCTACCTACCTACCCTACCTACCTACCTACCTCCCTAACTCCCTACCCTACCTACCAAAAAAAAAAAAAAAAAAATAGATGTTGGCCGATTCTCATAGATACCGGATAAGCACAAAAAATTTCATCAAAATCGGTTAAGCCGTTTCGGAGGAGTATGGCAACGAAAACTGTGACACGAGAATTTTATATATATACTTTTATGTTGACAAGGTACGTGGTTTCATTTTTAGACAGATCACGTAGACCTCTTCCGTCAAATTGACCGTCTTCTCCTCGTAGAGTAGAGATAAAAACGGTCATGCTACGCATGCAGGTCATTCGCACGCGAGTTTGCGCGCTCAGCAGTAAATGTGTGAACGTTAGGAAGATACTGCTAAACGATGTTAAATGGCTTCATGCTTAGTGTTCCTATGTTTTAACGTAGACGTAGATAGTGACGGGGTCCCTTCTATTCACATTTGTTTTAAGCTATTGCATAGCTTTTAGCGCGGGCTTTGACCGCGGCGACCGAATCAAGAAATTCCGTAACGAAAATAAAACCTAACACCCCCCACTCCGCCTACCATGTAGCTCGGCCGAGCGTTCGCTTAACGAGTATGTATATGGTACGACTGTACTTGAATTAATATCAAAGAAAAAGAAATACTGCAATGAATAAAAAATAAATAAATTATTATAATTGCATAAGTTGATAAAAAATGCTATGCAATAGCTTTACCGCGGCAGTCCCCGAGTGCCACACGTGTTTTTTTTAAATACCTTAGTATATTTTGGCATAACCGTTTTCTCATAACTTTTATTACCATAATAATAATGTGGCATAATAATACTTTGCCATGATGGACTCACGTATGTGTGCCTCGGCTTCGCCTCGGTCCACATTTTCACGTTCGTCCATCTATGCCTCTGTTGTCGGCCGCTGCAGTAATGTAGCTAGGTACTATTTTTAGTCAATAATTCGTCAACATTTATATTAGTCACTAAAACATGTTCATATTTTATTAGAAATAGATTTTGCAAAGGTATGTATTTTATACTATCATTCATTCACTCAATTATCACATGAGCTTTTCACTAGTCGCTCCTAATTAGTAAACCATTAAACCATTTTAATATTAGTGAACCATTTTAATATTAGTAAACCATTTTAATATTAGTGAACCATTTTAATATTAGTAAACCATTTTAATATTAGTAAACCATTTTAATATTAGTTAACCATTTTAATTACATTAGTAAAACATTTTAATTATGTTGCTACAACATTTTAGGGACGAAATATAGTAGGTGGGTATGGTAGGTAGGTAGCTAAGTAAGTCTCTCTCTTAAAAGAATGAACGAATGAAAGAGTGGTTATTTATTTGGTCTATTGTGTATTGTCCTATAGGATTAATAGAACAGATTTTGCAAAAAAGAAGTACCTACAACTTCTGCCATAATTTCTGTCTCTAATTCATTCATTCATTTTTGAATTATTTACATAAACCTCTTCTAAATGACACCTAGTTTATAATGCTACAAGGGTGGGTACTGGGTCCATATAAAATTACCCAGTGTTCTTTCGTTTTTAGGATTATTTTTGAGACAAAAAACCTTTTTTACCCAAAAAACACTACAAACTAAAAAATCACTTTAATTTCGAAAGTCGGTGGCATTAAACGAAAATACAAAATCAAAGATACCTATTACCGAAATTAAAGTTATTTTTACAGAAGAATTACGAACCTCCTCCGTTTTGAAGTCGGTTAAAAAGTAGCCTATGTCCTTACCCAGGACACCATCTATATCCTTGCCAAATTTTATCGAAATCCGTTCAGTGGTTTAGGCGTGAAAGGGTAACAAACGGACTGAGTTACTTTCGAATTTATAATATTAGTATGGATTAACTTTTTTTTTTGTTGTAAATTGTTACAATGTAAATAAAAACAAGTTATTATACAGGAAATAAAAAAATTGACAATAATTAAGCGCATACGCCCTCAATCGAATTGGATCCTCTGCAGCGAGCTAGTCTATAAACATAATTGCACACTAGTACAGTCACGAGCACTAATATGTCAAAACTTGGCAACTTTCAATAGCGATGTTTTCGTGAAATAACGAATGCAACGTTGAAATCCGACATATTGCATAAACCTCTGGGTTTGAAAATACTATGTTCGTAAAAACATCAAATTTTATTTAAAAATTAAGGAGAAATTCGCTTTTGAATTTAGCCAAGTGTATACATATTTATGCTCGTGACTGTACAAAGAGTGCGTAACATTTTTGTTTTATTTTTTACTTTTTTAGGACATAAAACAGTTACACAATAAAATTTAAGTGTGACAGAATACATTAAAAACTTAAAAACTAAGTAAATCGTGTAACCCACAAAATGTCCGCGAAATAATGGTTAACAGACAGTTTAAGGCGTGTGTTAATTATACAGAAAAGTAAGAAGTACTCGTACGTATTTTTGATTACTTAATATAAATTAGATGGCTATTTTTAAAGATTCAATAGCCATCTTAATAAACTTAAAGTGTGTGAGCGCGAAAACTAACACGTACGCACTAACTCATACGTGTGCGCATAGTCGGTCGATAGCCGGAGCGGAGCAACGAGCGACGCAGCACTCGTCTCAATGCTAAAGCATGACTGCCGCTTGCGCCCGCGCAGTGCACCTCTGAGCCTCTATCTCAAAATGGGGACATTTTCTTTGCAAATGTTGATTGATATACATATGCTATGCTGTTATGTTTCTGTAGTACCTCTAACCATCAATTTTTCAGTGTAAAAATAGTTCCATTTTCAAAAAATTGCGTTTCAAATTTTTTTTTAAGGCAAATGTGTTAGCCATGCGAAAAAATCCCGTTATAATAATGATGTACATGAATCTACACTCGGCGTCACAAAAATCGCACCTCTTTAAGAATTCCCTTCAAAGTCATTTTAACCCTATTAATCAACGGTAGACATATGACTATAAGGTATCATTGGAATGGCAATTTATTTAAATTTCAGAATAAATCAACAGATTTGGTTTTTTGTTTACCAGGGAATAAAAAAGCAAGCTAATGCAAATTATTAAAAAGTTTAATTTTATTTTATCAGCAAAAATTGCAACAAAGTCCATAAAAACAACTTAAAACCTAGTGTTACCCCCCCTAGCCCTGATGACTGCTTCCATGCGTTCTCTCATGGACCTAATTAATGTGACAACAGTCTCTTGAGGAATGTTGTCCCATTCTGCAACGACGGCATCTTGGAGGTCTTGGAGAGTGGTAGGGGCAGGATCACGCGAGTGGTACTCGCCGTTTCAGTTCATCCCAAAGGTGCACAATAGGGTTCAGGTCTTGACTACGCGCCGGCCAGCGCATAACAGGGATCCCAACTTCTTGCAGGTAGTCACTTACAATTAATGCGGTGTGACAGCGGGCGTTGTCGTGCATTAACGTGAACCCACTGCCAACAAAACCTGCATAAGGGACAACCTGCTCCTCTAAGATCTCTGTTATGTACCGATGAGCAGTCAGCGACCCTTGCCCGCGAGTACTTCCAGTCCGAGAAACACACACAAGGTTCGTTTTGTCGTCGATTGACATGCCGCCACAGAACATGCACGAGCCACCCCCGTATTCCACTGTCTCTTGAATACAGGCTTGTGCGAATCGTTCCCCTTGCCTCCTGTACACTCTTCTACGCCTGTCGTTGCAGAAAAGACACACCCTCGTCTCATCCGAGAAGAGCACAGCTCTCCATTGGTCTATTGTCCAATCCACATAGTCACGGGCAAATTGCAACCGGTCTCTCCTATGCTGTGCAGTAAATTTTGGCCCTGTAGCAGCCCTGTGAGCTGCAGTTTTCTTCTCCCGCATTCTTCTTCTAATCGTGGAGACGCTTACAGAAGTTCTGCGAGATGATCGCAGTTGTTGTTGCAGCTCAACAGCATTGGAGAACCGATTACGTAAAGACGTCGAAACAATGAAGCGATCGTCTTTTTCGGATGTGCACCGTTGTCTTCCAGATCCACGTCTTCGGATATAGCCACCAGTCTCTTGGAAGCGTTGGAACACTCGTCGAACGGAAAAGCGAATTAAGTTCAGTTGCCGAGCAACATCACATTGCCGCAGCCCTGATTGCAGTAATGCAATGACTTGAGCGGCTTCATCTGCAGTGGTATCCATTTTCTGGGGTATTTTCTTGCTGTAGCTGTTTACGTGTGTTCACTTGAAAGGTTGGATAGCGAATGACCCACATTTAACCCGGGTCGCCCTTTTATACCCTTGTAGGGTGCAATTAGTGGCCGTTGTAATGCATATTTTGACAACATTTTTTTTAACGTTACGTGCTAATGAGCTCTGTTGTGTTTAGGAATTCTAACTAATGTTAATTTAAAGGTCGTTAAATATACTTTCAATTGATACTAATATTAATTAGGTTTAATGTATTCGTTGATGGCGGGACATGCTTGAAACTTATTTTCGGAGAGGTGCGATTTTTGTGACGCCGAGTGTATAACATTTTTTTTTTAAATCTATCCTAGGCGTTAATGAGAAGTAGCCTTTATAAAGTGACTGTGCTACGGTACTAAAAGGCGGGAGTAAGGGCCTTAAAAGTGCGAAGAGAGTTATTTCAGTCGAAAAGCAACGGCAACCTATTTGCGTAACACACTATCAATCACAATTTGAATCAAAAAAAGGAATAGAAGGATATTGCTAAACCATTGCTTCATAAGTTCGAAAAAATCGTCTGCTCAACGTTTGTAACGCAATGAATGTTGTTTATCTGCCAAAATGAAAGCCATTCCTACTGTTAGTGTGTTGCGCCACTACCCCACTGTTCTGTGTTTAAAGGGTGGGTGTGGCATTTGAGATATATTTTAAGTTTGTCTTTGGGATGGCTTCGTTGCCACAGATTCGCATGTTTCAGGCATGACAGTATTGCGTCATTTTCTGAGGCGACGGTGACCATTTACTATCTGGGTGGAAGCCTGCTTATCAACCACCAAAGAACATAAAAACTTATGTATTTGTCGCGAAACTTCCAAGACGAACAGCTCCGGCAACATATATTTGGCAGCTAGTCAGATATATTAACATAGTTTTTACGACACCGTATTACGTCTACAGGGTGGTGAACTACGCCCCCCACGCCACCCTCGACCCCCCATGACCCTTAAGCTACGCATAAATGTGGCCTAGAAATTTTAGTTTTACTGGCGAAGTATTATCACAGTATAGATAGGTACAGATAGGTACACATGGACACGCTTCACTTACAGCAAGTGCAAGCGCACTCGCGCTTGGCTAGTGGTTGGCATTTTGAAATGGATTGACGATTAGACCGAGATCAGAAGGCCAATTCCCGTAATTAAAAACGTACAAAATCTAGTCTAATCTCATTTCAGCGAGCGCAGGCCACACCGCCAGCTAGCGAGTGAGCGAGCGAGCTGGCGGGGGCGAAGCGAGGCGAGGGAAACTATATAAACAAAGCGAAGCTTTGGCGAGCTAAACTATGTGGGTTCACACCGAAAAATACGGACGGACAAGCGAGCGAGCGGGCAGGCGGGAGAGCGAGGGGAGCGTCCCGTCTCAAGCGCAGGCCACGCCGCCAGCTAACGAGCCAGCGAGCGAGCCGAGCGAGCATTGTTTCACCTCTTTTCATACTTCGATTCACATCGCGAACTACAGAGCTAAGCTACTCTAACGAGGTGAACGAATAGCATCGCTGGCATCGCCGGATATTTCGTTCGCATCGTTTGTATCGCTGATGTAGGTTATCGCTGTAGTTCGGGATGTGAACCGAAGTATGAAAAGAGGTGATATGAGTCTCGCCCGGCTCGCTCGCTCGCTCGCTAGCTGGTGGAGCGGCCTGCGCTTTAATGTCAAAAAATTTGTCATAAATGTAAGTAAATTAGAGTTAATTTTGACAGATAGAGATGAGACTGAGATTAGAAAGCGAATGTTATTAAAAATACGGGAATTGCCTCTCTGTAAACGTTACTACTTAGCACGTACTTTAGCTAAGCTTTATTCTTGTATCTTTCGCACAACTGCCAAACTACAAGTGCAAGATAGAAACGGGAACAACTATAAATAAATAATTATAATAAGTCAAAGCACGTGCTATGTAACGTGAATGATAAATGATTTTATTTCTGTAAGTAGGTTTGTACAAACACTTTTACACGTCAATCATATTTTAAAAACTAGACGAGGTCGCCGTTTCCTATCCGACTACTCTGAGAAGAAAGGCCGAAACAAACTCAGAGGTCACAGTCTCTTTTAAAGTCCAGACATAATCTTGGTCAGATCATGTGAAGACCATGTAGATTTGTGTCTGAAATGGTCTTTTCAGGAAAAACCACACAGATTGAGTGGACCTGTCCAGTCAGTGCACGCATTTGTCAGTAATCGTGCAGCTCAACTCAGAACTTAAGGAGCTCAACGATTCGACGAACAATAGCAAAGAAAGGACATTTTGGTTGGCCGCATAAATTATTCAGACTGCCAAACCATGATTCAAACTAAATGAGAAGAAAAATAATCTCTGCCTTACCTTACACCGTTTGTCCACACGCCACCGTCAACAGGATGTTAACGAGAAACGAGATTATTTGAACCGAGCGTGAAGTCCCGGTGACGGCGTGAGGTGGACACGCGGCCATCATAAATCTGTGTATCGCTACTTCGGCGCCATCATCTTGTTCAGTTGACGTCCCGTTGACGTGGCGGTGGACAAACGGCCTTAGGGTGAGATAGGTACAGAGACGAAAATTTGCGGAAACTTACGCTTCAATTGTCGAAAATTTCAAAGTCAGTGAGTGCATTTTGGCGTGATTTTACCCTGCATGAGATCGCCATATGTGCGCATCTATGTGTGGGAGCGCCTGTTTTCGCTTGTTATATCGAGCCAACCTTCTGTACCATTATGTGGTATAAGATGGTATAAGGCTGCCTTGACTACGTATTTACGTAACGCTAAAGCGTGTCAAGTTTTTGCCTAGATCACTTTTAGTAAAACAGTTTTTTTTTGAGCTGATGTCGGCAATTTTGCGAGCTTCATGTTGAGTTTTAGTTGAGCGTCTCCCGAACTGTGTTTTTCATATATTTTTTACTTTCAAAATTATTAAGTACTTACTAACCTTAAAAAAAAAGTAATCCGTCGGTATCGGGAATAGGGTACACGCTAGCCAGGATTAACCCAGAAGTGGGTTGTGGAAATCAGATAGCCAGTCCCTCCATGTAAAATACCGGTATTCAGCTTCAACCGGTTAGACTGGAAGCTGACGCCAATATAGTTGGGAAAAAGCTAGGCAGATGAAGAATGCCAGGGTCGCGGGTTCGTCCGAAAAGGTTACCGTGGCCCTGCCATACAGGCAACTGATGGAACACCGGTGGGGTTTAGTCAGTAAAAGTCTGACACGCCCTCCCGCTCCGCGCAGAGCGGGAGAAGTTATTTGATGATATACCAACCAATAAAAAATAAAAAAATGTTCCTTAGTAACAGTACTCTGGGTCATGGCGCAGAGTAGCCATGCCCATGACCAAGAATACCGTTTCTAACAAGCTCTGGACCCGGGCGCGTATTTGGCTTTCCATAATTCTATACGTCCCCCAAGAGACAAGCGGGGAACCGGGGAACCTCTCTGGATGATGACCTCGCCACCACCTTGCGGATGTGCTAGTAATTTTACCATAACATAAGTTTGTTCACATAGAGTTAATACTGATATGAGACAAGTGAGGAGGTTAGGATCCAAACCACGACACTCCACTTTTGGCAATTTCGTATTTTTTTGCACGATTTTTGCACGAAATGATAAAACCTGCTATTAGCAGTAACTGTTTAGTTCAAAACGGCTTATTCTCCTTAGTAAAATGATGTCGTAAATTAAAGTTTAGTTCAAAACCTCAAAAAATATTGATTAAAAAACGGGTCTACCCTTTATAGCAGAACTTTTTATGTCATAATATTATTTTGCATAACAGCGCATAGCATAAACTTCATTTCGCAGAAAATCGTTTGGCATACACTCATTTATAATACATTCAAAACGCATAATTTTGTAAGTCAGAATCGTCTTTTGGCATAAATTTCATATCCATAATAATTAAAAAGTAGAACCATCATATTGCAGAAAGTTCACTGTCAGAATCTTCTTTTGGCATACATATATTTCATATCGATAATCATTAAAAGGTAGAACTATCATATCTCAGAAAGTTTACAGTTAGAATCATCTTTTGGCATACTTTTCATACTCGTATATCTTTCTGCATGTATTACTTTGTATTACTTACTGAACTCAATTAAACAGTTGATTGTGAACATTTATGTGGTTCTTATTTACCCGTGAGAAGCATGCAAACATGCAAAGAAGCTTACACCATGCATGCATCAAGCATGTAGCATGCAAATATGCAAAAAAGCACACACCATGCATGTATGCATCAAGCATGTAGAATGCAAACATGCAAAAAAGCACACACCATGCATGCAGCATGCAAGCAAGCATGCAGCATGCAAGCAAACATGCAGCATGCAAGCAAGCATGCAAGCAAGCATGCAACATGCAGCAGGCATGGTTTCTGTCACGGCTCCGGCGCTGCGGGGCTCCGGCGGTCCCACGCAAGCTTCTCGTCGCAGATAGTTGCAACGCTCACCACAGCAGCTTCGACTTGCTGGCCGGCTTCGCCGGCCAGCCTCAGCTGCGGCGGCGGGCGTTAAAACCACCTGCTCCTCAGCTCGCGGGCCGCCTCGCCCCTCGGCGCCTACGCAGGCTTAAATTACACTCTAGGGGTAGGGCAGACAAGACTACGTGCAGTCGGTTTTGCAGCGATTCGGTTCTGTCACTTCACTAACTTTTGTAGTCATAGTAGTACAACATATTGACTTTTTAAGACAATATTTTAATTTTAATTTAAGGTTAAGAATATGATTACATTTTATAGAAATGACAATAATTATGCCTAATAAAATTATTCCAAATGATATTCTGCCATCTTCTTAATATGCCAAGTGAAATCATTCCAAATAATCGTCGCTCTAAATAAACGTTATGTGAAAAGAAATTATGCGAAATTAAGCTTTGCCAAAAGTAATTATGCCAAATAAAATTCTGCCATCTTAAAAGTATGCCTTTGTAAATTCAGACATATAAACATTCGGCCAAACAATAATTATATTAAATGATTTTTATGCCATATATATATTCGTTTAAAGAAGATTATGCCAAGTGGGTTATGCCAAATAAATTTCGGAGCATCAAAATTCTGCCAGATAAAGGGAACCCTTAAAAAACACTGTCTTAAGGCTCGTGCAAACTGGCGCGGCGCGACGCCCGACATAAAGGCACCGCGTGTCGCGCGACGTGTGGCGTCTTTGTGTAGCGCTGTCGCGTCGCGCCTGTCTTTGGGAGCCTTAAAGGACCTATTTATCACGTACATGAATGGTATTCTTTAAAAAAAAATGTGCTCCCTGTTTTTTTCGATTTCGGCCTTATTGAAAAAAAGTGGATATGTATCTAGCGGTTTTGATCTTAACCTCCTCAAGTTACCCATAAATAAGTAAGTAACGTGTTTTGATTTGTTTAGTTGTTATTCACAAACTTACGGCTAGTCTTGTCTCCCACGATCGTAAACAGAACATCTTGGAGGTTCTTCGAGCTTCGGATAGGGTTGCTGCATTTTACTCGATCACAAGTCCATAAGTCATCGGTCATAGTTCTTGCAATTGTTTGCAAGAATATACATCGTCACTACTGAGGATAGTGAGAGACAGTCGCAACAGCATCCTGAGAACTGTAGCGGAGACATTCAGCTCCCCAATTGTAAAAAAATTGGAACATACAAAAGTGCACGCGTGCTTCATAATCTCATTCAATTCTATAAAAAAATACAAAAAACGAACAAAATGTCCAGTCGTATTTTTATATTACAAATTACAATTAAACTACATTGAATTAGACCTCGATTTTCGAAACGACTTAGTTTTCGATAATCACGAAGCGTTTAAAAAAAAAATCTATTAGTTAAGTTTTTAGGGACCCCGAGTTATCGTGACTGTAGCGGCACTTACAAACGCCAAATGCGAGCTACACGTCACACTGACGTCACGCAAAATCCTGCATCGCGCAATCAGAGTTTACCGCGCAACTAGCATATATACAACATCCCGACATTAATCGTTGGGCAGTTAGTTGCCCACCAGACACGACACCCGTCTGGTCGGAGGATCCTCCCTTTTCTATAGAGTATGAGTGAACTTTACACCCTGTTCATTATACCTCTATAGTGACCATGCCAGGGTCCATACATACAGACACACGGACGTCCACAGAATATTTTTTTAAACAGTTATTTCATTATTTTAAATAGCAAAATGTCTTTTGAAAATAACATGAGTGTTCAAACTAGTGTTTTTTCTTGACGTTTGTGAGTGAATATTATTCTACAAGTGCGATAAGAAGTAAATAGAGAAATTTTTAGCTCAAGGAATTACTTGTAAGGCGAGAGTGCGCTCACGCGCTTCGCTTATGAGGCGTGCAATAGTTGCGGAGGGTGACTGGTACTAACACTAAACAATAAGTTATTTAATATTATGTTTCTAACACTATGGATTATTTGTTCCGAAATAAATAGTACATTACTACAGTGGTCGACAACAGAGGCATTGATAGACGAACGTGAATATGTGTGAGATAAGTTACCTCCTTGGTTGCCATGTGTCGAAGTAAAAAGTTCGTTCCATTTTTAAATTACACGACAGATATGAGCTTTCTTAGTGATTTATTCGACCGCTAAACACGACGAATGGATTTTCATACTAACACTGCCGGCCGTACAGCGGTACAGCATTTTCGATTTATCTCGGAGAAGGTTGTCAAAATAATGCTACAATTTCCAAGCATGTTTGAGAAAAGTTATATTGTTATTATAACAATGAGTTTAAAAGCGCCTACGCACAAACTCGTCAGTCTCTGAAATAAATTCATAAAAAGGAATAATACACTACAAAATCATGTCTCAATTTCGCTCCTCGACTGCTGGAGAGACGCTTAGTTTGTGCCACAATGGCTGCGCAAGTACTTGGATACATTCTTTTGAAAGTGTCTAACAATGTCGTATTTTTCTCGGAATCTTAACAAAAACCTCCACTTGCTGAAGCCCTTTAAATTCCAAAAATAAAGGAGAATCTTCGACAAATGGCAGCCTTAGTATGACCTGAGGGAGATTTCGCAAGATGTTTTTCTTTGGGTAAGTAGTACAACTTTTACGTTATTTTTCAATTCATTTAACAAGCACGTGAGTTAAATAGCCACGTTATTATTGAATTTGTGAGAAAGGGAACTGAATTTGACACATTATTGTCACATGTCATTTGCAAGCTGCGCCTCGATGAAAGGGGAAATATTTTGACGTATTCGCACGAGCCATACCTCCAGTTTAGCAGGTTTCTACCGACGTGCGACGCTGAATATTTAATTTCTGGTGGACTGCCTGCTTGATTCCCACCTGAACACATAAAAACATTCTTACAAAAAAAAAAAAAACAACTGACTTCCAAAAAAAGCACTCCAATGTGAAAAATTACTTTTATTTCGGAAGAGGGTGCCAAAAAATGAATTAACGAAAACAAAGACTTCGACTTCCGAAATTAAAGTTATTTTTCACTTTTTAGTTGTGGTACCTACCCCACACAAATTCGTATACCACTACTTGATCTGTAAATAACAGTGACAGGAAGTTATTAAAACATCATCAATATAATATACTTAGTGGAAAAAATACGCATTATTAAGGATAACTCGAAAACTGCGAGTCAGATCTTGATCAAATTTATATGGGACCACATGAGAAGCACCAGCTTTCAATTAAACAAGAATCGTCAAAATCGCTTCACCTAGAAAAAAGATCTGAGGTAACACACAAAGAAAAGACAGTTGAATTGAGAAACTCCTACTTTTTTTGAAGTCGGTTGAAAACACCGTCATCTTTACACATTTGAAAAGTAACGCTACTTGTGAAATGAAACAGGGCTTTTCAGGCATTCTCTTACAGTACCTAACGGTATGGGTAAATTAACCAACCTATGGGAATATTCGACAGAAACAAACCAGGAGATAAAATAAATAAACATTCACTCTCTGTCAAAGTCCCTAGCTGTTAATAAAATACTGAGATTTAGCAGCTGTTTTGTAGATTGGAAGCCAAAGGTAAACTACTTGTATCAGCTTTGATTATATGGAAAATCTTTTGGAATACCCTTCGCCTCGGGTAGACGGGAGAGTTTTGTTAGGAATCTGGTCTAAACCTTGGGACCGTCTCCAACTAAAAAGATTTGTGAATATTTTTGGTAAAGTGGTAACAGTGCACCAATGTTACCCAGTAACTGGGTTGTGGACGTCAGATAGCAGCAGTTGCTCCATGTAAAATACAGGTATTCAGCTGCATCCGGTCAGACTGGAAGCCGACCTCAACGTAGTTGGGAAAAGGCTAGGCAGATGATGGTAACAGTGCACAGCAATATAATTTGAGTTTCAGTACATTTATATGCGCGTGCGATTTAATAAGTGCAATGATGTTTTAGCTCTTCTGCCCGTACTCAACAGTTGCATAGGGCCTTCAAGATCTACAGACACCGCGTCCCTAGTCGTCGCAGGAGACACCCTGG
The DNA here is from genome assembly GCA_917490735.1 of Dryobotodes eremita. NCBI lineage: Eukaryota > Metazoa > Arthropoda > Insecta > Lepidoptera > Noctuidae > Dryobotodes > Dryobotodes eremita. The sequence continues at coordinate 10,951,186 of OU823269.1, read as the reverse complement.
GCGTCGGGAGTCGATTGCCGACTCCCGGCCACCGTAGGCGCGGGCTTGCGGACGGCGAGCAATGGGCAGCTCGCCGTCCGGTAAGGACCCAGGCCCGGGTCGACGGTGCGTTGTGTTCCACGCGCGCCTCAAAGAGATGTCAGCACAATTGACGGGGTCCGATAGGACCGATGCCAGCCGGGGCTGCGGATTGTTCGAAAGAGTTACCGTGGCCCTGGCGCACAGGCAACTGAAGGAACACGGGTGGGTTTTAGTCAATAAGAGTCTGACACGCCCTTCCGCTCCGCCCAGAGCAGGAGAGGTCATTTGATGATTTCCCAAACAAAAAAAAAAAAAAAGAGCTACAGACACATCCCGCTTATCTTATGCCATACTAGCGATCGGCCCTTGCTTCGCACTGTTTTTACGTTTTGACAAAACATGAAGACTTCCTTATTAAGTGTGAGTTTAATATTCATTTATTATACACAAAATCCTTCCGGAATAAATGCTCTTAATGATGGTGAAAACCGCATCACAGTCCGATGTGTTATAGTTTAGAACAGCGATGGGCAAAGTACGGCCTGCGAGCCAGGGGGTCTACTCTAACTCCGTCAACGACGAGACGGGCCCGTCCGAAGGTAGTCCGATACGATGCAATAAACCCTACTCCCTATTGATTTCGGACTATTAGTTTTCTAACGGAATCATAGACACTATTCGTGAACGAATGGCGCATGACGATAGAGTTGCGCTATTTTACCGGTCGATTACCGGTTTATTTACTTTGTGGTTTTCAAGCTTAATAAACAAAAAATAATATTGTTATCGTTATAAAATTACCACATTTTTAACAATAAACTGTTTATTATGTTTCCAAATATAGAACTGAACTATTTTAGCCATTTTTGTCCGGATTGTAGCTTTACCCTGTTAATACCTTTGCCTTTTTTCTTTTTGACGGCAATTTTCAAATGAAATGTCATGTCAGTGTTTATTATTATTTACAACCACACTAAATACTTGCATCAATTCGCAATTTATTAACACGACGCGGGATGTTTTCGTTATTAAATATTAATTAATGTTGTAAAATGGCCCCAATCGCTCCAGCAGCAACTCACGCGCAAATAGAGGCCCTCCTTAATTTCATGAGTGAGAATAATGAGTTGGCACGCGGACTATTGAGGGGTGCCGACGAAAGAATTCGTTCAAAAGGCTGTGGGAAAACCTGTGCAACTCCCTTAATTCAATGGGAAGTTGCACAAAGTCTGTGGAGCAGTGGCAAAGGGTGAGTATAATACATTACTCGTCAATATTAATTTGATTTTTAAGTCTTGTCATCAGTAAAGTGCATACAATGATAAGTCATCCTCCAAATGATTATCTGTAGGAGTATACTGGCTTGTATATCGTTTTTTATGTAATTAAAATTAACCAACTTTTAGGTGCGGGCTGATAAAAAAAATTTAGCCAATAAAGCTGCTGAAGCTGCCAGACGTTCAGCATGTGCTACAGGTGAAGTCCCATCGGTAGCAACAACCCTCTCCCAAGTGGAATTGAGGATACTATTAATTATGGGAGAGGGTTTTGGACAGCCACAAGCCAAGGCAAGAGTGCCAGCTTTTCCATCAGTAAGTAATAATTAAATTTATAATTTATGATAGTATGTTTGAATGGTAAAAACAACAGCATTAATGCTTTTATAATGCTGTTGCATGGAGTCTTTGCCATGACTTTAAAAAAATTCAATAACAATAAATAACAAACACATAATTATATATTTGTTGTACCCGTCAATGATATTTTGATTTTTGTTGTAGGTCCACCTGTAAGACAAGACCCAGCAGCCATCACACCCACCCAAATATCTGCTGCTACACCTGCCAACCCACTTTCCCAAGAGCAACCCTCAATATTCACTGATGCACTGGAGCGGGAGCTGCCAATGCAAAATTAGTGAAGTAAGTATTATTGTTTAGTAGAAAAGAGATTATGTTAGTCGTTTCAGAAAATTACTTAAAACTGACTGAGATTTATTTTAATTTGTTTACAGCATTAAATTCTCGTCGTGCACATCCACGAGTTCGGCAACACCTCACTGCCGACTCAGCAAGAAGTCGAAGTATTGAGGTGGAAAAACAAAGACTACTAATTGAATCCGGGAGAAATGTGGTGCCTGATGAAATAAGGGTTGTCATTGTGGAACTTTGTAACTTAGTACATAACTAAACATAACATAACATTTAAATTGCTAGCTATACATATAACTCTTGAAAGTCACAGGGAGAGGCCTTTGCCCAGCAGTTGGATGATGCAGGCAGTAACATATATATTTGTTCTCCATTGCTCTATAATTGCAACATTGTTCACAATGTTGCAACATTTATTTCCCGAGCTCCTCATCTCTTTTGTTGCTTGGAGTCTGGTCTTCCAACTCAATAATTCACTGAATGAAAGCTTGTCTGTTACCAGCAATTATTTAAGATGAAATTATACAAGTAATAGAAAATGGTATGTGTTGATTGGTTAAAAAAAATCATTTGATTGTATAATGTTGATTCTTAATTTGAGATTAGTCTAGAATAAATAAAAATCTATGTATTGTTGATTGTTAATTTTATTCAGATATTAGGTATTTGAGACTGAAATAGACAAGTAAGAGAAACTAAGTTCCTAGTAATAAATTAAGACTTCAATAGATACATAAAAGAAAATCTGTGTTATCATTGTTATACTGTATTGTTGATTGTTAATTTTATTCAGATATTAGGTATTTGATATTGAAGTAGACTAGTAAGAGAAACTAAGTTCCTAGGAATAATTTAAGACTACATAGATAAATAAAAGAAAATCTATGTTTTGATTGTTACATTGTGTTGTTGAATGTATTTTAATTTTTTCAAATTGATTGGTGCTAAATAAAAAGAAAACATTTTGTTTATAAAAACAATACTTTTATTGTGGAAATCTTTTTATTATGTCAGAATCGTCCCGCGCCAGTCACCCATTATGTCCTGAAAACAAAATAAACAGTTTGTAAAATAAATACTCAAATCAATATTATAAATACAAACATCCTATGTATTTATGTATTTATTGACATATTTTATTAGTAGAGTAGTTTTCTTGTGAGACTGCATAAGTACCTATTTCTGTCCAGCAATTCCGGTAATCTGTCTCTCGCTCTTTGCCCTTGCTGAAGAGCTTGATGAGCGGGCATAGACTCATATCGCTATCCTCCCTGTCTACTGCACTCTAATTGTAGGTCTTCCTCAGATAGTCAGAGAGTTAAGTTGCTTCTAAAGCTGCCCGATTACACATAGTGCGTAAGACAGCAGGCAATGACAATTTTACCTGCAAAAATAATATTTTCTCTGAAATTTATGAAAAAAATACTGTTCACCTGTTCAATGCATTATAAGGAAAAATATAGAATTGTGACAAATACCTGCTGTGATGGGTTTATAAAGCAGCTCTCTAGCTGCTAAGAGGCATCTCCATCAGCCTTTTAAAATTCCAAATGTAAGTCTGCTAAGGCCCACTGCACCTTGGTACCTCCCCCGAGCATAAAAGTTGAGTGCAGCGAGGATCTAAAAGTAAACAATATCACCAGTAAATACAACTCAATTAATTGCAGAATCTTCAATAAATAAGTATAACCTTAGCTTTAGTCCTTCATTCTTATATCAAACAATTACCTTCATTATTGGATCCACACCATTTCTTCGTATTTGTTGAGGCAAAAGAGGTACTATATGCTCACACAAGTCATCAAATAATTCCAGCCTTTAGTTCTTTAAGAACTTAACGTCGGGAATACTCGCCAACCGAAAGTTTTGGCGCAAATATAATCGGCATCGCCTCCGCTCTTCGTGTAGAGCTTCATCGAGCATTCAAAAATGCAGCCATAGGTTCAAGTTTTTGGCAAATTTTAACTTTCGTAGGCAGCACGATAACTATTTTGATGTCGTATCAAATGACATAATGATCCGTCTATACAAGTGTCAAATTCAACTTTTCGGACGGGCAAAAACACATCGGGAGTAGGGTCAACTGTCAAATCGTGTTGTCATTCGTTCTTAGTTCGGGTTCGGGACTAATCGTAAGTCCGTAGGTGATACGGAGTAGGAAACGCCCGTAACGAAGGCCGAAGCTACGGACTTCGTGCTTAGAGAGTAGGCCCCCAGGTCCGGCCCGCGACGGGCTATAATCCGGCCCGCTAGCAACAACTCTTTTAAAGTATGAGTATTATTTATGGTGTTCGGAATTAAATTTGACTTCACGAAATACGCAGAAAGTAGCCTCATAAAATGCGCTTCCAAGCAAGTCTGTTTTTGCTCGTCGTTCGTTGCGAGTTGCAGAATGCGGGCACGGGGCGCGGGGGAGGTTTTCTATCTACAATGGCGAGTAAAAACGAATTTTTAGCTGTGATTCTCTCCAGCCGGACCCCCGTGAAATTTATTATATTTTTCTGGCCCCTCGTAGGAATAGTTTTCCCACCACTGGTTTAGAAGAACAACGCGATGACACAGACATATACGAAAATCGACTTTAATTTATAAAAGTACTAGCGACCCGCCCCGGCTTCGCACGGGTGCAATTTAGATACTAATGTGGTGTCAGTGTGGAGTGATTCATGATTAGACTATATACTACAGGATATCTTTATATACAATGTTTACAGCTGTTTTTACCTACTGCTCCTGCGCTGTCTGGACCTTAAAGATGACTACCCAATGATACCCAAAGTGGTCTATATCGACCCCATTGTTGGATGTTACACTTTTAAATCTGTGATATCTTCTAAGATATTCATGTAAAGAGCAACTTTGATCTACATTAAACGCACAAGACAAGGTATCGAACGTATTTAATTGGATAAGGATTAATACTGCATTGTTTAAAATAGCTACGTAAATAACCCATATATTTTTTGTAATATGTAAAAGTTAAAAATGGTTACTGTGGGTTATCCTTAGGAGACAGACAGAAACCATTGCGGACTTTTTTGTAGATCTTCTTAAGATATACAATTCCGTAGTACATTATTTTGATCTATCTCGTAAGGTTTAGCCAGCGTTTGCAATGTAAGCGCACAAAAATACGTTTTTGACGACATCAAATTACAAATCCTTGAAAATCTCAGCTTTTCTCTACGCTAATATGCATATATTATACATATAAACTTTCTTCTTGCATCACTCTGTCTATTGATGAAAACCGCATTAAAATCCGTTTTGCAGTTTAACCTTTTCACCGCCACGGATTTCAATAGAAGTTCCAGATTTTCGTGCCATCAGCGCCACAACTTCATTAGAAGCTCTTCATTTTAACTATTTTATAAAAATACATATACTTTATATAAAGGTCTTGTTTCCTGTTATTTTTTAATATAGCACTGTCTAACGCCCTGTTTTTAAATTTTCCACACAAAACTTGCCCTTATTTGTCTTAAAATTGGCAAAAACAAAATCTCCTAACTTCTTGAATGTCCCTAGAACGCCAAGGACTTAATATAAAATCGGCCAGTGATGTGACGTGAAAGCTATCACTGTTTGATTTCGTCCTTGGAAATGTTTATAAATAGAAAACAATTTGAGGTCAGTAAAATATGAACTTAGTTAATTACTTTATAACAAAGGGAAAATTGAGCACATCGGTCTACAGATGGGTGCCGATCCGGAAGTAAATAGTTGTTGTTGTTGTTTACCAATCCTTGTCGATAATTATATTCCCATCTCTACAAAACCGTTGTCACTGCCCCGAGCGCCACGGACTACTCTAGAAGTCGTTCTGTGACGTCATAAGCGTACGGGTGTCAAGGTCACTTTGGCGTAGTGCAGCACTGTACCAGTAAATGTTTTCTAAAGTATATCTTCATCATTATGACTTTTGTTCAAATTGATATTAGCGTTTCCATTTGAGTTTCGTCGTCGTCCTGTATTTCAGAATGTACTTGTAGCGGCATCTACAACGCCACATGCGAGCTACGCGTCATACTGACGTCACGCACAATCCTGCATCGCGCAAGCAAAGTTTACCGCGCAACTAGCATATATACAACATCCCGACATCATCCCGACATCAACTGTTGGGCAGTTGTCCACCAGACACGACACCCGTCTGGTCGGAGGATCCTCCCTTTTCTATGGAGGTTTGAGTGAACTTTACACCCTGTTCTTCATACCGCTATACTACTTTCAATTCGAGAAAATACGTAGAAAAACAGTTAACACAATGAACCATTGAAAATTTCTGACGCTTAGATACGGTAATAATCGTTGACTGAAGTAAAGCAAATGAGGGGTTAAAAAAAAAAACACGGAATAATTAAAATTAAAGAAAGAAAGACCACAGACATCCTTATTCAGAATTGAGTATAACGTGCTCTGAGCGCCAAGGACTTGAAATGAAGTCAACGGATGACGTCGTGAAACAAATAGAGATGTACCACATTTCTTATAGCTCTAATTAAGTTATGCATTTGTTTCTTCAATACTTATAATTTATACTGGTTTCTCTTACTGGCGATACTGTGAATTAATACAAGTAGGGAAATATTGAATCTGTTTTTATGTATATTTGTAAAATAAATGAAAATTACTTAACGTAAGCGTATAAATCTCACTTATCGATAGGCCGATACCCTCATCACTACTATTCACTATAGATTTCGTTATACATTTATAGCTTGGCGATGGGGCGGCATCGGCATCGCGTTCTGTGTACGTTGGCGGTGAAAAGGTTAAAAGATCTAAGCGAACAGACGGCGGGAAGCGACTTTATTTTATATTATGTAGAGATGTAAATATTATAGATTCGTTAATCCAGCAGTTAAGACAGCATGGCAGTTGAGACTATGTCATGCTCACTTAAATGTCTCACTGTTGGTGGCGCGTGTGTTGGATCATTCGGTTCCCTACAAAATGCTTGAGCTGGATGGTGCTGATCCACGCGTCATGTTCGTGAACGGGCGCCGTCAGTTGAGACTGGTCATCTCTTAACTGCCTCGGCTTATTTTTATTATTAATCTTATATTTTGAATTGTTTCTTAATATATATATGTTTTTTCATTGTTCTCGCATATAGAAGCAACAAGAATAATGTACCCAGGATTTTGTAATATCTAGATTTAAAAAGATGCCCGTTCTTCTCCATAGAGATCTACGTTTTGGAATGGGCAACTAGCTTCAACTTTCTGACTAACTGACCGACTCTTTGACAACTCAAAAGTGCCTGTAAATGGTTTAATTGAAATAAATGCTTTGAGTTTGAGTTTGAGTCTTTACCGATTGAACCCAGCTATCAGTAATCATTTTCATTAGCCTAATTAATTATCGATGACACACTCCCATCATCTCTCGGGTAATGATTATGGCAGGTCGCCAGTACCGCCATGTGTATTGACGATAGGACAGCACGTGTTGCTTGCACGTGCTGGTAACAGACGGCACATGAGTGTTTGTTTGTGTATTTCTGGAGTGCAATACACATTTTGAATTTCGCTTTTGTCGTGAGCTGCTTGTGATAAAAGAGGCTTTCGCTTTATTCTTCGCCTTGCGTTTTCCCAACGACATATTGTTGTGTGTTGGATATTTAACCGATTTCAAAAAAAAGGAGGAGGGTCTTAATTCGACTGTATTTTTTTTATGTGTGCTACCTCAGAACTTTTTTCTGGGTGAACCGATTTTGATGATTCTTTTTTATTTGAAAGCTGGTGCTTCTAATGTGGTCCCATATAAATTTGATGAAGATCTGACTAGTAGTTTTTGAGTTGTCCTTAATAATACGTATTTTTTCCACTTTGATGTATTAATAATTTCCTGTCACTGTTATTTACATATCAATTAGTGGTATACGAATTTGTGTGGGGTAGGTACCTACCACAACTAAAAAGTGAAACATACAAACTTATTTACAAAAAAAAACTACCGTTTCCAAAAAAATACACAAAAATGTAAAATATAACTTTAATTTTGGAAGTCGGAGGCTAAAAACGAAAATACAAAACCAAATGATAAATGAATGATAAATGATTTTATTTCTGTAAGTAGGTTTGAACAAACACTTTTACACGTCAATCATGTTTTAAAAACGAGATGAGGTCGGCGTTTCCTATCTGACTACTCTGAGAAGAAAGGCCGAAACAAACTCAGAGGTCACAGTCTCTTTTAAAGTCCAGACATAATCTTGGTCAGATCATGTGAAGACCATGTAGATTTGTGTCTGAAATGGTCTTTTGAGGAAAAACCACACAGATTGAGTGGACCTGTACAGTCAGTGCACGCATTTGTCAGTAATCGTGTAGCTCAACTCAGAACTTAAGGAGCTCAACGATTCGACGAACAATACCAAAGAAAAGACATTTGGGTAGGCCACAAAAATTACTCAAACTGCCAGACCATGATTAAAATTAACCGAGGAGAAAAAAAAAAAGCAACAATGACCCGCATAGTCTTCACATTCACAATATTAAAAGGATAATCAATGTAGCCTGACACTGACTTCCGAAATTAGAGTTATTTTTCTGTTTTTTGTGTTTTTTTTTTAGTGTAATAAAGATTTTTTGTATGTAGAGACCGTCATCTGATTGCCACAACATAATTATTGTGCCTTACCAAAATCCTAGTTTAAGACTCGGACTGTCAGCTTCGCTTACGGCTTATGTAAAGCGTTTTGGCAGCAACGTCCTCCTGTCCGTTACGATAGACCATAGGTTCCCAACTTTTTATAGACTACCGCCCCCTTTACAGGAATAAACTATTTCAACGCCCCCCTTTACATAATAGATAATTATACGATTTTTATATATCTGTCTATTATCTATTAATAATCACAAATTAAAAATTAATTCTTTCTCTCTCTACCTACCGCCCCCACAAAAAGCTCTAGCGCCCTACAGGGGGGCGGTACCGCCCCCTTTGGGAACCTATGCCGATAGACGGTTATCAATTCGTCTGCTAAGCGATTATGGCAGCTATTCTCATTATACGAGGTGAGGACCGTAGAGACAAATCTGCGCGGATAAACGCGAAGAATTTCGCGCATAAATTCACTACCCTTTTCCGCTCAGATTGGCCCCTATCCTAGCCAAGCAAGGAGAGGAATCATTTTGCGCCGTTTTGAAACCCTCTCAACTACCAGTCGAATTTCCCTATCGATTTTCAATGGAGAATGTGAAATTAATAAAGGCCGTGAATCATATTTTAATCAACATACAACCTGACAGTGACCTGCAAACTGCAAAAAACGTAAGTATTTTTGAATTTCGCGGGCTACCTGAGCGCATCGCCCTTAAGATAAAATAAGATATATTTATTTGCTCAAACATGTTATTGTGTACATATACAAGAATAAAATACATGCAGGATAACATAAAAAAAAATTGCATCCGAAATGTTTGCCTTATAGTATAGCGTGCAAATATTATGAATAATAATGATTTTTAAGTATTAATTTCAAGTCAAATATAATTTTACGCTAAATTACCAAACAGTAATAACTTATAAATGTCAATAGTAAAAATAATATCTAATATATAAAATTCTCGTGTCACAGTGTTTGTTATCGAACTCCTCCGAAACGGCTTGACCGATTTTTATGAAATTTATTGTGTATATTAACAACACAACAGTAACGCAACAGCAGCACAACAACAACAACAACAGTATTCGCAACAGTATCCTGAGCGCGTTTTCTGAACGTTTTGACTGTCAGTACGTGAACCACTGCTGTATGGTTCACGTAAAGACTAATGTTATAATTTTATTTTAAATCGTGAATCCAATTTAAATTTTCAAATGCCTATTTAATTTTGTAATATTTATTTTGTGATTTTTGTGCCTACTAACATAGTTTATAAGTTTCAATTGTTACTAACCATTATGGATCATTGTTTTCTGACAATTAAATTATTATTATTATTATTATATTTGGTAAGTCTGAGAATAGGTCGTAAAGTATATTTCATACCGCTGCGGGTGAAACTGCGGGGCGCAGCCATTATAGTGTTATATACAATAATGCATAAAAACTATGTCAAAATAAATGCTTGTCAGAAATTCATTAATATTATAGAAAGCTTTGTTAATTAGATATGACTTTAGTTGTTTCTTCAAATGTAATTTTTTAAGCTCCCTCCAACTTTTTGGTAACTTATTATAAATGGAGCCATGCAAAAAATAAATTTCCGCATTGTTAAAGTAAATTTAAAATAAATATTATAAACTTAATTTTGTATCAACTTAATTTTCAATCTGCAATAATTTGTCATTTTAGAAAGTATAATTGTAATCGAATACTAAGTAATTTATAAGGTTGCAACATTGTGATCAAGCTTAACGTTTTCCAATGCCTAGCAACATTTTCTTCTCTCTGCATTCATTCCTCCAATTGGCAAGTCCATTTCTGTTTCCACTTTTGTAATTCTATTAAAGTAACTATTAAATTCAATCCATTTCCCATGCATGAATTTTAATACATGCATTTATAAACAACTACATTTCATTTCACTCGCGCGACCGTGGCAGTTGCACCTTAACGATATTATTATAAGCAGACTCGTTGTATCTTGCATTCAAATAATGCACTTCAAAAACAAACCTGTTATCTTGGTACTAATTATTATGACAAGGAAAATAGGACCATTAACAAACTACTAATGGACTATTAATGGACAGAGGCGATATGCTTATTTAAAAGAACAAGGTCTGAGCACGTTTCATATTTTACTTATAGAGGCTGGGATTTTCAATAGTAAGTAGTAATAGAGCCGTTGTTAAAATTTAAAGAAAAATCACAATAATGTTCAAAAGAAATAACTTGTAGAAGGCCAAAAAACTGGCCAAGTGCGAGTCGGACTCGCGCACGAAGGGTTCCGTACCATTACCTATAAAAACGGCAAAAAAATCATGTTTGTTGTATGGGAGCCCCCCTTAAATATTTATTTTATCTTGTTTTTAGTATTTGTTGTTATAGCGGCAACAGAAATACATAATTTGTGAAAATTTCAACTGTCTAGCTATTGCGGTTTTTGAGATACAGCCTGGTGACAGATAGACGGACGGACAGACAGCGAAGTTTTAGTAATAGGGTCCCGTTTTTACGCTTAGGGTACGGAACCTTAAAAAGGCTTCCATCTCACTATACGGATCGTTATACCCCTATTCCGTTTCCTACGCTGCTGAGATGCATTATCCGGCTGGCATCCTTAGAAATAAATGAAGAAGTAGATAGTATATTACTGATAAAATGCTGAAATTTTCGTGGAGAACATTCTAAACCAACCAACCATTATGTTATTGATCTTGTCACTGACGTGGAGACGACGCGTTGTGACGCCATCGAGTGCAAGGAAAGATTGAGGGCAATTGAACACGCGGAGGATCTTCCTGCGGACTGCAATCCTAATGCTATACATTTTTAACCGACTTCCATAACAGGACGAAGTTCTCAAATCGACTGTATTTAAAAAAAAATTATATGTATATGTGTGTTAGCTCAACTTTTTTCTGGGTGATCCGATTTGGATGATTCTTTTTTTATTTGAAAGGTGGTGCTTCACATGTGGTCCCATTTAAATTTGATCAAGTTCTGACCAGTAGTTTTTGAGTTATTCTTAATACTGTGTATTTTTTCCACTTAGTTTATATTGATGATGTTTTAATAATTTCCTGTCACGGTTATTTACATATCAAGTAGTGGTTTACGAATGTGTGTGGGACAGGTACCACAACTAAAAAGTGTAAAATAAAAACATTTTTACAAAAAAAACAACCGACATCCAAAAAACACAAAAAAATGTCGGAAGTCGGTTGTAGTTTTGTAAAAATGATTTTTTACAATTCAACAATTAGCGAGCAGGAGAATTTTTCAAAAATATAAAGCATGTGATTGTGGAAACTGTGTTACGCAATTGGTTGATTAGATTTTCTATGATATGGCCAGGAGAACAGCAGTTGGAGAGGATTGGCGTTAAACTGTCAAGCGTGCCAAAACTCTCGACTGTATTGCCAAGATTCGATCATCTTTGGGTTGGCGCAGTAGTTAAGCGATTGACTGCTGCGCTGCGTGTAGCAGGTTCGAATTAAATCAAATCATTTATTTTTTTGCCAACATGGGTAGGGGTATAGATGTTATACATGTTTTGATAATGTTCTCCATGCTCTGCCGTCACTTGGGCATGCCAAATTTTACACATATATTAACAATCTACTATTAAAATACTTTGCTGAATAACAATAAATATTACTAAATTATTCAATTGGAAAATCATTTTAACCATTTTATTTTTCAATGTCAAGAAGTATCTAGTAGTCAATAATTAAAAAATTCCCGTACGGAACAAATATTTGTATGACCTACAAGTAGTTGTTCCGGGTCTGGCTGTTTGTGTATGTGAGTTTTGAATGTTTGTAAACCCAACCACAATACAGGAGGAAATCCTAGTGTGGGGCAACGTTTTTCATAAAAAAAAATACTATTGTCGTATTTTTACAAACTTTCGGAAGACAGTTCATGTCGTGGTCAAAAGATTAGTCAGTCAGCAAGGCTAGTAGCGAATAGCGGGGTTGATTGCTCAGGGTGCGTCCCACGCCGTTTTGATTCATCACTCGTGGAGGCTTGAGCAGATTAATTACGTGGGCTTCACTTAATTATTCTGGGAACATAATATTATTTGTCATCACCGCAGTTTCTGAGTAAATCAGTCATCTGAAGCAGATTATTAATTTCGCGGAATAATAGGATCAATACGGTTACTAACACAATTCAATTATTTGTTTGAAGTTTCTTGAAAGGGTGCAAGAACCAATTAATTATTTAAACTTAATATTTTTATCATCATCATTATCATTGGCAGCCATTTTCCACCCACTGCTGATTAAAGGTATCCTACCTTTTGTGCCATGTTTCCCTGGTCTGTGCAGGTCGTAGCATTATGCTGAGCGATTGCCGTTTTGCGTGAATGTGACGCATATTTTCCCCCAACTCGTTTTTTTTAGTGTTTGTGTGTTTTTTCTTTGCGTCATGTTTACCGCAAATACGAGGGCTGCACTAAAAGTATCGGGAATGGAATATTTCCACTGTTCCTGTCATATTAAAATCTTTTTAATTGAAAACTCCTTGGTTTTAAAAATCGAATACCATTTATTTATTTTAAAAAAGATTCTCGGTCTTGTCACAAGGTTCTGTCAAACTTGTTTAGTCGTTGAGAAAATGGAATTGACTCGAGAAAATTCAAGAGCGATGATTTATTATGACTTTCGAAGTGGTTTAACACAAAAACAGTGTGTTGACCGGATGATTTCTGCATTTGGTGATGAAGCCTCATCCAAAACCACAATTTATCGCTGGTTTGCTGAATTTCAACGTGGACGTGTCAAGCTCAGTGATGATCCCCGTCAAGGTCGTCCAAAAACTGCAGTCACCCAAGAAAACGTTGATGCTGTGCGTAAGCTGATTGAGGAAGATCGACATGTGACATACCGCATAATTCAGGCAACTTTAGACATTGGCATGAGTCAAATACAAATAATCTTGCATGAACAATTAGGTGTAAAAAAGTTGTTTTCCCGATGGATACCGCATTCGCTCTGTGAAGAGCAAAAAGCGGCTCGCGTTACTTGGTGCGTCAGAACTCTCGAAAGATTCCACGCAGGATCCTCAAATGTTGTATGCAACATCGTATCAGGTGACGAATCCTGGATATATGCGTACGAACCCGAAACAATAAACCAGGCACGAGTTTGGGTGTTCAAAAATGAGTTAAAGCTAACAAAAATTGTTCGTTCACGGAGTGTTGCAAAAAAAATGGTGGCCACGTTTGTCTCCAAAACCGGCCATGTTACGACTATTCCTCTTGAGGGACAAAGAACGGTTAATACAGAATGGTATGCTAGCATTTGTTTGCCACAGGTCGTTTCTGAACTCCGTAAAGAGAACTGCAACCGCCGCATCATCCTCCATCACGACAATGTGAGTTCTCACACCGCGCGCAGAACAAAAGAGTTTTTAGAGCAAGAAAACATAGAATTGTTAGACCATCCGCCGTACAGCCCCGACCTAAGCCGTAATGATTTCTATACTTTCCCTAAAATAAAGAATAAATTGCGTGGACAGAGATTTTCATCACCTGAAGAAGCTGTGGAGGCCTACAAAACGGCTATTTTGGAGACCCCAACTTCCGAATGGAATGGTTGCTTCAATGATTGGTTCCATCGTATGGAAAAATGTGTCAAATTTCGCGGAGAATACTTCAAAAAGCAATAAATACATTTTTAAATAGTAATGTTGTGTCACTTCCTTGATTCCCGAAATTTTCAGTGCCGCCCTCGTAAATGTATTTTCTTTCTTTCTTTTCTTTCTAGTCTCATCCAACACACTTACGGTAGGAATGGCTTTCATTTTGACAGTTCAACAAAATTCATTGCTTTATTTACGTTGTTGAGCAGACAAATTTTTCGAACTTAAGAAGCAATGGATTGGCAATAGGCTTCAAAATGAATTCAGATTGTGATTGATAGTGTGTTGCGCAATGGATGCAGGTCTTCCCCGCGATCTTCCACCCACATGGCTATTGGGATGCCAATGCTCCTACCGTCTCAAGGCTTTTTATAACTGACGATAAAATACCAAATATTCCTACAATTCTTTCAGGTTGAAAATGAACGCGCTTCGGCCTAGCCACTCGAATAATTCCTTGTTTCATAATAAAAACAAGAAATTTACTTCCAGCTATTTTAATTGTACAAATGCATGAAATACCTTTTCACTTCTGCGGTCAGCCGACCGGGAAATATTTTTATGATTGTTTTAGCTCGTCTTGTCAATGACGTCAGACCTGGTAGAATATAATGTGCTAGCCTATATTATAGAAATATACTTCGAATACAAATTAATCTAGGTGTTTCTTACGCTCCTAAGTTATGGCTAATGGAGCCATTGTGAACGCGTTCGGAGCAAGCAAAACCTTCGAATTCATATACGAAGTATTTTTGTGTATGTATAAGTTAAGCCATGGGTAGGTATGCAATAAAACTCTCACAGTTTATTACTCGGCATAGACAGTCGCCTAAGAACTTTTTGACTGAGCGAGCGCGAGGCGTCTCCGTTTCAGCTTGGGCAAAAATGCTTTCGTGCGTCCGGATGACTGTTTTCCTCTACAGGCCGCATTTCTCAACCGATTCTCGTGAAATTTTGTGAGTAGGTTCGATAATTAATATGGAATTTATTTTGTCGATTCAGTTTTTCGAAATTTTTCGAAACGGAGGAGATATCGGGGTTGAAAACGTTAATATAACATATTTCAGCAATTTGTCGCTCTTTTGTTTTAAATACCGCAGTGAACATTTATTCAGTTTTAAGCTATGCGAAGACAGACTCGCGAGGTCTACAGCTCACAGAGCCACTAGTTAATATTTCTGCATCTTTCTAAGTAAGTATATAAAGATACAGAAAGATATAAAACTCTGCACTCGGTCGAGAGTATCTCAAACTCTATTGAGTCCACTTAAGTCGGTTTCCATGCTAAGCAGACGAATTTGAATAGGTATTTGTACTTGACATGAAGCTAGCTATTTGACCTACTTCTTTCTTACTATCTAATATCATTATTCACAAATCTTCCAAGTATTAAGTAGTGAATTCAGCTGAAGATTTCACTTTACCAGCCGCTCGTACGGATTTTGTTTGAGTTAAATTAAGTTAGTATGGCATTCCGACACGCGAATGACGTGTACGTCATAATTTAAACTCAAACTCAAAGCATTTATTTCAAATAATCCAATTACAGGCACTTTTGAATTGTCAAGGGGTCGGTCTGTCAGAAAAATTAAACTAGTTGCCCATTCCAAAGCGTAGTAGGTACCTATGGAGAAGAACGGGCAAGTAACTCCATGGACACTCTTCTAAATCAACATAACGTTGCAAAAAAAATTTGGTTACAGTCATCTTGAAATTATACATGTGTAATTATATTTTGTTTGATGATGTTTTTAATTAATGACCAGAATAGATATTAGAATTACTCCCATTGTCTGTCTTAATGTCGTCCACAAAAGTAATCAGGTCCTATTTTTATTTGTGCTGATATTATTAATCGCAATGTGTATTATTGTCTTTGGTTTTGATCTGCCCTGACATCAAGCAATGGACAACATTGTAAATTTTTTTACGTTTTGAATACGAGGCTTTTGGCTACTTTTTATTAGTGTATTGTATTTTGTCTAGCTTTTTTTAATGTGCGTCTTGTTTGCGCGGAATAATCAATTTTTCTTTCTTTTCTTTTTCTTTCTATATTGATAAGATGCCACAAAGGCATCGCGTGTCGCGCGACGAGCGGCGCGCCTGTCTGTGGGAGCCTTAATCCTACACCGGTGGTAGGTATTATTATGGTGTTAGAGTGCCCTTTCCTAGGCAACTGGCCTAGTTAGTTAACTTTTGGGAGCGTTGCCGGAGGAATTTGGAAGTAAAACGAGGAGTCTTACTCGGATGGTGGTTTATTGTAGACTAACTTTCTAAAACGTATTTCTTACACTAGTTTACTTATCGCTAATAATTCTTAACCTATGTCTGTCAACACTAATTGGCAGACCCTTAAAAACTCATGGAGTGAACGAAATAGTGCAATCACTATGGCGGCGACGGCACTTAAGCACAAGTGAGCCCTTTTAACACAACCAAACATGAATTATTGCTAACACAAGGGCGAGATGCATAACTAACTAGTTGGCCAAGAGTTTGTTTATTTACTACAATGTGTATACACAATAAAAATAGACTGAATCTATATCGTGTGGCGTTACGTCACGCGATCAATTTGACACGTCATTCAATGAATGAGTCTATTTTAAAATCCATTAGTATATTACTATTTGTAGATAGAGTATGGATTAACTGTCAGCGTATGCCTTATGAGTAGAGATCGGGTATTCGGATGCATATTCACCTAAAGTTGAGATGTTGGCTAATATGGAATGCGCTTTTGTATCGAAAAAATCTTAGCTTTAACTAACACACACCAACCCTCCTCTTACACCCTACTTACACATAATTATTTGCAACGGGGGTTAAACATTAATTTTAAATAAATATGCATTTGAATAGTTAGATATGCAATCCATGAATCCCGGGGTTTCTTTTTTTAAATAAATATACTTTTAGAAGTCGCTCTCATACTAGACACCCGACTAGTAATCCATTTCCAGTGTTCCTGGCACCCCGGGATTTTTTTACAAAAAATATCTTTTAAGAAGCCGTTTCCATAAACTCAAAACTCGAAACTCAAAGCATTTATTTCAATTAAACCATTTACACGCACTTTTGAATTGTGAAAGAGTCGGTCAGTTAGTCAGAAAGTTGAAGCTAGTTGCCCATTCCAAAACTTAGATCTCTATGGAGAAGAACGGGCAAGAAACTCCAAGGACTTTTTAAATCAAGATATTACAAAGTCCTGGGTACATTATTCTTGTTGCTTCTATATGCGAGAACAATGAACAATATATATATACATATATTAACAAATAATTCAAAATAAAAGATTAATAATAAAAATAAACCGTGGCAGTTAAGAGATAACCAGTTTTATCTGACGGCGCCCGTTCACGAACATGACATAGCTAAAAAACTATACATGACATAGCTAAACAGCTAAAAAAAAGCATATTTTCATAGCTAAAAAATAACTTTAGGTAAATATGCACCGATGAGGCAGAATCTATGACAGTCATTGGTGTTACATGGTTCTGCAATCTAATGAAGTAGGGTGTAGCGGTATGCAATTGTAGAGACTATAGAGGTATGAGGTCCAGGGTGTAAAGCTCACTCATACCTCCATAGAAAAGGGAGGATCCTCCGACCAAACGGGTGTTGTGTCTGGTGGGCAACTGCCCGACGATTGATGTCGGGACGTTGTATATATGCTAGTTGCGCGGCAAACTCTGCTTGCGCGATGCAGGATTTTGCGTGACGTCCGTGTGACGTGTAGCTCGCATGTCGCGATATGGATACCGCTACATCACTCTCCCCCGGAGACCGGAGGTCGATAGTGGGCTGAGTCTTGTATCTTGCGATGCTTGCCAGGGCCAGTTGAGGTTCTAGTGAGTCGGAACCGGGTGTCGCATAGTTCTAGGTGAGTCGGAACTGTCTGCGAAGATTACCCAGTGAGTCGGGGTGGCGCTGCGTTATGCTCCAGTGCGTTGGATGTGGTACAGCGCCGGGTTGAGGCTGACTGCTGGCGTCGACCAAGAGAGGGTTTGAAGGCTCTGCTTGTAGACCGGCCGAGAGTGCAGTATGCTGTGCCAAGGTTGCTGATGAGGCTGAGGGTGATGACCAGGTATGCGCGGTCGCTGCTGCTGGTTGTCAGGATACCCGTTGAAGCCGTGGGTGATGGCTGGCTGTGTGACTCGCCGCTCGAAAGCTTGGAGGAAGTGATGATGACGTCACGCTGATGTAGATGCACGAAGGCTGCGCTGACGTTCATGTTCGAGGTCACCAGTATAGAGGTATGAGGAACAGGGTATAAAGTTCACTCATACCTCCATAGAAAGGGAGGATCCTCCGACCAGACGGGTGTTGTATCTGGTGGGCAACTGTCCGACGATTGATGTCGGGATGTTGTATATATGCTAGTTGCGCGGTAAACTCTGCTTGCGCGATACAGGATTTTGCGCGACGTCAGTGTGACGTGTAGCTCGCATGTGGCGTTTGTAGATGCCGCTACAAGGGTAATACTTTACAAAGAAATCGTACAGTGACAGTTTGTGGCAGCCATTTTGTTGAGCCTCAGACGGTTGCAAACAACCGGGGCCAGACAAAGTTTGCATACGTGAAGGAGATAGAGGTATTCCTGCCTCGTTTACTTTTACCACTGGGATCTGATAAATGTGTCCTTGTCTCATTATTATTGTTACTATTAATTTGTTAATTTCTGTCTGGCTATGGGTGTTATTTACCTGAAAATAAATGAATTTATTTATTTATTATGTAGAGAAATAGATTACTACTTGAAGCTGTCACTTGACTTATTCACTAAACGCTCGCGTGTTGTAGAAAAATCTGTGTCATGGTATTACAAAAAATCGTTTAATCAATCTGTTATGTGGGTACCTACTTATATCTAATTATTAAATAAGTAGGGTAGACCTGCGACTTAGTTTAAGTTAATGCCTGCTGCCTCAGTCCAATATATGAGCTACGTATCGGTTGCGTTATTCATCTCCACGCCCCCCCCTTCGGTTATATCAGTTGGCGACGAGGTCAAAGTACAAGTTACGCGTAATATCGTAATAGTAATATGGTAAAAGTATCTGCTACAGTTTCGGTCGGCTCATTAACAGTGTTTAACCATGAACATCAAGAATGGCAATTGTACAAAGAACGACTCGAACAGTGGTTTCTTGCAAACGAAATTGGGGTAGATGTGGATAAAGCCAGTAATAAACGTCGAGCTATTCTGCTGAGCAACTGCTTGGAATCAAGTTACAAATTGATTCGTGATTTGGCTTTACCGCGGCAGGTCGGTATCTTGAGCTATGATGAAGTAGTTGCTTTATTGGATGGACATTTCAAGCTAAAGAAGTGTACGTTCGCGGAAAGATACAAATTCCACAGTGCCACAAGTCGGCGAAGTATTGCCAGAGTGGGCGGCACGGGTACGTGGTTTGGCGTTACACTGCGGGTTCGTGGCGTCAATTCTTGATGAGCAACTTTGCGACCGTTTTGTGCTAGGCGTGGCACTAGGACCAGAAAGAGATCACACACAACAACACAATCGTAATGTACGAAAAGAAAAAGTGAAATCACAAGCAGTGATTTATGGGAAGTTAGCAATAACATAATTTAAACATGCTGCTGGAGGACTGAAAGGTTTATGCCTTGCGAAACCAGTGTGCCATATTATAGATGTTACAGGTGCACAGCTTCCCGCTGTCCGTCGCCCAGTTAAACAACAGTAATAATGTTATATTGCAATTATGCCGATCTGATCTCTGTCAATTAAAATATACTAGTAATATGTTTTCGCTCCGGCTTGACTCTTATCGCGGTTAACCTCGATTCTTCATTTCCGGACTCACGCGCCTAAGACGTTTGCGGAGGTTTGATGAGTGCGAGCGATAGAGTTCTGACAGCGACCAGAGGGGTGATTGCGTGATACACTAACAGTAGGAATAGCTTTCATTTTGACAGTTCAACAACATTCATTGCGTTATTTACGTTATTGAACAGACAATTTTTTCGAACATATCGACACCTGCAAGGAATAAAATTGTATCTAATATTTAGTAACTTTACAGGAGAGCGCGTCAAAGATTTAAAAAAATCTCGCAGATTTCGGTTAAGTCTTAATGCCAACCATCCTTGAAAATATGAGTCCAGGAGGGAATAGCTGGACTCATATTTTCAAGGTAGTTTTAAATCTGGGAGAATTTTTTAAACCTTTGACGCGCTCTCCTGTAAAGTTACTAAATATTAGATACAATGTTATTCCTTGCAGGTGTCGATATGAAGCAATGGATTAGCAATAGGCTTCAAAATGATTCAGATTGTGATTGATAGTGTTTTACGCAATTAGGGTGCGGTGTAGTAAATGGTCGTGTCACCGGCGAATAAAGCCAACAGTCTTTAGTACTCATATACACGAGCGCCATGCGCCAACGGCAGATGCAACTGCAGCCGTCGACACTCGTCGACTGCAGCCGCCGTCGGATCTACTGCTGGCGACGAGAGTTGACGGCTGCAGTTGCCTCTGCCGTTGGTGCGTGCCGTATGCGTATATGAGCACTTACACTTGGGCATGTTGCTGGTGAACAACGTGAAGATGATGGGAGATAGCACGGAGCCCTGAGGGTTCACTTGCCTCCTTGTAGGAAAGTGAACCCTCGATGCGATAGCGAAAGGTGCGATCCGACAAAACGTCTGGTAAGATGAGCACGAGACGGTTCGGGACTCCGGAGTTGGTAAAGCTTATGTGTATAATAAGCTGTTGTGCCAGACTGTCGAATGCTTTCGCTATGTCGATGAAAAACACGCCCGCCATCGCGTTGGGCGGGAAACCAGCGTTTAAGTGCTCTACGATGCGGTAGACTTGTTGGATGCAAGAGTGTTCGGTTCGGAAACCAAACTGCTTGTTGGAGATGAGGCTCTTTTCTTCGGTATAGTCTTTGAGACGCTTATAAATAAGCCTCTAGTAGATTTTGCCGTGAACATTGAGGAGACTGATGGGATGGTAACTCGTGGGATCAGACTTGAGCTTGTCTTTCTTAGGGATACCGATAACGGTGGCCTATTTCCACGCTTGCAGAAAGTTGTTGTTCAAGTTGCCATTAAAAATGGCCGTCATTAGGATGATGTGACGTGCGGGGAGAAGTTTGTATATCTCATCGGTGATACCGTCCGAGCTGGGGGCTTTCCGAGAGTGAAACTTTTTTATAATGTCGTGCACTTCGTCTGGAGAGACGAGAGGCAGAGGAACATCTGGGTCTTTAACGGGTGCGAGGGAAGCTCTAAGTTCGACTTCAGCGTTAACCTTGGCAAGGTGCGCTTGGTGTACTGGTTGAGAGCAGGGAGAACATTGGGTCTAGGCTGTTGGCTAGGCATTCGGCCTTATCAGAGTCGTCGAATGCGACACTTTCATCGGGACGGAGTAGTTTTTATGAACGTATCAAAAACATTTGATACTTTTACAGATGCAGAAGTGTTCGTAGGGCTTCTCCCTTGTTATATTCTCTAAGATGAGACCCCCTGCCCCGCTTCTTTGCAGGTCATCGCTTATCATAGGCCAGGTATGCGGAGTAACAATTGTTGTTACTATGGCGGTCCCTCTAAAAACAGTCATAATTATTGTGATGCATTGTCATCACCATCATTCATCATTATCAGTTATAATTATGATGATTGGTTTGTTTTGTTATTCGTAGAGTAAAACATAATGTTTTATGTATGTTTTACTGCAACGAATGATTTGTATGCCACAATGGCACATTGTTTTAGCTGTAATTTTTTTCCCACAATGATTCGAAACTGGCCGCCATAGTAACAAATGACATTCATGGAATGAGCTTTTCAACGACATACGTCCGGTCGTTATTGGTCAGTGGGGACATCTTGTCGCATCATCCTTTATTTGGAATTTAAAATGGTTCTTGCCACTAGTTCCCATTAATTTGTCAAAATTACTCCTCGTTGTTGTTGTTGTTGTTACTTGTACAGTTCCAATTCCAAGCAAAAGTTATCGTTGGCGATTGATGAGTCGAAAACTGTAACTAATGCTTTTTTATATGAAGTTGTTACAGTAATACATTGTCGCAAATGAGAACTTGCCAACAAAATAATATATTTTTTCAAACAAAAGTAGTGTGTGTGATTTGATTTGAAGCCGGAGCGTTGACACAGATCCTAATGTGGGGTTGTAAGCGGGAAGTGTATTGAATTACTATTACTTATTTCCGTAGGAAGTTGCTGATGTATCTGATTTATCAGCCGGCAGAAAGACAACTTGGCATTTTCCAAAATTATCTGCCATAGGTACACTGAATGATAAAGTATTACTGGGACTCACACAGGAAGACTTGCACAAACTTAATATTATGGCGCAAAAATAGAAAAATAAAAACAGTAGTATGTATCAAAAACACGCTGGTTCGCTGTCAACCGGTCATGTCCTCCGCGAAAACAAACTAATTATTGTGCAAAAAGTTATCAAGTGCGTTTCCATCAAGAATCTGCTTTAACATCTGTTAGGGATCATTTTGGGAGCAAAAACTCAGTGAGAGCGATAAGTTTCGGGCAGAAAAGTGCAAACTAAAATCGTGAACTAGAAAAAAAAGGCACTAGAAACGAAAAACTACGACATCCTAGGCATAAGCAAAATTAGGAGAATGGAAGAAAGAATAGTGAAAAAGAACAACTACATACACTCGGCGTCACAAAAATCGCACCTCTCCGAAAATAAGTTTCAAGCATGTCCCGCCATCAACGAACACATTAAACCTAATTAATATTAGTATCAATTGAAAGTATATTTAACGACCTTTAAATTAACATTAGTTAGAATTCCTAAACACAACAGATCTCATTAGCACGTAACGTTAAAAAAAATGTTGTCAAAATACGCATTACAACGGCCACTAATTGCACCTCCCTACAAGGGTATAAAAAGGGCGACCCGGGTTAAATGTGGGTCATGCGCTACTTGCAGCGAACTGTAAGGAACCGCGTGGCGGAAGTACGTAACGCGGGCTGGGACAAGATGCTGAGCGAACTTGAGCCCACCCACCTGGCATTCTGGGAGCTTCAGAGGAAACTCAAATCCCGAGAAGTAGTCCCCATGCCCCCCCTGACTCGCCCTGACGGCGCCATCGCCTTCGATGATGCCGACAGGGCCGAGTGCCTCGCCGATAGTCTAGAGGCCCAATGCTCGCCCAGCACTCAACCAGTAGACCAGGCCCACCTCTCTGAGGTGGAAGCCGAAGTCGAAAGGAGAGCTTCCCTCCCCCCCGTAGAAGACCCCGAGTTTCCTCTGCTTCCCGTCACTCCCGACGAAGTGCACGATCTCATAAAGGGTCTCAAGCCCCGCAAAGCCCCCGGTTCGGACGGTATCACCAATAGGGTGATACAGCTCCTCCCCGCTCATCTGATCATGCTCTTGACCACCATCTTCAATGGTGCCTTGAGCAATAACATCTTCCCCCAATCGTGGAAACAGGCCACTGTCATCGGTATTCCCAAGCCGGGCAAGCCCAAAACCGCTCCCTCCAGCTACCGCCCCATCAGTCTGCTCAACGTCCTCGGCAAAATCTATGAGAGGCTTATTTATAAGCGTCTCAGAGACTACGCCGAGACGAAGGGTCTCATTCCCAACGAGCAGTTCGATTTTCGAACCCAACACTCGTGCGTGCAACAGGTCCACCGGATCATCGAACACATAAGCGTCGGTTTCCAACGCGGTTCTTTGACCGGTGCCGTGTTCTTCGATATAGCGAAAGCGTTCGACAAAGTCTGGCACGACGGCTTATTATATAAGCTGTACAAACTTAAAGTGCCGGATCGTCTCGTGCTCATCTTACGAGACTTTTTGTCGAATCGCACGTTTCGCTATCGCATCGAAGGAGCGCTATCCTCCCCCCGCCCCATCCGCGCCGGAGTCCCTCAGGGCTCCGTGCTCGCCCCTCTCATTTTCACGCTATTCACCAGCGATATCCCCAAGAGTAAAAAGGCTCAGTTGGCTCTGTTCGCAGACGATACGGCCATTTACTACACCGGCGTAGGCCGTGACTCGATCTCTCGTATTCTCCAAACCTCAGTCAACCAACTCGGTGACTGGTTTAGGAAATGGAGAATCGAAGTCAATCCCGATAAGAGTCAAGCGGTGTTCTTTTCGAAACCGCGACTCAGACCCCTCCTCCCCCGTCCGCTGACCATGTTCGGCAAGCCTATCCCTTGGGAGAAGCAAGCCAAATACTTGGGCGTCGTCCTCGACCAGCACCTCTCCTTCTCGGAGCACATAAAGCAGGCGCGCTCGCGCGCCGCTTTCGCTCTCAGTAGGCTCCACTCCGTTCTGAATGCACGCAGCAAATTGTCACTTAGGTGCAAATTGCGCATTTACACAGCGTGCATTCGCCCCATCATGACCTATGCGAGCGTAGTATTCGCACAGGCGAAGCCCCACAGCATCCATAGGATGCAGGCCCTCCAAAACCGGTTCCTCCGCAGGGCGACCGGTGCCCCTTGGTTCGTTCGGAACGAAAGTCTCCATCTCGATCTTAGAATCCCGACCATCAGTCAGTACATGAAACGCCTATCCAAGCGTTTCTTCGATTCCGCCGCCACTCACCGCAACCCTCTGGTTGTCGCGGCCGCCAGTTATGTCCCCTCCCGAATCAGTCGTACCCGCCGTCCCCGGCATGTCCTAGTCGACCCCGATGACCCCACAACCCTCCTCCAGGAGAGCAGTAGGGCCACCAGTACAGTGATCAAACACAGGCCGCCATCGTTCCGACCTCGCCGACGAGGTCCCACGCGACGACCCCCCCGCATCCGTTCCCCCGTCCCCAGTCCGATGAGGCCTCAGCCCGCGCCGTAGCTGAGCCTGTAGCTTTAAATTCCCCGATTAATAATCATGTTATTATAAACCCTTCGATCCAGCCCGTCCCCAATATCGCGCTGCCCTCTCTCGATGACGCCCTAAGGCGAGGTCCGTACCCCACAGGGGGTGCCCTTAGCGTGCGGTCATCTAACTTGTAAGTTTAGTTTAAATTTTTCCGCTCCTGGCTGGAGGCCCTTTAGAGTAAAATCCAAAAGGCAACCACAGGACAGACCGGTTAAGCAGCCACGACCCCCAGTGGTCAAAACTGCGAGTTGCCATTTAAAAGAAAAAAAAAAAAAAAAATGTGGGTCATTCGCTATCCAACCTTTGAAGTGAACACACGTGAACAGCTACAGCAAGAAAATACCCCAGAAAATGGATACCACTGCAAATGAAGCCGCTCAAGTCATTGCATTACTGCAATCAGGGATGCGGCAATGTGATGTTGCTCGGCAACTGAACTTAAGTCGCTTTTCCGTTCGACGAGTGTTCCAACGCTTCCAAGAGACTGGTGGCTATATCCGAAGACGTGGATCTGGAAGACAACGGTGCACATGCGAAAGAGACGATCGCTTCATTGTTTCGACGTCTTTACGTAATCGGTTCTCCAATGCTGTTGAGCTGCAACAACAACTGCGATCAGCTCGCAGAACTTCTGTAAGCGTCTCCACGATTAGAAGAAGAATGCGGGAGAAGAAAATTGCAGCTCACAGGGCTGCTACAGGGCCAAAATTGACTGCACAGCATAGGAGAGACCGGTTGCAATTTGCCCGTGACCATGTGGATTGGACAATAGACCAATGGAGAGCTGTGCTCTTCTCGGATGAGACGAGGGTGTGTCTTTTCTGCAACGACAGGCGTAGAAGAGTGTACAGGAGGCAAGGGGAACGATTCGCACAAGCCTGTATTCAAGAGACAGTGGAATACGGGGGTGGCTCGTGCATGTTCTGGGGCGGCATGTCAATCGACGGCAAAACTAACCTTGTGTGTGTTTCTCGGACTGGAAGTGCTCGCGGGCAAAGGTCGCTGACTGCTCATCGGTACATAACAGAGATCTTAGAGGAGCAGGTTGTCCCTTATGCGGGTTTTGTTGGCAGTGGGTTCACGTTAATGCACGATAACGCCCGCTGTCACACCGCATTAATTGTAAGTAACTACCTGCAAGAAGTTGGAATCCCTGTTATGCGCTGGCCGGCACGTAGTCCATACCTGAACCCTATTGAGCACCTTTGGGATGAACTGAAACGGCGAGTACGGGCACGTGATCCTGCCCCTACCACTCTCCAAGACCTCCAAGATGCCATCGTTGCAGAATGGGACAACATTCCTCAAGAGACTGTTGTCACATTAATTAGGTCCATGAGAGAACGCATGGAAGCAGTCATCAGGGCTAGGGGGGGTAACACTACGTTTTAAATTGTTTTTATGGACTTTGTTGCAATTTTTGCTGATAAAATTAAATTAAACTTTTTAATAATTTGCATTAGCTTGCTTTTTTTATTCCCTGGTAAACACAAAACGAAATCTATTGATTTATTCTGAAATTTAAATAAATTGCCATTCCAATGATACCTTATAGTCATATGTCTACCGTTGATAAATAGGGTTAAAATGACTTTGAAGGGAATTCTTAAAGAGGTGCGATTTTTGTGACGCCGAGTGTATTATACCAAAAAGGAGAAACAGCGGGTCAAAAGGGAGTGGGCTTTCTCATTAAAAGATCGTTGAAAAATTACCAACAGGAGCTGATAGCAATCTCAGACAAAATAGCAATACTCAACATTAACTTGCCAAGCTACAAGACAGCATGGACGATCATACAAGAATACTCACCCACAGAGCTAGCATCGAAATGTGACATTGAAGAACTACCAACCTATCGGATATTGTAAATAAATAACACAACAACCACCTCATAGTTACGGAACATTTTAATGCCCAGGTTGGCATCAGAGAAGCTGGTGAAGAACTGACAACAGGAAAGCATGGACATGGAAAGAGGAGTGATAACGGGCACAAACTGATCGAATTTTTAGTACAAAACAACCTAACACTGAGCACATGAGCTCCTTAAGTTCTGAGTTGAGCTGCACGATTACTGACAAATGCGTGTACTGACTGGACAGGTCCACTCAATCTGTGTGGTTCTTTCCTCAAAAGACTATTTCAGATACCAATCTACATGGTCTTCACAGAATCTGACCAAGGTTATGTCTGGACTTTAAAAGAGACTGAGCTTGTTTCGGCCTTTTTTCTCAAAGTAGTCAGATAGGAAACGCAGACCTCATCTAGTTTAAACAATATGATTGACGTGTAAAAGTGTTTGTACAAACCTACTTACAGAAATAAAATCATTTATAATTATAATTTAACACTGCTAAATTCAGTCTTCAAGAAAAAACCCAAATCCAAATGGACATGGTTATCACCTGATGGAAGATACAAAAATGAAATAGATAACATAATAATTAACAAGCCAAAGTTCTTCAACAACGCACACGTTGTACAAAATCTAAATTTCAACACAAACCACCGCGTGGTACAATGCTGCTTAAAAAATCATCCTACAAAAAGACCCAGAAATAACATTAAAAACTCATTGATGGTATCAGAATAATTTGCAAAAGAAGTTGATTCCTCTTCTACCGAGCCGCTGAAAGAAATAGCAAACTCCGACATGAGTGTACTAGATAAGTATAACCAGATAGATAAATACGTATCGCAAAGAAAGATAGTAAAGGTAGCCAAGGATACATAGTTTATCAAAAAGATAATAGAGCTCCTAGAAGAGAGAATAAAGAAAACCACAACATAATATCAAGCCTTAGCAAAGAGATCCGAGAAAGCATAAGAAAAGATAGAAAAACAAAGTTAATGAAAAAACTGGAGGAGAAAATTCATAGAACGGCCAGCACTAAGCACTTGCTAACAAACGAAGTAACCAAAGTTAGGAAAAAAACGGCTTTATTAATATGTATAACAAAAGTCCTCTACGACTACGAGACCAAAAGAACACTATCTCAGCACGAAAATATATTGGGGCAACTTAAAGATTAAAAGACTAACTTATGTGGCGCCTATAGGTATGGATATTCGTATAGGCGCCAAGCAAAGTATACTATGTCACAGAATTTGTATGAAACTATCTACCTTATAAAATGGTGAAACTGCAGCCCAGTCTTAAATCGGCTACAGGCAGTGACATTAAAATCATTTCCTTTGCTGTATGCGAAGGGGCCGATACCCTGGATAGGAACAAATACATGCCATTGTTTACCAATAAACGAGAAATAAGGCTAGAATATTTATTTGGCAACATGCCAACTATCCGAACAAATATCTACTCAATACAGATTCAAGACTAGACATCTAGGCGTCTGTAGGCCGTTACTCGTAATATCCAGGTCGCCTGTAATAGTTCATTGTCTGTCTGCCAAGGCCGATCTCTGACTAGCTTTTACCTATTCACCGAACGCCAATATCTGACTAGCTTTTCGAGTAATCTAGACTAAAAGTATTTATACGAAGTATAGTACGTTTATTCTTATTTAAAGTTATGGCGACTTCAGGTATTCGTAAAAGCAGGGAAAAACTTTTTGAACTTTATTGCTTAAAGCAGCATATGAATAATACAAGCTTTTATCAGTATGTTGCAAAATATTCTAAAACTTTTAAAAGTGTGTGCAAATAGCTCAAGTTCTTTACATTAGCAATAAACTAAAATCAGCTGATGATAAAATAAAAACTACGTGCAAATAATAGTTAATTAAACGGGTAGGAGAAAACGGCGTAATACTAAATTTAATTTCGAGACTGCACATGGCCCCATCAGCTCAGATATAGAAATAGCTCAAGAATTTGAAAACTTTTTGCTAATATTTCCCTTTAAACTACTGAAGCTTTAAATTCCTCACCCGCACTTTCTGCTGCCTTAGCAAGAATTTATAGGCATGCCCTTTGGAGTTTAGGTTTCAGCATACAAACCCTCAGGCGGTTATAAAAGCTTTTAAAGATCTTAAAGTTAAATCAACAGAAGATCTCAGGGGAAAGTCTGTAAAAGTCTGTAGATCTATCATCGCAACCATTGCGCCCTATTTAGTATTCTTATTTAACACCAGTGTAGACCGGACCAGAGAGATCCGGAAAGACTCCTTGTCTTTCCAGATCTCATGAAACACAGTAAAGTAGTTCCTTTGTTCAAATCCGGTGATAGTACAGAACCCAACAATTATAGGCCTGTTTCAAGTTTGCTAGTTCTCAGTAAGGAGTTTGAAAAGTTGATGCTTAATCAATTATTACGTCACTTTAATAAAAATTATATCTTTCATGAACGGTTTCACAGGGCGTTGTACAACTACGCCGGTGTCACCCTAATAAAGAACATTTTTAACGCCTGGGAAGAAGCAAAAGATGCCATTGGAGTATTTTGCGACCTTTCTAAAGCGTTCGATTACGTAAACCTTGAGACACTTATACTGAAACTATATGAGATTAGGAATACAGTTCTTGATTTACAATAATCATATTTGAAAGATAAAAGGTTCAAGTAAATGGCATTAACTCATTAGGGTTTGAAATGGCAATGGGCGTTCCTCAAGGTTCGATATTGAGTCCATTCCTCTTTTTAGTTTACATTCATAATTTACCCCAATTACTTCAAAATCAACCGAAGATGGTGTTATTTGCAGATGACACATCATTGATTTTTAAAATAGACCGACGGACACAAAATCTTAACGACGTGAATAGCTCAATTCTTTAGGTACACGTTTGGTTTACGGTACATAGATTGGAACAAGGTACAAGAAAAAAAATTGAATTAGATTTAAATTACCTAATGGTTCGAAGTAGCGCATGTGGCATCATATTGAATGGAGAAAAACTGGAATTTATTAATCAAACGGTTATCCTAGAAATCACGCTAGACGAGAAATTATAATGGGGACTTCATATAACATCTTTTGCGGTGCGGCTAAGCTCGGCCGCTTATGCTGTTAGCAAGATAAGACAGTAACAGATGAAGAAACCGCGCGTTTGGTCTATTTGGCTCCTTCTACAACATTATAATTGATGTATACAAAATATTGTAAAACATTTTAAAAGAGTAACGGTGTAGTTTCTTGCCCATTCTTCTTCATTCGAAACTACCTTTTGAATAGGGCAGATTGCAGAGTTATTTTCAAAATAAATAGTGTAGTCATCTCATTTACCTCCTTCCCTTTTAGTGTATATATATAGTATATATATATGTATTATATAATGTAGGTATATATTATAGTAAATATATATGTATGTGTATTATAAGTTTATATCCTATTTAGGTACTTGTATACCTATTTCATGTATAATTAATTATGTTATCTTTTTAATATTTTTTTATTATTATTAACGCCTGTTAAGCAGAGCACCTGCCATCTTATCTCTACACCACCCTTGGTTGACTGGTAGAGAATGCCTAAGGCATTAAGTCCGCCTTTGTATGTTATTGTGTGCGAGAAGTTTAAATAAATAAATAAATAGGGCAATTAAAATCAATTCTATTTTAATGTAAATGTTGACGTTCAAAAGTGCCTTTTATGTGCATATTTGAAATAAATGCTTTGACTTTGACTTTGAATCACAATGGGGTTTTTATATAAACGTACTAGCTGCGCCCCGCGGTTTCACCCGCATAAGTATCGATCCCATGGGAATATCGGGATCGAATCTATATCATAATCCAAGTCATGGTCTACCCATGTGCCAAATTTCATCCAAATCCGTTAAGTAGTTTTTGCGTGAAAGGGTAACAAACATCCATCCATCCATCCATCCTCACAAACTTTCACATTTATAATATTAAGTAGGATAGGATTCACGTCAATAGTGCAACATTTAATTTGTCTTAAACCACCAGTTTCGTTTCCTATGCACAGTTTTCTTTCAGCTCACTTTAACGTTTACTAAATTAAACCAACTCGCAAGCCCTTTTCTATTTTTAGAACGAACGGCCTCGCAAGTCCGAACGAACTTAGGTGCAGTAGACCACACATAAGGGGTAATGAAATCAGTGGTATAAGCTGGCCTCTTTTTCTTGGCTTATTAAACGTTACTGGGGTTTTCCATCAGAATCTTCCCAGTAGCAGCCCGGAGTCTGTATTTGTGTCCGGTTGATGGCAAACTCTTATTATATTAAGTGATTGCTGAAATGTTGTTTTACGCTAAATAACTGTTTCATAAGTTCAACGGGCATGTTCGTGAACGGGCGCCGTCAGTTGAGACTGGTCATCTCTTAACTGCCACGGCTTATTTTTATTATTAATCTTATATTTTGAATTGTTTCTTTATATATTTTTTTCATTGTTCTCGCATATAGAAGCAACAAGAATAATGTACCCAGGATTTTGTAATATCTTGATTTAAAAAGTGTGTCCTTGGAGTTTCTTGCCCGTACTTCTCCATAGAGATCTACGTTTTGGAATGGGCAACTAGCTTCAACTTTCTGACTAACTGACCGACTCTTTGACAATTCTAAAGTGCCTGTAAATGGTTTAATTGAAATAAATGCTTTGAGTTTGAGTTTCAAGGTCACTCAGCGAGCTATGGAATGGGCTATACTTGGACTCTCTCTGATAGATCGAATCCGGAACGAGGTAATCCGGCTAAGAACCAAAATTGTTCTCATAGCTCACAGCTGTATGGCATATTAGCCGTAGAACCGTTGGCGGTTCGGGTAGACGTGTTCTTGAATGGAAGCCGTGAACCGACAAACAAAAGTTAGGACGCCCTCAGGCTAGGTGGAGCCAGTTTGCCGAGCAGCTGGATGAGAGTTGCCGAGAATCAAACTGAATGGTGAATGGTTTGTAATTGGAGAGGCCTATGTGCAACAGTGGACTGCTGTAGGCTGATGATGATGGCAATAGGCTCGCACCCTATTACATGGAACTTAAACAGAACTGGCAAAATGAGGGTGTACTACAGGTATACCTTTGTCTCACCCTTCCGGCATTACCTACAGGTCGTGATGTCATGGTTATTTCTCTGTCGAAATTAAAAGTTGTCAAACATAGCCCGAGGTATCAGTCTGTATTTTTATATACAACGAGTTGCCAATAGAATTAAAAACCTTAAACAGTGTTAACTTATTTAAAAACAAATTGAGGACCTATTTATTGAGGAAAGGCTATTACATTATAAATACATTGACAAGAATATTTACTTTGTAAAATTGTATATTATTTTAATTATTGTGAATGTAAAGACTATGTAGGTCATTGTTTTTGATTTTTTTTCTCAGTTAGTTTTAATCATAGTCTGGCAGTTTGAGTAATTTATGCGGCCTACCCAAATGTCCTTTCTTTGGTATTGTTCGTCGAATCGTTGAGCTCCTTAAGTTTTGAGTTGAGCTGCACGATTACTGACAAATGCGTGCACTGACTGGACAGGTCCAATCATTCTGAGTGGTTTTTCCTCTAAAGACCATTTCAGACACAAATCTATATGGTCTTCATAAGATCTGACCAAGATTATGTCTGGACTTTAAAAGAGACTGTGACCTCTGAGTTTGTTTCGTCCTTTCTTCTCAGATTAGTCAGATAGGAAACACCGACCTCATCTAGTTTTAAAATATGATTGACGTGTAAAAGTGTTTGTACAAACCTACATACAGAAATAAAAACATGTATCATTTAAATTTGTGAAATGTGCTAAAACGCGAACGTGTGTGTGATATGGACATAGCAATATTCCGTGGGAGTTTTTCATCAAGGTAATGGACCTAAACCACCTCGCACACTAAGCGACATGCGACATCTCGACGATAACACAACGACAAGCTGAGGCCGACAATTTTCATATAACGGGTGTGAAAAGACGCTTAAAGGCTCCTACAAAGAGGCGCGACACAAAGGCACCGCTCGTCGCATGACAAGAGGTGCCTCCGTGTCGCGCCTGTATGAAAGTGCCTTAACGAAGCTGAGAATCACTTGTACTCCCCGTAATTGTAATATTTTTTTGGTACTGGACCTTACCTGGGAACCTTCCGGTTACGGAGATATTGAAGGTCAAAATTCCAACTTTTACTGACGTTTTTTTACAAAAACAAGTTTTTAATGTTATATTATAACACAACTTTAAAAACCCCCACGACCCCTGTACCGTTGCATGCACCTATAAGCACAATGTTTTGCGTGCGCTACGTTGCGCACTACCGCAAACAGCGATTTTTCACATCAAAAATCTTTTGTACAAAAAAACAAGCGTCTTCCAAAAAAAAAAAAACACTAAAAACGTGAAAAATAACTTTAATTTCGGAAGTCGGTGGCTAAAAACGAAAATACACAACCAAAGACACCGACTTCCGAAATTAAAGTTATTTTTCACGTTTTTTAGTGTTTTTTTTGGAAGTCGATTGTTTTTTTTGTAAAAACGTTTTTATTTTTCACTTTTTTGTTGTGGTGACTACCCACACCCATTTGTATAAGTACCACTACTTGATATGTAAATAACCGTGACAGGAAAATATTATAACATCATCAATATAAACTAAGTGGAAAAAATACGCAGTATTAAGGATAACTCAAAAACTAGTAGTCAGAACTTGATCAAATTTATGTGGGACCACATGAGAAGCACCACCTTTCAAATAAAAAAAGAATCATCCAAATCGGTTCACCTAGAAAAAAGTTCTGAGCTAACAAACATTTAAAAAAAACTTACAGTCGAATTGCGAACCTCCTCCTTTTTTTGAAGTCTGTTAAAAATCCAAAACCACACTTTTATTTAGGTGATGCTTAGTGTTAGTGCAAACGGGCATAGGTCACGCACCGATTAGTACTAGAGGTTTTTAAATTGGTGAAATGTGCTAAACGCGAACTTGTGTGTAGGACATACCTGCATAGCCATAATCCGGGGCAGATTTTCATTACGCTAATGGCCTCTTCTTTCACAATTCGCTACCCTATAGCAACAAATGCTTGAATATTATAGTCTGTGAATTGAATGTTTTTGTAGCGCAAAAGCTTTTCTCATAAGGAGGGAACGCATACTAAGCGTACGTTCCGAATTGCATTGTAATCGATTTTAGCGTGCTTACACCCGTTCCGAATTAGCGTGAGCGCGATAACGATGTCCCGTGAATCGTCAAAGATGACGTCATGACATGCGCCATCTTGCGAAAACGACGACCATGCCAATTAATAATATCGTGAGCGCTGTCAAAAATGACAGTTGTCCGTTATGCTGTTGAGTTGGTTTGAGTCGCATCTTTGGTCTCATACATCTCAACCAACAAAACAGAAGCGCCAATGCGTAGAACTTCCATTTTCAAAAAAAAATATCTAGTCGGTCTTTCTTGTGAAAGGTTTGGGGTTGACGTTGAGCGAGCACTGTGAGCGCGTTCACAAGCGTTCCGAATTGTTGACAGCTCTCAGCTGTCATAATCGTGATATCTAAATCGGAACGCAAATGATTGATGTGAGCGCTGTGAGCGATTATGGCGTAATTCGGAATGTAGCCTAAATGCGTGTTGTCAATCTCGTCGGAAATTGTCGTATTTTTAGGAACATTAGCATTCTAATCTCAGTCTCCAACATTTTGTCAAGGTTTTGACATTGATTGACACTGATATGAAATTGGGACAAGGTTTTGAACGTTTTTAATTACGGGAATTGGCCTTCTGAAATGGAGAAAAAGTCCCAGTTTGTTAAAAAGATTACTCAGCTTGGCCAGCTCAGTCTATCGCAGTCCACTTCTTGACAAAGATTTACTAACACGATTAGTATTTCTCTTAATCCTTTCGAATTATCTAAATTTGCCTGCATTAAGATTGGGACATGAATGCGACTGACGCTTTAAAATATACCAACCTGCAACCTAAGGGATGCTAAAACGAACGTTATTATGTAGGTATATGTTCGGGAAATTCCGCTCGGCTTAGCTGGGATTGTGCCGAGCCGACCAGCTGACGGTAGATGCTGAACGGAGTTTGCCGATTGACACGAGTCGAATGAAGGCAAAATATGTGTAGTAATTTCTTCGGTTTGGCTTTGTTGTTCAACAAATATTGCCGAAATGAATGTGGCGACCTGAATAAGTGTGTAGCACAGCACTCTTGAGCGTATCTTCTTCATCTTCAAAGTATTAATTAAAACTTCTCTTTTGTTCACAGACACCAAGACTACACAAAACCGACTCTCCTAACAGAAGATCTAAGAACAAATTCAGAATGGGCAGATCTCTCCCACGATACAGACGTCAACCACCTCGAGAAGACTCCATCACTTACAAGAGAAGAGAGAGAAGATGTAGAAGTGCTATTTAACGACAAATATGTGCCTTTAATTGAGATACAACATGCGAAAACGAATGATGTCCAAAAAGACAGTGAGGATTCTGTAAATGAGAATTCTATTGAGAGATTCAAAAGAGATATCCCAGAAATTACGACTTCTGGAAAAATAGAAGCTTCTATAACTGTTTCCGATAGTTTTGCTAGAATTTCTGAAGGCTTTGGGTTAGATTCTGTAGGGAGAAAGCCGCGAGATGTGACGAAGGCGATACCCGAACAAGACTTTTTCAGCGTAAGAGCGGAAACGTTTGTCGTTAATATAGAGGGTTTGAGGATAGAGAACTCAGATAAAGAGCCTAAGATTATTGAAGAGAGCATTCCGAGTGTGTTGGCTGATTCTAGGGTTACTTTGAGGTAAGAAATAATTGTGTCAATACTCAATATACTTATTGCATTCGACCACATGAACTTAGGTGGTAGGTTTAACAAAAACGTGATTATTGTGGACCCTTTCGGGCATGGCAAAGTAGCATAGCGTATATTACTGACTAAATTAGTTAAATATGGTCTATTCTAAAAGTATCTGATGAAAATGTAAACAAATATATAAGAA
The DNA here is from genome assembly GCA_917490735.1 of Dryobotodes eremita. Classification (NCBI taxonomy): domain Eukaryota; kingdom Metazoa; phylum Arthropoda; class Insecta; order Lepidoptera; family Noctuidae; genus Dryobotodes; species Dryobotodes eremita. The sequence continues at coordinate 10,915,243 of OU823269.1, read as the reverse complement.
ACGTCCCTGTGTATTGATGAATTAATGGAGAAGCGCATGAGTAGTCCGCGGAATTCAAATTTTTTTACGTTTTTTGGAATTTGAAGGTCAATATCAGGTTGTATTTTGATTAAAATATGATTCGCGACCGTAACGAGTATGGCTTTACAGAATTATAATCATTAGAATCAGAAATACAACTCCTTAAGATAGAATTGGCGTCAAATGTCATTATTTCATGAAATAGTCATTCAATACAGTAATATGAACTTAGAGAGATGAATTGCTGATTCTAATGATTATAATTCTGTAAAGCCATATTTGTTACGATCGCGAATCATATTTTAATTAAAATACAACCTGACAGTGATCAGCAAATTGCAAAAAAAGTAAGAAAATGTGAATTTCGCGGGCTACCCTGAAGGTTCCACCTTAAGTGCTTTGATTGGTTTATTTGAATACTAAAACCCGATATTATAATTTTAAATCACCTTAAAGATGATCGTTTGATCATCGAGATTAATTTTATAACCTCAATTATCGTCAATGATTTTGCAATTACAATTTAATAATGTTATTCAAACAGTACTAACTGTTTTACCAACATTATGGAATGCAATAAGAATTGTGAATTGTGGATAATGGTTGGAAAAAGCGGTGAGATATAAAGTTGAAATCTTTTAAATTCAGATAAATGTGTTACTTAAGTCCTGACTTCCTGAGTCGAGCTGCACGATTACTGACAAATGCGTGCACTGACTGGACAGGTCCACTCAATCTGAGTGGTTCTTTCCTCAAAAGACATTTCAGATACGAATCTACATGGTCTTCACATGATCTGACCAAGATCATGTCTGGACTTTAAAAGAGACTGTGACCTCTGAGTTTGTTTCGGCCTTTCTTCTCAGAGTAGTCAGATAGAAAACGCCGACCTCATCTAGTTTAAAATTATGATTGACGTGTAAAAGTGTTTGTACAAACCTACTTACAGAAATAAAATCATTTATCACTTATTCCCTTTAGCAAATAATTGCGTCAGAATTGAACCTGAATAGGGTTTGTTTACACTTTCGTTAGATACTTTAGGAACAGACATTAACTGTAGACTCAGTATCGAAATAAGAGACGCAGACTCAACCTGCATCTAAAATTGATAGATTATGGAATCAACTAGAAATAGGTTTTGATCAGCCCTATCCTTAAACGCTGCCGCTGTCTCCTTGCATAAAATAGAACTTGGTTGTAAGATCATACGAAACGTATGTGACCTTAGTTTGATTTTTATATGAATCCAGAATTGCAAGTTCATTCAGTTGAGCCATCCACCTACGTAAGCTCGCTGAAGTTCTAATTAATGTAGTTACAAATGTTATTATGACCAGAGAACGGATATTTGGATGTATATTCACCTAAAGTTGAGAAGTTGGCTAATATGGAATGCGCTTTTGTATCGTTTTTAATTTTAATTAACAACACCACCCCTCTTCTTACAGGGCTTCTTCTTACGGGGGTTAAACATTAATTTTAAATAAATATGCATCTGAATAGTTATGCAATCCAAGAAACCCGGAGTTTTTTTACAAAAAAAAATAAAAAATAAGACACGTACCGTACTTTCTAATCTAAAATTAACTTTAACCAAACGCCTGTTTGACACTTCCCGTGACCCAAGGGCTGGCTTTTGCCTTGGCCAGAGGCTAAGCATTGCCATACAACGTGGCAATGCCGCCAGTCTCTTGGGTACATTACCAGTCGACAGCGATGCGGAGGAATTTTACGACGCCATTTTTTAATTTGTTAGTAGTTTTAGTTAGGTTAGGTTAATTAATTAGAAGGTTATGTTAGTTTAGAAAATAAATTATATCTTTAAGTTACATCTAAAAATTACAAATTGTATACGTATCAACTTTCAAATCATAACCAAAGAAATGTCAAAAAAGGCTTCTAATGTGTTTACTGTATTATAATTAAAGATTAAGTGCACTTTAGGTAAATATGCATCCGAATATCCGATCTTTGATTATGATATTAGAAACAAAAAACATTGTGAACTATGTGACTCTCTTGTTTGGGCTATTAGTTTAAAGTCCCTTGTCATGTTTGATGTATTGGTATTAGGTGTTAGGTAGTATTTCAACTTTCTTCGTCACAATATATCGATATTGGCTAAATATTTGAACACTTCCGCTAAGCAAAATAAACCTCAATGAGGCAGCAGTAGCAGAGGACCATGCAACGAAATAAACCTATCTGGTATTTGCTAAAGTAAAGGTCTCGCCAACAGCGCGCGCCTTTTGTCTCGAAATACATGGAATTGGTCAAGGCCTTCTAGCTATTGTCCATAGATTCCTTAATTAATATTTCTGAGAGCCGTAACGGTTCGGGCACCGGAAATAGAGATCCTATTTATGATTTACGTCGAACTGTAGAGATTTATAATGTACATTAATAATTTGACTGAACATTTTGACATTATTTTCGCATAGAAGGTGAATATGTCTATCTGGACGACATTTTCTTCACACAAAACACTACTTTAAAATGTATATCGAACATGTTTGTATGTACGTTTTGGGTAACGTTTGGAACAGAGTTCCTTCTTAAGTAATTTAAATTGCTAACTGTATTAAACCTAAGTGGGATTTTGGAAAAACCGATGTGAAAATAAAAAATGCCTATCGCCTCTATCAACGACGTTTAACTAATATAGTTGTGGCAAGAAGAGAGTAGCATCAAGAAATAACTTCAAAAAGGGGTAGTTTCAGGCATAGGTAGAATGTAGAATTGTAATTTGTGATTAATGTTCTAGATTATTCGGCGATGGCATAACCTCGAAGACTGTGATAGCCTTTACACATGAAGTTCAACAGTATGGACAGCCTTGCAAGTTTCTCCTCAAAGGAGAATACATGGTAAGTTCATCATTGACATTTTAATGTAGTTTTAATAATAAATAATAATAATAATTTATTTCAGACTATTGTCCATAGAGTGTTAATAATACACTGAAGCTTAGAACTATGTTAGTAATACACACATACAAAGCCAAACTATAATAATTATCCTATGTGTAGTCGAATCCAGTGCCTCCAGATAGGACTCTCAACATGTTCAGCAATGACCCTCAGGTAGCCGTTAGGACTGTCTCTCATTCTGCGCATCAGCGATGCTGCTCTTTTTCTAATTATGGCATAATAGCCATCTACTTGTGATTCTGCAAAGATCGCTGATGCACTGCAATAGCGAGGCAGTCCCGTCAACACCCTGAAGGCATTGTTGTACTGAACTCTCAGAGCACTCACGACCCGCCAACCGCATTTTAAATCTCTTAAAATACTAACATTACCCTGTCTTTACATATACGAGATCGCACTGTTCAACAAGAAAAATAGTGAACTGTTTACTAAAGCATCAGAGCAAGGTTATAGATCGACAAGGCGAGAATATCGTCACGAATTATGTCTAAGAGCCTGAAAGACCCTTATGCACAAAAGCATCCTTTGCATGGCTCCAAAAATATTCAATAAAATACCAAATGACATTAAAGATTTAATCTTGACACAATTTAAACGGAGACGAAATAATTTTTAATTGAAAAATCCTACTATACCATTGACGAATTCGTTCTTGAAAAAATGTAATGAACTAATTAATAATAATTACGTATTTGTGCTTGAAAATTCAAAAACGTGACTTATTAATTGTGTTCTGAATATTTATTATAATAATGAAATTCTAAATATTGTTTTTTTTTTTGTTAATTTGTATGTAATATCGATTTTAAATTCTTATATGGTTAAATAGTGTATGCCCTAATGGGTAGTTTTTTGAGTTACCATAATCTAACTCTAAGACCTACTGTATCACCAAAAATCACACGAATAAATACTTTGACTTTTTTGACTTTGACCCGCTGCGTGCAGCTGGCCCACAGCCTGTAGGTATAAAAAGATTAGCAGAAGGCCCTAAAAATGTTGTTTTGACTGCCTTTGAACACCTGGCAATCCTGCGAGCCAGCATATTACAGCGAATCGCGCGCAACCCTTTTTTTTTTGGTTGGGAATCATCAAATGACCTCTCCCTCTCTGGATGGAGCGGAAGGGCGTGTCAGGATCTTACTGACTAAAACCCACCCGTGTTCCTTCAGTTGCCTGTGCGCCAGGGCCACGATAACTCTTTCGAACAATCCGCGACCCCGGCAGGCATCGGCCCTATCGGACCCCGTCAATGGTGCTGACATCTCTTTGAGGCGCGCGTGGAACACGACGCGCCGTCGACCCGGGGCCTGGTCCTTACCGGACGGCGAGCTACCCATTGCTCGCCGTTCGCAAGCCCACGCCTACGGTGGCCGGGAGTCGGCAATCGACTCCCGACGCCCAGGGTGTCTCCTCCTCCTGCGGCGGCTAGGGGCGCGAAGGATCGCGCGCCCCCTACGTTCCCGTTCCACGCCTAGGTCACCAGTCAGGTTCTCATTCACAACATGGCCTAAGTACACAAACTGAGAGACTCGTCTTAGCGCAACCCCGCCTAGTGTCAAGGGCGGTACATATGAAGGATTCATTTGCCCCGCCCGAAACATCAGCAACTCTCTTTCGCAATTTCCGGAAATTTTTCGATTCAAATTACAAATATTTTATTTCACAAATATCTACATTGGCACTTATGAAACGTCAGAAGCTAGGTGCACGGTTCCTATCGGTCCTATGAAGAAGAGCCAACAAGAAACTCCAAGGTTACTCTTTTTAAAATAATGGGCTTTTACAATGTTTTCAAATGACAGTGTTAATAGGTATGGGAGGACAGTGTACGTCGGTGTCGGTCAACAAGTACTAGGTACTTTACAAAATAGAAAATGGTCAACAAATCGAAGCATCTATGAGTCTACAAGGCCTACAAAGTTTTCGTATTCACAAAGTAAAAAATTATCTATGTAAAAGAAACCACAGTGAAACATGAACAGGAAGGTTATGATCATGGTCAGGGGATCATAATTTTGTCGAAGATATAGGTCAATTACATGGTATAATAATATACTTCGCCAGGTATAGCATTCCGAGACACAGTGGTCACGTGGGTGACACAAGCCTACGTCGTCACCGCTGTGTTACCAGTAGTGTGTAATAATAACTCCCCAACCGCCTTTATTACCTATGCGAATCCGATAAAACGATGAGGTTTTAATTAATAATTACGTTGGTATATGTTTAAATTGAATTGATTCGTTTGATTAGAAAAACAAATCGATAATTTAAAGGCTTTATATATATTTTTCAACAGAATGGTGACTGAAAATGTTTCTATAATTTTTGTTGCAATAAAGTGGCAACGGGATAGTGACGTAAGCATGTGTCACTCCCGGAGTGCCAGACCTTGTTTTTTTAGACCATGGTCAATTATATATTTTAATAGCAGTTGCCTGCGGTTTCACTCGTATCATAAGAAAACTACTTTTTAAGGCGCTACCCCGAGCAAAACATTGCAATAGTGCGTTATTCAAAGGCTATTAACTCAATAATTATCAGTAATAAACTACATCTAAAAGCACATTATTAATGTTCGATATCCTATCATCACATTGCACGTTCTTATTTGTTTTTATGTATTATAAATACATTTAAAATCTCCTTGTTAAAAATTGACTAAAATTCTTGATTGCATGCATCTTTTGCTAAAGGTGACGCTCTAAAACTTGAGGATTACACTAATGGATAGGTCATATAAAAATCTCTATACTTCACGTTTTATTTTATTTTAAAAGATCGCTTGTTTTTTTTTTATTAAAATAATTCCATTTTTTTTTGGGATTTTTTTGATATATGGGCGTGCGCAGGGAGCGGGACAGAGCGAGACTCAGCGACGGGACAGAGAAGGACCGAACGCTCAAGGTCGTTTGGCGGGGGAAGCGCCTTAATGTACAGTGGTCGAAGGGTCCGATCTATTTCCATTGTTACAGTAGCGCTGATAAATCATGGCCGGTCTGAACATAGGCACTACGAAGTCTCATGCATGTTCAACACGCCATATGTCACCATTTGAGTCCAAAAAATTGTTATCTCGCAGCCGTATGCACGCGGCTCGTGGCTAAGTAATAAACGCCGCATGGGTCGATCGATCATTATAAGCTTCGCTTGCCGCGGTCAGTCCGTGGATGGGTGACCATCTTTACACACCGCGACCCCTCCGTGCCTCGCCGTTGGTCTCAAGCTGTCATTCTTGGATCTTTGACAGTCGTTATGGGTCGTCAGCTGCCCGAAAGTCTGACAACCAGTCTTACCAAGGGGTATCGTGTTACCCAGTTACTGGGTTGTGGAGGTCAGATAGGCAGTCGCTCCATGTAAAATGCTGGTATTCAACTACGTCCGGCTAGACAGGGTCCACAATGGTCATATTTTTGCATCTACCACCTAAGTTCACACGTGGAAGCAATAAATATATTGAGTATTGAGTATCGAGACTTTAAGCCGACCCCTACATAGTTGAGAAAAGGCTAAGCAGATTGATGCGCAATGATCAGACAGACCTTGTTTTATTGGCCGTACTGTACCTACGCGTAGGTTGACTATCTTCCCCACCATTATGAATAGTTTTCACATTTATCAAAAGGTCACGTTGACATTTTCAACTTCATCAAAAAGTACTGGTATTCTTGATTAACTACGAGCTGACCCCAATATTTGGAATAGGCTAAAATATCGCAATGAATTTGTGCAAGGTTGATGGCAAGACTTGCAGGAGTAGCAGTGTTGGCCCATTGGTAACGACCGCGACTTACCGAGTTGTAGGTCGTTGGTTCAAAACCCAGATAGGCACTTTAAATAAATAATAAAAAATATTTTACTGTCGGGCATCTAGGCCCATAGGGTGTTAGTATTACATCTTACTTAAAAACTATATTAGTAACATGCAGGAACACTAAAAAGAAAGAAAAATCATATCAAGTCACAGGAAGGTTTAACAAGCTTTGTTGCCAACATGTAGCTTGTGTAAATAATTTAATCACCACTGCTCTCAAAACGGTGAAGGAAAACATCGCGAGGAAACCGGCATGTCATAGAACCAAAAATTCGAAGACATGTGACATCTACCAACCCGCACTGGGCCCGCGTGGTGGTTTACGGCCCACTCCCTCTCACGGAGAGGAAGCCTGTGTCCCAGCAGTGGGAACATTATAGGTTGATTATGATGGCAAGAGGCTGGCCCCCTATTACAGAGGACTTAAACATAACTGGCGAAATGTAGATGTACTATAGGTACACCTCTGCCTAACCGCTCGGGAAATACAGGCGTGTTGTATTGTGAATGTTTCTAAAATGGCAGAACAAAATATATGGTGAAATCTGCTGGATCTGATTGTCATACTTTTGTTATGTTTGGTGTTTATTTCGTATGTTATTGTTATAGTTTAACTTATTCTACATCTGCATGCTCCGTCATTAGACGACGATTATTTATGTGTTAAAAGTTTAATCTCTTATAAGTGAACTGTATCAAGTTCTTATGAGAAATAAACATTCTTTAAGAGGGCCCTTCTCGGTCTGTCTATCGTCAAAGCGAGCATGATTGGAAAGCTTGTTGTTTCATCTAAAGCAATGTTTGAAAAAGAAGCAAGAGTGAGAACGCGATAACATCGAACGAAATTGGCACGCGGAGATTTCAAAAAACTTGTTCCAGGAAATACGTGTTTTTGTAAAAACCTTACAATTTTTTGGAAAAAAAAAATGTCATTTAGAATCTCCATTACATGTGCAAGGTTTCTATGACGATGTTTTCTTTACTGTTACAATTTATGAGTACATTATGAACAGCCAAAGTTCTAGTAAAATTTGTGAAAAAAAGCAGATTTTTGGAGGCTTATACTGAATTTGTTTCTCCAAATTTAGATTTTTTGCTTGCATAGAAACCTAGATAAAGTGCACAAGATAACTATTAGTTCAAAAATTTCAATGAAAGATGTGTTACAACGCCATAATCACGTACGTATAAAAAGTATGAAAGGTTGGCCGCTCTTAAACCTATATCGTTCGTAGGATGGATAGCGATACCACGCACCGTATAGAGCAGCGCACGTAGGCGGGCCCTTCACATTCACAAAGAATTACCTCGATCTTATTAAATATAGTTGAATGGGGGCTGACAGAAAACCGGACATTTTCAAAAAAGTTCGGGCCTTACATTACGCCATGTTTCTCCGGAGGGTTAGGCAGAGGTTTATCTATAGTACACCCACAGTTCGTCCAGACATTTAACTTTTAATCTTTATTTTAAAACTAGCTTTAGCGCTCGAGTTTATTTAGACTTTGACTATCAATTCGGGTTATAATGCAATCATGATTCGAAAGACACGTGGCGCCATCTATTATCATAAGAACGTTATTGTTGTTTTCCTCGGGAACAGTACTTTTTTTCGGGATGAAAGGTACCCTATGTCCGTTTCTGTACACCAGACAACGTATATGCAAAATTTCAGGATGATCAGTTCAGTGGTTTAGGCGTGAAAAGGTAACAAACAAACAAACTTACTTTCGCATTTATAATATGAGTTAGGAAGTTAGGATACATATTTGTTACGGTCACGAATCATATTTTGATCAACATAATAACCAGATACAATTCCTGATTTCTCAGTAGCAGTCTGGGTCTGGGGGCATACTCTCAAAGTCCGTCAACGAAGGTACGGGCCCATCCGAGACTAGTTAGTAACTTTGGTGTTAACCCTACACCCGATTTATCAACTTTTTCGGACGGCTAAAAACACATCGGGAGCAGGGACAACTGCCCCATCGTGGTGTCCATTCATTCTTAGGTCGCGCCCCAAACTAATCTTATGTCCGTAGATGATACGGAGTAGGAAACGCCCGTAACGTCGGCCGAAACTACGGATTTCGTGCTTAGAGATTAGAACCCGTTTTTTTTTTTTTTATTTTGTGTCGGATATCATCAAATGACCTCTCCCGCTCTTGGGCGGAGCGGAAGGGGGTATCAGACTCTTACTGACTAAAACCCACCCGTGTTCCTTCAGTTGCCTGTGCGCAACTCTTTCGAACAATCCGCGACCCCGGCAGGCATCGGCCCTATCGGGCCCCGTCAATGGTGCTGATATCTCTTTGAGGCGCGCGTGGAACACGACGCGCCGTCGACCCGGGCCTGGTCCTTACCGGACGGCGAGCTGCCCATTGCTCGCCGTCCGCAAGCCCGCGCCTACGGTGGCCGGGAGTCGGCAATCGACTCCCGACGCCTAGGGTGTCTCCTCCTGCGGCGACTAGGGGCGCGAGGGCGCAGCGATTGCCTCTCCCTCTCGCAGATTAGACCTCCTGATTTGTGCCCGGTTGAGGGCAATAGGCTCGCCCCTGTTACATGGGACTTAAACATACGTAACCGGGAAATGTGGGTGTTCTATAGATGCACCTCTGCTTAGTCCTTTGAGGAATACAGGTGTGATGTTATGCTATGACCTGACACTGACCTGCAATTTTCGCAGGCTACCATAGTGCATCCTCCTTAAAGTATTTAATTACTTTCTTTTATTTGTAACAAAATTCCTTTATTCAAAGAGTCCGGACAAAAGGACCAGGCCAAACAAATCCGGATGGATGGTTAATAATAAATAATACTAATTACATTTAACGGATTTTTAACCGAGTCCAAAAAGGAGGAGGTTCCCAATTCGTCTGTATGTATTTTTTTTAAATGTTTGTTACGCGATGTTGCCGGCAATTCTTCATCGATTTCGAAAATTCAAGGGAAGTAATTTCGTAATTTGGGGGCGAAAACGACAATACAAAACCAAAGACACCGACTTCGAAAATTACTTTTCACTTTGTAGTGTTTTTTTTTTGTAATAAAGTTCAGACATAATCTTGGTCAGGCCATATGAGGACCATGCAGATAAGTGTCTCAGATGGTCTTTTGAGGAAAGAACCACACAGATTTGAGTGGATCCGTCTAGTCCGTGCACGCATTTGCCAGTGATCGTGTAGCTCAACTTGGAACTTAAGAAAGCTCAACGACTCGACACTCGAGGCTTTTGGCTACTTTTTTATTAGTGTATTTTGTCAATAATAGTTTTTGTAATGTGCGTCTTGTTTGTGCAGAATAAACAATTTTTCTTTCTAACAATACCAAAGAAAGGACATTTCGGTAGGCTGCATAAAGAACTTTAGGCTGGGCTGCACTTATTATACTTCATAAGTAGATTAGAACAAAGCGAGCGACATTGGCCAGACATTTACCATCCAATCAATTAATGTCATGTTTGTCATCCGCTTACCTGGGGAACGCTACAATTTGCAAAATTACGGCCATTAAAATTAGGGAGACCACGTCCATTTGATTATTAGGTGAACGTACGTGGTTAAGACACACCCAAAAATACTCCAAATAATTGGAAGTCATGTGTAAGTAAATTTATATACTGAAATTCGTTTTGGAGAAAAATCGAAATGGAATTTGAAAATTAACATTGTGGATTGTTTTTGGTAGCGCCCTTCTTTTTTCGTCGAGCAGCATTTGGTATTCTGAATTCTGGTTTAGATAATGCATTAACGGCTCATGAAACTAGGGAACATCCATGTTTTTTTTAAAATAAACTGTATTACTTCAACATTATATACCTCCAATTCTTATTTCAACTCTTTACTTATGGCTTTTGTAAACAGGATTTTAATTAAGATTTGTTACAGTTGTAATGGCAATCATGTCATTTGGTTTAAATAGGTGTTTATTTTTATTATTTTATTTATCATTTATATAGATTCTTCTATATTTTGTAAATGTGAGAACGTTGTAGGCCTAAATTGTAGACTAGATTTGTAGACATTTTTCTATTGTCTTGAGTATGTCTTACTTGTTAACAGGCCTACGCTGTCCTCCCATACCTATTAACACTGTAATTTGAAACATTGTAAAAGTCCCTTATTTTTAAAAGAGTAACCGTGGAGTTTCTTGCCGGCTCTTCTCCATAGGAAACAACCAATTGGAACCGTGCACCTAGCTTCTGACGTTCCATAAGTGCCCGAGTAGGTTTATGTGAAATAAAATATTTAGATTTTAGATTTTGTTTATGCCTCCATCAATATTTTTGATTATAATTTCTTTTTGAGCAAGTTTTTTTTTTTAAGTGCAATTAAACTGTGGGAAATTCCAATATTTAAAAAGCGATGCCGTTGGTCAGAGCGAATGTGACGTAAAAGTCTATGACAACAATAAATATCAATGTGTTATATAGGATTGTTTGCGATTCAGTCCGTTGTCAATATCATAGACTATGACGTCACGCCAAACGCGCCAAAATGGAGGGCGTTTAAGGTGCCCGTGTCGGTTTAACTTTTTTTTTAAAGTACTTTCAATTCCTTTTTTGGTGTTGAATATTTTTTTTACTGTTAGATGGCGATGTAAACTATCGAATAAAAATATTAATTAAAAATACATAAAAAGAAAGAATAAAGTTTATTTGGACACAGTTCGTGAAACACAAAACACAAATAACAAAATAAAAATGTGAAAGTAATGTTTACCAACAACAGTGTGTGCCTCACGGCTGCGCCAAAAAGGTTAATTTCAGAATTAATGCCAGGCAGATGCTGTCTGACGCTGGTTTTCTAATGAACCCTTAGGGACAAGTGAAGGGGAGCACAAACAGTTTCAACATACCTAATACATATTTTTTATACTTATAAATGAATGAATAAACAAGTACTTCGTATCAAACATAATTCCAAAAAAACATTTAAAAAAAAGCAACCGACTTCCAAAAAAACCCTAAAAAACGTGAAAAAACTTAAATTTCGGAAGTCAGGGTCTTTGGTTTTGTATTTTTGTTTTTGGTCACCGACTTCCGAAATTAAAGTTTAATTTCGGAAGTCGGTGACCAAAAACAAAAATACAAAACCTAAGACCCCGACTTCCGAAATTTAAGTTTTTTCTCGTTTTTTAGTGTTTTTTTTTTGGAAGTCAGTTGTTTGTTTGTAAAAAAGTTTTAACTTTTCACTTTTTAGTTGTGGTACCTACCCCAAACAAATTCGTATACCACTACTTGATATGTAAATAACAGTGACAGGAAATTTTTAAAACATCTTCAATATAAACTAAGTTGAAAAATATGCAGTATTAAAGGATAACTCAAAAAGTACTGGCCAGAACTTGATCAAATTTAAATGGAACCACTTGTGAAGCACCAGCTTTCAAATAAAAAAAGAATCATCCAAATCGGTTCACCCAGAAAAAAGTTCAGAGCTAACACATAAAATCAGCAGTCTAATTGACGACCTCCTCCTTTTTTTGAAGTCGTTTAAAAACAAAAACAAAGAAAGAAAACAACAAGAAACTCTCAGCAAAAGTTCTTAGCGATTAGCTAGATTACATGCATATTTCCTATTTTGTAACCTTAAGAGGCAAAAACTACTGGTAAAGAACTCAACCCCAACATATTTGGAAAAAGACTCGGGCTTGGGAGATGACGAGGGGTAAATTGATAGGATTAAGGCCTGCAATTGGGTGGTCAGTGACTTTGTGAGCCCGTGTCACACACCCACCGGAACGATTATTTTCACATTCTTGTTACTGTAGTATACACGCTGGAATACATCGTGTGTTCGTGACATTTTCCAATACACATTTTTACCATGGATTTACACATTAATTTGTACATAATTCTAGACACCCCAGGAGTGAAAATTTTGCCAGTAATAAAAAAAAATGTTTCTTTATTTTATTTTGTTTGATTTCTTCAGGGACAACAAACAGCTACAAAATATAATTTTAACATTAAAAAGTTATTACATTATTACAATACTAGCTGTTGCCCGCGACTTCGTCTGCGATCCAGGAAGAACTAGCCAATGTTCTTACCCGGTCATGGTCTATCTGTGTGCCAAATTTCATCCAAATCCGTTCAGTATTTTTTGCGTGAAAGAGTAACAAACATCCATCCATCCTCACAAACTTTCACGTTTATAATTTTAGTAGGATTGCATTGTTAACATCTTTTAAAATTGTGGTTTCATACAAAAGTGCAATTCCAACACTGGAACAGCTGTTTTAAAAAAAAATATCGGTTCAAAGTTCAAAGTTCAAATGTTTATTGCTCAACACAGTACATAATCATACATTTCTGGATGTCAAGTGAATGCGCAGTCCACTGTGTTGCACCAATTGAGGCATGCAAAATGATAATTAAATTATACTATGTCATAAATTCCATACAATACCATACACAATGTCATTAATTCCAAGTAATACCTTATAAAATGTCATATATTACAAGTAGTACTCTATACAATGTCATAAAATCATTCTTAATACTTTAATTAACAATACAAATAAAATTATTTTAATGAAATAAATCGGTCTTAATTATTCACCATAGTTATTATTATTGAGTTATTGTTATTATTATACGCACAAATTTCTATCTAACAGGTATTCATTTATTGTGTAATAAGTTTTACTTATCAGTAGATTATTGAGTTGCTTCTTAAATACATTGATATCTTTAATACATAGCAAAGGATTAGGTAATTTATTATAAATATGTGGTGCCATTCCTAGGAAGTTTTTACGGAATACTGCTTTTTTGTGTTGCCTACCGCTAATTTTATTTTTATGTCGCGAACTATGCAGTATAAAAATAAAATTAGCGGTAGGCAACACAAAAAAGCAGTATTCCGTAAAAACTTCCTAGGAATGGCACCACATATTTATAATAAATTACCTAATCCTTTGCTATGTATTAAAGATATCAATGTATTTAAGAAGCAACTCAATAATCTACTGATAAGTAAAACTTATTACACAATAAATGAATACCTGTTAGATAGAAATTTGTGAGTATAATAATAACAATAACTCAATAATAATAACTATGGTGAATAATTAAGACCGATTTATTTCATTAAAATAATTTTATTTGTATTGTTAATTATAGTATTAAGAATGATTTTATGACATTGTATAGAGTACTACTTGTAATATATGACATTTTTTTTTTTTTTTTTAATTTATGAAAAAAATTATCGGCTTTACATTTTAACTCTAATGGGTCTAGAATTATGTACTGACTCCATGGAATAAGTTGTCCACGATTTTCCTTCCGCCGAGTGTTTTCTAAATAGCTTACGAATTGTGACGGTCATAAAATTTTTGTCCACAGGTAAAAGAAGGCTCCTTGCGACCGAAAACGGCGCTTTTCGACGTAGTTGCGCCTGCGCCGATTACCGACTCCAAATTATACATTTGTGCTAAAAACCTCAAGCTTGGCGTTGACGATCCTTTTAAAGATGAAGAGAAATATCTACATCAAGGTGAACAAGTTAAAAAATAATAGATGACATTTTAGACACCTGGTTTTTCTTACAGTGCTTTGAGTTTTGAAAACGGTTAAACAACCGTCAAACGAAAAAAAAAATAACATGATAATCTTGCGACTCAATTTCTAATTTTCTACCATATGTGGTAACATGTGTGTGGTGGTGTGTGTGGTGGTGCGTGTGGTGTGTGCTGTGGTGGTGTGTGTGGTGTGTGATGTGGTGGTGTGTGTGGTGTGCGCTGTGGTGATGTGTGTGGTGTGCGCTGTGGTGGTGTGTGTGGTGTGTGCTGTGGTGGTGTGTGTGGTGTGTGCTGTGGTGTGTGTGGTGTGTGCTGTGGCGGTGTGTGTGTGGGGTGTTTGCTGTAGTTGTGTGTGTGGTGTGTGCTGTGGTGGTGTGTGTGTGGGGTGTGTGCTGTAGTTGTGTGTGTGGTGTGTACTGTGGTGTGGTGTGTGGTGTAGTTCCACTCACACTAAGCGATATGTCGCTTAGTGTGAGAGGAACTCCTTGCTTGTGTTTCTTGTATTTCTATAGGTTAAGTACTTATAGACAGCGTGCTCCATCGTCGACTGCATCATCGCTTACCTTCTGGTGAGATAGTGATCTAACGAAAGCCTATGCGCAGTGAAAAAAACAGTGAAAGACAGGTCCCTGAGTACAAGACTATCATTTAAACGTCAAATTAATTAATTAAAAAACTCTATCGTCAACTAATAAGACACAATTAATTATCTATTGCTGCCGGATTCCCAGAAGTCTTGCGTTACTTTGTAGAGCCGATTTCGTAATTGGTTTGGTAAAGTTGAATTTCACTTAGACGTCATAAAACGACAAGATCTATTTGTCTATGTGACATTTAGGTACTGGAGTTAACTAGTCAAGCATCGCTAATGAGACACAATAGACTTTTCCCTCCTCGGGCTCAAAAATTCTGTCATTGTACCGTACCAGAGCGGGGATAAAATAGCATATTTTCCTCTAGGGGAAAAAGATTTTTTTTTAATTTTTGTGTATTACCAACGAGCCTACGAAAACGAAAAAGTCTTCACTTAAAACTTATTACTGTTTCATAAAAAAGAACATTTTACTTTTGAAAATGGAACTAAAAGCGGCGATCTCTTCGGTAGAATGCGTGCATTGCGTTGCGGCTACAGAAGAAATAAACAAAAAGTAAACTATTTAATACTGTATTGGATTATTTTATTTTCTCGCGATCGTAGTGAAAATTAGTTTTACACACGGCGCTAAAAACCCATTATAACTCGGTTTCTATTTACTCCCGAGCTTAAAACTACGTCGTATATAATGGTTCATTTTAGGCCCTTGTATAACAATCTACTAGTCTAGTGTAATGGCCCTCTAGTGGGCCATCTGGGGCGTGACTGGTAGTAAACTTTCAATTTACTGACAATAAGGGCTATCGCGTTTGAGTTCACCGCTAGAGGCGCTAGTGTAGAGTAAGGTCTCTAGATGTCAAAATATGTACTGAACGTTCACTGTTTGCGGGATTTTTTATCACGGATTTTAACGAATGATTCATAATAGCTGTAATGTTTGGGCCATTCTTGATTAACAGTGGCTTAAGAATTTAAGCAAAAAGTTAGGATCTAATTAGGTAGCACTTGAAGGAAGAATAAGATTTGTCTGCTTCATGCTTGCCAATTTTAGGAACATTATAATCTAAATATTCATTTGAAGTTTTAAAATATAATAATATAAACATACTGTGAATATAAGGGTACATAAAATTATTCAAAACATCAAATAAAAGTACTGCAACAGGACCTTATTCGACAGTGGCGCCAACTGGTGAGCACAAAAACGATTGCCCCCATTGTTGTCAAAAGTCGTAAAGCAATTACAAGGTTGACTGTACTTGTACATTTCATTGTTAATATTATTTTTAGGTACGGACGTATACAAGATGTTCGCTTCACATAACAAGCTCCTGCCTCTGTGGGTGACGATGCTCCTGATCATGACGTGTCTGACGTTCTCCGCATTATTCTCTGGCCTGAATCTGGGTTTGATGTCCCTGGATAGGACTGAGCTGAAGATTATTTCGAATACAGGTAATAATTGATGTGCTATATTTGTTTGGACTGCCTTGTCATGTCAATCCAGTGGTCGCAAACGCTACTGCTTATAATGAGGTTGTAGCGGCTACTACAGGCCACATGCGACCTACGCGTCACACTGACGTCACGCAAAATCCTGCATCGCGCAAGCAGAGTTTATCGCGCAACTATTTAGCATATATACAACGTCCCGAATTTCAAACGTCGGGTAGTTGCCCACCAGACACGACAACTGTCTGGTCGGAGGATCCTCCCTTTTCCATAGAGTATGAGTGAACTTTACACCCTGTTCCTCATACCTCATTCGAATCCCAGGTTAGGCAAAGTGTTATTGGGTTTTTCCATGTGAAAGCCCTGTAGCAGCCCGGAGACTGGATCTGTGCCCGGTTGATGGCAATAAGGATAGAATCTGGAATGAGGTGATCCATCAGAGGACCACAGTTGTCGACATAGCTAACAGAATAAGCAAGCTGAAGTGGCAATGGGCCGGCCATATTAGCCGTAGAACCAATGACCGTTGTGGTAGACGTGTGACGTGTGACGAGTGAGTGGAGACCGCGAATCGGCAAACGTAAGGTAGGACGCCCTCGGGATAGATGGAGCGACGATCTTCGCAGGGTGGCTGGTAGCAGCTGGATGAGAGTTGCCGAGAATCGAGCTGAATGGCGTGCAATTGGAGAGGCCTAATGTGCAACAGTGGACTGCTGAAGGCTGATGATGATGGCAATACGCTCGCCCCCTATTACAAGTCGTAAAAACCGTGCGAAGCAGGGACGGTCGCTAGTATTGTTACCTACATAATATTGATTATATCATCCATGTTGAAATTTCAATATTTAGCTCGTCGACTGGTTGAGCTCCTTAAGTTCTCAGTTGAGCTTCACGATTACTGACAAATGCGTGCATTGACTTGGACAGGTCCACTCAATGCGTGGTTTTTTCTCATAAGACCATTTCAAACACAGATCTATATGGTTTTCACATGATCTGACCAATGTTATGTCTGGACTTTAAAAGGGTGACCTTTGAGTTTGTTTCGGCTTTTCTTCTCAGAGTACTCAGATAGAAAACGCCGACCTCGTCAATTTTTTTAAATATTATTGACGTGTAAAAGTGTTTGTACAAACCTACTTACAGAAATAAAATCATTTATCATTTATCGATACCACAGGTACAGAACAAGAACGCAAATATGCCCGGGCAATAATGCCAGTCCGCGACCACGGCAACTACCTGCTCTGCAGCATACTGCTCGGCAACGTAGCCGTCAACTCTACCTTCACCATACTCCTGGATGAGCTGACCTCTGGACTCTTTGCCGTCATATTCTCTACCCTGGCTATTGTGCTGTTGGGCGAGATTACCCCTCAGGCGATTTGCTCGAGACATGGGTTGATGGTCGGCGCGAAGAGTATTATGATTACTAAGGTATGTGCGTAGTTACGGGTAGACTTATTGTGGGGGGTGGGAGGGAGGGGTGAAAAATTAAAATAGCATCATATTCTCCACTCCAGCAATGTGTGAGTAATTTATTATATTATTGGTGAAGTGGCTACGGAATCAGCAGGGTAGTTGCGTAACACACTAACAGTAGGAATGGTTTTTCATTTTGACAGTTCAACAACATTCATTGCGTTATTAACGTTACTGAGCAGATTTTTTTTTCGCACATATGAAGTAATGGTAACACTATCTATCACAATCTGAATCATTTTGAAGCCTATTGCTAATCCATTGCTTCATACGTTCGAAAAATTTGTCTGCTCAGTAACGTAAATAACGCAATGAATGTTGTTGAACTGTCAAAATGAAACCCATTCCTATTGTTAGTGTGTTGCGTAATTACCACGCAGATTTTTTTTTTTTGCCAAAACTTTATTGCGAACAACATCGCCTGGAATGCGCTAGCCCTTACAGAAAAACATTTAAACATAAAGCAGGTCATAAAAATAAAACATTTTAGAATCATTCTGTTACGTAATTCCAGAAATAGTGTGTGTATCTGCACAGCATCTTATAAATCTACTCTAGTGGTGGCGTAGTAAAAGGAACGCGAAACAAACAGATTCTAGTGTAACATTATTTATTTATTACACACGGAGGTTTTTAGAACAGTTTTTCAGAACACTCTTTTTGTTCATTGTCGTTAACATAATGAAAATATAGCTAAATAATAAAATCTGCATAGAATAGGAAGTATAAAAATTGTATATAATTTCTTTAAGGGGGAAGTGCAAGTGTAGCGAAATTCAAATTTTCTTACGTGTTTTGCAATTTGAAGGTCAATGTCAGATTGTATTTTGATAAAAATATGATCCGCGGTCGTAACAAATATGGCTTTACAGAATTATAATCATTAGAATCAGCAAGACAACTCCTTAAGTTAGAATTGGTGTCAAATGTCATGATTTCATGAAATAGTCATTTAATACAGTAATATGAACTTGGACAGATGTATTGCTGATTCTAATGATTATAATTCGGTAAAGCCATATTTGTTACGACCGCGAATCATATTTTACTCAAAATACAACCTGACAGTGACCTGCAAATTCCAAAAACCGTAAGTAAATTTGAATTTCGCGGGCTACCCTGAAGATTCCGCCTTAAATAAAAATGTCATACAACACGAATGAACGAACAAAAACATCATACATGACATGATCATCATGTCATGTATGAACGTAAACGAGGCAAAAGGAGTATGTAAGGATCGTAGCAGGTGGCGTTCTGTAGTTTCTGTCTACCCCCATGAGAAGAAGGCGTAAGTTTATATTTAAGGCGTATGTGTAAAAATGTTATGAACCCCTGGAAGTTTTTTTTTACAATTTGTATCTCGTCTCGTTGGCCTTACTTTAGTAAATTTTTTCAATTTGGTAACTAATCCCCTTCGTCCACAGGCAGTAATGGCGCTCACAGCACCCCTAGCGTTTCCAGTAAGCAAGCTCCTAGACTACTTCCTAGGCGAGGAGATAGGCAGCGTGTACAACAGAGAGAGACTCAAGGAGCTCGTGAAGGTGAGAGAGACTCTGTCTCTTTTTGCGTTCCGTACCAAAAACGTCCGGAAGGTATGTACCGTACCAAAGTGCGTAAATATCGGTATATTTACACTAAGCAAATTTAGTGAATGGTAGTACTGATTTGAGTATTTAGAAAAGTTGGTATGCGTGTGAACTTTTTTTTCCTTTTCTTTATTTTTGATTTTTTATGATAGTACGGTGCAGTACTATTGTAAGATTTTTTTGATTATTTTTACATCGTGAAAACGTTCAAAATGTTTACAAAAGTTACATTTATTTTCGTTTAAAAATCGAGAGCACCTGTTAAAAACGATTCGAAATTTGTCCATCTGAAAAAAAAAAACGATAAGAATTCGAAATTATTGTTTTAAAAAAATCTCGATATTGTCCGTAGAAAATCGACTCAAACTCGAAATTACACAAAATTTACTAACGTGACTTCATCAGAGGTTTTCGATTTTTTTGTGTATCACATTCGGAGTCGCGGATTGTTCGAAAGAGTTACCGTGGCCCTGGCGCACAGGCAACTGAAGGAACACGGATGGGTTTTAGTCAGTAAGAGTCTGACACGCCCTTCCGCTCCGCCCAGAGCGGGAGAGGTCATTTGATGATAACCCACCGAAAAAAAAAAGGTGCACATTCGGAATTAATTGGCCAAAATTTCACGATGTATTAGCCACTTGTATGTTATTATTTCATTATAATTTCTTGTATATCCACAGCATTGTAGAAGTCAGTGGCTACGGTCCTATCTTCCTTACAGCAAGCATTTTGCTATCCGCTATCTTATAGCGCTTTGCTCAACCTGGGAATCCAACCGAGACCTCACCACTCCGTAGACGCATTTGTCCACAGCACTTATTTACTTACTTACACAATAAAAAAAGAAAACCCAAAAAAGGTCTGTAAAATATCGCTTTTAGCGATAAGACCGCCCATTGTGTATGTAAAATTTCTACATTTATGTCTGGAATTTTTATGGTGTACATAATAAAGAGTATTCTATTCTATACAGGCTGTATACGGATTGTTAAATAAATTGAGGTTTGAACGCACTTCAATATTATACAAGGTGGCACGACAACACTACAGTAAATTAAACTTCGTGTATCTAAATACGTTCCCGGTCTGCATACGAAAATTCAACCAATCATACAAATACAGACCTTCCTAGGGGCCCGATCACACGTACCACAACCGCACCACAACCGCACCACATCGCAGCGACAAAATCTGGGCAAGCTGTGGTTACGTGTGAATAGCGTCGCTGCAGCTTCTTGCAGTTGCGTTGTGGTAACTACAAAATCAAATCAAATGGTCGACGCAACGTTGTTTGCGATGGGGCCGGCCGCTAGTGCGCGGTCCTGCTGATGGTTGCGTTATGACTGCGATGTGTACCGGCCGCTAGTGCGCGGTCTGGTTGGTGGTTGCGTTGTGGCTGCGACGTGGCCTTGATGTGGTCGTTATCGCCCATACGGTTGATTTTGACGGCCAAACGTGGTCCGTCTGTAGAAACTAAAAAAAAAACGAATAAACAAATAAATAAACTATTCATTTTCATTTCATACAAATTAGCGCCCGTCCACGTGTTGTGGTTGTGGTGTGGTGTGGTGTGGTGTGGTGTGGTGTGGTGTGGTGTGGTGTGGTTGTGGTATATATGACCGGCCTTAATCGTCCTTAAAACGTCTAGACAACGAGATCGTTGCTGCTGCGTTTACTTGAAGTACAGTTCAAGCTTGCACCCTGTACTGTGCAGTACAAGTCAACTGAATGAAAAGAACATTATGAACAAAAATTTAAATAAATAAACAATAATTTAATTATATAGGGTTTAAAAAGGACATGTCCAGTTCCTGCCCTATGATTACGGGTAAAGTTCAGGATTGCTGATTTTCAGCGGCAGTCGGGGGTGCGGCGAATCTACAAGTATTTCCCGGGACCCCGACGCGCGGTAGTAGAAGAAACGGTGGGGTTATAGTCTCTAGCATGGTCTAAGAAAACAAGGTCTGGCATTCCGGGAGTGACACATGCTTACGTCACTATCCAGTTGCCACTTTATTGCAACAAAACACTAATTATGGAAACATTTTCAGTCACCATTCTGTTAAAAAAAAAATATAAAAAGCATTTAAATTGTCGTTTCGTTTTTCTAACTAAACGAAACAATTAAATTTAAACATACCAACGTAATTGTTAGTTAAAACCTCATTGTTTTAACGGATTCGCACAGGTAATAAAGGCGGTTGGGGAGTTATTATTACACACTACTGGTAACACAGCGGTGATGACGTAGGCTTGTGTCTCCCACGTGACCACTGTGTCTCGGAATATATTGTGTCCTGGCGAAGTATAATGTTTACCATGGTCTATAGGACTCCGACATAACCCTCCGTTCTGCCCAGACAGTGGGTTCATGAGGGTGGATAAAATAAAAATAATTGCCGGTTTTACACTATCAATAAAAAAAAAAAAGATTTAAATTACTACGGATATATTCATCCTTTTAAAAATTACGAAAAAGAAAAAATAAGATTTTAATAATACCTTCCGCCTTCTTAAAGACGAAGTGTCGAAATGTTTTTGACGTTCCATTATATCACGTATTTTTTTATTTTTTTTAGAAAAAACTTTGCCCCACACTAGCAATTTCTCCTGTATTGTGGGTGCGTTTACAAACATTTAAACTCACATACACAAACAGCCAAACCCGGAACAACTACTTGTAGGTCATACAAATATTTGTTCCGTGCGGGAATCAAACCCGCGACACACAGCGCAGCAGTCAATCGCTTAACCATTGCGCCAACCGTGCCGTCGAATTAGCTTTAGAATGTGTCAACAATTACTGTAAGCCCTTTATTTATGATCAAAGGAATATACAGCGTGTTTCAGAAAAGTGTGGTCATATTTAGGGTGTGGTACAGACCATCTAATTGAACAAATTTCTCAATGGGACCAACATCGTAATCACGAAATAATAATTAATTTTGACCACACCTTTTTGATACATGCTTTATTAATATAATTACGTGTAAACAAGATTAGGTACTAAACAATTGTGTGTACCACATTAAACATGTTTTTTTGATGCCCACTACCTAAGCAGAAATGATTAAAAAAATTGAAGCATTGGCAAAGCCCCTTATTTTGAAAAGAGTGACCGTGGAGTTTGTTTCCGGCTCTTCTCCATAGGAAGCAACCAATTGGAACCGTGCACCTGGCTTCTGACGTTTCATAAGTGCCCATGTAGGTTTATGTGAAAAAAAATATTTTGATTTTGGTTTGTTATTTCTTCAATATGACAGCTCTCTTACGTATTTACCGTAGGTCAATAAATTCCAAAATATATTAACATTTCTGACCGCGATTTCGAGTGAAATTTCCTGTTTCCCCGACCGATCGGGTCGCATCGCATCGCCCGCCCGCGCTGTCACTTCGTTTTAGTAGTGTGATGTTAATAGCCTATAACCTTCTTCAAAAATTTGGCTACCAAATGCAAAAATAAATTTATTCAAATCCGTCTGATAGTTCCATAGATTTGCGCGTTCAAACAAACTCTTCAGCTGTATTATATTGGTAATATAGATTTATTATAAATTTAACCAACCCTAAAATATGTAGCAAAAAATCAAGACCCAAAAACGATTTAATAAAAATATGTTTTTTTTTTGTCAATATGAACTAACGCGAGGATCTTCCAGATGATAAAAGTAGGTATAATATTGTGTTATATGGATTATGTTGACATTGAAAACAATTTTCTTTCTGCTTTGCTTACAATTTTGCTTGTATTGTAGAACGAATTCGTTCGGCAATTAGTTTTACTTACGTTAATCCTAATTCGGTTGGAACATTATAAACATCTTCCCGTCCTTGTACCATAGTACCTATGGTGGGCTTAAAACGTTTTCTTTTCCACTCTCACCTGTCAACTGCCACGCTATCATTCACTACGCATATCATTCCTAACACCATTCACCATTCATCCATCAACATTTATATTCATCACTCTTTTTGTCAATTGTAATTTCTCCCTTCTCATCACATTCCCATACCAAGCCAAAAGTTTCCTTTCAACTTTTCTGTCACTGGCGCCACTTTCAAACTTCTCCTTATATACTCTTTTCTTACTTGGTAAAGTAAGAAAAGACTATACATTTAGTATATGTGTATGTATATGTACGTATTGTGTGTGTATATATGTATTATATTCATTAATTTATTAGTATACGTTCTCGTTACATCACACATCCATCTCAACATTGTCATCTCCGCTGCATGCAATCTTTTTTCATAATTCTTCTTCAAGGCCCAGCATTTCTATCCATACAGTACGACATGCCTTATCACGGACTTGTAGAATTTACCCTTTAACTTGAGTGGCATCTGTGTGTCGCAAGTTGTTTCTGTGGCCGGTCGCCATTTCATCCATCTTGAGTGGATCCGGCTCGTTGCGCCTCAGTCTAATTCGCCATCCCCTTGGACAAGCGGCCCAAGGTACCGAAAATCGGAGCAGATACGGAAGGGCGTTCCGGCGAGAGATTTGGGCACAGGACTGGAGGGACCGCCATAATCGCAAAACAAGTACTCAAATTTGGTTCTACTTAATCTCAGGCCAACACTCTCCAGTCTTTCAAACCACACCTCCAACCTGCTCTGGACCTTTAGGTTACTCTCGGCAACCAATGTCATCGGCGAACAGCATACACCAGGAAGCCCCTTCCTGGATTTCCGACTTTAGAGCGTCCATTATCACCAGGAAGAGGTACGGGCTGAGGGCCGACCCGTGGTGCAACCTGACAGCCAAATTGAAGCTGCTAGTAGTGCCTACTGTGGACGCAACTTGGGTACTGCATTGGCTGTATATCGCTCGAATCAACTGCACATACTTCTCAGGCACACATTTCTCCTTAAGGGGTTACCATAAAAATTCACGAGGTTCTCAGTCGTATGCCTTTTCGAGGTCAACGAATACCATGTGCAAGTTTTTATGCGCACCTCTGTATTTCTCGCACAGTTAGCGGATAGCGAAGATGGCATCCGTTGTTCCCCGACCCAGGCATAAAACAGAATTGGTTTTGCGAATTTTGTCTCTTTTCTCTCTCTCGCCTTTCAATAACTTTCTTCCAAGCTTTAATACTATGTGATATTACCTTTATTCCTATATTAGTTGTAGTTGTTCCACTCCAGCACATCACCTTTGCTTTTAAAGATGGGCACCAGCAAACTATTACACCATTCGTCAGATATGACTTCTTCCATCAACAACTTATTGGAGTTAACTACGTCCATCCATCTACCCGTAATAACTTCCACAGTTCAACTGCCATTCGTGGATCTTTGACAGTCGTTACGGGTCGTCAGAAGGCCGAAAGTCTGATAACCAGTCTTACCAAGGGGTTTCTACTACCCAGTAACTGGGTTGTGGATGTCAGATAGGCAGTCGCTTCATGTGAAATACTGGTATCCAGCTGCATCCGGTTGGACTGGGACCCGACCCCAACATAGTTGGAAAAACGCTGGGCAGATGATGATGACTTCAACTGTTATTCCGTTCAGACCTATTGCTTCACCATTCTTCATTCCATTTACTGCTATTTTCACTTCATCCATACTAATCAGTTGTAACATTATAGTGAGAGTTAAATAAATATGGGTATTGAGGAAATAAACCGAAATGAAAAGATGTCAATATAAGTAAATACATAATAAATAATAAATGCTTTGTGATACAACAAAAAAATGTTAAGCAAAAATTGCAAAATCAGGCCAATAAAATATAAAATGTTTTACTGATCTCACACAGGTCCTGTTAGTACCTGTGGTCACTTACAGATGGCGTTATAGTAAAAAAAAAACATACTTATATCATAGGAGTATAAACCATATTTTGATCAGTCTCGGCAAGTTCCTGACTCCTAAAACTTACTAATTGATAAACAAGAAACAATAGCGGTTATAAAAATATAACAATCTTTACTGTACATTGATTTTGACAACCTAGGCAAACGTCCATTATTTCACTGGACATGTCCTTTAAGTTAAATATTTTCGGGGCATCCTACAGTGTCGAGTCTTTGATACCTATACATACAATGACATGTATAAACAATATATATATATATACATTGCTGTAATGTGTGTTCTCCTTTGTAAGTATGGCGTAGTTCTTTTTTTTGCAGGTTCTATATTTCTTAGCGATGCCAATCTGCGCATGTTACATTGTGATAAGTAGACCTCCAGTTACCTCCTTTGCAGATACTCCTGCTAGAAAGAATGTAGATTAATGACTATAATCCCCGTATGCATAACACTTCTGATTTGTAAAGTTTTTGTTTTGACAGTTCATCAATATTCAGCTCTGGCCTCATTGAGTTGAATCCCGCGTGGGATCACGGGCATTTTTTTTGACGCGCACTTGATTTTCAAAGTACTGCTTAGCGCCAAGAGTTGAAAATTTAACAGTGTGTTGTTTTGACGCGCTGGGATGTATGTACTCTGTTGGATTCTCAATGCTCGGTTGAACACCGAGAGTTGAAACTCTAGTGCGCAATAAAAAAACCGTCGCGTTCAGAAATCGCCCGTGCGTACCTGGGCTTAATGATTAGGAAATCACGCGACTATTCGCGTCAGTTTAAACACCTCCATACAAGTTAGTTCACACAATCGGTGCGAGCGAATTTCGTCTCTCATCCTGCGCGGGATTCGCTTCAGTTCGGCCAGAGATTTATAACATAACATTCACGATTTCTATAGATTTTTTGACAGTTCAACAATATTTGTTTTCATATTCCGTTAATTATCGTGTATTAAAAAATAAGTAATTTCAACAAAATCATTGATCATAACTAAGTACTAAAGAATATTGATGATCTGCCGAATTCAAACATTATTACGATTGTGAGTCCCTTTTTAGGCTACAGTTTTACCAATAGAATAAGCCATGTTTTGTAGTGTATTTAAATACCATTGAATTAAATATGAATTATATGCATAGTTTATAATTGAGAGTAGGAGTTTGTAATTGTAAAATATGAATAAGACTGGACCAAAGATACTGCCTTGAAGTACACCTACATAACTTCTTTAAGTAAATTCCTTCAGAATATGCAAGTAGTGCCAATCTTTTAATATACAGCATGTATCAGAAAGGTGTGGTCAAAAAGGGTGTGGTACAGACCATCAAACTGAAGAACTTTCTCCATGGGACAACACCGTAATCGCGAAAAAATAATCAGCCGTCCTATACCTTTGGGTGGAGTAGGTATTGAAGCTTTGTATGGGACAGTTGATACTTTTTTCGGGATTATGATACTCAATACTTTATTGCATTCCATAATGTGTACATAATAACAGTTGGTAAGTTAAAACATCGAATCAATTATGGACCCTGTCGGGCACAGCAAAGTTATTTTTTAATAGGAGAGAGGTCCCATGGTGAGATGTTGGTCTCACGGAGAAAATTGTTCAATTTGATGGTACCACACCCTTAAATTTGACCACAGTTTTCTGATACATGCTGTATATATCAAAAATAATGAAATATTTAGAATAAGTCAATGTCTTCCAGATGAAACACGGCACTAACACGGCACCAAGTAAAAAGCTTTCATTGGGTCACAAACAAATTAAAGCAAGCCTACTTTTAACATTAATTTGATTATATTTAGGATCATTTTCATTGCACATGCCAAAGGCCACAACATAAACGGAAAGTTCATCAAATTCGATGAAATTGTTTTCCAAAACTACTTAGCTATTATAGAAACAGTGAAAAAGGTTAAAATGAGGTCTTTTGATGTGTCACGCAAGTGATCCTAAAATTAAGAGTACAACTCCTGAATACTCAAACGCCACCTAACTTGTAAGTTTTCTTAGACATACATATTTCTGTCGTTGAAATAGACATAACATTCATACTAAATTCACTATACAGTATACAATAAATTTTCCGCGAAACGTGGCGATCAATTTTGTAGTTTTCATTTTCGCCAGACTTGCCGGGCAACATCGCGCGGCGTATCTGGAGCCACGTGTCGCGGGACATTTGTTCCCAAGTGAATATATGACTTTTAATGAAAAATTGAGTAGTGTTTGAAAGTTCGGAGTAATAGAAAAAAAAATACCGTGTTATTAACAAAATATATTGACCTACATTCTTCAATCTAACCCATCTCCGCGCCCCTCAGGTAACAACAGACGTCAACGACCTGGACAAGGACGAAGTCAACATAATCAGCGGAGCCCTGGAGCTGCGCAAGAAGACGGTGTCTGACGTGATGACGAAGCTGGAAGATGTGTTCATGCTGCCCATTAGCTCTGTGCTGGACTTCGAGACCATGTCAGAGATTATCAAGTCCGGTAAGTGTAACATAGCATTGTAGACCATATGCCATTTGTGGATAAGACAGTATAATAATTGTCGGCGCACCACATATGCGCGTGAGTGACGGCGGAAAGGCGCGGGGTGTCGGGGTACCGAACCCGTACGCGACGACCGCTGCACGCCCTCCATACCACTCAGCTCACAGACGCGCGCTACTACGGGCATTTCTTTAATATATTGTTAATTATGGTATTACACCTATTTTAATACAGTCTACTCTTTCATTTCTAGTAAAGTCCGATTGAGCCCAATCATTGATCATTGTGGTGCGCCGACATAATAATGGCTCAGGCGCGGAGATTTATTCCCTGAGACCGAAGGGTTCATGACACCAATTCAAGACCAAATTATTGAAACCCGTAACTACCAAAAGCACATCATGCGAGTTCCTCTTTTAACAGACATTTGTAGACGATGTCATAGCTCCTCTGAAACTATCCAACACATTACTGGAGCATGCAGAGCAATAGTTCAAACTGACTGTAAACACAGGCACGATCAAATAGCAAACATAATCCATCAAAAACTTGCCATTGAATATAAATTAATTTCGCACACCTCCAGTACCTTACTACAAAATATACTCCAGAAACGGTTCTTGAAAACACAACACACAAGCTATACTTTGATCGAGGCATCCTCACAGACAGAACAACCCATTATAATAGACCAGACATAACGTTACTAGATAAAATTAATAAAACCGCGCAAATTATTGACATAGCAGTACCAAACACACACAACCTACAAAACACTATAGCAGAAAAGCTGTCAAAATATACAGACTTAAAAATAGAAATAAGTCGAATGTGGCGGTTAGGTAGCGTTACCATTATTCCTGTAGTACTTTCAACCACGGGTGTCATTCCCAAACAACTGCATGAATCTCTAAAAACCCTGGACGTAGCTTCCTCTACCTACCAAACCCTAGAGAAAGCTGCTATCCTGAACACTTGCAGAATTGTCCGGAAATTCCTACAGAACGACAATGATGCACAAATAGCACGCGCACAAACATCATTCAGCACTGCAACACAAAGTCAAAACATAATATCATCACGCCGCATATTATCATCAACTATCACTTAGGTCGGGGGTTGCACTTGGCTTTGACCCGTATTACCCTAAAAAACCGGCAATTCAGTGCCGAGATACAAAAAATGTATACCAACAAATAATAATGATTCATTATTATACTGTCAGGCTACTTAGGCCCATAGATGAAATACACAAATTACAAAATAATAAACTAATACATGATAAAACTAAAACTTGTGTTAAAAAATATTGCTTAAAACTATGTTAGTAGCACGTCACTAGCTAATTGTCCTTGTGCTGTCCTGTGGTATTTACCCGCGGAAGCGACGGAACACCACGTCCTGCGGCCAAAAGTCTTCTTCCAAGGCTTTGGACAGGTAACAATTTGGTACTCGCACCACGAACGCTTTGAAGTTGACGTTGCGGTGCGACTTCAGTAACTGCACCCTCGGCATGTAACTCGTCTTCTGGCGCATATACTCCGCGATGTCGTCTGCCTTAGTGCTGTAGTGTACGCGGGAGATGTACACCGGTGTGTTCGGCTTTGCGGCACGCAGGCGCACTCCGGAATCCGTAGGAGCTTTGCCGCAGCGGTTCTTGTTCGCTCGCGACTGGTGCTTCATATGCTACGAGCTGAGACAAAGGTGACACTTAAGAACAGTTATAGCTAAGCTACTTCGCTCCAAAATCCTCACTTCACTGCTGGACATGAGGGTCTTCCATAAAAGTAGTTAAGCTACTTCCATTTCCAGCAGTTGGTAGGTCATTCTTGAGTCCTCTTGCAAAAAGATGTAGTAACATTTTCAATCCGTCATAACAGTCTTTTTGAAGCCTGTGGTGAAAGCTCGATGATGAAGATGGTGAAAACCGTTCTTCTTAAAGCCAGCCAACCAGCAAAGGTTAATACTTAGTTAATATTAATACCTACTTACTTTATTATTTTCTTTTTTTTCCCTCATCCGCCCTGGGACGGGCGGAGGGGTCTGTCAGACTAACTGACTAAAAACCACTCCGGTGTTCCCTTCCCACACTTCGACAGGGGATCATGCGAACTTGTGCGCCTTTCCACGATTCCCGGCTGGTGCCGGTCTGCTTTTGGGGGCCACCTCAGGCCCGAGGGGGAGTGAGGTGTAAGACCCCCCGTGGCGTCTAATAGGGGCGCGCGTGGAGAACTACGCGCCGCCACCTCGGATCCTGCTAGATGGGGGTGTCAGACGTCCCCGAATCTGCCGTCCCTCAGTACCTGATTACGGGAGCTGGAAGAGGGCGTTGTCTGCCCTCCGCCGGCGTCCGGTCCGCCTTCTGCGGATCGGGAGAGTGGTCTCGATCTTCCTCCCTTTTCGCAGCAGAAAAAGGTTGGTAGCCTTTTTTTTTTTTTTTTTTTTTAACGGGGTGGAAATCCTCATGGATGTCCTCCGCCCTGGGGCGGGCGAAGGGGTCTGTCAGACTTCTACTGACTAAAACCACCCCGTGTTCCCTCGCACACTTGCACCGGGGGCTACGGGGACACTTAAGCACTCTTCAACGTAACCCCCGGCTAGTGCCGGCCCGCCTCTGCGGGCCCCGTCTGGTAAGCGGGGGGAGTGAGTTTAACTCCCCCGCGACGTCTAAGAGAGGCGCGCGTGGAACATTACGCGCCGCCACCTCGGGTCTTATATGATAGGGGGCGGCGGACGTCCCCGAGTCCGCCGTCCCTGGACCCATTTAGGGGGGCCGGAAGAGGGCATTATCTGCCCTCTGCCGACGCCCGGTGCGCCTGCTGCGGGCCGGGAGAGCAGTCGACATCTCTCTCTCCCTTTCCGCTGCCTCCTTCTGCGACATGACATTATCGCAGAAGGAGATCACCGCGTCCCACGACGCTGCGCCGCCGACCATAGAATTAATCACAGCCGGCAGCGACAGGTCACTTCCCACTTCCGAAACGAGGTCATGGCGTGGCTCCTCCCAAGCTGCACACTCTGCAAGCGTATGCCACGCCGTATCCTCCCGGCAATGGACGCAGTGATGACATCGAGCGTCTGGCTCCCTGCCTATGCGATGCAGGTACCCCCCGAAGCAGCCGTGTCCTGAGAGCACCTGCGTCGCCCTAAATGACAGGGAGCCATGCCTCCTCCCGAGCCAGTCATCGAGCACCGGCTGGACCGCCCCGATGGTGGCGAGGCCAGCGGTAGGGCGCAGAAGCCTGTCCCGCCATTCGGCCACCACGACCTGACGGAGCTCGGACCGGCGCAGCATGATCTGCCGCTGCACCAGTACCACGCCCTGCATCCGCGCCTCCTCGCGCCACCGATGTAGTGACGCGAGGGCTCTCGCTTCCAGGTCCCACGGCGGGGATCCTGCCAGTACGCAAGCCGCCTCGTAGGAGATCGTGCGATACCCTCTGATGACTCTGACGGCCATCACCCTTTGCGGTACTCGCAACACTGCGATACTGCGGGCCGTCAGGTCAGCTGCCCACACTGGGGCCCCATACAGGGCCATGGATCGCACGATCCCCACGTACAACCGCCTGCAGGCGGTGCTTGGGCCCCCCAAATTGGGAAGCAGCGTTGACAGCGCGCCCGCTGCGCCCAGCAACTTGGGCGCCAGCCGCCGAAAGTGAGGGCCGAAGTCCCAGCGGCTGTCGAGCACCAATCCCAAATACTTCATGGTAGACTCGACAGCGATTCGGGCTCCCCCGACCACGATGTGTGATCCCGGCGGTGGCGCCCGTCGGGGGCCATGGAAAGTGATGGCCTCCGACTTGCTGAGGGCCACCTCCAGACCCAAGCGCCGGATGCGGTTCACCACCTGTGAGACCGCCGCCGTAGCCAGCAACGCTGCCTCCCTGTGCGAGCTCCCCCGAGCCGTGACCAGCGTGTCGTCCGCGTAACACGTCAGGTTCACCCCCGGCTGGAGCTCGCCCCTCAATACCCAGTCGTATCCGATGTTCCACAGGAGCGGTCCCAGAACCGAACCCTGTGGAACACCGCACGACATCTCGCGCTGGCCTCTGCCGTCGCGTCCCTTGTAGGTGACACACCTTTCAGCTAAGTAGGCCCCGACCACGTGGCGGAGGTAGGGAGGTACCCGATGATAACGAAGCGCCTCCCTAATACAACTCCAGGGCAGGGTGTTGAAGGCGTTGGATATGTCCAAGGACACCGCCAGCATCACCCCGCCCCGAGACACAACTTCCTCCGCCAGGACTCGCACCCGCATGATTGCGTCTATGGTAGAACGCCCATGCCGGAAACCAAACTGGTTGTCGTCCAGGTCCGGCCCATCTCTGCACAAGTGGCTGACGAGGCGGTCCGCGATTATCCGTTCGAATAACTTGCCCACCTCGTCAAGCAGCACTATGGGCCGGTACGCAGACGGAGAGTCCGCAGGGCGCCCCACCTTCCTGAGCAGGACCAACGAACCTGTCTTCCACTGAATGGGAAACTGGCCCCGCTCGAGGCACGCTGAATACAGTCCTATCAGTTGGGGCTCTAGGGCCTTTAAGGCGAATACGAGGGCGCGGCCGGGTACTCCGTCGGGCCCCGGGGCAGTGTTTTTCGCCCGAAGCCGCATCACGGCCGCCCTCATCTCCGCTTCTGTCACCTCAGGGACGCTAGTGCTAAACTCTTCTGACTCTGCAGATGCAGGCGGAGCCATCGACGGTGGCACGTGTTCCGCTCTTGCAGGGAAGAGTGCCGCAACCACCTCCTCCAGCAGCTGAGGTTGGAGTCCCTCCGTAAGTGGGGGGGCCCAGGGGCGGAGTTTTCCTCGGACCATACGGTAAGGGCGCCCCCACGGATCTCCGTCTAGGGTCTCCAGCAACTCTTCCCTGCCTCGTGTCTTGGCCTCGCCGATGGCTAGCTGCAGAGTCATCCTAGCTACGCGGTACACCTCATACCGCGCAGCTTCCTCTTCGGGATCCCGTCGACGTCTCCTTCGGTAGCGAGTGTACCGGCGCCTAACCGCCACGCACGTTATGCGTAGTTGCGCGATCTCGGCAGACCACCAGTACACTTGGCGCCTTGCGGACTGTCTGCGGACCCGGGGCATGGACGCATCGCAGATTAGCGTCATCGCCCCGTGGAACCACAGCGCCTCCGCTTCGACGTCAACGGAACTGTCCATCGCCGACTCCCTGTTCCAGGCCTGGATAATAGCGGCTTCCTCGAGAGCCTCCTTGTCAATGCGCTTCAGCGCCCAGCGTGGACCGTCTCTATGTGAGGCCGACGGACCGCGGCCGCCAGTGGTCTGGGTGGAGACGTCGAAACGAATATATCGGTGGTCCGATAACGTCTCCACCTCCACAGCGACACGCCAGTCCCGGACACGGCGCGCGAACACGGGGCTAGCGAACGATACGTCCACTATGGACCCGCCCCGCTGCCGCACGCACGTGTAGTCCGATCCCCGATTGAGGACGGCCAGACCCGTCGTGATTGCCCACTCTTCCAGCACCACGCCCCTAGCATCAGTGACTGGCGATCCCCAAGCCGCGGATTTGGCGTTGAGATCGCCGAGTACTAACGCAGGGCGTGGGTGGTATCGGCCCACGACGGATCCTAGCTCGACAAGGAAACTCTCGAAGTCGGCGAGACTCTTGTTGGGCGAGAAGTATGCCCCAATGACGACCACGCCGTCCACGAGGGCGGCAGCCCAGCCGCGACCTCGGGTCGGGTTGCCAAGAGTCCCGCCAATGATGGCCACTAAACCGCTGAGGTCCCCTACCCAGCTATCACGGGGAGGGACAAAAACGGCTCAGCGACCACCGCCACGTCTATCGACCACTCCGCCATGCTCTGGAGCAAAAGATCCTGAGCTCTGGCAGAGTGGTTGATATTGCCCTGGAGGAAATGGTAGTTTGCCATTATTGGTATTCCATTTCCTCGGCAATCTCTTCCTGGGGTCGGGAGTCGACCGAAGGGCAACTAGACTGCGGGAGGGGTGCGGATCCCCCGGCAGCCTCGGTCCTCTCCACAAATCTCTTTTTAGCCCTCCTGGCGGGGGGCGCGGCGCAGGCCTTGCCACCTGCTTTGTGACCCGCCGGCTTTCCTGCAGCCGCACAAAGACTGCAGTTTGGTGCCGCGGAGCACTGGGCCGCTTTATGGCCGGGCTGACCGCAGCGATAGCACTGATCGCTGCGGTCAACTTCGGCGGTGCACTGTGCCCGGATATGCCCAATGCCCAGGCATCGGTAGCACCTCATGGCCCTGGGTTGCAGCAGCCTAACCCTCGCCGCAACCCACCCCACCAGCAAACGCCCCCCATCGGCGACCTTCTTCGCTACCGCTACCGGGCACCGCACCCAGATCGTGCCGAGCCCGCCAGAGTCGTGGCGAATTTCGCCTGCCCGCAGGTTTTCAAGCGGGCACTCGCCGATTCGGGCAATAGCCGCTAAAACTTCCTCTTGGGTCACCGAGTCGTCCAGCCCATCAACGCGCACTTCAGCCGTTTTCATGGGCCTGGAAACCCGGATATCCTCCGAATTGAGCACTTCCTTCAGTTTAGCGGCAAGGGCGTCTGCCTTTTCGCCATTTGAAGCACCCGCCACCTCGATTAGCCGGGCTCCCGTGGCGGCTATTTTGTAGCGGATGGACGGTATGCCAAGTTCAGATAACTTGAACTTGGTTCTCGCCTCCGCTAGGATCGCCTTGTACGTCACGCCCCTTTCCACGGCTCCAGGCTGCAGCGTGACCGCTACAGCCGCAGAGCGTGGGGTGCGAATCTTGGGCGGTCCCACGCTTTTTGAGGCGGCCGGGCCCTTTGGCGTTGGCACCTTTTTGTTCTGGCGGCCCTTTTTCCTTTTTACGACCGTTGACCAGGCCTCGGTGTTTGGCCCGGTTGCGGTCGCAAGTTCCGCGGCTCCCTCTAGGCAGGAAGTCCCCTCAGCGGACTTTTTGGA
Organism: Dryobotodes eremita; assembly: GCA_917490735.1. Lineage (NCBI taxonomy): Eukaryota > Metazoa > Arthropoda > Insecta > Lepidoptera > Noctuidae > Dryobotodes > Dryobotodes eremita. The sequence goes on along the minus strand of OU823269.1, from coordinate 10,880,561 downwards.
GCCCTCCACTGGCTTTTTGGTCACAGCCACAGGTTTTTTGGCCCCAGCCACAGGTTTTTTGGTCCCAGCCACAGGGTTTTTGGCCCGAACCACAGGCTTTTTGGCCGCCTCCGCTGTCTTTTTGGCCAACTGCGGGAGCCCCACCATTAAGGTCTCCTCATTCCTCCGATTGTCCGCTGCAAGTGGCGGCCGGAGGGTCTGGGCTGGGAGAAGTCTCGACTCCAACCCCTCAAAACGGGCATTCATCATGTCCCCTACTTGTAGTATTACGGTCCGAGCTATTTCCGCAACCAGCTCGGCTTGCAGAGACCCAGGTGCTGGAGTGGACACAGAAGGTGCAGGAGGTGCACGCTCTTGCTGCCGACAAAAGTCGGCCCTTAGAGCGGCAAGTTCTCGCCGGATGACCTCCATCTCGGATTGGAGACGGCTGTTCTCCTCCTGTAGCTTTGCCGTCTCCTCTGAGGTCGTGCGATTAAGGAGGACTCCCACCGCCTCCTTAATCTCTTCCGCCGCCTCTTTTAGAGCTCGCGTAAACGTGCCCTTCAAGTTGCCGGACTTAGTGGCAACCTTCAGGACCACGTCCACACTGTCCATTACTTGGCGATTTAGTGCCACCGCCGACAGATCCTGGGCAGCGGTCAAGCGAGTAGACCGCCGCTCTCTGGCCTGACTTGCCATTTCAGCCACCTCATCCAGAGCCACTGCCCGTCTCTCTTCTCTCCTAGCGGAGTTGATCTCCCCCTTTGTGCTGACCAACGAGGTGGAGTTTTGGGTAGAAACGCCCTCCACTTGCTTGGTTCCCAAGTCACCCAAGTCACCACCTCCGCTGGGTGCCGGCATTTCGGGGCACTTAAGAAAGCGCCCCAGAGAGTCGCGCGACGTCGAAGAAGCTGACGCTCCAGCAATTGCGCGACCTCGCCCTCTCTTTCCCGTCGACACTTTGGCGGCCGGTAAATTCTCTTCGCTAGAAGAGAGGCCTGTCAACCCCGCACGTCTCCCGTCTTCCTTCCGTGATCTTTTCCTCCAAAGTTTGGAAGGACGCTCAACCATCACCTCTTCAGTTCGCGACCGCTTTGAGCTTACGCTCGCTGCGCTCGCCACACTCATCCTGTCAGATGTCATGTCAGAATCTGACACAGCACCCGCAACCATCTGCTCGACCAACACGATCGGCGATTCGTTATTTTTATTTTTATTTTGATTATTTTCCATATTATTCCCACGAGTAGATATAGGTACAAAATGTCCACCGGGCAGAGCCTAGATGCCCGGTAAGCCTACATACTGCAAAGTGCGGCAGGTGCTCTGCAGGGGAAGCGCTAACGACTGAACTCCCTCCAGCCATTCATCCTCTCACCGCGCTTCAAAGCTTAGGATTGGGTGGTTTTTTATCTTAGAGGTAGCCTTCCTCTGGGCCAGGCAATTAAGCCAAGCCCCCGGCGGCGGCATTAGACATGCCTCCGTTCGCTGTTCGGCCAACCCGACTCAGTGAACCCGCCGAAAGTTCTCTCCTCGAAGACTACTCCTCAAGGAGAGAAACACGTGCCGCTTTGGTGCGCCTACACCGCAGCGGCATGGTCACATCTTCTGTCGATCGACTATCATCGATCGATCAGGAGCGACCCCGTCCCGGTGTCTCTCTTGGTCTGGTCTCTCACTTGGACCTTTCCGGCATGAGTAACTCTACCGGCAAAGCCCCAAGATCATTGAGACGCGCAAGCCCCACCACGACGACAACGTGGAGACACCCTCGGTGGGGAAGGTTGGTAGCCTAACCTAACCGGATGCAGCTAAATACCAGTATTTTACATGGAGTAACTGCTTATTTGACCTCTACAATCCTGTTACTGGGTAACAAGATACCCTTTGATGAGTCTAGTGAGTTGTTTGTAACATAATCAGATCATATACCATATGTAGGTGTATTTAGGTAAGCAGGAAGGTCATGACGACATGAGACAGTGGTGAGACCTGATAAAATGAAGCGTTTGTTATATCTAAGCTAATTCGATGCAAAATCCTCGCTTCACTGCTGGAACTCTTTCGTAATGTAATGCGTGTAGATTTGTTCAAGATTTCTGGACGATATCCAAGAGGGACGGCTCTCGTGGTAAATATAAACATGCCATATTTAGAACTACCTAGTCGGTTATGAAATATTGCAGCTTGAGGAAATGGTGCGCAGTAGCCACTGATGTTCGCCATTTTTAGAATGTTACGCGTGTTTTATGTAGGTGGCAGGATATTCACATAGATACATACTTTTTTTATTGTCGTTTAAACTTATTTTGTTACGATATATCCCATATGAATGTGTACCTCCCGGGTCACCGACTCATAGTAGTGGCATAACCTTCCGTTCTCCCTAGATGGAGGCTGTGCACTATGCATGAGGTCAGGGGATCTACTCTATAAGTCCGTCAACCAAGTTACGGGCCCGTCCGAAAGTAATTGATCCGTCAATACAAGTCTCAAATAATAAAAAAAACGGACAGGCATAAACACATCGGGAGTAGGGACATTTGTCCATTCATGTTGTCATTCATTCTTAGTTCGAAAATCTTATGTCCGTAAGTGATACGGAGTAGGAAACGTCCGTAACTACAGACATCGTGCTTAAGGAGTCCCTAAGTCGTGCGAATATAAAACTGCGCCCACCAGCCGTAGCATGACGCTTTCTATTTCTTGGAAGACAAGACATAGCTATTTCCATACAAAGTGACATTTCGTTTCTCTATTTTTGACATCGCACCGTAAAAATCCTTCTACAATCCGTCATTTTGTCTTTCGTTTCTACCGATCGTTGTCTAGGTCCTTTTATATGTAGACTATTTCAGAAGAAAGATTTCTATCCCAAACGTCAAAATCACACTGACAACTGACTGTTGTCTAAGGTAGTGAAGACAATTTGATTTTGTAATCGCCATGCTAAAGACAGTAGAAAACTTTTTACTCGACGGCCCCAAAGTATAAAACTGGAATGGAAAAATGGAATTTTTCACATTTTTATGGAAAATGTGAATAATTATTACCTACATGTTTGGGGTTTAAGGGTTTCATAAAGGGGGTCGAAATTCTCATTATTTTTGCGATAGGACACACCATTTTCGAAATATAAGCAAAATAAAAGAAAAACGTGAATAAAATACTGTATTTCGTAAAAAGTGCAGTTGACTCTTTCTACTTTGCTGCCGTCGTACTGGCTTCACGGAATGTCATTTTTGTCTATTCTTCCGTCGACAAAACCCGTTTCTATAATGGTCATGCTACGTAAGTCTAAGTAAGTACGTAAGTCTGATTCTAGCGCCCCTACACAAGTAGGATTTAAATTACACGTTTTACACGTGTAAATAAATAATAATAATAATAAGGCGATCTACGCTTACCAGGCGTTTATAATTGCAAAACATTTTAAATATACTAACTACATACAAATTGCAGTAGCATGCCACATCGTTTGCAACGTTACATAATGACTGAAGTCATTAAGTTACATTGTTGCTATATAGTTAACATGTCCAGTGATAATTGATGAGATGTAGACAATGACTCATTAACTGGTTATCACTTAAACTCAGATTTTTTATTTGCTGGTCGTAAATTACAGCTGCGAGCGACCTTTCATAAACGGCTTCAAAAAAAGGAGGAGGTTCTCAATTCGACTGTATGTTTTTTTTTTTTTTGTGTTATAGCTCAGAACTTTTTTTTGGGTGAACCGATTTGGATGTTTCTTTTTTTATTTGAAAGCTGGTGTTTCACATGTGATCCCATTTAAATTTGATCAAGTTCTGATCAGTAGTTTTTGAGTTGTGGAGTGGAATTTTTTTTTTCCACTTAGTTTATATTGATGATGTTTTAATAATTTCCTGTCACGGTTACTTACATATCAACTAGTGGTATACGAATGTGTGTGGGGTAGGTACCACAACTAAAATGTGAAAAATAAAAACTTTACTAAAAAACAACCTACTTCCAAAAAAAAAAAACACTAATAACCGTGAAAAATTGCCTTAATTTCGGAAGTCGAGGTTTTTGGTTGTGTATTTTCGTTTTTGGCCACCGACTTCTGAAATTAAAGTTATTTTTCACGGTTTTTTGTATTTTTTTTGGAAGTCGGTTGTTTCCTTGTAAAATAGTTTTTTTTAAATGTTGCATGCGTGGAGCAATGTGTTGTAGTATGGCTCATTCATCGAATCGTTGTCATTAAAAAATAAGGTCGATCACAGCTGTCATTTTGATTTATTCAATTAAAAATCGGAGTATAGCATTTTTTTTTAATAACCTACGAAATATTTAAACGCAGGCGCGTTTAGAATCATGTACTGAATCCATGGTAACAGGTTGCGCGGCGATGTTCCTGCCACCCGGTATACTCTTTTTAGCTTTCTCCAGAAGTACAGTTCCACGTTCTCTTCCACCAGGTTACTCCCGCATCCCAGTCTACGAAAGCGGCCGCGGCAACATAGTAACGGTGCTGTTCATCAAAGACCTGGCGTTCGTAGACCCTGACGATAACACCCCACTGCGTACACTCTGCCAGTACTACCAGAACCCCTGCAACTTTGTGTTCGAAGACGTAACGCTCGATGTTATATTCAAGCAGTTTAAAGAAGGTATGTAAATTTTCCACGGTTGGATATGAGGTAAAAACATACCATTCATATAAAAGTTATTCGTCGTTGTTCATTCAAGTCATACATTCACTCCCTCTTTCGTTCATTCACTCACTAATTATTTCATTCATTAATTCACACTTTCGTTCGTTCGTTCACTCTGGTTCGCTCATTAACTCGTTCGTTCGTGGACGACAACACGCCGCTGCGCACGCTCTGCCAGTACTACCAGAACCCCTGCAACTTTGTGTTCGAAGACGTAACGCTGGATGTTATATTCAAGCAGTTTAAAGAGGGTATGTAAATTTTCCATGGCTGGATATGAGGCAAAAACATACTAAAAATATAAAAGCCATTTGTCGTAATTAATTCAGTCGGTTATTCATTAATTCTCTCTTTCGTTCATTCACTCACTCTTCCGTCAATTAATTCACTCTTTCGTTCGTTCTTTCACTCTTTGGTTCGCTCATTCACTCGTTTGTTCATGGACCCTCACGGCAATCTTCCTCTGCGCACGCTCTGCCAGTACTACCAGAACCCCTGCTACTTTGTGTTCGAAGACGTAACGCTGGATGTTATATTCAAGCAGTTTAAAGGAATCACTTAAATTGCTATTGGTAATTATAATAATATACACGTCATTTTCTTTAAGAGAGAAGATATTGTTTGTATTGAATAGACTCCGAAACTACTGAACCGATTTCAAAAATACTTTCACTGTTGGGAAGCTGCACTATCTCCGGGTGACATAGGCTATATTATATTATGCTTTGCTACCCGGGCGAAGCCGGGGCGGGTCGCTAGTGATGTTAAAATAATTTCCTGTCACGGTTATTTACATATGAAGTAGGGGTATCCGAATGTATATGGGATAGGTACCACAACTAAAAAGTGAAAAGTAAAAACTTTTTTACAAAAAAACAACGACTTTCGAAATTAAAGTTATTTTTCAGGTTTTTTTTTTGGAAGTCTGTTATTTTTTTGGAAAAATGTTTTTAAAATATGATAACGTGTAAAAGTGTTTGTAGAAACCTACTTACAGAAATAAAATCATTTATCCAATCATGTGACAAGCATTCAGCATCATGTGTGTGATGAACTTTTGACGAAAGAACGAAACAATTACTTGACTTGAAGTAGTTCAACGACCTAAAGGATGATTTCCACCAAACGGCTCGCATCGTATCGGATCGGAACGGATTTTACAATCTTTAAACGATGTTAAATCGTGTACACAGTATTTAAAGTCTTTATTACCAAACCGCGCACAGCAGCTTGACCGCGGGCGTCTTTCGCGACACGCGATCGTATCCGAAAGAATGCCACGACGAGCGATCGGCTCCGATCGCCTGTCGTCGTATCTGATCACACATCATCCGAATAAGAACACGTCAACACGGTAGGAATGAAACTATTTGACTAGGCGTAGAAACGGATACGTTCGCAAGCAGACAGTACGAAGCCGATCGTATGCGTCGACGTCGATCGGCTGTCGCCGCATCCGTTCGTATCCTTTCCGATCCGATGCGATGCGAGCCGTTTTGTGCAAATCATCTTTAAGTCCTCCCTTGAATGAACTCACGCCCTACCCTGAGCCAGCTGCTTAGATTCTTCCAACTTTTAATCGAATGTTCTGTTCCCCAGGTCACAAAGGCCACATGGCCTTCGTCCACCGCATCAACAACGAGGGCGAAGGCGACCCGTTCTACGAGACCATGGGGCTGGTCACATTGGAAGACGTCATCGAGGAGATGATACAAGCCGAGATCGTGGACGAGACCGACGTCTTCTGTGAGTAGACGGTCTTTTAGTAACCTTTCCAGGCATAACACGAAACTAGGCTGCAAAATAAGCGTAGAAGACTGTCGGTCTACTGGACTTCTCGTGAAAAGACCAAATGAAAAGATTAATTTTAGGTTAGTGGTAGCTTAGGGATTTTTGTGACAGAATCTACGAGTCTTGGACTACTGGTCTTCTAGTCGAAAGACCATATGGTAAGATCACTATCAAGCGTGGAGTAGAGAGCCAGGCTGACTTTTTATATGTCAAATGAGTGCTACTGACTTGTGGTCTACTGGTCTTCCCGCCACTTCTTCAGTGTCTTCATTATTTTGTCTTGTATCCAATATACAGGGTAAAATTAAATTTGCTAGCGAAACTCCACAGACGTGATGGGTATCGATATCTAAACATGATAAAACAAACAATAAATACATTTGATGTTTTTTTTTGTGGGGTAGTAGACCGTAGTTGAAAGAAGGAAAGAAAGAAAAAGTATTTATTGGGACTAGCACAGGATTATCACAAACTACACTAAACACACTCTTAAAAACATTTAAAAAAAAACAAAATTTAAATGAAAATAGAAAGTCCTTAGTTAGTGTATTCACTTGAAATATCAGTAGTTTAAAAAATCTGTTTCTTTTTGTAAAAATTTCACTGGCGTGGTTGGTATGGATAACTAAACACGATAAAATTATATCGTTACTCTTAAAATTCTATCGATACCCATCACGTGTGCGGAGTTTCGCTAGCCAATTTAATTTGACCCTGGAAATGGGAATTGATCAAACCCTTTATTGAAATTTAACTGTGCAATAACTTGGATTTATGTCTGAAATGTTGTGCATGTTTTTCTCAAAGAAATAAACAAATAGAAGAAAACTGAGTCCGAGCTGATCGTGCGTATTATAGGCTGATTCTGTGCAAATATCCATGGTCTAAAAAAACAAGGTCTGGCATTCCGGGAGTGACACATGTTTACGTTACTATCCAGTTGCCGCTTTATTGCAACACAACACGAATTATGGAAACATTTTCAGTCACCATTCTGTTAAAAAATATATATAAAGCATTTAAATTGTCGTTTCATTTTTCTAATCAAACAAAACAATTCAATTTAAACATATACCAACGTAATTGTTAGTTAAAACCTCATTGTTTTATCGGATTCGCACAGGTAATAAAGGCGGTTGGGGAGTTATTATTACACACTACTGGTAACACAGCGGTGATGACGTAGGCTTGTGTCTCTTACGTGACCACTGTCTCGGAATGCTATACCTGGCGAGGTATATTATTATAGACTGTACGTCTAAACCTCGAAGTTTAAAATATCGATGTATTGAATTGAGAATGTTCATAATCGCGATGTACGGAACTTCGAAAGAATATCTATTCAAACTTCGAAGTTCAATATGACATTCTTTCGAAGTTCCGTACATCGCGATTATGAACATTCTCAATTAAATACATAGATATTTTAAACTTCGAAGTTCAGACGTATAGTCATTATTATAACATGCAAATATCTAACTATGAACTTTGTTGCCTATAGTGGACAACCGGTCCAAGCGTCGTCGCAACCGCCCCACGAACAAACTCCAGGACTTCGCTGCCTTCGCCGAGCGTCACGAGAACCAGCACATACATATATCCCCTCAGCTAACACTAGCTACATTCCAGTTCCTGAGTTCCAGTAAGTTCGATTTGTTCATATAAATAATTTTATTTCTGTAAGTAGGTTTGTACAGACACTTTTACACGTCAAGCATATTTTAATAACTAGATCAGGTCGGCGTTTCCTATTTGCCTACTCTGAGAAGAAAGGCCGAAACAAACTGTAAGGTAAAGAAAAAGAAGAAAGAAAATAAAATACATTTATTTGCGGTAAACATGACGCAAAGAAAAAACACACAAACACAAAAAAGAACGAGTTGGGGGAAAATATGCGTCACATTCACGCAAAACGCCTCTGGTCACAGTCTAGTCCAGACAATTTTGGTAAGAACATGTAGATTAGTGTCTGAAATGGTATTTTGAGGAAAGAACCACACAGATTGAGTGGACCTGTCATTACACGCATTTGTCAGTAATCGTGCAGCTCAACTCGGAACTGAAGGAGCTCAACGATTCCACCCAAATCTCAAATCGGTGCAGGAAAACACCGTGAGGAAACCGGCATGTCCTGGAACCAAAAATTCGAAGGCATGTGACATATACCAACCCGCACTGTGCGCGCGTGGTAGATTATGTCCCACTCCCTCTCACAGAGAGGAGGCCTGTGTCCCAGCAGTGGGAACGTTATAGACTGATAATTCGTATGAATTACGCATGTATCCCCCGAAGGGGTAGGCGGGTTACGTGTCATGCAATAGAGAGCGAACCATGAGAACGAGCACATACATAACGGGTGTTAAAAGACTAGATTATAATGTAGTGACACCTACACGGCTCTTTGAATAACTATGTAGGTATAGTCCGTTCCTAAAGTATGTGATGAAAACGTAAACAAATGTAAAAGAAAACCTGCCTGTGCTGTGGATGACAATTTGTAGTGTAGCGGCATCTACATCGCCACATCTGAGCTACACGTCACACTGACGTCACGCAAAATCCTGCGTCGCGCAAGCAGAGTTTACCGCGCAACTAGCCTCTATAGTAGTACCACTTATAAATTGAGTTATTTTATTTTATCTAGGCTGTCGTTTTATTAGGTTTGTTAATAACTTAATTAACTAACAAACTATTAAAATAAAAAATCTAATGACTTAACCTAACTAAAAGTATTAAAAAACTAAAATATGGCGTTGAAATATTCCTCCGTATCGCTATCGACTGGTAATGTACCCAAGAGACTGGCGGCATTGCCACGTTGTATGGCAATGCTTAGCCTCTGGCCAAGGTAAAAGCCAGCCCTTGGGTCAGGGGAAGTGTAAACCAGCCGTTTGGAGATTTCGTTGAACAAACCATGAGCACTCGGACCCCACGGTCCGAGGGTTTCAACCCCAAACGGCTCGAAAATATAATTGCCGATAAGGTTATTGTACTATTTGATAATTTGTTTAAAAACGTAGACCCGAAATTCTAATTTTCACTCTCTTTGAAAGATGTTTTCATTTGGCAATTTAGTTTAAATTTTTACCCTCAATTTTCGCTTATGATTTTTCAATTACAATTTAGTAATGTTATTCAAACAATAAATTCATAGAAAAAGCGGTGTAAAGTTGAAACCTTCTTAATACATATGAAAGTTACTAATTCCCTTTAGTAAATGATTGCGTAATAATTGAACCAGAACAGTGTTTGTTTACACTTTCATTAATTACTTTTGGAACAGACTATAGAGGTATGAGGAACAGGGTGTAAAGTTCACTCATACCTCCATAGAAAAGGGAGGATCCTCCGACCAGACGGGTGTCGTGTATGGTGGGCAACTGCCCGACGATTGATGTCGGGACGTTATATATATGCTAGTTGTGCGGTAAACTCTGCTTGCGCGATGCAGGATTTTGCGTGACGTCAGTGTGACGCGTAGCTCGCATGTGGCGATGTAGATACCGCTACAAGACTATAGTCAGCCAGCGAACCATAAGTTACACAGCACGTATCAGAAAGGTATGGTCAAATTTCAAGATGTGGTACTGACCATCAAATTGAAGAACTTTCTCCATGGGACTTACATTGTAAGGTACAAAACTTCAATACCTGATTGACCTAAATGTATGATACATGTTGTAGGACGGCCTTAATGGACGTCACACTATAAGTGACATTAGTTACAATAATACAGGAACTAATGAACGCTAATAAAGCGTAACTCGTAGCTCAGTTTGAAGCTGACACAATCTAAATCGCTATCGACACGCTAAGAAGAAGAGTTACATTTGAAAAGGAAGTTACACAGATAACCAATCAAGACATGGATATGCCCGACATTAAGGGGGAAGCGCCAGGTTGCCCGCGAAATTCAAATTGATTGATTTGATATTTTATGAAATGAGGGCTATCACGCTTGAGTTCGCCGCTAGAGGCGTTAGTGTAGAGTAAGGTATCTAGATGTTAAAATATGTACTGAACGTTCACTGTTTGCGGGATTTTTTATCACGGATTTTAACGAATGATTCATAATAGCTGTAATTGCTGTGCAATTCTTCTTAATTATGGCTTAAGATTTTAAGTAAAAAGTTAGGTTCTAATTTGGTAACACTTGAAGGCAGAATAAGCTTTGTCTGCTTCATGCTTGCCAATTTTAGGAACATTATAATCTAAATATTCATTTGAAGTTTTAAAATGTAATAAAGTAAACATACTATGAATATAAGGGTACTTAAACATATCCAAAACCTCAAATAAAAGTACTGCAAAGGGACCTTAGTTGACAGTGGCGCCGACTGGTGAGCACAAAAACGATAGCCCCCATTGTCATTCAATAGGATTATATGAACTTAGAGGGTTGTATTGATGATTTTAATGAGTATAATTCAGTAAATATATACCAACTTGTTACGGTCGCGAATCATATTTTGTTCAACAAACAACCTGACACGGACCTGCAAAATAATAGCAAAAAACGTAAGAAAATTTGAATTTTGCGGGCAAGCTCGCGCTTCCCCCTTAAATAGGGTTCATTTTGTAAGTTGACAACGTCGCAAATAGCTGTCAAATATTTCACTGTTTTGATTAATTTTGTCAATATTACTCAAACTCAAACTCAAAGCATTTATTTCAAATAAACCAATTACAGGCACTTTTGAATTTTGTCAAGGGGTCGGTCAGTCAGAAAGATGAAGCTAGTTGCCCATTCCAAAGCGTAGTAGGTACTTATGGAGAAGAATGGGCAAGAAACTCCATGGACACTCTTTAAATCAAAATATGGTTACAACATATTGATTACATCATTCATGTTGAAATTATGCATGTGAGAACGATGCAGAATGTTAAAAGCGTGCGTAATAAAGAGACAAAAACAATTCAAATATTAAATTAAATTAAAATAAGCCGTGGCAGCTAAGAGATGACCAGTCCCTACCGACGACGGCCGTTCACGAACATGACTCATGGATTAGCACCATTCAGCTCAACCATTTTGAAGGGAACTTAATGATCCAATACACACGCCACCACCAACGAGACATTTGAGTGAGCATGACATACTCTCAGCCGCCAGGGCACATTCAAGTCAATGAAAGACAAACCTAGTAAATGATAGCTTTATAGTAGGTACATAGTACTCACACATGTGCTATGGAATTATAAAATTCCAAAAGATTGAATTTATACAATGTGAAGATAGTTTTTATAATCTTCAGACAGTTTTTTTTTTACAATCTAATGTTAATAAAATAATTCTAACGACTCAAATTTCTTCTCCCCTAGGCGTAGATGCCTTCCGCCCTGACACAATTTCAGAGACAGTTCTTCGCCGCCTCCTCAAACAGGACGTGATCCACCACATCAAGCTCAAAGGAAAGACCAAGAAGGACCCAAGCACCTTCGTTTTCCAGCAGGGAAAGCCGGTGAGTTGGATACACAGAATAATTTAAAAAAACACGTGTGGCACTCGGGGACTGCCGCGGTAAAGCTTATTGCATAGCATTTTTTATCAACTTATGCAATTATAATTATTTATTTATTTTTTATTTATGCAGTATTTTTTTTCTTTGATATTAATTCAAGTACAGTCGTACCATATACATACACGTTAAGCGAACGCTCGGCCGAGCTACATGGTAGGCGGAGTGGGGGGTGTTAGGTTTTATTTTCGTTACGGAATTTCTTGATTCGGTCGCCGCGCTCAAAGCCCGCGATAAAAGCTATGCAATAGCTTAAAAATATTGTACGTAGCTGTTTGCTCACGGTTTTATTCGCGTCCTAGGGAAACTATGAACTGTCAGTCAGAGAAAAATAGTTGTCATCAAGTGTTGAACCATGTTGCTTTTCAAGCTTACCCAATGTGCTTGGCCTTTTTGCACGCGAAAAGATTTCTAGATTATGCGTCATGTCATCTATCATGCGTCTGTCTCATTTATTTGTCAGTTTGTTATGCAATTTTATTTAATCTATAAAGATTTTTATATATATAAATATATAATATATATTTTTATATATATACATATATAATGTATATTTTTATATATATTTTATATAGATTTATATATATATAAATATATAAAAATTACGTGTCACATTGTTTGTCCGCGATGGACTCCTAAACTACTGAACCGATTTTAAATTTGATTTGCACACCGTGTGCAATTTGATCCAACTTGAAAGATAGGATAGCTTACATCTCAATTTATAGTCGCAATATTATTTTATTGCAAATTATTTGTCACAATTATCTGTTATCTCCAAACGATTTTAACAGATGGCGATATCTGTTGACTGGATTGAGTAAGTATTCAATAGGTGGCGCTATGTTAAAAATACAAACGTTTCATATAAGCTACAATTTAATAGCATATATATTTAAAGAGAAAAGATATGATTGTTTGTATTGAATAGGCTCCGAAACTACTGAACCGATTTCAAAAATTCTTTCACTGTTGGGAACCTACACAACTCTGGGTGACATAGGCTATATTATATTATGCTTTGCTACCCGGGCGAAGCCGGGGCGGGTCGCTAGTAACTTATAAAATCCTATATAAGAAGGATTCCTTGCTCTGTCTTGGGCTGCTTTACAATACAAGGTGGCAAACTGTAACCATGAATTCAGTACATGATTCTAGACACACAGAATCTTTTAGTCGTTTATCAAAAAAAAAAAATAATATCTGCTATTTCATAGAAAAGTGTAAAACCGACGCGGTCAGAATGTATGGAACAGCAATTTTTTTTTTAATTACTGGCGCATGATTTCAACGCAGGGGGTTCAGAATCATGTACTGAATCCATGGTAACAGATTGCGCGTCGATATCCTGCCATAATTCAATTATCATCAGCGCTATTTCCTTGTACCCCAGGTGGACTACTTCGTGCTGATCCTGGAGGGGCGCGTGGAGGTGACGGTGGGGCGCGAGAACCTGGTGTTCGAGGCTGGACCCTTCACCTACTTCGGCGTGCAGGCGCTCACGCAGAATGTGGGAGTCGGTACGTATGCCCGAACTATAAAAGATGATTTCCACCAATTCGGATCGAAACGGATTTTACAATCTTTAAACGATATTAAATCGTGTACACAGTATTTAAAGTCCAAGCCGCGCACAGCAGCTTGACCGCGGGCGTCTTCCGCGACACGCGATCGTAGTCGAAAGTATGCTGCGACGCGCGATCGGCTCCGTTCGCCTGTCGTCGTATCGTCAACACAGTAGGAATGAAAGTATTTAACTAGGCGCAGAAACGGATACGTTCGCAAGGGACGGTACGGCGCCGATCGTATGCATCGACATCCTGCCGGACGCGATCGGCTGTCGCCGCATCCGTTAGTATCCTTTCCGATCCGATGCGATGCGAGCCGTTTGGTGGAAATTATCCTTTATAGTTACATTCTTGCAACCCAAGCAATTAAAAAAAAATACAATAAATTATATCGAAAATAAGCTTTCAGTTTTTAACCCCATTGATAAAAAACAGCATTTGGATTATCTCAATTAATCTGAAAGTAGTTTACCAATACTACACTCGCAACCGGCGTACGTGTATGACCAGATGTATGAACGTAAACGAGGCTAAAGGAATATGTAAGGATCGTAGCAGGTGGCGTTCTATAGTTTCTGCCTACCCCCGTGGGAAGAAGGCGTGAGTTTATGTATGTGTCTTAATAATGTTCCATCTGTTCCACAGCGGAATCCCCAACGCCTTCCGCCATGGGTTCTCTGCAGAACATCAACATGGACTCCATGTTACGTCACACGTTCGTGCCCGACTACTCTGTGAGAGCCATCACGGAGCTTTTCTATTTAACTGTTAAAAGGTAAGTTCTTTTTGTCTCGTATCAGAACGTCCATGTTCGTGAACGGGCGCCGTCAGTAGGGACTGTTCATCTCTTAGCTGCCACGGCTTATTTTAATTTAATGTATATATTTATTAAAACTTCATGCACAAGTAAAAAAATACTGTACAAAGGTGGACTTAATGAATAATTAATAAATAAAAAAAAATTAAAAAATGTATATTATAATTATAAATAATGTATTTATATTAATTTAATATTTGAATTGTTTTTGTCTTTTTATTACGGACGCTTTTAACGTTCTCACATGCATAACTTCAACATGAATGATGTAACCAATATTATGTGGCGCTGTCCGATCTACTGTGGCGCCATCTATCCACGACATATATAATATCAAATATTAATGTTTTTCTCTATATTTCAAGATCGCTACATCTGGCTGCTAAACGCGCTACCCTCATGGAAAAGGGCGCTCTCTCTAAAGGCGCTACCAACGAACAATTTGACACTGAAGTTGATAAGGTAACATTATTATTAAATATCTTAATTATAGAAAATATAAGAAAATATTAATTTTTGCCCAGCGGGGTACTTGCGTAACACACTAACAGTAGGAATGGCTTTCATTTTGACAGTTCAACAACATTCATTGCGTTATTTACGTTGTGGAGCAGACAAAGTTTTCGAACATATGAAGCAATGGATTAGCAATAGGCTTCAAAATGATTCAGATTGTGATAGATAGTGTGTTACGCAATTAGGGTGTTGGCTATTTATAGGTCATAGGAGCAGAGTTCTTCGTGAAGGAGCTAGTCGAAGAAGTACTACCAACATACAATTAAACCAAAAAAGGTGTGCGCTTCGGTAATCTTCGTGTTTCCGAATTACGTCGCACTACACAGTTTTGCCCCACACACGCAATGCTTCTAAGTTTTCTCGGTTACCTACTCTGGTTGCAGTACGTCATCTGTCAGCCAAAATCAAACAAATAGTTTTATGAAATTGGATTGTATTGCGTAATTTTCTAGCCATTGTAATAAAAAATAGGCAAGTACATCCATGGTTGTAACAGCTCTACAAAGTGGCGCGGACCTTATCACATTAAATTATACCACGTATACTACATGGTATACTTAGACGGTATACAAAATTTTAATGAAATCCATTCACAAAAAAATAAATTGTTGAGCTACCTGTAACAAAATGTAAGAAACAGCAGATTTGAATTCAGAACTAAGTACTTTATTGCTTTGTTGCGTCAAAACAAAACAACAATAAAGTACTTAGTTCTGAATTCAAATTATTATACACGATAAATCTAATAATTGATGGACATGGAAATTAGCATTCGTTTGTATTCGGAAACACGATGATTCCAGAGGGACATTAAGAAATTAGTTGTACTGTACTTGCAGTTTTGGTGTCGTCATAGTTCAGCGTCGAGTTAGAATTTGGTATTCAGTATTTTTCATTAATATCTTATTCCAGCACTTATGTAACTCAAGCAGGTCAAGTGGAAACCTTCCATTATCTCTTGTATCCAAGAAACTAGTTAGTAAATCTGCCAGCACGGTCTCCACTAGGAACACAGAAGATTTAGGATCTACTTCCACTAATAATAAGGTTCAATTTTGCTTTTGTCTATCTATTTACCGTCCGATGTGGCGTTAGTTACTCGTTAGGTTACATTTGTATTAAGGTGAATCCTCCAGTAGCCCACCAAATTCAAATGTTCTTTGGTTTTTTGCAAATTGCAGTTTTGTTTTACGTCGTATGTTGAGCAAAATAGGATTTACGACTGTAGGAATGATAAATTATAATGATTTTATTTCTGTAAGTAGGTTTGTACTAACACTTTTACACGTCAATCATGTTTTTAAACTAGATGAGGTCGGCGTTTCCTATCTGACTACTCTGAGAAGAAAAGCCGAAACAAACTCTCACATAGGTCACAGTCTCTTTTAAAGTCCAGACATAATCATGGTCAAATCATGTGAAGACCATGTAGATTGGTATCTGAAATGGTCTTTTACACTTGCTACACATTTCGCTCGGAAATCGCGACATGGTGGTACATGCATAATGATACGAAACGGAATTAAGTATAGAGCTTTGGAGTCGGTGGGAAAGTATTGTGTTTCTAATATAATTGAATGTTGCGCAGTAGAACTCACTGACCACAAAATCATTGTGATGTGTGTCTATAGGAGTCCACTTAGTAGGGACATAAAAAGTAAACTTGAGATATTTTTCAATAACCTGAATATTCTCTTAAAGTCTTTTTCATTACACAGTAACAAAAAACTTATTCTATGCGGTGATTTCAACATTGATCTTTTAAAAAAGACCACATGCTTAGAGCAATTTAAATATCTTATATCGGGGTACAATCTCAAATTTGAAATAAAAGTTCCAACAAGATTAGGCAGCGGGACTTGCATAGATAACATAGTTCACAATATACGAGGATCAAAAGGAGAAGTCTTAGAGCTGGCGTTATCTGATCATACGGCACAATTTTTACGATGTCCAGTTAGACGAACATGCATATTAAATTACTGGTTCTCAACTAAACGAGATTACTCAAAAGAAAACGTTCAGAAATTCATAGACAACATCAAAGCTATAACTTTTGCTGACGTATACGAGGAAACGGATCCCACTAAGGCATTCAAACTATTCTATGACCTGTTTAAGTTGCTATATGATCTATGCTTTCCAAATATAAAAGTACGGATATCGACTAAAGAAAAATCAAAATGGATTAGTCGTGGCATTAGGATTTGCAGTAAGAGAAAAAGAGAATTGCTGTGGAAATACCGGTCATTACCAAATAAGCAAAATAAAACAAACTTTAAAAAGCTTTCAAATCGGCTGAAGAAAGTTATAAATCTCACCCAGAAAGCCCATAATAATCGTTTTATACAATCAGCTCAGAATCTATGTAAAGCAACATGGAAAGTAATAAATAAAAATAAGAATAAACATAATTTGCCAGACGAAACCATAATAAAAATCAAGTCAAATGACAAAAACTTAACTAATCCTCTTGAAATAGCACAAGCTTTTAACGATTACTTTGTGGATCAAGTGAAACCAATTACGAATTTAAACATTAATAAAAATAAACATAAAATAAGCAGTAGAATTACTTCTATGTTTATGTCGCCTACAATACCACTAGAAATTCACCAAATTATTATGTCACTAAAGAATACGTATAGCACTGGGTATGACGATATAAGTACAAACATGGTTAAACGGGTATCCACAATAATTGCTCCCGTGTTGAGTCATCTTATCAATATGTGCATATGCTATGGTTACTTTCCAGAAGAATTAAAAATAACAATTATAAAACCTCTCTTCAAGAAAGACAACAGAGAAGATATGTCCTGCTACAGACCTATAGCGTTATAGTCTAAGAGCCCGTGAACCCCAGACCTTCGTTATTTTATAAAAGCTGAAAGTTTGTCAGCGCATGCTCCCAACACAGGTAAGAACGATGGACTATTATGAAGTTTGGGTTACCGTGGCTTTGGCAGGTAAACGGTACTAAAGGTGTGTAAAATACCGATCTAAATTCATCAAATAATAAAGTGTGATTTTTTGGTATTACCTTCAGAATATTATTAAAAATCACGTTATTGATTGCCAGACACTTAGCATCGTGGCAACCCCTTGCCAGACACCCCTAATGTTCATGAAATTATAATTCTACTTATGTTATAGTATAAAAGCTGATTTTTATATATAATACTTAGGTAATAATTAGATGATGTTTCCTCATCAGCCAGACATTTTTGATAGTTCCAACCCCTTGCCAGACAATGATGTAGGGTCGCTGTAGGAGCGAGCGTGAGACAGTATATGTATGGTGGGTGCGAGTGAGATGGCGAGATAGGTCTATCGCGATCTCTCAATAACAGATTATAAAAAAAAAACAAATAAATAATACTCAAAAATTTAATTAAAAATATATTAATAACATTACAAGTTATTATAAAGCATAAAAAAATAGATTGATGACATTACAGATTATTATTAAAGTGTACTAAAGAAAATATTATTTTATTCATTATCATCATTATAATCAATGTTATCATTTTCTTCGTCACTGTTACTCCATTCCATATCGTCGTCTTCTTCTTCTTCGTCAGTTTCTGTAGAAATATTAAAAAGTTAATGGGATTGAAAATATCAAAAAATAATGTATAATGGTTTAAAGTAGTATTATACCTGAGATAGTTTTCAGTGATTCTCTGACGAAATTTGGCAACTGATCACCTTCGAACCATTTAAAATGGTACTGATTATCTTCGAGAACCCAACCATTATTCTCGGGTTGATAAATTGTTGGAATTTGCTGATTTGCATTATTCCAAATGCTAGACACATAGTTGGCTCGCAGAAATTGTTGTAGCAGCTCGGATTTACATGGTGGCAGACTGCTAGCATCAAAATTTCGTAGTTTTTTACGGCTAAACGCTTCATTAATATCTGAGACCTGATATGTATTAATGAATAGTTGAAGCCGTGCTGCATCAACATCAGTTATCGAACCGACATTGTATACCTCACATATAAACCGTTGAATAATATCAAAAGTGCTTTGTTGTTCATTATTATTTTCGAATAATTCGTGTTTACCGAATTTAATGAAAACTGTTTGATACTCTTCCGTTTTTTTTAAAATTTTAAAAGGCCTCAACTTTCCTTTTCGGAAAAATGCAGGATTATAATCACAACCTGTGATCGCATGGAATCCTGGTAAGCTCTTGCAAAAAGATTTTCCTAACTTTACGTAAATCTCTGTAAGGTCTACGTATCTCAACTTATTATTAAAATATTTTTTCATCAGTCCTGTGAATGATTTGTAACATTCCCTGTGATAACCACTCTCTGTATATTCACGTGGAAGAATGATGTCATTATATTTAAGGTTATGTTTTTTTCGCAATTTTAAAATTAATTCACATTTTTTCAATGTCTCGTCAGAAAATAATATTATTTGACCACTACTTTTCTTACAAATAACACAAATTAATATATCACCCATGACTTAATTTTTTAAACAAAATCACTTTCATTTAAAAAATCACATAAACAAATTGTAAGCATATAATGTACGTATCATACACTAATAATATATTGAATATACTTTATAGTCTATATATTCGGAATATTTTATTTTGTAAATTTATAATAACTATTCAATTAATAATACTTGAAGATAGCATATAAGATTATTTTAGCTGATGTAAACATGTACTAAGTACTAAACAATACATGCGCAGTAGAAATAACAACTGCGCAGTGAGGGATCGCGATAGACCTATCTCGCCATCTCACTCGCACCCACCATACATATACTGTCTCACGCTCGCTCCTACAGCGACCCTACATCATTGTCTGGCAAGGGGTTGGAACTATCAAAAATGTCTGGCTGATGAGGAAACATCATCTAATTATTACCTAAGTATTATATATAAAAATCAGCTTTTATACTATAACATAAGTAGAATTATAATTTCATGAACATTAGGGGTGTCTGGCAAGGGGCTTCCACGATGTTAAGTGTCTGGCAATCAATAACGTGATTTTTAATAATATTCTGAAGGTAATACCAAAAAATCACACTTTATTATTTGATGAATTTAGATCGGTATTTTACACACCTTTAGTACCGTTTACCTGCCAAAGCCACGGTAACCCAAACTTCATAATAGTCCATCGTTCTTACCTGTGTTGGGAGCATGCGCTGACAAACTTTCAGCTTTTATAAAATAACGAAGGTCTGGGGTTCACGGGCTCTTGCTCTATTAGTACCGATTTTTTCAAAAATATTCGAGAAAGCAATATATTGTCAACTTACTTCATACTTTGAGAAAAATTGCCTATTCGTTGATAATCAGAAAGGTTTTAGGAAAAACAGATCTATTGACATGGCCATCTACGATTTTTTACATATGGTTAGCGGCAGAGTGGATAAGAGGCTACCAACTCTGGCGCTTTATATGGACATGTCAAAGGCTTTTGATCGCGTAGACCATAAGATACTGATAAGTAAACTTAACGCATACGGAATAAGAGGAAATATATCAGATTTAATAGAATCTTATCTTTGTGATAGGCTACAAATAACGAAAATTAGTAGAATTTCAAAAAAAAAATGAAATAGTATATAAATCTAGGCAGAGAACGGTAAATTATGGAGTACCACAAGGTAGTGTACTCGGGCCGCCCCTTTTTATTGTTTATATTAATGACTTTCCGACAGCATCACCGTATCCTATGACGATGTTTGCAGATGACAGCACTTTGCTTTTTAATAGTGACGAGATAAGCACATTAGAGGCTGAGATAAATTCTACCTAATAGTTGTGAATTGGCTGCAAAATAATAATTTGGTTATAAATCTTGATAAGACAGTGTTAATGAAATTTCAACAAAGAGAAAATTACAATCTAGACTTAAATATTAAATACAAGGACACAATTATTAATAAAACAAATGTGACTAAATTTCTTGGACTAAACATCGAAAACACTTTAAAATGGAATTCACATATTGACAAAGTATGCAGTAAGCTAAACCAGCATTCCTATGCTTTGCACATGTTAAGTAAAACGGCCAATCGAGCAACAGTCTTAACGGCCTATCATGGTCTAGTAGCCTCAACATTGAGATATGGAATTATATTTTGGGGTAATGCCACGGGTAAAGATATGGTATTTAAGTGCCAAAAAAAGTGCATAAGAGCCATATATAATTTGCAGACAACAGACAGCTGCAAACCGTTTTTTAAAAATACAAAAATTTTAACTATGCCGTCGTTGTACATTTTTGAAACGTCGATGTTCGTCAAAAATAATTTTCATAAATTTGCTCGCGTAACTAGTCAGCGCCGTTGTGATAGGTTACAAACAGTCGGATCTAGTACTGCACTATACAGAAACAGTATTTTTGTAATGGCTCCGAAGGTCTATAATAAATTACCGAAATGTATAAGGAGTGAAGATAGTGTTTGCAAGTTCAAAAGTAAATTGTATTTATTTCTAATAGATAAAACGTATTACTCAATCGAAGAATTTTTAAATGATAAAATATGACATAACTAGCTCTAATGTAATTTACCATTGACATGCATGTAAAAACTAAATTATAATTGATTAATTATTTATTACTAATACATTTAATTGGCATTATTTACAATATGATGAAATATGACATTACTAGACCTTTAATATAATTTACTATTGACATACATGTAAAAAAATAATTATAATTGATCAATAATACCTTTAATTGACATTATATATTCGAATTTAACTTTGTATTCTATAGATTCAGACTGATTACTAAAAAACCTAATATATTTGTACACCAATTTCATTGGTAGGGCATAGAGCACGACTAAAATGTATACTTTTGACCTGTATTGTAATACCTGTGTTCACAAATAAAGATTGATTGATTGATTGATTGATTGAGGAAAGAACCACACAGATTGAGTGGACCTGTCCAGTCAGTGCACGCATTTGTCAGTAATCGTGCAGCTCGACTCAGGAAGTCAGGACTTAATGATATATTTATTGAATAATAATCATCAATAGTCAAACTTTGGAAATTAGTTCCACCTAAGAATTTTTCAGGATATTTTATATGAAAATTCTTAGGTGGAACAAATTTTCAAAATTTGACGATTGATATGAAATTGATAATTATTATTCAATAAATATATAATTCCTACAGTCGCAAATCGCATTTTGATCAACATACGACGTAAAACAGAGGTCTAATTTGCAAAAAACCAAAGAAAATTTGAATTTGGCGCGGTACAGCTGAGGATTCACCTAACGAGAGTGCTCTCCGAAAGTTGGCAACGTTGCAAATAGCTGTCAAATATTTCGATTTTTTATTAATGTGTCAATGTAATTAAACGAAATTATGAAATACTAGCTTTTGGCCGCGGCTTCGCCCGCATAGAGGTCGAAAATTATCCTACGGATATGTACTACTGGAAGTAAAGCAATTCGTATATCCTAACCCAGGCCATGGGCTACCCTAAATTTCATCAAAATCTGTTCAGCCGCTAAGGCATGAAAGGCAACATATAGACAGACACACAGTTACTTTCGCTTTTATAATATTAGTATGGATAGTATGATTTACGCGGTCGGTCCGTGGATGGGTGACCATCTGTTCATAACAAGACCCCTCCGTGCGTCGGGAACTGTTGGTCTCGGCTGTCATTCGTGGATCTTTGACACTCATTAAGGGTCGTCAGAAGCCCGAAAGCCTGACAACCAGTCTTACCAAAGGGTATCGTGTTACCAATAACTCGGTTGTGGAGGTCAGATAGGTAGTCGCTCCATGTAAAATACTGTTATTCAACTGCATCCGGTTAGACTGGAAGCTGACCCCCAAAATAGTTGGAACAAGGCTAGGCAGATGATAACTATGGATTTCTCTGTAGTACACCAATTCAATATTTTAGTGCACTACAAAGCAATATTTCATATTTTTATTTAGTAATACTAACAAATTATACAAACCAGCGAAATATTTGACAGCTATAAGCGACGTAGCCATCTTTCAGAATGCATTCTCTTAAATTGGACTAAAGGCTCATTTGCACCACATATCACTAAAAGAATTTAGCGCCAAACGAATTTTAAATCTGTTTCTGTCAATGAGGGCTATCGTGTTTGAGTTCGCCGCTAGAGGTGCTAGTGTAGAGTAAGGTCTCTAGATGTCAAATGTACTGAACGTTCACTGTTTGCGGGATTTCTTATCACGGATTTTAAATAATGATTCATAATTGTTGTAGGTAATGGTTGTGCCATTCCTGATTAATCATGGCTTAAGATTTTAAGTAAAAAGTTAAGATCTAATTTGGTAGCACTTGAAGGAAGAATAATATTTGTATGCTTCAGGCTTGCCAATTTTATAAACATTATAATCTAAATATTCATTTGAAGTTTTAAAATGTAATAAAATAAATATCATATGAATTTATGGGTACTTTAACATATCCAAAACATCAAATAAAAGTACTGCAACAGGACCTTACTCGCCAGTGGCGCCAACTGGTGAGCACAAAAACGATAGCCTCCATTGTTTGAAGATGACAGACACGGAATGATGTTTTAAATACGTTAACCGTTAAATGAATTCAGTAATTTGTGGTGCAAGTAAGCCTAAATTAGGTAATAAATAATATTTTAATTTTAGCATTTACAGTTACCCTCAAGATTAAACTTTATAGAATTGATGCAAATACCTCAGAATTATCTAGCCTCCGAATTAGACGCCAACTCAGACAAATTTTTGCCCAAACCCAATCAATGTTGGGCACATTCTGACCCCTCAAAAACCAATCTTGGAGTTACAACCAAATCTCATATCGAATTGACGAGAACTGGTCCTTCGAAATCCTACGCCAACGCTTGTGATTCAGCCAAATGTTTGGCCAACTACGAGATGTATAGTAAAGGGAACTGCGAGAGTTTGTCCAAACATTCGGCCATTGATGTGGACGCAAATGATTGTGCTGAATGTATTCAAAATAATTATTGGTTCAAGAAAAATGTTTTGAGTAAAAATGCTGAGGGCATTAAAGCTCGCGGTTAGTCTCTTTCTTATAATAATAATAATAATAATAATTTCTTTAATTCGGACACAAATATCCATATAGTGTTAGTAACTTATGTAGCAATTTTTTTTTTGGGTGGGAAATCATCAAATAACCTCTCCTGCTCTGGGCGGAGCGGAAGGGCGTTACAGACTCTTACTGACTAAAACACACCCGTGTTCCTTCAGTTGCCTGTGCGCCAGGGCCACGGTAACTCTTTCGAACAATCCGCGACCCCGGCAGGAACGACCCGCCCTTGTTTTGCATGAGTGCAATGGCGCCGTGTCAAAACATCGAGATAACCGTGCTATATCTAAATTAAATATTAATTATTTATCCACATAAAAGCTCCCGGAGACAGCCCGGAAAATTGCGACGCGACTCTTGAAGAACAATTTTCATGAAGAGTTCACAGCAATTGAAAGAAAAGAATGAAAGAAATATATTTTATTTAGGACACGCACAGGAAACCCAAACATTAAGAATAAAAAGAAGCATTTAAAACTAACAAAATTTACATAGAAACAACAATAAACAAGTAAAAAATAAAAGACCTGGGCCCGGCAGTCTCGACATTCGACAGTGACAAAAATCGGTCGCTAAGGCGTATCGATGTCAAATTCCTGTATCCGATTTTCAACTTTATTTCGAAAGCATAAGGTTGAGAATCTATTAAAGAAATTTGACATCGATTAGACTTTACGACCGATTTTTGTCGTTATATTTGTCGAGACTGCAGGGCCTGTGCGAGGCCACAAAGGCTCGTATCTCAGCATAATGCAAAGATATTTAAAAAAAGAAACTGCGGCGCTGGTATTCTGATAGGGGCCCGCTGTGATGCCTAATTGTTGTTGTTGTTGTCGCGTCGCGCTGTCGTGTCGCGCCTGTCTCCAGGGCCTGCAGTCTCGACATAGATATCGACAAAAATCGGTCGTTAAGTCCAATCGATGTCAAATTTCTTTAATAGATTTTCAACTTTATGCTTTGAAAATAAAGTTGAAAATCTATTAAAGGAATTTGACATCGATACGACTTAGCGAGACATTTTTGTCGCTATCTAATGTCGAGACTGCAGGGCCTGGGAGCCTTCCGAAATAAATTCGTTAAATGATGGTGCAAACCGCATCAAAATCCATTGTGAAGTTTAGAAGAACGAATTGGTCAAAAAACGGACATGAAAAGTGACTTTATACTTTTTAAGTTTTTTTATTTTTTTATTCTTTATACTTTTTATATTTTTACGAATACTTTAGCAGTACCAAACCTATTTAATACCTTCAACTATAGTTTGACCGATACCGCTGTACTGCGCCTTAGGTATATGCGCGGCGAGACGGGGGTGCAGTACAGGCCGCTCATTCGTCAACGCTCACGGCGTCCCTCCCCCCGCCTCGCCTCCCATACCTAAGGCGCGGTATAACGGTATCGGTCAGGCTATAACAAACCTTATTATTTTAACGTATCTTCGTACTTCGAATGCGTTCAAAATCTCACTACTAGCTTATAAATTCAACGCCTAGATTCGCTTCCATACGTACGTGCAACAATACATCTGCCGAAATTACGCTACGGACAGGGCCGGTAGTCTTGACATAGATAGCGATGCTGTCGCAAACTGCCGATCGCTAAATATTAAGGTGACACCCTAGTTGTAGCCCGCCAAATTCAAATTTTCTTTGAATTTGACGATTGATATGAAATTGATGATTATTATTCGATAAATATATAATTCTCACAGTCGAGAATCGCATTTTGATCAACATACGACGTAAAACAGAGCTGCAATTTGCAAAAAACTAAAGAAAATTTGAATTTGGCGGGCTACAGCTGAGGATTCACCTTAATATTTAGCGATCGGTAGTTTGCGCCAGCGTCGTTATCTAGTCGAGACTGCTGGCCCAGATCGGCGTGTTTAAGCCTGAAGTTATTTTTTAATTACCTACGTCACATCAGGGCCAGCAGTCTCGACATTAGATAGCGACAAAAATCTGTCGCTAAGTCGTAACGATATCAAATTCCTTTAATAGATTTTAAAGTTTATTTCGAAAGCATAAGGTTGAAAATCTATTAAAGAAATTTGACATCGATTAGACTTAACGACCGATTTTTGTCGTTTTATTTGTCGAGACTGCCCAGGCCGATATTACGTCGCGTAATTTTCGACAGGCGTATCGCTACTTTAGTACAAGGTGGCAGGGGCATCAACGTGCAAACTGAAATCATGAATTCAGCACATGATTCTAGACCCCGTAGTAATTTTTCGTCGGTTATCAACAAAAATCTGTTGTTTCATAGAAAACCTACGCAATACCTACGTGATTGAAATGTCTGGCGGAGCAAAGTTTTAAAGCTATTGCATAGCTTTTATCACGGGCTTTGAGCGCGGCGACCGAATCAAGAAATTCCGTAACGAAAATAAAACCTAACACCCCCCACTCCGCCTACCATGTAGCTCGGCCGAGCGTTCGCTTAACGTGTATGTATAAGGTACGACTGTACTTGAATTAATATCAAAGAAAAAAAATACTGCATAAATAAATAATTATAATTGCATAAGTTGATAAAAAAATGCTATGCAATAGCTTTACCGCGGCTGTCCCCGAGAGCCACACGTGTTTTTTTTAAAAAAACCGAAAAATTTCAACACAGGGGTTCAGAATCATGTACAGAATCCATGGTAACGTTTTCCGTCGATGCCCTGCCACCCATGGTCATCCTGCCACCCATGATGCCCATGCTGCCTATAGTCATACAAACCTAACGTAACATTTTAGAATCAGACCAATTGAAAAAAAAGAAAACAACCACATTTCACACAGATTCCTCTCTCCTTACAATACACGACCTCTGCCCTCCAAATCAAGAAGAATCCCTCATAGAAATCGATACCAAACCGAATGAAAACGATTACAAACCCAACGAAATCGATTACAAATCGATCCAACAAGAAATCGAGTCGAACGACCGACATTTAGAACATTTAGAGAGATATGAGAGGTTTGTAGAGTTTGAGAGAGACTTGGATTGTGAGAGGGAGTGGAAAGAAGAGAGACTGCAGTTGGAAAAGAGGAGAGTTGAGACTGAGCAGCTGATGTTGGTGCAGCTTTCTAGGATTATTAAGATGCTGGAGAGAAATCAGAATTGAGGTTTTTTGATGTCATTTTGGGTAAAACTTATGTATGTAAACTTAAATAAAATAGAGTTGTTGTAGCTAGAAAGGTAAAAAGTATTGTAATTGTGGTAAAATCAAAATCATAATATTTTATTTCACATAAACCTACATGGGCACTTATGAAACGTTAGAAGCTAGGTGCATGGTTCCAATTGGTTGTTTTACTATGGAGAAGGGTTGATTCCAAAACAAAATCCACGGTTACTCTTTTAAAAATAATTGGGTTTTACAATGTTTTTAAATTACAGTGTTAATAGGTATGGGAGGACAGTGTAGGTCTGCCAACAAGTAACAGGTACTTAACAAAATAGAAAATGGTCTACAAATCTACAGTTTACATCTTTGTCTATTATTAATAAAGAATGTTTTATACATAATAGTAAAAGTTCAGTCTATGTATTATAATTATAACATAATATTCTAATTGGGGTGCTTAGTGGTGTGAGTTAATTAGAAGAAAAGAAACAAAGAAAATACATTTATTTGCGGTAAACATGACGCAAAGAAAAAACACAAACACAAAAAAGAACGAGTTGGGGGAAAATATGCGTCACATTCACGCAAGACGGCAATCGCTCAGCATAATGCTACGACCCTATGCGAGACAGAGCCCCAGCGCTGGTTTTCAGCGATAGCCGGCGCTGACGTGATGACGTCAACCAGTGCAGCATACGAAAATTAAAAATTAACAAAAAAAGAAATATGCCTAGTTCAAAATGTATATACAAACACATAACACGGGACGTGTTGTATGTATGTCATTTAAGAGTATGCCAAATGTAAGTGACGCCAATGACTTGATGGGGCAGTCGGGTAAAACTGTGTTGGCAGACGAAATATGTATAGTTTTTGACCTGAGTGACTGGAGTGGTCATAATAATAATTGTTTATTTTTTATTTATTTATTTATTTATTTTATTATTTATGTACACACAGTAAACTAGATACAGATACGGCATATTAGTATTAAGTACAAAGGTACTGCTTATTTCTTAAGAAATTTCTTCCAGCAGACCTGCGAAAGGAGAAATGAAAAAGAAATGTAGACAATAGTGTGTGAGAACAAGAAGAGAAGAATTTGATTTGTGACGTCTTAAACTAGAATATTAAATATACTTACATATAATGCAAAATATAAATAACATATACTTAAATAAATACATAATGCTAAAATAAATAAACTTATATATATAAATATAAAAAATTTCTCACAGTTAAAAGGAAAGGTAATGCTCTTTTACTCGGTATTTGAAATGAGAAATAGATTTTAAATCCCGAATGCTAGGCGGAAGTGAGTTCCACAATCTTACAGCATGAACAGAGAAGGAATAAGAATAGTAGCTGGTTTTATGAGGATGGGATTTAAGGAGGGATCTAAGATGTGATACGCGGTGCGTCGCGAGGGCGTGCGTAAGAAAAACGCTCACGCAGATAGGAAGGATAAGATGGGTTGTGTAAGATGTTGAAGAGGAGACATAAAATCCGAGTGTTCCTACGTAAGCGGATCGGGAGCCACTTGAGTTCCTTGCGAAGGTGA
The DNA here is from genome assembly GCA_917490735.1 of Dryobotodes eremita. Taxonomy (NCBI): domain Eukaryota; kingdom Metazoa; phylum Arthropoda; class Insecta; order Lepidoptera; family Noctuidae; genus Dryobotodes; species Dryobotodes eremita. The sequence continues at coordinate 10,851,922 of OU823269.1, read as the reverse complement.
GAAACATGGTCATATTTTCGCAGACCGAAAACAAAGCGAATGCACAAGTTTTGCAAGCGCTCAAGCTTGTTTAATAGCTCCTCAGTAGCATCCAAGTAGCAGGCGTCGGCATAATCTATAATCGGCTGAATAAGTGTCTGTGCCAAAGAAATTTTAGTCTTCAAGGGCAGTAGACTTTGAAGGCATTTCAGCGAATGAAACGAAAAATGTACCTTTCGACTGACCTCATTGACCTGAGCACGCCACGAAAGATTGGAGTCGATAATTACACCCAAGTCTTTGGCTGTTTCGGTATAGTCAATTTGAACACCACCGAGATATAAAGGCATCAGAGATGCAACATCAGCCGCATTGCGAACGAATCTGCTGCCTATGATCATGGCCTGGGATTTAGAAGGGTTAACTTGCAAACCAAAAGACTGCGCCCAAGCGCTGATACAGGAATAAATAGAAGAAAAGAAACAAAGAAAATACATTTATTTGCGGTAAACATGACGCAAAGCAAAAATACAAACACGAAAACGAACGAGTTGGGGGAAAATATGCGTCACATTCACGCAAGACGGCAATCGCTCAGCATAATGCTACGACCCTATGCGAGACAGAGCCCCAGCGCTGGTTTTCAGCGATAGCCGGCGCTGACGTGATGACGTCAACCAGTGCAGCATACGAAAATTAAAAGATTTTTTTTTTATTATTGTAATGCAATTTTTTTTAAATTTACATTATTTAAAAAGCTGACAGTCTTAAAATAATAGTATAGTAATTTTATTCTGGGTGCATCGTCTTCACATACAATTATATAATTAATGTTGTAAAACATTGTTAAACATTGTTTTAAAAGAGTAACGGTGGACTTTCTTGCCCATTCTTCTCCACACGAAACTACCTTTTGGAAGGGGCAACTAGAATCAATACTATTTTTTTTTGTAAAGTTGACGTTCAAAAGTGCTTGTTATGTGCCTATTTGAAATAAATTATTTGACTTTGAATTTGACTTAATAATAATAATATGTACAAGTATATAAAAATGAGAGGAAATAATTATAAGGCATCAAAAAATTCGTCCGCATCGCTCTCAACAGGAAAAATGCCCAAAAGTCTGGCAGCATTGCCACGTTGTATGGTAATGCTGATTCTTTGGTCAAAAAATAGGCCAGCCCTCTGGTCACGTGAAGAGTCGACCAACCGCTTGGTGACGGCGACGCCTCGAAAAGCTAAGTGGGCACTTGAACACGGCCCTAGCGTGTCATGTTCGTGAACGGGCGCCGTCAGAAGGGACTGGTCATCTCTTAGCTGCCACGGCTTATTTTAATTTAATTTAATATTTGAATTGGTTTTGTCTTTTTATTACGGACGCTTTTAACGTTCTGCATCGTTCTCACATGCATCATTACAACATGAATGATGTAACCGATATTTTGTAACCTTATTTTGATTTAAAAGAGTGTCCAAAGAGAGTTTCTTGCCCGTTCTTCTCCATAGGTACCTACTACGCTTTGGAATGGGCAACTAGCTTCATCTTTCTGACTGACCGACCCCTTGACAGTTCAAAACTGCCTGTAATTGGTTTATTTGAAATAAATACTTTGATTTTGAATTTGAGCTTCAACCCTAATCGGCTCGAACAGATGTCCCAAAAAGATTGGAGCATTTGCATCGTCATAATAATGTTGTTTTCTTCCTTTTACAGTTATTGCAGTCTGTTGACGAGGATATTAGTATCAGCGGTGAACACAAAACTCCTTCACGACAGGTAAAACAAATTACACATTTACATACACATTACACACACACACACACACACACACACACACACACACGCACACGCACACACACACATTTACACATTCTTTTTTATTACTCTCTAACAACCATATTTCTACGCACGATATGAGATCTTATTTTTTTGTGTTGTGTTTTTTTTTCTCTTTTCTTTATACGTATAAAATGTTATTCTTAAGGTTGATTCTGGAAATAAAAGTATTTTATTTACATAATTGTTCTATTTCAAAAGCTTTCCAAATTACAAGCCAACACGTTTTTTTGAAAAACGTTTTTACAAAAAAGAAAAAGCAACAGACTTCCAAAAAAAAAAAAAAAATCGCTACAAAGTGAAAAATAACTTTTGAGTAATTTCGGAAATTGATGTCTTTGGTATTGTATTTTCGTTTTTTACCACCGACCTCCGAAATTACTTAAAGTTAATTTTCACTTTGTAGTTTTGGGAACTCAGTTGTTTTATTATTTTGTGATTTATTTTTTATTTTTCACTGTAGGTGTGTTAACTACCCTCCACAAATTCGTATGTAAATAGCAGTTCACATGGTTTTCCTTTTTTATTTTGTGTATTGACGTTGACACAATTATCGCTGTCCTTTTATTATAGTTCTATAACAAGTAACTCTACCCACAGGTATCCCCGAACCCCGTGCCCGTGCCCGTGTCCGCGTGCCCACACACGCGCTCGTCGTTCGCGTCGCGCACGTCGCCGGAGGCGCGCAACGGTGACGTGTATGCGCGCGCCGATGAGCAAGAAAAACTGTTGAAATAACATCAACACCTCGCGGTGCCGATGTACAGCTGATGTCGAGACACTACATACCTATAGATATTAACTAGCTTCAAAATTATATCAAGAAATAAAAAGTGATTATTCAGAACTCTAAAATTGCCAAAAAATCTGTACGAGGCGAAAAAGGCACCTATCTCAGCATAATGCTGCCTCAGCATAATGCTGCAAAATTTATAAACAAACAAATAAATATCGCAGCGCTATGCTCACAACTACAAATATTGAATTAAACTAAGCTAGTGAATAATATTCTATTAACAAAAATCACGTAGGTCAAACGGGTATCGGTTCGCGAGATATAACAATAAGAATATACAAGGCATACTGTTGGAGTAAATTCAACATCTCTATAGATGCAAAATAAAAATAAATAATAATAAGTATTTATTTACGACACAAAAAAACAAAATGAAATGACAAAAATAAATTGTACGAGGCCAAAAATACTCAGCATAATGCTCCGACATTTAAAAATGAACAAATTAATGTCGCAGCGCTATGCTCGCCGATACAATTTTTTACTTAAACCTAGCCGGAGAACAGACTTACATATTCATGAAAAAATCATGTAAAAAAAGTGACGAAACCGGTCACTTTTAGCTCGACCGTATTTTTAATTTGTATGAAAATAATTAAAATCATGTAAAAAAAAAGTGACGAAACCGGTCACTTTTAGCTCGACCGTATTTTAATTTGTATGAAAATTATTATTGAAAAGAGATTAGTAAGTAAATACAGGGTGACAGAGACATCGACGCGCAACCCGTTACGATGGATTCAGTACATAATTCTGGAACCCTTGCGTTTAAATACAAGAATATATAATATAGAATAAAATAATATAAGAAGGTACTTAAAAAAAAAAAAAAAATGCTGTTCCGAACATTTTGACCCCGTAGTTGACTTTTGTAGCCAACAAAAGATATTTTTTTTTAATAACCTACAACATATTCCATCACAGGGCGTTCAGAATCATGCACTGAATCCATGGCAACAGGTTTCGTGTCGATTTCCTTGCCAGCCTGTATAACTTATAACAAAAATCTTGTCGGATTTTAATAATACGGAATGTATTGATAAAAGCATGCTATAGGTAACTAACAATGTCTGTTTTTGAAAACCAGCGGGGTAATTACGTAACACACTAACAGTGGGAATGGGTTTCATTTTGACAGTTCAACAACATTCATTACGTTATTTACGCTGTTTTGCAGACAAATTTTTCGAACATATGAAGCAATGGATTAGCAATAGGCTTCAAAATGATTCAAATTGTAATAGATACTGGGTTACGTAATTAGGGTGCTGGTCAGTAAGTCAAATTTCATGTTGATATTTTCAAGGCTCCCGTAGACAGCTGCGACGCGACTCTTGTAGAACAATTTCCATGAAATTTTCGTAGATTTTTTTATATTAGAGTCTTGTAGCACCTGTTTGCTCCAGCCTTCAATTAATGTAAGTTTTCATGAGATTGACTTGAATTGACTTAAAAAACCGGTGCTTAATTTCCTGTATAAGTTTGAGTATTTAGCCCCGAAATGGTCGTTCTAAAAAGTCACTTAAAAATACTTAAAATACGTAGATGGCGTACCAATTAGTCGATAAGAAGGTTAATCAATATCTAACCGGCATGCAAATAAAAATATTTGTCGGTTAATCGACTATTCGAACAAAAAGAAAAAAAATATCGAGAAATAAAAGGATTAACAATATAATTAATATTAGAATCATCTTATGAACCTAATTATCCACAATAAATGATTTGAAGTTGAATTTAAAAAAATTGAGAAGTATACAGGGTCAAATTAAATTATCTAGAGAAACTCCGCAGACGTGATGGGTATCGATATCTTAAAATAAAAAAAGAAATTAATTTGATGATTTTTTTTGCGGGGTTATCGACCGCAGTTACACATTCGCTTCAAACACCAGTTTTTTTTTTGTGTAAACTTCTCAAACGTGATTCTGATATCTAAACATATTTTTTCAACTCATACTTCAAGTAACAACAATAACAGAGGTCATTGACCCCTAAAAAAAAGCATCAAATAATTTTAATTTCTATTTTATCGTGGTTAGCTATCGATACCCATTACGTCTGCGGAGTTACGCTAGCTAATTTAATTTGACCCCGTATTTAATATTAAAATTAAATGAACTGACTATTCGGCTATTTGTCTAAGTCGCATAGTTATAATAATAGAAGCTAGATGTTATAATATTTAAATAATTAGTCAGATTTAGTTGCCTCAAAATATGTTATAGTCGATTAGTCAGTTTTGAAAAACTATTTATTTTTCATTATTAATAAGTACTGATTAAAACAAAAATACTTCCTCGTTGGTCCAGTGGTCGCAAACGCTACCGTTGAGTATGAGATCCTGGGTTCGATTCCCAGGTCAGGCAAAGTGTTATTCGGGTTTTTCCATCAGAATTTTCTCAGTAGCAGCCCGGAGTCTGGATTTGTGCCTCGTTGATGGCAAAAGGCTTGCCCCCTATTACATGGAACTTAACATAACTGGGGAAATGTGGGTGTACTATAGGTACACCTCTGCCTAACGCTTCGGGAAATAAAGGCGTGATGTTATGTTATGTAAAACAATTAAGAAAATTGGAAAAATTAAAATTGGTAATTGGAGTTATGACCATACTAACGGACAAACACACAGAGGCACTGTGTTTTACTATATCTAAAGATATCCTCAATTCTTTTTTTTTTTTTTTTGTAATAATGAAAAATAAATGTGTCAAAAAATTAAGCAAAAAATATGCACCATCTAGATTAGAACTTACACTGTCCAGTATTATTAATAAAAAATATATATTAACTTAATGTAAAATAAGAAATAGAAATATCTTTTAAAACTAAACGTTTTCCTGGTACAGTATATGCTTTTCCCCCCATCTCCTTAAAATTTAATCTTTAGCCCACGGACGCACGTGTTGAAAATCCAGTGCGCTGTAAAAACCGTGCAACTTGGGCTAAGTATTAAAACCATGGTATAATAATATACTTCGCCAGGTATAGCATTCCGAGACACAGTGGTCACGTGGGAGACACAAGCCTACGTCATCACCGCTGTGTTACCAGTAGTGTGTAATAATAACTCCCCAACCGCCTTTATTACCTGTGCGAATCTGATAAAACCATTGAGGTTTTAACTAACAATTACTTTGGTATATGTTTAAATTGAATTGTTTCGTTTTATTAGAAAAATGAAACAACAATTTAAATGCTTGATCTAAAAAAATTAACAGAATGGTGACTGAAAATGTTTCCATTATTCGTGTTTTGTTGCAATAAAGTGGCAAATGGATAGCGACGTAAGCATGTGTCACTCCCGGAATGCCAGACCATGATTAACCGATAGAATCCCGGTGGCCCTCTGTAGGGCCGGTATGTCGTGGAACAAGACAGTTCGTCAGCCAAAAAAAAAAGCCCATACGATGAAATGCTCAAAAGACGATATTAGCCCTCATTTAGAAGCAATAATGATGATTATTTAACCACACGAGCGCGCGACCCTCTAGAGGGCCAGCGGAGCTTGACGGTATGGGCGACATACCGGCCCTACAGAGGGCCACCGGGATTCTATCGGTTAAAACCTTTTTTTTTTTGCTATGTTTAAATCCAAATTGAGGTTATCAATGTGCACTTGCTAAATATATTTTTTAATACTTTGCAAACGAGTTTATGAATACAAGAAGGATGTTTTCATATACTTAATTTATCAGTATTAATGCATAATTATTTTAGTTCCTATTTTACTTTTAATTGGAAATTATTTTAATTTGAAGATCTGACAAACTAGTCATTATTGTTTCGCTATGGTAGTTTGAAAAGAGGTGACTGAAGAAAAAAAAAAGTATTTTTAACTGTTGTATTTTCATTTAAGTTTTGTGTGTAAAAGGCCTATGAGTACTTAAATAGACTTACAGAGTAGGATTTTTTTTTCTATTATTAAAAACTGTAATAAGCTCGGGCCACACTGTGGCGAACCCGCGCGGGATTCGGGTCGCGTCTGCGCGCGTCGATTGTTTTAACATTTGGGAAGTTATCACAGACAGTTGAACACATTCAGAAAAGTTAGTGTACACAATCGATGCGAGTGAATTTCTTCCCGCATCCCGCGTGGGTTTCACTTCAGTTTGGCCAGAGCTTTTCTCTTAAATTCTTGGCCAATAAAGACCAAACTTAAATCTCTAAAATAAATATTAAACTAAGCATTTTTTTTAGTTTCTGTTTCTTCTCCATATAAAAATGATGACAATAGTAATTTTGAAAGTGAAAATGAAGAGCAATGTATGTATAACGAAAAATAACAAAAAAAAAAAAAAACAAGTAATTTAGAATACTTTTGTAAATTCTGAATTATTTTAGAAGAGCACTATTTTAATATTGTTGAAAAATATATAGAGTCGAACGATGCTTCCTTTCGCTGCATATGTATTAAATAACAAACATAACAAAATAAATTAACAACGTTTGAGAGTAACTAAACGATAAAACAGACATACTATAACAAAAGTGTCGTGGCGGTCAGATTGTTTCAGTGTTTTCGGACTGTATGTCTGAACTTTGAGGTTTAAAATATCGATGTATTTAATTGAGAATGTTCATAATCGCGATGTACGGAACTTCGAAAGAATGTTAATTCAAACTTCGAAGTTCAGTATGACATTCTTTCGAAGTTCCGTACATCGCGATTATGAACATTCTCAATTAAATACATCGATATTTTAAACTTCGAAGTTCAGTACTACAGTCGTGTTTTCGGTCTAGTTCTCATTCGTCAAGTTTGCAGATTATAACATAAAGAACTTCGTTCCAAATATACGCGAATTAATTGCCTTTACCTTCCATAATAATGATGGTACATAACGATTAAGTACATAAAAATAAAATAAAACTATACTCGATATTATATACTTTTCTACTTTGTACATGCTTTGGCTAATCTGCGAAATAACTATTATCTATGGCGATTCGCGATATTTTAAAAAGATATTAAAAAAAAACTAACTCACCGTGTATAATGTATACAGGTTGAAAAAAAAAAAAATACTTCCATACGACGTGACGTACGTGTTCCAAAGCTGTATAAAAAAATACCAACTTATTTAAATATTGTATATATAATTATGTGATATATAGGATCTGCTATAGCGTAGCCAATCGGAGGATAGGTCACTTTGGGCTTCGTCCTAATAGAAGCGTTCGTCGTGTTCATTTTTTATAGGCAAACCCGAATGCGTCGTCGCGCCGACTCAAACTCGAACTCAAAGCATATATTTCGATTAAACCATTTACAGGCACTTTTGAATTGTCAGTTAGTCAGAAAGTTGAAGCTAGTTGCCCATTCCAAAACGTAGATCTCTATGGAGAAGAACGGGCAAGAAACTCCCAAGGACACTCTTTTAAATCAAGTTATTACAAGATTCAGGCTACATTATTCTTGTTGCTTCTATATGAGACAAAAGTAAAAAAAAAATGAAGACCTATTCAAAATATAAGATTAAAAATAAAAATAAGCCGTGGCAGTTAAGAGATGACCAATCTCAACCGACTGCGCCCATTCACGACAGAGGGCACGTTCCGGTTTTCCGAACAATTAAAAGAAATACCTCACCGGGACGCCAAGGTGAAGTCAGCTTGCTTCACCTGCAAAATGTATGGTTGGTTGCGTAACCAAGCGGACGCCATGTTCGTGAACGGGCGCCGTCAGTAGGGACTTGTCATCTCTTAGCTGCCACGGCTTATTTTAATTTAATTTGATGTTTGAATTGTTTTCGTCTTTTTTTTTTATTACGGATGGTTTAATGTTCTCACATGCATCACTTCAACATGAATAATGTAACCAATATTTTGTAAACATATTTTGATTTAAAAGAGTGTCCATGGAGTTTCTTGCCCGTTCTTCTCCACAGGTACCTACTAAGCTTTGGAATGGGCAACTAGCTTCGTCTTTCTGACTGTACGACCCTTTGACAGTTCAAAAGTGCCTGTAATTGGTTTATTTCAAATAAATGCTTTCAGTTTGAGTATATAGCTGTATACATTTAGTTGGCAGCGCGACCTGTGACCAGTAACAAATGATCACGACGATCGCTCAAATTAGGACACGGCCTTACACACGATTATGCGACCCAAGTCGCTGTTACGATTAGAATTGAGGCATTTATTTATTTGTGTTGTGTTATTTAGTTTAGAATTTTGAAGCGATAGCGATGAGCGTAACTTTATTGAGACAAGTACAACGAAAACGCTTAAGTTACGGTTTCCCAGAAAGGCGGTGGCCGCCACATGGCATCTGGAAATTTACCGACGAACGACGTCACTAAAATGTTATTTATGAAAGTACAGCACAACTATTTTCTTAATGCCGCTCGGGAATCATCGCATTTCCGAATACAAACGAATGCTAATTTCCATGTCCATCAATTATTAGATTTATCGTGTATAATAATTTCAATTCAGAAATAAGTACTTTATTGTTGTTTTGTTTTGACGTAATAACACAATAAAGTACTTAGTTCTGAATTCAAATTATTATACACGATAAATCTAATAATGATGGACATGGAAATTAGCATTCGTTTGTATTCGGAAATGCGATGATTCCCGAGCGGCATTAAGAAAAGAGTTGTACTGTAAGTTGCGTGTTTCCCTAGAGAACGTTTTTTGACACCGTGAAGTTAAACTCCGCTGCCGTCAGTATCATAACAGTTGTCACTGCGGCCGTTATGTGGCAGCTACCGTTCTTCTAGGAAACCGTAGTTTTACTGTTATGTCGCAAAATCACAATCGCATCGAAATCCTTCGATATTAGTGTATTTTAAAATGTTGAATGTTTTTAATAAAGGATGTACCTAATGTAAGATTAAAAGTATTTGTTTTCGATTTAAATAAATGCGGTTAGCATAATTTTTATTGTTTTATTTTACTATCTCTCTCTTTTTTATACTCTTCAAGCCAACCAGTTTTAGAAAGGGTAGGTATTGTTACCCAGTAACTGGGTTGTGGAGGTCAGATAGGCAGTCGTTCCATGTAAAATACTGGTATTCAGCTCAATCCGGTTAGACTGGATGCCGACGCTAACAAAGTGTTACTCAGTAACTGGGTTGTGGAGGTCAGATTGGCAGTCGCTCCATGTAAAATCTGGTATTCAGCTGCATCCGGTTAGACTGGAAGCCCACGCTAACAAAGTTGGGAAAAGGCTAGGTGTTGATGAAGCAGAAGAAAAGCGAAAGAAGGCGAGAGTTTGTGTTATGTATGTATGTTGATAAAGCATAGAATGCCGAAATTCGAAGATATATTGTAGGTTCATAAAGATCCTTGCTGCTCTTCTTTAAGGAATACGTGTCTGTCAGCCCCAGAACTGTTTTATGGTGTAAAAGCGAATTGACATCCTATCTCAATTTGCCATGTTATGCCGTTGGTTCCGGCTGTCATTCGTGTATCTTTGACAGTCGTTACGAGTCGTCAGAAGCCCGAAAGTCTGACAACCAGACTTACCAAGGGGGTATCATGTTACCCAGTAACTGGGTTGTGGAAGTCAGATAGGCAGTCGCTCCATGTAAAATACTGTTATATTCAGTTGTATCCGGTAAAATAGACAGACCCGAAAAGCGACTTAAATTTATAATATATTATAGATTCTGTTCTGATTCTAACTGGTAATGATTTAAGTTTTGGTGGGGTATCTGTATACCCCACCAAAACTTAAATCATTAAATCAACGCGGTCACACAGACGAAATTAATTTATATGTATATATATATTCTGTAATATATATACAGATTGACTTTGAAAACATGCGACAAAATTTAAGGTGGTGTTCTACCCATCAATATGAACAACTTTTACTAAGGGACCAACTTAGAATTCACAAAAAAAAAAAACGATTTTCCTGTATAAAGGTACATACCCGATTGGACCATTTTGTTTAAGTAGGTCGAATTCTTTTTTGAGAATTCTAAGTTGGTCCCATAGTAAAAGTTGTTCATATTGATGGGTAAAACACCACCTTAAATTTTGTCGCATGTTTTCAAAGTCAACCTGTATACATATAAATTAATTTCGTCTGTGTGACCGCGTTGTTCTTCTAAACTGCACAACGGATTTCGATGCGGTTTTCACCATAATTTAGAGAATGTATTCCGAAAGGTACATTCGCCAGCACATTATGTTACCACAAACTGTCAGATTTTCTCATTTCGATTTTGAACTTAACCGTAAATTTTTAAGGTTTAAAATCGTCTGGAGAAATTTGACAGTTTCGTGTAGTGTGTCGTCTTGACCTGTTGGCAACGGTAAATAAAACATTAGTCTGTGATAAAAAGTTAAGTACATATGGGGAATATAAGGAATGCTGTATGTTTTGTCAAATCGTAAAAACCGTGGGAAGCAAGACGGGTTAAATTGGTGGGTTACTAGTAGTATAAATCAGGGCTTTAAATACCGGTAAAATGTTCGTAACGTTACCTCTATTTGACAGAGTTACCGTTAATATTTAAATAACGGTAATAGATTTAACGTTACTTATGCCACATTTTAACGGTAATCTGTATTAACGTTAATTGTTAAATAACGTTAATTTTACCGTTATTTTTTAACTGTTATCTTGTGACGTGGAAGTAATGGGGGCGGAGGTTTGCGGCGGGCCGCTCGCCGCGCCGCTGTGGCCCTCTCACGCGTCGCTGTGATGCCGTGCCGATAAAAACATTGTCTGATTCTTACGCGTGACTAGTATAGTGAGCTGATTTAGTCAGTGATAAGTGTGATAACTGACAATTTATCCAATATCAAGATGAGTGAAGACAATAATCAAAGTAATTAATTTACTTATTTATAGTTATTACAATAGTCGTTGTAAACATGCAGGATCTAATAGTCTAACGCACCGCCACGGCATGTCGACTGTTGTCACCGACCGCCGCGTGCCGTTCATATGTATGAGCGCTTACATTTACGCATTTCAGGCATCCCCCGATCGCGAGGAGGCGAAACGCCGGGGTGTAACTCCGCTGCCGCGAGAAATCGCGGCACAGCGGACGGAGCCCCGGTGGGATCTCATGGCGGCATGGAGAGTGCGACTGTCGCAACCCAGCACAGGGCACGCCACAATTGCGGCGGTAAGTCCCCTCTTTGAGGAGTGGGTTGAGAGGCGCCACGGCGTCCTCACCTTCCGCCTGACGCAGGTCCTCACCAGACATGTCTGTTTCGGGAGGTTCCTGTTTCGGATAAGGCGGGAGGAAACGCCCGGGTGTTATCATTGTGTGGATCGACCGGAGGACACGGTGGAGCATACGGTGGTCTGCCCGGCTTGGGCGGAGTACCGCCGTGTCCTCGTGGCGGTGACCTCTCGCGTCCAACCCTGCAGGCGTAGCATGACGCTTTCTATTTCTTGGAAGACAATACATAGCTATTTCTATACAAAGTGACATTTCGTTTCTCTATTTTTGACATCGCACCGTAAAAATCCTTCTACAATCTGTCATTTTGTCTTTCGTTTCTTCCGATCGCTGTCTAGGTCCTTTTATATGTAGACTATTTTAGAAGAAAGATTTCTATCCCAAACGTCAAAATCACTCTGACAACTGACTGTTGTCTAAGGTAGTGAAGACAATTTGATTTTGTAATCACCATGCTAAAGACATTAGACAATTTTTGTACTCGACGGCCCCAAAGTATGAAATTGGAATGGAGAAATTGAATTTTTCACATTTTGTATGGAAAATGTGAAAAATTATTACCTACATGTTCAGTATTAGGGGTTTAAGGGTTTCATAGAGGGGGTCGAATTTTTCATTCTTTTTGCGATAGGACACACCATTTTCGAGATATAAGCAAAATAAAAGAAAAACATGAACGTTTTACTAAATTTCGTAAAAAGTGCAGTTGACTCTTTTTACTTTGCTGCCGTCGTACTGTCTTCACGGAACGTAATTTTTGTCTATTCTTCCGTCGACAAAACCAGTTTCTATAATAGTCATGCTACGCGTGCTGGTTCAGGCCATAGTACGGAGCGAGAGGGAATGGGAAGCCGTCACCTCCTTCTGCGAAGCTGTAATGCTTGCGAAGGAGGAGGCGGAGCGCGTGAGGGAGAGGCAATCGCTGCGCCCTCGCGCCCCTACACACCACAGGAAGAGACACCCTGGGCGTCGGGAGTCGTTTGCCGACTCCCGGCCACCGTAGGCGCGAGCTTGCGGTAAGGACCAGGCCCGGTTCGACGGCGCGTCGTGTTCCACGCGCGCCTCAAAGAGATGTCAGCACCATTGACGGGGTCCAAAAGGGCCGATGTCTGCCGGGGTCGCGGATTGTTCGAAAGAGTTACCGTGGCCCTGGCGCACAGCAACTGAAGGAACACGAGTGGGTTTTAGTCAGTAAGTCTGACACGCCCTTCCGCTCCACCCAGAGCGGGAGAGGTCATTTGAAGATTTCCCACCAAAAAAAAAACTATCCCCGTGATGCTTGAAATTTGCCATAGGTAAATGGGCTCAATTAGGGGTAAACCAGTTTATTTTAAAGTCAATAGCAAGTTATCGCTTGCCCTTCAGGAAGAAACCTCGACTGAAATACCCAACCAAAAATTTTGCGTCTCGAACAAACCAACTCACTGTAGGTATTACACACGAATGAGGCGTGACGGCGCGGCGGTGGCGCGGCAAAGCGGCAACAGTGCATCTATAGTGATCCAACGCTATGCCAAAGCGAGCGCACAAAAATGTAAATCTACGGAACGGCAACGTAGCTAAATTAACGGTAAAATTAACGTTACTTGTGTATTTTACGGTAATGTTAATTAACGTTAAAATACTGTTAAGTTAAAAAAGTAACGTTACTTTTTTGTAACGTTAGTAAGGTATCACATTGAAATTAACGTTACTTAACGGTAATTATTTTGTTATTTGGTAACGTTAACAAGCCCTGGTATAAATAAAACACACTCTAAACATGAAGAACTTTTTACTATCAGATTTAACGTGGACGTATTGACACAGCGACAAAGTATTATTATTTACAATAATGTATTACACTCCTCATTAAACGCCTAAGGGCACAACTGACCTTAAAAATAAATACACCATAGACATTATTTTTATCATTGTAAAACGTGACATCTGAAGACATTCTGTCATTTTGCTTAAATTGGCGCGAAAGGATTATAAATAAACATTTTGCAGTCTTTTTTTTTCAGATTAAACAAAACAGAGATACAAGATAATTAGAGTTGTCGTTAAAGCAAAATAAAATAAACCTCTGTTTTTGAATTTTCAAAGTAAGTATTTTACGCAGGCAGTCGGTCTGTAAAAATCTCACTGTGAAAACTTAGATAAAGTGGGCTTGGAAAGAGCGGTCATTCCACCAGATGCTAGGGATTGGGATTTTTACAGAAAAGATCGGCTGACTTTGATCTTTCGAACGGATAAATTCTAGTAGATTGGCTGCACTTCAAAAAAGAAAAAAGTAACCTGAAAGTTGACATAGACGAATTCTTCGCGCCAAATCGGCAGCCATGACAGTTTACATCTTCAAATTCAGTACATGATTATACGAAAGGGCGCCTAAAATTGGCATAAGACACAAGCATGGGTCTTACATTTTTTATTAAGTTAAGAAGGGACATTATAATTATGCATTTCTCACTTTTTTGGATGGTTTTCTTGTAAGGTGGTGTTCTAAACCTCTGCCTCCCCCTCCGGGGAATACAGGATACAGATGTGATGTTATGTTATTTATACAATAATCATCCCAAGTTAGAAGCGATCAGAAAAAAAATGCTTGTACACTGTATGGTCTATAAAAAAATTGTTCGACATTAATTTTAGTTCCGACCCACGCTTGAAATTTTTTGCAATAGTGCGAAAAATAAATGACATAATTATTACAATATACCTATACAAAAGTGACACAAAAGTTTCTCAGTCATATTCAATGAATTACTTTTTAAACATGATGCCTTACCTCATTGTGGGGTAGATAGAAGGTGTGCAAGAAAGAGATAGCAGTTTGCGATTTGTTTTACAGAATTTAAACTAATTAAAATTATAATTATAAAATGTTTTACAGCAATAAAAGTCAATTGTACTGAGGATGTTTTCAAACAGATGTAGGTAAAGTCAGGGAAATTAATTACTTACTTATCAAATTGACTACCACCTTAAATTGTCCTTGTCAAATTACAACTGTCATTCTTTGACAGTTATATGAAATAGCGGCTATAATACGGCAAATTAATTTCCCCGACCGTATGGTCGGTTAGATGTAATATTCTAAATAGACAGATATTTAATATAACATTCAAGTATAGGCATCTATAAGTCAATACTGTAGGAGGATATTATTGCAGGATAGTGTTGGCGCTGATTTTGAAGAAATACAACGCGGCCCTGAGTCACATATAATCTTTTTTTTTTGTTTCCTTTTAATGTGTTCCTTGCATACGGTACAGTGCCAAATAAACATTTTTCTTTGTTTCTTTCAGCAAAACTAAATATAGATACGAGGGTTCTTGATTTTTTATTATGTTGTATTTAACTACCTATTTTGCATAGGAAGTTGATTTGAATTTAGTTTAGTTTACAGTATCTGACATAATCAGCGCCTTTCACCAAAAATAAATGAGAAACCAGGAAATAATTAATGTTTTCCTGACACCACATTTATTTTACTGAATAATAAGATCATTAAATTAACAATTGTATTGTTTAGGTGTTGGCAAGATTTATAAATATTTCAGGGTTTTCAAACTTAATTTTAACATCTCTAGGGGTTGGTAACTATATAACAATGGGTATAAATAGTTTTGAACAAGACATGTAATTTATCGGCATTGCAAAAAAAAATTCATTATTCAACGTGCATCAGGTCATATTTAAGGCTTTTGTACAGACCAGCAAAAACAACAACTTTCTCCACAAGACCAACATCGTAATTGCAAAAAATATATCAATTGTCCCATACAAAACTTCCTACTCTACTCGACTCAAATGTATGGAATGGCTGATTATTTTTTCGCGATTACGGTGTTGTTCCCATGGAAGAAGTTATTCAGTTTGATGGTCTGTACCAATGTACCACTGTACCAGCCTTAAATATAACCACACCTTTCTGATACACGTTGTATAACTATTAAACAGCACTTTTAAAAACTCGGTTTTTATATGGCAACACATAACATACCAACCAACTGCCAAATTCATATCAAGAGATTTGATTGGCAGATGATATCAATGCCAATCAGAAAAGTTATTTGAATTTCGAAATCTGTTGGCGGATTTTTGTATTGATTGGTTGCTTTTTAAAAAAACCGGTAAGCACATATTTATGATTAAAAACAATAACATAATTAATTGTATACAACCGCCATCTTGAAATGAAGTGTCAAGTTTAAGCGGGAAAATTTGAAATATAGTATAAGTTTGAAACAATAGAAAAAAAGGTGAACAGCGAGGTACTTAATTAGGCTTAATTATAATTAATTACTTAAATATTGAAAATTCCTCAAGAACTTTGGAAAATAATTACAAATCTGTCATGGCGTGCAATGTGTGATACAAATTAAAAATCAATTCCTGTTTGGTGAAAAAGTGTAATTTCTTTCATATCAAAGGTAAGCTTTCTATCGTCTTAAATTCGGTCTGGGCATCGATCATTAATAGTGATCGATGGGTCTGAGTAAGTTTAACGTGTTTAAAGGTTATGAGAAGTGAAAATTATCAATTTTCGTTTATTTTTTTAAAGACAAATAATAATTTCAATGTCAGACGTTAGTTGCGGAAAGGACCGCTAAGAGTGCTTTTCTTGCTAATTGGCCCAATGTAATGTTAATTTAGTTTTAAGTTTATTGAAAAGTTGAGTTTATTAAAATAGGTAAGTACTTCGGTGCTATTTCGTGCCCGAAACAAAGGACTTGAATCGGAAGACGATAGTTTAACATAACATCACGCCTGGAACCCCGAAGGCTTAGGCAGAGGTGTACCCTATAGTAACACCCACATTACGACAGGTATGTTTAAGTCCCATGTAATAGGGGGCGAGCCTTTTGCCATCAACCGGGCACAAATCCAGACTCCGGGCTACTACCGAGAAATTCCAGATGGAAAAACCCAATAACACTTTGTCCGACTCGGAAATCGAACCCAGGAGGTCGCGAGGAGCTACTACTGATCATGAGGTGCTCTGTAGTAGCGTTTGCGACCTCTAGACCAATGTGTCAGAAAATATAAAAATAAACGAAAATTGATAATTTTACAATAAATATTTAATAACGACCATTGAATCCGACATTTTAACAATCGTCAACACTGATAGTATTTTTAATAAAATTATTTTTTACTATAATACTTACTAGTTTTTAAACGCTAAAAATGTATTATTTCACTTTTTGTGACTTTTTTGATGTTATAATAATTAAAGGCAAGGATTTTATTTTATTTTATTAATTAATTTTGAGAGCATTTATAACACAAATGCCCCAGAAGGTAGATAATGTTTTGCTCTTTATGTATTTTTCTCTGTTACCTCTTTATTTTTGCAATTTTTTTCTTTCTTTCTGTCCTTACCTTAACTACTCACATCGAAGAAGTCACAAAATTCTATAAAGTCTAAGAAAAAATCAGCTACAAGTACTGTTGTTAGCCCACGTCAGGAGAAATCAGTCAAATCCAATCATTTTAGTACATAATGTATTACTATGTACTAGGATTCATAAGACATTTTTACCTAAAATGTAGTCTACGATATAGTTGCATCGTTGGCATCGATTTTTAGTAGTTTTTTTTTTTGTTTTAGTCGATAGTTATGTTTGAGTCGATTTTTTTAATTTGATTAAATGTAAATTGTTATTACTTTCACAAACAAACATTTTATTTTACGGCGCCGTAAAATTGCATTTTTTTATTATTTTTTGTATTTTTCTAAAATTTTAAAATCGACTAAAAACCAATGCCCGATTAACATTCATAGTTTCTAAAATAAAATCTTAAGCATTAAACTGAGCGATTGAAGGAAAATTAATGTAAACCACAAAAAATACAAAAATTCGCTTCCAATTTAGTGACTACATTTTGTATTATTTTTAATTTAGTAATAGTTTTTTTTTTTCTATAGTGATGTACCGACTAGTGGCGATAGATTAATCTAGCAATTGTTTACATTTTAAGAAGAAACGCGGTCACGTAGTCGTTCGCGTTCATTCTATACTAAAAAATATTTGGACTAGTATCATTAACTGGGGAGAAAACAGAGGAATACGTTAGTATGTAATGAACGCTACCGACCACGTGACCACGTTTCCTCTTAATATCTCTTCAAATCCAGGGGATTATCGAGATTTTTTGTGTTACTGTGTAATAAAGCCATTTCTGTTTCTAGATCAATATGGTTACTTAGTTATGGTACTAATTACTAGAAATATTAAGGATAATCGACTAATCGAGTATTCGGTAATTTACTAAAATAAAAACTAAAAATATTGGTGATTATTGAAATATTTGGTAACAATCTTCATACTAATCAATTTATTGGTACGCAATTCCAGTTATAATAACAATTAAATAAATAAAGACTAGTTTACAATTTTTTTATTCAACAAAATTATTAATTAACAATTTCTTTTTACTTAAAAAAGCAGCTAAATTTAAAAATAAATGCAAAGCTTACAAACTAATTGTACAAAAACAAAACGTTACTATAATTTTTGACTAAAATAAATAAAACTTAAATATGTGATATGACAGATAATTGCTTGGAGTTCAATTTTTAAAACATTATTCTCTAAATTTTATGCTTAGATTAAAAAACACCCGATAAAGAGGTTTGATTAAGCGGAATAAGGCCGTGCGTAGACTGTGTCAAGACTGCCTGTTAGCAATTATGCCCGGTATACCCGAGGCTAGTTGTTCAAGCTAGGTTAGCCACCAAGTAATATCCTGGCTTACTATCCTGGCTCGGCACATGCTAGAGACGTTTACACGATGCTAGGAAATTTTAATAACAATTTGAGGATAGTTCTATAAACAGGAGGACAGAATGTGTAGCTTGCTAGCTTAGTAAAACTTTCTTGCTATTCTAGCCTGAACAATTAGCCTCGTGAAACCCGGGCATTAGACAGACTATCGCTGTAAGAAAACAATGATAGCGTACACACTCGCAACTAAACAGTCCCACAGTTAAAGTTGACAAAATGTAAGTGAAAAACTGTTTTGTGAAAATAAAAAATAAACTGTTTAGCTTCCAGTGTGCTCATAGCCTAAATGCGAATGAGTGGTTTTTTGTAAAGACAGTTTCGATATTTAAAAAAATAACGGTTTTTAAAACCTAAGGCTACGCACACACACTGCGATTTTTAAATTGCGAAATAAAATCGCAAACGAAAATACTTTTTCAAGCGAATTCTCTAGCGATTTTTTACCGCAGTGCGCGGACTCTTGTATATTGGTATTGTTCACAGATTTGCGATTATTATCCGCAACGATTAAAATTCGTAGTGCGCGCTAAACCTAAGTCCATTCATAAAATGGAGTTCAGTAAACTGTTTGGATAATTTTATTCAATTCCTCGGTTTATTTCAGTAGTTTTTCATGACGTGCTCTATTTTAATTACTATAGCGTTGATTAGCAAAATTGAAAAGTATGCATGCTCCGAAGCAAATTAGAGGGTGTGTGCTTGTGACCAGACGATAGAAGTGAAAACTTAAGACTGAAGCCGAGTATACGCGATTCTGCGTCACCGATCGACTGGAGCCGAGTATACCCGATTCAGCGTCACCGACCCGTGCGTGACGGTTCAGTTTCATTCAGTGTTTAGAAAGAGCGCAAAACGCGCCTAAAGAAGTTTTCACTTAAAAAAAAGCAAAGTAAACTATGATAAGAAAAATGGTCAAAAATAATAAATTGTAAAGTGATCGCCCAAAAGGATGTCAAAGCTCATTTAAGATCATTATAAAAATCGATAAAATTGGACCAAAAAAGCCAAAAGAATCTTAGAAATAAATAAGATTGATTTCGAAAAATATCATTATCGTGGTAAGCACTTCCAAAATTCTTTTTTTTATGTATAACACACGTCTAAATTATATCCAGATGTTATTATGCCTTAGGAGCGGCATGTTACCCTGTTGTTTAGTTATTTTTTTATACAAAAAAAGTAAAAATAAAAAAAAATAAGTTCGGTACACAACCATGGATATAATTTTAATTTTTTTATTAAATAAATAAGTCAACCATAGTGTAAGAACAGGCTTGGAATTAAAAATAAATAGCAAAAAGTTCGTTATCTAAATGGTTTTTAAAATTTCGGTTTTTAAATCTAGGTATTCTATTTCCTTTTTAAAATTTTAAATCTAAGGATCAATGCTTTAAAGATGCTACGTAACGCTTATAATAGTAATTTAATAGTTTTGAGATATTTAGTAAATCATACTGATTTTCAAGAGGATTCGACTCCTAGAAAATAATTGTTTAAAAAATTATCTAGTCTTACTGGCATTTAAAATTATATCCGGGATTTTTTAAGTATTACTGGGTTTTAAAAAAAACATTTTAAAAATACATTTAGAGCGAAGGATTTTTAATTAAATAGGTAAAAATGTAGAGGTGTGTTTTTTATTCTTGAGAATCCGAATACTTATGTAGCGACAATTTTATTGGTACATGTTTTAAACTGTCTCTAAACAATTATGATTGTTAGTAAGATCTATTATAGAGAAACAAGGTGGTCTGTACCAGACGCGAAGGGAGGATTCAATAGACAGCAGTGCTGCTGGGAGTTTGTTGCGCCACTTCTTCCCCCCAGCTAAAGCACTAGGGTGTGGTGAAGGGCGGGCGTTTTGGGGGACTGTCTTATGTAATTTTGACGTTCAAAAAGTGTTGATAAAGTGCCTAGTTTGAATAAATGACTTTTGATTTGATTCTAATCTTTCAACTAAGCTTTATTTCATCATGTTCCCACCTGATTTCACCGGTTTTGAAATAAAAAAGTCTTGTGGTGTTTTTGGTTACTCATACCAATAAACGAATATTCTTTCTTTCTTTCTTTGTAATACAATATTATTTCGTAGCCATCTCCAACGAGCCCTCATAAAATCCAAAAAACAAAAGATTTAAAAGAGGAAAATGAACGCTATAACCCAAAGGATAGAGTCGAAATCCTTCCAAAAAACCATTCAGATCCAGAAAGCCTAAACGACCTTCCAGACTGGAACAGCGGCTAAAATTGCAGCAGCAACACGCTCCTAATCCTAGGTCGCACGACGCGGGCGTAGAACGCGTCGAGCGCGGCCAGGTACTGCGAGTAGCGGCGCCCGCGCAGCCACGCCGCCGCCGCGCGGATGTAGCCCGCGTCGCGCGCGCACGCGCAGCGCCGCGCCTGCGCCGCCCGCACGCTGCGGCGCTTCACAACGGTCCTGTGGAGGGTGCATTGATTTTATTCCATTTTTAGATGAAAAAATACACTTCTAAGAGTTGGGTGGCTGACAGACAATTATTCCTTAAAGAAGGGCTGCCATGTTAAGAAAGGATCTTTAGGAACCTACCACATGTCTTCGGATTTCGACATGCTATGCTTTATATCCCAAATAAAATATTTTTCTTTCTTTCTTTTCTTTCTTCCTTATCTTTCTTTCTTTCTTTCTTTATTTTCTATCTTTCTTTTCTTTCTTTATTTTCTTTCTTTATCATCATCTGAACTTTGTTAGCGTCGGCTTCCAGTCTAACCGCATGCAGCTGAATACCAATATTTTTATATGGCCTACCTATCTGACCTCCACAACCCAGTTTCTGGGTAACCCGCTACCCAAGCAAGGAATAAGTAACCCTCTTCCTCCAAAATTCTGATTTGGAAAACACAGGGATAGATGAAAACAGAAAAAAATATGATATAGACAGTACCGATACCTGACGGGTGATGCCGCATGCGCTGCGTCAGTCTGCCGTCATAGGCCTGTGTCAAACATCTGCAATGACCTTGTTATAACGTCATCTTTCAGACAAGACTCCAGGAACTCCTCGATCGTGATCACGCCATCTTGGTTTAAATCCAGCTTCCTGAAGACGCGGTCCACCTAGAAGTTGAGAGATTATGGTGAAGTATGGTCTCTTGTTTCGATTTTAGAGTTAACGCCTAATTATTCGGAACTGGTGAAACCCAGTTTCAGATGTAACGTCAAAAATTTGGTTCTAAAACTATGCAAGAGTTTGATGACAGTAATGTTAAAATTCCTGGATATTGATGAGGTCATACAAAGGGCTTAACAGAGTTTCTGCAAGTGATGATTTTTGTAAAGATTCCTTAGGATTCCTAGGTCATGTTTCTAAGCTTAAAGACTAGCCAATATATAATACAAACCACGACATATTATGAGCTAGCTATTGTCACATTTTTATCTTTAGCTGATGTAATTGGCTGAATGTAGTTTAATATTAAAGTAAAATAAATAAATATTATGCCTTCTGCCTGTACAAGACGAGAAGCTGGTTGAGGTCTATTGGTTTTTTGCTTCTCAAATCCCCATTTATCTATATACATCCAAGGCTTTTGGTCTGAAATTGTACCTAATGTCTCGTGTCAGACCATTAGAGACATTGACCAACGAGAAAAGAACGCCATTATGCCTTGCGAACTCTCTGAAAAATACTAGTAATAAAAGTCCTCACCTGTTCATTAGCCTTAGCATCATCCAGCCTCGCAGCCGGTGACCCTGGCGGCGCCCTTCTGCCCAGCAGCTCATGCACAGCCACCACCACTTCTGCTAGTTCCTGCCGCGTGATAGCACCATCGCCATCCACGTCGTACAGCCGGAAGGCCCAGCGGAGACGCTCGTAGACCGAACCTCGGAGTAAGGTGGATAGGGTGACTAGGAGTTCCTGGAAATTTAGATTGTGGTATGTCAATTTTGGGGTGAGCAAGAAAAAACCTGAAGGAAAGACCCAATAGGACTTGCCCGATCCGCGGATCCAGCTGATCTATTAGGCCGGTAGGATCTCTTGCTTAGTAGTTGCTGTTGCGACCCCTTTTTTTGTTCCGTGGTGGAAAATCCTCATGGATGACCTCCGCCCTGGGGGGGGTGGAGGGGTAAGGCCAATGAGGCAGTCAGTAGCAGCCTGAGTCTGTATTTGTGCCCAGTTTATGGCAATAAATAGGCTTGCTCCCTATCATATGGGGTTTAAAAATTATTGGCAAAATATGGGTGGTGTATTACAGTACACCTCTACACAACCCCTTGATTACAGTACTGCCCTCCTAATAGCAAATGCAGTAATCGACATTTTTACGATTTTCCGTTTTTGTCAAAAATGACATCTGGAGACTTTTATGCTACACGTAGTTATTTTTTTTTTGTCTGGGACATCGTGAAATAATAAGTCAAAATGCAGCATTTCAAGTGAAAGTGTCTGATATTGTTAGTATGAATGCAGCAATGAGCATACACCAGATTAAAATGCAGTAATCACGTATTTAGTACCAAGTTAGAATGCAGTATTACTGTACATACTAGTAAGAAACGTCCTGATCCTATCAAAAACATTATTCCAAGGGGTATAACAGAAGCAAGAAAATCTGCTATTATTTCCACACTGTCCAAAATAATACCACAAAACAGATTACCGTTTTGGCAAAACCTTCACATCAATGATTCCTCGACTGATCTTACGGATAGTTTAGAACTAGAAGGCTGTGATGAAACATGAAACAAAGGCTGTGAGATTTAATTTTAATTATTACTAAAATACTGCTACAGTGCCATTATTAATTAATATTTTTAAGCAGTGTTCCGTTTAAAAAATTATAGGCGAAAGCGAATGAAGAATGGTCTCATTTATTTTATGTTACTAAATCACATGGTGATAATTAATAATAGGTATTTCTAAACAGATATTTTATATAATTTTGTTTAAGCACCGTACATAGTACAATATATTTTAATACTTTATGTCCCAATCAAAAGACTGGTTAAATTATAAAATAAAAATATTTTCATAATTAATGATGTTTTTCCTTTGTTTTCTATTTAAATGTTAAACAACTCGTGTTTACACTGCATTATGCCTTTTATTCTACTTATATTAATTAATCAATTTTGCTAGTGCTTATGCAGTCAATGTATTTCCTAGATACAAATGCAGTAACACACACAAGTACTGCATTTCACTTTACTACTTTGATGTATCACAAATAGGCGCGGGCTTGTGGACGGCGAGCAATGGGCAGCTCGCCGTCCGGTAAGGACCAGGCCCGGGTCGACGGTGCGTCGTGTTCCACGCGCGCCTCAAAGAGATGTCAGCAAAATTGACGGGGTCCGATAGGACCGATGCCTGCCGGGGCTGCGGATTGTTCGAAAGAGTTACCGTGGCCCTGGCGCACAGGCAACTGAAGGAACACGGGTGGGTTTTAGTCAGTAAGAGTCTGACACGCCCTTCCGCTCCGCCCAGAGCGGGAGACGTCATTTGATGAATTCCCACCCAAAAAAAAAAAAAAAAGTATCACAAATAGAGACACAAGGTTTAAGTGCAGTATTCAAGTTTCTAAAGGTTTATATAAGAAAAAAAATCTTCAAAACTTAACTAAACGATACTTTGTATTTTTATGTACCTATTCCGTAACAAAACATATGAATTTTATATCAGTTATAGTAGAGATTAAAAAAAAACACTTAACCGCGCTTTTCTCGAAACCGCCATTTTGCAAGTACTGCATTTGCTATTACGAGGGCAGAGTAGGTGTGGTGTTACGTTATGTTTCTGTCAAGATTTTTTGCGACGAAATGGCAAAATCACAATCTTCATAATCGACCAGAATTATCTTCAATAAACATCAGAAAATCAAGCTAGAGAGATCTTTTGAACGGTCCAAGCTTATTACATACTAACAAATCTATTTTAAACTAATCCGAATTTCCGACCACTCAATCGATTGTCTATGCTTAAACGCCATCTTTGTTTACAACCATAACCTTATCCCGTGACCACGAGGTACAAGCTCAAGCGACACGCGTTTTGCGACAGCGACTAGGGTGAAAACAAATGAAATAAGAAGTTAAGAGCATGCCATGAGTCCCCGCGACGTGTCTTACGGGAAACGTGAAACAGGTGACGCGCGCGCGTTGTGTTTGACATCGCTCGAGTACGTGAACGATGTCTTAATCTACCATAGACTATCGACGCTTTGGCAGCGTTTGTTACTCACAGTTATTTCCATAGATAAATCTGTAGGAATTCGTCTGGTAAGCCAGGATAATCAAGACGGATGGACAGGAAAGCCCCTGTTGGCAATAGTTGGCAATATTGTCCGTTGAGGAGTAGACTGGCTAACGGCCAAGCGCGAGCGTGCCACGTAGTGGAAGGTACCGATTTGAATAGCATTAGGGGTGGCATTCGTGGCATGGAGAACTTATTGGATATTTGTAGTTATATAGTAGATAGTTTTACTGAATTACCATTGTTGGTATATTGTCCTGCAGTTGGGTACAATAATAATTCTTTTGTGGCGACATCTACAACGCCACATGCGAACTACGCATCACACTGATGTCACGCAAAATCCTGTATCTCGCAAGCAAAGTTCGACGCGCGAGTAGCTTAAATACAACGTCCCGACATCAATTGTCGGGCAGTAGCCTACCAGACACAACACCCGTCTGGTCGGGGATCCTTCCTTTTCTATGGAGTAGGAAGAACTCTTCACCTTTTTCCTCATACTTCTACACTGGTGACCCCGAACTTGAATGCTAGCGCAGCCTTCCCACAACTACTCCAGCGTGACGTCATCATCATCACATTCTCAAGGTTTCAAATGGCACACAAAAACGTGTATAAATAAAGACAAACCTTGAGTTTTACGCTTGGTAAAAACCACAGACAACTTAGCCCCGTAGACACCTCATTAAGAACATTTTGTTCGAATATACTATCGTCAAAAGTCAGGGGGGGCCGAGGTGCAAAGAGAGCTGTGATTGGCTATTTCAATGTCACATGTCATACGTCATATATTATGACTCATAGGACGGCTTAGGGTCGGTATGAGACTCGATATTTTTTATCGATAAGCAACATTTGTAAGTACTTCGATTTATTTATCTATTGAAAAAGGTACACCGATCAAATACTAATCTCACATTATAGCACAGAGTATACCGTACCGTAATTCGTTATACCTAGTACTTACATCTAGGTATACTTAATTCAGGAAACATTTTTGCATCAAACAGAAAATAGTTTTGGAGAAGCACGTGCCACATTTGCGCCAAATTCCATGCACTGAGTGTATTAATTAGTGCCAAAATATTTCGGGGATTAAAAAACAGAAGTCGATAATATTAGGTCTTTACCTATGAAATTGCCGTTCTGCAGTACTGGCCATTTCAAATCAAAATAATTTTTGTTTGGCTATGAATTCTAATTTCAAATTAATTTTATTTTAAAAACATGGATTTTTTTTTCTAAAAGTAGTCATTTCTTTATTGATTAGTGTTACATTTTCATCGCATTTCAATCTTTTTCGTCATCATGGATACGTTAAAAATTCGAGTAATTATGGAATATGAGTACCGTCGTGGCAGCAACGCGGCACAAGCGGCACGCAACATCAACGACGTTTACGGAGCTAACTCTACAAACCAACGCACCACCTGTTATTGGTTTGCTCGCTTCCGTTCTGGAAATTTCGACCTGAAAAATGAACCTCGCGGTCGTCCGAAGACTTTGGTCGACAATGACGAATTAAAGGCGATTGTGGAAGCTGATGATACACAATCTACGGCTGAATTAGCAGCAGCTTTCGACGTTAGCGTCAAAACAATATTGGTCCATTTGCGTCAAATTGGCAAGGTAAAAAAGCTTGACAAATGGGTGCCCCACGAACTCAATGATCGCCAGCGCGAAGTACGCGTCGAGACGTGCCTTGCACTGCTCAACAGACACACAAATGAAGGAATTTTGAACCGCATTGTTACCTGCGATGAAAAATGGATTCTGTTTGATAACCGTAAGCGCTCAGCAAGTTGGTTGGATCCTGGTTCAGCACCTAAACAATGCCCTAAACGAAAACTTACCCCTAGAAAAGTGATGGTCACTGTTTGGTGGTCTAGCGCCGGTGTGATTCATCACAGCTTCTTACCAAACGGGGTGAGCATTACTGCAGATGTGTACTGTGAAGAACTGAACACAATGATGGAGAAGCTGGCGCATCTCCAACCAGCATTGGTCAATCGCTCGTCTCCGCTGCTCCTGCACGACAACGCGCGACCTCATACTGCACAGCAGACGGTCTCCAAGTTGCAAGAACTGGGGTTGGAAGCTCTCCGTCATCCGCCCTACTCACCAGACCTTGCGCCTACAGACTACTACTTTTTCCAGAATTTGGATAACTTCTTGGCGGGAAAAAAATTTAATACCCGAGAGGCAGTACAAAATGCCTTTGAAGAATTTGTTGCCTCCCGTCCAGCTGATTTCTTTAAGAAGGGCATCAATAAACTGCCACTGCGATGGCAAAGATGCATTGATTGCATGGGTGATTACTTCGATTAATACAAATAAAAAATTCATGAAAAAAATTCGTTTAAATTTTTTCATACAAAACGGCAATTTCATAGGTAAAGACCTATTATCTGACAATATTGATAAGTTACCCACCAAAGTTGGTAACAAAAGCGTTGGTACAACAGTAATAAATAAAATTTGTCGTTTCTTTTTGAGTTCAAAGCAATCCGTCGTAAAATGACGGGAACATATAACACTATTTGTAGTGGGACACCAATTTTCATCTCGTTTTGTAGCACTTATACAAATTTTCTTTAATTCTAGGCATTTAAGAAACCTTTAAAATAAAATAATGATTATTTATTTATTTTATATTTGTGGTAACATATCGATATTTTATTCGTAGATTTGTTATCGATTCATCATCACTACCGATGATAGAGCGAGATAGTCATATATAAATTAAAACGTGAAAGAAAGAGATTTTTCAAAAGACATCAACGAGCGCTACTGCACCTTTGCATTTGTTTCGTATTCAAATATTGTCGTTAAATATATTTTTTAAATTATTTTATGCTTCTAGATAACTTATCGGTGAAATGTAATGCCGTCTTTGTGTAACCTCGAAGTTCTGCTACATTTTCCGCACCAATTCACTGCACAATACGGCATTTTGAATATTCTTTTCGATTTTTAAAACCTCAGAACAATAACTAAAACACGTCAACATTCAGTAACGGACTGACTGGCGCTTCCTAGACGAGTTGGGGGCGTGGCCATCACATATGAGGCCGTAGAGCTAATGCTTGGCGAGCGCAGTTGCCCTCCTATGCGGTGTCTACGGGGCTAAGTTGTCTGTGGTAAAAACACATGTGTTACAGGAGCAAGTTAGATAATAGAAATCAATACATATTTTTTTGTAAAAAAATATATTTGTATAATTTTTGTATTTGTGTGTTTTTGTATGTTTTTGTTTTTGTTAATTTTGTATTGTTTTTGTTTCTTGTGTTTTTGTGTTTTGTATTTGTTTTTGTATTGTTGTTTAGTTGTTTTTTTTTTGTTTTTGTTTGACAACATTTTCATTAAGTGAGGGAACCATTACCTAAATGTTTATTGGACCACTAAAATAAAATAAAATAATAAATTTTATTAAAAAAAATTAGAATTATCTTACCCCCTTATTAATAAACGCGGAGTAAAGTTACAACCAGTAATACCATACGTCATATTTAACCATAGATTTTTGGAGGTTTAAGTTTGGCACAACTTTATCTATCTATCTATTTAGCCAGTAATAACCCACTGCTGGGCAAAGTCCTCTCTTTACCCTTTTCCACACACATCTGTCCACTGCCATTGCGGATCAGTCCTTTCGGTAGGAGTCATTCATCCCTCCATCTTCTTGGTCTAGCACGATGTCGTCTAGCATTTAATGGGACACAATCAATGGTCCTTTTTGCCCACTGTCCATTTGACATGCGGCGGATATGTCTCGCCTCCGTGTTTATTCATAAGGGCTAAGGGGGTAAATATTTAGTAAAACTGTTAGCTTTTAGGGGCAACCCTATCTACCTGTCATAATGCTAGAATTTGTAACAGTAAACAGCATTCATTTTATAGATATTTGTTAGCGTCGCATTCATTTTAATGGTTTACCTAACCTACCGTGCAGCGGGGTACTTGCGTAACACACTAACAGTAGGAATGGCTTTCATTTTGACAGTTCTACAACATTCATTGCGTTATTTACGTCGTTGAGTAGAGAAATTTTTCGAAGTTATGAAGCAATGGTTTAGAAATAGGCTTCAAAATGATTCAGATTGTGATAGATAGTGTGTTACGTAATTAGGGTGTAAAGGAACCGACTTAACGAAATTACATCTTGATTTCATACCTCTGATTTGGTTATAGCATAGTGGAAGAACGATTGGCTTCAAGCACGGTCTAGGAATCGATTCCCGGACGATAAACAAATATTTGAATACCGACATGTTCTTCGGTTCTGAATTCTAGCATTTTCGCAACGATTCTATTTTTACAATTATACATTCTTGATCGAAGATCCAACGACATACTTTGCGATTTATCTTTGCATAGAAGTATGCTGTATGCAGGTATGCTGGAAGAGATTTCTTTAGAAATTAGCATCACCTTTGTACGTATTTTTCTGTTCCTTTCTTCTTGTCTGTTTATACAGGGTGGTCGGAACATTGACGTCCAAAAATTAAATTTAGGTCCCTCGTATCGTGGGGTATCCGAATCACCCCCATGTATGTTCCGCGACTTTTCATAGTTTTCGAGTTACGAATTTTTTTTTACGAATTTACCGAACGTAATTTTTTCACTTAGACCAACTTTTTCATAACTTTCATCACAGTTACGAAGCTGATTATTTTATGCATAAAAGTACTACTCACGAAGATTCAGTTGCAAAAAAAAAAAATCTCGACAAAGCCATGTACTTTTTTTTTTTAATTTTTTTTAGATTGGTCAGGTCGATCATTCTCAAAAAATCAGAAAAAAATTCGTAACTCGAAAACTATGAAAAGTCGCGGAACATACATGGGGGTGATTCGGATACCCCACGACACGAGGGACCAAAATTTTATTTTTGGACGTCAATGTTCCGGCCACCCTGTATATGTATGTACATAAATAGTTAAATAAATAAATAAATAGATACGATACAGATTTTTTTAGTTCTAACAATACAAGATAGGACAAGGGTAGGCCCTATTTTTGATGGCAATAGGCTCCCTCTCTATTACATGGGACTTAAACATAACTGGCGAAATGTGGGTGTACTATACAGGGTATCCGGTAAAGAATGGATAACCTTGAAATATCATATAATATACCTTATGACCGTTCTAAATAAAATACAAAATTAAATATGGCCGTTTTAAAAAAATACAATAAAATATAGGTATATCTTAAGCAGTACCAAAGATAAGATTTTTTTGAAAAAGAAAAATACTTTGCTATTTCTAGACACTATTTACAGCTGCTCTGTCGGCATAGTCAACGTACAATATTTTTTAAGAAAAAAAAAAAAATATTACAACAACAAATAATAGAAGGAATTAATTCAATTGTGGTCGTGGTGAAGAAGAGTGTAAAAAAAGTTAATATTTTTTTCTAAAACATCTTAGGTTCTTGGGAAATATACGTAATTTTTTTTATAGAACTGCCATACGGTCTATTATATGCTATTTCAAAGTTATCCATTCTTTAGCGGACACCCTGTATAAGTAGTTGCACCTCTGCCAAACCTTTTGGAGAATACAGGCGTGGCGATATGTTGATATGTGTATATACAAGAAAACAACTCCAATCTGATAGTCGTTCAGTGGCCTCACAGAACATGAACTATACTGAAATACAGACAATTGTATTTCCGAAGGCAACGCTTAAAGGAATTAGCACACATATCAAATCGGAAAGGGATCGTCACCGTATCAACTCGAGCCATTCAGTATTCTTTGGATGAAACTCCCTACTGCAACGCACACTAATCGGAATCGTAATGTAATCGCCTCGCCTCGGGACAAGCTCACGAACCGCGGAGCACCGCGTGGTCAACTTGCAGTTCCCGCGCTTACGTGTCTCTTTCCACCCTTGCCCCTCCCCGCGGCCTGCAGCACGCTACTGTTGCCTGTACTGTCATTCGGTCGGCGAGCCGTAAGCGCGGCGTCGCCTAGCCGTAGCCGAGTCGACGTATGGGAGCTGCTGATCCGCTTTGGTTACGTGCTGACGTTCGGTTGACGCCTGTTTGACGGCGAGGCGAAAGGCGATACGGTGACGATCCCTTTCCGGGTTGATACGTGTGCTATGACCTTTATTTAGTTCCGAAGCGGAAATCGACCGAACGACCTATTAGCATGTAACCTTTTCACAGACTGTCGTGTATGCCAGGGCAATATAGATCGTTTTACTATTGTAGTAAGGGTTTAATTTGGTAGTTTGTTACTGTAGTTCATACAGAAGAAAGAAAAGATAGAATTTAAAATAACACGTTTGAATTTAATTGACTTACCTACCTGAGTCTGCATCGAAACAAAATAAATCAATTTGATATTAATCAGCAAATCTAATTCGACCAGTGTTCGCGACTTTTTATTTATTTATTATAAAACAAGATAGGTCGCTCATGTCTCCGTCTAAATTAATATTTTGAAAGAGAAATGATAAAATTTTTTGTATGTTTGTTTGTTACGCTTTCACGCTAAAACGGCAGAAAGGATTTGGATAAACTTTAGCACATTGGTAGACCATGACCTGGATTAAGAAAGAAAGAAAGTAAGTTTATTTGTGGTAAACATAACCCAGAGAAAAACACACAAATACAAAAATAACGAATTGGGGGAAAATATGCGTCACATCTATGCAAAACGGCAATCGCTCAGCATAATGCTACGACCCTATGCGAGACAGAGCCCCAGCGCTGGTTTTCGGCGACAGCCGTCGTTGACGTGATGACGTCAACCAGTGCAGGTATTTTTTTTATAAGTTTTTGCACGGGACTACGCCCCCTTGAGGTCGAAATTTATTCTACATATTACCGGAATAAAAAGTCTAATCCTATGTCCTAACCCTGGTCATCGTCTATCTGTGTGCCAAATTTCATCGAAATCCGTTCATCCTTCAATGGGTAAAAAGGTAACAGACAGACACAGAGTTACTTTTACATTTGTAATATCTTTACTAATATTATAAATGCGAAGGTAAGTTTGTTTGTTGATTTGTTACACTTTAACGCCAAAACGGCTGAACGAATTTAGAGTAACGAGTAATAGGGTGTAAAGTTCACTAATACGTCCATAGAAAAGGAAGGATCCTCCGACCAGCCGGGTGCCGTGTCTAGTGGGGAACAGCTGCCCGACGATCGATGTCGGGATGTTGTATATATTCTAGTTGCGCGGTAAACACTGCTTGCGCGATGCAGGACTTTTGCGTGACGTCAGTGTTACGCGTAGCCCGCATGTGGCGTTGTAGATGCTGCTACAGTACAAACATGCTGTGGATGTGTGTGTACGCACAGGAGCTCTCGGTACCGTCCGAGACAATGGCGAAGTCAGAAGTGTGTGTGTGTGTGCTTATGTGCGGATGCTAATCGTCTTCATGCACACATTCACAGCTTGTTTGCACACTTGGTTACCACAAGTAAAGCGCGCATCACCTCGTGAAATAAAAATATTGTATGCGGCTATAAATATTTCACATAGGGTTTCAGGCTCCGGCACCTATACCATTTAAACCGGAACACTTCTTGGCGGCAGGAATATGAGTGGTGGTAGTACTTCCCCGGACGAGCTCCTTCACAAAGAATTCTACTTCAGAAGAAAGAAAGTACCTCAATACCAACAAAACTATTTTCGGAATCAGGGGCAAAACGGTGGTAATATAGTCGTTGGAAAGGATTCCAACGACTATACTACCACCGTTTTGCAACTGGAACTGGTTTTGTTTGGAACTTGGTGGTGTGATACCCACGTGGGATAGGAATCCCACGTGGGTATCACACCACCAAATTCCAAACTTCGGGCTGTTACTAAGAAATGCCTAATGGAAAAACCCAATAACACTTTGCCCGACCTGGGAATCGAAACCAGGCTCAACAGCCGGGCTTGCAACCACGAGACAAAGGGGGCAGGTAACAAAGAACTACAATGTAATTAAACCTGCAATCAGGCGCGTCGTCTATAACGCTACTCAAAAATAAATTGCGTGGTGTACGGAATCCCCAAAATGTCAGAATACTGAGGGCCCAGACAAAGTAACATTCGATTAGCGATGACACTAGTAGACAAGCCAAAAAAACAACGGGGTTGGCATAAGCTATCGAAATGTCACGTGATCATAGGTCAACGAATAGAAATTAGCTATGTTAACATCATTCGATTCTATGAAACGAATCGACAGCATCGAACGATTACTTCCATAGAGATGCGTAGCCAAGTGACACTTTTTGCCAAGCGTTATCACTATGGAAACATTAGCGAAAGCGATAGCGATTGTAGAAATAGAAGCGCTCCGAAGCGAATGCAATTTGTCTAGGGCCTCTGGTTACTTAGTTATTGGTGATTTAAGTTTGTAAAAACTGGTAAAACCAGACTACTTTTGGATAGCGTCGTGGACAAAAGTTTAGACAATGAATCAACGCAAAACTATCAAAAAGTACATCGTTGCAAAAATATCGTGAGGGGTTAATTTGAAAAGTTTCAGTTGAAAACTTGCAGACCATTCATTTTCGAATTGGTTTCCAGGCTAAACTTCGCCGGCAGTTGGCACCCAATTTAGCTGCACAATTATTTCCAATAAGTTTTGAATTTCAACTTCTATTACCTATTTCAGGAATGGTTGATTAATTTGATACATAGCTGTGAATGTATGAAGTGACATGGCGACCGGCTAGGTATAGCAATCCATCTAATTTCAACTCTTCATTAATGGCTTTTGTAGACAGGATATTAATTCAGATTTGTTACAGTTTTAATGGCAATCATGACATTTGGTTTAAAAAGGCATTTATTTTGGTTATTTTAATTACCTTTTATATAGATGCTTTTTATTTTGTTAATGTGAGGACAGTTGTAGGTCTTACTTGTAGACAATAGATTTGTAGTCAATTTTCTATTTTGTTATTTGTTGGCAGGCCTACACTGTCCTCCCATACCTATTATCACTGTAATTTGAAAACATTGTAAAAGACAATTATTTTTAAAAGAGTAACCGTGGAGTTTCTTTCCGGCTCTTCTCCATAGGAAACGACCAATTGGAACCGTGCACCTAGCTTCTGACGTTTCATAAGTGCCCATGTAGGTTTATGTGAAATAAAATATTTTGATTTTGATCGATTTACAAGTCAAAAATTATGTTTAAAAATGACGCTAGTTCGGTGTTTCTTATCCGACAACTCGGAGAAGAAAGACTCTTTTAAAGCCCAGACATAATCTTGGTGAGATTATGTGAGGACCATGTAGATTTGTGTCTGAAATGGTCTTTTGAAGAAAAACCACATAGATTGAGTGGACCTGTCCAGTCAGTGCACGCATTTGTCAGTAATCGCGCAGCGTTGCCCGCGACTTCGTCTACGTATATTTTGTATTTCATCATTTTGAATACAAATATTCAGGATGAAAAGAACCCTATGTACTTCTCCAGGCCCAGGTACAGAGGATTCTTTTTCAGTTGGTAGGGGAAGCTCGCGCGATCCCTTATGAATTTTATTAACTTTGCTTGGGTAGATTTTGAGTTAGCTTCAATGATACATATTTAATACACTTTGTGTATGTTGATGATGTTATAATAACTTCCTGTCACTGTGGTTTACATAGCAAGTAGTGCTATACAAATTTGTGTGGGGTAGCTACGACAAATAAAAAAAAATATACAAAAAAAGAAACGAGTTCCAAAAAAAATCGCGTTTGTTTTTGTGGATTTTTTTAACCGACTTCAATAAAAGGAGGAGGTTCTCAATTCGACTGTATTTTTTTTATATGTGTTAGGGACTAACCACACTTATTCAGCTCTGTTCAGCTTTTGTCTTAAAAAACAACGATTTTGTATGGAATGCGTACGCATCCGGAAAGCTGAACGGATGCGTACACATTCCATACAAAATCGTTATTTTCTATGGACAAAAGCTGATCAGAGCTGAATAAGTGTGGTTAGTCCCTTAGCTTAGAACTTTTTTCTGGGTGAACCGATTTCGAAGATTCTTTGAAAGCTGGTGCTTCACATGTGGTCCCATTTAAATTTGATCAACTTCTGACCAGTAGTTTTTGAGTTATTCTTAATACTGCGTATTTTTTCGACTTAGTTTATATTGATGATGTTTTAATAATAAAAATTAATTAATTAATAATTTCCTGTCACGGTTATTTACATATCAAGTAGTGGTATACGAATGTGTGTGTGGTAGGTACCACTACTAAAATATGAAAAATCAAACTATTTTACAAAAAACAACCGACTTCCAAAAAAAAACACAAAAAACGTGAAAAATAACTTTAATTTCGGAAGACGGTGGCCGAAAACGAAAATACACAACCAAAGACACCGACATCCGAAATTAAAATAATTTTTCACATTTTTGGAAGTCGGTTGTATTTTTGTAAAAAAGTTTTTTAGATATAATTTTTTTGGAAGTATAGATAAGTGGCGAGATGAAAGGAGGACAAGGCGAAACCCGTGACCCTGTAGCGCAGAAATCAATCTCTTAACCACTGCGCCATCCACACCGTCAAAACCAAAACTACAATTATTTTTTACCAAAGTGCCAACACAGCCAGATAACTTTCTCAATATCTCAATCTATAATAATGAAAGTCATCAATTTGATATCATAAAATAAAATATTCCCATTCCTGGCTTATTTCCAGAGACTTGAGCAACTCTTGGTAACTTTTATTGTCGTATAGACTTTTATGGTGGCCATAAATTTTTGTCTGACGCTACAAACAGGAACTAACGTTTTGAGGTTTCTCATCTTGCCAAATATACCGTGTTCTCTTCTCTGATTTATACCGTTGTGTTGTTTGTTTATTTAGGATGCACTAAATGGCCCGCGAAATTCAAAATGTATTACGTTTTTTGCAATTTGCAGGTCAGTATCAGGCTGTATGTTGATTAAAAATACGATTTGCGATCGTTACATATATATACATAAAAAAAAAACAAATCATTAAAATGATCAATACAACTCTTTAAGTCAGAATTGACCTAAAATGTCACGATTTCATGAAATAGCCATTCAATGGGTAATTTGAACTTAAAGAGATTAATTGGTGATGATTTGATGATTTTAATGGTCATGATTCTATAAATACATATATTATGTTCCATGTATGTTGTTGTTGTATGTTGCTGTGTCCAAATAAACTTTAGTCTTTCTTTATTTGTTTCTTTTACGGTCGCAAATCATTATCGATCAACATACAACTTGATACAGGCTTGGAAATCGCAAAAAAATTGAAGAAAACTTGAATTTCGCGGGCTATCCTGGAGCTTTTGCCTTATTCTCCGGACAATCTGCGGCGAATCCCGCGCAGGATTTGGAACGAAATTCAGCGTGTTTCAAATTCAAAACAATTTATT
The DNA here is from genome assembly GCA_917490735.1 of Dryobotodes eremita. Taxonomy (NCBI): domain Eukaryota; kingdom Metazoa; phylum Arthropoda; class Insecta; order Lepidoptera; family Noctuidae; genus Dryobotodes; species Dryobotodes eremita. Next base: position 10,815,767 of record OU823269.1, on the reverse strand, counting down.
TTCTGTATCAATATAATTAAAGTAATTTAAAAGAGTGTCCATGAAGTTTCTTGCCCGTTCTTTTCCATGGGAACTTACTACGCTTTGGAATGAGGAACTAGAATGAATTTCCGGCTCCTTTGACAATCCAAAAGTGCCTGTAAATGGTTTAATTGAAATAAATGCTTTGAGTTTGAGTTTTTTTGTATCGTCTATGTTGTCATTATCTGCTTAGGCTGTTCTCGAAGACTTTGCGCATGCAGCTGAATACCAGCATTGTATTCGTGGATCGACAGCCTCCCTGACCTCCACAACTCAGTTACTGGGTAACACGATGCCCCGTGATAAGACTGGTTGTCAGACTTTCGGGCTTCTGACTACCCGTAGGGACTGTCAAAGATCTACGAGTTTGTTTCGGCCTTTCTTCTCAGAGTAGTCAGATAGGAAACGCCGACCTCATCTAGTTTTAAAATATGATTGACGTGTAAAAGTGTTTGTACAAACCTACTTACAGAAATAAAATCATTTATCATTTACGAATGACAGCTGGGACCGACGGCTACTTTTTCCTTCACCGTGAAATAATATTCTTCCCATAATATTATGGTGTCCCTTAAAATAACGGTGTCGTAAACGATATCGAAGTTTTGAACTTTTACCAAATCTTGTCAGCATTGTTGATAGTTTTATGCAAGTTCTGATCTTATTTAAGTCAAGACGAGTAACGTTTTAATGTAAATTAGGTGAATGTAAATATAAACGTTTTTCTACAAAAAAATATTTATATTAATGATTTGTAAAAAAACTACGATTAGATCTGCATAGTTTTCCTTAAGTTCCAAGTTGAGCTGCACGATTACTGACAAATGCGTGTACTGATTGGACAGGTCTATTCAATCTGTGTAGTTCTTTCTTCAAAAGACCATTTCAGACACTAATCTACATGGTCTTTACATGATCTGACCAAGATTATGCCTGGACTTTAAAAGAGATTGTGGCATCTGGGTTTGTTTCGGCCTTTCTTCTCAGAGTAGTCAGATAAGAAACGCCGACCGCATCTAGTTTAAAAAATATGATTGACGTGTAAAAGTGTTTGTACAAACCTACTTACAGAAATAAAATAATTTATAATTTTTAAACGTTAGACAGCGTAAGATCGAGAGGGAATGGGAAGCCGTCACCTCCTTCTGCGAAGCAGTAATGCTCACGAAGGAGGAGGCGAAGCGCGTGAGGGAGAGGCAATCGTTGCGCCCTCACGCCCCTAGTCGCCGCAGGAGGAGACACCCTGGGCGTCGGAAATCGATTGCCGACTCCCGGCCACCGTAGGCGTGGGCTTGCGGTTGGCGAGCAATAAGCAGCTCGCCATCCGGTAAGGACCAGGCCTGGGTCGACGGCGCGTCGTGTTCCACGCACGCCTCAAAGAGATGTCAGCATCATTGACGGGGTCGGAAAGGGCCGATGCCTGCCGGGGTCACGGATTGTTCGAAAGAGTTACCGTGGCCCTGGCGCACAGGCAACTGAAGGAACACGGGTGGGTTTTAGGCAGTAAGAGTCTGACACGCCCTTCCGCTTCGCCCAAAAAAGACAGCGTAAGACGAGAAAACGATACTTTAAAATCAATGTGAAAAACACACATTTGGAATCCCAAACACAAAAAATCCCTGTTAACATCATAACCCTCTTTTAGCTTTGATTTAATCGGGTAAAAACTCCAGCAGTCGTATGAACAATTATACTTACCTAAATATACGTAGATCAATTAATTCACAAATTTATTCTAAAAGAAACCCTGTGAGAACACCACATCTTTTTAGTTATCTTTATTAAAGATATCTTTTATAAAGTTATAATTGACTAGTGGGATACAACTGGTCCTAGGGCATACATACTTCAAGCATGACATATTTCCATTTCAACTTTAATTTGTTTTTTGTTTCTCTGCTACTGGCATTTGTCCTTTTTGAAACCAGCCTTAATATTTGGAGACCTTATGGTCCTTACAATTAGGACAGCGAAGGGTAGTTCATTATTTTGTTAAATGTAGCATAGAGTTTAATGTACAGAAAAGGTTGCAGTCGGCTTAAAGTTATGTTTCATAAACGTTTTCATAGGACGGGAATATTTCTAATCATGGTGGCAGGATAAGTAATTTAAATTGGATTTTAAAAGAGACTGTGACCTCTGAATTTGTTTTACTTTTTTCTTCTCAGAGTCGTCGGATAGGAAATGCCGACCTCACCTATTTAAAAAAACTTTTTTACAAAAAAACAACCGACTCCCAAACAAACACTGAAAAACGTGAAAAATAACTTTAATTTCGGAAGTCGGTGTCATTGGTTCTGTATTTTCGTTTTTGGCCACTGGTACTACCTCACACACATTCGTATACCACTACTTGATATGTAAATAACCGTGACAGGAAATTATTAAAACATCATCAATATAAACTAAGTGGAAAAAATACGCAGTATTAAGAATAACTCAAAATCTACTGGTCAGAACTTGATCAAATTTAAATTGGACCACATGTGAAGCACCAGCTTTCAAATAAAAAAGAATCTTCCAAATCGGTTCACCCAAAAACAAGTTATGAGCTAACAAACATTAAAAAAAATACTGTTGAATTGAGAACCTCCTCCTATTTTAGCAGCCGGTTAAAAAAAAATTGACGTGTAAAAGTATTTGTATAAACCTACTTACTTTATTTACATGAGCTAGACTCACGTTTGGCCATTGTTGCATCTGATAGTAAGTGATGATGTGGACGATGATGGAGCTGATAAACGATAAATGATTTTATTTCAGTAAGTAGGTTTGTACAAACACTTTTACACGTCAATCATATTTTTTCAACTAGATGAGGTCAGCGTTTCCTATCTGACTACTCTGAGAAGAAAGGCCGAAACAAACTCAGAGGTCACAGTCTCTTTTAAAGTCCAGACATAATCTTGGTCAGATCATGTGAAGATTATGTAGATTTCTGTCTGAAATGGTATTTTGATATTACCCTATTGAATGACTATTTTATGAAATAATGACATTTGACGCCAATTCTAACTTGTATTGCTGATTCTAATGATTATAATTCTGTAAAGCCACATTTGTTACGGCCGCGAATCATATTTTAATCAAAATACAACCTGACACTGACCTTGAAATTGCAAAAAACGTAAGAAAAATTGAAATTCGCGGGCTACCCTTGCGCTTCCCCGCTAACCAGTGAACACGTTTAGAAACTGTCGCGCGTTCCGTATAGTTGTGTCGTGTACCTACAGTGTGTGATTCGCTAGTGTGATTAATTTTTTCGTAAATTATAATTCACTTGAACTGCAAACGGTTTTTCTATTGCGCAATAGTAACAAAAACTTACCAACACTTCCCATAGTACGCCCACAGTAGTTAAAATATGGCTGATGATAACAATAGAGAGACGTACCTTCTTCGTCATATTCAAGTAATTTTTGGGCGTAAATACAGAGGAGAGTGCTGGGCCATTTTCTAAAGTTAAGTTTTTCCTGATAATAAACGATGGACTGGAATTTATAACACAAATAAATCCTCCTTAAACATGGTCAAGGAAGGCTTGTGAAGTCACGCGACCTTAGCAAGTGAGCTACTCCGTAGCAGGAGAACTACGCTGTAGCAAATCTGCTACGCTGTGTAGCAGGGCAGCTATGCTGTGGTAGGGTAACTACGCCGTAGCAAGCCTGCTCCGCTGTGTTGCAGGATAACTAGGATAGCCATGCGGTAGCCAGATAGCTACGCTGTAGCAGGATAGCTACGTCGTAGCAAGCCTGCTTCGCTGTAGCAAGTCAGATAACTATGCTGTACTCGTAGTAAGATAGCTAGGCTGCAGAACGTCAGCTACGCTGTGTAGCAGAATGGCTACGTCGTACCAGGATAGATACGCCGTAGCACGTCTGCTACGCTTTTTAGCAGGCTAGCTACGCTGTAGCAAATCTGAGACACTGTAGCTAGCCGGATAGCTACGCCGTAGCAGGATAGCTAAGCCGTAGCAGGATAGCTACGCCATAGCAGGATAGCTATGCCGTAGCAGGATAGCTACGCCGTAGCAGGATAGCTACGCCGTAGCAAGCTACACTACGCCTGTTGCTATTCCGCTGCGCTGTGAGCAGGACGCCTGCGCTTTAGCATGAAGGCTATTGATATACCATGATAGCCATTGATACGTGCTCCGCAAGTGGCACGTTAGAACTTGGCTAGTTATCGAACCTGAACTCAGAGTGCGCCGGCGCCGGCTTCCATCGAAGCACATATGCTTGTCTCTTTTTCGCTCCCGATAATTATGACATGCCGTCCTACTTTCACGTGTCATCTATAGTGTGACATTATAATATTAATTTATTCTGTTATCCATTTGTTTAATTATCATTGTATGTAGTCTACTAAGAATATAATAAGTTCCCTAATAAATAATTAAGTTCCCTTCAAAATGGTTGAGCTAAATGGTGCTGATCCATACGTCATGTTCGTGAACGGGCGCCGTCAGTGGGAACTGGTCATCTCTTGGCTGCCACGGCTTATTTTAATTTAATATTGGAATTGTTTTTGTCTCTTTATTACGGACGCTTTTAACGTTCTGCATCGTTCTCACATGCATAATTTCAACATTAATGATGTAACCAATATTTTGAAACCATATTTTGATTTAAAAGAGTGCCATGGAGTTTCTTGCCCGTTCTTCTCCATAGGTACCTACTACGCTTTGGCATGGGCAACTAGCTTCATCTTTCTGACTGACCGACCCCTTGACAATTCAAAAGTGCCTGTAATTGGTTTATTTGAAATAATTGCTTTGAGTTTGAGTTTTGAGTTTGAATAAAATTTCAATATCACCGACATGTCCCATGAATTCTACTTAAATCCTTTACCAAACCAAGTGTGTGCCTTTAAGTGAAGCTATCAAATATACTCGTATTACGTTGATCTCACCGCCGCGTCGGACCATTACTTCTGAAGCTCCAGCTATAAATGTAAGAGAATATAAAAGCTACTAACTTTGTTTCTCTAGATTTGTCTGTATCCCCCAGAGGAGCAGGCAGAGGAATACAGTCCACCCATTTCACCAGTAATATTATAAGTCTCATGTAATAGGTTACTTTAACTGGTTAACTGCCCCGCTGGGTCGCAAGCGCTACTGCTAATCGGGGTTCTGGGCTTCCAGGTCGGGCAAAAGTGTGAATGAGGTTTTCCGTTAGGAATTTATCAATAACAGCCCGGAGTTTGGATGTTGGCGGTGTGATACCCTCGTGCTTCGGTGCGCACGTTAAGCCGTTGGTCTTGTGACTGATCTCTTTCCGGTCGTGGCGGATTTCCGTCCCATCGGACTATGAGAGTGAGGGAAGAGGGAGTGCACCTGTGTCTGGGCACACACTTGTGCACTATAATATCTCCCGCGCGGAAGGTTAGTATTTGGTCTTAGCTGAGATTGGCCGCCATGGGCGAAATTTGGCCAGGAGGACTACTATTAATAGGTTAGGTTAGGTGCGAAAATACGAGCATATGGAACACGGAATATATGCACGTAGCTTCTCTTTGTATGAAAATGTAGGCGAGGATCGTCCACTGTGACACACGGTCACGCTACGCACGGATGCGTATCTGGGAAACAAATAAACTGCGCGGCTAGCGTGGAAAACCTGACCGTGCACATCATACATAGCAATGGACGGTCGACTAATTGCCATTTACTGGGTACAAATTCACACCCCAGGTGCTACAAGAAATAAAAAATTAAAACCTATTTTATCCACCCAAATGAGACCTACATTCAGATTTCGGTGAATACGGCTTGAAGAAGAGGGAGAGAGAGAAACCCTCATATAATTTTGTGTAACCTGAGAATCAAACCCAGGATGCTAAGCAATCGATTTTCCGAAAAAACAAAAGAATTGGTCAGTAATTCTCAATTTGTATATCTTGCGAGAATCCAAACAACTATTTGTAGGCCTTACAAATATTGTTTCTGTGCGGAAATCAAACCCACACTCTGATGTTGACCCTTTGGGCTTGGTTGCCAAACACATTACTACCATTTTATGTCACCACAATCAGTTAAATCTACGTAACATATAGGTTTGTTATTCTTACAAAAATTCTCCTATAATAATAAAGTGTAACACCCTGTATACATAGGGGATGAGAACACGCTGTATCTACGATCAAAACAAGACTATTAGAGCGTGTGTTGTATTCGAGAATGGCGGGATATAAAAACTAAGGAGTTGAGTAAAAGATAACATTATTTTTACAATTATGACGGTGGTAAGGAAACAATAGTTGAAGTGGCGCCCGACGTGGGACTTAAAAGAAAAGTAATATCGCATTCACACAAGATTAAAAAATGGGCCATTCGTCCAGATACACGTTACGAGAGGAAGGAAGACTTACGTCGATAGCAAATGTATTCTCGCGAAAACACTTTTTAGTTTCGTTTCATCATCCCATGTTGGGCGCCACTTAAACGGTAAAGCGTCTGCGGACTGCATTTAAATTTGGACGTACGGAGTTCCGATTTAGTGCCTAAAAAGTATTTTTACAAATATCATGGTAGTAAGAAAAATTATAGTTGAAGTGGCGCCCAACGTGGGACCGAAAAAGAAGTCATGGTTGAAGTGGCGCCCAACACGGGACTAACAAATTATTGTTTTTGCGACCATTCATATCGAAGTAACCTATTACTTCTTCACAAACCTTTTTTACTTTCATTTCAAAATACAAAAATAAATGCTAGGTATTAAAATACTTTTTCTCGGAGAGTGCATGTAAATACGCAGATCTTTGGACATTAACGCGTGGAGTAAACATCAAGTAAATTCGAAGGATTGAAAATACTCGTTTCGCACATAGCAATAGGGAGATAAGATAGGTAGATAGTAAGGGAGATTTTAATAAATAAATTAAAAAGTGTAAAAAAATATACAGTTATAAGACTATATTCATTTCTATGGGTGATACTAATACAGGCTGTAGCAAAAATAAAAAATATATTTTTTAATTGTTTTCGATAAAAAATCTTTGGAATTAATGTTTAGTCCACGTTACCACGGACGTAAAATTATCGCGGCGGGCTTTTTTCGCGCACTGGATTTTCAACGCACTGCTTAGCGCCGTGAGTTGAAAATCCAACAGTGTCTTTTTTCAACGAGCTGTGATGCACTCTGTTGGATTCTCAATGCTCGGTTCAACCCCGAGAATCGAAAATTCAGTGCGCGCTAAAATCGCGCCGCGATATTTTTACGTCCGTGCAAACGTGGTCTTACTCCGCGCGTTCCTGCCAGGGCCACTTGATAAGCGTTACTTACATAAGTACAACCTGAATTGCTTTACCAAATTCACAGCAAATGTCTGACCATAACTCGCTACTCTAATGCACTTAATAAAATCAATTCTTTCCCTGGGCCTGCAGTCTCGACATAAATAGCGACAAAAATCTGTCGCTAAGTCGTATCGATGTCAAATTTCTTTAATAGATTTTCAACCTTATGCTTTGGAAATAAAGTTGAAAATCTGTTAAAGGAATTTGACATCGATACGACTTAGCGACAGATTTTTGTCACTACCTAATGTCGAGACTGCCGGCCCTGGTACTTCATTAACGGCACCACTATGTAAGGGTCTATTAACTGCTCCCAAATTACGAAATTTACATGAAAAAAAAAAAATGATTTTGTTTTTTACTTTCTTCTTTGACATAATCTTCACATTATTTGACATTATATACCTCTAATTCTTATTTCAAGTCTTTACTTATGGCTTTTGTAAACAGGATTTTAATTCGGATTTGTTGCAGTTGTAATGGCAATCATTTCATTTGGTTTAAATAGGCTTTCATTTTTATATAGATTCTTCTATATTTTGTAAATGTGAGAACGTTGTAGGCCTAACTTGTAGACTGTAGATTAGTAGACCTTTTTTTTTAAATATTTTGTTGAGTGCCTGTTACTTGTTGACAGGCCTACACTGTCCTCCCACTATCAACACTGTCATTTGAAACATTGTAAAAGCCCCTTATTTTTAAAAGAGTAACCATGGAGTTTCTTGCCGGCTCTTCTCCATAGGAAACAACCAATTGGAACCGTGCACCTAGCTTCTGACGTTTCATAAGTGCCCATGTTGGTTTATGTGAAATAAAATATTTTGATTTGATTTGATTTGAATTCAACTCCACCGTTTTTCTAGTCTAATCTTACTTTTACGTTCAAAGTTCGAGCTAGCAATTGCTATCGTACATCAACATAATACAAACACATAGCTTTGCCGTTTCTTTTTATTTAGATACAAGTATATACCCTTACAGTCTCTGGAACTGTCTAAGTTTAGATAAAAATATATTTAATGGGTTTTTTCGCTCAATAAAATGTATGAGTGGAATTGAATGTATGAAAGACTGGAGCTGTACAATTTTTTATTTTATTTTTTATTTTTATTGAATGAATGAATGAATAGATGTATATACGAGTAAGTATATTTATTGTAAAACGAAATATTTCTTACTCACCTAGTTTAATACCTAGATAATTAATTCAGGTATGTATCAGTGTTTTAGTTGGTTCAATACAAAATGTATCTAGGCAACTGCATTTGATAACTATTTGGCATGCTAGTTTGGATTATATAAAAGCGGCTCGATTTTGGACAGAATACGTCAAAACATTTTTTTTTTTTGGTTTAAGTATACACATTTTTTTTAAGCTGACCATTGTACGCAAGTTCCGTAAAACGAATTAGTCAGTGTTAAAATCACTCTTAACACAGTCCTATCAAGCACAGAGAGCCTGGACAAGTGACAACCGTTTTCAAGGCGTGTCGTGTTTCTAAAACGACTTTCAACAGTGTCAGCGCGGGGAGCAATGAAAGAGTGGAGTGTATTTTAGGCAATGGTTTATCACCGAGCTTATTACTAATTATAAACTTTCCCGGACAAACAGTAATTAATATAGATTAAGAGAGGAGAATCGTCCGTCGCGGTGGAGTCCGTTGAAGCGAGTGATCGTTGGGCTGAGCCGTGTCGCAGCCGCGCCGCGCCTTGCCGATGTCGCGTTGATCACGCGCAAGTTGTTGGGGTCGATTCCCAACAACAGGATCGACATAAGCTTTTCGGTAGCTTATGTAATTCTAATACATTGTTTTACTTTTCTATCATCGCTATCTCTGACAAAATGTCACTTTGTCTAGGCCCTCAGGACGGTAGCATCCTATTTTGGTATGAAAGGCCAACTGAATGGCATATTGAATGAATGATTGAATGATACTCACTCTGAAGCTGATGGCGCCGCTGCAGTTCACATCAAACGCTTTGAACACATAATGGGCATAGAGCGCAGAATCTGGAACAAAAAAATGTAAAGCCAATAAGATTAATTTAATTAACTGATCAAAAATTTACTAGGTGTTGCTTAAATACATTCTTAGACAAATATTGAGAAAAACTAAATATCAATTCAGGCTATTGCAGACCACTGCTGTACAATCACGAGCATAAATATATTACTATGGACAGCTCGACAGTAATATCTGATTTCATGATTCATCCATTAATATATGACGGCAAATATATGTGAACATTTGTGGAAGGCATATACACGAGGCAGCACAAATATCTGACATCGAAGGAACACCAAAAATATCTGACGAGACAAGCGACGCCAAAATCGTTTCAGAAATAATAATATGTGTCAATGTAATATTAACATACATGTCTTGCGTCATAAATATCTGCCTACTCAGTTAAATTAAAAAGAACGTGATACCTCGCTGTGATCGAAAATATCGGACATCACTTTGGCAGCATACAAATTTGACAGATTAAAGTTTCAAGTTTTCTTCTTTATCGCGATCAGTGCCTACCGTCTATGGGGGAAGGGGGCTTAAAGCAAGTCTTATCGATATTATTGTATATTCATATTCGTTTATTTGCGTTCCACAAGGTAAAACAAAGAAGTTAACAAAAGGCTTAGAGCTAAAAGATATTGTTTGCTACCTAACTATAAACTAACATATTTCTTAAAGTAAAATATCTAAAACGTAGTAACTAAAATTTAAAAATTAAAATTTTAAACTGAGCAATTCAACTCGGATAAAAAGTTAATAACAATAAAATAAATAATAATATAATTAGTCAGCTGTTTTCATAAAATACTTACTATTATTACATGTAGATAAAGTTATATTTAGGTAATTATTACAAACAGTTATTTAATAAGAGAACATACTTTGTTTTTTATGATTACAAACTAATTACACAGGTCAACAAAATTTGACGAACACTCTTAGCCAGAAACCAGACTATACTTTTCCGAAGGATTTTGACGCGCTGAATTCGAATCTGGCCTTAAAATTGCTCTATCACGTCAGGGTATCGAGATATCCTAACCTAAAAGTGCAAAAAATACAGTTTTTTCTCATTTTTGAGGTTATGTAGCACGGCCGATCCTAGTTATTTTCAAAAATAATTGATAGCATCTCAACAGACTAATCTTCTTCTTTAAAATGACGTTGAGTTTACTCAAATATCTTTTTTTTTCGCTGAGATATCGCATTTTGAAATGTTCATATACGTGGATTAAACTTGTTCTACCCAGAGTTGGGTGGGTTAGTCTGCTTAGGGGTTGTTGGGGGTGGTTATTCAGGGTTGTAAGGGTTTGTGGGCATGAGATTCATCAGGGTTAGAGTGGGCTGACCTATCTATGCTTGAAAACTTTTATATTTGATTTTCAAAAAAACATTGTATTTACTTGCAACGAGATCAATAGACTATGTGTATGAATTCTCAAACGTAGAAAAATCCACGTACAAGAAAATTTCAAAATGCGATATCTCAGCGAAAAAAAAGATATTTCAGTAAACTCAACGTCATTTTAAAGAGGAAGACTAGTCCTTTGAGATGCTATTAATAATTTTTGAAAGAAAATAGGGTCGGCCGTGCTACATAACCTCAAAAATGAGAAAAAAACGGTAGTTTTTGCACTTTTAGGTTAGGATATCTCAAAACCCCGACGTGATAGAGCAATTTTGAAACCAGATTTGAATTCAGCGCGTCAAAATCCTTCGGAAAAGTATAGTCTGGTTTCTAGGTTAAAATTTTGTCGGCCTGTGTTATTAATGAAGAGATCAGTTTTACGTGTATCAATTTATACTCACTGCCATGAGGAAAGAACTTAGCATAGATGTCTTTAAAAGACTCTTCTTGAACTACACCTTCAGGACACTCCTGCAACAAAGAAAAAACAACATTAGGTCTGAGTTTCACTACCACGTCTCGATCACAAGAGCGACTACAAAGCAAACTGGTTTAATTTCCGGTTCCGCCAAAATTTTGCAGGGTTTTAAGACGGAACCTCCAGGGTAGCCCGCGTAATTCAAATTTTCTTACGTTTTTTGCAATTTGCAGGTTACTGTCAGGTTGTATTTTGATTAAAATATGATTCGCGACCGTAACAATTATGGCTTTACAGAATTATAATCATTAAAATCAGCAATACATCTCTCTAACTTGATATTACTGTATTGAATGATTATTTCATGAAATCATGGCATTTGACGCCAATTCTAACAAAGGAGTTGTATTGCTGATTCTAATGAAGTTCTGACCAGTAGTTTTTGAGTTATCCTTAATACTGCGTATTTTTTCCACTTAGTTTATATTGATGATGTTTTAATAATTTCCTGTCACGGTTATTTTCATATCAAGTAGTGGTTTACGAATGTGTGTGGGGCAGGTACCACAACTTTTTACAAAAAAACAACCGGCTTAAAAAAAAAGACACAAAAAAACGTGGAAAATAACTTTAATTTCGGAAGTCGGTGGCCAAAAACGAAAATACACAACCAAAGACACCGACTTCCGAAATTAAAGTTATTTTTCACGTTTTTGTTTTTTTTTTTTGGAAGGCGGTTGTTTTATTTTATACAACTGTTAAAGAAAGACAGTTGTGATTTTAATAGGCGGACAATTTAGTTGGTAGTCAACTTGCTTAACACAAAATTTCCCCGACGTTACAAGCCTCCCTATAATGTAAAAAGTTCCCTATTGTTACATGTCATAGGTACCTACTATGGTTATATATATAGCTATTGATTATATATATGGGTTGTCTGTTGGGAAACTGATAACAATGGGAGGGTATTCGTACCCCTTGCTTGTGAGGTGCAAGTTGTTAGCGATATTTTTGGGCAAATATTATTATTAAGGGGCATCCTTAGCTGTAGCTTGCCAAATTCTTTTAATATTTTTTTTTTGCAAATTGCAGCTCTGTTTAACGTCAAAATCTCAACACCTCTTTATGCCAGCACAGTCGGTCAAAAAGTGACACGCTATAGAAGCGCTTCCGACTCGCGGCTGTAGGAATTATATATTTAGAAAGAAAAAAAAAGTATTTATTGGGGCTCGCACAGGATTATCACAAACTAAACTAAACTATTTACTGAATAATAATCATAAAATTCATATTAATTGTCATACTTTTGAAATTTGTTCCACCTAAGAATTTTCATATGAAATATTGTGACAAATTAGAAAAAAAAACACGCAAAATTTAAAAAAAGCATCTTTAAAATAAATCTGAGCCGTCGCGGGACGCCTGGCATATGGGAAATATCGAAATTATTTTGTATAGAAAATATAGCGTGGCGACACTTCGCCATGGCACGCGTCGCCACGCCAGCAATCGGTTTTACCCGCGGCCATAGATATTTCACATCAAAAAACGATTTCTGCTTATAGAGGTATGAGGAACAGGGTGTAAAGTTCACTCATACTCTATGCAGAAGGGAGGATCCTCCGACCAGACGGGTGTCGTGTCTGGTGGGGCCAACGTTTCTCGTGTAGAATTCGCGACGCCCCCGCAAGGGGGCGTGGCGAGCGGTGCCAGGGCGCTTTGCCCTCCGGCCGCGGGAGCAAATATAGAGGACCCGTAACTACGGGCCCTTCGTGGTGTGCGCAACAGTGGCTTGCGGCAATGTTGAGAGCGCGTAGCGGGGCCAACGTTTGATATCGGGACGTTGTATATATGCTAGTTGCGCGGTAAACTCTGCTTGCGCGATGCAGGATTTTGCGTGACGTGTAGCTCGCATGTGGCGATGTAGATACCGCTACATGCTATTTCCTCAAATATCAAAATTCAACAATTATACAAAATCGCTACCGCCCATGTGTCAAACCACACATACTCGCTCGCATGTCAAAACAGCCCCACATCGCAACGGAAGCGCTTCTATAGCGTGTCACTTTTTGACCGACTGTTCTGGCGTAGAGGTGTTGGGATTTTGACAATGTGTCGCCCGTATTTCATGAATGCTATAACTAAAAGGTCGCGTTGTCTGGCAGTGCTTTTAGGGTTTCGTAACTATGTATATACCAAAAACAGAACACATTTTTTTTTTTTTTTTAATTCATTTTTAAAGGGCTTTGTCGTACATGCGATAATGTCGCCCTGGTAAGCTTAACAAAATCATACTAATCTCTATTTAACTTAACCTTAGCATAGCAAGTTTGTAAAGTATTCCAGCTGCATAAGAAAGTGGCTCAGCTAGAATACTATTACAGTAATCTATCTCTCTAACCCTACAATCTAAGCTATTTCTGAATTCCTCGTTGCGGACACATTCGATTAATATGTGATAAACGTCATCAACGGAATTTAAACAAAAATCACAATAAGTCGTTGTTGTTTTTGCCATTAGGTATAAGAACTTAATACACGGAATGTGTCCGGAACGAAGTCTTAGTGCGATAACAGTATCACATCTGTTCAACAGCTGATTATCTATCCACGGTGAGTTCAATGGATGCGGTTGGATCGTTTTGTACCAGATTCCTTTTTCTGGTGATCTTTTATTGAAGTACTCCTTCCAAAGCGAATAACAATCCTGTTTGATATTAGGTATAAGGTTAGTAAAGTAAGGAGAAAAGTTTACAGGAATTCCATCACATATGGCCTGCTTGGCTAGTAAATCAACAATATCGTTGCCTCTTATTCCGATATGTGATGGAATCCATTGAAGAACCCTCTTCCTCTCATTATTTCGTCATGACCATCTATCCGGACGAGGGGGGTCTAGACTCTAAGAACAAAGTCCGTAGTTTCGGCGAAAGTTACGGGCTTCTTCTACACCTTATCACCTACGGACATAAGATTAGTTTGGGGCCCGAACTAACAATTAATGACAAAACGATTTGACAGTTGTCTTTAGTCCCGTGCGGTAAATGCGTAACACACTAACAGTAGGAATGGCTTTAATTTTTACAGTTCAACAACATTCATTGCGTTATTTACGTTGTTGAGCAGACAAATTTTTCGAACATATGAAGGAATGGATTAATCATAGGCTCCAAAATGATTCAGATTGTAATAGACACTATGTTACGCAATTAGGGTGCCGATGTGTTTTTACCCGTGCAAAAATGTTAATTAGTCGGGAGTAGGGATCATTTAGAAGTATCGAACTGCTTTCAGACGGACCCGTATCTTCTTTCATGGCCGTAAGAGCGGCCAACCCGTCATACTTTTCATACAAACGCTCGTACGTGATTATGGCGTTATAACACATCTTTCACTGATATTTTCGAATTAATTGGTGTCTTGTGTACTTTATCTAGGTTTCTATGCAAACAAAAATTCCAAATTTGGAGAAACAAATTCAGTATAAGCCTCCAAAAATCAGTTTTTTGCACAAATTTTACCTGAACTTTGGCCGTTCATAATGTACTCATAAATTGTAAAAGTAAAGAAAACATCATCATAGAAACGTCGCACACGTAATGAAGATTCTAAATGACAAACATATTTTTCATAAATTTGTATGACTTTTTCAAAAACACGTATTTCCTGCAACAAGTTTTGTGAAATCTCCGCGCGCCAATTTTCGTTCGATGTTATCGCGTTCTCACTCTTGCTTCTTGTTTCAAACATTGCGTTGGATGAAACAACAAGCTTTTCAATCATGCTCGCGTTGACGATAGACGGACCGGGAAGGGCTCTCTTAAAGAGTAGGCCCCGAGACAGCCATTTTACTCGAATACTTTGAGCACAATGTCGATGAAAATTGAAAGAAGGTGGATTCTAATCAATGGTGTAGTGATATTAAGTAAGACTGTCCATGAAGTTTCTTGCTCGTTCTTCTCCATAGAGTGGTAGGTACTGTAGAGGTTAAAGCCTATTTGGTGCTTTCATGCAACCTGCCAGTCCGGTAAAGGTTAATAGAAGAAATCGCTCATTTGGAGAAAGAACGACGTAAATGTAATTTTTCCCAAAATGAGTTGTCCATACATATCGTGCTCGAAAAAATTTTCAGAGGAGCAGAGGCGTGAAATATTTAGCGTATAATATTTAATATGGTTTTCGAATTTATCAACATTTCAGAACGAAACGGTAACAGATTCCAAAATAAAAAAAAAACGTCTTTAAATCACTCTCCTATAAAATTTTAAAAGCAGTAGTTACGTCGTTGTTTCTCCAAATGAGCGAAATATAAAACAAATCCGTAAAATACGTGATAATGCGTTCCTTGCGAAGCATGTGTGGTGTGACTATGAATGAAAGGCTGAGGAATGATGCGATAAGGCAACGGTGCGGTTTAAAAGAAGATGTAGTGACAAACATTTAAAGAGTATGCTTAGATGGTTTGGTCATGTTGAGAGGATGAATGAAAGGCGACTAACAAAACTTATTTACAAGGCAGATGTGAGTGGAAACGCCAAGAAGGGACACCCTAGGAGGACATACAGTGACCTTATTGGTGATGTCCTTCAGAAAGGTCAGGTGCGTCGTACTCGCAACCGGCGTGCGTGTATGACCAGACGTATGAATGTAAGCGAGGCCAAAGGAGTTTGTGAGGATCGTAGCAGGTGGCGTTCTATAGTTTCTGCCTATCCCCATGGGAAGAGGCGTGAGTTTATGTATGTATGTATAAGACAAATATTGAGATAAAGTTTAAGATTAGAATAAAAACATGTATGCGTCAGATTTGGCTGACAAGACAAGTCACGAGATGAAAAATATAAAAAAATGTGTTAACATAAAACGATCCCCTAATAATTAATTATTCTATATGAAATATATTGTTTCATTGATGTAGGAACCTCTACTACTACAAATGAATGGGCAAATTCATATTTGTGACTGACCGACTCCTTGACAATTTAAAAGTGCCTGTAAATAGTTTAATTGAAATAAATGTTTTGTGTTTGACTACGATAAAATCCTTAGGGTTAGCGCTCCCCATACATTTTACCGAGGAATGAAAAAATCTATGCACCTAAGCGTGTGGACTTTGGACACCTTAATTTAAAAAAAGAAACAAGTGTTTTTGTTCGGATATGGGATATTTTTGGCAACAACCGCGGAAATAACTTTGTTTTTTGTAGCTTATTCCAGAAATAATATGAAGTACAAACGTATTTTTGAATTCTGTTCGATAATTTAAAGAATCAGTTAAATACCTCCCTTTTAAGAATCTCCACTCGCACTTGTTATTTTTTACAAATATTTTCTCTCTTTTTTAAGCTATTGCATAGCTTTTATCTCGGGCTTTGAGCGCGGCGACCGAATCAAGAAATTCCGTAACGAAAATAAAACCTAACACCCCCCACTCCGCCTACCACGTAGCTCTGCCGAGCGTTCGCTTAACGTGTATGTATATGGTACGACTGTACTTGAATTAATATCAAAGAAAAAAGAAAACTGCATATATAAAAATAAATAAATAATTATAATTGCATAAGTTGATAAAAAATGCTATGCAATAGCTTTACCGCGGCAGTCCCCGAGTGCGACACGTGTTTTTTTTTTTTAATAATCTTTCTTTATTCATGAATATGAGACAACCATACAGACTAACTCAATAATAACGTATTAATAAGCACAGGATAGACAAAAAACGTTTAAAGTTATTTTGACAAGAAAATTTAGGCAGATCAACAGTTGGAGAATGCGAAATGGTATATTGTAAAAAATGGTTTGGTTGTCTTTGGACTGATTCGTGCTATCCTCTCGTACTAGTATAAAACTGTATCACGAGCGGATAGTCTTCCTCAACCTTAGAACAACAGATTCCCACATTATAAATACATTGACATAAATATTTACTTTGTAAAATAGTATATTATTTTAATTATTGTGAATGTAAAGACTATGTAGATCATTGTAGTTTTTTCTTTCTTAATTAGTTTTAATCATAGTCTGGCAGTTTGAGTAATTTATGCGGCCTACCCAAATGTCCTTTCTTTGGTATTGTTCGTCGAATCGTTGAGCTCCTTAAGTTTTGAGTTGAGCTGCACGATTACTGACAAATGCGTGCACTGACTGGACAGGTCCAGTCATTGTGTGTGGTTTTTCCTCAAAAGACCATTTCAGACTTAAATCTACATGGTCTTCACATGATCTGACCAAGATTATGTCTGGACTTTAAAAGAGACTGTGACCTCTGAGTTTGTTTCGGCCTTTCTTCTCAGAGTAGTCAGATAGGAAACGCCGACCTCATCTAGTTTTAAAATATGATTGACGTGGAAAAGTATTTGTACAAACCTACTTACAGAAATAAAATCATTTATCACAAGGTTCCAGTTACAAGTCACACAGTTAATTAATCAGATTAATTACATACTGTATAGGTAACAAATCATAGTACACTTATATTAATTATTATATCATTGTCTCAACCTCTCCGAACAAACGAAGAGACACGTACAATATCTATTTTGGGCAGCATTTCAAGTAAAGCCGAGCTTACATCAGCGGGAGTGCCTTTCGACGTCGCTCATGTGTCCGCAGCCGACATTGTAAGTGTTATGACACAATTTTCTTCAAAAATACGATTTTTCGGCGTGTTTTGGTTGTAGTTCTCACTTTTAGAAAGAAAAGCGAGCAATTTAAAGCAATTAGTGGCACGAAATTGCACAATCTGTCAGTGCATTGAAATAGCCCAGTCATGCTTCATTATCATCATCATTTATTTCCTGGTAAAGTGGGGCTACCTCGACGGAACGGCAGCTGGATGTGGATGTGGAGCTATGTCGCAAACTAAGCTCCAACTTCTATCTTGCCCTCTGTGTCCCAAAACTTGCAGTCAAAGTGACCTCTGCGCTGCCACCGATGAAGCCATGGAAGAGGCGAAGTTTTGGGCCAACAAAATATGAGATAAGTCGTGCCAGCGACACGAAGAAGAAGATCATCATTTTAGCCGAAAATCGTCCACTGCTGGACATAGGCGTCCTCCAAACACCGCCACATCGAGCGGTCCTGTGTTTCTTGCATGCAGCGGCATTCCTGCGTCTTCAGACGGTCATCGGTCCGCTATGTGGGAGGCCATCCAACGCTGCACCTTCCAGTACTCTGTCGCCACTCCAGCACCCCTATTGAACTCAAACTCAAACTCAAAGCCTTTATTTCAAATAAACCAATTACAGGCACTTTTGAATTGTCAAGGGGTCGGTCAGTCAGAAAGATGAAGCTAGTTGCCCATTCCAAAGCGTAGTAGGTACCTATGAAGAAGAACGGGCAAGAAACTCCATGGACACTCTTTTAAATCAAAATATGATTACAAAATATTGGTTACATCATTCATGTTGAAATTATGCATGTGAGAACGATGTAGAACGTTAAAAGCGTCCGTAATAGAGACAAAAACAATTCAAAAATTAAATTAAATTAAAATAAGCCGTGGCAGCTAAGAGATGACCAGTCCCTTCTGAAGATATTGTGATTGATAGTGATGAGTAACACTATCAATCACAATCGGAATAATTTTGAAGAATTTTACTAATCCATTGCTCCATACTATAGAGGTATGCGGAACAGGGTGTAAAGTTCACGCATATCTCTTTTACCATTCTCCCCACCACGCTGTTGTTCACTCCCTTTTCTTGCACATCATTCCTCACACCATCCATCCATATTTTCTTTGGCCTTCCTCTCCCTCTCCAACCATCAACATTTGTGTTCATCACTCTATTAGGTTTTGGATCGACATAAGCTATCGAATAGCTTATGTCAATTCTGTGGAAAGTAATTGCAGAAATACGGAACACTTTGAAAGCAATGGGGGCTATCATTTGTGTGCTCACCAGTTGGCGCCACTGGCGAGTAAGGTCCTGTCAGTACCTTTATTTGATGTTTTGGATATGTTTAAGTACCGACAAATTCATATTTTGTTTATTTTATTACATTTTAAGACTTCAAATGAATATCTAGATTACAATGTTTCTAAATTGGCAAGCATGAAGCATAAAAATATTATTCTTGCTTCAAGTGTTAGCAAATTAGTTCCTCACTTTTTACTTAAAGTCTTAAGCCATAATCAATCAGGAATGGCACAACCATTACAACAATTATGAATCATTCGTTAAAATCCGTGATAAAAATCCCGCAAACAGTGAACGTTCAGTACATATTTTGACATCTAGAGACCTTACTCTATTCTAGCGCCTCTAGAGGCGAACTCAAGCGCGATAGCCCTCATTACCACTTGTCTAAGCCCTCTCATGGACAGTCAGACTCCCTACCACCATGCTGTCTGGCTAATATTTTTGAGAAATATTTAACTGATCGTCTAAAAACGTATTGACCTTGTAATGACGGACACTTTTTAAAATTAATGAACCTCTAAAAAGTTTTTGCGCTTCTAGTAATGTACTTTTTTAAAATAATTGAGCCCCTTATTAACTGTCTGGCCTTTTCTCACAATTGGTCGCAGTAACTAAGCTAGGGCACGCCGACCGCCGGATTAGGTTAGGTTGGAACTGTGACCAATCGCGCGCGAGCCGAGCGAGCGAAGCAAGCGGTGCCGCCGTAGCGGCCGGCGAGGGCAAATTCCAAGTTGGTCGCAGTTACTTGGCTATTGCACGCCTCATAAGCGAAGCGCGTGAGGTAGTGCTCTACTCTCGCCTTACAAGGAACAAGTAATTCCTTGAGCTAAAAATGTCTCTATTTACTTCATATCGCACTTGTAGAAAAATATTCACACACAAACGTCAAGAAAAACACTAGTTTCAACACTCATGTTATTTTGCTATTTAAAATAATAAAAAAACTGTTTAAAAAAAATATTCTGTGTCTGTATGTATGGATCCTGACGTGGTCACTATAACTCCCGAAAAACTTAACTAACTAATCGAGTCCATATTTTTTTTTTAACGCTTCAGTATTATCGAAAACTAAATCCTTTCGAAAATCACGGTCTAATTCAATGTAGTTTAATTGTAATTGGTAATAAGTATATTTTTTTATAGAATTGAATGAGATTATGAGGTGTGCACTTTTGGATTTTCCAATATTTTATTATTATTTTAGGACTACAAAATAGTTTTTTTTTTGAGGTTCCAAAAAGAGGGGCAATCGTTATATTAGAGTGATCAATAATATTTGTAGAAAAGAAAAATGGGGATTATTTGCATAATCATAATCAGCCTATAATGTTCCCACTGCTGGGACACAGGCCTCCTCTCTGTGAGAAGGAATTATTTTAATGAATAATAAGGAATTATTAGAGGATCGATTAAGTACATGTGCCTATTTATTACCATGGCATGAGCAATCCTCATTTGGAGTCGAACTGTCGATTGTAC
The DNA here is from genome assembly GCA_917490735.1 of Dryobotodes eremita. NCBI lineage: Eukaryota > Metazoa > Arthropoda > Insecta > Lepidoptera > Noctuidae > Dryobotodes > Dryobotodes eremita. Next base: position 10,795,204 of record OU823269.1, on the reverse strand, counting down.
GAAAGAAGAAACAGTAACTCTTCAGTTAGCACAAAGTTTTTCATTCCAGTCTTACCAAGGGATATCATGTTACCCAGTAGCTGGGTTGTTGAGGTCAGATTATCGCTCCATGTAAAATATTGGTATTCAGCTGCATCCGGTTAGGTTAAAGTCAGTTACAGAACTTAGCGATGGAAAGTTCAAAACCTACATCAAACGTATCCTTATCAAAAATGCATATTATAAGATTAAAGACCACGTTGAAGACAAGGAAGTTTGGCAATAATTCCTTCTGCACATGTGGCGTCCCGGTACTTCATTAACGGCACCACTATGTAAGGGTCTATTAACTGCTCCCAAATTACGAAATTTATTTGAAAAAAATTTAGTTTTTTTTTGTTTTTTACTTTCTTGTTTGACATAATCTTCACATTATTTGACATTATATACCTCTAATTCTTATTTTAACTCTTTACTTATTGCTTTTATAAACGGGATTTTAATTCAGATTTGTTACAGTTGTAATGGCAATCATGTCATTTGGTTTAAATAGGCTTTTATTTTATATAGATTCTCCTATATTTTGTGAATGTGAGAACGTTGTAGGCCTAACTTGTAGACTGTAGATTAGTAGACATTTTTATATATGTATATATATATATTTTTTTATATATTTTGTTGAGTGTCTGTTACTTGTTGTCACGCCTACACTGTCCTCCCATTATCAACACTGTAATTTGAAACATTGTAAAAGCCCCTTATTTTTAAAAGAGTAGCCGTGGAGTTTCTTGCCGGCTCTTCTCCATAGGAAACAACCAATTGGAACCGTGCACCTAGCTTCTGACGTTTCATAAGTGCCCATGTAGGTTTATGTGAAATAAAATATTTTGATTTGATTTGATTTGAGACTGAAAGCCGACCCCAAGTCCCCAACACAGTTGGGAGAAGGATAGGAAAATGATGTTGCGTCGTTTTTAGCCCAGCCTTCAATAGTGTGAATTTGGCTAGGTTTATTAATTGTAAATTAGATTATGAAGCCTTACTAATAAGTTGTAAATGAGATTAATTTGTCTTTCATTTGTATTGCTTCTGTAACTGTTGTTTGGCCCGCAGGTGCATTAAGTAAATGATAAATGATTTTTATTCCTGTAAGTAGGTTTGTACACACGGCTACATTTCAAGCTATACATTCCCAGTATAAGCTGACCTCTCATTGTACAGAAATTCTATACAACGCGAGATCAGCTTATACTGGAAATGGCTTGCTTGGTATGTAGCTGTGTGTACAAACACTTTTACACATCAATCATATTTAAAAAAAAACACTATAAAGTGAAAAATAACTTTAATTTCGGAAGTTGGTGTCTTTGGATCAGTATTTTAGTTTTTTGCCAACTACTTCCGAAATTAAGAGCGGCCAACCCGTCATACTTTTGATACAAACCCTCGTACGTGATTATGACGTTCTAACACATCTTTCATTGAAATTTTTGAAGTAATAAGTATTTTATGCACTTTATCTAGGTTTCTATGCAAGCAAAAAAACAAAATTTGGAGAAACAAATTCAGTATAAGCCTCCAAAAATCTGCTTTCTTGCACAAATTTTACCTGAACTTGTACTTTTTTAATGTACTCATAAATTGTATAAGTAAGGAAAACATCGTCATAGAAACCTCGCACATGTAAAGGAAATTCTACATGACAAACATTTTTTCCAAAAACTTGTAAGGATTTTTCAAAAACACGTATTTCCTGAAACAAGTTTAGTGAAATCTCTGCGCGCCAATTTTCGTTCGATGTTATCACGTTCTCACTCTTGCTTCTTTTTCAAACATTGCGTTGGATGAAACAACAAGATTTTCAATCATGCTCGCGTTGACGATAGACGGACCGGGAAAGGCCCTCTTAAAGTAATTTTTCACTCTGTAGTGTTTTTTTTTGGAAGTCGGTTGTTTTTTTGTAAGTCTTCTCAGTCTCTCACTTTTTAGTGAGTCAGTTATTAATTTATCTAAGTTACATTTACAAAAATATATTTGGGGACGTTAATTGTTGAGAAGTTCTCCTGGTAAAAACCAGAAGAACTGGAGCTGATGGTGATGCCACCATCAGCTCCATTTCACCATATGCATTGTGACGAGCATAAATTGCTTAGCAATCATAAATCGCAACCCGTGAAATGCTTATTATTGAGTAGTTCCGGTGGCTACCTCTGGCCTTCATCATCAGGTCCACTTCACGTATGGTGTTTTCCGAGAGCAAATGCACGAGTTACTATAAAAAATACCCAAATCGCCATAGGTGTGCCTATAAAATTTGAGGATTTCCCTCGATTTCCATGGGATTCGCTCATCAGATTCTGACTTGGTGACAATGGGACCATCTCGAGAGCATACCCTTCTGAACAAAATAATAATTTTATTTTCAAAATCGGTTTTCAATTGACGAAGAAATCGGTGAACATATATATAAAAAAAACACGTGTGGCACTCGGGGACTGCCGCGGTAAAGCTATTGCATAGCATTTGTTATCAACTTATGCAATTATAATTATTTATTTATTTTTTATTTATGCAGTATTTTTTTTTCTTTGATATTAATTCAAGTACAGTCGTACCATATACATACACGTTAAGCGAACGCTCGGCCGAGCTACATGGTAGGCGGAGTGGGGGGTGTTAGGTTTTATTTTCGTTACGGAATTTCTTGATTCGGTCGCCGCGCTCAAAGCCCGCGATAAAAGCTATGCAATAGCTTAAAAAAAAAGAAACATACATACAGCCGAACATTATAACCTCCTCCTTTTTGGAAGTCGGTTAACTAGATGAGGTCGGCGTTTCTTATCTGACTACTCTGAGAAGAAAGGCCGAAACAAACTCAAAGGTCAGTTGTTATGGTACCTAATTTTTTTAATTGACCTAGATATTATTTAAAATGAAGAATAGAGTAAAATACTCTTTACTCTGAAAACCATATAAATTGCAGTCAGTTGGTGACACCATGGGGGTGCTCTTATCGATAAAAGTGATCTTTTTAATAACAACACATGTATGAAAAAGATTCGGCCAAGTGCGTGTCAAATCACGCACAGTGAAGAGTTTCGGAGTGGGGATGAATGTTTACGCATGCGCAGTATTGATTTTACCGGCCGCAAAAATAAGTTTGCGATGTAATTAATCAAATATTTGCTAAATATATGTCGGAAATAAGTTAAATCAATCGTTTGACTTTGACTAATCGGGACGCCAGCGCCACCAGGTGGCGCTCGACAGAGTCTATAACGCTAAAGCTTGACCAGAGTAAAGAAGAGTTTATTGCTGGCGGTTAAGCAGTGAATACGTTTAGAAACTGTCGCGCGGTCTGTATAGTTATGTCGTGTACCTACAGTGTGTGATTCGGTAGTGTAATTAATTTGTTCGAAAATTATAATTTGATTTGAACTGCAAATGGTTTTTCTATTGCTCAATAACCAACACTACCCATAGTACGCCCATAGTAGTTAAAATATGGCCGATAATAACGAGAGAGAATTACCTTCACCGTCATATATGACGATAATTAGTTTATTTTATAAAATAAACTAATTATTTGCACGAAAAAACTATTTTTATTAATTAAGTTACTAAATCGCATCGCATTGCAAATGTATTATGTAACTCGAATTATAAGCAGTTTCTTCGTTCAAATATTTATACTGTCTTCTAATAAATAGTAAAATCAACCTAGGAACTATTATTTGAATACAATGGAATGCGTATATACACGTGATTATTGCATTTTTAAGGCGGAACCTTCAGAGTAGCCCGCGAAATTCAAATTTACTTACGGTTTTTGCAATTTGCAGGTCACTGTCAGGTTGTATTTTGATTAAAATATGATTCGCGGTCGTAACAAATATGGCTTTACGGAATTATAATCATTAGAATCAGCAATACATCTCTCTGAGTTCATATTACTGTATTAAATGATTATTTCATGAAATCATGACATTTGACACCAATTCTAACTTAAGGAGTTGTCTTGCTGATTCTAATGATTATAATTCTGTGAAGCCATATTTGTTACGACCGCGAATCATATTTTTATCAAAATACAACCTGACATTGACCTTCAAATTGCAAAAAACGTAAGAAAATTTGAATTTCGCGGGCTACCCTTACGCTTCCCCCTTAATGATTTTCATAGTTCTCATAATGGTGATGTTTACCGCCAAGTATATCGGAAACTTGACACTTTAGGGTACCATAATTACTTGTCATTTTTTGTTTGTTTATGTATCTCCTACCCATTAATACCACATTTACCGTGCAGCAGAATCTTTGACAAAAAAAAACAAAATGGCGGCGGGTGGATACGCCAGCTTCCATAGAAAAATATTGGCGCCCTTTTCATCGATATACTGCATTTAGTCTCCGAGTAAAATCGCTGTAAAATGACGAAATTATTAGGTTTCCGTTTTTGTCATTTGGCTACGGAACCCTAAAAACTGCTGAAGAAGTGAAACATAATTCTAAAGGCTTAGGTTTTCTCGTGTATTATATAACATTACTTCGTCAACATAGGTAAAGTAGATTAAAATATGTGTATCTATTATTCACGCTGGTTAAAAGATTACTCAAACAAACTTAATGAAATTGACAAGGGCCCACCTCGCAAGCTTTTATAATCAAATGAAAAAAGAATCATGATAAATCGTTCTTAAAATCTCGGTAAAACCTGCGTACATACCTACCTATTGGTCAATTAATAATTTACAGTTGGTATAGTACTTTTATCTCATGAAGCGACGCGCGCTTTACTTGTGGTTACCAAGTGTACACACACGCTGTGAATGTGTGTGTAAGCGCAGGAGCTGTCGGTACCGTCCGAGACAATGGCGAAGTCGGAAGTGTGTGTGTGTGTGTGAGTGCGTGTGTGAGTGAGAGGGTGTGTGTGTGCGTATATGAGTGAGGGTGTGTGAGTGTGTGTGCGCGTGTGTGTGTTATGTGCTGACGCTACTCGTCTTCACGCACGCATTAACAGCGTGTTTGTACACTTAGTTACCACAAGTAAAGCGCGTGTCGTTTCGTGAGATAAAATACTGTAGCTTATTAGAACCGATAGACTAAAAACGGTTAAGTTTAAAGTGAATCTAAATTCATGCGGCGTAGTTACGTAACACACTAACAGTAGGAATGGGTTTAATTTTGACAGTTCAACAACATTCATTGCGTTATTTACGTTGTTGAGCAGACAAATTTTTCGGACTTAAGAAGCAATGGATTAGCAATAGGGTTCAAAATGATTCAGATTGTGATAGATCTATCACAATCTGAATCATTTTGAACCCTATTGCTAATCCATTGCTTCTTAAGTCCGAAAAATTTGTCTTGTGTTACGTAATTAGGGTGCCACGTAATGGCAATAGACTCGCCCCCTATTACATGAAACTTAAACTTTGCTGGCGAAATGTGGGTGTACTAAGCACACCTCTACCTGAATCTTCGGACAAAACAGCCGTGATGTTATGTTATGTTGTATATTGGATAAATAATAAATAACGGTTAGTAAATGATAAATGATTTTATTTCTGTAAGTAGGTTTGAACAAACACTTTTACACGTAAATCATATTTTAATAACTAGATGAGGTCGGCGTTTCCTATCTGACTACTCTGAGAAGAAAGGCCGAAACAAACTCAGAGGTCACAGTCTCTTTTAAAGTCCAGACATAATCTTGGTCAGATCATGTGAAGACCATGTAGATTTGTGTCTGAAATGGTCTTTAATCCAGAGGAAAAACTACACAGATTGAGTGGACCTGTCCAGTCAGTGCACGCATTTGTCAGTAATCGTGCAGCTCAACTCAGAACTTAAGGAGCTCAACTCAGTAACATTGAGGAACCTCCAATTAGGTCGTCAGTCATAACATAATCCATCTGGCTAGCGTTTTTCCCTTATGTTGTAATCAGCTTCCAGTCTAACCAGATACAGCTGAATACCAGTGTTTTACATGGAGCGACTGTCTATCTGACCTCCACAGCCCAGTTACTGGGTAACACGATACCCCTTGGTAAGACTGGTTGTCAGACTTTTAGGCTTTCTGGTTACTCGTAACGGCTGTCAAAGATCTACGAATGACAGCTGGGATCAACGGCTTAGCGTGCTTTCCGAGCAGGAGGAGGAGACACCCTGGGCGTCGGGAGTCGATTGCCGACTCCCGGCCACCGTAGGCGCGGGCTTGCGGACGGCGAGCAATTGGCAGCTCTCCGTCCGGTAAGGACCAGGCCCGGGTCGACGGCGCGTCGTGTTCCACGCGCGCCTCAAAGAGATGTCAGCACCATTGACGGGGTCCGATAGGACCGATGCCTGCTTGGTCGCGGTTTGTTCGAAAGAGTTACCGTAGCCCTGGCGCACAGGCAACTGAAGGAACACGGGTGGGTTTTAGTCAGTAAGAGTCTGACACGCCCTTCCGCTCCGCCCAGAGCAGGAGAGGTCATTTGATGATTTCCCAACAGAAAAAAAAAGCGTGCTTTCCGAGGCACGGAGGGGTCGCGATTTGTAATGAATGGTCACCCATCCACGAACCGACCGCGGCAAGCGTAGTTTAACCTTCAACCAACCAGTGCGGCTGTTAATGATAAAACTTGCTGTTAATGATGTGTATGCTGCTTCCTTGTGATTTAATTTATTGACATTTCTATCTTTAGTTTTATCGCAATTCTAATTTTTAAGCGATTGTATAGCTTTTATCGCGGGCTTTGAGCGCGGCGACCGAATTAAGAAATTCCGTAACGAAAATATAACCTAAAACCCCCCACTCCGCCTACCATGTAGCTCGGCCGAGCGTTCGCTTAACGTGTATGTAGGTATATGGTACGACTGTACTTGAATTAATATCAAAGAAAAAAAATACTGCATAAATAAAAAATAAATACATAATTATAATTGCATAAATTGATAAAAAATGCTATGCAATAGCTTTACCGCGGCAGTCCCCGAGTGCCACATGTGTTTTTTAATTAAATTTTTACTTTAGTTTGTGACATTTCTAGTTTAATTTATTGGCATTGCCTAATTCCGAATGATTTTGAATAATATGAATATTTTTTAATAATGATAGTAATGTTGCTTATGGAATGGAATGTATTTTTTTTTAAATATTTTTTTTTGTCTGTGAAATGTATTTATATTAAATATGTTTGCATGCCGTAAGGAAAAATGTATCGAGACTCATATAAATAACCATCATATCTGTATACCTACATTATTGGCAAATAAATGATTTCTTTGTTTCTTTCTTTATTATTAAGCCACCAGCCTCAGTCAATCATTACATAACTTTATCTAAATCTAAGTGCCCTATTAATACAACATGGCGACCTGTGACAGCACTCTATTTTTGGCGGGAACGGTCGTTGACTTTCTACCCCACTGACCTTTTGCTTGACGCACACAATACACAGCTAGCTATCTCTTTCACTCTAACAGAAACCGTATAGCGCCGTCTCGCTCCCATTCATTAGCACAGTTTACACGAGTCATTTTGAGTGTTTGCGAGCTAATAATAATAATGTCTGTTTGTATGTGTTGAGGAAAAATGCAAATGGCGGGATTTTTAGCGCGCATTGTTATAAAAGTTTGCTTGTTATTTTTTATGGGGGCAAAAGAGGTTTTATGTCTAAAATATTTGTTGCCTGAGATTTCGTTTGCATACAAACTTTACGCCCTGTTTGACCCGCTTCGGGGTGGCTGTTATCAAATCATGTATGTCTTAACGATTGAAGGTACAAAAAGTATATTTTGAAGTTTTTATAATTATGACAAATAAAAAGAATAGAGAGATGATTTTAGAGGTTTCCTTAGAGAGGTTAACAAAAACTTGATTTTTCGAAGATGTAGCTAAAATATTAGATGCACCTCAGTTTGAAAGAAAATTCGAATCACATGCATGTTTTAAATTACAATCAAGACTTTCAAAAACAAGTTAATAAAATTTGAAAATCAACCAAGTTTATTTCAAAAATCAACACAGACGATAACTAGTCATTGCTAGTTTTCAGTCCAAGAAAAACACTTCTTATACCTACCAAGCAATAACGTAAGCTAGTATACCAGAGAGAATAGAGCGCCGTCAAAAGCTCGAGACGTTTTGTCAGAAACAGTCTGACACTGCCTTTATGTCTCAGATGAAAGGAAACTACATTTTATAGTCTGTTCCAAAAGTAGCAGATGAAAGTATAAACGAACCATTTTCAGGATGAATTCTTAGACAAATAACTCGCTAAAGAGAATGGGGGCTATCGTTTTTGTGCTCACCAGTTGGCGCCACTCTCGAGTAAGGTCCTGTTGCTGTACTTTTATTTGATGTTATGGATATGTTTAAGTACCCTTATATTCATAGTATGTTTATTTTATTACATTTTTAAAACTTTAAATGAATATTTAGATTATAATGTTCCTAAAATTGGCAAGCATGAAGCAGACAAGTCTTATTCTTCCTGCAAGTGCTACCAAATTAGATCCAAACTTTTTACTTAAAATCTTAAGCCATAATTAATCAAGAATGGCGCAACCATTACAGCTATTATGAATCATTCGTTAAAATCCGTGATAAAAAGTCCCGCAAACAGTGAATGTTCAGTACATATTTTGACATCTCGAGACCTTACTCTACACTAGCGCCTCTAGCGGCGAACTCAAGCGCGATAGCCCTCATTAGTAATACATTCATCTGTAGGTCTTTACAAGGTTTAATCTTTATATTCTCACTAGTTTTTCCAGCAATTATTATTTATTAAATTGTAATTGAAAAACATCGACGAAAATTTAGGTTATAAAATTAACCTCAATTATCAGATGAATAATATATCTTTAAGGTTAATTGAAATTAGAATTTGATTATTTGTTTACTTAATATACAAATAATCAAATAAAAGCACTAAATTTGTTAATGGCACTAATTGGCATCCATAGGTACGTTTTCTGATCCATTTGTTTACATATTCATCAGATACTTTTAAACAGACCATAATCTATGCTCGATATGGAGACAGCATGAAAGTAATAGGTATTCAAGAAGACATTGTAGTAGATTATGTGTTGTAACATAAGGGATATAAAACAGCAAATTTGATGTTAGGTATCTAGGTAGGTCCAAAGGTTGTCTGTAAAAGGTCGCTTTTAGCGATAAGACCGCCAATTGTGTCACCCTGTGTAAAATGTCTACATTTATATCTGTAATTTTTTGTAACCGACTGCAAAAAAAGGGGGAGGTTCTCAATTCGTCGGAATCTTTTTTATGTATGTTCACCGATTACTCGTAGACTCCAGGCCCTGCAGTCTCGACATTAGATAGCGACAAAAATCTGTCGCTAAGTCCAATCGATGTCAAATTTCTTTAATAGATTTTGAACTTTATTTCCAAAGCATAAGGTTGAAAATCTATTAAAGGAATTTGACATTGATACGACTTAGCGACAGATTTTTGTCGCTATCTAATGTCGAGACTGCAGGGCCTGAACTGATTTGGAAAGTTTTTTTTTTGTTTCAAAGGGTATACTTCATAGGTGGTCCCTTTGTCATAAGGTCAGGTTCTGATGATGGGATCCTGGAGAAATCGAGGGAACTCCTCAAATATTATAGGCACATCTATAGTGATTTGGGTATTTTTTTATAGTAACTCGTGCATTTGCTCTTGGAAAGCACTATTTCGTGAAGTGGAACCGATGATGAAGGCCACAGATGGAACTACTCAATAATAAGTATTTCACGGGTTGAAATTCAATTACTTTTATATCTTTATTAAGCAATTTATGCTCATTAAAATGAATATGGTGAAGTGGAGCTGATGGTGAAGTACCAGAAGAACTCCTCAACAATTAACATCCCTGCATCCGGAAAAGCAATATTTTGTAAAAGGTGATGACCAGTTTACATTAGGCTATTGTAATTTAGATAAATTACAAACCGCCCCACAAAAAAAAGCGAGAAATAAAAAAATAAAAAACATTTTATTACAAGCAAGTACCTAGTGTATAATGGGAAAAGATATGATGATACAAATATACATACATACATACATAACTTCACGCTTTCTTCCCATGAGGGTAGGCAGAAACTACAGAACGCCACCTGCTACGATCCTTACATACTCCTTTTGTCTCTTTTACGTTCATACATCTGGCCATACACTCACGCCGTTTGCGAGTACTACGCACCTGACCTTTCTGAAGAACATCACCAATAAAGTCACTATATGTCCTCCTAGGGAGTCCCCTCTCGGTACTCATATCTGCCTTGTAAATACCTTTTGTTAGTCGCCTTTCATTCATCCTCTCAACATGTACAAACCATCTAAGCATACTCTTTTCAATTTTTGTCACTACATCTTCTTTTAAACCGCACCGTTGCCTTATCATATCATTCTTCAGCCTATCGTTCATAGTCACACCACATATGCTTCGCAAAGAACGCATGTCCACAGAATTTATTTCATTTGCTATTTGAATTACTCACCTCATCCCACCATCACTATAGCGGTCTGCCTCAGCGCCGCCTCGCTGTGTCATAATCCCGGCTATGTGGTATTGTGGTTGTCTATTTTCCGGAATCCGGCAGACGTGGTCAGATCAGTCCTGCTTATAAGTTTAGCGGTTTTACGAGGGACGTTCGTTTGTTAGTTTTATTTTTGTTGTCTGTGGTTTTGCAGCGCACTTTGGTGTTATTGCCTCATCCGTTTTTACGAGTAGCACCAAGAATGCATTTCATATAAAAAAAATTGACGTGTTATTCAATAATTAGCATGATAAGGATTTTTGAAGTTAATTTTGGACGCCATTTTCTTAGTCTATCTTATTGAAAAAACAAACCTACTGCACTTACTCATTAGGTACATTCTGATGACATGATTTTTTTTCATTTAGTTACTAGAATTCGACAAAAAATACCAAACTAACTCTGACCAGATAGTTTAATAACTTAGCACTTAAGTTTTTCAGTATTTTCATAATATATAAGCTAACAAAACAAAAGAAAAAAGAAAGAAAAATTGTTTATTCTGCACAAACAAAACGCACCTTACAAATGAACGACATTAATTTAATAGACATACAAAATAGCCAAAAGCCTCGCATTCAAGCTATAAAAGTTTGAAAATTTTGTCTAGTGCTTGATGCTAAAGCCAAAGCCAGGGACCAAAGACAATACACATGGCTCTGTGTTGCGACACTGGCAAATGACAACAAACAAACGAAAAAAAAAAATGTGTGTGTTAAAAATAATTATGTACATGTATATAAAAAAGAGGGGAAAGAATCATAGGGCATCAAAAATTTCGTACGCATTGTTGTCAATAGGAAAAGTGCCCAAACGGCTGGCATATATGGCGATGGTGATTTTTTGGCCAAAAAATAGACCAGCAATTGAACCTAATTGAACACGTTCTTCTTCTCCATGGGTACCTACTACGCTTTGGAATGGGCATCTAGCTTCATCTTTCTGACTGACCGACACCTTGACAATTCAAAAGTGCCTGTAATTGGTTTATTTGAAATAAATGCTTTGAGTTTGAGTTTGAGACACACTATCCATCATAATATGAATCATTTTGAAGCCTATTGCTAATCCATTGCTTCATATGTTCGAAAAATTTGTCTGCTCAACAACGTTAATAACGCAATGAATGTTGTTGAACTGTCAAAATGAAAGATATTCCTACTGTTAGTGTGTTACGCAATTACCCCGCTGCGCTGTTACTTTCTTTTGGCTTTCAGAAAAAAAAGTTAGTAAATTGAATGAGAGAATAATAAGAACTCTCATCTCTGCCTACACTTTAACATAAGCATAGCATAATCAGCCTATAACGTTCCCACTGCTGGGACACAGGCCTCCTCTCTGTGAGAGGGAGTGGGCCGTAATCCACCAAGCGGGCACAGTGCGGGTTGGTGGATATCACATATCTTCGATTTTTTGTTTCTAGAACAGGCCGGTTTCCTCACGATGTTTTCCTTCCCCATTTTGAGACTAGTGGTGATGATATTTCTTACAAAAGGTAAAGTGCCTGCCTGGGTTCGAACCCACGACCTACAACTCTTAAGTCAGGGTTGCCCTGGACCACCACTGCGCTGCTAATACTTTGGTAAACGTGATCATAATTATTATAATTTTCATGGTATTCTTTAGTTTCGTTTGCTTGCGTGTGATTATTAAGAGAGGTGACCCGTGGTTGGCAGACATTAGATATTGTTATGCTGTTACATATAGCTAAAGCTACGCTATACTAGGCCTTTAATTTTTTTTTGGATGAGAAATTATCAAATGACCTCGCCCGCTCTGGGCGGAGCGGAAGGGCGTGTCAGACTCTTACTGACTAAAACCCACCCGTGTTCCTTCAGTTGCCTGTGCGCCAGGGCCACGGTAACTCATTCGAACAAACCGCGACCCCGGCAGGCATCGGCCCTATCGGACCCCGTCAATTATGTTGACATCTTTTTGTGACGCGCTGTCGACCCGGCCCTGGTCCTTACCGGACGGCGAGCTGCCCATTGCTCGCCGTCCGCAAGCCCGCGCCTACGGGGGCCGGGAGTCGGCAACCGACTCCCGACGCCCAGGGTGTCTCCTCTCAACTCCTGCCTAACTTGTAGACTGTAGATTTGTAGACTTTTTTCTATTTTGTTGAGTACCTGTTACTTGTTGACAGGCCTACACTGTCCTCCCATACGTATTGATACTGTAATTTGAAAACATTGTAAAAGCCACTTAATTTTAAAAGAGTAACCGTGGAGTTTCTTGCCGGCTCTTCTCCAATTGGAACCGTGCACGTAACTTCTGATGTTTCATAAGTGCCCATGTAGGTTTATGTGGAATAAAATATTTTGATTTTAATAAAACGTTTTTCATTTTAGGTTAGGCCCATAGGGTGTTAGTATTACATCTTACTTAAAACTATATTAGTAACATGCAGGAACACTAAAAAGAAAGAAAAATCAAATCACAGGAAGGTTTAACAAGCTTTGTTGCCAACATGTAGCTTGGTAAACCTCCCCATTGTAGGCCCATCCAGCCTCTCAACAAACATCTTCAGAATGCTGTTGCTGCTTCCCCTCACTCGGGATATTACTGAGGCAACTTTCTTCCGCATTATCGCAAAGTAGTCGTCAGCATGCGCATCAGCGAACATACCAGACGCACTGCAGTAAGGTGGAAGCCTCAACAGCGCCCTGAAGGCAAAAGCAGAAAAGTTGCCTTGTTAGTAAACAATTTTATCCTATGTAGCCATGAGACACCCAAATTGACTACCTCGTGGGGAATAACAATCATGTTGATCTATAAATCTGAAAATTTCTTAATACGCAACGTTTATAGATCTTGGCCTCAGAGTTAATTGTGAGAGTAAGTTTAAATCCGAGTTGGGTCCAAAGTTAGTTTCTTAAGTTGGTAACTGGTAGCCTGTAGGCAGCGGGGATTAAAGTTTGTCTTAAGCTAGGAATATACGAGAGGCGTTTAATATATTCTCGGTATCGGCATGAAAAAATAACGCAAATTCAATGAAAATTATTTGCATTTTTAAATGTAATCCCCCATTATCTCAATGCATTTATTACATCTTGAAATTAACTTTTCAATACCCTGTAAAAAATAAATTTCCTCTTTCTCTAAAAAATCCGCATTTATTGCCGCCTTGAGCTCTTCATCGTTGGAAAATCATTTCCCACAAAGGTTTTTTTTCAAATTAGGGAACAAACAATAATGACTTGGGGCTAGGTCCGGGCTATAGGGAGGGCGGTTAATTTCTTCGAAACCTCAATCTCGCAAAGCAGCTTTAGAAACACGCGCCATATGGACCGAGGCGTTGTCGTGAAGGGGCAACACACCGGTGGTCAGTTTAAGTTTGGAAGTCGGTTGTTTTTCTTTGTAATAAGGTTTTCTTTTCACTATTTATTTGTGGTAGATACCCCACACAAATTCGTATACCACTATTTGCTATAACAGTTACAGGAAATTATTATAACATCATCAATATACACTAAGTGGAAAAAATACGTATTATAGAAGCTAACTAAAAAACTACCCAACCAAATTTAATAAAATTTATATGGGTCCACCGCTGAGGCATACCGTACATTTTAATTAAATTTCCGGAGATGTCGCGTAACAAACATACAAAAAAAATATACAGACGAATTGAGAACCTCCTCCTTATTAAAGTCGGTTAACAAAATAGCTTAGCTTTCACTATAACACAACAAGTTTCCGTGTCCCGCCACAGTATTTGTGTTCAAACACGCAAAATTGCGTGACAATGTCGATGTGTACTGGCTTTATTTTATTGTATCGTGAACTAGTTTTAGCCCTGGCTCCGTCTGTGTTGGAACGAGGGAGACTGAATCAGCGGTATTTAATTATTGGCGAGACACTTTCAGTGATAACTTCTCACACGTTCTTTTTTGTATTTGTGTGTTTTTCCTCTGCGTCATGTTTACCGCAAATAAACGTGTTTTCTTTTCTTAGGATAGTTTTTTTTATTTAAAATATACTTATTATAATTTTAAAAGGATTTTTATAAGAACGTTTTTAACATAATTATTTGTTTTATTTGTTGAAACTGTATAAAAACCGACAAGTGACAATGAGAAACGGAGAAAAATCTTTCTCGTACAATTCATATTTTAGACAGAGATAACCCCGGCGGCAGGGTAATTGCGTAACACACTAACAGTAGGAATGGCTGTCATTTTGACAGTTCAACAACATTCATTGCGTTATTTCCGTTGCTGAGCAGACAACATTTTTCTAACTTATGAAGCAATGGCTTAGCAATATCCTTCAAAATGATTCAGATTCTGATTGATAGTGTATTATGCAATTAGGGTGCTGGTTAAAATTAAGCTTAAATTTATTGACGGGGCTACTGTCTCATTAAAAGTGCAAAGGCCTCTCCTCAACCAGAGCAGAAACGAGCATAGATAGTCGTGGTACTATGTATGTATGTAAGACCTTTTTATACCGTGTTTTAAGCAAATAAATATATTATTATATTATTATTATTATTATGGAGAAGTGTCTTAATGCTGTGCAAGTGAGTGAATACCAGCGCTGCTGTTTATTTTTTTAATATCGCAGCATAAGCTGAGATATGAGCCTTTTTGGCCTCGCACAGGTCTTTTATTTTTTTCTTGTTTATCGTTGTTTTTAATGTTAATTTTGTTAGTTTTAAATGCTTCTTTTTATTTTTAATGTTAGGATTTCCTGTGCGTGTCTTCTTCTTCTGTGTGAGCGTGCGTGTTCCATCGCCGCCCGTTCGATGTCCACCGCGCTCAGGATGGATGGAAAGCAGCACATGGAGTAGTTTTGTGCTCCGTTGGTGTATTTGCCGTATGGCGTTCCAGTGGGCGGTCAAATACATAAATAAATTGATTCACCCTCCTTAACAATGCTTTTCGTCTCTACAGCGACGTGTGTAAAAAAAAAATACGAAGTCAGCGCCAAAAACAGACAAACATTGGATATTTAATCTATTCCTACTAAACCATAGACAAAATAAATAGCGCGGTGTTTTGTTTATGGCCCACTAAATATCTTGGATCTAATTCAAGAGGTTTCGTGGCTGCTTCAAGGTAGTTTTTATTATTACGTTTATAGGGAAATTGAGGTCGGAAAAATATTTTGTCACCTACTTTGGTAAGCATTTTCAGAGGTTAGATATTTTTATTACAGACCAGCTTTTGAATAGATTTTTTTAACCGACTTAAAAAAAGGAGGAGGTTCTCAATTCGACAGTATTTTTTTTAATTTTTTTATGTTTGTTAGCTCAGAATTTTTTTCTGGGTGAACCGATTTGGATGATTCTTTTTTTATTTGAAAGCTCGTGCTTCACATGTGGTCCCATTTAAATTTGATCAAGTACTGCCCAGTAGTTTTTGAGTTATCCCTAATAATGCGTATTTTTTCCACTTGGTTTATATTGATGATGTTATAATAATTTCCTGTCACGGTTATTTACACCTCAAGTAGTGGTATACGAATGTGTGTGGGGTAGGTACCACAACGAAAAAGTGAAAAATATTTTTTTTTTACAAAAAAACAACCGACTTCCAAAGAAAACATTAAAAAGCGTGAAAAATAATTTTAATTTCGGAAGTCGTTGTCTTTGGTTGTGTATTTTCGTTTTTGGCCACCGATTTCTGAAATTAAAATGATTTTTCACGTTTTTGAATGTTTTTTTTGGAAGTCGGTTGTTTTTTTTTTAAAAAGTTTTTTTTAAATTACTGACTAGTTTTTAGAAAACATCCCGCGGGAATGTACTACTGGGATTAAAAGTACCCAATGTGTTAATCCAGGTTATAAACTATATGTGTCGCAAACATTCGTACAAATACTTTCAAAAGATAAATCTCGGTCAAATTAAAATAAAAGGTAATCAAGGCATATTTTTTAATATTGGGATACGCCAGAAAAGCTTTGTTTGAAGAGCAGGTGGCTCCGTATAAATAGACCTCTTGACAGTAAACCAAAGAGTATAATGTACAGCAAAGCAGCATATAATAATAACAACATTAACATAAAAACAACAATAAACAATTAAACAATAAAAGACCTGTGCAAGGCCAAAAAGGCTCCATAATGCAGCGATATTTAAAAAAAAAACCGGAGCGCTGGTATTCTGAATGGGCCCGCTGTAATGTCACGATACACCTACGGTAAAAACCGATAAAACGTAATAATATTTTGTTAATATTAGGTTTCGCCAGAAAAAAGTTTGAAGAGCAGGTGGCTCCATATAAACAGACCCCATGACAGTAAAGACCATTCGCCTGTAATTGGTTTATTTGAAATAAATGCTTTGAGTTTGATTTTGAGTTATAGGCTGATTATGCAAAAGACAGCCATTTTGTTTAAAGTTGAGACTCTACCCCTTTGCTTTCGTGAAATGTTCTGTGTTATAGTCTCCACAATTTACCGGCGAATGACGTCACTGAAGCGCTTTTTACGAAAGTAAGTTGGTGTTTTCCTATAGAGCGATTTTTGACACCGTCCAGTCAAAATCCGCTGCTATAATTTTCATGAGAACAGGCACTGCAGCTGATATGAGGCGGCTACCACGGGATCCCTTCTTTTCGCATAATGTTCTTTGTCCTAATATACTTCGGCATAACGATTTTGGCACAATTTGTTTTGGCCATATAATACTTCGGCATAATTTTTTTAGGCATACATTTTATGTTGGCATAATCATCTTAAAGACTAATTTGTTTTGGCATAAATTTGTTTCGCATAACGTTAGTAGGCCTAATGACTATTAGTATAATATTGTTGTTTAGAAATTTAATATGCTGTGCAACAAAAGTTAGTGACAGAAACGAATTGCTGCAAAACCGACTCCACGTAGTCTTGTTTGTCCTACCCCTAGAGTGTAATTTAAAATCGCGTAGGCGCGTAGGGGCGAGGCGGCCCGCGGGCTGAGGAGCAGGCAGCTGCGAGCGAGCCGCCGCGGCTGAGGCTGGCCGGCTAAGCCGGCCAACAAGCCGAAGCTGCGGTGGTGAGCGAAAGCCGTCTGCGACGATTAGCACGCGTGGGCCCGCCGGAGGCCCGCAGCGCTGGAGCCGTGACAGAAACCCTGCCTGCTGCATGCTGCATGCTTGCTTGTTTGTTTGCTGCATGCTTGCTTGCATGCTTGCTTGCATGCTTGCTTGCATGCTGTATGCTTGCTTGCATGCTGTATGCTTGCTTGCTTCATGCTTCCTACAGCGAAAAAGAAAACCCACAAAATTGTTCATAAAAAAGTTATGCTTTAGAACTTTATGCTTAATAAATTTATGCTTCAGAATATTATGCTTAATCATTATTATGGTTAGAGAAATTATGCTTAAAAAAATTATGCGTATACTGTTATGCGTAATTATATTATGCGAAAATATAATTATGCCAAACAAAATTATGCTAAGTTATATTAGGTCTTAACATTTTATGCAAATGGATAGGGAACCGGCTACCACTCGTCTAGGAAACCGTAAATGATAAATGATTTTATTTCTGTAAGTAGGTTTGTATAACCACTTTTACACATCAATCATATTTTAAAAACTAGATGAGGTCGGCGTTTCCTATCGGACTACTCTGAGAAGAAAGGTCGAAACAAACTCAGAGGTCACAGTCTCTTTTAAAGTCCAGACATAATCTTGGTCAGATCATGTGAAGACCATGTAGATTTGTCTTTTTTATTTGATTTGTACAACGGTATCGGTCAGGCTATAGTAGATAATTAATTACTAACACAGTTGTAAACAGCCAGGAATGTGACCAGCACGCGTAGCATGACCATTATATAAACGGGTTTTGTCGACGGAAGAATAGACAAAAATGACGTCCGTGAAGACAGTACGACGCGGCAGCAAAGTAGAAAAAGTCAACTGCACTTTTTACGAAATTCAGTATTTTATTCACGTTTTTCTTTTATTTTGTTTATATCTTGGAAATGGTGTGGCCTGTTGAAAAAATAATGAAAATTTCCAACCCCTTTATGAAACCCTTAAACCCCTAAAACCAAACATGTAATGGTAATAATTTTTCACACTTTCCATACAAAAAGTGAAAAATTCCATTTTTCCATTCCATTTTTATACTTTGTAGCCGTCGAGTAAAAAGTTTTCTAACTACTGTCTTTTAGCATGGCGATAACAAAATCAAATTGTCTTCACTACCTTAGACAACTGTCAGTTGTCAGTGTGATTTTGACGTTTGGGATAGAAAAGTTTCATCTGAAATAGTCTACATATAAAAGGACCTAGACAACGATCGGTAGAAACGAAAGACAAAATGACGGATTGTAGAAGGATTTTTACGGTGCGATGTCAAAAATGGAGAAACGAAATGTCACTTTGTATAGAAATAGCTATGTCTTGTCTTCCAAAAATATTTTTTCCGGTTAATCAGATGACACACACACACACACACACACTGTCATTCTTTGATAGTGGCGTGAAATGGCTACAAAACGGCACATTGAAGTGTGTCAATTTGATAAATAATTAATTCCGGACTGTACCTATTTAAAAAAATGTATTTGAAACTTGCAACTTTTCGTTCGTTGCGCAAGTCTAATTTATAACAATGCTTTTACTGTCTAACATTTTCAGTCTAACCTCATAATAAATACTTATACAAAATACTTTACGACCAAGCTGTAGTTGTAAACTTAGTCGTTCAGAATTAATATCAAAACTTACGAGTATTAAATTAGAGTTAAACACGATATGCAGTTCTTTTGTGAAGTATTTTAAAAGGAAAATGACCTTCTAGATAAAGTTCGAAGGTAATGTTTAGTTAATTAGCCTGTATATAGTTTATAAGTATTTATTTTTTGTTTGAATTCAGCTACGTCCAGCGTCGTACGTACGCTAATCGTTGAGCTTTTTAAGTTTGAGTCAAGCTGCACTATTACTGACAAATGCGTGTACTGACTGGACAGGTCCACTCAATCTGTGTGGATCGTTTCTCAAAAGACCATTTCAAACACCAATCCACATGGTCTTCAGATGATCTGACCAAGATTTAAAGATTTTAAAAGAGACTGTGACCTCTGAGTTTGTTTCGGCCTTTCTTCTCAGAGTAGTCAGATAGGAAACGCCGACCTCATCTAGTTTATATATTACACTAGTTTACAAAATTTAACTTTTTGTCACTTGATAATGTTCACTAATGACTTGTTTTTGTCAAATCTACCCTCAACATTTTTTGAGCAGCTCTAGTTACTTTGTTTTTGATTTTTATAATTTAAGCGTATATATGAATCGATAACAGGCGTATTTTACTGTGTTAAGATTAGTATCTGAAGTTTTTTCGTTATGAGCAGTTCAAGGAGACGTTGTTTAAACAATCCAGATCATTTTTGCTATATATGCGGAGAATATTTGTTTAACGATTGTAAAAAAGTTATATCAGAGTTGGTGAAAAATACCTATTTCGAGTATTTTGGGATGCTCTTGGATAAAAATGAGAAGTCTTGGGCTCCCAATTGTGTATGTAAATCGTGTGTGTAATATTTAAGATTATGGAAAAGTGGTAAAAGAAGTGCCTTTAAATTTGGAGCACCGACTATTCGGCGAGAACCACGAAATCATCTCGAAGACTGTTATTTTTGTAGCGTGAACGTACACGGTTTAAACACAAAAAATTGAGCTAAATGGTAGTACGCAAGTACTAGTTGTGTTCAACGTCCAGTGCAGCGTTCACCTGGCTCTTCAGTGCCTAAAAATATATCTAAACCCTTAGAACAAGACATTGAAGGACCAAGCTCATCACAAAATGATGCTGACTTTGAAGGTATGTCAAATGAACCAAAATGCTTTTCCCAAAATGAGTTAGATGATCTTGTATTTAAATCTTTCTAAATTTAGGAGATACGAGCGAAGAGCAGGAAGAGCGTATGCATCAGGACTTACGCGTCATGGAAGAGCGCTATCAGGGTTTCTGGGATACCAATATGATGTCTGACTATTGTTGGTCTCTGATACGTCATTTTTCAAAGTCTACAGATCAGAGAAGAGCTTTAAAACGAAGTTTTTTGGAACTCAATAATATATTTTTTTTTTAGTAAAGTTTTTCTTAGTAAATACATGATTTTTCTGTTTTATACCTACATTGCTGAAACTCAGAAACTAGAGCTGATAAAAATATTCTAATTATAGTTTTGAAAATAGCATATCATAAATATAGTCAGCAACAGCTAAAATTTCTTCGGCAACAGTTGTACTGTAAACTAGTACAAATCAACTTACAGAAATAAAATCATTTATCATAAATGGATTTTTATAAACTAATAAATCTTTTTGAGGATGAGTGTATTTACTAATAGGTACTATTATCATCCTCCAGTCCTCGTCCAATGTTACTCGTGGTCGGTGCAACACGTTTTCGGCAAGCTATCATTCACTCCCTTCGCTTTCTTAACATTCCTCACACAATCCATCGATAAATCTTTATTTTCACCCCTCTTAGCCTCATGCATTTTTACCTACAGCTACAAGTTGAATAATAAAGGTAGAAAAAACACTTACCGTCTTAAAACCTCTGTACATAACACGTATCTCCTGTTTTGAGAACTTCGTCTGCCGGCAGAGTTCTTCCAAAGCCACAGGAATAGGTTTCGGCGTCCTACTGGGTTCCAACTCATAGGCGTGCTCCTCAACCGGAGACTCAGGCGGGGTAGCCATCTTGGATTTTTCTCCTACGCCAAATCAAGAGTTATAATTTTCTAGAAATCATTTTTATTATTTTGCAATGCTATCTGATTTCCAGGATTTTATTTCACTTCACTAGTATTTTTTAGCTATGGTCCAATTGACAGGTCATTTTGGCGGGAGTTTTGACAGTTGACAGATTAAAAAGAATGGCAATGGATGGTTAGAGGGCAGGATTCCGGTTCTGAAACAAAGAAATAGGAAATGTTACAACTTTATAATAAATACTGTAGCGACCCGTCCCTGCATCACACAGTTTTTACGACTTGACAAAACATTTAAAATTTGAATGTGTTTTACACATAAACCATCTCGAATAAATTCTCTAAATTATGGTGAAAACCGCATCAAAATCCGTTAATTCGTAATTTAGAAAAACAACGCGGTCACAGCCAGACACGAAAAGCGCCTTTAATTTATAATAATACATGTTTAGATTAAGATATACAAATTCGAGGGTTTTAATTTGGATGATTGTTTGTGGACAAAATCATTAGACACAGAGGTTATCAAGAGGATCAGTGTAGAATCCTGTTGACTCCGTATTTAAGTTGAATATATCACTTTACTGACTCACTACCACACCTAGCTCTATCGTGCAAACCCTGCTCCACTTTGCCTGTTTCCCGCCATTCCTCGTGACTGACAGATGACATTAGTGACAGCAGCGACCCCTCTTGTGTGAATGAGACAGTGTTTACATATCTATTAAATTGATACACTACAATCAGTTCATCAAATTTAAAAAGGCTCATACACTTGCAACACAAATCACTTTATTTGAATTCAGAACTAAGTATTTAATTGTTGTTTTGTTTTCACGGAAATCAAAACAAAACAACAATAAAGTACTTAGTTCTGAATTCAAATTATTATACACGATAAATCTAATAATAATTGATGTAATTGATGGTCATGGAAATTAGCATTCGTTTTTGATATTACGAAAGTTATTACGTTTTCGATATTAAGATATTACGTTTTCGATATTAAGATATTACGTTTTCGATATTAAGAAAATAGTTGTACTGTACGTTTAATGCTAAACATATTTAAAACATCATTCTGTCTCTGTCATCTGCAAAAGATTAACAGAAACAGTGCGATATGTTTTAAATTCGTTTAGCATAAAAGGCACTTAGTAGTGCAAGTGATATGTTTTAAATTCGTTTAGCATAAAAGGCACTTAGTAGTGCAAGTGAGCCTTAGAATTATATATTTATTATTTATTTATTTATCAACACTTCATGCACAAGTAAAAAATACTGTACAAAGGCGGACTTAACGCCTGAGGCATTTTCTACCAGTCAACCTTAGGGTGATGCAGAGACTAAATATGGCAGGTGCAATATATGGGATAGATAGCTCGGAAATAACTATAAAATACAAGAATTAATATTAATACATAAATACTAATACATACATACATATAACAAAATAAACTTTGTCAGGAGAAACAACGATCGGTAGAGGAGAAAAACGAATCCAGCAAATCAACGCTGAGATGTTTCGGCCAACTTCTGACGGATATGCTCACGTGCCTTCACTTTAAAAGATAACCGACTGGTTGCCATCTTGATGTCCAGAGGGAGCGCATTCCAAAGAAAAAACTGCCTGGACAAGGACAGAAAAATGAATGAAGCCAGAACGGTGAGACGGACATCGTAGAAGACGATTGTTGGTGGAACGAAGATTTTTACTATGGGCAGAGCATAAATATTGAATTTGGGAAGTCAGGTAAGAAGGAGAAGTGGGTTTGTCGAGAATAGAGAACTACATAGACAGAGCCCTCAACTCTCTGCGCTGACGAATGGGTAATCATTTTAAAAGCAGTCTGTGCGCAGACACATGGTCATACTTACGAAGATTAAAAATAAATCGAATGCAATTATTGAGAAGGCGCACATACGCGTGCATATCTACTAAATCCATATTTCAGCGAGGCTCTCCACTAAAATTAGTCTCATTCATGATATAATGAACTATTTGGCTTGCAAACTCTGTCGGCGTGACATTTGTGCAGGTGCATAAGTCAGCTGCCAAGCATTAGTTAAAATAGAACTGCATTTGTTACAACTGTCGTGTGATGAGGATAGGCCCGAATTTTAGTCAGTGTTTTGAATAAATAATTATCGTTGAACAATCAATTCAATTTCCCTGTTGACAACGATGTGGACGAATTTTTTGATGCCTTTTGATTCTTTCCCCTCCGCTTTTTGTGTACTTGTACATATTATTATTATTAAGCTATCGCATAGCTTTTATTGCGGGCTTTGAGCGCGGCGACCGAATCAAGAAATTCCGTAACGAAAATAAAACCTAACACCCCCCACTCCGCCTACCATGTAGCTCGGCCGAGCGTTCGCTTAACGTGTATGTATATGGTACGACTGTACTTGAATTAATATCAAAGAAAAAAAATACTGCATAAATACTGCATAAATAAATAAATATAATTGCATAAGTTGATAAAAAATGCTATGCAATAGCTTTACCGCGGCAGTCCGCGAGTGCTACACGTGTTTTTTTTATTTTAAGACAGTTAGTTTAAGTTTTAAAATGTAATAAAATAAACATACTATGAATATAAGGGTACTTAAACATATCCAAAACATCAAAATAAAGTACTGCAACAGGACCTTACTCGACAGTGGCGCCAACTGGCGAGCACAATAACGGTAGCCCCTATTGTTCCCTCATCCAAGACTGGTGGCCCTTTTGTACAGCCTGTACAAAATGTAGGCAACTCCGAGAAACTACAGCATACATATGACCATAAGCACAATACTTATTGTGGATATGTGGAATGAACTCCTCTACCGTAGTTAATTGTAGCCACCCAAGGCACTATTCTGGTTTAAAAAATCCTCTTCATTCTGCACTTTAGATTGACACATGATGATATAATTCTTTCAATAAGTTTTCCACTCAATGACACTCGCTCTGAGAACGATTTAGACTAAGTGCGCACATGATTAAGAAATGTCCGCTCAAGTGGCAGGGTTGCCATATAAGGACGGGGTTTAAGGGAAATTAAACATTTCTATGCTGAGTAAACACTGAGTATATTTGGTGCATTGTTACATCTTATATGCTTTGTTATTTATAAATATTATGTTTATATACATTTTTAACTAGTTTATAGAATATTTATTTTATTTCTTATTTTGATGTTTATTTTTTATTTTCGTATGCTGCACTGGTTGACGTCATCACGTCAGCGCCGGCGATCGCTGAAAACCAGCGCTGGGGCTCTGTCTCGCATAGGGTCGTAGCATTATGCTGAGCGATTGCCGTTTTCCATGAATGTGACGCATATTTTCCCCCAACTCGTTCTTTTTTGTGTTTGTGTGTTTTTTCTT
Organism: Dryobotodes eremita; assembly: GCA_917490735.1. Lineage (NCBI taxonomy): Eukaryota > Metazoa > Arthropoda > Insecta > Lepidoptera > Noctuidae > Dryobotodes > Dryobotodes eremita. The sequence continues at coordinate 10,770,648 of OU823269.1, read as the reverse complement.
TGCGTCATGTTTACCGCAAATAAATGTATTTTCTTTCTTTCTTTATTTTTATTTACTTACACAAGCATAATATAGTATACAGCCGTTTTAGCGCGAAAGCGTAACAAACAAACGTGCAACCATAGAAAAATTCTAATATTTTCTCTAGATCAAATTAGTTTAGATTAGTTGATACACGTAGTTGGTACACCGTCATAATTAATCACGAAAGCCGTAAAACCTAATGAAGTCCCGGGATCGATTGTAGGGTTAAGCAAAATCTTATTGGATTTGCATACACACATAAACTCACGCCCTCTTCCCACGTGGGTAGGCAGAAACTACAGAACGCCACCTGCTACGATCCTTACATACTCCTTTTGCCGCGTTTACGTTCATACATCTGGCCATACACGCACGCCGGTTGCGAGTACTACGCACCCGACCTTTCTGAAGAACATCACCAATAAGGTCACTATATGTCCTCCTAGGACGTCCCCTCCCGGCGTTTCCACTCACATCTGCCTTGTAAATTACCTTTTGTTAGTCGCCCTACATTCATCCTCTCAACATGACCAAACCATCTAAGCATACTCTTTTATTTTTTTTACCGACAACAAAAAAGGAGGAGGTTCTCAATTCGACTGTATTTTTTTTATGTTTCCTCAGACCTTTTTTCTAGGTGAACCGATTTTGATGATTCTTTTTTATTTAAAAGTTGGTGCTTCTCATTTAGACTCATATAAATTTAATCAAGATCTGACCAATAGTTTTTGAGTTATCCTTAATAATGCGTATTTTTTTCCATTTAGTATATATTGATGATGTGTTAATAACTTCCAGTCACTATTATTTACATATTAAGTAGGAATAGGAGGATACGAATTTGTGTGGCGTGGGTACCACAGCTAAAAGGTGAATAACAAAAAAAAAATTACAAAAAAAAAAAAACAACCGACTTCCTAAAAAAACACTACAAAGTGGAAAATAACTTTAATTTCCGAAGTCGGTTGCAAAAAACGAAAATACAAAACCAAAGCCACCAACTTCGGAAATTAAAGTATTTTTTTACTTTGTAGTGTTTATTTTTGGAAGTCGGTTGTATTTTTTGTAAAAAAGTTGTTTGTCAGTACATCTTGTTTTACACCGCACCGTTGGATTTATCCAATATCTGTTTGAGGATCTGGCCCATTTGATGGCAATTACAAGCTGCCCCGTGCTGGTTGACTACCCCGTTGTTGGTACAAGCGCTACTGCTTAGTGTCGAGATCCAGGGTTCGATTCTCAGGGGGCCTAGACAAAATCCCTTTTCTGTAAGCGTTAACGCCAACGGAAAAATCAAATTGTATCGAGTTGACATTTGCTTACCACGTGACATTACGTATCTTTTCCGCAGGTAAACAATCAAAGTTCTTTTTAATTACAATTACCTAACACCTACGAAAGACATTTATGCTAAAACTAAACTATTTAACCTTAAAAAATTATATATTTACCACACATGCATACTAATAAAGAAAATTTTAACAAACAAAATACACTCACAAATCACCTTCAAACACAAAACTCACCACTACTACACCAGGAATACGGATAGTATAGAACTGCGTTCAGTTAGGACTTTGTACGGAAGAAGAACTATTCAGTTTGAGGGAGCGCAGCTTTATAATAGTTTATCGAAAGAAATAAGAGAATCCTCATCAGTGAACATTTTTATGAATAGGTTAAAGTTGTATTTGGCTAACCAACAATAATAAATCATTGCCATATGTACTCGATAGATTGAACGACAACTATGTTTATTACTTAAGATATTTTGTTTAGTTTCTCATATTTAGGTGAACTATGTATGTTCTTTTCTGGGAAATAAATTTCTTTAAACCAAGGTAATGTCATTGCCATAAATTTTGACGTTAGCGTCTGGCGTTAACGCTATCAGAAAAGTTTTTGTCTAGGCCTCCAGGTCGGGCAAAGTGTTATTTAGTTTTTACATCAGGACACTCTCAATAGCAGCCCGGAGTCTGTATTTCTGCTCAGATGATGGTGTCGCGGCATCTACAACGCCACATGCGAGCTACGCGTCAGACTGACGTCACGCAAAATCCTGCATCGCGCAAGCAGAGTTTACCGCGCAACTAGCATATATACAACATCCCGACATCAATCGTCGGGCAGTTGCCCACCAGATACGACACCCGTCTGGTCGGAGGATCCTCCCTTTTCTATATAGTATGAGTGAGCTTTACACCCTGTTCCTCATACCTCTATAATGGCATTAGGCTCGCCCCCTATTACATGGTACTTAACTTTTGGCGTAGTTACTATAGGTACACCACTGCCTGACCCTTCGGGGAGTACAGCCGTGATATTATGTATGTAGTTTTCCAGTAGCAGCTCGCCCAGTTGATGGCAATTATAGGCTCCCCCCTTTTTCCATGACGTGAATTGAACAACGCCTCTGACGCCGCAATAAAAATGCCACCTACTGGGCCCAAACAGTATAATATAAAGGGAGTAAAAACACACACATAACGGAGCCGAGAGTCACTTGTACTTCCCGTTATTGTTTTTTCTTTGTACTGGCCCTGCAGTCTCGACATGAATAGCGACAAAAATCTGTCGCTAAGTCGTATCGATGTCAAATTTCTTTAATAGATTTTCAACTTTATTTCCAAAGCATAAGGCATAGCATAGCAAGGCATAGCATAATCTATTAAAGAAATTTGACATCGATACGACTTAGCGACAGATTTTTGTCGTTATCTAATGTCGAGACTGCAGGGCCTGGACCATACCAGGGCCGGCAGTCTCGTCAAGAAATTTGACGAGACTGAATTTGAATGCCGGCCCAGGCCCTGCAGTCTCGTCATTAGATAGAGACAAAAATCTGTCGCTAAGTCGTATCGATGTCAAATTTCTTTAATAGATTTTCAACCTTATATTTTCGAAATAAAGTTGAAAATCTATTAAAGGACTTTGACTACGATACGACTTAGCGACGGATTTTTGCCGCTATCTAATGTCGAGACTGCTGGCGCTGGGAATTTTCTGGTTACGGAGGTATTGAAGGTCAAAATTCCAACTTTTGCTGACGTGTATTTTTTACGACAACAAGTTTTTAATGTTATAACCAGAGATCGTATATTCAGATGCATATTATTACAATAATGCAATGAAAAGCAGATTACTTCGAGATTACTATAATAAAAGTTTAAAAACGGAGTACAACAAATCTGTCAGTGACATTTTACAGAGTAGAAGGCAATAGACAATATATGAAAAAGGCGCGAAGTTTACCATAGACTAAATCAGTATTTTAACACATATTTACCTAAAGTTAATTTTTGCTGTGAAAATTGGAAGCGGGTTCTTAAAAAATATTTATTAACAAAAAAACCCCGGGATTCTTAGATTGCATCACTATTCAGATGCATATTTATGTAAAAATAATGTTTAACCCCCGATGCAAATATGTGTATGTAGGGTGTAACAGGAAGGGTGGTGTGTGTTAATTAAAGTTAAGATGTTTTCGATAAATAAGCGCATTCCATATTAGCCGACGTCTCAACTTTAGGTGAATATGCATCCGAATATCCGATCTCTAGTTATAACACAACTTTAAATACCCCCACGACCCCTGTACTGTTGCATGCACCCATATGCACAATGTTTTGCGTGCGTTACGTTGCGCACTACGAGATTATTCACACCAAAAATAACAGGAGTTTCTCAGCAATTATTTGTTTGCAATATCACTTAGTTTGATGTACAGAATGCGTAGTTGACGGCTATGTGATGGGTCTTTTTACATCCTGAAGATGTATAATCCGTTTATACGAAAAAAAAAAGACGAAAAAGATGGGAACATTTTTTATAAATGAGATTTTTTTTCGATCTCTCTTCTCAGAGTAGTCAGAATGGCAACACCAAACTCATTTAGTTTTAAAACATAAGTTATTTTTGACGTGTAAAGGTGTTTTTTTTTTTAACCAATTTACTGAAACAAATATAATTTATCATAACTGGAAAACTGTGTGTTTAAGTACTATACATGGCTGCCTATTCCTTTGGTGAATTTAGACGAGTTGGTAGGTATTCTAAATGTTGTTTTAAAGGTTTAACTACAGCTTAAATTATCACAAGAAAGCATCTTTTCGAGCTTCAACAATAGAGAAACCCAAAATCGTTTACTTATTAGGGTTCTGTTTCCAAACGGTGCCAACGGGACCCTATTTCTAAGGCTCTGCTGTCGATCCGTCTGTCTGTCACAGGGCTGTATCTTATAAACCGTAATAGGTAGACACTTGAAATTTTCACAGAGTGTGAACTAGTATGGCCGGTATAACAAAATATAATAAATATAAAATAGAGTTCAAAATTCAAGGCGGTCCCCATACAAGAAACGTGTTTTCTTTGCGTGGTTTTATATTGTACAGTGGTACAGATCCCTTCGTGTCAAACTCAAACGCAAGTCAAACTCAAGGCATTTATTTCAATTAAACCATTTACAGGCACTTTTGAATTGTCAAAGAGTCGGTCAGTTAGTCAGACAGTTGAAGCTAGTTGCCCATTCCAAAACGTAGATCTCTATGGAGAAGAACGGGCAAGAAACTCCAAGGACACTCTTTTTAAATCAAGATATTACAAAATCCTGGGTACATTATTCTTGTTGCTTCTATATGCGAGAACAATGAAAAAAAAATATAAAGAAACAATTCAAAATATAAGATTAATAATAAAAATAAGCCGTGGCAGTTAAGAGATGACCAGTCTCAACTGACGGCGCCCGTTCACGAACATGACGAAATGAACATGTGTGTGAGTCCGACTCGCACTTGGCTGCTTTTTAGAGTTTTAACCGCGAAGTAGAAACTGCGCAACCAACTACCGTGTATTTATTATTATTATTATCAGCCATAAATTTAACTACTCTCTTTCAGCCTTGTATGATTCATCCTTAAAGTTACTAATGATAAATAAATCCACACAATTAATAATCGTCCACTAATTAATCATTTGTATCCTACCGACCCAAACACGCGACAACCGTGAAGGTATCATGCAAATAGCCATTAGACATGAAATACAACTGCTAAAAGAAATATTATTTAATTGAAGCGTTATATTTCCCGCCAACACTGGCGGTGTGCCAAGCCGGAAAAAATGTGTTCTTTTTTTTAAATAGCTATGTTTCTGAACTTTTTAATCGTTTTGTGTTGCGTTCAAAATAAGAATGGGCCTTGACTGGGGTCGTTGTAAGGGACCGTTCACACGTACTACAAATTCAAATTTATTTGCAAATATGGGTACACACCACAACCACACCACATCGTAGCGACAAAATGTGGTCAAGCAGTGGTTACGTGTGAATAGTGTCGCTTCAGCTTCCTGCAGTTGCGTTGTGGTAACTAGAAAATCAAAAGAAATGGTCGACGCAGCGGTGTGTTTGCGACGTGACCGGTCGCTAGTATGCGGTCTCGCTGGTGGCTGCCACACGACCACACGGTTGGCCAAATGTGGTCCATGTGAATAAACTATTCATTTTCATACTAACTAGCGCCCGTCCACGTGTTGTCGTTGTGGTGTGGTTGCGGAACGTGTGATGGGACTCTAAAGACTCGTTTACATAGAGATATTTTATTGCCCCGTGAATTCAAAGTAAGTACTGTACTATTATCGGCACGAAGCACATAAATATGAGATTGAATGCCGTAAAGTGGTGGGCCTTTTACTAGTCAGTAAATGTTCGTACGTCCTGCCCTCTGTGTCCCAAAAAACACTTAGCTAACCTCCACAACCCAGTTACTGAGTAACACGATAAGACTGGTATGCGTGGATCGACCGGAGGACACGGTGGAGCATACGGTGGAGGTCTGCCCGGCTTGGGCGGAGCACCGCCGTGTCCTCGTGGCGGCGATCGGCGGCGGCGACCTCTCGCGTCCGGCCCTGGTTCAGGCCATGGTACGGAGCGAGAGGGAATGGGAAGCCGTCACCTCCTTCTGCGAAGCAGTAATGCTCGCGAAGGAGGAGGCGGAGCGCGAAAGGGAGAGGCAATCTCTGCGCCCTCGCGCCCCTAGCCGCCGCAGGAGGAGGAGACACCCTGGGCGTCGGGAGTCGATTGCCGACTCCCGGCCACCGTAGGCGCGGGCTTGCGGACGGCGAGCAATGGGCAGCTCGCCGTCCGGTAAGGACCAGGCCCGGGTCGACGGCGCGTCGTGTTCCACGCGCGCCTCAAAGAGATGTCAGCACAATAGACGGGGTCCGATAGGACCGATGCCTGCCGGGGCTGCGGATTGTTCGAAAGAGTTACCGTGGCCCTGGCGCACAGGCAACTGAAGGAACACGGGTGGGTTTTAGTCAGTAAGAGTCTGACACACCCTTCCGCTCCGCCGAGAGCGGGAGACGTCATTTGATGATTTCCCACCCAAAAAAAAAAAAAAAAAAGACCCCTTGGTAAGACTGGTAGTCAAACTTTCGGTCTTCGGACAACTCGTAACGATGTTGTGATGATCTTACTAATTAATATAATCCTAATCCTAACTAATATTATAAATGCGAAAGTAAGTTTGTTTGTTAACTTTTCACGCCTAAACCACTGAACCGAACATCCTGAAATGTTGCATATACGTTGTCAGGTGTACAGAAACGGACATAGGGTACCTTTCATCCCGAAAACAAGTACTGTTCTCGAGGAAAACAACAATAACGTTCTTATGATAAAAGATGGCGCCACGTGTCTTCCGAATCATGATTGAATTATATTATTATAGAAACTTTAGTAGTGTGTTAAGAGTTTTTTTATTTGTTAACTAATATTATAAATGCGAAAGTAAGTTTGTTTGTTTGTTAACTTTTCACGCCTAAACCACTGAACCGAACATCCTGAAATGTTGCATATACGTTGTCAGCGGTACAGAAACGGACATAGGGTACCTTTCATCCCGAAAACAAGTACTGTTTCCGAGAAAAACAACAATAACGTTCTTATGATATTAGATGCGCCACGTGTCTTTCGAATCATGATTGAATTATAATAGGTCTTTACCTATGAAATTGCCGTTTTGTATGAAAAAATTTAAACGAATTTTTTTCATGAATTTTTTATTTGTATTAATCGAAGTAATCACCCATGCAATCAATGCATCTTTGCCATCGCAGTGGCAGTTTATTGATGCCCTTCTTAAAGAAATCAGCTGGACGGGAGGCAACAAATTCTTCAAAGGCATTTTGTACTGCCTCTCGGGTATTAAATTTTTTTCCCGCCAAGAAGTTATCCAAATTCTGGAAAAAGTAGTAGTCTGTAGGCGCAAGGTCTGGTGAGTAGGGCGGATGACGGAGAGCTTCCAACCCCAGTTCTTGCAACTTGGAGACCGTCTGCTGTGCAGTATGAGGTCGCGCGTTGTCGTGCAGGAGCAGCGGAGACGAGCGATTGACCAATGCTGGTTGGAGATGCGCCAGCTTCTCCATCATTGTGTTCAGTTCTTCACAGTACACATCTGCAGTAATGCTCACCCCGTTTGGTAAGAAGCTGTGATGAATCACACCGGCGCTAGACCACCAAACAGTGACCATCACTTTTCTAGGGGTAAGTTTTCGTTTAGGGCATTGTTTAGGTGCTGAACCAGGATCCAACCAACTTGCTGAGCGCTTACGGTTATCAAACAGAATCCATTTTTCATCGCAGGTAACAATGCGGTTCAAAATTCCTTCATTTGTGTGTCTGTTGAGCAGTGCAAGGCACGTCTCGACGCGTACTTCGCGCTGGCGATCATTGAGTTCGTGGGGCACCCATTTGTCAAGCTTTTTTACCTTGCCAATTTGACGCAAATGGACCAATATTGTTTTGACGCTAACGTCGAAAGCTGCTGCTAATTCAGCCGTAGATTGTGTATCATCAGCTTCCACAATCGCCTTTAATTCGTCATTGTCGACCAAAGTCTTCGGACGACCGCGAGGTTCATTTTTCAGGTCGAAATTTCCAGAACGGAAGCGAGCAAACCAATAACAGGTGGTGCGTTGGTTTGTAGAGTTAGCTCCGTAAACGTCGTTGATGTTGCGTGCCGCTTGTGCCGCGTTGCTGCCACGACGGTACTCATATTCCATAATTACTCGAATTTTTAACGTATCCATGATGACGAAAAAGATTGAAATGCGATGAAAATGTAACACTAATCAATAAAGAAATGACTACTTTTAGAAAAAAAAATCCATGTTTTTAAAATAAAATTAATTTGAAATTAGAATTCATAGCCAAACAAAAATTATTTTGATTTGAAATGGCCAGTACTGCAGAACGGCAATTTCATAGGTAAAGACCTAATATTATTATAGAAACTTTAGTAGTGTGTTAAGAGTCTTTTATTTGTTATTTAAGTACCTAATACATTTTGCGAGTCTAGAGTGTTGATAGACCGGTCTTTAATCCTCCTAACTATAATCCCCCGAACCAACGGAAGTGATTGTCAAATTCTAAATAAACGCGAGCGAAGCCGCGGGCAAAAGCTAGTTTAATATAATATTAAAAATAGGTAACATTTGTGAGTTTGTATGTAGGGGCGTAATCGTCACCTCACACTTCACGTTCAGTTGAAAACCAGCGCCAGGCACTAGTTGCCTGACATTTTTGCTGAACTGGACCTATTTGGCGCAGCTGCGAGGCACACTTTCCTGCTAATTTTCACAACGCACTTTACTCTTTTTGTTTTATTTTCCTTTTTTACTTGAACATGTAGTGTTGTGTGCTTTGTAGTCTGTGCTAAATTAATGTATTTTCTATGTGTTCTTTTTTTTCTTTCTTTCTCTGCGCCGTCACCGACGACGCCGTGAATGTGGCGAAGTTTTGGGCCAACAAGATCTGAAACACTGTACTGCCAGCAAACTGAGGAAAATGAAGTAAAAGTTGCCGAGCTGACTGCTCCGGGTACGCTTTACGTTTATTTTAAAAGGATGCCACTACTGGAGGAAATCATTAACTGGCTTTAAAACGTTCTAAGTTCGTCTGTATGTATTTTTTAACCGCCTTCAAAAAAACGAGAAGGTTCTCAATACGACAGTTTTTTTTTAAATCCATGTTATAACTTTTTTCTATATGAACTGATTTTAATGATTATTTTCTTATATGTAAGCTGGTGCTTCTGATGTGGTTTCTTATAAAGTTGATCAAGATCTGACCAGTAGTTTTTGAGTTATCCTTAATAATGCGTATTTTTTCCATTTAGTATATATTGATGAAACTTCCTGTCACTGTTATTTACATATCAAGAAGTGGTAACATACGAATTTGTGTGGGATAAGTATTACGACTAAAAAGTGAAAATTAAAATCTTTTTTACAAATAATAAATAATCGACTTCCAAAAAATAAACAAAAAAGTGAAAAATTACTTTAATTTCCGAAGTCGGTGGCCATAAGCGAAAATACAAAACCAAAGGCATCGAATTCCGCAATTAAAGTTATTTTTCACTTTTTAGTATATTTTTATGTATGATCATCGATATTTTCATCGATTATGACCGAATTTGAAATTTTTTTTTTTTTGTAGCCTGCTTGAAACTTACCTGAATTTTGAATCAACCTGAATTTTGATGCAGTACCTACTAGCACCCTCATTACGTAACACACTGTCTATCACAATCTGAATCATTTTGAAGCTTATTGCTAATCCATTGCTTCATTTGTTCGAAAAAAATTGTCTGCTCAACAACGTAAATAACGCAATGAATGTTGTTGAACTGTCAAAATGAAACCCATTCCTACTGTTAGTGTGTTACGTAATTACCCCGCAGGTACTTAACAAGCAATTATAAAAATGGAACTATCTAAATGGTATTTCGATGGTGTACATTCTATTAGTGCTCTGCATTTCAGGAGCAATAATTCAATGGCTCAGTTTATATTGGTCTAAACCTTACCTGAACCACATAACATTTAGTAGAAAATCTATCAATCTAAATCACCAAACGCCTGTTTGACACTTCCCGTGACCCAAGGGCTGGCTTTTACCTTGTCCAGAGGCTAAGCATTGCCATACAACGTGGCAATGCCGCCAGTCTCTTGGATACATTACCAGTCGACAGCGATGCGGAAGAATTTTGCGACGCCATATTTTAGTTTGTTAAAAGTTTTTGGCAGGTTAGGTTATTATATTTTACAGGCGTTGCACAGGGGGGGTCCCGCAATTTGTCTTTTAAGAGGAACCGGGACCCCCTCTATGTGCTGATGGTGACCACCGGGGTGGTTTTAGTGAGGTTAAAACCCCACACTCTCCGACCTTCCTCCCCAGAGGTCGGGTGCCTTTTGAAGGTTTCCCGCCGAAAACAAAAAATAAATATTTTAATTGTAAATATATTGTTGGTAACGGATGACGAGGTGACATCACGCGATCAAATCAAGTCAACCGATTAGAGGTTATAAAAGGAGGCGCGCGGTGCTGTAACGGTCTCTTTTTGCTTGGACGGCACTCGGAACGGACGTGCTACCTGACCATTATCGTGTGCTTGATTATTTTTAGGTTATGTTATTGGTCATGTACATATTATTCATGCTGGCTTGTGTTATTTCTATTTGATTAATATTTGCAGTGTTTCTTTTGATATTATTATCTGTTTTGTAAAGTGTAATTTGGAGGAATAAAAGATTGTTTATTTTTTTAACTTATTTCACTTCTGATTCCTTACAATATTGTAATTTAATTTTTGTAAATACGAAAAAAAAAATCAATCAAAGTAGGTACTAATCTGCTTGAAAAATATTTGACTGTCAAATTGAACGACCAAAACTCAAAACATTGGACAGGTCGGTTAGCAATCACAGTATGTTCATCCTAGCGTATCGATGGCAAATTTTACCGGCGCGATCGCCGCGTTGATGGCGTTTTAATTAACAATAAATAAGTTTGTGTTAAGAGGAGCAGTGGTGGCCCAGTGGTATCGGCCCCGACTTACAAGTTGTAGGTCGTGAGTTCGAACCCAGGCAGGCGCTTTACTTTGTGTAAATAATTCATCACCACTGCTCTCAAAACGGTGAAGGAAAACATCGTGAGGAAACCGGCATGTCCTAGAACCAAAAATTCGAGGACATGTGACATCTACGAGTACCAACCCGCACTGGGCCCGCGTGGTAGATTACAGCCCATTCTCTCTCAAAGAGAGGAGGCCTGTGTCCCAGCAGTGGGAACATTTATAGGCTGATTATGATTATGAAGTTTGTTGTGAGGATTTAAATTATTCTGACTGTGTAGCCTACACACAAACTCCGTTCACTGCCACAGTTATAAGATGCTCAAGTGCACAGGTGACGGGCATACGGCACAAGATGGAAGTTGGGCCATTGTCTCTAAATATAATTCAGCATTGCATATGTAAGCTGTCGCCGACTCCAGGTCACCGTAGGCGCGGGCTTGCGGATGGCGAGCAATTGGCAGCTCGCCGTCCGGTAAGGACCTTGCCCGGGTCGACGGCGCGTCGTGTTCCACGCGCGCCTCAAAGAGATGTCAGCATAATTGACGGGGTCCGATTGGGCCGATGCCTGCCGGGGTCGCGGATTGTTCGAAAGAGTTATCATGGCCGTGGCGCACAGGCAACTGAAGGAACACGGGTGGGTTTTAGTCAGTAAGAGTCTGACACGCCCTCCCGCTCCGCCCAGAGCGGGAGAGGTCTTTTGATGATTTCCCACACAAAAAAAGAACGCCCTTTATGCCTGTAGGGTTTTATATAGGTATTAAGTTTTTTTTTACATTTTTATTTTTTAAATTAAGTATATAAAAAAAATGTAAAAAAAAGACATTGTGTTTGTTGGTATATTGGCGTGGCTAGCTGACATATGGCAAATAATTTAATTTTATGTTCGGTGTCTCATAATGTTAATTACTTTGCGTACCTACTATTGCATAGAATCAAGTTTTTTTTTCCTAACTGAACGGACAGCTGTGCTGCTGGGTGTTTGTTGCGCCACTTCTTCTCCCCAGCTAAAGCACTAGGAAGTGGTGAAGGGCGGGTATTTTGGGGGACTGTCTTATGCAATTTTGACGTTCGAAAAGTGTTGTTTCTCAGCCTAATTTGAATAAATGACTTTTGATTTTGATTGAGTCTGTGGAGAGAGCCGCATATAAACACTTGAGGTTCGAATCGTCTATAAACCTCGATCTGTGGAGATTCTCTTTCCTACAGTACGTTGTTATTAGCAGACAGGAGGAAACTGCTGCTCATCCTCTTGATGCCATCCCCTTTACTACTGCGGGTGACAGGGGAAGGGTATTTCTTAGAACCGTGTGTGTTGGAACATTAAGTTCCCTTCAAAATGGTTGAACTGAATGGTGTTGATCCATACGTCATGTTCGTGAACGGGCGCCGTCAGTAGGGACTGGTCATCTGTTAGCTGCCACGGCTTATTTTAATTTCAGAATTGTTTTTTTTTGTTAATACCTTTTTTATTACGCACGCTTTTAACGTGCACGTCTTTCTACATCGTTCTCACATGTATGACTTCAACATGAATGATGTAACCAATTGTTGGTAACAATATTTTGATTTAAAAGAGTGTCCATGGAGTTTCTTGCCCGTTCTTCTCCATAGGTACCTACTACGCTTTGGAATGGGCAACTAGCTTCACCTTTCTGACTGACCGACCCCTTGACAATTCAAAAGTGCCTGTAATTGGTTTATTTGAAATAAATGCTTTGAGTTTGAGTTTGAGTTTGAACTAGACAGAGCAGTGTGGATCCGGAATTATATACGGTCAGCCTAAGCTATTTAATATGTACCTCTCAGTTCAGGAATCAGATTTGCAATAGCGTTCGGGCATGTTTCAGAGGTTAACATCTTGACATAATTTTGTTACGTCTATCAGATATTGCTCGTGACTTTGTCCGTGCGGATTTAGCAATAAAAACAGGTATACAAGGTTATTTGTTATATGTCACCAATCCGTTAAGAGGATGTAAGAGAGGTCATTGCAACCGAATGACCTTTGATGACTATAGAGGTATGAGGAACAGGGTGTAAAGTTCACTCATACTCTATTGAAAAGGGAGGATCCTCCGACCAGACGGGTGTTGTGTCTGGTGGGCAACTGCCCGACGATTGATGTCGGGATGTTGTATATATGCTAGTTGCGCGGTAAACTCTGATTGCGCGATGCAGGATTTTACGTGACGTCATTTTGACGTGTAGCTCACATGTGGCGATATAGATACGGCTACATCATTCCCCCCCCGGAGACCGGAGGTCGATAGTGGGCTGAGTCTTGTATCTTGCGATGCTTGCCAGGGCCAGGTGAGGTTCCAGTGAGTCGGAACCGGGTGCCGCATAGTTCACGGTGAGTCGGAACTTTCTGCGGTGGTATCCTAGTGAGTCGGGGTGGCGCTGCGTTATGCTAGAGTGCGTTGGATGTGGTACAGCGCCGGGTTGAGGCTGACTACTAGCGTCGACCAGGAAAGGGTTTGAAGGCTCTGCTTGTGGACCGGCCGAGAGTGCAGTGTGCTGTGCCAAGGTTGCTGATGAGGCTGAGGGTGATGACCAGGTATGCGCGGTCGCTGCATGCTGGTGATATAGATACCGCTACAGGACTTAAACATAACTGGCGAAGTGTGGGTGTACTAAAGGTATACCTCTGCCTAATCCTTAGGGCAGTACAGGCGTGGTAATATTTAGGTATATTACCATGGCAATCAAACGTTTAGAGAGCAGTGGTGGCCAAGTGGTAACCACCGCGACTTATGAGTTGTACGTCGTAGCTTCGAATCTCGACAGGCGCTTTACTTTGTGTAAATTATTTCATCACCACTGCTCTCAAAACGGTGAAGGAAAACATCGTGAGGAAACCGGCATGTCCTAGAACCAAACATTCGAGGACATGTGACATCTACCAACGCGCACTGGGCCCGCGCGGTGGATTACAGCCCACTCCCTCTCACAGAGAAGGGGCCTGTGTCCCAGCAGTGGGAACATTATAGGCTGATTATGCAATCAAGCGTTATTCCGACAACCAATCTAACCAAGGGGTATCGTGTAATAGTAAGTCAAAAAAAAATCAAAATCAAAATAATTTATTTCACATAAACCAACATGGGCACTTATGAAACGTCAGAAGCTAGGTGCACGGTTCCAATTGGTTGTTTCCTATGGAGAAGAGCCGGCAAGAAACTCCACGGTTACTCTTTTAAAAATAAGGGGCTTTTACAATGTTTCAAATTACAGTGTTGATAATGGGAGGACAGTGGGAGGTGAGTGGGAAGAGTTGTAGAGGTCAGATAGGCAGTCGCTCCATGTAAAATACTGGTGTTCAGCTGCATACGGTTAGACGGGAAGCCTACCCCAACCTAGTTCGGAAAATGCTAGGCAAATGATGATGACTTTACCACGCGAAGCACTCAAGTAATTTCTACTCATAACGTAAATTTAAATTTTTATGGTCAGTATATTGACCACAGTCGAGCTCCATGATTACTGACAAATGCGTGCACTGACTGGACAGGTCCACTCAATCTGTGTAGTTCTTTCCCCAAAAGACCATTTTATATACCAATCTACATGGTCTTCGCATGATCTGACCAAGATTATGTCTGGACTTTAAAAGAGACTGTGACCTCTGAGTTTGTTTCGGCCTTTCTTCTCAGAGTAGTCAGATAGGAAACGCCGACTTCATCTAGTTTAAAAAATATTGTTGATGTGGTGTTTGTACAAATCTACTAACAGAAATAAAGTTAAGAGGCGTTTAAACATCAAAAATGTATGGTTAAACAGTCGCTAATCACTACTTAACTTTAAGCAACGTTTATAAATAAAGGGGTTAATATATAAAAAACCCACCAAAAACATTTCATGTAAAATGTTGCCAAGACGACCACATAAGGTTTGCCCTGTGAAAAAGATATCAGATCTCATGTAGAGCCAAGCTTCTGAATCTACACGACCTAACTCTACCGACCCTAACTTCACAAGTTCTACATATCAGTAAAAATGTATGGCTTCGCCGTTTCGCTACCGTCGTGGAGGTGATGCGAATATTTAGTTTCTGAAGTAAGTAACGAAACAGCCAAGCCATAAATTTTTACTGATATGTAGAATTTGTGAAGTTAGGGTCGTTAGAGTAAATAGAGGAACAAAATGCAGGGTAGCATTCGGACTGGCCTTTAATACCCAATTGAACAACCTTTTTTAAAAGAGTAGGTATTTTTACCAAGTTTATAGATCTTACAATGCGATTTGCCCTCCATCCCCAACCGTTACTGAGTTTAGTTCCAAAGTTTCTACTAACTTTATCTCGAAAACGGAAGAGCCGAATATGCATCGACCTAAATAAGAACTATCTCCTAGATAGTAGCTATAAAAATTAGTTTTGGTAACTCTATGCTTATATCACAGAATAATACAGAAGGTCGGCTCCATACAACGACCGAAGATGCACGGACACAGAGATACGCTTCACGTACAGCGAGTCCAAGCGCTCTCGAGACTAGCATTTGTTTTTACATCGCCGCACGTACGCGTCAATGAATGGTCTGTTTCAAAAGTATCTTATGAAAATATAAACAAATGGATCAGAAAACGTACCTGTGAATGGCAATTTGTAGGGCCACTTACGAATTGAGTGCTTAGATTTAATTATTTGAATACTTAAACCTGAAATTCTAGTTAGAAATCACCAAGATGTTTTTCATTTGACAATAATTGAGGTTAATTTTATAACCTCACCACCGCCTTTTTATAGCAAGTTGATTTGTTGAGTTTCTTGTTAGAGTCCATTTTTGACTTCCATACATTAATACCGGTTGTATTTCAGCAGAGCAAAATATTATCCAGTCAGTAAAGGTAGTAGGGATGTTTAAACAGGGCGGCGGAAGTACTTAAGTATAGCCGCCACTCGTGGGGGTTCTTTTAAGGCCCTACATGAGTATTCTTTGGCCTAGAACTATTATGTTCTTCTAAATAAGTGTGTCTATGTTCCCCGATCGCTTTAACCTGTGAGTCTACAAGATACAATAAAAAAAATATAACTTTAGTTTTGAAGTCGGTGTCTTTGGAGTTAGTTAGTTTCTTTCTAGCCACCGACTTCCGAAATTAAAGTTATTTTTCACTTTGTAGTGTTTTTTTTGGAACTAGGTTGTTCTTTTTTGTTTTATTTTTCTCTTTTTAGTTGTGTTACCTACCCCGCACAAATTGGTATACCACTACTTGCTATGTAAATATTAGTGGCAGGAAGTAATTATACATAACATCACCAACTTACACTAAGTGGAAAAAATACGTATTATAGAAGCTAATTCCAAAACCACTCATCAGAACTTGACAAAAATTATATGGAACCATTTGGAAAGTATACCCTTTCAAACAAAACAAGAATTTTCCAAATCGATCGAGCCGTTTTCGAGTAATCGGGGAACATACATTTAAAAAAAGATTCCAACGGGCTGCGAACCATCCATCCATCCATTTTTTAAAGTTGGGATTTTTTTCTCTTCTTCTTTCTAAAAGGATCAAAATCGAAGAATGGTTCGTATTAAAAGATCAACGTACTTCAGAAAAAGCTAGAGACACTATGATTAATATATTATCTAGCGATCGAAGATTCTCATCTCGACCGGGTCTTATACTTTTTTAATAAAAAGGTACGTTTACGTTGTACCTACTTCGGATACAGATACCCGCGATACGTTTTATGTAACAGCAAATATTGTGGATATAACCTGGTGTTGCTACTTCCAAATATTAGTTTTTTTTACATTTATTGCAATAGCAACATTCGGAGACAGTTATTACTGTCTTGCTTTTTCTTCAAAAATTATATTAAATACCCAAGGACCAGTTTCTCGAACGAAAATTATCGCAAAATTAATGTCACAAATTGTCAAGCGCTGCGATTGGCTGTTGAAAAATCATTTAACCAATTAAAATAATTCTACGTGCTTGAAAATTTGTCACTTTAATCTTGCGATATTTTTCGTTCTAGAAACTGGCCCTATTTATTGC
The DNA here is from genome assembly GCA_917490735.1 of Dryobotodes eremita. Taxonomy (NCBI): domain Eukaryota; kingdom Metazoa; phylum Arthropoda; class Insecta; order Lepidoptera; family Noctuidae; genus Dryobotodes; species Dryobotodes eremita. The sequence goes on along the minus strand of OU823269.1, from coordinate 10,753,702 downwards.
ACCACATGTGTTATTGGGTTTTTTCCATTGGAAACTTCTCAGTAACAGCCCGGAATTTGGAAGTTGGCGGTGTGATACCCCCGTGTCTCGGAAAGCACGTTAAGCCGTTGGTCCTGCGCCTGATCTCTCTCCAGTCGTGTCGGATTACGTGCCGACCCATCGGACTATGAGAGTGAGGGAAGAGAGAGTGCCTGTGTCTGCGCACACACTTGTGCACTATAATATCTCCTGCGCCGAAGGCTAGTCTCCGTTGAGATTGGCCGCCATGGCCGAAATACGGTCTGGAGGACCATTAATGCCATTTTTCTATGTGGGTAGGCAGAAACTAAAGAACTACGACCTTTACATACCTTGCCCTGTTGCCTCGTTCACGTTCATACGGACATATTGTTGAACAAATTTTGAATCATCCAATTAAGTGTCAAAAACTTTGTTTAATACTGCTATCTTGTGTATCACCTGTGGCGTAATTGCGTAACAAATATATAATGACTAGCTTTTGCCCGCGGCTTCGCCCGAGTGGAGTTCGGAAATTATCCCACGGGAACGTACTACCGGGATAAAAAGTATCCTACGTATTAATCCAGGTTAAAACTATCTGTGTCCCAAATTCCATCCAAATCCGTTCAGTAGTTTTTGCAAGAAAGAGTAACAAACATCCATCCATCAATCCATCCATCCATCCTCACAAATTTTCACATTTATAATATTAGTAGGATAATTGATCGCAATGTATTTCATTTGACAATTCAGCTACATTCATTGCGTCATTTACGTTGTTGAGCAGACGAATTTATCAAACCTATGAAGCAACGGATTAGGAATATCCTTCAAAACCTTCGGATTGTGATAGAGAGTGTGACGCAATTGGGAGCTGCTTATATGTGTGTCCAAAGCGGTAAAATGAACCCAAAATCGCTTACAGAGACCGCTGTTTAGCGTTTAACCGTATCATAGCATTTAACATGAAACATTTTCATACACAGAACTACACAACCCATTTGGAACGAGCCACACGAAAAGATAACCGCATGACACATTTACTTATGCTAAAACCAGAGAGGTTATTAGCAACAAAATGGCGGCTTCCCGCGCTTTGCCGCCATTAAGCCTCGGAATTCGCGGCCCGATGTTTATCCGCTGCGGTTGCTAGATTATGTTAATGTTGGTAACATATTATTTTACTGGATTTATGGAGTGGTTCCGTTGCAAGCGCTGGTTTAGTTGAAACTTCGAGGATTTCTCCTTGGGGTTACTAGAGATAAAAGTTGGACCTTGATGCGTTGATCTTGGGCTATTTTGCATTGCGAACGAAGGCATTCAAATAAGGGTTTTTTATTCAAAGATATGAAAGAAAGAAAATAAAGAAATTGGTAATTATCTGTATAAACTCGGTTAGTTGGCAGACATAATAGTTTTAACGTGACAACACAAGATCTATTTGCTACCGTCCATCAACTAAGGTGTTAAGAATTTTTACCACTTTTAAAGGTACAAACCAAACGTGTGTTCCCGCGCTAATAGAGATTATATCCCTATTTAAAACCTTGTACACGTCGGTTTACCGACAAGTGATAAGTAAAGAAAATGATTTATTACTTGGCGCCCGACGTGGGACCGAGCATCAAAGATGGCGGAATGGGAATCATTAATTTAGGTACACAGACTTAGATTGCAGTGTTATTTAAAGCTACGTGGGGAACATTAATTACAAATGGTGAAGGACGGAATGGAAGAACGTTTTAATTCATGTAATTTATGAAGTTTGTTTACATTGGATGCGCTATCTGGTCAACGGTAAGCGATGACGCGGTCGACTATGATTCACGCTTTATCAAATCAAGTTACCTCTTTAATTGTAGCTTGTAGACACACGTTAAAGATATCTGGATAACATAGACTCAATTATTTAAGAGAAATAATTAGTTCTAGGACAAAAAATGCTTATGGAGGGCCTAGAAATATTTTGTTCAGTAACTTATTTTTTTTTTAAATGTTGCCTCACACTAGGAATTTCACCTGTATTGTGGGTGCGTTTACAAACATTTATACTTACATACACAAACAGTCAGACCCGGAACAACTACTTGTAAGTCATACAAATATTTGTTCCGTGCGGGAATTGTACCCGCGACACGCAACGCAGCAGTCAATCGCTTAACCATTGCGCCAACCGTGCCGTCTGTTTACATAACAAACAACATTACAAACATCATGCTTGTATTTCCCGAACGATTAAGCACCTAGTACACCCAAATTTCGCCAGTTATGTTTAATTCCCATGTAATAGGGGGCGAGCCTATTGCCATCAACCGGGCACATATCCAAACTCCATGCTGCTTCCGAGATATTCCTGATGGAAAAACCAATAACACAAAAATGTGTGTTAAAAAAAAAACACATACCACTCAAACCACGACTCTTGAAAATCAATATGACTATTGAAATTATAAAAATCTAATAAAACGAATGGACTCTTAACGAATCGAACGTTAAAATGAAAGTATATAAGCATGAGATTTTGACTTAGGCTGTCTCAATAACTTATCCGTTTGAGCTCCTTAAGTTCTGAATTGAGCTGCACGATTACTGACAAATGCGTGCACTGACTGGACAGGTCCACTCAATCTGTGTGGTTCTTTTCTCAATAGACCATTTCAGACACAAATCTACATGATCTTCACATGATCTGACCAAGATTATGTCTGGGCTTTAAAAGAGACTGTGACTTCTGAGTTTGTTTCGGCCTTTCTTCTCAGAGTAGTCAGATAGGAAACGCCGACCTCATCTAGTTTTTAAAATATGATTGACGTGTAAAAGTGTTCAAACCTTCTTACAGAAATAAAATAATTTATCATTTATCAATTATTATTATTTAATACCAATCCATCCGTGATCTCCATCGAAATCAAAATAACGATAAATCTCTTTCGATATTTCTGCGCAACTCGCCCAATAACCCCTCAAAATTTTGCTCAAGTCAGTAATATTTTACAGCAAGTCGTTTAGCGACTTGACTTCAAAAAAAGATCTCTTGAAAAGCCCTTCTTCGTGGGCTCTTGAACTTTAGTACAATAGCCTACATTAGAGCCACTTCAGGGCACATTAAATGGAGACTCAGCGGCTAAAGTGTGAAGTCATGATTTTTAAACCCTTCAAAGTGTGACCTATTTTTATCTTTCTTAATTTTTGTGGAACAAGCAATACCAAAATTAAACAATTACTTTTATAACTAGCTTCTGCGTAAAATTACCTGTTTTAACATAAAATATATCTTAAGACACTCGGCAATACTGTGGCTTCCCATGACTCAAAGAGTTTTCGGAATCGGATCAGAAGTTCCGAAGAAAGAAAGAAAAGAAAGAACATAATTACATTTATTTAGCACAGACTACAAATCACACAACACTACATAAACAAGTAAAAAGAAAAATAAAACAAATAAAAAGTGTAAAATGCGTTGTAAGAAATTAGCAGGAAAGTGTGCGCCAAATAGGTCCAGCTCAGCAAACATGTCAGACAACTAGTGCCTGACGCTGGTTTTCAACCGAACCTGAAGTGTGGGGTGACGAAGATTACCCCCTATATACAAACTCACAAATGTTACCTCTTTTTAATATTATATTAATTAGTAAGATCATCACAAGATCGTTACGGGTCGTCAGAAACCCGAAAGTCTGACAACAGTCTTACCGAGGGGTATCGTGTTACCCAGTAACTGGGTTGTGAAGGTCAGTTAGGCAGTTACTCTATGTAAAATACTGGTGTACAGCTGCGTCTGGTTAGACATGGATGGATCTGGATGACAAGTTAAAGTAACTACAGCACTTCACAATTATTTGACCTCTGATTTTGCATCACTGTCAAAATCACCGTGATCTTTATTTCTAGTTGTAAATTACCAGTGACAGGACTGTTTATTACCATTCTCTGTGTCAAATTTCAAAAAACACATTTGACATATATCACAAAACCCCGCCAAAAAATCCCAAGCGAGAAGTGACAGCTTTAACGAAAAAAAAAAAACTAATAACACAACTGGCAACACACAATAAAGATGCCCATACACCATGTTTCGCATCACTACACGTTTTACCGATCATAAAAGGATACCTTTTAAATTTGACTTATTTTACAAAACCCCGCCAAAAAAATCCCAAGTGAGAAGTGACAGCACCAACGAAAAAAAAAAACTAATAACACAACTGGCAACACACAATAAAGATGCCCATACACCATGTTTCGCATCACTACACGTTTTACCGATCATAAAAGGATACCTTTTTTTTATTAAGCCCCGGGCACATGGGTTTGCTTCGTAACGACCATGTTGGACCTTAAATCTGTTAACTTTATATTCATGTTTTCTGTAATGGCAGTAGTGGCAGGTTTACAAGCGAGATAAGGTCAGAAAAGGTAATCCGGGGAGTATTTTTGAGGTTTGCTGTGAACAGCGGGGTAATTACGTAACACACTAACAGTAGGAATGGGTTTCAATTTTGACAGTTAAACAACATTCATTGCGTTATTTACGTTGTTGAGCAGACAAATTTTTCGAACATATGAAGCAATGGATTAGCAATAGGCTTCAAAATGATTCAGATGGTAATAGATGATGTCTTTACTTAGTTAGGGTGCAGGTGTACACGTTTTTACTAACGCATCATGATTTCAGTCGTTTCTTGAGAGAGGTTAGCTTTTAGTCTAACTGATGCAAATGATTTTTTTCCAGGTTCTACAAACTAGGAAGGATATTTTCTAAGATTTAAAATAATCAATCTGCCTAGCTTTTTGCTAACTATGTATTTTGGGGTCGGCTTCCAGTCTAACCGGATACAGCTGAATACTAGTATTTTTCTTAAAGCGACTGCCTATCTGACCTCCACAACCCAGTTACTGGGTAACACGATACACCTTGGTAAGACTGGTTGTCAGACTTTTGGGCTTCTGGGCGACCCATTACGACTGTCAAAGATCTACGAATGACAGCCGGGACCAACGGCTTAACGTGCTTTCTGAGTCACGGAGGGGTCTCGATATGTAATTGATGGTCACCCATCCACGAACCGACCGCCGTAAGCGTAGCTTAACCTTCGATAGATCCGTGCGGCTCTTATTATTCAGCCACGATCCGCTAAAATAATCATATTATTTTGGGGTCGGCTTCAGTCAAACCATGAGGCTGAGTTTCACAATAAAGGTTCTTTCAAATAGGCGCGACACGCGACGCGAATCGCGCGCTACGCAAAGGCTCCGCTCGTCGCGTGTCAGGCGGTGCCTTTGTGCCGCTTGCGATTTGCGTCGCGTGTCGCGCCTGTTTGAAGGAGCCTTAAAGCGACTGCCATAGAACCTAAACTCGGCAACCGAATTTCTAGCAAATACGTACCTAAGGTTAGCACGATATATTTTTTCTATGTTGCGAGTTTTTAAACACAAATCCTAGATACTGTGCTGATACCCTAGGTACCCATTGTACATTCTTATCTTTTTCTCAAAGTCAAATCATTTATTTCAAACAAGCACATCAAAGGCACTTTTGAACGTCAAAATTTACAAGAAAATAAAATTGATTCTAGTTGCCCCTTCCAAAAGGTAGTTTCGTATGGAGAAGAATGGGCAAGAAACTCCACCGTTACTCTTTTAAAATGTTTTACAATATTTTTTTTTTTACATTAATTATATAAATATATGTGAAGACAATGTACGTAGAATAAAATTACTACACCACACTAAGTAAAAATAATTAAAAATGGAGCAATGACAAATAAATTAATTATGTGACAGATAGGTACATGGTGCTCACATATTTACAAACACTGTAAAAGTAGACGATTTGCAGATTTTTTTTAACAAATAATAAATCAGTAGGTACAATTATATTAGCAACCAGTTTGATTTTGTTTAGACTCTAGATTGTCCTATGGAGCAGGACCAGCATGTTTCCAAACATTCATATCTTGGATATACTTAATCCTCTAAAATCTATAAAACAATACCATAATCTGGTAAAATCTATAAAATATTTCGTGGATATGGAACCCCCAACACGTAAACCTGCTATTAAATTTTCAGCTTACGAAAAACACGTCCAATACCCTTTTATCCGTATAAGACCATAAAAATATTAAGTATAAATTTTATTAGTTCGCGTATAAAGTACAAATTTTCTTACATGAGCCCATAAATCACGATACGGATCTTTCGAACGTAAAACATTGAAGAAAAATTGGCTTTAAAAAGACGTAAAAGAGTATGATAAAGCAAGGTATTTAGCTAAGTGAGCTATCACGACCATTCGGAAGGCTCCGAGTCGAAAATGACACATTTTAGGTTACAATATTTTTATCTCACGAAGCGACGCGCGCTTTACTTGTGGTTACCAAGTGTACAATACTCTGTGAATATGTGTGTAAGCGCAGGAGCTCTCGGTACCGTCCGAGACAATGGTGAAGTCGGAAGTGTGTGTGTGTGTGTTATGTGCTAACTCTACTCGTCTTCACGCACACATTCACGACGTGTTTGTACACTTGATAACCACAAGTAAAGCGCGAGTCACTTCGTAGATTAATACCAGTATTTTACATGGAGTGACTGCTTATCTGACCTCCACAGCCCAGTTACTGTGTAACACGATACCCCTTGTTAAGACTGGTCACGTCTGCATCAGCAAATTTTAGATGTATTCTGCTAATACAGTTAGGTACACAACGATCGATAGTGCAGACCACGGCTAAAATGGAGCACATGCATTGTTAAAAGCCTCGCCAGGTTTAGGCACAAGGAGGTTACCTACATAATACAATGCAAGATGTAAGTCCCGTTGTCGACGACGCTACTCAAAAATAAATCTACGGTTTCCTAGAAAAGCGGTGACCGCCACATAACAGCCAGAGTGACAGCTGTCATGAAAAAGATGGTCGCGGACATGGTATAATAATATACTTCGCCAGGTATAGCATTCCGAGACACAGCGGTCACGTGGGTGACACAAGCCTACGTCATCACCGCTGTGTTACCAGTAGTGTGTCATAATAACTTCCCAACCGCCTTTATTAGCTGTGCGAATCCGATAAATCAATGAGGTTTTAACTAACAATTACGTCGGTATAAGTTTAAATCGAATTTTTTCGTTTGATTAGTAAAACAAAACGACAATTTAAATGCTTGATATATATTTTTTTAATAGAGTGGTGACAATTTTTTTTCCATACTTCTTGTTTAGTTGCAATAAAGTGACAACTGGATAGTGACGTAAGCTTGTGTCACTCTCGGAGTGCCAGATCTTGTTTTTTTAGACCATGGTCGCGGACTTTACGGTGTCAAAAAACGCTCTCTAGGCAAACACCAAGTTACTTTCATAATTAACGTTTTCAACACATTTGCTCAAAAATGCATTTACCGAGCCTGTGTACATTGTTCGAAAGTTAAAAATTACGCACCTTACATCGGAATGTGTGGTAAAATAGGTACTCACACCTAAGTAACCTTTTTACCGCATTCTCCGTAGTATAGCGCCATGCGTACCCTTTACGGATATTTTTAATTTCCATTAAAAAAATATAAGAGTTCCACCAAGGAGTTTCACATTACGAGAATAAATAAGCTGATTAATCTAACCTCCTTGGAAGCGCTTTTGCTGAATACGGTTGTCTCACTTTAATACTAACGAGAAAATGAGACGGAACATGTAGTTCTAATTTTCACCACGCGCACGTGGCACCATTTGCAAATTCGCGCCATTTTCATATTAGAAACGTCAAAGATTGTTGCGACTTTCCGACTGATATATAAACAAAATAATATTATGAGTTCAAGCGAGGAATCCGATATTAATATTGTACTGTTTTCTCGCAAATGTGTTGAAAAATGTTGTATGATACACGTGCGGAAATTGGTATTTACTATCTCGTGACTATGGTAAGCTCTCGACTTCGTCACGGGCTTACATCCGTCTACTCATTTGTAAAAACCAACTTACCGCACTAGTATCATAAATAACTATTCCGTGACGTCAATCGACGGTAAATTGCGGACGCTATGAAGCGGCCACCGCCGTCTTAGAAAACCCTAGCTTAAACAGTTACAACAAAAATGGCGGTCGGTACACGACGCAAATTGCGTCGTAAACTGACTCAGTTTGTACCTATCTGAAGAAAAAATTTAACAGCACGTGTTTTCTCCGCAAGTTTTCGGGTTAAGAAGTGCTTTCAATTTTTTTCGGACAAGAATGAACATGTTTCAGATACGGTGCCTTAATTCGGGAAAGGCCCTAAGTTTATGTCTAAGTCCATGGAGTTTCTTGCCCGTTCTTCTCCATTGGTACCTACTACGCTTTGGAATGGGCAACTAGCTTCATATTTCCGACTCGTTGGCAATTCAAAAGTGCCTGTAAATGGTTTAATTGAAATAAATGCTTTGAATTTTTTTTGTTTGTACTCGTAAGGAAAGGGTTAAGCATGGATAAATTAAAATCACGATGAGAATTTCCCACAAAGTGGTCCTACGAGTACGAACTATTGAATCTTACGAGAATTTGATCCATGAAGGTACCTAAAATTGGCCGTTGTGTTTTCTCTTGGGGGAGGCTTAAGTTCAGCGGTGGGTGTCTTTTTTTTTATATATTACAATTCTTGAGCGGCTCGTGGCTAAATAATAACAGATGCACGGGTCGATCGAAGGTTAAGCTACGCTTGCCGCGGCCGATTCATGGATAGGTGACCATCTATTAGATATTTAGAACCCTCTGTGTCTCAGAAAGCACGTTGAGCCATTGGTCCAGGCTGTCATTCGCAGATCTTTCACATTCGTTACGAGTAGTCAGAAGCCCAAGTCTGACAACCAGTCTCACCAAGGTCTATCGTGTTACCCAGTAACTGGGTTGTATAGGTCAGATAAGCAGACACTCAATGTAAAATATTGGTATTCAGTTGCACCTGGTTAGATTGGAAACTAACCTCAACATGGTTAAGAAACGCCTAGCCTGAAAGAAAAAGTCGGTTTAAAAAAGTTCTGAAATCGCTAACTTATAGTGTCTGATCATCATGATATGTTCCTTTTCTCTATAATGAGACAGAGTTACTTTTGCGACGCGTGACTTAATAATAAATATTATTAGAGTGATGTTATTTGCTTCTTTAGTCACTCATGTACACTCAAAATCTCTCTCTCACACACACACTCACACAAAAACACACACTCGTAAAAAAATCTCGTATATTTTATTTTTATTTTTTTCTGTATTTCTTTATATACCCGTTTGTACTCTTACGTTTATAATGTAAGGGAAGAACGGAGCCTTCAACTACAGGCATTTTCTATGCCCAAATGGAGCCTCCTCGACATGCAATATAAACCAAGTAAGATATATGAAATAAACTCATTTTATTTTTTTATGAGAAGAGGTAAAGCAATTTTCCAGTGGAACGCTGACTGCGAAGTGCAAGTCTATTACTCGACTATTTAACAACACAAGTGCCGACTCCCAACTCTTTAAATTCGCAAATAAGATAGTCATAGCCCTATAAATAAACGCACGACTACTTCTGTTTGTGCAGCTAGGGTTTGCACGAGTTTCATTTATTTATTTATTAAAACTTTATGCACAAATATATATACAATAAAGGATAAATTTATAATTAATTGATGTTTACCTATTCATATTTGTACGCAGTTGAGGCAAAACATGACTGTGATTAAATTTGATATAACATCTTGCATGCCATGTTACTCATTTTTTGGATAATTAAATTATTACCTTATTAATTTAACGTCTTTGGCCCCTAAGAGGCGGGTGAAATCGCAGGGCGCAGCTAGTAATTAATACTCAACTCAACTCAAAGCATTTATTTCAAATAAACCAATTACAGGCACTTTTGAATTGTCAAGGGGTCGGGCAGTCAGAAAGATGAAGCTAGTTGCCCATTCCAAAGCGTAGTGCGTACCTATGGAGAAGAACGGGCACAAAACTACATGGATACTCTTTTAAATCAAAATATGGTTACAAAATAATGGATACATCATTCATATTGAAATTATACATGTGAGAACGATGCAGAAAGTTAAAAGCGTCCGTAATAAAGAGACAAAAACAATTCAAATATTAAATTAAATTAAAATAAGCCGTGGCAGCTAAGAGATGAACAGTCCATACTGACGGCGCCCGTTCACGAACATGACGCATGGATTAGCACCATTCAGCTCAACCATTTTGAAGGGAACTTAATGATCCAACACAAGCGCCACCACCAGCGAGACATTTGAGTGAGCATGACATACTCTCAGTCAAGTCAATGAAATGAATATAACTCTGAAATTGCCAATCCGTCTTAAGAGGCTGACAACAGATAAAGCGCGCCCACTATCGGACTGCATAGAAAAGAAAGAGAAGCGCGATGACACAACGCTGGTAATTTATTGCAAAATATGATGCAATAATCTAAAAAAACACGTGTGGCACTCGGGGACTGCCGCGGTAAAGCTATTGCATAGCATTTTTTATCAACTTATGCAATTATAATTATTTTTTATTTTTTTATTTATGCAGTTTTTTTTTTCTTTGATATTAATTCAAGTACAGTCGTACCATATACATACACGTTAAGCGAACGGTCGGCCGAGCTACATGGTAGGCGGAGTGGGAGGTGTTAGGTTTTATTTTCGTTACGGAATTTCTTGATTCGGTCGCCGCGCTCAAAGCCCGCGATAAAAGCTATGCAATAGCATAAAATCTATTGATTGGACTAAAAAATTAAAACACTATTACATTAATATGTTGCTTGCAGAATAATGTCACAAAATATCAGAATTATTGCATGTAGGTATATTAGTAAGGTTTTAAAACATCGATAAAAAAAAAAATTTAGATGTAGGTTCATGATTTTTTTCTATGATATCAAATTAGTTGTATTATGTTTTCAACACACTATCTAACTAGCATATATCCTTAAGAATATCACATATTTATCTGATTTTGTATACTGCAGTGGATCATATACTTTTAGGCAATATAAAACTTCCGTTAAGGTCCTGTAGTCCCCTTAAGCAAGCGTAATGATCAATGCTCATGCCGTCTCTGTATGAGAAGAGGCGTTTGCCCAGCAGTGGGACAGTAATTATCTGGTAATATTATTATAGGTGTAGTTTATTTTCTCCGTGATCGCCAACCCTGCCGTGCACTCCAAACATTCTATCGCACCGAGCAATAAATAAAACACAAACACATTCTACATGTATTCTGAGTGTATTCCGATTCTTATTTTTGATGCTGGCAAGGTCGAGGTGAGAAAGATTGCGGTAAAAACAACTTTCGATGTTTTTAGAAGCTTTTTTATCAATGAAAATTTGTTAAAGCACTTGTCACACCGCCGATAAGGATGCGATTAGCTACTGACTACTAGCTTTTGACCGCGGCTTCGCTCGCGTGGAGGTTAGATATTATACTACGGGAACGTACTACCGAGATAAAAAGTATCCTATGTGTTAATACAGGTTATAAACTATCTGTGTTCCAAATTCCATCCAAATCCATTCAGTAGTTTTTGCGTGAAAGAGTATCAAACATCCATCCATCCATCCATCCATCCATCCTCACAAACTTTCACATATATAATACTAGCTTTTGCCCGCGGCTTCGCTCGCGTTAATTTAGACTTTGACTATCAATTCGGGCTATAATTCAATCATGATTCGAAAGACACGTGGCGCCATCTATTATCATAAGAACGTTATTGTTGTTTTCTTCGGGAATAGTACTTTTTTGCGGGATGAAAGGCACCCAATGTCCGTTTCTGAAACCCTGACAACGTATATGCAAAATTTCAGGATGATCGGTTCTGTGGTTTAGGCGTGAAAAGGTAACAAACAAACAAACAAACAAACAAACAAACTTACTTTCGCATTTATAATATTAGTTAGGATTAGGAAGTTAGGAAGTTAGGATAGTTAGGATTAGTTAGGATTAGGAAGTTAGGATTTTCTCGCTCAAGAAACGTACGATAGATGTCGGTCCCGTGTCAGTAAAAGAGATGTATATACAAAACATATGCATAGACAACTCTTTCTCACCACTAGTTTGTCACAGCAAAAAGAACTATTAAAGAAAATATTGGCTCAGGAACGCTCGTTTGGCGGGCAAAACACTCGATGAGACTCGTTCGGTAGCAAGTGACTGGGCGTCATTCTACTCATTGCGCTCGCTCAAAACTCTCCGAGCTACACACTCCGTTGCTCGCCAATTCGTTTCTAGTTGCTAGCTTAGCTAGCTCTACTTCTCGCTAATCGTCGGTAGTGGGTCAAGTGTTTGATTTAAAAGGGTGTCCATGGAGTTTCTTGCCCGTTCTTCTCCATAGGTACCTACTACGCTTTGGAATGGGCAACTAGCTTCATCTTTCTGACTGACCGACCCCTTGACAATTCAAAAGTGCCTGTAATTGGTTTATTTGAAATAAATGCTTTGAGTTTGAGTTTGAAAGTTGGCAACGTCGTAAGTAGCTGTCAAATATTTTTATTTGATTAATTTATCAATACTTATTACTCAATGATATTAAGAAATATCGCTCTGAAGTGCTAATAAATATTGATTATGAATTGCAAAAATATGACTAATCAAATTTGAGAAAGAGATTCACAGGGGTGTCAGTAACATAGATGACGCTTTACAAATCCGACCTTTTCAGTTTTTAAACATATACAGGGTGGATTTTTGAGATGGGGCAGCAAGGGCAGCTACCTTAACCGCTGTAGCTACAGGAAAACGGTCTTAGGAGACTTTCCCTTACTTTTTGAGAAATTTTGATTCGCATTTACAGATTTTGAAAAAAAAAAATACAGTTAGCGGGAAAATGTGCAATTTTCACAAAAACTTTTTTCTATGCCAATCGATCATGTTTCACATGAGGATCAAAAATCTCTATAGGACTAACTTAGGTTTGAGTAATAGAAAAGTCAGAAATCGCAAGAAACTTTTCCCGCATATTTCGTAGGAAGTTACATTACAACTTATTGTTTTACTATCGATAAACTAACTGCTACAAAAAAGACTAATCGAAAAACAAATAAAAAATAATAACTTCTAATTTGAGTATTATTTCATCTTAAAATTAAAAAAAAACACGTGTGGCACTCGGGGACTGCCGCAGTAAAGCTATTGCATAGCATTTTTTATCAACTTATGCAATTATAATTATTTATTTATGCAGTATTTTTTTTTCTTTGATATTAATTCAAGTACAGTCGTACCATACACATACACGTTAAGCGAACGCTCGGCCGAGCTACATGGTAGGCGGAGTGGGGGGTGTTAGGTTTTATTTTCGTTACGGAATTTCTTGATTCGGTCGCCGCGCTCAAAGCCCGCGATAAAAGCTATGCAATAGCTTAAAAATATTAACTTCTAATTTGAGTATTATTTCATCTTAAAATTAAAAACTTGAAACTTTACATTTGGACTCACCTAGAAACTATTGTGCTCTAAGATACTCGTACGAGGTGCTCAAAATGGTAGCCGTTTTGGACTCGGAACAGTCAGGATGGACTCCTGTCTGAAATAAACGTTTTCTATTCTATTCTAATACACACGCATATTCCCACCAACTGAAAACAAATCCAGACTCCGGGCTGCTACTGAGAAATTCCTGATGGAAAACTCCAATAACACTTTGCCTGACATGGGAATCGAATCCAGGACATGCTCAGCAGTAGTGCTTATGACAACTAGATACGAGGCAGTCAAACATAGATTTAGCAAAATAGCTTTTCGTATTGAAATTGGCAATGAAACAAAATACACATCTTATTAAACCCGGTATTACTTTTCAAGCCACAAGTGTTGCCAATATAATATGATATCTGACAGTTACAAGTGCTAGGAAAATGATGATGGTAAACAGAGCCAACCACTTGAGATTTATAAAATTAAAATAACTTTTTTTGGACATAGTAACAGCTTGATTGTAGTTTTAATATTCGTCATTGTGATAACGTAGGTAATCGTTGCCACAAAGACGAATATTCTGCCTAGTCTGTTCCCAAATATGTTGAGGTCGACATCCAGTCTAACCAGCACCCTAATTGCGTAACACACTATCAATAGAAAGAAAAGAAAGAAAATACGTTTATTTGCGGTAAACATAACGCAAATAAAAAACACAAATACAAAAAAACTTTTTTACAAAAAGCAACCGACTTCCAAAAAAACACTAAAACCGTGAAAAATTACTTTAATTTCGGAAGTTGGTGTCTTTGGTATAGTATTTTCGTTTTTGGCCACCGACTTCCGAAATTAAAGTTATTTTTCACGTTTTTTGTGTTTTTTTGGAAGTCAGTTGTTTTTTTGTAAAAAGGTTTTAATTTTTCACTTATTTAGTTGTGGTACCTACCCCACACAAATTCTTATACCACTACTTAAAATGTAAATAACAGTGACGGGATAATATTATAACATCATCAATATAAACTAGGTGGAAAAAAATACGCAGTATTAAGGATAGCTCAAAAACTACTGGTCAGAACTTGATCAAATTTTAATGGGACTACATGATTAAGCCCAGCTTTCAAATAAAAAAGAATTATCCAAATCGGTTCACCTAGAAAAACGTTCTGAGCTAAAACACAAAAAAAAAAAACAAACTTAGAGTCGAATTGAGAACCTCCCCCTTTTTTTTAAGTCGGTTAAAAAAGAACGAGTTGGGTAAAATATGCGTCACACTCACATTCACGCAAAACGGCAATCGCTCAGCATAATGCTACGACCCTATGCGAGACAGAGCCTCAGCGCTGATTTTCAGCGATAGCCGGCTGGCCGGTAATCACAATCTGAATCATTTTTAAGGATATTGCTAAACCATTGCTTTATATGCTCGAAAAATTTGTCTGTTCAACAGCAAAAATAACGCAATGAATGTTGTTAAACTGTCAAAATGAAACCCATTCCTACTGTTAGTGTGTTACGCAATCACCCCGCTGATGCAGCTGAATACCAGTATTTTAAATGGAGCGACTGCCTATCTGACTTCCGCAACCCAGTTACGGAGTAAGACGATACCCCTTGGTAAGACTGGTCAACACCAAAACCAATCTCAAACTCTCTTTTTGATATCGAAATTAAATAAAATAAAATCCTTCATTTTAAATACGTCTTCTGTGAAGTTTCATTTGGTTACGTCATGATCATCATCATCATCATGAGCCTATATTAGTCCACTGCTGGACGTAGGCCTTTTCTTGTGAACGCCACTGAGCCCGATCCTCGGCTCTCTTCATCCAGTCTCTGCCAGCCGCCTTTCGCAAGTCGTCACTCCACGTGGCCGGCGGGCGTCCCACACTACGTTTGCCTAAACGCGGTCTCCACTGGTTACGTATTAGGGTAAAAAAGATATAGTCCTAAGACAAGCCTGAGATACAGACGGACAACCATATATACTAACCATATATGTTATAACATTCAAAATTTGTTTTCTTATAGAGACGTCAGTAAAAGTTGTAATTTTGACCTTCAATATCTCCGCAACACAACGTACAACGTACGTACAACGTACAAAAAAAAAAACACAATAACGGGGAGTACAAGTGACTCTCGGCTTCGTTAAGTGTCTTTTTACACCCGTAATGTATTTTAAACGTAATATAAAAAGAGTAGAGAGAATAAGAGAAAAGAGAGAGAGAAGAGTATTCTATTCTATTCTATTCTATGAAGCAATGTATTAGCCATATCTTTCACAATCCGTCCGTTTGTGATTAAAGAGGTGTTAGCATGGGGAGCACCCCAATTACGTTGTGAGCATGGGGTTATTAGCTGCGCTTGCAACCATTAGACCACTACAAAACGAGGAAGCTAGAGTTTATAATGCAAGTTTAATATAGGATGCCTGTATCGTGCACTTCAAAAACAAGAATGTTTACATACTATAAAATAAACAAACAAAACATATAAAAAGAACTTCAAAGATATTGTAATCGTTAAATGTATAAAAAATAACGTTAAAAGATTACGTTCGCGTCGAAAAAAAATGTAAAAATTTACTATATTTTGATAGAGCTGCGTCCGAGATGCTAATAAAAAATATACCGTGTCTGAAGATACCAGTTAAAACGTACTTTGCTTACGTATTTAATGTTAGATTAGGTCTGACCAAGATAATGTCTGGACTTTAAAAGAGACTTCGACTTGTGAACTTGTTTCTGTGTTCACAACAACAAAATTGTATTAAGTCACAGTCACAATCAACATAAACAAAAAAAAGAAAGAAAGAAAAATAGTTTATTCTGCACAAACAAAACGCACCTTACAAATGAACGACATTAATTTAATAGACATATACAAAATAGCCAAAAGCCTGTAGCGGCATCTACAATCGCCACATGCGAGCTACACGTCACAATGACGTCACGCAAAATCCTGCATCGCGCAATCATAGTTTACCGCGCAACTAGCATATATACAACATCCCGACATCAATCGTCGGGCAGTTGAAGACCCGTCTGGTCGGAGGATCCTCCCTTTTCTATGGAGGTTTGAGTGAACTTTACACCCTGTTCCTCATACCTCTATACTGGTGACCCCGAATATGAACGTCAGCGCAGCCTTCGTGCAAGTACTTCAGCGTGACGTCGAGCGGCGAGTCACACAGCCAGCCAGCACCCACGGCTTCAACGGGTATCCTGACCACCAGCATGCCGCGACCGCGCATACCTGGTCATCACCCTCAGCCTCATCAGCAACCTTGGCACAGCACACTGCACTCTCGGCCGGTCCACAAGCAGAGCCTTCAAAACCCTCTCCTGGTACGCCAGCAGTCAGCCACAACTTGGCACTGTACCACATCCGACGCACTGGAGCATAACGCAGCGCCACCCCGACTCACTGGGAAATCTTCGCAGACAGTTCCGACTCACCGCGAACTATGCGACACCCGGTTCCGACTCACTGGAACCTCAACTGGCCCTGGCAAGCATCGCAAGATACACGACTCAGCCCACTATCGACCTCCGGTCTCCGAAGGGGAGTGATGTAGCGGCATCTACAATTGCCACATGCTAGCTACACGTCACAATGACGTCACGCAAAATCCTGCATCGCGCAATCATAGTTTACCGCGCAACTAGCATATATACAACATCCCGACATCAATCGTCGGGCAGTTGCCCACCAGACACAAGACCCGTCTGGTCGGAGGATCCTCCCTTTTCTATGGAGGTTTGAGTGAACTTTACACCCTGTTCCTCATACCTCTATACTCAAGCATTCGCATTCAAGCTATAAAAGTTTGACAATTCAACAACAACATCATCTGCCTAGTCATTCCCTGTTTTGGGGTCGGCTTCCAGTCTAACCGAATGCAACTGACCCAGTATTTTGGACATACATGGATCGACTGCCTATCTGACTTCTACAACACAGTTACTGGGTATCACGATCACCCTTGGCAAGTCTGGTTGTCAGACTTTTGGACTTCTGACTACCCGTAACGACTGTCAAAGATCTACGAATGACAGCTGGGAATAACGGCTTAGCTTGCCTTCCGAGACACGTGTATTGAATGAATAAAGGAGATTTTTTAATATGATATGATGGTGTTAAAAATCACTTTTCCACATCAAAAATAAATTAAAAATATTTTAAAACTAGATGAGGTAGGTTTTTCCTATACGACTAATCTGAGAAGAAACACCGAAAGAAACTCAGAGGTTTTAAAGTCCAAACATAATCTTGGTCAGATCATGTGAAGACCATGTAGATTGGTATCTGAAATGGTATTTTGAGGAAAGAACCACACAGATTGAGTGGACCTTCCCAGTCAGTGCACGCATTTGTCAGTAATCGTGCAGCTCAACTCAGGAAGTCAGGACTTAAGGAGCTTAACGATTGGTAGTCATGACATAACGTTATTTCAAAGTGACTTTGAAATGTCTTTAAATCCATAAAACCAGCATACCTACCATCTATTTCTTGGCAATGGTTCCCGAACCAACTCTTAACAAAATAATAAAATAGAAAGCAGATAGACGAATGGTAAATTTCTGGGTAAACTAATGCAAAAAGTGCATTGAATATCTTTAGAAGCTGTTCTGTGAGTTACAGATAGACAGACAAAGCTCAGCCACAGAAAATTTAATAACATAACATCTTGTATGTGAATGATAAATGATAAGTGATTTTATTTCTGTAAGTAGGTTTCTACAAACACTTTTACACGTCAATCATATTTTTTTAAACTAGATGAAGTCGGCGTTTCCTATCTGACTACTCTGAGAAGAAAGGCCGAAACAAACTCAGAGGTCACAGTCTCTTTTAAAGTCCAGACATAATCTTGGTCAGACCATGTGAAGACCGTGTAGATTGGCATCTAAAAAGGTCTTTAGAGGAAAGAACCACACAGATTGAGTGGACCTGTCCAGTCAGTGCACGCATTTGTCAGTAACCGTGCAGCTCAACTCAGAACTTAAGGAGCTCAACGATTCGACGAACAATACCAAAGAAAGGACATTTTGGTAGGCCGCATAAACTACTTAAACTGCCAGACCAAGAATAAAACTGAAACAAATAAAAAACTGTAGTCCCCGAAGATGTAGCAGTTATGTAGGCAGCGGTGGATAGTCCTACACATTTCGCCAGTTAAATTTAAGTCCTATGTAATAGGAGGCGAGCCTATTGCCATTCACCGGGGACAAATCTAGACTTCGGGCCGCTACTGAAGAATGCAGCAATGCTGTTTCAGTTTGATGGCTTTGCGTGTGAAGAGGGCTATTGCGCTAGTATAGAGGAAGGTCTCTAGATGTCAAATGTCCTGTCAAATGTCGGTCCAAATGAGTTGTGTAGCTCTGTGTATGAAAATGTTTCATATTAAAGGCTATGATACGGTTAAACACTAAACAACGGTCTCTGAAAGCGATTTTGGGTTCGTTTTACCGCTTGGGCCAGACATATAAGCAGCTCCCAATGGGGGCTATCGCGCTTGAGTTCGCCGCTAGAGGCGCTAGTGTAGAGTAAGGTCTCTAGATATCAAAATATGTACTGAACGTTCCCTGTTTGCGGGATTTTTTATCACGGATTTTAAGTAATGATTCATAATTGTTGTAGTGGTTGTCCCATTCCTGATTAATTAAAGGTTAAGATTTTAAGTAAAAAGTTAGGATCTAATTTGGTAGCACTTGAAAGAAATATAATATTTGTCTGCTTCATGCTTGCCAATTTTAGTAACATTATAATCTAAATATTCATTAGAAGTTTTAAAATGTAATAAAATAAACATAATATATATTTATGGGTAATTCAACATATCCAAAACATCAAATAAAAATACCGACAGGACCTTACTCGACAGTGGCGCCAACTGGTGAGCACAAAAACGACATGAGATTATTCAGCTTTGTGTCGTAATTAGTCAGGTAGCCATTGCAAATGATCATCAATATTTGAATATTTTGATTTAGAGCTGATTTCGCCAAGAGTATCCATGGAGTTTATTGCCCGTTCTGCTCCATACGAACCTAAACGCTTTGGAATGGGTAACTAGCATCGTCGTTCTGACTAACCGACTCATTGACGATTCAAAAGTTACTGTAAAAGGTTTATTTGAAATAAATCTAAGTTTGAGTGTCGCAGCATCTTTATTACCCGCGAAAACTACGCCACAGATTATACATAAACGTCAAACGTTGCTCTGCCAAAACTATTAGACCTCTTTACAGATGAAAATTCAATTAACATGGGAACTCTTTGGTTGCGTGGCATCCCGCCAAAACGTTGTGATAGGATTTAGTTTAGATAGCAATATATTTGGACACGCGTAACTACGAGAATTTTAAGCATTCGGCATGTTTTTTCTATTGCGGAGTTTGGGAAATAGTTTTCTAGCATTATTTTAAGAGTTTGTGCAGATCTTAAATAATGCAGTGTTTTTGCAATGCCTACGCTCCATTTATTATAACATTAGAAAAATAATGATTATCACCGTTTCGTTATTTCGATATAAATCCTAATCCTAACTTTTATTATTTATTTTATTTTTTATTAATATTATTAATGCGAAAGTAAGTTTGGTTGTTTGTTTGTTACCTTTTCACGCCTAAACTACTGAATTGATCATCATGAAATTTTGCATATATTTTGTCAGAGGTACAGAAACGGACATAGGGTACCTTTCATCCCGAAAAAAATTACTGTTCCCGAGGAAAACAACAATAACGTTCTTATAATAATAGATGGCGCCACGTGTCTTTCGAATCAAGATTAAATTATATTATTAGATATAGATAGACACTTTAGTAGTGTGGTAAGGGTTTTTTTATTTGTATTTCTTACATTTTGTGAGTCTATAGTGTCGGTAGACCGGTTGTTTTTCCTCCTAACTATAATTCCCTGTACAACCCGAATTGATTGTCAAATTCTAAATTAACGCGAGCAAAGCCGCGGGCAAAAGCTAGTGTATAATAAATTCCGTTATTGCACGATTAATACAAAGCAATGTAATCTATTTACCATTTACATTAAAAAAGTAACTCTAAAGTGCAGTAGTTTCAACAATACTACACAATAATTACTGTCGATATTTAGCCGTTATTTTTCTAATGGAGTATGCCTATCTACTATTGATGATATTTATTTTGGGGTATTAAAGACTTACATTCTATAACGGAAAAGATTTAGCTTCTAGGGCTTTATTTTGGTATCTCAAGAGCTAGATAATGAAAATTTAAAACAGAGTTAGTTAATGGTCCATTAAATTTCAGTACGTTAATGCATAACTAATTTTGTAGTGAGTTAAAGGCCAATTAACTGAAAGTTAACGGATCACTAACTCTTAAGTCTGTGAACCATTAGGTTACTTTGTTTATGTTAGGCATAGGTAAGCAAAGTTAATGGATTACTAACTTTATCTGTTAGATTACAAATGGTAAAGAGCGACAGCCCAAGATACATTTTGACAAGTGATCGTAAAGTGTCTGCAAATCATACTACTTGTTAGTTTATGGTAAATATAGAAAGGAAAAAATAGTCACAAGGTACACCCGTTTGTAACACATGTTTTAATAAATTTATTTATTTGCAAAAAAAAAATACGATTTTAAAGTCATCGTAAAATCAAAAAAAAAAACTTGTTAAATTCGAAAGATTAAATGAAAAAAAGTAGGCGGAAACATATTTGCAGACGGATCGGAGTTGTAATCATCCCTTGCAGACGGGGTTGAAAAAGCAAATTTTTGTATTAAAAAAAAAGTCATCGAAAAATGTCTGCATTTCAGACTAATGATTTATTTTAATGTAAAAAAATAGTAGCAAACGATCCGGAGCTGCAATGAAGTTTGCTGACGAAGTTGAAGTTGCATATATATCACTAATAAATGAAGTCATAGTAAAATGTCTGCAATTCAGGCTTATGATTAATTTTTGATGAATTATTAATGAAAAAAAAAATCTAATATTAAATTAAAATAAGCCGTGGCAGCTAATAGATGACCAGTCTCTACTGACGTCGCTCGTTCACAAACATGACGATACTTATATCAATGCATGGGTCATAAAAACAAAGAGCAAAAGCATATCGTGGCAGATGCACCATGTTGCTGGTTGTTTATGCCCGATGCACCATGATTATCATGTAGCAATTATATGTAACTAGCTTTTGCCCGCGACTTAGCTCGCGTTCATTTAGACTTTAACTATAAATTCGGGTTATAATTCAATCATGATTCGAAAGACTCGTGGCGCCATCTATTATCATAAGAACGTTATTGTTGTTTTTCTCGGGAACAGTACTTTTTTGCGGGACGAAAGGTACCCTATGTCCGTTTCAGTACACCTGACAACATATATGCAAAATTTCAGGATGATCGGTTCAGTGGTTTAGGCGTGAAAAGGTAACAAACAAACAAAGAAACTTATTTGGATTAGGATAAACAACACGGTCCTTTTTCGGTAACCACTGAAAATCAGCGCTGTGCTGTGGGTCAGTATCATGCTGAGTGGAAGCCTTCTTGTCACAGTCATGACGTGCAGCTGTCAACATTTCTGGTTTGTGCTCGTGATTAATGATCCATTTTGTTTTTATTATTCTTTATTATTAGAGCTAATTATCTTTTTTGTCTGCACGTGTATCTGTGACTAATAAACCAAATTTTCTATCTTTTCTTTCTTTAATAATTAATGAATGAAGATAATGGCTAATAATTCAGTCTGTCAGCAAGTAGATACAGTAGGTACGTAGGTATTGTAAACTTGTTTTTATTAGTGTATGTATTTTGTCTACAATAGTTTTTTTTTTGTATTGTGCGTGTTGTTTGTGCAGAATAAACAATTTCTCTATATTTTTCTTTTTTTCTTTGTCTGGAAAAGGCGACCTTACGTCGTTCAAGTTGGTAGAAAAATAACTCTGGTTGCATTCGATCACTCAAGCGAATTTGGAATTAAAATAATTATATGTAATAATAATGTATAATATAATATACATAAATATAGTATATATTATATTATACATAATATAATATAATGTATTAATAATTATTTTGTATTATTATATATTATTAATTATATTAATTAAAATAAATTGAAATAAACGTAATAAATTA
This sequence comes from Dryobotodes eremita, assembly GCA_917490735.1. Classification (NCBI taxonomy): domain Eukaryota; kingdom Metazoa; phylum Arthropoda; class Insecta; order Lepidoptera; family Noctuidae; genus Dryobotodes; species Dryobotodes eremita. The sequence goes on along the minus strand of OU823269.1, from coordinate 10,731,139 downwards.
TAATATTATTTATTAACTAGCTTCTGCCCGCGGCTTCACCTGCATTCATGTCGAACGTGCACATTATCCCACGGGAACGTGGTACCGGGACAAAAAGCAGCCTATGTCCTTCCCCAGGATGCCACCTGTCTCCTTGTCAAATTTTATCGAAATTCAGTGGTTTAGGCGTGAAAAGGTAACATATAGACAGAGTTACTTTCGTATTTATAATATTGGTATGAATTTAATGCCCCCACATAACATTTCTCTACTGTCAGCCCTCCTCCAGTGTTGACAGTAACTCCACGACTGACGCATATCGAGTCTTAGGATTAGCAGCGATATTTAAACTACATATTAAGTAATAGACAAAATTGTCAAACTTTTAAAGCTTGAATGCAAGGCTTTTGGCTATTTTGTATGTGTCTATTAATTAATGTCATTCATTTGTAATATGCGTTTTGTTTGTGCAGAATAAACTATTTTTCTTTCTATCTTTTCTTCTTTATATATCAATGACATGAGTATTTACTTGTAAAGTATTATATTATTTTCATTTTTGTGAATGTGAGGACTATGTGGGTAATTGCTTTCTTTTTTTTTCTAATTTAATTTTAATTATGATCTGGCAGTTAGAGAAATTTATGCGGCCTACCCAAATGTCCTTTCTTTGGTATTGTTCGTCGAATCGTTGAGCTCCTTAAGTCCTGACTTCCTGAGTCGAGCTGCACGGTTACTGACTGGATAGGTCCACTCAATCTGTGTGGTTCTTTCCTCAAAAGACCATTTCAGATACCAATCTGCATGGTATTCGCATGACCTGACCAAGATTATGTCTGGACTTTAAAAGAGACTGTGACCTCTGATTTTGTTTCGGCCTTTCTTCTCAGAGTAGTCAGATAGGAAACGCCGACCTCATCTAGTTTAAAATAAGATTGACGTGTAAAAGTGTTTGTACAAAGCTACTTACAGAAATAAAATCATTTATCATTTATATTTATCAGGATAGTCAAAACGAATAAATGAACCTGAGGACCTAGACAAAGCGACATTCTATCAACCAATCTATCATGTAAAAGTCAAAACTTTGTGGGATTGGCCCTACTGAGAAGCTTATATCAATTCTGCACCCTAATTACGTAACACATTATCTATCACAATCTGAATCATTTTGAAGGATATTACTAATCCATTGCTTCATATGTTCGAAAAATTTGTCTGCTCAACAACGTAAATAACGCAATGAATGTTCTTGAACTGTCAAAATGAAAGTCATTCCTACTGTTAGTGTTTACGCAATTACCCCGCTGTTAAAAGTCAAAAAAACGCTTTGAAAGTGATCGCTATGTACCTAATAGGTTAATTTAAAAGAGTGTCCATGGAGTTTCTTGCCCGTTCTTCTACATAGGTACCTACTACGCTTTGGAATGGGCAATTAGCTTCATTTTTCTGACCGACCGATCCCTTTACAATTCAGAAGTGCCTGTAATTGGTTTATTTGAAATAAATTATTTGTGTCTCTGTAATTCAATTCAATTCTTCAGATAAATTACAATCTTTAGTTATAACCATCCATACATGTTTTGTTTTTTAAATAGTATAATAAGAATAAGAATATTAATTACCTCTGGGTGTATAATAATTACAAAAACATTTATACAGAAAATAAAACAACTGACTTCCAAAAACAGCACTCACTACCAGAGTGAAAAATAACTTTAATTTCGGAAGTCGGTGTCTTTGGTTTTGTATTTTCGTTTTTCGCCACCGACTTCCAATATTAAAGTTATTTTTCACTCTATAGTGTTTTTTTTTTTTTTGGAATTCGGTTTTAATTTTTTGTTTGAAAATAGGTTTTTATTTTTCACTTTTTTGTTGTGGTATATACCCCACACAAATTCGTGTACCACTGTTTGCTATGTACATAACAGTGACAGGAAGCTATTATAATACACTTAAGTGGAAAAAATACGTATTTTTGAGGATAACAGAAAAACTACCAAAGGAAGGTTAATACAATTTATATGGGACCACCCCTGAGGCATACCCTATCCATTAAAAAAAGAATTTTCGAAATCGATCCACAATTGCCGGAGATATCACGTAACAAACATACAAAAAAAAAACATAGAGACGAATTGAGAACCTCATCCTTTTTGAAGTAAGTGAAAAATAAAAATAATAATCAAACATGAATAATCAGAAAACTAAACCACGTACAATTGCTAATAACTGAAGGAAATGTTAATACAATCGAACTAAATTTGAGAGACAAAGATAGCCCAGTCATAACCCAAAGATTGAGACGTAAACATTAACATCAGTCGGATCAAATATTTAGACGCTGTTGCAATACGGATAAAATTATTCGGTTCACTCGCCAACGCTCGCGGTCACCACAATGTAGGAATAGGAACAGAAGTTAGGACAAAGGCCCAAATATTGTGATTGGTATTTGATATAATCGATGCTGTAAGTAGGGTTGCCAACCCTAATATATAATGTGGAGACAACAATAAATGCAAACACTGGCAAAACTAATGCATGAGAGTCAAACTCAAACTCAAAAAGCATTTATTTCCATTAAACCATTTACAGGCACTTTTGAATTGTCAAAGAGTCGGTCAGTTAGTCAAAAAGTTGAAGCTAGTTGCCCATTCCAAAACGTAGATCTCTACGGATAAGAACGGGCAAGAAACTCCAAGGACACTCTTTTTAAATCAAGATATTACAAAGTCCTGGGTACATTATTCTTCTTGCTTCTATATGTGAGAACAATGAAAAAACATATATATATTAAGAAACAATTCAAAATATAAGATTAATAATAAAAATAAGCCGTGGCAGTTAAGAGACCAGTCTCAACTGACGGCGCCCGTTCACGAACATGACGCGTGGATCAGCACTATTCAGCTCAACCATTTTGTAGGGGACCGAATGATCCAACACACGCGCCACCAACAGTGAGACATTTAAGTGAGCATGACATAGTCTCAACTGCCATGCTGTCAAGTCAACATACATAATAATGACATAGTAAACGAATCCATGGTACTCAAGTTTACAAAATTAAAAAAATGCTTGTAAATTATACAATACTATAGTTTCCTATATACATAGTTTGCACAAATACTTGTGCGATGAATAAAATTTTACTACATAAAAGAAAAGACAAGAGTATTTTGGAACTACGAAATAAATCATAACATTCGCTAAGCGGTTGGTCGACTCTTCACGTGACCAGAGGGCTGGCCTATTTTTTGGCCAAAGAATCAGTATCGCCATACAACGTGGCAATGCTGCCAGCCTTTTGGGCACTTTTCCTGTCGACAGCGATGCGGATGAATTTTTTGATGCCCTATGATTATTTTCCTTCTTTCTTTTTTATTTTTATTTATTGTTATTTAATCTTAACATTGAATTTAAAAAATGATTTATTCAAACAAACTAAATACTAGTGATGGGCCGACTATGGGTTTGGCCAATCTTTGGCAGTGGCTGACCTCTGAGGTCCTGGCTACTTAACCGAACTATCCTGTGGGTGCCTTAAGATTTGACTCAAAAAGCCTCTAGCCAGGAGCGAAATTAAATACTAAAATTATATTTAAAACCAGTGAAGTGATATATTCAACTTAAATACGGAATCCACAGGATTCTAAACCGTTTGTGCGAGATTACGGAAGAGTTTGGTGTGATACCGTCCGATTTCGGCCGTGGACGTGCACGTCATAAAGTTAACGTGGACGGAAATTTAAAAGCGTCTCCATATATTTCCATACATTTTACTTTGAGTTATCGTGGTGCCGTAGACGTCTACGATAATATCGTCACGTCACAAATAATTATACAAGCGCACAATGGATGGAATGGATGGTCGTGTTTTACTTATGCCGATAATTAGTCGAAACATTCTTCTTTCACTTTGCAGTAACTTGTCACAACGATTACAGCCGAAACCATGACTGAGCCGATAAAATCATGACTGAGGTTGTTGACATGTGGCCGGTCAACGTGTATACGGTCAATGGACTAGGAGCCACAAGCCTCGACCAAGGCTCTCGTTAGGCAGAATGAGTACAGAAATCGCTACTTTTTACAAGACGTTTATTTTAAGAAGTTCCTCTCTGGAGCACTGCTGATCAATAGCTCGGATTTTACACCCTTTGGGCATCTTCTATCTTGCTAAAACTATTTAAAAAATCTCCTTAATTTATTCTATACACGTGTCTCGGAAGGCACGTGAAGTCGTTGGTCCTGGCTGTCATTCGTAGATCTTTGACAATCGTTACGGGTAGTCATATGTCCAAAGGTCTGACAACCAGTCTTACCAAGGGGTGTCGTGTTACACAGTAGCTGGGTTGTCGAGGTCAGATAGGCAGTCGCTCTATGTAAAATACTGGTATTCAGTTGCATCCGGTTAGACTGGAAGCCGACCCCAATACAGTTAGGAAAAGACTGCAGATCAGTGATGATTATGACTCTTAATGCAATTTTGTTGTTGTGAACACCGAAACAAAATAATAATAATAATAACCCCACCGCCGTATCTCTACGTTGACGTCGTGGTGGGGCTTGCGCGCTCCTGAACTCTAGGTCTGTACTGGTAAAGTTTACTTTGCTGGAACAGGTCTAGGGTGAGGAGTCAGACCAAGAGAGATACAGGAACCCGCAGGGCAGCATGTGGCGAGCTGTTGGGCAGTAGCGACCCCACGGACCCTGTCTCCCGGGAGAAGTCTTGTTCCTCACCTCTGGCTTGCCTTTATTGGCCGGCTGGAGTGAACAATGACGAGGAACAGAGCTCCCACCTCTTTCTTGCCTTTATTGGCTGGCTTGAGTGGAGATTCGCAAGAGCAAACGTGCTCGGAGGAAGGAAGTGTTTCAGTAAGTGCTGGTAGGGATCTTGACCATCTTCCGGGCTCTGGGATTGTTCTGATAGCCGTGGAATACCTCTCCACTCCTCAAGCACCTCAGGAAGTGTTGCCCCCTTGTCGCTGCGTCACTATGTGCTAGCGACGGTTTCCAGGGGCCCATTATTGAGTGTGCAAGTCACCCCCTGCCATTTTATCCGTGTATTTTATATATAAAACATTGGTCAGGCAGGGGCCATAGCCATTCCATAGTTCTTGGTAACCAGTCCATCTTAGCCACAGAAACCCATAGTCCAATATCTTTGTTTTCCATATCCTGCAATAGTCCAACATCAACCGGGGGTTGTCCTTGGGTGCACTTGCACAGTGCATACAGGGATAATCGCCGGCTTGTGCTTCATTTCCTTTACTTATAGATTCTAACGGGCCTCTGCGAGTTGGCTTCGGCCCCTCGTATGCCTACCAAAGGTCCGGGACCTCATGGTCCCGAGATATGCGAAAATCTTGAAAATAATAATAATAATAATTGGCAACACCGTGTCAACAAAACGTCTGGTTTTTCAATTCTTGTTAATATCAATAGTGAAAATAAATTTTACCCATTCTTGCAATAGTTTTCCATTTTAAAACCAAATATAAAACCCGAAAATCAGTAATAAACCAAAAAAGTATATAATATTCACCATAATGTAAAAGATTTGATAAAAAACTGCCGAATCGGAGGTGACATGACAGTTGTCACCTCCGATAAAACAATCAGAATAACAAAATAGAAAAATGAAGATACGAGTATGTTGACAAGATCGGCCGCACTACGAGCACGCCCACCACCTCCGGACTCTTCGCTCAGCTCCGCCTCGCCGCCGCCGGTACCCAGCCTCACTGTGAGCGCTGTGACGACACCGGCTGCGGTAGTTGCGTCGAGCTCGAGCGACGAGTATTTCTCCCCGCCCACGACGCCACCACCTGTTCGTCGACGTGGAGGACACCGGCCGCCGGACGGCTTAGGACCTCGAGGCCCACTGGCCTCTGACAGGGTCCCAGCTCCCGGCGGAAGTGTGCAGCGCATGAGATGGACACGATCCATCAATGAAAACGTCATGCGCTCATACTATGGGGCTACAGAGGGGGGAAACAATCTGACCGCGTACCGTGTCCGGATGCTCTCTCTTTTTCAGGTGCTTGAGCCGGCTATCAACGTTTCGGCACAACGACTGTCGGATCAGGTGCGGGTCATCCAACGTAATCATATGTTGGATGACACTGTACTTAATCGAATGCGAAATGAAATGCAGAGTAGTCATGTCATCGCCCCCTCGTCTCAGACTGTTGTAATACTACCACAGTCTAACACGAGTCAAGTAGACGAGGACAGTGATGAGAGGGCTACAAACGTAAGTACCCAGTGCAATGAGGAATTGAGGAGTGCTTTGGAGGATGCGATTCGAGAATATCGGTTCATATCGCCCGAACTTAGACCACGCTTACCTCGTTTGCCCATGCATAATAAAAATAGGGCGCTGGTGGCGGTCCTGGATGCGCAGTTATCAAATTATTTTGATGACTGCGTAGACCTCACCGATACTCATTCGATTCTGTACTGCGCGGCTGTAGCGGCATGTCGTGTAGCTCACGTCAAATTTTCTACTGATTCTAGAGCTACACGACCGAAACCAGCCGTACCAGCTTGGCAGTGCAGAATTGAACGCCGTATTGGTGGGGCCAGAGCGCTCATCGGCAAACTAATCTGCTTCAGGGAGGGCAATACTCGCCCTAGAGTGATGCGCTTTGTGAGACGCGCGTTCGCAGGGACTGATATCAGCCCTCAGGATTATATGTCATGTGTCACAGAACGCATCGACTTCCTGAAGCAGAAAGTGTATGCATGGGCAAACCATATTCGTAGGTATAAGCGGCGAGTGGAGCGATACACTCAGAATCGTACTTTCCAACGCGATCAAAGGTGGGTTTATAGGGGTTGGGAGCGACCGGATCAAGATGTGGCTGACACGTGCCTACCAGATGATGATGCCATGTGTTCTTTCTGGCGCAATATCTGATCGGTGCCTGTCAGTCACACCGAAGGCGATTGGGCTCGGAGAGTTGAGCGAGCTTGCGATCCAATACCAGAAATGGGGGCTATTACCATCTGCCTCCAAGATGTAACTCGTGCAGTCCGTCCGCTGCCTAACTGGAAGTCTCCAGGGCCGGACGGACTGCAAAACTTTTGGATCAAATGGTTCGTTGGGTCGCACGCTCGCTTGGCGGCTCAGTACCAGACTGCTTTGGAGTCTGGTTCCCTACCCCAGTTCCTAACAACAGGAGTTACCCACCTGCTCCGTAATCAGGTAGCACTGCGGAACCCAAAAATTATAGACCGATCACGTGTTTACCGACGGTCTATAAAGTTCTTACATCCATTTTGAGAGCTAAAATCAACAAACATATAGACACCAACTCTATCATGTCTCCTTCTCAAAATGGATGTAGGAACGGGTCCCGTGGTACTAAGGAGCTACTCCTCATTGATATGGCCATTAGCCAACAAGTTCGTCGTTCCCGAAAGGATCTCTCGACATGTTGGATAGATTACAAGGCCTATGACTCGGTGCCACATACATGGCTTATGAGGGTGCTGGAGTTGTATAAAGTAGATGCAACTCTGCGCACCTTCCTGATGTCATGTATGGGGCAATGGAGAACGGTCCTTCACTATCCAGGATGTCGAAATATCCAGAGGAATAGCGAACCAATAAGGATCGAGCGCGGTATATTTCAGGGTGATAGTTTGAGTCCGCTTTGGTTCTGCTTAGCCTTGAATGCTCTTAGCACACTGCTGGAAGATTCAGGTCTAGGCTATCGGCTGAGGAGAGGTGGTCAGGTTATATCTCACCTCCTTTACATGGATGACCTAAAACTCTTTGCCACCAACAATTTGCAACTGATGGAGCTACTGAAAGTAACTGAAATTTTCAGTAGCGCCATCAGAATGGAATTTGGTGTAGACAAATGTGCGGTCATGCATGTAAAGCGAGGGGAGATTGTGGAATCCGTCGGAACCCAACTCTCGGATTCTATAAACCTTAGAACCCTCTCTGCATCCGAAACCTATAAGTATTTGGGTATGTCGGAAGCATTGGGCATCAATGATACTGACATGAAGCAATCGTTAAAGGAACGCTTCTTTGGCCGCCTGAAAAAAGTATTTAATAGTCTTCTATCAGGCGGAAACAAGGTACGCGCCTTTAACGGTTGGGTCATGCCGGTTTTGATGTACTCTTTTGGCATACTCAAATGGACTCAGACCGAACTCGACGCCCTGGATAGGAAGGTCCGTACACTGCTGACTGCAAATCGAATGCATCATCCACGGTCATCGGTAATGAGGCTGTATATCCCGCGAAAATGTGGAGGTCGAGGCTTTTTAAATGCTAAAAACCTCCACAATCGCGAGATATGCAGTCTCAGGGAATATTTCTTAGAGGCCGACGTGGGGATGCATCGAGATGTGGTCAAAGTGGACAAGGGCCTCACCCCGCTCTCCTTGGCTAAAGAGAACTGGCGCAAGCCAGTAGTGCTTGACACTTATGATCGCATGGAAGTATGGCAGAGTAAGGAGCTTCACGGACGCTTTTTTCGGGCCCTACATGGACCCGATATAGATCAACTAGCGTCCGTAGCCTGGCTGCGTTTCGGTGATCTCTTTGGAGAAACCGAAGGTTTTGTCTGTGCAATTATGGATGAAGTTATGATGACAAACAACTACCGGAGATTTATTGTGAAAGACGGCACGGTTGACATTTGTCGGGCATGCCACCGTCCAGGTGAATCAATCAGACACATTATCTCCGGATGTTCTAGTCTAGCTAACGGAGAATACTTGCATAGACACAACCTTGTAGCCAGGATTATCCATCAGCAACTTGCTCTCAAATACAGCCTTGTAGAACCGGAAGTGCCGTACTACAGGTATGTGCCCGACCCAGTTCTCGAAAATGGAAATATCACATTGTACTGGGATCGATCCATCATCACTGACAGGACTATTGTTGCCAATAAGCCTGATATAGTGGTGGTGGATCGATTAGAGCGGCGTGCAATGATTGTTGACATAACGGTCCCACACGACGGGAACCTCGTGAAAGCCGAGAAAGATAAACAAATCAAATATCTTGACTTGGCTCGCGAGGTTGTCGACATGTGGGATGTGGACTCAGCGATCATTGTACCGATAGTCGTTACAGCCAATGGATTAATAGCCAAGAGCCTCGACCAACACCTGAGGAGGCTCTCGTTGGGTAGCTGGATCAAGGGCTTGATTCAGAAGGCGGTACTTTTGGACACGGCCCGCATTGTTAGGAGGTTTCTCTCTCTGGAGCCCTGACCGCCGGTAGCTTGGACCCTGTTCCCGATACCGGTGGGCCACTATTTTTTATATTTTTAAATGTTTTTATATTTTTATATTCTAATATTTAAAAATATAATTTGTATGTATATATATGAAATAAAGGATAATAATAATAATAATATTTTTTTTATTTCTTACCACAAATTACAGAGATAGTAATACATAGTCTTCAGACACAATTTCATAATTAATTTGTGGAAGACTGGTGCCTAAACTAAGTTTTTTACAAAACCTGTATGTCAGGTCACCAGGCCCCCAAATTAAAGTTGTACATTATTTTTGTTGCACTGGAGACCATCGGGTTCATATATCATATTTACATAAAAATCTCCCACATTATAATATTGCAATAGTGCTCATTTAGCTTGGTTTATAGAAATAGTGAAAAGAGGTAATTTATTAAGAATACATGCAAGAGAGGATGTATGTGAATGTAACATCCTCTCTTGCATGTATTCTTAATAAATTACCTCTTTTCACAAGTCAAATTGTAACTCAAAGCATTTATTTCAAATAAACAATTACAGGCACTTTTGAATTGTCAAGGGGTCGCTCAGTCAGAAAGTTGAAGCTAGTTGCCCATTCCAAAGCGTAGTAGGTACCTATGGAGAAGAACGGGCAAGAAACTCCACGGAAACTCTTTTAAATCAAAATATGGTTACATCATTCATGTTGAAATTATGCATGTGAGAACGATGCAGAACGTTAAAAGCGTCCGCATAAAAGACAAAAACAATTCAATTATTAAATTAAATTAAAATAAATAAGCAGTGGCAGCCAAGAGATGACCAGTCTCCATTGACGGCGCTCGTTCACGAACATGTCGCACGGATTAAGTCGCAGTCTCTTTTAAAGTCCAGACAGTATCTTGGTCAGAACTCAGAACTATAATGTTAAATAGGGAAAGCTTAGGCAGATCATGATATCTGTGGTCTTGTGGTTTAGAGATACCTCTCTCTGGAGCCCTGACCTACCCAATAGCTCGTTAAGTTGTATATTGTTATCGTTGAGCTCCTTAAGTTCTGAGTTGAGCTACACGATTACTGACAAATGCGTGCACTGACTGGACAGGTCCACTCAATCTGTGTGGTTTTTCCTCAAAAGACCATCTCAGACACAAATCTACATGGTCTTCACATGATCTGACCAAGATTATGTCTGGACTTTAAAAGAGACTGTGACCTCTGAGTTTGTTTCGGCCTTTCTTCTCAGAGTAGTCAGATAGGAAACGCCGACCTCATCTAGTTTTTAAAATATGATTGACGTGTAAAAGTGTTTGTTCAAACCTACTTACAGAAATAAAATCATTTATCATTTATCATTTAGCTTGAATTTTGTTCCCCACGGGCAACTATTGTCCGTTCTTTTTACCCAACTGTACGACGCAAAGAAGAATAATGTGTTTATCCGCCTATGTATGTATGTATGTTATGTTTGTTTCTTTGTGGTGATCTAGAGACCACACGTGTGGTTGATTTTAATGATTTTTACGTCAATCGATTTGTCTTAATCATGTGAGTGTCACTAAAGACATGACAGTAATGAAATTTCAATATGGCGACAACCTGACGCCATATTATGAAAAACAAAAAAAAATAAAGTCGACGAACTATGTCAAGTGGGATACTTGACATAGTTCATAGACTTTCATTTTTTTATTCTATTTTTATCGGAGTTATCTAAGATGTTAAAACAATTAAGACCTATTGCCTCAGACTGCATGAGATTGTACAGCTGCAGCAGCAGCAGTGTATTTACGGGATGTGGGATTGGAAACAGAACAGAACAGACATAGGACATAATTGTGGACAAAATGGAATTGGGGACAAAATTAGGTCATCTTGTTTCCATCTTTTTAAAAGTTCAATTTTTACGCAGTCGGGTGTTAATTTTCTTAATTTTGTTTTTCGTTCTTTATACTTAGTACTTTTATAATTCGGAAATAGGAAAAAATCTGTAAGCTTGGTTAATGAATTACCAATGAAAAGATGTAACGTGTCAAAGCCATGCTAATAATAGCGAATAGTAATGTGCTGTTAATACTGGAATGCCAATATTAGCCCGTACTGGAAGCCGTTAAATATCATAGTTTATTTTGTTGGCAGACTCGTTTACGTTGGCGCCACACTTTGCCTCATTGTTTAATTGTGAAAATGTGAACAAAGAAACAGCAGTTCTATTCACTTTGGTGGGTGGTCCGTTGAGAAATAATTTGTTATTGTGCTGTGTTAGATTTCCAGGTCGAGCAAAGTGTTATTGGGTTTTTCCATCAGGAATTTCTTAGTAGCAGCCCGGAGTCTGGATTTGTGCCCGGTTGATGGCAATAAACTCGCCCCCTATTACATGGGACTTAAATATAACTGGCGACGTGGGTGTACTATAGGTGTACCTCTGCTATAACCTTTGGGGATTAAGAAAGAAAGAAAGCATAACGTTTATTATAGGACACAGTTCGTGAAACACAAAATACAAATAAAGGAATAGAGGCATGATGTTATGTATGTAACGTTATGCTGCGGGGTAATTGCGTAATACACTAACAGTAGGAATAGCTTTCATTTTGACAGTTCAACAACATTCATTGCGTTATTTACGTTGTTGAGCAGAAAAAAATTTCGAGCATATAAAGCAATGGATTAGCAAGGCTTCAAAATAATTCAGATTGTGATTGATAGTGTGTTACGTAATAAGGATGCTGGTCTAAAAGTTAATGATTTTAAAGGAGTGCTCTCTGAATGCCGGCGCTAGGTCTCCAAAATAAAACTTAATACCATTAATGGAAAAGACATCAAAGTTTTATAGAAAGAAACATGATTTTATCCTGGGAAAGAACATCTGGCAAATGCAGTACTATTCCATGGTCATATTATAAAACCGTGAGAAACAGAACCAAGTGGCGTTTGCAGGCCAGCCATTCATTATTAAAGCAGCTGTCAGGGGATTCTAAGGGGACGGGGGGGTCTGTAGGGTACCTAATTGAAAATGATTAAAGAAAAATCGAAGGAAACAAACTAGTAGGTTAGATTAAATGGAACATGTTCAATTACAATTGCATTTAACAGCATGAGCTATTTTTAATCGACTTCAAAAAGGAGGAGGTTCTCAATTCATTTGTATGTTATTTTTTTTGTAAATTTTTTACGCGATATCTCCGGCAATTGTAAATCGATTTCGAAAATTCTTTTTTTAATAAATAGGGTGTGCCTCAGGGGTGGTCCCATATATATTTTATTAACTTTGCTTCGGTAGTTTTTCAGTTAGCTTCAATAATACGTATTTTTTCCACTTAGTGTATACGGATGATGTTATAATAACTTTCTTTCAAAGTTATTTACATAGCAAGTAGTGGTATACGCATTTTTGTGGGGTAGGTACCACAACCAAAAAAATATTTTCTTTTTTACAATAAAAAACACTACACAGTGAAAATGACTTGTTTATTTAGGTTGTCGGTGGCAAAAAAATAAAAACGAAAATACAAAACCAATGACACCGATTTCCGAAATTACCTAAAGTAATTTTTCACTTTGTAGTGTTTTCTTTTTTGGGTGTCGGTTGTTTTTATTTTTTTGTAAAATAGCGGGTTTTTCATGTTACAAACTAGCTCATGGTTACACGAGAAGAAAGAAGACTTAGGATATTCTGCAAGCGTTGTCATATCGACCAAATTAAAGAAGATTTAGACGTGAAATGATAGTGCAGTGACATTCTGGCTCCTCATTGGTAATTTAAGTTTGTAACTGGTTCTTTTGAGTATCGGTGAAGTCTGTGGTGGCCCAGTGGTCGCGACTTACGAACGAGGGTCGAACCCAGACAGACGCTTTACTTTGTGTAAATTACTTCATCACCACTGCTCTCAAAATTGTGAAGGAAAACATCGTGAGGAAACTGGCATGTCCAAGAACCAAAAATTCGAAGACATGTGACATCTACCAACCCGCACTGGGCTCGCGTGGTGGATTACGGCCCTCTCCCTCCCACAGAAAGGAGGGTTTTTTTTGTGTGGGTAGTGATCAAATGCTTGTGTGCTCCCGCTCTGGGGGGAGCGGAAGGGCGTGTCAGACTGTTACTGACTAAAACCCACCTGTGTTCCTTCAGTTGCCTGTGCGCCAGGGCCACGGTCACTCTTTCGAACAATCCGCGACCCCGGCAGGCATCGGCCCTACCGGACCCCGTCAATGGTGCTGACATCTCTTTGAGGCGCGCGTGGAACACGACGCGCCGTCGACCCGGGCCTGGTCCTTACCGGACGGCGAGCGGCCTGTGTCCCAGCAGTGGGAACGTTATAGGTTGATTGTGTACCTTTGATTAATGTCGTGGACGATGGATCTTAGGTACTTTCGGTTCCCTATCCATTTGCATAAAATTTTAAGACATAATATAACATTGGCATAACGAAATTCAGCATAATGATTGTTACGCATAAAAGATTTGCCATAATTTTTATTGCCATAAATTAACCTACCCTAACAGTTGCATTATGCCAAAGTATTATTATGCCACAGTATCATTATGCTAATAAAAGTTATGCGAAAACGGTTATACCAAAATATATAATTTAAAAAAAAAATGCGAAAAGAAGGAATCCCCTTATTTTCATGTAATATGTTTTTCTTCACACCGTTTTTGTTTAATTATGAGCATAGTAACAATTTCTCTAGAGGCTTCTTCGTGAAGTATAGACTAAGGTACAGATTCTCAAGGCGAGATCTTCATGCATTTTTAACACTGCTTACCTCTATAACGGTAGACTGTTATTCAGGTTAGTCTCTGGTGTAAAAGAAAATTGGAATCTATCGTTTTTAAACTAGGTATCTATCAGACGAATCTTGGGATAAATTTTCGCCTACTTCTTGATATCCGATTGAGGTGAACTCCAAACTCGAAGCATTTATTTCAATTAAACCATTTACACACTACTTAGGTACTTTTATTTATACACTATAGATTTAATTGATCCTCTAAAAACTTATTGACCTACTAATGATGAACTTTTTTTTAATATTAATGAAGCTTAAAACCTGTTTTGGGGTTTTAACAAAGCACGTTTTTTTTTTTAAATTAATGAGGTCTTTTTAATTTTTTGGCCTTTTCTCACAGTCGGTTGCAGTACCTTGGCTATTAAGTATTTAAGAACATAAATTAAATACGAAATACGAAATATTTGATGTTCACAAAAAGAGGTGCATCCATTCATTACATTGTTCATTAATATTTTTAGGTAAGCAAAATGCAAATTATTTGAGGTTCGATTAAATACATGCCCTTTTGGACTATTAAAGGAGACGGTCGGTCAGAAAGATGAAGCTAGTAAGTAGCTCATTCCAAAGCGTAGTAAGTTCCTATGGAGAAGAACGGGCAAGAAACCATGGACACTAAATATTGCGAAATAAAGCATACAGAACACCGCACAACCTAAATCGCAGGGTCTCGAAACTTATAAGCAATCGTTGAGCGCCTTTGAGCTGCACGTTTAGAGACAAATGCAGTAAACGTGCAGCAAGCACAAGTCCACTCAATCAGTGTAGTTTTTCCTCCAAAGACCATTTCAGACACCAATCTACATGGTCTTCACATGGTCTTACCAAGATTATGTCTGGACTTCAAAAGAGACCTTGACCTCTGAGTTTGTTTCGGCCTTTCTTCTCAGATTAGTCAGATAGGAAACGCCGACCTTATCTAGTTTTTAAATATGATTGGCGTGTAAGTGTTTGTACAAACCTACTTACAGAAATAAAATAATTTATCATAAAATTATGCACAAGTTCCTTTTATAACGAAAGTGAGCAAGCAATAAGGATTTTTTTTTTTTGAAAATTCCTTTCCTAGAGGGGATAAAACTTTGTAATTTTTACCGATGGGATATTCCGTCGGGCACATGGCTTGTAATTTAATAAAGTTATTTCATTCTTGGGTAATGCAACGGTCTTTGAGTACCTGGATACTTGGGTCTCGTTTTCGACAATTTTTTTTTTTTCAATTTGTTACTGGCCGTGATCGCTCCTTGGGGCCTTGCCTCTCATACACGAGGTTGCGGGCTCAAATCCGGGCAAGTACCAATGTGACTTTTTTAATTCATATGTAGCGGTATCTACATCGCCACATGCGGGCTACGCGTCACACTGACGTCACGCAAGATCCTGCATCGCGCAAGCAGAGTTTACCGCGCAACTAGTATATATACAACGTCCCGACATCAAAACGTCGAGCGGTTGCCCACCAGACAACACCCGTCTGGTCGGAGGATCCTCCTTTTTCTATGGAGGTATGAGTGAACTTTACACCCTGTTCCTCATACCTCTATACATATGTACTTTCTGTGTTTATCTTGGACATTACTGACATCGGTGAAGGGAAACGTCGTGAAGAAACCTGGAGTATAAGTCTGAAATCGCCAACCCGTTTTGAGCAAGCGTGGTGATCAATGCTTGTGCTTTCTCAGTAGGAGAAGAGGCCTTTGTCCTGCATTGGGACCATAATAGCCTGATATTTATAGACTAAGTCTTGCGAAAAATCATAAATTGAAGTCGTTTTATTCTGGTAGGTACATCAGCAATAGTAGTGCACAATTATCTACTCTATTTTGCCAAGCTGAACGTATTTTTGGAATGCATAGCATTTGAGCAGTGGTGGCCTAGTGGTAACAGCCGCGACTTACGAATTTAGGTCGTAGTTTCGAACCCTGACAGGCGCTTTACTTTGTGTAGGTAAATTATTTCATCACGACTGCTCTGAAGACGGTGAAGGAAAACATCGTGAGGAAACCGGCATGTCCTAGAATCAAAAATTCGAAGACATGTGACATCTACCAACCCGCACTGGGCCCGCGTGGGGGATTACAGCCCACTCCCTCTCGAAAAGAAGAGGCCTGTGTCCCAGCAGTGGGAACGTTATAGGCTAATTATTATGCTAACGAATTTTAGGTACTTCAAAGACTATTTAGAAGATTTATTTGAGAAGAAACAAGAATGAAGATCTAACTTGTTGTAAGTGTAAAAGAATGGCCATATTCTAATTACACTTATAATAACATTACATCACGCTATATTCTCCGAAGGGTTAGGCAGAGGTGTAACTAAAGTACACCTACATTTCTTCAGTTATGTTTAAGTTCCATGTAATAGGGGGCGAGTCTATTGCCATCAACCGGGCACAAATGCAGACTTCGGGCTGCTACTGAGAAAGTCCTGATGGAAAAACCCAATAACACTAAATTAAAAAACGTGAATCGAACACAGGACCCGTAATAGTGTCGTTTAGTAATGAAAAATATTGATATGATGAGTAATTCCGGATGGAGACTCCCAATAACACTATTCCCGATCTGAGAATCGAACCCAGGACCTCATGCTGAAGCCGACCGACGAAGCAAACAGCACCCTAATTACGTAACACACTATCCATCACAATCGGAATCATTTTGAAGCCTATTGCTAATCCATTGCTTCATATGTTCGAAAAATTTGTCAGTTCAATAACGTAAATAACGCAATGAATGTTGTTGAACTGTCAAAATGAAACCCATTCCTACTGTTACTGTGTTACGTAACCACCCCGCTGGTTCTAGGTTCTAAACACAGGGCCATAAATATTGTTTTGTGGGCAATTGGATAGCAGATAAGCTGGCAGTGCACGTGATGGTAAATGGTTACCATCGCCCATAAACATCTGCTATACCAGAGGCTTCGTAGATGCGTTGCCATCCCAGGGACACAGCTGCAATGTCTCTTGTGCCTGTAAATACACGGGCCGCCATACCATTCAAACCGGAATACGACAACGCTGCTTCGCGACAGACATAGTGTCATGATAGATATGCCGCAGCCATCTGGCTAAATTAGCCAGCTAATTGAACGCCTAGGCCGTTTATTAAACGCCGGCATCAAATTAAATAGCTGAAGGACAACTAGCCAAGTCATTGAGCGCAACGTTTATCCAGATAGCTGAATGTCGTGTAGTCATTTAGTTAAATTAGACATTGATGAATTTCTTGTTTGGTTAGGCTAGGTTAGTTTGAATCACTTGGCTGAGTCTTGGCCAGTCATCTCCAAAGGGCTGACTTTCAATAAGCCAAGTTGTTAAACGTTGAATGAGTGTAGTTCAATTAACTATCGGGCTAGGCATCCAATTGGACGCAGGCGTTTAATGAACGGCCTAGGCATCCAGTTAGCTGGCTAATTTAAGCAGATGGCTGTGGCAGATATACCTTCGTAATTCCCTTGACGAGAAGGGAAGCTTCCTATCTTAAATATAACATGAAGTTAAACGTCAAGTAATAAACCTTAAACTTCTGAACTGCACCCAAGGGACATTTCAGGCCGCAACCAGTTATTATGATGAGACAAAGACGTTGTATTGAAAAAGCGTTTTATTTATAACTAGCTGATACCCGTAGGTTCACTCGCGTGGATGTCGGAAATTATCCCACGGGAACGTGCTACCGGGACAAAAAGCAATCTGCCAGTGAACGTTCCGTCAAAATCGGTTCAGCTGTTTCGGATATCAGCCGGAATAAACAGACAGACAAAATTTAAAAAAAATTGTTAAGCTATTGCATAGCTTTTATCGCGGGCTTTGAGCGCGGCGACCGAATCAAGAAATTCCGTAACGAAAATAAAACCTAACACCCCCCACTCCGCCTACCATGTAGCTCGGCTGAGCGTTCGCTTAACGTGTATGTATATGGTACGACGGTACTTTAATTAATATCAAAGAAAATAAATACTGCTTAATTAAAAAATAAATAAATAATTATAATTGCATAAGTTGATAAAAAATGCTATGCAATAGCTTTACCGCGGCAGTCCCCGAGTGCCACACGTGTTTTTTTTTTGTCATAAGTTCCGTAGATACTTTCATATGCATATAAAATAAAAGTTTATTTGTATTTTGTCAAGAAATCATACATCTTTTTACTGAAATATAACTAAATTCCAACAAAAATTACATTTGAAAGCGTGTTAGTTAATTTTTGTGTTGACGAGTCCTAGATCGGCTTTTCAAAAACCGTGTCTACCTACAATCCCTTTACTTAGGCTCTGATTTTGCATCTCTGTCAAAATCACATTGCAATTTTTTATTGAAATTGTTCTGTAAATAAGAAATCGGAATCACCTTTACGCGCCATACCTATTAAAAAAATAAGCTACATTGAGTACATTTCCTATCGGACTACCCCTGAGAAGAAATGGCGAAACAAACTCAAGGGTCAGTCTCTTTTATAGTCCAGAAATAATCTTGATCGATCATGTGAGGACAATTTAGATTGTTTATCATTGTCTTGAAGTTATTGGTGGGTTATAAGTGCCAGAATAACTGTGAAAGGACTTTAAGTGAAAGGGCTTCTGCGCAATTTTCTCAAAAAATACCGTTGAGCAAAGTGAACGTAACACGAGACGCCACTGTGTCTAGCAAAATAGAGTGAAAACGTCGGTCCCGACTCCCATAGTCGGTCCCGGTTGTCACACGAATAGGTCATTACGGGCTTACGGGCAGACAATAATAATTTTAACCTTCTAAGTTAATGTGGAGATCATTATTCTTTACTTTAGATAATTGTTTAATAATATTTCTTGCTGACTTAAAATTACGCAAAAGAATTTAAGCGCCAATTTTTTGTGGTCTCTAGCTTTGTCTATGGTCAGGATTCAGGGGTGTTACATTTAACAAATGCCATTGTATCCCTGCGTGGTAATCTTTAAATGTGATCTTTGGTAGGCTACGTAAGTAATTAACGATTTGATGTTATTGTCTAGGTCTTTACCTACCTAGAAGGTATTCCAATAATTAGTATTAAGAAATGGTAGGAAAAATTTAAAAAGAAAACAAGTTTTTTTGTTTTTGTTAAAAATAATATTAGCTAAACAAATGCAACAGTTACTCGGAGGTACAAAAACTAAATCTAAAAATCTGCTTTAAAAATATGTGAAAGGACAGATAATATTAAGCCCCACAGGAATTAATTTTAATAAATAGATTTTATATTGGTTAAATAAAAAATTGATTTCGTAAAAAATACTTACTTTCAGATTGACAGGCAAACACTCGCAAAACATCACAATAAATTACAATTTAAAAAAAGAACACCAATAGACAATCAATTTAAAAAAAGAAATCGGGAAATATTACAATCGTCGTCCCTTTAATGTCTTTCGCCCAGACGCGTGCGATTTCAGCACATTGAATAAAATAACATTACTAACAAAAACACCAAATTCACATATTTATTCCTCGAATTTTATTCATGGTAAAGATATTTTACTCGTTTATTTTTTACCGCGGTAATATTTGTGCGTTTTTACGGTAAAAATAGCAACGTTTACCGCGTTACTCGCGTGTGTCTCGGCCCGGGATCGGGCGGGTACTGGCAAGCGAGGTTGCCCTATTTCTAATTTATGTTACCCGAGGTGTATTGACTAGGTATTGCAGTTAGAGGTGAAATGGGAATATCTACTGGATGTCTTTATGCAGTTTCTTTTGTAAATTTTGATGATTTAGCGTGATGGTATATTAATAGGGATTTTTTTTTGGTAACATTCTCAGGAGTAACTTTCAGTATTTAAATGGAAAGTACTATAATATTCTTTATACGTCCATTGTAAAAAAGAAAAACCAGGCAATACATATTAGTTACACGTTTTGCATCAGTACCTATTAAAGGAATAGTGCGGATTGATCTATCCGTACCTAAATTGGAAACTGCTAAATCTACTGAAAGAACGCCAATTACATACATAACATACATAAACTGACGCCTTCTTCCTATGGGGATAGACAGAAACTACAGAACACCACCTGCGACGATCCTTACTTACTCCTTTTGCCTCGTTTACGTTCATACATGCTGGTCCTGCTCCATAGGACAATCTAGAGTCTAGACAAAATCAAACTGGTTGCTAATTTGATTGTATAATTTATAATTTTTATGACATTGATTGTTACATTATGTACTTAACTACTTTAACTCACACACTAAATTATTACTTGTTAAAATTTTGGAAACATCATCTACTTTTCAATATTTGTAAATATGTGAGCACCATGTATCTATCACATAATTAATTTACCTGCCTTTACATTATATTTAATTCTTTTTACCTATTGTGGTATAGTAATTTTATTCTAGGTGCATCGTGTTCACATATGATTACATAATTAATGTAAACTTACATAATATTTTAAAATATTTTAAAAGAGTAACGGTGGAGTTTCTTGCCCATTCTTCTCCATACGAAACTACCTTTTGGAAGGGGCAACTAGAATCAATTCTATTTTTTTGTAAATTTTGACGTTCAAAAGTGCCTTTTATGTGCCTATTTGAAATAAATGATTTGACTTTGACTTTGACTTTGACTTCATACACGCACGCCATTTGCGAGTACTACGCACCGGACCTTTCTGTAACACATCACCAATAAGGTCACTATAATATATCCTCCTAGGGCGTCTCCTCCCAGCGCTTCCACTCACACTTGCCTTGCAAATTTGAATACCTTTTGTTAGTCGCCTTTCATTCATCTTCTCAACATGACCAAACCATTTAAGCATACTCTTTTAAATGAAACGACAACCACAACGGCTTTATTTATTAATTGACTCTTGCGATTTAAACAAAAATACGTACCTACATTTCTTTTTTTACTAGATTTTTTCAGGAATAATCTAAATACATTTTGCCTTTACATATTAACACAATAAAAATTACAACCAGATATCTTTTAAATGTTTTACGATCCAAATCCTGTGCTATCTGTGCGTCTAAAGTTCTAAATACCAAAACTCCGTGTTCCCAGGGGAAAATGTTTAGGATGGCAACACAGCGGCAACTCCGCACCGCCATTAACGATATCGATGTCCCACAGATTATAGCTCGGCTCGGGGATGCCGATACGTTTCGTTGTTGCTTGGAAGAAAATGTATTTTTAAAGAAAAACGTTTGTTTGTCAATTTTTTTTTGTCGATCATGTCGTCCGGCTCTACAATAACAAGCTCATTTTGTGGTTCTAAGCAAGGATTGAAAAAGTTCCTAAAATACCGATAAAGAACCGGTATTTAGTGGTTCCGTTAGTAGAATTCGAACCGGAACAGGAACCTGAATTGGAACCTTTATTTTACCGGTTT
Source organism: Dryobotodes eremita (assembly GCA_917490735.1). Lineage (NCBI taxonomy): Eukaryota > Metazoa > Arthropoda > Insecta > Lepidoptera > Noctuidae > Dryobotodes > Dryobotodes eremita. The sequence goes on along the minus strand of OU823269.1, from coordinate 10,709,764 downwards.
TTTTCAAAGATAGACCGTGCGAGTTCATACGATGCTGGTCAGCGTAGGACAAAGTTTTATACGATAGCGGTGAGGAACGGGGGGCCGCGGGCGGGTGAAGAGGTGGCAGTTTTTGCGAGACGACAGGGCACATTTGCTTTGGTAGATCATGTGTAAGTTCTTTCTTAAAGCACCTTTAAATCGTACGGTACGGAATCCATAGGTATATTGGAACCGGAACCAAACCGGAATCTAAACGGAACCGTACCGAAAACAAATTTTTAAGAACCGGAACCCAAATTCGTGCCGGTTTTCAAAGCCTGGTTCGAAGCAAGGCTCCTCTCTACAGTGTGTTAGGTTAAACAAGAGACATACTTTCAGGGAGTGACAATTCCAGGGCCCGCCACAATTGCGAGAGGCGTCACGGCGTCCTCACCTTCCGCCTGACGCAGGTCCTCACCGGACATGGCTGTTTCGGATAAGGCGGGAGGAAACGCCCGGGTGTTATCATTGTGTGGATCGACCAGAGGACACGGTGGAGGTCTGCCCGGCTTGGGTGAAGCAACGCCGTGTCCTCGTGGCGGCGATCTCTCGCGTCCGGCCCTGGTTCAGGCCATGGTACAGAGCGAGAGGGAATGGGAAGCCGTCACCTCCTACGAAACAGTCATGCTCGCGAAGGAGGAGGCGGAGCGCGTGAGGGAAGAGGCAATCGTAACGCCCTCACGCCCCTAGTCGCCGCAGGATGAGACACCCTGGGCGTCGGGAGTCGATTGCCGACTCCCGGCCACCACAGGCGCGGGCTTGCGGACGGCGAGCAATGTGAAGCTCGCCATCCGGTAAGGACCAGGCCCAAGTCGACGGCGCGTCGTATTCCACGCGCGCCTCAAAGAGATGTCAGTATAACTGACGGGGTCCGATAGGGCCAATGCCTGGCGGGGTCGCGGATTGTTCGAAAGAGTTACCGTGGCCCTGGCACACAGGCAACTGAAGGAACACGGGTGGGTTTTAGTCAGTAGAGTCTGACACGCCCTTCTGCTCCGCCCAGAGCGGGACAGGTAATTTGATGATTTCCCAACCAAAAAAAAAGGGAGTCATCTTTTATTTGACAATTCGAAAATGCCTGTAAATGGTTTAATTGAAATAAATGCTTAGAGTTTGAGTTATGTATTGAACAAATATTTCCAGAGGTTTTAAAAATAAACGCTTTTTTAAATTAAATGCAAAAATATAATTTGTTATAAATAATAATTATAAGGAATGTAGCATACGATCCCATTCATTTGGATCACGATTGTCCGTCCTGGGGAAAAAACGAATCATGGGTTACCAACCTAACAATAATATGGCGCCCAGCATGGGACATATTTTTATAAAATAATAAGTAATAAGCAAGTATTTTATATAAATAATAATAAGTAATAAGCAAGTATTTTATTATAAATAATAATAACTTGATTTACATTTATTAAGCATATATTTATAAATGTGTACATAATATTAACGTTTGAACCAATTTTGATGCAATTTTTTGAGTTTTTAACAAAAAAAATTGTGTAAAATTTTATTTTTATGGGTTGAAATGGACCACATGCAAATAAAAGCCTTTTATTACATTAATACTTATATTTGACAAGGTGGTAAGAAAAATAGTAACATTATCATTAAATTATTTATAATACCCTTACGAAATGCCCCTTTAGGCTAAGTCGTGAAGATAAATATTATTATAGGAATAAAATTACATTAAGTATATTACAAAGTTTGCTATTTCTAGCGAGAACAATCCCGTATGTTGTGACCATAGACACAGAGAACGGACTGAGCGTTAGCCTTACAAAAGTGACCATCTGTAGAAAGAGACAAAGCGACTGTGCGGCCAATACCTGTCCCTTTTCCGCAAGCCTTTAATAAATAATAAAGGCGGATTGTTCCAATTTTAATTAAAAGAAAAAACGTTGAAAATGGCAGTGACTATTGATAGAAAAAGTCGTTATTTTTATATAATTATTACTAATTATTATTTCTTGAATTTATTGCCTTAGTTTCGAGACTGAAAGATTTCTTTTGTCAATGTTTTTTCTTCACAAGAGAAAACGAGACAATTAAAATTAAGAATAATGAAAACTATTTTTTTTACAATACTAATAATAGAAAAAAAAAATCTCTTTTAGGGCAAACTTAGTCTTGATAGCTTTATTTTATAAATAATTAATAAATATATCGATACAATTTCAAAGATTTATACTAATATTTTACAAGCATGAAAGTATATACATTAAAGTCAAAATATCATTGGACTAATCAGAATTCTAGAAAGAGAACTATTGACCGCACATTGGCTTTGTCTCTCTCATAATTTTCGGTCTGTATTCACTGCACAATTGAATACGGAACACTCAGATTCCACTAGGACTCGGATTTATTTCTCTCTTTTCACTCGGATTTCTACATTTATATCTGACATTTTTATGATGTACATAATAAAGAGTATTCTATTCTATTCTATTCTATTCAGTCCATTCTCGATGTCTATGGTTGTGACTACAGTCCATTCATTTTACCTCTGACAGCAGCAACCTAATAGCAACCTTATTGTAACGATTATAAAGATCATTGTGAATTTGACAGACTTGTCAATGGCAGCAACCCAACAGCAACCTTATTACAACGGCAATAAAGATCAATGTGATTTAAACAGTGATGCAAATTCAGAGGTAAAACAACTGTGAACGGATTGTACAACATTTTTGTCGACCGACTAATTTCGAGAGCTGTCAATGTCATCATAGTTGTGGAATACTGTCATTGACAGCTTTTGAATGCGGTTTAGGTATGCTGATCGTGTTGTTTCATTGGTGAAATTCGTCCTTAAGGGGGATGCGCTAAGGTAGCCCGCGAAATTCAAACTTACGTTTTTTGTAATTTGCAGGTCCGTGTCAGGTTGTATGTTGATTAAAATATGTTTCGCGGCCGTAACAAATATAGCTTTACAGAATAATAATCATTAGAATCATCAATATAACTCCTTAAGATTTGACCTTGAGAATTGACCTCAAATGTCATGATTTCATGAAATGGTCTTTCAATAGGGTACTAGGAACTTGGAGAGATGTATTGATGATTTTTATGATTATAATTCTGTAAATAAATATTAGATACGTCCGCGAATCATATTGAGATCAACATACAACCTGATACTGACCTGCAAATTGCAAAAAAAAACGTTCGCACGCATTCGTTCTATTTCGTGTTCATTCATGAATTTGTTTTATTTAATTATTTCGGTGATTTCAATATTTTGAATCAAGTATTTGACATAGAAAGTGTAGGAATTTTAAACCTTAAATATTTCCTCGTAATTACTTTCTTCAAAATGATTCCGACAGAACCTCGAAGTCCGTTTAATTTAAAAAAATCACTACGAATAACTTTAAACCACAATCTTCTAATTTTAGGATCTGTCGGGAAAAGGTGGACTCCAATTTCGGAGTACTTAGGAACACAACAACGCGTCAAATTCGCAGAAATAAAATAAAACCACCTCACGCCTTATATTAATGCGTAGGGAACTACAACAGCGCCATTTTGACAATTCCCTTCCCCAATGACAGCAAATTTACTGATCAGACTTATTAAACCCGGAAGGAAAGTTTATATTATACTAAGTATTTTTTATACAACACATAATTATATTTAATTTAAATTAAATTAGTTAACATTTATTTATTTAAAAAAGAAAACGCAAATCAGGATCGCATATTTATAATTATTTATAAAAAAAACTTCGAGAGGTTTCGCCCAATAGTGGGCAAAATATAGGTATTTAATGACCAGTTTCTGAGAAATCCTTAGGTTAATTGTCAACAGCTATATATTCGATAAGCATATGCATAATCAGCCTATAATGTTCCCACTGCTGGGACACAGGCCTCCTCTCTGTGAGAGGGAGTGGACCGTCATCCACCACGCGGGCCCAGTGCGGGTTGGTAGATGTCACATGTCTTCGAATTTTTGGTTCTAGAACATGCCGGTTTCCTCACGATGTTTTCCTTCACCGTTTTGAGAGCAGTGGTGATGAAATAATTTACACAAAGTCAAGGGCTAGCGTGGGTTCAAACCCACGACTCGTAAATCGGGGCTATTAATACTGGACCACCGATGCTCGATATTTATGTATTTAAGCTAACATATACATACCTAAACTCACGCCTTCATCCCATGGGGGTAGGCAGAAACTACAGAACGCCACTTGCTACGATCCTTACATACTCCTTTTGCCTCTTTTACGTTCATACACGCACGCCGGTTGCGAGTACTACGCACCTGATCTTTCTGAAAAACACCACCAATAAGGTAACTATATGTCTTCCTAGGGCGTCCCCTCCCGGCGTTTCCACTCACATCTGCCTTGTAAATACAGTTTGTTAGTCGCCTTTCATTCATCCTCTCAACATGACCAAATCATCTAAGCATAGTTTTTTCAATTTTTGTCACTACATCTTCTTTTAAACCGGACCGTTGCCTTATCACATGATTCTTCTGCCTATCATTCATAGTCACACCACAAATGCTTCGCAAGGAACGCATTTCCACAGCATTTATTCTGCTTAAGCTTTTAGCATTTTTTTATAGCTTTTATTTAAGCTAAGTTTTTCCATAAAGCTTTTGGTTTCCTAAGGAAGCGTTAAAAGAAAACACAATAACGAATGTCCTAATACAGCGCGTCTTTTGACACCTTGATGGGAAATATTGGTGAAAATTACTGCTTTTCATGACGCCATTTATAAGGGTGTGTAATGGAATAATAACAGATAGTATAATATCACTTGAAATAACGTTCACATGATATAATTTTCATATGGTATAAAAACTAATAACATAATTGTATGTGATCTAATGTTATGTTTCATATAACCTTCTTTTGCTCTAATAACATTTAGTATAATGTTAATTTCATATAATTTTTAATTTGTATAATGTGAAGACATTTGGGTTAGAAGTAACCCAAATGATTCACCAACAATAGAGGGGATCTAGATCTGTATCTGTTAATGTTTGCTGTTCTAACCTAACCTAACCCAAATGTAACTGAATATTATACTAATTGAATATTAATTCAAATGTACATTATAGAAAATGTTTATTAAACCAAATAAAATTAGATAAAATAAAATTATATCAATAATTCATTATATCATTTCATCGTTATATAAAAAAAAATATATTAAATGAAATTATCATTAGAACTTTTGTTATTATTTCAAACGTTACACGCCCCTTTATAATGACGAAACCGCTTCGCTATGAAATTAAAGCTTTACTGAATGCTCAGAAACGCTTTCACTATGATAACCAGAGATCGTAAATTCGGATGCATATTTACGTTAAAATAATTTTTGCTATAAAAGTATGGAGGCCGCTTCTAAAATATTTTTTTTTTTTTGTAAAAAAAATCCCAGTATGTCAGGAACACCGGGAATGCAGAACTAATCGAGTGTATAGTAGATAAGCTACTTCAAAAAATTTTTTTTAATAAAGCCCTGTATTCTTGGACTGCATAACTATCCAGATGCATATCTATTTCAAATTAATGTTTAACCCCCGATGCAAATATGTGTATGTAGGGTGTAAGAGGAGAGGTGGTGTGTGTTAGTTAAAGTTAAGATTTTTTCGATACAAAAGCGCATTCCATATTAGCCAACATCTCAACTTTAGGCTGAATATGCATCCGAATATCCGATCTCTGACGATAACACTATCGAATATATAAACTCCAGTTAGGAATGCTCAGAAACCAGCCAGTTCTGTTAAACCTTAATTAATAGCGATTGACAATCGACTTTCGACCAGTCGTGAAAAGTTTTTCAAGCCGATTTATCTAAAAATCGATTGGAACAATATTCGGGGATTGACTTAATAGTATAATCGCATCAAAATATATTCATTCGTTTACACATATATTACACAAATAAAACCCAGCCACGTGTGTGTGGGGTCCGTTCTTGGGAGTCGTTTTAATACTACAAATGCAGGGTAGGTTTAAGATTTTTTTTAACTAAAATATTTTATTAAACTACATGAAATTACTATTATAAACCGCATAAAAGTATTAATTTACGACATAATATTTATTTTTTAATTACTAGGTTACAGATTTTTTTTTAGAAATTGCTGGGAATGTCAAAAAACAGTATCTTTAATTTTAATACAACCCTGATATACCTAAAAATGGAATACATTGAGAGGAAACGGAGAAAACAGTGGTCTGTCGACTTCGTAATTGATTTACCACTTTTGACAAAAACGTCTCGTAAATTGAAAGAAAAGAAAGAAAGAAAATAAGTTTATTTGCGGTATATTTGACGTAGAGAAAGAACACCAACACAAAAAAGAACAATTTGAGGGAAAATATGTGTCACATCCACGCAAAACGGCCATCGCTCAGCATAATGCTACGACCCTATGCGAGACAGAGCTCCAGCGCTGGTTTTCAGCGACAGTCGGCGGAATTTAAGCTTCACTAAATATACAATCCTGAAAAGGCGATTTTACTGCAAACCAACTGGTTTCTATGTAACTCTATGAAAACGGGAACAGACGGCAAAGTCGCTATCCACGGAAACGTGTTCATAGATTCGTATAGAAACAAGTCGTGTCGCAGTCGCTTCGAGCTGCGGTTTGCGGTTGCGTCGCCTTCAGAATTGTACCTTTAAGTTAAAAATATCTAACGGGCACATTGGTCTTAAAGCAGAATTGACGTGTGAGTGACATTACACTTTGGGGTGGTAAACCAATTATAAGGTCGACTATACCTACACACTATAGTAACATAAATAAATAAAAAATATGCTTCAAACCCACAACCTCCACCTTTCCAAGTCGGTTAAAAATACTTCCCCATTTCCCGAATCAAATCTCCCACACACACAAAATAAAATGAAAAACAATATTTTACAATAGTAACACTCACTTCATGTACACTCAGTTAATAGTTTATACACTATAAATATATTTATATGTAACATTACATATGTATGTACGCATTATTATCATACCATGTTGCGACCGTTGTCGCCTGCTATCCTGTCCACGATCTACGGAAAGAGAAATTAAAATATATAAAGGTATGTATTAATGAACACTAACTAAACGAAAGCTTTTGACTAATAATAACAATAATAAGGATTCTCCATCCCGGCCCAGTTCTCGAAAATGGTCACACCACAGTGTACTGGGATCGATCTATCATCACTGACAGGACTATTGTAGCCAATAAGCCTGATATAGTGGTGATAGATCGACGAGAGCGCCGTGCAATGATTGTTGATATCGCTGTCCCTCATGGCGAGAATCTCGTGAAAGCTGAGAAAGATAAAAAATCTAGTATTTTGACTTAGCACACGAGGTTGTCGACATGTGGGACATGGACTCTGCAATCATTGTACCGATAATCGTAACAGTAAATAGCCTAATTGCGGAGAGCCTCGACCAACACCTCAGAAGGCTCTCATTGCGCAACTGGGTCAAGGGCTTGATTCAGAGAGCAGTACTTCTGGACACGGCTCGCATTATTAGGAGGTTCCTCTCTCTGGAGCCCTGACCGCCGGTAGGTTGGACCCTGTTCCCGATACCGGCGGGCTATAATTTTTTTATTTTATATTCTAACATTTAAAATATAATTTATATGTATATAATGAAATAAAGGATAATAATAATTCTTTTATTGTCAAGCAACTGAGGCCCATAGATAAAATACACAAATTACAAAATAACAAACTAATACATAATGAAACTAAAAGTTGTGTTAATAAATATTGCTTAAAACTACGTTAGTAGCACTTCACTTCAATAGCTAATTGTCCTTGTGCTGTCCTGTGGTATTTGCCCGCGGAAGCGACGGAACACCACGTTCTGCGGCCAAAAGTACTAAGCTTGGATGCGATTAACAATATAAACTCACCCCTCTTATGATTGGAAAACTAAGCAGAGAACCAAGTACTGGCACCATCCTTAAGAAGTTCACGGCTGCTGGCAGGAACCCTCTGTTGACAAAAATATACACATAATTGTAAGTGTTAATAATAACTTCAGAAATGTTTACAATATTATTTTCGTACAGGAGGATGGACGTATAGAGGTATGAAGAACAGGGTGTAAAGTTCACTCACACCTCCATAGAAAAGGGAGGATCCTCCGACCAGACGGGTGTTGTGTCTGGTGGGCAACTGCCCGACGATTGATGTCGGGATGTTGTATATATGCTAGTAGCGCGGTAAACTCTGATTGCGCGATGCAGCATTTTGCGTGACGTTAGTCTGACGCGTAGCTCGCATGTGGCGTTGTAGATGCCGCTACAGACGATTTGGTACCCGAAAACTAATAACAACCAATAAAAATAATTGATATACAGTTTTCAAGGTCTAATCATGAAGTTGTTAAGACCGATAGTCTCAGTTCACTGTCCGTGCAGAGATATACAACCTTAGCAAATAATACGGCAATAAGCTCGCCTCCTATTACATCGGACTTAAAAATAACTGGCGACATGCGAGTGAACTATAACTACACCTCTGATTAACCTTTCGGGGATTAGCGGCGTTGGGTTTTGGATATCAAAAAATATATCCCAAAGTGCAAACTCACCGGAACAACAGTAGAAACCCATAGATCTCCGCGATCATACCGATCATGGGCCAGCCTAGCAACACGATGGAGATTCCACCGAAGAAGGCCACGGAAGCCTTGATCTTATGTCGCTGGAAAAAGAAGAAAAACGTCCGCTGCAGCCCTATGACGCAGGCCAGGCCACTGATGAAGAGGATCTGAAATTATTATTTAAAAAAATATCACTATCTTCCTGCCCATGTCCATTCCATTCCACTTGGGATCAGCGCAACACGTTTTCTTCTTAAAAGGTAGAATTTATTTAGGCGTCCCTCATTTTATTACTGTACAACTATTTTCATAAAGTCCCTCGGCAATCATCGCATTTCCGAATACAAACGAATGCTAATTTCCATGTCCATCAATTATTAGATTTATCGTGTATATTAATTTGAATTCAGAACTAAGTACTTTATTGTTGTTACCGAAAACAAAACAACAATAAAGTACTTAGCTCTGAATTCAATTTAATATACACGATAAATCTACGGTAAAAAAAAACTATTGTTGAATCTAGTATAATAAATCTGTTATTTTGTTTTGACGTACCAACAATGAAGTACTTAGTTCTGAATTCAAATTAATATAAGTACACGACAAGGAAGGACTAAGTGAAGGACTAAGTGCGGAAACCAGAACCCATAAAGAAGAAGAAGTACACGACAAATATATTATTTAAAAAAAAACTATTGTTGAATCTATGATTTTTAGTAGCTTTGCTTTAGTTGCTTTGTTTTGACGTAACAACAATAAAGTTCTTTCTAGTCTAATGCTCTTCGTTGGATTTTCAACTTTCGGCACTGAGCCGAGCGTGGAAAATCCAAGATCATGATTTTATGTAGGCTTCATTTAGGCGTTGTCTAGTGATAGTAAAAACGGGCATTTTCTTTTTTCTTAGGACCACAGAAAGTAACGTCTTCTAACTCTACCATTAAATTTTAAAATAGTAATAATTAAATTAATTTAATACTTAGATAATACTTACATTGCCTATAGCCAGCAGGCCTTTATCGAATAAGAGCAGCACTCCTAGGAACAGGAATGTCATGCCGAACCCGGCAAGGCCTACGCCTATTTCTGAAAAAAATAAAAAAAAACACTTTATTTGTAGCATGGTCTAACAAACAAGGTCTGGCATTCCGGGAGTGACACATGCTTACGTCACTATCCAGTTGCCACTTAATTGCAACAAAACACGAATATGGAAACATTTTCAGTTATCATTCTGTTAAAAAAAAAACATATAAAGCATTTAAATTGTTGTTTCGTTTTTCTAATCAAACGAAACAACTCAATTTAAACATATACCAACGTAATTGTTAGTTAAAACCTCATTGTTTTATCGGATTCGCACAGGTAATAAAGGCGGTTGTGGAGTTATTATTACAGACTACTGGTAACACAGCGGTGATGACGCAGGCTTGTGTCACCCTGTATCTCGGAATGCTATACCTGGCGAAGTATATTATTATACCATGGTATATTCTTATACCATAATTTGTAGGTATTCTTGCAAGAAAGAGGTGACTAAGGAATGAAGATGTCAAGTCCCTGTTGAATGAGGTTTCTTTACAGGATGTCACTACGCGACCATCGCTAGTTCGCCCAAATACACAAAAGTGGTGAATAATTGTCCTATTTCATAATAACATTTGCATGATGGTCGCGTGTTCTAGTAAGACGAGCTTCTAAAAGTCATTAGCCACAAAGTGTTTATTTCAATTCAAGCAATTACAGGTACTTTTGAATTGTCAAGGAGTCGGTCAGCTAGTCAGAAAGCTAAAGGTCCAAACATAGATAGTAAATCTCTATGAAGAAGAACAGGCAAGGACAACTCCAAGGACACTCTTTTTAAATCAAGATATTACAAAATCCGGGGTACATTATTCTTGTTGCTTCTATATGCGAGAACCATGAAAAAAAAATATATTAAGAAACAATTCAAAATATAAGATTAATAATAAAAATAAGCCATGGCAGTTAAGAGATGACCAGTCTCAGCTGACGGCGCCTGTTCACGAACATGACAATACATTACAAAATCATGGGTACATTATCCGTTTGCTACATCAGTGAAACACGCGCTTCGCTATACTGAATGTGTTCATAGCCGTTAAATCATAGTTTTGTTTTTAAAATTGTTTACAAAATTTTGCTAGCATCCATTGAGATGCCGGTAAAATTTTGGGAACAATTTAAAGGACATGGATCAACATCTATGCCCTATAAATTAGAACACCAATACTTCTTGGGGGCAGAAATAGTGATTTTATTTCTGTAAGTAGGTTTGAACAAACACTTTTACACGTCAATCATATTTTTTACTAGCTGCTGCCCGTGACTTCGCCCGCGTGGATGTCGGAAATTATCCCACGGGACCATGCTGCCAGTACAAAAAGTAGCCTATGTTACTCCTTATAATATCGACTATATGCCAGTGAAAGTCCCGTCAAAATCGGTTAAGCCATTTCGGAGATTACCCGGAACAAAGAGACAGACTGAAAAAAAATAAAAAAATTGGTATTTTGTTATAAGTCCCGTATATACTTTCATATGCATTTAGTAAAAAGCTGTTATTTTGACATTACAAACAGACACTTCAATTTTATTTATTTGTATGTATAGATGGTGTTACTACTACTGATAATTTGCAAAATTAAGAAGATAATTAAAATGCATCATTCTTGAATAACTAATAATTAAGGATTATTTTTATCAAATCTGATAGCATTAACAATCTACAAGATTCATAATTTCAGCAGAAAAAGTTCCTGATGTTGGATAGAATAATTGTAAAACATGTTGATATTTAGGAATTTCATCAATTTTCTTAAGGCTCTCTTCTTATTACACGGAACTTAGAACATCAATGAGAAAATAAGGGTTTACTATATCTATGCCAAGCCCGTTTGGGAATACATAATTGTTATGTGAAGACTCTGCCGAAAGATTGTTAGGGTCAAATATAGATTCTACGAGGTTGAACGTCTTCAGGTCTTTAATGATTCTAGTAAAATTTTGAATACGGCTTCGAAAATCAGTGAGTCATTTTAAACGAGTTTTTCAAGATATTTCATAATTTACTACTGTAATTTCAATTTGAATACAGAGAGAACATTGTATAGATGTAGATAATAATCAAAAATATGTCTCATGAATTGAATTGAATGAAATAAAAACGTTTTTTGTTGCAAATTCAACGTAAAAATCGAAAAACTTTAAACTATGACATAAAAATGTAAATACTTACTCTGAGTATCTGTGATCTCAATCATTTTGTGCTTTTTAACTACTTAAAAATATTTTAAACTACGTTATCGCGTCTATTTGTATTAAAACATATATTTTTTTACAAATTCATAACCTCGTCTCCACGTCATTTTATCAATTTGTTTACGTCAATGTGACAGTTGACAATGACAATGACAAGATTATTTGAGTTGCCAGTAAAAACAATATCTACTAAAAAGATTTTTCCCAAAATGATTACATAGAATATTGCCAAAAGAAATTATAATAAAATTAAAGCAAGACGTTCTCTTCAATATTTTATTAAGTTTACAGACAAATAGAGATATTCTCTGCTACTGTTAAAAAAAAAACACTCAATGCTGATCCCTTAAAACTAAGAAGCTTCAACAGGGCAGGCAGGCAGGCAGGCGGTTCACTTTGTGTAAATAATTTCATCACCACTGCTCTCAAAACGGACAAAGAAAACATCGTGAGGAAACCAGCATGTCCTAGAACCAATAATTGACAGACAGATATGTGACATTTACCAACCCGCACTGGGCTCGCGTGGTAGATTATAGCCCACTCCTTCTCGAAGAGAGGAAGCCTGTGTCCCAGCAGTGGGAACAATGAAGGCTGATTAATGATTATGCTAGGTTATACGTGATATGTGGCGGCCACCGTTCTTCTGAGTAGCTGTAGCTTTAACGGCTCGGTTCACCGTGTTTATTTCAATTTGCCGTACCTATTCAAATAATTGTTTCCGTGCGTTGTTGCTTTAAATAAATTGGTAATTTCCACAGTCTTTAATCAGTCAATAACCAGTTTTAGCAAGGCCATTGACTTTTTTACGGCTTTTGAATGCAGTTAAAATAAACGGAAAGAAATATGTTTTGTAGACTGTTTATATAGTCCTCCAGACTGTATACCGGCCATGGCGGCCAATCTCAACGGAGACTAGCCTTGGGCGCGGGAGATATTATAGTGCACAAGTGTGAGCGCAGACATAGATGCACTCTCTCTTCTCTTACTTTCATAGTCCGATGGGACGGCAATCCGACACGACCGGAGAGAGATCAGGCGCAGGACCAACGGCTAAACGTGCTTTCCGAGGCACAGAGGTATCACACCGCCAACTTCCAAACTCCGGGCTGTTACTGAGAATTTCTTAATGAAAAAACCCAAATAACTCTTTACCCGACCTCGGAATCGAACCCAGGACCCCACGCTCAGCAGTCACGCTTGCAACCACGTGACCAACGGGGCAGTTACAGTGCAGACTGTACAGAGTTCTTGTACAGTCAACCGCACGTCAGTAGTAACACTTGCACTGCGAAAACCGACCTTACCGACTGCTACGATATAAATGCACTATCAATGTTAAATTATTACCACTGATGTGCGATTGATTGTACTTTTGGACAGAATTAGGTGATAAAACCTCTAACTATTAGTAATGGTTTCGCATTGGACTGCTAGAGGTCGCGCGGTCCTGAGATCGAACCCTATCAGCTGCATTTTTCCCATAAATCCAATCCACTATAGTGCCCGCGGAAACAGACTGTGCGTCTTGTTACTGTGTTTAATCGCTGCAACAAGACGCAGAGTTGTCGTTTGGATCTGCGTCTTGTCGCTGCGACTAGAAGCAAAGCTATCGTTTGCGTTTGTCACTAGTCGTTACGACAGACGTCCGTCGTACAGTAAGCGATTATTTTCTTTGAGTAGGTATTCGACAAGCTTCGACGTCCGATTTGAAAACATCGACATTAAACGTATCCATGTTGAGATTCGTAATACAAACACACGTGCACGTTCCTCAGCGCACACAGAAAAACTGACGCTTACCTGCGAGTGTCATCAGGCGTGCGCTTGTACCGTGTGTCTAGTCGCTGCGACATGTAGCGAGACCGTGCGACTCCTCTAGTCTGTCGTTGCGACTTAGCAAATCGACGCAAAGTGTGCGGCGTTCGATCGTGAGCTGCAGTCTGTCGTTGCTTCTTGTCGCAGAGCTATCACAGTCGCATGTCGCAAAGTGTGCGCCATATGTCTAAGCTGCCTTATTTACATACTTACTAAACATTGTAATTTTTGGGACGAAGTTCCATAAGGCGCGGTACGGACTTGACGGATGGTGGGAGCTAGGCGAAAAAAAGTGTAAGAATATTCCGTCACGAGTTTCCGTCACGACCCTTTCTTTATTTGTTTGTTTGGTTGAACGCGCTAATCCCAGGAACTACTAGTTGGAATAAAAAAAATCTTTTTGTGTTGGATAGTCCATTTATCAAGGAAGGCTTTAAGCTATATAACATCACGCTACGACCAATAGGAGCAGAGCATAGATGAAAAATGTTACAAAAACGGGAAAAAATTATTCCTTTTGAGAGCTTCCGTGGCATGCGCTGCGTAAACGGTTAAAGTTACGCAAAAATCATATATGACACAATTGTTTCCCTTTAAAAGTTCTAAAAAATAGTCCAGGACAGCAAATGTCTATATTTTAAGATTGACTCAATATAACCCTTTTTATGGTAATAAAATTTGTTCTATGGATGTTCTAAATATAGTACGAAAGGAACTTGGTTCCAATTCCAACCGAGTGTTCCACAACACTCTGGTTTTTTTTTATTGAAACGGTAATTCCCGTCGACAAACTGCGAAAAATCGCAATATTGATATAACATAAGTAAATAATCGTGACAAGGTGTGTAAGTATTTGCTAATTATGCGTCACGAAATGAATACTTAAATTACGAGGTAAATGAGCTACGTGGAAAATGGATTTTAGAATTGCGGCAATGTAGACAAATTATGTTATGGCAGTTACGGGTAGAAATACGAAATTACGGGTAAATATAATACGAAAAGAACTTCGTTCCCAATGAGTGTTCCACGACACTCATTTTTCAAAAATAGGCTTGATGTTTAAACCAGACGTTCCGAAACTCTTTTGTTTCATAGACCACTTTCAAAATTTTGCTGGATCCGTTGGACCCCCTGCAGCTACATTACTACCAATTCCTAAACATCGAAAAAAAAAATTGAAGATTCTATATCTATGGAAACTTGCGTTGTGGCTGAGTTTCAACGACGAATTAACAGTTTAAAAAAAAAAAAGTTAGAATTAATTGCTTGATAGGCTCTATATTGATTAATTATTTGATAATAAAGTCGACTAAACAAATATTTTCAATTACTGAATATGGAATATGCAAGTTTTTACAAACAGTCGCTGAGCTTCTTAAAATATTATCTGCCTATATAGAACTCAAAACTCAAACTCAAACTCAAAGCATTTATTTCAAATAAACCAATTACAGGCACTTTTGAATTGTCAAGGCGTCGGTCAGTCAGAAAGATGAAGCTAGTTGCCCATTCCAAAGCGTAGTAGGTACCTATGAATGGAAACTCCATGGACACTCTTTTAAATCAAAATATGGTTACAAATTATTGGTTACATCATTCATTAGATAGAAGTCAAGCCAACATTTTAGTTCTTCACTATCGAAACCAAATTAATTTTCATGCACCCCGCTTACGATTGTAGACCCCCATTTTTTGTCACGCCCAACGTAGACCCCCGTCGAGTCTCTCCCGTGGACCCCTGGGGGTCCACTTGGACCACTTTGGGAATTACTGGTTTAAACCATGTCTAAAGAAAAACCTTGTTTTGAAATAAAACCGTTAAAGTTTTCGGGTTTTGGATTTATGAACAGCCAACGAGGACTCTTTTGGTAACATTGATTGACATTCGATTCGGCACGGAAGCGTATTTAACGGTTTTGCTTATCTGTGCTGCACCCTAATTACGTTACACTTACAGTCGGGAGGGTGGGGAAAATGGCGGGAATAACAAGAAGGAAACTAAAACAAAAATAAAAAATAATTGAAAATAATGGAAATCGTTGTCAAGAAATTTGGAAAATAAGTACCTAGCTAAGTATTCTTTGGTCTTTGTATCAAGTTTGTACCTGGAAAAGTGGAAACCTAAATTATCAAGCCCAAACCAAAGATTGATTTTACCGAGTGAATTAAGTGAATTGTGTAGTGAAAGTGTTGTGCTAAATAATACCTCCCGCCGTTTGACAGAATTATTAAAAAATAAGACTTGTTATCGAGCTATATATAAATATATTAAAAACACTTTCGAAGAAATTTTGTGAAGGAAATTAAATAAACTAAAGACTTGGCGAAAAGGTCTTAGCAACCAGGCCATTAAAATAATTATAAAAAATAAAAAAAAAACGTAACACATTATCTATCACAATCTGAATCATTTTGAAGCCTGTTGCTAGTCCATTACTTCATATGTTGGAAAAAATTGTCTGCTCAATAACGTAAACAACGCAATGAATGTTGTTGAACTGCCAAAATGAAACCTTGATTTTGTAGACTGTAGATTATAGACCTTTTTATATTTTTTTTAAATATTTTGTTGAGTTCCTGTTACTTGTTGACAGGCCTACACTGTCCTCTCATACCTATTAACACTGTAATTTGAAACATTTTAAAAGCCCCTTATTTTTAAAAGAGTAACCGTGGAGTTTCTTTCCGGCTCTTCTCCATAGGAAAAAGCCAATTGGAACCGTGCACCTAGCTTCTGACGTTTCATTAATGCCCATGTTGGTTTATGTGAAATAATATACTTTGATTTTGATTTTGAAACCCATTCCTATTGTTAGTGTGTTATGTAATTACCCCGCAGGTCATACTTACTCCTACACCTGTAATGAGTACTACGCACCTGACCTCTCTGCAGAACATCACCAATAATGTCCTCCTGGGGCGTTCCCGGCGTTTCCATTCACATCTACCTTGTGTTAGTCGCCTTTCATTTATGACCAACCAAAAACACGAAATAGCATTACCTAAATAAAAAATTAAGTATGTAAATAGGTATACACACATTATGTACCTATCGACATACTTATGTTATCGATCAATTAGTTAACGTAAAAAGGCGTTAAATCTATACTTTGGTGTCGAATTAGTTTCGCTATAACTTCAGTGTTGCTCAAGACCGGTCAAAATTGGACGTTACCCGAACTCGTCCTTAAATTATAAAATGAATTATAATCTATATATTGTAGCATTTTGTTTTCTCGGCTTTTGTGGTGTTTTGTGCGATGATGACGAAGACTTGTCTGAAGGTACGTGGT
This sequence comes from Dryobotodes eremita, assembly GCA_917490735.1. NCBI lineage: Eukaryota > Metazoa > Arthropoda > Insecta > Lepidoptera > Noctuidae > Dryobotodes > Dryobotodes eremita. Next base: position 10,692,734 of record OU823269.1, on the reverse strand, counting down.
AGTTTTTAACAGACTTCAAAAAAGGAGGAGGTTCTATTTTCGTCTGTGCATTTTTTTTTTAAATGTGTGTTCAGCGTTATCTTCGCCAATTGAAAACTGATTTCAATGATTATTTTTTTGTTCGAAAGAGTATGTTATTTTTCCGAAGTGGTCCTGTATACATTTTATGAACTTTGCTTGGGTAGTTTTCGAGTTAGCTTCAATAACACGTATTTCATCCACCTGCGGGGTAATTACGTAACACACTATCAGTAGGAATGGGTTTCATTTTGACAGTTAAACAACATTCATTGCGTTATTTACGTTGTTGAGAAGACAAATTTTTCAAACATATGAAGCAATGGATTAGCAATAGGCTTCAAAATGATTCAGATCGTGATAGAGTGTGTTACGTAATTAGGGTCTGGTGTATATTGATGATGTTATAATAACTTCCTGTCACTGTTCTTTACATAGCAAGTAAAGGTATACGAAATTGTGAGGGGTAGGTACGACAGCTTAAAAGTGTGTTTTTGTTTTTTTATATCATGTTCTTCTAATTGAACAAACGGCTGTGTTGCTGGGAGTTTGTTGCGCCACTTCTTCTCCCCAGCTAAATCACTAGGAAGTGGTGAAGGGCGGGCGTTTTGGGGGACTGTCTTATGTAATTTTGACTTTAAAAATATGCTGATTTTCAGCCTAATTTGAATAGAAGACTTTAGACTGATTGATTTTAGTGGCATAAATTCACGGCTGTACCTGTTTCCTGGATGGCAAGGGTGTAGAATACACCAGAACGAGACCTCTGTAATATCTTGATTTAAAAAGAGTGTCCTTGGAGTTTCTTGCCCGTTCTTCTCCATAGAGATCTACGTTTTGGAATGGGCAACTAGCTTCAACTTTCTGACTAACTGACCGACTCTTTGACAGTTCAAAGGTGCCTGTAAATGGTTTAATTGAAATAAATGCTTTGAGTTTGAGTTCTACCATGCAATCTTCTCTTCTTGGCGTGTCGATGGCAATCAAAATTTACTCGGCCCAGAATTCGGCTATGTGTTTGGCGCCATCACTAGCGTCCATCAGTTCCTATAATGTGCAGCTGTCAGGACATGCAGGACACGATATTAAATGTCCCATCGTTTGTGGAACAGCACCGAATTTGCACTTCAAGGCGGATCGTCTCCTGCCGGGGTCGCGGATTGTTCGAAAGAGTTACCGTGGCCCTGGCGCACAGGCAACTGAAGGAAAACGGGTGGGTTTTAGTCAGTGAGTCTGACACGCCCTTCCGCTCCGCCCAGAGCGGGAGAGGTCATTTGATGATTTACCACCCAAAAAAAAAAGGCGGGTCGTCTATGAATCTCCATCTGAACAGCTTTTCCTTGCTTCGGTCAACCTGGTTCTGTTTAAAGACTTCCAGGTTAGCCAAGGCAATTCGTATCTAGGTGGGAGATCCATGCAATAAGGGGCACGACTATTGCCATCATCATCAGCATTATCCATGGCCCGACTTCCCCCACTGCTGGGCATAGGCCTCCCTTCTCTTGTGCCAATCCCCACACTTCTGTGTTAGCCTCATCCAGGTTCTGCCCACGACGGCAACAATGTCACCCGCCCATCTCGCCGCTGCAGGACCAACAACTCGTCTTCCATTCCTTGGACGCCTCTCGTTTTCTGCTTTAGTTCACCTGTCAACACTGCATCTTGTCAGATGTCCTGCCCAACTCCATTTCAGTTCTATTGCCATAATGGAGACAAATACATATTCCATGGATTGTGCTGAGAAAAAATAATACCGCAACCTGAACCGATAATCGAGCCCAGGACACCTGAGGGGTACAAAGTGTCCTGGTTTCGATTATTGGGTACAAAAATATGAAAATACATACCTATCAAAAATCCATGCCGTTGGTCCTGGCTGTCATTCGTAGATCTTTGGCAGTCGTTACGGGTCGACAGAAGCCCCAAAGTGTGGCAACCAGACTTACCTAGCGGTAACGCATTACCCATCAGTAACTTGGTTGTGAAGGTCAGATAGGCAGTCGCTCCATGTAAAATACTGGTATTCAGCTGCATCCGGTTAGAATGGAAGCCGGCCGCAGCATGGTAAAGAAAAGGCTAGGGAGATTGATTGGATTGTTGCCGAGGAACATTATTAACACAACCCCACCGGATACTTGAACCCAGGACGCAAGGGTTTGACTGTCAAAAAACATAAATTATTCTCTGGCTCGGGCTGGCAACGTCGCATTTGGAGTCGTTTTTCTTGATTATTTTATTAAATTTAAATCAAAGTAATTTTTTTTTTCAGTCAAGCACTGTAACGTTGGTATTTATAATTATTTTTAACATTAACTCGTAAATAAAAATATTTAATCGTACTTAGTACTGGAAATAGAAAATAATTGACGAAATGTAAATTTTTATGAGTGAATACCAAAATCACTGTTAATAAATAGCATACAAACTTATAAACACCAACGATCTTAATAAAATTATTAAGAAAAACCATAAAAAATGCGACGTTGCCAGCCAGAGCGGGATGCACGCTCTTAAGTAGGTACCTATTCAAAGAAGGTAATATTATCCTTTTCTTTATTTGTTTATAAGGGCTTTTACGCATGGCGTATGTCAGTCCCATCGTATCTTAAACAATTGTACTTTCACAAGACATGGGCCATGCATTTGAACAAACCCATCGCATCGTCGCCACTTGGTTGGGATAGAATTGTAAGGAAAATGCACATTAGTTCTGATCAGTATTTTTTATTTTTAATATTAATCTTATGTTTTGAATTGTTTCTTAATATATTTTGTTTTCATTGTTCTCGCATATAGAAGTAACAAGAATAATGTACCCAGGATTTTGTAAAATCTTGATTTAAAAAGAGTGTCCTTGGAGTTTCTTGCCCGTTCTTCTCCATTGAGATCTACGTTTTGGAATGGGCAACTAAGTAGCTTCAACTTTCTGACTAACTGACCGACTCTTTGACAATTCGAAAGTGCCTGTAAATGGTTTAATTGAAATAAATGCTTTGACTTTGAGTTCTGTTCAAATTCAGGGACCTTACTAAATTATTTCTACTGGACTCATATTGGACACATTCCATCAATAAACGTTGTAGGTCCTCGACAACTCCTGTCCCCTGTCCTCCGTTGAGTGAAGCGATTTTCTTCATCATGAAGGTAATTTTTTTGCATGGAATGTGTCCAGATCTGAGTTTAAGAGCAGTAACAATCAGTTTTCTACTAACATTATCCTTATCGCTATTAATATTAATATACATAATAATAATATGCCAAACACATTATTATTTTGTTTAAAATTTTCTAAATTGCCATGGCAAAACCATGTTTTTATTTTAACAATGTTTCCACATAAGAATCAAACAAGTCAAACGATTTGTTACTCAAATAATTTGAAGCCTTATATAAATTCATAGGAAGCATTTTGGATTGTCACTTGTCCATGGTCAATTATTCGTTCCCATTTTTAGTCAGAAGCCAATGTTGCATTTCTGCGACAAAATAATCGCGCGAGAAAAAGTCTTAGTGCGCGCACGCCTTTTTTATTTTTTGGGTAGGAAGTCATCAAATGACCTCTCCCGCTCTGGGCGGAGCGGAAGCGCGTGTCAGACTCTTACTGACTAAAACCCACCCGTGTTCCTTCAGTTGCCTGTGCGCCAGGGCCACGGTAACTCGTTCGAACAATCCGCGACCCCGGCAGGCATCGGCCCTATCGGACCCCGTTAATTGTGCTGACATCTCTTTGAGGCGCGCGTGGAACACGACGCGCTGTCGACCCGGGCATGGTCCTTACCGGACGGCGAGCTGCCCATTGCTCGGGGCGCGAGGGCGCAGCGATTGCCTCTCCCTCTCGAGTGCGCGCACGCCTAAAGTCTGACAAAATTAACCAATCAAAAACAATTTCCCAATCTATTTGGTGTATGTGTAAATTGTAATGGGTAAACTAGCTTCATATTTTTATGTAGGTTTATGCGAAATCAAATATTTTGATTTTGATCTTTCTGCATGATCGACTCTGTACCTGTAAATGGTCAAACTCAAACTCAAAGCATTTATTTCAATTAAACCATTTACAGGCACTTTTGAACTGTCAAAGAGTCGGTCAGTTAGTCAGAAAGTTGAAGCTAGTTGCCCATTCCAAAACGTAGATCTCTATGGAGAAGAACGGGCAAGAAACTCCAAGGACACTCTTTTTAAATCAAGATATTACAAAATCCTGGGTACATTATTCTTGTTGCTTCTATATGCGAGAACAATGAAAAAAATATATAAAGAAACAATTCAAAATATAAGATTAATAATAAAAATAAGCCGTGGCAGTTAAGAGATGACCAGTCTCAACTGACGGCTCCCGTTCACGAACGTGACGCGTGGATCAGCACCATCCAGCTCAACCATTTTGTAGGAAACCGAATGATCCAACACACGCGCCACCAACAGTGAGACATTTAAGTGAGCATGACATAGTCTCAACTGCCATGCTGTCAAGTCAACATAATTATATAATAAACGAATCCATGGTACTCACATTTACAAAATTGAAAAATGCTTTTAAATTATACAAAACTATAGTTTGCCATGTATTTGAGCAGGTAACAGGTAAGGCAGGGTTGGTGTAGGTAACTGAAATAAATGATTTGACTTGAGTTGAGTTGTAGCATGTCTTTTTTCATATTTATCTCTTTGAGCCAACATATCATTCAGGGTATCACCCATTTACTAGTCATAAATTTTTTCACACAATCTATCATTCCTTTCTTTGGTCATAAACTAATGTTTAAGCCTACATTTGGACCTACTCAAAACTTTTCTTACGACATTTTGCTCATTCGTCCGCATCATAATTCAAAAACATTATTTGCGTGAATCTACATAGTTGTCGAACAAATGTTACTGTTACTGCCAGCCTGTATTAACCCACTGCCGGGCGAAGAGAGGTCTTTGCCCATAATTTCCAGCTCTTTCGATCCAGGACTAAAGTGGATCTCTGGTTGTTTTCTCCAGCTTATCCCGCCATCTTTTACGGGGTATGACGCAAAACACAAACTTATTTAAAAAAACCGGCCATGTACGAGTCGGACTCACACACGAAGGGCTCCCTACCGTCGTACAATATTTAACACACGTCATATTTAAAGCAAAAAAATACGTTTCCTGTATGGGGACCACTTTAATTTTGAACTTTATTTTATTTTTATTATTTGTTGTTAATAACGGCAATAGAAATACACACTGTGCAAACATTTCAACTGTCTACCTATTACGGTTCATGAGATAGGTACAGCCCGCTGACAGACAGACGGACGGACAGCGGAGGCTTTGTAACAGGGTTCCGTTGGCACCCTTTGGGTACGGAACCCTAAATATGAACGCCATTGATTTTGTAGAATTGCCTCCGGAGCACCCTGGACAGTTAGTTTCGCTACCACCTTGCTGACTTGCTAATATTTTACCACGACATGATTCTCTTATAATTCGAGCCGATACGAGAGGATCAGAAAAACAACTGATTTCCAAAAAAGAGACACAAAATTAAAAAGGTTTTTATTTTTCACTTTTTAGGTGTGGTACCTACCCACACACATTCGTATATCACTATTTGATATGTAAATAACCGTGACAGGAACTTATTATAACATCATCAATATAAACTAAGTGGAAAAAATACGCAGTATTAAGGATAACTCAAAAACTTCTGGTCAGATCTTGATCAAATTTAAGTGGAATCACATGTGAAGCACCAGCTTTCAAATAAAAAAAGAATCATCCAAATCGGTGCACCCAGAAATAAAGTTATGAGCTCACAAATATTAAAAAAAAATACAGTCGAATAGAGAACCTCCTCCTTTTTTTGAAGTCTGTTAAAAAGAAAAATATGTAAAGTTAGAAGAAAAATTGGTACACGAGTGGCACGTTGTTGATGGCAGCTGCCGACGCGTGTCGACAGCTGCAGGTGCCTCTGCCGTTGGCAACGTCTCGCTCGTGTATATGAGCTCTTGGACTTAATTACTCTATCTCATAATTTCCAGGGTCGGAATGCGTTTCTGAAGAGGGCATGATAGGAACGTGCGTAGACATACACAAATGCACACAATATGTGCAATATTTGAAAAATAGAATTAAGTATCCACAGGTAAGCGCTTATAAAATGATAAGTTTAAAGTTGAAAGGATGAATGACAGGCGACAAACAAATAAAGGTAAGAAAGATGTGAGTGGAAACACCGGTAAGGGACGCCCTAGAGGATATAATATTGACCTTATTGGTGATGTTGTTCAGAAAGGTCCGGTGCGTAGTACTCGCAACCGGCGTGCGTGTATGACCAGATGTATGAACGTAAACGAGGCAAAAGGAGTGTGTAAGGATCTTAGCAGGTGGCGTTCTGCAGAATGGCGCTCTAGAATCTAATAAAAGCAGTGTTGGCCTAGCGGTATCGGCCACTGGATTTGAACCTAGGCACGCACTTTACTTTGATAAATTTTTTCCACTACCAATGCAAAACGGTGAAGAAAAACGTTGTAACGATATCAGCATGGCCTAGACCAAAAATTCAAAAGACGTGACATCCATAAACCCACACAGGGCCTAGGTGGTAGACGGTCCACTCCCTCTCCCAGAGAGGAGGCCTTAGTTCCAGCAGTGCGAACATTACAGGACTATTGGATGAAGCCACATGGCTATAAGAGTAGGGGAAGACCAAAACGATAGGTGGACTGTGTGAAAGATGATAGCGCTAGAAGGGAGGAGACTTCTGTGACAACGACTAATAGAGAGGTATGGAAGAGGAAGATAATGCTGCGTCGACTGCAGATACATTTATTGGAGCAAGAGAATGGTGATATAGATATAACACTACAAGTGTGTTCTTAAATCTTTTATTTTTATGGCTTTTCATGGAAACTCATCGCCACTGAGCAATGGAGAGGGCTATGCTTGGAGTTTCCCTACGTGATCGAATAAGAAATGAAGAGATCCGCAGGAGAACCAAGGTAACCGACATAGCCCGAAGAATTGCCAAATTTAAGTGGCAGTGGGCAGGGCAGATTTCAGTTTTGTGATGTGGATGGCTATAAGAGTAGGGGAAGACCAAAGAAACGATGGATAGATTGTATGAAAGATGATATGGCTAGAAAGGGGGGTGACTACCGAGATGATGACTTATTATAGAGAAGTATGGCAGAAAAAGACATGTTGCGCTGACCTCAAATAAATTGTGATAAGAGCAGGAGATGGTGATGGATGAACACTAGACTGATTCATATTTTAATGTTTCAGATGTGTTCATTTAAGGGCCATATTCCAATTGTCTGCTGTACAGATTGTGAACTGGCGAACGATACGAGGTAAATTGTTAAAATTTTGGTACCTACCTACTTAGTTATTTTAGGCTAGTGCCGGTTTTAACATTAAAGGAGCCATGAGCGAAATTTTGGCAGAGCCCCACTCCCCTCTTTGAGAGTAGAGAGGGGTGAAAATTGTCAACACTCCGCCTAGGTTTTCTTCTGTCATGCTCACTTAAATGTATCAGTGTTGGTGGCGCGTGTGTTGGATCATTCGGTTCCTTACAAAATGGTTGAGCTGGATGGTGCTGATCCACGCGTCATGTTCGTGAACGGGCGTCGTCAGTTGAGACTGGTCATCTCTTAACTGCCACGGCTTATTTTTATTATTAATCTTATATTTTGAATTGTTTCTTTATATATTTTTTTTTCATTGTTCTCGCATATAGAAGCAACAATAATAATGTACCCAGGATTTTGTAATATCTTGATTTAAAAAGAGTGTCCATGGAGTTTCTTGCCCGTTCTTCTCCATAGAGATCTACGTTTTGGAATGGGCAACTAGCTTCAACTTTCTGACTAACTGACCGACTCTGACAATTCAAAAGTGCCTGTAAATGGTTTAATTGAAATAAATGCTTTGAGTTTGAGTTTGAGTCAATTTGTAAAGAAATAGGAGTTACTTTGTCGGCTTATGCAGAAAAGTTTGAGAACTCAGAGAATGTCGGAAGCAAGAGCTAGAGTAGAGATCTCAACATTTTTTTTGTTTTTTTACCTCCAAACGAACTAATACTAAAGTACTCTGCAGCGCCAGAGGTGAAGGGGCGCCCAGTCACAGCCCCTTCGGTGCCCCTTCACCTCTGGCACCCTGGGCGGACACTCAGCCGAGCCCAACCCTAACACCGGCACGGATTCAGACTGTTTGTTTATAACTGCTGAAAAAATACCCTTAACGAAGCTGAAAGTCACTTGTTTTTACCTTTATTATGATCATTTGTACTGGACCGTACGTGGAAACCTTCTGGTTACGGAGATATTGAAGGTTCCAACTTTTTCTACGAAAACAAGTTTTGAATGTGTTAATTTTACTTTGATTAATACTCTCACGATTCCTGTACCGTTGTATGCACCCAAGAGCACAATGTTTTGCAAGCGTTACGTTGCGCACTACCGCAAGCAGCGAAATTTTAGAACGAAAATAAAAGTCGTTTCCCAGCAATAATTTTTGCTCAATATAACTTAGTTTAATGTGCAAAATGCGTAGATGATGGCTTCGTGATGAGTCATTTTACACCCTGCATTTATAATAAATAGTAGGTTACGACTGCTAAACTTACATACATAGTGTAGCGGTATCTACTTCGCCACGCGCTACGCGTCACACTGACGTCACGCAAAAATCCTGCATCGCGCAAGCAGAGTTGACCGCGCAACTAGCATATACAACGTCCGGAAATCAAACGTCGGGTAGTTGCCCACCACACACGACACCCGTCTGGTCGGAGGATCCTCCCTTTTTTATGGAGGTGTGAGTGAACTTTACATCAAGTTCCTTATACCTCTTTAATAGGATTCTGAATTGGATCCTAGAATCACGTAAATGTTGTCTGTTATTGATTTTTTCATTAGGAGAATCTAAATTGCAGGCTTTGTAGGTACTAACTAGAATGTTGTTTGTGTTTCAGAAACGTCCTGGTAGACCGATTTGGACTGCATTACTTCAAAACTGGAAAAAAGGCTCATGACAGTAAGTAACCTTAATCTTGATAAATTCCATAGGTCTAGCTAACGTCTTTTCTTTGTTATTGTTCGTCGAGTCGTTGAGCTCCTTAATTTCTGAGTTGAGCTGCACGATTACTGACAAAAGCGTGCACTGACTGGACGGATCTACTCAAATCTGTGTGGTTCTTTCGTCTAAAAACCATCTCAGACACTAATCTCACGTAGATTAGTGTCTGAGATGGTTTGACAAATATTATGTCTGGACTTAAAAGAAGATTTTAAGATACAACGGTGCGGTTTAAAAGAAGATGTAGTGACAAAATTTTTAAATGGTATGCTCAGATGGTTTGGTCGTGTTGAGAGGATGAATGAACGGCGACTAACAAAAGGTATTTACAAGGCAGATGTGAGTGGAAACGCCGAGAGAGGACGCCCTAGGAGGACATATAGTGACCTTATTGGTGATGTTCTTCAGAAAGGTCAGGTGCGTAGTACTCGCGACGGACGTTTTTTTACGAAAACTAGTTTCTAATGTTATAAAACACAACTTTAAATACCCGCACAACCCCTGTACCATTGCATGCACCTATAAGCACAATATTTTGCGTGCGTTACATTGCGCACTACCGCAAACAGCCAATTTTCATACCAAAAAAATAAAAGTCGATTCCCAGCAATTATTTTTGTGCAATGTTACTTAGTTTGATGTACAGAATGCGTAGATGACGGCTATGTGATGGGTCTTTTTACACCCTGTATAGGTGATTGGTGACGGTGTTTGTTGACGGTGATAGGTGACGGTGATTTTTGACGGTGATTGGTGACGGTGATTGGCGACGGGGTGGTAGCAAACCTGTTGTGCCAGATCTCTAATATGTGTTGGAGATATGGCCCTAGATGGGTATACCCTTCAGCATTTCAGCAGACACACTGTCGTATCCTGCAGCTTTTCCAACTTTCATCCCTTTCAGCGCTCTAACAACCTTATCTATTTCTTTTACATACTGTACTGCTGCAGCCGCCATAACAACAAATAATAAAAATTAAATAAAGTAAAAAATTAAAGCGGCGGGGTAATTGCGTAACACACTAACAGTAGGAATAGGGTAGTTTTTGAACTAGGTTATAGTGTATTTATTTTATTTCTTATTTTAATGTTTATTTTTAATTTTCGTATGCTGCACTGGTTGACGTCATCACGTCAGCGCCGGCTATCGCTTAAAACCAGCGCTGGGGCTCTGTCTCGCATAGGGTCGTAGCATTATGCTGAGCGATTGCCGTTTTGCGTGAATGTGACGCATATTTTTCCCCAACTCGTTATTTTTTGTGTTTGTGTGTTTTTTCTTTGTGTCATGTTTACCGCAAATAAATGTATCTTCTTTCTTTCTTTTCTTTCATTTTGACAGTTCAACAACATTCATTGCGTTATTTATGTTGTCGAGCAGACAAATTTTTCGAACATATGAAGCAATGAATTAGCAATAGGCTTCAAAATTATTCAGATTGTGATTGATAGTGTGTTACGTAATTATTGAGCAGGTACAATACCAGAAACGTGTTTTTATTCGGTGTTTTTTTTTACTAAACATTTAAACTTTTTTTTACTAATTTGAAAATTAGTGTTAAATATTGTACGTTGGTATGGAACACTTCGTGGCGAGTCCTACTCGAACTTGGCCGCTTTTTAAAGCGTATTTCTTATTTGTGTATGTACCATATTGACATTGGATTTCTCAGAATACGATTAACGTCATTGTTTTTTAACCGAATTAGCAATAGAGGAGATTATTATGACTAACCAAATAGTTACTTTGCATAGATACCTTACTGTTTGATTTGAAGTTATTAGTGGTAAACTCCTATTTCTCCATGACAATAATACATAGGTATTTAGTAAAAAACATTTTGAGCGGTGAAAAAATGGGGTCACATTGAACTAACATTACCAAAACTCGTCTGTTTCATATATTTGTATCAGGTACAGTTTCCGCGTTTTAGCATGGCTTTAGCAGTCATTGAATCGCCTACATTTTCTAGCACTTTTTGTTGTTATAAAAACTGATATAAAATCCGTTAAAATCCTGAATCGATATCTATCGTGATCTCCAACATGTTCCAATAATGAAAAACAATACATAGTTTATTGTTTGGGTTCCTACGGAGAGATATTAGGGAAAGTCAATGACCGGTGTTGCCATTCTAAAACGGGACAACTATATGCATACCATGGTCTAAAAAAACAAGGTCTGGCATTCCGGGAGTGACACATGCTTACGTCACTATCCAGTTGCCACTTTAATGCAACAAAACCAGAAGTATGGAAACATTTTCAGTCACCATTCTGGTAAAAAATATATATAAAGCATTTAAATTGTCCTTTCATTTTTCTAATCAAACGAAACAATTCTATTTAAACATATACCAACGTAATTGTTAGTTAAAACCTCATTGTTTTATCTGATTCGCACAGGTAATAAAGGCGGTTGGGGAGTTATTATTACACACTACTGGTAACACAGCGCTGATGACGTAGGCTTGTGTATCCCACGTGACCACTGTGTCTCGGAATGCTATTAACCTGGCGAAGTATATTATTATACCATGGTGCATACCATTTTTGTATAGAACAGCTGATTTCACTAGACAAGTCGCGCCTTATTTTTCCGCAGTTCATATTTAGAAGAAATAACCTGTCATTTTAGACATAGTAGGTACTCGTATATCTCATGAAAGAATTCCTGAACATAATTATTTATCTCTTTCAGAATGTCTAGAATACATAGTAGACGAGCCTTACCCCTGTAACCTGTTTGGGGGTGTTCAAAGATACCTGGATGATGAGCATAATTGTTACGGGTATACCCTGACGGCCATCCTGGCTGTTGCCGGGGGACTGGATGCGGTGAGGGGGCAGTATCCTCATATGGTAAGGATCATAGTACTTGGAACCGGTGTGCGTGAACGTAAACGGAGCAAAAGGAATATGTAAGGGTCGTAGCAGATAGCGATTTGTAGTTTCTGCTTACCCTCATGGGAAGGAAGGGTTTATGTATGTTGTTATAAGCGAAGATTCCACCACCTGAGCTAGGTAGGCTAAGTTCTCTCATAGTTTACAATTTTTTTCTTTTTTTTATATCCGGGGTGGAAAATCCTCATGGATGTCCCCCGCCCTGGGGGGGTGGAAGGGTTTGTCAGACTCTTATTGACTAAAAACCACCCCGGTGTTCCATCTCACACCTACGCCAGGGGTCGCGGGAACGTACGAATCTTCCGCAACCCCCGGCCGGTGCCGGCCCGCCCCTGCGGGCCCCGTCCGGTCGAGCGGGGGGAGTGAGGTGTTTGACTCCCCCCACGACGTCTAAGAGGGGCGCGCGTGGAACACTACGCGCCGCCACCTCGGGTCCTGATGTATGGGGGCGACGGACGTCCCCGAGTCCGTCGCCCCTGGACCCATTTAGGGCTGGGGGGCTGGAAGAGGGCGTCGTCCGCCCTCCGCCGACGCCCGGTGCGCCTGCTGCGGGCCAGATGAGAGGATGACAGGGCGGGTGAGAGGATGAGCTCATAGTTTACCTAGCTTAACTCGAAGTGAGGCCTGCGAATGAATGTTTTTACCATGCAAGTCAGTTGCAGTTGCAGCAGACTTCTTTGATTTGTATCTTCCTTCTACCTATATTCTATCCTCTTCTGTACTCAATAAAAAAAATGTATTTGAGCACGTATTCATATGAACGAGCAACTTGTTGCCAACTGCAGCCGTCGACGCATCAACGTCTTCCGTCGACGAGTGTTGCCTTTGCCGTTGGGAACCTGCCACTCGTGTATATGAGTACGTGCTCAAATACACGAGCGACTCGTTGCCAACTCGTACCTAAATGAATCTTAGAGTCTGCGTATCACTGGTCAGTTTCCCCTACTCGTCCATTTATTTAATTCGCCAGTTTCATTGATTAATCAGTTTTGCGAATTATATTCGTTGAGCTCCTTAAGACCTGACTTCCTGAGTCGAGCTGCACGATTACTGACAAATGTGTGCACTAACTGAACAGGTCTACTCAATCTGTGAGGTTCTTTCCTCAAAAGACCATTTAAGACGCATGGTCTTCACATGATCTGACCAAGATTATATCTGGACTTTAAAAGAGACTGTGAACTCTGAGTTTGTTTCGGCTTTTCTTCTCAGAGTAGTCAGATAGGAAACGCCGACCTCATCTAGTTTAAGAAATATGATTGACGTGTAAAAGTGTTTGTACAAACCTACTTATAGAAATAAGAAACTTATGATGTTACACGAATTATTGAAGTCCTTTTACCTATTTCTGACAGGCACTACTAGGATACGGAGATGACGTTCGGTCAGCAGAGTGGCTGTGTGGAGGTACACTCATCAGTCATAGGTACATCCTCACTGCTGCTCACTGCAAGTCAACTCATCACTCGTAAGTGCTATAAAACTACATAACGGCGGGGTAATTACGTAATACACTAACAGTAGGAATGGGTTTCATTTTGACAGCTCAACAACATTTATTGCGTTATTTACGTTGTTGAGCAGACAATTTTTTCGAACATATGAAGCAATGGATTAGCAATAGGCTTCAAAATGATTCAGATTGTGATAGATAGTGTGTTACGTAATTAGGGTGCGGGTGTAAAAAAAAAACAAAAAAAGTGAAAAATAACTTTAATTTCGGAAGTTGGTGTCTTTGGCTTTTTTGTATTTTCGTTTTTTTCCACCGACTTCCGAAATAAAAGTTTTTTTTCACTTTTTGTTGTGTTTTTTTTTGGTGGTCGGTTGTTTTTTTTGTAAAAAAGTTTTTAATTTTCACTTTTTAGTTGTGGTACCTACCCCACATAAATTCGTATACCATTACTTGATACGTAAATTATTAAAACATCATCAATATAAACTAAGTGGAAAAAATACGCAGTATTAAGGATAACTCAAAAACTACTAGTCAAAACTTGATCAAATTTATATGGAACCACATGAGAAGCACCAGCTTTCAAATAACAAAATCATCCAAATTGGTTCAATTGGAAAAAAAGTTCTGAGCTAACACACACAAAAAAAAAACATGCAGTCGAATTGAGAACCTCCTCCTTTTTTTGAAGTCGGTTAAAAAGACACTTAACGAAGCCGAGAATCAATTGTACTCCCCGTCATTGTTATAATTTTTTTTTTTTGTACTGGACCATTCCTGGGAACCGTCTGGTTTCGGAGATATTGAAGGTCAAAATTCCATCTTTTACTGATGTTTTTATAAGAAACCAAGTTTTTAATGTAACTAAATAACACAACTATAAATACGTGCTTGTACTGTTGCATGCACCCACATTTCGATCCAGCCTGTCCCACCTTGCTGCCCTCTCTCAGTGACGTCCTAAGCCGAGGTCCGTACCCCACAGGGGGTGCCCTTAGCGTGCGGTCATTTAAAATATAATTTTAGTATTTAATTTCGCTCCTGGCTGGAGGCTTTTTGAGTCAAATCTTAAGGTACCCACAGGATAGTTCGATTAAGTAGACAGGACCTCAGAGGTCACAATTACGAGCGGCCATTCAAAAACAAAAAAATTGCATGCACCCATAAGCACAATGTTTTGCGTGCGCTACGTTGCGCACTACCGCAAACAGCGATTTTTCACATCAAAAATAAAATTTCGTTTCCCAGCAATTATTTTTGTGCTATTTTACTTAGTTTTATGTACAGAATGCGTAGTTGACGGCGGCTGTGTGATGGGTTTTTTACATCCTGTATACTTGCGTTTTTTGTGACAATGTTGACATGACATCTGCGTGTCCTACACTGTAACTTCTTGAAGTATTTCAAAATTACAATATTATTCCATTAATAAAAAATTTAAATCAGTTTTTACTTTATTCAGTTTAATTTATTTTCCATTTTAAATAGCGTAAATGAAATAAGCAACAATTATTTGCTATGACAGCAAATTGCTTTCATCCGTTAAGTAGTTCCTTGCCTCTCTCTGAAAGTCTATGTCAGATGCCAACCACACCAAAAAAATCTCATTTGTTCAAAATAAAAATGTATTTTCTTTCGTTCTCTCTATCTTCAAAGTCAGTTCGAAATTTGCGGCGATGAATAATCGAATTTAGAACTTCTTGCAGCTTTTTAATCGGTAAAAAAAAATGGAGGCTAATCTAGGTTCTATTCTCCACAGAGGCCTAGTTAAATACGTAGCCCTAGGTATACTCAAACGCACGGACGCCCCTGAGAAATGGCAGATATACAATGTGAAGGATATTATCCTCCATCCCGAGTACAAGCCACCTTCCAAGTACCACGATATTGCGCTGCTGGTCACAGATAAATGGTAAGTTATCATCTGCCTAAACTTTTACCAACTATGCTGGGGTCAGCTTCCAGTCTAATCGGATGCAGCTGAACACTATTTTACATGGATCGTCTGCCTATCTGACTTCCACAACTCAGGTACTGGTTTACCATCATCATCATTTTTCTGCCCTTGTCCTATGTTACTTGGGGTCAGCGAAACACGTTTTCTTTCAAACACACACTCACATGCACACACACACACACACACACTATATTTTAGGATATATCTCTAAGTTTCTTTTTCTTTTATTTAGTTATAGTTCAAGTCTTGTCACGTACAACACTCACTCACTCACCACTCACTCACTTACACTCATTTTCACTTATTTTTTTTTATAAAATTTAATAATTAATGCCAATATTTTAAAAAGTTACTCACCATTTCAGGGTAAAGTTCACCCACTTGATATTGCCGGCTTGCCTGGACACTGGAGACACGGACGGTAACGTGGCATTCGCAACTGGCTGGGGATCCCTCGGACATCGGCATAGCTTGGCTGATACATTGCAAACTGTGAGTCTAATGAGAGAATGCGTTCGTGACACCTGTCGGTACTACAATTCTACTCCTAACTTCCTAACTATATATATTATATACATATTTATTTATTTTTTATTTATTTTATATAATAATAGAAATGCGAAAGTAAGTTTGTTTGTTACCTTTTCACGCCTAAACCACTGAACCGATCATCCTGAAATTTTGCATATTCGTTGTCAGGTCTACAGACACGGACATAGGGTACCTTTTATCCCGAGAAAAAGTACAGTTCCCGAGGAAAACAACAATAACGTTCTTATGATAATAGATGGCGCCACGTGTCTTTCGAATCACGATTGAATTATATACCTACCTACCCTACCTACCCTACCTACCTACCTCTTCTGTCTCATTCACTCACATTTTTTAAAATTTTGTTATACAAACCTTGTCCTGACAATAACGAACACAAAAGAAAGAATTATCCAATTTAGTGCAGTTGTTTGGAAGTTATGCGCTTACATACATTTCGGAGATTCATTTTTATTTATATAGATTTTGTTGTCGAAATTTCAGGTGGCTCTCAGTGCATACAGCGAATCTGAATGCACAGCGTTCTACCCACCACATAGACTGCTCCTGCATGGGTACAACCATACCACCCAAATGTGCTACGGAGATAAGGATTTGATTAATGATACTTGTCAGGTAAGAACATGTAACATTATGCCTGTATTCCATGAAGGAGTAGGCAGAGGTGTTTATAAGGCCCAGATTACGCTAGTATTTGGGACCTCAAACTCAAAGCATTTACTTCAAATAAACCAATTACAGGCACTTTTGAATTGTCAAGGGGTCGGTCGATCAGAAAGATGAAGATAGTTGCCCATTCCAAAGCGTAGTAGGTACCTATGGAGTAGAACGGACAAGAAACTCCATCAAAATATGGTTACAAAATATCGGTTACATCATTCATGTTGAAATTATGCATGTGAAAACTATGCAGAACGTTAAAAGCATCCGTAATAAAAAGATAAAACAAAAATGAAAGAGATTGTGATTATGAGTATGTTACTCAATTAAGATTTGTAGGAAATATTTATTGCATGTATGATTCTGGAGTAAGATGATGATATTTTGAAAGGATATTAAGGACATTAACAGCATATAGCAGTTATGCTGGACATAGGCCTCACCAATCATCCACCATTAAACTCCATCCTCGGTAACTCTCATCAAGCCGCTAACATCCTCTTACGATTATTACCTTCATTCAACCTGTCATTCGATTCATTCAATCTGTTATTCGATTGTTCATTCAATTCTTCATTCATCTTCGATTGTTTTATTCAGTTCTTCATTCAACCTGTCATTCGAATGTTACCTTCATTCAACTCAATCCTCGGTAACTCTTATCAGCCTGCGACCATCCTGTCACGATTGTTACCTTCTTCAAACTGTCATTCGATTGTTCATTCAATTCTTTATTCAACTTCGACTGTTTCATTCAATTGTTCAATGTTGTTTCCTTAAATTTTTCATTCAACTTAGATTGTTCATTCAATTCTTCATTCAACTTGTCATTCAATTGTTACCTTCATTTATCCTATCACGATTCTTACCTTCATTCAACTCAATCCTCCGCAACTCTCATCAAGCCGCTATCATCTTGTCACGTTTGTTACCTTCTCGTCGTCATCACTGCCTCATTTGTCTACTGGTCGCTAGCCCTACTGCTGAGCATGAGGTCCTGGGTTCGATTCCCGCGTCAGACAAAGTGTTATTGGGTTTTCCATCTGGAATTTCTCAGTCGCAGCCTGAAATCTGGAATTGTGCCTGGTTGGTGGCAATAGGCTCGCCCCCTATTACATGAGACTTAAACATAACTGGCGAAATGTGGGTGTACTATAAGTGCATTTCTGCCTAACCTTTCGGAAAATACAGGCGTGATATTATGGTATGATCATCATCACCAGCATGATTCCAGGCTCTGCCGAATATAGTCTCCTCCTTATTGTGTCCTGCCGCTAATCTGTGCGAGTCTCATCCAGGTATGTAACATAATACTGAAAAATTATTTCTCCTCTCCTCAGGGTGACAGCGGCGGTCCTCTCCAGGTGCACTCAGAGTTATCGTCATGCGTGCACACAATCATAGGCGTGACGTCACACGGCAAGGCTTGCGGGTTCGGCGGTGGCTTCGGCGTTTACAACAGAGTCTCCTACTATGTGCCTTGGATTGAGAGCACCGTGTGGCCTTGAGGAGAGAAGACCAGTGCATGACATTATACACACTATAGTTTTTTTTTTATTGAGTCTCTAACCATTCTTTCTTATGCCCTTATAAGCCCACTCATTCCACTTATTCAACAAAAATGTTCTGGATAAAGGGTCGGTGTTTTGGCTCAGCCGGCCTGAATTTGGCAAAATACTTGCTCGCTGTTTCCAGAATGATCACCCATCCAAAACCTAACTTCATTAAGCGTAGTTTGACCTTAATCCGATCTTAGAGGCTGTTAGCTACCGCGCAGATGTTCTACTATCTTGGAAGGGGGAGAAGAGATGTGTCTTATTGGACACCCGTACAAGAACTGACCATAGGTAAAGCCGCTAGATCCATCAATCCTGTGCTATATACCTTCCCATCTTCTCTCCCGTCTCTCTAACCTCCATATCCTCAGGGTATATATCCCTAGGTGCACTCAGAGTTATCCTCTTGTGTGCACCCAATCATCGGCGTGACGTTACATGGCAAGTCCTGCAAGTACTGTTCTCGAACAAAACAACAATAACGTTCTTATGATAATAGATGCCACCACGTGTCTTTCGAATCATGATTGAATTATAACCCGAATTGATAGTCAAAGTCTAATTTAACGCGAGCG
The DNA here is from genome assembly GCA_917490735.1 of Dryobotodes eremita. Lineage (NCBI taxonomy): Eukaryota > Metazoa > Arthropoda > Insecta > Lepidoptera > Noctuidae > Dryobotodes > Dryobotodes eremita. The sequence goes on along the minus strand of OU823269.1, from coordinate 10,674,008 downwards.
AAGCCGCGGGCAAAAGATAGTAGATAATATTAATATATTATTATTATTATTATAGGCTGATTACGCATTAGCGTAATCAGCCTATAATGTTCCCACTGCTGGGACACAGGCCTCCTCTCTGCGCGAGGGAGTGGGCCGTAATCTACCAAGCGGGCACAGTGCAGGTTGGTAGATGTCACATGTCTTCGAATTTTTGGTGCCAGGTCATGCCGGTTTCCTCACGATGTTTTCCTTCATCGTTTTGAGAGCTGGTGATGAATTACTTTACAGAAAATAAAGCGCCTATCAGGGTTCAAACCTATTACCTACAACTCGTAAGTCGCGATCGTTACCACTGGGCCACCGCTGCTCCTCGACAAATATTAAACGCTCAACTTATTTTTTTTTAATGTATCATCCGCCATTCCACAATTTATGAAAAAAGAAAAACTATATCCTGTGCTGCATTTGTAACTCAAGTACTGTACTGGATATTGGTGAAAACATGGCAGAACAAATTATTGCATCCGGACAGATGGTCAAAGATTTCCATTCTCTGTCCGCCGGAGCACATGGCAGTCGACCACGGCGAAAGTTTAGTTACGTTCCTGGACGAGACTGGGACTCAAACCCGCAATACCTTACGAAGATTACCTAGGTATACTTATTGAAAGAAAGAAGAGGAAAGAAAATACATGTATTTAGCACAGACTACAAGACACGCAACACAACATAATTACAAGTAAAAAATAAAAATAAAAAGTGTAAAGTGCGTTGTGAGAAATTAGCAGGAAAGTGTGCCAAATAGGTCCAGTTCAGCAAAATGTCAGACAACTAGTGCCTGACGCTGGTTTTCAACTGGACCTGAAGTGTGAGGTGACGGATATAAATCACTTTTATGCTGCAGTGTGTGTATTTATGTATAATTATAATTATGTAAATAAAATACATTACCTATTGTAAGAGAAGAATAATATCGAATATTAAAAAATACAAAACAATTACAATACATAAACTCACGCCTATTTCCCACGTGGGTAGGCACAAACTACAGAACGCCTCCTGCTACGATCCTTACATACTCCTTTTGCCTCGTTTACGTTCATACATCTGGTCATACACGCACGCCGGTTGCGCGTACTATGCACCTGACCTTGCTGAAGAAAATCACCAATAAGGTCACTATAATGTCCTCCTACGGCGGCCCCTCCCGGCGTTTTCACTCATATCTGCCTTGTAAATAACTTTTGTTAGTCGCCTTTCTTTCATCCTCTCAACATGACCAAACCATCTAAGCATACTCTTTTCAATTTTTGTCACTATATTTTCTTTTAAACCGCACCGTTGCCTTATCACATCATTCCTCAGCAGCATTACAATATGGAGTAATAATTATACCATAGCTTATCAACGCTGAGTTATATTACCGACCACGAATCATTTGTCCTAGGCTGGGTAAAATCACTAATAAGGGATCCTTATCTAGACTGCATGGTTACTATTACCGATAACGGATCGATGACGTAAGCTGCTTAAAATTACCGATAACGGATCGTTATTGTACCGACTGATCGAGGTTCCTCGGGTACTCTAATCCAGCTGGCATCAACCACCATATCTCAATAGGACACCATGGTGGCGGAACCAAGTTTCCAATGCCAAAAAAAATATGGTTGGTTGCGCAACCGATTGTACTTGTGGCGGCATCTACATCGCTACATGCGAACTACGCATCACACTGACGTCACGCAAAATCCTACATCGCGCAAGCAGGGTTTACCGCACGACTAGTATATACAGGGTGGCAGGGATGTCGACGCATAACCTGTTACCATGGATTCAGTACATGATTCTGAACACCCCTGCTTGGAAATGGTTCGTAAGTTATAAAAAAAAAATGCTCTGTCATACATTTTGAACGCGTAGGTATTGTATTGATTAATTATTTTTAATTTAGTTTAATTATATGATCCAAAGTTGATTGACATAAATAAATAAATAAATAAATAATTGTACTTTTCTATGAAACAGTAGATTTTTTTTTGATAACCTGCGTAAAATTTCTACGCTAGGGTGTCTAGAATCATGTGCTGAATTTATGGTTATCGTTTTCCACATCGATGTCTCTGCCACCCTGTATACAATGCCCCGACATCAATCGTCGGGCAGTAGCCCACCAGACACAACACCCGTCTGGTCGGAGGATTCTTTCCTTTTCTATGGAGGATGATTGAACTTTACACCTCATACCTCTATAGACTCCTGGTGAGATACCCACCATAGATAAATATGTGTATTTTGTTTGCATCGCGACCATGGTTGTGCTTCCCTGATGTCTTAGTGAGATATGAGCCGAAGATCGTCCCTCGATCTAGACCTTACGTTTGCCAAGTCGCAGTATCAATTCAAGAATAGGATAGAATATATTTATTTGCTTTTAAACATGGTACATTGGGTATAAATAGAATTATGATCTTACATGTTTCGCCATGGACTGCCATACAAACATAGAAACAAATTAAATTAAAAAAAACACGTGTGTCACTCGGGGACTGCCGCGGTAAAGCTATTGAATAGCACTTTTTATCAACTTATGCAATTATAATTATTTATTTATTTTTTATTTATGTAGTATTTTTTTTTCTTTGATATTAATTCAAGTACAGTCATACCATATTCATACACGTTAAGCGAACGCTCGGCCGAGCTACATGGTAGGCGGAGTGGGGGGTGTTACGTTTCATTTTCGTTACGGAATTTTTTGATTCGGTCGCCGCGCTCAAAGCCCGCGATAAAAGCTATGCAATAGCTTAAAACGAAACGTTAATTTGTTAAAATTATTACTCTAACAAGCATAATACTCATAACGTTGGTAAAATCTTAATAGTAATAAAATCATAAAGTGATATACCAAATGAAAACTTAGTAATAATATTTATTGGTTTCTTTTTAGGGTTCCGTACCCAAAGGGTAAAAACGGGACCCTATTACTAAGACTTCGCTGTCTGTCCGTTCGTCTGTCTGTCACCAGGCTATATCTCAAGAACCGCGATAGCTAGCCAGTTTAAATTTTCAAAAATTATGTATTTCTGTTGCCGCTATAACACCAAATACTAAAAACAAAATAAAATAAATATTTAAGGGGGGCTCCCATACAAAAAACGCAATTTTTTGCCTCTTCTTGCTCGAAATCAATAAATGGTAACAGGTAGGCACCTAATTTGTGTACCTACTGTTGTTTACCTAGTCAATGGTATACAACCCTTCGTGCGCGAGTCCGACTCACACTTGGCCGTTTTTTTATCAATAAATTATTTCACACTGTAAAAACAATTACCAATAAGCCAAAACAATTTAAATACAAACTACATACATTGTAGTTTGTATTTAAATTGTTTAAGAGGGAGTTCTCTTATTTCTTTTGCTGTGATAAAGCAATTTTTATGACATAATGTGCTTTGATGTTGTTAAATATTAATGGCAACACCAGTCTTGCAAAAAAAATAAAGAATTTTTTGACGGCTGTCATATTATGGAGGGAAATGTGAAACGTCATATAATGCATATTGCTATAGAAGGAAACTATAAATAAAAACACATATTTAGGTAGTAAATTGAGTGGTTTTACTAAAATATTATAGATGTGAAGGAATTTTTAAACGTGTTGGGTCTCGACGGGTATATTTTGAATGCAAAATCTCACGATCATCGGTTTTTCGGCTAACATGGCCGACTCATTTGCACTTTACCTTGCTTATTCCGTGGCTATGTCAAACTAGATTACTGTAACTAATTTGTAACATGTAGACTTAACCATTACTAATTTTAATCTTAACATCGGCCGTACATAGGTTAACGTAGTGCTATACTGATGTATTTACCGAAAAATGGATTCAAAGTCGGCTGTTATATTGTGCTTATTTCTTTGGTTTCGTAATCTTTTATCCAGCACGTTGGAAGAAGGTAAGTAGTAGATTTACTTTTAGAGCTCTTTGTGAAGGAGTTGCTCCCTAATTACGTAACACACTATCTATCACAATCTGAATCATTTTGAAGCCTATTGCTAATCCATTGCTTGATATGTTCGAAAAATTTGTCTGCTCAACAACGTAAATAACATAATGAATGATGTTGAACTGTCAAAATGAAACCCATTCCTACTGTTAGTGTGTTACGTAATTACCCCGCTGGGCCATGGAAGTAGATACAGTCAGTGACCTGCATAACCCGACCGTTCTTCCCCTCTTCTTCTTTGTAAGAGGGGTCAGATAATGCAGAGTAGGTACTGACCGTACTACTTTTTTTTTTGTGTGGGAAATCATCAAATGTCCTCTTCCGCTCTGGGCGGAGCGGAAGGGCGTGTCAAACTCTTACTGATTAAAACCCACCCGTGTTCCTTCAGTTGCCTGTGCGCCAGGGCCACGGTTACTCTTTCGAACAATCCGCGACCCCGGCAGACATCGGCCCTATCGGACCCCGTTAATGTTGCTGACATCTCTTTGAGGCGCGCGTGGAACACGACGCGCCGTCGACCCGGGCCTGGTCCTTACCGGACGGCGAGCTGCCAATTGCTCGCCGTCCGCAAGCCCGCGCCTGCGGTGGCCCGGAGTCGGCAATCGATTCCCGACGCCCAGGGTGACTGACCGAACTACCGCCTTAACTATTTCTGCCGCCAATATGCGTTTAGGTATTGTATGCCGGTTTGCAGGTTATGTGTTTTCCGGTGTAATTACTTTCGATTGCCCATGTAATAAAATCATTATCAAAATATTTTATTTTACATAAACCTAGGTCCATGGGCGCTTATGAAACGTCAGAAGCTAGGTGCGCGCTCCAATTGGTTGTTTCCTATGGAGAAGAGCCGGCAACAAACTCCACGGTTACTCTTTTAAAAATAATTGGCTTTTATAATGTTTTCAAATTACAGTGTTAATAGGTATGGGAGGACAGTGTAGGCCTGTCAACAAGAACCAGCGGGGTAATTACGTAACACACTAACAGTAGGAATGGGTTTCATTTTGACAGTTCAACAACATTCATTGCGTTATTTACGTTGTTGAGCACACAAATTTTTCGAACATATGAAACAATGGATTAGCAATAAGCTTCAAAATGGTTCAGATTGTGATAGATAGTGTGTTACGTTATTAGGGTGCAGGTACTAGATAATGTAGGTAATCCATGGTTCTATCCAACTTAATCTATACAACCCGTATTGTGCCCGCGTGGTGGATTACGGTCCGCTCCCTCTCACAGAGAGGAGGCCTGTGTCCCAGCAGTGGGAACGTTATAGGATGATTATGCGTAAGCTACAAGTTTCTGTTAGAATCAAGTTGTCATATTCGTTTGCTTGTAACTGTTACACGGTGATTTGAAAAACATCATGTTTTTATGGTAACAAAGAAATTGAGTTTTTGTAAATATAGTATAAACTTTTAGTTAATGCTATTTTTAGAATGGGGAAAAGACTAAAGGTACAGTTCCATTGCTACGCTTTATCGTCACAATAAACACTTAAGTTCAAAAATTTACAACACATTAAACAAAACTTACACATCTTCCCATTAACGAGCAAGCCCCACGAACAAATGCAAAATGGAACGTAACTCCTGGTTAAAATGTCAAAATTGTTAAGAAACAGAGAAACTCGTGGAAGTGTAAAATACTCACCACTCACACACCCCAATAAAATCACACGCAACACATACTACAAACACCACAAACACCCCTCGCACACTCATTAACTCTCACCCACACTCATCCATTCACCATAAACTCACCACATTAACTCAACATCCCAATTCATATGTCCTGTACTGTTATTTTTGTCTTATTATTTGTTCTTAAGCTATTGCATAGCTTTTATCGCGGGCTTTGAGCGCGGCGACCGAATCAAGAAATTCCGTAACGAAAATAAAACCTAACACCCCCCACTCCGCCTACCATGTAGCTCGGCCGAGCGTTCGCTTGACGTGTATGTATATGGTACGACTGTACTTGAATTAATATCAAAGAAAAAAAATACTACATAAATAAAAAATAAATAAATAATTATAATTGCATAAGTTGATAAAAAATGCTATGCAATTACTTTACCGCGGCAGTCCCCGAGTGCCACATGTGTTTTTTTATTTTTATTTTTTTATTATTAACTAATGAATTCTAAATTAACTATATTAACTTTACCTATTAAGCACTTTTGCATGGAACATCATCCCTTTCTGTATCTGGAGAAGGGCGTTGTTAGCTGCGCTACAGTTTATACTTTTGCAGCTATTATCGTTTTACTTTTTGTACCTATTCGTGTGTTTATGTTCCAAAATATTTTTTTATTATTATTTATTATCTTTATATATATCAAAATTACGTGTCACGTTGTTTGTCCGCGATGGACTCCTAAACTACTGAACTGATTTTAAATTTGATTTGCACACTGTGCAATTTGATCCAACTTGAAAGATAGGATAGCTTACATCTTAATTTATAGTCGCAATATTATTTTATTGCAAATTAATTGTCTATTATTTGACAGTCACAATTATCTGTTAGCTCTAAACGATTCTAACAGATGGCGATATCTGTTGACTGGATTGAGTAAGTATTCAATAGATGGCGCTATGTTAAAAATACAAACGTTTCATATAAGCTACAATTTAATAGCATAACCACCACGTGTTGCTGAGGCTAATGTATATATAACCTAAATTTATTTTGTAATAAACGAAATCCTATCCTAACTAATATTATAAATGCGAAAGTAAGTTTGTTTGTTTGTTTGTTACCTTTTCACGCCTAAACCACTGAACCGATCATACTGAAATTTTGCATATACGTTGTCAGGTGTATAAAAACGGACATAGGGTACTTTTCATCCCGAAAAAATTTACTGTTCCCGAGGAAAACAACAATAACGTTCTTATGATAATAGATGGCGCCACGTGTCTTCCGATCACGATTGAATTTTAACTCGAATTGATAGTCAAAGTCTAAATTAACGCTAGCGAAGCCGCGGGCAAAAGCTAGTTATATTATAAAGAGAAAAGATATGATTGTTTGTTTGTATTGAATAGGCTCCGAAACTACTGAACCGATTTCAAAAATTCTTTCACTGTTGGGAAGCTACACTATCTCCGGGTGACATAGGCTATATTATATTATGCTTTGCTACCCGGGCGAAGCCGGGGCGGGTCGCTGGTTATTTATATAAAAACTAAGTGGGATGGTCACCTGCGACGCACGGCCACGCTACGCACGGATGTGTGGCTTTCAAAGAAATGAACCGCGCAATTAACGTGCGTAACCTCTCCGTGCACATCCTACATAGCAGTGGACGGTTGACTTAAGAGGGCGTACAAAGGTACAGTAGCGCCACTCCTTTAAAAAAATATTATCTAGTGACTGAGAAGGAAGGCTTCTATGGATCCACGGTAAGTGTGTCTAGATTTTTCTAATACCTTTTATAAAGTTTCACATTGAGTCACGAAGCAACAAAATAGGATCTAGAGCATAGGTTCCCAACGGGAACGGTACCGCCCCCTAGTGGGCGCTGGAGCTTTTCGTGGGAGTGGTACGTAGAGAGATAAAGATAGATTAATTTTTAATTTGTGATTATTAATAGATAATAGACAGACGTATACGACGTTCAGGGCTCAATTCTTGGCCCTTTTTTATTTCTCGTATATATTAATGATCTACCTTCCCTTGTAAAGAATAGTCATGAAATAGTGTTATTTGCAGATGACACATCACTTTTATTTAAGCTTAAACGACAACAGATAATTACTGATGATGTAAATAATGCTATCGCTAAAATAGTACATTGGTTTAGTGTTAATAATTTACTTTTAAACGAGAAAAAGACTAAATGTATTAGATTTCTGACACCTAACGTTAAGCAGGTGAAAACCAATGTACTAGTTAATGGGGCGGAATTGGATCTCGTGGACACCACTGTGTTCTTAGGTATTACTTTGGACTCGAAGCTACAGTGGGGCCCACATATAACCAAATTGTCGAAGCGGCTAAGCTCTGCAGCCTACGCGGTCTATAAAATCCGTCATTTGACTGATGTCGAAACAGCTCGATTAGTATATTTTAGTTATTTCCATAGTGTAATGTCGTACGGCATTTTGCTGTGGGGAAATGCAGCCGACATTCAGGCTATATTTGTGCTGCAGAAACGAGCCATTCGAGCAATTTATAACCTTAGTTGTAGGCATTCACTGAGGGATAAATTTAAGGAAATAAACATAATGACAGTCGCATCTCAATATGTATATGAGAACCTGATTTATGTAAAAAAGAATATTAATCTATATTCTAAACACAGCGACGTGCATAACATTAATACTAGAAACAAAGATTTACTTATTGTGCCCTCGACTAGGCTCCAAAAAATTCGTAATTCATTTAAGTGCCAAAGTATACGTTTTTACAACAAACTCCCAAGTCTTGTTAAAGAACTGAGCCTCAATAAATTTAAATCATTTATTAAACAGAAACTCTGTCAAAAAGGTTTCTATAAAGTTAAAGATTACTTGGATGACAAAAAGGCTTGGGATTAACTAAGCCACTTCAATGTACCCCCAAGCAACAATCCATTTTATACTGTGAATGAATGTTTTAGAATTAATGATGTCCTTATATAATAACTTATGGTATTTTTGATGACTTTTAAAGAGTAAACTGTCTGTGAATGTGAGTAGCATTCAGGCTACATTGATTATCATTTTAATATTGTGAATGTGAAGACTATGTGGGTCATTGTTGCTTTTTTTTCTCTCCTTAGTTAATTTTAATCATGGTCTGGCAGTTTGAGTAATTTTTGTGGCCTACCCAAATGTCTTTTCTTTGGTATTGTTCGTCGAATCGTTGAGCTCCTTAAGTTCTGAGTTGAGCTACACGATTACTGACAAATGCGTGCACTGGCTGGACAAGGTCCACTCAATCTGTGTGGTTTTTCCTCAAAAGACCATCTCAGACACAAATCTACATGGTCTTCACATGATCTGACCAAGATTATGTCTGGACTTTAAAAGAGACTGTGACCTCTGAGTTTGTTTCGGCCTTTCTTCTCAGAGTAGTCAGATAGGAAACGCCGACCTCATCTAGTTTTTAAAATATGATTGACGTGTAAAAGTGTTTGTTCAAACCTACTTACAGAAATAAAATCATTTATCATTTATAAAATTGGTATAATTAACTATTATGTAAAGGGGGGCGCTGGATTATTTTTTCTTGTATAGGGGCGGAAGTCTATAAAAGGTTGGGAACCTATGATCTAGAGGAATGTGGCCGCTTTTTAACCGACGAAAAAAAAGGAGGAGGTTTTCAAGTCGACCCGTATATATATATTTTTTCTTTAGACCGAATTTTGTTGCTTCGTTTCTCAATATGAAAGTTTATAAAAGCTATAATAAAATTCTAGACCCACTTACCGAGGGTCCTTAGAAACCGTTATTCATAATTCCTTCTCAGTCACGATATAATATTTTTTTAAAGGAGTGGGGCTAGTGTACTGTTGTGCTCCCTCTTAATACTTTGACTTCCAGGATCATCATGTGAATTGAAAGATGGCACCAAAGGTATCTGTTTAAGACTGTCTGATTGCAACCACGTCAGCGAGGATTTGAAAAAATTTGTACTTCCAAAGGTAGGTAAGTATTTTGTCTTTTTCCTCTTTTCGAGGAATGGATTTTAAATTATCTTTTTATCTGATAAGGTAATTTTAAGTGAACACCACGGCCGGTCTAGATTCTCTAAAAAAACTCACCGTGAAAAGTTAAGTGAAGTAAGTCGTCATTTCACCTATTGCTAGGGATTGACACATTGACAGCTGTCATTCTACCAATTGCTAGGGATTGACACATTGACAGCTGTCATTCCACCAATTGCTAGGGATTGACATATTGACAGCTGTCAGTCCACCAATTGCTAGGGATTGACACAATGACAGCTGTCATTCCACCTGTTGCTAAGGATTGATACTTTGACAGCTGTCATTGCACCAATTGCTAGGGATTGACACATTAATAGGTCCCTCCACCTAAGTTTTCACGGTAAGATTTTACAGAAGAGATCGGCTGCTTACGGTGTCAAAGCCCTCGTTGATCACGGTGTCAACGCACTCGTTGATCACGGTGTCAACGCCCTCGTTGATCACGGTGTCAACGCCCTCGTTGTTCACGGTGTCAACGCCCTCGTATCTCGCGTAGCAACTTGAAATAATTATTTTATTATTGGTATTCAGATGCCGATACTAGTATAGAGGTATGAGGAATAGTGTAGCGTTCACACATACCTCCATAGAAAAGGGAGGATCCTCCGACCAGACGGGTGTCGTGTGTGGTGGGCAACTGCCCGATGTTTTGATGTCGGGACGTTGTATACTTGTGCGCGGTAAACTCTGTTTGCGCGATGCAGTATTTTACGTGACGTCAATGTGACGCGTAACTCACATGTGGGGATGTAGATACCGCTACATCACTCCCCTCCGGAGACTGAAGGTCAATATCGGGTTGAGTCGTGTATCGTATGATGCTTGCCAGGGCCAGTTGAGGTTCCAGTGAGTCGGAACCGGGTGTCGCATAGTTCACGGCAGGTCGGAACTGTCTGCGAAGATTGCCCAGTGAGTCGGGTTGGCGCTGTTTTATGCTCCAGTGCGTCAGATATGGTTTAGCGCCGGGTTAAGGCCAACTGCTGGCGTCGAGCAGGAGAGGGTTTTTTAAGAGCTCTTCTTGCTGACCGGCCGAAAGTGTAGTGTGCTGTGCCAAAGTTGCATGGTGGGGCTATTTCGTATTTTATAGGTATAAAGTTGTTGTAAAATCTCTTTGGCAGTACTGTTTACATCTAGCTGGTTTTGATACCATTAAATATTAGGTCCTTACATATGAAATTGATGTTTTATAGAACTGGCCACTTTGATCTCAAAAAGCCGGCGTTTGGTTAAGAATTCTTAATTCAAATTTATTTCAATTTAAAGCGTGTCTATTTGTGTTTCGAATGTTATCATTCATTTGTTTTCGCGCCATTTAATTTTGCTTTGACATCATTCTGTGCTCATTATGGAAAACATAAAATATCGCATTATTTTCGAATACGAATTCCATCGTGGCACTAGCGCTGCAGAAACAGCTCGAAGGATTAATAATGTGTACGGAGAAGCCATTGTAAAAGAAAACACAGTACGTTTTTGGTTCCAACGCTTTCGTTCTGGAAATTTTGACCTCCAGAACAAACCTCGTGGACGGCCGGAGAGCCTAGTTGTCAATGAGGAATTGAAAGTGATCGTGGAAGCGGATCCATCTCAAACCACGTCAGAGTTAGCTGCAGGCTTCGGTGTGAGTGATAAAACCATTTCGAATCATTTAAAACAAATTGGAAAAGTGAAAAAGCTTGAAAAATGGGTACCGCATGAACTAAGTGAAGCAAACCAACAAACACGAGTCGACTGCTGCGTCACGTTACTCAACCGTCACAATAACGAGGGGATTTTGAATCGTATCATTACTTGTGATGAAAAATGGATCCTATACGGTAATCGGAAACGCTCATCACAGTGGTTAACTCCAGGAGAACCGGCTAAATCCTGCCCGAAGCGAAAGTTGACTCAAAAAAAGGTACTGGTTAGTGTCTGGTGGACCAGCGTTGGTGTCATCCACTACAGCTTCCTAAAGTCTGGTCAGACGATTACGGCAGATCTGTATTGCCGACAATTGGAAACCATGATGGAAAATCTAGCCGTTAAACAGCCGAGATTGCTCAACCGATCTAGCCCACTGCTGCTTCAGGACAACGCCAGACCACACACTGCACAACAGAGGTGGCGAAACTAGAGGAGCTAGGATTGGAATGTCTCCGTCACCCACCATACTCCCCGGACCTTGCTCCAACCGATTACCACTTTTTTCGGATTTTGGATAATTTCTTAATTGGAAAAAAAATCAATTCAGATGAGGCAGTCCAAAATACCTTCAAAGATTTTCTTGATTGTAGCTCCCGAAATTTTTTCAGCAAAGGAATCAATGAACTCCCTATAAAATGGCAAAAGTGCATAGATCACAACGGTACCTACTTTGATTGATTAAAATAAAAAGATGTATAAAAAAAAATTGTTTTGATTTTTCCATATAAAACATCAATTTCATATGTAAGGACCTAATACATGACATTTAAAAAAAATCAAAATAGAAAGTAAAAACGATTTCCCGCCATTTTGCAATTGTTTTTCTGTCCGCTAAAATGAGTGAATCTAACAAAGAAATTCGATACATTTTGAATTTTTATTACAAAAAAAAGGGAAAAATGCAACACAGGCCGCGAATAAAATATGTAACGTGTAACAACTTCAGAGCGCGCATAAAGTTGGGTCAAGCGTTTTCAGTCCGGGAATTTTGATGTCAAAGATGCAGCTCGCTCTGGTCGCCCTGTAACGAAAAAAACCGATGACATTTTTGAAAAAGAGAGCAAGATCCGTATTAGTAGTTATGACATAGCTGAAGAGTTAGGGATTGACACCACAAAACAGTTTTGACCTATTTGAAAAAGTTTGGGTACACAAAAAAGCTCGACTAAGTCTTGAATTTATGTTTAAAATATGAAAGAACTTTTTCCCCGACCTAGTATTATTAAGTACAATTCTTTTATGGTTTTTATTTCAGTTTTGCTCACTAAATCTTTGGAAGCCAACAGTCTGCTGTCTCGACTGTCGTTTTATGCAAGATAGGTGAGCGTTTCTCTTCTCATCATCAAACTTGGCAGAATTGTTCCACCTGCTGCCGAGTATAGGCCTCCTCCCTTTTCTGCCATGCTTGACTGGCTTATGTAAGCCTCATCCAGGTACGAGCCGCGTGGTGCCTTTATCTTTTAAAGAGATGTTTCAAAATGGGCCATGTCTATGTAGACTACCTCAAAATAAAGAGAAGAATCCGTAGAATTCGGGAAAAATACAGATAATTCATTTGAATATATACCGTTGTGGTAGTTAATTGAAAATTATCATTTATTTTTATCGACTTTCAAGATGACGTCTCACCGATTTACTTACTCTGTGCTTAAAAAAATGGCAGTAAGCCATAGACGACCATTGATCATAGAAGGAGAACTGTCACAGTCATAACTGTCTCAATAAACATGTCAAACGTCATTAATCAATCAAAATGGCAGCTTACCGCCATGACGGGTTTCTGTTATGTGTTGCAATTTCAAGTGTAATTTCCTGTCGTTTCCCAGCAAACAAAGCCATTTTAAAGTAATTTGACAGTTGAGAACTGTTTTAAATGTATTTCCCTATTTTTAAGTATAGTGTACAAGGACCTTTTTTTTTTTTTTTGTTCCGGCTTGGAAAATCCTCATGGATGTCCCCCGCCCTGGGGGGGCGGAGGGGTCTGTCAGACTCTTACTGACTAAAAACCACCCCGGTGTTCCGTCTCACACCTACGCCGGGGGTCGCGGGAACGTACAAATCTTCCGCAAGTGTACAAGGACCTGGCCCAGGCTCCATACATTTTGGAACATCTCTTTTTAATATCGTTATGGCTACTACACGAACTTGTTTTTAAAAGGCTCGCGCACACTTGGGAGGTTAGAGCCGCATGGCAACACTTTGAAAAATCCTCCTCCATAACTTTATTAGATTTTGTATGTCAAATAAATAATAAATAAATAAATATTTTTTATTTAGTTAACTTTACAATATTTAATCTTATATAGAGGCCTCCTTTTAATATGTGGTATAAAAATACCTGTGCTAAGAGACCCCGCTCTTCTAAACAAAGAAATGTAGGAGTATAAATAAAAAGAAATTCAACTTATATCTAGGAAGGTGTGTGTGTGTTTGTGTGTGTGTGTGTGTGTGTGTGTGGGAGGGAGTGTGTATGTATGTATGTGTGTGGGTGTGTGTATCTCTGTGTTTGTGTGTGTGTATCTCTGTGTGTGGTGTGTGAGTGTCGCTTATATCTTTACATTACTTTAACCATTGCACACTACAAGCAGGCCGCATCGGGCCGCAGCGCAACACACTGGCGGATTGCTCGCCAGACATATCTTTGCGGCTAATGTTTTTGCGTTGCAGTGTGTGATGGTTATTACAAAATGTTCGAAAGAGATCTGGGAGAATTTTTGCAATGAGTCGTTATGCGGCGCGGCCGCCCAAATGTGTGCGAGCATCATTACACTGGAGTTGAAACAGTTCAAATTCAAATACGAAATTTGAATCTGTCTGAAACAATTCCAGTATTTTTATCTCACGTAGCGACACGCACTTTACTTGTGTTTCCCACGTGTACAAACACGCTGTGAATGTGTGTGTAAGCGCAGGAGCTCTCGGTACCGGCCGAGACAATGGCCAAGTGTGTGTGTGTGTGTGTGTTGTGTGTGTGTTATGTGCTGACGCTATTCGTCTTGACGCACACATTCACAGCGTGTTTGTAAACTTTGAAACCAAAAGTAAAGCGCGCGTCGCTTCGTGAGATAAAAATATTTTAAAGCGTTGCAGTGCGGCCCGCCGTGGCTATAATATGCACTTAGCTTAAGGGTGACCTTATCAAATTAAGTTATTTTGAGCTGTATTGTTGCTAGGCTTGCTCCTCGACCATATTGATAATAAAAAATAAAAAAACAATAACTGCGTGTTTCAGGTTTTTTGATGGTATTAGTATTAAAGTATCATTGTAAGTACATTGTTTTGACAACATGATATTGATTGGGTTTTTTTCACTATCGGCCGACGGAATTAACTTTATTGTTTTTATTTTTCAGTAATTTTCAATTAGAAGTCATAATCAGTGACTCTGGAAAAGTGAATCATGAACGTAAGTATTTATACTCACAAAAGTACATAAGAGGCGACTAACAAAAGGTATTTACAAGACAGATGTGAGTGGAAACGCCGGGAGGGGACGCCCTAGGAGGACATATAGTGACCTTATTGGTGATGTTCTTCAGAAAGGTCCGGTGCGTAGTACTCGCAACCGGCGTGCGTGTATGACCCGATGTATGAACGTAAACGAGGCAAAAGGAGTGTGTAAGGATCGTAGCAAGAGGCGTTCTGTAGTTTTTGCCTACCTCTATGGGACGAAGGCGTGAGTTTATGAATGTATGTATGTAAGTACATAAGATAAAACCTAGAAACTAATTGATAGGTATAAGAACCAACCAGTACGGGGTTGTGGAGGTCAGATAAGCAGTCGCTTCACGTGTAATTCTGGTATTCAGCAGCATCCGGTAGGACGATAAGCCGATCCCAACATATGTAGTTGGGGAAATGCTAGGCAGGTGACAGTTACTAAATTAAATTAATATTTGTTTATTTCAAGCAACAAGAATGAGTCTTGTTGCTTGAAATAAACAAATATTAATTTATAAAAAAATACAATTATAAATAAATACAAACAGATACATAAAGGGAAACAGACAGGATAGCAAGCACAGACAAAAACGGATACTTACAATGTAACAATATGTCTGATGCAGTATTGCCGGATATATGGACAATCCAGTCTTGGCGATCATCGCCAGGACGGTGTTGGCGCTGCCCCGCACTCTGCGCACCAGAGACACACACCGCTTGCGCATCGTCGCGTGAAAGCAATCGGTGCGCGCCTCCGCGAATATGCCCGAGGCGCTGCAGTGGCGGGGCAGTTATTGTCTGCTAGTATTTTACGTGGAGTGACTGCCTATCTGACCTCCACATCCCAGTTACTAGGTGATACGATTCCCTTGGTAGGACTGGTTGTCAGACTTTCGGGCTTCTGACGACCCGTATCGACTGTCAAAGATCTACGAATGATAGCCGGGACCAATTAGTCATGCTCCGAGGCACGGAGGTGTCTCGGTATGGAAAGATGGTCACCCATCCACGAACCGACCACGCCCCGTGCGGCTGTTATTACCAGAGATCGGATATTCATCTAAAGTTTAGAATTTAGCTAATATGGAATGCGCTTTTGTATCGAAAAAATCTACATTAAACTAAAACAAACAAAAAAAAAACCCTCGTCTTACACCCTACATACACATATTTTCATCGGGTGTTAAACATTAATCCTATCCTTATTATAATAATCCTACTATCCTACTTCCTACTATATATATATTATATATATATATATATATATATATTATATATTATATTATTATATAATATATATATATAATATTATAAATGTGAAAGTGTGGATGTTTGTTACTCAATCACGCAAAAACGGCTGAACGGATTTGGATGAAATTTCGCACATAGGTAGACCATGACTTGGATTAAAACATAGGATACTTACTATCCCGATATTTCATCGGGATCGATACTTATGCGGGTAAAACCGCGGGGCGCAGCTAGTTTAATATAATTTTGGCCTAAAATACAGTTACGTACCTACTTATTATTTTATGTCTGAAAGAATATTCCATAAAAATGAAAAGTGCATAGAAATAATGTGAAAAAGCCGTGAAATAAGAAAAAAATATATAAAAAAGATAAGAAGTAAAGATAGAATTTTTTCATAAAATAAATAAGAAATTTTAAAAATAATTTTATCTCGACTACTATTAATAATCGCGGAACATACCTACATGGGGGTATTTTCGGATACCCCTGGGCATCAGGAATCTAATATTTTTTTTATGACGTCACTATTTGAACCAGCCTGTATAACCACTTCTTCAGTATCCCGATAGATTTTTTTTCTATTACAGTAAGGGAATATTAAAAAAACATATGGGTATGTCAAATGTAAATTTTTTGGTAATTTTTAAAGTTAAATAAATAAAATAAACCAACAATTCCTTTTTCATTGCTGATACATACCACAAAATGAGAGATAGAAAGAAAGAAAGAAAAGAAAGAAAATGCATTTATTTGCGGTAAACATGACGCAAAGAAAAAACACAAACACAAAAAATAACGAGTTGGGGGGAAATATGCGTCACATTCACGCAAAACTGCAATCGCTCAGCATAATGCTACGACCCTATGCAAGACAAAGCCCCAGCGCTGAAAAAAAACAGCACAGCAGAATATTCTTAAATGCTTAATTAATTCCACTGCTGCGTAGGATTCGCACGGAGAGGTTACGCACGTTAGCTGCGCGGCTCATTCGCGCATCCGTGGGTAATCTTGCCTTTTTTTTTTTTTTTCTTTTTTTTTTTTTTTTCTTTGGGTGGGAAATCATCAAATGACGTCTCCCGCTCTGGGCGGAGCGGAAGGGCGTGTCAGACTCTTACTGACTAAAACCCACCCGTGTTCCTTCAGTTGCCTGTGCGCCAGGGCCACGGTAACTCTTTCGAACAATCCGCAGCCCCGGCAGGGGTAATCTTGCCTAAATTTTAATATAAAGCGCGCGATTTTTAAAATTTTAGTCTTATATTTTGAATTGTTTCTTAATATTTATTTTGCAACAGGATTAATGTGCCCAGGATTTTGTAATATCTTGATTTAAAAAGAGTGTCCTTAGAGTTTCTTGCTCGTTCTTCTCCATAGAGATCTACGTTTTGGAATGGGCAACTAGTTTCAACTTTCTGACTAACTGACCGACTCTTTGTCAGTTTAAAAGTGCCTGTAAATGGTGTTATTGAAATAAATGCTTTGAGTTTTGAGTATTTTTTTGAGTTTTGTGGACAGAAATTAAACGTATCTTGTGTTTTTCTTGCTTTCATATTTCAAAAATGCATTTTTCTTCCAGAATGTCTTGAGCAGTACCTCGAGCATTTTCCGTGCAACAAGTACGAAGAGTTCAAAGATTTGGACGACAGCGTCATGTGTAGCGATAGTCCTCATAACACTGAAATCGTTGTAGCGATAGGAGATGTCGCTAGAAGAAACGAGTATCGTCATCTGGTGAGTTTAAAATCACATCATCACCACAGATTAGGACAGATAGTTCACTCCATAGGAAAAGATAGATGCCTAACGCTATAATTACTTACAATAATGTTACAGGCGGTCGTGCGCACTAAAATGTGCTTTACGCGGACGCCCGAGAGTATCTACTACGTCGTCTGCCGTGATGTCGGCCGATCACGTGCGTCACTGAACGCAACGCTAGGGCTGTCTATGCTAAGAAATTATTACACAAAAGTATGGGTGACTAATAAACAGTTTTTTTTTTACAATGTAAACAATATCTGACCAAGATTGTTTCAGGATTTTTATATACCTATTGACATTGATGAATTTTTGTAAATACATTGACAAGAATATTTACTTTGTAAAATAGTATATTATTTTAATTATTGTGAACGTAAAGACTATGTAGATCATTGTTTTTTTTTTCTTTCTTAATTATTTTTAATCATAGTCTGGCAGTTTGAGTAATTTATGCGGCCTACCCAAATGTTCTTTCTTTGGTATTGTTCGTCGAATCGTTGAGCTCCTTAAGTTTTCAGTTGAGCTGCACGCTTACTGACAAATGCGTGCACTGACTGGACAGGTCCACTCATTCTGTGTGGTTTTTCCTCAAAAGACCATTTCAGACTCAAATCTACATGGTCTTCACATGATCTGACCAAGATTATGTCTGGACTTTAAAAGAGTCTGTGACCTCTGAGTTTGTTTCGGCCTTTCTTCTCAGAGTAGTCAGGTAGGAAAGGCCGACCTCATCTAGTTTTAAAATATGATTGACGTGTAAAAGTGTTTGTAGAAACCTACTTACATAAATAAAATCATTTATCATTTAATATTTTTGTTTATTGAAAATCACAAATGCCTCACTTTAATATGATGGTCAATGAACTTTTTATCCTCCCGTAAATTTTGATTATTAAATCTAATCGTCGTAAAAATTCTAATTATAACAAATAACTTTAACGTGTACTCCTTAGGAAAACATGTACATAAATGTGTAAATTTCGCTTCCTTTAGCATGTTATACAGGATGCTTCCTGGTCGGCTAGTTAATTTTTTTTATAAAATTATTTATCTATTTTATTATTTATGTACACACAGTAAAATAGATATGTAGCGGCATCTACAAACGTCACATGCGAGCTAAACGTAACACTGACGTCACGCAAAATCCTGCATCGCGCAAGCAGAGTTTACCGCGCAACTAGCATATATACAACATCCCGACATCAATCGTCGGGCAGTTGCCCACCAGACACGACACCCATCTGGTCGGAGGATCCTCCCTTATCAATAGAGTATGAGTAAACTTTACACCCTATTCCTCCTACCTCTATAGATACAGATACGGCATATTAGTATTAAGTACAAAGGTACTGCTTATTTCTTAAGAAATTTCTTCCAGCAGACCTGCGAAAGGAGAAATGAGAAATAAATGTAGACAATAGTGTATGAGAACAAGAAGAGAAGAATTTGATTTGTGACGTCTTATTTAAAAATTATCTTATTTAAAAATAATTATTTTTTAAAAGATGAACTTTTGTAGGTCGATATATTTCGACAGCCGTCTACACTGCAATATGCACGGGATTTAGCCATTATTATAGGCGCGGCTGCGGTACATACTCTCGAACAGGCGCGTGGCAACCGACTGGATTTTGTTCGCCCGGGTGAACGCGAGCCATAGGTACGTTAGCGCGTGACCTCGAACGAGTGAACTATCTGTCCTAATCTGTGTCATCACGCCTATTTTTCCAGAAGGATTAGGCAGAGGCGACCCACACAGGTAGGTACAGCCACATTTCGCCAGTTATGTGTAAGTCCCATGTAATAGGGGGCGAGCCTATTGCCTTCAACCGAGCACAAATCCAGAATTCGGGCTGCTATTGAGAAATTTTTGATGGAAAAACCTAGTAACACTGCACGACCTGTGAATCGAACCCACGACCTCATTCTCAGCAGGGGCTTGTGCGACAACTAGACTAGTTAGGCAGTCAATGTTGTAAATAAAAGATCTGCCGAAGTTACGCGACGGAAAGTTCGCCGTGTTTGCCCGCCTACAATGCGACCTTGACACATCAGGCCAAAATTACGTCTAATCCATACTAGTATTCAAAATCCAAAAGCCAAACTCTATCTGTTACCTTTTTATACCTTAATGGCTGAACCGATTTAGATATTTGGCACACAGGTAGACCATGGATTAGGACATAGTAAAAAAGAAAGAAAAATAATTTATTGGGAATCGCACAGGATTATCACAAACTAAACTAAACACACTCATAAAAACAAAAAAAAGTAAAATGAAAATAACAACAGAAAGTCCTGTACGAGGCCAAAAGGCCCCTATCTCAGCATGATGCTGCATAGGATACTTTTTATTCCGGTAGTATGTTCCCGTCGGTCGGATAATTTTTGACCTCCATGCAAGGGAAGCCGCAGGAGAACGCTGGTTTTCATAGAAGCACGCGGAATATCCATCACGTTGTTTTCGGCAGATGTCTGGCTACACTCTTTCGGTCTGATATATCCTAATTCTTAAGTATCTAATTTAAAAAGCATTATAGAATTTCAGGCATTCATGTAATTGAAATTCGTAAGTAAACGGCAGATGTGTTGCTACGTCAACATACAGGTTGGCGGGGAAATCAACGTGCAGCCTTACCATGGATTCAGTAAATGATTCTGAACCTGCTGCGTTGAAATTTTTCATCCGTTATCCAAAATAAATCTGCTGTTCCATAGAAAAGTGCAAAACTTACGCGGACAAAATGTATGGAACGACAAATATTTTTCTAATAACCGACAAAAAATTTCAACGCAGGGGTTCAGAATCGTGTACTGAATCCATGTTTTCAGATTGCGCGTTAAAATCCCTACTAACCTATATACATTCACACGTAATCCAGGAGGCCCGCGTGGTGGACTACAGCCCACTCTCTCAGAGAGGAGGCCTGTGTCCCAGCAGTGGGAACGTTAAAGATAAAGATGCATTTATTTGTATAAACATGTGTAACATGATACATAAATATGCACATGTGGATGGAAAAATGTTTAAAATAGCTGGTTCAACATGTTTTGCCATATTCGGCGTACAAAATAGTTACGAGTAGGAAACAAGTCTCAAAATTCAATAAATTCAAATACATAATTACAGTCAATACAAAAATATTGTCAGGAAATTCAAAATAATTAAAACAATAAAATTAAAGCAACTAAAACAAAAAAATTAAAATAACTAAAACAATAAAATTAAAATAACTAAAACAATAAAATTAAAATAATTAATAGAATAAAAATACTTCAACTATAATAATAAACAGAATATTAAATTATGATCATACAAAATGTGTCATTCAAGAACTCCGTAGCATTATAATACCCCTTACTAAGTAGCATTTTTTTTTAGTTCTCGTTATAGGCTGATTATGCACACATGTAATCCGAAAACGTTAATCCAAAATGGCCGTTCTTTCACCAGGCTCTCATTGGCTACGGAGGTGAGCCTGACTATGCTAACTGGTTGTGCAGCGGATCTGTCATAAGTGTCAAGTATATCCTCACTGCCGCTCACTGTACATCAAGTCGTGCACTGTAAGTTATCATCATCTGCCTAGTCTTGTCCAGACTATGTTGGGGTCAGCTTCCAGTCTGAATTCCAGTATTTTACATGGCGCGGCTGCCTATCTGAACTGCATAGCCCTGGGCAACACGATATCCCTTGGCAAGACAGGTGGTCTGACTTTCGAGCTTCTGACTACTTGTAATAAAATTCTTGATGGAAAAACCTGATAAATCTTTTTCTGGTCTAGGAATCAAACCCTGGACCTCATGCTTAGCACTTTCTTTTACAGAGGAGAAATAAAGTTCGCAGCAATGGGCATACCAAAACAGACGGACTCTCACCGAAATTGGCAGATATATGACGTAGTCCTGATCATTGTCCATCCGGATTACAAGCCTCCTTCCACATACCATGACATTGCATTACTGGAAACAGGAGCTAAGTATGTTGTACTATTAAATATGTCCACAGCAGGATACAGGCCTTCCTCAAGCATCCCGACAGACATCAAGAGACAAGGAGCCAAGGTCTAATCCGGGCCGAAGGAGGGGCGATGCAATCGAGCAAGACTACAAATTTTAATTCCTACATCCTCCAGGTTCTCGCGTAGCAAAAGGATGTCGTCCTCAGCCCAGAATTTTGGCCGGCTGGAGTTGCCTACTAAACTCCCATGAGTGGTGCATACGTTTTTGTGGTTTATACTTGGGTGTATACTGGATTTATTAATGAGGCTGTAAGGTATTTATACAAACCTGTCCTGTGCTTCTCTCATCCAGTGGATTCCTGCGGCCTTCACAAGGTCATTGGTCCACCTTGAGGGAAGCCTACTATAGCTGCGCTTTTCAGTATGCGATCACCACTCGCAGAACTTTTCGGTTCCATCGGCCATGTTTTGTGAGCAATGTGCCCCGGCCACTGCCACATCAGTCTGGAAATTCTCGAAGCTATGGGACAGCTATAGGCTGATTACACCATTATCATGGTTCCAGGATAAGATACAATCATGAAGTAATACCAGCATGTCTTCATCGAGGGGAGGACATGGCTGAAGTCGCCACAGCGACGGGATGGGAGGCGATGGGCCATCAACAGGTTTTAGCGGAAATTTTAAAAGGTGTAAGTATCTATCTTATTTGCCTAGCCTTGTCCGAACTTTGCTGGGATCGACTTCCAGTCTAACTGGATGCAGCTGAATATTTGACATGGAGTGACTGCCTATCTGACCTTCACAATCCAGTTAAGTATCCACTGCGTAATAGGTACGATACCCTTTGGTAAGATTGGTTGTCTGACTTTCAGGCTTTTGACAAGCTGAAACTACGAATGACAGCCGGGATCAAAGCCTTAGTTTAGGTGCTTTCCAAGGCAGGCAGTGACTA
The DNA here is from genome assembly GCA_917490735.1 of Dryobotodes eremita. Lineage (NCBI taxonomy): Eukaryota > Metazoa > Arthropoda > Insecta > Lepidoptera > Noctuidae > Dryobotodes > Dryobotodes eremita. The sequence goes on along the minus strand of OU823269.1, from coordinate 10,651,249 downwards.
TTTACTCCCCGACTCAGTCTTGAATAATTTCAGGTAGAGATCAACAAGTTCTCTGACGAAGAATGTATGGAAGCCTATCCGAAGCACAGGCATCTTAGAAATGGTTACAATAGCTCGACTCAAGTGTGTTATGGAGATGAAGAGCGGATTGACGATACTTGTGAGGTAAGATAATTTATCATAAATTATGTGAAGCCGGTACATAGAGAAGGAGTGGCCTATTTCGTACCCCGGTTTGTGAAAGCCTTACAAATCTTATGTTAGCTGCTGTTGTCAAATGTCTGATAGTCAAAGTCAAAGTCAAATCATTTATTTCAAATAGGCACATAATTTTTTATATAATGTGTTTTATTTTGAGTGCAACGTTTTTAAATTTCTATGTAGTTTGTATTTTGTTGTGATTAATATGGGAATAATTTCCTGAAATAAAATGATTATTATTATTTTTGGTAAACAAATTTTGTTTCTTAGCTCTTTGGCTAGTTTAAGCTACATTAACGGGCCCAAGCCAAGTCAATATAGCGTGTGTGGTGATCATGTAGAATTAATGATAAGAGGAGTAATTTCATTTTCCTCCATTTGCATGAACTTCCTAACTATTCTGCAGGTATTTAAAATTGCGGCTTTTTGGAGTATTATATAAATTGAGTCTTTCAGGTCTATTAGTTTAAGGCTGTGGTGGAGGTGATTGGGTATAACACCCGTCGTGGAGACCACAATGGGTACAACGTAGACCTTTTCCTGCCTCCAAATTCTGGTCACTTCTTCTTTCAGTTCAGCATATTTACTGATTTTCTCACCTATTGTTTTTTGTAAATTGTGTGTATTAGGGACTGCAATATCTATGAGGTATGTGACTTTATTAACTTTATCTTGAAGGGTTATATCTGGTCTATTATAGTGAACGGTCCTGTCGGTTAGTATGGCGCGATCGTAGTAGAGTTTGTGTGTGGTATTTTCTAGAACTGTTTGTGGTATGTACTTGTAATAAGGAGTATTTGTATCTTGTATGAGTGTATATTTGACTGCTAGTTTTTGATGGATGACGTTTGCTACCTGATTGTGTCTGTGTGTATAGTCTGTTTGTGTGAGTGTTGTACATGCCCCTGTTATGTGTTGTATGGTCTCTGGTTGGCTGTGACATCTGCGGCATTTATCGTTTGTTATTGTGGGGTCTTTTATAATGAATTTCCTGTAGTTTTTAGTATTTATGATCTGATCCTGTATTGCAATAATAAATCCTTCGGTTTCCGGAAATAAGTTACCAATTTTAAGCCATTTATTTGACGCTATTGTATCTATATGAGATTGTTCTAGATCATGGGGGTGCCGTCCATGCAACACTTTTTTTTTCCAGTCTTCTAACTTTTGCTTATGTGGGTCGTGACTGCTATTGTGTTGTGTATCTATATGTTCGTGTAGGTTAAGTGGGGTGTAGCTGATATCGTTCATAACTACGGCTTTATGAATGTTGCTTGTGTGTGATTTAGAGTGAAATAGTGTTCTTAGTTTAGCTATCTGTTTCTGCCAAAGATGATGGATGTCTATAAGGCCTCTCCCACCGTATTGTCGTTTGATAGTCAGTCTTTCTATTGCAGATTTAGGGTGTAGGTTATTGTGTTTAGTGAGTGTGGTGCGTGTTGTTCTCTCTATTTGCTGGATGTCAGTTTTTGACCATTTAATCACTCCAAACGAGTATGTTAATATTGGAATCGCGTAGGTGTTCAATGCTTTTATTAAATGTTTTCCGGAGAGTTGAGTTTTACATACTGCGATCACATTATCATCATTACACTATTTTATTATTATTATTATTATTATTATTATTAAAAGGCACTTTAGAATGTTAAAATTTACAAAGAATATGAATAGAAGACTTTTATTTCAGACAGGAGTCCATAGGGTTAGTAACAATTTTACTTGATTTCTAGTGTTAGTTTGTTACAAAATTATTGAATTGATTCTAGTTGCCCCTTACAAAACGTAGTTTCGTATGGAGAAGAATGGGCAAGAAACTCCACCGTTACTCTTTTAAAATGTTTTACAGTATTTTGTATACATTAATTATATAATTATATGTGAAGACGATGCACCTAGAATAAAATTACTATACCAGAATAGGTAAAAAGAATGAAATATAAAAGCAATGACAGGTAAATTAATTATGTGATAGATACGTGGTGCTCACATATTTACAAATATTGAAAAGTACATGATTTTTCAAAAAATATTGCAATTAATAATTTATTGTGTGAGTAAAAGTAGTTACAGAATCTAAAATCAATGTCATAAAAAATATAAATTATACAATTAAATTAGCAACCAGTTTGATTTTGTCTAGACTCTAGATTGTCCTATGGAGCAGGACCAGCATGTTTCCAAGCATTCTTATCTAGGATATAATCTTCTAAATATAGATAGATATAGGGTAAAACACCCAGTAGACAGTCCTGCACCATTAGTCAGCGTTTTCAAGCGTCATTTCGCTATAAATAGTACAGATAATCACCATTTTTTTGTTTAGAGTTGATTTTTGTATATTTCCAGAAGATTTTCTTTGTTGTTATTGAATGTTCAAAGAGTTTAAGATATGATCATTATGTTGATTGCTCAACTTTGTTTCTTTATCCACAATTCACGAACTGACATCTCTTCAAAATTAAATTCTCGCTTAAAAATATTCGTCTCTTAAAATAAGAAAATATAATTACGAAGCCATTTTAGCCATTCCATTCCCGGATAACGGAATGGACGTTTCCGTTTCCGTCAGTACTTACTTACAAAATATAAATACAGAAACAGCCATATTTTGCCAATTACAAGGCACGCAAAAGTATAGAGTTTAGGTACAATTAAAATACAAATTTACTAATAATTCATAATAACATTCTAATTCATGATTTCCCTAATTAATAAGGAAAACATCCTGAGGGAACCGACATGTCTTATAACCAAAAAAATCCAGGACTTGTGACATCATCCAACCCGCACTGTGCCCGAAGTGCGGCGTGCGTATTCCAACAATGGGAACATTATTTCACTTTTGATTTCCTGATTCTGACTTATTTTTATCTCCCTCAGGGTGACAGCGGCGGTCCCCTCCAAATTAAGACCAACGAGAAGAAATCAAAGTGTTTATACACAATAATTGGCATCATATCGTATGGACGAGCCTGTGGTCACTTTGGTAGCTCCGGCTTGTACACCAGGGTCACTCATTATGTGCCATGGATTGAAAGCATTACTGGGACATTAAGTTGAAGAAGAAGAACGTCGGAGAAGAACGTCGGAGAAGAAAAATTGCGAAAAAGATAAAGAACATTGGGAGAAGAATGTATTGTAGGGTTTTGTGAAACTGTTGTGTTCGAAAATATAAATATTTTGTAAATTTTATTTTATTTTATATTATTGTTTTGTATTCATTTAATAATTTATTAATTTTTAATAATTATTTTGTAATCTGGTTTAATTTTAATATGGGTGTATTCCTGAAATAAAAATGATTTGATTAGAAAATTTTATTTTTAGAATTTTAGTTTTATGTTTTTATTTATACAGGGTGGCAGCAGAGATATCCACGCGCAAACCGATACCATGGATTCAATATATGACTGTGAACCCTCCTGCATTGAAATTTTTTGTTGGTTATGTAAAAAAAAATTGCTGTTCCATACATTTTGACCGCGTACCTATTGCACTTTTCTATGAAACAACCGATTTTGATTTGATAACCGACGAAAATTTTCTACGCTGTGGGTAGATAGATATATAGATAGACAGATTCATTAATTTGCCTGAAATATGGAATTATACAGATTTTATAACACATACACAACAGTTCTTTATATTCCGCCTACTAAACTCAAACTCAGACTCAAACTAAAAGCATTTATTTCAAATAAACAAATTACAGGCACTTTTGAATTGTCAAGGGGTCGGTCAGTCAGAAAGATGAAGCTAGTTTCCCATTCTAAATTCGGCATGCAAATTTTGTAACAATAATAATGATTCTAATTTATTCATATTAAACGAAATGATTAAATTCAAATGTCAACAAACAAGAAAAGAACTAAGTCAAAAATTGCAAATGTCAAAGAAAAATAATTGAATTACAAATTGTCTAAATATCAACTTTCAGATGACACAACCAAAGAAATTAAATTACAAATGTCAATAGCTTAAAATAAAAACGTCAAATTTTTTGTTCATGTCATGCAACTTTCCCATTTGTCCAACAATCCAGGGTCTAGAATCATGTGCTGAAATGGATTCATGGTTACAGTTTGTATGTCGATGTTCCTGCCACCCTGTACTAAGCTAGTTGCTGTTACCGCTTTACTAAACTAGCCTTGTAAATCGACATTTATTTATTTCTGCTCAATCGCACTCCGACCCCCAAGATACAAGTTCTGCTTAGATAGGGACTCAACAGTCAAACCCAAACATTGTGATGTACAAACTTGTCAGATCACTCCCTGTCAGCATCACACTTTTTTTTTGTCAATAAAACGTTTTGTATTTACAAATAACTAACAAAAAACTTACTAACTTTAACTAAACATAACATAAAAAGATAGATTTTTATTTGTATGTTATGTTAAGTTATCAGTGCGTCCTGTTATGACTTACGGAGCCGAAACGTGCACACTCACGGTACGGCTGGTCCATGGTCTAAACAAACAAGGTCTGGCATTTCGGGAGTGACACATGCTTACGTCACTATCCAGTTGCCACTTTATTGCAACAAAACATGAATTATGGAAATATTTTCAGTCACCATTCTGTTAAAAAATATATTTATAGCATTTAAATTGTCGTTTCGTTTTTCTAACCAAGTGAAACAATTAAATTTAAACATATATCAACGTAATTGTTAGTTAAAACCTCATTGTTTTATCGGATCCGCACAGGTAATAATAGCGGTTGGGGAGTTATTATTACACACTACTGGTAACACAGCGGTGATGACGTAGGCTTGTGTCTCCCACGTGACCACTGTGTCTCGGAATGCTATATTTGGGGACGTATATTATACCATGGGTTGGTCCATAAATTCAAGGTCGCTCAGCGAGCTATGGAACGAGCTCTGCTTGGAGTCTTTCTGAAGGATAGAATCCGGAATGACGTGATCCGGCACGGATCCAAAGTTGTCGACATAGCTCACAGAATAAGCAAGCTGAAGTGGCAATGGGCCGGCAATATTAGCTATAGAGCCGATGACAGTTGGGGTAGACGTGTTCTTGAGTGGAGACCGCGAATTTGCAAACGTAAGGTAGGACGCCCCCAGGCTAGGTGGAGCGACGATCTTCGGAGGGTGGCTGGTAGCAGCTGGATGAGAGTTGCCGAGAATCGAGCTAAATGGCTTGCAATTGGAGAGGCCTATGTCCAGCAGTGGACTGCTGTAGACTGATGATGTACCTCAGAGACTGATCTTCTAAACTTGTTAAGTGACATACCGTGTAAGTCGGTTTTTGACGATTTCTGCACATTTGGAACTAGGGAGCGTTGAAATTAAGATTGGATTTGCGGAAAGGGATATGAAACAGCCTGGTGATGGGATGTTTGGGAGGTTTTGAAGAGGCTGAATATTGGATACGCTCAACAAGAGCTCTACATTTTACAGATCCGTTTGAAACTTTGTAGAGGAAAATTAAATCACGCGAACGGCGACGGTCTCGCAGTGTCTTTATTGAAAAAGTGTAAGCGCTGTTATTATATTAATTCAAAGGCAACGCTAGCGCTTGGTGCCACACTGCATGACTAAATGATAAATTATTTTATTTCTGTAAATAGATTTGTACAAACACTTTTACACGTCAATCATATTTTTTAAACTACTCTTTCTGACTTCTCTGAGAAGAAAGGCCGAAACAAACTCAGACGTCACAGTCTCTTTTAAAGTCCAGACATAATCTTGGTCTGATCATGTGAAGACCATATAGATTTGTATCTGAAATGGACTTTTGAGGAAAAACCACACAGATTGAGTGGACCTGTCCAGTCAGTACACGCATTTGTCAGTAATCGTTCAGCTCAACTCAAAACTTAAGGAGCTCAACGATTCGACGAACCATACCAAAGAAAGGACATTTGGGTAGGCCACAAACATTACTCAAACTTCCAGACCATGATTAAAATTAACTGAGAAGGAAAAAACAACAACAATGACCCACATATTCTTCACATTAACAATATTAAAATAATAATTATGTATTCAATCTAGCCTGCCTGCTACTCACATTCACAGACAGTTTTCTGTTTAAATGTCATCAAAAATATCATAAGTTATGTCATGTAAATCAATAAAAATGACATTATTAATTCTAAAACAGTATAAAATGGATTGTTGCTTGGGGGTACATTGAAGTAGCTTAATAAATCCCAAGCCTTTTTGTCATCCAAGTAATCTTTAACTTTATAGAAACCTTTTTGACAGAGTTTCTGTTTAATAAATGATTTAAATTACTACTAATTTGTCATTTGATCAAGCTACGCTACTCACCAAGCGTGGAACCAACCGAAGCTACTACAATGTTTGGTTTATACTGTTGTCAGTTGTCTGGTAAAAATAGTGAGTGAGATATGTGTGAATAGAGTGAGATAGTGATAGAATGGATTGAGGTTTTTAATGCTGAATTTGCCAAAAACACAATACTTTGATTTGTCATAAAACTCCATACGTGATACCGCGCTGTTTTTAAATTTACTAATAAATATTGGTAGTATTCGCGTTTAAATATGAGACATTGGCTTCTCAATCCATACGGATTGAGAAAGACAAGACAAGACACTGTTCCCCCTCCCACTTACTATCTACCACCAAAGGAGCAACTTCCTGCAGGATGTAACCTTTCGTGGTCCACTTGGAAGTCCCTGAACCGTCTTCGGACACAAGTGGGAAGATGTAATTCCAACCTGGTAAAGTGGGGCTACCTCAATGGAATAGCAGCTGGGTGTGGATGTGGAGCTATGTCGCAAACTATGCTCCACCTTCTATCTTGCCCTCTGTGTCCCAAAATTTGCAGTCAAAGTGACCTCTGCGCTGCCACCGATGACGCCGTGGAAGTGGCGAAGTTTTGGGCCAACGAAATATGAGAAAAGTCGTGCCAGCGACACGAAGAAGAAGAAGAATCCATACGGATAAAATTCTACGTCTGAATACAGCCTTATCTGGTCGACCTCACCATTTTAAATCCAACTCAAGTAAGTATATAGGCGACCGTGACGGTAAACAGTCGCATTATACGTCCAAAATGGGATTCAAGTCGTCAGCGGTGAATGCTGTAATATTATTTTTATTTCTACGGTTTCAGAATGTTTTATCTAGTAAGATAGAAGGTATGTAATGTATCTATTTCTTATTTATAATTTATTAGCGACTCGCCCCTGCTTGGCACGATTTTTACGGCTCGACAAAAGATCGAAATGTATTTATTATATCATTTAAGTTAAATGTGAATATATTATGTTTAAAACCTTCCGAAATAATTGGTGTTAATGATGCTGAAAAGCGCATCAAAATCCATTTTGTAGTTTAGTAGATCTAAGCGGTCACACAAACAGACAGCTGAATACGGTTACATGGAGTGACTGCCTATCTGACCTCCACAACCCAGTTACTGGGTAATACGATGCCCCTTGGTAAGACTTGTAACTACCGTAAAAGATCAACAAATGACTCCGGGACCAACAGTTTAACGTGCCTCCGAAGTACGTTGGGGTATGTAATGGATGATCACCCATCCACGGACCGACCGCGGCAAGCGTAGCTTAACCTTCGATCGACCCGTGCACATGATATTATTTAGCTAGGAGCCCGTTACTATTTTATCTGATTACTGTTATTTTCCAACGAACACAAAGCAGTGTTTGCGGCACTTTCAATTAAATCTAAAATAATTATAGTAAAAACATGATTGTAATAGTATTTTCATGTGCAAATGCTTGTAACTGTTACACGGCAATTTGAAGAACATCGTGATAATAGAAACAACGAAATGGAGTTTTTGTAAACACCTAATACGTTTTTGGAGTGTGGTTTCGTCTGTTTGATATTCAAATTGAGCACTTCAAAATTAGCCTCAGAAACAATTTCGTCACCCTGAACTGTCTCCTTTTGAAAATCTGACCGCCAAAATGACATTTAAAGTTTAACAGAGTTTGGTGAAATTGGGCCTTAATGTATAGCAGAAGTGAAGTTGGGCCTAAATGTGTAAGTGTTTGTTGAATTTGGACCTTATTATCTCCCAGAATTTGGTGAAATTGGGCTTTAAGTCTAACTGAGTTTGGTGAAATTGGGCCTTAAGGTAAGATCGATGAGTTCGTAGATGGCAAACGACAGTCACAATTAAATGACTAGTGAATTATCATTTGTGTTTATTTGTTTTTATTTTTTATAAACTGGATAATGAATTTTAAATTTAAATGCAATGTTGGTGATTATTTAATTTATTGTTACTGAATTATTAACCCACAATTATAAAGAAGTGATGTTGTTACATTTTAAATTCGTAATGAATTTTAAATATGAATGTACACAACATGCTATACATTTCCAGTATAAGCTGACCTCTCATTGTACGGAAATCTTATATAACGCGAGATCAGCTTATACTGGAAATATAAAAGCCTGATATGTAGCCGTGTGTACTTAATGTTCTTGAATTTTTATTTTTTGATTATTTTTTTATAATTAATCATCACTGTAATATTTTCAACACTATGTATCAGGTCGCGGAAAGAGTTCTTAAATTCAAGACTAAGAGCTCGTGTGGCACCCAAATATCGAGATTTTTTGTATACCCAGACTTTTTCAAATGGGTCCAAACTGTTTTGTGGTCATCCCCTACCTCTTCAGCTATGTCGTAACTACTAATATGCCGATCTTGCTCCACTTTATCAAAAATGGCATCAACTTTTTCCGTAACAAGGCGACCAGAGCGAGCTGCATCTTTGACATCAAAATTCCTGGTTTGAATACGCTTGAACCAACTTTGTGCTACTCTTACTGACACTGCGTTATGTCCATAAACGTCACATTTTTTACGCGGCTTGTCTCGCATTTTTCCTTTTTTTGTAATAAAACTTCAAAATGTATCGAATTTCTTCGTTAGACTCACTCATTTTGGCGATCACAAAAACAATTGAAAAATGGCGGCAAATCGTTTTAACTTTTTATTTTTATTTAAAAAAATGTAATCTATTAAATAGTATCAATACCAGCCAGATACAAACAGTACAGCCAAAGAGATTTAACTACAACTTTATATCTATAAAATATGAAAAAACTTTTTTCCGACCTATTATTTAGTTGGAAATAAATGACTTATGACTTGCCGAAATCTAGTGAAGAAAGACTAGGAGGTTAGCTACTAGTTTTCTAAAATAATACCCGCCAAGAGCGAGTTGGGTTTTGAATTGTTTCGTAATATTTTTATTTTCATTGTTCTCACATATAGAAGCAACAAGAATAATGTACCCAGGATTTTGTAATACCTTGATTTAAAAAGAGTGTCCTTGGAGTTTCTTGCCCGTTCTTCTCCATAGAGATCTACGTTTTGGAATGGGCAACTAGCTTCAACTTTCTGACTAACTGACCGACTCTTTGACAATTCAAAAGTGCCTGTACTTAAATGGTTTAATTGAAATAAATGCTTTGAGTTTTTGAGTTTCGAACTCGCACTTAAGGCCACGTACGCAAGGACGTAAAAATATCGCCTTGGTATTTTATCGTACGCTAGATTTGCAACGCTCTCTTAGCGCTGATAGTTAAAAATCCAACAGTGATTTTGAGACGCACTGGGATGCACCCTGTTAGGTTTTCAACGCTCGGCTCAACACAGAGAGTTGAAAATCCATTGTGCGATAAAATCCCGCCGTGATATTACGTCCGTGCGAACGCGAGCTAAGGGTTGCGTATCTCCCTTGGGTGACATATTTCCGTCTTACCTTTTCTGTTTAAGCTGATGGCCAATAGACGAGGTTACATAATAATAATAAAAAATATAAACTAGTATACTTAGAAGGTTTGGTCATGTTGAGAGGATGAATGAAAGACGACTTACAAAAGGTATTTACAAGGCAGATGTGAGTGGAAACGCCGGGAGGGGACGCCCTAGGAGGACATATAGTGACCTTATTGGTGATGTTCTTCAGAAAGGTCAGGTGCGTAGTACTCGCAACCGGCGTGCGTGTATGACCAGATGTATGAAAGTAAACGAGGCAAAAGGAGTATTTGTAAGGATCGTAGCAGGTGGCGTTCTGTAGTTTCTACCTACCCCCATGGGAAGAAGGCGTGAGTTTATGTATGTATGTATGTAAATAATAATAAAGCCTGCATTCCTCCTGTGCTGATGTCGGTCACGCGTAAGAATATACATTGTTGTCAATATAGCACCACACTACAACGCTGACGTCAGCGGCGCGTACGTTGCCACGACTGACATCAGCGTAGGAGGAATTCAGGTCAAGTTAGTCATTATCTTCCAGGCTCATCATGTGTTTTGAAGGACGGTTCCGAAGGCCTCTGCACAAAACTGACCAAATGTGACACCGTCTGGACGAATATGAAAAGTTTTAAATTTCCAAAGGTAAACCTACGTTTTCCTTTTTTAAATTTAAGAAGAATGGTGTTTAGATGACTTTATAGTGCGGGGTAATTACGTAACACACTAACAGTAGGAATGGCTTTCATTTTGACAGTTCCACAACATTCATTGCGTTATTTACGTTGTTGAGCAGACGAATTTTTCGAACATATGAAGCAATGGATTAGCAATATCCTTCAAAATTATTCAGGTTCTGATTGATAGTGTGTTGCGCAATTAGGGTGCTAGTCAGAAGTAGACATGGCAGATGGAGTAAGGTTAAGATTTAAGACCGAATGACGGCCAAGGTTTGCATAAGCATAATCAGCCTATGACGTTCCCATTGCTGGTACACAGCTTCCTCTCTGTGAGAGGGAGTGGGCCGTAATCTACCACGCGGGACCCGTACGAGTTGCCAAGGTTAGCCCAAGGAAACCAAGGGCGACCTGAACCGTGTTAAAGTGCGAACATTGTTACGTAGATCGTCGTCATGTTGGCCAATAAATTAGAAAGAAAGAAAGAAAGAAAGAAAGAAAGAAAGAAAGAAAGAAAGAAAGAAATCATTTATTTACCAATAATGTAGGTATACAGATATGATGGTTATTTTTATGAGAGGCCCGATACATTTTGCCTTACGGCATGCAAAAATATTTAGTATAAATACATTTCACAGACAAAAAAAAAAACATAAAAAAAAACAAATAATAATAATACATTCCATTCAATAAGCAACATTACTATCATTATTAAAAAATACTCATATTATTTAAAATCATTCGGAGGTAGGCAATGCCAATAAATTACACTAGAAATGTCAACAAATTAAAGTAAAAATTTTATAAAATTAGAATTGCGATAAAACTAAAGATAGAAATGTCAATAAATTAAATCACAAAGAAGTAGCATACACCGTTAACAGAAATTTTTATCATTAACAAAATCTTTAATTGCGTACTTAACACTTGTCCAGTAGCAGTTTTGTTAACTTTTAAGCTATTGCATAGCTTTTATCGCGGGCTTTGAGCGCGGCGACCGAATCAAGAAATTCCGTAACGAAAATAAAACCTAACACCCCCCACTCCGCCTACCATGTAGCTCGGCCGAGCGTTCGCTTAGCGTGTATGTATATGGTACGACTGTACTTGAATTAATGTCAAAGAAAAAAAAATACTGCATAAATAAAAAAATAATAAATCATTATAATTGCATATGTAGCGGCATCTACAACGCCACATGCGAGCTACGCGTCAGACTGACGTCACGCAAAATCGTGCATCGCGCAATTAGAGTTTACCGCGCAACTAGCATATATACAACATCCCGACATCAACCGTCGGGCAGTTGCCCACCAGACACAACACCCGTCTGGTCGGAGGATCCTCCCTTTTCCATAGAGTATGAGTGAACTTTACACCCTGTTCCTCATACCTCTATACTGGTGACCCCGAACATGAACGTCAGCGCAGCCTTCGTGCAAGTACATCAGCGTGACGTCATCATCACTTCCTTCAAGCTTTCGAGCGGCGAGTCACACAGCCAGCCAGCACCCACGGCTTCAACGGGTATCCTGACCACCAGCATGCAGCGACCGCGCATACCTGGTCATCACCCTCAGCCTCATCAGCAACCTTGGCACAGCACACTGCACTCTCGGCCGGTCCACAAGCAGAGCCTTCAAACCCTCTCCTGGTCGACGCCAGCAGTCAGCCTCAACTCGGCGCTGTACCACATCCGACGCACTGGAGCATAACGCAGCGCCACCCCGACTCACTGGGGTACCACCGCAGACAGTTCCGACTCACCGTGAACTATGCGGCACCCGGTTCCGACTCACTGGAACCTCACCTGGCCCTGGCAAGCATCGCAAGATACACGACTCAGCCCACTATCGACCTCCGGTCTCCGGGGGGGAGTGATGTAGCGGCATCTACAACGCCACATGCGAGCTACGCGTCAGACTGACGTCACGCAAAATCGTGCATCGCGCAATTAGAGTTTACCGCGCAACTAGCATATATACAACATCCCGACATCAACCGTCGGGCAGTTGCCCACCAGACACAACACCCGTCTGGTCGGAGGATCCTCCCTTTTCCATAGAGTATGAGTGAACTTTACACCCTGTTCCTCATACCTCTATACATAAGTTGATAAAAAATGCTATGCAATAGCTTTACCGCGGCAGTCCCCGAGTGCCACACGTGTTTTTTTTTTTTTAAACTTTGATGGGTAATTCTTTTAAATGTAACGGTAGTTTATTATATATAAGAGGACCCATGATTTTTTTTTTTAAGTAAAGACGTTTGGTAACCACCTGTGTAAAGTTGATTTTTATATTGTGACCTTAAAACTAACTAACTTAAATTATATTTCTAAATTTCAGTTTTGTTCAATGAATATATTGAAGCCAATAGTGTGCTGCCCTGACTGTCGTGCTGTTCAAGAAAGGTGAGCCATTTTATAGTTCCGTAACCGGCGCCATTTGAACTCCATTTCTAAGTTTACGCCGTTTGTCTACGAACGTGAAAATGTGGGCCGAGGCACACATACGTGAGTCCATCAAAGCCTGCACGCGTAGCATGACCATCATAGAAACGGGTTTTGTCGACGGAAGAATAGACAAAAATGACGTCCGTGAAGATAGTCCGATGGCAGCAAAGTAGAAAGATTCAATAACTGCACTTTTTTTACGAAATTCAGTAGTTTATTCATGTTTTTCTTTTATTTTGCTTATATCTTAAAAATGGTGTGTCCTATCGCAAAAATAATGAAAATTTCGACTCCAAAACCTAAACATGTAGGTAATCATTTTTCATATTTTCCATACAAATAGTGAAAAATTCCATTTTTCCATTCCATTTTTATACTTTGTGGCCGTCGAGTAAAAAGTTTTCTACTGCCTTTAGCATGGCGATTACAAAATCAAATTGTCTTCTTTACCTTAGACAACTGTCAGTTGTCAGTGTGATAGAAATCTTTCTTCTGAAATAGTCTACATATAAAAGGACCTAGACAACGATCGGTAGAAAAGAAAGACAAAATGACAGATTGTAAAAGGATTTTTACGGTGCGATGTCAAAAATTGAGAAACGAAATGTCACTTTGTATGGAAATAGCTATGTCTTGTTTTCCAAGAAATAGAAAGCGTCATGCTACGTCTGCTGGTTGCAGCCAAGGCTGGTATAGTACTTTTCTCAAATAATGCGCGGAAATTCAAACTAAGTAAATTAATTATAAATTCCAGATTCAATGACGAACAACGATAATTTTTGCGCCAATATGTTCGTTTGTTTCTTTTTCACTTTAAACAGCTCTATTTGCTAAGCCAGTTCGAGATTTAACTAAAATTTTTGATTTTACTTAGTTACCTCCTTGGTTGCCATTTGTTGAAATAAAAAGTTCGTTCCATTTTTAACGACAGATATGAATTTTCATAGTAATTTATTCGGCCGCTAAACACGACAGATATGGATTTTCATACTAACATTGCCGGCCGCTGCTCGCAGGTATTTGACCAGTATAGTATTTTAAATTTATCTGGAACAAGCTTGTCAAAATAATGATCGAATTTCCAAGCATGTGGAGAATAAATATTTTTTATTGTTCTTTTTTTTCAGCCATTATGACTTCGGATTTTTGATCAGTAACTACGCTAATGCTAGTGACGGTAAGTCTTATATTTTTCATTCTTGCTTCGATCGTTTGTCAAACAGTATGCGGTTTGTACTTAACACTTTCACTGAAGTCACGGATAGAGGCGTATTTTTCTTCGTGTTTGATATGACGTTACGCCGACAGGCGTGTTTTCGTGTTTGATATGACACTACGCCCACAGGCGGTTAATTTTACCAAGTAAAAACAGACAAAACTTCATAATTCATGTTTGAAAAAATCGCCTTCTCTACAACGTTAATAACGCAATGAATGTTATTGAACTGTCAAAATGAAAGGCATTACCATTTTTAGTATGCTAAACGATTTCGTGGAAACCCACAATGCCCCACTTAACAGCCGCAGTGACTGGTGTCATAAAATTCTGGCAGTGGAGTTAGAATTAATGAAGAATCGTATGAATCTATTAATTAATGTTGTGTTGGCGTGACGACAGTAATTTTTACGTTGGATATGACTGTTCTTTTATGCCACTAGATGGCGTTACGTGTGGTGTGTTTAATATCCTTTTTTGCTAAACATTGATTTTACATTAAAATTTATGCATCAATTAATTCCTATCTGTTATGTAATGTTAAATATAATGTTTGAAAGAATTGTAGCATTGTTTCCGATTGTATTTAAAATATAAATTAATAATACTGTTTTACGAAACGAGGTGGCGCGCTACATCCGGTCCCCACTCTTGTTGGTTGCCTGCGTAGCGCGTTAGCTCTTAGAGGCAGTCTGTTGCATGGTCTACTAATATACTTCGCCAGGTATAGCATTCCGAGACACTGTGGTCACGTGGGTGACACAAGCCTACGTCATCACCGCTGTGTTACCAGTAGTGTGTAATAATAACTCCCCACCCGCCTTTATTACCTGTGCGAATCCGATAAAACAATGAGGTTTTAACTAACAATTACGTTGGTATATGTTTAAATTGAATTGTTTCGTTTGATAAGAAAAACGAAACGACAATTTAACTGCTTTACATTTATATTTTTGACAGAATGGTGACTGAAAATGTTTCCATAATGCTTGTTTTGTTGCAATAAAGTGGCAACTGGATAGTGACGTAAGCAAGTGTCACTCCCAGAATGCGAGACCTTGTTTTTTTAGAACATGGTCTGTTGCTAACCGTGATACAATTTAGTTGATTAAAAGTTAGAAGTAAGTGTGAAAAGTAAGTTTTGTTTGGGTACCCCCTACAGTGGGGTTTGCCTTTACAGTGTCAAAAAACGCTCTCAAGGTAAACACACCAACTTACTTTAAGACATAATAACGTTTCAGTGACGTCATTCGCCGGTAAATTGCGGATGCTATGTGGCGGCCACAGCTCTCCTAGGAAACCGTAGTTGTACACAACTATCCCGCAAGTGTAATTAAAAATGCCTTTTCCTTTTAGAATGTCTTGAACAATTCTACAGACAAGTGAAATGTAACAAGTACACTGAATTAGCAGAATTGGATGACAGCGTCATGTGTTATAGCAACCCCAAGAAGCTTGAAACTGTAATAGCTGGAGGTTATGACGCTCAAAGGAACGAGTATCCTCATATGGTTAGTATAGCATTGAGAATTTTGACCTTACATAAATATCACAACCACCATCTACCACCGCCACCACCACCACCACCAACAACACCACCAGCACCACCACCAACAACAACAAAACCAGCACCACCACCACCACCTTCCACCACAACCACCACCACCAACAACACCACCAGCACCACCAACAACAACAAAACCAGCACCACCACCACCACCACCTTCCCCCACAACTACCACCATCGACACCACCACCACCACCACCACCACTACACCCCACCACCACCACCGACACCACCACCACCGACACCACCACCACCAGCCCCATAAATGCTTTGTGTTTGAGTTTGAATAGTCGCAAGTACGAGTTGTCAGCTTCGTGTTCCAGGATTAAATTCCTGAATGGGGCAGTTATCTATTAGGAACCGCTCAGTAGCAGCCCTATGTCTTCTCTTCCTAATTTGAACCAGTGAATTCGAAATGGCCGCTTTTGTTACCAGGCACTCATTGGCTATGGAGATGACCCAGAAAACGCTGACTGGATGTGTGGCGGTTCCGTTATCAGTGATAGGTACATTCTCTCTGCTGCTCACTGCATATCAAGTCCAGCATTGTAAGTATCCCCAACATTACATAACATTACGACAGTATGCCCAAGAGTAAGCAGGGTTACATGGGCGTGCCCAGCTTTTGGCCCAGGAGGGGGGCAAATCTGAAATTTCTTAAGCCGGTTCCCCCGCGCTTGTTTGCGGCCTACACATTACGTGAAGACAGCTACCCGAAACATTAAGTGTATGTAGTATGTAGGGGAAACACCCGCACGAGACCTTGCTTTATTGGTAGTCAAATAAGTAAACATAATAATATGCATTTCGCTAATTTAAATTGTTTAATTAGACATCTATTTTAAAAGTAATTTTCGGAGATCTTCAGCAAAACGGTTTAAGTGCCGAGTCACACCGGAATGGCAGCGGCTGCTGGCGGCCTCGCGCGACCTCCAGACCTCACGCGCTTAGTTTCCTCTTGACTAGTTTAGTTTCTACATTCGGCGCGAGTGGGGAGCGCGCGGCCGCCCGCGGTGCCGCGAGCAGCCTCGCATCGTCGCTGGCAGCCGCAGGCAGAACCAGCGACAAGAGGCGCGTGGCGCGAGGCCGCTCGCGTCACCGCGGGCGGCCTCGCGACCTTTTCAAGCTTTTCAAGCGATACTGGTCTTTTAAGTATGTAGATAAAGTTTAAAATTATTTCACACTGAAAGTGCTCGCCGCGTCGCTGCCATTCCGGTGTGTCTCGGCCCTAAGACGTCTTCCGTGAATTAATCGCCCACCTGTTTCAAGTTTTTTTATGTACACCGAGCATACAAAGCCCATTTAAACTGTGGGTAAGTAGGAATACAAGATCCAAGGGGGGCAGGTGCCCCAATCTGAGTACAACCATGGGTGTGCATTATACGCCTACATTTTGTTAGTTATAAGTGGACATCCATGTGATACGGTTGAAAACGTATTGCTAAAACGGGGTACAAATCCAGTCTCCTGGCTGCTAATACAATCAAGGGATACAATTCAGTAGCATTACCAGCTGGACAAATTTTGAAGTAGGCAGCCGTGATCGTGAAATCGTGAATCGACATGAAATGAAGAAAAGAAGGAGTCGGATATGATTAATTCATGCTTAGCCCACTGCTAGGACACAGGCCTCCTCCTCGAAGAGAGGAGGCCTGTGTAAGAGGGCTGTAATCTATCACGCGGGCCTAGTGCAGGTTGATAGATGTCACATGTCTTCGAATTTTTGGTTCTAGGCCATGCCGGTTTCCTCACAATGTTTCCTTCACCGTTTTGAAAGCAGTAGTGATGAATTTATTAATTCATGATTGTATACAAAATAAGGAGCTTACCAATTCCATGATACCAAACTATTCTCGGACGTAAGACGAGGAGTTTTTTACAATCTCTGACCACGGACAATCTAGTGCTCCTTCCGTTAAATCCTTTAATAAATCCTTTCAATTATAGAGGAGAAATAAAGTTCGCTGCCCTGGGCGTACTAAAAAGAACGGATCATCCGGACTTGTGGCAGAAATATGACGTGGTCAAGATCATCGGTCATCCGAATTACAAGCCTCCTTCCAAGTACCATGATATTGCATTACTGGCTACTGGAGCTAAGTAAGTCATCAGTATTTTTTTGTAATAATTAGGTGTATCTTACGCCCCGAATCTATATTTTTTACTCGACTCCGTGAAAAGGAGAGTTTTGTTTTTCGGGTATGTATATCTATTTATATATTTTTACATTATATATGTCGGAAATACGTTAAATCAATCGTTTGACTTTGACATATCGGGACGCAAGCGCCACCAGGCGGCGCTCGGGGCGCGTACGAAGGGCCGAAGCCAACTCGCAGAGGCCTGTTACACGTTTCTTGGCACGCTCTTCAGGGCTTGTTGGATTTTAATAAGTGAAGTGTCAGTCGTTAGATTCGTGTAGGGATGAACATTTATTTATTTATATTAATTTAACATAAACCGGCTATCTGCCAATTAGATGGTTTACTAAACCTATACATTTTTGGGAATGTATTTTCTGTAAAATAAATGATTATTGTTCCTTTTATTTATATATATGTACATAAGTTCTGAGTCGAGCTGCACGATTACTGACAAATGCATGCACTGACTGGACAAGACCACTCAATCTGTGTGGTTTTTCCTCAAAAGACCATTTCAGACACAAATCTACATCGTCTTCACATGATCTGACCAAGATTATGTCTAGACTTTAAAAGAGACTGTGACCTTGGAGTTTGTTTCGGCCTTTCTTCTCAGAGTAGACAGATAGGAATCGCCGACCTCATCTAGTTTTTAAAATATGATTGACGTGTTAAAAAGTGTTTGTATAAACCTAATTACAGAAATAAAATCATTTATCATATAAATTATATTTTTAAATATTAGAATATAAAAACATTTAAAAATATAAAAAATAGTGGCCCACCGGTATCGGGAACAGGGTCCAAGCTGCCGGCGGTCAGGGCTCGAGAGAGAGAAACCTCCTAACAATGCGGGCTGTGTCCAGAAGTACCGCCTTCTGAATCAAGCCCTTGATCCAGCTGCCCAAAGAGAGCCTCCTCAGGTGTTGGTCGAGGCTTTTGGCTATTAAGCCATTGGCTGTCACGACTATCGGTACAATGATCGCTGAGTCCACACTCCACATGTCGACAACCTCGCGAGCCAAGTCAAGATATTTGATTTGTTTATCTTTCTCGGCTTTCACGAGGTTCCCGTCATGTGGGACCGTTATGTCAACAATCATTGCGCGCCGCTGTAATCGATCCACCACCACTATATCAGGCTTATTGACAACAATAGTCCTGTCAGTGATGATGGATCGATCCCATCACAATGTGATATTTCCCTTTTCAAGAACTGGGTCGGGCACATACCTGTAGTACGGCTCTTCCGATTCTACAAGGTTGTATTTGAGAGCAAGTTGCTGATGGATAATCCTGTCTACAAGGTTGTATCTATGCAAGTATTCTTCGTTAGCTAGACTAGAACATCCGGATCAAACATCTTGACAACAACATGATTATTATTATTATTATAAATATAGCCGCAGTGAGCGGTATTTTTTTGCGGCGGTAGCGTTTATTGTTACAGTGAAATTGTACCCAAATCGAATGAAAAACAAAACAAACACTTTTCTTTTCAGAATAAGGTTCAATCGTGAAGTGATACCAGCATGTCTTCATAGAGGGAACGAAATGAAAAAAGTGGCCACAGCAACGGGTTGGGGCGCGATGGGCCATCGGAAACCGTTGGCGGAAATATTGCAAGTGGTAAGTGTGGTAGAAAGAAAAGAAAAAAAAAATAGTTTATTCTGCACAAACAAAACGCACCTTACAAATATGAACGACATTAATTTAATAGACACATACAAAATAGCCAAAAGCTTCGCATTCAAGCTATAAAAGTTTGACAATTTTGTCTATTGCTTGATGCTAAAGCCAGGGACCAAAGACACATTTCTCTGTGTTGCGACACTGGCAAATGACAACAAACAAACGATGAAAACAAAAACAAAATGCCGATTGCAGCGTAGAAAAATGACTACTTTTGTAACAATAATAAGAACAATTAAGCAGTGCGTCGCATCTGCGCAAGAACAGGTCGTTGCTCAGCAAAATGCTGTGACTTCGGACGAACATATCGTCAACAGCGCTGATTTTCAGCAACTACCTCTCTAGTAGCACATTTCCGTTGCTAGGGGTCTACTCTGTAAGCACGGATTCCGTGGTTTCGGCCGAAGTTACGGTCGTTTGCTACTCCGTCTCATTTACGGACATAAGATTACATCGAAGCCCGAACTAAGAACGAATGACAACACCATTTGGCAGTTGTCTTTACTCCCGATGTGTTCTTGCTCGTCCAAAAAAGTTAATTAATCGGGAGCATGGTATAATAATATACTACATATACGCCAGATATAGCATTCCGAGACACAGTGGTCACAAGGGAGACACAAGCCTACGTCATCACTGCTGTGTTACCAGTAGTGTGTAATAATAACTCCAACCGCGTATATTAGCTGTGCGAATCCGATAAAACAATGAGGTTTTAACTAACAATTACGTTGATATATGTTTAAATTGAATTGTTTCACTTGGTTAGAAAAACGAAACGGCAATTTAAATGCTATAAATATATTTTTTAACAGAATGGTGACTGAAAATGTTTCCATAATTCGTGTTTTGTTGCAATAAAGTGGCAACTGGATAGTGACGTAAGCATGTGTCACTCCTGGAGTGCCAGACCTTGTTTTTTAGACTATGATCGGGAGTAGGGTCCACTCTAAAGTATCGAACTACTTTCAGACTGGCCCGTATCTTCGTCGACGGACTTCAGAGTAGAACCCCTGTCCACGGCAAAGCTAATTTATTTATTTGATTTAATTAAAACGGTTTGATTAAAGGAAGTTATGGGCGATCAAAATTTTATGAACTGTCGTGCCATCGACACGAAGAAAAAGAATTGAAAACGGTCTGCTTCTCCTTCGTCGGTTCGATGATTCTCTTTATATTATGTTTTAAATAATCTTCGACCATCAGGGTAATTGCGTAACAAATTAACAGTAGGAATAGTTTTCATTTTAACAGTTCAACAACATTAATTGCGTTATTTACGTTGTTGAGCAGACAAATTTTTCGAACATATGAGGCAATGGATTCGCAATAGGCTTCAAAATGATTCAGATTGTGATAGATGGTGTGTTATGCAGTTAGCTGGCAGAAACCAGCCACTTCGACAGCGTTATCGTTGGCCTCGCAAAGGTCATAGTGCAGGCGGCTAACGTGAGTAACTTCTCCGTGTGTAAGGTATTGCAGGTGCAGGTTGGATGGCGCAAATAACAAGACGTGACGAAGTTATATTAAAACACTATATTCTTGAAAACACTTATTAAAACGGCTTACACACTATAATTATACTGAACTACTTAGGAAACTGAATGGAAAACTAAACTGTACTGTCGAACCATGTCGATCAACCAGGCAAATATTAAGTAAAGCATGTACATCTGAAATACACGTTTAAATACACAGTTAAATACTCACACAGTAATACAATAAGACCAGATCACCCTCCATTACTACTATCTGTACAGAAGAACACAAGAAAAACACTGAATCTAACGGTTTTTTTTTTTTTTTTTGGAATGGCAGCTCGTAGTTTTGACCACTGGGGGTCGTGGCTACTTAACCGGACTGTCCTGTGGGTGCCTTTAGGATTTTACTCAAAAAAACCTCCAGCCAGGAGCGGAATTTTTAATACTAAACTTATAATTTAAATGACCGCACGCTAAGGGCACCCCCTGTGGGGTACGGACCTCGGCTTAGGGCGTCACTGAGAGAGAGCAGCGAGTGGGGACAGACTGGATCGAGAGGTTTATAATTTCATGATTATTATTCGGGGAATTTAAAGCTACAGGCTCAGCTACGGCGCGGGCTGAGGCCTCATCGGACTGGGAATCTAACCGCATTTGGTCCCTATATTTATAGCCAAACCACTATGGCACAAGTAGTGGGTGGACCTCTATGTTGAGTGGAACGTTTTAGAGGTCTCACCCAATACGACACAAATGCGGCTCGCACACTTCGGTCAAGTCGAGACTTGATTCCGACAAGTTGCAACCTACTCCTCGGAGCCCGTGATCTGTCCCTGTGTGTGTCTATGAACGTTTTAGTTCTAGCTACTCGCCACCAGGTGCGATTAACAAATTGCTGTGATTCTCAACACCGTGTACATTCTACGCAGCAGTGGAGATGCGCTTGTACACTTTGCCTGAACGTGGACACTCACTGTGAGACTGGTCCATAAGTTTAAAGTCACTCAGTGAGCTATGGAGAGAGCTATGCTTAGTCTCTCTGAAGGATAAAATCCGAAACGAGGTGATCCGCCAGAGAACCAAGGTAGCCGACATAGCCCAAAGACTAAGCAAGCTGAAGTGGCAATGGGCTGGTCACATCACTCGCAGAACCGACAATCGTTGCGGAAAACGAGTTCTAGAGTGGAGACTGCGATTAGGCAAACGTAGTGTGGGACGCCTGCCGGCCAGGTGGAGGGACGACTTGCGAAAGGCGGCTGGCAGAGACTGGATGAGGACAGCTGAAGATCGGGCTCAGTGGCGTTCACTAGGAGAGGCCTACGTCTAGCAGTGGACGAGTATAGGCTGATCAAATCTGCTGAGTATCAAATTCAGGACCTAAATAACTTCTCTTGCTGCCTTAATAGTTATTAGAAGAAGAGATGTATACTGCCACATTAGTCGAGTGGTCGCAGTATTGCTAATCATGAGGATCTCGCTGGTGGTGGCGTGTGTGTTGGATCATTAAGTTCCCTTCAAAATGGTTGAGCTGAATGGTGCTGATCCATACGTCATGTTCGTGAATGGGCGTCGTCAGTAGGGACTGGTCATATCTTAGCTGCCACTGCTTATTTTAATTACGGACGCTTTTAACGTGCACGACTTTTTACATCGTTCTCACATGTATAATTTCAACATGAATGATGTAACCAATTTTTTTTTGTAACTATAATTATGTTGATTTAAAAGAGTGTCCATGGAGTTTGTTGTCCGTTCTTCTCCATAGGTACCTATTACGCTTTGGAACCCAGGGCAACAAGATTCATCTTTCTGACTGACCGACCGCTTGACAGTTCAAAAGCGCCTGTAATTAATTTATTTGAAATAAATGCTTTCGAGTTTGATCTTGATGAACCGATTTTGATTTTGTTTTTTTTTTGTTTTTATGAAATTACAGTATTTATTACAATTAAAATATAATAACTTAACCTGACTAAAAATATTAACAAACTAAAATATGGCGTCGAAAAATTCCTCCGCAGCGCTGTCGACTGGTAATGTACCCAAGAGACTGGCAGATTTGCACCGTTGTATGGCAATGCTTAGCCTCTGGTCAAGGTAAAAGCCAGCCCTAATTAATTTTATTGTTTTTAAATTATACTCATTACTTTCAGGTGGATATCTATAAATTCAGTGACGCGGAATGTATGGAAGCGTATCCGGTACACAGACATCTTAAAAATGGTTACGACAAAACGACCCAAGTGTGCTATGGAGATGAAGAGCAGATTAATGATACTTGTGAGGTAAGATCACCTAAATGATAAATGATTTTATTTCTGTAAGTAGGTTTGAACAAACACTTTTACACGTCAATCATATTTTAAAAACTAGATGAGGTCAGCGTTTCCTATCTGACTACTCTGAGAAGAAAGGCCGAAACAAACTCAGAGGTCACAGTCTCTTTTAAAGTCCAGACATAATCTTGGTCAGATCATGTGAGACCATGTAGATTTGTGTCTGAAATGGTCTTTTGAGGAAAAACAACACAGATGGAGTGGACGTGTCCAGTCAGTGCACGCATTTTGTCAGTAATCGTGCAGCTCAACGATTCGACGAACAATACCAAAGAAAAGACATTTGGGTAGGCCGCATAAATTACTCAAACTGCCAGACCATGATTAAAACTAACGAAGAAAAAAGAAAATAAAGAATGATCCACATAGTCTTTACATTCACAATAATTAATTAAGCTCATCTTAGAGACTAAATCAATCAATAAATCTGCCTAGCCTTTTCCTAACAATGTCGGGGTCGGCTTCCAGTCTAACCGGATGCAGCTGTACACCAGTTTTTACAAGGAGCGACTGCCTATCTGACCTCCACAACCCAGTTACTGGTTAATATGATACGCCTTGGTAAGACTGGTTGTCAGACTTTCTGGCTTCGTACCTACCCGTAGCGACTGTCAAAGATCTGCGAATGACAGACGGAACCGACGGCTTTACGTGCTTTCCGAGGCACGGAACCATAGCGACAATCAATGTCAAAAAAGGAAAATTACAAGTATTTTTGACGGCTTGAAAATAAAATTATAATGTGGACGTTCTTAAAAATACGAGAAATGCCCTTCTGGTCCTAAACCTATAGGTATTATCAAACTAGCTGTTTCCCGCGACTTCATCTACGATCCAGGATGAAAAGTAGCTTATTTCTTTGACCATGTCTAACCGTGTGCCAAATTTCATCCAAATTCGTTCAACCGTTTTAGCGTGGAAGCGTAACAAACAAACAAACCCACTTTCGCATTTATAACATTAGGATGCGAAAGTGTGTAGTTTTTTAATTTGTCCTTCTTTCATGCAGCAACGTATCTAGAGACATGATTTCTTGCATATACATAGTTAATGAGCCGAAGAGTGACATAGGCAACTTTTTATTCCGGAAAAATGCAGTGTTCCTGTGGGATAGACCACGGGAGTTAAGCCACGGGGAAATGCTGTTACTTATACAAGTTGGCAGGGACTTGGACGCACAAACTGTAACCATTAATTCAGCACATGATTCTAGACCCCTTTTTTTTTGTAACGGGGTGGAAATCCTCATAGATTCATGGGTCTGTCAGACTTCCACTGATTATAACCACCCCGTGTTCCACGCACACTTGCACCGGGGGCTACGGGGGCGCTTAAGCACTCTTCAACGCAGCGCCCGACCTGGTGCCGGCCCCGTCTGGTCAAGCGGAGGGAGTGAGGTGTTTGACTCCCCCCGCGACGTCTAAGAGGGGCGCGCGTGGAACATTACGCGCCGCCACCTCGGGTCTTATATGATAGGGCCGTCCCTGGACCCATTTAGGGGGGCCGAAAGAGGGCATTATCCGCCCTCTGCCGACGCCCGGTGCGCCTGCTGCGGGCCGGGAGAGCACTCGACATCTTCATTTCCCTTTCCGCTGCCTCCTTCTATTCTGCACCTCCTAGGGTAATTTTATTCTGCCGGTTATAAAAAAAAAACAGCTGTTTCATAGAAAAGTGGAACAACTACGCGGTCAAAATGTATGGAACATCAATATTTTTTTAAATAACCGGCGCAAAATTTCAACGCACGGGGGTTCAGAATCATGTACTGAATCCATGGCAACAGGTTGCGCATCGATGTCCCAGTCACCCTGCCTATTATTAAACCAAATTTTTCTCCTCAGGGTGACAGCGGCGGTCCTCTCCAAGTTAAGACCGAAGCAAGTAAAAAATCCAAGTGTTTATACACGATAATAGGAGTCACATCGTATGGAAGAGCTTGTGGTTACGTTGGCAGTTCTGGAATGTACACGAGAGTCGCCCATTATGTACCCTGGATTGAAAGCATTACGGGGAAGCTGGCGTGAAGGAAAATGCTGGGTGATGGAGAACATAATTATACGTGAATGCATTTCTGGTGTTCATTTTAAAGATAAAAATATTCTCGAACTGTGTCTTTCGTACTTTATTTTCGTTGTGTTGTGTGCGTTGACGTTCGTGTTCGGGGTCACCAGTATAGAGTATGAGGAAC
The DNA here is from genome assembly GCA_917490735.1 of Dryobotodes eremita. NCBI lineage: Eukaryota > Metazoa > Arthropoda > Insecta > Lepidoptera > Noctuidae > Dryobotodes > Dryobotodes eremita. The sequence continues at coordinate 10,625,549 of OU823269.1, read as the reverse complement.
AGGGTGTAAAGTTCACTCAAAGGGAGGATCCTCTGACCAGACGGGTGTCATGTCTGGTAGACAACTGCCCGACGATTGATGTCGGGACGTTGTATATGTGCTAGTTGCGCGGTAAACTCTGCTTGCGCGACGTCAGTGTGACGCATAGCTTGCATATGGCGTTGTAGATGTCCAACAAGTGGACATGAGATGCGGAGGAATGATGAAAATGTCGTGAGGAAAGTTTTGAGTAGGAATGTGGATGACTGTAAGAGTAGGGGAACGGAATGGGTAACTAGCTTCATCTTTCTGACTGACCGACCCCGTGACAATTCAAAAGTGCCTGTAATTGGTTTATTTGAAATAAATGCTTTGAGTTTGAGTTTAGAAGACCAAAGAAAAGATGGTTGGACTGTGTGAAAGTGAAAGATGATATGGTTAGAAAGGGGGTGACTACCGAGATGACGACTGATAGAGAAGTATGGAAAAAAAGAAAACTTTTTTACAAAAAACCACCGACTTCCAAAAAAAAAAACAAAAAAACGAGAAAAATAACTTTAATTTCGGAAGTCTGTGTTTTGGTTTTGTATTTTCGGTTTTGGCCACCGACTTCCGAAATTAAAGTTATTTTTCTCGTTTTTTAGTGTTTTTTTTTTGGAAGTCCGTTGTTTTTGTAAAAAAGTTTTTATTTTTTCTGGTTTAAGAACTTTATTTCCTCATAAGAATTAACAATAATTCACTTACTGAGAAACAAGATTTACAATTTATGTTTAAACAACAAGCGTACAGAAAAAATAATTTTTAACGGGTAGACACATAACACAATGAATATCACCAACCGAGCAAACACGGATACAAAAGTAAAAGTTACAACATACTAGATGTGGCATACAAGGCAGCGTACTGACCAATTGAATATTATTATTTTATTTTTGTATTAGTTTTAAGTTTTTAGATTTTTGAGTTACTCATAATGTGTGATTTTAGTTGTTTTTTAAACGTAGACATACTTTTCTGTTCTTTTATAGCCATCGGTATTTTATTGTACATGTTGACACCCTCATATTCAATGTTTCTTTTTCCGTAATTAACTGTTCTGGGTGGGCGCGTTACTAAGTAGTTGGAGTTTCGAAGTCTGATTTTTTGGACTTGATGTTTTTTGGTAAAATTTAGCGATGTATGAATATCCTTATGAATTATTTTACGTATTAGAATACACGTATAGTACATGTATTTTTTCACTTTTTAGTTGGGGTACCTACCCCACACAAATTCTTATACCACTACTTGATATGTAAATAACAGTGACAGTAAATTATTATAACATCATCAATATAAACTAAGTGGAAAAATACGCAGTATTAAGAATAACTCAAAAACTACTTCAGAACTTCGTCAGAACTTGATGAAATTTAAATGGGACCACATGTGAAGCACCACCTTTCAAATAAAAAAAAAATCATCGAAATCGGTTCACCCAGGAAAAAAGTTCTGAGCTACCAAACATAAAAAAAACATACATTCGAATTGAGAACCTCCTCCTTTTTTGAAGTCGGTTAAAAAGAGATGTTGTGCCGATCTCAAATAAATTGGTATAATGGCAGGAGAATGATAACCTACATACAGTCTAACAAGTGATTTTTTATACATGTAGCTATCGCGCCCTAAAAATATTGATAAATGATTTTATTTCTGTAAGAAGGTTTGTACAAAAAAAAAAAAAATTTGTTTGTTTTTCAATTTGTTTGTCAATCATATTTTAATAAAAACTACATGAGGTCGGCGTTTCCTATCTGACTACTCTGAGAAGAAAGGCCGAAACAAACTCAGAGGTCACAGTCTTTTTTAAAGTCCAGACATAATCTTGGTCAGATCATGTGAAGACCATGTAGATTTGAGTCTGAAATGGTCTCTGGTATTGGTAGCGTAGTGGAAAAATTTATACTTCTGCCTCTAAAGTACCTTGCTCAGTAGAACAAGTTATTTGAACGAAATTATTTTTATTGCAGCCGCAAAGAGAGTGGGAACATGGAACAAATTGGGCAGAAAAAGTCATTTATTTCTACAGCAACTACTGCCGCTTTTTAAAATGGGTTTTAAAAAACCGGTAAAGTGCGAGTCGGACTCGCGCACGAAGGGTTCCGTACCATTATCTATAAAAACGGCAAAAAAATCATGTCTGTTGTACGGGAGCCCCTTAAATATTTATTTTAGTCTGTTTTTTTTTGTATTTGTTGTTATAGCGGCAACAGAAATACATCATCTGTGAAAATTTCAACTGTCTAACTATCACGGTTCATGAGATACAGCCTGGTGACAGACGGACAGACAGACGGACGGAGAGCGGAGTCTTAGTAATAGGGTCCCGTTTTACCCTTTGGGCACGGAACCCTAAAAATGCAAAATGTCAACACAATCGGTTGGGGATTACTGTTTTAAAATTCCGTTGCAAGATTTCATCCATACATACTAACTAATTAAAATACTTTTGACTAATAATAACAACATAACATAACATCACGCCTTATTTCCCCCAAGGGTTGGGCAGAGGTGTACCAAGTACACCCACATTTCGTCAGTTATGTTTAAGTCCCATGTAATAGGGGGCGAGCCTATTGCCATCAACCGGGCATATATCCAAACTGCGGGCTGCTACTGAGAAATTCCAGATAGAAAAAACCCAATAACACTTTGCTCGACCTGGGACTCGAACCCAGGACCAAACAAACAGGAATAATGATATGTATAAACACGAAACCCAGTGCCCGGGTCCGAATCGCACTTAGCCGGTTGTTACATGTCATATTTTAACTTTATTATGTAATAGGAAGGTAAACCGGTAAAAAACCGGTTATTTAAATTGCATAGTAGTCCCCATTGATGTTAATTATAGGATAATAACCTTTAATAAAATGAGGATTCAAAAGGATAATTCTTCCTCCAGTACCTTTCAATGGCCCGCTCAAAGTCACCTTTTACGTTCTCGGAACTCTTTGAAATACCAAGCTCCAAAACGCCGTTTGGCCTAAAGTGGACCACCTCGTATGCGGAAGAAAATATTGGCAGGTTGGGATACTGACAAACAGGTGAGGAGAGGTTTTGAAGCTCTCTGTACCTATTCATCAACGGGGGAAACGATTTATGTTTCCAATATGGGGATACATCTAAAGAGAGGTGTATTTGTTCTAAAATGGGAAGTAAGGGATGGGACGAAGGGAGAAAACTTTTGACAGGAAACGATCTGCTAAGTATTGACTTCGAAGGTTAAGGGGAGGCTCTGCACATTCTACCTGGAGCATTAAGTAGTTATGGGAGGACAGTGTAGGCCTGTCAAGTTGTCCACAAGTACCCGTACACGGTGGCGCTCACTGACCCACTTGGTTTTTATGGAAAGTGTTGACAGTATCGTACAGCAGCAGAGGCTGTCGAAGCGTCTCCGTGCTCTGCCTATGTTCTGTTCATTAATTTTATTTAAATAGTATCACGCCTGCATAACCCAATGGGGTAGGCAGAGGTATTATGATCATTCTCTTGCCCATCCTAACTAATATTATAAATGCGAAAGTAAGTTTGTTTGTGTGTTACCTTTTCACGCCTAAACCACTGAACCGATCATCCTGAAATTTTGCATATACGTTGTCAGGTCTACAGAAACGGACATAGTGTACCTTTCATCCCGCAAAAAAGTACTGTTCCTGAGGAAAACAACAATAACGTTCTTATGATAATAGATGGCGCCACGTGTCTTTCGATTCATGATGGAATTATAACCCGAATTGATAGTCAAAGTCTAAATTAACGCGAGCGAAGCCGCGGGCAAAAGCTAGTATTCTAATAAATTTGTCATGTACATGACTAGAGAAGGGCCAGTGGTATCGGCCCCGACTTACGAGTTGTAGTTCGTGAGTTCAAACCCAGACAGGCACTTTGCTTTGTGTAATTAATTTCATCACTACTGCTCTCAAAACGGTGAAGGAAAACATCGTGAGGAAACCGGCATGTCCTAGAACCAAAAATTCGAAGACAATTAACATCCACCAACCCGCACTGGGTCCGCGTGGTGAATTATGGCGCATTCCCTCTCACAGATACGAGGCCTGTGTCCCAGCAGTGGGAATATTATAGGTTGATTATGCATAAGCTATGCTAAGTAATGTCTTTTTCTTCAATGCTTCTTTAGTAGGCTCGTGGCTAAGTAATAACAGACCCACGGGTCGATCGAACCGGTTAAGCTACGCTTGCCGCGGTTGGTCCGTGAATGGGTGACCATCTTTACATATCAAAACCCCTCCGTGCCTCGGAAAGCACGTCAAGCCGTTGGGTCCCAGCTGTTATTCGCGGATCTGTGAAAGTCATTATGGGTCATCAGAAGTCTGAAAGTCTGACAACCAGTCTTATCAAGGGATTTTGTATTACCCAGTAACTGGGTCGTGGAGGTCAGATAGGCAGTCGCTTCATGTAAAATACTGGTACTCAGCTGCATTCGGTTAGACTGGAAGCTGACCCCAACATAGTGGGGCAGATGTTTTTTTTATTAGACAATGGTATACAAGATCATGATTTCCGAGAATCGAGCTGATTAACGTGCCATTGGTAAGGCCTGTCCAGCAGTGGAGAAGCCTGTCTAGCAATAGTGAGGCCTGTCCAGCAATGGAGGCCTGTCCAGTAGTGGAGAGGCCTGACCAGCAGGGGAAACTTGTCCAGCAGGGGAAACTTGTCCAGCAGTGGACAGGCCTGACCAGCAGTGGAGAGACCTGTTCAGCAGGGGAAACCTGTCCAGCGGTGGAGAGGCCTGTCTTGCAGTGGAGAGGCCTGATCAGCAGAGGAGAGGCTTGTCCAGCAGTGGAGGCCTGTCTTGCAGTAGAGAGGCCTGACCAGCAGGGGAAACTTGTCCAGCAGTGGAGAGGCCTGACCAGCAGTGGAGAGGCCTGACCAGCTGTGGAGAGATCTGTCCAGCAGTGGAGGCCTGTCTTGCAGTGGAGAGGCCTGACCAGCAGAGGAGAGGCTTGTCCAGCAGTGGAGGCCTGTCCAGCAGTGGAGGCCTGTCTTGCAGTGGAGAGGCCTGACCAGCAGGGGAAACTTGTCCAGCAGTGGAGGCCTGTCCAGCAGTGGAGAGGCCTGACCAGCAGGGAAAACTTGTCCAGCAGGGGAAACTTGTCCAGCAGTGGAGAGACCTGTCCAGCAGTGGAGAGACCTGTCCAGCAGTGGAGAGACCTGACCAGCAGGGGAAACTTGTCCAGCAGTGGAGGCCTGTCCAGCAGTTGAGAGGCCTGACCAGCAGTGGAGAGACCTGTCCAGCAGTGGAGAGGCCTGACCAGCAGTGGAGAGACCTGACCAGCAGGGGAAACTTGTCCAGCAGTGGAGGCCTGTCCAGCAAAGGAGAGGCTTGTCCAGCAGTGGAGGCCTGTCCAGCAGTGGAGAGGCCTGACCAGCAGGGGAAACTTGTCCAGCAGTGGAGAGGCCTGACCAGCAGGGGAAACTTGTCCAGCAGTGGAGGCCTGTCCAGCAAAGGAGAGGCTTGTCCAGCAGTGGAGGCCTGTCCAGCAGTGGAGAGGCCTGACCAGCAGGGGAAACTTGTCCAGCAGTGGAGAGGCCTGACCAGCAGGGGAAACTTGTCCAGTAGGGGAAACCTGTCCAGCAGTGGAGAGGCGTGACCAGCAGGGGAAACTTGTCCAGCAGTGGAGAGGCCTGACTAGCAGTGGAGGCCTGACCAGCAGTGGAGGCCTGTCCAGCAGTGGAGGCCTGTCCAGCAGTGGAGAGGCCTGACTAGCAGTGGAGGCCTGACCAGCAGTGGAGGCCTGTCTTGCAGTGGAGAGGCCTGACCAGCAGTGGAGAGACCTGTCCAGCAGTGGAGAGGCCTGACCAGCAGGGGAAACTTATCCAGTAGGGGAAACTTGTCCAGCAGTGGAGAGGCCTGACCAGCAGTGGAGAGACCTGTCCAGCAGTGGAGAGACCTGACCAGCAGGGGAAACTTGTCCAGCAGTGGAGGCCTGTCCAGCAGTGGAGAGGCCTGTCCAGCAGTGGAGAGATCTGTCCAGCAGTGGAGAGGCCTGACCAGCAGAGGAGAGGCTTGTCCAGCAGTGGAGGCCTGACCAGCAGAGGAGAGGCTTGTCCAGCAGTGAGTAGAAATCCCGAGTAACAGGGGGCGAGTGTACAAATAAATAAAAAACAAGTTTGGTACGTCGTTACTTATATTTATTTATGAAAGATCTTTTATAATAATATAAAACTTATACTAAATTATAAATTTAAGCCGCAACGCCATCTTGAACCTCATCATCTGAAAAAAGAAATTACTTTACTTTACTCTTTGTTTGGGAAATATTTTTGTGCCTATTTGGCCACAGTAATATTTTACTTAAAAAACGTATGTGTAAAAACGTTTACAAAAAGTGTACAAAGGTACACTTCTTGTGTACCGGAAAGCACCTCAACCCGTTTATCCAGGGCATGGTCTGGCATTCCGGGAGTGACACATGCTTACGTCACTATCCAGTTGCCACTTTATTGCAACAAAACACGAATTATGGAAACATTTTCAGTCACCATTCTGTTAAAAAATATATATAAAGCATTTAAATTGTCGTTTCGTTTTTCTAATCTAACGAAACAATTAAATTTAAACATATACCAAAGTAATTGTTAATTTAAACCTCATTGTTTTATCGGATTCGCACAGGTAATAAAGGCGGTTGGGGAGTTATTATTACACACTACTGGTAACACAGCGGTGATGACGTAGGCTTGTGTCACCCACGTGACCACTGTGTCTCGGAATGCTATACCTGGCGAAGTATATTATTATACCATGGTCCAGGGTGTCATTCCTAGATCTTTGACAGTCATTGCGGGTAGTCAGGAGCCCAGTTTGACAACTAGTCTTACCAAGAGGTATCGTGTTACCTTAACTGGGTTGTGGAGGTCAGATAGACATTCGCTCTATGTTAAAATACTGGTGTTCAGCTGCATTCGGTTAGACTGGAAGCTGACCCTTGGAAAAAAGCTAGGCATAGACTGGGTTACCTTTGTCGTCAGTGTCCATAGCTTCCGTAGCCTCCTGGTAAGCCGGCGCGAGTGGTGAAACTACCACGCCGTCCCAGACTGTGATTTCAGTGGAGATGTCCTTGCCACCTTCGAAGGCCTGGAGCCCTAGCACGTAGCGGTGACCGCCGCGGGCTACGACTCGGAGTAGACTATAGATAGAAACAAAAATATTATTCACGCTCAATTGATATTTTTCCTAATTTTTACCGTCAGAAAATTCTCTGAAACTCGGCTGACGTGTTAAGCAAGCGCCAATAGCATTTCTGTCTTCAAGGAACAGGGTGTAAAGTTCACTCCATCCGCCATAGAAAAGGGAGGGTTCTCCGACCAGACGGGTGTCGTGTGTGGTGGGCAACTGCCCGACGATTGATGTCGGGACGTTGTATACAGGTTCAAATTAAATTAGCTAGCGAAACTCCGCAGACGTGATGGGTATCGATATTTAATCGTGATAAAACAAAAAAATTATGAATACGATAAAAAAAAATCTGGGGTCTTAGACCGCACTTGGTTGGTGTATTCACACGAAAAATCTGTTATTTTTTGTGTAAACTTCACAGACGTGATGGGTTTCTAAGTCTAAACACAATAAAAAAATAAAAAAACAGATTTTCTCAACTCAAAACTTCAAGTAACAAAACTACAAGCGGTCGTTGACCCCCCAAAAAAACCTAAAAATTTTTTTTTTCTTGTTTAGATATCGATACCCATCATGTATGCAAAGTTCCGCTAGCTAATTTAATTTGACCCTATATAATGCTAGTCGCGCGGTAAACTCTGCTTGCGCGATGCAGGATTTTGTGTGACGTCAGTGTGATGCGTAGTTCGCATTTGGCGTTGTAGATGCCGCCACACAACTACCAAAAGGGCATTGATATATTAAAAATACCCTATTTTTTACAAAACATCCAACGAATTTAAACGAGCTGCACGCTCTTGATTCTGGTTGAAAAAAAAAAAGGAAAACATCCGGATTGAAGAGAGAAACCTCTTGCTTTTATCAAGACGGTTGAAGGTTGTCATACAAAAAAAAGGCCCTATGAGGCTGGTGACCAATTTAGCTTGAAGATTGACATAAGGACAAATCGTCTCTGGTAGTTAATACTCTTGCGGTTTTTTCAATAACCGGGTTTTATTAATACTCACGTCTGAGCTGTAGCAGCAGCCAAATCCTGCGCAGCGAGATCTAACGCAGTGTGTGCACGAGCGTGGGCCGCCTCACACGGGTCCGCGAGACCCGCACAGCCGGGGAGGAACAGACCTCCTGCTAGGAGTGAGAGGGCTCGCCTGCGGGAGAAAATATAATAGTTTTAATATAGCATCTAAATTGCTTGAGGGGGTAGGAAACAGTGTATTGCATTCAAAAACAAAATAATTTTATTTTACATAGACCTACATGGGCACTTATGAAACGTCAGAAGCTAGGTGCACGGTTCCAATTGGTCGTTTCCTATAGAGAAGAGCCGGCAAGAAGCTATACGGTTACTCTTTTAAAAATAATTTTCTTTTACAATGTTTTCAAATTACAGTGTTAATAGGTATGGGAGGACAGTGTAGGCCTGTCAACAAGTACCAGGTACTTAACAAAATAGAAAATGGTCTACAAATCTACAGTCTACAAGTTAGGCCTACAACATTCTCACATTCACAAAATATAAAAGACAAATAAATTAATAAAAATAAAAGCCTATTTAAACCAAATGACATGATTGCCATTACAACTGTAACAAATCTGAATTAATATCGTGCCTACAAAAGCTATTAGGAAAGTATTATGTGTGTCCCAGCAGTGGGAACATTATTAGCCTATACTGTTCCCACTGCTGGGACACAGGCCTCCTCTCTGCGGGTATCGTGTTATCCAGTAACAGTGTTGTGGAGGTCAGATAGGCAGTCACTCCATGTAAAATACTGGTATTGAGCGGCATCTGGTAAGACTGGAAGCTGACCCGAACATTATCTGACTATCAATTGGGGTTATATAATTCAATCGTGATTCGAAAGACACGTGGCGCCATCTATTATCATAAGAACGTTGTTGTTGTTTTCTAAAGAAACAGTACTTTTTTTTCGGGATGATAGGTACCCTATGTCCGTTTCTGTACATCTGACAAAGTATATGCAAAATTTCAGGATGATCGGTTCAGTGGTTTAGGCGTGAAAAGGTAACAAACAAACAAACTTACTTTCGCATTTATAATATTAGTTAGGATAGTTAGGAAGTTGGGATTAGGATAATTGGTGTGTTTCTTCTATGCGGTTTTTTCCATTTGCATAAGCCATTGACATAAGGTTTAAATTGCTAAAACTTACGCTATACGTGAGTTCATCAGATCATTAGAATAGAATAGAATGAAGCATCATCATTTCATGTTGTTGTCATTTGCCAGTGTCGCAAAGCATTACGCAATGTGTATTATTGTCTTTGGTCTTTGGACATCAAGCAATAGACAACATTGTCAAACTTCTAACGTTTTGAGTACGAGGCTTTTGGCTACTTTTTATTAGTGTAAGTATTTTGTCTCTAATAGTTTTTTTTTTTTTTGTAATTTGCGTCGTGTTTGTGCAGAATAAACAATATTTTTTTCTATACTATTAAATATGTTAATTACCTGAAAGCCACATTAATAGGCAGAGCCTGTCGAGCCGGATTGTTCATAATGCAGTGATGAGCTAGCAGGTCGATCATCCACGGGGTCAGGGGTTCGAGTCCCGAGTGACGCTGGCACATGTCGCGGAGGAGGCGGATTAGTACCTGTGGGCAATAAATATAAAATAGAAAGTTTATTTTGGACTTGTACATCCTGCAGCGTGACCTTTGGCTATCAAAGCTGGGCACAAGATCAAGAAGTTAAAATTTTCAGTAATGTATTAACTTATTGTTAACAGACTAACAATTATATGTTTTTCTTCATGTATTTATTTATTTAGTATAATCAGCCTATAAAGTTCCCACTGCTGGGACACAGGCCTCTTCTGTGAGAGGGAGTGGGCTGTAATCCACCACGCGGGCCCAGTGCGGGTTGGTAGATGTCACATGTCTTCGAATTTTGGTTCTAGGACATGCCGGTTTCCTCACGATGTTTTCCTTCACCGCTTTAAGGGCAGTGGTGATGAAATTATTTACACAAAGTAAAGCGCCTGCCTGGATTCGAACCCACGACCTACAACTCGTAAGTCGGGGCCGATACCACTGGGCCACCACTGCTCCCCTATTTATTTATTTTCTTTACTTATATTTTTAAGCTATTGCATAACTTTTATCGCGGGCTTTGAGCGCGGCGACCGAATCAAGAAATTCCGTAACAAAAATATAACCTAACACCCCCCACTCCGCCTACCATGTAGCTCGGCCGAGCGTTCGCTTAACGTGTATGTATATGGTACGACTGTACTTGAATGAATATCAAAGAAAAAAAAATACTGCATAAATAAAAAATAAATAATTATAATTGCATAAGTTGATAAAAAATGCTATGCAATAGCTTTACCGCGGCAGTCCCCGAGTGCCACACGTGTTTTTTTTATTTATATCACTCTTTTCCTAATACTTAATAAAATTGAATGTCTATTCAATAGCTCATACTGTAAGTTGCGTAACACAAGTATAGAATAGAATAGAATACTCTTTATTATGTACACCATAAAAATTACAGATCTAAATGTAGACATTTTACACAGGGTGACACAATGGGCGGTCTTATCGCTAAAAGCGATCTTTTACAGACAACAAGTGCATTTTTACTTTTTTAAATGTTGATAGAAATAATATTATTTCATTTCTTAAATTACAATAGTATTTACAATTAAAATATACTAACCTAACCTAATTTACTTAAATGGAAATTCCCTAAAGACCAAATGTAAACGTATTTTTGAGTTATTGAAATAGACATTTTCATTTGTGATTTGATAAACTTCCGTTAACTTTCCGTAAGTCCATTATTCGTTAATTAACCTTTTCACCGCCACGGACTTCAATAGAAGTTCAGCTGCCTTGAATTTTAGTTAGATTTACATGTTTTAATGGCACGTACGCCTTTAAAACAAAATAAGTGTGTCCTTTAGAAATTGATTTTATTTTAAAGGCGTACGTGCCATTAAAACATGTAAATCTAACTAAAATTTCAAGGCAGCTGAACTTCTATTGAAGTCCGTGGCGGTGAAAAGGTTAAGTACCTAATATTTGCCAAAAGTGTTCAGCACGCGGACCGCGCTGAGCCGCGAAAAACACGTTCTGACAATCTCCAAATTAATATTATTAAAACTCTAATCATACAACCTTCTTTTATTATTTTTTATGTCATACCTAATCTTCCATAGCTCATACCAATTTTTTTGAATAAGTCTACCATTAACACAACGACATAGATGCAATTTCTATCACGAGTTAACGATTAACGTTACCTTCCGTTAAAAGACGATTTCAAAACGATTCGTTTTACGACACAGTTGGCGCAGTGGTTAAGCGATTGACTGCTGCGCTGCGTCTCGCGGGTTTGATTCCCACACGGAACAAATATTTGTATGACCTACAATTAGTTGTTCCGGGTCTAGCTGTTTGTGTATGTGAGTTTGAATGTTTGTAAATGCACCCACAATACAGGAGAAAGTCCTAGAGTGGGGCAAAGTTTAAAAAAAAAACTTCCGAAATTAACGCTTTAAGGTTAACGAAGTTAACTTTTTAGTAACGGATTAGCGATTAACGAGTCGATCGCCATGTTCCGCAACATGTCCCTCAGCAACTACGTGGAATGTCCCGAGACATGTCGCGGAACATTTTACAGGCCACACTTGGGAGCTAGCAACATGTTTCGCGTCACTTAAATGCGTCTTAAGATGTCGCGCGGCATGTTGGGGGACATTTTGTTTCCTAGCGTATTTCCGGCTTAACTGACCTTGATAGAGGAATGATGAGCGTTCTCCTCGAACCAACGGCTGTGACGGATAGCAGCCAGGTGACTGCTGATGATCTTGTACTCTAGATGTACCTGTTGACAGATAAATTGATTTTAAATGTTCCCACTGCTGGGACACAGGCCTCCTCTCTAGAAGAGGCAGTGGGTCTTAATCCCCCACCCAGACACAGTGCGGGTTGGCGGATATCTACATGTCTTTGAATTTTTGGTTCTAGGACATGCCGGTTTCCTCACGATGTTTTCTTTCACCGTTTTGAGGGCAACGGTGATGAAATTATTAATATGGCAAGGGATCATCGACACCTTTTGACATTTGTCATCCTAGAAGCATCGCAGGAAGCTGTAATGTCTCATGTTTCTGTAACGACCAGGGATCGGACATTCGGATGCATATTTAACAAAAGTACATTATTTGCTACGAAAGTAGGGAAGCGCCTTCTTAAAATATTTTATTTTTGTAAGAAAATATTACTTGATGCCAGGAACAGTGGAAATGCATAACCAGTTGGGTGTATAGTATGGAAGCGACTTCTAAAACAATATTTATAAAAAAAAAAAAACCCCGGGATTCTTGGATTGTGTAACTATTCAGATGCATATTTATTTAAAATTAATGTTTAACACCTGTTGCAAATATGTGTATGTAGGGTGTAAAAGGAGGGGTGGTCTCAAACTCAAAGCATTTATTTAAAATACACTAATTACAGGCACTTTTGAATTGTCAAGCGGTCGGTCAGTCAGAAAGATGAAGCTAGTTGCCCATTCCAAAGCGTAGTAGGTACCTATTGAGAAGAACGGGCAAGAAACTCCATGGACACTCTTTTTAAATCAAGATATTACAAAATCCTGGGTACATTATTCTTGTTGCTTCTATATGCGAGAACAATGAAAAAAAAATATAAAGAAACAATTCAAAATATAAGATTAATAATAAAAATAAGCGGTGGCAGTTAAGAGATGACCAGTCTCAACTGACGGCGCCCGTTCACGAACATGACGCGTGGATCAGCACCATCCAGCTTAACCATTTTGTAGGGAACCGAATGATCCAACACACTTTATAATCCACTTTATAATCTCAGTCTCAGTCTGTCCAAAAGTACCTGTAATTATCCTAAATTTTCTACTAGTTTTTGACATTGATTGTCGCTGAGATTCCGTGGCTCGGAAAGCACGTTAACCCGTTGGTCCCGGCTGTCATTCGTGGATCTTTGACAGTCGCTACGGGTAGTCAGAAGCCCGAAAGTCTAACAACCAGTCTTACCAAGGGGTATCATGTTACCCAGTAACTGGATTGCGGAGGTCAGAGAGGCAGTTGCTTCATGTAAAATACTGGTATCCAGTTGCACTTGGTAGAGACTGGAAACCAGCCAGAATACAGTTGTGGAAAGGCTTCGCATGATGCAGGTTACTCTACCTCAGGCTCCAGCTTCCTAAGGTTCTGGTGTAGCGTGGTGATGAGCACGCGCACGGCTGCGGTAGGAGCCGTGACCGTGAACCCGCGCTCGTGGCACGCTGTCGTCACGGATGTGCTGGGAGTCTCAGCTCGCATTAACTTGTTGAGTTCTTCGTTGACCTGAAAAAATATATTTTTATAAGTGAACAGCAGCCACATTACTGCTGCGTTCAAAAACGGGTATAAAAGATGTAGACAAGAAGGTTGCCATGCTCAAATGGAATTGGGCGGGTCACATCAGCCGCATGCACGATGACCGCTGGACAAAAGTGTCCACACAATGGGTGTCCGAAGATGGAAGGCGTCGCCAAGGTTGGCCCAGAAAGCGGAGGCGAAAAGAACTGGTTGCATAAGTTTGTAAAAATTTGTAGTAAAATCTCTATGGCTGTACTGTTTTTAACTGGCTGGTTTTGATACCATTAAAAAGATGACATTAAAAAAATAAAAAGTAAAAACGATTTCCCTCCATTTTTCCGGGAATTTTGATGTCAAAGATGCAGCTCGCTCTGGTCGCCCTGTTACGGATAAAGTTGATGCCATTTTATAAAAAGTGGAGCAAGGTCGGCATATTAATAGTTACGGCATCGCTGAAGAGTTAGGGGTTGACCACAAAACAGTTTTGACTCATTTGAAAAAGTCTGGGTATATAAAAATGCTCGATATTTGGGTGCCACACGAGCTCTTAGGCTTTAATTTGTATATAAATTACGGAAAAAAAATCCCCGACAAAATCCATTATGTTGAAAATATTACAATGATGATAAAATATAAAATAATATTTAAAATTGATTACGCATTTAAAATGTAACAATATCACTTATAATTATAATTATGTCACTTATTCAGTAACAATAATTTAAATAATCACCAACATTGCTTTTAAATTTAAAATTCATTATTCAGTATAAAAAAAAACAAATATTTAAACGTAAATGATAATTCACAAGTCATTTAATTGTGGCTATCTTACCTTAAGGCTCAATTTCACCAAACTCTGTTAGATATTAAGGCCCAATTTCACCAAACTCTGTGAGATATTAAGGCCCAATTTCACCAAACTCTGTTAAACTTTAAATGTCATTCCGATTATCATACCTTATTAGACAGGCCTTCCACAGCCTCTTTAGTAGGCAAAGTCTTCATGATGCACACAATATCAGCTACATTCTTACCAGCCATCATAGTGCCTTTCTTGTAGGACCCGACTTGACGAACCTCCTCCAATTGCTGTTAAAAAAATATTGAAAATGAAGATAGTTTTATAATGATTGGTTCACGACAGTTAACAGATAAGTGCCCGGTTTCTGAGGTCCATAGAAAGAAAGAGATAGATAGTATACTCATTATTGCACACCTAATATAGAGGGTCAAATTAAATTATTTAGCGAAACTCCGCATACGGTGACAGGGTACGAAAAAATAAATGTTTTAAATGTTTTTTTTTGCGGTCGACCGCTGGGATTGTAGTAACTAAAGAATTTTGTTTTTGTTGGTATATTTGCGTGTGCTAGCTGTTCATATAGCAAATAATTTAATTTTATGTTTTGTGTTTCGTAATGTTAATTACTTATTGTTGTATAGAATCAAGTTCTAACTGAACAGACAGCTGTGCTGCTGAGGAGTTTGTTGCGCGACTTCTCCCCAGCTAAAGCACTAGGAACTGGTGAAGGGCGGGCGTTTTGGAGGACTATCTTACGTAATGATGACGTTCAAAAAGTGCTGATTCTCAGCCTAGTTTAAATAAATGCCTTTTTTATTTTTATTGAGTTTATATTTTCTTTTACTGTTTTGTCGTGTTTAAATATCGATACTTACCCATCACCTTTGTGAAGTTAAAAAAAAAAAAACAAACTGATTTTTAAAGTGATATTTCAAGTACTTAACCAAACTACCAGCGGTCGTTGACCCCAAAAAAGTCATCAATAATTTTTTCTTTTGTTTTATCATGTTAAGATATCCCATCACAACTTCGCTAGCTAATTTAAATGACCCTGTATAAGAAAAGTATACTTAATAAAATGCTGCAGAGATACTAATTAGCTATTGATTCAACAAAGTTATCTTTTTAAGCAAAGTTCTTATGACAGAGTGTTGTCAAAGTAAGGAACCAATACCACTATCAAATAGATTAAAATAGACTTAAGAATACCTCAGAAACCGTACGTAATGCCAGTCCCTCACATTTGCACGAATATGTGTACCCAGTATAGGGCAAAATCCGCCAAAGATTATGCAAAATTTCTAACCGACTTATATAAAAAAAGAAAGTTCTTATTTTTCGTACAATGTCTGGATGTTTTCGCGCATGTGAGTGACCAGGAAAGTCATGCAAAGCAGACAAATACCACAAGAACTAGAAAATTTACTGATTTTAAACATTTAACAAACTGATTATTAGTATAAATTGATTTAATTTGAAGATACATAGAAGATGTTCGAAAAAAATGCTGTACCTCCGACTTATCCTGAAGAGGACAGCATAACATTAAAATTATAAATATTAAAAATGTTAACAACTTTTGTTAATGCAAGCAAGTTAAGTTGTTTGTAGCGGTATTTACATCGCCACATGCGAGCTACACGTCACACTGACGTCACGCAAAATCCTGCATCGCGCAAGCAGAGTTTTCCACGCAACTAGGATATATATAACGTCCCGACATCAATCGTCGGGCAGTTGCCCACCAGACACAACACCCGTCTGGTCGGAGGATCCTCCCTTTTCTATGGAGGTTTGAGTGAACTTTACACCCTGTACCTCATACCTCTATATGTTTATCAAATATTATATATAATAGAAGTATATTTAAATATTACATTATTATTGGGACTTAAAACATAACTGGCGAAATGTGTGTGTACTATAGATACACCTCTGTCAACCCTTCCGGGAAACAAAGCGTGATTTTATGTGTATACAAATATTATTTACCCTTAAATATTTATCGAAATTAATCAAATGTAAAAAACCGGCCAAATGCGAGTCGGACTCGCGCTCGTTCCGTACCATTATCTTTAAAAACGGCAAAAACATAGTGTCTGTTGTATGGGAGCCCCCTTAAATATTTATTTTATTTTGTTTTTTAGTATTTGTTGTTATAGCGGCAACAGAAATACATCATCTGTGAAAATTTCAACTGTCTAACTATCACGGTTCATGAGATAGAGCCTGGTGACAGACGGACAGACACACGGACGGACAGCGGAGTCTTAGTAATAGGGTCCCGTTTTACCCTTTGGGTACGGAACGCTAAAAATGGATTCATTAGTGAACCAATCCAACGATAAATGAACATCTTATGATCTTTTTATTTTTCATCTTTGAATCCTTTGGTGGCGAGTGCCGAATTCCAATATGGTTCAGAATCACTGTTATTATTGCGTCCCATGTCATAGAAGTATTAAATGAGCCTTACTCATGACAGTTTTGCCTAGCCTTGCCAGAAATACAGGCGTAATGTTCCAACATCATAAAACCAGCACTGTGGCTCTGTTTTGCATAGGGTCACAGCACTATACCAAGTGATGGCCGTTTTGCGTGGATTTAACGCATATTTTCCCCCAACTTATATTATTTTGTGTTAGTGTTTTTTCTTTGTGTAATTTTTTACCGATAAACTTATTTTCTTTTCATCCTTTCTTCTTCTTAATACTTACAGCAGCAGCGAAGTCACCAGGAGCAACAACCAGGTTGTCGAGGACTGTCTGTAATTTTGTAACCAGACTTAGGACTGCTGATTGCTCAGCGGGCGTCGGGCAAAGCTCCGTATGCCTTTTGAGGAGGGCCTGTAAATAAATTATTTAATTTATAAATAATTTTGTTATGAAGTCTGATGACGATTTTGTATTGATCTCCTTGTTTTGATATTTTATTAATCTATCAGTAATGTCGTGATAGCTGTCCACAATATAAATTTATTTCAAATAGGCACATAAAAGGCACTTTTGAACATCAAAATTTACAAGAAAATAGAATTGATTCTAATTGCCCCTTCCAAAAGGTAGTTTCGTATGGAGAAGAATGAGCACGAAACTCCACTGTTTACTCTTTTAAAATGTTTTACAATATGTTGTATATGTTAATTTATAATTATATGAGAAGACGATGCACCTAGAATAAAATTACTATACCACAAAAGGTAAATAGAATTAAATATAAAGCAATGACAGGTAAATTAATTATGTGATACATGCTGCTCACATATTTACAAACATTGGAAAGTAGATAATTTTTCTAAAATTCTATCAAGTAATAATTTAGTGAGTGAGTTAATTATAATGGCTACAATTTAAATGCTCACCAAAATAATTTTTAGTAAGTACCAAGTAAAATATGTTAACTTTAAATTAAATAAACCCACTCTATCTCTCTCTAAGCTGCCTAAAGAACAACGTTTTAAGTTCCAAAATAATTATATACACATTAGAATAATTGTTCATATTGTATTTATATTCTTTTTGCCTACCAAAATGGATAAATGCTTACCAAATCTTGTTTTAAGTTGCTCACCAAAAATAAGTTTGCTTCAAAATGCAAGGGTGGGATAGGATGCAAGAGCGAGCGAAGCGCGCTCGGGACTTGGGGCACCCCGACTCGGACAGGTTAGGTAAGGTAAGAAGAGGATGGTGGCTCAATCAACTATGCCTTATAAATAAAAAAGGAAAATAGTTTCATTTCTACAATACTTTATGAAACGCAATTTGGTGAGCATATTTTATCCATTCTGGTGGACACAATTTGGTGAGTATTTCGAATTTTTTCGTAGTACAATAGGTACTTTTCTGATAGGCGTTTAAACACAAGCCAATTATAATTATGTTAAACTAGCCAGTAGTGTACCTATTGTAAATTATAAACTGTTAATAACTTAGTATTTTAGATAATAATTATTAATCTTAAAATTGTGATAATTTGGACTGTAATACTGTCTGAAATAAAATATTAAGATATTGTTTATTTATTTATGGCTAAAGGGGGGACACTTTTAACATCACCAGCCTTTGATTTCCAACAGTCAGATGTTTCCCTGGTTGGTAATATGAAGTAGATTAAAACAGTCGAGAGGAGTCACGGGTTACAGTCCGCGAGGTCTAAGCTGAGCTTTGCATTTGGGTGAGTGTTTGCATTTGTGTGAGGTCTGCGGCGGAGTTGGGTCGCGCGAGAGACGCACCGCGCCTCAGGCCGATTGCCAAAAAGCAGTATAAAACAGTTTAAAGCAAGCAAAGGACGAGTCGCGCTTTAGGCCGACATCACACCTACACTATTTCTAAGTGCACTCACACAAATGCAAAACTCAGCTTAGACCTCGCTGTCTGTACCCGTTTGGAATGAAGTGCCTTTTTCTTTTGCACACCTGGCGAATGAGAGCTAGTAACTTTTGTTTGGTAACAGGTGTTGTGATGGTAAAAATGTTACAGTTTTATTTTTGTTCAGCTCTCCTTGGCCAGAGTAATGTGCGATAAGGAAGTGTATTCCAATAATATTTTGTTTGCTTTATCCCACCTATTGTAGGTACAGTTTTTTTACCGTAAGAAGCGATCCGTGCTTTACTTGTGGTTACCAAGTGCACAAACACACTGTGAATGTGTGTGTAAGGGCAGGAGCTCTCGGTACCGTTCGAGACAATGGTGAAGTCAAATGGTGTGTGTGTTTTATGTGCTGACCAGTGATGCTAATCATCTGTACACACCCATTCATAGCATGTTTGTACACTTGGTTACCACAAGTAAAGCGTGCGTTGCTTCGTGAGATAAAAATACTATGTATTTAAATGTCTTTGTTTTGTTTCCATTGTTGTGGGCGCTTACCACCCAACATGTCAGGACACAAACGCCCCTTTTATATTAAAGTTGAAAATGCAAAGAGGTTGGGAGTTGAAATTCTATAAAACCAGATTACCAGACCAAAACCATAAACTAGTTGCGAAGAAGGACTAAAAACGTTTAAAATAAAACAATGTACTTACAAGAGAAAATGTTTTTTTCATCATTATGCTGTTTCAAATACAGCAATTTTTATTTGTTGGTCCTGTTTGCATTTAATAGCAGTCTAGTTATAATCTATGCCAATTACAAGGAAGAATTCACAAAACATAACCCAAAAACGTAGTAAAACTAACTTTCTAGTACTTTACATGTTTTCATTCCTGTTTATTTACTAACAACCTTCAACACTCAAAGCCAAATAAACGTAAAAATACTACCAATATGAAGGAGGAGGTTGTGGAGGTCAGATAGGCAGTCGCTCCATGTAAAATACTGGTATACAGCTGCATCCGGTTAGAATGGAAGCTGACCCCAACTCAGTTGGAAAAAGGCTAGGCAAATTATGATGATGACTACCAATTAGACAAGATGCAAAATATACCTGTGTCAGGGCAGTATCGTCCGGCGCTGGCTTGCATCGTGGGAAGGCCGGTTCAGCAAGTATGAGGTCGAAAGGGGGCCGTAGCATCAAAACGCGAGGTCTATTGAATGGGGGCCGCCCCATACCACCGCGGACACCCATACCGCGGCCTCCACGACCGGTTCCTCGTACCATATTCAGTTTGACACGGGAAAAACTCACAAATTACCAGAGAATTTGTTTTGTTAGGTTAGCTTGGTATGTTACACCCACTCTGTACACTTGAATTATAGTTGTAGATATTGTTTTATTCGCTGTGGTAGCGTAATTATCGTGTCTTGTTATTTATTCCAGTTTAGTAATTGTATTTTTTGGTTAATAGGCGAATTTGAAACAAAGATGGTAGCCGACAGACGCGGTTTCACTTCATTAATCACTCATTCCGTCATTCGTGACACAATGCTTTTTAAAATATTCTATGACGTGCAAAAGGTGAAATTTCGGATACTTGGACTTTCAGCCATTATTTTATAACTTAAGTGCCAAATTTTGTTTGGTTGGTGAGTGTACGAGTGTGCCATTGCACTAATAATTTCAACGAACTAATTAATTATACATTTATCCAGTCGCACTTTTATGCACAATAATATTACAGTTAAATTTTCCGCCACTGCCACATCTGAACAATGCATAATTTAAGTTTACCTATCGATAAGAAGGATGTAGTTTCTATTAAAATTCTTGATTACATTATAATCAGGGAACACTGTTTTTGATAACTGTGTCTATTGTATATTATTTGCCGCCACCATTGACATCTTGCAGCTAAACTCAGTTGGGCGATGTGCGTACCTATGTCTTCTCACCGAAGATTATGCTGTAATAACGAGATTCTTTAATTTCCTCCAGTATTCTATTCCGTCACACGTTGTTTCACTTATGTAAGTGGCGTTCGCTTCAGTGGTGTCGAGGTGCAGTTTTACATATTATGTGACACTCAGCACGGTTTCCGGAGAGGGCGCAACACTGTCTCTGCCTTGTTAGGATTTTCAGATTATATTAATGACTGTTTAGATTCTGGCAAACAAATTATAGCGCTATTCATTGATTATAAAAAAGCGTTTGATACTTTAGACCATGAGATCTTATTACAGGCAATGGACGAATGCGGAATACGCGGCCCCACAAATGATTGGTTTAAGAACTACCTCACTAATAGGAAAATAAGCACAATTATATCCCGTGTGGCTGGGAAAGAGGCGGATGTCGAATTGGGTGTGCCTACTGGATCGGTGTACGGCCCTGTAGGGTATATAATGCATGTGAACAGTGTATCAAATGTCGTACGTAATTGTGAGGTGTTCATGTACGCTGACGATATGTGTCTTGTTTACGCCTCCAAAGATATGGCTGAGGTACAAAAGTGTATTCAAGGTGACTTTGAAAATATTAACAAATGGGCACACGACAATGGAATTTTATTAAATCTCTCAAAAACTAAATGTATGCATATACACTCGCCATATAATCGAAATGCTAAATCTGTAAATAATGAGTATCTCACAGTGATAGGACATACATACGAATGTTTGCATAGAAATAAATGTAATTGTAACTGTGCAAAATTGGAGTACGTAGATAAATTTAAATAATAGGTCTTTACCTATGAAATTGCCGTTTTGTATGAAAAAATTTAAACGAATTTTTTTCATGAATTTTTTATTTGTATTAATCGAAGTAATCACCCATGCAATCAATGCATCTTTGCCATCGCAGTGGCAGTTTATTGATGCCCTTCTTAAAGAAATCAGCTGGACGGGAGGCAACAAATTCTTCAAAGGCATTTTGTACTGCCTCTCGGGTATTAATTTTTTTTCCCGCCAAGAAGTTATCCAAATTCTGGAAAAAGTAGTAGTCTGTAGGCGCAAGGTCTGGTGAGTAGGGCGGATGACGGAGAGCTTCCAACCCCAGTTCTTGCAACTTGGAGACCGTCTGCTGTGCAGTATGAGGTCGCGCGTTGTCGTGCAGGAGCAGCGGAGACGAGCGATTGACCAATGCTGGTTGGAGATGCGCCAGCTTCTCCATCATTGTGTTCAGTTCTTCACAGTACACATCTGCAGTAATGCTCACCCCGTTTGGTAAGAAGCTGTGATGAATCACACCGGCGCTAGACCACCAAACAGTGACCATCACTTTTCTAGGGGTAAGTTTTCGTTTAGGGCATTGTTTAGGTGCTGAACCAGGATCCAACCAACTTGCTGAGCGCTTACGGTTATCAAACAGAATCCATTTTTCATCGCAGGTAACAATGCGGTTCAAAATTCCTTCATTTGTGTGTCTGTTGAGCAGTGCAAGGCACGTCTCGACGCGTACTTCGCGCTGGCGATCATTGAGTTCGTGGGGCACCCATTTGTCAAGCTTTTTTACCTTGCCAATTTGACGCAAATGGACCAATATTGTTTTGACGCTAACGTCGAAAGCTGCTGCTAATTCAGCCGTAGATTGTGTATCATCAGCTTCCACAATCGCCTTTAATTCGTCATTGTCGACCAAAGTCTTCGGACGACCGCGAGGTTCATTTTTCAGGTCGAAATTTCCAGAACGGAAGCGAGCAAACCAATAACAGGTGGTGCGTTGGTTTGTAGAGTTAGCTCCGTAAACGTCGTTGATGTTGCGTGCCGCTTGTGCCGCGTTGCTGCCACGACGGTACTCATATTCCATAATTACTCGAATTTTTAACGTATCCATGATGACGAAAAAGATTGAAATGCGATGAAAATGTAACACTAATCAATAAAGAAATGACTACTTTTAGAAAAAAAAATCCATGTTTTTAAAATAAAATTAATTTGAAATTAGAATTCATAGCCAAACAAAAATTATTTTGATTTGAAATGGCCAGTACTGCAGAACGGCAATTTCATAGGTAAAGACCTAATATTTAGGTCTAACAATAGATAAGAACTTTAATTGGAAATTACACGTAAATGACATTTGCAATAGGCTAAGATCTGTGCTAAGTAAGTTTTACCAATTAAAAAATGTATTGAACAAACAGACGTTAAGAATTGTGTATTTCGCACTTGCCGATTCGCTGTTAAGCTATGGACTCCTTGTGTACGGGCGAACTTTTATTACATATTTAAGAGATGTTAAAGACTTACAAATAAGACTGATGAAGTTTCTGGTCAGTCAAAATGTTAAAGATAAGTGCAACAAAGAGTATGATAAGCTATTTCCCATCTGTAAAGTTTTACCCGTGGATAAAAAAGTAGATTATTTGGTAGGTCTGCAATATTATTATAATGAAGAGTATAAAGTTAATCACAGAGTACTTTATACTTGAAGTTAATGTTAAAAACAAGTACAACACACGTAGGGTTAGAGAGAACAAATTGGTTCAACCACAGATAAAAAAAAAATATTATGGTAAGAGAACATCTAAGTATTTGGTACCTAAAGTTTTTAACAAATTAGATTTATTAAGAGAAAAAGTCAAAATTAGTAAAGGATCACTTAAGACAAAATTAAAAAAACATTATACAGGATAGCAAATAGAATTAAAAACATTGTTAATAATTATATAAGTAGTAGGTATGTGCGTAAGGTGGTGCATTGTTATGTAAAAAAGCGCCTCTCGCCATCAAACGTAAAAGTTTGGCGAGTTTAGAATTAAGTAACACCTCTGTATTATAATATCATTCAATAAATAAAAAAATAAAAAAAAGTTACAAGTCTCCAGGGTCGATTCTAAATATTAGAAGAGTTTCTAAAGTTTCCCTCGTTATTATATTTTCACGATCGTTTTCGTTTTCTATTAGTCTCCCATAATCTATATGCCCCCGCAGAGGAATATTTTGCCTTCCATGAAATATTACTGTTTTTATTATAGGTACAAAACGGGCTCTGTTGCACGCCTCATAAGCCAAGCGCGTGAGGTAGTGCTCTACTCTCGCCTTACAAAGAACAAGTAATTCGTTGAGCTAAAAATGTCTCTATTTACTTCATGTCGCACTTGTAGAATAATATTCACACACAAACGTCAAGAAAAACACTAGTTTCAACACTCATGTTATTTTCAAAAGACATTTTGCTATTTAAAACAATGAAAATCTGAACTAATCGAGTCCATATTTTTTAAACGCTTCTGTATTGTCGAAAACTAATTCTTTTCGAAAATCACGGTCTAATTCAATGTAGTTTTTTTTAAATGTTACTCTTCTACTTTTAACCGACTTAAAAAAAAGGAGGAGGTTCTCAATTCGACTGTTTTTTTTTTTTATCTGTCTTTGCTTAGCAGAACTTTCGCGTCTTTGGTTGTGTATTTTCGTTTTTGGCCACCGACTTCCGAAATTAAAGTAATTTTTCACGATTGTTAGTGTTTTTTTTGGAAGTCAGTTGTTTTTTTGTAAAAAAGTTTTTTACTTAAGTAAACCCGTAGAGTTATAAATTCAGAAAAATTTTGCTGAGTAGCTGGATATTACATCTCATCCTCTCTTTTAATCAATTAATTCTCTATTCTCTACATCTTTTATTATTTTTTATAGAATTGAATGAGATTATGAGCAGTGCACTTTTGGATTCTCCAAATTTTTCTCTAATACTTTCCATTCTCTGTCTTGACATTATTGATTTATGACCTCAACTTCGCGGTTGTCTCTTATCGCTAAAATTAATTTTGTTTCTGTTGAACCTTCAACGTGGTACATGAGCTGAGAATGGGTCTCAAGTTCACCATCTTTACCAGTATGTTTGACAAACTTTGTTAGCAGTTCAGTCGCAAGTTTCTTGACGATATTGGATTTCTTTCCTCCAAACATTTTATTATTCACAAAAATTTAACAGTTAATGCAAAGAAGTCCTTTTTTAACTTGTGAGAAAACCAGCCAAAGCCCTCTGTTCAAAATGATTATCATGCACTTGTCTGCGTTCAGCCCATCTTTTCATATTGTGTTCGGAAGTAAGAAAGATATAACCCTTTTCAAGTTTCCTTGGGGCTGTGAGAAGCTTGTATATTATTTATATCATCATTAGGATATCTCGATGACAATAATATCTATACATAAATGATAAATGATTTTATTTCTGTAAGTAAGTTTGAACAAACACTTTTACACGTCAATCATATTTTAAAAACTAGATGAGGTCGGCATTTCCTATCTGACTACTCTGAGAAGAAAGGCCTAAACAAACTCAGAGGTCACAGTCTCTTTTAAAGTCCAGACATAATCTTGGTCAGATCATGTGAAGACCATGTAGATTTGTGTCTGAAATGGTCTTTTGAGGAAAAACCACACAGATTGAGTGGACCTGTCCAGTCAGTGCACGCATTTGTTAGTAATCGTGCAGCTCAACTCAGAACTTAAGGAGCTCAACGATTCGACGAACAATACCAAAAAAAGACATTTGGGTAGGCCACAAAAATTACTCAAACTGCCAGACCATGATTAAAATTAGCTGAGGAGAAAAAAAAAATGCAACAATGACCCACATAGTCTTCACATTCACAGTATTAAAATAATAATCATATATTCAATGTAACCTGAATGCTACTCACATTCACAGACAGTTTTCTCTATATATATATATATATATATAGAGATTACATAAAAGACAAAATTACATAAAAAAACAAAATATCAATAATTTTTACGTTGAAAAAGTTTTGGTTGGTAGGTAACTCACATACAAAACAAAAACGAACTCTAATACAAAATTAATACTTTGTTTTGCATCCACGGGCTCTTCTCACAACTGCCAGGCGATTGGGTATGCTGTTTATTAAGTTTCATAATGCAATGTTGCGGGATATTGGTCCATTCTTCCATAAACGCATTTTTCAGGTCTTGATGTGGAGCTGGGGCGGGGTTTCGATTTCTTACATACCTCCCAAGCTCATCCCAAGTGTGTTCAATTGGATTCAGGCCCGGGCTTCTCGCGGGGCCAGTCCATGCAATTGATGCCAACGTCCTGAAAATACTCATTTACAATTTCAGCTGTATGTGGCCTGACGTTGTCATGCATGACTATTGAATTTTCACCCATAATAATTGAATATGGGCCGACATGCTCATTAAGAATTTCTTCCACATATCTTGCACTAGTTGTCTTTTACAGTTCAAGCAGTACGGTTATGGAATGTCTTGCCCGTGTCGATAAGGCGTGCTCAATCTTTGTCCACTTTTAAAATTCTGGTTAAAAAACACTTCCTCTCTCCTTAAACAACATCATTACATTTAGTTTCCTTGCTCTTGTTTCATGTTTATTATTGTATATATTATATTTAGATAAGTATATGTTTTATGTATGTATGTATTTGTTGTATATGTAAATGGTACACCACTGACTACCTGCATTATTGTCTCTCCTTCTCCCTCGAATCCATCCAAAAGTTGTCTGTAAAAGATCGCTTTTAGCGATAAGACCGCCCATTGTGTCACCCTGTGTAAAATGTCTACATTTATATCTGTAATTTTTATGGTGTACATAGTAAAGAGTATTCTATTCTATTCTATTCTTCTAGCGGAGAACGGAGTTAGTGCTGATAGAAAGTAGTATACTGACTACTCTGAGAAGAAAGGCTGAAACAAACTCAGAGGTCACAGTCTCTTTTAAAGTCCAGACATAATCTTGGTCAGGTCATGCGAAGACCATGCAGATTGGTATCTGAAATGGTCTTTTGAGGAAAGAACCACACAGATTGAGTGGACCTGTCCAGTTAGTGCACGCATTTGTCAGTAATCGTGCAGCTCAACTCAGGAAGTCAGGACTTAAGCAGCTCAACGATTCGACGAACAATACCAAAGAAAGGACATTTGGGTAGGCCGCATAAATTACTCAAACTGCCAGATCATAATTAAAATTAAATTTAAAAAAAAGAAAGCAATTACCCACATAGTCCTCACATTCACAAAAAATAAAATAATAATAATTAATTTAATTTAGTACAAGAACGTACATTTTACGTACATTTATATAGTTTATTTTTGATCAATTTGGAAGTCATACACGCGCGATTCTGACGGACAGGATTTCGGAGCATGTTCGTAACAATAAATCGATCCTCTCGAGCCTTAGTACATCTCGGTCTGCCGGTTCTCGGTCTTCTTATATTCTGCCCAGTTTCTCGGAAACGTTGGACGACTCGCTGCACTGTAGAAAGTGACACGCCTATTCTGCTGTACTTAGCTGACTTATGCCTTCTTCTAACATAGTGACGATACGTATACAATCTGCTGGTGTTAGCGACATGATAGTAATTAAATGATGATGGTGAATGACGACAATGACCGCCTTTTTAACCGACTTCAAAAAAAGGAGGAGGTTCTCAATTCGACTGTATTTTTTTTTTAATGTGTTTTAGCTCAGAACTTTTTTCTGGGTGAACCGATTTTGATGATTCTTTTTTTATTTGAAAGCTGGTGCTTCACATGTGGTCCCATTTAAATTTGATCAAGTACTGACCAGTAGTTTTTGAGTTATCCCTAATAATACGTATTTTTTCCATTTGGTTTATATTGATGATGTTATAATAATTTCCTGTCACGGTTATTTACATATCAAGTAGTGGTATACGAATGTATGTTTGGTACCACAACTAAAAAGCGAAAAATAAAAACTTTTTTGCAAAAAAATAACCGACTTCCAAAAAAAAACGTGAAAAATTACTTTAATTTCGGAAGTCGGTGTCTTTGGTTGTGTATTTTCTTTTTTGGGCACCGACTTCCGAAATAAAAGTTATTTTTCAGGTTTTTTTTTTTTTTGGGTTTTGGTTGTTTTTGTTTTACTCTTTTTAGTTGAGATACCTGCCTCGCACACATTCGTAAACCACTACTTGATATGTAAATAACCGTGACACGAAATTATTGAAACATCATCAATATAAACTAAGTGGAAAAAATACGCAGTATTACGGATAACTCAAAAACTGCTGGTCAGTAGATACTTGATCAAATTTAAATGGGACCACATGTGAAGCACCAGCTTTAAAATAAAAAAGAATAATCCAAATCGGTTTACCCAGAAAAAAGTTCTGAACTAACACACATTTAAAAAAAGGTTCCCTATCCATTTGCATAAAATTTTAAGACCTAATATAACTTAGCATAATTTTGTTTGGCATAATTATATTTTCGCATAATATAATTACGCATAACAGCTTACGCATAATTTTTTTAAGCATAATTTCTCTAACCATAATAATGATTAAGCATAATATTCTAAAGCATAAATTTATTAAGCATAAAGTTCTAAAGCATAACTTTTTTAAGCATAATATCCTAAAGCATACAGCATGCAAGCAAGCATACAGCATGCAAGCAAGCATGCAAGCAAGCATAAAGCATGCAAGCAAGCATGCAAGCAAGCAAGCATGCAAGCAAGCATGCAGAAAACAAGCAAGCAAGCATGCAAGCAAGCATGCAGAAAACAAGCAAGCATGCAAGCAAGCATGCAGCATGCAGCAGGCAAGGTTTCTGTCACGGCTCCGGCGCTGCGGGCCTCCGGCGGCCCCACGCGTGCTAATCGTCGCAGACGGCTTTCGCTCACCACCGCAGCTTCGGCTTGTTGGCCGGCTTTGCCGGCCAGCCTCAGCCGCGGCGGCTCGCTCGCAGCCGCCTGCTCCTCAGCCCGCGGGCCGCCTCGCCCCTACGCGCCTACGCGATTTTAAATTACACTCTAGGGGTAGGACAAACAAGACTACGTGGAGTCGGTTTTGCAGCAATTCGGTTCTGTCACTAACTTTTGTTGCACAGCATATTACATTTTTAACCAACAATATTATGCTAATAGTCATTAGGCCTACTAACGTTATGCGAATCAAATTTATGTCAAAACAAATTAGTCTTTAAGATGATTATGCCAACATAAAATGTATGCCTAAAAAAATTATGCCGAAACAAATTGTGCCAAAATTGTTATGCCGAAGTATATTAGGACAAAGAACAATATGCGAAAAGAAGGGATCCCATAAAGTACAACTACTCGACTTGACTCGACTGACAAATAAATTGCGTGCTGATGGATACGCGGGCGAGCGGTGCGGGCGGCGAGGGCGTGCGGCATGCCCTCCCCTTGCCATGAACCGCGCAGTGCTGGGCCTCCCACGTCGCCAACATGTGGGGGTGCGCGCCCCCCGCGCCCCGCACGTATATATGCTACTGGTGTGGTGAGGGTAGGTCTCTTCCAGTCCAGGCGGCGCTGGCGATTACTGACAACTAGGTAGTTATTTATAAAAACGCTTATGGCAGTCTTCATTAGCACTTACTTATAAAAGTGCTTATGGCAGTCTTCATAATCACTTAAGTAGGTATTTATAAAACCGATTATGTCAGTCTTTATAAGCACTTACTTATAAAAGTGCTTATGGCAGTCTCCATAAGCACGCACGTATGATTGTAAAAGATTTTTAAGAAATTACTCGATCGGACAATGCTTAACACTTATTTAAATCGTAGCCTGAGATATTCTAACAAGATGAAAAAGCGACCTTAAAAAAGGCGGCTAGGATAGATGGGATGCAGAAGGCGGAGAATGGTGTTTTGGCGCCATCTTGTGAGAGGCCTCAGTGAGCTGCTACAGGTTGAGTTGATTGACTTATTGTTGTTAATTTCAGTCACCAAATGCTGTTAGCCTGTTCACTAAAACATCACAGACAAAAATGTTATAAATGTTCATTATTTAGCAATAGATAGGTTAGTGTCATTTGCTGGTCTAAGGACAATAATTCTATACGAAACCAATTTTGAGTAAACAACACCGTAGATTTTCGCTGTTGCAACATTTACAAGTTGCAACCGAATCTCACATCAAAGTATTGATCGTGACCTGCGCAGTGCAGTAGCTGATCTCCTTTGTTGCATAAAGGAGGTCTGATTGTGTTTTGTGCCGCAGTGCGCCAGCCGCCGCCTGCCGTGCATCGAGTTCATCTTGTAGCGTCAACCAGGGTCGGGGCTCTGCATTCCTACATTACCGCGTGTCCCAGCTTTAAAGACCAAGGTATGTGTAAAATTAATCCTTTATTTGCTTAAACGAGACTTGATGGTGTTAAAGTTGAGGCATTGTCTAAATTCGTAAGATAATCTCTTCATAAGATGGTCGTGGCTGCACAAAATATTTGGTGATTGATATTCACTTGCAGTGGGGCAGTGGCGGCCCCGTGGTTTAAAGCATATTCCATCTACCTATTTTATATGTATAATTAGGTAATAATATTCCTACGGCTGGGACACAGGCCCCCTCTCTGCGTGAGAGAGTGGGCGGTAGTTTACAACTCGAGCCCAATGCACCAGTTGGTGGCTGTCAGATATCTTCGATTTCTTTATTATGACATATCAGTTTCCTCACGATGTTTTCGAAGTTAAAAGTGGTCGATTATTATAATAGTCCGGTCAATTTAGACCAAAAAATGAGAGTGAAGTTACATAAAGTCCCAACAAGCTGAATTTCAGTGAAATTGTTCAAAATATAATTATAAACAATGTCTAGAAGTTCCCCATCATTCGCCTGTAAGGAAAAAAAATTATTCAAGGTCAAAGGTCAAAAAAATGAGTTTTTCGCGATTTTCAGCAAAACGGTAAGTTTTATCATAAAAGTACCTCAGACAAAAATTGTAGATCATAAAATTATCTATAAAAAATGTATCAATACTTTTTTTCTTACGAGCCACCGTTTCTGAGATATAACGATTCAAAAAGTTATAAAAGTTGTTATCGTCATAATATGCACACGTTTCCACGCTATCTATGAGGTAGTGTACTTCGCGCGTTTTTTTAACGTGGTTTCCCCAGTAGGCCTACTCCACGGGTCAGTTGTGATCCTGTTTAATGTAAAACTATTGCATAATAATGGAAATTTTCAAAGATTGGGAAAGATAAAAGCGATGTAAATTAAAAAAAAGTGTTGAAGTTTATTCGTCTTATTCGTAAGTTTCAAATTCTTGTTCTTCTTCTTGTTCTTCTTCTCCTGCTTCTTCTTCATCTTCATTTTGGATGCAAGTAAATTGCGTCAATAGCGATGTATCGCATGATACTTCGTCGGAGTCAAACGAATCCTCCATTGTTTGTGATTCAATATTAGAGCACGACCGGCCTTGACAATTTGTGCATGCCAAAGAACAAGACAGTCCGACTTTTTTGCAACCACATTTAGCACTGCATCCCTTTTTGCAGTTGCAAAAAATAGTGTTCAGCAGTTTTTCCGGCGCAGGTGGAAGTAAAGTTTGAACTGGCTCTAATATATTGTTGACCAACTTCCAACCCCAGTCTGTAGGGTCTAGCTGATAACCAAGCCACACTTGAACTTGGTAATATACTCGAAAAAGACGTTGGTGAGCAGCAACTGAGGTTGGAGGAAGACAAGCTAATTGAACTTGTTTTTTATTTTTAGTATTTTTAACGAAACATGCATATCGATGCTTATCTAAACAGGTAGTTTTTTTAGTAGCTCCGTACATAGAAAGAAGAAAGCGGATGCCGTTGGTAATAACTTCTTGTTGAGTTGAATTACTCTTTTTAAAAACTTCAGCACATTGAATTAAATCTTGTTTTTCAAACATTTTGAAAACTGCTGTTTTACCCCTACTGTAAAATGCAGATGTAAATGTGCAGATGCACTTTACAAAAGTAAATAAACTTTTTGATTTAAACATTTAATATATAATATATATAAAATAATAATAATAATATATATATATATTAAATGTTTAAATCAAAAAGTTTATTTACTTTTGTAAAGTGCATCTGCACATTTACATCTGCATTTTACAGTAGGGGTAAAACAGAAGTTTTCAAAATGTTTGAAAAACAAGATTTAATTCAATGTGCTGAAGTTTTTAAAAAGAGTAATTCAACTCAACAAGAAGTTATTACCAACGGCATCCGCTTTCTTCTTTCTATGTACGGAGCTACTAAAAAAACTACCTGTTTAGATAAGCATCGATATGCATGTTTCGTTAAAAATACTAAAAATAAAAAACAAGTTCAATTAGCTTGTCTTCCTCCAACCTCAGTTGCTGCTCACCAACATCTTTTTCGAGTATATTACCAAGTTCAAGTGTGGCTTGGTTATCAGCTAGACCCTACAGACTGGGGTTGGAAGTTGGTCAACAATATATTAGAGCCAGTTCAAACTTTACTTCCACCTGCGCCGGAAAAACTGCTGAACACTATTTTTTGCAACTGCAAAAAGGGATGCAGTGCTAAATGTGGTTGCAAAAAAGTCGGACTGTCTTGTTCTTTGGCATGCACAAATTGTCAAGGCCGGTCGTGCTCTAATATTGAATCACAAACAATGGAGGATTCGTTTGACTCCGACGAAGTATCATGCGATACATCGCTATTGACGCAATTTACTTGCATCCAAAATGAACATGAAGAAGAAGCAGGAGAAGAAGAACAAGAATTTGAAACTTACGAATAAGACGAATAAACTTCAACACTTTTTTTTAATTTACATCGCTTTTATCTTTCCCAATCTTTGAAAATTTCCGTTATTATGCAATAGTTTTACATTAAACAGGATCACAACTGACCCGTGGAGTAGGCCTACTGGGGAAACCACGTTAAAAAAACGCGCGAAGTACACTACCTCATAGGTGGCGTGGAAACGTGTGCATATTATGACGATAACAACTTTTATAACTTTTTGAATCGTTATATCTCAGAAACGGTGGCTCGTAAGAAAAAAAGTATATACATTTTTTATAGATAATTTTATGATCTACAATTTTTGTCTGAGGTACTTTTATGATAAAACTTACCGTTTTGCTGAAAATCGTGAAAAACATTTTTTTTTGACTTTTGACCTTGAATCATTTTTTTTCCTTACAGGGGAATGATGGGGAACTTCTAGACATTGTTTATAATTATGTTTTGAACAATTTCACAGAAATTCAGCTTGTTGGGACTTTATGTAACTTCGAATGTCTAAATTGACCGGACTATAACTGTGTGCGTGCACATATGATTCTTATGCCCCCCTTACAATAATTATACTGCACCCTAATTACGTAACACACTATCTATCACAATCTGAATCATTTTGAAGCCTATTGCTAATCCATTGCTTCATATGTTCGAAAAATTTGTCTGCTCAACAACGTAAATAACACAATGAATGTTGTTGAACTGTC
Organism: Dryobotodes eremita; assembly: GCA_917490735.1. Classification (NCBI taxonomy): domain Eukaryota; kingdom Metazoa; phylum Arthropoda; class Insecta; order Lepidoptera; family Noctuidae; genus Dryobotodes; species Dryobotodes eremita. The sequence goes on along the minus strand of OU823269.1, from coordinate 10,592,676 downwards.
AAAATGAAACCCATTCCTACTGTTAGTGTGTTACGTAATTACCCCTCTGGTCTTCAGCTACTTACAGTGCAAGCCAATTCCTGCATAGTTGGAAAAATGCTAGGCACATGATGAAGATCAAAGTCAAAGTCAAATCATTTATTTCAAATAGGCACATCAAAAGGCACTTTTGAACGTCAAAATTTACAAAAAAATAGAATTGATTCTAGTTGATCATTCATTGTTAATGAGTTAAGTATTGATAAAGAGGGACTCCTCATCAAATATTCATTTGAACCGAATTCATGGATGCTCCTTGCTAAACTTACATCCATTTTTTTTTGGGACTGGTATCGTTAAATAACTTCTCCCGCTCTGGGCGGAGCGGGAGGGAGCGTGTCAGACTTTCACTGACTAAAACCCACCCGTGTTCCTGAGAGGCCTTACAGCCTGGCCACGACTTTTGGCTTAGCGGCAAGCGACGCGGTGTCGGCAGGCGGGCCGTTGTCCATACCATGGTATAATAATATACTTCGCCAGGTATAGCATTCCGAGATACAGTGGTCACGTGGGTGACACAAGCCTACGTCATCACCGCTGTGTTACCAGTAGTGTGTAATAATAACTTCCCTACCGCCTTTATTACTTGTGCGAATCCGATAAAACTCTGAGGTTTTAATTAACAATTACGTTGGTATATGTTTAAATTGAATTGTTTCGTTTGATTAGAAAAAACGAAACAAAAATATGAATGCTTTATATATATTTTTTAACAGAATGGTGACTAAAAATGTTTCCATAATTCGTGTTTTGTTGCAATAAAGTGGCACCTGTATAGTGACGTAAGCATTGGTCACTCCCGGAGTGCCAGACTTTGTTTTTTTAGATCATGGTCCATACCACGTTCTGCTCAGTAGCGTTAGCGGCGATACGCGATCAGTATAAAAATTGCTTTGTAAATAATCCAATCTAAGTACATAATACTCTATTGGCAACTTTTCTATCGGCCTATATTAGGTGGTCGATTTAAAATCTCTGTAATAAATGCTTCGGAGTTCATTTTCAGCTACGAAATCGTCTAAAATATTTTAATCGTCAAGCCGCCGCTGTGTCTGCTGCTGTCCGTACCGCTCTGAAGTCGTGGCATCTCAACCACCCGCCCGTACATTTGTTCAAGCCGCGCCCCGTGACGTGCGTCGCTGCCGCGAACCGCTCGGCAAATATCGCTAACGTTGCCGCTGCGAGCGGTGCTTCGTGGCATGATTCATACATTTTTGTATATTTGTTTTTACCGCTCGCCGCCCCGCGCTAAGCTACCGCTGATAGCGGCAAGGTCGTGGCCAGGCCGTCAGCCTTTTTGCCCGAAGACGATATACCAATTTATTTCGACGATTGGAGAAAAACCTTATCTCCAGAAGCAGGTTATACATAACATATTTGTTTTTTTTTAAAGTAGTCATTTTTCCACACTGCTATCGGCATTTTGTTTTTGTTTTGATCGTTTGTTTGTTGTCATTTGCCAGTGTCGCAACACAGAGCAATGTGTATTGTCTTTGGTCCCTGGCATCAAGCAATAGACAAAATTATGAAACTTTTGTAACATGAATACGAGGCTTTTGGCTATTTTGTGTCTCTAAATTAATGTCGTTCATTTGTTAGGTGCGGTTTGTTTGTGCAGAATAAACTATTTTTCTTTCTTTTTCTTTCTTATACAAAAAAAAAAAAACAATTTCCTAATCGAATTAAATACAGACCTGATATATACATACATAAACTTACGCCTTCTTCCCATGGAGGTAGGCAGAAACTACAGAACGCCACCTGCTACGATCCTTACATACTCCTTTTGCCTCGTTTACGTTCATACATCTGGTCATACACGCACGCCGGTTGCGAGTACTACGCACCTGACCTTTCTGAAGAACATCACCAATAAGGTCACTATATGTCCTCCTAGGGCGTCACCTCCCGGCGTTTCCACTCACATCTGCCTTGTAAATATATTTCTCAGACCTGATATGTTTTTATATCAATATTATAACTTAATTGTTACAGAAACTATAGCAAAATGGTGTGATCAGAATTATGTCTGGGGAACTGCACGTTCACCACCACAGTTTCCACCCAAAGTCTGGAGTAAATAACAACTAACAAAAGTAAATATACTTAGAACACAAAATCATGCAGAATCGTGGCACAATACTTAGATTGGCACATTTTGTAGGAAAATACCAGCCTGCACCCTAATTACGTAACACACTATCTATCGCAATCTGAATCATTTTGAAGCCTATTGCTAATCCATTGTTTCATATGTTCGAAAAAATTGTCTTGTCAACAACGTAAATAACGCAATGAATGTTGTTGAACTGTCAAAATGAAACCCATTCCTACTGTTAGTGTGTTACGTAATTACCCCGCTGGATTTTTATTTTTTGGCAAAAAGAATTGTTCAAGAAATAAAACACCAAACTATTGAAATAGAAAAACTTGATGTCCGAACAACACCAATACCAACAAAAAAAAAGCGGCCAAGTGCGAGTCGGACTCGCGCACGAAGGGTTCCGTACCATTATGTATAAAAACGGCAAAAAAATCATGTCTTTTGTATGGGAGCCCCTTAAATATTTATTTTATTCTGTTTTTAGTATTTGTAGTTATAGCGGCAACAGAAATACATCATCTGTGAAAATTTCAACTGTCTAACTATCACAGTTCATAAGATACAGCCTGGTGACAGACGGACCGACAGCGGAGTCTTAGTAATAGGGTCCCGTTGTTACCCTTTTGGTACGGAACCCTAAAAATGAAAAATACATGGACAACCATAATGACCTTGAAAATATATCAGTAAAAAAAATACACTTTGAAACTTGCCTATTTATTTACAAGCAATTGCTTAAAATATAAGTACACTTAAAGTTAAAATACATAGTCAACTGTTAGTTACAAGTAAATAGTAATAGTTTGAGGTTTGGCGATGGACGATTACATAATAGCTCGGAAAAATATATTTTTTTTGGTCACACGCATGACTTAAAATTAATTAATTAATAATAACTAATCCATGCCAGATATATAATACTATGTATATTAAATCATTTGCATGAGAATTCAAAATAAATACGTAAAAATAACTTAAAATTTGTTTCTGTTATTTTCATAAATTTTTATGCCTTAACATTATTATGCTAATAGTTATTACGCCAACTAAAATTATGCGAGTTAAAATTATGCCAAAACAAATTATCGAACAAGATAATTATGTCAACATCAACTGAAGGGTATGCCAAAAACAATTATGACAAAAAATTATTATACCAAAACAATTATGCCAAAATATATTAGTAAAAAAACATTATGCGAAAAGAAGAGATCCTCTCCGATGTATGTATATACCATGTAGTCAAATGTCGTAAAATTTTTGGTTGTAGGACATACCGGTTTCCTCACGATGTTTTCCTTCACCGTTTTGTGAGAGCGGTGGTGATGTTATAAATTACATGTACAATTACTTGTGTATATTTGTTAAACTTGTGGTAACACACATTCTATCACAATCCGAAGAATTTTGTAGAAAATTAGTAATCCGTAGCTTCATATTTTATATTTGAAAAATGCGTCTGCTAGACATCGGAGAAAACGCGATGTTGAATTGTCAAAATTAATGGCATTTTGACTGGAGATTGTTACGCAATTACTGCAGTGGGATCGAACCCAGGACCTGTAACAACTCGTAAGTCAGACTGTTACCACTGGGCCACCACCGCTCTAATTAACGCAATGAATATCGTTGAATTGTCTGTCGGATCACGGCACCCCTTTAAGGGGGATGCGCTAAGGTAGCCCGCGAAATTAAAATTTTCTTATGTTTTTTTGCAATTTGCAGGTCAGTACCAGATTGTATGGCGATCTAAATATGGTTCGCGGCCGTATCATATATTTATTTATAGAATTATAATCATAAAAATCATCAATACATCTTTCTAAGTTCATTTTACCCTATTGAATGACTATTTCATGAAATCATAACATTTGAGGAAAATTATAACTTAAAGAGTTGTATTGCTGATTCTAATGATTATAATTCTGTAAAGCCATATTTGTTACGGCCGCGAATCAAATTTTAATCAAGTTACAACCTATCACTGACTTGCAAATTACAAAACACGTAAGTAAATTTTGAATTTCGCGGACCTTAGCGCATCCCCCTTAAGGACATCGACATAACTGCATCGTATATCTCATCTCGAGGTATTGATCGTGACCTGCGCAGTAGAGCTAGATATCTAGATACCAATTATTTTGTGTAATGACGCAGTGCGCAATCCGCCGTCTGCTGAGCAACACGAGTTTGTCTTTCGACCCGAGTACCGGAGCCCCGGGCTACAGTACCGTGATCTGTGGATTAAAGATATGTATATAGGTCAGTCTATTAGCATTTCTTGATAACTAATAATGATGTAACTTGCAACCAGCATGCGTGTATGACCAGGGGGTCTACTCTAAGTACGAAACCTGTAGTTTCGGCCGAAGTTACAATATTATGTATAATAAATCATTTGCATGAGAATTCAAAATAAATACGTAAAAATAACTTATTTGTTTCCGTTATTTGCATAAATTTTTATGCGTTAACATTATTATGCTAATAGTTATTCCGCCAACAAAAATTATGCGAGTTAAAATTATGCCAAAACAAATTATCGAACAAGATAATTATGTCAACATCAACTGGAGGGTAAGCCAAAAATTAGTATGATAAAAAAATTATTATACCAAAATAATTATGCCAAAAAATATTAGTAAAAAAACATTATGCGAAAAGAAGAGATCTTCTCCGATTTATGTAAGTACTCGTATGTCGTAAAATTGTTGGTTCTAGGACAAGCCGGTTTCCTCACGATGTTTTCCTTCACTGTTTTGTGAGAGCAGTGGTGATGTTATTAATTACTTGTGTATATTTGTTAAACTTGTGGTAACACACATTCTATCTTAATGCGAAGAATTTTTAAGACAATTAATAGTCCACTTAATAGACAATAGACAATTAATAGCATCATATATATTTTTATTTTAAATGCGACTGCTAGACATCGTAAATAACGAAATGAATATTGTTGAATCGTCACAATGAATATGCATTAAGACTGGAGAGTGTTACGCAATTACCGCACTGGGATCGAACCCACGACCTGTAACAACTCTTAGTCAGCTCATTACCACTGGGCCACCACCGCTCTAATTAACGCAATGAATTTCGTTGAATTGTCTGTCGGATCACGGCACCCCTTTAAGGGGGATGCGCTGAGGTAGCCCGCGAAATTCAAATTTTCTTATGTTTATTGCAATTTGCAGGTCAGTATCAAGTTGTATGTTGATCTAAATATGATTCGCGGCCGTATCAAATATTTATTTATAGAATTATAATCATAAAAATCATCAATACATCTCTCCAAGTTCATTTTAACCTATTAAATTACTATTTCATGAAATCAGGATATTTGAGGTCAATTCTAACTTATGGAGTTGTATTGCTGATTCTAATGATTATAATTCTGTAAAGCCATATTTGTTACGGCCGCGAATCTAATTTTAATCAACATACAACCTGTCACTGACTTGCAAATTACAAAAAACGTAATTAAATTTTGAATTTCGCGGACCTTAGCGCATCCCCCTTAAGGACATCGACATAACTGCATCATATATCTCATCTCGAGGTATTGATCGTGACCTGCGCAGTGGAGCTAGATATCTAGACTCCAATTCTTTTGTGTAATGACGCAGTGCGGAATCCGCCGTCTGCTGAGCAACACGAGTTTGTCTTTCACTCGCGTACTGGGGTTCCAGCCACAGTACCGTGATCCGTGGATTAAAGATATAAAGGTTAGTCTATTAGCATTTCTTGATAACTAAAAATGATGTAACTTGCAACCAGCATGCGTGTATGACCAGGGAGTCTACTCTAAGCACGAACCCTGTAGTTTCGGCCGAAGTTACCGGAGTTACCTACAACGTATCACCTACGGACATAAGATTAGTTTGGGGCCTAAACTAAGAATTAACGACAACACGATTTGTTAGTTGTCCTTACCCGATAGAATCCCGGTGGCCCTCTGTAGGGCCGGTATGTCTTGGAACAAGATAGTACGTCAGCCCAAAAAATAAAAAAGCCCTTACAGTGAAATGCTGAAAAGACGATATTGACGATATTATGACGATATATTAGAAGATATTATTAGATTATATTATTAGATATTAGTATTATTTGATTTAGAAGCAATAATGATGATTATTTAACCGCACGACCGCGCGACCCTCTAGAGGGCCAGCGGGAATTGACGCTATGGGTGACATACCGGCCCTACAAAGGGCCACCGGGATTCTATCGGTTACTCCCGTTGTGTTTTTTGCCGTCCGAAAAAGATAATTAATCTGAAGTAGTGTTCACTGCGAAGTACCGAACTGTTATTGGACGCGTCCATATCTTCGTTGACGGACTTACAGAGTAGGCTCCAGATGTGTGAACGTAAACGAAGCAAAAGGAGTATGTAAGGTTCGTAGCAAGTGTTCTGAAGTTTCTGCCTACTCCCATGGGAAGAACGCGTGAGGATGTAAAAAATGTGTCCAACAATCGAGATTTAATAGATTGTGAGGCTGCAAAGGCATACTTCGAGATAGTACAAACAAGTGCATGTCGGACCACGCACAATGAAGGATTCCGTAGTTAGGTTGAATTTATCCCAAGAACAAACTTAACATGTGTAGTTGAAAAACATGTTCTCCCATATGTTTTAAATGCAAATGTAAGTTGGTCGACTATTACTCGTAAACTTGAAAAGCCTACTTAGCTGTGATAGCTTTCCTTTTAATTTCGTTATATACATATACTATTGCCGTGATTTTTTTTACATATCCAAAACCAACCATTTAGCTGGCAGGGGGGGGGGGGGGGGAGACACTTGATTGTAACAAAAATTTGCAATTTTAAGCTTATATTTACGCAAACGGAAACCTGAATCGAAAAATGGTTTTCACAGACTCGTAATATTTTTAAATGGCCTATCCAACGATACCCCACAACAAGGGCAGACGAGCAAAAAAATGCGTGAGTGTCGTGGAACACTCGGTTGGAACGAAGTTCATTTCGTAGTATATTTAGAACATCCATAGAACAAATTTGATTACCATAAAAAAGGTAATATTGAGTCAACCTTAAAAGATAGACATACATATGCTGTCCCGGAGTTATTTTAAAACTTTTAAAGGGAAATAATTCCGCCATACATTATTTTTGCGCAACTTTAACGGTTTACGCAGCGCACGCAACAGAAACTTTCAAAAGGAATAATTTTTTCCCGTTTTTGCAACATTTTTCATTTATGCTCCGCTCCTATTGGTCGTAGCGTGATGTTATAAATAATCTCAAGCTTTTTTCGGTAAATGGACTATCCAACACAAAAAGATCTTTCAATTCCAACTAGTAGTTCCTGAGTTTAGCGCGTTTAACCAAACAAACAAATAAAGAAAGGGTCTTGACGGAAAATTCTTACACATTTTTTCGCCTTAATTTCGCGGACTACCGTAGCGCATCTCCCTTAAGGACATCGACATAACTGCATCGTATATCTCACTTCGAGGTATTGATCGTGACCTGCGCAGTGGAGCTAGATATCTAGACTCCAGCTCTTTTGTGGAATGACGCAGTGCGCAATCCGCCGTCTGCTAAGCCTGACGAGTTTGTATTTCGACCCGCATACCGGGGTTCCGGGCTACAGTACCGTGATCCGTGGATTAAAGATATAAAGGTTAGTCTATTAGCATTTCTTACTAACTAAAAATTGTGTAACTTGCAACTTGCGTGCATGTAGGACCAGGGGGTCTTCTCTCGACCATTTAGCCCTCGTGACCACGGGCGTTTTTCTTTTCCTGCACTGTATTTTCAACATACTGCTTAGCGCAGGGAGTTGAAAATGGAATAGTATGCTTTTTGACGCGTTTGTGTGCAATCTGTTGGATTCACAATGCTCGGCCTAAAAGCGAGATTTGAAAATCCAGTAAGTCTTGAAAAATGATCGCGTTCAAAAATCCTTTGTGCTCATAATTTTTTTTTTCGGGTGGGCAGTTTTCAAATATTTTCTCCCGCTTTGGGCGGAGCGGGAGGGCGTGATCCGAGGTTTATGCATGAATGCAACTCTCTCAAAATATCCTTGTTTTACTGTTTCAAGGTTTGTGGACGAGCATCTACGAGTCTCTGAAGGCAGCTCAAGTTTCAGTTCAGAGACAGTATCGCGAATTGGTTCTTCGGGATTCAAGATATATGTGAGTTTTGTTTTTCTCTTTGTATGGAAGTCAAAGACAAATAATTTATTTCAAGTATGACATTAACAGGCACTTTTGAACGTCAAGTTTAACAAGAAAATTGATTTGATTCTAGTTGCCCCTTCCAAAAGATAGTTTCATATGCAGAATTGGAAAGAAAATCCATAGTAATTCATTTTATTTTTTAAATAAATAAAATTATAATTATGTAAAGACAATGCACCTAGAATAAAATTACTACAATATGTACAAAGAATTAGAAATGAGGCAATGATAGATTAATAAATAATGTGATACATGGCGCTCATATATTTACAAATATTGTGAACGTAGATTTTCTTAATGCAACCCTCTCAAATATCCATTACTTATTATACTTTTCAAGCCTATAGAGGTATAAGGAACAGGGCGTAAAGTTCAGTCATACCTTTATAGAAAAGGGAGCATCCTCCGACCAGACGGGTGTTGTGTCTGGGGGGCAACTTCCCGACGTTTGATGTCAGGACGTTGTATATATATGCTAGTTGCGCGGTAAACTCTGCTTGCGCGATGCAGGATTTTGCGTGACGTCAGTGTGACGCGTAGCTCGCATGTGGCGTTGTAGATGCCGCTACATGTCCATAATGAACGATTACTCACAAGTCTCTGAAGGCAGCTCAAGTTTCAATTCGCAGTTAGCGTCGAGAGTTGATCCTTTGGCACTAAAGATGGAGGTATATTTCGGTGTTTCTATATAATTTTCTCCATTCTAAGTTTTTCTTTCTTTTGTTTTTCTCTTTTTAATTGTCACTATGGCACTGTGGTTTAGGCCTCGCCCCTCATGCACGAGGTTGCCACGTTTTCTCACGACAAACATCGTGAGGAAACGTGGACTCCAACCCGTCTTGAGCAAGCGTGGTGATCAATGCTCGTGCCTTCTGTCGGAGAAGAGGTTTTTGTCCTGTAGTGGAACTATAATAGGCTGGCATTATTATTAGTTTATTTTACATGATTTTCTCCTATTGTTGCAGTAATATAGTGTGGTGATATGCATCTTTCAAAATTATTTTTTTCTCTACTTTTTCAGGTCCAAGAACTTGGCGTAGTTCGTTGTCTGGAGTTAGTCCTTCGAGCCGACACCATCAGCACCTCTTTAGTGCTGCTTAATTATGAGATGAAGGTATGTTTTGTTTTTCTACATCTTTTTAGGGTTCCGTACCCAAAGGGTAAAGACGGGACCCTATTACTAAGACTTCGCTGTCTGTCCATCCGTCTGTCTGTCACCAGGCTGTATCTCAAGAACCGCGATAGCTAGACAGTTGTAATTTTCACAAATTATGTATTTCTGTTGCCGCTATAACAACAAATACTAAAAACAAAATAAATTAAATATTTAAGGGGGCCCCCATACAACAAACGCGATTTTTTTTGCCCGTTTTTGCTCGATATCAATAATGGCAACAGGTAGGCACTTGAAATATTCAGAAAAATACTCAGTTGTATTTTTACTTTAATAATAAATAATAAAATTAAAATAAAATAAATGTTTAAGGGGGCTCCCATACAAAAAACGAAATTTTTTGCCAATTTTTTTTTATAGTTAATGGTACGGAACCCTTCGTGCGCGTGTCCTACTCGCACTTGGCCGGTTTTTTTCTTTTATTGTAGGAATGTCGTATTGTGTCTTCTCCGTCTACTTAGTATGCATCTTTCTAAATTATCGTCGCTCTACTTTTCAGGTCGTTGGTGTCATCGTGAGTGTCTGTTGGTCTTTCGAGCCGTCACCAGCGGCTGCCTACATCGCTACTTATGCTGCAGCAAAAGATGGAGGTTAGTTTTAGTTTTTCTACACGTTTTTTCCTTTAAATATATAGAGGTATGAGGAACAGGGTGTAAAGCTCACTCATACTCTATGGAAAAGGGAGGATCCTCCGACCAGACGGGTGTCGTGTCTGGTGGGCAACTGCCCAACGGTTGATGTCGGGATGTTGTAAATACGCTAGTTGCGCGGTAAACTCTGCTTGCGCGATGCAGGATTTTGCGTGACGTCATTGTGACGTGTAGCTCGCATGTGGCGATTGTAGATGCCGCTACAAATATAACATAGCATTTGAAGGGGCTCGTGGCTAAATAGTAGCAGCTGCACGTGTCGATCGAAGGTTAAGCTACGCTTGTCGTCGGTCCGTGGATGGGTGATCATCTATTACATATCGAGACCCCTCCGTGCTTCCGAAACCACGTTTAACCGTCGATCCCGGCCGTCTTTGACAATCGATACGGGTAGTCAGAAGCCCAAAAGTCTGACAACCAGTTTTACCAAATGGTATCGTGTTACCCAGTTACTGGGGTGTGGAGGTCAGATAGGCAGTTGCTCCATGTAAAATACTGGTATTCAGTTGCATCCCGTTAGATTGGAAGCCGACCCATTTTGTTAAATTCACCGAAGGCAGGTGGAATCGGCGGCAGTGATGAAGAAGAAGACGGAGCCGGCGGCGGCGGAGAAGAATAGAGCGGCATTCACTTAGCACAAATATTTTACGGAAATTCAACACATAGTCTCAATTTTAACATTTTTTTATGGTTTTTTTGACTATTAAATCGTAATTTACTTTTGACACCTATTGATTCTGTATAGTTTCAGCTATGCACACGAATTTTTATTAAGGTATAGCTGTAGTAGTTTTCTAGCTATTACGCTTTATGTTGAAAATAACCGCGGGTTCATAGTTAGAAACGCGCGACTGGACGTATGGGGGGTCAAAAATCGCGCGGCGTGGATGGTTAAGCGGGTAATCAGAGGCTTTGTTGTACACCAAAAAAAAAGTCGTTTTCTTTTATTGCACAAGGAAAAGTAATGACTGTTTTATTTTTAATACTTTTATTAGGAAAAGATTTTAGTTTTATTGTTTATTTTTTTGATGTGAAACATCTATAGCCGCGGGTAAAACCGATTTTTGCATTTAACGCATGCCGTGGCGACGCGTTGCCACGCTATATTTTTTATACAAAATAGTTTCAATGTTTCACATCTGCCAGGCGTCCCGCGACGGCTCAGGTTTTTTAAGGAGTTTGCATTTATATGTAGGTACCATTAAAGTTCATGGTTCCATGATTGAATTGGTTTTATTACCTCGCAGTACGTGCGAAAAGTAGAGTTTTCTCCTCGGGGATAGAGGTGTCTTTGTCTTGGGCGAGCTTGAATCCTTCGCTGCACTCAGGGTGCTAGTCCTAGCTCCCTCGCTAGGCTTAGAAGTTAACTCTCAGCTTCCTCGCTGCACCCTAAAACCTTCGTTACGTTAGGGATTCAAAATCGCGACACTACTGTATCCACTTAGTGAATAATTCTAATCCTAACTAATATTATAAATGCGAAAGTAATTTTGTTTGTTACCTTTCCACGCCTTGTTACATTTTAAAAGAGTAACGATGGAGTTTCTTGCCCATTCTTCTCCATACGAAACTACCTTTTGGAAGGGGCAACTAGAATCAATTCTATTTTTTTGTAAATTTTGACGTTCAAAAGTGCCTTTTATGTGCCTATTTGAAATAAATGATTTGACTTTGACGCCTAAACTACTGAACCGATCATACTGAAATTTTTCATATACGTTGTTAGGTGTACAGAAATGGACATAGGGTACCTTTCATTCCGAAAAAAACTACTGTTCCCGAGGAAAATAACAATAACTTTCTTATGATAATAGATGACGCCACATGTCTTTCGAATTATGACTGAATTATATCATTATAGAAACTTTAGTAGTGTGTTAAGATTTTTTTCATTTTATATTTAAGTACCTAATACATTTTTTGAGTCTAGAGTGTTGATAGACCGGTTTTTCATCCTCCTAAGTATAATTCCCCGAGCAACCCGAATTGATTGTCAAATTTTAAATTAACGCGAGCGAAGCCGCGGGCAAAAGCTAGTCTACTATATTATTACCTACAGGTGTAATTGTAATGAAACTCGTAATTAGAATATTCGATAGTAACCTAGCGAATACTAGTGATAATTTATTAAAGACTGGTAGAACAAAACTTTTAATATAATGTTATTTCAAATTGCAGGTCCAGTGGACGATCAGCGTCATACCAAGCCATCGCAGACTTGAACTCTCCCGATGGGGTGTAAGTGGCTCTACCAACACCTGAAGAGCCAAAGTCAACCTCACCTGCCCGCGGTACACCCCGCTGAATTTACCAACGAGGCTCTGACGAATCTCCACATATGAGGTTTAGTACCAACTTAACCTCATTTGCGTAGATAAGTTTGTTTATACATTGTCACTTTTTAGACCAGTGACATTGCATAAACTTTTTAGTGAGGCCTATATCACTAACATATATATTTAAAAGGTTACTGATATGGGTCTCCCCAAGGATACGAGTAACGACAAAGCTTGTTTCTCGTATTCTTGCATTTAAAACTAACAAAAGGGTCTAACCATTGAGATTTGTAGTTATAGTTATTAATATTAATTAAGGGCAATGAATAAAGGAACGAATGAACGGGGGTTAGGGCAGGGACGGATACAAAAGGAGGGGATTATAAGAAGCCCATTTTTTTTATAAAAAAGTGGTGGGTGGGACCAGCCTCGGTTTTGTAAATTCTGGTCTTCTGAACTTCTCCCTTTCTTAAATCTTGGATCCGTGCGTGAACGTAAGCTCCTCCAGCAGGTAACGGCATTTCATTTCAGTAATGTAATGCTGCTATCTCCTTAGATATAAGTTTATTGTTTTGATTTTGTTTTATATAGAATCTAATTAATCTGCTGATAGGATTACAATAAAAAAAAAATGTGATAAAGTTTTCGTTTTATTTCTTAGCTGTACCTTTTGCTACATATGAAATGATAAATGATTTTATTTCTGTAAGTAGATTTGTACAAACACTGGTACAACACACTTGATGAGGTCGGCGTTTCCTATCTGACTACTCTGAGAAGAAAGGCCGAAACAAACTCGGAGGTCACGGTCTCTTTTAAAGTCCAGACATAATCTTGGTCGGATCATGTGAAGACCATGTAGATTTGTGTCTGAAATGGTCTTTTAAGGAAAGAACCACACAGATTGAGTGGACCTGTCCAGTCAGTGCACGCATTTGTCAGTAATCGTGCAGCTCAACTCGGAACTAGAGCTAACGGAGCTCAACGATTCGACGAACAATACCAAAGAAAAGACATTTGGGTAGGCCACAAAAAACTTAAGGGAACTACAGGACTTAAACGTAAGTTTTACAATGCCTAAAAGTATATGATCCACTGCACTAAACAAAATCAGAAAAATATATGTTATTCTTCAGGATATTTGCTAATTAGATAGTGTGTTGAAAACATAATACAACTAATTTGATATGATAGAAAAGAATCACGAAATTACCTCTAAAAATTTATTTTAACGATTAAAAACCATACTACTATGCATTAAATCATTCTGATTTTTTGTCAGATTATTCTACAAGCAACCTACTAACGTAATAGTGTTTTAATTTTTTAATCCAATCAATAGATTTTTTGTAAATAGATAATTGCTTCGTATTTTGCAATAAATTACCAGCGTTATGTCATCGCGCTTCTCTTTCTTTTCTATGCAGTCTGACAGTGAGCGCGCTTTAGCTGTTGTAAGCCTCTTAAGGGGCTCAACGATTGAGGGCTCGTGGCTAAATAATAACAGCCCCACGTGACGATTGAAGGTTTAGTAAGCTTGCCGCGGTCTGTCCGTGGCAGTGTTGGATTTTGTAGTATAATTATACTATTTGTACCATATTTTCATGATGTATTTTAGTATTGCAATGCCAGGATTATACGCAAAAATACCATGATTTTACTTCCAAATATCATAAGCAATGTCTTACGTCTTACCCAAATCTAAGCAGTTTATTTAGGTTACGAGTAGCAACGTCAAGTCAGAATAAAGTCAAAACTCTGAACCCAGCACCTAGAAAAAACGATTTCAATCAGCTGTCTAAAAAATATTTTTTGCGGCGCAGAATTTTGTTGCTGCCGCAAGCGAAAACATGTCAAATACTAATCAAAATGTATGAAAAACTACCGCGTTTTGCAGCAGAGACTCAGCGGTAAGCGTCAGTATCAAAATAATTGTAACAAAATCGATATAAAAAGAAAACGTACTATAATTTTGGGCAAATAGTACCTATATATCTTTTTACGTTCCATAGACAATAATTTTTTGAGAACCCAATTCCAACCCTGCTCCGTAGTTGGTTGAGGTTGAGGTCACCCAACCTCAAACTCAAAGCATTTATTTCAAAATTCAAACTCAAACTAAAAGCCTTTATTTCAAATAAACCAATTACAGGCACTTTTGAATTGTCAAGGGGTCGGTCAGTCAGAAAGATGAAGCTAGTTGCCCATTCCAAAGCGTAGTAGGTACCTATGGAGAAGAACCGGCAAGAAACTCCATGGACACTAATTTAAATCAAAATATGGTTACAAAATATTGGTTACATCATTTATGTTGAAATTATGCATGTGAGAACGATGCAGAACGTTAAAAGCGTCCGTAATAAAGAGACAAAAACAATTCAAATATTATTAATATAATTTAAATTAAATAATTAATATAAATTAAATTAAAATAAGCCGTGGCAGCTAAGAGATGACCAGTCCCTACTGACGGCGCCCGATCACCAACATGACGCATGGATCAGCACCATTTAGCTCAACCATTTTGAAGGGAACTTAATGATCCAACACACACGCCATCACCAGCGAGACATTTGAGTGAGCATGACATACTCTCAGCCGCACATTCAAGTCAATGAAAGACAAACCTAGTAAATGGTAGCTTTAAGTAGGTACATAGTACTCACACATGTGCTATGCAATTATACAATACTAACAGATTGAATTTATATAATGTAAAGATAGTTTTTACAATCTTCAGTAGTTCCAAATGCTAATCAACCAAATTAACCTGTCCCTGAGGTACGGGAGTGCATTCACTGAATATTCTTAGATGTCACTTACACTCATACCCTTTTATCTTCCACTTGTCGTGGTAACATTTTGTATTCATTTAAATTAAATTTTAATTTGTAATTGTAATTTATCCTAATCCTAACTATCCTAATCCTAATCCTAATCCTAACTATCCTAACTAATTTTGATTTAAAAGAGTGTCCATGGAGTTTCTTGCCCATTCTTCTCCATAGGCACCTACTACGCTTTGGAATGGGCAACTAGCTTCATCTTTCTGACTGACCGACCCCTTGACAATTCAAAAGTGCCTGTAAATGGTTTAATAGAAATAAATGCTTTGAGTTTGAGTTTTAATAAACATTACCAAACACAAAACATTAAATTAAATTATTTGCCATATGTCACCTAGCTCACGGCAATATACCAACAAAAATATTGAAAACTATACTCAAGCAGAAATCCTAACTTCCTAACTAATATTATAAATGCGGAAGTAAGTTTGTTTGTTACCTTTTCACGCCTAAACCACTGAACCGATCATCTAGAAATTTTGCATATACGTTTTCAGGTGTACAGAAACGGACATAGGGTCCCTTCATCCCGAAAAAAGTACTGTTCCCGAGGAAAACAACAATAACGTTCTTATGATAATAGATGGCGCCACGTGTCTTTCGAATCATGATTGAATTATATTATTATAGAAACTTTAGTAGTGTGTTAAGAGTATTTTTTTTATTTTTTATTTAAGTACTTAATACATTTTGTGAGTCTAGAGTGTCGATAGACCGGTTTTTCATCCTCCTAACTATAATTCCCTGAACAACCCGTATTGATTGTCAAATTCTAAATTAACGCGAGCGAAGCCGCGGGCAAAAGCTAGTGTTTTTATAAGTATCTTTTTGTTAATTACGATGCTGTTTTGTGGTGAATGCTGTGTATACCTATAATAGGCATACATACCAGCAGCCTAATTACTTAACACACCATCCATCACAATCTGAATCATTTTGAAGCCTATTGCTAATCCATTGCTTCATATGTTGGAAAAATTTGTCTGCTCAACTACGTAAATAACGCAATGAATGTTGTTGAACTGTCAAAATGAAACCCATTCCTACTGTTAGTGTGTTACGTAATTACCCCGCAGTACTTTTATTATGTTATTGTTCTGTTTTAATTTTTTGTATGTACTGCTGTTGGTGTACCAAATAAATCAATAAAAAAAATAATAACACGTTACGGGCATTGGGCTAGATGGACCGACAACCTCAAAAAGGTGGCTGAGACAGACTGGATGCGGAAGGCGGAGGACAGGGTGTTGTGGCGCAGTCTGGGTGAGGTCTATGTCCAGCAGTGGACTGCGATAGGCCGAGTTGATTGATTGATTGACAGGCATTGAATTGTCAAGGGGTCACTCAGTCAGAAAGGAAACCGTCTTGACACACCGAGACCCCTCCGTGACTCGTAAAGCACGTCAAGCCGTTGGTCTCGGTTGTCATTCGTGGATCTTTGACAGTCGTTATGGCGGGGTAATTACGTAACACACTATCAGTAGGAATAGGTTTCATTTTGACAGTTCAACAACATTCATTACGTTGTCAAGCAGACAAATTTTTCGAACTTAAGAAGCAAGGGATTAACAATAGGCTTCAAAATGATTCAGATAGTGTGTTACGTAATTAGTGTGCGGGTCGTCAGAAGCCCGAAATTCTGACAACCAGTCTCACCAATGGGTATCATTTTACCCAGTAAGGGTTGTGGTGGTAAGACATGCAGTCGCTTCATGTAAAATATTGGGCATCCGGTTAGACTGGTAGCCAACACCAACATAGTTGACAAAGGACTTGGCAGATGATGGTTATGTTATCAATAAGCTCAGTCAAGCTGTGAAATATGAGGCTTTACTTCCAAAAAACGCGGCTACGGCTGTAGATCTTAGGGGTGAAAGCCAATCATCGGTTCAAACTCAAACTCAAAGCATTTATTTCAACTAAACCAATTACAGGCACTTTTGATTTGTCAAGGGGTCGGTCAGGAAAGATGAAGCTAGTTGCCCACTCCAAAGCGTAGTAGGTACCTATGGAGAAGAACGGGCAAGAAACTCCACGGAAACTATTTTAAATCAAAATATTGTTACAAAAAATTGGTTACATCATTCATGTTGAAATTTACATATCAGAACGATGTAGAAAGACGTGCTTTTAAAAAGCGACCGTAATTAAAAACACAAAAACAAAAAAAATACAGAAATTAAAATAAGCCGTGGCACCTAAGAGATGACCAGTCCCAACTGAGGGCGCCGGTTCACAAACATAACGTACCTATGAATCAGCACCATTCAGCTCAACCATTTTGAAGGGAACTTAATGATCCAACACACACGCCACCACCAGCGAGACATTTGAGTGAGCATGACATACTCTTAGCCAAGCCGCCAAGGCACATTAAAGTCAATGAAAGACAAACCCAGTAAATGGTAGCTTTATAGTAGGTACATAGTGCTCAGACATGTGCTATGCAATTATACAATACTAAGAGATTGAATTTATACAATGCAAAGATAGTTTTTACAATCTTCAGCAGAGCCAACAATATTTTCGAATGCTAATCAATTGGTTTATGCGCCCCTGTGGAGCAGGACCAGCGTTGAGCCAAGCATTTTTGTCAGCGATGTAATCCTCCAACTTATAATATAATAATAATAATAATAATAACCCCACCGCCGTATCTCGTCGCCGTATCGTCTCAACGTTGACGTCGTGGTGGGGCTTGCGTGCTCCTGAACTCTAGGTCTGTACCGATAGAGTTTAATTTGCTGAAACAGGTCTAGGGTGAGGAGCCAGACCTAGAGAGATACAGGAACCCGCAGGGCAGCATGTGGCGAGCTGTTGGGCAGTAGCGACCCCACGGACCCTGTTTCCCGAGAGAAGTCTTGTTCCTCATCTCTGGCTTGCCTTTATTGGCCGGCTGGAGTGAACACTGACGAGGAACAGAGCTACCCCGTCTTTCTTGCCTTTATTGGCCGGCTTGAGTGGAGATTTGCAAGAGCAAACGTGCTCGGAGGAAGGAAGTATTCCAGTAAGATGCTGGTAGGGATCTTGACCGTACTTCCGGGATTGTCCTGATAGCCGTGGGATACCTCTCCACCCCTCATAAGCACCTCAGGACATGTTGCCCCTTTATCGCTACGTCACTATGTGCTAGCGACCGTTTTAGGGGGCCCATTATTGAGTGTGCAAGTCCCCCCCTCATTTTATCTGTGTATTTTATATAAAACATTGGTCAGGCAGGGGCCATAGGCTTTCCATAGTCGTAGATAACAAGTCCACTTAAGCTACCCAAATCCATAGTCTGTGATTCCATATCCTGCAATAGTCCTACACCAACCGGAGGTTGTCCTTGGGTGCACTTGTATAGTTCGAACAGGGATAATCGTCGGTTGGTGCATCATTTCATTAAAAACGTCTAACTCTCTGCGAGTTGGCTTTGGCCCCTTGTATGCCTTCCAAAGGCCCGGGACTCCAGGGTCCTGAGACATGTCACGAGATAATAATAATAATAAACTTTTATTTGCAGACCTTGAAGTCCATAATGTTAGTATTGACATGAAACTACTTGTTAAACTATTTCTAGTAACACATACAATCACAAAGAAAATATAATACAAACAAAAAGAAAACAATTATTTGCCCGTAAACTCCTTAAAACTGACCTGTGTGTGCAGCCTCACTCATCGGCCAAGCACCGGGCAGTCCCACCGGTCACTCAATGCCCTCAACATACCATCGGAGCTGATGTGTGTTCTGTGCCGGAGAGAAGCGCATCGCTTTCGAATGATGACCGAAAAAAAAATAAAAAAAAATTAAGAAGCGTTTATTTGTGGTAAAATGCTGTTTTACAAATATATGTAATATTACTTCTGCCAAACTGCAAAGCAGTTTGTTGGCAGATGTAGCTCCCATATTAAATTTTCTCATTTATCTCGTTGGTAGGTACTTTTCCATCAATTATAAGAATACAAATTACCTATAACTAAACACACATATTTTACAGCAGCGCAAAGGCTGACTGTTGTAATAATATTATTATAATATTACTAGCGACCCGCCCCGGCTTCGCCCGGGTAGCAAAGCATAATATAATATAGCCTATGTCACCCAGAGATAGTGTAGCTTCCCAACAGTGAAAGAATTTTTGAAATCGGTTCAGTAGTTTCGGAGCCTATATAGAGCCTGTATATATACAAACAAACAAATCAAACCAAATCAAATTATCTCTTTATTAAATTGTAGCTTATATGAAACGTTTGTATTTTTAACATAGCGCCATCTGTTAGAATCGTTTGGAGCTAACAGACAATTGTGACTGTCAAACAATAGACAAATAATTTGCAATAAAATAATATTGCGACTACAAATTGAGATGTAAGCTATCTTATCTTTCAAGTTGGATCAAATTGCACACGGTGGGCAAATCAAATTTAAAATTGGTTCAGTAGTTTAGGAGTCCATCGCGGACAGACAACGTGACACGTAATTTTTATATATATAAAGATTACTAATATTAATATTATTATTATAATAACATTTTAAATTGCGTAATAGAAATTCAATCCACGTCAGTGAAGCCGCAGATATAAGCTAGTACCGCATAAATTTAATCTATGCATCTCCATTCACTAGGCTTTAACAAAAGGTATTATCGGGGGTAGGTATTTTATTGGTGGGTTTATCTACCCTTGCATCGGCAAACATACCCGAAGCGCTACAATACCGCGGCAGCCCCACAAGCATTCTGCAAGCAATATATGCTTTCATGAAGGACACTGAACGAGACTCAAAACAGGTTTTATTGTTAGAAAAGAAAGAAAGAAAAATAGGTTTATTTGTCACAGAAACACGTGCATACAAAAAAGATAATTAGCTCTAGAAACAATGTAAAATAAAAATAAAACAAACAAAATAAATCTATAATCACGAGCACAAAACAGAAATAGTCGACAGCTGCACGTCATGACTGTGACAAGAAGGCTTCCACTCAGCATGGTGCTGTGCTATGGGGGACCCACAGCACAGCGCTGATTTTCAGTGGTTACCCAAAAAGGACGTGTTTGTTGTTAATTCTGGGAGCGTTTAGTATCCCGCAAAGTATAAGCGTAGAAGGCGATCAAAGACGATGTGATGAATAGGATTTTTATATTTTATTCGCCATTTATTGTAAGTACGGCAGTCGCTCCATGTAAAATAAGTAGATACTACCATTCGGCTGCATCCGGTTAGACTGGAAGCCAACCGCAAAATAGTTGGCAAAATGCTAGGCAGATTTTGGCGCGTAATACATAATGCGGCGTAGAACGTGCCGCTAGCACGCCGGGGAGTCGAACCCCGGCGCACAGTGGATCGAAACTGCTGTATGAGGGACATTCGTAATTTTTTTACAATTTTTTTTTTAATTCCTATCGAAAGATCTCGTTATTTCGATGAATAATTGTCATTACAAGTTTTTCTCCAAAACTAATAGTTTGCCCGGAAAAAAATATTTTAGATTTTTTTGTATGGAATCAAACAGAAACTGCAAAAATTTGACCATGTCTTGAAAGACCAGGCTTTCAAACTACTATATTCTTATTCTTTGACTTGTTGGCTAAAATTCTACGCTGTCAGCGCGCGCACATAGTTGCCCGTTCAAGAGTTATGAGGTTCGGAAAAATGAAAAAAAAAGTAAGTCGAAAGTACATTTTCATTAATAATATCATAGGTAGAACATTAAAACATTTATAATTAAGGACTAATTGTAAGCGAAGCACAATAATAAAGGCTGGTGAAATTATTGTTTGATTTGTAAATCAGAGTACCTAACATATTAAGAAAACACTGATATGATTATGTAAAATCAAATACATTTTGACCCACGCAGCGCACTAGGGCGCAGGTAGTGGGTGCGGGTGATAGTTGGCCGGAAATGGACACTCAATAGGAATGAAAGGGAGAGTCTATTTCCGGTCAGGTTTGAACTCGACCTCGACAAGTCTGAACTTGTCCCCGGGCGAGTCCATAATACGTGCTCGTGAGTGGTTAACGAGGGAAAACGAGTGACCTGCACCCACTACTCGCTACAGTTAATAAGACTATAGAAAAGGTGCATAATTCCGAATATTTTGTAGTCGTCGTTAGTCATCAGTAGTCGTCGTTAGTCATCAGTAGTCGTCGTTAGTCATCAATAGTAATCATCGGAAGTTCTCCAAAGCAATAAGTTGTGTCTTCAAGTGTATCACCAAGTCGCAAATTGTACCTAGGGCAGTAAAGTACTATAGGGTATCTAGAAGTGCATTGTAAGTTAGCCTTTGTGTCATATTTATATGCCATCGGCGTCTCTGACTATTTTAAAGACTGTAATTTTGTGTGATCTGTTTTCTGTGCATTCCCTGAACCATTCAGGTATTACCTAACTGTATATGTGCGTGTATTGTCCTGAAACTATTGTGTACTTCGCCGTGTAAAAGTGTTTTGTGTTACGATAGCCGCCTCACGGTTTTATAATTTACTGATTACTGTTCATTTTCGTGTATTTACTTGCAATACAAGTGTGATTTCGCCTATTAACGTGGTTTCATTACATAACCTTCGTCAAGGGAACACCGTCACCCCCGCCTACAACACCAGACTCTCGCTTTTCTTACATTTTGGTCCTTCGAGACGGATAAGGTTCAACTAGAAGGTGGAACCATGAGTCAGAGGAGCGAAATAACCACACGCAGTAAATTACGCAAAATGAACAAAGATTTAAATGCACGTCGAATCGATGATGTCGTGTCCGACTCAGGGTTGCCATCAGAAAGGGCACCAGGGTCACCGTCTGTTGCACCAACAATAGCATCGACGTCTGCTCTCAACATTCCACTGACGGGTGGTCGGGTTATCGACTACAGTCGAGGTACGCCAGCGGGACCACAGGGAGGGCAGGCAGTCACCAAAGATCGCCATAAATCGCCGCGAAGCAAAGTTTCGTCGAGAAATAGCCGCAAAAGCGTAGATTACCTGCGAAAGCGGATCGAGTACGAAGCAGAGCGGGATTTGGTGCAGCTAAAGGAGAATCTTCTTAAGAAACGAATGGAAGCAGACATCGCCCAAATAGAGGCGGCTGCTGAAAGCGACGACTCCCGCTCAGATGTGAGTACGACACAGCGCGTGGAAGAGTGGGTGCATACAACACCCCAAGGTGCTCAATTGCCAGAAGTATTGGGTACACCGGCTGTGTCAGGCGCGCCTGAAGAAGTGGCTGCGCCCCGTGAAGCATCTGAAAGACACGATCAAAACGTGAGTAAAGTGATTCGTGATCTTAAAACTAGTGAATACCGTGTACCGTCCGTGTCGTACGATAGAGATGTGTCGCGTGTGTTAGGGGCACCAGAGTCAGTCCCGTTACCTAACCTAACGGTACCAGTTACGCCCATATACACGCCAGTGTCGACAGGTGTGAGATTCCGTCTACCCGACAACTTTCCCGTCTTTACCACTCCGGTCGCGAGTGTACCTCGAGTATCTACACTCGAGTCGGATACACAGCGGCAGAAGAATTACGGAGAGGATGAAAAAGAAAGACGGCGACAATCATCGGGGGATAGAGACAGTAAGATCGACCGACTGGCAGACGCGATCACAAGCATGGCACGCCCGCGACCGGTACCGAGACAGGCATACGAATTGCCGTATTTTAGTGGAGACCCAGCCGATTGGATATCGTATCGGAATATGTACTGGGATACAACTCGACTATACGAATTTAAGGCACATGAAAACATAGCGCGATTAAAAACCTCACTACAAGGTGACGCAAAAATATCAGTAGAAGATTTGCTCAGAACGTCAACAGACCCCGCTGATATAATGCGAGCATTAGAGGACGAGTTCGGTCATCCGACCCTAGTGCTACAATGTGCCCTAAAAAAGGTGAAAGATTTACCCAGAGTGAGGGAGAATTGCCGGGAGCTGGGAAAATTCTCGTCTACAGTACGAAATTGTGTATCGTTACTGAAAAATATTAAAGCTGAGGGCTACCTAAATAACCCACAGCTGATTAGTGACCTGCTGAGCAAGCTGACACCAGTACAACGATCGCAGTATGGTGACTTTGCGATGGGCCTGGATAACTCGCAGGGGGTGGACCTAAGAGTGTCGCCAAACCTAGAAATATTGTCTCATTTCCTGATACATTTAGCGCGCTCGACATCGTACTACGTGCAACCGAGCATGTATGAGCCGAGTCCATCCAAACCCCCTAGCAAGCAGCAGAAGTATGGTACCGGGCAAAGCCGACCAGGGAATGCTGCACGCCCCGCCGCCAGCAGGCCACCATTCGCTCAACGTGTGAATACACAGAGCGACGAATCAGTCACACCAAAGGAATGTGTGATATGCCAACAGAAGCACGCCATTGAAGAATGCGCACAATTTAAGAAACTGAGTGTGCAACAGCGTTGGAACACGATAAAGGAGAAGAATACGTGTTTCAAATGCCTGATCAGGAAGCACCCCAAGAGGTTCTGTCGCGCAAATAGATGCGAAAAGTGCGGCTTCGGGCATCACCTACTACTACACGCGGACAAACAGAGGAAGGAGGATAATCCGCAGAAAGAAAGTAAGACGGAAAGTGTTACCAACATAGGAGAATGGCGAGCTACTGCACTACTAAAGATATTACCAGTAACAGTGAGTGACAATAAAAAGTGTTATGCGTTATTGGACGATGGAGCGACCGTATCGCTCATAGACAGTTCGCTCGCCACCAACCTAGCGGGTCCGTGTGTACCTCTCTCGCTAAAGACCGCATGTGGCTACGGAGTGACAGACTCAACGTCGCGAGTGGTACAAGTGAGTGTGAGAGGACCGAATGGCCAGAGCCATAACATTAAGTGTCGTACGATGGTAGACATAAACTTACCAACACAAACAGTGTCCGCCTCAGTGATGGGCGACAACGCCCACCTAAGCGACTTGGGTTGCGTGGAGATGAGGGGAGCGAAGCCGCTGCTGCTACTCGGCCAGGACAACTGGGAGCTGCTCGTCAGTCGGGACATCCGCCAGGGACGATCCGGTAAGCCAGTTGCCTCACTTACAGAGTTAGGTTGGGTCATACATGGACCGTTTAGTAGTAAAAGTAGCGACGAGTTAGTGAATAATATGACCATCTCTCTCCCCGACCTGCATGACCTAGTAAAGTCACAGTTCGACCTAGAAGCAATAGGTATCTCACAGAATGTCCGCAAGCATAAGGATATCGAGAGGGCATTAGATGTGTTGGACAGCACTAGCCATCGTACTCCTGACAAGTCGCAGTGGGAAGTAGGATTATTATGGAAGCATAATAATACTCAGTTGCCTAACAATTACAACCAGGCACGACAAAGGCTGTACGGTATCGAGAAACGTATGCGCAAAGACGCTAGTTTCGCCGAGGCATACTCGAAACAAATAAGTAGGTTAGTGGACGAGGGGTACGCGCGCAAGATAGAGGGCAATCTAGATAGCTCGCCAGTTTGGTATTTGCCGCACTTCGGAGTAGTGAACCCTAATAAACCGGGTAAGCTCCGATTAGTGTTTGACGCGGCCGCTACGTCACATGGAACGTGCCTGAACGATAACCTACTGACCGGACCTGACCTATTAAATTCATTGTTAGGCATATTGCTAAGATTCAGAATAGGTCCCATAGCATTTTCAGGGGACATCGCTGATATGTTCTTACGAATAAGAATAAGGGCAGAAGATCAGGGCGCACAGTTATTCTTGTGGAGAGACGCGGATCCCCATAGGGAACCAGATACTTACGCTATGAACTCCTTGATATTTGGTGCAGCGTCATCACCTACCACGGCAATCTATATACTAAATAAAAATGCCGGTGAGTTTGTTGATGTCTATCCCGAAGCTGTTGAAGCCATACGGTCCAAGCATTACATGGATGACTACTTAGATAGTGCTTGGACCGAAGAGAGGGTCAACAAACTGATCGAGGAAGTGACCAAAGTACACGCCTCCGGCGGGTTTATAATCCGGGGGTGGGTCACGAACTCGGCAGAACTTAGGGAAAGACTAGAGATAGACATGCCTGAGAAAGTAGCCCTTGAAAAGGGAGTAGGCACAGTTACGAGGACCCTAGGTTTAATATGGTCACCTAGGGATGATGAGCTAGGATTTGATCTGTCGTTTAAAAGATTGCCGGCAGATATAATAAACGGTAACCTAGTGCCCACCAAGCGACAATTTCTGAGCATGATAATGTCAGTCTACGACCCGCTGGGTTTCCTTTACCCCTGTGTTATCCAGTCACGCATATTAATGCAAAGGATATGGAAATCGGGAATCCAGTGGGATGAGCCATTACAGGACAAAGACGCCAAAGTATGGTTCAACTGGCTGCATAACTTGCATCGCTTGGATGAAGTAAAAATACCGCGGTGGTATGGGTTGAACCTCGATCGCTTAGAGTTACATGTGTTCGGGGACACCAGTGAACTTGCTTACGCCGCGGTGGCATACTTGGCAGGCTATAACTCCGAAGGCCAGAGGGAGATAGTCATGCTGTTAGGGAAAGCGCGAGTAGCGCCACAAAAGGTAATCTCTATTCCCCGATTAGAGCTGCAAGCAGCTGTGTTAGCCTGCCGACTAGCAGAAACGGCTGAAAAAGAGCTAGGGTTACAGATTAGAGAGAAGTTTTATTGGACTGACAGCAAAACAGTCCTAAAGTGGATAAACTCTGATGCACAAGAGTTCCAGAGATTTGTCTCGCATAGGTTGGCCGAGATAGATAGGCTGTCAGACCGAGGCAACTGGCGCTGGGTTCCCTCCGAGGACAACCCAGCTGATAGGGCGACCAGATTGTGTTGGCCTGAGAACCACGCGGAGTGGCTCTCGGGCCCCTCTTTTTTGCGTGATCCACAGGAGCAGTGGCCGTCGTGTCGCGATCCTGAGGCGGCAGAGGCAGACCTCGAGCGCGTCCAGCGGGTCCACACGATAGCAGCGCCTGTGGCGCCACTCCTAAAGTACGAGCACTACTCGTCGTGGACGCGCATACAGCGCGTTATGGCGCACGTACTCATCTTCGTCGGCCGATGTCGCAAACGTCGGTCGAGCACGGAGCTGAACCTGCACGACCTGGAAGAAGCACACAACTACCTGATAAAGTTGTGCCAAGAAGACAGCTTCCAGCGCGAACAGGCCGCCATCCTAAAAGGCTTGCCCGTTCCAAATAACAGCAGCATCAAGGCGTTAGACCCGATGATGAACGACGACGGGCTGCTACGAGTAAGGGGACGACTGGGTGCCTGTGAAGTGCTCACATTCAGTGAGAGGCACCCGATAATTTTGGAGGGCCGTCACCCTCTGACTAGAAAGCTAATCGCACACTACCATGCGATGGCTTTGCACGCGAACCACGAGACCGTCGTGAACAACCTACGTGAGAGATACTGGATCACCAAGGTCAGAACTTCAGTGAAGTCGGTGGTCGCAAATTGCCAGCTCTGTCGCAACAGCAGAGCCAAACCCGCCCCACCAAAGATGGGCGACCTCCCACTCGCAAGGGTAGAACCTTCAAGAAGAGCCTTTGTTCGAGTGGGCGTCGACTACTTCGGCCCGATGGAAGTGTCCATTGGGCGACGGCGCGAAAAGAGGTGGGGAGCCCTTTTCACCTGCCTCACTACGCGCGCCGTCCACCTAGAGTTGGCCGCCTCATTGAGCGCCGACTCCGCCATACTAGCCTTGCGGCGCCTTATAGCGCGCCGCGGGCAGCCAGCACACCTGTACTCTGACCAGGGTACCAATTTCATCGGGGCCAACACCGAGCTTCGGGCAGCCCTGAAAGACCTGAACCAAGGTCAGATAAGGGACGAGGCCATCAACCGAGGCATCGAGTGGCACTTCAATCCCCCAGCAGCCCCACACATGGGCGGCTGCTGGGAACGCCTGGTGAGATCCGTAAAGAACGCGCTTCGCAGCACGCTCAAGGAGCGAGCCCCTCGTGAGGAGGTCCTCTACACCCTCCTTACTGAGGCCGAGCTGATTGTGAACAGCCGGCCGCTGAGCTACGTGTACGACGACCACAACCAGCCTGTGGTCCTGACTCCGAATCATCTGCTCCTGGGCACTGCGTCCGGGAGTACTCCGTTTGCACCGAGCGACACCGAAGACGTCGATTCCCGCAAGCAGTGGCGACGTGTGAATGCGCTCGCCGATATGTTCTGGCGGCGCTGGCTGCGGGAATATCTCCCAACTCTACAGCGTCGTGAAAAGTGGGCAAACAATGTGCCAAATGTGCGGGTCAGTGACGTAGTCGTGATCGTAGACAACAACAAAGAACGAAGTGCTTGGACAAAGGGCATTATAAAGTCCGTGTACCACGGCAGTGACGGAATAATCCGTGTAGTAGACGTAAGGACGATGAATGGGGTCCTGCGTCGGCCCGTAGCTAAGATTATTGTGCTTCCTACCGACCAGGATGTAATGCGGTTGGACCCTGTTACAGGGGGTGGAATGTAAGCGAAGCACAATAATAAAGGCTGGTGAAATTATTGTTTGATTTGTAAATCAGAGTACCTAACATATTAAGAAAACACTGATATGATTATGTAAAATCAAATACATTTTGACCCACGCAGCGCACTAGGGCGCAGGTAGTGGGTGCGGGTGATAGTTGGCCGGAAATGGACACTCAATAGGAATGAAAGGGAGAGTCTATTTCCGGTCAGGTTTGAACTCGACCTCGACAAGTCTGAACTTGTCCCCGGGCGAGTCCATAATACGTGCTCGTGAGTGGTTAACGAGGGAAAACGAGTGACCTGCACCCACTACTCGCTACAGTTAATAAGACTATAGAAAAGGTGCATAATTCCGAATATTTTGTAGTCGTCGTTAGTCATCAGTAGTCGTCGTTAGTCATCAGTAGTCGTCGTTAGTCATCAATAGTAATCATCGGAAGTTCTCCAAAGCAATAAGTTGTGTCTTCAAGTGTATCACCAAGTCGCAAATTGTACCTAGGGCAGTAAAGTACTATAGGGTATCTAGAAGTGCATTGTAAGTTAGCCTTTGTGTCATATTTATATGCCATCGGCGTCTCTGACTATTTTAAAGACTGTAATTTTGTGTGATCTGTTTTCTGTGCATTCCCTGAACCATTCAGGTATTACCTAACTGTATATGTGCGTGTATTGTCCTGAAACTATTGTGTACTTCGCCGTGTAAAAGTGTTTTGTGTTACGATAGCCGCCTCACGGTTTTATAATTTACTGATTACTGTTCATTTTCGTGTATTTACTTGCAATACAAGTGTGATTTCGCCTATTAACGTGGTTTCATTACATAACCTTCGTCAAGGGAACACCGTCACCCCCGCCTACAACACCAGACTCTCGTTTTTCTTACACTAATATTAATTTAAAAACAATACAAAATCAATAGCAGTCCCTCATATAGCAGTTTCGATCCACTGTGCGGCGTGAGGTAGCTAAAAATCAAACACTCACCGCAAATACACGTAAAATTTATTATAACATTAAAAGAAAAAATCCGAAATACATCATAAAGAAGAACGAAAAATAAGAGGGTAAAAATATTTTAAAAATTCAGTCATTGCCGCGTTGGAACTATTAATAAAATTGATAAAAGCTAAATAATCAGAACATGATTTTGATAAAAAATACTTAAAATAAAGCTACCAAATTATAATGCGTGTTAAATGCGCTCTGACGAATTAAAATTCGATTGCAATCGTGTGAACTCGTGTCGCTTTAAAGAATTGTATGTAATTAACAGAACTACAAGAAAGTATTAAACTAACTAAACAACTAAACAACTTATTATAATATAAAATTATAATAACGAAGGTGGCGCTGCTGTCACGAAAACATATCGCTCCGTACTTTTTTATTTCCTAATATTCCAAAACCTGTAATATCGCGATGAATTAAAACTAAAGTGACTTGAATATACGAGATACATCAGTGATAGTGTTATCTAGTACCAAAAAAAGGACACAAAACAAATCAACAATGAATTAGGACTATAACGGTGGAAGTGACAGTGTTTTCATATGAACATAACAACTGTTCATAAACGGTGTAATATCCAGTCAAATCAGTGAAGAAGTAAGAAAAGAACATTTCAAGTGAGAATATAAGCAGTGAAAGTGATAAGCCGTATAATAATTCAAACTTCTCATCACGAACAAAACGTTAAGAAAATATTTTGAATAATGGAACAGTCATAATGTTAAAGACTTAAGACAACGCCATCTATGTCTTAACAATCATATTAACTTAGACTTGAAGTATCGTCGATAAAACAGAACATTTACGAAATTATTGGAAGGACAAAAAAGATCAACTTATTTGACGAAACTACGTAAGCACTCGATAGCGGTGAAGCGAAACTGTGTGCATCCGTCGAAGTGAACGTAAGATCGTGAGTTCAAATCACAGTCAAGCAAAAATACTTTTTGGAAGCTTAGTGGCACTTAATATGGATTCTGATAATAGAAATAATATAACGATGCGTCATAAACACAAAAAGACATCTATATCATTTGAACAACTATGTTTAACCAGCCCATCGTCATCTGAGAAGTCAATAGCAGACAGTCTACCCGAAAAAATTACAAACTACGACGATAACCAGCCCCAAAATTTAAAAGAACAAATAAAATCACTGATTGACCAACTTAATAGCGCACACGAACAAATCGACGAACTGTTACTTGAGAATGGCTCACTTAACAAAGTAACGCAGGAACAACAAAAACAAATTGCGTATTTAAAAACGATATGTACAAGCACTACCCAGAGTACTAACCCGGCCCGTAAGAGAAAAAACAGTGGGTATCATTTAAGCTATTACCAATTTAATTAGTTTTGTGTTTCTTAAATAATAGGGTTTGTCCTCCAAATAGTAGATCTGTCACCAAAATGTAGTCACCAAACAATGCAAAATCAGTTCCACAATAAATCACCTAAAATCCTGAGATATAAGGTCTAGTACCAAATAAATGTTTTTGTATGTATTATATTGTGTTGCTAACAGGCACCGAGCCTTTGTTTCGGCGAGGCCTCCTATTTCTGAATGGCGATAGTAACGATAAGGCGTAGTCGACGGAGCCCCGCTTTGCGGGGCTCCTACTTCTGGGTGGTTTGAAAAAAAATAACCACGAAGGGGATGGCGGGGTCTTTCAGACCCCGCCATCCCCTTCTAACCTAACCTGTCCGAGTCGGGGTGCCCCGAGTCTCGAATTAATTTGATAATTCATACCTGGGAACAATTTTTGTTTATCTGAGAACGAAAATATTTCGTGGCGATAGATCTATTTATTAGGTGATACAACTTGATGACAAATATAAATTTTGGTGATAGAAAATATAGTTTCCAAAAACAGTGTCGGAAAACACTTGATTTCGAGAGAGAAGAGAGTGATACTGCATTCAAGGACTATGAGACAAGTGAAATTAGAGTAAAAACATCACAAGAACAAAATCAAGATTTTTTACAAAATCGAACAAATAGCGCATTTGATAAACCTAGAATAATAATTCTGGGAGATGAACAAGTTAAAGGACTCTCACAGGTATTAATAAATAGAAGGACGGCAAAATGGAATGATGATTACACGGTCTCGGCCATGGTCAAACCAAATGCAACATGCACCGAAATTCTGTGTAAGGACTTAGAATTATATAACTCGATAACCAAACAAGATATTGTTATACTGTCGGTAGGGACCAATGATAGTAATCCATGTCATCTCCAGAAAGAAGTATGTATAGCACTAAATAGCCTACGAACGTGTCAACAAATTTATTTACTAGGCGTACAGTGTAATAATTATTTAAATAAGAATATGTTAAACCAAAATTTACAACTTTTAACGCAAAATTTCACAAACTGTAAATTCATAAATCTTAATGAATTCTCCAATTATAAGCGATACTTTTACATAAGGCAAAATAATCGCACTTATCTAAATGAACTTAGCTCTAAATTAAATATTGAAATTGACTATCTTAAATACACAAAAGAATTTCTCATGAAAAAGCCTTTGTTATTAACTGCTCATAATCTGGAAAAACGTAGTGAATTAACTAACATATCATGCTCCAGTCAGAAGACAATTATGGATTATTTTAAGCCAATAGCATGTGACAAGAAGGTAGAAATTAATACTAAAGCACAAGTTGACTCGAGACAGGTTGCTGATTCAGCCTGTGATAATATTTTTCGTGTATGAACATATTTTTGTACTGCACCAAAATATTAATGGACTTGTTAATAAATCGGACTTACTAGGTGTGCACCTTAATAATTTTAAAGATGAGGGAAAATCGGTGGACATAATATGCATAACAGAAACCAACATGAAAAAGGACGATCATAATTATACATCTTTACGTACCTAATTATACACTCCACACATATTATTCACGAGAAAATAGAAACGGGGGCTCATGTATACTAATGCGAAATACTTTATTGGGTCAAAAACTAGATGTAGGAAAATGGTGTAAACCAAACATTATTGAAGTTTGCGCGGTTGAACTGCAGGATCACCCCGTAATAGTTGTGTGTGTTTACAGACCTCCTAATATGGATAAGGCCTCCATGAATACATTCCTCGTTTGTTTAGATATGATTCTTAATGAAATCTGTTTTAAACGTAAGAAAAAGATAATTGTATGTGGTGATTTTAATATAGATATTTTGAAGGATAACTACGCCTCTTGCAGCTTTAAAAACCTATTGCAAAGTTTTAATTTGAAACTAGGTGTGCTCACTCAAACACGTCTTTGTAGCGGAACATGCATTGACAACATTATTGACAATATAAGGGGAAGTAAATGTGTTACGGTCGAACTGGCGTTGTCAGATCATACAGCGCAACTACTACAATGTCTTGTTAAAAAAACTTGCGTACTTCCATATTGGTACATATTTAGACGTAGTTTCTGTAAAGACAATATGCGAAAGTTTAAAAGCTGCTTACAAAATTTGACATTTAATGATATTTATTCCTCCACAGAACCTAATGACGCATTTAATAAGTTCCACGACACATTTAAACTATTTTATGATATGTGCTTTCCGCTTAAGCAATTAAAACGATATGCAGTAAAATCACCGAAGTGGATTAGTAAAGGTATAAAATTATGCTGTAAACGCAAGTGCGAAATGTTGTGGCAATTTCGAAGATGCCCCAACCCCAAGACTAAAACAATTTTCAAAACATATACGAAACGCTTAAAAACAATAATTCGTCTGACCAAGAAATCCCAAAATAACAACCACATTAATAATGCGTCTAATAAGTGTAAAGCTACATGGCAAATAATAAATAAGTGCAAAAATAATAAGCCGGTCGAAGGAATACCAAGACTTAGAATAAATAGCGTAGATATAACTGACCCGAAAAGTATATCCCAAACTTTTAATGACTATTTTATTGACGAAATTGAATCAGTAGCTGACATTAATATTATTAATCAAAATTTAAAATTTGACATACATCCTGACTCATTATTTTTAAGACCCACAGTTCCCCCTGACATTTTAATGCTAATAAATTCATTAAATAATACTAATAGCTCGGGATATGACGACGTTACAACAAATGTTATTAAATCTGTTTCAACTATTATAGCACCAGTACTTAGTTATATAATAAATATGTGTTTAGAATCAGGTGTGTTTCCGGATAGGTTAAAATTGGCTGTTATAAAACCACTGTATAAGAAAGGTAGCAAACACGATCCAGCCAACTACCGGCCTATTGCCTTACTACCTATATTCTCTAAAATAGTAGAAAAAGTGATATACAATTCATTATACACATTTTTTGAATGTAACAATCTTTTTGCTGATGAACAATACGGCTTTAGAAGAAAAAAGAATATAAATATGGCAATTTTCAATCTCTTTGAAAAAATTATAACGGGTATTGATAACAGAAGTCCGGTAGCTGCTTTATTCATGGACATGAGCAAGGCATTTGATTTTGTGGATAGAACAGTGCTATTAAAGAAGTTGGAAAGGTATGGAGTTAGGGGCAATGCTTTAAACCTTCTGAAATCGTACTTGTCCGACAGAAAACAAGTTACTAAGATGAATAAGGTCTGCATTACGTCAAAAACCGAGCGTACGTATGTATCGAGCCAGAGAGCTAATAACTACGGTGTACCCCAAGGAAGTATTGTAGGATCTTTATTATTTATTATTTACATTAATGACATGCCCAGAGAAACACATCATCCGATGGTTTTGTTTGCTGATGATAGCACGGTCGTTTTTAGTGGTAACAATGATGTGATGACACTTGAGGGAGAGATAAACCACTGTCTCCAAGTATTGGTAGAATGGATGGGCGCGAATAATTTAAAAATTAATATTGACAAAACTAAAATAATGACTTTTGAGCAAAGGACAAATCATATAAAACCTGACATAAAATACGGAGACAAGACAATTTTAGAAACGACAACTACAAAATTTTTAGGGCTTGATTTGGATAGAGACATGTCATGGAAAACGCATAGGTACTTACAGTGTATGTAAACGCTTGAGTCAACACTCATATGCTTTACGTAATCTCGCAAAGGAGGTAAATCAAAAAGTTTTGGTTATGGCGTATCATGCATATGTTACATCTACATTACGATACGGGATCATATACTGGGGTAACTCCACCAACATGGAGACAGTATTTAGAGCGCAAAAGAGGTGTGTTAGGGCGATATGCGGTATTCAAAGCACGGAAAGCTGCAAACCGTTCTTTGTGAATTTCCGTATATTAACAGTACCCTGCCTATACATATATGAGGTGGCCGTATTTGTCAAAACAAACTTTCACCTATTTGTAAAACTGCATAGTTCGCGACATAAAAATAAAATAAGCGGTAGGCAACACAAAAAAGCAGTATTCCGTAAAAACTTCCTAGGAATGGCACCACATATTTATAATAAATTACCTAATCCTTTGCTATGTATTAAAGATATCAATGTATTTAAGAAGCAACTCAATAATCTACTGATAAGTAAAACTTATTACACAATAAATGAATACCTGTTAGATAGAAATTTGTGCGTATAATAATAACAATAACTCAATCATAATAACTATGGTGAATAATTAAGACCGATTTATTTCATTAAAATAATTTTATTTGTATTGTTAATTATAGTATTAAGAATGATTTTATGACATTGTATAGAGTACTACTTGTAATATATGACATTTTATAAGGTATTACTTGGAATTAATGACATTGTGTATGGTATTGTATGGAATTTATGACATAGTATAATTTAATTATCATTTTGCATGCCTCAATTGGTGCAACACAGTGGACTGCGCATTCACTTGACATCCAGAAATGTATGATTATGTACTGTGTTGAGCAATAAACTTTTGAAAATAAGTTGCCCAACATGTTTAAAACTGAAAAATCAGTAACAATATTCTAAAAAAGGCTAAAACTATACCTAATTCAAAAATGTTTCTACTCAGTAAAAGAATATCTAGAGTCTAGCTTAAGAGGGCCCTTCCCGCTCCATCTATCGTCAACGCGAGCATGATTGAAAGGCTTGTTGTTGCATCCAACGCAATGTTTGAAAAAGAAGCAAGAGAGAGAACATGATAACATCGAACGAAATTGCTGCGCAAAAATTTGACAAAACTTGTTCCAGGAAATGCGTGTTTTTGAAAAAGCCTTACAATGTTTTGGAAAAAATGTTTGTCATTTAGAATTTCCATTATATGTGCGAGTTTTCTATGAACATGTTTTCTTTACTTTTACAATTTATGAGTACATTATGAACGGCCAAATTTCAGGTAAGTCTGTGCAAAAAAGTAGATTTTTGGAGGCTTATACTGAATTTGTTTCTCCTAATTTAGATTTTTTGCTTGCATAGCAACTTAGAAAAGTGCACAAGATACCTATTAGTTCAAAAATTTCAATGACAGATGTGTTACAACGCCATAATCACGTACGAGCGTTTGTATGAAAAGTATGACGGGTTGGCCGCTCTTAAAATAACGATTTTCTCTCATGTACCAAAGTGGCGATCTGTCACAAACAATAAGATTTAGTCTATCCTTTTCAACTTCATATAAAATTATAATAACAATTTGTACTGCTTGAAAAGGATGACATTAATATTGCTGAATAACTGTATTAAATTAATTATTACAGACATTTAATTTTGACATACTGAACTAAAATTTCTTAATTTAATTGTATTTACTTAATATACAAGAAAATAATTAAGTAATATAAATGATAAATGATTTTATTTCTGTAAGTAGGCTTGTACAAAAACTTTGGCTGTCTTTCCGTCTGTCACCAGGCTGTATCTCATGAACCGTGATAGTTAGATAGTTGAAATTGTCACAAATTATGTATTTCTGTTGCCGCTATAACAACAAATACTAAAAACAAAATAAAATAAATATTTCAGGGGGGCTCCCATACAACAAACGCGATTTTTTTGCCCTTTTTTGCTCGATATCAATAATTGCAACATGTAGGCACTTGAAATATTCACAAAATACTCAGTTGTATTTTTACTTTAATAATAAATAATAAAATTAAAATAAAATAAATATTTAAGGGGGGCCATACAAAAAACCCCATTTTTTGCCTATTTTTGCTCGATATCAATAAATGGCACCTAATTTGTGTACCTACTGTTGTTTACCTAGTCAATGGTACAGAACACTTCGTGCGCGAGTCCGACTCACACTTGGCTGGTTTTTTATAAGTCACGTCATCGTTACAAATAATAGTTAAATAAGGAAAATTATTACTTACATACCTTTGTTTATAAAGCAATCAACAATGTAAAATACAAAAGAATAGGAATAACTTTTTTAATATTTAAAATTAATTATGCTTAAGCAATGAGGGCTATCGCGCTTGAGTTCGCCGCTAGAGGCGCTAGTGTAGAGTAAGGTCTCTAGATGTCAAAATATGTACTGAACGCTCACTGTTTGCGGGTTTTTTTATCGCGGATTTTGACGAATAATTCATAATAGCTGTAATGGTTGTGCCATTCTTTATTGATTATGGCTTAAGATTTTAAGTAAAAAGTTAGGATCTAATTTGATAGCACTTGAAGGAAGAATAAGATTGATCTGCTTCATGCTTGCCAATTTTAGGAACATCATAATCTAAATATTCATTTGAAATTTTAAAATGTAATAAAATAAACATACTATGAATATAAGGGTACTTAAACATATCTAAAACATCAAATAAAAGTACTGCAACAGGACCATACTTGACAGTGGCGCCAACTGGTGAGCACAAAAACGATAGCCCCCATTAGGAAGGCCCTTTTTTTTTTTTTTGGAATGGCAGCTCGTAGTTTTGACCACTGGGGGTCGTGGCTACTTAACCGGACTGTCCTGTGGGTGCATTTAGGATTTTACTCAAAAATGCCTCCAGCCAGGAGCGGAATTTTTAATACTAAACTTCTAATTTAAATGACCGCACCCTAAGGGCACCCCCTGTGGGGTACGGACCTCGGCTTAGGGCGTCACTGAGAGAGGGCAGCGAGTGGGGACAGGCTGGATCGAGAGGTTTATAATTTCATGATTATTATTCGGGGAATTTAAAGCTACAGGCTGCTCAGCTACGGCGCGGGTTGAGGCCTCATCGGACTGGTAGGAAGCCCCGCATAGAAGCGGATATTTATAGCAGTTGACTCATTTAGTTTACTATATTTTGTACGAAATAGATAAAGACAGACCGTATTTTAGAAAAAAATATATATATTATTCACAGTAATTGGCCTTAAACATTTTCTTGGTAATGCTCTATTAACTAATTGTTGTGAAATAGAAGAAGATCGCTTTGTTATTCTTCATTATCACAGTTTTGCGTTCAAAACGCTCTCCTGTAAAATCATGCTTTTGTAGATAACTGTATATACTTTGCAGCCGTCGAAGTAATAACTGTAATGTCCCTATATCTCACGTTGAAGTATTGATCGTGACATGCGCAGTGCAGCTATTCTTTTTCTAGACTAGACCCAGCGCATTGCCGCAGTGCGCCAGTCGCCGTGTTCCGTGCATGACGAGCTGGTGTTTTGAGAGGCCGCCGAGGCGCAGAGCTATGGAGCCCTACTGTGCGGCGTACCCCTCGGACCTAGATGAAGGTTAGTGATTTTTGCCTGTTTCCACAAACAGTAGAATTTATATTATGCAAAAAATTTATGCCTGAATAATGAAAGCGCGTTGTTGGATTTACAACTTTCGGCGCTTTGTTGAAGGTTGAAAATCCAACAGCGGTATTAATTTTTCAGGCATTAGTGCTTCTTCTCTTTTATTAATCGTTGATAAAATATCAAAATATCTATTCATTCTTATTGATTAGAAGTCTGTAATAATTGAAAATGTGAAAATGAAAGTAATTTGTTTGCGGGCCATTTCTCAAGACTGATTCTCAATGAAGACTGATTTTTAGTAAAATCACGCAAAAAGTATCTGAGTCAAGATGCTCCAATTTTCGGTCGCTCTTGCATTATCTTAGTACCATTGATATAATAGCTTATCTTCCAAGTAAGGATGTAATTTTATTTATTTTGCAAAAAACAGTACAATCCTTTTGAGTTTCGCCGCCGTCGAGTAAAAAAGGTCCCTCAATTAATTTTGATACAGGGCCACTTTACCCAGCTATCGAATCATCCGTCCTACTCGCTAATCACCATATTTATGAATTTCTATAAATAAATCTCAAGTCATCAAATTCTTTGCAATCACGTTCTTATCACGTATAATTTGAGATTTTGGAAAAATATTTTACGAATGCGTTACGACGCTTATACGGGTTGGGGGGCCATAGATATCCGAGGGGGGGCCTTAAGCTTGGGGCCGCGTAACATTGATACGGCGGTAGCTACGCCTCTGCTGGGTCCACACCGGACAACCCATCAGTGCGCTCCGACCGGGCGCGGCAGGACCAATGCGCGGTTGGTGTAGAGGTGCCGCGCGCGATCGGAGCGCATTGGATCGTCCGGTGTGGACCCCACTATTGACTGCTCCGAATAAAATAACAGTTATGTCAAAATGTGTCCATGGTTCAGTGCGGGGGGAAAAGAGGGGTGTCAGGGGAGGGGAAGTAGGCGTGTTTCTACGATCAATAACAGTGAAGCGTCGTTCTTTCCCATCATTGGCGCATGGCTTTTGTGGTGAAAGTCATTATCACATGCGGAGCTAAAATGATAATATTGACCAATGGGACGTTTAGGGAGGTTATCAGTTGTCACGATCAGTTGAAAAAAAATAACGGGCAGTCATTTTATTTTTTGGCGGTTGTAAATTGGCGGTTGTAAGTTGGTAAATTAGTGTGACAGTTAAACATGAACAGTAATGAAATCTATGTCATCTCATAATTTTTTATCAAACCAAAGACAAGGACTTCCGAAATTAAAGTTGTGTTTCACTTTGTTTTGTTTTTTTTTTCACAAAATACATGGTGGCACGGTTATCGGCGCGCAACCGGTTACCATGGATTCAGTTCTTGATTCTGAACCTCTGTGCGTTGAATTTTTTCGTAGATTGTTTAAACATTTTGACCTATTGCACTTTTCTATCAAAAAGCAGATCTTTTCTGATAACTGACGAAACATTTCTCTGCTAGGGGGTCTTGAATCATGTGCTGAATTCATGGTTATAGTTTGCGCGTAGATATCCCTGCCACCTGTATAATATCAGGCTATGTTGTCTTTAACATCATATCAGAACACAACCAGCACCTTAATTACGTAACACACTATCATTTTGAAGCCTATTGCTAATCCATTGCTTCATATTACGTCCGAAAAATTTGTCTGCTCAACAACGAAAATAACGCAATGAATGTTGTTGAACTGTCAAAATGAAACCCATTCCTACTGTTACTGTGTTACGTAATTACCCAGCTGTGTTAACAACTGGCAATCGGTTTCGAAGCGTTTCGTATTGTTCGTCGAATCGTTGAGCTCCTTAAGTCCTGACTTCCTGAGTCGAGCTGCACGATTACTGACAAATGCGTGCACTGACTGGACAGGTCCATTCAATCTGTGTGGTTCTTTCCTCAAAAGACCATTTCAGACACCAATCTACATGGTCCTCACATTATCTGACCAAGATTATGTCTGGACTTTAAAAGACACTGAGACTTCTGAATTTGTAATCGGCCTTTCTTCTCAGAGCAGTCAGATAGGAAACGCCGACCTCATCTAGTTAAAAAAATATGATTGACGTGTAAAAGTGTTTATACAAACCTACTTACAGAAAGAAAATCATTTATCATTTATGTTTTTGTAAATCTTCAGGTCCCTGGCCTGTGAAGATCTTCACCCTGTTGTCGACTCTGAAAGCTGAATCATCAGAAGGAACTCCATCTGCGTGGTTCTGTCCTTCGAGCCGACTGGTGACCAGGACCAGGACTGGATGTAAGCGTTTTAGATTTGTTTTCATCTTTTTTGAAATACCACTTGTAATATCAACGGTTGTTTTCTGGTTGTTTTATTAAAGGTAGATTCAAGTAAATAAATTAATGCTAATCAGAGATGATCATCTTCAAAGTGCAGCTTCTTCACTTTGAAATATTACATTCACTGCCTCGTTGGTCTCGTAGTCGCAAGCACAACTGCCGAGTATGAAGCCCTGGGTTCGATTCCCAAGTCGGGCAAAGTGTTATTGGGTTCTTCCATCAGGAATTTATCAGTAGCATCCCGGAATCTAGATTTTCGTACGGTTGATGGCAATAGGGTCGCCCCCGATTACATGGGACTTAAACATAACTAGCGAAATGTGGGTGTACTATAGGTACCTACACATCTGCCTAACCCATCGGGGAAAACAGGCGTGGTGTTATAGAAATGTATTTGTATGTATGTATGTGTTACATTTAACATTCTGTTATTTCGTTTTTTAGTTCCCTGGGTGGCGTCGTCTGAAGGTAGCTGACATATGCCTCACCTCGTCTAAACACCACTGACGAGGCTGTGACGAGTCCCTGGGCTCGAATGAGGCCAAGACGCAGAGGGGCCGTCAACCTTTTCATTTAGTTTTAATAATTTAATGTAAACACTCTTCTTTTTGTCTTTTATTCTCTGTCAAGAAAAAGGTCAGCTTGCACCACAAATCACTCAAAACATCTCGCGCTAAATGAATTTAAAACATCATTATGTTTCTGTCATGTTTGTCAAGTTTGGCATGTAGTGATTTGTGTTGCAAGCCTTACTTTTTATTTTATATTCTATCCTTCAAGAATTAGAGAACTGGATGTTAAATTCCATTACTAGTATTCTTTTAGGTATTTTGATGTTTTTATTATCTATTTTGAATGTGTTAAGGCTACCGCAGAGAACCGCGACGCGACAGCGCGACGTGACTTTAGTAAAACAATTTCTATAAAAAGTTTATAGAAATTGTTCCGCCAGAATCGCGTCGAACCGTCGCGACGCCCTTCTGCGGGAGCCGTTACAAATTTTTGTCTATGTTCTGTTAAAACTCCATTTCTGTTAGTTTGACTTGTAGGTAGTAGAGCTCTTTGTGTGCAGAGCTCGTCCGGGGGAGTACTACCTCCATGCCTTTGTCTTCCGTCAAGCAGCGCTGCTGTGCTGCGGTTGGCAGGGTATGGCTGCCGGAGTTATTACAAGCACAAGAGACATTCCAGCTTTGTCTCCAAGGTGGACCACAGGCGACGGTAACTATCTACCATCAGGTGAACCGCTGCTGGTTTGCCATATAATATAACATAAGCTCTTTTTAATTTGAAGTATAGCCTGACACACAGACAACTCAAGACACAGACACATGACATTATAAGATAATTTTAATTATATATAAGGTTAGAATATATTTAGGTTAAGTTTTAATTATAAGGATTAGGTTAAGTATTCATGTGTTTTATTTTGAAAATTCCCATCACTGCCTTTCTTACTTTTCCTGATAGCCTAGAGGTCAACGCACACGTATAAGCGCTCAAACTCAAAGTATTTGTTTCAATTAAACCAATTACAGGCACTTTTTAATTATCAGCAAGGGGTCGATCAGTCAGAAAGATGAAGTTAGTTTCTCATTCCAAAGTATAGTAGGCTTCTATGTGGAAGAACAGGCAAGAAACTCGCAAGGACTCACTGCCCGGGATCAGCATTGCCTCAAATCGAGCCGTACAGCATTATTTTTACGAAACACCATACTGCAAAGCACACTAACCAACATAATGACGGTATCACCTCGCCCCCGGGTAACCTGATAAACTGCATGCGGTTAGTAGTCACCTTGTGGCGGCATCTACATCGCCACATGCGAACTACGCATCATACTGACGTCACGCCAATACATGCATTGCGCAAGCAGAGTTTACCGCACGACTAGCATTTATATAACGTCCTGCCATCCATCATCGGGCAGTAGCTCACCAGACACGACACCCGTCTGGTCGGAGGACCCTCCCCTTTTCTATGGAGGATGAGTGGAACTGTATACCCAGTTTCGCATACCTCTATAAAGTCACAGTCACTGAGTCACAACGAGGCGAGGCGAGGTCGAGGCGTCGCGGACGTTGACTTAACACAGAGGACTGGTATAAACTGATGATGAGACATTTCGCTCTTGGACGGCAAACTGCCTGCGACGCCTTTGCATACTTACAATCAGGTAAGCAGGCATCTCCTGCTCGTTTGCCATCAAATTGCAAAAATAAAAACTTATATGGTATCAGTTGATAACACTGTGCTGATGGGAGGAGCACAGGGCCTGTAGTCTCGACATTAGACAGCGACAAAAATCGGTCGCTAAGTCGTATCGTTGTCAAATTCCTTTAATAGATTTTCAACTTTATTTCGATACCATAAGGTTGAAAATCTATTAAAGAAATTTGACATCGGTTAGACAACGACTGATTTTTGTCGTTATATTTATCGAGACTCGACGCTTGGTCGAGGCCTATGCCCAACAGTGGACGTCTTTCAGTTGAAATGATGTTGATGGACAAATTCAAAGTCAAAGTCAAATCATTTATTTCAACTAAGCAGATAAAAGGCACTTTTGAACGTCAAAATATACAAAAAAATAGAATTGATTCTAGTTGCCCCTTCCCAAAGGTGGTTTCGTATGGAGAAGAATGGGCAAGAAACTCCACCGTTACTCTTTTAAAATGTTTTACAATAATATGTAGGTATACATCCTATCCTAACTAATTTTATAAATGCGAAAGTAAGTTTGTTTGTTTGTTACCTTTTCACGCCTAAACCACTGAACCGATCATCCTGAAATTTTTCATATACGTTGTCAGGTGCACAGAAACGGACATAGGGTACCTTTCATCCCGCAAAAAAGTACTGTTCCCGATGAAAACAACAATAACCTTCTTATGATAATAGATGGCGCCACGTGTCTTTCGAATCATGATTGAATTATAACCCGAATTTATAGTCAAGTCTAAATTAACGCGAGCGAAGCCGCGGACAAAAGCTGTTTAATTATATAATTAAATGTGAAGACGATGTACCTAGAATAAAGTTACTATACCACAATAGGTAAAAATAATTAAATATAAAGCAATAACAGGTAAATTAGTATACACGAAAAAAAAAAAAACGGTCGAGCCGTTTCGGAGGAGTACGACCACAAACACCATGATACGAGATTTTTATATTTATAGATTATTAGTATATGCGTATTATAAGCTCCTGTCCGCGACTTCGTCTGCGTGAAATTTCTTTTTTTAACATAAATTATATCCTGTAGCTATGCCCCCCCCCCCCCTTGCTTCGTTTTCGCTTAGCGCTCTTCTCGACTTTTTTTTCTTTTTGATCGGCTCCTAAGGGTCATGGCGTGATGTTTACGAGTAATTGGTCTATGAAATGCATAAATGTTTTTAAAATCTGAATGGTAGTTCCAGAGATAAGTGCGTTCAAATAAACAAACCAACGTGGAGTGGAGGAGTTTCTTGCCGGCTCTTCTCCATAGGAAACAACCAATTGGAACCGT
Organism: Dryobotodes eremita; assembly: GCA_917490735.1. Lineage (NCBI taxonomy): Eukaryota > Metazoa > Arthropoda > Insecta > Lepidoptera > Noctuidae > Dryobotodes > Dryobotodes eremita. The sequence continues at coordinate 10,549,432 of OU823269.1, read as the reverse complement.
GCACCCTATGTAAAATAAAATATTTTGATTTTGATTTTGAAACTTCAATTTTATTATTACGAGTAGTATTCGAGCATCCGCGCGCGACTTCGTCCGCATGATATTTCTTATTTCCTAGCGCGCGCTATTACTTCGTTTTCGTTTAGTGTTCTTTCAGATTTTTTTCATTTGCTCGGCTGCTAAGGGTCCTAGCGTGACGCTATATAGCCTTCTTCAAGAATTGGGCTATGAAATGCAAATAGATTTAAAAAAAATCCGACTGGTTGTTCCTGAGGTTAGCGCGTCCAAACAAACAAACTTTTCCGCTTTATTATTACTATATATAACAATATATACATATATATATTGTATATAATTGTAGATAGATTATCTGGATCAGAAAGGTCAGGTGCGTAGTTCTCGCAACCGGCATATATAGTATATAATTGTAGATAGATTATCTGGAGCAGAGAGGTCAGGTGCGTAGTTCTCGCAACCGGCGTGCGTGTATGACCAGATGTATGAACGTAAACGAGGCAAAAGGAGTATGTAAGGATCGTAGCAAGAAGCAATTATCTATTTACAAAAAATCTATTGATTGGTATAAAAAATTAAAACATATCTATGTTCCTTGTACCATAATCTGACAAAAAATCAGAATGATTGCACGTAAAGTATGGTTTTTAATCGTTAAAAGACATATTTTTGGACGTATATTCGTGATTTTTTTCTATCGTATCAATTAAGTTGTATTATGTTTTCAACACACTAACTAACTAGCATATATCCTGAAGAATATCATATTTTTTTTTCTGAATTTGTTTACTGCATTGGATCATATACTGTTAGGTAATATAAAACTTGCGTTTAGGTCCTGTAGTCCTCTTAAATACAAAAGTTATCTAACAGGCACTGCCTTAGGTGGCAAATGGTGCGGGCGGCGAAATTGGGGCTATGTCATGGCTCGATCAGTCAGGCCCAAAGAGGTGGCAAGCAGAGTCCCTTGCGCGCCCTTATGAGAGGACGTGTGGTCGTGGTATCGGCCGCACTTGGTGATGGGGCCACATTGGCGTGGCGGGCTGAAACCAGTTGGGGGTGTGGCGAATGTACAAGTATCACCCCTGACTCACGGTAGTAGAAGGAATTGTGGGGTTTTAGTCGGTAGGAGTCCGACAAAATCCTCCGTTCTCCCAAAACGGGGGTATCCATGAGGATATCCCCACGAAAAATAAAAGGTAATAAAGGTAGATTCGAGTTAAGAGCCTGAACACTCCTTCAGCTTCCACTCATGGCCACGAGACTAGTGTCTTCGGCTGTCAGAAAAAACTGGCCAAATGCGTGTCGGACCACACATAGTGAAGGGTTTCGTAGTTGGGATGAATTTATCCCAAGACCAAACTTAACATTGTAATTGAAAAACATGTTCTCATACGTTCCAACTGCAAATGCAAGATGGTCGACTATTACTTGTTAACGTAAAGCCTACTTAGCTGTCCAGAGGGCCTAGACAAATGTCATTCGCTTCGGAGCGATTCTATTTCTACAATAGCTATCGCTTTCGCTAATTTTTCCATCATACGAATCTAAAACTAGCGATAACGCTTGTCAAAAAGTGCCACTTGGCTACGCATCTCTATGGAAGTAATCGTTCGACGCTGTCGATTCGTTTCATAGAATCGAATGATGTTAACATTGTCTAGCGTCTAGCTAATTTCTATTCGTTGACCTATGATCACGTGACATTTCGATAGCTTATGTCAACCCCATATATATTAGGTCTTTACCTATGAAATTGCCGTTCTGCAGTACTGGCCATTTCAAATCAAAATAATTTTTGTTTGGCTATGAATTCTAATTTCAAATTAATTTTATTTTAAAAACATGGATTTTTTTTTCTAAAAGTAGTCATTTCTTTATTGATTAGTGTTACATTTTCATCGCATTTCAATCTTTTTCGTCATCATGGATACGTTAAAAATTCGAGTAATTATGGAATATGAGTACCGTCGTGGCAGCAACGCGGCACAAGCGGCACGCAACATCAACGACGTTTACGGAGCTAACTCTACAAACCAACGCACCACCTGTTATTGGTTTGCTCGCTTCCGTTCTGGAAATTTCGACCTGAAAAATGAACCTCGCGGTCGTCCGAAGACTTTGGTCGACAATGACGAATTAAAGGCGATTGTGGAAGCTGATGATACACAATCTACGGCTGAATTAGCAGCAGCTTTCGACGTTAGCGTCAAAACAATATTGGTCCATTTGCGTCAAATTGGCAAGGTAAAAAAGCTTGACAAATGGGTGCCCCACGAACTCAATGATCGCCAGCGCGAAGTACGCGTCGAGACGTGCCTTGCACTGCTCAACAGACACACAAATGAAGGAATTTTGAACCGCATTGTTACCTGCGATGAAAAATGGATTCTGTTTGATAACCGTAAGCGCTCAGCAAGTTGGTTGGATCCTGGTTCAGCACCTAAACAATGCCCTAAACGAAAACTTACCCCTAGAAAAGTGATGGTCACTGTTTGGTGGTCTAGCGCCGGTGTGATTCATCACAGCTTCTTACCAAACGGGGTGAGCATTACTGCAGATGTGTACTGTGAAGAACTGAACACAATGATGGAGAAGCTGGCGCATCTCCAACCAGCATTGGTCAATCGCTCGTCTCCGCTGCTCCTGCACGACAACGCGCGACCTCATACTGCACAGCAGACGGTCTCCAAGTTGCAAGAACTGGGGTTGGAAGCTCTCCGTCATCCGCCCTACTCACCAGACCTTGCGCCTACAGACTACTACTTTTTCCAGAATTTGGATAACTTCTTGGCGGGAAAAAAATTTAATACCCGAGAGGCAGTACAAAATGCCTTTGAAGAATTTGTTGCCTCCCGTCCAGCTGATTTCTTTAAGAAGGGCATCAATAAACTGCCACTGCGATGGCAAAGATGCATTGATTGCATGGGTGATTACTTCGATTAATACAAATAAAAAATTCATGAAAAAAATTCGTTTAAATTTTTTCATACAAAACGGCAATTTCATAGGTAAAGACCTATTATTTTGGCTATTCTACTAGTGTCACCACTAGTCGAATGTTACTTTGTCAAGGCCCTCTGCTTTCTTTTAACTTCGTTACCTATACTACTGCGTGTATTTTTTTACATATCCAAAAAACAACCATTTTGCTTTTTTGTCTTTCTGTACTATGTTTCTGAGGTAAGCTGCGAGTAGACAGACAGACAGACGGATATAGTGTAATTATAAGGGTTCCTTGTTGACTAGCATAATCAGCCTATAATGTTCCCACTGCTGCGACACAGGCGTCCTCTGGGTGAGAAAGAGTAGGCCGTAATCCACCACGCGGGCCCAGTGCGGGTTGGTGGATATCACAAGTCTTCGAATTTTTGGTTCTAGGACATGCCGGTTTCCTCATGATGTTTTCCTTTACCGTTTTAAGAGCAGTGGTTATGAAGTAATTTACACAAAGTAAAGCACTTGTCTGCGTTCAAACCTATGACCTAGAACTCGTAAGTCGCGGCCTTTACCACTGGGCCACCACTGCTCTCTCTCTGCTTTTTTGACTACGAAACCTTAGAAAGGAGGTAGTGTTGAGGTGTATCGAAATAAAATAACACAATCCTTAACCTAACTTTATTATCTAGTTCCATAAATGTACATATGTTAATTCGGCAGCCCACCTGATGATAAGTGATCACTGCCAACTGTGGCACCTGCAATACTGATCAACGAGAGGCATCACAGGTGCGTTGCCATCATGGACAAAGTTGGAGTGTCTCTTGTGCTTGTAATAACTCCGGCAGCCATACCCTACAAACAGCAACACAGGAACGCTGCTTGACGGAAAACACAGGCATGGAGGTAGTACTCCCCCGGACGAGCTCTGCACATAAAGAGCTCTACTACCTACAACTAAATTAAAAACGTTTTAATAGAATAAAGAAAAACATTGTAAAATAGACTGAAAATAAAACAAAGCCTGTAAGATTACAAGCAATCGTCAAAACGAAAGAATACAAATCAAAACCCACATACAGACTCGCGAGGCATTTGCTGCGAATGACATTGCCACGTATCTCTCAGGCTCAACAAATCACAACATCCCCCATCGAGGAATGCTCGCAGTGCGATACACACACACATACACACAGCCTGAGGCATGCGTGGCAAAACATTCACGGCTGTTGTTGAATAATCAGCCTATAGGTAACGTTCCCACTTCTGGGACACAGGCTTCATCTCTGTGAGAGCGAGGGGGTTTTAGTCCACCGCGCAGACACAGTGCGGGTTGGTGGTTGTCACGCATGTCTGTACGTGGCTAAAAATAAGTGTTTTCAAATTAAATTAGATCAAAATGACGACCCCGTCTGCTCCTCGGTCTTATAACTTGAGACCATGGAAACGGCAAGGCGCCTTTCGTGATGTCTTCATCTTCGTCTTTTGGTGGTGCTGATGAAGAGAGGAACACATCGGCTGAACCAAGGAACTGTAATGTGAAATAATAATATGTTAAAAAAAAATAGCGTAGCGTGGGACGTCTCTCCAGCTAGATGGACCCACGACCTTAAAGAAGGTGGCTGGGACAGACTTGATGCGGAAGGTGGAGGATAGGGTGTTGTGGCCCTGCCTGGGAAAGGCCTATATCCAGCAGTTGACTGCGATAGGCTTTACTGATTGATTGATTGAATAAGAAGTTGTATTTAATACCTAAGGACGAATAATGGCTCGAATTGTTTCAGTCTACAAACTTGTATAATAAATCTATACGGCTTTATTACTAAACAAGATTTATCTTTAGACCAAAGTATATAAGCCATCGAGCCATTTTTAAATTTTGAACTTTATTCTAACAAAGTTAAAATTCTAAATACAAAAACTGATATTGCACCTGAGTCTAAATGGTCAATGAACTTTACTTAAATCGGAATAATGTTCGAAATATAAAACCTGGACCAAAGGTTGGCTTGGACCAGAGTTACAACTCTTTTCGTAATGAGACGGATAATGTTCCCAATGCTGGGACACAAGCTTCCTCTCTGTGAGAGCGAGTGGGCCTTAGTCCACCGCGTAGACACAGTGCGGGTTGGTAGATGTCACATGTCTTCGAGTTTTTGGTGATAAGACATGCTGGTATTCTTTCGACGATGAAGCTAATTTACTTTAATTTATCTTAATAATCAACCGGAGATAAAATCTTGATGATGCAGGTGATAATTCAACAAAGATTATAAATTAAGGGTCTGTAAAAATTACTTAAACACTAACCTTCATCTTGACCTTCGGTTACGCTGAGTGTAGGTCTACAAAGCACCGGCTCGAAGGACCAAGGTCTTCTTGTCAGTAGCTTTCAGACGCGACAGCGACCTGGAAACATTATGAAAAATATTTTAGAAAATTGTAAAACACACTATCTATCACGATCAGAATCATTTTGAAGCCTATTGCTAATCCATTGCTTCGTATGTTCGAAAAATTTGTCTGCTCAACAACATTAATAACGCAATTAATGTTGTTGAACTGTCAAAATGAAAGCCATTCCTACTGTTAGTGTGTTACGCAATTACCACAAGATGTATGAACGTAAACGAGGCAAAAGGAGTAAGTTAGGATCGTAGCAGGTGGCGTTCTATAGTTTCTGCCTGCCCCCATGGGAAGAAGGCATGTGTTTATGTATGTACTAGCTTTTGACCGCGGCTTCGCTCGCGTTAATTTTGACTTTAACTATCAATTCTGGTTATAATTCAATCATGATCGGAAGACACGTGTCGCCATCTATTATCATAAGAACGTTATTGTTGTTTTCCTCAAGAACAGTACTTTTTTCGGGATAAAAGGTACCCTATGTCCGTTTCTATACCCCTGACAACGTATATGCAAAATTTCAGGATGATCGGTTCAGTGGTTTAGGCGTGAAAAGGTAACAAACAAACAAACTTACTTTCGCATTTATAATACTAGTTAAGAAGTTAGGATTAGGATAATAAAATTAATTATTATAAAAAAAATGGTCTTGCTTGTTAATCAATGTTAACATCTTGGCTCCCCTCTATATAAATGATTTGTCACCCTTTATTGCCATGCTCGTATAAAAAAAGGTCATTCATTCAAATTAGGACGTCAAAATTACATCAGACAGTCCCCCAAAACGCCCACTCTTCACCACTTTTAAGTTTAACTGCGAAGAGGAAGTGGCGCAACAAACTCCCCAAATATCCTCCCAAAAATAATAAAATCTAAAGACCAATCTAATGTCATATTACAGCCGCATTGAGACCTGTGTGTGAAAGAGATGTAAATAGTAGGATCTCCACAATGTGGCACAAAGCTGCGCGGCCCGCCCCAAATATGCGCAGCTTTTATTGATCGTAGGACCACTCCCACGCCGCCTGCATCCCCGCAATCCTCCACCCTGGGTTACTACCCTGCCCCCCTCCCTTGTCCCCGTGCCTTCGTTCTCTGCCCCAATGACACACTCACAAACCTGTCTGAGGGGGACTACAGGACCTAAACGTAAGTTTTATAATACCTAAAACTATATGATCCAATGCAGTAAACAGAAAAAAAAAATGATATTCTTCAGGATATATGTTAGTTAGATAGTGTATTGAAAACATAATAAGTAAAACTAATTTAATATGATGGAAAAAATTCACGAAAATATCTCTAAAATTTCTTTTAACGATTAAAAACCATACTACCTACATACATGCCATCATTCATATTTTTTGTCAGATTATTCTACAAGCAACATATTAACGTAATAGTGTTTTAATTTTTTTGTCCAATCAATAGATTTTTTTGTAAATAGATAATTGCTTCATATTTCGCAATAAATTACCAGCGTTGTGTCATCGCGCTTCTCTTTCTTTTCTATGCAGTACGACAGTGACCGCGCTTTAGCTGTTGTCAGTCTCTTAAGGCGGAATCGTCAGAATAGCCCGCGAAATTCAAATTTTCTTACGTTTATTGCAATTTGCGGGCTATTATCAGGTTCTATGTTGATCTAAATATGATTCGCGGCTGTGTCAATTATTTATTTATAGAATCATAATAATAAAAATCATCAATACAACTCTCTAAGTTCATATTACCCTATTGAATGACTATTTCATGAAATCATGACATTTGAGGCCATTTCTAACTTAAGGAGTTGTATTGCTGATTCTAATGATTATAATTCTGTAAAGCCATATTTCTTACGGTCGCGAATCATATTTTAATCAACATACAATCTGACACTGACCTGCAAATTGCATAAAACGTAAGTAAATTTGAATTTCGCGGGCTGCCTTAGCGCATCCCCGTTAAAATTAAGGCTTCTTACAACAGGCGCGACCTCGTCGTGCGACATACGGTGCCCTTGTGTTGCGTCGCGTATCGCGCCTGTTTGTAGGAGCGTTTACACTCGCTCCCTATTACATGGGACTTAACCATGTTAACAAGTACCAAATAGATACTCGACGGTTATGACGTAGTAGATGCTTAGTTATTCCTAAATTACTTTGAAATATTCACATTAATATCTAAATAATATTCTTTGTAAGTATTTATTTCCCATAATCAGTTATTTATTTGATTTTTATAACAATAATTTAGTATTTCATAACATATTGAGTACCTAAATAACTGACAGTTGATTTCAATATGGCGGTTAACGGCTCCCATAGACAGGCGCGACGCGACAGCGCTAAACAAAGGCGCCGCTCGTCGCGCGACACGCGGTGCCTTTGTGTCGGGCGTCGCGTCGCGCCAGTGTGTACGAGCCTTAAGTGTATAAAAAGGGAGGCAAATCATTTTTAACATTACCATTCGATCCAGCCTGTCCCCACTCGCTGCCCTCTCTCAGTGACGCCCTAAGCCGAGGTCCGTACCCCACAGGGGATGCCCTTAGCGTGCGGTCATTTAAATATAAGTTTTAGTATTAAAAATTCCGCTCCTGGCTGGAGGCTCTTTTGAGTAAAATCATTAAGGCACCCGCAGGACAGTTCGGTTAAGTAGCCAGGACCTCAGTGGTCAAACAAAATAAATAAATAATAACATTCATTATATTGTGAACTAGTGATAAGGACGTTACTCTGCCCAAATACTTACTGAGTGTGAATTATAGTTCGTGTCTAAGGTGCAGCGCAGACGGCACACTTCTTGTGCGATCGAGTCTGCGGCGCACAAAAAGTCTGCATGGCGCGCAAAAAGTCGGTCGCGGATTTTTCACAGACTCAACGCACACGACGCACATCTTCGATCATTCTGTCGGCAGAGCTGTAGGGACGTAGACGCTATGGAAATCGTGCAGAGATCGCGAAGTATTATTTTGTACATGAAGTACCTACAGAAAAAGAAGAAGAAATAGAGAATTTTGGGTACATCCTATACCTACATGTCCAAACAGGAGCGGAATAAACATTACAGCAAACTTTTTCCCACATTTTTCTTTTTAAATGTCTATCATGATATTCTGCCTTAGAAGTATCATAAATTGCTGATCTGTTTTGTATTTCTTGAATTAACATCGTTACATCGACCTCTGGCGCCATGATAATAGATCGCGTGCGTTACGTCCACCCCTAGCAAATGCAGATTGCCGACTAAAGTGTGCGCCGTCTGCGTTAGCGCGCGTTGAAGCAAACGTTCAATTTTTTTCACACACTTTTTGTGCCGAGCGGCGCGATGCGGCGCGGTGCGGTCTGCCCGAATTACACGGATTTTTTGTGCGCCGGACTTTTTGCGCGTCGTGTGCGTTACTGCATATAATTGCACAGGTTCTATTTTCACAGACTAAAAAGTGCGTCACGGATAGTCTGTCGTCTGCGCTGCACCTAATTGTGTCAAACCTACTGAGCATCACATAACTGGCGAAATGTGGGTGTACTATAGGTGCACCTCTGCCTAACCCTTCGGAGAATAGAGGCGTGATATTAAGTTGTGTTAAAATTATTAGCGACTATGTCTATTAGGCAACGTAATCATTAGGTACCTTACGTAGGTAGTAGATTAGGATAATAAGTTTTAAATACAATGATTATTTTTTTATTTTGAATATGATTATACAACTAAAGTTCGCGCAAGACTTTATGAGCTCTCGGAAGTTGCACGCGAGTGGCTGCGCAGTATGCATAGTAAAGGTGTCCGAGGGAACTCTCTCCCTCCCACTCAAGTGAGTACTATGCGCGGCTTCGCTCTCGGGCCTACGTTCAGAGGGCTCATAAAGGTTTCCGCGAACTTTGTACTATATATCTGCATCCCCGCAACTCCCCGTCCTGCGCAATGTCCCCCCCCCCTCCCCGCACCCCCCCATTGACCCCTATTTTTACAAATTCTCATAAAATGTTTAGTTTCTGAAAAAAATTAGTAATCATAATGGCATGTTTTACAAATGCTGCACTAAGCAGCCATGTCCTTCTCGTCAATTTTTACGTAAATCACCAATAATTATATTTAATTTCAAATACATCATCAGTATTTTTGGTTGGCTTCCAGTCTAACCGGATGCAGATAAACACCAGAATCTAATACGGAGCGACTGCTTATCTGACCTCCATGACCCAGTAACACAGTTCATATTTTATCACAGATTTATCCGTTTCAAAGAAATACTGATTCATATACCTTAGTTTCCAATCCCCAGAGATGCGGTCCTGAACTCCAACCGAGCCTGGTGATGCGTCATGCGCGTTAGACGACAGAAGGCGCACTGCGGCATTGCAGGGATGCAAAAAAGAAGACCAGGTGGTCTAAAAAGAAGCTAGCCGTACTACGCAAGTCACACAGCCCTGATCAATACTTCGATGTGAGGTACACGATGCAATTTTATTGTCTGGGTAGGGATGTCACAAAACAAAAAACATACCGAAGGGTTACTTTTTACCCGATTGCGTGACAGCAAAGAAGGATAGTCAGAAAGCCAAAAGTCTGACAAGCAGTCTTACCAAGGGGTATCGGGTTACCCACTACTCCTTGGTAAGACCGTCGGGTACTAGCTAAAAGCGCAGCGGCCACGACTTCAGAGCAGGTGCAACTGCCGAGCGCTGTCTGACAAGTCGTGGCATTGCATGAAGTCGCGCGCGTGTCGCTTGACGGAAATCGTGTCGCAAGTCGCATCGCCCGAGGTTGTGTAAACCTTCGGTATATTTTTGTTTCGTGTCATAAATAGATATAATAAAGTGCATCGTATATCTCAGCTCGAAGTATTGATCGTGACATGCGCAGTGCAGCGAGTCTTCTCCTAGACTAGAGTTCCTTTGAGCAAATCCCGCAGTGCGCCACCGGCCATGTTCCGTGCATGACGTTTGCTCCTTCGTATCGCCTCCTGGGCGTGGGAGCCCTGCAGCTCTATAGTACCACATATCCTAGGATCTAATATGAAGGTTAGTGATTTATTATTTCTTTTTAGCTTAGATTGCCCTTGATGAGAAAGTCATCAATGTAAGCGTATTAATTGAGATACTATTTATTTAATTCAACTCACTTAATGAATAGGGTACGTGACTATATTTAGATAACAGCACAGTGAAAAAATAAATTATTCATCATTCTTTTTGGGCGGGGAATTTAGGGGGAAAGAGGGGAGGGGAGACACAGGGGTGAGGTCTTGCGATCGATAGAACTGTGGGGTCTTCTTATTGGAAAAAATATTGGAATATGGCTGTTGATAAGCTTAGGGGCAGTACACCATTAGCATTGAGGGATTATCTTGCCTCTGTTCATTTCTTCTGTTTGTGTCACCACCCCCTTTTATTACGCAATATTCTCAAATCTGCTCTGACTGCCTCGCATATCTAGCGGTCGTAAGCGCTCCTCTTGAGCATGAGATTCTGGATTCGATTCCCAGGTGGGGCAGTAATATTTGGTTTTTCCGCCAAGAATTTCTCGGTAGCAGCCCGGAGTCTGGATTTGTGCCCGGTTGATGGCCATAGGCTCGCCCCCTATTACATGGGACTTAATCATCATTGGCGTAATGTGGGTTTACTATTTATAGGTACACCTCTGTCTAACCTTTCGCCGAAACCAGTCGTGATGTTATTTTATGTTTATTTTTTTTAATGTGTTTGTAAACCTTTTGCAGGTGCCTTGGCGAGCAGCATCTCCCTCTTGTCTGAGATGACTGATGCATCAGTCTACAGTCATCACCGCGAGTTGGCCCTTCGCACCGCATCCAGGCTACCAGAATTTGCAGCCTAGTTTTGCAAAATGTAGGTTAGTTTATATTACCTCACTTCCAAACTAAAATCTATTAGATAAAAACTATTGTTTGTCTATTCGTATTTTAGGCGCTGCCGTTAAACAGATTGCGATAAAACTTTGTCAACTTATTGCTTGCACTTACGCGAAGGAAACAGGCAATCAACTTACAAGCAGCAACACGAGTGTACCAGCTAGCCCATTATAAGATTAGATTGTAAGATTAATTGTTATGTCCATAATTTGAGTGATCGGTTGAGAGGACTTTGTGGCATCACCCCTGTTTCGAAGGACGCAACCGATTTGAACGCACGTAGCATGGGTGCACCGCACGCGTGAGGTGTGTACCTTATCTCTGGGCGCAGGCGCGGAGCCATATTGAAAAGACAGCGTTTTCAATATGGCTCCGCGCCTGCGCTCGGTCCTCGCCGGCCGTCACGAACTTACTCCGAAGGCGAACGCTCGCGAAAACTATCTTTGATTTAAATTATGTTTTCGTTTCTTGAACATCGCCTTGTTTTATTAAACATACGTTCTTCAAAACGCTTGTCATTTCATAAACGGGAACTCTGAACTACCGCTTAGGCAGAATATTAATAGAATTGTGTCTGGAAACCGTAATCTTTGAAAGCAATACCGGTGATGCGCCTCACTATCATCTGCCTAGTCTTTTCTCAACTATGTTGGGGAAGCTTCCAGTCTAACTGGATGCAGCTGAATACCAGTACTTTACATGGAGCAACTGCCTATCTGACCTCCACAAACCAGTTACTGGGTAACACGATATCCCTTGGTAACACAACTTTTAAATATTTAACAAAACGTTCTCCATTTTCCAGGTCCTTGGTGCATGATCATCATCTCTGAAGGCTGCTGATCTTCGCAATCTCTTCCAGCCATGGCATACCTCCACTAAAGCGAACACCAACGGGGTGTAAGTGGCTCTACCAACACCTGAAGAGCCAAAGTCAACCTCACCTGCCCGCGGTACACCCTGCTGAGTTTACCAACGAGGCTCTGGCGAATCTCCCCATTTGGGGTATTTGAGCCATAGTACCCTCTCATGGGGAGATAAACTGTGCTGGCTGCTAAGATGCGACAGTCGTAGTATTTAAGTAAATAATTTTAAGTGTTCAAGAATATGAGTACTTAATAAAAATACTTATAGTCTTGAAAATAATTTAGAAAACATCAGATGAATTCGCTACTTACTTGTTTTAAAAATAAAAACTCGAACTCCGTATATGTCATCTTCACTTCGAGAGGATAATATTGGGAGGGCATGGACCCACCGAGAGAGGCTCAAATGATTATTTTATGTATGTTAAATAGTTATTTGAACTTTTCTTTGTTCAAATGGATCTGTGCCTGACCGTGTGTTATCCAATATGTAAGTAATGTAATTAATCTGATATAGAAATAAGTAGGTTTAACATAAGTTAGAAGGGTATATGCAATTAATTTATCTAAATTTTATGAAAAATATTTTCTTTCAGTTATAAACCATATAAATGTACGAAAACTCGTTTTATTTGAATATCCCTACATCTACTCGTTGATCAAGTGGTCGCCAGCGCTACTGCTGAGCGTGGGGTCCTGGGTTCGATTCCCAGGTTGGGCCAAGTGTTATTGGGTTTTTCTATCTGGAATTTCTCAGTAGCAGCACAGAGTCTGGATTAGTGCCCGGTTGATGGCAATAGGCTCGCCCCCTGTTACATGGGACTTAAAATTAACTGGCGAAATGTGGGTGTACTATAGGTGCACCTCTGCCCAACCCTTTGGGGTACCAAAATAAAAAAAAAACAAACTATTTTTCTTTACATAAACCAGCATGGGCACTTATGAAACGCCAGAAGCTAGGCGGGCGGTTCCAATTGGTTGTTTCCTATGGAGAAGAGCCGGAAAGAGACTCCGCGGTTACTCTTTTAAAAATAAGGGGCTTTTACAATGTTTCAAATTACAGTGTTGATAGGTATTGGAGGACAGCGTAGGCCTCTCAACAAGTAACAGGCACTCAACAAAATATAAAAAGATTTACAAATCTACAGTCTACAAGTTAGGCCTACAACGTTCACCTCCTTCTGCGAAGCAGTAATACTCGCGAAGGAGGAGGTGGAGCGCGAGAGGGAGAGGCAATCACTGCGCCCTCGCGCCCCTAGTCGTCGCAGGAGGAGACACCCTGGGCGTCGCGAGTCGATTGCCGACTTCCGGCCACCGTAGGCGCGGGCTTGCGGACGGCGAGCAATGGGCAGCTCGCCGTCCGGTAAGGACCAGGCCCGGGTCGACGGCGCGTCGTGTTCCACGCGCGCCTCAAAGAGATGTCAGCACAATTGACGGGGTCCGATAGGGCCGATGCCTGCCGGGGTCGCGGATTGTTCGAAAGAGTTACCGTGGCCCTGGCGCACAGGCAACTGAAGGAACACGGTTGGGTTTTAGTCAGTAAGAGACTGACACGCCCTCCTGCTCCGCCCAGAGCGGGAGAAGTCATTTCATGATTTCACAAACAAAAAAAAAAAAGTCCTACAACGTTCTCACATTCACAAAATATCTGTCGCATCTATAGAATCTATATGAAAATAAAAGCCTGTTTAAACCAAATGACATGATTGCGATTACAACTGTAACACGTCTGAATTACAAAAGTCATAAGTAAAGAGTTGAAATAAGAATTAGAGGTATGTAATGTCAAATAATGTGAAGATTATGTCAAAGAAGAAAGTCAAAAACAAAAATTTTTTTTTTTTTTTTCAAATAAACTTCGTAATTTGGGAGCAGTTAATAGACCCTTACATAGTGGTGCCATTAATGAAGTACCAGGGAAGCCACATGTGCAGAAGAAATTATTGCCAAACTTCCTTGTCTTCAACGTAGTCTTTAATCTTATAATATGCATTTTTGATAAGGATACGTTTGATGTGGGTTTTGAACTTTGCATCGCTAAGTTCTGTAACTGACTTTGGCAACTTGTTATAAAAGCGGATACTGTTTATAAGAAATTACTTGCTTGTTTTAGTTAATCTAAATTTGGGTATCACAATTTCATTTTTACTACGTGTATTTATATTATGGAAATCGCTTCTTATTTTGAAAAGTCCTAAGTTTTTGCGAAGATACAAAATACTTTCTGAGATATAGAGAGAAGGTAGAGTTAGTATATTAATTTCTTTGAATTTGTTTCTAAGAGACTCGCGAGGACCCATATCATAGATCGCGCGGATTGCCCTCTTTTGTAAAATGAAAATTGAATCTACGTCAGCTGCCGATCCCCACAGCAGAACGCCATAAGACATAATACTGTGGAAATGAGCAAAGTAGACTGACCTAGCAGTGGCTATATCAGAAACCGCGCACAATATCTAAAATCTCACCACAAACGTAATAATATTATCACTAGATAATTAACCTCCACCTTTGCTTAACCTCTCGGGAATATAAGCGTAATGTTATGTTATGGCGTTTTTAAAAAAAATTGTGTGGTAACTTTTTTTTGTTGTTTTATTAAAATTACCACATGAATAGACTCTCAGCAGGATACTTAACAACACCCTCTCGGATCGGACAGAGTTTTGGTTACATGTTGTTTAAGACTTTAATTTCTACATCATTGCACAACTAGCGACACGCCCCTGCTTCGCACGGTGTTTACGACTTGACAAAGCATCGAGATTTCTTTATTATATACTAGCTTTTGCCCAAGGCTTCGCCCGCATGGATGTCGGAAATTTTCCCACGGGAACGTATTACCGGGATAATAAGTATCCTACGTGTTAATCCAGGCTATAAACTATCTGTGTTCCAAATTCCATCCAAATCGGTTCAATCGTTTTTGCGCGTAAGAGTAACAAACATCCATCCATTCATCCTCAAAAACTTTCACATTTATAATATTAGTAGGAAGTAGGGTATATATGTTAAATAGTAATGTATTATACACATGTTTGTCCGGAATAAATCCTCGAAATGATGGTGAAAACCGGATCAAAATCAGTTGCGTAATTTAGAAGAATAACGCGGTCACACAGACAGACACGAAAACAACTTTAATTTATAATATGGATATATTATAATGTAGCAATGTGGCTGAATCTCACATCAAAGTATTGATCGTGACCTGCGCAGTAGAGCTAGTCTTTTGTAGTGCAATGCTGCCGCAGTGCACCACCCGCCGTCTGCCGCGCATCACGAGCTTATCTTTGGAGCCACCACCGGAGACGCCGCTTTGCAGCCCTACAGAACTGCGTGTCTCAGGCTTAAAGACTAAGGTATGTGTTTAAAAGAAATTATATTTCGTCGGTTTTCGTGATAATTCGTTGTAAAAGTGTAGGCTTTGTCTAATTCCGTACCTCTCATTACGAGAAGGTCGGGGCTGTACGATGATTATTCACTTGCACGCTTGAGTTTATGAAAAGAGTCTAAATTCAAGTTATTTTTATACTTTTGTAGGAAAATGTCGAGAGGAAAGTTTTGGGTATGAATGTAGATGGCTATAAGAGTAGGGGAAGACCAAAGAATCGATGGATGGACTGTGTGGAAGATGATAGCGCTAGAAAGGAGGTGACTTCTGTGATATCGACTAATAGAGGTATGGAAGAGGAAGATAATGCTGCGTCGACTGCAGATACATTTATTGGAGCAAGAGAATGGTGATATAGATATAACACTACAAGTGTGTTCTTAAGTCTTTTATTTTTATGGGTTTTCATGGAAACCCATTGCCACTGGGCAATAGGGAGGGCTATGCTTGGAGTTTTCTCCGTGATCGAATCAGAAATGACGAGAACCACAGGAGAACCAAGGTAACCGACATAGCCCGATGAATTGCCAAACTTAAGTGGCAGTGGGCAGGGGACATTGCTCGCAGAACAGATGACCGATGGGGTCGAAAGGTCTAGAAGACGTAGCGTTGGAAGGCCTCCCACAAGGTGGACCGATGAACTTGTGAAGGCCGTAGGAATCCGCTAGATGCGGGATACACGGATTCGGTCGAATTGGCGTTGCTTGCGGGAGGCCTATGTCCAGCAGTGGACGTCTTCGGCTGAAATGATGAGGACACTCGCCTTGCATTTTGTTCGTCCCATGATAGATTTAAAGGTGGTATGCCTTTACCTAACTGCAATTCTTTAACATTCTGAGATCGATACTTGTGCTACGGTAACTTATAATTGTTATTTTTGTAGTTAAAAGTTGCCGAATATTAGAACTGTGTCCGTTCACTTATCATTGTCATGTCAATCTTATGAATTCCATTTTTCACTAACTTTGTAATTAGTTAGTTACCCCTCCGTGTCTCGGAAAGCACGTGAAGCCGTTGCTCCCGGCAGTTATTTGTAGATCTTTGACAGTCGTTACGGGAAGTCAGAAGCATGAAAGTCTGACAACTAGTATTTCCAAGGGTATCGTGTTACCCAGTAACTGGGTTGTAGAGGTTAGATAGACAGGCGCTCCATATAATTTACTGGTATTCAGTTACATCCGGTAAGACTGGAAGCTGACTCCAACAGTTGAGAAAAGGCTAGACAGATGATGTGTGTTGTCAATCTTAATTTTTTTAAGGATTTCATGGCGTCGCACTCCCTCGCACTCAGTTTGTTCCATAAACGTTTCTTAGATTCGATACCTGTATAAACGTAGATAATTATATGTTTTCTAATCTAAAAACTGTGTCAGTTTACTTACCATTGTTATTATCCATCTGTTCTTTGAAATACTTAATTAAATCCACTTTGTGTATGCCTCTGCCTAGATACTTCCACATCAGCCGTGATGGTTAGTCGAGTCAAGTATTTGAATGTTATGGTATTCTGTTTCAGGTCCTTGTGGGCGATGTCACCATCCTCTCGTCGCAGGTGGCTGATGTGACACGATGCAGCCACTGCAGCGTCTCTTCAGGCCACTTCTCTCGTTACCCGGCTCCTGACAGTATCTAACACATTGAAGAAACCGCTTCCAGCTTTCACAGACTACTAATTTTGTGAAAGCGTTATATTTTTTTTATTAACATGCTATGAAAAATATACCATGAGATATTCTTCATTGCATGTTAATTTTCTGAGCAAATTGTGCCAGATGTGTTGCCCTATTATATGACTGTGGCAGGCGCGGATTTAAGATTAGGGGGCAAAAGAATCAAGGAATCTTTTTCAAACTAATCTTGAATACGCGCCTGTACTTGTGACTATGATCATAAGCATGTAGTAGGACCACGGTGCCTTCGGTTATCTTCGGAAAGCTGTCTATTTGTCTCGGCTTTTCCGGAGATAGCCGATGGAACCTTTGACCGTGGTCGTACTTAATATAACTGCATTATTTTTTTAATTAATAATAGTGCAGTTTAAAAATCAGTGAGAATAGTAATATTACAGTGTGATATTATTATTGTAGTGAACCTACTCCTCACAAGTGGAGCGGAGAGGAGGAGTTCACAAGAGCATTAGTGATGTGCAACACATTGCTGGTATTCTTAATTCTCTAATTGTAATCGGTAAACACTCTTCTCCTTTCCAATATTTTTTTACACTTATATAAAAAAATAAAAATTACAATGCATTGATTGAATATTGCGGATTATTAATATTGGAATAAAATGACCTTAGAAATAAGTATTACACACTTTAAATTATTAAAATATCTCATTATGTATAGCGTAGAGTGACTGTATCAAATTATTATCATCAACAATTTTATTCATAAAAATATAATCTAAAATGTACAAAATAAACGTTTTATTTACAAATATCCTTTCTTTTTGGGTTGGTAATCATCAAATGGCTTCTTTCACTCTAGGCGGAGTGGAAGGGCGTGTCAGACTCTTACTGACTAAAACCCAATCGTGTTCCTTCAGTTGCCTGTGCGCCACGGCCACGGTAACTCTTTCAAACAATCCGCGACCCGGCAGGCATCGGCCCTATCAGACCCCATCAATGTTGCTGACATCTCTTTGAGGCGCGCGTGGAACACGACGCGCCGTCGAACCGGGCCTGGTCCTTACCGGACGGCGAGCTGCCCACTGCTCGCCCTCCGCAAGCCCACGCCTGCCATGGTCGGGAGTCGGCTATTGACTCCCGATGCCCAGGGTGTTTCCTCAAGCGGTGGATAGGGGTGTGAGGGCGCAATGATTGCCTCCGCCTCACGCGCTCCGCTTCCTCCTTCGCGAGCAATATTGCTTCGCAGAAGGAGGTGACGGCTTCCCATTCCCTCTCGCTCCGTACCATGGCCTGGACCAGGGCCGGACGCCGAGAGATCGCCGCCGCCAATCGCCGCCACGAGGACACAGCAGTGCTCCGCCCAAGCCGGGCAGACCTCTACCGTATAATCACCGTGTCCTCCGGTCGATCCACACAATGATAACACCCGGGCGTTTTCTCCCGCCTTATCCGAAACAGGAACCTCCCGAAACAGCCATGTCCGGTGAGGACCTGCGTTAGGCGGAAGGTGAGGAGGCCGTGGCGCCTCTCAAGCCATTCCTCAAAGACGGGACTTTCTGCCGCAATTGTGGCGTGCCCAGCACTGGGTTGCGACAGTCGCACTCTCCATGCCGCTATGAGATCCCGCCGTAGCTCAGTCCACTGTGCCGCGATTTCTCACGGCAGCTGAGTTACGCCCCGGCGTTTCGCCTCCTCGCGCCACTCCTAAATGTGTGCGAGGACTTTTGCCTCCAGATTCCATGGCAGCAATCCGGCAAGGAGAATCACCGCCTCGCTGGAGACCGTGCGGTATCCCCGGACCAGCCGAATGACCATAACCCTTTAGGACGCATTCAACCGGCGGGCTGGTTGGCGCCTCACTTAATGCGCACCGTGATGTGGCGTTATGATGTTTATAAAGAAAACTTCGTGGTATATTTTTTTCCCTAAAATGATCACATGAATAGTTTCTCAGTCAGATACTTAATAACACTCTCTCGGATCGGACAGGGTTTTGGTTGCATGTTGTTTTAAGTTTTCATCTCTGCATCATTGAAAAACTAGCGACACGCTCCTGCTTCGCACGGTTGTTACGACTTGACAAAACATCGAGATTTTTTTATTATATACTAGCTTTTGCCCGCGGCTTCGCCTGCGTGGATGTCGGAAATTATCCCATGGGAACGTACTACCGGGATAAAAAGTATTCTACGTGTTAATCCAGGTTATAAACTATCTGTGTTCCAAATTCCATCCAAATCAGTTAAGTGCTTTTTACGTGAAAGTGTAACAAACATCCATCCATCCATCCATCCATCCATCCTCATAAACTTTCACATTTATAATATTAGTAGGAAGTAGGGTATATATGTTGAATAGTAATTTATTATACACATGTTTGTCCGGAATCAATTCTCGAAATGATGGTGAAAATCGGATCAAAATCCGTTGCGTAATTTAAAAGAATGACGCGGTCACACAGACAGACACGAAAAGCGACTTTAATTTATAATATGGATATACTATCATGTAGCAATGTGGCTGAGTCTCACATCAAAGTATTGATCGTGACCTGCGCAGTAGAGCTAGTCTTTTGTAGTGCAATGCTGCCGCAGTGCACCACCCGCCGTCTGCCGCGCATCACGAGCTAATCTTTGGAGCCAACAACGGAGACGTGGCTTTGCAGCCCTACAGATTTGCGTGTCTCAGGCTTAAATACTTGTACTAAGGTATGTATTTAAAAGAAATTATGTTTCGTCAGTTTAAGTGATAATTCGTTGTAAAAGTGTAGGCTTTGTCTAATTTCGTACTTCTCTTTATGAGAAGGTCGTTACGATGATTATTCACTTGCACGCTTGAGTTTATGAAAAGAGTCTGAATTCAAGTTATTTTTATACTTTGGTAGGATAATGTCGAGAGGAAAGTTTTGTGTATGAATGTGGATGGCTATAAGAGTAGGGGAAGACCAAAGAATAGATGGATGGACTGTGTAGAAGATGATAGCGCTAGGAAGGAGGTGACTTCTGTGATGACGACTAATAGACAAGTATGGAAGAGGAAGATAATGCAGCGTCGACTGCAGATACATTGGAATTGGGGCTAGCTAATGTTGACGAAGGTGTAAAAACAAAGACTTTAGACATGAAAATGAACATTAATTACTCACAATTATTATTTATCTAGGACTTTTATTTATTTATTCACCATTTTTATTTGCATGACATTTATTTAATTTTTGACTACTAGATACTTCTTGACATTGAAAAATAAAATGGTTAAAATGATTTTCCAATTGAATAATTTTGTAATATTTATTGTTATTCAGCATATTATTTTGATAGTAGATTGTTAATTTATGTGTAAAATTTTGCATGCCCAAGTGGCGGCAGAGCATGGAGAACATTATCAAAACATGTATAACATCTATACCCCTACCCATGTTGGCAAAAAAATAAATGATTCGATTTGATTTGAGAACACACATGTATGGTTATCCATGCATGTGTGTTCTTAAGTCTTTGTTAGGGTTCCGTTGTCAACGGCACGCCACAATTGCGGCGATAAGACCCCACTTTGAGGAGTGGCTTGAGAGGCGCCACGGCGTCCTCACCTTCCGCCTGACGCAGGTCTTCACCGGACATGGCTGTTTCGGGAGGTTCCTGTTTCGGATAAGGCGGGAGGAAATGCCCGGGTGTTATCATTGCGTGGATCGACCGGAGGACACGGTGGAGCATACGGTGGAGGTCTGCCCGGCTTGGGCGGAGCACCGCCGTGTCCTCGTGGCGGCGATCGGCGGCGGCGACCTCTCGCGTCCGGCCCTGGTTCAGGCCATGGTACGGAGCGAGAGGGAATGGGAAGCCGTCACCTCCTTCTGCGAAGCAGTAATGCTCGCGAAGGAGGAGGCGGAGCGCGAAAGGGAGAGGCAATCTCTGCGCCTTCGCGCCCCTAGCCGCCGCAGGAGGAGGAGACACCCTGGGCGTCGGGAGTCGATTGCCGACTCCCGGCCACCGTAGGCGCGGGCTTGCGGATGGCGAGCAATGGGCAGCTCGCCGTCCGGTAAGGACCAGGCCCGGGTCGACGGCGCGTCGTGTTCCACGCGCGCCTCAAAGTGATGTCAGCAAAATTGACGGGGTCCGATAGGACCGATGCCTGCCGGGGCTGCGGATTGTTCGAAAGAGTTACCGTGGCCCTGGCGCACAGGCAACTGAAGGAACACGGGTGGGTTTTAGTCAGTAAGAGTCTGACACGCCCTTCCGCTCCGCCCAGAGCGGGAGAGGTCATTTGACGATTTCCCACCCAAAAAAAAAAAAAAAAAAGTGTTCCGTTGTCAACAAGGAACCCTTATAGTTTCACCTTGTCCGTCTCTCCGTCCGCAGCTTAGCTCAGAGACTCTTAGTACTAGAAAGCTATAATTTGGCATGGATATACATATTAATCACGCCGACAAAGTGATAAAATAAAATATATTTTTTTAGGGTACCTCCTGTACGCGTAAAGTGGGGATGTTTGTTTTTTTTCCGTCATTCACATGTGTCCATATATCCATGGTGTGGAATATCGTTGGATAGGCCATTCAAAAATATTACGAGTCTGTGGAAATCATTGTTCGATTCAGGGATCCGTTTGCGGAAAATTAAACTTTCAATTGCATTTTTTTTTGAGCCAAGTGTGTCCCCTGCCAGTTAAATGGTTGCTTTTGGATATGTGAAAAAATTCACGGCAGTAGTATATAAAGCGAAATTAAAAGGAAAACTATCACAGCTAAGTAGGCTTTACAAGTTTACGAGTAATAGTCGATTAACTTATATTTGCACGTATGGGAGAACATGTTTTCCAACTACAATGTTAAGTTTGTTCTTGGGATAAATTCATCCCAACTAAGGAACGTTTCATTGTGCGTGGTCTGACACGCACTCGGCCGGTTTTTTTTCATGGGTTTTCATTGAAACACTTGCCTTGCATTAATAGTTTGTCCCATAAAAGATTTTAAGATGGTATACCTAACAGTAATTCTTTAATGCTCTGAGTATGAGACGAGGAAAATGTGGTTGTTATTTTTGTAGTTAAAAGTTGCCGAATATTAGAACTGCGTCTGCTCACTTAACATTGTCATGTCCATCGTATGAATTCTATTTTCCACTAACCTTGTAATTAGTTGATTACCCCTCCGTGTCTCGGAAAGTACGTTAAATCGTTGCTCCCGGCAGTTATTTGTAGATCCTTGACAGTCGTTACGGGTAGTCAGAAGCATCAAAGTCTGACAACTAGTCTTTGCAAGGGTATCGTGTTACCCAGTAACTGGATTGTGGAGGTTAGATAGACAGGCGCTCCATGTAATTTACTAGTATTCAGTTACATCCGGTAAGACTGGAAGCCGACTCCAACAGTTGCGAAAAAGCTAGGCAGATGATGTGTGTTGTCAATCTTAAATTTTTGAAGGATTTCATGGCGTCGCACTCCCTCGCACTCAGTTTGTTCCATAAACGTTTCTTAGATTCGATACCTGTATAAACGTAGATAATTATATGTTTTCGAATATAACAACTGTGTCAGTTTACTTACCATTGTTATTATCCATCTATTCTTTGAAATACTTAATTAAATCGACTTTGTGTGTGCCCTCTGCCTAGATACTTCCACATCAGCCGTGATGGTTAGTCGAGTCAAGTATTTGAATGTTATGGTATTCTGTTTCAGGTCCTTGTGGGCGATGTCACCATCCACTCGTCGCAGGTGGCTGATGTGACACGATGCAGCCACTGCAGCGTCTCTTCAGGCCACTTCTCTCGTTACCCGGCTCCTGACAGTATCTAACACAATGAAGAAACCGCTTCCAGCTTTGTACAGACTACTGATTTTGTGAAAGCGTTATAATTTTTTTATTAACATGCTTTGAAAAATATACCATGAGATATTCTTCATTGCATGTTAATTTTCTGAGCAAATTGTGCCAGATGTATTGCCCTATTATATGACTGTGGCAGGCGCGGATTTAAGATTAGGGGGCAAAAGAATCAAGGGATCTTTTTCAAACTAATCTTGAATACGCGCCTGTACTAGTGACTATGATCATAAGCATGTAGTAGGACCACGGTGCCTTCGGTTTTCTTCGGAAAGCTGTCTATTTGTCTCGGCTTTTCCGAAGATAGCCGATGGAAGCTTTGACCGTGGTCGTACTTAATATAACTGCATTATTTTTTTAATTAATAATAGTGCAGTTTAAAAATCAGTGAGAATAGTAATATTACAGTGTGATATTATTATTGTAGTGAACCTACTCCTCACAAGTGGAGGGGAGAGGAGGAGTTCACAAGAGCATTAGTGATGTGCAACACATTGCTAGTATTCTTAATTCTCTAATTGTAATCGGTAAACACTCTTCTCCTTTCCAATATTTTATTACACTTATATAAAAAAATAAAAATTACAATGCATTGATTGAATATTGTGGATTATTAATATTGGAATAAAATGACTTTAGAAATAATTATTACACATTGAATTATTAAAATATTTCATTATATGTAGAGCGTAGAATGACTGTATCAAATTATTATCGTCAACAATTGTATTCATTAAAATAATATAAAAAATGTACAAAAGAAAAGTTTCATTTACAATATCCTAACATCGTGTGGTTCTCAACAGTAAAGGATTGGTTTCCTAGGAAAGCGGTTCCGTCATTATTATAACGGTTGTCATGAAAATCTGTAATTTTTTACCAGGATTTGGCATTAAGGTATCAAAAACGCTGTGTATTTGGACCGGATACTGTGTGCTCGTTCATCACTTTTTAAGGAAACCATAGCTTAAGAGTCGATGACTACTCGTGACATGACCTCCTTATCTGTTCCAAAAGTATTTGATGAAAATGTAAACAAATTGACCAAATAACGTAGGTACCTATGGCTCAGACCAAATAAAAATCTAGACATAGCGTTGCGAACAATACAGTGAAGCATGGAAAACTACACCTTGCTCTCTGCATACACGCTCACACGCACACATTTACAACCCAATTCACAATCAAACTACACCTCACTAAGTGCACACATGTTTACGAAACAGTTCTCACGTCACTGTTGACAGCGCTGTCTTAATTTTTAGGGTTCCGTAGTCAGCAAGGAATGTCATGGTCAGGCCATGACGTTCAGGGCTTCAGGGAATAGTTGCGTATTTTTTTACCAGAATAGGGTTTGTTTACACTTTCATCCGATACTTTTAAAACAGATTAAACAATGGAAGCTGTATCACATCGGGGTCACCAGTAGAGGTATGAGGAGGAGGGTGTAAAGTTCACTCATACTCTATAGAAAAGGGAGCATCCTCCGACCAGACGGATGTCGTGTCTGGTGGGCGACTGCCCGACGATTCGTTTGTGGTCGTCTCTGCGCAATCAAAGGGGGCGCGAGGAGTCGGT
This sequence comes from Dryobotodes eremita, assembly GCA_917490735.1. NCBI lineage: Eukaryota > Metazoa > Arthropoda > Insecta > Lepidoptera > Noctuidae > Dryobotodes > Dryobotodes eremita. Next base: position 10,524,931 of record OU823269.1, on the reverse strand, counting down.
TTTAGGGCTTAATGGTCCCTGCCCGAGGGATTTCTCTCTCGGTCCCCAAAAATTGGTGATCCGTCTTTGGTTTTCTCTCCCTGTCCCGCAGGCGGGGGTGGGAGAACTTTATTGCACACCTGCACCCATTCTGTAGTATGTTTCTGAGGTTTGACTCTAGGGGCGCCCGACGTGTTCCTCAACGCCTGTGCGTGCAGGACCTTGCCGGGTGAGATCCCTAGTTCCCTAGGGAAGGCCCGGTAAGAGATGATCAAGCAACAGAGGCGTCGGTTTTGGTTAGCGCTCACCTACAGTGGAGGCTGTCCCCAACAACATAACCAGATCTAGCCGGTAGCGCTGCAGGGCATGGGGCGTTGTTGCTCGACGATTGATGTCGCGACGTTGTATATATGCTAGTTGCGTGGTAAATTCTGCTTGCGCGATACAGGATTTTGCGTGACGTCACGCACGATGACTCACAAGTCGCGATACGTCATCACGCTCATAGACGCATTAGCGAAGTGCAATGCAACAGTTTTGTGAGCGCGTGCGCAGGCGACGCGGAGGTAAGGGTGGGAGCAAGACAAAACGCAAAACACTGGATATTCTTGTGTAATATGCGTGGGTACACTGTTTATGAACACACGGCAATGCCTATAAATTAATAAATGGTTATGTTATTTAATAATATTTATTCATATAATTGGTTGTTTATGTGGTTGCTTTATATTCTAAGTGCTTACTGTTTGTTTTATTTTATTTTGTTACATATAGTACCAATCATTAAACCTGGCTTGGTTTCCGTACGTCCTTTTTGGGTTTTTCTGAAAATCAGCGCTGTGCTGTGGGTCTCCCATAGCACAGCATCATGCTGAGTGGAAGCCTTCTTGTCACAGTCATGACGTGCAGCTGTCGACTATTTCTGTTTTGTGCTCGTGATTATAGATCTATTTTATTTGTTTTTATTTTACATTGTTACCAGAGCAAAGTATCTTTTTTGTATGCACGTGTTTTTGTGACAAATAAACCTATTTTCCTTTCTTTCTTTCAGTATGTTGCGTAGTTCGCATATGGCGTTGTAGATGCCGCTACATCCTACTCGATTGCGGACTCAAGTTCAAAAGCTGCTGCAAACAACATCACAACATGAAATCTATTCAGAGACTATGTAGTGGCCTACTAAAATAGCTGTGTGACAACCGGACGGATGGACAGACGGACATGACGAAATGATAAGGGTTCCATTTTCCTACGGAACCCTGAAAAGTGAAGCTTCGGTACAATTCTTATTTTGTGTCATACATACACATAAAAACTGCATAGTACATATCACATGGAAGTATTGATCGTGACATGCGCAGTGCAGCTAGAAATCTAGACTACAGTTCTTTTGAGCAATGCCGCAGTGCGCAAGCCGCCGTCTGCCGTGCATGACGAGTTTGACTTTCGAGTCGCTCAACTGAGCTCCGGGCTCTGGAGCCCTACAGTACCTCCCAAGGATTAAAGATAAAGGTCAGTCAATTACTTAGCATCATTTTCTTCTCTATGAATAACGAGATTGAATAGATTGTGAGGCTGCAAAGTGCATCATTTGTGATAAGTACTAAATTCATTTAACTGAACTCATTGAATTAGATTCGACTGCCTGATAGGATTATTTCCTGCACGGAATTTAAGACCTTTGCAAAGCGGCTCATTAAAACAGGCGGGGGACGAGACGGTACGGGGGGAGGGTCAAAGGTGCGTGGTGACTGCCCACGATCAGTAAAAGTGTTACGCCATCATATCTTTACATTTTAATGGTGTGGAGGTTCTTGCCCATTCTTCTCCACACAAACTACCTTTTGGAAGGGGCAACTAAAATCAATTTTATCTTCTGTAAATTTTGACGTTCAAAAGTGCCTTTTTGTGCCTATTTTATATAGGTAAATGATTTGACTTTGAGTTACCTCGTCATTAATATACTCCATTCTTGAGACCTTTCTACTCTTTTGTTGAGTATTGTCTAATTGAGTGGTGCTACGTTCTTAATTAAAAGTGTTCCATTAATCTATTACTTTGTTATATATTTTTCCTTTAATTGAAGTTGTAGGTATCACCGGTATTAATGTAACTATTCGAGTTTCTCAAACATCATTGTTAAACTTTTCCAGGTTCCTGGTGGACGAGCTCAAGATGCAGTTCACAGTCAGCATCGGAAGTTGGTCCTTCGAGCCACCACCGCCGCCGCAGCTCCATGCCTATAGTATGTTGAACACCATGATAAAAGATGGAGGTACGTTATTGTTTTTCTGCTTCAAAACTGATATAGGTATATATAATGTTGAAACTAAAATGTATTCAAATACACACAATTTTTAAAACCCCATGTTATAAGGTTGAGCTGATTGCCACCAACCGGCCACAAATCCTGATGGAAAACCCAATAATACTTTTCACAACCTGAGGATCAAACACAAAACTCCGTGCGCAGCAGTCACGTTAGCAATAACTTCTTTAACATAACGTTTATTTTTTCACATTTCAGGTCTATGGTAAACGAGCATCTTCAGTCACTCGTCGAACCACAGAGCATACACAGCGATCTGCAGCCTTCCAACCATGTCGTAGTCACACATGGCCCCTCTCGATGGGGTGTAAGTGGCTCTACCAAAACCCGAAGAGCCAAAGTCAACCTCACCTGCCCGCGGTACACCCTGCTGAGTTTACCAACGAGGCTCTGACGAATCTCCACATATGAGGTTTTGGAACTCTTCTACAACTTAACCTCATTTGCGTAGATAATTATGTATATACACTGCCACCTTTAGACTAGTGACAGTGTATATACTTTTGCAATGAGGCAAAATATGAGTAACTTTCTGCAGTAGAAAAGGTTACTGATGTGCGTCTCATCAAGGATACGCGTAACGACAAAGCTTGTTTCATGTATTCTTGAATATAATTAACAATAAGTTAAATACTCGTATGGTGAGAAAAATATTAGAATATACATTGATTTTGATTATGAGACTCTAAACCTTAGCACGGACATGCACGGGGGCTAAATAGGGCAGGGACGGATACAAAAGGAGGGGATCAGAGGACTATATTTTGAAAAAACAGAGGATTGTTATACCTCTGGAAATTCTGGTTCTTTTAGCTTCTCCCTTACTGACTTGGATCCGCGCCTGAACGTAAGCTCCTCCAGCAGGTAACTGCATTTCATTTAAGTAATGTAATGCAGCTATCTCCATAGAAATAAGTTTATTATTATTTATTATAAATGTTCCACTGATGGGCAGAGGCCTTCCTCAAGTCCTTAAAGGAACTCTTTTCCCGCGCCACCTCGAACCAGCCCTCGCGGTACGCGTCCAGCCCAGCAGTGGTGCAGTCTGTACTGTAAAACAAAAAAAAAAAGAATTGCGACATCTGCTACCAAGTTCCGTAAACTATTTGGTGTCTGTAACTTACAGGATTTCATTAAGCTTGTACATACTCCATAACAACGTTACAATAAAAAAATATGATTAAGTTTTCGTTTTATTTCTTAGCTGTACCTTCTGCTCCATCATTATCTGCCTGTCTTTTCTACCTATGTTGGAATCGGCTTCTAGTCTAATCGTATGCAGCTCAATACCGGTATTTAACATGGAGCGACTACCTATCTGACCTCCACAGCCCAGTTACTGGGTACCACGGTACACCTTGGTAAGACTGGTTGTCAGACATTCTATGATATATATATTTTTTTTATATTTTGTTGAGTGCCTGTTACTTGTTGTCAGGCCTACACTGTCCTCCCATTATCAACACTGTAATTTGAAACATTGTAAAAGCCCCTTATTTTTAAAAGAGTAACCGTGGAGTTTCTTGCCGGCTCTTCTCCATAGGAAACAACCAATTGGAACCGTGCACCTAGCTTCTGACGTTTCATAAGTGCCCATGTTGGTTTATGTGAAATAAAATATTTTGATTTTGATTTTGATTCGGACTATCCTTAACGACTGTCAAAAACCTACAAATGACAGCCAGGCCATGGGCTTAACGTGCTTTCCGAGGCACAGAAGGGGTCTCGATATATTTATCGAGACCCCTGTGTGCCTCGGGATGCACGTGCAAAATAACGAGGATTGTCTTTACTTCATTACATAATGATTTAATGAAGTAAAGGCAATCCTCGTCATATTCTGTGGTTGTAAGAGGTGATTTGGAGATCATATCTGATAGGTAGACTGCAGCATACATCAGCAGCATATAGACAGCATCATTCGTAGCGGGTTGTAGGTGAATCTGGGCTGAGATCTATCACCAGTAGACTAGGAGTAACCCGTTAGCATTATCAGCCTAAAACGTTCTCACTTCTGGGACACAGGCCTCCTCTCTGTAAGACGGAGTGGGCCGTAATCCACCACGCGGGCATAATGTGAGTTGGTGGATGTAAAAATTTTGGTTCTAGTACATGCCGATTTCCCAAGTGGATATTCTGGTTACAAAAGGCTACAAGACGAGGGGCTGGAAAATGGTGGTGTAGCGGTGAACACACGCAGTTAATCCAGTCTAAATCAGTAGTTCTTGAAAGACCAAGATATTTTTTTCAGAGAGCCTTCCTCTGCTTGTAAAATCCATAAGGTGTCGAGCCTATACTTATACGGGTCACTAATTTTTAAACCCGCATTTCATTTTACTTATTATTGGTCTTTGTTGATTAAAATAAAAATATAAGCGATGCGGGGGAATTGTTTGATGCTCTATTTTATTTAGTTTGTTGTTAGATTTAGTTAAGTTTAGGATATTTATAGGTAGTTGGGGCCTGCGTTGAAGAGTGCTGAAGTGCCCCCGTAGCTTCCAGTGCAAGTGTGCGATGGAACACGGGGTAGTGTTAGCCAGTAGATGTCTGACGAACCCCTTCGCCCGCCCTAGGGCGGAGGACATCCATGAGGATTTCCACCTTGTTACCGAAAAAAAGGAAAATTATAGATATAGGTTTTTCGTATTGAATTTGTACCTACCTATTAATAGTAAATAAATTAGAAGTAGTTCCCACAATTTATATATTTTAAATTAATAATAAGGTACTTGTAAGATGCAGAAATTATAATAGACACGTGTACTTTCGCATATAATTCGGTTTTCTAGTTTTTTTTTTGCTGGATTTCTAAACATGACACCAATTACATAACAAGCTGCATCATACCGTAAGTAGGTCATATGAATATTTAATCCAAGTATTGATCGCCAAGCTGTGACCTGCGCACTGCACTTAGCCTTTTTCTAGACTAAAAGTCCTTTGTTCATCCATCTAGTGCGCCACCCGCTGTGTTCCGAGCAAGACGCGTTGTTTCTTCGAGCCGGGGCTCGTGGCTCTGCAGCCCAGTGCACTGCGTGTGAGTTGAAGATGGAGGTAAGTGTTTCAGTATTAATTCTTACACGTTTAGATAATTCCAATATTCTTCATAATAATAATTAATTACGTAACCTTAAGCTGAAACCCTCGATCAATATCTCTCGAGGCTCTCGTGAAGCGGTTGGATCAAGGGCTCGATTCGATTCAGAAGGCAGTATTCGTCAATATGACTCGCATCATGAGGAGTACCTTTCTCGGGAGCCCTGACCACCGGTAGCTTGGAACCTGCTCCGGACATCGGTTGATGCCTCATTTTATATATTTTTAAATGTATTTACAAAAAAATAAAAAATAATTTGAGTTCAAATTAATACACGAATTAGTAACGAAAATCTATTGATGAGACTTTACTACTCATAAGTGCAGTTTTTGATAAACGATTAGGTGGACCACTCAGAAGCAAAATATTTTGGATTTTTATTCTTGAATACATAGTCTTCCGAAAGAAATAATATTTATTTGCAATAAACATAGCATATAAAGTTGTTTTAAAAATACATTATAGAGCATACACGTTTTGCATAGATCATCGCATGCAAATATTATAGGTTACGTTATAAAATGTTTCCCGTCACTAAATTCTTTTATGCTGTAAAAATTTTGTTTAACCATTCATGTTGTATTTTTTAAACAATCTAAAATCTAAAGTTTTTAAATCACTTGGAATTTTATTATAATCATATCCGAACACACATGGTTAACAGCTTTTACTATATTTAGCCAGTAATGGTAAGTCATTTAATATGAGTCTGCGAGGACCTCCCCGGTTTTTGTGTAAAGAAAGAAAGAAAGAAAATACATTTATTTGCGGTAAACATGACGCAAAGAAAAAACACAAATACAAAAAATAACGAGTTGGGAAAAATATGCGTCACATTCACGCTAAACGGCAATCGCTCAGCATAATGCTACGACCCTATGCGAGACAAAGCCCCAGCGCTGGTTTTCAGCGATAGCCGGCGCTGACGTGATGACGTCAACCAGTGCAGCATACGAAACTTAAAAATAAACATTAAAATACGAAATAAAATAAATACACTATAACCTAGTTCAAAAAGTATATAAACATAATATTTATAATGTGGTAACATCCCGGGGCAGCGGGGGAGCAGGAGTAATAATTATGAGAGCTGTGGGTGTGTTTCTAAATCAATAAATGTGTGACGTCATTCTCTAACTTCATTGGGTAAGATCCGAGCACGGCTATAGATCTTAGGGGTAAAAAGCCATAAACTTTGAAGCGGAATGTAGACAAATTACCAATAGGATTATTTTATTTTTTCCGCCGCTCCGGCTTTTATTAAACAGCTTTTTTTATTGTACTTTTTCAGGTCTCTTTCATTTTCGTGGGTGCCGTGAATTGGTTCTTCGAGCCGCCAGCGTGCAGCATGGTTCTGCAGCCCTAAAGTACCACGTATCCCCGCCTGTGTCAAAGATGGAGGTAAAGTTTTCAATATATTAACAAGGTATTATTAGGAACAGAGTGTAAAGTTCACTCATATCTCCATAGAAAATGGAGGAACCTCTGACCAGACGAGTATCGTGTCAGGTGGGCAACTGCCCGATGATTGACGTCGGGACGTTGTGAATAAGGTATATCTATTCATACACGAAATCTCTTAAGGGGTAATTGTATTCATCATTACAATCAACTTTTACTATGGGACCAAACCTGAAATCTCGAAAAAAATATCAGCTGCTCCCTCCATTTATGTTCGCAGAACTCGTCAAAATGTATGGAACAGCAGATTTTTGTTTTGGGATTTCACGTTTTGTCCTATAGTAATAGTTGTTCATAATAATGAGTACAATGACCCCTTCAGATATTTCGTGTATGAATAGATACACCTTATATATGCTAGTTGCGCGGTAAACTCTGCTTGCGCGATGCAGGACTTTGCGTGACGTCAGTGTGACGCGTAGCTCGCTTGTGGCGTTGTAGATGCCGCTACATATATAGTGATCTTTTTAACTAATTTTCGTTGCTAAAATAACAAAGTAAAATTTAACGAGAACGAACGGTTGCAAAGTGTATCATTGTATGTACCGGGAAACGAATGATTTTGAAGATATTTTTACGCATGTTTTCAGGGTGTCTACTACCACCTCTTGTAGCAGTATTATTTTAATCTTACTTCAGTGTGGGAAAGATATGGAACTATGCAGGACGTGGGTATAGCTGTATTGTATAAATAATTAGTGGTATTGGTCTTCAAACCAGTATAATTTGTGTAGCTGTAAATTTCAATATAATACGATTGATTGATGGCACACCATTTTTTTTTTTTGGGATTTCTTCAATTGACCTCTCCCGCTCTGGGCGGAAGGGCGTGTCAGACTCTTATTAACTAAAACCCACCCGTGTTCCTTCAGTTGTCTGAATAATTGATGGTACACCTGCCACTCCAGCCTCTGCCTCTTTCAGGGTTTACTGCGATGTTTGTAAATATAATTCAACTTTCTAAAATATTATTGTTCTATTATTTCAGGTCCTGCATCACTCATTCGTCTCTACAGGCAGCTGAAGTTTAATTTGCTTTCGACCTTCAAATCCAGCCATGTCACGCTTACCCCACTCGACCCTACACCGATGGGGTGTAAGTGGCTCTACCAACACCATCGGAGCCAAAGTCAACCTCACCTGCCCGCGGTACACCCTGCTGAATCACCGACGAGGCTCTGACGAATCCCAGGTCTTAGAAGACCGTAGACCTGGGGTAAAGAAGGACGTGGTTAGAAGAAATAGTGGTTTTTGACTATTCCAATAAGTATATAAGTGTCGTATTTTATAAGCTTAGGTTAAGAAATTATTATTCTTATAAAAAAATACGTAGACGTGACTCCATTCAACATAATTCCAATCAAAATTAGGTTAAGGTAATGTTTTGTTTTATTTTGAAAAATCCCTTCCTCATTTTGCCTTTTCTTTCTTTGGGGGTGATCCTCATGGAGACCCGCTGTCTGAGGAGAACACAGGACTTCTACCGACTAAACCCCACGATTCTTTCCACTAGGTCCATTAGTCGGGGCCCGGGAAGATACCCACGCGTACATTCGCGCGCACCCCTGACTGGTATCATCCCGTCTAGCTTAGCGGGCTCCATCACCAATTCTCATTTTGCCTGACAAAATAAAAAAAAAACAAAATATTTTATTTCACATAAACCTACATGGGCACTTATGAAACGCCAGAAGCTAGGTGCACGGTTCCAATTGGTTGTTTCCTATGGAGAAGAGCCGGCAAGAAACTTCACGGTTACTCTTTTAAAAATAAGGGGCTTTTACAATGTTTCAAATTATGTTTCAAATTAGTGTTGATAGGTATGAGAGGACAGCGTAGGCCTGTACACGTAACAGGCACTCAACAAAATATAAAAAGGTCTAGAAATCCACAGTCTACAAGTTAGGCCTACAACGTTCTCACATTCACAAAATATAGAAGAATCTATATAAAAATTAAAGCCTATTTAAACCAAACGACATGATTGCCATTACAACTGTAACGCATCTGAATTACAAAAGCCATAAGTAAAGAGTTGAAATAAGAATTGGAGGTATATAATGTCAAATAATGAAAAGATTATGTCAAAGAAGAAAGAAAAACACAAAAAACAAAAAAAACAAAAATTACATACAGCCGGAGACACTATTTTCATGGTCGTAAGAGGCGACTGAGGGAATTTTAAATCAGATGGTTGGTCAGCAGTAGGTACTCCTCTGAACACAGAACACCAGTCACCAGCTTAAGGTCGAGTTTGTGAGATAAAACTGCAATATTGTACACAAAAAATGTCCTCTTGCGTGACTGCAATGGTTCTTACACACTATCTATAACTAATGATCCGTATTTATTATCTAGTGAATATTTAATTTAATATTATTATAGCCCAGAAAGAGATGGTGTAACGGATTCCACTCTTTTCTCTAAGTACAAGGTGGCGCAAAATTAATCACCCTATCGGAAGATGTTATAATTTTTGCAAATGGCGTCGTACGTCAATCATATTTGACATTTGTGAACTAGACTCTGCAGTAGAGCGAAGTTAAGGAAGAAAGGAAGCGTTTCCTGGTCGCGTAACCTCCCATTTTGGCGATTTGGCATGGCCAGCAAGATCACCCGATTTAACCATTTCAGACTTCTTTCTTTGGGCTATTTGAAGTCGCGGGTTTATGCCACAAGCCTCAGACAATCGCAGCCCTTAAGGCTCAGTATTATGCCGTTGACCTTGCTCAAATGGGCGTTACCGCTGAGAACGCCCCGCGCGCCCCTCATCATAATTACGCGCGCAGCGGTCTAGAAGTTTCTTTTTGTAGGGCTGGCTGCCATAGTGACATGACGCGCGACGCTCGCATATAGGTAGGTAGCCAGTAGCATTTTTCAGAGCAGTGTTGTATAAAAAGTATATTTTTGTACAAACTAAGAACTCGTTGTAATATTAATAAAATAGAAAATATTATCAATGTAACCGGGCGGCGGAATGTGGTCAGTTATTATAAGCTTTCCCTGCGACTTCACTCACAAATAAAAGTGAATAAGTTAGTACCTACTTCTGAAAATATTAAAAAAAAACAAAGAATAAAGCGAGTGGAAAATCTGAGCAATATACAAATCTGCCGGCCATATCTGTACCGCTTGCACGAAGCTCAAATGTCATATGGGTTTCATGGAGCCAATGAACCACAATGCGCACCATATCGATACGTCGAGGTTCAAAGAGTGAACACAACTTGAAAAGTCGTGTTCACTCTTTGAACCTAAAACCAAAAATCGATTGATAAAGAAAAACTAAACAAGATGGTGTAAATAACTCTAATTGGCCAAAATGCTATACTCCCTTTGAGTCCCGTGGTATCGATATGTTTTGTGGGCCCCATATCAATTCAACCCCAGTTCAATTTATTATCTAGAAGCCACAAACGATCGTGGGCCCGGAACTTTTTAGTTCAATAAGGCCGGCCATACACAGACGGAATTCCGAACCGGAATTCCGTTTCAAAATATCGATTCGGAATTTTTGAAGACAACAAATCCATACAAAATCAAGGAGCTACCACACACGTGCGAAATTTTCTGCCTTTGAATTTATTTTGTATTTTTTTGCCGCCTTCGAAATTCCGAATCGACATTCCGAAACGGAATTCCGACGGAATTCCAACTGTACATGGCCGGCCTAATCAAGACTTATACTATACAGATTGGTCCATTTACAGGATCCAATTGTTTTTAGTGTAATTAAAGTTGTTATGTTCAGAAAGATAGAGAGCGAGAGTGAGTGAGAGAGAAATTGTATTGAATGTCAGTGATTGATGTTGTGATTAATTTTGTTCAGGTAAGCGAACATTGACTAAAGCAAAATAAAAACACACTTTCTAAATGATACCATTTGCTTTTAAAATTCTGAGAAGTTTAAGTGTCTACAACAAATTCTTGTTCCACCAATGTTCTCTTTTACTTCATCGTCGTCACTTTCATTTTTTAGGTTTATTTTTCGAATACTTTTAAATAATTTCTTCTTGCACTTCTGTGTCATGTGTAAGATGCTTTATTTCTTCCACATTATTTTTTGTGCACCTATTAGCAACATTTTCTTTGTTTTCCCTTCGTTTTCTTTTTATTTCAATAGCATGACTGATATTCGGGATCTCTTATTGGTATTTTTCGTGTAATTCAGGTAAAATACACTCTGTGTAAAAATGCATGTTGCATAAACGACAATTCAGTTTTAATTTACTCATCAAACTTGTTAAACTTTCAAATACGATTTCAATTGACTTCAAACCGCAGTCCGAAGGTCCGTGACTTGATATTTCTTTGAGTGATTTAAAGAAATGACTGTTTACTATACGCCTTCCAATCGATAATTTTTCAGTTCCCCTAAAACAAAGCAAAATATAAAATTCAGTTCAAATACTGACGGCTTTAAAAAATATATATTATATTCAAACACGTAGGTTTTGATCAAACAAATTCCACAATGTGAAAATTACCTTTCAGCTTCATAATATGTCGTTTCATTTAGTTATTGATGTAAATTTACGTCGAGTTCAATGAGTCATGATGGCTTATTAGTAGCAGGACTACAAAAACACAACAATTATTTGTGAAAATAATGCATTGTATTATGTGATAGGTATGTTTATATCTATTATTTTATGAATCATTATTTCAGAATACTTTGAGATAATATCGCCCTAATATTGTGAACAATGGATGATGCTGGTTTTTCAATAGTAGAACTGGAAAAATACAATATTTATTAAATATACACTAGCTGAGGCCCGCGATTTCATTCACGTGGACGTATAAAAGATTATGTCAATCCAATTTTAAAATTAGTTTTTTCACATAGTAACATTAAATTGACAAAATATGCCTTGGGTCCTATGAAACTAGCGAACCTCGTTACTCTTATGAATCACGTACTCTGTTCGGTGGTGACCCTACGTTGAGGGCCCTATGTGGTACGGGATTCTTGGACTGGATTCGGCCCATGGATCACGGGGGCACGGTTACGTGCGACCCTTGAGCACCATGTAGTCCGAGAGTTGCAAGCTGCGGGCTACCTTCGTGGCTCAAGGTGCGTGGGCCCCATTCGGGGGTGATAATGTGGTGAAATTTATTTTGTATGGATTTGCTGCCTTCGAAATCCCGAATCGATATTTCGAAACGGAATTCCGACTGTGTGTGGCCGGCCTAATTATTACCCTGTATCTAGAAGTCTCGTTGTCATGCGTAATTATACAGGGCCAAATTAAATTATCAAGCGAAACTCCGCAGACGTGATGGATATCAATATCAAAAGACGATTTTTTTTTTTGTGTCAGTGATCGCTCGTAGTATTGTTACTTGAAGAGTGAGTTGATAAAATTTTTATCTTTTTGAGATATCAATACACGTCACGACTGTGAAGTTTTCATAAAAAAAAAAAACTGATATTTTAAGTGACTACAATACAGACGGTGGATGATACCAAAAAAACTTCATCAAATTAATTTCTTGTTTATTTTATCATGTTTAGATATCGATACCCATCACGTCTGCGGAGTTTCGCTTGATAATTTAATTTGACCCTGTATAATGGTTTTCCCGACCGATATTCGGCTTCGGCGGCCGGTCTAATTGAAACCAGCCAACTGCGAGGGAGTTGTTAATAGTGCCCAAAGTACCCATGCGCACAAACGCAATACTTAACAAATGCACTCACTATTCCATCACTCTCATAACCCGATGGGACGGTAGACCGACACGACTGGCGAGAGATCAGGCTGCGGGTGATCAGCCTGCAATGTCCTAGCGCAACTAGAAACAACACCTAAAGATGCTATCCTCCATTCTGGAGTAAGTACTTTCGACGAGCAGCATTCCATCTCTTCCCACAATTTTCTTTATTTCCCATTTTTATTTTTACGCTACAAAAAATAAAAATTCCACTGCTGAGAAAAGCGACACAGGTCCGTTCTCAATAACGTTCCGAAGAACACTAGCGCGGCCCGGGCGGCAAGGAAACGAGCAAGCGTATGTCGCAAAAATACAAATAAAATCGTATAAAATTAGATATTAACAATTTAATAATAAATAATCCATCACTGGATGCAGTTTGGCATTTGAAATTTTATGGTATATTTTAAATTATAATTATAACTGTTAATGAAGGGATAAACTGCTTTTAAAGAAAATTAAGAGGTGTGTTTGAAGATTTTTTTGATGCATTAATGTATGTATATTTATGTTTTGAGTTCCATCACTGTATTAAAAAAAGACTTGAAAATAAGTTTTCTTTTGTTTTTTGGCAAAATTATTTACGGTTTAAGAGATACACTGCTTTAAAAAAACACCTTTTTGACCGTTTTCAAGAAATCTCCGCCTTAAGGAGAATATTCGACAGGAATGCGAACAGTTATCAGCGGAAATCTTGGGTCAATCAAAATCGAAAAACGGGTACAAATGTGTATCAACACTGGCGGCAGCCACTTGACGGATATCATCTTTTCCACTTAACAGAAAAAAATGTAAAGGTCCAAATAAAGAATTCCATCACACAAAATCTTTTTTTTTTATTTAGCAAGAAAGTTATTCAAAAACAAAATTGGATGATAAATTTTGCGCTACCTTGTATTACATTGTTGGTGTGATTATTTCTTGCGTCATACCTAAACATTTCTAATCATTCTCAAGATCTTTCATTCATAAAGTGGTGGATAAGTTAATTTGTTATCATATTTAATGACATCTGTTCGTTTTATTGCTCCCTCGACCATATTAATCACTGCTTTGCGACATCAGTATGACCAAACTGCATTACCGAATGCACCTCGTCCTCCTCTAATTAATACATGCGTTCACCAACAGATGGCGTTATAATACAGAAACTTAAACTTTAGCTTGCAAATGGCGCTAGGTGCATCACAAAATAACTACGTTCGCAAAATCCGACAAATATAAACTAACTGCATCGTATAGCACACATCGAAGTATTGATCGTAACCTGCGCGGTGTAGCTCGTCGATCGTGGCTTATTTGACAAGCAACCAACATCATTTTTAACCTAGTTAGTTGACGTTGCTTTTAAATTGGTGCATTGTTTCTAATACAACTTATGTTTTATTTTACTGAAAAAGTAAGCCCACGTTCGCCAGGACGTTAAAAGATCGCGGCGGGATTTTATCGCGCACTGGATCTTCAACGCATTGCTCAGCGCCGAGAGTTGAAAATCCAACAGTATGTTTTTCGACGCGCTAGGATGCACTCAGTTGGATTCTCAATGCTCGGTTCAACACCGAGAGTTGAAAATCCAGTGCGCGATATTTTTACATCCGTGCGAACCACAAAGTATTTTTTTTTTTTTTTTTGTATGACAACTCGTAGTTTTGACCACTGGGGGTCGTGGCTGCTTAACCGTGGCGGCTTAGGGCGTCATTGAGAGAGGGCAGCGCGATATTGGGGACGGGCTGGATCAAAGGGTTTATAGTGTCATGATTATTAATAGGGTAAATTAAAGCTACAGGCTCAGCTACGGCGCGGGCTGAGGCCTCATCGGACTGGGGACGGGGGGAACGGATGCGGGGGGTCGTCGCGTGGGACCTCGTCGGCGAGGTCGGAACGATGGCGGTCTGTGTTTGTTCACTGTACTGGTGGCCCTACTGCTCTCCTGGAGGCGGGTTATGGGGTCATCGGGGTCGACTAGGACATGCCGGGGACGGCGGGTATGACTGATTCGGGAGGGGACGTAACGGGCGGCCGCGCCAACCAGAGGGTTGCGGTGAGTGGCGGCGGAGTCGAAGAAACGCTTGGATAGGCGTTTCATGAACTGACTGATGGTCGGGATTCTAAGATCGAGATGGAGACTTTCGTTCCGAACGAACCAAGGGGCACCGGTCGCCCTGCGGAGGAACCGGTTTTGGAGGGTCTGCATCCTATGGATGCTGCGGGGCTTCACCTGTGCGAATACTACGCTCGCATAGGTCATGATGGGGCGAATGCACGCTGTGTAAATGCGCAATTTGCACCTAAGTGACAATTTGCTACGTGCATTCAGGACGGAGTGGAGCCTACTGAGAGCGAAAGCGGCGCGCGAGCGCGCCTGCTTTATGTGCTCCGAGAAGGAGAGGTGCTGGTCGAGGACGACGCCGAAGTATTTGGCTCGCTTCTCCCAAGGGATAGGCTTGCCGAACATGGTCAGCGGATGGGGGAGGAGGGGTCTGAGTCGCGGTTTCGAAAAGAACACCGCTTGACTCTTGTCGGGATTGACTTCGATTCTCCATTTCCTAAACCAGTCACCGAGTTGGTTGACTGAGGTTTGGAGAATACGAGTGATCGAGTCGCGGCCGACGCCGGTGTAGTAAATGGCCGTATCGTCTGCGAACAGAGCCAACTGAGCATTTTTACTCTTGGGGATATCGCTGGTGAATAGCGTGAAAATGAGACGGGCGAACACGGTGCTCTGAGGGACTCCGGCGCGGATGGGGAGGATAGCGCTCCTTCGATGCGATAGCGAAACGTGCGATTCGACAAAAAGTCTCGTAAGATGAGCACGAGACGATCCGGCACTTTAAGTTTGTACAGCTTATATAATAAGCCGTCGTGCCAGACTTTGTCGAACGCTTTCGCTATATCGAAGAACATGGCACCGGTCAAAGAACCGCGTTGGAAACCGACGCTTATGTGTTCGATGATCCGGTGGACCTGTTGCACGCACGAGTGTTGGGTTCGAAAACCGAACTGCTCGTTGGGAATGAGACCCTTCTTCTCGGCGTAGTCTCTGAGGCGCTTATAAATAAGCCTCTCATAGATTTTGCCGAGGACGTTGAGCAGACTGATGGGGCGGTAGCTGGAGGGAGCGGATTTGGGCTTGCCCGGCTTGGGAATACCGATGACAGTGGCCTGTTTCCACGATTGGGGGAAGATGTTATTGCTCATGGCACCATTGAAGATGGTGGTCATGAGCATGATCAGATGAGCGGGGAGGAGCTGTATCACCCTATTGGTGATACCGTCCGAACCGGGGGCTTTGCGGGGCTTGAGACCCTTTATGAGATCGTGCACTTCGTCTGGAGTGACGGGAGGCAGAGGAAACTCGGGGTCTTCTACGGGGGAGGGAAGCTCTCCTTTCGACTTCGGCTTCCACCTTAGAGAGGTGGGCCTGGTCTACTGGTTGAGTGCTGGGCGAGCATTGGGCCTCTAGACTGTCGGCGAGGCACTCGGCCTTGTCGGCATCATCGAAGGCGATGGTGCCGTCGGGGCGGGTCAAGGGGGGCATTTTTATGGGTGCGAACGTGGTCTAACTTGAATATTGTCGGCAACGAGACCCTATCTACGCTCTAGGGCGCAAGTAGTGGGAGGACTGCTACGCGCGCACTCTCACTGCTACGTATCAAGTCAAGACTGGAAAACGTTTTCTAAGTAATTAATTAGAATTTCAAGAGATTTTGTTTAATTTGATGTTTATCTGTTTCTAATTATTAGTTTATCTAGCTTAGTTTCGTTATTAATTTTCATATTCTGATCTACAACTGATTAAAGTAAGTTTGCAAGGATTTTTTGAATAATGTAATTAGGATTGTTGTTTAATTACGTAACTTTAAAATGTGATTTTTTATTTATGTATATATTGGATTAATTTTAGTCACTGGGACAGTGTGTTCCATTCACAACACAGGGATGACACGATACCTACGCCTTGGTTGGTTTGCCATCACATAACATCATTCATTATTTTTCGAGCGCAGGGCTCTTGCTGTTAGAAGCAATATGCTGGTTCGCAGGTTTGCGTGTTGTAGTAAGGAGGTTAAAATTACGTTGTTTAAAGCTTACTGCCAGACCTTCTACACAAGCAGCTTGTGGGCCAGCTACACGCGGAAAAAAATGGGCGCCCTGAGGGTCCAGTACAATAACAGCTTCAGAATGCTTTTGGGGCTGCCGCGATTTTGTAGTGCCTCTGGCATGTTCGCTCAGGCGCGTGTCCACGACTTCCATGCTATGGTGAGGAGAAAAACCGCGTCGCAATTCGAGAGAACACGGTCAAGTCCAAATAGCATTTTGAAGATGTATATGGACAAAAACTCGCCGATAATGAATCACTTCATGCAGGTGTTGGTTAGGCAGGAGTGATTCATTCCATCTGGTGAATATATGTAAATATTGTTTTTATTGTTTTTCTGTGAGCTTAGTAATCAAAATAGTTTTCAAAACATAGTTTTTTTTAAGTTTTGTAACTAACTAACTAACTAACATAATATGGATCATTGTTGTCTAAACAAATAAATATTATTATTATTATTATAACATTTGAATAAATGCTGTTTAGTTTAACAAAAAAATCGTGTATCTATGTATAGATACTTATTTATCATTTAACAATCCTTCGTTATTCAAGCGCCATCTGAAACATTGAAGCTTAGTTCATAATTTAAACAACAGCCACGAGAGGGAGCCACCTGTTTAGTAGCTATGTAGGTATGTATCCTGTGATGTAATAAATGCATAGTACGTGTAACATATACATTACTGTAGTATTTCCAACATTGTAGAAATACTGCAGAATGCTCATGTCTCTCAGTCTGCGAGAAGTAGCTTACACACTGTAGATTTTAAAACAAAACTAGTGTGGAAAGTCAGTCTTAAGAGCGGCCAACCCGTCATACTTTTCATACAAACTCTCGTACGTGATTATGACGTTGTAACACATCTTTCATATTTTTTTTTTGAACTAATAGGTATCTTGTGCACTTTATTTAGGTTTCTGTGCAAGCAAAAAATCAAAATTTGGAGAAACAAATTCAGTATAAGCCTCCAAAAATCTGCTTTTTGCACAAATTTTACTTGTACTTTGGCCTTTCATAATGTTCTCATAAGTTGTAAAACTAAAGAAAACATCTTCATAAAAACCTCGCACATTTAATGGAAATTTTAAATGACCAACATTTTTTTCTAAAAACTTATAAGGCTTTTTCAAAAACACGTATTTCCTGGAACCAGTTTTGTGAAATCTTTGCGCGCCAATTTTCGTTCGATGTTATCGCGTTCTCACTTTTGCTTGTTTTTCAAACATTGCGTTGGATGAAACAACAAGCTTTTCAATCATGCTCGCGTTGACAATAGACGGACCGGGAAGGGCCCTCTTAACAAGAAATGCATAGCCTTTTTCCAAAATGTTGGGGTCGGCTTGCAACTGAATACCTATTGACATTGATGAATTTTTAAAAATACATTGACATGAATATTTCTATATTTATCATAATACTTTGTAAAATAGTATATTATTTTAATTATTGTGAACGTAGAGACTATGTAGATCATTGTTTTTTTTTTCTTTTCTTCTCAATTAGTTTTAATCATGGTCTGGCAGTTTGAGTGATTTATGCGGCCTACCCAAATGTCCTTTCTTTGGTATTGTTCGTCGGATCGTTGAGCTCCTTAAGTTTTGAGTTGAGCTGCACGATTACTTACAAATGCGTGCACTGACTAGACAGGTCCACTCATTCTGTGTGGTTTTTCCTCAAAAGGCCATTTCAGATACAAATCTACATGGTCTTCACATGATCTGACCAAGATTATGTCTGGACTTTAAAAGAGTAGTCAGATAGGAAACACCGACCTCATCTAGTTTTAAAATATGATGGACGTGTAAAAGTGTTTGTACAAACCTACCTACAAACAAAAAAAAAAAATACTTGTCTTTTATGGTCATGGCTCTAAACAATTTTTTTAAAGTATTAATATTATTTTACGTCTCAAATCCGCCATATTGATTCTATAAAAACAAAACCTAGACGAGTCGATAGACAGCTCATGTATTAATATCCATCCAGCCATAATGATACATCGAGGGTATAAAGAATCCCACATACAAAGATTCATAGACACGCGTGAAAATCATAACCCTGTCTTTGCTGTTGCTTAGTCGGTTAATAAGAAGTGAACCTTCGGTACAATTTTTGTTTTGTGACCTCAACATAACAAAATTGCATCGTATACCTCACATCGAAGTATTGATCAGGGCTGTGTGACTTGCGCAGTGCAGCTAGCCTTTTTTTAGACCACCTGGCCTGCCTACACCCCTGCAATCCGCAGTGCGCCTTCCGTAGTCTAACGTGCATGACGCATCGGTACTTCGAGCTGCCACCGGGACACGGCTCTGCAGGACTTCAGGACCGCATCTCCCAGGATTGAAAACAAAGGTACCTAAGTGTTCTTTGAAACGGATAAATCTGTAATAAAATAATAATTTTGTGGAATTACGTAACACTTTGTTGATGGGAAGGGAAATTCGAAATGAAACACTTCTGCATAATCCTTTGGGGATTACAAGCATGATGTTATGTTGTACTAATACAGTGAGAGAATTTTGTGAAAAGTGTGATTATGGGGGGGAGGGGGGCAGGGGGAGAAACGCGGGGGAATGCAATGCATAAAATTATATAGTTTCAAAATCTATTCATGATTGCACAAACTATATAGTATTTTTTTAGAATTGAGGTGGGGCGGTGGTTGGGGGGGATTGTGTGGGGAGAGAAACTATTAATGGTTACGTTGATTGCACGAACTAGTAATTTTTCTAGAATTGGGGTGGGGGGGTGGTTGGGAGGGATTGTGTGGAGAGAGAATCTATTAGTGATTAAGTTCATTGCACAAACTAGTAATTTTTCTAGAATTGGGGTGGGGGGGAGGTTTGGGGGGCTTGTGGTTTGGGAGAGAATCTATTAATGATTAGGTTGATTGCACAAACTAGTAATATTTTTTTAATTGGGGTGGGGGGGTTGGGGGCGGATTGTGTGGGGAGAGAATCTATTAATGATTAGGTTGATGGCACAAACTAGTAGTTTTTTTAGAATTGCGGTGGGGGGATGGTTGGGGGGGATTGTGTGGGGAGAGAAATGTGATGTTATTCTTTTTATTAATAATCATACTCGACTGTTTCATAAAATATGATTAGTTAACTGCAGTAATTATTAATTTTAAGATAGTTTTGTCGAAAAAGTGTGTCTTTGGGGCAATGAACGAAGGCGCGGGGGGCAAAGGAGGGGGGAGGCAGGGAAGTTGAGTTGCGCAGGGCGGGGGGTTGTGGGGATACAGATGTAGGTGTAGTCCGACAACCTTTATAAAAATAAATCACTATAAAGCTCTTTATCAAAACTACGAATATGTTGACTGCACAGTCACTAAATGTTTTAAGTCATAACATAATATCACGCTTGTATTCCCGAAGGGTTGGGCAGAGCTGTACCTATAGTACACCCACATTTCGCGAGTGATGTTTAAGGTGGAGGCGTCCTGTGTAGCCCGCGAAATTCAAATTTTCTTACATTTATCAAAAAACAATTCTTGATCAAAATATGATTCGCGGCCGTATCAAATATTTATTTATAGAATTACTAGCTGCGCCCCGCGGTTTCACCCGCAGCGGTATGAATAATACTTTACGACCTATTCTCGGACCTACCAAATATACACAAAAAATTTCATGAAAATCGGTCTAGCCGTTTCGGAGGAGTTCGATAACAAACACTGTGACACGAGATTTTTATATATTAGAATAATCATTAGAATCAGCAATACAACTCCTTAAGTTAGAATTGGCCTCAAATGTCATGACTTAATGAAATAGTCATTAATTAGGGTAATATGAACTTAGAGAGATGTGTTGATGATTTTTATGATTATAATTCTATAAATAAATATTTGATACGGCCGCGAATCGTATTTTAATCAACATAAAACCTGACACTGACTTACAATTTGCAAAAAACGTAAGAAAATTTGAATTTCGCGGGCTACCTTGGCGCATTCCCCTTAAGTCCCATGTAATAGGGGCGAGCCTAAATTTAGGGCAGGTTTGTCGAAAATGTGTGTTATTGGAGCAGAGAACGAAGACGCGGGGGGCAAAGCAAAGGGGGGCAGGGAAGTTACGCAGTGGGGAAGGTTGCGGGGATGCAGCTATGGGACTGGTCATACGCAGATTTGGGGCGGACCGAATAGCTTCATGCCGCTTTGGGGAGATCCTACTACTTGCATCTCTTTCGCACGTCGGACCCAATGCGGCTGTAAGATGACGTAGCCTTAAAAGTGTTACGTCTTTTGTTTACGTTATTGGATTGGTCTTTGGGGTGGATATTCGGGGAGTTTGTTCCGCCACTTCTTCTCCCCAGCTAAAGCACTCGGAAGTGGTGAAGAGCGGGCGTTTTGGGGGAGTGTCTTTTGTAATGTTGAAGCCCTAATTTGAATAAACGACTTCTTTTTATTCGATCTTGGCAGTAAGTTGTGAAAAGCTATTATCATGGAGGCAGTCAAGACGATAATATTGATCATCGAGTAAGGAAATCACCTATTTTTCACATAATAAATATTAAGAGGATAAAAATAAATTCATTGGATAAATTTGTCATACTTTTGGTATACTTCTTTTACGTTGATAATTAAATTTACATTTAAATCATTATAGCCTAGCTTCCTGATATTATAAATGCAAAAGTGTGTTTGTTTGTTACGCATTCACGGTAGAACGGCTGAACGGATTTGGATGAAATTTGGCACATGGGTAGGCTATGACCAGCGCGGTAATTACGTAACACACTAACAGTAGCAATGGGTTTCATTTTGACAGTTCAACAACATTCATCGTCTTCACATATAATTATATAATTAATGTAAAATAAAAAAAATAAAAAAAATAATTAATTAATTATAAATAAATTATTGTAAAACATTTTAAAAGAGTAACGGTGGAGTTTCTTGCCCGTTCTTCTCCATACGAAGCTACCTCTTGGAAGGGGCAACTAGAATCAATTCTATTTTTTTTATAAATTTTGACGTTCAAAAGTGCCTTTTATGTGTCTATTTGAAATAAATGATTTGACTTTGATTTTGACATTCATTGCGTTATTTACGTTGTTGAGGAGACAAATGTTTCGAACATATGAAGCAATGGATTAGCAATAGGCTTCAAAATGATTCAGATTTTGATACATAGTCTGTTACGCAATTAGGGTAGTGGTTATTTTCATTAAAAAAATTCTTAAATATTTTACACATTGTTTTCAGGTTGCTGTCTTTGGTGGTTTTGGTTTTGTGGTTGTCGCGTCTGAAAGCTACTGATAAGAAGACCTTGGTCCTTCAGCCGGTGCTTTGTAGACCTACGTTCAGCGTAACCGAAGATCAAGATGAAGGTCAGTGTTTAAGTATTTTTTACAGACCCTTAAATTATAATCTTTGTTGAAATATCACCTGCTTCGCCAAGATTTTATCTTCGGTTGATTAATTGAGGTAGATTCAAGTTAATTGATGCCAACTTCGGAAGAATACCAGCATGTCCTATCACCAAAAATTCAAGACATATTGTAACATCCACCAACCCGCACTGGGCCCGCGTGGTTTATTACAGCCCAATCCCTCTCACAGAGAGGAGGCCTGTGTCCCAGCAGTGGGAACATTATCCGTCTCATTACGAAACGAGTTCTTACTCTGGTCCAAGCCAACCTTCGAGTCAGCTTTTGTATTTCAAACATTATTCCGAATTAAGTCAAGTTCTTGATACGAGATTGACCCAATAAGACTCGAGTTTAATATCAGTTTTTGTATTTAGAATTTTAACTTTGTTGCAATAATGTTCAAAATTTAAAAACGGCTCTTTTTAAAAATAAAAATAAATTGTTTAATTCAGACTTTTTAAATGTCCATATTTTGTAAGTATTACATTATCTTAAAACTATGTTAGTCATGAGGAGATCATTATTAATGTACTTAGGGAACATAATAAATGGAAATAAATGATTGAAAATAAATTAAACATAAATTGAAATAAATTAAATTGAAATAAATAATTGAAAACAGAAACTAAAAATTTAAATTAAATTGAAATAAATTTTTGAAATAAACTAGAAATTAAAATTAAATTGAAATAAATTATTAAATTAAAATACAAGGAATCTGGTAACATGCAACCTGATGAGCCTTCCCACAGCTACCGATACCTACTGGTCTGTCTATGGTTTATACTTTGATCTTGTTTTGTCATAAGGCCGTACAGTTTTATAATATAAGTTTATAGACGGAAACTAAAGGAGCCATTGTTCATCTTTTGGCATTAAATACTACTTTTTGTTCAATCAATCAACTCGGCCTATCGCAGTCCACTGCTAGACATAGGCGTCTCCCAGGCTGCGCCACAACCATGTCGTCCGCCTTCCGCATTCAGTCTATCCCAGCCACCCTCTTAAGATCGTCGGTCTATCTAGCTGGGGGGGAGACGTCCCACTCTACGCTAACTTTTTATTAACATTACAGTTCCTTGGATCAGCCGATTTGTTCCTCTCCTCCTCAGCACCACCAAAAGACGAAGATGAAGACATCACGAAAGGGGCCTTGCCGTTTCCTTGGTCTCAAGTTATAAGACCGAGGAGCAGACGGGGTCGTCATTTTGATCTAATTTAATTTGAAAATACTTATTTTTAGCCACGCCCAGACATGCGTAACAACCACCAACCCGCCCTGTGTCTGCGCGGTGGACTAAGGCCCACTCGCTCTCTCAGAAAGGAGGCCTGTGTCCCAGCAGTGGGAACGTTACCAATACGCTAATTATTCAACAACAGCCGTGAATATTTTGCCACGCATGCCTCAGGCTGTGTGTATGTGTGTGTGTATCGCACTGCGAGCATTCCTCGATGGGGCATGTTGTGATTCGTTGAGCCTGAGAGATACGTGGCAATATCATTCGCAGCAAATGCCTCGCAAGTCTGTATGTGGCTTTTGATTTGTATTCTTCCTTATAGGTTTTGTTTTATTTTGAGTGTATATTTTACAATGTTTTTCTTTATTTTATAAAAACGTTTTTACGAGTAAGTTAGCTGGTTTAGTTATAGGTAGTAGAGCTCTTTGTGTGCAGAGCTCGTCCGGGGGAGTACTACCTCCATGCCTGTGTCTTCCGTCAAGCAGCGTTGCTGTGTTGCGGTTGGAAGGGTATGGCTCCCGGAGTTATTACAAGCACATGAGACACTCCAGCTTTGTCTATGATGGCAACGCACCTGTGATGCCTCTCGTTGATCAGTATCGCAGGTGCCACAGGTGGCATTGACCACTTACCATCAGGTGGGCTGCCGAATAAATATATGTATATTTATGGAACTAGATAATAAAGTTAGGTTAAGGATTGTGTTATTTTATTTCGATAAACCTCAACACTACCTCTTTTTTAGGGCTCTGTAGTCAACAAGGAACCTTTGCAGTTTCGCCATGTCCATCCGTATGTCTGTCTGTCAGCGGCTTAGCTCAGAGACTCTTAGTACAGAAAGTCATGCCAGCTAAATAGTTGTTTTTGGGTATGTGGAAAAATTCACATGCAAGGTGGCAGGGACTTCGACGCGCAAACTGTAACCACGATTTCAGCACATGATTCTAGATCCCCTAGCGTAGAAATTTATCGTTGATTTTTTTTACGGTCTATATGTATGGCAGAGCAAATTTTTTTTTTTAGTATCCGGCAAAAAGTTTCAGCGCAGGGTGGTTTTGAATCGTGTACTAAATCCATGGTATTAAGTTGTGCGTCGATATCCCCGCCACCCAGCATATGACGAAGTTAAAAATAAAACTTTCACAGCTATGTAAGCTTTACATGTTAATGAATAATAGTCGACCAACTTACATTTGCAGTTTGAATGATAAATGATTTTATTTCTGTAAGTAGGTATGAACAAACACTTACACGTCAATCATATTTTAAAAACTAGATGAGGTCGGCGTTTCCTATCTGACTACTCTGAGAAGAAAGGTCGAAACAAACTCAGAGGTCACAGTCTCTTTTAAAGTCCAGACATAACCTTGGTCAGATCATGTGAAGACCATGTAGATTTGTGTCTGAAATGGTCTTTTGAGGAAAAACCACACAGATTGAGTGGACCTGTCCAGTCAGTGCACGCATTTGTCAGTAATCGTGAGCTCAACTCAGAACTTAAGGAGCTCAACGTATCGCAGAACATGTTTTTCAACTACAATGTTAAGTTTGGTCTTAGGATAAATTCATCTCAATTATGGAATCCTTCATTGTGCGTGGTCTGACTCGCATTTGGTCAGTTTTTTCCGACAGCCGAAGACACTAGTCTTGGGGTCTTGAGAAGGGGCTGATGAAGCTTTCAGGCCCTTAACTCGAGTCTACCCTTTGTCACCTTTTATTTTTCGTGGGGAAATCCTCATGGATACCCTCCGTCTGGGGAGAACGGAGGATTTTGTCGGACTCCTATCGACTAAAACCCTGTTACTCCTTCTACTCCCATGTGTCGGGATAGATACTTGTACATTCGCCACACCCCCAACTGGTTTCAGCCCACCATGCCTAGCGGGCCCCATCACCAAGTGCGGCCGATACCACGACCGCACGCCCTCCCATAAGGACACGCGGTTTTACATTAAAACATTTTCTTTCTTCATGTCTTTGTAGCAAGCTAGTAGCTTTTTGGTGGCTTTGTAGTTAAATAGTGAAAAAGCCATGTCGAAACAATCGTAGACAAAACGATCTGATGGCGAATATTCCATAGTTGAAAAGTACTGTCGTCGAAACAAACAAATGCGAACCACTCTGTCGGCGAAACATCCATAGGTAAAACGTTCTATCGACGAATCTCTCAAAAACGAAACGTCCTGTCGGTATTCAGTCCAAAGGAGAAACGACTATCGGAGAACGCTTGCAGAATCCTAACTGACCGACTCTTTGACAATTCAAACATAAATGCTTTGAGTTTTGAGTTTTTTTGAGACATAATACAACTAAATTGATACGTTAGAAAAAAAACACGAAGATACCACAAAAAAAATCTTTTAACGGTTAAAAACCATACTATACGTGCAATCATTCTGATTTTTTGTCAGATTATTCTACAAGCAACATATTAACGTAAAGTGTTTGCATTTTTTAGTCCAATCAATAGATTTTTTGTAAATAGATACATGCTTCATATTTTTGGAATAAATTACCAGCGGTGTGTTGTGTCATCGCAATTCTCTTTTTTTTCTATTCAGTCTGACAGTGTCAGTTGTCAGCCTCTTAAAATTGTTCCTTGAAAAGGTCCTCAGTTGGAATGAGGGCCACTTTTATGCTACAGCTTCAGTGTAGCGATAGAGCGAACACACTGCGCACGCTCTCTGTTGTACAGCGAGAAGTCGAGCGGTGTGCGAGAGAGAGCACGCAAAGTGTAGCTCGCTTTATCGCGACAATATAGCCGTAGCATTAGAGAGCAATTCTATTCTGGGCAGTTCAGACTGACAGCTTCTGTCCGAATTATATTATAATTATTAAAAAGATGTGGATAAGTTACCTACCCGACATTCGATCTTCAAATCATACTATTAGATGACGCGTGGAAGTAGGACAGCATGCTGTAATTATCGGGAGCGAAAAAGAGACGGGTAGAATTCTCTTTATTATGTAAACCTTATGAATTACACATGAAAATAAAACAACCGACGCTTTTTAGTGTTTTTTTTTTGGAAGTCGGTTGCTTTTTGTAAAAAAGTTTTTATTTTTCACTTTTTAGTTGTGGTACCTACCCCACACACATTCGTATACCACTACATGATATGTAAATAACAGTGACAGGAAATTATTAAAACATCATCAATATAAACTAAGTGGAATAAATACGCAGTATTAAGGATAACTCAAAAAATACTGGTCAGAACTTGATCAAATTTAAATGGGACCACATATGAAGCACCAGCTTTTAAATAAAAAACAAATCATCCAAATCGGATCACCCAGAAAAAAGTTCTGAGCTAACACACATAAAAAGAAAACTGTCGAATTGAGAACCTCCTCCTTATTCTAAAGTCGGTGAAAAAGGAAGGCCAGACGATTTATGTTATTAATTGGCTAACTAACCAACTTTTTACGTGGACAACTTTTTACTCTTTGCGGAGCGCGTATAACCTATCTACCTACATCTTTTTTTATCCATCTACATACACATACATACATAGACCCACGCCTTCTTCCCATAGGGGTAGGCAGAAACTACAGAACACCACCTGCTACGATCCTTACATACTCTTTTTGCCTCGTTTACGTTCAAACATGTAGCTACACACGGAGGCTGATTGCGAGCCGACCAGACCAGTGTTATGTCTGGTGGGCTACTGGCAGACGATTGATGGCACGACGTTGTATATGTATAAGCTAGTCGCGCGGTAAACTCTGCTTGCGCGATGCAGGATTTTGCGTGACGTCAGTGTGACGCGTAGTTCGCATGTGGTAATGTAGATGCCGCCACAAGTTGACTACTAACCGCATGCCGTTCACTAGCTTAGGGCCGAGGCATACCGTAATGGCAGCAGCCGGCAGCGACGCGGGAGCACTTTCAGTGTGAAATAATTTTAAACTTTATCTACATACTTAAAAGACCAGTATCGCTTGAAAAGCTTGAAAACGCGCGTCTTGTCGGTGGTTCTGCCCGCGGCTGCCAGCGGCGACACAAGGCTGCTCGCGGCACCGCGGGCGACCGCGCGTGTTTCAACCCCGCCGAATGTAGAAACTAAACTAGTCAAGAGGAGACTAAGCGCGTCGGGTTTGGAGGTCGCGCGGGCCCCCAGCAGCGCCACCGAGGGCCGCTGCCATTCCGGTGTGACTCAACCCTTACCGGGGGCGAGGCGATACTGTCACTATGCTGGTGAGTGTGCTTTGCAGTATGGTGTTTCGTAAACATAATGCCGTGCGGCTTGAGTTAAGGCAATGCTGATCCCGTGCAGTGAGTTCCCGGGAGTTTCTTGTTCATTCTTCCACATATGAACCTTTGGATACGCTTTGGATTGAGCGTTTAGCTTCATCTTGCTGACAATTCAAAAGTGCCTTTGGTTTAATTAAAATAAATGCTTTGAATTGGAGCGCTTATACGTGTGCGTTGACCTCTAGGTTATCAGGAAAAGTAAGAAAGGCAGTGATGGGAATTTTCAAAATAAAACACATGAATACTTAACCTAATCCTTATAATTAAAACTTAACCTAAATATATTCTAACCTTATATATAATTAAAATTATCTTATAATGTCATGTGTCTGTGTCTTGAGTTGTCTGTGTGTCAGGCTATACTTCAAATTAAAAAGAGCTTATGTTATATTATATGGCAAACCAGCAGCGGTTCACCTGATGGTAGATAGTTACCGTCGCTTGTGGTCCACCTTGGAGACAAAGCTGGAATGTCTCTTGTGCTTGTAATAACTCCGGCAGCCATACCCTGCCAACCGCAGCACAGCAACGCTGCTTGACGGAAGACAAAGGCATGGAGGTAGTACTCCCCCGGACGAGCTCTGCACACAAAGAGCTCTACTACCTACAAGTCAAACTAACAGAAATTGAGTTTTAACAGAACAGAGAGAAAAATGTGTGACGGCTCCCGCAGAAGGGCGTCGCGACGGTGCGACGCGATCCTGGTGGAACAACTTCCATAAACTTTTTATAGAAATTGTTTTACTAAAGCCACGTCGCGCTTTCGCATCGCGGTTCTCTGCAGTAGCCTTAACATATTCAAAATAGATAATAAAAACATCAAAATACCTACAAGAATACTAGTAATGGAATTTAACATCCACTTCTCTAATTCTTGAAGGATAGAATATAAAATAAAAAGTAAGGCTTGCATCACAAATCACTACATGCCAAACTTGACAAACATGACAGAAACATAATGATGTTTTAAATTCATTTAGCGCGAGATGTATTGAGTGATTTGTGGTGCAAGCTGACCTTTTTCTTGGCAGAGAGAATAAAAGACAAAAAGAAGAGTGTTTACATTAAATTAGTAAAACTAAATTAAAAGGTTGACGGCCCCCTCTGCGTCTTGGCCTCATTCGAGCCCAGGGACTCGTCACAGCCTCGTCAGTGGTGTTTAGACGAGGTGAGGTATATGTCAGCTACCTTCAGACGACGCCACCCAGGGAACTAAAAAACGAAATAACAGAATGTTAAATGTAATACATACATATACATTTCTATAACACCACGCCTGTTATCCGCGATGGTTTAGGCAGATGTGTAGGTACCTATAGTACACCCACATTTCGCCAGTTATGTTTAAGTCCCATGTAATAGAGGGCGAGCCTATTGCCATCAACCAGGCACAAATCCAGACTCCAGGCTGCTACTGAGAAATTCCTTATGGAAAAACCCAATAACACTTTGCCCGACTTGGGAATCGAACCCAGGGTCTCATGCTCAGCAGTTGTGCTTGCGACTACGAGACCAACGAGGCAGTGAATGTAATACTTCAATGTGAAAAAGCTGCACTTCGAAGATGTTCATCTCTGAGTAGCATTAATTTATTTACTTGAATCTACCTTTAATAAAACTACTAGAAAACAACCGTTGATATTACAAGTGGTATTTCAACAAAGATGAAAACAAATCTAAAACACTTACATCCAGTCCTGGTCCTGGTCACCAGTCGGCTCGAACGACAGAACCACGCAGATGGAGTTCCTTCTGATGATTCAGCTTTCAGAGTTGACGACAGGGTGAAGATCTTCACAGGCCAGGGACCTGAAGATTTACAAAAACATGTTTTAGAATAGGGATAAATCATCATCCGCCTAGTATTTTCCTTACTATTTTGGGGTCGGCTTGCAGTTGCAAAGACAGACCCAGCGGGGGAACTTTGTTTTATTTATTCAACAGCATCCGGATGAATAAATAAAACAAAGTCCCCCCGCCGCGTCTATACGCACTAATACATGGAACTAAAAAAAAAAACTACCTATCGGATTTGAAAAATTTCTTTGTTCATTCGATAGCCCAATTCTTGACGAAGGGTCATAGGCTTTGTAACATCACGTTACAACTTTTAACAGCCGAGCAAAAAGGAAAAAAAATCAGAAAGAATGCTAAGCGAAAATTAAGTAATAGCTCGGGCGGGCGATGCGTAGCGACGCGGTAGGTCAGTTGCCGAGACTTCACGAGTACGAAACCACAGGGACATCGACGCGCAAAATGTAACCATAAATTCAGCACATGATTCTAGACCCCCTTTATTATTTTATTTTTTTGGGTGGGAAATCATCAAATGACCTCTCCCGCTCTGGGCGGAGCGGAAGGGCGTGTCAGACTCTTACTGACTAAAACCCACCCGTGTTCCTTCAGTTGCCTGTGCGCCAGGACCACGGTAACTCTTTCGAACAATCAGCGACCCCGGCAGGATTCTAGACCCCCTAACTTAGAAATAATTCGTCGGTTATCAAAAAAAAATCTGCTGTTTCATAGATGGTGCAATAGTACATTCACGGTGAAAATGTATGCAACAGCAATTTTTTTTTAAATTACATACCAAACATTTCTACGCACTGGAGTTCTGAATCAAGAACTGAATCCATGGTAACCGGTTGCAATATCCCTGCCACCCAATATTTGGATAAAAAAAACAAAACAAAAGTGAAAAATCACTATAATTTCGGAAGTCAGTGTCTTTGGTTCTGTATTTTCGTTTTCTGACATCGACTTCCGAAATTAAAATAATTTTTCGCTTTGTAATGTTTGTCTGGAAGTCGGTTTCACTTTTTAGCTGTGGTGTAGGCCTCGCAGCGCAGCTTAATTAGCCTTTCAGATAAAAGCCTTTTTTTTTTGTTTTGGTTGGGAAATCATCAAATGACCTCTCCCGCTCTGGGCGGATCGAAAGGGCGTGTCAGACTCTTACTGACTAAAACCCACCCGTGTTCCTTCAGTTGCCTGTGCGCCAGGGCCACGGTAACTCTTTCGAACAATCAGCGACCCCGGCAGGATTCTAGACCCCCTAACTTAGAAATAATTCGTCGGTTATCAAAAAAAAATCTGCTGTTTCATAGATGGTGCAATAGTACATTCACGGTGAAAATGTTTGCAGCAGCAATTTTTTTTTTTTAAATTACATATCAAACATTTCTACGCACTGGAGTTCTGAATCATGAACTGAATCCATGGTAACCGGTTGCGATATCCCTGCCACCCAATATTTGGATAAAAAAAACAAAACAAAAGTGAAAAATCACTATAATTTCGGAAGTCGGTGTCTCTGGTTCTGTATTTTCGTTTTTTGACACCGACTTCCGAAATTAAAATAATTTTTCGCTTTGTAATGTTTCTCTGGAAGTCGGTTTCACTTTTTAGCTGTGGTGTAGGCCTCGCAGCGCAGCTTAATTAGCCTTTCAGATAAAAGCCTTTTTTTTTGTTTTGGTTGGGAAATCATTAAATGACCTCTGCCGCTCTGGGCGGATCGAAAGGGCGTGTCAGACTCTTACTGACTAAAACCCACCCGTGTTCCTTCAGTTGCCTGTGCTCCAGGGCCACGGTAACTCTATCGAACAATCCGTGACCCCGGCAGGTCCAGATAACATCCTACCGTTTTTACTAAACGGCGCCGTTGAACTATAGCGGCCTGAATG
This sequence comes from Dryobotodes eremita, assembly GCA_917490735.1. Lineage (NCBI taxonomy): Eukaryota > Metazoa > Arthropoda > Insecta > Lepidoptera > Noctuidae > Dryobotodes > Dryobotodes eremita. The sequence continues at coordinate 10,493,683 of OU823269.1, read as the reverse complement.
ATATCCTATAATAGCATCGGTTAAAAATGAGGCGAAAAATCGACGCATCAGTTTTATTGATCGTAGAAACACGCCTACTTCTCCTCCCTTGACACCCCTCTTTCCCCCCTGCTGAACCATGAACACGTTTCGACATGTAGCGGTATCTACATCGCCACATGCGAGCTACACGTCACAATGACGTCACGCAAGAACCTGCATCGCGCAAGCAGAGTTTACCGTGCTACTAGCATATATACAACGTACTGACATCAACCGTCGGGCAGTTGCCCACCAGACACATCACCCGTCTGGTCGAAGGATCTTCCCTTTTCAATGGAGTTGTGAGTGAACTTTACATCCTGTTCCTCATACCTCTATAGACATATAACTGTTTATATATTATTGTATTCGGAGCAGTCAATAGCTAGGTCCACACCGGATGAACCAGAGCGCCCCGATCGCATGCGGCTTCTCTATAGCACCCGCGCTTTGGTCTTGCCGCGCCCCAGTTATTAAATCATCCGTCCTACGCTAATCACCATATTTATGAATTTCATGAAATAAATCCCGAGTCATCCTATTCTTTGCCATCACGTTCTAATCACGTATAATGACTAGATATTTCGATATTTTATCAACGATTAATAAAAGAGAAGAAACACTGATGCCCGAAAAATAAAGAGCGTCGTTGGATTTTCAACGTTCAGCTTAACGGCGAAAGTTGTAAATCCAACAACGCGCTTTTATTATTCAGGCATCCATATTTAGCATAATTTAAATTCTACTGTTTGTGGAAACAGGCAAAAATCACTAACCTTCATCTAAGTCCGAGGGGTACGCCGTACAGTAGGGCTCCATAGCTCTGCGCCTAGGCGGCCTCTCAAAACACCAGCTCGTCATGCACGGAACACGGCGACTGGCGCACTGCGCCAATGCGCTGGGTCTAGTCTAGAAAAAGAATAGCTGCACTGCGCATGTCACGATCAATACTTCAACGTGAGATATAGGGACATTACAGTTATTACTTCGACGGCCGCAAAGTATATACAGTTATCTACAAAAGCATGATTTTATAGGAGAGCGTTTTGAACGCAAAACTGTGATAATAAATAGATGAACAAAGCTTCTGCTTACTGCTTCTGCTTTGCTTACTGTTTGTTTCATTTTGTTTTGTTACATACAGTAAGTACTAATCATTAAACCTGACTTGGTTTCCGTACGTCCTTTTCGGGTAACCACTGAAAATCAGCGCTGTGCTGTGGGTCCCCCATAGCACAGCATCATGCTGAGTGGAAGCCTTCTTGTCACAGTCATGACGTGCAGCTATCGACTATTGCTGTTTTGTTTTTATTTTACATTGTTACTAGAGCTAATTATCTCTTTTAACCTACTTCAAAAAAAGGAGGAGGTTCTCAATTCGACTGTTCTGTTTTTTTATATGTGTTAGGAACTTTATTCTGGGTGAACCGATTTGGATGATTCTTTTTATTTGAAAGCTGTTGGTTCACATGTGGTCCCATTTAAATTTGATCAAGTACTAACTAGTAGTTTTTGAGTTATCCTTAATAATGCGTATTTTATCCACTTAGTTTATATTGATGATGTTATAATAATTTCCTGTGACGGTTATTTACATATCAAGTAGTGGTATACGAATGTATGTGGGGTAGGTACTGTAGAGTTTATCTGCATGTGTCAACCTTATGTTGGCTGGCTGGTAATGTATTATCGATGGTTACTCTCGAACAGTCAAGCAAGTTTGAAATGAGCTTTGGAAGGAAAAGTGATGGTAGTTTGTTTATAGAAGTAGATAGGCAGGGCTAGGGGCTGCCGGTGTGTTAGGAAAATTCCTTGATAAAATATAATAATCTAGTTAAACATTAAATATACTTTCCTTTCTCATACACCCCCATTTTCATATATTGAGAAAGGTATAACAGTACCACAGCTAAAAAGTGAAAAATTAAAACTTTTTTACAAAAAAAACAACCGACTTCCAAAAAAAAGCTATTAAACGTGAAAAATAACTTTAATTTCGGAAGTCGGTGCCCAAAAACGAAAATACACAACCAAAGACACCGACTTCCGAAATTAAAGTTATATTTCCACGTTTTTTTGTATTTTTTTTTTTTGGAAGTCGATTGTTTTTTTTTGTAGGTAAAAAAAGTTTTTATTGTATGCACGTGTTTCTGTGACAAATAAACCCATTTTTCTTTCTATCTACTTCTAATTCAACAATATTCCCGTCCACTGAGGTGTGCTTTACCATCGATTTGCTGCTGCCTAAGCACATTAGCCGATCGTTTCAAAAATCAAATGTTTCCTTGAAAGTGATTTATGCAACATTTGTTTCAACGTAGTTAATACTGCTGACTCAATCATATTCGTGTAAATAAGTGTTATAAACTATTTTCCGTAAATAATATAGAAATTATCTAGGTACATGTTTAAGACCTTAATTATTATTAGTATCTAAGGAAATTATAACATAATACATTAACTAACTATGCCACTATTCTTAAAAGTTATGTTAAATTGTTAAGAAATCAGTTAAAGGATAAATGATGAACTGAGGGTCAGGAGGGATCTCGCACTCATCTCGTACATATTCAAAGTACTTAGAGGGAAGTTACATAATGCGGACATTTTAGGGCACATAGGTTTGTGTGTTCCGGACAGGTACGTGTGGCGACGACGACAGCCGGCTGCTGGCGGAGCCGCGCACGAGCACCAATCTTTTAAGTGAGGCGCCACTGACGCGCGCACTCCGCACTCTCAACCTCATAGCTAGTGACTCGGACCTATTCTGTTGTTCTCTGAGTGAATTCACAAAGAATGCATTATTTGTAATAAGTTACAAAATTTAATTATAATAATGCGTTAATGATTACTTAGGCTGAGACTTTAGATAAGTATACTATCGCATTACGTTACCCCTGTAATGATAGATGTAAGTTGGACAAAATAAATAAATAAATAAATAAATGATAAATTATTTTATTTCTGTAAGTAGGTTTGTATAAACACTTACACGTCAAGCATATTTTTTAAACTAGATGAGGTCGGCGTTGCCTATCTGGCTACTCTGAGAAGAAAGGCCGGAACAAACTCAGAGGTCACAGTCTCTTTTAAAGTCCAAACATAATCTTGGTCATACAGGTTTATCCTAGTACAAGCATCATACTTTGTAATACCTATAGTATTTCTAAGATTTATACTGTATTTTACCAATTTTTATTTTTGAATATTTATTTATTACTAGCAACCCGCCCCGGCTTCGCCCGGGTAGCAAAGCATAATATAACATAGCCTATGTCACCCGGAGATAGTGTAGCTTCCCAACAGTGAAAGAATTTTTGAAATCGGTTTAGTAGTTTCGGAACCTATTCAATACAAACAAACAATCATATATTTTGTCTTTATAATATTATAGCAGACCCTTATGTTATGCTATTAAATTGTAGCTTATTTGAAACGTTTATATTTTTAACATAGCGCCATCTATTGAATACTTACTCAATCCAGTTAACAGATATCGCCATCTGTTAGAATCGTTTGGAGCTAACAGATAATTGTGACTGTCAAATAATAGACAAATAATTTGCAATAAAAGAATATTGCGACTATAAATTGAGATGTAAGCTATCCTATATTTTAAGTTGGATCAAATTGCACACGGTGTGCAAATCAAATTTAAAATCGGTTCAGTAGTTTTGGAGTCCATCGCGGACAAACAACGTGACACGTCATTTCTATGTATATAAAGATTATTATTTCGTTTATTTATCTTATTACATATTAAATACATTTATTGATATTTTTTTTACAAAAAAGCATACAAAGCATTTAAAAATATTAAAAATAGTGGCCCATCGGCATCAGAAACAGGGTTCAAGCTGCCGGTGGTCAGGGCTCTAGAGAGAGGAACCTCCTCACTATGCGTGCCGTATCCAGAAGTACTGCTCTCTGAATCAAGCCCTTGACCCAGGCGCGCAATGAGAGCCTCCTGAGGTGTTGGTCAAGGCTCACCGCTATAAGGCCATTTACTGTAAAGATTATCGGTGCAATGATTGTAGAGTCCACGTCCCACAGGTCGACAACCTCGTGTGCTAAGTCAAGATACTTGTTTTTTTTTATCTTTCTCAGCTTTCACGAGATTTTCGTCATGAGGGACAGCGATATTAACAATAATTGCACGGCGCTCTCGTCGATCTATCACCACAATATCAGGCTTATTGGCTACAATAGTCCTGTCAGTGATGATAGATCGATCCCAGTACAATGTGGTGTAACCATTTTCGAGAACTGGGTCGGGCACAGACCTGTAGACTTCGGATTCCACAAGATTGTACTGCAAGGCAAGTTGCTGGTGGATAATCCTTGCCACTAGATTGTGTCTGTGCAAGTACTCACCGTTAGCAAGATGAGAACAACCGGAAACTATATGTCGGAATGATTCACCGGGACGGTGGCATGCCCGACAGATGTTAACCGTACCGTCCTTGACAATGTATTTCCGATAATTATTCGTCATGATAACTTCATCCATATAATCGCCCAGACAAAACCTTCGGTTTCCCCAAAGAGGTCGCCGAAACGCAGCCAGGATACAGATGCCAAAAAGTCTACATCAGGTCCATGGAGGGCTCGGAAAAAGTGTCCGTGAAGCTCTTTGCCTTGCCAAACTTCCTTACGATCGTTCGAGATGACCAGTCCCTACTGACGGCGTCCGTTCACGAACATGACGTTGGTTTTAAAACCCGCATGACATTGATAGATAATATTATTGAATAACAATAGTTATAGGTAGCAATAGGCAATTAGGACAGGAAAAAATATAATAAAACATAATACGCCATTACTTTCAAGTACCTACATGTGACTCACAAAGGAACTGTCAATGATTCATTATTTGTCAATTTAAGGCAAATTAACTTGAATATAATATACACATCAGTTTTTAGGGTTCCGTACCCAAAGGGTAAAAATGGGACCCTATTACTAAGACTTCGCTGTCTGTCCGTCCGTCTGTCTGTCACCAGGCTGTATCTCAAGAACCGCGATAGCTAGACAGTTGAAATTTTCACAAATTATGTATTTCTGTTGCCGCTATAACAAAAAATACAAAAAATAAAATAAATATTAAAGGTGGGCTCCCATACAACAAACGCGATCATTTTGCCGTTTTTATAGTTAATGGTACGGAACCCTTCGTGCGCGAGTCCGACTCGCACTTGGCCGGTTTTGTTGTATATCGTCAGAAACGACTGAAGGCTCGTACATACAGGCGCGACGCGACAGCGCAACTTAAAGGCACCGCGTGTCGCGCGACGAGCGGTGCCTTTGTATCGCGCTGTCGCGTCACGCCTGTTTGTGGGAGCCTTTATACGGTGTATCACTTAACAAGTTTAGAAGATCAGTCTCTGAGGTACCGGAGTGCATACACTGAATATTTATAGATATTACTCACTCTCATACCCTTTCATGTTCCACCTCTCGTGGTAATATTTTGTGTTCACTTATTTTGAATTTTAATGTCTAATTGTAATTTGTAATTTATGTTTTCATAAGTTTTTTTTAAGCTATTGCATAGCTTTTATCGCGGGCTTTGAGCGCGGCGACCAAATCTAGAAATTCCGTAACGAAAATAAAACCTAACACCCCCCACTCCGCCTACCATGTAGCTCGGCCGAGCGTTCGCTTAACGTGTATGTATATGGTACGACTGTACTTGAATTAATATCAAAGAAAAAAAATACTGCATAAATAAAAAATAAAAAATAAGTTATAATTGCATAAGTTAATAAAAATGCTATGCAATAGCTTTACCGCGGCAGTCCCCGAGTGCCATACGTGTTTTTTTTTTTTGTTAATTATTATGTCGTTTTGTGTTACTAAGAATGTAAAGAAAAAAAAACTAGCCAAGTGCAAGTCGGAGTCGCACTCGAAGGGTTTCGTACCACAAGGCAAAAAACGCCGAAAAAAACTCGCTTTTTGTATGTAGGCCCCTTCAATTTAGAACTTTATTTTATTTTTATTATTTGTTGTTATAGCGATAATAGAAACATACACTCTGTGAAATTTTCAACTGTCTACATATTACAATATACATAGTACAAAAGAGACTGTGACCTCTGAGTTTGGTTCGGTCTTTCTTCTCAGAGTAGTCAGATAGGAAACGCCGACCTCATCTAGATTAAAAAATATGATGGACGTGTAAAAGTGTTTGTACAAAGCTACTTACAGAAATAAAATCATTTATCGTTTATCATTACTACGGTTCATGAGATATGAGATACAGCCCGCTGACAGACAAACGGACGCACGGACAGCGAAGTGTTCCTATAAGGGCTCCGTTTTTTTCCTTTTGAGGTTCGGAACTACGGAACCCTAAAAATAATAAAAAAGAAATAAAAAGTATTGACAATTGAATACAATTGAAGACCAGATATGATTCACAGGAATCAGGGTCATGTCACCTATTAATATAGATAGCCAATCACAGCACGATATCGCGTCATTTTACTGTAGCCTGATTGGCTGGCGATCTTGCGACCTTGCGTACGCATCGTATGACAATTTAGGTACCGAATAATGAAGGGGAAGTCCGGGGAAGTTAGGGAGAGATGGCCGTGTTTAAAAGGTTCTTTTACTCACGTTATAAATAAAATCAACCACAATTTTGCCAAAAGCTACACAGTTTCGAAGGTATTATTATTTATTATGTTACGCAATGTAGGATTGACATATTCTATATAATAACTTATGGTATTTTTGATGACTTTTAAAGAGAAAACTGTGTCAAACTCAAAGCATTTATTTCAATTAAACCATTTACAGGCACTTTTGAATTGTCAAAGAGTCGGTCAGTTAGTCAGAAAGTTGAAGCTAGTTGCCCATTCCTCCAGTGAATGTGAGTAGCATTCAGGCTACATTATCATTTTAATATTGTGAATGTGAAGACTATGTGGGTCATTATTGCTTTTTTATTTCTCCTCAGTTAATTTTGATCATGGTCTGGCAGTTTGAGTAATTTTTGTGGCCTACCCAAATGTCTTTTCTTTGGTATTGTTCATCGAATCGTTGAGCTCCTTAAGTTCTGAGTTGAGCTGCACGATTACTGACAAATGCGTGCACTGACTGGACAGGTTCACTCAATCTGTGTGGTTTTTCCTCAAAAGACCATTTCAGACACAAATCTACATGGTCTTCACATGATCTGACCAAGATTATTTCTGGACTTTAAAAGAGACTGTGACCTCTGAGTTTGTTTCGGCCTTTCTTCTCAGCGTGACTACTCTATCCGACTAGATAGGAAACGCTGACCTCATCTAGTTTTTAAAATATGATTGACGTGTAAAGGTGTTTGTTCAAACCTACTTACAGAAATAAAATCATTTATCATTTATCTGCAAACAGGTACAAAAAAAGCGGCGACACGAAGGATTCTCTACCACCGTAGAATATTTGACACTAGATATTTTTTAACACGTGTCTTGTATGGGGACCCTTTAATTTTTATCTTTATATTATTGTTTTTGTTGTTGTTTGTGTTATTGTTAAGGTCTTAACAACTTATTGTTGTTTTATGTTCAGTTTGATTTTTTGTTATTTAAAACTTATTACAATAATATTTTTATTCTTTAATTGGGTATTAAATTTATTTTTACTTTTAGAGAATGTTTTAACTAACAATTCTTGACATTGCACATCACATCATGTGGCAAACATGTCTGTAAGTACATGTCTGTGTCTGTAAGAAAAAACATGCTTATATGATGGTAAAAACACTTAATAATATTGTTACCATCATATAAACATGTTTTTTCTTGTATGTATGACACATGTTTAAGGCTGACAAAAGCTAAAGCGCGGTCTCTTTAGCACTGAAAAATAAAAAATAAACTAAAAAAATAGAAAAAAAAGAGAAGCGCGACGAAACAACTCTGGTAATTTATTGCAAAATATGAAGCAATTATCTATTTACAAAAAATCTATTGATTGGACAAAAAAATTAAAACACTATTAGGTTAATATATTGCTTGTAGAAGATTCTGACAAAAAATCAGAAATATTGGCATGGTTTTTAATCGAATTCTTATTTTTAAAAATAAGAAAGTTTTAGAGGTGTTTTCGTGTTTTTTTCCATCGTATCAAATTAGTTGCATTATGTTTTCAACACACTATCTAACTAGCATATATCCTGAAGAATATCACTTTTTATTTTTATTTTGTTTACTGCAGTAGATCATATACTTTTAGGTATTATAAAACTTACGTTTAGGTCCTGTAGTCCCCTTAAGCAAATAAATATTATCTATCTATCTATTATTTTTTGATCTAGCGGCCATAGTAGTAAACATTCCGTGCGAATTTCAAGTGCCCACCTATTACGGTTAAAAAAATACAGTGTGTGACAGACGGACGGACAGCGGAGCCTAGTAATAGAGTCCCGTTGGCACCCTTTGTTTACGGAACCCTAAAACGAGTTCTTACGTTTTTTCATGTTGTTCACCAATGCTTTTGCGCACTTTGGGGTTTTCAAATATACACTGAAGAGAGGCTATTATAGCCAAAAAAAATTGCTGATACCATTAAAAACGCCGGGTGTAAGGGCTCCCACACATAACTGCGAATTAGCTTCGCATTACAAAAATCTGCGAGCTCGCAGGACGCAACTCCAGGACCAGCCTCCTGGGCCGGCAGTTTCGACATTAGATAGCGACAAAAAACCGTCGCTAAGTCGTATCGTAGTCAAATTCCTTTAATAGATTTTCAACTTTATTCCGAAAGCATAAGATTGCAAATCTATTAAAGAAATTTGACATAGATTAGATTTAACGACCGATTTTTGTCGCTATCTATGTCGAGACTGCAGGGGCTGGACGTTTCGCAGTTTTGCGTGGGAGCCCTTAAAGTACAATGGTTCCTGTTTGACAAGATGAGAATTTGAACGATTTTTACTAATTACGGGAATTGGACTTCTTGTCGTTTTAAGCACCTAGTTCTTTTTTTGACGTTGTGCCTTTTTTTGACGGAATGACATTTGAGACACTAGCAGATGGGGCATAGTCTGTTCAGGAACACAGCATTCGCTCTGGATGTTGGATGAATAATTAATGCCCCATTTTGCCAAGTTATGTTTGCAGCGGCCTATTTGGGTATGCAACTGATTCAATGCTTTTGCCCATACTAATATTCCTACGAAAAACTAATATTATAAATGCGAATGTTAGTTTGTTTGTTAGACTTTCACGGCTAAACGGCTGAACCAATTTTGATAGAATTTGGTATGAGGATACTTTGAACCCTAGGGAAGAACATAGGCTACTATTTATCGACATAAAACGAGGGCGAAGCCGTAGGGCGAAACTAGTAATATTATAAAGAGAAAAGATTAGAATTTTTGTACGTTTGTTACGCTTTCACGCTAAAACGGCTGAACGGATTTATATGAAATTTGGCACTTGGGTAGACCATGACCTGGATTAGGACATAAGATACTTTTTATCTTGATAATCTCACGGGATCGAACCGCGGAGCACAATTAGTAGTTTATAAATAACTTGCTTCTGCAAAAAACTATGACCAACTACCCCGGACTTACTCTTTCTTTGTGTTTATCGTTCGCCAAAACCTATATAAACGTATTCGCTTCAATTACTTTCAATAGTCGTGTTCCAACCGTCAAAGACAAACGTAGTGTTTTTTTTTTAATAATTAAAAAAAACATTTATAAAAAAAATGGCCGACAAGCAACAAGGGACGTGGGGTAACAGTCAAAAGTTGTCCTACCAAGACCCGAAACGCGATTTTAAACCGAACAGTGTCAATATGACGCATACTTTGCAGAACAGAGAGAACCATGGGCCTACTTCTAGAACGGGAAAAGACATTAATAACTTCGGAATGATGAAGACTTTGGATCAGGGAATCGCGAAGGATCAACGGAGGAAGTAGCTGTCAAAGGAGTTGTTATTCGTAGCACTAGAGAGATATTTTATTTGGTAAGCAAAAACCTACATATCCTTTTACATTTTTTTTTTTTTTGTTAGCCTAAACTGTCCCACTGTTGAGCAAACGGCTCCTTCAAATAATTTTTGTATTTGATTTGAAAAAAAAAACAAAAGAAAACCTTCCAGGCATCAAAGTCAAAGTCCAATCATATTTCAAATATGCACATAAAAGGCACTTTTGAACGTCAAAATATACAAAAATATTGAATTGATTCTAGTTGCCCCTTTCAAAACGTAGTTTCCTATGGAGAAGAATGGGCAACAAACTCCGCCGTTACTCTTTTAAAATGTTTTACAATATTTTTTATACAGATTAATTATAGTAATTATAGTAAAAATACTATACCACAATAGGTAAAAATAATTAAATATAAAGCAATGACAGGTAAAAAAAAAATGTGATAGATACATGGTTTTCAAATGTTTACAAATATTGAAAAGTAGATGATTTTTCTAAAATTTTAACAAGTAATAATTCAGTGTGTGAGTTAAAATAGTTACAGAATATAAAATGAATATCATAAAAATTATAAATATTTCACACTTCTCGTGAAACTAGTTTTAAGTAATGCTTGATATAATATAAATAATAATAATTAATTTCTTAATTTTTGCTCGGCCCCGGCGGCGCCATCCTTCCTTATATGGTTTAAAAAAAAATTATCGATTCATTAACCGACGTCAATAAAAGGACGAGGTTCTCAATTCGACTGTCTTTTTTTAAATGTGTTTTAGCTCAAAACTTTTTTCTACGTGAACCGATTATGATGATTCTTTTTTTATTTGAAAGCTGATGCTTTTTATAAATTTGATAAAGATCTGACTAGCAGTTTTTGAGTTATACTTAATAATGCGTATTCTTTCTTATTATATTATTGATTATGTTTTAATAACTTCCTGTCACTGTTATTGATATATCCAGTATTGGTTTACGAAGTTGTGTTTGGTAGGTAAAATAGCAAAAATGTGCAAAATTACAACTTTTTTACAAAAAGATAACAACCGACTTCCAAAAACAAATCTACTAAGTTAAAAATAACTTTAATTTCGGAAGTCGCTGGCAAAAACCGAAATTACAAAACTAAAGACACCGATTTTTTAAATTAAATTTATTTTTCACTGTGTAGTGTTTTTTTTTTGGAAGTCGGTTGTTTTGTTTTGGAAAAATGTTTTTATATATTCTGGTCTAGGTAGGTACTGGTAGAATTAATTTAATTTTGCAGCGCTCATTCTTATCAAAATTAAAGAGTTGTATATTCTTTTAGACAAATATGGCTATTTCTAGAATATCAATTGAGGGTAACGTTAGAAAGAAAAAAGAAAGAAGAAAGAAAAATGCGGTTATTGGCATTGCAGCACCAAAAATACACCTTAAAACTAAAAATACGGAACAATGATTATAATGCCAATGGGGCCTCAGCTCAGCATAATGTCAGATGACAACACAACGTGTACCACCTGACGCTGATTTTCAGCTGCAACCCACGAGTGCCATACGCTAGAATAATAAAAAAAAGAACAGGGAAGTGTGTGTCCGTTCTAATAAAAGTGTTGTGACATGGGTGTGTGTGTTGTGTTGTGATTAATTAAAAAATAAAATAAATACCCAATACCTGCGTTGGTAGGTCCTTAGGTTTGTTCTTTGATGAAGTGGAGTTTACAGGTATCTCTAGGTTTTATGTCATATATTATTCGTGGACATTTCTTTTGGGCAGTAAATAAGTCTTTAGCATCTACACTGTGGCCCCACAGGATGATTCCGCAGTGTAGCCTTACGTAGGCATACGCATAGTATGCAATAAGAGCAATATTTTTTAGGGTTCCGTAGTCAACAAAGAACCCTTATACATTTATTTCTCTTAAATGTCGCAGCATCAGGCTGAGATAGGGGCCTTTTGGCCTCGTACAGGACTTACTGTTGTTATTTTCATTTTACATTTTGTTTTTATTTTATTATTTTTATGTTTTTATTTTATTTTTATGAATGTGTTTAGTTTAGTATCTGATAATCCTGTGCGAGTCTCTAAATACTTTTTCTTTCTTTCTTTCTTATATATTGGCGATGTCCATCCGTCTGTCCGTCCGTCTGTCTGTCCGCAGCTTAGCTCAGAGACTCGTATTACTAGAAAGCTGTAATTTGCCATGGATATACATATTAGTCACGCCGACCAAATTCTAAAATAAAATCTTGAAAAAATATTCTTATAGGGTAGGTAGGTACTCCTCTACACGTAAAGTGGGGATATTTTTTCTCTCGTCTGCCCCATGGTGCGGGGTATCGTTGGATAGGTCTTTTAAAAATATTGCGGGTTTTTAAAAACAATTTTTCGATTAAGCGATCCGTTTGTGAAATATTAAGCTTTAAAGTGCAAATTTTTGTTACAATCAAGTGTCCTCGCCCCCTACCAGCTGAATAGTTGTTTTTGGATATGTAGATAGATAGATATATATGTGAAAAAATTCACGGTAGTAGTATATATAACGAATTTAAAAGGAAAACTATCACAGCTAAGTAAGCTTTACAAGTTTACGAGTAATAGTCGACCAACTTACATTTGCAGTTGGAACGTAGGGGAGAACATGTTTTTCAACTACAATGTTAAGTTTGTTCTTGTAATTAATTCATCCCCACTTCGGAAACCATCACTTTGCGTGGTCCGACATGCACTTGGCCGGTTTTTGTATTTGATTTAAGCACAGCATTAAGGCTCGTACACACTGGCGCGACGCGACGCCCGACACAAAGGCACTGCGTGTCGCGCGACGAGTGGCGCCTTTGTGTAGTGCTGTCGCGTCGCGCCTGTCTGTGAGAGCCTTTACTCACGCATTACTTAAAGCTCTTTTATAACCATTTGATTGGTTGAAACTAGTTTTAAGTAATGCTTGACATAATTTAATTTAATTAACAATAATAATTATTTCTTAATGTTTGGCTTTTACCTTGGCCAGAGGCTAAGCATTGCCATACAACGTGGCAATGCCGCCAGTCTCTTGGGTACATTACCAGTCGACAGCGATGCGGAGGATTTTTTTGACGCCATTTTTTAGTTTGTTAATAGTTTTAGTTAGGTTAGATTAATTAATTAGATGTAAGTTGTTTTTTATGTCCATATAATTTCAATTCTGAATATATAAGTAATGGTTGAGTCTTGAATGAGGTTCTTTAATACGGGCCTAAGACCATGTGAAAATTGTGTTAGTTTTGTTTTAATTTTGTCTACGTATTTTTTCCAATTTAAATGAGTGTCCAGTGTAACAGCTAACAGATTCAATTCATCGACTTCTTAAATTTTCATATCCTAATCCTAAGTATCCTAACTTCCTAACTAATATTATAAATGTGAAAGTAAGTTTGTTTGTTTGTTACCTTTCACGCCTAAACCACTGAACCGATCATCCTGAAATTTTGCATATACGTTGTCAGGTGTACAGAAACGGACATAAGATACCTTTCATCCCGAAAAAAATTACTGTTCCCGAGGAAAACAACAATAACTTTCTTAGTCTTTCGAATCATGATTGAAGAAAAAACATTGATTATTGATTGATATCATAGATATCCGAGAGATATGCCTTTACTCTATATTTGCTCAAGTTTAAGTGTCGCCACCTTTTCCCCACTCCTGAAACTCACACATAAACAAAAGGAATAGATACGGCACACATGATGCTTTTTTCGCACACAAGTAAGAAAATATGCGTAACACTTTTGTGCTATTTTATTGCACATATGCTCAAAAGAGGCGGGCACTAGAAAGTATAGATACAGTCACTGAATGCACACATGTAACTGTAGCATCAACTAGGGTAGAGGGTTGGTGTAAATATGTGATCGATAAAAATATCGATGAAAAGCGACTGCAAAAGGAGGTGTGTTTTGGACGTATTTTGTATCGTTTATTTTTTCTGCTTTTCAATGTGGACTATTAAAACACCAATTACAACAAAACAAATAAAAATATAATATTTTCGTTTGCAAATAACATTTAAGGAAATCAGTTTCTTCAGTTTCTCTCTTACTTTAAAATTATTCAACTATTACACATAAAACAACAATTCATATAGGTAATTATTGAACATAAAATCAAAATCAAAAGTCATTTATTCAAATTAGGCTGAGACTCAGCACTTTTCGAACATCAAAATTAGATAAGACAGTCCCCCCAAACACACCCGCCCTCTTCACCACTTCCTAGTGCATTAGCTGGGGAGAAGAAGTGGCGCAACAAACTTCCCAGCAGCACAGCTGTCTGTTCAGTTAGAAAAAATGCTTGATTCTATACAATAGTAGATATGCAAAGTAATTAACATTACGAGCCACAGAACATTAAATTAAATTATTTATCATATGTCAGCTAGCCACGCCAATATACCAACAAATATAATGAAAACTATACTCAAGCTAAAAACAAAAAAAACTTAATACGTACATAAAAGCCTCCAGGCATAATAGCGCGCGTGGCATGATAGCATACTTATGCAATGCTGGATTATATTCACATAGCTGTAAGGCCTAAATTCCTCCTACGCTGATGTCGGTCGCGTACCAGTCGCAGCAACGTACGCGCCGCTGACGTCAGCATCGCAGTGTGGTGATATATCGAAAACAATGTATATTCGTACGCGCCACTGGCGTACGCGACCGATATCAGCGCAGGAGGAATGCAGGCCTAACTCGAAGTCACAAATGATAAACTAGGACCATTGAAGTAAAATAAATAAATAGAACAATTACTAATAACAATAACAAAACCATGGTCAGCAAGACGATCAATCACCACAAACAGCGCCCGCTCACGAGCATAACGCAAAGATCAGCCATCATCCCCCTCACCATATTTGAGGGAAGGAGGCAACCGGCAACCGCTTGAGTACTAACTTTTCAAATATTTTGCTAAATGCTGGTAAAATAGAAATAGGCCTGAAATTGCCAACGTTATTTTAAGAGAAGAATAAGAAAAAGTTATTGACATGTGGAATGTAAATACTTTGACAATATCTGACGCTTTGATAATTTAGGTGTTACATTCTTAACAAAAAAATGTAAGCGAATATCAATATATTTTTCGAAAAATTTGTCTACTCAACAACGTAAATAACGTAATGAATGTTGTGGAACTGTCAAAATGAAACCCATTTTTACTGTTAGTGTGTTACGTAATTACCCCGCAGGTTCTTAATATAAGTTTTGATTTAGAATAACTAACAATTATCGATATCCACATCTCAGCGTTGCGCATCACTAATGCGTCGCCTTGACATGCGTCAATCATTAGGCAATAAGCTGACGCATGTCAAAAATATTTCACAACCAGATAATTTGTAAAATCCTTAAATATTATAATTCATTCAGTGATTTTTTACATACCGGTGATAAGACACGCCACTTGTCCTAAGGTTTGTTGTAATTGTCCTATTTTTGCAAATAAGGACGGAACAATTCGGCATTTTGTAAAAATATGATATCACACTACACGTTCCGATGCAAACATTTGACTAAACGATGCTCACCGAGTCATGCGTATTTTGGGTCAGTATGACCAAACAGAGGCGACATGTGCCACGCCTCCAAGCCATATCCCTCGATATCCGTGATTGATATATTATAACTGTGTGTTATTATGCTGCATACAATTTTGAAGGACTACAATTGAGTTTTAAATTTGCCGTCAATGTTTGATCTTGTTTCGAGTTCTTTCGTTAGTTTTTTATTATTCCAGAATTTTTGATCTTGTTTCGATCCTTTTAGTTGATTTTACATTCATTGTATTTTTATGCAGGCGGGTTTTTCTTTTTTATGTAAATTTGTTTTCTTTGTTTTTTATTAACATACTACAACATGGAGCAGTGGTGGAGCCGTGGTAGAGCCGTGGTAGAGCCGTGGTGGAGCCGTGGTGGAGTCATGGTGGAGCCATGGTGGAGCAGTGGTGGAGCCGTGGTGGAGCCGCTGCACATTAAAACGGAAAGGAGGAGAAAAAGAAATAAAATAACAGCATGATAATAATATATTTCTCTCTGTGTTCATACTAATAATACAAACTTTGATAAAAATAATTTTAATAATTTTATTGTTTCAAAAACTGTGTTACAGATTATTTTTCCACCAGTTATTGATAAACAAAAACTATGCAATACAACAGCACTTAACATTACAGGAAAAGATCACCTTGTATCCTGTACTAGTTAAAAAAAAACTGTGTCATAGGACAATATTATACTGCCGGGGTCGCGGATTGGTCGAACGACTTACCGTGGCCCTGGCGCACAGGCAACTGAAGGAACACGGGTGGGTTTTAGTCAGTGAGAGTCTGACACGCCCTTCCGCTCCGCCAAGAGCCGGAGAGGTCATATGATGATTTCCCACCCAAAAAAATAAATAAGTATAATATTATACATTCGAAAGTAGCTCTGTCTGTAAGTATGTTACCTTTTTCGCCTAAACTATTGAACAGATTTCGATAAAGGGCAAGGAGATTGATTTGAGGGACAAAAAGTAGCCTATGTCCTTCCCCAGGATGCCCCTGGGGAAGGACATAGGCTACTTTTTGTGCCGGTAGCTCGTTCCCGTGGGATAATTTCCGACTTCCACGCGGGCGAAGCCGCGGGCAAAAGCTAGTAAGAATTCCTCATAATAGCTATACTATTGTTTGTATCTAAGTGAAGCATTACTTATTTTAATGGTTACAGAAACATCGCCCAAGTTTATTTGCTGTCAACCAATTTTATTGGCTCTCCGAATAAACTCGCATGTGTGTCTCAAACTACAGAATCAGCTCGTGTGTTCATCGGTACTCCAGCATGTTTTTGCCACCATCTTTAAGGCCCCATCGTCCTGCAACCAGAATATTTATCCTTGCCCTAGTCTACCTCTACTATCTTTAATCCTTTATAAGGCAAAGGGATTTATTTTTTAAATTTGTTCCATTATACTTTACAGGCCAAAAATCAAAAACTGTGTTGTGGAAGTGAGTGTGTGTGTGTGTGTTGGGGTGTTTGTGTCTGTGTTGTATTGTGTGTGTGAATTGTGTATTCTATTGTTTTACAAAGGCTATTTTTTTTTGGCTGTTCTTGCACAGATGCGACGCACTGCTTAAATGTTCTTAGTATTATTGTTTGTTTGTTACAAAAGTAGTCATTTTTCCACACTGCAATCGGTATTTTGTTTTTGTTTTGATCGTTTATTTGTTGTCATTTGCCAGTGTCGCAACACAGAGCAATGTGTATTGTCTTTGGTCTCTGGCATCAAGCAATAGACAAAATTATGAAACTTTTATAACATGAATACGAGGCTTTTGGCTATTTTGTATGTCTCTAAATTAATGTCGTTCATTTGTTAGGTGCGTTTTGTTTGTGCAGAATAAACTATTTTTCTTTCTTTTTTCTTTTTTCTTTTATTTGAAGACTATTCAATGACACGTTACATATTATAAGAAGTTTTTTTTTTTAAATCACTTTTTCGACTCACCAGTGATTTTCTTCGATTGCCAGATAATTATGACCATCAAATGATAAATATTTATAGATCAAGGCCCGCCAAACCCAGGCATTTGAATTTGCCCGCCAGCACTTCGGTCAGTCGGCTAGCCGGCGCGCGGTGGCACCGCTTTCACCGGATTGGTCGTTTGAAACGAAAACATGGCCGCCCGAACGCAACCGATCGTCGTCCTTCGGGTATTGTCGCTATTTATAAAGTACCACTTCGGTATGTCGTACTATGTTCGGGTGAATTGGATGACTAATCAGTTTGGTGACAATTTGCTAAAGTAAATTAAAGCATATTTTGTCTTTTTTGTGTATATACTTATTACTTTATGAATACGGTAGGTAGTGCTGGCCCGGAGCCACCACAATCTAAAAAAAATTGTCCTCCTGGAAAATCTATTGGCTAGCCTTGTTATACAAGATGATATTAATGAATTAGATGAATTTATACATATTTTTTAATATTTTGTTGAGTGCCTGTTACTTGTCGACAGGCGACACTGACCTCCCATACCTATCAACACTGTTATTTGAAACATTATGAAAGCCCCTTATTTTTAAAAGAGTAACCGTGGAGTTTCTTACCGGCTCTTCTCCATAGGAACCGTGCACCTAGCTTCTGACGTTTCATAAGTGCTCATGTTGGTTAATGTGAAATAAAATATTTTGATTTTGATTTTGATTTCAGCTGTAATTCACCTCTATTACACGCTACGATTTTTTTTTTTTTTTTGGTTGGGAAATCATCAAATGACCTTTCCCGCTCTGGGCGGAGCGGAAGGGCGTGTCAGACTCTTACTGACTAAAACCCACCCGTGTTCCTTCAGTTGCCTGTGCGCCAGGGCCACGGTAACTCTTTCGAACAATCCGCAGACCCGCTACGTATGATGTTGTCCTTATGCTGCAGTCGGGCAGTCTACGTATCAGATATGATCTCCAAGTCACCTCATAGAACCAGGGAAAGATGAAAGGTTAAGAGCAGCCCTTTTCGTCTTTCTTTCTCATTACTTTTTGAGCCCCCTTTGTGTCTCGGAAAGCATGTTAAGCCGTTGGTCCCGGCTGTCATTTGTAGATCTTTGATAGTGGTTACGGGTAGTCAGAACCCCGAAAGTGTGGCAATCAGTCGACGGTGTATCGTGTTACCTAGTAACTGGGCTGTGGACAGATAGACAGTCATCCTCATCATCAGCCTACAGCAGTCCACTGCTGGACATAGACCTCTCCAATTGCACGCCATTCAGCTCAATTCTCGGCAACTCTCATCCAGCTGCTACCAGCCACCCTGCGAAGATTGTCGCTCCACCTAGCCTGAGGGCGTCCTACCTTACGTTTGCCGATTCGCGGTCTCTACTCAGGAACACGTCTACCCCAACGGTCATCGGTTCTACGGCTAATGGCCGACACATTGCGACTTAAGTTTGCTTATTCTGTGAGCTATGTCGACAACTTTGATTGTCTGCCGGATCATCTCATTCCGGATACTATCCCTCAGAGTGACTCCAAGCATAGCTCGTTCCATAGCTCGCTTAGCGAACTGGAATTTAAGGACCAGTCAGATAGACAGTCGCTTCATGTAAAATACTGGCATTCAGCTGCATACCGGTAAGACTGGAAGCCAACCACAACATAGATAGGAAAAGCCTAGGCAGATGATGATGAAGCAGAAGGTACAGCTAAGGAATAAAACGAAAACTTGATCACATTTTTTTAATTCTAACATTGTTACAGAGTATGTACAAGCTTAATGAATTCCTATAAGTTACAAACGCCAAATAGTTTTAGAACTTGGTAGCTAAAAATTGTTACTAAATAATAATAAACTTATTTCTATGGAGATAACTGCATTACATTACTTAAATGAAATTAAAAAAAAATGCAATACTAAAAATCATTCAGTATGCAAAAATTGGAGCAACTCAATCCCAAGCCTTTTTGTCCTCATATCTTTAACGGAATAAAAGGATTTCTGGCACAATTTAATGAATGATTGTAATTTTTTAAGGCTTAGATGTTGAACGTGGCTTGGGAGTATATTATAAAAACGTACACATTGATTTCTGAACGAGCCACCTATTTTCTTGAGCCTTGTTGTAGGCATGGTTGTAATGCTGCAGGCTGCAGCCTGTGGGCTGTGGTTCGACGAGTTCATGCTGCTCATTAACCAGAGACCTGAAACGTGAAAGAACGTTACGTTAAAGAAGTAATGCTAACGTGACTGCTGAGCACGGAATTTTGTGTTTGATAATTTTTTTTTTTTGGGTGGGAAATCATCAAATGACCTCTCCCGCTCTGGGCGGAGCTGAAGGGCGTGTCAGACTCTTACTGACTAAAACCCACCCGTGTTCCTTCAGTTGCCTGTGCGCCAGGGCCACGGTAACTCTTTCGAACAATCCGCGACCCCGGCAGGCATCGGTCCTATCGGACCCCGTCAATGGTGCTGACATCTCTTTGAGGCGCGCTTGGGCTAAGATCGGGTAATGTATTATTATTGGCTATAAATAATTTTAAAAAATTCGGTAGAGGCCCGGAGTCTGAATTTGTGCCCGGTTTGTAGCTACACGTTCGCTTTTTAAGTAAATAGAATTTAATTTTACCGTAACTATCAATTTTGCAGAGGAAAAATTAAAACTTGCCTTCATCTTTTATCGTGGTATTGGTGAATTTCGCGATATAGGGCTGCAGCGGCGGTGGCAGCGCGGCAGCGATGATGGCAGCTCGAAGGACCAATTTATGATGCTGACTGTGTCGTCCACTAGGAACCTGAAAACGTTTAACAATGACATTTGAGAAAGTTTAATAGTAATATTACTACCGGTGATAGCTAAAACTTCAATAAAAGGAAAAATATATGACAGAGTAATAGAATGCCGGAACACGTTTTAATTAAGAACGTAGCACCACTCAATTAGACAAATGTCAATAGAGGAGTAGAAATATCTCAAGAATGGAGTAAATTAATAAAGAAATAAATAATGTCATATGGGACCACGCGAGCGCCCCTAATACTTGAAAAATAATTTTCAAAATCTATCCACAATGATGTAAATATCGATGAACATACATAAAACATTCATGCAGATGAACATAGAACCTCCTCCTTTTTTAATTCGGTAAAAAAAAAACATTAGTAAACACAAATAATAAAAAATTATAGTAATAACTCTCAATTGGGTGTTGTAACAGTTATCAATCTAGCTGACGTGGCCAACTTTCAGAATGCATCCTCTTAAAACAGCGGGTTAAATATGTAACACACTAACAGTAGGATTGGGTTTTCTTTTTGACAGTTCCACAACATTCATTGCGTTATTTACGTTGTTGAGCAGACAAATTTTTCGAACATAAGAAGCAATGAATTAGCAATAGGCTTCAAAATGATTCAGATTGTGATAGATAGTGTGTTACGTAATTAGGTAGCAAGGTACGATTTTTGTAATATTAAAAAACAACTCAATAATATATTATTTTTGGAACTATGATCCGTGAAATATTCAAGTATCCTAGTGGGCACCCATTATTACAATGTTATCTCCCCGCTATGTAAATGGCTTTTCTCCCCTGACTTCTATGCTATAGTAAGACCAAAGAGGTCAAAGCATGACATTACACTTTTATTCTTTGTAAGACCGCACCTACTTCTTAAGGCTCCTTCAAACAGCGCAACATGCGATGCGAATTGCGCGCGGTAGAATGGCACCGCTCGTTCGCGACGTGCCTTTGTGTCTCGTTGCGTGTCGCGCCTGTTTGAAGGAGCCTTACCTCCATCCCCGTCCGCCTAGCCTCCCTGCCCCCCAAAACTCCCTGCTCCCCACAAGCCTCTCTGCCCCCCACAAGCCTCCCTGCCCCCCCAAGCCTATGCCACCTCCTAAGCCTCCCTGCCCCCCCAAGCCTCTTTCCCCAAACACAAGGGGCTGTTTTAACAAAAATATTATAGTAGATTATTCACCAAGGGGATAAATATTAATATTGTGTCTGTGCTGTCAACTTAACACATTACCTTCTTGTTATTCAATATTCCCACTTAAGAGGGCCCTTCCCTGTCCATCTATCATCAACGCGAGCATGATTGAAAATCTTGTTGTTTCATCCAACGCAATGTTTGAAAAAGAAGCAAGAGTGAGAACGCGATAACATCGAACGAAAATTGGCACGCAAATAGTTCACAAAACTTGTTCCAGGAAATACGTGTTTTTGAAAAAGCGTTACAAGCTTTTGGAAAAAAGTTTGTTATTTAGAATCTCCATTACATGTGCGAGCTTTCTATGAAGATGATTTCTTTACTTTTACAATTTATGACTAATTATGAACGGCCAAAGTTCTGGTAAAATTTGTGCTAAAAAGCAGATTTTTGGAGGCTTAAACTGAATTTGTTTCTCCAAATTTTGATTTTTTACTTACATAGAAACCTAGACAAAGTGCAAAAGATACCTATTCATTCAAAAATGTCAATGAAAGATGTGTTACAACGCCATAATCACGTACGAGCGTTTGTATGAAAAGTATGACGGGTTGGCCGCTCTTAAGATAATTCAATGAAAAAATAGTAAGTTACTTCTCAAATAATGCACCAAACAAAAGTCCTGGCAACTAAGTAAGTCAAAACTTCAGTATATTGTTAAAAATGATAAAAAGAAATACTGTGGCACTTACCTTCATCATAAGCCCTGGATCACGCGACTGGAAACCCGGAGGCAGCTCGAAAGACCAGGACGAATCCATCTTGCACGGCAGACGGCGGCTGGTGCACTGCGACATTGCAGAGATAGGACAAAAAAGGCTAGTCTAGAAAACCGCTAGCTACACTGCGCAGGTCACGATCAATACTTCGATGTGTGCTATACGATGCAGTTCGTTTATATTTGTCGGATTTTGCGAATGTAGTTATTTTGTGCTGCACCCAGCGCCACCTGTACGTGAAAGTTTTTGTTTCTTTATTACAACGCCATCTGTAGTGCTAAAGCAGTGCCTGACATGGTCGTTTGAGTAGTAAAATTGACAGATGTCATTGCATACGATAATTAATGTATCCACCAGTTTATGAATTAAAGCTTTCGAGAATGATTCGAAATATTTAAGTATGACGCAAGATAGAATCATACCGACGATGTGCTACTTAGATAAAAAGAGTGGAGTCCGTCCCACCATCTCTGTCTGGGCTTGGATAATATTAAATACTGACTAAATAGCTTAAAACTGAATAAATGTTCACCTTAAAACAAAATCCTTAAAACAAAAACCGCGCGCAAAGAGCGCGAAATGGCTGAAATATGTTTTTTCTACGTTTTCAACCCCCATACCTCCGCCATTTTGAAATATTTCGAAAAACAGAATCGACAAAAATGATCCATAATTGTAATTATCAAACCTGCTCACAAAATTTCTCAAGAATCGGTTGAGAAATGCGACCTGTAGAGGAGAACAGTCAGACATTTGCCGGACATCCGGACATTCGAAAGCATTTTTGCCCAAGCTGAAATGGCGACGCTTCGCTCGCACTGCGCGTCCGCTCGGTCAATAAATACAGCACCCTAATTACGTAACACACCATCTATCACAATCTGAATCATTTTGAAGCCTATTGCTAATCCATTGCTTCATAATGTTTGAAAAATTTGTCTGCTCAACAACGTAAATAACGCAATGAATGTTGTTGAACTGTCAAAATGAAACCCATTCCTACTGTTAGTGTGTTACGTAATTACCCCGCTGGTCATTGGTGGCTAGTGTCTAAGAACCACTTCAGTCACGCAGGGAGGATAATTTTGTGAATAATATTGCAGTTTGATCTCACAAACACAACCTTAGCTAGTAAACTGGTGTTCTGTGTTCAGAGGAGTACTTACTGTTGACCTAGCATCCGATTTAATTTCCCTCAGTCGCCTCTTAGGACCACGAGAACAGTGTATCCGGCTGTCAGGCTAAAGAAGAATTGGTGATGAGGTCTGCTAGACAATGGCAAGCCGATAACAGACGGGGATGCGCGCGAATGTACGCGTAAGTATCCCCAGAACCCTGACTAATGGACCTAGTGGAAAGAACTGTGGGGTTTTAGTCGGTAGGAGTCCTCCATTCACCTCAGACAGCGGGGATCCTTGAGGATCCCAGAGAAAAATAAAAGACAAAATAAAAAGTGTTGGGGTTTTTTTTTCGAAATAAAACAAAACAATTCCTTAATCTAATTTTAATTGTAATTATATTAAATGGAGTCACGTCTACAAATATGTATTTTTTTATAAGAATAATAATTCTTAACCTAAGCTTATTAAATACGGCACCTATATACTTAATTTAATAGACAAAAAGCCCTATTTCTTCTAACCACGTCCTTCTTTATCCTAGGTCCACGGTCTTGTAAGACCTGGGATTCGTCAGAGCCTCGTTGGTGAATCAGCAGGGTGTACCGCGGGCAGGTGAGGTTGACTTTGGCTCCGATGGTGTTGGTAGAGCCACTTACACCCCATCCGTGTACGCCCAAGCGGGGTCAAGTGTGACATGGCTAGATGTGAAGGTCAAAAGCGAATTAAACTTTAGCTGCCTGTAGAACGAATGGATGATGTGGCCGCCCCACCTCAATTCTTTAAAAAAAATATTTAAAACTTCCTGTGTTAGGTATGTTCCGATTGCTCCGGATTCACGGAGTTCTGGGTTACATGGGGTTGGCTCGCTTGGGGTTTAAAATGTATACACGTAGACTGTTTTTTTTTTGTTTAAGACACTGAGGCCCCCTAAAGCTGGAGGCCCCCCCGCGGCGCGGGGTCTGCGGACCTTCAGCTACGCCAGTGGATGTGGAACCTGAAATAATAGAACAATAATATTTAAGAGAGTTGAATTATATTTACAACCATCACAGTAAACTCTGAAAGTGGCAGTGTCTGAAGTGGCAGGTGTACCATCAATCAATAGTATTTTATTGAAAGTTACAGCTACACTACTGTTGTAATGGCAATCATGTCATTTGTTTTAAATAGGCTTTTATTTAATATTTAAGGCTTTTTATTTTTTAAGGCTACGGCTGATAGTATTTGTGAACCGATCTATATCCTTTTTAATAGATGTCTGCATGAGGGTGTGTTCCCGGTGGTGTGGAAGCAAGCTAACATTACCCCAGTGCATAAGGGTGGCTCAAAGTATGACGTCGAACAATATAGACCCATCTCAATTCTGCCGACGTTGTCAAAGCTTTTTGAAAGACTGGTCCATAACGAGATTTACCCTCTTTTGCATAATGTTATCATTCCTGAACAACATGGATTTGTTAAGCGCCGATCTACGACATCTAACCTGTTAATATTTGCTGATTACCTTTTTGAAAGTGTTGATAGGCGATTGCAAATAGATGCGGTCTACACCGATTTCAAAAAAGCGTTTGACAGGGTCGATCATGAAATTCTCCGGAGTAAAATTGCTTACAATGGAATACGCGGAAATTTGTTGCGTTGGTTTGTGTCGTACCTCGAAAACCGATCACAAAGGGTTGTGGTTAATGGTCACCAGTCTGTCTCTGTTAATATTACTTCCGGAGTTCCACAGGGCTCTATTCTGGGACCTCTATTATTCATTATTTATATCAACGATATTAAAAAATGTTTTAAAAACTCAAAATTCTTGATGTACGCTGATGACTTGCGGTTTCAAGCGATACGTACTATAGATGACTGCCAGTCATTTCAGGAGGACCTAGACAGACTAACTGCCTACTGTATTGAAAATAAGCTGCATCTTAGTATTTCCAAGTGTAACTATATACACTTTACAAAGAATAATTTTATCCTCAATTTCAACTATAACCTTAACTGTATCCCCTTAAATAATATTTCCATAGTGAAGGATCTAGGTGTTCTCTTTGATGGCAAACTGTCCTTGAACCAGCATATTGAAGCCATAGTCATAGTAAAATGTATGGATTTGTAATGAGATCCTCAACAGAATTTAAGCGTAACTCAACCTATCTCTATTTGTATAAGACGCTTATTCGCTCTCAATTAGAGTACGCGGTCCCTATTTGTAACCCCTTCTACCAAAAGTACGTAATTGGAATAGAAAGGGTCCAGCGCAAGTACCTCCGTGCTATGTGCTACCGATGTTATGGGACTAAGACTAATCTGTCGTACTCCCAACTTCTTGACAAGTACGAGCTTATTAGCTTGGAGAACCGGCGCAAATACCTGGAGGCCAACGTGCTTCATGATATTGTTCACAGTAATTTTGATGCCATTGATCTAACGAGTAAGCTATGTTATTCTGTCCCCCGAACAGTTCAGTGCGAGCACGTATTCTGTTCGCGTTAAATTCTTGTCGTACGAAATCTGCCCTACGCTGCCCTATTCATAGAATGTTGGAATCCTATAATTCAAATTTCATTGATATTGATATATTTGCATGCTCGAAAAATAAATTTAAATCTAATATTATAAAATTTTTATCCTAATTGTAATCTTGTTATTTTTTATTTATTGCATAATTTAAGTAAATGAAATTGTTTCTTATCTGATTTGGTTTTGTAGCTATAGCTAGCTTTATAGTAACTTATTTATTTATTTCAAAATATTTGTTAATTTTGGTAATGCTTGTCTAGTGGCAACCACTGATCTCTATATATGTCTTATCTGCGGATAATGCAGTGGACTGCAACATTTTTGTTAACCTTATGTATTATATATGTTGTAGTTGTTTATTATCCCTTAATAAATAAAATAAAATAAAATAAAATATAGATTCTTCTATATTTTGTGAATGTGAGAACGTTGTAGGCCTAACTTGTAGACTGTAGATTAGGGTACCTTTTTTGTTTTTAAATTTTCTATTTTGTTGAGTGCCTGTTACTTGTTGACAGGCGACACTGTCCTCCCATACCTATCAACACTGTAATTTGAAACATTGTAAAAGCCCCTTATTTTTAAAACAGTAACCGGGGAGTTTCTTGCCGGCTCTTCTCCATAGGAAACAACCAATTGGAACCGTGCACCTAGCTTCTGACGTTTCATAAGTGCCTATGTTGGTTTTGTGAAATAAAATATTTTGATTTTGATTTTGATTTTGACTAATTACACTGGTTTGAAGACTAATACAAGTGATTATTGCACGCCTCATAAGCGAAGCGCGTGAGGTAGGGCTCTACTCTCGTCTTTCAAAGAACAAGTAATTCCTTGAGCTAAAAATGTATCTATTTACTTCATATCGCACTTGTAGAATAATATTCACACACAAACGTCAAGAAAAAACACTAGTTTCAACACTCATGTTATTTTCAAAAGACATTTTGCTATTTAAAATAATAAAAAAACTGTTAAGAAAAATTATTCTGTGGATGTCCGTGTGTTTGTATGTATGGATTCTGGCGTGGTCACGATAACTCCCGAAAAACTCAACTAATCGAGTCCATTTTTTTTAAACGCTTCAGTATTTTCGAAAACTAAGTCGTTTCGATAATCACGGTCTAATTCAATGTAGTTTAATTGTAATTAGTAATATAAAAATACAAATGGACATTTCGTTCGTAACTTTTTCATAAGTAAACCCCTGGATTTACAAATTCAGAAAAAAATTCCTGAGTAGCTGGATATTACACCTCATCCTCTCTTTTAATCAATTAATTCTCTGTTCTCTAAATTTTTTGTTATTTTTTATAGAATTGAATAAGATTATGAGACGTGCACTTTTGGATGTTCCAAATTTTTATACAATACAGCTACCTCCTATATAAATCCATGTTTTTCCCCACTCTGAAGTAAGATTAAAATAATACTGCTACAAGAGATAGTGATAAACCCCGTGAACAAAATCATTAATTTCCCTGTACTTATTAATCCGGTACATACAATGATACACTTTGCAACCGTTCTCATTAAGTTTTACATCGATATTTTAGTAAAGAAAATTAGTTAAAAAGATCACTTTAACATGAATTGAAAACCTTACCCTCCATCTTTGACCCAGGCGGGGATACGTGATACTTTAGAGCTGCAGAACCTTGCTGCATGCTGGCGGCTCGAAGAGACCTGAAAAAGAAAAAAAAATACACAAAAGTAAGCTGTTTTATAAAAGGCGGAGCGGCGAAGAAAATATAAGCATCCTATTGGTCATCGTCCTCGTTCCCCTTCAACGTTAATAGCTATTCACCCCTAAGATCTACGGTCGTGCTTGTGGCCTTAACCAATGACGTAAGAGAATGACGTCACCCTTTTATTGATTCTAAAAACAGGCAGCGGAATAGAACAGAATACTCTTTATTATGTAAACCATAAAAATTACAGATATAAATGTAGAAATTTTACACAGGGTGACACAATGGGCGGTCTTATCGCTAAAAGCGATTTTTTACAGACAACCTTTGGATGGATTCAAGGGAGAGGGAGAGGCAATAATGCAGGTAGTCAGTGGTGTACCATTTACATATACAACAAATACATACATACAGAAAACATATACTTATCTACATATAATATATACAATAATAAACATGAAACAAGAGCAAGGAAACTAAATGTAATGATGATGTTTAAGGAGAGAGGAAGTGTTTTGTTTAACTAGAATTTTAAAAGTGGACCAAGATTGAGCACGCCTTATCGACACGGGCAAGGCAACAGCAGGCGACAGGCGGGCGTAAGTGTGGTGTAACTTCGAAGTGGGGTGTCCCACTGCTAACATCTTACACCCAGGGCTTCCCCTACTACTGTATAATCTACAGTTTTCAAGAATAAAATTCCAAATGATTTGCTTCTGAGCAGTAATCTCTGAACTAATCCAATACGTCCCGAGTGCGTGTCTCCTTTTTACGGAAATTCCTCGCCAACTGATCGACACTTCACGTGACCAGAGGGCTGGGTTATTCTTTGGCCAAAGAGATAGCGTTACCATTCAACGTGGCTAGGCTGCCAGTCTTCTGGGCACGTTTTCAGACGACAGTGATGCGGACGAGTACTCCGACGCCTACGGCTGCGTTTCCACCAGAGAAGAGCGAGGATGCGTAGCGAAGGATGTGTGTGAAACTATCCAATAACATCGCTTCATTTTCATAGCTTGAACTAAGCTACCTCTGTGATTGGTTAGTCGTACGCACACTCCTCGCCACGCATTCTCGCCCATCTCTGGTGGAAACGTACCCTAACTGTCCTTTTGTTTTTGTATTTATTTTTATAGTGGGTTAGTTATTTAATTTAGTACCTAGTGTAAATAGTTAGTTGTGTTAATTATTGTAAAAGTTACCCTATAACAAATAATGCAATTTTCAATCAAGCCGTCCTCATCAAGTGTTACGTCATTGCTACGTGTATTAATATAAACTCATATTATTTTATATTAACTTCAAAAAAAGAAAATAGGAATCCACCGATGTCCGGAGCAGGGTCCAAGCTACCGGTGGTCAGGGCTCCCAAGAAAGGTATTCCTTACGACGTGATCCGTATTGAGGAATGCTGCCTGCCCTTGGTCTAACCGCCTAACGAGGGCCACGAGAGATATTGGTCGCGGCTTTCGGCTTACGGTAAGGTACGTAATTAATTATTTTAATTAAGGCGGATGCGCTAAGGTAGCCCGCAAAATTCGAATTTACTTACGTTTTTTGCAATTTACAGGTCAGTATCAGGTTGTATGTTGGTTAAAATAAGATAATCGACCGTAGCAAACATGCTTTTACAGAATTATTATCATTTGAATCAGCAATACAACTCCTTATGTTAGATTTGGCCTCAAATGTCATAATTTTATGAAATAGTCATTCAATAGGGTAATAATTATAAACTTAGAGCGATGTATTGATGATTTTTGATTATAATTCTATAATTAAATATTTGTTACGGCCGCGAATCATATTTAGATCAACATACAACCTGATACTGACCTGCAAATTGCAATAAAAACATAAGAAAAATTTGAATTTCGCGGGCTACCCTCACGCTTTCGCCTTAAGAAAATTGTTTTTTTTGTCAACGTTTACCGTTAAAGAATAAATACTGTAAGACCTACCTCCATCTTAAACTCAGAGACACGCAGAGCACCTGGGCAGAGCCCCGAGCCCCGGCTCGAAGGAGCAACTCGTCTTGCACGGAACACGGCGGGTGGCGCACTAGATGGATGTACAAAGGACGTTTAGTCTAGAAAAAGGCTAAGTGCAGTGCGCAGGTCACAGCTTGGCGATCAATACTTGGATTTGATATGCAAATGACCTACTTACGGTATGATGCAGTTTGTTTTGTAGTTGGTTTCATGTTTAGAATTCTAGCGGAAAAAAATATATTATATCTATAAAATCGAATTATATGGGAAAGTATATTCGTGTCTATTATAATTTCTGCATCTTACAAGTACCATATTATACAGGCTGGCAGGGGTATATATGAACAATCTGTTACCATAGATTCAGCACATGATTCTGTAACCCCTGAGTTGAAATTTCTCGTTGATTATTTTAAAAAAAATTGTTATTCAGTAAATTTTTACCGCGTTTTTAATTTTGAATGGTTTTGCCGCCATTATTAGGAATAGATGTGCATCCCTGATGACGCGTGTTCGCGGCAGCACCAACAGTATTCTCAGTGTATTCGCAGATCTGTGAGATTCCCTGATGTTGCGGAGGTGGATGCAGCTCCACGCTGATTTTAATTGAAGTATGTTGATCTGTATCTGTAACTTAATAACACTAGAAGTTAAGTAAAATTGTTACTAATCCTATGAACTCCTGTCTGAAATAAACGTCTTCTATTCTATTCTATTGCACTTTTCTATGAAACAACAGTTTTTTTTGATAGCCGACGATAAATTTCTGCTCTAGAATCATGCTGAATTCATGGTTACAGTTGGCGCGTGGCGCGGCACTGCCAACCTGTATGTTTAAAATATAAACATTGTGTGAACTGTTTATATACTTAATTAACTGTTAATAGGTACTCATTAAACACAAAAAAAAACCCAGAAATATCCTAACTCAACTCAACTGAAGTCAACTCAAAGCATTTATTTCAATCAAACCATTTACAGGCACTTTTGAATTGTCAAAGAGTCGGTCAGTTAGTCAGAAAGTTTAAGCTAGTTGCCCATTCCAAAACGTAGATCTCTATGGAGAAGAACGGGCAAGCAACTCCAAGGACACTCTTTTTAAATCAAGATATTACAAAATCCTGGGTACATTATTCTTGTTGCTTCTATATGTGAGAACAATGAAAAAAAAAAATACTAAGAAACAATTCAAAATATAAGATTAATAATAAAAATAAGCCGTGGCAGTTAAGAGATGCTAATATATTTTTATGTTAAGAGATGCTAATTATGCTAATGTATTTAAACCTAACAACAAACTTAACAAAGCTACTAAATAGAACTAAATAGAGCTTCGAAAAATTCCACCGCATCACATATTTTTATTTTAAACAACAAAGACCATTAAGTAAAACAAAATATTATTAATTTAAAAATTATGGTCGCATAAATGTAGTCTCTTTGCCACACGGATTTAGAAAGAAGGGAAAAATAATTATGCTCTCCGAAAAAAATCTCCTGGTGTTTCTAGAACTACTGATTTAGACTGGATTCGCTGTGTGTGTTCACCACTACTCCACCATTTTTCAAGCCCGTCCTGTAGCCTTTTGTAACCAGAATATCCACTTCGGAAACCAACATGTACTAGAACTAAAAATTTTAAGACACGAGATATCCACTAACCCACACTCTGCCCGCGCAGTGGATTAGGAACGTTTAACACTGATTATGCTTACGGGCTTCCCCTAGTCTACTGGTAATAGATCTCAGCCCAGATTCAGCTACAATACCAGCTGCGAATGATGCTGTCTTTATGCTGCTGATGTATGCTGCAGTCTACTATCAGATATGATCTCCAAGTCACCTCTTATAACCTCAGACAATGACAAGGATTGCCTTTACTTCATTACATACCGAGACCCCTATGTGCCTCGGAAAGCACGTTAAGCCATTAGTCTGGCTATCATTTGTAAATTTTTGACAGTCGTTACGGGTAGTCAGAAGCCCGAATGTCTGACAACCAGTCTTACCAAGGGGTATCTTGTTATAAAGTAACTGGGCTGTGGAGGTCAGAGAGGCAGTCGCTCCATGTAAAATACTGGCATTCAGCTGCATGCGGTAAGACTGGAAGCCAACCCCAACGTAGATAGAAAAACGCTAGGCAGCTGATGATGAAGCAGAAGGTACAGCTAAGAAATAACACGAAAACTTTGTAACATTTTTTTATTTTAACTTTGTTACAGAGTATGTACAAGCTTAATGAAATCCTGTAAGTTCCAGACACCAAATAGTTTTAGAACTTGGTAGCTGAAAATTGTTACTAAATAATAATAAACTTACTTCTATAGAGATAACTGCATTACATTACTTAAATGAAATGCCGTTACCTGCTGGAGGAGCATACGTTCAGGCGCGGATCCAAGTCAGTAAGGGAGAAGCTAAAAGAACTAGAATTTCCAGAGGTATAACAATCCTCTGTTTTCTCAAAATATAGTACTCTGATCCCCTCCTTTTGTATCCGTCCCTGCCCTATTTAGCCCCCGTGCATGTCTGTGCTAAGGTTTAGAGTCTCATAATCAAAATCAATGTGTATTCTGATATTTTTCTCATCATATTTTTAACTTATTCTTAGTTTTATTCAAGAATACGTAAAACAAGCTTTGTCGTTACTCGTATTCTTGATGAGACGCATATCAGTAACCTTTTCTACTGCAGAAAGTTACTCATATTTTGCCTCATTGCAAAAATATATGCACTGTCACTAGTCTAAAGGTGGCAGTGTATATACATAATTATCTACGCAAATGAGGTTAAGTTGTAGAAGAGTTCCAAAACCTCATATGTGGAGTTTCGTCAGAGCCTCGTTGGTAAACTCAGCAGGGTGTACCGCGGGCAGGTGAGGTTGACTTTGGCTCTTCAGGTGTTGGTAGAGCCACTTACACCCCATCGAGTAGGGTCGTGTGTGACTACGACATGGTTGGAAGGCTGCAGACCGCTGTGTATGCTCTGTGGTTCGACGAGTGACTGAAGATGCTCGTTTACCATAGACCTGAAATGTGAAAAAATTAACGTTATGTTAAAGAAGTTATTGCTAACGTGACTGCTGCGCACGGAGTTTTGTGTTTGATCCTCATGCCGGGCAAAGTATTATTGGGTTTTCCACCAGGATTTGTGCCCGGTTGGTGGCAACTAGCTCAACCTTATTACATGGGGTTTTAAAAATTGTGTGTATTTGAATAAATTTTAGTTTCAACATTATATCTACCTATATCAGTTTTGAAGCAGAAAAACAATAACGTACCTCCATCTTTTATTATGGTATTCAACATACTATAGGCATGGAGCTGTGGCGCCGGTGGTGGCTCGAAGGACCAACTTCCGATGCTGACTGTGAACTGCATCTTGAGCTCGTCCACCAGGAACCTGAAAAGTTTAACAATAATATTTGAGAAACTCGAATAGTTACATTAATACCGGCGATAGCTTAAACTTCAGTTAAAGGAAAAATATATAACAAAGTAATAGATTAATGGAACACTTTTAATTAAGAACGTAGCACCACTCAATTAGACAATACTCAACAGAATAGTAGAAAGGTCTCAAGAATGAAGTATATTAATGACGAGGTAACGCAAAGTCAAATCATTTACCTATATAAAATATTCACAAAAAGCCACTTTTGAACGTCAAAATTTACAGAAGATAAAATTTATTTTAGTTGCCCTTTCCAAAAGGTAGTTTGTATGGAGAAGAATGGACAAGAACCTCCACACCATTAAAATGTAAAGATATGATGGCGTAACACTTTTACTGATCGTGGGCTGTCACCATGCACCTTCGACCCTCCCCCCGTACCGTCTTGTCCCCCGCCTGTTTTAATGAGCCGCTTTACAAAGGTCTTAAATTCTGTGCAGGAAATAATCCTATCAGGCAGTCGAATCGAATTCAATGGATTCAATTAAATTAATTTAGTACTTATCACAAATGATGCACTTTGCAGCCTCACAATCTATTCAATCTCGTTATTCATAGAGAAGAAAATGATGCTAAGTAATTGACTGACCTTTATCTTTAATCCTTGGCAGGTACTGTAGGGCTCCAGAGCCCGGAGCCCCGTTGAGCGACTCGAAAGTCAAACACGTCATGCACGGCAGACGGCGGCTTACGCACTGCTGCATTGCTCAAAAGAACTGTAGTCTAGATTTGTAGCTGCACTGCGCATGTCACGATCAATACTTCCGTGTGACATGTACTATGCAGTTTATATGTGTATGTGTGATACCAAATAAGGATTGTACCCAAGCTTCACTTTTCAGGGTTCTGTAGTAAAATGGAAAATGGAACCCTTATCATTTCGTCATGTCCGTCTGTCTGTACGTCCGGTTGTCACACAACTATTTTAGTCGGAGACTACATAGTCTTTGAATAGATGTGATCTTGTGTTTGCAGCAGCTTTTGAACTTTAGTCCGCACTCGAGGAGGATGTGGCGGCATCTACAACGCCGCATGCGAACTACGCAACATACTGACGTCAAGCAAAATCCTGCATCGCGCAAGCAGAATTCACCCCGCAACTATCATATATACAACGTCGCGACATCAATCGTCGAGCCACAACGCCCCATGCCCTGCAGCGCTACCGGCTAGATCTGGTTATGTTGTTGGGGACAGCCTCCACTGTAGGTGAGCGCTAACCAAAACCGACGCCTTTGTTGCTTGATCAGCTCTTACCGGGCCTTCCATAGGGAACTAGGGATCTCACCCGGCAAGGTCCTGGACGCACGGGCGTTGTGAAACACGTCGGGCGCCCCTACAGTCAAACCTCAGAAACATACTACAGAATAGGTGCAGGTGTGCAATAAAGTTCTCCCACCCCCGCCTGCGGGACAGGGAGGGAAAACCAAAGACGGGTCCCCAATTGTTGGGGACCGAGAGAAAAATCGCTAGGGCAGGTGCCATAAGGCCCCAAAACCGACTCCTCGCGCCCCCTTCGAGGGCGCAGGGACGACCACAAACGAATCGTCGGACAGTAGACCCACCAGACACGACATCCGTCTGGTCGGAGGATCCTCCCTTTTCTATAGAGTATGAGTGAACTTTACACCCTGCTCCTCATACCTCTACTGGTGACCCCGATGTGATACAGCTTCCACTGTTTAATCTGTTTTAAAAGTATCGGATGAAAGTGTAAAAAAACCCTATTCTGGTAAAAAAATACGCAACTATTCCCTGAAGCCCTGAACGTCATGGCCTGACCATGACATTCCTTGTTGACTACGGAACCCTAAAAATTAAGACAGCGCTGTCAACAGTGACGTGAGAACTGTTTCGTAAACATGTGTGCACTTAGTGAGGTGTAGTTTGATTGTGAATTGGGTTGTAAATGTGTGCGCGTGAGCGTGTATGCAGAGAGCAAGGTGTAGTTTTCCATGCTTGACTGTATTGTTCGCAACGTTATATCTTCATTTTTATTTGGTCTGAGCCAAAGCTACGTTTTTTGTTCAATTTGTTAACATTTTCATCAAATACTTTTGGAACAGATAAGGAGGTCATGTCACGAGTAGTCATCGACTCTTAAGCTATGGTTTTCTTATAAAGTGGTGAATGAGCACACAGTAATGGCGGTCCAAATACAGAGTGGTTTTGATACCTTAATGTCAAATCCTGGTAAAAAATTACAGATTTTCATGACAACCGTTATAATAATGACGGAACCGCTTTCCTAGGAAACCAATCCTTTACTGTTGAGAACCACACGATGTTAGGATATTGTAAATGAAACTTTTCTTTTGTACATTTTTTATAATATTTTAATGAATACAATTGTTGACGATAATAATTTGATACAGTCATTCTACGCTCTACATATAATGAAATATTTTAATAATTCAAAGTGTAATAATTATTTCTAATGTCATTTTATTCCAATATTAATAATCCACAATATTCAATCAATGCATTGTAATTTTTATTTTTTTATATAAGTGTAATAAAATATTGGAAAGGAGAAGAGTGTTTACCGATTACAATTAGAGAATTAAGAATACTAGCAATGTGTTGCACATCACTAATGCTCTTGTGAACTCCTCCTCTCCCCTCCACTTGTGAGGAGTAGGTTCACTACAATAATAATATCACACTGTAATATTACTATTCTCACAGTTTCTTTAAACTGCACTATTATTAACTAAAATAATAATGCAGTTATATTAAGTAAGACCACGGTCAAAGGTTCCATCGGCTATCTTCGGAAATGCCGAGACAAATAGACAGCTTTCCGAAGATAACCGAAGGCATCGTGGTCCTACTACATGCTTATGATCATAGTCACTAGTACAGGCGCGTATTCAAGATTAGTTTGAAAAAGATTCCTTGATTCTTTTGCCCCCTAATCTTAAATCCGCGCCTGCCACAGTCATATAATAGGGCAACACATCTGGCCCAATTTGCTCAGAAAATTAACATGCAATGAAGAATATCTCATGGTATATTTTTCAAAGCATGTTAATAAAAAAATTATAACGCTTTCACAAAATCAGTAGTCTGTGAAAGCTGGAAGCGGTTTCTTCATTGTGTTAGATACTGTCAGGAGTCGGGTAACGAGAGACGTGGCCTGAAGAGACGCTGCAGTGGCTGCATCGTGTCACATCAGCCACCTGCGACGAGAGGATGGTGACATCGCCCACAAGGACCTGAAACAGAATACCATAACATTCTAATACTTGACTCGACTAACCATCACGGCTGATGTCGAAGTATCTAGGCAGAGGCATACACAAAGTGGATTTAATTAAGTATTTCAAAGAATAGATGGATAATAACAATGGTAAGTAAACTGACACAGTTTTTATATTCGAAACCATAGAATTACCTACGTTTATACAGATATCGACGAATCTAAGAAACATTTATGGAACAAACTGAGTGCGAGTGAGTGCGATGCTATTAAAACCTACATAAAATTTAAGATTCACAACACACATCATCCGCCTAGCCTTTTCCCAACTGTTGGAGTCAGCTTCCAGTCTTACCGGATGTAACTGAATACTAGTAAATTACATAGAGCACCTACCTATCTAACCTCCACAACCCAGTTACTGGGTAACACGATACCCTTGGTAAGACTAGTTGTCAGACTTTCATGCTTCTGACTACCCGTAACGACTGTCAAAGATCTACAAATAACTGCCGGGAGCAACGGCTTCACGTGCTTTCTGAGGCATGGAGGGGTAACTAACTAATTACAAAGTTAGTGAAAAACAGAATTCATAAGATCGACATGACAATGGTAAGTGAACGGACACAGTTCTAATATTCGAATACTTTTGACTAAAAAAATAACCATCATTAGTTGGCACGAGTATCGATCTCAGAATATTAAAGAATTGCAGTTAGGTAAAGGCATACCACCTTTAAATCTTTCATGGCACAAACTAATTGCCATTCGAGTGTCATCATCATTTCGGCCGAAAGACGTCCACTGCTGGACATAGGCCTCCCCCAAGCACCACCACTTCGACCGGTTCTGTGCTTCCCGCATCCAGCGGATTCCTACAGCCTTCACAAGTTCATCGGTCCACCTTGTGAGGGCCCTTCCAACGCTACGTCTTCTAGACCTTTCGACCCATCGGCCATCTGTTCTGCGAGCAATGTATCCTGCCCACTGCCACTTAAGTTTGGCAATTCATCGGGCTATGTCGGTCACCTTGGGTCTCCTGCGGATCTCTTCATTTCTGATTCGATCACGTAGGGAAACTCCTAGCATAGCCCTCTCCATTGCTCAGTGGCGATGTGTTTCAATGAAAACCCATAAAAATAAAAGACTTAAGAACACACTTGTAGTGTTATATCTATATCACCATTCTCTTGCTCCAATAAATGTATCTGCAGTCGACGCAGCATTATCTTCCTCTTCCATACCTCTCTATTAGTCGTTATCACAGAAGTCACCTCCTTTCTATCGCTATCATCTTCCACACAGTCCATCCATCGATTCTTTGGTCTTCCCCTACTCTTATAGCCATCCACATTCATACCCAAAACTTTCCTCTCGACATTTTCCTACAAAAGTATAAAAATAACTTGAATTTAGACTCTTTTCATAAACTCTAGCGTGCAAGTGAATAATCATTGTACAGCCACGACCTTCTCGTAAAGAGAGGTACGGAATTAGATAAAGCCTACACTTTTACAACGAATTAACACTTAAACAGACGAAACATAATTTCTTTTAAACACATACCTTAGTCTTTAAGCCTGAGACACGCAGTTCTGTAGGGCTGCACAGCCGCGTGTCCGTTGGGGGCTCCAAAGATTAGCTCGTGATGCGCGGCAGACGGCGGGTGGTGCACTGCGGCAGCATTGCACTACAAAGACTAGCTCTACTGCGCAGGTCACGATCAATACTTTGCTGTGAGACTCAGCCACATTGCTACATGATAGTATATCCATATTATAAATTAAAGTCGCTTTTCGTGTCTGTCTGTGTGACAAGTTATTTTTTTAAATTACGCAACGTATTTTGATCCGATTTTCACCATCATTTCGAGAATTTATTCCGGACAAACATGTGTACAATAAATTACTATTTAACATATATACCCTACTTCCTACTAATATTTTAAATGTGAAAGTTTATGAGGATGGATGGATGGATGGATGTTTGTTACACTTTCACGCAAAAACTACGGAACTGATTTGAATGGAATTTGGAACACAGATAGTTTATAACCTGGATTAACACGTAGGATACTTTTTATCCCGGTAGTACGTTGCCGTGGGATAATTTCCGATTCCAACATCCACGCGGGCGAAGCCTTGGGCAAAATCTAGTATATAATAAAGAAATCTCGATGCTTTGTCAAGTCGTAAACACCGTGCGAAGCAGGGGCGTGTCACTAGTTTTGCAATGATGTAGAGATGAATTTCTAAAACATCATGTAACCATAACTCTTTCTGATGTGAGAGATTGTTGTTAAGTATCGTGCTAAGAGTCAATACATGTGGTCTTTTTAAAAAAAAATACAAAAATGTACCACGCTGTTTTTTTAATAAACGTCATATAAATGATAAATGATTTTATTTCTGTAAGTAGGTTTGTACAAACACTTTTACACGTCAATCATATTTTGAAACTAGATGAGGTCGGCGTTTCCTATCTGACTACTCTGAGAAGAAAGGCCGAAACAAACTCAGAGGTCACAGTCTCTTTTAAAGTTAATCTTGGTCAGATCATGTGAAGACCATGTAGACTAGAGTCTGAAATGGTATTTTGAGGAAAAACCAGAATGAAACAGAATGATTGGACCTGTCCAGTCAGTGCACGCATTTGTCAGTAATCGTGCAGCTCAACTCAAAACTTAAGGAGCTCAACATAACATAACATCACGCTTATATTCCCGGGGGGTTAAGCAAAGGTGGAGGTTAATTATCTAGTGATAATATTACGTTTGCGGTGAGATTTTAGGTATTGTGCGCGGGTTCATTATTAATTACGTGACGCGTTCGAAGAGAGCATTCGTCGCTGAGGAAGGGATTAACGACTGACTTGGAATATTGTTATGGACGGCTGCGTCCACGTGGCTTGATTGGTCGGTGTTTTATTCGGCACGAAATCACTCCAATTCACTCACGAATAATGTTCACTCAAAGTTAATAGGTTGCAGTGCTAGCAGCCCTACATTATAGAGGTTATAACAGTTCCAGAAACTGCGCGCGCGCGCACGTTGTCATGAGTATGTGACTTCAGCGGTGTCCTGTTGCGAAGTGCCCTTCGTAAATATGTCGTCTCTCAATCATTATGGGAGGGAAGGGGATGGATATAGGAAGAGACTAAAATGCTCTCATAACACTGGCCTACAAAAAAAAAAAAATTGTTTTGGTGCAGCTCTGTTCGCATCTGTAGTCGGTAAAGTAGGTAGTATGAACTACATTGCTGCTACTAGATGTCAGCTGACAGCTCTGGTTTACCTACAATTCTTATTTTAACTTTTTTACGGTTTCATTCAAAGTCAGTCCATGTTATAACTACTTTTATGACATTAATCGTATAAATTTATGATGGCAAGTAAATCAAGAAGTTGCATTAACGATCCTGATATGTTTTGTTACATATGCGGTGAGTATATAATGAAAGATCAACGGAAATCGATTAATGACACGGTAATTCGCTTGTATCCTGTATACTTTGGTTTTGTAATTGGCAATCAAGATAAAGTGTGGGTGCCTCACGTTGTTTGTAAGATTTGCATTGAACATTTGCGGCAATGGGAAAAAGGAACGCGAAAATCTTTGAAGTTTGGGGTACCGATGATTTGGCGAGAACAAAAAAATCATCACGACGATTGTTATTTTTGTATGACGAGTCTAACGGGCATTAACAAAAACAATCGTAGCAAGTGGAAGTACCCTAATATTCTTTCTGCTACAAGACCTATTCCTCATTCAGATACTGTTCCAATACCTATTTCTCATCGAGAAGTTCAGGAATGTGACGATGACGAAATGGAAATTTCTGAAGAAGATTTTGATTTTGAGTACTATGGAGAAACATCGATTCCTAAAACTTTTTCCCAAGGTGAGCTTAGTGATCTTATCAGGGATTTAGATCTTTTAAAAGAGCGTGCTGAGTTGCTAGCATCAAGATTAAAAGAAAAAAATGCCTTTCTTCTGGTGCAAAAATTACTTTCTATCGCACAAGAGAACAAAACTTACTACAATTTTAAATATGTATTTTTCTTTTTTCTCATGAACAAGAGCTGACATGAAAAATGTGACTAGACTTCTCGTATCAGCTCAAATAATATACCCAAAATCAGGTCTAAAATCTTAGACACCAAAATGAGTGTAGGCCAGTGATAATGACAATCATAAACATTTTATACATTAATGAATTTGAGTACGAGACTTTTTCATCGAATCAAATTATTTCATGCTTCATTTTAGGCGTCAACACCCCCCGCCGCCTTGAGAATACGCAGGGTTCTCAAGCAACAAGTAAACTGAACGAATATTTCATATTATAAGTACCTACATAATTATGAATCAAAGTTAAACAATTATTGTTGAAACGTATTATGTTTTATTTAGGGGTTATTAGTTTATTGAGATGGTAACGGACACAATCTATACTAATAATAAAGCTGAAGAGTTTGTTTGTTTGTTTGTTTGTTTGCTTGAACGCGCTAATCTCAGGAACTGCTGGTCCGATTTGAAAAATTATTTCAGTGTTAGATAGCTCATTTATCGAGGAAGGCTATAGGCTATATATCATCACGCTAAGACCAATAGGGACGGAGCACCAATGAGCAATGTTTCAAAATCGTAGGTTATTTTTTTCCTTTTGAGAGCTTCCGCTGCGTGCGCTGCGTAAACGGTTAAAGTTTCACAAAAATCATGTATTACAGAATTGTTCCCCTTTAAAAGTTCTAAAAAAAAGTCTGCGACAGCTTATGTCTATCTTTTAAGGTTGGCTCACTATGAACTTTTTTATTCTAACCAAATTTGTTCTAAAATAATGCATTATTTGCGAAGGTGTTTTTATAAACATGATATTAATCCTTATCCAAATAAATACGTTATTCATCACAAGTATTTAATTTAAAACAAAATTGCCCTGTACATCATTTGATTTCAATGAATATCTTAGGAGATATCGCAGTATTAAAATAACATCGCAGCAAAATAATGGTGCAAGGCCGGCGGCGGGTGGTCATGACGGGGAAGGGCGGTGGCCCCAGTTATCTCTGCGAGATACCAAAAATGACGTTCAGTACCCCAGTAAAAATTGAATCGGTAACCC
Organism: Dryobotodes eremita; assembly: GCA_917490735.1. Lineage (NCBI taxonomy): Eukaryota > Metazoa > Arthropoda > Insecta > Lepidoptera > Noctuidae > Dryobotodes > Dryobotodes eremita. Next base: position 10,452,430 of record OU823269.1, on the reverse strand, counting down.
AGTAAAATTTCTAAAACCTTAAATAAAATTGTTCTAGAATTTGTATTGGATAACCCGATAAATTTTCTTGGGTTTGCGCATATTATGGTCCCGCGTTACTGCAGAGCCTCAGTAAAAATTCATAACTCCCCAGAAATATTTTAAGAAATTATTTCTCCGTGTACTGATAAAAGCGTGATGTATATAACCTAAAACAGCTCCTTAACGTACGGATTATTTTAAAATATTTCCACCCTCTACGTAAACGAAGTCGCGAGTTAAAGTTAGCGTTAGCCCACTATTCCACGCGGACGAAGTCGCGGGCAGAAGCTAGTTTTACAATAAGTCTTTTAAAATGACCGGTAGCCGTTTTGAATATAGCGACGCGAATAGTACCGTCTTTATCAGGATATACTTAAATATTATCATGCCCATTGGCCAGCGTAACGGAGGAATGTTATCTTGATGAATCAGAACTACTGTACCGAGCTTTATGTTATTTATCTGCGATAACCATTTCTGTCTAACCTGAAGATTGTGTAAATATTCTACACGCCATCTTTTCCAGTAGCTACACACCATCTGGTCTAGTAATTGTTTCCGACAACAAAGAGACTTCGCTCCATCAGAAACATTCTTGATGGGCAAAGAGGTTAAAAGTGAAGCCATAATAAAATGAGCAGGTGTAAGAGGTTCCGGATACGGCGCCTCAGATAAGACACAGTGTGGTCTCGAGTTAAGGACTGCCTCAATATGAGGGAGAACAGTCAGAAAATCCTCATAAGTGAGAATTCGGGAAACAATGATGCGGTATTAATGTGTTTTAATAGATTTTATGTTAGACTCCCACAATCCCCCAAAGTACGGAGCGCGGGGTGGAATCATTCTCCATTCAATGCGGTAGCAATCAGCCAGTAAGTTTTGTAATTGAGCTTTAGCTTCAACGAAATTGGTTCCATTATTGGAATATAAACATGAAACAGGTCCACGGTGGGAAATAAATCTTTTAAAAGTGGAAATGAATGTACCAGAAGATACATCGGTAACCACATAGTAACAAGGCATATAAAGCTTTGACTTCTTTGCCCGCGACGTCAACATAAAATATTTTTTATTGTGTCAGCATAGTCTACACCCGTATGCATAAACACCTTGGTCTCCTGTACGCGGCAAATAGGTAGATCAGCCATTTTTGGACTAAGGTTTGAGGGATTTTTTTTAAACAAAAATGGCAAATGAGTAATAATTTTTTAACGATACTTCTAGACGAGAGTATCCAATACTTCTGACGCAGTGCGAACTGAGAAGGTTGGTTCCAGTATAAATGATTTTATTTCTGTAAGTAGGTTTGTACAAACACTTTTACAAGTCAATCCTATTTTTTAAACTCTAGATGAGGTCGGCGTTTCCTATCTAACTACTCTGAGAAGAAAGGCTGAAAAAATCTCAGAGAACTATGATAATGAACGCGGTGAAAATAATCAATTAAAACATGAGTAATGTTATCAGTTTGGGTAACAGACCGGGGTGGTTAGCTTCATAAGGAAGGTTTGCATTAGATAATTAATCTACCTCTGATTGTAATATTTCTTTTTGTCGTCGATAAAAAGATCAAGACGAAGTGGTGAACGTAAATTACCCTTTTGGATAACTTTATACACAATTGCTTCAAGGGCCTCGATACACTAACCGAGAAACGCTACATACGTAAAGGGGGACCTAAGCCCTCCTATACCTATACCTTTAACACCACCAACCAACCAACCAACCAACCAACCAACCAACGAACCAACAAACCAACCAACCAACGAACCAACAAACCAACCAACTCTATTGCATTAGTTGTGGCCGGGTATTTAAAACAAAAGTCGGTCTGGCGACTCATATTAGGGCACACGCTAGGAAATAATAATTTCAAAGGGTCGCCGTTATCGAAATTGATAACGAGGACTATATACTATACAATCGCTTAAAGTGATGTTTTGGCACAGAGCGGATTAAATATTTTCAGCTAGATTTAACTGAGAAACGTAAATTACATTGTTACAGTTGCCACGTGGAATAATATTATTTTAAGTCTGTTCTAACCTGTATACTATCCAAACGAAATACTTAAATAATCATTGTACTGTAGCGGTATCTACATCGCTACATGCGAGCTACGCGTCACACTGACGTCACGCAAAATCCTGCATCGCGCAAGCAGAGTTTACCGCGCAACTAGCATATGTACAACGTCCCGACATTAAACGTGTGGCAGTACCCCACCACACACGATACCCGTCAGGTAGGAGGATCCTCCCTTTTCTATGGAGGTATGTGTGAACTTAACACCCTGTTCCTCATACCTCTATAGATCAATCCAGCCGAAAAAAAAAATTGGTAGTCAATTTGCTTTTGTAAATTCATTCGCCTAACTTTACAATTTCTGAAAGGACTCTCGCGCATTCATATTGTTTTGGTGTAGGTAATATTTGGTGGAGCTCAGAAACATGACCAGTGATGCTTCCGCATACAGCTAAGAAGCGTAAGACGCAGGGTACATAACATAACATCACGCCTTGTTTTCCCAAAGGATTGGGCAGAGGTGTACCTATAGTACACCCACATTTCGCCAGTTATGTTTAAGTCCCATGTAACAGGGGGCGAGCCTATTACCATCAACCGGGCACAAATCCAGACTCTGTGCTGCTACTGAGAAATTCCAGACAGAAAAACCCAATAACACTTGGCCCGACCTAGGAATCGAACCCAGGACCCCACGCTCAGCAGTAGCGCTGGCGACCACTTGATCATGAAACTGACATAAATAATACTATTGACATTCTAATTAATTGGCTGAACAATAATAATCTTTCTATAAATCTCGACAAATCCGTATACATACAATTTAATAAACACCATAATAATAAATTTAATTTAAAAATGGATATACGTAAAATAACACATGTCGAACAAACTAAATTTTTGGGTATTGTTTTGGATGAATATTTAGACTGGAAGGCGCAGGTTCAGTACGTATGCAATAAAATAAATAAATTTGTATATGCCCTTAGAAAAATTAAATATGTAACTAATATAAAAACGGCTGTAATGTCTTATCGAGCGTACGTTGAGTCCTCGTTGCGGTACGGACTAATAACATGGGGAAATAGTACGGAACACAACAGGGCATTTATCGCACAAAAAAAATGTATACGCGCCTTATACGGAATTCCGTCCGATGAATCGTGTAAACCAATATTTAAAAAGCTTGGTTTGCTACCGTTGCCATCGTTATATATTTATGAGATGTGTATGTTCGTAAAGAAACACAAAGAATTATTTAAAACAGCAGAAGAAGTATGTTCACGAAGTCGGCGTGACCAATACACACTTGTACTTGACGAACTGCCTAGGTGTACTAAATATAATAAAAAACTGTGTAGCTATGTGTGTACGTGTATTTAATAAGTTACCAAAGACGCTGAAAGAATTAAATTGTAGACTATTTAAATTTAAATTGTACAATTGGTTGAATGAAAATAATTTCTATAGTATTAAGGAGTTCCTAGAACACTAATATTAGCAACATTCAACACTTGCATCTTGCACTTGCTTGTGCTTAACAATTTTGCATGCTTTATTTTTAAGCTAAACATGTATGATCTCATTTTTATGTAAGACCTTTTTATACCGTGTTTTAAGCAAATAAATATATTATTATTATTATTATATTATCAACGAGTAGATGTAGGGATATTCAAATAAAACGAGTTTTCGTACATTTATATGGTTTATAATTGAAAGAAAATATTTTTCACAAAATTTAGATAAACTAATTGCAAATACCCTTCTAACTTATGTTAAACCTACTTATTTCTATAACAGATTAATTACATTACTTACATGTTGGATAACACACGGTCCGGCACAGATCCATTTGAACAAAGAAAAGTTCAAATAACTATTTAACATACATAAAATAATCATTTGAGCCTCTCTCAGTGGGTCCATACCCTCCCAATATTATCGATCTATTCCCATCCAATACCAAGAGGTAATACCATTTGGTATTCGTTTATTTCCGAATTTATTTTCTATTCCCAACGAGTACAACATTTTTTTTAAATAAAAAATCTATTACTAACGAATACCAAAGCGTGACTTTTTTACACTCAGCTACACAAAGTTTTATTTAAATTACGTTTTACCGAAATCTAGGGTAATCTAAATATAGGGTTAGGGTTAATAAGCTGGTCGACGGAGCCCCGCTCAGCGGGGCTCCTATTTCTGTCTAAAGGGATTAAAGAAACCTAACCAACCGAACCTCGGGATGCCACTGACGTCGACCGTCTAGGGTTAGGATTTTCGGGAACATTTATTATGTGTTCGGAAACTTAGTTCGGTAATTTATTTTAACACAGCTTAGCTGTTAGTATTACAGTCAACCAGAGATCGATCGCTGGAAGTTAATTTGGTAGGTAGGTAGGTTAAACATTACTTAAAATCACTCAAAGCATTTTAATTTTACTGAACCTGACTGTATCTGATTTCTTCAAACTTGTTTTGGTATTGGTTTTAAAATGTGGTACTCGTTGGGAATAGAAAATAAATTCGGAAATAAACTAATACCAAATGGTATTAGCTCTTGGTATTGGATGGGAATAGAGCATCATATTATCCTCTCGAAGTGACGATGACATATACGGAGTTCAGGGTTTTATTTTTCAAACACGTACGAGTAAGTAGCGAATTCATCTGATGTTTTATAAATTATTTTCAAGACTATAAGTATTTTTATTAAGTACTCATATTCTTGAACTCTTAACTATCACACAATAGCAGTCGGATTTTGAAAAAATGGAGTCAAAGTTTATGCTTGTGTGTGTGTAGTGTTTATTAGCTGGGGTTCACTTAGAGCCCGTTGTTTGATCAGTAGTCAAACATACTAATAGTTAAAATGCGTTAGTTAAACTAAAAATTTGTTAAAAATGACAGAAATAAGTCGTTTGACAAATGGTTATGCTAACTACAGTTAAAATAAATTGAAAATTTGCAATAAAAGTTAACCATGCGCAGACACAGTAGTTAAATTTTGACAGCTATGGACTATTGTCAAGTGACTAATTGTTAAATTGACTATTGGTCATGCCTATATGTATAAAACAACGGGCCCGTACCAAGAGTTCTAAGTATGATGTTTAATTTGTTTCTGTGGCACTCTTAGTTACCTGAGCCATTGATGCGTACAACTGTGGTACCCATTGTTAAAAACAAGACGGGTGACGCGGCCAATCGGAATCAGAGGCCATATGGGGACCATGCAGTAGGCGTGTCTTTACCGAACCGACTCACTGATCCGGATCATTGAAGTGATTCAAAAGATTGGTTCAGTAACAACGTTGCAAACGCTTCCTAGGATAACAAAGCTTTACAATTGAGAATGACACGATGTTAGGATATTTGTAAATAAAACGTGTATTTTGTACATTTTTGATTACATTTTAATGAATAAAATTGTTGATGATAATAATTAATACAGTCATTCTACGCTATACATATAATGAAATATTTTAATAATTCAAAGTGTGTAATACTTATTTCTAAGGTCATTTTATTCCAATATTAATAATCCACAATATTCAATCAATGCATTGTAATTTTTATTTTTTTGTATAAGTGTAATAAAATATTGGAAAGGAGAAAAGTGTTTGCCGATTACAATTAGAGAATTAAGAATACTAGCAATGTGTTGCACATCACTAATGCTCTTGTGAACTCCTCCTCTCCCCTCCACTTGTGAGGAGTAGGTTCACTACAATAATAATATCACACTGTAATATTACTATTCTCACCGTTTTCTAAACTGCACTATTATTAACTAAAATAATAATGCAGTTATATTAAGTACGACCACGGTCAAAGGTTCCATCGGCTATCTTCGGAAAAGCCGAGACAAATAGACAGCTTTCCGAAGATAACCGAAGACACCGTGGTCCTACTACATTCTTATGATCATAGTCACTAGTACAGGCGCGTATTCAAGATTAGTTTGAAAAAGATCCCTTGATTCTTTTGCCCCCTAATCTTAAATCCGCGCCTGCCACAGTCATATAATAGGGCAACACATCTGGCACAATTTGCTCAGAAAATTAACATGCAATGAAGAATATCTCATGGTATATTTTTCAAAGCATTTTAATAAAAAAATTATAACGCTTTCACAAAATCAGTAGTCTGTGAAAGCTGGAAGCGGTTTCTTCATTGTGTTAGATACTGTCAGGAGCCGGGTAACGAGAGAAGTGGCCAGAAGAGACGCTGCAGTGGCTGCATCGTGTCACATCAGGCACGTGTGACGAGTGGATGGTGACATCGCCCACAAGGACCTGAAACAGAATACCATAACATTCAAATACTTGACTCGACTAACCATCACGGCTGATGTGGAAGTATCTAGGCAGAGGTATACACAAAGTGGATTTAATTAAGTGTTTCAAAGAATAGATGGATAATAACAATGGTAAGTAAACTGACACAGTTTTTATATTTGAAATGTTGGAGTCGGCTTCCAGTCTTACCGGATGTAACTGAATACTAGTAAATTACATGTACCGACTGCCTATCTAACCTCCACAACCCAGTTACTGGGTAACACGATACCCTTGGAAATACTAGTTGTCAGACTTTCATGCTTCTGACTACCCGTAACGACTGTCAAAGATCTACAATTAACCGCCAGGACCAACGGCTTAACGTGCTTTCTGAGGCATGGAGGGGTAACTAACTAATTACAAAGTTAGTGAAAAGTAGAATTCATAAGATCGACATGACAATGATAAGTGAACGGGCACAGTTCTAGTATTCGAAAACTTTTGACAAAAAAAATAACCATCATTAGTTGGCACAAGGACCGATCTCAGAATATTAAAGAATTGCAGTTAGGTAAAGGCATACCACCTTTAAATCTTTCATGGGACAAACTAAAAGCAAGGTGAGTGTCATCATCATTTCACTCGAAAGACGTCCACTGCTGGACATAGGCCTCCCCCAAGCACCACCACTTCGACCAGTTCTGTGCTTCCCGTATCTAGCGGATTCCTACGGCCTTCCCAAGTTCATGGACCCACCTTGTGGGACGCCTTCCAACGCTACGTCTTCTAGACCTGTCGACCCCATCGGCCACTTAAGTTAGGCAATTCATCGGGCTATGTCGGTTACCATGGTTCTCCTGCGGATCTCTTCATTTCTGATTCGATCACGTAGGGAAACTCTAACCATAGCCCTCTCCATTGCCCAGTGGCGATGTGTTTCAATGAAAACCCATAAAAATAAAAGTCTTAAGAACACACTTGTAGTGTTATATCTGTATCACCATTCTCTTGCTCCAATAATCGTATCTGCAGTCGACGCAGCATTATCTTCCTCTTCCACACATCTCTATTAGTCGATATCACAGAAGTCACCTCCTTTCTAGCGCTATCATCTTTCACACAGTCCATTTTTATCGTTTCTTTGGTCTTCCCCTACTCTTATAGCCATCTACATTCATACCCAAAACTTTCCTCTCGACATTTTATTACAAAAGTATAAAAATAACTTGAATTTAGACTCTTTTCATAAACTCAAGCGTGCAAGTGAATAATCATTGTACAGCCACGACCTTCTCGTAAAGAGAGGTACGGAATTAGACAAAGCCTACACTTTTACAACGAATTATCACGAAAACCGACGAAATATAATTTCTTTTAAACACATACCTTAGTCTTTAAGCCTGAGACACGCAGTTCTTTAGGGCTGCAAAGCCGCGTCTCCGTTGGGGGCTCCAAAGATTGGCTCGTGATGCGCGGCAGACGGCGGGTGGTGCACTGCGGCAGCATTGCACTACAAAAGACTAGCTCTACTGCGCAGGTCACGATCAATACTTTGATGTGAGATTCAGCCACATTGCTACATGATAGTATATCCATATTATAAATTAAAGTCGTTTTTGGTGTCTGTCTGTGTGACCGCGTTATTCTTCTAAATTACGCAACGGATTTCGATCCGGTTTTCACCATCTTTCGAGAATTTATTCCGGACAAACATGTGTACGAGGTGCATTCAATAAGTACCTAGCCTCATCGCCAGAGGGCGCTGTAGTTTCAAAAGAGTTTTACCACAGTGTAGCACATTCTTTTTTAATTCTTTTTTCAAATTTTCATTCCAATCCCTTCATTTGTTTTAATTTGACAACTTATGGAAGCGAACGTGTCGATCGGTTTTACAAAAATGGAAAAAGAGCAATATCGTTCGGTGATTCGATTCCTATTTTTGGAAGGGAAAACGCGCATCGAAATCAAAGAGCGCTTGGATGCTGTGTACGGTGACTCTTCTCCATCGATGGCCACCGTCAAGAATTGGTTCAACGAGTTTGCACGTGGCCGTACGTCGGTTTTTGATGAACCACGTCCAGGTGCACCGAAAACAGCTGCTACGGAGGAAAACATTAAAAAAATCCATGATCTCGTATTGGCAGATCGCCGATTGAAGGTTCGGGAGCTAGCTGAGACTGTAGGCATTTCAGAAGGAACAGTGCATCATATTCTTCACGAGGAACTCGGCATGAGAAAGCTGTCGGCGCGATGGGTGCCGCGTTTACTCACACCAGAAAACAAGCGCAACCGTGAGACCACATCGGAGACGTGTTTGGCGCTGTTTAAGATGAATCCAGCGGAGTTTTTGCGTCGTTTTGTGACCGTCGATGAAACCTGGATCCACTGGTACACACCAGAGACCAAGGAGCAATCAAAACAATGGATCCAGACCGGGGAACGTGCTCCAAAGAAGGCGAAAACTGTAAAATCGGCCGGAAAAGTTATGGCCACCGTTTTCTGGGATTCACAAGGTGTGATCTACATCGATTACCTCGAGAAGGGTAAAACAATTACAGGGCTTTACTATGCCGATTTATTAGGCCGATTCGACGCCGAATTAAAGAAAAAACGACCCCATCTGGCGAAGAAAAAAGTGCTGTTTCACCACGACAACGCACCGGCTCACACGTCTGCCGTTGCCATGGCCAAATTGGTCGAATTACGCTACGAATTGCTGCCCCATCCACCGTATTCTCCAGATTTGGCCCCTTGTGACTTCTTTCTGTTTCCTAATCTGAAAAAATCACTCGCCGGGAATAGATATGGATCGAATGAGGAGGTCATCGCCGCCACGGAGGCCTATTTTGCAGAGTTTGACAAAAACTATTTTTCGGACGGGTTAAAAAAGTTGGAGCATCGCTGGGCTAAGTGTATCGAACTAAAAGGAGACTATGTTGAAAAATAAATTGCCACTTTTCCAAAATTTTCGTTTACTTTTTGTAGGCTAAGTATTTATTGAATGACCCTCGTATAATACATTACTATTTAACATATATACCCTACTTCCTACTAATATTATAAATGTGAAAGTTTGTGAGGATGGATGGATGGATGTTTATTACACTTTCATGCAAAAACTACTGAAATGATTTGGATGGAATTTGGAACACAAATACTCGTACTTTATAGCCTGGATTAACAGGTAGGAATTTCCGACATCCACGCGGGCGAAACCTTGGGCGAAAGCTAGTATATAATAAAGAAATCTCAAGTCGTAAACACCGTGCGAAGCAGGGGCGTGTCGCTAGTTGTGCAATGATGTAGAGATGAAAGTCTTAAACAACATGTAACCAAAACTCTGTCCGATCCGAGAGGGTGTTGTTAAGTATCGTGCTAAGAGTCAATTTATGTTGTCATTTTAAGAAAAAATAAAAAAATGTACCACGCAATTTTTTTTATAAACGTCATAACATAACATCACGCTTATATACCCGGAGGGTTAAGCATAGGTGGAGGTTAATTGTCTAGTGATAATATTACGTTTGCGGTGAGATATTAGGTATTATGCGCGGGTTCATTATTAATTACCTGACGCGTTCGAAGAGAGCATTCGTCGTTGAGGAAGGGATTAACGACGGACTTGGAATATTGTTATAGACGGCTTGGTCCACGTGGCTTTATTGGTCGGTGTTTTATTCGGCACGAGATCACTCCAATTCACTCATGAATAGTGTGCACTCAAAGTTGATAGGTTGCAATATTAGCAGCCCTACATTATAGAGGTTATAACAGTTCCAGAAACTGCGCGCGCGCGCACGTAATCATGAGTATGTGACTTCAGCGGTGTCCTAATGCGAAGTGCCCTTCGTAAATATGTCATCTGTTAATAATTATGGGAGAGAAAGGGATGGATATAGGAGGAGACTGAAATGCTCTCATAATGTCAATCTTAAACATTTTATACATTCATGAATTTGAGTATGAGGTTTTTTAGACTATAACAGTCAAATTATTTCATGCTACATTTTTGGCGACAACATCCCCCGCCGCCTTGAGAATACGCAGGGTTCTCAAGCAATAAGTAAATTGAATGAATATTTAATATTATAAGTACCTACATCATTATGAATCAAAGTTAAATAATTATTGTTGAAACGTATTATGTTTTATTTAGGGGTTATTAGTTTATTGAGATGGTAACGGACACAATTTTACAATAAGTCTATTAAAATGACCGGTAGCCATTTTGAATATAGCGACGCGAATAATACCGTCTTTATCAGGATATACTTCAATATTATCATGCCCATTGGCCAGCGTAACGGAGGAATGTTATCTTGATGAATCAGAACTACTGTACCGAGCTTTATGTTATCTACCTGCGTCAACCATTTCTGTCTAACCTGAAGGTTGTGTAAATATTCTACACGCCATCTTTTCCAGTAGCTACACACCATCTGGTCTAGTAATTGTTTCCGACTACTAAGAGACTTCGCTCCATCGGAAACATTCTTGATGGGCAAAGAGGTTAAAGGTGAAGCTATAATAAAATGAGCAGGTACAAGAGGTTCCGGATACGGCTCCTCAGATAAGACACAGTGTGGTCTCGAATTAAGGACTGCCTCAACATGAGGGAGAACAGTCAGAAAATCCTCATAAGTGAGAATTTGGGAAACAATGATGCGGTATTAATGTGTTTTAATAGATTTTATGTTAGACTCCCACAATCCCCCAAAGTGCGGAGCGCGGGGTGGAATCATTCTCCATTCAATGCGGTAGCAATCAGCCAGTATGTTCTTCAATTGAGCTTTAGCTCCAACCGAATTGGTTTCACTATCGGAATGTAAACATGAAACAGGTCCACGGTGGGAAATAAATCTTTTAAAAGTGGAAATGAATGTACCAGAAGATACATCGGTAACCACATAGTAACAAGGCATATAAAGCTTTTGACTTCTTTGCCCGCGACGTCAACATAAAATATTTTTTATTGTGTCAGCATAGTCTACACCCGTATGCATAAACACCTTGGTCTCCTGTACGCGGCAAATAGGTAGATCAGCCATTTTTGGACTAAGGTTTGAGGGATTTTTTTTAAACAAGAATGGCAAATGAGTAATAATTTTTTAATGATACTTCTAGACGAGAGTATCCAATACTTCTGACGCAGTGCGAACTGAGAAGGTTGGTTCCAGTATAAATGATTTTATTTCTGTAAGTAGGTTTGTACAAACACTTTTACAAGTCAATCCTATTTTTTAAACTCTAGATGAGGTCGGCGTTTCCTATCTAACTACTCTGAGAAGAAAGGCTGAAAAAATCTCAGAGAACTATGGTAATGAACGCGGTGAAAATAATCAATTAAAACATGAGTAATGTTATCAGTTTGGGTAACAGACCGGGGTGGTTGAAGGTTTGCATTAGATAATTAATCTACCTCTGATTGTAATTTTTTTTTTGTCGTCGATAAAAAGATCAAGACGTTAAAGTGGTGAACGTAAATTACCCTTTTGGATGTCTTTATACACAATTGCTTCAAGGGCCTCGATACACTAACCGAGAAACGCCACATACGTAAAGGGGGACCTAAGCCCTCCTATACCTATACCTTTAACACCACCAACCAACCAACCAACCAACCAACCAACCAACCAACCAACCAACAAACCAACCAACTCTATTGCATTAGTTGTGGCCGGGTATTTAAAACAAAAGTCGGTCTGGCGACTCATATTAGGGCACACGCTAGGAAATAATAATTTCAAAGGGTCGCCGTTATCGAAATTGATAACGAGGACTATATACTATACAATCGCTTAAAGTGATGTTTTGGCACAGAGCGGATTAAATATTTTCAGCTAGATTTAACTGAGAAACGTAAATTACATTGTTACAGTTGCCACGAGGAATAATATTATTTTAAGTCTGTTCTAACCTGTATACTATCCAAACAAAATACTTAAATAATCTTTGTACTGTAGCGGTATCTACATCGCTACATGCGAGCTACGCGTCACACTGACGTCACGCAAAATCCTGCATCGCGCAAGCAGAGTTTACCGCGCAACTAGCATATGTACAACGTCCCGACATTAAACGTGTGGCAGTACCCCACCACACACGATACCCGTCAGGTCGGAGGATCCTCCCTTTTCTATGGAGGTATGTGTGAACTTAACACCCTGTTCCTCATACCTCTATAGATCAATCCAGCCGAAAAAAAAAATTGGTAGTCAATTTGCTTTTGTAAATTCATTCGCCTAACTTTACAATTTCTGAAAGGACTCTCGCGCATTCATATTGTTTTGGTGTAGGTAATATTTGGTGGAGCTCAGAAACATGACCAGTGATGCTTCCGCATACAGCTAAGAAGCGTAAGACGCAGGGTACATAACATAACATCACGCCTTGTTTTCCCAAAGGATTGGGCAGAGGTGTACCTATAGTACACCCACATTTCGCCAGTTATGTTTAAGTCCCACGTAATAGGGGGCGAGCCTGTTGCCATCGACCGGGCACAAATCCAGACTCTGTGCTGCTACTTAGAAATTCCAGATTGAAAAACCCAACAACACTTGGCCCGACCTGGGAATCAAACCCAGGAACCCACGCTCAGCAGTAGTGCTGGCCACCACTTGACCAACGAGTAGATGTAGGGATATTCAAATAAAACGAGTTTTCGTACATTTATATGGTTTTTATTGAAAGAAAATATTTTTCATAAAATTTAGATAAATTAATTGCAAATACCCTTCTAACTTATGTTAAACCTACTTATTTCTATATCAGATTAATTACATTACTTACATGCTGGATAACACACGGTCAGGCACAGATCCATTTGAACAAAGAAAAGTTCAAATAACTATTTAACATGCATAAAATAATCATTTGAGCCTCTCTCAGTGGGTCCATACCCTCCCAATATTATCCTCTCGAAGTGAAGATGACATATACGGAGTTCGAGTTTTTATTTTTAAAACAAGTAAGTAGCGAATTCATCTGATGTTTTCTAAATTATTTTCAAGACTATAAGTATTTTTATTTAGTACTCATATTCTTGAACTCTTAAAATTAATTACTTAAATACTACGACTATCGCATCTTAGCAGCCAGCACAGTTTATCTCCCCATGAGAGGGTACTATGGCTAAAATACCCCAAATGGGGAGATTCGCCAGAGCCTCGTTGGTAAACTCAGCAGGGTGTACCGCGGGCAGGTGAGGTTGACTTTGGCTCTTCAGGTGTTGGTAGAGCCACTTACACCCCGTTGGTGTTCGCTTTAGTGGAAGTATGCCATGGCTGGAAGAGACTGCGAAGATCAGCAGCCTTCAGAGATGAATGGGAGATGTTGATCATGCACCAAGGACCTGGAAAAAGGAGAAAATTTTGTTAAATATTTAAAAATAGTGTTACCAATGGGTATCGTGTTACCCAGTAAATAGGTTGTGGAGGTCTGAAAGGCAGTCGCTCCATGTAAAGTTCTGGTATTCAGCTGCATCCAGTTAGACTGGAAGCTTCCCCAAAATAGTTGAGAAAAGACTAGGCAGATGATGTTGAGGCGCATCACCGTATTGCTTTTAAAGATTTCGGTTTCCGCACACAATTTTATTAATATTCTGCATAAGCGGTAGTTCAGAGTTCCCGTTTATGAAATGACAAGCGTTTTAAAGAACGTAAGTATAATAAAACAAGGCGATGTTCAACAATCGAAAACGTAATTAGTTTGCGCGAGCATTCGCCTTTAGAGTAAGTTCGTGACGACCGGCGACGACTGAGCGCAGGCGCGGAGCCATATTGAAAACGCTGTCTTTTCAATATGGCTCCGTACCTGCACCCAGCGACAAGGTATACATCACACGTGGCTGATAACAATGCATCCATGCTACGTGCGCTCAAATCGGGTGCTTTCTTCGAAACATTGGTGATGCCACATAGTCTTCTCAACCGATCACTCAAATTATGGACTTATCAAGTGTATAAACTTAATTTTACAATCTAATCTTATAATGGACTAGCTGGTACCCGCGCGTTGCTGCCTGTATGTTGATTGCCTGGAACCTTCGCGCAAGGGCAAGCAATAAGTTGACAAAGTTTTATCGCAATCTGATTAACGGCAGCGCCTAAAATACGAAAAGACAAACAGTGATTTTTATCTAATAGATTTTAGTTTGGAAGTGAGGTAATATAAACCAACCTTCATTTTGCAAAACTAGGCTGCAAAATCTGGTATCCTGGATGCAGTTCGAAGGACCAACTCGCAGCGATGACTGTAGACTGATGCATCAGTCATCTCAGACGAGAGGGAGAAGCGGCTCGCCCAGGCACCTGCAAAAGGTTTACATAAAAAAAAAAACATAAAATAACATCACGACTGCTTTCGGCGAAGGGTTAGACAGAGGTGTAGGTACCTATAAATAGTAAACCCACATTACGCCAATGATGATTAAGTCCTATTTAATAGGGGGCGAGCCTATGGCGATCAACCGGGCACAAATCCAGACTCCGGGCTGTTACCGAGAAATTCTTGGAGGAAAACCCCAAGGTGGCCCGACCAGGGAATCGAACCCAGAACCTCATGCTCAAGAGTAGCGCTTACGACCGCCAGACCTACGAGGCAGTCAGAGCAGATTTGAGAATATTGCGTAATAAAAGGGGGTGGAGACACAAAAAAAAAGAATGAAAAAAGGCAAGATAATTTACTGTCTGAACTCCCCTCAATTTTAATGTTTATGGCGTTCTGCCCCTAAGCGTATCAACTGCCCTATTCGAATATTTTTTCCAATAAGAAGATGCTACACTTTTATTGATCGCAAGACCACACCCCTGTGCCTCCCCTCCCCTCCTTCCCCCTAATTTCCCCTCCCAATAACAATGATGAATAATTTATTTTTTCACTGTGCAGTTATCTAATCATAGTCACGTACCCTATTCATTAAGTGAGTTGAATTAAATAAATAGTATCTCAATTAATACACTTACATTGATGACTTTCTCATCAAGGTCAATCTTAGCTAAAAATAAATTCTAAATCACTAACCTTCATATTAGATACTAGGATATGTGGTACTATAGGGCTGCAGGGCTCCCACGCCCCAGAGGTTACTCGAAGGAGCAGACGTCATATGCGGAACACGGTGGGTGGCGCACTGCGGGATTTTCTCAAAGGAATCTAGTCTAGGAGAAGACTAGCTGCACTGCGCATGTCACGATCAATACTTTGAGCTGAGATATACGATGCATTTTATTATATATATTTATGACACAAACGAAAATACACCGAAGGTTTACACAACCATGGGCGATGCGACTTGCGACGCGATTTGCGTAAAGCGACACGCGCGCGACTTCATGCAATGCGATGATTTGTCAGACCGCGTTCGCCAGTTTCATCTGCTCTAAAGTCGTAGCCGCTGCGCTTTTAGCTAGTACCCGATGGTTTTACCAAGGAGTAGTGGGTAACCCGATACCCCTTGACTGGTTGTGAGACTTTTGGCTTTCTGACTATCCTTCTTTGCTGTCACGCAATCGGGTAAAAAGTAACCTTCCGGTATGTTTTTTGTTTTGTGACATCCTTACCCAGACAATAAAATTGCATCGTATACCTCACATCGAAGTATTGATCAAGGCTGTTGGACTTGCGTAGTAAAGCAGCGATTTGCGTCAAGCGACACGCGTGAGCGACTACATGCAATGCCACGACTTGTCAGACCGCGCTTGCCAGTCGCAGGTGCTCTGAAGTCGTGGCCGCCGCACTGTTAGCTAGTAACATAACTATATAAGATATTTCTATGACTAGTACCTTTGATTCAGGTGCACACTATATCAAACCGTCGTCGCTCCGTAAGTCACGCCGCGGTGACTCGTGAACTTCTTTCACTTATTTTCTCCGCAGTGGCTATCATAAGCACAGAGTATCTTTTACATACTTTTTATGTACCTTTTATATCATGTTTAGACGAAACCCATGAACATTTTGAGAACAGCGCCATCTACCACTAAATAAATTAAATTTCTGATATTACTATACGACTAAATTCAAAATCTATTGAATTGAGTAGTGTATCTTCAAAGCCCAAAAGCAGAAGCCTACCTAAACTGGTCGGTTATTCTGGCTTTACCTGCCAGATCACGCAAGACGTACTAGACGACGAGATGCGGTCTGATCATCAGCCCGTGCTTGTACTTCTAGCAGAGCACACCACCCGAGTTGCCAACCAGCGTCACGTCAACACATGGACTGGAACATCTTCAAAGAAAGGATGGAGACCACCACACACTCGGCTTGTCACCAACGTCACCGACGTGAACGAGTTGGCTGAGGGTCTCACTGCTTTCATGCAGAGCGCCTTAGAGGCGGCGACATGTACCTCATCCGCGCCACAGGGTCACTACAACACGCTCGCAGCACACATCGCAAACATGATCGCCGATAAAAGGCGTTAATGCAAGCGGTGGCAACAGACCAGATGTCCCACACTCAAAAAACAGCTCAACTTGCCAACGGACAAGGTGAAAGCCGGAGTACAGGCGCAGACCACCGAGGGCTGGAAGAGCCTCACTCATTGATTCTGCAGACAGCGACTGGACGTCGGTACATAGGATCTGGCGACGTCTAATACCCCAGTCTCGGAGCACCCGCTGATGAACAGCGACCGGGTGTTCCGTTATACGGCGGCCGATTCGCCGCCCACCTGGAGCGTCAATTCACTCCGAACTCGACAGATGCCCTCGTCCATGTCGCACCAGTTGAGCAACACCTTGAAGAGTACTTTAATATGCCGGTCGCTTCTGATGAAGACCCAATCTTCGTCTCCCCGGGCCTAGTACTGATGCTTGCGCCAACCAAAACCGACGCCCTTGTTGCATGATCGGCTCTTGCCGGGCCTTCCCTGGGGAACTAGGGATCTCACCCGGCAGGGGCCTGGTCGCCCGGGCCTCGTGAAGCACGTCGGGCACTCCTACAGTCACACCCAAGAAACACACTTCAGAACGCTCAGGGGAGGTAAACCCCTCAGCGACTAGGTGTGCAATAAAGCACTCCCACCCTTCCTGTGGGAGAGGGAAAAAACCCAAAGACGAGTCCTCAATTTTTGGGTACCGAGAGATTAATCCCTCGGGAAAGGGGGCATAAAACCCCGAAACCGATTCCTCGCGCCCCCTTCGTGGGGCCAGAGATGACCACACGCACGCGGCACTAGGTCAGCCGCTGCATAACCGTCGACGAAGCAACAACAAGGAAGAAGCCGAAATTAGCGGAACAAGAGTCAAGACAGAAAATCAGCTTTTTATATCATCACCTCCACTACGCTACCCTTCTCTCCCCAGATCCTTGTGGGTTGTGCCCCACAACACATACGCATTCAAGGGTGCGTGGAGACGTGTGCCGCCAGTGGAGTCACTGGACTCAGGTAGTAAGGTAGCGCACGTTAAAAATAGTGGGAGATTCTCCCAGGACGAAAAATTCACGCGTGGGGACGCGTTATCTGCGACCCGTCGCGTGGCGCGTTGTAGTGTGTTATCCACCTAAAGGCTATGACTTTCCCCTCTTGGGTTGAATTGACAAAAAGCTGGGTACGTCCATGATGTGTAACTAATATATTTTCATCTGTGGGCTTAGCATGAACGCGCGGAGTAAAATGTAAGCCTACACGTACAATACCATTGTGCAATACTTTTATTGTGCAATAAACTCAAACTTGAAGAATTTATTTCAAATAAACCAACTATAGGCACTTTTGAATTGTCAAGGGGTCGGTCAGTCAGAAAGATGAAGCTTGTTGCCCATTCCAAAGCGTAGTATGTACATATGGAGAAGAACAGGCAAGAAACTCAACGGACACTCTTTTAAATCAAAATATTATTATAAAAAATTGGTTATATCATTCGTGTTGAAATTATACATGTGAGAACGATGTAGAAAGATGTACACGTTAAAAGCGACCGTAATTAAAAAGATAAAAGCAAAAAAAAAAACAACTCAGAATCTAAATAAGCCGTGTCAGCTCCAGTCCCAACTGATGGCGCCCGTTCATGAATATGACGTAGATCAGCACCATTCAGCTCAATAATATTAAATAACCACTTTTTTTTTTGGGTGGGAAATCATCAAATGACCTCTCCTGCTCTGGGCGGAGCGGAAGGGCGTGTCAGACTCGTGTCTTACTGAATAAAGCCCACCCGTGTTCCTTCATTTGCCTGTGCGCCAGGGCTATGGGAATTCTTTCGAACAATCCACGACCCCCGGCAGGATTGAATCACCCCTAAGCTTGCACTCAAATGATCAATTATATTGACGCAATAACATTGACGGCTCATAAGCGTAAATGTTTTCACGTGAGCAAGACTTGCTTAGTGTTCCATGTGGATGCCTTCATAAATAAAGCCTTCCAGATAGGCTTAAAATATTGCACAATACTGATCCTACCCAGTGCAACGAAAAACTATGATGCAATAAAAATTAAACTCGCTCAAACTTTCGTTCTAGCATTGCGGAATCTTCAATATTAACCCTAGTGTGACGTTGCAAAATCAATAAATAACGCAACAAGTAGCGACATCTTGTGTCAGGCATTGGCATGGCTGTCAGCGTGTTCTCTGTAACACTAGAGAAATTATGTCATGTAAATTATATACAAAAGTATTAGTTAATTTTAATAAATAAACATACAGACATAATTTCCCACATTTTATTTAAAACAATGCCTAAGAAATGGAAAATAACCAATAGACAAGAATTATATTTAGTCTATGGTAGTGGAAGCTTCTCGAAGGTTTGTGACATTGATCCGGCATGGGGAAGACCCGCAACGTGTGTGACACGATACGAATAGGATTTGGAAGAGGGACTTAGTTCTGGAGGAACAGACTGTGTCCAAATAACCCGATGGGTTTCCAGTAAGTCCCATTCGAAGCTGAATCCGGTGAGTGTTCAACCGTATTCTTTGTTCATGTGGGATGGCGTGGCCCGTACATGTGATTTCTGACACGAGTGTATTGTTACAGGTCTGGCTGTTTATGCTAGCCTTTTTTCTCGTGTATCTCTAATAAATATTGACACGTGATGCTTTGGAGTAGCCCCGTGGTCTGATGATTGGAATGGATCCGGGTGCAGGCAACCTTTGAGGTGTGGTCATCCGTTTGACAGGAAGGCTTTACTTAACCGATATCGGTGATGAGGGAAGTTCGCCGCCCCAGGTAACGAAGCGTCATTATAATACCCGTAGGCCACGTAACGTGCGAACACAGGGTTATCCTGTGTTTGATGCCAAGGGTCGTAGTCTTGTCAAGTGAAGGGATAAGTACTGAGAGATCACCGAGAATAATCGGTAAGATAGCAATTTAGTCTATGAGAGAGTTAGGCCTATTGTATGGACTGGGTGATGTGACCAGTTGCCATAAAGAGTTGTGTCGCGGATTGCTTAGCATAATCTTATGTTCCGTTGTTAGCACAACCTTGATAGGTAGGTACTTGTATGATTGAGCTAGTATCTATTAAGTGGTTCATCTCACGGACTCGCTATAGCGACTCTGAGTATATTGTAATAGTCTCATTGCAGGTCAACACACCAATACAACTAGACCCGAGACTGGTTGTACTGGTGTGGAAGCCCAGGTGTATGGGGGAAGGTATGTGGCCAGCCACATTCAATATTGTGAACCTTCAATTGTAAGTTATTGTAATAAACATTGCATTGTGTAAGAAGGTACTTGTTTAATTTAATCTTTCCCTAGCAGCTTATTATACCCTACAAATTTACTTTAGCACGGTGGTGAGTAGTACAACACCGAAGGAGACCATCAACATCCAGTCTCCTAACCAATTCTGTACAACTCCACTTGACGGGTTACAGTTTCGAATGGGACTTACTGGAAACCCATCGGGTTATTTGGACACAGTCTGTTCCTCCAGAACTAAGTCCCTCTTCCAAATCCTATTCGTATCGTGTCACACACGTTGCGGGTCTTCCCCATGCCGGATCAATGTCACAAACCTTCGAGAAGCTTCCACTACCATAGACTAAATATAATTCTTGTCTATTGGTTATTTTCCATTTCTTAGGCATTGTTTTAAATAAAATGTGGGAAATTATGTCTGTATGTTTATTTATTAAAATTAACTAATACTTTTGTATATAATTGACATGACATAATTTCTCTAGTGTTACAGAGAACACGCTGACAGCCATGCCAATGCCTGACACAAGATGTCGCTACTTGTTGCGTTATTTATTGATTTTGCAACGTCACACTAGACGGTCAAAAATATTGCGCAATTCGCGTTATTGTGCAATATAATTGATCGTCTAGGACCCGCCTAACGTAAAATTGAACGATTTTACATTTCACACATAATATGTCTCGGATTTTCATTTCAAACTCCCCAAAACAAAACCATCTTACTTCGATGTGGTCTCTGAAAATCTGCAATCTATTTGTCCCAGAAAATTACTGTCGTGGCAGAAAACACCGCTTACTGGCTGGTCCAACTTGCCGTACTGTTGCACACTCCCAGTCACATATTCCTCGGACATTAGCCGCTAATAACGCTCTCCTGAACTCAAACACAGATCTTGATACGTTTGCGATGAATGGAAGACGCTACTGTCAGAATGTTTGAATTTTTGTGAGAAGAACGCATGACTGTGTTAAATAAATTATATGTTAGCCGTTGTATTAAAAAAAAAAATTTTTTACAAAAACACAACCGACTTCCAAAAAAAAACACAAAAATGTGAAAAATAACTTTATTTTGGAAGTCGGTGTCTTTGGTTGTGTATTTTCGTTTTTTGCCACCGACTTCCGAAATTAAAGTTATTTTTCACGTATTTTTGTGTTTTTTTTTGGAAGTTGGTTTTATTTTGTAAAAAAATAAATATCTTTCACTTTTTAGTTGTGGTACCTACCCCACACAAATGCTTAAACCATTACTTGATAAATGTAAATAACCGTGACAGGAAATTATTAAAACATCATCAATACTTAGTGGAAAAAAATACGCAGTATTAAGGATAACTCAAAATCAACTGGTCAGAACTTAATCAAATTTAAATGGGACCACATGTGAAGCACCAGCTTTCAAATAAAAAAGAATCATCCAAATCAGTTCACCCAGAATAAATAAAAAATATACAGTCGAATTGAGAACCTCCTCCTTTTTTTTGAAGGCGGTTAAAAATGAAACGAACTCAGAAACTTAACTTTTTATTTGACTTCAAAAGACTCACATTATTTCGGACTCACAACGGCCGAGCTGACGGCGGAAGTATATTTTTTTCTTAACAATGTGTTCTTGTTCGCACGTCGTACCATTTCCGAGCTGATGAGCAGACCAGATAGCTTCGGGGATATGGAGAACGGACTGAGTCTGGAATCTCCAGTTTTTAGTGACGCGCATTCTGAGTACTGTGTTCTTCCGTTTTCATCAGTAACTTTGCATTCCGTTGCGGATATACCCGTTATAGAAATAGCTGCAGTACTGGTAAATAGTTTTAAACGGTTTAATTCACAATAATTTGAACGGTATTTTCCATAGATATCAACATGTTGAATCAGTTTGAGGAGCCCACATCTTTTATATCTTATTTCTAAAGATTCACTTTTAATATTTGATAAATTGAATAATGTTAATGTGCCTGCGTCGGCGTCGCGTAGTCCGTACATTTTTTTTATTTAAACTGAGATAATTCATTTAAATCATCTCAGGATATTAAATTAAAAAAGGGGAACAAATAAAATTTACGTCGTCCGTTGCTGTCAACTTGTCAATTGTTGTCAATGGTCAATTGTTGTTTTTAAACGCTTACGAAGACAAAAGCGTAGTGACAAACAGCCAAGTTTAAAATGCGATTTATTATAACGTGTTTTTTATTTATTTCAACCGGTCCGAGGTATAAAATTAAATACTCTTCATATTAAATTTTTATACTCAAACTCAAACTCAAAGAATTTATTTCAAATAAACCAATTACAGGCACTTTTGGGTTGTCAAGGGGTCGGTCAGTCAGAAAGATGAAGCTAGTTGCCCATTCCAAAGCCTAGTAGGTACCTATGGAGAAGAACGGGCAAGAAACTCCATGGACACTCTTTTAAATCAAAATATGGTTACAAAATATTGGTTACATCATTCATGTTGAAATTATGCATGTGAGAACGATGCAGAACATTAAAAGCGTCCGTAATATAAAGACAAAAATAATTCAAATACTAAATTAAATTAAAGTAGCCGTGGCAGCTAAGAAATGACCAGTCCCTACTGACGGCGCCCGTTCACGAACAAGACGCGTGAGAGTAGTTAGATAAACAAATTAACAAATAAACCAGCCCTGGCACCGTTGAAGAGACTCCGGTATAGCCCAGTACTGCTTTCTCTTCAACGGTGCCAAATTGACTATCGATACATCGAGATACTGAAGTGATTTTTTTAAATGCCAATACGCCAGTTCAACTTCATGATGAGACTTCGGATTTTCTGAAATGAAATGAAAATTAAAATGAAAAATGAAAAAAATGAAAAAATGTTTATTAGTTAATTGTACAAGTAAAATTTAACAACTAGTGATTGGAGTCTCCTTTTAAGCAAAAAAGCATGTGTTAGGAGACTCCGCTCTTCCAAAACTTAAAATATTAACATAAAATTACTTGTTTTTTAAGTGTTATAAAAACAGGCGATTTCAAATAAAAAGAGAAAATTAAAACTAGACAAGAAGCATGCAAATGTGTGAGTGAGAGTAGGGGTGTGTGAATGTGAGTATGAGGGTGTGTGAATGTGACTATGACTATGAAGGTGTGTAAATGTGAAAATGGGGGTGTGTGAGTGTGAATACTAAGGAGTGTTACTGTGAGTATAAAGGTGTGTAAATGTGAATTTGAATGTTGAATGTGAGCATCGGTGTGTATGAAAGTTAAGTGATAGTGTGAGGGTTTGTTAAATTTAATGTAAAATACAGAGTGAGTTAAGTGGCAATGAATGAATCAGACTGTATACGACAAGTACGAAAGATGAGAGCATTAAGTGTAAGGTTTTGTTTTATTCCAGTAGCTTCTCCGTGTCCTCATAAGTAAGTGGTTTTATCCAGTTAGTTACTATTTTTTTACTGTCAGTTAATTGTTTATTGTATATGTAGATCTCTTTGTTAACTCGATTGTAAAGCTGAGCTGAGCGTTTGTCATATTGAATACAGGCGAGCTTGGTTTTAGTTTTAGGAACTTCAACTATTGTATCCTTTCTTCTTTTCAAGGTTAAGCTGGGATCAAATTTAAGAGTTTTATGTTTCCTGAGAATAGTTTTAATTATATATAGTTTGCGAACAGAGTGTAAATTACTTATTTGATAAAGACTTTGTGTAGGGTACCTTAGGTTTTTGAAGTACATTAATTTTATTAGAGCCCGTTGTCCCCGCTCCAGGTCTATGAATTTAGTCTTAGCCGCCCCACCCCAAACATACATACAACATAATAACATAACATAAACTCACGCCTTCTTCCCATGGGGGTAGGCAGAAACTACAGAACGCCACCTGCCACATACTCCTTTTGCCTCGTTTACGTTCATACATCTGGTCATACACGCACGCCGGTAGCGAGTACTACGCACCTGACCTTTCTGAAGAACATCACCAATAAGGTCACTATATGTCTTGCTAGGGCAGCCCCTCCCGGCGTTTCCACTCACATCTGCCTTGTAAATACCTTTTGTTAGTCGCCCTTCATTCATCCTCTCAACATGACCAAACTATCGAAGCTTACTCTTTTCAATTTTTGCCACTAAATACTACTAAGTACGCATACGCATCTGTTTGCGACAACAAGAAAAGCTGTGACGATAATACACATTAGTGTGTACGCACTTACTCGCACATACACACACAAACATATCGTAAGCACCCGTAGCAGCTTGCAACCTGTCGGGAGCAAGTTTCGACTTGACCGAAATATCTGAGCCGCACTTTCACGTTATTGGCTGAAAGCCCCAAAATATTTAGTACAACACAGAGGACCACCCACTACTTGCGCCATGGAGTTTTGGTAACATAAGCAGGGTCAAAATACGGCGTTACCTTAGTGGGCACCTCCGTTGCTGGTCGTCTTCGTCGGGCCTTCCCCAGGTAACTGGGGGTCTCACGTGGCGGGGACAGACTGCCGAGGTGTCGTGAAGAAAGCGGCATTATGTATTAGCGTCGCGGCGCGCCTACAGAAACACGCATAGCAACCACTCACATGGGCGTGCGTAACTGACGCACGCTACTAGCCTAGGTAGGTAATCAAAATGAGGGGCCCGTTCCGCTCGCCACGCCCCCTTGCGGGGACGTCTCGACTACCAAGAGGCGATACCTTGCTCGACAAAGTGCCAGCCCGCGCCGTAGCTGAACCTGTAGCTTTAAATTCCCCTGATAGTAATAATTTTTAAAATTCGGTCCAGCCTGTCCCAGCATGCTGTCCTCCCCCCAGCGACGCCCTAAGCCGAGGTCCGTACCCCACAGGGAGTGCCCTTAAAGTACAGTCGCTTAGTAATGTAAGAAATTCGCCCGTGGCTGGAGGATTTGAGTACGCTTAAGGCAGACACAGGATCATACGCTTGCAGAGTGTGCAGCTTGGGAGGAGCCACACCGTGACCTCGTTTCGGGTAGCAGGCACACTGGGCGTCGACAGAGGGCAGATAATGCCCTCTTCTGGCCTCCCTAAATGGGTCCAGGACGGCGGAAGCGGGGACGTCCGCCGCCTCCTATCATATAAGACTCCAGATGGCGGCGCGTAGTGTTCCACGCGCGCCTCTCTTAGACATCGCGGGGGGAGTCAAACACCCCAGTCCCCCTGCTTGAACAGACGGGGTCCACAGAGGCGGGCCGGTACCAGTCGGGGGTTGCGTTGAAGAGTGCTTAAGTGCCCCCGTAGCCCCCCATGCAAGTGTGCGAGGGAACACGGGGTGGTTTTAGTCAGTAGAAGTCTGACAGACCCCTTCGCCCGCCCCAGGGCGGAGGACATCCAAGAAGATCTCCACCACAAAAAAAAGGCAGCTACAGGATAGTCCGGTTAAGTAGTCACGACCTCTCAAGGTCTACTACGAGATGCCATACCAAAAATAAAAACGGTTACGATATTTTGGTTCGACATGGTTCAACAGTACAACTCAGTAAAGTTAAGTAAAGCCCAAGTTCAACATAGCACAGTTGCACAGTTTATGAATTCAGTTTGCCACAGCGGTCTTAGTTCATAGTTTAGCTTCAGTAATTAGTAATTAAGTCTACATACAGTGTTTCAAGAATATACCGTTTTTTTACTCAAGATCCAACGTGTTATTTATTTAGCATCCATCTAGCCTGCACCTGCAATATTCCACAATTGTTGTTTTATTTCAGACGCCTGTAAAGTACATCCTTATTCCAAAAATCATCCGCGTACTGTACTGCCTACGAAATAGCTACGGCGTAGGTCATACCGCTACGCCGCCGTAGGCCCTACGCCTCTAGAAAATTGTAGATGCTTTCATTGTATGACAAATTCAAATTCAAAATATTTTATTTCACATAAACCTTCATGGGCACTTATGAAACGTCAGGAAATTGAGGATTTTCATGAAACTTACGCCACACGTTGGCGCCACTTTGACAAGAGGTCTTCTATTTCCACAAAGAATATAAAAAAATGGTCTAAAAAAGCAAGGTCTGGCATTCTAAGAGTGACACAAGCTTACGTCACTATCCAGTTGCCACTTTATTGCAACAAAACAAGAAGTATGGAAACATTTTCAGTCACCATTCTGTTAAAAAAAAAAAAAAAAAACATTTAAATTGTCGTTTCGTTTTTCTAATCAAACGAAACAATTCAATTTAAGCTTATACCAACGTAATTGTTAGTTAAAACCTCACTGATTTATCGGATTCGTACAGGTAATAAAGGCGGTTGGGGAGTTATTATGACACACTACTGGTAACACAGCGGTGATGACGTAGGCTAGTGTCTCCCACGTGACCATTGTGTCTCGGAATGCTATGCCTGGCGAAGCATATTATTATACCATGATAAAATATATATCACACTCATCACTCGTTTCATTCATTCGTTCATCATTCAGTCACGACTAAAGAAATTATAGGCGCTTTGACACTTTTGACAGGTGCCCGGACCTGACGTCTCAATGCTGAAGAGAAGAGAGAACCGGCAAGATACACCACGGTTACTCTTTAAAAAATGACAATGTTTTTAAATTACGCTGCCAATAGGTTTGGGAGGACAAAATATTTAACAAAATATCGCTCATTGGCCAAAAGGGTGACATAACTAAAAAATCAGCAATTTTGAGTTAAGTATACAGATGAAAGCAGCAAATTGTATTCTTTTTGCTACACAAACGACGTTATGCTAAAGCCTAAAAATGAGGGAGATAGAAAGACGTGAGTTTATGATTCGTCGCACTCTTTCCAATACTTTTGAATTTTTAAATCATCATATCCAAAAACTGCTCTTTTTGAATTATGTCTAGCTTCTTAAAAATGAACGATATGTCAAAATAATTTTCTCTTACTTATTACTGTCTCTTTGGTGAAGTCCTGTTTTGCCTAATACGTATTTCTGAAGTTGTCGATTCTCGCACAAATACAGTTACTTCGTGCGAATCGCCTACAGAAAATAATATATTATTTGAAAGTGTCGATTGGCCCGTTTCGGGCGAGTAAATTAGTGCTAATCGACTAATTCGTTTCGACTTAGTCGTTTTACTAATCAGCCGACTACGTATAATTAATAATTGGATATTATATATGACGGAGAAGGTATGTCTCTCTAGCTAAATATTATCAGCCATATTTTAACAACTGTGGGCGTACTATGGGTAGTGTTGGTTATTGCGCAATAGAAAAACCATTTGCAGTTCAAATCAAATTATAATTTACGAATAAATTAATCACACTATCGAATCACACACTGTAGGTACACGACACAACTATACGGAACGCGCGACAGTTTCTAAACGTGTTCACTGTTTAGCCGCCAACAACAAACTCTTCTTTAACTCTGGTCAAGCGTTATGTTATAGACTCTGTCGAGCGCCACCTGGTGGCGCTGGCGTCCCGATTGGTCAAAGTAAAACGCTTGATTTAACTTATTTCCGACATATTATATTTGGTTGAATATTTTTTTGCAGACTAGGAACGTCATTTCTTAAGTAGATATACCAAGTATTTTTAAAACTAACTTAAGGGGATTTTTTTTTATAAATCAATGGTTGGACCTGTTGTCTTGTATGGATCAGAATGTTGCGCCACAAAATGGATACATGCAAGGCAATGAGGGCTATCGCGCTTGAGTTCGCCGCTAGAAGCGCTAGTGTAGAGCGAGGTCTCTAGATGTCAAAAAATGTACGGAACGTTCACTGTTTGCGGGATTTTTATCACAGATTTTAACTAATGATTCATAATTGTTGTAATGGTTCTCATCATTCTTGATTAATTATGGCTTAAGATTTAAGTAAAAAGTTAGGATCTAATTTGGTAGTACTTGAAGGAAGAATAAGATTTGTCTGCTTCATGCTTGCCAATTTTAGGAACATTATAATCTAAATATTCATTTGAAGTTTTAAAATGTAATAAAATAAACTTATTACGAATTTATGGGTACTTAAACATATCCAAAACATCAAATAAAAGTACTGCAACAGGACCTTTCTCGCCAGTGGCGCCAACTGGTGAGCACAAAAACGATAGCCCCCATTCGTAGAATTCGTGCTTGTTCCAAATTCAAAATGTTTTTATTCACTCAGTAACTAAAAGAGTTTTATTCACTGTTATTAATGAATCTTGCCCGAGTCGATAAGGCGTGCTCAATCTTTGTCCACTTTTAAAATTATGGTTAAAAAACACTTCCTCTCTCCTTAAACATTCATCATTACATTTAGTTTCCTTGCTCTTGTTTCATGTTTATTATTGTATATATTATATGTAGATAAGTATATGTTTTATGTATGTATGTATGTATGTATTTGTTGTATATGTAAATGGTACACCACTGACTACCTGCATTATTGTCTCTCCTTCTCCTTGAATCCATCCAAAGGTTGTCTGTAAAAGATCGCTTTTAGCGATAAGACCGCCCATTGTGTCACCCTGTGTATAATGTCTACATTTATATCTGTTATTTTTTATGGTGTACATAATAAAGAGTATTCTATTCTATTCAAATGCCCTTTTTCGAGTGGCAATGGTAAAAAGTATTTTGTACATAGATTTATAGTAACCATCTACATGGTCTTCACATGATCTGACCAAGATTATGTCTGGACTTTAAAAGAGACTGTGGCCTCTGAGTCTGTTTCGGCCTTTCTTCTCAGAGTAGTCAGATAGGAAACGCCGACCTCATCTAGTTTGAAAAAATATGATAGACGTGTAAAAGTGTTTGTAAAAACCTACTTACAGAAATAAAATCATTTAAGGGGGATGCGCAAGGGTAGCCCGTGAAATTCAAATGTTCTTATGTTTTTTGCAATTTGAAGGTCAATGTCAGGTTGTATTTTGATAAAAATATGATTCGCGGTCGTAACAAATATGGCTTTACAGAATTATAATCATTAGAATCAGCAAGACAACTCCTTAAGTAAGAATTGGTGTCAAATGTCATGATTTCATGAAATAGTCATTTAATACAGTAATATGAACTCAGAGAGATGTATTGCTGATTCTAATGATTATAATTCCGTAAAGCCATATTTGTTACGACCGCGAATCATATTTTAATCAAAATACAACCTGACAGTGACCTGCAAATTGCAAAAACCGTAAGTAAATTTGAATTTCGCGGGCTATCCTGAAGTGTCCGCCTTAACATATAAGTTAAAATGTATGTATAGACACAACAACAGTAACCATGTTTACATCCTACTTTGTCTTAACAATTAGCATAACAAAGTTTTAATCGCTCGTAAACTAAGACACTGCATGAGTAATTAATTAATTTTATTATTTAATTCCACTATTTATATTACTCATTTAACCTTGAAATAATATTATCTGCAAACTCTGTCTGTTTTGATTAATTTGTCAATATTGTATGAAAATATAAAATAGGTACTAATCGCTAAGTGCACAAAAAAATAGGCCCAAAGAAAAGATGAATGGATTGTGTGAGGAATTATATAATAAATAAATAATAATAAAAATCGTTTATTGGTATTACAAGTATAGGTATAAACAAAAATTTGGATGGGATCCTCCTTTTAAGCAAGCATTGCCTGTATTAGGAGAGTCCGCTCTTCCATAACAAGACGTGTTAGGTATATTAAAAGCAATACATATAATTCTTAATTAGAGATGGGTAACTCAGGAGAGATAGATACAAAAGATATGAATCATTCAGTTTCCATCAATCACTCTTTAAATCCGTTCACATCCGAATGTATCACTGTATCAGTGTATCTTTACAACTCATTCACTCACGGCGTCTTTTAGTATCTGTGTCGCAACCGCCGCGCAAATCTGTTAATAATAACTATTACAAAATAACTACACGTAAATAGGTTGCCAGTCCTAAGCCTGGAAAAGTATGAAGGGAAATCGGTAGAATAAATCCTAATATATAGTTTCTACAAATAAATAAAAACGATATCTACCCTATACATATAATGTTACATTCGTTAATCATTAATTTAATTATTTATTATTTTAAACTAAAAATTCAAGTTAATTTTCGAATACCTATTTATTATGTATCAATCATACACAACAAATAGATACCTAGAAAGAAACAGCAGCTCAAAAAATCAGATAGATACCTAATACATAATGTAAAGACCAAGCAAAGTGCAAACTTATCTATCGCTCTTACTGATTTATTGACTACTGAAGCGAACCACGCTGAGTGAGCAGCACAAAACAACGCGCTGCGTGTCGTGCGCGCGGGCGTGACCTACTGATACTGATACATAAGAATATAAAGATACAAAAGAGTGATACATATCCCATTGATCAAAAGATACATTTCAATCTTTTTTTTTATACATTTTGCCCATGTCTTTTGCTCTTAATTTATATAGTGTTAGCATAAGAATTTCTTATGCTAACACTACATAAATTAACATTAACTTAGATTAAATCAAGTGTGTGCATGTTTTGATTAATTTGTCAATGTTGTATGGAAATATTAAATAGGTACCCATCGCTCTAAGTGCACTAAAAAAATAGGGCCAAAAAAAAGATGAATGGATTGTGTGAGGGATGATATGGAAGAGAAGGGAGCGAATGAAATGGTTCATTCTGGAAATAGGATATCGGAATCACTTTCACTCACCATATTAAAACAAATAAAAAACTTTTTTACAAAAAAAAAACACTTAAAAGTGAAAAATAAATTTAATTTCGGAAGTCGGTGTCCTTGGTTTTGTATTTTAGTTTTTTGCCACCGACTTCCAAAATTAAAGTTACTTTTCAAATTTTAGTTGTGGTACCTACCCCATGCAAATTCGTATACCACTACTTGATATGTAAATAACAGTGACAGGAAATAATTAAAACATCATCAATATATATTACGTGGAAAAAATACGCATTATTAAGGATAACTCGAAAACTACTGGTCGGATCTTGATCAAATGTATACGGGACCACATGACAAGCACAAGCTTTCAAATAAAAAATAAATCGTCTAAATCGGTTCGTCTAGAAAAAAGTAAAAAATACAGTCGAATTGAAAACCTCCTCCTTTTTTGAAGTCGGTTAAAAAGCAATAGCAATTGAAATAAGACTATTAACAGCTTCATGTTTTGTTGATACTTTACTATTGATATTCTTAATTCATAATTAATATTTTAGTGCACTATAAAGCGATATTTAATATTTCGAAACAGTAAATTAATAAAAATATGACAAAACAGGTGAATATTGGACAGCTATTTGCGACGTGGCCAACTTTTAGAATGCACGCTCTTAAACTTGATTTTAGAAACGATACAGCACCTTCATATTGTTTGTGTGTTTTTATTTGTATCACTCATTATATCTCTGTTTTATTAATTATCTCTGTTAATTTTGTTTTCATTATCACTTTAACACTTTCAGGTACACTAATATAATAATAATAATTATAATAATCTTTATTATGAAACACACAAGATTCATGATACACAAGAGCAGAAGTAGAAAAAAAAAAGAAAAACATAGTATATCTACATAAATCTACACAGATCATGTAACCCTGTCTCCTAAACTAGGTAGTCCTGTATCTTAGGAGACATTGTCAGGCCATACAGGGCAGGGCACGCCACAATTGCGGCGGTAAGACCCCTCTTTGAGGAGTGGCCTGAGAGGCGCCACGGCGTCCTCACCTTCCGCCTGACGCAGGTCCTCACCGGACATGGCTGTTTCGGGAGGTTCCTGTTTCGAATAAGGCGGGAGGAAACGCCCGGGTGTTACCATTGTGTGGATCGACCGGAGGACACGGTGGAGCATACGGTGGAGGTCTGCCCGGCTTGGGCGGAGCACCGCCGTGTCCTCGTGGCGGCGATCGGCGGCGGCGACCTCTCGCGTCCGGCCCTGGTTCAGGCCATGGTATGGAGCGAGAGGGAATGGGAAGCCGTCACCTCCTTCTGCGAAGCAGTAATGCTCGCGAAGGAGGAGGCGGAGCGCGAGAGGTAGAGGCAATCACTGCGCCCTCGCGCCCCTAGTCGCCGCAGAAGGAGACACCCGGCCACCGTAGGCGCGGGCTTGCGGACGGCGAGCAATGGGCAGCTCGCCGTCCAGTAAGGACCAGGCCCGGGTCGACGGCGCGTCGTGTTCCACGTGCGCCTCAAAGAGATGTCAGCACCATTGACGGGGTCCGATAGGACCGATGCCTGCCGGGGTCGCGGATTGTTCGAAAGAGTTACCGTGGCCCTGGCGCACAGGCAACTGAAGGAACACGGGTGGGTTTTAGTCAGTAAGAGTCTGACACGCGCTTCCGCTCCGCCCAGAGCGGAAGAGGTCATTTGATGATATCCCACCCAAAAAAAAAAAAAAAAAGGCCATACAGGGCGGTTAGTCATGTAGGTGCAGCATCCAGGGTGTTTTAGCGCGAGGGTGGTTAGGTAATACATTTATGATGAAGTTGACATTCTGAAAATGACACAAAATAATTCAAACCAAATAATACTACGCCTATAGCCAGACTGCCGTAAAAAAAAGTCAAGTTACCTGCAATATGGCACTAGAAAAAAAATTGTGAGTGCCATACGACACTGGATCACATGACTTTTCAGTAATGTACGCAAATTTACACGGCTATAAGCGGTGTCTGTTTTGACTTGGTAAGTTTAACCGCCTGTGGGCGTAGAGTCATATCAAACACGAAAAACGCCTGGGGGCGTAGCGTCATATGAAACACGAAAAGAAATACGCTTCTGGCCGCGACGTCAGTGAAAGGGTTAAAAACCTGCGGGGTGATAACGTAACACACTAACAGTAGGAATGGGTTTCATTTTGACAGTTCAACAACATTCATTGCGTTCTTTACGTTGTTGAGCAAATACATTTCTCGAACATATGAAGCAATGGATAAGCAATAGGCTTCAAAATGATTCAGATCACAATCTGAATCATTTTCATAGATAGTGTGTTACGTAATTAGGGTGCTGTTTGGTTATGTTTTACCTACTTAGTTATAAATTTTATAGTAGGTACTTACTAGTGGCACACTAATTACGTTTTTGTGGCATACTTTGCCAACCTTATAAGAAATTCTGACACTAGCCGTAGATTTTAGTAAAACATTATTTCAAATTGTAATAGTGTAAAAAATTGTCGGTTAGCCATTGAAAGAAAAAAAACAACTTACCAATATAAAAAGACAAGAATTTAAAAGAGTAGATACATTCAATTATTTAAATCGCTATTGACTACACAAAAAACTTGCAGCTGTGCCAAATTAAAGGTCAGTGGGTCGTCTTAGGAGCGGAGTGGTAGGAGTTGCAGTATACGCTTAGGGGCACTATGAGCGGCAAAGAAAACAAACAAAAAATGGGTTTAAAAAGCTTTTGCGACTAAATTCTTCGTTTTTTAGGGTTATACCCAAATGGTAAAAACGGGACCCTATTACTAAGACTTCACTGTCTGTCCGTCCGTCTGTCTGTCACCAGGCTTTATTTCAAGAACCGCGATAACTAGACAGTTGAAATTTTCACAAATTATGTATTTCTATTGCCGCTATAACAACAAATACTAAAAACAAAATAAAATAAATATGTAAGGGGGGCTCCCATATAACAAACGCGATTTTTTTGCCCTTTTTTGGTCGATATCAATAATGGCAACAGGTAGGCACTTGTAATATTACCAAAAATACTCAGTTGTATTTTTACTTTAATAATAAATAATAAAATTAAAATAAAATAAATATTTAAGGGGGGCTCCCATACAAGAAACGCAATTATTTGCCTATTTTTTTTATAGATAATGGTACGGAACACTTCGTGCGCGAGTCCGACTCGCACTTGGCCGGTTTTTTGTTTTTTTTTCGGAAATCTACCAATTTTAGTGCAGTATTGGGTTAACCTTCACCATAGAAACCATTTAGGTTCTTTGAAGCAAGGCCCTACGAGGGACGTAGGCGTAGTCGACGAACTTCGAAATGGTTTAATAAAAAATAACCACGAACGGGATGGCGCCGTTCCCATCCTTCCTATACCTAACCTGTCCGAGTTGGGGTGCCCCATGGTATAATAATATACTTCGCCAGGTATAGCATTCCGCAACACAGTGGTCACGTGGGAGACACAAGCCTACGTCATCACCGCTGTGTTACCAGTAGTGTGTCATAATAACTTCCAGCCGCCTTTATTACCTGTGCGAATCCGATAAAACAATTAAGTTTTAACTAACAATTACGTTGGTATATTTTTAAATTGAATTGTTTCGTTTGATTAGAAAAACGAGATGACAATTTAAATTCTTTATATTATTATATATATGTATTTTTTAACAGAATGGTGACTGAAAATGTTTCCATAATTCGTGTTTTGTTGCAATAAAGTGGCATCTGGATAGTGACGTAAACATGTGTCACTCCCGGAATGCCAGACCTTGTTTTTTTAGACCATGGGGTGCCCCAAGTCCCGAGCTCGCTTCGCTCGCTCTTGCATGCTAAGTTCTAAAACGATCCCTTCGACATCATTTTTACGACAAAAAACGTGCCGTAGACAAAAAACAACAAAATGCTTTTAGCCTTATATTTAGGTGTTCTTTACGATAGAATTGAAAAACTAACGAATTGTGAACCCGGCAACGCTTGGCAACAGAATTTGATACCAAAGTATGCGATTTTAGGAGTTCCTCTCACGAATTAAGGGGCAATTCCACTGCTGCGTAGGATGTGCACGGAGAGGTGACGCACGTTACCGGCGCGGTTAATTTCCTTGCCAGCCACACATACAGGGTGTAAAAAGACCCATCACGAAACCGTCATCTATGCATTGTGTACATCAAACTAAGTAACTCTGTGCAAAAATAATTTCTGGGAAAAACCTTTTTCGTGTGAAAATTCGCTGTGAACAATGTAATGCACGCAACGCCATGTGCTCATGAGTGCATGTAAAACAGTACAGGGCTTTTGGGAGTATTTAAAGTTAATTTATAACATTTAAAACTTGTTTTCGTAATAAATTGACAAAGAAGTTGTAAATTTTAACCTTCAATATCTCCGTAACCAGAAGGTTCCCAGGTATTGACCAGTACAACAAAAAACATAATAATAGGAAGAAAAGGTGACTTTAGGCTTCGTTAAGGCTATTTTTACATCCATTATGTATGTACCGTCCTTTCACAGTTATTCTTATCCCTAACAGCTACCCAAGCATCAAGAAACCAGCAACCTTAATACAACGAGGATAAAGCTCATAATGATTTTGACAGTGATGTAAATGAGAGGTAAATTGGAAGGAGTGTAGGTTTTAAATTCCTCGTTTTGACAGTCACTATCCGTATATGGTCGTGGGCCGCAATGGACGATACCGGCTGTATACATACTATTAATATTATAAATGCAAAAGTAATGCTGTCTGTCTGTATGCTGTGTCCAGTATCTTCCACAAATTAAAGGCGCTCATACCTAAATGGCACACAGGTAGACAATGACCAGCACCCTAATTATGTAACACTATCTATCACAATCTGAATCATTTTGAAGGCTATTGCTAATCCATTGCTTTTTATGTTGGAAAAATTTGTCTGCTCAAGAACGTAAATAACGCAATGAACTGTTAAAATTAAACCCATTCCTATTGTTAGTGTGTTACGTAATTACCCCGCTGGGTTAGGACATTAAATACTTTTTATCCCAGAAGTAAGTTTTGGGATCATATCCGAACTACACGCGGCTGAAGCCGCGGGGCAAAGCTAGTTTTATATAGCGCAAATGGGCAGCAATGGAACTGCATCTTAAGCTGTTATCTCTCTAGACACGCTTCTAAAGTTGTATATTTATTAGTTTCATAGTATTGCCGCGTCTATCTCGCGGGCCGGTTGTGTATTACGTTACTTTTCATTTATTTTTCGTTTTTTTTATAAAAAATGCTTCGTCATTCTCTAGCAGTGGCAGTGTTTTCCTTGAGTTTGTGTGTGTCGTGTCAACTAATTAATAAACAAGAAGGTATTTGGTATTATTCTTTTATTTTTTGTTTTTATAGTTTGATTTCCTCAAGGATTAGTCGCTTTGGCGTGGTGTCTGCGTTCTTCAGACTTACAATAATAATACAGTGGATCGCAAAAATTCCGGGTCGCTAATAAAAACCGTGATATCTCTAAAAATTATATACCTAGATCGCTAGAATAAATAATATGTAGTAAGCAGGTTACTAATGCTTGTTCTAAATCTCTAAAGAGGTTTCATTTGTACAAGTAATAGATTTAAAAAAAAATCTGCTCTTTAAAAAAATTACAAAATTTAAAATTAGGAAAATAATATTTTTTCTGCTTTTGTTTCAAACCGAGCTGTCATTATAAATGGTTCCTTGGATTGATCAGAGTATTCAGTGCAATATCATGTCGTTAACACCTGAAGAATGTACACGGATTATTACCATGGTACAAGAAGGAAGAAGTCAGCGTAGCACTGCTAGAACAGTAGGAGTATCAACGGTTCCAGCGTAGCACTGCTAGAACAGTAGGAGTATCTTTATCAACGGTCCAAAGAGTACTCCAGCGATTTCAAAAGACCTGCATGAACATCAGGAGACCAGGAAATGGCAGGCCAAGATGCACAACTACTCGAGAAGACCGATTCATCGTGAGCACTATGTTAAGAAATCGACATCTCACGGCTGTTCAAGTCCGAAACAGTCTTCAAGAAATTCACCACAACAATGTGAGCTCTGATACGATTCTGCGACGTCTTCGTGAAGCTGATATAAAGCCTTATAGACCAGCAAACGGCCCCAAACTGCTCACAGAACATCGAGTTGCCAGGTTACGGTTTGTTCGAGAACACATCCGATGGACAGATGAAGATTGGTCCAAGGTTATGTTTTCCGATGAGTCCAAATTTTATTTATTTACGCATGACGGGAGACGAAGAGTATTTAGACGACCTGGAGAACGGTATTATCAAGCGTGTTTGCGCGTTGAAGAAAAGGTGCCATTCGGTGGAGGATCAATAATGGTTTGGGCTGGGATGTCTTCAGAGGATCGCACGGAGTTAGTGATCATAGAAAACGGTTCTCTAACTGCTGTCAGATACGTAGAAGAGGTTTTAAATGAGCATGCTGGTCCTTTCTTAATGAATATGGGTGCAAATTCCATTAAATGCACGATAATGCGCGACCACATACTCCTCGTTTGGTCAATATGTATATTCAAGACGTCGGTATTACCTGCATGGAGTGGCCAGCTCGCAGCCCAAACTTAAATCCCATAGAAAATGGCATGGGACGAGCTCGGGAGATGCGTGAGACAACGCTCTCCTGCTCCCGTTACCTTACACGAGTTAAGGAATGCGCTAGTGGAAGAATGGGCAAACATAGACCAAAATCGTATTAAAAATTTGGTTTACAGCATGCCACATCGTCTTTATGAAGTGATACGGACTCGTGAAGGAAATACAAAATATTAAATTGACAAAAAATCTTTTATTTTTTAAGATTTACTGCGAAGTGTATTTTTGTTGTCATATAAGTTAGAAGCGAAATGTTCTTATTTTTTTGTATTTAATTAAAGTTATATAGTGTAAAAACGTGTTACACATTTTTTTATGTATACATTAATCAGTTATCTACAATATACTATAGTTTCGCAAATTAGTCTACATATTTAAGAAACTATCACGCCATTTATTAGCGACCCGGAATTTTTGCGATCGAGTGTATATATGACGGAGAAGGTATGTCTTTCTTGTAATTATCAGTTATATTTTAACTACTGTGGGCGTACTATGGGTAGTGTTAGTTTTTGCACAATAGAAAAACCGTTTGCAGTTTAAATCAAATTATAATTTACGAACAAATTAATCACACTAGCGAATCACACACTGCAGGTACACGACACAACTATACGGAACTCGCGACAGTTTCTAAACGTGTTCACTGCTTAGCCGCCAACAACAAACTCAGTTTTAACACTGGTCAAGCGTTATGTTAAAGACTCTGTCCAGCGCCACCTGGTGACGCTGGCGTTCCGATTAGCCAAAATCAAACGATTGATTTAACGTATTTCCGACATATACGAGTATTATTCCCACAAAAGCAATCAAAATAAAGTACCCAAGGTTTTGTAATATCTTGATTTAAAAGCATCTCCTTGCCCGTTCTTCTTCATAGAGATCTACGTTTTGGAACGGGCAACTAGCTTCAACTTTCTGACACACTGACCGACTCCTTGACAATTCAAAAGTGCCTGTAAATGTTTTAATTGAATGAAATGCTTTGAGTTTGAAAATGGCTATGCGATTGACAATGTTATCTACCGAAAACTGACAAAACGATGACCCAGTCAGCAAGTTCAAATTTTTGGATGTTTTGGTTAGTTTTCCTGTTATTTCCCGTGACTTTATTTGCACACCAATTTCAATCTGGGACCCGCAGTTTTTTCCCAGGCCGGGCAATGTTTAAAAAAGACACTCAAAACTCCAAGCATTTATTTCAAATAAACCAATTACAGGCACCTTTGAATTGTCAAGGGATCGGTCAGTCAGAAAGATGAAGCTAGTTGCCCATTCCAAAGCGTAGTAGGTACCTATGGAGAAGAACGGGCAAGGAACTCCACGGAGACTCTTTTAAATCAACATATAGGTAGTTACAAAAAAATTGGTTACATCATTCATGTTGAAATTATACATGTGAAAACGATATAGAAAGACGTGCACGTTAAAAGCGTCCGTAATAAAAACATAGAAACAAAAAAAAATAACAATTCAGAAATAAAAATGAGCCGTGGCAGCTAAGAGATGACCAGTCCCTACTGACGGCGCCCGTTCATGAACATGACGTATGGATCAGCACCATTCAGCTCAACCATTTTGAAGGGAACTTAATGATGCCACACACACGCCACCTCCAGCGAGCCATTTGCGTGCAATGATCAAACAAAAATAGCCTTTCAGGGGACGAAGATATCTCGAATGTGACTGTACTTAGTGTACCCCTAAAAAACACAATAAATTTCCATGTTGCTATCTTCAATGCTTGGGCCTTATCTGTTAGAATAGTCATGAATACAAAGAACAATTTAGTCCACAAATAAATTAGCTTCGTGCGAATCGCCTACAGAAAATAATATACATACATACATACATAAACTCACGCCTTCTTCCAATGAGGGTAGGCATAAACTACAGAACGCCACCTGCTACGATCCATAACTTCTCCTTTTGCGTCGTTTACGTTCATACATCTGGTCATACACGCACGCCGGTTGCGAGTACTACACACCTGACCTTTCTGAAGAACATCACCAATAAGGTCACTATATGTCCTCCTAGGGCGTCCCCTCCCGGCGTTTCCACTCACATCTGCCTTGTAAATACCTTTTGTTAGTCGCCTTTCATTCATCCTCTCAGCATAACCAAACCATCGAAGCTTACTCTTTTATTTTTATTTTTTATTTCGTTTTTGTTTTGTGTCGATTCGCCCCTGGTCAGGCCCGAGGTGTCCCGCTAGAGGGCCATTACAATAGATATAATCAATTGTGTCTCATTAGCGATGCTTGCCTAGTATCGTTAGATTCGCCTTACCGCGTCAAAAGATAGTCGTGTTTCTGCTCCGTTTTGACACTTCTGACACCCAATGACGCGGTGACTTGAATTGATTATCATGGAACCGCTTATGTGTACTCTTGTGAACTCTTATCAGTATGAACCCTTTTTCGCGTGACTAAGTACGATGGGGGCAAATCTAGCGATTTAAATCTTTGTACTTCTGTTAAATCTTGTAAGGTCGCTCAGCGCGCTATAGAGCGGGCTATGCTCGGGGTTTCTTTGAAGGATAAAATCAGAAACGAAGTTATCCGGAAAAGAACCGGAGTTACCGACATAGCTTGCAGAGTAAGCAAGCTGAAGTGGCAGTGGGCTGGCCATGTTTGTCGGAGGACCGATGGCCGGTGGAGCAGACGAGTCCTGGAGTGGCGTCCGCGTATCGGCAAGCGTAGTGTGGGACGCCCCCCAGCTAGATGGACAGACGACCTCAAAAAAGTGGCTTGTTGATTGATTGAAAGTTGATTGATTGATTGAAATCTTTGTACACGGTATATAATTATTATGCATCATAAGATACAAACATAATGATTCACTTAAAATTGCGCACTTATTGCGGGTTATCATAAAATATGTTTAATTACCATTTGCACTGACGTCGGACGTGCATAAATAACCGCATAAAATATCTAATTATAATCCTAACTTCCTAACTATATATCTTTATATATATAAAAATTACGTGTCACGTTGTTTGTCCGTGATGGACTCCGAAACTACTGAACCGATTTTAAATTTGATTTGCACACCGTGTGCAATTTGATCCAACTTGAAAGATAGGATAGCTTACCTCTCAATTTATAGTCGCAATATTATTTTATTACAAATTATTTGTCTATTATTTGACAGTCACAATTATCTGTTAGCTCTAAACGATTCTATTATTATGGACTAGCTTTTGCCCTTGGCTTCGCTCGCTTTAATTCAGACTTTGAATATCAATTCGGGTTATAATTCAATCATGATCGGAAGACACGTGGCGCCATCTATTATCATAAGAACATTATTGTTGTTTTCCTCGGGAACAGTACTTTTTTTCAGGATGATCGGTTCAGTGATTTAGGCGTGAAAAGGTAAAAAACAAACAAACTTACTTTCGCATTTATAATATTAAAAGTTAGGATTAGGATTAGGATAGTTAGGACTAGTTAGAATTAGGATTAGGATACCATTACTTTTATTGATCAGCACCCTAATTACGTAACACACAATCTATCACAATCTGAATCATTATGAAGCCTATTGCTAATCCATTGCTTCATATGTTCGAAAAATTTGTCTGCTCAACAACGTAAATAACGCAATGAACTGTTAAAATTAAACCCATTCCTACTGTTAGTGTGTTACGTAATTACCCCACAGATGTGTGTGTTTATTGCAATTGATTTTTTAACCGACTTCAAAACAAGGAGGAGGAGGTTTTCAATTCGACTGTACTTTTTCGTTTTTTTCTCAGAACCTTTTTCTGGGTGAACCGATTTGAATGATTCTTTTTTATTTGAAAGCTGGTGCTTCACATGTGGTCCCATTTAAATTTGATCAAGTTCTGACCAGTAGTTTTTGAGTTATCCTTAATACTGCGTATTTTTTCCACTTAGTTTATATTGATGATGTTTTAATAATTTCCTGTCACTGTTATTTACATATCAAGTAGTGGTATAAGAATTTGTGTGGAGTAGTTACCACAACTAATAAGTGAAAAATAAAAACTTTTTTACAAAAAACAACCAACTTCCAAAAAAAAAACCACAAAAAAACGTGAAAAATAACTTTGATTTCGGAAGTTTGTGGCCAAAAACGAAAATACAAAACCAAAGACATCGACTTCCGAAATAAAAAATTGTTTTTTTAGTTTTAGTTAGCTTTATTTCTTATCACAGCAAGAATTTAAAAATTAAAAATGTTGGTGTACTATACTGCCGTGCTAACGAAGAAAGCAATAACTCGATTTTGGACGACTTTAAGTTATAATATATTCGTAATCAGCGAATCGAAATCTATTAACTCTCTCTAAGTAACTTTTTATGAATCCTTCAGGAACTCGGGTTTTTTAGTAAGCAAGAATGCAATAACTTATACTTCACTATGAAAGTTCGAAACTTTGAGCGCGTTTTTCTCGGAAGCGTCAAAATCGAGTTATTGCTTTCTTCGTTAGCACGGCAGTATAAACCACTGCTTCCTCTTCTGGAGAATACAGGTGTGATGCTATTTTATCTTGCAGGTTCCAGATGTACTTGGAAGGAAGCTAGTGGCCTCTGCGTCAGTATATTTGAGTGTGAAAGTTCTCAGTTATTTCTCAAAGCGAAGAAGGAATTTCCACCCGTAAGTTATCATTGTTATACCTACTATAGCACTCGACAATACTGTAAAAATGATTTTATTTCTGTAAGTAGGTTTGTACAAACACTTTTACACGTCAATCATATTTTTAAAACCAGATGAGGTCGGCGTTTCCTATCTGACTACTCTGAGAAGAAAGGCCGAAACAAACTCAGAGGTCACATTCTCTTTTATTAAAGTCCAGACATAATCTTGGTCAGATCATGTGA
This sequence comes from Dryobotodes eremita, assembly GCA_917490735.1. Classification (NCBI taxonomy): domain Eukaryota; kingdom Metazoa; phylum Arthropoda; class Insecta; order Lepidoptera; family Noctuidae; genus Dryobotodes; species Dryobotodes eremita. The sequence goes on along the minus strand of OU823269.1, from coordinate 10,410,376 downwards.
AGACCATGTCGATTTGTGTCTGAAATGGTCTTTTGAGGATAGAACCATACAGATTGAGTGGACCTGTCCAGTCAGTGCACGCATTTGTCAGTAATCGTGCAGCTCAACTCAGAACTTAAGGAACTCAACGATTCGACGAACAATACCAAAGAAAGGACATTTGGGTAGGCCACGAAAATTACTCGAACTGCCAGACCATGATTAAAATTAACTGACATGCAGAAAAAAATAAAACAACAATGACCCACATAGTCTTCACATTCACAATATTAAAATAACAATCATGTATTCAATCTAGCCTGCATGCTACTCACATTCACAGACAGTTTTCTGTTTAAATGTCATCAAAAATATCATAAGTTATGTCATGTAAATCAATAAAAATTACATTATTAATTCTAAAACACTTATTTACAGTATAAAATGGATTGTTTATGATTATTCTCTTTCAGATATGCATGTTCAAAGACAAGGAACCAATTATCTGCTGCACAGACTGCACTACAATTGACGATGTTAGGTAAGCAAAAACCGCGTAACCACGGATATCTATGCGCGTAACACACTAACAGTAGGAATGGTTTTCATTTTGACAGTTCAACAACATTCATTGCGTTATTTACGTTGTTGAGCTGACACATTTTTCGAACATATGCAGCAATGGATTTGTAATAGGCTTCAAAATGATTCAGATTGTGATTGATCGTGTGTTACGCAAATAGAGGGCTGGTTAAGACTCTAATCAGTAAATATTTTGTAATATTAATTACTTTGAATACTGTTGTATAGAATCGTAGAGTGACGATAATGGAGTAAGAAATACTGTTTTTATAAGTACATAACAATCCATACTAAATAATTATACTTAAGCCAGGGATGCACTAGGGGGCAAAAGTCGTGCGACGCGTGTCGCCAGCGACGTCGGGTGAAGTCGTGCGACGTTGCCGGACTTCGCTCGACATGTCTGGCAACATCGCGCGATACGTGTCGCCAACGACGTCGTGGGTGGCGCGACGTTGCCAGACTCCGCTCGACATAACAGACGTATTCAGTTGTGGAATTGACGTCACTGAGTGCAGACCCATGTGCACCCACTTTGTCAACAATGCGGACTAACGATAAGTATCGCGAAGTCGTACAACTTCGCCTGACGTCGCTACAGACATAAGTGGCGCGATGTCGCCAGCTATGACAATAATCGGTAAGATTGTAAAAATTATATGAGTACTAGCTGTTGCTCGCGACTTTGTCTACGATCCAGGATGAAAAGAAGCCTATGTCCTTCTCCAGGTCATGGTCTACCCACGTGCCAAATTTCTTCCAAATCTGTTCAGCCGTTTTAGCGTGAAATCGTAACAAACAAACAAACTTACTTTCACATTTATAATATTAGTTAGGATTGGCAAATAAAGCTTCTTGTGGCAATTATTGTACCGCTAAAACGGCTGAACGGATTTCGATGAAATTCAGCACGTGGGTAGACCATGACCTGGATTAGGACATAGAATACTTTTAATCTCGATATTCCCACGGGATCGAGATTTATGTGGGTGAAACCGCGGGGCACAGTTAGTTGAGGAAGATTAGTCAGTTTGCATGGTAGGAAGCGGGGATTTCAGCGGTAATACTTTAATTTTTAATTTTTTTTTAATTTTTTTATTTTAAATGTATAAATAACACCTTTTTGTACTTATGTTCACAAATAAAGTTTGATTTGATTTGAATTAAATTTATTCATCAGATATTCAATAATAGAAATGATATGTATCATGTATCACAATCATTATTTATCTAGGAGTTTTATTTATTCATCCACTATTTTTATTAGCATGACATTTATTTAATTATTGACTACTAGATACTTCTTGACAATGAAAAAAAAAATCGTTAAAATGATTTTCCAATTTAATAATTTTGTAATATTTATTGTTATTCAGCATGTTATTTTGATAATAGATTGTTAATTTATGTGTAAAATTTTGCATGCCCAAGTGACGGCAGAGCATGGAGAACATTATCAAAACATGTATAACATCTATACCCCTACCCATGTTGGCATAAAATAAATGATTTGATTTGATTTTGATTTAATAACGTCACTTGTGGGCTTTCTAGAATACTAACTCTTGTTTATTTTCAGGAAAATCGTATTCAACCCGAACACAGAACTTCTGTCTTTAACAGGACAAAAAGCTAATGACAGTAAGTAAACTTATAGGACATAATAAACTAATAACAGAGCTTGTAATTTTCCAACTGCGGGGCCAAAGGCTTTCGTATAGAGAGCGAAGGAGCATCGGTCTCCATTCTTGGTCTCAGAGTCGTTGCAAACACACTTGCCGCAGCTAATATTAGGTCTTTACCTATGAAATTGCCGTTCTGCAGTACTGGCCATTTCAAATCAAAATAATTTTTGTTTGGCTATGAATTCTAATTTCAAATTAATTTTATTTTAAAAACATGGATTTTTTTTTCTAAAAGTAGTCATTTCTTTATTGATTAGTGTTACATTTTCATCGCATTTCAATCTTTTTCGTCATCATGGATACGTTAAAAATTCGAGTAATTATGGAATATGAGTACCGTCGTGGCAGCAACGCGGCACAAGCGGCACGCAACATCAACGACGTTTACGGAGCTAACTCTACAAACCAACGCACCACCTGTTATTGGTTTGCTCGCTTCCGTTCTGGAAATTTCGACCTGAAAAATGAACCTCGCGGTCGTCCGAAGACTTTGGTCGACAATGACGAATTAAAGGCGATTGTGGAAGCTGATGATACACAATCTACGGCTGAATTAGCAGCAGCTTTCGACGTTAGCGTCAAAACAATATTGGTCCATTTGCGTCAAATTGGCAAGGTAAAAAAGCTTGACAAATGGGTGCCCCACGAACTCAATGATCGCCAGCGCGAAGTACGCGTCGAGACGTGCCTTGCACTGCTCAACAGACACACAAATGAAGGAATTTTGAACCGCATTGTTACCTGCGATGAAAAATGGATTCTGTTTGATAACCGTAAGCGCTCAGCAAGTTGGTTGGATCCTGGTTCAGCACCTAAACAATGCCCTAAACGAAAACTTACCCCTAGAAAAGTGATGGTCACTGTTTGGTGGTCTAGCGCCGGTGTGATTCATCACAGCTTCTTACCAAACGGGGTGAGCATTACTGCAGATGTGTACTGTGAAGAACTGAACACAATGATGGAGAAGCTGGCGCATCTCCAACCAGCATTGGTCAATCGCTCGTCTCCGCTGCTCCTGCACGACAACGCGCGACCTCATACTGCACAGCAGACGGTCTCCAAGTTGCAAGAACTGGGGTTGGAAGCTCTCCGTCATCCGCCCTACTCACCAGACCTTGCGCCTACAGACTACTACTTTTTCCAGAATTTGGATAACTTCTTGGCGGGAAAAAAAATTTAATACCCGAGAGGCAGTACAAAATGCCTTTGAAGAATTTGTTGCCTCCCGTCCAGCTGATTTCTTTAAGAAGGGCATCAATAAACTGCCACTGCGATGGCAAAGATGCATTGATTGCATGGGTGATTACTTCGATTAATACAAATAAAAAATTCATGAAAAAAATTCGTTTAAATTTTTTCATACAAAACGGCAATTTCATAGGTAAAGACCTATTATCAACGTGGCCTGCTTAATCACCAGACTAGAATCCCATTGAGCACGCATGCGATATGCTTCAAAAAGAGCTCTGCCAAATATGGATGCCGTGAATACACCATACTCGGAAACTAGTGTTTGTTTGATCCGAGCAGTGGGTGGAAGACGCTGCTCTCCATCTTTGGGCGGGAAAGACTCATATTAATTGCTTCCAAATAAAAAAATTGTATATACAGACTGTGTGAATAACAAAAATACCTATTAAGCGGTACGGCCCGTGGCGGTGATACGGCGTGTACCATATTTAAAATTTATAAATGCTTTATAATTTAGCGGGATAATAAACTCTATAAGCTGTACCGAAATTCAAAATATCGGTTTTGTAGACTAATATTTGATTAAAAATGTTTCTCATGTTATTATTATCAGTTGAGCTCCTTAAGTTTTGAGTTGAGCTGCACGATTACTGACAAATGCGTGCACTGACTGGACAGGTCCACTCATTCTGTGTGGTTTTTCCTCAAAAGACCATTTCAGACTCTAATCTACATGGTCTTCACATGATCTGACCAAGATTATGTCTGGACTTTAAAAGAGACTGTGACCTCTGAGTTTGTTTCGCCTTTCTTCTCAGAGTAGTCAGATAGGAAATGTCGACCTCATCTAGTTTTAAAATATGATTGACGTGTAAAAGTGTTTGTACAAACCTACTTACAGAAATAAAATCATTTATCATTTATCACTATCATTTAATAAATATTTTAGAAAAACTACTATTTTTAACTTTCCTCGTATTCGAAATGAAAAGTAGAGTAATTAACACGGGTGAAAGTCATCAATTCCTACTCGGACTATAGCCGCCCTCGCATTCCGCAACTTGATTTGGATGAACTCAAATTGACAACAATTGACTTAAATTCAAACCCAAATCGCTGTGATTATGTAAATACGCGTTAACGGCGGAAATACAGACTAATTATTTAGTTTACACAATAAAAAACTTTGAAAACTTTTATCTTTTTATCATATTCCAATACCAGGATTAACTAAGGTGAAAAATCCAGCATACGCTAAAATCGCGATGTCTTTATTAATGCAAAAGCAGAGAGTACTTCGTCGATCTACACACACAAAAAAAAAACAATCTAAATAGACATTTTCATTTAATTTCAACAGGCCAATAAAATATATTTTTTAAAAACCTTGATCCCTAGAAAATTTTTGGTTTGTGTAATTGTTAAAAGGCTGGGCCTATAATGAGCCAGGTGATGGCGGAGCCGACTGCTCGGGTACACCAGACGTATCATCAGTCAAATGGTGGCTATTTTAAATCATCCTTCGCTGCTTATACATTCTGCCTTTTCTCATTCCAGAATGTGTGAACTTCATTGACAAATTCGATTATGACTGCAAAATAAACAGAAGAGCTAACTACTCAAGAATTTTAGATCCTGTCTCTTCTTGTTATGAAATTGGAGTCACCACAGAAGAGATTCCTGTTGAAATGCCAGCCCCAAGAGAATCATATTTGGTAAGTCAATTTGCAGAACATATGGCCGATAGGGCTGAAAGGTTGAGGAGTGGCGACCGCGTATCGGAAGACGTAGCGTTGGAAGGCCACCCACAAGATGGATCGTTAGAATAGAATACTCTTTATTATGTACACCATAAAAATTACAGATATAAATGTAGACATTTTACACAGGGTGACACAATGGGCGGTCTTATCGCTAAAAGCGATCTTTTACAGACAACCTTTGGACGGATTCAAGGGAGAAGGAGAGACAATACTGCAGGTAGTCAGTGGTGTACCATTTACATATACAACACCTTACCTGCTGAAAGCCGCAGGAATCCGCTGAATGCCAGAACCACAGAACCGATCGAAGTGGCAGTGCTTGGGGGAGGCCTAAGTCCAACAGTGGTCGTCTTTCGGCTAAAAATGATGAAGTTAATCTGCCTTGCCTTTTCCTAACTATATTGGGGTCGGCTTCCAATCCAACCGGGAGCAGTTGAATACCAGTATTTACTTTGAGCAACTGCCCATCAGACCTCCTTAATCCAGTTACTGGATAACGACACCCATTGGTAAGACTTTTGGGCTTCTGACTACCCGTAATGACTGTCAAAGATCTATGTAGAACAGCCGAGACCAACGGCTTAGCGTGCTTTCCGAGGCACGGGTGGGACTCGATATTTAATGGATCGTCACCCATCCACGAACCGACCGCGGCAAGCGTAGCTTATCCTTCGATCGACCCATACGGCTGTGATCAAATTATACCTGGTAAATCGCTTTTTATGGCTACAATTTAAATGCTCACCAAAATAATTTTTAGACCCTAAGACTAAGTACCAAGTAAAATATGTTAACTTCAAATAAAATAAACCCACTCTATACCAAGGTGCCTAAGGAACAACGTTTTAAGTTCCAAAATAATTATACACTCATCAGAATAATTTTATTGTACGTGTTGTATTTATATTCTTTTTGCCTACCAAAATGGATAAATGCTCACCAACTCTTGTTTAAGTTGCTTACCAAAAATAAGTTTGCTTCAAAATGCAGGAGTGGGATAAGATGCAAGATCGAGCGAAGCGAGCTCGAGACTTGGGGCACCCCGACTCGGACAGGTTACGTTAGAAGGGGATGGTGGGGTCTGAAAGACCGCGCCATCCCCTTCGTGGTAATATTTTTTTAAACCACTTAGAAGTAGGTGCCCCGCGAAGTGGGGGTCTGTCTACTACGCCTTATAAATAAAAAGGAAAATAGGTTCATTCCTATAATATTTTATGAAACACAATTAGGTGAGCATTTCGAATTTTTTGGTAGTAAAATAGGTACTTTTCTGGTACGCGTTTAAACGCGAGCCGTTTTTTATTATCTTATCAGATGGGATACAAGCAAGCGATCGACCTAGTAGTTAGTGGTCACCATCGCCAATGGACACGCGCTTTATTTGTGGTAACCAAGTTTACAAACACGCTGTAAATGTGTGCGGGAAGACGATTAGCGTGAGCACATAACCCACACAAACACACACACTTCCGACTTCGCCATTGTCTGACCATTTCAGACACAAATCTACATGGCCTTCACATGATCTGACCAAGATTATGTGTGAACTTTAAAAGGAGACTGTGATCTCTGAGTTTGTTTCGGCCTTTCTTCTCAGAGTAGTCAGATAGGAAACGCCGACCTCATCTAGTTTTTAAAATATAATTGACGTGTAAAAGTGTTTGTACAAACCTACTTACAGAAATAAAATCATTTATCTTTTGTCTCGGACGGTACCGAGAGCTCCTGCGCTTACACACACAATCACAGCGTGTTTGTACCCTTGATAACCACAAGTAAAGCACGCGTCGCTTCGTGAGATAAAAATACTGCATGGTAGGTGGATAGTTCTTTCCGGGACGAGACCCTTCACCAGAATAACATTTACTACTACTCAATAAAATAAAAAATGCATGTTAAGTCCAATTATTTTGCACCTACCTACGTAATAGAGGAAAAAAAAATGGTTTTATAGAGGTATGAGGAACAGGGTGTAAAGCTCACTCATACTCTATTGAAAAGGGACGATCCTCCGACCAGACGGGTGTCGTGTGTGGTGGGCAACTGCGCGACGTTTGATGTCGGGACGTTGTATATGCTAGTTGCGCGGTAAACTCTGCTTGCGCGATGCAGGATTTGGCGTGACGTCAATGTGACGTGTAGCTCGCATGTGGCGATTTAGATGCCGCTACAGTTTAACCTTTTATTCTGAGCAGACGGTCGTTAGAAGTCCGAGATTTCTTATTGAAACTTGATACATTATTAAAAACTTGTTGCATTACGTAATGGAGTCATCAAAATAAAAAACTTCAACTCTCAACATGTTTAAGCGGATCCTCAATGCCGCTATTCTACACTAATTTATATTAATATAATAAACTCACTGCGCTCACTGGACAGGTCCACTCATTCTGTGTGGTATTTCCTCAAAAGACCATTTTGGACACAAATCTACATGGTCTTCACATGATCTGACCAAGATTATGTCTGGACTTTAAAAGAGACTGTGACCTTTGAGTTTGTTTCGGCCTTTCTTCTCAGAGTAGTCAGATAGGAAACGCGGACCTCATCTGGGTTTTAAAATATGATATTGACGTGTAAAAGTGTTTGTACAAACCTACTTACAGAAATAAAATCATTTATCATAAAGTTTGTTTACTTATGAAGTTTGTATGTAGAGGGTAATCTCTAGACCTACCAGTCGGATTTCAAAAATTATTATTGCATTTGATAGCTCAATTCTTGAAGAAAGGTATAGGCTACTTACCATCACGCTAGGATCCTTAGGAGTCGAGCTAAAAAGAAAAAAGTTAGAAAGAACGCTAAGCGAAAACGAAGTAATAGTGCGGGTAGGCGATGCGATACGATGGGGTGAGGAGAGAACCAGGAATTTTACGCGGACGAAATCGTGCGCAGAAGCCAACCTATCCATCTATATATGAATTGCTGTTCGTTAGTCTCGCTTAAACTCAGAAACGGCTTGACCGCTTACTTTTTATCTTTTTTGTTCACATCTTCACTGAGATGGCCTAAAATAAAATAAAAATTGGAAAAAAAATAGGATATACCCAAAGCAAAAATTTTAACAGGACAACGTCTGACGGGTCAGCTTGGTAGGTAGGTAGGTAGAGTAGGTAGGTAGGTAGGGTAGGTAGGAAGTAGGTGGTAGCATAGGTAGGTAGATAGGGTAGGTAGGGTAAGTAGATAGGGTAGGTAGGGTCTTTGTTAGACACTTACTCCTTGTGCGAAGCCGGGCCGCGTAAAGCTAGTTAATTATTAAGATATAAAGTTTGTAAGTTTGGAGGTGAACCAATATAAAAAGATCTTCACGTACTTAAAACTAGACATTACCGAGTGTCATAGGGTATGTTTTATAGTATAGCTGACTACAACGCGGGCCAAGTCGCTGGCAGAAGCTAGTTGGTAAAACAAAGATTTCTTTTTCCAGGCATTGTTGGGCTACGGTGCTGACGTACAAACAGCCGAATGGCTTTGTGCAGGGAGTATCATCAGTGACAAATTCATACTAACAGCAGCTCACTGTCTTCTGAACGAGAAACTGTGAGTTTATAATAACTAAAATTAAAAAAAAAACACGTGTGGCACTCGGGGACTGCCGCGGTAAAGCTATTGCATAGCATTTTTTATCAACTTATGCAATTATATTTATTTCTTTTATTTTTATTTATGCTGTATTTTTTTTTCTTTGATATTAATTCAAGTACAGTCGTACCATATACATACACGTTAAGCGAACGCTCGGCCAAGCTACATGGTAGGCGGAGTGGGGGTGTTAGGTTTTATTTTCGTTACGGAATTTCTTGATTCGGTCGCCGCGCTCAAAGCCCGCGATAAAAGCTATGCAATAGCTTAAAAACACTCGACACAAAAAAGAGCTGATAACCTTGAGACAGGTGAACCGATTTTGATAAAACATGTCTAAGAACCACGTCTAGAAAACCGGCTTTCAAATAAAAAATCCGCATCCAATTCGGTTCACACGTTTAAGAGCTACGGTGCCACAGACAGACATACACACACACACATAGTGGTCACACTTATAACACCCCTCTTTTTGCGTCGGGGATTAAAAATCAAATAGTTTCTCCTGTAGGTATAGGCAGAAATGTATAGTACTTACATATCGCCAGTTATTTTTAAGTCCCATGTAATAGGGAACGAGCCTATTGCCATCAGCCGGGCACAAATCCAGACTCCGGGCTGCTACTGAGAAATTCCAGATTGAAAAACCCAATAACACTTTGCCCGACCCGGGAATCGAACCCAGGACCTCATGCTCAGGCGTGGTGCTAGCGACCACTAGACCAAAGAGGCAGACAAATGCCTCATGTCCGGTAACAACATCGGCACACACGTCCTTAAAACCGGAACAGAACAACACTGCTTGGCGACAGAAATAGATTATGGTGGTGTATAGCGATATCTACAAAGCCACATGCGAGCAACATCACACTGACGTCACCCAAAGTCCTGCATCGCGCAAGCAGAGTTTACCACGCAACTAGCACATATACGACACCCATCTAGTTGGAGGATCCTCCCTTTTCAATAGAGTATGAGTGAGCTTTACACCCTGTTCCTCATACCTCTATACTGGTGTCTACGAACATGAACATCAGTGCAGCCTTCGTGCAACTACTTCAGCGTGACGTCATCATCATAACGATGTTATCATGACGTCATCATCATAATAAAATAGTAATAGAGCTTGTAATTTTCCAACTACGGGGCCCACGGTTTCACATGTAGAGAGCCAACGAGCATTGGTCTCCATTCCTGTTCACTGCATGTTGAGGGTAACGGACCATATAAGTAGACCATACAGGGTGGCAAGGACACCCTGTTCCTTATGCCTCTATAGTGGTATTACTTCACCGGACGACCTCTTTAAAAGTCCTATTATAATGTTCTAATTTCAGAGGTCCTGTGAAATATGTAGCTGTAGGCATCCACAAACGTACAGACCCTCCCAAGATGTGGCAGAAATACAACGCGAAGAGGACCATCGCTCACCCAGAGTACCAGTTACCTTCAAAGTATAATGATATCGCTCTACTTGAGACTGCAGAGACGTAAGTATGCGATAATTACCTATTGTTTGCGACACTGTTTGCATATTAAATTCAGCGCCCTGCTAAAGACCTGTGGCAGCAACTACATCGCCACATGCGAACTACGCATCACACTGACTCCACGTAAAATCCTGCATCGCGCAAGCAGAGTTTACCGCGAGACTTGCATATACAGGATGGTGGATCAAACGGAACAGGGCGATATTTGGGGTTATTTGCAATAAAAAATATCTCTGTGGCAGAGCCCTAACTTGATCTCCTTAAAAGTTATGACTATTTGAGTGTTTTATTCTAAAGAAAATACCAAAATTTGTAATAAATAGGCAATTAGAGTAAAATGGGTACCTATTTTAAAACAATAAATGCTGTTTACTTGCTTCTAGGAAAGGTATCATCACTACAAAAGTGCTTTTATGGCAGTGGGTATCATGATTTATGAGTATTGGCACTTTTTTCTTTATTTGGAGGGCTGGCTGTCTTGACTCACTTAGATACACAATATTAGCACTTAAATCAAATCAAAAATCAAATCATTTTTATTTCAGGAATACACCCATACTGAAATTAAACCAGAATTACAAACAAATTATTAAAAATAAATTATGAAATTAATACAACACAATAATATAAAATAAAATAAATTAAATATTACATTACATTACAACAAAGCAATAGATAAGTATTATTAAAAGCTTAATATTTCACAAACGGATCCCTTAATCTAAAAATTGCTTACTTAAACCTGCAATATTTTTGAAAGAACTATCCAACGACATCCCACACCATAGAGTAGACGAGAAAAAGAAACATCCCCACATGTAGAGGAGGTACACAATTTTTTTTAAAATTCAGGATTTTAGTTTACCACTTTGTCGGCGTGGCTAATATGTATATCCATGCCAAATTACAACTTTCTAGTACTAAGAGTCTCTGAGCCAAGCTGCGGACAGATGGACGGACGGACATGACGAAACTATAAGGGTTCCTTGTTGACTACGGAACCCTATAAATGCAAAACAATAACAAAATTACAATAATTTTATGAATCCTCTCTCACAGTACTTCTTACTGTTCATAGTCTTATGACATCCACCAACCCTCACTGGGCCTGATGGATTACAAAACACTCCCTATTATAGAGCGGAGGTTTGAGTCCCAGCAGTTAGAAAGTTATAAGGTCATAAGAGAAAAAAAGACTAGGATACTTAAAACGTTCCAGGACACTTGACTATTTGCAAATGTCATGATATGACACTTCAAAATCCCATACATTTTATCATACCGTCTACAGCCGTACTACCATCCTAATCCAAACTAATATTATAAATAGGAAAGTAAGTTTGTTTGTTTGTTTGTTACCTTTTCACGCCTAAACCACTGAACCGATCATCCTGAAATTTTGCATATACAATGTCAGGTGTACAGAAACGGACAGAGGGTACCTTTCATCTCGAAAAAAGTACTTTTTCCGAGGAAAACAACAATAACGTTCTTATAATAATAGATGGCGCCACGTGTCTTTCGAATCATGATTGAATTATATTATTGTAGAAACTTTAGTAGTGTGTTAAGAGATTTTTTATTTAAGTACTTAATACATTTTGTGAGTCTAGAGTGTCGATAGACCGGTTTTTCATCCTCCTAACTATAATTCCCTGAACAACCCGGATTGATTGCCGAATTCTAAATTAAATTCTAAAATACGGTCACAGACGTTGAACATCATTTTACTTGTACCTATGGCTCAGTCTACGCCTGTCGGCGGTGTGAATGTGGTGTTTTGGTGCTTAAGCACTGCTTATGTGTGTGTTGAAAAATTACTCGAAATGAGTTTGCCGTGACACCTACGAACGAATCAAGCCGCGTAATTTGACACTAGATCATGTGCTTCCTAGGAATGTTATGGGCAAGCAACGGCTATCGACGGTTTGCCAAATTATATGAAATAAAGTTCACCGCTCTTAGCCGTACTGTCACGTAACGATATAACGAGATACCGTCGAGAGGCGGTCTGTCCCAGAAAGTGTTAAATTAATGCCAAATTCCTTCGATATTTTCCAGGATAGCTTTCAGCAGAGAGGTGCTGCCTGCCTGTCTGCATACAGATCCAAATATAACAGAACTATTTACGGAAGCAAATATTCTTGTTTGGAACAGCGAAGGCGAAGACCAGGGAACTTTGATACAGGTGAGAATTCCTTAACGATTCTATTGACGCAGTGAGCGATTTGCTGCTTAGTTGATTCACTTACGGGACAAATATTTGTATGGTCTACGGTTTTAACACAGATAAATCACGACTTTAGTGAATAGGTAAAGACCCGTACTTTTGGAAAATAAAAGTTGCGCTAAAGTTGTTGTTTCTGCGCCTGGTCTCTCACCGATCGTGCCGCATTGCCGAAATTCATCTCCGAGCCGCAATTCGGTCAGCAGAATGTACGATTATATATCGACATTTTGCAAGTTATCTTTATGTTTTACTAGCTGTTGCCCGCGACTCCGTCTGCGATCTAGGATGAAAAGTAGCCTATGTTCTTACCCAAGTCAAGGTCTATCTGTGTGCCAAATTTCATCCAAATTCGTTCGGTAGTTTTTGTGTGAAAGAGTAACAAACATCCATCTATCCATCCTCACAAACTTTCACATTTTTAATAGTAAATAGGATGCATGCGAACATATTGTCACTAACCGTGCTAAAATATAACCTCTAATGAATTTCTATTGTGAATTTGAAAACCCAATAATACTTTATCCGGCCAGGGATCGATCCCAGGACTTCACATCAGCAGTCGCAAATACGACCTTTAAAAGAATACCGTAATATTTAAAATAATTACCGTAGCTTTTTTATTATTATTTTGTTTGCAATTTATATAATTTTTAATTTTAATATTTTTTATAACATTTTACAATTTGACAATTTTATTTTTGACATTTTAGTTTTTAAACGATTCTGACATTTATATAATTTTTTGACAATGTATTTTATTTATTTTTTATCGGTTGTTGAATATTTCAATTTAATTAATCACAATTTTATTTTGGGTTTTTATCTGTTAGAATTCAAAATAGTTTATAATTTTTAATGTATGTGTATAAAACTATGGACTAGAATTATGTCTGAAATAAATAAATAATTTATTATTATTATTATTAAAAGTCTGACTAAGCAGTGAAATAAAAATATGTGAAGAATATTTTTATCAAACATGATCATTTATAATTCCAGACCCCTCTCCAACAATTCGATGAGATACAATGTTCTATTTTCTACCCTCCTCACGACGAATTACTCAATGGGTACAATGACACCTCGCAGACCTGCTATGGAGACACCAAGAGACCTATGGACCCCTGTCAGGTATGAAATATAAATATTATTTAATATACTGGGTGTTTGGCAGAACGTTGAACATACGAAAATGGTGGATAGGTGGGGTCATCTGGTACTTACTCAGCCCTAATTTATTTGGCCCTGACCCCTGGATATTTAAAAAAAAAACCTTTTTTGATTTCTTCTAGTTTCACCACTTTCTTAACTTTAAAGTGTATTTTTTATAAAAAATGGGTAAAACATGCAATATTTTTGTTTTTTTTTTTTAATCATTAATGTTGGCAGATTCTTATAAAATTATTGCTTTATTCAGATGTTAGCTAGAAAAAAAGTTATGAGTCCTCAAACTTACAGAAAGATGTAAAAAATAGTTAAATCTTAATTTCAACTTGCATTTAAAAAAAAAAAATATCGAGGAATCAAATAAATTAGGGCTGAGTAAGAAGCAGATGACCCCACCTATCCACCATTTTCGTATGTTCAACGTTCTGCTAAACACCCTGTATAAAGTGCGAGTTGCAGTTACGGGTAGTCAGATGCCCGTAAGTCTTACCAAAGAGTGTTACCCAGTAACTGGGTTGTGTCGGATAAGCGGTTGCTCCATGTACTAGTGGCTCTGTAAGCTGTAGACCTCGCGGCTCTGTCTTTGCATATACGAGAATAAATGTTCACCGCGCACCTTAAAACAAAAAGCGCGCGCAAAGAGCGCGAAATGGCAGATTTTTTATTTTTTTTACGATTTCAACCCCTACATATCCGCCATTTTGAAAAAAAAAAACAAAAAGTGGAGCGACAATAAAAAAATCTATATTATAATTATCGAACTTGCTCGCAAAATTTCACGAGAATCGGTTGAGAAATGAGACCCGTAGAGGTGAACAGCCGGACATCCGGATATACGAAAACATTTTTGCCCATGGTGAAACGGAGATGCTTCGCGCTCGCTCGGTCAAAAATGCTGGTAATTAACTACATCCGGTTAGACTGGAAGCCGACCCCAACTTAGTAGGCAAAAGGGTAGGTAACGATGAGACAAAATGCAAGCGATTCGTTTTGTATAGAAATATGTAGTTTATGTCCTTGACATGGCTATCTTTAACCCAGAAATATAATCAACACAATAGCGAAGGCGCAAGCAAAATCTAGTGTGAAAATCATCATTTTCTTTTCACCGAAAAATCAAGGGGATTTATTTAGAAACGATGACTAAGGGCCGGTGCACACCTGACGAGGCGCAGCGCGGCGCGGTTGGCTCTGCCAAACAAATATCAACGTTGCGAGCCTAAAAATTAAGTTGAATTTGAGACGCGCGCCTCTTTTCATTTAGACGCGCTCTCGAGATACTGGAATTTTATTTAATTTCAACTTTAAATCAACTGCTGCAAGGTCGATATGAGTTTGGCAGTGACGAAAGCGGTGCGCTGCGCCTCGCCAGATGTGCGCCGGCCTGAAGAGACGTTTAAACTTCAAAAATGTATAGTTAAACAGTCCCTAATCATTACTTATCGTTAAACAACGTTTATAAATAAAAGGGGTAATATGCAAATAAGTCTCTGAATGTCACTTCTGTCTTAAGGCGAAAGAGTCAGGGTAGCCCGCGAAATTCAAATTTTCTTAAGTTTTTTGCAATTTGTAGGTCAGTATCAGGTTGTATGTTGGTCTTAATATGATTCGCGGCCGTAACAAATATTTATATAAAAAATTATAGTCATAAAAATCATCAATACATTATTCTAAGTACATATTCTCTTTGAATCATGACAATTGATTTTTTAATTTTGCTTATTCAATTTGACAGGTCAATTCTAACTTAAGGAGTTATATTGCTGATTCTAATGATTATAATTCTGTAAAACCATATTTGTTACGGTCGCGAATCATATTTTAATTAACATACAACTTGACACTGACCTGCAAATTGCAAAAAACATAAGAAAATTTGAATTTCGCGGGCTACCTCCGCGCATCCCCCTTAAGTTGACCTCTGAGTTTGTTTCGGCCTTTCTTCTCAGAGTAGTCAGATAGGAAACGCCGACCTCGTCTACTTTAAAAATAATGATTGACGTGTAAAAGTGTTTGTACAAACCTACTTACAGAAATAAAATCATTTATAATTTATCAAGTTTTTTTTCATCCCCAGAGCGACAGTGGCTCTCCCTTGATAGCCACCTCCAAACTCTTCAACTGTGCTCCGAGTATCCTGGGAGTGTCATCATTTGACAGAATCTGTGGTACCGCGGGCAGTTCTGAACTGTTCACCAAAGTACTACACTACATACCTTGGATTGAGAGCATTGTGTGGCCTTGAAGATTGAATAAGCCTTTTTTAAAGTTATTGGATGGCAATCCCAAAAGCCCACCTGATGTCTCCTATGGATACTTGCAACACCAAATGCCTCACGGATGCAATTACATCCCAGATACAATACTGAAATGATGTAATTAGTAATTACTGTCAAGTATTTTGTACTTACTTATAAGATGACGTATACATTTTTATTTGTTGAATACGATACTTTTGGTCACTTTGTATTGATCAATGAGTCATGTATTTTATGACTTTTTTGTAATGTGCGTTTTGTATCTGCAGAAAAAACTCTATTTCTTTTCTCTGTTATAACTATGTACATTAAAGTATTAAAAATGCTGCTGGATCCAGCAGATAACTGTTACAGATTTTTTTTGTGAATAAATTGAACAATTTATTATATTATTTATAATTAATTAAGTAATTTATTATTATTATTATTATTATTTATTTATTTATTATAATCATTTGACCTTATTGGTGATGTTCTTCAGAAAGGTCAGGTGCGTAGTACTCGCAACCGGCGGCGGCGTGCGTGTATGACCAGATGTATGAACGTAAACGAGGCAAAAGGACTATGTAAGGATCGTAGCAGGTGGCGTTCTGTAGTTTCTGCCTACACCCATGGGAAGATGGCGTGAGTTTATGTATGTATGTATGTATAGTCATTTCTTTTTTTATTGTTGTAGGTTAAAGAGTATTTCATCAGGTAGCAAGTTTTTTATTCAAAACAAAAAGTTGTCTCATACGTTCATAATCATCATCAGTCTACAGCAGTCCACTGCTGGACATAGACCTCTCCAATTGCACGCCATTTAGCTCGATTCACGGCAACTCTCATCCAGCTGCTACCAGCCACCCTGCGAAGATCGTCGCTCCACCTAGCCTGAGGGCGTCCTACCTTACGTTTGCCGATACGCGGTCTTCACTCAAAAACACGTCTACCCTAACCGTTACTTCACCACCACTTCAGCTTGCTTATTCTGTGAGCTATGTCGACAGCAAATGCCTCGTGTCAGCTCCGTATCTCCTTTGATGATCGGCCAAAAACCGACACGAAATGGAACGGACCGTATCGCGCTTTGTATCAGAGCGGCGTATCAAGACTGTGTATCGTGATCGCGTATCATCGCCCGTCCAGATAGGCGATCATGTTAAGCCAGGTCCACATATGATCATTTGCCCGATCCTATCACCGTATCATTTGTCGTACTGTATCAATACTGCGTATCATGATGGCGTATATTCACCCGTCCAGATACAGTCGATCATGATCATGCTACGCGTCGGCGATACGGATACGGTGAACGGATCGGGCAAATGATCATATGTGGAACCGGTTTTAAAAGAACGCTGGCCTGTACCTGCGCACTGAGTGATTCATTTAATTCCAGCCTATTTCCTATATACTAAGTAGGTAATAGAGTACTCTTATTATGATTCTACAATAAAACAATTGCACTTATATTATAAAACAATAGCCTATTGTTGACTTCTTGTAATGGGGCACAGCTGCGGGTCTCTCCAATAAAATATACGTGATTGATAATTTGAAATAGTTATATTTAAAAGAATTTCAAAGTAACAAAAAATAATGATATTTTTTCCCTTCAGTTGTACAAAAACACTTACCTATCTAAACATTATGCAGCATTACAACTAAGAAAAATACTGTTTTTGATGAACTCTGGCACCCAAAGTAAGATTTAAGTATGATTTTATAAATATTGTGCAAGAGTTGTGTGTACATTTGTTCTATCACAAGACGCCGCGTCCCCAGCAAAGTAAAAAAGATGGCCGTCGACGTCAATCCGGCGCACGTGAGCTGCGCGGTTTGCAGAGACATTTCTTCGGAATTCAACTCAGCGTCAGATGGCGACCAATGAAATCGCATTGCGGCGTTTGCGAGGCTTGCTTATTGCCGAAGCTTAATGCTTGAACACCTATAATATAGTAATACTTAATAGTAAGTATGTCATATTATAAGTATTATTCACCTCCATGTCAATGTAAATCCAGACTCCGGGCTGTTACTGAGAAATTCTGTATAAGTCACGTCACGTTTCACGAAAATACTCGAAATTAGGATAGATTTAATTCTTGTAAAAGCATATTGTTTTTCGACTAACATGAAAAGAGAGAAAGGCCATGTAATTGTAGGTACGTACCTACACAGGGTGGATTTTTGAGATGGGGAAGCAAGGGCAGCTACCTTAACCGTTGTAGCTACAAGAAAACGGTCTTAGGAGACGTTCCTTACTTAACTCTTTGAGAAATTTTGATTTGCATTCACAGATTTTGATAAATATATAACTGTAACAGGTGATACAATTTTATTCAAAAGATAGATAGGAATTTAATTATGTTTATTTAACGCAAATAACTGGCTCTCACACTTGTTCAAATTCAACGTTACAATCAAATATTGTAATGAAAATAGCAACATTTTTGTAGCATTTTAGTATCCATCATTTACCTAGCCTTGTATCGAAACAAACTATAAAGGCGCGTGTAAATCGTACATAGTTGCGAAGTTCTTTACCGCGATGTACGTTACTGCGAAAGTTTACTATTGCGACGTCCGTTGTTGCGAAAGTTCTTTACTGCGATGTACGTTACTGCGAAAGTTTACCATTGCGACGTACATTGTCGCGAACAGTGGCGTGCGTCTCATAAAGACAGAAAGACACTGCCTACCCTAGTTCTGATAATAGATGTAATATTATTTTATCAATAAACAAAACAACATACAAAACTTAAATCATAAATCAGCTCCGCCTATCGAGTGCCGGTGGTATCATTAAGATCGATACAGTTTAAAGGCTCGTTCACGTAATTTCGCATCATCTATTCGCGCTGCACAAGCGCCGCCTCGCCTTCGCCACGGCAAAGACACAAACTATTCGTCTCTGAATGTTTTATATGTGTGCTCTCGTGGTAAGTCGTGGTCATGCGGATTTAGTGTGTGTGCGTTCCTATAGCTACATGGGCTTTGCTGACACACAATGACAAAAATCACGCACACAACTGCATGAAAAGCCAGTGTCTTTTTGTAGTTATTCTATACAGCTACTAACACGAAAAATTACGACTTGTACCGATCATAACCGAACGAAAGTTTGCTATGCAATGCAAATATTTTAGGAAGTAACATTGTTTAATTGAATTTTATATATTTAGATGACGATAATTTTTTGTCGTATTAATTTCCCTTTTTACTACTTATTTTCAAAAGTCAATAGTAGCCATATTGTTGGATGTGTGTTGTGTTTGTGATTATGTTATCAGGTATTTAGAATTTTAATGTCGATAATAGAGTGTAAAATGGATAATATTGTAATGTAATACTGTGAAAGTTGTTCAGATGGTGTGTGTATTGAGAAAATAAAACATGATGCGTTTTCGAAACTATCTTTCGGTGAAAAAAAAACAAGTTATCGAGATAGGTCGTTGTACACCGGATTTGCAATTAATACAAACTAAAGGTAAAGTCAATCGTAAATTCAATAAAAAACAATATGATTCATATCATTGGCTGACAGGCTGCATACACAGTAATCGGTTATTTTGTTTCGTTTGTCTACTATTTTCAAATAATAAAACCGTCTGGAACGACATCGGTTACGCTGATATTCATAATTTTCCTGCCGCCGCCGCCGCGAGAAAACATGAACAATCTGAAAAACACTTAGAAGCTCAATCACACCTTTGGAAAAGATCGTATAGAGACGCGTTTAAACTCTCAGATACAAATCGACATTGATAGACATAACGCGAAAGTCGATCGGAACCGAAATATTTTTCAGCGACCTATTGACATTGTTTGCTTTTTGGGGAAACAAGAGCTCGCTTTTCGTGGACATGACGAATCTGCTTCGTCAGTGAATAAGGGCAATTATTTAGAAATGGTTGACGTGCTCGCGAAATACGACGGAGTGTTGGAAAACCATTTACAAAATTGCACTAGCTCATTTACGGGTTTATCAAATCGTATTCAAAATGACCTAATCTTTAGTGTAGCGTCTGTAATGATCGAAAAAATAAAACAACAAATTACTTCCACTGATTTTGTAGCTGTGATGGTCGATGAAACACCAGACGTAAGTGGCAAAGAGGAATTGGTACTGGTTTTAAGATATTTTCATAAGTCAGAAGTGTTTGATCGATTTATAAAATATATTGACGTAAGTTCCGACCGCACCGCGAAAACTTTAAGTGCCATCATACTGCAGATTTTATCAGAATTTAACTGTTTATCGAAATTAGTACCTGAGACATATGACGGTGCAGCTGTCCTGTCATGTGAACTGGACGGCGTTCAGTCGCTGGTTCGCCAGCAATGTCCTCTTGCTGAATACGTTTGGTGTTCCGCCCATGTCCTTAATTTGGTTCTTTCCAAATCGTGCGAACGTATTCCGGAAACTAAACGTTTTTTCAATCTCATAAAAACATTAGCAAATTTCTTTAATAATAGTACCAAAAGGCAAAACCACTATAATAAAATAGCTGATATGAGAAAAATCCCTCGCGTTGCTGACACTCGATAGACTTACAATTCGCGTACTGTAAATGTAATTTTTAATTCTTCTTAACATTTAATTGATTTATTTGAGGATATGGCTGAAAACGAAGACTCTTGGGATGGCGAGACATTAAGTCAAGTTTCGCATTTGTTACACAATTTAAAAGACTTTCAATTCCAGTTTTTACTCCATGTATTTAACGAAATATTCGCAGAAACTGATGTGCTTTACGAAATTATACAAAAAAAAGACGTTAGATGTGACTTATTGCATTAAAAAAATGAAGGAGTTTGAATCGTTTTTAGAATCATTCAGATCTAGGTTTGAATTAATTTTTGAAAGCGTAAAAATATTTTTACGAAATATATATTTACAAAATTATAGAACATTTTTACGAAAATAACATAAATACAGTTTTTCCCGAAGTGCTGCGTTTGGCAAAATTAATTGTTACAGTTCCCGCGAGCAGTGCTTCAACCGAAAGGTCATTCTCGTCGCTAAAACGTATACACACCTACTTAAGAAATACACAAGGCCAGCAACGATTTACAGATCTTTCCATGATTTCAATAGAAAAAACCTTCTTACGGAAATAAAACGCCTTCCCAACTTTTACGATTCCATATTGCAGACACTCTCACAGAAAGATAGGCGTGTAGGTTTAATATACAAATAAAACAATTCTATATAGTATACTCACACCACCATCTTTTCAATTTCACTGCTTTTTTTTAAATTTTGCAAATCACACAAACATTACAAAACATCAAACAAACGCGCCGAAAGGCCACTTCGAATATCCGTAAATTGATATGTCTATAAAATGAGTCAATCTATGGATATTTGAGCTGGCAATTGGCAATTACCTACTTCATTAATCGACAACACGATGAACCAAAATCAACGTGCAGTATTTTTGGTGTGTAAAATTTTCTGCCTACCCTGTCTTAAAACTGTGTGCACGCCACTGGTCGCGAAAGTTCTTTACTGCGAAGATTGCAGTTTCGATAACACGCTATAATTTTTTCGAGAACTTTCGCAGTAACGTACATCGCAGTAAAAAGCTTTCGCAATAACGAACGTCGCGATAGTAAACTTTCGCAGTAACGTACATCGCGGTTACGAACTTCGCAACTATGATTTACACTCTACAAAGACTCATGATGATCACCGTTTCAGCCAAAAGACATCCATTGCTACACATAGGCCTCCCTCAAGCGTCATAGACCGGTCCAGTGCTTCTCGCGTCCAACGGTTTCCTGCGACCTTCACAAGGTCATCGGTTGGTCGGTAATTGCTCATGCCGTGGTAAATATCATGGTCTAAAAAACAAGGTTTGGCACTCCGGGAGTGACACATGCTTACGTCACTATCCAGTTGCCAGTTTATTGCAACAAAACATGAATTATGGAAACATTTTCAGTCACCATTCTGTTAAAAAATATATATAAAGCATTTAAATTGTCGTTTAGTTTTTCTAATCAAACGAAATAATTTAATTAAAACATATACCAACGTTATTGTTAATTAAAACCTCATCGTTTTATCGGATTCGCACAGGTAATAAAGGCGGTTGGTGAGTTATTATTACACGCTACTAGTAACACAGCGGTGATGACGTAGCCTTGTGTCTCCCACGTGATCACTGTGTCTCGGAATGCTATACCTGGCGAAGTATATTATTATACCATGGTAAATATATTAGTCAGTCAGCAGTCTTAGCAAAAGGTGTTAGTTTGGAAGTTGGCGGTGTGATACCCCCGTGCCTCAGAAAGCACGTTAAGCCGTTGGTCCTGCGCCTGATCTCTCTCCGGTCGTGTCGGATTGCCGTTCCATCAGACTATGAAAGTGAGGAAAGAGTGCACCTGTGTCTGCGCACACACTTGTGCACTATAATATTCTTTGCGCCGAAGGCTAGTTTCCGTTGAGATTAGCCGCCATACGGTCTGGAGGACTACACATATTACCTACACACTCCTTTCTTTAGTATTGTTCGTCGAATCGTTGAGCTCCTTAAGTTTTGAGTTGAGCTGCACGATTACTGACAAATGCGTGCACTGACTGGACAGGTCCACTCATTCTGTGTGGTATTTTTTCCTCAAAAGACCATTTCAGACTCAAATCTACATGGTCTTCACATGATCTGACCAAGATTATGTCTGAACTTTAAAAGAGACTGTGACCTCTGAGTTTGTTTCGGCCTTTCTTCTCAGAGTAGTCAGATAGGAAACGCCGACCTCATCTAGTTTTAAAATATGATTGACGTGTAAAAGTGTTTGTACAAACCTACTTACAGAAATAAAATCATTAATTTATCATTTATCACTACAAATGGTGCTAATGCTGCTTTTATAGAAGCTCTTCCAGGGCAGTAGTACCTCCATGCCTATTGCTGCCGCCAAGCACAACGTTGCTTTATTCCAATTTTAATCATCTCTTAGTTTCCACGGCGACAGGCCCGAGGTGGCCCGCTAGAGGGCCAAAACAATAGATAATCAATTGTGTCTCATTAACGATGCTTGATGAGTTAATTATTTTATTTTTGGATTGTTTTTTTGTTTATTTCTATTTGCTGTTCTCTGGACGCTTTTAACGTGAACGTCTTTTTTTACATCGTTCTCACATATAATTGTAAGTTCAATGTTAATGATGTAACTAATATTTTTGTAACAATATAATTTAAAAGAGTGTCCGTGGAGTTTCTTGCCCGTTCTTCTCCATAGGTACCTACTACGCTTTGGACTGGACAACTAGCTTCATATTTCTGACTGACCGAAATGCCTGTTATTGGTTTATCCTAACTTCCTAACTAATATTATAAATGCGAAAGTAAGTTTGTTTGTTTGTTACCTTTTCACGCCTAAAGGCTCCCACACACAGGCGCGACGCGACAGCGCTACACAAAGGCGCCGCTCGTCGCGCGACACGCGGTGCCTTTGTGTCAGGCGTCGCGTCGCGCCCGTGTGTACGAGCCTTAAACCACTGAACCGATCATCCTGAAATCTTGCATATACGTTGTCAGGTGTACAGAAACGGACATAGGGTACCTTTCATCGCGCAAAAAGGTACTGTTCCCGAAGAAAACAACAATAACGTTCTTATGATAATAGATGGCGCCACGTGTCTTTCGAATCATGATTGAATTATAACCCGAATTGATAGTCAGTCTAAATTAACGCGAGCGAAGCCGCGGGAAAAAGCTAGTTTGAAATAAATGCTTTGAGTTTGAATTTGAATTACAGGTCGTCATGTTCATGAACGGGCGCCGTCAGTAGGGACTGGTCATCTCTTAGCTGCCGCGGCTTATTTTAATTTAATATTTTAATTGTTTTTGTCTTTTTAATACGGACGCTTTAACGTTCTGCATCGCTCTCACATGCATAATTTCAACATAAATGATATTACCAATATTTTGTAACCATATTTTGATTTAAAAGAGTGTCCATGGAGTTTCTTGCCCGTTCTTCTCCATAGGTACCTACTACGCTTTGGAATGGGCAACTAGCTTCATATTCCTGACCGACACCTTGACAATTCAAAAGTGCCTGTAAATGGTTTAATTGAAATAAATGCTTTGAGTTTGAGTTTGAATTACAGGGATAAGTGACATTTCACCTTGGTCTCTGATACGGCAACGTTCCTGCGAAGCCTCTGGTATTCCACAGGCGACGGTGACCCTTACCATCATGTGGCTTATTTGCCATATATTAACATAAAAAGCAAGGTGGTAACAGTTAAAGAAAAAAGAAAGAAAGAAAGAAAATAAATTTATTTGACCCAGGTGAAGGCGCACAACATTCACACAAAAATCGAAAAAATGGTAAAATTCTTAAAAACAGTATTGTGTGCCTCACGGCTGCGCCAAATAGGCCCAGATAAGCATAAATGCCAGACAAATAGTGCCTGACGCTGGTTTTCAACTGGACCCTATATTACGAGGACGTCTTACGGATGTGAATAATAATAATATATTTATTTGACACAAGAAAGTACAGAGACACAGGTAGTCACTTAATTTAAGCGTGCAAATAGTCTGGTACAAAATAAATGATCAATGACCCCCATGCTAGGAAAAACCTCTGTTACAGAGGTCATCCATCCGTCCTTTATGGATGTTATAATAATTACTTACAAGTTAGTAATGTGCACTTTTATAAAAAATAAATAAACTAGACTAATACAAATCAGGACTGTATTACTGAACTTCGAAGTTTAAAATATCGATGTATTTAATTGAGAATGTTCATAATCGCGATGTAAGTAAATGTAATGTAACTTCGAAAGAATGTCATACTGAACTTCGAAGTTTGAATAGACATTCTTTCGAAGTTCGAAGCGACTGCCCATCTGACCTCCATAGCCCAGTTACTGGCTATTATGAAAATAAAATGCTAGTCAAAATAACAAAAGTTTATCAAATAATAAACATTTCGTATTTAACCTCTGTCACTAACGGCGATAATAATTATTATTGCGATAAGAAATGGAAAGCAATTTTTTTGTATATTAATTTTTTTGCCCACGTCTTTGCCCGCATGTATGTCGGTAAATACCCCTCGGGAACGTACTACCGAAATTCAATTTGTTTTTTTTTCATATCAAATAAAATAGTATGGTTTGATTTTGATTCGTATTTACAAATATGAAATTACAGTATTTACAATTAAAATTACATTTAAATTACTCTATATGTTAATCCAGGTTATTCGCTGTCTGTGTGCCGAATTTCATCTAAATCTGTTTAGTCGTTTTTGCGCCAATCCGCAACATACATACAGAAAAACGGACAAAAATTCTAAAAACTATATTTTCGGCATCACACTCGTTCCTACACCTCGTTGCAATTACTTTTTTTCAAAAATATTCTATGTATAGTTTTGGTTTTGGGTATACATTTGGTCTTGATAACCTATGGCATGAATAATGTGTGGGTGGATAGACCTCATTATCTTGTTCTTGTTAATGATCGTGTTTATTACAAAAGTAGTCATTTTTCCACACTGCAATCGGCATATTGTTTTTGTTTTGATCGTTTGTTTGTTGTCATTTTCCAGTGTCGCAACACAGAGCAATGTGTATTGTCTTTGGTCCCTGGCTTAGCATCAAGTAATAGACAAAATTGTGAAACTATTGTAACATGAATACGAGGCTTTTGGCTATTTTGTATGTCTCTAAATTAATGTCGTTCATTTGTTAGGTGCGTTTTGTTTGTGCAGAATAAACTATTTTTCTTTCTTTCTTTCTTTCTAATAATAACATTATAATTAAATTATAAACTTAATATTATAAAGAGAAAAGATTTGATTTTTGTATGTTTGTATGTATGTTTGTTACGCATTCACGCCAAAATGGCTGAAGCGATTTGAATAATGAAAAAATAAAGAAAAATGTACCTGTAATAGTGCAAACGCAACGACTTATGTATTATAGAATTTTAGGAGTCTGGGAAGTAACATTATTGATAAATTCACGGCTTAATTAATCTATATTAATAAAATAAAGCTGAAGAGTTTGTTTGTTTCTTTGAACGCGCTAATCTCCACCAGTCGGATCTGAAAAAATCATTTTGCATTTTGATATCAAAATCCTTGAGGAAGACCACATTCTTAAGAATTTAACATTACGCTACGACCCTTAGGAGCCGAGCAAAAAGAAAAAAAGGCATAAAGAGCGCTAAGCGAAAACGAAGTAACGGGTCACAACTGTAGGAAAAATTTTGTGTTAAAACAAGTTTCACGCCGACGAAGTCGCGGCCAGAAGCTACTATTAAATTAAAATAATAAATCTCATCGTTATTATCAGTATTCTTAAGCCCACGAAAAGGTCAGATCACTCGGGTCTACATCAAAACCAGTCTAGGATTAAAATATGCTAACTACTCACTCTGTAGGATTTAAAATATTTCAAAAATGTTGTGGCAGGCTTCTAGTCTAACCAGATGTAGCTAAATATTCAATTAAAGAACGACTTTAATAAAATAACTGTAAAATTAAAGTATTTATTATTAGTAATTTTTCACTCAGTAGTGTTTTTTTGGTAGCCGTTTTTTTTTTTTTTTTTTTTTCTAAAGAACTTTTTTCTTATAGAGCGAAGCTAAATACACGTAGGGTTACCATATCCTTGGATTTGTACTGAGATCTCACGATTTTTAGTCTCCTGACAGGATTGCGGCCGGATTGAATGAAATCTCGGGAATCTCAGGATTTTGCGTTTTTTTTTTTAAATAAAATAATGTATCTCTATCGAGATTTTTCCGTTTTTATTTTAAGTTATTGGTAAGTTACAATCTACATAAACGAAAATGTAATCTTCTTTAGATAGTATCACAGCACAACGCATTTTATTTCAGAGATTCGTGTGAAAAAAAAAAATGCGTCGCCGTTAATTACCTACGTTTGCGAAAAATTCTTAGGACTTTTTATAGAAATCAGGCTTTTTGTCAGGACTTTTCCATATGGTAACCCTAAGTACACGTGCGTAGCGAATTATCCGTGGATTGCTGTAGAGCGGGCGCCTTTAGGTGGTAGGTATGTCTTTTTGAACTTTGCAGCTCAATAGGTGATAGCTCACTTGTGTTTGTTACCACGCTCGTCAATAAATGTAAACATAATTATCGTTGGGATAGGTCAAAAATGAAGATAACTTACAATAATTTGAAGCTATTTCTGGACTTAATCTTCATCTGACGTTGAATGATACGTCCTACCTTTACACAATGGGCGTCAGGAGCCGATTGCCGACTCCCGGCCACCGTAGGCGCGGACTTGCTGACGACGAGCAATGGGCAGCTCGCCGTCCGGTAAGGACCAGGCCCGGGTCGACGGCGCGTCGTGTTCCACGCGCGCCTCAAAGAGATGTCAGCATTATTGACGGGGTCTGACAGGGCCGATGCCTGCCGGGGTCGCAGATTGTTCGAAAGAGTTACCGTGGCGCTGCGCTGGTGCAGAGGCAACTGAAGGAACACGGGTGGGTTTTAGTCAGTAAGCCGTTTCACTACCGTCGTGGAGGTGATGCGACTATTTATTTTCGGAAGTAAGTAACGAAACTGCCAAGCCATACATTTTTACTGAAATTGTAGAATTTGTGAAGTGAGGATCGGTAGAGTTAGGCCGTGTAGATTCAGAAGCTTGGCTCTACATGAGATCTGATATCTTTTTCACAGGGCAAACCTTATGTGGTCGTCTTGGCAACATTTTACATGAAATGTTTTTGGTGGGATTTCAGTTCTTTTTGTAAGTTGCTGGGCAGTATTTTTAGTGTTTATTTTTTTCTTCATTTTTTGGGGTGTATTTCTTGCACATCAGCAGTGCCGGTTAGTAAATTATTTTAATTATATACCTAACTTTAGTATTATATCTTATCGTATTAATTAAGTACTTACAGTCGATTTGCTCACCTCGTCGTCAAAGGGCGTAAATAACTGAGACCTACCATGAGACTCTTGATTAAGGTGGAGGTTCTTGTAAGTACTTATTAATCGGTTTTTTTAGTTATTGTCTACAGTCCCGTGTAAACTTTCATGTCCTAATTCATAAAATTGGTGAAAGTCTAATTCAAACTTCCACCCCTCCCCCCATTTTAGGGGATGGGGGGCGAAAGTTATAAGTTTATCTGGGGGCACGGTAGTGTTTTTTTGTATACTGAAGTTTGTTTACATACCAAATTTCGGCTTTCAAGCACTTCAGGAAGTACCCTAACATTTTGAGGTCTCATACAAACTTACACCCCCCATTTTACGGGATGGGGGGCGAAAGTTATAAGTTTATGAATTTTTTTGTTGGTTGTATACTAAACTTAGATTACATACCAAATTTCAGCTTTCTAGCACTTCAGGAAGTAGCCAAACATTTTGATGATCATCAGTGTGTCAGTGTGTCAGTGACGAAATCGGTGTATTTTAGATATCAATAAAATCTAAAGTATTAGAGCTATTCAATTGAGACTTTGTATGTTTACTTAGTCTATTATTGATATCATATCCTGAGAATATGAACTATCTGGTACATAGGAAACCAGCTCTATGAGGGTTCAAAAACCGACGAAACACTTCGAGAAAAGGTAGGTACTCGTAGTGCCCTTGCGCTTCGCTAGGCTCGTCTTGGCGGGGGCACTACCGTGCCCCCAGATTGACGTGTAAAAGTGTTTTTACAAACCTACTTACAGAAATAAAATCATTTATCATTATCATCATTTATCATTTAGCAGGTAGGCAGAATTCCTATCCCCAAAAAAATAGGACTGAGGTCAAAGTCAAAGTCATCATTTATTTCAAACAGGCACACAAAGGGCACTTTTGAATGTCAAGAAGTTTGTGTAAGTATTGTAGCGATATCTACATCGCCACATGCGAGCTACATGTCACACTGACGTCACGCAAAATCCTGCATCGCGCAAGCAGAGTTTACCGCGCAACTAGCATATATACAACGTCCTGACATCAATCGTCGGGCAGTTGCCCACCAGACACGACACCCGTCTGGTCGGAGGATCCTCCCTTTTCCATAGAGTATGAGTGAAGTTTACACCCAGTTCCTCATACTTCTATAGTATACGTCTTCTATAGCCGCGTCCTTTTCTGGGGTCTACTCTCTAAGCACGAAATCAGTAGTTTCGGACTCCGTATCACCTATAGACATAAGATTAGTTTGGGCCCTGATCTAAGAATGAATGACACCACAATGGGGCAGTTGTCCCTACCCCCCGATGTGTTTTTACCTGTCCGAAAAAGTTAATTAATCGGATATAGGGTTACTCCAAAGCTTTAAGCTACATTCGGACGGGCCCGTGTGGACGTGGAGACTAGGCGTGATGAACTTGAACTAGACGTAATGGACTTGGAGACTAGGCCTCCAACTAAATTTGTAGAGACCAAAACTCGGATGCGATATACATATTTATAATTTATTTAATTTTAAAACTAGTTTGACAAGGAGAACCGCACAATAACTGGTTTCAAAGACTTCGTTGTATAGATGACTGACTACGTGCATCGTAAATATTTCTATATGACCTTTTTGTTAGACCTTAACAACAAAATAATATCACACCTATATACCCAGAAAGGTTAGGCAGAGATGTGCCTATAGTACACCCAAATTTCGCCAATTATGTTTAGTCCCATGTAATTTGGGGCGAGATGAATACCATCAACCGGGCACAAATTCAGTCTCCGGCTGCTACTGAGAAATTCCAGATGGAAAACCCCAATAACACTTCGCTCGATCCGGGAATCGGACCTCTTGCTCAGCAGGAGCGTTTGCAAACTCTTTTTTTTTGTTCCGGTGTTTAATTCTCATGGATGTCCTCCGCCCTGGGGCAAGTGGAGGGGTCTGTCAGACTCTTACTGACTAAAAACCACCATGGTGTTCCCTTTCCACACTTGCACCGGAGATCATGGGAGCTTGTGCACCTTCCACGATCCCCAGCTGGTGCCGGCCTGCATCAGCGGGCCTCCTCAAGTCCGCGTGGGAAGTGAGGTGTAAGACTCCCCTCGCGACGTCTAATAGGGGCGCGCGTGGAACACTACGCGCCGCCGCCTCGGGTCCTGTTATATAGGGGGAGCGGCAGACGTCCCTAACTCCGCTGTCCCTCTGGACCCGTTTATAGGGGCTGGAAGAGGGCGTCGTCCGCCCTCCGCCGACGCCCGGCACGTCTGCTGCGGATCGGGAGAGTGGTCTCGACCTCCCTCAACGTTTCCGCAGCCTCCTTCTGTGAAATGACGGTTTCACAGAAAGAGATCACCGCATCCGAAGACTCGGCGCTCCCGACCATCGAACAAGTGACGACCGGCAGCGACAAGTCGGCTCCGACTTCTGATACGAGGGAACGGCACGGCACGGCTGCTCCCATGCAGCATACTCACCCAGCGTATGCCAAGCCATGTCCTCCGGAGAGTTGACGCAGTAATGACACCGAACGTCCGGCTCCCTGTTTATGCGATACAGGTACTTCCCGAAGTAACCATGCCCCAAGAGCACCTGCGTCGCCCTGAATCACAAGGAGCCGTGCCTCCTCCCGAGCCATTCATTGAGCACCAGTAGACGAACTTTAATACCGAGACACATCCGTGCTCCATGCCTTGGACAGCCGTCGACTTCAACTGTCAATCTCATAGACAGTCGTTACGGGTAGTCGGAAGCCCGAAAGTCTGACAACCAGTCTTACCAAGAGGTATCGTTACCCAGTAACTTGGTTGTGGAGGTCAGATAGGCAGTCGCTCCATGTAAAATACTGATATTCAGGTGAGACTAGAAACTGAATCCAATATTGTTGGGAAAAGACTAGACAGATGATGATCCAGCGGGGACGCGCGTCTTATACAGGGTCAAATTAAATTAGCTAGCGAAACTCCACAGACGTGATGGGTATCGATATCTAAACATGATAAAACAAAAAAAAATATTAATTCGATGTTTTTTTTTGTGGGGTTATCGACCTCTGTTTCTGTATTCACTTGAAATATCAGCTTAAAAAATCCTTTTTTTTGTGTACCTAAACTTCTCAAACGTAATTGGTATCGATATCTAAACACGATAGAACATATTTTTTCATCTCATATTTCGTGTAACAAAATTACCAGCGGTCGTTGACCCCTAAAAAAACATCAAATCTTTTTATTTTATCGTGTTTAGATCCATCATGTCTGCGGAGTTTCACTAGCTAATTTAATTTGACTATGTAGAATAGACAGAATACTATTTATTATGTACACCATACAAATTACAGATATAAATGTAGAAATTTTACATAGGATGACACAATGGGCGGTCTTATCGCTAAAAAATATATTTAAAGACATCAATAGATTGTACCTACTGTACAGACCAATGTCACCTTAGAAAAGACGTTTTTGAGCAGAAAAACTTTTAACTGCAACCTTCAGAAGATAATTCAAAACAATGTATGTGCCTTACTTAAACTATACGTTTATATCAAGATGTGCTGTGTAAATATATTTAGTCGAAGCTCAGCGTTCATGCCGAGCACTTGTTTCGTAAACATGTATAAATATTTTTTATTGTGTCTGTGTGTCAGTTTGAGTGGCGTCCTATGTGATCTTAACAAGGAAGAAGGTAATTTTTTGTTCAAATTGTTTTTATTACGTATATAGCCCGCGACTACGTCCGTGTGAATTTTTTTGTTTCCCAGACCCACCCCGTCGCATCGCATCGCCTGCCCGCGCTATGACTTCGTTTTCGCTTAGCGTTCTTTCTGACTTTTTTGTTTGTGCTCGGCTCCTAAGGGTCCTACCGTAATGTTAAGAGGGCCCTTCCCAGTTCGTCTATCGTCAACGCGAGCATGATTGAAAAGCTTGTTGTTTCATCCAACGCAATGTTTGAAAAAGAAGCAAGAGTGCGAACGCGATGACATCGAACGAAAATTGGCGCGCAAAGATTTCACAAATATTGTTCCAGGAAATATGTGTTTTTGAAAAACCCTTACAAGTTTTTGGAAAAAGTATTTGTCATTTAGAATCTCCATTAGATGTGCGAGGTTTCTATGAAGAAGATATTTTCTTTACATTTACAATGTATGAGTACATTATGAACGGCCAAAGTTCACGTAAAATTTGTGCAAAAAAGCAGATTTTTAGAGGCTTATACTGAATTTGTTTCTCCATATTTTGATTTTTTACTTGCATAGAAACCTAGGTAATATGCACAAGATACCTATTAGTTCAAAAATTTCAATGAAAGATGTGTTACAACGCCATAATCACGTACGAGCGTTTATATGAAAAGTATGACGGGTTGGCCGCTCTTAGGTAGCCTTCTTCAAGAATTGGGCTATCAAATCCAAAAATAATTTTACAAATCCGACCGGTATTTCCAGAGATTAGCGCGTTCAAACAAACAAGCAAAAACCTACATCCTCTTACAACTTTATTATTAGTAGATTCTACACTGGCCTTCAAAAATACTACACTTTTAAAATTGCAATTTTTCTTAAACTATAAGTCACTTTTGAAATAAAAAATGTTGTATAGCAAATTTCATAAACTTTCTTTGAGATTATAATTTATTATCCATTAGTATCGTTTTCAACACGTTCCCTGGGTAGCTAGGATTATGAGTATTACCGTTACCTGTATCGCAAAATATAGATTTTAAGTTGCGACAGGATTTAAGTAGATGATAGAATATTGGTCACCCTAATAAAAATATTATCCGGTTTTCACATTTTTTTATTTATTTAGTTCAATGTTCGTACCTGTACGAGTATGTCGATACAAACGAATAAGCTTCCACGTTTATGAATTTAAAAAGCTATAAACTTGTTTGGACTCATGCCCCATGGATGGGGCATGCACGTACGATAAGAGACTCAAAATGCACCATCGATGAGTCATGCACTGTTAACGTGTTAACTTAAAAAAGGTAAAAACCTCAAAACAAGCCATTTTTTACTTAAGGCGGAACCTTTACGGTAGCCCGCGAAATTCAAATTTTCTTAGGTTTTTTGCAATTTGCAGGTCACTGTCAGGTTGTATTTTGATTAAAATATGATTCGCGACCGTAACAAATATGGCTTTACAGAATTATAATCATAAGAATCAACAATACATCTCTCTAAGTTCATATTACTGTATTGAATGACTATTTCTTGAAATCATAACATTTGACGCCAATTCTAACTTGAGGAGTTGTATTGCTGATTCTAATGATTATAATTCTGTAAAGTCATATTGATTGTTACGGTCGCGAATCATATTTTTATCAAAATACAACCTGACCTTCAAATTGCAAAAAAAAGTAAGAAAATTTGAATTTCGCGGGCTACCCATGCGCTTCCCCCTTAATGGCAAAAAACTCAAACAACATTCAAATATATGAGTTACGCCTTACTTACATTTTGATAACTGGTATTGCCTCCTCGGGCTTTGTTTATAGCTTGGAGCCGGTTTGGCATACTAAAGACGAGGTTTCGGAGGCGATGTTGAGGAATATTCTCCCATTTTTCCATCAGGGGCCTGTTTTAGGGCCCTGAGGGTGATAGGAGGTGGTCTGAGTCTTCTGACCAGCCTCCCGAGCTCATTCCAGACATGCTCGATCGGGTTGAGATCAGGAATTCTTGATTTGTACGACCTGAGCGGTGTGTGGCCGGACGTTATCCTGCATCGATATCGATCCATCACCTATATTTATTAAATATGGCCCCGCATACTCTTTATGGATGTCTAGAGCATGTCAGGGTGCCATTTTCTATGGCCACTAGCTCTGTGCGACCTTCTGAAGAGATGCCAGCCCATACGTGTAGAGATCCTCCACCGTATTGAACTCTTTCTGTGAAGCAGGCTTGAATGTATCGCTCACCAGGTCACCTGCTCACTCTTCGCCTTCCATCAGAAATGAATAGTGAGAATCGAGACTCATCAGTGAACAAAACTCTTGCCCATTCTTCTTCACTCAACTTAATGTGTTCACGGGCGTAACGCAGTCGTGCTACTCGATGCCCTCTCTCGAGTTTGGGGCTACTTGCGAGCCTTTGCGGCTTCAGGCTTGCTTCAGCAAGTCTTCTTCTCACTGTACTCTCACTAATGTAGTCTCTCCGGGTCTGAAGAAGCTGTTGCTGGACTTCAACTGCATTGAGGTGGCGATCTCTCAACCCATTGGAGACAATATACGGTCTAGGGTACTAGTGCTCATGGGTGTGCCATTACAACGTCTTCTCAGATGGTTTCCAGTTTCTTCGTATCTTCGGTTCACCTACCGGACCGTTTTTAATGTTACACCCAATATTCTTGCAGTACGACGCATACGGACGACTCATAATATGCATCTATTTGCCGAAGGACCATTCGAGAGTTAACCCTTATTATAATCATAATAATGATCCTATTAACTTATTTCAGGAGCTGCCTGTGAGTGGGATGGAGTCAAAGGGAAATGTGTGAAAGAGACGCAGTGTTTGACCACTCTGGACAAACGGGACGAAAAACATCTCGTAAGTGACGTCAATCAGTATTTTATTTTGTTTTTAAATTGCACATCACTAGTTTAATCACGATTTTTTTAACTTCAGCCTATTTTCATCATCTGTGTGGTCGTACGGTAGTCTTCAGTAAACGGGTTTACGTGTTGTAGGTCATGGTTTCGAACGTAAGCAGGCACTTTACTTTGTGTAAATTATTTCGACACCACTGCTCTCAAAACGGTGAAGCAAAACATTATGAGGAAACCGGCATATCCTAGAACCAAAAATTAGAAGACATGTGACATCTATCAACCCGCACTGGGCCCGCGTGGTGGATTACGACCCACTCCCTCTCACAGAGAGGTGGCCTGTGTCTCAGCAGTGGGAACATTATAGGCAACATCATCGTGGTCATTGTACGATGCCGTCCA
The DNA here is from genome assembly GCA_917490735.1 of Dryobotodes eremita. NCBI lineage: Eukaryota > Metazoa > Arthropoda > Insecta > Lepidoptera > Noctuidae > Dryobotodes > Dryobotodes eremita. Next base: position 10,375,594 of record OU823269.1, on the reverse strand, counting down.
GCAGTACTTTCTATGTAACGATCTTGTCTGCGTGTGGTGAAGCGAGCTCGTCCTCCATGTCGCTCAGCCACGCTTCTAGTGATTCGGTAACGTGTCTTAAGTCGCCTTATAGCACTCTGCGTAGTGCCCAGAGCGATTGCCACAGCACGTTGCCGAGAACCAGCTTCCAACATTCCCACGGCCCTGATCATTTCTTCTCGGCTCAAATAACGTTCTTTTGTATTAATTCCACTCAGAAGTATGGCAGAAATACTTATTTGGCCTCAAACCCGTTGCAGGATTATATAGGAATACGACTTAACAGACGATTTTCATCTTTTGACCGAAATCCAAAATCGATTCCCTTATCAAATGTCGAAATTTACTATAAAATTATCCATAGGAGTTACAAAAATATAATAAAAAAAACAGATTTTTAGTAACTAGCAAAAAACATGCTTGATCCCTCAACACTTTCGATGTGTGTATTTCATTTTTGTTTCAGGTTTGTTCCAAAAAAGGTGACGTGACCATCGTCTGTTGCACTGACTGTGAACTTGTCAATAATACCAGGTAGCTACAATTTTACACTTACATACATAAACTGACACCTCCCAAGGGGTTAGGCAGACGTGGCGGTGATCGGCGGCGGCGATCTCTCGTGTCCGGTCCTGGTCCAGGCCATGTTACGGAGCAAGAGGGAATGGGAAGCCGTCACCTCCTTCTGCGAAGCAGTAATGCTGGCGAAGGAGGAGGCGGAGCGCGTGAGGGAGAGGCAATTGTTGCGCCCTCACGCCCCTAGCCGCCGCAGTAGGAGACACCCTGGGCGTCGGGAGTTGATAACCGACTCCCGGCCACCGTAGGCGCGGGCTTGCGGACGGCGAGCAATGGGCAGCTCACCGTCCGGTAAGGACCAGGCCCGATGTATTAAACTGGCCTCCTAACCTCTTATTCAATTGAAGCTCCGTAATAAAGGCCGTAGCTCAAGGAAGAAAAAAGCCAAGTCAAAAATTCGAAGAAATATTGTGTCCTTCACCAACCCGCACTGTGCCCGCGTGGTGGATTACGGCCCACTCTCTCTCACAGAGAGGAGACCTGTGTCCCAGCAGTGGGACGTTGTAGGCTGATTATGAAGTGAACACTCAACAAGCGTGGTGGCTTAAGCTCGTTCCATCTCTGTACGCACATATGCTGATATTATGATCACCTTTGTTCATCTATTTCTTTCCTTTTCAGAAATGTAGTGATGAGCCCAACCACTGGTTTCTATTGGAAAGACGGCACTAAGGCTAGAGATAGTAAGTTTTATATTCTTTTTTGTAATTAATCTTACGTTTTCGCCATCCACGTTGGGTGGCTCACCCCCTAAAACATGATACTTGGACATAACTGGCGAAAAGTGGGTGTACTATAGGTACACCTCTGCTTAACACTTGGAGGATTACAACACCCTAATTACGTAACACACTATCTATCACAATCTGAATAATTTTGAAGCGTATTGCTAATCCATTGCTTCATATGTTCGAAAAGTTTGTCTGCTCAACAACGTAAATAAAGCAATGAATGTTGTTGAACTGTCAAAATGAAACCATTCCTATTATTAGTGTGTTACGTAACTACCCCGCAGGTGTAATGATTTGTTGGGGGGTAAGCTTCCAGTCTAATCAATGCTGCGTATCCTTAGTAACTAATCACCAACGCCCAACTAGGCTGACCTCCAAAATCAAATTCCGGAAATTATTGAAATTCCTCCGTTACTGTAGTACGCAAGAGCATAATTGCTAAGCATGGGGTTCTGAGTTCGATCCCCAGGTCGGGCAAAGCGTTATTGAGTTTTACGATTAGGATTTTTCAGTAGTAGCCCATAGGCTGGATTTGTGCCCGGTTGACAGCAATAGGCTAGCCTCCTATTACATGAAACTTAAACACTAGTGCCTCTGTGAACTGTAGCCCTCGCGAGTCTGTCTTTCATAGCTTAAAACTGAATAAATGTTAAAACAAAATCTGAAACTGACTGACTAAAATATGTTATATTTTTTACGTTTTCAACACCCATACCGCCACCATTTTGAAAAATTTCGAAAATTGAATCGACTAAAAATTTCCATATACTTATCGATCCTGCTCACAAAAATTCACGAGAATCGATTGAGAAATGCGACCTGTAGAGGAGATCAGCCATCCACCGGACATCCGGACATACGAAAGCATTTTTGCCCAAGCTGAAACGGAGACGCTTCGCGCTCGCTCGGTCTATAACTGGCAAAATGAGGGCGTAGTAATAACCTTTACCTAATCTTTTGTGGTATACAGCCGGCTTACGTAGAAAAGTACTATAAGTATAAATTTAACGTGAACAATTTGCGGGTCACTAAACGCCCCCAGACATAATAACAATTATAGTTATTTATGATACTAGTCCGGTAAGTTGGTTTTTACAAACCTAGTAGACGGATGTAAGGTCGAGGGCTTACCATTGTCACGAGTTTGTAAATACCAACTTACCGCACGTGTGTCATACAACGTTTTTCAACACATTTGCGAGAAAACAGTACAATATTAGTATCGGATTCGTCGCTTGAACTCATTTATTATTACTTTGTTTATAAATATCAGTCGGAAAGTCGCAACAATCTTTGACGTTTCTAATATGAAAATGGCACAAATTGCAAATGGCGCCACGTGCGCGTGGTGAAAATTAAAACTACATCTTTCGTCTCATTTTCTCTTTAGCGTTAAAGTAAGACAAACGTATTCAGCAAATGCGCTTCCAAGAAGATTCGATTATTCAGCTTATTTATTCTCGTAATGTGAAACTCCTTGATGGAATTCTTATATATTTTTTATGGAAATTAAAAATAAACCGTAAAGGATACGCACGGCGCTATACAACGGAGTATGCGGTAAAACAGGTACTTAGGTGTGAGTACCTATTTTACCGCACGTTCCGTTGTACGGTGCGTAATTTTTAACTTTCGAACAATGTATACAGGCACAGTAAATGCATTTTTTGAGCAAATGAGTTGAAACACGTATTTTTTGTCTTGTACAGTGTCCTTCAAGCGATAAATGATGCAATCAATATGGTGCAATAATAGAATATTGTATTTAATCTTAAATTAACTTTGCAATTTGTAAAAATACTAAATTTATTTAATCAGTCTAAATAGATTACAATACACGAGCTTTTTGGGCACTTTTGCCATAGACAGCTATGCGGGCGACTTCCCTTTTTTATTGTTTATTATATACTTGTACATAATATATATATATATTTTAGTGTTAGCTTGTAACGATATAATTTAAAACAATGTCCATGGAGTTTCTTGCCCTTTTTGCCCCATAGGAACCTACTACGCTTTGGAATGGGAAACTAAGTTCATCTGTCTGATTGACCGACTCCTTTGACCTTTGTAAAGGGTGGAATTAAAATAAATGTTTTGAGTTTGAGATTGGAATAATCCGTGCTGGTTCAACCCATATCGATGTCAAGTCACCTTAAATTAAAGGGATTACACCCATTTTGATAACCATCATCATCGGCAGCCTTCTTCCCCCTACTGTTGAGTATAGGCCTCTCCTTTGTGCCTCGCTTCCCTGGTCTGTGCGAGTCTCATCCAGGTCTTCCCCGCAATCTTCTGCAGGTCATCTACTCCTTCAACCGTTTCTTGGCATCCATTCCATTAGGACTCTGCTCCAGCTGCTATCACAACGTCTAGTTAAATATCCTGTTGATAACCAATTTATACAAAGTATCTAAATATTTCGTGTTTGTCATGTTCGTGAACGGGCGCCGTCAGTAGGGACTGGTAATTTCTTAGCTGCCACGGCTTATTTTAATTTAATATTTGAATTGTTTTTGTCTTTTTATTACGGACGCTTTTAACGTTCTGCATCGTTCTCACATGCATAATTTTAACATGAATGATGTAACCAATATTTTGTAACCATATTTTGATTTAAAAGAGTGTCCATGGAGTTTCTTTCCCGTTCTTCTACATAGGTACCTAATACGCTTTGGAATGGGCAACTAGCTTCATCTTTCTAACTGCCCGGGCCCTTGACAATTCAAGTGCCTGTAATTGGTTTATTTGAAATAAATGCTTTGAGTTTGAGTTTGATTTCAGGTTGCCTTGAGTACTTAGACGCACTACCATACAAGTGTCGCGAAGGAGGTTTCTATTCGGGCATCAGTAAGAACTACGATGAGGATCGGAAATGCCACACAATAGGATTGTGGGGCATCGGAGGCGCCCCACCACCAGGGTTTATATCTGGTGCTCAATACCCTCACCAGGTATGTCATTTTTATTGTTGAGCTGCACGTTTGCGACAAATGCGTGCACTGGCTGGATAGGTCCACTCAATCTGTGTGGTTTTTTCCTCAAAAGACCATTTCAGACACAATTCTACATGGTCTTCACATGATAAGACCAAGATTATGTCATGACTTTAAAAGAGACTGTGACTTGTTAGTTTGTTTCGGCTTTGTTCTCACAGTAGTCAGATAGGAAACGCCGACCTCATCCAGTTTTTAAAATATGATTGACGTGTAAAAGTGTTTGTACAAACCTTATAAATACAGAAATAAAATCATTTACCATTTACTACTGAAACCAGATCTAAAATTTTGCTATCAACGTTTATGTACGAGTTACATTGCGAAAAGTTGCAGACGGTAAAATTAACACAAGCCAGCAGGATCCTTGCGTAACACACTTACTATGACAATGCCTTCATTTTGACAATTCAACAACATACATTGCGTTATTTACTTTGCGAGCAGACGAATTTTTCAAACATAGGTAATATGAAGCAATGGATAAGGAATTTCGTTCTTAATCCTTCCAGGGATGAAAAAGAAAAGAAAGAAAGAAAATACATTTATTTGCGGTAAATATGACGCAAAGACAAAACACACAAACAAAAAAGAACGAGTTGGGGGAAAATATGCGTCACATTCACGCAAAACGGCAATCGCTCAGCATAATGCTACGACCCTATGCGAGACAGAGCCCCAGCGCTGGTTTTCAACGATAGCCGGCGCTGACGTGATGACGTCAACCAGTGCAGCATACGAAAATTAAAAATAACAATAAAATAGGAAATAAAATAAATACACTATACCTAGTTCAAAATGTATATAAACATAATATTTATAAAGTGGTAACATTCCGGGCAACGACTCATGCGCCGCCGGGCTGAATATTAGCTCGAAAGACTATCATCATCTGGGTAAAGTCGCCAAAAATTTAAACTTTATTCGCGGAATGCTTGTGACAAATATCTGTTAGGTTATTTGAAAAAAATATTTTACTAACCTGCTTGGGAGTGACCAAGATTTTAATTGCAGATGTTAATTACTGTTTTTTCCATCACCAGGCAATGCTGGGTTACGGTGATGATTTAGCATCAGCTAAGTGGCTGTCTGGAGGTTCCATTATCAGCAATAAATACATCCTGACCGCTGCTCATGTCAACTATCAGGTTCACCAGAAGTAAGCTCATCTAAAGTCCGTTACAAAAGTCTCTGATGAAAGTGTAAACTACACCCCTTTAGTGAAGCACTCACGAAAGGGAATTCCAGGGGATTCTTTTGGAAATCCATTCAAAGGTTGTTTGTAAAAGATGCTTTTAGCGATAAGACCGCTCATTGTGTCACCCTGTGTAAAATTTCTACATTTATATCTGTAATTTTTATGGTGTACATAATAAAGAATATTCTATTAGTAACTCGTTCATCTGAATTTAGAAGAAGTCAACTTTATATCTCACCACTTTTTCAAGAAAATATTGTTTGATTAACAGTCATTTCAGGTTGAAAAAAAAAATCGACAAAAAGGTTATAAATTAACCTCAATTATTATCAAATGAAAAACAATAAAATTAGAGTTTCGGGTTAAAGTATTCAAATAATCACATCAAAGTACTCAATTTGTAAGTGGCACTACAAATTGAAGCAGAGATGGCGCAGTGATAACGGCCCCGACTTACGAGTTGTAGATCGTGGGCTCGAACCCAGGCAAGCGCATTACTTTGTGTAATTAATTTCATCACTAATGCTCTCAAAACGGTGAAGGAAAACATCATGAGGAAACCGGCATGTTTCACGCACGTTGCACGTTTTCACTAGATTCTTTTAGAACAGACCAGCATTCAACATTCTTCTAACATTCACAGTGGTGACCTGAAATTCGTCGCGTTGGGTGTTGAGAAACGCTCAGACTCGCCAACTGCCTGGCAGACTCACAAGGTGAAGAGATTCATCCCACACCCAGACTACAAGGGTCCTAGTAAATATAACGACATCGCCCTTATTGAGACGGAGACACCGTAAGTGTAGAAACATGCATCATAACCTAACGCCTTTTGCCATAAATGTAGTTCTGCAGACCAAATTTCGGCCATGGTGGCCAATCCCAACGGAGACAAGCAAGTGTGTGTGCAGACACAGGTACACTCTCTCTTCCCTCACTCTCATAGTCTGATGGGATGGTAATCCGACACGACCGGTGAGCGATCAGGCGCAGGACCAACTGGTTAATGGGCTTTCCGAGGTACGGGGGTATCACACCGCGAACTTCCAAATACCGGACTGCTACTGAGAAACTCCTAATGGAAAAATGCAATTATACTTTTTCCCGGCCTGAGAATTGGATTTTTTTTAAGCCCTGGCTGGAGGCTTTGATTTGTTGAGGTACCCACAGGCAAGCCCGTTGAAACAGCCGACATCCTTCTGGGTTGACCTGCAAGACGTCAATTATAAAAATTAAACAAACGTTCTGCACTTGTTGTTTTGGATTCAATTGTTGGTCTCGCGGTTGCAAGCGCGACTGCTGAACGTATGGTCCTTGGTGCAATTCCCAGGCCAGGCAAAGTATTCGGTTTTTCCTTCAGGAATTTCTCAGTAGCAGCCCGGAGTTTGGATATATGCCCGGTTGACAGCAATAGGCTCGCCCCCTATTACATGGGACTTAGACTTAACCGTGGTCTAAAAAAACACGGTCTGGCACTCCGGGAGTGACACAAGCTTACGTCACTATCCAGTTGCCACTTTATTGCAACAAAACAAGAAGTATGGAAACATTTTCAGTCACCATTCTGTTAAAAAATATATATTAAGCATTTAAATTCTCGTTTTGTTTTTCTAATCAAACGAAACAATTCAATTTAAACTTATACCGACGTAATTGTTAGTTAAAACCTCATTGATTTATCGGATTCGCACAGGTAATAAAGGCGGTTGGGGAGTTACTATGACACACTACTGGTAACACAGCGGTGATGACGTAGGCTTGTGTCACCCACGTGACCACTGTGTCTCGGAATGCTATACCTGGCGAAGTATATTATTATACCATGGACATAACTGGCGAAATGTGAGTGTACCTGCTATAGGTACACCTCTGCCTAATCTTTCGGGAAAGACAATCTTGATATTTTACAAAATCTTGGTATAATACCTGAATATCTTGATTTCAGGATTACTTTCAACAAAAACGTGCTGCCGGCTTGTCTTCACGTTGAAGATGCTAACGCGGAGACAGCTATCACCACGACATGGAGAGATCTGAAATCGAGCTCCAATTCTGAAATGGCAGACACGATTCAGACGGTGGGTCATCATCATCTTCAGCCTACACAGGGTCAAATTAAATTAGCTAGGGAAACTCCGCAGACATCATGGGTATCGATAACGAAAAAAGATGAAAAAAAAACTATATCATACTTCAAGTAACAACAACACATCATCTTCCCAGCCTTTTCCAACTATATTGGGGTCAGCTTCCAGTCTAACCCGATACAGCTGAATACCAGTATTTTAAATGGAGCGACTGCCTATCTAACCTCCACAATTCAGTTACTAGGAAACACGATACTCCTTTTTTTTTTTTGTTTGGGAAATCATCAAATGACCTCTCCCGCTCTGTGCGGAGCGGAAGGGCGTGTCAGACTCTTACTGACTAAAACCCACCCGTGTTCCTTCAGTTGCCTGTGCGCCAGGGCTAACTCTTTCGAACAATGCGCGACCAAGGCAGAAACACTATACCCCTGGGCCGGCAGTCTCGACATAGATAGCGACAAAAATCGGTCGTTAAGTCTAATCGATGTCAAATTTCTTTAATAGATTTTCAACTTTATGCTTTCGATATAAAGTTGAAAATCTATTAAAGGAATTTGACATCGATACGACTTAGCGACAGATTTTTGTCGCTATCTAATGTCGAGACTGCCGGCCCTGGTAAGACTTTCAGGCTTCTAACTACCCGTAACGATCGTAAAAGATCTACGATTGATAGCCGGAACAGAGGGCTCAACGTGCTTTCTGAGGCACGGAACTCAATATAATGGATGGTCACCCAACTACGGACTGACATCTGCAAACTTAAGTTTAAACTGAAACTCAAAGTATTTATTTCAATTAAACCAACATAACTTCAAGGAGTTTCAAGGAGAGAAAGTGTAGTAGAGTAGGCAAGCGGAGCTAGGAGCCTCCAATTTGGCCACAACTACTGAATCTTTATTCATCATTTCTTTGTTAATTTTCAGATCAACTTGGACGAGTTCACCGAAGAAGAGTGTAAGATTGCATATAATGCTCGGCCAAATCGGAACTTAAAGGAGGGCATTAATTATAATACTCAAATGTGCTATGGAAGCAAATCTCATTCTCCTGAAGCTTGTCGGGTAAATAAAACTTATACCTAAACATTTACATATTGATTTAGGTTTAAATATAAGCCCTATAATGTTCCTGGTCCCCTCTTTGTGAGATGGAGTGGGCCATAATCCACCACGCGAGCACAGTGCGGGTTGGTGGATGTCACATGTCTTTGAATGTTTTGGTCCACTACATCATTTTCCACTCCATTCTTAATCTGACTGAGTTGCATATGAATTGTAACGGTTTGACCTTTTTTTTTGGGTTGGAAGTTATCAAATAACTTCTCCCGCTCTGGGCGGAGCGGGAGGGCGTGTCAGACTCTCACTGACTAAAACCCATCCGTGTTCCTTCAGTTGCCTGTGCGCCAGGGCCACGGTAACTCTTTCGAACAATCCGCGACCCCGGCAGGCATTGGCCTATCGGACCCCGTCAATGGTGCTGATATCTCTTTGAGGCGCGCGTGGAACACGACGCGCCATTGACCCGGGCCTGGTCTTAACCGGACAGTGAGCTGCCCGTTGCTCGCTGTCCGCAAGCCCGCGCCTACGGTGGCCGGGAATCGGCTATCGACTCCCGACGCCCAGGGTGTCTCCTCCTGTGGTGACTATGGGCGAGATGGCACAGCGATTGCCTCACCCTCACGCGCTCCGCCTCCTCCTTCGCGAGCATTACTGCTTCGCAGAAGGAGGTGACGGCTTCCCATTCCCTCTCGCTCCTTATAATGGGTTGACCTGGTTTCAGACTTATTCAATTTAATGTTAAATGTTATTTTTCTCAACCAATCACAATTCACAATAATTGTAATAAAATTCTTATTGTTGTAATGTGATGTAACAGCAGTAATATTAGAGAAGACTTTCTAAAACTGGGTCTAAATTTTGTGCAATCGCCAACATAGAGAGAGCAAGCACGAATAAACTGATGAAATATAAAAGAAAGAATGAAGAGGACGCCCTAGGAAGATATATAGTGCCCTTATTGGTGATGTTCTTCAGAAAGGTCAGGTGCGTAGTACTCGCAACCGGCGTGCGTGTATGACCAGATGTATGAACGTAAACGAGGCAAAAGGAGTCTGTAAGGATCGTAGCAGGTGGCGTTCTGTTTTTTCTGCCGACCCCCTTGGGAAGAAGTCGTGGGTTTATGTATATATGTATGTACGTAGAATGAAGAAAGAAGGGGGGAGGAAAGAAAGATGGGTTTACTACACTTCTGCGTACCCCACCGTAAAATACAGACTAAAGTAATATTTTTATGTATTTTCAGGGTCTATCCGGCGAACCATTGCTGATCACCACTCAATTCTCCCGCTGTATCTACACCATCATTGGAGTGACGTCATTCGGTACTTCTCATTGTGGTCCTAATTCCAGCACTCCTGATGTCTTCACCAGGGTAGCTTACTACAAACCCTGGATTGAAAGTGTCGTGTGGGCTTGAATGAAGGCTGGCGAATTTTTAATTGGTTTGTGATTCAATAAAATGTATTTTTGAAATAAAATGTATTTTTTTTCTAGACTACCTATACTAACCTAAAAGTTACTTATAGTCCTCTCTAACATAGAAAACAGCATAATCAGCCGATAATGTTCCCACTGCTGGGACACAGGCCTCCTCTCTGTGAGAGGAAGTGGGCCGTAATCCACCACGCGGGCCCAGTGCGGGTTGGTAGATGTCACATGTCTTCGAATTTTTCGTTCTAGGACATGCCGGTTTCCTCAAGATGTTTTCCTTCACCGCTTTAAGGGCAGTGGTGATGAAATTATTTACACAAAGTAAAGCACCTGCCTGGGTTCGAACCCAGGAGCTACAACTCGTAAGTCGGAGCTGTTACCACTGGGCCACCACTGCTCCTCATAGAAAACAGGCGAATTACGAATCGGACTTTTGTACTAAAGGTTCCGTACCACCAGCTCTCTTATACCTATGCTACTGTCTTTTTATCATTGGCCATGATAGAAGTATAGTATCTTTTTAAGAGATTTATATTTCTATTTTCTATATTTTGTGAATGTGAGAACGATGTAGACCTTTTTTTTTGGGTGGGATATCATCAAATGACCTCTCCCGCTCTGGGCGGAGCGTAAGGATGGGTCAGACTCTTACTGACTAAAACCCACCCGTGTTCCTTCAGTTGCGTGTGCGCCAGGGCCACGGTAACTCTTTCGAACAATCTGCGACTAGACCTAACTTGTAGACTGTAGGACCTTTTTCTATTCTGTTGAGTACCTGTTCCTTGTTGACAGGCCTACACTGTCCTCCCATACCTATTAACACGGTAATTGGAAAACATTGTAAAAGCCACTTATTTTTAAAAGAGTAACCGCGGAGTTTCTTGCCTGCTCTTCTCCATAGGAAACGACCAATTGGAACCGTGCACCTAGCTTCTGACGTTTCATTAGTGCCCATGTAGGTTTATGTGAAATAAAATATTTTGATTTTGATTATAAATAGTTATTTATTGACATTGAATTCTCTCCTCGGCAGTAACATTCATACTCATAGTTTGTTAGCGTTGAAGTTTCTCGTCAATAGTTACTTCTACCACTCTTGCCAACTCCCTCAAGGCCACACAACGCTCTCAATCCAAGGCACGTAGCGGTAGGCTCGGGTGTTCATGCCGGAGCCGGCAGAGATGCCGCACTGTCTGCCGTATAAAGTCACGCCCAGCACTGTATATGCGCAGCGCAGGAACTCGTTAGCAGTTTGGAGAGGACCATCGCTGTCGCCCTGGGGAAATGATAATGTGTTTATGCTGTTATTAAGCACACCAGTCAATCTATTCCGTAAAAATCTCTCTGTGAAGTCAGATTGAAGTGAGTTTCCAGGTAGGCAAAGTGTTAGGGAACGTATCCATATTACGTAACCCGTTCAGGGAGGGAGAGGGTCTTCAAAAATACCACGCTTGCTCACAGGGGCGGGTGGGGGGTCGGGTCTTAGGTTTTTGTAACGTAATTAATATCATCTAGGGAAATCTCGCGCTTTTTCGAGCTATATTCAAATATGGTGCGCAGCGTTTAGCGCTTTTTAAACGTACAAGTGCCAACACTGACGCACAATAAGAATCCGACGGAGCTGGAACGTCTCACACTGTTAAAATCGAAGAACTTTGTCAGATTGGGACTAAGAAAAGCGCTCGTCTCCTCAATTTCTACGTAAATGTGAAAACTCTTGGCGTCACTCGGCAAGAGCCGTGTTAATAAAGACAAATATGAGCCAAATTTGTTTTTAAGCTATTGCATAGTTTTTATCGCGGGCTTGAGCGCGGCGACCGAATCAATAAATTCCGTAACGAAAATAAAACCTAACACCCCCCCACTCCGCCTATCATGTAGCTCGGCCGAGCGTTCGCTTAACGTGTATGTACTCGTATATGGTATGACTGTACTTGAATTAATATCAAAGAAAAAAAAATACTGCATAAATAAAAATTAAATAAAAATTATAATTGCATAAGTTGATAAGAAATGCTATGCAATAGCTTCAGTCCCCGAGTGCCACACGTGTTTTTTTATTTTTTAACATTTTGGTTGCAAAAATATTTTTAAAACCATATTTATAAATTATTACGTGAAAACTAGAGGGGGAGAGGGGGGTTGGCATATACCACAGGTGGTCACCGAGGGGGAAGGGTGCTAAAATTTTGAAAAAAATGGGTCACGTAGTATGGGTACGTTCCCTTATTCGGTTTTTCCATTAGGAATTTCTGAGTAACAGCCCAGAGTTTGGAAATTGGCGGTGTGATACCCCCGTGCCTCCGAAAGCACGCTAAGTCGTTGGTCCTGTGCCTGATCTCTCTCCGGTCGTGTCTGATTACCGACCCACCGGACTATGAGAGTGAGGGAAGAGAGAGTGCACCTGTGTCTGCGCACACACTTGTGCACTATGATATCACCCGCGCTGAAGGCTCGTCTCCGTTGAGATTGGCCACCATGGCCAATACTACTAATACTGTCTGGAGGACTGTTATTAATACCACGTTGCCCCGCATCTTCGTTCGTGTGCATGTCGGAAAACAATCATATATGTCTCTTAAAGAAGGTGTTGGTACCACTCCTCTATTGAAAAGGAAGAATCTTCCGTTCTTGCCTGGTGGGAAGGGCTACCCGGGGTTCTCTACCACTGAACTTTTGTATTCAGTCACTGCGTCTTCAACGTTTATAATGTCAATGCGACGTAATGGCCGAGACACACCGGAATGGCAGCGGCCGGCAGCGACGCGGCGAGCACTTACAGTGTGAAATAATTTTAAACTTTATCTACATACTTAAAAGCCCAGTATCGCTTGAAAAGCTTGAAAAGGCCGCGAGGCTGCCCGCGGTGACACGAGCGGCCTCGCACCACGCGCGTCTTGTCGGTGGTTCTGCCCGCGGCTACCAGCAGCGACGCGAGGCTGCTCGCGGCACCGCGGGCGGCGGCCGCGCGCTCCTCACCCCCGCCGCAACACTGAGCGCACCATTTCTCTGTAGTCTAGCGACGGAATACGTTGTGTCGTCAGAAATAAATATTTTAAAACACGATAGTATTGTACTGCGTTAAACAAAAAATGGATACTCGTAGTTGTTCCTTCTTCTTCTTCTGCAATAAGTGCTATAATAACCAATTCCATCATGATCACTCCAAACACACGAGTTTCCTTGCCGAATGTAGAAACTAAACTAGTCAAGAGGAGATTAGGCGCGTGGAGTCTGGAGGTCGCGCGAGGCCGTCAGCAGCGACGCCTGGGGCCGCTGGCGTCGCCGCCGGCCGCTGCTATTCCGATGTGACTCGGCCTTAAGTGTCATTTTGATTAATGAGAATAAATACAAATCAAAGCGCTTGGTCGTGGCTCATTAACTGTGCACCTGCCGTAGTCAATAAATGGACTGCTCGGCTGGCGGAGTGTGCTGAAGTGTTATCAGGGTGAAGAAGGATCTAGCTATAAGAGCGCTGTTGAAATTTTTCCAAGAAACGTGGCAAAAATACGATGAAATTATCAATACGATATTATTCAGGCACCGACTCTCACAATGTGAATTTATAAAGTTCAAAACTGTTAAGTGCTACAAAACCATTATGAGAGAAAATAAATAAACTTATTTATTTATTTTATTCATTTATTTATTTATTCCTATTGTATCTGTGTACCATTTGTTGGAGATCTAAAATTACAAATATCTTAAAAATTTAAGAAAATGCTTCTCTGTAAACTATAGAGGTATGAGGAACAGGGTGTAAAGTTCACTCATACTCTATGGAAAAGGTAGGATCCTCCGACCAGACGGGTGTCGTGTCTGGTGGGCAATTGCCTGACGATTGATGTCGGGATGTTGTATATATCGCTTGCCCGTAAGAATACTGTATTAACTCTAAAAACGTACTTTTTAAGGAGAAGCGATTAAAGTTTTTAACTAAAAATATTGTGGTATATCCATAAGATAAACAGATTTTTTAAAATTATTAATATGTATTAGTATATACTCTATAATTATCCCTAAAGACATTACTCTATTTACCAGTATTTTTAGTCGAACTGTATTATTAAGTCAGTTAGTGCCAAATTTTGACATGATACTGTATTCTTCCGGACAAGCGATATGCTAGTTGCGCGGTAAACTCTGCTTGCGCGATGCAGGATTTTGCGTGACGTGTAGCTTGCATGTGGCGATGTAGATACTGCTACAAAACAATGTTGGAAAGCTTGCTTGCCTCTCAATAGAGCTTCTATATACAGTTGCTCGTGTGAAGAGCAACCCATTTACTGAGATCCACGTCTGGTTATGGCCGCAATTTTGAATTTTGATTTCCTGAGTTTCGGCAACAGCGCGGCGGCGCACGGTGGATCGAAAATCGGCTGTAGAAGACATAGGATCTCGATTTCTTAAGTGTTATTTTTTTTGCTGGAAATGACTTCTGCTGATCATTACTATTCTATAAAATGTCATATGAAGTAATTGTGTGCACAAACGGAAGAGTTATAATTTTTATAAGAAAAAAATGTATGGAGCTGACATGAAAAATGAGGATATCTCTGGAATCGCAAGGTTGGCCGTTATATCCTTGCACACTGTTATAGTACTATTTATTTGTGAATTTTTGACATACTTAATATCGCGGCATCACTTGCGATTATTTTTTTTAAATCTTCAAAATTAAAAAAAAAAAGTATATGATACATTTTAATGCTTAAATATAGCTATACCAAGTGTAATTTACAATATTTTTTATGCTTAGACCAAAACATTCTAAGAAATCACAAAGTCGTATTGCCTACTTTGTGATTTTCATTTGAAATGACATGGTAATTATGAATTACGTAATACGTAATCTTGTCTAATTCCTCAAGTCCACATTAGCTAATGATTAATAAAACTTAATACCTATATACCTAGTTAAAAGGATACGTACCAAAATAATTTGGGGTACGCTAATTTAGCAATTAGTGCAGGATTAACTTAATGAAAGTAATTAGATAAATGTGATACCATCATTAGTCAATAACAATAAATAGTCAAACATTGGATTCACAACTTCAGTTCATTTAGAGCATTTCTAATACTAACATCTATCCTACCGTGTCTTTTTACTCAGTGATCGTGAATAATGGAAAGCATTATTACAAATTTGGATTTGTTTGTTATTCTGAGCAATCAGGATGCTTCGTCTTTCGATCATGAACTATTGTTCAACACACTTGTTATTCGACTGGGCTCTAGCCTTTCAGATGAAGACAGTGTTACCGTGAAAGAATTTTGTCGAAGATTTACACAGGCAGTTCAAAAGAGATGGTTACGATCCCACAGGAAAAGTGAAGTTTTTAGACGTGATTACAGTAATTGGCTTGAGGCAAATATTGACTGGCCAAACTGCGTGCAAACCAATTTGCTCATTCAAGAATCAACAAGTGAAAATATTTCTACTGAACCTGTACCTGAACCTGTACCATCAACTTCAACAATGAAATCAACTTCAACGATGACAAAAAGATCTCGAAAGCCGTTTGAAGATCTAAGTAACAAGCAGAAGAAGAGACGATCTGATGAACATATAGGCGATGACCCTAACGAAGTAGCTTATTCAGCTGCAGCACTTTTGAAAGGAGATGGTCGTGAGGATATTGCATCTGTTATTGAACATATGCTCCAAAATCCAGAAGCAGCAGAAAAAATCAAGGAAATGTTGAACAAACCAGCTCCTTCAACAATATTTTCACCAGAAAAAGCACTGGGTTTGCTACTTTCATTAAAACTATCGAAATGGCAATATATCACATTAAGGGAAACGACTATTCGAGAAGGTTCAAAGGAGATATATCCGTCTTACTATAAAGTGCAAAAAGCTAAGCTACAGTGCTACCCTCCGAAGACATTTGTGACTGTAACGGATTCATCTGCTAAGATTGCACTACAAGCGTTACTAGATTTAACAGTGAACAGAATTTTTTAAACTATTCGTAGTCCTGATGCGATACAAGATAAACAATTGATATTAATATCAAAGTGGGGATTTGACAGTGCATCTAACCAAAGTAGATATAAGCAAAACATAGAGAGTGGTTAAGATGATTCCAGCATATTTATGACCTCTTTGGTTCCATTAAAGTTGACAGCTGACGGTGATACCGTATGGGTGAATCCAATTGAAAATTCCTAGGAATTGCCATCCAGTCCAGTTTAGTTTTGTGAAAGAAACCAAAGACGTTGTCATAAATGAAAAAACTGCAATGAATAACGAAATTGAAGCTCTCGTTCCCTCAAAATGTCAAGGACATGAAATTAGTCACAAATTAATGATGACGATGATTGACGGCAAAATTTGTACATATCTGTCTGAAGCTAAGTCAAATGCGGCCTGCTACCTGTGTTTGGCTAAGCCTACAGAAATGAATAAGTTAGATGTCATTGCGTCAAAAACCATTTCTTCTGGTGTGTATGAGTTCGGATTATCATCACTTCATGCCCGCATTAATGTGATGGAATGTCTTCTACACATAGCGTATCGTCTCGACTTCAAAAAGTGGTCTGCAAGAGGAGAAAGTCATCAAGAGTTATTGCATTCACGAAAAAAACTCATTATATGGTGCATTGAGATCTTAATTAAACATTGTTTCACACATACTGCCATTCCTGCACCCTAATTACGTTACACACAATCACAATCTGAAACATTTTAAAGCCTATTGCTAGTCGATTGCTTCATGTGTTCAAAAAATTTTACGGTTTAACAACGTAAATAACGCAATGAATGTTGTTGAACTGTCAAAATGAAACCCATTCCTACTGTTAGTGTGTTACGTAATTACTCCGCTGGTGTAGAAATATTAAAATTATAAGCTAGGTAGGTACATGCAAATCAGAACTAGGTACATTATAAGAATATTATATAAAGTTATGAAATTTCGTATTAAGTTTATGAATTTATAATGTCAAAATATTAACAGTTAAATTTAAAAAAAATACATATATAAATCCTATTGTCGAAAATATAAATCATAACGTCAAAGAAAAGAAATTTTCTTTCTTTCTTTTCTTGCTTACTTTTCTTGCTTTTTCTTTCTTTCTTTTCTTGCTTTCTTTTCTTTCTTTTTTTTTGCTTTCTTATATTTCTTTCTTTTCTTGCTTTCTTTTCTTTCTTTCTTTCTTTTCTTTCTTTCTTTCTTTTCTTGCTTTCTTTTCTTGCTTTTTATTTCTTTCTTTTCTTGCTTTCTTTTCTTTCTTTCTTTTCTTGCTTTCTTTTCTTGCTTTTTATTTCTTTATTTTCTTGCTTTCTTTTCTTTCTTTCTTTTCTTGCTTTCTTTTCTTGCTTTCTTTCTTATCTTTCTTTCTTTTCTTGCTTTCCTTTCTTTCTTTTTATTTCTTTCTTTTCTTGCTTTCCTTTCTTTCTTTCTTTTCTTGCTTTCTTTTCTTGCTTTTTATTTCTTTCTTTTCTTGCTTTCCTTTCTTTCTATCTTTCTTTTCTTGCTTTTTATTTCTTTCTTTTCTTGATTTCCTTTCTGTCTTTCTTTTCTTGCTTTCTTTTCTTGCTTTCTTTTCTTGCTTTCTTTTCTTTCTTTCTTTATTTTCTTGCATTCTTTTCTTGCTTTCCTTTCTTTCTTTCTTTCTTTTCTTGCTTTTTATTTCTTTCTTATCTTTCTTTCTTTTCTTGCTTTCCTTTCTTTCTTTCTTTTCTTGCTTTCTTTCTTGCTTTTTATTTCTTTCTTTTCTGGCTTTCTTATCTTACTTTCTTTTCTCGCTTTCTTTTCTTGCTTTCCTTTCTTTCTCGCTTTCTTTTCTTGCTTTCCTTTCTTTCTTTCTTTCTTTTCTTGCTTTTTATTTCTTTCTTCTTTCTTTCTTTTCTTGCTTTTTATTTCTTTCTTTTCTTGCTTTCTTTTCTTTCTTTTTTTTGCTTTCTTATATTTCTTTCTTTTCTTGCTTTCTTTTCTTTCTTTCTTTCTTTTCTTTCTTTCTTTCTTTTCTTGCTTTCTTTTCTTGCTTTTTATTTCTTTCTTTTCTTGCTTTCTTTTCTCTCTTTCTTTCTTTTCTTGCTTTCTTTTCTTGCTTTTTATTACTTTCTTTTCTTGTTTTCTTTCTTTCTTTCTTTTCTTGCTTTCTTTGCTTGCTTTTTATTTCTTGATTTCCTTTCTTTCTTTTCTTGCTTTCTTTTCTTGCTTTCTTATCTTTCTTTCTTTTCTTGATTTCTTTTCTTGCTTTCTTTTCTTGCTTTCTTTTCTTTCTTTTCTTGCTTTCTTATCTTTCTTTCTTTTCTTTCTTTCTTTTCTTGATTTCCTTTCTTTCTTTTCTTGCTTTCTTTTCTTTCTTTCTTTCTTTTCTTGCTTTCTTTTCTTGCTTTCCTTTCTTTATTTCTTTCTTTTCTTGCTTTCCTTTCTTTCTTTCTTTCTTTTCTCTCTTTCTTTTCTTGCTTTCTTTTCTTTATTTCTTTCTTTTCTTTCTTTCTTTTCTTGCTTTCTTTTCTTGCTTTTTATTTCTTTCTTTTCTTGCTTTATTTTCTTTCTTTCTTTCTTTCTTTTCTTGCTTTTTATTTCTTTCTTTTCTTTCTTTCTTTCTTTTCTTGCTTTCTTTTCTAGCTTTTTATTTCTTTCTTTTCTTGCTTTCCTTTCTTTCTTTCTTTTCTTGCTTTCTTTTCTTGCTTTGTTTTCTTGCTTTTCTTTCTTTTCTTTCTTTCTCTCTTTTCTTGCTTTCTTTTCTTGCTTTTTATTTCTTTCTTTTCTTGCTTTCTTTTCTTGCTTTCTTATCTTTCTTTCTTTTCTTTCTTTCTTTTCTTGATTTCCTTTCTTTCTTTTCTTGCTTTCTTTTCTTTCTTTCTTTCTTTTCTTGCTTTCTTTTCTTGCTTTCCTTTCTTTATTTCTTTCTTTTCTTGCTTTCCTTTCTTTCTTTCTTTCTTTTCTCTCTTTCTTTTCTTGCTTTCTTTTCTTTATTTCTTTCTTTTCTTTCTTTCTTTTCTTGCTTTCTTTTCTTGCTTTTTATTTCTTTCTTTTCTTGCTTTATTTTCTTTCTTTCTTTTCTTGCTTTTTTATCTTTCTTTCTTTTCTTGCTTTCTTTTCTTGCTTTGTTTTCTTGCTTTTCTCCATCCAACCATCGTTAAACAAGGATCAGGCACAACTAACGACGGGAACACAGCAAGGCGGTTTTTTGAATTTCCTGATAAAACTGCAGCGATCACTGAATTAGATGAAGACCTAATACGCAGATTTGCTGTGATTCTGCAAGCTATCACATCTGGAGAGATTGTAGACGTGCCGAAATTTAAAGAATACGCTAGAACAACCGCTGAAATATTTTTCGTGGAACTGTACGATTGGTACTACATGTCATCAACCGTCCACAAATTGTTGATTCACGGAGGGGACATAATTGCAGAAAATGCTATTGTACCAATTGGAAGTCTTTCGGAAGAAGCTTCAGAGGCCCGAAACAAAGACTTTAGGAGGTTCAGAGAACACCATTCTAGGAAAAAGAGTAGACAAGCATCAAACGAGGATATCCTCAATATGCTTATCGTCTCTTCTGATCCTCTAATTTCTTCCACAAGACCAAAATTAAATGCCCACAAGAGGCAGACATACTTTAAGGAAACAGTAGAACTACTGAAACTTCAGGATCAGGAAGCTCCGACAGAGTTCTTAGAAGTTATATCTATTGTAGAGCCTGATTCTGAAGTGGATTCTGATGGTGACGAAGTATAAAATAAGTTAACTTTTATTGTTTATGTTAGGTTAGGTTAAGTTAATTTTTTTTTTTTTATAATTTGCTTTTATTTTTAATCATACAATAGTTTACCATTTATTGTTATTGACTAATGATCACCGTTTATCTAATTACCCTCATTATGGTACATATCCTTTTAACAGGTATATAGGTATTAAGTTTTATTAATCATTAGCTAATGTGGACTTGAGGCGTTAGACAAGATTACATATTATGTAATTCATAATTACCATGTCATTTCAAATAAGTAGGTAATACGACTTTGTGATTTCTTAGAATGTTTTGATATTACACTTACAATATTATTATTGGTATTACAATATTGTAAGTTACACTTGGTATAGCCATATTTAAGCATTAAAATGTACATATCATAAACATTTTATATTATTTAATTTCGACGATTTTTTTAAAAAAAATCGCAAGAGATGCCGCAACATTAAGTATGTCAAAAATTCACAAATAAATAGTACTATAACAGTGTGCAAGGATATAACGGCCATCCTAGCGATTCCAGAGATATCCTCATTTTTCATGTCAGCTCCATACATTTTTTTCTTATAAATATTATAACTCTTCCATTTGTGCACACTATTACTTCATATGACATTTTATAGAATAGTAATGATCAGCAGAAGTCATTTCCAGAAAAAAAAATAACACTTAAGAAATCGAGATCCTATGTCTTCTACAGCCGATTTTCGATCCACCGTGCGGCGGCGCCCTCGAAAACTATGAAGATGACACCATAACGAAAAGTTTGCACAAAATTTAGATTTAGACTTCTTTTACTGCCGAAAACCGAATCGAAGTTATTCGTTGTAGAGACAATCTCGCCAAATGGGGACTAATCGACAAATCTGACATGAAACTGATTTATTTTTACCATTGTTTTACATGCTCCCATGAGGATTTGGTAGCACAAGTATCATCAAAACTACTTGACAAAAAATATATAGTAAAAATATGCTTAGTCAAACACGCAAAGATAAGCACACACAGCTAAACCATATACTTGTAGTAACGTAGCTACCTACAGCGGTATGATTGCTCCTTAATATTGTTATTAATCTACTCTGTGGCATGGTCTAAAAAAACAAGGTCTGGCATTCCGAGATTGACACAAGCTTACGTCATTATCCAGTTGCCACTTTATTGCAACAAAACAAGAAGTATGGAAACATTTTCAGTCACCATTCTGTTAAAAAATACTTAAAAAGCATATAAATTGTCGTTTCATTTTTCTAGTCAAACGAAACAATTCAATTTAAACATATACCAACGTAATTGTTAGTTAAAACGTCATTGTTTTATCGGATTCGCACAGGTAATAAATGCGGTTGGGGAGTTATTATTACACACTACTGGTAACACAGCGGTGATGACGTAGGCTTGTGTCTCCCACGTGACCACTGTGTCTCGGAATGCTATACCTGGCGAGGTATATTATTATACCATGCTCTGTGGTAACACAGAGATATTAAATGACGTCAGACAGATCGGGAGTTCACCATTCTTACCTAATAGTGCAAAGAATATGCTTTGACCTTATTGTTAATGTTGGTATTGACCAGTAAGAGGGTTGTAGAGGAGATATTGAAGTCGCTCCATCTATACTAATATTATGATAAGTCTTTATTTGCCTTAAACATGGTATAAAGTTGTTACAGTCAGGTATTAATCTAAAGTCCACATGTTTAGCTATACAAGATATGTATCAATTGCATGCAAAATAGTAATTATTAGTTAATTGTTGTTCAATGTCACAGATATAAAGTCAATACAATAAAATAATAGTTTCATCTTAGCATTATCCGTAATGACAAAAGTCCAGAAATTTATAATTTATTGTTAAAAAAATCTTTAATATCATAAAACATATGTTCTTTCAGCCATTTCAATAATTTGATTTTAAATGAGTTAATATTATATACTTGTTTTATTTCTTTTGGAATTTTATTATAAATGCGTATACACATGACTTGGAAACTTTTCGCATACTTGGCTGATTTAGGAGCATCCTGCAATTCAAGCCTGCATGGATCTCTATTTCGAGAGTTCAATTGATATGCTTTTTTGAACAATCCCTTATTATTATAAACATAATTACAGATTTCGTAAATGTAGAGTGACGGAAGTGGTAATATACCTAGCTTTTTAAAGAACAGTTTACATGACTCGTCAGGACGTATACCACAAATGGCTCTGATGCATTTCTTTTGCGCAATAAATGCTCTGTGTCTATCTCTATGAAGAGGTAAAATTTGTTTGTTTGTTTGTATGTAGGGGGTAATCTCTGGAACTACCGGAAGGATAAAAAAAAATATTTTTGCATTTGCTAGCCCAATTCTTAAGGAAAGTTATAGGCTATTTAACATCACGGTATGACCCTTAGGAGCCGAACAGAAAAAAAATACAAGATGAACGCTAAGCGAAAACGAAGTAAGAGCGCAAGCGGGCGATGCGATGCGACGGGGTGTGACGGTACAATAAATTTCTCGCAAGCAGAAGCTAGTGTAAAATAAAGGGAGTAAAAAGACCCATCACGAAGCCATTATCTACGCTTTTCGTTCATCAATTTAAAGAACTTTGTGCAAAAATAATTGCTGGGAAACGACTTTTATTTTTGCTGTGATAATTCGCTGTAGGTACGCGGTAGTGCGCAGTGTAACGCACGAATAACATTGTGTTTATGGGTGCATGCAACGGTACAGGGGGCCTACTCTCCAAATCCGTCAACAAAGATACGGGCCCATCCGAAAGTAGTCTAATACTTAGAAGTTAACCCTACTCCAGATTAATTAACTTTTTCAGACGGACAAAAACATATCGGCAGTAAGGACCGCTGTCAAATAGTGTTGTCATTCATTTTTAGTTCGAGCCTCGGACTAATCTATGTCTGTAAATGACAAGGAGTATAAAACGCCCGTAACTTCGGCGGAAATACGGATTTCGTACTTAGGGAGTAGGCCCCCAGGGGTCGTGGAAATATTCAAAGTTAAGTTGTAACATTTAAGAGTTGTTCTCGTGAAAATATGACAAAAATAGTTGAAACTGTGACCTTCAATATCTCCGTAAGCAAAATTTTCCTACATATGGTCCAGTAAAAAATAATTATCATAACAACGGAAAGGACAAGTGACCCTCGGCTTCATTAAGAGGAGGCTCCCTAAATTTTATGTTAATTTGCATCAATATTCTGAAACAGTCACACATACCATCTAAATGGAATTTTAATAAATGGTTTATTGTTTTTTTTTTTTTTTACAAGATAGCTACGTAATTGTAAACTTTTGGCTCGATCCATTTTTTTTTTCGAAAAACATGTCTTTTTTAAAGATTTTATTTTATTTTTATTTTTTTAACATTTTCTATCAATAATTTCGATAAACATTAATTTGCTTTTGATTAGTCTGGAAACAAGATAGAAAACCTGAGATGATAAAAGTACTTCTCCTAGGAGTAACCCAAACGGTCATGCACTCTATGCAATTATTTCATCACCACTGCTAGTTAGCACGGTGAAGGAACACTTCCTTAGGAAACCGGTAAACTTAAAACGTCATAAAGCCAAAAATCGAAGACGTAAGTTAAAACAGACAACAACCCGCACTGGACCCGCGTGGTGGAATACGACCCAATCCCTGTCACAGAAAGGAGGCCTGTGTCCCAGCAGTGGGAACATTATTGGCTGAATATATTGTATTCTGAAAAGCAATCAATAAATCTGCCTAGCCTTTTCGGAACTTCATACGTTGGGGTCGGCTTCCAGTCTAACTGGATGCAGCTCTGCTGAATGCCAGTAATTTACATGGAGCGACTGCCTATCTGACCTCCACAACCCAGTTACTTGGTAACACGATATCTATTAGTAAGACGGATTTTCAGACTTTTGGGCTTCTGACTACCCGTAACTACTGTCAAAGATCTACAAATGACAGCAGGGACCAACGGGTTAACGGATCTCGGTATGTACAGATGGTCGTTGAAAGATGGTCACCCATCCACGAACAAACCGCAGAAAGCATAGCTTAACCTTTGATCAACCCGTGCGGCTGGTATTATAATAGTGTTGTGGGTTTTC
Source organism: Dryobotodes eremita (assembly GCA_917490735.1). Lineage (NCBI taxonomy): Eukaryota > Metazoa > Arthropoda > Insecta > Lepidoptera > Noctuidae > Dryobotodes > Dryobotodes eremita. Next base: position 10,351,683 of record OU823269.1, on the reverse strand, counting down.
CAAGAGCTAGCTTTAAATTCCTCCCCTAATAATAATAATTTTGATCCAGCCTGTCCGTTGCTGCCCTCCCCCAACGACGCACTAAGCCGAGGTCAGTACCCCATAGGGGGTGCCCTTAACGTGTAGTCGCCTAGTTTGTAAGTTTTTGAAGACCTGGCTAGGGGCCCTAATTTATTAAGGCAACTACAGTCATGTCCGGTTAAGCAGCCGACAACCTCCCAGGTTGCCCTGTGAGAAGTCAATCACAAAAAAAAAACGATTCGAACGTGCCCCTCCTCCCCCTCTTTCTAACTAGAAATATTTGCATATTGCGAATTGACTGAGTTTTATATGGCAACCCGTTTTATAATTGAGGCCATGAGAGCCAAAGTGGTCTAACTGCCATTTTTTCAATACTGCTTTTATTTCAGCAAAAACTGCTCTAACTGGTAAAAGTCATAGCGCCACAGTGGCCTACAAAATATATTTTATTTTTTTATTTAGTATTTAAATTAGTTAATTTATAAATTATTTTAATTTAAATTATTTCAAATCAGGGCTTCTGTTTTTTCCTTATCTACTGAAAATTATTTTTTAAGTAGTTAGGCCACTCTGGCTCTCATAGCCTCAATTATGAAGCTTGAGCTGCTTTATAATTCATACGTAGAGTCTTATGCCGTATTAATACATTATGTTTTATTTTACATCTCGGAACTGGATCTCAGTAAGTTTTCTTTACAAAACAAGTTCTCCATATTCTAGTTGTTTTACCTGTTTCTTTGAACTTCGGACGTCTCATTCACATCTTGTGATAGAATTATGTGCTTTTAGTCAATATGTTAAATAAAATAATTATTTTGTGTTTGTTTGCATTGTGTTGTGGTGAATATGATCATGGAGAGGTTTTTGATTTACCTGAAGGTAAGCGAGTGTTAAAATAATAAGTATTTGAAGTGATTTAAGTGTTTTAAAGTACACTGACGATGTAATGAACGAAGTTTGTGTGAAATTTGGGAAACCCCAAGCGAGAGACAGTTCATTTAAGAAATGGTATATGTCCAACTATACGTAATTTTGATCTATGTAATGATTTTTTGTATTTTTTTTTTTTTGTAATATTTATTTATGTTATACACATACATATATAAAATTACGCCTTCTTCTCATGGAGGTAGGCAGAAACTACAGAACACCACCTGCTACGATCCTTACATACGTCCTTTTGCCTCGTTTACGTTCATACATCTGGTCATACACGCACGCCGGTTGCGAGTACTACGCACCTGACCTTTCTGAAGAACATCACCAATATGGTCACTATAAAACAATAAAAACAAAAAAAATAAAAAAATATTCACTATTACTATTACTATGACTATTATTCACCAATTAAAAGAAGGAGGTGGTTGTGGAAACCTTTTGTTTGTTTTTTGTTCAGCTATAATTCTTCACCACATCGATCGATCGAGATGATTCCTTTTTATTGACAAAGGTGTACCTTAGGGTTGGTCCCATAAAAATATAGATACTTTTCTATATCAATGGTTGGTCCCATAGGTCAAGTTCTGATGAATGATTTTTGAGCTTTAAAAATACGTATTTTATCGACTTCGTCTTCTTCGATTTTAATAGTTACACTTATTTAATTTGTAAATTATTAACAATCAGCACAGTTTACACCATATAATGCACAAAATACTAAGGCGGGCCATAAGAAACGTTTGCGTACCTTTACGCTGTCACACGGCATCCGCCAGGCGACAGCGGGTATATCTTGCCACTTTTCTTTATAATAAATAGAACAAAATCTTAAACATAAACCCTCTTACGACTCGTGAAACAGAAAAGAAGGTAAAGATCTAGTGACACAGGACTACAGCGCAACTGCAAATGTACTGCAATCAACATAATTAAACATATAAGAACACAAATCATTGGTATTCACACACAAATAAACACACACACACACACACACACACCCACTCACACCCACACGCACATCCACACACACACTCACACACACACCCACACACACACAGACACCCACTCACGAAATCAATCGTCGGGCAATTGCCCACCAAACGCGACACCCGTCTGGTCGGAGGATTCGCCCTTTTCTATGGAGGATGAGTGAACTTTACACCCTGTTCCTCATACCTCTATAGGTACTCTAACCTAGCTGTGGAGCCAACGTCTCAAATTTTTCTGTAACTTGTTTGTGGCAGTAAATAATTATTTTTTGTTATTATTTCTATTGTGTTTAGGGTCAAATTGTTCCTGGAATGGCCTGAGAGGAAAATGTACCAAAATAGAGAACTGCCAATCAGCTAAAGATGCTCTACGACGGTGGAGATACCCTCCTGTGAGTGACCTTTGACTTTTAATTTCAGTGCCGCTGATCAAAGCGAGCGAGCAGCTGAGCGATTGCCGTTTTGCGCGGATGTGACGCATATTTTCCCCCAACTCGTTCCTTTTTGTATTTGTGTGTTTTTCTCTGCGTCACATTTATCGCCAATAAACATATTTTCTTTCTTTCAAAGTCTGCCTCGTTTGTCTAGTGATTGCAAACGCTTCGGCAGAGCATGAAGTTCTGGGTTCGATTCCCGGGTCGGGCAAAGTTTTATTTAGTTTTTCCATCAGGAATTCCTACTTATGGTACTTCCTGGATTTGTGTTTTTGTCAATAGGCTCGCCCCCATGGCACTTACAGAACTGGCAAAATGTGGGTGTATCATAGGTACACCTCTGCCAAACCCTTCGTGGAAAATAGGGGTAATATTATGTTAATGTGATCCAAGTGATTTTGCGTACTTGGGGTTCAAAACCGGACAAGTACCTGTGTGACTTTTGGGATGTCCTACTGTTCCAAACCCGAGATGTCTCAGACACTTTTTAATTTATTCAGTTGCTTATTGGACAGCTTGCAGCGGTATCTACATCGCCACATGCAAGCTACGCGTCACACTGACGTCACGCAAGTCCTGCATCGCGCAAGCAGAGTTTACCGCGCAACTAGCATATATACAACGTCCCGACATCAATCGTCGTGCAGTAGCCCACCAGACACGACTCCTCGGTCATGGTGTTATGAGTGAACTTTATACCCTGTTCCTCAAACCTCTATAATCTAATTACAATGGCTACATATATAGGTATGCGATTTTACAGAAATTTGTAATCAAAGAGTTGTTCAAGCTTTCAAAAACCAGCACCCTAATTACGTAACACACTATCTATCACAATCTGAATAATTTTGAAGCCTATTGCTAATCCATTGCTTCATTTGTCCGAAAAATTTGTCTGCTCAACAACGTAAATAACGCAATGAATGTTGTTGAACTGTCAAAATGAAACCCATTCCTACTGTTAGTGTGTTACGTAATTACCCCGCAGGCTTAAGTTGACCTAAGACTTATGATTGGCGTTAAATCATGACAAACCTTGAATGGTACGGGATGTCATAGAAGAAGATGAAGAAGAAAAGAAGAAGAAGAAGAAAAGAAGAAGAAAGAAGAAGATGAAGGATGATGGATGTTGATGATGTCATAGAAGTGGTCAAAAACACTGAGCAAACATGTTGACCAATACTATTTTTAGTTCCTTTCTATCTAAGAGATAATGCCCTTGCAATGTTGGAATAGTTAAACAGAGATAAAATTATCATTTCAGTTATGCAGCTTTCAAGAAATGACTCCAATTGTATGCTGTACGGTTTTTATGCCGAATAGTACAACGTAGGTGATTCATATATTTTTTGCACGGGTGAAGAAATATTAATTCATACTAATCCTAACTAACATCATAAATTCGAAAGTAACTCTGTCTGTATGTTACCTTTTCACGCCTAAACCATTAAACGGATTTCGATAAAATTTGGCGAGGAGATAGATGGTATCCTGGGAAAGGACAAAGGCTATTTTTTGTCCCGGTAGCACGTTACTGTGGGATAATTGCCGAAATCCACGTGGGCGTCGTGGGCAGAAGCTAGTCTTAAATCCTATCCTAATCCTAACTTCCTAACTAATATTATAAATGCGAAAGTAAGTTTGTTTGTTTGTTTGTTACCTTTTCACGCCTAAACCACAGGACCGATCATCCTGAAATTTTGCATATACGTTGTCAGGGTTACAGAAACGGACATAGGGTACCTTTCATCCCGCAAAAACATACTGTTCCCGAGGAAAACAACAATAACGTCTTTATGATAATAGATGGCGCCACGTGTCTTTCGAATCATGATTAAATTATAACCCGAATTGATAGTCAAAGTCTAAATTAACGCGAGCGAAGCCGCGGGCAAAAGCTAGTAATATTATAAATGCGAAAGTGAGGTTGTTTGTTTGTTACGGTTTCAAGCTAAAACGGCTGAACGAATTTTGTCTATATTTGGCACATGGGTAGCCCATGACCTAGATTAGGACATGGGATACTTTTTATACCGGTAGTACATTTCCGTGGGATAATTTCCGACCTCCACGTAGACGTAGCCGCACGCAAAAGCTAGTAGGTATTATAAATACGAATGTACCTCGGTCTGCTTGTCTGATTCTTTTTCACGCGTTAATGGATTTCGATGAAAGACATACAAGTAAACCATGACCTGAGTTAGAACCAGGGCCGTATTTAAGCGTGTGGAGGCCCTGGGGCAACCAAAAAGTGTAGGCCCCGAAAATTTTGTGGAACAGACGATAAAAAAAGTAAAACACAGTTTTCAATAATTTTTAAACAGGGTGGATTTTTTACCTAGGGCAGTAAGGACAAGGTACCCTAACGGTTGTACGGTTGTACCTACACACCGTGTGTAAAACAGCGAAAAAAAATATCAAAGGAAAAGTTGTTTACTAGTGTTTACTCGTCGGAATTTAAAAATATACTTTTTTTTCGAAGTCTCTATTGTGGGGGCCCCTCTTTTGTGGAGGCCCCGGGGCGGTCGCCCTGGATGCCCTCCCCTAAATCCGGCCCTGGTTAGAACATAAGATTATTATATCCCAGTAGTACGTTTTTGTGAAATAATTTCCGACCAGTACCCCAAAAGTATGAAAAGAAAAAAAGAAAAATGCGTTTATTAGCATTGCAGCAACAAAAATACACCTTAAAACTAAAAAATACGGAACAATGATTTTAATGCCAATGGGGCCTCAGCTCAGCATAATGTCAGATGACAACACAACGTGTACCACCTGACGCTGATTTTCAGCTGCAACCCACGAGTGCCATACGCTAGAATAATAAAAAGAATAGGGAAGTGTGTGTCCGTTCTAATAAATGAAAAGTGTTGTGACATGGGTGTGTGTGTGTTATGTTGCGATTACAGACAACTTAGCCCCGTAGACACCGCATAGGAAGGCAACCGCGCTCGCCAAGCATTAGCTCTACGGCCTCATATGTGATGGCCACGCCCCCAACTCGTCTAGGAAGCGCCAGTCAGTCCGTTACTGAATGTTGACGTGTTTTAGTTATTGTTCTGAGGTTTTAAAAATCGAAAAGAATATTCAACATACTGTGCAGTGAAATGGTGCGGAAAATGTAGCAAAACTTCGAGGTTACACAAAGACGGCATTACATTTCACCGATAAGTTGTTTAAAAGCATAAAATATTTAATTTAACATTATTTGAATACGAAACAGATGCAAAGGTAAAGTAGCGCTCGTTGGTGTCTTTTGAAAAATCTCTTTCTTTCACGTTTTAATTTATATATGACTATCTCGCTCTATCATCGGTAACAGTTTACTAGTGATGATGAATCGATAACAAATCTACAAATAAAATATCGATATGCTACCACAAACATAAAATAAATAAATAATCATTATTTTATTTTAAAGGTTTCCAAAATGCCTAGAATTAAAGAAAATTTGTATAAGCGCTACAAAAGGAGAAGAAAATTGGTGTCCCACTACAAATAGTGTTATATTATTATGTTCCCGTCATTTTACAACGGATTGCTTTGAACTCAAAAAGAAACGACGAATTTTATTTATTACTGCTGTACCAACTTTGGTGGGTCACTTTTCAATATTGTCAGATATTATCGACTTTAGTTTCATAATTCCCGAAATATTTTGGCACTAATTAATACACTCAGTGCATGGAATTTGGCGCAAACGTGGCACGTGCTTCTCCAAAACTATTTTCTGTTTGATGCAAAAAATATTTCCTGAATTAAGTATACCTAGATATAAGCACTAGGTATAAAGAATTATTATACGTAGTATCTCTGTGCTATAATGTGAGATTTTATTTGATCGGTGTACCTTTTTCAATAGATAAATAAATCTAAGTACTTACAAATGTTGCTTATCGATAAAAATATCGAGTCTCATACCAACCCTAAGCCGTCCTATGAGTCATTTGACGTATGACATGTGACATTGAAATAGTCAATCACAGCTCTCTTTGCACCTCGGCCCCCCCTGACTTTTGGCGATAGTATATTCGAACAAAATGTTCTTAATGAGGTGTCTACGGGGCTAAGTTGTCCGTAGTTGCGATTAATGAAAAACTAAATAACAACTAATAATAACTAATTATTATTCCCCGCGTCAATATCGTGTCTTGTAGAAACGGTTTCGTTTATTGTATCATAGAGAACACGTTATTAGCAGTTGTCGTGGTTAGATAAGAAATTGACGTGGTTTCGAAGTAAGGAATCGTTAAGTGGGCAGAGTGAATTAGGGCCCTGCGCTCGGGAAAAGACGCGAGCTAAAACTAGTATTTTATATAATACTTAACTTCCGCAAAAAATATCAAATTATGATAAATCGGCGTCAAAAACAAAACACAAAGGAAGGAGAGAGGGGAAGAAAAACATCGTGGAGAAACCGGCATGTCCTAGGACCAAAAATTTAATTCGAAGACATGTGACATCTACCAACTGTGCCCGCGTGGTAGATTACCGCCCGCTCCCTCTCACAGACAGGAGGCCTATGTCCCAGCAGTGGGAACATTAAAGCCTGATTATGCTATGTTATGCTATGCCACGTCAAATTCCACTTTAATGATCAAAGCCTTTTTTACAGAGATCGCTTAAAAGACATGGAGGTAGACTCAGGATTCACCCAAACAAGCAAGGCGAAAGAGAGTAAGTTAACAAAAAAGTCAAAGTCAAATCATTTATTTCAAACTAGCTTTTGCCCGCGGCTTCGCTCGCGTTAATTTAGACTTTGACTATCAATTCGGGTTATAATTCAATCATGATTCGAAAGACACGTGGCGCCATCTATTATCATAAGAACGTTATTGTTGTTTTCATCGGGAACAGTACTTTTTTGCGGGATGAAAGGTATCCTATGTCCGTTTCTGTACACCTGACAACGTATATGCAAAATTTCAGGATGATCGGTTCAGTGGTTTAGGCGTGAAAAGGTAACAAGCAAACAAACAAACTTACTTTCGCATTTATAATATTAGTTAGGATAGGCACATAAAAGTCAATTTTGAACGTCAAAATTTACAAGGAAAAGAATTGGTTGTAGTCGCCCTTCCAAAAGGTAGTTTCATATGGAGAAGAATGGGCAAGAAACTCCAGCGTTACTGTTTTAAAATGTTTTGTACAGTAAATATCAAATAGGTAAAAATAATCGTAACTTTCCTAACTTAATTATTATTATATATTATATTATATTATATATCCTACTAATATTATAAATGTGAAAGTGTGGATGTTTGGATGTTTGTTACTCAATCACGCTAAAACGGCTGAACGGATTTAGATAAAATTTGGCACATGGGTAGACTTTGACCTGGATTAGGACATAGGGTACTTTTTATCCCGATATTCCCACGGGATCGAGATTTCTGCGGGTGAAACCGCGGGGCGCAGCTAGTTTATTATATTTTTTTATTATTATAAATGCGGAAGTAAGTTTGTTTGTTTGTTTGTTTATTTGTTACCTTTTCACGCCTAGACCACTGAATCGATCGTCCTGAAATTTTGCATATACGTTGTCAGGTGTACAGAAACGGACACAGGGTACCTTTTATCCCGAAAAAAAGTACTGTTCCCGCGGAAAACAACAATAACGTTCTTATGATAATAGATGGCGCCACGTGTCTTTTGAATCATGATTGAATTATAACCCGAATTGATAGTCAGTCTAAATTAAAGCGAGCGAAGCCGCGGGCAAAAGCTAGTATATATATATATATATAAATATATATATATATCCTAACTAATATTATAAATGCAAAAGTAAGTTTGTTTGTTTGTTTGTTTGTTACTTTTTCACGCTTAAACCACTGAACCGATCATCCTGAAATTTTACATATACGTTGTCAGGTGTACAGTAACGGACATAGGGCACCATTCATCCCGAAAAAAAGTACTGTTCCCGAGGAAAACAACAATAACTTTCTTATGATAATAGATGGCGCCACGTGTCTTTCGAATCATGATTGAATTATAGCCCGAATTGATAGTCAAAGTCTAAATTAACGCGAGCGAAGCCGCGGGTAAAAGCTAGTATAATTATAAATGCGAAAGTAAGTTTGTTTGTTTGTTACTTTTTCACGCCTAGACCACTGAACCGATCGTCCTGAAATTTTGCATATACGTTGTCAGGTCTAAAAAAACGGACATACTAGGGTACCTTTTATCCCGAAAAAAAATACTATTCCTGAGGAAAACAACAATAACGTTCTTATGATAATAGATGGCGCCACGTGTCTTTCGAATCGTGATTGAATTATATTATTATAGAAACTTTAGTGGTGTGTTAGGAGTTTTTTTATTTTTTATTCAAGTACCTAATTCATTTTGTGAGTCTAGAGTGTCGATAAACCTGTTTATCATCCTCCTAACTATAATTCCCCGAACAACCCGAATTGATTGTCAAATTCTAAATTAACGAGAGCCGCGGGCAAAAGATAAAATATAAAGCAATGACAGGTAAATTAATTATGTGATAGACACATGGTGCTCACATATTTACAAATGTTGAAAAGTAGATGATTTGTCTAATATTTTAACAAGTTATAATTTAGTGTGTGAGTTAAAGTAGTTACAGAAAGTAAAATCAATGTCATAAAAATTATAAATTATACAATTAAATTAGCAATCAGTTTGATTTTGTCTAGACTCTAGATTGTCCTATGGAGCAGGACCAGCATGTTTCCAAGCATTCTTATCTTGAATATAATACTCTAATTTGTAATATGCTTGTTTACAAAGTGTACTTTTAATATTCAGAGTTTTAAATTTTCTTTCATTTAATTGCAAACCGTAGCCCAGTCGAGTAAAATTCATATTTATATTCGTTTATTTGCGTTCCACAAGGTAAAAAAAATGTTAACCTAAGGCCTAGACCTAAGAGCCGTTGTAGACCCTGTTAGGGCACAGCAAAAAGTATTGTTTTTTACTTAACTAACATATTTCTTAAAGTTAAAAATATAAATCGTAGTAACTAAAATTTCAAAATTAAAATTATACATTTATTAATTATTAATTATACAAAAATTACAAATTTATAAATATAATTACTATCTGCCTAGCCTATCTCCAACTATAATTGGGGTCAACTTCCAATCCAACCGGATGCAACTGAAAAGCTTTTATATGGAGTGACTGCCTATCTGATCCACACAACCCAGTTACTGGGTAACACGATAACTCATGGTAAGATTGAATGAAGACTTACAGGTTTGTGACTAATCGTAACGACTGCCACAGATCTATGACTGATAGCTGGCACTAACAGCTTAGCATGCTTTGTATTAGGGTTCCGTACCCAAAGGGTAAAAACGGGACCCTATTACTAAGACTTCGCTGTCTGTCCGCCCGTCTGTCTGTCACCAGGCTGTATCTCAAGAACCGCGATAGCTAGACAGTTGAAGTTTTCACAAATTATGTATTTCTGTTGCCGCTATAACAACAAATACTAAAAACAAAATAAAATAAATATTTGAGGGGGGCTCCCATACAACAAACGCGATTTTTTTGCCCTTTTTTGCTCGATATCAATAATGGCAACAGGTAGGCACTTGAAATATTCATAAAATACTCAGTTGTATTTTTACTTTAATAATAAATAATAAAGTTACAACAAAAATAAATATTTAAGGGGGGCTCCCATACAAAAAACGCCATTTTTTGCCTATTTTTGCTCGATATCAATAAATGGTAACAGGTGGGCACCTAATTTGTATACCTACTGTTGTTTACCTAGTCAGTGGTACGGAACCCTTCGTTCGCGAGTCCGACTCGCACTTGGCCGGTTTTTTTTTTTAAATTAATATTTTTGGTGTCATACTGCTTGTGTGAGTCCCACGAGAACTTCCCGTGTGAGCCCCACAGAAACCTCTTTCTTGCTTTATTTCCGTGTGCCAAAGAAAGCAATAATTATTTATGATGAGTTTCAATTTTATTCTCTGTTTCAGATTGTTTAAATTACTTGAAAACCCTTGATTATCCATGCAGCTTGCCGCCCCGATTTCCGTTTGTAGAGAGAAGTTTATCTGAGGAGGACCGCGGTGGCAGTGTGGGACCATCAGCTTTGGAGAATGCTGACAGTCATTCGCTAGGAGACCTGACTAAGAAACTGAAACGTCATGCTGAGAACCAGGTAGGGACAACATCCTTGTCACTATCACAGCTAAAAGACCTCCACTGCTGATCATAAGCCGGGATCAAGCGTCGCCTTATCGACCGGTCCTGTGTTTCTCGCATGCAGTGGATTCTTGTGACCTCCACCACGACATCGGACCGTCCACCTTGTAGTGGGAGGTACATTTATTAAGTTGTAACATAGCATAATCAGCCACTAATATTCCCACTGCTGGGATGCAGGCCTCCTCTCTGAAAGAGGTAACTGGAGGTGACTGTAGTGTAATCCACCACGCGGGCCCAGTGACTTTTGGTCCACCAACATTCACTGGGCAAAAATTCAAAGATAATGTAACTTCCAAGATATATGTCTTTAAATTTTTGGTTCTAGGACATGCTGATTTCCTCATGAGGTTTGCTTTTACCGATTTGAGAACGGTGGTGATGAAATAATTTACACAAAATAAGTGCCTGTTGAGAGCAGTGGTGGCCCAGTGTTAACGGCCACGACTTACGAGGGGTCGTAGGTTGGAACCCAGACAGGCGCTTTACTTTGTATAAATTATTGGTAGTATCGGTGAAGGAAAACATCGTGAGAAAACTGGCATGTCCTAGAACCAAACATTCGAAGACATGTTACATCTACTAACCCGCACTGGGCCCGCGTGGTGCAGGATTGCAGCCCACTCTGTCTCGAAGAGAGGAGGCCTGTGTCCCAGCAGTGGGAACATTATTTATTTATTTATTTATTTATTAAACATGGAGGACTTACAGCTTAAAAACGTAATAAAAAGGAAACAATATTCAACAGGAAGCCAATTACAAGTCTTCACGTGTAGAATTAGACTGGAAATTTATATATGAGTATATAACAGCATTACGTAATAAGTACATTTTGTTGTTTAAGAAGTTAGATATTTGACTAAAACTATTTGGTTTACATTCTATAGAGACATATTAGATTTAAAAGAAAATAAGTTAAGGTAATTAAGTTAATAATCGAAACTTATGGTTAAGTGGCTATTTAAAAAAAAATCAAGGCTTAAGCACCTTCTAGCTAACGTCACACTAGTCGCAAAGAGATCCAAGTCATACTGCTTACATATTACATTGAATTGTTTGCTTGCACGCACAATATAACTATTCTGCCTGTAATTCGTAGAGGTATAAGGTACAAATAAGGGCGGATTAAATCGAAATGATTAATAATTATTTTTATTGATTAATGATTAATGATTGATAGGCTGATTATGCTTACAAGTGCATGTTTGTGTTGGACTCACGACCTACATTTCGCAAGTCGGGGCCACTATCACGGGCCAGCAAAGTTGGTTGGTTGTTATTGTAAAATAATCATCATGATTTTTTCTCATTATAGCAGTCCAGGGTCCGGATTCTTCCCTAGTTAATGAGAATAGACTCCCTTTTGCGTAGAACTTAAAAATATCTGGCAAAATGTGGGTGTAAATTCAGAGAAATGAATTGTTTATCAAACTGACTACCATCTTAAATTGTCCGTATATTTGACATACAACTGTCATTCTTTGACGGCTGCATGAAATGGCTTTTTGACGGCAAATTGACGGAGTGTGTCAATTTGGTAAACAATTAATTTGCCTGACTACGCCTCTGCGGAGACGAATGATTATTTTATCCCCATATATGGAGATGACGATTACTTTACGCCTGTTACAGAGTGAAAACTTTTTTTATCCACCGGGCTATGCAGTCAGCGTAGGAGTGGCCGCGTATAGGCGCCAATACCCGCACATGGTAAGTTAGGATGCAACCCAATAACGTATTGTTGCGAGTAAGTCTTTGCCAAACCAACACCCTAATTGCGTAACACACAATCAATCACAATTTGAATAATTTTAAAGGATATTGCTAATCCATTGCTTGATTTGTTCGAAAAATTGATCTGCTCGACAACGCAAATAACGCAATGAATGTTGTCGAACTGTCAAAATGAAAGCCTGTTTGTGTGTTACGCAATTACGGTGTTGGTTTGGCAAAGACTTACTCGCAACAATACGTGGTACTACCCCGCTGGTCATACACGCACTCCGGTAAACGTAACGGAGGAAACGAGGTGACCAATTCTCGTTTCTAAAGGACTCTTCGGAGTGCAAACCTTTCTTGAATGCATAATCGTGGAGTTGGGCTTGTTCTAAAGTACGCCGCCAAATTCACTAATTCATTCGTTTTCTATTAAAGGAGATATTCCAAAATGTATGGAGCCTGGGCCAGGTCATTGTAAAAATACTTAAAAATAGCGAAACACATTTAAAACAATTCTCAACCGTCCAATTACTTTAAAATGGCTTTGTTTGCTGGTAAACCACGAAAAATTACACTTGAAATTGCAACACACAACAAAAATCCTTCATGGCGGTAAGCTATCATTTTGATTGATTACTGACGTTTGACATGTTTATAGACACTGTTGTGGCAGCTGACGGTTCTCTTTCTATGATCAATGGTCGATCTATGATTTACTGTCATCGTTTTAACTAAGCACAGAGTAAGTACATCGGTGAGACGCCATGTTGAAAGTCGATAATAATAATTGATAAATATCAATTAACTACCACAACAGTCTACATTTAGATGAAGCATCTATATTTTTCCCGAATTCTACGGATTTTCCTCTTTTGAACCAACTTCAAAAAAAGGAGGAGGTCCTCAATTCTTTTTTTTTTTTTATGTGTGTTAGCTCAGAACTTTTTTTTGGGTGAACCGATTTGGATGATTCTTTTTTTATTTGAAAGCTGGTGCTTCACATGTGGTCCCATTTAAATTTGATCAAGTTCTGATCAGTAGTTTTTGAATTATCCTTAATACTCCGTATTTTTTCCACTTAGTTTATATTGATGATGTTTTAATAATTTCTGTCATTGTTATTTACACATCAAGTAGTGGTATAAAAATTTGTGTGGTGTAGGTACTACAACTAAAAAGTGAAAGATAAAAACTTTTTTACAAAAAACAACCGACATCCAAAAAAAATACACTAAAAACGTGAAAAATAACTTTAATTTCGGAAGTCGTTGTCTTTAGTTTTGTATTTTCGTTTTTGGCCACGTTTGGAAGTCGGTTGTATTTTGTAAAAAAGTTTTTTTTAAGGTAGTGTTGGCCTGACCTGACCCATTTTGAAACATCTTTAGGGTTGTTGGGTGATCAATTTCGATTTAATCGATTTCATAAGTAACCGTAGCTGTTGAGCTTCGCCTAAAGATCGTTTTGATCAATATCTGTTGTTTTGTCCCAGGCATTATTGGGGTATGGAGATGACATAAATACAGCTCAGTGGCTGTGTGGAGGATCCGTCATCAGCGAGAAGTACATCCTCACTGCTGCTCACTGCATCTCAAGTCCTGCTGTGTAAGTACTCCGGTTAACATGTGAATTTTATAACTAACTGCCCAAATGAAAGAAAGAAAGAAAGTATTTATTGAGACTCGCACAGGATAATCAGAACTACTACGACTACTATTAACTGTCATATAGTCCACCATTTTTAGGGTTCCGAAGTCAACAAGGAACACTTATATAGTTTCGCCATTTCCGTTCGTCTGTCTGTCTCTCCGCGGTTTAGCTCAAAACTGTAATTTGGTATGAGTATTCATAGTAATCACGCCGATAAAGTGGTAAAATAAAGTCTTGAAAAAAAAACATTTTTTGCGTACCCGCCGCGCCCCCCCATTTTTAGCGCACTCGTAAAATTGGGATGCCTTTTTTTTATCTATCCCATTGTGTAGGCGGCCGTTCAAAAATATTGTGCATGTGTGAAAGCCATTTTTCGATTCAGGGAAGCTTTAAAGTGCTCATTTTTGTTAGAGCCAAGTGTGTAAAATATCCATTTAACGGACGGGTGGGAGACCTCTCAGCTAAATGCTTGTTTTTGGATAGGTATGTAAAAAAAAATTCGCGGCAGTAGTATATATAACAAAGTTAAAAGGAAAACTATCGCAGTTAACTAGGTTTTACAAGTTAACGAGTAGGTAATAGTCGACCAACTTACATTTGCATTGGGAATGTATAGGAAAACATGATTTTCAACTACAATGATAAGTTTTTTCTTCGGATAAATTCATCCCAACTACGGAACTCTTTATTGTGCGTGGTCCGACACGCACTTGGCCGGTGTCAAATGTTATTGGGGGGAAACAGGCAGATCCTTTACCTGAAGGTGAGTGGTCACAGCCCTCTGTGGCCATTTGCAATACCAGTGGCATCTTGGTGCGTTGCCACGCCAGAACACAAAGCTGAAATATTGCCATACCTACAAGAACTTACACTGGTAGGTACTCGTAGTTGCTGAAAATCATCGCTGTTTGACGATAGGTTCGTCCGAAGTCACAGCATTTTGCTGAGCAACGACCTGTCCTTGCGCAGATGAGACGCACTGCTTCATTTTTCTTATTATTGTTGTTTCTTACAAAAGTAGTCATTTTTCCACACTGCAATCGGCATTTTGTTTTTGTTTTGATCGTTTGTTTGTAGTCATTTGCCAGTGTCGCAACCGTAGACAGAGTATTCTATAGACTGCTGGCTATCTTCCTTTGCATTCGCACAAGAAAAAGAAGAACATATTAACGTCACTAGCAAAGAAAAGAGACAGAGTAAAAATATTTCTGTCCTTTATCGCGTGCCGGTTGAGCACATTATTGTGCACAACAAGTTTGACGTTTCTGGCAGTTGCGGATTGATTTCCAATTGATTATTAACAATTACATCGAGATTAAACACAAAATACGATCTTTTCGTGCTCAATTCGATAATATAACATTTGTGCAACTGTGTAAACTGGTAAGGTGTAGTATAATAAACTGTAAAAGTGATAGTTTGATGAAGATTTCCGGATTGTCCTTTCACTCGTAAGTATTCAATCTTTTTAAGTATTCGATCGTTTTGTGTACTACTATTTCTAATCAAATAGTCGCAGTAATGTACTTACTAACTTGTATAATGTGATAAATCTCATAAAATCGTGATTTGCGCAATATTTTTATTTTCTTACCTCAAAATTCAGTGTTGCCACTTTTTGACGGGGAATTTACCCTTTAATATGGGTAATACTGATTGTTTAATGCAATGACTATATAAAAAAGAACTTTATTTTATACCTTGATATATATTCACTACTTATCAAGCTATGTTAGTAACAAACGTAATAAAAGATTTTAATTCATATATCTGCACTCATCTGACACCCCGCATTGGGTACATGTACACGTACATGTACATGTACCTAATGCGTCATAGTGGTGCAGCACGGCTTTTCACTGATGACCTTCGCAATGTCGTTGACACTTCCACGCACTGCGCATCATGGAAGCAATCTTTTTACGCAAGATGGCATTGAAACCATCAGTATGTACTTCGGCACTGATACACTATAGTAACGTGGAAGCCCCAACAACATCCTGAAAGTACTGTTATACCGAACTCTTAGGTCGTTGTATGCCCTCAGCGTATATCGAACCCACAAAGTGCACGTGTATAAAGATAGGCAAAAAGTCTTAAAAAAAGTTATTTTTACTTCCGGTGTACAACATGCAAACCTGCGGGCCAAAATATTGCATACTATATAGCTACTACTATACCTACTATTAATATATAACTTACTTAAAAATCTTGAAATTAAGCAAGACCACTGGTAAAAAAGAAAGATATTAAAAAAATCTTATTTAACTTGCAGATTTCCAAATAACCCCGAAATAAGAAACATGTGGATTGCTGCTACTAGTAGGCCTAATTGGGCTCCAGTTCCAGAATTTGCAGCCAACATTTTGATAGCAATCTTTTAATAAAGAAAGGAAGCAAAACTTTCTTATACCGTGATGCTGTTCCGAATACGGTAATACATTTAGATACATGATGTGATTGCAAAGATTGAATTTTATTACAATGGTTATAAAAAATTAACATTTAATTCCATTTTGGTTACAGAGTCAGTAAATCGAGGAAGCATTATTATGTTTAAGAGCAGCAAAGCCACATCTACTGAAACATTAGCGGAGGGCTCAAAAACAGTTAAATCTGTAAGTATATAGGATTAATATTTTAACAGCGTATATGTAAATAATATTGTTTTAATAATAAGTGCATAATATAATAACATTTTCCTTATTTACTTTAGTATTCGTTACCTGAGTTTACGCCCAGAACATTGAAACGAAAATGGCAGAAAGACCAAGAAATATCAAAACAGCGTTTGAAAAAGCTAAAAGTACTTAGAGAAAATTTTTGGAGATTAACCAAAAAGGTGGCAGATTCAGAACATGTTCTTACAGAATTAAAATTAAAACTGCTTGTTGGTGAAGAAGATTGTGAGCTATTATCAATTATCATCGATTTATAATGTAAACAAAGAATTTCTGAAAAAAAATTAGCAAAAAAATGTCATGATTATTTAACTGATCCTTCTAGGCTTACTCTTTATTCAAAAGAAATAATAACTTATATTGTTGGTTTTATGGCAAGAAAGTTGAAGAAAGTTATTAAATGTGAGGATTGTCTTTTGGCTTTGATCACAGTTAAGTATCACGGAATCATTGCCAGGAGAGACAAAGGAGGCCTTATTTATCAATCTACTGACTCAAATAAAGTATTTGAATTGGCAGAAAAGATAATTCGAGCACATTCACGCAAAGGAATTTCATTTTATAATGAGAAAAATTTGATGCCAATACTTATATTATTGTGTTTCAGGGAATGTACACGTACTAATATTAATATCTTTATCAATTACCATTTCGACAGTCAGCCTTTTGTAGGGAATCACAGAACTCTCCTCATTAGCTCAATTGCAATGCATTACTTCGAAACACGTATTCATCATGGTACCAAACAATGTTTTGAACCAAAATCGAAAGTAAGAAATATTCATAATAAGTTAATGCTTTTTCAAGGACAATAATTTGTTTGTTTATGAATAAAACATTGCAGTCGCATCATTGCTCATATTTTTTTTATTTCTTACCATGTAAACCTGAAATACAAACCTCATTTTATAAAATCTGATTTTGTGAAGACAATTGGGTAAAATGTACATCACTTGGTAACCCTAAACAATAGATGTACTTTTTCTTCTGTCCCTTTCGATGACACAGATTTCATGAGTCTATAGAATACTCTGTCTACGGTCGCAACACAGAGCAATGTGTATTGTCTTTGGTCCCTGGCCCTAGCACGTCTCCCTAGCATCAAGCAATAGACAAAATTGACAAACTTTTATAGCTTGAATGCGAGGCTTTTGGCTTTTTTGTATGTGTCTATTAAATTAATGTCATTCATTTGTAAGGTGCGTTTTGTTTGTGCAGAATAAACTATTTTTCTTTTACTTTCTTTCTTTTTTGGTACAGCATGAGCAGTGTTCCGGCTTGAAGGGTAAACAGGAACACAGCAACGGGGCTTTGCAGCAGAAATAATATGGTGGTGCTTTCCGAGGCACGAGGGTATCACACCGCCAACTTCCAAACTTCGGGCTGTTACTAAGAATGTCTTAATGGAATAACCCAATAACACGGGCCAGTTGCCGTGACCGTTGGCCTTGCGCCTGATCACTCTTCGGTCATGTCAGATTGCCGTCCTTTCAGATTATGTGAGTGAGGGAAGAGAGAGTGGACCTGTGTCTGCGCACACACTTGTGCACTATAATATCTCCCACACCGAAAGCAGGTCTCCGCTTAGATTAGCCGAAATTCGGTCTGGACGACTATTATTTATTAGATAATATTTTGGTAGTAGTTCCACGTACGAGCTCTGGACATAAACCTCTACTACTGGGCTACTACTCTCACTAACGTGCAAAAAAATAATGACTCAATAAAAAAACTCAATTCTGGTTTCAGTGGTCCAGTAAAGTTCGTAGGCCTCGGTATACTAAAGCGCTCGGACTCTCCCGAGTACTGGCAGACCCACAATGTAATGAGGATCATCGCTCACCCCGAGTACCAGCCACCTTCCAAGTACAATGATATCGCACTGCTTGAGACTGAGAATCCGTAAGTACGGTATTTGGAAGTTCTCTCAACTTTGAAGAACTGTTCTGGGTGTCTTGGTATCATCCATACTAATACTATAATTATTAAATTATTATTATATTATTAAATATTATAATCATGAAATTATAAATGCAAAAGTAACACTGTCTGTCTGTTATTATTTCACGCCTTAACGGAGTTGGATGAAATTTGTCGCCATGACCTGGATTAAGAAATAGGATACTTTTTATCCCGGTACTACGTTTCCGTGGGATAATTTCCGACGGCGCTGACAAAATTTATATATATTTAAAAAAAAACAAAAAGTGAAAAAACTTGGCTTGACTTTATCCGGGCAACAATAGGAAAACTGTGCATTCCATCTTAAGACAATTCCATACTACTCTTTTCCAAATTAATTCAAATGGTATATACAATAAAGATTATTATATCCATGGTATAATAATATACTTCGCCAGGTATAGCATTCCGAGACACAGTGGTCACGTGGGTGACACAAGCCTACGTCATCACCGCTGTGCTACCAGTAGTGTGTAATAATAACTCCCCAACCGCCTTTATTACCCGTGCGAATCCGATAAAATAATGAGGTTTTAACTAACAATTACGTTGGTATATGTTTAAATTGAATTGTTTCGTTTGATTAGAAAAACGAAACGACAATTGAAATGCTTTATATATATTTTTTTTTAACAGAATGTTGACAATTTTTTTTCCATAATTCGTGTTTTGTCGCAATAAAGTGGCAACTGGATAGTGACGTAAGCATGTGTCACTCCCGGAATGCCAGACCTTGTTTTTGTTTGACCATGATTATATCCATCTATCTACAAAACAAATCAGACTGCTGATTTTAAGGCTACATAAAAACTAAGAACCCTCTCTATGGAACCACAATAATGTAGAGATTCATTCATGACAGCTGCTGTCATCGAAGCTAGTTCGGCTCTTCAATTTTAAATATATAAAAAATATTAAAACACTGTTCTGCGGTCTACTAATACAAGTCATCGATTAATTACGTCTCAATTAAGGTCTACAAGTGTTATTTGTGCTATAGTCACTAAGTGTAAACAATAACATCTAAAATAAGTGCACACTACAAAGTCATCAACCACTGACAATTAAACAAAAAATCTACCTTGTGAACTGCAAACATAAGTGCATTTCAAAGACACGCAGTGAGTACAAAGTGTTTTTCTCACGAAACAGTGCAATATTTACACAAAACTATTTTAAAAAAGTGCAAAAACAATCTAACCGAACTTCGAAATAGCCTACCCACTCTTCTCAAAAACATAAAAATCAACCGTTAATGTCAATCAGCTGACTCGAGGAACTAAAGACCTTTTTGAGTTTCATTTATAAGCGTCTCGGTGGCACGTAGAGATCGAGCCCGGACTTACGATTTAAGTGGCTCAAGTTCGATCCTTACCGAACGCAACTCTTTTTGTATTACACCAAACAACATGGAGCAAGTAAATAATATCACCATAAGGAAACAGCGACCAATAATTAAATCACGATCAATGGAGTCTCTTGAACGCAGTTTAATTGACACGAGTTTAATGTCTTGTGATGAAATACTAGGCAGAAGCTTAGATCTATCCTCAAATATTTGTTCCACATACATGTTGGAACTAAAGGCAGAAATAAAGGAATTAAAATGTCAACTAGAAAGTACACAAAATGAAATGGATATTATTGTTCTTGAAAACTTAGACTTAAAAAAACAAGTATTGAATGTAAATCAGGAGCTCAGCGTATTAAAACAATTGTGTAGAAGCCCGTTGACTGCCTTCAATCATAACATGTCATCAAGTTCTAAAAAGAGTGCACGACGACGGCTGACAAACAGTTTCTGTGCTTCTCCTTTGAAACTTAATGACGTTACAAACACCGAAGAAGCTAAATCTGTAACCACCCTGACAGAAACTGAATCTAAAACTGAGCAACCATTGACATGCGCAACAATTGACAGAAATTCTGAACCTGAACCGGCTACTCTACAGAGCACATCATTTATCGGACATAAAAAGTGTGCAAATAACCCAGAATCAACTAAAATACAGGAAAACAACATCAAATCTAGGAAGTACAACGTTCTAATTCTTACTGATGAACAGGAAAGCGATATAGGTAGTTACCTACGGCGTGACTTAGGAGCGGACTATGAGGTACTGTCTATAATAAAACCGAAGGCACCCACGGATGAATTAGTTAATTCATGTGTTTCCTTTTGTAAAAATTTTGACGAAAGAGACTTTGTAATAATATTGACAGGCACAAACGATGATAATCCTTTTACTATGCAATCCTTTTTACATTATAATTTATATAAAATCTCACATACAAATGTACTAGTTGGAAATGTACACAATGCAAAATACATCAACACGTCAAAAATTAATTCTATTCTAAGTCTTATATGCGATAATTTGAAGCATGTAGAATTCATTGACAGTGGTTATAAACAAAATACAATAATCAAGTCACGGCTATTTTTAAGAGAAATTTTACGTATTCAGTATCGAAACAACTATACGAAATACTGTAACAACATAGTGCGCAAAAACATAATTTCTTGGAAGACTGAAAAATGTAACCTTACTAGTAGTAGTAGTAAAAATAACCCCCGAAAAGGCAATATTCAATATTACTTCAAACCAATTCCTAAATCAATGCCAAATATAATTTCAGAACCTTCATGTATTCATACTTGTGCTCGTACAACACGGCAAGCTGATGATTTTTTTCGTGGGTAATAAAATAGGGGACTCTAGTTTACACAAAGCTAGTAGTAGAAACTGTAATCGGAATGAAAAAATCACACCTAGATTACAAAATATAAACATATTTCACCAAAACGTGTGTGGTATTAGTAATAAGAAGAATGAATTGGATGTTTATATACAATCTCTTGAAATCAGGGTAGACTACATTTGCATTAGTGAACATTTTTTAAACGATAAGTCCATGATTTCTTTTTCTTTAGATAACTACAACCTGATTTCTTGCAACACCAGAAGTAAAAAGACTAGAGGTGGTAGTTTGATCCTGGGACATGTGGACAGAAAAGTAGAGAATATAGATGTAATTAACAAACTTTATAAGATGGACAGCTTTGAAATATGTTGTATTAAAGATATCGATACTGGTCTATACATATGTTGTTGTTATCGTAGTCCTTATGACAAGAATTTTGAACAATTCATGACACGCATGGAAAAATTGCTGGAACATTTATTTAATAGGAAATGTATCATATGCGGAGACTTTAATATAGATTTACTTTTGGATAATAAAAAACGCACTGAATTTGTCAGCTTGTTAACGTGTTACAATTTTAGGCATCTTGTTAACACTGCAACTTTTATTCGAAATGACTCATTTTCGTGCATCGACAATATCCTAACAAATTTGACTGAATATTATGTAAAGGAATGTGAAGTAGACCATAATGGTCTGGCTGATGGACATGGAGGTCTTTTAGGTCAATTTTGGGTGGAAACTCTGACAAGCAAGTCAAGTCACTACAACCAGCATATTGTTATAAATAAAAGAATTTTCAGTTCTAATAACGATACATATTTTGAGCAGGGAATATTGAGACATAACTGGAGTAATATGGGAATTAATACATTTATAAAAAAGTTCTCAGAAGTTTTTAAAAATAGTTACAAAAAAAAGAAACGTAAAATTAACATTATAAAGAGTACTAAACTAAAATGGATCACCAAAGGTGTGAAAATCTCCAGCAAAATGAAACGCTTTTTATGCGCTAGCAATGGTAATAATCTTGGACCTAGTGTTCTTAACTACAAAAATAAATACATCAAAATTTATAGAAGGGTTATCACGAAAGCTAAAAAAATTACAGTTAGCGAAAAAATAAATAATTCCACAAACTCTAGCAAAGAAATTTGGCAAATTGTTAACAATTCCACAAATCGCTCAAAAGTTATGCATACGGAACATCTACTACTTAAAATTGACGACAAAATAGTTGATGATCCCGAAGAAGTAGTTATCACACTAGCAAAACTTTTTGATAACAAATGTCTTACAAATAAAAATGAAAATGAGGAAGCGACTTTATTACTTGAGCAGAGTACACAACGGGTCGAAAACGAACTTTGTTTTACTCTTACCACTCCAGATGAAATTTATAATATTGTTAACAAGATGAATAATAAACGTTCTTGTGGATGTGATGAAATTCCTGTATCCGTTATTAAAGATCATATAAATATACTTGCAGAACCGCTTTCTTACTTCTTCAATAAGTGTATTAATGAAGGAATATTTCCAGAGCAGCTAAAAATAGCCAAGATCATACCAATTCACAAAAAAGGCACAAAAACTGATCCTAAAAATTACAGGCCAATCTCTCTGCTGCCAACGCTTTCAAAGATATTCGAAAAAATTATCAAATCTCGGCTTGTACTTCATATTAACTTAAATAAAGTCTTACATAGAAGACAATTTGGATATCAAAAAAATGTGGGCACAGGAGACGCAATATATACTCTTATTAATGATATAATCAATCAAATAAACAATAAAATGAGAGTAGCTGGTGTATTTTTAGATTTGAGTTCAGCATTTGACACTGTTGATCATGATCTACTTATAGCTAAACTAAATCATTACGGAGTGAGAGGCAAAGCCGCCCAACTCTTGATATCCTACCTAGAAAACAGAAAAATGTTTGTAGAAATCAGTGAAATGCAAGATGGACATAGACTAAGTTATAAATCACCTTTCTTTAATATTTATGCCGGTGTTCCACAAGGATCGATACTAGGGCCCATATTGTTCATTTTATTTACCAATGACCTAATAAATTATATAAATAGAACTCTACCAGACATACAACTTGTTGTTTTTGCGGATGACACAAATGCCATTATTGGGGCAAATGACATAAAAGAACTTACAGAAAAAGTTAATGCAGCTATAAATTATATGTATTCATGGTTTACTGTAAATAAGTTAAAAATTAATAGTACTAAGACAAAGATAATGTTATTCAAAACAACTGCTCGTAATAAAGACACCATGGAAATAATATTAAATGAGGACAAAATTGAACTCGTGAGAGATGCTAAATTCTTGGGAGTACACATAGATGATTCATTGAATTGGAAAAAGGAACTAGGCGCTATTGATGCATCTATATCATCTGCGTGTTTTGCGTTAAGAACCCTCCGAGACGAAATTGACATAAAACATTTAAAAATCGTATACTATGCACTAATTGAGTCTAAATTAAGATATAGCATACAATTTTGGGGGAACAGCTATAATTATAACTGCCAAAGAGCTTTTGTCCTTCAGAAAAGAGCTATACGTACCATTGTCCGTATTTCACAAAGAGAGAGTTGTCGTCCACATTTCTTAGATTTAAACATCCTTACAGTACCCAGTCTCTATGTTCTAGTCCTTCTGACTAATCTTAAAAAGTACATGCATGAATATGAGACGGATGAGGAAAGACTGGTTAGAGAGAGCACACGTAGGAAAGAATTGAGAAATAAGATAAGTCCACACTTCAACATTGTAAAGCACAGTTCATATTATCAAGCAGTGCAATTATTCAATAGGTTACCACTGCACTTAAAAAGTATGATTTATACATCTGCATTTAAAACAAAGCTTCAAGCATTCCTACTAGATAAGTGTCTCTACTCCGTTGACGAAATGTAATATTATGTTGTGTTACCTTGTGTTTTCTCCTGTCAACTCAAGTAAATATGTTACTAGAACCGACTGTAATTGTTATTTTGTGTAATTATGACATTATTTTTAAATGACAAATGTATTATTATTCCTATTAATTATTTGAGTTGACATTAACTATTTCATTTAATTATATATAATTTTTTATTTTTTAATCATTTTCTATTCCTAATCTTGAATTCTTAATGAGTTGACTTTGAATTTTTTTTTTTTTTTTTTTTTTATTGTAATAATTTTTTATATTTATCATATGAATGTATTTTTTTTTTTGTGTCTTTAGAATATTTCAAACACAATGTAAATTGTTTGTGAATAAATAAATGAAATGAAATGAGAGGATGCTGTTATGCTACTTATTTGTAATCTCTTGACTGCCCTATCAAACTGACAATCTTGATTTTCTATCCAGGATATCCTTCACCACCGACGTACTGCCTGCCTGTCTCCCTTTGGTACCAGAGTCGGATGTGACAGCTGAAGCCACTGGATGGGGTGCCCTGGGACATCGTCAGAAATTGGCAGACATTTTGCAGACTGTAAGTTGCTTTATTCGGTTATTTTCACACCACTTGCTGTGCTTCATAAAGACTCTGATTTATTTATCCCCTTAGTGAATAATCTATTGAATAGGTTCCCCATAACAGGGGACCTAATCTCTAAGTCCGTCAACAAAGATACGGGCCCATCCGAAAGTAGTTCTATACTTATACTCATCCCCCGATTAATTAACTTTTCGTACGGGCAAAAACACATCGGCGGGGTAATTACGTAACACAGTAACAGTAGGAATGGATTTCATTTTGACAGTCCAACAACATTCATTGCGTTATTTACGTTGTTGAGCAGACAAATTTTTCGAACATATGAAGCAATGGATTAGCAATAGGCTTCAAAATGATTCAGATTGTGATAGATAGTGTGTTACGTAATTAGAGTGCTGGTGTAAGGAAAACTGTCAAATCGTATTGTCATTAATTTATAGGTCAGTCTCCGGACTAAGCTTTTGTTGTAGGAACCACCCGTAACTTCCGTCGAAACTACAGACATCGTGCTTAGAGAGTAGGCCTCCAGGTATCGTGCCTGTAACTGGGTTGTGCAGGTCAGATAGGCAGTCACTCTATGTGAAATACTGGTAGTCAGCTGCATCCGGTTAATCTGAAAGCAGACCCTGCTAGAAGAAATGGCTAGGTAGATGAAAACCCCATAAGGTGTAACGCTGACCTGGTGAAGTTCACGGGAATCCGTCGGATGCGGAAGACACGGGACCGGTCATAGTGACGATGATTCAACATCATCAGCCTAGTCTGTCCCCAACTACGTTGGGATCGACTTCCAGTCCACCCGGATGCAGCTGAATACCACCAATTACATGGAGCAACTGCTTAAATGACCTCCATAACCCAATGTGGCGATGATTAGGGGAGATCTATGTCCAGAAGTGGACATCTTTTGGCTAAAAAACTTTTTTACAAAAAAACAACAGACTTACAAATAAACACTAAATAACGTGAAAAATAACTTTAGTTTTGGAAGTCGGTGTCTTTCTTTGGTCTTGTATTTTCGGTTTTGACCACCGACTTTCGAAATTAAAGTTATTTTTCACGTTTTTTTTTTTTTTGGAAGTCTCGTTTTATTTTTCACTTTTTCGTTGTGGTACCTCCCCCAAATACATTCGTATATCACTATTTGATATATAAATAACCGTGAAAGGAAATTATTAAAACATCTTCAATATAAACTAAGTGGAAAAAATACGCAGCATTAAGGATAACTCAAAAACCACTGGTCAGAACTTGATCAAATTTAAATGAGACCACATGTGAAGCACCAGCTTTCAAATAAAAATAGAACCATCCAAATCGGTTCATCCACAAAAAAGTTCTGAGCTATTCAGCTATTATGTTATCTTATCTTATCTTTAAAAAAAATTGCTTGCGCGATGCAGGATTTTGCGTGACATCAGTATGACGCTTCGCTCGCATGCGTTGTAGATGCTGCTATATTTATATTATTTAAATTGAATAGTAGGTAGATTGTTTAACAATATTTGGCGGTCCTAGTTCCGATCTTTCGCGGTCCGGGTATGGACCGCGCTCCGCCTGTTTCCGACCGCACATCTAGAATCTAGGTATACCCAGCGGCTTGTGCTTATGCATTATCTGTCAAAAATTTAAGATTTTCACTAAGCATATTTCTATTGACTGCTACACAGGTAAGACTGCAGAGATATGAAGAGGCGATGTGTTCGCAGCTGTATCCTAAACACAGACATCTGCGCGAAGGATACAATCACACCTCGCAGATGTGCTACGGAGACACAAAGGAAGCTAAAAACACTTGTAAGGTATTAAAGTTTTCTTTATTACTAGCTACCCGACGACACGATTGACAAAACAAAACAATGAGATTTATTTATTACTAGCGACCCGCCCCGGCTTCGCGCGGGTAGCAAATCATAATATAATATAGCCTATGTCACCCGTAGATAGTGTAGCTTCCCAACAGTGAAAGAATTTTTGAAATCGGTTCAGTAGTTTCGGAGCCTATTCAATACAAACAAACAATCATATCTTTTCTCTTTATAATATTATAAAGACCCGGCCACGCGTTGTTGTGTATATATTTTAATTAAGAAGTTTTAAACAATGAAGCACTAATAATTATAAAGCAGGAATAATTTCACTGTATTATCTTCCAATTGTGTTAAAATTTACATAAAATATATCTTACATAATCTACAAATAATATTAATAGTATGTACAACTAAATAACAATAAATAAAAATAAAAAAGAAAGAAGGACAAGAATCATAGGGCATCAAAAAATTCATCCGCATCGCTGTCGACAGGAAAAGTGCCCAAAAGGCTGGCAGCATTGCCACGTTGTATGGCGATACTGATTCTTTGGCCAAAAAATAGGCCAGCCCTCTGGTCACGTGAAGAGTCGACCAACCGCTTAGCGATGTCTGCAAAAACCAAGTGGGCACTCGGACCCCACGGCCCTAGTGTTTCAACCCCAAACGGCTCGAACATATAACTCCCAATAAGATTCGAATATTTTCGCCGTTTGAGGTTTTCCGCACTTGCAGCAGCCGCCCCAGCACAGCCCGCCGTGCTAGGAAGATGGGATGGCGCAAGGGTGTCGACACACGTTGCATCCCACACCAAAGGCCTGCCTAACTTCCAGGGCATTATGGTCATTCCGTCTGGTCTCTTCCCATCGTCGCGTGCCAAGCCGTTGGGTTCTAAAATAGCTGGCACCCCGGCGGTGGCAAGAGCACGGCGGATTATGTCATTAATGCTGGCGTGTCGTGCTATCCGGCCTGCGCTCTTACTGCAAGATAGGCCATGGTGTCCGAGGCAGTCGACAGCTTCACCGCACTGGCAGCGATGCGGAGCCCCGCAAGGAGCGCCCAGACGGAGACAAGTAGCGAGCCGGAAAGTGGTGTCACACAACATAGTGCCTATGTTAGGTGATGGAAGTGCCTGAAGCCAGAGGCCCGACTCCCATTCTCCCACAGCCAGCAGACGGGCACGCTCAGCAGTATTGGAGGACGTATTGAAAAGTTTATTCCGTACCAACCTGCAGAGCGGCTCATCCCATTGTCTCTGGGAAGATGGGTTTACGGGCCGATCTGTATCTGGGCAAGCCGCTGTCCAGGCGTTCACCGCATCAGTCAAGCACGGCACTTCAAAGTCAACCAGGGAGGGGGCTAAAATTTTCCTGGTTAACTTTTCGGTGCTGTGGACAGAGGACAGGAACGCCGGTAAGCTAATACTGGTAATTTTGCGGACGCCGAGGCCACCAAAACGGATGGGTAGTGTGGCTTGAAGCCACGCTCGGTCGTCCAAGGCCACGTTTAAAATGGATGTTACTGTGCTGCGAATAATTTGGTCAATTTTGTCTAAAAGATGTGGCTGCTTCCATAAAGGGGAAGAACGTAGAAAATATATAAAATTTGGGCCAAAACAACAATATCTAATCAGGGTGAATGCTGAATGTAAATTAATTTTGGAAAGTCTGGCCGAAATTTCGTTGAAGTTTTTGATTTTTTCGTCGATGAAAGGAGAAAAGCTGTCTTCTAAAATTGGGGACCCTAGGAGGTGCAGTGAACTTTTTTCTAGAACTTTGATTTGTGGGGCTATTGCATTAAATTTCTCTATGGTCAGTTCTCTGTCGGTAATGTCAGAAAGGTAAATTTCACATTTTGAGGGGTTTAGGTCCAAGCCAATAGATTTAAATTGCTGTTTGAGCAATTGAAGGTCTTTTAAAACAGTGTCTACATCACCTCCTAGCGTTCCATCATCTAAATACCACACGTTAAATTTAGAATTTAATTTTTGGATAATTGGATGAATAGCCAAGCTGAAAATCACAGGCCCAAGAGGGTCACCTTGTTGGCATCCTATTATCTTCACTATAATATGAATTTAATTTATACTTCAGTCTAAGTAACACGTGGCCGGCTATGGTAACACCAAAAATTGAAAAAGTAAGAACAATTGAATTTCACTGTATTTCGTTTATTACAAAATAAATTTAGGTTATACCTTAGCCTCAGCAACACGTGGTGGTTATGCTATTAAATTGTAGCTTATATGAGTCGTTTGTATTTTTAACATAGCGCCATCTATTGAATACTTTTTCAATCCAGTCAACAGATATCGCCATCTGTTAGAATCGTTTGGAGCTAACAGATAATTGTGACTGTCAAATAATAGACAAATAATTTGCAATAAAATAATATTGCGACTATAAATTGAGATATAAGCTATCCTATCTTTCAAGTTGGATCAAATTGCACACGGTGTGCAAATCAAATTTAAAATCGGTTCAGTAGTTTAGAGTCCATCGCGGACAAACAACGTGACACGTAATTTTTATATATATAAAGATCTGTAAGTTAAATATTAATCACTATCATCACTAGTCACTAGATATTATAAAACAAAGTCCCCCGCCGCGTCTGTCTGTCTGTACGCGATAAACTCAAAAACTACCGAACGGAGTTTCATATGGTTTTCATCAATGGATGGAGTGATTCATGAGGAAGGTTTAGGTGTATAATTCATTAAAGTTTCGTATACGTTGGCTGAAATATGACAGTGATAGTTGAAGAAGTCAGAATAAATCCTGCCGTTTGAAAGCTATCTCGGCGTGCGCTATGGAAACCGTTAAATGTACACATAAATAATGTATGGTGGGATTGTTACTCATAAATAGGTCAAAAAAACAATCCGCGGTAGCGTATGTCTACCATTTAGGCAAACGCCATTATTGGCAAAACTTTGTCCGTTGCATTATGTAAAGATGTTTCAAAATGAGCCAGGGGCCAAGTCTATGTACACTACCTCAAATAAATTGAAAAATCCGTAGAATTCAGGAAATAAACAGATAATTAATTTAAATGTATACTGTTGTGGTAGTAAATTGATAATTATCAATTACTTTTATCGACTTTCAACATGGCGTCTCACCGATTTAGTTAATCTGTGCTTAAAAAAAATGACAGTTAAGTTACCACCAATGGTTTATCATTACTTTTAGGTGATAACTTAAACTTAACCATAGATTAGGTAAGAAGTTACACGTAATCAGTTCATGTCAGCTTTTAAGGTCAGATCCTTTGATCAGATAGTTTTATAAAGTCAAAGAGACTGTGACCTCTGAGTTTGTTTCGGCCTTTCTTCTCAGAGTAGTCAGATAGGAAACGCCGACCTCATCTAGTTTTAAAATATGATTGACGTGTAAAAGTGTTTGTACAAACCTACTTACAGAAATACAATCATTTATCATTTAAAGAATCAAAACAAAAGAATGTTGTCTCCAGGGCGACAGCGGTGGTCCTCTCCAAACTGCTAACGAGTTCCTGCGCTGCGCATACACAGTGCTGGGCGTCACGTCATACGGCAGACAGTGCGGCATCTCTGCCGGCTCCGGCATGTACACCCGGGTCTACCACTACGTGCCTTGGATTGAGAGCGTCGTGTGGCCTTGAGGGACTTGGCAGGAGTGGTAGAAGTGACTGTTGAGGAGAGAATTCAACGCCAATCCATACTAATATTATAAATTCGAAAGTAACTCTGTCTGTCTATCTGTATGTTACCTTTTCACGCCTAAACCACTGAACGGATTTCGATAAAATTTGCCAAGGAGATAAACGGCATCTTGGAGAAGGGCATAGGCTACTTTTTGTCTCAAAAATAATCCAAAAAGGGGGTGATATAGGGGCAAGTTAGGGATATAATAACCGGGATCTCATGACCCCGAGCTATGTTAACATATAAAAACAATAATAATAATAATTATATAATTATAATTTATATGTAGTACATAATGAAATAAAGGAGATAATAATAATAATATAATTTATTTTCAGACCAGGGTCCATAGAAAAAGAAAAGACAAAACATGCGTTATAAATATGCGATATGAAAACTTAATATGTTTTTGGTAAGAAATAAAAATTATTTGTTTCAGCGTGTTTGTAAAATAATGCCTCAAGGGAGTAAAATAGGGTATCTGATTTTGAAGCTAGTAAATTATAAGTATGAATGTGACTACTAACTTATCATTTATCATTTATTGACATCAGTAGTCACACTGCTGATGTCAATAAATGATAAATTATAAGTTTTGAGGTTTTTTATATGTGATGTAAATAAAAGACCCGTATGTGCGTTTACCTCTTAAGAGTTCTTTAGGCCGAAAATAATAGGGCTGGCTTCATGTTCAGGCCTACGCCATATGTCAGTGTGACTATCCATTTGTCCATCCGTGTCTATCACAAGGCTGCAACTTTTTAACCGAAATAGGTCGTATGACTTCTGCCATAGCCGGTCATAAAAAGACGATAGCGTATGTACAATAGTTTTAGTGGTACGGAACCTTTAGTACACAAGTCCTACTCGTACTTGGCATGAATTCTATGTTAGCACTTTCACAGACGTCACGTCCAGAAGCGTATTTTTCTTCGTGTTTGCCCACCGGGGTTTTTAAGCTATTGCATAGCTTTTATCGCGGGCTTTGAGCGCGGCGACCGAATCAAGAAATTCCGTAACGAAAATAAAACCTAACACCCCCCACTCCGCCTACCATGTGGCTCCGCCGAGCGTTCGCTTAGCGTGTATGTATATTGTTCGGGCGCCTCCGACCACTCGGCAATCTTCGGCTGCTGTCGTGAGACAACCGAAGGCGGCGGGCGGCGGCGGCGAGAGGTGCGGTGTGCGGAACGCAGGACTTCGGACCACTTCGCTACCGATCTCGGACGACGGCACGCGCGCGCACTCCATACGAGTACCTACGTTTACCAACATCGACAATTGTTGTACCTATTTTCATTATATCACTTTAAAATTACAGTCCATTGCCTTTGAGTTTAGTCCTTAGTTAGGTCCCTAACATATATGGTACGACTGTACATGAATTAATATCGAAGAAAAAATAAACTGCATAAATAAAAAATAAATATTAATATTAAATAAAATTATAATTGCATAAGTTGATAAAAAATGCTATGCAATAACTTTACCGCGGCATTCCCCGTGTGCAACACGTGTATTTTTTGTTTGATATGACGCTACGCCCACAGGCGGTTCATTTTACCAAGTCAAAACAGACAAAACGCCTATAGCCGTTTAAATTTGCGTACATTACTATGAAGCCATGTAATCCAGTGTCGTATAGAACTCACAAAAAAAATCTAGTGTTCTTTTTACCTTTTCTTTTTTTTGGGTTGGACATCATCAAATGACCTCTCCCGCTATAGGCGCAGCGGAATAGCGTGTCAGACTCTTACTGACTGTAGCGGCATCTACAAACGCCACATGCGAGCTACACGTCACACTGACGTCACGCAAAATCCTGCATCGCGCAAGCAGAGTTTACCGCGCAACTAGCATATATACAGCATCCCGACATCAATCGTCGGGCAGTTGCCCACCAGACACGACACCCGTCTGGTCGGAGGATCCTCCCTTTTCTATGGAAGTTTGAGTGAACTTTACAACCTGTTTCTCATAGCTCTATACCGACTAAAACCCACCCGTGTTCCTTCAGTTGCCTGTGCGCCAGGGCCACGGTAACTCTTTCGAACAATCCGCGACCGTTATTATTTCCTTGACTTATTTTTGACGGCAGTCCAGCTATAAACGTGGTATCATTTTTTGACATTTTCAGAATGTCAACTTTATCTCAGTGTCCATGAAAGTGTTAAAGAAGAATGTAAGTAATTTTTAGGTTGGTATAATTAATCTAGAAAAAACACATTTTATTTAAAAACCATTTTATTTAATCACAAACCATTTAAAAATTCGCCAGCCTTCTTTCAAGCCCACACGACACTTTCAATCCAGGGTTTGTAGTAAGCTACCCTGGTGTAGACATCAGGAGCGCTAGAATTACGACCGCAACGGGTAGTACCGAATGACGTCACTCCAATGATGGTGTAGATACAGCGGGGGAATTGAGTGGTGATCAGCAATGGTTCGCCGGATAGACCCTGAAAATACATAAAAATATTACTTTAGTCTGTATTTCATGGTGGGGTACGCAAAAGTGTAGTAAACCCATCTTTCTTTGTTCCAGCCTTCTTTCTTCATTCTACATACATACATACATAAACTCACGCCTTCTTCCCATGGGGGTCGGCAGAAAAAACAGAACGCCACCTGCTACGATCCTTACATACTCCTTTTGCCTCGTTTACGTTCATACATCTGGTCATACACGCACGCCGGTTGCGAGTACTACGCACCTGACCTTTCTGAAGAACATCACCAATAAGGTCCCTATATATCTTCCTAGGGCGTCCTCTTCGTTCTTTCTTTTATATTTCATCAGTTTATTCATGCTTGCTCTCTCTGTGTTGGCAATTGCACAAAATTTAGACCCGGTTTTAGAAAGTCTTCTCTAATATTACTGCTGTTACATCACATTACAACAATCAGAATTTTTTTACAACTATTGTGAATTGTGATTGGTTGAGAAAAATAACATTTAACATTAAATTGAATACCTAAGTCTGTAACCAGGTCAATCCATTAAAATTTAAGTGCAACTCAGTCAGGTTAAGAATGAAATGGAAAATGATGTAGTAGACCAAAACATTCAAAGACATGTGACCAACCTGTGCTTGGCCCGCGTGGTGGATTATGGCCCAATCCATCTCACATAGAGAAGGTTTGTGTCCAAACAGTGGGGACATTATAGGGCCTATATTTAAATGTTTAGGTATATTTAACTTTTATTACCCGACAAGCTTCAGGAGAATGAGACCTGCTTCCATAGCACATTTGACTGTTGTAATTAATTCCCTCTCTTAAATGCCGATTTGGCCGACCATATGCAGCCTTACACTCTTCTTCGGTGAACTTTTCCAAGTTGATCTGAAAATGAACAAACAAATAATGAATTACACAAAACACACAAATACATGTAAGGATGTATACATATTGTACACCTCTGCCAAATCACCAAATCCTACGGGAAATACAATCATGATGCTATGGTACCTACTTATGTGTAAATAATGGATTTGGATCATTCGGTTCCCTACAAAATGGTTGAGCTCGATGGTGCTGATCCACGCGTCATGATCGTGAACGGGCGCCGTCAGTTGAGACTGGTCATCTCTTAACTGCCACGGCTTATTTTTATTATAAATCTTATATTTTTAATTGTTTCTTAATATTTTTTTTTCCATTGTTCTCACATATAGAAGCAACAAGAATAATGTACCCAGGATTTTGTAATATCTTGATTTAAAAAGAGTGTCCTTGGAGTTTCTTGCCCGTTCTTCTCCATAGACATCTGCGTTTTGGAATGGGCAACTAGCTTCAACTTTCTGACTAATTGACCGGCTCTTTGACAATTCAAAAGTGCCTGTAAATGGTTTAATTGAAATAAATGCTTTGAGTTTGAGTTTTGAATGAATTATAACTCAGTACTCGTAGCTGACCAAGGGCCTCGTGGCTAAGTGTTATCAACCATCCATTACACCCCTCCATGCCTCAGAGAGCACGTCAAGCCGTCGATCCCGGCTGTCATTCGTAGATCTTTGACAGTCGTTACGGGTAGTCAGAAGCCTGAGTGTCTGGCAACTAGTCTTACCAAGGGGTTTCTTGTTACCCAGTAACTGGGTTGTGGAGGTCAAATAGGCTGTCGCTCCAATTAAAATATAGCTGAATCAGCTGCATCCGGTTTGACTGGAAGCCTACCTCGATATAGTTGGGAAAAATGGTAGGCAGATCAGGAGATATATCCTGTATTGGACTTCTACAGACTGATGATACGAGTAATTATGACTTTTTGTAACCATATATTGATTGAAAAGAGTGTCCATGGAGTTTCTTGCCCGTTCTTTTCCATGGGTACCTACTACGCTTTGGAATAGGCAACTAGCTTCATCTTTCTGACTGACCGACCTCTTGACATTTCAAAGGTGCCTGTAATGGGGGCTATCGTTTTTGTGCTCACCAGTTGGCGCCACTGGCGAGTAAGGTCCTGTTGCTGTACTTTTATTTGATGTTTTGGATATGTTTAAGTACCCATAAATACATACTAAGTTTATTTTAATACATTTTAAAACTTCAAATGAATATTTAGATTATATTGTTCCTAAAATTGGCAAGCATGAAGCAGACAAATCTTATTCTTCCTTCAAATACTACCGAATCAGATCCTAACTTTTAACTTAAAATCTTAAGTCATAATTAATCAGGAATGGCACAACCATTACAACAATTATGAATCATTCTTTAAAGTCCGTGATAAAAAATCTCGCAAACAGTGAACGTTCAGTACATATTTTGACATCTAGAGACCTTACTCTACACTAGCGCCTCTAGAGGCGAACTCAAGCGCGATAGCCCTTATTGGTTTAGTTGAAAAAAATGCTTTGAGTTTTGAGTTTTGACTTACCGTTTGGATCGTGTCAGAATAGGAATCCGATTTCAGATCTCTCCATGTGGTGGCGATAGCTGTCTCATCGTTAGCGTCCTCAACGTGGAGACAAGCTGGCAGCACGTTTTTGTTGAAAGTAATCCTAAAATCGAGATATACTCCACACTTAATACATTTATTGCTCTCCACAAGGTGAACATAGTAAGCGAAACCAAAATGAATATTTACTACTTTTACACGTATAATAGTTAAATAATATTTGAAAAAGAATCCTATTAAGTATATCGCAAAAAATATAATACTTAAGCCAAAATTAAATATCATTAAAACAGTTGCGGAACAGCACCCTAATTGCGTAACAAACTATATTTATCACAATGTGAATCATTTTGAAGCAATATATATATATATAAATTCTTCTATATCCATTGTTTCATATGTTCGAAAGATTTGTCTGCTCAACAACCAAATTCCAAGAATATCTTACACCATTTGTAGAAAACTCAACAATATAACTTGGTTGACTGCAATTAACAGAACACAATAACTTCAAAATTGATTAGGTATTAAGGTAAAGTATAATCAATAAAAATTTGGCTCAATAAAAATTTATGAAAATCGACTGGATTCAATTCCTATTTTTCGGCAACTCAAGTTCTTTTTACAGTCATAAATCAAGACCCTTATTTACGACTGAAACAAACTATGAAAATTAAAAAAGTATATACAGGGTGGGGGCGACGTTACAACAATAAATTAAACTGAGTATTTCTAATGCCGTTCCCAGTGTACATACGAAAATTTAATCAAATATATCCAATAGTTTAGTCACTAGAGCTAGTCAAAGATTGGCAGAACCCATAGTCGGACCATCACTATTAATTAGTTTGTTTGAAAAAATCACTTTTTTAATTTCGTTGCTAGGATTTATTTGATAGTTCCAAAATACTCTTATGTATTAGTATTGCCAATGTTTTCATTTATTGTCGTATTGTTGTCTCCACATTGTATAGAAAATTGATGGCAAGTTAGTTAACTAGAAAAAGTTAATGAATAGATTGAAACCGCAGGGGTGACGCTGCAAAAGGTGGTAGGTATTAGAAAGATATGATCATTGTGGACCCTATCGGGCACAGGAAAGTAGGAGAGAGGAAGAGATTATACCAGAATTTTGATGCATTTTTCTACACTTACGGTGTCTCCGTCTCAATAAGGGCGATGTCGTTATATTTACTAGGACCCTTGTAGTCTGGGTGTGGGATGAATCTCTTCACATTGTGAGTCTGCCAGGCAGTTGGCGAGTCTGAGCGTTTCTCAACACCCAACGCGACGAATTTCACGCCACTTCTGTGAATTTTAGAAGAATGTTAAATGGTCTGTTCCAAAAGATCTGATGATAATGTAAAAAAAAATACTAAAACGTACCTACCTATCGATGCCAATTCGTAGTGCCACAACTTACCAATTCATTTGAATACTTACATCCGAAATTCTATTTTTTTTTTGACAATATCGAGGTTAATCTTATGACATCAATTATCAATTCTTGTCAATGATTTTTCAATCTCAAATGAATGTTATTGAAACATTTTTTTTTTTGAAAATGTGCTGTTATATATTGAAACCTTCTAAATACTGATGAATGCGTTACTAGTTCCCTTTAGTGAGTGGTTCACTTAAGGGAATTAGTGTGTAGCGGTATCTACATCGCCACATGCGTGCTACACGTCACTCTGACGTCACGCGAAATCCTGCATCGCGCAAGCAGAGTTTACCTCGCAGCTAGCATATATACAACGTCCCGACATCAATCGTCGGGCAGTTGCCCACCAGACACAACACCCATCTGGTCGAAGGATTCTCCCTTTTCTATGGAGTATGAGTAAACTTTACCCTGTTCCTTATACCTCTATAAGTGTACACTTTCATCAGATACTTTTGGAGCGGACTTTAGGTGAGCTTACTTAGAAAAAGCCTGATTGTTGACATGAGCAGCGGTCAGGATGTATTTATTGCTGATAATGGAGCCTCCAGCTTGCCAATCAGCTGAAGCCAAGTCGTCACCATAACCCAGCAATGCCTGGTGATGATAAAAAAATTGATGAGGTCGGTGCAGCCTTGTCAAGAACGAAGTTCTTTAGGCGATACTTTGCACGCACACAGAGATTCGTATATAATAGAAAGAGATACAAGAGAGAGATACAAGAAGTCGCATGGCATACAGGCTCGTGCACACTGCCGGGACGCCACAGCACGACACAACGGCACCGCGTATCGCGCGACGAGCGGTGCCTTTGTGTTGAGCTATCGCGTCACGCCTGTTCGCTGGAGCCTTAAAGCTTTTTCCTTACGAGACGATTTCTACCAGTCAACTCCTACCACAAAGCACGTTAAGGAACTCTGTTCCAAAAAGAAAATGATCTTATAAAGGTTCCGTTTCTTTTCTTAACTTCGGAACCTTAAAAACAGTCACAAACGTAACATAACATCACGACTGTAATCTCGAAGAGAAAAGGTGCTCTGCTAAAGGTGACAGCCCAATCACTATGAGAGACCGCAGCGACACGACTGGCGTCTATGTAAATCTATGAAAACGCTTCCATAGATGACGACATCGGCGCTGTTGCAGTTATGGAAACCAATCGTGAGAGAGGTGTAGGCACAGTATACGGTGTACATTTCGCCAGTTAAGTATATTTAAGTCCCAGAGATAAACTCCTAGTCCCTTGTAACAGCGAAGCGAGCCCATAGCCATTGACTGGGTACAATATGACGGAGAAGGTATGTCTCACTCTTTATTAACCGCCATATTTTAATTACTGTGGGCGTACTATGGGCAGTGTTGGTTATTGCGCAATAGAAAAGCCGTTTGCAGTTCAAATCAAATTATAATTAACGAACAAATTAATCACACTAGCGAATCATACACTGTAGGTACACGACACAACTATACGGAACGCGCGACAGTTTCTAAACGTGTTCACTGCTTAGCCGCCAACAACAAAACCTGCTTTAACTCTGGTCAAGCGTCATGTTATAGACTCTGTCGAGCGCCACCTGGTGACGCTGGCGTCCCGATTAGTCAAAGTCGAACGATTGATTTAACGTATATCCGACATGTATATGTGTGCCTGACCTGGGAACCGAACCCAGAACCACCTGCTCATAAATACCGAATACATGTTAACAGCACGACGAAAACTTAATCATTTTTTCTGTCGGCGAAGTACCATAAGGCAAAAGTAGTATTAGCCAGTCAGTAAAGTGGTTGTGGGGCTGAGTATCCACAGGGTGCGCCCCACCTTGCGGACGGCGAGCAATGGGCAGCTCGCCGTCCGATAAGGACCAGGCCCGGGTCGACGGCGGGTTGTGTTCCACGCGCGCCTCAAAGAGATGTCAGTATCATTGACCGGGTCCAAAAGGGCCGATGCCTGCCGGGGTCGCGGATTGTTCGAAAGAGTTACTGTGGCCCTGGTGCATAGGCAACTGAAGGAACACGGGTGGGTTTTAATCAGTAAGAGTCTGATACGCCCTTCCGCTCCGCCCAGAGCGGGAGAGGTCCTTTGATGACGTCACACCAAAAAAAAAGGGTGCGCCTCGAGTACATATTTTAATATATTGGAAATACGTTAAATCAATCGTTTTTCTTTGACTAATCGGGACGCCAGCGCCACCAGGCGGCGCTCGACAGAGTCTACAACACAACGCTACCGCTCAACCAGAGAAAAAGCAGAGGTTGGTCGGTGGCGGTCAAGCAGTGAACACGTTTAGAAACTGTCGCGCGTTCTGTATAGTTATATCGTGTACCTACAGTGGTTGATTCGCTAGTGTGATTAATTTGATCGTAAATTATAATTTGATTTGAACTGCAAACGGTTTTTCTATGGCGCAATAACTAACACTTCCCATTATGAGTGGACCTGTCCAGTTAGTGCACATGTGTCAGTAATCGTGCAACTCAACTCAAAACTTAAGGAGCTCAACGATTACAACTCAAAATCAATATTTAGCTTGACATTTCATACTTTAATTTATGTAGTAATATTGACAAATTAATCAAAACAGCGAAATATTTGACAGCTATCTGCGACGTTGCCAACTTTCGCAATTCACCCTTTTAAGTACTGCTCCTCGTGGGGCCACTTTAATGACATACCTTTTGGGTGGGATATCATCAAATGACCTCTCCCGCTCTGGGCGGAGCGGGAGGGCGTGTCAGACTTTTACTGACTAAACCCCACCCGTGTTGCCCTGGCGCACAGGCAACTGAAGGAACGAGTTACCGTAGGGTAACTCTTTCAAAAAATCCGCGGCCCCGGCAGGCATCGGCCCTATCGGACCCCGTCAATTGGTGTTAATGACATACCTGATGAGGATATTTAGCACCAGATGTAGACCCTGGTGCTGGGGCGCCTCCGATGTCCCACATTCCTATCGTGTGGCATTTCTTCTTCTTATCGTAGTTCCTGCTGATGCCAGAACGGAAACCTCCTTCGCGACACTCATACGGCAGTTCGTCTAGGTACCCAAGACAACCTGGAAAATTATAAAATTTCCTACATATCAGTTTTCAAATTAGGTATCGTTTTACCCAGTAACTGGGTTGTGGAGATCAGATAAGCAGACACTCCACGTTAAAAATGGTATTCAGCTGCGTCCGCTTAGACTGGAAGATGACTGAAGATGAAAAAATTTGGAAAATCCAAAAGTGCACGCGTCATAATCTCATTCAATTCTATAAAAAATAACAAAAACCGAGTGAAATGGCCAGTCGTTTTTTTATATTACTAATTACAATTAAACTATATTGAATTAGACCGTGATTTTCTAAAGGACTTAGTTTTCGATAATACTGAAAAGCGTTTAAAAATAAAAACTTTTATACAAAAAAAAAACAACCGACTTCCAAAAAATACACTAAAAAACGTGAAAAATTACTTTAGTTTCGGAAGTCGGTGTCTTTGGTTGTGTATTTTAGTTTTTGGCCACCGACTTCCGAAATTAAAGTTATTTTTCACGTTTTTACTGTATTTTTTGAAAAAACACAAAAAAATTGTCGGACGTCGAAAGTCGGAGTCGGAAGTCGGTTGTTTTTGTTTTTGTAAAAAAGTTTTTATTTTTCACTTTTTGTTGTGGTACCTACCCCACATACATTCGTATACCACTACTTGATATGTAAATAACCGTGACAGGAAATTATTATAACATCACCAATATAAACTAAGTGGAAAAAATACGCATTATTAGGGATAACTCAAAAACTACTGGTCAGTACTTGATCAAATTTAAATGGGACCACATGTGAAGCACCAGCTTTCAAATAAAAAAGAATCATCCAAATCGGTCCATTCAGAAAAAAAAAAATACAGTCGAATTGAGAACCTCCTCCTTTTTTGAAGTCGGTTAAGAAAATGGACTCGATTAGTTAAGTTTTTCGGGACTTATCGTGACCACGCCTGGATCCATACATACAAACACACGGACGTCCACAGAATATTTTTTTTAAACATTTTTTCCATTATTTTAAATAGCAAAATGCCTTTTGAAAATAACATGAGTGTTGAAACTGGTGTTTTTTCTTGACGTTTGTGTGTGAATATTATTCTACAAGTGCGATATGAAGTAAATAGAGACATTTTTAGCTCAACGAATTACTTGTTCTTTGTAAGGCGAGAGTAGAGCACTACCTCGCGCGCTTCGCTTATGAGGCGGACAAAAGGCTCGGCAATTGATGACGAGTTTCCAAAGGCATGTATTTAACGCGGCGACAAATTAATCTGTATTTGGGATTAAAAAATAATTAAAGCCGGTAGCAAAAATAGTAGGTTGGCAGCTACAGCAAAGGATGATTTTAAGTAGAAAATAGCAGCTTAATAAGCAGGTGTTAGCTTTGTTTTAATTTAAACTAGCATCAAGTTTTTGTTTTGGCGAGGCCTCCTATTTTTGAATGGCAATAAAAAATTACTAAGGTGCAGTCAATGGAGCCCCGCACAGCGGGGCTCCTACTTCTGGGAGGTTTAAAAAAAAGATACCGAGTCGGGGTGCCCGAAAAAAGTCCCGAGCTCGCTTCGCTCGCTCTTGCATCCTATCCCACTGTGAATATTCGCCATATCATTATTTATACATGTACCTCGCATAAGATTTCTAAAAGCAAATATTTATTCTCCCTTTAAGATGTTAGTCGTGAAAGTAGTCGTCGAAAAACGTGAGATTAATAAGTGAAAAGAATATAAAACTTACTGTCTCTAGCCTTAGTGCCATCCTTCCAATACAAACCAGTGGTAGGGCTCATCACTACATTTCTGAAAAGAAAGAAAATACTTTGAAGAAACGTGTGGGGAGCATAATATCAGCCTGCCAGCCTGTGTGACTTTCCTATACATTTCGTTAAGCTCCTTAAATTTTGAG
Organism: Dryobotodes eremita; assembly: GCA_917490735.1. NCBI lineage: Eukaryota > Metazoa > Arthropoda > Insecta > Lepidoptera > Noctuidae > Dryobotodes > Dryobotodes eremita. The sequence goes on along the minus strand of OU823269.1, from coordinate 10,310,100 downwards.
TATCGTTAAGCTCCTTAAGTTTTGAGTATCGTTAAGCTCCTTAAGTTTTGAATTTTATAAATACATTGACATGAATATTCACTTTGTAAAATAATATATTATTTTAATTATTGTGAATGTAGAGACTATGTGGGTCATTGTTTATTTTTTCTTCTCAATTAGTTTTAATCATTGTCTGGCAGTTTGAGTAATTTATGCGGCCGACCCAAATGTCCTTTCTTTGATATTGTTCGTCGAAAGGTTGAGCTCCTTAAGTTTTGAGTTGAGCTGCATGATTACTGACAAATGCTTGCACTGACTGGACAGATCCACTCATTCTGTGTAGTTTTTCCTCAAAAGACCATTTCAGACATAAATCTACATGGTCTTCACATGATCTGACCAAGATTACTTCTGGACTTTAAAAGAGACTGTGACCTCTGAGTTTGTTTCGGCCTTTCTTCTCAAAGTTGTCTGATAGGAAACGCCGACCTCATCTAGTTTAAAAAATATGATCGACGTGTAACAGTGTTTGTACAAACCTACTTACTACAGAAATAAAATAATTTATCATTTATACTGCCTACTACAAGCCCTCTTCACATATAGAGAATTCACATTGGAGTAGGGAAAATACTCGTATATGTAGGCTGGCAGGGACATTGAAGAGCAACCTGTTACCGTGAATTCAGTGCCTACATGATTCTGAACTCCCGTGCGCTGAAACTTTTCATAGATTATAAAAATATAATTGCTGTTTCATACATTTTGACCGCGTAGTTTAAAATGACGTTTGTTTACACTTTATCATGAAATAGCCGATTTTTTTTTTGATAACTGTCGAAGTATTTCTACTCTACGTGTAGAATCATGTGCTGAGTTTATGGTTGCAGTTTGCGAGTCGATGTCCCTGCCACCCTGTAGAGAACATGGTGTCGCCAGCGTCGTCGACAGCAGGCTTAGCACGAGCACCGTTTTGTCGACGGAAGACTAAACAAAAAATGACTTTCCGTGTTCACGTTTTTCTTTTATTTTGCTTATATCTCAAAAATGGTGTGTCCTATAGCAAAAACAATGAAAGTTTCGACCCCTTTTATGGAACCCTTAAACCCCCAAAACTCAACATGAAGGTAATAATTTTTCACATTTTCTATTCCAAAAGAGAAAAATTCCATTTTTCCATTCCATTTTTATACTTTGTGGCCGTCGAGTAAAAAGTTTTCTACTGTCTTTAGCATGGCGATTACAAAATCAAATTGTCTTCACTACCTTAGACAACTGTTAGTTGTCAGTGTGATTTTGACAGTTTGGGATAGAAAACTTTCTGTTGAATGGTTGAAATAGTCTACATATACAAGGACTTCTACAACGATCGGTAGAAACGAAAGACAAAATGACAGATTGTAGAAGGATTTTTACGGTGCGATGTCATAAATGGAGAAACGAAATGTCACTTTGTATAGAAATAGCTATGTCTTGTCTTCCAAGAAATAGAAAGCGTCATGCTAAGCCTGCAGCGTGTATTTTTCGCATTTATATTATTTCATCAATAAAAAAATTTGTACAAATATCATGGATGAAAAGTAGCCTATGTCCTTCTCCAAGTTCCAGGCTACCTACTATAATGATCGGTTCAGTGGTTTAGGAGTGAAAAGGTTACAGACAAACAGACAGTCACTTATGAATTTATTATATTATTAGCTCATCACTTGCCTAGCCTTTTCGTAACTATGTTCAGGTCTGCTTCCAGTCTGACCGGATGCAGCTGAATACCAGTATTTTACTTAGAGCGACTGCCTATCTGACCCCCACAACCCATGCAGTTACTGGGTAATACGATACCCCTTGGTAAGACTGGTTGTCAGACTTCCAGGCTTCTGACTACCCGTAACGACTGTCAAAGATCCACGAATGACAGCCGGGACCGACGGTTTAACTGCTTTCCGAGGCACGGAGGGGTCTTGGTATGTAAAGATGATCACCCATCCACGGACCAACCGCGGCAAGCGTAGCTTAACCTGATTGGCGACCCGTGCGGCTGTTATAACTTAGCCACAAGCCCCTGATATAATAATATTAGTGGGTATAAAGTATAAAATTAATAAATTAAAAAAAATGCATTAGTTTACCTATTTTAACAATGTTTCTAAGAAAAAGTAAAAAAAAAACTGGATGGATTGTTAAATTGTAGCTACCTGGTATTGTTGACTAGTTCACAGTCAGTGCAACAGACGATGGTCACGTCACCTTTTTTGGAACATACCTGAAATAATGGTAAAATACATAGGTAGATATCGTAGTAAAATAGTTTCAAGGTATTAAAATTTTTGTAGTATTTAAATGCAAATCAAAAAAAAAAAAACTTTTTTTATCCAAAAATAATCCGAATTCCAATCAAAATTACTGATTGCACAGCAAAATACGCAACTCAAAATATAACTAAATAAGCAACAATTTATATTCGTGGCGCACCGCTATCTACTAGGCGAAGCCTCCTATTTCTGAATGGCAATAATAATAAGAAATTTTATAAAAAAAAAACAAAATAACCACGATGGGGATAGCCATCCCCTTCTAATCTAACCTGTCCGAGTCGGGGTGCCCCAAGTCCCGAGCTCGCTTCGCTCGCTCTTGCATCCTTAATTCTCCTAGTACAGTAATATTGCATTTTGTACCGATCCCGAGTTGAGTATTATGTATGTACGCTCTGGTTAATTTGCTGAGCAGTCAGTATTTCAATGATAGAAATAAATTGTTAGGTGAATATTTATTTGATGTGCTATTAATAAATTTGCGGCTCAGTATCAGGTTGTATGAAATAATAATCAATACCAGCCTATTATGACAATAACAGACTGGTATTATTTTGCTGCAGGACCAAGGCCTCTTCTCATACGGAGAAGGCACGAGCATTGATCACCACGCTTGCTCAAGACGGTTTAGCGATTCCAGACTTATATATGACGGAGGAGGTACGTCTGTCTCGTTATTATGAGCTATATTTTAACTACTGTGGGCGTACTATAGGTAATGTTGGTTATTGCGCAATAGAAAACTGTTTACAGTTCAAATCAAATTATAATTTAGGAACAAATTAATCACAATAGCGAATCACACACTGTAGGTACACGACACAACTACACGGAACGCGCGACAGTTTCTAAACGTGTTCACTGCTTAGCCGCCAACAACAAACTCTTCTTTTACTCTGGTCAAGCGTTGTTATAGACTCTGTCGAGCGCCACCTGTTGGCGCTGGCGTCCCGATTAGTCAAAGTCAAACGATTGATTTAATGTATTTCCGACATATACATATATATATATTTTTTTTTTCTTTAAATCGTTGCCCCACACTAGGAAGTTCTCCTGTATTGTGGGTGCGATTACAAATATCCAAACTCACATACATAAACAGCCAGACCCGGAACAATTACTTTTAGGTCATACAAATATTTGTTCCGTGCGGGAATCGAACCCGCGACCCGCAGCGCAGCAGTCTATCGCTTAACCACTGCACTAACCGTGCCGTCAAATTCGGCTATAAGTCTGAATTTTTCATAATGTTTTCTTTCACCGTTGTCAATACTGTCCAAGATAAACTCAGAACCAACGGATGAATTTAAAAAGTCAAATTGTAAACTTTTCCTAATTTGAACACACAACCTTGTACACGAGAGGCGAGGCCTTTTAACCAATCAGGTTGTATGTTGATCAAAATATCGTGTATATTATGATGCGAGCGAAGCGAGCTCCGGACTTGGGGCACCCCGACTCTGACAGGTTAGGTTAGAACTGGATGGCTATCCCCTTCGTGGTTCTTTTGTTTTTTATAAAATGTCTTATTATTATTGCCATTCAGATATAGGAGGCGTCGTCTAGTAGATAGCGGTGCGCCACGAATATAAATCATACGTAATCAAAATGTTGTATCAAAATATGATTAATGACAGTAACGAAAGAAAGAAAGAAAGAAAGAAAATACATTTATTTGCGGTAAACATAACGCAAACAAAATACACGCAAACACAAAAAATTACGAGTTGGGTGAAAATATGCGTCACATTCACGCAAAACGACAATCGCTCAGCATAATGCTACGACCCTATTCGAGACAGAGCCCCAGCGCTGGTTTTCAGCGATAGCCGGCGCTGACGTAATGACGTCAACCAGTTCAGCATACGAAAATTAAAAATAAACATTAAAATAAGAAATAAAATAAATACACTATAACCTAGTTCAAAATGTATATAAAAATAATATTTATAAAGTGGTAACATTCCGGGCAACGACTCATGCGCCGCCGGGCTTTAATGAGCTGTCATAAAACGGTTGGTTTGACATTTTGACTATAAAAATATTATAAAACATTATGTAATGAATGTTATAATAGAATTTTATTAAACACCAAAGGATGTATTTGTAACGAACATTTCCTGAAGACTGTACAATTATGAAAAAGAAAGCTTCCCGATGGAAATTGATTAAAGATACGGACGAGACGGGCGCCGTCAGTAGGGACTGGTCATCTCTTAGCTGCCACGGCTTATTTTAATTTAATTTAATATTTGAATTGTTTGTGTCTCTTTATTACGGAAGCGTTTAACGTTCTGCATCGTTCTCACATGCATAATTTCAACATTAATGATATAATCAATATTTTATAACCAGATTTTTATTTGAAAAAGTGTCCGTGGAGTTTCTTGCCCGTTCTTCTCCATAGGTACTACTACGCTTTGGAATGGGCAACTAGCTTCATCTTTCTGACTGACCGACCCCTCGACAGTTCAAAAGTGCTGGTAATTGATTTATTTGAAATAAATGCTTTGTGTTTGAGTTTGAGTTTCATAAAAAATAACACAAAATATTGATTCACGTCACTTACGAGATGTTTATCGCCCCGTGTGTCCAGAGTGGTCAAACACTGCGTCTCTTTCACACATTTCCCTTTGACTCCATCCCACTCGCAGGCAGCTCCTGAAACGATATAAAAAGATTATGATAGGTGACCATCTATTACATATTGAGGCCCCTTTGTGCCTCGGAAAGTACATTAACCGATAGAATCCCGGTGGCCCTCTGTAGGGCCGGGGTGGCGCCACCGGTATGTCGTGGAATAAGACAGTTCGTCAGCCCAAAAAAAAAAAACCCTTACAGTGAAATGCTCAAAGACGATATTAGCCCTCATTTAGAAGCAATAATGATGATTATTTAACCGCACGACCGCGCGACCCTCTAGAGGGCCAGCGGGGCTTGACGGTGGCGCCACCCCGGCCCTACAAAGGGCCACCGAGACTCTATCGGTTAAGCCGTTGGTCCCGGCTGTCATTCGTAGATCTTTGACAGTCGTTACGGGTAGTCAGAAGCCCGAAAGCCTGACAACCAGTCTTACCAAGAGGTATTGTGTAACCCAGTTACTGGGTTGTGGAGGTCAGATAAGCAGTCGCTCCATGTAAAATAGTGCTATTCAGCCGCATCCGGTTAGACTGGAAGCCTATACCAACACAGTTGGCAAAAATGCAAGCAGATTGACTAGCGACCCGCCCCCGCTTCGTAAAGTTTTTAGAACTTGCCAAAACGTCGGAATTTCTTTATCAAACGTGAGTTTAATATCATTGTAATTACAGACATAGACCTTCCGGAATAAATTCTCTAAATTATGGTGAAAACCACATCAAAATCCGTTGAGTAGTTTAGAAGAATCACACAGACACGAAAAGCAACTTAAATTCATAATATCAAAACATAGAGTAGATCATAAAAATTACCTTCTTCCTTGTTAAGATCACATAGTACGCCACTCAAACTGACACACAGACAGAATACAATATATTTATACATGTTTACGAAACACGCGCTTGGTATGAACGCTGAGCTTCGACTCCAAGATATTTACATAGCACATCTTGATATAAACGTTAAATTTTAGGTATAAAACTTGTTTTAAATTAGCCATCTAAATGTATTCCATTAAAAACATATTTTCTAAGGTGACATTTGTCTGTAGATACTACCTAATGTTGTCTTTAAAAGATTGCTTTTAGCGATAAGACCGCCCACTGTGGCACCCTATGTAATATGGCCTATGTAATGTCTAGTCTTTGCCCGCGGCTTCGCTCGCGTTAATTTAGACTTTGACTATAAATTCGGGTTATAATTCAATCATGATTCGAAAGACACGTGGCGCCATCTATTATCATAAGAAGGTTATTGTTGTTTTCCTCGGGAACAGTACTCTTTTGCGGGATGAAAGGTACCCTATGTCCGTTTCTGTGCACCTGACAACGTATATGCAAAATTTCAGGATGATCGGTTCAGTGGTTTAGGCGTGAAAAGGTAACAAACAAACAAACAAACTTACTTTCGCATTTATAATATTAGTTAGGATTAGGATTAGGAAGTTAGGATAGGATAGTTAGGAAGTTAGGAAGTTATGATTTGTATGGTGTACATAATGAAGAGTATTCTATTCTACTTAGAAACTGTCTCATTCCTACGTGAATATCACTTATAGAATTATCATCTGCGTAGTCTTTTCTCAACAGTGTTGGGGCCAGCTTCCAGTCTAACTGAATACAGCTTAATACTATTTTACTTGGAGCGACTGCCTATCTGACCTCCATAACCCAGTTTCTGGATAACACGACACCCTTTGGTCAGACAATGACAGCCGAGACCGACGGCTGCTACTCTCCGAAGCACAGAGCACGGATCAGTCTCGGTATTATTTGCCATTCAATAAGATTACTAAAGTCCAAAACAGGGTCTTAAAGCCGTATGTCGAATGTCATCTGTGAATGTTAGGTGTGGCAAAAGAAGCATGAAAGTAGAATAAATGCTGTGGAAATGCGTTCCTTGCGAAGCATGTGTGGGGTGACTACTATGAATGATAAGCTGAAGAATGATGTGACAAGGCAACGATGTGTTTTAAAAGATGTAGTGACAAAAATTGAAAAGAATATGCTTAGATGGTTTGATCATGTTTAGAGGATGAATGAAAGGCAAATGAATGAAAAGCTATTACAAGGCAAATGTGAGTGGAATTGCCGGGAGGGGACGCCCTAGGAGGAAATATTGGTGATGTTCTTCAGAAAGGTCAGGTGCGTAGTACTCGCAACCGGCGTGCGTATCTGACGAGATGTATAAAGAAAGAAAAGAAAGGCAGAAAAATGCGTTTATTGGCAATGCAGCAACAAGAAACTAAAACACAAACGGAAATCTATTATTATAATCCCAAGCGGGCCTCAGATCAGCATTATGTATGAACGTAAACGAAGCAAAGGGGGTATGTAAGAATCGTAGCAGGTGGCGTTCTGTAGTTTCTGCTTAATCCATGGGTTTTTTTTTTAGAAATGGCAACTCGTAGTTTTCTCTACTGAGGTCTTGGCTACTTAACCGAACTGTCCTGTGGGTGCCTTAATGATTTTACTCAAAAAGCCTCCAGCCAGGAGCGAAATTTAATACTAAAACTCATATTTAAATGACCGCACGCTAAGGGGGTGGGGTACGGACCTCGGCTTAGGGCGTCACTGAGAGAGGGCAGCAAGTGGGGACAGGCTGGATCGAAAGGTTTAATCTATGGGAAGAAGGCGTGAGTTTATGTATGTAAGTAGGTATAGACATATGTGCCAAAAACCATATAGTTAGTCATCTTTACCACGAAGTCTTTGAAAGTAGTTATTGTAAGTTTTTCCTTGTAAAACTAGTTTTAAGATTTATTTAATCATAAAATGGCCGTCGCATAATAATGTTTTAACGTGATTTTGTTTACCTTTTTGTTTCGATACCGAGAAGTTTATTAATAAAGGTAAAAAAATCGTTTGGGTTTTATACTTAATGAAAAAATTAAACGATGCGACCCGTATCGAGGATAACCTACTGCCTTCTGAATCAGGCCCTTGATCCAACCGCCTAACGAGAGCCTGGAGACATGTTGATCGAGGCATCCGTGCATAGTGACCTCTCGCTGCCGGCCGTTTTGAATGCGATGGTCGGCGGTGAGGAGTCCTGGGACGCGGTGGTATCCTTCTGCGAAACAGTCATTTCACAGAAGGAGGCTGCGGAAAGGGAGCGAGAGATCTCATCCTCTCACCCGGCCCGCAGCAGGCGCACCGGGCGTCGGTGGAGAGCGGACAACGCCCTCTTCCAGCTCCCCTAAATGGGTCCAGGGGCGACGGACTCGGGGACGTCCGTCGCCCCCCATACATCAGGACCCGAGGTGGCGGTGCGTAGTGTTCCACGCGCGCCCCTCTTAGACGTCGCGGGGGGAGTCAAACACCTCACTCCCCCCGCTCGACCGGACGGGGCCCGCTGAGGCGGGCCGGCACCGGCCGGGGGTTGCGGAAGATTTGTACGTTCCCGCGACCCCCGGCGTAGGTGTGAGACGGAACACTGGGGTGGTTTTTAGTACTGACTAAAAACCAGGGGTCTGTCAGACTCTTACTGAAGAGTCTGACAGACCCCTCCGCCCCCCCAGAGCGGAGGACATCTATGAGGATTTTCCAAACCGGAACAAAAAAAAAAAAAAGGCATCCGGCCATCAGGCCATCAGACAATCGGCACAATGACAGCCGAGGTCACATTCCACATTTCAATAACCGAGATATTTTATTGTTTCTCCTTGCAGCTTTCAGCGTTCTCGTCATTTGGAATGGTAACATCGATAAAACCATTGTGCGGCGCGCTAATCGATCTATCACCACTATATCAGGTTTAATGGCAACAATAGTCCGGTTAGTAATGATAGACCGATCCCAGTACAACGTGATATGGTCATTTTCGAGAACTGGGTCACACTGGGACATACCTACTTGTAATACGGCACCTCAGAATCCACTAGTTTATATTTCAAAGCAAGTTGCAAATTAATTCTGGATACTTGGTTAAGATAAATAATAAATGATTTTATTTCTGTAAGTCGGTTTGTGCAAACACTTTTACACGTCAACCATATTTTTAAACTAGATCAGGTCGGAGTTTCCTATCTGACTACTCCGAGAAGAAATGCCGAAACAAATTCAGAGGTCACAGTCTCTTTTAAAGTCCAGACATAATCTTGGTCAGATCATGTAAGGACCATGTAGATTAGTACCTGAAATGGTCTTTTGAGGAAAGAACCACAAAGATTGAGTGGACCTGTCCAGTCAGCGCACTAATCGTGCAATATGCCTGTGCAAGTACTCGCCGTTAGCCAGACGAGAACAACCAGAAATAATATGTCTGTTGGACTCACCTGGACGGTGACATGCCCGACACTCGTCAACTATCCCGTCTTTCATAATACAGTCTCTGGTAGTTATTCGTCAAGATAACTTCGTCCATAATTGCACAGAAGAAACCTTCAGTTTCCCCGAAAAGGTCACCAAAACTTAGCCAGGATACGGACGCTAAGAAATCTACACCGGGCTCATTAAGAGCCCGATAGAAGCGTCCGTGAAGCTCCTTGCTTTGCCATACCTCCTTGCGGTCATCAGTAGGTACAACAGGTTTGCTAAGGAACACAATCATCAAATGTTTTTGAAATCCAAGCGTCATTTATCAACATGGATTTGGAAGAAATAGTCAGTATCTACGAACCCATAAAGGCTCCGCCGCAGGCAGTCATGAAGTTTTCATAAGAATTGTTTTACTAGAGTCGCGTGGCGCTGTCGCGTCGCTGCTGTTTGCGGGAGCCATATAAGACGCTAAAGAAAATACCGTAAAAAAAAAGGGTTCAGCCCCTTTGGTGTAACAGACTAATAAATAGAATGTTATACACTATGTTTCATAAACGTCAACAACACTCGAACGAAGCACATCATTGTCTATGTCGTCCTCGTGCAGAGTCACGCTATGAGAAGGCGTTGACGCCATAGTCTAAAAAAACAAGGTCTGGCATTCCGAGAGTGACACATGCTTACGTCACTATCCAGTTGCCACTTTATTGCAACAAAACAAAAAGTATGGAAACATTTTCAGTCACCATTCTGTTAAAAAATATATATAAAATATTTAAATTGTCGTTTCGTTTTTCTAATCAAACGGAACAATTCAATTTAAACATAAACTAACGTAACTGTTAGTTAAAACCTAAGTGTTTTATCGGATTCACACAGCTAATAAAGGCGGTTGGGAAGTTATTATTACACACTACTGGTAACACAGCGGTGATGACGTAAGCTTGTGTCACCCACGTGACCACTGTGTCTCGGAATGCTATACCTGGCGAAGTATATTATTATACTATGGTTGACGCCATGTTTGCGTGTCACCTTGTCGATAATTGGAAAGCGAATAGGGAGCGGGAACGCAAGGGATGCGCGGAGAGTGATAATTTTGTCACGGGCTTGTTCGCGGGTCTGCGGGCGAAAGTGTCGCCAGAGGGTCTAGACAAAGTTTTAGTTTAGTTTTTTTTTTTTATATTCTATTAGCGATGACGCCAGTAGAAAAGCCAAAAAAATTATGGGTTGACATAAGCTTTCGAAACGTAACGTGATCATAGGTCAACGAAAAGAAATTAGATATACAATGTCATTCGTTTCTATGTAACGAATCGACAGCGTCGAACGATTACCTACTTCCTTAGATATACGTAGCCAAGTGGCACTTTTTGACAAGCGTTATCGCTAGTTTTCGATTCCTAAGATGAAACATTCAAAAACCAAAAAATATAAACCTGCATGGGCACTTATGAAACGTTACAAGATACGCGCAGAGGGCTATAAATAAATAAATAAAATAAATAAAATAAATAAAATAAATAAAATAAATAAAATAAATAAAATAAATAAATAAATAATTCAAAAAAAAAAGAAAATAAGATATATATATATATATATATTTTCTCTCACAATGGTTTTGTAGCACTTAACAGTTTTGAACTTTATAAATTCACATTGTGAGAGCTGTTGCCTGAAGTAGGTTTTAGAAGTTTATTAGTTAATTGTACAAGTAAAATTTAACAACTAGTGATTGGAGTCTCCTTTTAAGCAAAAAAGCCTGTGTTAGGAGACTCCGCTCTTCCAAAACTTAAAATATTAACATAAAATTACTTGTTTTAAGTGTTATAAAAACAGGCGATTTCAAATAAAAAGAGAAAATTAAAACTAGACAAGAAGCATGCAAATGTGTGAGTGAGAGTAGGGGTGTGTGAATGTGAGTATGAGGGTTGTGAATATGACTATGACTATGAAGGTGTGTAAATGTGAAAATGGGGGTGTGTGAGTGTGAATACTAAGGAGTGTTACTGTGAGTATAAAGGTGTGTAAATGTGAATTTGAATGTTGAATGTGAGCATCGGTGTGTATGAAAGTTAAGTGATAGTGTGAGGGTTTGTTAAATTTAATGTAAAATACAGCGTGAGTGTAACTGGCAATGAATGAATCAGACTGTATACGACAAGTACGAAAGATGAGATGAGATACATAATCCACAGACCGGTACAAAGTGACAAAACAGACACGGTGTCAAGAGTCACTTGTCCGCGCTAGCTCTTAGAAAACCCTAGCTTCATTGACCTTTTATTTCTATACATTGACATTGATGAATTTTATAAATACATTGACATGAATATTGACTTTGTAAAATAGTATAATATTATTTTAATTATTTTGAATGTAAAGACTGTGTGGGTCATTGTTTTTTTTTTCTTCTCAATTAGTTTTAATCATTGTCTGGCAGTTTGAGTTATTTATGCGGCCTACCCAAATGTCCTTTCTTTGGTATTGTTCGTCGAATCGTTGAGCTCCTTAAGTTTTGAGTTGAGCTGCACGATTACTGACAAATGCGTGCATTGACTGGACAGGTCCACTCATTATGTGTGGTTTTTCCTCAAAAGACTATTTTAGACACAAATCTACATGGTCTTCACATGTTCTGACCAAGATTATGTCTGGACTTTAAAAGAGACTGTGACCTCTGAGTTTATTTCGGCCTTTCTTCTCAGAGTAGTCAGATAGGAAACGCCGACCTCATCTAGTTTTAAAATATGTTTGACGTATAAAAGTGTTTGTACAAACCTACTTACAGAAATAAAATCATTTATCATTTATATCTAACTAATAGGAATCGCTCAATATAATTATTTAAAAACTTGTTTATCACCAGCATAACGTAAACAAATAAGTCTCGGAGGCGTTTCTTTATTAAATTAATATCTACATCGCTATTTGTAAACATTAGCTAATAATTACTTATACAGAGTGTATAAAAAACTCGGGCAACATAAATTAATTATTACTTTGAATAAAATATGTAACGTTTTATTTTATACTAGCGACCCGCCCCGGCTTCGCCCGGGTAGCAAAGCATAATATAATATAGCCTATGTCATCCGGAGATAGTGTAGCTTCCCAACAGTGAAAGAATTTTTGAAATCGATTCAGTAATTTCGGAGCCTATTCAATACAAACAAACAATCATATCTTTTCTCTTTATAATATTATTTCACTGTATTTCGTTTATTACAAAATAAATTTAGGTTATACCTTAGCCTCAGTAACACGTGGTGGTTATGCTATTAAATTGTAGCTTATATGAAACGTTTGTATTTTTAACATAGCGCCATCTATTGAATACTTACTCAATCCAGTCAACAGATATCGCCATCTGTTAGAATCGTTTAGAGCTAACAGATAATTGTGACTGTCAAATAATAGACAAATAATTTGCAATAAAATAATATTGCGACTATAAATTGAGATGTAAGCTACCCTATCTTTCAAATTGGATCAAATTGCACACGGTGTGCAAATCAAATTTAAAATCGGTTCAGTAGTTTAGGAGTCCACCGCGGACAAACAACGTGACACGCAATTTTTATATATATAAAGATTTGCACGCCGAAATTAAAGGCAGAATATGAGAACAATTTTTGCATTTTACCAACCTTCTGTACCTTATTTATGCATATAAATGATTTTTGATTTGATTTAAACCCAAACAGCAGAAAAATTGATACGTGCATAAATTGATATTATAAAGCATTCATTTTACATTAAAAAGACAGTTTTTTTTAAATTATATAAGGGTTTTTTACAAGTACTTACCTTGGTAAGTATCGTGCCTGTTCTTAAATAGGTAGGTTACTTTCCTACCTTTTTCCAGGGATATAATTAGAACATAAGCTTGTAAAATAATAATAAATAGGTAAGTAGATAACCGAAAGAACTTTGTTCTATTCGTTTAGATTACGATTACCTCATGCTACGGCTACATTGTCGTGAATCGCGATAAAGCGATCTACACTTCGCGCGCACTCTGTTTACAGCGAGACGTCGAGCGGTGTGCGAGAGAGAGCGCGTGAAGTGTATGTAGCCGTAGCATTAGAACTAAACTCAAAACACAGACAAGTTATATTTAGTACTAGCTTTTGCCCGCGGCTTCGCTCGCGTTAATTTAGACTTTGACTATAAATTCGGGTTATAATTCAATCATGATTCGAAAGACACGTGGCGCCATCTATTATCATAAGAACGTTATTGTTGTTTTCCTCGGGAACAGTACTTTTTTGCGGGATGAAAGGTACCCTATGTCCGTTTCAATACACCTGACAACATATATGCCAAATTTCAGGATGATCGGTTCAGTGGTTTAGGCGTAAAAAGGTAACAAACAAACTTACTTTCGCATTTATTATTAGTTAGGATTAGGAAGAGTTAGGATTAGGATAGGATGCTACAGTCCGCGAGATCTAAGCTGAGCTTTGCATTTGTGTGAGGTGCGCGTCTCAGGCCGATTGCCAAAAAGCAGTATAAACCGGTTTAAACCAAGCAAAGGACGCGTCGCGTTCATGGCCGGCGTCACACCTACACTACCTCTCTATGTGCACTCACACAAATGCAAAGTTCAGCCTATATCTCGCGGACTGTACGGCTACATTGTCGCGATAACGCGAACTACACTTCGCGTTATCGCGATAATATAGCCGTAGTATTAGAACCTTAACCATCAACCTGAGGAACGAACTTTTTATTGGAATACCAACTCTTCATTAAGTACCTACTTATTCATTTTTTGCAATAAAATTATTCACTTTAATTTCATATCCAACTTATTGGATTTATACATGTTGTCTGGTCTGTTAAATGTTTAGATATAAAAACAAGGTCTAATGATGTATTTGAATATTATAAATTAATTCTAAAAATACAACCTGTATCTTTCAAGAAGATAATATTATAAATGCAACATCATGTTAAATTAATTAGTTCCCGTAGAGGTCCGATATAATGCACATGTGTCGATAAAGTGAAGAATTAATTAAATAATAATGGAAAACAAATTATTTTCATTATTGTTTTTGTTTATAAGTGTTTATTGTGAAGAAGATGATATAAATAAACGAGAATTGTTTAATTTACCTGAAGGTAAATGTAGATTAAAGATTTATATCAGAATAGTTCACTAAAACTAAGTGAGAAATCTTTAAATCAGCTAAGTAATTACGTAACACACTATCAATAACAAAGTGAATCATTTTGAAGCCTATACCAGTTTGTTAACAAAATAAGCAAGCTAAAGGGGTAATGGCCCGACCATATTAGTGGTAAGATCAATTACTGTTGGGGTACACGTGTTCTTGAGTGAAGATCGCGAATCGTCAAATGCCGACGATCTTCGCGAGGTGGCTGGTAGCAGCTGGGTGCAGGGCTTGGAACTGGTACCAAAAGTACAGGTTCTGTACCGGTACTTAGCGGTTCTTGTCATTTCAGTACCTAGGTACCAGTTCCAGACGGGTACCGGTACTCCACTATTGTCACTTTCATTTTGACAGTTCAACAACATTCATTGCGTTATTTACGTTGTTGAGCTGACAGTATTTTCAGACATATGAAGCAATGGATTAGGATTGTTTTTCAAAAACCTTCGGATTGTGATTCAAAGTGTGCGTTAAGCCATTGGGGTGCTGGTCATTGAAGCGATACCCGATCGATTGCCGAATATCAGTGTTCTTAACAGCTTTCATTTGTTTTTCTCAGGATCAAAATGCAAATGGGATGGAGTCGATGGCGTCTGCAAAAGCGTTTACGATTGTGCGTCTGCTATGGGAGATATCAGGAAGAAGAACTATCCTCCGGTAAGTAATTTATAAACGCAATATTGCAATTTGTTCTTAATCTTATATAGTTAACCGCAAAATGTAAAAAGACTAGCCAAAATGTGCTATATTGCAGATAGTTACAGATTTAAAATTTTAAATGTTTATCATCACGCTATGCCTTTATGGAGCTAAGCAGTCAATCAGGACATGTACCTATAGAATGGATTTTTGAGATGGGACAGGTACCTTAACCGTTGTTGCTATAAGAAAACGGTGGAGACTGTATTTAACTTTTTGAAAAAATTTGATTTGCATTCACAGATTTTGAAAAATAAAATACAATCAGCAAGAAAATGGGCAACACTCACAAAAAAAAATTGTTGCCATTCGATCCTGTTTCTTATAAGGATCAAAAACTCTATGGGACCACAGACGTTTGAGTGCTTAAAAAGTCAGAAATCGCAAAAAATATTCCCATACATTTCGTAGAAAAGGAGACTCGAGTGTATTAATTTCTGCTAGTCATATAATAATATGTTTTCAGATTTGCAGTTTCGAGGGTGTTAAACCAATAATATGCTGTGCTGATTGCGAACCAGGACATTTTGTGTGAGTGCAACTATCCTATAGGTACCTACTCATAGTCCAAGAGTTTGAAATGAATTTTGGGAATGATCATTTAAAGGCTCTTCGCAGACAGGCACGACGCGACGTTGCGCCGCGATTCTGGTAGAACAATTTGCATGAGTCTTCATAAGAATTGTTCTACTAGTCACGTCGCGCCTGTCTGCGGGAGCCTTAAATCAAGGTTTCGTTTTCAGGGATTTGGATACAGGTGTTAACTTGGCGTATTACAAAACAGGAGAGAAATCAAGGGACAGTAAGTTTACTTATTAGTGCTGATACTCACCAGCGGCATGCGTCAACGGCATAGGCAACTGCTACCGCCGACAAGTCTACGGTGCCGTTGACGACGTGCCGCTCGTGTATTTGAACACCGTACTCAAGTACACGAGCTACGCGTGTCGACTGCTGCAGTTGCCTCTGCCGTTGACGAGTGCCGCTCGTGTATACGTTCACTTACTTGCCTAAGTGTTATCACTATGCCTGATTTCCTAGAAGAGGTACCTATGCCACTTATATTTAAGTCTCAGAGGTAAACCTATTCCTGCTAGGGTCGCGGGCTTGTTCGAAAGAGTTACCGTGGCCCTGGCGTACAGGCAACTAAAAGAACACGGGTGGGTTTTAGTCAGTAAAGTCTGACACGCCCTCCCGCTCCGCCCAGAGCGGGAGAAGTTATTAGATGACTTCAGACGCAAAAAAAAGGGATTATACTGTAGCAGCATCTACAAACGCCACATGCGAGCTACACGTCACACTGAGGTCACGCAAAATCCTGCATCGCGCAAGCAGAGTTTACCGCGTAACTAGCATATACATATACAACATCCCGACATCAAACGTCGCCCACCAGACACAACACCCGTCTGGTCGGAGGATCCTCCCTTTTCAATAGAGTATGAGTGAGCTTTACACCCTGTTCCTCATACCTCTATAGTACCTATTGATTGCCATTAACTATATACAAATCTACAGTTAGGCAGTCGCTCCATGTAAAATACTGGTACTCAGCTGCATCCGGTTAGATTGGAAGCCGACCCTAACATAGCTGAAAAAGCTAGGCCAATTTAACCCGGTACAAATCTAAATTCTCGAATTTTCTAAAGGAAATAGGTAGGTACCAAATAACGTATTATAGGTACCTACTGACCCGAAGGATCTAATCTGGGACGCTCAGCACTTTCGCCACTGAACTAACAAATAATTATCAATTCAGAATGCCTAGAATACTTTCGAAAGCTGAACTACCCCTGCCAAGGACAATCAGAGGTCTCCGTATTGAAACACAAGCACCCTGAGAAGAACTGCTACGCTATTGAGGTGACACTTCATATCATCTCCGGCGGAAGAAATGCTGGAAGAGACCAGTTTCCTCATATGGTAAGATATTATCAAGAATCATCTTCATCTTCTGAACTCGGCCGAAATGATTTATCGGTCTCTTACCCTCCCACTGCGGGGAAAAGGCCTCTTCTCATAAAGAGAAGGAACAAGATTTAGTCTCCACACTTACTCATTGCGTGTAGGCGATTTCAGACTATTAAGTCCAGGTTTCCTCACGACGTTCCCGTTGATGCCCTCACCGAAACTCAGTGGTGCCTTTGGTACCTCACCACCATCAAAGAACTGACTTATGTTGCCTGCAATTTCAAACTGCGCCTTACGGATTTTAAGAGCAACGTGTTGTTTATACTATTGCTATCATTATTTTGACAGGCGAAATATTTATAATGGTTGTTATTATCATTAAATTGTATGTTACAGGCGTTATTGGGTTATGGCAAAGACATGAAGACAGCTCAGTGGCTGTGTGGAGGCTCTGTCATCAGCGAGAAGTACATTCTCACTGCCGGTCACTGCATATCAAGTCCTGCTGTGTAAGTACGGACACGGAAGTTTGAGAAGAAAACTTGAACTATTGACGATTCACACCTAACAAATAAGATGAAAGTGCATGCGTGCAGTTAATGTCCGTAAAAATTATAATTATTTCGCCCTTCCTTAAGAATTCAAGCCAAAAATACTCTGCATAAAAGTTCGAATTTTTCACGGAATCAGCAACGATCCATCCAATTATTTGCTTATTTTTTCAGGGGTCCTGTAAAGTACGTCGCTCTGGGTATTCTAAAACGCTCGGACCCTCCTGAGTTATGGCAGAAATACAACGTGAAGAGGATCGTCAGTCACCCGGAGTACCAGCCACCTTCCAAGTACAATGACATCGCACTGCTTGAAACTGATACCGAGTACGTAGGTATTCTGTCTTTCGCAACGGCGTACAAACGAGATCCCAGAAGCAGACCTGTAATCTGCTGAGAACACCTACTGTTTAGATTTATTCGGTAGAGTCCGTCACAAATAACCCTCCTTCCCTAGACCCTGGGCAAAGTCTTCGCACAAAAAATGGCAGGATAGCCATTAACGAAACGATCATGAATGATTTTACTTTCCAGAATATCATTTAACGTTCACGTGCTGCCCGCTTGCCTTCATTTGGAAGAGGTTTCGGATCAAGCAGCTGATGCGACTGGATGGGGCGCGCTGGGTCATCGCAGGAAGTTAGCAGAAACTTTGCAAACTGTAAGCATTTTAAAACTAAACTATTATAATAATAACCTTTATGACGTGCGTGTGACAAAGACATGCTTTCAATTTAAGATAAGGTAGGAAGGCATGGGTTTATTGTTTCAGTAGGTATTATAGTTTTAGTAGGTATATACGAGGGAATCTGAGTACTTAATTCTGTTTCTCAGGTAACGCTAGAACGGTTTGAAGAGGCGGAGTGTCAGCGGGCGTACCCTAAGCACAGACACCTGCGCCAAGGATACAACCATACCACCCAGATGTGCTACGGACATCGGGAAGACCCTAAGGATACTTGTGAGGTACTGTTGAGTCTGATATGATATCGTCGAGCTCCTTAAATTCTCAGTTGAGCTGCACGGTTGCTGACGAATGTATAGAGGTATGAGGAACAGGATGTAAAGTTCATTCATACTCTATGGAAAAGGGAGGATCCTCTGACCAGACGGGTGTCGTGTCTGGTGGGCATCTGCCCGACGATTAATGTCGGGACGTTGTATATATGCTAGTTGCGCGGTAAACTCTGCTTGCGCGATGCAGGATTTTGCGTGACGTCAGTGTGACGTGTAGCTCGCATGTGGCGTTTGTAGAGGCCTCTACAAATGCGTGCACTGACTGGACAGGTCCACTCAATCTTTGTGGTTCTTTCCTCAAAAGACCATTTCAGACACTAATCTACATGGTCTTCACAGGATCTAACCAAGATTATGTCTGGACTTTAAAAGAGACTGTGACCTCTGTGACTGTGAGAAGAGTTTGTTGGCCTTTCTCCTGATTCGTCAGATAGGAAACGCCCACCTCATCTTGTTTAAAAAATATGATTGACGTGTAAAAGTGTTTTTACAAACCTACTTACAGAAATAAAATCATTTATCATTTATATTGGCTCACTGCATGGCAAGGACCTCATTTTATCATTGAAGGAATGTCCTTGCTTACTAGTAAGTGGGCATGGAGAGGCTGATGAGTCTCGAAATCCTGACTTATATAAGATTGTGACAGTCAGATGGTAGGTACCTAAGTTGCACAATGCTTGTATGAGATCCCTACACCCAGCTTCACATATTTTCTTCAAACATATCTAAGAACCAGAAATCCATTAAAATAACCTTCGTTTGGGAGATACGACACGATTTATATTTTATTGAGTACCTGTTACTTGTTGACAGGCCTATACTGTCCTCACATACTTATCAACCATAATTTGAAACATTGTAAAAGCCCCTCATTTTTAAATGAATAACCGTGGAGTTTCTTGCCGGCTCTTCTCCATAGGTAATAACCAATTGGAACCGTGCACCTAGCTTCTGACGTTTCATAAGTGCCCATGTAGGTTTACATGAAATAAATTATTTTGTTTTGATGTCACAGGCAGACAAACTTATAACCCTTCTTTTTTATCCAAATCCTGGTTTTATTTGGTCTGCAAACATAATATAGGTACCAACACACGGCTACATATCAAGCTATACATTTCCAGAATAAGCTAAGCTCTCATTATACGGAAATCCTACACAATACGAAATAAGCATAAACTAGAAATATATAGCTGTGTTTACCTATTGTATTGGAAACCTACAGTAACAGACGTCTTTCTTCTCAGGGTGACAGCGGTGGTCCCCTGCAATCAACGGGACATCTCTCAGACTGCCTCTTCACGATCCTGGGTGTGACGTCATACGGAAGGTCCTGTGGCTTCGCTGGAGGCTCCGGCATGTACACCAGGGTCTACCACTACGTGCCCTGGATTGAAAGCATCGTTTGGCCTTGAGGAATGAATACTGGTGCCGATTCTGTTTTGCAACAAACACATGTATGTCATTGCTGTCTTTGTATGTCTGATAAAACTAGAAAGGGTCAAAGACCTGGCGAAACGCGGATTTCAAATGGCAAACGAATATCAACATTCGAGCTAGTAGGAATAAAGTCGAAAATAAATAAACTTCCTAAGACGCGCATCAAAGTAGAAATGAAATGAAATGTTTTATTTCTACAAGTAGATCTTCTAAGACTTTTACAAGTACATTTTTGGTCAATATTTAAAATCTAGAAGACTAACCAGAAGTGCGCATCTTTGGTTAATTATTTTCAACTTTATTTCGACTGGTGCAAGGTTGATATTTGTTTAACAATGAAAACCACGCTGCGCTGCACTTCGCCAGGTCTGTGCTGACCCCACATCGTAGTCAAAGTGTCGAGCTGTCCTTGCGCTGTAGTTTAATCAAAGACAGTACTAGTACTTCTTATTCAGATTTTTTTACTGTGTGAGATACAGTATTTTTATCTCACGAAGCGACGCGCGCTTTACTTGTGGTTACCAAGTGTACAACTATGCTGTAAATGTGCGTGTGAGCGCAGGAGCTCTCGGTACCGTCTGAGACAATGGCGAAGTCGGAAGTTTGTGTGTGCTGTGTTATCTGCTGACGCTACTCTTGATTACCACAAGTAAAGCGCGAGTCGCTTCGTGAGATAAAAATACTATACAACAATTAGGGTTCAAAGCAGCTTGAATGTCTGCACTCCTTGAATGAAATGATTTTGTTTCATTTATTTATATACAATAAAACACATAAATTACAAAGTGTATTTCCTTTATATCTCAAAAAAATTTAACAATAATTTAGTCACTTTTAATTGACAAAAATTAACATTAAAAAGATGGTTATGGCTATTTTGTTAAAACTAAAAAAAAAAATATAAAATAAAATTTTACACAATACTGTGGTAATCTCTCAAATTATGTTTACATATTAAAAAATGCTTTAATTAGGTTACATTTATTTTATGTTCAATATTTACAAATTAATAAATTTCTAAAGAAAATTATTATTTAAAAAAATATGTAATTTTTTCGGTCGCTACATAGTTTTCTATGAGTGCCGAAAAATCGCTGGTTTTGATTTTTCAATCATTTTTAGTAACTAATCAGTTTAAGGATTCAATAATTAGGAATTTCAATAAATTATTTGAAATGAATTACAATTATTATTTTGATAAATTAATTGATAAGAATCGAACAGAAATAGAAACGAGTCATCAAATCAATTATTTTAAAAAAAAAACTTATGTCGTAAATAATACGGTCAGCAAAAAAGTAATTCATTTCAAATACAGAAAGTCCTTTTCATCCTTTATTAACTACTAATACATAATTCATGTCTTGTTGAACCTTACATTGCATTTTTTATATAAAAAACTACATTAAATCTCGAAAACAAGCAATGTACATAAAAAGACAGTAAAGTTCGCTTTAAAATCTAAAAAGAACTCTTTACACTTACTACTATCGAAAATAACGCAGGTCTTATTCAAATTAATAATAATAATAATTTAAGAAAAACACGTCCTAATCGTTGTTGCGACTTAAAAGATACAAAATAAAAGATAAAAACTACGTCTTTTTATATGATCAGCCCGAAAGACTAGCGCGTTTAAAAGCGTGGTCAAAAGTCATGCGCTTGCTGACTGTACTTTATTAGGTAAAAATTTCTCCTTTTTTGCAGTCTCTTAAAAAGTATTGTCAACAAAAAAAACTTGTTTACATGCGCTCCTTTGTTTTCGTCTTCATAAAAGCGGAAATATCTTTATGGCCGTCATTAGTGATGGTGAAAATGTATAGGAAAATAAATGAAAATCATTTTACATTAATTCAAACCGTCCTCGGGCATTGTCCGATAAAGTTGTAGGTTTTAACTTTTCTGCTACATACAGATACCCTTTGACAATGTAGCATGAAAGTTAAAAATAGTTATATGATAAAAAAAAGTGGTTTAAAGAATTACCCTCAAGATTGAATTTAAAAAAATATTCAGCTACCCGCAAAATTTGAACACGCTTTTAAAACAGATTGAAAAGATCTCTTTGGTTTTAACAGAAATACAGAAAATTAAATGTTATGGCAGGCAGAACTTGAAGGATAGAATTTGGGTTCCCGTCTTCTCATGACCATAGACAAAGCAGGCAAAGTAAAAAAAAAAAAAACTAGTTATTTTTAGGAGGCAAAGTTGACCAAATAAGTAATTATTTTTTAAAGTAAAAATCTGGTGAAGAGACACTGGCCAGACTGTGTTATGTCTAAAAGACAGAATAGTCATGGCTGTAATAATTTACACTCTGAATTTGATTCAGGTAGTCAATATTATTTTGAAAAACATTAGCGATTTTTTTTTTTTAATTGACTTGTGTGAAAGTCAATAAGAAAAGCTTTTAGATATCTGTCCGCTTTTTTTTAACCTATATTATTTTTTTTACTTTTACAACTGCTTTTGTTTACTGCAATGAGCACAAGACTAGCTAACATAACTGTGTAAATCGATTTTTCGAATGAATGGATCGTAAACAAAGGCAATCGATCCGAACGAAATAATAATCGATCTGGGCCTGCAGTCTCGACATTAGATAGCGACAAAAATCTGTCGCTAAGTCGTATCGATGTCAAATTCCTTTAATAGATTTTCAACTTTATTTCCAAAGCATAAGGTTGAAAATCTATTAAAGAAATTTGACATCGATACGACTTAGCGACAGATTTTTGTCGCTATCTAATGTCGAGACTGCCGGCCCTGGTAAGACTGAAAATCGATCTCAAATTGGGAAATCGACTATAAATTCAATTTTTTTTTTTTATTGAAGCAGAACCCATGCCAAAAAGAGATACGGAAAGTCTTCATAAATTAAGTAGGCACGTTGATTATCCTATGCTGTACATAAAAAAATATTATCTTCCCCTATTTATACATTGTCAGTCGAAAACTAAGCTGACTATCAATATTTATGAAAGTGCGGACCTTATTAATGTTCTGTACAAAATTTACATCGTAAATCGGCGGATATAATGCGTAACACACTAACAATTGCAATGCCTTTCATTTTGACAATTCAACAACATTCATTGCGTTATCAACGTTGTCGAGAAGACGAATTTTCCAAACATATGAAGCAATGAATTAAGAATTACTTTCAAAATCCTTCGAATTGTGAAAGTGTGTTACGCAAGTGGTTTGTAAGACTTTTATAGGTTTTTGAAATAATTTTGCAAATCTGTTTAGTTTTTTGTGAAAGGTGAAGATCATACCTATACTTTTTTTTATAGAACCGCCATTGTGAGCTACATTTAGAACACACCTTTATGGGTACACCTCTGCCTAACGCTTCGGAGAAATAAGGCGTGATATTATGTGTTTTGTCCTTTGTCCTTTGGTAAACTGTTTTATCTTAACTTTGATTTGTCAGGGCGGATAAATCTTGTACGCTTGTAGCAATCAAGCAGATTTTCAATCATGAAGATGATTTATCATTTAAAAAAAATAGTTGCGGTTTCACAAGAATTTGCAAAATTATTTCAATCGGATAAAAATTCATATAACCCATTTGGGTAAGAATTAAGTATCAAACTCTTGAACGAATCGCCAAAAACATAACCACCCGTTATGTTTTGGCGATTCGTTTTTATTCCTTTGATTTTTTTCTGACATCTTTAATAAATGGTGCACATGTATTGAAGTAGGTACCAAGGTACGCAAAAACAGCGTTACCTTTCTTCTTCAATCTACCCATTCATTTTAAAAAAAGAATATCGAACTACCGTGTTTTCGTAATGAAACCAGTATAGGTAACAGCCTGCATTGTATTTACTGGCATATATCAACATCATATCCATTTCTCATTACCCTTTAAATACAAAAAATATAGGTATATAAAAACGCATTAAAGATTTACAAAAAACAATCTTTAAAAAAGACTCGAATAATGTCCGTTAATAGGAACATTTTAGGCCGAATATTTAACTAGTTTCCACACGCCTAGCAACTAGAGATGGGTAACCACCCGGGTTAAAACCTACTAGTGGGTTAAAACCCAGTTATCACCAGTTTTATTCCACCCACTGGGTGTTTTGGCCGGGTGAAAACAAAATATTAAAAAAATTTATATTTAAACATGTAGCACGCCACGGTAGGTGCGCGGGGTGGCAGGACTGAGAGGGAGGGGGAAGGGACCGCGCGCTGGTAGCTCCCGCGCCCTTTTCCCCGCTCAAACCCTCACTCGAGTTTACCTCGCTGGTTAGAGTGCGCGCGTTTTGAGTGAATTTTGTGTTTTTACTTAAGTACCTACGACCCCGAACTGTTATATTGAGATCTGATCCTGCTTTTACCTGAATGACCTTGGCTTGAACACATTGACTACGATTTGCTTAAGCACTGGATTTATCAACACGAGAAAAGAATCTACGGTAAGTAAAAGAAATATTATTGTTTACTAACCTTAATTTATTCTAAAAGAATGTATTCTATATTACAGTAATTTGTTTTATTCTTGTACTTCAAGTGGTAGTAAGTAGTAACGATGTAATATTTTAGTTTTAATGTATTATTTGCTACTTGCCGCTCCGGCTTCGCACGGTATCTATTTACTAATTTGGCATCATTTAGATTTAAAAAGCTTAAAGTAGAGTACTTGTAAGTGTCCACTTGATTTAAAATTAAAGACACATGTACTATTCAATCATTTTGTTAGCGCTATGATATTGATAGTCCAACGTTACGTAATTTATGTTATAGTATAACGAGAAATAGAGTTAAAAAGAGTTAATAAGTGCTTTTAGTACCTACATTGCCTGTCAGTTGCATGAGAAACTAAATTTAGTTAGTAGACAAAAAAAATCCGTATCACACAAAATACAATTGAAATGAAATGGACTTTACTTACGTAATGTACCCATATGTAATGTCCGTCTACCAAACCCTTACATAAATAACTTATTAAACTTCCTTATTTTAGGGCAACATGGTGAGACCAAAAAACCAACAGATATGGAAACATTTTCGAGAAAGTGAGAACAAATCGGCTACATGCAAGTATTGTGAAACAAAATACAAAGTAGCCAATCTGCAAAAAATGGCTAGACATTTACAAAAATGTCCTCATTGCCCTGAAAACTGCAAACAGCAGTTGAGGACCAATATATCGCATAGTTCGTCAGTATCTGCGGTCCGAAACACGATATTGCAACCTAGGGATAAAGAAAATGAGAGACCTGAGTCTGAATTAAGTTTGTCGATTGAGGGCAGTGCATCTTCAGTGAGTCTGACAACGAATGTAAATAAAGAACATTTACATTCATTATTAGCTAAGGCTGTTTATGTATCGGGAACACCCCTTTCAATAGTAGAACACCCCCTCTGGATAAATTTTTTCAATGAACTCCAGCCATTGTACAAATTGCCTACCAGAAAAACTATTTCTACAACCATTTTGGACAAAACATATAGAGAAATGCATCACGAATTAAAAGAAAACATGAAATCGCAAACATGTTTGCACTTAATGCTAGATGGTTGGTCAAATTGTAGGAATGAAGGAATAATTAATATAATAATATCAAAACCAGAACCTGTATTTATTAAAAGTATTGCGACGGCAGAAAATCGTCATACTAGTGATTACATATGTGAACAAATTTTAAATGTATTATCTGAGTATGGAACAAATAAGTTTGCTACGATGATAGGAGATAATGCAAGTAATATGCAGAAAGCTTTTCGTCTCGTAAAAGACGTTCATCCAAGCATAACATATATAAACTGTGCTGCTCACACTTTAAATTTGCTTTGCAAAAATATTATCAGAATTGATGTTATAAATGCTTGTAAGAATATGGCAATTAACATGGTCAAAACTATAAAAAAAAGTCAAGTTTTAACATATTTACTAGCAAAAATTGTAAAGGAAAAAAATGCTGGTGAAACTTTGAAGTTGCCATGCGATACCCGATGGGGCAGTTATTACACCAGCTTTAAAAGTATCGAAAACACTAAGGTAGCCTTGCAGACCTTAGCTGTTCATGAAAAAGCAACACTTTTACCTGCGGAAGAAAAATCAGCGCTGTTGGACGACAATTTTTGGAAAATTATGCGGCAATGCAAACTTATTATGGAACCTATTTCTGATGCAATATTTCAATTAGAAGGAAATGAAAAAAATATTCATAAGGTATTTTTGACATTAAAAAATATGAAATCGAAGTTACTTTTTAGTTTACCGGATGTCACAATAATAGAAAACGACAAAAAAGATGAAATATTAATGAATGTCGACCAAAGAATCAAAATGTGTTTGAAACCGATTCACTTTGCAGCGTACTTATTAGACCCCACAGACCAAGGATCTGAACTTGACGAAAGTCAAGAAGTCGACGCTATGGAGTACATATGCGAAGTAGGACAAAGTATCGGATTAAATGTCATGACAAACTTGGCATCTTATAGAGCAAGAGATGGTTTTTGGAGTCGAAGATTTCTGTGGGCTAACATCAACGATGTAAGCGCATCAATCTGGTGGAAAGGAATATGTGGATCTACTGCATTGAGCAAAGTCGCTGTCCGTATTCTTACAGCACCATGCACTTCTGCTGCTGTAGAGCGGTCTTTTAGTGCTCATAGTAACATACACAGTAAAAAAAGAAATAGACTCACTACGGAAAGGGCAGCAAAACTAACATATATAACATACAATTGGAATTTGTTGCACAAGCACGTGGATGATTTAAGTGATGACACTGAAGACTGCGTGCCTGATTCACCATCAACACATCTGGAATCCCAGAGATATAATATGCAAACCACGCCACCACGTACAAATAGCCCTGAACCATCTACGTCCGGCATCAACAATTTTCAATTTTTTGACTGTAACAGTATTTCCGATTCAAGTGATGATGATCATTGATTGACGACCTACTGATCTGTTGTAATTATTCAAATAAATAATAAATGTATCTGATTTTATATTCAGGCTTTTATTTTTGACGAGCTAGTAGTGAACTCTCCTTCCCACTACTATATAATTAACAATACCCATTTTCACCCAGTAAAACGGGTGAAAATGGGTTAAAACCGGGTTAAAACCCAAATCACCCAGTTTTAACCCAAATGGGAAGAATGGGTTTTAACCCACTACCCACCTCTACTAGCAACGCTAACATTTAAATCTAAAATTGGTGTTACATTTAAGTAGTTTTTTTTTAATAATTTTGGAGGCAATTTTGACTTAGATATTTTTGAACATAGGAGTTATCGGACACTCAAATAAAGGCAACTTTGCCTCTATACATTTGCGACTAAATAGTCGTTTAGGCTCTAAATGTTTAAAAATCACAACAATACCTAAGTAGGGAGTTTTCTTCACTTTTAAGTAACTTTTATGTCTTTGGAAATCAAGTTTACGCTTTATTTTAAGAAGACTTTTGCATTGGAAGTACACATTGAATTTTAGTCTTATCAAATTGATTGCTTTAATATCATTAATTTCCTGGCCTATTTGGTTGGGATAAGCAGGTATACGTTTTTGTTGCGTACATCTCTATGAGACGGATTTACATAATTACATAACGTCACGACCGTAATCCCCGAAGGACTTGGCAGAGGTGTACCTATAGTACACCCACATTTCATCAGTTATGTTTAAGTCCCATGTAATAGAGGGCAAGCCTATTGCCACCAACCGGGCACAAATCCAGACTCCGGGCTGCTACTGAGAAATTCCGGATGGACAAACTCAATAGCACTTCGCCCGACCTGAGAATCGAAACCAGGACGTCATGCTCACCGGTAGTGCTTGCGACCAACCACTAGACCAACAAGGCGTTAATAAACATAATTTATTGTAAGCTTAAAACTTTGTCCCGAGCTGGTGAATCCAGGAAACTCCCAATTTGGGAGACGCTTATATTTGTAGCGGCATCTACAAACGTCACATGCGAGCTACACGTCACACTGACGTCAAACAAAATCCTGCATCGCGCAAGCAGAGTTTACCGCGCAACTAGCATATATACAACATCCCGACATCAGTCGTTGGGAAGTTGCCCACCAGACACGACACCCGTCTGGTCGGAGGATCCTCCCTTTTCTAAGGAGGTACGAGTGAACTTTACACCCTGTTCCTCATACCTCTATATATTCAACAATAGACAAGTAATAATAAAATCTCAAAAATAAAGCGTAAACTCGATACCAAACCCGATCAATACAAACGATTCCTTCTGAAATTTTTAAGTTATCTTTCCAAATAATTACAATTACAAATTGCTTATCAATCTTTGCGAAAGCACCTTAATTTTACTAAGTTCAATTCCTTTTTTATTTACAACCGAAATATTTTTGATTTTATACAATGGTGACATAGTAATTTCAAATTGTTCCTACTGTCCTTTAACCTCTTACTTTGCATCACTGTCAAAATCATAATGATCTTTATCATCGTTATAATAAGGTTGCTGTTAGATTACCTACAATGACAAGTCAAGGATTTTTAATAACATGATCAAAACAGCGGCTGATTCGAACCTACAGCCATTTTCTTTCACTTGTCCAAAAAATCAAAATATTTTATTTCACATAAACCAACATGGGCACTTATGAAACGTCAGAAGCTAAGTGGACGGTTCCAATTGGTTGTTTCCTATGGAGAAGAGCCGGCTAGAAACTCCACGGTTACTCTTTTAAAAATAAGGGTCTTGTTATTTTGGTCATCCGTCCTGATTTACTGGGTGTAATGAACTAGCTGGGTAATTGCGTAACACACTAACAGTAGGAATGGGTTTCAATTTGACAGTTCAACAACATTCATTGCGTTATTTACGTTGTTGAGCAGACAAATTTTTCGAACATATAAAGCAATGGATTAGCAATAGGCTTCAAAATGATTCAGAATGTGATTGATAGTGTGTTATGCAATTAGGGTGAAGTTTTAATTTCAATAATTGGGTATTGACTATGTCAACCATTGTATAAAAAAATGAAACCACAGAAATATACTTAGCTTTAGTCTCTCACAGAGAGACCTGTGTCCCAGCAGTGGGAACAATATAGGCTGATTATGCTACGCTATGAGCCTTGAAGAGGTAGTCAGAGATATACACCTATATTTAAGTTATAAGTCTCATGTAATAGGGGGCAAACATTTTGCCATCAACCTAGCACAAATCTATGCTTCAGACTGCTACTCTACTAGAAGACCAGGGGGCCTAGACAAAATCCCTTTTCTGTAAGCGTTAACGCCAACGGAAAAATCAAATTGTATGGAGTTGACATTTGCTTACCACGTGACATTACGTATCTTTTCCGCAGGTAATGTCATTGCCGTACATTTTGACGTTAGCATCTGGCGTTAACGCTATCAGAAAAGTTTTTGTCTAGGCCTACAGACCAGACCAGTTCCAAAGTCATTAAGCTAAGTATATTTATTAGCTAAAAGTTGAAGGGTGCTACACTTATTCGGGTCAGCACATTCGATTCGCCGATATTTGTTGAACAACAAAGCCGACCCGAAGCTATTACTACACATATTCGGCTAGTGCCGATCGGTAAATTTAGTTTGGCATCTACCCACGCTAAATCATGTTCGGGTCGGCTCTACTCAATTCAAGCTGAGCCAAGCAGCTTTATCTGAAAAATAATATAATATCTACATAATTACAGTACTACTATTTTCTTAATGCCCCTCGGGAATCATCGGATTTCCGAATACAAACGAATGCTAGTTTCCATGTCCATCAATTATTAGATTTATCGTGTATAATAATTTGAATTCAGAACTAAGTACTTTATTGTCGTTTTGTTTTGATTTCCGTAAAAACAAAACAACAATAAAGTACTTAGTTCTGAATTCAAATTATTATACAAGATAAACCTAATAATTGATGTAATTGATGGAGATGGTAATCAGCATTCGTTTGTATTCTGAATTCCGATGATTCGCGAAGATCATTAAGAAAATAGTTGTACTGTATATTTGATTTTGCCGAACTGAGCCGAACCATGCCGAACCGAACAAGGGTGTAGGGTGCAGCACCTCTTATATAAAGTTTCCAAAAATCCTACGCGTATACAAGCCACAATTACGAATTATCGACACAACGCTTAAAATTTGTTTTACTATCTTTCAAATTTCCGAGTTACTGTAAATTTTACAACACGCTTGTCTTCCCAGAAGGGCTAGGCAAAGTTTATTATGTTTAAGTCTATGTAATAGGGCGGCGTGAAAGATTTGAATCGTACATTCGTCCTGCTGTGTCAAAAGATGATCGCGTTTGTTTTGTTTTGACAACCGCACACACACAAACAATGGCACAGTGACCTAACTTGATTGTCATGAACACGCCATTATTATTACTCATGGTCTAAAAAAACAAGGTCTGGCATTCCGGGAGTGACACATGCTTACGTCACTATCCAGTTGCCACTTTATTACAAGACAACATGAATTATGGAACATTTTCAGTCACCATTCGGTTAAAAAATATATATAAAGCATTTAAATTGTCGTTTCATTTTTCTAATCAAACGAAACAATTCAATTTAAACATATACCAACGTAATTGTTAGTTAAAACCTCATTGTTTTATCGGCTTCGCACGGGTAATAAAGGTGGTTGGGGAGTTATTATTACACACTACTGGTAACACAGCGGTGATGACGTAGCCTTGTGTCTCCCACGTGACCACTGTCTCGGAATGCTAATACCTGGCGAAGTATATTATTATACCATGAGCTCACTCATTTCAGTACGGATACTTTTTCACGCGACTCAGTACGTTGAGGACAAATCTAACGATTTAAATCTTTGGGGCGAACATATTGTCTATTCATATTTTCAAGTCAACGTATGACGCACACTTAAATTAACATTGCATTGATTTTCTCAGGCTTAACGCCAAATCGCCGTTCAAATTTAAAATGTTCTATCTAACATTATACTAAAAAGGGCATCCAAAATTTTATCTTATTTACATATTTTTTCTAATTTTAAACCCGCGAACATCGCATTTTTAAGTTTTAATGCTAAGTAGGTTGAAATTAACTGGTGCAATTTTAAGCCGGTGATAATTTTCGTGCATTTTATTGGGTATTTGATTATCAAGGCCCCCTTAAATATTTCTAGTTAAGTAGATCAATACTGGGGATAGTTTAAGGTAATTTCTTTAAATTTTAAATAACCACAGTTATATTCCTCTTTGCTAAGCAGAGACCGAAGAAACGGTAAGTTCTAAGCAACTTGAGATAGGCCTATTTCGAGCAGTTATGATTCCCAGAATCATAAAAATCTCCGTATTTTTACACATAACTCCATAAGTTAAAACATTGCATTATTATGTACTTCAGTCTTCACACGACAATTGAAAACAACGCCATCTCTTACCAACAAACGTAAACTAAACACAATTGAACACAGCGCCATCTATCTTCAGAACCGCCGAACTATTTGGGAGAGTTTGTCTTTTTCACACACGCACAGCTCCTTATATGGAAATCTTTTGTCCTTTTTACGCGTACGTCACCTTTTTGGTATGTTAGGATACCGCCGCGGAATTTGACGGATACTATGCGTGTGTGCGAAGTCTAGTCGTAATGACTAGATGCTAGGCTAGTTCGGGAGGAATGGAGGGTCGAACTGTGTTGTGGCATCGTTGATGTTGGCGGGGGTAGTCGAGTACTTGCCGCTTGTCTTTCTTGCTCTTCTAATTGGACTGTGAATTCTTCTTCCAGTGCCTGTGGATGATGAGAGTAAGATCAGTTGATGTTCAAGGTACAATTTCATTTGTAATTTAAATTATATTAGGGATAATTGTATACCTGACTGGTCAAATTGAATAAAAATGACGTTGTTATATTTATAAGTCGATATTGAGTACTAAATATATGTATATAAGAATGAACAGTTTTGGTATACAATCATCAAATTTTTGAAGAAATCCATTATTTATTTTTATAACAACTATTTTATCCTATAAATTCCTGTAGAAGAGAGATATATTTTTTGTAGACAGTACATGAAGTTTTGAAGTGCACTTTTAATATGAACAGGGCAAAATTCCATGCCAAATATCAAAAACTTAAAAAAATTTAATCTAAATAATCGTGCAAATTCAGTGCGATTTTAAGTGTTTCCTTATGATAATGGGATCCCAACTAAATTTATTTTTAGCTAATCAAATTAATTAATTTCATTCCTTAAAGAAAGAGTTGCACGATTGCTACAGGAGACATGACACGCGGCCATGACAATTTTCGTACTAAAATAAGAAACGTTTTTATTAATGTTGCAATCTCATCTCAACGTCAATCAAAACTAGTCATAAATGTACGTAAATTAGTATATTTTGACAGATCGAGACTGAGGTCAGAATGCGAACGTTTTTAAAGGCTCCTACAAACAGGCGCGACACGCAACGCGAATCGCACGCGAGACGCGGTGACTTTGTGTCGCGTTCGATTCGCGTCTCGTGTCGCGTCTGTTTGAAGGAGCCTTAATAATACGAGAATTGCCTAAATCAAATATCAAGATTATAGTTTCATAAACTGGAAATAGCTAAAAAATCTTACAACTTTCCAAGTCAAGCTAAATCAGTTTTTTTATCGACAAATTCAAGGCGTTCTCCAAGGCTAACTATTAGGACCCTTTATACTTAGATCAGAAAAATCCAAACGTGCCGTGTATCCTGCAGCCGTCGTTATTGTAAAAGTGCTATAAAATATACCACATACCATGCATCCGGCGTCGTCCAGTCCATGTTAGCAGAACCTCACCACCGCCGTTAAAATATCCTGTGTTTTGTATGCTGGTTTTGCTAAAACCTTTTTCTTTGTCAAGAGAGTCTTCATGAAAACTGAGACAGGACTTGGTATACGGTTTAGATAGAAGCCGTCCTCAACATAAGCTGGAGAATTGGCTACTCAGATGATAGGACCAGAGAGCATACTGAGGTATTCTGATTCGATAGAGGAGCTACATTTAAATGTCATCATTAAAACATTGAATATTTATTTGGGTTGTTTTTTATTTTGCAAACCACTAACGATACTTCAATCCATCAATGTTTTTTATTAAACTAAATCTTTAAGAGGTCAACTTCTATATTCTGTTAAAATCTCAGCGTGAAATCTTTAGTGAAGTGGACTATCATTCCACCAGCAGACCTATTTTGTGAAAATCACACCGTGAAAACTTAAGTGAAGTCAATCCATAGCATATTATGGGTGGAATGAGGGCTATCGCGCTTGAATTCGCCGCTAGAGGCGCTAGTGTAGAGTAAGGTCTCTAGATGTCAAAATAAGTACTGAATGTTCACTGTTTGCGGGATTTTTTATCACGGATATTAACGAATGATTCATAATAGCTGTAATGGATGTGCCATTCTTGATTAATTATAGCTTAAAATTTTGAGTAAAAAGTTAGGATCTAATTTGGTAGCACTTGAAGGAAGAATAAGATTTGTCTGCTTTATGCTTGCCAATTTAAGGAACATTAGAATCTAAATATTAATTTGAAGTTTTAAAATGTATTATAATAAACATAATATGAATTTATGGGTACTTAAACATATCCAAAACATCAAATACAAGTACTGCAACAGGACCTTACTCGCCAGTGGCGCCAACTGGTGAGCACAAAAACGATAGCCCCCATGCCAGCTTACTTCACCTAAGTTGTCAAGGTATATTTTTTACAGATTAGATCGGTTGAAGATTCTATGGGAATAACTACTTCACAGGACGTCTCATGACTTACAAAAAAAAAGTTTCAGCAAATAATCAGCAACAATACACAAGGATCGAAGCACATGCTCATGCGTTGCGACTTTTAGTCGCGCGACTGATAGACCGTGTGTTAAATAGGCTGTATGTACATATGTGGGTCTATTCTGTAAAAATCTCCCCGTGAAAACTTAGGTAAAGTGAACTGTCATACCCCTCGATGTTAAGAATTAACACTATTGAGAGTTCACTTCACTTAAGTAAACCTTCACGGTGAGATTTTTAGAGAATAGACCAGCTGTAATTAGGAGTGGAGTCATCTCATATCGATAGTAATTTTAGAAGCTTGGGTAAGCCTAGGTAGATAAGGGTAAATTCAACATTGAAAGTATAAAACGTAGGTTTATTTGAGTTAGCCAACTTTAGAAAAGGTTTGGCAACTTTACCTAGGGTAAATCTTGAGTTAAATCAAGTGTTGCCCGAGTTAAACAAGTTTACCCGAGGTAAACCTAACTTTAAGCTAGTTTTACCCTGGTTAGCCAGAATTACCCTAGTTAGCCAGAATTACCCTAGTTAACCAGAATTACCCTAGTTAACAAACATTACCTAATGACAACCAACGTTTACCCAAGCTTCTGATCACTTGTATATCAATGAATATCACCATTATACCTGCTGTAATCATTTAAAGCAAGCTTTGATATTAATTAGCGTTGTAGCTTTATTATTACTGCTATTTTTTTCCCAAATAATTTACAAAATTCCCCCGCACCGTTTTAGAAAAAATAAAAACATCAGAAACTATGAAACATAACATCTTTATTTACATTATAATTTGCGTAATGTATATGATTTATTTAAATAATTAAATGACCTTTTACAATTACGCGTACAGAATCCGCGTCAAATTAATGCTTTACGCTAGCTTGTACATGTAAGGGATTAATTAGCTTTACAGAAATTATAATTTGATCAAAAAAGAAAAATGTTTAAATTACCCTATTTCGTTGATGAACACAATTATTTTACAAAACATAATTTTGAGTAAAGGCATAACTATTATAAAATATACGTTTAAAAATCGGTCACATAACAGTCAAAATTATTTGACACATGCACAAGTTAAAATTACTTAATTATGTTTTAGCCCACCTTATCGCTGGCGATTTTTTTAACGCGAACTTTTTGACCGTGCTCTGGAATTTCAACTCTCGGGGTGAAACCGAGCGTTGAGAATCCAACTGCGTGCATCCCTAGCGAGTTGAAAAAGTGCACCGTTGGATTTTCAACTCACGCCGCTAAACCGAGCGTTGAAAATCCAGTGCGCGGCAAGAAACATTGCGTTAAAAAAAGCGTCCGTGCGGCATAGGCTTACCTGGGTAAAATCGGGTATCTTATTTGAACATGCAAAAAAAGTACAATAAGCATAAACATACTTTTCTGATATTTTAGCTTTTACCGCGGTAAAAGTAAAAGTGATTCAAACTACAATATGGCTATCCCAAGGCAAGACGCGCTTGAAATTAACAGCAAATATTTTAATTAACAAGTCAAAATGTAAACCCGGATCTCGAGCTCGAAGTGAAACTTCTTTAAAAATTAAGATTAAGAGAGATTTAGTGTGAGAGACAGAGTGAGCTACATCTTTCTTCTCTCTCATGTTACTATATGTTTCTAAACGTGACGAATCCTTAAAATTTCACTCTCAACTCTCGTCCAATTTTCGAATCGCCGCCTAAGAATTTCCACTTCAAAAATGGATCATATTCGACTGTCAATTGCACGTCAGAAGCCGAAAAATTAAAAATTGCAGTTGAAGCTCATTTTAACCCCAATTAATAAAAAAATATCATTTCCGTTAAGGGTTTTAGAATAAAACCTCAGAGCTCTAGAAGCTTATTATAATAATTCTGCTGTCAAATCTTGTCAATTTATTTGACTGCTTAGAAGGCAGTGCTAATAAAATTCGTGGCGGCGAAACCGCGATGAGCGCATAATTTCTGTCACGGATCGCCTTCAAAGCCATCAGTGGACATTAGAGTCGTAGTGCAAGTAAATGTTGACACGTTTGGTTTGTATGGGAAGTGTTGACAATGCCAGCTCTTGTAGCTAGGGTTACCACCCGTACTCTAAAATACACCTACCCGAAAAAGAGGACAATATAGTATTGTCCTCTTTTTCGGGTAGGTGTACTTTATAATTTATGACACCAATAAAGTACGCTAAAATACTCTATTTACGTAACTCTGACTGTTACTCACTTTTTCTTCCATAAGAATGTAAAGTGGAGAGACGAAAGGAACAAAGCTTCCCTAAACGTAATTAAAAACGATCTGATCAAATATTTCAATTTAAAGTTTGATTGCAAAGAGGCTGTAACTATCTTTAAGAAATACAATATTTGTTGAATGTTGCGAAAAGTAACGAAAAGTGTTTTTATTAAAAAAGATAAATAAGTAAAAAATAAATAAGTACTCTTTTTTATGCTAAGTACTTTATTTTCGTTCTACCGAAATGAAAAAATACTTTATTCGTCCCAAACAAAGGTGGCAACCCTACTTGTAGCGGTCGCCGAGGTGTCTCTATGTTTTGAGGTTTTTAGTGTTTAGGTCAACCAAACACGAGATTTGACAGCAGACTTCCTGGTCAGTCTTTCAAAGACCGATGTTCTGGGTAACACAATATTATTTTGTTAGTTAAAAAGATTTGGTATTGAGGCAAAGTTAAAAACTTTCTTTTTGCGACTGTTCCATCACTTTTCAGTTTTTTTGGTAGAATACTAGTTTTCCCTCTTAATACGGTGGGTTTCTATCTATTATTGTCCAAAATTTTTGGTAGGTACTTACAGCGTTTGAACCCGAAAATAAATACAAAATAAAGATTTTATTTTTAAATTTTTCTTTCTTTCTAAAATCCTGAACTGTGCTAACAATATAATAAACATCACGCCGTGTTTCCCCGAAATGTTAGGCAGAGGTGTACCTATAGTACACCCAAATTTCGCCAGTTATGTTTAAGTCCCATGTAACAGGGGGCGAGCCTATTGCCATCAACCGGGCACAAATCCAAACTCCGGGCTGCTACTACAAATAATATCGTTTTTCAGTAACCCCCCCCCCCCCCCCCCATTTTCCGAACAAAACAAAGTGATGAAACAGACAATTAATTAAAACAGTTTTTTTTAATAATAACAATATAATCTAATAATAATAATAAAATATCTTCAAAATAACAAAAAATATTTAAAATTAATTTACAATAAACATTATCAAATGAAGTATTTTGTACAACGAGATAATTGTTAGAAAATTATTTATGAATCGAATTAAACCTTGCAGCTCGACTCTCTTCATTAATCTAAACTCGTTTAAAGTATCATAGGTCTACGACTATAAATTAGCGTTTTGTAGTATTAGGGAATGTTTAAGTTTCGTTCATATGCGTAAAAAAGCTGGCGTTTGTAAAGTCAGGGAAATTAATTGAAAGCAAATTGACTTCTTAAATTATCCGAATATTCAAATAACTGTAATTCTTTGACAGGTGTATGAAATGGCAGAACACGGCAAAATGTCAAGTGTCACAAACGCGACTTGATGGCACTACTACAAAGCGCGGCAGTACAAAACTTAGAAGCTTTGCCTCTTACTCAGTAACACGACGTTCGTGCGAATTCGGAAAAACGAAGATTACCGAAGCGCATAAATTCTTTGGTTTACTGTAGGTGAACTAGAAAAGGTACGTGCTTCGGCAATTTTCGTTTGAATGAGTGGGTAAAGAATAGCTACTCGTTACAAACACCAACCTTTGAACACATTATTCGTCTTTGTTTTATCTATAGTAAAATTTACGCGCGTAAATAATAACTTGATAAGGTCAGCGTAAATCGTATTACGCGGCGCGTAATTATCATTAAAAATTAATCAAAAATTCATTATAACTGCGTTAGTGGCGACGCAATTCGTAAAATCTTTATTTTTTTTTAATTATATTTGCCGATCCCGTAATGGGTAGCATGATAATAATTGTAAAGGATGTATTTTATAAACTTGAATAGTACGATAAGAATTTGCTAAATTTTAAAAACAAAAGAGGTGTATTTCTAAGCACTTTGATAACTGCAGTTTTTTTATCTAGTTTATTTTTTCATGCATGTTTAAAAAAGTATTTTTTATTTAAATTATTTTGTGGTTTATGTAAGTATAATTATAGGTAACCAATATTTTTTATAAAGTACTCCTTAAAATCTTTCATTTGACATCCAACTCGACACGAGAGCAAAAGAGATCAGAGACCCCCACTTTTTTGGATGTAACATCCGTCATATTGATTTTGTTTGTATACAATGTAGCTTATATCTCCCGGTCCATAATAACGAATCGATTGACATCTCATTCATCAAAATCGGATAAGTAGTTTAGGCGCTACGCTGAAACATACGTAAATATAAAAAAACAAACATACATACATACATAAACTGCTAAAAGTATAACCCTTCCTCCATTTGGTTTCGAAAGTCGGGTAAAAAAAAATTCTTATGACTTATTAGCATTATTCAGTTTAAAAAATACACCCTGCTAAAATGTAACAATTAAAAATATCAAATTCAACTTTTTAAATATATTTTATCTAACCTAAGACTTTGGATTGAGGCACATCGAATCTACTCGCTAAGTATTGCAGTATTTTTCGCCAAGATAGCGACTTTAGTTACGCCGAATGCCGACAATGCGTAGCCGACATTTTTGGAAGTATTTTTTTTTTTAATTTTACCGCCGGTATACAAATTATTTATTGCTAAATTACTAAGCTAAAGAATTTTATACAGCGTGTATCAGAAAGATGTGGTCACATTTAAGGGTGTGGTATAAACCATCAAACTCAACGTATTTATTTCAATTAAACCATTTACAGGCACTTTTGAACTGTCAAAGAGTCGGTCAGTAAGTCAGAAAGTTGAAGCTAGTTGCCCATTCCAAAACGTAGATCTCTATGGAGAAGAACGGGCAAGAAACTGCATCAAACTGAATAACTTTCTCCATGTGACCAACATCGTAATCACGAAAAAATTATCAACTGTCCCATACAAAACTTCAATACCAACTCGACTCAAATGTATAGAGGTATGAGGAACAGGGTGTAAAGCTCTCTCATACTCCATAGAAAAGAGAGGATCCTCCGACCAGACGGGTGTCGTGTCTGGTGGGCAACTGCATGACGTTTGATGTCGGGATGTTGTATATATCGCCTCTTTACAAGAACAACGTGATATTTTTTAAACGACAACTTTACAGGAGAGCAATTTTAAATATTTAAGCGTTGATAAATTCTAAAATATTGATAATTTTACCGTCGAAAACAGTTAAATTGTTGCGGTAATTAATGTGCTTTCTGTAAATAAGCAAAAAATTATTCAGTACAATATGAAATAAAAAAAACGTTTTTATGAGATGTCACGTTGCTGTTGTAAAGAAGCGATATGCTAGTTGCGCGGTAAACTCTGCTTGCGCGATGCAGGATTTTGCGTGACGTCAGTGTGACGTGTAGCTCGCATGTGGCGATTTAGATACCGCTACAAATGTATGGGGCGGTTAATATTTTTTTCTCTCGATTATGATGTTGGTCCTATGAAGAGTTGTTCAGTCTGATGGTCTATACCACACCCTTAAATTTGACCACACCTTTCTGATACACGCTGTATAATTATTATCTTTTTAGACCACTATATAGCTATCACCCCCCGCAACGCGTAAAAGCGATTTTTTTTAACATTTTAGAACTATTCTAGGTTTTCTTTTTACTAGAAAGTTATTGACTGACGTTCTACTGTATATTTTTAAAATAAGTTCGATTTTTTAAAGTAAGAGAGATTTGGCGAAAAATTACAGAAGGTAGTTTTCAACTGGAACACAGTTTAGACAAACTTTGCTAATTTCTTATTATAAGTATTAATAATTATTTTAAACGACAACTATAGCAAAAAAAAAACATCATAAAAATGGAAGGACCGACCGCCTGATTATTTTGTTGTAAAATAGACTTTATTACAATAACTCTAAAATGTATATCGCGATGAATTTTATATTATATCCTAATCTATCAATAAATACTAAGGAAGCGAAGCTATTTGGCTAATTGTTGGAAATTGGCTGTAGGTATACCTACTAAATGAGATGGAGGAACCAATTGTTAGCATAGTCATATTTTTATAATACCGTAGGAAGATTGGAAGACTTATTTGTTCCTTTCTGAACTCTTCTTTCTTTTCTGAGCGATTTATTTTTATGTTATTATTTAATGGGAAGTTTTTTTAATACTTTTACCACCTTTTACAAGAAGAGCCTAAACTTTCAACATTTTAAGTTAAATTAAAAAACAAAAATATCAAAGATCTAGCAACTGGTGCCTCCACCCCACGTCTAATGGCAAGTTTGTGACAATAAATGATTATTATAAGGAACGTTTTGTGATTTATATTATGTTGGAGGACTTTTTCTCACTATTGGCAGTATTTTAGAAGCGAATATGACTTTAATTTAAGTAAATTGGAAGATAATGCAGGACTAAGCCCTAGTACACACGGGCGATATTTAACCGCGACGATTTTTTATCCCGCTCTCGATTTTCAACTCTCGGTCGATAAAAATACGCCCGTGCGTACCT
This sequence comes from Dryobotodes eremita, assembly GCA_917490735.1. Lineage (NCBI taxonomy): Eukaryota > Metazoa > Arthropoda > Insecta > Lepidoptera > Noctuidae > Dryobotodes > Dryobotodes eremita. Next base: position 10,269,709 of record OU823269.1, on the reverse strand, counting down.
GGGCTTATAGATCTAATCTCAAAGTTATTAATACACACAATTTATTATTTGTAAAAACAAGTAGTACATATGTTTATGATTTCACCACAGTCGCCATCTTTCTTTTGATGTCAAATCCAAGGTAAAATGGATATGTCTTAGGATTTTATACAATTGTACAAAGTTAATAAAACAAGAGAAACGAAGTATTTTTAGAAAAAGCGAGTTAATAGATTGAAGCATTAACTTAAATTAAAATATAAAGAAATGGTGTCAAAGTGTTTTTACATGTAAGTGAATAAAATAATAAGTATCTCCTCCTTTTCTGAAGTCGGTTAAATAAGAATATCAAAATGGCGATGGTATGCTGAACAATGACAATCCTTAAACTTATCACGTTGATACAGTGTACTTAGTAAAGCGGTTTCTTGAATTACAATTTATTAGTTTAAATAGACCCCCCCCCCCCCTTAAGAATTGACATCAGCCTGTATATCATAGAAAAAAATTATGCTCATTCTTAAAAAACTTACACCTCGGAATTAGGTAACATTTTTGGCATAACGGAAAGGATAAAATTAACATTTATTTACATAAAATGCAAAAACACTTTAAAACGCAAAATAATACTATACAATTTTCAATACATGCCAATTTAGTTTTAAAAAACATGCTTTTTGTAAACAAATTGGATGCGGGAGTGAGTGGTCTTTCAGAACCACGATCTACCGTGGAGCAGCAGCCGCGTCCTGCCATCACCGGAACGACCAGCCCGTCCATGCCCGAGCCACATGAAGAGGCTATGCGCGGCACTTATCGCTATGCGGCAAGCGTCAAAGTGAACTAGGGTCGGTTAATTATTGTGGAGTATGCTATTCATATTTCACAATTAACTTAACAATCCTTACAAGGTTTTTTTAAAATATGTATAACAAAAAACGCCAAGTAAAATTAGCGTATTTGTCCAAAAATCCACACGGCAATGTCATTCGCAACACACATATATGAGCAATCAGTTATAAATATGTAAAAAGTTGAGAATGATGTGTTATTTAATTCTTTGTTGTTACATTTAAGATAGTTGGGAGTAGTCCAAACTAGAAGGCGACATAAGCAGATATTTTGCTCTGTCTCCTTTTATCAAACTAGACAAACTTTTGAATCTTTGCATTGCCTAATCGCTCCAAGTAAAATATCGATACACGCGATTGTAATTGAAATAACTGAAAACCTCTTAAGAGGTCATTGTTCGAATTTATAACCACTATTACCAAACCTGAAATCACGAAAAATAAAATTCAGCTGCCTCATACATTTCATCGATTTATGCGGACATAAATGTATGCAGCCTTAGCCTCATAATAAAAGTTGATCTTAATGATTAATACATTGACCCCTTAAGAGATTTTCAGTTATTCATATCAATTACAAAATGTATGTCGGAAATTGTGGATAAGATCTTTTTGATACAACGCCATCTGTGGCCCGAAAGTGTAACTTCCTTGTTGTACGCCATCTAGAGTGAACTAGAGTACTAATGGTATTTCCCTACTTAGTTTAGACTGAAAACCAGCCTATTTGAACAGAGAGAGTTTAGGACCTTCGCTCCCACATCCAAGAACCGACTAAACATTAGAATCCGGAGGCCCTTCCGTCTTATCACTCAAAATCGACTTGCGAATATTCAAAGTCGACAACTGGCTCACAGGAACTTCAGTGTTCGAATAGCTATTTGACCCCCTAACGGGACCCCAGCGACTAAAATGAGTTTCTAGATCATCATTTGAATCTAGGGTGTAAGTGCTGTCACTTCGGTCACTCCTCATTGTGTTATACGTAGTTTCTAGCGACGGCAGATCAATCATCACAGCTTCTAAAGCCCGATCTTGTTTTAAACTCTGTTGCGAGATGCTGCGTTTCATCGTTTGGCTGGTTCCTGTCTTTAACAAATGTTCTGACATGGACATTCTGTTCAATTTCTTATCTTTTGGACCTTCTATTTCTTCTTTGATCTGTCTGTCGTCGCCGTACGCCATTATTGGTTCTCTCCGCCAGTCATCACTGTTGTTGAAGACTGAGAACCCGGAGATTTTATCAGAGACGAGTTTTAAGTTGGAAGTTGAAGCATAGCGTTGTCCTTTGGTCAATTTGCCCCGTTTTGTGGTGTTATTGGTACTAGCAGCAGCTGATTTTGTCGCTCGACTGGGGCTAATGCTTTTCCTTCTGTCCATACTAGGAGTGTTAGCAGCTGATATGAAGTTCAGACTAGTCCTCGACCTCGATAAGGACCCAATGAACGACGTCCGTTGGTGATAAGTGCTGAGGACGTGTTGTAGAACGTTTTTGGGCCAAGGCACGTTTAGGTATACTCCTCGGTCAGGGATCGGTATCCCGAACTTTTTCTCATGATCATCCAGTTGCTTCTCGAAGGATTTTATGATGGTCTGTTTAGAATTAGGGTGTTATTAAGTGTCTGTGTGTCTGGCTTAGAGACCTAAGACGGCACTGGACGAGTACAAGTACAACGTGTAGTTTTTTATATATATTGTGAGTTCTGAAACGTTTAGCTGTTCTTAATGTTAGATTAGGGGTATTTACGTACCTCCGATTCTTGTCAGTAATACCCGTTTACCTCAACACTAGGCGACACCTAAGTGGATGCATAAATAAATAAACTATGTTGGATTTTTTTACTTTCAGCACTAAACGGAGCGTTAAAAAATCAATAGCACGATTTTATGTAGGCATTCATTTAAGTATAATTTAGTTTTCAAGGACACGGGAATTAGTTACAAAAACCGAATTATGTTAAAAGCGACTTGAATGATTTTTTCCCTGAGTTTCTAGTATCTACATAATATGTTGACGTAAGGAACACGTTCCAGAACTCATGAAAACCTTTGCTGAATAAACCTTCGCCATAACCCACCACCACACATTAGTTTTGAACCAAGCTTTGAACAAAACATGCTTTCTTATATGGTAAAAGGAATGATTTACTAAACAAGAAATCAATTATGTAAATAATAAAAATACATTTAAATGCAGACCTTAATCAAAACCCGGACATGTTTAGATTCCACTACAAAGGGTTCTCGAATGATCATAAATTTTAGTACCAAACTATTTTTTTAATCATGAGATTGTTTTACAAAATCTGCCATGGAATGCTTTTGAAGCAGCATTGTTAGGGTTCCGTGTCAAATTTAAATTGTTTTGATAGTAAATTCGTTCCTTTTCCATATATGAACCATGAACACATGCGTACAATCCACCCAATCATATGCAAGCTGCATACAAAACATGCCTTATAAGAATTTAAAGATTTTCAAATAACATCTGTGCTAACTGTATTGAAATAAATATAATAATTTTAAAATATTGTCTTTAATATTTCTTTGTCCAAAGGAATACCCCAATGATGATAAAAGACATCACACATCGTATGTCTATATTTTGAGCCTATCTGGAAATTATATTTTTGTGCAGTATTCTAGAAAAAGCATTGTTCAAAGTTAAACGTAACGTAGCTTCGTAGATTCCTATGTCCAGGCCCTGCAGTATCGACATTAGATAGCGACAAAAATCTGTCGCTAAGTCGTATCGATGTCAAATTCCTTTAATAGATTTTCAACTTTATTTCCAAAGTATAAGGTTAAAAATCTATTAAAAAAAATTGCCATCGATTAGACTTAACGACCGATTTTTGTCGCTATCTATGTCGAGATTGCCGGCCCAGCTATTAAATAAACATTCTGCAACTAAGCTAAGATTTAAGTAATCATTTCAATACAGTCAGTTTCAAATAACATTCATGCATACATCACGCTAGAATTTAAAGGGGAAAACACAATATATTAAAAAAAAAAAGTCTTCTTCTATATGATCACCACGTTGTTAACTTGGTAACCTAATAAACGGACATAGAACTTTTAAAACCTATGGGATACACACACTTAGGGCCTATGCGCATAACCGCGTTGCAACGCAAGGTGCTTGTCTCCAAACGCCCTTTTTTTCTTTCTTTGAGAAACCTTCAAAAGGCACCCGACTTCCGGGGAGGAAGGTCGGGGAGTGTGGGATTTTTACCTCACTAAAACCACCCCGGTGATCACCATCAGCACGTAGCGGGTCCCGGTTCCTCTTAAAATACAAATTCCGGAACAACCCCCCCCCTCTGTGCAACACCTGTAAGGCACATCTGGGGAGACTGTAAAGGGGCCTCCCTTGAGCCTCGCTATGCACGGCAGCACGTGACCACTGTGCCATCGGTCTCCAAGCGTCCTACAGACAAACTGACGCGAATTTCTGCGTTGCGGCGCCGCAACGCGGTTATGTACTTAGACCCTTAGATATGGAGAGTGGACAGAAGACTGAGTAATTACTTTGCGAGTGATTCAAGTGTTTTAATGCGTGTGAACACATTCAAACACATTGAAAAAGGGGGGGGTAATCAAAAATGCCACCACACATTACTCCCTTACTATCTACTAATACAAGTTGGTTATTCATAAATAAATAAACGTATAAAATCTCTGTCCACGTCCATATAATAAAACACTGGACGGTGTCGCTGTTACAAAACAAGTACACTTACGCTGGTTCATGGCTACACTTCAATGTCGGGACTTAAAGCCGGCGCACATCTGGCGAAGTTCAGCGCAGAGCATTCGTCACTGCCAAGCAAATATCGACCTTGGACCGGTTGAAATAAAGTTGAAAATAAAAAAAAATCCATTAGCTCGAGAGCGCGTCCAGGCGGAAAGAGGTGCCCGACTCAGGTTATTCATTTTTAACTTTATTTTTAGTCGCACAAAGTTGATATTTGTTTGGTAGTGATAACTGCGCCGCACTGCGCCTCGCCAGGTGTGCGCCGGCGCCCTTAGAAAACAAAATGTATCACATAACATAACATCACGCCCGCATACCCCTAAGGGTTAGGCAGAGGTGTACTTATAGTATACCCACATTTCGCCAGTTACATCTATGTCATGTTCACTGAATTTATCGTTTACTTATAATTTGTTAAAACTCTTTTTTTTTAACCAGTCGTACACATACATACTTAAACTCACGCCTTCTTCCCATGGGGGTAGGCAGAAACAACAGAACGCCACCTGCTACGATCCTTACATACTCCTTTTGCCTCGTTTACGTTCATACATCTGGTCACACACGCACACCGGTTGCGAGTACTACGCACCTGACCTTTCTGAAGAACATCACCAATAAGGTCACTATATGTCCTCCTAGGGCGGCCCCTGCCGGCGTTTCCACTCACATATGCCTTATAAATACCTTTTGTTAGTCGCCTTTCATTCATCCTCTCAACATGACCAAACCATCTTACCCAGACCTCTTGTATTTAATTTCCCGAAATAAAGTGAACGCTGATCATAATTGAAATATCATGATTCTCTTAACCCAAAATACAATAATATTTTGATTTATTTTTATTTGAGATGGGTTTGCTCTTGACTCTAGTTCAGGTCAGAGGTCACAAAGTCGACAATGGAGTGAGCTTACCCAGAAGAAGTCTGTTCATTCTCACTTTGAAGAGATTTGGGCGGTATGCGATAGTATTGATTTGTTAAATAATAACAGACGTTAAAATGTAGCCACTCCCCGCCATTCTACATCCCCGACGATCACCCCGTCGTCAAAAACTCCACAAGTACTCACCAGCTTCCTGTCCCCGAGGGTGGCGCGCCACTCCTTCAACTCCTGAGAGTACCTCTCCTCAACGGCCTTCATCTTGTTGCCCTCATGGTTCATCAGGGCTTTCCGCTTCTCATTCTGGTACTGTTCCAACTCGCGGAGTAGGGCCTGCGTGGTGTCAAACAGTTAATTACTCAAAGAACATATTATTGTCTTTGTTTTTAGAGGCCGCCCCAAACCCGGAATTTTTAAATAAAAGGTTAAATAAATACATTTTATTACCGTTTTTTACCCGACTGCCAAGATGGGTTATGTTTACAGAACGTCTAAGGTATTAAGGATGATATAAAAACTTTTTTCCAAAAAACAACCGACTTCCAAAAAAAACACAAATAAACGTGAAAAATAACTTTAATTTCGGAAGTCGATGTCGTCTTTGGTTGTATATTTTCGTTTTTGGGCACCGACTTCCGAAATTAATGTTATTTTTCACGTATTTTAGTGTTTTTTTTTTTGGAAGTCGGTGGTTTTTTTGGAAAAAAAGTTTATATTTTTCACTTTTTAGTTGTGGTACCTACCCCACACACATTCGTATACCACTACTTGATATGTAAATAACCGAGACAGGCAATTATTATAACATCTTCAATATAAACTAAGTGTAAAAAATACGCATTATTAAGGATAACTCAAAAACTACTCGTCAGTATTTGATCAAATTTAAATGGGACCAAATGTGAAGCACCAGCTTTCAAATGAAAAAAGAATTATGCAAATCGGTTCACCCAGAAAAAAGTTCTAAGCTAACACAAATTTAAAAATTTTAAAAAAACAGACGAATTGAGAACCTCCTCCTTTTTTTGAAGTAGGTTAAAAAGACGGAATATTACCTCGCCAGCCGCCTTGAGCTCCTCCCTCGCTTTGGCATGTTTCGTCGCAAGTCGTTGCTGCTCCGCTCTGTAGCGACGTTTCTCGTTTTCTTGGAACTGGACAGACAAATTCAAAATATATATAAATAAAAATATTTATATATTTTATATAATATATTGGTCAATCAGGGGCCATAGTCTTTCCATAGTCCACCTAAGAAGTATCATATGAAATACTCTGAAAAATTCTTAGGTGGAACAAATTTCCAAAGTTTGACGATTGATATGAAATTGGTGATTATTATTGAGTAAATATATCATTCCTACAGTCGCGAATCGCATTTTGATCAACATACGACTTTAAACAGAGCTGCAATTTGCAAAAACCAATGACAATTTGAATTTGGCGGACTACAGCTGAGGATCCACGTTAAGAATAAACCTTTTCGTTTTATGATGTGTTAGAGACATTTAAACCTTAGGATGGTAGAGCACTTACGTAGTCGAATATACAGGGTTAGTTATCAAAGACCTGCAAAATTTTCAGAGACGTTTAAGAATCGATATTTTCAATTTATCAAGAAAAAAAAAATGTTTAATACATTTTCAGTCCCGTCCGCTTCTAAAAACAGAACGTGTGGAAATCAATTCAGTTCAACAACCTAGACCGCACGCGCTCATAAGTACTTGTAACATAATTCGGTAACGCACACACACAAACACGAATCCGTGTGATTGTATTGGTTCCCGTCAGCCGGCCGCACACGGGCCGTGTACGCATCCCTACCTCTCACGCCGCACCACTTTCTTAATGCGCATTACAATACCTGGTTATTGATTTGAATTGTTACTTTAAGTTTCAAATGTGAAATTTGATATTTTCATCGTAGTTATTGTAGTATTTAAAAAATATATAAATTGTAAATATTATCGATCTCTTAAAAGGCAGGTCTTTGAAAACTAACCCTGTATACGACTAATACAACCTGTCCAGAATTGTTTTTATTAGTGTCAACTAATAAAAACAAAATTCTGGACAATCTTCCTATCATTACTATTGTCATGGACAGTTTCCACTAGGGTTGAAATTGAAACGGAACATCGCCTCCATCTCCGTAAACGCGGAACTTCCACAAGAAAACGTACATCCGCAGCCGTCTCCGCAGTTTTTTAAAGGAGTTGTAACGGAGGTTTAATAAAGAAAATTGGTTTCAAAACTAAGTGAAGAACCTTTTAAATGTGGTGGAGATACTTGAACTCAGATGTTTCAAGTTGTTGCTCCCCTGTCACCATCACAGTACCAACCAAGTCACCAGCAGGCAGGAAAACTGTCTGTTAGCAAACTATACAGTTTGCCCTCCTAAATTTCGAGCGCTTTGCTGGTTTGTCGGCACTGCAGCCTCTGTCACATTGGTCCAAGTATTAGCTCACAGTGAGTATCTCTGCTTACCTTCTTGAGCCGATCCCGCTCGTCCTCATGGCTGACGCTGACGGCGCTGATCCGCAGCGACTCGCGGAACATCATCTCGCGCGCTTTCTGTTCCGCTCGAATACGCTTGGGTAAAGATCTCTTTTCTAGCGCCTGGACTTTGGCTAGTTCCTCTTCTTTGCGGGTGTTTTTTCTGTTGACAAAAAGGTCCATTTGAATATCTGGAATTTATGAAGAAATGGAGAATTGCTGAGCAGGTTGGCCATCTGATAACATGTGGTCACCGCCGCCTATCTATCAGCAATACTGTTTAACTCTTTGAGTTCCGAGGTCGCGATATTGAGCGAGACAATAGATGATCATTGTGTCTCGTTATGCGGAATTCAAGACGTTAAAACCGAGTCCGTTGCGAATGCTGTATCCACTGACTGCATCGCGCCTCCAGAAATTCGCAGAACTATAGCCAGCCGCATCGAGAAGGCGAAGCTACAGGATGACTCACGCCACCCAATGCACAACTTTAATCCAGTGCCACAGAGGCCTAAAAGCCACAAAATTTTTCTAGGGTGCTTCAGTCCAGCCGAAAGCAACCCTTACACAGACAGATGTGATCTTTGGCAAGACCTGCTTAAACCTTCTGATTTCTTTATTGAACCATCAGAGGGCCTCCTACCCGGGCACAAGTTACCTTACCCTACTTGAAAACCCTTAACTAGACTTCGTACCCAAGTAGGCCGTAGCAAGGAGAACCTCCACAAGTGAGGATTCAAGTCCGGTTCAAAGCTCCACGCAGTGTCTCCCGACAGACAATGGCTCACCTCCCATCATGCGCCGCATGCCCTTGCACCTCCACACGTGAGGACCTAATGGCTGTGTCAGCGAACGGTATTCACGTTACTGAATTTTGAGCCAGCCAATTTTTTTTTTCTACTCCTTTTATTTTTGCCATCGACACGCTAAGAAAAAGATCAGCAATACCAAAAGCATTGCTTTTGTTATGCCGTCGTGCGTCATTTATAGACCTTTGACAGACTTTTCGAGTAGTTAGAAGCCTGAAAGTCCAGTATTATCAAGGGATATTGTGTTATCAAGTAACAGTAGAAGACAAATTGAGAAATATTGAAGAAAAAGACATGGCTTTTTTTTTGGTAACGGGGTGGTCCTCATGGATTTCCTCCGCCCTGGGTCGGACGGACGGGTCTCTCAGACTCTTACTGACTAAAACCACCCCGTGTTCCCTCGCACACTCGCACCGGGGGCTGCGGCGGCACTTAAGCACAGGAGTGCTTAAGTGCCGCCGCAGCCCCCGGTGCGAGTCGGGGGCTGCGGTGAGGAACCGCAGCCCCCGACTGGTGCCGGCCCGCCTCTGCGGGCACGGTCTGGTCAAGCGGGGGAGTGAGGTGTTTGACTCCCACCGCGACGTCTCTGCGCGCGTGGACCATTACGCGCCGCCACCACGGGTCTTACATGATAGGGGGGAAGCGAACATGCTGCGAACCCCAAATAAATGAAGATGAGGGAAGAGAATGATGATGCTCATGTTACCCAGCAACTAGGTTATGGAGGTCCAATATGCAGTGCTCCATGTAAAATACTGGTATTCAACTGCATTCGTTTGGACTGGAAGCCGATCCTCAGATAATAATGTAAAGCTTACCTCTTGATCTGCTCCAGCTCCTTATCATGCCGCACCAGCATCTGATGTCTCCGCAGCAGGAACTCGTCTTTAAGCTGTCTCTTCGCGAGTTGGTGACGTTCGTGAATTTGTTTCTCTTCTAATTCCCATAGGGCTGCTTCTCGGGTTCGCATTATCTGAGGGGAGGGGCTCAATGTTAGTCAGGTTAAGTTTACTCTTGCTGTAAAAATATCAGGTCGAACAGTGTTGACAACAATTTGGCTTACTTAGAAAATGTATACTTATATACTAATATATGAAGAGTTCGTTTTTTTTGTTTCATCGCGCTAATCTCTGGAACTACCAGTCGGATTTCAAAAAATATTCTCGCGTTTGATAGCCTTAAGGTAGGTCATTAGGAGCCGAGCAAAAAGAAAAAAAGTCAGAAAGAACGCTAAGCGAAAACAAAGTAATAACGCACGCGGGCGATGCGATGCTGTAGGATATACTTTATGTTAAAACGAGAAAACCATGCGGAAAATCGCGGGCAGCAGCTCGTTTGCTAAATAATGTTATATAGTTAACAAATACTTTCTCTCTCCTAACTCACTTATTTTGCTGTGACGGACAGGGTCCATATTTATTTATTTATTTAAACTCCTCGCACATAATAACATACAAAGGCGGATTTAATGCCTTAGGCATTCTCTACCAGTCAACCAAGGGTAGTGTAGAGATAAGATGGCAAGTGCTCTGTTTAACAGGCGCAGGCCATATGATCTAATTATAAGTTTACCACCTAAGAATACCTACATGTGGAATGCAATAAAAGTATTGATTATTGAGAACTATAAATATCATTGAAATAATGGCTGTTTCAGAATGAAGACAGTCTTTCTGACTATAATTTTGTCCAAAAGTTTAATTAGTTGATCAGATCATTTTCTCTATAATGAGGGTTTTCTGAAATGACGTTCAATAGGTGCCAGCATTGAGACGTCAGGTCCGGGCACCTGTCAAAAGTGTCAAAGCACCTATATATATTTTTTTTAGTCGTGACTGAATGATGAACGAATTAATAGAACGAATGATGAACGTTATCACATATTTCATATTCATTGTCGTACTGGAAGACCTCTGGTCAAAGTGGCGCCAACTGGTGGCGTGAATTTTCATGAAAACCCTCATTCGAACGCTTAAATGTGCGATACAACATTACAGAATAATATCAACGGGGTTGCACGGTAATTACTAATTCCTCAACATTTCAGACACTAATCTACTTGGTCCTCACATGATCTGACCAAGATTATGTCTGGACTTTAAAAGAGACTGTGACCTCTGAGTTTGTTTCGCCATCTCTTCTCAGGGGTAGTCAAACAGATAGGAGTGTCGACTCCTAGCTTTTTTCCTTTTTTTATTTCAGATTACTTGTGAAAGTGATTCCAATATGCTATTTACAGAATAAACAATTTCATTTCATTTCAACACAATAAAATGAATTCACGTGAAAAAATGTGTCAATGGTAGCACAATAATAAAAAAGCACGGCTGTATTCCCGAAGCAGTCATAGACGGATTAGTACACCTACATTACATCAATTATTATAAGGGTGTTGAGTTTTTAGGGAACCGTACCCAAAGAGTCCCAACGGGACCCTATTGCTAAGACTCCGCTGACCGTCCGTCCGTCTTTCACAGGGCTGTATCTTTTAAACCATAATAGGTAGACTAGACACATGAAATTTTCACAGAGTGTACAGTCACGAGCACTAATATGTCAACACTTGTCAACTTTCAATAGCAATTTTTTCGTGAAATATCGAATGCAACGTTGAAATACGACATATTACATAAACCTATGGGTTCGAAAATACTATGTTCGTAACAACATAAAATTTCACGAAAAAATTAAGGCGTAAATCGGTTTTGAATTGGTTTGAATCGTTTGGTTTTTCGGTTTTTGTATTTTTTTTTTTTTTTTTTTGTATTTGGCGGTTTTTTTTTTTGTTTTTATTTATGCTCGTGATTGTACTACTATGGCCGTTATAACAACAAATAATAAAAAGTAAACGGAGCCCCCATACAAGAAACGTGTATTTTTTTTTTAATATGTTGTGTTAAATATTGTACGCTGGTAAGGAACAATTCGTGTGCGAGTCCAACTCGTATTTGACTGTTTTTTAACTCTTGATCATGGACAAATCTAAACAGTGTTCAAGAATCAACAATTATCAAGAAGTAGCACTGTAGTTTCTGCCTATCACCATGGGGGCTCGTGGCGAAATGATAACAGCCGCACGGATCGATCGAAAGTTAAGCTACGCTTGCCGCAGACGGTTCGTGGATGGGTGACCATCCATAACACATCGAGACCCCTCCGTACCTCGGAAAGCACGTTAAGCCGTTGGTCTCGGCTGTCATTCGTGGATCTTTGACAGTCGTTACGGGTAGTTAGCAGCCCAAAAATCTGACAACCAGTCTCACCAAGGCGTATCATACTGGGTTGTGGAGGTCAGATAGGCAGTCACGTAAAATACTGATACTGGTATTCAGCTACATCCGGTTAGACCAGAAGCCGTCACCAACATGGTTGGGATAAGGCTAGGAAGATCGACTTTTTAACCATGGGGAAAAGGGTGTTTATTAATGCGTTAATGTGTATACTCGCGAACGAAAAAGGCATTTGGATCAAGTAATGCTCCGCGATTGTACAATATCACCTCGTTGGATCCAGCGCAGACCGCAGACGCCGTCACACAGTCAGTCCGACAAGCAGTCGGTTGGAACATGGTTTTCTGTGGAACATTCATAACGCATAGAGAACCATGTTGCAGCCCAGCCCTTGCGGAATTTTCTCGAGGAGTCGGGAATCTTCGACGATCTTCGGGTGGAGTCGCAAGTCTTCGGGTTTCTTCGGTATTTTTGCTTGATTGAGTAACTAATGGGGGTGTCCTAAAAGTACGTACATTCAACTTCGTTCTATTTTCGAAATATTCAAGATGGCGTAATAAAATAAATCATACGTCATCTTGACACACGTAAAATTAATAATGGACCGCTACACGACTTACAGCTATTTTCTTAATGTTATGTTTTGTTTTGTTTAAAACAATAATAAAGTACTTAGTTCTGAATTCAAATTATTATACACGATAAATCTAAATAATTGATGGACATGGAAATTAACATTCGGCTGTATTCGGAAATGCGATGATTCCCGAGGGCCATTAAGAAAATAGTTGTACTGTACAGAAATCGTGCAAATGTTTTACGAAAATGCACGTTCAATTACAAACACCAAAATATAGAATACTTGAAACACAATATTCGCCTACTTATTGGTGAAATAGGCTGCGAAATGTGTGAAAATTTAATGAACAGTAATTTGATAGATATTCTATCCTAACAAAATTGTACAAGTATCCTCTTTAAAATAAAATTGTGAAAAAATTCCAATCCGTTCGCATTTTATTGAAAAAAACATCCTACTTTTGAGACACCCATTATAATTCTAGAATCACAATCAGAACTTTATTTGCTATGAATGTAGGTACAGAAATAAGATGTTGTACATAAATTAACGAGATCGGGTACAGTCTACCTTATGGCGTGCAAATTGTTACATAAATTAAAATATTAATACAAACAAAACAAAACAGAATTTTAAGTGAAATCAATTAATAATATTATTAGTCAGTTACATAACTGTTACATGGTCAAATTTGTAATTAATTATCATAATCTGCATAAACTCATACCGTCTTATTACAAAACTCGATCGAACTTTAGCTCGAGACTAAATCTGCGACCCAGTTTTTATATTTCGAACTTTATGCTAACTTTAGTAAAGTTCTTAATACAAAATTGACAACCTAAGACCGGACTAAGTTGTCAGTTTTGTAAAAGGAACTGTATTTCGATTTGTGTTAGGTTCTTATTTTAAAAACAGGCTCCATGGTTTAAACCATGTGTAAAGAAATTTTTAAGAAATTTTGTAATAAGACCGGTTTAATTTAGAAAGTCTTTCACTGAGTAATAACATTTGCCTAAAAGTAGTGAAGTGATTTAAAAATGTTTACGGAACATTCCTTAAAACCATGGGGTATTTTATTATTATTTCCCATGTATTTTGTCCGTACTGCCCGAGGACAGGAACGATCCCTTTCAAAAACTTTTAAAAGCGTGTAGCTTCTCCAATGGGGCTATCGTTTTTGTGCTCACCAGTTGGCGCCATTGGCGAGTAAGGTCCTGTTGCTGTACTTTCATTTGATGTTTTGGATTTGTTTAAGTACCCATAAATTCATATTATGTTTATTTTATTACATTTTAAAATTTCAAATGATTATTTAGATTATAATGTTCCTAAAATTGGCAAGCATGAAGCAGACAAATCTTATTCTTCCTTCAAGTGCTGCGCAATTCAATCCTAACGTTTTACTTAAAATCTTAAGCCATAATTAATCAGGAATGGCACAACTATTACAACAATTATGAATCATTCGTTAAAATACGTGATAAAAATCCCGCAAACAGTGAACGTTCAGTACATATTTTGACATCTAGAGACCTTACTCTACACTAGCGCCTCTAGCGGCGAACTCAAGCGCGGTAGCCCGATTTTACTGATTTATTTGATTAAGTATATCATTTTACTTATGCCTTCTCTGAAATTATATTATATGTTCGAACATTTTTAAAATACAGGGTGACAGGTACATCGACGGGCAAACTGTAACCATATATTTAGCACATGATTCTAGACGCCGTAGCGCTGAAATTTCTCGTCGACTATCAAAAAATATCTGCTGTTTCATAAAAGTGTGCAATACCTACGCGGTAAAAATGTATGGAACGGCAATATTTTTTGTTTTTGTAATGTGCCTAAACTTCCAATGAAGGAGAGTCCAGAGTCATGTATTGAATCCATGGTAACAGGTAGCAAGTCGATGTCCCTGTATATTCACCATTCCTTTTTATATTTTCGCCTGGCTTTCTGCTTAACGCGGCTATACAAAGGCGCGCTAGTCTAGCCAATGCTGTGCTAAGGGCCTTAGCAGTTAGGTAGCTTCTAGTATCGGAAATCGCTACCAGTATCTGTATCGGTATCGGTACCAGTACCGTCTGTATAAGTACCGGTCTCGGTATTGGTACCGGTACCGGTATCGGTATCGGTTTCGGTATCGGTACCGGTACCGGTATCGGTATCGGAACCGAAACACTGGTATCGGTATTTTTATAACCGGTATTTTATATCAGGTTGCCGCTCACCTGGTGCCTCTGCTGCAGGTACTGGCGGTCGGCCAGCGCCTGGCGGTCGCGATGCGCGTCGTGTATGCGGCGCAGCACGGCGTCGCCGGCGTCGGCCAGCGCGGCCACGAAGGCGCGCTCGCGCTCGCCGTGCTCCGCGTCGAGGCGCGCGCGCCGGATGCGGTACGCGTCTTTACGACGGTCTTTTGCGACTAGTTCAACTTCCTGATGGAATTTGGTTGGGTTAGAAGTCTGGGTAATGTATGACGTGATGATGATGATGATGATGATGTGTGATGTGTCTGGGTATGACGGTGTATGTATTGAAACTAAAAGATTTAATTTCAAGGCTAGTGGTATGGCAAAAATTAAGATAAAAGACAAATAGGGTTTTAAATGTAACCATAAAAATTATATCTTTACGATTCGAAACAGGAAATGCCAGAATGAGACCAAAATCAAAATTCAAGATGATCCCTGACAATAAAAGAAAAAAGAAAGAAAAATAGTTTATTCTGCACAAACAAAACACACCTAACAAATGAACGACATTAATTTAGAGACACAAAATAGCCAAAAGCCTCGTATTCATGTTACAAAAGTTTCATAATTTTGTCTATTGCTTGCAATGATTTTCATAGTATTGGGGTTTTTTTTAATACTAAAATGTGGCCAATATTTAATTAAAAACCAAGAAAGTAATCTAAAACTTTATTATGGCTATAATTTTTTCGATTTATAAGTGAAATGAAGTCTAAAACGTGTTCAAAACAAAATCCATGGCGGCCATGAAAATCATCTCCCATTATTTTGTCCATTTTTAGGATTCCCTACCCAAACGATAGCAACAGAACCATATTACTAAGACTCCGCTGTGCATCCATCTGTCTGACAGCGGGCTATCTACCCAAACGATAGCAACAGAACCGTATTACTAAGACTCCGCTGTGCATCCATCTGTCTGTCAGCGGGCTATATCTCACGAACCGTAATAAGTAGACAATTGAAATTATCACAGTGTGTATTTCTATTGCCACTATAACTTAAACTACAGTCGGTGGCCAAAAACGAAAATACACAACCAAAGACACCGACTTCCGAAATTAAAGTTATTTTCCACGTATTACAGTGTATTTTTTTTTTTTGGAAATCTGTTCTTTTTTTTTGTAAGTGTTTATTTTTCGCGTTTTAGTTGTGGTACCCACCCCGCATACATTCGTATACCACTACTTGATATGTAAATAACCCATGACAGGAAATTATTATAACATCATCAATATAAACTAAGTGGAAAAAATACGCATTATTAGGGATAACTCTAAAACTACTTGTCAGTACTTGATCAAATTTAAATGGAACCACCACATGTGAAGCACCAGCTTTCAAATAAAAAAAGAATTATCCAAATCGGTTCACCCAGAAAGAAGTTCTGAGTTAACTAACACACATACTAAAAAAAACAGTCGAATTGAGAACCTCCTCCTTTTTTTGAAGTCGGTTAATAAAATTAAAAATTAAAGGGAGGTGGTCCCTACACAAGAAACGTGTTTCTATGACTAATAGTTATTACCTGTTTGAGTAACCGAAGTTCCTGTTTCAGCGTATCTCTAAAGTGCCTGAGGTCCCTCTCGTGGTCTGCCCGCAGACGTTTGGCGGCGTGACGTAGTTCCGCTTCTAGTTGTTGCTCTGCTCGCTCGGCGGCCGCTCGTTGCGCTCGCGCCAACGCTTCTAGGTCTGATTCGTGTGCTCGGCCGAGGGAGACTAGTTCAGCTTCGAACCTTGGAGGAAAAATAAGTTGAAATTACAAAGATTTGTTACGACTACAATTAAGTATATTACGCACTCAAAAACAATCAACACTTCCTCTCTCCTTAAACATCATCATTACATTTATTGCTCTTGTTCCATGTTTATTATTATATGTTTTATGTATGTATGTATGTATTTATCTTTATATTACGTGTCACGTTGTTTGTCCGCGATGGACTCCTAAACTACTGAACCGATTTTAAATTTGATTTGCACACCGTGTGCAATTTGATCCAACTTGAAGCATAGGATAGCTTACATCTCAATTTATAGTTGCAATATTATTTTATTGCAAATTATTTGACAGTCACAATCACGGTGCTGCAGCTTAGAATAAAAGTAAGGGAATCATAACCGACCAGTTTAAGTAGGGTTCTGATTTTGAAGTTACACTACTCAATTCTATAGATTTTTAATTTACTAGTAGAGTAATATCAAAGATGAATGCACTTATTGGTAGATGGCGTTGTTCTCAAAATGTTCATGGGTTTCGTCTAAACCACAGACTACATAGAGATACTATGTATAAATAGGTCTAAACATAATATGTTCCATTTTATTCAGATTTTTTTTAAATAACATTTTCTTTTTCAAATAATTTTTTTAAGGATTTGAGACAGGTTTTCCATTTATTGTGTTAACATACAAAGTTTGTTTAAATGGATAAAATCTTCTAATAACGCAACGCAAATTTTTGAAACTGTCTTTAATATAAAGGGAAAAAAGGAACGCAACTCGCGTAATTGTCAAATATTATGTTGTAATTTTTTTCCGAATAGAGAACCATAAAAATTATTGGTTGCGGTTCGATTAATTTGTGGATTATTCTTGACGACTTTGCTTGTATGGACATTTAGGATTCTGTTTCTAACCATTTAACTGGAAAAGTGTTGATACCGACAACTTCGCTTTATCTGAACAACCCCAGCGCGAAAATCTGGACTGTTTACTTGTTTGTGAAAGCACCGATATAGTGTTGTATAAAAATATGAACGCGATCAAGTGTTGTGTGCTGAACTGTAATAATTCAGGAGTTAGCCTTCAAATATTGTAAAAAAATATGGTAGAAGAAATAAAGTAGGTATTTGACATTGGATCTAGTGTTTTATTTTTAGTTCATAAAAAAAACTACTACCTAACTAAAACGGAAGGAAATAGGACAGGGCCTACTGCAGATTGCAAGCTATTCTAGCTTTATGAAGCAATATTTGTATACGTATAGCTAGTAGCTATACGTACCTATATATTGCTTTATGGAGTGTTGTTTCTGCTTGTTCTTAGAGGGCGCCATGAAATGTTCGAGTGACGTCTCTATCTCCCTATATAAAATGTACTCTGTGGTCACAATTATCTGTTAGCTCTAAACTATTCTAACAGATGGCGATATCTGTTGATTGGATTGAGTAAGTATTCAATAGATGGCGCTATGTTAAAAATACAAACGTTTCATATAAGCTACAATTTAATAGCATAACCACCACGTGTTGCTGAGGCTAAGGTATAACCTAAATATATTTTGTAATGAACGAAATACAGTGAAATAATATTATAAAGAGAAAAGATATGATTGTTTGTTTGTACTGAATAGACTCCGAAACTACTGAACCGATTTAAAAAATTCTTTCGCTGTTGGGAAGCTACACTATCTCCGGGTGACATAGGCTATGATATATTATGCTTTGCTACCCGGACGAAGCCGGGGCGGGTCGCTAGTTGTATATGTAAATGGTACACCACTGACTAACTGCAGTATTGTCTCTCCTCCCTTGAATCCATCCAAAGGTTGTCTGTACATGATCGCTTTTAGCGATAATACCGCCCATTGTGTCACTCTATGTAAAATTTCTACATTTATATCTGTAATTTTTATGGTGTACATAATAAAGAGTAATTCTATTGTATATTAAAATATATTGCAGCCTCTTTAGCATCTATGGACAAGTAGGTATCCATTAACCAATCTGACGTTTTTTTTAAAGAGTAACCGTGGAGTTTCTTGCCGGCTCTTCTCCATAGGAAACAACCAATTGGAACCGTGCACCTAGCTTCTGACGTTTCATAAGTGCCCATGTTGGTTTATGTTAAATAAAATATTTTGATTTTGGCACTTAATTACACACGACCGCGCGACCTACGTACGGTGAGGGCACATCTAACCATTGAAATCTTTGAGAAAAAGGATATTTAATTATTTATCTGGTTAATAGTTGTTAAATTATGATTATTGCCTGCCGCATTAGGATTATTGCCTGTAATGATAGTTGTGTTTGTGATAAATAAATAAATAAATAAAATAAAAATAAAATGTCAGCACTAACCTCTTATCCTGCTGCTCCCTGAGCTGGCTCTCTTTGGCGTTGAGGTCCTGGAACTGCTTCTGCTCCTGCTTCTGCAGCATCTTGATCTCGCGCAGCTCTTGTTTGCGGAGCGCGTGGTCGTCCCATGTTCGACCGCTTTCATCATCACCCCATATAACCTAAGGACAAAATTATTGAGTAAAATCGTTAAATTGAAAGGCTCGACTAATGTATAAAATTGTATAAAATAAATACTTTTGATTTATTAACCGTTGTGATTGACCAGTATAAAAAGGACCACAAATAATTTATTATTAAGTTGACATAAGATGGGACAACAGATTACATTGAATAGGTTTTTAAAATCATTTTAGCTTATACTGTACAGGTTTTTATAACAGTGTATCACTCCCAGCACACGACGCCGTGCCGCGCGTACGTGTGTGCGTGCTCCGTGTGCCTGCCCCACTACCCACTCGCCAGCCATTTCTCACTTAGCAATCGCTCACATGGGCGCACGCATGGTATAATAATACACTTCGCCAGGTATAGCATTCCGAGACACAGTGGTCACGTGGGAGACACAAGCCTACGTCATCACCGCTGTGTTACCAGTAGTGTGTCATAATAACTCCTCAACCGCGTATATTACCTGTGCGAATCCGATAAATCAATGAGGTTTTAACTAACAATTACGTTGGTATATGTTTAAATTGAATTGTTTCGTTTGATTAGAAAAACGAAACGACAATTTAAATGTTTTATACATATTTTTTAACAGAATGGCGACTGAAAATGTTTCCATACTTCTTGTTTTGTTGCGATAAAGTGGTAACTGGATAGTGACGTAAACATGTGTCACTCCCGGAATGCCAGACCTTGTTTTTTTAGACCATGGGCGCACGTATATACGCTCACTCAAATAGGCCTCAAACCACTGCAGCGAACAAAATGAGAGGCCCGTATTTACGGATCACCATGCTGCACCCGCGGCCAGAGGGCGAAGCCCTGGTACCGGACGCCACGCCCCATTACGGGGCCGTCGCAACCTCTAACATTTCTCCGTTCGGCTCGCACAGACACGGTTCCTTCGGAATGGTTTGGGGCAGTTGAACGCTCTCTGGCTTGCACGGTCGGCATCCATCGCGGAACCGACATCGGGCGGTCATATGAAGTACTTCATTACAGTAATATTATTAGCGTGTAGTTTGTTAGTGTTCTTTGTGAAGAGGACAATAAATATCCTTTGCTGTTACATTGGTTTACGAGTGGTTTCATTAGAACAATCCTTGTACAGTACAACTATTTTCTTAATGTCCCTCTGCAAAGATCGTGTTTCGTCAGTCGTCATATTTCTATCAGTTGCCTTTACACTTGGTGCAGACCAGACACTCACAATCGACTTGGAAATTAGACTTGTTAATACTCTTAATGTAATTTACTGATAGAAATCCGACGATTGACAAAACACGAAGTTTGCCGAGGGATATTAAGAAAATTGTTGCACTGTAATTATAATGTGATGTTTTATACATTAACTAACCTTGGAAGTAGTAGTGGTGACTATAACGCCATCTATCTCAAACTTCCGCGTTCGTTTGCGAGTCTTCTTCTTCAGGTTCGCCATGTGGATGTCTTCCTTTGACCTAAGGACAACAACAATAATAAATTATATAATATTTTATTTCTGTAAATTGGTTAAAAGATTTCAAATTCGCAATTTCTTTAACACCCTGTATATATACATGTGCATATACAGGATGTTAAAGAAAATGCGTACCTTAGCTTAGGGGTAGGTTTGGTATCGATAAAGGAGCCAGGAAAAAAAAAATTGTAAGATCAACCTAATTTAGTACCTACTAACTTAAAATAGCAATCGTTTAGAATTAAAATTATTTTATTTGCTTAGATGCTTTAATTACTTACCTACTATCGAACGCGTTGTCATTTTGTCCTTCACTTCTCGCGTCCGAATACTAAGGGCCGGCGCATTATTTGCTACTGAAAACGGCTCGCGAAAAATGGCGCAAGACGTGCGCCCCTAACACTACGACGGTATATAAATTACAATTCCAACTACATTAGGTTCATCTGATGATAAATTTCGGTTTATTTTTTAACGTTTTTTAAAGTTATTTTATTTTTTACGGGTTCCTTTATCGATACTGAACTCACCCTGAAGCTATGGCACGCAATTTCTTTAACACCCTGTATATATCGCCTCTTTACAAGAACAACGTGATATTTTTTAAACGACAACTTTACAGGAGAGCAATTTTAAATATTTAAGCGTTGATAAATTCTAAAATATTGATAATTTTACCGTCGAAAACAGTTAAATTGTTGCGGTAATTAATGTGCTTTCTGAAAATAAGCAAAAAATAATTCAGCACAATATGAAATTAAAAAAACTTTTTATGAGATGTCACGTTGATCTTGTAAAAAAGCGTATGCACATAATATGCGTGCATTGGAAGGCGTATGGGGGGCATGCGAAAGCCCCTTACGGATGGCCTTCCCATGTATGAACGGGAGCTCCGCGTGAGAACAAATAACTGGTTGTAATTAGGGTTATAATTAGTGTTAATTACCTTTGTATCCTGTTGACAGGCTGTCCATCTTGCTGTTTTCTTCTAAGTACTACAGGCTCGCCATTGTCTAGGTTCTCTGTCTGGTCTGTATTTACTCTGCAACAAGGAATTAACAAATTAGTTGGAGCAAGGTTTATACTGTCAAACAGCGAGAATACATGAAGGGGAATCCTCAGCTGTAGTCCGCCAAATTCAAGTTTTCTTTAGTTTTTTTGCAAATTGCAGCTCTGTTTTACGTCGTATGTTGATCAAAACGCGATTCGCGACTGTAGGAATGATATATTTACTGAATAGTAATCATCAATTTCATATCTATCGTCAAACTTTGGAAATTTGTTCCACCTAAGAATGTTTCAGAATATTTCATATAAAACTTCGTAGGTGGAACAAACTTCCAAAGTTTTACGATGAGTTCAGTGGTTTAGGCGTGAAAGGGTAACAGACAGAATTACTTTCGAATTGAGGCCATGAGAGCCAGAGTGGCCTAACTGTCATTTCTTCAATACTGTTTTTATTTCAGTAAAAACTGCTCTAAACGGTAAGGTAAACGGTAGGTAAAATAAACTAATTTGTAGGCCTCTGTGGCGCTATGACAGCGCCACAGACGCCTACAAATTAGTTTATTTTTTTATTTAGTATTTAAATTAGTTAATTTATAAATTAGTTAATTTATAAATTAGTTTAGTTTAAATTAGTTTAGTTTAAATTAGTTAATTTATAAATTATTTTAGTTTAAATCAGTTTAGTTTAAATTAGTTAATTTATAAATTAGTTTAGTTTAAATTAGTTTAGTTTAAATTAGTTAATTTATAAATTAATATAGTTTATATTAGTTTAGTTTAAATTGGTTTAGTTTAAATTATTTGAAATCAGGTCTTCTGTGTTTTCCTTACTGATAACTATTGTTTGAGCAGTCAGGCCACTTTGGCACTCATGGCCTCAATTTATAATATTTATATGTATAGTTCAAACAAAAAATGTTACTTACTAAATACTATTACTACCTTTACTTACTTTTTAATTTTATTTTTATTGTACTTAAAAAAAAAAACAATTTATACCTGGCTCCACCATTGACGTTAACATTCAGATGCGCGAGGTGCAGCTCTGGGTGCGAGGCCGTGGTCGCTGTGGTCGCACTGGTCGCTAAGGAGTCTGCGTCTTGAAGTACTCGGGATGATGATGAGGCCACCGAGCCGCTGTCTGACTGTGATCTGCTGCGAAAATATTATAATTACGAATATTATTATGAGATTATTACGTAATTAGTTTGTCAAAATGTCAAACCTACAGTTTTATGACAACTGCGCGCACAGATTATTAAAGGGGATGCGCTAAGGTAGCCCGAGAAATTCAATTTTTCTAACGTTTTTTGTAATTTGCAGGTCAGTATCAGGTTGCATCATTGACTGGGTCCGATAGGGCCGATGCCTGCCGGGGTCGCGGATTGTTCGAAAGAGTTACCGTGGCCCTGGCGCACAGGCAACTGAAGGAACACGGGTGGGTTTTAATCAGTAAGTCTGACACGCCCTTCCACTCCGCCCAGAGCGGGAGAGATCATTTGATGATTTCCCACCCAAAAAAAAAAGTATCAGGTTGTATGTTGATTAAAATGTGATTCGCGGCTGTAACAGACATGTGGGTGTACTACAGGTACACCTCTGCTTAACCCTTCGGGGAATAGAGGCGTGATGTTATGATGATGATTACTCAATCAAGCCTAGATTGGAAGACCAATTCTTTAATATTCCACCACTTAAAAATTTACAAAAAATGTAGTTGTTAACACAACTGCTTACCCTGTCAGACAATATATCGGATGTAAAAAGACACTTAACGAAGCCGAGAGTCACTTGTACTCCCCGTCATTGTAATATTTTTTTTAGTACTGGACCATACCATCGGGGTAATTGCGTAACACACCAACAGTAGGAATGGGTTTCATTTTGACAGTTCAACAACATTCATTGCGTTATTTACTTTGTTGAGCAGACAAAGTTTTCGAACATATGAAGCAATGGATTAGCAATAGGCTTCAAAATAATTCAGATTGTGATTGATAGTGTGTTACGCAATTAGGGTGCTGGGAACCTTCTGGTTACGGAGATATTGAAGGTCAAAATTCCAACTTTTACGGTTTTCTTACGAAAACAAATTTTTAATGTTATAACCAGTGATCGGAATAGATAGAGCAAATACACCTAAAGTTCGATAAAGAACAGAGACAAAGTGGAGACTCCTTACGACAAAATATTTAATCGGGTTTTTTTTTAATTTGTTCTGGGTTTCAGAACATTACTTAAGTACTACTAAAATTAATAAAGTAAAACAACTATCGAATTCATTTCCAGTTTCTGTTTTCGAAAAAATAAAGGTAATCTCCTTATCTTCGTTTGAACGATGTAAGTAAGCGCGGAACTATGTAATTTACATACCAGCTTTAATAATGATAATACATATAACTAACAGGGTAAAGGAAAAAAATAACAATTTTATAGCTTTTCATACCATTTATCGACGCTTGAAATGCGAAACACACCTCTACCCCTTGAGGGGTAGAGGTGTCTTTCGCAAAAGGGTTGACCCTTTTGTCATTGTTTACAAGTGCCAAACAAAAGATAAAAAGAGACGGCAAGTTTTGGCGATAAATGATTTTATTTCTGTAAGTAGGTTTGTACAAACACTTTTACACGTCAGTCATGTTTTTTAAACTAGATGAGGTCGGCGTTTCCTATCTGACTACTCTGAGAAGAAAGGCCGAAACAAACTCAGAGGTCACAGTCTCTATTCTGGGAAACGAAAACATGAGGCGGACCCATTTCTTTACCTGAATTAATAACAATGGAAAACGTATCTACTGGTTTTTTGAGAACGATCTCCTTGTTTTTGAAGTCGGTTAAAAAGGAAAATGAATTCAATTAGTTTACTATATTAATAACATTAATATTAAATGTACTTAAGGTGATGTCCCGAAACTCGGAACAAATATTCCGAAACAAAAATTTTGTCAAAAGGATGTCTCCACATTTTTTGTCTCTGTTGTTTGAACTTTAGGTATATAAGTCAAAGTCAAATCATTTATTTCAAATAGGCACATAAAAGCACTATAGAACGTCAAAATTTACAAACAAATAGAATTGATTATAGTCGCCCCTTCCAAAAGGTAGTTTCGTATGGAGAAGAATGAGCAAGAAACTCCACCGTTACTGTTTTAAAATGTTTTACAATATTATGTAGGTTCACATTAATTATGTAATTATATGTGAAGACGATGCACCTAGAATTAATATATAACTATACCACAATAGGTAAAAAGAATTAAATATAATGCAAAGACAGGTAAATTAATTATGTGATAGATACATGGTGCTCACATATTTACAAATATTGAAAAGTAGATGATGTTTCCAAAATTTTAACAAGTATTAATTTTGTGTGTGAGTTAAAGTAGTTAAGTACATAATGTAACAATCAATGTCATAAAAATTATAAATTATATAATTAAATTAGCAACCATTTTGATTTTGTCTAGACTCTAGATTGTCCTATGGAGCAGGACCAGCATGTTTCCAAGCATTCTTATCTAGGATATAATCCTCTAAGCTCTACCTATTCCGATCACTGGTTATAACACAACTTTAAATACCCCCACGACCCCTGTACCGTTGCATGCACCCATAAGCACAATGTTTTGCGTGCGGTACGTTGCGCAAACAGCAAATTTTCACACCAAAGATTAAACTCGTTTCCCAGCAATTATTTTTGTGCTTTACTTAGTTTGATGTACAGAATGCGTAGTTGACGGGTATGTGATGGGTCTTTCTTCACGCTGTAGACGTAATTTTACTTGGGTGTGTTGTGTTAGTTACCTTTCAAAGCTGTCGGGACTGAGTCGCGTGCTGACTGAACCCAGCGCGATGTGTGTCGCGGCCGAGTCTCGAACCCGCACCTCTTCGTTACCTACTGTTACCACTGACACGTGGGATGTGTCCTGTTGAAGAAAATAAGTTTAATAAGTAAATAAGCGAAATACAAAGTCTGAACTAAATTTTTATTTTGTACTAGCCGCTGCCCGCGGCTTCGCCCGCGTGTGTGTCGGAAATTATTCCACGGAAACGTGCTACCCGGATAAATAGCCTATGTTACTCATTATAACATCAGCTGTCAGCCAGTGAAAGTCCCGTCATAATCGGTCCAGCCGTTTCGGAGATTAGGCGGAACAAACCGACAGACAGACAGACAAAAAATAAAAAAATGTATTTTTGTTCTAAGTACCGTATATACTTTTATAAGCATTTAGTAAAAATTTGTTATTTTGACATTACAAACAGACACTTCAATTTTATTTATTTGTGTAGATTTGGACCCAAGTTCCCAAGTAACGTAAACGATAAAATACGTAGAAAAATTTATGGTCGATGAACAAAAAATTAAAGGGTGGTGAATTAAACTTCTTTTACTACTTTTGTTCTCGGCTGATATTGGTTTATTTTATTATTTTATCTTATTCCGTTCAGTAAACTATTTTTTTTAAACCACTTGTTTAAATAATAATAATAATAAATAATATTTAACAAGATTTGACGACGAACGATGTCATAAAGCATTCTTCTTGCCATTACATTCCTGTACAGTTTCGAGTCTCAATCATAATTTTAGAAGACCATTTATAGCCCTGCATTTTCTTACTTTACGTATTAATAAAAAATACATACATAAACTCACGCCTTCTTCCCATAGGGGGAAAGCAGAAACTACAGAACGCCACCTGCTACGACCCTTACATACTCTTTTGCCTTTTGCTTTTATGTATACATCTATACAAATAAATAAAATTGAAGTGTCCGTTTGTAATGTCAAAACAACAAATTTTTACTAAATGCATATGGAAGTATATACGGTACTTATAACAAAAAAATCTATTTTTGCTATTTTTGTCTGTCTGTCTGTTTGTTCCGGCTAATCTCCGAAAAGGCTGGACCGATTTTGACGGGACTTTCACTGACAGATCGCTGATGTTATAAGGAGTAACAAAGGCTACTTTTGTCCGGGTAGCACGTTCCCATGGGATAATTTCCAAGAAAAACGCAGGCGCAACCGCGGCCAGCAGCTAGTATGTACCTATATTTGTAGTGAACTTACCAAATTCAGTCCGTTAGTAACACTATCGTCGAACACTCCAGAATCAGTGGCTGCGGCCGTAGGACTTAGAATGAGGACCTCACTGCTGTCCAATCGTCGACCACGAGTTTTTTCTGTAAACAAAGCAAAATATAAATGAAGTTTTCACTCCTCTTTCTCAAAAAGTCCGTAATTGTAGCGTGCCAGAGCGGGGATAAAATAGCATATTTTCCTCTAGGGGAAAGTTTTTAAGCTATTGCATAGCTTTTATCGCGGGCTTTGAGCGCGGCGACCGAATCAAGAAATTCCGTAACGAAAATAAAACCTAACACCCCCACTCCGCCTACCATGTAGCTCGGCCGAGCGTTCGCTTAACGTGTATGTATATGGTACGACTGTACTTGAATTAATATCAAAGAAAAAAAAATACTGCATAAATAAAAAATAAATAAATAATTATAATTGCATAAGTTGATAAAAAATGCTATGCAATAGCTTTACAAAGGCAGTCCCCGAGTGCCATTTTTTTTTAATTTTTCTCTCTTAACCAACGAGCCCACAAAAACGAATGTCTTCATTCATAAGTAGAATAATCATGAATAAAGACTCGACTTTCAATTTCAAGGTAACCAATTAAAAGAAAAAAAGTAAGTAGGTAGGGATCAGGTAATCAGTGGTGTAAATGGTACACCACTGACTACCTGCAGTATTGTCTCTCCTTCTCCCTTGAATCCATCCAAAGGTTGTCTGTACATGATCGCTTTTAGCGATAAAACCGCCCATTGTGTCTAAATGTCTACATTTTTATCTGTAATTTTTATGGTGTAAATAATAAAGAGTATTCTATTCTATTCTTTACCGGACACCCTGTATAAGAAGCAGCCCGGAGTCTCGATTTGTGTCCGGATAGTCGCAATATACTCGGGACCCTGCCCAGTTAATATGTTTATGCCCAATATCGCTCATTTGGAGAAACATCGACGTAACTGGTTCTTTTAAAATTTTACAGGAGAGTGAATTAAAGTGATTTTAAGCTATTGCATAGCTTTTATCGCGGGCTTTGAGCGCGGCGACCGAATCAAGAAATTCCGTAACGAAAATAAAACCTAACACCCCCCACTCCGCCTACCATGTAGCTCGGCCGAGCGTTCGCTTAACGTGTGTGTATATGGTACGACTGTACTTGAATTAATACTAAAGAAAAAAAAATACTGCATAAATAAAAATAAAAAAAATAATTATAATTGCATAAGATGATAAAAAATGCAATAGCTTTACCGCGGCAGTCCCCGAGTGCCACACGTGTTTTTTTTTTTGTTATGGGTCACTGTCTAGTTCTGAAATGTTGATAAATCCCAATAAATATTATATTCCTATTGATAAATATTATGTTTATATACATTTTAAACTAGGTTATAGTGTATTTATTTTATTTCTTTTTTTAGTATTTATTTTTAATTTTCGTATGCTGCACTGGTTGACGTCATCACGTCAGCGCCGGCTATCGCTGAAAACCAGCGCTGGGGCTCTGTCTCGCATAGGGTCGTAGCATTATGCTGAGCGATTGCCGTTTTGCGTGAATGTGACGCATATTTTCCCCCACCTCGTTATTTTTTGTGTTTGTGTGTTTTTTCTATGCGTCATGTTTACCGCAAATAAATGTATTTTTCTTTTTTCTTTTCAATACATATTACATATTTCATGCTCGAAAAACATTTCAGAGGAGTGGTGGCTTCTCTGAAAATTTGTTAGAGCACAATATCTACAACTCATGTTTGGGAAAAAATTACATTTACGTCGATGTTTCTCCAAATGAGCGATATGTGTACGATATAAACACAACTGGAACAATGTAGGTATACAACACACTTCTGTCTACCAATTTAAGAATGTAAGCGTGAAGTTACGCTACGGTACTTACCGCTATAATGAGTGCAATCTAACGAGTCCAGGGACGATGGCGCGAAGCAGTCGTCATCAGATGATGAGCCCAATCCAACAATTACTACTTCGTCTGCTATCGGTGGCGTTGTTGATATTGTTACGGCATTTGGCGGGAGCTGGTGAAGAGAAATAGTTTTTAATTAGTACTGTAGCGGCATCTACAACGCCACATGCGAAGTACGCGTAGGTTTTGCTATCCGGATATTCAAATTACCCGGATATACTTCGAATATAATATCCGGATATCATTAGTCTTACTATCCGGATAATACGGATAGTTCCTTTTGTAGCAAAGCACATTAATTTTTAAATTTTATGACAACAAAAATCTGTAATAATTAATAACATTTTACGTTGTATTAAAAAAAAAATAGTTATTCGCATTCGTGACATTGTGAGAACGATTGTTTATCATCATTTGTTAACGTAAAGTAATTTACAATCAATCCAAAAGTACCCAAATCATCCTAGCCGCGAGACACACTTTCCTGCTAATTTCTCACAACGCACTTTACACTTTTTATTTTGTTTGTTTAATTTTTCATTTTTACTTATAGGAATATGTTGTGTTATCTTGTTATTGGTATTTGTTATCCCCAGGGATGTGCTATACAGGCGTTGCACAGGGGGGGTTCCGGAATTGGTATTTTAAGAGGAACCGGGACCCTCTACGTGCTGATGGTGATCACCGGGGTGGTTTTAGTGAGGTAAAAATCCCACACTCCCCGACCTCCATCCCCAGAGATCGGGTGCCTTTTGAAGGTTCCCCCCGAAAACAAAAAAACAAAAAGGTATTAGTTGTGTTGTGTGCTTTGTAGTCTGTGCTAAATACACGTATTTTATTTCTGTTTTTTTTTTATATGAAAACTGATGCGGTACTTACATTGGCAGCAGTGCTGAGGACTGGCGGATGCGTAGTGGTAACGGTGACGAGGCCGGCCGGCGTGGTCGCAGCTAAGCTGTTCGGTTCTACCTGTGTGATACAAAATCGTATCAACAATTTACTTTGAAAAATTGAATATTATTTTTTTAATTATTGTTAATGTAAAGACTATGCGCGTCATTGTTTTTCTTTTTTTTTTCTTAACTAGTTTTAATCATGGTCTGGCAGTTTGAGTAATTTATGCGGCCTACACAAATGTCCTTTCTTTGGTATTTGTTCGTCGCACGATTACTGACAAATGCGTGCACTGACTGGACAGGTCCACTCAATCTGTGTGGTTTTTCCTCAAAAGACCATTTCAGACACAAATCTACATGATCTGACCAAGATTGTGTCTGGACTTTAAAAGAGACTGTGACCTCTGAGTTTCTTTCTTCTCAGAGTAGTCAGATAGGAAACGCTGACCTCATCTAGTTTTAAAATATGATTGACGTGTAAAAGTGTTTATACAAACCTACTTACAGAAAAAAAAAACATCTATCTATCAGACATCGGATTCTAACAAAAAATATAAGGTTTAAAAAAAACTCCCGACAAAAAAAGAGCTGATGACCTTGAAACGGCTGAACCGATTTTGATAAAACATGTCTAAAAACCACCGCTAGACAATCTGCTTTCAAATAAAAAAATCTGCATCCAAATCGGTTCATCCGTTTAAGAGCTACGGTGCCACAGACAGACACACACATAGTGGTCAAACTTATAACACCCCTCTTTTTGCGGCGGGGGTTAAAAAAGAGGAAAAGATACTGAATTCTTATGGGAAATCACACCCGGAGCATTTATTACTATTGCAACAAAAGTTTCCGATTAAATCCACAATTAAAAGTGTAGAAAAAAAATAGACTTTGTGTTTTTAAACTCGCCTGTGGGTAAAGTGTTCCTTGTAAAAATAGTTCCTTCACATAAAATTAACTGGCGAAACTTCACAAACGTGAAACTCATAATAAAATTTCAAGTAACTATAACGTTTTACTAGATCAACGAACACTGGTAAAGTATTTTAGTCTCACAAAGCGACGCGCGCTTTATTTGTGGTAAGCAAGTGTACAAACACGCTGTGAATGTGTGCGTGGAGATGAGTAACGTTAGTTCATTACATACACGTACACATGCACGCGTGCATGCACGCACGCACGCACGCATGCATACACAAAAAATTTTCCGACTTCGCCATTGTCTCGGACTGTACCCTGAGCTGCTGCGTTTATATATTCACAACGTGTTTGTACACTTGGTAAACACAAGTAAAGCGCGTGTCGCTTCGTGAGATAAATATACTGTAGTGTAATTAGAAATTATGAGATACAAATTATTAGATAAGCCATGTTTGGCCTAAGTGTCGAGTTGGAAAATTATTTTTTTATTTTATTTTCCGATACCATGTCATCTGTAAAGTTTCGCAACTTAATTTTTTTTTTCTTTCAATATCTGTATCAACAATAACACTATTTCTAGTCCGCCAAACTGCATAACAGTTTGTTGGCAGTTGTTCTCATCTAGTAACATTTTAAAATTTTGAAAATTAATAATAATGTGCTAAAACTTAATTAAGGCGGAACCTTCAGGGTAGCCCGCGAAATTCAAATTTTCTTACGTTTTTTGCAATTTACAGGTCACTGTGAGGTTGTATTTTGATTAAAATATGATTCGCGACCGTAACAAATATGGCTTTATAGAATTATAATCATTAGAATCATTGCAAAAAACGTAAGAAAATTTTAATTTCGCGGCCTACCCTTGGGCTTCCCCCATAAGCTAAGTAAACTATAAAATAATATAATTATCTACAGTTGAGATCAAAAACTTACCTTTTACAGAAAGGTATTTATTCAAACTTGAGGTTTGTTACAAACACAGTTACACAACTATGGACACAATGAGAGATTAATTTGACCTTGTACTTATCTCGAGTCACCGACCATAAAAATTACATAAACCAAGGCCTTTTTTCCCATGGTGGTAGGTAGGCAAAAAAAATAAAACCGGCGAAGTGCGAGTCGGACTCGCGCACAAAGGGCTCCGTACCATTATCTATAAAAACGGCAAAAAAGATCATGTCTTGTATGGGAGCCCCATAAAATATTTATTTTATTCTGTTTTTTAGTATTTGTTGTTATAGCGGCAACAGAAATACATCATCTGTGAAAATTTCAACTGTCGAACTATCACGGTTCATGAGATACAGCCTGGTGACAGACGGACAGACAGACAGACGGACAGCGGAGTCTTAGTACTATTGGTAAGACCCCGCTGTCCATCCGTCTGTCTGTCTACCTGTCTGTCTGTCTGTAACCCTATGGTCCCGTTTTACCCTTTGGGTACGGAACCCTAAAAACATAAATAAATAAATGTCGTATCAACTTACCACCACCACGCTTTCCTTCACCGCCACCACCACTGGCGAGACGGTTGGGTGTGGTGTTGGTGACGTCACCAGCACAGTCTGTGTGGGCTGCGTGTGCTGTGTGCTGTGCGTGTGTTGTGTCGGCGGGACGGGGGCGGGCGGTTTCGTTGTGTCTTTAGGCGGGTCTGGTTCTTTTGGCTGTGGTGGCTGTAAAATAAAAGATCAATTATTAGTAACGGCTACAATTTAAATGCTCACCAAAATAATTTTTAGACCCTAAGACTAAGTACCAAGTAAAATATGTTAACTTCAAATAAAATAAACCCACTCTATACCGAGGTGCCCAAAGAACAACGTTTTAAGTTCCAAAATAATTATACACTCATCAGAATAATTGTACGTGTTGTATTTATATTCTTTTTGCCTACCAAAATGGATAAATGCTCACCAAATCTTGTTTGTTGCTCACCAAAAATAAGTTTGCTTCAAAATGCAAGGGTGGGATAGGATGCAAGAGCGAGCGAAGCGAGCTTGGGACTTGGGGCACCCCGACTCGGACAGGTTCTGGTAATATTTCATTTTGATACATTTTGTCTTTTTTAAATTAAAATAAATTCCGTATTTCATGGTGTACGAGCAAACCCGTACATATCAATTGTATCGTTTTTATGATGACATCGACGCGCAGCGAATGAATAAAATATACACATAATTAGGTCAGAATCAGTAGTTGCATAGCATTCGCCGCGGGTCGATCATTTATCAGTTCTCAATACACATGTTGAACTCAAATCAGTGTATCATTTAAATGTACCCTTACCCGTACACATGTCAGTGCAATATTATCTTATTGAAACGAATATTTAGAGACAAAACTCACCGTAACAGGCCTAATTTCAACAGCATTATGCTGCGATCTCCTATCACTCTTCTCTCTTCTCTTATCGTCAGACCGTTCCTCATCCACAGAAGATGACCTAGAATAATTCTTCTCTAGTCGATTCACTTCTGCACTAACTCTATTTACTTCTATGCCAGTCTTCTCTAAAGAATCTCTCTTACTATCTCTTAATTCTCTTTCGTGTATAGAATTCGGTCTACTTTTATCTTTTTTAGCTTCTGTATCTTCTGTAGAGTTGCTTCTGGAGTAGGTTTTGTCTTTGACTTCCGATTTTGTTCTTATTTCTTTTTCTGATGACTTTGGTTTTTCGTTGACTTCTTGTTTGGATTTTTCTTCTGGTTCGGATTTTTTGCTTTCTACTGCTTTTTCGGCGTCTCTGCATACCTGGTAATAGAAATTGATAGTTTTCATTTCACTAGTTCAGCATAGCTATCCACAACCATTCGAAAGGAAGTCGAATCGAAAATGACACATTTTCAATTACTAATCCGTCTTGCCCCCGCCAGCAAATACTTGACAGAAGAATTGCGGTCGTATATTTAATAATTGACAAAATTTCCGGGTTTTGAATTTGTGAACAGCCTGTAGAGGGATCCTTTTGATAGCATTCATTGATGTTCGATTCGGCACGGAAGCGTATCAAACAGTTGTGAATAGCTATGCAGAGCGACGATTTTTTCGAACAGGGAAGGATTGTTCATTCCTTGCCCACTGACTGTTAGCTATTTCAGACTATGAAGTCTACATTTGTCACAAAAAATGATTTAATTCATCAAAAGCGATGAAGACTTTTATTTCAATAAAATTTACTTGGGTTTTTGGCCCAAATTCTGGACGAATTTTGATGTTCGATGTTTCGAGAACTTTGTGGGACTTGAGGCATGCAGTTTGAAGGTGCGTTCAGACACATCTGGCAGAACAGTCATGTCCGTGCCACAATAATTGTCCACATGATAGTTTTTGTTGTTTCGGCAGGTTAGGATAAATGTATCAAACGCGGTCCCACCTTTAGGTAAGGCGACAGGTATCCTTTTGGAATAAGATGGGCTGTAAAATAATCACAAACATACCTGGTCCACGATCAGCCTGCCTGCGGTGGCAGCAGGCAAGGCCTCTGTAGCTTCCTCCACTACAAGCTTCTGCGGTGACGACGATGCCGGCGTGCGCGGGGGCGTAGTCGTTGGCGTGGTCGTGGGCGTAGGAGTAGAAGGGGCAGCGGGCGCGGGGGGCGGGGGCGCGGGCGGCTTGCGGGCGGGGGCAGGCGCGGGCGCGGGCGGCGGGGGGGACGTGACGGTGCCTGAAGGGGGTAAGGGTGCGGGGCCTTTTTCTTTTTTTGGTGCCTGTAAATAAAATACATTTGCTATAGATTATTTTCAACATTACACCAACTGCTGAGTCGTGCGTTTTCTCAGCTTTTTTGAGAAGGAAAGTCAAAATAAAGTCGGAATCATGTTGGCGCGGTGTTGACTCCAAAAAATGTAAATAAAACAATTTCACTCTTATAGTCTAAAAAGCCTCGTACTCAAATTCATTAATATATAAAAGTTTAAGATTGTCACTGTGAGAGCATTTCGGTCGTTTCCTATATCCGCCCCTTCGCCTCCCTTAATTATTGAGAAACGACATATTTCTACAAACGAACGTTACTTCGCTTGATGACACCGCTGAGGTCACATATCAAAACTGCGTGCGCGCGCGCCAGCGCAATTTCTGTAACTTTTATAACCGCCCGCCATAATGTAGGGCTGCTAATACTGCAACCTATTAACTTTGAGTGAACATTATTCGTGAGTGAAGTGCAGTGATCTCATGCCGAAGAAAGCACCGACACAAGTTTTTAAAACTTATACAAAGTCAGGGAAATGAATTGTTAAGCATGTAGCGGTATCAACATCGTCACATGCGAGCTACACGTCACACTGACGTTACGCAATATCCTGCATCGCGCAAACAGAGTTTACCGCGCGACTAGCATATATACAACGTCCTGCCATCAGACGTCGGGCAGTTGCCCACCAGACAGGACACTCGTCTGTTCGGAGGACCCTCCCTTTTCTATGGAGGTATGAGTGAACTTTACACCGTTCCCTATACAGGCAACATGTCAAATCACAACTGTAATTTTTTGTCAGTTGTACGAAATGGCTATAAAACGGTAAATTGACGTGTAGTGTAGACGATAAAACCATTTACTTATATACTTTTATTTTTTAATATGAATTTAGTTTCAGTGCTAGCCGAATCAAAATCGGCGCAGAATCAGGCGGCGCGGGCGCAGGCGGCGCGTGCGCAGACACTAACAATACTCACGGGCGGCTTCCTGTCAGCAGGCGGGTGCGAGTCCTCGTGCGGCCTCTTGGCCGCGGCGGCCGCGGCGGGCGACGCGGGCGGCGCGGGCGCAGGCGGCGCGTGCGCAGACACTAACAATACTCACGGGCGGCTTCCTGTCAGCAGGCGGGTGCGAGTCCTCGTGCGGCCTCTTGGCCGCGGCGGCCGCGGCGGGCGACGCGGGCGGCGCGGGCGCAGGCGGCGCGTGCGCAGACACTAACAATACTCACGGGCGGCTTCCTGTCAGCAGGCGGGTGCGAGTCCTCGTGCGGCCTCTTGGCCGCGGCGGCCGCGGCGGGCGACGCGGGCGGCGCGGGCGCAGGCGGCGCGTGCGCAGACACTAACAATACTCACGGGCGGCTTCCTGTCAGCAGGCGGGTGCGAGTCCTCGTGCGGCCTCTTGGCCGCGGCGGCCGCGGCGGGCGACGCGGGCGGCGCGGGCGCAGGCGGCGCGTGCGCAGACACTAACAATACTCACGGGCGGCTTCCTGTCAGCAGGCGGGTGCGAGTCCTCGTGCGGCCTCTTGGCCGCGGCGGCCGCGGCGGGCGACGCGGGCGGCGCGGGCGCAGGCGGCGCGTGCGCAGACACTAACAATACTCACGGGCGGCTTCCTGTCAGCAGGCGGGTGCGAGTCCTCGTGCGGCCTCTTGGCCGCGGCGGCCGCGGCGGGAGACGCGGGCGGCGCGGGCGCAGGCGGCGCGTGCGCAGACACTAACAATACTCACGGGCGGCTTCCTGTCAGCAGGCGGGTGCGAGTCCTCGTGCGGCCTCTTGGCCGCGGCGGCCGCGGCGGGCGACGCGGGCGGCGCGGGCGCTGGCGGCGCGTGCGCAGACACTAACAATACTCACGGGCGGCTTCCTGTCAGCAGGCGGGTGCGAGTCCTCGTGCGGCCTCTTGGCCGCGGCGGCCGCGGCGGGAGACGCGGGCGGCGCGGGCGCAGACACTAACAATACTCACGGGCGGCTTCCTGTCAGCAGGCGGGTGCGAGTCCTCGTGCGGCCTCTTGGCCGCGGCGGCCGCGGCGGGCGACGCGGGCGGCGCGGGCGCAGGCGGCGCGTGCGCAGACACTAACAATACTCACGGGCGGCTTCCTGTCAGCAGGCGGGTGCGAGTCCTCGTGCGGCCTCTTGGCCGCGGCGGCCGCGGCGGGAGACGCGGGCGGCGCGGGCGCAGGCGGCGCGTGCGCAGACACTAACAATACTCACGGGCGGCTTCCTGTCAGCAGGCGGGTGCGAGTCCTCGTGCGGCCTCTTGGCCGCGGCGGCCGCGGCGGGCGACGCGGGCGGCGCGGGCGCAGGCGGCGCGTGCGCAGACACTAACAATACTCACGGGCGGCTTCCTGTCAGCAGGCGGGTGCGAGTCCTCGTGCGGCCTCTTGGCCGCGGCGGCCGCGGCGGGAGACGCGGGCGGCGCGGGCGCAGGCGGCGCGTGCGCAGACACTAACAATACTCACGGGCGGCTTCCTGTCAGCAGGCGGGTGCGAGTCCTCGTGCGGCCTCTTGGCCGCGGCGGCCGCGGCGGGCGACGCGGGCGGCGCAGGCGCAGGCGGCGCGTGCGCAGACACTAACAATACTCACGGGCGGCTTCCTGTCAGCAGGCGGGTGCGAGTCCTCGTGCGGCCTCTTGGCCGCGGCGGCCGCGGCGGGCGACGCGGGCGGCGCAGGCGCAGGCGGCGCGTGCGCAGACACTAACAATACTCACGGGCGGCTTCCTGTCAGCAGGCGGGTGCGAGTCCTCGTGCGGCCTCTTGGCCGCGGCGGCCGCGGCGGGCGACGCGGGCGGCGCGGGCGCAGGCGGCGCGTGCGCAGACACTAACAATACTCACGGGCGGCTTCCTGTCAGCAGGCGGGTGCGAGTCCTCGTGCGGCCTCTTGGCCGCGGCGGCCGCGGCGGGCGACGCGGGCGGCGCGGGCGCAGGCGGCGCGTGCGCAGACACTAACAATACTCACGGGCGGCTTCCTGTCAGCAGGCGGGTGCGAGTCCTCGTGCGGCCTCTTGGCCGCGGCGGCCGCGGCGGGAGACGCGGGCGGCGCGGGCGCAGGCGGCGCGTGCGCAGACACTAACAATACTCACGGGCGGCTTCCTGTCAGCAGGCGGGTGCGAGTCCTCGTGCGGCCTCTTGGCCGCGGCGGCCGCGGCGGGCGACGCGGGCGGCGCGGGCGCAGGCGGCGCGTGCGCAGACACTAACAATACTCACGGGCGGCTTCCTGTCAGCAGGCGGGTGCGAGTCCTCGTGCGGCCTCTTGGCCGCGGCGGCCGCGGCGGGAGACGCGGGCGGCGCGGGCGCAGGCGGCGCGTACGCAGACACTAACAATACTCACGGGCGGCTTCCTGTCAGCAGGCGGGTGCGAGTCCTCGTGCGGCCTCTTGGCCGCGGCGGCCGCGGCGGGCGACGCGGGCGGCGCAGGCGCAGGCGGCGCGTGCGCAGACACTAACAATACTCACGGGCGGCTTCCTGTCAGCAGGCGGGTGCGAGTCCTCGTGCGGCCTCTTGGCCGCGGCGGCCGCGGCGGGCGACGCGGGCGGCGCAGGCGCAGGCGGCGCGTGCGCAGACACTAACAATACTCACGGGCGGCTTCCTGTCAGCAGGCGGGTGCGAGTCCTCGTGCGGCCTCTTGGCCGCGGCGGCCGCGGCGGGCGACGCGGGCGGCGCGGGCGCAGGCGGCGCGTGCGCAGACACTAACAATACTCACGGGCGGCTTCCTGTCAGCAGGCGGGTGCGAGTCCTCGTGCGGCCTCTTGGCCGCGGCGGCCGCGGCGGGCGACGCGGGCGGCGCGGGCGCAGGCGGCGCGTGCGCAGACACTAACAATACTCACGGGCGGCTTCCTGTCAGCAGGCGGGTGCGAGTCCTCGTGCGGCCTCTTGGCCGCGGCGGCCGCGGCGGGAGACGCGGGCGGCGCGGGCGCAGGCGGCGCGTGCGCAGACACTAACAATACTCACGGGCGGCTTCCTGTCAGCAGGCGGGTGCGAGTCCTCGTGCGGCCTCTTGGCCGCGGCGGCCGCGGCGGGAGACGCGGGCGGCGCGGGCGCAGGCGGCGCGTGCGCAGACACTAACAATACTCACGGGCGGCTTCCTGTCAGCAGGCGGGTGCGAGTCCTCGTGCGGCCTCTTGGCCGCGGCGGCCGCGGCGGGAGACGCGGGCGGCGCGGGCGCAGGCGGCGCGTGCGCAGCGCTCGGGGAGGGGGGGGCGCGGCCCGCTGCTGCGCTGGGAGTTGTGCCCGCTTGGGGATCGTCCGACACTGTGCGGGGATGGGACATTATGATAAAAAAAGAAGCCACAATATCTCTTTTAACTCGTATTTATCATAATTTTGCATTTCACCAAATATCCGATCACAAAAATTAATCCTGTAAGCAAATCGCTAAATAAATAATAAAAGTAACACGTACTCTTGACATCTGGCGTGTCGCCGGAACGGACGGAGGTCGAGTCATCTTCCTCCATAGGTATATGAGAGCTGCGCGGCTCCTGCGCACAACAAACGTTTAGAATTAGTCCCTTATTTGTATTTTATTGTTTTATAAGTTTATTATACTACTATATTCTATATATACTATATTATATTGTACGTCTACTCTACTCTATTTAACAATACTTATGTTCAAACAATCAAGTTATAATAATTCTCACTAGTTCGATGTTCGGTGGTCGAACAAGTGAAAAAAAAACCTCAGTTCTTCGATGATGGAACTCAACAATTGAAGTCAAGTCGAGACAGCCAAGTATTTCTCAATATTGTAATATATTCATGTAGAGATTACTGCCGCTGAACGAATTTTCATAGCAATTTTTTTATATGTTGGACTGTGAGGATGGAGTTTGGAAATATGCCATCTTTTTATACCCATTTTTATATATTTTTTTATATACTGCTCTTTACTGTACGACGTGGGTTAATTTTGTAGGGACCACACCCCTTCTTCTTTCAAATAATTTATTGTGGATCATAGGTTTATAATATGTTGTTAGTTACAGATAAGTCTACTATGTACCACCAGTGAGGCATACAAAAATTAATATTATCAGTTCGGTACATAGTTAAAATACAATACATCAAATTGGCATGCAATATATAAGATTAAGTTAGTATAATATTTGAAGGGCTTGCCTGTGGTTGCCTTAATAAATTAAGGCCTCCAAGCAAGGCTTAAAAAACTTATAAACTACGCGACTACACGTTAAGGACACCACCTTTTTTGCGTTATTTGATTTAGATTACAGTTTCAAAAACCAGTACCCTAATTGCGTAACACACTATCAATTACAATCTGAATCATTTTGAAGCCTATTGCTAAACCATTGCTCCATGTGTTCGAAAAATTAGTCTGCTCAACAACGTAAATAACGCAATGAATGTTGTTGAACTGTCAAAATGAAACCCATTCCTACTGTTAGTGTGTTACGCAATTACCCCGCAGTTCTAGGTACAGTCGACGACACATCAAGTTACCAAAAACTG
This sequence comes from Dryobotodes eremita, assembly GCA_917490735.1. NCBI lineage: Eukaryota > Metazoa > Arthropoda > Insecta > Lepidoptera > Noctuidae > Dryobotodes > Dryobotodes eremita. Next base: position 10,230,164 of record OU823269.1, on the reverse strand, counting down.
TCTGATTAACACATTCAATTTTGAACTTAACTAACAACATTTTAAGGTTTAAAATCGTTTGGAGAAATTTGACAGTTTCGTGTAGCTTGACCAGCTGGCGACTGAACAGCAAGGGCAACTTTTTCAGGCTTTCAGAAACCATAATTAATATGGCAATTAACGTTATACTTATTAATATAGATATTTCTAGTAGTTTAATATACCTTCGACGCAGGCGGACGATCTAGCGGCTGGGCGTCCGATTCGTTTGCAATGTAAACCATACACACGTAACATTAACGTATTGCTACGATAATTAAATAGATTTATATGAAAAGTTAACATAACTTTAGTAAACTTAATATTATTAAACAAAAGGAAAATAACCAAAAAATAAAATACCTGCTTGTAATGATACTAATGAGATACAATTAATTATCTGTGCGACCCCCGGGGGTCAAGACACAACCATGAGGTTGATTTTTCAGTTCAAAACTAAGTTGACTAACTGACAAATTGATTTTACAAAACTATGAAATTAACTAAATACAGAAGATGAGTTTAGGATGGGTTTTCATATCAATATTTAGATTATAATGTTCCTAAAATTGGCAAGCATGAAGCAGACAAATATTATTCTTCCTTCAAGTGCTACCAAATTGGATCGTAACATTTTATTTAAAATCTTAAGTCATAATTAATCAGGAATGGCACAACCATTACTTACAACAATTATGAATCATTCGTGAACATCCGTGATAAAAAATCCCGCAAACAGTGAACGTTCAGTACATTTGACATCTAGAGGACCTTACTCTACACTAGCGCCTCTAGCGGCGAACCCAAGCGCGATAGCCCTCATTTTATCAAGAGACAAATAAAGAATGAAGTGCAACGGGATACAGCACATTTTGTTAGAGGGTACCTCACGCTTGTCGCGTCGGCATGATTCAGCACAGCCGAGCGGCAAAATCGAATGTATGTAGATATACGTTCGGGAAAATGCCGCTCGGCTTATCTCGAATTTTGCCGAGCCGACCCGATCATGATTGAGCAAGCCTAGATGACGAACAGAGTTTGAGGATCGTGAAAGTCGAATAATTATAGAGTATTTGACTGTATTTTGTTTTTATTTGATTTTTCGAAACCTAAAGAAATATTAACCACCAGTAAAAAAAAATTGTTAAAATATCTCAAAAAATGGCAGAGTTATATGCGTTTTAAAGTCGATACTAGACAGAGACAGCATTATTAGCATCTGACGTCACAACACAGGAACACGAACTTCGCGCCATTCAGTACAATGATCGTTTGCATGACAAGGATAGAAGAATAATTTCAACGGTGGCTTCTCCATTTTTTCACCGATGTTATTTATTTTTGGCAAATCGTCTAATTTTTTAGTAACACCTTTAAAAAATAGTATTAATTAATGGACAGTTTTGATAATAGTCAAATACTCTATTGCTTTGGGACTGCTTTCTTGATCAACGAATACTATATGTATATGTGCCAACCCGAGCCAGTGTAGCAACGGTTCAAAAAAATCTCCCATGAGACCTGAGTATTAGTAGCTCGGACGCTTAGCAGATTTTAAGTTATCGGGTACTATTCTTAAAGGTAAAGAGATAATTCTTCTATAATGTAAAACAATATTGTAAATGAATTAATATTACGTTTGTTGTCCGCAACGGTTTAGAAGTAGAAATTGTTCAATCGGTTGGTTTAAGCAGTTCCAATCGAAAATAAATAAATAATAAATTATTATAAATAGTAAATTGAAATAAATAATAAATTAAAATGAATAATAAATTAAAATAAATAATAAATTAAAATGAATACTTAGACTAGAATTCAGAATCTTAGATAATTTACATGTATTTGATACTTGTTCAGCTATCTACTTTAGCGTTATATGATATAAAATCTATTGTTTGATTCCAATTTATGTTTTTTTTTCGACTTAAACGAATATCAACTTTATGATTGTGTTAATTAAGTTAATTTCAGAATAACTAGCACTATGGAAGAAATCATAAAATGTTAAGTTGTACTGCAAACTGAATTTTATATATGGGTACTAAAGTTCTTTTTCATTGCAAAAAATACTTATTCATTCAAAAAATACTTATTGTTTTGTGTAAATGTTTGGAAACTAAATCACGAACGCAGTATTTGTAATAAAAAGGTCCTAAATAAATGGAATTTGAACTTAGTCCCGTATGAAATTAAGTTTGTTTTCCAAAACATGAGAATTATCTAAGATTCAGAGTTCTATATAGTAAAATATCATCGCAGATAATGTATATCAACATTATATACTAACCAATTCTCTGATACTGTTCCTTGTTTTTCTTGCCTCTCCTCGATTTAGACTGCACAATGTAAATCGCATCGAAAAGAGGCAAACGGGTTAGTAAGCGTGCAATAGAAGCATACACGCTGTGTTATTATATTTATTAAACATACATTTTATTAGTTTTATATATATAAAATATTATTACGGCTATAAAAATCGAAGGCGAAAATAAAAATTTCTTGGGATTACAATTTTTTTTAATGATGTTCAAGAATACAATAATGGTTGAAAATATATTGTTTCTGCTTCTTTAAAAAGATTTTAAAAACATTTTCCGAAAAAACAACGGACTCCCAAAAAAAACACAAAAAAACGTGAAAAATAACTTTAATTTCGGAAGTCGGTGTCTTTGGTGGTTTATTCTCGTTTTTGGCCACGGACTTCCGAAATTAAAGTTATTTTTCACGTTTTTTTGAAGTCGGTTGTTTTTTTGTAAAAATGTTTTTATTCAGACCATGCACAACGCAGTATGTAAGGACTATGTCTCTTTTGAATTTCAAATAATTCCTTTCCACATAAAACCCCCTTTATGTTATGTTATTTAAATAAATAAATAAATTTATTTTCGACATTTTAATCATACTGACCTCCGAATCATCATCCACAAACACCTCTTCTTCGACCACCTCAGCCCTATACTCCAGCAGCAAGTCCCTCAGAGGCTTAGCATCGAAGTTTCCGTTCACGAACTCATGCTTCATCAGCTCGATCGCTGTCGGCCTCTTTTCTGGGTCCTGTGGGGGTGATGGTTAGGTTAGACATGTTAAAAAATATCACGCATGTCGCATTCCATAAAGGTAAATGTTTTTACACGTACACTGACAAAATGTTATATTCAATTCAACTTTTCTTTGGTACACAATTTATTCATCCATAATCGTAACTTCGTATCGTAATCGTAACTTCGTAATCGTAACTTCGTAATCGTAACTCCGTAATCGTAACTAATATAATAAATGCGAAAGTAAGTTTGTTTGTTTGTTATCTTTTCACGCCTAAACCACTAAACCGATCATCCTGAAATTTTGCATATACGTTGTCAGGTATACAGAAACGGACATAGGGTACCTTTCATCCCGAAAAAAAGTACTGTTCCCGAGGAAAACAACAATAACGTTCTTATGATAATAGATGGCGCCACGTGTCTTTCGAATCATGATTGAATTATATTATTGTAGAAACTTTAGTAGGGTGTTAACGAGTTTTTTTTTAATTTAAGTTCATAATACATTTTGTGAGTCTAGAGTGTCGATAGACCGGGTTTTCATCCTCCTAACATAATTCCCTGAACAATCCGAGTTGATTGTCAAATTCTAAATTAACGCGAGCAAAGCCGCGGGCAAAAGCTAGTTACTTAATAAAAAAATAATTACTAGTAAATAATCGATGCAAAGGTTGTCTGTAAAAGATCACTTTTAGCGATAAGACCGCCCATTGTGTAACCCTATGTAAATTTCTACGTTTATTTCTGTAATTTTTAGTGTGTACATAATAAATAGTATTCTATTCCATTCTAATCGTCTGCCAAACGGACGGCGACAGACACATAATTTTTTTTAAACGGACCTCCAATGAAACTAATTAGTGATCCCTGCTCTAAGGCGACGATATGGAGCTATAAAAAGTACCTTTAGGACACAAAGTAGTGATTTTAGGGGGCCAGGAATGGTGTTGATGGTGGTGGTGACCACAGGAATCTTGTCCACTATCGTGGTTCCCAGAATAATGCACGTGGGACACTCAATAGTAGCCAGGAGACATGTGGTCAGATTAAGATGCTGATGGTCCGCAGAACATTTATGATGTGATTATGATGGCGAGGCAAGGCAGATGTTGCAGGGTCGCCCTAGGAGGACATACAGTGTGAGTCTTTATAATCTGCACATACTGAATCGAGGGAATCTTTGCTTAATTATATCGACGGAAAAAATGATAAAAAAATTCTAAATATTTTATTGAAATTTTTAATGGATTTTTTATTTATTTTTTCGCTTCTGTGACTCCAGTGTATACAAAACGGTGTAACTTTTTAACTCGATGTTTTATCACGATGAAACAAACTCCATAATGATTGGAAGTAATTAGGTGTCCGCATTAAATGAAAATTGTGTAAAAAACTGCCACCAATTAAAAATTAACACGTTTTTTCCGCAAAAATCTGATTTTTTTTCATCAATTTTTGCAATAATCGTAAAATTTCTCAATAAGATGCCCCGATTACCTTCATTTTTTATTACTTTAAATTATTCTTCATCGTATTAGCTATCCAATAGTAAAAATTGCAAGGGTTTAACTCAATCCCATCATTTCTTATCAACAGCCAAAGAAAGGCCTAGAGCACGGCTACGCACTAATTGTTTAGCAGGTAGACGTCCTTTTTTGTTGAGAATGTGCGCGGGTCGGGGTGCGGGGAGGTAGGGCCAGCTGAAGGGACCAGAAGGGATGACAGACAGGCAGTCGCTCCGAATTATTCGCCGCTGCTACATGTGTTTCGTTACTTTCATTCACTGCTACCTGAGTTTCGTGACTTTCGTTCGCTGCTACGTGATGCCGCGCTTAAGTGAATTCTCCCCGGCACACATTGCCGACATTCATTTTTACTATGGGATGGGACGAGGAAGTGCCAGAGCTGCGCGCGCAGCTTACATAGCTGCGTTTCCTAACAGGCAACCAGTGCCATCTGCCCGCAACTTCCAGGAAGTTCACAGAAGATTGTCGATCACTGGACTTGAATCAAGTAGAGATCGTCGCGAGCCGCCTCAAATAATTATTGATGTGGTTCTGGAACAAGCAGTACTGAGCGATTTGTTTGCTGATCCATCCATAAGTACTAGACGACTGGCTCTTCGTCACGGAATATCACAAAAATCAGCGTGGCGTATTTTAAAGAAAGAAGGATTGCACCCTTACCATTACCAAAGAGTGCAACATCTACATGAAGACGTAGATTGGCGTCCAAGGTGTGTGATGTCCACCTGGATTCAAAGAAATATCAGAGCAAACCCAAACTTTCCGAAAACCATACTATGGATGGACGAATCAACATTTACCAGAGATGGTATTACTAACTGTAGAAATTTACACAGATGGTGCCCTGGAGGTCAAAACCCGAAATTGAAACGTTCATCGACTTTTCAAGTAAGATTTTCAATAAATGTTTGGGCTGGTCTTATCGATAACATGTTGATTGGACCAGTCATACTGCCGAGAACTTTGAACAGTGAAAGATTTTTAAGTTTGTTGACTGACGATCTACCTGAGTTATTGGAAGATGTACCACTGTCTTTGCGTCGAAGGATGTTTCTGCAGATGGACGGATGCCCTGCCCATTATGCCACAAATGTGAGATCATTTTTAAACGAAAATTATCGTGATAAATGGATTGGACGACTAGGACCTGTAGGGTGGCCTGCGCGTTCACCCGATTTAACGCCCCTTGATTACTTCCTGTGGGGGACCATGAAGCAACGCGTCTACAGTACTCCCATCAACAGTGAGGTCGATTTGCGTGATCGCATAATTAACTGTGCAAATGATATTCGCAATAATCCCGAAATGATAAGGAGAGCGACACAACAAATTTTAGTTCGCGCGGCTTTGTGCCTACAACAACGAGGTGGACATTTTGAGAACCTAATGCATTAAATTTTCTTTAAAATAATAAATGTTTTAATTGAACTCTTTTTCATTCATTGAACCCAAATAAATCATCCTTCAGAGAACAAAAATAGCGCGTTCGAAGTGCCATCTTTAACACTTGATAGAAAGTGTTTTGTCTGAGCTAAAAGCATACAATTTTTATTATTAGGTAGCTAATACGATGAGGAATAATTTAAAGTAATAAAAAATGAAGGTAATCGGGGCATCTTATTGAGAAATTTTACGATTATTGCAAAAATTGATGAAAAAAAATCAGATTTTTGAGGGAAAAACGTGTTTATTTTTAATTGGTGGCAGTTTTTTTACACAATTTTCATTTAATGCGGACACCTAATTACTTCCAATCATTATGGAGTTTGTTTCATCGTGATAAAACATCGAGTTAAAAAGTTACACCGCTTTGTATACACTGGAGTCACAGAAACGAAAAAATAAATAAAAAATCCATTAAAAATTTCAATAAAATATTTAGAATTTTTTTATCATTTTTTCCGTCGATAAAATTAAGCAAAGATTCCCTCGATTCAGTATGTGCAGATTATAAAGACTCACACTGTATAGTGACCTTATTGGTGATGTTCTTCAGAAAAGGGAACAGGGTCCAAGCTACCGGCGGTCAGGGCTGCAGAGAGGAACCTCCTAACAATGCGAGCCGTGTCCAGAAGTACTGCTTTCTGAATCAAGCCCTTGATCCAGCTGCCCAACGAGAGCCTCCTCAGGTGTTGGTCTGGACTCTTGGCTATTAAGCCATGGACTGTTATTATTATAGGCTTATTATGTGTACGTTCTTACCTTAACAAGTGCTTTAGAGATAAAGTCGTTGAATGATTTGCTCCACCTGGACGGCTGGTCTAACGTGGGGGGCTCACTCTTCTGAATTTTGAGCAGCACCCGCATCGGGGTCATCTCGTGGTTAGGGGGCTCCATTTGAGCAAACTCTATTAGAGTTATGCCTAGAGACCAGATGTCCACCTGAAACAGAAGCAAAATGGAGTTTAATTTGAGTAGATGGAAAATGATTTCTTAGGCACATTCTTTGGTCCTGGGCGTCGGGAGTCGATAGCCGATTCTCAGTCACCGTAGGCGCGGGCTTGCGGACGGCGAGCAATGGGCAGCTCGCCGTCCGGTAAGGACCAGGCCCGGGTCCACGGCGCGTCGTGTTCCACGCGCGCCTCAAAGAGATGTCAGCACCATTGACGGATACTCGCTACGGATAATCGCAAAGCGGAGCGGCCCAAACCTGCTTTAGCCTTTACTGTCCACCATAGCAATTACAATTTTTAATTATCTAATATAAATACACGCTCATTTTTTGTGTAGCGCCATCTACATCGCCACATGCGAACTACGCGTCACACTGACGTCACTCAAAATCCTGCATCGCGCAAGCAGAATTTACCGCGGAACTAGCATATATACAACGTCCTGACATCAATCGTCGGGCAGTAGCGCACCACACACGACATCCGTCTGGTCGGAGGATCCTCCCTTTTCTATAGAGGTATGAGTGAACTTTACACCCTGTTCCTCATACCTCTAGTATATGGCGAAAAAATAAATCTTATTTGCTTTTGTTTTTTACTTTTTTGCCGTCATCAAGCGCGTTCAGGGAGACCAAACACCATCCTACAGGGTATTGCAGTTATAGTAAGTATGAGACAAAAAATACGAAAAATCCGTCCATTTAAAAGAAGATATAGTGACAAAAATTGAAAATAGTATGCTTAGATGGTTTGGTCACGTTGAGAGGATGAATGAAGGGCGACTAACAAAAGGTATTTACAAGGCAGATGTGAATGGAAACGCCGGGAGAGGCCGCCCTAGGAGGACATATAGTGACCTTATTGGTGATGTTCTTCAGAAAGGTCAGGTGCGTAGTACTCGCAACCGGCGTGCGAGTATGACCAGATGTATGGACGTATACGAAGCAAAAGGAGTATGTAAAGATTGTAGCAGGTGGCGTTCTGTAGTTTCTACCTACCCTCATGGAAAGAAGACGTAAGAATATATTAAGCATGGTTTACCTTAAAATCATAAGGATGATCTCTAAAAGTTTCACACAACACGACTTCCGGCGCCATCCAATATGGCGTCCCGATAAACGTGTCATGTTTTTGTAGCGTCGACTTATTCTTCGCTGATACGCCAAAATCCGCTGGAAATAAAAAGATTATGTTAGTTTATGGTAACAAATTAATTTACAGTTGATAATACAATCAGGTAGAAAGACAAAGGACTCAAATTAAAAACATTTTTTTGGAAATTAAAGACGAAGCGAAAACATAGTCTTTTCTGGTACCCGAAGAGGGCCAATAAAGATTGTAAAAATAAAAACAAAGTCACATAAGCATAATCAGCCCATGGTATAATAATATACTTCGCCAGGTATAGCATTCCGAGACACAGTGATCACGTGGGAGACACAAGCCTACGTCATCACCGCTGTGTTACCAGTAGTGTGTCATAATAACTCCCCAACCGCCTTTATTACCTGTGCGAATCCGATAAAACAATGAGGTTTTAACTAACAATTACGTTGGTATATGTTTAAATTGAATTGTTTCACTTGATTAGAAAAACGAAACGACAATTTAAATGCTATAAATATATTTTTTAACAGAATGGTGACTGAAAATGTTGCCATAATTCGTGTTTTGTTGCAATAAAGTGGCAACTGGATAGTGACGTAAGCATGTGTCACTCCCGGAATGCCAGACCTTGTTTTTTTAGACCATGAATCAGCCTATAACGTTCCCACTGCTGGGATACAGGCCTCCTCTCTATAAGAGGGAGTGGGCTGTAATCCACCACGCGGGCCCAGTGCGGGTTGGTAGATGTCACATTTAAAAATATGTTACAGTTGGTAAAGGCCCGTTGTTTGATACATAGTTAAACATGACCATTAGACAATTCAACAATTAGTCACTTGACAATAGTCAATAGCTGTCAAAGTTTAACTACTCTGTCTGCGCATGATTAACTTTTATAGCAAATTGTAATTTTTTTTACTATAGTTAGCTTAACCACTTGTCAAAAAACACATTTTAACTATTAGTATGTTTGACTACTGATCAAACAACGGGCCCTTAGTCAAGAATATTTAGCAAAGTTATTTAGTAAAGCCAACACATAAAAGCTATATATTCTAATAATACACACACCATACACAAATACATACCTATCCGCCATCTTCGAAGCACTAGACAAACTCGACCAATCATACACAGAGATTTGAAGGTAGGTATGCTTCAGGTCTCTATGTATGACTGGCCGCGAATGTTACTGACGAGACCCTCGCAGACCAGAACCGGGATGAAATGGAATCGTCCTAGCTTCTATTATTTTAGCAGGAGTCGGGATGAAAAATAACCTTACTTAGCTCTAGATTGCTCATATCTTCCCGAACCCGATGACATATCTTTTATATTAGAATTTAATTGAAAATAAAAATCATCATAATCTGACTATTCCGTAAAAAGTTATGCGTGGTCAAAAATTTGGAACATCCTAAAATGCACGCCCCATAATCTCATTCAATTCTATAAAAAAATAACAAAAAACGGACGAAATGTCGAGTCGTATTTTTATATAACTAATTACAATTAAACTACATTGAAATAGACCGTGATTTTCGGAAGGACTTAATTTTCGATAGCACAGAAGCGTTTAAAAAAAAATGGACTCGATTAGTTTAATTTTTCGGGAGTTATCGTGACCACGCCAGGATCCATACATACATACACACGGACGTCCACAGAATATTTTTTTAAACAGATTTTTCATTATTTTAAATAGCAAAATGTCTTTTGATAATAACATGAGTGTTAAAACTAGTGTCTTTTCTTAAAGTTTGTTTGTGAATATTCTACAAGTGCGATATGAAGTAAATAGAGACATTTTTAGCTCACGGAATTACTTATTTTTTGTAGGGCGAGGGTCGAGCACTACCTCACCCGCTTCGCTTATGAGGCGTGCAATAAAATATGCGCGTCAACTTGTGAACCTCCTCCTTTTTTTTCGTCGGTTAAAAGTCAAAACATTTCAAAAGTCAAATTATATTAGACATCACCACTAAAAAGCAAGGCAAAAGGAGTATGTAAGGATCGTAACAGGAGGCGTTCTGTAGTTTCTGCCTAACCCCATGGGAAGAAAGCGTGAGTTTATGTATGTATAAATACATAAGGCACAAATGGAAGCTATATTATGTAGCTTAAAATATTTTAGTACAAACGCCGTTCATATTTAAAACACTATATTACTGAAATATTAATAGGGTTAGTTCACAGAGTTAAGGATGATTTCCACCAAACGGCTCGCATCGGATCGGATCGGAAAGAATGCGAACGGATGCGGCGACAGCCGATCGCGTCCGGCAGGATGTCGACGCATACGATCGGCTCCGTACCGTCGCTTGCGAACGTATCCGTTTCTGCGCCTAGTCATAGTTTCATTCCTACCGTGTTGACGTGTTCTAATTCCGATGAATGTGTGATCGGATACGACGACAGGCGAACGGAGCCGATCGCGCGTCGCAGCATACTTTCGGCTACGATCGCGTGTCGCGGAAGACGACCGCGGTCAAGCTGCTGTGCGTGGTTTGGTAATATAGACTTTAAATGCTGTGTACACAATTTAATATCGTTTAAAGATTGCAAAATCCGTTCCGATCCGATGCGATGCGAGCCGTTTGGTGGAAATCATTCTATAGACAAGCAATTCACATAACATTTCTATTAATGCTTAAATTAGCCACCTCCACCACATTTACGTACACGGTCTTTTTTAATTAACTGGCGAAACTTCACAGACTTAATAAGTATTAGCATCTATATCGATTGCCGTTTCGCGTGGATGTGACGCATATTTTCCCCAACTCGTAATTTTTTGTTTTTGTGTGAACTCTGCGTCATGTTTACCGCAAATTAACGTATTTTCTTTCTTTCTTTCTTTCTTTTCTTTATTTATTTATTTCTTTTCTTTTCTTTCTTTCTTTTCTTTCTTTGTTTTCTTTCTCTCTGTCCACTAGGTTATTCGCTTTTTGACAGATGGAACTAGTGATCGCAGCAACGTAATATTTCGATTATTGACACTTTCAATTTGTATGTAGTATTCATTATAGACTTTTTGATGTCGAATAAAATATGTTGCGGTTTCAATGCCTGTGTTTATTATTATTATTAAATACAAAACAATTTAGATCAGCCGCTTCGTTTAATTTAATTTCGATTTTGTAGGTTTTTGAAAACATATAGGTATTTAGGATATATTATGTATATATTTTATTATTAATTTTATTTAAATTTTTTGTTTGGATTTCCTGTGCGTGTCCTAAATAAAATATTTTTCTGTCTTTCTTTCTTTTCTTTTTCTAGGATTGTTAAATTTATATATTTTATTGATATTTGAGTGGATGCAAGGTTATGTTATCAATATATATGTAATAACCAAGATTATGTCTGGACTTTAAGAGAGACTGTGACCTCTGAGTTTGTTTCGGCCTTTCTTCTCAGAGTAGTCAGATAGGAAACGCCGACCTCATCTAGTTTTTAAACAGCTGGACAGTTTGTTGGGCCACTTCTTCTCCCCAGCTAAAGCACTAGGAAGTGGTGAAGGCGGGCGTTTTGGGGGACTGTCTTATGTAATTATGACGTTCAAAAAGTACTGATTCTCAGCCTAGTTTGAATAAATGACGTTTGATTTCGATTGAAAATATTATTGACGTGTAAAAGTGTTTTTATAAACCTTCTTACAGAAAAAAAAAAAACATTTATCATTATCAAATCTGTGAAGTTTTACCAGACAACTTAATTTGGCCTTGTCTAAATACTTAAGGGGGATGCGGCAAGGTAGCCCGCGAAATTCAAATTTTCTTACGTTTTTTTGCAATTTGCAGGTCATTATTAGATTGTATGTTGATCTAAATATGATTCGCGGCCGTAACAAATATTTATTTACAGAATTATAATCATAAAAATACATCAATACATCTCTCTAAGTTCATATTACCCTATTTAATGACTCATGAAATCATGACATTTGAGGCAAATTCTTCAGTTGTATTGCAGATTCTAATGATTATAATTCTGTAAAGCCATATTTGTTACGGCCGCGAATCATATTTTAATCAACATACAACCTGACACTGACCTGCAAATTGCAAAAAACGTAAGTATTTTTGAATTTCGCGGGCTACCTGAGCGCATCGCCCCTGAAACTACCCACAACCTTACATAAAAAAATTATCAACTCACCCAACTTAACACCCCCAGTCATAGTTGCGAGCACGTTCCCAGCTTTCAAATCCCTATGTATCACTCGTCTTGAATGCAAGAACTGTAGACCTCTACACATCTCTCGGCAGACGTAGGCTATTTGAATCTCATTGAGGCCTTTCTCTAATTCCGCCATGACAGAGTCGAGGGCGCCACCGTCGCAGTATTCGAGGAGCATCTGAAATGAACAAAGAGATGGTTAGAAAAACTAGTCCGGTATGTAAAGAGTGGACCATGTTCCTATGTCCAGTCCAGCAGTGGCCCTCTTCCTCTCTCGACAGGGTCCATATTGATCTTTTACCTTGTTGACCATCTATGTAATACATATGGAATGCAATAAAGAATTGAGTATTGAGTATTGGAACGCCATAGGATCCTGTTCTGTGAAATAGTACATTACTGCAGCGGACGACAACAGAGGCATTGATGGACGAACGTGATAATGTGGGTTCAGGCGAAGGCAAAGCACACACACGTGAGTCCATCAATGCCTGGTTGCCTTGAATTAATGGTAGCCTGCAGACTACTGTAGTACGCCAACAATGGTCCAACTGTGGGAGGCCACCATCTGCCACTCTGGAGGCCATCATGATTCACGATGGCAGGCCAAAATGGTAGAACTTTATGGGCTTACCCATAGTTTGTAGTCGATGAATTAGGCCTCGTGTAGTTCGACGACGTTCAGATGCCGACACTCGGATGGAAAGCCAATCTCGTCGGTGAAGTTAGCGAGATCATGCTTGTTGTTGAGAACTCACACCTTCGCGGCTACGAGCTGGCTAGTCTCTTATAATCTCGGACCTACCCAAAATTTGTTGTTAATGAAGTCTTCGCTCAGTTCCACGACGCACAGTGGGGCACTATTAGAGGTCCACATATGCCACCATGGACCAATGTGGCCGGGCATCATAGGCCACGGTAAAGTCTTTATTTTTTAATTTTTTTTTTGTTTTTGGGTGGAAAATCCTCATGGATGTCCTCCGCCCTGGGCGGGCGAAGGGGTCTGTCAGACTCTTACTGACTAAAAACCACCCCGGTGTTCCATCTCACACCTGCGCCGGGGGTCGCGGGAACGTACGAATCTTCCGCAACCCCCGGCTGGTGCCGGCCCGCCTCTGCGGGCCCCGTCCAACGGTAAAGTCCTACATTAGTCACCAACTTACCCATAGCTTGTTGTCAATGAAGTAGGCCTCGTGCAGTTCAACGACGTTAGGATGCCGACACTCCGATAGAATGTCGATCTCGACGGTGAAATCGGCGAGATCGTCTTCGTTGTCGAGAACGCACATCTTCGCCGCTGCGAGCTGGCCAGTCTGTTTGTGTTGCGCTTTGTATACCTGGAAAGTTTAAGGGTAAGTTATGAAATTATTTGAGACGCCGCGATTTCGTCTGCGTGAAATTTCTTGTTCCCCCGAACCACCCCGTCGCATCGCATCGCCTGCCCGCGCTATTACTTAGATTTCGCTTAGCGTTCCTTCAAAGTTTTTTCTTTTTGCTCGGCTCCTAATTGTCCTAGCCTGATGTTAAATAGCCTATAGCCTTCCTCAAGAATTGGGCTATAAAACGCAAAAATAATTTTTCAAATCCGACCGGTAGTTCCAGAGATTACCTCCTACAAACAAATTTTAGCTCTTTATAATAAATATTAGTGTAGGACGATCAAATGTGAGAGAAATGCGCCTTTGGTTTGTATAGAGCTCCTTGTGGCAGCAGAAACGAGAGAGTTCAAGTATATCCAAATTGAATGTGAAGACTATGTGGGTCATTGTTGCTGTTTTTTCTCCTTCTCAGTTAATTTTAATCAAGGTCTGGCAGTTTGACTAATTTTTGTGGCCTACCCAAATCTCCTTTCTTTGGTATTGTTCATCGAATCGTTGAGCTCCTTAAGTTCTGAGTTGAGCTGCACGGTTACTGACAAATGCGTGCACTGACTGGACAGGTCCACTCAATCTGCGTGGTTTTTCCTCAAAAGACCATTTCAGACACAAATCTACATGGTCTTCACATGATCTGACCAAGATTATGTCTGGACTTTAAAAGAGACTGACCTCTGAGTTTGTTTCGGCCTTTCTTCTCAGAGTAGTCATATAGGAAACGCCGACCTCATCTAGTTTTTAAAATATGACTGACGTGTAAAAATGTTTGTACAACCCTACTTACAGAAATAAAATCATTTATCATTTATAAATTACTCTTCCTAAGTAGGGGCAGCGGAAAGGCAAACCTTTGGTGTGAAACGAGGCATTAACCGTCACTACTCTCGTCAATGTGCTAATCCCGCAAAAATAGACCCTAAACTACCAATGAAGTTACAAAAAATTTAATGACTTTTCTTAGTTTGTCGAAGCGCACCAAGAATATGTATCGAAATTTCACCCCTAATTGGGTGAAACACAAAAAAAATATTGAAGTTTTAAGAAAACAAAGGTTATGAACTGACCTTCCCAAACGCGCCATCGCCGAGCTCGCCAACCATGTCCCAGTTCTCGGAGGGATCGCTGTTGTCCCGGATGTTGTTGAACACCTTCTTTTTCTTCGCATCGTTGCCGCTGCCCAGGTGCAGCACCTGAATTATAAGGCAAGTAATTAGATAAGTCGAAAACACGCAAGTAACGCGACAGAAAAAATCCTTCGCATCCATCAAAAGATAAGGCTTACGTAACTTCCGCTTTAGTATTAAAAATAAAGAGTATTCTATTGAATTCCGCCTGTTTTTAGAGCAGACGGATGAGATTGTTGGTCTCCTACAGACGAAAAACACATGGTGGCTATAACAAATAAGGAGGCTATTCAGTGGATCGCAGCGGTGCTCTGTACTGAGCCTCTCAGACGAAACAAAGTTAGGACAACTTTTAATTTCTGCAAATAATGTTGCACGACAGCCGATATATCTGAATATTTTTACTGTCTTCGCGACATGTACGGATTTGTAGCGGCATTGACATCGCCACATGCGCCGTTGAGCGGCCAAAAGTGCACTGTGCAGTGCCAAGGTTGCTTGGTGGAGTTGGGGGTGATGACCAGGTATGCGCTCGCGCTGCATTCTGGTGATCAGGATAACCGTTGAAGCCGTGGGTGCTGGGTGGCTGTGTGAATCGCCGCTCGAAAGCTTGAGGAAGTGATGATGACGTCACGGTTATGTAGTTGCACGTAGGCTGCGCTGACGTTCATGTTCGTAGACACCAGTATAGAGGTATGAGGAACAGGGTGTAAAGTTCACTCATACCTCTATAGAAAAGGGAAGATTCTCCGACAAGACAGGTGGGCAACTGCCCGACGATTGATGTCGGTACGTAGTATATATGCTAGTTGCGCGGTAAACTCTGCTTACGTGATGCAGGATTTTGCGTGACGTCAGTGTGACCCGTAGCGTCGCATGCGGCGATGTAGATGCCACTACAGATTTAAATGAATCCAAGTGCATAGTGCGTACACGTCAGGACTTTCCTTCTCAGATTTCTTAGAACGGGTGCTTACCTTCTTAAGATTATTAAAGAACGACATTTTGTTAGTGTGCGCGTCGCAGGAGCGCGCGCCGGCGCCTCATCCGTCCTTACACATCGTGTCACGCCTCCACTTTGGCTCTGTGCATCTCTGTGGACAACAGAAAACAGTAGGTTAGTTTTGGCTTAAATGCACCGGAAAGCTTAGGTTCTTAAGAGAACCGTAAGTTTTACTTAGCGTCTGCACGCAATACAGAACACAAAAGGGTTTGCAACCTGCTTAGGGGAAGGAGGAGAGTCACGCTGAAAACATCACGATTAAAATCGAAGTATTGCTTACGTATTGCACACGGCAAGTGCTCAACTGTTTGCCTATTCTATTAATTCCCTGTTTTTGCTTTGAACCCCACTATTCGCAAATTTGTGAATTTCTCAGTAGGAGCTCGGGAGTCCGGACTTGTGCCCGGTTGGTGGCAATAGTCTTGCCAACTAATACGTGGGGACTTCAACATAACTGGAAAAATGTGGGTGTACTATAAGTACTCCTCTGCTTAACCATCCGGGGATTGCAGGCATGTCCCATATCAAAGGGTCTGTGGCTGAACTACTCCAAGCACACATTCTAGAGCCTGGAGGTTTCGAAGAGAGGTGCTAATTCTCTTTTAAATCACTAAAGAACTAACACCAGACAGAGTTTAAAAAAAAATTGTGCAAGTAAATTGTTTGAATAGCCAGAATTTAAAGATCTCTGAAGACCTAAACTACAATAACCTACCAATCGACATTGTATGAAATAGAAGGACATTTACAATGACCGCTAAATAGCTAACTTATTTTAAAACACCATATTACTCGTATAACAATCGTCATTCAAACGTAAACATGTTCTACTTTGTTTGAGGACAAACAGACTTTTTTTAAACATTTGTTTAGTTTTCCGCGTGTTAAGGAGTTTGTTCATGTGGTTACGTAAAATCGTTGTAATGTTCGTGTTTTTGGCCCATCTGTTTTAAATGACAGGTCTAGTTAGACGTGGACCATCCACGTAATGATTAGCATTAATTACTGCCTAATACTGCTGCAAAAGAAATGAAACTATCCGGAAAAGAACCGGAGGTACTGGCAAAGGGCCAATGGTTGATGGAGCAGACGAGTCCTGAGGGCATTCGCTTCGGAGCGATTCTATTTTTACAATAGCTATCGCTTTCGCTAATGTTTCCATCATACGAATCGAAAACTAGCGATAACGCTTTTCAAAAAGTGCCACTTGGCTACGCATCTCTATGGAAGTAATCGTTCGACGCTGTCGATTCGTTTCATAGAATCGAATGATGTTAACATTGTCTAACTAATTTCTATTCGTTGACTTTTGATCACGTGATATTTCGATAGCTTATGTCAACCCCATACATTTTTTGGCTTTTCTAATAGCGGCGTCGCTAGTCGAATGTTACTTTGACTAGGCCCTCTGGAGTGGAGACCGCGTATCGGTAAGCATACACAGCCCAGCTAGATGGACGGACGACCTTTAAAAGGTGGCTGGGACAAACTGGATGCGAAAGGATAGGATAGGGTGTTGTGACGCAGCCTGGGAGAAGCCATGTCCAGCAGTGGACTGCTATAGGCTGAGTTTATTGACTGCTGTAAACCTTCATAGTTCGCAACTATGATCATAATGCTATGCTTCATACGTTAGGCTCGTCATGCAGAAGTCACTTGTGCTTAATTTCATTGAACTGCAATCCATCCGACGTTAAGCTGTAACCTCTGACTTATGTACCTTGTAGGTCACGCTACACATTGAAAAATTGTACCCATCATCACGAAGTTGAAAAGTCTCATGTGGTTGTCCTTTCGATTGCACTCGTACTTTTTAAACCAAAACCCAAGAATGTTGTTTAGTGGATGCAAAAGGTATTGGAGTATAACTTCCCTGGGCGAATATGTTGGCAGGCTTTTAACCTAATCGGCATGTAACTAATTGTTTATCTTACCTGTTAACTGAAAGCCTAAATTAGGCCCGTGGTCTTAAACGACCCAGAAGCATGATTCTCGATATAAAATTGACAGATACGTAAATCCAGTTTTAAATCAAGATTTGTTTTCATAAAAAAGCCTAAATAAAAGTGTATTGTTGGATTTTCAACGCTAAGCTCAGCGCCGAGATTTGAAAATCCTTCAGTTTAGAATAGCTAGAATATGGTCCTAATTCTCTGATGATTAAAACCTACCAGCGGGGAAATTGCGTAACACACTAACAGTAGGAATGGCTTTCATTTTGACAGTTCAACCACATTCATTGCGTTATTTACGTTGTTGAGCAGACAAATTTTTCGAACATATGAAGCAATGCATTAGCATTAGGCTTCAAAATGATTCAGGGTGCCATCAAATCATATGTAAGCCGTTTTGATAGGTTTGACAAATATAAATACTTCTAATTGGCTTCCAATACACAACCTACAGTGGAAAGGCATCTGTTTCTACGCAATCGCACAGTATTTTCCTCAATGTAAACGCCATTTAACAAGTTATGTATTATTTGCACGTCTTATCAGAGCCAAGGCCGACTCGTGTTCGACATTATAAACTATACGTTCGTCAAATATTGTAGTAATTACTGCCGAAGATAGTAAATGATAATGCTGATGAGAGTTCATTCACAAACCATGGGTCGTTCAAGGATGCTCGGCGTTCAAGTCGAAGTGGCGAAGTTTTGGCTCATCAAAATTTGAATAACTGTCGTGCCAGCGACATCAAGATGAAGAAGCGATCTAAGGAGCAAGCAATGCTTTGAGTTTCTTTGAAGGGCCATCATCTGTCTCTCTTTTCAGAGAAGAAAGTCTTTTCAAGAATAAACACAAACACTAAAAAGAACGAGTTGGGGGAAAATATGCGTCACATTCACGCTAAACGGCAATCGCTCAGCATAATGCTACGACCCTATGCGAAACAGAACCCCAGCGCTGGTTAAGTCGCATAGTCCAAAAACGCACACATACATACTGTTATTATTATTATTATGTTAAAATTATTATTTTCAAGCTTTTCGCGTATCTCGGGACCATGAGGTCCCGGACCTTTGGTAGGCATACGAGGGGCCGAAGCCAACTCGCAGAGGCCCGTTAGAATGTATAAGTAAAGGAAATGAAGCACTATTATTATGTTGCCGGGTTTCATGCTGGAACTTACTTATATTGTAACAACTAAATGTACCCATGAATGCAATAATTTGAATTTGAATTTCCCAATTATATTGGAGCCGGCTTCCAGTCTAAATCGATTCAGCCGAATACCAGCATTTTACATGGAGCAACTGCCTATATGACCTCCTCAAGCCAGTTACTGGGTAACACTACACACTTTGGCAAGACTTGTTGGAGCAGGTTAAGAGGGAAGTAAGGTTGGTTGTCATACTTTGAGGATTAAGATCACAAATTACATTTTCCAGAAAATATATGGAGTTACCGACTCGAGTTAGCAAACTGAAGAGGAAGTGGTATGCTAGCCATATCTTTTGAACGGCCATTCACCGAGGCTAACAAGACCAAAAGTGGAGACTACACATAGATGGATCGACGTCTTGAAAACATAACCTTTCCTTTTGGCTTTACCGTCATCGAGTGAAAAAGGCTGCTGAGGCAGACTGAATGCAGAAGACGGAGAACCGAGTGGTCATGGCGCAACTTGGGAGAGATCTATCTCCAACAGTAAACCTCACATACGATAGAAATTGAGATGTTTAATTTTTTTTTTCATTTACTAACTGTGATATAAAGGTGGAAATGTTGGAATCTAAATAAATGTGTTTTACGAGCTTCAAGCAGGCTTTCAAAAGCCCGGAATAAGTTTAAGCAACAAACAAAAACATTAAAATATTAAAATTAGGCATAACAAAAAACCCGTTGGTCAGTTCAAACGCCTATTTATCAATTGTTATCGTTTAACGGAAGCGTGCGCAGGAGTCGATAAAAAGTTAATTTATTAGAATTATGGTTCATATGAATATGACTCAGGCGTCAATTGATAAGGAGTGTTGGTTAGTTCGTTGTATGTTAGATTTTAACTGTATTGTTTATATGGGTACTATGGTTAGTTATTTATTTATAGAATCTATTACATAAATCAAAATTACGGGTCGGCATTATTCGGCAGAAACGGGCGGCGAAATCGAATATAATTTAGATATACATAAATGTATGTTGGAAAAAAAGGCCGCTCGGCTTAGCTAGAATTGTGGTATCCGAATACGATTTAGTGAGCTGTCAACCCTACTTTAAAAGCTTGAAAATTCTGACACTGGCTTCGTTATATATATATGAACTAAATGTTTTTGTGAAATTAAATCCTAATTATTATAAGACTGCTTCTAAAAGCTACTATAGACAACTACGTGACAAAAAAAGATTAGAAATTAATATACCTTATGGAAAAACAGCACTAATGAATAAAAGTATTCTCTGTATGGCATCATTGATTTACAACAAGTTGCCCGATGATGTCAAAAAGTTACCTGTTCATCAATTCAAGTCGAAGCTGCACAAATTCCTGATAAATAAATGTTATTATAATGTCAAGGAGTATTTACAGGATAAAAATATAGATAGATACATACATTAAGAGTAATTTATTGACATTTAAAATATGACAATACAAATAGTGTGACTTGTTATAATAATTTAATTTGACATCTCTATAATTTTATTTTATTTTAATTTGGATCAATATTTTTATTTAATTTATCTGATTGTTGAACCTATGACATGTATTTTAAATCATCTGACAATTTTTATTTTTAAACCTTTGACGTGTGTAGTATTCTGATTTTTTTAAATTATTATTATTTTTTTTTTTTTTGAGTGTAATAATTTTGTAATGTTGTTGTAATAATTATTTAATTAGATTAATAATAATGTAAATATTTGCACACCATAATAGGTAATGATACAGAGTACTTCATATTTATTTGTAACATCTGTTTATACCTACCTGTATTAAGCAAATAAATAATTTGATTTGATTTGATTTGATTTGATTTGAGGTTAGATGTCGAATGGAGATTGACTATCAGCACTAGCCGAAAAAAGTAATTAACAAGTGCGAGTCGGACTCGAAGGGTTCCATGCCATCGTAATTTAACACTACATTTTTTTTAAACATGTTTCTTTCTATAGAGAGTACACTAGACCTGGTTAGACTGGAAGCCGACCCCAATATAGTTAGGAATAGGCTAGGCTGATAACGGACATGACCTATTCTCGCATATTTTGTGCCGATAGAAGGACGCTGCCCCCATTGTCTAATGCACAATGCCCAATGCAAATTGAATTATGAAATTTGGCTTTTTGACATATAATTCGCAACGAGATGACTTGTTGTAAATGTTTACATAGTGCACATCGGTTGCGGACGTCGAGTTGCAAAATGGAACCTCAGTTTGACCAATACATTAAAATATTCAGTTTTGAATTTAAATTGGTTTTATACATTCATTTCTGTATTCCCCGAAAAGGGAAGCTAGGAAAAAGTGTAGTAAACTCACATTTCGCCAGTTATCTTACTAATATTATAATGTGAACGTTTGTGAGGATGGATGGACGATTGTTACTCTTTCACGCAAAAAGTACTGAACGGATTAGGATGAAATTTGGCACACATATAGGTAAGAACATAGATTTTTCATCCTGGATCGCAGACGTAGTCGCGGGCATCAGCCATTAAGTAAAGTTTTATAGTAATAGGAGGCGAGTCTTTTGTCACTAACCCAGAGGGTTCAAATCCAGACTCCATGCTTTTACTGAGAATTTTTCTAATGGCGAAACCCACTGCCTGATTTGTGGATCAAGATCGGCTGTCACACTTGCGACTACTGGACCGAGACCATGAAATCAGTTTTGAACCGACCCCTCAAAAAGGGGGAGGATACACTTTTTAAGCTATTGCATAGCTTTTATCGCGGGCTTTGAGCGCGGCGACCGAATCAAGAAATTCCGTAACTAAAATAAAACCTAACACCCGCCACTGCGCCTACCATGTAGCTCAGCCGAGCGTTCGCTTAACGTGTATGTATATGGTACGACTGTACTTAAATTAATATCAAAGAAAAAAAAAAATACTGCATAAATAAAAAATAAATAAATAATTATAATTGCATAAGTTGATAAAAAATGCTATGCAATAGCTTTACCCCGGCAGTCCCCGAGTGCCACACGTGTTTTTTTTAAATTTTTTTTTTCCTAATATGTGCCCATCTAAAAACGTATAAAACTTATTTTCCAATACCAGGATCGGCCTATCGGCCAACAAGCCGTGGTATGCGACGTTGCGACAAACTATTAGGTAATCCTGCGCCGATGTTAGCAATACCTATGTATTGGCATTACACACATGTATTCACAACTCGTTTCTAAAACGGTTATGAGTATTATCGTGTTTGATTTGAGGGAAAGTTGGGTGAAATTGTTTGATTGTCATGTAAGATTAGGTTGAGATCTGCCTGGCAATGGCAAACTTCATAATTGTGTTAGTCCAGCACCCTAATTATATTATTTCCACCAACGAGAGCCCCATTTTAAGTCCAGTGAAATATCCATTCCAAGGTTGTCTGGAAGAGATCGCAGAAAGCAATAAGGCCGCCCATGTTAAATTTTTTAGCATTTGTATTTTTTTTGTTATGTATTTTTTGGTGTACAATAAAGAATATAATATATAAATATCAATCACAATCTGAATCATTTTGAAGCCTATTGCTAATCCATTGCTTCATATGTTCGAAAAATTTGTCTGCTCTACAACGTAAATAACGCAATTAATGTTGTTGAACTGTCAAAAAGAAAAGGCAAAATATCGTAGATAGTAGATACTATGGTTAACAGTGAACTGCACATTAATTGTGTAACACACTTCCGAGGGTTTTGAAGGAAATTCCTAAACCATTGCTTCATAGGTTTGAAAAATTCGTCTGCCAGCGTAAATAACGCAATGAACGTGGTTGAACTGTTAAAATGAAAGGAGTTGCGATCAATTGCCATTGTGTATGTGTATTTCACGATTACCCTTTTTCTTTTCTTTTTTTGGGTGGGAAATCATCAAATAACTTCTCCCGCTCTGGGCCGGAGCGGGAGAGCGTGTCAGACTTGTTACTGACTAAAACCCACCCGTGTTCCTTCAGTTGCCTTTGCGCCAGGGTCACGGTAACCCTTTCGGATAAACCCCCGACTCTGGCAGGTTCATAATTACCCTGCAAATTCGATTAAATAATAAATTTAAACGCTTGTAACCAAAAAGAAGATAGGTAGGTATATCTCCGTTAGCTCTGAGGTGGTGCAAAACCAGAAAAAAAGATTTCAACGTTTTACAAATAACCTTTTTTTTATTATTAACACCGCTAAGCTG
Source organism: Dryobotodes eremita (assembly GCA_917490735.1). Classification (NCBI taxonomy): domain Eukaryota; kingdom Metazoa; phylum Arthropoda; class Insecta; order Lepidoptera; family Noctuidae; genus Dryobotodes; species Dryobotodes eremita. Next base: position 10,207,056 of record OU823269.1, on the reverse strand, counting down.
AAGTGGGACTGGGCTGGCCACGTCTGCCGTATGCCCAATGAGCAGTGGGCCAAAATAACCACTACGTGGAGCCCTGACACGAAAGAGTTACCGTGGCCCTGGCACACAGGCACAACTGCAGGAACACGGATGGGTAGTCAGTAAAAGTCTGACACGCCCTCCCGCTCCGCCCTGAGCGGGAGAAGTCATTTGATGATATCCCAACCAAAAACAAAATTTGAAAGAACCTAACATAATGAACGAACACAGTTTTAGTGCTTATAAATTAGGCCTAATTAAATTAGCAATTAGATAGAGGGCAACATGTGTCAATTGGTGGATGAGACTAACATGCGATGTCTCATTTAAGGAATCCTCAGCTGTAGCCCGCCAAATTCAAAATGTCTTTAGTTTTTTGCAAATTGCAGCTCTGTTTTACGTCGTATGTTGATCAAAATGCGATTAAGACTGTAGGAATAATATATTTATTGAATAATAATCATCAATTTCATATCAATCGTCAAAATTAGGAAATTTGTTCCACCATAGAATATTCATAAGAAATATTAAAAAAAAAAATTAGGCGGAACAAATTTCCAAAGTTTGACGATCAGAAAATTTGAATTTGGAGAGGTTACGATTTTACACCGATCGGATTCTTTCTACTATAAATACCCATTTTATTTTATACAAAAGATGTACTCTATAGGATTTCCCATCGTCAAAAATGATGATGTTGAATCCTTTTAGGGGATGAATTGTTGAAAAGCCTTCCGTAGTGTTCACCTTCGTTATAAAAGGATATCTTGTGCAAAATTTCATCATTCCTCAGCCTATCATTCATAGTCACACCACACATGCTTCGCAAGGAACGCATTTCCACGGCATTTATTCTACTTTCATGCTGGTTTTGCCACACCCAACATTCACTTCCATACATAAGCGTAGGCACCAGCACACCATTGTGAACAGGCAGACGAGCCTTTTTGGCTATCAACTGGTTAGTCACAATTGTATGTGTAGCACCATTCACTTTATTTCCCGCATTTACTCTCCTTTCCACATCTCCATCAATATTTCCATCCCTTGTAAACAGACTCCCCAAATATATCACCAGATGTATGAACGTAAACGAGCCAAAAGGAGTATATGTAAGGATCGTAACAGATGGCATTATGTTCTATCTACCCCAATGGGAAGAAGGCGTGAGTTTATGTAGATATGTAATATTTTATTCTGTGACTGCTGAATATTGTCGTGATCGTGAGAAAAGTTTTGACTATCAATGTGGAAGGTTATAAGAGTAGGGGAAAACCAAAGAAACGATAGATGCGACAGTGTGAAAGATGATATAGGTAGAAAGGGGGTGACGACCGAGATGAAGACTAATAGAAGAAAAAAATTGAGTATGAATGTGGATGGCTATAAGAGTAGGGGAAGACCAAAGAATCGATAGATGGACTGTGTGAAAGATGATATGGGTAGAAAGGGGGTGACGACCGAGATGAGACTGATAGAAGAAAAAAATTGAGTATGAATGTGGATGGCTATAAGAGTAGGGGAAGACGAAAGAAACGATGGATGGACTGTGTGGAAGATGATATGGGTAGAAAGGGTGTGACTACCGAGATGAAGACAGATAGAAGAAAAAAATTGAGTATGAATGTGGATGGCTATAAGAGTAGGGGAAGACCAAAGAATCGATAGATGGACTGTGTGAAAGATGATATGGGTAGAAAGGGGGTGACGACCGAGATGAGACTGATAGAAGAAAAAAATTGAGTATGAATGTGGATGGCTATAAGAGTAGGGGAAGACGAAAGAAACGATGGATGGACTGTGTGGAAGATGATATGGGTAGAAAGGGTGTGACTACCGAGATGAAGACAGATAGAAGAAAAAAATTGAGTATGAATGTGGATGGCTATAAGAGTAGGGGAAGACCAAAGAATCGATAGATGGACTGTGTGAAAGATGATATGGGTAGAAAGGGGGTGACGACCGAGATGAGACTGATAGAAGAAAAAAATTGAGTATGAATGTGGATGGCTATAAGAGTAGGGGAAGACGAAAGAAACGATGGATGGACTGTATGAAAGATGATATGGGTAGAAAGGGGGTGACGACCGAGATGAGACTGATAGAAGAAAAAAATTGAGTATGAATGTGGATGGCTATAAGAGTAGGGGAAGACGAAAGAAACGATGGATGGACTGTGTGGAAGAATGATATGGGTAGAAAGGGGGTTGACTACCTAGATGACGACTGATAGTATGGAAGAAAGATATGTAGCGCCGATTACAAATACATTGGAATAACAGCAAGGGAATGCTAACTACTGAATATTACCAATACTTATTTCCATATACAATCTGAATCAGAACACAATAATGCCATCAGACGGCCAGATGTGCCAATTGTGAGACGAGCCTTCTAACAACGCGAGCTGCTTCTTAATTGGGTAGGGGTATGGTTTAAGTGGATAAGCAGAAACGGTTTTGATAAGGAGACTTGAGAGCAGCGGTTGCGGTAAACTGTTTTTATTAGTTTAATCTTGCTCTTGCCTAAGACAACAGAGCCTACATAAGTAAACTACACAAAATCCTGGAGTTACTCCAACTCCAGAATTTCCTGTTTTTTTTTTAAATATATATATTTGCCTCCGCAAGTGTATGTTTTTTTTTTATTTTTTTATTTCAGCTTATTTGGGATTTTATTTGATTTATATTAATTAATATTTGGCAACGGGTGTTATTTACCTGAAATAAATGAATTTATCAAAAAAAACTATATTTAGTTATGTATAGACGTGACTTTCGGTATATCGATTTAAGTATTAAAGGCATTTTACTCAATAGCAATACATCTCATCGGCATGAGCTATATGAAATTCATGCAGTGAAGAAAAGATTGGTCATTTTGCTTCAGGACAATGGGATGGATGTCGGGATAATGGTCCTAGTCCTACCGCACATGAAAATAATCATTTGTTAAGACTCTTTTAATGTACCCCTATCTATCATAGTTGATTTAACATCAAAGATGATATAAAATGTAAAATAAAAAAGCCAACACAGTGCTAAGCATATCTCGTATTTCCACTACAAATAAACAGTTCTCACACTCGTGCATCCTCTAACTTAGACCACACACAACCCAACAGCATGATGTCACCGTCTCATCCGTCGCTACGTCACCAGCATTTATGTTTACCCCGAAATTACGATAGCGTTAAGATACTCGTATGTTTAAAGGTGACGAATATCGTCATCTGGATACATTGGCAGATTGAAATACGCTGCTATAGTACTTGGAGCGATGATAAAGGTTTTTTTTTTACCTCTGGTCACCAGACATCTGCCTAGCCTGTCCCAAATATGTTCGGGTCGGCTTCCAATCTAACCGGATGCAGCTGGATACCAGTATTTACATCGAGCGACTTCCTATCTGACCCCCACAACCTAGTCTTCTTCTTCGTGTCGTTGGCACGACTTTTCTCAAATCATGTTGGCCCAAAAACTCGCGACATCCACGGCGTCGTCGGTGGCAGCGCAGAGGTCACTTTGACTGCAAGTTTTGGGACACAGAGGGCAAGATACGAGGTGGAGCATAGTTTGCGACATAGCTCCACATCCATACCCAGCTGCCGTTCCGTCGAGGTAGCCCTACTTTACCAGGTTGGAAATACATCTTCCCACTTGTGTCCAGGGACAGTTCAGGGACTTCCAAGTTGACCACGAAAGGTTACACCCTGCAGGAAGATGCTCTTTTGGTGGTAGATTGTAAGTGGGAGGGGGAATAGTCTTGCCAGTTTGCAACGGGCGTCGGCCAGGACAACCCAGTTACTGGGTAACACGATACCGCTTAGTAAGACTGACTAAGGCCGAATTTCACCAATGAAACTGAAAGCGATCAGCACATCGCTCATTTGGAGAAACATCGACGTAAATGTAATTTTTCCCAAAAATTAGTTGTCGATTATATTGTGCTCGAAAAAAAATTCTGATGAGCAGAGGCGTGAAATATTTAATATAGTTTTGGGATTTATCAATATTTCAGAACGAGACGGTAACAGATTACAAAAAAAAAAAACGACTTTAAATCACACTCCTGTAAAATTTTAAAAGCAGCAGTTACGGAGCTGTTAGTGTCAATATACCATAACAATAATGACAATGACAACTCTTCAACGCGGTTAGAAAGAGGTTCTTCAAAACAAAAAAAAAACAAACCAACATGGGCACTTATGAAACGTCAGGAGCTAGGTGCACGGTTGCAATTGGTTGTTTCTAAGACTTACCACACAAGAGCAACAATAATAGGTAAAATTAAAAAGCCCCGACACATTAAAGAGCTGATGACATTGAAACGGCTGAACCGATTTTGAAAAACATGGTTAGGAACCACCGCTAAAAAACCTGCTTTCAAATAAATAAAGAAACGCATCCAAATCGGTTCATCCGTTGAAGAGCTACGGTGCCATATACAAACATTCATAGCGGTCAAACTTATGACACCGGTCTTTTTGCGTCGGGGTTAAAAAAAGAAAATCATAAAACCTTTTTAATCCGTCCTTGGACACGTGATCGAATACGCTATGTTAATCACTGGTGACGTCATTATGCAGTTAATCATTGTAAGCGTTTTATCAATGAAAGACCCAACATGGTCAACTCACGGACATGTAGTATGAATGGTTTGTGAGAAACGTTTGCGAACATCTCAACGATAGTCGACACTAATGGACTCCCGCAGAAAGGGACACACCCCGAGATCAAGTTCTCGATTCAGAGTTTGAAATCCTAGAAAGCCTAGGTGAACAAGAAGACATGAATGAAGAAATTCAAAGAGATAGAAAAGGAGATCGGTAGTAGAAGAAAGGTTGTATTCACGTAGAAAGGTGGTAACAGGCGGCGAAAAGCGTTATGTGAACCATTCCTGCATGATTCGCATAAACCCGGCTCAAAATCAGCCAGATCGTCACAACGGTATATCGTCATGTTTATTACAATGTTACTATCAAGCTGCATCATTATTTCTGTGAACCATTCGTACACATTCTCACCGTGACCTAATGTTTGTTCCGTCTCTGACGTCATTGTGATTCAATTGTCCTACCAAGTCATATTTATGAGTTTATGACTAAGTTTAAAATTAATATTGGATGTTTGCCGTCTCGTGGTTGTTCGTACGTAAATTAATCTGGTGTAGAAGTTTGGACAGCAAATCAGGATCTATTTTGTAACTTTCTTAGGGCCACTACGACAATACTTTGATAAAAATAGATAGAATCACGCGATTTCCCGACAGGGTATGGCAGCGGTGTAGCACAATCAGCCTATAACAATTCCACTATTGGGTTTCCACACAGGCCTCCTCTCTGTGAGAGGGAGTGGGCCGTAATCCACCACGCGGGCCCAGTGCGGGTTGGTAGATGTCACTCACATGTCTTCGAATTATTAGTTCTAGTACATTATGCCGATTTCCTCACGATGTTTTTTCTTCACCTTTAGTTTAAGAGCAGTGATGATTAAATACGTGAAACCAAGTAGATATAGTGCCTGCCTGGGTTCGCACCCACGACCTACAACTCGTGAGTCGGGGCCGCGGCCACGTACCTGTGCTATTGGCCGAATGGCAGCGGTGTTACACCTGATTACAACCCTTTAAAAACATTAATGACATCACCCGACGAGCTCTTATCACCGTCGACGTTCCAGCTGTATTAGAACCTAATGGCTTGGCACACGAAGATGGCAAGAGACCATCTATTTCCATGGAAGATGAGTAGGCCTATAGTGTGAGACGCAACATGTGTCGATACTCTTGCGCCATCCCATCTTCCCGTCTCAGCGTGCTGTGCTGGCGCCGCTGCTGCGGCTACGGAAAACCTCAAGCGGCGAAAGTATAATAACCTTATCAGTAATTATATTTTCGAGCCGTTTGGGGTTGAAACCCTCGACCCGTGGGGTCCGAGTGCCCATGTTTTGTTCAAGGAAATTTCTAAACGCCTGTTTGACACTTCCCGTGACCCAACGGCTGGCTTTGATCTTGGCCATACAACGTGGCAATGCCGCCAGTATTTTGGATACGTTACCAGTCGACAGCGATTCGGAGGAATTTTACGACGCCATCTCTATACTTGTCGAAGTATTCGAAAATGGACTAAAAACTAATTAATAATAATAAAAGTCACAGCATCTAACATTTAAAGATCACACCGGTACATTAATAGTAGGAAGTTGACATCATTAGTTACTTTTTTTTCTTATAAAAATATCAAAGACTAGTGACTCATCTGATCACGATCGGTAGACATTCAGACAAAATGTGACGGAAGGAGAAAAAAATCTCATCTGATACATAAATTGCTTATTTATTTTGTACTTGCTATTGTCAGCATTTGAGCTGACATCCTAGGGGAACTACATCCTGCACTCAGATCATTTCATTCAAATCCGATCATCCGTTTATACAGAGTGCCAGGGACCTCGACGCGCAAACTGTAACTAGAAATTTAGCACATGATTCTAGACCCCCTAGCTTAGAAATTTTTCGTCGGTTATCAAAAGATATATCAGCTGTTTCATAGAAAATTTCAATACCTACGCGGTCAAATTGTATGGAACGGCAATTTTTTTTTTTTTAAACCGACGATAATTTTCAACGCAGAGATTTTAGAATCATGTACTGAATCCATAGTAACAGGTCGCGTGTCGATGTGGGGCCACAGAAGTTTTACGTTTTGTAGAAAATGGGATTTCGTAACAATCTCGGCCAAAAATAGACCAATCCTCTCTTCCTTTTAAAAATACAAATAGGGGAATAGTCAATAAAGGCGATTTTGGTCAATCGAGTCTTTACTTACAAAGCACAGTTTGACAATTTTACACGCCGTTTGTTCGTTTATTTTGACGGCCAAAAACGTGCGAACTATCAGGGCGTCCTAACCAAGGCCTGTTAGGACACGGGGTCAGCCAGTGCGCAAGGGGATGAGGGATTAGCTTCTGCACATAGAGGTCACAATTTTAAACCCCACACGAAAACAATTTATGATTTACGGATACGTGTTCCGGATGCCTGTTTAAAAATTTGCAATCCAGCCAGTTTTCAAGAAATCTTTTGAGGAATGTTGAAAAACTGGCCAAGTGCGTGTCGGACCACGCACATTGAAGGGTTCCGTAATTGGAATGAATGTATCCAAAGAACAAACTTAACATTGTAAGTAGTTGAAAAACATGTTCTCCAATACGTTCCAACTGCAAATTTAAGTTGGTCGACTATTACTCGTAAATTTGTAAAGCCTACTTAGCTGTGATAGTTTTCCTTTTAATTTCGTTATATTTACTACTGCCGTAATTTTTTTCACATGTCCAAAAGCAACCATTTAGCTGGCAGGGGGGCGACACTTAACTCTAACAAAAATTATTTAAAGCTTAATTTCACGCAAACGGATCCCTGAATCGAAAAATGGTTTTCACGAACCCGTAATATTTTAGAATGGCCTATCCAACGATACCCCAAACCCTGTGAAGATAAGAATTCATTCATCCACAAACCCATTGTCACCTAATCAATTCTCATCACTAACATTTGAACAGGTCGCCATCTAACGTATTAGCATATTTGGTGGATTGAATACGGCGTAGAAACCTGCGGTACCGTTGCGTGACCGGGTTGGTGGCCATGCAGGTCAGTCCGAGGCGTGGTCGTATCAAGTTCATTGGTATTCTTTGCTAGAATTGTTTATTTATTGATTTGTAATATAGTGACCTTATTGGTGATGTTCTTCAGGAAGATCAGGTGCGTAGTACTCGAAACGTGCGTATATGACCAGAAGTATGAACGTAAACGAGGCAAAAAGAGTATGTAAGGATCGTAGCAGGTGGCGTTCTGTAGTTTCTGTCTTCCCCCATGGGAAGAAGGCGTGAGTTTATGTATGTATGTGTTATTTGTTATTATATTTTTAGTAAAAAAGAGAGGGTTTAGGGTGAAATAAAAACTGCGCGGAAGAATCGATCGGTGAAGTAATCTTGTATATCGAAAATTGAGAACCCTCGCGCCTCGGACAGTGATAAACTGCCCGGCTACCGGCTTTCATACAAATTGCAGTCGTTACGGGCAGTCGGAAGTCTGAAAGTCAGACAAAGATCTATTCGAATGATCTTGAAGTAGGGTGACAAGAGCTCGAGGTAAGCGACATTTTATTTAATATTTTACATTGACTTTGAATACGCCCGCACCTATTTTGTATTGTATTGTATTACACCCTCCTAGCGAAACCTTTCCAAGGAAAGTCACATTATTGATAAGTTTATTTGTATTTTCAACCTGACCGATTAAAAAGACTCGGCGGCCCGTCCTACCACATGAGGACGCCAAAATATCAGCATCATAATATCAGCTCGCCGTCCGGTAAGGACCAGGCCCGGGTCGACGGCGCGTCGTGTTCCACGCGCGCCTCAAAGAGATGTCAGCAAAGTTGACGGGGTCCGATAGGACCGATGCCTGCCGGGGCTGCGGATTGTTCGAAAGAGTAACCGTGGCCCTGGCGCACAGGCAACTGAAGGAACACGGGTGGGTTTTAGTCAGTAAGAGTCTGACACTCCCTTCCGCTCCGCCCAGAGCGGGAGAGGTCATTTGATGATTTCCCACCCAAAAAAAAAAAAAAAAAAGTACGCCAAAATATCCAGCAGGCAGGACGCATTGATACCCCGCTTGAGCATCGCTATGGACATCGCTCCTGCACTTCTCTGCAGGAGTTGGGTTACGTAGTTGACCAAAAGCACATGGATCTGGCAATTTGGAAGTTCGCTTCCAATTTTTTTTTTACCTTTTTCTACCATGACAAACTTCACACCTAGGTTTCCAATCTGTTACCTTACTACACCTATATACATTCAACAAGTATCCAAGCTAAGTATTCAACATAAATATTCATGTTTTCAATTAGTAGACCGTCAATGCTTGCTAATTGTAATCAGAATCATGTATAAACAAATTAGCAGCAGCGTTATTTGGTCCCGTTATCGCTATTTCCATGGCGTTATGGGAGTAGTACTTTTTGTACCCCTAGCATTGACTTATGGGTCTACGCAACGTACGCAAAAAAGACGAAAATTGCGTCTGTCTTTGTGAAACAACATAACATAACACCTGTTTCGTCCGAAGGGTAAGGCAGTCGTATACCTCTAGTACACCCACGTTTCCCACGTCATCAACCGGGCATCCAGAATCGAAGCGAGCACTAGACCAACGAGACAGCACTATTAATTTATATTTATCATGTTCTCTTATACTAGATGTTTGCGAATAGGTGCATTGGTGCATTTTCTATGCAGAAATATATGTATGCGCATGCGCAGTCAGTCTCGCTATCATCTTGCTGACTGGCCATATTTTTGACAGGACATGAGCTATTCACATCTTGCTCGTACGTATACGTGCGAAGAAGTACGTCATGATAAAAGCACTTTTTTAATGGCATATATTACTAAAGACATCCTAAAAAAAACATTCACTGCTCCCCAGTGATTTAGCTGGGAAAAAGTGGCGCAACAAACTCCCCAGCAACACGTCTCCGTCTAGTGAAATTCCACGAAATATTCCAACTTCTTTCAAGTAATAACATACTTCGCATGAATCAATAGAGGTCCCTATCACAATAGCTGGTCGCCTAGCAACCAATATCTTAGCAACGCCTTTAAGACGAAATCTGAGCTTGTATCAACGACCCTGACATATGGGCTGTTGCTAAGGCACCTGTCACACAGCCGGCGCTTATCGAGATACGAGTAGAGCTAGCAACTCAGAGCGAGCAACGAGCAACGAGTGCGCGATGGTGACAAGCGATTACTCACTGGTATGAGCACGAACGTGAGTCTCTCAGCGAATGCTCTGCCCGCCAAGCTAGCGTCGCTGAGCGAGTGCTCTCCTTGATAGCTCTTGTCGCTGCGAGAAACGAGAACTAGCCAGCGGTGTGAACAATCAGCGATCAACTTTTAATACATGTCTCTTTTTAACCGAGCTAGCGCAAAGCGCGATCGAAGCGTCTCCGTGTCAGCTTGGGCAAAAATGCTTTCGTATTTCCGGATGTCCGGCTGTTCTCCTCTACAGGTCGCATTTCTCAACCGACTGTCGTGAAATTTTGTGAGCAGTTTCGATAATTATACGATTTTTTTTCAAAATGGTGGATACATGGGGGTTGAAAAGGTAAAAAAAAAACATGTTTCAGCCATTTCGAATTTTTTTCAAAAATGTCACAAAACTTTTTTGTTACTCTTGCTAAGACGCATTAACTTCAAGGGGTCGGGTTGTGAGTGTTTCCTGTGTCACATCAAATCGCAAGGAAATTTCATCAGCTTTCGAAATATGACTATGATTTTAAGCTATGCAAAGACAGACTCCCGAGGTCTACAGCTCACAGAGCCAGTAGTACTTAAACGGAACCTACAATATTTTGTACGATTCTTGAGCGAGAAAATCGTTGATAGCTAGTCGCGTCCTCGTCAGCAGTGAGACAGGTGCCTTGTATATGAATCAATAGAGGTCCCCATCACAATAGCTGGTCGCCTAGCAACCAATATCTTAGCAACGCCCTTAAGACGACATCTAAGCTTGTCTCAAGGACCCTTGGCACCTGGGCTGTTGCTAAGCAGGTAAAATGATACATCCTTGGAAATAAATTTGGATTTGATTATTTATTCGATCGATTTTTAGTATCTAAAAATATTTTTTAGGTCGTACGTATATCACGCCTGGCCTTTTATCCAATGGAGATAGGCAGAAACCGCAGAACGCCATGTGCTACGGTTTATGATCCTTAAACACTTCTCACGCGTTAGAGATCTACGTTTTGGAATGGGCAACTAGCTTCAACTTTCTGACTAACTGACCGACTCTTTGACAATTCAAACGTGCCTGTAAATGGTTTAATTGAAATAAATGCTTTGAGTCTGAGCTATGTCCATCTTTTTAAATTACGAAGGTACATACACAAAGACACAATTAAAAAAAATCGAAGACATGTGACATCTACCAACCCGCACTGGGCCCGCGTGGTGGATTACGACCCACTCCCTCTCACTGAGAGGAGGCCTGTGTCCCAGCCCCAGTGGTGGGAACATTATAGGCTGATTATGATGAATTAGGAGGAAACAAAACCTGTTTTCTTGTTTAGAATTTTGAATGATTATTACCGTAACTGTACAAATAAGTTGCTCTTGTCTCTATTCTTTTAATTATTTTTGCTTGATCCTTTTTTCTCTCTTACAAGTGTTATGTACAAAAATATTTAGTATTCATTTCGCAAAATACAGATCCAACCATGGACAGAATATGCAGTATTAAAAAAAAGTGCAATATTTTTATTATATTATTCTTCCTAATTTTTCTTATATATTTTTTTTAACTCTTTACTAAGACGTGTGACATCGTAATAACTAAGCGGCAAAGCAAAGTGTTGTCGCCGCGACACACGTACAAAGTACAATCGCCAACACATCAAGTTATCACAAACTGTCAGATATTCACATTCGATTATGAACTTAACCATCAACATTTTAAGGTTTAAAATCGTTTGGAGAAATTTGAAAGTTTCGTGTAGCTTGACCTGCTAGCGACTGTACTAAATGACACGGTTTATATTCCGTCGCATTCCGCGCTTTAAGCCCGTTATTGATACCTCTACATTTTATTTACGTCATTAAAATACTTTTGAAGAAAAATAAAACGAAATGAAGAAAAAGAAGTAATTTTTTTTCTAATTCACGAATATAATTTTTATAGTATGTATATATCATCTTTTATTTCGTATTTTTCCATTGTAGTTTCCTTTCCTTCTCATTTTTATCTTTACTAATACTAGTTTCTGCCCGCGACATCGACCGCGTGAAATTTCCGGTTCCCCCAACCCACCCCGTCGCATCGCATCGCCTGCCCGCGCTATTGCTTCGATCAACGTAGCGTTCTCTCTGACGTTTCTTTCTTTTTGCTCGGCTCCTAAGGGTCCTAGCACGATGTTAAATAGCCTACAGCCGTCCACAAGAATTGGGCTATCAAATGCAAAAAGAATTGTACAAATCCGACTGGTAGTGTCAGAGATTACCCCTACATACAAACTTAAAAAATTTACCTGTATAAAATATTATATTATTAGTGTCCTAACTTTCCAACTATAAAAATCAGCTTTTATCGCGGGCTTTGAGCACGGCGACCGAATCAAGAAATTCCGTAACGATAATAAAACCTAACACCCCCACTCCGCCTACCATGTAGCTCGGCCGAGCGTTCGCTTAACGTGTATGTATATGGTTCGACTGTACTTGAATTAATATCAAAGAAAAAAAAATACTGCATAAATAAAAAATAAATAAATACTTAATTATAATTGCATAAGTTGATATAAAAATGCTATGCAATAGCTTTACCGCGGCAGTCCCCGAGTGCCACACGTGTTTGTTTTTTTATGTATATTTGGTAGGTATGAGAATAAGTCGTCAATTATATTTCATTCCGCTCCCACGGGATCCAGACTTATGCGGGGCGCAGCTTGTAATATTATAAATGCGAAAGTGAGTTTGTTACGCTTTCATGTCAAAACGGCTGAACGGAATTGGATTAAATTTGGCACATGGGTAAACTATGGCCTGGATTAGGACATAGGATACTTAGCCGATTAAGCCTTAAGCCTTAAGCCCGATATTCCCAACGGAACGAGATGTATGCGGGTGAAACCGCGGGGCGCAGCTAGCCATAAATAAATCGAGATAAAACATTAAAAAAATTGAACAACTTTTAGTTCACATTTGAACAAAGCGTGTTCAAAAATCAAATCCAAAACTTATATATAAAATATTTGCTATAAATCACATTATTGTGGCTCCAGGATTATCGCAAACTAAACTAAGCACACTCATAAAAACAAAAATATATTAAAATAAAGTAAAAAGAAAATAACAACAGAAAGTCCTGTACGAGGCAAAAAGGCCCCTATTTCGACTTAAGGCTCGAACTGACAGGCGCGACGCGACTTTGATAGAACAATATAGGAATTGTTCTACTAGTCGCGTCGTGCTTGTCTTTTCGACCCTTAAGTCGAAATAGGGGCCTTTTGGCCTCGTACAGACAGGACTTTCTGTTGTAATTTTTTTTTAATTTTTTTAAAATATATTTTTGTTTTTATGAGTGTGTTTAGTTTAGTTTTCGATAATCCTGGAGCACCAATTAATACTTTTTCTTTCTTTCTAAAATTGTAACAAAAACCTTCCTACCTTCACATTTATCCTATAATATCATTAAACCAACTTCTGTTACAAGACAGACAGAAGTTATAGCCATGATACTTTTACTTTTAGCACTCACAGCACGTGATGTCACGTTCCCAATTGTAATTAAAGTCATAAATTTGTTATAACATTTCCGGTATTTTTGGGAGTAAAGCGTCGGTGCTGCATCGAATACTATTAAAAAATAAATTGATTTTATAAATATTTTTTCATTGCTGCGGAGATAGGCTGACCGATTACCTCATTGATTTAGTGGTTGCAAACGCTGACCATGGGACTGAGGATGCGATCGCCGTGTCGGGCAAATCGATACCCTTCGACACTCAATTAAACTATATATAAAAATAAGTGGAATGGAAGAGGTCTAAATCGGGAGTTGCACACGGAAGACCGACACTTTCATAACGGAAAAATATCAATGGATTCTGCCTAATTAAATTCTGCCCGCGGTCTAATCCTTGCCAAAAACAACACAACCAAATCTCCGAAAAAAATAATCCAAAGAAAATTACTTACATGGCAACACGCCCATTTTTTCAAACCACCACAGCAACTTTCCATGATCACGTCTATACTAAACGCGACCTCCAGATGAAAAGAATTAATCATCTTCTCCGCTCAAATACTCTACTGCGCAACTCCTGAATATTGATCCGGCAGAGGGTTCTAGTTACGCTGGTAGACGGTTCAGGCCTGCAGCAGTGGGGGTAATGCAATAAAATCGATAGGTGTTATATGTTGAAGTATGTTGGGCGCCACACCTTTGGATACGGGCAAAGGGTATTAGCAGATTCAAGTTTTGATAGGTAAGGTACGAAATCGAGAAATTTGAGTAGTTAATAGTTCTGTGTGACAACGCACAGCCTGAAGCTTTGAAGATTGAAACAGTTAAAGTTTGGAAGACTTATTCATTATACAAGGTGGAGACGACAATATGACAATAAATTAAGCTTCGTATATCTAATGAGGTTCCCAGTCTGCATACGAAAATTCAACCAAATACATGGAATATTTCAGTCACTATTGCTAGTCAAAGATTGGCAAAACCCATAGTCGCCTCATTACGTTTAGTTTGCGAAAACCAAAAGGTTTTTATTTTCGATGTTACAATTTATTTGATAGTTTCAAAATACTAGTCAGTGTTGCACGCCTCATAAGCGAAGCGCGTGAGGTAGTCCTCTACTCTCGCCTTACAAAGAACAAGTAATTCCTTGCGCTAAAAATGTCTCTATTTACTTCATATCGCACTTGTAGAATAATATTCACACACAAACGTCACGAAAAAACACTAGTTTCAACACTCATTATTTTCAAAAAATTATTCTGTGGACGTCCGTGTGTCTGTATTAAGGATCCTGGCGTGGTCACGATAACTCCCGAAAAACTTAACTAATCGAGTCCATTTTTTTTTAAAACGCTTCATTATTATCGAAAACTAAATCCTTTCGAAAATTAGTCTAAATATTATTTTTATATTACTAACTTTGATTGTAATTAGTAATATAAAAATACGATTGGACATTTCGTTTGTTTTATGTTATTTTTTTATAGAATTGAATGAGATTATGAGGCGTGTACTTTTGGATATTCCATTTTTTTCCACATTTATTCTCGTACTAGCTTTTGCCCGCTGCTTCGCCAGCGTGGATGTCGGAAATTATCCCACGGGAACGTACTACCGGGATAAAAAGTATCCTACATGTTAATCCAGGTTATAAGCTATCTGTGTTCCAAATTCCATCCAAATCCGTTCAGTAGTTTTTGCGTGAAAGAGTAACAAACAAACATCCATCCATCCATCCTCACAAACTTTCACATTTATAATATTAAGTAGGATTTTTGTCTCCATATTGTATAACTAAGGTGTAAAATTAAAGCCCTATTTTTCTCTCCTACTTTGCTTTATCTAACAAGGTGGCCATATTTTACCGGTAACTTTATACCACAAGCAATAAAATACTTATATATTGATAGTATGAAGAAGTGTGTGTGTGTGTGTGTGAGGCATTGAGGACTTTTCGAAAACGAAAACGTGGCGGCAGAAATAGATTATGCTATCAATATAAGTGACCTAAATTTTTGCAAGGCGATAAATATATATTTTATTTTTAACAATAAATCCAATTAATTTTATCCGCTATCGCAGAGGAAAAAACAACGGTATTTCCCGAAAAAAAAACCTAAATATGTTTTATTGTCATGCATTACGGTCAGTATTTAGCGTTTTGCTGCTCAGTGTGTGCTGACTCTTAGTTCAACCAAATGATAGCTCTATTTGCATTCCATCTCTTTCTAACTTCATCTGCGAGAAAGAGACAGTGATCCCCGATACCTTAAGTTTATTCGGTGCAAAGCCTTATCGGTGTATTTAGATAGTATTCTAGTGGTTAGTATGTCACACAGAACATTTTAATACGTATAATTATGATGAATTTGATAAGGATTTTATCATAACAAAGGTATGCAGTATCATACTATTATTATTGTAAATAATTTAATAGAAGAAATTCTCGAAAGATAATATAAATTACGTATTCATTAATCATTAAAATGACATCATAGAAACGTTTCAAGTTGCATGAACGGAAAGCGGTAACCACCATCTGCAGCGTGACAGAAAAAACGACGCATGACCTGGTACCATGGATTCGATACATGATTCTGAACCCCCCCTGCGTTGAAATTTTTCGTCGGTTATTAACGCACACACACACACACATAAAATCACGACTGTAATCCCCGAAAGGCTAGGTAGAGGTGTACCTATATTACACCCACAATTCGCCAGTTTTGTTTAAGTCCCACGTAATAGGGGGCGTATATACTGCTTGGAAAATTGAGGGGTTTGCAGATATGAACCCGACCTTAGAGACATAGTTGAGAGTTGTGAATCTTGTGATAATACTGAAGGGAGGCCTTTGTGCAGCAGCAGAAGAGTCATCTCTTCTACCCTTAGAGCTGGGCTCAGTGCTAACAATTGTAGTTCTGCTCGGCGGAAATTTGGAGATAGTACTTTTACAAACCATCGCTTTCATAAAATAATGATGACATACTCAGGCAATAAAAATAGAGTACAGTTCTAACGATTTGAAACCTAGCCTTAAGCGGGGCAGGGCTAAAGGAGTCGGGGGGCACGGAGGGGATGGGGGATGCTGTGGCGTTTATGCGTCTGAAATCGGGTTAAAATTACTGAAAAATAGGAATCTCAACAGCTCAACGCCGCCTCTGCTGCACCCTACATACCTTGCATCAGAACATCACAGCCTAACACCCACTTAAATTTCATGGACTTTTTTCCCCAAGAAAAAAGAAACTGCCTTCAAACAACCATATACGACATGAATAAACCAAACGACAGTTATACAATGAAACTATTTCCTACTTACCTTTGTCCCCAGCGCCATCTTGCTCAAATCTAAGGACGGACTCCTCTGCATTCTGAAATGCACCGCGCGCGTTCACTCCCGAAAGCCGACTAATGGATCGAACGAGCGACCTGGATATTATCCGCCCTGCAGTGCGCAAGTCAGATTTGCAATATACTATGCATATAGTGGACCACGCCTAATCGGATGGGGGGGTAGATGGCGAGAAATGGTGGACCTCTACTCACACTAATGGAATTTGCGTTTGTGTGAGTGCAATTGTTGCGTACATGAATAGGTAGCCATATTGCGTAAATTCGGGAAGGTTTCGTATCTCCAGCGCGGATGAAAAGAGATGAAAGATTTGGAGGCTTTCATTGCAGGATGTTAAGAGCCATCAAGAGCCATCATGGGTTGCCATCAAGAGTTTTAGTTCAACGAAAGGTCTTTTTCGTGTCGCTAGCACGACTTTTCTCAGGTCTTTTTGGCCCAATTTTCGCCACTTCCACGGCGTTGTCGGTGGTAGCGCAGAGGCCACTTTGACTACATGTTTTAGGACAAAGAGGGCAAGATGGAGCATAGTTTGCGATATAGTTTTTACACCTTCATGTCAAATACTGGTGAAAATTATAGGAATTTCGTGACGGCCGTTATTACGTGGCGGCCACCGCTATTCTAGAGAACCGTAGCTTTAAAAACAAAGCCTTGCTCAGTAGCGTTAAGGTCATTGCAAAAGAAAAACTACGCATAAAACGCAGAGGTCCGACTTCCAAGCATAAAGGAATTTTATGTTCTCAATACATAAATGAATACTGCACGTGTACATAGTGAGGTAATAACGTCAGATGGCTATAGCAAATCACAATATTTATGGATAAAATGTATAGGTTTACATTTAAACGCATGTTTTGTTCGTAAAATAGACTTTTTAGGACATAAACAGTTAAATGATAAATGTTTTTTTTTTCTGTAAGTAAGATTGTACTAACACTTTTACACGACAATCATATTTTTTCAACTAAATGAGGTGGGCGTCTCCTATCTGACTACTCTGAGAAGAAAGGCCGAAACAAATTCAGAGGTAACAGTCTCTTTTAAAGTCCAGACTTAATCTTGGTCAGAACATGTGAAGACCATGTAGATTGGTGTCTGAAATGGTCTTTTGAGAAAAGAACCACACAGATTGAGTGGACCCGTCCAGTCAGTGCACGCATTGGTCAGTAATCGTGCAGCTCAACTCAGAACTTAAGGAGCTCAAAGATTGATTAAGGAGATCAAAGATGATAATGAACAGCTGGGTACTTGCGTAACACGCTAACAATTGCATTACCTTTCGTTTTGACAATTCAACGACATTCATTTCGTTATTTACGTCGTCAAGCAGATGATTTTTTCAAACACATGAAGTAATGGATTAGGAATTTCCATCCGGAAAGAAAGCGTGTTACGCAATTGTTTGGGTGCGGGTTGCTTGCATGCGAGACTACATGCTGGGAGTTTGATCTCCGGATCGGTCAGTTTTATTGGGTTATTCATTAGAGAATTATCAACAGCAGCTCAGTTTCTAGATTTTTGTCCGGTTACTGACAAGTCTCTTCCCCCAGCAACCTGTCTACTGGAACACAGGTGTGGTGATAAGACTAGGAGCAACAGCGTCTTTTTATGCCAAAAGTTTTTGCCTGCACAAATGGGTTAGGGCTTAACACACGGCTTTTTTATATATCCGTTCCATGTAACACGCGTCGACGCGACAGCGCGTTTTCTTCCATAAAAAAGAAGCACGTATACGAACGTTGGCAACGTAAAAAAATTACCACCGTGTGCTTGGGCCTTAAGGTAAGAAGTAGTACTCTCCTGAACAAACTGAATACCAAGAAGTTAACTAATCTTTGTCCACTTTTAAAATTATGGTTAAAAACACTTCCACTCTCCTTAAACATCATCATTACATTTAGATTCCTTGCTCTTGTTTAATGTTTATTATTGAATATAAGTATTTGTTTTATATATGTATGTATTTGTTGTATATATAAATGGTACACCACTGACTACCTGCATTATTGTCTCTCCTTCTCCCTTGAATCCATCCAAAGGTTGTCTGTAAAAGATCGCTTTTAACGATAAGACCGCCCATTGTGTCACCCTGTGTAAAATGTCTACATTTATATCTCTAATTTTTATGGTGTACATAATAAAGAGTATTCTATTCTATTCTATTCTAAAGACAGGAACATATTTCCTTTTTACATCCATGCATATTTGAGCAGCAAATCATCTGAACACTTGCATCCGTCGGCGGATAGCCAGACATCCAGGCAGCATACCGCATACGTAACAAGCGGACGTTACAATATGACCTTTTGCTTCCATATTTGTCTTATCTACATAACTGAAGGTGTCTAAGGATCAGTATAGATGATTTGTTTCGGATTCCCTTTCTAAACACGGCCTATGAATATTTGAAGAGACATGCTTTGTAGGTCAAATCAGCCAACAATGTTTCCACTGCTGGGACTCAGGCCTCCTCTCTGTGAGAGGGAGTGGGCCGTAATCAACCAAGCGGAGCCAGCAATGGTAGATGTCACATGTCTTCGAGTTTTTGGCTCTAGGACATGTCAGTTTCCTCACGAAACCATCGGCAGTGATAACTGTATCGTTATTTAGCCCGCATTGTGTTCAAATGTGTTCTATAGTGGCGATGCTTAAGTAAATTGGGTCCGGCGTGCCCCGTGCAGTCAGGCCCGCTGCCCAGCTTGGCGACTGACAATTTTTTGAAACAAGGTAAGCTAATGACGCTTTTGAAGATAAGAGAGAATTTCCTAAACGTGAGCAAATAATGCCATAATTAGGCAGTCGAATAGGTGGTCGCTAGGTCAGAGAGGGAGTTTCTTGTCCATAGGTACCTACTACGCTTTGGAATGGGCAACTAACTGACCGACCCCGTGACAATTCAAAAGGGCCTGTAATAGGTTTATTTAAAATAAATGCTTTGAGTTTGAGTGAGAGAAAAAGGACATACGAAGGCTCCTTAAAAACAGCCGCGACACGCAACGCCAATCGCACGCGACAAAATGGTACAAGCTGTCGCGCGACGATCGGTGCCTTTGTGTCACGCCTGTTTGAAGCAGTCTTGAAGCATCGTTTATCATATTTCTCTCTTAAGTTTGCATCCTGGAAAAAAGCTGCTGTGCTTGTCACGTAGGGGGAAACTGGAACCACATCTAGTTGGCAATTGTACCAACCATCAAAGATTATAAGGACAATAGTATTCCATGAATCACAATCAGCGGTTTGATACACGTAGTAAGCTATCATCAGGGAATATTTACATTACACCAGTAGGACATAGCTTTCGTGCCGGTCAACATTAGTCTAGCCTTTTCAAACTGTGAAATTGATGGTAACCTATCCACGGACCGATCTCGGCAAGCATTGCCTAACCTTGAAAATCGACCCATACGACTATTATAACCCAGCCACGAGCCCCTCAACCTTCCGTGCCGTTACTCTTTGAACGTAATCGCAAATACTGGATATTTGCAGCGACAATCTTCGTGGGATGGCTAGCAACAGATGAACGACAGTGGTCGAAGATCGAGCTAACTGGCGTGCAATGTGAGAGGCATATTATGTCCTGCAGACATAGATCAGTCCCCCCAACTAGATGACCGAGGCGCGACGACATTAAAAAGGTGGCCGACCGGGACAGACCGGATGCGGAAGGCGGAGTACCGCGTGTTACGGCGCATCTTGGTAGATAAAATGATAAATGATTTTATTTCTGTAAGTAGGTTTGTACAAACACTTTTACACGTCAATCATATTTTTGAAACTAGATGAGGTCGGCGTTTCCTATCTGACTACTCAGAGAAGAAAGGCCGAAACAAACTCAGAGGTAGAGCCCTACGTCAAGCGGTTGACTACTATAGACCAAGTTAATTACAACTAATTAATGATGATCCACACAACCTGCATGTTTTTTGAGAATTTCTCTAACATAAACGAGACCCATCTTCGATACAGGAAAAAATCAACAACATACTGCAGTATAACAAGAATAAAACTACGTGTGTTTAATGTTTTATTTAAATTTAAAACTGACCTTCAAGCGTACAGTGTGTCAGTAGCGTAACAGGTCAAGTTTGACCACAATTATATGTTTGTTACTTATGGGCTATTTTGGGATATCTACCAAATTGTTTGGCTAATAATAGAAATGGGAACTTCGAGTGTGGGTTCGCTGGCCGTGGGTCTGGTAAAAATAGAATGTCTATTTCCTTCCCGTACGTTTTTACGGTGACTAAATTATAATACACACAAAAAAGATAGCAAATTAGCTTCTGCTAGCGGCTTCGCCCACGTGGAGGTCCGAAGTTGTCCTACGGGAACGTACTACAGGGATAAAAAGTATCCTGTCCGTCCTCCTAGCACAGGTCATGGTCTAGCGATGTGCCAAATTTAATCCAAATCTGTTTAGCCGATTAAGCGTGAAAATGTCACAGACAGAGTAACTTACGCATTTATAATATTAATTAATAAAGAGATAAGTAAATTATGGAAGAATGAATAAGACATAACATCATGCCTGTATTTCCCAAAGGGTTAGGCACAGGTGTAAAACACTAAATTATAACTTGTCAAAATTTTAGAAAAATCATCTACGTTTGAATATTTGTAAATATGTGAGCACCATGTATCCCATGTACCTTACATGGTGGGTAGGGCAGGTAGGTAGGGTAGGGCAGGTAGGGTAGGGCAGGTAGGTAGGGTAGGGCAGATAGGTAGGGTAGGGTAGGGCAGGTAGGGTAGGTGTTAAGGTACTTAGAGCTACCTGTGCGAAGCCGAGCCGGGTAAAGCTTATTAATTATATAATTAATGTATACATAATATTGTAAGATATTTTAAAAGGGTAACGGTGGAGTTTCTTGCCCATTCTTCTCCATACGAGACTACCTTTTGGAAGAGGCAACTAGAATCACTTCTATTTTCTTGTAAATTTTGACGTTCAAAAGTGCATTTTATGTGCCCATTAAATAAATGATTCAACTTTGACTTCATGTAATTTCGTACTCCTACATTTCGCTGTTATGTTTAGATTCCATACGATAGGCTTTTACATTGGAAATTTATTGTAATTAAATATTGTGCTTTTAGAATGAGCGCGCACTACAGACTTTAAGTCAGCAGATGGTTTGATTGGTCAGGCAAACAGTACGAAGCCATACAGGGCGTCCCATCGCTGATTCGAGCAATTAAACAAAAAAAAACCTCGGTAATCGACACCGACTCGAAGTTTGTACAACGCACTATAAATCAAGGAGCTATCACAATGGTGCTGTCCTTCAAAAAAGGTCGGATGCGTACTTGCGTTGTACCCGCATCCTGCGTGCATGACAGGACTGTTGGCCGCGGCTTCGTCTGCGTGTACTATGTATTTCATCATTTGTTTAGAAAAATATCCAGGATAAAAAATTGCCTTGGTCCCTCTCTAGAGGTTCCAGGTTCCCTATCTGTCAAATTTCATAATGATCGGTTCAGTGGTTTTGGCGTGAAAAGGTCACAGACGGGGAGAGTTACTTCCGCATTTTTATAATATGATTATAGTACGGATTTATGAACGTGGTCAAGTACAGCCACCCCATCCGTCTGGGGCGGTGACGGTGGCGCTGTCGGTAAACAAAAAATTTTTTACAAACTTTTTTTCCAAAAAAATCAATAAAATACTTGAAAAAAAAAAATATTTTTTGGAAATCGGTGTTTTGGTTGTGTATTTTCGTTTTTGGCCACCGGCTTCCGAAATTAAAGTTATTTTTCACGTTTTTTAGTTTTTTTTTTATGGAAGTCGGTTGTTTTTGTTTTGTAAAATAGTTTTTATTTTTCACTTTTTAGTTGTGGTACCTACCCCACATACAATCGTATACCACTACTTGATATGTAAATAACCGTCACAGGAAATTATTATAACATCATCAATATAAACCAAGTGGAAAAAATACGCATTATTAGGGATAACTCAAAAAGTACTTGATCAAATTTAAATGGGACCACATGTGAAGCACCAGCTTTCAAATAAAAAAAAAACATCCAAATCGGTTCACCCAGAAAAAAGTTCTGAGCTAACAAACATTAAAAAAAAATACAGTCGAATTGAAAACATCCTCCTTTTTTTGAAGTCGGTTAAAAAAATGAGTTAAATTTAAAATTTATATAACCCCGACACAAACAAAAACCTCTAAAAATGGCTGAACAGACTTTCTTCTTTTTATTTTTTTTTGTTAATAACAATCGATCCAGTCACCTTACGATCAAAGCCGTTTGGAAGTTACAATGCCTCAGACACTTAACACCCCTCTTTTTCCGTCGGGGGTTAAAAATACATGTAAGTTTTCAACATCGACTCGAAATAAAGAGGAAGTTGCCCCTTCAGCTACCGGATCAAATAAATTTGTGGCACTATGTTGAATTGTAGCACATGGCGGAAACAACAGAACGCGGAAGTTTTGTAGTTTCGGCTTATTCGATAGAGAAAACGAGTAAGCGTATATTGGTTGACACCGGAGCGCGTTTAACAGGATGTATAGACTTGGACGAAGCAAAAAAAAATATGGATCGTCGTACTAGAACATGGCTTTATTAAGTTCTCTTCAAAATGTTTGAGCTGAATGGTGCTAATACATGCGTCATGTTCGTGAACTGGCGCCGTCAGTAGGGACTGGTTATCTCTTACCTGCCACGGCTTATTTTTTATTTAATTTAATACTTGTATTGTTTTTTTTTTTTTTTCTTTTTATTACGGACGCTTTTAACTCTCTGCATCGTTCTCACGTGCATAATTTCCACATGATTGATGTTACCAATATTTTGTAACCATTTTTAGATTTAAATGAGTGTCCGTGGAGTATCTTGCCCGTTCTACTCCATAGGAACCTACTACGCTTTGGAATGGGCAACTAGCTTCATCTTTCTGACTGACCAACCATTTGACAATTCAAAAGTGCCTGTGAATGGTTTATTTGAAATAAATGCTTTGAGTTTTGTGTTTCTGCCTACCCGATACACTGGTACGGTAAGGTATGAATATATATATAATCCTCCTTATCGACTTTGATAACACCGACCCTTTGAAATTATTATTTCCTAGCGCGTGCCCTAATATTATGACTCGCCCGACCGAATGAAGACCAAATGAACATGATGATGAACGTATACCTCAAAACCGGCACAAAGATTTGGGACAAAATGAACGTTGAAGAAGCAGAAGCAATAGAAAGAAAAGAAAGAAAGAAAAATATTTTATTTGGGACACGCACAGGAAATACAAAGAGTAAAAAATAAAAAAGGAGGATTTAAAACTAACAAAATTAACAATAAAAAAGAAAAAAATAAAACAACAATAAACAAGTAAAAAAACCTGTGCGAGGCCAAAAAGGCTCCTATCTCAGCATAATGCTACGATATTTAAAAAATAAATACCGCAGCGATAAGGATCAAGCACATGGTATTTTGTGGTGACTGCCAACCTCCATTATTCTTTTTCTGTCCTATTATCTCGACCAACACGAGGTCGTGCCGTGGTAAAAATATTAGTCAAACCACGAGGTGGTAAAGGGGTTAGACACACATTTAATAATCGCCATTCGTGGAGGCTGTTTACCTGCTTATCCACGTGGACAATAACGCTAGCGTATTGGTTTGACCTCTCGCCGTCTCGATGTCAAACCACAGTAATACTATTTAATAAATACCCTCCAAGGATGACTTACTAAGTACATAATATGCTTAATCTATTGACAACTTATTTGTATGGCTTCAAATACCAATCGTGATGTCTTGACATAGAGTATTTAAGCATTTACAATTCTTCTTTACAATGGCATCGCCCCCTATTACATGGGACTTGAAACTTAACTGGCGAAATGTGGGTGTATTATAGGTACACGTCTGCTTAATCTTTTGGGAAGATTATTGGCCGAGGGATGCCTTTGCATCGGGAGTTTTTCTGCAAAATTGTAAGCATGACATGCCGTTGTGCTAATATTTTCTCATAGCTTTTATCGCGGGCTTTGAGCGCGGGGACCGAATCAAGAAATTCCGTAACGAAAATAAATCCTAACACCCCCCACTCCGCCTACCATGTAGCTCGGCCGAGCGTTCGCTTAACGTGTATGTATATGGTACGACTGCACTTGAATTAATATCAAAGAAAAAAAATACTGCATAAATAAAAAATAAATAAATAATTATAATTGCATAAGTTGATAAAAAATGCTATGCGATAGCTTTACCGCGGCAGTCCCCGAGTGACCACGTGTTTTTTTAATACTTTCCAGTATTTTAGAATATAATAGAACACTCTTTATTATGTAGGTACACCATAAAATATGCAGATATAAATGTAGAAATTTTACATGGGGTGACACAATGGGCGCTCTTATCGCTAAAAGAGATTTTCCCCATAGACGGCTTGTTATTTCTTTTTTTTTTTGTTACAATGTGTTTTGGAGTTTGAGCAACACAACTTAAACCCATAGCCTAGGTCCGTGCTTGGTTAATAGACAGTTCTCTCTCTATTACATTGGACTAAGAAAAAAATGTTCTATACATTCCTGTCCACTCCTTCAAGGAAGCAGGCGTGACGTTACACTGTTTCAAGCTAAAATTCTATCCTTATCTACATACTGAAGGCATAGATAAGAGCGATGGAACTACAGATAACACAGACTCAATATAGATAAGAAGATATACATTTTAAGATAAATTTCTGAAAGTAGGTTTTATTGAGTATAGGTATGGTTACAGTTATTGACAGTAACCTAAATTCGAGCAGGTCTAGCAGTGGTTTTCATGATGAAGATTGGTCTTAAATAGCTTGCATGGCTAATACCCAGCAGTGGACTCTGGGCCGTCTTTTCCATTGACCACTCTGGGCAGGTCCCCAGGACTCCGGCATCCATCCCCTAGTTCCTGCCAGCGTTGTAGCTAGAGATTGCCCACAGACAACCTAACTTATCCCTGGCAGGGTGCTATACAAGTCCTATTATGTCTTCAATAAATATCGTAATTTGTGTATTAAGCTAAGTAGTCTAGCAATACAAGTTGGTAAATCATAAGAATATGGTAGGGACGGGTGAAAAAGACATTAACTTATAAACTATGAAGTATGTAGGTACCTATATACAACAAGCCCCATTTTCCTAGTGCCCAGGGCTTCCTCTAGGTTAAAGACTGCTGTAGACTAATGATAATGACCAAGTTTTAGATGTTAATTTACATTTTGTTGGTCAGAACTTGCAATTTTTTTAAGTAAGCTTTCTGTTCATTGCTAGCACTGTGTAGCATAATCCGCCTATAATGTTCCCACTGTTGGGACTCAGGCCTCCTCTCAGTGAGAAGGAGTGGGCTGTAATCTACTAAGCGGGCACAGTGTGGGTTAGTAGATGTCACATGTCTTCAAATTTTCGGTTCTATGACATGCCTCACGATGTTTTCCTTCACGGTTTTGAGAGCAGTGATGATGAAATTATTTACACAAAGTAAAGTGCCTGCCTGGTTGCCTGGTCCGTTACCACTGGGCAACCACTGCACGCAGCTAGTTCTGTAAGAGAAGAGGCTCATGCCTTGTCGTAGGATGGTCACAGAATAATAATAAATTTGATGGATATAGTTGGCCGAAAATTATGTGATTACAAGTGCATCTAGAAGTAAAAATGTAATTTGTATAAAATTATCAATCAGATATCCTTTTAAATAAATAGAATAAAAAATAATACCAACACAATACAAGAATGAAAATGTTTTGAATATTATGTTTTTCGTTTTATATAGTATTAGGCACTCGCTTTACAATATAATCAATTGTATTGTTTTCTGTGGTTTTGAAAACATTATAAAATGTATTACACAGGCAATGACTATTACTAAGTATGTATTTTTCCTTTTATGACTTACAAAGTTACTCATTAAAAATTAAGGATAGCGTTTTCAAGATAGGAGAACCAAATGGGTAGTTATAAATTGTGAACATTTTGGCCCTGAAGCATAATCAGCCTCTCAGCGGGTAATGTTCTCACAGCTGGGACAGGCCTTCTCTCTGTGACAGGGAGTGGGCCGTAATCTACCATGCAAGCCCAGTGCGTGGTGGTGCAAGTCACATGTCTTCAAATTTTTAGTTCTAAGACATGCCTGTTTCCTCACAAAGTTTCCTTTCACTATTTTGAGAGCAGCGGTGATGAAATAGAGTAAAATGTCTGCTATGAACCTTCAACCTACAAATTGTAAGTCGAAGCCGTATCTCTAGTGGGCCACCATTTCTTGACCCTGTACTGCAAGATATTCACAAGGAATGATTTTACTTTCTTTTTCGGTTCATATGAGCTTTTTAAATTTATCTTGGACATAACTGACATCAGTGAAGGAAAAACATTGTGAGGAAACCTGGGCTTATAGTTAATACTAAGTCTGAAATCGCAAACCAGCCTTGGCTTGAGCAAATGTGCTCTTGCCTTCTCTGTATGAAAATAGTTCTTTGCCTCGCTCTAGACTTGAATTATTGTTCATATATTTGCTCTTCTGCACATGACACATTTTACAATAGATTGAATGTAGATTTTTGTACATGAACCCTGTCAGGGCACTGCAAACACAAAGTTGGTTTACTGTTGAATTGAACATTAAATTAACATAAACTGAGTCAAAACTTATCAAAACAAAATACAATAATCACACAAATTCTATGTCTAGATGTTAAGAAATGACAGATGGACTGTATGAAAGATGGTATGGCTAGAAAGGGTGTGACTACCGAGATGATGACTAATAGAGAATTATGGGTGAAAAGGCCATGTCGCGCTGACCACAAATAAATTGTTATAAGGGCAGGAGAATGATGATGATATCAAGATATTATGTACCTATCAAGCTACAAAGGCATTCAACATAAGTACAGTAGACCTATTTTCTTAATGCGCCTCGGGAATCATTGCATTCCCAAATACAAACAAATGCTAATTTCCATGTCCACCGATTATTCGGAAATGCGATGATTCCCGAGGGACATTAGGAAAATAGTTGTACTGTACCTGATATTTAATGCACATGGTTATGTTAAAAAATTAATAAATTCAGAGTCAGTTAACTTCCTGTTAATGTTTTCCTGTTACAAGTTTGTTGCAGATATAAACTAGTTGATTAAAAATTAACGTAAAATGTTAGTTAAAGTTTCCCAATTCAAACTCAAAGCATTTATATCAATTAAACCATTTACAGGCACTTTTGAATTATCAAAGAGTCATTCAGTTAGTCAGAAACTTGAAGCTAGATGTCCATTCCAAAACGTAAATCTATATAGAGAACAGGCAAGTTCAAAATACCTCGGTAGGAAACAATCAAACAACTATGACTTAATCAAAGGTTACTTAATTCAATAGTTGAAGTTGTTAATATGGTAATACAATATAATATGAGTCAGAATTGTGGGATATTGAGTGCTCAATTTTTTTTTTAATAATAATGCATGCATCCCGTTGAAAAGATGATTCATTAAGTCCATAATTGGCTGAAGTACATTATTTTGTATTGGGTAGATGTATAGTTAATTTCAAAATTAGGTGTTAAAATAATTTGTAGAGTAAGGAACTCCTTTGGATATTCCTAAAATGAAAAGAAAAATAGGTTCTTTCAAAGAAAAGTCTCTATTCCTAAAACTAATGATCAGCAGACTGGTTCAAAACCAGTATTAATTTTAATTAATGCCACTTGAACACGTTAATTGAGACTAATGGGCTAAAACACGATTAAAACTCTCATTTTTAAAATAGCTGCACTGGCATAGAAGTAAATGAGTAAATACCTCGTCTATTAGGTCTCGAAACTTTCGATTATCGATCTGGCACACGGTAGTCACAACACTGCAATCCAAACACACAAACACTTCTGCACTGTGAAATCAGTGAAACCGCCAGGCGGCCGCGCCTGTTCACTAATTAAGTTAGCCGTTCTACGCACCAACAAATATTTGTACTTATAACACTTAGGTAAACCCGTAGACGGAGCGACGCGCGACAAGAATGAGGAACTAAGAAAAGTGAAGATGTTAAGTCTAACCGTGCGTCCTCGACTCAAAAAAAACCTGTTCCCTCATTCACCTACTAATCTAAAGAACAGGGCTTCCGTCCGCAATAATTCAACATCCACGCGCCACAGACACTACAATACGAGAAACTAACGCCACTTTTTACGACCACTTCCTGATAATATGACGATTATCAATATAAAATATTCGATAGGTGAAAGGAGACATACCTTTGATGGAGCTCGGTTAGATGTATCGAAACAATATCCAGTGAGTCCGTTATGAGAAAAAATACACTTCAACACTGAAAAGTCGTTCACAAATTGTTATAATCACTAACAAATAGTTGCACCCACGACTATTGAAAACGGTATTCAGTATGCGGCGGATAAGCGCTAGTCCGTAAAAGACGCCATTTTGATTTCGTCAACTAAAGGCTATAGACAAGATAGAGCAGAGCGTTCTGTTACTTCAGAAATTCTAAAACCCCACGATGGCAGATTATTTTTAAACCGCAATCCCAACATAGTAATGCAATTCTGTGATATAAAATTCAATCTTGTGTTATATTTTTGACACTATGTTTATATTATAGCCACAGAAAGTGTGGATCAGACAATTTTAATTGCGCATCAAGAACGAAGACTTGAAACAAAACGTAAAATCAATACTTGTTGTCAATTTTAAAACAAATAATTTGTTATGAACATTTTGTTATTAGGTGGCTATTATTTTTAATTTGAATTTAAAACGAATGTTTTTAGATAACGTAAAAGTACAGAAATAATTATAATTTGAACAAGTATGTTTGCAATTCTCTAAGCCATTACAAACTTATGACCATAACAATGTTGTCTATGGTGTTCAGTGATACCATACTTCAATATTTTCCCTGGCTTCTGGTAACCATTCGGTAAACAAATTAATCCACAGGCGCGCAGGCGTGACTTGATTTGTACACACGGTTATATATCAAGCTATGCGTTTCCAGTTATAAGCTGATCTTGCATTGTATAGGATTCCCGTATAATGAGGGGTCAGCTTGTATTGGACATGTATAGCTTGATATGTAGCCATGTGTACCTTGATATAAAAGTGCAAGAGAAGAAAATTTAAATCACCTTTCTTCTTTACTGAGATGACTGAGTAAAATAGTTACTCTTAGTATCTAGTTAAAAAAGACGGTTTTGTATTGGATGTGTTTTTGAATGTATGATTATGAAGTAGATTTCTCCAGGATTTCTTGAATTTCTTTCAACTGTCGTGTAAACAAACAGAATAATACTAACTGCAGCTGACTTCATAGATTCCTATAACGTAACATAATACATACATAGTAACACGTGAACATAGGCATAACTAAAGTAAATAAACAAAAAAAGGAAGATTTTCGGGCTACTTAAAAAAAAACAAATAAAATGTTACGCTCAAAACCCTTAGGAATTTAAATTGGATTAAGGTATAGTAAACAGTACTATTTCCGTAAAGCCTTATGCGTAATAGCTTCTATTTAAAAAAATCGAAAATAATATTTTTCGATAAATTCGTCTTCTTGATACAATACAATGGATAGATATTGCTTATATACTAAACTAATACGTCTGCAATCCAGGATGAATCCGATCCAGAATGTAACCTACGTCCTTACCCAGATCTTGGTCTATCTGTGTGCCAAATTTGATCAAAATCCATTCAGCCACTTTAGTGTGAAAGCCTAACAAACAAACAAACTTACTTTTGCATTTATAACATTAGTTAGGATTTTTTAACTTCTGCTGAATGACGATGAGTAATAGAAAGAGACTGTGGAGATAGAAACTAAGGTACCACAAGAGTTTTCTTATTACTTTCACTGTCCGCAAAGGTGACATAACCAGGGCTTTAAATACCGGTAAAATGTTCGTAACGTTACCTCTATTTGACAGAGTTACCGTTAATATTGAAATAACAGTAACAAATTTAACGTTATTTATGCTACATTTTAACGTTAATCTTTACTAATGTTAATTGCTAAATAACGTTAATTTTACCGTTATTTTTAAACTGTTATCTTGTGAAGTGGAAGTAATGGGGGCAGAGGTGCGCGGCGGGCTGCTCGCCGCACCGCTGTGGCCCTCTCACACCTCGCTGTGATGCCATACCGATCAAAACATTGTCTGATTCTTACGCGTGAGTAGTATAGTGAGCTGATTTAGTCAGTGATAAGTGTGATAACTGACAATTTATCCAATATCAAGATGAGTGAAGACAATAATCAAAGTAATTAATTAATTATTTATAGTTATTACAATAGTCGTTGTAAACATGCAGGATCTAATAGTCTAACGCGCCGCCACGGCATGTTGACTGTAGTCACCGACCGCCGCGTGCCGTTCGTATGTATGAGCGCTTACATTTACGCATTTCAGGCATCCCCCGATCGCGAGGAGGCGAAACGCCGGGGCGTAACTCCGCTGCCGCGAGAAATCGCGGCACAGCGGATGGAGCCCCGGCGTCCTCACCTTCCGCCTCACGCAGGTCCTCACCGGACATGTCTGTTTCGGGAGGTTCCTGTTTCGGATAAGGCGGGAGGAAACGCCCGGGTGTTATCATTGTGTGGATCGACAGGAGGACACGGTGGAGCATACGGTGGTCTGCCCGGCTTGGGCGGAGCACCGCAGTGTCCTCGTGCCGGCGACCTCTCGCGTCCGACCCTGCAGGCGTAGCATGACGCTTCTATTACTTGGAAGACAATACATAGCTATTTCTATACAAAGTGACATTTCGTTTCTCTATTTTTGACATCGCACCGTAAAAATCCTTCTACAATTTGTCATTTTGTCTTTCATTTCTTCCGATCGCTGTCGAGGTCCTTTTGTATGTAGACTATTTCAGAAGAAAGTTTTTTATCCCAAACGTCAAAATCACTCTGACAACTGACTGTAGAAAACTTTTACTCGACGGCCCCAAAGTATAAAAATGGAATGGAAAAATTGAATTTTTCACATTTTGTATGGAAAATGTGAAAAATTATTACCTATATGTTCAGTTTTAGGGGTTTAAGGGTCTCATAAAGGAGGTCTAAATTTTCATTATTATTGCGATAGGACACACCACTTTCGAGATATAAGCAAAATAAAAGAAAAACGTGAATAAACTACTGAATTTCGTAAAAAGTGCAGTTGACTCTTTCTACTTTGCTGCCGTCTTACTGTCTTCACGGAACGTAATTTTTGTCTATTCTTCCCTCGACAAAACCAGTTTCTATAATGGTCATGCTACGCGTGCTGGTTCAGGCCATGGTACGGAGCGAGAGGGAATGTGAAGCCGTCACCTCCTTCTGCGAAGCTATAATGCTTGCGAAGGAGGAGGCGGAGCGCGTGAGGGAGAGGCAATCGCTGCACCCTCGCGCCCCTAGACACCACAGGAAGGGACACCCTGGGCGTCGGGAGTCATTTGCCGACTCCCGGCCACCGTAGGCGCGAGCTTGCGGTAAGGACTAGGCCCGGTTCGACGGCGCGTCGTGTTCCACGCGTGCCTCAAAGAGATGTCAGCACCATTGACGGGGTCCAAAAGGGCCGATGCCTGCCGGGGTCGCGGAATGGTTGAAAGAGTTACCGTGGCCCTGGCGCACAGGCAACTGAAGGAACACGGGTGTGTTTTAGTCAGTAAGTCTGACACGCCCTTCCGCTCCACCCAGAGCGGGAGAGGTCATTTGATGATTTCCCACCAAAAAACAAAACTATCCCCATGATGCCTGAAATTTGCCATAGGTAAATGGGCTCAATTAGGGGTACACCAGTTTATTTTAAAGTCAATAGCAAGTTATCGCTTGCCCTTCAGGAAGAAACCTCGTCTGAAATACCCAACCAAAAATTTTGCGTCTCAAACAAACCAACTCACTGTAGGTATTACACACGAATGAGGTGCGACGGCGGCGGCGCGGCGAAGCGGGAACAGTGCATCTATAGTGATCCAACGCTATGCCAAAGCGAGCGCACAAAAATGTAAAGCTACGCAACGGCAACGTAGCTAAATTAACGGTAAACTTAACGTTACTTGTGTATTTTACGTTAATGTTAATTAACGTTAAATTACTGTTAATTTAAAAAAATAACGTTACATTTTTGTAATGTTAGTAAGGTATCACATTGAAATTAACGTTACTTAACGGTTATTATTTTGTTATTTTGGTAACGTTAACAAGCCCTGGACATAACAGATAACAATCACTGATTCATAACATTATTTGCATTTTATTTTGCCTGATGATTATCTGCTTTTATTGAATAAACCACTGTAAAGGCGAATTACGTGAGTCCCTTTTTCATACAAAAACAAATGGCAAAATAATGCAAATTTATTTCACAATTGTGAATACTGCCTAACAATTAACACCATTTTTATGGGGTAATAAAAATTTGGAGCAGTAACCCCAAAACCAATTGTCAAATAAAAGTAGCAAGCAGCTGTGCATATACGTGTTTTTATTTATTAATATCTCCCTAATGTGCGTTTAAAACAAGAAAATTAAATGTGAAACGCGAAATCATCATGTCGAGCCGTCGTTCGATCCTCGGATCGGCGCTTGACGCTCTACCTCCGCCCACAGATCCATTACGCGAATTATTTGAGGCATGTAAAACAGGCGATGCTGTTCGGGTAAAGAAGTTAATTACACCCCAAACTGTGAATGCCAGGGACACGGCTGGACGAAAATCGACTCCTCTACACTTCGCTGCAGGTAATAAAACACAAACAACTTATAGAAACTCGATAATTTTGTCATGAAACACGATTTTGAAAAACTGGTGAAAGGTCGGACAGACCACAATAGGAAGTCGTAAGTTTAAAAAAATTGCATAATTTGTTACGCTTGTTGATTGGCGTTTCGTGTTTTATGTCTTTTGTTATGTTTTACTCATGTTTTTCTGACGTAATGTTATTGTGGTGTTGAAATTCTCGAGAGAGAATCAAAAATTCTGACTGGTCATAACTTGGCGTCACGCTCTAGTACTTTTACCTTGTTTATCATCACGATATATCCGATGTGAGGTAAGCTGACAAGTGGGGTAACGTTTCAGTGTGTGTTTGAACTTGTTTTGGTCAGCCTGTGTGTCTTTTTGTCATTTATTAATTAATTATTTTTAATTGAATGTGTATTCTTGTACCAGTTTTCCTATGTTTTAAGTAAGTAATGTTTAAATATGCTGTGGTGTGCCTAGTTTGCTATTAACTCATCTAGCATCGTTAATGAGACAAAATTGACTATCTATGTTTGGCCCTCTAGTAGGCCACCTCGGGCCTGACTACTTAAGTGATGAAATTGTGAATTTGACAGTGCCTTCAAGAACAGCTAAGATTACTAAATAACACCTTGTATAAACTTTTGCTACCAATGTGGTTAAAGGAGAACGTAATCTGCACTTATAACCACAAAAGTTAAGTTTTTTTATCTGTTTAGCTAGTCAGGCCCGAGGTGGCCCGCTAGAGGGCCAAAACAATAGATAATCAATTGTGTCTCATTAACGATGCTTGATGAGTTAATATACTTTCATGGGTAAACTACTAATTTAATTTTGATGAAAAGTGGCAGAGAAGTAGTTAACAACTTCTAATACAGGATGGCAGGGCATCAACGCACAACTTGTTACCATGGATTCAGTCCATGATTATGACCCGCTGTGTTGATATTTCTCGTTTGGTTATAAAAATAAAAAAAATTGTTCAGTACATTTTGACAGTGTTGGTATTACACTTTTCTATGAAAAAGTTGATTTATTTTGTATAACTGACGTAAAATGTGTGTGCTAGGGGTCTAGAATCGATTTCCGGCCACCGTAGGCTCGGGCTTGCGGATGGCGAGAAATGGGTAGCCCGCCGTCCGGTAAGGACCAGGCCCGGGTCGACGGCGCAATGTGTTCCACGTGCGCCTCAAAGAGATGCCAGCACTAATTGACGAGGTCCGATAGGGCCGATGCCTGCCGGGGTCGCGGATTGTTCAATAGAGTTACTGTGGCCCTGGCGCACAGGCAACTGAAGGAACACGGGTGGGTTTTAGTTATTGAAATTCTGACACGGCCTCCCGCTCCGCCCAGAGCGGGAGAAGTTATTTGATGATATCCAACCCAAAAACAAAGGGGTCAAGAATCATGTGCTGAATTCATGGTTACAGTTTACGCGTCTATGTTGCAGCCACCCTGTATACTGTTTCTATAAAAGTTATAATGTAATGTAGCTATAATAGAAGGGAAACTAACAAAAAACAATTAAAATCCACCAGTATTCTTAAATTCTAGCCCTGTATTTGATGACACATTTTATAATACAGACGAAGATTGCAGTATATTTCCAATCTATTGTTAGGTATCAAAGTAATCTAATTTGTAGAAACTATTTCAATAGTATTGAATATAATAGAATAATATTGAATTAATACTTGATACTGAGTACCATTAAGCATTGTCATAAACAGACAATCAAATATACTTAGTAATCTTTATGTAACTTGTATTTCTAAGAACTGTAACAAATTGTATCCAAATTAACATACAAATTACACACCACTAAGATTGCAGTTGGTGCAATTTCTTTAACTTGTTTTGGTTTAATTTCTCACTAGCAGCCTGGAGTATGGATTTGTGCCCATAATCAGCCAAAAAATAATCCCACTGCTGGGACACAAGCCTCCTCTCTGTGAGACGGAGTTGGCTGTAATTCACCACTCGGGGCAAATGCGGGTTGGTAGATGCATCCTCACAAACGTTCACAGTAGGAAGTATAGATGTGAAAAGTTAACGACAATATTCTCCCAAATATAATCTACTAGCTTTTGCCCGCGGCTTCGCTCGCGTTAATTTAGAATTTGACAATCAATTCGGGTTGTTCGGGGATTTATAGTTTAGGATATTATAGGGGAGGATGAAAAACCGGTCTATCGACACTAGACTCACAAAATGTTATAGGTACTTAAATAAAAAATAAAAAAACTATTACCACATTACTAAAGTTTCTATAATAATATAATTCAATCATGTTTCGAAAGACACGTGGCGCCATCTATTACCATAAGAACGTTATTGTTGTTTTCCTCGGAAACAGTACTTTTTTTCGGGATGAAAGATACCCTATGTCCATTTCTGTACCCCTGACAACATATATGCAAAATTTCAGGATGATCGGTTCGATGGTTTAGGCGTGAAAAGGTAACAAAGAAACTTACTTTCGCATTTATAATATTAGTTACGATTTCAGTAGCTACACATCCAGCTGTGATATTTTATTACCAATTTTACTGCCACTAGATACACAATAAAAACAAAACTACCAATAATTTTGCAATACATTGTTTAATAGATTCACTTTCTAAACAATGTACGAGTATCAGTAATGAATCATACAAATGTGATATGACTCAGCCTAAAGCTAAGCGCACATCACAGAGGCATCGCATGGCATCGTATCCATACTTATTTTTAGGGTTCCGTACCCAAAGGGTAAAAACGGGGCCCTATTACTAACACTTCGCTGTCTATCCGTCCGTCTGTCTATCACCAGGCTGTATCTAAAGAACCGCGATAGCTAGACAGTTGAAATTTTCTCAAATTATATATTTCTGTTGCTGCTATAACAACAAAAACAAAATAAAATAAATATTTAAAGGGGCTCCCGTACAAAAAACGCCATATTTTGCCTATTTTTGCTCGATATCAACAAATGGTAACAGGTAGGCACGTAATTTGTGTACCTACTGTTGTTTACCTAGTCAATGGTACGGGACCCTTCGTGCGCGAGTCCGACTCGCACTTGCCCGGTTTTTATTATGATCAGCCGTTTGTGAGCAGTGGTGGCTCAGTGGTAACCGCCACGACTTACGAGTTGTAGGTCATAGATTCGAAACCAGACAGGCGCTAAATTATTTCATCACCACTGCTATCAAAACGGTGAAGGAAAACATCGTGAGAAAACCGGCATGTCCTAGAACCATAAATTCGTAGACACGTGACATCTACAAACCCGGACTATGCCCGCGTTGTGGATTACGGCCCACTCCCTCTCACAGAGAGGAAGCCTGTGTCCCAACAGTGGGAATATTATAGGCTTATTATCAGTGATCGGAGTAGGTAGATTGATTTTTAGTACTTGTATCATAAATGCACACAGAAAGAGTAACATGGATAAGCCATTTTTCCGGAAAGTAATTCCGGTATTTCCGGATTCAATTAAATATTGTTAATGTTGGTAGTGATATTATTACTACTCAATTCAAAATTTAAAGTTTGTTCTGATTGGTCGTTGGGTTTTGTCAAATCGTGACAAAAAAAAAAAAATAGGAAGAATAATAAAGAATAAAATTGCTCATTTTATTACAATTCCTACCTTTTTTTTTGAGGATGGCAAATCATCAAATGACTCCTTCCACTCTGGCAGAATACAATTCCTACATAAGTTCCGGTTTTTTTTTTAATAATCCACCAATTCCGGAGGAATGTCCATAGTCATATATACGTTTCGGATCAATGACCCCAGTTCAATCTACCTACTCCGATCACTGCTTATTATGCAGCCGTGTGTATCCCACTGCAGGCCAAAGGCCTCTCTTCCCTCTTTCCACTCATCCCTGTCTACTGCTGTTTGTGGGCAATCTTTATAAAAACGGCGAGTTTGGGACCATTCAAGTATTATGTAAGCACCAAAGGGGTTGGGGGGGGGGCTCTTTGTTGTGCTTATTTTTGTTGATGGGGGACGGGGGGAAATGGATGCTGATTACGACCGCAAAATTTTGTTAAGAATAAATTATTTAAATACGATGTTAATAATTTGCTTGAATAAATATTAAATGGGGATTAAATTCCTTATTTCTAGACTCATGAATAACATTAAAGAAACCTAAACAGTTTAAAAAAAAACAATGTTTACGTAAGCATAGGAGGGGGGAGGGGTGTAAAAGCTTTGCTTACTTTTGCTGACAAGGGCGAGAGGGATTTGTGCCTGTTTGATGATAATAGACTTATCCCCTTTTACATTAGACTTAAACATAACTGGTGAATAGTTGGTCTACTGTGACTCTGCTTGAATTTACAATAGGAAAAACCCGGTACCAACCCAGAGCCTCAATGTTTACCCTATTAATGTCAATAGGCTGTTCCTACAGAACGACCGGCAAATAATGTATTGTAATGCATTTGCCTACACATCTTACTAATATTATAAATGTGAAAGTTTGTGAGGATGGATGGATGGATGGATGTTTGTTACTCGTTCACGCAAAAACTACTGAACGGATTTGGATGGAATTTGGAACACAGATAGTTTATAACCTGGATTAACACGTAGTATACTTTTTATCCTGGTAGTACGTTCCCGTGGGATAATTTCCGACATCCACGTGGGTGAAGCCGCGGGCAAAAGCTAGTACATACATAAACACACGCATTCTTCCCTTGGGGGTAGGCAGAAACTACAGAACGCCACCTGCTACGATGCTTACATACTCCTTTTGCTTCGTTTACGTTCGTACATGTAATACACGCACGTGTGTTGATCTGCCTACCCTGTTGGAGAATGCAGGCGAGATGATACATTATGTTGATTGATAAATAGATTCACTTTCTAGCACAGTTTATCACCGATTGAATAATATAGATTAATTATAAATACAGTATGAGTCAGCATTGTCTGTATTTAAACAAGTGTATTTAAATTGAAATGTAAGTGTTTTATGTGAAAGAAAATGATTTATATTATACTAGCTTTTGGCCGCGGCTTCGCTCGCATTAATTTAGACTTTGACTATCAATTCGGGTTATAATTCAATCATGATCGGAAGACACGTGGCGCCATCTATTATCGTAAAAACGTTATTGTTATTTTTCTCGGGAACAGTACTTTTTTTCGGGATGAAAGGTACCCTATGTCCGTTTCTATACACCTGACAACGTATATGCAAAATTTCAGGATGATCGATTCAGTGGTTTAGGCGTGAAAAGGTAACAAACAAACAAACAAACTTACTTTCGCATTTATAATATTAGTTAGGATGTAGAACATCACGAATCTATTCCTTAAAGAGTTTGGCAGAGGTGTATTGTACGCAGCGGTAAGTCCCCTCTTTAAGGAGTGGCTTGAGAGGCGCCACGGCGTCCTCACCTTCCGCCTGACACAGGTCCTCACCGGATATGGCTGTTTCGGGATTTTCCTGTTTCGGATAAGGCGGGAGGAAACGCCCGGGTGTTATCATTGTGTAGATCGACCGGAGGACACGGTGAAGCATACGGTGGAGGTCTGCCCGGCTTGGGCGGAGCACTGCCGTGTCCTCGTGGCGGCGATCGGCGGCGGCGATGTCTCGCATCTGACCCTGGTTCGGGCCATGGTACGGAGTGAGAGGGAATGGGAAGACGTCACCTCCTTCTGCGAAGCAGTAATGCTCGCGAAGGAGGAGGCGGAGCGCGTGAGGGTGTGGCAATCGTTGCGCTCTCACGCCCCTAGTCGCCGCAGGAGGAGACACCCTGGGTGTCGGGAGTCGATTGCCGACTCCCGGCCACCGTAGGCGCGGGCTTGCGAACGGCGAGCAATGGGCAGCTCGCCGTCCGGTAAGCACCAGGCACGGGTCGACGGCGCGTCGTGTTTCACACGCGCCTCAAAGAGATGTCAGCATCATTGACGGGGTCCGAAAGGGCCGATGCCTGCCGGGGTCGCGAATTGTTCGAAAGAGTTTCCGTGGCCCTGGCGCACATGCAACTGAAGGAACACGGGTGGGTTTTAGTCAGTAAGAGTCTGACACGCCCTCCCGCTCCGCCCAGAGCGGGAGATGTCATTTGATGATATCCAACCCAAAAAAAGAAAACGAAAAAAGAAGAGTTGTATTGTATACCTTTATTTCACCAGTTTGTTTCAAGTCCCATGAAATAGAACAAGAAAATAAGTTATATTGAAATAAGGGGTACTTAAAAGTGATATTTTGTGACAAATTCAGGAAAAAATTCAAAAAGACATAAAAATTCCATGAATTTTCGCCTAAGCTTTATAGGGTGCTTAATTGTTGCAAATGGGTCACACTATCAGGTCCAGCGGGGTAATTACGTAACACACTAACAGTAGGAATGGGTTTCATTTTGACAGTTCAACAACATTCATTGCGCTATTTACGTTGTTGAGCAGACAATTTTTTCGAACATATGAAGCAATGAATTAGCAATAGGCTTCAAAATGATTCAGATTGTGATAGATAGTGTGTTACGTAATTAGGGTGCTGGAAGGAATACGTCAACTTACAAGTCACCTTGTATAATTTTGTCGGTGTCGTGTACGAGAGTGAAATGACCAGAAATCGGATATTCGAATGCATATTTACCTAAAGATAATTTTTTGGTGTGAAAGTATGGAAGAGGCTTCTCAATATATTTTTTTTGTAAAAAAAAAACCCGGTATGCCAGGAACTCCGGGAATGCATAACTAGTAAGGTGTATAGTATGGAACCTACTTAAAAAAAAAACCCCGGGATTCTTGGATTGCATAACTATTCACATGCATATTTATTTAAAACTAGCTTTTGCCCGCGGCTTCACCCGCGTGGGGGTCGGAAATTATCTCACGAGAACGTACTACCGGGATAAAAAAATATCCTTCGTGTTGATCCAGGTTATAAACTATATGTATTCCAAATTCCACCCAAATCCGTTCAGTAGTTTTTGCGTGAAAGAGTAACAAACATCCATCCATCCATCCTCACCAACTTTCACATTTATAATATTATATAGTAGGATTTATGTTTAACCGCCGATGCAAATATGTATATGTAGGGTGTAAGAGAAGCGGTGGAATGTGTTAGTAAAAAAAAAAAAAAAAAATACAAAAGCGCATTTCATATTAGCCAACATCTCAACTTTATTGAATATGCATCCGAATATCCGATATCTGGTAATGACACAATAATGAACCTTGACTCGAGTGAAGCATCTGATATCGGCTTTGTGTATTACTTTAAGATAAAGTATTATGTAGAACTTTGTAGCTAAATTATAATTATCATAATATTTTGTTTGGCAACCTATTACATAAAAGCGTGGAGAGATTGATGAAGAATAAATTAATATTCATTAAATTTTTTTGCTAAATATAACACAGAAGTTGTTACACAATTGATTGACCAGATACTCTCTCTAGACTCAATTTCGACAATTTAATCGTTATCATAACATCACGCCAGCCTCCCTGAATAAAGTGGTAGCCGAAGTGTAATAGTGAAGCCACATTTCGCCAGTTATGTTACACCGTTTGTCCACCTACCACCGTCAACGGGACGTCACCGAGAAACGAGATTATTCAAACCGAGCGTGACATAGGTGACGGCGTGCGGTGGAAACGCGGCCATAGTAAAAGTATAGAGGTATGAGGAACAGGGTGTAAAGTTCACTCATACTCTGTGGAAAAGGGAAGATCCTCCGACCAGACGGGTGTCGTGTCTGGTGGGCAACTGCCCGACGATTGATGATGGGACGTTGTATATATGCTAGTTACGCGATGCAAGATTTTGCGTGAGGTCAGTGTTACGCGTCGCTCGCATGTGGCGTTGTAGATGCCGCTACAAATGTATGTATCGCTACTTCGGCGCCGCCCTCCTGTCATTTCGTTCCCGTTGACGTGGCGGTGGACAAACGGCCTTAGGATGCAACCAGATCGCGTTTGATCGACGTCTACCGTTTGACTCAAAATGTGTCAGCCCTCATACATGATATTTTGTGGTAAAGCCGTCGATCGACCTCGATATGGTTGCACCCTTGAGACCCTTGACCCTTGACCTTTGTTGCTCTCTATGAGAGGGTGTGGGCCGTAATCCACCACGCGGGTCCAGTGCGGGTTGGTAAATGTCACATATCTTCGAATTTTTGGTTCTAGGACATCCGGTTTCCTCACGATGTTTTCCTTCACCGTTTTTGAGAGTTTAGGTCGTATAGTATTTTAATAAATATTGTATAAACAGATATTAGGCAATGAGTGTGTCAGGAAGTCGTGATCACATGAATTTATTAGTTTTAAATGTTTTTAATGACTTGTTTATTAATTTGTACAAATAATCTTGTAATATGAATTTATTAGTAATAAATAACACCCCGCGGTTTTACCTGCTTAAGTCTCGATCCCGTGGAAATATCGGGATAAAAAGTATCCTATGCCCTAATCCAGGTTATGGTCTACCCATGTGCCAAATTTCATCCAAATCCGTTTAGCTGTTCTAGCGTGAAAGCGTAACAAACAAACATACAAAAAATCAAATCTTTTCTCTTTATAATATTAGTTTACAATAGCTGCTGTCCACGGCTTCGCCCGCGTGTACGTCGGAAATTATTCCACGGAAACGTGCTACCCGTATAAATAGCCTATGTTACTCCTTATAACATCAGCTATCTGCCGGTGAAAGTCCCGTCAAAATCAGTCTAGCCGTTTCGGAGATTAGGCGGTACAAACAGACAGACAGACAAAAAAATTAAAAATCAATTTTTTGTTATAAGTACCGTATATACTTTCATATGCATTTAGTAAAAATGTGCTATTTTGACATTACAAACAGACACTTCAATTTTATTTATTTGTATGTATAGATTTATTAGTTTGTCAAAGTATTTAATTGTTTTATTTATTCCTGTTGTCAATCACCAATTTGATTGAAGCTCTTCACCTATGAGTGATGGGCTAGTTGGCATCATAATCACTTCGTCCGCCATTATGGGCAGCCATTTTGGAATACATAGATTAATATCCTAATCCAAACTAATATTATAAATGCGAAAGTAAGTTTGTGTGTTACCTTTTCACGCCTAAACCACTGAACCGATCATCCTGAAATTTTGCAT
The DNA here is from genome assembly GCA_917490735.1 of Dryobotodes eremita. Taxonomy (NCBI): domain Eukaryota; kingdom Metazoa; phylum Arthropoda; class Insecta; order Lepidoptera; family Noctuidae; genus Dryobotodes; species Dryobotodes eremita. The sequence continues at coordinate 10,164,524 of OU823269.1, read as the reverse complement.
ATACCTTGTCAGGGGTACAGAAACGGACATAGGGTACCTTTCATCCCGAAAACAAGTACTGTTTCCGAGGAAAACAACAATAACGTTCTTATGATAATAGATGGCGCCACGTGTCTTTCGAATCATGATTGAATTATATTATTATAGAAACTTTAGTAGTATTATTATAAATATGATGGAGCACTCAGCGAAGTAACAAGTGTAAATTGTAATGCATAAGCAGCCTTTAATTACCACTGTTAAGACACTAGCCTCTATTCGAGAGGGAGTGGGCTGCTATAATCTACCACGCGGGCCCAGTGCGGGTTGGTAGATGTCACATGTCTTCCAATTTTTGGTTCTAGGACATGCCGGTTTCGTCACGATGTTTTCCTTCCCCGTTTTGAAGCAGTGGTGATGAAATTATTTACACAAAGTTAAGCGCCTGTTTGGGTTCGAACCCAAGACCTACAACTCGTAAGTCGGGGCCGTTACTACTGGGCTCCCACTGCTCACAACACAATTGTACTGCGGTGAACAATAAAAGTTATAAGTTTCTGATTGATTACCTATATACATTATATATATATATATATACGTTATATTATTTATGTATACTATTATACGTTTCATGTTTTATTCCTGGCCAAAATTACTTTTTGTAGTATTGTGTAGCTTCTTTCTGCCTACCCCTGTATTGGATCAGCTTGAAGGTTTCCACCACAATACAGCTGTTAATAATTTATCTATAATTCAGTCTAGGCAACGTGCAAATTCTTTTGTTTAATATCTAAATAATTTGTCCTTGACCTTGTAACTGTTAGAAGCGATTTCTCTTTATCTTGAGAGAAGATTGCAGCACCTGGTTGGCTAGGCTATAATAAATAAATCTACTAATGTGTTTATTAATTTATAGATTTGTGTTAAAATATTCCTCATTTTTAACAGAGTTCAAAATAGAGGAGGTCCTAAGTTCGTCTGTTTTTTTTTGTATGTTTGTTACGCAATATCTCCGAAAATTGTGGATCGATTTCAAAAATTCTTTTTTTTAATATATAGGGTATGCCTCAGGGCTGAATCCATGTAAATTTTATAAAATTTGGTTGGGTAGTTTTTCAGTTAACTTCAATAATACGTATTTTTTCCACAGTGTATATTGATGATGTTATAATAACTTCTTGTCACTGTTATTTACATAGCAAGTAGTGGTTTACGATTTTTTGTGAGGTAGGTACCACAACTAAAAAGTGATGAATAAAAACATTTTTGCAAAAAAAAAAAATACCAACAGACTTACAAAAAAACACTACACCGTGAAAAATCTTTAATTTCGGAAGTCGGCGGCAAAAAACGATAACACATAACCAAAGACACTGACTTCCGAAATTAAAGAAATTTTTCACTTTGTAGTGGGTTTTTTTGAAGCAGTTTGTTTTTAAATTATGAATAAAATATTTTCATTCATAAAGGAAACCATTTTTGTAAAGTCAAGTGCACATCTGTGGTAACATTTTTTTTTTAAATTACCTTCTATATATTTGTATGCTACGGGGTCTAGAATCATGCTGAATTCATGGTTTCAGTTTGCGCACTGGTCAAAATTTCTTCCTTTATACTAAATCTAGCAGTTCAAGCGCGCGCATCGGTGGGCCAGTGCCCGCCGAGACTCTCTTCTAGACACACCGCACTACAAACTAAGGCCTTAAGTATTACCACAGATGTCCGGTTGACTGTACTCAAGACTGGTTGTTGCACATTGTTAATTATAAAGTAAAATTACAGTTAATTTATTACTCATGTTATCGCAAATAGGCAATCAATTTAGATTATCTAACTTGTTTTGTAAAGTAAAAGTGATAGATGTGGCAACTTTTTTATATTGTCTAATATGTACAAGTGTCCTTAAGTTCAAATGATCATTAATTAAATCCTACTAATATTATAAATCCAAGTTTGTATGTTTGAATGTTTGTCACTCAATCACGCAAACACGGCTGAACGGATTTGGATGAAATTTGGCACACAGATAGTTATAACTTGGATTAACACAGAATACTTTAAACCCGGTAGAAAGTTCCCGTGGGATATTTTCCGACACCCACGCGGGCGAAGCTGCGTGCAAAAACTAGTTAAAAATAAAATATAAGCCAATTAAGACTTTCTGATCGTTGTCATTAACATACAGCCCGCAGAATCAGAAGGAAAATTGAATTTTTCCTTGCCTTACTTCGTCCACTATTTACTCACAATTTAGCGCATCTTTAGTCACAAAATTCTTAGGTTAATTAGTTTGCCTATAAATACCTAAAAAATATCAAAATTGAAACATAGATAACGGAGTTCTGAGGTGACAAACATAAAAAGATACTACGAAATTGAGAACATCCTCCTTTTTTGAAGTCGGATATGAAGAATAGAATACAATAAATACTCTTTCTTACGTACACCATTATGAATTGTGACACACAGCTTATCGCTTAAGACGATCCGACACTTGTTTGGCGATTTCTGACATAATACAGGCATTTTCTACCCAGATCTGACCCTCAAACTGTCTTCTTTCCAGGATACGGCCGCAGGGAAGTAGTGGAAATCCTAATAGCTGCCGGGGCGGCTCTGCAAGCGCGTGACGACGGCGGGCTCCAACCATTGCACAACGCCTGCTCGTTCGGACATGCGGACGTGGTGAGGGCTCTGCTGGGGGCTGGGGCGGCGCCCGCGGCTAGGGATAACTGGGGCTATACTCCGCTACATGAGGCAGCTGCTAAAGGGAAGGTCGACGTTTGTATAGGTGAGTTCTGGGGTTAAAGAACCTGTGGTGTACCTACGATGACCAGCGCTGGGGCTCTGTCTCGCATAGGGTCGAAGCATTATGCTGAGCGATGGCCGTTTTGCGTGAATGTGACGCATATTTTCCCCCAACCCATTCTTTTTTGTATTTATGTGTTTTTTCTTTGCGTCATGTTTACCGCAAATAAATGTATTTTCTTTCTTTTCTTTCTTTCCTTTCTTTCTTTCTTTTTTTTTCTTTCTTTTCTTTCTTTCTTTTCTTTCTTTCCATGCGTCCGTACTTTTTTATCTAAACATGTAAACTTTGTGTTTTTGGAAAATCTAAGTTCCGAGTTGAGCTGCACGATTACTGATAAATGCGTGCACTGACTTGGCAGGTCCACACAATCTGTTTGGTTCTTTCCTCAAAAATAGTTGTGCACGTCGTTTTTGCCTGCCTCCCATGGGAAGAAGGCGTGAGTTTATGTATGTATAGATTTAAAGTTGTAGTAAAATCTCTTTGACTGTACTGTTTGTATCTAGCTGGTTTTGATACCATTAAATAGATGACATTTAAAAAAAGAAAAATAAAAAGTTAAAACGATTTTCCGCCATTTTTCAATTGTTATTCTGGCCGCCAAAATGAGTGAATCTAACGAAGATTTTGAAGTTTTATTTAAAAAAAGGGAACAATGAGAATCAGGCCGCGAAAAAAATATGTGACGTTTATGGACTTACACAGTATCAGTAAGAGTAGCACAAAGTTGGTTCAAGCGTTTTCAGTCCGGGAACTTTGATGTCAAAGATGCAGCTCGCTCTGGTTGCCCTGTTACGGATAAAGTTGATGCCATTTTTGAAAAAGCGGAGCAAGGTTGACATTAGTAGTTACGACATAGCTGAAGAGTTAGGGGTTGACCACAAAATAGTATTGACCCATTTGAAAAATTATGTTTATACAAAAGAGCTCGATATTTGGGTACCACACGGGCTCTTAGTCTTGAATTTGTATCCTAACTTCCTAACTAATATTATAAATGCGAATGTAAGTTGTTTGTTACCTTTTCCCGCCTAAACCACTGAACCGATCATCCAGAATTTTTTGTATATACGTTGTCAGGTTTAGAGAAACGGACATAGGGTACCTTTCATCCCGAAAAAAAGTACTTTTCCCGAGAAAAACAACAATAACATTCTAATGATAATAGATGGCGCCACGAGTCTTTCGAATCACGATTAAAGTATATTATTATAGAAACTTTAGTAGTGTGTTAAGAGTTTTTTTAAATATTTTATTTAAGTACCTAATACATTTTGTGAGTCTAGCTAGAGTGTAGATAGACCGGTTTTTCATCCTCCTAACTATAATTCCCCGAACAACCCGAATTAATTGTCAAATTATAAATTATCTAAGAATAGAAGTAAATAAAGCTTAATTTGTTTATTTATGTACTTATTTATATTGTCTCCAGCGTTACTGCAACACGGTGCGGACCCCAACATACGCAACACGGAAGGCAAGACGCCGCTCGATCTAGCCGACTCTGCTACCAGGCCTGTTTTGACGGGTAAGAAAACAAAACTGCTTTGATTTAAGCCTTTACTATTAAAATAAACTGACTGCTTTATGAAAACCGATGAGAAAAAATGCCGAAATAAAAAATCTCGGGGTCTCTTTTAAAGTCCAGATTTAAAAAATATCCTCAAATCTTTCTTTATTACAGGTGAATACTGTGCAGCAGACGTCCTAGAAGCAGCTCGTTCCGGCGCCGACGACCGTCTAGCGTCCCTCCTGACGCCACTAAACGTCAACGTCCACGCGAGTGACGGTAGACGGTCCACTCCGTTACACCTGGCTGCAGGATACAATAGAGCGAGGGCAGTGAGGTTACTACTGCAGAGGGGCGCCGATGTTCATGCTAAGGATAAAGGGTGAGTAGACTGCGGTCTTTTGGGGAGTAGACCATTGCCTTTTGGGGAGTAGATCACGGTCTTTTGGGGAATAGACCACGGTCTTTTGGGGGTAGACCATGATCTTTTGGGGAATAGACAACGGTCTTTTGGGGAGTAGACCACGGTCTATTATGTCAGAAGACCATGGTCTGTTATCTCAGTACACGTCCTAGAAGCAGACGACCGTCTCGCGTCCCTCCTAACGCCACAAAACCTTGAGGTTTTGTGGCGGATCACTCGCGTGGACGTTGACGTCCACGCGAGTGATGGCAGACGGTCCTCTCCGTTACACCTAGCTGCAGGGTACAATTGAACGATGTTCATGCGAAGGATAAGGGGCAAGTAGACGATGGTCTTTTGGGGAAGTAGACTAGATTGTTTTGTATCAGGAAATGACCAATAGGAGTTGTGCACCTAGCTTCTGACGGTACATAAGTGCCCATATAGGTTTATGTGAAATATAATATTTTGATTTTGAGTAGAACACGGTTTTGTCTACTAGTCCAAGGTCTCTCGAATTCAGTTGTAGCAATACGGTGTTTTGTAAATAGAGTAGACCTGTGAGCCTGTGTTTGTAACTAGCAGTCTAAAAAAACTTCAGAAAAGGGAGTTCCTGCATACGAATCCAAACAACGTGACTTTTCTGCCGTAGTTTCTCGCTTCCATAGTAGACATTGGTCTTTTGTTTCAAGTTCAGGATATGTATGAGACTAGATTCTCATCATTCTTGAGTCTTCCAGAAGTATTATAATCTGGTTTGCAATGTAAACTTCTGTTTCCATTGGTGTTGTGCTGTTTATTATCATGACCATCAATTCAGCCCGGAATCATTCGCTGATGGGTATAGGCCTCCCTTTGTCTGCCTCACTTCCCGGTTCCGTGCGTCCCTCATCCAGGTGTTCCCCCGAAGTCTTTGGTTGTTTATAATGCCTTCTTTCTACCCTCTATTTTTTCTCATTTATTCATGAATTTACCAGTATATTTTTCTGTTTACAGAGGCTTAGTCCCTCTTCACAACGCGTGTTCCTACGGCCACTACGAAGTAACGGAGCTACTGGTACGCGCAGGCGCGGATGTAAATGCGACGGACCTGTGGGCCTTCACGCCGCTACATGAGGCGGCCAGCAAGGCGCGGCTAGAGGTAACATAGCGGAGCTATCTTCGGAAATACGAAAAAGTTAAACTACAAGATAGTGATTCTAATAAAGAAAAGAACACGGTCTTTTATGTTAGTAGACTAGTAGACCACGGTCTTTTGGTAAGTAACTAAGTAGTTACCTAGCAGTAGGTTGCGGCTATAGTTGACTATAGTCTTTTATAGCAGTAGACTACGGTCTACTACGTTAGTAGACTAGTAGACCACGGTTTTATGGTTAGTAATTAAGTAGTTACCTAGCAGTAGGTTGCAGCAATAGTAGACTATAATCTTTTATAGCAGTAGACCACGGTCTACTATGTTAGTAGACTAGTAGACCACGGTTTTTTGGTTAGTAATTAAGTAGTTACCTAGCAGCAGGTTGCGGCAATAGTAGACTATAGTCTTTTATAGCAGTAGACCACGGTCTACTATGTTAGTAGACTAGTAGACTAAGGTCACTAAGTCTATAGACCACGGACTTTTGGTAAACATTTAAGTATTTAGCAGTACCAATCAGAAGGCGGTCAAATCAGACTAATAATTATTTATTGTTAACGCATTTTAAACCAAATTATTATGTACCTATTGCAGGTATGCTCTCTACTGCTAAGTGAAGGCGCAGACCCCACGCTGCTGAACTGCCACGGTAAATCAGCCCTGGATGTCGCTCCTACCAGGGAGTTGCAGGAGAGATTGGCTTGTGAGTTACTAAATTAACAGGCATTTTTCTTAAATAATTATTTAATATTTATAGGGGACTGTAAATGTATGAGTTTAAAACGCTCGGAGCACCGTTGCAAGTGTTGAATAATGTTTCGTATCTAAATGATCCGTTTGAAACGTTGTTACTGAACCAATCTTTTGAATCACTTCAATTATTATTCACTTAGTACGAAAATTTATTATTTAATATTTTATTTTGTTTACTACATAGTTTATAGTTGTTTCATTCAAATTTTGTATCGTTATCAATTAATTTTCTAATAAAAAATGACCACCAGTTCACCATTAACTACTATGACGTCACATATCTTAAGAACTGTCCAGTGCGCATGCGCCTCTTATGTATCACGCTCCGCGCGTCTGCCGCCCACACGTCTCTTGATCCCCTCTGTCGTCGTCCCCCCACGCCCCTGTAACCGCGGGCGAGGACTCATTAAAGCGGTCGGTCTATAAGTAATAACAGCCAGATCGATCGATCAGGTTAAGATACACTTGCCGCAGTTGGTCCGTGTATGGATGACCATCATTTACATACCAAGACCCCTCCATACCTAACAGGCCTCCAGGCCTAACTTGTAGACTGTAGATTAGTAGACATTTTTGTATATATTTTTTAATTTTTATGTTTAGTTGAGTGCCTGTTACTTGTTGTCAGGCCTACACTGTCCTCCCATTATCAACACTGTAATTTGACATTGTAAAAGCCCCTTATTTTTAAAAGAGTAACCGCGGTGTTTCTTGCCGGCTCTTCTCCATAGGAAACAACCAATTGGAACCGTGCACCTAGCTTCTGACGTTTCATAAGTGCCCATGTTAGTTTATGTGAAATAAAATATTTTGATTTGATTTGATTCATACCTCGGAAAACACGTTAAACTATTAGTCCCCGCTGTCATTCGTAAATCTTTGACAGTCGTTACGGGTAGTCAGAAGCCAGAAAGTCTGACGACCAGTCTTACCAAGGGGTATCGTATTTCCTAGCTACTGGCAAAACGTAGATCTCTATGGAGAAGAACGGGCAAGAAACTCCAAGGACACTCTTTTATAACAAGACTAGCTGCCCGCCCCGGCTTCGCACGGGTTGCGGTACTTATCTACGGCGTACCCTACCTACCTACTCTACCTACCTACCTACCCTACCTACCTACCCTACCTACCTATCTAACTCCCTACCCTACCTACCAAAAAAAATAAAATAAAAAAAAAATAAAAAAAAAATTGATGTTGGCCGATTCTCATAGATACCGGATAAGCACAAAAAATTTCATCAAAATCGGTTAAGCCGTTTCGGAGGAGTATGGCAACGAAAACTGTGACACGAGAATTTTATATATTAGATATTACAAAATCCTGAGTACATTATTCTTATTGCTTCTATATGCGAGAAAATTGTAAAAAAAATATATTAAGAAACAATTCAAAATATAAGATTCAAAATAAAAATAAGCCGTGGCAGTTAAGAGATGACCAGTCTCAACTGATGGCGCCCGTTCACGAACTTGACAATATAATGATATTTGTCTTACCAAGGCGTATCGTATTACCTAGCAACTGGGTTGTGGTGGTCAGATAGGCGGTCGCTCCATGCAAACTGGTATTCAGCTGCATCCGGTAAGACTGGAAGCCGATCCCAATATAGTTGGAAAGAGGCTGGGCTGATGATGGTGATGAGTCGAGTTTGTGTTAATTTATCGATCCTAAATAGTTTTTTTATTATTGTATTCAGATTTTTTATAAACAGAAAGTGTTGCTCGCTATAAAAAATTGTGTTAAGACAACGTTAGGGCATTTGCAACAGTTCTGAGCATATATCTTACAAAATTAAAACTGTATTTCAGTAACTAAAAGTAACCTCTTTTATTATTATTTTCAGTCGAATACCGAGGTCACTGTCTGTTAGAAGCCTGCAGACTTGCCGAGCCCGCGAGGGTCAAGAAACAGCTGACTGCGGTCTCAGGACATCAACATCAGGTAAGCATCTGACCCACATAATGTCTGGACTTAGACATCAAATTACAGTACAACTATTTTCTTAATGTCCCTCGACAATCATCGCATTTCCGAATACAAACGAATGCTAATTTTTATGTTCATCAATTGTAGAAGTTAGCACCTGCGTGGTTTAGCACTAACTTCTGGGTTGGTTGATATTTGGTTAATTTGGTGGATTCGGGAATATACTAGAATGGTTACGGTTTGGGTGTTGGTTTACGATCACTGACTTAATGATACGAAATTAATATTGTTTAAAAAGGGTATATTAGATACTACAAATTATGATAATATTGAATGGTAAACTTAAGCTAAATTAGCACTAAGATGGTTTGATTTGGTTTGGTTTGAGTTACGCGATTGGTAGTCGGACACGAACTAACTGGTCATAGTTGCGATACACGCATTTATGGAAATGCATGCAGGCAAAAGTGCTGAGCTGTTCGGTCGCGAATATTGTACCGAACATCAATTATTAAATTTATTGTGTATAATAATTTTAATTTAGAACTAAGTACGTTATTGTTTGTTGCGTCAAAACAAAACAACAATAAAGTACTTAGTTCTGAATTCAAATTATTATAAACGATTCAATATTTCACGGCATATTATTATTTGACACAAAAATTTTCTTTCATACAATATCAAGGAAAGACACCCACAACAGTTTGGTATACAGGTGACAAATTAACATCTTTGCATTATTTTTAATTTCATTCTAATCACCACTGCACTTCTAAAGTTATGATCATAACTCGTGTCTACTCTGTGTAAAGAACGCCTTTGCCCAGCACGCGTAGCATGACTAGCATAGAAACGGGTTTTGTCGACAGAAGAATAGACAAAATGACAGATTTCTAAATATTTTTTTTATACAATCTGTCTTTTTGTCTATTTTTCTGTCGACAAAACCCGTTTCTATGCTGGTCATGCTACGCGTGTTGCTATGGGACAGTTATTGATATCAATATTAACACCAACGCTCATTTCAGAGTTCTCAAGCGTCAACAAGTGGCAGTACCACCTCGCTTCCGGGCGAATGTAGCGTGGAAGCCCTGGTCAACTTCCAGCATGTAAGCACAGGCGAAAGACCTCTGCATTGTGCTGCATCTAGCGTGTATCCTAAACGGAAACAGGTGAGATTGATAGAACTGCCCTGACATTAAGCAATGGACAACTTTATGAAACTTTTAACGTTTTGAATACGAGGCTTTTGGCTACTTTTTATTAGTGTATGTATTTTGGCTAGTTTTGTTTTTATGTGCGTCTTAATGGTTCAGAATAAACAATTTTTATTTATTTCTTTTTTTAACAAATAATTAGATTTCACCTTGTGTAGATGGATAGAATACTCTTTATTGTACACCATTATTAATAACAAGCTGTTGCCCGCGACTTCGTCTGGGATCCAGGATGAAAAGTAGCCTATATCCTTCTGCAGGTCATGGTCTAATCATGTGCCAAATTGCATCCAAATCCGTACAGCCGTTTTAGCTTGAAAACGTAACTAACAAACGTACAAAAAATCAAATATGTTTCTATATAATACTAGCTTCTGCCCGCGGCTTCGCCGCGTGTATGTCAGAAATTATCCCACGGGAACATGCTACCGAGACAAAAAGTAGCCTATGTCCTTCCCCGGAATACCATCTATCCCCTTGCCAAATTTTATCGAAATCCGTTCAGTGATTTAGGCGTGAAACGGTAACATACAGACAGAGTTACTTTCGAATTTATAATTGACCGAGCTGGCGTGAAGCGTCTCCGTTTCAGCTTGGGCAAAAATGCTTTCGTATGTCCGGATAGCTGTTCTCCTCTACAGGTCGCATTTCAAAACTGATTCTCGTGAAATTTTGTGAGCAGGTTCGATAATTATAATATGGATTTTCACTGTCGTATCAGTTTTTTGTTTTTTTTTTTCAAAATGGCTAGATACGTAAAATATAATCATATTTCAGCAATTTCGCGCTTTTGCGTGCGCTTTTTTTTTTAAGGTGTGCGGTGAACCTTTATTCAGTTTTAAGCTATGCAAAGACTCGCGAGGTCTACAGCTCACAGAGCCACTAGTAATATTAGTTTAGACAACAAAAAATATAAACAAAATAACTATAACTTTCTTTTACAGGTAATGGAGATGCTTATCAGAAAAGGTGGTCGCGTCAACGAGAAGAATAAAGAAGGTCAGACTCCGCTCCATGTGGCGACCGAACACGCACACTTAGATGCCATGGATCTATTGTTAAGACATGGTGAGTGAGAACTTTATCTTTATAAGTATATTAGACTGGAAAACAAAATAAAGCAAAAAAAAGATACTCAAATTTTTTGAAGTTATCGCACTGGGCCCTCGTGGTGGATTACGGCCCACTCCCTCTCACCGAGAGGAGGCCTGTGTCCCAGCAGTGGGAGCAATATAGGCTTTATGCATGCGTTTTAAAGTCTACACTGGACAGAGACAGCATTGCTGCGATCTGACGTCACAACTTAGAAAAGTACATACGAACGTAACTTCGAACCGTTCTATACAATGATCGTTTTGCGTGACAAGGATAAAAGAATAACTTCAAAAGCATGTAACTTCACCATTTACTTACTACGCTTTGGAATGGGCAACTAGCTTCATCTTTCTTACTGACCGACCCCTTGACAATTCAAAAGTGCCAATTCAAATTAAACTACTTATTTTTATGTGAAACTCCTTCGGCGGCGATTCGATAATTAGATGAGAATTGAGAGTGAAATTTCAACGACGCGTCACGTTCAAGCACATTTCAATTCCTCAACATGAGAGAGAAGAAAGTTTATGTCTCTGTCTCTCACATTAAATCTCTCTTATTCTTGATTTTTTTTAAAGTTCTACTTATACGTGTAAGGTGCTGCGCGCGCAATTTTTTTTAAAGGTTCCTCAACGATGTCCGAATAAGGTTATTAGCCAAAGAAAAAATGGAAAAGTTGCCTGGAAATTCAGGAAAAATTTGAAGTGTTTTATTTTTATATGGGATTTTAGAACGAATTATTGAAATTTGGATAGGATAACAGCAGTCGGGTCAACTTGTTAACAATAAAATACATATTATATTGCTGTTAGTTGCATGAAACGACTTGCAGTTTAAGAAAGCACGTACTACATATGCAAGTTACAATAGTTTTGATACAAATTGATGCTAATATTATCTTTGGCAGGTGCTAAAGTGAACGCTTGCGACGGTCGCGGCTCGAGCGCGCTGTCCGTGGCGGCGCGCCGCGACTCGGCCGCCGCCTGCCGCCTGCTGCTGGCGTGCGGCGCCGACACCACGCTCGACGCCATGTACCCGCAGCCCGACGGTAACACCATGCTGCATAATGGTCGGCAGTGGCCCAGAATGACCTTCCGCCTTGGCCCATAATGACCTGTGATGGCCCTCTACAGTGGCCCCTGATGGCCCACCATTGCGGTCCATGTTGCCCTCTACGATGGCTTATAGGGCCCATGGTGGCCCTCCACAGTGGCTCATGATAGCCCTCCATATCCTATGATGGCCATCACTGGCCAATGATGGCCCGCCACAGAGGCCAATAAAGGTTGATGTTGGCCGTGTATGCAGCGGGTAGCTAAAACGCAATGCACTTTTGAAATAAGTAAATAAACAACCCTCCTCCTCACCCCCTACCTCCTCTCCTCTCCTCTACCCACCATCCCTCCTCCCCCTCACCTCCCTCTTCTCTCTGTCTCCTCCTCTCTTCTCTTCCTTCTCTCTTCTCCTCCTTCTCTTCCTTCTCTCTTCTCTTCCTTCTCCTTTCTCTCCTCTCTTCTCTTCTTTTCTCTCCTCCTCTCTGTCTCCTCTCGTCCTCTTTTCTCTCCTCCTTCTCTCTTCTGCTTCTCTGTCTCCTCTCGTCCTCTTTTCTCTCCTCCTTCTCTCTTCTGCTTCTCTGTCTCCTCTCGTCCTCTTTTCTCTCCTCCTTCTCTCTTCTGCTTCTCTGTCTCCTCTCGTCCTCTTTTCTCTCCTCCTTCTCACTTCTCCTCCTTCTCTCTTCTCTCCTCCTTATCTCTTCTCCTTCTTCTCTCTTCCCCTCGCTTCCATCTCTCTTCCCCTCGCTTCCATCGCTCTTCTCTCTTCCGTCCCTTCTGTCTTCGGGGGATACAGGTGTGATGTGATGTTATGTTAAATAAACATATTTTCTCCCTTGTTCCCCAACAGACGCGTGCGCAAATGCAGCAGCCCTCCGCCTCCTAGAAGCCGCACGTACGGGCGATGTTGAAAACGCGCGCTGTATCCTAGACGCGCGACCTCGACTGGTGAACTGCAGAGATGTTGACGGACGACATTCCACGCCACTGCATTTTGCTGCTGGGTAAGTTATTGCAAACAGTTAAATATATAATCCTAGCTTTTGCCCACGGCTTCGCTCGCGTGCATGTCGGAAATTAACCCACGGGAACGTACTACCGCGATAAAAAGTATCCTACGTGTTAATCCAGGTTATAAACTACCTGTGTTCCAAATTGCATCCAAATCCGTTCAGTAGTTTTTGCATGAAAGAGTAACAAACATCCATCCATCTATCTCACAAACTTTCACATTTATAATATTAGTAAGGACCGACCGAAGGTTCGGTTTCGGCTAGTTTCGGCCAAAAAATCTAGTTTTGGCCACAGTTTCGGTTTCGGCCAATAATTGGTCGAACCTTCGGCCCCGCGGAAACTAGGTGTTCGTGAATTGTCGCGCATCATTCGGCTAACTTCGAGTGAGTGAACGTGATTGCCAGTTGAGTTCGCTAGCCGGCGCGATCGTGATCGTAAAAGTCTTTGATTGTCATACAAAATATACTCATCTTTATTGAGACTGATAAATATGAATTATCACTGATAATTAAGTATAATGGTAAGATAATTATTTAAATACTAATCTAGATCTCATTAGAAAATAACAATACAAGTTATCTAATCATTAAGACTATTGTAAACATAAGTAATTAATGTTGATTTTTGAAAAAGTTTGACAAATATGTTGATTGTGTTTTTTAAAATTTAAATTGTTAATTTTACAAATAAAGAACTATTTTTGATACATACTTTAATTGTAGCATTTTATTTTTTTACACGTGTTAACTGTCTTTATATGCGTAAAAATACAATAGATATAACATGCTATAAAAATTCAAATAAGTTTCGGTTTCGGCCGAAACTGGGACCAAGACCGAAGGTTCGGTTTCGGTTTCGGCTGAAAATCCTGTTTCGGTCGGACACTAAATATTAGTAGGATGGAGATATGTATGTCTATGTTCGAAGCGACAACATTAGTAACATCTATTCTTGGTTTCAGGTACAATCGTCTCCCCCTCGCTCAGCTACTCCTACAAAGAGGCGCTGACGTCCACGCGAAAGATAAAGGGTGAATATTCATTATACAGGGTGTTTCTGTACCGGGGTCTTTATTACTTTACTGTAGGGTAATATTACGATTTTGAACACGTTCAGAGCGAAAGTTTCGCTTCTCCAAAATGTTGTTCATTGTTTGTGAGAAAGGGAAAAGAATTTAAACAAAATTATTTGTGATTTGAAAAGTCGACTTCTTTGTTTGGCATGTGGCTGAAAGGGATTTTTCTATTAAGTTAAGTAATCATGGAAAATCACTAATATTCGCAGCAAGTTTTCAGAAAAATTACGCGAGACTGATGTTTGATCATGTTTTTACAAGAAACTACTTTTGATTTTGGACATTAAAAAATATCATCAACAATATTATATGGTCTGCTTGCACGTGGCTGGACCACTTTTTTCAATTTTCATACAAAATATAGCAGAAAAATAATGTTTTAAAAGCCTATTTTTTTTCTAAAACTGTGTCAGTAATGTATATTTTCCTATTACTTCGCAAACGATTTCACGAAATTTAAAAATCACACATTAGTCGTCAGCTATTTTTAAAATAAAATCAAAATTTCATCTTATGATAATACAATACCTTCAAGTAAATCAATGGCGAAATAAACTATATTTTCGAGAGCGCGAACGTGATGAAACTATTAACTGATGCTGTCACTGACACGAATGGTTTAGCGCCATGAAAACTGTATTTTTATAATCATACAGACTTAATATTTCAATTATTAGAATAGAATAGAATACTCTTTATTATGTACACCATAAAAATTACAGATAAAAAAAAATGATATTAATATTTATTATTATTATTTTTTTTTTTTTTAATTTTTGGAAAACGAAAACATGGCCGAATTATGTTTTTTTGGCAGAAATGGCCGAAAACGAAGCTTGTGTCGATCACTACTTACAGTACATTATGTGTGTCAAGATTTTCTAAATTCTTACATTTTTCCTCACAGTGGCCTAGTCCCCCTCCACAACGCGTGTTCGTACGGCCACTATGAGCTGACTGAACTGCTGGTGTCAGCCGGCGCAGGCGTCAACGCGGCCGACCTGTGGAGGTTTACGCCGCTACACGAGGCGGCGGCTAAAGGGAAGGCGGATATTGTGCGGTTATTACTAAAGGTTAGTACATTAACAGAGCAAAAAAAAATGTGTGTGTAATCTATACAAATAAATAAAATTGAAGTGTCTGTTTGTAATGTAAACGAAAAAAATAAAAAGTGACTGTTTATAATATATGCAAAAAAATAAAATTGAAGTGACTGTTTGTAAACCAAACAAAAAAATAAAATTAAAGTGTCTGTTTGTAATCTAAACAAAAAAATTAAATCGAAGTGTGTGTTTGTAATCTAAACCAACAAACAAAAAAATAAAATGGAATTGTCTGTTTGTAATGTCAAAATAACAGCTTTTCTACTAAATGGTATTACAAGGCAAATGTGAATCTAAATGCCGGGACGGGACGCCCTAGGAGGACATATAGTGACCTTATTGGTGATGTTCTTCAGAAAGGTCAGGTGCGTAGTACTCGCAACCGGCGTGCGTGTATGACCAGATGTATGAACGTAAACGAGGCAAAAGGAGTCTGTAAGGATCGTAGCAGGTGGCGTTCTGTAGTTTCTGCCTACCCCCATGGGAAGAAGGCGTGAGTTTATGTATGTGTATGTGTTCAACTAAATGCATATAAAAGTATATACGGTACTTATAGCAAAAAACAAAAAAAAAAAAATATTTGTCTGTCTGTTTGTTCCGGCTATTCTCCGAAACGCCTGGACCGATTTTGACGGGACTTTCACGGGCAGATGGTAGGTTACAGGCTCCTATCATTAATTCAAGTGTTTCTTTCGCAGCACGGAGCCGACCCAACCCGCAGAAATCGTGACGGCCTAACTTCCTTACAATTAGTGAGGGCGGGTGACAGTGATACAGCCGATGCGCTAAGAGGAGATGCTGCTCTATTAGACGCTGCCAAACGCGGCGACCTTGCTCGAGCCAGGTATGTTTTTCTGTCAATGTTCTGATCTGACGAAGATTATTTCAGTATTTTTATATACCTATTGACATTGGTGAATTTTTATAAATACATTGACATGAATATTTACTTTGTAAAATAGTATAAATTATTTTAATTATTGTGAATGTAAAGACTAGGTAGACCATTGATTTTTTTTTCTTGTTTAGTTTTAATCATGGTCTGGCAGTTTGAGTAACTTATGCGGCCTACCCAAATGTCCTTTTTTTGGTATTGTTCGTCGGATCGTTGAGCTCCTTAAGTTTTGAGTTGAGCTGCACGATTACTGACAAATGCATGCACTGACTGGACAGGTCCACTCATTCTGTGTGGTTTTTCCTCAAAAGACCATTTCAGACTCAAATTTACATGGTCTTCACATGATCTGACCAAGATTATGTCTGGACTTTAAAAGAGACTGTGACCTCTGAGTTTGTTTCGGCCTTTCTTCTCAGAGTAGTCAGATAGGAAACTCCGACCTCATCTGGTTTTAAAATATGATTAACGTGTAAAAGTGTTTATTCAAACCTACTTACAGAGATAAAACTATTGATCATTTATCAATAGGGAGTATTACTGCAATGTTCTGCCACCAGAGTGCAGCACTAGCTAAAACCGTTAACGTAACCTTTTTTAGATCATCCACTTTTAAATGTCCGTAGGATGCCATAATAATATCACAGTACAGGTTTTTTAATACATGAATAATAATAAAACTATTATAATTTAACACGTTTTCACTAATTATTTGTGACTAATAAATATGACATGATGCCTCATGGCGGTTTGTTTACGGTTTGTGTTAGTGTCGCCCCCTACGCAGAGTTTTGCGTGATGTTCCCTATTGACATTACTGACAGCTTACTTCAACTAAATTTTCAGGGTGGAATTTTTACAGAATAGATCTGCTTTTTTTTTGGGTGGGAAATCATCAAATGACCTCTCCCGCTCGAAGGGCGTGTCAGACTCTTACTGACTAAAACCCACCCGTGTTCCTTCAGTTGCCTGTGCGCCAGGGCCACGGTAACTCTTTCGAACAATCCGCGACCCCAGCAGGCATCGGCCCTATCGGATCCCGTCAATTGTGCTGACATCTCTAGAATAGATCGGCTGGATTTATAAATGATCTTTCTGTAAAAATCTCACTGTGAAAAAGGTTAACTGAGCTGTCAATCCGCCCTATGCTAGGGTTTGGCCCAATTGACAGCTTACTTCAACTAAGTTTTCAGGGTATTTTTTTTTTTTTACAAAATATTTCGACTGGATTTACAGTGATCTGCCGGTCTTTCTGTAAAAATCTCAATGTGTAAACTTAGGTGAAGTGAGTTGTCATTCCACCTAATGCTTGGAATTTACACTACTAACAGCTCACTTCGACTAAGTTTTCACAGTGATTTTTTTTTTTTCAGAATATATCGGCTGGAAAAATCTCACTTTGAAAACTTAGGTGAAGTGAACTGTCATTCCGCCTGTTGCTAGAGATTGACCCTATTAATAACTCACTTTACCTTAGTTTTTAACCGACTTAAAAAAAGGAGGAGGTTCTCGTCCCTTGGAATCGTTTATATTTTTTAATGTTTGTTCCCCGATTAGTCGAAGACGGCTGGACAGATTTGAAAAAATATTTTTTCACAATGAGATTCCTTACAAAATATATCGGCTGGATTTATAATGATCTGCCGGTATTTCTTTTAAACTTACCGTGAAAACTTAGATGAAGTGAGGTGTCATTCCACCTATTACTTGGAACTGACACTATTGACAGGCTTCTTCTGGGTAAGTAATTACTGACAAATGCGTGCACTGACTGGACAGGTCCACTCAATCTGTGTGGTTTTTCCTCAAAAGACCATATCAGACACAAATCTACATGGTCTTCACATGATCTGACCAAGATTATGTCTGGATATTAAAAGAAACTGTAACCTCTGAGTTTGTTTCGGCCTTTCTTCTCAGAGTAGTCAGATAGGAAACGCCGACCTCATCTAGATTTTATTAAAATATGATTGACGTGTAAAAGTGTTTGTTCAAACCTACTTACAGAAAAAAAATCATTTATCATTTAAGCTCACTCCATCGTCGACTTTGTCTCTGTCACCTCTGACCTAGACTAGAGTCTAAACGTGAATGCGAGGCTTTTGGCTATTTTGTATGTGTCTCTAAATTAATGTCGTTCATTTGTTAGGTGCGTTTTGTTTGTGCAGAATAAACTATTTTTCTTTCTTTTCTTTTCTTTAAGAGCAAACCCATCTCAAATAAAAAAAATTGACAGCTCACTTCAACACAGAAGAGTATTATTCAGAGAGTTATTTTTTTTTGTATTGTGAAACAAGACAGAAAATAATAGGCAAAGCAAAGACTCATCGTTTTCTTTTTGTTTGTTACAGGAAACTGATAACCGCTCAAAATGTGAACTGCAGAGATTCTCACGGACGGAACTCTACGCCTTTGCATCTTGCTGGTAAGTTGTTTATAAATACTAGTAATAATAAAACTGAAGAGTTTGTTTTAATGCGCTAATCTCTAGAACTACCAGCCGGATTTGAATTTTTTTTTCAACATTTAAATATTTTATTTCACATAAACCTACATGGGCACTTATGAAACGTCTGAAGCTAGGTGCACGGTTCCAATCGGTTGTTTCCTATGGAGAAGAGCCGGCATGAATCTCCACGGTTTTCAAATTACAGTGTTAATAGGTATGGGAGGACAGTGTAGGCCTGTCAACAAGTAACAGGTACTCAACAAAATAGAAAAAGGTCTTAAAGTTTTGCATTTGATAGTCCAATTCTTGAGGAAGGTTTGACATCACGCTATGACCGTTAGAGCCGTGCTAAAAGAAAAAAGAAAGAACGATGGTCGAAAACGAAGTAATAGCGTGGGCGGGCGATGCGATACGACGCGATGGGTTGGGGAACAAGAAATTTCACGCGGTCGGTAGCTACTGTTGTTATAACTATGAAAATGAGTTAGCTCGTATATACTCCTAAAATTTTCAGTGATAAACTATACTTATTACGATAAAGTTTGGTAGAGATGTATGGAAAACACATTTAATTATATATTAAGAAAAAAAAAATGTCGTGTTTTCGCGTATACAGGAAAATTTGTTTGTTCCCGCTTGTTCTGCTACACAGTTCTGTGGTCGAACTAATGGGACTTTTTTTCTCAATAGTCCTACGATATTTGGTGTTACAAAATAGTAAGATTACATATTGTAGAAGTATGCAAAGTTAACTAAATAAAAATGTATTATTATTGCCATTTACCTAGAAATTGTGACAGAATTGTCAAAGTCAAATGATTTATTTCAAATAGGCACATAAAATACACTGTTTAACGTCAAAATTTACAAGAAAATAGAATTGAGTTTAGTTGCCTCTTCCAAAAGGTAGTATCGTATTGAGAAGAATGGGAAAGAAACTCCACCGTTACTCTTTTAAAATGTTTTGTATAGTATTTTTATCTCACTAAGCGACGCGCGCTTTACTTGTGGTAACCAAGTGTGCGAACACGCTGTTAATGTGTGTGTAAGCGCAGGAGCTCTCGGTACCGTCTGAGACAATGGCGATTTCGGAATCGTGTGTGTGTGGGGGGTATCTGTGTGTGTGGGGGGGTCTGTGTGTGCGGAGGTATGTGTATGTGTGAGGGGGAGTATGTGTGTGTGTGTGGGGGGGGGTGTATGAGTGTGTGGGGGTATGTGTGTGTGTGTGAGAGGGAGTATGTGTGTGTGTGGGGGTTGGGGGGTATGTGTGTGTGTGTGTGTGTGAGGGGGAGTATGTGTGTGTGGGGGGGGGGCGTATGAGTGTGTGGGGGCGTGGGGGGTATATGTGTGTTTGTGTGTGAGTGAGGGGGAGTATGTGTGTGTGTGGGGGGGGCGTATGAGTGTGTGGGGGCGTGGGGGGTATATGTGTGTTTGTGTGTGAGGGGGTATGTGTGTGTGGGGGGGGTGTATGAGTGTGTGGGGGGGTATGTGTGTGTGTGTGAGGGGGAGTATGTGTGTGTGTGGGGGTGTATGAGTGTGTGGGGTGGGGTGGGGGGCATGTGTGTGTGTGAGGGGGAGTATGTGTGTGTGGGGGGTGTATGAGTGTGGGGGGTGGGGCGGTATGTGTGTTGTGCTGACACTACTCGTTTTCACACACACATTCATTTACACCGTGTTTTATGCTTGTTACCACAAATAAAGCGAAAATCGCTTCGTGAGATAAAAAAATACTGTTTATATGTCTATCGTATGCGCATCATTCTCAAATTCTAAATCCACAATTTCCCTCCCAGCCGGCTACAACAACCTCGAAGTAGCGGAAGCATTACTAGAAGCCGGCGCTGCAGTGTCGGCCCGCGACAAAGGAGGCCTAGTGCCCCTGCACAACGCGGCGTCGTACGGCCACGTGGAGCTCGCAGCCCTGCTGCTGCGGGCTGGGACTCCGCCCAATGCGGCCGACAGGTGGGGCTTCACACCCTTGCACGAGGCCGCGCATAAGGCTCGGACGCAGTTGTGCGCGTTATTGGTAAGTAATCCTGTGACTAAGGTCTTTTTGTTATTATTTTTAAATGATAAATGATTTATTTCTGTAAGTAGTTTGTACAAACGCTTTTACACGTCAATCATATTTTAAAAACTAGATGAGGTCGGCGTTTCCTATCTGACTACTCTGAGAAGAAAGGCCGAAACAAACTCAGTGGTCACAGTCTCTTTTCAAGTCCAGACATAATCTTGATCAGATCATGTGAAGACCATGTAGATTTGTGTCTGAAATGGTCTTTTGAGGAAAAACCACACAGATTGAGTGGACCTGTCCAGTCAGTGCATACATGTGTCAGTAATCGTACAGCTCAACTCAAAACTTAAGGAGCTCAACGATTTTCGAGTCATTTGTATGCACGTAGCGGTGAAGTTTAAATAATTCTAATAATTTATTTTATAATTTATTTATTTTGATTTCTCTGTTTATATATATCATATGTAGATAAGTATATGTTTTATGTATGAATGTATTTGTTGTATATGTAAATGGTACACCACTGACTACCTGCATTATTGTCTCTCCTTCTCCCTTGGATCCATCCAAAGGTTGTCTGTAAAAGATCGCTTTTAGCGATAAGACCGCCCATTGTGTCACCCTGTGTAAAATTTCTACACTTGTAACTGTAATTTTTATGGTGTACATAATAAAGAGTATTCTATTCTATTCTATATAAACAAAACAAAATGCAAAGTGAAAAACAACATTAACTTGAGTGTTTACTCACACAGATTTGTCTTAAAATAGCATAGAACTATGATATCTCATTTCGGTTCTCGTACTCGGCTGAAACCTCAAGAAGTTGAGGTCTGGAGAAGATTCTGTCTGTTTGAGACAAAATCTTTGCCCGAATATATATACCTATTCAAATGTCACATTAACAATTATATATATCTTAGTAATAATGGTGGGATCATTTTACATTATACCTAATACTGTTGGATATAAGGTATTTTTGACTATGTGATTTTATAAAAACTTTTTTACAAAAAAATAACTTTAATTTCTGAATTCGGTGGCAAAAAACGAAAATACAAAACTAAAGACATCGACTTCCAAAATCAAAGTTATTTTTCACTCTTTAGTGTTTTTTTTGGAAGTCGGTTGATGTTTTGGAAAAAAGTTTTTATTTTTCACTTTTTTAGTTGTGGTACTTTACCCGCACAAATTCGTATACCATTACTTGATATGTAAATAACAGTGACAGGAAATTATTAAAACGTCATCAATATAAACTAAGTGGAAAAAATACCCAGTATTAAGGATAACTCAAACTCTAGGTCAGAACTTGATCAAATTTAAATGGGACTACATGAGGAGCGCCAGCTTTCAAATAAATAAAGAATCATCCAAATTGGTTCACGTAGGAAAAAGTTCTAAGCTAACACACAAAAAAAGTACATTTGAATTGTGAACTTCCTTCTTTTTTTTGAAGACTGTTAAAGACTATCTGACCCATTGAAAATAAGTGACGATGGATCACGTATTCGACTGAATTTTGACCACAAAAACAATATATTTATTGAAAATCCTGTATCCTCAGCTCGCCCACGGCGCGGACCCGTACCTGAAGAACCAGGAAGGGCAGACCGCGCTGGACCTGGCGGGCGCCGACGACGTGCGCTCGCTGCTGCAGGACGCCATGACGTCGGCGGCCGGCGCCGCGCCCCCCGCGCCGGCCGCGCCGCCGCCGCTGGCGCCGCCGCAGCAGCCCGTGCTCATGCCGAGCGGCGACACCGTGCCGCTGGCGCTGCCGGTCGTGCCCTCCAACTACTGGGCGGAAGGCTCGCGCGGCAGCCTCGAGGACGCGGCCGGTAGACCTGCATCAGCTCTATCGACCTCCGAGTCCTTACAGACCTTCCTATCCAGGTCAGTTTATTTTTTACCAAATTGTAGCAGATTTGAAGGTGAGAAAATTTGAAGTAGAATTATTCTTTTGTGATAATAATAGAGTGTGTTTTAAGGATAATTATAATGCTTATGTTGAATGGCGATTAGCTGAAGAAATAAATAATAGTAATAGTTCGGAAGTCGGTGTCTTTGATTTTGTATTTTCGTTTTTTGCCACCGACTTATTTAACATTATTTTTAACGAAATTACTTAACGTTATTTTTCACTTTATAAAACAAAAAAACACTTTTTACTTGTGGTACCCCATACAAATTCGTATACCATTACTTGCTATGTAAATAACAGTGACAGGAAATTATTATAACATCATTAAAAAAACACTAAGTAGAAAAAATACGCAGTATTA
Source organism: Dryobotodes eremita (assembly GCA_917490735.1). NCBI lineage: Eukaryota > Metazoa > Arthropoda > Insecta > Lepidoptera > Noctuidae > Dryobotodes > Dryobotodes eremita. The sequence continues at coordinate 10,141,810 of OU823269.1, read as the reverse complement.
AGGATACCTCAAGTAATACTCGTCAGAACTTGATCAAATTTAAAAGGGGCTACATGTGAAGCACCAGCTTTCAAACAAAAAAGAATCGAATAAAAAAAACATATAGATTTGTGTCTGAAATGGTCTTTTGAGGAAAAACCACACAGATTGAATAGACCTGTCCAGTCAGTGCACACATTTGTCAGTAATCGAGCAGCTCAACTCAGAACTTAAGGAGCTCAACAATACGACGAACAATACCAAAGAAAGGAAGTTCGAAAAATATTTCAATAGTTCAAGTTCTAACAATATTATTTGTTTTTCTCCCACAGTATCGGCCTGGAACAACTAACACAAGCATTAGAAAGAGAACAAATCACCGTGGACATTTTGTCTGAGATGTCTCACGAAGACTTGCGCGCTGTGGGCGTGGCGGCCTACGGACATCGGCATAGACTGTTGAAGGCAGCGAGACATAGTTTACAGGCAGCTTCAGGTAAGACTAACAAAATCGTTGTTTTCTATGGACAAAAGCTGAATAGCGCTGAATAAGTATGATTAGTCCCTAAATTAACTTTGAGCCACTTACTATTAAAACAATTTGACCATGTGACTATGAAGACATTTTTACCAAGTGACTATTTGGCCAATTTACCTGTGTGACCAATTTACCCGTATGACCAATTTACCCGTATGACCAATTTACCCGTATGACCAATTTACCCGTATGACCAATTTACCCGTGTGACCAATTTATCATTGGACGAATTTAACCATGTGACCAATTTGACCATGCTACCCTTTGACCAATATCATCCCATGACCATTCTACGAACTTTTGGAAAATATGACCATGGACATTGTATTGTCTGAAATGTGTCACGAAGACTTGCGCGCTGTCGGTGTCGCGACCTATGGACATGGACATAGACTGCTGAAGTCGCCGAGACATAGTTTACAGGCAGTTTCAGGTAAAATATGTTAATATGTAGGCAGAAAACAAGTGATGTCATGAGATTTTAAAGCCAAATTGGCCATAAGAGCATTTGGCACTGTGACTATGGGGGCAGTTTCACCAAGCGAACATTTGAACAATTTTGCCGTGTGACCAGTTGACCGTGTGACCAATTTGACCATGTGACCCTTTGGCCAACATCATCAAGTGACCATTCTACCAATTTTACCTTGTGATCGTTGGGACAAGTTCTCAAATCGACATATTATCTGAAATGTCTCTCTAAGGCTTGCACGCTGTCGACGTGGCAGCCTACGGACATCGACATTGACTATTAAAGACGGCGAGTCATAGTGTTGACGCCAAAAATGTAGCATGAAATAATTTGACTCTTATAGTCTAAAAAGCCTCGTACTCAAATGAATTAATCTATAAAACATAGAATTGATTCTAGTTGCCCCTTCCAAAATATAGTTTCGTATGGAGAAGAATGGGCAAGAAACTCCACCGTTACTCTTTTAAAATGTTTTACAATATCATATAGGTATACACTAGCGACCTTCCCCAGCTTCGCACGGGTAGCAACGCATAATATAATATAGCCTATGTCACCCGGAGATAGTGTAGCTTCCCAACAGTGAAAGAATTTTTGAAATCGGTTCAGTAGTTTCGGAGCCTATTCAATACAAACAAACAATCATATCTTTTCTCTTTATAATATATGAAAAAATAAAATACAATATGAAATGAATATATTCGTTTCATATAGCTTTTATGAAACGTTTGTATTTTTAACATAGCGCCATCTATTCAATACTTACTCAATCCAGTCAACAGATATCGCCATCTGTTAGAATCGTTTGGAGCTAACAGATAATTGTGACTGTCAAATAATAGACAAATAATTTGCAATAAAATAATATTGCGACTATAAATTGTGTTGTAAGATATCCTATCTTTCAAGTTGGATCAAATTGCATACGGTGTGCAAATCAAATTTAAAATCGGTTCAGTAGTTTAGGAGTCCATCGCGGACAAACAACGTGACACGTAATTTTTATATATATAAAGATTAATTATATGTGAAGACGATGCATCTAGAATAAAATTACTATACCACAATACGTTTCTTTATTCTCTCTATCAATTTTCTAAATCTACCCTTTCATTACAGATTGGTATGGTGGCACAACTCTCGTAGAAGTAACCATGCCGACAGAAGGAGAGTGCGCTGAGAGCGAGTACACGATAGTCGAGAGAGAGATGCAAGCTTCAGTGCGAGCTCACAGGGAACATGCGGGCGGCATGTTTACACACTATAATGTTGTTAGGGTAAGTACTATAACAAGTATTAAAAAAAAATTACTTCCTCTTATTTATAAATGATAAATGATTTTATTTCTGTAAGTAGGTACAAACACTTTTACACGTCGATCATATTTTAAAACTAGATGAGGTCGGCGTTTCCTATCTGACTACTCTGAGAAGAAAGGCCGAAACAAACTCAGCGGTCACAGTCTTTTTTAAAGTCCAGACATAATCTTGGTCAGATCATGTGAAGACCGTGTAGATTTGTGTCTGAAATGGTCTTTTGAGGAAAAACCACACAGATTGAGTGGACCTGTCCAGTCAGTGCACGCATTTGTTAGTAATCGCGCATCTCAACTCAAAGAGCTCAACGATTCGACGAACAATACCAAAGAAAGGACATTTGGGTAGGCCGCATAAATTACTCAAACTGCCAGACCATGATTAAAACTAATTAAGAAAGAAAAGAAAAAAACAATCTACATAGTCTTTACATTCAAAATAATTAAAATAATTTATACTATTTTACAAAGTAAATATTCACGTCAATGTATTTATAAAAATTCATCAATGTCAATAGGTATATAAAAATCCTGAAATAATCTTGGTCAGATCATTTGTCGACCATGTTAGATTGGTGAAATAATATATGATAATAATATATGACTGCCTGGTTGGTCTAGTGGTCGCAAGCGCTACTCCTGAGCATGAGGTCTTGGGTTCGATTCCCGGGTCGGGCAAAGTGTTATTGGGTTTTTCCATCTGGAATTTCTCAGTAACAACCTGGAGTCTGGATTTGTGCCCGGTTGATGGCAATAGGCTCGCCCCCTATTACATGGGACTTAAACATAACTGGCGAAATGTGGGTGTACTATAGGTACACCTCTGGCTAACCCTTTAGGGATTGCTGACGTGATGTTATATTATGAAATCCTACTAATATTATAAATGTTAAAGTTTGTGAGAATGGACGGATGGATAGATGGATGTTTGTTACTATTTTACGCAAAAAGTACTGAACGGATTTGGATGAAATTTGAATCACAGATAGTTTATAACCTGGATTAACACGTAGGATACTTTTTATCCCGGTAGTACGTTCCCGTGGGATAATTTCCGACCTCCACGCGGGCGAAGCCGCGGGCCAAAGCTAGTCTTCTATATCTGAGTTTCCTCTTTATCATCAGATACAAAAGTTAGTGAACGGGCGTCTCTGGGAGCGCTACCAGCATCGGAGACGCGAGGTGTGCGAAGAGGCCGGCTCTCACAACGAGAGGATGCTGTTCCATGGCAGTCCCTTCATCAACGCCATCGTGCAGAAGGGATTTGATGAGAGGCATGCTTATATTGGTGAGTTTTTACCATTATTTTGAGGTTCTCAGGGATAAATTTATAATTTGTTTTATTACTCTACAGCTTATCAGAGTGGATGTTTTTATAATCCCAAATATTTTCAGGAGGAATGTTCGGAGCGGGTATATACTTCGCGGAACACTCGTCTAAAAGCAATCAATATGTTTATGGCTTTGGAGGCGGATCCGGATGTCCGGCGCATAAGGATAGGAGCTGCTATCTATGCCACAGGTAAGATATCATTGTAGCGCCATCTACATCGCCACATGCGAGCTACGCGTCACACTGACGTCACGCAAAATCCTGCATCGCGCAAGCAGAGTTTACCGCGCAACTAGCATATATACAACGTCCCGACATCAATCGTCGGGCATCGGCACCTCTGTCGCTGGTCGTCCTCGTCGGGCCTCCCCTAGGCAACTAGGGGTCTCACCTGGCGGGGACTGACCGCCGAGGTGTCGTGAAGAAAGCGACGCTATGTTATTAGCGTCGCGGCGCGCCTACGGAAAACAAATAGCATTCATTCATATGGGAGCGCGGCGCTACGCGCTCTCAATAATGCCGCAAGCCACTGTTGCGCACATCATGAAGGGCCCGTAGTTACGGGTCCACTAAATTTGCTCCCGCGGCCAGAGGGCAAAGCGCCCTGGCACCGCTCGCCACGCCCCCTTGCGGGGGCGTCGCGAATTCTACAAAATCGTCGGGCAGTAGCGCACCAGACACAACACCCGTCTTGTCGGAGGATCCTCCCTTTTCTATGGAGGTTTGAGTGAACTTTACACCCTGTTCCTCATACCTCTATATCATCATCTGCCTGTCTTCTTCCAACTATGTATGTTAGGATCAGCTTCCAGTCTAACCGGATGCAGCTGAAAACCAGTATTTTACATGGAGCGACTACCTATCTGACCTCCACAACCCAGTTACTGGGTAATACGATACGCCTTGGTGAGACAAATATCATTATATTGTCAAGTTCGTGATCGGGCGCCATCAGTTGAGACTGGTCATCTCTTAACTGCCACGGCTTATTTTTATTTTTAATCTTATATTTTGAAATGTTTTTTTAAACTTTTTTAAGCTATTGCATAGCTTTTATCGCGGGCTTTGAGCGCGGCGACCGGATCAAGAAATTCCGTAACGAAAATAAAACCTAACACCCCCCACTCCGCCTACTATGTAGCTCGGCCGAGCGTTCGCTTAACGTGTATGTATATGGTACGACTGTACGAAGCTCGCACGGATCGAGACGAGCTGCTCCGAAATCGGACGAATACGTAAGCAGATTGCATAAGTTGATAAAAAATGCTTTGCAATAGCTTTACCGCGGCAGTCCCCGAGTGCCACACGTGATTATACAATTTTCTCACATATAGAAGCAATAAGAATAATGTACCCAGGATTTTGTAATATCTTGATTTAAAAGAGTGTCCTTGGAGTTTCTTGCCCGTTCTTCTCCATAGAGATCTACGTTTTGGAATGGGCAACTAGCTTCAACTTTCTGACTAACTGACCGACTCTTTGATAAATCAAAAATGCTTGTAAATGGTTTGATTGAAATAAATGCTTTGAGTTAATTTTTTTTGACCCACAAACTGTTACCATGGATTCAGTACATGATTCTTTTTTTCCTACAGAAAATTTCAACGCGGGGGAGTTCTCTGTCGGAAAAAAAATCTATTAGAAAAATAAAACTATTCCATACATTTTGACCGCATACGTATTACACTTTTCTATAAAACAGCAGTTTTCTTTTTTACAAACGACGAAATTTTTTGAATCCCTATTTTGTAATACCAGGTGGCAGGGAAATCGACGTGCAACCTGTTACCATGGATTTAGTACATGATTCTGAACCCCTGGATTGAAATTTTTCATCTTTTATTAGAAAAATAATTGCTGTTTCATACATTTTGACCGCATAGGTATTGCACTTTTGTGCAACAGATTTATTTTTTATAAGCGACGGATGTTGTTGAAATCCCTCTTTTGTAATATAGTCTTGATATTTAATATTAATATTTAATTAATATTTAATATTTAATTAATATTAATATTTTATTTTTATTTAATATTTCTTACAAGCTCAAGTTTTAACTCTTAACTAAGCTCACTATTCAATGTTCCAGACAAATGCTACTCTGCCGAGTGACATTAGGCCGAGCCTTCCAACTAATGAGTGCCATGAAGATGGCCCACGCTCCCCCAGGCCACCACTCCGTGGCCGGCAGACCCTCGCAGGGAGGCCTGTGCTTCCCGGAGTACGTTGTGTACAGAGGAGAACAGGTTGGTGTACAATAGGCCCATGATGGCCTTTATTATACAGTGGCACATGATGACCAACTGCCACAAAAAACAGCAGAGGTTTAAAAAAATTATGACATCTACTTCACGAAACTTAATTGCTAAAGTTATGGGTATTTTTTTTTCGAAGGATTCGTTCGTTCATGACTCCGGTCATGAACGAACGAATCCTTCGGATATTCGGATCTATATTTACCTAAAGTTAATTTTTAGCTGTGAAAGTATGGATCTTGGATGGACTTCTTAAAATACATTTTTGTAAAAAAAAAAAAAAACTACAACACCGGGAATGCATAACTAGTCGGGTGTATACTATGGAAACGCATGCAAAAAATTAAAAAAAAAAAAACCCGCGATTCTTAGATTGCAAAACTATTCAGATGCATATTTATTTAAAATTAATGTTTAACTTCCGATGCAAATATGTGTATGTAGAGTGTAAGAGGGGTGGTATTTGTTAGTTAAAACAAACCAAAAAACATAAATTATTCGATACAAAAGCGCATTCTATATTAGCCAACTTCTCTACTTTAGGTGATTATACATCCGAATATCCGATCTTTGTTCATGACCTACCAGAAAAGTTTCAGTTTAACGTCCAAAGCCGTTCTCTCGACCATAAACTGATAATTGTGAAAAATCTACACCCGATTCCTCATAATTAGCAGTTAGTCTAGAGGTGGGAAATTTTCCAAAAAATCTTAAAAATTTCGATATCTACAAAACAACCCATTTCAGACCCCCAAGTTATCGAGTCAAAAATATTACAAGTTATAGCAAATTTGTAATATTTTTGTAAATGATAAATGATTTTATTTCTGTAAGTAGGTTTGTACAAATACTTTTCACGTCAATCATATTTTAAAAACTAGATGAGGTCGGCGTTTCCTATCTGACTACTCTGAGAAGAAAGGCCGTAACAAACTCAGAGGTCACAGTCTCTTTTAAAGTCCAGACATAATCTTGGTCAGATCATGTGTAAACCATGTAGATTTGTGTCTGAAATGGTATTTTGAGGAAAAACCACACAGAATGAGTGGACCTGTCCAGTCAGTGCACGCATTTGTCAGTAATCGTGCAGCTCGACTCAGAACTTAAGGAGCTGAACGATTGTAATATTTGTGTTTTTTTTTTTTTTTTTGAAGTAATTGTGTGCACCCAATTATTTATCACCTGTATAGTGGCTCTGAGATAACAACCTGTTGTTGTTTATGTAATAATATTACCAGCCTATCTCTTTTCCGCTGCAGGACAAAAGCCTCTTCTCATACTAAGAAGGCACAAGCATTGCCACGCTTGCTCAAGACGGGTTGGCGATTTTAAACTTGTATAATAAAAACCATAAACTAACGCTGTTAACGCTGGCCAAACTTTACGAGATAGATCAAAATAATGTACTACGGAATTGTATATCTTAGAAAGATCTACAGAAAAGTCCGCGATGGTATACAGGGTGTTTGGCAGAGGGTTGGATATACGAAAATGGTGGATAGGTGGGGTCATCTGCTACTTACTCAGCCAAAATTTATTTGGCACTGGCAATTTTTTTTTTTTAATTCAAGTTGAAATTAAGATTTAAGTATTTTTTACATCTTTCTGTAAGTTTGAGGACTCATAACTTTTTTTCTAGCTAACATCTGAATAAAGCAATAATTTTATAAGAATCTGCAAACATTAAAGATTAAAAAAAAACAAAAATATTGCCTGTTTTACACATTTTTAATAAAAATTACACTTTAAAGTTAAGAAAGTTGTGAAACTAGAAGAAAGCAAAATTTCAATTTTTTTTTAATATCATTAGCATATCATTAAAATGAATATCTTAGAAGATATCACAGATTTTAAAGGTTGACATTTAACCATGGGGGTCGATATAGACCACTTTGGGAATCATTGATCTAAATCAGGGATTCCCAAACTATTTTGGGCAACAGACCCCTTTTCCAAAATGAACTAATACCTCAGACACCCATAGCCAAATTACTTTAAAAATCCTATCTCTAGGTTTTTCCTATTGCTACAAAATAGGTACCAATTTAAAAACTTCTCCCGCTCTGGGCGGAGCGGGAGGGCGTGTCAGACCTTTACCGACTAAAACCCACCCGTGTTCCTTCAGTTGCCTGTGCGCCAGGGCCACGGTAAACCTTTCATGTTCATGGAGTTTCTTGCCCGTTCTTCTCCATAGGTACCTACTACACTTTGGAATGGGCAACTAGCTTCACCTTTCTGACTGACCGACCCCTTGACAATTCAAAAGTGCCTGTAATTGGTTTATTTGAAATAAATGCTTTGAGTTTGAGTTTGAGTTTTCGGATTTATGGGAAACCGATATCGACCACTTTGAAAATCCTTGATCTAAATTTTTTTTTCTTTTCCAGGCCTACCCGGAGTACCTTATAACGTACCAGATTGTGAGTGCAGAGCCGAACGCGGGCGCAGTGTGAGAGTGACAATCAGTGCTCAGTGCGTTGTGCGGACTTTGTCGAGTACCGACTGATAGTAATGACCGACAATTATAACTATTGTAGGTCTATGCCACACTGTTTTTGGGTCAGGGTCTATCGGGCTAAGTGTTTTGGACCTCGGGCTTTTTCGGGCCTGGGTGTTTTGGACCTCGGGCTTTTTGGAGCTTGGGTGTTTTGGACCTCGGGCTTTTTCGGGCCTGGGTATTTTGGACCTCGGGCTTTTTCGGGTCTGGGTGTTTTGGACCTCGGGCTTTTATGGAGCCTAGGTGTTTTGGACCCCGGGCTTTTTGGAGCATGAGTGTTTTAGACCACAGGTCTTTTGGAACTATTCTATAGCTATTCACAACCATTCGGTAGGTTATCGAATCAAAAATGACACATTTTCAGTTCCTAATTGAGCTTGCCCCCAACAGCAAAAAGTTGTCGGAAAAATGGCGATCCGCTATTCTAGCATCATCATCCTATAATGTTCCCACTGCTGGGACACAGGCCTCTTCTCTGTGAGAGGGAGTGGGCCGTACTCCAGCACGCGGGCCGAGTGCGGGTTGGTAGATGTCACATGTCTTCGAATGTTTGGTTCTAGGACATGCCGGTTTCCTCACGATGTTTTCCTTCACCGATTTGAGAGCAGTGGTGATGAAATAATTTACACAAAGTAAAGCGCCTGCCTGGGTTCGAACCCACGACCTACAACTCGTAAGTCGGAGCCGTAACCACTGGGCCACCACTGCTCTATTTGATGTAAACTGACAATTTTCTGGTGTTGGATTTGTGAATAGCCTTTATTATTTAAGGAGGTTAGAATCAAAACCACAACATATCCACTTTTGGCAATTTCGTTATATTTTTCACGATTTCTGAACAAAATGATAAAACTTACCATTAGCAGTGACTGTTTAGTTCAAAACAGCTTATTTTCCCTAAGTAAAATGATGTCTAATATTAACGTTTAGTTCAAAACCTCAACCAATCCTAGTTAAAAAAAAAATTGTTTGAAGGACCTATTTATCACGTAGGTAAATGGTATTCTATAAAAAAAAAACAAAAATATGTGCTTACTATTTATTAAGTTTTTTCGATTTCTGCTGTAGCGGTATCTACATCGCCACATGCGAGCTACACGTCACACTGACGTCACGCAATATCCTGCATCGCGCAAGCAGAGTTTACCGCGCAACTAGCATATATACAACGTCCCGACATCAATCACACACGACATCCGTCTGGTCGGAGGATCCTCACTTTTCTAAGGAGGTATGAGTGAACTTTACACTCTGTTCCTCATACCTCTATACTGCCTTATTGAAAAAACTGGATATGAAGTGGATTTGATCCTAACCTCCTCATTTTTCATAGGACTCTTTTGATAACATTAATTGATCTTCGATTCGGCACGGATGCGTATCGAACGGTTGTGAATAGCTATGTTGGTCTTTCGGGCCCTATTCTGGGCTCAGTGTTAGTGTATGTCAGAGAAGTTCCAGAATATTTAGGGTCCGATGAACAAAGTTCATACAAAATGTATGTAAGAAATATTTTTTCGGACCCCGAGAGAAATGTGTGGATAGATCTTAAAGTGGATCCTCAGCTGTAGCCCGCCAAATTCAAATTTTCTTTGGTTTCTTGCAAATTGCAGCTCTGTTTTACGTTGTCTTTTGATCAAAATGCTTTTCGCGACTGTAGGAATGATATATTTATTGAATAATAATCATCAATTTCATATCGAACGTCAAACTTTGGAATTTTTGTCCACCTATGAATATGATATGAAATATTTTGAAAAATTCTTAGGTGGAACAAATTTCAAATTTCCAAAGTTTAACGATTAATATGAAATTGATGTTTATTATTCAATCAATATTTTTATTTATTTATTTATTTCTAATTACATCTACCATTACAGGTTAACCCCAGGGTGATAAATGCGCTTAAACTAACTTAATATAAATAAATAATTAATTAATTAACTTTATATATAATTCCTACAGTAGAGAATCGCATTTTGATCAACATACGACGTAAAACAGAGCTGCAATTTGCATAAAACCAAAGAAAATTTGAATTTGGCGGGCTACAGCTGAGGATTCATCTTAAGTCATTTTGTTAATAATGACATAACTTTACAAAGGATTTGACATGCGGATTTTTTTAGTTTTTTTCTTTATAGCTCTTTTATATAAAATGTTTTATTTTATATTGACTGCATGACCGGGAGGTCCTGAGTTCTTCCATTCGAATATTTTTAGTAGTACCTCAAATTTGTTCTAGGCTTATGCCGAAAGCCTTGCCTCTATTACATGGGACTTAAACATAACTGGCGAAATGTGGGTGTACTATAAATATCTGCTCATCCCTTCGTGGAATTCAGGCGTGATGTTATGATACTCCAGATTTTCTCAAAATATTTTCCTTCATTATCATCTGACTATCCTTCGCCCAATTTTGTTGGGGTCGGCTTCCAGTCTGACCGGCTGCAGCTGAATACCAGTATTTTACATGGAGCGACTGCGTATCTGACCTCCACAACCCAGTTACTGGGTAACACGATACCCCTCGAAAGACTGGTTGGTCTTTTACAGTTCTTAAATTAAATCCAATGTTATTTATTTTCAAATGATTTTCGCATGTCTTTAAATATCCTTAAAATAAGTACACTGCGTACTAATGACGGTAAATGTGTCAAAAATATTTTTGGTTAAAAAAATGAGTGAAAACTATAAATATATTCTTTGTATATATACGAAAATTTCTACAGTAGTTTTTTAGAGTCTAAACCGTTTTGTTAGGCGAAAAATTGTGGGCAACACGTGATGTCCACAGTTGGACATAGGGTTTCATTATTCAAGAACTACCAGAACTTTAAATATTTTAGGGCCAAAGCTAGCAAGTTTTAGTGAAAAACTAAATTCTAAAAAATTATCATTGAGATTCTCCCCCTATTACATGACTTGAACATAACTGCCGAAATGTGGGTGTACTATAGGTACACCTCTGCCCAACCCCTTGGGGAATACACACGTGATGTTGTGTTCTATGTTGTAATTATATATTAAACTACAATATAATAAAAATATACGGCTTTTATTCCTGTGGCTGATTATCAGAGATCGGATATTCGGACCTAAAGTTAATTTTTAACTATGAAAGTAAGGAAGCGGCTTAATAAATTATATTATTTTGTAAATAATTACCCCGGAATGCCAGGAACACCGGGAATACATAACTAGTCGGGTGTATAGTATAGAATTGACATCTAAAGAAAATCTATACAAATAAAGAAATTGAATTTTTTGATTTTTGTAATGTCAAAATAACAGCTTTTTACTAAATGCATATGAAAGTACGAGTATATACGGTACTTATAACAAAATACCAATTATTTAAATTTTTATCTGTCTGTCTGTTTGTTCCGGGTAATCTCCGAAACGGCTGGACCGATTTTGACGTGACTTTCACTGGCATATAGCTGATGTTATAAGGAGTAACATAGGCTACTTTTTGTACCGGCAGCGCGGTCCCGTTGGATAATTTCCGACATCCACGCGGGCAAAGCCGCGGGCAGCAACTAGTTTATTAATAAAAATACACCGTTATTCTTGGATTGCATAGTTATTCGTATGCATATTTATTTGAAATTAATGTTTCACCCCCGATGCAAATATGTGTATGTAGGGTGTAAGAGGGGTGGTGTGTGTTAAAATTAAGATGTTTTCGATACAAAAGCGCATTCCATATTAGCCAACATCGAAACTTTAGTTGAATATGCATCCATATATATGATCTCTGCTGATTTTATTTCATTTTCAATCATGAAATTCATGAAAAATCATAAATAAATAGGCAAGCTCATTCGAACCTGCAATATAGCAGTATTTTGTTTGGTAAAAGGTCTTTTCCAAATTAGTCTTTCAGCTGACCTACCAAGGACAAATGCTAGACAAAAATTCCCAGCGAACCGTGTTGCTTAAAATTTTTTGTTTAATACAAATACGGTTCTATTTGATAGGATTATAACCTATCATTAATGTATTGTCATTTTGAAACTCAACTTGCTAAAAATAGGTGTGATATTGACATCAGCGCCTCTAGCGGTAACTTATTGAACTTGTAGGATAAATGAGCCATCATACATCAACCGGCGTGCGTGTATGACCAGATGTATGAACGTAAACGAGGCAAAAGTAGTATGTAAGGATCTTAGCAGGTGGCGTTCTGTAGTTTATGCCTACCCCCATGGGCAGAAGGCGTAGGTTTATGAATGTATGTAATAATAATAAAATAAATGTTGACATGAGGCGATTGTGAGTGAGAGGACATGCGCGACCGTTCGCAGATCCTATGTTCAGACCAGGCATGAGTCATCGGCTGTACTGTACGTGGGGCGCACCCTGGACAGTCAGCTTCGCTGCCAACTTCCTGACTGGCTAAAATTCCTACCACTGCATGATCTGCCTTGTAATTACGTAACACACTAACAGCAGGAATGGGTTTCATTTTGACAGTTCAACAACATTCATTGCGTTATTTACGTTGTTGAGCAGACAAATTTTGCGAACATATGAAGCAATGGATTAACAATAGGCTTCAAAATGATTCAGATTGTGATAGATAGTGTGTTCCGTAATTAGGGTGCTGGTCTTATATAATTCGAGCTGATACGAGAGAACTGGTGTTTATCTTACAGCTATTTGATCCTGACTTTGAATAAATATGATGATGATAATAAAAATAATGAAAACCGCCTCTAAAGGCTTGTTTCACAGGCTCCAGATAAGCACTATCTACGAGATAAATAAATAAAAAGAAACGAACATTTATTTGCTCGGTAAAGTAATCGGAAATTATCCGGAGCACGTGAAACAGGTTGTGTCTGTTTACGAATTGGTATATTTTTCACGACATACTTAATTGGGATAGATTATAGATTTCTTATCACTGAAAGTAAATAACTAAAATAGAACATGATTAAAAGAAATATTTTATAAATATGTTTTTTTTTTTGACAGGGTTGACTATATTGCTCTGCGTACAGTAAAAATGTTGTTAGAAAATCTATCTATAACTTTCAACCGTATTTAAACTGCATTTAAAGATTTTCGTAATATTTTTTTAAAAGCCATAAGTAATTCCCTGTTTATAAAAAATCATTTTGTATAGTAAATCCTGTTTTGTCCGGTCCTATCCTTGTCTCGACCTCAGATTTCAGTCTACCCCTTTTAAAGAATTGTCGTGAAGATATACACGGTCAAGGTAGCTTCAATGTATTTGTGAAAAATAAAATAAAATCGTCGCGTGAGTATTTTGTATATCTAGTATTAAAAGAATTAAATTCTGAATATTGATTTTGTTTGTTTCATTTTATAACCAATTATCTCTTCTTTAAACCAGCGGGGTAATTGTGTAACACACTAATAATTGTAATGTCTTGCATTTTAACAATTTCACAACACTAATTGAGTTTTACGTTGTCGAGAAGACGTATTTTTCAAACATGAAGCAATGGATTAGGAATTTCCTTCAAAATCCTTCGGATTGTGACTGAACGCGACCGAAGTGTTATGCAACTGGGGTGCAAAGTCAAACTCAAATCATTTATTTCAAATAAACAAATTACAGGCACTTTTGAATTGTCAGGGGGTCGGTCGGTCAGAAAGATGAAGCCCATTTCAAAGCGTAGAAGTACCTATGGAGAAGAACGGGCAAGAAACTCCATGGACACTTAAAAAAAAATCAAAATATGGTTACAACATATTGTTTACATCATTCATGTTGAAATTATGCATGTGAGAACGATGCAGAACGTTAAAAGCGTCCGTAATAAAAAGACGAAAAACAATTCAAATATTAAATTAAAATATGGCGTGGCAGCTAAGAGATAACCAGTCCCTACTGACGGCCATAGATTATACACTTATATATAGCTGACGGCGCCCGTTCATGAACATGACAGACATGACATGAAAGAGGTGACATGCAGGAATACACATGCCAGTAACTTTCACAAAAGTGTGTACAGGCCCTGGCCCTGCAGTCTCGACATTAGATAGCGACAAAAATCTGTCGCTAAGTCGTATCGTTGTCAAATTCCTTTAATAGATATTCAACTTTATTTCCAAAGCATAAGGTTGAATATCTATTAAAGGAATTTGACAACGATACGACTTAGCGACAGATTTTTGTCGCTGTCTAATGTCGAGACTGCAGGGGCAGGTAAACCAGAAAGGATATTTATGCTTCGGTAATCTCGTTGCGACTACCTCGTGGGTCCAGTGGTCGCAAGCGCTACTTATGAGTACGACGTCCTGGGATCGATTACCAGATCGGACAGTCTTTTTGGGTCTTTCGATCTGAAATTTCTCAGCAGCAACCTGCGGGGTAATTACGTAACACACTAACAGCAGGAATGGGTTTCATTTTGACAGTTCAACAACATTCATTGCGTTATTTACGTTGTTGAACAGACAAATTTTTCGAACATATGAAGCAATGGATTAGCAATAGGCTTCAAAATGATTCAGATTGTGATAGATAGTGTGTTACGTAATTAGGGTGCTGATGAATGTAAGCTACTTGCGTCATCATTTATTTCAGCCGAAGGACGTCCGCTGTTGGATATAGGCTTCCCCCAAACACCGCCACTTAGACCAGCACCCTAATTACGTAACACACTATTTATCACAATCTGAATAATTTTGAAGCCTATTGGTAATCCATTGCTTCGTATGTTCGAAAAATTTGTCTGTTCAACAACGTAAATAACGCAATGAATGTTCTTGAACTGTCAAAATGAGACCCATTCCTACTGTTGTGTGTTACGTAATCACCCCGCGGCTCTGTGCTTCTCGCATCCAGCGGATTCCTGCGGCCTTCACCAGGTCATCGGTCAGCTATTTGCTTATTCTTGGGCAATTTACAGGCTTGTGTATTTGTGGGGTTTATGTTATTGGGTGGCAAACGCAATAAAGGCGATGCATCTGATGGTCTGTGGTCGGTGGTCACCGGCGCCTGTGGACATCTGCAACATCAGAGGCGTCGGAGGTACGTTTCCATCCATTTTATCTAAAGCTGATTTCAGCTTTGTGGAATTAAGCATAATTAGCCTATAACGTTCCCATTGCTGGGACACAGGCCTCTTCTCTGTGAGAGGGAGTGGGCCGTAATCCGCCACGCCGGCCCAGTGCGGGTTGGTAGATGTCATGTCTTCGAATTTATGGTTCTAGGACATGCCGGTTTCCTCACGATGTTTTCCTTTACCATTGTGAGAGCAGTGGTGATGAAATAATTTACACAAACTAAAGCGCGGGTTAGCTGAATTAATAAAACACATTTAATATTGACTAGATTCCTTTACTTTTATTAAATAACAGTTATAATAAATACAATATTGTAAATAGTTTAATACTTAGGTTATTTTAAACATTACTGATATTATTATTATTACTAGCTGCGCCCCGCGGTTTCACCTGCAGAAATCTCGATCCCGTGGGAATATCGTGATAAAAAGTATCCTATGTCCTAATCCAGGTCATAGTCTACCCATGTGCCAAATTTTATCCAAATCCGTTCAGCCGTTTTAGCGTGATTGAGTAACAAACATCCAAACATCCACACTTTCACATTTATAATATTAGTAGGATTAAATACCTATTACAATAAATTAACTACATACTAATCTTAGTTTGATTATCCATATTAATTATAAGTAAACAATACCAGCCTATTATTGACCCACTGCTGGACAATGACCTCTTCTCATACACAGAAGGCACGAGCATCAATCACCACGCTTGCTCAAGACGGTTTGGCGACTTCAGGCTTAAAGTCCGGTGACATTATATTGCTGGAAGACGGGTGACTACCGAGATTTCGACTAAAACAGAAGTAAGGAGGAGTAAAGGAGAAATCATAAATTATGTTGCGCCGACCCCAATTGGGACAGGAGAATGAAGCCCAGGTTTTTTTAGGGTCCGTACCCAAAGGGTAAAAACGGGACCCTATTACTAAGACTTTGCAGTCTGTCCGTCCGTCTGTCTGTCACCAGGCTGTATCTCAAGAACCGCGATAGCTAGACAGTTAAAATTTTCACAAATTATGTATTTCTGTTGCCGCTATAACAACAAATACTAAAAACAAAATAAAATAAATATTTAAGGGGGGTCCCATACAAAAAACGACATTTTTTTTTCCTATTTTTGCTCGATATCAATAAATGGTAACAGGTAGGCACCTAATTTGTGTACCTACTGTTGTTTACTTAGTCAAAGGTACGGAACCCTTCGTGCGCGAGTCCGACTCGCACTTGGCCCGTTTTTTAATAAGTAAAAAGACCCCAACATAACTGGCGTAATGTGGGTTTACTATTCACTTCTGTCTACCGTTTCGTGGAAATAGCGCGATGTTATGGATAATCAGACTTAATAAGATTGTAAAATGCTTTGATAAAACATTGATATGGCGTTTTCTATTTATTTATTTGTTCTACTTGTTATCCGTATTGATAATCTGATTTTTCGGAAGCACAGAGCTCGGAGACGCCTCGGCGACCGCTGCTAGAGGCGGCATGGTCAACACTTTCCATATAAACCAAGGCTGAGACCGTTTACTCGGACTACAACAATGTCGTAGTTAAAGGTCGCTTCCGCGGACAAGTTCCACTGGACAGCACAAAGTCAGACACACTACAGAACGCTGAGGGGAGGTAAACCCCTCAGCGACTAGGTGTGCAATAAAGCACTCCCACCCCCTCCTCTGGGAAGGGGAGGGAAACCCAAAGACGGTTCTTCAATTTTTTGGGACTGAGAGAAAAATATTCCCTCGGGCAAGGCGCCATAAAGCCCCAAAACCGATTCCTCGCACCCCCTTTCAGGGGGGCAGAGACGGCCATACGCTGAGCACAGTTTAGATCACAGTTCACTAGTAATAAATAATAAATCTCCACGTCCATCCTGACGGAAACGCGCAAATCGATAGGAGTTTTAATAAAATCCCTTACATTAGTAGGTACTACCGTCCCTAGACGTTGCCGGGCGAGTCCGTGCTCCGTGTTTAGAACTAATATACTACAAGCAGATTTCAGAGCATAAACCAAACTTTTACAGCAATAAATATGACACATCGAGCATCAGCAAATTAAATTCGGCTTTTTGTAAAGCGTCGATACCTTTGTGACAGTGTCTCTCTAAAGGTGCATCCACATCGAAGTAATTTTTTGCGTAGCAACATGATAACCACTAACTAACTTTAAGTAAGTTTACTAAATCATTATTTGTTATCCGTTTTTTCCCACTAACACTTATTGAGATTTGACAGTAGTACTTACTCCCGATGTGTAAGATGATGACCGTACGAAAAAAGTTGATTAATCGGGAGTAAGGTTAATTTTGAAGTATCGTAGGTACTACTTTCGGATGGGCCCGTTTCTTCGTTGACGGACTTGGAGAGTGGCCCCCTGTCCCGCCGCCGACGAGGAAGCGACTAGCTATTATCGATTTTCTAAGCTAATAAAAAAACGTACAAACGATTGTAGGTCCCGCGTAAGTAAAAGAGATAAGTACATTTTATACAGGATGACAGGGACATTGATGCACAATCTTTTATACAGGATGACAGGGACATTGATGCACAATCTTTTATACAGGATGACAGGGACATTGATGCACAATCTTTTATACAGGATGACAGGGACATTGATGCACAATCTTTTATACAGGATGACAGGGACATTGATGCACAATCTTTTATACAGGATGACAGGGACATTGATGCACAATCTTTTATACAGGATGACAGGGACATTGATGCACAATCTTTTATACAGGATGACAGGGACATTGATGCACAATCTTTTATAATGGATTCAGTACATGATTCTGAACCAACGCGTTGAAATTTTTCCTCGGTTATTAAAAACTATTTGCTCTGTCGTACATTTTGACCGCGTACGTATTGCACTTTTCTATGAAACAGCTTATTTTTTTATTGATAACCAACGAAAGTTTTCTACGCTATTGGGTCTAAACTAAACTTAAAAAAACAATGTTAATAACGTAATGTCACACCAGAGGATCACACAAATATGACCACCTGTGACAATGACTCCAAAAATCAAGAAATACGTGTGACGTAATTTATGGGTGACCTCCTTTACACTTAATTAATTACAAGGATTCAAATCCCCAGTCATATTTATATGCGAGCAAGTAACTTTTTGACCAGTCGGAACTGCAATCTTAAACAATTTGCCCTGTGGCATACAAACACACACTTTAAACTGCCCCGTCCCTTGTCCATACTTATCCGTTTTATTAACAGCGCTAGCTATCGGCAAGTACCTCACATCGATAAAAACTCCATCTTTCCCGCTTAAAACTATGGAACCATTGATGGATTTAAGGTAAATGTCTTGGTCAGCGCTCCAGAATAGGGCTTTTGACTCCATGTGTGTGCCTTCAGCACCGCGGAGATGTGCTGAGTTTTCAGAGCGTAAGGTTAGGTCTTCATCGACCGGTGAAGTTATGCGTTTTACTGATATTTGCTGGAAAAAAAGATGGGTAGTTTAGTAAGTCTGGTAAGTGGTGGTGGTTATAGAAACTTCGGATTATTAGGCTTTTCTAGCAGCACCAGGGAGTCTAAATATAAGTTCAGTGGCAGTAGAAATAGTAAGATGAAGTGGCAATGGGGCATATTAGCCGTAGAACCGGGGGTCGTAAACCTGTTGGAGTAGTCGGAAACTTAAGCCGCGCATCGGCAAACATTGTTAAATAATATTGAATGAATAGAATACTTAATCTAAAAAACAGTAATTTAATTTATTTAATCGATAAGATTCTATCTATGTACATAATGATTGTTGGATCTGTTATGTTTATTGTCTGTGGTAAATCATAATAAAAAATGAAAAAACGTGTCTCTGGTGTCAAGTAAGGCATGAATAACGGCCTGGACATATCACCACGGCCGGCGCGGCGGCGCCACCGTGAAACAACACGACGTCGTACCGCGCCACGGCGCACACGCTCGGCAGTAGACGTTTCGCTGTCGTAAAGTTCGTACGTGTAAGTGCAAGACTTTTTTGTCCTTATAATCCTCAATTCTCTGGGTATTATCTGCCATCTTTTTTTGCACTAACACGTACGAACTTTCCGACAGCGAAACATCTACTGCCTCACGGGTGTGCCGTGAGCTGTGCGGCGCACCGCACACGACGCCGTGGCGCGGTACGACGTCGTGCCGTGGTGATAAGTCCAGACCCTTATTTTATTAGAACTAATCTCCTCTGCTATTAAAACCCCTAAAACCTATTTTAAAATACATCAAAACTCAACAAACATAAGGTACAGCCCGATCCAAACTTTATGGCGGCTCGGAACATGAGGCGAGTCGCTGCGCAGTAACAAATTCACGTGTCAGCGGGGGTGAGGGGAGAGGTACTGCGCAGCGATTAGCGCACTTCACAGCTGCCATAAAGATTGAATCAACGGGGTAATTTCGTAACACACTAACACTAGGAATAGCTTTCATTTTAACAGTTCAACAACATTAATTGTTTATTTACGTTGTTGAAAAGACAATTTTTTCGAACATATAAAGTAATGAATTAGCAATAGGCTTCAAAATGATTCAGATTTTGATAGATAGTGTGTTACGCAATTAGGGTGCGGGTTGTTAGGCGCGCTACAGCTAGGTAAAGTGATGACCTTAGAAGGGAGGCAGCTGGATGAGAGTAGCCGAGGATTGAGCTAAGAGGCGTGCGATTGGAGAGGCCAATATCCAATGTAACAGTAGACCGGTTCTGGAGTCGACACTTGTATGTGGAGCTCATGAGGCGAAAAATGTAGGACAACAAACTAACTCAATACTCAATTCTTTATTGCATTCCATATGTATTACATAGATGGTCTAACAAGGTAAAAGATCAATATGGACCCTGTCGGGCACAGCAACATTAGGAGAGAGGAAGAGGGCTAAGCAGCAATTCAAGCAATTAAATATTATTAAAATTTATTGGATGAGTTTAATTGGGTGTATAATTATGTATATATATATATATTATAAGGTTTATGTATATTATAAGGCACGGACAACAAGTCTGTGGATTAATTGACAGGCAGGTGTTAGGTTTTAGATGGTACGAGTTCGGCACTGCCCAGACCAGCTCGTCTATGAGGCAGTCTAGACGTCCATGAGGATTTCTCACTCCTACCGAGGAAGAAAAAAGAAATAATAGACTGGTACAGGCTGATGATGCAAGGCAAGAAGCCTACCCCCTATTACATGGGGCTTAAACTTAACAACTGGAAGAATGGACGGACATTTATTTAATTGATAGATATTTATTTATTTACTATACATCTTTTTCTTCCATCCTCAACTTCTTTCTTTCTCTCTTTCTTTTTTTTCTTTCTTATTTAATTTTTTTTATTCATCTTTCTTATCTTTTTTCTTTTTCAGAAAGATCAGGTGCGTAGTACTCGCAACCGGTGTGCGTGTATGACTAGCGGGGTAATTACGTAACATACTAACAGTAGCAATGGGTTTCATTTTGACAGTGCAACAACATTCATTGCGTTATTTATGTTGTTGAGCAGACAATTTTTTCAAACATATGAAGCAATGGATTAGCAATAGGCTTCAAAATGATTCAGATTGTGATAGATAGTGTGTTACGTAATTAGGGTGCAGATGTATGAACATAAAGGAAGCAAAAGGAGTATGTAAGGATCGTAGCAGGTGGCATTCTGTAGTTTCTGCCTACCCTACCCCCATGGGAAGATTGCGTGAGTTTAAGTATGTATGTATAGGTACATATTTGCTGACCCATTTGTTGATTACAAGCGTGATGTTTTGATAACGATAATTAATACCAACCTTGGCATGCAAATTATTAACTCCATCAGGTATATTCATTTCAGTGGCAGCAGTACTGAACACCACTTCTCCGGAGTCAGGGTCGGTCAGCTCTAAAGCATTCACTCCTCGTACGAAGACTCCAGATGTGTTCACAGTAAGCTTGTTCTCGTGGCGAGACGGTCTGAGAGAAGAAGTGGATTATTAAGTAAGGAATTAAGAAATATGAAAAACTCATTAAGGAAGGGATGGTATATTTTCCAACGCGCCACGCGACAGGGCGCAGATAACACATCACCACGCGTGATTTTTTACATAAAAATTCAATAAAAAGGCGTTTCCGCGCGGGAAATTAGGCTCCGTTTCCCGCGCCCTGTCGTTTGGCGCGTTCAAACTCAAAGCATTTATTTCAAATAAACCAATCACAGGCACTTTTGAATTGACAAGGGGTCGGTCGGTCAGAAAAATGAAGCTAGTTACCCATTCCAAAGCTTAGTAGGTACCTATGGAGAAGAACGGGCAAGCAACTCCACGGACACTATTTTAAATCAAAATATTGTTACAAAATATTGGTTACATCATTCATGTTACATTAGGCATGTGAGAACGATGCAGAACGTTAAAAGCGTCCGTAATAAAAAGACAAAAACAATTCAAATATTAAATTAAATTAAAATAAGCCGTGTCAACAAAGAGATGACCAGTCCCTACTGACGGCGCCCGTTTATGAACATGACAGACATGACATGCATAATTGGTATGCGGGAATACGTATGCCAGTAAGTTTCACAAAAGTGTGTAGGTGCAGGTAACCAGAATTTTCATTTCATTTTATAAAATTAGTTGGTGGTATTTTAATGATTCTTTTCTTTTATGTAGTAAAATTTTATTCATTGCTCAAATACATAGCAAACTATAGTTTTGTATAATTTAGAAGCATTTTGCAATTTTGTAAATGTGAGTACCATGGATTCGTTTATTATATAATTATGTTGACTTGACAGCATGGCAGTAGAGACTATGTCATGCTCACTTAAATGTCTCACTGTTGGTGGCGCGTGTGTTGGATCATTCGGTTCCCTACAAAATGGTGGAGCTGGATGGTGCTGATCCACGCGACATGTTCGTGAACGGGCGCCGTCAGTTGAGACTGGTCATCTCTTAACTGCCACGGCTTATTTTTATTATTAATCTTGTTCGCGACGATGTCACCCAAATAGTTCGTAGTCTGCTCAAAGCATGTATTTAACTTAGTTTTATAGTTTCAAATATAATTAGCTACAAGATAGCGTTTTATGTATGTAAAATCTCAGTTAAGTAGGCCATAAATTGAGAAGTACATAGTTTTTTGGTGCGTCCAGGTACACTAGACCGAGACCTAGCCCTGGACGTAACCCCTTTGATCGAAAACCATTAAGAAAGGCCTGCTTAGCTGGGGTAATAGATTATGTTTGTAACCATGTGAAGTCGGTTTAACTGACGCTCGTTCGGAGGCGCTTCACGCCCCGAGGTTTTAACTTATTGTATTTTAAATGCGTAAATGTTAAAGGTAAATAGACCAGCCTTGAAGGCTGCGTAATATGAATGTGATTGTTTTAGTAATTTTGCAGTAATATAGATAATAAGACAATTATTTTGTGATAAATTCTAGTTTTAGCCATTCAAGGCGTTATATCTCCGAACATTTATTTAAATGTTATTGTTATTTTAATTTCAATATATAGGCAGTGCTGTCACCTGCCTAAAAGTACATTAAAATCACCCAACACTTGTAAAATTCCATGTATTTCGACAAATATTGTATCAGGATCTTAGTAAAAATAAACGCTTTCAAAAGTTTTATTGAGGAAGTAAAACAGGGTTCTCGTTAAGGTAAAGATTGGCCGTACCTTAGTAAACAGGGAAAGTCCATCATTTGTAGTCATCGGAAAGCCAAAATAAAGGCTTAAGTAGTTTATAGTAAATAACCTGAACGGACCTGTAAGTACTTCCATAATAACTCTGTGTACTTGTAAACTATCCTATGTTGTATCATTTCGCCAAAAACACCCGCTTCCACATAGACTTCGGGATATAGTCACATACGGAAAATAACTGCAACCTGTCGGTGCAGGACGTCAGCGCGCTGAGACAGTGAGGGGCCTATCTCGATGCTGTATATTCGAGATAGGTACTACGACCTCCTTGAACATATATCGAGTCCAGCGATCACGCCCGTCCGGTACATCTGTTGGTCCTGTCGAACCGGATATTTTCAAGATTCCTGAAGTCTGAAGACCTGAGCCTGAAGAGTTACGCCTGAAGACTTATGCCTGAAGACTTATAACTGATAGAACTCATCTTAGTGGAAAGTTACTTTGGAAGATAGAACATTTACTTTAGAAATAGATTTTTTTGAGACCTAGATTTTTTTGGGACCTAGATTTTTTTGGGACCTAGAACTTTTTGAGACCTAGATTTTTTTGGGACCTAGAT
Organism: Dryobotodes eremita; assembly: GCA_917490735.1. Lineage (NCBI taxonomy): Eukaryota > Metazoa > Arthropoda > Insecta > Lepidoptera > Noctuidae > Dryobotodes > Dryobotodes eremita. Next base: position 10,118,125 of record OU823269.1, on the reverse strand, counting down.
TTTTTTTGGGACCTAGATTTTTTTGGGACCTAGATTTTTTTTGGGACCTAGATTTTTTTTGGGACCTAGATTTTTTTGGGAACTAGATTTTTTTTAGACATAGATTTTTTTGGAACATAGATTTTTTGAAATAGAATTTGGGACATAGAATTTTTTGGGACTCAATCTTAAAATACAACCACTTGAGTTAACATGCCAGTTACAAGATCGCAAGGCAAGGCACCTGAAGCATGGACAGTGAATGTTGAGGTGGGACATACGTCCGCAGCTATCCGTCACCAGTTACCCCCACGTTCGCCATCCACCACTGAAGGGATCGAGCAACCACTGCCACCACGTCCTATCGCTCCAATGGAAGCCGAAGACTTACCTGTACTGGCACAATCCAAAGTAACGAAACAGATAGAACAACCAGCTGTTACTGAGAAGGAAACCACATTGAAGGGAACTTCAGATACGACAATGAAGCCAAGTGATTTCATAGAAAAGTCGTTAAATAAAACGTACAGCCGTACCATGCCGATGACTACCCGGGGTGACACCCGTATCGAACATAGTAGGCCGCCGTCAACTACGATTAGAACGACACGGTCGCAAAGGAAAAAATCGAGAGCACGTGAAGACTTATTGAAAATTAAGTTGGAACTCGCTCAAATAGCACTTCAAAGAGCCGAGGAGGAAGAATCCGACGGTGAATATATGGATGATAGAAACTCAAACAACGAGTACGTGCGTTCCTGGCTTGAAGAGGCACCAGAGCCTGAACCAGTGAGCGAGGTCAATGCCGCCGAAGGGGACAATAGAACCAGAAGCCGAGAGGCACCGCCCCCCACCGTGGACATCGTTAGTATAGTGGACCCCCAAACGCAAGTACCTTTGTTAAATCCTAAAGTGAATGAAGTGAAAAATAATATAGTGCCATCGAAACACATAGAAGACACCAAGGGGGAAGACTCACTCCGCCCTTTCATAACGGAGTTAACGTCTGCTATAGCGTCGCTCGCCGACAAGAAAACAGAACAGTGGACATCGAACCACCCCTCGGCGTCAAAGGCCATCATGACGCTACCGAACTACAGCGGAGCTCATACCGAATGGCTTTCGTTTCGCGCCATCTACGAAACGACGCGAACCTACTTCAACGATGTTGAAAATACAGCAAGACTTCGAAGAAGTCTACGAGGACGGGCACTCGAGACAGTGAGCTCAGAACTCATCGGACACGCTAAACCGAATGACATCATGAGAGAACTCGAGCTGCAATTTGGCCGTCCAGATTCGATCGCTCAAGCCGAAACCGATAGGCTCCGCGGTCTACCGCGCTGCAGCGAGACACCCAGGGACATCTGCAACTTCGCGAGTCGAGTCAGAAGTGGCGTAGTAACTCTGCGCGCGCTTAAGAAGGATCACTACCTGATCAACGCCGAGCTGATGCGACTACTGACAGAAAAGCTGCCAAACTCCCTGCGTGTACAGTGGTACAGAATATACACAGAAAAGTACCAATCGTTACCGGACCTCTCACTCTTCAGTGACTTCATCACAGAACAAGCCAGCTTCTGCAGCGCCTTCGCTCCACCGGAGAACATCAACCCTGTTGAAGCGACAGCAACAAGACGTGTCACGCAGAGAACCCATACAGCAACAGACAAACCGACGATCAGATGCCGCGTTTGTGATAAAGAAGGACACTACGCTTCCGACTGTACGAAATTCAAAGAGGCGTCCAGTGACAAGAAATGGGAACTCGCGAAGAAAATCGGCTTGTGTTTTCGCTGCTTGCGAATCCGTCGCTTCAGTCACGCTTGCAAGCTGAAGAAGTGTGGGGTCAAGGGGTGCACAGCCACGCACCATCAGCTTCTTCACTATAAGAAGAAGCTCACAGCAGAGGGTATAGAGAAGCCCCCTGCCCAGGAACAGAAGGAGTCTCAGGAAACGGTAGCCAGTTCGCGAACAACATCTAGCCAAGCCTATCTCAAGATAGTACCGGTTCAGGTCATCGGACCGGCGGGAGAAGCATCCACATTCGCGCTTCTCGACGATGGATCAACCGTTTCCCTGATCGACGAAGATCTAGCGAAGGAAATCGGGGCAGAGGGCCCTATCGACCCTCTGAAGATCGGTGCGATCGGTAACAACATGATCGACACCCCCCATTCACGAAGAATCACAGTCACTCTTAAGAGCCCAATCAAGAATAAGGTGCCGTTCAGAGCGCGCACCATACCGAGGCTCAACTTAACACCGCAGAAAGTGAACGAGGAGGACATCGCAAATTGCAACCACCTGAATGACCTAAGACAACATCTTATATACAACACTGGCGTACCGAAGATCCTCATCGGCCAGGACAACTGGCATCTTCTACTGGCCAGCGAAATACGAACAGGCCCGAAACACCAGCCCGTCGCTTCACTCACCACATTGGGCTGGACTTTACACGGCGCGCATACTAGAATCCTAGGTCACCAAGTGCACTACGTCAACAGATTAACAGCGAGCGATGAAGACCTCGACGAACAACTTCGTGAATTTTTCGCATTAGAATCACTAATCATTAATCCGCGACGACCAGACTCCGATCCTGAGAAGAAAGCAGAAGATATTCTGAACCGTCACATCCGACAGTTAGAGGATGGACATATAGAAACAGGCATGCTGTGGAAGAACGAACATGTAGATATGCCAGATAGTTACGGGACAGCACTCAAGAGGCTCGTCTCAACAGAAAAGAAGCTCGATAGCAACCCTGCCCTTCGAGATAGATACTCAGAACAGATGGACTCTCTCGTCCAAAAGGGATACGCAGAGAAGGCGCCCAAGACGAACACACCAGGAAAAACGTGGTACTTACCACACTTCGACGTGTTCAACCCCATGAAGCCTGAAAAGCTTCGAATAGTTCATGACGCTGCTGCGAAATCTAGAGGGCTGTCACTAAATGACTTCCTTCTAACTGGACCAGACCTGCTGCAGTCACTACCCGGCGTCATGATGAGATTCCGCCGACACCGCATAGCCATCTCAGGTGACATAACAGAGATGTTTATGCAGGTAAAGGTGCGAAGCGAAGACAGGGACGCACTCCGATACCTGTGGAGAGGCAATAGAAGAGAAGGAGCGCCTGAAGAATACCGTATGACGTCCATCATATTCGGTGCAGCAAGTTCACCCTGCACAGCCATTTTCGCGAAAAATTGGAACGCGAAAAGGTACATAAAGGAGCATCCAGAGGCAGTCGAAGCCATCATTCACAATCATTACATGGATGACTACCTCGACAGCTACGAAACAGTTGAAGAAACGACGCGCATCGCCACAACTGTAAAAGAAATACACCATCAGGCAAGGCTGGAACTTAGAAAATGGGTATCGAATAGCGCCCAAGTAATAGGAAATCTGGACCCGACGCAGAGTCGAACTGAAGTCGTCAGTATCGGAAACGCTGAAAATTCAGAGAAGATACTGGTCCAAGTCATCCAAAATCAGTCTTTCGCTCCGGAAATAGCGAAATTGCGAGAACAGAAGATATTGGACAAAGACAGTCGACTACGGCCGCTGCAAATAGAAATGCAAGACAACATCATACGACTGAGAAGCCGTATAGCAGCGACTAACGAAATAGCTGAAGAGGTAAAACGTCCACCGATACTACACGGTGACCATCGCATCACCCAGTTATACATAGACTGGACACATCGCGATCTACAGCACAGTGGGACAGAACTCACTATAAACGAGGTACGACAACACTACTGGGTCGTTAAAATGCGACCAACAACGAAGATGGTGCTGGCACGATGTCTGCAGTGTCGCATTCGTAAGGCACAACCACCCGTGCCTGCGACAGGTGACCACCCCAGAACGCGGCTCGCTCATCACCAGAGGCCGTTCACTTATACCGGTCTGGACTATTTCAGACCACTGTCCGTTACCGTCGGTCGTCAGCACCAGAAAAGGTACGTAGCCCTGTTCACCTGTCTCACATCCAGAGCTGTCCACCTCGAGATCGCCGCTAGCCTCAGCGCAGACTCCGCCATACTGGCGTTGCGCCGGTTCGCTGCCCGTCGAGGCTGCCCAACCGAAATACATTCGGACAACGGCACCAACATGCACGGCGCCGACAAAGAGCTACGGCAAGCCTTCCGAGAGGAGGCCAGTCGCAGAGGCATCGTGTGGCGCTTTATTACGCCATCCGCGCCATTCATGGGAGGCGCTTGGGAGCGTCTCGTTCGCTGCGTAAAGTCCGCGCTATACACTGTGCTCCTCGAAAAACACCCACACGAAGAGGTGTTGTCCACACTGATATGTGAGGCAGAGTACACTGTAAACAGCCGGCCACTGACACATGTTTCCGTAGACAGCGAAGACGACGAGTCGATCACACCGAACCACTTTTTACTCGGTGGGTCGGCCAGACTACCATCACCCGGCGTGTTCACCGAACAAGACATTGACAGCAAAAGACTTTGGCGACGCTCACAAATCCTAGCCGATATGTTTTGGCGTCGCTGGGTCAGAGAATACTTGCCGGAGCTTCAAAACCGGCGGGAGCCGCACAGCCGCGGGCCTGAACTTCAAATCGGTGACCCCATACTCATCGCCGATGGTCAGCTGCCTCGCAATACATGGCCGCGAGGCCGTATAGTCGCCGTGTTCCCCGGAGCCGACGGAGAAGTCCGGACTGCTGAGGTGCGCACTGCTGGCGGCACCCTAAAGCGTCCGGTGAAGAAACTCGTCCCACTTCCTAAGTGACGAGACATCGGGACAACGAGACAACGAGGCGGCGAGCATCGCGGCGGAGAGCGTCGCGACTGCTATCGTCGCTCACCGGTGTCATGCAGCGCCGCACCGACGTCGCTACGAGTCGTCACTGCACTGCACGGCGGGAGAGATGTTCGCGACGATGTCACCCAAATAGTTCGTAGTCTGCTCAAAGCATGTATTTAACTTAGTTTTATAGTTTCAAATATAATTAGCTACAAGATAGCGTTTTATGTATGTAAAATCTCAGTTAAGTAGGCCATAAATTGAGAAGTACATAGTTTTTTGGTGCGTCCAGGTACACTAGACCGAGACCTAGCCCTGGACGTAACCCCTTTGATCGAAAACCATTAAGAAAGGCCTGCTTAGCTGGGGTAATAGATTATGTTTGTAACCATGTGAAGTCGGTTTAACTGACGCTCGTTCGGAGGCGCTTCACGCCCCGAGGTTTTAACTTATTGTATTTTAAATGCGTAAATGTTAAAGGTAAATAGACCAGCCTTGAAGGCTGCGTAATATGAATGTGATTGTTTTAGTAATTTTGCAGTAATATAGATAATAAGACAATTATTTTGTGATAAATTCTAGTTTTAGCCATTCAAGGCGTTATATCTCCGAACATTTATTTAAATGTTATTGTTATTTTAATTTCAATATATAGGCAGTGCTGTCACCTGCCTAAAAGTACATTAAAATCACCCAACACTTGTAAAATTCCATGTATTTCGACAAATATTGTATCAGGATCTTAGTAAAAATAAACGCTTTCAAAAGTTTTATTGAGGAAGTAAAACAGGGTTCTCGTTAAGGTAAAGATTGGCCGTACCTTAGTAAACAGGGAAAGTCCATCATTTGTAGTCATCGGAAAGCCAAAATAAAGGCTTAAGTAGTTTATAGTAAATAACCTGAACGGACCTGTAAGTACTTCCATAATAACTCTGTGTACTTGTAAACTATCCTATGTTGTATCATTTCGCCAAAAACACCCGCTTCCACATAGACTTCGGGATATAGTCACATACGGAAAATAACTGCAACCTGTCGGTGCAGGACGTCAGCGCGCTGAGACAGTGAGGGGCCTATCTCGATGCTGTATATTCGAGATAGGTACTACGACCTCCTTGAACATATATCGAGTCCAGCGATCACGCCCGTCCGGTACAAATCTTATATTTTGAATTGTTTCTTTATATATTTTTTTCATTGTTCTCGCATATAGAAACAACACGAATAATGTACCCAGGATTTTGTAATATCTTGATTTAAAAAGAGTGTCCTTGGAGTTTCTTGCCCGTTCTTCTCCATAGAGATCTACGTTTTGGAATGGGCAACTAGCTTCAACTTTCTGACTTACTGACCGACTCTTTAACAATTCAATATTGCTTGTAAATGGTTTAATTGAAATAAATGCTTTGAGTTTGAGTTAGAGTTTGAGTCCTATCACACCGGGGAGTCGGTGTCTACACAGTAAGATAGCGGTCAAGGGTAGGGCTGTTCCATACCGGCCCTACAGTAATGTGTATTAAACCTATTGTTTGAACTAGGTGTATTAGAACTATTAGATATCCAGGTTCATTAGAAAAACAGCGTCAGACAGCATCTGTCTAGCATTAATGCTGAAATGAACCTATTTGGCGTAGCCGTGAGGCACACACTGTTGTTGGTAAACATTACTTTCACTTTTTTTATTTTGTTATTTATATTGTGTTTCATGAACCGTGTCCAAATAAATTTTATTCTTTCTTTCTTTAGAAGCAAAAGACCGTACGGTATTCAAGCTATTATATTATAGTCCATAGTCCATTTATTTGTCAGAATATTGTCACAGAGATGTTACATAATTTTTACAGTTCATAATATTCTGCCGTTTCCGGCGTACAAATACATTTTCGGGTGTTGGTTAGATTCCCACATATCACATTAAATTAAATGTGATATGTGTGTGATATGTGATGTGATGTGATGTGTGTTATTGTGTACTGCACACGAGGTGATTTCTATTTTCTTTTTGTATTTACTAACTTGGTCTGTAAATTAAATAGAACTGATCCATTTTCACTGGAGATGCTCATGGGAGTGTCTCGGAAGCTCTCAATCAGTCCATCCTTCTTATACAAGTGCTCAAAGTCCGTGTCACCAAAGAACTTGACGGCATTGTGGTCTGGTAGGAATTCCATGCTTTCCATTCCTGAAATGTTAATTTAAATATTTAAATTAGTTTGTTAATTTCATTTGATGGCCTTGATTAATTCTGTTTTTTTTTTAAGCTATTGCATAGCTTTTATCCTAGAAAATAAAACCTAACACCCCCCACTCCGCCTACCATGTAGCTCGGCCGAGCGTTCGCTTAACAGGTATGTATATGGTACGACTGTACTTGAATTAATATCAAAGAAAAAAAAAAACTGCATAAATAAAAAATAAATAAATACTTATAATTGCATAAGTTGATAAAAAATGCTATGCAATAGCTTTACCGCGGCAGTCCCCGAGTGCCACACGTGTTTCTTTTTTGTTAATGAGATTAACTGCCATTAAAGTGATGGCCCAGTGCTATCGGCCCTGACTAACGAGTTGTATGTTGTGAGTTCGAACCCAGGCAGGTACTTAACTTTCGAGTATTTAATTTTATCACCTCTGCTTTCAAAACGGTGAAGGAAAACATTGTGAGGAACCCGGCATGTCCTACAATTGAAAATTTGGAGACATTTGATATCTGCCAACATGCACTGGGCCCACTTGGCTGATTACGGCCCGCTCCCTCTCACAGAGAGGAGGCCTGTGTCCCAGCAGTGGGAACATTATAGGCTGATTATGCTTAGATAAGCTGATACTAATACGTCTTAAACTAATATTATGTACATCTTGGGCACAAAAAAATCATCGGTATTGCTGTCAACAGCGTTTTATATAATGTGGGATAAAAACTGGTTCATGGTGGTGCGGGAAGAGTTCCTGCAAGGACTTTGGGGATGCCTTTGCCCAGCAGTGGGACAGTATAGGGTAAAGGAATAAAGGCATAAGTTTGTTGGCCAAATATTTGCAAAAGCTGATTGCTGAGTGTGGGTTTGATTCCCAGGTTGTGCCAGGTGCTATTGAGTTTTTCCACCAGAAATTCCTTAGGAGCAGCCTGGAGTCAGAATTTTGCGCAGTCAATAGTTTAGTGTATGTGCGTAATGTTCATAGGAGTGTGTCCAGAAAGAATTAAAGTGTTAAAGTTTCTTTTATATATTTAATCACTCACAATACCAAACACAATGAAAGTACTTTATGAATATCGAGAGGTGTGCGTCTGTATTGCGGGGTACCGGACAACTGAAGTTTGCTGCCCATGCAAGTCAAATCGAATACAAAATTTGTCTGTCAGTCAGCGTTCCTCTATAGGGTCCTCAAACATGGGACTTACCAATACAATTCTGTCTACACTTTTAAGGAATATAGCCGTGATATTTTAGTTTTCTAATACATACATAAACTCACGCCTTCTTCCCATGGGGATAGGCAGAAATTGCAAAACACCACCTGCCACAATCCTTACATACTCTTTTTTCTTCGTTTACGTTCATACATTTGGTCATACACGCACGCCGGTTGCGAGTACTACGCACCTGACCTTTCTGAAGAACATCACCAATAAGGTCACTATATGACCAATAAGGTCACTATATTATAGTTTTCTAATTTTGAGTGAAAAGGAGTTCGCATGCAGAGGTGTTCTAAAACAAAATTTACCTTTGCCCAGCTTCAGCACAAACATCATAAAGGCTGAAAGCACCAGATTCGCAAACCCAAAGACAACAACCAAAAAAACGAACGACCAGAACGCGAAGCTCCTCGTCGCCGTATATTTACAATGAAGAACACACTTCTTAACATCATTGCCATTCTTATCACAGTAATTTTTGCTTCCAGGGTTCTTGAGGGAATTCGGCGGTCTTTTTACAACAATTAGCGCTTTTTCCGCGCGATTTCTCTCTAACGTGCCTTCTGACATATCGGAAACTGGCGATACAGCTCTGTGCATTGGAGGAACTTCGAATACCATCACAGAATACTGTTTAATGATATTTTAGATCAATAAAATTATAAATAGACCAGCCAAGCTGGAGTAAATATTTTCAGTAACGTCAATCAATCAAAATATTGAGCGAAATCCCCGTATAATGATTGGATAATCAACGAGCCAATCAGAAGTTCTGGTCTTCGGATTCGCTCAATAATTTGAAGAGTTGCAATTTTGAATAAAGGGCTTTTTAGTTCATCTTCTTTTCGTTTCGATGGAACATAATTATCGTCTATGTTTCAACCAAGGAACATATTTTCTCTGGAGGTTTCAACTGTTTGGGCTGGCCAGTAGGTGACCACATTTATTGCAGCGTTAGACACATTGTTCTAATCGCCAAGGGTGCAGGTGATCGGACATTTGGGAGACTAGCTGATGGAGCGTAGTCTGTTCAAGAGCACCGCGCTCGCACTTTATGTATCAATAATGCCCCATTTAGCAACATTATGTTTGCATTGTATATTGCTTTGCAGCTTTATAAAAGATGAAGAAAAATAATTATTCCCGCTGTACAAACTATTCGTTCGGGAACGGTATAGAAACAACGAAACGAAGTTTTGACGTTTCCTCTTTGCTGACAACATGACAGCGCGAAATTTTGACAAATCGCTTTGTAATCATGGCGTCGGAACGTTACAGTTTCTCTCTCACCACTTTTAGGTAAAAAAAACGATTTATTTATGTGTTTTTGTGTATTTAAAACCTTAAATTCACAACGATCAACCATTTGCCTACATAGTTGTAAATTTTTCTTAATTTGTTTATCATTATTTTGAAGGTTTTTCGTGTTTGTAACTTCTAGTGTCTGTTTGGTATAATTACAATGAAAATTCTTAATTCTTTCGCAGCCCTTCAGGGAAATTAGTTCAAATTGAATATGCGTTAGCTGCCGTAGCCGCCGGCGGTACGTCCGTCGGTATCAAAGGTAAGTTTTGTTTGTTTTAGAGGTTATATTAGCGTCGGTAGTTTTATGCAATTCACTGTTATAATTTCTCGGTACGACTATGTAAACTAATTAGCTAAATGCTGGTTACTGCCGGCTTAGAGTTAAATCTTAAACCAATTTCTTGATCATCATGCATGACTTAACAAAATAAGTTATTATTGCTGAAACATTTTACTCCTTCGTAAAGACTCTCCCACTGGGGAGAGGCAACTCTAACAGGGGGCCATTGTGATCTGCAAAGTAAAGCTGCATTTCAGTATTCAATCAATCAGCTCAGCCTATCGCAGTCTGCAGCCTGCTGGACATAGGCCTCCCCCAGGCTACGACAACACCCTGTCCTCCGCCTACCGCATCCAGTCTGTCCCAGCCACTTTTTTAAGGTGGTCAGTCCATCTAACCATTTCAGTATTACTGGCCTTATATTCTAGAATGCCCTAAATGAGCCTATGTTGCTTAAAATCAAGTCTAGATGATCCTACCCTGCTTAATTACGAATCACTAATAACAGTTCGTAAATCTGCTTATTCCCAGCATCCAATGGCGTCGTGATAGCTACAGAGAACAAGCACAAGAGCATCCTATACGATGAGCACAGCGTCAACAAGGTGGAGATGATCACCGGCCACATCGGTAAGATACCCACTAGTTGTAAATGTAATACTAGTTTCTTAGGCATAGGATTTCATTATCAAAAGTCAAAAAGAAGATTATAACCTTTTTAGGAAACAATCGTACAACATGATGAAATAATAACACACATTTGGATACTTAATCATGGCAAATGCGGTCATAAAAACAATTAATTCAATTCAATACATTTGCTTACAAATTCTTCTACAAACTATATATCTATATATATTAAAAGAATATAGCTTTTCGTGTCTGTCGGTTGACTGTTTAGTTCTTCTAAACTACGGATTGAATTTTTATGCAGTTTTTACCATCAAACTCAAGGCATTTATTTCAATTAAACTAATTACAGGCACTTCTGAATTGTTTAGAGGGAGCATGACATAGTCACAGCCGCCTGGGCATATTCAAATCAATGAGTACCCAATCAAGATGTACCCAGTAAATGGTAATTTTATAGTAGGCAAAAAAAAGTATAACAGCCAATCAGTAAGGTTCTATCAAGACTGACTGCCTGCATGCGTAGCATCACCACTTTTATCTCAACTCTACGAAGACAAGACAGATAACTTTCTTAACAAAAAGGTATTCTTTTCTTGAATTTTGACATCGCACCGTAGAAATCTTTCTACAATCTGCCATTTTGTCTTCCGTTTCTTCCTTTTCTATAGTGGCCATGCTACGCATGTAGGGATGATTGCTCATGGAGGCTATTTATATGCATCCCTGCATTTACAGGATAAACTAGCTGGAGCCTGCGACTTCATCTGCGATCCAGGATGAAAAGTAGCCTATGTCCCTCTCCAAGTCATGGTCTACCCTTGTGTTAAATTTCATCCAAATCTGTTCAGCCATTTTAGCGACAAAACGTGACCATCAAACATACAATAAATCAAATCTTTTTTCTTTATAATATTAGTTGGACAGCATCTGCTGCCATAGTATTGTTGGAATCCCTTATTTCTATCTTCCAGGCATGGTCTACTCCGGCATGGGTCCCGACTACCGTCTCCTCGTAACCCAGGCCCGTAAGATGGCTCAGCAGTACTTCCTGATGTACCATGAGCCGATACCTACTGCCCAGTTGGTGCAGCGAGTGGCTACTGTCATGCAGGAGTATACGCAATCTGGGTGAGTTAGAGTAGAACCTAACAATAGAATGTATTCCTGTAAAGTTATCCTATTAAGGTGAATCCTCAGCTGTAGCCCACCAAATTCAAATTTTCTTTGGTTTTTTGCAAATTGCAGCTCTGTTTCAATTCAATTGTCAAATTTGTTCCACCTAAGAATTTTCACTTATGAAATATTCTGCAAAATTCTTAGATGGAACAAATTTCCAAATTTTGTTGATTGATATAATATTTATGATTATTATTCAGTAAATATATCATACTCATAGTCTAAAAAAAAGGTCTGGCATTCCAAGAGTGACACAGGCTTCCATCAGTATCCAGATGTCACTTTATTGGAATTACCTCTCTGGTTTCACGCCGTTTCGGTCCCTCTCAACCTTTGCAAAGACTGGCAGAGAGCCTCTGGGGGTTGCAAATGTACCGTGGTCTAAAAAACACAAGGTCTGGCATTCCGGGAGTGACACATGTTTACGTCACTATCCAGTTGCCACTTTATTGCAACAAAACAAGAAGTATGGAAACATTTTCAGTTCACCATTCCATTAAAAATATATATAAAGCATTTAAATTGTTGTTTCGTTCGAATTCAATTGAAACTTACACCAACGTAATTGTTAGTTAAAACCTCATTGATTTATCGGATTCGCACAGGTAATAAAGGCGGTTGGGGAGTTATTATTACACACTACTGGTAACACAGCGGTGATGACGTAGGCTTGTGTCTCCCACGTGACCACTGTGTCTCGGAATGCTATACCTGGCGAAGTATATTATTATGCCATGATCATACCTACAGTCGCGAATAGCATTTTGATCAACATACGACGTGAAACGGAGCTGCAATTTGCAAAAAACCAAAGAAAATTTATATTTGGCGAGCTTTTGGCTGAGGATTCATGTTAAGAGTGCAACAGGAGAGGTTTGATCTTGCATCCTCGGGCACATCATTGTGTCTAGTGTCTAGATCAACAGCAAACTGGCACTAGATTCTAGTCAATAGTGCCACTCCAACTTAGCCTTTTATTAGTGATTTAAGTTTTTACCTAAAGTAATTTCATTTTGGTATGTAAAAGGGAGGAGTGGTGGCCTAGTGATAACAGCTCCGAGTTACACCGCTTAACTTTGTGATAATAATTTCATCACCACTGCTCTCAAAACGGTGAAGGATAACATCGTGAGGAAACCGGCATGTCCTAGCTACCTAAAATTTGAAGACAACCACCTTCCACCAACCCGCATTGGGCCTGCGTGGTGGCCCGACTCCGTCCCTCTCACAGTGAGGAGGCCTGTGTCCCAGCAGTTGGAATATTATAGGCTGATTATGCTATGTAAAAGTAATTGCTAGGCTTTAACCAAAATCACACCAGACTCCGATCGTCTGCATACAACAGGAGCAAAATTTCACACACTAGGTCTATCCGTGTTTGTATATCGCTTACCGACACGACGCGTACTACAGTCCAATAAAAAATTTGACATTGAACAATTTGAGTGCCTTTATTTCGTAGCGGTTTGCATAATTTTTCTGTCCGTGACATCACAGCAGCGGGCCCTATCAGAATACCAGCGTTGCGACACTTTTTTTTTTTATAATGTCACAGCGTCATGCTGAGATAGGGGCCTTTTGGCCTCGTATAGGACTTTCTGTTGTTATTTTAATTTTACGTTTGTTTTTTTTTATCAGTGTGTTTAGTTTAGCTTGTGATAATCCTGTGCGAATCCCAATAAATACTTTTTATTTCTTTCTAATTCAAGTGTTACTTTAGTATTTTTATCGCACGAAGCGACTCGCGCTTTACTTGTGGTTGACAAGTGTACAAACACGCTGAGAATGTAATGTGTGCGTGAAGACAGTACGTCAGCACATAACACACACACACACACACACACACACACACACACACACACACACACACTTCGACATCACCCGTTTCCGGACGGTACCAACACCGAGAGCTCCAGCGCTTACAAACACACATTCACAGCATGTTATTTTTTTTTATTTTTTTATTTTATTATGGGACATTAAACAGCAACAATATAAAATGTTTACAAATAGCAATAATAATATAGGCTTATAAGTAGTATTAACAATATTGCAGCCCACTACATTATCCGCATGTTAACAAAATTAAGATTAGGTAAAAAGTGCCACTAGATTAGCATTACTCAGATATATAAAATAAAAATAAAAATTGATTATTAAAATACAAAACAATTAATTAATAAAGTAATCAAAAACTTTAAAAAATATTATATTAATTTTGGATAAAATAAAAAAAATGGGATTGTTCCTTATCGTCACAAATAAGAATTACACAGTGAAGAAGTGGGAAGTGTTTTACACTTGTTAACCACAAGCAAAGCGCGCGTCGCGTCGTGAAATAAAACTACTATACACCAATTGCAGCACCGCAATGAAAGAAAAGAAAGAAAAATAGGTTTATTTGTAACAGAAACACGTGCATACAAAAAAGAGAATCAGCTCTGGCAACAACGTAAAATAAAAATAATAAAATAGATCTATAATCACGAGCACAAAACAGAAACATGACTGTGACAAGAAGGCTTCCACTCAGCATGATGCTGTGCGCTGATTTTCAGTGTTTACCCAAAAAGGACGTACGGAAACAAAGTCAGGTTTAATGATTGGTAGTGTAACAAATTCAAATGCGATTGCTTGCATTATGTTACTACTCATTTACTAAACCAAAACTAATATTCCTCCACAGCGGTGTCCGTCCCTTCGGCGTGTCTCTGCTGATCTGCGGCTGGGAATCCGACAGGCCCTACCTCTTCCAGTGCGACCCGTCGGGCGCCTACTTCGCGTGGAAGGCCACCGCTATGGGCAAGAATTATAACAACGGAAAGACTTTCTTGGAGAAAAGGTATGTATCTGGATATTTGGATTTTGAAACCAGCACCCTAATCGCGTAACACACTATCTATCACAATCTGAATCATTTTGAAGCCTATTGCTAATCCATTTTTTTTTTTTTAATATTTTGTTGAGTGCCTGTTACTTGTTGACAGGCCTACACTGTCCTCCAATACCTATCAACACTGTAATTTGAAACATTGTAAAAGCCCCTTATTTTTAAAAGAGTAACCGTGGAGTTTCTTGCCGGCTCTTCTCCATAGGAAACAACCAATTGGAACCGTGCACCTAGCTTCTGACGTTTCATAAGTGCCCATGTAGGTTTATGTGAAATAAAATATTTTGATTTTGATTGCTTCATATGTTCGAAAAGTTTGTCTGCTCAACAACGTAAATAACGCAATGAATGTTCTTGAACTGTCAAAATGAAAGCTATTCCTACTGATAGTGTGTTACGCAATTAGCAAAGGGTCGGTAAATCTGCTGATAAATTAATATAGTGATGGTTTTACTGAGATATTAATGACTAATTATATCAAAGACTGCCCGCGACTTCGTCCGCATGAAATTTTGGCCACTGACCCACCGCGTTGCATCGCATCGCCTGCCCGCGCTATTACGTTTTCGCGTACCGTTCTTTCTGACTTTTTTTTTGTTTTTGCTCGGCTCCTAACTGTCATAGCATGATGTTAAATAGCCTGTAACCTTCCTCAAGAATTGGGCTATGAAATGCAAAAATTATTTCTCAAATCCGACTGGCAGTTCCAGAGATAGCGTGTTCAAACAAACTCTTTAGCTTTATCATTAGTAATGATATAGATTCACAAATATCTTTGTTAATAGGCTTTCAGATATGGTAGTTAGTTATGATTGTGGGTTTTTAGGGTTCCGTACCCAAAGGGTAAAACGGGACCCTATTACTAAGACTCCGCTGTCCGTCCGTCTGTCACCAGGCTGTATCTCATGAACCGTGATAGTTAGACAGTTGAAATTTTCATAAATGATGTATTTCTGTTGCCGCTATAAGAACAAATACTAAAAAACAGAATAAAATAAATATTTGAGGGGGCTCCCATACAACAGACATGTTTTTTATTTATAGATAATGGTACGGAACCCTTTGTGCGCAAGTCCCACTCGCACTTGGCCGGTTTTTTATTAATGTAGTTCTTAAACATACTTCATTTTTCATGATGTCCTTATCAAAAATAGCTACTTATAAACCTTTTCAATCTCCAGATACACAGAAGAGCTAGAACTTGACGATGCAGTCCACACAGCGATCCTCACCCTGAAGGAAGGTTTCGAAGGTCAGATGACCGCAGACAACATAGAGGTCGGCATCTGCGACGCGAGCGGCTTCCGTAGGCTGGAGCCCGCGCACGTCAAGGACTATTTGGCTAACATCCCTTAAGATTGTATTAAAAACAACTTTATAATATTTTAATATGTATGTAACTACTGAATTAAAAAAGTTTTTTTTTATAATAATCCTCATTTTATTTGCTTTTAATGTAAGTCTCCTTATTTCTATATTTTTTCAACAGTAAACTGAATTTTTAAATAAATATAAGTATGGCAACATTTTTTTTCAGACACTTGCAACACCGTAGGTATTATTAAAAAAATTGCAATATTGTTTCGGACTATGGAAGTAATAATTATCACCAAACTAAAGTACTTACCACTCAACAATGCATTGTCTTGACAAATTTATTATAAAATCAGTTAAGGGGGATGCGCCAAGGTAGCCCGCGAAATTAAAATTTTCTTAAGTTTTTTGCAATTTGCAGGTCTGTATCTGGTTGTATAGTGATCTAAATATAATTCGCGACCGTAACAAATATTTTATTATAGAATTTTAATCATAAAAACCATCAATACATCTCTCTAAGCCCATATTACCCTATTGTATGACTATTTCATGAAATCATGACATTTGAGGCCATTTCTAACTTACGGAGTTGTATTGCTGATTCTAATGATTATAATTCTGTAAAACCATATTTGATACGGTCGCGAATCATATTTTAATAAACATACAACCTGACACTGACCTGCAAATTGCAAAAAACGTAAGTAAATTTGAATTTCGCGAGCTACCTTAGCGCATCGTCCTTAATTTAGCTACCCTCAGGGTCGGAAGGTCAGATGACAGCAGACAACATAGAGGTGCCTGCGACGCGAGCGGGTTCCGTAGGCTGGAGCCCGCGCATGTCAAGGACTATCTGGCTAACACCCCATAATAATAATAGTTATGTATTAATTTACCTACTTATACATATATAATAATGTAGTGTTTGGTATATACGCACCTTCGGTAGAACAAGGGCATAATTGAAAAATATATTAAAAATGACTTATGTATGCCAAAGTGCTTTAAAAGGTCCCCTTAGTCCAGAGAAATAAAGATCCGTATCAATATCAGCTTAATGCCGCCAGAGGGCAACAGTATATTTGTCATATTGTTGCTTTTTTTGATTATCTTGGTGCAACAAGACCTTAAAATGACTCCTGTAAAATCACTTAAAGTTCAGTTATGCTCTTGTTCTACCGAAGGTGTGATATGTTGCAGATGGTTGGTCGAATCCACTATTTTACAAAACAGCTCCGTTATAAATAACGCAATGAATGTTGTTGAACTGTCAAAATGAAATCCATTCCTATTGTTATGTTAGAGGGTTACGCAATTACCCCACCGGCACTAATTGACAGTCTTTTTTTTTTTTTTTTTTTTTTTTTGGGTGGGAAATCATCAAATGACGTCTCCCGCTCTGGGCGGAGCGGAAGGGCGTGTCAGACTCTTACTGACTAAAACCCACCCGTGTTCCTTCAGTTGCCTGTGCGCCAGGGCCACGGTAACTCTTTCGAACAATCCGCAGCCCCGGCAGGCATCGGTCCTATCGGACCCCGTCAAATTTGCTGACATCTCTTTGAGGCGCGCGTGGAACACGACGCGCCGTCGACCCGGGCCTGGTCCTTACCGGACGGCGAGCTGCCCATTGCTCGCCGTCCGCAAGCCCGCGCCTACGGTGGCCGGGAGTCGGCAATCGACTCCCGACGCCCAGGGTGTCTCCTCCTCCTGCGGCGGCTAGGGGCGCGAGGGCTAATTGACAGTCTGGGACTGGATACTGAGGAATTCGTAATAGATAATCGAAGAACCCAATAACACCGACTGCTCTGGGGGAAATTGCGTAACATACTAACCAAGGAACATATTTACTATACTAACAGTATAGGCTTTATTTTGACAGTTTAACAATATTCATTGCGTTCGCGTTACGTTGTTGGGCAGATTTTTTTTCGAACTAAAAAGTACTTTATACTTATACTATACTGGGATCGAGTGCGTATCAATCGCCCCAGAGTACTTTATACTATCAATCGCTTTTGCGTCCACCAACGATGCAATCCTACTAGAAAATGCTATAATTATTTACAGAGCCATCTATTGCATTGGGTTGGAACTACTAAGCTCAATTCTATTGTACATAAGTAGTTCTTTTGAAAAGTACATGGTCACTCATAGAGGGCGGTGATTGCGTTTTAAAAATGTCTCGGTCCAGCCGGCCGGCGTTATTAGGTCGGAGTTCGATTGACGAAACATGAACTATACCAAGCCAAGTAAGTGTGCAAGTAGGTACCCACATTTTAATCAAACGAAATGTGTCGTAGTGTTTCAACTGCAGTGAAAAGTTAGGTAGATATAGCAAGGTAATTATTATCTGCCGTTTGTGTCCCGCTGCAGGGCAAATACCTCCCTTCCCTGCTTCAATTTATCCCTATATACCGCTGTTTGTTGTCAATTCGTATGAAAAGAGTCGAGTTCGTGCCGCCATCTCCTCATGGGCCTGCCGCTTTGCCGCTCCTGTTTGAGACTCACTGTTTGGTTATCTTAGCCCTTAGCTCCTCCAGCATGCGAAAGATGTGGCCAGCACAGTTCCGAGTGACCTACATCAGCAATTTGAGTTATGGAACGCATTATCGAATTTTTTAGACGATCATGGAGTTGGAACTCCTAGGATACTGCGTTCTATTGCTATGCAAGGTATTGCAGTCCCTCAATAATGCTGTTGTACGTAACTTCAAATCAAAGATTGGCATCATGATCTTATCATTTTAGGTATATAAATCAGTTTAGCCTATTCGTACGCGGGTGTACTGATTTGATAATGATATTATTGATACAAATACGATTAATTAATTTTGAAAATAGTGATGTCCATGTATTATTTTCAAAAACCGGTATTTTAAATTCCATTCATTCGTTCACTGGTTCACTCACACTGTTGTCGTGGGAGTTGTATGTGTGGTCCCGCCAAAATGTTTATTATTTTATTATTACCTCTTTAATGTTTTTTCAATGTTTGTGTTTTCATTAACAACAGTTTAATGTGTTTGTGTTTCGTGTTTATAATATTATTTTTTATTGTAGTAGACAGAGTGTTGGGTAAGTATTTCAGACTTGTATGTACACACGACCACATAAGTACCTACATATCATGCTATACATTTACAGTTTTCGCTGACCTCGCATTATATAGGCTTTTCGTACAATGAGAAGTCAGCTTTATACTGGAAATGTATAGCTTCATATGTCGTCGTGCGTACCAAAAAAATTTTTTATGGGAGATTTTTGGTACGTTCGTCCGAAAAACTGAAGTCGTTTTCTCCAACCTCTTGCAGGGTAGACAGCATGAATTATTGCTGACCAACAGAATAGAATAATTTATTTGTGAAACTTAGGTAACATACTAAAATCTTAAAAATTTGGTAATGCGCTATAGAAAGAAAAAAAAAAAAAGAAAGAAAGAAAATATGTTACGTTTTTGCCAATACTGACATACAAATGAAGTAGGTATAAATAAATAAATAAATTAATCTGTCACATCAGTCTATCCATTTATCTACGTGATTAAAGCATCAATTCGGCTGCTTTAAGGAAAAACCTTTAAAGAGATAAGGATAATATTATTATTGACACGTTTTGGACACCCCGATTACGTCAACAACGGTTACGATATCTGAAGATATCGCTTCAGATCTTCTATCTGATATTGAATTAACAGAATGTTGTTGTTTATTTATGTTTAAAAATTAATTTCTGTCCGTTTGGCGGTTATATTTTTTAATGGTTACTATGTGCCAACTTACAAAAAAAAAATCTGCCTGGCCATTTTTGGGTCGGCATTCAGTCCAACCGGATGCAGCTGAATACCAGTATTTAATAGTACCTGGGTGTTATAAATGCTTTTCCTATGCACTTATAACATGAGGTTGCAATTCGAACTCAAGTCCACGACCTCTCACAAAGGGGTGAATTATTTGTCCTGAAGTTGGTGATTTTGTGGCCATTTGTGGAGAGAAGAGAGAAAGTCACCTAGTGTGATAAAAGGCTGTCCATGATTATCATAACTAAGGAAACCCGCATTTGGGCTTCCTTAGTTCGTCATGGACATCAAAGGTTTTTTACCCAATCAGACGTAGAAAATGTAAAGACGAGATAGAAACCACTCAGAAAAATGTCGGAAAATTTTGAGTATGATTGTGGATGGCTATAATAGTAAAGGAAGACCAAATTAACGATGGATGGATTGTGTGTAAGGTGATATGGCTAGAAAGGGGTTGACTACTGAGATGATGACTGATAGAGACGTCTGGAAGAAGAAAACTTCTTCCGCCGGCCTTAAATAAATTGGAATAAGAGCAAAGAATGATGATGTGGCAGAGACTCCGCATGCAAAAACTAGTAAAATATCTACTTACGCAAGTAGGGTACTTTGAATCTTATCACTAAGATTAGTTTATTTCATTACATTATGTTCTGATTTATTGATTGTGAACAATCAATTATTAATAATGATAAGCGTTCCTGTAAACTTATGTAGGCATTTCTATAAACGTTTAATTAGCATTTCTTTACATAGTATCACGCCTGTATTCTTCGAGGGGATAGGCAGAAAGTCTGGAGGTGAATAGTACACACACATTCGGCCATTCATGATAAAGTACCACATGGTACTTTATCATGAATGGCCAAATGTGTGTGTATTATTAATTATAATATAATTATATTATATTATTAATTATAATATAATTGTATTATATTATTAATTATATTATATTATTATTATAATTATATTATTAATTATTATTGTTTTTACATGTTAACATAGCTCGGGCTCATGATATCATGCGGGGTAATTACGTAACACACTAACAGTAGGAATGGGATTCATTTTGACAGTTCAACAACATTCATTGCGTTATTTACGTTGTCTAGCAGATTTTTTTTTCCAACTTATGAAGCAATGGATTAGCAATAGGCTTCAAAATGATTCAGATTGTGATAGATAGATGTGTTACGTAATTAGGGTGCCGGTCCTTTGGAAGGCGTACGAGGGGCCGAAGCCAACTTGCAGAGGCCCCTTAGACAATTTTAAATGGAATGAGGCACCAACCGACGATTATCCCTGTATGCACTGTGCAAGTGCACCCAAGGACAATCCCCGGTTGGTGTTGGACTATTGCAGGATATGGAAACAAAAATAATTATTGAACTATGGGTTTCTGTGGCTAAGATGGACTGGTTACCAAGAACTATGGAACGGCTATGGCCCCTGCCTGACCAATGTTTTATATATAAAATACACGGATAAAATGGCAGGGGGTGACTTGCACACTCAATAATGGGCCCCTGGAAACCGTCGTTAGCACATAGTGACGTAGCGACAAAGGGGCAACACTTCCTGAGGTGCTTGAGGAGTGGAGAGGTATTCCACGGCTATCAGAACAATCCCAGAGCCCGGAAGATGGTCAAGATCCCTACCAGCACTTACTGAAATACTTCCTTCCTCCGAGCACGTTTGCTCTTGCGAATCTCCACTCAAGCCAGCCAATAAAGGCAAGAAAGAGGTGGGAGCTCTGTTCCTCGTCATTGTTCACTCCAGCCGGCCAATAAAGGCAAGCCAGAGGTGAGGAACAAACCTTCTCCCGGGAGACAGGGTCCGTGGGGTCGCTACTGCCCAACAGCTCGCCACATGCTGCCCTGCGGGTTCCTGTATCTCTCTTGGTCTGGCTCCTCACCCTAGACCCGTTTCAGCTAAGTAAACTCTACCGGTACAGAACTAGAGTTCAGGAGCGCGCAAGCCCCACCACGACGTCAACGTAGAGATACGACGGTGGGGTAATTATTATTATTATTATCTATTTACTATTCAAATGGCCAATTAATTGAGTGACCAAATGTGTGTGTGCTGTGTGGCCAAATTACTCCGGGCGTGGCTACTGAGAAAAATCTAAAAGAAGATGACTGTGCTCGCCCTAAGTATCGCTTATGACTTATGACTTTATGAGTTATGACCCACTTTCAGCAGTCGAAGCAGTCAGAACTATAAATCTGTTAGGTATACAGAAATACTGAGCCATCCTCTAACCCACTTATCGTCGTTTAAAACTACGAGTATTTAACTGAGAAGCTACTAGTTGGATCTGCAAAATTCGTGACGGTTTAAAGTTACAGCCCGATTCAAACTTTATGGCAGCTCGGAACATGAGGCGAGTCGCTGCGCAGTAACAAATTCACGTGTCAGCGGGGGTAAGAGGAGAGGTACTGCGCAGCGAGTAGCGCACTTCACAGCTGCCATAAAGTTTCAAGTGGGCTATATCAGTAGTTATTTTGGTCGTCCAATCATAACTGCTAGTAGGTATTTGACAATTTTTTATTTCAATTTAAGAGGATCATAAAAATAACCTAGAACTGCGTGTACCTTCTCGGAAACCGCGAATAAGACGCAGGTTATCAATATTTGTAATATCTACGAGACTTTCAGAATATCATTACATTAATAAAACATCACGCCTCTATTCTGTTAGCCAGAAAGGTTAGTCAGAGGTGCACCTATAGTACACCCACATTTCGCCAGTAATGTTTAAGTCCCATGTCCCAGGGGGCGAGCCTATTGCCATCAGCCGATCACAAATCCAATACTGGACTGCTACTGAGAAATTCCAGGACTGATTCTGATCTTTCCAAATCGTTTACATAGTTAGGTACCTACTTATTTCTATTTTCATAATTTGGCACTGTTTGCTACGAATGGACTTTAGACATTTGAAAAAGCTGCTTATTTAGAATAGGTACGAAAATATAAGCATGTGTCACCTTTTCCTGTTTGTCTCGACTGGACGTAAAAAATGAAGCATGTGCGAGATGACTGCCAACGTTTGTTATCTAATCGTGCACTCTGAATTGAGCACAAAATTTTTAATCTGTATTTCTAGCACGAATTTATATTATTATTTTGTATTTATTTTTATAGCTAGCGTATGGTAAGCCAAACGTCAGTGGTAACAAAATCATATGCTGGCCTTTCATTTTATTGAATCTCCGGACTACGCTAGGCCAGCTCCTAGTCAAAGAGTTACCAATAAAACTTGGCCTACTGAACATTAAATAAACTCCATTAACCAATTGTGCCAATAATGGGGTCGTGCTACGAATTCTCATCGATTTGTTATTTTGGCTATACTGTAGCGCTAAAATAGTTATCTAGGAAAAAAAAATTGTTGGCAGTCCCAGGACACTCGGCAGATGAGAAACATCGAAATTGATGGCCAGACAAAAAAACGTGTTGGGGGACCCCCGTCAGGAACGAAGTTCCTTACGCTTTTTCTTCAACTCAACAAATTTGAAAATTTACGCAGCCGCTATTTTGGATTTTCATTTTGATCTCACTATCGGCTTCAGCTCAATACCCTCGAAAACGACACCCATGATGAAAAATTTGAAAATGTCCGCGGCCGCCATCTTGGATTTTCATTTTGACCTCACTTTTGACTTAAGCACCCTCGAAAACCATGAAAACAACATCCATGATGAAAAATATGAAAATTTTCGCAGCTGCCATCCATCCATGCATGACGGCATAAGAGAGCATCATGCCGTATGCCGTCACGGCATACGGTTCGATTTTACTGCCAAGGCGCGCCAATAGATGTTTTATATCAAAAACACAAAAATGTGTGTGGTTTCTAATTGTCGTGATGGAGGTCAGGGGTCAAATGTTTACCAAGTAAAGTATCTTGGTTGGAAACTTAGAACTCATTTGTCAACGGAAACATTAGCGTATCCTTCCTGAGTTTGTTTACTAAACAAGTAAACTTGGTAATTAATGGAGTCATCACATCGCTTCATAATCAACTTTTAGCACCCAGCAACCACTTGGATGAGATGTATATTTTTTTACCGACTTAAAAAAAGGAGGTACGCATTCGACTGTTTAAAAAAGTTATTTTTCACGTTTTTTTGTGTTTTTTTTTTTTGGAAGTTGGTTGTTTTTTGTCAAAAAGTTTTTATTTTTCACTTTTTAGTTGTGGTACCTACCCCACACAAATTCTTATATCAGTATTTGATATGTAAATAACAGTGACACGAAATCATTATAACATCATCAATATAAACTAAGTGGAAAAAATACGCAGAATACGCAACACAAAAACTACTGGTCAGAACTTGATCAAATTTAAATGGGACCCCATGTGAAGTACCAGCTTTCAAATAAAAAAAGAATCATCCAAATCGGTTCACCCAGAAAAAGTTCTGAGCTAACAAATATAAAAAAAAAACACGTGTGGCACTCGGGGACTGCCGCGGTAAAGCTATTGCATAGCATTTTTTATCAACTTATGCAATTATAATTATTTCTTTTATTTTTTATTTATGCAGTATTTTTTTTTTTTGATATCATTCAAGTACAGTCGTACCATATACATACACGTTAAGCGAACGCTCGGCCGACCAACATGGTAGGCGGAGTGGGGGGTGTTAGGTTTTATTTTCGTTACGGAATTTCTTGATTCGGTCGCCGCGCTCAAAGCCCGCGATAAAAGCTATGCAATAGCTTAAAAAAAAATACAGTCGAACCTCCTCCTTTTTTTGAAGTCGGTTAAAATAATATGTTCAGCGATGTGTTCGCCAATTGTAAAACTGATTTCGGGGTGGTCCCATATATAAAGGAGACTGAGCAAATTTGTATGGGAAGTAGTCTAAAGAAAAAGTAAAGTCAAATACTTTGCTCTTTGCACATGGGTATAGAAAAACCTTCTACTTTTTGACGTCATTTAGATAAACTATATACGAGTTATGAGCAGTGGTGGCTCAATGGTAACGGCCCCAACTCACTAGTTGAAGGTCCCGGGTTCTAACCCATGCAGGCGGTTTACTTTGTGTAAATAATTTCATTACCACTGCTCTCAAAACGGTGAAGGAAAACATCGTGAGGAAACCGGCATGGCCTAGAACCAAAAAAATTCGAAGACATGTGACATCTACCAACCCGCACTGTGCCCGCGTGGTGGATTACGTCCCACTCCCTCTCACAGAGAGGAGGCCTGTGTCCCAGCAGTGGAAACATTATAGGCTGATTATCTATATGTCGTGGATAGATGGCGCCACAATAGAGCGGACAGCGCCATCTAACAATTCGATTCGTAAACGAATAATCATGTGATCGGAAACGCAAGCGAGCCCTACCGCTTGGACACGATCGTCGGTGGAGGGGATGCAGCAAGGACTGGCGGAGAGACCGAGTGTGGCGAGAGTCTATGGTGGACAGTCGAGCTCGGACAGTCTTGGCAAACGCTCCGTACTAACGCACGTGTTTGTTTCCGACGCACGTGTTTATTTCGTTTGTTAGTTTATTAAAGTTATTTTAAATTGGAATTATCTTTTCGTTCGAGTACCCACTAAAGTGCCCGCACGTACCTAAACTATGTCGGATCGTGAAGAAGACCCGATGTTTCGCATCTCGGCCACCCATGATGCGACATCAGAATTGGGATACACTCGAGCTGAAGAAAATATGGAGAATGGAGCGATGACGTCACGGTGTGGCGAGAATTTACTTCGTACGCTGCTGGCGGCTCAACATCAGAATATGATGTCTCTGATAGAAGCCATCAAGGGTCCGGCAGGTACCGAGCATATTTCTTTGCCTGGATTTGACCTGGATAAGCATGTGCACATGCGAGTATACTACAGCGGGCCGGTGCTTATCGGAAGTTCCACTTCAAGGAAGTTCGCTGATCATAACCTTGGGCAAGGAATCCAATGCTATCAATTGTCAAGTTTTGCGGGACCAGAGCAGCGTTCGGACATCATCTGTTTTCGATGCGGCAACTCCGGACATTTTGCTTCGAGATGCCCACGAAGCAATGATGGAGGTGCCAGTACGGCAGAGGGCCCAGGCGGTCCGAGCCAGCGCCTGCAGTAGCGGCGAGTAGCGAGCGAAGCGTTGAAGTTTGATATGTCGGCAATCCGAGCAGTGTACTGATGAACACTGGGTGAGTCATGTCCATTTTATTACGATTCTGGCGTCGAATGCTCTATCATTAAATATTGTGTTGCGTCGAAGTTTATTGGCAAGTGTGCAAATAAAATTGTAAACTTAACGGGGATTGGTTATGGTAGAGTGCAAAATACCCTACAAGCTTTATCTGAGATTATGATTAACAATCTGCGTTTAGAGATCTTATTTCATGTTGTACCGGATAGTTTTCTTAAAAATGATATTTTGACTGGCCGTGAGATTTTAGATCGGAGATTTAACGTTAGCTGATATTTGATAGTGTTGTTTTGTGTCGTCATAGGATTGTCAGGTTATGTAATGTTTCAAAGGAGCTCAAAAGCGATTCTTGTTTTCAAATTGATTTCGATAAAGTGAATACTAACGTTCCGGCAGAGTTTCGATCTCGGCTAATTGCTCTTTTGTCAGAAAACTCATCTTCGTTTTCTAATGGTGTTCTAGATCCCGTATTACAACAGGACAGTTGCAAATTCGGCTTTTAGATCCTAGTCGTACTGTTAATCATCGCCCTTATAGGCTTAGTGCTAGTGAACGCGAAGTTGTTACCTACTGCAAAAGTTCGTGATTAGAGGAAGCAGGTGTAATTAGGCCGAGTTGTTCGCCTTTTTCTGGTACAGTGTTGCTTGTTAAGAAAAAGTGTGCTTCAGACCGTATGTGTGTCTACTACAGGGAACTGAACGATAACACTGTGTCGGATAGGTTTCTACTAAAGATGATAGAGGATCTTGTGTTTAGGTTAGGTAATGCTACTCGTACATGGTTCACGTATCTTGACATGTTATCAGGCTACCATAAAATACCAGTGCATCCTGAATCAATAGAGCGCACTGCATTCGTCACATCTGACGGTCAAAGGGAGTATTTGACCATGCCATTCGGTTTGAAGAATGCAAACTCAGTATATCAACGTGCAGTAATGGAAGCTTTAGGTGACCTTGCTTATAGTTATGCTGTCTCTCACATAGATGATATTTTAGTAATAGGATCACCCCTGGAGGAGAGTTTAGTCCGTCTTCGCACTGTACTCGATAAATTCACAAAAGCTGGTTTTTCCCTGAATTTTGATGTGTTCATTTCTTTAAGCAAAGGGTTGAATACTTAGGCTTTATTGTTGAAAACGGCCAAATCAGACCCAACCCAAATAAAATTGTCTGGTAAAAACGACATCAAGGAGTACGTATTTGTCATCGATGCGTTTACAAAATTTGTGATGCTTCGTCATTCACTTAATATCGACAGTAGCAGTAGTATTTGTGCTATTAAGTTCTGTATAGCGTTGTTTGGTGCACCGAAACGTAAAGTAGCAGATCAAGGTCGTTGTTTCGCTAGCAAAGATGTTTTTACTATCTGCAGTACTAACAATATAGAGTTGCACTTGATAGCCACTGGAGGCAGTCGTGCTAATGGGCAGGTCGAAAGGGTAATGAGTACTCTTTAAGAGTATGTTAACAGCAGTAGAGACCAGTCGTGACCGCTCTTGGCAGGACGCATTAGGGGAGGTTCAGTTGGCTATGAACTCTACTGTTAATAGGGTGACTAAATCTAGCTCCCTCGAGTTGATGATAGGAAGGGTAGCATGACTGCTTAGTTTAGTGACTGCTGATGATGATGATGTGACTGACATTAAGTTAAATGATATGAGAGAGCACGCGACACAGAATATTGAGAAAAATGCTAATTACGATAAGAATCAAGTTGACCAAAGAAAAGCTCAAGTCTCTAAGTTTGTTCTTAATGATTGTTTTAATAGAAAATGAGGAAAGGAATCGGACAAAATTAGATCCTAAATTCACGGGTCTATTTAAGATTAATGAGGTGTTAAACGGTGATAGATACCTACTAAAGGCGCTTGACTCTAAGCGAACCTACAAATATCCCCATGATCGTGTCAGGAAGATCCCCGATCACCAAGTTCCTTGAGAATACGATGTTATAGTTGAGGACAGTGGTAGTGAAACCACTGATTAAGAATGGCTTGTCTACTCATACTCAAAATCCTCGACCGCACCTCATGTGCAGTGGGCACATGTGGCGATGGGTCTCTCTCGACCGCACCTCATGTGCAGTAAGCACATGTGGCGATGGGTCTCTCTCGACCGCACCTCATGTGCAGTGAGCACATGTGGCGATGGGTCTCTCTCGACCGCACCTCATGTGCAGTAAGCACATGTGGCGATGGGTCTCGACCGCACCTCATGCGTAGTAGCGCATTTGGCGATGGGTCTTGACCGCACCTCATGAGTAACATGTGGCGATGGGTCTTGACTGCACCTCGTGTGTGCTACGCATGCGGCGATGGGTCTACAAAGAATCGTTGGTGCCATTCTAGCCTGTGTTGGTGCACAGACAGTAATGGAGTTTCATGAGTCTGGTATACAATGCTTATGCAATTTGTTTTGAATTTCTTTGGTTGAACTTGTTGATTGGACCTTTTCTGGTGATTATGAGTTTTGTGTGGATGTATTGTGTACGAAACGTTAATAACAAGGCACTGTAAATTAAGAGAGTTGATTATTGTACCTAGATGTAGAGGAAATAAAGTAGCAATGAGATACAGCTACCTTAGTTATTAGGTATTGGCAGGATAGCCGAGCTACCTTAGTTATTAGGTATTGGCAGGACAGCCGAGCTACCTTAGTTATTAGGTATTGGCAGGATAGCCGAGCTACCTTAGTTATTAGGTATTGGCAGGACAGCCGAGCTACCTTAGTTATTAGGTATTGGCAGGACAGCCGAGCTACCTTAGTTAATAGGTATTGGCAGGATAGCCGAACTACCTTAGTTATTAGGTATTGGCAGGATAGCCGAGCTACCTTAGTTATTAGGTATTGGCAGGATAGCCGAGCTAGTTTACTCTCTGAGCATATTTTGTCCACAGGTACTACACCCGAGGACGGGTGCTAGTCAGGGATGGCCGTGTCGTGGATAGATGGCGCCACAATAGAGCGGACAGCGCCATCTAACAATTCGATTCGTAAACGAATAATCATGTGATCGGAAACGCAAGCGAGCCCTACCGCTTGGACACGATCGTCGGTGGAGGGGATGCAGCGAGGACTGGCGGAGAGACCGAGTGTGGCGAGAGTCTATGGTGGACAGTCGAGCTCGGACAGTCTTGGCAAACGCTCCGTACTAACGCACGTGTTTGTTTCCGACGCACGTGTTTATTTCGTTTGTTAGTTTATTAAAGTTATTTTAAATTGGAATTATCTTTTCGTTCGAGTACCCACTAAAGTGCCCGCACGTACCTAAACTATGTCGGATCGTGAAGAAGACCCGATGTTTCGCATCTCGGCCACCCATGATGCGACATATAGATAAAGAATCCTTACACAAATATTTTAACCATATCGCTATTGGTCTATATACCACTTTCGCCCAGTCTCATTTGGTCAAGTTCTGATGAGTGGTTTTCGAGTTAGCTTCAATAATACGTATTTAATCCACTTGGTGTATGTTGACGATGTTATAAAACTTCCTGTCACTGTTGTTTACATAGTAACAGTGGTATACGAATTTGTTTGAGGTAAGTGGAAAATAGAAAAATCTTTTTATTTTTCAAGAAAGACTTTTTTTTTCTATCTATCTCTAAAAACTTTTGATTACTTACCTAGCTACTTATTTGTTAGATTTTGCTCGGAACAATTATATTCATTGTGTTGTGAACATGAAAACATAGTATCTATAGTAAATACCTACGATAGATAAGGAATATTACAATATTCTCTGCTCTTTGCCTATTAGGTGCTATTAGGTAATTATTAATTATCATGTTTTATTTACCTACTGGGAACTTTTGTGTTAATTTGTTAGTGATGTGAACTATTTTACAAATCGAATGCAAAATCAGAATCATTCTTTATACATTCAAAAACTTTCAAATAGGAGCATTCTATTCGAATTGATTTATATTTTCCGTTTTTATATATTTTTTTATAATGAAAATTTATTGCGCCAAAAATGGATGTGCAAAAAATACAGTCGAATTGAGAACCTCCTCCTTTTTTTGAAGTCGGTTAAAAAAAGTAAGACAATATGACGCAATTTAACAATGTAGTCATAAAATATTTACTTAAGATTATTTAAAGCCAACCATTTGTATACGTGTGTTATAATTAAGCAGCAATACACTGGATAATTCTGATAAGTCAATCAAGTACTATTAAATAGGCACATTGTAAAATGCAAACCGTAATAAAGTCATCAAAATGTAATCTAAATCGGATAAGAACTATCTTCAACAATGATTGATAGCGCCACTTATCAAAACGATCTAATAAAAAACTTATAAAACTAAGCCGTAGCCAACAAATACAAATAAAGTTTATCTGAAAACATTTCTTATCGATTCGTCCTTCACTGAATCGAGTTCGGTATAAAAGCGATTGTAACGAAGCGTCCCATCCCTACTCGACGCGCGAGTCGCGAGTTCGCAAGCGGCGCTCCCGGTTCAGTTCACTTCACTCATTCACAAAGCTGACATGGCTCTTACAGTGCGTTTACGGACTAGTGAATTATTTTTATTATTATTTTTAATAATTACCACGTGTGCCGTGACTCCGCCATGGATATTCTCAATAAAACAAAACACTAAGACGTGTGATGTTAACAAATGTGTGTTTAATATTGATGTGAACGCGAAAAATGTTGATGAGTGGGCGCTAACTACTGAGCCGGCTTCCGACCAAAACTGTGAATCGTTTTTTGTGAGTAAAGTATTTGAAAACGTTGTTGTTGAATTTAAAAAAGATAGTAGAAAGGTGTATTTCTGTGTTAAAAGCGATGGTTTGTGGCATCATCAAGGAGAGGGTGTATATTTGGATGCGAGTGACGTCACCGAGACATTCGACACAGATCTGTGAGTACACTACCCATTTGTAAATTAAAAAGTTTAATTTCTTGGTGGGATTGCCAGATTTTACATCATTAGCAACAAGCATGGGAAAATATACAACTTGTTTACCTTTTTTCTTTAATACATGGACGGCAAAGTTTGTTCGTAATCGTATTTGAAAGTTATAAAAGTAAGTTACGAAAGCAACTTGATAACAGCTGTGAATGAATGTTCTAAATAAGAAAACAGGTTGTTGTTTTGATGTTATTCTTGGGCATTTGTTACTTTTGTATTATTATTATGATAATTGACATACGTAAAAATATACCTAAATTAATATTATCCTACTTTTAAAAGATAATCTCAAAACTGTGGAGGTGTCACGAAAAATAATTACCGGAGATTCAAAAATTGCATCTGGTAACCCAAAATTCGCGGCGAAAAATGGCTTAAAACAAATGGCGGCAATACAAAATTATTATTACGTAACTGCATTACCGAATTGTTGTAACTAGTTATTTCTGTCTTATCTTATCGTTATCAAGGCCCCATCCAACAGCAACATATCGAAATGATCGATTTAGATTACGATTGCTGTACGTATTTTTGTAAAATATCTAGACGGTCTTCGCTAAAGTTAAGCGACCGTCACCGCGGACGAGAATAGGATGGGTAGCCTTCTGCGAAATCGGGTCAGGCGGTGACGTCATTAAAATAGTTGTCAGTAATTTCACCATATGGCGGATTTGTCAGTACGACAAAAAGAGGTTGGATGAAAAAAAATAGCGCGTGCAGCACCGTTCACGTGATAGATTTACACATTTTGCCCGACCAGGGAATCGAACCCAGGATCCAACGCTCAGCAGTCGTGCTTGCGTCACGAAGCTAACGGGGCAGTCCTGACAGTACGGCAGCACTAAATCGATGTGCGAAAAATTGTGACCACGCAGTTCTATTAATCCGTCCATTTCTACACGGCCATAAGGGTTTTCCTTCGTTGCTAACTGGACATCAAATAGTAGATTGTTATACAAGGGTCTAAGATTACCCATTATATACGAGGTGGTTTTACTCCCGAGCTTTAGCGAGGGAGTGAATAGAAACCGAGTTATAATGGGTGTTTAGCGCCGTGTGTTACACTCTACTTTTCACTAAGTTTGCGAGAAAATAAAATAATCCAATACAATATTAAAAAGTTTACATTTTTTTTAAATTCTTCTGTAGCCGCAACGCAATGCATGCATTCTACCGAAGAGATCGCCGATTTTAGCTCCATTTTCAAAAATAAAATGTTCTTATTTTTTTATGGAACAGTAATAAGTCGAGTCTTTATTCATGATCATTCTATTTATGAATAAAGACGTTTTCGTTTTTGTAGGTTCGTTGGTAACAGACAAAAAATAAAGTTTTTCCCCTAGAGGAAAATATGCAATTTTATCCCCGCTCTGATACGCTACAATGACGGGACTTTTTGAGCAAGAGTAGTGAAAGATAAGTAATCCGTTCACACCTATTAACACGAAATTACCTCTTCAATCAGGATATTTAGACTGGGTAACATTGATCGTGGCCACAAGGTAAATTCGCGGTAATTCCATTTTATGATTATTTTTATAATTGAGCTATGCTTACCGCGTTCGGTCGGTCATTGGATGGGTGACCATTCATTACAGTCGAGGCCCCTCCGTGCCGCTTTGGTCCCGGCTGTCATTCGTAGATCTTTGACAGGCGTTACGAGTAGTCAGAAGCCCAAAAGGGTGACAACCAGTCTTACCAAGGGGATATCGTCTGCCCAGTTCGCTCCATGTAAAATACTGGTATTCAGCTGCATTTGGTTAGACTGGAAGCCAACCCCAACTCAGTTGGGAACAGGCTAGGCAGATTGATTGCTTTTTAGGGTTCCGTACCCAAAGGGTAAAAACGGGACCCTATTACTAAGACTTCGCTGTCTGTCCGTCCGTCTGTCTGCCACCAGGCTGTATCTTAAGAACCGCGATAGCTAGACAATTGAAATTTTCACAAATTATGTAGGTATTTCTGTTGCCACTATAACATCAAATACTAAAAACAAAATAAAATTAATATTTAAGGGGGGCTCCCATACAGCAGACATGATATTTTTGCCGTTTTTATAGGTAATGGTACGGAACCTTTCGTGCGCGAGTCCCGAGTCGCAGTTGACCAGTTTTTATTTTATCATGCAACGAAAAGTTAGTAGGTAGCTACCTACTTTATCGCCCGAGTGACGCCCCTCCAAAAGCGGGAGGCGATGCGTAATGGGTAACGCAGTGTACTTGATATGCAAGGAGGTTGCCGACCTTTCGCTAACAATTTTGTTTTGACAATCGACTGCGAGTCAATATAGCTCTTACGTAACCTTACGTTAACGAAAAGCATTAAATCAATAACGTTTTTACAAAGTCCAAAATTGGACACATCATTTTCATTTAGCTGAAAGTCGTCCACTGCTGGAAATAGACCTCTCCCCGGCATCGTTACAAAGTTCTGGCCCCTGCTTTCTGCGTCCAGCTGCTTTGGCACGGGCATCACCAGATCTTAAGTCCACCTTTTGGGACTACTATTTGATACGAGAGCGTTAATTCAATGTTTGTGTTTCCAATTGTGTTGTCCCAAATAACCACCCAAACGGCGCCGTTACAATAATTCCTACACAAAAATGGATGGCGTCATTATAAGTGAGACTTTGGTCATCATTTCCATGTAGATTACTTAAATACATACCCGAACAAAAATGAAACTGTAGGAGTTGTTAAATTCCTTATTTAACAATAGCACTGAAATCGTGTCATCTGAAAATTATCGCCCACCAAAAGTTTTACATGTAACATTATTTTTACATCTCAAAACGTTATCTTCTAACGAGACCATAACGTTTAGAGGTGTTTGACTTTTTCTAGAGCATGGAAGACGTTCTTAGCTCTAGAAAAAGATACCAATTCTCTTAGTTAGGCGTTACACTAACAAATCTGCGCGAATAGTTCAATCGAAGCTGCACGATTACTGACAAATGCGTGCACTGACTGGACAGGTCCACTCAATCTGTGTGGTTCTTTCCTCAAAAGAGCATTTCAGATACTAATCTGCATGGTCTTCGCATGACCTGACCAAGATTATGTCTGGACTTTAAAAGAGACTGTGACCTCTGAGTTTGTTTCGGCCTTTCTTCGCAGAGTAGTCAAATAGGAAACGCCGACCTTATCTAGTTTAAAAAAACATGATTGACGTTTAAAAGTGTTTGTACAAACCTACTTACAGAAATAAAATCATTTATCAAATATTCCATAACTGCCTCAGTCCTTGAACAGACGAAACACTCATTCATTTGTTTTAGTCTACCTGCGCTGACGCGTCTTTCGCCAATGCCGTCATGAAACGGTCGTCAGTGATGTCAATGCTAAACGATGACATAAGCAGAGGTTTTTTATGATACATGTGCGCAGACCATGACACAGAAAGAACCTAGCTTTTACTATCACGTGACTTGACGACTAGACTCAGTAATGTCTGAATAATATCTTTATATATATAAAAATTACGTGTCACGTTGTTTGTTCGCGATGGACTCGTAAACCACTGAACCGATTTTAAATTTGATTTGCACACCGTGTGCAATTTGATCCAACTTGAAAGATAGGATAGCTTACATCTTAATTTATAGTCGCAATATTATTTCATTGCAAATTATTTGTCTATTGTTTGACAGTCACAATTATCTGTTAGCTCCAAACGATTCTAACAGATGGCGATATCTGTTGGCTGGATTGAGTAAGTATTCAATAGATGGCGCTATGTTAAAAATACAAACGTTTCATATAAGCTACAATTTAATAAAGAGAAAAGATATGATTGTTTGTTTGTATTGAATAGGCTCCGAAACTCCTGAACCGATTTCAAAAATTCATTCACTGTTTGGAAGCTACACTATCTCCGCGTGACATAGGCTATATTATATTATGCTTTGCTACCCGGGCGAAGCCGGGGCGGGTCGCTAGTATATAATAAATAGTCTATGTTATATCGAGAACCTACTTAGGTAATAGGTATTGTGTTAATTATTTTCCTCGATCTCAAGCTTAATTAAAAATTGTTGCTTAAATGGTATGGTCATGTTGAGAGGATGAATGAAGGGCGACTAACAAAAGGTATTTACAAGGCAGATGTGAGTGGAAACGCCGGGAGGGGACGCCCTAGGAAGACATATAGTGACCTTAATGGTGATGTTCTTCAGAAAGGTCAGGTGCGTAGTACTCGCAACCAGCGTGCGTGTATGACCGTAAACGAGGCAAAAGGAGTATGTAAGGATCGTAGCAGGTGGCGTTCTGTAATTTCTGCCCAACCCCATTGGAAGAAGGCGTGAATTTATGATTTTTTTATATTTATGTTGCCTTGAGGCCACACCACACGCTAATTAAACGCCTTCATTTGCATACCGTAGTCTTCAAATCCTAATTTGATCCACAAAAGTTGAGTTTCTAGAAAGCCTTTTATGTGCAATTAAGGAAAATTCCAAATGACTTTGGCTGCAGTGTTTGTTTTCAGTTACATAACGTAGAGGGATCGTCAGAATAAAGGCTCAATTTGTTTTGGCGTTTTGGCGTTTCTTCTTGTTTAAAGGAATCGCTCTGCACAATCTTTAACCGAAATCAGCATAGATCGTAAGAAAACAAATATAAATTATCCCTAATACTGTCTGTGTATGAAGAAGGATTCCGTAGTAAGAAAACTCCATTTTGAAACCATTGTTTAAACTGCGTTTGGGGTAAAGGGAGATAGAAAAATCTTGTAAGTGAACTCCAAGATCTCCTACGACATTTTCTAACGAAAATGGAGTCTTGAAATACAACACACTCGAAGCTTTGGCAAGTCTATTAAATGACAGACGCAAATAGCACTCCAGTAGCAACTAATAAAAAAGAAATAAAATCGACTTCGAGCGGCAGAGGTCGTAAAGACAATTGGGAGATAAAAAATGAAGAAAACGACGTGTGATAATGAATTAAAATATTATATTGTGTTATTGACGGGATGTGGCTCTTCACATTTTTAATTATTTTTGATCCACGTTTGAAGGAAAAATAAATTGGAGATATGTGACGTCCACCAACCCGTAGTGGGCCCGCGTGGTGCACACTTTTCACATGCGGCTCGGCCAAGCGGTAAAATAATATGTTCGATTTTGCCGCCTTGCAAAGCCGAATCAAACAAATCTGTTGCACCTAGGGTTGCCAACTTTTTTATATCCAATATAATATTTTTGAAACCATTGCCTGTAAAAATAAAGAAGTTGAGGGAAAAAAAGTGTAGAAACGTTTAAAAAAATTACCTAGTTTTTGCTTCTGTGATCCTTTATTAACAGGTTATTATTTTATAAATTACTTAACTATTATTACACTCTAAATGAAGGTTACAAAATACCATTAATACAGCTTTTACGAGATTAATACTGGCCTTATTGCGCTTATTTCGCCATTTTGTATTGAAGTAAAAATATTGTAGTTTCGTCTACTATGTAGGTATATATTTTTTGAAATATAGTATTTAGGCCTCTAATATAGGAGGATACTATATTATTTAGAAGGTTTGGCAACCTAGTAGCACCCCTCACGGTAACGGCCAACTCCCTCTCACAGAGAGTAGGCCTGTGTCTTAACAGAGGGAACGTTAAGAGCGGCCAACCCGTCATATTTTTCATACAAACGCTCGGACGTGATTATGGCGTTGTAACACATCTTTCATGTAATTTTTTGAACTAATAGGTATCTTGTGCACTTTATCTAGGTTTCTATGCAAGCAAAAAAATCTTAATTTGTAGAAATAAATTTAGTATAAGCCACCAAAAATCTGCTTCTTTGCACAAATTTTGCCTGAACTTTGGCCGTTCATAATGTACTCATAAATAGTAAAAGTACAGAAAACATCTTCATAGAAACCTCGCACATCCTACTAGAGATTCTAAATAATAAACACATTTCCAAAAACTTGTAAAGCTTTTTCAAAAACACGTATTTCCTATAGCAAGTTTTGTCAAATCTCCGCGTGTCAATTTTCGTTCGAAGTTATCGCGTTCTCACTCTTGATTCTTTTTAAAAGATTGCCTTGGATGAAACAAGCTTTTCAATCATGATCGCGTTGACGATAGACGGACCTACAAAGGGCCCTTTTTAGACTAGTTATTAAATACTATAGATTTTGAGAAAATCGCGGAATATGTGGGTCGCATTTTGGTCAGTCAGCTTCGCTGTGAACCTGGCTGACAGGCTGATCCTTTTCACCTCAGCAAGAGAGCTATTCTGATACTCCTCGTGCCGAAACCACAACAAGAGAACATCCAGTTTGAAAGCAAAAGTAAATAAATCAAAACTGGTAAGGCTAGCATAATATTAATTGGTTGCCAAAATAAGACAGATAAACTAACGTCTACGGAGTATTAATAAACCACAATTATAAACAACCGATGACGTCTAACTCCTGATAACTTCATTATTGTAGCCCACGATACTCCAACAAATCCACTTATGCCTACTCCATCAACGTTGAAATCAATGCAATAGAATTTAATTTACGAGTAGAAGATACGAACACATACTAAATAGCTAAAGATTTTGTTTTTTTATGAGTACTGGTGAACGGAATATTGTTCCTTAGAGATTAAAGACACCTCCATACCCAAAGATCATTTTCCGTAGCTCAACTCCTGAGCGGACAAGCCAAAACTAACGTATTCTATGCGAACGAAATCGCGGCACAATCCATTGTAATAAAACATAAATATACAACATACCTAGGATTCATCCTAACTATATACTAACTAATATTATAAAAGCGAAAGTAAGTTTGTGTGTTACCTTTTCACGCCTAAATCACTGAACCGATCATCCTGAAATTTTGCATATATGTCAGGGGTACAGAAACGGACATAGGGTATCTTTCATCCCGAAAAAAAGTACTGTTCCTGATGGAAAAAACATTAACGTTCTTGTGTTAATAGATGGCGCCACGCGTTTTTCGAATCATGATTAAATTATATTATTATAGAAACTTTAGTAGTGTGTTAAGAGTTTTTAATTTTTTTGCTTAAGTACCTACCTATTACATTTCGTGAGTCTAGAGTGTCGATAGACCGGTTTTTCATTCTCCTAACTATAATTCCCTGAACAACCCGAATTTATTGTCAAATTCTAAATTAACGCGAGCGTAGCCGCAAGCAAAAGCTGGTTACCCATACAGTCTGGCTTGACTCTACAAGTATTAAGTATAAATGTGGATGGCTATAAGAGTAGGGGAAGACGAAAGAAACGATGGATGGACTGTGTGGAAGATGATATGGGTAGAAAGGGGCTGACTACCGAAATTACGACTAATAGAGGAGTAGGGAAGAAACAGACATGTTGCGCTGACCATAAGTAAATTGGGATAATTGCAGGAGAATGATGATGACGAACGAGATTGCGGCACAATCCATTTACATCCAACATACACAGCCACTTACGGATGATTTCCACCAAACGGCTCGCATCGCATCGGGTCGGAAAGGATACGAACGGATTCTGAGACAGCCGATCGCGTCCGGCAGGATGTCGACGCATACGATCGTCTCCGTACCATCGTTTGCGAACGTATCCGTTTCTGCGCCTAGTCAAATAGTTTCATTTCTGCTGTATTGACGTGTTCTAATTCGGATGAATGTGTGATCGGATACGACGACAGGCGAACGGAGCCGATCGCGCGTCGCATCATACTTTCGGCTACGATTGCGTGTTGAATGCTGTGTACACGATTTAATATCGTTTAAAGATTGTAAAATCCGTTCCGATCCGATGCAATGCGCGCCGTTTGGTGGAAATCATCCTTTAGGACTCATTACCCCTTCCCTTTTGGCTACACCATATCCTGCTATAAAGTACAGACTCATACATGTTCACCTTCTTTCAAATGAAACTAAAAAGTACATTGGTTCACCTTGTGGCTATTTTGGCATCCGTCTGGCATCCCGTCTGATCTATTGCCAAGAGTTATGATGTACTTGTGTGCGTGCGCTTAGAATTTTTCGTGGGAGAGTATTTTGAACTGGATTATCTTCACTATCTGACTTTTTCGTTGGAATCTGCGTCCAGTAAAAAGAGATATCGTGGCAGTGTTTTCAATGGAGTGACTGTTTTCGGAACTTTACAACTAATGTGCAGGACCGATTATTCTAATACGTATGTAAAACCGTTCAATTCTCGGTTCAATAATAAAATGCAATAAAAATGGTAATGGTAATTTTCGTATGCTGCACTGGTTGGCGTCATCACGTCAGCGCCGGCTATTGCTGAAAACCAGCGCTGGGGCTCTGTCTCGCATAGGGTCGTAGCATTATGTTGAGCGATTGCCGTTTTGCGTGAATGTGACGCATATTTTCCCCCAACTCGTTCTTTTATGTGTTTCTGTTTTTTCTTTGCGTCATGTTAACAGCAAATAAATTTATTTTCTTTCTTTCTTTTCTTTCTTACTACCCTATGGAGCAAAGAAGGCAAATTATGACTGGTAGGAGCAGAAAAAATGTGTCTGGTCTGTTTCTTCCTTAACAACGAATGTTTAGAAGAACCTTCTTATTGTACCTTCGAACGTACACGCACAACATGCTAAGGTAAGTAATCATATCTACGAAACATTTATCTGAAATATCCAAAATTATAACGGCTAAAAATTATCAAATCGCCGTTTTCTAGTCTGAAAAGAACTGGTGTCACTAGAAATTAAAAAACCCGCGATACAAAAAAGAACTGATGACCTTGAAACGGCTGAACCGATTTTGATAAAACAAGTTAAAGGACCACCGGTAGAAAACCTGCTTTCCAATAAAAAAAACCGCATCCAAATCGGTTCACCCGTTTAAGAGCTATGGTGCCACAGACAGACAGACAGGCACACACACATAGCGGTCAAAATTATAAAACCCCTCTTTTTGCGTCGGGGGTTAAACGAAATTTGGTAGTTCCTTCCGGAAAAACATTAGTCATCTGCCAAGTAAATATTGTTAGAAATTACACCCCTGAAACTATAAAACAGCGGGTAAAGATTGTTCGTGCGGATAAAGGCGCGGGCGACAGCGAGTCTAATATTAAAATACTAGCTGCCCGCGGCTTCGCCCGCGTGGATGTCGGAAATTATCCCACGGGAACGAGGTACCGGGACAAAAAGTAGCCTATGTCCTTCCCCAGGATGCCATCTTTCTCCTTGCCAAATTTTATCGAAATCCGTTCAGTGGTTTAGGCGTGAAAAGGTAACATACAGACAGAGTTTACTTTCGAATTTATAATATTAGTAAAGATGAGTAATCCAAACAGGAAGGTGTTGCACATTCCTGAGCAGTGTCTTGTTACGTAAACGGAGTATTCTCCAACATGGAATTTTCTTCCTCGATTAAATATCGAATAACAATGGAAACAAAGTGCACCTGCGTGGCTTAGTAACAGCCGCGGGTCGATCGATCAAGGTTAAGGTACGCTTGCCACGGTCAAGCCGTGGATGGGTGAA
The DNA here is from genome assembly GCA_917490735.1 of Dryobotodes eremita. Classification (NCBI taxonomy): domain Eukaryota; kingdom Metazoa; phylum Arthropoda; class Insecta; order Lepidoptera; family Noctuidae; genus Dryobotodes; species Dryobotodes eremita. The sequence continues at coordinate 10,077,971 of OU823269.1, read as the reverse complement.
CATAAATTCAATACCGAGACTTCCCAGTTTCGAAAAATATGGTAGGCTTTGGCAGTCGTTACGGGTAGTCAGAAGCCCGAAAGTCTGACCACCAGTCTTACAAGGGGTATCGTGTCACCCAGTAATTGGGGGGTCTACTCTCTGAGCACGAAATTCGTAGTTTCGGCCGACATTACGGGCGTTTCCTACGCCGTATCAATGTATTTTTTTTTTGTTTTGGTGGGAAACCTTCAAAAGACACCCGACCTCTTGGGAGGAAGGTCGGGGAGTGGGATTTTTACCTCACTAAAACCACCCCGGTGATCACCATCAGCACATAGAGGGGATCCCGGTTCCTCTTAAAATACCAATTTCGGAACCCCCCCCTGTGCAACGCCTGTATAGCACATCCCTGGGGAGACTGTAAAGGGGCCTCCCCTGAGCATCGCTATGCACGGCAGCACGTGACCACTGTGCCACCGTCTTCTCTGGGGCCACTCGGTGGGCGGACAGAGTCTCCACTCTGTGCGCCTGCGACCCCAAAGGTCCACCTACCTTGATTGGTAAGCAGGTTTCACGCTACGCCGTATCACATACGGACAAAGATTAGTTTGGGGCCCGACCTAAGGATGAATGACACCACGATGTGACAGTTGCCCCTACTGCCCATGTGTTTTTACCTGTCCGAAAAAGTTAAATAATCGGGTGTAGGATTCACTCCAAAGTTACAAACTACTTTTGGACGGGCTCGTATCTTCGTTGACTGACTAAGGGAGAAGGTGGGAAGTCATCAAATGAACTCTCCCGCTCTGGGCGGAGCGGAAGACCGTGTCAGACTCTTACTGACTAAAACCCACCCGTGTTCCTTCAGTTGCCTGTGTTTGTACAAACCTACTTACAGAAATAAAATCATTTATCACTGTAGGCTTTACGTAAGGACCAGGCCCGGGTCGACGGTGCTGTTCATGTTTTGGAACATAGATACTGTTGATCCTCAAAGAGATGTCAGCATAATCGACGGGGTCCGATAGGGCCGATGCCTGCCGGGGTTGCGGATTGTTCGAAAGAGTTACCGTGGCCCTTTCGCACAGGCAACTGAAGGAACACGGATGAGTTTTAGTCAGTAAGAGTCTGACACGCCCTTCCGCTCCGCCCAGAACGGGAGAGGTCATTAGAAAATAAGCAGTAGGCTAGGGGTGCATTAAAAGTAGCCTGCGAGAGTGGATATTTAATGTACGTCCGGAGAATCGTGGGCATCGTGGCCAGTCAACTCTGCTCCCTTATTGTTGACTAGCTGATATTTGAACCACAGCATACAAGAAGAGCAAGAAGATGGAGTTGAGCTACACTCAAATAGCTCGTCCCGATACGAGAGACGAAAGATTCAGGAGAAGCTGCGCCAGTAAACTATCATATTTCGATTACCAATCCGGTGCGTTAGCATTATGCTAATAGTCCTGAACTCCTGGCTGTAGACCCTTCTGTCTACGTACGTTTTATTAGGAGCCCTAAGTACAACGTACCTATATATTTAATAACATAGTGATGATTGTATCCATTTTAACGCCATCTCAATACCTCATTATACAATTTAAATTGGTGTAGCGGTCCGGTGGCTTGGTTGCGCAACCAAGCAACCAATGGTCGCAGGGTTCAACACCCTAATATTGGCTATTGTTGTTACTACTCATCGTAACTACTAAAATAGTTTGGTTACACGTGCAGCTTCTAAAGATTTGGTAGTTTGATGGAGATTCTGCAAGCTGGAGATGTCTAACTATAGGGGGTTGTGTTAATTATTTCTATCAAACCATGTCCCATATGTTGGGAGTGTCCATACACCCGCACTTCTGAGGATCTAAAACAATACGTCACTACCAAAACTCACCACCCCCTATCACTTTCCACCACCCCCCACCAGTTCCCACCACCCACCTACTGGGCGCAACTCATCTGACATAATAAAATATTTTAAGTTATGCCATCGACTCGAAAAGAACAAAGAAGAATACATTTCTATCGAGTGACAGTAACAAAATATCTACAAATTACATGTAAAATACAGACAGGCAGTCACCAGATTGAGTCGAGTGTTATTTTATGTAAATTTTGGCATGAAACACGAAAAGAAAAATAATAAGATACTGATCCAGCTACCCATCAGCGCTGGGGCTCTGTCTCGCATGGGGTCGTAGCATTATGCTGAGCGATTGCCGTTTTGCGTGAATGTGCCGTATATTTTCCCCCAACTCGTTCTTTTTTGTGTTTGTGTGTTTTTTCTTTGCGTCATGTTTATCGTAAATAAATGTATTTTCTTTCTTTCTTTCTTTCTTGATCAGCACTTCAGGGCAAAAATGAACTGCTATGCGAGATTAAAATCTATGAAAATCGATGGTAATTTGCTTACAGTGGCTTTCAATACATTAGTTAAAAACTCAATTCAGTCAATATTATTTGTAGCGACATAAAAAAGTACTTATCATACAATGTTCCGGATATCGCCTACGGTTTTACGTAATAAGCACTAATAATAGGGTCTAGTGTTGGACAGATTGATTTCGGTTTGCCGAAACCGATATTTCGGCTTTTGTTCAAGGCCGAAACTGGCTCCGTCGTTAAGCGTGACTCTTGTCTCTTCAACTGACCCGGCAACATGTCAACTGTCGTGTTGTCTTAGATAAGACAGTAGATTGATTAAAAGTATTAGTCATATAAAATTTAATGATAACGGTAGTAGACAATGCCGGGTTTATGACTACGTAGTTAGTTTTTTTCTTACATAGCTCTGTTTCACTGAGGTGAGGTTTATTAATTTATTTTATAATTTAAAAAAAATTACAATGTTTCGTAATAAGTTGGTTCTTAATTTTAAAAATTAAACGTCAGATGGTCTTAAAATCCTACTAATATTATACCTAAATGTGAAAGTTTGTGAGGATGGATGTTTGTTACTCTTTCACGCAAAATCTACTGAACGGATTTGGATGGAATTTGGAACACAGATAGTTTATAGCCTGGATTAACACGTAGGATACTTTTTATCTCGGTAGTACGTTCCCGTGGGACTATTTCCGACAACCACGTGGGCGAAGCGGTGGCCAAAAGCTAGTTAACCATAAATCGAAAATGAATCGCAAACAATACCTATGTTATGACATAATTTCCAATACCAATATCTTAATCCCTCTAAATTCGGCGTTCGATAAGCCGAAACCGAAACCACAGCACAACACAACTTGTCAAACGTCCTTTTGTTCAGCAAAACAGAATACTGTAATGTACGAACAATGAAACATTAAGCGTTTACAGGAATTCAACATGTTGAAAACAAGTCGTCGGAAAATTATTATATTTTATGGCTAGTGTTGAAAGAAATATGGATAAATGTTTGCTTGTGGAAAATCTCACGATTGGCTTTGAAATATTAGTCAAACTCAGCATTTATTCCTATTAAATCAATTACAGGCACTTTTGAATTGTCGAGGGGTCGGTACTGATCGAACCCTTGACGCTTTGACGCACAAGAAAGAAACTGCTGCAAAGCACGATACGGCTTACGAAAGAGACTGTCGCAAAGGTATGAGTGACGGAGACGATGATCTATAAAGCAAAACTTTTTCTGAAACCCCATGTGCCATAAACTCGAACTCAAACTCATAGAATTTATTTCAAACTAGCTTTTGCACGCGGCTTCGCCCACGTGGATGTCGGAAATTATCCCACGGGAACGTTCTACCGGGATAAAAAGTATCCTACGTGTTAATCCAGGTTCCAAATCCGTTCAGTAGTTTTGCGTTAAAGAGTAACAAACACCCATCCACCCTCACAAAATTTCACATTTATAATATTAGTAGGTTAAACCAATTACAGGCACTTTTGAATGGTCAAGGGGTCGGTCAGTCAGAAAGGTGAATCTAGTTGCCCATTCCAAAGCGTAGTAGGTTCCTATGGAGAAGAACGGGCAAGAAACTCCATGGCCACACTTATAAAATCAAAATATTGGTTACATCACTCATGTTGAAATTATAAATTATAAAAGAGCTTAAGCCACGGGATTAACAGGGCCCCAATTCACTATGACCACTTAACGATTCCTTACTTCGAAACCACGTCAATTCCTTATCTAACCACGATATCTGCTAATAACGTATTCTCTATGATACAATAAACGAAACCGTTTCTACAAGACACGATATTGACGTGGTAAGATTACGCGGGGAATAATAATTACCGTACAGAATTGGGGCCCTGGGTTCTGGAGGTCAGATAGGCAGTCGCTTCATGTAAAATACTGGTATTCAGCTGCACCGGGTTAGACTGGAAGCCAACTCCAACATAGTTGAGAAAAGGTTAGGCATATGATGAGTCAGACAAACAATTAGTATATATAGTCAATCTTGTGTTTGGCGTTTGTTTATGTTTTGTACGTCCGTTTGCCACTCGTCAAAGGCCTCCTCCAACCTTCTCAGTCATCAGACAAGTCGCTGCAACAACATGGGGCAGAGTGACCAGACAGATACATATGGCATAGTAGTAGTCAAGTAAAAAATACTCGTGAGCAACAATTCAATTTGCTGAATCAATTTGTCAATTGGTAGGACGGTTCAACGTTCAACATGTTGAAAGGGGGCCTCAACAAGCCTTAGTACGATGACGCGACGTACTATAGCGTTAAATAGATTTATATTTACAAGCCCTAGATACGAACACTGTGTCTAAATGCATCTTCTGTGTTAGACCACGCAACAGACAGAAAAGAGAAATAGGTTTTTCTCAAACATGGTTGGAAATTCGAGCATTATTTTGACAACCTTCCTTCGATATAAATTGAAAATGCTGTACTGGTCAAATACATGCGAGCAGCGGCCGGCAATGTTAGTATGAACATCCATATCTATCGTGTTTAGCGGCCAAATAAATTACTATAAAAACTCGTATCTGTCGTGTAATTTCAAAATAACGATCTTTTTACTTCGACTGAGAGGAGTGAGTACTTTAATGAATGAGAATGAATGAGTAGGTACTTTAGGTTATCCTTAACTCATATATCATCATAATTAGCCTATAATGATCCCACTGCTGGGACGCAGGCCTCCTCGCTGTAAGAGGGAGTGGTCCATAATCATCCACACGGGCACAGTGCGGGTTGGTAGATGCCACATGTCTTCGAATTTTTGGTTCTAGGACATACCGGTTTCCTCACGATGTTTTCCTTCACCGTTTTGAGAGCAGTGGTGATTAAATTATTTACACAAAGTAAAGCGCCTGTCTGGGTTAGAACTTAGAACCCGGGATCTACAAGTCATAAGTCGGGGCGGTTACCAGTGAGCCACCGCTGCTCATAACTCGTATATAGTTTAACTAAATGACGTCAAAAAGTAGAAGGTTTTTTTTGTATGGTCTTGTATCCGGAATTTGTCAATCAATTTGGATAATTATTCTCTTGTAGCTAAAGACAATTTGGTTATAAAACAGTAGCCATCCTCCGTTAGGATCTCCATGAACTGTTAAACTTACATACATAATATCACGCCTGTAACCCCAGAATGGTTAGGCAGAGGTGTAGCTATAGTACATTCACATTTCCCCAGTTATGTTTAAGTCCCTTATAAAAGGGGGCGAGCTTATTGCCATCAACTGGGCACAAATCCAGACTCCGGCCTGCTTCTGTGTTTTTTTTTATGGAAGAACCCAATAAGACTGCCCATGCCAAAAACGCGAATTTCGCAAATTGAACCCAGGAGCTCATGCAAAGACAATTTGGTTTAAAAAACCAGTACGTCCTCCATTAAGATCTCCATGAACTGTTAAAGTTGAAATTGCAATATTCAAAACAAGGAATATTCACCATTCTGATAGGTTGGTGATATTAGAGATTATAGTTTTTTTTTTATCACCAACTCTGACTGAAGGTCTGCGGTCGCCCCTGCCTGCTGAGAATCACAATTTCTTATTCATTCGTTCTCACACTTCTCACTCACAGCAAGGACCAATGGGTAGAGACAAGGACGTCTTTCCTTCGCCACCGACTCATCTAGCTAGGGCTGGCAACTTTTTAATATCAATTTTAGTATTTTCGGAGCCATTGCCTGTAAAAATATAGTAAATGGCGAAAAACTAATAAAAATATTGTAGGTATGTTTAAAAAAAAAATTGCATGGTTCTTGCTACTTTGAACCTTTATTAACGGCTTTTTTTAATGTCTCATAACTATTATTGAACTCTAAAAATAAATTATGGTTACAAAATACCTTTATTTCGCCTTTTACGTGATTAATACTGGTCCTATGCGCATTAGGGCCAGCATCTCGCCATTTTGTATTTTTATTCATCACTGAAAATATGCGCTCAGTAAAAGTATAGAGAACCAAGTACATAGCCCAAAGACTATGCAAGCTGAAGTGGCAATGGGCTGGTCACATCTCCCGCAGAACCGACAATCGTTGGGGAAAACGAATTCTAGAGTGGAGACCGCGTTTAGGCAAACGTAGTGTGGGACGCCCGCCGGCCAGGTGGAGTGACGACTTGCGAAAGGCGGCTGGCAGAGACTGTATGAGGAGAGCCGAGGATCGGGATCAGTGGCGTTCACTAGGAGAGGCCTACGTCCAGCAGTGGACGAATATAGGCTGATGGTGATGATGATGAAAAGTATTGCATTGTATTGTTTTGTTATAGTGTTGTCGTGTTGCTGTAGTATTTTCTTTCTTTCTAAATTGCTGGTATAGAAAGAAGAAATGATACAATTTTGAAAATATAAGAAAAGACAGAATCACTGAGCAACACTTGTTGCCATCTTTCAGCAGTAAATTTTGAGACACTAAAAAGAAAAACAAAAAATCTGTTAATTAAAACTGATACCATTACGTTCGGTATCGTTCGTCTGATACTGTTTTTTTTTTTTTTATTGTACTAATTTATATCTGAATACAATTTTCAACAACACATAACGGGTGGGTTTCGGTTTACACTTATTTTAATACAATAATGTTATTTCAATTTTCATCGAAAATATTATTGTAGTTTCACCTTATTTAGGCCCTTAATATAGTAGGATACTATATTATATAGTAGGGCTGGCAACCCTAAGCTCAACAATAGCCAGATCCAAAATGTGATAATTAGTTACCTAATAAATTCACTGACTATGTTCGACGCCTGTATTAGGTAGGATAGCGGAATGTCCTGAAACGTTTTATAAATTAAAACTAATTATAAACACGACCTCTTGATAAACAACAGCAGTTTAGAATAAGAAATAAAAAACCCTTTACAAATGAATTTAAACTTTATTTCTATCAAACAAAGTCTATTATCAATTCTACCTGAACAACCACTCGCATAGACCGTGTCGACGCATGCGAAAAGCAAGTTCTAAATTTAAACGTTCAACAGTCAATGTTCTCATAACGTTTGAAGCTTTTGAAGGGGATGGACGTATGTAAACATTGTAAGAGTTTACAATAAATCAAGTTTTATAGTGTTTATCGGTGGCTGCAGGCCTGCAGTGCTTGTAACCTTGGGTATCTGGTTTTAGTCGCAACATAAGATATTAACATATTGAAGCGCATCAAACGCGATGCAATAACATTGTACAGACAGCAATGCTAGCATATGAATATTTTGGAATATTCATATCAAAATTAAATATCTGGCGAAATGTACGTCTGAATTTACACTTCTGCCTTTTCTGACCAGAAATATGTTTTTTTTTATATCATTTTTTTATATTATTAATTTAATTATACTTTTGTCACAGACTGGCTGTGCCAAAGCAGCAATCGTCCCGTCAAATAATAAATAGTTTTCCTTTCATAAAGCAAATAATATAATTACCACTTCTGACAGAACTCACATAGTAACGCCACGCCATTTTCGTCATATTAAAATTATTCTCATACCTATTGTTTTAGCTAACCGACCAAACATTGACATTAAAATTCCGTAAGCATTCTTGTGCATACTAGATTTCCTCACGTGCAGAATGAGTTAATGTTTTAAAATACATAATTCGCTAGTGCCTACCAAGAGTTGGACAATGATTAAGGAAAACGGAGTGTTTTTTTGAGATAGGTTTGCTCTTGACTCTAGGTGTAACAAATAATACTTCTCACTTCAATAAATTCAGACTCGAAGCACTTATTGCAATTAAACCATTTACGGGCACTTTTTACTGCTGCCGCACACTCGTCGAGTGGTACGGGAAGTAGCGAGGAACGGAGGAAGAGACAGGTTGGCCATGTTACTTGTCATGCCGTACGTTATGCTCCTCGGCGTTGGTTTGATAGCGCGAGTCAAAGGATCGGCAATACGAGCGCTAGTGACCGGTCACATAATCGCGCGGAAGGAGACGACGACGTCTTTTTATGACATTTAAATAATTTGCTATGTGCACGCTGCCACAGTTTCGACGTCCATTGTATTGAAAAGGTGAGCAACGTAGTGCGGAGCGTCGCGATTAATTGCGCGATTAGAGAAATTTGTGGGCAGAGAGGGCAACATCGCGGCAGCGCGAGGTGCAAAGTGTGGAAGCGATATTTGAATCTTCAAGGAGTTGATCAGTCATAAACAAACAAGCTAGTTGCCCATTCCAAAGCATAGCAGGTTCCTATGGAGAAGAACAGGCAAGACACAGCCTACTGGAGTCCACACTGGGACATAGAACTCAGGCCTTAACACATGCAGAACACTTTGTTATTGATAGCAACTTATTTATTCTAGCATTTTTAGTATTAGAGAATTTTTCATTTACTTTAGCATGCACCGCAAACGACCGCTTAATGTCTCCACAGTCCGCAACGAGGTCGTCAGTCTGTCACTGTGGTCCTGTGGATGCTAGATGTACTATTTTTTAGTTCACAGACTGTCAAGTCCCACGCATTGCCACAGACGCGTCTAAGCCATCACAGAATCATCGCGCGTCTAGACGCAAGCTAGTAATAATCACGTGCCACGAACAGCCATCTTTGCATCTCCGAATTTAAGAGCTTATAAATCTAAATATCGGTCACATATTAATAGATTGAGATATTGCCATCAGTTGCCAAGTGGTTGTCGTTTGACGTCAAAACGACCATTCATGATGTAGCAGTATCATAGATAAATGTTTTGTGCCAATTTTTTTGAGGTTATTACGTCAGCGCACAGTTTTTTGTTTTCACTTTCGATGTATTTGCTAGTACGTTGTGCCTTTCGTCATTTGTTTCGCAAAAGCCGTTCGTGTTTTGGCCTTCTCTCCAATTTGGTAGATATTTCGGCCACTGACCGAAAGTATAGTGCTCTGGCAAAAAAAAAAAAAACTATGCTACTTTTGTATACCTTTGGATCTAGTTGTCCCAAAGTAAATCATTTTGAAATTTGAAAAATACTGTTTACTTATTTATATGTTGACGATATGGCTAGAAACGGGACTCGAAGCGTCCGGTAGTTCTTAACAGGACTGTATACTCACTTACTTCGGACTTCGGTCAATTTCGACCAGTACTTCGTCGAAGCAACTTCGCGATTAGTGAAGTGCAGGTTTTAGACGCAGAAGGAAAAGCTCGTGAGGAAATCTCAACTTGATGGTCTGAAATCGCTAACACATAGCGAGCAAGCGTGTTTATTAATACTCGTTCATTCTCTATAGATTATACGAAAAGATCCTTGTTCTGCAACAGGACAATTACAGGCTTATTGTTAAGCAATAAGTATGAATAAATAACAACTGAACCAATTTATAAGCATGACGAATGGATGACTCAGAACGTTTCCAATTTTCAACAGATTCGCTCTCGCGCCATATGAGAAGAATGAGCTATAATGTGGTTAGATTAGTCACGTATCTGTTTCTGGTAAATGATTTAACGATACTGTTTGTCTATGAACTAAGTTCTGAAAATACAAATCAATATTCTCTCCTAGTATTAACAAGAGAGAATCTTGATGACTTTTGCTTCCGCAGCCCTTAGGGCCTAGATAAGTGGCACTTAAAAAGGCGTTTCGTATTTTTTACGAACGAGTATCATCAGGATTTACTTAAGCTACTGAAAAGCTCATGTCGATCCAATTGATTAATACATTTTTAACTGACATCAAAAATGAAGGAGATTCTCAATTCGTCTCTGTTTTTTTTTTTTTGTATCTTTGTTACGGAATATCTCCGGCAATAATTGTGGATCGATTTCGAAAATTCTTTTTTTTTTTTTATAGATAGGGTATGCCTCAGGGGTGGTCCAATATAAATTTTATTAACTTTGCTTCGGTAGTTTTTCAATGAACTTCAATAATACGTATTTTTTTCACTTAGTATATATTGATGATATTATGATAACTTCCTGTCACTGTTATTAACATATCAAGCAGTGGTATACGAATTTGTGTGGGGTAGGTACCACAACAAAAAAGTGAAAAATAAAAACTAAAAAAAAAAAACGATTTTTCACTTTATAGTGTATTTTTTGGAAGTTGGTGGTTTTTGTTTTTGGTAAAAACGTTTTTATTGACTACCTACCATCATCTTTATCGCTAATAGAATGTCACTTTGTCTATGCCCTCTTGTCATATGAGTTTGCTGTTTCATGTGACATCACTTTTGGAAATGAGTCCTTTAAACCGACTGTAGAAAGTTTTCTTCTATGCATGTAGACTATGCTATGATTTTGGCGAAAGTTAAGACTATTTAAGCGATAAGAGTCGGTCCCAGATGTTTTTCATTTATCTTCGTTAGTTCCTTACTGATAGTCAGAAGCTTGAAAGTCCGACGACCAGTCTTACCAAGGTATATCGTGCAGGAACTGAGTTGTTGTGGAGATCAAATAGGCAGTCGCTCCATGTAAAACATTGGTATTCAGCTGCATCTGGTTGGACTGGAAGCTGACCCCAGCATAGTTGGGAAAACGCTAGGCAGATGATGAAGTATAACAGAAGAAAGAATCGTGCATGTCATTCACATACATTTTAACCCAATCTTAATTACATTCACTCGCTGTGTGAACTGTCGCAAAGCCGACGTCGATTATTCGGATTAAAATGCTTGTCCTTCTGTGAATGATAATAAGTGATAAACATTTTTTAAGCTATTGCATAGCTTTTATCGCGGGCTTTGAGCGCGGCGACCGAATCAAGAAATTCCGTAACGAAAATAAAACCTAACACCCCCCACTCCGCCTACCATGTAGCTCGGCCGAGCGTTCGCTTAACGTGTATGTATATGGTACGACTGTACTTAAATTAATATCAAAGAAAAAAAAATACTGCATAAATAAAAAATTAATAAATAATTATAATTGCATAAGTTGATAAAAAATGCTATGCAATAGCTTTACCGCGGCAGTCCCCGAGTGCCACACGTGTTTTTTTTTTTTGTTATCACTATCACTGATGATGACTATCAAAATGATGGATGGAGTAATCAGATTTTATATGATAAGTCAATCATTGCTATTAAAAGAAATAATCTCTAAATGAGCTACGATATTAAATCATTAAGCATCGCTAATGACTTAATGAGACACAATTGATTTTCTATTGTTTTAAGGCCCTCTAGCGGGCCACCTCTTTTCTTTTTTGGCTGGGGAATCATCAAATGACCTCTCCCACTCTGGGCGGAGCGGAAGGGCGTGTCAGACTCTTACTGACTAAAACCCGCCCGCGTTCCTTCAGTTGCCTGTGCGCCAGAGCCACGGTAACTCTTTCGAACAATCCGCGACCCCGGCAGGCATTGGTCCTATCGGACCCCGTCAATGGTGCTGACATCTCTTTGAGGCGCGCGTGGAACACGATGCGCCGTCGACCCGGGCCTGGTCCTTACCGGATGGCGAGCTGCCCATTGCTCGCCGTCCACAAGACCTACCGGGCCACCTGGGGCCTGACTAATAAAAGATGGTACATAAAACATTAATGCCCATAACCTACATTAATCAAACCATTGGTCACCTAGTAACTGGGTTGTGGAGATCAGATAGGCAGTCGCTCCATGTAAAATACTGGTATTGAGCTGCAGCCGGACTGGATGCCGATCCCAACGTAGTTGGGAAAAAGGCTAGGCTGATAATGAAAGTATAGCGGCATCTACAACGCCACATGCGAGCTACGCGTCACACTGACGTCACGCAAAATCCTGCATCGCGCAAGCAGAGTTTACCGCGCATCTAGCATATACAACGTCCCGACGACAATCGTCGGGCGCGTTGCCCACCAGACACGACACCCGTCGGTTCGGAGTATCCTCCCTTTTCCATAGAGTATGAGTGAGCTTTACACCCTGTTCCTCATACCTCTATAAAAGCATTGGTCAAATACGACACAACTTTTGATAGAGGATAAAGAAGTCGACTGTCTTGTTGGTCTAGCGGTCGCAAGCGTGAGACCCCGGGTAGGAAAAAGTGTTTTTGGAGTTATCTATAGAGCAATTCTCGTGGATTCTAGAATTTTTCCCGGTTACGGGCTATGGGCTCACCCCCTAACATAGAACTTATAACATAACATAGGAGGGATGTGGTTTTGCTCTCACCTCGAGTATGTTATATAGTACAATTTCTTCCTATGGTTACAGATATTCCTCAGTAACAGCCCGGAGTTTGTATTTGTGTCCGATTGATGGCAATAGTCTCGCTCACCTTACAATTTACATGGGCATTAAACATATCTGGCGAAACGTGGGTCTACTATAGGTGCATCTCTGGCTAACCTTTTGGGGATACAGGCGTGATGTTAAGATGTTATGTGGTTACAGACAGTATCTCCAGAACAGCATCAAATTTGTTAAGAAACAAGAAGACGACCATTCGCCTTCTCTAATGGGGGCTATCGTTTTTGTGCTCACCAGTTGGCGCCACTGTCGAGTAGGGTCCTGTTGCAGTACTTTTATTTGATGTTTTGGATATGTTTAAGTACCCATTCATATTATGTTTATTTTATTACATTTTAAAACTTCAAATGAATATTTAGATTATAATGTTTCTAAAATTGGCAAGCATGAAGCAGACAAATCTTATTCTTCCTTCAAGTGCTGCAAAATTAGATCCTAACTTTTTACTTAAATCTTAAGCCATAATTAATCAGGAATGGTACAACCATTACAACATTTATGAATCATTCGTTAAAATCCGTGATAAAAATCCCGCAAACAGTGAACGTTCACTACATATTTTGACATCTAGAGACCTTACTCTACACTAGCACCTCTAGCGGCGAACTCAGGCGCGGTAGCCCTCGTTGAGATGATTATCGTTACCATACGGTTTTATTGAGGACAATGTACCTTGTAAAATGTTGGTCAAAACAATGACGTCACTGGCTGAATATTTTGGCAACCTAAGCCAGAGACATGAAACATTGTAGATTCAGCTAGCGTAGACTTCAATGGAAGATTGTCGTAGCTATAAATAAAAGTCATTAATTTTAAATCATGGTGCTAGCCAGACAAATAACGTTGCGCTTCTGGAATAGCGTTTTTTCTGTTTTACTTTGGAAAGTGAAGAAACTCAACTCAAACTTAAAGCATTTATTTCAATTAAACTAATTACAGGCACTTTTGAATTGTCAAGGGATCGGTACGGTCAGAAAGATGAAGCTAGTTGCCCATTCCAAAGCGTAGTTCCTATGGAGAAGAACGGGAAAGAAACTCCATGGACACTATTTTTAATCAAACTTTAAACTTGGGATAAAGGGTAGAAGGATACTTGTACGTATAACTTCATTATAAATCATCACAAACATGGTAAAGAAAACATCGTGAGGAATTGTTATGACTGTGGTCGTAGCTGTTTCGCTCGCGTGGACTAATATTTACCAGAATTTAGACATAACATGACATTCTCATGATTATTATTAATGATTTCGCAGTTAAACTCACAAATCATTACGAATAGATAAAGAGACGCTGCATTTCCTATCACTGAAGAATGTTAACAGTACGCAATGAGCAAATTCAAAAGTCATTTATCGAAATGAAACTGAGAATCGGCACTTTTTGAACGTCAGAATTACATAGGACAGACCCCATAACCCCCGTCCTTTACCACTTCTTAGTGCTTTAGCTGAGAAGAAGTAGCGCAACAAACTCCCAGCAGCACACCTGTCTGTGTAGTTAAGTAATTATCAACCAAAACAAAGAAACACTAAACATTATTTGCTATATTATATGTCAGCTAAGACACGCCAATATACCAACAAAAACGTTAAAAACTATACTCAAGCAGAAATAAAAACGAAAATAAAAGCTTCTAGCACAATAATTGCGTAACACACTATCTATCACAAACTGAATCATTTTGAAGCCAATTACTAATCCATTGCTACATATTTTTGAAATAAAATCTGATCAACAACGTAAATAACGCAATGAATGTTGTTGAACTGTCAAAATTAAAGCTATTCCTACTGATAGTGTGTTACGCAATTACCCCGCAGGCATAAAGGGCGTGCCCGCTTATATATGCAACTTAGAAGTAACTGAAAGTCACAAATTTTATCATTTGTGACTTCCAGTTACATCTAATCTGCGTAGCATTTTTCAAACTATGTTGGGTCGGCTTCCAGTGTAACCGGATGCAGCTGAATACCATTATTTTACATGGAGCGACTGCCTTCCGCAACCCAGATACGGGGTAACTTTATACCCCTTGGTAAGACTGGACCATCGTAGTAAAATCAATTAAGCAGGTTTGATGATCAATACACGTTCCTGCATGGAAGAGGCCTTTGCCCTGCAGTCTGCAGTGCAATAAGCGACAACTAAATAGACGCTGTTGCTACAAGCGATTAGAACTCACTGAAGTTTGTCTTAATCACATGAGTCATCAAAACAAACGAATGATAACGATGTCATATCGCTGCTGTCAGTTTGTTCAACGATCTCCGACAATTATGGCACGTTTTATGGATGCTGCTTACAATGTATGAGGATATTTTTAAGTGAAGATGAGCAGGGAATGTGGGAATTTAGTACTGTAGTAGTTGCGGTTCCTGTCGAAATTCCTGGAAAGTGCTACCGCAGCGTGTGAGACAGGACACCTGACAAGGCGTAGTGAAGATGGATGTAATTGAGTGGCGTTAAAGAACTGGAGGGAAGAGTGTTTGTCGTCAGGCGCACGACATTTTTAACCGACTTCAAAAAAAGGAGGAAGTTCTAAATCGACTGTTTTTTTTTTAAATATGTGTTACCGGTGAACCTTTTTTTAGGTGAATCGATTTTGATAAAAAGAAATTGAGAGCTGGCGCTTCTCACGTGGTCCCATATAGATCAAGATCTGACCAGTAGTTTTTGAGTTATCCTTAATAATCCGTATTTTTTCCACTTAGTATAAATATTGATGATGTTTTAATAACATGCTGTAACTGTTATTTACATATCAAGTAGTGGTAAACGAATTTGTGTGGGGTAGGGGCCACAACTAAAAAGTGAAAAATAAAATCTTTTTTACAAAAAAAGCAACAATTTTCCAAAAAACATATAATGTGAAAAATAATTTTAATTTCGGAAGTCGGTGGCAAAAAACTTAAATACAAAACAAAAGAAACTGACTTCGGAAATTAAAGTTATTTTACACATTATATGTTTTTTGGAAAACTGTTGCTTTTTTTGTAAAAAAAGATTTTGCAATCACGGGTAGATCCTGGATGAGAGGTACAGGAGAATGGATAATAGAATTTAAGACAAGAGTGGCCTAAATCCAGCTGTGGGTAAAGTCGGGCTGTGAATACGCTACTACCAAACATACTTATTTCTGTTGCTAAGCACACAATTTAATTTGTTTTCTCAGTTTTGGAACTCATTAAAACTCGGTAAAACCCCCAAGTTCGTCAGCCAAGCGTGATACTAGCAATCTGCCTCTGGACCGGTCATTGAAATGTTCAAACATACATGTAATCTTTGATTCAAAGTGCAAAAGTTCAAGTTTAAGGAGCAAAGATCTTACACGACTGATGATACTTTAGTATTGCGTCCGGCGTACTCTGGTCTATACAGTCAGGCTCTTCTTACCAACAGTACTAACTGGCATATCTTTTATCATGATACTATGCTATTGTTTTCTACTAAAATATGTCTCCAGTTTCTGATGGCCAATTCTCGTAATTAAAAACGTTCATAATGTAGTCCCAATCTCATCAACCGAAGAAAGGAAAACCTGTTCAGGTAGAGATTCATAGACGAATCCGCCTTTTTTTTTTGGGTGGGATATCATCAAATGACCTCTCCCGCTCTGGGCGGAGCGGAAGGGCGTGTCAGACTCACTGACTAAAACCCACCCGTGTTCCTTCAGTTGCCTGTGCGCCAGGGCCACGGTAACTCTTTCGAACAATCCGCGACAGACGACTCCGCCTTGGAGCGTAAATGAGGTGCTGTTCCACATCGATGGTACACTTGATATCATGTCCTGCGTGTCCTGTGAGCTGCACGTTACAGGATTTAATGGACGCTAGTGATGGCGTCAAACACGTAGCCGAATTCTGGGCCGAGTACATTTAGATTGCCATCGAAACGCTAAGAAGAAGATCGCAGCAAGAATCAGTGTCAAAAATCTTATACAATTTTTGACAGATGGAGACGGGAATTAAAATGAGAATGTTCTTAAGGTGGATCCTCAGCTGTAGCCTGCCACATTCAAATATTCTTTGGTTGATCAAAATGCAACTCGTGACTGTAGGCTTGATATATTTTATCATGAAGTTCATATCAATCATTAAAATTTGGAAATTTGTTCCTACAAAGAATTTTTCAGAATATTTCATTTGAAAATTCTTAGGTGGAACAAATTTCCAAAGTTTAATGGTTTTTCTAGAGTTTATCTATTCAACAGAGCAATTTCTTGATTGCTTCGATATTTGGCACATTGCGGTTTTGATCAGAATCACTCGAGTAAGAACTGAGAGATAGAGACCATGATCATCAGCCTAGCTTTTTTTCCAACTAGTTGGGGTCGGCTTCCAGTCCAACCGGATGCAGCTGAATACCAGTATTTTACCTGGAGCGACTGTCTGTCTGACCTCCACAACTCAATTACAGGGTAACACGATACCCCTTGATAAGACTGGTTATCAGGCTGCTGACTACCCGAAACGACTGTCAAAGATCTACATATGACAGCTAGGACTTTCCGAAGCACTGAGGTCTTTCGAAATGTAATGGGTATTTTACATGGAGCGATTGTTACTTAGCCACTAGCCCCTCTTAGCTATTAAGAGTCTATCAGAGGACCTCAGAAACCGGGGAATGAAACTTCCAATCCAGTACATAAATCAGTATTTAGTACATCCAATAAATCTGCATTAAATAAAACCGGTGATTATTTTAGCACATTACGAACCAAACAGTAGGTAGGATGTTTTTGGTCACTAACACATTACGAGGAAAACTGATTACTCCCACGGTAATAATAGAATTAACTGAATGAGTAATACTTTACTTTAACTGTGGTGAAAAAGTGTGATGACGAATACGTATCTATTTACATACTTAGGTACAAAGGCAATGCGATCAAAATACCAAGTACCGTGGACTGAGGTTGACAGATGTGTCGGACGGGCGTTATCGCTGGATATAATAAGTTTTGGAGGAGAGTGTAAGCCCATCCAGGGTTAGGAGAGTGTAAGCCCATCCAGGGTTAACAAGGTAGTTACCGTGGCCCTGGCGCACAGGCAACTGAAGGAACACGGGTGGGTTTTAGTCAGTAAGAGTCTGACACGTCCTTCCGCTTCGCCCAGAGCGGGAGAGGTCATTGATCCCAACGAAAAAATAAAGGGCGAGTGTAGATCTCAGGTTGAAGTGGTGCCGAAGTCCTGCACCTATAAGCTCCAGGTATCTTCGTGAACGACCGTCGGCTATGGCCAACCGCACCAAAGAGGTTTTCTTGATGCAGAAATAATAACACTGATGATAAGGTTTCAAGAAGCGCTTGCGTTACTCTTCAGGACTATTGTGGAACTATGAGGGACGAGGGACCTTGCCGATAACTGCCGTTCTACAGTGGGCCGCTAGACAATGGTAACATAATCATTAAAAGCTGGCCTCGCGTGCTGTTGAAACTCTCTACGCTAGGCCAGCTCAAGTGACAAAGTGTTACCACAGACGCGCGATCTACTGTACTAATTTGACGACACCACACGGTCATGTCAGCACGTTTTCTAATGTCATTGTTATTTTGACAGCTTTGTAGGGTAGTGAGAAAATACGTAGGTCCTTCCTCTCCTCTCGTGGTAGTCGTAATAGACTCATCATTAGCTTACAGCAGTCCACTGCTGGACATAGGCCTCTCTAATTGCACCATTCAGCTCGATTATCGGCAACTCTCATCCAACTGCTACCAGCCACCCTGCGAATATAGGGCGTCCTACGTTACGTTTGCCAATTCGCAGTGTCCACTCAAAAACGCGCTTACCCCAACGGTCATCGATTCTACGGCTAATAAAATCGGCCCATTGCCACTTTACCTTGCTTATTCTGTGAGCTTTGTCGCCATAGGCTACTTAAGGATAATTATAACTAATAGTTGTTTGCGGTTAATCTGTCGTTATTTTATGGCAATTATTCATAATTATTATTTTAACTTTATCCTCGTTCCTCTAAGTTCATATTCAAATTCATTTATTCATCAAATTTAAGCTAACAGTATACACCAAATCCCTTATATCTATGCTAATTCTACAAATTCACATTTAAAAAAATTAATACTTCTTAGACTAAACAGCTCAACAATTATTTCTTCATCATTTCTTCATATTTAAATAAATATACACATGTTTAGCGATTGTCCTTCGAGAGTCACACATATAATCCTATTGAATGACAATTTCATAAAATATCAATAAAAAGGACAAACAACAACTGGAACTGGAATATATGAACTTAGAGGGCTGAATGGATGATTTTAATGATTATAATTCTGTAAATACATCTTTGTTACGGTCGCGAATCATATTTTGTTCAACATACAACTTGACCCTTTTTTTTTTGGGTGGGATATCATCAAATGACCTCTCCCGCTCTGGGCGGAGCGGAAGGGCGTGTCAGACTCTTACTGACTAGAACCCACCCGTGATCCTTCAGTTGCCTGTGCGCCAGGGCCACGGTAACTCTTTCGAACAATCCGCGACCCCGGCGTTACAACTTGACCCTGACCTGCAAATTGCAAAAAACATAACAAAATTTGAATGTCGCGGGCAACCTGGCGCTTGCCCTTAAGGCCTTTCAATTTCAAGGCTATTCAAAAAATCAAAAGATGACAGCTGGATTTATGACGACAGTCCTTCACGGACTTGTGTCGATGGTACTGTTAAATTTTATTGGCCCAATACGTCACTTTCACGGCATCGTCTGTGGCAGTGCAGACGTTGCTTTGGCTGCACGTTTTGGGGCACAGAGATCAGGAGTAGGCCGGGTGAGACATAATCTGGACCACCAGTTCCAACCGCCAGCCGTTTCGGCAAGGTATCCCCAGGTACATAACGTCCTTCGATGTAGAGAGATGATTCTAAAAAGGATTTTACAAAACCCAATTCCTGAGATAGTCTTGCGGGGTCTTGAAGTTTGCTTCAAGTTGTGTTGCTTGTTGAGTTGAGTTTGCTTGTTGAGCTTGCCTATTTATAGAACTATGTATCGTAACGTTAAGTCTAGCCGCCATTACGTAGAAACGTACCGTGCAGAATTTTAACTAGATTCAAATATACTGCCTTAGAAGTACAGATGCCCGCTAGAAGTACAGTTATTCGCCAAATTATAGATGAGAAATGGATAGTTAAACGCACTTGTGTAGTCAATACTCAATTCTTTATTGCATTCCATATGCATTACATAGATGGTCTATGGTGTATGGCGCGGTTGCCGACAAGAGTCGATTATGACAAGACATTCAGATATGCTTTTTTTTTGCATGAATTATCAAATGGCTAGTCAGCAAGCCCAGATGCCCAAGACTGCCTGTCCAGGGTGCATTGGGTATAAGGATATTTAATGAAGAGGTGGATGGTATGGGATGTGGAGGCTAATTTACGATAATTGCTACCGTAATTTTGCTAGAAGTGTCCAAATAAAACATGTCCAAAGCAATCGGAGGGTTTCTTTTAGTTGGGATACTCCCAACTACTGTAACTTCTGTTTTTAAGTAAGATCTCTTAGTGGTGCCCAACCAGAAGAACTGTCAAGATGATGAACGTCGGGGTCGGGAGAGAGGCCGGTGAAATTATTCAACTGACTTGGAGTTGGATCAGTCAACGAAATTAACTAGAGAATAAATCGGGCGACTATTGACTATCTATTTGAAAATAAACATTGCCCCTAATCCATCAAAATCTCCAAATACTTACTTAAAACACTAACTGCCTCCCAAAATTATGCCATCAGTTACCGGCTACTTAAAATACATCTCATTATGTAACAGCTTGGCTGGCTGCCGGGCGCCATGTTTACAAATGACGTAAAAAAATCCAAGATGGCCGAATTGGCGGGAAGTTTATTACATCGTAAACATCGAATAAGTTTATGAATGCAAAATTATGTTTTATTGTCTGCTAAACCGTTGTTTTGTTGGAGATTGTCTTTTTTTGTTTTCAAGATGTCTTGTGTTTTTGATTTTTACTACTCAGAACTCAGCCTGTTGCGTTCGAAGTTTGTTGGTCTTTCATTGAGTTTTAATGCTAAGGCCCTTTGCTCAATTAGGTAATTTGGTTGACCATATTACGTTGGTCTCGGACCTAAGCAAAACGATCAGTTTTTGGTAATTCGCTGATTTAAGAGTGGTCTCATTTCTAAAGCAAACATGAAGTTAGTTGCTGTCGAAGTTGACCGAAGCTTAGATGGTTGCACGGTCTATTAAGATTTCTGGAAATTGGTCATTTTTATTGATTAATGGCGTTTTACATGTTTATTGACACTGTTGTGACAGCTGACAGTTGTCTTTCTGTAATTAATGGTTGATCTATGGTTTACTGTCATTGTTTTTAAGCACAGAGTAATTAAATCGGTGAGACGCCATGTTGAAAGTCGATAAAAATACCACAACAACATTCAAATGAATTATCTGTATTTTTCCCGAATTCTACGGATTTTTCTCTTTATTTTGAGGTAGTGTACATAGACCTGGCCTATTTTGAAACATCTCCTTTAAACCAATAATCAAGTTATTCGACTTCGACGATGGAGCAGCCCTACCTAGACCAGACTAATGTGGTTGCGGCTGACGAACTGAGAAGACTTCGATTGCAAAAAATCGCTATGAATAAATGAGCCTGTTTTATTAGTTAATTAATCAATAATTTGACAGTACTGTAGATATAGATTAATACTTATATTTTTCAATAGGAAAAAAGAAGTAAGTAAATAGGACTGTCTGAGATAAAAAAAAAATATGATGATGCATTTTAAAAGTAAGTATTTTCTTATCTATCGACGTGTCAGAGACTAAGAAGCAGTCTCCTACAGAATGTTTTTCTCTGTAATTTACGCCCGCACGTGTTGAAGCGCCAAGCCCAACACGCGTCTACCGAATGTATGATATAAAAATACTCACATTTAGGATTAATGTCCGCGTGGGAAGTGAAATATTTACGTTATTCATAATATGTAAACATAATTTTCCTGACACCATAACGGTCTGGTTTATTATATAAGAGAAAAACAGATAAATCGATTCTGAAACAACTGTTTCAGAATCGATTTATCTGTGTGTCTGTGTGTGGTTTAACCGTTCCTCGGAGAAAGGAATGTCGGGGAACTCCTCGACATTCGTTTCTCCGATGAACGGTTCGCCGACAGAACGATTCACTTTTGAGAATTTCATCGATAGAACCTTTCACCGGCGAACGATTCGCTAACACAACTGAGAGCCTAGACAAATGGCATTCGCTTCGGGGCGATTCTATTTCTAGAATCGCTGTCGCTTTCGCTAATGTTTCCATCATACGAATCGAAAACTAGTGACAATGCTTGTCAAAAATTGCCACTTGGCTACGCATCTCTGTGGAAGTAATCGTTCGACGCTGTTGATTCGTTTCATAGAATCGAATGATGTTAACATTGTCTAGCTAATTCCTTTTCGTTGACCTATGATCACGTGACATTTCTATAGCTAATGTCATCCCCATACATTTTTTGGCTTTTCTACTAGCGTCATCGCTAATCGAATGTTACTTTGTCTAGGCCCCCTGTTCTTCCATCCTCGCGTTTACACCAAGTTTCGTTATCCACTTTATAACTAGTACCAAATCGTGAAATAACTGATCCTTGAACTTTGAATTGCAGCTGGCGGAACAAGCTAAGGTACTACTTTTGCCCTTCTGCTACCCTTACACTTCCTTCAATGTTATTTATTTATTTTTATTTATTTATTTATTTGGTACACCAACAGCAGTACATACAAAAAATAAAATAGAACAATAACATAATAAAAGTACTGGTATCTATGCCTATTATAGGTATACACAGCATTCACCACAGAACAACATCGTAATTAACTGAAAGAAAAAAAAAACTTATAAAAACATAAATTGCAATTAATTGTTCTGTCACTTTTGTTTTTAAATCTTATTCATGTGCTGTTACTGCTTCTTTTCTGCTGAATACTGTTGGCGAAACACCATCATTCTGCCGTTTCCCCTATTTATTTGGGGATGGCGCAATATTTCTTTGCCCATACAAGCTCGTATCAGCCGTGATCTCAGTATTTACTACCTTTCTAACCATATTCATTTATTTAACTTTAAGCACACAAATGTAGAGGTGGACTTGATGCCATGGGCATTTTCTACCAGTCAACCTTTACACCATCCATCGTTTCTTTGGTCTTCCCTTGTTATTGCCATCCACATTCATACTCATTTTTTTCCTAAATAAAGCCTTTGACCATTGAGTTCGCTGAACTAAACAAATGACAACTTTGAACAAACTGGCCCGGATCTCTTTTTAAATAATTATCGGATCACGAAGTGGCTACGAGTGCTAGGCATCAAAAAAACAATTACACAAAATATTCCGCTTTTTCGTATCGATAGGTTTCTTTTTAACCTATGCTGTCCCACTGTTGGGAAAAAGTCTCCCCCATACTTTTCCATTAAATGATAAATGATTTTATTACTGTAAGTAGGTTTGAACAAACACTTTTACACGCCAATCATATTTTAAAAACTAGATGAAGTCGGCGTTTCCTATCTGACTACTCTGAGAAGAAAGGCCGAAACAAACTCGGAGGTCACAGTCTCTTTTGAAGTCCAGACATAATCTTGGTCAGATCATGTCAAGACCATGTAGATTGATGTCTAAAACGATCTTTGAGGAAAACCACACAGATTGAGTGGACCTGTCTAGTCAGTGCACGCATTTGTCAGTAACCGAGCAGCTCAACTTAGAACTTAAAGAGCTCAACGTTTCAACGATCAATTCATCTTTGTCTGCTTTCTTTTCTGGCTAATCATTTAAGAACGAGTTTAGGTCGTCGCGCCAGCGTTTTAGGCCTGTCACAGCGTCGGTGGCGACGCCCGTCTTCAGTCACCCACTGCGTAACAAACCTGGCTGTATTAGCCAGGGTCGTATTAGTTCATGACTGTATTAGGTCATGTTAAAATAATATGAGCCGCCCGTCAGGAAGATAGTAGCGGAACTCAGACGTGGGCACGTGACAATTTTTTTTTTAAACCTTTCCTCAGATTAGATATTTCTCCTGTATTCTGGGTGCGTTTTCAATCATTTAAACTCACATACACAAACAGCCAGACCCGGAACAACTACTTGTAGGTCATACAAATATTTGTTCCGTGCGGGAATCTAAACCGCGACACGCAGCGCAGCAGTCAATCGCTTAACCACGGCGCCAACCGTGCCGTCAAACTTGTATTGCCATGCTTGAAGGCTAGTTTAATGCATCCCAAACAGAAAATGCAGCATCATATTGTTGTATTTCGCGGTCGTTAACTTGTTATCGTGATAAACATTCTAACGGTATTTCTATTTCGAATGGCAATGCTAATTCCTTCACCAAATAGGACCGAAAGCATTTTCAAGTCACGTGAAACGACCTGTCTATCTATTCAATATTGTCTTCAAAATCTACATGTTGTTATGGCATTAAGTAATTACCTCGAGCACAAGAGACAGAGATTGTACCAACTATACAAACGACCACGACCATACATTGAAATCTGAGTCTAAATCATTTGAAATCGTGTACAGGAAGTGGTCTAAAACAACATATTCTTCCAAAACTTATGCCCCAATAAACAGACCCTATTGCCGAGCAAACTCCAGGAGCTAGCGTTGAAAGAACAAACATTATCTAAGTAACATGATGTCACCCACCGCTCCCCTTTCTTGTCAATCATTCGTTTATTTGTGTGGGACGCCCTGACCCAAATGGACAGACAGAACTCTTAATATTGTTCATTTACTAGGTTAATCCGGACCTTTCTCTTACTGAAAGGTGTAGGGACTTCTATCAGATAAGGTTTCTTTAGTAGAAGAGCTAGAAGCTTCATCTGCTGCGAAGAGATGATGATGGCGCACATCAAGAGGAAAAAGACCACAATGTATCTGCAATTGTATTTTTAAATCATTACAACGCGAATTTTATTTTGGAGTACTAGAACAGGCTTTTGTGACTGAAAGATCACGAAGCGATTGTTGTCTATCGCCAGCAAGTGTCTAAAACAAATCATATAATGCTGTTCAAGTTTTGGACCATAGATACTGTTGATCCTCAAAGAGTTATCATCATCATTGACGGGGTCCGAAAGGGCGGATGCCTGCCGGGGTCGCGGATTGTTCGAAAGAGTTACCGTGGCTCTGGCGCACTGGCAACTGAAGAAACACGGGTGGGTTTTAGTCAGTAAGTGTCTGATACGCCCTTCCGCTCCGCCCAGAGCGGGAGAAGTCATTTGACACGCAAAAAAAAAGATACTGTTGAGCAACTAAGCTGTGACATAAATAATGGTAAGAATAGCTGCAGGTAAAACGTAATTATGGGCAGAGTGATCTTTAACAGACCATGGGGTCAGTATTCAATGACAAATCGTACTCCTTCTAATCGACGCAAATCCTGGGAGTTACCTCACAAGGTTCAATATAGTTGAGAAGAGATAACTAGTGGCTCTGCGAGCTGTAGACCTCGCGAGTCTGTCTTTGAATAGCTTAAAACGGAATAAATGTTCACTTTAAAACAAAAAGCGCGCGCATAAAGCGCCAAATGGCTGAAATATGTTTTTTTTTACGTTTTCAACCCCCATATCTCCACCATTTTGAAAATTTTCGAAAAGCTGAATCGCAAATAAATATCCATATACTTAATTATCGAACCTGCTTACATCATTTTACGAGATTCGGTTGCGAAATGTGACCTTTAGGGGAGAACAACCGGACATCCGGACATACGAAAGCATTTTTGCCCATGCTCAAACGGAGACGCTTCGCGCTCGCTCGTTCAATGATGAGCATGAGAAGTGCGAGATGAGTCTTGTGGAAAAGTCTGTCTGAAGAGGGTTATCTTTCATCAATAAAAATTTCTGCCGACAACCAAGTTCCTTGCTCTGTTCTGGTTGGATGGTATTCCATAGCTAGATACCCAAAAGACATTTTGAAAAAAGAAAAATAATTGTGATAAAGGGCAGGAGAAAACTGACCAAAGTTTTGAAAGCACAAAAAGAGTAATAAAATGAATAAATCGTTCACAGCGTGGTGTGGTCTCTTAAATAACTTATCCACAAAGCAAGTTAGTTTTGGAGCACTTGTAATTTATTTTTATTTCAATCTTCTCTTTGAAATAAACATATTGAACGAAGCTTGGATCCTATTTTTACATGGGTATGTGTGCTGGTAACACATAATTATAGGCAAAGTGGTCTTTAATTAGCCCGATTGATGGGAATAGGCCTTTGTGTACTACAAGTACACCTCTGCCTATCCCTTCGGGGACAGGCGCAATGTTATGTTATGGTTGATCTTTAGACCATGGGAGCATTATCAAATGACATATCGTGCTGCTGTCTTTAATTTGCCCGGTTGATGGCAATAGGCTTTCGTGTACTACAAGTACACCTTTGCCTATCCCTTCGGCGACTACAGGCATAATAGAATAGAATACTCTTTTTTTTTTAATCCTATTTCTCTCTTTGTTCTCTACTTTTTTTCTTTATAATGTTATGTTGTTGTTGATCTTTAGATCTTGGTAGCATTATGCAATAACATATCGTGTTCCTTCTACTCAACACAAATCCGGGAGTTAGGTCAAAAGGAATGATCTCAATTTATCTGTATGAAACCAGCCAGCCGCTCCCCTAGCGTTTATTTGCTAAGGAATCCTTGACCTAAATACACAGCCAGATGGAACAGTATTATTTGTTGAACTGGACAGCTCTGGAACTTTTTTATTTTATTCTAGCTGGTAAATTGGGTCCGTGCGGAATTGTGGATCGATTGCATGGATAATATGGAAATGGGTGCACTGTACGAGTACCGCGATTTTCTCCTTATAATAGTATTGATAGTGTGGTATATTAATGGTGTGTGGTCACCAAATTAATGGTGTTACGAAAATTGTCTTTTCGAAAACACACTGTTTGGCTTTTAGGGTTACGTACCTCAATAAGAATATACAAAGGCGCTGCTCGTCACGTGACGAGCAGCGCCTTTGTGTCGTGCTGTCATGTCGTGCCTGTCTGCAGAAGAATTACTGCACTCGCAGAAGAATTTCGGATTGAAGGCAGCCTTCAATCCGAAATTCTTCGATTATCGTCAACATTTCAGGTATTGATGCTTCCCAATACTTGAGTTGTGGAGATCAGACAGCGACGTCCGCTCCAAGTTAAATGCTGGAACTCAGTTGCATCTGGTTGGACTATGTGGAATTCGTGTGATACCAGCGATGCCCATTTCAAATCAACACTAAAAGTAATAATGATTCATTCAACGTCATCAAAAATTTGTTGGTACGGTATCCAAACGAATTGAACGTAAAATGAGTGATCATGTTCGTGGAGATCTGAATCAGCAGGGTAATTACGTAACACACTAACAGTAGGAATGGGTTTCATTTTGACATTTCAACAACATTCATTGCGTTATTTACGTTGTGGAGCAGACAAATTTTTCGAACATATGAAGCAATGGATTAGCAATAGGCTTCAAAATGATTCAGATTGTGATAGATAGTGTGTTACGTAATTAGGGTACTGGAGGCAGATGTATCTGATACCATCTGTCTGTAGTTACTGTTTGCTTACCAACATTTGCGTCAAATCCTTGACCTCCATTGCCGGCTGAATTAGAGCCACTAATCAATTAAACCAGATTAAACTGGATTCTGCCGAAGTCATCCAGTTAGATCGTTTGTTGTTTTTCGTCTGTCATGGCTGAAGAGTTAACAACGTGGATGATTAATTATTTATTTATTTAATACTTTAGGCAGAGGTGTACCTATAGTAGGTACAGCCATATTTCGCCAGTTATGTTTAAGTCCCATGTAATGGGGGCTATGGTTTTTGTGGTCACCAGTTGGCGCCACTGTCGGGTAAGGTCCTGTTGCTGTACTTTTATTTGATATTTTGGATATGTCTAAGTACCCTTACCCTTTATTTTAGTACATTTTAAAACTTCAAATAAATATTTAGATTATAATGTTCCTAAAATTGGCAAGCATGAAGCAGACAAATCTTATTCTTCCTTCAAGTGCTACCAAATTAGATCCCAACTTTTTACTTAAAAGTCCTAAGCCATAATTAATCAGGAATGGCACAACCATTACAGCTATTATGAATTATTCATTAAAATCCGTGATAAAAAATCCCGCAAACAGTTAACGTTCAGTACATATTTTGACATCTAGAGACTTTACTCTACACTAGCGCCTCTAGCGGCGAACTCAAGCGCGGTAGCCCTCATAGGGGGCGAGCGTATTTCCATCAACCGGGCCCAAATCCAAACCCCGGGCTACTACTGAAAATTTTTGATGGCACAACCCAATAACGTCCGACCTGGGAATCGAACCCGGGACCTCATGCTCCGCAGTAGCACTTTCAACCACTAAACCGAGGCAGTTAATCCTTACATATTCCTTATGCTTTGTTCACACCACGTTCATGCATATTGTGCATGCAGAATCGGCTCATTCCGAAATTTTCCATGAATATCATGTTGGTCATACTCGTAATAGGCAGAACATGGCTGACAACACGCGTGTGTATGTCATTTAAGATATAACTAAATAGCTTACTGTCAGTCCTTCTACACGTGCAGCCTGTGGGTCAACTTAACTCAGCGGTATACAGCGACCTACGCGTTGAATATAATAATGCACTGTGAGTGCTGCTGCAGCTGCCGTGGCCTTGTAGTGCGTCAGGGATGTTTGCGGATACTTCTTCGTGTCGCTGGCACGACTTTTCTCAAATTTTGTTGGCCCAAAACTTCGCCACTTCCACGGCGTCATCGGTGGCAGCGCAGAGGTCACTTTGACTGCAAGTTTTGGGACACAGAGGGCAAGATGGAGAGCATAGTTTGCGACATAGCTCCACATCCACATCCAGCTGCCATTCAGTCGAGGTAGCCCCACTTTACCAGGTTGGAGTTACTAATATTAATAGTAATGCGCCATTGTTAGGAATGGATGTGCATCCCTGATGACGCGTGTTCGCGGCAGCACCAACAATATTCTCAGTGTATCCGCAGATCGGTGAGATTCCCCGATGTTGCGGAGGTGGATGCAGCTCCACGCTGATTTTTAATTGTAGTATGTCGATCTGTGTCCGTAACCTACTAACACTAGAAGTTAAGTAAAATTGGTACAAACGCTATGGACTCTTGTCTGAAATAAACGTTTTCTATTCTATTCATAGCTTCAAGTATGTTCTGCCATAAAATGTTGAATTTATCCATGAAGTTCCTTGCAACTTCTTCAAGCACGCACGATTACGTGCATTGACTGGACAGGTCCACTCAATCTGTGCGGTTCTTTCTTCAAAAGAACATTTCAGACACTAATCTACATGGTCTTCACATGATCTGACCAAGATTATGTCTGGACTTTAAAAGAGACTGACCTCTGAGTTTGTTTCGGCCTTTCTTCTCAGAGTAGTCAGATAGGAAACGCCGACGTCATCTAGTTTAAAAAATATGATTGACGTGTAAAAGTGTTTGTACAAACCTACTTACAGAAATAAAATCATTTATCAAGACACTGAAACATTTTTCCGACATTCGTTTTTCCGAAGAACGGATTTTGACATTTAGACCAGTTTTCTACAAGTTTTGTATACAAATAGTCTTCACAACTTGTGTGTGGTGTAAACAATAAACGAAAGCATTATGTGAGTCTACATGTACCTACAATTAATCTTTTTTACCTTGGTGTTAACGCGGGGATAGATTAACAGCTGTGTCGGCGAACCGTTCATCGGAGAAACGAATGTCGGATAATTTTTTCAGTGTCCTTTTTGACTCCCGACGGAAAATGAGGAGTGTTATAAGTCTGACAGCTTTGTGTGTGTCTGTCTGTGGCACCGTAGCTCTTTAACGGGTGAACCGATTTGGATGCGGTTTTTTTTAATTGACAGCACGTTTTCTAGTGGTGGTTCTTAGCCGCATGTTTTATCTAAATCGGTTCTGCCGATTCAAGGTCATCAACTGTTTTGTGTCGGGGGTTTTTAATTTTACCTATTTGTTAAACGTGCTTCCTAAATCATCCTTGCTAAATGGAAAATCATCACACCATGAAAGATGAAAAGAAGCATTCTTTCCATCTGGCTATTTTTTTTTTCATCTAAGTACGTTATCTGTGTCCCGTGCCAGTTTCTTTTCATTCAATTATCATTAAAAAAATCTAAGTCTTCCCTTTTGGCCTTATATAGTCGTATACAACTGTGCATAAGAAAATATCAAGGAAGTCCATAGGCTTCCCAATGTCTTAAGAGGGCCCTCCCGGTCCATCTATCGTCAACGCGAGCATGATTGAAAAGTTTGTTCTTTCATCCAACACAATGTTTGAAAAAGAAGCAAGAGTGAGAACGCGATAACATCGAACGAAAATTGGCGCGTAAAGATTTCACAAAACATGTTCCAGGAAATACGTGTTTTTGAAAAAGCCTTACAAGTTTTTGGAAAAAATGTTTTTCACTTAGAATCTCCATTACATGTGCGAGGTTTCTATGAAGATGTTTTCTTTACTTTTACAATTTATGACTAAATTATGAACGGCCAAAGTTCTGGTAAAATTTGTGCAAAAAAGCAAATTTTTGGAGGCTTATACTGAATTTGATTCTCCAAATTTAGATTTTTTACTTACATAGAAACCTAGATAAAGTGCAAAAGATACCTATTCGTCCAAAAATTTCAATGAAAGATGTGTTACAACGCTATAATCACGTACGAGCGTTTGTATGAAAAGTAAGGCGGGTTGGCCGATCTTAACTTATTTTATTGACATGACAAAAAAAATCTCTTGACGTTTCGTTTGTATCGGTGTTAATGTACCAAAATTGAATTGAATTGTACTATGGATATACTTACATAATAGTGGATTTGCAAACGATTGTTTTTTTTTTTTGCGAGTATTGTAACCAATTTTTTTTAAGTTTTTTGTCTTAACGTTTTTTTTTCGATTTTACCGTAATACATTTCGATACACTGTAAAATTTATGATGAAATACTTGAGCCTTTGTTTTATCTGTTAGACAAACACGAAACTTTAAGGCTCCTTCAAACAGGCGCGGCACGCGACGTGACACAAAGGCACCACCTGTCGCGGGACGAGCGGTGCCTTTGTGTCGCTTCTGTGTAGGAGCCTTTTCGGTAAATCGCAGCAAGGCATTTTATCCACAGGGGCTTATTTAAAATGATTGCCAAACCACCCATAAAAATATTAGCATAGATAAGTTAATATTAAAAGGTTCATCGTTAGGGTAGCTTCTCCCTGTTTGCCCAAATGGAAAAATTATACGCCAAGGCCTGTTTCTAGTCACGCGATGTTCTAATACTAAAAGAATGGCTTTTTAATTAAGAATGAGTGCCTTGTAAGGCTGCTTTTCCACCAGTGATGGACTACGCTACGTTGCTATACATGCTTTTGATATCCACCACTCATATTCACTGGTCCACATAGCATAGCCAGGGCTGTTTTTAACCTATTGCAGGCCCTGGGCACATTAGGATAATGGGGCACCAATAATCTTGACAGAGCACTATTTTTAACCGACTTCAAAAAAAGGAGGAGGTGCTCAATTCGACTGTATTTTTTTTTAATGTGTGGTAGCTCAGAACTTTTTTCTGGGTGAACCGATTTGGATGATTATTTTTTATTTGAATGCTGGTGCTTCATATGTGGTCCCATTTAAATTTGATCAAGTTCTGAATGAAATGTTTTTGAGTTATCCCTAATAATGCGTATTTTTTCCACTTAGTTTATATTGATGATGTTTTAATAATTTCCTATCACTGTTATTTACATATCAAGTAGTGGTATAAGAATTTGTGTAGGGTAGGTACCACAACTAAAAAGTGATAAATACTAACTTTTTTTTAAAAAAAACAACCGTCTTCCAAAAAAAAAAACACTAAAAACGTGAAAATAACTATTTTATTTTTAAGTCGGTTGTTTTTTATAAAAAAGTTTTTATTGTTAGAATAAACAAAGAAAGTAGTTAAGCAAAGTTCTAGATTTATTTTTATTTTTGTACAATCACATTAAATGAATAGATAATATAATATAATCCATAATAGTAACTCTTTTAGCTGTTTAAAAATCTATGTTGATCTAAGACGTACCCTTTTAGATTTGAGAGGGGTAAAATCGTTAAACGTTATGAAAAACTAGTTCACTGATGATTTTTCTTTAAAACAGTGTACTTAGTATACCATTAAATTGTATTTTTATATATTTAAATTTATCTAAACATGCTGAAATCGGAAAGCCTTATTTTCGGGCGAGAATAGAGTAGCTTCGCGCGTGCAAAAGCTAATAAGCAAGTAGGTACTGTAATCAGTTATTATTATTGGATTTTGTCGAAATAAATATGTTTTTTGGTAATAAATATCGGTTATCGTTTGGTGATCTGGCAGGAACTAGGGGGCCCCTATCGATCGCGGGGCCCTGGGATGTGCCCAGAGTGCACTGCACTGGTGGAAACGGCGGGGTAATTGCGTAACACACTAACAGTAGGAATGGCTTTCATTTTGACAGTGCAACAACATTCATTGCGTTATTTACGTTGTTGAGCAGACAAATTTTTCGAACATATGAAGCAATGGATTAGCAATAGGCTTCAAAATGATTCAGATTGTGATTGATAGAGTGTCAAGGCTCCACGCGCAGTGTACAGACACGCGCGACGCGACAGCGCTACACAAAGGCGCCTCTCGTCGCGCGACAAGCTGTGCCTTTGTGTCGGGCGTCGCGTCGCGCCAGTGTGTACGAGCCTTTACGCAATAAAATTAGGATGCAGGTTCAAGTAAACTATGTCTTTTATATGGAAGGATGCGTGCTATGGATGCGAGCATTAAATTAATTGTATTATGTTTTCAACACACTATCTAACTAGCATATATCCTGAAGAATATCATATATTTTCTGATTTTCTTTACTGCAGTGGATCATATACTTTTAGGCAAAATAAAACTTGCGTTTAGGTCCTGTAGTCCCCTTGAACGTATACGAGCTGTCTCTGCCAGTATGCTTATGAGACAATCCCCGTCAATTTGAGGTGGCAGGTAATTAATTTATCACTTTACATGTTGCTTCCTTTACATTTTGGAAGCTTGCCAATCAATTTGTCTTAAATTGTTGGGACTAAACATTGTTAATGTGTGCATACTTCAAATTATTGTATACGCGAGATCATCATCTGCCTAGCATTTTCCAACTTTGTTATGGTCAGCTTAAAGTCTAACCGGATGCAGCTGAATACCAGTATTTGACTGTACGTGTGAACTTCGAAGTTTAAAATATCGATGTATTTAATTGGGAATGTTCAATCGCGATGTACAGAACTTCGAAAGAATGTCTATTCAAACTTCGAAGTTCAGTATGACATTCGACATTCATTTGACATTCATTTCGTTGTTTTTTTTTTTTTATAAAACCATAGTTTATAGCCAGATAAGTAATTTACTAAGTATTTGTTGAAGGAATTTTAGATATTTTTTATTGTATGTATACCTTTAGGCTTATTCCTAGTTCAGGTAGATTCAAATTATAATATACCTCTATTTTAAGGCCCTAACATTGTAAACATTTGTGTACATCAATCATTTCAATAAACAATTTCAATTTCAAAAACAAAAAAACACAATTTCATTTCAATTAAATACATCGATATTTTAAACTTCGAAGTTCAGACGTACAGTCCAGTACTTTACATGGAGCAACTGCCTACCTGACCTCCACAACCCGGTTACTGGATAACACGATACCCCTTGGTAAGACTGATTGTCAGACTTCGGGCTTGTGACTACCCGTAACAACAGAGACCCCGAGCAGTTTAATATGTAATAATTAAACTGTTTAAGTGCACGTGTACTAAACACACCTCTGCATCTATTTAAAGTCTAGAGGACATGACCCACTCTCACTAGAATTTGAGGTAACACTGTAGATTGCCAAATAACAATTTTAGACGCGATTCTAAATAAAAACGACAGTTTACACAAGTATTTAAAAATAAAAGCTATTAAGGCTCGTACACACTGGCGCGACGCGACGCCCGACACAAAGGCACCGCGTGCCGCGCGACGAGCGGCGCCTTTGTGTAACGCTGTCGCGTCGCGCCTGTCTGTGGGAGCCTTTAACAAGATATTCTGGGAATTCAATGATGTAATGAGAGTAGGCCGAAAGTCTGATGACCAGTCTAGGCTCATTGGTCATCAACATCTGTTTACTTTTTTGCCAATCGATTTGAACAACTTCCAATTGGCCCAAATAAAAGCACGTGTGATGACCATTGGTATTCGGGGAAAAGTCTTTGCTTATTATATCTTTAATTTTCCCCCTGATTGTAAGGGAAAGTAAGGTTCAATAATTAGTAAATGACCCCTCGATATGCGAATTTGCTGTGGCGGGTCCAGATCCGGTCACCCTGTATTACGCAACTAAGTTTTTAAACTAGGTACTAAATTAAATGACTAACCG
Source organism: Dryobotodes eremita (assembly GCA_917490735.1). Lineage (NCBI taxonomy): Eukaryota > Metazoa > Arthropoda > Insecta > Lepidoptera > Noctuidae > Dryobotodes > Dryobotodes eremita. The sequence continues at coordinate 10,043,922 of OU823269.1, read as the reverse complement.
GGTAACAAAATATACAAATAAATAAATACAAAAAAAGGACACTTAAGCGTCGAAGTACTCGTCCGCATTGCTGTCATCTGGAAACGTGCTCAGAAGACTGGCAGCAATACTAATTATTTCTCTTGATAAATTTCTATTTGACTGCCGATTCACTTATCAGACACTTGAACAGGCTGCCAGAAAACAGTAGCAAAAGTTTAAAAACAACTTTCTATAACATCCGAATCATTATGCTTCGAATTACCAATTAGGTTCTGATGACAAGTCCATTTTCAAAGGTCCATTTTCGCAGCCACCATTGGCAAGCAGAACTGCATATAATCTACTGACTACCAAATTGTATCATCAAATAGCACAAAATCCTCATCATTCCTCATGAAATCTCGTATGTTATCATCACGTGCTATAGTACTTATCATTTCGTTGCCAAATTCTCTGATATCATATCACACTTTGAAGTACTGGAATTTACGAGTGGATCTGGTTTTCACAGCCAATATCAGTGGCGAATGAGAACATAAATATTTTTGCGTAAATGCCTCGTTGGTTTGCGAGATCGGCAGGCGACATTGTTGCAGGTTGAACCTGGAGGAGGCTGGTACAGGAGCGTGGAGATTGACAAAAGAAAGAAAGAAAATTAGGTTTATTTCTCACAAAAACACGTGCATACAAAAAAGGTAATTAGCTCTAATAATAAAGAAAATTAAAAACGAAATAGATCTATAATCACGAGCACAAAATAGATACAGTCGACAGCTGCACGTCATGACAGTGACAAGAAGGCTTCTCAACATGATGCTGTGCTATGGGGGACCCACAGCACAGCGCTGATTTTCAGTGGTTCCCCGAAAAGGACGTACGGAAACCAAGTCAGCGGGGTAATTGCGCAACACACAAACAGTTGGTCCGGCTTTCATTTTGACAGTTCAACAACATTCATTGCGTTATTTACGTTGTTGAGCAGACGAACTTTTCCAGCATATGAAGCAATGGATTAGCAATATCTTTCATAATGATTCAGATTGTGATTAATACATACGTACGTATGTACGTATGTACGTATCCTGTAAATGATAAATGATTTTATTTCTGTAAGTAGGTTTGTACAAACACTTTCACACGTCAATCATATTTTGAAAACTAGATGAGGTCGGCGTTTCCTATCTGACTACTCTGAGAAGAAAGGCCGAAATAAACTCGGAGGTCAGTCTCTTTTGAAGTCCAGACATCATCTTGGTCAGATCATGTGAAGACCGTGTAGATTTGTGTCTGAAAAGGTCTTTTGAGGAATAACCACACAGATTTAGTGGACCTGTCAAGTCAGTGCACGCATTTTTCAGTAATCGTGCAGCTCAACTCAGAACTTAAGGAGCTCAACGATTCGACGAACAATACCAAAGAAAAGACATTTGGGTAGGCCACAAAAATTACTCAAACTGCCAGACTATGATTAAAATTAACTGAGGAGAAAAAAAAAAGCAACAATGACCCACATAGTACATACGTTATACAATACAGTTGTTGTTCGGTACATGTACATACGTTGTACGTATGTACTACACCTCTGCATACTCATTCGGGAAACAGTCCTCATGTTATTTATTTTCGGATCCAAATTCGTTTCGGTATAACAATTTTATCTACTTTATCGCTTTCATATTTGAATCATCATCATCATCAGCCTATATTCGTCCGTTGCTGGAAGTGGGCCTCTCCTAATGAACGCCACTGAGCCCGATCCTCGGCTCTCCTCATCCAGTCTCTGCCAGCCGCCTTTCGCAAGTCGTCACTCCACCTGGCCGGCGGGCGTCCCACACTACGTTTGCCTAAACGCGGTCTCCACTCTTAAACTCGGTTTCCCCAACGATTGTCGGTTCTGCGAGAGATGTGACCAGCCCATTGCCACTTCAGCTTGCTTGGTCTTTGGGCTATGTCGGTTACCTTGGTTCTCTAGCGGATAACCTCGTTTCGGATTTTATCCTTCAGAGAGACTCCAAGTTCCAAGTCACTTGGAGTCACATTTGAATGCCATTGCGAAAATGCTATCAAATGTTTTTAGTTAGTAGCTTGTACAAATTGATTAAAAAACACCTACACATACACGCCTTCATAATCTCACGCCTTCTTCCCATGGGGGTAGGCAGTAACCACAGAACGCCACATGCTACGATCCTTACATACTCCTTTTGCCTCGTTTACGTTCATACATCTGGACATACACGCACGCCGGTGGCGAGTATTACGCACCTGACCTTTCTGAAGAACATCACCAATAAGGTTAATATAATTATGTACTCTGTACTGTATTAAATTAATTTTATCAAATATTTTTTTTAACCTTACCCTATCTGGGATGTCGGATAGTGCACCGTGTGCTCATGGTCTGCGGTTTTAAACTGAGTTCAAAAAAGGAGGAGGTTCTATGTTCGTCTGTATGTATTTTTTTAACTGCCGTCACCAATAGATGGGTGTTAACCTACGTTAGCGGTGGCCGCCACGTAGCATCTGGAATTTACCGAAACTCACTGTCAAACACTCACTCAACGAAGTCACTGAAACGTTATTTATACAAGTAACTAGCTTCATTTTTCTGTCTGTCCGACCCCTTGGCAATTCAAAAGTGCCTGTAATTGGTTTATTTGAAATAAATGCTTTGCGTTTGAGTTTGAGTGTGTTTTCCTAGAGAGTTTTTTGACACCGTAAAATCAAACCCCCGCTGCCATCATTTTGATGACAGCCGTCACTGCCGCCGTTATATGGCGGTCACCGCTTGCTTGTCTAGGAAACCGTAGGTTTAGGTATAGGTGTAGCGGCATCTACAACGCCACATGCGGGCTACGCGTCACAATGACGTCACGCAAAACCCTGCATCGCGCAATCAGAGTTTACCGCGCAACTAGCATATATATACAACGTCCCGACATCAATCGTCGGGCAGTAGCCCACCAGACACATTACCCGTCTGGTCGGAGAATCCTCCCTTTTGTATGGAGGTGTGAGTGAACTTTACACCCCGTTCCTCATACCTCTAATAAGTTTCAAACCTCTGTCCGTTTGTGGCATCATATCTCGGAAACGGACGAGCCGATTACAATGCGGTATTTTAATGTCTGGCCATTTAAGCTGTCTGTCACAATATTTACATAACATGGATTTAATAGGTTTATTCTTATATTTGCAATGACAAATAATACTTCAAGATAACGTAATACAATAGTCTCTAGAAAAATTGCGAGCTAATAATATAAGTTTTAATGTAAATAAAAGATAATATGTGTGTTTATTTAAGTGTTATCAACAATTTAATTCACAATACCTATTCATTCAGTATGAAATACTTTGAAAGTGTCATTTTTACTATTGTAATCAAATTCTTCTAACTGAACAGACAGCTGTGCTGCTGGGAGTTTGTTGCGTCACTTCTTCTCCCCAGCGAAAGCACTAGGAAGTGGTGAAGGGCGGGCGTTTTGGGGGACTGTCTTTTTTTTTTCTTATTTTTAAGGGCTTTATCGCTGAGCGATAACGTCACCCTGTCACATCAGCACAATAAACTAAAACTAATAACAGTTAACACTCATTTTAAAATAAAAAATGCCAGTTTGTACAGTATCCTAGCTTGTTTCGATAGAGGACAAGCCAGGATAGCATTACACTCTCCAATATCGTACTTATATGTTGGACCAAGTAAACTAAATCGCAAAGCTTCATTTCGTACACACTCCATCAAAACATGTTGCACATCTTCGACTGCTCCACATTCTTCACAGATTGGTGGGAGGACTGTCTTCTGTAATTCTGACGTTCAAAAACTGCTGATTCTTAGCCTAGATGGAATGAATGACTTTAGATTTCGATTTTTTGGGGTAGTTGTAGTAAGTATTTTTTTCTTTTACTTCGTTTTCTGGTAGCCCGCTATCAGCTTCCTGATTGGCTAATATTCTTATCATGGCGTGAGTTATTCTTATTTAAGTAAGTAGCTTCTGCTCGGGACTTCGTCCGCGTGAAATTTCTTGTTCCCCCGACCCACTCCGTCGCATCACATCACCTGCCCACGCTCTCACTTCGTTTTCGCTTAGAGTTCTTTGTTTTTTTTTATTTTTGCTCGGCACCTAAGGGTCATAGCGTGATGTTAAATAGCTTATAGCCTTCCTCAAGAACTGGGCTATCAAATGCAAACAAAAAAAGAATCAAATCCGACCGGTAGTTCCAGAGATTACCCCTACATACAAAGTAACAAACAAACAAATTTTACCTCTTTATAATAGTGACAATAGATTAGAAGAACATGGAGTCAGAGCCTAGGAGCGTCCTCGAAACTCGAATAAAAGAAAAAAGAAAGAATAAGTTTATTTGCGGTAAACATGATGCAGAGAAAAACACACAAACACAAAAAAAGAACGAGTTGCCGGAAAATATGCGTCACATCCACGCAAAAACTAAATAATCGTCATTCTTCTACGAATCCATTGCCGATGAATTAACTTCATTGTTCACTCACTCTCTATTCTCAACTACAATCTGTTCCAAAACTATGTGACGAAACTGTAAACCCGAGAATTTCAAAGATTTGTAATGATGTCATAAAAAACAACTTATTTTTGGGTGATTACATTGCTAACGCTGGCTAAACTTTACGAAATAGATCAATATAATGTACTGCGGAATTGTATATCTTAATAAGGTCTACAGAAAAGTCCGCGATGGTATATGTCTATCTCCTAAGGATAACCCACAGTAACTATTTTTATCTTTTACATATAACTAATAAATATGGGTTATTTACGAAGCAATTTTAAGCAATACAGTTTTAATCCTTATCCAATTAAATACGTTAGATACGTTGTGCATTTAATGTAGATCAAAATTGCCCTTTACAGCATATAATTAAAATTAATATCTTAGAGGATATCACAGATATAAAAATGTAACATCTAACAATTTGACCCCTTTGGGTATCATTGCTGTAAACGAAAGCGTAATGAACGTATTTTCTTTCTTTCTTTAAACAAACCCTGTTCAAGTTAAATTCTTACGCAATCACACGCTAAAAACGGAATTAGTGACACATTTATCTGTATACCTGTGTAACTTTATGTCTCAACACTTTTTGCAACAATTATTGTTTGAATAACATTATTAAGTAAATTGAAATTGAAAAGACATCATTGAAAATTGAGGTTATAAAATTAACCTCAATTGTATAAATGTAAAACACGTTTAAGGTCATTCAAAATTAGAATTTCACAAGTTACCAGCGCTCCGGTATATTTTTTTTTAAATATCGCAGCATTATGCTGAGATAGGAGCCTTTTTGGCCTCGCGCAGGTCTTTTATTTTTTACTTGTTTTTATGTTAATTTGGTAAGTCATAAAATTAAAAATAAAAGTTTTAAAATTAAAAGAAGACCATTTTAATGCTCCTTTTTATATTATATTTGTAATGTTTGTATTTCCTGTGCGTGTCTCAAATAAAATATTTTTCTTTCTTTCTTTTCTTTAAGTTATCATCAACCGGTACGTTTTCTGAACAATTTGTTTACATTTTCATCAGATACTTTTGGTACAGAGCATATAACAACAACTTGAAATATCTGCTCCCTAAAACATCAAATCGTTAGTGTTACTCAAACTAACTCGATCGAAGTGCCGAAGTGTTCAACATACATACAGGGTGACCTCATTTGTACTGATAGTGGCGGTGTCGGACGGCGATTAGTGTTGTGGCGGACAGAAATATTGAGCAAGTCGAGTTTATTTTTGGTGACGTGAATTTGTTGGATTGGTTTATGGATTTGTGATATATAGGTATTGCGAATTTGCGATCGATTAAGGCGCTGCCCAAACGTAGGATACCGTAAAACGCTTGGTTTTTTGTCGTACAGTTTGGTGTATTGGTATATATTACAAGTCAGATTTTTTTTTGTGTGTTGTTAAATGTTCAAAAACAGATTTATTTAATAATATTTCATAAAAATGTAAGTAAAAACCGTTTTAAAAACAAGCTTTTAATAAACTAAAACGTACGTTAACATAGAACTTTAATATTTTCTTAAAAGCTTGCGGCTTATCTTAAAGTGTAAGAAGGCGTTCACGTGATATTTACACATAACAAGGTGTTCGTGCCTGGCGTCACTCAGGGTGAATTTCATACAAATTTCCGACTTTACCGGCGGATTTTCCAAAAAAAAAAATTCATACAAACCTTGTCCAAACAATTACAAACGTAACAACAAAAAAAGAATAATTAGCCAAATAGGTGCAGCCGCTTTGAAGTGAAGCGCGGACAAACATTTATAGCAGTTGATTTTGATTAGGGTTCCGTACCTAAAGGGTAAAAACGGTACACTATTACTAAGACTCCGCTGTCTGTCCGTCCGTCTGTCTGTCACCAGGCTGTATCTCAAGAACCGCGATAGCTAGACAGTTGAAATTTTCACAAATTATGTATTTCTGTTGTCGCTATAACAACAAATACTACAAACAAAATAAAATAAGTATTTATGGGGTCTCCCATACAACAAACGCGATTTTTTTGCCGTTTTTATAGTTAATGGTACGGAACCCTTCGTGCGCGAGTCCGACGTGCACTTGGACGGTTTTTTATATAGATATATGACCGTCTGTAATCAATACTTGACTGTACTCAGACGACAGCAGTGTTCGTGATATAATAAAGAAAACCATAATAATAACCTTGAGTGCTCCAAATAATAAACTTATGGGTCAGCCAAATCGAAATAATAGGTCTGCGTGGCGGGACTATAAATCATTTATATTAAAAGCTATATTATTAATGATAGTTACCGATTTACGATCGAACCATAGTGACGTCATGACGAGGAAAATATGGGTAGTTTATATCTAGGTAATTTTCTGGTAATTTATTCTTATTTGTGCGGTATTGTGAAAAACGAGAAAATTCCTGGAATTAATTATATGAAATCCAACATGTTTTTTTATACGCTCGTTCTAAGTAACGTAGGTCGGCGCCGGGATTTCTGTTTCGAAAAAGCAGCGCTGTTTGCGTATGTAGCGCGTATACGCGCGTCGACGGCGCGTAAAAAAACGCTGTGAGCATAGGTCATAAGTAGTGTTCATCTACATTCTGTGTACGAGAAGTTTTGCACTCCAAAACGGCTATTACAGAGTATTCTATTAAAGTAAAGTCGGTTGGACTGGCCGTTTTTCGGGTTCCGTATCCCAAAGGGTGCCAACGGAACCATATTACTTAGGTTCCGCTGTCCGTCCGTCTGTCTGTCAGCGGGCTTTATTTCATGAACCGTAATGGTAATAGGTAGACTGTTGAAATTTTCAGTGTGTATTTCTATTGCCGCTATATCAAAAAATAAAAAAGTTTAAAATGAATGGGAGTACCCATACAAGAAACGGGTTTTTTTTTAATATGTAGTGATATTGTGCGGTGGTACGGAACCATTCGTGTTCGGCCGGTTTTTTGTATTGAGTGACTGTCATATTTCAAACCTCCGTTGTGTCCTTGGATCACTCTGAATACTCTTAATCTTCTGTAGTGTCAAATTTCCGTGCTTGATTGTTTTGCTCCAAATGCATTAATATCCGCGCGTTAAAGTCAAAACGACTCGTTATTCGCACGTTTAAGGCGATATTGCCACTCTCCGCTAATTACTCGACTACGTATTACGATGATTGAAGTTTTATAAATATGCTCATTTAAGAGCAGTGGCATAACAAATCAAAAGTTTGCCTTAAACGGGGTTAAAAAACAGAAATTAAAAAAAAATGGACAAAAAGCCGGACATTTTGAAAAAAAAAATCCGGGTGTTTTACTTTGTAATGATTCATTTATCATTATTACTATATACTAACAAAGCTATTTTTTTAAGTCCGGACGGATGAAAGAAGAATGAAAGACAGAAAATACATTTATTTGCGGTAAACATGACGCAAAGAAAAACAAACACAAAAAATAACGAGTTGGGGGAAAATATGCGTCACATTCACGCAAAACGGCAATCGCTCAGCATAATGCTACGACCCTATGCGAGACAGAGCCCCAGCGCTGGTTTTCAGCGATAGCCGGCGCTGACGTGATGACGTCAACCAGTGCAGCATACGAAAATTAAAAATAAACATTAAAATAAGAAATAAAATAAATACAATAACATGACAAATAAAAAATAAAATAAATACAATAACATGACAAATAAAAAATAAATAAAGATAAAAGTAAATACAATGACATGTTCGAACAAGTCCGAATGGTAACATACCTGTAGAAGTCCGTGCTTATAAGCACGGACTTCTACAGGTATGTTACCATATTTCAGTGTATACACTGAAATATTTACAAGTTAAGGGGACTACAGGACCTAAACGTAAGTTTTATAATGCCTAAAAGTATATGATCCACTGCAGTAAACAAAATCAGGAAAAATATATGTTATTGTTCAGGATATTTGCTAATTAGATAGTATGTTGAAAACATAATACAACAAATTTGATACGATAGAAAAAATCACGAAGTAACCTCTAAAAATTTCTTTTAACGATAAAAAACCATACTACTATGCATTAAATCATTCTGATTTTTTTGTCAGATTATTCTACAAGCAACATACTAACGTAATAGTGTTTTAATTTTTTAATCCAATCAATAGATTTTTTGTAAATAGATAATTGCTTCGTATTTTGCAATAAATTACCAGCGTTGTGTCATCGCGCTTCTCTTTCTTTTCTATGCAGTCCGACAGTGACCGCGCTTTACCTGTTGTAAGCCTCTTAAAGAAAATCTCTCACTATTTAACAAACTCTCCACTGCGCCACTTATTCTGTCCCCAATTGTACAGCTTGACATTGATTTATATTTGCGTGAATCATATTGTTTGAATGTACTCCACACAATGTTGTTGATAATTGTTTTTACATTGTTTTGTTTTCCTTAACTTCTGTGTCAATTGGATTACTTACTGTTTAAGAGTAAAGTCTTTAACGTAATGCTGTATACAGGGTCAAATTAAATTAGCTAGCGAAACTCCACAGACGTGATGGGTAACGATGTCTAATGGCAGTCATTCACATTCGCACGAATAGGCAAACCCGCAAGTGCAGGACGACATTCGCGAATTAATAATGCACAGTTTTTACCACATTCACGGTTTTTGTCGCATATCAAAGCGCGCAAACCTCGATCGAACGTTTGCACGCATGTGAGTGACCGGAATAAACATGATAAAACAAAAAAAAATATTCGATGATTTTTTTATTTGTGGCAATGATCGTAGGTAGTATGGTTACTTGAAAAAATTTTTTTTTTTTTTTTGTAAACTGCTTTCGTGATAGGTATCGATATCAAAACACGATAAAACAAAAAAGTAACAGATTTTCTCTCAATTCATACATTGTGTAATTACAACACTAGTCAAATCATGACATCATTTTTTTTATAATATTTATCGCGTCTGCAGAGTTTCGCTAACTAATTTAATTTGACCCTGTATATTTATTTCGTACTAGCTTCTGCCCGCGATTTAGTTGTTTTTATTTAGTATGGTTTAATTAGTTTTTATTTATATATTTAGTGAAATAGATGATGATTTATTAACGAAAACGAGCGTAAAATTTCATTAACAAACCTTTGGGCGCATAGATATTATGAAAAAATAAACACGTGTGGCACTCGGGGACTGCCACGGTAAAGCTATTGCATAGCATTTTTTATCAACTTATGCAATTATATTTTTTTTTGATTTTTTTTTATTCATGCAGTATTTTTTTTTTTTGATATTAATTCAAGTACAGTCGTACCATATACATACACGTTAAGCGAACGCTCGGCCGAGCTACATGGTAGGCGGAGTGGGGGTGTTAGGTTTTATTTTCGTTACGGAATTTCTTGATTCGGTCGCCGCGCTCAAAGCCCGCGATAAAAGCTATGCAATAGCTTAACTACTGGATGTATTTATTCAAAACAATGTTATTTGAAATCTTGAATAAAATATCTATCCCTGTCCGGTAACAATTGGCCATTTCCAAATTCCGGGAGTTATTTATTTACGCTCAAAGATGCGTTGAAATATGGAAGTTTCGACGCTCATAACTTCCAAATCAAGTTTGTTTGTTTGTTACCTTTTCACGCCTAAACCACTGAACCGATCATCCTGAAATTTTGCATATACGTTGTCAGGTGTACAGAAACGGACATAAGGTACCTTTCATACCGAAAAAAAGTACTGTTCCCGAAGAAAACAACAATAACCTTCTTATGGTAATAGATGGCGCCACGTGTCTTACGAATCATGATTGAATAATATTATTATAGAAACTTTAGTAGTGTGTTAAGGTTTTTTTTTTATTTAAGTACCTAATACTTTTTGTGAGTCTAGAGTGTCGATAGACCGGTTTTTCATCCTCCTAACTACTTATCAACCCGAATTGTTTGTCAAATTCTAAATTAACGCGTGCGAAGCCGCGGGCAAAAGCTAGTAAATGATAAATGATTTTATTTCTGTAAGTAGGTTAGTACAAACTCTTTTACACGTCAATCATATTTTAAAAACTAGATGAGGTCGGCGTTTCCTATCTGACGACATAGTAGTACACATTCTGTGAAAATTTCAAGTGTCTGTCTATTACGGTTCAAAAGATACAGTGTGAGAGAGACGGATGGACAGTGGAACCTTTGTTATAGGGTCCAATTGGCACCCTTTGAGTACGGAACCCTACAAACAAGAGAACAGTATGACTACTGTATAGCTGTTCGGCTGTCATTCGTGGATCTTCGGCAGTCGTTACGGGTTGTCATAAGCCCGAAAGTCTGACACCCAGTCTTACCAACGGGTATCGTATTGCCCAGTAATTGGGTTGTGGAGGTCAGATAGGTAGTCGCTTCATGTAAAATACTGTTATTCAGCTGGTTCCGGTCAGACTGGAAGTTGACTCCAACATAGTTGAGATAAGGCAGGCAGATTATGAGTATGAGTACTGTTCTTTACCGGGTAATTTAATTCCTGATCCAATTAAAGGCTCCTTCAAACAGGCGCGACACGCGACTCGACACAAAGGCACCGCCTGTTGCGCGACGAGCGGTGCCTTTGTGTCGCGTGCGATACGCGTCGCGTGTCGCGTGCGATACGCGTCGCGTGTCGCGTCTGTTTGAAGGAGCCTTAATGACCGCAATATCTTAAGTTACATCAGTGTCCTACAAAATCAGGGCCTTTATTCGATTCCCCTTTACACCATTCCTTTATTGGGTAAAATCACGAAACTATCAATATTAATATTTATCTATCGTTTGACTATATTCAAAGCATTGTAATTTGTTTTAAACACGAATATCTGAGCACTCAAGGACGTTATTGAGCAGTGTCGGCCCAGTGTTAGGATCATATAAGACACGAGGTGGCGGCGCGTAGTGTTCCACGCGCGCCCCTCTTTGACGTCACGGGGGGGAGTTAAACACCTCACTTCCCTGCTTGACCAGACGGGGCCCGCAGAGGCGGGCCAGTCGGGGGTTGCGTTGAAGAGTGCTTAAGTGCCCCTGTAGCCCACGGTGCAAGTGTGCGAGGGAACACGGGGTGATATTAGTCAGTAGAACTCTGACAGACCCCTCCGCCCGCCCCAGAGCGGAGGACATCCATGAGAACTTCCAACTCGTTAACAAAAAAGAAAAAAGTGGTTAACGCCTTACGTGTCGTAGGTAACCCGAGCAGGCATTTAATCATCATTGTCATCCACATCCATAGCCCGACTTTACTCACTCCTGAATATAGGTCTCTCTTTTTTTGTGCCAATCTCCACGATCCTGTGCAGGCCTCATCCAGGTTCTACCCACGTTGGTAGCAATGTCGACTGCCCGTATCGACACTTCACTTAGTCGAATTTATTTCATCACCCCTGCTCTCAAAAAGGTGAAGGAAAACATCGTGAGGAAACCGGCATGTCCCAGAACTAAAAATTCGAAGACATGTGACATCCACCAACCCGCACTGGGCCCGCGTGGTGGAATACGGCCCATTTCCTCTCACAGAGAGGAGGCCTGTGTCCTTCAAACTCAAATCAAACTCTCATTTATTTCCAACTAGCTTTTGCTCGAGGCTTCGCCCGTGTGGATGTCGGAAATTATGCCACGGGAACGTGCTACCGGGACAAAAAGTAGCCTATGTCCTTTGTCTTTAAATTTGGCAAGGAGATAGATGGCATCCTGGGGAAGGCCCCAGGATGCCATCTATCTCCTTGCCAAATTTTATCGAAATCCGTTCAGTGGTTTAGGCGTGAGAAGGTAACATACAGATTACTTTCGCATTTCTAATATTAGTAAAGATAAACCAATTACAGGTACTTTTGAATTCTCAAGGAGTCGGTCAGTCAGACAGGTGCAGCTAGTTGCCCATTCCAAAGCGTAGTAGGTTCCTATGGAGAAGTAAGGGCAAGAAACTCTACGGACATTATTTTAAATCAGAAAATTGTTAATAGCTCCAGCAGTAGGAACGTGATTGGCTGAGGACATTACTTTGATATAATAATATACTTCGCCAGGTATAGCATTCCGAGACACAGTGGTCACGTGGGTGACACAAGCCTACGTCATCGCCGCTGTGTTACTAGTAGTGTGTAATAATAACTCCCCAACCGCCTTGATTACCTGTGCGAATCCGATAAAATATTGAGGTTTTAACTAACAATTACGTTGGTATATGTTTAAATTGAATTGTTTCGTTTGATTAGAAAAACGAAACGACAATTTAAATGCTTTATATATATTTTTTAACAGAATGGTCACTGAGAATGTTTCCATAATTCGTGTTTTGTTGCAATAAAGTGGCAACTGGATAGTGACGTAAGCATTTGTCACTCCGGAGTGCCAGACCTTGTTTTTTTAGACCATGGACATTACTATGTTACCTGTCATATATGTCTATCGAGCCTTTGATTAGGTAAATCGGTGTTGGACAACAATATTTCGCCTTTTTCCTTCCTACTACTCAACTGTAGTCTATAAATAGTTTTATTTTTGACGTGTTTGCGCTTACGAGTCACGAGATCATGTCTATGAATAGGTAAAAACTGTAGGAAAAAGAATAGTGCTTAATATTACTAGGTTATTGTTATTGACTGGTAATTAACTAGGACACGCAGGAAGATTCCAAAAAAACAGCGCTATGTTGCACATTTGACCTGTTTGCTGGTCCAGTGTTGGCAAGCGCGATTTCTACGTCCTGAGCGAGAAGTTCGGCCTTTGGCTTTTACTTTAGAAAATTCTGAGTAGAAGCTCAAACTCTGAATTTCAGACCAGTGTCCAGTTAATAGCAATCAGATTGCTCTGAGTTACTCTGTATCAAATTGCACTGATAATAGAACTTTCTGGGTGTACTAAACTCTGATCCTGCAAGCGTGATGCTTTGCCATTCAACGTGGCAATGTTGCCAGGGTTTTGGGCACTTTTCATGTTGACAGCGAACCGGACGAATTTTTTTAATGTCCTGTGATTCCTTCATCCCCTTTTTCATTCGTGCACATATTATTATTTAAAGTGTCTTTGACATATCTCGGTACCCTGGGGTCCCGGACCTTTCGAAGGCGTACGAGGGGCCGAAGTTAACTCGCAGAGGTTAGACGCTTTTCATGAAATGAGGTACCAACCGACGATTATCCCTGTACGCATTATGTAAGTGCACCCCAGGACAACCCCCGGTTGGAGTAGGACTATTGCAGGATATGGAAACAAAGATATTGGAATGTGTGTTTGGATGGATAAAGTGAACTGGTTACCTAGAACTATGGAAGGACTATGGCCCCTGCCTGATCAATGATTTTATTACACACGATTATTATTTTAAGACTATTAGTTTATAAATTATGTAATATATTTCGCTGTAAACAAAGGTGATGTTATACTGTCAAACTCGCTAACCATCAACCATCTTTTGTTACAGACCAATCGACAACGAAATCCAAGATGAAGACGAAGATCTCGCGAACTTCATCATAAAATCATATTCCTACCCTCCAACACGGAGTAGATCTCGACGTCAAGCAGAAGATGAAGCCAAACCTGAAACAGAAGTGAAAGATGCAGCGGCAGCTACACCAACAGTGCTGGAAGGGACTGAAAATGCAACTATCAATGCGACAGACACATCAGATACTAGCTTAGGACCTAAAGTTGCTCCACCTCCTTCGGGACCTATCAAATTAATGGGTCTTAGAGTCGAAGAGTCGGATAAGGAACCTAAGATTGTCGATGAGTTGATCACCAGTGTGTTGAGAGAGACTCATTTTTATTTGAGGTTGTTCGGGGAGAATTTTACGAATGATACTATTATAGCGTTCACTCATACGCCTGCTGAGTATGGAAATACTTGTGATCATTTGTTGAATGGAGAGTATAGGGTGAGTTTTTTTGTTTCATTTATTTTTGGCTTGCATTTTCTTTATTTTTTGTGTTTAGTTACTTGTGAATCCAGCTGTTATAGTCCGTGAGGTCTAAGCTGAGCGTTGCGTTTGTGTGAGTGTTATAAGAATAAAACAGTATAAACCGGTTTAAACCAAGCACAGGACGTGTTGCGCTTTAGGCCGACGTCACACCTACCCTATCTATGTGCACTCACACAAACGCAAAGCTCAGCTTAGACCTCGCGGACTGTACTCGGTATTTTCATGGAGCGTTTTTGTTAGCGAATTTAGGAACCTAGGCGACCTAGGTTCCTAAACTAAATTAATGTCAAAAAATCATCAAACTCATGATTAAACCGATCAACTGTTTTATGGAATATCTTTTTGCGAGATAATTGCGTAATACACTAACAGTAAGGAATGGCTTTCATTTTGGTAGTTCAACCACAGTCATTGCGTTTTTACGTTGTTGAACTGACAAATTTTTTGAACATATGAAGCAATGGTTAAGCAATATCCGTCAAAATTATTCAGATTGTGATTGATAGTGTGTTACGCAATAAGGGTGCTGGTCCTCTAATATCCTGGAAAATTATTAGGACGCAATTCTATGAATTGATGATTCTATGAATGTGTCTGCAGACAAATATTGATTAGAGATTGTCTTAAATTCCACTATTTTGATATTTATTTATTCAGTTCGGACAACAACATGGTCCAATTTGTTCGTAAATAAAATACCTTATCACTAGTGTTAGTAGTACACAAAACAAGGATAAGAGTAGCTGGTGACTGCGGCAGGATGTGCAGAGAACGACAAAGCAAGGAATATGCTACCTGACCATCCTCCCCACATAGTGCCTCAGAAAAGAGGAGTAAGGACTCTCCACCACTGTTTTCAGAATGCTAGTCACTGACCCGCGTTCTACGCATCAGTGATGCGACTTTTTTGCGAATCACTGCATGGAAGCCGTCAGTTCGGTTCTGAGCAAACATCTCCGATGCACTATAGAAACGGGGCAGCTTCAACAGCATCCTAAAAACATTATTTTATTAGACGCGTAAGACATCTAGCGATCTTTTGGTGTAGCTGAGTAATGAAATGGCAAAAAGAACACACAAAATTTGAAGTTTCTCATTTATTTTCAACAAAACTCAATCACCAACTCTCAACACTTCAATCAGCTGGTGGTAGACTCAGCGTGGTGCTTGGTGCTGTGCGCCGCCAGGGACTTCTTGTTCTTGAAGATGAGGAGACACTCGTCACACTGGTGCAGACCAGAGTGCTCTAGAAGATGCTCTTGCAGTGTCTCATGTTTCTCATGTGGGGAGTAAGGGTTCTTCACCACTGTTTTCAGAATGCTATTGTCACTGACCCGCGTTCTACGCATCGGTGATGCGACTTTGAAGCCGTCAGTTCAATTTTGAGCAAAAAATTGTTAGTTCAATTGTATGTGTGCCTAGACAGGTGTTGCTACCAGAGCCAATTACTTTGTTAACAAGTTGTAATTGCTCTGGATGCCCTAAAGTTTTTGCTAATTCACTTGACAATCTATTAGTTAACATAGCTGCGTCTAAAGCCTTGTCTGCAGTATGGCGCATTTTTTCTAGTTCAGGGGTCGGCAACCTTTTGAGTCGGAAGAGTCAAAAATTACAATTCACAAAAATTCAAAGTTTTTAAAGAGCTACAATTTTTTTTCTTGTCTACAATAAATAGTACCTGCAGTATAGCGTTTTGATAAAAAAAAAAAAACTATTTATTCATATATAAGGAGTGTTTTTTCACAACAAATTAGATAATATATATGTGGTATAAAAATATATAATATTTGCGTATGGTACTAAAGACCCGCAGCTTCACATCCAAAGAGTGGCTACATGTGGCTCGCAAGCCTCAGGTTGCCGACTCCTGGTCTAGTTGCTACTAAATTCAGAATTAATGGTGGCCAAAACTTAAGTTTTATTAAACTAAAATAAACTAAACTGTATTTTTTTCTACGCAGGTATCCTACGCCGAATCGGACTCCGCTCTCCTCTACATGTTAGCCCCACCTCCCTTAGACGACTACAAATTCTACATCTGCGCCAAAAACTCCGAAAAGGAGCACTTCCTCCACCAGGGTCCCGAGAAATGGAAGATCCTGGCTACGCACAACAAGCTTCTCCCACTTTGGGCTTCCATAATCCTCATCATAGTTCTCCTTCTCTTGGCTTCTCTGTTCTCTGGTCTGAACTTAGGACTTATGGCTTTGGACAGGACTGAGTTGAAGATCATTGCTAACACAGGAACAGAGAAGGAGCGAAAGTACGCCAGAGCGATCATGCCGGTCAGATCCCATGGAAACTATCTCCTCTGTACCATTTTGCTCAGTAATGTGGCTGTGAACAGTACTTTCACTGTAATCCTGGATGATCTGACTTCTGGTTTGGTTGCTGTCATCGGGTCTACGTTGGCTATTGTGTTTATTGCTGAAATTACGCCTCAGGCTGTCTGTGCCAGGCATGGACTGTTTGTTGGTGCGAAAAGTATCTGGATCATGAAGGTTAGTTGGTTTTAATTTTGTAGTTTAGTTAGTTGGTTAAACGTGGAGAGCGGTGGTGGCCCAGTGGTCACGGCCGCGACTTACGAGTTGCAGGGCGTGGTGTTCGAACCCAGTTAAGCGCTTTACTTTGTGTAAATTCATCACCACTGCTCTCAAAGCGGTGAAGGAAAACATCGTGAGGAAACGGGCATGTCTTAGAACCAAAAATTCGAAGACGTGACATCTACCAACCCGCACTGGGCCTGCGTGGTTGATTACGGCCCGCTCCCTGTCACAGAGAGGAGGCCTGTTTCCCAGCAGTGGGAACGTTATAGACTGATTATGGTTTTAATTGAATTGTTAATAGCTTTTGCCCGCGGCTTCGCCCACGTGAAAGATTAGTGATAGAAGTTTGTTATGCCATGTGCTCTGATTCGTTATACTTATGACACTTCGTACGTAACAGGACCGTGATGAAATGGACTCAACGTTTTTATGCGTACTGGAAGCTCAACAGTCATTTGGCGCAGCCGCGAGACACATTTCCTGCTGATTTCTCACAACGCACTTTACACTTTTTATTTGTTGTTTTACTTGTGTATGTTGTGTTGTGAGAAAGGCTAGGTCTTCTTTCTTTTTATCTTTTTCTTTCTTATACCAATTAACTTGCAGGACACAAGTAGCACAAACTCGCTAATTTGTTCCCTCATCTATGCCGCTAATAGAAAAGTTGGAGCTAATATAATTATTGTTTTACGTCATTGTGTTAAGTTTTTATGGGCTCACTATCCTGAATAATAATAATATAATATAATATAATAATAATATATAATATAATAATAATAATAATAAAATATACAATAATAATAAAGTAAATTTGTTGACCTTAAAGAAGAAGTCACAAGAATCTGGAGACAACAAAAAGTATACGTTATCCCTATAGTTCTTTCTACGACACACGTTATCCCCAACCATCTTCGCCGTAGCCTGAAATTAATAGATTTAAAAGAATCCGTTGTATCCTACAGACCCTATTTACCTACAGAAAGCTGCCATATAAAACACCTGCAGAATAGTTAGGAAGTTCATGCAGTTAGAGGAAGAAAACACTCCCTCATCTTAAATATACACCACACGCTGCATTTACTTGGCTTTGGCCCGTAAATGTAGCCAAAACCAGCCTGAGGGTTGAGAAAAAAACACTCCCAATAATAATCTTAGCCACTCAAACCCATAGTTCAATAATTATTTTTGTTTCCATATCCAGCAAAAGTCCTACACCAACCGGGGGTTGTCCATGGGTGCACTTGCACAGTGCATACAGGGATAATCGTCGGTTGGTGCCTCATTCTATTTAAAATTTTCTAAGGGGCCTCTGCGAGTTGGCTTCGGCCCCTCGTACGCCTTCCAAAGGACCGGGACCCCATGGTCCCGAGCTATGTTAACATATAAAAATAATAATAATATATTGCAGTTATAATAAGCAGTAACAGGCTATCTGGTCCTGTGTTCGATCCCTAGGTCCAACAAAGTGTTCTTGGATTTTCTATCAGGCACTACTCAGTAGCAGACAAGAGTGTGGATTTGTGCTTAAAGGTTAACAGCAAAATGCTCGCCCTCTATACCGTGGGACTTCTTCTTCTTTAGGGGTTTTGGTTTCCGCACTTAGTTCTTCATGTGGACCATTGTGCGTGGGCCATGGCGGCCGTCGGTGGTTATTCCAACCAGCCCACCAGAAGTTGATAATGTCTCGTGGTCTACTGAGAGCATCTGTGTAGGATCTGCGGGGTAATTACGTAACACACTAACAGTAGGAATGGGTTTCATTTTGACAGTTCAACAACATTCATTGCGTTATTTACGTTGTTGAGCAGACTAATTTTTCGGACATATGAAGCAATGGATTAGCAATAGGCTTCAAAATGATTCAGATTGCGATAGATAATGTGTTACGTAATTAGGGTGCTGGTTGCCCCGAGGGTTTGTGTCCTAATCTGGGTGACGCCTGTGCATTCAAAGAGCACATGCGCAACGGTTTCCTCAGCCTCCATGCAAGCCCTGCATAGACTGTCCGTTATGCTTATTGTGTGGAAGTGTTTTTTTAGCGAGCAGTGTCCCGGGATGATCCCCGTCACCAGGCGCAGCCCGATCCCATAGACCATGGGATTTAAAGACGGGGATAATGCCTCTGCGTACCTCTTAGTAGAATACTGGCGATTTTATGCATGGTTTCCTTTACAAATAAACGTTTTATCTTTCAGATTGTGATGGGTATCTGTGCCCCACTGGCCTGGCCAACAAGCAAGCTGCTCGATTACTTCTTAGGTGAAGAGATTGGCACGCATTACAACAGGGAGCGTCTAAAGGAGCTTGTCAGGGTAAGTACATTTCATAATCTCATTATCATCACCTTGTGTAGCATTCTTCAGTGGATTCGGTGGCGCTGTCCTTGATTAGCGAAGTCCTACTGTGAATTTTTGACGACTGGCAAATAAAATCTGGTGGAGTTATCAATTGCCCTCCAAAACCAGAGTTGGCATGCAGCTAGCCACCACCACCCTATAAGAGTCCACTGCTGGACAAAGGTCTCGCCATTTGCTACTACGAGCCACTGAGTACGATCCTGGGTTACTCTCAGTAACCTTTTACCAGCAAACTTGTGCAGATCATCGCTACCCCTGGCCCGAAGGTATTGTAGCGGTATCTACAACGCCACATGCGAGCTACGCGTCAAACTAACGTCACGTAAAATCCTGCATCGCGCAAGCAGAGTTTACCGCGCAACTAGCATCCCGACATTACTCGTCGGGCGGTTGCCCACCACACACGACACCCGTCTGATCGAAGGATCTTCCCTTTTCTATGGAGGTATGAGTGAACTTTACACCCTGTTCCTCATACCTCTATAGTATCTTTAACTACGTCTCGATTCTAAAGCCTTTTTCACTATGCCACTGAAGTTGGCCAAGTCCTAATAGGTGTTGAATTCTTTTGGTGGACCGTCACTAATCACTATCCACTTCTTTCAGTAACCCAAAAATGTCACAGTTACCTTTTGCAGCACCTACCAAAAGCTGCGTCACTCATTATTTGGCTACTTTAAGATACACATCGACATTTTTTACCAAAACTTTCTGAAATACTTACGAAACCTCAAACCCCCACAGGTAACAGACCACGTCAACGATTTAGATAGAGAGGAAGTGAACATCATTTCCGGAGCTCTAGACCTCCGCAAAAAGAAGGTCAGCGATGTCATGACCAAGCTGAAGGATTGCTTCATGCTGCCCATTAACAGCATCCTGGACTTCGAGACCATGTCGGAAATTGTTAAGTCTGGTGAGTAGCTTTTTGCAGTCCAATAAATTGTTTGATAGCTTTTGTGTGGCCAGGAAATATTCTATAGCCTTTGTCTGGAGGCTGTTTGATTAACTCAGACTTAAAAAAAACCGGTGAAGTGCGAGTCGGACTCGCGCACGAAGGGTTCCGTACCATTATCTATAAAAACGGGAAAAAAATCATGTCTGTTGTATGGGAGCCCCCTTAAATATTTATTTTATTTTGTTTTTTAGTATTTGTTGTTATAGCGGCAACAGAAATACATCATTTGTGAAAATTTCAACTGTCCAGTTATCGCGGTTTTTGAGATACAGCCTGTTGACAGACAGACGGACGGACAGACAGCGAAGTCTTAGTAATATGGTCCCGTTTTTACCCTTTGGGTACGGAACCCTAAAAATTGCATCTTTTTATTTCTTAATATGATGAGTAATTTAGGAGACAAAGAAATCTTTGAAAGATGACAGCTAAATTTATTTGCATGTCGAACTAAGTTTGCGAAGTACGAAATTCTGTTTTAAAATTTATTATTATCAGTTAATAGGAGTCATTCAAATCAAATCACAATATTTTATTTCTCATAAACTAACATGGGCACTTATGAAACGTCAGAAGCTAGGTGCACGGTTCCAATCGGTTGTTTCCTATGGAGAAGAGCCGGCCAGAAACTCCACGGTTACTCTTTTAAAAATAAGGGGCTTTTACAATGTTTTCAAATTACAGTGTTAATAGGTATGGGAGGATAGTTTAGGCCTGTCAACAAGTAACAGGTAAAAGTAAAATAGAATTGACCCTCTCAAATGGCACGCCATTCAAATCTATCCTTGGCTAATTTACTTTCATTCAGCTGTTCGAGTCCCAATAAATACTTTTTCTTTCTTTCTCTATTTTTCTGTTAACAGCCACTATTCGAAGATCTTCAATCTACCGAGCCTGATTAATTTTATAAGAAATTAGCTTCTGCCTTCGACTTCGTCCGCGTGAAATTTCTTGTTCCCCCGACCCACCCCGTCGCGTCGCATCACCTGCTCGCGCTATCACTTCGTTTTCGCTTAGCGGTCTTTCTGCCTTTTTAGGGTTCCGTACCCAAAGGATAAAAACGGGACCCTATTACTAAGACTTCGCTGTCTGTCCGTCCGTCTGTCAGTCACCAGGCTGTATCTCAAGAACCGCCATAGCTAGACAGTTGAAATTTTCACAAAATATGTATTTCTGTTGCCGCTATAACAACAAATACTAAAAACAAAATAAAATAAATGTTTAAGGGGGGCTCCCATACAAAAAACCCCATTTTTTGCCTATTTAAGCACGATATCATTAAATGGTAACAGGTAGGCACCTAATTTGTGTACCTACTGTTGTTTACCTAGTCAATGGTACGGAACCCTTCGTGCGCGAGTCCGACTCGCACTTGGCCGGTTTTTATTTTTGCTCGGCTCCTAAGCGTCATAGCGTGATGTAAATATCCTAAAGCCTTCCTCAAGAACTGGGCTATCAAATGCAAAAAGAATTATTCAAATCCGACTGGTAGTTCTAGAGATTACCCCCCTACATACAACAAACTTACAAACGAACAAACTTTACCTCTTTGTAATATTAGTATAGTATTCTTATTTCAGTCGAATACTGAAAAACTTTCTTAAATTCCAGGTTACTCCCGTATCCCAGTGTACGAAGGCGCTCGCGGCAACATAATCACGGTGCTCTTCATCAAGGACCTGGCGTTCGTGGACCCTGACGACAACACCCCACTGCGCACCCTCTGCCAGTACTACCAGAACCCCTGCAACTTCGTGTTCGAAGATGTCACTCTGGATGTCATGTTGAAGCAGTTCAAGGAGGGTAAGTAAATTGAGCATTTCGGAAGCAGGAAATGAGACATAGTAATCTAATTAAAAAAAGGATTTTGCCTATTTGCCTATAATAATATCATTTACTAGCTTTTGCCCGCGTGGATGTCGGAAATTATCCCACGGGAACGTACTTCCGAGATAAAACGTATCCTTCATGTTAATCCAGGTTATAAACTATCTGTGTTCCAAATTCCATCCAAATCCGTTCTGAGGTTTTTGCGTGAAAAAGTATTAAACATCCATCCATCCTCACAAACTTTCACATTTATAATATTAGTAGGATCCCTCTTTCAATCATTCGTTCAATAATGAATCCTCTGCTAGAACGCTTGCAACTTTGTGTCCAAGAACGTTAGCTTGAATGCGAAGTGGAAGCAGTTGGAAGGTCAGTAATTTCAGAATTGTGTACCAGTCTGTGATTATTCAGCTGTAGTCCACAGCAAGTGAAAGATCATTCACTCACTCTTTTGCTCATTCATTCACTCAGGTAAAGCAATAATTCATTCATTCGTGCGTTAGTTTATTCTCCCATTCAATCGTTACATCACCATCTGCTCAGAAATTCTATATAAAACATTTTCAATACAGACCAACGTTATAAAGCTCGCGAGAAAAATCCATATACAACATGATCTATCTTTACCTTTTCTGATGAATCCATTAAACCCACGTGTAGTTACCAGTATCCGTCAAATAAATTATCAAAATAAAATAAATATGCCATCTGTAATGATTTAATCAATGAATCATAGGCAGCCTTGAGCTAAACTGAAAATTTCTCGCAGGTGCTACCGCTGATTATGAGGTCCTTTTTTTTTGATCTGGGTAATCATCAAATGACCTCTCCCGCTCTGGGCGGAGCGGAAGGGCGTGTCAGACTCTTACTGACTAAAACCCACCCGTGTTCCTTCAGTTGCCTGTGCGCCAGGGCCATGGTAACTCTTTCGAACAATCCGCGACCCCGGCAGGCATCGGCCCTATCGGACTCCGTCAATTGTGCTGATATCTCTTTGAGGCGCACGTGGAACACGACGCGCCGTCGACCCGGGCCTGGTCCTTACCGGACGGCGAGCTGCCCATTGCTCGCAGTCCGCAAGCCCGCGCCTACGGTGGCCGGGAGTCGGCTATCGACTCCCGACGCCCAGGGTGTCTCCTCTTGCGGCGACTAGGGGCGTGAGGACGCAACGATTGCCTCTCCCTCACTCGCTCCGCCTCCACCTTCGCGAGCATTACTGCTTCGCAGAAGGAGGTGACGGCTTCCCAATCCCTCTCGCTCCGTACCATGGCCTGAACCAGGGCCGGACGCGAGAGATCGCCGCCACGAAGACACGGCAGTGCTCCGCCCAAGCCGGGCAGACCTTCACCGTATGCTCCACCGTGTCCTCTGGTCGATCCACACAATGATAACACCCGGGCGTTTCCTCCCGCTGATTATGAGGTCCTGAGTTCGATTACCAGGTCGGCAAAGTGTTATTGGGTTTTTCTATCTGGGATTTCTCAGTAGCAGCCCGGAGTTTGGAATTTTGCCCGGTTGATGGCAATAGGCTCGCCCCCTATTACATGGGACTTAAACATAACTGGCGAAATGTGGGTGTACTATAGGTACACCTCTGTCTACAGATGTGTTGTTCTATCAATCTATCAATCAATATACATAAAACACAAAAAATTTAGGGATGAATGAAGGGCGACTAACAAAAGGTATTTACAAGGCAGATGTGAGTGGAAACGTCGGGAGGGGACGCCCTAGGAGGACATATAGTGACCTTATTGGTGATGTTCTTCAGAAAGGTCAGGTGCGTAGTACTCGCAACCAGCGTGCGTGTATGACCAGATGTATGAACGTAAACGAGGCAAAAGGAGTATGTAAGGATCGTAGCAGGTGGCGTTCTAGTTTCTGCCTACCCCCATGGGAAGAAGGCGTGAGTTTATGTTATGTTGTACAAAAAATGTTCATACCTATGTCCGTTATAAACTTTAAAACCAACCGATGTGCCCCAAACCGGTTTCATTAGAAAGGCAAATAATGCGGAGATGGTATTAGACCACTAAAACAACGAAAAAAAAAAACTTAAGACTTCGTGAATGGACCGAATGTGCCTAATACATAGTTTTACCGTATTAGCATACGCCGGGTATCCGCTAGTTATCAAAATAAAATAAATACGCCATCTGTAATGAATCATTGGCAACCTTGAGCTCAACTGAAAAAATCCAGTGGCTATTTTTGCGAAGGTAACTAAATATTCAGACGGTGAATATTATCCAGTTGGAAATTTTGTTATGTAATACGTTTTTAGTGGGTTACTAGGTCCGCAGCTTCGCCCGCGTGGATGTCGGAAAATATACCACGGGAAAGTAGTACCGGGATTAAAAGTACCCCCCTGTGTTAATCTAGGTAAACAATACTAATATTGTAAATGTGAAAGTTTTCACGCAAAAACGACTGAACGGATTAAAAGGAAATTTGGCACACAGATAGACCATGACCTGGGTACGAATATAGGCTACTTTTTATCCTGGATCGCAGACGAAGTTGCGGGCAACAGCTAGTTGTTTTCATATAACTTTATTGGTTTACGCGGCGCACGCCAGTAAAGCCGGGTATCATTTAAGCTATTACCAATTTAATTAGTTTTGTGTTTCTTAAATAATAGGGTTTGTCCTCCAAATAGTAGATCTGTCACCAAAATGTAGTCACCAAACAATGCAAAATCAGTTCCACAATAAATCACCTAAAATCCTGAGATATAAGGTCTAGTACCAAATAAATGTTTTTGTATGTATTATATTGTGTTGCTAACAGGCACCGAGCCTTTGTTTCGGCGAGGCCTCCTATTTCTGAATGGCGATAGTAACGATAAGGCGTAGTCGACGGGCTCCTACTTCTGGGTGGTTTGAAAAAAAATAACCACGAAGGGGATGGCGGGGTCTTTCAGACCCCGCCATCCCCTTCTAACCTAACCTGTCCGAGTCGGGGTGCCCCGAGTCTCGAATTAATTTGATAATTCATACCTGGGAACTATTTTTGTTTATCTGAGAACGAAAATATTTCGTGGCGATAGATCTATTTATTAGGTGATACAACTTGATGACAAATATAAATTTTGGTGATAGAAAATATAGTTTCCGTAAAGCTCCCGTCGCGTCGGCATGATTTTTTCCGACATTTTCAATATTCATAGCATCGTCATATTTCAGCCAAATTACATAAAATTTTAATGAATTATACACCCTGTGTGTTAATCCAGGTTATAAACTTTCTGTGTGCCAAATTTAATCCCAAACCGATCAGCCGTTTTTCCGCCAATCCGGAACATAACTATATTCAAATAAAAAACAGACAAAAGGACACAAATTCTAAAAACTATATTTTCGGCATCAGACTCGTTATTAACTACAATTAAAATGAATTATTATTTGAATTACTTACTTTTTTTTCTCAAAAATGTTCAATGTACAGTACAACTATTATGTTAATGTTCCTCGGGAATCATCGCATTTCCGAATACAAAGGAATCCTAATTTCCATGTCCATTAATGGTTAGATTTATTGTTTATTATAATTTTAATTCAGAACTAAGTACTTTATTGTTGTTTTATTTTTTAAAACGATGATTCCCGAGGCACATCAACAAAATAGTTGTACTGTACAGTTTTGACTTCGTTAAAACATTACTGTCTATATAGATAACTAGCTTTTGCCCGCGGCGTCGCTCGCGTTAATTTAGAATTTGACAATCAATTCGGGTTGTTCAGGGAATTATTGTTAGGAGGATGAAAACACACACACACACACACTAGACTCAAAATGTATTAGGTACTTAAATAAAAAATAAAACTCTTAACACGTTACTAAAGTTTCTATAATAATATAATTCAATCGTGATTCGGAAGAAACGTGGCGCAATCTATTATCATAAGAACGTTATTGTTGTTTTCCTCGAATAATATTAATAATAAATAATATAATTAATTAATTAATAATAAATATATTAATATTATTAATATATTAATATGATTAATATATTAATATTAATTAATTAATAATTAATATTAAAGTTAGGATTAGGATAGGATGACGACGTGTGTTATTCCGCGGGGTAATTGCTTATCACACATGAAATAGCATTCGTTACCTTTCATTTTGACAGTTCAGCCACGTTCATTGCGTTATTTACGTTGTAGAGCAGACAAATTTTTCAAACCTATGAAGCAATGGATGTCAAAATGAAAAGCATTTCGATCGATTGACATTGTATGTGTGTTACGCAATTTCGCATGTGCAATGGCGACATGTCAAAACATAGTTTTTGTTCTAAATCTAAGTACACAACCGTCCAAAAAGCCTGTAAATCCAAAATAAATAAAAAATATCAAAAATAAAATGGCTCCGTAAATAACCCATTATTTTTTTGTAATATGTAAAAGATAAAAATCGTTACTGTGGGTTATCCTTAGGAGATAGACATATGCCATCGCGAACTTTTTTGTAGCTCTTTTTAAGATATATAATTCCGTAGTACATTACTTTGATCTATCTCGTAAGGTTTGGCCAGAGCGTTTGCAATGTATATAAAAATATGTTTTTTACGACATCACATTACAAATCGTTAAAATTCTCGGCTTTTCTCTACTATAATATGCATGCATTACATTAAACCTTCATTTAAACCTTCCTCTTGAATCACTCTGTCTATTGATGAAAACCGCATTAAAATCCGCTGCGTAGTTTAAAGGATTTAAGGTTACAGACAAAAAAATATTACTTTGTTTAATACTATGTAAATATTTTCTATTCCCTTCTAGGTTACAAAGGACATATGGCGTTCGTCCAACGCATTGAAGAAGGGGACGGTGACCCGGTATATGAAACAGTTGGCTTAGTGACCCTTGAGGATGTCATTGAGGAGATGATTCAAGCCGAAATTGTGGATGAAACTGATGTTTTCAGTAAGTAGATGCTTTGTACTTTTTTTTTAATAAATGTGTCATCTCCGTTCTTCTCCATAGAGATCTTCAACTTTCTGACTAACTGACCGACTCTTTGACAGTTAAAAAGTGCCTGTAATTGAAATAAATGCTTTGAGTTTGAGGTTGAAAAAATGGCGTCGCCCTAAGTTGAGCAATTCATACTTTTCCACAGCATTTCAACATGTCCTAACGCTACTTCTCTCTTTTAGGTGACAACCGCACCAAGAAACGCTTGACCCGTCCAGTGAACAAGTTCCAGGATCTGGCTGCCTTCGCAGGTCACCACGAGCACCAGAGGGTGCACGTGTCACCTCAACTTGTGCTAGCCACCTTCCAGTTCCTGAATACCAGTAAGTATACCATTATGAGTTGAGGTTGGCTTCCAGTCTAACCGGATGCAGCTAAATACCCGTATGTTACATGGAGCAACTGTCTATCTGACTTCCACAACCCAGTTACTTGGTTACACGATACCTCTTGGTAAGACTTGTTGTCAGATTTTCGGGACTGACAAAGATTGACAGCCAGGAACTACGGCTTATGGTGCTTCGAGGTATGGAGGGATCTCGCTATGTAATGGATGCTTATCCATCCACGGACCGACCATGGCAAGCGTAGCTTATTCTTTAATCTGTCGCCCTGTGCAGCTAGCTGTTACATAGCCACAAAATGTCCCTATAAGTTCTTGAAAAAGACAAATTAAAATCAATAGTAGATTGTTATACAAGGGCCTAAAATGACCCATTATATACGAGGTAGTTTTACTCTCAAGCTTTAGCGAGGCAGTAAATAGAAACAGAGTTATAATGGGTTTTTAGCGCCGTGTGTTACACTCTACTTTTCACCACGGTTGCGAGAAAATAAAATAATCCAATACAATATTAAATAGTTTACTTTTATTTTATTTCTTCTGTAGCCGCAACGCAATGCATGCATTCTACCGAAGAGATCGCTGCCTTTAGTTCCATTTTCAAAATTAAAATGTTGTTTTTTTATGAAACAGTAATAAGTAGTCTTTATTTATGATTATTCTACTTTTGAATACAGACTTTTCCGTTTTTGTAAGCTCGTTGGTAACAGACAAAAATAAATATAAAAAACTTTTTGCCCCTAGAGGAAAATATATGCTATTTTATCCCCACTTTGGTACGCTACAATGACGGGACTTTTTCAGTAAGAGTAGTGAAAAAGTCATTTATTCAAATTAGGTTGAGAATCAGCACTTTTCGAACGTCAAAATTACATAAGACAGTCCCCCGGCACGCCCGCCCTTCACCACTTCCTAGTGCTTTAGCTGGGGAGAAGAAATCGCGCAACAAACTGTCCAGCAGTACAGCTGTCTGTTCAGTTAAAAAAGAATGCTTGATTCTATACAAATAGTAGGTGTGCAAAGTAATTAACATTACGAGACACAGAACATTAAATTAAATTATTTGCCATATGGCAGCTTGGTAAAGAAAGAAAGAAAGAAATATTTTTTATTTGGGACACGCACAGGAAATACAAAGAGTAAAAAAAAAAAACACGTGTGGCACTCGGGGACTGCCGCGGTAAAGCTATTGCATAGCATTTTTTATCAACTTATGCAATTATAATTATTTATAATTTTTTTATTTATGCAGTATTTTTTTTTCTTTGATATTAATTCAAGTACAGTCGTACCATATACATACACGTTAAGCGAACGCTCGGCCGAGCTACATGGTAGGCGGAATGGGGGGTGTTAGGTTTTATTTTCGTTACGGAATTTCTTGATTCGGTCGCCGCGCTCAAAGCCCGCGATAAAAGCTATGCATTTACAACTAACAAAATTAACAATAATAAAAATAAAATAAAAAAAGAGGATTGTTACAGACTCAGAATTGAATACCATATTTTGTAGCTAATAATCTTATTTCCCCCCCCCCCCCCCCCAGGCGTAGATCCATTCCGAGTAGAACACATCTCGGAGACCGTACTCCGGCGCCTGCTGAAGCAGGACGTGATCCAGCACATCAAGCTGCGCGGCGACGAGGACAAGAACGACCCCAAGAGATACGTCTTCTCTGAGGGGAAGCCTGTGAGTATACAGAGTCAATTGTGTAGATAAAAGGCCATTTTATTAACTGACTGTATATTTTTTAACCTAGTCCAAAAAAAGGAGGAGGTTCTCAATTCGACAATTTTTTTTTTTTTTTCTTTTGTTATCTCAGAACTTTTTTCTGGGTGAAAACCGATTTGGATGATTATTTTTTTATTTGAAAGCTGGTGCTTCACATGTGGTCCCATTTAAATTTGATCAAGCACTGACCAGTAGTTTTTGAGTTATCCCTAATACTGCGTATTTTTTCCACTTAGTTTATATTGATGATGTTATAATTTTTCCTGTCTCGGTTATTTACATATCAAGTAGTGGTATACGAATGTATGTGGGGTAGGTACCACAACTAAAAAGTGAAAAATAAAACCTTTTTTACAAAAAAAAACAACCGACTGCCAACAAAAACACTAAAAAACGTGAAAAATAACTTTAATTTCGTAAGTCGATGCCCAAAAACGAAAAAAACAACCAAAGACACCCGACTTCCGAAATTAAAGTTATTTTTCACGTTTTTTAGGGTTTAGTTTGGAAGTCAGTTGTTTTTTTTGTAATAGAGTTTTTATTTATGTTTCTTACTCCAGAACTTTTTTCTAGGTGAACCGACTTTGATGATTCTGAATTTGTTCCGACTAAATTACGGTATTTTCCAACTGTCATATTATGTCCAGTTTCTGAGTTATTCTTAGGCCATCTGTTGTAACCATATTTTGATTTAAAATAGTGTCCGTGGAGTTTCTTGCCCATTCTTCTCCATAGGTACCTACTACGCTTTGGAATGGGCAACTAGCTTCATCTTTCTGACTGATCGACCCCTTGACAATTCAAAAGTCCCTGTAATTGGTTTATTTGAAATAAATGCTTTGAGTTTGAGTTTGTAGTCTTTACTTGGCACGTACTTGGCTGAGCGTTAATCTTGTCACTGTCCTACGAGGGTCAAACTACACGGGTCTAGACGGGAACCTGTCTTATTCAAAGCACGAGCTAAGTAACGTTTATAAATCCCGGCCTTAAGATGAATCCTCATAGCTGTAGCCCGCCAAATTCAAATTTTCTTTGTTTTTTTTTGGAAAATTGTTCCACCTAAGAATTTTTCAGAATATTTCATATGAAAATTCTTAGGTGGAACAAATTTGCAAAGTTTGACGATTGATGTGAAATTGATGATTATTATTCAGTAAATATGTCATTCCTACAGTCGCGAATTACTTTTTGATCAAAATACGCCGTAAAACAGAGCTGCAATTTGCTAAAAACCAAAGAAAATTTGAATTTGGCGGACTACAGCTGAGGATTCACCTTAAATGAAAATTTACCAATACCTTATTCCTTGTCTTGTATCCCAGGTGGACTACTTCGTGCTGATCCTGGAGGGGCGCGTGGAGGTGACGGTGGGGCGCGAGAACCTGGTGTTCGAGGCTGGACCCTTCACCTACTTCGGAGTGCAGGCGCTCACGCAGAATGTGGGACTTGGTGAGTTCGGATTATCATTGTCTTGAAGCCATTTGGCAGACTTTTGAAAATTTTATAGGAAATCAAATGTTGGAATGAAAGCTATTTTAGGACATAATAAGAATAGAATAGAAGAATACCCTAAAAGAAAGAATAAAGAAAAAATAGAAGAAAAGAAAGGAAAAAAGAAGAAATTTTTATCAAAATTTTAGAGGTCAATTAAGTCTTGCATTGACATATGATAATTACTTTTGTCTGGACTTAAAAGAGACTGTGACCTCTGAGTTTGTTTCGGCCTTTCTTCTCAGAGTAGTCAGATAGGAAACGCCGACCTCATCTAGTTTTTAAAATATGATTGACGTGTAAAAGTGTTTGTACAGACCTGCTTACAGAAATAAAATCATTTATCATGTTAAAATTATGCAGAACGTTAAAAGCGTCCGTAACAAAAAGACAAAAACAATTCAAATATTAAATTAAATTTAGCCGTGGCAGCTAAGAGATGACCGTTCACGAACATGACTATGATTACCAGTGATCGGAGTAGGTAGATTGAACTGGGGTCATTGATCCGAAACGTATATATTACTATGGACATTCCTCCGGAATTGGTGGATTATTAAAAAAAAACCGGGACTTATGTAGGAATTGTATTCTGCCAGAGTGGAAGGAGTCATTTGATGATTTGCCATCCTCAAAAAAAAGGTAGGAATTGTAATAAAATGAGCAATTTTATTCTTTATTATTCTTCCTATTTTTTTTTTTTGTCACGATTTGACAAAACCCAACGACCAATCAGAACAAACTTTAAATTTTGAATTGAGTAGTAATAATATCACTACCAACATTAACAATATTTAATTGAATCCGGAAATACCGGAATTATTTTCCGGAAAAATGGCTTATCCATGTTATTCTTTCTGTGTGCATTTATGATACAAGTACTAAAAATCAATCTACCTACTCCGATCACTGATGATTACTCAAACATATTTATTTTCTGTTTTAGCTGAAGCGCCCGCTCCATCAACGCTGGGTTCTCTACAGAACCTCAACATGGACTCCATGCTCCGCCACTCCTTCGTGCCCGACTACTCCGTGAAAGCCATCGCCGAGCTGTACTACCTCACTATCAAGAGGTAATCAGACTTTATTAAATATCTAGTGTAAGAGCTCAGAAAAACAAGGTCAATAATTTACAAAATATTGAATTAAAAATACATATTATGTAGTGTGTAAATGTTAGGTAGATGTTAAGAGGGCAGACACGGGTCCACTAGCGCCACTCCTTTAAAATAATATTATCTAGTGACTGAGAAGGAATTTTGTATAACGGCTCAATAAGCACCCTCGGTAAGTGTGTCTAGAATTTTCTAATACCTTTTATAAACTTTCATATTGAGACACGAAGCAACAAAATACGATCTAGAGGAATGTGGCCGCTTTTCTTTAGATCGAATTTTGTTGCTTCGTGTCTCAATTTTAGCGTTAACGTTTAGCAAACGGGATGAAGTCAAAGTCAAATCATTTATTTGAAATAGGCATGTAAAAGGCACTTTTGAACGTCAAAATTTACAAGAAAATAGAATTGATTCTAGTTGCCCCTTCCAAAAGGTAGTTTCGTATGAAGAAGAATGGGCAAGAAACTCCACCGTTACTGTTTTAAAATGTTTTACAATATTTTGTATACATTAATGATAAATGATGATAAATGATTTTATTTCTGGAAGTAGGTTTGTACAAACACTTTTACACGTCAATCATATTTTAAACTAGATAAGGTCGGCGTTTCCTATCTGACTACTCTAAGAAGAAAGGCCGAAACAAACTCAGAGGTCACAGTCTCTTTTAAAGTCCAGACATAATCTGGTCAGATCATGTGAAGACCATGTAGATTTGAGTCTGAAATGGTCTTTTGAGGGAAAAAAAACCACACAGATTGAGTGGACCTGTCCAGTCAGTGCACGAATATGTCAGTAATCGTGCAGCTCAACTCAAAACTTAAGGACTATATTATGTATAATATATTTGAAGACGATAATAAACTTAATCCAGAGAGTTATTTAATGTATTTCTTTTCTCCAACAGATCAATGTACTTAGCGGCAAAGCGCGCCACGCTCATGGAGAAGGGAGTCCTGGGCAGGGGCGGCACCAACGAGCAGATAGAGCCGGAAGTCGACAAGGTACGTACACATTCTT
Source organism: Dryobotodes eremita (assembly GCA_917490735.1). Classification (NCBI taxonomy): domain Eukaryota; kingdom Metazoa; phylum Arthropoda; class Insecta; order Lepidoptera; family Noctuidae; genus Dryobotodes; species Dryobotodes eremita. The sequence goes on along the minus strand of OU823269.1, from coordinate 10,011,135 downwards.
GCAAATATAACTAAAATACTGATAATGCCGCTCAGAAATACAGAGTGGCAGTAAAAATTAGTTGAAATTACTGAAGAGACCAGTTGAATTTAGATTATGACGTGCTAGGGGTCGATGGGAAGGGCGACTAACAAAAGGTATTTGTCCAATTTAGTGCAGTCACAATTTAGGCGAAATCCATTTTTATAGAATAACTAGCTGCGCCCCGCGGTTTCACCCGCAGAAATCTCGATCCCGTGGGAATATCGGGATAAAAAGTATCCTATGTCCTAATCCAGGTCATAGTCTACCCATGTGCCAAATTTTATCCAAATCCGTTAAGCCGTTTTAGCGTGATTAAGTAACAAACATCCACACTTTCACATTTTTTTTTTTTTTTTTTTTTATTTATTGAATGATATTATAATACAGAGGTGTTACTTAATTCTAAACTCGCCAAACTTTTACGTTTGATGGCGATAATATTATATGGTTTATAATATTAGTAGGATATAATATTAGTAGGATTCTCACACTGGTCTCAACTCTCAATTCTTATTAAGAAAAATATTAATGTTTGAATAAACTTTGTTCCAGCTACTTCGCGAGGGCGAGAACAACCGAATCGAAGAGATCAGCGAGGATAGAACTCACGGGGATAACGCGAAAGTGGTAAGTTTTATGTCTAAATTATATGTTAAGGTTGCACTAGTCGACGGCTCGAACTCTTTGGTGGGTGTGGCTACTAAGCATGCTATTTAGTTTTTTTTGTGAAATAGAAGATGATTTATAACGAAAACGAGCGTACAATTTCATAAACAGTCCTTAGGGCGTATAGATATTATGAAAAAAATACTGGAATATTTATTCAAAATTATGATATTTGCCATTTTCATACTCCGGGAGTTATTTATTTACGCCCAAAAATGCGTTAAAATATGGATGTTTCGACGCTCATTACTTTCAAACCAATTTTTTTTTGTTTTATTCTTTGTCCGTCATGACGAGACAAGTAGTTTTTCATATTTTTTTTTAATATACTCTGTCAAAACTTCATGCGACGTTAGGAATAATGACTGACTAGTGTAACCTTAAGGTAGCGTCAGCACGTTGCAAGTCAGACAACTTTTATATAAAATGAGTCCGGTGGCTTTGGTGTGTAAACACAATTACTAAATATTTATTCTAGCTAATAGGTACTAGAAATATTCTCTAGATTTATTCTTTTTATTCTATTTTTTTTTTATTAATTGGAGAGGCAAAAGAAGAACTAAGTATTTATTGCCAAAATACGACCAGAGCTTGTCCACTCTGAAATGACGCGCCCCACTACTTAACTAGTTAATTTAGATGTGTGAGTGAAAATATTAATAACGACACTTCATCTGTGTGGAGCGTCGACTGTTCCGTGAACAGTCGATTAGTATGCGAACATCACGGTCGACTAGTCGCGTGATAAATCCGACAACGCTCTGTATGGAGTAGCGCTGGCGCATTGTATGGAACAAGATGTCCGCTCTCTTGCGCGTTCAAGACAATTATGACTAGTTGGGCAACAAATCCTGTGCTCCTAAGTTGAAGTCTAACCGTCAACTCAATGACCAATGAGGGCTATCGTTTTTGTGCTCACCAGGCTACTGGCGAGTAAGGTCCTGTTGCAGTACTTTTATTTAATGTTTTGGATATGTTTAAGTACCCTTATATTCATAGTATGTTTATTTTATTGTAATAATTCTAAATATTCATATTATTAATATTTATATTTTTTTATATTTATTCTAAATATTATTTGAAGTTTTAAAATGTATTTTAAAACTTCAAATGAATATTTAGATTATAATGTTCCTAAAATTGGCAATCATGAAGCAGACAAATCTTATTCTTCCTTCAAGTGCTACCAAATTAGATCCTAACTTTTTACTTAAAATTTTAAGCCATTATTAAGAATGGCACAACCATTACAGCTATTATGAATCATTCGTTAAAATCCAGGATAAAAAATCCCACAAACAGTGAACGTTCAGTACATCTTTTGACATCTAGAGACCTTACTCTACACTAGCGCCTCTAGCGGCGAACTCAAGCGCGATAGCCCTCATTACAATGGTGTTTTTATGTGTATTGCGTCCATATTTGAAATTTGCTTGTGTGCGTAAATGCGGTAGTGGGGCGCGTAATTTCAGACTGAACAAGCGCTACCTATATTAGAAAACTTTAAACAAATTTTTGTTTTCACTCACGTATTTGTTTTGGGTTTGAACGACAACATTTTCTATATCGAACAGAGCTGACCATAAGTTTGTGAATGGATTTAGGAAAACTCGAAATAAATACTTGAGCCGATCAATTATTTCTGGATCTTAAAATATTAATATTAATAATATTATTAATATTTTTTAAATTAATATTATTATTATTATTTTATTAATATTTTCTTAATTGTTTGAATTTTATATAAAATAAACACAAATTCTTATTAAAATTATTATTTTCTATTTTTCACGCTGCTAGTTTAATACGGATGTATCTAAAATTAAATATTGAAAATGGTAACGGTTTTTCTTACTATATTAATAAGTAAATTAAATATCTGTCTGGTTGATCCCAAAGTCGGGCCAAGTGTTTCGAAGCCTACATTTTTGATCACTTAAATTGCATCTCGCTATTGCAATGAAGAAATTTTAATAGCCTGTAACTGTGTGTACATTGCTCGAATAAATAAATATTGCCCCATGTAAATATATTCAATAAGCTCGCCCCCTAATACATGGGACTTAAAACACACCTTACGAATTGTAGTTGCACTATACATCTCTACCTACTCGTTACTTCTAAGGGCGAATTTCACCGAACTTTTATACCTCGAACAAGTCTTATCCTGAGAATAAATTTTGAATTTTTGACAGTTTTTCCGTACTAGAGCTGTCAGACGTATTTTTTTTTCCACAGATAAGATATCTGACATTGGTAAAATCAGCCCTAAGCGTTTATTCTAACATAAAACCTTCTTCCCTTCCAGTTTGTACCAACATCGGCTAGTCCTCACACGAACGCCACCTTCAAGTCGGACAAGGAGCCCAACCCCGAGGAGGAGAAACTATTGAAGAAGTAAATGTTGTAATGAACTCTTCTTAATAAACAATTAGCCTGTTTAATGAGGGTTTTCTGAAATAACGTCCACTAGGTGGCAGCACTAACACGTCAGGTCCCGACACCTGTCAAGTGTCAAAACACCTATATTTTCTGTAGTCGTGACTGAATGACGAACGGATGAATGAAACGAACGATGAACGTCATCATATATTTTATATTAATTGTCGAAATAGAAGATCTCTTGTCAAAGTGGCGCCAACTGGTGGCGTGAATTTTCATGAAAATCCTCATTGTAGATAAAAAATATATGTATAACTGTTGTGAACATAGCTTGGCAAATAACTACAATATGGCCGAGGAATCATGACCGGTCTGAACTTTGCGCAGAAGGCTGCGCAGTAACACTTTTTAGGAACCAAATGGTGACATTAGGCGACTGTGAGTGAGTGTACACGAAAGTTAGGAGAGCCTATTAGTTCAGACCAGGGGTCTAGTCCCTAAGCACGAAATCCGTAGTATCGTCCTAAGTTACGGGCGCTTCCTACTCCGTATCACCTACGAGCATAAGATTAATTTGGGACCCTAACTAACACGATTTGGCAGTTGTCCTAACTCCGGACGTGTTTTTGCCCGTCCGAAAAAAAAAAATAAACGGGTGTAGGGTACATTCCGAAGTATCGAACTATTTTTGGTCAGGCCAGTATCTTCGTTGACGGACTTGGAGAGTAAGCACCCAGCCACGATTCATCAGCCGTATTGTACTCCCTACAATACTTATGCAGGAAAAGTATTTCAACACGAGTTATTCAAACCCATTTTTAGGTGAGCATTCTAAAAGTATCAAGACCTTTTTGCGAAGTTTCAAAACTACGATCAAATTGACAAAACAGTTTGAAAATTATATCACTTTCTGTAGCCAAGAAATTGAAACTTAATCAACGTTTGTGCTATGGAAAATAATAATGTTTTTAAAATAATTGTTTTATATTTTTTTTTTATAATGGCTAATTTGACTAGATTGGTCTCAAGTAACAATGCAAAAGGAATTTTACGTAAAAGTATCAAATAAAATAAGAAAGTTGTTATTAATTAAAATATTAGAAAATTAAGGTAAAAGAAAAATATTTACTGAAGAAATCAAGTTTTAAACATTTTATTGTTCGTACAAATAAAGTTAGAAATGTTAAGTAATTATAATATCAATTGCAATAAAGTCTTCCTAATCAAATAAACTCACGCCTTCTTCCCATGGGGGTAGGCAGAAACCACAGAACGCCACCTGCTACGATCCTTACATACTCCTTTTGCCTCGTTTACGTTCATACATCTGGTCATACACGCACGCCGGTTGCGAGTACTACGCACCTGACCTTTCTGAAGAACATCACCAATAAGGTCACTATATGTCCTCTTAGGGCGTCCCCTCCAGGCGAAAACAAATTTTATGTAAATTGTTCATCTGATAACAATAGCATCCCAATTGCATAAACACTTTCAATAGTTTCCATCTCAAGGATTTTGAAGGACATTCATAATCCATTGCTTCTTATGTTTGAAAAATTCATCTGCGCAACAACGTAAATAACGCAATGAATATTGTTGAATTTTATCGCCTGGTTTTCAGATACTTGTGTTTTTTTGACATTTTTTTTTTGTCAATTAGTAATAATTTACATCTTCCTTACGGCCGAAAATGAAAGTTTAAGAAGAGTTATAAAAAAGAACATCTTACAAATATTTAAATAGTTGGTACAAAGATTTACAGACAAAAAATGTACTAAAATCGTTTTCAGATACTTATAAGAAATTGTTAACGAAAATATCAGTTGGAATTTTGATTTTAATTCAGTATTTCGGAAGTCTGACAACCAGTCTCACCAAGGTGTATCGTGTTACCCAGTAACTGGGTTGTGGAGGTCAGATAGGCAGACGCTCCATGTAAAATACTAGTATTCAGCTGCATCCGGTTAGACTGGAAGTCAACCCCAACATATTTGGGAAAAGACAATCAATTTACATAATCGTTAATTTTGACTTCAGTTTGACATACAGTAATATTTATCATACGTAATTTACATGACATTTTAAAATAATTTTAACACTTTTGTATTTCTTTTTTTTAAAGCCTTTTGTCATACTTTTCTTTATAATTCTGAATTAAATCAAAATTCCAATTGATTTAAAAAGTAATATTTTAGTATATAAGTAATATATATATTTAATAAAAAAAACGTAGCTGAAAATTGTGCCTTCCGTGTGAAAGTTTGTATGAAGTTTTTATTCAAATTAACTTAAAGTTAAAACATTAACTGTGCGATACGTAGGTTAATATAACTTATACCTCGGGTTCTGACCGCCGCATTCAGAGATGTCATTTTAAAATAACCGATCATTAACGTAAGCGCAAGCGCAGCCCGCGAAATTTAAATTTTCTTTCCTTCGATTATAAATCTGTAAATACATATTTTTTACGGTCGCGAATTATATTTTTGGTCCACATACAACCTGATCCTGACCTGCAAATTGCAAAAAAACGTACGAAAATTTGAATTTTGCGGGATATCTTAACTAAAGTGACGACTCTCGCGTATGGCTGTAAAAGATAAACATCAAATCTGTCATGCGATTTATTGTTGCTATGTAGATTGACCAATCAACAGATTAATCTACAGTTTTCTAGAAGAACGGTTCCGTCATAGTACGACCGTCATGAACATCTGTAATTTTCACTAGTATTTCCCATTATGGTGTCAAAAGATGCTCTGTATTAGGACAACCGTTATTAAGTGACCGATCACCTTTTATGAAACCAAAACTTAACAGTCCTTTCAAATTTATTTTAACTCTGACTGCAACCCAAAAACAACCTTACGTGTATGAGAATAAGTATCAATGTGAATTTGACAGACTTGTCAATGACAAGAACCCACGATCAACATTATGGGAATGAATATAAAGATCACTTTGATTTTGACAGACTTGTCAATGGCAGCAACGCAACAGCAACCTTATTGTCACGAGACTAAAGATCACTTTAATTTTGACAGTGATGCAAAAAACAGAGGTAAAAAAAAACGATGTAAGGACTGTACAAGAGATTTCACAGCAGTTTCACAGATCATGTTTTCAGAAACCGGGGTATATCCGTAATTATTTTGTAGACTTTTAAAATAAATATTAAATCATATTTTTGACGTTAAGCTGATTTTTTACATGCTTTTAATTAATAAATACTGTGCTATTTACAATTATTAAACTACTTTTAAAAAAAACTTATCAATCACTTGCTAGGCAGAATATAATTGTGCCTTTTAATAAATAGATAAATAAAAAGTATCGCACAGATAAAAAAACAAGATGCATGAAACAAAATTATTATTATAATAATAGTATTTTAATAATATTAAATATTTTTAATAGATTTTATAATCGAAGCATTTTGTGTATTAACAAAAGTAGCTTTTAGAATTTAGGTTTTGTTGATTTTTTTAAAGCAGTTTGATTGAAGATGGCAACACAGATATTTTTGAAAACGACCCTTCAAAAAAAATTACTAATTCTTTATTTCATTTCAGCATTTTCAACTGACAAGTTTTCTATCTTGTGTGTTACATTTTATCCTGAATCCATAAATTATTCAGTAAGACTAAAATATTTTAACGTTTCATACAAACATTCGATAAACGCCGTCTTTAATCTCAATGCTATATGCAAAACATGTCGAAACCACAAATTGCTATTGTAGAGTGCCTGCAAAATAAGTGTGCACGCGGCCGAAATCGGAAATAATCATTTGCCGCCATCTCGACGTTTATATCTGGTGTCAAGCGAATGTGCTGTTTTCAGTATTTTTCCAAAGTAAATAATCGCCATCATTATGCCGAAATTGATTAAAAGTGCTGGCAGGGATATATCCTTGAAGGCCAAACATGTGGGCAGACTTTTCTTGCGCGCACTTTAACTTTATTTAAAATATAACATCCTTGTCTTTTTCAAACTGCTTGCGCTGCCCAGTCCAAAAAGATGACACGGTATTGATGCCGGTGAATTTACTGGCATAAGAGACATTATAGTTTTGTCTCAGGGATGGCAACACATCTGTGATGCCTCTGATGTTGTAGTTGTCCACAGGAGACGGTGACTAGTTACTATCAGACAGGCCACCATAGACATAGATAATGGACTGAGCGTTCCGTATGCAGTCGTGCTGTGACTATAGATCGAAAAGTACGAGAGAGACAAAGCGAATGTGCGGCCAGTAGTTTCTTCTTTCTAGAATTCTGATTGGTCCACGTCGCTAGCGGTGAGGAGAGTATCGTTTTGCTGATGAATAGAGGTATTGGCTGCACATTCCCTTTGTCTCTTTCTAGCTAGTAGTCACTTTTGTGAGGCTAACGCTCAGTCCATTATCTATGCTTGTTTGCCATCTAATAATATCAGATAATAAATAGCGCCCGTGGTTTCAATGTGTGTTGCCAGTTGTTTAATGTACTTATAATTTTTTGGCATGGCAATATTTGTTAGCCATTTATATTTTATATTAACGTTAAATCGCACGCATCACGGTATGTAAAATGTAATAATTACAATATTTTTAAAGTTTCTATTCTATGTATTTTGAAATTTTTAATTTTAAGCATTTATTTCGATAATTTCGTAAATAAATGATTTTTTTTACAGAAACTTTACTATGTTTTTATTTTTAAAACCTGTTTTCCATTTTTTTTTAATTAAGTTATTTTATTCAAAATTGATTAAATATTGATTTAACTCAGTTTTTCATGCATATTATTTAAATTGAAAGAAATTGTTTATATACTAAATGAATCAATGTGTTTGTTAATAAAAAAAATAAGAAATGACCAGTTCCAAATCTTCCTTTAAAAGTGCCCTTAAAATGTTATAAAAAAGGGCAATGCTTCTTATTACACACAACTTTTTTTATCACATTAAAATAAATCATATATTTTATACAAAATCCCTGTTATTCCTTATTTCATTGGGTATAATATTACCTATAATTAATAACCATAGTGCCTCAAAATAATGATATACAAAGTATATTTTTAAACATAAATAATTATACAGGGTCTCAGGGGCATCGACACGCAGCCTGTTATCATGGATTCAGTACGTGATTCTGAACACCCCTGCGTTGAAATTTTTACTCGGTTATTAAAAAAAAAATTGATCAGCCATAGTTATCTGCTACACTTTTCTATTTCTTTTTTGATAACCTACGAAAAATTTCTACGCTAGTGGGTCTAGAATCATGTGCTGAATTCATGGTTTTAGTTTGTCGATGTGCCTGCCACGCTGTATACTAAACTTATGTATTTAAATCAATAAGAACATGTAAATGTAAGAAATAATGCGTGGTTTATATTGTAGAAAGCATGTTATAAAAGTATATATTTAGAAGAATATAATGATTTTTAATGCTTGACTGAGCAGTTTTATTTTTCACCTGTAAAGTACTTCGTTCAATAGGTACAGTACAACTATTTTTTTTAATGTCTCTCGGGAATGATCGGATTTCCGAATACAAACGAATGCTAATTTCCATGTCTATAAATTATTAGATTTATCTTGTATCATAATTTGAATTCAGAACTATGTAATTTATTGCTATTTTGTTTTCACGGAAATCAAAACAAAACAACAATAAAGGACTTAGTTCTGAATTCAAATTATGATACACGATAAATCTAATAATTGATGGACATGGAAATTAGCATTCGTTTGTATTCGGAAATCTGATGATTCGCGAGGGACATTAAGAAAATAGTTGTACTATACCTAGTTCGGGAAAAGTTGTTAAAGAACATAAATAAAGAAAGAAAATAAACCTCAACCGCATTGGTGTAGTGGTCGCAGGCGCTACTGATGCGCATGAGCTCCTGGGTTCGATTCCCGCGTAATGCTGTGTTATTCGAGTTTTTCACCAGGAATTTCTCAATAGCAGGCAGATTCTAGTTTTGTGCCCGGTTAATGGCAATAGGCTTGCCCCCTGTTACATGGGATTTAAACACAACTGGCGAAATTTGGCTGTTCTATACACCTTTTCCTACTCTTTCGGAGATACAGGCGATGTTAATTATGTTTACACCGCTGCCTGGCCGTTCAAGCGTTACCGTCAAACGGGGTGAATAGGGATGAATCGGGATGAAACTTTAAAAGCGATTTTAACAATAAATATAGTTTGTTGCCAAAAAGGGCTCTCAATATAATAATATAATATAATAATATTTTTATTGAATAAAACATTTCCAAAAAGTGTACATTTAGCCAACAGTAGCAATATTTTCTATACAGTTTTATTGCCTAAAAATAAACTAAAACTAAAATTTGATTACAGGTGCAAGTAATGATGATTCGGAATTACAATATAAGGTAGGGACCCACCCGAACTAGGTTAATTCAAACCTGTGTTTCAGGCCATCACTTTACATTTCAATTAAATTGGGACAGTAAAATTTAAGATGTGTTTACTGTATCATAATTAACGATTAAGTGCCCTCGTTGGCAACAAACTATATTGTTTCAATGATAAAATCCCTTTTAAAATTTCGTCCCGATTAACCCCTGCATCCCTATCCACCCCGTTTGTCCAGTAAACGCGTGATGTTATGTAATGGGTAAAAATAAGTCTTACTAAAAAACAAGTCCTTAAAAAAATAGTTTATTAACATTACAATTCATTAATAATAACTATTACAATATTATATCTATGTGAAGATGCAATTAGATCTTGGACAGTCGTTACGGGTAGTCAGAAGCCCGAAAGTCTGACAACCAGTCTTACCAAGGGGTATCGTGTTACCCAGTAACTGGGTTGTGGTCAGATATGCAGTCGCTACATGTAAAATGCCGTTATTCAGCTGCATTCGGTTAGACTGGAAGCTGACCTCAAAATAGTTGGAGCATGGTTAGGCAGATGATGCTGTCAGGACGCTAGTTTGCTAATGTCTTCATATTGAACACCTTTGACCACGCGACCGGTTAGCAGGCCTTCAGAAATCTGAAACAAACAAATTATTTATTTATTTATTTTAACCAAGTTGGGGATGAGGGACTCATGACTATCATAGAAACGGGTTTTTTCAACGGAAGAATAGACAAAATGACACACACACACATAAATTTCTTTAGAAATCTGTCAACAATCTGTCAGTTTGGTGGTCAAGCTACGCGTGCTGAAATTATTGACGCGGAAAACCGCGTCAATAATTTCAGCACGCGTAGCAAAAAAAAAAGAAAAGAAAAGAAACAAAAAAAAAGAATCAAAAGATCGCAGATGCAGCAAGAGTTGCACTGTTATACGAATAATTATTTCTCTTACGACATTTACTGACAATGGCACAATCAAAGGTCCTTCTTAGGTGGTTTCGATGCTCTAAATTATGTAGTCGATGACTTTGGTGCACGGTAAAACTCTAATGAGTTTATGTTGGCAATAATTTAAATATATAATATGTATGTGTACTACTGAATAAATAAATAAATAAATAAAGCACTGCTTACCTCAACAGCACAACAATATCGATCAATGTCCAAGCTTTTCAGTAGTCCGGTAGCTCCACGGTACGCGCCGTTCACGAACCGGACGGTACGGCCCGTAGACGGTATCACTGTTTCCAAGTGATTCTGAAACAAAAGGGATCATTATTAGAATCTGCCTGTAATTTTAAGATACAATGCTTCGTAAAATCAAAAGTCATTTATTCAGAGTAGGCTGAGAATTACCAACTTTTAAACGTTAAAATTACATAAGACAGTCCCCCAAAACGCCCGCCCTTCACCACTTCCTAGTGCTTTAGCTGGGGAGAAGTCGCGCAACAAACTCCTCAGCAGCACAGCTGTCGTTAGAAGAACTGGGCCGGCAGTCTCGACATTAGATAGCGACAAAAATCGGTCGCTAAGTCGTATCGATGTCAAATTCCTTTAATAGATTTTCAACTTTATTTCCAAAGCATAAGGTTGAAAATCTATTAAAGATATTTGACATCGATTGGACTTAACGACCGATTTTTGTCGGTATCTATGTCGAGGCTGCAGGCAGGTTACAATAGAAAGTAATTTAAAAAAATACATCGTTCTCACATATAATTTTAAGTTAAAAATTAATGATGTAACTAATATGTTAGTAACCATATTATAATTTAAAGGAGTGTCCATGGAGTTTCTTGCCCGTTCTTCTCCAGAGGTACCTACTATGCTTTGGAATGGGCAACTAGCTTCATCTTTCTGACTGATCGACCCATTGACAATTAAAAAGTGCCTGTAAATGGTTTAATAGAAATAAATGCTTTGAGTTTGAGTTTTAATAAACATTGCCAAACACAAAACGTTAAATTAAATTATTTGCCATTATGTCAGCTAGCACATGCCAATTTACTAACAAAAACATTGAAAACTATACTCAAGCAGAAATCCTAACTAATATCCTAATCCTAACTTCCTAACTATCCTTCCTAACTATATAATATTATAAATGCGAAAGTAAGTTTGTTTGTTTGTTTGTTACCTTTTCACGCCTAAACCACTGAACCGATCATCCTGAAATTTTGCAAATACGTTGTCAGGTGGACAGAAACGGACATAGGGTACTTTTCATCCCAAAAAAAGTACTGTTCCCGAGGAAAACAACAATAACGTTCTTATGATAATAGATGGCGCCACGTGTCTTTCGAATCATGATTGAATTATATTATTGTAGAAACTTTACTAGTGTGTTAAGTTTTTTTTATTTAAGTACCTAATACATTGTGTGGTTCTAGAGTGTCGATAGACCGGTTTTTCATCCTCCTAAGTCCTAACTATAATTCCTCGAACAACCTGAATTGATTGTCAAATTCTAAATTACCGCGAGCGAAGCCGCGGGCAAAAGCTAGTACAAAATATACACGAACTTATGAAGAACAGCAGGTACTCCTAAATCTATTAAGTAGTCGATGCAAAAAAAACGTTTTTTTTGTGAGTAACAACAAAAAGTGAGTGAATTTCTCCACGGCAAGTCAACACATTGTTAGGCAAGCTGTTAATATTTTTAATTTCTTAATGTTGCAAAACGGTAAGATCGATTAGTACCTAAATGTGTTTTGTGTATTTTAAATAAGTTATAATTTAATTTTATAGAAGAAATAACATTGACTTTACAAATAGGTAATAGCTCATTTTTATTTAATCAAACTAAATAGATTACAATATACAAGCTAAAACTAAAATATATTATACTACTATTTACAAGTGTATATAAAAAAATATAGTGAAGAGTTTCAGATACATCGCCAAGCGGTTGGTCGACTCTTCACGTGACCAGAGGGCTGGCCTATTTTTAGCCCAAAGAATCAGCATTGCCATCCAACGTGGCAATGCTGCCAGTCTGTTGGGCACTTATCTCATTGACAGCGACGCGGACGAATTTTTTGATGCCCTATGAGCTCTTTACTATAATAGTTAATTAATTTAAAATCGAGAGAAATCTTTCAACATGTGGTGCTTTTAGTTTTTTTTGTATAGAGTTTTAGGACTGATTCTCTTTGTCAGTAGGCAATTTATTATATAACTCTGTTGTTGATGGTTAAGTTCAAAATCGAATGAGAAAATCTGACAGTATGTGGCAACTTGATGTACTGGCGACTGTACAAACCTAGTTCATGGTATAATAATATACTTCGCCAGGTATAGCATTCCGAGACACAGTGGTCACGTGGGAGACACAAGCCTACGTCATCACCGCTGTGTTACCAGTAGTGTGTAATAATAACTCCCCAACTGCCTTTATTACCTGTGCGAATCCGACAAATCAATGAGGTTTTAACTAACAATTACGTTGGTATAAGTTCAACCGATAGAATCCCGGTGGCCCTCTGTAGGGCCAGTATGTCGCCCATACAGTCAAGCTCCGCTGGCCCTCTAGAGGGTCGCGCGGTCGTGCGGTTAAATAATCATCATTATTGCTTCTAAATGAGGGCTAATATCGTCTTTTGAGCATTTCACTGTATGGGGTTTTTTTTTTTTGGGCTGACGAACTGTCTTGTTCCACGACATACCGGCCCTACAGAGGGCCACCGGGATTCTTTCGGTTAAATTGAATTGTTTCATTTGATTAGAAAAACGAAACGACAATTTAAATGCTTTATATATATTTTTTTACAGAATGGTGACTGAAAATGTTACCATATTTCTTGTTTTGTTGCAATAAAGTGGCAACTGGATAGTGACGTAAGCTTGTGTCACTCCCGGAATGCCAGACATTGTTTTTTTAGACCATGACCTAGTTAAAGAAATAAAATATATCATTTGTCACCTGATCAAGCTTCAGTCTAGTATTATCCTCTGTCAACTTCACATGTGCGCAGTATTTATCCACAACTTTCTCCACGACCGCTTTCTTCTTATAGTACTTATCACCCAAAGATTTGGTCGTTATCTTCACTATTATGTCTTCACAAATCCAGTAATCTTTTCTGAAAAGAAACGTTTAAACGTGTGAGTAAAGAAAAAGAAAGAAAAATAGTATATTCTGCACAAACAAAACGCACCTAACCAATGAACGACATTAATTTAGAGACATACAAAATAGCCAAAAGCCTCGAATTCATGTTACAAAAGTTTCATAATTTTGTCTATTGCTTGATGCCGGGGACCAAAGACAATACACATTGCTCTGTGTTGCGACACTGGCAAATGACAACAAACAAACGATCAAAACAAAATGCCCATTGCAGTGTACGATGCACGATGTACTGTAGAGGTTCTGTAGAGGAAAATCCTCATGCATGTCCCCGCCCTGGGGGGGCGGAGGGGTCTGTCAGACTCTTACTGACTAAAAACCACCCCGGTGTTCTGTCTCACACCTACGCCGGGGGTCGCGGGAACGTACAAATCTTTCGCAACCCCCGGCCGGAGAGGTTATCTGCCTTTGTTTTTTGTTCCGGGGTGGAAAATCCTCATGGATGTCCCCCGCCCTGGGGGGGCGGAGGGGTCTGTCAGACTCTTACTGACTAAAAACCACCCCGGTGTTCCGTCTCACACCTACGCCGGGGGTCGCGGGAACGTACAAATCTTCCGCAACCCCCGGCCGGTGCCGGCCCGCCTCTGCGGGCCCCGTCCGGTCGAGCGGGGGGAGTGAGGTGTTTGACTCCCCCCGCGACGTCTAAGAGGGGCGCGCGTGGAACACTACGCGCCGCCACCTCGGGTCCTGATGTATGGGGGGCGACGGACGTCCCCGAGTCCGTCGCCCCTGGACCCCTTTAGGGGGGCTGGAAGAGGGCGTTGTCCGCCCTCCGCCGACGCCCGGTGCGCCTGCTGCGGGCCGGGTGAGAGGATGAGATCTCTCGCTCCCTTTCCGCAGCCTCCTTCTGCGAGATCACTGTTTCGCAGAAGGATACCACCGCGTCCCAGGACTCCTCGCCGCCGACCATCGCATTCACAACGGCCGGCAGCGAGAGGTCACTGCCTACTCCTGAGATGAGGGCACGGCGCGGCTCCTCCCAAGCGGCACATTCTGCCAGCGTATGCCGCGCCGTGTCCTCCCGGCAGTCGACGCAGTGGTGACACCGGGCGTCCGGCTCCCTGTTTATGCGACACAGGTACTTCCCGAAGCAACCGTGCCCCGAGAGCACCTGCGTCACCCGAAACGACAGGGAGCCGTGCCTCCTCCCGAGCCAGTGGTCGAGCACTGGCCGGACCGCCTCGATGGTGACGAGGCCGGCGGTAGGGCGTGAGAGCCTGTCCCGCCATTCCGCCACCAGGACCTCGCGGAGCTGCGACCGACGCTGCTCCATTTGTCGCTGCATCGGTCGCTCGCCCCGCGCCCGCACTTCATCGCGCCACCGGTACAGTGACGCGAGCACCTTCGCCTCCAGGTCCCAGGGCGGGGATCCAGCCAGTGCACAAGCCGCCTCGTAGGAGATCGTGCGATAACCCCTGATGACTCTGACGGCCATCGCTCTCTGCGGAGGTTATCTGCCTTTTTTTTTTTTTTTTTTTTTTTTGTTTTTTTTTTTTTTGTTCCGCTGGGAAAAATGCATTACGCATACCCTCCCGTCGGGGGACGGGAGGGGTATGTGGGACTCCCCGGCAGGGTGCCGGTATACCCACTAAAAAACCCAGCGGTGTTCCCTCAATGCCGTTATGGGAGGGCCATGGGAAACTGGCACAGCCTTTGCGTCCACGACCCTCCCGGCGCGTGCCCGCCTAGCTGGCGGGCCCCGCATGCCCCCCAGGCTGGGGGGCTACGGGAATGGCCGGGAACACCTGGCCATTCCCATCCGACACTGGTGGAGGCCTGTGCAATACAGGCAAGGGTGCCCCCGCACCCGTTGCCTGCTGGCCTCCACCTGGGAGGAGTCGGAGATGACTGTCGTACTGACGTCTTCTTCGACCCCTCCTCCGCCTTCGGAGCGGCGCCGCGAGAGGATCGTCCTCCCGCACGCGCTCCGCCTCCTCCTTCTGCGACATCACTTCCTCGCAGAAGGAGGCGACCGCTGCCCAGGCCCCCTCGCTCCCCAGCATGGCGCTGACGACGCCGGGAAGCGAGAGGTCCTGCCCGACCGCTGCAACCAGGGCATGGCGCAGCTCGGACCAGGCAGGGCACACCTCCAAGGTGTGCTGTGCCGTGTCCACCGCCGCGCCACAGTCGTGGCACGACGGGGTCTCCTCCCTTTGGATCCGATGCAGGTGCGATCCGAAGCATCCATGCCCGGACAACACCTGCACCAGACGGAAAGAGAGGAAACCATGGGACCGCTCGAGCCAATCCTTCAGGACTGGCCCGAGCGCGTCCAGGGTTCGGCGGCCAAAAGTGGCAGAGGCGAGGTCCTCCGTCCAATGAAGGACGATAGCGTCCCTCGCCTCTTGCCGCACGGCCTCCCGCTCTTCTGCGGCGGGGAGCTCCCCTAGCGCCTTGCGCCGCGCCGTCCACTCGTACACTCTGGTCAGCACCCATGCCTCGAGCTCCCAAGGAGGGGTGCCGGCCAGAGCGCACGCTGCCGAGAACCCTACCGAGCGGTAGGCCCTCGCCACCCGCTGTGCAATGGCCCTTTGGGGCCTGCGGATGGCAGTGGCGTTCTCCCTCCTGTGGAGGGAGTCCGCCCAGATCGGAGCCCCATAAAGGGCCATGCTCTTGAGGATGCCGGCGTACAACTGCCGGCATCGCGCCTTCGGACCCCCCAGGTTCGGGAGGAGCCAGGACAGGGCGTTCGCGGTCTTCAGCAGGCGGGTCGACAGCCCGCTGAAGTGCGGACCGAAGCGCCACCTGCTGTCGAGAACAAGGCCCAGATATTTCATCTGGGCCCCGACCCCGATCCTGACGCCCTCCACGACAATGTGGCCGTCAGGGGGGATGCGCTGCCGAGGCCCGTGGAAATACACGGCCTCGGTCTTTTGCAGCGCCACCTTCAGCCCTAGGCGGCGGATCCTTCCCGCCACTAAGGACCCGCCAGCAGAGGCCAGACTGGCCGCCTCCCTGAAGTCCCTCCCCCGGGCAATGAGGAGGGTATCGTCCGCGTAACATATGATACTCGTGCCACGGAGGAGGGTTCCCCGCAGGAGCCAGTCGAATCCGATGTTCCACAACGGTGGGCCTAGGACCGACCCCTGTGGAACACCGGACTCTGCGCCGTAGCGCCTCAATCTGGCCGTCTTATCTTCGAGGAGGACCACCCGGTCCTCCAAGTAGCTGGCCAAGAGTTGGCGCAGGTACTGAGGCACTCCGTGGTACCGGAGCGCCTCCAAGATTGTAGAGTGGGGGACGGAGTTGAAGGCGTTTGCAATGTCGAACGACACCGCCAACACTCCGTCACCCGCCTCCACGGCCTCCTTGACCTGGCCCTTGAGTAGGGCCAGCGCGTCGACCGTCGAACGACCCCGTCGGAAACCGAATTGGGCGTCCGACAGGTTCGGCCCCACAGTCCCCAGGTGGCCATTTAGCCGGTCGGCGATTATCCCCTCGAACAACTTACCGACCTCATCGAGCAGAACGATGGGCCGGTAAGCCGAGGGGGAGTCTGCCGGGCGTCCCTCTTTTCGGAGGAGGCATAGCCGCCCCTCCTTCCAGAGCTTCGGGAACCTCCCAGTCGTGAAACACGCGCTGAAGAGGTCCCGAAACCTCTCCTCCATCTGAGATGCGGCGATGGCCACCACCCGTGCGGGAACGCCGTCCGGCCCTGGGGCTGTGTTCTTCGCGCGGAGGCGAAGGGTCCCCCCGTACAGCTCAGACGCCGTAACCGGAGGGATCTCCTCCTCCGGCGAAACCACCCCCGGCGGGGGGTCCATCACTGGAGGGGTGAAGTCGGCTCTGGACGGAAACAGGGACCGGACCACCCCATCCAGCAATGCCGGCTCGAGGGTCTCCGTCAGTGGAGGACCGCAGGGGCGCAGTTTGTTCCACGCCGCCTTGTAAGGCCGTCCATACGGAGGAGGTTATCTGCCTTTTTTTTTTTTTTTTTTTTTTTTTGTTCCGGGGTGGAAAATCCTCATGGATGTCCCCCGCCCTGGGGGGGCGGAGGGGTCTGTCAGACTCTTACTGACTAAAAACCACCCCGGTGTTCCGTCTCACACCTACGCCGGGGGGTCGCGGGAACGTACAAATCTTCCGCAACCCCCGGCTGGAGGTTATCTGCCTGTGTCAACCTTATGTTGACTGGCTAGTAATATCTTATCGATGGTTACTCTCGAACAGTCAAACAAGTTTGAAATAAGCTTTGGAAGGAAAAGTGATGGTAGTTTGTTTAGAAAGTAGATAGGCAGGGCTAGGGGCTGCCGGTGTATTAGGAAAATTCCTTGATAAATATAATAATCTAGTTAAACATTAAATATAGTTTCCTTTCTCTTACGCCCCCACTTTCATATATTAAGAAAGGTATAACAGTACCTACTA
Source organism: Dryobotodes eremita (assembly GCA_917490735.1). Lineage (NCBI taxonomy): Eukaryota > Metazoa > Arthropoda > Insecta > Lepidoptera > Noctuidae > Dryobotodes > Dryobotodes eremita. The sequence goes on along the minus strand of OU823269.1, from coordinate 9,993,176 downwards.
TAAAGCTACCATTTACTAGGTTTGTCTTTCATTGACTTGAATGCCCTGGCGGCTGAGAGTATGTCATGCTCACTCAAATGTCTCGCTGGTTGTGGCACTTGTGTTGGATCATTAAGTTCCCTTGAAAATGGTTGAGCTGAATGGTGCTGATCCACAAGTCATGTTCGTGAACGGGCGCCGTCAGTAGGGACTGGTCATCTCTTAGCTGCCACGGCTTATTTTAATTTTATTTAATATTTGAATTGTTTTTGTCTTTTTATTACGGACGCTTTTAACGTTCTCACAAGCATAATTTCAACATCAATGATGTAACCAATATTTTGTAAACATATTTTGATTTAAAAGAGTGTCCATGGAGTTTCTTGCCCGTTCTTCTCCATAGGTACCTACTATGCTTTGGAATGGGCAACTAGCTTCTTCTTTCTGACTGACCGACCCCTTGACAATTCAAAAGTGCCTGTAATTGGTTTATTTGAAATAATTGCTTTGAGTTTGAGTTCGTTAATACAATGGATGGACTGTGTGAAAGATGATATGGGTAGAAAGGGGGTGACTACCGGGATAAGGCCTAATAGAAGAAAAGTTTTGAGTATGAATGTAGATGGCTATAAGAGTAGGGGAAGACCAAAGCGGACTGCGAGCAATGGGCAGCTCGCCGTCCGGTAAGGACCAGGCCCGGGTCGACGGCGCGTCGTGTTCCACGCGCGCCTCAAAGAGATGTCAGCACCATTGACTGGATCCGATAGGGCCGTGCCTGCCGGGGTCGCGGATTGTTCGAAAGAGTTACCGTGGCCCTGGCGCACAGGCAACTGAAGGAACACGGGTGGGTTTTAGTCAGTAAGAGTCTGACACGTCCTTCCGCTCCGCCCAGAACGGGAGAGGTCATTTGATGATTACATACCCAAAAAAAAAAATTTGTGAAGACCATAGAAACGATGGATGGACTGTGTGGAAGATGATATGACTAGAAAGGGGGGTGACTATCAAGATGACGACTGATACAGAAGTATGGGAGAAAAATACATGCTGCGCTGACCACAAGTAAATTGTAATAAGAGCAGAAAGATGAGTGTAAGTTAATAATGGAAAATGGGCTGTTGAATTTTCTACAGGACAGGTTAATCATGGTCTGGCAGTGTGAGTAATTTATGCGGCCTACCCAAATGTCCTTTCTTTGGTATTGTTCGTCGAATCGTTGAACTCCTTAAGTTTTGAGTCGAGCTGCACGATTACTGACAAATGCGTGCACTGATTGGACAGGTCCACTCAATCTGTGTGGTTCTTTCCTCAAAAGACCATTTCAGATACCAATCTGCATTGTCTTCGCATGACCTGACCAAGATTATGTCTGGACTTTAAAACAGACTGTGACCTCTGAGTTTGTTTCGGCCTTTCTTCTCAGAGTAGGCAGATAGGAAACGCCGACCTCATCTAGTTTTTAAAATAATGTGTAAAAGTGTTTGTACAAAACTACTTACAGAAATAAAATCATTTATCATTTATCTACTTTCGGGGCCGAGCCGAGAGTTGAAAATCCAACAGCGCACTTTTATTTAAGCATTAATTTAGGGGCTAAGTAATAACAGCCCACGGGTCGATCGTTCAGGTTAAGCTACGCTTGCCGCGGTCGGTCCGTGGATGGGTGAAAATCTTTACATACCGAGACCCCTCCGTGCCTCAGAAAGCATGTTAAGCAGTTGGTCACGACTGTCATTCTTGGATCTGTAGCGGCATCTACAAACTCCACATGCGAGCTACACCTCACACTGACGTCACGCAAAATCCTGCATCGCGCAAGCAGAGTTTACCGCGCAACTAGCATATATCATCAATCGTCGGGCAGTTGCCCACCAGACACGACACCCGTCTGGTCGGAGGATCCTCCCTTTTCTATGGAGGTGTGAGTGAACTTTACACCCTGTTCCTCATACCTCTATAGATCTTTGACAGTCGTTAAGGGTGGTCAGACGGCCGAAAGTCTGACAACCAGTCTTATCAAGGGGTATCGTGTTACCCAGTAACTGGGTTATGGAGTTCAGATAGGCAGTGGCTCCGCGTAAAGTATTGGTATTCAGTTGCATCCGGTTAGACAAGAAGCTGACCACAATATAGTTTAATTTAAGTTGGCTTAGTGTTATTGAAAAATGTCTTAAAATTCTGACCTGTTAGCTTTTTCCTTAGCTTGTTCTTGCATCCTCATAATGTCGCCTAGTGCTGATTGTTTACTTTTACTTTCTTCTGTAACCTTCTGCTTTTTAGAAGACTCTTCTTTGACTTTTATTTTTAGTGCAGACGCTGGTAATGTGTCTGGTTTCTTTTCTGTAATTAAATGTAAAATGTTCTAAATTAAGTTTTAAAACGGATACTCATTAAAACATGAACAGGAACATCGGAACAGGGGCTCGTGGCTAAGTAATAACAGCCACACGGATCAATCGATCTGGTTAAGCTACGCTTGCCGCGGTCGGTCCGTGGATGAGTGACTATCTTGACATACCGAGACCCCCGTGCCTCAGTTAGGAGTCATCAGAAGCCCAAAAGTCTCAGAAAGCACGTCAAGCCGTTGGTCTCGGCTGTCATTCGTGGATCTGCGACAGTCGTTAGGGGTCGTCAGAAGCCGGAAAGTCTGACAACCAATGTTACCAAGTGACTATGGGTTGTGGAGGTCAGATAGGCTGTCGCTCCATGTAAAATACTGATTTTCAGCTGCATCCGGATAGTCTGGAAGCCGACCCAACATACTTAGGAAAAGACTCGGCAGATGAAAACTTACTAAAACTCAGAACTCCTAAGAAAGCGGTGCCACAATATGACGGTACCGCTTTGTCAACTTTTTTCTTGTTTCTTGTCTCTGAACATGGCGTTTACTACAGTGGCAAAATATTTAAAACAAGTAAAAAACAAAGGCATAGAAAGTGCTGCTGGATGGGTTGCACATACCTTGTACATACATACATAAACTCACGCCTTCTTCCCTTGGGGGTAGGCAGCAACAACTACAGAACGCCACCTGCTACGATCCTTACATACTCCTTTTGCCTCGTTTACGTTCATACATCTGGTCATACACGCACGCGGGTTGCGAGTACTACGCACCTGACCTTTCTGAAGAACATCACCAATAAGGTCACTATATGTCCTCCTAGGGCGTCCCCTCCCGGCGTTTCCACTCACATCTGCCTTGTAAATACCTTTTGTTAGTCGCCTTTCATTCATCCTCTCAACATGACCAAACCATCTAAGCATACTCTTTTCTCGTACAGTAAATGATGAATTATGTTTATAACTGCCCTCTTGGCTTAGTGGTCACTAGCAGTACTGCTGAGCAAGAGGTCCTGGGTTCAATCCCCAGGTCGGGCAAAGTGTTATTGGGTTTTTCCACAGTAGCAGCCCGAGTCTGGATTTGTGCCCGGTTGATGGCAATAGGCTCGCCCCCTATTACATGGGACTTAAACATAACTGGCGAAATGTGGGAGTACCTCTGCCTAACCCTTCCGAGATTACAGGCATGATGTTATGTATGTATGTTTATTTCTGTAAGTAGGTTTATACAAACGCTTTTACAAATCCTACTTACTACTAATATTATAAATGTGAAAGTTTGCGAGGATGTATGGATGTTTGTTACTCTTTCACGCAAAAACTACTGAACGGATTTGGATGGAATTTGGAACACAGATAGTTTATAACCAGCGGGGTGATTACGTAACACACTAACAGTAGGAATAGGTTTCGTTTTGACAGTTCAACAACATTCATTGCGTTATTTACGTTGTTGAACAAACAATTTTTTCGAACATAAAACGCAATGGATTAACAATAGGCTTCAAAATGATTCAGAGTGTGATAGATCGTGTGTTACGTAATTAGGGTGCTAGATTAACACGTAGGATACTTTTATCCCGGTAGTACGTTCCCGTGGGATAATTTCCGACAACCACGCGGGCGAAGCCGCGGGCAAAAACTAGTCAATATATTTTTTAAACTAGGTGTTTCCGATGCCATTACTCTGAGAAGAAACAAGAAGAACGAGAAGTGTATGTGCTGTAAAATGCAGATATTAATCTAACCAACAATGATCTTACCCTCAGCTTTCCTCTTCAAACTTAATACAACTTTCTCCTGACTGCTCTCTCGTTTGAACTCGGAGTAAGAAGGTCCCTCCTCGGAGGTTTGCTTCTTTCCACGTTCCACTTGCTTCTGAATGAAGTCCAGCATTCTCTCCTGTGGATCAAAGAAATTATGCGAATGAAAACATGTGATGAAGTTAAATTTTTGTTTATTTTTGTAAGTAGATCTTTTAAGACACTTTTACATGTAATTTTTCAAACTCAAACTCAAAGCATTTATTTCAAATAAACCAATTACAGGCACTTTTGAATTGTCAAGGGGTCGGTCGGTCAGAAAGATGAAGCTAGTTGCCCATTCCAAAGCGTAGTAGGTACCTATGGAGAAGAACGATCAAGAAACTCCACGGACATTCTTTTAAATCAAAATATGGCTACAAAATATTGGTTACATCATTCATGTTGAAATTATGAATGTGAGAACGATGCAGAACGTTAAAAGCGTCCGTAATAAAAAGACAAAAACAATTCAAATATTAAGTAAATTAAATTAAAATAAGCCGTGGCAGCTAAGAGATGTCCAGTCCCTACTGACGGCGCCCGTTCACGAACATGACATTTTTTTAAACTTGGTGGTGCTGGCGTTTTCTGGCTGACTGAACCTTGAGAAGAAATGCCTAAATAGACTCAGAGGATAAATGGCAGAATGGAAACTGAACACATTCATTTTTTTCTTGGACCATAGAATAGAATAGAATAGAATACTCTTTATTATGTACACCATAAAAATTACAGATATAAATGTAGACATTTTACACAGGGTGACACAATGGGTGGTCTTATGGCTACAAGCGATCTTTTAAAGACAACCTTTGGATGGATTCAAGGGAGAAGGAGAGACAATAATGCAGGTAGTCAGTGGTGTACCATTTACATATACAACAAATACATACATACATACATAAAACATATAATTTTTACAATTTCCCGTTTTACCGAACTACGGAGAAGCCAGAAGGCGGGTTATATATTTAAGTTGTGTAAATGTAAAACTTAATTTCGTAAAAGCGCCGAGATTTTGTAAAACAGGTCCAAATTCAAATAGGAAATATTTACGGTCAAGGTGGACAAATTATCTGGTAAATAAGTTAACCAGAACTTATCCAGCGGTGCTGGAATAGACCAGAATATTTAATGGAAATTATTGTATCTAAAAACCTGTTTTTAAATAAAGACTTAAAATTAGCTTTATTTTTCAAAATAAATGACTTCTTTAAAATTCACAAGTGCCTGTAATTAGTTTAATTGAAATAAATAGTTGTTAGTAATAGAAGTCTGTGTCGTTTTATAATAGTGTTATCAATTTTATATATATAATAAAAAACATGTTATTTAACAAAACCTATCTTGTCCTTTCAGCTACTAAAATTAATAAATAACAACTACCACAAAAGTGCACAGTTCGACGGCTCAGTCGTCAGAAAAAAAAAAGGGTGAGTTTTGAGTTGAGTAAGAGTTTAATTTTAACACAAGATGTTTACCTGATCATCTTTATCCATCTTCTCTTTCTTAGCCTTAGCCTCCAGCGCTGCTATAGCGGCCGGATCTCTATCGATGTATGCGACAAACCATCCCTTCTCTGTCTCATCAACCACACACTTCCCTTCACGACCCAGCCATTTGACGAACTCTGTGAGTGTCTCCCATTGGGTAGCGTTCATGTGGAGATGGTCTCTGAAAAAGAAATCCAGCTTTAGAAATACAAATGAAGATTGTTCTATGTACAGGCCTGGAAAATGACATAAGTACTTTTTTTTTGTTTTTTTAACGTAGCCCCGCACTAGGAATTTCTCCTGTATTGTGGGTGCGTTTACAAACATTTAAACTCACATACACAAACAGCCAGACCCGGAACAACTACTTGTAGGTCATACAAATATTTGTGCCGTGCGGCGGGAATCGAACCCGCGACACGCAGCGCAGCAGTCAATCGCTTAACCACTGCGCCAACCGTGCCGTCAAACTTTGACATTATAGTTAATATTTTGAAATTATGATTTATTATTTTAACTATTAATATTTTGACATAAATTCATAAACTTAATACACATTTTATAACTTTATATAATATTCTTATAATGTACCTAGCTTATTATTTAATTAATATTTCTACACCAGCAATGGTAGTATATCTGAAATAGTATTTAATGTAAGATCTCAATGTGCCATATACTGAGAAATGAATCTATATTTGTAAAAATGAATCCCTATTTCCCTTGGTCGTCGGAACGTTATTGTTGTTTTCCTCGGGAACAGTACCTTTTTTCGGGATGAAAGGTACCCCTATGTCCGTTTCTGTACACCTGACAATGTATATGCAAAATTTCAGGATGATCGGTTCAGTGGTTTAGGCGTGAAAAGGTAACAAACAAACAAACAAACAAACTTACTTTCGCATTTATAATATTAGTTAGGAAGTTAGGATAGGATAGGATACATTCCTGTGATTTGGTTATACTAGAAAAACAAACGCTATGTTTACTCTGGTTTCCTGTCCATGTGAAGTCCAGTGAGGCATTAAGTAAGTGGTAAATTGGAAAAAATAAGATAAACACAAGCTTACTTCAAAGCAAGCTCTTATCCAACTTTTAACATGATATTGTTTTCAAAACAATATGCTGTCCCCTGCAACTCAATCAAAGCAGATTTGGGATCATTCAAGTATTACGTAAGCACCAGAGGGGGTGGAGGGTCTTTGCTTGTCTTATTTTTGATGACATGTGGGACAGGAGGGGTCTGGATGGTGATTAGATATGTCAGCAATATTTATTTACTTTTCTGCAAAATTTGGTAATTCTGATTTGAACAAATATGGCAACCCTACTTGTCTATGCTCTTAAGCGTAAAGCATGTTCAGGATTTCCCTGAAATAATTGATAGTGCGCTCTCAAGCGGTATTTTATGGTTAAGTTAGAAAGAACTAGGCATAGGCAAAGTGTATCATTTTTGTGATTAGAACATTAGCATCTGGATCACTGAAATGATCCGTAACACTGATATGTTTCATTTGGCTCATCGGCTCAAATACAGAATGTTACGTATACATTTACAAACGATAATTTGTTATTGCAAGCATTATATGTAAGAAACGAACATATAGTATTAAATTTTATAAGTAAGCGCCTTAGTGGTAATTATTACGTACATGGATAAGGACAATGAAACACTAAGAGTGATACACAACTCATTTGGGATCTCTTTCTGACTTGTATAGATTGTAATATCTCACCCGCTCGCTCGCGACTCGCGAGTCAGTAGTAACTCAGTATGTCAGTCTCTCAGTCTACCTCTCTCGCTCACTGCTCAGTCGTCTCGCAAGCGACGCGTCGCACGGTAAGAGCACAGAGCGAAATAATGTTTCAGATCCAAATAATCCATTTGAAACGTTGTTACTGAACCAATCTTTTGAATCACTTCAATGATCCGGATCGGTGAGTCGGTTCCGTAAAGAGTTACACACGCCTAGAAAGAACTCAAGTAGGGAAATTACTTAAATGGGCATTGTCTAAAAATTCCTTGTTTCTAGACTCATGAATAACAATGAAGAAACCTGAACTGATAAAAAAAAAATACCAATGTTTACGTAAGCATAGGAGGGGGAGGGGGGGAAGAGGTTTGCTTATATTTGCTGAGAAAGGGGAGGGGGGGTTTAAAATCACTTAAATTCTGCTTACGTAATAACTGAATATGCCCTATCTACAGAATGTTTTTATTGACGTAGAAGTAATACCATTCTATATCCATGATAACATACTCAGTTGACTTTTAAGAAACCCATAAATCAAGTCGGCATAATCCGTTACTTGCTAAGACCACAGTAAAACAAGAAAGAGCCGCTTACCTATGAGATATATAATCCTGGTACACTTTATTGGCATTGACTCTTTTAGTACCAAACTGACGATGAAGGAGTTCCAGATATCCATCAGCAAACTCCTTGGAGAACTCGTCGATGTATTTATTGGCATTGTCAGCGAATAATAGCAGCTGCCGCTGGTGGGACTCCGACATGGTATGACATTTGAAACCGTTCTCATCCCGACATTGTTTCTGACACATTTGGCAGTACCAGCGCAGTTTCTGCAAGCCTTTAGCTTTTATCTTGTTCGCGATGTACTTTGGAGTACCCTTTTCTGCTTTTCCACCCATTTTTGATGATTTCTTTGGAGGTTAGTTCCAGAGTGGTGAAATCTTCGTTTCTTTTCTTGTCTAATGAATTTTACGGTGGTGACTTAACATTATATCGTATATAAGATAGTTATTTGCTAGAAGTCACTGATTTTACTGCTTTTTCTATAGATTTAAAGCGATTTAATTGAATAACAATATTTTTGTAAACAGCTTGCGTAGATTTGATGACAGATTAACCAAATGACAGCAAATAGAGTAGTTCCTTTATTTTTCTCCTCTTTGGCAACTGAGCCGATGTCGACTATTCTGCCAGCGTAATGTGGTGACTGAGTATAATATTCTGTGCAGCAAATCGACAAATGTCACCACAGACCAAAATGTCACTAAAACTTTTGTATTCCATTCCATGGACGTCAAGGAACATATTTACTGTAGGGACGGCTTCAATTCCATTCCAGCATGCGTAGCATGGCCACTATAGAAACGTAAGAAACGGAAGAATAAATGACAGATTGTAGAAAGATTTCTACGGCGCGATGTCAAAATTCAAGAAAAGAATGACTTTTTGTTACTACGGTACGATAAAAGTGATTTGTCTTCTCTTCGTGGAGTAGAGATAGAAGTGGTCATGCTACGCATGCTGAGAGGGAAAGAGAAAACTTTTATTAGTAATTAATTGATTATTGCAAAGTTGAGCACACTGCACAATACAATGTGCAAGTATTACCAGTCTGTCTTATGATAGTTGCTTTTATAAACACATTATTTCCTATTTCACTCAATCTTACTTTAATTGAAAATCCCATTTTGTACAAGCAAGCATGAAATGGCAAAACGGCATACCGTGCAAAGTTGCTACGTACGTTGAGACGGCGTAACTTTATAATGTGCAATCGATTTGCTATCGTGTGGGTGGGATCTGGACGTATGTTCTTTGCGCAAACTTCTGATCCTTTCTGAACAACTTTTGATCATGTAAATCGCAGCGTGTAGCCGTGCCCTTATTTTATATAGTTTGCAACATTTAATATTTGAGAAAGTGTCACATGACTTTTTAAAAAAGGAGCCATATTTGAATTTAAGTGGCTGAACAATGGTTGGCGATTTATTTTACGTGTTTTATTTTATAAATTAGTGCTTAAATTACAGTTAAAAGTTCGCAAATTATGTGTTTATTTCAAATACTTTATCACCATTTTTTTCCGACCTGTATGTCCTAGACGTAAGCCTAAAATGAATGTCTTGTATACGTCTCAAAAATTGCATGAATTGTTTAACGATGTAAGTACCGTCATACGTATTTAGTTATGATCAGTTGTAGGATCACATATTACTATTATTATACTCATCGCCACGCCGCGCCGCGCCGCGCGTCGCTGACCTTCCCGTCCCATTTTTTTTTTGTACCTGTGAAATATGCCAACGTTGCCAATCAAGGTATCTTGGCCCAGCATATATAAGCAAATATAAATTGCTTTTAGGGCAAAGATACCTTGATTGGCAAAGTTGGCATATTTCACGGTAATTCAAAAACAACAAAAAAACACGTGTGGCACTCGGGGACTGCCGCGGTAAAGCTATTGCATAGCATTTTTTTATCAACTAATGCAATTATAATTATTTATTTATGGAGTATTTTTTTTTCTTTGATATTAATTCAAGTACAGTCGTACCATATACATACACGTTAAGCGAACGCTCGGCCGAGCTACATGGTAGGCGGAGTGGGGGTGTTAGGTTTTCTTTCGTTACGGAATTTCTTGATTCGGTCGCCGCGCTCAAAGCCCGCGATAAAAGCTATGCAATAGCTTAAAAACAGCTTTAGAGAGGCCTAAGTCGAGCTACGGACTGCAATAGGTTAAGTTGGAAGTACTAAAGTTTGACTTGACCGAAACCGCTGTACACCCTGTACCCTAGGACTGCGCAGCGAAGCGGGGGGCGGGGGCCCGTGCGCGTTGATAAATGAGCGGTCTGCACTGCCCCCCGTCTCGCCGTGCACATAGTCACATACCTAAGGCGCAGTACAGCGGTTTCGGTCAAACTACAGGTACACCCATCATACTCATTTCTGGCGTCAGTCATGGCTGTTTTCCGATTCCGGTTTGAAGGATGCCAGAACCGGTGTTATTATCAGAGGCAGAGCTGCAGATATACGGCGGTGACCAATTATATCGGGGTGGGCCATCGGCTTGTTCGCCATCCAATTACATAAAAAACACGGACTCTGATGACCAACTATCTGAAAGGCACGTAAATCTTTCACGTCAAGGATTGATTTGCAATTAGTAATTGGGCAATATAACCAACCCGCATTGGGCCCGAGTGGTGGATCACGCCCCAGTTCCTCCCACAGCGAGGTGGCCCTTGTTCCAGCAGTGGGAACGTTATAGGCTGATTATGATCATGGGCCATCTTTTTTTTTTGTCAGCCTGCCTTGTGTCCGACTGCTGAGCAAAAGCCTCCACTTTTCGTTCCAAATCTCTCTATTTTGTGCAATTTCTGGCCATGGGCCATCTAACCAACAATTAAATTCAGGATCCCCATCAAATTCACGCAAATGCATCAGGCGATGGGGATGGGGTCCCAGGACGTTGCTGCCGCCTCTGTGGCGGAGACAATAACCTGCGTTACTTCGGCGACACCTATGTTTGGGAGGGGGTCGAAGAACGATATGACCACCTTCTTAATGACTGTTTTGGAGTTAAGGTAAGGGGAAAATACGGTTTAAATTGTAAGTATATAGCAGGCTCTTTTATTGTTGGTGGCCGATTTATGTTGGTTTTGGTCGGACTAAATATATATATATATATTTTTTTTGACTTTTATTTCTTGCCGTAAACACTATTTTCTAGTTTCTAGTAGGTATGTTCTAATGTGTTTAGATAACTTAGATTTATTTAATTTTTAGTTTTTATTTTGTTTGTTTTTTAGGGTTCCGTACCCAAAGGGTAAAACGGGACCCTATTACTAAGATTCCTCTGTCCGTCCGTCTGTCACCAGGCTGTATCTCATGAACCGTGATAGTTAAACAGTTAAAATTTTCACAGATGATGTAAGTATTTCTGTTGCCGCTATAACAAAAAATACTAGAAAACAGAACAAAATAAATATTTAAGGGGCTCCCATAGGGACAGACATGATTTTTGCCGGCTTTTTGGCCGGTTTTTTCTATTTCCCCTTCTTCAAGAAATCCAGTTTGGGTGAAAGCTGCCTCCAAAATTGCCCAACTGTCTCGGTCTTTGTGCTATTTGGCTCTAGTTTGAGCCGGCGGTTTTACTGATCTCGACTTCCCAACTTGTCGGTGGTCTTCCTCTGTTTCTTTTTCCTTGCATTTACGGTCCATCTCTGGTCTGTAAGCCTCGCTACGTGGCCTGCCCATTACCATTTTTGCGTTTTTGGATAGCTTAAGGCATTAGTTGCTTTTGTTACTGATCTTATATTTGTGGTCGGATTAAAAATCGACCGGCTAGTGTCAATTGTTTGTGACAGTGCGTGTTCTTTTGTATGTTCGGATATAGTATACCATCGACGAAAATCGGATCACACATTTGTTTTCAGCTTCCCAATTCCAAAATGGCGATGAATTGAACCGGTTATCCTTAGAAAGTCATTTTCCGTTTGCTGCTAGCTCTGTCTAGGTAGATGTTCCTTCATGTATTTGGACGACGCAGGATTTTGATGGATTCGGGCAGAGCAGGACACTCATTGAGATGATGCTTATATGGGCGCACAGAGCATGTAACTTCGTGCGTGTACTCAGCTGCCCTAAGGTGGTGATTTGCCCCCGCAAATTAAAACGAATGGTCCAATATCTAGGTACTACTATATAATTTACCAGCTAAATGGCCCTCTTGTCCTTTCCGTACACCCATGCTTGTGGAGGTCTATGTCCCTACTCTGGGCGTCTTTCATGAGAATGATTTGTACATGCCAGACTGGAACATTGTAGATAATATTGTTTTTAATTTCATCAGGTAACTTCATCGGACTGCATGATATGTGAATGGTGTGTACGCGCGTTGAGAACCACGGAGCGGTTTCGTGCTCTAGTCCACGCGGCTTTCGACAACCCGAGCAGCGACCGTAAGTATTTAGGTATAAGCACAGTATAATAAAGTAAGCAGTATTACGTCTTCATACAAATCGGCCAAAACGACGCGCTTCGAAATGTCGGTTTAGGTACAGAGCATGGTCTAAAAAAACAAGGTCTGGCATTCCGGGATAGACACATGCTTACGTCACTATCCCGTTGCCACTTTATGCCAAAATAAAAACCCAAAATTATGGAAACAATTTCAGTCACCATTCTGTTAAAAATTATTTAAATTGTCGTTTCGTTTTTCTAATCAAACGAAACAATTCAATTTAAACATATACCAATGTAATTGTTAGTTAAAACCTCATTGTTTTATCGGATTCGCACAGGTAATAAAGGCGGTTGGGGAGTTATTATTACACACTACTGGTAACACAGCGGTGATGACGTAGGCTTGTGTCTCCCACGTGACCACTGTGTCGCGGAATGCTATACCTGGCGAAGTATATTATTCTACCATGCACACGGCTACATTTATCAAGCTATACATTTTCAGTATAAGCTGATCTCGCATTGTATAGGATTTCCGTACAGTGAGAGGTCAGCTTATACTGGAAATGTATAGCTTGAGATGTAGCCGACTAGCTAGTACATATATAATTTTATCGAAGCGACTCATACATGTATGGCCCATGCGGCTTTAAAATAGTTTTAATGATTCTACTACAGGATTTCTTCTATAGGGGTAAATCCAAATAAAACTTTTGTATAAAAAGTATTTATTTATTTTGTAACCATGCAATCTTGCGCACGTCTTCGACGTATCACATAGACGATAACAATATTTATTCTGTGTCCAACTTTCATGAGGACAAGACAGAGCTAGTTAAAACTTATAGCAACTTATGTCTTTAAAATTATTTACTTCCTTTGGTATCATAACAAAATATTCTTAACCTAATAGTCAGGTAAAATTAAAAAACCCCCGACACAAAAGAGCTGATGACCTTGAAACGGCTGAACCGATTTTGATAAAACATGAACCTAAGAACCACGGCTAGAAAACCTGCTTTCAAATAAAAAAACCGCATCCAATTCGGTTCACCCGTTTATGAGCTACGGTGCCACAGACACACACACACATAGCGATCAAACTTATAACACCCCTCTTTTTAGATCGGGGGTTAAAATTTAACATAATCACCCCCTATAATGCTAGGTACACACGCAGCGACTTTATTCTACACATTTTGACTAGCAGATTTGTCGCTAGCGGTTGCAAAATCTGTGTGCTGCGCTGGCGACAAAAATTGCAGCGTGTGTACCTGCCATTACATAGGACTAAGGGCGGATTTTACCAATGTAACTGAACGTTATCAGCACTTTTAAACCACGTTCAAGAGCTGTTAGCGATTATTGTTGTGGAATATTGACATGACAGCTCTTCTTGAACGCAGTTTAGATGTACTATTCGCGTTCAGATTCATAGACTTAAACATAACTGGCGACATGGGGTGTATAGTTCGCGCATAACTTCATGAGCTCTCGGAAGTTGCACGCGAGTGGCTGCGCAGTATGCATAATAAAGGTGTCCGACGGAACTCTCTCACTCTCGCTCAACTGTACCATGCCCGATTTCGTTCTCGGGCCTACGTTCAGAGGGCTCATAAAGATTTGCGCGAACTGTACCATACACCTCGTTTGTTCAAGTTTGTTCTTGGGATAAATGCATCCTAACTACGGAACCCTTCATTGTGCGTGGTCCCACACGCACTTGGCCGGTTTTTATCTATCACGCAGAGTTCGGTCGCGGTGGACACACAATCGCCGTCACCGGGACGCCACGTTCGGTTCGAATACTCTCATTTCTAGTGACGGCTGCGGAGGACAAACGCCAAATGGCCGAACTTTGAAGTTGCTAGCCTACAAAAATTTTACTTACTGTGGCCCCTATTTATCTATTATTCGCCAATCTCTTTGCAATACTAACAAGAGCTTGAGTTTGCTTCCGTATCTCCAACAAATACTGGGCGTAAAACTGTTTTTTAATTTCATTCTTCTGTATTAACGCCTTTTTGACTTCATTAACCGTTATATGGTTAATAATATCTAGCCTAGAGTGGGTTAGAGGCCTTCGCAGCACCCTTCTGAAACGTCTTCTTGACCTGTCTCTAGCTATGTTTCCTGTAAAAATAAAATATATTTTATAAAAATACTAGCGACCCGCCCCGGCTTCGCCCGGGTAGCAAATCATAATATAATATAGCCTATGTCACCCAGAGATAGTGTAGCTTCCCAACAGTGAAAGAATTTTTGAAATCGGTTCAGTAGTTTCGGAGCCTATTCAATACAAACAAACAATCATATATTTTCTCTTTATAAAGCTATCCTATCTTTCAAGTTGGATCAAATTGCACACGGTGTATAAATCAAATTTAAAATCGGTTCAGTAGTTTAGGAGTCCATCGCGGACAAACAACGTGACACGTAATTGTTATATATATAAAACCTGTATTGTAATTTTGGTACGATAAAATATATTACTTCTATCTATAATAGACCGTCCGATCTCCGATTATGTTCCCTTCCATAAAACATGTTTAAAAAAAAAGTAACAAGTAATGCGTTCAGGATGTTGATGCGGTTGCCACGCTTTTGTAGCGCATCAGGTATGTTTGCAGACGCTCAAGTGGATGGCTTTCAAGCGATACATCGCAAAAGAATAGCGTCTCTGATGCGCCGCATACGGGGCAGCCGCAACAGCTTCCTGCAGCTTATCGCAGAGAGAATGGATGTGGATTGCTCCTTCATGGAGCATTGGACAAAACTACATGTGCGAGTAGTGCGGTCCTGATCCAATGTTTCCATACAGGAAGTAGACACACAACAATGCATTATTGTGTGTCTATTTCTTGTATTCTTATTCTTATTATATTATTTAAAAATAAAACATGTATGGATTTATAATTAAAGATTGTAATTTATCTGAAATAAATAAAATTAATTGAATTGAATTGAAAGGGGAAAGCCGATATTTATCAGTGACCGTTTTTTACGACGACGGCCGACGAACGTTAGTCGGTTTGAATCATTCGTCGACAAAAACCCAATAAAATAGTCCTATGTCTGCCATCTGCGTGTGCATCCGAATTCTCTATCCTTAACTCTAACATTATCGCCGACAAAATTCGGCCTGTGGGGTACAAATGTGATGCTGGGGTGTTTGTTTCGCCACTTCTTTTTCCAAGTTTTTTTTCAATATGAAGTAATGAAGGGCAGGCGTTTTAGGGGACTTTAAAAAAATGCAGATTCAAACCTACTGGTAGCCGCCTACTAATTAAAATAAAAATTATAAAAATTAATTGCTGATCGTTAAACTCGGAAATAGCTTAACCGATTTGTTTTTTTTGTTGTGTTTTATTCCCCTCTTTACTGGGGTGGTCTAAAAGAAAAAAAAATAGGAAAACCTAAAGGAAACATTTTGACAGGACAACGTCTGATGGGTCAGCTAGGTAGGTAGATAGGTAGGTAGGTAGGGTCGGTAGATAGGTAGGGTAGGTAGGTCGGTTAGTAGGTAGGTAGGGTAGGTAGGGTAGGTAGGTAAGTAGGGTAGGTAGGTAAGTAGGTAGGTAAGGTAGGTGTTAGATACTTAGTGCTACCTATGCGAAGCCGGGCCGGGTAAAGCTAGTATAATTATAATTACTAACTTGGCTGATGTATTTCTGGTTCCGGTTCTAGCTCAGGAGAAGCAGGATCAGATACTAAATACTCTTCTTCAAAATTCAGGGGATCATCGGAATCCGAGGTATCTAGCTTATCCAGCTCCACTTTTACTGTAGAACCTGCTTGAAAGATGTCTGCAACATACAAAAATATCGAAGTCAGGTCATCATAAAACAAGAATATACAGGGTTATTTGTAACTCGACGTATTCCTTGCAGGACGTCATAGTAGGGTTAAAACGCAACAAATTAAGCCACCGAATGTTCTACCGACACACAGTTTTTTTTTTCGTAATTTTTGTCAGACAAAAATTACGAAAAATATTAGCGAAATCTGCAAAAGTTTTAGGCATATTTGAACTTTTCATTATTAACAAAGATCTGCTACGGCATCAGCTATGATAATAACTAAAATTCCAGTATAGTCGCGCCGTAAATCATTTTTAACTCCCGACGCCAAAAGAGGGGTGTTATAAGTTTGACCGCTATGTGTGTGTCTGTCTGTGGCACCGTAGCTCTTAAACGGGTGAACCGATTTGGATGCGGCTTTTTTAAATCTGAAACCAGGTTTTCTAGCGGTGCTTCTTAGACATGTTTTATCAAAATTGGTTAAGCCGTTTCAAGGTTATCAGCTCTTTTTTGTGTCGGAGGTTTTTTAATTTTACCTGTTATCAACTTGGATTTTTATTTTAAAGAAACTAAAAATCGAACTAACTCAAAAACTACTGAATTGTGGTAGAACATTTGGTGGCTTAATTTGTTGCATTTTAACCCTACTATGACTTCCTGCAAGGAATACGTCTAGTTAACAGTAATCTTGTATAACAGTGGATTCGATTAACTAGGCCAAGCAAACTGTTGTTGGGATTTTCCATCAGGTATTTCTCAGTATCGTTCCTAGTCTGCGGGGTCATTGCGTAACACAGTAACAGTAGGAATAGCTTTCATTTTGACAGTTCAACAACATTCATTGCGTTATTTACGTTGTTGAGCAGACAAATTTTTCAAACATTATGAAGCAATGGATTAGAAATAGAATTCAAAATGATTCAGATTGTGATTGATAGTATGTTATGCAGTTAGGGTGCTGGACCTGTCGCGGATTGTTCGAAAGAGTTACCGTGGCCCTGGTGCACAGGCAACTGAAGGAACGTGGGTGGGTTTTAGTCAGTAAGAGTCTGACACGCCCATCCGCTCCCCTCAGAGCGGGAGAAGGAGAAGCCCGGTTGAAGGCTATAGGCTCGCCCTCTATTACATGGAACTTAACCGATAGAATCCCGGTGGCCCTCTGTAGGGCCGGGATG
The DNA here is from genome assembly GCA_917490735.1 of Dryobotodes eremita. Classification (NCBI taxonomy): domain Eukaryota; kingdom Metazoa; phylum Arthropoda; class Insecta; order Lepidoptera; family Noctuidae; genus Dryobotodes; species Dryobotodes eremita. The sequence continues at coordinate 9,975,856 of OU823269.1, read as the reverse complement.
GCGCCACCGTCAAGCCCCGCTGGCCCTCTAGAGGGTCGCGCGGTTAAATAATCATCATTATTGCTTCTAAATGAGGGCTAATATCGTCTTTTGAGCTTTTCACTGTAAGGGCTTTATTTTTATTTTTTTGGGCTGACGAACTGTCTTGTTCCACGACATACCGGTGGCGCCACCCCGGCCCTACAGAGGGCCACCGGGATTCTATCAGTTAAAACATAACTAAACTAGCGAAATGTCGGTGTACTATAGATGCACTTCTGCCTCATCCTTTGGGGCTTACAAGCGAGATGTTATGTTATGTTTACTGGCGTAATTTGAGCATTCTAAGCACCTGATCTTTCGTTACGGGTAAGCTGAAAATTCTGACAACCCAAGTGTACCAAGAGGTACCAAGTAACTGGGTTGTGGAGGTCAGATAGGCATTCGCTCCATGTAAAGTACTGGTATTCAGCTGCATCCGGTTAGATTGGAAGCCGACCTCAATATATTTTTGAAAAAGCTACGCAGATATGATTAAAATTCCATTTTATCAAATATTTTATTGAAGTTTCTGTCCGTTCTTCTCCATAGGAACCTACTATGCTTTGGAATGGGTTACTAACTCATCTTTCTGACTGACCGACTCCTTGACAATTCAAAACTATCTGTTAATGGTTTAATTGAAATAAATGCTTTGAGGGGACGTCCTAGAAGGACATAGAGTTATGTTATTGGTGATGTTCTTCAGAAAGGTCAGGTGCGTAGTACTCGCAACCGGCTTGCGTGTATGACCAGATGTATGAACGTAAACGGAACAAAGGGAATATCTCAGGTGGCGTTCTGTAGTTTCTGCCTACCCCCATGGGAAGAAGGCGTGTTATGTGTGTATGTAAATGCTTTGAGTTTGAGTTTAAAGTTAAGTTTGTTTACCTTCAATATTCACTCCGGGCTCCTGAGTGTTAGAAGAGCCTGGAACGGGTGTCTCTGGGACATTCATATTTGTTTGAGTCTGTGGCGGTAAAGCTGGGAAGTCTGTCGCTTGTTCTGGGTTAGTCAATGCTCGCTTTTTCATAATGCTTTTCTTATCTTGCCAGGTCTGAAAAAAAATTAAACTGAAATATTTTACCGTCACTAGCCAAGCGTCATAAGTCCGCAATCGGGGTACTGGTACAAACGGGGTGAATTGGGACGCAGGGGTGAATCGGGACGGAACTTTAAAAGGGATTTTATCATTTAAATAATATAGTTTATTGCTAACAAGGGCACTTAATAGGTAGTTATGACACAGTGAACACACTAGAGTCCTTTTTGGCAACAAACGATATTATTTCAATGTTAAAATCCGTTTTAAAGTTTCGTCCCGATTCACCTCTGCATCCCTATTCACGCTCTTTGACGGCACGTCAAGGAGCAATGGAATTATGGAATGCAGTATCCTAGAAGTTCAACTCACTGATCGCATAAAGAACTCGATAGTGCGTTCCATTACTCAAATTGCTGATGTAGGTCAAACGGACCTGGGCTGGCCACATCTGTAGCATGCTCGAGGAGCTAAGGGCTAAGATAAACACATAGTGGGTCCCAAATAGGAGCAAACTGCAACGCGCCAGTTCCAGGAAGAGATAGCAAAGTCAAAGTTTTTGAAAGTCAAAGTCCAAAATAAATTCTAAACTGAAATACATGGACGAACAAAAAGAAGTCGGACAGATACTTGCTAACAAAAAACTGTGTCACTCAAGTCGGACAGCTGGCTGTACGCACAGGCCGCAGTACGCACACATTCACTCATTAGTCGGCCGATGCTTCGATGACGACGGTCGGTCATACGCGCGCGAACGGCAACTAGCCTATATAAAAGGTTTTTTATAAACCTTTTTTATTTGTATTCCTTGCAGGGCGTCATAGTAGGGTTAAAATGCAACAAATTGAGCTACCAAATATTCTATATTTTTATTGTTTTTATTCAGTATTTTTTTCGGTATTTTTGGCTAGCAATAATAAAAATAACGAATAATAAAATGTTTAATTATTGATATTTGCCAAAGTTTTAGGCATTTTTGAACTTTTAATAATTAAGAAAGATCTGCTACGGCATCAGCTGTGATAATAACTTAAATTCCAGTATAGTCGCGCCGTAAATCATTTTAAAATTGGATTTTTCATTAAAAAAAAACAACTAAGTTATTATAAATTAAGAAATATCTGCTACGGCATCAGCTATGATAATAACTTAAATTCCAGTATAGTCGCGCCGTAAATCATTTTTAAATTGTATTTTTCATAAGAAAAACTAAGAATCTAACTAACTCAAAAACGATTGAATTACGGTAGAACATTTGATGGCTTAATTTGTTGCATTTTAACCCTCCTATGACGTCCTGCAAGGAATACATCGAGTTACAAATAACCCTGTATATTCACATAAACGGCGGGGTAATTACGTAACAGGGAATGTAGGAAATAGTAGGAATGGGTTTCATTTTGACAGTTCAACAACGTTCATTGCGTTATTTACGTTGTTGAGCAGACACATTTTTCGAACATATGAAGCAATGGTTTAGCAATAGGCTTCAAAATGATTCAGATTGTGATAGATAGTGTGTTACGTAATTAGGGTGCTGGACTCAGTTTTGTCTTAGCATAGTTCCGTCATACTTACCTTTTTTGTACGTCCATGCTTAAATATAATAAAATTAATTGCGCGTGCAGCACCGTGCAGGTAATAAAATTAAAACTTCTTAAAAAATAAAGGATAAGAGAGATTTAATGTGAGAGACAGAGGGAAGAGAGAGATTATATCTTTCTTCTCTCTTATGTATTGAAATGTGCCTAAACGTGACGCGTCCTTGAAATTTCACTCTCAATTCTCGTCCAATTATCAAATCGCCGCCGCCGAAAAAATTTCACTTCAAAAATCTCGATGTTTGGCAAAGTAGTAAAAATGGTGCGAAGCAGGGGCGCTAAAATAGTCACTACCTAAATATTATAAAATACAATCCTTGACAATTTCAAAGTGCCTATACCTAATTGGTTTATTTGAAATGCTTTGAGTTTGAGTTTAAATAAAGTCCACCCCGCCGCTTCTGTCTCTGTCTGCAATAAACTACGGAATACCGAACGGATTTTCATACGGTTTGCACCAATGGACGGAGTGATTCAAGAGGCAGGTTTAGGTGTATAATTCGTAAAAGGTTTTGTATAAATTGGCTGAAATATGACGATGATTGTTGAAGATGTCGGAAAAAATCATGTCGACTTGGAGCTTTACTAGCGTGCGCCGCGTAAACCAATAGAGTTATATGAAAACAATGTATTACGAAATTATTCCTCTTAAAAAGTACGTTTCCGTGGAATAATTTCCGTCCTCCACGCAGGGGAAGCCGTGAGCAAAATAGTATAAAGTAAAATAAAAATGTATTTGAGGGGATGAATGAAGGGCGACTAACAAAAGGTATTTACAAGGCATATGTGAGTGGAAACTCCGGAAGGGGACGCCCTAGGAGGACATATAGTGACCTTATTGGTGATGTTCTTCAGAAAGGTCAGGTGCGTAGTACTCGCAACCGGCGTGCGTGTGTGACCAGATGTATGAACGTAAACGAGACAAAAGGAGTAGGTAAGGATCGTAGCAGGTGGCGTTCTGTGGTTTCTGCCCTCCCCCCTTGGGAAGAAGGCGTGAGTTTATGTATGTATGTATGTAAAAATGTATTTGTTTACTTTCCGCCATCCACTCCAAGATTTGTTACAGCCAGGCATGCTGTTTAATTTATCGCCAATCGCCTTCCAGCGTCTCTCAGACTCTTTTTTAGTAAAAGTGTCAGTAAATTTAGCATAGCGCAGTTCTACATCGGCTTGAACCAGTTCTTGAAGTCGCACTTTTTGCTGAACTGACGGGTACACTTTCTTTTGCTTTAACGCATCCATTTTTGTTCTTAGATATATTTTTTATCTGTACTTATCACTCAATATTCTGTTACTGGGTTGCAGAAGTCAGATAGGAAGTCGCTCCATGTAAAATACTAGTATTTAGCTGCCTCCGGTTAGATTGAAGCCTAGGAACAGGCTAGGCACTCATAAATATACAATATTATCTAAACACAACAATTCTGTCCGACTGGAGAACGACTTATGGTCAGTTTTTTCCATTCATAGGACACCTAAAATGTTCTTTTGTTGAAAAAGTCACTTTTTTTTGTTTGATTTTCCCGCCAAATGTAAGCGAAATTTGTTATTTAAACAAAGAATGTACGTTTTTCCACTTTCTACAATAAGAAAGATGGATTATTTAACTTTCTATTTTTATCTTTCTTTATAAAATAATTAAATAACATTTACACGTCCTTTCAATGTTTTTTTTTTTGTGATATAGCTGAATGTCGATTTTAGAGATAATCTCGAACCGATAAGTCTATTGTCATATCTACAGAACAAAATTTATATATTACTGGACACAAACACTGATATAAAAAATCACTATTTATACTTAATGTCGAAATTCGACATTGGAAACTAGAATACGACATAATTCGTAGACAAAATGTCGCACGTAATCGTCATCACGAGTGATGTCGAGTCGAAGGTTATAAAATCTCTACTATCTATGAATGCGTTTTGTTTCTATCGATTCTTTTGCGGTGTAATCGAGAATATATATATTTGAGATTAGGTTTTTATTTTTTTATTAAATTTAGCTGTTTTTTAAATCAACAGAGTACATTGCAGTTTTTTTGTTGTAACTTATGCGTGTGTCGAACGAAACACTGTGTCAATTTTACAGTCTGACACGGATCTAAATGAATGTGGTGAAAAAGACAATTAAAAAGAAATGTATTGGATTTGACAGATGTTTGGCGCCTTCCTTTAACAGCAGCGCATCCACGTTAGTTTATAGAGTTCAACTGAAACGGACGTTTGACATTGTGGTGCTTGTCAACATTTTGTCAATAGACTCGACATTGAGTCTACACGTCATGATTTTACGGTTATATTATAATAGACTAAGCTTCTGCCCGCGACTTCGTCCGCGTGAAATTTCTTGTTCCCCCGACCCACCCCGTCGCATTGCATCACCTGCCCTCGCTATCACTGTTTTTGCTTCGCGTTATTTCTGATTTTTTGCTAGGCTCCTAAGGACCATAGCGTGATGTTAAATAGCCTATAACCTTCCTCGAGAATTGGGCTATCAAATGCGAAAAAAAAAATATATATACATAAATATCACCGTGTTCGCATATTTTGATACCTATAAGATTTATTTATTAAACAGATGGGTGTAAATTACTAGTATCGACTTATCTATTTATACCTGCCTGGAAAAAAATAGACAACCCAACGTTTGTATAGTCTATAGAAAATATAGAAAGAAAATACGTTTATTTGCGGTAAACATGACGCAGAGCAAAACATAAATACGAAAAAGAACATATATAGGCTTCATATTTTCGATTGTTGGACCATGAAAATGTACAGTTGTCAGCCCATCAAGTTACCACAAGCTGTCAGATTTTCTCATTTGATTTTGAACTTAAACATCAACATTTTAAGCTTTAAAATCGTTTGGAGAAATTTGACAGTTTCGTGTAGCTTGACCCGCTGGCGTCTGTACCGGGAGATGTCAAGCACCTGTCAAATTCAGCAATTCAATATTTCATGTTACAGAGCTACAAGGATATTTTAACGCTTGAATGACATTGGCATGATGGCACTGTTGGTTTAAACATTTATGAAATTGTTTTGTGAAATTGAATTGAAAAAACAAGATTTCATTAGTTCCGATTTTAGCCACGCTTCAAAAGATCCTTGTACAATTCTAGTTCTCTATTCCCCACCACGTTCATAGAGAGCCTTGTCAGGTTATAAAAAATCAATGTCTTTGCTTACCTCTGATTCATCTAAATCTTCCATTTTGCCAAAACCAAAAAAATGTACGACTTTTTCCTCCAGTGGAGTAAGAGGGCACGGGCTGCGAACATAATCGTGCATAATGGCCTCTGTTTGTTTGAAATTGTTGAGTTTTTGCCATTTTGACTTAGTATCTGATTTCCAATCTTGCCAGCACTGAAATAGGAGGAAGATCCTTTTTTTGAAAGATAAGGGAAATATACTTTTCAGCACAGAGTAATATTCTTAATTCTACAAAAAAAAAGCCCATACAGATAATCTAATCTAAAATCCAGTTAAAAATAAATTGCATAAAGTGCATGCCTGGGTTCGAACCCACGACCTATAACTAGGTAAGTTGGGATTGTTACCGCTGCACCATTGTTTTGTCAACTGACTGTCATGCAGCTGCGCAGCGTTAGTATACAGACACGATCTTAGGGTCATCGACGCGGAAACTGTTGAATTCAGTTTTTGAGACCCAAATTTTTGTTGCACTTATATGCGACAACAGATTTTTTTTTATAACCGTCGATAAATGTATGTACTGTGGGATGAGGGTGAATCATGTGTTAAATTCATGGGAATAGTTTTTGTGTCGATGTCCCTTAAACCGTGTATTTAAAGGATAATATCTAAAGGATATACCTACTCTGAGCCATTTTTCCGGCGACTTAGTAGCAGGCCCCGACGCATTCAGTTGCTTTGTCAACTTATTTAACAAGCCTCTTTTAATTTTCGTTGCATTTGGGCCTATTATTTGGTTTTTCCCAAAATCCTCGTGTGCCTGCATAAATGCAAACATCATTTCACGCTGAGCAAGTGACACCCTTTTCTGCAAATATAATAAAACAGAATACTTTTTTTGTTTGTTTATTTGCTTGCAACACTATGCCCCTGGTGTGCGTGTCCAACGTAATGCTGTGTCATAGACAGAGACTCTGTCTACGCGCAATGTCAACTTTTATGTCAAATGACATTGTCAACATTTTGACGAGTGGCGCACACAGGACACGCATGGTAAAAGAGAGTTTGCATTTTAGTTTAAAAGTAATTCAGTCGATATTTTTAAGCATGCTGTTGCCTCCTGTAATTGAAGGACCGCACTAGACAAAATATAATACCTATGTAATTCTTTTTGGTTTAGTACACACGGCTACATATCAAGCTATACATTTTCAGATTTAGCTGACCTTTTATTGTATAGGCTTTTCGTATAATGATAAGTCAGTTTATACTGGAAATCAAACGCCGGAAAAGAACGCTGAGCGACATGGAGAGGACGTGTTACAAAGTTATACACGATTACTTTTTGTTCTATAATATACATAAGTGTAATTGTTTTATTGTAGAATCATAATAGGTACTTTATTACTTACTTACTTACTTACTTAGGAATAGACTGGAATTAAATTAATCACTCAGTGCGCAGGTTCAGGCCAGCGTACTTTTTACAAGACGGGGTCTATAGTCGTGCGAAACTACATCTTTTGTTGGAGGTCCCAAATTACATAAACTAAATTGACTTGATAATTTAAGTCGTCAGGATTTGTTTTTGTCATTGAAAAGACGTGATTATTTGAAAAAATATCAAACATAAACAGCAGTTTGCTTTTGCTTACATCTTTTGGTACCTCAGCTTTATTTATTTCTATAACTTTCAATTCAACTTTGTCCACATCAAGGAATTTCAGCAGCTTTTCCTCCAGGTAAGAAAGTGGGCATGGAGGGCTAACATCAGCATCAGAATTGGCCTTTTTTTGTTTAAATATCTTGATTTTGAGGGCTTTTGCCTTAATATCAGACTTCCAATCTTGCCAGCACTGAAAGCAAAGCAAGATTTTCATTTGCAAATATGAAAAGTAAAGTAAGGCCAACGCGACGAGAGATAGTTGTTGTGTATTGAAGACAATCTGAAAGATTTTGATGGAAATTGCCAATACCTTCCTCTTTAATTTTGAAAAATTCGTCCGCTAAACAATGTTAGTAACGTAATGAACATTGTTGAACTGTCAAAATGAATGACATTAACATTGTTTGTTACGCAGTTACTCCGCGGGTTAGTAATAAATTAAATGAATAGATACCGACTTTGAACCATCTCTCCGGCGACTTAAAAGCAGGCCCCAACGCATTAAGTTCCTCTGCTAACTCATTTAACAAGACTCTTTTATTTTCTGTTCGATTCGGGCCAAGGAGTGAGTTTAAAGCCACTTCTTTGTGTGCCTCCATAATTTCTAACATCAACTCTCGCTGAGAGAATGACACTCGTTTCTGCAAAGTTATTAAGAAACAATATATAGTGGTACAAGGATCTTTTGGCGCTTAAATGACACTGACAGGGGGCGGTGTTGGTAAATATTTGTAAAATACTAATGAAAAAACAAGATGGCGGCGTTAGTTCCCATTGTGGCCACATTCCAAAAGATCCCTGTACAACTATGTTTATTTTGTTATTTGGCAACATTAATTACGTGGCCAAAAGCGCCGTGGTCTTCTTTTTATTAACTTCTGTTTTACTCTGTAGACTCTGTGGTATTATTTTTACTCTGTGGTATCCTTTTCTTGCACGTTTTTTCGATCGAGACGAGTTTTCAATGTTTTTTGATGGATTTTGTTAGTAAAGAAAACTCGAAAAATCCTCTTTTTGTACCTGTGGTTCATTTAAATCTTCCTCTACTAAGTCCACATCTAAAAATTGTAGGAGCTTTTCCTCCAACTCAGAAAGAGGGCGCGGTACGTGAACTTCGTCATTCTTATTGAAGTTTGCATTTTCAAAAATCTTGATCCTTGAGTATTTTGCCTTAACATCTGTTTTCCAATCCTGCCAACACTAGAATACAAGAAACGACTTAATAAAAAAATTAAACGTTTGGAAAAACGAAAAGTACCTAATTGCGTAACACATTTTCTATTACAATCCGAGGGTTTTGAAGGCATTTCCTAATCCATTGCTTCATCGGTTTGAAAAATTCGTCTGCTTAACAAAGTAAATAACGCAATGCATGTGGCTGAACTGTCAAAATGAAAAGAATTGCGATTGATTGCAATTTAAGTGTTACGTAATTACCCCGCCGCCGCCGCCGTCGGTCGTGTAGGAATCGATTATATTCGGAATATATTTCGTTCTAGGTTCCCGAAGACGAATGCGGATTCGGACACGTATTGATAAGAGGCGAATTTGTCCATCTACCCTTAATTTTTTGGTAGAGTTTTTAAATCTATATAAAAATAAAAGTCAATTGCTGCATGTATGAATGATCATCGCTTCGGAACGGCTCGACGATTTGACTGTTTTTTTTTTTGTTGTGTTGGTACTTGTCATGACAAGGTTCGAATGAAATATTTCTTTTGGAAAATTAACCGAAAATGTCGGCAATTTTGTGTAGTATATTTGTATGAAAATCTCAATAAAAAAGACACGGATAACGTATAACATAAACCACTGGAGATGGAGACATGAACATCACCCGGGCGACGCCGGGCACGAACAGCTAGTTAAGATTTTTAAGAATAAATACATACTTTAAGCCATTTGTCTGAGGTCTTTACAACCCCAGTACCCGTCGAATTAAGTTGTTGAGTTAACTGTTTCCACAAGACTTTCTTTATTTTTTCTGAATTTGGGCCTGTGAGTTGGTTCCGAGCAAAGCTCTCGTGTGCCTGCATAAATGCGAATAATATCTCCCGCTGAACTAGTGATGTCCTTATCCTCTTCTGTAAAATTGTATTTTTAAGTTAGGTTCAACAAATGATGTTAAAAATAACATGAAAAATTGTCTAACATGAAATTGTACGACAACACAAAATTATAATTACGGTCATTTTTCTCTTCCTTTCCGAATCACCGTGAATTTTCCGATAGTTTCGGAAAAAATAATAATTCCGTGAATGTGATTTACTTGTTTGACAAATTGATTGACAGTTCATTCGGTTATTTTCCCGTTCAAAGTTAACGTTTACGAATTAAGTTACGAAAAATAAAATTTAGAAAAACCTAAAGAAACTAATTTAGTCTTTGTTTTTAATGCTTATTGTATGCGTAAGATATTTTGAGAAATAGATTTTGAACAATAAAATTACAAACATTGGAAACTTTAAAGCACGATTTGAGTTTGAAACTATATGGCATCGTTCTTCGCAAACACATCATAAGAATCTATTCGAAAGTGCCCGATTTGTGAATTTGAAATCTGTTGGATCGTAAAAAGTATAAGTTTTAGTTATTAATATTACTTTTGATAGGTACTTAGATCGTGTTCCAAACTTTATTTTAGTTTTTTTTGTACTATTAAAATAAAAGTATTGCAAATATTTACGTATTACGGTTGAGTGTTTTTATATGGCAAAACCATGGAATTAGTATGTACTATATAGTACAACAAAACAGTATTTATTTAGATGTCTGGGCAAATCTTTCGCTGGACATGAGTGTATCACTCACGCCCGCCGTACATAGCTGTGTCATGTCATGTCAAAGCCGATGCCAAATGCCACTAGCTTGCTACCATGGTCTAAAAACACAAGGTCTGGTACTCCGGGAGTGCACATGCTTACGTCACTATCCAGTTGCCACTTTATTGCAACAAAATACGAATTATGGAAACAATTTCAGTCACCATTCTGTTAAAATATATTTTAAAAGCATTTAAATTGCCGTTTCGTTTTTCTAAGCAAACGAAACAATTCAATTTAAACATATGCCAACGTAATTGTTAGTTAAAACCTCATTGTTTTATCGGATTCGCACAGGTAATAAAGGCGGTTGGGGAGTTATTATTACACACTACTGGTAACACAGCGGTGATGACGTAGGCTTGTGTCTCCCACGTGACCACTGTGTCTCGGAATGCTATACCTGGCGAAGTATATTATTATACCATGCTTGCTACTTATAAAGGAATCTTTGTATGAGACAGTTCTTTCTCTCAATCTGTGTCTGTAAAGCTTTGGATCCTAAGCAAGCGGTGAACGGTCACACAATTTTCGGCTTCTTTCTTTCCTTTATTTTTTTGTCAAATTGACATTTTCTTGACGGCCGTTGTAATAAGACTGAGCCGATCTTTTGGGAAACCGTATAGCTTAAGCAATACTCCGATATGAGTTTCCGCTCGCAATATATCCTGCCCGGTAATTGCGTAACACGCTTTCAATCTCTGAATAATTTTGAAGGATATTGTTAATCAATTGCTTCGTTTATTCGAAAAAATTGTCTGAAATATCGCAATGAATGTTGTTGAACTGTCAAAATGAAAGCCATTGCTACTGTTAGTGTTTTACGCAATTATCCTGCTGGTTATGAAGAAACTAATTCACTATTTATCTGAACCATTATCAATTGTTATAGTACACAAAATAAAACGACTCAAAAGACTAATGAATATAGATCGGTTGACGATTTTCAACACAGAGTAGCTAATAGACAGAGAGAAAGGGAGTTCGCAACGAATGATTTTGCCAAAGTCAAAGTCAAAGTCAAAGTTTTTATTTGTAAAACATAGGTGGGTGTAAAAACAGGTCTTGTAAATAAAATATGTATACGTACACTATGTTTTGCCGTTGACGGCGTACAAAAATCAATAAAGTAGGTATCTAAACTTTGGTAGGTATGTAACAGAATTAAATTTCGTTAAAATTAAATGACATAAAACTTATGCTAAAACCAAGTTAACAATTATGCATACAAAATTTGCCGTAAATAATCTTAAAAAAACGATCACTTTTTCATTTCTTTATGAGCACGTACGAGACAACAAAAATATTTCCGGTAGAATCTCTACACAATATTAAGAGGGCGTACAACGGTACCTACACTAGCGCCACTCCTTTAAAAAAATATGATCTCGTGACTGAGAAGGAATTATGAATAACGACTCATTATGGACCCTCGGTAAGTGTGTCTAGAATTTTCTAATATCTTTTAAATATAATGTTTTACATTAAGTTTCGTTTGTCGTTTGAATGTGGCCGCTTTTCTTTAGATCGTATTTTGTTGCTTCGCGTCTCAATATGAAACTTTATAAAAGGTATTAGAAAATTCTAGACACACTTACCGAGGATCCTTATTGTGCTGTAATTCATAATTTCTTCTCAGTCACGAGATAATATGTTTTTAACGGAGTGGCGCTAGGATACCGTTGTACGCCCTCTTAAAACAAATATATTTTAATTTGTGTCACAAGAAGAGGATTCAACCCGTCTAGATTCAAATAATACACAAATTAGTGATTATTTGTCATATTCTCCTGTTCAACAACAAGCAATTGACTCTTTACCAGAAGAAACGCAGCCAGCACAAATAATAATTAAAGATGAAAATCGAGAATTGAATTCTGCTCGCGTAGCATGAGCACCATAGAAACTGGTTTTGTCGACGGAAGAATAGACAAAATACCAGATTATTGACAGATTTCTAAAGAAAATTTTCTACGGTCTGGCATTTTGTCTATTCTTCTGTCAATAAAACCTATTTCTATGGTGGTCATGCTACGCGTGCTGGAGGTGAATCTGGCAGTATGTTCGCGTGCTCTACAAGAGCTTTAATGTTCTAAAAGTTACTTATGGTTAATAAACTTACTTTAAGAATAAGCGTAATTTATTTCATCAAAGTCAAAGTCAAATCATTTATTTCAAATAGGCACATAAAAGGCACTTTGAACGTCAAAATTTACAAAAAAATAGAATTGATTCTAGTTGCCCTTCCAAAAGGTAGTTTCGTATGAAGAAGAATGGGCAAGAAACTCCACCGTTAATGTTTTAAAATGTTTTACAATATTATGTAGGTTCACATTAATTATATAATTATATGTGAAGACGATGCACCTAGAATAAAATTACTATACCACAATAGGTAAAAATAATGAAATATAATGCAATGACAGGTAAATTAATTATGTGATAGATACATGGTGCTCACATCTCAAACCAGTGAAGGAAAACATCGTGAGCAAACCCGCATGTCCTAACCAAAAAATCTAAGAGTGACCTCTACCTACCCGACAAGGGCCTGCGTAAGCGGCGAAACCTACAATTAAACCATAAAAGGCATGAGCTTTGGTAATCTTCGTGTTTCCGAAGCGCATACTTTTTCTGGGAGATCTGTACGACTCGTGTGAGGAAATGCGGGACGTGTCGACCAAAATCAGTTCCACATTCACATCGGCGAATTAACGTGAGCGAATGGGAGTGTGGACGATATACACTGTGCAGCCTGCGTTTTAGTAGGTTAGCCTGCTACATAGGACGTGCACGGAGAGGTTTGCCCAGTGCCGATTTTAAGATTACAGGCGCCCTGAGAGAAATTTCGGCGGCGGTGCCCCTTTCCCCTCTTGGAGAGTAGAGGGGCAAAAAATTTCAGCACTCAGCCTAGGTTTTCTTTTGTCTATTCATAAAGACACAGGAATTACTTTGTCAGCTTATGGCAGAAACTTTTGAGAATTTAGAGAATGTCGGATGCAAGAGCAAGCGAATAGATTTCAACATTTTTTTTGGTTTTCTAACTCCAAACGAATTAAAACAAAAGTACTTGGCAGGTGCCAGAGGTGAAGGGGCGCCTAGTCACAGCCCCTTTGGCGCCCCTTCACCTCTGGCACCCTGGGCGGTCGCCCAGCCACGACCAACCAATTTTTTTTTTATCCGGGGTGGAAAATTTTCATGGATGTCCTCCGCGCGGGCGGAGGGGTCTGTCAACTCTTACTGACTAAAAACGACCCTGGTGTTCCGTCTCACACCTGCGCCGGGGGTCGCGGGAACGTACGAATCTTCCGCAACCCCCGGCTGGTGCCGGCCCGCCTCTGCGGGCCCCGTCCAGTCGAACGGGCACTGGGTTTGCCATGCCCACGGTTCATTTGTTTCGTGGGTAGCGTGGCTGTAGGTCGCAATAGACGATCCTGCCTACACTGTCATACAAAGCGAAGCTAAGCCGTGCCGTGCGCCGTTGTGCAGCGGTGTTTTAAAAATGTAGTCGAATACTCCCTTCCCTAAGCCGTATTAGTTTAAGCTGCCTCGCGCGTAAGCACAAATACTTAGGCGCGTAAGAATTATTTAAACGACTATAAGCTCAGTAGGTACACCGAAAATACCAACCCCAAATCTAGAGGGTCAAATTAAATTAGCTAGCGAAACTCCACAGACGTGATGGGTATCGATATCTAAAACATGCTAAAAAAGTTCGGTGATTGACACCAAAAAAAAACTTCTTTTATTTTAGAGTCCTTTATAAAAACTATCTACAATTTTTCATATTTACAGTGTCATCAAGCCTTGCCACCCTAAAATCGAACCATTGCATTAATAAAGACGTGAATCTCTCGACAAAATCGGAAAAGGATGAGCTGCCTAAAAAGACTTTGGAACTGGCGAAAAGGAGGGAAGATCGAAAGAGGTTGTTAGGTTCTGAAGCTAAGGCCAGAAGGACCAACATTCCATGTGATATTTGCAAGCAAAGGTAATGGCCCTTTCCAACTTATAAGTTGCAGTAGACCTCCTTTTGAAAGAACTTTTCCGGAGAAGTGCGCTCATCATCACTGCCGCCTTTTTTTTAGTTTTTTTTTTCTGGGGATTCTTCAAAAGTCACCCGAACTCCGGGGAGGCAGGTCGGGGAGTGTGGGATTTTTCGTCACTAAAGCCACCTCGATGATACCCATCAGCACATAGAGAGAGTCCCGGTTCCTCGTAAAAGACCAATTCCGGAACCCCCCCTGTGCAACGCCTGTAAGGCACATCCCTGGGGAGACTGTAAAAGGGCCTCCCTGAGCCTCACTATGCACGGCAGCACGTGACTACTGTGCCACCGTCTTCCTTAGGGTCACTCGGTGGGCGGACAGAGTCCCCGCTCTGTGCGCCCGCGATCCCAAAGGTCCATCTACCTTAATTGGTAAGCGGGTTTCGGCGTATTAGGCGCCAAGGTGGTTGCCTCCCCGAAGCCTCCTCCGAGCAGGATTAGGCCTCTCCCGATCCCGCTCGGCGGCCTGCTTCTTGACCATCACGGTCTCACAAAAGGAGGCTATTTCCGTCCAATTCTCTGTCTCTGCCAGCATAGTCCTCACCACTGCCGGCAAAGACAGGTCTCGCCCAATCCTGGCAACCAGGACCCGCCGCTCGGAGGCCCACGCACGGCACTCCTCGACCGTGTATTGTGCCACCTAGCAGCGTTGCTGGGTTCCGTTTGTAAAGGTCTGGGCGCAAGTCGAGAAAAAGCCGCTTGAATTGTGCCGAGTCAACCCGAACATGATTCAGCGAAGGTAGATGCTGAACGGAAGTTTGCCGATCGGTGCGACCCGAATAACCGAATATGTGTAGTAATTGCTTCGGGTCGGCTTTGTTGTTAACAAAATACTGGCGAATCGAATTTGCCGACCCCAACGTTTGTAGCTCCTCGGACATACTACGCACGAGTTGTTAGTGTACCTCAAACTGTAACTGAAATAACTGAAAGGGGTCATTGTACTCATTATTATGAACACCTTTTACTACGGGACCTGAAAAAGCATCAGCTGGTCCATTCATATCCCGCATAACTTGACAAAATATAGGGAACAGCAGATTTTTTTTGGAAATTTTAGAGTCGTTTATAATAATGACTACAATGAACTCATAAGAGGTTTTCAATTACACCTTGTAAACAGCTCTGCCTACTCCTTAAACAAATAAAATACAGGCGTAATATTTTGTATATTTCGTCCAGGTATCCAATGCTACTTAATGCAACCGATAGCTGCAAGACATTCGTTTGTTCTCGCTGCAAGAAGAACGGAGATATCAAAGGATCAGTGTGTAGGAAGTGCAATATTGTGATGCCAATTAATATGATGGCTGAACACCTTGACTTGCACGCTAAAGCCGACTTGCGAGGGAAGATTAGGGGGGAGGAAGAGAGGAAAAGGTAAGTTCTTAGCATTTTAAGTATTATGCAGGTCACAGGTTTAGAGGCGGACTTAGCCTGTCGGTGGACCGGGGTGGCAAAACTGAATGCCCCCCTCCGGCCCAGAAATGAACTTCAATATATTGAGCATGCAACCTCGAAAAGGTTAGGTTATTTTTGACTACTGATATAGAAATAGAAGATACTTTGTCGCCAACAGAAATGCTAGACAGACGAATAGAGGATGGTAGATCGAGCGAAGAGCGCTCGAAAATTTTTGCACCCCGCATAATTTAAATTTTCTTTTGAACGTTCGAAGAGAAATACGAATTACTTTGCCAACCTATACAGAAAAGTTTGTAAATGTATCCTATATTTTGAAACTTTTCTTCTTTTCAAAGCAAGAACGAGTAAAGCGAGCACAAAAGTTTTAGCACCCCACCCCGGATAGTAAACGGTTTCTTTTGATTATTGGTACATAAATAGGACTTACTTTGTCGACTTACGCAGAAAAGTCTGAGAAAAAAGAGAATGTAGGTTGCAAGAGCGAGCGAAGCGAGCTCGATATTTTAGTATCCTACATTTATATTTAGCATGCGTATGGGCCTCCCTACGCATGGATATATATAACGATAAACCAACTACAGACTGCTTTTTACTCACTGAACATGTTTTATCTTATTTGGGATTTCATTAAAAAGTATTTTCGAGTTTTGCGGGTTTTGACGTTTTGACGTTCGTTTTATGAGTTTTGACGTTCAAAAAGTGCTGATTCTCAGCCTAGTTTGAATGAGTTTTGATTTTCATTTCACACAGTCCATCTATCGTTTCTTTGGTCTTCCCCAACTCGTATAGCCATCTACATTCATACTAAAAACTTTCCGGACGACATTTTCCTCATTCCTCCGCATTACATGCCTATATCATATATGTAAACCCTTTATTTTTCAAAAAACGTAACCTTTGGAGAAAAGATATCGTTTTCAGCTTGCGCTCACGCTTCGCACAGCAAAAGCAAGCTTGAGAAAATTTGCAAAAGTGGTATACTCACTAATGGATGATAAATCCTATTGGTAGGGCCTACACTTTCCGACGGCGAGCAATGGGCAGCTCGCTGCCCGGTAAGGACCAGGCCCGGGTCGACGGCGCGTCGTGTTCCACGCGCGCCTCAAAGAGATGTCAGCATAATTGACGGGGTCCGATAGGGCCGATGCCTGCTGGGGTCGCGGATCGTTCGAAAGAGTTACCGTGGCCCTGGCGCACAGGAAACTGAAGGAACACGGTTGGGTTTTAGTCAGTAAGAGTCTGACACGCCCTTCCGCTCCGCCCAGAGCGGGAGAGGTCATTTGATGATTTCCACCCAAAAAAAAAGGACCTACACTTTTCTTGCTACGCATCTTTGCACATACCTAATAAAATTCCATCTTTAGGCATCATCATCACCAGACCCACTGTGTCCTACTAATTCCACCTTCTTCCTAGGACCCCACAGCAACCGAGAAAGGCCATAAATTACGAGGTGACGAAGCCAAAATCCCAGAAGTACCAATGTAGCCAGTGTCCCAAGAAGTACACGTTGGCTAGGCATCTAGTGCAGCATGTCAGGAACTTACATGGAGATAGTCTTGATAATGTCTGTACCGGTAAGTCAATTTTACCTTAAGTAGGAGAATTCCTTGAGGAAAACCAAGAAATAGGCAGATTTTGCAGAAATAACGACAGTTTGGAACTCTGTAGCAAATTGCGTTTGGTTCCAACGATTTTGGAAAAGGTAGGAACTATCTATGTTTTCATTGGTACCAAAAATACGAAATTAGCTGAGTCACAACTCTTACAGACTGAAAATAATGATGGCGCGTACATTCACGACACAACTGTTCTGTTTTAACGAACAGCTGTACTGTCTACAAGTAATTGTATCGGCATCTACATCGCCATATACGAGCTACGCGTCACACTGACGTCACGCAAAATCTTGCATCGCGCAAGCAGAGTTTACCGCGCAACCAGCATATACAACGTCCCGACATCAAACGTCGGGCAGTTGCCCACCAGACACAACTCCCGTCTGGTCGGAGGATCATCCCTTTTCTATGGAGGTATGAGTGAACTTTACACCCTGTTCCTCATACCTCTATACGAGTATAATAAAACCGTTTTGACCCAGATTTACGCAGGGTCTCTGCCTATGTTTTTCCAAACAATTTTGGGGTCGGCTTCCAGGTCTAACCGGATACAGCTGAATACTAGTATTTTACATGAAGCGACTACCTATCTGACCTCCGGAACTCAGACTGCACAACACGTTTTGCCGGTCGGTCTTACTGATTAATCTGAGGTCTTTACTAAAAATTATTTACATTTTTGTCGTCATCAGTCTGCAACCAAGACATGGAAACACAGGAGAAACTGCAAGAGCATCTTCTAGAGCACTCTGGTCTGCACCAGTGTGACGAATGCCTCCTCATCTTCAAGAACAAGAAGACTCTGGCGGCGCACAGCACCAAGCACCACGCTGAGTCTACCACCAGCTGATTGAAGTGTTGAGAGTTGGTGATTGAGTTTGGTTGGAAATAAATGAGAAACTTCAAATTTTGTGTATTCTTTTTGCCATTTCATTACTCAGCTATACCAAAAGATCGCTAGATGTCTTCCGCGTCCAATACAATAATGTTTTTAGGAAGCTGTTGAAACTGCCCTGTTTCTGTAACGCATCGGAGATGTTTGCTCAGAACCGAACTGACGGCTTTCATGCAGTGATTCACAAAAAAGTCGCATCACTGATGCATAGAACGCGAGTCAGTGACAATAGCATTCTGAAAACAGTGGTGGAGAGTCCTTACTCCCCTTTTCTGAGGCACTATGTGGGGAGAATGGTCAGGTAGCATATTTCCTTGCTTTGTCGTTCTCTGCACATCCTGCCGCAGTCACCAGCTACTCTTATGTTTGTTTTGTGTACTACTAACACTAGTGATAAGTTATTTTATTTACTAACAAATTGGACCATGTTGTTGTCCGAAATGAATAAATAAATAAATAAAAATAAAATTACTACATACTTAGATGTAAACAGTTTGGCGCCCACTTTAGGTAAATACACTAGGTTCGTTTTTTAAGAGGGCGCACACCGGTCCACTAGCGCCACTCCTTTATAAAAATATTATCTCGTGACTGAGAAGGAATTTTGAATAACAGCTCAATAAGCACCCTCGGTAAGTGTGTCTAGAATTTTCTAATACCTTTTATAAACTTTCATGTTGAGACACGAAGCAACAAAATACGATCTAGAGGAATGTGGCCGCTTTTCTTTAGATCGACTTTTGTTGCTTCGTGTGGCGCTAGTGGACCCGTGTGCGCCCTCTAAAGGCTGGTGTATGACCGGTTATGGGTTGTTCAGATTCAGACAGAGGCGGTGGCAGATAGTTGTAATATACTGACCGCTACCGACACCGCCTCCGTATGAGCAACACATAAATACATAATACATCATCTCAATGACGGCTACTTTCAGCCCTACCTGTGTCAGTCAACTAGTGTCTGTAGTGGATTTCTGGTTATTTCACCTTCGACTATGTAGCAGATAAGGATAGTGAAAAAATAAAACTCCCAAATCCCACAAGACATTTGCCTTTATTTGAACTACGCAAACTTGGAGCATTGTTTCCTAAACGGCGGAGGGGGCAGCCTCAGGGATGCCACGAAACTCTTGGTACTGGAGAGCTCCTTCCTCAGGCGAATAATGTCGAGCTCAGCTTGTCTCTTACGCTGCAAATAGACTGGTTGTATTATAGCGTTGAAGCTAGTGTAAGAAGGTATTTGGTACAGTTCTGACTGGCTTGGTTAGAAGACCCCGACGATCCAGTCTGTGTAAAAATTGGCCCACTTGGCCAGGACTTTATGTTGATGAAGAATGAAAGACAAATGCATGCTGCTGAGATGAGAATGTTAAGAGGGATGTACGATGAGCATGAATACTGATGAAAAGATGTAATGTAAAACATTTAGGTATTGAGATGACAGCTGGTAGAAATGAATGGAAGAAGGAACATATTGATAAATGATAAATGATTTTATTTCTGTAAGTAGGTTTGTGCAAACACTTTTACACGTCAATCATGTTTTTTAAACTAGATGAGGTCGGCGTTTCCTATCTGACTACACTGAGAAGAAAGGCCGAAACAAACTCAGAGGTCACAGTCTCTTTTAAAGTCCAGACATAATCTTGGTCAGGTCATGCGAAAATCACGCAGATTGGTATCTGAAATGGTCTTTTGAGGAAAGAACGACACAGATTGAGTGGACCTGTCCAGTCAGTGCACGCATTTGTCAGTAATCGTGCAGCTCGACTCAGGAAGTCAGGACTTAAGGAGCTCAACGATTCAACGTTATTGCGCTAACCATAACCAAATTGAGATAAGGGCAGAGAAGACTAATGATAATACTGTCTGATTATAACAAATTCCGACAGGATTTAAACTTTATTTTTAACTCGCTTTGTGTCTTAACACATGCTCAGCTAAAAAGGCAGTTTAAAATGGAGAGGTGACTTACGAGCATAGCTGTGCATTCCTGCCAAAGTGCAGTACAACTATTTTCTTAATGTCCCTGGCAAAGTTCGTGTTTCGTCAGTCGTCAGATTTCTATCAGTTGCCCTTTGCACTTGGTGCAGACCGGACGCTCTCAATCGACTTGGAAGTATATTCCAAGTCGATTGAGAGTGTCCGGTAAAGTCGTTATACCTACCCTGAGCTCATTAGCGAGTCTTTGTTCTACTTGCGAAACCCGCTGCCTCAGCTCAGCTATGTCGCGCATCAGACGCGCGGCAGCCAGCTTGTTGTCAGCCTAAATGACAAAAATAATATTTACTATTGGTTCTTTCTCTCTTTTACTTAGCTACCTACCTATCTAAATAGAAAAAAATGCTGTCGAAACATTAGGAGTTATTCCTATGTCGTGTTCTTTGGGTGCACACACACACAAGCTTACATGCAGAACAGCCAGATAGGAATCAAAGTACCTTAATACTTAACTACAAATTTAATTATAACTAGATTAAGTAAGTACCTATAGCCACCCTAGCCAGGTATGACCTCGTATTTTCTCATACAGAGACGGAATAAGCTTTGATCACAACAATAGGGAGTATTACTGCAATGTTCCGCCGCCAGAGTGCACCACTAGCACAAACCGTTAACAGTTTTTTGACAAGTCGTTCAAAGCAGTTTTTTTAGATCATCCACTTTTAAATGTCCCTAGGATACCATAATATCACAGTACATGTTTTTTAATACATGAATAATAATAAAACTATTATAATTTAACACGTTTTACTAATTATTTGTTACCAATAAATATGACATGATGCATCATGGCGGTTTGTTTATGGTTTGTGCTCGTGTCGCCCCCTACGCAGAGTTTTGTGTAATATTCCCTATTGCACATTGCGCCTCCACAGTCATTGGTGTAGATTTCGAAGCTACAAAACCCAAAAAAAAAACGAGCAACGCTTAAATTGGAAAATGGCAGGCTGATAGCATATTTAAGCATGTCCCAAAAGAGAATCTTTATGGTTTTGAAACATTTCGTCAAAGGGTGCATTTCAAACAAGTCTTTAGTTTTTTTTTTTACAAAGTATGGCAACTGGCAACTTGTCAAGTCGCTGTTCCCTACCTACCTACTCCTTATAGTCCTGGCGGGTCTTAAAGGTAAAAACTTACGTTCCTAGAAGGTGCGTTCTTAGCGACATTCCTACTGACCACGTTCGGGAGATCTGCCATCGAACACTGACTGAAGAAACTGTCAGGAACTGGACACTTCGTCACAACTCCTTGAATAGCCTGGAAATATATGTCAAACCACGGGTAATAAAGAGCCTCTTTAGCTAACGATATGTAAAACGCAGTTCATATTAAAAGCCTGTAACTATCCCCCTGCTGAGCAAGAGCCTTGCCCTCTTCTCATACAAAGAAGGGACAGTTCTTTCCAGTTAGGAAAACCAGAAAGTGCCCTCTGTCGGCGCGACCACGCGTTCATGTTCACCGAACAAAAAGTGACCTATGAACGCGACGATCGCGCATTCGCACGACGATAGCTTTTGAATAGGACGGCCATATTCAGTCTATGCAAAGTTCGCTGCGCGTTGGTGATTTTTTTGACTATTATCCTCATCATGATGTATTTTATAAGCCACTTGGTGTGACAGTACATATTGGTCCTTCGAGCCGGATCAACCAGCGACCTATGGACCCATATGTACATCCACTCTTAACATCACTAATTGTACTTATCTGTTGTACCCATCACTAGAATCATTGAGAGTTTAAGTAGACTTTTAATTTTGTGCGTTGACTTTTTTGATAGCGAAAACCTTGCTTCACCAGTTATGCACCGGGCCTTAGAATTGGAACAGCTAGTGGTACTCAAGCCCTCTGCTACCTGAGCGACTGCAGTCCTCGCATGCTGCATATGATGAGCTTCCTCCTTCTCCAAGTGTCTCTTCAGGTGTTCGATCTCTGACACTATGTTAAACTTTTCCTTCTCTAGTCTTTGGTTTGCTTGCTTTAGATTCTGAAATGAAAAGCCATTTTTTGAAGCTCCTGAACTTGATGCATAAGTTGATGTTAGGAACCGTCTTACACACCGACTTCATTAACTGCCTGAACTTTTCTCGACTAATTCCAGTCCAACCGGATGCAGCTGATTACCAACATTTTACTTGGAGCGACTGCCTGTCTGCACACCACTTGTGTACACAAATAAAAATTACTTCGAAGTTATTTGATTTGATTTGTTTTGTAAAAACATTTACAGGATTTCGAAAATGTTTTAATAAGATTACCCACTCTTAAAATGGCATCTTGCACATTAAAAATCTGGCTAAAGTACGTAAGCGGATCGGTATAAGTTTAAGCCTATTGGTAGACACACGATAACGGGGAGTCAGAAGCCCGAAAGTCTTACAACTAGTCTTACCAAAGATGAAGGTATCGTGTTACCCAAGAACTGGTTTGTAGATGTCAGTTAGGCAGTCGCTCCATGTAAAATCCTCAGCTGCATCCGGTAGGACAGGAAGCCGACTCCAACATAGGCAAGGCTAGGCTAGATTATCTACCTACTTACTTTCATCCGTTCCTTCTTTTCGATGTGACATTCATCTATCCGTCTCTTGAGTTTCCTCCTGAGCTCATCCAGAAGGTTGGATAGAGTGACCCGGTTGGATTCTAGGTCTGCTCGCTGTTGCACTATCTGGTTGATCGAGGTCAAGAGTTTGATGCCTGGGGGAGAACGAAGGTGGTTTTAAATCGAGAACATTAGACGGAGACTGCCAGAGGATGACTACCTCTCTGATGTAGTAGTCGCGAGGACTGCTGAACAAGTGTTCTTGGATTCGATTCCCGGGTCGGACAGTGTTAAAGTCTTTTTCGTTTGAAATTTCTCAGTAGCAGCACTGAGTGCGTGAGGGAGAGGCAATCGTTGCGCCCTCGCGCGCCTAGTCGCCGCAGGAGGAGACACCCTGGGCGTCGGGAGTCGATTGCCGACTCCCGGCCACCGTAGGCCCGGGCTTGCGGACGGCGAGCAATGGGCAGCTCGCCGTCCGGTAAGGACTAGGCCCGGGTCGACGGCGCTTCGTGTTCCACGCGCGCCTCAAAGAGATGTCAGCACCATTGACGGGGTCCGATACGGCCGATGCCTGCCGGGGTCGCGGATTGTTCGAAAGAGTTACCGTGGCCCTGGCCCACAGGCAACCGAAGGAACACGGGTGGGTTTTAGCAAGTAAGAGTCTGACACGCCCTTCCACTCCGCCTAGAGCGGGAAAGGTCAAAAAAAAAAAGTAGCAGCACGGAGTCTGGATTCCTGCCTGGTTGATGGTATGTCTCACCAATCGCGTCTATCACAAAAATCTTAAACATAACTGGTGAAATATCGCTATCCGCTATACCTTACCTAACCTCTGCATACCCCTACGGGGTATACAGGGCGTGGTGTCATATGTTATTGACCGAGCGATGGCGAAGCATCCTTCGTTTCAGTTTGGGCAAAAATGCTTTCGTATGTCCGGATCTCCCGCTGTTGTCCTCTACAGGTCGCATTTCTCAACCGATTCTCGTGAAATGTGAGCAGGTTCGATAATTATATAGAATTTTTATGTCGATCCTTTTAGGAGGTATAGGGGTTAAAAATGTAATTAAAAAAAAAAAAAAAAAACTGCCATTTCACGCTCTTTGCGCGCGCTTTTTGTTTTAAGGTGCGCGGTGAACATTTATTCAGTTTTAAGCCACGCAAAGACAGACTCGCGAGGTCTACAGCTCACAGAGCCACTAGTTCTGTAGGTATATAAGTGAGTACTTATTTAATGTGTAAATTACTTACGCTGCTCATTTAGCCGGTATCTCTGCGCAGCTGGTTGGAAGCAACAGGCGTCAGGGCTCGGAGCGCCCGAATCCTGCCCCGGGTAGGATTGAGAACTGACATAGTTTGGGGAGTCCGTAGAGTCCTGGGAAGACGATTGAGAAGATCAAATGAGGTGTAAGCTAAGCTTGGTAACAATATGGAAGGATGCGGTGTCAACTGATTGGCTTGGCAGATCAAACTTTGGTTTTACCCAACTTAACATTTGAGAGTAGCTGGATATTTTGCCCAAGACGCTCTTTTTGTGGTTCGGACACTCTGCTTTGGTTGGCTAATCAGTCTGCAACTAGTAAAATTTTTACAAGAGCACGAACGCTACCTACTCTATCTGTTATTGTATTTAATGCTGATACACAGTGCCGGATTAACACTACAGGCGCCCTGAAAGAAATTTTGGCGGCGCCCCTGTCTCCTCTTGGAGAGTAGAGAGGGGCGAAGAATTTCAGTAAGCCTCCTAGGTTTCTTTTTTGTCCATTCATAAAGAAATAGGAGTTACATTATCCGCTTACGTAGAAAAGTTTGAGAATTCAGACTATATCGGATGCAAGAGCTAGCGAATAAAACTCAACATTTTTTTTGGTTTTCTGTCTCCAAACGAACTAAAACAAAAGTACTCTGCAGGCGCCAGAGGTGAAGGGGCGCCTAGTCACAGCCCCTTCGGTACCCCTTCACCTCTGGCACCCTGGGCGGTCGCCCAGACGCGCCCTACCCTAACGCCGGAACTGCTGACACAAGAGAATATTTTCCAAAGTATGGTGACTCTATTTTAACATAATTAGTCGATAGGTAAGTATGTTACTATATTAATCTCGAAGTTTCTCTAACATCTTTCTATCTTTATTTCTGTCCTGTGCTCATTTGCCCATGCTTTTCTTTTGGCTGCGTGGCTAAGTTACAACAGCCGCTTGGTCGATCGATCAGGTTAAGCTACGCTTGCCGCGGTTGGTCCGTGGATGGGTGACCATCTTTACATACCGAGACCCCGCGGTACCTCGGAAAGCACATTCAGCTGTTGGTCCCTGCTGTAATCGTTGACAGATCTTTGACAGTCGTTACGGGTCGTTAAAAGCCCGAAAGTCTGCCAAGGGGTATCTTATTACCCAGTTATTGGGTTGTGGAGGTCAGATAGGCAGTCGCTTCATGTAAAATACTGGTATTCAGCTGTATCCAGTTAGACTGGAAGCCGACCCAAACATAGTTGGGCTTAGGCAGCTTAGGCACATGATTTTTTGAATGCTTTTACATTTAGTTATCACGATTTTCCAGACCAGCTATTAAATTGGCTTGATAGATCGATACTTACTGAAATAGAATCACCACACGGCGGAATGAAAACTCTCAAGGCTTGTAAACACATCAGAAATTTCGCTAATATAAATTAATATGGCCACAATCGTTAAGTGCCTACTAATTTACCTTAACAGCAACGTATTGTTTCACAATCTTAAAGTTAGGTTTTAACCAAAACTTCATGTTTAAAACCGGCATGGCGATCAATGCACTGTCTTTGCAAAAGCCAAAAAAGATGACAAAAACATTGCAATAAATTGACAGAAGTTTCTCGATAGTTTTTTGTTTTGTCAAGTTTGCGTGCAGACATGCAATCGGATCGTTATAATGAGTTTGTCATGATATGGAACAGTCTTTTTCAAAGTAGGGCAAAGGGCTATGGAAAGTAGGTTAAAGACCTTCGTTTGCATAATTCATTAAAGATGTAAATCTGCCCCACGCAGTCACCAACATTAGCAGATGTCCTGGTCATCATTTCAGCCGAATGACGTCCACTCCTGGACATAGGCCTCCCCCAAGCTCCGCCACTTCGACCGGTTCTGTGCTTCCCGCATCCAGCGGATTCCTGCGGCCTTCACAAGGTCATCGGTCCACCTAGTGGGAGGCCTTCCAACGCTACGTCTTCCGGTACGCGGTCGCCACTCCAGAACCTTTCGACCCCATCGGCCATCTGTTCTGCGAGCAATGTGCCCTGCCCACTGCCACTTAAGTTTGGCAAATCTTCGGGCTATGTCGGTTACTTTGGTTCTCCTGCGGATCTCTTCATTTCCGATTCGATCACGTAGGGAAACTCCAAGCATAGCCCTCTTCCTTGCCCTTTAGGTGACTTTTAGCCTTCTAATAAGGCCTATTGTGAGGCTGAAACCACATTTCAGTGCCATGGGTCATCACTGAGGCACTGGTCAAAGACTTTTGTCTTGAGACACTGCGGTATGTGGGGAGAAAAGATATTGCGTAGCTTCTCGAACGCTGCGCAGCCGAGTCGGATTCGACGATTGTCCTCTTTCTCGAAGTTGGACCTACCTAACTGGACAGTTTGTCCTAGGTAAACATACTCGTTCACAACTTCGAGTGCATCGTCTCCGATCTTCATGAGAGTGGGTGTAACGTGGGCATTGGTCGTCCTGGTGATTGCAAGAATTTTTTCATCTTTCGTATTGGTTCGAATTATAGAATAGCTTATGCTTGGGTGGCCTTGGTAAGAATATTAGCCAGTAATGAAGGTGGTAGCGAGACTGATTGTCCAGGGTGCCCGTCGGTTCCAGGCGTGTATAATCAGCCTATAACATCCCACTGGTGGGACACAGGCCTCCTCTCTGTAAGAGAGAGTGAGCAGTAATCCACCACGCGGGCCCAGTGCGGGTTGGTAAATGGCTCAATTACTAATTGAAAATCTTTGACGTGAAAGATTTACATGCCTTTCAGATAGTTGGTCATCAGAGTTCGTGTTGTTTTTTATGTTATTGGCACCAACATCCGAAATTAAAGTTATTTTTCACTAGTGTTGTTTTTTTGGAAGTTGGTTGTTTATTTTGTAAACAAGTTTTTATTTTTCACTTTTTAGTTTTGGTACCTTCCCCACACAAATTCCATCTACTTGCTTTAAAAATAACAGTGACAGGAAGTTATTACAACATCATCAATGTACACTTACTGGGAAAAATA
This sequence comes from Dryobotodes eremita, assembly GCA_917490735.1. NCBI lineage: Eukaryota > Metazoa > Arthropoda > Insecta > Lepidoptera > Noctuidae > Dryobotodes > Dryobotodes eremita. Next base: position 9,948,771 of record OU823269.1, on the reverse strand, counting down.
TGTATTATTGAAGCTAACTGAAAAACTACCGAAGCAAAGAAAATAAAATTTATGTGGGACCACCCCTGAGGCATACCCTATCCATTAAAAAAAGATTTTTTGAAATCGATCCACAATTGCCGGAGATATCACGTAACAAACATACAAACCACCATTTTATAAATATTTTGTTTAGAACTATAAAATATTGTGTACCTATTTATTGTTTTTCTTATTTTTTTATATTTTCGTATGCTGCACTGGTTGACGAAATCACGTCAACGCTGGTTGTCGCTGAAAACCTGCGCTGGGACTCCGTCTCGCATAGGGTCGTAGCATTATGCTGAGCGATTGCCGTTTTGCGTGGATGTGACACATATTTCCCCCCAACTTGTTCTTTTTTGTGTTTGTGTGTTTTTCTCTGCGTCGTGTTTACCACAAATAAACGTATTTACTTTCTTTTCTTTTTAATAAAATATTTACAGAAGAGCTGAGAACCTCCTCCTTTTTGAAGTAGATTAAAAAGAGAGGCCAACCCTGCATCAATGGGTGAATTTTGATGTGGATAATGACGATGATCGAATAAGAACCCGAACACCTACTTACACTGACAATAGGTTTATATTTAGGCATGTGATCATCACCGGTAAACCTGACCGTGTGGTGGGTACTCCGCTGTTTCCCTGGATGCACCATCTTTATAGACTTTCACTCTCACTCCATCTGTAAACGATAATAATAATAATTTCAGCTTGTAACTGACCCACTGCAGGACAAAGGCCAGAAAAGGAACGAACTCAAAGCATAGAGGTAATTCAGTTAAAACATTTACAGATATTTATTGAGCTCCTTAAGTTCTGAGTTGAGCTTCACGATTACTGACAAATGCGTGCACTGACTGGACAGGTCCACTCAATCTGTGTGGTTCTTTCTTCAAAAGAACATTTCAGACGCTAATCTAAATGGTCTTCACATGATCTGACAAAGATTATGTCTGGACTGAGGCCTCTGAGTTTGTTTCGGCCTTTCTTCCCAGATTAGTCAGATAGGAAATGATGACCTCATCTAGTTTTTAAAATATGATTGACGTGTAAAAGTGTTTGTACAAACCTACTTACAGAAATAAAATCATTTATGATTTACAGGCACTTTTGAACTGTCAAGGGGTCGGTCAGTCAGAAAAATTAAGTTAGTTGTCCATTTCAAAGCGTAGTAGAAACGGATAAGAAACTTCATGGACACTGCAATGAACAATGAGCACCTTGCTGACTCTATGCGTGTTAGTGGTTTCAGACTAACTCACTGATTAAGTTCAAACAAGAAGGCAGTAGGAGATACCTAGCTTAATAGCGTAAGTTGGCCTTTCGATTTTATTGAAACTCCATTTCATCCGGAACTCGAGAAGTCGACCCACTTCCTGTAGCCCAGGGAACAAGTAGACAACTCAATTTCCGTTTCAAAAACCACAAAAACAGAATTAATCAAACTACCTATTTGTCGTCAAGAGACAAGATAATTCTTTGAAAGTGAAGGCACGTGAGCATATCCGTCAGAAGTTGGCCGAAACATCTCAGCGTTGATTTGCTGGATTCGTTTTTCTCCTCTACCGATCGTTATTTCTCCTGACAAAGTTTATTTTGTTATATGTATGTATGTATTAGTATTTATGTATTAATATTTATTCTTGTATTTTATAGTTATTTCCGAGCTATCTATCCCGTATATTGCACCTGCCATGTTTAGTCTCCGCATCACCCTAAGGTTGACTGGTAGAAAATGCCTCAGGCATTAAGTCCGCCTTTGTACAGTATTTTTTTTACTTGTGCATGAAGTTATATAAATAATAAATAAATAACTGCAAAGTGGGCAGTAGTTGGTACCTTAACATAGTAACTTCCGGTTCCTGAAAGTCATATAGCTCTCTGATTAAATTATCAAAACCAAAACAACAAAAAGCAGACTTAATTGACTTTAAAAGGACCGGGAGCTAATGAATTAAATTAATGCCTTTAATTACCACGTGCGACGCCAAATTATGTGCTTTCCTCCTGCATTTTGAACAAAAACACTGAACTATTCACTTTTCAGCCACATACACGTTCAAACCTCACTGTTTTCGCTTTAATTTTGACCGAATTCTGCAGAATTATTTGCATGATGTCCAAGAGGCACAGTCGTCAAATATGAAGATATAGGGTGTTTCATTTTCTTCACTGTTTTTTTATTTTTTTATAATTTTTCTTGCTAAGTCTACTAGTGTTTGATATTCAGTTTCATTCAGAATATCGAAAAATTGCCAATTATTTTAATTAGAAATGAAATCAAGCGGCAATAATTAGTCCAATGGTTGAGGCAATGACTGGGCGACTGGGGTCGTGTGTTTGTGAATCCTGTTAGGTTTGCATTATTAACGTGCACGTCTTGGCACAAAATATTCTAGCTTAGTTGAATGCTCATTCAACTAAGACAAAAATTGTTTCTACCTATGTCCGTTATAGACTTTGAAACCATCCAACCGATGTTCGTCGAATCGTTGAGCTCCTTAAGTTTTGAGTTGAGCTGCACGATTACTGACAAATGCGTGCACTGACTGGACAGGTCCACTCATTCTGTGTGGTTCTTCCTCAAAAGACCATTTCAGACTTAAATCTACATGGTCTTCACAGGATCTGAACAAGATTATGTTTGGACTTTAAAAGAGACTGTGACCTCTGAGTTTGTTTCGGCCTTTCTTCTCAGAGTAGTCAGATAGGAAACGCCGACTTCATCTAGTTTTAAAACATGACTGACGTGTAAAAGTGTTTGTACAAACCTACTTACAGAAATAAAATTATTTATCATTTATCATTTGATGTGCCCCAAACCAGTTTAATTAGAAAGGCAACAATGCGAAGATGGTTTTAGAACATTAAAAATATATGGTCGATACTTTTTATCCCGGTAGTAAGTTGCATACATGACGGTATTCTGTTCGACATGTTGTCTAGATAAAATTACCGTGACGTTGTGCACAATTTCTAAGCAAAAACCTATCAAAAAGTACTAGGTTTGCATGAATTCACGGTAGTATTTCAATCACTAGTATTAATTATGCTTCTAATAGGATTTGGATGGAGTTTTGCAAACAGATAGTTTATAATCAGGATTAACACATAGGATAGCAGGATGATCACCATGTACCTATCACATAATTAATTTACCCGTCTTTGCATTATATTTAATTATTTTTACCTGTTGTGGTATAGTAATTTTATTATAGGTGCATCGTCTTCACATATAATTACATAATTAATGTGAACCTACATAATATTGTAAAACATTTTAAAAGAGTAACGGTGGAGTTTCTTGCCCATTCTTCTCCATACGAAACTACCTTTTGGAAGGGGCAACTAGAATCAACTCTATTTTTTTGTAAATTTTGACGTTCAAAAGTGCCTTTTATGTGCCTATTTGAAATAAATGATTTGACTTTGACTTTGACTTTGATACTTTTATCCCGGTGGTACGTTTCCGTGGGATATATTCCGACCTCCACGCGGGCGAAGCCGCGGGCAAAAGCTAGTTGACTTATAAGTCAATTAAATCCGGAACTACCAAATTTTTGAAGACATGTCGCAGCAATGACTCAGCAATGGTGCTACTACGGCTACGGTACCCGATCCGTAGAGGTCACGGATTCAATTCTCGCACGGAGCTGGATTTGTAAATTTTGAATATTCCCAACAGCCTACAGATATTGTTTCATGTTAAGGTGATATATAGTATTATTTTCTACCTACTAGACATCCACGATAACGAGGACGAAGAAAAGATTTGGTATGGCTTTTTGAGATAGAAGGGATATCCACTTTGTTTTTTTTTCTCTTAAAAATGTTAAAATCTACGTTGAGCACATCCTGTAGCTTCTAACAAGCCGTACTTGGTACGAAGAGGCGTGTATCATAAAAAAATATTATCATAACCCCAGCTTTGCCAATGATCTGCCATTACGGACGACATTATGCTATATTAACCAGGAAATTATTGAGTTTGTGTGGCCATATCCTGAAAATAAACGGGTTTGACCTTCAAAATTAACGAGGAAAATAGGCCTATAAGGTTATTAAGGTTATAATAGGCGTTTTGTATCTTTTTATACAGCGTGGGAGGGACATCGACGCGCAAATTGTAACCATCCATGCATTCAGCACATGATTCTAGAAGCCCTAGCGTAAAATGTTATCGTCGGTTCTAAAAAAAAATCTGCTGCTTCAAAGAAAAGTGCAATAGGTACCTATGCGGTCAAAATGTATATCCTACTAATCCTGCTCCTGCTTATAATAGGTCTTTACCTATGAAATTGCCGTTTTGTATGAAAAAATTTAAACGAATTTTTTTCATGAATTTTTTATTTGTATTAATCGAAGTAATCACCCATGCAATCAATGCATCTTTGCCATCGCAGTGGCAGTTTATTGATGCCCTTCTTAAAGAAATCAGCTGGACGGGAGGCAACAAATTCTTCAAAGGCATTTTGTACTGCCTCTCGGGTATTAAATTTTTTTCCCGCCAAGAAGTTATCCAAATTCTGGAAAAAGTAGTAGTCTGTAGGCGCAAGGTCTGGTGAGTAGGGCGGATGACGGAGAGCTTCCAACCCCAGTTCTTGCAACTTTGAGACCGTCTGCTGTGCAGTATGAGGTCGCGCGTTGTCGTGCAGGAGCAGCGGAGACGAGCGATTGACCAATGCTGGTTGGAGATGCGCCAGCTTCTCCATCATTGTGTTCAGTTCTTCACAGTACACATCTGCAGTAATGCTCACCCCGTTTGGTAAGAAGCTGTGATGAATCACACCGGCGCTAGACCACCAAACAGTGACCATCACTTTTCTAGGGGTAAGTTTTCGTTTAGGGCATTGTTTAGGTGCTGAACCAGAATCCAACCAACTTGCTGAGCGCTTACGGTTATCAAACAGAATCCATTTTTCATCGCAGGTAACAATGCGGTTCAAAATTCCTTCATTTGTGTGTCTGTTGAGCAGTGCAAGGCACGTCTCGACGCGTACTTCGCGCTGGCGATCATTGAGTTCGTGGGGCACCCATTTGTCAAGCTTTTTTACCTTGCCAATTTGACGCAAATGGACCAATATTGTTTTGACGCTAACGTCGAAAGCTGCTGCTAATTCAGCCGTAGATTGTGTATCATCAGCTTCCACAATCGCCTTTAATTCGTCATTGTCGACCAAAGTCTTCGGACGACCGCGAGGTTCATTTTTCAGGTCGAAATTTCCAGAACGGAAGCGAGCAAACCAATAACAGGTGGTGCGTTAGTTTGTAGAGTTAGCTCCGTAAACGTCGTTGATGTTGCGTGCCGCTTGTGCCGCGTTGCTGCCACGACGGTACTCATATTCCATAATTACTCGAATTTTTAACGTATCCATGATGACGAAAAAGATTGAAATGCGATGAAAATGTAACACTAATCAATAAAGAAATGACTACTTTTAGAAAAAAAAAACCATGTTTTTAAAATAAAATTAATTTGAAATTAGAATTCATAGCCAAACAAAAATTATTTTGATTTGAAATGGCCAGTACTGCAGAACGGCAATTTCATAGGTAAAGACCTAATATATGTATATTATAAATGTGAAAGTTTGTGAGGATGGATGGATGGATGGATGGATGGATGTTTGTTACTCTTTCACGCAAAAACTACTAAACGGATTTTGATGGAATTTGGAACACAGGTAGTTTATAACCTGGATTAACACGTAGGATACTTTTTATCCCGGTAGTACGTTCCCGAGGGATAATTTCCGACCTCCAATCGGGCGAAGCCGCGGGCAAAAGCTAGTATTATAAATGTGAATGTTTGTGAGGATGGATGGATGGACGTTTGTTAGTCTTTCACGCAAAAACTACTGAACGGATTTGGATGAAATTTGGAACACAGATGGTTTATAACCTGGATTAACACGTAGGTTATTTTTCATCCCGTGGGATAATTTCCGACCTCCACGCGGGGGAAGCCACGGGCATAAGCTAGCGGTTTAATAACCGACGAAAAATTTCAACGCAGGTCCAGAATCATGTAGTGAATCCATGGGAACAGTTTTTGCGTCGATGTTCTTGTCAACCTGTATTTAGTATGAGGGCGAAAAACTTTACTCATTTGCATCAGCACAAGTTGTAAATTCAATCAGAACAACAATTTTGTCCTGTGATTGTTGAGTTGTCTCTAAAAATCCTATAGGTAGGTACCTAATGGTGTTTAAGGAACTTCCCAAACGGTATACCTACTGATTGGATTTATTTAATTCGGTCAAGAAATCAGAGCAATTAACACATGTGTTCGACAAATCGTAAGCTAATTAATTTCTGTTGATTTTCATTCCAAAACCGTCCGGAAGTCATAAGTAAACTCGAAAATACTTAGCTTAGCCACAATAAACAAAATATCTTGCTTGGCAAACTTCCGCATAACGCGGTCCCTCCAGTGACAGGGCCGATGAACAAAATATTAGCACAAGGCACGCGACACTGAAACACGCACGGAGCGCTATATTGTTGCTATTACTTATGTAATTTTCAAAACATTGTACTTACAGGCTCACCTATTGGGATATTTGCACACAACTACCATGATCTAGCCTTTTCCAACTTCTATGTTAAAGTTAAATTGGCGTCTAGTTTTAGGACGACCAGCCTACCTTGCGTTTAGGAGTTCCGTAGCTAAATCGCAAAAACGGAACCCAGCGTAACACACTATCAGTCACAATCTGAATCAACTTGAAGCCTATTGCTAATCCATTGATTCATATGTTTGAAAAATTTGTTTGCTCAGCAACGTATATAACGCAATGAATGTGGTTGAACTGTCAAAATGAAAGCCATTCCTGCTGTTAGAGTGTTACGCAATTACCCCGCAGGTAGGTTGTCGTACGGCGAGCAAAGGGCAGCTCGCCGTCCGGTATTGACGGCGCGTCGTGTTCCACGCGCGCCTCAAAGAGATGTCAGTTGGATAGGGCCGATACCTGCCGGGGTCGCGGATTGTTCGAAAGAGTTACCGTGGCCCTGGCGCACAGGCAACTGAAGGAACACGGGTGGGTTTTAGTCAGTAAGAATCTGACACGTCCTTCCGCTCCGCCCAGAGCGGGAGAGGTCAATTGATGATTTCCTACAAAAAAAAAAAGTAGGTTGTCGTAGGAGCTAATGTCACAGAGCATGTAACTTTAGTAATGAAATTCGTCGACGAGTCGATGTTATTACTACATATTTATGTAGGTACCTATATGCCAGTTTTCACTAACATTTCAATCAATCAACTCAGCCTATGCAGTCCACTGCTGGACTTAGGCCTCTTTCATGCTGCGCAACAACACCCTGTCCTCCGCCTTCCGCATCCAGTCTGTCCCAGCCACTTTTTTGAGGTCGTCTGTCCATCTAGCTGGGGGGCGTCCCACACTACGCTTACCGACACTTAATGTAATAGATACCTACCGCGTACTTAGGTACCTTTGGATGGAAGTAGCCTCTTTCTGTGAGATCGTCATGGTCAAGAAGGAGGCCGCCGAGCGGGATCGTGAGAGGGCTGTTCCTGCTCGGAGAAGGACGCGTCGGGGCGGCACCCGCCTTGGTGCCTAATACGCCGAAACCCGCTTACCAATTAAGGTAGGTGGACCTTTGGGGTCGCAGGCGCACAGAGTGGGGACTCTGTCCGCCCACCGAGTGACCCCAGAGAAGACGGTGGTACAGTGGTCACCTACTGCCGTGCATAGCGAGGCTCAGGGGAGGCCCCTTTACAGTCTCCCCAGGCCTTACAGCCGTTGCACGGGGGGGTTCCGGAATTGGTCTTTTAAAAGGAACCGGGACCCTCTCTATGTGCTGATGGTGATCACGGGGGTAGTTTTAGTCAGATAAAAAAGTTTTTACAAAAAATAACAACCGGCTTTTCACGTTTTTTAGTGTTTTTTTTTGGAAGTCAGTTGTTTTTTTTTTTCACTTTTTAGTTGTGGTACCTACCCCACATACATTCGTATACCACTATTTGATATGTAAATAACCGAGACAGGAAAACATTATAACATCATCAATATAAACTAAGTGGAAAAAATACGCATTATTAGGGATAACTCAAAAACTACTGGTCAGTACTTGATCAAATTTAAATGGGACCACATGTGAAGCACCAGCTTTCAAATAAAGAATCATCCAAATCGGTTCATCCAGAAAAAAGTTCTGAGCTAACACACATTTTTTTTTTTTTAAATACAGTCGAATTGAGAACCTCCTCCTTTTTTTGAAGTCGGTTAAAAAGTAGTAGGAAACGCTTGTAATGGCGATAATGATTTCAATCAAATATTTCAGGTTAGAGATATAAATGTTTATATTTTACCTATCAATATGCAATAAAGTGAAAATCGCTAAAATGTTAATTAATTATTAGATATTGATACTTCACCGTCAGTATGAAAATTATGTTCAACAGTAACCCGAGACCCCGAACACCCTACTAGTTTGCCCAGGGGTGACAGCACACCCTCGTGTAGTTTTCAAGGTAAGCAGTAAGCATCGTTCTTCTCCATGACAGAACTTAGCAGATCAGCAGGTATGATTGTATTGTAGGTACGACTTCACATGGGTAATGAACGACTTTGACGACGGCTGTCTTTATGTGGTCATAGTCTAGTTTGCCGAAGCTGAGCACTGCTAGGATGGAGTAGAAGTAGCAGTGATTACGCTAGGACCTGCTTCTCCACGGCACCATGCCTCGCCTGTGCTAAGGACTTCAATAGTGACATGGTAACGATATCATGTTTATTTCGTGTGTAAATCCTCATGTCTCCGCTTTGGAGAGGGCAGACTTCAACACTATTCTACTAGTGCTAGGTACAAGAATCTCTTGGTGCTTGAATTAAATTGCCCGGGGCGCTGTTGGCATTTGTGAAATTTTATTGCAAAAAACAAGATGGCGGTGTTAGTTCAGATTTTTTGCTACGCGCCAAACCGGAACTATTGCCCGCCATCTTGTTATTTCAATTCAAGATTTGTAGCGAGTAAATGTGTTCTGTGTTTGTAGCACTTTCGAGGTTAACGTCAGGATGACGATGAAACGTGAGACTCGCGTCTCCCAGCCGAAGGTAGTTGGAAGAACATCGTGTGTGGCGGTCGCGTATAATCGCAATCCTGCCGTAAACCGCAAATAGTATAGGTAAACTACTCTTATATTATAGGGTTGACAGTTGAGCTCTGTAAGTCCTGACTTCCCGAGTCGACCTGCATGATTACTGACAAATGCGTGCACTGACTGGACCGGTCCCCTCAATCTGTGTGGTTCTTTCCTCAAAAAACCATTTCAGATAACCAATCTACATGGTCTTCACATGATCTGACCAAGATTATGTCTGGACTTTAAAAGGGACTGTGACCTCCCGAGTTTGTTTCGGCTTTTCTTCTCAGAGTAGTTAGATATGAAACGCCGACCTCATCTAGTTTAAAAAATATGATTGACGTGTGTTTGTACAAACCTACTTACAGAAATAAAATCATGTATCATTTAAACCCATTCATATTTACTGTGATTGCGAAGTAAGGGAATAAATTTTAATAAAACACTAACATTTTTTATAACTTTTTAATAATTATTCTTAGTTTATTCGTTCTCCTGGCTACGAAGGCGGGCTGCCGAGTTGGTGACCCTGATGCTGAGTTGCTGTGCGCGCTCAACGATGGTCTTGCGTTTCTTTGACGAGACTCCGTGGGCGATCTCTGCGCAGTATTTCCTGTTCTGCATCATCAGGATCTCGAGCTCACGCACATTGTGGACCAGCACCTGAGGAAAATAGCCGATTTATTATTTGATAATAACTTTTTAAGTATATAAGCGTCCACGGGCAGTCGCGGTCTTTAAGTCTCCAGAGGATTTTAGAAATTCCGTAGTAAATGCTACTATCCTTCTCGCACGTTCTATGACCGCGACTGCCGCTAGTCTTAGGCCAAGATATATAAATGTTACTCAGTACAAACTAACAGATATTTTCTCGTCTCTTCCTTGCATTTGTTTTGACTGTGCCAAGTAAATAAAAGTAACGTTTATTGATCTCGACCTAAGTCTCTTGCTTTCTCTAACACTTGGCTTATTATAGCAACAAAGACTTTTAAAGATGTTTTGAAGTTTAATGCCATTTGAGTCTTTGAAGGAGAAATGTATCTACCACTATGACCAGGTAGCCACATGCAAGCTACATGGAATAGGATTTGGTAGAATTTAATCTAGCAAGGTAACAAATTGTAATTATCATATCGAATGTATAACACAGAGTGCCCTTGCATATACTAACATAAATATGGATCACTAAGTCTGATAAAATAAATTAAAACTATTAAATTAAATTAATACTATTACAAATAGGTATTATTTTTTGGTGGTGGATTACGGCCCAATCCCTCTCGCAGAGCCTGTGTTTCAGCAGCGAGAATAATAGTCTTAAAAGGTGACTACAGGTTTAGATCAAAGAGTATTAATTAGCAGCAGTGTTTTCATGTCTGCTAATAACATACCGAAACCACTTAACTGTTAAACAAGCCAACATAATAATTTTATTTTATTTTGTTATAACTGTCTCCCGTCTTTTCTATTCTTATCTAAAGATATAATATATTATACAGGGTCTGCCACCATGGACATCGACAAGCAAACTGTAATCATGAATCAGCACATGATTCTAGACCATCTAGCATAGACATTTTCCGACAATGTGGTCAAAATGTACAGAACAGCATATATTCTTTTAATAACTGAGGAAAAATTTCAATGTAGGAGTTCAGAATCCATGGTGACAGGTTGCGCGTCGATGTCGGGATGCCAGCCTGTATAGAGGTAAAATTGTTTGTTTGTGTAAGAGGCAAGCTCTGGAAGTACAAGTCCTATTGTAAAAGTGTCATCACATTAGGAGACTTTGTTACTGATATTCTACCCAATACGCGTAGCTTGACCACCATAGACACGGGTTTTGTCGACAGAAAAAAAGACAAAATGACAGGTGGTAAAAAAAATTCTTTAGAAATCTGTCAACAATCTGTCATTTTGTCTATTTTTGCATCTACAAAACCTGTTTCTATGGTGGTCAAGCTACGCGTGCAGGACTATAAGGTGTCTTGCTAATTAAATTTTTATCCACAAAGAAATAGGTGAGGTTGTAGACAAACTAAATGTTTACAAGATGATGGTTCAAAACAGAGGAACCATGGAGTGTATTGCCAGCTCTCTTCCATAGGAAACATCCAATTGGCACCGTCACCTAACTTCTTCATAAGTGCACACCCATGTAGGTTTCTGTGAAATAAAATATTTGGAATCATACCTTGCGGAAACCATTGGGCAGCATGTGACGGGTCTTCTTGTTTGAACCGTAACCGATGTTGGGCATCAAGTACTGACCCTTGAAACGCCTGCGCACCCTGTTGTCAATACCTGTAAGTGGGGAAAGTTGGATCCGTTAGTTTTAGCTAAAGATTACTTAAGGTAGATGATATGAATTGCAAATGTGCTTCTAAACTGCCTGGTACTTGCCACGTACAGGGCTACTAGGGTACTTCGGTAACCCAGGTACCCTATGTGAGATTGTCAGTAACACCAATGCGTTGCTGGCCTTCTTTGAGGAGCATGGGTGGATCAAATGATTGATTTTCCCACCCGTATGCAAAATATGCGCATTGACATGGAGTTGCGGACACCAGCCCGTATTACCTACATAGTATCTATCAGTGTGATTAAGTATATATTGCTATTGTTATTATTTCATTATATTTATAAAATAAAATAAAGTTCTATTGAATTTAACAGAAATAAACAACATTAATATTCAGTTCATTGAGAGCTTGTTTCGGTGTATCTGATTGAGCACTATCCATTAGCTAAATTAATTAGAAATTGAATGAATGAAATTATCTGCTAGATAAGTTTAGTGGAGTTTATCTAGAAACAGATCATAAGATTTTCTTTTTTCTACTTCTTTCGTTGATATTTTGAAACAAGAGTTTATAAATAAAATGTATCTACCACTATGACCAGGTAGCCACATGCAAGCTACATGGAATAGGATTTGGTAGAAATTAATCTAGCAAGGTAACAAATTGTAATTATCATATGGAATGTATAACACAGAGTGCCCTTGCATAACATGGTGCACCATTTCTACTTAAAAAAAAAAAAAAAAAATTGGAAGTGTATGGCACTCACATTTTAATGAAAATATTCAAAATTAAGTTATAAATCTTATTTATTTTAGGGCAATGAAATGTTTACGAACTAAATAAAGCAATGTGGTCTGCCAGATGTTCATTATTTAGTTGAATTTTAGTTAACTGTGTAAACACAACATTTCAGAAAATTCTAAGGTTATAATTAAGGTGTGTTTACAAAAGGGGAATGTTGACAGAGATTCAGCCAATATTTGACCCTTCTTGTGTTTATTCATTTAATTCTCAAAGATGAGTATCAACCTCCTTTGTATGATTTTCTTTTTGGTTAACTCTTGAGCCAAGAAGATGTACGAAGAAGGTTTTCATCAAAATTATCCCTCGCTTTGGTCAAATCATAACCTCATCGGTAAAGTTAGTAATTTGTACAATAGCACATTTAAAACACTGGAAAAGCCTGAAATAACTCATGTTTTCACATCAATTCAAAATATTTGACAAAATAATAGTCTAAAATAAGGTTGGTAACGAAAGGCGACAATGCCGACATAGAACACGCGTACTTACCTCTGGGTTTACGCCAGTTTCGCTTGAGTTTGTCATAGCGATCCGATTGATGGCGGATAAATCTTTTCGTCCTCTTTTTGACGATTGTCGGCCTGTATACAGGGCGGATTGCCATTTTGTATGTTTCTTAATGAAACGCGGTTGTGAACCACGCGGTGACACGGCCGCACGAAAAGGAAGAAAGAATAGACAAGCCGAGACATTGCTAGAGTTTCAGTATGTTTTCGTCTGGTAATCAACAGCGTTGCAGGGAAAAATAAGTTACGAAATTAAATTAGTGTCTATGGTCTTATAGATTTGTAAATTTTTTGTTGTTTGATTATTGAGAAACCTATCCGTCTTCAGCAATATGTTACAGTAAAAACAGAGACACGAAAGAAAAAGGTATCCTAAAGGCAATTTCAACAGCATTGAACAACGATGAGAAGACGACTTGAGCGAAACCCATCGCATACGTGGCCCTCACTGGAAACGTTCTGAAGAGTTGAATCGGTTACAGACGTTACAATAATGACACTAATAAAAGATATCGTTTTGGTAGCATTAAGAAATAAACAATATAGTAAAAAGGCGTTTCGGAGTTGCAACCGTCCCCCGACAGCTATGAGCAACATCTAGCAGTTTTCATGCCACGGGAAAGAGGGGAAAAAAGACAAAAGCAAATCTGAGAACGAATAAAATGCTGTAGGTATTACAGAGATAAAGGGAGACTACTAATCACCATGCATGTTGACTATTTCAAAAACTATCGTTTGTTGTTGACTTCCGACAACTTTTTCACACATAAACTTTAGCAATAATGCACGAGCATACAATCGCAGAAAGCGTGAGTATTTTGCTATCAGCATTTTAAGCTGTCAACAGTCTTTAATAATTATACGGTTCTTCAACTCCTGTCCACACATGATTTTTCAGAGTGCAATTGTACCTCTGTATTTCAAATCATATTATTTGGGACTCAAAACCTTCTTAAATAAGAAAACAATCTGCTATGTAATATTATTGTACGGCGAAAGTATCTCGAATGGAAAAGAAGGTACTTATTGGTCATATTGAGCACTTCTCTTTTTTTATGTCGGTTGATATAAAAAGCGATGTTGTTAGAACTGGAACTTGAAATGTTCGGTCAGGGCCAGAAATGGTTTTTTATGCTCCTAAACGTATAACTCGTAAGCATTTCAAACACAACACAATAATTTTCTTGATAAATATTTCAATAATTGTTACTGCGTAGTAAAGTTAAATTTTTATCTATAGACAAAATTTCATAATCTGTACTAACCTATTAACAATTATTTTATGACAGCTACCTGCACGCCGAGAACAAACCAATTTCTCTATGCCACAGACGCCAAATGTCGCCATCGATCAATGACATTTTGTGTAGTTGAATTTATTGATATAAAGCGTTAATGTAAATAATAAACAATATCATCATAAAAGTCGGCTTCCAGTCGATATGTATGCCAAGGGCAAGGGCTCTACGGTGCCTTCGGACGCTCAGGCTCGCGAGAAATTGGCGCTCTATGTGTACGAATACTTGCTTCATGTCGGTGCGACCAAAGCGGCGCAAACATTTCTGTCCGAAATACGATGGGAGAAGAATATAACACTGGGCGAGCCGCCCGGGTTCCTCCACTCGTGGTGGTGCGTGTTTTGGGACCTGTACTGTGCCGCGCCAGAGCGACGAGACACTTGTGAGCACTCCTCCGAAGCCAAGGCTTTCCACGACTATGGTTTTGTCAATTCTGGTTATGGAGTCAACGGTATCGGCCACAACGCCGGCCCGGCGCCGCCTAACGACGGTACGTGTGCTAAATACGCGAATAATCGCGCGTACAACTGTAAAATTTATTTTTTACTACGTGTTTTTAGGCCAGCGTTTCTCTTATCTCTGGCGTTAATAAAACATGGATTTCCTGATTCTTAAGTCTATATTTAGCTAACTGTAACAGTTCTTAGATAATTTTTCACGTTTTTTTCATGTTTTTTTGCAATTTTGATGTGTTTTTTTAGCAAGTAAATGTCTAACCCACAAATTAGGCATGCATGAGATGATACTCCTTTTCTTGGAACAGCTTCTGTATAAACAAATACAAGCCACTGATAACTTTGATATCACAGTTTCCTGGCATTTGTAACATGTTTATGATGAGAAGCGATGACTTGACAACAAGATCTGATGACCTTATCATCAGAATTTTATCCCTAATATCAATGTGTATTGTATTTTCTACTAGTACTGCATTATTTAACTAAAATAGTCATTCTTTTCAATATTTTGCAAAACATACATGCTAACACAAATGCCTGCATATTTATACTTAGGTACTCTGCTATAGGTACAAAAAATAGAAAGTACACTTTCTAAATTCACCATTTCCATGGTGAAATGAAAAAATAACAAGACTTTTACTTTTTAATTGTTAAGTTATTACATTATTTGAGTTCAAGCACTTACAAGCAAGCAAGTTACGTTGAAAAATATTATGAAACAACATTTTCAAGACAGTATAAATTACTTGCAGCCATCACATATTGAAATAACATATGGCTCCAATTGCCTGCAAATATGTCTGGCACAAACCAATAATATTTATTCTGTCGTAGGGGTTTTATAACATTTAAACAAGTCACTGTGCTCATTTGGTCCAATAGTTGAACATAAAGGCAGATAAAAACAAAAAAAACTAATTATTTCACTATCTTACTCCATAAAATAGATTAGCCCCATAGTCACTCAGGTTTTCTATTCAATTTTTCAAACTGATTTTGATTCATCCTTTTCTATGTAACTGTCCACCTAGTTTAGCTTTACAAAAAAACAGGATAAGTACCCAGTTTCTATAACCTGATGAAGAATTTGTTCAGGAAAACTTTAACACGAGAAATCCTGATCATTCTTCTTAAAAACCACCCAAAAACTTAGTATGAGATTAACTTCAATAGGCTTTCAAAAATCAAGAGTTGCAATATGTTTTATCATTAATGTGGGTGTACGAAAGTTTTAACATAACTTATTTACCACCGGCATGCATAGGATGACCACTTCTATTTCTATTCTATGAAGAGAAAACATAAATCACTTTCTTAACAAAAAGTAATTCTTTTCTTGAATTTTGACATTGCGCCGTAGAAATCTTTCCACAATCTGTCATTTTGTCTTCCGTTTCTTCCTTTTCTGTAGTGGTTATGGTATGCATGCAGGGCCTTTAGCATAATCCAGTTTAAGAGCAGAACCTATACCAAAACCATTTGCAGGACACGTCAAAGTGATGGTAATAGTTTACTGCACATGGTTCAAAATCGCTTGACACATCACTTGACACTTTTTGGCAAAAATCAGAATGCTATAAGAGTGCATGGTAACCCCACAGGTAGCCATATGCTTGTTTCCCATTTATAGGGGCTGAAGAAACTGCTGCACGGTTCGATCTTCAAGGTTAATAAATGCTGGCCAACATAGATCTTTGACAGTCATTACGGGTGGTCAGAAGCCCAAATGTCTGACAAAAAAACAGGTTTGCCGAGGGTTATCGTTATCCAGCAACTGGGTTGGGAAGGTCATATAGGCAGTAGCTCCATGTAAAATACTGGTATTCCGCTACGTGCGCTTAGACTGGAAGCTGGTGTTTTCAAATCTATTTTGTACCATTTCCAGGCATGGGTGGCGGTGGAATGCCACCCGGATTCTTCCCCAACTCTCCGCTACGACCGTCACCCCCCGCGCCTCACCCCGGATCTCAACCGTCGCCTCATGGACCACAACCACAGCTAATGGGCACAGGACAACCGTTTATAGGACCGTGGTACTCCGGAGGAGGACCCCGTGGAGCCGTCAGGATGGGAATGGGCAACGATTTTAATGGGCCTCCAGGTAAGCAAATTACTAATTAGTTAATAAAAATAACAGTGATAGCCCAGTGGTAACAGCCGCGACTTACCGAGTTATAGGTCGTAGGTTCGAACCCGGAAAGGCGCTTTACTTGGTGTAAATAATTTCATCACCACTGCTTTCAAAACGGTGAAGGAAAACATCGTGAGGAAACCGGCATGTCCTAGAAACAAAAAAAACGAAGATGTGACATTTACCAACTCGCACTGTGCCCGTGTGGTGGATTACGGCCCACTTCCTCTCACAGAGAGGAGGCCTGTGTCCCAGCAGTGGGAACATTATAGACTGATTATGTATGTACTCCTATGTATGTAAATAATAAAAAAACGAAGCTAACATTTTTTGAAATTATAAATGTAAAAGGGAGTAGGTAGGTCCAAATCGTTAATGCAGGAAAATTTTAAGTAATCTTCTGTAGTTACCTAAGACATTTTCGATTGAGTATGAACATATGGAAAACAAGAAAAAAAATAACTGAAGACAGGGTCACAGATTGATGCAGTACATCTGAACATGACTTGTCATTTTGTCACTACGGTGAGCAAGTTGGGAACCAAAACTAAAAGAAAATATTTAAATATTTAATTAGCTATAAAGAGTAGAAAAATCTCAACATGTCACAACACTTGACTCTGTCTGCTGTTAGTTGCTGTACCAATCTTTCTGACTGTTACTATCCGGAAATTGCTTGTACCAACATAAGAGAAGAAATGTGCAATCCATAAACAATTCTTCACAGGTCAGGGAATGATGGGCAACTCTCTGGAGCGCGGCGGCGGCGGGGTGCTAGGCGGGCCGCGCATGACGCCGCCGCGGCCCGGCATGGGCCCCATGAGCCCCGGGGCCTACGCCGCCGGCATGCGCGGCCCTCCGCCACAGGGACCAGGTATGAGACTGACTGAGTGGGTTCCTGTGTGCCATGGAGGCCATGCCATGGCATTCTACTTAAGGGGGAAGCGGCAGGTTGCCCTTGAAATTCAAATTCAAATGTTCTTACGTTTTTTTGTAATTTGCAGGTCAGTCAGGTCAGGTTGTATGTTGAACAATATATGATTCGCGACCGTAACAAGTATGTATTTAGAAATCAGAAATCATTTATTTTGCAACGTATGTGGGTACAAAATAAGATGTAAACGTTGTAAAAGCAGTTCCAACACACTTTACCTTACGGCATGAAAAAGTAAAAAACTTTTTTTACAAAATAACAAACGCCTTCAAAAAAAAAACACAAAAAAATTTGAAAATAACTTTAATTTCGGAAGTCGGTGGCCAAAAACGAAAATACACAACCAAAGATACCGACTTCCGGAAATAAAGTTATTTTTCACGTTTTTTAGTGTTTTTTTTGGAAGGCGGTTTTTATTTTGTTAAAACGTTTTTATTTTTCACTTTTTAGTTATGCTACCTGCCCCACATACATTCGTATACCACTACTTGATATGTAAATAACCATGACAGGAAAAAATTATAACATCATCAATGTAAACTAAGTGGAAAAAATACGCATTATTAGGGATAACTCAAAAACTACTGGTCAGTACTTGATCAAATTTAAATGGGACCACATGTGAAGCTTTCAAATAAAATAAAAAAAATCATCCAAATCAGTTCACCCAGAAAAAAGTTCTGAGCTAACACAAATAAAAAGAAAGAAATAAGTCGAATTGAGAACCTCCTCCTTTTTTTGGAGTCTGTTAATATATTTATATCTACTCAATTATGCAAACAGCTATGAGGAGCTACTGCAGCCTTCCTCCAAAAAATAAACATCAATAACAACAATCTCAATTCTATATTTTACAAGGGATTGATTAAATTGGTTATTTTATTTATATTAACAAAAAAATAAATAATAATAAACAAGGTATATAATTTTATATAGCGGTTGGTCGACTCTTCACGTGACCAGACGGCTGGCCTATTTTTTGGCCAAAGAATCAGCATCGCTATACAACGTGGCAATGCTGCCAGTCTTTTGGGCACTTTTCCTGTCGACAGCGATGCGGACGAATTTTTTGATGCCCTATGATTCTTTTCCTTCTTTCTTTTTTATTTTATTTTTATTTATTGTTATTTAGTTGTACATAATATTAATATTATTTGTTGAATTCATAGTTAAATTTTAATTTTAATAAACTACACCCAACTAAGTTCAGGTATATATTTATATTTGAAATAAAAAGAATAAATTAATATAACATTCTAAAATTCTTGTATAGAATCTTGTATAAAATAATAAAGTTTATCTATTAGTAAAGATGGATGGATGTGAAGTACATACATACATACATAAACTCACGCCTTCTTCCCATGGGGGTAGGCAGAAATTACAGAAGTTTAAGTTTCTGCCTACGCCTATGTATGTGAAGTATAATCATTAAAATAATAATGATATAATAATGATTTTTGATATTTAGTATAAGCTTGTTACGGTCGCAAATCATATTTTGTTCAACATACAACTTGACACTGAGCTGCAAATTGCAAAAAACGTAAGAGGTCAACAAAACCCCATGCAACTTTGCCCAAACATGTACCTTGTGGTACACATGCACCAAATCGTAGAGAAAAAATAGAGGAATTCGAAAATAAATGTGTTTTTATTCTTAGACTAGCTTTTGCCCGCGGCTTCGCTTGCGTTAATTTAGACTGACTATCAATTCGGGTTATAATTCAATCATTATTCGAAAGACACGTGGCGCCATCTATTATCATAAGAACGATATTGTTGTTTTCCTCGGGAACAGTACTTTTTTGCGGGATGAAAGGTACCCTATGTCCGTTTCTGTACACCTGACAACGTATATGCAAAATTTCAGGATGATCAGTTCAGTGGTTTAGACGTGAAAAGGTAACAAACAAACTTACTTTCGCATTTATAATATTAGTTATGATAAAAGTAAGGTAATTGTACTTTACCGAAGATCGAGTGCCAAAATGGCGTGCTTTTTATTACGTTAAAAGTTATTTTATTCTCGTCCCCGGGTAACTATACTAAAAAAATAATCCGATGAATTGCGAACCTCCTCCTTTTTTTGAAGTCGGTTAAAAAGATATAAAAGCAGTAGTATTATTCAATGTAATCTAGTATAGTTTATGTCACTAAGTGTACCTCAGTACTTCGTTTGGGCACTTTTTGTGTACAGGAGGTACCTTAAAATATTTTTTTCATTATTTTGTTTTACTTTGTCGGCGTGATTAATATGTATACCTATGCCAAATTATAGCTTTCTAGTACTAAGAGTCTCTGAGCTAAGCTGCGGACGGACAGACGGACATGGCGAAACTAGTAAGGGTTCCTTGTTGACTACGGAATCCTAAAAAGTACTTTGTAAAAATTGGTCAAACTCAGAAAAAATGAATTACATGGAAACCTCCTCTAATTTACATAACGCAACCTCACGCCTGTAAGCCCGAAGGCTTAGGCAGAGGTACCTACCTATAATACACCCATATTTCGCCAATTATGTTCAAGTCCCATGTAATAGGGGGCAAGCCTATTGCCATACCCGGGCACAAATTATATTACAAAAATTATTACCCCCTACATACCAACTCACAATTTTTTACCTCTTTGTAATATTAGTATACAGGGTCACATTAAATTAGCTAGCGAAATTCTGCATAAGTGAAGGGTATCGATGCCCATCACGTCTGCGGAGTTTCGCTAACTAATTTAATTTGACCCCGTAGATTTGTTCAGAATATATTGGACTGCGAAAAATTGCGCCAATAGTCCCCATTGGCATCGTTTTTGTGCTCACCAGTTGGCGCCACTGTCGAGTAAGGTCCTGTTGCAGTACTTTTATATGATGTTTTGGATATGTTTAAGTACCCTTATATTCATATTATGTTTATTTTATTACATTTTAAGACTTCAAATGAATATTTACATTATAATATTCCTAAAATTGGCAAGCATGAAGCAGAAAAATCTTATTCTTCCTTCAAGTGCTACCAAATTAGATCCTAACTTCTTACTTAAAATCTTAAGCCATAATTAATCAAGAATGGCACAACCATTACAGCTATTATGAATCATTCGATAAAATCCGTGATAAAAAATCCCGCAAACACTGAACGTTCAGTACATATTTTGACATCTAGAGACCTTACTCTACACTAGCGCCTCTAGCGGCGAACTCAAGCGCGGTAGCCCTCATTGTGTTTGATCACTATCAGATAATTATGATTTGTACTCAATACCGGTATCAGCAAATGCGATAATATAAATATTACATTATTTCAAAAATATGCATATTTTAAAATCTTTAACCTCCATTTTCCTCCTCTGGACAAAGGCTTTCGTAATGTCACTCTTTAGGGGTGCTACACACAAATGTTCAATTCCGCAGTATTTGTTGAATAACAAGCCGACCCGAAGCAATTACTACACATATTCGGCTTTCATTCGGCTCGCGCCGATCAGCAAACTTCCTTCGGAATCTACCCTGGCTTGATCACGTTCGGGTCGGCTCGTAATAATTCAAACCAAGCCGAGCGGCTTTTTACCGGACTTAAGTCATAATATCACTTAAGAGCGGCCAACCCGTCTTAGTTTTCATACCAACGCTCGTACGTGATTATAGCGCTGTAACACATCTTTCATTGAAATTTTTGGACTAATAGGTATCTTGTGCAGTTTATCTAGGTTTCTATGCAAGTAAAAAATCAAAATTTGGAGAAACAAATTTAGTGTAAGTCTCCAAAAAACTGCTGTTTTGCACAAATTTTACCTGAATTTTGGCTGTTCATAATGTACTCATAAATTGTAAAAGTAAAGAAAACATCTTCATAGAAACCTCGCACACGTAATGGAGATTCTAAATAATAAACACCTTTCCAAAAACATGTAAGGCTTTTTCACAAACACGTATTTCCTGGAACAAGTTTTGTGAAATCTCTGCGCGCCAATTTTCGTTCGATGTTATCGCGTTCTCACTTTTGCTTCTTTTTCAAACATTGCGTTGGATGAAACAACAAGCTTTTAAATCATGCTCGCGTTGACGATAGACGGACCGGGAAGGGCCCTCTTAAGTTCATATAATCATATTTCTTGATATTTTATGAAATTATCATTCAATAGGATCACGAGTATAATGTGAACTTAGAGAGTTGTATTGATGATTTTAATGATTATAATTCTGTAAATACATACTTTTTACGGTCCTGTATCATATTTTATTCAACATACAACCTGACACTGAGCTGACTGCACTAAGAGTTAACCTACTCAACATAATAATTATTTTTCTATTGCAAATGTTTTGATTATTTATTAATTTTATAAGAATACTAGCTTTTGCTCGCGGATTCGCCCGCGTAGATTTCGAAAATTATCCGAGGGTAACGTACTACCGAGATGAAAAGTATCCTACGTGTTAATCCAGCACCCTTATTACGCAACACACTATTTATCACAATCTGAATCATTTTGAAGCCTATTGCTAATCTAGAAAAAAATCTACACAGGGGGATCATGGATCATGTACTGAACCCATGGTTACAGGTTGTGCGTCATGTTCCTGCCATCTAAATGCCGCCAAGATGCGCCTGCCATTAGATTTTGAACTTCTTTCCAGCTTACCGGCCGGTCTACCATGTAGAGCGGGGATGCCGAACCTCTATACATCTACGTGCCATTTTTTCCAAATAAATATTTAATGTGGCCTTAGCGACTACTGAAAAAAAAACGAAATAGTTTCAGAATAATACTCTTTATTCTTAAAGAGATATAAACCTCTAATTAGTAATTTTAACACCTACAACAACAACTCACAACCTATAGTCTTCAACATTTACCGTTTTATATTTATTTAAATAATTAAACAACAAATTGGCGCGACTTCTGCTTTTATAAACTAGATGCCAAATAATTTACATCCGGTTCACATTTCTCTGGATTTACGCGGCCGAAAGCCGAAATCGAAGCGCCTATCGTAGCCGGGCACGCACAGATTTCTACGTTTGTTACTGTGACTGAGGTACTAAAAAACTCAATTGATGCCGTGCCCAATTTATTTAGTCGCGTGCCACCAATGGCATGCGTGCCATAGTTTTGCCACACGGAACAGAAAAAACAGTGGAAGTGCAATGCAACAAAATTACTATGAGAACCGTTGTCGCCAAACCCTCACAAATAAACTGATAATCATATGATGCACTACAAATAAGCCGATCGTTTGATTTGTCGTTTAAATTTTAGTTAAAACTAGCATAAGTCACAGATTCTACATTTGGAAAGAAACCTTCAATCTCTTATAATAGGATTTATTTTGCGTTAGTGCAGAAAGCATCAACGACGTTTTGTAATCTAAAGTCAAACTAGATTCAATCGCCGAGTTAATTCTGCTACCCAACCATAGATGGCGGTATTCTCAGTTGTCGCAATTATAAGCTTAATTGCGTTAGTCGTAAGGTTGACATTCGCGTCCTAGGTCGTGTCTTCTGCTACTCGATCAAGGCAGCAACACATTGAATTTTCAATAACATTATCGATATCGATAGATACCCGATTTCTTAATTCGAGAAAATAAGACTTGTTTGGAGTTGAGTAAAACTGTAAGATGAATGGCGTAGTATTATTTAAAAATAGAATCTTACATAATATATAAGATATTAGTTTTAAATAATATCTTCTATATAATAAAAATCAATTGCTATATCGTTGTTCTCGCTAAAACTCAAAAACGGCTTGACCGATTTGAATAATTCTTTTTTTGTTGTGTTCGCCCGAACACAGGAAAAGTTTAAAAACAATGTAGGGTAGGTAGGTAGGGTACGTTGAATAGGAAGGGTAGGTAGGTAGGTAGGTTTTTTCTATATTAATGAAAGCTAGAGTTTTTAATCTGTTTAGGCTAGATTACAATCTAGCCTAAACAGACTAATAAGCAATTTAACTCTAAATTATTATTATATTGTATAATATTAAGATTAAGAATACTGTCAATTTGTACTTTTATACAGGTTGGTAGTATTTTCTTAGAGTTTGATACGTTAAAAAACACTTATTGCGATGAGAAAGTGATAAAAATAAAACATGGTCACTTACTTCATTACAAAATTTAACAATTTTCATAGATGGAAGCGCTGTAGATTTCATATATCTATATCCTTTATTCGATATAAAAAAATCGACTTCTAAAAAATGTTCAGAGCATATTGTGCTTGAGTTGGATTGCATCCAATTAACTCTACCCGTTGCATCTATCCATTTCTCTTTGACGCTAGCGTCTTTGGGAAACCTAAGAATCAGAAAGATTGGGAAACCTAAAAATCATTTAGATGTCCTTTTAAGAATTTGCTACAAACACGATCATTGTAATAATAATTATGCATGCGATGCAGCATACTTCCATTTTTTTGTAAAGATTTGGTCCTTACATGCATATACGATATATATATATATTATAAGAGGTGGTAAAGATGCAATATAAACGAAAAAAAGACCTAATTATATTTCTACTTATTATCAGTTTTAACCGACTTCAAATAAAGGAGGAAGTTCTTAATTCGGTTGTATTTATTTTATTAAATTAAATTATTTTTATATTTGAAATGATATATATTTTATAAATAAAAAAATTCAAACTATGTACTAATTTAATTATGTATTATACTTGAGGCGGGCGCCGGCAACCCGGTGCGGAAGCTTTTATCACTGATCTTACACCGAAATGACTTGAAATTACCGGCTGAACAATGCAACGCGTCTCAAACATTATGTAAAAGTTTGATTACAATTTCGCTATATAGCATCTATGCAACCTTATATTTCGTGTATGAATGTTAGGCGACATTATATCTGTATTGTAATGTTATACAACAAATATTAAATTAGGTACCTTCTTATTTTATTTTATCGATAACTATCTATAACATCAATACCCGACTTGACTACATCCCTAATTGAGTAGCGAAGAACTTTCGAGAACGAAATAGTGAATACATTCAATTCAATATAAACTTTATTTTAATCATGTAAGGTTGATTTTAACTAGACGTTCTATTAAATTATTAGTAAATTGACGAAAACTAAGATTTTATTAGAAAATAAATAACATCATACTTACCGATGGTACGAAACACCCCCATTTTTAAGATTATTTCTCCTACTATCATTTTTGCACTCCAAAACAGAACAATACGGCATATTTACGGAAAAATAAATTTGTCGCGAGACTAGCAACTCGACGCGCTGTTAGAACACGACTGGAATCAAGTTGCGTAACAGCGCTTAATTGTGACACACGTGGCACGCCTACTTTGCACTTCCACTGTTTTTTCTGTTCCGTGGTTTGCCATCCCTGCACGCGTAGCATGACTATCATAGAAACGGGTTTTGTCGATGGAAGAATAGACAAAAATGACGTTCCGTGAAGACAGTACGACGGCAGCAAAGTAGAAAGAGTCAACTGCATTTTTTACGAAATTCAGTAGTTTAATCACATTTTTCTTTTATTTTGCTTATATCTCGAAAATGGTGTGTCCTATTGCAAAAAAATAATGAAAATTTCGACCCCCTTTATGAAACCCTTAAACCCCTATACTTACTTAAACATGTAGGTAATAATTTTTCCATTTATTCCATTAAAATTCCATTTTTCCATTCCATTTTTATACTTTGTAGCCGTCGACTAAAAAGTTTTCTACTGTCTTTAGCATGGCGATTACGAAATCAATTTGTCTTCACTGCCTTAGACAACTGTCAGTTGTCAGTGTGATTTTGACGTTTGGGATAGAAAACTTTCTTCTGAAATAGTCTACATATAAAAGGACCTAGACAGCGATCGGTAGAAACGAAAGACAAAATGACGGATTGTAGAAGGATTTTTACGGTGCGATGTCAAAAACCGAGAAACGAAATGTCACTTTGTATAGAAATAGCTATGTCTTGTCTTCCAAGAAATAGAAAGCGTCATGCTACGCCTGCTGATGTACAGGCTATCCAAGTATTAAGCTGCATCCACAGCTGGGCACCGTTAATCAAATAGTTAACTTTGTTAATCGCTAATACGTTACAAAATAGTTAACTTCGTTAAATGTTAAAACGTTACATTTAACGGAAGTTAACGTTAATCGTTAACACGTGCTAGAAATTGCATTTTATATGTCGTTGCGTTCGTGATTTGCCTACTAATAAAAAAATGTTGTTAGGCAGTACATGAAAATTTATAAAAGAAGTGTGTCTATCATTAGTTTGTAATAATAATTATTTAGATAGAGATCAAATTCAAATCAAAATAGAGTTCAGAACGTGTTTTTCGGGGCGTGGCACGGGCCGCGCGGTATCCTTTTGGCAAATAGTAGGCACTTAATTAACAATTAACGGACTTATGGAAAGTTAACGAAAGTTAACGAGTCCGTTAACAATTTTTAAAGTTAACTTAAATGTTAATCCGTTACTCGAAATGTTAACTTCGTTAGTTAACGATTCATTAATGTAACGGCCGTTAATTAGTAACGGTCTTGTGCTCAGCTTTGGCTGCATCAATGACATACAGCATTCTGATGCTACTTAGTACCAAACAGCAGTTTGAAACATCCGTTCTATCCAGGTATGCCACCAATGGGAATGGGCCCGCGAGGCGCTTGGGCTGGCGGCAGCGGAGGCGGCGGGGGCGGCGGGGCGGCCCCGCTGAACTACTCCGGGGGCTCGCCCGGCGCATACGGGGCCCCGCCCGGCAGCAATGGACCCCCAGGGCCGCCGACACCGATCATGCCCAGCCCGCAAGATTCGTCAAATTCCGGTGAGTTTCATGATTGGGCGAAGGTGGCGGGGTAAGAGTTCGGCGGTTTCAAGTTTTTTTTTTGTAGGTAGGTAGGTAGCTATGATGTTTTTAAGATTTTTAGTCCCGTTTGCACCACAAATCCGTAAGGGCGAATTTTACCAGTGAAACTGAACGCGATCAGCACATTTAAATCGCGTTCAATATTGCCCTATTGCCAGGTGCAATAAAGCCCTATTGTCAGGTTCAATATTGCCCTAAATGCGGTTAGTGCTACACGTGTTTAAAACATCGTTCTGTTTCTGTCAATCGATTGAAGATGTCAGATTCAGAACAATGTTTTAAATATGTTTAGCTTTAAATGCATTTAGTTATTTGTTGTGCAAGCTGGCCTTATTATAAAATCAATAAGATTATTTTATTTTAAGGGTGATGGATAAAATTCTGCCTAAAGCAGCTATATAGGGGAGTTTTCATTAGATTTTAATTATAATCAATTCATTTTTATATCACTTTTTAGATTATTACTTTATACAAAAGATCTGAAAAATGATTAAATGATAAATAAGGTTTTTTTTTAAATTTAATGTATTTTGTACTAGATTTTTTTACGTATTTTAGTGTTAAAAGAAAAACTTGATACCCGCATAAGACGCTTCATGTGTTAACCGTCCCCGCAAGAAGGTTGATTGACATTTTTATCTTTTTTCGTAAAAAAAGATGTCAACTGATTTTCGATGATATACCAGTTGCCGCCTAAAACATTATTTTTCAGTAAAAGTCGATGGAAACTCACGCACATCCTAACCAGTAATATTATAGTTTATTTTTTTAACAAGAATTTACGAAGTTTGCAGGTTTCAAGGTATTTAAATGTAGCACTTTTATGTATAACTGTTAGAAGATGAGACTCCATTAATAAAAACTCGTCTGTATTTTATATCTTTATTCATAAAAAAAGATTTGATTTCTTGAAGAAGACAGTTTGGTTCCGTTTTATTTTATTTTGTTTCTCTAATGGATATCGTAAAAAAGAATGAAAATTATGTAGCGTAGTTTATTCATCCAGTTTTAGCGTTAAAACATCGAGTTCTGCTGCCAACAAAGGTAAAACTAGCTTTTATGCATAATTAAAAGTTAATGTATGCTCATCTTCATTCAATGTGATCTAAAAACTGACCAAAAGATCCATCTCACTCACCATTATCTTTTTTTAATAATAACATGTATCTTTTATCTTTCTTTCCGTTTCGCTTGCTTCATTCTCGCATAACCTTGGTTCATTCACGCTTGGTTCACCTCTGTACAACGCTTTTTATCTTTTATTGTAAAAAACTTTTTTTTTTATTCTGTTGTGTCTGTATAGATTCTTCTTTAGTTTAAGATGTTTCTCAAATGGAAAATAAAAATAGAAATTGAGATATTTTCTAATTGAGAAAATTAGAAACTATTATTAGAAGTCATTATTTGCTACAGTTTTATTTTATAAAGTCAAATAAAAAATGTATATAAATAATATTTCTGACTTCTAATTTCAGTTTCTAATGAATAAAACAATGTGTACCGTAGTTTTTAGTTACCTTTTCATAGACAAAATTGTTTACTTAGTTTATTATTTTAATTATTTTTTCATAATAAAAATGTAAATAAAGTTACCATCGCATTTTTTATTATTTTCGCTTGCCATCATTGTTTAAAAAAAAAAACAAAATTTCACACACAAACCCAAATAAACAAAAAAATAATGATTTTGTCTATGACACGAAAAAACCGATACCACACAAAAAACCGATACCACCAAAAAACCGGTTTCGATAAAAAGTCACGCATAATGTATGCGCGGCAGGGGGAGACAACTTGTACACTCTGATGAAGCCGGTGGGCGCTGGAGCACTGGGGGCGGAGTTCCCTCTCCCCGGCGAGCACGGACCGGCACCCCAGCACCTCCCGCAGCCGCCCGCCAGTGAAGGTGGGCCTCTGGACTCAAACGGGACTGTTTTATGTACACATAAAACAGATCCTCGATCGCCTGTGTCGATTTGATGGCTCCTGTGCACGATGGCCTGTGTTGGAATCATGTGCTAAAGTCGGCTGTCTTTGTAAAAGTGTTACATGTATTGAAAATAATGACAGTATTGACACAAGTCTTCTGTCAAAATTAATTTAAAATGTGCGTACACTGCTATAAGGGTTTTTTGGCGTTCAATTGACGTTGGCAGCGGGGCGCTGTCGGTAAACATTTGTGCAATTGTTTTGTGAAATGTATTGAAAAAACAAGATGGCGGCGTTAGTTCCAATTTTGGCCACGTGCCAAAAGAACCTTGTAGTTCTTTATGCACCAACGTTGCCCGATGTGTACAGAAGCCATAAGGGCTCTGACACTTGCGTGAAAAAAAAAGCAAAGAAAACAAAAAGTCTTTGGAAAATGAGTTTGGTTGCGGTGGGTGTGCGGCGCCGTTTCGTGTCGCTTTATTGGTCGAAGATGCTAAAAATTATTTTCATTTATTCTGTTTTATAACGCGCTTGAAAGCGGCGTGTCAGAGCCCTGTTTTTTTTTGTCAAATATATTGGTATCAGAGTATCGATACTAAAAATACCACTTTTGTTTGGGTGTCCCATCTCTATTGTCTGTTATGCTTTAAATGTCAGTGCGAGTAAATAATGTTGCCTGAATTAAAAACGAATATATTTGCAATATGCGTTGCCAGCTAATTGCATTTTGGCTACTGTCAGATTATAATAGATCTAACCATTACATAGGAAGACCAGGACAAAGAAAGATGTTCTTTTCTCAGCCAGTGCCTTTGTGGACCAGTTTGATTAATATTTTTCATTCTAGCAATACTGTTGCATTTCCGTTATAATATTTAAATACATCTTCTCAATGTTAGCTGAAATATCATTTCCTTGCATAACTTTACACCGCAGAAATGAACTATAATTTTACAATCATGCTTGTTATTATTCAAGGCTACAGAAATTTGTCTGCAGTAATAAAAAACATCTTTTTAAAAGGAAAGGCTTTTCTGTCCGTGCTCAAATCAAAGTACTTATGCTTTTTATTAAATATTAGGTGCTATGTTTTTTTCAATTAGAATGTACGGGGAAAGAGACCCAGAATGATTTGGCAAACTGTGTTCATGTAATCATTCATTGTTTTACCCCCAAAACCTGTACTCGCACTTATGTTTGAGTTCTGCAGTCTGCGACAAATAGATGATTAACCTTGATTAATTAAGATTAATTTTTGATATAGTCTTTATGAAAAAAAAAAAAAAAAAAAGGTGATTAATTTTTGACATAGTCTTTATGAAGCTGATAGTCGACATTTTTAATAGTGCATAATTTTATGAATTAGAATGAAGCAAGTTAGAACCTAGAGTTTATACTAAGAATACTTTCCTGGCAAAATTGTTGTCTGTGCATGTTGTGATATAAAAAAATCATTTACCGACAAAAAAAAACGCTTGTCATCCTCGCTTTACTGGGGTTTCAATTTTGCAAGTAATTTGCACTCACGTATAACAAGTTACTTTTATACAGAGATCGGATATTCGGATTTCGGATGCATATTTACCTAAAGTTAATTTTTAGCTATGAAAGTATGGAAGCAGGTTCGTAGAATATATTTTTTATAAAAAAATCCCGGGAAGCCAGGGACACCACGAATGTATAACCAGTCGGGTGTATAGTATGGCAGCGACTTCAAAACGATTTTATTTTTTTATACCGGGATTCTTGGATTGCCTAACTATTCAGATGCATATTTATTTCAACTCGACTCAACTCGAAGCATTTATTTCAATTAAACCATTTACAGGCACTTTTGAATTGTCAAAGAGTCGGTCAGTTAGTCAGAAAGTTGAAGCTAGTTGCCCATTCCAAAACGTAGATCTCTATGGAGAAGAACGGGCAAGAAACTCCAAGGACACTCTTTTTAAATAAAGATATTACAAAATCCTGTGTACATTATTCTTGTTGCTTCTATATGCGAGAACAATGAAAAAAATATATAAAGAAACAATTCAAAATATAAGATTAATAATAAATAATTTAAAATTAATGTTTAACCCCCGATGCAAATATGTGTACGTAGGGTGTAATAGGAGGGGTGGTATGTGTTAGTTAAAGTTAAGATTTTTTCTACACAAAAGTGCATTCCATATTAGCCAACATCTCAACTTTAGGTGAAGATGCATCCGAATATCCGATCTTTACTTATAAACCAACAAAATGATAAAAAATATTTTATGTATGTTGCCCTTACACTTTATTGCGGCCTTAATGTTTGTGCGACGTTGTACCTGCAAGACACTTGCATCGGGAAAAGACCCATGATAGGTGTCTCATCCGATAGATTTATGTCTAATTAAAGGGCTACAATTTCGTTCTAGCTTACTCAGAATCAAAATATTCCATATTTTTATTTTCAAACTGTCATATTATGTCCAATTTCTGAGTTATTGTTAGGCCAAGATCTGTAGTCTTTACTTGGCACGTACTTGGCTGAGCGTTAATCTTGTCACTGTCCTACAAGTGTCAAACTGGTCTAGACGGGAACCTGTCTTATTCAAAGCACGAGCTAAGTAACGTTTATAAACCTCGGCCTTAAGGTGAATCCTCAGCCCGCCAAATTTAAATTTTCTTTGGTTTTTTTGGAAATTTGTTCCACCTAAGAATTTTTCAGAATATTTCATATGAAATCAAATTTCCAAAGTTTGACGATTGATATGAAATTGATGATTATTATTCAGTAAATATATCATTTCTACAGTCGCGAATCGCATTTTGATCAACATACGATGTAAAACAGAGCTGCAATTTGCAAAACACCAAAGAAAATTTGAATTTGGCGGACTACAGCTGAGGATTCACCTTGAATCTATTGGTTCGATATCTTGAGCCATTACGTCCATGACCACTCAAGTAAGAACTTTGCTAAAGGTACAATTCTGAAGGTGACAAAGAGGTATGACAGACTGCAAACAGCACAAGACTGGTTCCTGAGTCTATGAAAAACATGTCTAAAAACCACCCCTAGAAAAGCTGCTTGCAAATAATAAAAACCGCATCCAAATCGATTCACCAGTTTAAGAGCTACGGTGCCACAGACAGACACACAGACAGACAGCCACACAGACACAGACAGACAGCCACACAGACACACAGACAGACAGACAGACACACAGCCTGTCACAGACAGACACAGGCAGACACAGACAGACACACACACAAACAAACTTATAACACTCCTCTTTTTGGGTCGGGGGTTAAACATCCCTTTTTTTGGGTCGGGGGTTAAACACCCCCCTTTTTGGGTTCGGGGGTTAAACACCCCTCTTTTTGCGTCGGGGGTTAAAAACGGGAATACGCGGCTATTTCGTCATCCACGGAAGCGTTTTCATAGAGTTACATAGAAACCAGTCGTGCCGCTGCGGTCTGTCATAGCGATTTAGAGGCCTTGTCGCTGCAGTATAAATAAATAAATAATTCATTTTATTTTGGACAACTAAGACATCCATGAATTGTTAGTAAAGGGTTTGCACTTAAAATACTGTTGTTAGTAATTTAAACTAACGACGAATTAATGGAAATACCATCCAACGATATTAAATCAACATCAGCATTCTAGCTAGGGAAGGTATCAGATCAGTCTTCGCACGAATTGTCTTAAAATAGCGGAGGAAGTATTTGCGGCTACAGCCTTTAGGTTTTGCGGTGTCCTTTCAGAATTGTACCTTAAGGGGGACGTTCAGCTGTAGCCCGCCAAATTCAAATTTTCTTTGGTTTTTTGCAAATTGCAGCTCTGTTTTACGTCGTATGTTGATCAAAATGCGATTCGCGACTGTAGGAATGATATATTTACTGAATAATAAAAAAATATATATAATAATATCAATCTCCAAAGTTTGACGATTGGTACGAAATTGATGATTATTATTCAGTAAATATTATCATTCCTACAGTCGCGAATCGCATTTTGATCAACATACGACGTAAAACAGAGCTGCAATTTGCAAAAAACTAGAGAAAATTTGAATTTGGCGGGCTGCATCTGAGGATTAACCTTAAAATTAACTTATTAATAGCTATTTATAGTTTATCTGAATCCATTTTTATCAGTACCCTGACGTGATGATAAAGGTAACCTCCAGGTCTCTTGTCTCAGGGCTGGGAGGAGTCGACGGCATGAAGTCTTCGCCGGGGGGCGTGGGTGGGGGAGGGCCCGGCACTCCCCGGGAAGACTCAGGATCAGGCATGGGAGACTACAACTTAAGTAAGTATTAGAAAATTTTGCTATTTCGCACCTTTCTGTAGCTCAGGCTCGAATCTAGCAAAATTGTTTAGAAGTAGACTCATTATGGGAATTGTAGCACCGATTTCTTATGGCCTGGACACGTCACCACGGTGCAGCGCCGCCACCGTTAAACGGCACGAAGTCGTACCGCGCCACGGCGTCGTGTACTATGCGCCGCACGGCTCACGGCGCACTAGTGAGGCAGTAGATGTTTCGCTGTCGCAAAGTTCGTACGTGTGTCCTTATAATCCTCAATTCTCTGGGTATTATCAGCCATCTTTTTCTTTGCACTAACACGTACGAACTTTGCGACAGCGAAACATCTACTGCCTCACGGGTGCGTCGTGAGCCGCGCGGCGCATCGTACGCGACGCCGTGGCGCGGGACGATGTCGTGCTGTTTCACGGTGGCGGCGCCGCACCGTGGTGAAGTGACCAGGCCCTTAGGCTGAGATTGATAAACGTTACTTAGGACGAACTTTGGCTCAGATATGTTCCTGTACTTGTAGTTTGACAGTTGTGTGACAGTGAAAGCTAGCTACATGATAATATTCGTACAAATAGGGATACAAGAGGTTTATTTTAATTATCTCACCAACCTATACAGGGTGGCAGGCGTATCGACGCCCAACCTGTTACTATGGATTCAGGACCCCCTTTTATTTTTATTTTTTTCGGTGTGAAATCATTCAAAAACTTCTCCCGCTTGGGCGGAGCGGGAGGGCGTGTCAGACTTTTACTGACTAAAACCCACCCGTGTTCCTTCAGTTGCCTGTGTGCCAGGGCCACGGTTATCCATTCGGACAATCCGCGACCCTGGCAGGCATCCGCCCTAACCGAACCCGTCGATGTATGCTGAGATATATGAGGCGCGCGTGAAACACAACGCGCCGTCGATCCGAGCCTGGTCGTTACCGGACGACGAGCTACCTATTGCTCGCCGTCCGCAAGCCCGCGCCTACGGTGGCCGGGAATCGGCTATCGACTCCCGACGCCCAGGGCATCTCCTGCTTCCTGCTTCCTCCGTCCTGCGTCTCCCCTGGGTTGAAATATTACGTCGGATATTTAAAAAAAAAATTGCTCTTCCATACATTTTGACCGCCTAGCTATTTCACATTTTTCTATGTAACAGCAGATATTCATTTTGATAACTGATAAAAAAAAATCTACGCAAGTTTAGAATCATGTGCTGAATTCATGGTAACAGATTGCGCGTCGATGTTCCAGCCACCCTTTATAAATTGCCAACACCCTGTTTTTACTAGGCTCAGCATAATGAATGATGAATGAAAATGAATGTGTTAACTTTTTCAATTCCCATGTACTTTCTGAGTTTATCTTGGCCATTACTTACATCGGTGAAGGAAAACATCGCGAGGAAACCTGGACGTGTAGTTAATACAGGGTTATTGGTTATATGTCGGTAATCCATCAAGGGGATGTAGGAGAGGTCATTTGCAACAAAATTACCCCGATGACCCCTATGCAAATGTCAACCATTTTCGAGTAATTATACATTCAATTTTTTTTTACGGTACAGAACTTAAAAAATATAAAAAAAATAACAATCCATGTTTTTTTTTATTATTATTATCTGCTTCTACTTCAATACATAATAATCAACCATAAAATGACAATCATCTTTAATACATTTACAAATCGTTACAATTTTCTCTCATTTGGACCAGGTTATTTGACTAAAAAGGTCGATTTCTGTAAAAAAAAAAAAACGGAAGTACTGTATCGGCAGAACATTCCAAAAACATTTACAAATTCTTATCCAACGAGATACAATAAAATACCGGATATCTTCAAAAAAATATAAAATGTCTAGTTACACGAAAATGGTTGACATTTGCATATGGATCATCAGGGGTCGTTCGGTTGAAAATTACCTCTCCTACAACCCCTTAACGGGTTGTGACATATAACCAATAACCAATGAGCAAGCGTGGTGATCAATGATCATGCCTTCTCTGTATGCGAAAAGACCTTGGTCCTGCAGTGGGACAGTGATAGACTGATAGTATTATTAAGCAGCCTATAATGTTCCCACTGCTGGGACACAGCCCTCTTCTCTGGGAGAGGGAGTGGGCTGTAATCCACCACGCGGGCACAGTACGGGCTTGTGGATGTGATAACCAGAGATCGAAATAGGTAGAGTTTATTTACCTAAGCTTCAAGGAAGGAAGTAATATAGAGTGGATAATACCTCCTCAATAATCCCGGAATAATTATAGTGACGTTTAAATACACGGATTTAAAAACCACGAAAGAGAAAGAGATAGCAAATAGCTACTCCTACAGCATGTGAAAGAGATAGTAAATTGTATCATATTTAATTGTGTGAGAAAAGATATTTTGAAACAATAAAAACCGCCACCGCTATCTGTTCCTGGGCACGAATAACCAAATATCTGTACAACAAAATGTATGTAGGTATGTATTCGAAGCACAAGTTTTAATAAACCAGCCAACTTAATTTTTTTTTACCTACATAAAACAAAACACTTGAATTTGCAACAATTTTAGTACGTAACCCTAAAAATATTTATATATGATTCTTCAAATCAATAATTTTGTAACTGTAAATAAAGTCCAATAAATAATTCGTGATTTTTAAATCCCGGGATTTAAACTTCATTGCAATTAATCCGGGATTTTAGAGGAGGTATTATCCACTCTATGTTATTTCCTTCCTAGAAGTTTAGTTAAAATAAACTACCTATTCCGATCTCTGGTTATAACAGATGTATTTATTTTTAATCCGTTTAACTGGCATTTGCTTTTTCGACGTC
Organism: Dryobotodes eremita; assembly: GCA_917490735.1. Lineage (NCBI taxonomy): Eukaryota > Metazoa > Arthropoda > Insecta > Lepidoptera > Noctuidae > Dryobotodes > Dryobotodes eremita. The sequence continues at coordinate 9,913,328 of OU823269.1, read as the reverse complement.
CGTTTAAACCGTTCTGAAAGCCAGAGTTTTCCTCTGAGCAGTAAATTTTATTAGCTGTTGTGATAAGTTACTGATCACCGTTATTCCTATGAGATTTGGCCACAGATTAGGCTTTTAAGGTGAATTTTCAGCTGTAGCCCGCCGAATTCAAATTTTCTTAGTTTTTTTTGCAAATTGCAGCTCTGCTTTACGTCGTATGTTGAACAAAATGCAATTCGCGACTGTAGGAATGATATATTTACTGAATAATAATCATCGATTTCATATCAATCGTCAAACTTTGGAAATTTGTGCCACCTAAGAAGTTTCATACGAAATTTTCTGAAAAATTCTTAGGTGGAACAAATGTCCAAAGTTTGACGATTGCTATGAAATTGATGATTATTATTCGGTCGCGAATCGCAATTTGATCAACATACGACGTAAAACAGAGCTGCAATTTGCAAAAAAACAAAGAAAATTTGAATTTGGCGCGGTACAGCTGAGGATTTACCTTGAACTATGTAAATATTTCTTACATTGGGTACATGCTATACTGCATGAAGCAGCGGGTTCTACGGTACAGATCGATGTAGGTTGATCTGCGGGAAGAAGCAGCTCCAATATTTTACCTGTTTATTTGTGTGCGTTAATAATAATAATTCAATATGGGTCTATTGCCTGCCACGGCCTCGCTGATGTAATATTCGCAAGCGACTGTACGTCTGAACTTCGAAGTTTAAAATATCGATGTATTTAATTGAGAATGTTCATAATCGCGATGTACGGAACTTCGAAAGAATGTCTATTCAAATTTCGAAGTTCAGTATGACATTTTGTCGAAGTTACGTACATCGCGATTATGAACATTCTCAATTTAATACATCGATATTTTAAACTTCGAAGTTCAGACGTACAGTCTTCGCAAGCAGTAGGTACTGCTGGGCAGTTGGTCCTGGGCTCTATTCCCGGGTCGGGCAAAGTGTTATTGGGTTTTTCAATCTGGAATTTCTCAGTAGCAGCCCGGAGTCTAGATTTGTGCCCAGTTTATGGCAATAGGCTCGCCCCCTATTACATGGGACTTAAACATAACTGGCGAAATGTGGGTGTACTATAAGTACACCTCTGCTTAACTCTTCGGGGAGTATCGGCGTGATTTTATGTTACAAGGCTATTTTACTCGCACCGATCGGTACTGACTTTACCGGGAACCCGCGTCTTTTTGCTAGCACACATTCTTCTATAAATATAACCAGCAGTTGTAGACCGGTAAGACGGTTTACAATCGCACAAAAATGTACAGTATTAACAATCGACAATCATAAATAGTTTATTTTTAAAAACCAGGTTTCGGTGGCCCAGGCGGCGACCAAAACGACCAAACGGAATCGGCAGCGATATTAAAAATAAAAGAAAGCATGCAAGAGGAGGCGAAGAGATTCGAAAAGGACCCGGAGCACCCTGACTATTTCATGCAATGAGAGGTTTTTATTTCAAAATTACTAACGCGCCGCCGACTTGCCGAAAAATCAGTTTTTTTTTTGTTATTTTTCTAGAGTGTATCCGAAAATTTTGGTACCGATTCTTTGGGTATCGGTAATTTTTTGGTACCGAATTTTGGTATCATCACGCGATGTTGCGTGGTTTCGGAATTTTGGTACCGTTTTTAGTGTTGGGAATTTTCGGTATCATTTTTCTTTTGGTATCGGTGTTTTGGATACCAAGTTTTTTGGGTATCGGATTTTGTCGATGCCGAGCTGGTATTGGGTTCCGAAACCAATGAATATTCGTTTAGAAATTTTTATACAAAATTTTAATATGCCTTTAGCATTTTAGGACTAGTGAATATTTAAATTAAATTCGATAATTATGTTACTCTTTAAAAATTAAAAGGTTTAATGATCTCAAAATTGCATAGTTTTGGTGAGTTGGCGCGGGTTTTGTTTGCGTTCCAACGGTCTGATGGTAAAAATGTATTTTTCTTTAAATACCCTTTCCTTCGGCGTTTTCCTTTGCACAATTATTTATTATTTTTAATTTAGCCCGGTGTAGTATATTTTATTCGATTCATTTCCTTTTCATTTTGACAGTTTCATACCGTGTACAGTTACTGCATTAATAGAGTACTTATGTACGGTCAGCATGTCAAGCTACACGAAAATGTCATATTTCTCCAAACGATTTTAAACCTTAAAATGTTTATAGTTAAGTTCAAAATCGAATGAGAAAATCTGACAGTCTGTGGTAACTTGACGACTGTACTTAAAACGATAAATTAGAATAATATGCATTTTTCCATAATGCATATTCTCCTTCTGGCAATTTGACCATAATGGTATCCTGGGATTGGAACCTAGGCCGCCACGGTCCGCAGCTACATAACAAAAAAGATTACAGTTCTGACATTAATGAAACTGTCAAAAATACCACCTAAATGCACTTGGTAATGACGAAGTCATAAACGTGACGCTGATCTGTCAGTCAGTAACGATTTTGTCATTCAATGACTTGTCAGTCAATTAAAATTGACGTCTATTTTGTACAGATAATGTGAATCGGCGCCATTTTGTTTTTAACTGTAAGTTTGTTTTGACGTCATTGTTATTGCCTGACGGTTTTGACTAAGTAAATAGTTGCAGAAGAGACATTTTAGACATATTTGAGTGGAGAGGTACTTTCAGATAATATGCCTGATAGTCCCTACCGTACGGTAAAACTCGAGTAAAAGTAATGCATTGTACTATGGCCCGCGCTCAGCAGCGGCACGGCACGGCACGAATCCGTCGGCATCACTACATGCAAGTGCATACTGACCGCAACGATGCCGCGGTATCCTTAGGCATTGTCATTGAAATTTCAATTTTATTGTCATACTATTAAGTTATATTGTTATTCGTCACATAAAAATCCCTTGCCGTGTCGTGCCGCCACTGGGCGCAGGCTCTAAAGTTCCATCAAGAACTTAATGAGTGTAGAAGTAAAACATCTGTGTTAAAAAATGTAAAAATCAAATGATCATTTTGATTTTGACGAAGTCTCGAAAACTTAGAACTATTTTTGTTACCGTCAGCGGCTATGATTGAGTAAACCTGACTTTTATTGAAAGAAGTGTCGCTTCTGTATACAGGATGTTTAAGATGACGACCTCAATTCTTGAAAAGCACTTTTCCCTGCGCTGTATTTGCAAAATTTTGAGCTACACCCTGGTTAAAATATCTTGTAGTATTTGAGGAATGCTGTCATTACTTCAAACATCCTGTATATTTACTTTGTCATCCCTACCGTCAGTTCGAGTGATGTATTATGTATTAACAATATTAAGTTATATAATAAAGATTTTTTATTTCGAATAAAATTATTATGTATGTACTAGTAATATAAAGGTCTTTATTTTTTAAACTAATTTTTGACTATGAACTTATATGTAAAGATGGCTTCGGTTGTAAATCTAAAATTGTGGGCTAACCTTTAAAACATCTACGTAAAATTTCTGCTATGGAAACGCGAGTCTGGCTAGGAATATTTAAAAGAAAGTGTCTTGTAAGTATTCAAGGACAAAAATGAAACTACTGAAAGCTAAAAACACACTGTTTAATTCTAAGGTTACCCGGGTTACTTACATGCGCGCAAACATTCGTTCGAGATTCGCGCACTTTGATATGTGTCAAAAACCGACACGGCTTGGAAAACCGTGAATGTGGTAAAAACTGCATTATTAATTTGCGAATGTCGTCTTACACTTGCGGGTTCGCGTATTCGTGCGAATGTGAGTGACCGGCATTAGAGCAAGGCAGGGACGCAGCCCACGCACACATACACGATGTTGACACTCAAACATATATAATGTTCTATAGAGATTCTAGCTACCGATTTCAAAAGTTAACGACCTAAGACTTAATATAAAAGTCGGAAACGCATCGGTATAGCCTGTTGAAGATGTCTAAAGGAGGCAGTAACCACTTACCATCAGGTGGGTGCTCAGCCAAAAATCAATACTGTCTAGCGTTTTCCAAACCACGTTGGCGTTGAGTTACAGTAAAACCGGTTGCAACTGAATACCAGTATTTTACATGGAGTGACTGTCTATCTGACCTCCACAACCCAGTTACTGGCTAACACGATACCCCTTGATAGGACTTGTCAAACTTTTGGGCTTCTGACGACCCGTAACGACTGCCAAAGATCTACAAATGACAGCCGGGACAAACGGCTTAACGTGCTTTCCTAGGCACGGATGGGTCCTGATATGTAATCGGTGGGTGGGTTCTCAGCAATTTGCCAACAAAAAAACCAAGTTTAAAACCAGCTTCTCGCACCTATTTTGAACCAAAAGATCGTTTAGCTCCATTTATCAAAGCAGCCGAAGCCTTTTTGTTTTTTAATTTAAGAAAACGACAAAACGCACCGATTTTTAAATGTCCAAGTGCGTTGATATGTATTAAAGTTGAGATAATTAGCCCTGAAGTGGTGTGACTTCGCGTTGTTTTACTGAAAAAATATGCAATTTCGGTCAAAAAGGAATGTTATACAATTTTAAATGAAATTATAATACAAAGGAATAACTGGAAACTTGAATAGTATTTAACACGATTTTTTTTTTAAACTAGCTTCTGCCTGCGTTTAGGTCGGACGTTGACTTTTTTATTTTTGCTTGGCTCCAAAGGGTCATAGCGTGTAAGTAAAAGCCTATAACCTTTCTTAAGAATTAGGCAATCAAATGCAAAAAGAATTTTTCAAATCTGACTGGTAGTTCCAGAGATAAGCGCGTTGAAACAAACAAAATATTTAGCTTTATTATATTGGTATAGATAGATAACGCTGTTTGTGTGTTATATGTTAAAAAAAATACCGTTATAATGATTTTAACGAAGATATCACTTAGTATGGAGAAGAATATAGAGTTATTTCATTCCCAAAAGATTGAATCCCGCGGTCAGAGTTGCGGAAGTCCCTATACTTGTAAAATGAAGTAAAATATGCATTGATTCAGCGTTTTGCAAAAGTAGTTTTTTTTTTTTGCTAAAAGAAACAGGAAAGACCAGCAGCACTAGGTATATTTTTCATATTAATTCAAAGAAAATAACTCAAGGTTACACCATTTCTATGCTAAGAACTTCAATTTATCTTCCACGTTTTAAAGAAGAAAAAAAAAAGGTAAATTAATTATTTAGCATTATTTTGTTTTTAAGCTCTTAATGTTCCTAGATTTGTATTTTTTTTTAATTTATAAGGACGCGTGTTTATTAAAAGGTTAATCAGAATATCGGTGCGTCAAGCGATATCGTGTTTGGGATAATAGAAGAACTCAAATCAAATTAAGTAATTTTTTTAACTACGCTGAGAATTAGCTCTTTTTGAACGTTAAAATTACATACTCGTAAGAAAGTCCCCTAAAACGCCCGCCCTTCACCACTTCCTAGTCCTTTAGCTGGGAGGAAGTGGCGCATAAAACTCCCCAGCAACTAATAATACCGGTGTCTGCTTCTAGCAGATATCTGCAACGATCCTTACATACTCTATTTGCTTCGTTGATGTACATACATCTTCCCATAATTACGTAACACACTGTCTATCACAGTCTGAATCATTTTGAAGCCGATTGCTGATCCATTGCTTCATATGTTCGAAAAATGTGTCTGCTCAACAACGTAAATAGCGTAATGAATGTTGTTGAACTGTCAAAATGAAACCCATTCCTACTGTTAGTGTGTTACGTAACTACCCCGGTGGTCATAGACGCACGCCGTTTGCGAGTATTCACTGTTGTCAATTCCCGTTTTATCGTTATCAATATTTATTGAAGGTTTTGCATAATTCAAATCGTTTTTGCATTTAAGTCAAGTTTTTGGCATTAAAATTCGGAAAAAAGATGTCACCAGCTAGTATCCCAAACACGGTACCGCGTCAGTTTTTTTTTTTAATGTTTCGAAATGCGATAGAATTTTCGCAACGGAAAAGTGGTACCGACAAATTCCTCTCACTCCGGAACAAGCATTTATTCATGTTTAATAAATTATATCGATTTACAGATATTGTCGCGCGGTAACCACTATGTTTAGTAATAGCGGGCTAGGGCCGCGCAAAATTATCGATATCCGACCGAAACCAGAACCGATACCAAGTTTTTAATTTTCGATACTATCGATGATTTTGCCCGTCCCTAGTCAAGGTGGAGATTTTTATGCAGAAAAATTTTATACCGTGAGATAGTGACGTGTTGTAGCTTTTTTTTCATTCTGGTATTTTTCATGTAGCATAGGTATTTTTATTTTCTTTTGGGGTGTGTGGAAATCTGTATAAATTAGATTTTACTAGAGATTTTTCGGAGAGGTAGTTCTTAAGTTATATGGGGCGCCGCCCTGTCCATAGTTCTGCGCAAAGTTGGGTTCATTTAGTGCTCACAAAAGTGACGCCTCTAAAATCGGTATTAAGAATCTAGACAAAAAAAATATGACGAAAATAATTTCCTTTTATTAAAAAAATGTGTAAATAAAATCAAACTTTTGGATAACGGTTTTTTTTTAATTTTTACTACTTTTGTTTTCTTTTTGTTATTAATATTTTTTTTAATTTGAAGTTAACACTAAACGGACCCAAACATTGTATATTATGCAGCGTTGAATTAATTAGGAATTAAGAATTTAGCGTTAACACAAAATAGATTTCAACAATGCAAAAAAAAGTTTTTTAAAAATTATTATGATTATTAATTTTTTTGTTTAATAATATTAATTATTTGATTAATACATGTAGCGTGAGGTTGTATCTTGATTACAGTTAAGGTATAATTATTATTATTTCCTTTAATTTGTGACTTAGATAAATGAATATTTTTTTCTTATCATATTGATGTCATGTTTATATACATACATAAATAGTTATTATATATTAAAGACATTGCTCGTTTTATTTCTAAATTAGTGACCTTACACTCAATTTACATTGCCGCGGAACGGAATTTTTGTACCGAAATTGCACACATTCTTACTTTTTGATCAAATTATCCGGAAAAGAATCGGAGTTACCGACATAGCTTGCAGAGTAAACAAATTGAAGTGGCAGTGGACGGGCTATGTTTGTTGGAGAACCAATGGCCGGTGTAGGAGACGAGTCTTGGAGTGGAGACCGCGTATCGGCAACGCGACCCTGTCGTACGCTTTAGTAGTGTAGTATCCGTCGGTCAGTTCGGTGGCGCTCTGTAGCACGCCATGGTTCATCTCAAACTCGTTCCAGTGCGCCTGAAGGTTGTACAGTCTAACCTTGCTGTACGTTGTGTTCTTGCGGTCAGGGCCATCCTTTCCGAAGTTGACACCAATTTTCCGGATGCCCTCTGCGATGATCTCCTGCCGCTTGAGAAGTTCTTGTTGTTTAGCGTCCATTGTTGTTGTATGTGTTTTGTAGATGGGCGCTAACACTGTTTACTTCACTGTTGAATTGTTGTTACGATGTATGAATTAATAGCTTCCGAATCACCAAATGTTGATGTTTCCTCTAGTGATCGCAGGGTCCGAAAGAATGCCTAAGGCATTAAGTCCGCCTTTGTATGTTATTGTGTGCGAGAAGTTTAAATAAATAAATAAATCTCTATGTACGATTTTGTGCTCCTTCTCAATCTGACTGGGGCGTTCCGCTTGTGGAAGACCAGGCAAACCGATTCGCTATCGTAAATAGAAACACTTCGTACCTGTGAGTCAAGCAGGACTGTTCCAGTAGTGGCGATCCGGCTCGAAGGACCAAAATGATGTCGACGGGACAGACTGGATGCGGAAGACAAAGGACAGGGTGTTGTGGCCCAGCCTGGGAGAGGCCTATGTCCAGCAGTGGACAGCAATAGGCTGAGTTAATAACCAACTTTATGTCAACGTACAAACCAAAATACACACGGTGCGTCTTCTGGAGAATTCTCGTGTATTCTCGAGAATTTCCGAAGCTTCAAATCCCTCTTGCCTTCCAAATTGACGGTTCCGTACCATTTCGTTTCGCGGCAATGTACATTCAGCCTTACCTTTAAATAAAAGTCCTCCAGACAGAATTTCTGCCATGGTGGCCAATCTCAGGGGAGATATTATAGTGCACAAGTGTGTACGCAGACACAGGTGCCCTCTTCTCTTACTCTTATAGCCCGTTGGGACAGCATTCCGACACAACCGGAGAGAGATCAGGCGCAGGACCAACGGCGTACCGAGGCACTGGGGTCAGGGGTGCCACGCGCGCCTCAATGAGATTTCAGCACAAATTGACGGGTTCCAATAGGGCCGATGCCTGCCGGGATCGCGGATTGTTCGAAAGATTTACCGTGGCCCTGGCGCACAGGCAACTGAAGGAACACGGGTGGGTTTTAGTCAGTAAGAGTCTGACACGCCCTCCCGCTCCGCCCAGAATGGGAGAAGTTATTTGATGAATTCCCAACCAAAAAAGAAAGGGGTGTCACACCGCCAACTTCCAATCCAAACTCCGGGCTGTTACTGAGAAATTCCTAATGGAAAAACCCAATAACACTTGCCCGACCTGGGAATCAAACCCAGGACCGACTGGAACTTTAAATATAATGTGTTGGACATCAAACATTTATTTTTCTACGTTAATCTAGGATCTAGTGAACAAGTACCTATATTATTATCGTTATGTAGATTCTAGTAGATTAAATCACTATAATAACTAACGGTATAGAAAAACATCGGCATGAGGGACACTTTGTATTTACGTTCGGAATGACTTTACCGCAGTTAGTAAGTGCGGTCATCAAATGCTTGTTCCTTCTATATAGAAGAAGAGGCCTTTACAATTAAATAATAATAACTAGTGGATCGCTGTAAAACTCGCGAGTCAGTATTTGCATAGCTTAAAACTGAATAAATGTTCATCTTAAAACAAAAAGCGATCGCAAAATGGCTGAAATATGCTTTTTTACGTTTTCAACCCGCCATTTTGAAAAAATTCGAAAATCTGAATCGTAAAAAAGTAAACATATAATTATCGAACCTGCTCACAAACTTTCACGAGAATCGGTTGAGAAATGCGACCTGTAGAGGAGAACAGCCATCCGCCGGACATCCGGACATACGAAAGCATTTTTGCCCAAGCTGAAACGGACATGCTTCGCGCTCGCTCGGTCAATAAATCCAAACAGACCCAGTGGTGAAGGTCGCGCTTCTCATGGCTGAGGTTGTGGGTTCAAATTCGGACAAGGACCACTGTGACTTTCAGTTCATATTGTAGCCAAATAAAAAGGTAATTCCACTTCCTTCCCACGTATAATTTATTGGTATAAAAAAATTGAATCAAAATAAAATACAAAATGTTAAAATTAAATATGTATTCAGTTACAGGACAGGTAAATTGGCATAAACGAAAAGAGTACGAGAAAACTTAAGGTATATCGGATGGTAAATCTTTAGTTACGTGTTTGGTTTCCGAACTAGGGATTCAATTGCAATCGGTTTTTAGGTTCGTGGCCGATAAATTACGTAAACTTTCAAATGAATAATTATTATCTTATAAAGATTTCCTAAGTTATTTCGATAGAAAAACTGTCATGGTTTACTTCCCTTTGAGTCTTAGCTTCTATTTCTGCCACTAGTTATTTTTCAATGGTTAACTCAATATTGGGATGCAGGCATGACAAATGAATCCCCTCAATGTCACTATCATCATTAAGGGATTTTCTGTGCGTTTGTAATTCAAGTTTGTAACTCGCTCCAATAATGTTGATTCTTATTTTTTAACCGACTTCAAAAAAAGGAGGAGGTTCTCGATTCGACTGTATTTTTTATTTTATTTTAATTGTGTTAGCTCAGACCTTTTTTCTGGGTGAACCGATTTGGATGATTATTTTTTAGTGAAAGCTGGTGCTTCACATGTGGTCCCATTTAAATTTGATCAAGTTCTGACCAGTAGTTTTTGAGTTATCCTTAATACTGCGTATTTTTTTCCACTTAGTTTATATTGATGATGTTTTAATAATTTCCTGTCACTGTTATTTACATATCAAGTAGCTGTATACGAATTTGAGTGGGGTAGGTACCAAAACTAAAAGTGAAAAATAAAAACGTTATTTCCGAAAAAACTACCGACTTCCAAAAAAAAAGAAAACTAAATACACGTGAAAAATATAATAAGAAGTCGGTAGTTTTTTGGTCAAAAATTTTTTTTAAGTCAGTAGCATTGCAGTGACTTAGTCCGTAGAGTAAAACGATCCGATTGGATACTAGCTTCGTCGGCCACATAAGGCTAGCTCAAAAATAGAACCCCATCCTATTAGCTAGCACTAGGTATCTCTTACTATCTTTTCCACTAGCTTTCTAGCCTAAAAATGAGAATAGTTTTGTATACTTGTAGAGGTATGAGGAAAAGGGTGTAAAGTTCAGTCATACTCTATAGAAAAGGGAGGATGCTGCGACCAGACGGGTGTCGTGTCTGGTGACCAACTGCCCGACGGTTGATGTCGGGACGTTGTATATTATGCTAGTTGCGTGGTAAACTCTGCTTGCGCGATGCAGTATTTTTGCGTGACGTCAGTGTGACGCGTAACTCACATGTGGCGATGTAGATACCGCTACATCACTCCCCTCCGGAGACCGGAGTGATAGTGGCGATAGTGGGCTGAGTCGTGTATCAGATGACGCTAGCCAGGGCCAGATGAGGTTCCAGTGAGTCGGAACCGGGTGCCGCATAGTTCTCAGTGGGTCGGAACTGTCTGCCTACCTACATGTACAAAATAAACCCCAATGGCTTTGCGAGAAGGGAAGAGATCAGACGGAATGACCATAATGCCTTGGAAGTTAGGTCGGCCTTTGGTGTGGGATGCACCATGTGTCGACACCCTTGCGCCATCCCATCTTCCTAGCACGGCGGGCTGTGCTAGGGCGGCTGCTGCAGGTGCGGAAGACCTCAAACGGCGCAAATATTCCAATCTTATTGGAACTTATATGTTCGAGCCGTTTGGGGTTGAAACACTAGGGCCATGGGATCCGAATGCCCACTTAGTTTTTCGAGACATCGCCAAGCGGTTGGTCGACTCTTCACGTGACCAGAGGGCTGGCCTATTTTTGGCCAAAGAATTAGCATTGCCATATAACGTGGCAATGCTGCCTGACTTTTGTGCACTTTTCCTGTTGACCACTATGATGCCCTGTGATTCTTTCCCTACCCCTTTTTATATACATCATCATCGTCATCAGCCTACAGTGGTCCACTGCTGGACATAGGCCTTTCCAATTGCATGCCATTTAGCTATATTTTCGGCAACTCTCCTCCAGCTGCTACCAGCCACCCTGTGAAGATCGTCGCTCCACCTAGCCTGAGGGCGTCCTACTTTACGTTTGCCGATTCGCGGTCTCCCCTCAAGAACACGTCTACCCCAACTCTACCGTCTCTACACGTCTACCCTTTTTAGATACTTGTACATAATATTATTGGAACGAAGTTTTAGAACGACGTTCCTTATAGCACGGTACGGACTTGGCAGATGGCTAGCCGAAAAAAAGTGTAAGAATTGCCCGTCACGTGTTTCCGTCACGACCCTTTCTTTATTTGTTTGTTTGGTTGAACGCGCTAATCTCAGGAACTTACTGGTTGGAATTGAAAAAATATTTTTGTGTTGGATAGTCCATTTATCGAGGATAGCTTTAGGCTATATAACATCATGCTACGACCGATAGGAGCGGAGCATAAATAAAAAAATGTTGCAAAATGTTGCAAAAACGGGAAAATAATATTTGTTTTGAAAGCTTCCGTTGCGTGCGCTGCGTGAACGGTTAAAGTTACGCAAAAATCATATATGACGGAATTGTTTCCCTTTAAAAGTTCTAAAAAAAAGTCCACGACAGCATATGTCTATCTTTTAAGGTTGACTCAATATAACCCTTTTTATGGTAATCAAATTTGTTCTATGGATGTTCTAAATATACTACGAAAGGAACTCCGTTCCAACCGAGTGTTCCACGACACTCACGCATTTTTTATTATTAAGCTATTGCATAGCTTTTATCGCGGGCTTTGAGCGCGGCGACCGAATCAAGAAATTCCGTAACAAAAATAAAACCTAACACCCCCCACTCCGCCTACCATGTAACTCGGCCGAGCGTTCGCTTAACGTGTATGTATATGGTACGACTGTACGAAGCTCGCACGGATCGAGACGACCTGCTCCGAAATCGGACGAATACGTAAGCAGATTGCATAAGTTGATAAAAAATGCTATGCAATAGCTTTACCGCGGCAGTCCCCGAGTGCCACCCTTTTTTTTTTAGGACTGTTAGCTTTTAAACCAGAAATTGAAACCCAACCCTTTCTTACGAATCTTCCTACGCTTCGAAAGACAGAACCTTAGTTCTAAGGGTAGCGTGTCCAAGACGCCGCGTGTCCATATTCCCACACTCGTAGAATCACAGCGACTTACGCGAAGCAGTTACGTGTGAATAATTGATAGTGTGTATCGTTGCGCACAAAAGTGTTATCTAATATTTATGACTACCTTACTAGTAACAATTGCAGTCGCAAGCGCAATGAGCGAGCTAGTCTACTTATAAAAAACATTACCTTTATTTTTGGATTGCACCACTGTCGGGACTATAGTATTTCCAAACGCGGGTTCCCTAGATAACATTTGGTTTTGCTGTAAGTTCTTAAAGGCTCGGGAGAGTTGTGTATAGGGTTGCCAAGTGTCATACACAAGTCCGGCCTGTCCGGGTTTTCTTAGGCTATTGGTCAACCTCGCCTCGTCAAAAGATGTCGAAAGAAAACGCACGATCGATTCACGCGGACACGAATGACTCGCGATCGCGCAGGAGTCGCAGGCGGCGCTATATATATTTTTTTCTTTTCTTTTAAAAGCCAATGTATCAGGCTTTTTGGGCTAAATGTCCGGCTTAATGTGAATCTGTGTCAGGTTCTTTTCTTGGGCCTGACAACCCTAGATGTGTTTGATACATACTCATTACCTAAATCAACTCAGACAATAGCCTTTTACTGCTACTGCTAAACACTATCTTATTATATCTTATTCGCGATCTCCTGACTTTGATTATATAACAACTTAATGATCTCCAAAAACAGGGCTTCCTCTCTCCTACCCTTTTGCTGTGCCCTACAGGGTCCATAATGATCTCAATTATATTAGTTACCACCTAAGTACATATTATGGTAAAGCAATAAAGATATTGAGTATTGAGTATTAACATAGGCCTGTCCCAAGTTGGGTCCATCTTGCTGGGGGGCGCCCTGCGCTACGCTTATTGCTGAAAAGCGTTCTCCACTCTGTACTGGACTGGACTGTGTACCACATCCACATCGCACCAGTTATTTTATAACAAGTCTTAGCAAGCCAGGATGGTTTCTGATTTTGTTCTTTCTGGCTTTCTGATAAGCAAGCTTCTTAATTCTCAAATTCTGAGTGGGTAGTGGAATTAAGCTTTTAGAGGCTCATTTTCCCATCACAAACAATAGGTAACCGTACGTCTTTATACTTTAGGGTATCGAAATGTTTGTCCTTAATACAAGTTTTATAACCTAGCCTGGGCCGGCAGTCTCGACATTAGATAGCGACAAAAATCTGTCGCTAAGTCGTATCGATGTCAAATTCCTTTAATAGATTTTCAACTTTATTTCCAAAGCATAAGGTTGAAAATCTATTAAAGAAATTTGATATCGATTGGACTTAATGACTGATTTTTGTCGGTATCTATGTCGAGAGTGCAGGGCTTGGAGAGCAGTGCTCAAGCACACGATTGTAGATATAAGTAGTAATATGGGTGAATAGGGATAGGGATGCAGGGGTGAATCGAGACGAAACTTTAGAAGGGATTTTGACATTGAAATAATATAGTTTGTTGCCAAAAAGGACTCTAATGTGTATACTATATTATAATTAACGATTAAGTGCCCTTGTTGGTAACAAACTATATTATTTCAATGTTAAAATCCATTTAAAGTTTCGTCTCGATTCACCCCTGCATCCCTATTCACCCCGTTTGACGTTACTTATTTTGTAATAAAACTAACATGTACCTAATACAATCCTTAGTTTGAGTAAATATACATCCTAATTATTATTTCAGAGCGTGTTCAAAAACAATTACCTACAGTTTAATTTCCTATTTCCCTGGGACTCGTCGAGCTTCATAGTCTCAACGCTTTTCCGGTTGGTCACGACTGCAGATTCCGTCACTCTGTAGGTACAAAAAGTGCAGTGGTTGGGAAGTTTGGCGTTCTTACCCTAAAAAGGATTTAGTTACCGTCAAACGGGGTGAATAGGATGCAGGGGTGAAACGGAACGAAACGTTAAAAGGGATTTAAACATTGAAATACTACACTTAGTTGCCAACAAGGACACTTAATCGTTAATTATAATACAGTAAACACACTAGAGTCCTTTTTGGAATTTCTTGCCGGCTCTTCTCCATAAGAAACAACCAATTGGAACCGTGCACCTAGTTTCTGACGTTTCATAAGTGCCCATGTTGGTTTATGTGAAATAAAATATTTTGATTTTGATTTTTGGCAACAAACTATATTATTTCAATGTTGAAATCCCTTTTAAAGTTTCGTTCCGATTCACCCCTGCATCCCAATTCACCCCGTTTGACGGTACTTAGGTTTAGGCAACTTCGTAAGGCACTCGTACGCGACAGTATCGAAGACCTAAAATATCGTCTAACAACATGTTTCTCATTGTTTACCCATAATTTGTCTTGTTAACCAAATTATAGTACGGCAATCATAATGCATTAGGTACTCGCCCCTTGACATAAATCGTTTAGTTATATCTAACATAAAATATTCAGTTTAGACCAGTTTTAAAGATATACGGGTGAAGTTCAAATAGAAGTTGTTAGTTGACGGAGAAAGACTTGAGGACAAGGACATCACTTATAAAAACTAAAAAAATATGCAGACGAATTATTGAGAACCTTTTTAATCTTTGAAGTTGTTTTTAAAATCAGGAGAGATTTTTTTTTGTGGCTCAGATTGCGTGATAAATAAATTAATTGCGTTTACATTAGCCTTGCATAAAATAAAAAATAAAAATGAATTAAAAAATCCAAGATGGCGCTGGCGGCTTGAACCGTTATGTTGGAAAAATTAAGAATTTTATTCTACGTCTTATTAACATTGCTAATACCATATTTACTTCAAGAATACATTTCAGCTATTCTAATAAATAAAATAAGAACTTGTAACAACTGCAAATCTTGCGATTATTAAAAAGATTTCAGATCTCAAAACAAAAATGGAAAAATAAAAATCAAAATGGCGTTTTATTATTTGTTTCTATTCATTTTACTTATCAATTTGGGCTGCGTCATCTCTGAACTGAGTCTGCGATTTGGTAAGTTTATTTTTGTACTAAAAATATGTCCAGTCAGTAAAGTCGATAGAGTCGCAATCAAAAAACATTTAAAAAAGTCTAACCGTTTTATTCACAATAAAGTTATTCGCTTCTTAAACCTATTTTAGCTATCGAACTGTTATATCCCTTTCTTTCAAGTTAAAATGAAGTTTGACAGAAAGGGACAAAACAGCGGGGTAATTACGTAACACACTAACAGTAGGAATGCGTTTCATTTTGACAGTTCAACAACATTCATTGCGTTATTTACGTTGTCGAGCAGTCAAACTTTTCAAACATATGAAGCAATGGATTAGCAATAGGCTTCAAAATGATTCAGATTGTGATAGATAGTGTGTTCAATAGCTAAAATAGGTTTATGAAGGTACAGTCGCCACCACATCAAGTTACCACACACTGTCAGATTTTCTCATTCGATTTTGAACTTAACTATCAATATTTTAAGGTTTAAAATCGTTTGGAGAAGTTTGACAGTTTCGTGTAGCTTGGACCCGGCGACTGTACTAATATTATAAAGAGGTAAACATTTGTGAGTTTGTGTGTAGGGGGTAATCTTCGGAACTACTTACTGATCCGATTCAGAAAATTCTCTTAGTAATCTGAATCCTCAGCTGTAGCCCATCAAATTCAAATTATCTTTGTTTTTTTGCAAATTGCAGCTCTGTTTTACGTCGTATGTTGATCAAAATGCGATTCGCGACTGTAGGAATAATATATTTACTGATTAATAATCATCAATTTCAAACTTTGGAAATTTGTTCCACCTAAGAATTTTTAATCTCCAAATTTGAAATTTTCTTACGTTTTTTGCAATTTGCAGGTCAGTGTCAGGTTGTATGTTGATCAAAATATGATTCGCGGTCGTAACAAGCATGTATTTACAGAATCATTATCATTAGAATCATCAATACAACTAACTCCCCAAGTTAGAATTGACCTCTAGTGTTATGATATCATGAGAAATAGTCATAGGTATGAACTTAGAGGATTGTATTGATTATTTTATTAATGACTAGCTGCTGTCCGCGGCTTCGCCCGCGTGTACTTCGGAAAGTATTCCACGGAAACGTGCTACCCGGACAAATGCAAATCCTATGTTACTCGTTATAACATCAGCTGTCTGCCAGTGAAAGTCCCGTCAAAATCGGTCCAGCCGTTTCGGACATTAGGCGGAACAAACCGACAGACAAAAAAATTAAAAAATTGTTTTTTGTTATAAGTGCCGTGCCGTTGATAGTGGGCTGAGTCCTGTATCTTGCGATGCTTGCCAGGGCCAGGTGAGGTTCCAGTGAGTCGGAACCGGGTGTCGCATAGTTCGCGGTGAGTCGGAACTGTCTGCGAAGATTCCCCAGTGAGTCGGGGTGGCGCTGCGTTATGCTCCAGTGCGTCGGATGTGGTACAGCGCCGGGTTGAGGCTGACTGCTGGCGTCGACCAGGAGAGGGTTTGAAGGCTCTGCTTGTGGACCGGCCGAGAGTGCAGTGTGCTGTGCCAAGGTTGCTGATGAGGCTGAGGGTGATGACCAGGTATGCGCGGTCGCTGCATGCTGGTGGTCTGGATACCCGTTGAAGCCGTGGGTGCTGGCTGGCTGTGTGACTCGCCACTCGAAAGCTTGAAGGAAGTGATGATGACGTCACGCTGATGTACTTGCACGAAGGCTGCGCTGACGTTCATGTTCGGGGTCACCAGTATAGAGGTATGAGGAACAGGGTGTAAAGCTCACTCAAACCTCCATAGAAAAGGGAGGATCCTCCGACCAGACGGGTGTTGTGTCTGGTGGGCAACTGCCCGACGATTGATGTCGGGATGTTGTATATATGCTAGTTGCGCGGTAAACTCTGCTTGCGCGATGCAGGATTTTGCGTGACGTCATTATGACGTGTAGCTCGCATGTGGCGATTGTAGATGCCGCTACATATACTTTCATATGCATTTAGTAAAAATTTGTTATTTTGACATTACAAATAGACACTTCAATTTTATTTATTTCTATAGATGACTATAGATTATAATTCTGTAAATATATATTGATTACGGTCGCGATTCATATTTTGATCAACATACAACCTAACCTGCAAATTGCAAAAAAAACGTAAGAAAATTTGAATTTCGCGGGCTACCTGGTGCTTCCCTCCTAATGGGAACCTACAATATTGCCGATATCTATATATTTTATGTTAAAACAAATTTCACGCGGACGAAATCGCGAACAAAAAAAAAAATCGAATAATTACAACTGACAGTCACGAAGACGGAAAAGTCAAACGTCAAAAAATTTTTTTTTTACAATCCCCTGTTTTTCTAGTATTCATAGTAGAGACTCAAGAACAAGATTTGACGCATAACATCGGCCAAGCACTGAAATTATCTGAAACTGTCAGACCTGATGTTAAAGTTGATGATGCCATTGTCCCCTTGGATAGAGAGAGGGAAGACGAGAGTTATAGGATACGTGAGTATTTTCTTATTTATCTTGGTGATTTATAGAACTAGGTTGGTATAGTACGATTCAGACTTAATGGCGGCTGTGAAGTGCGCTATTTGCTGCGCAGTACCTCACCCCTCAGCCCCGCTGACACGTGAATTGGTTACTGCGCAGCGACTCGCCTCATGGTCCGAGCCGCCATTAAGTTGGAATCGTACTTTAGGTGGCAATGGTAAACAGTGGCAAGCAACACATCGCAAAAGAATAGCGTCTCTGATGCGCCGCATACGGGGCAGCCTAACAGCTTCCTGCAGCTTATTGCAGGGAGAATGGATGTGGATTGCTCCTTCATGGAGCATTGGGCAAAACTACATGTGCAAGTAGTGCGGTCCTGATCCAATGTTTCCATACAGGAAGTAGACACACAACAATGCATTGTTGTGTGTCTATTTCTTGTATTCGTATTATATATATTATTAAACAAAAAATTTGACAAAACACGTATGGATGATTATAACTAAAGATTATAATTTATTTGAAAATAAATGAATTGAATTGAATGGCCCACCTCAGTGGGTAGTTAGGGTAGGGCGCGGGTGGGCGACCGCCCAGGGTGCCAGAGGTGAAGGGGCGCCGAAGAGGCTGTGACTATTTTGTTTTAGTTCAAAAATTGTTGAGATCTCTTCGCTTGCTCTTGCATCCGACATTCTCTGAACTCTCAAATTTTTTGCATAAGCCGACATAGTAACTCCTATTTCTTTTTGAATGGACAAAAGAAAACCTACGCGGAGTGCTGAAATTTTTCGCCCCTCTCTACTCTTCAAGAGGGGAGAGGGGCCCCGCCGCCGAAATTTCGCTCAGAGCACCTGTTATGTTAAAACCGGCACTGGCCCACCTGATGGTATGTGATCAGCACCACCCATTGACATCTGCAATACAGGAGGCATCGGTACAGGGGGTCTACTCTCTATGCCCGAGATCCGTAGTTTCGACCGACGTTACGGGCGTTTCCTACTCCGTGTCACCTACGGACATAAGATTAGTTTGGGGCCCGACCAAAGAATGAATGACACCGCGAAGTGACAGCTTTCCCTACTCCCGATGTGGTTTTACCTGTCCGAAAAAGTTAATTAATCTGGTATAGGGTTCACTGCAAAGTACTAACTCAAACTACTAGTAGTACTAGTACTAGTACTACTAGTAGTTCAAACTACTTTCGGATGAGCCCGTATCTTCGTTGACAGACTTAGAGCGTAGTCCCCCACACCCAACGACGTCAGCCATTTTTCCAACCTAGTTAAAAACACTGATATAGGAAGGTGGGTATACCTACGTAGATGATGGCCTTAATTCAAATCTGGTTACTTCATCACCATTATTAATTCAGGCGAAAGCAGTCCACTGCCGGACATAGGCCTCACCCGGGTGTCACCACATAAACCAGTCGTGTGCTTCTCGCATCCAGCAGATAACCGCGACCAGATCACCGGTCCACCTTAGGCGCGAATTATACAGAAACGGCATAAGGTGAAGGCGCGGCGCAGGCATCTTGCCGCTTCAAAACGTTTCAATACAAAATGTAGGTAGGCGACACAATGTGAATTATACTCAAGCGGCGTGGCGCAGGCATGTCGTTTCGTCGCCTGTTCCGCGTTGCTAGCAGTCGCGACTGGAGAGGCGCGCAAGCAGCACGACTTTTATTTATAAAGTAGGTGCAGAAAAATGCGTGACGATAATGAGTTTAATGTAGTTCTGCGAGATAATTGAACAATATCCAGCTCTTTACGACTATACTAAGACTAGTTGCAGCGTCTCTTCGCGTCTTTGATATAATTTAAATCGCGTCCGTGCCTTATCTGTTCCACGCCTGTTCTGCGCCTGCGCCGCGTCTTCACCGTACGCCGTTTCTGTATAATTCGCGCCTTATGGGAGGCCTATGCCCTTGGTTGCTTAAATATACGCATTTTTTTCCAGTGTGCTCAGCGGTATCCAAAGGAGTATCCATGATAATCGACCTCTCCTGGTCTCCATGGACAATGGCTGAAGACCTGGCTTCAGAAACAGGACTACCACTCGTTAGGACGATGTTAGGGTCCCAGCAACTTGTGAAGGCACTTGATGACCACCTGGAATCAAGGAATGCTACTGATGCTGCGATTATATTGGAGAGCGAGAGTGGTAAGTGCTGAAAAAGGGGCAGATTAGGTTCCGACGTCAGGAGGACCCAGGGCTTTGGAGGTCAAATAAGCAGTCGCTCCGTGTAAAATACTGGTATTCAGCTGCATCTGGTTAGACTGGAAGCTGACCTTAACAGTTGGTTAAAGGCTAGTCAGTTGAAAATTTTAATTTGAGCAAAGGAAAAGAATTATTACTTGTGTATAAATCGGGCGTATCATACGCATCGAGCTGAAGGTTAACACACTCCGGAACACTCCGTCGAGAGGCGTAATCTGATTTTTCATCAAAATGTACACACGAATCTTTCATACATTTTGATTGAATGTCTGATGACGTTGTGTAAAATCATGCACATTTTAATTTGAGTGATACGACACACCGCTTCTCGACGTGACCGTGTCGTGGCAAGCGGCGTGCACGAGCGTCACAGGTTGCGCGCGCGGCAGCACAGGACACTCACAGGCGGGACTGAGGCAAGAGGAATGTATATACGCACACATCCGCCGTGGAACGTTGTGTCACAACGTACTGCACGCTTACATGTGGGCGCAGGGACTATATTGGTGACTTGTAAAAGCTACCCCAGGTTACAGCACAAGGGTAAGATATCTCGCGCTATGACACATGTACGTCACGTTCACGAAACTTCCATTGCCGGCGCCCGGTTGTTGACGTAGTGGCTTTCATTGAGGCTCAAAAACAATCGTCGACAGGCGTTCTTCCGCATCGCTTTGTCAAAGTCAAATAATTTATTTCAAATAGGCACATAAAAAGCACTTTTGAAGGTCAAAATTTACAAAAGAATAGAATTGATTCTAGTTGCCCCTTCCCCTTCCCCCTTTTCCTTCGTTTTCCCTTCCCTTTCTTCCTTATTTTTATATTTTTTAGTTTGTTTAGTTTAGTTTCTGATAATCCTGTGCGAGTCTCAATAAATACTTTTCTTTTCTTTTTTTTTTTCAAAAGTTAGTATCGTATGGAGAAATGGGCAAGAAACTCCACCGTTTTGAATTGGATTTCTATACCCGCCCTACGACCTAATGTCCCGGAACGTGTTAACAGTGCTAATTTAAACGCTTATATGGAAATGGTCATTCGCCTCTATGTACAGGAAGTAGTATCTTTTTCAAGTAATTATAAGGAGCTAAATTTTCAACGGACTGCTGGATTACAATTCAAAAGATGCAATGGAAGAAAATAAAAACGATGAATTTTATTTGAAAATTCCGTGAGCCCGATGTGATTTCCCCATCCGAAAAAATGACGAACTTTCATACATAATTGTACCATGTAAAATTCAATTTAAAGATATACCAACGGAATTGTTAGTTGAAACCTCATTGTTTTATCGGATTCGCACAGGTAATAAAGGCGGTTAGGGAGTTATTATTACACACTACTGGTAACACAGCGGTGATGACGTAGGCTTGTGTCTCCCACGTGACCACTGTGTCTCGGAATGCTATACCAGGCGAAGTATATTCTTATACCATGGTCCCGACCATCAAGGGGCATAACTCTTCTAATGCATTATCTCCTTTTTGAAGTCTATTTGTTATTAATATATGGAAGGATAATCTGAAAAATTATGTATGCCTGAATCGTCTCTCCAAATCCACAGATGTAGACAGAACTCTATACGAGTTGCTTGGAGTTTCCAACATCAGGGTCTGGGTACACGCTGGCTTAACGAGAGACTCTGCCAAAGCTCTGAAGACTATGCGACCTGAACCCAGCTTCTACATCATTGTGGGGGAGAACGGATTTGTCATGGACACTTATAAGAGGGTAAGTTTGTAACATAAACCAACATAACCCTTTTAAGAAAACCCGGATTTTCGTAACTCTCACCATTATAATAAGTACCGTGGTAATGCCAATATTTTTAGAGTTTTTTTTTAATGGTTATCTTGTGTTGCCTTTGCTAATTGACAAATGAAGAGAATTGTTTTCCTGCTTCAGGTTTATTACGTTTTCTATACCGAATTGAAGATTAGGTAAGCGTCGCATAGAAAATTTCGTTTAGAAATGAAACTGGGCGTATCAAACGCCCTGAACTCACGTCCTTACCAAAGCGAACGGTCGCGCGAATATGCGATCGCGGCGCTCTTTTGTTGGGAAACCGTAAAGCGCCCTTTGTCATATCCATATTCGTTTATTTGCGTTCCACAAGGTAAAACAAGATGCTTAGAGCTAAGAGCCGTTGTAGACCCTGTTAAGGCACAACAAAAAGTGTTGTTTGATACATAACTAAAATATTTCTTAAAGTAAAAAATCTAAATAGTAGTAGGTAATTAAAATTTAAAAATTAAAATCTTACATAAACTGAGCAATTTAATTCGGATAAAAAGTTAATAACAATAAAATAAATAATAATATAATTGGTCAGCTATTTTCATAAAGTATCTATTTTCATATAGTAGTCTTACTATTTTTACATTTAGATAAAGTTATATTTAGGTAATTATTACAATTATTAATGTCCTGTCGGCGCAACCACGCGTTCCGGTTCGCCGAACAAAATTAATCCGACGGTCGCGAATCCGAACGACAATCGCTTTGTTTGAACGCGGGCTTTTTTTTTTTGGTTGGTAATTCATCAAATTGTATTTCGAACAATCCGCGATCCCGGCAGGCATCGGCCCTATCGGACCCCGTCAATTATGCTGACATCTCTTTGAGGCGCGCGTGGAACACAACTCGCCGTCGACCTGGGCCTGGTTCTTACCGGACGGCGAGCTGCCCATTTCTCGCACGGCGAATAGAGGCGTGAGGGCGCAACGATTGCCTCACCCTCACGCGCTCCGCCTCCTCCTTCGCTAGCATTACTGCTTCGCAGAAGGAGGTGACGGCTGCCCATCCCTTCTCGCTCCGTACCATGGCCTGGACCAGGGCCGGACGCGACAGATCGCCGCTGCCGATCGCCGCCGCCACGAGGACACGGCGGAGCTTGGACGCGGCCTGACTCTGTAAAGATTTACCGTGATTTTGCGCGTATTTAAAGTGGGATTTTCGATTTTATACGTAATAGGTTTTTTTTCTTTTTCTATGGCGTTCCCTATTATATTTTACCAAAATCTTCTTAACCTTAATAGGCAGTAAAAGAAAAACTTGTACGTCGAAGTTACCGCTGGAACTTGATCATGACTGACTATTCAACCCCGGACGAGAGTCAGTTGGTGTTACCAACAGTGACGCTTCAGGCAGACCAAGTCGAATGCTGCAAGCTGATGAAAAGGGAAGATTGTACCTGTCCTTCAGATTTTCAGGTATTTCATTAATCCCATAGTTTATTTTGTAATGACTATATTATAAACACGGATTTTTCTTCACTTACGTGAAGCTCTGGTCAAGCTGAGATGAATCCCGCGCGAGATGCGGGACGAAATTCGCTCGCGCCGATTGTTTCAACTAACTTGTGTCGAGTGAACACTTCATCTGGCGCGAGCAGTCGCGGGACTTAACAATCGAAGCGCGCAGTCGCATCCCGCATCCCGTGCTGGATTTGCTTCAGTGTGGCCAGAGTATAAACCTTGATTCAGTGCTCCAACAGGAACCTACAGGATCTACTTACTGTTTTTGAGTTTATTTGCCAGATAAGATAACCGGAACTTATCTGGAATTGAAGACGAGTTATTAGGCAAACATATGTAACTCCAATTTTTATTTACCCACAATTTTCTTTCATAGGTACTTTCCTGCAGCTACAGTTTTTCTTCTATCAAAGTTTTTTGCTAAACGTTGGTCAACAATATAATAAAATTTACAGAGAAAGGAATACGTGCTCAATGCCTTAATCCAATACATATCAGAGACCTACTCCAAGCTGGACAGGGACCTCCCTGTCATCACCAGTTCGATCGACTGTGACGATCCTCAACTTAAAATGAACAGCACCAGAGAGCGACTGTTCAGGCAGTTCGCTGAAGACACGGAGATGAGTAACGAGACGCTGTTCTTTTGGGATCCGGATAGGTGAGCAGTATTTTTGTGTGGTAGTTCAAACGTTCAAAGTCAAACTCAAACTCAAAGCATTTATTTCAATTAAACCATTTACAGGCACTTTTGAATTGTCAAAGAGTCGGTCAGTTAGTCAGAAAGTTGAAGCTAGTTGCCCATTCCAAAATGTAGATCTCTATGGAGAAGAACGGGCAAGAAACTCCAAGGAAACTCTTTTTAAATCAAGATATTACAAAATCCTGGGTACATTATTCTTGTTGCTTCTATATGCGAGAACAATGAAAAAAAATATATAAAGAAACAATTCAAAATATAAGATTAATAATAAAAATAAGCCGTGGCAGTTAAGAGATGACCAGTCTCAACTGACGGCGCCCGTTCACGAACATGACGTGTGGATCAGCACCATCCAGCTCAACCATTTTGTAGGGAACCGAATGATCCAACACACGCGCCACCAACAGTGAGACATTTAAGTGAGCATGAGTGAGCAAACTATTTATTAGTCTGATTTTTGGTGATACAGTACGTCTTATAGATAGGTAACTCAAAAAACTACACATAAGGGCATACACTGTTTGACAATTATAAGAATTTTAAATCGATATTACATATAATAAAAACGTTTTTACAAAAAACAACAGACTTCCAAAAAAAAAATTCGGAAGTCGGTGGCCAAAAACGAAAATACAAAACCAAAGACACCGACTTCCGAAATTTAAGTTATTTTTCACGTTTTTTTATGTTTTTTTTTTGGAAGTAGGTTGCTTTTTTGGATAAAAGTTTTTATTTTTCACTTTTTAGTTGTGGTACGAGTACCTACCCCACACACATTCGTATACCACTACTTGAAATAACAGTGACAGTAAACTTGACAGACTTGGAAATAACAGTGACAGTAAACTTGACAGACTTGTAAATAACCGTGACAGGAAATTATTAAAACATCATCAGTATAAAGTAAGTGGAAAAAATAAGCAGAATTATGGATAACTCGAACTTGATCAAATTTAAATGAACACACACATTTGAAGCACCAGCATTCAAATAAAAAAAGAATAATCCAAATCGGTCACCCGGAAAAAAATTCTGAGCTCACACAAATAAAAAAATTAAAAACCCTGTCGAATTGAGAACCTCCTCCTTTTTTTGAAGTCGGTTAAAAATGTGGAAAATCCAAAAGTGCACGCCTCATAATCTCATTCAATTCTATAAAAAATAACAAAAACGAACGAAATGTCCAGTCGTATTTTTATATTACTAATTACAATTAAACTACATTGAATTAGACCGTGATTTTCGAAAGGACTTAGTTTTCGATAATACTAAAGCGTTTAAAAAAAATGGACTCGATTAGTTAAGTTTTTCGTGAGTTATCGTGACCACGCCACGATCCATACATACAGACACACGGACGTCCACAGAACAATTTTTTTAAACAGTTTTTAATTATTTTAAATAGCAAAATGTCTTTTGAAAATAACATGAGTGTTGAAACTAGTGCTTTTTCTTGACGTTTGTGTGTGAATATTGTTCTACAAGTGTGATATGAAGTAAATAGACACATTTTTAGCTCAAGGACTTTCTTGTTCTTTGTACTCGTAAGGCGGGAGTAGAGCACTACCTCACGGGCTTCGCTTATGAGGCGTGCAATTAACAAAAATGTCAATATTTAGAATACAATCAATTTTTATAATAAACATTTAGAATACAATTAATTATTATAATAAATATTCCGAACACAATTGTTATGCCAAGTTTTCGAATTTTCAAGCATACATACATAGTTATCATTATTTTAGTTTATTATATTTTGTCAAGAAGGAATTCGTCATTGGTATATATAGTAGCATTTTTCAATAAAAAAATGTATAGTCTCTGTTTAAATTGTGTCAAGTTTAAATGTTTAAATGTCATTTGGTATGACAAATGTCATTTGGTATGACAAATATCATTTGGTATGGTAATGATCATTTGGTTCACACACTGGTTCTCACGTTTGTCCTCTAACTTAAGTTATGGTTGGCGATCAGCGATGATAATATGATCGACGACGTTGCGCACTTTACAAGAAGTACTAAGTATTCACGCAAAACTTGAAAAATAACCCTCTTTTAATAAAAGCAGAGGGGAGCAGTGGTGGCCCAGTTGTATCGGCCCCGACTTACGAATTGTAGGTCTTGAGTTCGAACCCAGGCAGGCACTTTACTTTGTGTATAATTTCATCACCACTGCTCTCAAAACGGTGAAGAAAAACATCGTGTGCAAACCGGCATGTCCTAGAACCAAAAAAATCGAAGACATGTGACATCCACCGACCCGCACTGGGCCTGTGTTGTGGATTTATGGCCCACTCTCTCTCATAGAGAAGAGGCCTGTGTGCCAGCAGTGGGAACATTATAGGCTGATTATGCTAAGTTAAGCAAAAATAATGTTTATGAAAATGTATGGTTAAAGTCAAGCTTAAAAAAAACGTTATTTACAGGCATCGAAGGCCCATAGCGTGTTAGTATTACCAAAAAAACTTATACAAACTATGTTAGTAGTAACACACAAGAGTACAAAAAGAAAAAAAAAACACTGCATCCAATGAGCCCTTGAGTTCGCCGCTAGGGGCGCTAGAGTAGAGCTAGGTCTCTAGGTGTCAAAATATGTACTGAACGTTCACTGTTTGCGGGATTTTTATCACGGATTTTAACGAATGATTCTTAATTATTGTAATGGTTGTGCCATTCCTGATTAATTATGGCTTAAGATTTTAAGTAAAAAGTTAGGATCTAATTTTGCAGCACTTGAAGGAAGAATAAGATTTGTCTGCTTCATGCTTGCCAATTTTAGGAACTTTATAATCTAAATATTCATTTCAAGTTTTAAAATGTAATAAAATAAATATAATATGAATTTATGGCTACTTAAACATATCCAAAACATCAAATAAAATTACAGCAACAGGACCTTACTCGCCAGTGGCGCCAACTGGTGAGCACAAAAACGATCGCCCCCATTAGAGGAAGATCTATCAAGCCCCATGTCTGACATGTAGCTTGATAAACCTATCCATTGTAGGCCCTTCTAACCTATCTGAAAATACCTTCAAAATGCTGTTGCTGCTCCCCCTCACTCTGCGCATCATTGATGCCACTTTGTTGCGCATGATCGCGCGTTGTAACTTCACTTCGCGTTTATTAATAAGGGGACTAGATTTTTATTTAGCTATAGGTAAATAAACACTCCAGCAACGAAACCTGTATTCAATTAAATAGTAAACAACCATAACTAACAATAATTGTAATGCCTGTGTATTAATTAACAACAATAAAAAAAGTATGTATTTATACATACTACAATTTGTTATTTATAATAACAAATTGTCCAAAACAATTAAAAAAAAAAAACACGTTTGGCACTCGGGGACTGCCGCGGTAAAGCTATTGCATAGCATTTTTTATCAACTTATGCAATTATAATTTTTTATTTATTTTTGTATTTATGCAGTATTTTTTTTTCTTTGATATTAATTCAAGTACAGTCGTACCATATACATACACGTTAAGCGAACGCTCGGCCGAGCTACATGGTAGGCGGAGTGGGGGGTGTTAGGTTTTATTTTCGTTACAGAATTTCTTGATTCGGTCGCCGTGCTCAAAGCTATTGCATAGCTTAAAAAATAAAAATACGTAGGTATCTATTAAGATGGACTCACGTAGACTTAACTTAGTTAAGTAAATCATAGTAATAATGGGTCCGATGTAGGAGCACAATTTTGCTTAACACTTAACACAAAAATAAAACTTGTAAACAAATATAAGCACTTATTAAAAAAGGCGCGTACGACCATGTCTGCGGCAGTAAATATTAATTTTAAAAAAAGCACTCCAGCAAGAAGTTGCGCTCCTATGAAAGTGGGGTACCTACTGTTTTACGCCGCCAATAGGTACCTAGCTACTAACCTGCAGAACTAAGAGATGTCCCGATGACGATCTTCAAATTTTTGTCAGCGTATCTTCAATGTAGTTTTGTGTAGTTTTGATTTCGTTTGATAGAATGTAAGTAGATTTATTTGAAAGGCAAACCCTGAGACCAGCGGGGTAATTGCGTAACACACTATCAGTAGCAATCGCTTCTATTTTGACAGTTCAACAACATTTATTGCGTTATTTACGTTGCTGAGCAGACAAACATTTCGAACATATGAAGCAATGGATTAGAAATATCCTTCAAAATGATTCAGATTCTGATTGATAGTGTGTTACGTAATACAGGGTACTGTTCAATATCTTCCCTCTGTCAGGTCTGGTCTCTATCTTCGCTCTCGCTTCATCCTGTCTACCTATAATCCCGAAGCTGGCCAGCAGACCATAGCCACTTGGTCTGCTGATGACAAATACAAACTGTTACCAGGAGTTGAATTGGAGCCATTGAAGATGTTCTTCAGAATCGGAACTGCACCGGTATGTAACAATAACCAAATGAGAGAATGAAATGAATGAAATACAAGTGACCACTAATCAAATGAAAGAATGAAATGAATGAATGATGAATGAATTAGATATAAGTTACGGATATTGAGTAGCTGAGTTAGTTATTGTGTGTCATGGTCGGTGCTAGCGTTAGGGTAGGGCGCGGCCAGGCGACCGCCCAGGGTGCCAGACGTGAAGGGGCGCCGAAGGGGCTGTCACTAGGCGCGTCTTCACCTCTGGCGCCTGCAGAATACTTTTGTTTTAGTTCGTTAAGAGTAAGAAAACCAAAAAAAAAAATTGAGATCTCTTCGCTTGCTCTTGCATCCGCAATTCTCTGAATTCTCAAACTTTTCTGCATACGTTGACAAAGTAACTTCTATTTCTTTATGAATGGTCAAAAGAAAACCTAGGTGGAGTGCTGAAATTTTTCGACGCTCTTTACTCTCCAAGAGGTGGGAGGGGTGCCGCCGAAGTTTCGCTCAGGGTGCGTGTAATATTAAAACCGGCACTGGTCATGGTTGTCGGCTGTCATGATATGGGCATGTAAAAGAAAAAAAGAAAGATAGAAAATACATTTATTTGCGGTAAACATGACGCAAAGAAAAAACACACAAATACAAAAAATAACGAGTTAGGGAAAAATATGCGTCACATTCACGCAAAACGGCAATCGCTCAGGATAATGCTACGACCCTATGCGAGACAGAGCCCCAGCGCTGGTTTTCAGCGATAGCCGGCGCTGACGTGATGACGTCAACCAGTGCAGCATACGAAAAATAAAAATAAACATTAAAATAAGAAATAAAATAAATACACTATGACCTAGTTCAAAAAGTATATAAACATAATATTTATAACGTGGTAACATTCCGGGGAAACGGCTCATACGCCGCCGGGCTTTAATGATCTGATGTGATGCAGATATGAGGAAATTTTTGTGAGACCAGCTTTGAGGACGAATGTGGATGGCTATAAGAGTAGGGGAAGACCAAAGAATCGATGGATGGACTGTGTGGAAGATGATATGGGTAGAAAGGGGGGAACTACCGAGATGGCGACTGATAGAGGAGTAGGGAAGAAAACGACATGTTGCGACGGCCACAAATATGTTGGGAAAAATGGAAGAGAATGATGATAAGCTAAAGTCAGTTAATATTGTAATAATAAGAAATATTTTTACAAAAAAAAGTCTGCTAACTTCCAAAATAAAAAAAATAAAAAACAAAAGAAACGTGAAAAATAACTTTAATTTCGGAAGTTGCTGTCTTTGATTTTTGTATGTTCGTTTTTGGCCAGCGACTTCTGAAATTAAAGTTATATTTCACTTTTTTTGGAAGCCCGTTGTTTTTTTTTTTTTTGTAAAAATGTTTATATTTTTCACTTTTTAGTTTTGGTACCGACCCCACGCAAATTCTTATACCACTGACTCCTTGATATGTAAATAACAGTGACAGGAAGTTATATAAACATCATCTATATACATATACTAACTTGAAGAAATACACATTATTAAGGATAACTCAAAAACTACTGGTCAGATCTTGATCAAATTTTTAGAGAACCACATGAGAAGTACCCAGCATTAAAATAAAAAAAGAATTGTCTATAATCAAAATCTGTTCACCTAGAAAAAAGTTCTGAGGTAACACACATAAAAAACTGCAGTCAAAATGAGACTTTTTTTTGAAGTCGGTTAAAAATTAGATCAATGACGAGATGATGATGGTGATGCGAGTCAATGTGATGAATGATGTCATAATATTATATTGCCAGTTAGCACCTTCTCCTGGTATCTGAAAGTCTAACGAAGTCCCATTTCAGTGTAACTGCTGCCCCATCTCTGTTGTGATTGGGTCTTTAACCAGCGTCAGACAGCATCAGTCTGGCATTAATGCTGAAATGGACCTTTTTGGCGCAGCCGTGAGGCACACACTGTAGTTGTTAACACTTTATTTTTGTTATTTGCATTTTGTGTTTGACGAACTGTGTCCAAATAAACTTTATTCTTTTTCTCTTTCTTTAAATTGCAACTACAATTTGGCTAAGCATTTGAAATTAAAATAGTCTTTCAGAAGCCCCCTAGACTCTTTAATTTCAAAAAGACTACGAGTGAAAAAAAATCTTGTGAAGATGTAGGCTATAATAATTTTTTGTCAATGGCAGGCTGTGCCCTGGACCCTGATGAAGTTAGACCCTAACACTGGTGAACAGATGTACGATGAAGATGGTCAACCAATGTACGAAGGTTATTGCGTCGATCTCATTGCCAGATTGTCTGAGGTAAGGACTTATCATTGTAGTATCAGAAAAATTAATAAAGAAAACAGAGTTACCTATAAAAACTTCCGGGAACTAAATTAAATAATACTTTGATTTAAGTGGGTTATTAAGTTTACCGACTATTTTGACTGTATCGAGTTTTTTTACGTAAGTAGGTAGGTATTCCGTTTGGTAAACCGCTGCGATATTTCCGGCTCCTAAGTTCTTTATCAATCGGTAACTATTATGGTCATCATAACTTAGAAGTGGGTAAGTCCAGTCGTGGCTGTGAGCGCATGTACGAATATTTCTCGGGTCCTCGACTTATGGAAGCAGGAGAAACCAATGGGTTTTAGGCGGTAAGAGTCCGACATATCCCTCCGTTCTTCCCGATGTCCCCACAGAGTACAGAGGTAAGTCAATTTCGTCTAAAGACAAGAAAGTGTTAAAGAAGATAAAAATAATATTCTTTTTTCAGACCATGTCGTTTGATTATGAGATCGTCTCGCCAAAGTCCGGGGATTTCGGAAAAAAGTTACCCAATGGGACTTGGGATGGCGTTGTTGGTGATCTCATGAGAGGGGCAAGTATCAAAATATCTAGTCTACAGTACATTTACAAGTCATTATAGAGGTTCATATTCAGGGTCACCAGTATAGAGGTATGAGGAACAGGGTGTAAAGTTCACCTCCTTAGAAAAGGGAGGATCCTCCGACCAGGCGGGTGTCGTGTCTTTTAGGTAACTGCCCGAATATTGATGTCGGGACGTTGTATATATGCTAGTTGCGCGGTAAACTCTGCTTGCGCGATGCAGGATTTTGGGTGACGGCAGTGTGACGCGTAGCTCGCTTGTGGCGATGTAGATTACAGCTACATCATCAACCACGGCTGGCTTTGGGACCTGGGACAGGCGGATGTGGAAGACGGAGAACAGCTTGTTGTGGCCAGATTGGGAGAGGTCTTCTATGTCCAGCTGTGGACTGCGAAGTAATTAATAAAAGTATTCAGAAAATCGTGACTGTGATACGGATTGCGCATTTTTAATCTTTCGTGCTTAATGTTTTTGAGAAGAGATCCCTTCTTTGCGCATATTCTTTATACTAATATATTTTGGCATAACCGTTTTCACATAACTTTTATTAACATAATGATACTGTGGCATAATGCAATGGCTAGGATAATTTATGTCCAAAACATTATGGCAAAATATTGATGCGTTATATTATATAATATAAATATGCGTAACGATCTTTATGCTGAATTTCGTTATGCCAATGTTATTTATTATGTCTCAAAATTTTATGCAAATGGGTAGGGAACCTTTTGAGAATTGTCGTCACCGAAGTCAATTTTTAATTATTACAGGAAACTGATATAGCTATATCAGCGTTGACAATGACCGCTGAACGAGAAGAGGTCATAGACTTCGTGGCTCCTTACTTCGAACAGACAGGTATTCTGATCGGTAAGTGATCATCTTCACAAATCATGAACAGCACCATTTATGACGATTTTACCGGAAAGCAGAATCATCTGTTATTTTGTTCAACTGCTATTGCATCAGCGGGGTATTTGCGTAACACACTAACAGTAGGAATAGCTTTCATTTTGACAGTTCAACAATATTCATTGCGTTATTTACGTTGTTGAACAGACAATTTTTTTGAACATATTATTAAGCAATGAATTAGCAATAGGCTTCAAAATTATTCAGATTGTGTGTTACGCAATGAGGGTTATCGCGCTTGAGTTCGCCGCTAGAGGCGCTAGTGTAGAGTAAGGTCTCCGGTTGTCAAAATATGTAGAACGTTCACTGTTTGCGGGATTTTTATTACGGATTTTAACGAATGATTCATAATAATTGTTGTAATGTTTGTGCCGAGATCACTTCTTTTCGCATAATGTTCTTTGTCCTAATATACTTCGGCATAACGATTTTGGCACAATTTGTTTTGGCATAATAAAACTTTGGCATAATTTTTTTAGGCATACATTTTATGTTGGCATAATCATCTTAAAGACTAATTTGTTTTGGCATAAATTTGATTCGCATAACGTTAGTAGGCCTAATGACTATTAGCATAATATTGTTGGTTACAAATTTAATATGCTGTGCAACAAAAATTAGTGACAGAGCCGAATTGCTGCAAAACCGACTCCACGTAGTCTTGTTTGTCCTACCCCTAGAGTGTAATTTAAAATCGCGTAGGCGCGTAGGGGCGAGGCGGCCCGCGGGCTGAGGAGCAGGCGGCTGCGAGCAAGCCGCCGCGGCTGAGGCTGGCCGGCGAAGCCGGCCAACAAGCCGAAGCTGCGGTGGTGAGCGAAAGCCGTCTGCGACGATTAGCACGCATGGGGCCGCCGGAGGCCCGCAGCGCCGGAGCCGTTACAGAAACCCTGCCTGCTGCATGCTGCATGCTTGCTTGCATGCTGCATGCTTGCTTGTTTGCTGCATGCTTGCTTGCATGCTGTATGCTTGCTTGCATGCTGTATGCTTGCTTGCTTCATGCTTCCTACAGCGAAAAAAAAAACCCACAAAATTGTTCATAAAAAAGTTATGCTTTAGAACTTTATGCTTAATAAATTTATGCTTTAAAATATTATGCTTAATCATTATTATGGTTAGAGAAATTATGCTTAAAAAAATTATGCGTAATTATATTATGTGAAAATATAATTATGCCAAACAAAATTATGCTAAGTTATATTAGGTCTTAACATTTTATGCAAATGGATAGGGAACCGTTTGTGCCATTCCTGATTAATTGTGACTTAAGATTTTAAGTAAAAAGTTAGGATCTAATTTCGCAGCACTCGGATGAATAAGATTTGTCTGCTTCATGGTTGACAATTTTAGGAAAATTATAATCTAATTACTAATTAGAAGGTTTAAAATGTAATAAAATAAACATAACATGAATTTATGGGTACTTAAACATATCCAAAGCATCAAATAAAAGTATAGCAACAGGACCTTACTCGCCAGTGGCGCCAACTGGTGAGAATAAAAACGATAGCCCCCATTAGGGAGGAGGTTTAAAAGCAGTTTTAAGTATTGACAGTGCAGGCTTGATCAGGGCTTCAGAAAATTATTAATCATATCCATGACATGCGGTCTGTTCTGTAGAGCAACCTGATCTGTCAGCCCTGAGATGTCAGCACTAATTGACGGGTCTAATAGGGCACATGTCTGCCAGGGTCGCGGATTGTTCGAAAGACCGTGGCTCTGGCACACAGGCAACTGAAGGAACACGGGTGGGTTTTAGTCAGTAGAAGTCTGACACGCCCTCACGCTCCGCCCAGAGCGGGAGAAGTTATTTGATGATAACCCACCCAAAACAAAAGGGGTTTGACAATACCCAGTCGAGGAAAAAATTTAAGAATAGACATTTTACTGAATACGTTTTTCTTTTTCCTCAGTGATCCGAAAACCTATCAGAAAGACATCCCTCTTCAAGTTCATGACGGTACTGCGCACAGAAGTGTGGCTGAGTATCGTGGCAGCGTTGGTGCTAACTGGGTTCATGATCTGGCTTCTAGATAAGTATTCACCTTATTCAGCCAGGAATAATCCTGATGCATATCCGTATCCGTGCAGGTAAGTCGCCATTTTTTATGATAACTGTGATTGGGCGGGTTTTTGACTTTACCGACTTTTTTTTGACTGTATGTAAGTTTTATAGTGCGGCAACCCCACGACCATAAGGTTACTAATAATGTTGGCCGCACTGTTGGAAACATCCAACCCGATGAGCGCGGGAATATTAGAAAGGTTGGCGCCACTGATGTTGACAACCAATCACGCGCCACCATTTCTCCCGCGCACCCCGCATCTAGCGCCACTATTGTGCAGACTCTCCTCGCAGGGCAGTCCAAGCTCGACCCTTGTGTGACGTGACGTGCCGCAAGTCGCACTCGTAGAGTGCCGGCCATATAAGATCTCTAGTCTGAGTTACCCCCTGTTACTCCTGTTTCTTTCGCTCCTTATATGTGTTTTCTTTTGGGAAATTAAAGTCGTGTAAAAAAACTTTCAAGTACTTTCCTACAGAAGCCCGACCCCTATGCCCGTCGGCTACAGTTTGTTTTTTTTTGTTATAGAAAAACTGCAACATCAATTTTTGTGCATTACATGTCTTAATTACCTTTAAGGGGCTAAAAACTCCAGTGGGGTTATTGCGTAAACTAAAGCCTGAATTCCTCCTACGTTGATGTCAGTCGCGTACCAGTCTTAGCAACGTACGCGCCGCTGACGTCAGCGTCGCAGTGTAGTGGTATATCGAAAACAATGTATATTCGTACGAGCGACCGATGTACGCGACCGACATCAGCGCAGGAGGAATGCAGGCCTAACAGTAGAAATGGCTTTCATTTTGACACTTTGACAGTTCAACAACATTCATCGCGTTATTTACGTTGTTGAGCAGACAAATTTTTCGAACTATGAAGCAATGGATGAGCAATATCCTTCAAAATGATTCAGATTGTGATTGATAGATAGTGTGTAACGCAATTAGGGTGAAGGCTTTGATATATCAATTTAAAAAGGAAAGTCCTGTATCACTCACTCACTCCTAACCGGACTGATTCATCAACACCAAACCCAAAACCCTGGACCTAGAAAACTGAAACTTTGCACAGACGTTCCTTTATAATGTAGACCAGCGGGGTAATTACGTAACACACTAACAGTAGGAATGGGTTTCATTTTGACAGTTCAACAACATTCATTGCGTTATTTACGTTTTTGAGCAGACAAATTATTCGAACTTATGAAGCAATGGATTAGCAATAGGCTTCAAAATGATTCAGATTGTCATAGATAGTGTGTTACATAAGTAGGGTGCAGAAATAAGGTTTTTTTTTTAATTTTCCACGAGATTGAGAATATAGGGCGGATGAAGTCTCGGGCAAAGCGCTAGTAAATATATATTAATTATGAACACTAATGACTTTTCCGACTACGCGGAACTGTTCTGACTGTTAATTGTAAAATACTAGCTTTTGCCCGCGGCTACGCCCGCGTTGATATCGGAAATTGTTCCACGGGAACGTACTACCGGGATAAAAAGTATCCTACGTGTTAATTCAGGTTATAAACTTATCAGTGTTCCCAATTCCATCCAAATCTGTTCAGTAGTTTTTGCGTGAATGAGTAACAAACATTCATCCATCCATCCATCCTCACATACTTTCACATTTGAGGCTATGAGAGCCAGAGTGGCCTAACTACTTAAAAAATAGTTTTCAGTAGTAAGGAAAAAAACAGAAGCCCTGATTTCAAATAATTTAAACTAAACTAATTTATAAATTAACTAATTTAAATACTAAATAAAAAATAAAAACTAATTTGTAGGCCCCGCTGTGAGTTTTACCGTTTAGAGCAGATTTTTCTGAAATAAAAACAGTATTGAAAAAATGAGTTAGGCCACTCTGGCTCTCATAGGTAATATTAGTAGGAAGTAGGATAGGATAGGAAGTAATAATGTTTTAAAAAGTCTTCGTCATTGGGTATTACCTAGTCCATTTAAATAATTAAATTAGTCCACATGACATTTTTACACATGACAATTTTACAGGGAATTAACACTAAAAGACAGTTTTTGGTTCATTTAAATAAATCAATTATATCACCTTTCTTTTCCAATTACTCCAACTTTTTGACTGCGAAACTAAATAACAAAGAAGAACATTTTAACACTAGGGAACTTAGCTACACTAATAGTCAAGGTAAGTAATAGACAAGGGGCTAAAATGACCCATTATGTACGAGGTAGTTGTACTAGCGAGGGACTAAATAGAATCCGAGTCATAATGGGTTTTTAGCGGCATATGTTACACTCTACTTTTCACTACGATTGCGAGTAAATAAAATAATCCAATACAATATTAAATAGTTAACTTTTTTAAATTTCTTCTGTAGCCGCAATGCAATGCACGCATTACCGAAGAGGTCGCCGCATTTAGTTCCATTTTCAAAAATAAAATGTTTTTCTCTTTTTATGAAACAGTAATAAGTCGAGTCTTTATTCATGATAATTCTACGAATTCAGACTGTTTCTTTTTTGTAGGCTCGTTGGTAACTGACAAATTTAAAAACAAAAATCTTTTTCTTCTAGAGGAAAATATGCAATTTTATCCCCGCTCAGCACCCTAATTACGTAACACACTATCTATCCTATATCAAGCCTATTGCTAATCCATTGCTTCATATGTTCGAAAAATTGTTCTGTTCAACAACGTAAATAACGCAATGAATGTTGTCGAACTGTCAAAATGAAATCCATTTTTACTGTTAGTTAATTACGTAATTACCCTGCTGGAGCAAGAGAAGTGAAATAGACAGTTTTTAGTTAATTTAAATAAATTAAATTGACCAAATGACTTTACCGAATTTTCTGTCAACCAACAAAATAACTAACCAACAAGCATGTTTCAGAGAATTTACACTCAAAGAAAGTTTCTGGTTCGCCTTAACGTCGTTTACTCCTCAAGGCGGGGGCGAAGCGCCCAAGGCGTTGTCTGGAAGAACTTTAGTGGCTGCTTATTGGTTGTTCGTGGTGCTCATGTTAGCTACTTTTACTGCTAATCTGGCTGCGTTCCTAACTGTGGAGAGGATGCAGGTATGATATATGCAGCATTTGTCTAGCCCAGTGGTTCCCAACCTTTTTTTGACCAGGGACCACTTTGATTTTATTATTATTAGCAGGGACCAGAAGGTAAAAAAATAAACTGTATTAATTTAAAAATAAACTTTAATCGAAATGTTCAACATACCTATGCAATAGTAACTTTCTAAAGTAACATTATTTAACAAAGCTTGAGCTCCTTAAGTTCCGAGTTGAGCTGCACGATTAGTGACAGATGCGTGCACTGTCTGGACGGGTCCACTCAATCTGTGAGCTTTTTCCTCAAAAGACCATTTCAGACACAAATCTACATGGTCTTCACATGATCTGCCAAGATTATGTCTGGACTTTAAAAGAGACTGTGATCTCTGAGTTTGTTTCGGCCTTTCTTCTCAGAGCAGTTAGATAGGAAACGCCGACCTTATTTAGTTTTTAAAATGTGATTGACGTGTAAAAGTGTTCGTACAAAACTACTTACAGAAATAAAATAATTTGTCACTTATCAAAACACTTAATTTTTTTTTGTAATTAATTCAGTTTGCATCAATGAGATTCTTCAATCAATGAGTTCTTGAATTCTT
Organism: Dryobotodes eremita; assembly: GCA_917490735.1. NCBI lineage: Eukaryota > Metazoa > Arthropoda > Insecta > Lepidoptera > Noctuidae > Dryobotodes > Dryobotodes eremita. Next base: position 9,875,519 of record OU823269.1, on the reverse strand, counting down.
GGGGTAATTTTTTTGCTCAAAGCATATAGTCACTTACTTTCAATATTCCTGGACTTGTTTTTAACTATCAGTAAAGCAGAAAATCCTTGTTCGCATAAATAAGTTGTGGAGAAAATCATAAGATAGCGCAAAGCGATTTCTCGAATTTGAGTGTATGAAATTGTTTTTTCAATACACTTCCTCGAAAACTGGTTCTTAACGCAATACGATTAGGTTCAACTTGCAATGTATTTCACACGCGTGCGTTTTTTTTCATTTACCAACACGTGTGCGGAAATAAAAATTGCTACTGGTAACTAAATCTATACTTAGTCCAAATTGATTCAAAGCGATTTCTCGAATTTGAGTGTATGAAATTGCTTTTTTACACCAAAACGAGCAGTTTTGGTGTAAAAATAATCAAATAATTATATTCAAACGCGTCATTACAGTTTCTATCATTTCGTTTGAAATTTTGTGCGGACCATAATTTTAGCTGTTGCGGACGAGTGGTGGTCCACGGACCACTGGTTGGGGAACACTGGGCTAGACCAATGATACCCAAAGTGGTCTATATCGACCCCCATTGTAGGATGTTACACTTTTAAATCTGTGATATCTGCTATGATATTAATTTTACTGATATGCTGTAAAGGGCAATTTTGGTCTACATTAAATGCACAACGTATCTAACGTATTTAATTGGATAACAATTAATACTGTATTGTTTAAAATAGCTTCTTCCATAACCCATATTTTTTTTGTAATATGTAAAATATAAAAATGGTTACTGTGGGTTATCCTTAGGAGATATACATGACGGCGCCAGCGATGGCTGAGCGGTAGCGTCTTAATCATCTTGATTAGGTGGTACAGGATTCATAGCGTAGGTAATAAAGAATAATAACTCTAATGCAATAGTTGAATAACAATATCACTTTAATAATCACGTTTTATTACTTTACAATCCACAAGATTAACTGGGTAAACCGACAGTTTCGTTCTGGACGAGGGACCCGGTTGGTGTCCGAATTCAAAGTGAACTCTGCACCAACCTCACTCTCCAACACGACTCTGTCCGCGCGTTACAATAACAACTGACGTCAAGGTGTTTACCACTTCCTTGGAACTACAATAATCAAATGAGCAACCATTTAATTAAACGATATCGTTTTCCAGGACAGACATATACCATGGCGTACTTTACTGTAGACCTTTTTAAGATAAACAATTCCGTAGTACAGTATTGCTTCATTATTGACTGAGCTGTGAATTTCTCAGCCGCAGGTGCAGGTTGGCCGCTTTTGGCCTGGGCCTAGCCGGTATTACAGAAATTCCGCTTCTGACCGATGTCTAGGCCCAGGTCCAGGTCCAGGTCGTGAGCGTTCTGGAGCATGCTTTGACGTACCGACACTATCACTGAGCCCAGAAGGCACTGATCCCAAACTGTGTAGGCAAAGCGGTTATTTTGTAAAATTTCTGTAAACAGACGCCAGTATCATCCTTGGAGCAGCTAGCTCGTCAGTCGAGGATTAACTACACGGTGGTGGAAGGTTCCTCAGTACATCAGTACTTTATCAATATGAAGTTTGCTGAAGATACACTTTACAGGTAAGAAGACATGAAGTAGAGAAAGTTGTCTCTTTTGTATTTGTGTTTTTCTCTGCGTTATGTTTTCCGCAAAGACGTATTTTCTTTCTTTTTTTGTTGAACGCCTGTATTTCTTGAACACGTAGGCAGTATTCGCTTGCAGCGTGTTGACGTATTTAGAATATGTAGGTAGGTACCAATCGTCTACATTTCCAAGCGATTTCTTCTGTTCCTAGTTTTCCTCTTTGACTTAGAAAGTAGGGATAGGACATTTAAATGCATAAAAAAATGTGATACCTAGTAAAAACTGGTATCTACTAGCAATACTTTTTGTTTGAAAGTGATGAGACGGGACGAGAAAAGCTTTTTACAAAAAGAAAAAAAGACTGACTTCCAAAAAAAAACACTACGAAGTGTAAAATAACTTTAATTTCGGAAGTCGGTGTCTTTGGTTTTTTATTTTCGTTTTGGGCCACGTATTATTTTTTTTGGAAGTCGGATGTTTTTTGTTTGTAAAATTGTTTTTATTTTTCACATTTTAGTTGTGGTACCAACTTCACAGAAATTGGTATACCACTACTTGCTATGTACGTAAATAACTGACAGGAATTTATTATAACATCATCAATATACACTAAGTGGAAAAAATACGTATTATTGAAGCTAACTGAAAAACTACCGAAGCAAAGTTAATAAAATTTACATGGGACCATGCTTGAGGCATACCCTACCCATTTATTTATTTATTTATTTAGGTTAGCCCACAATTGTTTATACAATACATTTACAATAATTAAACGCAATAATATTAAGTGCAACAATAAGTGCAACAATCACTTACAGACTAACACATGCACCATAAAATGGTTTAACAGAATAATACAAAGCCAAAAAGGACATTTACAATTAAAGTTATTCAATAATTTTGGAAAAAAAAATCATTGAAAAAATAATTTTCGAAATCGATCCACAATTGCCAAAGATATCGCGTAACAAACATACAGACGTATTGAAAACCTCCTCCTTTTTGAAGTAGGCTAAAAATGACTTATTTTTAAGCAGTGTCTATACTGTTTATTATTTTAATGTACCGATACGATAGGATCCATTTTATTTTCTTTCAGGGTATGGAAAGAAATAACCCTGAACGCCACATCAGACCAGGCACAGTACAGGGTGTGGGACTATCCAATCAGGGAACAGTATGGTCATATCTTACTGGCTATCAACGCTTCAGGTAAGATAATCATTGGGTAATCCAAAAGAATATAGTTATATTAATTGGACGCGCATTGCGTGGGCTGGTTCGAGGTGGCGAATTATCAAAAATCCTTTTTTATTGTTCACTTTCGTTATATTAGGAATTCTTGCGCTATGTTTAAGCTGTTTAAGTATGTTTAAGTTTGAGTGTTTTAAGTGTGTTTAAGTTTAAGTGTTTACAGTAGGTACAACTATTTTCCTAATGTCCCTCGGGAATCATCGCATTTCCGAATACAAACGAATGCTAATTTCCATGTCCATCAATTATTAGATTTATCGTATATATTAATTTGAATTCAGAACTAAGTACTTTATTGTTGTATTGTTTTGACGTAACAAACAATACTTATTTAGTTAGTTATTGTACTTAGTTCTGAATCCAAATTATTATACATGATAAATCTAATAATTGATGGGCATGGAAATTAGCATTCGTTTGTATTCGGAAATGCGATGATTCCCGAGGGGCATCAAGAAAATAGTTATACTGTGTGTTCAAGTTTAAGTGTTTAAGTTATGCGTTGTCTGTCAGTGAACTTAAGATTTTTATTAAGTAGATACGTTGGTCCCTGGTGGTGCATGAGCCTTTAGCTTCGCTACTAACCCTACTGACTAGCTCAAAAAAATCTCTTTTGTTTTAGAACCTGTACCGGATGCTAAGACAGGGTTCCAACAAGTTAACGAACACACCGATGCTGACTTCGCCTTCATTCACGATTCTGCTGAAATTAAGTAAGTGGTCGAATGAATGAAAATGCTGCCTATAGCGAACAGAAATAAAAAACTGACTACGGTGTAAACAAGAGTAGTAAGTTAAAAATATATTATAAAAATATTATTAAAAAAATTAAATAGTGTCATACTATTAAACACACTAACACACAACACACACCCTCGCACACAAAACACACACACCCTCTCACACAACACACAAACACCCTCGCACACAACACACACACACACTTTCGCACACAACACACACACACCCTCACACACAACACACTCTCACACACAACACACACACACACACTGCATACACTATTTTTTAATTTTATGTTCAACTAAGTTAAATATCTACATGCAAGGAGTGAAGCGCAACGGGCGGGTAACAACCGCAGCACCTCTCGCACGCTAATTCGTGTCTCAACCGTTGATCTGTTGCCAGTTAAATTATCTGCAGACTGCTATATGAACGAAGAAATACCACCTACGCGCAGGTGTTACAGCTTAGAAACTTTTTATTTTTACTTATGCCTTTTTTCCAGATACGAGGTCACCAGAAACTGCAACTTAACAGAAGTAGGAGAAGTTTTTGCAGAGCAGCCTTATGCTATAGCAGTACAACAGGGCTCCAGACTGCAGGAAGACCTGTCCAGAGCCCTGCTAGAGCTGCAGAAGGAACGGTTCCTTGAGCAGCTGGCTTCCAAGTGAGTATGCTGAAGTCTAAAGGTAAGCGCACACTAAATGTGGACACTGACGGTCGGGCTGATCCACAACCTCGCTGAGCGCGCTATGGAGTGGGCTGTGCTCGGGGTTCTTTGAAGGAAAAAATCAGAAACGAAGTTATTCGGAAAAGAACCGGAGTTACCGACATAGCTTGCAGAGTAAGCAAGCTGAAGTGGCAGTGGGCTGGCCATGTTTGTCGGAGGAGCGATGGTCTGTGGAGCAGACGAGTCCTGGAGTGGCGACCGCGTATCGGCAAGCGTAGAGTGGGACGCCCCCAGCTAGGTTGACCGACGACCTCAAAAAGGTGGCTGGGACAGACTGGATGTGGAAGGCGGAGGACACGGTGTTGTGGCGCAGTTTGGGAAAGGCCTATGTCCAGCAGTGGACTACGATAGGCTGAGTTGATGAAAGGCAAGCGCATATTACAGCCGCGTCGTACCACAGTCTGCCCATAGTGAGCATCCTAACTTCCTAACTTCCTAACTAATATTATAAATGCGAAAGTAAGTTTGTTTGTTTGTTTGTTACCTTTTCACGCCTAAACTACTGAACCGCTGATCCCGAAAATTTTGCATATACGTTGTCAGGTGTACAGAAACGGACATAGGGTACCATTCATCCCGAAACAAAGTACTGTTCCTGAGGAAAACAACAATAACGTTCTTATGATAATAGATGGCGCCACGTGTCTTTCGAATCATGATTGAATTATATTATTGTAGAAACTTTAGAAGTATGTTAAGAGTTTATTTTTTATTTAAGTACTTAATACATTTTGTGAGTCTAGAGTGTGGATAGACCGGTTTTTCGTCGTCCTAACTATAATTCCCTGAACAACCGGAATTGATTGTCAAATTCAAAATTTACGCGAGCGAAGCCGCGGGCAAAAGCTAGTTGGTTCATACAAAATTTACAAAAATGATGTAGGAGGAATTTTGCAATGCGGTGCTGCTCGCTTTAATGTGCGTTCGTCTCTAGTGGTCCATGAGTTTTTGGAGGCGGACAAACGAGGTGTGATATTCTTTTATTAAAAAGGAAGGAACTTCCGACCAGACAGGTCTTGTATCTGGTCCTCAGCCCAAGGCTTGCTGCATCTGTCACTATCATCAATCGCGGCAATAAACTTCGCATGCGCGGATTCTGAAAATGTATTTTCTAATTTTGTAAGTAATCTAACTACTTTTGTGTTTTTCTTGCAGATACTGGAACGAATCTGCGAGACAGGCTTGCCCTGATGCTGATGAATCTGAGGGCATCACCCTGGAGAGTTTAGGTAATATACCAAGCACCAACAAAGCTCAACTTCAGCTATGTTGTCTCCGTCGCAGATAACTGTATTTTACTGGCAGGCAGCGCGAGAGAAAGATTGTTCTATTCTCGTCCAAATTAGAGTGCTTCAAAGATTTTTGGGCGCCTTTCAATGTCATTACATTGACGGGGGCGTTGTTGGTAAACATTTGTGAAATTGTGTCACAGAAATTGGGGCTATCGTTTTTGTGCTCACCAGTTGGCGCCACTGGCGAGTAAGGTCCTGTCAGTACTTTTATTTGATGTTTAAGTACCTATAAATTCATATTATGTTTATTTTATTACATTTTAAAACTTTAAATGAATATTTAGATTATAATGTTCCTTACATTGGCAAGCATGAGGCAGACAAATAGAATTCTTCCAATAAGTGTCCAATAAATTAGATTCTAACTTTTTATTTAAAATTTTAAGTCATAATTAATCAGGAATGGCACAACCATTACAACATTTATGAATCATTCGTTAAAATCCGTGATAAAAAATCCCGCAAACAGTGAACGTTCAGTACATTTGACATCTAGAGACCATACTCTACACTAGCGCCTCTAGCGGCGAACTCAAGCGCGATAGCACTCGGCATTGACAAAACAAGATGGCGGCGTTAGTTCCGATGTTGGCCACGCGCCAAATTAACCTTGTAGCGTGGTACGCATATATTGACGTGTTGTAACATCAACTTTATTTGACCGCTCATAAAGCAAGTAGTGCTTTATTCCGTGCTTGCTACTTTTCCGTATTTCATGAGCGAGTGAGACAAGACCAATATTTTCATGTCCGATGTCACAAACTCTAATCTCACACGATATCCAAATGAATGCATAAATAAAAACGCACTGTTGGGTTTTCAACGCTCAGTTTGGGGCCGGAAGTTGAAAATCCAACTGCGCGCTTTTATGTAGCCTAATGTTAGTGATAACGGACATCAGTTTTGTACAGTTCGTGTGTTTTGTACCTTGGATACTTCAAATATTATGTTAATTTGCTTCCAGGTGGAGTTTTCATAGCAACTCTATTCGGCCTAGGATTAGCAATGATAACACTTGCCTGGGAAGTTTTCTACTACAAACGCAAGGAAAAAAATAAAGTCCAAGCCTTCAACTCGAAGCCGGAAAAAGTCGCTTTCGAGTCGAAATCGACTTTAGAAACGAAAGTCGCCGAGTCGGTGGCGAAGTTGAGAAGACGTGGGAAAGCTGGGAAGAAGGGGGGTAATATTGCTAAGAATGTCACCTTTGGGGATAGTTTTAAGCCTGTGACTGAGAAGGGAGTTTCTTATATTAGCGTTTTTCCTAAAGATTATAGGCCTTAGGCCAGGGGTGGCCAACAGGTCGATCGCGACTGTTAGTCCAGTCGATCGTGGCAAGGCAAAAAATATAAATTCGTAGACCAGACTGCCCAACGTAATCACCTACTGCTGGACGCATCATCTTGTATAATTTCTAGAAGTATGTTATTGGTAGATCGCACAGGGTCTCGTTAGTGAACAAGAGATCTTGGGTCCAATCAAGTTGGACACCCCTGCCTTAGGCGATTCGATTTTATTAGTAGTTGTCATTAGATTACTTTAGTTAGTATTTGATTATTTTTATCCAACTTCGAAAATAAGGAGGTTACGCATTCGATGTTTACATGTGATAAAAATTTGATCTAATTCAAAGACATTAGCGTGTAAGAGAATCTAGAGGGCGTTTCAGTAATATAAAATTACTAACTTTTGCCCGCGTTGATGTCGGAAATTATCCCACGGGAACATACCAACGGGATAAAAAGTATCCTACATGTTCATCCAGGTTATAAACTATCTGTGTTCCAAATTCCATTCAAATCCGTTCAGTAGATTTTGTGTGAAAGAGTGACTAACATCCATCCATCCATCCTCACAAACTTTCACATTTATAATATTAGTAGGATAGGATGGATTCTTCACTTTTGGGATAGAGTTTTATTTTAAATAAAACTTGGAGTTACTATTTCTCTTCTTATCGATCGATTTTTCTTAGTTCACCTAAATAGAATTAATTAGGTAACTTTTGCACATTTTTTAAATTAGTAAATACTAGATTATCTCAGAAAATCGTTTATGATATACCTAAGTCATTAATTAATTTTGTAGTATCGTAAATTTAACGTTCAGGCTCAGAATGTTCCTTGGTTTCAAATAATCCCTTTCCCGAAATATCCCATTCCCATAATGTCTATTTCCCAGAATGTCCCTTTCCCGAAACGTCCATTTCCCAAAATGGCCCATTCCCAGTTTAAACGCGTAGCTGTCGTAGAAAAAGGACTTTTGAGAAAGAGTCAATTCGAGAAAGGTACATTTCGGGAAAAGGTCGTTCCGGGAAAGGAACTATTTGAAACCAAGGGACATTTTGGGAAAGGGACATTCTGAGCCAGAACGAAATTTAATTGTGTATTAGAATTTAGTCGAATAAAACAATTAAAAAAATATTAAAACTAGTTTTATTTACAAGATAACAGTAACAATAATATACCAAACTAATCATTCTTTTAATAACCATTTTCATAAAGAATTTATGAATTTCCATAAAAAGGTTCCCTGGATTATAATGACTGCTTTCCATATCAACATAATTTTTATAAACCATACATACATACATTGTAAACAAAAAGCCTGCGTACACGAGGTTTTTTATACATGCAACTTTGTAAAAATCACACAATAATCTCACGGAAAAAACGAGCAAAAACGACACTAGAGCTGCGTACTGTCGATTGCTCTATAAAACAGCGCTTTAAAAGGTGTATTTTTAGGGTTCCATACACAAAAAGCGCTAAAGCGGTCTTTGTTTTTACCCACAATAGGAAGCTATGTAAAATCTTCGCAGAATACTTTGTTACTATGTCCTCTATCATGGCAAATAATAATAATATAAATAACCCCACCTCCGTATCTTTACGTTGACGTCGTGGTGGGGCTTGCGTGCTTCTGAACTCTAGGTCTGTACCGGTAGAGTTTAATTTCCGAAACAGGTCTAGGGTGAGGAGCCAGACGAAGAAATACAGAAACCAGCAGGGCAGCATGTGGCGAGCTGTTGGGTAGTAGCAACCCAATGGACCCTATCTCCCGGAAGAAGTCTTGTTCCTGATTTCTGGCTTGCCTTTATTGGCTGGCTGGAGTGAATAATGACGAGGAACAGAGCTCCCACCTCTTTCTTGCCTTTATTGACCGGCTTGAGTGGAGATTCGCAAGAGCTAACGTGCTCGGAGGAAGGAAGTATTCAAGTAAGTGTTGGTAGGGATCTTGACCATCTTCCGGGCTTTGGGATTGTTCTGATAGCCTTGGAATACCTCTCCAATCCTCAAGCACCTCAGGACATGTTGCCCCCTTGTCGCTACGTCACTATGTGCTAGCGACCGTTTCCAGGGGCCCATTATTGAGAGTGCAAGTCACCCCCTGCCATTTTATCTATGTATTGTATATATAAAACATTGGTCAGGCAGGGGCCATAGCCCTTCCATAGTTCTTGATAACCAGTCCATCTTAGCCACTCAAACCCATAGTTCAATAATTATTTTTGTTTCCATATCCTATAATAGTCCTACACCAACCAGGCCCTGCAGTCTCGACATAGATAGCGACAAAAATCTGTCGCTAAGTCGAATCGATGTCAAATTTCTTTAATAGATTTTCAACCTTAGAGTTTGGAAATAAAGTTGAAAATCTATTAAAGGAATTTGACATCGATTAGACTTAACGACCGATTTTTGTCGCTATCTATGTCGAGACTGCTGGCCCAGGGGTTGTCCTTGTGTGCACTTGCACAGTGTATACCGGGATAATCGTTGGTTGGTGCCTTATTCCATTTAAAATTGTCTTGGAGCTTCTGCGAGTTGGCTTCGGCCCCTCGTACACCTTCCAAAGGTCCGGGACCCCATGGTCCCGAGATATGTTAAAGACATTTTAAAAATAATAATAAAAAACAAATTCCAAGGGAAACAAAAACCCTAAAAAGCGTATCAAAGTTCTTTATTACTTTATCGTAAGGTACAGTCGCTAGCACATCACATTACTGCAAACTGTCAGATTTTCTCATTCGATTTTGAACTTAACCTTCAACATTTTAAGGTTTAAAATCGTTTGGAGAAATTTGACAGTTTCGTGTAGCTTGACCTGCTGGCGACTGTACCTTTAGTGTGCGTGTTCGACTCACAATTGGCCGTTTTTTCTTCGCCAACAACTTGCTTTAATAGAATATCCCTTTTCAACGGACATTCGTGAAAATCTGTTACTTGTTTAAAAAAAATCGTCCACACAGGCCCAAAAACAACCCAAGTTTCTACCAGAATGTTCTAGCAGTCGGCTTCTCAACTAAACTAGTATTGGTATCCAACATTTTCTTTCCGAACTGCACGGTGAAATGGTCCAAGTTTAGATACTGTCCGTCGTCTATCTCTTTAATGAGTTTCCTCACACGATCTCTTGTTCTTTCGACGAAGCACGCCGCGAGTTTCATATCAGTGTCTGCGTTTCGGAGGCCGATGCAGTAAGATCTGTGACAGGAAGTTTTTATTATTATTACACATACATATATACATAAACTCACGCCTTCTTCCCATGGGGGTAGGCAGAAACTACAGAACGCCACCTGCTACGATCCTTACATACTCTATTTGCCTCGTTTACGTTCATACATCTGGTCATACACGCACGCCGGTTGCGAGTACTACGCACCTGACCTTTCTGAAGAACATCACCAATAAGGTCACTATATGTCCTCCTAGGGTGATCCCTTCCGGCGTTTCCACTCACTATCAATATTGCTATCTTATGATCAGAGATCGGATATTCGGATGCATATTTACCTAAAGTAAATTTTTCGCTATGAAAGGTTGGAAGCGGCGGCATCTAAAAGCTTTTTTTTTGTAAAAAATAATCCCGGTATGCCAGGACCACCGGCAATGCATAACTAGTCGGGTGTATAGTATGGAAGCGAATTAAAAAAAAGACTACAATTTAAAAGCTCACCAAAATAATTTTTAGACCCTAAGACTAAGTACCAAGTAAAATATGTTAACTTCAAATAAAATAAACCCACTCTATACCGAGGTGCCTAAAGAACAACGTTTTAAGTTCCAAAATAATTATACACTCATCAGAATAATTGTACGTGTTGTATTTATATTCTTTTTGCCTACCAAAATGGATAAATGCTCACCAAATCTTGTTTAACTTGCTCACCAAAAATAAGTTTGCTTCAAAATGCAAGTGTAGGATAGGATGCAAGAGCACACAAAGTCCATTCAATTACATTAGAACATAAAATTGATATAAAAATCACACATAAAATAATACTCAAACATTCATTCATTCATTAAATAAAATTAAAATACACACATGTCATTCAAAATAAATAACTTAATAACAAAAGGTTTGCTCTCTATTACATGGCATTTATACATAAATGTAAATGGGGTGAAACAAACGACAAAAGATTCAGTTGTTTTTATAAAAATAAAGTATGACACAATACCTTGAAGCTCTCGCTAAGACGGCAGTCATCACCATTATTTCTGTCGCTGCCTCAGCCAGTCTGTTTAACTCGCTGTTGAAGAAAAATACTTGTTTAAACTAACTAGAAGATAATAGCACTTTGTTTGACATAATCACCACTTCACCAAACAATCACCATCTCACCAAAATCATCACAATTTCACCAAATGTAACCATAACACATAACTAGAGATCGGATATTTGGATGCATATTTCATCAACATCATCAGCCTATATTCGTCCACTGCTGGACCATATGGTAGGTCCACTGCTGGATGCATATTTACCGAAAGATAATTTTTAGCTCTGACAGTATGGAAATGGATTCTTAAAATATGTTTTAAGTAAAAAATCCCGTGATGTAAGGAACACCGGTAATGCATCACTAGTCGTATAGAATGGCAAGGACTTAAAAAAGAAAAAAAAACCCCGGGCTTCTTGGATTGCATAACTATTCAGATGCATATTTATTTAAAATTAATGTTTAACCCCCGATGCAAATATGTGTATGTAGGGTGTAAGAGGCGGGGTGCTGTGTGTTGGTTAAAGTTAAGATTTTTTTTTGATACAAAAGCGCATTCCATAGAAGCCAACATCTCAACTTTAGGTGAATTTGCATCCGAATATCCGATCTCTGCACATAACCTAATTATACTCCTCACTTTTTCCACTATTACCCACATCGCCAAAATAATAACCACTTCACCAAAACAAATAACCACTACACCAAAAAAATTGCCAGATAACCAAACTTACGTGTATGCTTGCGCCACTTTAACCCCATGCCTTCCCATGAGGGTCTCGCATGCGAATCTCATACGTAGCACGCAGTACTCTAGCTGTTCTGAAGGCTGTTTTAAAGATGGGTGGAGGTGTTCTGATAAGTGGAGTGTCAATTTTGGGTCATCTTTTTCCTGCAAATTAAGAAAGAGTCACTGCTTGTGGTGGCGTCGGGGGTCGGGTTGCCTCCTTCCCTCAAATACGGCGAGGGGGCAATGGCTGATCTTTGTGTTATGCTCGAGAACGGGTGTTGCTTGTGGTGACAGGTCTTGCTGACCATGGTTTTTGTTATTGTTATTAATATTTAACTGTTTATTTATTTTACTTCGAAGGTCCTTTTTTTTTTTTGGTAAATTATCATATAACGTCTCCCGCTCTGGGCGAAGCGGGGAGGGCGTGTCAGACTCTTACTGACTAAAACCCACCCGTATTCCTTCAGTTGCCTGTGCGCCAGGGCCACGGTAACTTTTTCGAAGAATCCGTGACCCCGGCAGGCATCGGCCCTATCGGACCCCGTCAATTATGCTGACATCTTTTTGAGGCGCGCGTGGAACATGAAGCGTCGTCGACCCGGGCCTGGTCCTTACCGGACGGCGAGCTGTCCATTGCTCGCCGTCCGCAAGCCCGCGCCTACGGTGGCCGGGAGTCGACAATCGACTATCGACGCCCAGGATTTACTTTGTAAAATAATATATTATTTTAATTATTGTGAATGTGAAGATTATGTGGGTCATTGTCTTTTTTCCTTCTCTATTAGTTTTAATCATGGTCTAGCAGTTTGTCTCTTTGCCTACAAAAATGTCCTTTCTTTGGTATTGTTTATTGTATCGTTGAGCTTCTTAAGTTTTGAGTTGAGCTGCACGATACTGACAAATGCGTGCACTGACTGGACAGGTCCACTCAATCTGTGTGGTTCTTTCCTCAAAAGACCAATTCAGACACCAATCTACATGGTATTCACATGATCTGACCAAGATTATGTCTGGACTTTAAAAGAGACTGTGACCTCTGAGTTTGTTTCGGCCTTTCTTCTCAGAGTAGTCAGATAGGAAACGCCGACCTCATCTAGTTTAAAACATATGATTGATGTGTAAAAGTGTTTGTACAAACCTACTTACAGAAATAAAGTTATTTATCATTTATCAATATTAATAATGACTGCCCTCGTTGGCCTAGTGGTTGCAAGCGGTACTACTGAGTATGAGGTCTCGGATTCGATTCCCGGGTTAGGCAAAGTGGGGTTGCGACAGTCGTTGAGAGGATCCGGCAATTGGGACTCGAAGTGGCCTTGCACAAGTCCGAGGCCATGTGTTTTCATGGTCCTCGGAACGCGCCACTGTCGGGTTCCCAAATAACGGTACGAGGGGTTCACATCGGCGTCGAGTCGACGATGAGTACCTGGGACTCGTCCTCGACAGCCGGTGGAACTTCGTCGAGCATTTCCGACGTTTGGCTCCCAGACTGCAGCGGGCCGGGGCTGCTTTGAAGCGGCTCTTGCCCAACCTGGGGGGGCCAAACGCCTCCTGCCGGAGGCTCTACGCGGGGGTCGTGCGGTCCATGGCCCTTTACGGGGCACCGGTGTGGGCGCGTTCATTGAGGCTCCGGCCAGCCCGCCGGTTGAACGCGTCCCAAAGGGTCATGGCCATCCGGATGGTACGGGGATACCGCACGGTCTCCTGCGAGGCGGCGAGCCTCCTTGCCGGATTGCCGCCGTGGGATCTGGAGGCAAAGGTCCTCGCGCACGTTTGGGAGTGGCGCGAGGAGGCGAAACGCCGGGGCGTAACTCCGCTGCCGCGAGAAATCACGGCACAGCGGACAGAGCTCCGGCGGGATCTCATGGCGGCATGGAGAGTGCGACTGTCGCAACCCAGCGCAGGGCACGCCACAATTGCGGCGGTAAGACCCCTCTTTGAGGAGTGGCTTGAGAGGCGCCACGGCGTCCTCACCTTCCGCCTGACGCAGGTCCTCACCGGACATGGCTGTTTCGGGAGGTTCCTGTTTCGTATAAGGCGGGAGGAAACGCCCGGGTGTTATCATTGCGTGGATCGACCGGAGGACACGGTGGAGCATACGGTGGAGGTCTGCCCGGCTTGGGTGGAGCACCGCCGTGTCCTCGTGGCGGCGATCGGCGGCGGCGACATCTCGCGTCCGGCCCTGGTTCAGGCCATGGTACGGAGCGAGAGGGAATGGGAAGCCGTCACCTCCTTCTGCGAAGCAGTAATGCTCGCGAAGGAGGAGGCGGAGCGCGAAAGGGAGAGGCAATCTCTGCGCCCTCTCGCCCCTAGCCGCCGCAGGAGGAGGAGACACCCTGGGCGTCGGGAGTCGATTGCCGACTCCCGGCCACCGTAGGCGCGGGCTTGCGGACGGCGAGCAATGGGCAGCTCGCCGTCCGGTAAGGACCAGGCCCGGGTCGACGGCGCGTCGTGTTCCACGCGCGCCTCAAAGAGATGTCAGCAAAATTGACGGGGTCCGATAGGACCGATGCCTGCCGGGGCTGCGGATTGTTCGAAAGAGTTACCGTGGCCCTGGCGCACAGGCAACTGAAGGAACACGGGTGGGTTTTAGTCAGTAAGAGTCTGACACGCCCTTCCGCTCCGCCCAGAGCGGGAGAGGTCATTTGATGATTTCCCACCCAAAAAAAAAAAAAAAAGGGTTAGGCAAAGTGTTATTGGGTTTTTCCATCAGGAATTTCTCAATAGCAGCCCGGAGTTTAGATTTGAGCCCGGTTGATGATGATGTTACCTTTTCACGCCTAAACCACTGAACAGATCATCCTGAAATTTTGCATATACGTTGTCAGGTGTACAGAAACGGACATAGGGTACCTTTCCTCCCGAAAAGAAGTACTGTTCCCGAGGAAAACAACAATAACGTTCTTATGATGATAGATGGCGCCACGTGTCTTCCGATCATAATTGAATTATAACCCGAATTGATAGTCAAAGTCTAAATTAACGCGAGCGAAGCCGCGGGCAAAAGCTAGTAGCTTCATATTTCTGACTGGCAGACTCCCAGACAGTTCAAAAGTGCTTGTAAATGATTTAATTAAAATAAATGCTTTGAGTTTGAGTTTGAGAATTGCAGCACACCGCGTTTTGTCCTAGAGAACCAATGAAATACAAACTTACCTGATGTCTGTTAGCCAGGACCTTCTTGAAGATGAATGCGGGATGCATCAGCGGATTTCTTATTTGTTTTACTTCATCGGCCATCACTTTGCCAGCGTGGTGAATGCCGTTTAGAGCTGAAAATATAAATTGTATTTGAGACATTCGAGTAAGGCTATGGCGACTTTCGTCCAGCTGTAGACAGAGAGGCTAAGTCAAATGTGGATAGGAAGCCACGATACTTATTCCTAACTTAATTTATTCATTGTTTGTTCAGGAAAGTTTACATTTTTTATTAAAAACGGCAATAAAATACAGTTTACTCTTTCATTACTCCCCGCGCTAACATTGATCCGGCTCGAAGGACCAACGTTAGCGCGGGGAGCAATGAAAGAGTGAACTGTATTTTAGGGGCAATGGTTTATTGCCGCTCTTAATAACAGATGTAATTTTTCCCGGACAAACACTGAATAAATTAAGTTTAGAGTAAGTATCGTTTGTCGCGGTGGAGTCCGAAGAAGCGAGTGGTCACACGGGTTGAGCCGTGTGACCACTCGCACTCGCTTGCCGATGATGTGTTGGTTACGCCGCCTGCTCATGCAGACCGCGCGCAAGGTGTTGGGGTCGATTCCCAACAGCTTACTCCTCATAGAGAAAGGGCTTGAGTCCCCACAGTGAGAAAGAAAGAAAAGAAAGAAAAAGTATTTATTGAGACTCGCGCAGGATTATCACAAACTAAACTAAACACACTCATAAAAAAAAAGTAAAATGAAAATAACAACAGGAAGTCCTGTACGAGGCCAAAAGGCCCCTATCTCAGCATGATGCTGCGACATTAAAAAAATAAGTGTCGCAGCGCTGCCGCTGGTATTCTGATAGGGCCCGCTGCTGTGATGTCACGGACAGATACAGAAATAAATAAAAAGTGAGAATATTATAGTCTGACTAGCTGCCCGCCCCGGCTTCGCACGGGTTGCGGTACTTATCTACGGCGTACCCTACCTACCTACCCTACCTACCTACCCTACCTACCTACCTACCCTACCTACCTACCTACCCTACCTACCTACCTACCCTACCTACCCTACCTACCCTACCTACCTACCCTACCTACCTACCCTACCTACCCTACCTACCTACCCTACCTACCTACCTACCCTACCTACCTACCCTACCTACCTACTCTACCTACCTACCCTACCTACCTACCTACCTACCCTACCTACCTACCTACCCTACCCTACCTACCTACCTACCTCCCTAACTCCCTACCCTACCTACCAAAAAAAAAAAAAAAAAAATTGATGTTGGCCGATTCTCATAGATACCGGATAAGCACAAAAAATTTCATCAAAATCGGTTAAGCCGTTTCGGAGGAGTATGGCAACGAAAACTGTGACACGAGAATTTTATATATTAGATTATGTAGGTCTAAGAAACCTTTAGAAGAGGCTTGGTCTTACCCTTGGGGATAAGAGGCCTTTGTCCTGCAGAGGAACAATAAGAGACTGGTATAATTTATGTTGGAGGTATTAGTGTAATCAATATAACTGTATTTTAGCATGTAATTTTACCCCTACACTGAGTGAAAAATGAACCTGCTTCGTTCAGGGGATAATGTAATTTTTTTTATATACTTCTTTGACATAATCTTCTCATTATTTGACATTATGTACCTAAAATTCTAATTTCAACTCTTTACTAATGGCTTTTGTAGATAGGATATTAATTAAGATTTGTTACAGTTGTAATGGCAATTATGTCATTTGGTTTTTTTAATTATTTTATTAATCTTAATTTTTTTGTGAATGTGAGAATGTTGTAGGTCTAAATTGTAGACTGTAGATTTCTAGACCATTTTCTATTTTGTTAAGTACCTGGTACTTGTTGACAGGCCTACACTGTCCTCCCATACCTATTAACACTGTAATTTGAAAAGATTGTAAAAGCCAATCATTTTTAAAGGAGTAGCCGTGGAGTTTCTTGTCGACTCTTCTCCATAGGAAACAACCAATTGGAACCGTGCACCTAGCTTCAGACGTTTCATAAGTGCCCATGTTGGTTTATGTAAAATAAAATATTTAGATTTTTGTTTTGAAAAATGACAATAAGCTCGAATTCACTCATAAAAAAGGTCGGTGTTCTGTTGTACTTACCTATAAACATATTAACACTATCCAAACTCTCTCCCCTCGTGGCCAAGTGTCTCATATCGTCTAACAAACGCTTGCATTCCTCTTCTTTGTCCAGCGCCGGGATTGATAGTAGCTGAAGCATTGTTGTGAGCCCGTGGTTGGTGATGAAGTTTCTATAAGAGGCAATGAATGTCTGTATTAAACGTAGGTCTAATAATGAATACCACCACTGAAAATCAGCGCACTGCTGTGGGTCCTCCATAGCACAGCTTCTAGTTTAGCTAAAATTCTAGTCAAACACTCTACTTCTAACTCTTACCTGCACATAGCCACCTCCAGTTCAGCATCAGGGTCCACATATCCGTCCAACAAGCCAGCAGTGAAGTACTCCGCGCTCTCACACGCGTATATGTCTATAATCGCGTTACCTACTGTTGCTTGTATTGTTGACAACTCTGCTAGCGGTTTTCCTGAGAAAAAAAAAACGGTTGTTTCAAAGTTTGGGAGAACAAGTATTACAGAGCTTCGCCTCCCCTCCATGGGCGTCGGGAGCGGGGTGCCAGACAAAAGAAAGAAAATACGTTTATTTGCGGTAAACATGACGCAAAGAAAAAACATACAAATACAAAAAAATAACGAGTTGGGGGAAAATGGTCGTCATGTCCACGCAAAACGGCAATCGCTCAGCATAATGCTACGACCCTATGCGAGACAGAGTCTCAGTGCTGGTTTTCAGCGACAGCCGGCGTTGACGTGATGACGTCAACCAGTGCAGCGTACAAAAATTAAAAATAAACAAAAAAAGAGGGAGGGTGCACTTGCACCTCCCTGGTTTTAAAATAAAATATAGGTATAAAAACATTCAGAACTAAAAAAATATCCGAAAACGCCTAATACAAGAACAGAAAACTTAAGCTATTCGAGGCGAGATCCTTAAATTTTCAAGTTCGCGAACTCTCAATTCTAAAGCTTTTGTGCATTAGTCAAGAAAGTACCGAACTCCTATTTCTGAAAATCGAATCGACCCTAGGCGGAGTGCTAACATTATCAAGCTTGCTTCGCTCGCTCTTGCATCCTACTCTATCTTAATACTTAAGCTTATTTATATAAATCGACACAGTTAGACCTCTTTATGTATGCATGGACAAAATAAAACCCATTCGAGGCTATTATAGAAGCAAAAATTATCGAGCTCGCTTTGCTCGCTCTTGCATCCTACATTCTCGTAATTGTTAAGCTTTTCTGCATAAGTCGACCATACGTCAGTGGAGGTGAGGATTGAGGGATCAGCTTTAATAATAACTATCTTATAATTGCGTCCATTTCTTTTTTACAAGACGTGTCAAGACTTTTACTAAAATATCATGTTGAAAAAGAACGTTTTTAATTATTTTATTCGGTTATATTTACAAAAATATTTATCTTTGTTGTGTGGACTGAGGGACCACAGTTTAGTTGTATTTTTTTTTATCTTTAATGCTTTGAGGTCTGTTATTTAGTAAATATTCTGACAAATTCTTTACTAAATATCTGTATTCACAAAACCTGTATTTTTAAAGTACCTTCCGAGGTCTGGCAGATGGTCAGTGGGAACCCACACTTTTTTAGCTGTACTTTTTAACATATTTGTTTACAAATTCCCAGATTGGTTCTACGATTGTTTTAAGTCTACTACTAAATCCTGGGATTTTTATTTTGCGAATTCCCGGTGTGGTCCCTCAGTTCACACGCACATGACAAAGTTACTCGACGTATGAATGGACAAACGATAACCTAACATATCCGAGGTGAAGTGCAAAAAATATCGAGCTCGATTCGTTGACGTGAAGATGCACCCCCTGAAAATATACTTGCCGTCACCCATGCTCCCTTCGCCTCTCATGCACGAGATTGTGGGTTCAAATCCGGGCAAGTACCAATGTGACATTTTCAATTCATGTGTACTTTCTGATTTTATCTTGGATATAACTGACAACAGTGAAGGAGAAACATTGTTAGGAAACCTGGACTGTTAATATAAGTCAAAAATCGCCAACCTGTCTTGAACAAGCATGGTGATCAATGCTCGTGCCTTCTTTGTATGAGAAGAGGTCTTTGCCCAGCAGTGGGACAATAATAGGCTGGTATTATAATCATAAACGCCATCTCACTAAAATAATTATTAAATTTGTCTCAAATGTTTTGCCTAATCTCTTCAAAGTGTTCGGCATGATAACCACGTCGCCAAATAAATTTTAACCACTTCGTACAACTTACCAGCAAAAGCCCTAGGTCTCGTGTACTCCACAACGCTACGGATGGCCGTGGTCAGTCGACAACGGGACAGTACAGCCGCATACAATCGTGAGAGGCCGAGAATGTGGGCTAAATTCGCTTCGGAGATCATGTCTAGTGGGGTGGCTGTAAAGAAAGAATTTGTCAATAATACAGAGTAAATTTTTCAAGTGTAAAAAACAGTACCATTAAAGGAGATGCTTCAAAATGGGCCAGCGGGGTACTTACGTAACACACTAACAGTAGGAATGGGTTTCATTTTGGCAGTTAAACAACATTCATTGAGTTTTTTCCGTTGTTGAGCAGACAAATTGTTCGAACATATGAAGCAATGGATTAACAATAGGCTTCAAAACGATTCAGATTGTGATAGAAAATGTGTTACGTAATTAGGGTGCTGGTCTATGTACACTACCTCGAAATAAGGAGAAAAATCCGTAGAATTGTGGAAAAATACAGATAGTTCATTTAAATGTATACTGTTGTGGTAGTTAATTGATAATGATCATTCATTTTTATCGACTTTAGTTACTCTGTACTTAAAAACATTGACTGTAAACCATAGATCAACCATTGATCACAGAAAGAGAACTGTCAGCTGTCACAACAGTGTCAATAAACATGTCAAACGTCATTAATCAATCAAAATGATAGCTTACCGCCATGACGGGTTTTTGTTGTGTGTTGCAATTTCAATTGTAATTTCTTGTGGTTTACAAGCAAACAAAGCCATTTTAAAGTAATTGGACAGTTGAGAACTGTTTTAAATGTGTTTCCCTATTTTTCAGTATAGTGTACAAGAACCTGGTCCACGCTCCATACATTTTGGAACATTTCCTTTGGCAATCGGTAGAGATGCCAACTTGAAAAAACTTTAAAATCAAAAGTGATTTATTCAAACTAGGCTGATAATCAGCCCTTTTTGAACGACAAAATTACATAAGACAGTCCCCTAAAACGGCCGCCCTTCACCACTTCCTAGTGCTTTAGCTGAGAAGAAGTGGCGCAACAAACTCCCCAGAAGTGTTGCAGGTTTTTAGTGTTGAAAAAAAAAGGAAGAAAAATATTTTATTTGGGACAGGCACAGGCAAAGAGTCAAAATTAAAAAAAAAGGAGCATTTAAAACTAACAAATAAGTAATTACTAATTAATAAAAGAGGAGACTAACGTATAAATAGAAAATAAATTTAATTTTGTTGTAACGTATTTTTAGACAAGAAAGTGTCAACTAGGGGCCTTTTGGCCTCTTACTGTTGTTATTTTCATTTTAGTTTTATTTTATTATTTTTATGAGAGTGTTTAGTTTAGTTTCTGATAATCCTGTGCGAGTCTCAATAAATACTTTTTCTTTCTTTTCTAACTATAAGACCTCGTAAAAAGATAGGTAACTACCTTTTTACGATTTGTTTAGCTTTATTTAACTACCTAAACCTTTATAGTGTAAGTAGTTTTATAAGTTACTAGCTTCTGCCCGCGGCTTCACCCGCGTGGATGTCGGAAATTATCCCACGGGAACGTGCTACCGGGATAAATTGTCCCACGGGAACGTGCTACCGGGATAAATTATCCCACGGGAACGTGCTACCGGGATAAATTATCCCACGGGAACGTGCTACCGGGGTAAATTATCCCACGGGAACGTGCTACCGGGATAAATTGTCCCACGGGAACGTGCTACCGGGATAAATTATCCCACGGGAGCGTGCTACCGGGATAAATTATCCCACGGGAGCGTGCTACCGGGATAAATTATCCCACGGGAGCGTGCTACCGGGATAAATTGTCCCACGGGAACGTGCTACCGGGATAAATTGTCCCACGGGAACGTGCTACCGGGATAAATTATCCCACGGGAACGTGCTACCGGGATAAATTATCCCACGGGAGCGTGCTACCGGATAAATTATCCCACGGGAGCGTGCTACCGGGATAAATTATCCCACGGGAGCGTGCTACCGGGATAAATTATCCCACGGGAGCGTGCTACCGGGATAAATTATCCCTCGGGAACGTGCCACCGGGAAGAATTATCCCACGGGAACGTGCTGCCGGGATAAATTGTCCCACGGGAGCGTGCTACCGGGATAAATTGTCCCACGGGAGCGTGCTACCGGGATAAATTGTCCCACGGGAACGTGCTACCGGGATAAATTATCCCATGGGAACGTGCTACCGGGGTAAATTATCCCACGGGAACGTGCTACCGAGATAAATTATCCTATTATCCAATTCCATTCAGCCGTTAAAGCGTGAATAGGTAAAGCACAGACAAACAGGACACAGGAAACAGAAACAGGTAACGACAGACGGACAGATAATAAATGCATATATAAAATATTTTTTTTTTTTATTGAACACGTTTTTTTTATTCTAAATGTCTAACTTTATAAGTAACTAGCTTCTGCCCCCGACTTCGCGTGGAATAGTGGGCTAACGCTAACTTTAACCCGCGACTTCGTTTACGTAGAGGGTGGAAATATTTTAAAATAATACGTACGTTAAGGAGCTGTTTTAGGTACCTACATCACGCTTTTATCAGTACATGGAGAAATAATTTCTTAAAATATTTCTGGGGAGTTTATGAATTTTTACTGGGGCTTTGCAGTAACGCGGGGCCATAATATGTGCATTTGCACATATTATGCAAAAAAAAAAAAAAAAAAAATTGTTCTAGAATTTGTATTGGGTAACCCGGTAAATTTTCTTGGATTTCCAAGAAAATTTACCGGGTTACCCAATACAAATTCTAGAACAATTTTTTTTTAAGGTTTTAGAAATTTAACTGGGTTACCGATTCAATTTTTACTGGGGTACTGAACGTCATTTTTGGTATCTCGCAGAGGTAACTGGGGCCACCGCCCTTCCCCGTCATGACCACCCGCCGCACCATTATTTTGCTGCGATGTTATTTTAATACTGCGATATCTCCTAAGATATTCATTGAAATCAAATGATGTAAAGGGCAATTTTGTTTTAAATTAAATACTTGTGATGAATAACGTATTTATTTGGATAAGGATTAATATCATATTTATAAAAACACCTTCGCAAATAATGCATTATTTTAGAAAAGATTTGGTTAGAATAAAAAAGTTCATAGTGAGCCAACCTTAAAAGATAGACATAAGCTGTCGCAGACTTTTTTTTAGGACTTTTAAAGGGGAACAATTCTGTAATACATGATTTTTGTGAAACTTTAACCGTTTACGCAGCGCACGCAGCGGAAGCTCTCAATAGGAAAAAAATAACCTACGATTTTGAAACATTGCTCATTGATGCTCCGTCCCTATTGGTCTTAGCGTGATGATATATAGCCTATAGCCTTCCTCAATAAATGAGCTATCTAACACTGAAAGAATTTTTCAAATCGGACCAGCAGTTCCTGAGATTAGCGCGTTCAAGCAAACAAACAAACTCTTCAGCTTTATTATTAGTATAGATATTATTAGTATAGATAAGTCATATACATATATATTTCCTTTATTAACTTTCCATATGTTTAAGATGAGTTATTATCATTAGTTACTTTAAGTACAATATTTAAAAATTATGTGTCCACTTTAATAAGCTTACTTGTTTGTAATACTGTTTAATCCGTCCCCACACACAAACCGTGAAAAGGTTTTGCGGGGCATTGTTCTTAAGTTTTTTACAAATTTTGTTATTGATAAGTAAATGAATAATAATATAATAATATTTTTTTTGGCTTCGCACAGGCCTCTTTAGGTCAAGTTCATTGTTTTTACAATGAACCTGACCTAAAGAGGCCTGTGCGAGGCCAAAAAGGCTCCTACCTCAGCATAATGCTGCGATATAGCAGTGCAGCAATGTTGCATTGTTTATTGAATATTTATACCATATTATAATTGGTAATACAAATGTAACTGTTGCTCTTTCTGTAAAATCATTATTGTAATAACAAAAATTGGATAGTGGTAATGATTACAGTAAGTAAGTAACGTTGCCGAGTTTGACAGTAATGTTTAAATGTAGATGTTCTAGAAAGAAATTGAAATAAGACAGCAACTTACCAGGAGTCTTCGTGAATGTGACAAAGGTACCATTAGAACTGACTCCGGCAGCATCAGGATGTACGAGGAATGCCTTCAACCGAGATGCTTCAATGGTGGACAGCACTAGGATGTAGCCAGTAGAGTAGCGGCAGACTTTCTCACCGGTGATGTGCCATATTCCTGGAAAGTATTGATATGAGATAAAATACAGGTTGACCAAACGTAATGGGTAGGTAGCTTACCTGATTTTCAACAACTAATTTGAATAATTTAAAAAGAAAACCTTTACCGAAAACAATTTTTTTTATGAATTTTACCACTTTCTCTACCAGAATTCAGTTTTTTTTTATGCTGTTGCTGCAAATCTATAACATTTTTAGGTATGATTCTTGTTAAACATTTCTGAATAGCTTACTAATATTATACGATAAAAAAAATATTAAATAAAATTTATATGAAAATATATTTATTATTATTATTTTTATTTATATGAAAAAAAACTAGAATTGATAAGGTTTTTTTTTATGATGAAAAAAGTAATATCTTGGTGAATGTAACGGTTTTTTTTAAACTATTCAAATGATGTAATTATTGGATATCAGGTGAGCTACCTTCCCATTATGTTTCATCCATTATTTACTGGACATTATTATTAATATTAATTAGTATTTATTATAATATTCAGCAAGGGCAAATCTACCTTTCTGGTAACTCCGGATAAATAAATTCTAGAAATTAATAATAATTCTTTACATGTTTATAGCTTTTATATTTTGCTTAAGTATTAGTTTTCATTGTATTTGTTGGAAAATTGGCGGATGCTAGCTCTGACTTACGGCAAAAAATTTAATGTAATGTTCTGTGTCTCGTATCGTAATGTTAATTACGTAAGTGTGTCATTCGGCTACTGTACACACTTTCGTGCAATTTTTGTGAATTACGTTTTGGATTTTAATATACATAGTTTATTTTTATGATCTCATTTTATAAAATCGTAAAGTCACTTATAAGAACTCTTCGAAAATGCAGAGGAGCAGAAATATTTTTGAATCGGCGAGCAATGGGCAGGTCGCCGTCCGGTAAGGACCAGGCCCGGGTCCACGGCGCGTCGTGTTCCACACGCGCCTCAAAGAGATGTCAGCACAATTGACGGGGTCCGATAGGACCGATGCCTGCCGGGGCTGCGGATTGTTCGAAAGAGTTACTGTGGCCCTGGCGCACAGGCAACTGAAGGAACACGGGTGGGTTTTAGTCAGTAAGAGTCTGACACGCCCTTCCGCTCCGCCCAGAGCGGGAGAGGTCAAAAAAAAGGCAAGGCAATAGTGAATTCAGTGTATTGTTCAACAACAACGAATGCTATGAATTATTCAAAATGTTGTAAAAGCAAAAAGCAATTCTAACCAGATAATATTGGTTTATTAAGTAAATTATGTTTTAGTCACAAAGGCCTACAACATTACTGTATCAAAGTAAAATTTCAAATACGTCTAATAATTTAATTATAGTTTGTCTAAATACCTATAAATAATTTTAGTAAAAATGGTACTGAAAAAAATTGTCTGAAAGTGTACCTGCGCTATCTTGCCCCCACTACACTGCCACGCTAACGAAGAAAACAATAACTCAATTTTGGAAGATTTTGAGTTATATACATATTCAGAATCAGCAAATCGAAATCTATTAACTAACTTTATATGAATCCTGCAGGAACTCGGGTTTTTCAGTAAGCAAGAATGCAATAACTTATATTTCACTATGAAAGTTCAAAACATTGAGCGCGTTTTCCTCGGAAGCGTCAAAATCGAGTTACTTTATTCTTCGTTAGCGCGGCAGTACAGTACTGCCCATCTATGCTCACGACTTGTGCCAGTCATTATGCTCAACAGCTAGGATAGAATGTATGTTCAGTCAGCAAGAGATAAGTATGCAGGGTCGCCGGATATCGTTGAAGTTTAGTAAGAAACCGATGAATGTTATCGAATGAAATTTAATTTGATAAATGACCAGTTTGTTTTCTATTAATTTAATTCGAAAACATTCATCGGTTTCTTACTAAACTTCAACTATAAGGTGAACGCACACTTATCACAATCCGAAGGAAGCGAAGGAGCCGAAAGAATCGAATTTTAGAATTACTCGTATGAAATGCTATGAAACCTCGCACACTTATCCGCGCCGAATCGGACGAATCGCCCGGCGCGGATAAGTGTGCGAGGTTTCATAGGATTTTATACAAGTAATTCTAAAATTCAATTCTTTCGGCTCTGATAAGTGTGCGTTCACCTATATCCAGCGACCCTGCACACTTCTCTTTTGCTGACTGTACCTATATAAATCTCTATATGCTGTACAAGGTATTAAGCTACATTTGGACTAACAGTTGTCAGAATGACAAGATCCTAAGACGACCCACTGACCGATCAGTTTCATGGTTTAGATGTGTTATTGTAACAGAAAATGATATCAATTTTATATGTGGCAGGTAAATATAATAACCAACAAACCTTGCCCATCCATATCAGCAGAAGTCCTAAAATCAGCCTGTGAGATCCTCTCAGCAATACGTTCCTTAATACCCAAAGAAATGGGTTTATCACCAGAAATTAAGTCATCAATGATCATAGAGTACTGCTCTTGAGCTAGACCAGTTTGCAGCGCTTGTAATCCTACCCAGTGGTCACTGATCTCTTGTCCAAGCTGGAAATCACCCGCTATAGCTTCTAGATACCTTAAACTTTCAGTAATATTAGACGCCAGACCACTTCGTGTCAGGCTAACTGGAGCCGCATACATTTTAGTGTTTTTTAATATGTTTTTTCGATCTTCTTCTGTTTTTTTCGGGTCAGTAAATACGTTAGTAATAGCGTCGATTCTTTTCTCCATAGATTCACTCTCCTCTTTGTTTAAAATCTCGGGGTAAGCGAGCATTTCTTGGTTGAAGATTGATGTAAAAACGTCTTTCATAAAAGGCTCGATTTTTGCTTTGCGGCGCTCGGTTCGTTCTAGAACGTTTAGGTCTTCGAAGTCGAACTTCTCTTCTTTGACTTGAGGCTGTGTTGCTGCGGAAATATCGTAATTTATTGCAGAAAAGCGAAATTTTCGGTAAAGATTTCTGCTGACATAACTATGGTGGATTGTACAGAGTTTACGCGCTATATTCATTTTGTAGCAGATTGATACGTTTACTGGTCTTTAAATTAAATGCTTGTTATCAGTTTTATTTAATTTAAATGCAAAACAGTTTCGTAATCTTACGAAAATAATATCATAAACTTTTTAGGTTATTTTGACACAAATATTCTCACAGAAGTGACAGTTGCGTTCCAGGTCACGGTATCACGTACCTACAAGATTATCAAGCATTGGTTGTAGACTTTGCCAGGTCAGACAAGTTGAATAATAAAACATAAATAGAAAAAAAAAAACTGTACAAATGGGGATAAAAACTACCACTTGCTCACTTCAGAGCAAGGAACGTATTTACTAAGAGGTCGCTGCAATCCAACGTCCAAGAATTTGACAGGCAGCTGTTACTATACATTTTTTGTAAACAATCGACTTCTTTTACGCATAATTAATTAATATTCCCCGTTGCGCAGCTGATGACTGCAAAAAAACGTGGATCCATGTATTTTCCAAAGATGTTAAACGACAAAAATTGTGAGAGAAAGCTCTCCGAAAAAAATTGGAACCCCGATATTTCGTCGAGACTATGTGCTAGGTATCCATTTTAAACCTCAAGACCTTTAAGGCAGAAATTCGTATACTTACAGATGATGCTCCCAAGAGAACTAAGTCCATTTTTATTACCTACAGGCACTTATGGTGTGATATTATGTAAATTATAGTAAAGGTGTGTGTGTTTATATTTTCATATTAGATAAGTACTAGAACTAACATCTCTGAAGTTTTTCAGTCAAGGAGATCATACTCGAGTTGGTTTTCAACTCCAATCAGGTCATTCCTGTCGTACGCCTCATGTCTTCACCAAAAAAAAAAAAAAACTTAAATTTAACAAACACAAGATAACTTATACATTAAAAAACGTTCATAATTTATTGTATTTTCCATTATAGCTGCTTTTTTCCAGTGGTAGATGCTTCCCTTTTGCTTAGCCCCTCGTTTAATAGTGCTACATTCCAAGTCTCATACATATTTATCTAGTTTTTGTTTAATTTGTGGTCAACACAAAAGTAAACATAAACAAAACAATGGCGATTTGTAGACTTTGAACTGTGCTGCCACCTATGACGAGCTTTCAGTATTTAACCAAAACAAAAGAAACTAATTTTGTTTTTGCTTTTTGTCAGAAAAATATATTTCACGATTAATTGAATTTATAGTATACAAGAGAGACCTCACAAGGCTTCGAAGTGCTGGAACACGCAAACTAAACGTGTTTCGTTTCACCAATTGTGCGCTTTTTTTTTTTTGGGTGGGTAATCATCAAATGCCTTCTCCCGCTCTGGGCGGAGCGGGAGGGCATGTCAGACTCTTACTGACCAAAACCCACCCGTTTTCCTTCAGTTGCCTGTGCGCCAGGGCCACGGTAACTCATTCGAACAATCCGCGACCTCGGCAGGCATCGGCCCCGTCAATGGTGCTGACATCTCTTTGAGGCGCGCGTGGAACACGACGCGCCGTCGACCCAGACCTGGTCCTAATCGGACGGCGAGCTACCTATTGCTAGCCTTCCGCAAGCCCGTGCCTACGGTGGCTGGGAATCGGCTATCGATTCCCGACGCGCAACGATTGAGGGAGCAACGATTGCCTCGCCCTCACGCGCTCCGCCTCCTCCTTCGCGAGCATTACTGCTTGGCAGAAAGAGGTGACGGCTTCCCATTCCCTCTCGCTCCGTACCGTGGCCTGGATCAGAGCCGTACGCGAGAGATCGCCGCCGCCGATCGCCCACTCGAGGACATGGCGGTGCTCCGCTCGAGCCGGGCAGACCTCCACCGTATGCTCCACCGTGTCCTCCGGGCGATCACGGCGCGCGGCGGTCATTTTGACCAATCAATCTGTCTAGCTTTTTCTCAAATGTAATACTACTTTACTACTATTGGGGTCGATTTCGAGTATAACTGGATGCAGCTGAATACAAGTATCTTACATGGAGCGACTGCCTATCTGACCTCCACAACCCATTTACTGGGTAAACAATACCCCTTGGTATACTGGTTGCTATACTTTTGGGCTTCTGACTACACGTAACGACTATCAAAGGTCTACAAATGACAGCAGGGACCAATGGGTTGACGTGCTTTCCAAAGGAGGGGTCTCGATGTAATGGATGGTCACCCATCTACGAACTGACCGCGGCAAGCGTAGCTTAACCTTCGATCGAGATGTGCGGCTATTAGCACTTAGTTACGAGCCCCTTCGCGATCAATTTGACCACAAACCAATAAATAGCGTACCGTACCGTCCTTAAAATTAATTTGTCATTAGAGGTCAAACTCATTATTTTAAAATGTCCATTTTAGCGGCAAGTATGAGAGTGTACTAATTAGATAAGAAGATTATGTTTCATCATTTTGGTATTACTTTAGTTAATACGCTTCTAAAATGAGTATGTAGGTATTTTGTAATTTTCTGAAAGAACCTACTTCTATCGCATTATACGCATGGAATTTTGCTAAATTCTGCTTTTTAATTGGCATTAAAGATAATTTTATTGGTCAAAACATGCGTGTACATGCAAATTAAGCATGCAGGATTTCACAATATTAAAAAAGGGCAATTAAAGGGCAATTCGTTCAATTTATAAATTAAGTCCCAGACACTCCTTCAGAGATAAATTTAGAGAGATTAATATTATTACTGTGCCTTCTCAGTATATTTATGAAAATCTTTTGTATGCACATAAAAATATTAATCTGTTTAAAAAATACAGTGATATCCACAATATACATACTAAGAACAAACACAAATTTCTAGTTCCTACAACCAGGCTCAAGAAAATAGGTGGCTTCTTTAGATGCCCATGTATACGTTTTTATAATAAACTTCCTAGCCACATTCAAGATCTAAGCTTTAATCAATTCAAATCTTTTATAAAGCGGAAACTATGCCAGAAAGCCTATTATACTGTGAAAGACTATATTGAGGACAAAAAGGCTTGGGATTGAGCTGCTCCAATAAATTAACGCAGTAAATGTTGATTTTAGTTTGCTAACTCTTTTAGACATGAATATTTACTATAAAAAGTATTATATTATTTTCATTATTGTGACTATGAGGACTATGTGGGTCATTGTTTCAGTTTTATTCTTGGTCTGGCAGTTTAAGTAGTTTATGCGGCATACCCAAATGTCCTTTCTTTGGCATTGTTCGTCGAATCGTTGAGCTCCTTAAGTTCTGAGTTGAGCTGCACGGTTACTGACCAATGCGTGCACTGACTGAACAGGTCCACTTAATCTGTGTGGTTCTTTCCTCAAAATACCATTTCAGACACCAATCTACGTGGTCTTCAAACATTATTACCGAATTAATATATTCACATTGACATTGATAAACTTTATATATACAACTAGCGATCCGCCCCGGCTTCGCCCGGGTAGCAAAGCATAATATAATATAGCCTATGTCACCCGGAGATAGTGTAGCTTCCCAACAGTGAAATAATTTTTGAAATGGGTTCAGTAGTTTCGGAGCCTATTCAATACAAACAAACAATCATATCTTTTCTCTTTATAATATATGAAAAAAAAAATGAAATGAATGTATTCGTTTCATATAGCTTATATGAAACGTTTGTATTTTTAACATAGCGCTATCTATTGAATACTTATTCAATCCAGTCAACAGATATCGCCATCTGTTAGAATCGTTTGGAGCTAACAGATAATTGTGACTGTCAAACAATAGACAAATAATTTGCAATAAAATAATATTGTGACTATAAATTGAGGTGTAAGCTATCCTATCTTTCAAGTTGGATCAAATTGCACACGGTGTGCAAATCAAATTTAAAATCGGTTCAGTAGTTTAGGAGTCAATCGCGGACAAACAACGTGACACGTAATTTTTATATATATATAAAGATTTGTCATTAGAGGTCAAACTCATTATTTTAAAAAGTCCGTTTTACCAGCAAGTATGAGAGTGTACTGTTTAGATAAGAAGATTATGTTTCATTTTGGTATTACTTTAGTTAATACGCTTCTAAAATGAGTATGTACTTAGGTATTTTGTGATTTTCCTGAAGAACCTACTTCTATCGCATCATCCGCATGGAATTTTGCTAAACTGTGCTTTTTAATTGGCATTAAAGATAAAGATTTATTTATTTTGTTCCAACTTACATCTATCATTACAGGGGTAACCTAATACGATAGTGTACTTATCTAAAGTCTCATCACCAAATTATAATCAATAAATTAATAATAAAAAAAAAATATAATAATATAGTAATCATTAAATTATTATTATAATTAAATTTTGTAACTTATTACAAATAATGCATTCTTTGTGAATTCACTCAGAGAACAACAGAATAGGTCCGAGTCACTAGCTATGAGGTTGAGAGTGCGGAGTGCGCGCGTCAGTGGCGCCTCACTTAAAAGATTGGTACTCGTGCGCGGCTCCGCCAGCAGCCGTGGCTGTCGTCGTCTCCACACATACCTGTCCGGAACACACAAACCTATGTGCCCTAAAATGTCCGCATTATGTAACTTCCCTCTAAGTAGGTACTATTAGATAATTTTATTTGTCAAAACATGCGTATACATGCAAATTAAGCATGCAGGATTTCACAATATTAATATTTGGTACGTACATGTTTCACCGGTAAGGCGTACAGATTTATAAATTATTATACAATATATATATATATTTTAATTTTATTTAAATAGTTATATCACAGATATACCGAGTTTTAGAAATCTTAATAACGATAAGTCTGAAGGCGTGTCCGCGACGGTAAGATTTGGTACAGCCGGGCGGCAAAATCGAATATGTGTAGATATACACACATACAGTGCCAGATTAAGCAAGCGTGGGGCCCGTAGCAAATTCTATACAGGGGCAAGGACCCCTTGATAGAAATTGCTACCCTCTCCATTAGCTATGGGTTCTTAAGTATAAAGTGGTAAAAAAAAAACACGTGTGGCACTCGGGGACTGCCGCGGTAAAGCTATTGCATAGCATTTTTTATCAACTTATGCAATTATAATTATTTATTTATGCAGTATTTTTTTTCTTTGATATTAATGCAAGTACAGTCGTACCATATACATACACGTTAAGCGAACGCTCGGCCGAGCTACATGGTAGGCGGAGTGGGGGGTGTTAGGTTTTATTTTCGTTACGGAATTTCTTGATTCGGTCGCGCGCTCAAAGCCCGCGATAAAAGCTATGCAATAGCTTAAAAACAATACTCAATACGTTTATTTGCCATCTATAGGTTACAATTTTGTTGGTGTTTAATAGTATAGTAAGTTAAGTTTCAATCAAAAAATTACGATCAGGTAAAGGTGGGTGGGTTTGGATACGTGGGGCCCCCTTTTGCGGCGCCCATAACAATTGCTACTCTTGCTACGTGGTTAATCCGGCATTGCATACATACATACATAAACTCACGCCTTCTTCCCAAGGGGGTAGGCAGAAACTACAGAACGCCACCTGCTACGATCCTTACCTACTCCTTTTGCCTCGTTTACGTTCATACATCTGGTCATACACGCACGATAGATATAATAAATAATATAATATGTGTACATATAATAAATAATAATAGTGTCGTGTCGGAAAAGTGTGAATAACCACATTCTTTTTTGCGATTGCGAAATCTTCAAATGACCTCTCCCGCTCTGGGCGGAGCGGAAGGCCGTGTCAGACTTTTACTGACTAAAACCCACCCGTGTTCCTTCAGTTGCCTGTGCGCCAGGGCCACGGTAACTCTTTCGAACAATCCGCGACCCCGGCAGGTCCGCGACCCTGGCAGGTCCGCGACCCCGGCAGGTTCACGACCCCGTCAGGTCCACGACCCCGGTATAGTGTGAAGCACCCTTACGATGTCATAACGTCTTCTACGGCGTAGTTACGATGTCATCACAATGCTACGAGTATCAGCTACGACGTAGCAAGCAGCTGGCTTCCAGTCTGCTACGGCGTAGCCTAGATGCCACCACATTTGCTACGGTGCCGACGAAGCCTTGTTGTTGTCACAACAACGCCGCGACGCGACGTAGTCAAGTTTTTGGGAGCGTTATATTAAATAAAAGAGTTAA
Source organism: Dryobotodes eremita (assembly GCA_917490735.1). Lineage (NCBI taxonomy): Eukaryota > Metazoa > Arthropoda > Insecta > Lepidoptera > Noctuidae > Dryobotodes > Dryobotodes eremita. The sequence goes on along the minus strand of OU823269.1, from coordinate 9,842,885 downwards.
AATACGTGTGAGCAGAAGCGGATGCTCTCATGTAATGTGTCAAAACGAATCCTATCGGTTACATTGTTGGACTTACTGCTACTTAGAATGCTAAATTAACATATAGAGGTATGAGGAACGGGGTGTTAAGTTCACTCACACCTCCATAGAAAAGGGAGGACCCTCCGACCATACGGGTGTTGTGTCTGGTGGGCAACTGCCCGACGATTGATGTCGGGATGTTGTATATATGCTAGTTGCGCGGTAAACTCTGCTTGCGCGATGCAGGATTTTGCGTGACGTCAGTGTGACGTGTAGCTTGCATGTGGCGATGTAGATACCGCTACAAACAAAATGCATGGAACCGTCTGGAAGGGCCACCCTGAACTGCAGTCATGCATTTTATGCTCTCACGGTGATTACTCGCTGCGGTTCAGGTTGCATAACTACGTACGAGTAGTAAATACGTCTTCACTGACATAAGCTACGAGGTAGCCAGATAGGCACACCATTAGTCGGATCTCACTACCACGCGCCGCGCTCCGGAGCGCGGGACATGCGCCCGTGATTTCTACATACAAATTCAAAAAAAACGCGTTACCGCGCGGGGCATTTGGCTTCGTTTCCCGCGCCCCGTCGCGTGGCGCGTTTTAGTGCGAGATTCGCCTTAGCTATGCAGTACAGTTATGAGCAAAATACTTTACAGTTACGCAAAATTTACTAGCGATTTTCTGGTGAAATAAAAATGTTAACTTTGAGAAAAGACTTATTTCATAATAGAATGGTTTCAATGTCACTCTGTTCGTAACACCAAAAATATCTATCAATAATTTGGGAGAAAATCGCTGTTGAATTGTGCGTTAGTGTAAGGTATTTACGGTCTTGACTCAGCCGCGTAGCTAGTCCTAAAGGGGCCCTGTATTCAAATATGTTGGGGGCCCTTTTTATCCGACTGCCGCCGAAACTGGCGATATTTTATGTTCACAAAATAATTAAAATAGCATCCAGAGTCAGGAGGTTAAACTGTTATTGCGCCCTTAATAAGAAAATGCAAGAGCGAGCGAAGCGAGGTAGAATATTGAGACATGCTGACCCGAATACGGCACGTTTTCATTGAAGAGCGAGCGATGCGAGCTCGGAAACTGGAGTATTCTGGACCGGGATTGGTAAAGTTTTCATTGTAACTTTTTTTAAGAGAATGCGAGCAAGCGAAGCAAGATAGAAAATTGGAGCATCCTGACTCGGATAGGTTAGGTTTTCAGTGCGATATGCCGCGCCTATAGCTTACAAGCTTTTACTAGATATTAATTTATTACGGACCTCTTAATAAGAATGAGGTCTTGGGTAATATTTTACGAATTATTACTACACACGTGGGGGCCCTTGTAGCTTGGGGGCCCCCTATCATTCATACGAGTGACACGGCGGTACCTACGCCCCTGTCGTGACTGTACCTCAGCTTCGTCGTAACCAAGATTTTTTCATAGATTATAAACTTAAACAGGGATGAAACCACAAGTTTAGCTGGTATTTGATCTTAAAGTATTATTCTAACTTATTTTCCTCAATCAACAATTGCTTTCGTACATTAAAATTCCTCCCTGTTTCAATATTGTCTCTCAAAACAACAAATTGAGTGTTTTCAAAAGTATTTTTGCTAAAAGGCAGTTCAATATTTGCCATCGAAGAATAATACATCCAGACAGTTTATACAGGCTGTAAAAAGACCCATCACATAGCCGTCAACTGCGCATTCTGTACATCAAACTAAGTAACATTGCACAAAAATAATTGCTGGGAAACGAATTTTATTTTTGGTGTGAAAAATCGCTTTTTTCAGAAGTGCGCAACGTAACGCACGCAAATCATTGTGCTTATGGGTGCATTCAACGGTACAGGGGTCGTGGGGGTACGAGTATTTACCGGCACTACTATGTAAGGGTTTTATTAACTGCTCCCAAATTACGAAGTTTACTTGAAAAAAAAAAAATGTTTTTTACTTTCTTCTTTGACATAATCTTCACATTATTTGACATTACATACTTCTAATTCTTATTTCAACTCTTTACTTATGGCTTTTGTAAACAGGATTTTAATTCAGATTTGTTACAGTTGTAATGGCAATCATGTCATTTGTTTTAAATAGGCTTTTATTTTATATAGATTCTTCTTCTATATTTTGTGAATGTGAGAACGTTGTAGGCCTAACTTGTAGACTGTAGATTAGTAGACGTTTTTATTTTTTATATTTTGTTGAGTGCCTGTTACTTGTTGTCAGGCCTACACTGTCCTCCCATACCTATCAACACTGTAATTTGAAACATTGTAAAAGCCCCTTATTTTTAAAAGAGTAACCGTGGAGTTTCTTGCCGGCTCTTCTCCATAGGAAACAACCAATTGGAACCGTGCACCTAGCTTCTGACGTTTCATAAGTGTCCATGTTGGTTTATGTTAAATAAAATATTTTGATTTGATTTAAATTTGTGTTATGTTATAACATTAAACATTTGTTTTCGTAAAAAAAACGTCAGTAAAAGTTGGAATTTTGACCTTCAATATCTCCGTAACCAGAAGGTTCCCTGGTATGGTTCAGTTCAAACAAATGATTACAATGACAACAAGTGACTACAAGTGACTCTCGGCTTCGTTAAGTGTCTTTTTACATCCGGTATTTTGTTCGTCATTGTAAAAAACGCTTAAGTTCTTGTAGGTTTTGTATTCGAAACGTGGCATAGTTGTTCTCTAGTTCTTTATTTATTTATTTATTAACTAATACCACTCTTCGAGTAATGGAGGCCCAATGGTAACGACTGTGAATTATGAATTATTTCTTCGTGAGTTGAGCTGCACGATTACTGACAAATGCGTGCACTGACTGGACAGGTCCACTCAATCTGTGTGGTTCTTTCCTCAAAAGACCATTTCAGATACCAATCTGCATGTTCTTCGCATGACCTGACCAAGATTATGTCTGGACTTTAAAAGAGACTGTGACCTCTGAGTTTGTTTCGGCCTTTCTTCTCAGAGTAGTCAGATAGGAAATACCGACCTCATCTAGTTTAAAAAACATGCTTGACGTGTAAACGTTTTTGTACAAACCTACTTACAGAAATAAAATCATTTATCATTTATGAGTTGTAGGTCGTGGATTCGCAGCTCGCCGTCCGGTAAGGACCAGGCCCGGGTCGACGGCGCGTCGTGTTCCACGCGCGCCTTGAAGAGATGTCAGCATCATTGACGGGGTCCGATAGGACCGATGACTGCCGGGGTCGCGGATTGTTCGAAAGAGTTACCGTGACCCTGGCGCACAGGCAACTGAAGGAACACGGGTGGGTTTTAGTCAGTAAGAGTCTGATACGCCCTTCCGCTCCGCCCAGAGCGGGAGAAGTCATTTGATGAGGGCTACCCAACAAAAAAAAAGGTCGTGGATTCGAATCCAGACCGGCGCTTTACTTTGTGTACATTATTTCATCACCACTGCTCTCAAAACGGTGAAGGAAAACATCGCGAGGAAACCGGCATGTCCTAGAACCAAAAATTTTAAGACATGTGACATCTACCAACCCGCACTGGGCCCGCGTGGTGGATTGCGGCCCACTCTCTCTTACAGAGGAGGCCTGTGTACAATATACGCTGATTATATGCTGAATATGCTGCTACTTTTGGAGGTGTAGCGGCATCTACAACGCCACATGCGAGCTACACGTCACACTGACGTCACGCAAAATCCTGCATCGCGCAAGCAGAGTTTACCGTGCAACTAGCATATATACAACATCCCGACATCAATCGTCGGGCAGTTGCCCACCAGACACGACACCCGTCTGGTCGGAGGATCCTCCCTTTTCCATAGAGTATGAGTGAACTTTACACCCTGTTCCTCATACCCATATACTGGTGACCCCGACGAGAGGGAAAGAGAGAGTGGGCCGCTATACACCACGCGGGTTGCTGAATGTCACATACCTGCGAATTTTTGGTTCTTAGGACACGTTCGTTGTTTCGACACGATGTTTTCCTTTACCGTTTAATGAGCAAAAAAGAAAACCGTCAACACGCAGCTAGCAAGCGTCTTCCTCTTGGCATAAAATATGAAATGGTCTTACTAAATAATGGTCTTCCTAATTTAAATAATGGTCACCCAACTACAAACTAACCGTAGCAAGCGCAGCTTAACATCGTAGATCGATCCGTGTGACTATTATTTTAGAAAGCACCCCTTTCACAATGACAGAAAATCCATAAAACCAGTCTGAACTTGTAAAATAACTTTATTTACCAAAATAATATTTGCAAACAACATTCCGAATGAAAATTTGCAAAACTCGGTGTTAATTAGTGTAATTATAACGTCTTAGCGAACTGCCTCATTAGAGGCGTCTTCATTACCAATAATATTTAATCCTTTCCCTTTTTTATGTTAATTTTATTTTCTATTGTACTTTTCTTTTAACTTTTTGCTAAAAATAGTTAGTATCGCGACTTTGCTCGCTCGAATAAAAAAAAAAAAATTATTTTTTTATTTTTACATAAAAATACCTTTTAGTAGGTAATATATTTTTTTTGTTATTATATTTTGTTGCTTTTACTCTTGTTTTTACTTTTTTTACTGTAACTTGTGAAATTTGGGTGTACAATAGGTGCGCCTCTGCCTTACCCTTCGTTGAATACATGCGTGAAGTTATGTTACTGCCTACTATTTAAAACAAAAAACCAATTAGTGCCCATTGTTCAAAAATTTTGTGGAAAATGGTCATCCATCCAAAGATTGGCCGTGGTAAGCTCAGCTTAACCTTAGATATTTATCGATCCGCGCCGTTGATATAATTGTACTGACTTTTCTGTCTTTTGAAGAGTTCTATTTAATCTACCATGGTAATCACCGATAAAAAATCTCATTCTATGGGTACTTAAAGGCTAGGGAGAATATTTACAAAATCATTATTTTAATTTCGTTATTCTAAAAGAGGCAAATTCGAGAACAGAATTTACAATTGTGGTAATAATAATATGATAAATGGTACATTTTTATTTTATATTACAAAATACCAATGAGCAGAATATATGTTTTGGAAGCTGGCAACATTGTTAAGGGTGGTTTAGTGATGTGCCTAGAAAATAACGGTTGTTGAACGTAACAGACGTTATAATTACAAGTTACTTTACTTCAGTAACGTTATTGTCGAAGCTACGCTTCTGTGGATTACAATATTTGGTGGAGTACCTAATGAGCTAATAATTGACTTGTCGTGGTGTCATGAATACATTAAGAGGATAATTTTGGAATATATGATTTTAAAAAGCTACTTATAATCTTAATCAAGACTAGACGATCATTGAATTTGCTGTTAAATCTCAAGTTTTTTATTTTTTTTATTTAGGCAACCAACAGCAATACTTAAATTATGTTACGGAGTATGTGTATTAAAGTATTGTATGGCTAATAATAGGTTTCCCCATGTCACTAGGATGAGTATAAAACACGTTAGCTATATTATTATTTTACCAACTACTTAAGACTTCATAGCATATTCAAATAGACTATCAGAAATTGTGGGTTTCAGAATAACTATTTGAAACCGGTGGCGAATAAGTCGCAAGTTATGCTTAACTTCAACAACGAGAAAGATCATAAAACGTTACGGTAACTTCATTCAAAATCGATTGCACACCCCTAGTCTTATAAAAGAGGGGTGAGGTGAAGATGTCGCAACCCCATTTTTGATTTCACACAAAAATAAACTTAAACACACGAATGTAAGGTTAAGAATCGTCTGTACACATAAAATTAAGTTGTTTTACATAACTGTGTATAGCTTCTAGGCCATGAAATAATCAGTAAGTTCCTTATAACGGTTGACATCAGCCGCGTAAAAAATAGGCTGAATGCGTTCATGTCTTTGCAAAAAAAAAACCAAGATGCATTCGAACGGTGTTCGCGCGAAAATTATATAGAGTTTTTTTTTTTAAAGACAGTATAATGGACAATGGAAGTGCGACTTAGTGAGTTTGTTCTAAGTTTTAGTGAAATTCTTCGTGAATGTAATTGTGATTGCAAAAACTAATGGTTTTACGTCATTTCGGAGCTGGAAAGATGTTTTAATGGTACGTATTTTAGTTTTAATTGGGTATTTAACATGTTTTTGACGAAAATAATGAGCTAAAATATGTCTGGCTTAGAAGTTAATGTCAAAAATCTGTGAAGAAGCCATTGTGTGTTTACAATAGAATGTCCCTATTACTCTAGGACATACAATTTTAGTAATATGGTAGAAAATGTTAAAGAAAATTAGACTAAGCGTTTAATTTCGCCAAAATCTGGTTCTGAAATTGTTAATAAATTATTTTCTTTAATTTTTTGTGTGAAATTGTACTAGGAGACCATGAAAACGTAGTAATTTCTTGATAACAATAAGGTTAATTTTCTACTGAAAATTAGTTTCTAGCTAGAGAGAACGGGACAGAGATATAATCACCGCGTCGCACTAGATTAGTGACTGTAGTAGTGATAAACACGAATAAAATAGTTTATAATTACACTTGTTTTTTTTCTCAGGAATTTTTGTAGATTATAAGAGAAACAAAAGAAGAAAGAAATTAATGCTCTTTTATTGTGTGGCGCATTATCTTTATTTTGTATTTGTTTAAAACATTAAATATATTTAAAAAAAATCATATTAGTTTGTTTTCAAAGGTGATTAGGACGAATGCCTAATAAGTTTTTCAGTCAGAAAAATGCGACCGTTAACGATTTTCAAACATACTTCTCCCCTTAGAGTAATTAATTCTATGCTTCGTCCATATTTTTTAAGGATTCCGTTTACAACTCACAGGCGCTGATCTAGGGTTTTTCTCAAGGGGGGCAAATATTTGTCTCTGAGGAAGAGGGGGGATATATCAAGCCGTGGAAGCTTTTAAAAAAAAAACACTCGGGAACTGCCGCGGTAAAGCTATTGCATAGCAGTTTTTATCAACTTATGCAATTTTAATTATTTATTTATGCAGTATTTTTTTTCTTTGATATTAATTCAAGTACAGTCGTACCATATACATACACGTTAAGCGAACTCTCGGCCGAGCTACATGGTAGGCGGAGTGTTAGGTTTTATTTTCGTTACGGAATTTCTTGATTCGGTCGCCGTGCTCAAAGCCCGCGATAAAAGCTATGCAATAGCTTAAAAACCTTCGGGATCATTTATTTTCCCAAACCTCAACAATGTGCCCCCCCTTTTCGAGAATGTCTACGACTTATCTATCAATGGAGACTAGCCTTCAGCGCGGGAGATATTATAGTGCACAAGTGTGTGCGCAGACACAGGTGCACTCATATCACATCATTATCGTATCTTAGTATACTGTATACAAAGTAAAAATACAAGTTATAAAATTATGTTTATGTCTAATTTAGAGTTTTAGACTCAGTTTGATCGAAGCCCCCGTGGCCCTGGCACACAGGCAACTGAAGGAACACGGGTGGGTTTTAGTCAGTAAAAGTCTGACACGCTCTCCCGCTCTGCCTAGGACGGGAGAAGTTATTTGAAGATTTCCCACCCAAAAAAATAAAATAAGAAACAACCATTTTTATTTTTTTATTTGAGTTGGGTTTACTCTTGACTCTAGTCTAGGTCAGAGGTGACAGAGAAAAAGTCGACGATGGAGTGAGCTTACCCAGAAGAAGTCTGTTCACTCTCACTTTGAAGAGATTTGGGTTGTATGCGTTCGAAAACACAGACACATGATAAATGATAAATGATTTTATTTCTGTAAGTAGGTTTGAATAAACACTTTTACACGTCAATCATATTTTAAAAACTAGATGAGGTCGGCGTTTATTATCTGACTACTCTGAGAAGAAAGGCCGAAACAAACTCAGAAAGAAAGTCCAGACATAATCTTGGTCAGATCATCATGTGAAGACCATGTAGATTTGTGTCTGAAATGGTCTTTTGAGGAAAAACCACACAGATTGAGTGGACCTGTCCAGTCAGTGCACGTATTTGTCAGTAATCGTGCAACTCAACTCAGAACTTAAGGAGCTCAACGATAAGGTAGGGAGGTTCACAGGTAGGGAAGTTCCATTCTTTTGCTGTGCGCATTATAAAAGACATTTGGAAATGCTTAGTGCTAATTGGTGGAATAGAAACTAGGCAGGGATGGTAACTTGCAATGCGTCTAGATGTCCGATGGTAGACGGGGGCCGGTCAAATGAGGTCGTGGAGTTCTTGGGCACACTCACCGAAGTACAATCTGTAGAAGACCGACAAGCAGGCAACCTTGGCTGCAACCAACTGCGTCCGTCACTCCCTTCCTTGTATCCACGCCTGACGACCCTCAATATTTTTGACCTTGAACCGTTGAGTTTAACCTACCCTAAGACGAGGGTAGTGTCTTATTTACAAGCTGGAAAGTCTGACTACTGTGCTAATCCAGAAATATTGCTTAGGAACTGGTTTTCGGGCCAGTCTCGTGTTTATCCTGACATACAGACGAACCTGGTTGGACTGGAAACAGGTCTTACAGCAGAGATTTCCTTCTATGCGATCGTCATGGTGCAAAAGGAAGCTGCTTAGTGGGATTGAAAGAGGCCTGATGCGCTGGTCCCACTTGAAGACGAATGTTCGGATGGAAACCGCCTTGGAACTCAAGCCAGAAGACCAATTCTCGGTATTACAAACCATAAAAATCTAGTTGCAATTAGATGTCAGCGGAGTCAGCGGCGATCAATGTCAAAATTGTCGGTAAACGCTAGACAATTATTTGACAGAATTACACTGTAATGCTGGGGCCACACCAACGGGAAACGCCGTTGATTACTCGTACCGCCATAATAATACGTTAACCGTAGGTGTAGCCAGCACTTACCGCGATAATTTGACAAGGGCGAATGCCCTTCGCCTAACGTCAAACGGCAATGTGAATACATTTGCCGTTTACCGTTTGACGTTAGGCGATAACTCGGGTGGCGGTATTTTTTGGCACATCAAAGAGATTTAATGCGAGAATTATTGCGTTGAAGCGGCCACACTACGTTTGTCATTGTGCACCGCGACGGAATCAAGGAAATTTTGTGAAAGCATATTAACGCCAATTTTATGAGCATTGAAGTTGATCGTTCGAAGTGTGCCCATTTAATTTATCGTGTTAATTATCGGAATAATTTGTGCGTGGTTTATGGCGATGATGGGCATTGACGTTGACCGTTGGTGTGGCCCCAGCATAAGATAAGATTGCGAACGTTCTTAATTTAATACCGGAATTACCTCTCTGGTTTCACGCCGTTTCGTTCCCTCTCAACCTTTGCAAAGATTGCCAGAGAGCCTCTGGGGGTTGCAGACGTACCGTGGTCTAAAAAAACAAGGTCTGGCATTCCGGGAGTGACACATGCTTACGTCACTATCCAGTTGCCACTTTATTGCAACAAAACACGAATTATGGAAACCTTTTCAGTCACCATTCTGTTAAAAAATATAAATAAAGCATTTAAATAGTCGTTTCGTTTTTCTTATCAAAAGAAACAATTCAGTTTAAACATATACCAACATAACTGTTAGTTAAAACCTCATTGTTTTATCGGATTCGCACAGATAATAAAGACGCTTGGGGAGTTATTATTACACACTACTGGTAACACAGCGCTGATGACGTAGGCTTGTTTCCCCAACGTGACCGCTGTGTCCACCAAACGACCCTTGGAAAGACGGCAGTGTGTAGTGGTTATTCGCTGGCATAAGCTAGTAAGGCGGTGACGATTCTTTTTATTATTACATCTACGTCGATTCCTGTATAACCGATTCTCAAAACAATCGGCATTTTTGCTCCGAGACGAGTTACGTGAATGATGACCACAGAGCACGGATTGCCTCAGTGGCCGCAGCTGGAGGCGGCATAGTCAACACTTTCCACACAAAACAAGTGAATCACCGTGTGCTTGCACTACGATACTATATTATAGTTCAATAGATATTAATGATTATCTTTTCTTTTTGGTAATAGATTTTTATTTATCTCTCAAATACATAGCAAACTATAGCTTTGTATAATTTTGAAGCATTTTTACAATTTTGTAAATGTGAGTACCATGGATTCGTTTATTATATCATTACTATGAATGTTGACTTGAAAGCATGGCAGTTGAGACTACGTCATGCTCACTTAAATATCTCAGTGATGGTGGCGCGTGTGTTGGATCATTCGGTTCCCTACAAAATGGTTGAGCTGGATGGTGCTGATCCACGCGTCATGTTCGTGAACGGGCGCCGTCGGTTGTGACTGGTCATCTCTTAACTGCCACGGCTTATTTTTAATTTTAATCTTATATTTTGAATTGTTTCTTAATTTTTTTTTAAAACATTCTTTCTCATGTAGAAGCAACAAGAATAATGTACACAGGATTTTGTAATATCTTGATTTAAAAGAGTGTCCTTGGAGTTTCTCGCCCGTTCTTCTCCATAGAGATCTACGTTTTGGAATGGACAATTAGCTTCAACTTTCTGACTAACTGACCGACTCTTTGACAATTCAAAAGTGCCTGTTTAATTGAAATAAATACTTTAAGTTTGAGTTTGATACATTAAATGACGTCTAGACACTGAGGGCTTTGAATGGCGAAGATGACAGAAGTTTTGCGCACAAAGTGCTTTTGACGCCACTTATTTTATTACTGCTCGACGTTGCCGGCGCGGCATGCTCCGTCCGTCATCCGTGCTCTGTGACGATGTCCACCTATTACGATGAAGGTTAAATATGAAATCAACATACTTAGGTAATAATTCTAGCCTATAATTCACCTACTTCAAGCTAAATGCCTCGAAACGCAGAAATCAACGCCTCCCCACAAAATATATCCTTCGCAATAACGTCGAAATTCCACCGCCATATTGAAATTTAAATTTATTCAACGAACTTTACTTTCGTGAGCCAATTCTCGTAAATCACTGGAGGATTAAGATTTTTAGGAGCGAGTACTTATATTATGGAAAAGTTGTGGGTTTCGGTACATAAATGAGCTCGATCGGTACGATTGATGTGTGCTTATTTTCTGTGTGAGGGGAGGTATTTTATCTGCTGCGGGGTAATTGCGTAACACACTAACAGTAGGAATGGCTTTCATTTTGACAGTTCAACAACATTCATTGCGTTATTTACGTTGTTGAGCAGACAAATTTTTCGAACATATGAAGCAATGGTTTAGCAATATCCTTAAAAATAATTCAGATTGTGATTAATAGTGTGTTAAGCAATTAGGGTGGTGTACAGGAACAATTGAAGGTGATTTATGCAATATTTTAATCAACCTAGTCAGCAGTATTGCTGACTCAATCATATTCGTATAACTAAGTGCTAAAACCTATTTTCCATAACTAATATAGACATTATCCAAACGTTTAAGACCTTAACTATTAGTGTTTAAGTAAATTATAACACATTTTTTTTTTACATTTTCTTTTTTTTTCAATTTAAATTTTATGTACATAATTTAATAAAAAATTACTAACTATGTGACTATTCTTAATTGTTAAGAAATCAGTTGTCCTATAGTTATTGTAAAAACTCATGCTTTGATACAGGTTTATTCCAGTACAGGCGCCATATTTTGTAATACAAAGGAAAAGAAAGAAAGAAAAATTGTTTATTCTGCACAAACATCACGCACAATACAAAAAAAGAAACACGTGTGGCACTCGGGGACTGCCGCGGTAAAGCTATTGCATAGCATTTTTTATCAACTTATGCAATTATAATTATTTATTTATTTTTTATTTATGCAGTATTTTATTTTCTTTGATATTAATTCAAGTACAGTCGTACCATGTACATACACGTTAAGCGAACGCTCGGCCGAGCTACATGGTAGGCGGAGTGGGGGGTGTTAGGTTTTATTTTCGTTACGGAATTTCTTGATTCGGTCGCCGCGCTCAAAGCCCGCGATAAAAGCTATGCAATAGCTTAAAACTATTGTAGACAAAATACATACACTAATAAAAAGTAGCCAAAAGTCTCGTATTTAAAACGTTAAAAGTTTGACAATGTTGTCTATTTCTTGATGTCCAAAGACTTAAATTACTTCTAAGATTTATACTGTATTTTACCAATTTTTATTTTTGTATATATATCAAGGTTCTACTTTTTTTTTAAATTAACTTGTAATCATGTTTACTTTTTTTAAGGTTTAATAATAATTTAATTAACTAGCAAACTATTAAAATAAAAATATGATAACCCATGGTCTAAAAAAACAAGGTCTGGCACTCCGAGAGTGACACAAGCTTACGTCACTATCCAGTTGCCGCTTTATTGCAACAAAACAAGAAGTATGGAAACATTTTCAGTAACCATTCTGTTAAAAAAAATATATCAAGCATTTAAACTGTCGTTTTGTTTTTCTAATCAAACGAAACAATTCAATTTAAACTTATACCGACGTAATTGTTAGTTAAAACCTCATTGATTTATCGGATTCGCACAGATAATAAAGGTGGTTGGGGAGTTATTATGACACACTACTGGTAACACAGCGGTGATGACGTAGGCTTGTGTCACCCACGTGACCACTGTGTCTCGGAATGCTATACCTGGCGAAGTATATTATTATACCATGTGATAACCTAACCTAACTAAAACTATTAAAAAAAATCAAATATGGCGTCTAAAAATTCCTCCGCATCGCTGTCGACTGGAAATGTACCCAAGAGACTGGCGGCATTGCCACGTTGTATGCCAATGCTTAGCCTCTGGCCAAGGTAAAAGCCAGCCCTTGGGTCACGGGAAGGGTCAACCAACAGTTTGGAGATTTCGTTGAACAAACCATGAGCACTCGGACCCCATGGCCCGAGGGTTTCAACCCCAAACGGCTCGAAAATATAATTGCCGAAAAGGTTATTATACTTTCGCTGCTTGAGGTTTTCCGCAGTCGCACGCCGAGCCATTTAGATGGGGTGGCGCAAGAGTATCGACACACGTTGAGTCTCACACTAAAGGCCTACCCACCTTCCATGGAAATAAAAACATGCCATGCGGTCTCTTGCCATCGTCGCGTGCCAAGCCATTATGAATAAGAAATAAATATTTATTTATTTATTTAATTATAGGTTATAAAATCAAATTCAAATATTTGTTAGAGCTGCTTCATCTAGTAAACCAGAAGAGTGACTGTTTGGCCTAGGTATAAATCCCTCGGTCAGGCAGCGTTAGGGTTTCCCATCAGGAAATACTCAGTATTAGATCAGAGTTTAAATTCGTGTCCATCTAGTGGTAAAAGACTCACCCCTATTACATGGCATTTGTACTCGTAGCATAAGTGGCGAAATTTGCGTGTACTTCATGTTATTGAACATACTTAAACTTTAAATATTAAAATAAAATAATAAGCTATTATATACGACTATAAATAGACGACTCAAACGTGCGTAGGCGCACAGGTACGTGCGTCGCATCACGACTACGCGCGTAGCATCACGACTACGCACGTAGCATCACGACTACGCGCGTAGCATCACGACTACGCGCGTAGCAACACGACTAAGCTACGCGCCCGCCGTAGCAGTAAGCAGTCGACGCAATAACTCATTTTTATGGATTTCAAAATTACTTCAGAAGCAGGGGAGGTAATGTTACAACATTTAAGATTTTTTAGTGTCTTTATTACACCCATTTTTAATACTTAATTATGGTCAACAAGAAAAGTAGTTTGTTAGTTTTGCATACCATCAAAATATACTCAAAATTATTCGATACGCTACTTTCAAGCATTTTATGTAGTAGCTAAGAATTTTCAGTACTTATTTAAATTAAATATCTGTTCCAATTTTAAACTATTGCATAGCTTTTATCGCGGGCTTTAAGCGCGGCGACCGAATCAAGAAATTCCGTAACGAAAATAAAACTGTACTTGAATTAATATCAAAGAAAAAAAAACTGCATAAATAAATAAAAAATAAATAAATAATTATAATTGCATAAGTTGATAAAAAATGCTATGCAATAGCTTTACCGCGGCAGTCCGCGAGGGCCACACGTGTTTTTTTAAAAAATAATTTGCTTAACAATTAAATTATGATTTAAAATACTGAAGTGCTAATTGACTTTTATTACTGACCATACCTAACATAATCATATGGCGTTGTTTTAATGAAAAACTGGATAAGCTTGGAACCTTGCTAAAAGTAGGTTAAACCAGGACAAAATTATTGCCACGTTATTAATTTCTGGAGAGACTTTATTTAGAACGGATGTCTTGATTGTTTTTGGCTGGCTCGCCAAATTCACACTCTGGATTTGTCAAGACTGATATTTTTAATATCAATGTCTACAAAAATAGTTACTTTACAGTTATGCTAGGGGCCTAAAGTCTCACTATTGAAGTCGACCGACCATTGCTACGGAGGATAATAATAATTAACATCAACCGGGGGTTGTCCTTGGGTGCATTTGCACAGTGCATACAGGGATAATCGCCGGCTTGTGCTTCATTTCCTTTACTTATAGATTCTAACGGGCCTCTGCGAGTTGGCTTCGGCCCCTCGTATGCCTACCAAAGGTCCCGAGATATGCGAAAAGCTTGAAAATAAATAATAATAATAATATTTTATTCAATAAAACATTTACAAAAAGTGTACATTTAACCAACAGTAGTAATATTTTCCATGCAGTTATAGTGCCTAAAATAAACTAAAACTAAAATTTGATTACAGCTGCAAGTAATGATGATTCGGAATTACAATATAAAGTAGAGACCCACCCGATCTAGGTTAATTCAAACCTGTGTTTCAGGCCATCACTTTACATTTCAATTAAATTGGGACAGTAAAATTTAAGTTGAACTGATAAAAATAATCTATTAACAACTATATGGATGTGCACGAAGAGATTTATTTACCACGTCAGCCGCGTGGTTCATTTCTGTGCCAACCACAAATTCTTGCGTAGCGTGGTTGTCAGTCGCGGTGGACGATTCCGGCTTTATTTTATACAAAGTGAAATTAAAGTACACGAGCGTAGCTTAGCTATGGGTTGCTGTGGAGCAGCGTTTTGACACTGGCAGCCGCTCCAACATTTCTAGTATTTGCACGAACTGCACAAGAATGAGTTTATGACGAGATAAAAATATTAGCCTGCTGGCAAGATGGTAGCGGGATTGAATGTTCAGAGTACGCCAGACGTAGTCGACATAGCTCTCAGAATAAGCAAGCTGAAGTGGCAATGGGCCGGCCATATTAACCGTAGAACCGATGACCGTTGGGGTAGACGTTTTCTTGAGTGGAGACCGCGAATTAGCAAACGTAAGGTAGGATGCCCTCAGGCTAGGTGGAGCGACGATCTTCGCAGGGTGGCTGGTAGCAGCTGGATGAGAGTTGTCGAAAATCGAGCTAAATGTCGTGCAATTGGAGAGGCCTATGTCCAGCAGTGGCCTGCTGTAAGCTGATGATGATGACGCCGGACGTATATTTAGGTATAGCTACTCGTAGTGGCACCCAGGATACAACAGACCGACATTTGAACTTGTCATTACACCCTCCGGTAAAATTAATAGAACACAAAAAAGTTAAATTTTGTGTTAAAGCCCGCAAAAACAAGGTGTTTTTTTCATTAAAAGTGATAATAGGTCGGAGAAAAAGTTATTTCGTATTTTGTAGGTATAAATTTGTAGTAAAATCTCTTTGGCTGTACTGTTTGTATCTGGCTGATTTTGATATCAATAGATGATATTTAAAAAAAGAAAAATAAAAAGTAAAAACGATTTCCCGCCATTTTTCAATTGTTTCTCTGTCCGCCAAATTAAGTGAATCTAACGAAGAAATTCGATGAATTTTGAAGTTTTATTACAAAAAAGGGAAAAATGAAACACAAGCCGCATAACATGTATGTGAAGTTTATGGACTTAACGCAGTTTCAGTACGAGTAGCACAAAGTTGGTTCAAGCGTTTTCAGTCCGCAAATTTTAATGTCAAAGATGCAGCTCGCTCTGGTTGCCCTGTTACGGATAAAGACAATGCTATTTTTGAAAAAACGGAGCAAGTTCGGCCGACATTAGTAGTTACGACATAGCAGAAGAGTTAGGGGTTCACCACAAAACAGTTTTGACTCATATGAAAAGCCTGGGTATACAAAACAGCTCGATATTTGGGTGCCACAAAAGCTCTTGGTCTTGAATTTGTATTTAAAATAATAATACGAAAGAACTTTTTCCCCGACTTAATATGTCGATTTTTGCGAAATGAAGATCGTAAAATTTGCTATTTTTCCAGCTGTGGGATAGTGCACGTTAACTTAAAAAAAAATATAAATAAATAGTAGAAGTTAGAATACTCTCTATTATGCTCACCATTTATGTAAATCACTGCATGTTATAAAACAAGATCCACTCGCTGCGCCGCGTCTATCAGTCTGTTTGAGGCGGGTATTACATCTCCGCCGCGAAACTATAGCAGCGAAACCGCAGTATTTCCGCCATGACTTCTCCGTTGTACGACAAGCGAAACAAAAGCGAAGCTGCCTGTTCTAACGCATAGATTTGATTATGATTCTATGTTTTTCCCACGTGATTTCGCTGATCTGCTCGGAAGCCAGTTACACCTCCATTTTGTAGCGGTGCCGCATTTGTTTCGCACGCAATTGACAAGTTTATAAAGCGAAACTTATTATTTTTTGTAAAATAGATGTTGATTTTACGGAAAAACTAATCTAAGAGGTAAGAAGTAGACTAATACTGTATTTACTAAGTCGAATGTGACAACATTTTGCTCCGATTGCTACAATTCTACTGACTCTTACGATGTTCCGCTACTTGAATCACGACAAAATGTAGTGTTTCTTAGCGGAATTCGTTAAGCGTTTTCCCATAATTATTTTCTCGGTGGAGGTGTGCTAAAGCCCTGAGATACGGTTTTCACGATTGGACGGAGTGATTCATGAGGAACGTGTAGGTGTATAATTCATTAAAGTTTTGTGTAAGGCCTTTGCCTCGAGTCTTGCGGGCAGCGGCGCGGCGGCGGCGGCGGCGCGGGAGCGGGCAACGAGCGGTGCACTCCAGTCGAGCGGTGACCGCCCGCACGTCTGCATTGCAGTGTTGTGCAATTTTTTTTTGTGACATTTCGAAATGTCCTCGGACGTGCTAGAGCAAATTATTTCAGCAATTTTTGAGAGGACACCGATATGGAACAGCAAAGATGTGAACCATAAAAATAGAAGAGTAATTAACCAGTTATGGGAAGAAATTAAAAACGAACTGAATATTGAATATTCTACACTCATTCTGGTGTAGTCGTAGAATTTGTCAGGACATTGTCTCTGTTCTTCATAATTTCGATAAAACTCGTCTTTTCTTTTCCTTGCCCTATAGTAGGGATTCACTTCTTTTGCCCACAATAAATCGAGCGTTAGGAATAAATTTGAATCAAAAAGATGTTGTCGCCGTTGTTCAGACATTTCGTTCGCGAATAAAAACAAATATCTCGACGCCACAACCACGACCACAACACTACGTCGCTATAGTGCCGCGCGATCTGCCCGCTGGTTTCGAGAACGGGTCTGCGTTGCCCGCCCCGCTCCCGCGCCGCCGCCGCTGCCACCCCGCTGCCCGCAAAATTCGAGGCAGAGGCCTAAATTGCACAAAAAGGTCATGCCGACCGGCGGGGTATTTGCGTAACACACTAACAGTAGGAATGGGTTTCACTTTGACAGTTCAACAACATTCATTGCGTTATTTACGTTGTTGAGCAGACAATTTTTTCCAACATATGAAGCAATGGATGAGCAATAGGCTTCAAAATGATTCAGTTTGTGATAGATAGTGTGTTACGCAATTAGGGCGCAGGAACTTTACTGGCGTGCCCCGTGTAAACCAATATATTATGTAAAGTTATATGAAAACCCCTGTAAAAATCCCGGTAGACTTGGTAGTAGGTGCGTTGCCGTAGCATATTTTCCAACATCCGCGCGTGCGAAACCGCGAGCGAAAGCTAGTTACAGAAAAAAAAAAATAGAAAACCATAAGTAAAAAAAGAAAAGTAAATATCCCCGAAAAATTACTAGGTATTCCGGACCGTGCTGAAAAGAGGGGAGCGCATCTCCTTCAGGCTCACCCAGGTGCTCACCGGACATGGTTGCCTCGGTGAGTACCTGAACAGAATTGGGCGAGAGGCCACCACTGCGGAGGTAGCCTGGATTCCGCACAACACACGCTCGAGGAGTGCCCTGCGTGGGCCTCCGAGCGGTGGGTCCTGGTTGCCAGGATTTGGCGAGACCTGTCTCTGCCGGCAGTAGTGAGGGCTATGCTGGCAGAGACAGAGAATTGGAAGGAAGTAGCCTCCTTCTGTGAGACCGTGATGGTCAAGAAGGAGGCCGCCGAGCGGGATCGGGAGAGGGATGATGCTGCTCGGAGAAGAAGGCGTCGGGGAGGCAACCGCCTTGGCGCCTAGTACGCCGAAACCCGCTTACCAATCAAGGTAGGTGGACCTTTGGGGTCGCAGGCGCACAGAGTAGGGACTCTGTTCGCCCACTGAGTGACCCCAGGGAAGACGGCGGCACAGTGGTCACGTGCTGCCGCGCATAGCGAGGCTCAGGGGAGGCCCCTTTACGGTCTCCCCAGGGATGTGCTTTACAGGCGTTGCACAGGAGGGGTTCCGGAATTGGTCTTTTAAGAGGAACCGGGAGTCCCTCTATGTGCTGATGGTGATCACCGGGGTGGTTTTTGTGAGGTAAAAATCCCACACTTCCCGAACTCCATCCCCAGAGGTAGGGTGCCTTTTGAAGGTTACCCAAGTAAAACAAAAAAAAAAAAAAAAGTTGTTCCGGACCGCATCCTATCAACATTGATATATGCAAAACAATGATTTGTGAATGTTTTTCTCACAAAAGCTAAGAACATTTCCGGTTTCCATTATCTAACAGGCTTGTTTGAGCTTTAGCGGGTTTACCATAAATCTTTAGCTTTGTCTTCAGATATATATAAATGACTTCAATGTGCCTACGTATTACGCTGTTTTATCTGTGTGCCAAGCACGAACGTAACGCAAATTAGAACATTTTTAAATTTTGAAAATATTCGTCTCACACATAATATTTAATTAGTTTTAAGACTTCATTCATATCTATGGGTGATACAAATTGTGCTTGTCGAAAAAAAATTAAACCACAAGACTTTCATTTAAAATTTAAAAAAAACCCCGGCTCAAACTAACACCTCTAAAACTGACAGACCACATTTTCTTCTTTTTTTTTAGCTAAGTCAAGTCACCATTCAAACATAACAAAAAAAAAAACAACTCGGTTCAGCCGTTTGGGAGCTACGATGCCAAAGACAGACACACAGATATTCGCGTTAAACTTATAACACCCCTCTTTTTCCATAGATGTATTTTCGATTCAAAAATCTTTCGAATTTACGTTACGTTAAAGAATAGGGGGCTTCTGACGCATGACTTATTGCATGTAGCTAGTTGAAAAAGTAGTATAGAATTAAATGAAAAGTATAATTATTATTCATTTATTCACTCAAGTAACTCATACACAATATTTAATTCATTAAACACACAACAGACAATACATTAACATTACAATACAATACAAAACAAAGCAAAACCCAACACAATTACATTAGTGATTTTGTAGCGGCAGCTACAACGCTACATGCGAGCTACGCGTCACACTGACGTCACGCATAATTCTGCATCGCGCAAGCAGAGTTTACCGCGCAACTAGCATATATACATCAATCGTCGGGTAGTTGCCCACCAGACACGACACCGGTCTGGTCAGAGGATCCTCCCTTTTCTATGGAGGTATGAGTGAACTTTACACCCTGTTCCTCATACCTCTTTAAATTCATCGATAATACTTTTTTCCGGGGGATCACGCTCGACTCAAAGCTTCAATGGGGTCCTCATTTAAAATCCCTTGCAGGACGGCTAAGTTCAGCAGCATATGGTGTGAGAAAAATCCGTCAATTTACTGATGTAGGTACCGCGAGGCTAGTTTATTTTAGTTACTTTCATAGTATTTTGTCGTACGGTATTTTACTATGGGGATGGGCTGCAGACATTTTTTTTTTTTTTTGGGTGGGATATCATCAAATGACCTCTCCCGCTCTGGGCGGAGCGGAAGGGCGTGTCAGACTCTTACTGACTAAAACCCACCCGTGTTCCTTCAGTTGCCTGTGCGCCAGGGCCACGGTATCTCTTTCGAACAATCCGCAGGGGCTGCAGACATCAAGTAATTTTTTTTTTCTGCAGAAAAGAGCCATCAGCTCATTTAACATAATCATAATTATGCTCTTTTTTATATATTTTATTTTTACTGTTTGTATTTCCTGTGCGTCCCAAATAAAATATTTTTCTTTCTTTCTTTTCTTTTTATCAGGCGCGACTCTCTACGGGAACTGTTTAAATATAATATATATCAGCTTTTATAGCGCAAGGCAAACGAGTCTTTACCTACAAAGAATAGAATATAATTTATTGTTGTCACTGGTGGCTTACTAAATAAAGCTGGTCAAAATAAAAATAAAGTATTTCTGTAATATACAGAAGTAGGTATGATACAGAGTCTGGTGTTCAGCTGCATCCGGTTAGACTGGAGGCTGACTTCAACACAGTTGGAAAAAGGCAAATGATGAGATCTGTATGTTACAGAGACAGTTTTTGGGGTGTACAATATTAAGAAGTAAACAAAAAGTATATTACCAATAAAGTGAAGGTCATGGTGTTTGAAAGCGAAGAGGATGTATCGGTGTGTGATGTGGAAATGAATGATAAGAGTGTGGAGCAAGTGAGTTCGTATATCTGGAGGGTCTGTTTACAAGGGATAGAAAGATTGATGGAGATGTGGAAAGGAGAGTAAATGAGGGAAATAAAGTTAATGGTACTACACATGAAATTTTGACCAGCCAATTGATGTCCAAAAAGGCACGATTGGCTGTTCACAATGGTGTGCTGGTGCCTACACTTATGTATGGAAGTGAGTTTGGGTGTGGCAAAAGAAGCATGAAAGTAGAATAAATGCTGTGGAAATGCGTTCCTTGCGAAGCATGTATGGTGTGACTATGAATGATAGGCTGAGGAAGGATGTGATAAGGGAACGGTGCGGTTTAAAAGATGTAGTGACAAAAATTTAAAAGAGTATGCTTAGATGGTTTGGTCATGTTGAGAGGATGAATGAAAGGCGACTAACTAAAGGTATTTACAAGGCAGATGTGAGTGGAAACGCACGGGAGGGGACGCCCTAGGAGGACATACAGTGACCTTATTGGTGATGTTCTTCTGAAAGGTCAGGTACGTAGTACTCGCAACCGGCGTGCGTGTATGACCAGATGTATGAACGTAAACCAGACAAAAGGAGTATGTAAGCATCGTAGCAGGTGGCGTTTTGTAGTTTCTGCCTACCCCCATGGGATGAAAGCGTGAGTTTATGTATGTATGTATGTATGTATAAAAAGAATATTCTAGTTTGGACATACAGAAAATTCAACTATCTACGTAGGTACACGAACAGGCATTGATCAGTACACTTGCACATTGCATTTTTTCAATAAAACAATCCAGACCTTAATCTATAATGTAATACTTTGCAAACTGATTTTTAATCACGGCCAAAAGATAAATGATTTTATTTCTGTAAGTAGATTTGTACAAACACTTTTACACGTCAATCATAATTTTGAAACTAGACGTGGTCTGCGTTTCCTATCTGACTACTCTGGGAAGAAAGACCGAAACAAACTCGGAGGTCACAGCGTCTTTTGAAGTCCAGACATAATCTTGGTCAGCTCGTGTAAAGACCATGTAGATTAGTGACTGAAATGGTCTTTTGAAGAAATAACCACACAGATTGAGTGGACCTGTCCAGTCAGTGCACGCATTTGTCAGTAATCGTGCAGCTCAACTCGGATCTTAAGGTACTAACTAAGGTTTGATACTCGACAAACTCAAGGGTAGTAAGGACCTCCTTCAGTTTTGAAATTCGGTTAAAAACCGTGTCAAACGAGAGGTGTCGTGGGACACCCGGTTGGAACGAAGTTTCTTTCGCATTTACACCCTTGGCGAATAAAAGTAGACCGAAAAAGTGTAAAATTTTGACCGTCATGTCACTTTTGTTACTGTACAAACGGGGTGAGTAGGGATGCAGGGGTGAATCGGGACGACACTTTAAAGTCAAAAGTCAAAAGTCAAAAGTCAAATCATTTATTTCAAATAGGCACATAAAAGGCACTTTTGAACGTCAACATTTACAAAAAAATAGAATTGATTCTAGTTGCCCCTTCCAAAAGATCGTAAAAGGGATTTTATCAATGAAATAATATAGTTTGTTGTCAACAAGGGCACTGAATCGTTAAATCTAATACAGTCAACATATTAGAGTTCGTTTAGGCAACAAACTATATTATTTCAATGATAAAATCCATTTTAAAGTTTCGTTCCTTTTCACCCCTGCATCCCTATTCACCCCGTTTGACGGTACGTAACAAATCTGTCGTGACGGTCAAAATGTTACATTTTTGTAGGTCGAGGTCACATTCGTCAAGTCTGCAGAGTATAACGTGCCATAAGGAACTTCGTTTCAGAAATCATGACCCAAATATACAGGGTAATTGGTTATATGAGGGCAATCCGTTAAGGGGATGTAGGAGAGGTCATTTGCAACCGAGTGGCCCCTGATGACCCCTATGCAAATGTCAACCATTTTCGATTAATTTGGCATTTTATATTTTTTTGAAGATATCTTGTATCCTATTGTATCTCGTTGGATAGCTGAGAAGGTGTACATGTTTTTGGAATGTTCTGCCGATAAAATACTTCCGTGTTTTATGCAGAAATCAACTATTTTAGTCAAATAACCTGCTCAAAATGATAGAAAATTGTAACGATTTGTAAAACTATTAAAGGTAATTGTCATTTTTTGGTTGATTATTATGTATTGAAGTAGAAGCAGATAATAATAATTAAAAAGAATCATACATTGATTTTTTCAAATAAATTTTCAAAGTTGTGTACCGCAAAAAAAATATAAAATGTCGAATTACTCGAAAATGGTTGACATTTGGATAGGGGTCATCAGGGGTCATTTTGTTGCAAATGACCTCTCCCACATCACCTTAATGTATTGCCGACATATAACCAATAACCCTGTATAAGTAATGTTAAATCCTTTATAAATTTATTCTTAAACACCGCCAAAAGGTACTTAACAAACACAAGGGTGGTTAGAATCTCCATCAGTTTAGAGAAGTCGTTAAAAATCATGTCAAAACCTCCGTCAAACCATGGTTTAAATTAGCCATTGAACTGCGCCCTGTTACTTGCCTGTTTCACAATTTTGTCCGGAAGCCATATAACACACCCACTGTATAGTATTACATTACTTTTATTTTGTAAACTAACGAATACCCGTGGTTTTACTTGTAATTATTTTGATGATATTAAGTGAAAATGGTCGACAATTCGAGCTGTAGTGTTGTAAACTTCACTTCGAACTAGTGTCAGAGCGAAACAAGATACTTAAATACGGAATCAACAGGATTCTTTACCGATACTACAGGAGAAGTCATCTTTCCCAATAATTATGATTTGCATAATAGGTTGTATAGTTAGGCAGTCGCTCCATGTAAAATACGTACTGATATTTAGTCCAGCCTAACATATTTGCGAAGGAGGAGGTGGAGCGCGTGAGGGAAAGGCAATCGATGCGCCCTCACGCCCCTAGCCGCCGCAGGAGGAGACGTTTGAGCGTCGGGAGTCAATACCCGATTCCCGGTCACCGTAGGCGCGGGCTTGCGGACGGCGAGCAATGGGTAGCTCGCCATCCGACAAGGACCAGGCGTCGTGTTCTACGTGCGCCTCAAAGAGATGTCAGCATAATTGACGGGGTCCGATAGGACCGATGCCTGCCGAGGTCGCGGATATTAAGTGTTTGTTTTAAATAGGCTTTTATTTTATATAGATTCTTCTATATTTTGTGAATGTGAGAACGTTGTAGGCCTAACTTGTAGACTAGATTAGTAGACCTTTTTATTTATTTTTATATTTTGTTGAGTGCCTGTTACTTGTTGTCATGCCAACACTGTCCTCCCATTATCAACACTGTAATTTGAAACATTGTAAAAGCCCCTTATTTTTAAAAGAGTAACCGTGGAGTTTCTTGCCGGCTCTTCTCCATAGGAAACAACCAATTGGAACCGTGCACCTAGCTTCTGACGTTTCATAAGTGCCCATGTTGGTTTATGTGAAATACAGTATTTTGATTTTGATAGTACGAAAGAGTTACCGTGGCTCTGGCGCACAGGCAACTGAAGGAACACGGGTGGGTTTTAGTCAGTAAGAGTCTGACACGCCCTCCCGCTCCGAGCGGGAGAGGTCATTTGATGATTTCCCACCCAAAAAAAAAGCCCAGCATATTTGGGAAAAGACTGAGCAGATCATATTCTTATTTTGTCATTGTTTTAAATAAATGGTATTCCTTTTTAACCGACTTCAAAAAAAAGGTGGAGGTTCCCAATTCGACATTCTTTTTTTTATGTGTGTTAGCTCAGAACTTTTTTCTAGGTGAACCGATTTGGATGATTCTTGATCAAGTTCTGACAAGGAGTTTTTGAGTTATCTTTAATGCTGCGTATTTTTTCCACTTAGTTTATGTTGATGATTTTTTAATAATCTCCTGTCACTGCACATATCAAGTAGTGGTATACGAATTTATGTGGGGTTGGTACCATAACTAAAAAGTGAAAAATAATAACTTTTTTACAAAAGAAAAACAACCGACTTCAAAAAAAATAAACACTCCAGTGAAAAATCATTTTAATTTTGGAAGTCGGTGGCAAAAAACGAAAATACAAAACCAAAGACACCGGCTTCCGAAATTAAAGTAATTTATAACTTTGTAGTGTTTTTTTTTTCTGAATTTCGTTTGTTTGTTTTTTATAATATTTTTCTCACTTCTATCAATCATTATATCTATTTATATGCTTAACTAGAATAATATTTCAGAAAAGGCTGAGCACATGATGTTCTTGTTCTATCTAAGCTTTGAATAAATGGTATTCCTTTTTGTCTTCTAGCAATTAAAAACAGAAGCCAAGCCAAAATGTATAACAGAGAGAAGAATAGTTTTAATTTAACTTCAGCGGTGTCGCGCCACTGACCTTGTAATGGCACACGCTGACCGAATTTTCTCACTTCTTCCAGACATACCTACTATATATGAACATATATTTTTACATCTGTGTGAGATAACAGCGAAAGGCTCGCCTATTAATGGGACTTTTAAATGTAACTGGCAAAATGAGGGTGTCTAAAACACCTCTGCTTACACATTCGTAGATTTTAGGCGTGATATTAAATAATATAAATAGGATGTTCCATTCTAAAATAAGCTGCAAGAGAAAATGGAATCAGAAAGCTACGTAACTGTGTGAGAAAATCATTACCATTTCGACAGGTCATCGCAAAACTGAATACTTATATTTTTTTTCATGTTGGATAGTAAAATTGTAGGTAGCTCAACTAGAGCTAGCTAGCTCCTTAAGTTCTGAGTTGAGCTGCACGATTACTGATAAATGCGTGCACTGACTGGACAGGTCCACTTAATCTATGTGGTTCTTTCCTCAAAAGACCATTTCAGACACCAATCTACATGGTCTTCAAACATTATTACCGAATTTATTTATACACATTGACATTGATAAATTTTATATACACAATGACATGAGTATTTACTTGTAAAGTATTATGTTATTTTAATTATTGTGAATGTGAGGACTATGTGGGCTTTCTTTTCTTTTTCTCATTTAATTTTAATCATGATCTGGCAGTTTGAGTAATTTATGCGGCCTACCCAAATGTCCTTTCTTTGGTATTGTTTGTCGAATCGTTGAGCTCCTTAAGTCCTGACTTCCTAAGTCGAGTTGCACGAGTCCTGACAAATGCGTGCACTGACTGGACAGGTCCACTCAATCTGTGTGGATTTTCCTCAAAAGACCATTTCAGACACAAATCTACAAGGTCTTCACATGATCTGACAAGATTGTCTGGACTTTAAAAGAGACTGTGACCTCTGAGTTTGTTTCGGCCTTTCTTCTCAGAGTAGTCAGATAGGAAACGCCGATCTCATCTAGTTTAAAAAATATGATTGACGTATAAAAGTGTTTGTACAAACCCACTTACAGAAATAAATAGGTTGTTCCATTCTAAAATAAGCGGCAAGAGAAAATGGAATCAGAAAGTTACGTAACTGTGTGAGAAAATCATTAGTATTTCGTCAGGTCATCGCAAAACTGAATACTTATATTTTTTTCATGTTGGATAGTAAAATTGTAGGTAACTCAGCTAGAATATAGTTGAAATGGATCTAGGTATAATTCATGTTGCATGTTTTTCGATTTTGGCGCCAGAATAACTTTGACAGGGGTCACAAAACATCTCCTTCTGCGAAGCAGTAATGGTCGCGAAGCAGGAGGCGGAGCGTGTGAGGGAGAGGCAATTGTTAAGCCCTCACACCCCTAGTCGCCGCACGAGGAG
Organism: Dryobotodes eremita; assembly: GCA_917490735.1. Taxonomy (NCBI): domain Eukaryota; kingdom Metazoa; phylum Arthropoda; class Insecta; order Lepidoptera; family Noctuidae; genus Dryobotodes; species Dryobotodes eremita. The sequence continues at coordinate 9,816,402 of OU823269.1, read as the reverse complement.
ACGCTTGAGCGTCGGGGGTCAATACCTGATTCCCGGTCACCGTAGGCGCAGGCTTGCGGACGGCGAGCAATGGGTAGCTCGCCATCCGGTAAGAACCAGGTCCAGGTCGATGGCGCGTTGTGTTCCACGCGTGCCTCAAAGAGATCTCAGCACTAATTGACGGGGTCCGATAGGGCCGATGCCTGCCGGGGTCGCGGATAGTCCGAAAGAGTTACCGTGGCCCTGGCGCACAGCCAACTGAAGGAACACGGGTGGGTTTTAGTCAGTAAGAGTCTGACACGCCCTCCCGCTCCGCCCAGATTGAGAGAAGTTATTTGATGCCTTCCAAACCAAAAAATAAATCGGGGCACAAAAAACAAGATGGCAGCGTTAGTTCCCATTTTGGCCACGCGCCAAAAGATCCTTGTACAGCTAAAATGTAAAGTCTAAAAAGTCTATTAATAGAATTCTTTTACCTCAAGCATAATCAGCTTATAATGTTCCTACTCTGCTGGGACACAGACGTAGGCCTCCTCTCTGTGAGAGGGAGTGGGCCGTAATCCACTATGCAGGCCCAGTGTGGGTTGGTAGATGTCACATATCTTCGAATTTTTGGTTCTAGAACAATGTGTCCTCACGATGTTTTTCTTCACCGTTTTGAAAGCAGTAGTGATAAAAAAAAAATACATAACGTAAAAGGCCTGCCTTGGTTCGATCTCACGACGTACAACTCGTAATTCGGGGCCATTACCACTGGGCCACCACGACTCTTTTACCTCAAGATTAATTATTTATTAACTAATTATTTGTGCACTTCTGCCCAACCCTTTGGGGAATACATATGCGTGATGTTATATCATGTTAACTACTTATTTACATACATATATTATCACAATTATTACTTGTTAAAATTTTGGAAACATCATCTACTTTTCAATATTTGTAAATATGTGAGCACCATGTATCTATCACATAATTAATTTACCTGCCTTTGCATTATATTTAATTCTTTTTACCTATTGTGGTATAGTAATTTTATTCTAGGTGCATCGTCTTCACATAAGATTACATAATTAATGTGAACTTACATAATATTCTAAAATATTTTAAAAGAGTAACGGTGGAGTTTCTTGCCCATTCTTCTCCATACGACACTACCTTTTGGAAGGGGCAACTAGAATCAATTAAATTTTTTTGTAAATTTTGACGTTCAAAAGTGCCTTTTATGTGCCTATTTGAAATAAATGATTTTGACTTTTTTTGACACAATTCCACAAGAAAATGAGGTTTCCAAACGTTGTTTATTCAATTTTATTTCATATCTATATTTTTCACATTATATTAAATTTTTCGTACGACTGGTTCATAGAGGGGAAATATTTAACTGATCTTCTAAAAACTTGTTAACCTACTAATGATGGACACTTTTTCAAATTCATGAACCTCTATTTATTTTTGCACTTCTTATGATGCACACTTTTTTTCATAATTGAGCCTCTTTTTAACTTACTGTCCGTTTCTCATCGTCGGTCACAGTAACTAAGCTAGGGTACCCCAACTGAACAGGTTAGGTTAGGTTAGAAATGTGATCAACCGTGCGCGAGCCGAGTGAGCGATCCGAGCGTCAAGCGGTGCTGCGGCAGCGGCTTGTAAACTCTACATCCAAGTTGATCGCAGTTACATGGCTATTAAGTATCTTTAGGACCCCAAAATAGGAATTATTTGAGGTTAACAAAAAGAAAAATACCGATTAAATACATACCGAAAGAAACAAGAATGCTTATAATGGATAGACAGGGGCGCTGACTCCGTGGGTGCCCGGGGACTCCAGCACCCACGGAAGGTAAATAGTGGGGGCGGTGCAACCATGAGCATAGACATCAAAACTGATCGGTCAATAGGTTTTGTCCGATCTGTCTTTAAAATCACGTCACGTCGTTAGGTATCACCTTTTAAACTGGGGTACTAATAAGGTGGAGCTCGCTTCGCTCGCTCTTGCATCGTAGATTTTCTTCAATCCATATTTTATAAATTTTATTAATTAGTAAGTTCTTAAGGATGAAGACGGTGCCTGTGTGTACGCTGAACATGAGTTTTACTGGACAGATTTAATAGATACGATTTTAGGGATTAAGAGGGCGCACACCGGTCCACTAGCGCCACTCCTTTAAAAAAATATTATCTTGTGACTGAGAAGGAATTTTGAATAACGGCTCAATAGACACCCTCGGTAAGTGTATTTAGAATTTTCTAATACCTTTTATAAACTTTCATATTGAGACACGAAGCAACAAAATTCGATCTAAAGAAAAGCTTCCACATTCCTCTAGATCGTATTTTGTTGCTTCGTGTCTCACTATGAAAGTTTATAAAAGGTATTAGAAAATTCTAAAGACACTTACCGAGGGTGTCTATTGAGCCGTTATTCAAAATTCGTTCCCAGTCACAAGATATTATTTTTTTAAAGGAGTGGTGCTAGGTGGACCAGTGTGCGCCCTTTTAAGCAGGCCATTAATAATGGGTATAATGTCTATTAATTAAAGTCCTTTAACCTCAAGATTAGTTATTAATACCTTCTTAATTATAGACAGATATAACCACAATTCCACAAGAAAATGAGGTCTCCAAACGTTGTTAATGTTCAATTTTCCATGCGAATGCTCCCTAAAGCATGTCTTTGTCTTGCAAATAAGGTACAGGCTGGCCGTAATCTTTGATTCCTAGAAACGAGGTCGTGATACGTCTCTTATTGAAGATAACTTGCAAATTGTATAAATGAATTTCATTGGAATAGATGTAAATAGAGCCTAATAATATGATACACAAGTTTTTCTTAGCTGTTGTCGCTATTATATTATTATTTTGCTATATTATTTGAAACTATACGAAGGAATCTGTATATTACTATTATTTCTTTGTTTGAACGCGCTGATCTCTGGAACTACCAGCCGGATTTGAAAAATCTTTTTGCATTTGATACCCCAATTCTCGAGGAAGGCTATAAGCTACTTAACATCACGCTAGGACCCTTAAAAGTCGAGCAATAACAAAAAGGCAGAAAGAATGCTGAGCGAAGACGAACAAAAAAACGAAAACACGGGCGGGGTGGGTCAGCGGAACAAGATATTTCACGCGGACGATGTCGTGGACACAAGCTACTGATATGATAAGGCAACGGTGCAGTTTAAAAGAAGATGTACTCGTAGTGTCAAAAATAGAAAGGGTATGCTTAGATGGTTTAGGCATGTTGAGAGGATGAGAATGAAGGGTGAATAACAAAAGGTATTTACAAGACAGATGTGAGTGGAAACGCCGGGAGGAGACGTCCTAGGAGGACATATAGTGACATTATTGGTGATGTTCTTTAGAAAGGTCAGGTACGTAGTACTCGCAACCGGCGTGCGTGTATGACCAGATATATAAACGTAAACGAGGCAAAAGCAGTATGTAAGGATCGAAGCAGGTGGCGTCCTGTGGTTTTGCCTACCCCCGTGGGAAGAAGGCGTGAGTTTATGTATTTATTTATATAAATGCTTACCAACCAAATACATACACAGCATTAACCCAAAGTCTTTATCATAATATAAATCTCTCATGTATATAAATGATAGGAAAGCACGGCATAATTAAACAATTATAAACATCAAATATCAAGAAAACAATGAAAAAAACACGTGTGGCACTCGGGGACTGCCGCGGTAAAGCTATTGCATAGCATTTTTTATCAACTTATGCAGTCTGGAGCCTTACTCCCGAAAACGATTCGAGTCTGATTTTGTTTTCAATTCGAACTCGTTTTTGATCCGAACTCGATTTAAAACCTCACTCCCGAACCAATTCGAATCGTAAACCAAGATCGACGTAAGTTCGAGTATTATCAGCGTCGTTAGGTGTATCCGGCGGATTACGTCACCGTCAAGTGCTATGTCTTTGGTCAGTAACTTTTAAGTGGTTGAATGTTTTTACTTCTCTATCACTTTCCCACGTAAAAAACGATACCCTAGTGCTTTATTTACACTTATCAAACAAAAACTTATCAAATAATATATGATTTATTATTATTTATCAACGCAACCTAACATACCCGGGGTGTGGAACTTTTCATAAAATCTGTAATAAGCATTGCGATATAAGTAGGTAAATTGTTATTATAATCATGTTGTCACATATAAAAAGATTGTAAGCAACACATTTTATCCACCTAATTTCTTTTAATAGTATTTCTTTCTTCGGCTGATTAGGAGAATTTGATATATTTCGTCAATATATCTTTGTGGTTTACTGCTTTGGTAACCTCCCCTATAGCTTTTGACACTGACTGCTGAGACATGACCGTGCCATTGCTTCTTCCTACTATTCTTTAGCTTCTAGTACCAAAAAACGATAATGCAAACAAAATCTAAAACTGATTTGGTCTGGAAATGGTGTTAAATAGAAAGAAAGAAAAATATTTTATTTGGGACAGTTATTTATTTATACATATTTTTATTTTTATTTGAAAAATCTTCTACTAACACATCAAACAACTCTTTCGCCAAACGAAAATTTATCCGAAATTCTTCCGAATCCATTTCCATAGCCGTGGTGTTATAACGACTCATCCTTTGCATATTTCTTCTCGCACGAATATCCATACGATTTGATTTCTCAATAACATTGAAAAAACGACGCAAGACGAGCCATAATAATAAAAAACTTGAAGAAATATTGCAGATATTAACACTAAAAACTCTCACTCGATCTCCATAAAGTAGCTTTTTTGCTATCGTGTAATTTGACGTATAATTCGATCCTACAACTCGATTTATTTACAGTCAAATAGCGTGTGGAGTACGAACTTTTCGATCCTAACGAATCGAGTCGATCTAAATTAGTTTCGCTTCGATCCACCGCACGATCCTGCGCTAGTGTCGGATTCAAGAGTATGGATCGACGTTTAATTCGAATCGAATTCGATTGATTCAGAACTCGAAGCTGTCGGGAGTAAGGCCCCTGCTTACGTATTCGTCCGATTTCGGAGCAGCTCGTCTCGATCCGTGCGAGCTTCGTACAGTCGTATCATATACATACACGTTAAGCGAACGCTCGGCCGAGCTACATGGTCGGCGGAGTGGGGGGTGTTAGGTTGTATTGTCGTTACGGAATTTCTTGATTCGGTCGCCACGCTCAAATCCCGCGATAAAAGCTATGCAATAGCTTAAAAATAATAATTGAGTACTACGTTGTAGCTTACAAATGTTGGGTTTTTTTAAATAACACTTTACATTTTAGTAAAGATATTTTTCTTAAATATACATATTTTACCACCGAAAACATCAAGATCACAACTGTGGAACAAGTCATTGAATTTTCTGAGTATTTAGGAAAGAGGCGCAATGTATCCTTATTTGTTTCGACTACATTTCATCGAGAAAGGTCTATAATTTTGAAGTCTGCCGGACGGTCTAGGCACATTCATGCTTGGCTGACTTACTAAATCTGAGCAAACCACACCTTGATTTACAACTTTAAATAAAAAAGTTGAACTTAAGAGATCTTTACGCCATTGCAACGATTTCATTGTGAAGTGACTTAGTCCATCACCATACTGCTTAATTTTATTGCGCGTTGAACACCAGCTATTGCTGAGAGCCTTCTAACAAACCTTTTTTGTATACTTTCTAGGCGTTGAATATTGTTTTGGTAGGTAGGATATCAAATAATTGAGCATTCAATGTGACTGCGCACTATTGCAAAATAGAGGAATTGTAATGCGGGCAGAGACGTAAATTGCTTTGTGTTGCGATTAATAAAAGACAACATTCTTAAAGATTTATTCATAGTGTTGTCTACGTGTTTATTGAATCGCATTTCAGAGTCAATCAAGACTTCCAAGCCCCTAATCACAGTTACGGTATTTAATGTCTGGCCCGCCTTCGTATAGGTTGTAGAGAACTTGCATTTTTTACACGAGAGCCTAACGTGAAAGCAATTGCTAATATTTAGCTGCATCGTCTTGCAAAAGCTGTTGATCCCTTTCTGAGTTAACAATCCTAGATAATTTCAAGTCATCAGCATACATTTCAAAATGAGAATTGGGTATATAATATTTAATACCATCAGCGAAAATTGTAAACAGAATTGGGCCGGCATGCGATCCCTGAGGCACTCCGGAAGTAGGGGTAAAAACGTTAGAGGAATATCTATTAACTACGATCCCAGCCCTTTACTGGGACAAATATGATTCAAATCAGTCAAACAACGGTGCTTGGACACAGTATACAGCCCTTAGCTTTTGCAAAAGAATGTTGTGGTCTACTTTATCAAAAGCTTTGCTATAGTCACTGTACACAGCATCAACCTCATTGCCTCTATGTCAGTAATAGTCCTGTCGACAAAGGTGGTAAGGTTTGTGGCCGTGGATCGACTTTTAAAGAAACCGTGTCGGTGACCTGTGATGATATGTTTATATAAGGACATAGCAGGGATTTAGCAACGACATACAAGATACTTATAGGTCTATAATTACAGACATCTGACCTATCACCAGTGTTTGGAATAGTAATAATAATTAATTTCTTCCAGATCTCCGGAAATAGGCCCCCAGAAAGAGATCTATTATAAAGTATTTCAAGTGGCTCGGATAACTGGCTGGCGCATTCTTTAAGAAATATAGGAGGTATACCATCGTGTCTCGCTCCCTTTGAGATATCCAGATTTTTTTAATGTTTCTCTATATTGCTTTGGGTGAAATAAATGTTATTAATATTGTTGCAATTACTGACTGCTTTGGTAGCGGTGTTATTTATGTTACATTCTGATGCATTCTATACACAGATGCAAAATGTGCTGCAAATAAATTTACTATCCCTTTCCGTCACTAGCGGTTAAGTCTGTAGCGGCTTCTACAACGCCACATGCGAGCTACACACTGACGTCTCAAAAAATCCTGCATCGCGCAAGCATAGTATACCGCGCAACTAGCATATTTACATTGTCCCGATATCAAACGTCGGGCAGTTGCCCACCAGACACGATACTCTTCTGGTCGGAGAATCCTCCTTTTTATATGGAGGTGTGAGTGAACTTTACACCTTGTTCCTTAGGCCTCTATACTGGTGACCCCGAATTTGAACGTCAGCGCAGCCTTCGTGCATCTACATCAGCGTGACGTCATCATCACTTCCTTTAAGCTTTCGAGCGGCCAGCCAGCGCCTACGGCTCAACGGGAATCCACTAGCATGCAGCGACCGTGCTTAGCTGGTCATCACCCTTAGCCTCATCAAGCAATCTTGGCACGGCACACTGTCGGGCGGACAACAAGAAGAGGTCTTATGGTATTTCTCTCTCTCTTATCCCTCTCCTGGTCGACGCCAGCAATCAGCCTAAACCCGGCGCTGTATTATTTGTTCACTTTCATATTTTTCGGAATTGTGCTACTCGAGTTACGTTTGCTTTTCATGTAGGACCAGAAATATTTTGGGTTTTTAGTGACAAACTCAAACTCAAACTCAAAGCATTTATTTCAATTAAACCATTTACAGGCACTTTTGAATTGTCAAAGAGTCGGTCAGTTAGTCAGAAAGTTGAAGCTAGTTGCCCATTCCAAAACGTAGATCTCTATGGAGAAGAACGGGCAAGAAACTCCAAGGACACTCTTTTTAAATCAAGATATTACAAAATCCTGGGTACATTATTCGTGTTGCTTCTATATGCGAGAACAATGAAAAAAATATATAAAGAAACAATTCAAAATATAAGATTAATAATAAAAATAAGCCGTGGCAGTTAAGAGATAACAAGTCTCAACTGACGGCGCCCGTTCACGAACATGACGCGTGGATCAGCACCATCCAGCTCAACCATTTTGTAGGGAACCGAATGATCCAACACACGCGCCACCAACAGTGAGACATTTAAGTGAGCATGATATAGTCTCTACTGCCATGCTGTCAAGTCAACATAATTATATAATAAACGAATCCATGGTACTCACATTTACAAACCATTATCCGGAACATTTTTAAGATAGTTTTGATATGAGGACTTAATAATTTTGCTTGTTCTTTTTACATCCATTACGTTTCGAAACCCCTCCGTGTCTCTGAAAGCATGTTAAACCGTTGGTCCCAGCTATCATTTTTAGATCTATGACAGTCTTTATGGTTAGTTTGAAGCTCGAAAGTCTGGCAACCAGTCCTACAAATGGGTTTTGTATTATCCAGTAACTGGGTTTTGGAGGTCAAATAGGCAGTCGCTCCAAGTAAAATCTAACCAGATGTAGATGAATACCAGTGTATTCAGCTACTATTACGTCACGTTCAGATAGTGTTACGTGTTAGATTGGAAGCTGACCTAAAGAAAAAAAAAGAAAGAAAAATAGTTTACTCTGCACAAACAAAACGCACCTAACAAATGAACGACATTAATTTAGAGACATACAAAATAGCCAAAAGCCTCGTATTCATGTTCTAAAAGTTTCACAATTTTGTCTATTGCTTGATGCTAAAGCCAGGGACCAAAGACAATACACATTGCTCTGTGTTGCGACACTGGCAAATGACAGCAAACAAACGATCAAAACAAAAACAAAATGCCGATTGCAGTGTGGAAAAATGACTACTTTTGTAACAAACAAACAAAAATAATAAGAACAATTAAGCAGTGCGTCGCATCTGTGCAAGAACAGGTCGTTGCTCAGCAAAATGCTGTGGCTTCGGAGGAACCTATCGTCAACAGCGCTGATTTTCAGCAACTACCTCTCAACCTAGTAGGGACAAAGTTAGGCAAATCATGAGTAGGCCACTGGTAATATGATCTTCATTATAGTTCTTTCAACTATTTCGATGCTTTCACCGCGCGGGTTTCCTCTACCCACCAAAAAAAATATTTTCAAAATCGGCCCACAATTGATGAAAATACCGCGGAGCATTCATAAAAAAAAAAAACATACAGACGAACAAAGAACTTCCTCCTTTTTGAAGTCGGTTAAAAATACATCCTATCTAGGAATATTCTTCGCAATACCAAAGTTATTAAACTTTGTTTATTTAAATCAGGCCAGTATTAGCATTCAATATTGTAACTGGCAAACTTGAATTTTGTTATTATAAATATAATTCAACAAAACTAATTTGGGAACACTTCCAATTTTCGAGACGCGGTCGATTTAAAATGCTTGGTGTTCGAGATTACAATGAAAGAAAGAAAAGAAAGAAAGAAAAATAGTTTATTCTGCTGATTATTTATGTGGGAAAACAAGCTAGTCCTATTCTGTGAAGTTCACTTGGAACGTCATTCAAGTGAGCGCACACAATTCGAAAACGAACTAATTTTTAATGAAATAATCATAGCGGATTCACAACGAGACACCGTTCGAATTTAGAAGTTATGTTGTGAACACAGATTTGTTAAAACAAAACTCAAAGATTTAAGCCCTGACTACACTGCGGTGAATCCCGCTCGGGATGCGGGACGCGACTGCGCGCTCCGATTATTTTTAATGCGATTATTCGCACCAGTTTCATAGACAACCACTATTCTTCCGACGGCTATTGGCGGTCGGGGACTAAGCAAATCAAGTAACGAAAATGTGTCATTTTCGACTCGGAAGCCTGTCAAATTGTTTTTTTTTTCTTCTCTTTGGCTGTCAAATAGTTGTGAATAATTATGCTAATGACTAATGGTTAGATACGGTTATTATTTACTTACATTTGATCGTAATTCCGAAGTTCGAACTGATATGTCACAAGCTGCCGAGGCGAATGATGCTCAGACGCATCTTACATAATCACATTTTCCCTACATTAGTAATTTCTCATGTATTAACGTGCGTTTACAGACACAAATCTCACATGCACAAATAACCAGACACGGAACAATGTAGGTTATACAAATAATTTATCTGCGCAGGAAACTAACTTGTAGCAAAGATAATGGAGGAAACAAAACAGCTTTCATGAACGGAAATACTTAGTGCTCCTATGCAGGAGCGGCACGCGTCTACGGCAGAGGTAATTGCAGCCTTCGACACTCGTCGACGGCAGCCGCCGACGCGTCGGTGGCAGAGGCAACTGCAGCCGTCAACGCGTCGAAGGCAGCCGTAGACACGTCGCCGCTCATGCATGCGGCAAATGAGCATTTAAATGGCCTGCTAGCACCTTCCTGGCTTGCCAATATTTATCACGGCATGAGCACATTTATTAGAATATGAGAGAAGTCAACGTAACGTAGAATAATCAGCCTATACCGTTCCCACTGCTGGGAGACAGGCGTCCTCTCTGCGAGAGGGAGTGGGCCGTATCCACCACGCGGGCCCAGTGCGGGTTGAATGTATATCACATGACTTCGGATTTTTGGATTCAGGAAATGTCAGTTTCTTCACGATGGTCATGTTTTCCTTCACCATTTTGAGAGCAGTGGTGATGAAATAAATTACACGAAGTAAAGTGCATACCTGTGTTCAAACTCACATCCTGTTACTTGTAAGTCGAGGCATTTACCGTTGGGCAGCCACTGCTATAACGTAGCGTACTTTGTCAAAAACTCTTTCGGTCTTACAACACAAGGTTTTTTACTCCTCTTGCTCAAAAACTCCCGTCATTGTAGCGTACTAGAGCGGGGATAAAATAACATGTTTTCCTCTAGGGGAAACATAATTTTTTGTTACCAACGAGCCTACAGAAACGAAAAAGTCTTTATTCATAATTAGAATAATCATGAATAAAGACTCGACTTATTACTGTTCCTTAAAAAAAGAAGAAAATTTTCTTTTTGAAATTGGAACTAAAATCAGCGACCTCTTCGGTAGAATGCGTGCATTGCGTTGCGGCTACAGAAGAAATAAAAAGAGTTAACTATTTAATATTGTATTGGGTTATTTTATTTTTTCGCAATCGTAGTGAAAAGTAGAGTGTAACACACTGTTCTAAAAACCCATTATAACTCGGTTTCTATTTACTCCCTCGCTCAAGTTCGGGAGTAAAACGACCTCGTATATAATGGGTAATTTTAGCCCCTTGTATAACAATCTACTATTTCTTTAGACTTGGCTCAAACTATCGAGCCTGTTTTTTAAATAAGAACATAAGAGAAATCGAAATACAGTTCCTTTTACAAAACTGACAACTTAGTCCGGTCTTAGATTGTCAATTTTAAGGACTTTACTAAAGTCGGCATAAAATTCGAAAAACAAAAACTGGCTCGAATTTTTTGGCTCGGGCAAAGTTAGATCATGTTTTGTAAAAAGACGTTCTGTCTTAGTACAAAACACATACACGCACACGTGTCTAGCACACATAGAAATTTAATACTAAACCCACAACATTTTATTATCTGCACCATGGGATTCATAAACCATTAACTGGAGTTACTACTATTATCATTGAGGGGGTATAAATATTAATCCGCCATTGTCGAGAATGGGAGTCCCCCGTCGTCGCGTGGAAATATGCAAGCGACGACCCTCGATTATGTTGATGTGACATACGGACGAGAGAAAGTACGCCAACATGAGCTTCAGAAATGTGTTTGTTGTGTGTTGAACCGAATTGTCTTATTGTAACATAAAAGTCAGGGAAATTAAACAACAATATTATTTTATTCTCATCATCTACTTAAACTTTCTTTGGGACTATGTTGGGGTCAGCTTCCAGTCTAACCAGTATCTGAATACCAGTATTTTACATGCGGCGACTGCCTTATAATATTCGATTCTATTCTAATTAATTGTTAAGCAAATGGACTACCAACTTAAAAATATATCATACTAGCTTCGCTCGCGTGGATGTCGGAAATTATCCCAAGGGAACGTACAACCGGGATAAAAAGTATTCTACATGTTAATCCAGGTCATAGACTATCTGTGTTCCAAATTCCATCCAAATCCGTTCAGTCGTTTTTGCGTGAAAGAGTAACAAACATCCATCCAAACTTTCACATTTATAATATTGGCATCAAAAAATTATAGTTGTCATTTGAATATTCAAATGACAACTATAATTTTTTGATGTATGAAATGGCTATAACACGCCAAATCGACGTAGGGAGTCAATTTATTTCACAATTAATTTCTCTGCCCGTACTTTATGATCTATGCTTATTTCCATGGCAAATACTTGCAATTGCTATGGTATGACGTCTAATTCGATTCAAATTTAACATATAACACCTAGCTTGTATTTCCTGAAGGGGTAGCCAGTGGTGTATAATACTGCGAGAATTATAAATTTCGCCAAGTTATATGTATTGCGATGTATGGCGAGCCTATTGGCATCAACTGGCGAAACGTGGGTGTACTATAGGTACACAAACTCAAACTCAAAACTCAACTCAAACTCAAAGCATTTATTTCAATTAAACCATTTACAGGCACCTTTGAATTGTCAAAGAGTCGGTCAGTTAGTCAGAAAGTTGAAGCTAGTTGCCCATTCCAAAACGTAGATCTCTATGGAGAAGAACGGGCAAGAAACTCCAAGGACACTCTTTTTAAATCAAGATATTACAAAATCCTGGGTAAATTATTCTTGTTGCTTCTATATGCGAGAACAATGAAAAAAAAAATTATATATATATATTAAAAAACAATTCAAAATATAAGATTAATAATAAAAATAAGCCGTGGCAGTTAAGAGATGACCAGTCTCAACTGACGGCGCCCGTTCACGAACATGACACATCTGCCCAACTCTCCAGGGAGTACAGGCGTGATATACAATTAAACGTAAACTTAGTTTTACTATTTAAATGCCTGAGATTTCCTCTAAGAACAAAAGAAGACGTATTAATAAAAAAAACAAAAACCGATCCGTTACAAACCCGCCTCCAATTTTTCGTCTTCATTTTGTAACATCTGCCACGAGGGGCGGACGTCGGCGTCGCTCGGCGGCGGGAAATAATTAATTTAATTTGACTCGTTTTCTATCCGCTTCTTATATATTGAAGGATGTTTGGTAATAAGGATGAGGGCTCTTTCGTTTTAAGAGCTGTGGGCTTTAAGAGTAACCTTGAGGTCTTTTTTTACTGGGTGTTTTTGTGCAAGAAAGGGAAAAGTGGAACCGGACACCCTTTGAAGATTTTATAAGTGTCTATATGGTTTTTGGGGAAGAAGGTCTTTTGTTTCTAGAATGTATTGTTTCGTCCCAGGTCGGGTAAGGTCTTATTGGGTTATCCATCACAGCCCCTGCATCATCAGCATCCTGTTGGTTACAGCCCGGAGACTGGATTTGTGCCCGGTTGATGGCAATAGGCTCGCTCCCTATTACAGGGGACTTGAAAATAACTGGTTCAGAAACCCTCTACTATAGGTATACAATTCTGCCCTATCCTTCGGGGATCATCTTCTTATTTTTCTTCTGGTTTGATTTCCGCCATGTGGACCATTGTGCATGGGCCATGGCGGCCATCGGTGGTCAGTCCAATCAGCCCACCTCCCTCCAGACGTTGATGTCTCCTAATCTGTTAAGAACATCTGTCCTTATCTGGGTGACACCTCTGCATTCAAAGAGATCATGCGCAACGGTTTCCTCAGCCTCCATGCAAACCCTGCATAGGACTGTCATGGAGCGACTGCCTAACTGACCTCCACAGTCCAGTTACTTGGTAACACTCCCTCAATATGGTTGAGAATAAGTCCTATGTCTAGAATAGAATAGAATAGAATACTCTTTATTATGTACACCATAAAAATTACAGATATAAATGTAGACATTTTACACAGGGTGACACAATGGGCGGTCTTATCGCTAATAGCGATCTATTACAGACAACCTTTGGATGGATTCAAGGGAGAAGGAGAGACAATACTGCAGGTAGTCAGTGGTATACCATTTACATATACAACAAATACATACATACATAAAATACAGACTTATCTACATATAATATATACAATAATAAACATGAAACAAGAGCAAGGAAACTAAATGTAATGATGATAATGATGTCTACTACATATTGTTCTTTTTTTCATACACTTTTAATCCTAGACTTCCTTCGCTAGCCAAACTACTCCACTGTGTGTACGCACAATTCTACATACGTACTTATACCCGTATTATGTGGGTATAAGGTGCGAACGGCGTCACATACGACTGGAGTTATTTCACGAATTTACTTGATATTCTGTAGGGGACTGAATGTATTGCTGCCGCGATAATGTGGTCATACTAATATATCGGGTGGGCTTTATTGTGAGTCTTACTGCTTGCTGCATTCGAAAACGTTACTTAAAAGTTAAAAGAGTGTCCATGGAGTTTCTTGCCCGTTCTTCTCCATATGTACTAACTACGCTTTGGAATGGGCAACTAGCATCATCTTTCTGACTGACCGAACCCTTGACAATTCAAAAGTTCCTGTAATTGGTTTATTTGAAATAAATGCTTTGAGTTTGAGTTTGAGTTATCAATCATACTGGCTCTGTGAGCTGTAGACCTCGAGAGACTGTCTCTGCACAGCTTAAAACTGAATAAATGTTCACCGCGCACCTTAAAACAAAAGACCGCGAAATGGTTGAAATATGTTTTTTTTATGTTTTCAACCCCCATATGTTCGCCATTTAGAAATATTACGAAAAATTTATTCTACAAAAAAATTCCATTCCATTCGCATTTCCATTTTCGTTTTGTGAGTATAGCATTTGTAAATTTTACGAGAATCGGTTGAGAAATGCGGCCTGTAGAGGAAAACAGACATCCGGACATACGAAAGCATTTTTACTCAAGCTGGAAACGGAGACGCTTCGCTCGCGCTTCGTGCTCCCTTGGTCAATAAGTTAAATACTAAGGGCCTCGTTCACCATCTCCAAGTAAAGCGTTGGTTAGTTGCTTCCTAGTTAACGTTAATTGGCAAGTAAAAGTTACGAGTATCTATTGTCAATTTCACAAACGAAAATAAAGCTTCGAGTAATAACTTACTGGTTAAGTGAATGACGTAACAAATCATACGTTACATTCGTTCAATAAAACGTCAATGTTACTCGTCAAACGTCACTGGTTGAAGTCAATGATTTTTTATTAGTTACTGACGTAACAGAAATCATTGCATTAAAAATAAATTTAAGTGTTATTAGATTAAAATTCATTCGATTACATTTAATTATGATAAAACAATAATCACTTAATAAATGGTGACGAACTGGCTTGCTGGTGCATCATCATCTCCAACACCACCGAGTCAAGGTCGAGTCGGTAGAAGTGATACAAATTTTGCAAGTCGTAAAAAAAAATACCGAAATGCTAAAGGATAGTTGTATTTTGAATTCAGAAATCGTTCAAATTTAGGTACGCTACCTATACGTCACGCGTCTGTCTTTTTTTTTTTTGTTGCGTGGGAGCTCATCAAATGACTTCAGACTCTTACTGACTAAAATCCACCCGTGTTCCTTCAGTTGCCTGTGCGCCAGGGCCACAGTGACTCTTTCGAACAATCCGCGACCCCGGCAGGCATCGGCCCTTTCGGACCCTGTCAATGATGCTTACATCTCTTTAAGGCGCGCATGGAACATGACGCGACGCGTTTCTGCTGGGTCTCGATAATGTTTTCAACTAGACCCTGCACCCTAATTTCGTAACACACTGTCAATCAGAATCTGTATCATTTTGAAGGATATTGCTAATCCATTGCTTCATATGTTCGAAAAAAAAACTTCTCACCTACGTAAATAAGGGAATGAATGTTGTTGAACTGTCAAAATGAAAGCCATTCCTACTGTTTAGTGTGTTACGCAATTAGCCCACTGGGGTCTAAGATTATCTTAGGATTAACAGTCATAACCGTGTTATCAATCAATAAATAGTTCGGAATCTTAAAATCATTACTTAGGTACAATCCATACTATTAATAATATCCTAACTTCCTCATCCTAACCCTAACTAATATTATAAATGCGAAAGTAAGTTTGTTTGTTTGTTACCTTTTGACGGCTAAACCACTGAACCGATCATCCTGAAATTTTGCATATACGTTGTCAGGGGTACAGAAACGGACATAGGTACCATTCATCCCGCAAAAAAGTACTGTTCCCGAGGAAAACAACAATAACGTCCTTATGATAATAGATGGCGTCACGTGTCTTTCGAATCATGATTGAATTATATAACCCGAATTGATAGTCAAAGTCTAAATTAACGCGAGCGAAGCCGCGGGCAAAAGCTAGTACATAATATTATAAATTCGAAAGTAACTCTGTCTGTATGTTACCTTTTCACGACTAAACTACTGAACGAATTTCGATAAAACTTGGCAAGGAGATAGATGTCATCCTGGGGAAGGACATAGGCTACTTTTTGATTTAAAATATTCCCAAAGGGGGTGATATAGGGTATGAGTGTTTGTAAGGAAAACCTAGCATTTCTTAAGCTAGGAATATGAAAAATCAAATGAATGATTTTGGTAAGAATTGAAGAATTACGTATATCAGCTAACGTTTTAATTTTAATTTTAATATTGTGAATATGAAGACTATGTGGGCCATTGTTGCTTTTTTTTTCTCCTCAGTTTATTTTAATCATGGTCGGGCAGATTGAGTAATTTCTGTGGCCTACCCAAATGTCCTTTCTTTGGTATTCGAGTCGAATCGTTGAGCTCCTTAAGTTCTGAGTTGAGCTGCACGATTACTGACAAATGTGTGCACTGAGTGCACAGGTCCACTCAATCTGTGTGGTTATTTTCTCAAAAGACCATTTCAGATATCAGTCTACAAGGTCTTTACATGATCTGTCTGATGATCTGACCAAGATTATGTCTGGACTGTAAAAGAGACTGTGATATCTGAGTTTGTTTTGGCCTTTCTTCTCAGAGTAGTCAGATAGGAAACGCCGACCTCATCTAGTTTAAAAAATATGATGGACGTGTAAAAGTGTTTGTACAAACCTACTTACAGAAATAAAATCATTTATCATTTATCAGCGTTTTTGTAAAATCATCCCCCATGGGGGTAAAATAGAGGTGGATTTTAAAATTCACATGTATTTAATATTTAATTTTTTGTGTAGGTACATCTTTTTAAGCGATTTAAGGGATTGGAAATAGTCTATCTCCTACCTTTCATGCCTTAACGGCTGAAAGGAATTAAATGAAAGGCATACAGATAGGCCATTACCTGGGCTAGGACATAGGATACTTTTTATCCCGGTAGTTCAATTCTGTGGGATAATTTCCGACAGTCACGCGGGCAAAGCCGCAGGCATAAGCTAGTCTTTTATATTTTGCAAAATAGTCCTATATAATAGTCCTACTCGATAATTTTTGAAAAGGTAAAAATAAGATATTTCTGCTCACTAAATACTTTTTTCAGTACATTTGGATGATGTGTTCAAGTATGGCTGAAAACGCCCTATTAATCCTTTTTTTGAATCCACCACGCGTAGCTAAACACCATTAAAAGGGGAGCATTAAAATAGCCTCGCATGAGTAGCGATATTTAAATGTCCGTTCCCATTTTTACAATGAAAAAGTTATTCTCATAGGATATCTGGCCAAAAGATGTGTTTCTTCCACGCGGATAGAAGAAGACAGAAGTTGAAGCTATATTGACTTATAAAAAATTAAAACAGAAGAGGAGAAAGAATGCTGCCTTGTAGAACACCAGTTTTCAAATCACACCAATTTGATTAAGAATCCTTAACGCGAACTAACTGCTGAAGTTTCGGAAGGTTTACAGATACTGATATATTTATCTCGTGAAGATAACCATTCCAATGGGGAGACACCATCAGATAGGTCAGAATTGCTAACAGGATGTCGTGACTGCCCGTATTAAAGACCAACTGGACTCTGAGGGTCGAAAGGTTGGAATCGCGCCATAACATCAACTTTAAATCTTTTGTGGTACGAGTTCCAACCCAACATCTGCAGACCTGCATGAAGGAGGACTTTTGGCCGAAGGGTGTCGTATATCGACGTTTCCGAGGACGGTTACGCGACACCTCGCAGCGAAACACGACGCCGACAACATTACGTGTATAGTTTTAGTTTTAAATGGTTTTAAATTATGTATTAGTTTATTGTTATTTGATGTTATTTTGTGTATTTTATCTATGGGCCTTAGTAGCCTGATAATAAATTGATTATTATTATTATTATTATTATTATTAAAGGCATTTGAGAAATCAACGAAGACTAGATCTGTTACTTTTGTGCCTACCGATCCATCTCTAGTCACTTCTAGGAGTATTCGTGACGTCTGGTGTCAGTAAAAACGTAACAGAGAGACCACATCAGTACATTTTCATAGCAAACATCTTTTATCTTCAAAATACTATGCGACCGATGACGTTCATGAGACTTCCCCCAAACACATCAATTAATCTCTAATCTCCAGGTTGAACTTAGGCACTGTGAAGGTGGTGTAAAGTTGCTGTCTCTTGTCTGCAGGTGGTGAGGATATCGTCAAGGGCTGATGATGAGGCACGATGTGGCCGGGATGGCGCTGGATCGTGTTCATGCTGAATGCTGTTGCTGCGTTGTCTCCGGTGGTTAAGATTGGTAAGTCAAGAACTGCTTCTTTGAGGGTCCATGGAGGATTCTAGCTTGATAATCACTTAGCAAGACTTCTAATGAAATCTATCATGAGGGAATGGTTGTCATTAACACATTCATTTTATCCTTCGAAAACCCAGACAACAGTTTTAACTTTAGTATATCGTTCTTCAGTAATTAGGTTGTGAAGATCATAAGTCGTTCTCTCGATGTGCACAGTTCATATTTTCTTACGTCTATTTAATTATGAAACTAACGCCAATTTAAGTAGGAAATTACTAGGCATTTTAGCGTAGCTAAATCTTTTCCTAAGGATGTAAGAGTTTGATTGGTGCACTCTCATTAATGTCCACCACCATATATGTAGACTGGAATTTCAGAATGAGACGATCGTCTGAATAGAACCAGTAGAATAATAATAGAATATTCATCTCCATTCCAGGCGCAGTCTTCACAGAGGACGCCAGGGGAGGCAGCACGGAGCTAGCTTTCAAGTACGCAGTCTACAGGATTAACAAGGAGCGGTCTCTGTTACCTAATAGCACCCTGGTCTATGATATTCAGTATACGCCTGCGAGGGATACTTTCAAGATTTATAAGAAAGGTAATTCTGATTGGTTTCTTAGAAAATAATGGTGCTCCTTACGTCTCTTTCAGGATATTTCTGTTGGTATTGTGGCAATGTTTATAAAGCATAGCTCTCACATAAGCAAGCAGTAAAAAAGGTAGAAATCGGACCCGTGACCAATAGCGCGGAAATTGTAATTAACCTTTTCTTTAAGAAGAAGAAAAATAATGCTAAAAGGTGGATGAATTTGTAGAACCTTCAAAATTCTATTTTTGAACGGTACATAATCAACAAATCAATTCGAGGCTTTCAAATTCTTTGTCATCGTTATGTTTTTCAAATGCAGCTCTTCAGT
Source organism: Dryobotodes eremita (assembly GCA_917490735.1). NCBI lineage: Eukaryota > Metazoa > Arthropoda > Insecta > Lepidoptera > Noctuidae > Dryobotodes > Dryobotodes eremita. Next base: position 9,797,044 of record OU823269.1, on the reverse strand, counting down.
TTAAAATAAAGGAATCTCTAAGCTGGTTAAAACAGCTTGTGCGGGGTGTTACAAGTACAGTTATTTAGTTTTTGGTACGCAAAGCGGTATAAAATACTACATTTTGTTTGAAACAGAAATTGTAGAAACTTCTTTTCAAAAATACCAAAACATCGAAAATTACTAAGAATACTCGTAGAAGCATAAGAAAATTATCAAATAAAAATAAAAAATAAACTAGGGAAATACCAAAACCAAATCGGCAACCGCTTTTCAAACTGCCCTGCAACGTTCACACTTGACATTTCAAATTGTTACCGGAATGCAATATGGCGGCTAACCGCCATTCCGGATATGACGAGTGAAGGATACTTCACGCAAAAATGGAAAGCGGCAAACGTAAATAGTGCACATAGAAATAAAAAACTTTTTGCGGAAAAATAACGCCATATTGTGGTTGGTTTTGCGTGGCTTTTAAAAAAAAGAAGGGGTAAAAATGCTTTGTTGAAAATGTAATTTCATGCGTTGAATGGGTGAGTGAGTAGTGTGGGTTTTGTTGGTGCGATTGCAGTATGATTTTTGTAACTTTAATGGGTTTTTAAACATGGATAACTGGGGCAGTTATTCCAAACGTTTTGATGTTATAAATACATGAGTTTTCGAAGCGTATTAAGTACAACTGAATATCAATTCGCGTAATTAAACACATTCAAATTCAAGTCGCATTTTATCTCAGCAACAATCAATGTCACAAACTTGTCAAAAATGTAGGTAATTTAAAAGTTTTTTGACAAATTGAGACTGGAATTACGTGCTTGAAAATACGGGATCTCATAGTTATTTTCAGTGGGTCACTAAAGATTGAAAATTAAATGATTCAGTCTTTGATTGACTGATTCAAAATTTAATTTACAAAAAATACAAAATAGTTTATTGTGACAAATAGAAAATTACATTGATAAATGATAAATGATTTATTTCTGTAAGTAGGTCTGTACAAAAACACTTTTACACGTCAATCATATTTTAAAACTAGATGAGGTCGGCGTTTCCTATCTGACTACTCTGAGAAGAAAGGCCGAAACAAACTCAGAGGTCACAGACTCTTTTAAAGTCCAGACATAATCTTGGTCAGATGATGAAAGAAGCCTCCTATTAGGCAAACGATGCCTATATTAGCTAAGGCTCCACTCTTTCACATCGTTGTCGTACACTTATACTAATTAGTGTTAATTTATTCTTGTTGACTGCCTCATATGTCTTGTCCTCGCAAGTGCGAATACTAAATGCTTCTTGTGCACAGACCTTAAATACTCTGTTCTTGTGTAATACGAGTACGGATGGGTACATTGTTTATGAACACACGGCAATGCCTATAAAATATAAATTATTGAATGTTTATGTTATTTAATAATATTGTTCATATAATTGGTTGTTTATGTGGTTGCTTTTTATTCGTAGTGCTTACTGTTTGTTTTATTTTATTTTGTTACATACAGTACTAATCATTCAATCTGACTTGGTTTCCGTACGTCCTTTTTGGGTAACCACTGAAAATCAGCGCTGTGCTGTGGGTCCCCCATAGCACAGCATCATGCTGAGTGGAAGCCTTCTTGTCACAGTCATGACGTGCAGCTGTCGACTATTTCTGTTTTGTGCTCGTGATTATAGACCTATTTTGTTTGTATTTATTTGACACTGTTACCAGAGCTAATTATCATTTTTGTAAGGAGATGTTTCTGTGACAAATAAACCTATATTTCCTTCTTTTTTTCTAAACGTTAGCTTTTGGGTTAGATTTCCAGGTTAGGCAAAGTATAATGATAGGTTTAACAAACACAAAAATTATAGCAACAGATCAAAGTTTTGCCTTCTGTAACATCAATACATTAAAACCAGCGAAATGTTGGTTTTTACTATACACTTCTGCTATCTTTTAATAATGTTATGTTATTTTGGTTACAGCGTGTGCCCAGATACAGTCGGGGGCTGTAGCGCTGTTCAGCGGCGTGGGTCCGCTGCTGGGCAACACTCTGGACCATATGAGCACGAGTTTGCATGCACCACACTTGACTGTTGGACCGTTTGCACCTGAGAATTGTGAGCAATGACGTTCTTAACGACGACGGCGACGCGATGACGCGACTTGTTTTTGTTTTATTTATAACCAACTTCAAAAAAAAGGAGGAGGTTTTCAATTCAACTGTATGTTTATTTTTTATATATGTGCTCGCTCAGAACTTTTTGAAAGCTGGTGCTTCACATGCGGTCCCATTTAAATTTGATCAAGTTCTGACCAGTAGTTTTTGAGTTATCCTTAATACTGCGTATTTTTTCCACTTAGTTTATATTGATGATGTTTTAATAATTTCCTGTCACTGTTATTTACATATCAAGTAGTGGTATAAGAATTTGTGTGGGGTAGGTACCACAACTAAAAAGTGATAAATAAAAACTTTTTTACAAAAATAACCGATTTCCAAAATAAAAACACTAAAACACGTTAAAAATAACTTTAATTTCCGAAGTCGGTGGCCAAAAACAAAAATGCAAAACTAAAGACACCGACTTCCGAAATTAAAGTTAATTTTCATGTTTTTTGTGTTTTTTTTTAGAAGTCGGTTGATTTTTGTAAAAAAGTTCCTTTTTTGTTCATTTATAATTTATTTCTGTATCTGTCCGTGACATCACAGCAGCGGGCCCTATCAGAATACCAGTTCTGCGACACTTATTTTTTAAATATTGCAGCTTCATGCTGAGATAGGCCTTTTGGCCTCGTACAGGACTTTCTGTTGTTATTTTCATTTTACTTATTTTTTTGTTGTTTGTTTTAATGACTGTGTTTAGTTTAGTTTATGATAATCCTGTGCGAGTTCCAATAAATACATTTTCTTTCTTTCTTTTAACTTTAACTAAAGTACTGGAGTTAAATAGCGTATCTATTATGTAAATTAAAACCTTTGTTCGAATTAGAGAAACCTCTTGAAGAGGATAGTGCAAGTAACTTTTAAACCACCTGTTCAGGTGAGATTAGGTAATGCTTATTTATTTAGAAATAAGCATCAACTTTGTATACATTTTTCTGTTCCTTTCTTCTGGTCTGTTTATATGTGTTTGCATAAATGGTTAAATAAATAAATAAAGCTCTGGCTACACTGAGGGCCACAATCCCGCGTGAGATGTGATTGCGCGGGTCTGTCGTTTAAATGATTAGGAAGTCACGTGAGTTTGTAGCGGTATCTACGTCGCCACGTGCGAGCTACACGTCACAATGACGTCACGCGAGATCCTGCATCGCGCAAGCAGAGTTTACCGCGCAACTAGCATATATACAACATCCCGACATCAAACATCGTTGCCCACCAGACACGACACCCGTCTGGTCGGAGGATCCACCCTTTTCTATAGAGTATGAGTGAACTTTACACCCCGTTCATCATACCTCTATAAGTTTTTACGCGCCTGTTTAAATATTTCCATATACAAATTAGTTGACATAATCGGCGCGAGCTAATTTCTAGGTAATATTTCCCTAAATAAAAGTACCCTTTTTACAAAAAAAAAAACAAACTTTTTTAAAAAAAAAAAACATTAAAAAGTGAAAAATAATTTTTATTACGGAAGTCGGTGTCTTTGGTTTTGTATTTTCGTTTTTTGCCGCCGACTTCCGAAATTAAAGTAATTCTTTTGTAAGTCGGTTTTTTTTTGTAAAAAAGTTTTTATTTTTCACTTTTTAGTTGTGGTACCTACCCCACACAAATTCGTATACCACTACTTTCTATGTAAATAACAGTGACAGAAAATTATTATAATATCATCAATATACACAAAAAAATACGTATTATTGAAACTAACTGAAATACTACTGAAGCAAAGTTAATACAATTTATATGGGACCACCCCTGAGGGATACCCTATACATTAAGAAATAATTTGCTGGAGATATGGCGCACAGTGGGCCCATACTGAAAATTAGTGGACTTAGGCAACAAAGTTCCTATATCGATGCGATTTTTTTTTATATGACGTGTTATATTATTCCTGACAACTTTTATTCTTATAAAATTTCTTCTAAAGTTGATAGTTTGTCTTGAAAAAAATTAATTAGATTTTTTTGTATGGAGCGAATCACGTTTAATTTTTTGTCTTCAATTGTACTAACATGTTGAGTGTGTGGCGTGAGTATATGATAGCTAGGGTCATTTTCTATCCATGAAAAAAAAATCAGCGCCGGCCATCTGCGGCAGCGCGAGTAATCATTCGGTAAAAAAAAAAGATTTGGAAGAATTTTTTTGTCATTTAAAATAAATTCAAAGCATATTTTTTGTCTCATTTGGCTGTTTTCACCTTCTTTTTAGTTAAATAAATAGTTTTAATAGCGCATACGTACTTATAACTAGTAATTCTGGTAGAGATTTAGTTATTATTGCATGTTATCGGTAGCACCTGCATTGTGATTGATGACTCATTTGTTTGCGCACTCGGCTAAGCGCATAACTAAGGAGTTATCGAAAAATGCTCGTCTTTGATTGGCTGAATAATTTTCACTCACTGTTATGTCCACTACTTGAGTAATTAACACTAACTATAAATATAAAGACATTCATTATGTCCATCTAGTTTCGCTCTTGTCGCTTGTTTGTGAACACAGTGAAATACTTGTATTTTTATATTTACATTAGAACTATGGCTGGATTTTGTACCAACCTAGATCTTTTTGTGAAATTAAGAAGTGGCGGTGATCTGAAAAATCATATGTTTCTGTATGAAAGTATCATTTCTGTCTTGACTACCGAAGTTTCTGAAGAAGACAAGAACCGAATCAAGGAGTTCTGTCGACTTTTTTGTGTAAATTTAAATAAAAAGTGGATAGAGTCAAGTAGAAATCAAAAAACTTTTATGAATCGTGTAATTAATCGCAAGTGGTTGGAAAAAAACATCAACTGGCCTGTTTGTGACAGTGTTGATCTGAGAAGTGTGATGGGCTTTTCGGACGCAGCCTTATCTGAGCTTGTGGGTATAGATTGCCATGTTCCTACTCTTGCAGTATGTACTGCGGAAGCGGGAACATCTACAGAAAAGGAGACAAAGGAGGCAAGGCAAGCAAGGCAAGCAAGGCAAGACAAAGGAGACAAGACTTGTAAATGCCAAGAAAAGATGTTACCCACCACAAGAGAGTATGAAGATTACCGAAAACGGAGCTCACATTAAATTGCAAGCGCTATTGGACCACACTGTGGAGAGGATATTACTTGATATAAATACTGTTAATAGGTCTCAAAATGAAGAACTCAAGTTGACCTGGAAATGGGGACTTGATGGTTCTTCGTCGCAGAGTAAATCTAAACAGAAAACGTCAAACACAGCTACAGAGTTCGATGATTCATCAGTAGTCATGATAAGCATCGTCCCTCTTCGGCTAGTGTCTACTAGGCCATCATCTGGGAATGAAAATCTAGTTTGGGAGAACCCCACACCTTGCTCAACTCTGTACTGTCGACCAGTGAAGTTCACTTTCACTTCGGAGACAGCTGACTTTATAAAGTCTGAAGAGTCTGAGATGAAAAAACAAATTGATGAACGAATATCTACACAGTGTGGAAATATTATTGTATCACATGAATTGCATATGACCATGATTGATGGAAAAGTGGCCAATATTATTGCTGGAGTACCATCATATGCAACGTGTCCCATTTGCTTGGCAAAACCGAGTGAGATGAATAATTTAGACGCTTTGACTTCTAAACCGCTTCGTGAAGAAATTTACAAACAAGGAATTTCTTCACTGCATATGAAGATTCGGTGTATGGAATGTCTTCTCCATATATCTTATAATCTGGATTTTCAACGATGGACTGCTCGCGGCGAACATAAGGCTTTGAAACAAGCTAAAAAAAATACCACACAGCAAGAGTTTCGTGAGCAAACTAGAATGCTGATTGATATAGTCAAACAGGTATGTATTTAATTTTCGCTCTCTTTATGTTGTTTGTGAATTATATCTCTATGTATTGTATATTACAGTATTGTTTTCCCATTTTAGGGTTTTGGAACTACAAACGACGGGAATACAGCGAGGCGCTTTTTCCAAGATTACAAAAGATCTTCCAGAATAACGGGAATTGACGAAAATCTGATTTTCAGATTTTCCGTTATTCTACAAGCCATATCATCAGGCAAAAACATTGACTGTGAAAAATTTAGAAGATACTGTAGAGAAACAGCTGATGTGTACGTGCAACACTATTCGTGGTACTACATGCCAGTTAGTGTACATAAACTTCTAATGCACGGTGCAGACATCTGTAACCACTTTGGTGTTTTGCCAATCGGTAAGTAAAAAATAAATATAGTTTGATGTATTATTTGACTCGATTGCGTTTTGAAATTAAAATGTATGTACTTATTCGTTTTAGGTACCTTATCTGAAGAAGCTTCGGAAGCCCGTAATAAGGACTTCAGAAACGTCAGGGAGAGGCACACTCGGAAAACGGGGAGAATAGCAACAAACGAATACATCCTCCATGGACTTCTAATAAGCTCTGATCCCCACATATCCTACATAAGGCCTAAAATAATGAAACAGGTTCATAATGAGTTGTTGCCTGAAGCAACTCAGTTGTTACAGACTACTGAGCCTCCCTGTGACAGTGAAATTATGGAGGAAGAAGAATGCCTCATAGCAGAGTCCGAAAATTTGCCGGACCCACTAGCACTTCTGGAACAAGAAATAATGTGATCCGGCTCTAAATTATTCCCACAAAAGCCCATCAGGGTTAGGAATATGACAAACAGCCCTTTTCAGGGCTACAATTACTTCACAGTTTCATATTGATCATACGTACGATAACTTATACTATAATAATATACATACAGTTGATTATGTAGATAATTATCAACGACTTGCCCGTACAAATTTAAATTATTTCACCTATCATTAACAAAGTTAGTATAACCTGAAACATTACGATATATTTATTCAACAATAGATAACGAGCAGTTAAAAAATAACACAGCCAATCAGAGACGAGCATTTTTCGATGACTCATTAGTTATGCGCGCTCATTAGTTATGTGCGTTTTCGAGAAAAACACTCAACGATAGACCAAGTGCACAGAATTACAAACGTAATAGAAAACGCGTTGGAAAACAAGAAAGTTTGTTCTACTGTTTTTCTAGACGTAGCCCAAGCATTTGACAAAGTTTGGCATGAAGGCCTTATTTGTAAACTAAAAAGTCTGCTACCGAAAGCGTTTGCGGATATATTAGAATCCTACGTTCTAAACAGAGTCTTTAGAATAAGACAAGAAGATACGTATTCAGAACTTAAACCCATAAAAGCTGGTGTACCGCAAGGAAGTGTGCTAGGTCCGGTCCTGTACCTACTATACACTTGCGATATTCCCGAATCTGAAAACAATACCATTGGGACCTTTGCTGATGATACAGCCATAATGGCCGTTGGAAATACCCACGAAGAAGCAGTAGAGAAGGTTCAAATGGCTGTTAATCAAGTTTATGACTGGACTAAAAAATGGAGGATTAAATTAAATGAATCCAAATCCGTACATATAGACTTTACCAACAAAAAACAACAGTATCATCCAGTTTTTATTAATAACAACCAAGTCCCTTATGAGAATACAGCTAAGTATCTCGGTATGACCCTTGATGCAAAGCTACGCTGGAAAGCTCACGTCAAGAAGAAAAAAGATGAACTCGACCTACGGTTCAAAAGAATGTATTGGCTGCTTGGAAGAAACTCCGAGCTGTCCGTGCAGAACAAACTGTTACTATACAGACAAGTCCTGATGCCAGTTTGGACTTATGGTATTCAGCTGTGGGGCTGCACCAAACAGACAAATGCATTAATCATTCAACGATTCCAGAACAAAGTACTACGGGAAATTGTTAATGCACCCTGGTACGTACGAAATTATGACCTCCATCGGGACCTAAACGTTGAGTTCATCGATAAAGTGATTCAAAAATCTGCAGAAGCTCACGACAAGAGACTTCATCAGCATGTGAACATCGAGGCGATCCAGCTTCTCGACCACACGGACATAGTGAGAAGACTTAAAAGAACAAAACCGTTCGAGTTAGTGTTTAGTGCTAGTGTTAGTGAATAGTGAATAGTGTAATGTAGCACAAATGTTACTAAATAAACACAAGAAAAAGTGTATTCGCCTTAATAGAGACAATAAGAAAAGTGCCAATGGACACATTCTTAGTATGTAAAGACAATTTAGCATTTTAAGTTATATTTAAATTACTTATTAGTCTATATACAAGGCTAGATTGTAATAAAATTAGGGTCCATCATTTTGATGAACACTAGGAAAAGGGAAAAAAAAAAAAAAAAAAAGTTATGCGCGCACAAACAAATGAGTCATCAATCACAATGCAGAGCACCTGCATTGTGATTGATGACTCATTTGTACCGATAACATGCAATAATAACTAAATCTCTACCAGAATTACTAGTTCTAAGTACGTATGCGCTATTAAAACTATTTATTTAACTAAAAAGAAGGTGAAAACAGCCAAATGAGACAAAAAATATGCTTTGAATTTATTTTAAATGACAAAAAAATTCTTCCAAATTATTATTTTTTTACCGAATGATTACTCGCGCTGCCGCAGATGGCCGGCGTTGATTTTTTTTTCGTGGATAGAGAATGACCCTAGCTATCATATACTCACGCCACACACCCAACATATTAGTACAATTGAAGAAAAAAAATTAAACGTGATTCGCTCCATACAAAAAAATCTAATAATTTTTTTTCAAGACAAACTATCAAGTTTAGAAGAAATTTTATAAGAATAAAAGTTGTCAGGAATATTATAACACGTCATATAAAAAAAAAATCGCATCGATATGGTAACTTTGTTGCCTAAGTCCACAAATTTTCAGTATGGGCCCACTGTGTGGCGTAACAAACATACAAAATAAAAAACATACAGAGGATTTGGGAACCTTCTTCTTTTTGAAGTCGGTTAAACAGGTGATCTGCGTTTGTGATAAACCTAATCAAGTTTAATTTAAAGCCTTTAAGTCAGACAAGTGTTTTAACTTAAGTATATCGATCTTCATTCGAGAGTATTGGTGGCCCAGTGGTATTGGCCCTGATTTACGAGTAATAGGTCGTCAGTTCCAATCCAGGCAGGACCTTTACTTTGGGTATTTAATATCATCACCACTGCTCTCAAAACAGTAGAGGAAAACATCGCGAGGAAACCAGCATATCTTAGAACCAAAAATTCGAAGAGATGTGACATCCACCAGCCCGCACTGTGCCCGCGTGGTGGATTACGGCCCACTCTCTCTCACAAAGAGGAGGCCTGTGTCCCAGCAGTGGGAACATTAAATGGCTGTTTATGCTATGCTATATGCTAATCATATCTCAGCTGTTGTGATCCAAAAAGCAACAACCAATTATTAATTAAATAGGCTTTCAAAAGCAGGCTTTTGCCAGTAACATTTTGTACAGTTCTGTAGCGGCATCTACAAAGCCACATTCGAGCTACGCGTCACACTGACGTCACGCAAAATCTTGCATCGCGCAAGCAGAGTTTACCGCGCAACTAGCATTATATACAACGTCCCGACATCCAACGTCGGGCAGTTGCCCACCAGACATGACACCCGTCTGGTCGGACGATCCTCCCATTTCAAAAATTTTTCTTCTCAACACATTTTCTTATGTTTTCCAGCAAACCACACGTACACAATAAACCTGTATCCTCCAAAGGATTTGCTCACGAAAGCCTTCGCAGAGTTCCTCTCGTATCTGAACTGGACCAGGATGGGAGTCATCTACGAAGATTATGGATACGGTAAGGTCACATTATTGTTAAACCACCAGTAGTACAAAAAGGTGTAGCGGCATCTACACCGCCACATGTGAGCTACGCGTCACACTGATGTCACGCAAAATCCTGCATCGCGCAAGTAGAGTTTACCGCGCAAGTAGGTAGCATATATACAATATCTCGACATCAAACGTCGGGCAGTAGCCCACCAGACACAACACTCGTCTGGTCAGAGGATCCCCCCTTTTCTATGGAGGTATGAGTGAACTTTACACCCCGTTCCTCATACCTCTATATAGGCAAGGCACCTGATGGCAAGCCGGTCAATTCTGTCAATCTCGCCGTGAAAATTTAGGTGATGTGAGCTGTCATTCCACCAGATGCTAGGGATTGACACTATTGACACCAACAACCCCCCCAGCCGCAGCCCCAGCTAACTGCTGAAATGTGTACCTACCATGAATAAAACCCAGCCTTTTTTTTTTGGGTTGGCAATCATGAAATATCTTCTCCCACTCTGGTCGGAGCGGAGGGCGTGTCACACTCTTATTGACTAAAACCCACCCGTGTTCCTTCAATTGCCTGTGTGCCAGGGCCACGGTAACTCTTTCGAACAATCCGCGACCCTGGCAGGCATCGGCCCTATCAGACCCCGTCAATTAGTGCTGACATCTCTTTGAGAGGCACGCGTGCAACACAATGCGCCGTCGACCCGGTGGTCCTGGTTCTTACCGGACGGCGAGCTGCCCATTGCTCGCCGTCCGCAAGCCCGCACTTGCGGTGGTGGGGAATCGACTCTTGGCGCCCAGGGTGTTTCCTCCTGCGGCTTGAGGGCACAACAATTGCCTTTCTCTCACGCGCACCGCCTCCTCCTTCACGAGCATTACTGCTTAGCAGAAGGAGGTGACGGCTTCCCATGCCCTCTCACTCCGTATCATGGCCTGGACCAGGGCCGGACGCGAGAGACCTCCACCGTATGCTCCACCGTGTCCTCCGGTCGATCCACGCAATGGTAACATCCGGGTGTTTCCTCCCGCCTTCTGCGAAACAGGAACCTCCCAAAACAACCGTGTCCTTTGAGGACCTGCGTCAGACGGAAGGTGAGGACGCCGTGGCGCAATTGTGGCGTGCCCAATAAACGCCAGCCTAAGGCCTACCCAATCGGTGAATACAGCTAGTGTGATGTAAAATTATTTGAAAATATATTTCCAGGAGAACTAAACATCCTGGATATAGCTAAAGATGGGCGCGACATGTACGCTGTGAGATGCCAGGACGCGAAGGAGTACAGACGAGGACTCGCGCTGCTGAAGGCGCAGCAGATCGAGCATATCGTGGTGGACACTGACCCGAAGAGGGTGAGGCAGTTTGCCAGGGCTGTGAGTATCTTCTAATTAGTGATCCCTTCCTTTCGCATATTTTTTTTTACTAATGTATTTTGGCATAACCGTTTTCGCATAACTTTTATTAGCATAATGATACTGTGGCATAATAATACTTTGGCATAATGCAATGGCTAGGTTAGGTTAGATTAATTTATGGCAATAAACATTACGGAAAAACATTTTTGCGTAATGAAATGATCGTTATGCTGAATTTCGTTATGCCAATGTTATATTATCGCTCATTTGGAGAAACATCGACGTAACTGCTGCTTTTAAAATTTTACAGGAGAGTGATTTAAAGTCGATTTATTTTTATTTTGTTATCTGTTACCCTCTCTTTCTGAAATGTTGATAAATCCCAAAACCATATTAAATATTTCACGCTAAATATTTCACGCCTCTGCTCCTATGAATTTTTTTACGAGCACAATATATATTGACAACAAATTTTTGGGAAAAATTACGTTTACGTCGATGTTTCTCCAAATGAGCGTTATGTTCTGTATCCATTTGCATAAAATTTTAAAGATTTTAAAGTTGATTTGTGTGTTTATATTATTTACAGATTCTTCAGCTGCAAATGAACAATGAAAATTACCACTACGTTTTTACTTCGTTTGTAAGTAGAATTTCAGTGTTTATTTGCCTTTTAACTTTGAGACGAAAGCATCAGGGCAGCCCGCGAAATTCAAATTTTCTAACTTTTTTGCAATTTGCAGGCCAGTGTCCGGTACTTTGTTGATCTAAATATGATTCGCGGCCGTATAAAATATTTATTAATAGAATTATAATCATAAAAATCATCAATACAACTCTTTAAGTTCATATTACCCCATTGAACGACTATTTCATGAAATCTTGACATTTGAGGCCAATTCTAACTTAGGGAGTTGTTCCTTACGTTTTTGCAATTTGCAGGTCTCTGTCAGGTTGTATTTTGATTAAAATATGATTCGCGGCCGTAACAAATATGGCTTTACAGAATTATAATCATTAGAATCAGCAATACATCTATCTAAGTTCATATTACCCTATTGAATGACTATTTCATTAAGTCATGACATTTGAGGCCAGTTCTAACTTAAGGAGTTGTATTGCTGATTCTAATGATTATAATTCTGTAAAACCATATTTGATACGGTCGCAATTCATATTTTAAACAACATACAACCTGACACTGACTTGCATATTGCAAAAAAAAACGGTAAATTTGAATTTCGCGGGTTACCTTACCCTATCCCCTTTAAGCTTCCTTGTCTAATTTAAGAAAACAAATGAACATTAAATTAACAAAATCGAAGTGGAAGCTTTCCCTTAAATAGTTTTGCTTTTAAATTCAATTTTAAATAATTGGGAAGAGACCAGACGGAATGACCATAGTGCCCTGGAAGTTAGGCAGCCCTTTGGTGTGGGATGCAACATGTGTAGACACCCTTGCGCCATCCCATCTTCCTAGCACGGCGGGCTGTGCTGGGGCGGCTGCTGCAGGTGCGGCAAACCTCAAACGGCGAAAATATTCGAATCTTATTGGGAGTTATATGTTCGAGCCGTTTGGGGTTGAAACACTAGGGCCGTGGGGTCCGAGTGCCCACTTGGTTTTTGGAGACATCGCTAAGCGGTTGGTCGACTCTTCACGTGACCAGAGGGCTGGCCTATTTTTTGGCCAAAGACTCAGCATCGCTATACAACGAGGCAATGCTGCCAGCCTTTTGGGCACGTTTCCTGTCGACAGCGATGCGGACGAATTTTTTGATGCCCTATGATTCTTTTCCTTCTTACTTTTTTATTTTATTGTTGTTTAGTTGTACATACTATTAATATTTTAAATAATCTATTTATTATGAGTAACTTCGGTCAAGTCGCACGTTTACTTAGTAGTGCTCTAAGCACAACTAACCGTTGGCATAATAACCACCAGAACGGTTAAAGACGTAAACTGATCTGAAGAAACAACTGCATGGTAGGCCACGATGAATGAGGATAAGCAGAAAGGCGAGGAGGTTATTAGTTACTATCTGGCAGACATGGGCGCCGGGAGTAGGGTGCAAGAGGGCATAGATATAAAAACATTCAGAATAAAAAAAAAAACTGAAATGCCTAATATAATGATAGAGAACTCAACCTATTCGAGGCGAGATCCTAAAACTTTCTGCAATCTATCGATTCTAAAGCTTTTATTCATTAGCCAACAAAGTACTGAGCTGCTATATCAGAAAATCGAATCGATCCTAGGCGGGATGCTAACATTCTTGAGCTTGCTGGCTAGCTTTTGCATCTTACTCTGTCGTAATTCTTAAGCTACTTTATATAAATCGACACAGTTAGTCCTCTTTCTATATGAATGGGCAAAGTAAAACCTATTCCATTCGAGGCAAGATGCAAAAGTTATCGAGCTCGTTTTGCTTGCTCTTGCATCCTACATTCTCTTAATTGTTAAGCTTTTCTGCATTAGTCCACAATGTTACTCCTTGTATGAATGGACTAGGGTTGCCACCTTTTTTGGGACGAATAAAGTATTTTTTAATTTCAGTAGAACGAAAATAAAGTACACAGCATAAAAAAAGAGTACTTATTTATCTTTAATAAAAACACTTTTCACTACTTTTCGCAACATTCAACAAATATTGTCTTTCTTGAAGATAGTTACAGCCTCTTTGCAGTCAAACTTTAAATTGAAATATTTGATCAGATCGTTTTTAATAACGTTTAGGGAAGCTTTGTTCCTTTCGTCTCTCCACTTTACAATCATAAGGGAGAAAAAGTCAGTAACGATCAGAGTTACATAAATAGAGTATTTTGGCGTACTTTATTGGTGTCATAGATTATAAAGTACGCCTACACGAAAAAGAGGACAATACTCCAATACTTTAGAGTACGATTGGTAACCCTAGAATGGACTAATGATAACCAAACCTATCCGAGGTGAAGTGCAAAAATGATCGAACTCGCTTCTTAGAGCTGAAGATTATTTTCAAGGGGGTACCCCTTGATGCCGGCGCCCATGCTGGCAGAGGATCAATTAGGGTTCACGACAATGAAAGGAATAGGGGATGGCCAGTGTCAAATAGTGTTTTAAATACTGGTCTCTAATACCCAGGACTTCGAACTCTTCGACATGGAAGATTTCTACTACAATCGAGTGAACATGAGTGGCTGGAGGCTGGTGGATCGAGACTCCGACAAAGTGAAGGAGTCCTTGCAAGTGATGGAGAAGTTCCACCCGATAGGAGCGTCCATCATCAGTGGGGGACATATAAAGGTAAGGAAATTAGAAAGACAGACAGAGAAATGATCGAAGGTTAAGGGACGCTTGCATCGGTGAACCATCTATTGCATACCGAGACCTCTCGGTGCCTCGGAAAGCACGTTGAGCTGTGGTCCCGGCTGTTTTTTTTTAAAATTTAAACTTTATCCCACACTAGGAGTTTCCCCTGTATTGTGGGTGCGTTTACAAACATTTAAACTCACATACACAAACAGCTAGCTACGGAACAACTACTTGTAGGTCATACTAATATTTGTTCCGTGCGGGAATCGAACTAGATCTATGACAGTCGTTACGGGTAGTCTGAAGCCCGAAAGTGTGACAAGCTGTCTCATCAAGGGGTATCGTGTTACCCAGAACTCTGGCAATTAGAGCACTTTATGCAGCATACCAAAATGTCCTTAAGTTTTGAGTTGAGCTGCACGATTACTGACAAATGCGTGCGCTGACTGGACAGGTCCACTCACTCTTTGTGAATTTTCCTCAAAATACCATTTCAGACACAAATCAATATAGTCTTCACATGATCTGACCAAGATTATGTCTGGACTTTAAAAGAGACTGTGACCTCTGAGTTTGTTTCGGCCTTTCTTCTCAGAGTAGTCAGATAGGAAACGCCGACGTCATCTAGTTTACAAAATATGATTGACGTGCAAAAGTGTTTGTACAAACCTACTTACAGAAATAAAATCATTTATCATTTATAAAGTTTTAAGAAATAAATAAATAAATACCTACACCGACAACATGTCTCGGACAGCGAATATTTTTTAAAAATAATGGACGAAAAATTTCTGCGCTAAATAACTGACTATAATTTTCAATACTAAGGGGTCTAGAATCAGGTATCTAAGTCTTTTTACATCGTTCTCACATGTATAATTTCAACATGAATGCTGTAACCAAATTTTTTTGTAACTATATGTTGATTTAAAAGAGTGTGTACGGAGTTTCTTGCCCGTTCTTCTCCATAGGTACCTACTACGCTTTGGAATGGGTAACTAGCTTCATTTTTCTGACTGACCGACCCCTTGACAATTCAAAACTGCCTGGAATTGGTTTATTTAAACTAAATGCTTTGAGTTTGAGTTTGAGTCTACTGAATTTATTTTAATAGTTTGTGCGTCGAAGTCGCTTATACCTTGAATTTCATCGTGAAGCACCCCATTATAAGATTGAGTCGATTATCTCAATTAATTAATATAACTGCCTAACGCAAGCTCTAAGGAATTATTAAAATTCTCTCTTTCAAAGTCAAAGTCAAAGTCAAATCATTTATTTCAAATAGGCACATAAAAGGCACTTTTGAACGTCAAAATTTACAAAAAAATAGAATTGATTCTAGTTGCCCCTTCCAAAAGGTAGTTTCGTATGGAGAAGAATGGGCAAGAAACTCCACCGTTACTCTTTTAAAAAGTTTTACAATATTATGTAGGTTCACATTAATTATGTAATTATATGTGAAAACGATGCACCTAGAATAAAATTACTATACCACAATAGGTAAAAAGAATTAAATATAATGCAAAGACAGGTAAATTAATTATGTGATAGATACATGGTGCTCACATATTTACAAATATTGAAAAGTAGATGTTTCCAAAATTTTTACAAGTATTAATTTAGTGTGTGAGTTAAAGTAGTTAAGTACATAATGTAACCATCAATGTCATAAAAATTATACATTTTTCATCATCAATCTTTCAGACGGAACCAGCCCTCCTATACGATGCAGTACAAATTCTTTGCCAAGCCTTAGCCATTACTGAAGACTTCCATCCAGGGAATGTATCCTGTGATAAGGATGTACCATGGAATCATGGGAAAACTATTATTGACAATATTAATACGGTAAGTATCTCAATACAAATGCGTGCACTGACTGGACAGGTCCACTCAATCAGTGTGGTTTTTCCTCAAAATACCATTTTAGACACAAATCTACATGGTCTTCACATGATCTGACCAAGATTATGTCTGGACTTTAAAAGAGACTGTGATCTCTGAGTTTGTTTCAGCCTTTCTTCTCAGAGTAGTCAGATAGGAAACGCCGACCTCATCTAGTTTTTAAAATATGATTGACGTGTAAAAGTGTTTGTTCAAACCTACTTACAGAAATAAAATCATTTATCATTTAATAACTATCGCATACCCGTTATTTACGCATTTTTTACATTAAATTAAATAAAGTAACATTTGTTCACATTTTCATACTTGAAAATGTACTTTTTGCTCTGGATAAACTTCTAATACTAAATGAATTAAAAACTATTAATATAAAAACCTAAACTAACTAAAACTATTAACAAACTAAAATATGGCGTCGAAAAATTCCTCCGCATCGCTATCGACTGGTAATGGACCAAGCAACTGGCGGTATTGCCATGTTGGATGGCAATACTTAGCCTCTAGCCAGGGTAAAAGCCAGCCCTTGGGTCACGGGAAGTGTCAACCAGCCATTTGGAGATTTCGTTGCACAAACCACGAGCACTCGGACCTCACGGCCCGAGGGTTTCAATTCAACTCCAAACGGCTCGAAAATATAATTACCGATAAGGTACTTATGATTTCGCCACTTGAGTTTCTGCGCAGTCACAGCCGCAGCGTCAGCACAGCACGCCGAGCCAGGAAAATTGTGTAAAAATTATTGCTTAAATGAATTTTATTTTCGATATGAAAAATCGAATTTTTTGGACGCATGCAACCATACAGCAGTATTTAAAGTTACGTAAGTTTACATTTGAAACTTGTTTTCGTGAAAGAAAAACTAAAAAATGTTCTCGGTAACCAGAAAGTTCCCAGGAGTGGTACAGTACAAAAAAAGAGATTACAATGGCGGGGTTTACAAGTGACTCTTTGTAAACAACTACCGCCTTATTACAAAAAACGATCTTTCTTTAGCCCGAGCCTAAACGTTCGAGCCAGTTTTTGTATTTCGAACTTTATGCCGACTTTAGTAAAGTTCATAACCGACTTTAGTAAAGTTCTTATACAAAATTGACAACCTAAGGCCGGACTAAGTTGTCAGCTTTGTTAAAGGAACTGTATTTCGATTTCTGTTATGTTCTTATTTCAAAAACGGGCTCGATGGTTTAAGCCATGTCTAAAGAAAAACTTTGTTTTATAATAAAACCGCTGGTTTTTATAACCTGGTTAAGGTGTAAACCATTAACGAAAACGACAACCTTTCTTAGTGTAAACGCGAAGTCAGAGACATGACAAAATATTACTTTTTTCGTTTGTCGTATTGTTATGACCAATTGAACTAAAGAAAGAAAGGAAAATATTTTTATTTGTCACAGAAACACGTGCATACAAAAAAGATAATTAACTCTAATAATAAAGAAAAATAAAAACAAAATAGATCTATAATCACGAGCAGAAAACAGAAATGTCGACAGCTGCACGTCATGACTGTGACAAGAAGGCTTCCACTCAGCATGATGCTGTGCTATGGGGGACCCACAGCACTGCGCTGATTTTAATTGGTTACTCGAAGAGGACGCACGGAAACAAAGTCAGGTTTAATGATTGGTACTATAGGTAACAAAATTAAATTAAATAAACAGTAAACACCAATAAATAGCTTTTCTTTCTTTTCTTTAAGCACCAATATAATTTTTCCACAGATTCAAGCCCACGGCCTCACAGGCCCCATAGAATTTAAGAATGGAGTCAGAACGAACTTCCATCTACAGCTGATGAGAGTAACAGGCGGTGAGAAAGGAGGGATGGTGGTTTCAGGCCATTGGACTCCAAGCGAAGGTCTGGAGATCACAGACCCTGCAGCCTATACAAGGGATCCACCACCCAACGTGACTCTGACCGTGGTTACTGTTGAAGTAAGTATTTGATCCTGCACCCTTATTGCGTAACACGTTATCAATCACAACCTGAATAATTTTGAAGGATATTGCTAATCCATTGATGAATACAATAACGCATGCAGGATGCTGATGGGTGAATGGATGCCACGCTTTTGTAGTGCATCAGGTATGTTTGCAGACGCTCAAGTGGATGGCTTTTAAGCGATACATCGCAAAAGAATAGCGTCTCTGATGCGCTGCATACGGGGCAGCCCCAACAGCTTCCTGCAGCTTATTGCAGGGAGAATGGATGTTGATAGCTCCTTCATGGAGCATTGGATAAAACTACATGTGCGAGTAGTGCGGTCCTGATCCAATGTTTCCATACAGGAAGTAGACACACAACAATGCATTGTTGTGTGTCTATTTCTTGTATTCTTATTGTTATTATTATATTATTTGCATAATTTCAATATGAATGATGTAACCAATATTTTGTAACCATATTTTCATTTAAAAGAGTGTCCATTATTATAAGTTAATTGTACATAAGTTTCCTGAATAGAATAAAATAAAATAAATTATCTAACTTGATCTTGACATAAGTAAATCTAAGCAAAGAAAGGTATGTATTTTTATAAAATAGGTAAATACATCTATACAAGTTAATCTCGCGACAAAATTTTATATCATATAAATTGTGTAATATAATAAATTGATGGGTTTGATTTGATTTAAAGTTTATTTTTAGAGCATTTAAATAAAAG
Source organism: Dryobotodes eremita (assembly GCA_917490735.1). NCBI lineage: Eukaryota > Metazoa > Arthropoda > Insecta > Lepidoptera > Noctuidae > Dryobotodes > Dryobotodes eremita. The sequence goes on along the minus strand of OU823269.1, from coordinate 9,778,020 downwards.
CTTGTTTTTAAGAATGTTCTTTTTTCATGTCATCTATTTAATATTATCTAAACCAGCCAGATACAAACAGAGGGCCTAGACAAAGTAATATTCGATAAGCCATGACGCTAGTAGAAAAGCCAAAAAATGGGCTTGACATAAACTATCGCAATGTCACATGATCATCGGTCAACGAATAGAAATTAGGTAGACAATGTTAACATCATTTGATTCTATGAAACGAATCGACAGCGTCGAACGATTACTTCCATAGAGCTGCGTAGCCAAGTGGCACTTTTTGAAAAGCGTTATCGCTAGTTTTCGATTCGTATGATGGAAACTTTTGCGAAAGCGATAGCGATTGTAGAAATAGAATCGCTTCGAAGCGAATGCCATTTGTCTAGGCCCTCAGTACAGGTAAAAAGATTTTACTACAACTTTTATACCTATAAAATACGAAAAAACATTTTTCCTGACCTATTATATCATTCAACAGGAAAAACCCTACGTAATGGTAAAAGAAGGCTGGAACCTGCAAGGGAACGCTCGCTTCGAGGGGTTCTGTATAGACTTGCTGGCCAGAGTAGCGGCTAGAGCCGGGTTCCACTATCGGCTGAGACTGGTGCCAGACAACATGTATGGAGCTAGAGACCCGGATACTGGGCACTGGAATGGGATTGTGAGGGAGCTGATGGACAGAGTAAGTACTTATGAAGATAGTAGCAGTAAACTTAATGCAGATGTCTGTTTGTTTGCCAAATTTTAATCATAGTTGACCGAGCGAGCGCGAAGCGTCTCCGTTTCAGCCTGGGTAAAAATGATTTCGTATGTCCGGATGTCCGGCGGCTGTCCGGCTGTTCTCCTCTACAGGTCGCATTTCTCAACCGATTCTCGTGAAATTTTGTGAGCAAGTTCGATAATTATGTGTTTATTTTTTTGACAATACCTACAGTTTTTTTGAAATTTTTCAAAATGGCGGTTATATGAAAACGTAAAAAAAAACATATTTCATGCATTCCGAGCTCTTTGCGCGCGCTTTTTGTTTTAAGGTGCGCGGTGAACTTTATTCAGTTTTTAGCTATGCAAAGACAGACTCGCGAGGTCTACAGCTCACGGGCCACTAGTGAAGATTGTAGCAGTAAACTTAATGCAGGTGTCTGTTTGTTTGACACATTTTCAAATTCAAATTCAAATTCAAATTAATTTATTTCGTGAACACAGGGTAGATACAGAAGATGTTGTAATAAAATAGATTAGATCCGAGCTATGTCCCGCCAAAAGGTATACAAAATATTAAAAAAGGTCCTTTTTTATTTTTTTCCCTCTCTAAAACAAATACATTTTAGCAATTAAAAGTAAAATCACAATAATTATAAATCATGTAAAAATTAGATAAAATGTCAAATTAAATAAAGTAAAAAAATAAAAGAAAAGTAAAACGAAAAAATTCAAAATAAAATAACTATGTCACTAATTCAATAGTACAACAAGACAAGACAACACAATTTTAATCTTAGTACATTTACTTTATCCAGTAATCGAACGCAGAGATAAATGCCTTAACTCTTTGAGTCACGAGGTCGCGATATCAAGCGAGATACAAGAGATAATCATTGTGTCTCATTACGTGGGATTAATTAGAGCAATTGTGGCTCGGTAGGAGCAGTGCATGGTCTAAAAAAACAGAAAACAGGCGAGCACTCCTAGAGTGGCACATGCTTACGTCACTATCCAGTTGCCACTTTATTGCAACAAAACACGAATTCTGGAAACATTTTCAGTCACCATTCTGTTAAAAAATATATATAAAGCATTTAAATTGTCGTTTCGTTTTTCTAATCAAACGAAACAATTAAATTTAAACATATACCAACGTAATTGTTAGTTAAAACCTCATTGTTTTATCGGATTCGCACAGGTAATAAAGGCGGTTGGGGAGTTATTATCACAAACTACTGGTAACACAGCGGTGATGACGTAGGCTTGTGTCTGTCACGTGACCACTGTGTCTCGGACTGTTATACCTGGCGAAGTATATTATTATACCATGGAGCAGTAGTGGCCCGGTGGTATCGGCCGCGACTTTCGAGTTGTAGGTTGTAGTTTCGAGCCCAGGCAGGTGCTTTACTTTGTGTTAATTATTTCATCACCACTGCTGTCAAAACCGTGAAGGAAAACATCGTGAGGAAACCGGCATGTCCTAGAACCAAACATTCGAAGACATGTGACATCTACCAACCCGCACTGGGCCCGCGTGGTAGATTACACTCCGACACAAAGGACTCCGGTTCAAAGACACCGACTTCCGGAATTCCGCAGTTATTTTTCCCTTCGTAGTGTTTATTTTGGAAGTGAGTTTAAAAATGTTTTAAGTTTTGGTACCTACCCCACACAAGTTCGTATACCACTACTTGATGTGTAAATAACAGTGACAGGAAGTTATTATAACATCATCAACATACACTAAGTGGAAAAAATACATATTATTGAAGCTAACTGAAAAACTACCCAAGCAAAGTTAATAAAATTGATATGGGACCACTCCTAATGCATACCCTATCTATTAATAAAAATAAAAAAAAACAAAGTCGATCTATATGAGTTATATGTGCGAGCCGTTTGGGGTTGAAACACTAGGGCCGTGGGGTCCACGTGCCCACTTGGTTTTTGGAGACATCGCTAAGCGGTTGGTCGACTCTTCACGTGACCAGAGGGCTGGCCTATTTTTTAGCCAAAGACTCAGCATCGCTATACAACGTGGCGATGCTGCCAGTCTTTAGGTCACTTTTCCTGTCGACAGCGATGCGGACGAATTTTTTGATGCCCTATGATTCTATTCCTTCTTTTATAAAATTTTATTTATAGTCATTTAGTTGTACATACTATTAATATTATTTCTAGGATCTGTAATACTAAATCGATCTACAATTACCGGAAATATCGCGTAACAAACATACAAAATAAAATAATACCGACGAATTCAGAACCTCATTCTTTTTGAAGTCAATTAAAAATGCAAGACCAAAGACACCGGGTTCTTAAAATAAAGTTTTTTTTCAATTTGTAGTGTTTTTTTTTTGGAAGTCTGTTGTTTTTTTTTTTGAGTAAATCCTTTTTTACTAAGAATGATGGAGTCGTCTACACCTGATATTCTTCTACAGGTCAGCAAGATTAATGGATGTAATTAATTTGTTACAGAAAGCAGACATTGCAGTCGCCTCAATGACGATTAATTACGCAAGGGAAGCAGTCATAGACTTTACTAAGCCTTTTATGAACCTGGGTATCGGGATACTGTTTAAGGTATGTTAATTTTAGAACGCTTGTTCCAGTTACTGCCGCCCTGTGGGCCTATTACGAACACGCAAACTTTTAAGTAGATTTGAAACGATTTTGAAATTGAAAATACTCGCATACGCATATAATACAGGCTGTCTCAGTAAAATTAACAAATACACAGACACACACACACTTATATATACGTTAAATTACAAAATCAGAAACTGAAGACATGTGAAAATTACTTTTTGAAAATAACATTATTCAAATGTCGTCCTTCGCAGCTCTGGCACTCATCAAAGCGATCTCTAACTTTCATGAAAATGCGCCTCAAAAATTGAGTACGAATGTTGTTGATTTCTTGTCTAATGTTTTCCTTCAATTCAGATATGGATTGGTTGAATGTATTACCTGTCAACTGTCAATCGCATCGCTTGACTGGCATTTAATTTTGACACGTTTATGATTTTCGTTCCAGCGGGGTAGTTGTGTAACACACTAACAGTAGGAATGGCTTTCAGTTTCGACAGTTCAACAACGTTCATTGTGTTATTTACGTTGTTGAGCAGACAAATTTTTCGAACATATGAAGCAATGGATTCGCAATAGGTTTCAAAATGAATCAGATTGTGACTGATAGTGTGTTACGCAATTAGGGTGTTGCTCCTTTATTTAATGATTTCTCTCTCAGCATTGATCCATACGTCATGTTCGTGAACAGGCGCCGTCAGTAGGGACTGGTCATCTCTTACGAGTAGCTGCTACGGCTTATTTTAATTTCTGAATTGTTTTTTTTGTTTTTATATTTTTTATTACGGTTGCTTTTAACGTGCAAGTCTTTCTACATCGTTCTCACATGTATAATTTCATCATGAATGATGTAACCAATTTTGTGTAACAATATTTTGATTTAAAAGAGTGTCCATGGAGTTTCTTGTCCGTTCATCTCCATAGGTACCTACTACGCTTTGGAATGAGCAACTAGCTACATCTTTCTGACTGACCGACTTCTTTGAGAATTCACCAGTACCTGTAATTGGTTTATTTGAAATAAATGCTTTGAGTTTGAGTTTCAGTTTGATTGGCTTGACTCTACTTTTTTTTTGCATTATGAAAACATAATTTTAATATTGCTATTTACTTTTTCAGGTACCTACGTCACAACCGACTCGTCTTTTCAGTTTCCTGAACCCACTCGCTATAGAGATATGGCTGTACGTGTTAGCTGCCTACATACTAGTGTCTTTTACTCTCTTTGTGATGGCGAGGTTTTCTCCTTATGAATGGTAAGTACCTTAAACACAGTGTGTGGGTGTGCCTGTGTGTGTGTGTGAACGTGAGTGTGTGAGGGTTTGAGGGTGTGTGTGTGCGTGTATGTGTGGGGGGGGGGTGTGTGTGTGTTTCAGGGTGTGTGTGTGTCAGGGTGTGTGTGTGTGTCTCTTAGTGTTTGTCATTAAGGTAGAACTTTTACATTTGCACCATCATAGGCACTCATAATAACCCAATCAATTTAGTGCAGCGCGGCAGAGCGACATGCAGGACGAGCTCGCATCACCACACGCAGACAAGATCGTTACATACAAATTGCTGCTCGACGAAATCGTACAATGACCGTGATTCAATTGGTTACGAGGTTTCGTAGCTCTTCAGCTAACGTGTCCAAAGTCGATTTAAAACACTCTGCGTAGTGCCCAGAGCAATTGCCACAGCATGTTGCCGAGAACCAGTTTCCAAAATTCCCACGGCTCTGATCATTTCTTCTCGGCTCAGATGACGTCTTCTCTCCATAATAACGTTCTTTTGTATTGATTGCACTCAGAAGCAGGGCAGAATTTTTACTGATTTGCCCTCAAACCCGTTGCAGGATTATATAGGAATACGACTTGGCAGAAGACTTTTATCTCTGACCAAAATTCAAAAACTGTTCCCTTTTCAAATGACGAAATTTACCAAAGAGTATTCACAGGAGTTACAAAAAAAGACAATAAAAAAACAGATTTTTTGTAACTACCAAATAAAATGTGCTTGATCCCGCGACACTTTTGATGTGTGTACTTAATTTCAGCTCCGTATGTATTTATTTGCTGCGCCTGCGACAGACCGCGGCGTGTCTAGTCTTCTACGTACTCTGTGACTTATAATAGAATAGAATAAAATTTATTTCTGCATATTTGGTACATTACGTACATTTAGCTACATGATTTAAAACTAATTTGTGCTTATATATAGTTTTAAATGACGGCACGGTTGGCGCAGTGGTTAAGCGATTGACTGCTGCGATGCGTGTCGCGGGTTCGATTACCGCCCGGAACAAATATTTGTACGACCTACAAGTAATTGTTCTGGGTCTGGCTGTTTGTGTATGTGAGTTTGAATGTTTGTGAACGCACCCACAATACAGGAGAAATTCCTAGTGTGGGGCAATGTATATATAAAATAAAATAACAAAACAAACATCAAGATTCAAGCTAGGAAATTTCTAGGTTCAAAATCAACATCAAAATATTTTATTTCACATAAACCTACATGGGCACTTATGAAACGTCAGAAGCTAGGTGCACGGTTCCAATTGGTTGTTTCCTATGGAGAAGAGCCGGGAAGAAACTCCACGGTTACTCTTTTAAAAATAAGGGGCTTTTACAATGTTTCAAATTACAGTGTTGATAATGGAAGGACAGTGTAGGCCTGTCAACAAGTAACAGGCACTCAACAAAATATATAAAAAAATATATATATATATAATCTACAATCGATTTGTCTAATCGATTCTTAATAAGGACCTCAAATGCTGATATTTACCTCCTAATCCTACTTTCTTTCAGGTCTACAAGTACCCACGTGTGCGGCCACGAGACCAAACTTCTGACGAACCAGTTCAGCGTATGCAACTCCTTCTGGTTCATTACCGGCACCTTCCTGAGACAAGGGTCTGGCCTTAACCCTAAGGTAAGGAATATATATGGGCCAGGATCGTCACACGGTGGATGCCTGAAGGCGAGCGTCATCCCGAAAACGCTGGTGTGGCGATTTGGTGTCATTCTTGCTAGATTGGCGTGAGTGGGCAAAACATAAAGAGAACTGGAAAAATATGGAGCAGATCTTAGCCCAGAACTTACTCAATTTAACGTTAGCTCAGAACTTTTTTCTGGGTGAACTGATTTGGATGATTCTTTTTTTATTTGAAAGCTGGTGGTTTTATTTAAATTTGATCAAGTTCTGACCAGAAGTTTTTGAGTTATCCTTAATAATGCGTATTTTTCCTACTTAGTTTATATTGATGATGTTTTTACATATCAAGTAGTGGTATACGAATGTGTGTGGGGTAGGTACCACAACTAAAAAGTGAAAAATAAAAACATTTTTACAGAAAAACAACCGACTTCCAAAAAAAAAAAAACACTAATAAACGTGAAAAATAACTTTACTTTCGGAAGTCGGTGTCTTTGGTTTTGTATTTTTGGTTTTGGCCACCGACTTCCGAAATTAAAGTTATTTTTCACGTTTGTTATTGTTTGTTTTGGAAGTCGGTTGTTTTTTTGTAGAAACGTTTTTATTTTTCAATTTTTTGTTGTGGTACCTTCCCCACACACATTCGTATACCACTACTTGAAATGTAAATAACCGAATTAATTAATTGAAGTCGGTTAAAAATAACCTTCAAATTTCCCTTTTAAGGCAACCTCAACTCGCATAGTAGGGGGAATCTGGTGGTTCTTCACCCTGATCATCCTCTCCTCTTACACGGCCAACTTGGCCGCCTTCCTGACGGTGGAACGCACTGTACTGCCAATACAGAGTGCTGCAGACTTGGCCGCACAAAATAGCATACAGTATGGGACGCTGAATGGGGGGTCCACCATGTCTTTCTTTAGGGTAAGTAATAAAAGATCCATAATCCATATTTTTATGTCCGAATTTTTATATACACATTGCCATTGAATTTTTAGCAAGTATTTTTATATTATTTATTATTAAATTACAATAGAACTTACAATTCAAATATAATCACTTAACCTAACTAAAACCATTAACAAACTAGAAAATGGCGTCGAATTATATTTTCGAGCCGTTTGGGGTTGAAACCCTCGGGCCGTGGGGTCTGAGTGCCCATGTTTTGTTCAAGGAAATCTCCAAACGCCTGTTTGACACATCCCGTGACTCAAGGGCTGGCTTTTACCTTGGCCAGAGGCTAAGCATTGCGCTACAACGTGGCAATGCCGCCAGTCTCTTGGGTACATTACCAGTCGACAGCGATGCGGAGGAATTTTTCGACGCCATTTTTTAGTTAGACATTGATGAATTTTATATATACAATGATATGAGTGTTTATTTTGTCAAGTATTATAATATAATTTTAATTATTGTGAATATGAAGACTATGTGGGTCATTGCTTTTTTGTTATTTTTTTCAACATGGATGATATAAAATATATTTAGATTTAAAAGAGTGTCCACGCAGGTTCTTTCCCGTTCTTCTCCATAGGTACCTACTAGGCTTTAGAATGAAAGAAAGAAAGAAAGAAAAATGCGTTTCTTGGCATTACAGCAACAAAAATACACCTTAAAACTTAAAAAAATACGGAAAACAATGATTGAATGAATGGTCAGACTAGCTTCATCTTTTTGACTGACCGACTCCTTTGTCAATTAAAAATTATCTGTAAACGGTTTTATTCAAAAAAATGAATTGATCTTTGAGTTTTAATAAATTATATTGTGATCTCTAGCAAATATTTTTTTTAAATCATATTTATCTACTGCCTGATAATCTAAAATATATTTTTGAACTCAGTGCCTATAATTTCCCTTCCAGGACTCCAACATAGACATCTACCAAAAAATGTGGGTCCACATGTCAGGCACATCCCCCCCAGCGCTGGTCTCCTCCTACGAGGAGGGAGTGAGAAGAGTCCTCGCGGGGAACTACGCTTTCCTCATGGAGTCTACAATGTTGGATCATAGAGTGCAGAGGGACTGTAACCTAACCCAGATTGGGGGCCTGTTAGATTCTAAGGTATGCTGTAACATTTATATATCACTATATGTGCGCTACATTGTCATTTAGCGAACTAAAAGGTTACTAGTAGAGCCACCCCGCGCCGCTGAGCCTGTAGCTTTAAATTCATCCCTAAATAATAATTCTGATCTAGTTTGTCCCTTGCTGTCCTCCCCCAGCGACGCCTTAATAATAATAATAATAATAATAAACTTTTATTTCGGACCAAAGAATCCATATAGTGTTAGTAACATACAAAAGCTTACTATCTAGTGTTAGTACCTATCACCCTCCTCACAAACTGCTTCATTATCTGAGAGCTGAAGCTCTCTCCTACAGTCCTCAGGATGCTGTTGTGACTGCCCCGCACCCTCCTCAGAAGTGAAGCTGTTTTTTTGCGTAGAACGGCATGGAATCCGTCCGTACGAGCTTGCGCAAACATTCCCGAGGCACTACAGTAGCGAGGCAGTCCCAACAACATCCTGAAAGCATTATTGTATTGGACGCGCAGGACATCCAGCGATCTTTTGGTATATCCGACCCATAGATTGCCCGTGTACAGACTCTGGCAATAAGCCTTGAAAAGTGTAATTTTAACTAGGTCCGTACACCGAGCAAATCTACGAGCCAGCATATTGCTCCGGACCGCTAGAGCCCTACGCTCCCTCTCAATATCTACATCGTTTTTAAGGTCGTCGGCAAGAACATGGCCCAGGTATTTAAAAGTAGTCACCCTATTGATGACTGAACCGTTCATGACCAACTCGGGTCCGTCCTCACGGCACTTGCCGCCGACCTTAAAGACCATGTATTCACATTTCTTAATATTATATATTAAGCCATGTGCGGCAGCGTAGGCTTCACAAGTTTTAATAAGCTCTCCGATTGACCCCGCCGACGGACCCAGCAGCACCATGTCATCCGCATAGCTGATGTTGTTAATGCTAACCCCATCAACGCTGCATCCGACACGCATGCTGCTGAGTTCCGCTATGAGCTCATCCACGTAGAGGTTGAAGAGCCTGGGAGACGTCAAACCTCCCTGTCTCACCCCGCACTCCAACCCATACGGCTCAGAGAGTGTACCGTCCCATTTCACCTGATTGGTTTGGTTAACATACCAATACTGGAAAAGCTGACATATCTCCGCAGGTATACCCCTGTCTCCCATCTTCCTCCAGAGCACATCATACGAGACAAGATCGAATGCCCTGGAGAGATCAAGGAAACAGGCGTACACCGGCGTCTTACGATCTATATAATATTGAACTGTATGCTTGAGACTCAAAATTGCACTTTCAGTTGAAAGTCCGGGTCGAAACCCAAACTGCGCGTCATGGAGATGTATGTAATCATTAAGGTAAGAATCAAGCATACCGTCCAATACTTTTGCAATTATTGTCGCAAGAGAAATGGGACGATAGTTTCCTTTGTCCGAGATGTCACCTGTCCTATTCTTCACAATGGGAACTACGATGGTCTTCATCAGGTTAGTGGGTAAATACGCGTGTCTAATACACATTGTGAAGAACATAGACAGGACTCTCGGCAGATGGACACCTGCGAGCTTCAAGTGCTCAATACTGAGCCCATCATGCCCTGGAGATTTGCCTCGTTTCATATTTTTTATAACAGCACTTACTTGTTTAGCAGTGAAAAGTATCAGAGGTTTCACTCCACAGCTGCTGGGCTCAGCATTGTTTAACAAAGATGAGGGACCGAGTGGGGATTGAACTCTGAAATGTTCCTTGAACATATTCGCGATGCCCCTAGGTTCACTCATCCCTCCGACACTCACAGAGAGACCAGTCTTCGCATCTAACTTACTGGTGGACTTCCAAAATTTTCCAAAATTTTTACTCGCTCGTTCTTCAGCTAATCTATCCATAATCATTTGCTCAGCGTTGTTTTGACAAAATTTCAGACGGCTTTTAAATGTTTTCCGCTTTTCATACATTTCATCATACACAGGACCTGAAGAGGGACGGTTGTTAAGTATCCAGGCCTGAAAACTACACCTGGCCTCCTTGTGAGCGTCTCTTACATATTCATTCCACCCACACACGCGCCTACCCCGTCTCGGCCCTCCCTCCCGTGTCAACTTAGATTGCCTAGCCGCCGCACATAGTATATCTACAATCTGTCCATACAATCTATCCAGAATAACTCTATGTTCGGCCAAGCTGCATGACCCACTACCACAGCTCTCAAATTCATGAGGGAAGTCAACGTCACGTAGCTTACTATTACATATATTATGGTAATTTTGCGATTCCGACTTAGTTCTTTCACCCCACACAACAGAGCTGCGGCAGTCACCTCGTTTCATCAACTTAGGTCTCACTATTTCTAGATTGCATTCTAGATATACAGGCAAGTGATCAGAAACATAAACATCCTCAGAAACATTAACATTAGTGATAGTGTGCCAAGCTGACATTGATACCACACAGTGATCCAACCATCGCCTACTTCCATGAGCATCACTAATAAAAGTATAGGTATCACTATCCACCCCTCGTTTCTCAATATCAGCACATATCCAAGATTGGTCACTACAAAAGTTAATTAATTCAAGCCGAGGAGCCAACTTAAGCCGAGGTCCGTACATGAGACAGAACAGGGTCAAGCGACTAACAGCTGATAGCACGCGCGCGGACCGTACGTTTGTAAAATGAATGAATCAAGAATAATGCATGGTAAAAGTGGAATCATTTTGTTTGTAAAAAGGGATTAGTAACTAAATTAAATTACAGCTGATGGTGTATTATTTCTTGTCAGGTACTCAATATTCTATTGGGTGATTGGGGTCAAGCGCTCGGTAATTAAATAAAAATCGTTTCTTTGGGAAAGTTGTTTGTTATGATGAGTACAATCATGTGTTTAAGTATCGGTCACTCATTAACAGTCACCCTTTCTAAGATATTATTTAAAAAATCACTTTAATCATCCTTTTCTCAGGGTTACGGCATAGCAACATGGAAAGGCAGTCCCTGGCGAGACAAGATATCCCTCGCTATCCTAGAACTTCAAGAGAAAGGGGTCATTCAGATCCTTTACGATAAATGGTGGAAGAATACCGGAGATGTTTGTAACAGAGATGGAAAAGATAGCAAGGCGAATCCGCTTGGAGTTCAGAATATTGGTAAGCTGATAGATGAATGATATTTATTTAGTAAATAAGTTTAAACTAGTGACTCGGTGAGCTGTTGACTTCGTGAATCTGTTTTTGCATAGCTTAAAACTGAATAAACGTTCACCGCGCACCTTAAAACAAAGGCCTTAAAATAAAAAGCGCGCGCAAAGAGCTGAAATATGTTGTACCGGCATCTACAAACGCCACATGCGAGCTACACGTCACACTGACGTCACGCAAGATCCTGCATCGCGCAAGCAGAGTTTACCGCGCAACTAGCATATACAACGTCCCGACATCAATCGTCGGGCAGTTGCCCACCAGACACAACACCCGTCTGGTCGGAGGATCCTCCCTTTTCTAGGATGAGTGAGCTGTACACCCTGTTCCTCATACCTCTATAATGTTTTTTTTTTACGTTTGCAACCCGCATATCTGCGCCGTTTGAAAAATTATGAAAGGCTGAATCGACAAAAATATTCTATATAATTATCGAATCTGCTCACAAAATTTCACGAGGATCGGTTGAGAAATGCGACATGTAGAGGAGAACAGCCGGAATCTTTAGATAGATAGATAAATCATTTAGTTAGTGCATACAAAAAACATAGCACCACACACAAAACCACATTTAAATGATAGCGATTTAAATGAATATAAATATAAAAAACAAGGTGCCAAGATACAAAAAGAAAAACATACCTAAAAAAGAAATATAGTGACACCATGACATACTTCGAAACAAATAAAGAACATACAAAGTGCGGTGTGCGTCTCAAGGTTGCACCAAATGGGAGTCCAGCTCAGCATGTGTCAGACAAGGTGTCGGGTCAGTTCACAAAAAAATTATTAACAAATTTTTACTTGACAAGCAATGATTTGCAAAAACACGATTAGTCATTTCATCACTATACAACAAAGAGTTTGCCAAATACTCGTATTTCACTTATGAAAATAATTATACGATATACTTTTTTTTTTATAACGTATTATTTGACAAACAATTCATTTTTCTTTTCATTTTATCTCATAAAACAACGTTTGGAATAAAAACGTTTTACATATTGACTTATTATTTCGAATTCTTTGATTAAAAAATATAGGCCCGTGTTACGTTTTCTATAAGCACGAATTTAAATGCCAGAAACGACATGCGCTAATAGAAAAAACTTTTTTACAAAAAAAAAAACCGACTTCCAAAAAAACACAAAAAATGTGAAAAATAACTTTAATTTCGGAAGTCGGTGTCTTTGGTTGTATATTTTCGCTTTTGGCCACCGACTTCCGAAAATAAAGTTATTTAAAAAAAAAAAAGTGTTTTTTTTGGAAGTCGGTTGTTTTTTTGTAAAAAGGTTTTTAATTTCCCTTTTTTGTTGTGGTACCTACCCCACAAACATTCGTATACCACTACTTGATATGTAAATAACCGTGACAGGAAATTATTATAACATCATCAATATAAACTAAGTGGAAAAAATACGCATTATTAAGGATAACTCAAAAACTACTGGTCAGTACTTGATCTAATTTAAATGGGACCACATGTAAAGCACCAGCTTTCAAATAAAAAAATAATCATCCAAATCAGTTCACCCAGAAAAAAGTTCTGAGCTAAAAAACAGAAAAAAAAAGTACAGTCGAATTGAGAACCTCCTCCTTTTTGTGAAGTCGGTTAAAAGTAAACGTTTAAGAAACGTTGGTAGTCAACAAAAAAATTATCAATGGTGTTTTGGTGAAACATTAGTGAACCATCGGGCAAATATAGGTAACTAACGCTGATATTCAGCTGGATCCTAGCAGTGATATACGGACGTCAAGCAGACGAGATAGCTTTAACTTTAGCTACTATTTTAAGTTCATTTTTTATCGTACAGGATCACGTTTGACTGCTGTCTCACCAGACGGTAAGTCAGGATGCGGTGAACATATTTTGCCAAGATACTACATCAACTATTCACTTGCTTTAGTGTAGCGACACACCTGCCAAATTTACGTCTTCGTAACTCGGCTGCTAATTATTGTACGCTTACTACAGAAGTCTTCGGTTGCTTTGACACAACATGACGAAAATTACGTTGCCGAAATTCTGCTCGGCCATGGTCTAAGCTTACACTAAAACGCGACGTAATATTAGCCAAATTTGTTGCTGGTCATTTAAAAAACTTTGCGCTTAGGGCTTAGGGCGTAAGTACGCCGCCGAACTTCTTTCTTTTAAACTTGCGTATTTTCCGTAGATGTGTCGCTAGACCTAGTTTTTTTTTTGTGCTCGGAGTGTGTTCATCTCTTCAAGATTTAATTAAATTAATTGGAGAAACTTCACAGACGTGATGGGTAATGATATCTGATGACGAAAAAGCAAAACAAAGGCGTGGGTTAATATATGTATGAATGTGAAAAAGAAAAAAAAAAGGATAAGTTTAAGTAAATACAGCGGGTTATGGAGGCAACGACTGCTGGTACTGCAGTTACAACCTGATAACATATACAGTGAGTCTGGTCACCGGTGTCCGACCTGTTAAGGGAAAGCAATATGAACAATTTTATTGACAAATCCACGATAATAAGGAATTTTACCCCTAATGTTTTGAAATGGCGGCCATTTTAATTTAAAAAAATACCGACGTGTGATAGGTTCATTTATTTTGCAATATCTACCGATGTGGACGTCCTACAGGCATACAAGTAATTTCGTTCGACAGCTAAAAAAGTAGGCAATACGTTGACACTAAAAGGTTTATCAAAAACTCCCATTAAATCCTTAAAAAAATACTTGAAACGTAAAAAGTTTGAAAAAATTTGTTGTTTTTTTAAATTTTGAATGTTGAAATAGGGGTTAAAATAGAAGGGGTAAAATGCCTTATAATCGTGGATTTCACGATAAAATTGATCATATTATTTCGCCTTAACGGGGCGTCCGGTGACCAGACACACTATATATATATATACATAATTATTCACCCAATTAAACTCATCTAATAAATTTTAATAATATTGAATTGCTTGAATTGCTGCTTAGCCCTCTTCCTCTCTCCTAATGTTGCTGTGCCCGACAGGTCCATATTGATCTTTTACTTTGTTAGACCATCTATGTAATACATATGGAATGCAATAAAGAATTGAGTATTGAGTATTGAAACTATGAGTATGGAAAACTACAGGGTTGCAGGGACGTCGCGGATTGTTCGAAAGAGTTACCGTGGCCCTGGCGCATAGGCAACTGAAGGAACACGGGTGGGTTTTAGTCAGTAAGAGTCTGACACGCCCTTCCGCTCCGCCCAGAGCGGGAGAGGTCATTCGATGATTTCCCACCGAAAAAAAAAAGGTTTGCAGGGACATCGATGCGCAGACTGAAACCATGAATTCAGCAAATGATTCTAGACCCCCTAGCGAAGAACTTTTACGACGGTTTAAAAAATAATCTGCTGTTTCATAGAAAAGTGCAATTAATACGCGGTCAAAATGTATGGAACAGATTTTGTTTTTTAAATAACTGTCGAAAAATTTCAACGCAGAGGGGTTCAGAATCATGTGCTTGTAACAGGTTGCACTTCGATGTCCCCGCTACCCTATATATAGATACCCATAAGGTCTGTGAAGTTTGTCCAATGGGGGCTAACGTTTTTGTGCTCACCAGTTGGCGCCACTGGCGAGTGAGGTCCTGTCAGTACTTTTATTTGATGTTTTGGACATGTTTAAGTACCCATAAATTCACATTATGTTTATTTTATTACATTTTAAAACTTCAAATGAATATTTAGATTATAATGTTCCTAAAATTGGCAAGCGTGAAGCAGACGAATATTATTCTTTCTTCAAGTGCTACCAAATTAGATTTAGATTATTTTACTTAAAATTTTAAGCCATAATTAATCAGGAATGGCAGAACCCTTACAACAGTTATGAAACATTAAATCAAATTCGTGATAAAAAATCCCGCAAACAGTGAAAGTTCAGTATATTTGACATCTAGAGACCTTACTCTACACTAGCGCCTCCGGTGGCGAACTCAAGCGCGATAGTCCTTACTAGTTTAATTTGACTATGCATTGGTTTGGTTACAAAATTACAATTTTCTTTCTAGGTGGTGTTTTCGTAACTCTTCTATGTGGGCTAGCTCTCGCCATAGTGGTGGCGATATTGGAGTTCTGTTGGAACACTAAGAAGAATGCAACTCAAGGGAGACAATCACTTTGCAGCGAAATGGGACAGGTAAGCAAGATTATCTACCGGTTTCGAAAGAAAGGAAGAAAGAAAAAAATATTGACCCAGGTTAAAGCACACAATATTTACACAAAAACAAAAAATAGAAAAAAAAGTGAAACACAGTATTGTGTGCATGACGGCTGCGTCAAATAGCCCCAGTTCAGCATAAATGCCAGACAACTAGTGGTTGACGCTGACGTTTCGGAGGCTCTGGTCATGTTCGTGAACGGGCGCCGTCAGTAGGGACTGGTCATCTCAAGCTGCCACGGCTTATTTTAATTTAATTTAATATTTGAATTGTTTTTGTCTTATTATTATGGACGCCTTTAACGTTCTGCATCGTTCTCACATGCATAATTTCAACATGAATGATGTAACCATATTTTGATATAAAAGAGTGTCAATGGAGCTCCTTGTCCGTTCTTCTCCAAAGGTACCTACTACGCTTTGGAATGGGCAACTAGCTTCATCTTTCTGACTGACCGACCCCTTGACAATTCAAAAGTGCCTGTAATTGGTTTATTTGCAATAAATGTTTTGAGTTTGAGTTTGAGTCATTCAACAAAAGCATTTATATTACTTGATAAGTGGTTTGACAATATAAATGAATATGCTTTTAGAAATCAAAGATTACCAATGAAATTCTATATGAGGCAGTTATAAAAAGTAGCAGGTTTTGAATTTCTATGTTTGTTTTTTTGTATACAGGCTGCCAGGGACATCGACGCACATCATGTTACCATGGATTCAGTGCATGATTCGGAACCGAATTGGTCTTCGGTTATTAAAAAAATTGCTCTGCCATACATTTTGACCGCGTAGGTATTGCAATTTTCTATGAAACAGTAGATTTTTGTTTTGATAACCGACGAAAAATTTCTACGCTAGGGGGTCTAGAATCATGTGCTGAATTCATGGTTTTGGTTTGCGAGTCGATGTCCCTGCCATCCTGTATTACATCCGCATTTAAACACATTGCTGTTTTAAAGCAATCTTATCATAACTTTACTGTGATCTACAGAAAATAGACTACAAAACTCTTCAATGGATGAAGGCATATATCCTGGAAACGAAATCTTTCACAAAAGTCAGTTTTATCAAGGGACTAGCCGGGGTTAGTCACTTAGTAAAACTATCTGGTTATTGCTAACTATCTATAACGGTATTTTACTAGGAGTTAAGAACAGCGATGCGGGGTGGTTCCTCCAGCAGGACAGTGCTAAGACCTGGGTGTTCCAGGTGCTCTCCAGCCACACACGTGCCTCCAGCTACTTCAAGATACCAGGTGAGAAAGAGAGAAGGGAGCGTAAGACCTAATCCCGTAAAACTAAACCTCTGAGTTTAGAAACATCAAAAAATCATAAAATCAACGGACTATATTCATACGAAGACTCGATAGTCTGGTCAAGATTATGTCTAGACTTTAAAAGAGACTGTGACCTCTGAGTTTGTTTCGGCCTTTCTTCTCAGAGTAGTCAGATAGGAAACGCCGAACTCGTCTAGTTTAAAAAATATGATTGTTGACGTGTAAAAGTGTTTGGACAAACCTATTTACAGAAATAGAATCCTTTATCATTTATTTATTGGTTGCTGTTTCACAAAACGTATTAAGATTCAGGTATTCATTACGATTACTGAGATAAGTTTCATTTTACATGTTTGTCTACCTTACTCAATATTTATAATAATAGATTTATATTTTCAAATAAATGTATACAGTATGCGCAACATTTGCAACAAGGTGTAATTCCATTGCCATTTATTATTGCGAGAACATTCGTTTATCACCCACGGATACGTAGTGTAGGTTGCAGTGGACGATCTCGCCTACATTTTTAGCGAAGCTTAGTACACGTGTGTAGCGTAGTCAGCAATGGAACAGCGCCTTTTCATGAGCAGAAAGATGTGAAAGATTGATAATTATTAAGTTCTTAACAAAGCTTTCGACATCGTCCCCCATGCCCGCAGCACTCCCGCAGCAGCAGCGTGGAGCTGAAGGAGCTGCGCTGGTCGTAGCGGCGCGCCGGGCGCGGCCCCGCCTCCGCGCCCGCCTCCCCCGCGCGCCCCGCACGCGTCGCGCGCCCGCACGCGCTCCACAGTGAGTGTGCCGCAGGGAACTGTGCTAGGGCCCGTACTGTTTTGATACCATATACCTGCACACGTAAAATCTATACAATTGACGTGACACACGTAGATAGCATTAATCGTCCAATATTAAATAGTAACAATATAATAGTAAAACTTTATTACGGATTTTACAATGGTGTATTTGAATGCATAGATTTTATGTACACGTAAGTAACACGCGTGGCATGATTACCGTAGAAACAGAAGAAACTAAAGATAAAATGACAGATAGTAGAAAAAATTCTGCGAAGCGATGTGAAGATAGAAGTAAATAAGTGTCACTTTCTCTTCGTGGAATAGAGATGGTGACGCGTATGCCATGCGTGCTGCAGATGACATTAACACGCCAAGAAACTACCATAACAAAAATGTGAATCCAGCTTTACTTAAAAATCAAAAAGTCAGGTATTTGCTCATGAAAGACAGTCTGTCTAACGCATCAATATGAGGAACTCATAATTACTCACGTGCAGGGCCGATTAGTCAGTCTACTTGCTATAAGTGTTGTTCCATTCGTATAAATCATATCTTGAATTTGCGGGTATTTTACTGTGATGAAGATAACCTGCACATCAAAGACCCTGTTTACCTAGGTCCACTTGCACCAAAAATCACGAAATGCTTTTAGCGCTAAACATATTTAAAACATTATTCTGTCTCTCTCATCTTCAAACGATAGACAAATAAAGAACGATGTTTCATTTATTTATTACTTTAGTAAGTACACTTACATTTTAAATTCGTGTAGCGATAAACGTACATATTTAGTGATTTATGGTAGTACAAGGGGGCCTTAAGAGGGCGCACACGGGTCCACTAGCGCCACTCCTTCAAAATAATATTATCAATATTATTAAAATTATAATATAGACACGAAGCAACAAAATACGATCTAGAGGAATGTGGCCGCTTTTCTTTAGATCGAATTTTGTTGCTTCGTGTCTCAATATGAAATTTTATAAAAGGTATTAGAAAATTTTAGACACTCTTACCGAAGGTGCTTATTGCACCGTTATTCAAAATTCCTTCTGTCACGAGATAATATTTTTTTAAAGGAGTGGCGCTAGTGGACCGGTGTGCGCCCTCTTAACACCTGAAACCTTACATTAGAATAGAATAAGATGCAGTCACAATAGCATCCTGAAGGCTGTGGCGGCAGACACTTCCTCCGCCATAATGAGGCATTTTGTGAGAAGACTTAATATACCCTAGTTTCCATTTCTCGATCTGTCTAGTTGATGGATGGTCTTCTCATTAATTGGTCATTAGTTTAAGTCATTAACAATAGTGTTTTAATTGAAAACCTGTTACTAACAATTTATGAATCTTTTTAGTTGTCCGAAATAAAATCATTTTATTTATTTACTAAGCACTGTCTTTTCTTTACAATAGGACGATGAATAAAATATTTTCACTATCTTTCCAGATTCTGTCGGCTCTCTTAGAAGAACGACCTCCTACGTTTTAAAGGAACCTCGGGAGAAGAAACACGTGCAAATAGTTGCGTAGCCTATCCTAAAAAGCACGTGGTTTTAACTAGAAGAATGGCCTATAAAAGTGACTTGTAAAAGTCAAGAAAAAAAATGAAAATGTAAAGTCAGTGAGTGCAGTGTGACTTTGAAACTTTAAATAAGCCGTTATATTCTGTAAAAGTCTCACCATGACAACTTAGGTGACAGCTGTCATTAGTGTCAATCGCTATTCTATAAATTCAATCTTTTAGTGTTGTATAATTGCATAGCACATGTGTGAGCACTATGTACCTACCATGGTAAAATAATATACTTCGCCAGGTATAGCATTCCGAGACACAGGGAGACACAAGCCTACGTCATCACCGCTGTGTTACCAGTAGTGTGTAATAATAACTCCCCAGCCGCCTTTATTACCTGTGCGAATCCGATATAACAATGAGGTTTTAACTAACAATTACGTTGGTATATGTTTAAATTGAATTGTTTCATTTGATTAGAAAAATGAAATGACAATTTAAATGCTATAAATATATTTTTTAACAGAATGGTGACTGAATATGTTTCCATAATTCGTGTTTTGTTGCAATAAAGTGGCAACTGGATAGTGATGTAAGCATGTGTCACTCCCGGAATGCCAGACCTTGTTTTTTAGGCCATGGTACTTACTATAAAGCTACCATTTACTAGGTTCGTCTTTCATTGACTTGAATGTCCCCTGGCGGTTGAGAGTATGTCATGCTCACTCAAATGTCTCGCTGCTGGTGGCGTGTGTGTTGGATAATTAAGTTCCCTTCAAAATGGTTGAGCTGAATGGTGCTGATCCATGCGTCATGTTCGTGAACGGGCGCCGTCAGTAGGGACTGGTCATCTCTTAGCTGTCGCGGCTTATTTTAATTTAATTTTAATATTTGAATTGTTTTTGTCTTTTTATTATGGACGCTTTTAACTTTCTGCATCGTTCTCACATGCATAATTTCAACATGAATGATCTAACCAAAATTTTGATTTAAAAGAGTGTCCATGGAGTTTCTTGCCCGTTCTTCTCCATAGATACCCACTACGCTTTGGAATGGGCAACTAGCTTCATCTTTCTGACCGACCGACCCCTTGACAATTCAAAAGTGCCTGTAATTGGTTTATTTGATATAAATGCTTCGAGTTTTGAGCTTTTCTTTTGAGTTTTAGTTTCAGGCGGGTTGACATCTCACTTCACCCAAATTTTCACGGTGAGATTCTTACAGAATATTTCGGTAAATGTTATTTGATTAAGTGATGTTTTAAAAAGGTTTTCAGTGTGTGGTGTTGTTTGTAAGACCGGTTATATGTTGTAAAATTTTCATAGTCTTTAGTCTGTAGTACGGTAATTTATATCATTAGGCCTACAAAGAAGAAAGATGCAAATCATTGTGGATTGATGATTTTTAATTCTACTGCATATAAATTTCAGATAAGTGTGGTCAGAGGTGAATCGCCAAATTAAAATTTTCTTTGGTTTTTTGCAAATTGCAGCTCTGTTTTACGTCGTATGTTGTTGAATCGTCAAACTTTGGAAATTTCTTTCACCTAAGAATTTATCAGAATATCTCATATGAAAATTCTTAGGTGGAACAAATTTCAAAAATTGTCGCGAATCGCATTTTGGTCAACATACGACGTAAAACAGAGCTTTAATTTGCAAAAAAACCAAAGGAAATTTGAATTTGGCGGGCTACAACTGAGGATTCACCTTAAGAGCGTAGTATAGACCATCAGACTGAACCGCTTTCTCTGTGGGACCAACATCGTTATCGCGAACGAAATATCAACTGCCCCATACAAAACTCCAAAAGTTCTGATACACGCTTTATACTTGAAACTTTTGCTTGCCTATGTACTAGCTGCTAAAATCAAAATTACCAATCTGCAGGATGAAAACTATGATCATTTTCGAAGTAATTCTCTACATTTAAGTGGGTTAACTGTCATGAAGAAAACTTGGGTTAAGTACTTATAGATTTCCTGACAAATACCTTTTGTACAGGTCAATAAAAAATTCACCAAAAATACCTTCTTTGGTGAATGTACATTTAATAGTAAATTAATGGCCTATCCCAAAAAAAAAAAATGTATAGATAATTATTTAAGTCAATCTGTACATGACAGAATATACATTATTTTATTCCGAGTCACCGATATTAAAAAAAAAATAGCAATTACCTGTATTTGAGCCGGCAACGAATTTATAAGAAAAAAATGATACGACGGTAGATATATTAGTTATATTTTAAGACAAAGTAAATACAAATAAAACTGTGTTCTTAATTAATTAATGTATATAGTTTACGTATGTGTTGTAATGTTGGTATCGTGGCCAAATACATTTACAGCTGCATGTGATATGTCGTGAGGAGATTTCTCTTCTCTCCGATCTGTAAGAACTATATGATGGAGAAGGTCCATCTCTCTCATTATCATCAGCCATATTTTAACTGCTGTGGGCGTGCTTTGGGAACTGTTGGTTATTGCGCAATAGAAAAACTGTTTGCAGTTCAAATCATGTTATAATTTACGAACACACTAGCGAATCACACACTGTAGGTACACGACACAAAGCTATACAGAACGCGTGACAGTTTCTAAACATGTTCGCTGCTTGACTGCCAAAAAAAAACTCTGCTTTTACTCAAGTCAAGCGTTATGTTGTCGACTCTGTCGAGCGCCGCTTGATGGCGCTGGCGTCCTGATTAGTCAAAGTCAAAATATTGATTTAACGTATTTTCGACGTATACATATTATGACAATAGATAATCATCTTCATCATCCTACAGCAGTCCACTGCTGGACATAGGCCTCTCCAATTGCACGCCATACAGCTTGGTTCTCAACAACTCTCATCCAGCTGCTACTACCTAATAGCAAACAACGAATCAATAATAGCTAACAGCTAATAGCTCAGGGGTAGATGGCGTGACGAGTTTAACGCATATAGGCGGGATTGGTCCAGATTTGCGCAGGATCGTGTTGAGTAGAAAAAAGAAAGGTAGGCCTTTGCCCTGCAGTGAGACATAGGCTGATTTATTAGGTCGGGGAAAGTTCTTTCGTATTTATATACAAATTTAAGACTAAGAGCTCGTGTAGCACCCAAATATTGAGCTTTTTTGTATACCCAGACTTTTTCAAATGGATCAAAACTGTTTTGTGGTTAACCCCTAGCTCTTCAGCTATGTCGTAACTACTAATATGCCGATCTTGCTCCACTTTTTCAAAATTGGTATCGACTTTATCCGTAACAGGGCTGTAGCGGTATCTACATCGCCACATGCAAGCTACACGTCACTCTGACGACACGCAAAATCCTGCATCGCGCAAGCAGAGTTTACCGCGCAACTAGCATATATACAACGTCCCGACATCAAACGTCAGGCAGTTGCCCACCAGACACGACACCCGTCTGGTCGGAGGATCCTCCCTTTTCTAGGGGTGGTATGAGTGAACTTTACACCCTGTTCCTCATAGCTCTATAGGGCGACCAGAGCGAGCTGCATCTTTGACACCAAAATTCCCGGACTAAAAACGCTTGAACCAACTTTGTGCTACTCTTACTGACACTGCGTTAAGTCCATAAACGTCACATATTTTTTTCGCGGCTTGTGTCGCATTTTTCCTTTTTTTGTAATAAAACTTCAAAATGTATCGAATTTGTTCGTTAGGTTCACTCATTTTGGCGGACAGAAAACCAATTGGAAAATGGCGGGACATAGTTTTTATTTATTATTTTTCGTTTTAAAATGTCATCTATTTAATGGTATCAAAACCAGCCCTATACAAACAGTACTACAACTTTTTTTTACTACAACTTTATCCCTTTAAAATACGAAAAAACTTTTCTCCGATCTATTATTATTTTATCTTAGTAGCTTATCATCATTTCAGCCAAATGACGTCCATTGCTTGACAAAGGACTGGCCAAATTGACCGACAAGAGAATTACTCATGCCGTGCTAGAAACATTAACCAGTCGGCAAGATGGTGGGGGAGTTGACTGTCCAGCGTGCGCCGGTCGTTTATTTAATTATCGCCAGTCGTAGAGACTATTTTGATGCACCCTCGTATTATGTCATTTGCAGCAAGAAATGTGAATGTGGCTATGTTTTATATAAAAATGGAAAACAGTCCTTGATGCATGTTATCCGAAATAGCTTTAAAAAGTTCTCTCTTTAACATTTTACATCTACCGATATTCTTTAGTCACCTTTTTAGGCAATGGCCCTTCCCGGTCCGACTATCGTCAACGCGAGAATGATTGAAAAGCTTGTTGTTTCATCCAACGCAATGTTTGAAAAAGAAGCAAGCGTGAGAACGCGATAACATCGAAAGAAAATTGTCGCGCGGAGTTTTAACAAAACTTATTCCAGGAACGATGTGTTTTTTAAAAAGCCTTACAAGTTTCTAGAAAAAGGGTTTGTTATTTAGAATCTCCATTACATGTGCGAGGTTTTTATACCGATGTTTTCTTTACATTTTCAATGTATGAGTACATTATGAACGGCCAAAGTTCAGAAAAAGCAGATTTTCAGAATTTGTTTCTCAAAAAAGTTATTTTATAATGAAATAGAAACCTAGATTTATATAAATAACAAGATATCTGTATGTTCAAAATATCTGGAGGAAAATTTGTTATAACGCCATAATCACGTACGAGCGTTTGTATGGGAATTATGACGGGTTAGCCGCTCTTAAAAGAAAGTCTTTGTCCAACAATACGCAGGGGTATGTCGCCTTTAAGACAAGGTAAGAAATCGGAGGGAGGGTTTTAAAATGCTTGTCTTATCTATGTTTAAAAGAAGTCTTTGCCCTACGGTGTTCAGGGGTATATCACCATTAAACGTAAGGTAGAAAATGAGGGGGGAATGATTTAAAATGCTAGCCTTTTCTGTTTAAAGAAAGATCTTTGCCCTGCAATATACAGGGGTATGAGGGCAGTTTGCTCCGTATACTAAACTAGCTGTTAAATACAATAACAACAAATACAATTTTAGCAGTTGGAGATTTGACGAGTAAATTAATTAATATGATAACATGCAATATGGAACTGTAAGGTTTTTTTAAATATTGCCTAATGTTGTCCTCAAATCGAATGTATAGTATGACCTAGAAATGTACACATTGTCTTTTGTTACATTGAAAAACCTGCAATACCATACAATTCAGATTTATATCTGTGATGGCAATATAGAGTTAGGCGCCACACGATATAAATTCGCGAATGTTATCCGTACTTTTTTGTGTACATTTGTCATACTATACATTCAAGACACCGACGGTCTAGATTGAAAATGAATATTAAGAAATATATTTTAAAACTGTTAAAGATCGCTAGATAAATATACTGTAGGTACATTTGAAATATTTTATACGTAATTTTTAAGTATTTATGTAAAATTTAAAAAGTATGGGCATGTTTGTACGTTGAAAAGTTGAAAGTTATGCATACATTGAGTGAAATAAGTGTTTTATGTACATTTAATGTATAGACCTATTTTCTTATATTTTGGCATTGGATTAAAAGATTGCTCTGAAGATATTTTTGTAATGTCTGCCAAAGCTCTGGTTATAGGAAATAATCCGTTACTAGGCATGGGGTTAAGGCTCCCGCAAACACAAATGCACCACTCGTCGCGCGATACGCAATAGCTTTGTGACGCGCTGTCGTGTCGCGCCAGTGTGTACAAGCCTTTAAGCTACGGTTTCCTAGAAGAGCGGTGGCCACATAGTATCCAAAATTTACCGGCGAATGACGTTACTGAAACTTTATTAATGAAAGTAAGTTGCTGTAGTTCTATAGAGAGCGTTTTTTGACATCGTAAAGTCAAATCCAGTTTTCCAACGTTCAATGGAGCGCAGTATTCTAGGCGTCACATTGACAGACCTATAGAGGTATGAGGAACAGGGTGTAAAGCTCACTCATACTGTATTAAAAAGGGAGGATCCTCCGACCAGACGTGATGTTGTGTCTGGTGGGCAACTGCCCAACGGTTGATGGCGGGATGTTGTATATATGCTAGTTGCGCGGTAAACTCTGCTTGCGCGATGCAGGATTTTGCGTGACGTCAGTCTGACGCGTAGCTCGCATGTGGCGTTGTAGATGCCACTACAGACCATATTCGCAACACGACACTGCGCTCCAAAACATGGATTACTGACGATGCTCAAAAAGCCGCTAAGCTGAAGTGGGACTGGGCTAGCCACGTCTGCCGTATGCCTAACGATCTGTGGGCCAAAATAACTAATACTTGGAACTCTGACACAGCCAGAAGGCGTCGCTACAGACACCGTAGAAGATATCGGGACGAGCTAGATATAACGAACGACCGGTGGTCCACTTTAGCCCTGGATCGGAAGAGCTGGAAGTCATGGGGAGAGGCATTTGTCCAACAGTGGGCTGATGCAGGCTACTAGTAGTACTAGTAGTAAAGTCATATCCCGCTGCCAAAATTGTCATGACAGCTTGTACTGTGACCGTTATGTGGCAGCCACCGCTCTCCTAGGACATCATATCTTTACTGGGAAACACTTTTTCACCGATTTTTAAGGTCACTACATCGTCTAAACAATTACAGATAATAATTAATAAGCAATTGTTTAATCAAGAGCAGCGGCGATGAAAATTTCACCGCAAGGGTGTTCAGAATCATGTACTGAATCCTTAATAACAGGTTGCGTGTTTGTCTCTGCCACCCTGTATACGCCTCGACTTTTTTCGTCGGTTAACAAAAGAATAGGTCAAAAGAAAAATGTACGGTATGGCGCAATGTTTGTTTTTTTTAAATTTAATACTTTTAAATGTAACGAAAAGCAAAGGCTAGTTTTAATAACACAGTTGAGTTGTGATTGTAAATAATAATACAAATGTTTAGTATTGCATTTTGATTTTATTATTAATTATTAATAAAATATATAATGATGTAGCTGTGGTTTTATTTTATAACATTTAGATGAAGCATCAGTGGGGAAGTCGAAATAGCAAAGAGGTTTTCTGAGGCTCAAGGCTGGCCAATAGATTTTCCAGGTGAGCAAAATTTCTTAGACTGTAGCGGCGCCGGGCTACCACTACTACTATATTCATAAACACAAAAAAGACAAAATATGCTTTAAATTTACTTTAACAAATTGTCACCAAACTGACTATTAATCCAATGCACCCGAACATTCCAATGGTACGTTGAAATAGCGATAATACCCGAACAACGCGGATTGGTTGCGTTAGGGAGCGCATGTTTTTGTTTCAAACGATGGTGGACGTGGAAGTGGTGACACCGCGCGCTGGCTCGCCGACCGACCGAAGTGCTGGCAGGTAAAATGCCTTGGCGGGCGACTACGTGGCCCCCGTGCCTGGGTTTGGCCGGCCTTAGTCTAGACAAAGTAACATTCGATTAGTGATAACGCTAGTAGAAAAGCCAAAAAATGTATGGGCTTGACACAAACTATCGAAATATCACGTGATCATAGGTCAACGAATAGAAATTAGCTGACGTTAATATCAATCGATTTTATGAAACGAATCGACAGCGTCGAACGATTACTGCCATAGAGATGCGTAGCCAAGTGGCACTTTTTGACAAGCGTTATCGCTAGTTTTCGATTCGAATGATGGCTAGCGAAAACGATAGTGATTGTAGAAATAGAATCGCTCCGAAGCGAATGCTGTTTGTCTAGAACCTCTGGTTTGAGGATGGTCTTGTGAATAGAAAATTCAAAGCCAAATAATTTATTTCAAATAGGCACTTAAAAGGCGTTCGTCGGCGAACGTTATAATTTACAAGAAAATAGAATTGATTCTAGTCGCCCCTTCCAAAATGTAGTTTCGTATGGAGAAGAATGGGCAAGAATCCCCACCGTTACTCTTTTAAAATGTTTTACAAAGTTTTGTATATATTCATTATATAATTATATGTAAAGAAAACACCTAGAATAAAATTACCTACTATAACACAATAGGTGAAAATAATTAAATATAAAGCAATGACAGGTAAATTAATTATGTGATAGATACATGGTGCTCACATATGTACAAATATTGTAAAGTATAGATGATTTTTCTAAAATTATAACAAGTAATAATTTAATGTGTGAGTTAAAATAGTTACAGAATGTAAAATCAATGTCATACAAATTATACAATTAAATTGTTTTTCTTTTTTAAATAACTTTGCTCCACACTAGGATTTTGTCCTGTATTGTGGGTGCGTTTACAAACATTTAAACTCACATACACCAACAGCCAGACCCGGAACAACTACTTGTAGGTCATACAAATATTTGTTCCGTGCGAGAATCGAACCCGCGACACGCAGCGCAGCAGTCAATCGCTTAACCACTGCGCCAACCGTGCCGTTTAGCAACCAGTTTGATTTTGTCTAGCTACATTTTCATGTGGTTGACGACCCATCAACCATTGTATTGATCGCGAAGGCCTATTCTTTGCCGATATGGACTCGAAGCCTTTTGAAGACAAGGTTGAAACAATGTTGAGACAATGTTTGAGCAAATTGTCTTTGAATCATTTTCAAAGATATTGCTAATCCATTGCTTCATATATTCGAAAAAAAATCCCTGCTCAACAACGTAAATAACGCAATGAATGTTGTTGAACTGTCAAAATGAAAGCCATTCCTACTGTTAGTGTGTTACGCAATTACCCCGCAGGTTAGGACGGGTCTGCCGGGGTCGCGGATTTTTCGAAAGAGTTACCGTGGCCCTGGCGCACAGGCAACTGAAGGAACACGGGTGGGTTTTAGTCAGTAAGAGTCTGACACGCCCTCCCGCTCCGCCCAGAGCGGGAAAGGTCATTTGATGACTTCCCACAGAAAAAAAAAAAGATTAGCACGGGTGATTTTTTTCCGGCGCGATTGTTTTTCGCGCATTGGATATTCGACGCACTGGTTAGCGCTGAGAGTTGGAAATTCACCAGTGTCTTTTTTGTAACGCGCTGGGATGGCCTCTGTTGGATTTTCAATGCTCGGCTAAACACGGAGAATTGAAAACCTTTAAGTAAAGTACTGTTTTATTTACAAAGAAAATTGTTTAAAAGAAACAGTAATTCAACCACGGTAAAATAGGTACCTAAGTAGTTAAGAAACTGTATAGATTTCTTAAGTGTATTTTTCTAAAAACCCACCATAGATGAGTTTATTCTTGTACGTCCAACAGATTTGTTGTGTATAAATCTAAATAAAAATGATGATTTATAGATTCCTCTTTTTAAAACTTAGGTATAACTACTAAACAAAAAGTTGTATAAAAATAAAAATAATATATCCACCCAAAGTAACTATGATCTAAAAAAAAACAAACAAAACCACACGAGCGTAAAAATCATGCGAAAATACCCTACTGTCCTAAAAACCCACCCATCCATCTTCTAACCTCGGTCCACTTGCTTAACCGCACTAAACACCCTTTAGCTTCATTAACTCAAAAAAGGGGTTGTAAAACCCTAAATAATATAATCGGTCGAGGGTGAAATGCTTTTAAAATACCTAAGTTTTCAACCCTTATTAAAATTTGACCTATTTTTAAGCTTTTTGCACCCTACTGTCATTATCTGAGTCGCTGGAGGGGAAAAGTTGTGTGACGTCAGTGGGGTTGTTTTATCTTAAAAATATATTAGGTACTTGGATGCATATTTTAAAGTAGGTAGGTAGGTAGGTAGTCGGTTTTAAACTCTACGATAAATCATTCGACATTCTTTTAACTTTAACAAAAATTGAAAAATAAAAAATGTTTTACTTTCGAAAAAAAAAAGCTTGTAAGTAATTTCGGAAGTCGGACTTCCGACTGTTTTTATCATGTTTTGTGTGTTTTGTTTGTTTGTTTCTTTTGTATACGAGGGTTTTGCTACTTTGTATGTGTATTTAATGTCATTTGTTTGTGCAGAATAAATTATTTTTCTTTCATTTTTTTTTCTTTTATACCTACTCATCACGTCTGCGGAGTTTCGCTAGCTAATTTAATTTGACCCTGTATACATAAGTCATATGGCTAAATACACACATCAAGTGTCTAGGGATTAAGCACGTTTTTGCTGGTTACAAAAAATCAGGTTTATTAATTATTATACTTTTTGTAACTCCTATGGATACTTTTTAGTAAATTTCGTCATTTGACAAGGGAACAATACACACACACATAACATACATACATACATAAACTCACGCGTTCTTGCCATGGGGGTAGGCAGAAACTACAGAACGCAACCTGCTAAGATCCTTACATACTCCTTTTGCCTCGTTTACGTTCATACTTCTGGTCATACACGCACGCCGGTTGCGAGTACTACGCACTTGACCTGTCTGAAGAACATCACCAATAAGGTCACTATGTGTCTTCCTAGCGAGTCCCCTCCCGGCGTTTCCACTCACATCTGCCTTGTAAATACCTTTTTTAGTCGCGTAATACTTTTGAATTTCGGTCAAAACATAAGAACGTTATTATGGAGAGAAGACATCTTTTGAGATACGATATAAAATCATCCTCCACTATCTCCTATCCTACAATGCATCGACTGCCCCCCCCCCTCTCCCGCATGATTTGAGTTTAATATCCTCGTTAAGTGCTACATTCTTTCGCAGGGGAAATAGGCCCGCAGTGGGGTTCCGCTCAAGGCTGGGGCGATCTTTGACTTGCTGTCAAATATGTAGCTTGTTGCTTGTCAAGTATACGAGGAGGTGTGGGTTTGGTGTTCAGTAACAAGATATATGGTACGAAATGAGATGCCGAGATGAAATGATCAGAGCCGTGGGATTGTTGGAAGCTGGTTCTCTGCAACGTGCTTTGGAAATCGCTCTGGGCACTACGCAGAGTCTTATAAGTTGACTTTGGACACGTTACCGCATCACTGGCAGCGTGGCAGAGCGACATGGAGGACGAGCTCGCATCACCACACGCAGACAAGATCGTTACATACAAATTACTGTTCGACGAAATCGTACAAGGACCGCGATGACGTCGGTTAAGAGGCTTCATAGCTCTTCAGGGGTGTTATGTGAAGCTGTACATGTGAAGGAAAACATCATGAGGAAACCGGGATGTCCTAGAACCAACAATTCGAAAACGAATGAAATCTATCACGGGGCCCGCGTGGTGGACTGGGCCCACCCGCTCTCACAGAGAGGGGGCCTGAGTCCCAGCAGTAGGAACATAATAAGCTGATTAAACTTAAGAAACACCATCAATTTTATTTTATAGTGTCCTTGCATACAACTTCAAGAAATTGTACTGTAGCGTAGCAAAAATATCTTGAGCTCTCCCCTTCTCTTGTTTAAAGTAATTAGTAAGAAATGGAGGTAGAACTATGAGATGTAAGGGGTCAGGGTATACTGGACGCTTATTAATGAGTCTTTCATTATGAGGGTTATAGGTCAAGTGACTTATCAACGCTGTTTGATAAGGGAATTAGTAGAGAAGTGGCGTAAGTGCGGAATTGAGAAACAGATGGGTTTATTTTTGTTTAACTATTTTAATGTGCTGTGTGTTCAGTTGGAGTATAATATACATGTTTTTCAAGTTAAAGAAAATAGTTTTACTTTGTTTTAATAACAATTTTTGCAAGAGATTTATAAACAGTGGGCTTCAATTTCATTCTATCTACGCCTGAACAGACAAATTTAATTCAACTTTGTCTCTATTTTTACTAAAACGAGTGGGACACATTAGGTCAGTAGACAAAACAATGACATAGAATACGTCATCAGTCGCAGATTCGAGTCCCGATTGTGTCGCTAGCATTTTTTTTTTAAATCGTTGTTTCTAGCATCACCGTCATCATTTCAGTCGGAAGACATCCACTGCTGGACATAGGCCTCCCCCAAGCACCACCACTTCGACCGGTTCTGTGCTTCCCGCATCCAGTGGATTCCTGCGGCCTTCACAAGGTCATCGGTCCACCTTGTGGGAGGCCTTCCAACGCTACGTCTTCTAGAACTTTCGACTCCATCGGCCATCTGTTCTGCGAACAATGTCCCCTGCCCACTGCCACTTAAGTTTGGCAATTCTGCGGGCTATTTCGATTACCTTGGTTCTCCTGCGGATCTCTTCATTTTTGATTCGATCACGTAGGGAAACTCAAAGCATAGCCCTCTCCATTGCCCTTTGGAGACTTTTAGCCTTGTAATAAGACCCATTGTGAGCGACCACGTTTCAATGCCATAAGTCATCACTGGAAACTCGCACTGATCAAAGACTTTCGGGAGACACTGCAGTATGTGGGACGGGAAGATATTGTGTAGCTTCTCGAACGCTGCTCAGCCGAGTCGGATTCGACGATTGACCTATTTCTCGAAGTTGGACCTACTTAACTGGACAGTTTATCTTAGGTAAATATACTCGTCCACAACTTTGAGTGTAGCGTATCCAATCTTCACGAGAGTGGATGTTACATGGGCATTTGGCAATTGTTTCGAATGGCTTAGCGAAAATGGCCTGTAATTTTTTTGTTTACCAACTCTTGATTTAGTTTTCACAAACTCCAATAGTCTGTTAAATTACAAAAAAATAAAAAATAATACAATACACAATGGGTAAGATTATAAAAAACAAACAATTTCAAACTTATGCCACTTTCCTACCACTACGAAGTCAGAGTCATTTAAGCGGCGATGTCCGAACACGTTACACAGCGGACTGTGATATAATAATAATTATTAATAATATTTATTATTATTAATAATAGCTCCCGCAGTGAGAGTGTTAAACTCAGTGTGAAAGTGAAATTAATGTAAGTGCACCCGTAAATTTAGTGTTAAGTTTTAAAGTAAAGTGATGGAATTAGGTGTCGCCCAAATAGGATGTGACGTTGGATATAGGGGTCGGTGACCGCGGTTGTGTAGTTTACTTCTTATTTTGTGTCGATATGAGATATCATCATTTAGCCCAACTTCACCCACTGCTGGGCTTAAGATACGAGGCGCGGCAGCGATGTCAACTGCTGAACGTATGCGTTTCAATAATAAGTCTTTTACTTGGCTTTATACTAAAGAGTCCGTGCAATCTGTGCAGTTAGCCCCGCTGTTATAATAATAATAATCATTTAATACAAGTAACAAGACTTATAGTAGTAGTAACAATATACTTACAAACTATGTTAGTAAAAGATTAACACAGAAACAATTTGTGACATCACTGCTGCAAGGACAGGCCCAGCCGATACCCTGCAACAGTGGTTCACAAACACACAATCTAGCCTGCTTGCTACCATAGACAGGATGATGTTGGTGCTGCCCCGCACCTTACTAACCAGGGATGCTTCCGCATCACAGTGTAGAAGCAGTCAACGCGAGCTTCAGCAAACATCCCTGATGTGCTGCAGTATCGGGGCAACCCCATCAGCACCCTGTATGCGTTATTGTACTGAACACGAAGGGCGCTGTATGATTTCTGAGTGTAACGAGCCCACAAACTGCAAGAGTAAAAAGACGTGCAGTAAGCACTAAATATAGTGCTGACTGTTTGATAATTTGACCACGGTATACCAAATTCGGCATTCAAATTAAATTTGTGTCGATATGAGAGAAGAAAAATTGGCATTTTTATTGTTGAGCAATGTGGTAGAACGAGTAACGGTATTTAACCGCAATATAGTGACACTGAAAAGGACACAGCGGATCACTGGGTAACGACGCAGCTGACGAGCTGGTAAGAAGAGCATCCAGCAAGTCAGTTTGTAGACGCGAACCCATCGTGCCCATCCCTTTCAACTAGCTACGCAGGTGGTTACAGGAGTTCACCCACACACAAGCGGAGAGCTGGTGGAACTCGACACCGGGCTGCAGACAGTCCAGGGAAGCTATGCCATCCTCAGATGGCAGGCTAGCCAGACGTATATTACCTGGACAGGAACGGCCTGCGCTTGGTGACGGGGACCATCACGGGACACTGCTTGCTAAACACTTCCACACAATAGGCATAACAGACGGTCCTCTGTATAGGGCTTGCATGGAGGCTGAGGAAACCGCCGCTCATGTGCTCTTTGAATGCACCGGCGTCACCCAGATCAGCACAGAAACCCTTGTGGCACTCAGATCTTACACAGATGTTCTTAACAGACCAGGAGATTTAGTCAACTTCTGGAGGGAGGTGGCTGGTTGGAATAACCACCGACGTCCGACTTGGCCCACGCACAATGGTCTACCTGAAGGACTAAGTGCGGAAACCAAATCCTCTAACATAGAACATAGATTGTGGATGACAGTAGGTAGGTAACAGCCACCTGTTACCTACCCACTGTCATCCACAATCTAAAGTAAGTAGCAAAAGTAATCACCATATTGGAATGCGCTATAACTTCTGCAAATGGCGGTAAATGTCAATTCTGTTAAGACATTTGTGAAGTTAACATATGCAGAATACACGTCAATAAGCCATGGAACGCTATACTCCTCAAGGACGCGGAATAATTGTAATAATAAGCATTTCCGCGTCGTCTAATCTCTCGCTTTGGCGATTTGCACTGGACGGCCAGATCACCAGATTTGACCGCTCCAGACTTTTTTATATGAGGTTACTTGAAGTCCCGGGTTTACGTAAACAAGCCTCAGACTCTTGAGGCCTTCAAAGCGAATATCAGACAGAAATGCGAGAACCTATCGCCGGAAGTTCTGACACAAGTGATGGTAAACGCCATGAAACGAGCCCGTATGGTCTTCAATTTTGACGGCGGCCACTTGGCCGATATAATTTTCTCGACTTGATGGAAATAATTGAAATTAATTAAATAAAAATAATCCACGAGTAGAATAAAAATGTTTCTTTGCTAAAAAAAATTACAGAAAAACAACATCAGGTTGCAATTTTTGCCCTACTTTGTTTGTATGTTGATTTTTGCTGACAGGAGTATCTATTGTCTTCAATTCAATATCTTTATTGTGGATCATAGGTACATAATACATGTCTTAAATTTTTAAATTGTGATCAGCTACGTCCCGCCCTTAGGGCATACAATTGTGGATAGACCGGAGAACACGGTGGAACATACGGTGGAGGTCTGCCTGGCTTGGGTGGAGCACCGCCGTGTCCTCGTGACGGCGATCTCTCGCGTCTGGTTCTGGTTCAGGCCATGGTACGGAGCGAGAGAGAATGGGTAGCTGTCACCTCCTTCTGCGAAGCAGTTATGCTCGCGAAGGAGGAGGTGGAGCGCGTGAGGGAGAGGCAATCGTTGCGCCCTCACGCCCCTAGTCACCGCAGGAGGAGACACCCTGGGCGTCGGGAGTCGATTGCCGACTCCCGGCCATCGCAGGCGCGGGCTTCCGGACGGCGAGCAATGGGCAGCTCGCCGTCCGGTAAGGACCAGGCCTGGGTCGACGACGCGTCGTGTTCCACGCGCGCCTTAAAGAGATGTCAGCATCATTGACGGGGTCCGAAAGGGCCGATGCCTGCCGGGGTCGCGGATTGTTCGAAACCGTGGCCCTGGAGCACAGGCAACTGAAGGAACACGGTTGGGTTTTAGTCAGTAAGAGTCTGACACGGCCTTTCGCTCCGCTCAGAGCGGGAGAAGTCATTTGATGATTTCCAACCCAAAAAAAGGGCATACAATAGTTACACAAAAGTTTAATTTACAATTATTGTTACAAATTATTAAGATTTCACATAAAATGTAAAAGAAAAAAAATTAACGGAACGAATTAAGTAGGTACACATCAGTGGGCCACTGAACGCATCATGACTGAGAAGGACTATATTGGAGCAGTGGTTTGTCTGATAGGAAGTCTTTTATAGAGGAGTAGCACTTCTTTACTAGAACAGATCATGGAGATTTTCGTAATTAATCTAATAGACCCCGGAAAATTCTTAAAGATGCATGAAGCTGTACAAAAGCTACTTTCATGCATTAGATGAGTCGTGCTAGCTACTGTGTGCAATTTGTCCTTACGCCGTATTCGCGTGTTTTTATACATCGCTCATTTGGAGAAAGATCGACGTAAATGTAATTTTCCCAAAAATGAGTAGTCGATTTATATTGTGCTCGAAAAATTTTTCAGAGGAGCAGAGG
Organism: Dryobotodes eremita; assembly: GCA_917490735.1. Classification (NCBI taxonomy): domain Eukaryota; kingdom Metazoa; phylum Arthropoda; class Insecta; order Lepidoptera; family Noctuidae; genus Dryobotodes; species Dryobotodes eremita. The sequence goes on along the minus strand of OU823269.1, from coordinate 9,742,801 downwards.
CGTGAAATATTAAGCGTGAACTATTTAATATGGTTTGGGATTTATCAACATTTCAGAACGAGACGGTAACAGACTACAAAAAAAAAAACAACTTTAAATCACTCTCCTGTAAAATTTTTAAAGCAGCTGTTACGTCGATGTTTCTCCAAATGAGCGACATGTCAATATTATTTTTGACAATTATTGCGGCCCCAAATATATAGATTTTTTTAATGGCTTACAGGAGTCAGCCTTCCTCTTGACTTAATTAATCCCTTAGTCACTTTTTCCGCTGTGCATTAGACGGATAACTCATCTAATTGAGATTGTTGTGAGTACTATGTACATACTATAAAGTTGCGCCGTGGTCAAAGACAAGTCAAATCATTTATTTCAAATAGGCACATAAAAGGCACTTTTGAACGTCAAAATTTGGAGGACCCCACGCTCAGCAGTCGCGCTTGCAACGACTAGATGACTAGACCAATCTACTTTACAATATTTGTAAATATGTGAGCACCATGTATCTATCACATAATTAATTTACCTGTCATTGCATTATATTTAATTCTTTTTACTTACTGTGGTATAGTAATTTTATTCTAGGTGCATCGTCTTCACATATAATTATATAGTTAATGTTTACCTATCTGGGGGCACGGTAGTGCCCCCGCCAAGACGAGCCAAGCGAAGCGCAAGGGCACTACCTACCTTTTCTCGAAGTGTTTCGTTGTTTACAATATTGTAAAACATTTTAAAAGAGTAACGGTGGAGTTTCTTGCCCACTCTTCTCCATACGAAACTACCTTTTGGAAGGAGCAACTAGAATCAATTCTATGAAAATTATATTATTCTATTTCTTGTAAATGTTGAAGTTCAAAAGTGCCTATTATGTATGTGTCTATTTGAAATAAATGGTTTGACTTTGACAATTAAAAAGTGCCTGTAATTGGTTTATTTGTAATAAATCGTTTGAGTTTGAGTTTGATTGGTAATCGCCGCCTGTCATATCTATCTCCACAAAACCATTGTAATGCAATGGTTTTGCAATATCAAAACTTGATATGGATACCGACTTAGCGCTAAAGTGTTGTAAAAATAAAATTATGCAATATGTATTGTAAACAATTTTGTTTTTCTTTCAGAATAACCACAAAATGTATTTTAAGGTCTTCATCATTTTTATTGGTAAGTAATAAAAATAATTATTTAAGATTCAGCATGTTAATAATTATAAAAAGCTTAAGATGTGTAAGAAAACATGCCTTTAAATCTGGGTAAATTTTGTGCATAACTAACTGCGCCCCGCGGTTTCACTCGCATAAGTCTTGATTCCGCGGGAATATCGGGATAAAAAGTATTCTATGTCCTAATTCAGGTCATGGTCTACCCATGTGCCAAATTTCATCCAAATCCGTTTAGCCGTTTTAGCTCGAAAGCGTAACAAACCAACATACAAACATACACACAAAAAATCCAATCTTTTCTCTTCATTAGACAATCTGGTTCAACATTGTTCCAGCACCCTAACTACGTAACACATTATCTATCACAGTCTGAATCATTTTGAAGCCTATTGCTAGTCCATTACTTCATTTGTTCGAAAAATATGTCTGCTCAACAACGGAAAAAACGCAATAAAAAAAAAAAAAAAAAAAAAAATTAATGCAATGAATATTGTTGAACTGTCAAAATGAAACCCATTCTTACTGTTAGTGTGTTACGTAATTACCCCGCTGGGTTCGATTCCCATGTCGGGTAAAGTGTTATTGGGTTTTTCAATAATGTGATGAGTTAAACTAGTTATAATTAGTTTAATGAGGGTGAGCTACACTATGATGTACTTGTATGTACTTGTGTGATGTCGGTTACTGCTTTTTATTTTATTTTCTCAGTTAGTTTTAATCATGGTCTGGCAGTTTGAGTAATTTATGCGGCGTACCCAAATGTCCTTTCTTTGGTATTGTTCGTCGAATTGTTGAGCTGCACGATTACTGACAAATGTGTGCACTGACTGGACAGGTCCACACAATCTGTGTGGTTCTTTCCTCAAAAGACCATTTCAGATACCAATCTACATGGTCTTCACATGATCTGACCAAGATTATGTCTGGGCTTTAAAAGAGACTGTGACCTCTGAGTTTGTTTCGGCCTTTCTTCTCAGAGTAGTCAGACAGGAAACGCCGACCTCATCTAGTTTAAAAATATGATTGACGTGTAAAAGTGTTTTTGTAAACCTACTTACATAAATAAAATCATTTATCATTTATGTAATCTAGTTCAATACCTATTCATCTTTTACCTTTCAGCTTCCATAACCGCCTCAAACACTCTAAACACGGGTCTCAAGCTGCTCTTCCCGCAAGAACACAGGGAGTACGTCTTCGTACTAAAGAGTAACGTGTCCACCGGAACCTGGAACCCTCGGAAGAGCACCACGTACTGGCAGCTGGAGGGAAACCTGCATATCCAGGTGTACGACAACTTTACGAAGGCTAGGTTGTCGTTGGATGAGCTTGAGGTGAGGATAAATGATCTTTTTAGGGTTCCGTACCTTAAAAGGAAAAAATGGAACCCTATAGGATCACTTCGTTGTCTGTCCGTCAATCAAGACCCTTTTTCTCAAGAACGCGTGGAGGTATCAAGTTAAAATTAAAATCAGTTACTCAAGTCTGCAATCCCTTGGAGCTGTGAAAAATTCGAACTTCTAAGTCAACGCAATCAAAAGATACGGCTATTTAGGCCGCGTATTGCCGCATATTTTGACACACGCACGGGAATCAAAATCTATAGGGTACTGTTGACCTAGAATCATGAAATTTGGTAAGAAGCAAGTCATAGCACAAGTTACGGAAAAGTCTAATAATCGTTAATTTGTAGTGTTTTTTTTCGGAAGTCGGTTTGTAGTGTTTTTTTTGGAAGACGGTTATTTCTTTTAATTTTTAATTTGCAGTTCCATCGGTAGAAACGTTTTATGGAAAGGAATATAAAATGTACTTTTTGTTTTCAGAAAACCGTATGTTGTACAAACTTCGGCTCGGTGCGTGATCTGGAGACCTCTGATGATAAAGTCTTGCAAGAACCTTGGGAATTGGAGTATCAGGTACCTATGTTTAATACCTCATCTTCATGACGTAAGGTGCTCAAAGGAGCCCAATCTACTTGGCTATCGCAAAAAGCATACCAAGAAATGACGTGGAGCGGCTTTAAGGTACTGGTTCATAGTAATATTTGTTTAGACGGAGACCTTGGCGTGTACCCTCATCAAAGTACATGGCGACAAGCCCGGGGACAAGAAGACCCTTTTACCTTATGAAAGAAAGAAAATACGTTTCTTTGCGGTAAACATGACGCTGAGAAAAACACACAAATACAAAAAAGAACGAGTTGGTGGAAAATATGCGTCATATCCACGTAAAACGGCAACCGCTCAGCATAATGCTACGACCTTATTCGAGACAGAGCCCCAGCGCTCGTTTATAGCAACAACCGGCGTTGACCTGATGACGTCAACCAGTGCAGCTGAAAATTAAATATATACAAAAAAATAAGAAATAAAATAAATACACTATACCTAGTTCAAAATGTATATAAACATAATATTTATAAAGTGGTAACATTCATCAGCATGACGTATAAGATTAGGCAGTTAACAAGCGTTAGCTAAGACTTTTGAATCATCACTTCTGAGTGTATTTTGTGTGTTATCTGCTTCACTTGAATCGAGTTGCTCGTTACAACTTTTTGGACTTACGAGTATCCGGTTCTGAAGGCAATAGCGACCATATCGTAAAACTGCACCCTAATTGCATAACACACTATCTATCACAACCTAAATCATTTAGAAGGCTATTGCTAATCCATTGCTTCATATGTTCGAAAAATTTGTCCGCTCAACAACGTAAATAACGCAATGAATGTTGTGTAACTGTCAAAATGAAAGCTATTCCTACTGTTAGTGTGTTACGCAATTACCCCGCAACTTATGGGTTGCTAAAATTATCAAAATAATCACGTGCATACTATTTGCATGATGCTGATGTTCATGTCTCTCTCTACTTGCCATCCTCTGGCCTCGTGTCGAGCAGAGGCGAATTTTATTATTTTAAATAATTGTTGTTGACAACGAATATTGTACCTCCCGACCCTTGCTCGACGAAATTCCAACCCGCGCCGTAGCTGAGCCTGTAGCTTTAAATTCCCCTGATAATAATAATTATCCAAATTCGATCCAGCCTGTCCCATCTAGCTGTCCTCCCTCCAGCGACGCGCTAAGCCGAGGTCCGTGCCCCACAGGGGGTGCCCTTAGGAAACGCCTGGGTGTTACCATTGTGTGGATCGCCTGGAGGACACGGTGGAGCATACGGTGGAGGTCTGCCCGGTTTGGGCGGAGCACCGCCGAGTCCTCACGGAGGCGATCGGCAGCGGCGATCTCTCGCGTCCGACCGTGTTCCAGGCCATGGTACGGAGCGAGAGGGAATGGGTAGCTGTCACCTCCTTATGCGAAGCAGTAATGCTCGCGGAGGAGGGAAGCGCGTGAGGGAGAGGCAATCGTAGCGCCCTCACGCCCCTAGTCGCCGCAGGAGACGCCGTGGGTGTCGGGAATCGATCGCAGATTCCCGGTCACCGCAGGCGCAGGCTCCGTTCCACCCAAAAAGAAAAAGGGGGGTGCCCTTAGCGTGGAGTCGCTTAGTAATGTTTGAAATTCGCCCCTGGCTGGAGGCTTTAAGTTCGCTTAAGGCAGCCACAGGATAGTCCGGTTAAGTAGTCACGATCTCTCAAGGTCAATTACGAGACGCCATTCGCTAAAATAAAAAAATATATGAATATTGTAATAAACGGCCATCTTTTATTTTTCAGGAAAACGGATATATAAAGTCAATATACGTGGGCCACCAGGAGCCAGCCTGGTCTGTGAACTTAAAACGAGCTATATCTATCAACTTCCAACTGACTAAGAACACGGGAACCTATTCTGTGAATGAGGTAAGTGATTATTTCCAAAGTTGTTAGGACTGGAAAAAACAGAAGTGTAGGAGATCAAGCTCTATTTACTAGATAAAAAAAAAATGGAACAGAATTCGAAAAAAAAACAGTCAGATAAGTGAATCAGGACCAGTAATTTTTATGAGAAGCTTATGTCGAAGTAAGATCCACCACCACCACCAGTCAGCAAGTTTGGTGGCGAAACAGATTGATTTACGTACCTTAATATTGACTTTCTTGGAGAATCTTATTACTGGACTTAGCGAGATCCTCATGAAATGACTATGAAGCTATGAGCAAAGGTTTTCTAGTGGTACCGACCACGACTTACAAGGTTTGACCTCCGAGAGGCACTGTGCTTTGTGTAAATTATTTCATCACCACTGTTCTCAAAACGGTGAAGGAAAACATCGTGAGGAAACCGGCATATCCTAGAACCGAAAATTCGAAGTCATGTCACATCCACCAACCCGCACTAGGTCCGCGTGGTGGATTACGGTCAATTCCCTCTCACTGAGAGGAGGCCTGAGTCCCAGCAGTGGGAACATTATAGGCTGATTATGCTATGACTATGAAGCTTGCCGTCCGAAGTTGTTACTTACTTGAGTGTTCTTCCAATGGAATCGAATATCTTACAAATTGGTACTTCGTTTTACGATTTTGGGTTTTGTTTTCCAGCCATGCCTTGACGATATATGCGCGATGATCTACCTCTCGAAAGGCAACGTCATCAAGAAGTACACTAGCCTCAAGGTGCCCACTGCCTGGAGTAGAAATAGCTGGGCTTCTGTGCCCTGGTCCTCAGCTTACTCTGGAAGAGCTATTGTGAGTATCAGGTTATTGTACGGAGGAGTATTATACGACGACTTAGGGCTCGTTGTTTGATCAGTAGCCAAACATACTAATAGTTAAAATGCGTTAGTTAAACTAAGAATTTGTTAAAAATGACAGAAGTATGTTGTTTGACAAATAGTTAAGCTAACTACAGTTGAAAAAATTGACAATCTATATATATAAAAATGATTCCCTATTTCCCTTGGTCGAGAACGATGTTACTGATTTCATCCATCTTTTTTTAAAATAGTTTTCTAATACTTTGTAGAAGGCTCTTACGGAAAAAAAAGAAAGTTGCGAGATTTATGCGGGTGAAACCGGTGAGCGCAGCTAGGTTGCTCTAAAAATTAACCATGGCAAAAAGCGGGTAAATGAGTGTCTTTTGTCATTTCTGTAACTGTTTTGGGGCACTGCATTAAATATATAATAAATTAAATAATTTGTTCTTGTTAGTATTTATTTATATACAGGGTCATATTAAATTAGCTAGCGTAACCCAGCAGACGTGATGGGTATCTATATCTGAAACATGATAAAATAAAAATAAAAAAAGATTTGATGTTTTTTTTAGGGGTCAACGAACGATGGTAGTGTTGTTACATGAAGTATGCGTTTAGAAAATATGTTTTATTGTGTTTAGATATTGATACTAATCGCGTAACACAAAAAAACTGATTTTTAAACTGATATTTCAAGTAAATACACTAACTGCTGTCGATGACCCCACAAAAAATATCATCAAATTAATATCTTTCTTGTTTTACCATGTTTTGATATCGATACCTATCACATCTGCGGAGTTTCGCTAGCTAATTTAATTTAACCATGTATACTTTATTTTATACAAGAAAATACTAACAAAAAAAAAGTGGTCTGGTAAACCAAGTAAAACAGTGGTTAGATCGTTCCATTTCTTAATGTTACTTTGTTTTCCAGATAGATTCTGTGTCTTCGGCAGAAAGAACGTATGAAGTTGACGACTACAAAGGTCTGAGTTCTGTCGAGTTGAGAGGAAGTTATCAGTACAAAACTCATGATCACATCTTAGCTGTTAATACCGAGTAAGTATTCCTACACTCTTCTTTCTGGCCATGTTTGTCGAAGGGAGCAGACGAGTCCTGGAGTGGAGACCGCGTATCGGCAAGAGTAGTTTGGGACGCCCCTCAGCTAGATGTATCGACGACCTCAAACAGGCGGCTGGAACAGACTAGATGCAAAAGGCGAAGGACAGGGTGTTGTGGCGCAGCCTGGAAAAGGCCTACATCCAGCGGTGGACTGGGATAGACTGAATTTGTTGGTTTGATTCTTAAACTAAACTTCCCACATCCAGCTGATTCCCACGCCTTTCGCCAATTCCTTAGTCCACTACTTCGTGATGCTGGGGCCACCAGGAACCGCTGTTGATTATCGCGATAATGGACGTTAACCGTAGGTGTAGCCAGCACTGATCGCAATAATTTGACAAGGGCATTTACATTGCCGTTTGACGTTAGGCGATAACTCGGGTGGCGGTATTTTTTGACATATTAAAGAGATTTAGCCCGAGAATTATTGTGTTGAATCTACCACACTAATTTTGTCATTGTATACCGTGAGCGCGACGAGATCAAGGAAATTTTAGGAAGGAATATTAGCGCGTTGACATTACTTTAAAACTAAGAAATTATCCAATAATGTTTTTCTAATTCACTTTTTGTTAAGGGCAACACAATTGATTCATGTGTTCTTTATTATACTCAGGACTTGCATTCAAGTTTAAGCTGATGTACAAGTGTTGACGCAGTTATTTTAATAAAATTCTTTTGTTTTATTTTCAGGCTATCGCTTGCTTATGATCATGACGTACCAGCCAAGGGCGTAGAGAAGATAAACCTACTTCAAACGACCATACAATACGTGGCTAGTGACTTTAGAGACCCGTCTAATGGTATCAGAAATCTCAGTCAAGCATTTTTAAAGAATACTACTTATGAGGTTTGTGTCATCAAATTTCAATTCAAACACGTTTGCCGGGCGACTTCGAAACGTTCTTTTAATTTTTGGAAATTATAGGTGACATTTAAAATGACAGAAAACAGGTTTTGGTAACTACAAAAGAATAAAAGAAAAAATTTAACCAGCACCCTAATTGCGTAACACATTTTCAATCACAATCTGAATAATTTTGAAGCCTACGCTACGCCATTTTCGAGTAATTTGACATTTTATATTTTTTTGAAGATATCTCGTATCTTATTGTATCTCGTTGGATAGATGAGAAGTTGTACATATTTTTGGAATGTTCTGCCGATAAAGTACTTCCGTGTTTTTTGCAGAAATCAACTATTTTAGTCAAATAACCTGCTCAAAATGATAGAAAATTGTAACGATTTGTAAAACTATTAAAGACAATTGTCATTTTATTGTTGATTATTATGTATTGAAGTAGAAGCAGACAAAAATAATAATTAAAAAAAACTAGCATTGTTTTTTTATTAAATAAATTTTCAAAGTGGTGTACCGCCAAAAAAAATATAAAATGTCAAATTATTCGGAAATGTTTGACATTTGCATAGGGGTTATCAGGGATAATTTTGGTGCAAATGAAGTCTCCTACATCCCCCAAATGAATTGCTGCCATATATCCGATAATCCTGTATATATTTGTTTCCATAGCTTGTCAGGAAATCGTTAAAAAGCCCGTGTGCAGTTTTTTAAACGATTACAAAAGGGATATTATTAATTGCACATCAAATAAATAATTACATATCAATTTATTTCCATCATTTAAATACTGACTGCGCAGCAAATTAAATACTGACTGCACAGCAAATCAACCAGAATGAACTAAGTTTCCGAAAACATAATAAATGTTCCCGAAAATACTAACCCTAGATGGTCGACGTCAGTGGCATCCCGAGGTTCGGTTGGTTAGGTTCCTTTAAACCCTTTAGACAGAAATAGGAGCCCCGCGAAGCGGGGCTCCGTCGACCAGCTTATTAACCCTAACCCTATATTTAGATTACCCTAGATTTCGGTAAAACGCAATTAAAAAAATGTGGTACTCGTTGGGAATAGAAAATAAATTGATGAAAAAGCTTTTGCTTTAGGAAAAATCGCTGTACGCTGCGAAAATAAATTGTAGTGTGTTTAGTGATATTTTGAGTTGAATATTTTGCTGTGCAATCAGTAATTTTGATGGGAATTCGGAATCTTATTGCATAGAAAAAGGATATTTTTTGATTTGCGTTTAAATACTACCCATTACAAAATATAATCGTCATCACCATGATCTTTCTCATATCCCAATGTATTAGAGGTCGGCGAAACATGTCTACTTCTCTATTTGTCACAATCTCGGTAGTCACTCCGTTTCTAGCCACATCATCTTTCATTCAATCTTACTAATATTATAAACTAGCTGCGCCCCGCGGTTTCATCCGCAGAAATCTCGATCCCGTGGGAATATCGGGATAAAAATTATCCTATGTCCTAATCCAGGTCATAGTCTACCCATGTGCTAAATTTTATCCAAATCCGTTCAGCCGTTTTTGCGTGATTGAGTAACAAACATCCAAACATCCACACTTTCACATTTATAATATTATAGTAGGATGTGAAAGTTTGTGAGGTCGGATGGATATATGGCTGGATGGATGTTTGTTACTCTTTCACGCAAAAACTACTGAATGGATTTGGATGGAATTTGGAACACATATAGTTTATAACCTGGATTAACACGTAGGATACTTTTTATCCCGGTAGTACGTTCCCGTGGGATAATTTCCGATGTCCACGCTGGCGTAGCCGCGGGCAAAAGCTAGTCCATTCATAATTCTCTTAAAAAAAGATACCGTGTCCAATTTGGGACCTCATCGTGTAATCAGATCATGGTAAAGGGTTTAAATGTATGCCTTGTGCCGCGAATGCACATGCTAGTGGCACGGATCATTGTGATGATCATTCTTGATCTTAGCCAACCCCTCGCTACGCTAAAGGACCTATTCCAGCGGTCAGCGATTGCTGCTCCAAGATGTTTTATGTCTGGTGCCGCGAATTCATATGCTAGTGGCATGGATTATTGAATGATAAATAATAATGTGCAATGGGTAAAGTTGAAACCGTAGACTCTTCTGTACCTTTGGGCTAATAAAAAATATAAAAAAAAAATATATATATATCATCTTTACTTCGGATAAGCAACATCCATATGAGTTAGTAAACAAAAGTATAACTTGTACCTATGTTAGTAAACTTATAATATATTTGGAAAGCTGTTGTTCAAAATGCATCTTCGAACAACATCATCTAACAAAGGAGAATCGTACCTCCCCGCTATGGTCTTCAAGATGGAGTTGGAGCTTTCCCGCACTCTGCAGAGCAAAGAGGCAGATTTCTGTCTAACGATGGCATGGAAGCCATCGACGTGTGCCTATTTTTGTTTGGGTGGGAAATCAAACCCACCCATGCTCCTTTAGTGCCTGTGCGCCAGGGCCACGGTAACTCTTTCGAATAATCCGCAACCCCGGCAGGCATCGGCCATATCGGACCCCGTCAATTATGCTGGCATCTCTTTGAAGCGCGCGTGGAATACGACGCGCCCTCGACCCGGGCCTGGTTCTTGTGCCTATGCTGCCTGCTTAAATAGTAATTATTTAATAAAAAATCATGGTTTATTTTCAGATACTGTTAAAAATTGCAACAAAAGGTATTGATGCTGAGAACATAGTGAGAAATGCTTCACTCATACACAGCCTGGACTTTATTGATCTTTTGAAGTAAGTAAAGGTTACTGAGTAGTGGTAGCCCAGTGGTAACGGCCGCGACTTACGAGTTCTAGGTCGTAGGTTCGAACCCAGACAGGCGCTTTACTTTGGGTAAATTGTTTCATCACTATTGCTCTCAAAAACGGTGAAGGAAAACATCGAGAGGTAACCAGCGTATTCTAGAACCAAAATTCGAAGACATGTGACATCTACCAACCCGCACGTGGCCTACTCCCTCTCACAGAGAGGACGCCTGTGTCCCAGCAGTGGGAACATTATAGGCTGATTTATGCTTATGCTAAAGATTACTGATCTGATGATGAAGACGGAAGTCTGTTAGTGCAAGACTTTCAACTTGACTTCGTTGGTCCAATTGAAGTGCGACTACTGAGCTTAAGGTCCCTGGTTCGATCCCCGGTTCGGGCAAAGTTTTATTGAATTTTTGTATAGGGAATCTCTTAGTAGAGCTGCCCAGAGTTTAGATTTGTGGCAGTTAATGTTGGACTTATAACATTACTGGCAAAGCATGGGTGTATTATTTACCTGCACCTCTGCCTCATCCACTGGGGAGTAGTCCTCGATGGATTAGAGACAATAGGGGATTAGGGGCGTTATTTAAAAATAACGTTTTTGAACATGATATATCATGAAGCTTCTTGATGCGTGATGTTATACAATGTCCCAAACGATATTTTTATTAATTAACTTATTTATTACTGTTCTTTTCAGCACCATTTCAAGACTAAACCATGAAACCCTGATAAGGTTGTTCGACGACCTGGTCCTGGGCACCAGTTATGAGTTGGAGACAGCCAGGAATATCTTCATAGAGGTGTTGCCACACGCCAGGAGTGATGCTTGCGTGAGGTTCATCAAATACTTGGTGTTGGAAGAGAAGGTTGGTATTTATTAATCACTAGCTTTTGCCCGCAGCTTCGCTCGCGTTAATTTAGACTTTGACTGTCAATTCGGGTTATAATTCAATTATGATTCGAAAGAAACGTGGCGCCATCTATTATCATAAGAACGTTATTGTTGTTTTCCTCGGGAACAGTACTTTTTTGCGGGATGAAAGGTATCCTATGTCCGTTTCTGTACACCTGACGACGTATATGCAAAATTTCAGGATGATCGGTTCAGTTTAGTTTTAGGTTTAGGCGTGAAAATGTAACAAACAAACAAACAAACTTACTTTCGCATTTATAATATTAAATAAAATAAATAAAAAGTTAGGATTGATGTTTTTGGAGATCTAATAGCAAGGTTTACATAAATTATTTTATTTCTGTAAGGCCCAATTGCATGTTTAGTCCATGAATAAATGTAGAGTTTGTAAACTCGGAGGTAACTAAGTAACATTTTAATTTCACCCTGTCTAAAAGACCTTTGCCAAAGGGCATGCTCATTTCTTTGAATACCAACCCGCACTGGGCCCGCGTGGTGGATTACAACGCACTCCCTCTCACCGAGATGAGGCTTGTGTCCCAGCAGTGGGAACGTTATAGGCTCACTATGCTATACGATATAATCCCCGGTTTATGGAATTGCTTTACCAAACTAACAGCAACATAAAATAGTTAGCAATGTAAACAACATCAAAAAGTTCTGAGTTGAGCTGCACGATTACTGACAAATGCATGCACTGACTGGACAGGTCCACTCAATCTGTGTGGTTCTTTCCTCAAAAGACCATTTCAGACAACAATCTACATGGTCTTCACATGATCTGACAAATATTATGTCTGGACTTTAAAAGACACTGTGACCTCTGAGTTTGTTTCGGCCTTTCTTCTCAGAGTAGTCAGATAGGAAACGCCGACCTCATCTAGTTTTTAAAATATGATTATTTATTATTATTTATTTATTTATTCAGTAGTACACATACATATTATATATTTAAGTTGGTGCCAACATAAACTCATTAGAGTTTTACCGTGCACCAAAGTCATCGACTACATAATTTAGAGCATCAAAACCACATAAGAAGGTACTTAGTAAAGAAAGAAACAATAAATAACTTTATAACGGGTATTTAAGCAAAACATTATCTAATACCAACGAGCGAACATCGGTGACCAATCTGACCGTCCGTCCTTACAATAAAAGTGGTGGAGGAATGTTTTCGAATTAATAGAGGTTGTTCCCAAAAGTATGTTTTTAGTGACATGTAACAACTTTTTTTTTTTCCTTTTTCTTTTTGTATTCTTATATTATTGTTCTCAAACTCAAACTCAAAGCATTTATTTCAATTAAACCATTTACAGGCACTTTTGAATTGTGAAAGAGTCGGTCAGTTAGTCAGAAAGTTGAAGCTAGTTGCCCATTCCAAAACGTAGATCTCTATGGAGAAGAACGGGCAAGAAACTCCAAGGACACTCTTTTTAAATCAAGATATTACAAAATCCTGGGTACATTATTCGTGTTGCTTCTATATGCGAGAAGTTCGGTATTATGTTTCCTTTATCGTGTATGTTTTAAACTATTTATGTGTGTGTGTGTGTTTAACTATTAGTGTGTATGTTTGAAAATATGAATGCCCAAGATATAATATATATCTTAGGCACTCGCACTTTTCAAAAAATGATGCTTTAATATGTATTTTGTTTTTGACATGTAAAAGTGTGTGTACAAATCTACATACAGAAAACATCATGCATCAATCATTTTCAGCAGTAAAGTTTCAAATTTTAATTTCGTTGGCTAATTCCAATCTTAATTAATAGAACCATTTAGAGTAGGTATCCTATAACCTAATATTATTTTAATTTAGAATTAATTTAATTTACTCAAATTGTTTTTGACCGCGACAAGAGCGTGAAAAGACCTACTTAATTGTTTTTGAATTTAAACTAAATTTTCTACAACAAATAATTAATTAATTTGAATAGGCTTCAAAAACTGGAGCCTAGTTTTCAGTGTTCCGTATACAAAGGGTTCCAATGGGTCCTCTAAACCTACGCCATTTGGCTGTCTGTCGGGTCCGTCTGCCTGTCTGTCCGTCACAAGACCGTAATACACACATTTTCCTACTAATTTCTTATATCGCATTTTACAATTTTTATTTAATTTTCGCTTATTTTCAGTATATGTTGTGTGCCTTGTTGTCTGTGCTAAATAAATGTATTTTCTTTATTTTTTAATAAACAGTTGAAATTAAACATTTTACATTGGTCGAGTACCGATTCAGTGTCACTAGATTCTAGTGCTGGCTCAATCATCAGCCTTTTTTTTACTATAACCTCTCGCTTGGAAAATGTAAAGTACAATCCCACCAAAAACATATCATGCAAAGTTGGTTGCCAAAACTTAACGCTTTCACTGTAAAAAGTTATCACATACTAGCTGCGTCCCGCGGTTCTACCCACAGCGGCATGAAATATGCTTCATGACCTATTCTAAGACCTACCAAATATACACGAAAAATTTCATAAAAATCGGTCGAGCCGTTTCGGAGGAGTTCGATAACAAACACTGTGACACAAGATTTTTATATATCAGATAATGTAGAGCCAAGCCCCTATCTTTAAAAGACTTAATTCTACAAACTTTACATCTTGGTCAAAATGTACGGCTTGGCCGTTTCGCGGCCGTCGCACAGACACTCCTATGGGCTTACGGTAATAAAATTAATATCATGCAATAGTTCAATGAAACTACGAAATTTTAGGTATTAAAAAAATCCAAAGTTTAAAAGCTAGACAAATGAAATTCAACTCATTGTGTTTTATAAGCCTGATTTATATCTTATGCTGAGAATTTGAGCTTACGAAAATATGACGAAACGCTTCGAGAAAAAGTAGGTTCGTCTTATGTACTTGATGCTTGTTGATAGGCCGACACTGTCCTCTCATACCTATCTATTTACACAGTAATTTGAAGTAATTACAAAAACCAATTTTTGGTTTTAAAAGAGCAGCCGTGGTTTTTTTTCCCGGCTCTTCTCCATAGGAAATGACCAATTGGAACCGTGCACCTAGCTTCTGACGTTTCATAAGTGTCCATGTAGGTTTATGTGAAATAAAATATTTTGGTTTTGGATCAATGTATATCAGCCTTATTTTTTAACTATGTTTTCTATTTTGGCTCACAAAGGGGAAAGTGTGTATGAAAACAAGCATTTTAGGTTAATTACTTATAAATGAGAATACTTTTTCTCAATCGTCAGTTTAATAGTTATAATAAACAAACAATAATAAAATTAAAACACCTGGCCATTGAACGAGCTACTTTGGTGCTATGAAAGACCCGAATGCCATTTTAAGGATTTCAGGAATTTGGGAAGTAGGTGAAAAACCACATCAGTTCTTTCCAAAAACTATGCTGGCACATATACACACACACCCTCACGAACACACACACATCTTCACACACATATACACACATACGCACGCACATACCCTCACAAACCCTTACCCGCACACACTCATACATACTCTCCCCTAATAGTTTTGGTGGCACGGAATTCTTTTTTTTTTGTGATTGGTCTCTCGCAGGTCAACCTTGGAGGTTGTCGGCTGCTTAACCGGACATGCCTATGGTTGCCCAAATAAATTAAGGCCCCCAGCCAGGGCTTAAAAGACTTACAAACTAGGAGACAACACGCTAAGGGCACCCCCTGCGGGGTAGGAGCCTCGGCTTAGGGCGTCGCTGGGAGAGGGCAGCAAGGGACAGGTTGGATCGGAATTATTATTATGAGGGGACGAATTTAAAGCTACAGGCTCAGCGGCGCGGGCTAGCTCGAGCAAGGGTCGGGTGGGGCACGGAATCCTTATTGTGCTACTCATAATAATTAGCTGATTTTAATTACATTTACTTCTTACAGGAAAAAATAGAAGACGCAGCTCTCCTCTCCCTGATCAGAAAGCTGCCATTCAACGTGGCGGCTCCCAACCAAGCTCTCCTCGAGGAGTTGGAGGTCCTTAGCAAACTGGGCCTGGACTTTCCCCATGCCATCAGACATGCTGGCATACTCAGCTTCGCGACGCTGCTACATAAGACCATGGAGACCTCGCAAGTCAAGCAGGATTATTTTGATAATATAGTGGTGAAATATTTTCGGATGTATAGTGGTTAGTTGATTCTTTTTTGTTTTTTGCTCGACTCAAAAGAAGATTTATATTATGGTCTAAAAAATCAAGGTCTGGCACTCCGAGAGTGACACAAGCTTACGTCACTATCCAGTTGCCACTTTATTGCAACAAAACAAGAAGTATGGAAACATTTTCAGTCACCATTCTGTTAAAAAAAAATATATCAAGTATTTAAATTGTCGTTTTGTTTTTCTAATCAAACGAAACAATTCAATTTAAACTTATACCGACGTAATTGTTAGTTAAAACCTCATTGATTTATTGGATTCGCACAGGTAATAAAGGTGGTTGGGGAGTTATTATAACACACTACTGGTAACACAGCGGTGATGACGTAGGCTTGTGTCACCCCCGTGACCACTGTGTCTCGGAATGCTATACCTGGCGATGTTTATTATTATACCATGATTTATATATGAAATTGATTTTACATACACACATACATAAACTCACGGATTCCTACCATGGGGTTACGCAGAAACTACAGAACGCCATCTGCTACGATCCTTACATACTCTTTTTGAGTCGTTTACGTTCTTATATGGTTGTGAGTACTACGCACCTGACCTTTCTGAAGAACATCACCAATAAGGTCACTATATGTCCGCCTAGGCGTCCCCTCCCGGCGTTTCCACTCACATCTGCCTTGTAAATACCCTTTGTTAGTCGCCCTTCATTCATCCTCTCAACATGACCAAACCATCTAAGCATACTCTTTAAAAATTTTGTCACTACACTGAAACAGATTTTGTTGCGTGGAAATGTTGATTATAATTATTAGTTTTTATATAACACTAGCTTCTGCCCGCGGCTTCGCCCACGTGGATGTCGGAAATTATCCCACGGGAACGTGCTACCGGGACAAAAAGTAGCCTATGTCCTTCCCCAGGATGCCATCTATCCCCTTGCCAAATTTTATCGAAATCTGTTCAGTAGTTTGGGCGTGAAAACGTAACATACAGACAGATCTACTTACGAATTTATAATATTAATATGGATGGTGTCCATAAAGATTATTGATCATTATAAATATCAGAGAGTCCTCTTCAATGATGATGCTTCTGGTATTGTAGATGTCCATGTGTGGCGACACAAAAAAAAAAAAAAATGAAATGGCGTTTATTTGTGGTTTTCACCACAAATAAACGCTTTTTAATTTTTTTCTGCTATTTTACAAAAATAATATTACTTTTGCCAAACAGCAAAGCAGTTTGTTGGCAGATGTAGCTCCCATATACAATTTTCTAATTTATCTCGTAGGTATTTTTCCATCAATAACAAGAATAAAAATTACCTATAACTAAACACAAATATTTTACAGCAGCACAAAGGCTGACTGTTACGTAATAATATTATTATGATAGCGGCCATTGTAGTGGTATCTACATCGCCACATGTGAGCTACGCGTCACACTGACGTCACGCAAAATCCTGCATCGCGCCAGCAGAATTTACCGCGCAACTAGCATATATGGAGGTATGAGTGAACTTTACATGCTATTCCTCATACCTCTATAATCGTTGGCATAAAAAGAGTAAATTTTCAGGAAAAATAATTAAATTAGTACGCATAGTATTCAGTGGGCCTAGCATGGACGCGCGGAGGAAATGTCACGCAAATTCGGACGACTTTAAAATTTAAAAATACTTGTTTCGCACATAATACTTAGATAAAAGACTTTATTTCTATTTACTAGTTGTGCTTTTCGCATAAGGGGCTCGTGGCTAAGTAATAACAGCCGCACGGGGCGATATACGCCGACGCCTCATCGGGGCTCGGTTCGTCCGTGGATGGGTGACCATCTCGAGACCCGTCCGTGCTTCGGAAAGCACGTTAAGCCGTTGGTTCCGGATGTCATTCGTAGATCTTTGACGGTCGTTACGAGTCATCAGAAGCCCGAAAGTCTGTAACCATTCTTATCTAGGGTATCGTGTTACCCAGTAACTGGGTTGTGGAGGTCAGATAGGCAGTCGCTCCATGTAAAATACTGGTATTCAGCTGCATCCGGTTAGACTGGAAATTAACCCCAAAAATAGTACGGAAAAGGCTAGGCAGGTGGTCGCAATTGTTTTAACCAAAATGCTATAATAGTATTTTCGGTATAAAATCGTTAGAATTTATGTTACGTTTTCTCTGCGCGTTCATGCTAGGGTTCTGTACGAGGATTACAACTGAAAAAAAGTTGCCTTTTAATGTAGAGCAGGGCTTACACACCCTAACAGCGTTTGTCCACCGCCACCGTCAACGGGACGTCAACGAAAAACGAGATTATTCGAACCGAACGTGACGTCCCGTTGACGGAAGTGCGGTGGACACGCGGCCATAGTATTAATGATAATAATTTAATTTATTAAAAAAAAGTGTCGTACAGTCTGTTACAATAAATATAATTTTACAGTTTAGGGATAAATCCTAAAGGAGTAACAATTAACGGAATTGAATCTGGCGTCCTAGCTAGGTTACATGGTAACCTGTATTAAGGTACGCCAGCCCAGGTTCCCACAAAAGGAGTACTTTTTTTATAGAGACTGCTTAGTACTATAAAGTGCAAAACTGCAAACGTATGTTAACTTATACAAAGTGTATGAAGTGTTAGTATGTGTGTGTTTTGTGATGTAGGTGCTGTGTGTGTGTGTGTTTTGTAATGTAGCTGTGGTGTGGTAAGTGTTTTGTGATGTATTATATATGTATCGCTACTTCGGTGGCGTCATCTCATTCTCGTTGACGTCCTGTTGATGTTCCGTTGACGTTCCGTTGACGTGGCGGTGGACAAACGATCTACAAGGTATTCTTCGCAGCGCCGTAGTCGGGTCCACAAAAAGCGTTACAAACGATATAGAATTTACTCATTTATTCATTTATATATACTTTATTGTACACCATAAAAATACATAACAAAAAATAATTCAAACACTACAATATATACATTGGGCGGCCTTGTCGCTTTCTGCGATCTATTCCAGGAAACCTGAGAATGGACAGTGATTTCCCTGGACATAAAATGGGGCTATCGTTGGTGCAAATAATAAATACAGGCTGGCAGGAACATCCTGCCGGGGTCGCGGATTGTTCGAAAGAGTTACCGTGGCCCTGGCGCACAGGCAACTGAAGGAACACGGGTGGGTTTTAGTCTGTAAGAGTCTGACACGCTCTTCCGCTCCGCCCAGAGCGGGAGAAGTCATTTGATGATTACCCATCAAAAAAAAAAAAGGTGCCAGGAACATCGACACACAACCTAACCATTGATTCAGTACAAAGTTCTGGTTATAAATATAAAAATTTGCTCTGCCATACATTTTGACCGCGTAAGTATTGTACTTTTGTATGAAAGAGTAGATTTTTTTTTTGATAACCGATGATAAATTTCAACGCAGGTGGGTTCAAAATCATGTGCTGAATTCATGGTTTCAGTTTACGTGTCGATGTCCCTGCCACCCTGTATAAAATATTAAAACAAACTTTTTTACAAAAAAAAACCTGACTTCCAAAAAAAAAAAACACTAAACACGTGAAAAATAACTTTAATTTCGGAAGTCGGTGTCTTTGGTTGTGTATTTTCGTTTTTGGGCACCCACTTCCGAAACTAAAGTTATTTTTCACGTTTTTAAGTGTTTTTTTGAGAGTCGGTTGTTTTTTTGTATAAAAGATTTTATTTGTCAGTTTTTAGTTGTGGTACCTACCCCACACACATTCGTATACCACTACTTGATATGTAAATAACCGTGACAGGAAATTATTATAACATCATCAATATAAACTAAGTGGAAAAAATACGCATTATTAAGGATAACTCAAAACCTACTAATCAGTACTTGATCAAATTTAAATGGGACCGCATGTGAAGCACCAGCTTTAAAATAAAAAAAATATCATCCAAATCGGTTCATCCAGAAAAAAATATACAGTCGAATTGAGAACCTCCTCCTTTTTTTGAAGTCGGTTAAAATATAATTAATAGAAAATAAATTGTGTCTACAATTGCTGCCAATTTTGATACAACGGAAGCTCTCGGTCAGAGGAAGGACAAATTCGTCAATAATTTGTTCGAGGTTGTTTAGCATTGTTTGTTTTTCTTTCTTTCACAATATTTTGGCTTCCTTGAGTCCTTCAGAAGTTATTAACAAAAATGTGTGATTTTGACTCGTAAACATCATGTGACTTGAGATGAAGTATCGTATTACTGAGTTGTGGAGGTCAGAGCAGTCACTCCATGTAAAATAATGCCGACCCCAGCATAGTTGGGTAAAGGCTAGGTAGATTGATTGAGCTATGCCAACTTGCGAAGTAAACTCTATTCACCACACACGGATTAAATTCCAGTTACTTACCAAAGAAAGAAAGAATGAAAGAAAGAAATAACGAAAGAAAGAAAGAAATAACGAAAGAAATAATGAAAGAAAGAAAAATATTTTATTTGGGACACGCATAGGAAATACAAACAGTAAAAATAAAAAAAATAAAAAAGGAGCATTTAGAACTAAAAAAAATAACATCAAAAACAACAATAAACAAGTAAAAAATTAAAGACCTGTGCGAGGCCAAATAGGCTCCTATCTCAGCATAATGCTGTGATATTAAAAAAGAATTACGATGTAAACAACTATTAATTACATACGTACATCAACTAGATCAAAGTTTCTGAGAACATCTGTCACAACATCAAATAGTTTCACAGAAAATCGATTGTGACAGACAGACTTCAAAATGATTTCAAAAGTCTTCCTTTTTACCGATTCTTAGAATTTATTAAGTACTAGCTTTTGCCAATGGCTTCGCCTGCGTGTATATCGAAAATCATCCCACGGGAACATACTACCGGATCAAAAAGGATCATACATACATACATAAACTCACGCCTTCTTCCTATAGGAGTAGGCAGAAACTACAGAACGCCACCTGCTACGATCCTTACATACTCCTTTTGCCTCGTTGCTCTCGTTGCTCACGTTCATACTTCTGGTCATACACGCACGCCGGTTGCGAGTACTACGCACCTGACCTTTCTGAAGAACATCACCAATAAGGTCACTGTTTGCGCGGACCGCCTGCTAAAGTGATCATAGCACTAGTGATGCTATGTGTGTTGAAACTAAAGACTTTTTTATTTTACAAATTTTCGGCTTCTACCGACAGTTTTTTACTTTTATTAATACATTTAATTTTAATGAAGAATCAAGTCGTTTTTATTACATCTCCCGCTAAAAGACCTGATAAAATCCCGAACATGGTCCTATCGAGCCTGGATTAGAATATTTCACGTTGGAAAAACTTCGATCAGCTATTATTAATAAGGATTTCAAGAGAATTTGTGGATAACTCGTAATTACATGCGGAGTTGGTTGTGTGACCTTCATTTTGCTGTGTCATTGCGAAGATTTGGAATTTTCCGTGGTCTGGATAATCGAAATCATCATAAGTTCCACCCAACACTCTATAATCAGGTTGTATTTAGTGGTAATTTGTTGTTAATAACCAGGTTAGT
Organism: Dryobotodes eremita; assembly: GCA_917490735.1. NCBI lineage: Eukaryota > Metazoa > Arthropoda > Insecta > Lepidoptera > Noctuidae > Dryobotodes > Dryobotodes eremita. The sequence continues at coordinate 9,721,684 of OU823269.1, read as the reverse complement.
ACAGATTCATATACCTAATCGTTGTAAAACCCTATCAGTGCTTACAAATTGTTATAATTGATCAGACTTTAGCCGATTTATCCTGTGATAATCATAGTTATTTGTACCTTCTAGAGAGTAGCTATCAAATAGTTGCATTATTATAACTTTACTAGGTAGGTAACAGTTACTGACTCATTATTCATGTAATCACATTAAACATAAGATAGGTTCATATAACTGCATTGTGAATAAAGTAGTTAATTAAGTTTTGTACTGATTTTGTTATTGTTAAAACGTTTTATAGTTAATTAGTATAAAAGTACCTATAGGAAAACAATTAACAAAAAGTTTGCAGTTAATTTGTAGTTCATATGTAGGTATTTCTTTTATTTGTATTCATTTACAGGCAGGTATCGTACAACTGTAGACGCTGTTAAAACTCTTATTGTATACATTCCAGGTTGTCTGCACCAGTTTACGCAATGCCAGAGGATAAGGAGCTCATTAGAAAAAGGGCAAGTTACAAGGGAAGGGTTACAGTATTCCAGAATTATTTAAATTCATTAAAACCTTCTATGAGTCATTCTGAGGTAAGCGAGTTGCAATTACGTTTAAATAGGCTTGAGGCATTGTATGGCCAGTACGATGAGGTGCAATTAGGACTGGAATGTAACACAGATAATTTGGATGGTCAACTGTTAGAACGAAGCGAGTTTGAGTCTGTTTATTATAAAACCCTCTCCGAAGCTCAGAGAGTGCTCGATGAGTATAAGAAAAAGGATTTAACTGATAGTGTGGTAGGTTCACGTTCTAATAATCACAGCTTCGTTAAATTACCGACTATTCAGTTACCAAAGTTCAGCGGTTCTTACATAAATTGGTTGGAATTTCACGATACATTTATCAGCCTTATTCACTCTAATGACAGCATAAACGACATAAACAAATTTCATTATTTGAGGTCATCACTAGAAGGTTCAGCTGCAGTGGTGATAAACTCAATCCAGTTTTCTGCAGTAAATTATTCAGTCGCTTGGAAATTACTCTGTGACCGGTTTGATAATAAACATTTGTTGATTCAACACCATGTTTCAGCATTATTTAATATTGAGACGATCAGTAAGGAGTCGTCTGTGAATTTAAAAGCCTTAATCGATCAAATTAATAAAAACTTGCGTGCCTTGGAATCCCTCGGCGAACCTGTTAACCACTGGAACACTTTACTCATTCACATTATGAGATATAAGTTGGACAATAAAACTTACCGTGAATGGGAAGAGTATAAGGGTCGCCTTGACAAGGACTACGAAATTACATTTACTGTGTTCCTCACATTCATTAAGAATCGTGCTGAATTAATTGAAACATTAGAAATGTCAAGTTCAACAATTGATAAACATTCTATCACAAATAAAAGTTCTAAGGTAAGAACAATGGTAATACAGGATTCCAATAATAAAATAGACAAGAATAATCAGGTGAGCAACAGTTCTTCTAAACCTAAGAGTTGTGTAAAATGTAACGGTGAGCACAAATTAAGCAACTGTCCTCAATTTTTGGCATTGAGTAATGAAGCACGGTTACAATTGCTTCCGAAATATAAGATTTGTTATAATTGTTTGTCCTCAGGACATTACGCTAATAATTGTAAACAGGCATGTTGTAAAATATGTCGGCGCAAGCACCATACTCTGGTGCATGTAGCAGATCATTTGAAGAAGTCAGACTTGGCTACCACTTCTACTAATAGTGATGATGCGACCAGGGCCCCTGCGGCGTCAGTTTCTAGTGCAGGTTTGTCTCTTTCTGCTAATGTTGAACGTGGTGACGTGTTGCTATCCACGGCGTTAATTAAGATCATAGGTAAAAACGGTCAGCAATACGTTACTCGTGCTGTGCTTGATAGTGGCAGCACATCATGTCTTATGACTGAAAGACTGTACAACCAACTAGGTTTAACTGCCAATACTGTGAACAACTCGATATTAGGTATTAATAATTCATTTTCATATATCAATAAAATGTGTTCTGTCTTAATTTCATCTTTAAACGATAACTTTTCCTTTAACGTTAATTGCTTTGTTCTACCTTCAATTACCGATAACATTCCTAGTCGACATGTAGATTTATTAAAATTGAAAATACCATCTAATATTTGTCTGGCTGACCCTAACTTTTACTCACCGGCCCCGATAGATATGCTGCTCGGTGCTGACATCTTTTGGGACTTACTGGGATTCCAAATAATTAAGTTAGGAGATGGACAACCTATTCTTTGCGAAACTCGACTGGGATGGCTGGTTTCAGGCCCAACTAAAATGAGTAATGCTTCGTCACCATCAAAAATGGTAAAATGTAATTTTACAAAGATTATTTCTGACGGTAATGATGAATTAAATATAAACATAGATCATCAACTCACACGATTTTGGCAATTAGAAGAGGTCTGTACTACATCAGTGTATTCACAAGAAGAAAGGCTATGCGAGGAGCATTTCAATAAGAATACTACACGTTTGGAGAACGGGCAATTTTGTGTTCGAATTCCATTGAAATGTTCCCCGGATTTACTAGGTGAATCTTTTCCAAGGGCTAAACATTGCTTTTCTTCTTTAGAGCGTAGATTCAAAAGCCAGCCTCGACTGTCTAAGATGTACAAAGATTTCATGGCAGAGTACGAAAGTCTAGGTCATATGTCGAAATGTAAAACTGTCGAACATTCTGCTCATTACCTCCCTCATCACGGAGTTTTGCGTGACAGCAGTGTCACCACAAAATTAAGAGTAGTTTTTAATGCCAGCAGTGTCACTACTACAGGCACTTCTTTTAATAGTATACAGATGACCGGGCCAGTAGTACAGAATGATCTTTTATCGATATTGATACGTTTCAGACAACATAAATATATTATTGCTGCCGACGTGGAGAAAATGTACCGGCAGATAGTGGTTCATCCAAATGACAGACATCTCCAACAAATCGTATGGCGTGATGACCCGTTAAAGCAGTTGCAAACGTACCAGCTTAATACCGTGACGTACGGCACCGCCAGCGCTCCGTTCCTTGCAACGAGGTGTCTTCAACAGTTAGGTTTAGATTGCGTTGATAAAAGAGTTGCTGAGGTCATTCTACGCGATTTTTACGTCGATGATTTGCTGACAGGAGGAGATGATCTCAATGAAGTAAGAGACTTGCGTCATAAAGTAACTTCCACTCTTGCTTCAGCTAGAATGATCCTAAGAAAGTGGAAGTCAAATGATATGCGTTTGGTTATTGATTTTGACTGTCCCCAATCTTCACTCGATTTGAATATTGGTGGATCTGAGTCTACCAAAACCTTGGGCCTGGGTTGGCAATCACAATCCGATCAACTCTATTTTCCCATTAGTCAACCAATTAGTTGTGGCGATACAAAACGTGACATGCTTTCGATCATATCACAAATTTTTGATCCTTTAGGGTTTCTATCTCCATGCATTATAGTGATGAAGATGTTACTTCAAAAACTATGGTTACATAAACTGTCATGGGATGACCCGCTATCGCCGGACATTAGGAAAGTTTGGGCTGAATTAGTAATGAATTTACCAAAATTAAATGAAATTAATATTCCACGCCATGTTTTAATTGATTCAATGCAGTTTTTAGAGATTCACGTGTTCACTGATGCGTCCGAACGAGCATACGGAGCATGCTTGTACGTTCGCAGTGTCAACAATGAACATCAAGTGTTGGTACGTTTATTGTTAGCAAAGAGTCGTGTTTCTCCTCTGAAACCAACCACCATTCCCAGACTTGAGCTTTGCGGTGCTCTGGTCGGAGTTCGAATATACGAAAAGGTGGTCGCATCATTACGTTTAAAAACTAGGCCGCGCACGTTTTTTTGGACAGACTCTACTGTCGTCCTAGGATGGCTTAAAATGTTGCCAAGTAGGCTGCAGCCTTTCGTTCGCAACAGAGTTGCTGAAATTTTAGAGAAGACTGCCAACTGTGAATGGAGGCATGTCCCAACCGAACAGAACCCCGCTGATTATGTCTCTCGAGGAGTAGACATTCATTTATTACTCTCTTTAGAGGAGTGGTGGTCTGGTCCACGTTTTTTAAAGAACGACGTATCATGTTGGCCTTCTAGATTTACACAATCTATTGATGAGTTATTGCCGGAAACCAAATCAAATGTCACATTACACGGTACCGTTAACGATAACGAGAATGTGGCCCATGAATTTATTAACTTTAACCGATTTTCTAGTTTTTTAAGGCTTCAGCGCACGGTGGTATACCTTTTACGTTTTGTTTCTGCATGTAAAAAACAATCTATTTATGGTCCCTTTAGTAAAGATGAACTACAAAATTCTTTAAATTTGATAATTCGAATAAGTCAACTGGAGTCTTTTACTGACTACAAATTGTTACTTCATAATAAACAATTGCCAAAAAAAAGTGCTTTATTGAAATTTAACGTTTTCTTGGACGACCATAAAATAATGCGTGTTAGAGGTAGATTACAAAACTCGAATTTACCTTATGATAAAAAATGTCCAATTCTTTTACAGTCTAGTCATCACTTTACAAAATTACTATTCGAGTATGAACACAAACGGTTGTTTCACGCTGGGCCCCAGTTGCTGTTAGCTTCTATACGGGATACATACTGGCCCATACGAGGTCGCAATTTAGCCAGGTTGTGCTACCATAGGTGTGTACGTTGCTGTCGTCTTAAAGGTCAAACCGTTACACCGATCATGGGTAATTTACCACGGCAGCGACTTCTAGCGGGAGGTTTCCCCTTTGAAAATATTGGTTTGGATTATGCGGGTCCAATACAGTCTGCTGTTCGACAGGGTCGTGGCTGTAAATTGGTGAAAGTATACATCGCAATTTTTGTTTGTTTTACGACAAAATCAATACACCTGGAACTGGTCGGTGATTTAACCAGCAATACTTTTATAATGGCATTAAAGAGATTCATCTCGCGTAGGGGTAAACCGGTTAACATATTTTCCGATAATGGCACCTCGTTTGTTGGTGCATACAATGAAATATCTAAATTTCTTAAAACTAATTGCGACTCGTTATCTGAGGAAATGGCTAAAGAGGGTATTCAATTTAATTTCATCCCTGCATACTCTCCTCATTTTGCTGGCCTTGCGGAGGCTGGTGTCAAGTCAACAAAGCATCATTTAGTCAGGGTGTTGGGCCTTTGTAATCTAACTTATGAAGAGCTTTATACAACGCTGGTGCAAATAGAAGCTATTTTAAACTCCAGACCACTGACTCCACTTTCATCGAATCCTGAAGACTTGGCACCATTGACACCCGGACATTTTTTAATCGGACGTCCTTTGACATCCTTACCGACACCTGATTACCATGATCACTCCACGAGTTCCTTATCTCGATTTCAACGCATCGAACAACTCCGACAACATTTTTGGACCAGGTGGAGCAAGGAGTATATATCGGAGCTCCAACTCAGGACGAAATGGCGCACATGTAAGGGTTCTCTGAAGCTGAACACCCTGGTACTTCTGAAGGAAGACAATATGCCGCCTCTGAAGTGGAAAATGGGTCGTATTGTGGCTACCTATCCAGGTCCTGATGGCGTAATCAGAGTTGCAGATATCAAAACCTCCAGTGGCCTGCTCCGAAGATCATTCTGCAAGATTTGTCCATTGCCCATCTTCTCAGAGTCTGAATATTCCGGTTGAAAGACAAGCTTTCAACGCCCGGGGGTATGTTTGCGCGGACCGCCTGCTAAAGTGATCATAGCACTAGTGATGCTATGTGTGTTGAAACTAAAGACTTTTTTATTTTACAAATTTTCGGCTTCTACCGACAGTTTTTTACTTTTATTAATACATTTAATTTTAATGAAGAATCAAGTCGTTTTTATTACATCTCCCGCTAAAAGACCTGATAAAATCCCGAACAGTCACTATATGTCTTCCTAGGGCGTCCCCTCCCGGCGTTTCCACTCACATCTGCCTAAAAAAAGTATCCTAAGTGTTAATCCAGGTTATAAACTATACGTGTGCCAAATTTCATACAAATCGGTGCAGCCGTTTTTGTGTGATTGAGTAACAAACATCCAAACATACAAACCATAGAGGTATGAGGTAAAGGGTGTAAAGTTCACTCATACTCTATGGAAAAGGGAGGATCCTCCGACAAGACGGGTGTTGTTTGTGGTGGGCAACTGCCCAACGGTTGATGTAGGGATGTTGTATATATGCTAGTTGCGCGGTAAACTCTGCTTGCGCGATGCAGGATTTTGCGTGACGTCAGTGTGACGCGTAGCTATCATGTGGTGTTTTTGATACCGCTCCGTTCACGTTCATATCATTCCTCACACAATCCAGTAATCTTTCTTTGGCCTTCTTATTTTTTTGTTCCGGGTTGGAATGTCCTCATGAATGTCCTCCGTCTTGGGGCAGCCGGAGGGGTCTGGGTTTCTTACTGACTAAAAACCACCCCGGTGTTTCCTTCCTACACTTGACCGGGGTCATGGGAACTTGTGTGCCTGCCACGATCCCCGGCTGGTGCCGGCGCCCGCCTTTGCGGGCCACCTCAGGCCCGTGGAGAGAGTAAGGTGTAAGACACTCTCGCGATATCAAATAGGGGCGCTCATGGAACACTACACGCTGCCACCTCGGGTTTTGCTGGATGGGGAGCGGCGGATGTCCCCGAGTCCACCGTTCTTCAGTACCTGTTTATAGAGACTGGAAGAGTGCTTCGGTCTACCTTCTGCGGGTCAGGAGAGTGTTCTCGATCTCCTACTCCCGTTGTTTCACAAAAGGATATCACCGCGTTCAATGACTCGGCGCTCCCGACCATTGAACGAGTGCCGGCTGGCAGCGACAGGTCGGCTCCCACTTCTGATACGAGGGCACGGCGCGGCTCCTCCCTCGCGTCACTCTCCGCCGCATCTTTCTTTGGCCTTCTTCAACCTTCCTCCTGTGGCGTCAACCTTTATATATCTAAAATACTATTCTTTATTTTTCAGACTGTCCCCAATACCTAGACAGAATGATCTGGCTCCAAGGACTGTGCAACATAGGGTTTTCAGCTGAGTCTTACACAAGAATCATACATACTGACACGACAAGAGATAAACACGAGAGGCTCTGGGCAGCCCTGGCTGGCAGTCCAAAGACTGAGGATCCTTATATGGTATTTACTTTTTCATTTAGCATTTATCTGACCGACACACCAACCGACCGGCATTTATCTGTTTTTGTGTTTAGACGAGGTATGTGCGAATAGGGCATGACATGTTGAAAATTTTACCCAGTCTGTGAGATTGGTCAAATTTGGTTCCACCTAAGAATTTTCGTGACAAATATTCTGAAAGATTCTTAGGTGGAACGAATTCCCAAAGTTTGACGTTTGATATGAAATTAATGATTATTATTCAGTAAATATATCATTCCTACAGTCGCGAATCGCATTTTGATCAACATACGACTTAAAACAGAGCTGCGATTTGCAAAAAACCAAAGAAAATTTGAATTTGGCGGGCTACAGCTGAGGATTCACCATAAGTCAGAGTGGTGTCCAAAATCCTGAGAGTCTAAAATAATAAAGAGTTATTTTGTTCATGAATAAAATCCCTTGATCCACATACTTTTATCTTTAGACTTCCTCGGTGGAAACTTATTTTGTAACTAAACTGATTAATAAATAATATTATTCTGTTTCAGATACTAGAAACAACCCTACCAATAATAACAAATGATACAGAGAACATCCAGCTAAGAATCATAGCTCTCCACACGTTCCTAGGTTCGTCGAACGTTCGAGAATCAGACTTCATGTTCGTACATAATTATATAAGAAACTGTGAAAACAGGCAGCTAAAACGATTCTGGTTTGCAACCATGAAAAATTTGGAGGCTAATAAGTATTTTTCGGGATATAGAATTACGTAAGTATATATTTTTTCACTAAGGCGCTTCCCCGACCCAACGAACTTGAGCGTTCGGTCCTTCTCTGTCCCGTCGCTAAGTCTCGCTCTGTCCCGCTCCTTGCGCACGCCCATTTATCATAAAATTCCCAAAAAAAATAATGGAATTATTCTAATAAAAAAAGACAAACGATCTTTTAAAATAAAATAAAACGTGAATTATAGAGATTTTTATATGACCTATCCATTAGTGTAATCCTCAAGTTATTAGAACGTCACCTTTAGCAAAAGATGCATGCAATAAAGAATTTTAGTCCCTTTTTTACAAGGAGATTTGAAATGTATTTATAATACATACCAGCAAATAAGAACGTGCAATGTGATGATAGGATATCGAAAATTAATAATGTGCTTTTAGATGTAGTTTATTACTGATAATTAATGAGTTAATACCCTCTGAATAACGCACTATTGCAAGGTTTAGCTCGGGGTAGCGCACTCGATTGTCCAAATACTACAAACTCATCGCGAACGGAAACCGCAGAATGTCCGAACGCACGAAACTCACCCGCAAAAAGTGACAGGTGTCCGCGCGTTCATGCCTCTTAGATTTTATTTTTTTGAAATTTATGCGTGGACCCACACTTTGCGTTCCAGGTTCTTTTGAAAGGTCGATAAATGTAGCATAAACTCAAACTCAAACTCAAAGCATTTATTTCAATTAAACTATTTACAGGCACTTTTGAATTGTCAAAGAGTCGGTCAGTTAGTCAGAAAGTTGAAGCTAGTTGCCCATTCCAAAACGTAGATCTCTATGGAGAAGAACGGGCAAGAAACTCCAAGGACAATGTTTTTAAATCAAGATATTACAAAATCCTGGGTACATTATTATTATTGCTTCTATATGCGAGAACAATGAAAAAAAAATATACCTACCTATTAAGAAACAATTCAAAATATAAGATTAATAATAAAAAATAAGCCGTGGCAGTTAAGAGATGACCAGTCTCAACTGACGGCGCCCGTTCACGTACATGACACATATTTTTGGCACAATCCGTGCGTGTGTATCAGGAATCAATGTTAAGATTCCTGTAGAGTGGCATGCCAATAAAAACCAATAAAATTTAGCAAATCAGGCTTCTGTTAAAAATCGGCTATATGCGAGTCGGACTAGCTCACTTAGGGTTCCATACCACCAAAACTGCTATAGTTTACCCCCTTTTCATTATTTGCCACGATAGAGGCTATAGTAACACGTACTTTATAAGCGACTTTCCAACTATTTTCTGTTTTCACAAACAAAACAACAATAAAGTACTTAGTTCTGAATTCAATTTATTGTACACGATATATCTAATAATTGATGGACATGGAAATTAGCATTCGTTTGTATTCGGAAAAACGATGATTCCCGAGGGACTTTAGTAGTTGTATTGTACAGTCATGTGACATACAGACTTACTAACAAACAGACAGACAGCGTAGGCTTAGTAATAGGGTCTAGTTGTCACTTTTTACAACTTGTTACTTTTTTGGTCATTTTTGTTTTTTTTTAGTTTTTATGGGAAGAAGGCGTGAGTTTTTGTATGTGTATGTGTTGTTACTTTTTGGGTACGGAACCCTAAAATGATCATATTTTTATACCATGCAAAAAATCGAAAATCTAAGATCGAGTAAAGCCCCGTTTACACGTTGCAAGATTCTAGAATGCTTAAGAGCAATAATTGCATGCCAAAAAGCACGTTCAATTATTGCCATTCAAGAATTGCATGCAAGTGTTTACACGCGTACGAAAATGGCATACAATAATTTTATTGAATCCAAGTTTTGTCATTCAATTATTGCATGCGATTTCTGTTTACACCAAGGCAATTATTGTATACATGGGGCAGGGACATCCACGCAAAAACTGTTACCATGGATTCACACATGATTCTAGATCCCCTAGCGTAGAATTTATTGTCAGGAATTTTAAAAAAAATTTGGTGTTTCATAGAAACGCGGATGTATTTCTGATTATAATGATTATAATTCTGTAATGCCATATTTGTTAGGGCCGCGAATCATATTTTAATCAACATACAACCTGACACTGACCTGCAAATTGCAAAAAACTTAAGTAAATTTGAATTTCGCGGGCTACCTTAGCGCATCCTCTTTAAAATAAAATAAATGTCTTCTGTTGGCCCAACTTTGGGTACTGAACCCCAAAAACTTATACAAGTAGGATTAAATATTTTATATACTTAGCAGTAGGTGCAAAAGCCAAGAGCACAAATTGCGTTTATAGTGGTTTTATAAACACATCAAACGGACATACACCTCAGAGTTCCACGACCTGCGTGAAAACTAATTTTGGGGCTTATCCCGCCATATTGGCACATGAAAAGTTGGTAGAAAAAGAAAGAAAGTCTTTATAAAGCTTTCATTTCTGTATTGATTTATTTCGTTTTCTACAACACACCTTGATTTATTTGCAAAATTAATTAATTAAGGCTTCCAAATTATTCAGATTGTGAATAATTGTGTTACGCAATTAGGATGCCGATGAAAACATTAGTTGTATACAAAAGTTGTAGAAAATATATATTAAATGTAAGCAAAATAGTTAACAATACATGCCTGAAATATCGTCAATACATGTTTTAAACAAATGTTTTCGACAAATCTTTAAGTCGTAATATAACATTGACATAACGGAATTTAACATAATGATCACTACGCATAATATTATTACGCACAAATGTTTTGCCATAATGTTTATTGCCACAAATTAATCTAACCTAAGCATTGCATTATGCCAAAGTATTATTATGCCCCAGAATCATTATGCTTATAAAAGTTATGCGAAAACATTATGCCAAACCATATTATGCCTTAAAATTGTATGCCAAGAGGAAGGTTCCCCTTTAAAAGTCTTGTTAAAAACAAGTAGTAAGGGGCCAATTTGTTATTTTCCCCAAAACTTATCTATATTCATTTTTTTGCCCTCCAGGTCCTTCTACGTCCCCTTCGTCGTTAACCAGGTCTCAAATCCAGACCCTCTGTACTGGGCCACCAACAACTACATCATTAGTGCCCAAGAAGAGGACAGTGCTGCTTCCCTCCAGGTCTTCAGTGTGGGTGACTCTGAGGGAGTTCTGCCTAACTTTATAGGCGCTAGGCTGTGCACGGGTGGAAGGAGGCCTTTTAAGGCTGATGTGAGTATGGCATCTTTAGTAGTAGTATAGGCCACAGCCATCTGATTAAATTAGCCAGCTATTTGGACGCCTAGGCCGTTCATTAAACGCAATTCAACTAAATAGCTGAAGGACAACTAGCCAAGTCATTGAGCGCAACGTTGAACCAGATGGCTGAATGTCGTGTAGTCATTTAGTTAAATTGGATATTGATGAATTTGTGATGTTCAGTAAGTTAGGTTAGTTTGAATCACTTGGCTGAGTCTTGGTTAGTCATCTTCAAAGGGCCAGTCATCTTTAAAAGGCTGAATTTCAATACGCCAAGTTTGTAAACTTTGAATGATTCTAGTTCAATTACCTGTCGGGCCTTTTTGTTTTTTTTTGTTTTCGGGGGGAAACCTTCAAAAGACACCCGACCTCTGGGCAGGGAGGTCGGGGAGTGTGGGATTTTTACCACACTAAAACCACCCCGGTGATCACTATCAGCACATAGAGGGGGTCCCGGTTGTTCTTAAAATACCAATTCCGGAACGCCCCCTGTGCAACGCCTGTAAAGCAAATCCCTGGGGAGACTGTAAAGGGGCCTCCCCTGAGCCTCACTATGCGCGGTAGCACGTGACCACTGTACCGCCGTCTTCCCTGGGGTAACCATCGGCCTAGGCATCCAATTGGATGCTGGCGTTTAATGAACGGCTTGCGATATGCTTATATGTACTACAGTGAAATAAAACAAAATATTAGAGAAATAGCATACGTCTGTTTTAGTATGTCAAAATCATACATATTTCGAAGTAGTATGCCAGAAATAAAATTAAGAGGTTTTTGAAACATCGAAAAATTTTTTTGGCGAAGAAATGAAGGATTTAACGAATTTATGAATTTCTTAAATTAAATCGATTAATTGTCAACAAAAGTGGATATTGGTAACTTGATAAAAATATTATCATGACTATTTTTAAGTTGAGACAATCCATGCGTCAGGTATCTTAGGCCAAATAATGTTTTTTCAACAAGATAATTTTGATAGCACGTTACAGGGATGTTATAGCCTGATTTGTCTGCCTAGCCTCTTCCCAAATATGTTGGGGTCAGTTTAGAGCAGTGATTCCTAATCTTTTCGATCTTGTCACCCCAATGACTTAGTTAGGGGAACTGATTGACCCCCGTCCGGTCCCGTCCTTCGTGAATATAGTACATTATAAATACAAATTGACTTTATTAGACATAGAAATTGCACAAAAATATTGAGTATGTTCATACAATCACTTTACCTATCTATATAATCTTTACAAACTAAAAAAATGGCGTCAAAAAATTCCTCCGCATCGCTGTCGACTGGTAATGTACCCAAGAGACTGGCGGCATTGCCACGTTGTATGGCAATGCTTAGCCTCTATCCATGGTAAAAGCCAGCCCTTGGGTCACGGGAAGTGTCAAACAGGCGTTTGGAGATTTCCTTGAATAAAATATGGGCACTCGGACCCCACGGCTCGAGGGTTTCACGTTTTTTGTTAATAGTTTTAGTTAGGTTAGGTTAATTAATTAGATGTAAGTTGTTATTCACCTTTACAGACTTTATTAAACCTAACATTAAAAAACTTGAGAACGCAACATTTTTAATGTGAAAGTTGGTACTGTTTTGCATTCGAAAGTTTTTTAATGCTACGTTTTGTTTCACTTAAAGCGCATCTCAAGTCATGTTCCCACGTTGAGATGATTTCTGGCCTTAGTTTTTAGTGTCACTAAAATTAAAACCCACTGCAACGCACAGGCGAGCTAGATTCGCTCTTATTGGTCTAATCTTTGTTACATGTTACCAGCTTATTACCCCTGCAGAATACCAGCTTTACCCACGCAGGGGTAATTAACCCCAGGTTAGGAACCGTGGGCTTAGAGTCTTCTTATAAAATCCGATCACTGACTTATCAAATTACTTTCATGGCTGTACCAGATTTACGTAGTAATGCAAGGAGTAGCCACCAGCCTGTTCAAGAAATTCAACAACTTCAACGAAAATGACCTGAAGGTGGAAGATCTGATCCAAGTCCTGAAGAAGATGAAGGCTTGGGCTGTGAAGGTGCCTGAAAAGGTATTTATTTTTACTACGTCATAGGTTACAACTTCACGAGTCTTGCTAGGGTACCTTTAACTAAATGATAAATGATTTTATTTCTGTAAGTAGGTTTGTACAAACACTTTTACACGTCAATCATATTTTAAAACTAGATGAGGTCGGCGTTTCTTATCTGACTACTCTGAGAAGAAAGGCCGAAACAAACTCAGAGGTCACAGTCTCTTTTAAAGTCCAGACATAATCTTGGTCAGATCATGTGAAGACCATGTAGATTTGAGTCTGAAATGGTCTTTTGAGGAGAAACCACACAGAATGAGTGGACCTGTCCAGTCAGTGCACGCATTTGTCAGTAATCGTGCAGCTCAACTCAAAACTTAAGGAGCTCAACGATTATATAAGTCGTAAAGTATAAAGTAAGTCTGTAACTTTGGCAGCACTGCTAGTGTATCGCAGACCGACAGTAATTTGAAATGTGAGTGTACAGTACAACTATTTTCTTAATGTGCCTCGGCAAACTTTATGTTTCGTCTGTCGTCGGATTTCTATCAGTAAATTACATAAAGTTAAAAGAGTATTAACAACTCTATATCGAGTCGATCGTGAGCGTCCGGTCTGCACCAAGTGCAAAGGCAACTGATAGAAATCCGACGACTAAGGAAACACGAAGTTTGCCGAGGCACATTAAGAAAATTGTTGTACTCTAAAATATATCATATAGACATTTTTGGAACCAATGTCGAAAATTATCACAACAGCAAGAATAAGTAAGTTATTGAACTTAGTTGCGTATCCAATCAGAACCTTTATTTGATTTCCATGGACGTTCTGAAGTCTGTCTCAAGTTTAGCTGGTTCTGCGACATCGATTGTTAACATAATATAGTGAGGAATAAATAAATTCGGCGGCACTTGGATGTATAGATTTTTTCTTTTTGTTCCGGTGTGGGTAAATCCACATGGATATCCTCCGCCCTGGGGTGGGCGGAAGGGTCTGTCAGACTTACTGACTAAAAACCACTCCGGTGTTTCCTTCCCACAGTTGCACTGGGTATCATGGGAACTTGTGCGCTTTCCACGATCCCCGGCTATTGCCGGCCCGCCTTTGCGGGCCTCCTCAAGTCCGCGGGGGAGTGAGGTGTAAAACTCCCCCCGCGATGTCCAATAGAGGCGCGCGTGGAACACTACGCGCCGTCGCCTCGTGTCCTGTTATATGCGGGGCGATATATTGAAAACCTACCTTAACTAACTTGGGATTTCCCTCGTCTGGTGGTCAAGGATGACGGCAATCATAATCAATGTTTGTTTGATCACAGGTTCACATAGATGTGGTCATCAAGATACACGATAAGACGGTCTTTGCAACACACATGAATCAGTCCCGATTTGAAACTGGTAGTGGAGAAGATTGTAAGTATTTATTTTTATGCTTAGGTAGTTCTGTAGCGGTATGAGGATCAGGGTGTAAAGTTCACTCGTCCTCTATAGAAAAGGGAAGATCCTCCGACCAGACGGGTGTAGTATCTGGTGGGCTACTGCCGGACGATTGATATCGGGGCGTTGTATATCTAGTCGCGCGGCAAACTCTGCTTGCGCGATGCAGGATTTTGCGTAACATCAGTGTGCAGCGTAGTTCGCATGTGGCGATGTAGATGCCGCCACTGTTCTAACAACCTTTTACTAATGAACCACCTTCCATGTCTACCGTCAGATCAGCTGTAATTCAATTCAATTCAATTGATTTATTTCGGAAAAAGATCATCCATATTGTATTCGTATTAAAAACTTAGAAAAATATGTTAGTAGCATTAAAATCAAAAACAAATTATTATTACAATATAAACCAGAAATTAAATTACAAGCAATATCAAATCAAAATCAAATTTCCAAACAAAATTTAAATTACAATAATAAACAAAATCAGAATTATAATAAAAATAAAAATTAAAGTCAATATTACATTAGAATTAAATAAAAAAATAAAATAAATTAAAAACAAAACAAAATTTTATCAAATATCGAATCAAAATTAAATTCAAATCAGAATCAAATTAAAATTAAATCAAAATTATGTCAAAATTAAATTAAAATTAAACTAAACATGACCATAACTTAACTTCTGTAACAAATATCAATTTAAATATCTTTCTTCAGCACCAGGTCCGCAGCTATGTCTACTGGACCAGTGCATCAGAAAAGGGCAGTCTGGCCCCTCCACAATAACCTAATATAGCACCATAATATGTCATTATTATCAGAACTACACATCTGGGATGAAATTCAACTCAATCAGACTACGGGTTCTGGTAGAAAAGTTAATCGTTGGATTTGACTCTAGCATACGCATAATCAGACTACAATGTTCCCACTGCTGGGACACAGGCCTCCTCTCTTCGAGAGGGAGTGGGCTGTAATCTACCAAGCGGGCCCAGTGCGGGTTGGTAGATGTTACATGTCTTCGAATTCTTGGTCCTAAGATATGCCGTTTTTCTGACGATGTTTGTCTTCACCGTTTTGAGAGCAGTGGTGATGAAATTATTTACAAAAGATAAAGTGCCTGCCTGGGTTCGAACCAACGACCTACAACTCGTAAGTTGGGGCCGTTACCAATGGGCCACCACTGCTCTCTGATTTGACTCTAAGTTTGATGTAAATATTTGGAAGTCCTCTCCAATGTCAAGCGTCCTTCAAAAGGACGCTTTCAAAGCACGCGCATCTGTCAAGCGACCTTTAGAAGGACGCTTTTCTATGATGTAAGATTTGTTAGACAAATTAATACTTATACAATGTTTGTTTGTTTGTCCTCTATGGACTCCGAAAGGATAATCTTTGATGACATATTTGTATTTGTTTCAGTGGCATACATAGAAGATTTCTTACGATTCGGAAGTCATATCAACCAGCAAATAGTGTACTATCCATTCCAGACCGATGTTAATATACCAAGCGAGATGGGTAATATATTTGGTTGTCTTTTTACTGGGTCAATCTTTCATTGACTTGAATGTGCCCTGGCGGCTGCGAGTATGTTGTGCGCTCTCAAATGTCTCGCTGGTGGTGGCGCTTGTGTTGGATCATTAAGTTCCCTTCAAAATAGTTGAGCTGAATGGTGCTGATCCATACGTCATGTTCATGAACGGGTGCCGTCATTTGGGACTGGTCATCTCTTAGCTGCTACGGCTTATTTTAATTACTGAATTGTATTTCTTTTTGTGTAAATTACGGGTACTTTTAACGTGCACGTCTTTTTACATCGTTCTCTCATGTATAATTTCAACATGAATGATGTAACCAATTTTTTGTAACAATATTTTGATTTAAAATAGTGTCCGTGGAGTTTCTTATCCGTTCTTCTCCATAGGTACCTACTACGCTTTGGAATGGGCAACTAGCCTCATCTTTCTGACTGACCGATCCCATGACAATTCAAAAGTGCTTGTAATTTGTTTATTTGAAATAAATGCTTCGAGTTTGAATTTATATCAAACCTAGCTTATGTCCGCGGCTTCGCCCGCGTAATTGTCGGAAATTATCCCATGGGAATAAAACGTAACTACCGGGATAAAAAGTATCCTATGTCCTAACCCAGGACATGGCCTATCCGTATGTCTTTCATTCAATTCCATTCAGTTGTTAAGGTATGAAAGGTAACAAACAGACTATTTTCCAATCCCTTATATCGCTTAAAAAGAAGTACACAAAAAATTTACATTAAATACACGTTCATTTTAAAACCATACCCTATTTTACCCCCTTGGGGATGATTTTACAAAAATAGTTAAACGCAAACTCGAACTCAAACTCAAACTCAAAGCATTTATTTCAATTAAACCATTTACAGGCACTTTTGAATTGTCAAAGAGTCGGTCAGTTAGTCAGAAAGTTGAAGCTAGTTGCCCATTCCAAAACGTAGATCTCTATGGAGAAGATGATTCTTCACATAATTCTTTATTTCTTACCAAAATAATAAATTTGAATTTTCTTATCCCTTACTTAAGAAATGCTAAGTTTCCCATACAAACTTTCATCTCCTATTTATGAATCCCGTTTAGGATTATTTTTGAGACAAAAAGTAGCCTATCTCCTTTTCACAGGATGCCATCTATCTCCCTGCCAAATTTTATCGAAATCCGTTCAGTGGTTTAGGCATGAAAAGGTAACATATAGACAGACAAAGAAAATTACTTTCGAATTTATAATATTAAATTTTTATCATTTTTTGTTTGTTAAATGTTAATGTTTTAATCTTTTTGTTATATTATTATGCATTAAATTTTTGTTATTATTATTGTTACGCGCGAATCACCAAAATTATTAAATAACTTTAATTGTAAATATCCTTTTTGCCTTTGTATTATTATGTAAAACCATAAAAGGTGCATGTTGTGTTAGCCTAAGTATTTGTTGCACTTATAAATGTGTCTACTATTATGGAAATTATTGTAAATGTATTGTGTAAGCAATTGTTGGCTAACCTAAATAAATAAATAAATTATGCATAGTACGGATAAGGAAGTCAGTGATGTGACATTCGAGCTTTGTCACTGTGATAGCACAACCTTTTGATAATACCAGTACTGCAGGTGTCCACATGCAGCGGTGACAAGATTCAATCAAGTGGGCCGCCTCCTTGAGTGCTACCCAATGACATTATCATAATCAGCCTATAATGTTCCCACTGCTGGGACACAGGCCTCGTCTCTTTGAGAGGGAGTGGGCCGTAATGCACCACGTGGGCCCAGTGCGGGTTGGTCGATATCAATTCAATTCAATTCAATTAATTTTTATTTCAGATAAATTACAACTTTAGTTATAACCATCCATACAAGTTTTATTTGTTTAAATAATATAATAAGAATAAGAATACAAGAAATAGACACACAACAATGCATTGTTGTGTATCTACTTCCTGTATGGAAACATTGGATCAGGACCGCACTACTCGCACATGTAGTTTTGGCCAATGCTCCATGACGGAGCAATGCACATCCATTCTCCCTGCAATATGCTGCAGGAAGCTGTTGGGGCTGCCCCGTATACGGCGCGTTAGATACGCTATTCTTTTGCGATGTATCGCTTGAAAGCCATCCACTTGAGCGTCTGCAAACATACCTGTTGCGCTACAAAAGCGTGGCAACCGCATCAACATCCTGAACGCATTATTGTATTGGACACGCAGGGCACTGTAAGTCTTCTGCGTATGCCTCACCCATAGAGACCATCTCAGACACAAATCTACATGGTCTTCACATGATCTGACCAAGATTATGTCTGGACTTTAAAAGAGACTGTGACCTCTGAGTTTGTTTCGGCCTTTCTTCTCAGAGTAGTCAGATAGGAAACGCCGACCTCATCTAGTTTTTAAAATATGATTGACTTGTAAAAGTGTTTGTTCAAACCTACTTACAGAAATAAAATCATTTATCATTTATCATTTATCATAGGCTGCACGTATAAAAAGACTGACAGTACGCTTTGAATAAAGTTATTTTTACCTGTGCAGTACAGCGTGCAAACCTACGGGCCAGCATATTATCACATTTCTTCGATTTTTTTGGTACTAAGACATGTCGGTTTCCTCACGATGTTTGCCTTCTCCGTTTTGAGAGTAGTGGTGATTAAATAATGTACACAAAAAGCCTGCTTGGGTTGGAACCCTTGACCTACAACTCGTAAGTCGCGGCCGTTCCACTAGGCCACTCTCAATGCTGCAATGAGTCCTTCCCAACAAGATAAAAACCATGAAATTAAATAACTGGTCTACAAGACCTATTTGCCCTATTTGGCCTGGCCTATTTGCTACAAGAGTAAGCTTAAATTATCTGTTTTGTGTTAACAGGAACACCAATACGACTACAGTCAACAATATTATCGTTCACTTCAATTAGAGGAAATTTGACTGCGCCATCTTCGCAGGATAAGACTTGGAAAAATGATCTTCACATCAAGTAAGCGTTGCACGTTTGGTTGATTAGCAGACCCGAAGGCCTAGACAACTGGCATTCGCTTCGGAGTGATTCTATTTCTACAATCGCTATCGCTTTCGCTAACGTTTCCATCTTAAGAATCCGAAACTAGCGACAACGCTTGTCAAAAAGTGCCACTTGGCTATGCGTCTCTATGGAAGTAATCGTTCGACGCTGTCGATTCGTTTCTTAGAATCGAATGATGTTAACATTGTCTAGCTAATTTCTATTCGTTGATCTATGATCACGTGACTTTTCGATAGCTTATGTCAACCCCATACATTTTTTGACTTTTCTACTAGCGTCATCGCTAATCGATTGTTACTTTGTCTAGGCCCTCAGCTTATCTTTCAGGCTAATATTCCATTTTTCCAAATCCAGTCTCTCTCGGTCCTTCCACAAAAAAGTAGTTTTTATTCAACTTCAAAAAAAGGAGGAGGTTCTCAGTTCGACTGTACCTATATTTTTCTTTGTGTGTTAGCTCAGATTTTTTTTCTGGGTGAACCAATTTGGATGGTTCTTTTTTTATTTGAAAGCTGGTGCGTCACATGTGGTCCCATTTAAATTTGATCACCAGTAGTTTTTGAGTTATCCTTAATACTGCGTATTTTTTCTACCTAGTTTATATTGATGATGTTTTAATAATTTCCTGTCACGGTTATTTACATATCAAGTATTGGTATACGAATATGTGTGGGGCCAGGTACCACAACTAAAAAGTGTAAAATAAAAACATTTTTACAAAAAAACAACCGACTTCCAACAAAAAAACACTACAACCGTGAAAAATAACTTTAATTTCGGTCGGTGTCCTTGGTTATGTATTTTCGTTTTTGGCCACCGACTTCCGAAATTAAAGTTATTTTTCACGTTTTTAGTGTTTTTTTGTTGGAAGTCGGTTGTTTTTTTGTAAAAATGTAAATAAACTAAGTGAACAAAATACGCAGTATTAAGGATAACTCAAAAACTACTGGTCAGAACTTGATCAAATTTAAATGGGACCACATGTGAAGCATCAGCTTTCAAATAAAAAAAGAATCATCTAAATCGTTATACCCAGAAAAAAGTTCTGAGCTAACACAACTAAAAAAAAAAGAAATACAGTTTAATTGAGAACCTCGTCCTTTTTTGGTTTTTTGTGTTCTTTTTCTGGAAGTCGGTTGTTTTTTAACCGACTTCCAGAAAAAAAACACAAAAAATTGTGACAAATAACATTAATTTCGGAAATCGGTGGCCAAAAACGAAAACACAACCAAAGACACCGACTTTCGAAATTAAAGTAATTTTTCACGTTTTTGAGTGTTTTTTTTTTAACATAAAAATGATTGTAAGTTTTTCTTTATTTTCTATAATTTTGGAACCATATTTGACGTATTCATTGAATTATACCGGATGCCAAAAGAACACAGTGAAGTGAGCGAAGCCAAGGGCAATGCTAGTTAAAACATATAAAGAAAAACAGGTCTTTGATCCCTGGCCTTAGCATCAAGCAATAGACAAAATTGACAAACTTTTATAGCTTGAATGCGAGCCTTTTGGCTATTTTGTATGTGTGTATTAAATTAATGTCATTCATTTGTAAGGTGCGTTTTGTTTGTGCAGAATGAACTATTTTTTTTTCTTCTTTTTTAATATCAATTAGTATTTCTCTTTGATTTGTTTTATATTCGCCGACTGTTAAACAAATTCGGCACTAAACTAGTTGGCACCCGAAACTTCATTCTGGATTTGTAGCAATAATAAGCTCGCCTCCTATTACATGGGGCTTATTGGGGAGCGCTTTTAGCGATAAGACCGCCCATTGTGTCACCCTGTGTAAAATGTCTACATTTATATCTGTAATTTTTATGGTGTACATAATAAAGAGTATTCTATTCTATTCTTCCTCTGCCAACAATAAGTGGAATAAGTACAGGCGCGAAATTGTCTTTATTGTATTGGGTACTAGCTTTTGCCCGCGGCTTCGCTCGCGTTAGTTTAGACTTTGACTATCAATTCGGGTTATAATTCAATCATGATTCGAAAGACTCGTGGCGCCATCTATATCATAAGAACGTTTTTGTTGTTTTCCTCGGGAACAGTACTTTTTTGCGGGATGAAAGGTACTCTATGTCTGTTTCTGTACACCTGACAACGTATATGCAAAATTTCAGGATGATCGGTTCAGTGGTTTAGGCGTGAAAAGGTAACAAACAAACAAACAAACTTACTTTCGCATTTATAATATTATATATATATAATATATAGTATAATATATAGTTATTAGTTATTATAGTATGTTGTGTTGTGTTGTGTTAGTTATAGTATGTATAATATATAGTTAGGAAGTTAGGATTAGGATTAGGATACGTGGTCTATCTGTCACTCAGTCCTAATTCTTTTTTCCTCCAGATACCAAGGCACATCAGTAACAACTCTGTCAACAGACGGGCCACTGGTACAGTCACATCATTCCGCTCGAATCCAGCAGTCACTGGTCGCACACTTGCCGATGAAGTTTAACGTATCATTTTCGAATATAGACCAGTCTTTAGAGTGAGTATGATTTATTTTTTAAGTGTGTGGAAATATTGTATTTTACATAATATTCATTATACATTTGTATCGGCATCTACAACGCCACATGCGAGCTACGCGTCACACTGACGTCACGCAAAATCCTGCATCGCGCAAGTAGAGTTTACCGCGCACCTAGCATATATACAACGTCCCGACATCAATCGTCGGGCAACAGACGCCACTGTGGACGAGCGCTAACCAAAATCGATGACCTCGTTGCTTGAACGGCTCTTGCGGGGCCTTCTCTAGGGAACTATGGATCTCACCCGGCAAGGGCCTGGTGGCACGGACGTCGTGAAGCACTTCGGGCGCTCCCACAGTTACACCCCCAGAAACACACTACAGAACGCTGAGGGGAGGTATACCCCTCGGCGACTAGGTGTGCAATAAAGCACTCCCATCCCCTCCTGCGGGAGGGGGAGGGTAACCCAAAGACGGGTACCCAAGTTTGGGGACCGAGAGACCAAAGCCTCAGGCAAGGGGCCTAAAAGCCCCAACACGGATTCCTCGCGGCGCAAAGAAGGCGTCGAGAAAATCGTCGGGCAGTTGCCCACCAGACACTAAACCCGTCTTGTCGTAGGATTCTCCCTTTTCTATGGAGGATGAGTGAACTTTACACCCTGTTCCTCATACCTCTATACACTTGTTCATTGGAATTCCGATATTTATTACTCCACAAAACACAGCAAGACAACTTTACAACGGAATTGTGTTTAGATTTTCTTAGACGTTTGGCAAGGCGACACGACAAAGAAATGATATTATTATCCGCTTATAATGGATTCTATAATCTACATTCTATAATTCTTTAAACAGCACAAAATATTAATACTACCTAGTCTGTACATAATGGAGGTAGCTGTGTTTGTGAAGTCGAACCCAAATCGTTTTAAACTTCTGGCTGATGTAGGCTCACGTAATAGACGCGACAATAGCCAAGTGTGATCCCATCCCGCCAAAACGGCACTAATGCGCAAGAGCGTATACTGCATTGCTCCGGTCATTTATAATAAACTACATAAGCAATGGAAGGAATTGCCGATATCTGTTTAACAGATCCCGAAGCTTTTTAACGCATACAGCATACTACACTGTCAGCGAATTCCTTACTGAGAAATAGTTTTGTATAAGTATCGTGTAGTGTTTTTTGTAAAGAATTTTGTGTATATAAATTGTGTTAGTGATCTATTCAAATTCAAATTCAAATTCATTTATTCATCAAATATATAGCTAACAGTTTACACCAAATCACTTATATCTATGCAAATTATACAAATTTTCATTTAGAAAAAATTAACACTTCTTAGACTAAACAACAATTATTTCTTCATCATTTCTTCATATTTAAATAAATACACACATGATTAGCGATTGTCCTTCGAGAGTCAAAAAATGAATCTGCTTCAGGAATATATTTTAGAAAGTAATTGATTAACTTAATTGCTCTAGCAGTGGGAGTGGTGTTGGTTCGGGGAGCACGCCATGTAGGCGGGTAGCAGAGGAGTCTATGTTGTCGTCTTACAACGCCACGCATATACTGGTCTGGAACATAAAAATTTATTGACTCTCTTAGAACGGGACTATCCATCTTACCTACTAATATTAGACAATAATTAATTATATGTGTGGATTCTCGCCTGAATTTGATTGTGTCTAAACCCACCATTCCTGACACGAACAAAGAAGGATATAGAAAGGGGTAGTATCCATATTGACGTTTGTATAGGTACCTACAGAATTTACGTTGAATTTTTTCTATCATAATAGTGTACAATGCCTCTTGAGGTCTCCAAACGATTGCATTATATTCTAATTTACTACGGACATTGGCATTGTATATTTGTTTTACAACTTGAGTGTTCTTAAACTGAGATAATAATCTAATGATGAAACCAAGACATGTATTAGCGTCTTTGCAAATTTTAAGAATATGCTCGTGAAAATTTAATTTGCTATCCATTATTACTCCCAAATCCCGGATTGAGAAAACACGTTCCATTGACGCGCCAGCAAGATTATAATCATTTCTAGTCGGATTACGGGATCGGGAGAAAGTTATAGTTTTACACTTAGAATTATTAAATGACAATTTATTTTTCACACTCCATTCAACCATTTAAAAGTTGTGATTTAAATCTCTTCAATGTATCCTATAATTGCCTTTATTGTTTTAGCGTCAAACTATAACTTTTGCATGCCTATTCGTAAAATATGACAGAACCTATCCTATCAATTTATCACCGTGTACTGTACCTATATTTGGAAAATAAAAGACTTACTTTCTTACTTACTATATTTTAAACGTTCGCCTACTGCATGTTATTTAACAAAAAACTTCTTTAAAGATAAAGATATTTTATTTTGCAATTACTGGTACAAGTCAAGGTGTTACAAAATATAAATACAGAAACAGCCATATTTTGCCAATTACAAGGCATGCAAAAGTATGGAGTTTAGGTACAATTCAAATACAAATTTACTAATAATTCATAATAACATTCTAATTCATAATTTGTTAATAAAAATAATCAGTCAATAATAAAATTAATATAATAATATTTAATTAAATACAATATATAAAATAGTCAAACAACTTCTTTCTCCAATAAAAAATCTTCAACTCTATAATAAACTTTGTCTACAAAAAAAAATCTAAGCCTTTTTTTGAATAATGTCAAATTATAGTCCTTCCAACAACTTGGTATTTTGTTATATATAACCGGTTCTTTAAACTACAATAAATAATGTCAAATTATAGTCCTTCCAACAACTTGGTATTTTGTTATATATCACCGGTTCTTTAAACTACAATGAATAAAAAATACAGCACAGCCACACTCTAAGCTACATTGATTCGCGTATTTAAGTAGATCGCTGCTGTGTCTTGGATAAAGTAATGAGATTTTATTAATATTATGTTTAATATAAACATTTAGAACTAGGTATTGTGTATTTATTTTATTTCTAGTTTTTGTTATTTTTTATATTTTCGTATGCTGCACTGGTTGACATCATCACGTCAACGCTGGCTGTCGTTGAAAACCAGCGCTGGGGCTCTGTCTCGCATAGGGTCGTAGCATTATGCTGAGCGATTGCCGTTTTGCGTGGATGTGACGCATATATTCCCCCAATTTGTTATTTTTTGTGTTTGTGTGTTTTTCTCTTTGTCATGTTTACCGCAAATAAACGTATTTTTTTTTTTACACTTTGACAATACTTTGTACTGTGTTAGACAATATTTTTGGCGACTGGTAAGCTTGACATGTACACAAGATTGTGATGGCATATTTTTTTTTAAATTTGAGTGGGAATACTTCAAATGACTTCTCCCGCTCTGGGCGGAGCGGAAGGGCGTGTCAGACTCTTACTGACTAAAACCCACCCGTGTTCCTTCAGTTGCCTGTGCGCCAGGGCCACGGTAACTCTTTCGAACAATCCGCGACCCCGGCAGGCATCGGCCCTATCGGACCCCGTCAATTATGCTGACATCTCTTTAAGGTGCGCGTGGAACGCGACGCGCCGTCGACCTGGGCCAGGACGACGAGCTGCCCGTTGCTCGCCGTCCGCAAGCCCGCGCCTACGGTGGCCGGGAGTCGGCAATTGACTCCCGAAAGATTGTGATGGCTATATAATATTAATTTTATTTTAGATTAACCTGGCCAAATCCTGGTGCACAGCAAGGTGGGGTAGCAATGCACTCTCGCGCACAGATCGCCGTAGAAACTTCCTCTTTGAAGACTACTAGTACTGTGACTGCTGGTGACAACAGCTTAGCGGTGAGTTTGGTACAATAATAAAATTCTTAGGGCTGATTTTTAAAAGTCAGATATCTACGTTCTGAAGAATAAATGTGAGAGTTTGAGCAATATTTATTGTGTAGATAAAAGTTATCTGACTGTTGATAAGTATTCTTAGTTTTGTTTAAGCTATTGCATAGCTTTTATCGCGGGCTTTGAGCGCGGCGACCGAATCAAGAAATTCCGTAACGAAAATAAAACCTAACACCCCCCACTCCGCCTACCATGAAGCTCGGCCGAGCGTTCGCTTAACGTGTATGTATATGGCACGACTGTACTTGAATTAATATCAAAGAAAAAAAAATACTGCATAAATAAAAAATTAATAAATAATTATATAATTGCATAAGTTGATAAAAAATGCTATGCAATAGCTTTACCGCGGTAGTCCCCGAGTGCCACACGTGTTTTTTTGGCGAATAACGTACCTATTCTGTTATTTTTTTTGTGTTTCATTGTACATTTGGTGAGTTGCGAATCTGGTTAGTTGAGAATCTGGTAACTTGCTAATACGCGGCAAAATCAGCCCTTAGTTGACATATAGGGCTGATTTTTTTTACTATATCCATTTCCGAGGCGAAATCTTGTATTTTTGACAGCTTTTCGTTCCAAAAAATGTCAGAACTCTATTCTTTTCCACGGATAAACATGTCAACCCATAATACGCTTATCAACGAAGGAACATACTACCGTAAATATAACAGCTGGTTCATTCCGTAAAAATCTCACCGTGAAAACTTAAATATAGTGAGCTTCAAGTGAGCTGTTATTTTCATTCATCATTGACATTTGATTAATTCATTAATGCATTTCATTTTTCAACCCCGACGCAAAAAGAGGGATGTTATAAGTTTGACCGCTATGTGTGTCTGTCTGTCTGCGGCACCGTAGCTCTTTAACGGGTGAACCGATTTGGATGTGGTTTTTTTAATTTGAAAGCAGGTTTTCTAGCGGTGGTTCTTAGACATGTTTTATCAAAATCGGTTCAGCCGTTTCAAGGTCATCAGCTCTTTTTTGTGTCGGGGTATTTTTTTTTTTATTGTCATTTTAGTAAGATGTTATTTTTTAGGTGAAGTAAAATTGGAGTCTGGACTTCAAACTCATTTCACCTAAGTTGTCAAAGTGAGAATTTGTCGCAACGCTGTTTAAATTAATCATCATTTCGAAATTCAAACAGTGTCTTGTTGTGAATCTGCGGTTTTTTACCTTAAAAAACAAACAAAATGAGTTCGTTTTCGAATTGTGTGCGGTCACTTGAGTGAGGCTCGAAGTAAACTTTACAGTACTTATAAATAATTTTATTTCTGTCTACTGTAGCGCTTTACTTTGCGTAAATTATTTCATCACCACTGCTCTCAAAACGGTGAAGGAAAACATCGTGAGGAAACCGGCATGTCCTAGAACCAAAAATTCCAAGACATGTGACATCTACCAACCCGCACTGGGCCCGCGTGTTAGATTACGGCCCACTCCCTCTCATAGAGAGGAGGCCTGTGTCCCAGCAGTAGGAACATTATAGGTCGATTATAGACATGGAGCAGTCCCTATCTGACCTCTACAACCTAGTTACTGGGTAACTATTCAGTATTATAATGACTTGATTTTTACAGAATCTTGATAACAAAAGTGTGTTCTTCGACTGTGAGAGACCGATGACCGGAGCTGAAGTATTGGACAAGCTGTTTACATCGAAAAATAATCATTATGAGTAAGTATGCTTGCGAGATCGTCGCCCAATGATCAGCTTACAATAATGCGTTATACACGTATAGTAGTGTCGTGTAGAGTCACGAGCACTAATATGTCAACACTTGGCAACTTGCAATAGCGATTTTTTCGTAAAATAAGGAATGCAACGTAGAAATGCGACATATTACATAAACCTATAGGTTCGAAACAACTATGTTTGTAACAACATAAAAGTTCATTCAAAAATTAAGGAGAAAATCGCTTTTGAAATTAGCCAAGTGTATACATATTTATGCTCGTGACAGTACAGGACCTACAGTGTGTGATTCGCTACTGTGATTCATTTGATCGTAAATTATAATTGGTGCAGAGGGGGGGGGGGGGAAATGGCGGGAATAACACGAAGGAAACTAAAATAAAAATAAAAAGTAATTGAAAATAATGGAAATCGTTGGAAAATAAGTACCTAGCTAAGTATTCTTTGTTCTTTGTATCAAGTTTGTACCTGGAAAAGTGGAAACCTAAATTATCAAGCCCAAACCAAAGATTGATTTTAGCGAGTGAATTAAGTGAATTGTGTAGTGAAAGTGTTGTGCTAAATAATACCTCCCGCCGCTTGACAGAATTATTAAAAAATAAGACTTGTTATCGAGCAATATATAAATATATTAAAAACACTTTCGAAGGAAATTAAATAAACTAAAGACTTGGCTAAAAGGTCTTAGCAACCAGGCCATAAAAATACTTATAAAAAAATATAATTTTATTTGAACTACCCACTCTTCTATTGCGCAATTACCAACACTTCCCATAGTACGCCCATAGTAGTTAAAATATGGCTGATAATAACGAAAAAGATATACCGTATCCGTCATATATATTTTCAACTTTAGTCAAGTCTCAATTTACTGGAAATTCTTGTCAAAAGTGATTAAGCAATTGCAAGGTCGACTTATATAAGATTTGATAGTAGAATTACTGATTGATCTAAAACTTTTGTCTCTAAATTTCAGCTTCCTAACCTCAATCCAGCCGTCTTTGATAATCCTGAACAGCATCCTCTTGTTCACTTCCCCTCCATCGGGGTCCTGTGGTCTGATCCTGCCGCCGCAGCACCTGATGAAGACGGCAAATGATGTACTACGGCTGATGGTCAAGGTCAACCAGATGAGTACTGATGAGGACACCTCGAAGTTAGATGTTTCTATGGTGGTTAATTATTTAAGGTAATTTTTTTTAAATGTTTCTTTATACGTCTTCGTCCAATTGTAGAAAAAACAAAACTTCAGACTATGTTTGCATTTTATTTTATTTTATTTATTCGGAAAAAATAATTAAAAATAATTAAAAGAAAGAAAGAAAGAACAATATTTTATTTGGGACACGCACAGGAAATACAAAGAGTAAAAATAAAAAAGGAGCATTTTAAACTAACAAAATTAACAATAAAAAAGAAACAAACAACAATAAACCACACCACACACCACCACACCACACACCACCACACAAACCCACCAAAACCAAACCAAACCTACACATTAAGAATTACAAAAAGATAGGATACAGAAATTATACAAATGTAAAATCAAACACGTTCTCCACAGATATTAGACAATTTGGTAAATTTTAAGACTAGCGTTGTAAACAATAAAAAACTGGCCAAGTGGGAATCGGACTCGCGCAAGAAGGGTTCCGTACCATTACCTATAAAAACGGCAAAAAAAGTCATGTCTGTTGTACGGGAGCCCCCTTAAATATTTATTTTATTTTGTTTTTAGTATTTGTTGTTATAGCGGCAACAGAAATACATAATTTGTGAAAATTTCAGCTGTCTAGCTATCGCGGTTCTTGAGATACAGCCTGGTGACAGACAGCGAAGTCTTAGTAATAGGGTCCCGTTTTTACTCTTTGGGTACGGAACCCAAAAAAGAGGAATATTACAGTCTCAGTCTTTCACAGTTCAAGCAGTACGGTTATGGAATGCCTTATCCATGTCGATAAGGCGTGCTCAATCTTTGTCCACTTTTAAAATTCTGGCTAAAACACTTCCTCTCTCCTTAAACATCATCATTACATTTAGTTTCCTTGCTCTTGTTTCATGTTTATTATTGTATAAATTATATGTAGAAAAGTATATGTTTTACGTATGTATGTATGTATTTGTTGTATATGTAAATGGTACACCACCGACTACCTGCAGTATTGTCTCTCCTTCTCCCTTGAATCCATCCAAAGGTTGTCTGTAAAAGATCGCTTTTAGCGATAAGACCGCCCATTGTGTCACCCTGTGTAAATTGTCTACATTTATATCTGTAATTTATATGGTGTACATAATAAAGAGTATTCTATTCTGTTCTATATTAATAGTAACGTTATCAACAAAAAATAAAGTTGTCAATAGTCCCGCATAAGTAGAACAACAGGGTCACATATTTTTATTTTGTATATACGTTGCCCCACACTAGGATTTTCCCCTGTATTGTGGGTGCGTTTACAAACATTCAAACTCATATACACAAACAGCCAGACCCGGAACAACTACTTGTAGGTCATACAAATATTTGTTCGTGCGTTATTTACGTTGTTGAGCAGACAAATTTTTCGAATACATGAAGCAATGGATTAGCAATAATAGGCTTCAAAATTATTCAGATTGTGATAGATAGTGTGTTACGTAATTAGGGTGAAGATCTCGGTACCTACCGTCGTTCACGCGTGAATTTTACGCCTAGGTGTACAATTTTGACACATTTTACCTTACTGCCATGGAGCAGAATCCTCTCTCGTTTAAATCCACTCTGATCTGTACCTAGTCTAACACTTCTTCTACTTTTATTTATTGTTTGATCAGTGACGCGCTATTTTTTCTGTTCAACACAAATCATCTCGGGAACAGTGGGCATAATGAACGATAAAATAAGTGGAATATCGTTTGCTCCGCAATCATACAAAATGGCGGAACGGTCGGTGATCGCATATAGAAGCAACAAGAATAATGTACCCAGAATTTTGTTATATCTTGATTTAAAAAGAGTGTCCTTGGAGTTTATTGCCCGGTCTTCTCCGTAGAGATCTACGTTTTGGAATGGGCAACTAGCTTCAACTTTCTGACTAACTGACCGACTCTTAGACAATTCAAAAGTGCCTGTAAATGGTTTAATTAAAATAAATGCTTTGAGTTTGATCATCGCCGTATAGACGTGTATGAAAATTACATTTTTTTTTTCAGTCTGGAAGATCCAAAGAAAGTATTCTTCGAAATGGAAGCTATAACCAAGGTTGAGACTACGGGAGGCAACGCTAACTTGCAACTGACTGTACACGGACTGCAACCAAGCTCGGACAATGTTACGAGGAAAGAGTGGACGGTAAGTTTATAATTTTTTCTCGTACCGGAAAGCACTATGTAGAATCATAGATTTAGTATACACTGTTACATTTTGATCGTTTTAATCCTTAAAAGGGGTCCTTGTACTTATAAGATATCTCAGAAATAACCACAGTTAACCTTTACAACTTATTTTAATCAAAACTTATTTATTACATTCACAACTTATTTCTTAAAATCAATCACCGCGGTACAATAATACCATGACCGCTCGCTGCCAACTCCCATCGAAAAGTGCCCGAGCTGTGCCAAGTCACGGCGACTGTCGCCACCAGTGTCGCCAGTGCAATAAATTCAATCTCCCGATTTTATTTTAATACGCATTTCCGCTGTCAGTATGGTCAGTACTAAAATTTTAAACCGTAGATCGATATGATTATTAGACTTTAAGCCGTTTAGTTAGAGTAATATTAACAAAACCCGACATACTCAACATTATGAACAAATTTTATTACGGAACAACTATAAAATCGTGAAAAAAAAAAAAACAACTGATTCTTAAATTTATGTTCGGGTAACTCGATGTATGGATCCGCTGATTTTTTTTTATGCACACACGATATTTTTTTACATGTCTCATGCCAGATTTACACTAGGCTAGTTTTTCAAGCTAGTTTTCTCAAGCTAAGATATCAAGATTGAGCTAGTAAGCTAGGAAGCTAGTCATAAAAAAGAATACAGTCGAATTGAGAACCTCCTCCTTTTTTTGAAATCGGTAAAAAAAAACGATTTCTTCAAATTCTAGCCTCGTGTAACATACATTACTTTTCTCATTTTTAAGCTAGTAGGTAAGCCAGTGAAAAAGATAGTATAGAGGAATGAGGAACAGGGTGTAAAGTTCACTCATACCTCCATAGAAAAGGGAGGATCTCCGGACCAGACGGGCTTCGTATCTGGTGGGCAACTGCCCGACGATAGATGTCGGGACGTTGTATATATGCTAGTTGCGCGGTAAACTCTGCTTGCGCGATGCAGGATTTTGAGTGACGTCAGTGTGACGCGTAGCTCGCATGTGGCGTTGTAGAGGCCGCTGCAATAGTAAGCTAGTGAGATAGTTTAATATAATGGGGTTCTATTTTTGAGCGAGTAGCGCATATCATGAATGGTTTTACTATGCTGGCTTTTGTACTAGCCTCATGGGGCCGGCAAAGCTCGTATCTAATCGGATCATTTTAATCTACGGACTATGTCACTGCAATGGCTTATTATTTCCTAGCATCGTGTTGTAGCGGCATCTACAATCGCCACATGCGAGCTACACGTCACAATGACGTCACGCAAAATCCTGCATTGCGCAAGCAGAGTTTACCTCGCAACTAGCGTATATACAACGTCCCGACATCAAACGTCGGGCAGTAGCCCACCAGACACAACACCCGTCTGGTCGGAGGATCCTCCCTTTTCCATAGAGTATGAGTGAGCTTTACACCCTGTTCCTCATACCTCTATAGTGTAAACATCTCTAGCATTTGCTAAGCCAGGATATGACTTGCTTGCTATCCTAGCTTCAAAATCAAAATCAAAATATTTTATTTCACATAAACCTACATGGGCACTTATGAAAAATCAGAAGCTAGGTGCACTGTTCCAATTGGTTTTTTCCTATGGAGAAGAGCCGGCAAGAAACTCCACGGTTACTTTTTTAAAAATAAGGGGCTTCTACAATGTTTCAAATTACAGTGTTGATAGGTATGGGAGGACAGTGTAGGCCTGTTCACAAGTAACAGGTGCTCAAGAAAATAGAAAAAGGTCTACTAATGTACAGTCTAAAAGTTAGGCCTACAACGTTCTCACGTTCATAAAATATAGAAGAATCTATATAAAAGATAAGTAGAAATGACATGATTAACATTAGAACTGTAACAAATCTGAATTAAAATTAAAATACTGTCTAAAAGCTATAAGTAAAGAGTTTTTTATTTTTTTTTTTTTGGTTGGGAAATCATCAAATGACGTCTCCCGCTCTGGGCGGAGCGGAAGGGCGTGTCAGACTCTTACTGACTAAAACCCACCCGTGTTCCTTCAGTTGCCTGTGTGCCAGGGCCACGGTAACTCTTTCGAACAATCCGCAGCCCCGGCAGGATAAGTAAAGAGTTGAAATAAGAATTGGAGGTATATAATGTCAAATAATGAGAAGATTATGTCAAAGAAATAAGTAAAAACCAAAAAAATTGTTACAAAAAAACAACCGACTTCTAAAAAAATCACTAAAAAACGTGAGAAATAACTTTAATTTCAGAAGTGTCTTTGGTTGCGTATTTTCGTTTTTGACCACCGACTTCCGAAATTAAAGTAATTTTTCACGTTTTTTTTGTGTTTTTTTTAAAGTCGGTTGTTTTTTTATAAAAAAGTTTAATTTTTTTATTTTTTGGTTGTGGTACCTACCCCACACACATTCGTATACCACTACTTGATATGTAAATAACCGTGACAGGAAATTATTAAAACATCATTAATAAAAACTTAGTGGAAAACATACGCAGTATTAAAGATAACTCAAAAACTACTGGTCAGAACTTGATCAAATTTAAGTGGGACCACATGTGAAGTACCAGCTTTCCAAATAAAAAATAATCATCCAAATCGGTTCACCCAGAAAAAGTTCTGAGCTAACAACCACATATTTTTTTTTTTTAAATACAGTCGAATTGAGAACCTCCTCCTTTTTTAGAAATCGGTAAAAAAAAAAAAAACGATCTTCAAATTCTAACCTCGTGTAACCCGGGCATTAATAATGTCTTTCAAAAGGTGGTGTAGTGTAACTCGTAAATGCTATGCATCTTGCCGTACGACAAGATATTCAGCCTCAAATACGCAAAAATAAAATGGTTTTCAATAGGAGCACGTGGGGTCCTGTTAGTTTCTGCCGACCCCCTTGGGAACAAGGCGTGAGTGGAGGGTTAAAAGGAAGTTCATGTAACAGTCGTTTATATTATGATGTACACTTTTTACATCGTTTACCTTTTACTTGACGATTTACAAAGTAGCTGTATGCGTGCTAAGGTTTGCAGACGTGACGTGAAATCATCCAACGCGAAAGTAAGTTTATTTGTAACGCTTTCACGTCGAAACGACTGAACGGATTTGGATGAAATTTAGCACGCAGATAGACCATGACCTGGGTAAGGACATAGGCTACTTTTCATCCTGAATCGCAGATGAAATCGTGTGCAACAGCTAGTTTTAAATAAAAACGGAAACTATGCGTGGGAGTCACTTTGAGTTTTCTTTTGTCTAGGATTAGTAGATTCTGCCCTCTAATTTGTGTATCACACTTTCAATCGCTATCCGAAGATTTTTGAAGGAAATTTCTAATCCATTGCTTCATATGTTTGAAAAAATTATCTGCTCAACAACGTAAACAGCGTAGAAAGAAAAATATTTTATTTGGGACACGCACAGGAAATACAAAGAGTAAAAATATAAAAAGAGCATTTAAAACTAACAAAATTAACAATCAAAAATAAAAAAAACAACAATAAACAAGTAAAAAACCTGTGCGAGGCCAAAAAGGCTCCTATCTCAGCATAATGCTGCGGTATTTGAAAAATAAATACCGCAGCGCTGGTATTCTGATAGGGCCCGCTGTGATGCCACGGACACACCTACGGACATCTATATATCCCACTAGGGGATTATTAACGTAAATAAAAATAAAAAATAAAATATTATAAGAAAATAATGTAATAGAAAATTATTTAGAAAACAAAAAGAAATAAATAAAAACCATGATTATGTATGACAGTGAATAAAGATCGACCCAAGCCCGACGCTCCAACATCACGTGAAAGCGTAGTGAATGTAGTTGAATTTTCAAAATGAACGGCAATGCCACTGTCAGTGTGTAACGCAGTTACCCCATTGGTATTATTGGCTCTGATATATGGAGTCAGTCCTTGAAACTATAAACACTAAATACAAAAATCAATAATTGCATTCGATTTGTTTTCAATCTTCGTAAGTATGACCATGTGTCTGCGCATAGACTGCTTTTAAAATGGTTACCCATTCGTCAGCGCAGAGAGTTGAGGGCACTGTCCACGTTGTTTTTTATCCTCGACAAACCCAATTCTTCTTCTTTCCTGACCTCCCAAATTCAATATTTATGCTCTGCCCATAGTAAAAATCTTCGTTCCACCAACAATCGTCTTCTACGATGTCCGTCTCACCGTTCTGACTTCATTCATTCTTCTTTCTTTGTCCAGGCGGTTTTTCTTTGGAATGCGCTCCCTCTGGGCTTCAAGATGGCAACCAGTCTGTTATCTTTTAAAGTGAAGGCACGTGAGCATATCCGTCAGAAGTTGGCCGAAACATCTCAGCGTTGATTTGCTGGATTCGTTTTTCTCCTCTACCGATCGTTATTTCTCCTGACAAAGTTAATTTTGTTTCTAAGTATGTATGTATTAATATTTATTCTTGTATTTTATAGTTATTTCCGAGCTATCTATCCCGTATATTGCACCTGCCATGTTTAGTCTCTGCATCACCCTAAGGTTGACTGGTAGAAAATCCCTCAGGCATAAAGTCCGCCTTTGTACAGTATTTTTTTACTTGTGCATGTAGTTTTAATAAATAAATAAAAATCTATTAATCCTGAATCATGTATCAAATGCCGTTTGAGAATCCAACGTGTGAGATTCGAACACATGATAGTCTGTTCCAAAATAATGTGATAAAAATGTAAACAAATAGATCAGAAAACGTACCTGTGGATGCCAATTTCTAGTGCTATAATACATCTATAAAATTGTTGGGAACCTGCATTAATTACACGAATTAATATCGAGTTGTAATTAGTTTACAATGTGTCTAGCGTTGATCTACTTTCCAGCATAATTATGACGGACGAGCTAATGATAATAAATTATTATCTAGCAGTTTGAGTAATTTATGCGGCCTACCCAAATGTCCTTTCTTTGGTATTGTTTGTCGAAACGTTGAGCTCCTTAAGTTTTGAGTTGAGCTGCACGATTACTGACAAATGCGTGCACTGACTGGACAGGTCCACTCATTCTGTGTGGTTTTTCCTCAAAAGACCATTTCAGACTCAAATCTACATGGTCTTCACATGATCTGACCAAGACTATGTCTGGACTTTAAAAGGACTGTGACCTTTGAGTTTGTTTCGGCCTTTCTTTTCAGAGTAGTCAGATAGGAAACGCCGACCTCATCTAGTTTTAAAATATGATTGACGTGTAAAAGTGTTTGTACAAACCTACTTACAGAAATAAAATCATTTATCATTTATTAATCCAGAGGAATGGCCCATAACATGTGCGATAAATAGAGATCGGATATTCGGATGCATATTCACCTAAAATTGAGGTGTTGGCTAATATGGAATGCGCTTTTGTATCGAAAAAAACCTGCTGCCGTCAGATTTCAGTGACCAAACCGTACCAAATCATAGCGATCGAAAGGTAGTAATTAAAGTTGTTGTAGCCGAGGTAATATTTACTCCCAATCAGGATATAGTACTTTATATAATAAAAATAATTTATTTATTTTATGTTTTTTTGTTTTTTTTTAAATTCAAACCATTCGTTTTAAATAAATATGCATCTTACTTTTTTACAAAAAATATATTTTAAGAAGCCGCTTCAATACTTTCATAGCAATAAATTAACTTAAGTAAATATGCATTCGAATATCCGATCTCTGATGATAAATCATTTTGCACGTGTCCTGCTGTAGGACAAAACATTCTTCTTATAAAAAGGATTAGATGCGAAGCGTGTGATCAATGCTCATGCCTTCTGTGTATGAGAAGAGGCCTTTGCTCTGCAGTGGGACAGTACACGGCTGGTATTAAAAAAAAACTTTAACTTAAGAATCAGACCCTAAACACAAGTACAGTACAACTATTTTCTTAATGCCCCTCGGCAATCATCGCATTTCCGAATACAAACAAATGCTAATTTTATTAGATTTATCGTGTATAATAATTTGAATTCAGAACTAAGTACGTTATTGTTGTTTTGTTTTGAAGTAACAACAATAAAGTACTTAGTTCTGAATTCAAATTATTATACACGATAATTGTAATAATTGATGGACATGGAAATTAGAAATCGTTTGTATTCGGAAATGCGATGATTCCCGAGGGATATTATGAAAATAGTTGTACTGCACCTAAGTACATATCTTATTCAAAAAATAAGAAAATATTTTTAAATTTGGTCACCTCTACCCAGATCTGCCTCCGAGAACAAGACATCACCCACGCAGCCTCAGACCAGGACATTTCCATCCACCCAGCGTCATATGAAGGTCACCTAACCCTGACCTACTCCGGGAACAAGACTGACTGCTTCGAGTCAGGACCTGCTTCCGAATTGACGTTGAAATATAAAGGAGTGCCGCAGAATCTGTATGGCAAGCTCGAGAGATATTTTGAGGTGAAGATTTTTGGTAGCAATGTGAGTATTCTGATTCTTTACTTGGTTCAACACAAACTCAAAGCATTTATTTCAAATAAACCAATTACAGGCACTTTTGAATTATCAAGGGGTCGGTCAATCAGAAAGATACAGCTAGTTGCCCATTCCAAAGCGTAGTAGGTGCCTATGGAGAAGAACGGGCAAGAAACTCCATGGACACTCTTTTAAATCAAAATATGGTTACATCATTCATGTTGAAATTATGCATGTGAGAACGATGCAGAACGTTAAAAGCGTCCGTAATAAAAAGACAAAAACAATTGAAATATTAAATTTAATTAAAATAAGCCATGGCAGCTAAGAGATGACCAGTCCCTACTGACGCCGCTCGTTCACGAACATGACACACGTTAAGTTAGTCGGAGCGACTGTCACCAATAGTTTTAATATTACAACTCTTTGTAGGAAATCTTGACAGCCTAGGAAAGTATTCCAGTACCATTCCTATTTCTATACCGAACAGCATTTACATACCGTCAAACGGGGTGAATTGTGATGCAGGGTGAATCGAGACGAAACTTTAATTTAACATTGAAATAATATAGTTTGTTGCCAAAAAGGACTCTTAATGTGTTTACTGTAATATAATTAACGATTAAGTGCCCTTGTTGGCAACAAACGATATTATTTCAATGTTAAAATCCATTTTAAAGTTTCGTCCCGATTCACCCCTGCATCCCTTTTCACCCCGTTTGACGGAACCTAATATATTCCGGGTTCACAGGTGCCGTGGAAAGGCATTCATAGAATGGTCAAGACTTAAACTCCCTTATTAATAAATGCGGAGTAAAGTTACGATACAACCCGTTTCAGATTAACCATCAATTTCTTGAGGTTTAAGTTAGGCATAACTTTACTCGTTAAACAAGAGTCGGTAAGTCCAATACACATGATCGGCCTATAATGTTCCCATTGCTGGGACACAGGCCTCCTCTCTATGAGAGGGAGTGGGCCATAATTCACAACGCGGGCCCAGTGCGGGTTGGTGGATATCACATGTCTTCGAATTTTTGGTTCTAAGACATGCCGGTTTCTCACGATGTTTTCCTTTACCGTTTTGAGAGCAGTGGTGATTAAATTGAATACACAAATTGCCTGATTGGGTTCAAACTCACCACGAATTCGCGGCCGACATCCTTTTACAAAAAGCCTGTTTGTTGGCCTATAGGTATCTTAAGAAGAACCAGCAAGAAATTCCGTTTTCTAGGTGTGACAATATAAAGGCTATAGTCCAGAACATTCAATAGTAGTTAGAAGAAGAGGATAAGTGAGATGACGGTAGTCTTATTGTGGAGCTTATGGTTTAATTATTTTCTCAAACATGCTTGGAAATTCGAGCATTATTTTGACAACCATCTTCGAGATAAATCGAAAATACTGTGCTGGTCAAATATTTGCGAGCAGCGGCCGGCAATGTTAGTATGAAAATCCATATCTGTCGTGTTGAGCGGCCGAATAAATTACTATGAAAACTCATATCTGTCCTGTAATTTAATAATGGAACGAAATTTTTACTTCGACCCATAGCAACCAAGGAGGTAACTTATCAAAGATTTCATTTAAATATCGAACAGGCTCAGAAAATAGAGCTGTTTATAGTCAAAAGAAACAAATGAACATATTGGCGCGAGAAAAGTTATCGTTGTTCGTCATCGATTCTGAAAATAATTAATTTACTTAGTTTGAATTTCCGTGTATTATTTCAGAAAAGTACTATACAAAGCTTTGGCCACAACCAGGCATTGATGGACTCACGTATGTGTACCTCGGCTCACATTTTCAAGTTCGTCCATCAATGCCTCTGCTGTGGCCGCTGCAGTAATGTACTATTTATTGCAGCTATCAGAAATGGGAATCTTAGAATCAGACATAGTGACACAGACGGCACTCGGACAACTGGTGAGGAGTTATAGTAAGGAACCACTAAATATGACTGCAGTTATTAAGGTAAGCAGCTAGAAGATGTTACGGCGTTAGTTTTTTAAAACGAATTCTCTGTAATTAGTTAATAGCAATACGAGTGTGGAGCAAGTGAGTTCGTATATTTGGGGAGTCTGTTTACAAGGGATGGATAGATTCATGGAGATGTGGAAAGAAGAGTAAATGCGGGAAATAAAGTAAATGGTGCAACACATGCAATTGTGATCAACTAGTTGGTTTCCAAAAAAGCACGACTGGCTGTTCACAATGGTGTGCTGGTGCCTACGCTTACGTATGGAAGTGAGTGTTGGGTGTGCCAAAAGAAGCATGAAAGTAGAATAAATGCTGTGGAAATGCTTTCCTTGCGAAGCATGTGTGGTGTTACTATTAATGATAGACTGAAGAATGATGTGATAAGGCAACGGTGCGATTTAAAAGAAGATGTAGTGACAAAAATTGAAAGAATATGCTTAGATGGTTTGGTCATGTTGAGAGGATGAATGAAGGGCGATTAACAAAAGGTACAACACCGGGAGGGGACGTCCTAGGAAGACATATAGGGACCTTATTGGTGATGTTCTTCAGAAAGGTAAGAAGCGTAGTACTCGTAACTGGCGTGCGTGTATGACCAGATGTATGAACGTAAACGACGGAAAAGGGGTATGGAAGGATCGTAGCAGGTGGTGTTCTGTATTTTCTGCCTACCACCATGGGAAGAAGGCGTGTGTTTATGTATGTATGTATGTGTATGTGTAGTTAATTGATTTCCTGGCGACTTCAATTAAGTTATAAGTATGAACCAAAAACCGTTACTCCGATGACTGTTGGCGTAGACGTGTTCTTGAGTGGAGACCGCAAATCAGCGCAAACGTTATAAGGTAGGACGCCCGCAAATAAGCAACCAGACCCGGAGCACAGCAGACCTGAATTGTAGCCATTTTACTCAATTTCCCTTATATGTAAATAGGTACCTGCTATTTTATCCAAAAGTCCTAGACCGATTCTAATTTATTTTCAACAGCACGGCACGCTTCGGCGGCCGTTGCAATAGACGTTATTGTCAACACTTTCCATTCAAACCGCAAGCGTGTCAGCGAGCGTCACCGTTTACTCATAAAAATTGACGGTTCGTGACAATTCTGACAAAGCCTGTGACAGCCGAAAGTTGTGCCTGGCGCTAGTGACGCGGAATTAATATGTCGTCGGCGGCGCGGCGATTCCGTGCCTTGTAATTTCCAGACTCTTACAAAATTATTGTTTTTTTAAACACGTCCTTGAAAGGCCAAGTTACAAAGAAGTTTTTATGAAAGCATTTTGTTATTTTTTTGTGTCCAAATAATCTTTATTCTTTCTTTATTTTATTTTTTTATTTTTCAAGGAGAGGAACGGCCTAGCCTCCGTGAGTGTCAACAAGGGAGTCGACATGCAGTTTAAGTCAGATAACTTTGCATGGTTATTGGATAGCTGGACAGATATGCAGATTATGAAGACATTAGGCCTATACCGTACGTAGTTTGTTTTTAAGTTAGTTTAGCAATAGGTCGACTTGACGCTGCGTCCTAAACGAAAGCGTTGGTCGCGCGAATACGCGATCGTTTACTTGAATAATGACGTACATATGCGACTTGATTGATCGCGCGATTGTCAAACTACTAATCCTACTAATATTATTAATGTGAAAGTTTGTGAGGATGAATGGATTCACCTCCGACCCTTGCTCAACGAAGTGCCAGCCCGCGCCGTAGCTGAGGCTGTAGCTTTAAATTCCCCGTATAATAATAATTCTTTAAATAATTCGATCCAGCCTGCCCCACCTTGCTATCCTCCCCCCAGTGACGCTCTAAGCCGACGTCCGTACCCCACAGGGGGTGCCCTTAGCGTGTAGTCGCCTAGTTTGTAAGTTTTTTAAGCCCTGGCAGGGGGCCTTAATTTATTAAGGCTACCACAGGCATGTCTGGTTAAGCAGCCAACAACCTCCTTTTTTATCGTGTGGAAATCCTCATGGATGTCCTCCACCCTGGAGTGGGTAGAGGGGTCTGTCAGACTCTTACTGACTAAAACCACACGGTGTTCTGCTGCTACCTTTAGCTGGGTGCTGGAGTGCTTGCGCATTTCGTCAAGCTCTCCCGACCAGGTGTTAGCCCGCATCAATTCATGCGGACCCCGTTACCCTCTCCTAGGTTGATCAGCGAGAAGCCAATCACAAAATAAAAACTTTTTTTACAAAAAAACAACCAAGTTCCAAAAAAAAAAAACACAAAAAACGTAAAGATGTTTTTATTGTTCTCTTTTTAGTTGTGGTATCTACCCCACATACATTCGTATACCCCTACGTGTAAATAACCGTGACAAGAAATTATTAATACATCATCAATATAAACTAAGTGGAAAAAATACGCATTATTAGGGATAAGTCAAAAACTGCTGGTCAGTACTTGATCAAATTTAAATGGGACCATATGTGAAGCACCAGCTTTCAAATAAAAAAAAGAATCATCTAAATCGGTTCACACAGAAAAAAGTTATGAGCTAAACAGTCGAATTGAGAGCCACCTCCTTTTTTTGAAGTCGGTTAAAAAGGGGTGTGCTGCGCCGCAACGCAACGCATTTAAAAAAATCCTCCGCTATCACTTTATTACATTTTCTAAGAACCAACGCACATCCACAGTCGGGCCGCACCTCACTTTTTTAAATAAAAACACTTTGCGCTGCGGCCCTTTGCAGCTGTAATGCGCGCTTAGCTTTAAACACTTTATTTCCTTGTAGGTGAGTGCCGCGTACAAGAGAATTTAGTACAGATGCTGCATGGAGGCGCAGAGTATATTATGACATCAGACTGTGTCGAGAATGTGGTTCTGGCTGATTGCACTGAAGAGCCGAAGTATGTATATTTTTTTTTTAATTTTTTTTTTTCTTTTTTTAATTAGTTTTTGTAGTATGTATCAGCCTGTAATAGTACTATCGTAAGGCAAAGGCCTCATGCATGGTCGAAAAAACAAGGTCTGGCATTCCGAGAGTGACACATGCTTACGTCACTATCCAGTTGCCACTTTATTGCAACAAAACAAGAAGTATGGAAACATTTTCAGTCACTATTCTGTTAAAACATAAAGCATTTAAATTGTCATTTCGTTTTTCTAATCAAACGAATCACTCAGTCAGACTAAATATAGAAATAAGAAATAAAATAAATACACTATACCTAATTCTAAATGTTTATATATAAACACCAGATTCACCAGATTTTTCTTCCAGATTTGCAGTTATTAAGGTAAAAGACGGTGTGAAAGTCTACACCGGAGGTTTCTACGTCCTGGTGAAGTCACAAGACGACCAGAAGCCGGTGGTAGATACCAGTCACGCTGGTAATAACTTCTGGTAAGTATTCAGCATAATAATAGGAAGTTCTCGAGATACTTAGGTTACAAATTCAAAGTCCCTTATCAGAGTTACAATGAACGATGCGCTCGATTCCATTTACTTCCACCTGTAGCTCGGAGAAATATATCTGACATACGGTTCCTAGTGAAAATAGCACAATCAAGGATTGAGAGTCCTGAACTTCTTTCAAAAGCTGTCTCTGAATGTTCCACCTCGACATTTTCGTTTGAGAAATATTCTTCGTGCTCCTTACGCTCGCACAGTTTATCGATTCGCTCAGTCAAAGCATTTAACCAAATTGTTAAGATTGAATACCCCTCAATCGATTTGTTTGCAAGCAGCTTAGCGTCTATTTCTACTGTTTTATCCAAAAACTATATTGTTTCTGTTGCATCCTAATGGTAGTTGCTCATGCATTTTTGCCTATACAGGTACTTAATTTAATGTTTTACTTAGGGTTATGCTTAGTGAATATTATTATATTTGTAAACTTGTACAACAATACTCTATTGCTAACTGAGAAGGCTTGTAAATTGCTTGTAACGAAACACCTAATTATTACTTCTGTAACGATAGCTGTAAGCCACCCAACACACAATAAAATAAAATAATAATTAGGTAAGTTGGACATTCCGTGGCAAGTGACGTCGTGTCGACAGCAATGTTCCAATATGATTACTGCATCGTGCAGTACTACACTGATTTTTAAGTAAGGTTTCAAGAAATCATAAGATATTGATAAAAAACTGCATCAGTCTCTCTTTATAATCGGTCAGACTGATTCTGAAGAAATTATAAATAAACTATAAATAAAAATCCTTGGCAGCTAGATGGACCAACCATCTTAAAAAGATAACCGGACCCGGATTTAGTGGCGCAAATTGGGAAAGTCCTATGTTGTCTAGCAGTGGTCTGCGAGTCTTTTGAGTTCACTGATAGAATTAATAATTGGCCAACAGATAAATATTGTTGCTTGCGAAGAAAGTAATGAGATTTGCGTCTGTGAACACCTCCTAAATAAGGAAATACGAATGTAATTATCAAAAGATAATTAAGGAATTGTTTTCTTAATTTCTTACCTTTTTATTCAAATTCAAATTCTTTATTGCGAACTAAGTGTACAGAATTTTGAAGATGTTAACAATAGGTAGGTTCTTAGAATTTAGATGCCTGTCAAGGCTCCGTGCACGAAAAAAGCCCATTTTTGTAAATTTCTTGTCTAATTGTTAGACAGCTGGAAATAATTGAGACATTAAGTCTGTATGATTATAAAAATACCGTTTTCATTGCGCTAAACCATTCGTGTCAGTGACAGCATCAGTTAATAGTTTCATCACGTTCGCGTTCTCGAAAATATAGTTTATTTCGCCATTGATTTACTTAATGAAGAAATTGTATTATCATAAGATAAAATTTTGATTTTATCTCAAAGATAGCTGAAGACTAATGTGTGATTTTTAAATGTCTTAAAATGGTTAGCTACGTAATAGGAAAAAATACATTACTGACACGGTTTTTTAAAAAGAAATTGGCTTTTTCAACATAATTGTTCTGCTATATTTAGTATGAAAATTGAAAAATGTGGTCGAGCCACATGCAAGTAGGTATAATAATGTTGATGATATTTTTTAAAGTTCAAAATCAAAAGAAGTTTCTTGTAAAAAAGATGATCATACTCGCGTAATTTTTCGGAAAACTTGCTGCGAATTTTAGTGATTTTCCATGATTACTTAACTTATTTAAAAAATCCCTTTCAGCTACATGCAAAACAAAGAACTCGACTTTATAAATCACAAATAATTTTGTTTAAATTCTTTTTCCCTTTCTTACAAACAATGAACAAAATTGATCAAAATCAGTCGATTTCGTGTACGGCCCCTTAAGGCATTGCAGATAAAATACATACTCAATATTACAGATAAACAGTTTACATTATATTATATTAATTATCATTATTCATACATTTTATATGATATCATACTATTCTTATAATTTATATCACATTATATTAAGTATCACAATAATTTTATTATTAAATAATTATTTTTCTTCAAGGAATTCTTTTAAAGAGTAATATGCGTT
Organism: Dryobotodes eremita; assembly: GCA_917490735.1. Taxonomy (NCBI): domain Eukaryota; kingdom Metazoa; phylum Arthropoda; class Insecta; order Lepidoptera; family Noctuidae; genus Dryobotodes; species Dryobotodes eremita. Next base: position 9,677,322 of record OU823269.1, on the reverse strand, counting down.
TTTAATCAGGAAGACTTTTAGCTTCCTTTTAAAAATACCAATTAAAATTAGGTTCTTAATGTCTATGGATAACTTATTATATATTTTTTACCTTTCAGGATCACCCACATCCGGAATACCGTGAAAATCGTGTCCCGTTTCACGGATCTCCAAGTTTATTATAATAAAGACGAATTAGTTACACTAGTACCCCACGTCTATTTAGATACAGTTTGTGGCATGTGTACTAACAAACATATTTATAATGAGTGCTAGGTTTTTATTGTGAAGTAATTATTCCCGGTTCTTATATTGGATGTAACGGATCGAATAAGATACTAATAGCAAGTGTACTATGAAAAAATAATTTAGGCAATGTTACATGTAAACTTTTCAATGTTGGTAAAGTTAATACAGATTCTGTAAGCTTGATCAAGTCTCTAATCGGTACGTACGCTGTTATCAATTGTGATTATATTGACTAAAATAATAGTAAACAGTTAGTAAGTAGACATTATATTTTTATTATCATAATAATTTATTTGTCAGAATATGGCAAGTAAATGATTATGATTAGGAAAAACTCCCGGAAATTACAAATAATATTTAATCGGAAATTACAAATAAGATTAATGTAATAAATAAATGCTTTAAGCTAATAGCTCTTTTGTACTAAATGTTTTTTATTAAAAAGGGACTTCTTTCTAATTAAGAAACCTTATTCGATTTAACAATAATTTGTTCGATTTTATTGATAGCATTATTTTACATTTTTCGGTATTATTTACTGCTCGCTGTTATATGTAAGATTATAATTAGATTATATTTATAGTAGGTACTTTTGTTTTGTTTCAAAATAAAATTTTAATAAATTATGCGTTTCATGATGACGCTACTTGCATCCGACAATACTTTTTTCACAGAATATGCTGCAGTGAAATGCAGTTACATTTTGTAATAATAATTCATAATGTGTGTAATATAGAATTATAATGTCATTTTAACAATAACTTAATAAGTAAATTATATTTTTCAATATTATTGATTTTTCTTTATTTTATGAGTCCAAGAGTACTGGTTTCTGCATCAAGGCTTTGATTCAGGTGACTATCGACATATACAACAAAGTTTAAAAAAGGTATTAAAAAAATACTACTAAAAATAACCTACCACCTTAATAAAACATCAACGCAACAAAGCAATTGGGTCGGAAATTCAACCTGAATAAACAAAGCTAATTATTATTATAACAACCCTTTCACAGATTTTTTAATAGAGCGAGAGATTTTCTAACTCTTTGATCAGAAGCGTGTGCACTCAACGACATGCAAGCGTCGACTGGCTAACATCGTACCGTAATTTTAAATAAAGAACGTGCAAGCCTGACTAATGATTGGTCAGCCGGGCGACCATAGACTAATCGGCTTATACTTTCAATCAGGCATAGACAAGGGGACTCTTTGATCGTCTTTACGGTTGAATAAGTTTTTAATTTTACAAAGGAGTTTGTGGTTACTGTTCATAGGTAAATACTTCGTTAGCTTAGTAAAGAGAAAACAGGTTGATGAACTAAAATGATACTTAGTTTCAGCTTACTTCGGTGAAACGAATTACATACAGTTCATGTCTGGGTTCAGCGCTTAAGAGAGTGCATTCACGAACTTAACAACGTCGCCAATAGCTGTAATATATTTCAATCAGTAATTTAATGCGCTATAGAGCTATATTTCATCATTTATGGTGTGAAAGTTTTTGAAGTGTGAAAGAATTTATTGATAAAAAAACATTTTTACAAAAAAACAACCGACTTCCAAAAAAAAAAACTAAAAACGTGAAAAATAACTCTAATTTTAGAAGTCGGTGTGTTTGGTTGTGTATTTTCGTTTTTGGCCACCGACTTCTGAAATTAAAGTTATTTTGCACGTTTTTAGCTTTTTTTGGGAAGTCGGTTGTTTTTTTGTAAAAATGTTTTTATTTTACACTTTTTAGTTGTGGTACCTGCCCCACACACATTCGTAAACCACTACTTGATATGTAAATAACCGTGACAGGAAATTATTAAAACAACATCAATATAAACTAAGTGGCAAAAATACACAGTAGTAAGGATAACTCAAAAAGTACTAGTCAGAACTTGATGAAATTTAAACAGAACCACATGTAAAGCACTAGCTTTCAAATAAAAAAAGAATCATCCAAATCGGTTCACTCAAAAAAAAGTTCTGAGCGAAAACACTTTAAAAAAAGAATCTGTCGAATTGAGAACCTCCTCCTTTTTTTGAAGTCGATTAAAAAGTAACGGATAAATATGGTTACAGTTTTCATTAGAGTATATTACTTTTTAATTTTATTATTGATAAGATTTTGCCAGACACTTCATATATCATGAATAATAATATTAACAAATTAATGTTTCGTTTTTAATTTTTACATTAAACATGTTTAAATATTTGTATGCCAATCCCTGTCGAATCACGTCATATCATAATTCAATTTAAAATACCTAAATGAACCATGTTTTAAAGCAAATAAATATATTCTATTCTATTTTCATATAGAAGGAAGAAGGCGTGAGTTTATGTATGTATGTATTTTCATACATACATTCATAAACTCGCGCCTTCTTCTCATGGGGGTAGGCAGAAACTACAGAACGCCACCTCCTACGACCTTTACAAACTCCTTTTGCCTCGTTTACGTTCATAGATCTGGTCATACACGCACGCCAGTTGCGAGTACTACGCTCCTGACCTTTTTGAAGAACATCACCAATAAGGTCACTATATGTCCTCCTAGGGCGTCCCTTCCCGGCGTTTCCACTCACATCTGCCTTGTAAATACCTTTTGTTAGTCGCCCTTCATTCATCCTCTCAACATGACCAAACCATCTAAGCATACTCTTTTCAATTTCTTTTCTTCTTTTTTTTTGTTTTTCATTCTTTATTTCAATTTTTTTTTCTTTTATTCTAATTTCATTTAGTAATACTGATAAATACGTGCACGTTGTCAACTTTCAGAAAGCACAAATTCTTTAAGAAGTAGCCTGAAATTTTAGGCAGCCCTTTCGATGAGGCAAGTTTGTCGGGACTACAAAACTTATGCTATACGTGTCCTAAAATTATTTTTATTTGTTACGAAAAAATGCCGTAGATACACGTGGCAATAATGCTGCCAGTCAAAAGTAAATAAATTTAAATAATAACATTACACATTAGACGAATATTTAACGGATAGATTCAATAATAAATAGATATACAACGAATAAAACAGGCTCATTTATCCATAGCGATTTTTTGCAATCGATGTCTTCTAAGTTCGTCAGCCGCAACCACATCAGTCTTGTCTAGGCAGGGCTGCTCCATCGTCGAAGCCGAATAACTTAGCTATTGGTTTAAATTTATGCCTTGTGCCGCGAATGCACATGCTAGTGGCACGGATTATTGAGATAATGATTCTTGGTCTTAGCCAACCCATCACTACGCTAAAGGAGCTATTCCAGCGGTCAGCGATTGCAGCTCCAAGATGTTTTACGAAGGTAGACATTTGTGGAGCGAAGACTCCGTCAACGGATACAACTAGAGGGCTGAATGTCGCATGTCGCATTTCATAAGCGTTTGAATATTTCCTTGTTTTTCTTCTTTGGCAGATTTTAGTACAGAGGCGACAGGGCGAGAAATATAAGAAGGAGCGTAAGTGACTACGACACGGATATCAAATAACGCCTCCCTCTGAGTATCCCCAGCAAGAAAGGTCTCCACGTAACCCACAGTCTCCTTCGGAGATGATGGATTCTTTGGGTACATTTCCACGTGCATTTTGACATAAGTCACAGAACAGATCTCTAATAGTTATGACGACATGTTATGCTGTCAGTCTTCTGGGTACAAGGAGTGGCGATCACAGTGTTCCGTCACCATAACGTTTTTCTAATGCTAAAGATCAATTTCTAAACGAATCGATGTTTTAATTTCTCACAAGATGGCGCCCATTTTTTGCTGTCATTGCACTCGTGTACTTGTTATTTTTTGAGCGAAGGCACATGTATTTTTTTTTTGTGCATATGCTACACACAATAATGTACTAAAGTTAATTAATAACATAACATCACGCCTGTAAACCCCGCACGGCTTGCAGAGGTGTACCTATGGTTCACCCACATTTCTAGTTAGTCTAGTAGTCGCAGGTCCTACCGTTGAGCATGAGGATCTGGGTACGATCCTGGGCAAAGTATTATTGTTTTTTTCCATCACACATTTTTCAAAAGCATCCCGGAGTCGATATTGGTGCTTGGTTGATGGCAATGAGCCGTGGTGGCCCAGTGGTAACGGCCACGACTTACGAGTTGGAGGTCGTAGGTTCGAACCTTGACAGGCGTTTTACTTTGTGTAAATTATTTCATCACCACTGCTCTCAAAACGGTGAAGGAAAACATCGTGAGGAAACCAGCATGTCCTAGAACCAAAAATTCGAAGACATGTGACATCTACCAACCCGCACTGGGCCCGCGTGGTGGATTATGGCCTCTCACAGAGGGGAGGCCTGTCTCCCAGCAGTGGGAACATTATAGGCTGGTTATGTTTATGGTTTGTTGGCAATAGACTTGACCCTTATTACGTGGGCTATAATTTAACTGCCAAATTCGTGTGTTACTATGCACGTCTGCCCTAACCTTAGACGAATACAGGCTTTTTTTTTTTTGTACTATTATTTTAACGTCACCCACACTTCACATAATTTCCGTTACCATGAATAGTATAAAACAACAAAAGTATTGCATCATTTGCCGTCATTCAAACAAGTTGTAAGTGAATTTACTGTGACGGATGGAAATTACACACTACTTTCGTCGCGAGGTTTTTTGATCGAATAGTTTTCAGCATGTATTCCTATTTGTATTTTCCGTTTATTAATCTTCTTACATATTAAATATATTTTTAAATATTTATACAAAAACATTTAAAAATTAAAAAAAACGCAGTGGCCCATCGGCATCAGGAACAGGGTCCAAGCTGCCAGTGGTCAGGGCTCTACAGAGAGGAACCTCCTCACTATGTGTGCCGTGTCCAGGGGTACTGCTTTCTGATTCAAGTCCTTGACCCAGCCGCGCAATGAGAGCCTCCTGAGGTGTTGATCGAAGTTCGCCGCTATTAGGCCATTTACTGTAACGATTATCGGTACAATGATTGCGTCACGCTACGTCCCACATGTCGACAACCTCGTGTGCTAAGTCAAATATAACTAAAATATTATGAACGTAAAGCCTTAAAGTGAATGAAAGTTTTTTAAAGTAGTTCGTAGCGAAATGCTACTGCGTAGCGTCTACAGCGTAGCGTCTACCGCGTAGGCTCGGCTACGAGTTACATCGCTACAGATTTTCTCCGGATTTTTTTAGGTTTTTTTGTACTTAGTAACTTAACTTGGTACTTCTAACACAAAGTTCTAACATTTATTGCAGCACAAAAAAAAAATTGTATGTAGTGTGTGTGTAAATAGTGTGTATGTGTAGTGTGTTGTGTGTATGTATGTATGTATGTATGTAAAATGGACTCACGTAGATTTAAGTTAGTTAAGTAAAACATAGCATTAATGTGTCCGACGTAGAAGCACAATAATTTTAAACAAAATAAAAAAAACGTTTTTTAGTGATTTTTTTGGAAGTCGGTTGTTTTTTTGTAAAACAGTTTTTATTTTTCACTTTTTAGTTGTGGTACCTACCCCACACACATTCGTATACCACTACTTGATATGTAAATAACCGTGACAGGAAATTATTAAAACATCATCAATAAAAACTAAGTGGAAAAAATACGCAGTATTAAAGATAACTCAAAAACTACTGATCAGAACTTGATTAAATTTAAGTGGGACCACATGTGAAGTACCAGCTTTCCAAATAAAAACAAATCGTCCAAATCGGTTCAACTAGAAAAAAGTTCTGAGCAAACACACATAAAAAAAAAAACACGTGTGGCACTCGGGGACTGCCGCGATAAAGCTATTGCATAGCATTTTTTATCAACTTATGCAATTACGAGTATAATTATTGATTTATTTTTTATTTATGCAGTATTTTTTTTTTCTTTGATATTAATTCAAGTACAGTCGTACCATATACATACACGTTAAGCACGTTAAATGGTAGGCGGAGTGGGGGGTGTTAGGTTTTATTTTCGTTACGGAATTTCTTAATTAGGTCGCCGCGCTCAAAGCCCGCGATAAAAGTTATGCAATAGCTTAAAAACGTAAACAAATAAAGCGGTAAACAAAGGCGCGGACGACCATGTCCGCGGTAGTAGATAATAATAATATATAAAAAACTAAAAAACATTTATTGCGTTGCTAAGCCACTATTAACACACTATATGAATTGTGGCAGTAAATGCAAGCAAAAGAAGTAAAATTATTATAAATCATTCCCTTTTAAAATCAAACTTTTAAATTATTTCGGTTTGATTACATGATGCATTCACTTAGGTTCACATTTCAAGAATTTCAGGGAAATATATTGATATTGTGAATTATTTAACATTTATTTATTTTATCATCACTTACAACTATTATTACAGGTACAACCCAATGCAATAGTGAAGCAAACTTAATAATAATAACAATTTTTTTTAAACTTATTACAAACAATGTTATCCTTGTGAATTCACTCCGTGTACAAGTAAAAATGTCTATCTCCTCTGCTACAAGGTTAGTGGTGCGAAGCGGCCGCGTCAGGGGCGCCTCATTTAACAGATTAGTGCGACCACAAGGTACAGCCAGCAGCCGAGGCCGCCGTCGTCACCACACATATCTGTCAGTCACACTCAAACACACCAACTCTAATATGTTGGCGTTATGTATCTTGCCTCTAATTAATTTAAATAAATATGAGACATGTGCGAACTCACGACTAACTCTCAGCTCATTGTAACCAACCATGCCTAATATAAACAAGGTTGGATACATAAGCGGGTAAAAAGGATATACTCCATAGATCCTGAAATATAAAAATCAAACAAATTTATTTTGTATTCGCTCCAACATGAGACTATATTTAGTCTCATGTGGGGTCCAGATGACTGCGTTGCACTCTAATTGGCTTCTCACCAATGTGTTGTAAAAGCAATAATCGCCGTAATATTTGTGAAACCACGAACAGTACGCATAAAAAATCTCCAAATTTCTGTAGGCTTTCTTACAGCACTTGACTATATGGTCACGATACGCTAGTCCCGCGTTAAGACTAACTCCTAAGTCCCTAATCTCTGTAACCCTGATCAAAATCTACGCGGTAAAAATATACTGAACAGCAATTTTCTTTTTAATAATTGTCTAAAAATTTTAGCGCAAGGGGTTTCAGAATAATGTACTGAATCCAAGATAACAGGTTGGGCGTCGATGTCCCCGCATACATACTATACTTGAATAGGTCACGTCCACCTAAGACATGTAGGGTCGTGGAATTGTGCCAGTCATTCAATTAAAAATTAGGAAGGTCTTATTGCATTGTACCTTTTGTGCGACTGCAGGATACAGGTCTTTCATTAAGGGGACTACAGGACCTAAACGCAAGTTTTATAATGTCTAAAAGCATATGATCCACTGCAGTAAACAAAATCAGAAAAATATATGATATTCTTCAGGGTGTATGTTAGTTAGATAGTTTGTTGAAAACATAATACAACCAATTTGATACGATAGAAAAAAATCACAAAGATACCACTAAAAATTTATTTTAACAATTAAAAACCATACTAATATACATGCAATCTGTCTGATTTTTGGCAGATTATTCTAAAAGCAACATATTAACGTAATAGTGTTTTAATTTTTTGGTCTAATCAATATATTCTTTGTAAATTGATAATTGCTTCATATTTTGCAATAAATTACCAGCGTTGTGTCAACGCGCTTCTCTTTCTTTTCTATGCAGTCCGACAGTGACCGCGCTTTAGCTGTTGTCAGCCTCTTAAGTAGAGAATGTACGAACATTGATCGCCAAGATAGTTCATTCAACTAGAATCAATTATTATTTTTTTGTAAATTTTGACGTTCAAAAGTGCCTTTTATGTGCCTATTTGAAATACATGATTCGACTTTGACATTAAGTATTGATTTCAGTAAAGTTATTTTACACAAAAACTCGACAGTAATTTTAAGATAAGATAAGATAATATTTATTTGCTTAACACTTCCACGGACACTGAGATAAAGTTTACATTCTGAAAATGACACTGAATATTTTCATAAAAAAATAATACCACGCTAATAGCTGGATTGCCGTAAAAAACAAGTCAAGGTACCTGTAATATGACACTAGAAAAAAAACTGTGAGTGCAATACGACACTGGATCACATGGCTTCTTAGTAATCTACGCAAATTTACACGGCTATAGGCGTTTTGTCTGTTTTTACTTGGTAAAATTAACCGCCTGTGGGCGTAGGGTCATATCAAACACGAAAAACGCCTGTCGGCGTAACGTCATATCAAACACGAACAAAAATACGCCTTTATCCGTGACGTCGGTGAAAGTGTTAAACATGTTTCATACAGACAAGAAAAGAGAGGCATACGAGTTGGTAACAACATTACTAGGTACAGAAATGTTTGACACAAGATGTGAGGAGCAAATGTCAAGAAATATTATTCAAATCAGTGCAGAGAGCAGTGGTGGCCCAGTGGTATCGGCCCCGACTTACGAGTTGTAGGTCGTGGGTTCGAATCCAGGCAGGCGCTTTACTTTGTGTAAATAATTTCATCACCACTGCTCTCAAAACGGTGAAGGAAAACATCGTGAGGAAACTGGCATGTCTTTGAACCAAAAATTCGAAGACATGTGACATCTACCAACCCGCACTGGGCCCGCGTGGTGGATTACAGCCCAATGCCCTCTCAAAGAGAGGAGGCCTGTGTCCCAGCAGTGGGATATTATAGGCTGATTGTGTATTATTCAAATCAAAAATATTTATTTTCTAGAATATGGTACATAAGGTGTTACAGTAAATTAGTTTCAGCATTTCCTGCCATAACATGGCGTGCAAATCTTTTCACAATCAGCGATGTCAATAATTAATCTAAGTTACATTACAAATTACAGATTCTATTGATTTGTCTTCTAAATAGTCCTTAATGGTAAAAAAAAAACACGTGTGGCACTCGGGGACTGCCGCGGTAAACCTACGAGTATTGCATAGCATTTTTTATCAACTTGTGCAATTATAATTTTTTATTTATGCAGTTTTTTTTTAATATTAATTCAAGTACAGTCGTACCATATACATACACGGTAAGCGAACGCTCGGCCGAGCTACATAGTAGGCGGAGTGGGGGGTGTTAGGTTTTATTTTCGTTACGGAAGTTCTTGATTCGGTCGCCGCACTCAAAGCCCGCGAGAAAAGCTATGCAATAGCTTAAAAACTCTTTTAAATATTAACAGGTTAAAAAGTATTTTTTTAAACATTGTCAGCGGTAAGTCTTGTAAACTATTTGGTAAATGCTTGTAAATAATAATCGACATGCAGTATATATTTTTCTTAAACAATTTTAGTTTTATAAAAAGAAAAAAAGAAAAAGAGAGAGAGAGAGAAAGAGAGAAAGAGAGAGAGAGATTAGAGAAAAAGATTCTCTTAAAATAACAATAAATAAGTAATTAAAGAATAATGTGTGTGTGTGACATGTCTTATGTCACGAACACAGACTTCACCGACATGTGAATGTCGGGGCAATGAGGGCTATCGCGCTTGAATTCGCCGCTAGAGGCGCTAGTGTAGAGTAAGGTGTCTAGATGACAAAATATGTACTGAACGTTCACTGTTTGCGGGATTTTTATCACTGATTTTAACGCATGATTCATTTTAGCTGTAATGGTTGTGCCATTCTTGATTAATTATGGCTTAAGATTTTAAGTAAAAAATTAGGATCTAATTTGGTAACACTTCAAGGAAAAATATGATTTGTCTGATTCATGCTTGCCAATTTTAGGAACATTATTAATCTAAATATTCATTTGAAGTTTCAAAATGTAATAAAATAAACATACTATGAATATAAGGGTACTTAAACATATCCAAAACATCAAATAAAAGTACTGCAACAGGACCTTACTCGACAGTGGCGCCAACTGGCGAGCACAAAAACGATAGGCCCCATTTAGCTGCTAGACAAAACGGACATAGTGCGTAAGCTAAAGTGAACTAAACGATTTGAGTTAGTATAGGGTATTATCAGAGAATGAATAATGTGTAAACAAAGTGTTTTTTATTATTAATTTATCAGACTTCTAAGAAAGTCCGACGGAATTGTGTGAAAGTGCAAATTGACACCATTCTTAGTTATAACGGAAACCATCACGTAAAATAATAAGTTAAGTTGCTTAAGACGCTGTGCCAGTCGTTTTACTCGAGTGGCCTGTGGGTGAAACATACGCAGCGAACCTACACAGCCCTGCGCACCCAGTATAATAATGCTTTTAGGATGCTGTTGGGGCTGCCGTGGCGCTGCAGCGCATCTGGTATGTTTGCTAAAGCGCGTACGGATGGCTTTCAAGCCATCATGCACAGGAAAGCAAACTCCTTGCTGCACCGTCTGCGAAGCAGCAGCAACAGCATTCTGAATGTGATTGCTGCCCGTTTTGAGTGTCCTTTCCAGTAATAAATAAATGCTTTAAACTAATAACTCTTTTGTACTAAATGTTTTGTATTTTAAAGGGATTTCTTTCTAATACAAGAAACCTTATTCGATTTAACAATGATTTGTTCGATTTTATTGATAGCATTATTTTATATTTTTCGGTATTATTTACTGCTCGCTGTTATATGTAAGATTATAATTAGATTATATTTATAGTAGGTACTTTTGTTTTGTTTCAAAATAAAATTTTAATAAATTATGCGTTTCATGATGACGCTACGTGCATCAGACAATACTTTTTTCACAGAATATGCTGCAGTGAAATGCAGTTATATTTTGTAATAATAATTCATAATGTGTGTAATATAGAATTATAATGTCATTTTAACAATAATTTAATAAGTAAATTATATTTTTCAATATTATTGATTTTTCTTTATTTTATGAGTCCAAGAGTACCGGTTTCTGCATCAAGGCTTCGATTCAGGTGACTATCGACATATACAACAAAGTTTAAAAAAGGTATTAAAAAATATTACTAAAAATAACCTACCACCTTAATAAAACATCAACGCAACAAAGCAATTGGGTCGGAAATTCAACCTGAATAAACAAAGCTAATTATTATTATAACAACCCTTTCACAGATGTTTTAATAGAGCGAGAGATTTTCTAACTCTTTGATCAGCAGCGTGTGCACTCAACGACATGCAAGCGTCGACTGGCTAACATCGTACGGTAATTTTAAATAAAGAACGTGCAAGCCTGACTAATGATTGGTCAGCCGGGCGACCATAGACTAATCGGCTTATACTTTCAATCAGGCATAGACAAGGGGACTCTTTGATCGTCTTTACGGTTGAATAAGTTTTTAATTTTACAAAGGAGTTTGTGGTTACTGTTCATAGGTAAATACTTCGTTAGCTTAGTAAAGAGAAAACAGGTTGATGAACTAAAATGATACTTAGTTTCAGCTTACTTCGGTGAAACGAATTACATACAGTTCATGTCTGGGTTCAGCGCTTAAGAGAGTGCATTCACGAACTTAACAACGTCGCCAATAGCTGTAATATATTTCAATCAGTAATTTAATGCGCTATAGAGCTATATTTCATCATTATGGTGTGAAAGTTTTTGAAGTGTGAAAGAATTTATTGATAAAAAAAACATTTTTACAAAAAAACAACCGACTTCCAAAAAAAAAAACTAAAAACGTGAAAAATAACTCGAATTTTAGAAGTCGGTGTGTTTGGTTGTGTATTTTCGTTTTTGGCCACCGACTTCTGAAATTAAAGTTATTTTGCACGTTTTTAGCTTTTTTTGGGAAGTCGGTTGTTTTTTTGTAAAAATGTTTTTATTTTACACTTTTTAGTTGTGGTACCTGCCCCACACACATTCGTAAACCACTGCTTGATATGTAAATAACCGTGACAAGAAATTATTAAAACATCATCAATATAAACTAAGTGGAAAAAATACGCAGTATTAAGGATAACTCAAAAAGTACTGGTCAGAACTTGATGAAGTTTAAATGGAACCACATGTAAAGCACTAGCTTTCAAATAAAATAAGAATCATCCAAATCGGTTTACTAAAAAAAAGTCCTGAGCTAACACGCTTTATTAAAAATAAAAAAAAACGGTCGAATTGAGAACCTCCTCCTTTTTTTGAAGTCGATTAAAAAGTAACGGATAAATATGGTTACAGTTTTCATTATAGTATATTACTTTTTAATTTTATTATTGATAAGATTTTGCCAGCGTTATTAGACACTTCATATATCATGAATAATAATATTAACAAATTAATGTGTCGTTTTTAATTTTTACATTAAACATGTTTAAATACTTGTATGCCAGTCCCTGTCGAAACACGTCATATGATAATTCAATTTAAAATACCTAAATGAACCATGTTTTAAAGCAAATAAATATATTCTATTCTATTTTCATACAGAAGGATGAAGGCGTGAGTTTATGTATGTATGTATTTTCATACATACATACATAAACTCGCGCCTTCTTCTCATAGGGGTAGGCAGAAACTACAGAACGCCACCTCCTACGACCTTTACAAACTCCTTTTGCCTCGTTTACGTTCATACATCTGGTCATACACGCACGCCAGTTGCGAGTACTACGCTCCTGACCTTTTTGAAGAACATCACCAATAAGGTCACTATATGTCCTCCTAGGGCGTCCCTTCCCGGCGTTTCCACTCACATCTGCCTTGTAAATACCTTTTGTTAGTCGCCCTTCATTCATCCTCTCAACATGACCAAACCATCTAAGCATACTCTTTTCAATTTCTTTTCTTCTTTTTTTTGTTATTCATTCTTTATTTCAATTTTTTTTTCTTTTATTTTAATTTCATTTAGTAATACTGATAAATACGTGCACGTTGTCAACTTTCAGAAAGCACAAATTCTTTAAGAAGTAGCCTGAAATTTTAGGCAGCCCTTTCGATGAGGCAAGTTTGTCGGGACTACAAAACTTATGCTATACGTGTCCTAAAATTATTTTTTATTTGTTACGAAAAAATGCCGTAGATACACGTGGCAATAATGCTGCCAGTCAAAAGTAAATAAATTTAAATAATAACATTACACATTAGACGAATATTTAACGGATAGATTCAATAATAAATAGATATACAACGAAAAAAACAGGCTCATTTATTCATAGCGATTTTTGCAATCGATGTCTTCTAAGTTCGTCAACCGCAACCACATTAGTCTTGTCTACATAAGGCTGCTCCATCGTCGAAGCCGAATAACTTGGCTATTGGTTTAAATTTATGCCTTGTGCTGTGAATGCACATGTTAGTTGCACAGATGATTGAGATGATGATTCTTGATCTTAGCCAACCCATCACTACGCTAAAGGAGCTATTCCAGCGGTCAGCGATTGCAACTCCAAGATGTTTTACGAATGTAGACATTTGTGGAGCGAAGACTCCGTCAACGGATACAACTAGAGGGCTGAATGTCGCATATCGCATTTCACAAACGTTTGAATATTTCCTTGTTTTTTCTTCTTCGGCGAATTTTAGTACAGAGGCGACAGGGCGAGAAATATAAGAAGGAGCGTAAGTGTCTACGACACGGATATCAAATAACGCCTCCCTCTGAGTATCCCCGGCAAGGAAAATCTCCACGTAGCCCACAGTCTCCTTCGGAGAGGATGGATTGTTTGGGTACATTTCCACGTGCATTTTGACATAAGTCACAGAACAGATCTCTAATAGTTATGACGACGTGTTATGCTGTCAGTCTTCTGGGTACAAGGACCGGCGATCACAGTGTTCCGTCACCGTAACGTTTTTCTAATGCTAAATATCAATTTCTAAACGAATCGATGTTTTCAATTTCTCACAAGATGGCGCCCATTTTTTGCTGTCATTGCACTCGTGTACTTGTCATTTTTTGAGCGAAGGCACATGTATTTTTTTTTTTGTGCATATGCTACACACAATAATGTACTAAAGTTAATTAATAACATACAATCACGCCTGTAACCCCGCAGGGCTTGCAGAGGTATACCTATAGTACACCCACATTTCTAGTTAGTCTAGTAGTCGCAGGTCCTACCGTTGAGCATGAGGATTTGGGTACGATCCTGGGCAAAGTATTAATGTTTTTTTCCATCACACATTTTTCAAAAGCATCCCGCAGTCGATATTGGTGTTTGGTTGATGGCAATGAGCCGTGGTGGCCCAGTGGTAACGGCCGCGACTTAAGAGTTGGAGGTCGTAGGTTCGAACCTTGACAGGCGTTTTACTTTGTGTAAATTATTTCATCACCGCTGCTCTTAAAACGGTGAAGGAAAATATCGTGAGGAAACCAGCATGTCCTAGAACCAAAAATTCGAAGACATGTGACATCTTTTTTATTTTTTATTAACGTTTTTTTTTGGTTGGGAAATCATCAAATGACCTCTCCCGCTCTGGGCGTGTCAGACTCTCACTGACTAAAACCCACCCGTGTTCCGTCAGTTGCCTGTGCGCCAGGGCCACGGTAACTCTTTCGAACAATCCGCAGGACATGTGACATCTACCAACCCGCACTGAGCCCGCGTGGTGGATTATGGCCCATTCCCTCTCACTGAGAGGAGGCGTGTGTCCCAGCAGTGGGAACATTATAGGCTGGTTATGTTTATGGTTTGTTGGCAATAGACTTGACCCTTATTACGTGGGCTATAATTTAACTGCCAAATGCATGTCTGCCCAAACGATAGGCGAATACAGGCTTGATGTTTTGTGGTACTATTTATTTTAACAGCACCCACATTTCACATAATTTCCTTTACCATGAATAGTATAAAACAACAAAAGTATTGCATCATCTGCAGTCATTCAAACAAGTTGTAAGTGAATTTACTGTGACGGATGGAAATTACACACACTACTTTCAACGCGAGGTTTTTTGATCGAATAGTTTTCAGGATGTATTCCTATGCGTATTTTCCGTTTATTAATCTTCTTGCATGTTAAATACATTTTTAAATATTTATACAAAAACAATTAAAAATATAAAAAACAGTGGCCCATCGGCATCAAGAACAGGGTCCAAGCTGCCGGTGGTCAGGGCTCTACAGAGAGGAACCTCCTCACTATGTGTGCTGTGTCCAGGGGTACTGCTTTCTGATTCAAGTCCTTGACCCAGCCGCGCAATGAGAGCCTCCTGAGGTGTTGATCGAAGTTCGCCGCTATTAGGCCATTTACTGTAACGATTATCGGTACAATGATTGCGTCACGCCACGTCCCACATGTCGACAACCTCGTGTGCTAAGTCAAATATAACTAAAATATTATGAACGTAAAGCCTTAAAGTGAATGAAAGTTTTTTAAAGTAGTTCGTAGCGAAATGCTACGGCGTAGCGTCTACAGCGTAGCGTCTACGGCGTAGGCTCGGCTACGGGTTACATCGCGACATATCTTTCCAGATTTTTTTCAGATTTTTCTGTGCTTAGTAACTTAACTTGGTACTTCTAACGCAAAGTTCAAACATTTATTGCAGTACAAAAAAAGTAGTATGTATACGTGTGTGTGTAATATGTATGTGTAGTGTGTGTGTGTGTGTTAATAGTGTGTATGTGTAGTGTGTATGTATGTATAGTAGTGTGTGCGTATGTATGTATGTATGTATGTATGTAAGATGGACTCACGTAGACTTCAATTAGTTAAGTACAACATAGCATTAATGTGTCCGACGTAGAAGCACAATAATTGTAAACAAAATAAAAAAAAACGTAAATAAATAAAGCGGTAAACAAAGGCGCGGACGACCATGTCCGCGGTAATCATAATATATAAAAAACTAAAAAACATTTATTGTGTTGCTAAGCCACTATTAACACATCATATGAATTGTGGCAGTAAATGCAAAGAAAAGAAGGAAAATAATTATAAATAATTTCCTTTTAAAATCAGACTTTTAAATTATCTTGGTTTGATTATATGACGCATTCACTTAGGTTCACATTTCGAGAATTTCAAGGAAATATATTAATATTGTGAAATATTTAATTTACAGTATTTGTCATCATTTATAAGTTTTTTTAATCTTATAATTCGAATTTTCTTAATATTTTTTTTTACATTATTCTCACTTAAAGAAGCAACAAGAATAATGTACCCCGCATTTTGTAATATCTTGATTTAAAACAATGTCCTTGGAGTTTCGTGCCCGTTGTTCACCATATGTACCTACTAGGCTTTGGAATGGGCAACTAGCTTCATCTTTCTGACTGACCGACCCCCTGACAATTCAAAAGTGCCTGTAATTGGTTTAAATTGATGAAATTTGGCACACAGATAGTTTATAACCCGGATTATCCCGGTAGTACGTTTCTGTGGGATATATTCCGACCTCCATGCGGGAAAAAGCTACTTTCATATAAGCCTGGGCACTTATGAAACATCAGAAGCTAAGGTACATGGTTCTAATTGATCGTATCCTACCGAGAAGAGCCGGCAACAAACTCCACGGTTACTCTTTTAAAAATAAATTGACGTTTACACTGTTTTAAAATTACGCTGTTAATAGGCATGGTAAACAATTTCGGCGCAGGGGGTTCAGAATCATGTACCTACTGAATCCACAATAACAGGTTGCGCGTCGATGTCCCCGCATACATACTATACTTGAATAGGTGACGTCCACCTAAGACGTGTAGTGTCGTGAAATTGTGCCAGTCACCCAATTAAAAAGTAGAAAGGTCTTATTGCATTGTACCTATTGTCCTACTGCAGTATACAAGCCTTTCATTAAGTAGAGAATGTACGAACATTGATCGCCAAGATAGTTCATTCAACTAGAATCAATTCTATTTTCAAGTACAGAAACTGTTTTTAAGTAAATGAGCCTTTTAGTATGTAGTTACTTAGTTTAAAAACTTGAAATAACATAATATTATTTAACCTAATTTTTAAAATCTTTGTTTAAGGAGCTTGGTCCGCAAGACTTTCTTATAATATAATATATAATTTTATAAATAGAATACGGTTCTTACATATGAGAAACTATCTTCTACGAATACCAAACCGCACAAGTTTCACCTCTTTAACATCAACACGAAGTGAATTAATAACTCAGCTCTGAGACCTTCATCCCGGGCACACTTCACAATGATGTGAAGACCATCTTCACTTCCCCACATTCTATGCAGTTGGGGAAAGGATTTTTTTTCATTAAATATGCGAACTTATTTAAAGGAATATGTCCAGAACGAAGTATGAGAGCTGTCACTACAACTGATCACTACGCTGTCACAATTTGCCACCTCATTCCTTTTCATTTATCACCTGAAAACTACCAATCGATCCTTCGTAGGTTCCCACACACAATTTCACATGAGTAGCCACGCAACAGCAAAACACACCCAGTCTGCACAACGTTACCGCTCACTGCACAGGACTCTCACTGATCAAAGACTTCAAAAGACATATTCATTGAACATAATCTGTCGAGATTTCACGGTGGCCTGACCACTTTGGGCACCGCAGCAGATGGGGGTTAAGCCTTGCGTACATCGTGGTGTAATCTGTTAACGGTTGTTACATTTGTAGGTTAGAGTGAGGAGAGGGTTAATGCGTATAATGGTGCAAGCATGGGGTATGTAAAGCTGAGAAGTGGAGCGATGTTATTGATGAAAGGTCAGGTGAGTAGTACTCGCAACCGGCGTGCGTGTATGACCAGATGTATGAACGGAAAAGAGGCAAAAGGAGTATGTAAGGATCGTAGCAGGTGGTGTTCTGTAGTTTCTGCCTACTCCCATGGGAAGAAGGCGTGAGTTTATGTATGTAAGTGGAGCGATTTGAATGCGTTTTCGTGAGAGTATTACTATTTACTATACAGGCTATGGCAGCCTCCGAGTGTTGTTGTGTTCCGGTCAAATTACAGGCTCTTTGGTTATTTAGAACTTTAACTCTTAGGTCGGCATCGCAACAACATTAAAAATCTAATATCATTTATTCGAATTAGTCTGAGAATCAGCACTTTTTGAACGTCAAAATTGCATAAGACAGTCCCCCAAAATGTCCGCGCTTCACCACTTTCTAGCTTTTTTTTGCTTTAGCTGGGAAACTCCCCAGAAAAAAACTTGAGAAAATGTGACTATTTTAGGACTTCACGGAGAAGTATCTGCATGCCTGCATGTTTCAATACCGAAACTTGTTACGCACAGGTGGATATAGGACTGCTTTGTTAAGAAAAAGTGTTTTTGGTATGGCACCGGCTATTTTTAACCACATTCCTGATTCCATAAAAGAGGAACCAGCAACAACTTTCAAAAATAAACTAACTTTACTTCTATTGAATAAATGTTACTACTCCGTATCGGATTTCCTAGCTGATAAATTTTAGTTGTGTATAAATGTTTGTGTATTTGATGATGAACTGCATCAATGTTTGCATGCTAAAATGGTAGAATGTACAAGGTTTCTTTAATATTATTATAACCACCTTATTGTAAATACCTACATTCTGAGCAAATAAATATTCTATTCTATTCTATTATAGTCTATGCGTAGCATGGCCACTATAGAAACGGAAGCAACGGAAGACAAAATGACAGATTGTAGAAAAATTTATACGGCGCGATATCAACATTCAACAAAAGAATGACTTTTTGTTAAGAAAGTATGCATGCTGATGTAACCAAAAAAAACACGTGTGGCACTCGGGGACTGCCGCGGTAAAGCTATTGCATAGCAATTTTTATCAACTTATGCAATTATAATTATTTATAATTTTTTTATTTACGCAGTATTTTTTTTTCTTTGATATTAATTCAAGTACAGTCGTACCATATCCATACACATTAAGCGAACGCTCGGCCGAGCTACATGGTAGGCGGAGTGGGGGGTGTTAGGTTTTATTTTTGTTACGGAATTTCTTGATTCGGTCGCCGCGCTCAAAGCCCGCGATAAAAGCTATGCAATAGCTTAAAAAACGACTTTATCCTAGCTTATTAATTAACAGGAGAACATCGACTGTCAATTTGATTTAATCAGGCAATTTAAAAATGATCGAAACGAATATTCAGCTGTATATGATTAGATTTGAAGCCGACCATTACAAAGTTAGCAAAAAATTAGGTAGATGTTTGAGAGAGCCTTGCAAAATCATAGCAATTCAATCAGCCTAGGGTCAGTTTCCAGTCTAACTGTGTGCAGCTGAATGCCAGTAATTTACATGGAGCGACTGCCTATCTGACCTCCATAAACTTGTTAGGTAACACGATATCCCTTGATAAGACTGGTTGCCAGACCTTTGGGCTTATTAATAGCAATTAAAAACAAACAGTTTGTTTCAGTCATACAATCTTGATAACCAATTTTTGGAGCCCACTAGAATAACTCCCACCAGTGCCACATGCCTAGATAACATTTATACAGATATTATACCAACCCACAAAGAAATTATTAATTTAATAGACTCGGATCATTGCGGACAATTGATCACTATTCCAAATTTAAACAAAAAAATGACTAAAAAAGATATCACTGTTAACCCAAAAACCAATAACCGCTTGGAAACATTTAAAACTAAACTTTTAAGTAAATTACCATTTTTGTCGACTAATGATGACCCTAATAAACAATATAATGATTTTTTTAATATGTATTGTAAACAATTTGATAACACATTCATTCCAAAGACTTTCTCGGTGAATAGTAACGCTTCCTTCAGTGACTGGGCCACCATTGGTATACATAAAAGTAGAAAACGGCTTTATGAACTATATGATGAACGGACTTATATAAACACTGCTGAATTTAATTTATATGTTAAGAATTATTCTAAATTATTTAAAAAAGTTTGTAGTACGGCCAAGTCACGTTATTTGAGTTCAAAAATTAAAAATAGTAGTAATGTAATTAAAATGACATGGAGTATCATTAATAGCGAAACGGGAAGGTCATGCAACCGATGTAGTGACTACAGCCTTGATATTGATGACAGTATAATTAAATCAGATTCACAAGTCGCCGTGGCCTTTGAAAATTTCTTTACAAATATTCCTGTATCCACTACTAAATCTCTAAACTCATCACCCACTGCTGCAGAGTCTTTACTTAAAGAAAACGTCCCTGTTTGTGATTCTGAATTTCATTTCCAATATGTCACCTGTAAAGATATAATTAAAACCTTTCAAACGTTAAATGTTAAAAAGACCGCAGATCTATGGGGCAATTCTGTGGACGTTGCAAAGTCGATTATAAACATTGTATCACCTACTTTAGCTGGTATTTTTAATAAGTGTGTTGACTGTGGTGAGTTTCCTGATCTTATGAAAAACAGTAAAATAATACCGTTGTTTAAATCAGGTAGTACATCAGACCCTACTAATTATAGACCCATTTCAGTGCTACCTACTTTTAGTAAAATTTTTGAAAAACTTATTTTGAATCAAATGCAAAGCTTTTTTAATAAACACAAATTACTGCATAACAAACAGTTCGGTTTTACAAGGGGTCGTTCGACTACTGATGCCGGAGTTGAACTTTTAGGACATGTTTATAATGCATGGGAGGACAAATGCGATGCTTTGGGAATCTTTTGCGATTTGTCCAAGGCATTCGATTGTGTTCTTCATGAAACATTAATCAGGAAACTGCACCACTACGGAATCCGAAACGCCTCTCTGGATCTTCTTACTTCTTACTTAAGTGATAGGATTCAGAGAGTTGATGTTAACGGAAAACGTTCACCCGGATCTGTAGTAAGAATGGGGGTCCCCCAGGGCTCAATTCTTGGCCCATTTTTATTTCTTATTTATATAAATGACTTGCCTTACCTCATAAAGGATAAACATGATATAGTGTTGTTTGCAGACGACACTTCACTTTTATTTAAACTCAAACGTCAGCAGCTGGTTACTGACAATGTAAATAGCGCTCTCGCAATAGTAGTTAACTGGTTTAATGTTAATAACCTACTTCTTAACGAGAAAAAAACGAAATGTATTAAGTTTACGATACCTCATGTTAGACAAGTAGAAACTAGTGTTCTCATAAAGGGTGAAGTGTTGAAACCCGAAGATACAACAGTATTCTTAGGCATAACTTTGGATGCCAAGCTTCAATGGGGCCCCCATATAGACAAATTGTCGAAAAAGCTTAGCTCTGCAGCATACGCCGTTAGAAAAATTCGTGATTTAACAGATTTAGGGACTGCCCGTTTAGTATACTTTAGTTATTTTCATAGTGTGATGTCGTACGGTATTCTGTTGTGGGGAAATGCCGCCGATATTCAGACAATTTTTGTTTTACAAAAAAGGGCAATTCGTTCAATTTATAAATTAAGTCCCAGACACTCCCTCAGAGATAAATTTAAAGAGATTAATATTGTTACTGTGCCTTCTCAGTATATTTATGAAAATCTTTTGTATGCACATAAAAATATTAATCTGTTTAAAAAATACAGTGATATCCACAATATAAATACCAGGAACAAACACAAATTTCTTGTTCCTACAACCAGGCTCAAAAAAATTGGTGGCTCCTTTAGATGCCAATGTATACGTTTTTATAATAAACTTCCTAGCCACATTCAAGATCTAAGCTTTAATAAATTCAAATCTTTTATAAAGCGGAAATTATGCCAGAAAGCCTACTATAATGTGAAAGACTATATTGAAGACAAAAAGGCTTGGGATTGAGCTGCTCCAATAAATTTACACAGTGAATGTTGATTTTAGTTTGCTAACTCTTTTTAGACATGAATATTTACTATAAAAAGTATTATGTTATTTTCATTATTGTAAATATGAGGACTATGTGGGTCATTTTTTTTTTTTTTTCAGTTTTATTCTTGGTCTGGCAGTTTAAGTAGTTTATGCGGCCTACCCAAATGTCCTTTCTTTGGTATTGTTCGTCGAATCGTTGAGCTCCTTAAGTTCTGAGTTGAGCTGCACGGTTACTGACAAATGCGTGCACTGACTGGACAGGTCGACTTAATCTGTGTGGTTCTTTCCTCAAAAGACCATTTCAGACACCGATCTACATGATCTTCAAACATTATTACCGAATTTATATATACACATTGACATTGATAAATTTTATATATACAATGACATGAGTATTTACTTGTAAAGTATTATATTATTTTAATTTTGTGAATGTGAAGACTATGTGGGTAATTGCTTTTTTTTTTTTTTTTCTAATTTAATTTTAATTATGATCTGGCAGATTGAGTAATTTATGCGGCCTACCCAAATGTCCTTTCTTTGGTATTGTTCGTCGAATCGTTGAGCTCCTTAAGTCCTGACTTTCTGAGTCGAGCTGCACGATTACTGACAAATGCGTGCACTGACTGGACAGGTCCACTCAAACTGTGTGGTTCTTTCCTCAAAAGACCATTTCAGATACCAATCTGCATGGTCTTCGCATGACCTGACCAAGATTATGTCTGGACTTTAAAAGAGACTGTGACCTCTGAGTTTGTTTCGGCCTTTCTTCTCAGAGTAGTCAGATAGGAAACGCCGACCTCATCTAGTTTAAAAAACATAATTGACGTGTAAAAGTGTTTGTACAAACCTACTTACAGAAATAAAATCATTTATCATTTATCATTTAACAAAAAAATAATTTTCACGAATTACTTACTGGGCAGTCACATAAATTACCTTCTACCAATGTTTGTAAAAAATAGGTAAAATTATTAGCTATTGAGCAAGTTAACGGCTAATATTTTTTAACCCCCGACGCAAAAAGAGGGGTGTTTTTAGTTTGACCGTTTGTGAGTGTCTGTCTGTGGCACCGTAGCTCTTAAACGGGTGAACCGGTTTGGATGCAGTTATTTTTATTTGATGACAGTTTTTTTTGCGGTGGTTCTAAGACATGTTTTTATCAAAATCGGTTCAGCCATTTCAAAGCCATCAGCTCTTTTTGTGTCGGGGGTTTTTAATTTTACCTATTATATCTATTTTTTATTAATGACATCTTGCAGGAGGAGCTGCTAGGAGGTTATCGGCTGTTTAATCGGACTGTCCTATGGATGCCTTAATAAATTAAGGTCTCCGGTTAGGGCATAAAACTCATGAACCAAGCCAAAAAACATTGTCAGTACGATCTATTCTCATAGTTCGTGCCAATAGGAATGAAGAATAATCGAAGGGAAGTTCGAACATTACGCATCAGTGGATGACAACCTTTGCTAATACATTTGCAGACTAATCAAAACGTGTACGATCCGTGTATACGATTTGAGTTGATAATTTAATTAATTATTTCCCTATTAGGACTTAATTAATTATATCGCAAATGAATTTGTTGATATAATTAGGCCCACTTTCGTGTTTAGTCGGGTTAAATGAATAAATGTAGAGTTTGTAAACTCGAAGTTAAATAATTATCATTTTAACTCTTATTACGCCCGTTGCGCCACTAAAAAGTAACACTGGGTTAGTTAACCAGACATTAGTGTTTTTTGAGTTGGCAACATTGCAGTACAATCGACGAAATATAAAAATAGAATTGCAATGTCTATGCCCTGCTATGTAATCCGACCAAAAATTAATGAACGAACAATGAACGGAAATTGTATATCGATCTCTTTTACAGTACATTACGATACTTTATATTTGCCTGTCTTTAAAGTTTATAACGTGACATTTGATTTTAATCATATTGTACGTGGTTTTCATGTAGATTTATTTATTGATTGACGATAACGTCAGATAAAGGAAAATGTGTCTTAAGTTTTTTTTGTTTGTTTTATTTTTATATGAGTTCATGAATATATTGCTTGCTGACATAGTACACAATTTTCACTTGCTACAAAGTCGAATAATATTGTAGCTGTATCTATATCGCCACATGCGAGCTACACGTCACACTGACGTCACGCAAAATCCTGCATCGCGCAAGCAGAGTTTACCGCGCAACTAGCATATATACAACATCCCGACATAAATCGTCGGGCAGTTGCCCACCAGACACAACACTCGTCTGGTCGGAGGATCCTCCCTTTTCCATAGAGTATGAGTGAACTTTACACCCTGTTCCTCCAAAATACAAAATATGTTATCAATATCATCATTACGTCAAATATTTTGACATTAATTACACTAACCCAGAGATAAGCGAATTAACTCTCCCACATCGGTGGGTTAATATTTAGAAGTTTAACTGTTTACCTCGAACTCGTTGTGGCGTAAGATGAATTATTTGATTAACCCTGAGTTAGCTGTTAATTCCGAGTTATTTAAGATAACTCATGAACGCGCAAGAGGGCCTTATTTATTATGGTAATGTTTTACTGTCGAGTTATTTGTGTTGCGTTGAGCTTTTACGTAAATTATTTTAGAGTTACTAGCAATTTTCAAATCAGTGATTGCAAATTAGTAATGATAAATTATTTAATTTCTTGAAGTAGGTTTGTACAAACACTTTTACACGTAAATCACATTTTTTTAACTAGATGAGGTCGGCGTTTCCTATCTGACTACTCTGAGAAGAAAGGCCGAAACAAACTCAGAGGTCACAGTCTCTTTTAAAGTCCAGACATAATCTAGGTCAGATCATGTGAAGACCATGTAGATTAGTGTCTGAAATGGTCGTTTGAGGAAAGTACCACACAGATTGAGTGGACCTGTCCAGTCAGTGCACGCATTTGTCAGTAATCGTGCAGCTCAACTCAAAATTTAAAGAGCTCAGCGATACGACGAATAATACCAAAGAAAGGACATTTGGGTCACTGCC
The DNA here is from genome assembly GCA_917490735.1 of Dryobotodes eremita. Classification (NCBI taxonomy): domain Eukaryota; kingdom Metazoa; phylum Arthropoda; class Insecta; order Lepidoptera; family Noctuidae; genus Dryobotodes; species Dryobotodes eremita. Next base: position 9,652,517 of record OU823269.1, on the reverse strand, counting down.
AAATCATGAATAAAACTAATTGAGAAAGAAAAACAATAACCCACATAGTCCTCACATTCACAATAATTATAATACTATATATTATACTTACTATTACTATTATAATACTTTGATATAGTATTTAGTTAAAGTAGAGCTTTTTGTGAGTCTAAATAGGTAGGTATGGTTGTAGAGATTCCCTAAACGGAATCACAATTGAAGGGAGTGTCGGTTTAATTATAGGCACGAGATATTGCAGATTTCTATGATGGGTGGTGACAATTTACTGCCAGATCGCCTGCTCGTTTGCCACCACCCAATACCTAATAGGAATTGTTGCCAACAGAATATTTTTGGCACTTTTTTCTTGGGGTATTTTAGCTAAAAAAAGAAACTCAAATAAAACAATTACAGGCACTTTTGAATTGTCAAGGGGTCGGTCAGTCAGAAAGATGAAGCTAGTTGTCCATTCCAAAGCGTAGTAGGTACCTATGGAGAAGAACGGGCACGAAACTCTACGGACACTCTTTTAAATCAAAATATTGATACAAAAAATTGGTTACATCATTCATGTTGAAATTATGAGATGATTGATGTGAGAACGATGTAGAAAGACGTGTACGTTAAAAGCGACCGTAATTAATTAAATAGACAAAAGAAAGAAAAACAATTCACAATTAAAATAAACCGTGTCAGCTAAGAGATGACCAGTAAGAACATGACGTATGGATCAGCACCATTCAGCTCAACCATTTTGAAGGGAACTTAATGATCCAACACTCACGCCACCACCAGCGAGACATTTGAGTGAGCATGACATACTCTCAGCCGCCGGCACATTCAAGTCAATGAAATACGAACCCAGTAAATGGTAGCTTTACAGTAGGTACAGCTCCATTTCTATTTGCCAACGTCACCTTTACGCATTTTTCGCCGGTTAACCCAAATACAACTTTTTTTTTGTAATTTCTTATGAAATAATACGCTGTACTGGTTATAGACACGGACCTAATCTGACGCGTGGGAAGACTAAAAGTTGGGCCATTGAATTAGCGAGGTGTACAGGCTTTTATAGTTTCATATCGGGTGTAAAAAGACACTTAACGAAGCCGAGAGTCACTTGTACTCCCCGTCATTATATTTTTTTTTTGTGCTGGACCATACCTGGGAACCTTCTGGTTACGGAGATATTGAAGGTCAAAACAGGTTTTAAATGTTATAAAACAGCTTTAAATACTTCCGCGACCCCTGCACTGTTGCATGAACCCATAAGCACAATGATTTGTGTGCGTTATATTACACGCTACAGTAAACAGCGATTTTTCACACCAAAAATAAAATTCGTTTCCCAGCTATTATTTTTGTGCAATGTTACTTAGTTTGATGTACAGAATGCGTAGTTGACGGCTATGTGATGGGCCTGAAAAATTACGTGAAGACCCTAGTATTATAAATAATACTAGAATAATAATAATAATACTAATTTCATATTCATATCGCCCGAACTTAGACCACGCTTACCTCGTTTGCCCATGCATAACAAAAATAGGGCGCTGGTGGCGGTCCTGGATGCGCAGTTGTCAAATTATTTTGATGACTGCGTAGACCTCGCCGATACTCATTCGATTCTGTACTGCGCGGCTGTAGCGGCATGCCGTGTAGCTCACGTTAAATTTGCTATTGATTCTAGAGCTACACGACCGAAACCAGCCGTACCAGCTTGGCAGTGCAGAATTGAACGTCGTATTGGTGGGGCCAGAACGCTCATCGGCAAACTAATCTGCTTCAGGGAGGGCAATACTCGCCCTAGAGTGATGCGCTTTGTGAGACGCGCGTTCGCAGGGACTAATATCAGGCCTCAGGACTATATGTCCTGTGTCACAGAGCGCATCGACTTCCTGAAGCAGAAAGTGTATGCATGGGCGAACCGTATTCGTAGGTATAAGCGGCGAGTGGAGCGATACACTCAGAATCGCACCTTCCAACGCGATCAAAGGTGGGTTTATAGGGATTGGGAGCGACCGATTCAAGATGTGGCTGACACGTGCCTACCAGATGATGATGCCATGTGTTCTTTCTGGCGCAATATCTGGTCGGTGCCTGTCAGTCACACCGAAGGCGATTGGGCTCGGAAAGTCGAGCGAGCCTGCGATCCAATACCAGAAATGGGGGCTATTACCATCTGCCCCCAAGATGTAACTCGTGCAGTCCGTCCGCTGCCTAACTGGAAGTCTCCAGGGCCGGACGGACTGCAAAACTTTTGGATTAAATGGTTCGTAAGATCGCACGCTCGCTTGGCGGCTCAGTACCAGTCTGCTTTGCAGTCTGGTTCGCTACCCCAGTTCCTAACCACAGGAGTTACCCACCTGCTCCATAAATCAGGTAGCACTGCGGAACTCAAAAATTATAGACCAATCACGTGTTTACCGACGGTCTATAAAGTTCTTACATCCATTTTGAGGGCTAAAATTAACAAACATATAGACACCAACTCTATCATGTCTCCTTCTCAAAATGGATGTAGGAACGGGTCCCGTGGTACGAAGGAGTTACTCCTCATTGATATGACCATTAGCCAACAAGTTCGTCGTTCCCGAAAGGATCTGTCGACATGTTGGATAGATTACAAGAAGGCCTATGACTCGGTGCCACATACATGGCTCATGAGGGTGCTGGAGTTATATAAAATAGATGCAACTCTGCGCACCTTCCTGATGTCATGTATGGGGCAATGGAGAACAGTCCTTCACTATCCAGGATGTCGAAATGTCCAGAGGAATAGCGAACCGATAAGGATCGAGCGAGGCATATTTCAGGGTGATAGTTTGAGTCCGCTTTGGTTCTGCTTAGCCTTGAATCCTCTAAGCACACTGCTGGAAGATTCAGGTCTAGGCTATCGGCTGAGGAGAGGTGGCCAGGTTATATCTCACCTCCTCTACATGGATGACCTAAAACTGTTCGCCCCCAACAATTTGCAACTGATGGAACTATTGAAAGTAACTGAAATTTTCAGTAGCGCCATCAGAATGGAATTTGGTGTGGACAAATGTGCGGTCATGCATGTAAAGCGAGGTGAGATTGTGGAATCCGTCGGAACCCAACTTTCGGATTCCATAAACCTTAGATCCCTCTCTGCATCCGAAACCTATAATATTTGGGTATGTCGGAAGCATTGGGCATCAATGGTACTGACATGAAGCAATCGTTAAGGGAACGCTTCTTTGGCCGCCTGAAAAAAGTATTTAATAGTCTTCTATCAGGCGGAAACAAGGTGCGCGCCTTTAACGGTTGGGTCATGCCGGTTTTGATGTACTCTTTTGGCATACTCAAATGGACTCAGACCGAACTCGACGCCCTGGATAGGAAGGTCCGTACACTGCTGACTGCAAATCGAATGCATCACCCACGGTCATCGGTAATGAGGCTGTATATCCCGCGAAAATGTGGAGGTCGAGGCTTTTTAAATGCTAAGACCCTCCACAATCGCGAGATATGCAGTCTCAGGGAATATTTCTTAGAGGCCGACGTGGGGATGCATCGAGATGTGGTCAAAGTGGACAAGGGCCTCACCCCGCTCTCCTTGGCTAAAGAGAACTGGCGCAAGCCAGTAGTGCTTGACACTAATGATCGCATGGAAGTATGGCAGAGTAAGGAGCTTCACGGACGCTTTTTTCGGGCCCTACATGGACCCGATATAGATCAACTAGCGTCCGTAGCCTGGCTACGTTTCGGTGACCTCTTTGGAGAAACCGAAGGTTTTGTCTGTGCAATTATGGACGAAGTTATGATGACAAACAACTACCGGAGATTTATTGTGAAAGACGGCACGGTTGACATTTGTCGGGCATGCCACCGTCCGGGTGAATCAATTAGACACATTATCTCCGGATGTTCTAGTCTAGCTAACGAAGAATACTTGCATAGACACAACCTTGTAGCCAGGATTATCCATCAGCAACTTGCTCTCAAATACAGCCTTGTAGAATCGGAAGTGCCGTACTACAGGTATGTGCCCGACCCAGTTCTCGAAAATGGAAATATCACATTGTACTGGGATCGATCCATCATCACTGACAGGACTATTGTTGCCAATAAGCCTGATATAGTGGTGGTGGATCGATTAGAGCGGCGTGCAATGATTGTTGACATAACGGTCCCACATGACGGGAACCTCGTGAAAGCCGAGAAAGATAAACAAATCAAATATCTTGACTTGGCTCGCGAGGTTGTCGACATGTGGGATGTGGACTCAGCGATCATTGTACCGATAGTCGTGACAGCCAATGGGTTAATAGCCAAGAGCCTCGACCAACACCTGAGGAGGCTCTCGTTGGGCAGCTGGATCAAGGGCTTGATTCAGAAGGCGGTACTTTTGGACACGGCCCGCATTGTTAGGAGGTTTCTCTCTCTGGAGCCCTGACCGCCGGTAGCTTGGACCCTGTTCCCGATACCGGTGGGCCACTATTTTTTATATTTTTAAATGTTTTTATATTTTTATATTCTAATATTAAAAAATATAATTTATATGTATATATATATTGAAATAAAGGAAATAATACTATACTAGTGGTTCTGGGTGTTTGTGCAGGAAAGTTTTTTGTCTCTTCTACGAGTATGTGCAAAGAAATAAAAGTATGTACAATTTTTTTAATGCAGCAACCTAATTGCTTAACAATCTGAATCATTTTGAAGGCTATCGTTAATCCATTGCTTCATAAGTTTGAAAAATTTGTCTGCACAACAACGTAAATAACGCAATGAATGTTGTAGAACTGTCAAAATGAAAGCCATTCCTACTGTTAGTGTGTTACGCAATTACCCCGCTGAACGGATTTGGATCCAATTTGGCAAACAGACAAAATAGGCTATGAAAAGCAACATAATATCCTGCTTATAATCTCCGTAGGGGTTAATAATAGTGCAGCTCCCCGACCGGTAAGGACCAGGCCCGGGTCGACGGCGCGTCGTGTTCCACGCACGCCTCAAAGAGATGTCAGCACCATTGACGGGGTCCGATAGGGCCGATGCCTGCCGGGGTCGCGGATTGTTCGAAAGAGTTACCGTGGCCCTGGCGCACAGGCAACTGAAGGAACACGGGTGGGTTTTAGTCAGTAAGAGTCTTACACGCCCTTCCGCTCCGTCCAGAGCGGGAGAGGTCATTTGATGATTTCGCACCCAAAAAAATGGGGTTAATAAAAGTAAAGTATACAAAGATAGTACACCTACATTTCGCCAGTTATGTATAAGTCCCAACGATTAACGAGCCTATTCATAAACTGGGTGGATGGTACTCCTCATCTGATAGGACATTTCCCTGCAGTGGGACAGTAACAATCTCCCGTCATATATTATTCAAATTCGCTGTCCTCAAGGCTCCAACTCACAAAGTCTTTGAAATATTTTGGTCCCGAATAAAAAAAAAAAGAATGTTTCCCCTGAGATATTTAATTAAATATTTATAAATGTAGGTATTATGTCCCCGGGTGATTCGATGGCCGTGTGGGACGAGAAAACAGATCACATGAATCTGTATTGAGTTTATCTAAACTAATAAAATAAATCTGAAGAGTTTGTTTGTTTGAATGCGCAAATCTCTGGAAATAGTAGTTGGATTTGAATAAAATCTATTAGCATTTGATAGCCTAATTCTTGAGGAACGTTATACGCTATTTAACATCACGCTATGACCCTTAGGAGTCGAGAAAAAGTGAAAAAATAATAGCACGATGTAATGCGACACGGTGGCTTGGAGGACCAAGAAATTTCACGTAGACGAAGTCTTGGGCATAAGCTAGTATTTTATAAAAAAGGCAGCAGTCCCCAGACCCATATATTTTAGGATTTATTGGGCAGATTTGATAGAAAACGCCGGAAGGGGACGCCCTAGAAAGACATACACTGACCTTATTAGTGATGTTCCTCAGAAAGGTCAGGTGCGTAGTACTCGCAACCGGCGTGCGTGTATGACCAGATGTATGAACGTAAACGAGGCAAAAGGCGTATGTAAGGATCGTAGCAGGTGGCGTTTTGTAGTTTCTGCCTGCACCCTTGGGAAATAAGCGTGAGTATATGTATGTATGTAAAATAATCAATAGATAATTTTGCCTGGTCACGGTGTATTCAGCCTACTTCATCCAAAAAGGGAGTGAAATTATGCTATCAATCAATCTACCCGCTGATAAGTCCAAGCTGCTTTGTTAGCTTCAAAATTTCTCTAGCCTTTGCCCAACTATGTTGGCGTTAGCTTCCAGTCTTACCGAATGCAGCTGAATGCCAGTACATGTAGCGACTGCCTATCTGACCTAGGCAACTCAGTTGCCGTATAACACGGTACATCTTGGTAAGACTGATTGTCGGACTTTTGGGCTTCTGACTCACTTGACTTCTTCTTTTTTAAATTTAGAACTCTTGGTTTGACATGCAAACTCTCGCAATGGATGTGATTGCAGTTTTTTTTAAACTAAACGGGTAGAATTGGATAGAAAAAATAAGCCAGAATTCCTCAAGTGATCTATAATTTATTTTGATCTACTAACGACATCAATCGATTTATCCAATAAAGATTAGTTATTCCGTTGTAAACTGGGAACTCAAACTCAAACTCAAAGTATTTATTTCAATTAAACCATTTACAGGCACTTTTGAATTGTCAAAGAGTCGGTCCGTTAGTCAGAAAGTTGAAGCCAGTTGCCCATTCCAAAACGTAGATCTCTATGGAGAAGAACGGGCAAGAAACTCCAAGGACACTCTTTTTAAATCAAGATATTACAAAATCCTGGGTACATTATTCTTGTTGCTTCTATATGCGAGAACAATGAAAAAAATATATAGAGAAACAATTCAAAATATAAGATTAATAATAAAAATAAGCCGTGGCAGCTAAGAGATGACCAGTCTCAACTGACGGCTCCCGTTCACGAACATGACGCGTGGATCAGCACCATCCAGCACAACCATTTTGTAGGGAACCGAATGATCCAACACACGCGCCACCAACAGTGAGACATTTAAGTGAGCATGACATAGTCTCAACTGCCATGCTGTCAAGTCAACATAATTATATAATAAACGAATCCATGGTACTCACATTTACAAAATTTAAAAATGCTTCTAAATTATACAAAACTATAGTTTGCTATGTATTTGCTATTTTACTACATAAAAGAAAAGAGTCATTATAACGGAACGTTCAGTGAAGACTTTCCTTTGAGTGCCTTACAACAATAGGAATCATACCTTATAAAAACGGTATGTACATTTTCTCATCTTCAGTATTATTAAAAATCCTGCTTGTATCGCGGTATTTATCTCCTATTATTTGTCTTGGGTATTGACCGTGTTTATCAAGCCGAATTTCGCTCCCACCCCCGGGCTAAATGTCCCTGAGTCGAAGTGAACTAACTTCTCGGCCTACAGTGAAACTAGAATACTAAAGTTATGGTGATCCTGTCTTGACGGCACTCGACGATTGGAGGATGTTCCAGACATTTTAAACTGCCTAATAATGTGTAATTGCCATTAACTTGCCATCGAGAAACGATAAGTACACTCACTTTTTCTAGTTACACACAAAAAATGTTTTTAAGCTATTGCATAGCTTTTATCGCGGGCTTTGAGCGCGGCGACCGAATCAAGAAATTCCGTAACGAAAATAAAACCTAACACCCCCCACTCCGCCTGCCATGTAGCTCGGCCGAGCGTTCGCTTAGCGTGTATGTATATGGTACGACTGTACTTGAATTAATATCAAAGAAAAAAAAACTGCATAAATAAAAAATAAATAAATAATTATAATTGCATAAGTTGATAAAAAATGCTATGCAATAGCTTTACCGCGGCAGTCCCCGAGTGCCACACGTGTTTTTTTGTTTTTTCTTTGCTTCGACTACTTAATAGATTTACGAGTAACTGCTGTTCTTCATAAGTTCGTGTATATTAATATTAAGATTAACTGGTGTGTCTCATGATAAGTAAATTGTATTCTTTTTGAGAAATAAATGTCTTAAACCGAAAAAAACTATTCTGTTACAAATTTATTTAGTCATAATACTTGTAATTTTAACACGCGTCAATTTTGGAAGTCTATTTAAGACCGTACCATGACCCCGGCTTAACTTAGCGCCGTCTATCAAACAGTATATTTCCTAGAAAACTTATATTTAACGTGCGCGTCCTTAGAATACCGATTGGAATCAAGCTCTTTAGGACGTATAGCAAAAAGAAGACTAAAATGTATGAACGATCTTGTGCGTCTAAGTTTTTCAAGTGGATTTTATTTTTTTGAATGTCGACACCCTATCTGCAATTATTTTTGAGTATGATTTGCTTTTTTTAACCGACTTCAAAAAACGGAGGAGGTTCTCAATTCGACTGTTCAAAAGAAAACAACCGACCTCCTAAAAAAACACTAAAAAACGTGAAAAAATACACAACCAAAGACACCGACTTCCGAAATTAAAGTTATTTTTCACGTTTTTTAGTGTATTTTTTGGATGTCGGTTGTTTTCTTTTTGTTTTAACTTTTTATACTTCGGTGTGTAATCTACTATAAAGTTGAAATGAAAAGCAAAGTCTGTATAGCTTTATAATCAGTTTAATAACATTACTACACTTTGATAACACTATTTTAAAATACACAAAATACGTCTTCACTCTACGAGTGTTCAAGCTTCACTGCCATGTTCCCAAGTGAGACTGTACACGTAGGCTACCGTTTGACAGCTAGTTGCTGTCAACCAGCAAAAGTCAGTTTAACAACTAATAATCACTTGGGCAAATTGTTACAACCTTACAAAGTAAAATATTAAAACTGCAAATACATGATTATAAAAATAAATAATAATATATAGAACACTACTTTACATAATTGAATAAAGTAATAACAATAGCTAACAGGTGTATTTTTAACCCCCGACGCAAAAGAGGGGAATTATTAGTTTGACCGCTATGTGTGTGTCGGTGTGTGACACCGCAGCTCTTAAACGGGTGAACAGATTTGTATGCAGCTTTTTATTTATTTTAAAGCAGTTATTCTAGCGGTGGTTTTTAGACATGTTTTATCAAAATCGGTTCAGCCGTTTCAAGGTCATCAGCTCTTTTTTGTGTCGGGGTTTTTTTTTGTTTTACCTATTATTTATTTTATTATCAAAATCAAACGTATAACAAGTGGCGGATGTGTTTTCTTCCAACTATTTCGCAACAGCGAGTTTTCTTGCTAATAAATCTTCACATCATATGAACTGATTAGTTTTTCTGGTTCCGTACAAACATTTTAAACGAGATCTTAGCGACTTACTGTTGACCCAAAAACTGCGGAGTGGTGGCGCGTTTAGATGGTACAGTGAGTTGGTTTAGTAGTAGAGTTGTGCTGCCAAAGTTGAGTCGTGTTTTATTTTCGTTCGTCTCCGTGAATAAGTTCATTTGAACAAAGATTGCAGAATAGAGGAGCGCTTAGAATTGTAATGCTATCCACAATACCTTAACATTTTCACGGACACTGAGATAAAGTTTACATTCTGAAAATGACACTGAATATTTTCATTAAAAAAAATACCACGCTAATAGCTGGACTGCCGTTAAAAATAAAGTCAAGGTACCTGTATTATGACACTAGGAAAAAAATTGTGAGTGCCATACGACACTGAATCACATGACTTCTTAGTAATTTACGCAAATTTACACGGCTATAGGCGTTGTCTGTTTTTACTTGGTAAAATTAACCGCCTGTAGGCGTAGGGTCATATCAAACACGAAAAACCGCCTGTTGGCGTAACGTCATATCAAACACGAACAAAAATACGCCTCTATCCGTGACGTCAGTGAAAGTGTTAAAGATTTAGTATCCTATACTAGAGGCCACTTTACAAGTCAACCCACGTTAGGAGAGCTGACTTGCCCATTCAAACGCTCCGTTCTAGTGGCCCACGGTGAAGGCGGTATTTTACAGGTAATTTTCACCGCATATTCTAGTCCACCTAGTTTCGCACAAGGCGAGTTTACTCCGTTGTTTAAACACACCATTCCAGTAGTTTGATGTTGTAGGAAACTTTGAAGGACTTTTGAGCTGCAGCAGATTGGAAGTTTGTTACAAGATTTGGTGAAATTTGCTTAAACTTTTTAAGTATGACATAGAAGGAAGGACTTCTCCCAGCAGTGGGATGATTCAAGCGGACAGTAGTAATTAAGACGAAGTTAGTTTAATTAAATGAACGAGTCAAAACAACAAATCCAAAAAACTGTTGAAATCAAAATCAAAATATTTTATTTCACACTAACCTACATGGACACTTATGTAACGTCAGAAGCTAGGTGTACGGTTCCAATTGGTCGTTTCCCATGGAGAAGAGCCGGCAAGAGACTCCATGGTTACTCTTTTAAAAATAAGTGGTTTCTACAATGTTTTCAAAGTACAGTTTTGATAGGTATGGGAGGACAGTGTAGGCCTGTCAACAAGTAATAGGTACTCAACAAAATAGAAAAAAAACGGAGTGTCTATTTTTAATCTTAGACTTATGTTGTTTAAAGCCAAATTATGTTACAATATCTACCTATAATTCTAATTGAAATAATAACTTGAATGTCAAGAACCTTATGTAGTCCTTCAGACCGTATTCCGGCCATGGCGGCCAATCTCAACGGAGACTAGCCTACGGCGAGGGAGATATTATAGTGCACAAGTGTGTGCGCAGACACAGGTGCACTCTCTCTTCCCTCACTTTCATACTGTGATGGGACGGCAATCCGACACGACCGGAGAGAGATCAGGCGCAGGACCAACGGCTTAACGTGCTTTCCGAGGCACGGGGGTATCATACCGCCAACTTCCAAACTCCGGGCTGTTACTAAGAAATTCCTGATGGAAAAACCCAATAGAACTTTGCCCGACCTGGGAATCAAACCCAGGACCTTACGCTCAGCAGTCGCGCTTGCAACCACGAGACCAATGGGACAGCCAAAAGTTAAGAATCTACACAGAACACGATTTAAAAAAAAGAGAAAAGAAAACACATTTATTTGCGGTAAACATGACGACAAGAAAACACACAAACATAAAAAAGAACAAGTTGGGGGAAAATATGCGTCATATTCACGCAAAAAACGGCAATCGCTCAGCATAATGCTACGACCCTATGCGAGACAGAGCCCCAGCGCTGATTTCCAGCGATAGCCGGCGCTGACGTGATGACGTCAACCAGTGCAGCTTAGAAAAATTAAAATAACCAAAAAAAAAGTACACTATACCTAGTTCAAAATGCAAGTCCACATGAGACTGTCATAAACTTCCATTCTCCCTTTTTTTCTCGGTCAAGGATACTCTTAAAATAAGGGGAAAAAAGAGTATCTGTAGAATTCTGTTAATTCCGTATTTAAGTTGAATATATCAACTTCACTGGTTCACTACCACACCAAGCTCTATCGTGCAGACCATGGTCTAAAAAAACAAGGTCTGGCATTCCGGGAGTGACACATGTTTACGTCACTATCCAGCTGCCACTTTATTGCAACAAAACACGAATTATGGAAACATTTTCAGTCACCATTCTGTTAAAAAATATATTTATAGCATTTAAATTGTCGTTCCGTTTTTCTAATCAAGTGAAACAATTAAATTTAAACATATACCAACGTAATTGTTAGTTAAAACCTCATGGTTTTTTCAGATTCGCACAGTTAATAATGGCGGTTGGCGAGTTATTATTACACACTACTGGTAACACAGCGGTGATGACGTAGGCTTGTGTCACCCTGTGCCTCGGAATGCTATACCTGGCGAAGTATATTATTATACCATGGTGCAGACCTTGCTTCACTTTGTCTGTTTCCCGCCTTTCCTCGTGACTGACAGATGACATTAGTGACAGCAGCTACCCCTCTTGTGTGAATGAGACTGTGTTTACATATCTATTAAATATAAATACTACTATTATCTATCAGAAGCAAATTTTATAAAAAAAAAAAACACGTGTGGCACTCGGGGACTGCCGCGATAAAGCCATAGCATAGCATTTTTTATCAACTTATGCAATTATAATTATTTATTTATTTTTTATTTATGCAGTATTTTTTTTTTCTTTGATATTAGTTCAAGTACAGTCGTACCATATACATACACGTTAAGCGAACGCTCGGCCGAGTTACATGGTAGGCGGAGTGGGGGGTGTTAGGTTTTATTTTCGTTACGGAATTTCTTGATTCGGTCGCCGCGCTCAAAGCCCGCGATAAAAGCTATGCAATAGCTTAAAAACTACGCACCACCAATCAACTGTATTTATTATTTTTAACAAGCAAAACTTTATTTGAGAAAATGTAACAAACTGATAAATTAAAATGAGCAATTAATAGGCATATCACTTGGCACCGAGAAAACGCAACACTGAGATAGAGAGACGTCCGTCGCCGTCGGCTGTTGATTCAAAAGTGAGCGAGCGCTCCTCGTCATCTGCAGTTGCCGCTAACTGTCCCCGCTCTTGATGCTGCTGTCTTGACCACGCCCCTCGTTCCCCCCAACTTCCTTATTCTTCGTGTTAAGAGGCTTACAACAGCTAAAGCGCGGTCACTGTCGGACTGCATAGAAAAGAAAGAGAAGCGCGATTACACAACGCTGGTAACTTATTGCAAAATACGAAGCAATTATATGTTTACAAAAAATCTATTGATTGGATTAAAAAATTAAAACACTATTACGTTAGTATGTTGCTTGTAGAATAATCTGACAAAAAATCAGAATGATTTAATGCATATTAGTATGGTTTTTTATCCTTAAAAGAAATTTTTAGAGGTATTTTCGTGTTATTTTTTTTCTATCGTATCAAATTAGTTGTATTATGTTTTCAACACACTATCTAATTAGCAAATATCCTGAAGAATAACATATATTTTTCTGATTTTGTTTAGTGCAGTGGATCATATACTTTTAGGCATTATAAAACTTACGTTTAGGTCCTGTAGTCCCCTTAATCTTGTAACACTACAGTATCTATGAGGACTAGCGCACGTAAACAAGGCAGGCAAATCCACTCGCCCAGTCAAACACTCCACCCCACTGGCTCGCGGTAACAGCGGTATTTTATAGGTAATTTTCACCGCTACCTCTACCCGTACCGAGGCGGTGTATCTCATGATAATTAGATTCCGATCCCACTCTGTTAGAAAATGTTGAACCTTTTTTGTAATTGCTAACAAACTTTTTGAAATATTGAGGTCTTGGTCACAAGGATTTTTAATCGATTTTGCTCCGACTGACTAGGCTGTCATTCGTATTCGTGAGGGGCTCGTGGCTGAAAAGGGGCTCGTGGCTGAAAAGGGGCTCGTGGCTGACAAGGGGCGAGTGGCTAAATTATAACAGCCGCACGGATTTATCGAAGTTTAAGCTAAGCTTGCCGCGGTCAGTCCGTGGATGGGTGACTATCCATTACGTACTAAGACCGTCCCGTGCTTTGGTAAGTACGTTCAGCTGCGGGTCCAGGTTTCCATTTGTAGATCTTTGACAGTCGTTACGGGTAGTCAAATCAAATCAAATCAAATCACTTTTATTTGTTAACACAGGTAAAGAAATACAGATCTTATATTATTTAATGAAAGAGCGCTATGTTATGCCAGGAGGCGTATAAATATGGTGTGCATCTAGCTAAAGATTAAAAATTAAAGTTACTAAAAATATATTTTAAAATCATGCATAATTATGATATTTAATTAGAAAAATAAATTGAAAAATTACATAATATTATTTAACACTTTAAAAAAATATCTAAGTCAATATAATTAAAAATGTCCAAATACATTAAATGTCAATATTAATAATGAATTTCAATTCCAAACATCATGTAAGTTTTTATCAAATAATATATAGACAAAGACAACAAAAAAAATAACACAGTTTAGTAGTCAGAAGCCCAAATAACTGACAATCAGTCTTACCAAGGGGTATCGTGTTACCCAGTAACTGGGTTGTAGAAGTCAGATAGGCAGTCGCTCTTTGTAAAATACTGGTGCTTACTGCATTCGGTTTGACTGAAAGCTGACCCCAACGTAGTTTGGAAAACGGTAAGCTGAAGAATATTACTCTAAGGTACCGTAAGCTTCTATTATTTGACAAAATTATAATAATAATGTGTAATAATAATGTGAAATGTGTGACGTGTGTGTGTAATGTGAATTAAATATTTGTACAAACCTACTTACAGAAATAAAATCATTTATCATTTATCATTTATCAATGTGTGGTAATAATAATGTGTTAATGTTAATTTTAATAATATTGAATTGCTTGAATGGCTGCTTAGCCCTCTTACACTCTCCTAATTTTGCTGTGCCCGACAGGGTTCAAATTGATATTTTACTTTGTTAGACCATCTATGTAATACATATGGAATGCAATCAAGAATTGAGTATTGTTAGACCTGAACGTTGTCCTGCACAAAGACCTCTCATCATCTCTCCGTACATCTTTATTTCTACATAGTATAAAATAAAGTAGTTTCCCGCCGTCTGTACGCTTAGATCTTTTAAACTTCTCAACGGATTTTAATGCAGTTTTCATCAGTAGACAGAGTGATTCAAGAGGAAGGTTTATATGTATAATACATGCATATTGTAGTAGAAAAAAGAGAATTTCAAGGATTTGTAATGTGATGTCGTAAAAGACATATTTTTGTGCGCTTACATTGCAAACGCTGGCTAAACCTTACGAGATAGATCAGAATAATGTACTACGGAATTGTATATCTTGAAAAGATCTACGACGATACGATACGATACGATTTGACGACATATGATTAAGCGATTGACTGCTGCGCTGCGTGTCGCGGGTTCGATTCCCGCACGGAACAAATATTTGTATGACCTACAAGTAATTGTTCCGGGTCTGGCTGTTTGTGTATGTGAGTTTCAATGTTTGTAAGCGCACCCACAATACAGGAGAAATTCCTAGTGTGCGGCAAAGTTTAAAAAAAAAAAGAAAAGAAAGATATACATAAAAGTCCGTGGTATATGTCTATCTCCTAAGGATAACCCACAGTAACAATTTTTATCTTTCACATATTACAAAAAAGTAATGGATTATTTACGAAGCTCTTTTAAACAATACAGTATTACTCCTTATCCAATTTAATACATTAGATACGTTGTGCATTTAATTTAGATCAAAATTGCCTTTTACAGCATCTCATTAAAATTAATATCTTGGAAGATATCAGAGATTTAAAATGCGGGGGCAGAGCGGCCGTCCGCGTTGGGCCGTACGTCCATCCCGGAAGGCAGCGGCCGGCGGGCGCGGCGCGTACATATAAATCAATCCAATATGTTACCAAATTTATGAATAAAGGTAGCGATCAACCCACTTCCAGCATACACCTGGTGATTGTATGCTAAAAGTGGCTTGATCGCTACCTTTATTAATATACTAGCTTTTGCCCGCGGCTTTGCTCGCGGTAATTTAGACTTTGACTATCAATTAGGGTTATAATTCAATCATGATTCGAAAGACACGTGGCGCCTTCTATTATCATAAGAATGTTATTATTGTTTTCCTCGGGAACAGTACTTTTTTGCGGGATGAAAGGTACCCTATGTCCGTTTCTGTACACCTGACAACGTATGTGCAAAATTTCAGGATGATCGGTTCAGTGGTTTAGGCGTGAAAAGGCAACAAACAAACTTACTTTCGCATTTATAATATTAGTTAGGATTTAGTAACATAACATTATTAATATAATATGAATATAGAAAATCAAATATAAAAATATGAATAAGTAAATAATAGCATAATTTTATAATAATAAAAATACTTCTAAGAATTTCGTAATAATTTCCTACATTATTCTTGTACAACACATAAAATAAAAATAACTAATATACTATACATGAACCTGATAATATATATATACGAGTACATATACATAATTATACACTCAATTAAACTCATCTAATAATTTTTAATAATATTGAAATGCTTGAATTGCTGCTTAGCCCTCTTCCTCTCTCCTAATGTTGCTGTGCCCGACAGGGTCCATATTGATCTTTTACTTTGTTAGACTATCTATGTAATACATATGGAATGCAGTAAAGAATTGAGTATTGAGTATTAATATTAATCACTCCACACTGTCACCGCATTAGTCAGCACATTGCACCCGTGCGACGCCCGGGCGGGTCGCTAGTTAGCATTATAATCAACCTTTATCGTTCCCATAGCTAAAACACAGGCCTTCTCTTTAAGAGAGGGAGTGGGTGCAGGTTGGTGAATATCACGTCTGAGATTTTTTTGTTACCTAACTATATTTTCCGAGCACTTCCGATGACGTACAGAATATGATCAAATCCCTCAAAAATACCAGTAGCGTAGGACACGATGGTATTTCGACAAAAATTATTAAATGTGTTTCTGATTATATTAGTGTCCATATAAGTTATATTGTTAATTTGTGTATCACAACTGGTACTTTTCCACACCATCTCAAAACAGCTGTAGTTAAACCACTTTTCAAAAAAAAGCAATAGGGAAAACATGGAGTGCTATAAACCGATTGCGCTCATACCAATTTTTTCAAAAGTTTTTGAGAAATATATATACGAACAACTTTACATTTTTTTTTGAAAAATATAACATTTTATTTGAGAAACGAAAAGGTTTCAGAAAAAATAAAACCATTAACATGGCTGTCTTCGATTTCTTGGATAAAGTCATCACAAAAGTTGACAGCAGAATACCCGTGTGTTCCATTTGTTGCGATATGACCCAAGCCTTCGATTACATGGATCATAAGATTTTGCTTGAGAAGTTAGAGGCTTATGGAATTCGAGGAACCATATTAAAATTTATAGAATCATATTTAATAAATAGGAATCAATATGTAGAAATTTCGAAGATAGATTCAAAGACTAAATCCGAATTAATATTTAGATCAAATAAACGTTTAATTAAGTATGGCGTACCACAGGGGAGCGTGCGAGGTCCCCCGTTATTTTTAATTTATATCAATGATTTACCAAAGGTAACCATTCATCATATGTCACTATTTGCTGACGACAGCACCGTTAATATTAATAATAAATAAATAAAATCCATTTATTTCAGGTTCTCCCATATTACAATCACAAGTATTACAATAACAAACACGAGATAAATACAAATCACAATATAAAAATAAATACAATGTCATCAAATTATAAATACAATGTCAAATAAAAATAAGCAACTCAATGTCCAATGAAAATAAAAATTAAAAATAATAAAAAATAAAAATTACAAAAAATAAAAATTTAAAAATTTACCGGAAATTAATAATATAAAAAACAAATAAAAGTAAAAGTTTTGGACAAATTTTTAGATAAAAATAATAACATAATATATTAATAAAAACAGCAAATCAGTCGTCAGTCATTAACATGCCCTGGCTATATGCCTACTGCAACGTTTCCCCATATAAGGGCAGTCCAATCGTCCAGCAACAACAATAATACAAATGAGTGACAATTAGAAAATGAAATCAACAAAACTATCCAATCAATAATCACATGGCTAGATAATAATAATCTTAGGATAAATATTGACAAAACAAAATGAATGTTGTTCAGTCAGCGACCAAAGGCATCTAATATGTTAATAGAACACGGTAGCAAAATTATTGAAAACGTAGGTACTACCAAATTTTTAGGTTTAAATATAGATCAAAGGCTGTATTGGAAAGTACACACAGAGGAATTAAGCAAAAGAATAAGCAAATCTGCTTATGCTCTTTATAAACTGTCTTCGATCTTAGCTACCGACGCTTTGCTGACTGCATATCATGGCACCGTTGGCTCAATCTTAAGATACGGGATTCTTTTTTGGGGCAACTCGTGTAACAGAGAACTAATCTTCAAGTTACAGAAAAGGTGTCTCAGAGCGATGTTTGGACTAATATGTACTGATACGTGTAAGCCATATTTCATTAAAAATAAAATATTAACACTCCCGTCATTATACATTTTCGAGGTTGCGATCTTCGTTAAAACAAACCCAAAACTATTCAAGAAGCTATCAGATACTAATACCCGAAGTCGACGGGATTATAGTAGATTATGTGTAAGAAAGTCCAATACAGAACTGATGCATAAAAGTGTGTTCTGCATGGCGCCAAATATATTCAATCTCATTCCGCCACACATTAAAGAATTGAATGTTAACTTATTTTAAAAAAAAAGGAAGAACTTTCTAATTCAAAAAGCCGATTTAAGATAGTATTTCCGAGTTTTTAACTGACAAAGTACTGATATAGTTTTATTTTTGATTTGCATTTTATTTTAACATTTATTAATTGTTCAATGTATTTATGGAAATTCATCAATGTCAATAAATAATCTTGGTCAGATCATTTGAGGACCATGTTAGATTGGTGTCTGAAATGGTCTTTCGAGGAAAGAACCATATAGATTTGAGTGGACCTGTCCAGTCAGTGCACGCATTTGTCAGCATATGTATACGAATGGCTACTCTTTACATGTTTTTTTTTCTTTCATCATTTATCATTTATTTTCTCAATTTTTATTTTTATTTTTATTTTTGTCGTGTTTACACCTAGTTTTATTCTGTGCATGCTGTGGTCTCCTGTAATTGAAGAAGCACACGTAAAAGAACCAATTTTATTATTGCAATTTATATTGCATATGTGTATCCTTTGTTGGTGATCCCAAATAAACAAATAAATGAATATAAAATGAAATAAATGATTATTATATAACTCGTAACAGCGTTTATCCACCGCTACCGTCACCGGGACGTCGACAAGAAACGGGATTATTCGAACTGAACGTGATAAAATATGATACAGAGGGTTATCTTTAATATTAAACACAAAAAAGATTGAAAATCTCATCTCACATGTAATATGCAATAGCCGGCTAGCAGCCGGCTCGAAATTTAATTATCCTGCAATATCCGTACCGACACAAACTGTTAACATAATCCTGCTTGGTAGCTTAACGCTTTGTTTTTCAGTAAAGGCTTTAATCTATAGTCAATTAGTTATCGTTTTTGGATTATAATTAAGTTAAATATAATTGTTTGACACTTCCCGTGACCCAAGGGCTAGCTTTTACCTTGGCCAGAGACTAAGCATTGGCATACAACGTGGCAATGCCGCCAGTCTCTTGGGTACATTACCAGTCGACAGCGATGCGGAAGAATTTTTAGACGCCATTTTTTAGTTTGTTAATAGTTTTAGTTAGGTTAGGTTAATTCATTAGATGGTGATATTTATGTACATATAATTTCAATTTTGAACAAATAAAATTGATTACACATATTAAGTCAAATCAAATCAAACGTATATTTGCTAGATATCCATTGTTTTGGCAAAGGTGAGATCTTATAACATCGCTTACCATCATTTAAGATATCACCAAACGCGAGCATTTCCAATAAAAAAAACTCGCATACCCCTTTCTGTACTGTCGGGTATAATGAATATAAAATTAATATGCCATAAAATACAACCATTTCCATTTAAGAGTGCGACACTTACACAGCTCGGGTCGACTTTTAAATCGCTGGTGTGTAAAATATTCGATAAAATCTTGATGGTTATACGATGGCATAAAAAAGCCGTTATATTCTTCGTTTGTCTTGTGGTTGTAAGCGCGAGGACTGGGTTGAGGCCTGAGTTTGATTCTCAGTTCGGGAAAAGGTGTTATTAAGGCTTTTCATTTAGACATAATCTGTAGCAGCCCGGAGACTGGATGTCCGGTTTAGATTACGTTTATTCAGATTTAAAACGATACATAACTTATACGTAATTAATAAATAAAAATTACAATTTTTATCGTATTATAGTTTTCGTAGTATATTAGGTATAATTATGTAGATGTTTGTTTATGGTCACACTGAGCAATTTATTTACTGTTGCCATTTCACCTATTGGTTGTATCTACGTTTAAATACTAAATGATTGACTTTTTAAGTTCCATCAAATTATTTTGTTAAGAACCAACCAATAATGTTGTAAGTGTGTCTAGAATTTTCTAATACCTTTTATAAAGTTCCATATTAAGACACGAAGCAACAAAATACGATCTAGAGGAATGTGGCCGCTTTTCTTTAGATCGAATTTTGTTGCTTCATGTCTCAATATTAAACTTTATAAAAGGTATTAGGAAATTCTAGACTCACTTACCAAGTGTCCCTACTGAGCTTTTTTCATAATTCTTTCTCAGTCACGAGATAATATTTTTTTAAAGGAGTGGCGCAAGTGGACCGTTGGGCGCCCTCTTAAAAAAAAGTGCTATTTGTATGGCACCTGCTGTGTATAATAAAATACCTAACACTATTAAAGACCAACAATTAAGAATATTTAAAAAAATATTACGAAATTACGATTAGATACATGTTATTATTCTGAAGCTAATTTTTTTGCCGATAATTTACTATAAATAAAATTGATTAAGATTTATACCTCATTAGTTAGTTTATTTTTATATTTGTAGACCTTATTTTTATATGTGGTAGGTACCACAACTAAAAAGTGAAAAATAAAAACTGTTTTACCAAAAGAAACAACCGTCTTTCATTTTTGGTTCTAGAACATGCCGATGTCCTCACGATGTCGTTCAACGTTTTTGAGAGCTGTGGTGATGAAATAATTTACACAAAGTAAAGCGCCTGTCTCGCTTCGAACTTACGACCTACAGCTCGTAAGTAGCGGTTGTTACCACTGGGCCACAACTGCTCTCAATACGGCAATACTGGAGTATTTTGCTACTATCAAAGAAATTCTAACATTGAAATAAAAAACCGGCCAAGTGCGAGTCGGACTCGCGCACGAAGGGTTCCGTACCATTATCTTTAAACACGGCAAAAAAGTCGTGTCTGTTGTATGGGAGCCCCCTTAAATATTTATTTTATTCTGTTTTTTAGTATTTGTTGTTATAGCGGCAACAGAAATACATCATCTGTGAAAATTTCAACTATCACGGTTCATGAGATGCAGCCTGGTGACAAACGGACAGACAGACGGACAGACAGACGGACGGACAGCGGAGTCTTGGTAATAGGGTCCCGTTTTACCCTTAGGGTACGAAATCCTAAAAAGAGATTTTTTCAAACAAATAAATAGTAGTGCTGGGCCGACTATGGATTTTGTCAATCTTTGACTAGCTATGGTGACGAAACTACTGAATATATTTAATTGAATTTTCGTATGAACTCAAACTCAAACTCAAAGCATTTATTTCAAATAAACCAATTACAGGCACTTTTGAATTGTCAAGGGGTCGGTCAGTCAGAAAGATGAAGCTAGTTGCCCATTCCAAAGCGTAGTAGGTACCTATGGAGAAGAACGGGCAAGAAACTCCATGGACACTCTTTTGAATCAAAATATTGTTACAAAATATTGGTTACACATTCATGTTGAAATTATGCATGTGAGAACGTTAAAAGCGTCCGTAATAAAGAGACAAAAACAATTCCAATATTAAATTAAAATAAGCCGTGGCAGCTAAGAGATGACCAGTCCCCACTGACGGCGCCCGTTCACGAATATAATGTATGGATCAGCACCATTCAGCTCAACCATTTTGAAGGGAACTTAATGATCCAACACACACGCCACCACCAGCGAGGCATTTGAGTGAGCAAGACATACTCTCAGCCGCCAAGGCAGCAGACTTGGAACGGCATTAGATATACGCAGTTTAATTAATTCAAATAAAATTAAATGAAAATGGGAGCTATATGTTTGAGCCGTTTTGAGTTGAAACACTAGGGCCTTGGGGTCACAGTGCTTATCAAATATTTCGGGACATCGCCAGGCGGTTGGTCGACTCTTCACGTGATCAGAGGGCTGGCCTATTTTTAGCCCAAAGAATCAGCATTGAAAATATGAAAGAAAGAAAATACGTGCTAACAATCAACATTCAACGCCAACAACACCAACAACACACATCAACAGCAACCATGGATGGTAACATCCATTGCCATCCTACGTGGCAATGCTGCCAGCCTTTTGGACTCTTATCCCGTTGACAGCGATGCGGACGAATTTTTTGATGCCCTATGAGCTTTCCTCTTTTTTTAATATATAGTTATATATTTCAGTGTTAGTTTGTATATTGTAATCTATTTAAATTGATAAAATATATAAATTAAATTAAATTAAACAAAATTAAATGAAATAAAATAAAATCAAATGAAATTAAACGGACTTAAATAAAATAAAATAAAATTAAATGAAATTAATTTAAATGAAATTGTCGTATTGCCACATTGTTTAAGTAGATGTAGATATTCATTTCGTGGCTAAGTCTCTATCTCTCTCTCTCTTTTATAAGCTTCACAGCAAAAGATAAAT
Organism: Dryobotodes eremita; assembly: GCA_917490735.1. Taxonomy (NCBI): domain Eukaryota; kingdom Metazoa; phylum Arthropoda; class Insecta; order Lepidoptera; family Noctuidae; genus Dryobotodes; species Dryobotodes eremita. Next base: position 9,630,216 of record OU823269.1, on the reverse strand, counting down.
AACCAAGTCTACTTACCTAGGGATGGTTATAACCAAGCGTAACTTAAAACAGACGGTTAAAGTATAATAACGGATACACGTACGTAGGTATAGCTGTGGGGACGCGTTAGCTTCGGTAGCAAAAGTGGCGTAAGTTTGATTTTCTGTTTGTTGGGTTACCCGATTGTGGTGGAAAAGTGGGTGGTTTTGTGTTTGAGTTGACTATGTTTGTGTTTTGAATTGGTTTTGTGCTGTTTAAGACGCACTGTGACAGTGCATATGAAAGTAAAAACAGTATGTAATCCAAAAAAAATAAAAAATAAAAATTTATTGTAGGCTTTTGAGAACTTTAATTATAAGACTGTTTTGTTGCGAGTGAGCGTGTCATCACTATTTTCATAAATTGATAGTCTATTTAAAGACAGTTCAATTCTAAGGCTTACTGAAAATTCTATGAAATAAAATGAAAAAGTTTATTTTATAAATAGGATACCGAAATCCCTTCTACACGTCACATGAAAAAAAATGCTATATAGATTCGACCTTTTCTATCGGAATACCCCTATGAAGAAATGGCGGTACAAACTCAGAGGTCAAAGTGTCTTTTAATACGGAAACATCATCTTGGTCAGATCATGTGAGGACTATGCAGATTAATGTCTGAAATGGTATTTTGAGAAAAGAACAACACAAATTTACAAAAGAACATGTCGGTTTTGCCATACCTAGTCAGTGCAAGCATTTGTTAGTAATCGTATAGCTCAACACAGAACTTAAGGAGCTCAACGACTCGACGAACAATACTAAAATATATGGCTTCAATAAACTATTATAGTTATATCTACGAGGGAAAATAAACGCCAGGATGGGTAACAACTGTTTTTATTAAATTTCAATACGTTTTACCATCTCCGTTGGTCTCGGCTGTCATTCGTAAATTTTTGACAGTCGTTACTGGTAGTCAGAAGCCCTAAAAGTCTGACAACCGGTCTTACCACGGGGTATCGTATGATTCAGTAACCAGGTTGTGGAGATCAGATCGGCAGTCGCTCCACGTAAAATACTGGCATCCAGCTGCATCCTGTTAGACTGGAAGCCGACCCAACATAGTTGGTAAAAGGCTAAGCAGATTGATTGTGTGTCGGTGTAAATAACTACAGACACATGATACATGAACACAACGCCTTGCTCACCAACGGGGTTCGGGTGATATCCGATAATCAGCTATAACATCAAAAACAAGGACACTATTAATAGTGTCCTCCCACACACCACTGGAGGGCAATGATGGCCCAGTGGTAACGGTCCCGACTTACGAGTTGTAGGTCATGGGTCCGAACCCAGTCAGGCGCTTTACTTTGTGTAAATAATTTCATCAAGTGCTCTCAAAACGGTGAAGGAAAACATCGTGAGGAAACCAGCATGACCTAGAATCAAAAATTCGTAGACATGTGACATCTACCAACCCGTATTGGGCCCGCGTGGTAGATTACAGCCCACTCCCTTTCGAAGAGAGGAGGCCTATGTCCCAGCAGTGGGAACATAATAGGTTGATTATGCACACACCACTGTTACCACCACCGCCACCGCTTATGAGAGGCTGAATAGAACTATTCATCATCATTATCATCATCATTTCAGCCGAAAGATGTTCACTGCTAGACATAAGCGTCCCGAGACCGTCTCCACATCAACTGGTTCTATGCTACTTGTATCCAGCGGTAAAAACAAAAGAAGGGGAATAGAACTGAAAAATCAGGCTATTTTTTTTAAGTACTCTTAAGTCAAGCCTGTAAAGACTATCCCAATATGTCTCTATTCTCTTATTGCTTAAAATAGTCATACTTAAAGACGTAATTAGAAGACCGCCCATTATGTCACCCTATGTAAAAAATCTACATTTGTGTATCTGTAATTTATATGGTATAGAAAATAAAGAGTATTCTATTGTATTCTGTCCTATTCTTTTCTATATAAAGGCATAAAAATAACATCTCTCATTAACCTTAACTATCGTACAGTATCTACCCCAAAATCTTATTAAACTCTCACAAACATGTTCCCCTCTGAAACTAAAACCCCAATTTTCCCTGTTACCCCACTTTCACAGCCGACGTTAACAACATACCTACACTCTCAGAGTATACATAAACTCCACAAACCCTTACTGACTCAGTCGATTTGGCGAGCGCGGCGCGACCGGTCGCATCCCTGCCCGCGAATAAAAGAATAAAATAAATAACATTGTACAAACGTACCATAAGTAATTAAAAAAATAATAAAGACTTACACCTCTTTCGCGAGTGAGTGACAAGTGTAGTTTTTTTTTTTCTTAAGTTACGAGGCAAAGGTAAGCTTTTTCAAGGTCATTGAGCACCGTTGTCTATGGATATTTTCCCGTTTTGTTATTTTAGATAAAAGGTGTATGTGATCCGTTTTTATCCGTTTCTCTTTCTACGTGTCGGTAAAATGTTTTCTAGAATAAATTTGTAAGAAATTAAATATATTTTTTTGTGTGTTGTCCGTCGATAATGCATAAAAATAAAATCGTTTTGGGAATATTGGTTTATGAAAATTTGTTATCTCTGAAAATTTACGTTTTTTGCACTTTTTATGACGTAATTATTTTACGAAAAATATATCTTAATGTTCTACTTCTTCATAAAAATCTACATACTTAATAAAAACAGTAAAAAATCTATTGAGATAATTTTTGAAGCAATCTCGTCAAAGTAACTTAATTTTTAGTGATTTATAAATCACAAAAAGTTCAGTTTTATTTTGGGATACGCCGCCGTATTTTCATATTACAAACTAATTGTTTTCATAATTGACAATAATAATACTTCTTATTAAAATACCCGTTATTTTCTAACAGTTCTAGATGGAACAAATTATTATCAAAACCAACAATCTACTATTGTTTTAGGCGGTTCAAAGTTAATGGAAAATCAACATCTGGCTTCTGAGAACACTTTCGAGAAATTTATAGTCATATTAAACAAAGAATTACAGAACAGGACCAATAGTGTATTTTGTAACGTTCTCTTTGAACCTCATTCAAGTGGCCGTATACAATTTGAAAGCATTTGTTATCAAAGTAAATCATCGCGGATTCAGAACGAGGCGCCGTTTGAATTTTGAAATGATGCTTAGGGAATGTCGCTCATCATCGGCATATTTCCAACTACATACCGCTCATTAGGAGAAACATCGACTTTATGTAGTTTTTCCCAAAAATTTGGTGTCGATATATTTATATTGTGCTCGAAAAAATTTTCAGAGGCGCTGGGTCATGAAATATTTAGCGTGAATTATTTAGTATGTTTTGGGATTTATCAACATTTCAGAACGAGACGGTAATCGATTACAAAAAAATAATAATAAGCCTTTAAGTCACTCTCCTGTAAAATTTTAAAAGCAGCAGTTATGTCGATGTTTCGCCAAATGAGCGATATTAGGTTGGGGTAGTTCTTTTGTATTTTATATACAAATTCAAGACTAAGAGCTCGTGTGGCACCCAAATATCGACCTTTTCGTATACCCAGACTGTTTCAAATGGGTCAAAACTGTTTTGTGGTCAACCCCTAACTCTTCAGCTATGTCGTAACTACTTATATGCCGATCTTGCTCCACTTTTTCAAAAATAGCATCGAATTTATCCATAACAGGGCGACCAGAGCGAGCTGCATCTTTGACATCAAAATTCCCGGACTGAAAATGCTTGAACCAACTTTGTGCTACTCTTACTAACACAGCGGTAAGTCCATAAACGTCACATATTTTTTCGCGGGTTGTGTCGAATTTTTCCCTTTTTTGTAATAAAACTTCAAAATGTATCGAATTTCTCATATTGGCGGGCAGAAAAACAAATGAAAAACGGCGGGAAATTGTTTTTACTTTTTATTCTTCGTCTTTAAAATGTCATCTATTTAATGGTATCAAAACCAGCCAGATATACACAGTACAACCAAAGAGATTTTACTACAACTTTATATCTATAAAATAAGAAAAAACTTTTCCTCCGACTTATAATGTTGGAGTCGGCTTCGAGTCTTATCGGATGCAGCGGAATTCCAGTATTTTACATGGAGCCTGCCTATCTGACCTCGGCTTACTGGGTCAGATAAGTTGTCAGACTTTCATTAATGATAAATGATAAATGATTTTATTTCTGTAAGTAGGTTTGTACAAACACTTTTACACGTCAATCATATTTTAAAACTAGATGAGGTCGGCGTTTCCTATCTGACGACTACTCTGAGAAGAAAGGCCGAAACAAACTCAGAGGTCACCGTCTCTTTTAAAGCCAGACATAATCTTGGTCAGATCATATGAAGACCATGTAGATTTGAGTCTGAAATGGTCTTTTGAGTAAAAACCACACAGAATGAGTGGACCTGTCCAGTCAGTGCACGCAGTGTTCAGGCTTCTGGCTATCCATAACGACTGTCAAATGACAGTCATGTCCAGGCTTAGCGTGCTTTCCGAAGCACGGAGTAGTCTCGGCATGTAATGGATCGTCACCCATCCATAGACCAACCTCAGCAAGCGTAACCAAACCTTGGGTGATCGATCCGTGCAGCTACTATTACTAGCAACGAGCCCTTTTTTATCGTATGGAAATCCTCATTAATGTCCTCCACCCTGGGGTTGGTGGAGGGGTCTGTCACACTCTTACTGACTCAAACCAATCGGTGTTCTGCTGTTACCTTTAGCCGGGTGCTGGAGTGCTCGCATTTGTAGTTTGGGGGGCAGGATAGCTATTTTTATTGGACTTTCGACCTCTACGAGTACCTACCTTTTGTACCCTATCTTTAAAATTGTACTTCAGATTTTTTTGTTTTTTTGTTTTTACCCATTCTGTATATTTATGCGCAAAGTTTATGTTTTGTGAATAAAAAATATTATTATTATTTCATCACGTTCCCCTGAGTAGGTGTAGGCCTGCATGAATTCAGGCGGACCCCGTCACCCTCAGCGTCGGCATACGACCGCAATTCCTCTAGAGAGAGGCGCGCGCGGAACACGGCGCGCCGCCGTCTCTGGCCTTTCACTGTTCAGGCAAACTCCCCAAGTCTGTTGCTTGCAGGCCTCACCCTAAGATAACCAACTGATACTGGTATAAAAAAACTAGTTTACAAACCAAACAACTTGGCTTAAAATAAACAGCCTGCAGGCTTGTCTTGCTTGTGAACATTTTTCATGCAAAAGTGCAAGGGTATTTTTTTGACTAAAACTAGCAACTCGCTCTTGCGTCGCACGATTGATCTCGTCATCGTCATTCTCCTACCCTCATCCTAATTTATTCGTGGTCAGGGCTACATGTCTTTTCTTCGATACTTCTCAATTAGTCGTCACCTCGGTAGGCACCCCCTTTCTACCCATATCATCTTTCACACAGCTCATCCATCATTTCTTTGGTCTTCAAAACATCGAGACTTACGTGCTTATGTACTTAAAATACACATAAACCGTAATATAGAAAGAAAGAGAAAGTATTTATTGGGACTCGCACAGGATTATCAAAAACTAAACTAAACACACTCATAAAAATAAAAATCATAAATATATTTATATATTAAATATATTATATATTTTTAAATGTTTTTTTTTTAATGTTTTGTATAAAAATATTTAAAAATGTATTTAATAAGTATGTAAATAAATAAATGAAAAATAATAAACTAAAAATAAAAGTAAAATGAAAAAAATTACAATAGTAAGTCCTGTACGAGGCCAAAAGGCCCCTATCTCAGCAAGATGCTGCGACATTTAAAAAAAATAAGTTTCGCAGCGCTGGTATTCCGATAAGGCCCGCTGCTGTGATGTCACGGACAGAAATAAATAATAAATTAAAAAAATGAAATAAAGTAAACATTAGCTATTTATGAGTAACACAATTATATATACTATTATATATGTATTACACGTCTTTGACAATTCAAAAGTGCCTGTAAATGGTTTAATTGAAATAAATGCTTGAGTTTGAGTTCTTCCGGAATATTACTAATATGCTAAATACAGCTTTTGTAGACAGGATTTTAATTCAGATTTGTTACAGTTGTAATGGCAATCATGTCGTTTCGTTTAAATAGGATTTTATTTTAATTAGCTTATTTATCTTTTATTTTTTATTTTTTGTGAATGTGAGAACGTTGTAGGCCTAACTTGTAGACTGTAGATTTGTAGACCTTTTTCTATTTTGTTGAGTACCTGTTAATTGTTGACAGGCCCCACACCTATTAACACTGTAATTTGAAAACATTGTAAAAGCCCCAAATTTTTTAAAGAGTAACCGTGGAGTTTCTTGCCGGCTCTTCTCTAGAGGAAACAACAAATTGGAACCGTGCACCTAGTTTCTGACCACAGACAACTTAGCCCCGGGGCTAAGTTGTCTGTGTTTCTGACATTTCCTAAGTGCCCATGTAGGTTTATGTGTAATAAAATATTTTGATTTTGAAATGATAGTAAAAATCGCATCAAAATCCATTGTGTAGTTTAGTAGAACTAAGAAATCACACAGAGATACACGAAAAGCGGGTTTTTTGTTTTTGTTTTAACTAAGTATATTTAAAACATTAGACGTGACGTAAGTCGCGGGCATGTTAAATTATATTAAGTTAAATAAATTGTTACTTGATCACAACTTTACAAACTTTTAGACTGTTTTTCTGCTGAAACGTCAGACACGTGATTTGTAGAAAATAATAAAAAAAATGCCTTTATTTTGTCTACGTTAAGGGTTCCGTAGGTCCTAATGAAAAAACGGAACCCTTATGTTCGTCTGTCACAGCCAATTTGCTCCGAATCTACTGGACTGATTAAGTTAAAATTTGGTACACAATCTTATGAATTTCTGTGACCCAAGCACGGACAGGTAACGTAAATTAATTAATTTTGAGTATGGGGACCACTTCTGGGGGAAAATTATAAAATTAAATACAAAAGTTTTGCAAACTGTACCACGTGACATATCAAATGAGAGGGTGAGGTTGTGAGAGTCCCAAATACATATATACTTTTGTATTAAATTAAACCGTTTGGAAGCTATTTAAGAAAATATATGAAAATTGACCATTCTCCCTCCCTTATCTCTGAAACTACTGAGCCTAAAATTTTGAAAAAATGTATAAATTAGTTCTTTACTTACAAATTACAGGAAAACCTATATGAAGTCTATGATCTTAAAATAACATGGTAAATCTTTCAATATTGTGCGTACAAACTTACGTTTGCAGTTGGAATGTATGGGAACACATGTTTTTCAACTACAATGTCAAGTTTCTTCTTGGGACCTGCGGGGTAATTACGTAACACACTAACAGTAGGAATGAGTTTCATTTTGACAAGTCGACAACATTCATTGCGTTATTTACGTTGATGAGCAGACAAAATTTTCGAACATATGAAGCAATGGATTACCAATAGGCTTTAAAATGATTCAGATTGCGATAGATAGTGCGTTACGTAATTAGGGTGCTGGGGGCACGGTAGTACCCCCGCCAAGACGAGCCAAAAACAAAAAAGCAAGGGCACTACCTACCTTTCCTCGACGCGTTTCGTCGTATTTTCATACCCACATAACTTGGATAGTGCTAAAGAGCTTAATTAAGTTCTCTAGCATTATCCAAGGCATGTGGGTATGAAACTTACCCACAAAAAAATCAATCAACCAAAAAAATAAAACTAATAAAATATAAAAAAAATATTTAAAAAATCCAACCAAACCAACCAACCAATTATAAATCTGCTAAATACATTTATCCTTAGCAGATATATAAAACACACTAAGTTTCTAGTCTAGTCTAGCTTTTATACTTTGGATTTTATTAACACCTAAAATACGTTAATTTAGTTACTCACTCACTCATTAAAACCTCTAGGGCTCTTCCCAAAGTCCTAGAAAGCTAAAATTTGGTATGCGGGCTAGGATTTGCCCACAAACAATAAAAAAATTAAGAAATTTCTAACTTTCACCCTCCAACCCCCTTAAAGGGAGGGGCAAGTCTGTATTTCTTGAATACTGGATTACCATGTACATATGCAATTGTACAGTTGAGCTCCTTAAGTTTTGAGTTGAGCTGCACGGTTACTGACAAATGCGTGCACTGACTGGACAGGTCCACTCAAACTGTGTGGTGCTTTCCTCAAAAGACCATTTCAGACACTAATCTACATGGTCTTCACATGATCTGACCAAGATTATGTCTGGACTTTAAAAGAGATCGTGACCTCTGAGTTTGTTTCGGCCTTTCTTCTCAGAGTAGCTAGATAGGAAATGCCGACCTCATCTAGTTTTAAAATATGATTGACGTGGAAAAGTGTTTGTACAAACCTACTTACAGAAATAAAATCATTTATCATTTATAATAAAGAAGAAACTCTTTTTTCTTTGGCTATGAAGAAAATAACTGCTGGCGTGCAAGAAATACCCTTTTGACCCGACTTTGCTAGAAGTAAGGGTAATGATTTTAAGATGTATCATGTGTAATATCATTGCTAAAATAAATAGAAATAGAGCAACCTACAAAAAGCAATGAAATACCATCAAAAACATTTAATTTAAAGTAGGTTGCCAAGACTTACATGACGCTTTCATTGTTAAAAAGTTATCAGAACTAATGAAGCACCAAGCCCCTAACTCTACAAACCTTACATCTTGGTCAAAATGTATCACTTGGTTCCGGTTTAGTTTTGCCACATTGTGGCCCTTAGGCAGAGTTATATTTAAAAATGAAAACAAAAATTACAACTTAATTCTTTTTCTTTTTACTCCTTTACTATTTTTTTTTCATTAAATTACAATAGAATTTACAATTAAAATATAATAACCTAACCTAACTAAAACTATGAACCAACTAAAAAATGGCGTCGAAAAATTCCTCCGTATCGCTGTCGACTGGTAATGTACCCAAGAGACTGGCGGCATTGCCACGTTGTATGGCAATGCTTAGCCTCTGGCCAAGGTAAAAGCCAGCCCTTGGGTCACGGGAAGTGTCAAAAGATAATAAGATCCTAACTATCCTAACTATCCTATCCTAACTATCCTAATCCTAACTATCCTAACTAATATTATAAATGCGAAAGTAAGTTTGTTTGTTTGTTACCTTTTCACGCCTAAACCACTGAATCGATCATCCTGAAATTTTGCATATACGTTGTCAGGTGTACAGAAACGGACATAGGGTACCTTTCATCCCAAAAAAAGTACTGTTCTCGAGGAAAACAACAATAACGTTCTTATGATAATAGATGGCGCCACATCTCTTCCGATTATGATTGAATTATAACTCGAATTGATAGTCAAAGTCTAAATTAACGCGAGCGAAGCCGCGGGCAAAAGCTAGTACAAATATAAATAGTCACTATCATCAGTAGTGCGTAGTACTCGCAACCGGCGTGCGTTTGTGACTAGATGTATGAACGTAAACGAGGCAAAAGGAATATGTAAGGATTGTAGCAGGTGGCGTTCTGTAGTTTCTGCCTACCCCCATGGGAAGAAGGCGTGAGTTTATGTGTTAATGTGTCTTACGAGAATTAAACCTCAAAAGGGTTATTATGAGATTCTGAAATGTGGTTAGCCAGACTACAAGCCGACCCCGAGACCCCAACATAGTCGGGCAAAGGCTGGAGCTAAAAGGGTTATCTTTTTTAGCATTTCATAAAAGGATTATGTAAAGGATAAGTGTAATAGACGTGTATATTATCTTAGCCGAGGGTCAGACAAACTTGGAAATTTTATGATAGTATTATATCATTATTATGAACAAGAATTAAGTACCAGAGAGCCTAGACAAGTGGCAATCACTTTCAAAGCGTTTCGTAATTTTAAAATTAATTCCTTTAGTATTGACATAATATTTTCGGTAGCTTATACTATTTCCATGCAATTCTTACTTTTCCATCATGTTATATCTGATAGAATGTCACTTTTTTCTACGCTATCTTGCCTTCAATGATAAATGATTTTATTTAAGTAGGTTTGTACAAACACTTTTATATGTCAATCATATTTTTTAAACTAGATGAGGTCGGCGTTTCCTATCTGACTACTCTGAGAAGAAAGGCCGAAACAAACTCAGAGGTCACAGTCTCTTTTAAAGTCAAGACATAATCTTGGTCAGGTCATGCGAAGACCATGCAGTTTGGTATCTGAAATGATCTTTCGAGGAAAGAACCACACAGATTGAGTGGACCTGTCCAGTCAGTGCACGCATTTGTCAGAAATCGTGCAGCTCGACTCAGGAAGTCAGAACTTAAGGAGCTCAACGATTCGACGAACAATACCAAAGAAAAGACATTTGAGTAGGCCGCATTTAATATTAGTTCACTAGGTTCAAAGGGTAATATTCCCAAGAAATTAAAAATGCTACCATCATTTAAATTCACTACAGTCTAACACAAAAAATATAGCATCCCATTTTAATTTTTGTTCAATTTCAGCTGCTTTTTACTTTAGAAGAAAAAGCTTTTACTTTGTAGTTTTTTTTTGTGAAAAAGAAATTGCCAGTCTCATCAAAATGTCGGTGTTCAAATAGGAAACGGCATTCTTATCTGGATTGGAGAAACACTTGTTGAATAAGAATTTAAATTAAAAGCAAATGGATTTTTTTTTCATTCGTGAATGATTATTTACTTTTACGTTATTTTTATGTGGTGAATCTTTTTTTTAATTCGCTACACTATATTTATATTTTGAAATAACAACTTCTAACCTACTTATGTATTTAATTAAAATATTATGTATATATATATATATTTAATTTATTCTTTTTATGCAGAATTGAAATTATATGTACATAAATAACAACTTACATCTAATTAATTAACCTATTTACGTTCTTGAATCTGTCAGAGACTTTTTAATTAGGTAAGCAACATTGTTCCGGTTCAAATTATGATGGGTGGTGTCCTTAAGCTTTTAAATGCCTTTGTAATTTTTACAATTAAAAAGGAACCAACAGTTTTAGACAATTTTTATTTTTATTATGGGCCGACCAAACCGTTTAAGCATACTCTAGGCTTAGATGGTTTGGTCATGTTGAGAGGATGAATGAAAGGCGACTAACAAGAGGTATTTACAAGGCAGATGTAAGTGGAAACGCCGGGAGGGGACGCCCTAGGAGGACATATAGTGACCTTATTGGTGATGTTCTTCAGTAAGGTCAGGTGCGTAGTACTCGCAACCGGCGTGCGTGTATGACCAGATGTATGAACGTAAACGAGGCAAAAGGAGTATGTAAGGATTGGAGGGGAGGAGGTTTATGTCTACTCCCGTGAGAATAAGGCGTGAGGTTATGTATGTATGTAAATTTTTATCTTATACTAGCTGCGCCCTGCGGTTTCACCCGCAGAAATCTCGATCCCGTGGGAATATCGGGATAAAAAGTATCCTATGTCCTAATCCAGCTCATAGTCTACCCATGTGCCAAATTTTATCCAAATCCGTTCAGCCGTTTTAGCGTGATTGAGTAACAAACATCCAAACATCCACACTTTCACATTTATAATATTAGTAGGATAATAAGGGAAAACAAACGGTAGTATACTCGTATTAAAACTGTAATAAATTATATGAACTGTAATAAATTAACATTTAACTAATATACTACCCACTACATTTTCCATTTACATAATTTATCATCACGCCTCTATTCCCCGGAGGGTTAGGCAGAGGCGTACCTATAAACCACTCACATTTCGCCAGTTACACCCACCTTTTACATTCAACACCCACACTTTGCGACTTAACACACATTCAATAAATATTCTGCTGCCTGAAATTGCGGTAACCCATCCAATTCCAAACCTCAGCAATATAGTGAATAACCATTTAGATGGTTATACATAACTAAACATACATACATATTTAAATTAAATATTACTTCTCTATAATAATGCCGTAGCTTGTCTACGGCGTAGTGCTACGGCGTAGCGCTACGGCGTAGCACATTATTACGTAGATTAATTTGAATACAGCTTTGTTTGTAAATATTCATAGTTTTCTTTAGGGTTACGTGCTTTTGATTTATTCAAAGGTCTTTGAGGCTTTCGTTTAGACCTTAACAAGCCATTTTTTATTGCTAGCGGTTTGTTAGTGACCTCGTTCGTATGAAAGAAAGAAAGAAAAATAAGTTTATTTGTCACAGAAACACGTGCATACAAAAATGATAATAAGCTCAGATAATATAGAAAAATAAAAACAAACAAAATAGATATATAATCACGAGCACAAAACGGAAATAGAATGAATAAAATAAATGTATAAATGAATATCTGATAATAATAATGATGTAATAATTATATTGTATGATTTTCGGATTATTCGATACAAACTTAAACCCCCCATTTCTCTCCTTTAGAGGTTGTTGTGTATCGTAATGGATGCCTGTTATTTTTCACGGTTCAAGCTATCTCTATATCAAATTTCATCAAAATCAGTTTAGAGATTTAAGGCCCGTTGATTGATCAGTAGTCAAATATACTAATAGTTAAAATGCGTTGCCTTGTCACATCATCCTTCAGCCTATCATTCATAGTCATACCACACATGCTTCGCAAGGAACGCATTTCCACAGCATTTGTTCTACTTTCATGCTTCTTTTGCCACACCCTGCTTTTTCAATACTATTAAATATCCTAACTTCCTAACTATATATATAATATATATAATTATCTAATATATAAAATTCTCGTGTCACAGTTTTCGTTGCCATACTCCTCCGAAACGGCTTAACCGATTTTGATGAAATTTTTTGTGCTTATCCGGTATCTATGAGAATCGGCCAACATCTATTTTTTTTTTTTTTTTTTTTTGGTAGGTAGGGTAGGGAGTTAGGGAGGTAGGGAGTTAGGGAGGTAGGTAGGTAGGTAGGGTAGGTAGGTAGGTAGGGTAGGTAGGTAGGTAGGGTAGGTAGGTAGGGTAGGTAGGGTAGGTAGGGTAGGTAGGTAGGGTAGGTAGGTAGGTAGGGTAGGTAGGTAGGTAGAGTAGGTAGGTAGGGTAGGTAGGTAGGGTAGGTAGGTAGGGTAGGTAGGTAGGGTAGGTAGGTAGGGTAGGTAGGTAGGTAGGGTAGGTAGGTAGGGTAGGTAGGTAGGGTACGCCGTAGATAAGTACCGCAACCCGTGCGAAGCCGGGGCGGGCAGCTAGTATAATATAATATAATAATATTATAAATGCGAAAGTAAGTTTGTTTGTTTGTTACCTTTTCACGCCTAAACCACTAAATCGATCATCCAGAAATTGTGCATATACGTTGTCAGGGGTACAGAAACGGACATAGGGTACCTTTCATCCCGAAAAATAGTACTGTTCCCGAGGAAAACAACAATAATGTCCTTATGATAATAGATGGCGCCACGAGTCTTTCGAATCATGATTGAATTATAACCCGAATCGATAGTCAAAGTCTAAATTAACGCGAGCGAAGCCGCGGGCAAAAGCTAGTATTATATATTCTTAGATATTAAATTATATTTAATCATTAGGAACTTAAAGGCAAATCGTCGTCTAATTAAAATTTTGTATCAAATTTTTCATTTAAAAACTAATTTTTTGAGTAGTAAAACTTACGCAATAGGAAGTCAAATAATTTCAGTGTTGGTCTCAAGTCATCATAATCATCTCTGCCTAACGTTTCTCCCAACTATGTTGTGGTCAGATTCCAGTCTAACCGGATGCAGCTGAATACCAGTATCTTACATAGAGCGACTGCCTATCTGACCTCCACAACCCAGTTACCGGGTAACACGGTACCCGTTGCTTAGACTAAGTCTAAAATAAAGCTCAAATTCATACAAAAAATTCGTTCGCTCTACATCACAGTTCTACGTGCAATGTTGAGCTAAAAAGCAATTCCGTTAAGAAAACAGTACACGAGGTTTTTATTTAAAACCTCCGGTAATGACGTCACGTAGAGCCGTATTTTGTAGACGAGTCTCTACGGAGAGATCTTTTGTTGAAAGATATTTGATACGATAAAGAGTTTTGTTGGACGCTGAGAAAGGGTAGGTAGAATTGTAAGTAGTTTTTTTATTTAGCGAGTTTTTGTAAGGTTATTTGGTTGCGTAATTATTCCTGTGTGTGAGGTTTCGCATCAAGAGGTTGTTTAAAATCCAGACATAGTATACTATGTCTGGATTTTAAACAACCTCTGACCAAGACTATGACTATAGTCATAGTCTTGGTCAGATCATGTGAAGACGATGTAGATTTGTGTCTAAAGAAAACAGAAAGACAAATAGTTTATTCTGCACAAACAAAACGCTCCTTACAAATGAACGACATTAATTTAATAGACACGTACAAAATAGCCAAAAGCCTCGCATTCGTGTCTGAAATGGTCTTTTGAGGAAAAACCACACAGATTGAGTGGACCTGTCCAGCCAGTGCACGCATTTGTCAGTAATCGAGCAGCTCAACTCAGAACTTAAGAAGCTCAACGATTCGACGAACAATACCAAAGAAAGGACATTTGGGTAGGCCACAAAAAACTCAAACTGCCAGACCATGATTAAAACTAATTAAGAAGGAGGAAAAAACCTGCTGCACCACAACTCCCTGTCCTCCGCCTTCCGCATCCTGTCTGTTATCGTCAGCTGCATCAGGTTAGACTGGAAGCTGACCCCAAAATAGTTGGAAAGAATACTAGGCAGATTTCTTAACAGTTTAAGATAACATCTGTATAATATTCGATCAAGGTTGTTGTTGTTCTTATTACGTATGGGCGGCGGGTGTTTAGATTGTTCCCGTGATCCATCTCTCGGTAAACCAGCGGCACACGGCTTTGTATAAATTGATTTAAGAATTAAGCCAGAAAATCGGCTGTTTGTCCGGGGGACAGTCAACAAAGGAAGTTGGTATTCAAGCAAACCGTCCGTGGCATCACAGCGGGTCCTATCAGAATACCAGCGCTGCGGTTCTTATTTTTTTTAATATCGCAGCGTTATGCTGAGGGTAGCCTTTTTGGCCTCGCACAGGTTTTTTACTTGTTTATTGTTGTTTTTTTTTTATTGTTCATTTTGTTAGTTTCAAATGCTCCTTTTTTTACTCTTTGTATTTCCTGTGCGTGTCCCAAATTTTTTTTCTTTCTTTCTTTCTTTCTTTCTTTCAAACAGCTTTGCTATATGGAATCAATCTATACCTATATATACATATTACGAGTCTGTCTTTGCGTAGCTTAAAACTGAATAAATGTTCACCGCACACCTTGAAATAAACTCCTTAAAATAAAAAGCGCGCGCAAAGAGCGCGAAATGGCTGAATTTTTTTTTTCGTTTTCAACACTCATATCTCCACCAATTAAATAAAAAATCGAAAAACTGAATCAACAAAAAAAATCTATATACTTATTGAACCTGCTCACAAAATTTCACGGGAATCGGTTGAGAAATGCGACCTGTAGAAGAGAACAGCCGGACATCCGACGCACATCCGGACATACGAAAGCATTTTTGCCCAAGCTGAAACAGACGCTTCGCGCTCGCTCGGTCTATAATGAAAGTCGCTTTACGTTTCTATGTGACCGCATTGTTCTTCTAAACTACACCACGACTTTTGATACGATTAGGAATTTATTCCATAAGTTTTCATAATCAGCCTATAATATTTCTACTGTTGGGTCAGAGGCCTCTTTTCTATGAAGCATAGTGATCAATGCTTGTTCAGAGAAGCATAGTGACCAATGCTTATTCAGAGAACCATAGCGACCAAAGCTTGTTCAGAAAAGCATAGAGATTAATGTTTGTTCAGAAAAGCATAATGATCAATGTTTATTCAGAAAAGCATAGAGATCAATGTTTGTTCAGAGAAGCTTAGTGATCAATGCTTGTGCAGAGAAGGAACAGGGAAGGAGGGCTGTAACTGTCCCAGAGCATGCAGGGTAATTTTGAGCGTTATTTGGGGTTTGCAATTTACATCCATAATAATCAGCCTATAATGTTCCCACTGCTGGGACACAGGCCTCCTCTCTATGAGAGGTAGTGGGCCGTATTTCACCACGCGGGCCCAGTGCGGGTTGGTGGATGTCACATGCTTTAAATTTTTTGGTTCTAAGACATGCCGGTTTCCTCCGGTTTTCATATAGCCGTTTGTAAGTTATGAGGGAACAGATGAACATACTTTAAAACATACTTATAAAAGAAAGAAAAATGCGTTTATTAGCATTACTGCAATAAAAATACAGATAGTGCCAAATGGGCCTCAGCTCAGCTTAATTTCGGGTAACGTTTTCACTACCGTTCTGTGTTTATTAATTCAACAGTATCCATTTCGTTAATTTATTTTAATAGTCTGGTAATTGGATTTTCGAAATACAAAAGCAGTGAAAGCCGATTCATATTTTATTTATGTTGATAAATAAAACAATTTTGCCGATCAATGGGATTTCTCATGTAATGTGAGTGTGTTTACAAATAACACAGTTTTTTTTTTAACAAAGATCTGTTTATGCATACATAAACTCACGCTTTCTTCCCATGATGGTAGGCAAAAACTACAGAACCCCACGTGCTGCGATCCTTACATACTCCTTTTACTGCGTTTACGTTCATACACTTGGTAATTTACGCTCGCCGGTTGCGAGTAAGCATCTGACCTTTCTGAAGGTCCGTTCATATTGTTACTAAATGTGCGGTTCTGTGTTCGATCTCCGAGTCGGGAAAAGTGTTTAGTTCAGTCAAAGAGCCTGGATTTATGTCCGGAAGCATTGGTGGCCCAGTGGTAACAGTCCCGACTTTCGTGACGTAGATGGTGGGTTCAAACCCAGACAGGCACTTTACTTTGTGTAAATATTTCATCACCACTGCTCTCAAAATTATGAAAGAAAACATCGTGAGGAAACCGGCATGTCCTAGAACCAAAATTCCGAAGAGCTGTGACGCCATGGGCCCGTATGGATTATAGCCCACTTCCTTCCACAGAGAGGAGGCCTATGCCCCATCAGTGGGAATATTATGGACTGATAATGCTAAACGCTACAGTTTCGCCCCCTATTAAATGGGGCTTACAAACAAACATAACTAGCAAAATCTCTCAGCCATAGATCTCAGCCAACCCCTTTTGGTAACACAAGCATGATGTTACATAATATTTAAAGGCATTCAATCATTGTATAATCCCTACAGATCATATTCATTGAACAATATCTTTGAACTCTTTGATCAGGTACCGAACTAAGCTCGTGTGTGGGTTCCGTTCTCGGAAGGGGTAAATATTTACACGCTTGCTTACGTGCTTAGTCGTGGTGAAATAGGTTTAATTAAACGCGTGATATTATTACGTGGGACGGGGAAATGTGGTAATGGTATGAAGGTTTCATGATGGAGTTTTTGAGCACAATGTTTGTGAGTTCAAGATCAGTGGGGTAATTGCGTAACACGCTAACAGTAAGAATGGCTTTCATTTTGACAATTCAACAACATTAATTGCGTTATTTACGTTGTTGAGCAGGCAATTTGTTCGAACATTATGAAGGAATGGATTAGCCATAAGCTTCAAAATGATTCAGATTGTGATAGATAGTGTGTTACGTAATTAGGGTGCATTACCTGAGTTTGTGTTCAATTATCTGACAGATAGATTATTACGGCACACTTCTTCCATAGTCAT
This sequence comes from Dryobotodes eremita, assembly GCA_917490735.1. Taxonomy (NCBI): domain Eukaryota; kingdom Metazoa; phylum Arthropoda; class Insecta; order Lepidoptera; family Noctuidae; genus Dryobotodes; species Dryobotodes eremita. The sequence goes on along the minus strand of OU823269.1, from coordinate 9,612,629 downwards.
CAAGTTAAGGGGAAGATTCTGACATGCTTTCATGGTCTTGTCATATGATTTGTAGCCCCAAGAATGAGCAAGGCTGTTGATCAGAAATGACATTGCTGGTCAGTATGTAGCAAAGGAGGTTGAGGTTGCAACAGTTGGAGAAGGTGCCAGGGTATGTTTTTTTTGTTTTTTTTGTTTGGGAAGTCATCAAATGACCTCTCCCGCTCTGGGCGGAGCGGAAGGGCGTGTCAGACTCTTACTGACTAAAACCCACCCGTGTTCCTTCAGTTGCCTGTGCGCCAGGGTCACGGAACTCTTTAGAATATTAGGTAGACCCGTCCGATCTAGGTTAATTCAAACCTGTGTTTCAGGCCATCACTTTACATTTCAATTAAAAAAGCAACGAAATTTATTTCGTATAAAATTGACCGCAAAAACCTTGCAGTACCTCCCCCTGGCTATAAGAATTATACAAAAATATTTACTAAAAGCCTTACATATAAACGTATGCCTTTTCCATATAAGTTAAAAAGTAAACCATTCCATATCGCTTGCTTGCAGGCTGTCAACAAACTTTGTGCAAGTATACATGTGCACTCCCCTATTTGTTCCGACCTTAAGTTTGTCCATACGATTTGTATATCCTAGCTCGAATGGAAGGGAATATTTAACGTAAGAATGGGCACCTTTTAGTAAATAATTCTTAGTAATTTAAGAGTTACCGTGGCCCTGGCGCACAGGCAACTTGAAGGAACACGGGTGGGTTTCAGTCAGTAAGAGTCTGACACGCTCTCCCGCTCCGCCCAGAGAGGCAGCGGTCATTTGATGATCTCCCACCGAAAAGAAAAAATCCCTAATTGCGTAACAGACTATCAATCACAATCTGAATAATTTTGAAGGATATTGCTAATCCATTGCTTCATATGTTCGAAACATTTGTCTGCTCAGTAACGTAAATAACGTAATGAATGTTGTTGAACTGTCGAAACTAAAGCCATCTCTACTGTTAGTGTGTTACGCAATTACCCCACTGGTTTGGAGGTGTAGTTTTATGAGCGTTGAGTTACCAAACGACAGAAGAGAAATAACTTAAAAGGTGCTTGAAGTAACCATGATTAATTCGAACTTTCTTAAAAGCCGCACTCTGAATTGTGGAGCGCTTTACTGCACACCTAGTCTCTGAGGGGTTTATTTCCACTCAGCGTTCTGTAGTGTGTTTTTGGGGTGTGACTGTAGAAGAGCCCGAAGTGCTTCACGACACCTGTGCGACCAAGCCCCTGCTGCGTGAGATCCCTAACTCCCTACGGAAGGCCCGGCTTCAGGCTACCCGTAACGACTGTCAAAGATCTTTTTAAGACAGGGTCCAAAGTCAAAGTCAAATCATTTATTTCAAATAGGCACATAAAAGTCACTTTTGAACGTCAAAATTTACAAGAATTGATTCTAGTTGCTCCTTCCAAAAGGTAGTTTCGTATGGAGAAGAATGGGCAAGAAACTCCGCTGTTACTCTTTTCCACCGGCTCTTGACCAACGGCTCAACATGCTTTTCGAGACACGGAGGGGTCTCGATACGTAATAGATGGTCACCCATCCACGAAACGACCGCGGCAAGTGTAGCTTAACCTTCAATTGGCACGTGCAACTGTTATTATTTGGCCACCCGAACATGTCTGTAGCCCCTCATATTTATGCCCGGCTTTCTCAAGGTTGCTCAATAACCTTGAAAAGAGTCCCTGTAGCTTCTATAAGAATTTAATAAAATTGTGTGTACCGCGAATTTTCCAAACAAATTATCATTTGGCCCGCGGCTTTCCTCGCATATTTAATTATGCAAAAGAATATCTTTTCAGAATATTTTTTCATTAATTTTGCGAAAACAGGCGTCGGGGGAGTTAATCAAAAAGAAAATATAAAGACACGTAATTGTATTGCAATCTCAACCTTAACGCTCTAGCAATTAAGTCGTTTTCAGAATGATATAAACCTATGGAAGGATCTTAAGAAAAATTGATGATGCAATGAAATTTGAACCATGTGTGTTAATGATAAGGTTTCGAATGGTATGAGCTATAAACTATGTAAGTTTTTATCGAACTTCGTGTATATACAGATAAATAAAATCCACAACTTAAGAAAATGGTTTGGTAAAAGTTATGGTAAACCACGCTATTAAAGCCAGGAATACACATACGCGAGTAACTTGCACAGATGTATGCAAGTAGCTTGCATGCCATGGTGCCATAACAAACTTTTGATTGTTTCTAACATGCTATAAGTCAAAGTCAAATCATTTAATTCAAATAGGCACATAAAAGGCATTTTTGAAGGTCATAAATTTACAGGAAAATGGAATTGATTCTAGTTGTCCCTTCCAAAACCGCATCATGCGCAGAGTGGGCAAGAAACTCCACAAAAACTCTTTTAAAATATTTTGTAAAAATAAATATTCACATAAACCTACATGGGGCACTTATGAAACGTCAGAAGCTAGGTACACGGTTACAATTGGTGGTTTCCTATGGAGAAGAGCCGGCAAGAAACTCCACGGTTACTCTTTTAAAAATAATTTGCCTTTACAATGATTTCAAATTACAGTGTTAATAGGTATGTATGGGAGGAAAAGAAGAAAGAAAAGAAAGAAAATACGTTTACACGAGGACAGTGTAGGCCTGTCAAAAAGTACCAGGTTCTTAACAAAATATAAAATGGTCTACAAATCTACAGTCTACAAGTTAAATGATAAATGATTTTATTTCTGTAAGTAGGTTTGTACAAACACTTTTACACGTCAATCATGTTTTTTAAACTAGATGAGGTTGGCGTTTCCTATCTGACTACTCTGAGAAGAAAGGCCGAAACAAACTCAGAGGTCACAGTCTCTTTTAAAGTCCAGACATAATCTTGGTCAGGTCATGCGAAGACCATGCAGATTGGTATCTGAAATGGTATTTTGAGGAAAGAACCACACAGATTGAGTGGACCTGTCCAGTCAGCGCACGCATTTGTCAGTAATCGTGCAGCTCGACTCAGGAAGTCAGGACTTAAGGAGCTCAACGATTCGACCAACAATACCAAAGAAAGGACATTTGGGTAGGTCGCATAAATTACTCAAACTGCCAGATCATAATTAAAATTAAATTAGAAAAAAAAAGAAAGCAATTACCCACATAGTCCTCACATTCACAAAAATTAAAATAATATAATACTTCAGAAGTAAATACTCATGCGTAGGCGTACAATAAATACATATTTATATGTATTTATTATGTGTAAAGAAGATGTCCCTAGAATAATATTATTGTACCACAATAGGTAAAAGATAAATAGATAGGCACTTATTACTTAAATACCTACTTTTGTGCAAGAAACTGATAGCAAAATATGTTTGTAATCCTGGCTTAAAACTAAACGGATTCATTTATTTTTAAGTTGTTGGTTTTTTTTTCTTATCAGATGTCTCAGCAACGATATTTTTCTTGTGAAACCAGAATCATCATACATAGTTTTCAATGCAGTCCACAATTCTGCTGAGCTCTTGGTGTTCTTTGCATGCACGTACAATGACGGGTCAATAGTCAATACTAGCTTTGTCTTCGTTTTTGCATCGTCCATTGGCTTAACCTCAAATTCTGGCGTCGGTTTGATGTACAAGTCCATCCCTTCGAGTACCAACAAATTTTCAGCCGCGAAGCTCCACTCATCATAATTCTCTCTTCCTTTTAGGTCAGACACACTGGCAATATAATTCGTAGTCATATTTCCGCGATTTCACTTTCACTAATTATCTATTTTAAACAAAATAACTGATAATTTCCGGATGGCCCATAACCTATAATGAAACAAGTGAATGTCGCTAACAGACTAAATTTATTTCATACAAAAAGATACAAGTCATTGTACCACAAATAATAAACAATGCAGTAGAGGTATAGTTTTTACTTTGCACAATAGATAGCGTTACTAGTAGCAAAATATAAATACTTTTATTATTTTGATACATCATAACAACACGTTTATTTTTAAAGTATTTATTTACTACATGCAAGGTACTTAGCGTCCCCCGTGAACAGCTGAACAGTCTTCCCGTGTATAGGCCTTGATAATACGCTTTAAACAAGGTTATTTTGACCTGATCGGTACAACAAAAAAAAATCTGCGTGCCAACATGCGAGTTTATTATCTTTATATATATAAAAATTACGTGTCACATTGTTTGTCCGCGATGGACTCCTAAACTACTGAACCGATTTTAAATTTGATTTGCACACCGTGTGCAATTTGATCCAACTTGAAAGATAGGATAGCTTAAATCTCAATTTATAGTCGCAATATTATTTTATTGCAAATTATTTGTCTATTATTTGACAGTCACAATTATCTGTTAGCTCTAAACGATTCTAACAGATGGCGATATCTGTTGACTGGATTGAGTAAGTATTCAATAGATGGCGCTATGTTAAAAATACAAAAGTTTCATATAAGCTACAATTTAATAGCATAACCACCACGTGTTGCTGAGGCTAAGGTATAACCTAAATATATTTTGTAATAAACGAAATACAGTGAAATAATATTATAAAGAGAAAAGATATGATTGTTTGTTTGTATAGAATAGGCTCCGAAACTACAGAACCGATTTCAAAAATTCTTTCACTGTTGGGAAGCTACACTATCTCCTTGTGACTTAGGCTATATTATATTATGCTTTGCTACCCGGGCGAAGCCGGGGCGGGTCTCTAGTTCATAATAGATATGCACTTTCCCCATAAACAGAAATTGCGCGTGATAGCACGTACTAAGCTCTACCATCACTGAATCGCGTGACAAGCATTTTGTTATTTTCACAAAGAAATAATAATTCCCAAACTAATTTAAACCTTATCTAAAACATTTGAAAGTGCATATTCACTTAGCTATCCACTTGAAAACTGTGCGTTTGAAATACAACTCTCTGCTGTTAAGTTAAGGTTAATATTAGCTTGTGTGCCATAAGTTCATTGACTCTGTAGCTTATATACTAATAGTCAGATAGTAAATAAAATAAAAGCATGAAGAAACAGATGTTTTTGTTACTTTCAAAGCTCGTTGAACGCTTCGATGGTCCAGTGGTTCCAAGTCCAAGAGTCCTAGGTTGGATCACTGGATTGGGCATATGGCAGAAGTGGCCTAGTAAAAGAGTGTCCATAGAGTTTCTGGTGGTTGGTGGTTTCTCTTCATAGGTACATTGGCAGCTTTGGAATTGGCAACTAGCTTCATATTTCTGACTGACCGACTCCTTGACAATTCAAAAGTGCCTGTAAATGGTTTAATTGAAATAAATACTTTGAGTTTGAGTTTGAGTGTGCCTTGAGTGGTATGTTAAATCCCATGCACACGAGCCTATTGCCATCAACCGGGCTCAAATCCAGCTTCCAGGCAGCTACTGAGAAATTCCAGATGGAAAACTCCAATAACACTTTGCCCGACCTCGTTCTCAGCTGTAGCCTTTTTGACCACTAGAGTAACGAAGCGAGGGAAAGAAGATGAATATTTTATGCTTTACCTCAAATTGTACCTACTATAGAGGTATGAGGAAACAGTGTGTAAAGTTCACTCATCCTCCATAGAAAATGGAGGATCTTCCGACCAGAAGGGTGTTGTGTCTGTTGGGCAACTGCCCAACGATTGATGTTGGGACGTTGTTTATATGCTAGTTGCGCGGTAAACTCTGCTTGCGCGATGCAGGACTTTTGCGTGACGTGTAGCTCGAATGTGGCGTTGTAGATGCCGGTACATACCCATTGACTGGGAGCTCCATGTATTTTTACGGAAATCTTATACAATGCGAGATCAGCTTATACTGATGGATATACAACGATGGAATTTCCTGTGTAAGACAAATGTTACAAACTTCGTTACAAATGGAGCTTTGAGGTAGACACCATCTGCTACATTGCACCAAAATGTAGCAAATACTATTACGTGTCAACACTACTTTGTGTACAAACGTAATCTTCTAACTCTAAAAGGTTTTACAGGTTTGGCCGTAAACTTTAGGGCTGTCCAGGGATTTCATGACTTTTCGCGTTTTGAAAGACAAACGCCGTACGTAAGTGACTGAAGGCTGTGTGACACTGCTAAAACATAGACCGTCCTTCACTCATTTCATAATTCCGATACACACGCACGGCTTTTGGCAAAAATATGCTAAACATATCCACCTATCCAAAAAACATGGAACGCGTGGTGTGAGTCCACGCATAAAATTCTAAAAAATAAAAAACTAAGACGCTAGAACGCGTGGTCTGCTGTCACTTTTTCGTGGTGAGTTTCGTGCGTTCGGACAATCTGCGTTTTCCGTTCGCGGTGTTTGTTTATTCGAACTAACTGACTACCTAACATCAACCTATAAAAAATATGTGAGGATAAATATAGCTACAGTACGAAAAGTAATTTTCGTATCACAAACAAAATATGAGCCAATAAAGATACTGAAGTAGTGGGTGGGCACCGTAAATCTTCACTTAACTTTTATTAAACATCGCTAAATTACATGCCGTTTCTAGACGAAACTAAATAACAAACTACAAATAAGACACAATTATTGTAGATAGTTTTTAAAAGAATCTTGCGGGCCACTGACTTAAGGAAAAATACTTTTGAATTGTCAAGGGGTCGGTTAGTCAGAAAGATGAAGCTAGTTGTCCATTCCAAAGAGTAGTAGGTTCCCATGGCGAACGGGCAAGAAATCTTTCAAATCAAAGCCTAGATTTAGGAATCATAACTGGCTAACACGCAATAAGTAAGCATAGTGCTCAATGCTTGTTCAGAGAAGCATATTGAGCAATGCTTGTTCAGAGAACTATTGTCACCAATGCCTTTATACAGAAGCATAGTGATCAATGCTTGTTCAGTGAAGCATAGTGATCAAAGCTTGTTCAGAGAAGCATAGCGACCTATGCTTGTTCAGAAAACCATAGCAACCAATGCTTGTTCAGAAAAGCATAGTGGCCAGAGCTTGTTATGAAAACCATAGCGACCAATGCTTGTTCAGAGAAGCATAGTGATCAATGCTTATTCAGAGGAGCATAGTGACCAATGCTTATTCAGAGAACCATAGTGACCAAAGCGTGTTCAGAAAAGCATAGAGATCAATGTTTGTTCAGAGAAGCATAGTGATCAATGCTTGTGCAGAGAAGGAACAGGGAAGGAGGATTGTAACTGTCCCAGAGCATGCAGGGTACTTTTGAGCGTTATTTGGGGTTTGCAATTTACATCCATAATAATCAGCCTATAATGTTTCCACTGCTGGAACACAGGCCTACGCTCAGTGAGAGGGAGTGGGCCGTAATCCACAACGCGCTCAGTGCGAGTTGGTAGATTTCACGTGTTATCGAATGTTTGGTCCTAGGACATGCCGGTTTCCTCACGATGTTTTCCTTCACCGTTTTGAGAGCAATAGTGATTGATGAAATAATTTACAAAAAGAAAAGCGCCAGGCTGGGTTCAAACCTACGACCTACAAACTCGTTACTCGGCGGCTGTTATATGTTTATTTCCATAATTACCCACAATTCGGCAGAAATGCCAAAAAGTACGACAAAAAGACACTTAGAAACATGCTAATCTTTTTAATTATGGAATCCACCGATACTGCACAGCCTTATGTACATAGAATAGAATTGAATGAAATACTCTTTATTATGTACACCATAAAAAATACAGATATAAATGTAGACATTTTACACAGGGTGACACAATGGGTGGTCTTATTGCATTGCATTTTTTTTTCGTCCCTCGGTTACATGTATGGGGAGAGCCACCCCTAATTGTATTCTTTTTTTGTAATTACACAACCTCATTGTTTTTATTTTTATTTATTACTAGCTTTTGCCCGCGGCTTCGCTCGCGTTAATTTAGACTTTGACTATCAATTCGGGTTATAATTCAATCATGATCGGAAGACACGTGGCGCCATCTATTATCATAAGAACGTTATTGTTGTTTTCCTCGGGAACAGTACTTGTTTTCGGGATGAAAGGTACCCTATGTCCGTTTCTGTACACCTGACAACGTATATGCAAAATTTCAGGATGATCGGTTCAGTGGTTTAGGCGTGAAAAGGTAACAAACAAACAAACAAACTTACTTTCGCATTTATAATAATAAGGTCTTTACCTATGAAATTGCCGTTTTGTATGAAAAAATTTAAACGAATTTTTTTCATGAATTGTTTATTTGTATTAATCGAAGTAATCACCCATGCAATCAATGCATCTTTGCCATCGCAGTGGCAGTTTATTGATGCCCTTCTTAAAGAAATCAGCTGGACGGGAGGCAACAAATTCTTCAAAGGCATTTTGTACTGCCTCTCGGGTATTAAATTTTTTTCCCGCCAAGAAGTTATCCAAATTCTGGAAAAAGTAGTAGTCTGTAGGCGCAAGGTCTGGTGAGTAGGGCGGATGACGGAGAGCTTCCAACCCCAGTTCTTGCAACTTGGAGACCGTCTGCTGTGCAGTATGAGGTCGCGCGTTGTCGTGCAGGAGCAGCGGAGACGAGCGATTGACCAATGCTGGTTGGAGATGCGCCAGCTTCTCCATCATTGTGTTCAGTTCTTCACAGTACACATCTGCAGTAATGCTCACCCCGTTTGGTAAGAAGCTGTGATGAATCACACCGGCGCTAGACCACCAAACAGTGACCATCACTTTTCTAGGGGTAAGTTTTCGTTTAGGGCATTGTTTAGGTGCTGAACCAGGATCCAACCAACTTGCTGAGCGCTTACGGTTATCAAACAGAATCCATTTTTCATCGCAGGTAACAATGCGGTTCAAAATTCCTTCATTTGTGTGTCTGTTGAGCAGTGCAAGGCACGTCTCGACGCGTACTTCGCGCTGGCGATCATTGAGTTCGTGGGGCACCCATTTGTCAAGCTTTTTTACCTTGCCAATTTGACGCAAATGGACCAATATTGTTTTGACGCTAACGTCGAAAGCTGCTGCTAATTCAGCCGTAGATTGTGTATCATCAGCTTCCACAATCGCCTTTAATTCGTCATTGTCGACCAAAGTCTTCGGACGACCGCGAGGTTCATTTTTCAGGTCGAAATTTCCAGAACGGAAGCGAGCAAACCAATAACAGGTGGTGCGTTGGTTTGTAGAGTTAGCTCCGTAAACGTCGTTGATGTTGCGTTCCGCTTGTGCCGCGTTGCTGCCACGACGGTACTCATATTCCATAATTACTCGAATTTTTAACGTATCCATGATGACGAAAAAGATTGAAATGCGATGAAAATGTAACACTAATCAATAAAGAAATGACTACTTTTAGAAAAAAAAATCCATGTTTTTAAAATAAAATTAATTTGAAATTAGAATTCATAGCCAAACAAAAATTATTTTGATTTGAAATGGCCAGTACTGCAGAACGGCAATTTCATAGGTAAAGACCTAATATTAGTTAGGAAGTTAGGATTAGGATATATTATATTTTTGTATTATTTTAATAATTTATTTTTAATAATTTATTTCTAATCTGGTTTAATTTCAATATGGGTGTATTCCTGAAATAAAAATGATTTGATTTGATTTTTATTTTAACGGTGCACGGAATACAACTCTCAAAATTTCATCGATATAGTGTACATTTTCTTCGAGTAAAATGGCTATGTAACATCCGGACGGACAGACAGACGGCCAGACGGACATGACGAAATTATAAGGGTTGCCATTTCGCTACGGGACACCAAAAAGTCACTATCAATGAACATTATTATTTACTCATGGTAACACTATTAATATAAGCTTCGATTCACTATAAGAAAGAAAGAAATAAAGAAAAATGCGTTTATTGGCATTGCAGCAACAAAAATACACCTTAAAACTAAAAGATACGGAAAACAATGAAAAAACAAAAAAAGGTTACAACATATATTATAGTTTTAAATCGAGCCATTACTATCACTAAATATTATAAAAGAAAGTCCCCTACCACGTCTGTCTGTCTGTACGCAATAAACTCAAAAACTACCGAACGGATTTTCATAAGGGTTTTACTAATGGACGAAGTGATGATTATATAGATTCTTCTATATTTTGTGAATCTGAGAACGTTGTAGGCCTAACTTGTAGACTGTAGAATTGTAGACCTTTTTCTATTTTTTATTTTTTTGTTGACTGCCTGGTACTTGTTGTCAGGCCTACACTGTCCTTCCATACCTATCAACACTGTAATTTGAAACATTGTAAAAGCCCCTTATTTTTAAAAGAGTAACCGTGGAGTTTCTTGCCGGCTCTTCTCCATAGGAAACAACCGATTGGAACCGTGCACCTAGCTTCACACGTTTCATAAGTGCCCATGTAGGTTTATGTGAAATAAAATATTTTGATTGAGTGAGTCATGAGGTAGGTTTAAGTGTATAATTTATTAAAGTTTTGTGTAAATTGGCTGAAATATGACAATGATAGTTGAACAAGTCGGAAGAAATCCTGCCGTTTGATAGATATCTCGGCGTACGCTGCAGAAACCGTTCGATGTATACGTAAATAATGTATGATGGAATTGTTACTCATAAATAGATCTAAAAAAAAAGCCACTATAGCATATGTCTAACATTTAGGCGAACACCGTTATGGGCAAAACTTTGTCCGTTGCATTATGTAAATTTGATCAATACACTGGCGTGCAATAAAATCGACCCACCTCGTGCTCTTCGATTTGAAACAATATAATTCAACAAGGTTTACTAACAATAACCTAATATATTGTATACTAAAACCTTCCTGAAAGTATGTAGATTACGTTAGTTAAAGAATTATCAAAATCACGAACTTACAAACATGGGGGTTCGAATAAAGAACCTCCTTTTTTGAAGCCCGGTAAAAAATCAAGTTAAATTTTCATTTAACGAACAAAAATAAACAAAATTATTCTTTAGTCAATTTCATTGGCAAAAAAAAAGTCATGCACTTTATCCGAGCCAAAGTGAGCGATGAGGACATCTGAAGAAGTGAGTCGATCTTTACAAGAATATTGCTTTTCTAATCCAAATATAGTGTATGTGCAAATAGACTGTACCTTACTAACCTTCACACAATATAAATTAATAAATTATATTCATTAAGATTTTTGAGATATCCTCTCGCAAATTGAAAGCACGGGGTAGGCCGATTTTTTTGCACGCCAGTGTAAAGTGCAAGTTTAAACATCGCGACAGTGCACGTGTCGCCCCTATGTAATAAAAACCTTATCATCATTTTGCAGAATTGTAAATAAAATACATTAAAAATACTCCAAGTTGTATGAACATCACTTACATTTTAAGCTCCTACTCACACATACACACCTACCATCACCCATACATATCTACACTCACACACACACACACCCGGCACACAAATAGATACTCCCTTTTCCGCGTTATTAATTCATTTAAACGCCTTTTACTTTCATCCCCCCGTTTCTTATCCTCAAAATGAATTGTATTAGTCTAGTTTATTTATTTTTTATAAAAGTGCACATTACTAACTTGTAAGTAATTATTATAACAACCATAAAGGACGGATGGATGACCCCTGTCACACAGGTTTTTCCTAGCATGGGGGTCTATATCATTTATTTTGTACCAGGCTATTCGCACGCTTAAATTAAGTGACTACCTGTATCTGTGTACTTTCTTATGTCAAATATAAATACATATATTATTACTAGCTGCGCCCCGCGGTTTCACCCGCAGAAATTTCGATCCCGTGGGAATATCGGGATAAAAAGTATCCTATGTCCTAATCCAGGTCATAGTCTACCCATGTGCCAAATTTTATCCAAATCCGTTCAGCCGTTTTAGCGTGATTGAGTAACAAACATCCAAACATCCACACTTTCACATTTATAATATTATTATAGTAGGATGGTAGGATTATGTCATTTATTTATTTACATACTTATTAAATACATTTTTAAATATTTTTATAAAAACATATTTAAAAAAAAACATTTAAAAATATAAAAAATAGTGGTCCGCCGGTATCGGGAGCTGGGTCCAAGCTACCGGTGGTTAGGACTCCAGAGATAGGAACCTCCTCACAATGCGAGCCGTATCGAGGAGTACTGCCTTCTGGATCAGGCTCTTGATCCAACCGCCTAACGAGAGCCTCGAGAGATGCTGGTCGAGGCTTTCGGCCATCAGGCCATTGGCTGATACGACAATCGGCACAACTACAGCCGAGCTAACATTCCACATGTCAACAACCTCGTGTGCTAAGTCGAGATATTTAATTTGTTTCTCTTTCTCAGCTTTCACGAGGTTCTCGTCATGCGGAATGGTAATATCGACAATCATTGTGCGACGCGCTAAACGATCTATCACCACTATGTCAGGCTTATTGGCGACAATAGTCCTGTCAGTAATGATAGATCGATCCCAGTACAGCGTGATATGGTCATTTTCGAGAACTGGGTCGGGCACATACTTGTAATACGGTACCTCAGAATCCACTAGTTTATATTTCAAAGCAAGTTGCTGGTGAATAATCCTGGCTACTTGGTTATGCCTGTGCAAATACTCGCCGTTAGCTAGACGAGAACAACCAGAGATAATATGTCTGATGGACTCACCCGGACGATGGCATGCCCGACACAAGTCAACCGTCCGGCCTTCATAATATGTTTTCGGTAGTTATTCGTATATATATTATTATTATTATTTATTATTATTTTAATTTAACCCACATGCTCGACGCTATCAGTCTGATACGACATTACATCTGAAAAAAAGTAGGCATATATGTGCTTTACTACCCGTGCGAAACCGGGGCAAGTCGCTAGTAACATAAAAGGCAGTTTTAATAACACATCGACATCGTGCTAACGATCCGACAGCCGTTTGGCCGCTTTAAAGTGATGTCAGCTTGTTCAAACGGTGACAAAAGCGATGCAGCAAATTATGCAAAATTGCAAAACGTTTATGGATTGTAAAATTGCGGATAGGTGTAATTATACGCACCATGAGTCATCAGCATGTCAGTGTTCCCGTAAGGGGGCTCATGGCTAAATAATAACAGCCACACGAGTCGATCTAAGGTTAAGCTACGCTTGCCGCGGTCAGTTCGTGGATGGGTGACCAACCATTCGAGACCCCTCCGTGCCTCAGAAAGCACGTTAAGCTGTTGGTCCCAGCTGTCGTTCGTAGATCTTTGACAGTCGTTACGGGTAGTCAGAGGCCCAAAAGTCTAACAACCAGTCCTACAAAGAGGTATGTGTTACCCAGGAACTGGGTTGTCGACTTGTGGAAGTCAGATAAGCAGTCGCTCCATGAAAAATACTGGTAATCAGTTGCATCCAGTTAGACTGGAAGCCGACTCCAAGATAGTTGGAAAAATTCTAGGCAGATAATGATGTAAATACTGTTTTCGTATGTCATGGATTATAACTTTATAACTCAAATATATTTATTTGTTTTTAATACGGTCATACAAAAAGTTGTAACAAAATATGCTGGCGCGATGACACAATTCGTAAAGTAACGCCTGATTCCATTGTCTGCAAAACACATTTGTAAAAGGGAAATATATAAACGCACTTTCAAAATAATATTTCACACTTTAAAATTAATTGAATGAACTGTAGAAATAATGGTTTCCATTATAAGAGCGACCGAGGGAGCTTGGGACTTGGGGCACCCCGACTCGGACTGATAAGATTAGATGGTTGGTTGGTTGGTTCGTTGGTTGGAGGTTGGTTGTTTGGTTGGAGGTTGGTTGTTTGGTTGGTTGGTGGTTGGATGGTATGACGGTTATGTGGTGGTGTTGGTGATGTTGGTGATGGTTATTATTTTTAAACTACCCAGAAGTAGGAGCCCCGCCTTGCAGGGCTCCGTCTACTACGCCTTATATTATTCTACATAGTTATAGTGCAAACCATTATTTTTGTAGGTATTTTAATTATGTTGTTTATGAAATTATTATACTTTATAGTGTATATTTATTTTGTATGTTTTGTTTATGTGATAATATTAAATTATAGATGTATTATTATTTTAAAGTGCTATTAAATACATCGCTTTGTAAAACTACTAACAATACATAACCCTTTTGTTTGTCCCTCACAAACTCCACAACACGTATAATAACTCAATTATAAAGGGCAAAATAAATAAAGCTATGAAACTCACATAATGTTACCCTAATTAGTGCCACGGCCAACACAAGGTTAACACGAGATCAACTCGAGGTCCTTACAAGGTCAAATATTTGTTATCCCCCCTAGACGAGGAGTAATAGAGGAAATTACTGATGTGATAAACTTATTTAGTATGAAAATGTCAAGGCTTAGTCCTGTCAAGAAGGAGTTACACTTTTTTATACACGCACCAAACGTGTGTAGGGATCAAGGTATTTAAAAATATATATTTTATTGCCGTATTGAAATTAAATACAGATGTCTATTTAGATTGATTAAATAAAATGTTTTCTCTGGTTTAGCTCGACGAAGTACTCTATCTCTGCTTTTGTATTAGTAATTGGTAGTCTTTTTTCGTAAAAAAGTTTTTATTTTTGACGTTTTAGTTGTGGTACCTACCTACCTTCAAATTCATATACTACTTGCCATGTTATAAAAAAATAAAAAAATATTGCTCGCTTTTTATTTTGTGGGTCGGTTTGTAATTTATCTAAGTTAAAATAGAATTAGTTAATGTCAACTGCTCATCTCCTTTTACAAAATATTTCTTTTTCGGATGCAGTATTGATATTGATGTTAATTGTTATTTGCAACTGAAGGAACTCGGGTGGGTTTTGATTTCCCACCCAAAAAAAAGGTATGTTGATTGTTGAGGATTTCTCTTGGTACTTCACCATCAGCTCCACTTCACCACATGCATTGTGACGAGCATAAATTGCTCAGCAACCATATTAAAGTAATCGAATCGCAACCCGTGGAATACTTATTATTGAGTAGTTCCGGTGGCTTCATCATCTATGTTCTTCATCATCAGTTCCATTTCACCAAATGGTGCTTTCCAAGAGCAAATACACGAGTTACTATAAAAAATACCCAAATCACTATAGGTGTATCTATAATATTTGAAGAGTTCCCTCGATTTCTCTAGGATCCTATCATCAGAACCTGGCGTGATGACAATGGGACCACCTAAAAAGTATACCCATTCAAACTAAAAAAGGATTTTTCAAATCGGTCCAGCTGTCTTCGAGTAATCGGGGAACATACATCAAAAAAAGAGATTCCGACCAACTGAGAACCTCCTCCTTTATTTGAAGTCGGTTAAAATGAATTAAATAAAAATCGTTTTTACAAAAAATAAAATAACGATTTAAAAAAAAAACACTACAAACTAAAAAAATACTAATTTAGGAAGACGGTGGCAAAAAAACTAAAATACAGATCCAAAGACACCGAAAAACTATAGTACAGTCCGCGAGGTCTAAGCTGAGCTTTGCATTTGTGTGAGGTGTGCGGCAGAGTTGAGTCGCGCGAGGGACGCACCGCGCCTCAGACCGATTGCCAAAAAGCAGTATAAACCGGTTTAATCCAAGCAAAGGACGCGTCGCGCTCTAGGCCGACGTCACACCTACACTATCTCTATGTGCACTCACACAAATGCAAAGCTCAGCTTAGACCTCGCGGTCTGCATGCAGCTTTGCCACCAACTAAATTATGCACATACAGAAGTAGCTATTAATACATGCAACATATAATCCATTCCGATACTCATCATGGCTCTATAATAACATACCCTCACGCCTGTTTTCCCTGAGCGGTAAGGCAGAGGTGTATTTATAGTATGCCCATATTCGATCAGTTATGTTTTGGTCCTACGTAACAGGGGGCAGGCCTATTGCTAACAGCTGGGCACAAATCTAGACTCCGGGATGCTACTGAGAAAATCGTGATGGAAAAACACGTCCTTTTTTATTCTAAATATATTTTCGGACTTAGATATTACATTCATACGTAACCAGAACGTTCACGTAACCAGAATGTTCCCGGATATCATCCAATAAAAAGAAAAACCGGACAAGTGCGAGTCGGACTCGCCCACAGAGGCTTCCGTACAAATTTGTAGGTACATAATTGTTATAAATAGTTCAGGAATCGAGTCACGCAGTATTTTTCGAGCTTTTCCCGAAATTCAGTTTCCAAAACCTATAATTACTTATATTATTGTGTTTTATAAGTGAAATTGTGGTTATACTAACAGTTCATACCTAAATTATATTTAATATTATTTATATATATATCTATCTACTTTTATATTATTATTATAAAGAGGGAAGATTTGAGTTTTGTTTGTAGTTTATTTTACTCTAAAAAGTAGGTAGGTACTCAACCGATTTTAAATATTTACGCTGCTAGTGTATAATAAGTTCCTACCTTTGTACAAATTTATAATTTATTTTTAGGTACTTAACATACAAAGTAATTAAATCTAGGGCTGTATTAACGTTTGTTTTCGGCTTTCTACGTGAGCTGAATGTGACCTATGTTTGTTTAATATCCTATTAAAATACAACATGTATAATACTAGGTACAGGCACGAGCAAAAATATGTATACACTTGGTCGAATTCAAAAGCGATTTTCTCCTTAAATTTTGAATGAAATTTTATGTTGTTACGAACATAGTATTTTCGAACCCTAAGGTTTATGTAATATGTTGCA
The DNA here is from genome assembly GCA_917490735.1 of Dryobotodes eremita. Taxonomy (NCBI): domain Eukaryota; kingdom Metazoa; phylum Arthropoda; class Insecta; order Lepidoptera; family Noctuidae; genus Dryobotodes; species Dryobotodes eremita. The sequence continues at coordinate 9,595,998 of OU823269.1, read as the reverse complement.
TTTCAACGTAGCATTCGTTATTTCACGAAAAAATCGCTATTGAAAGTTGCCAAGTGTTGACATGTTAGTGCTCGTGACTGTACAAGACACTTAAGTAGGTAGGTACCTATTTAGGCTATCCTAAATAGGTACCTACCTACTTAAGTGTAATTAGAAAATTACTAAGTAAGTACGCATAACAGTGCAAACTATTAAGTACTACATACACCAAAGTTATTAGCTACTTACCGATACATACAAAAGTAAGAAAAGGATTCTTTTTTACATTCTTCGTCATAAATCGAAAACATCATAAAATAATTAAAAATCTGTTTAAGCTTGTGCCAATGAAGCCCTTTCATACGATACCCCACGTGACACGGTTAACTCACTTAAAAATTTGGACCCCCGTTCCTCGCATAAAGACCCTGTTTTTTTTGTGATTTAATTAAAAATATATGGCTTTTAGATTTTCCTCTTCTATACAAAACAGTAAAAGTTTAGAAAAATCTACAAAAGGATTTGTTCACCCATACAATTATGACCGCGCATACCGTTGTTTAACCTCGATGATTGATTATATACTTTAAATAAAGACTATATTTTTTATGATTTCATTAGAAATGTACAGTGTTCTGATTTCTCCTGTATTTGCAGTATAAGACGATATTACTTGACATAAAAAAAAAAAATTAAGTAGAGATACTTACTTAAATTAAACTGAATTGTCGATTTTTTTTAATTGTTTGTTTGCGATTTTTATTAACTTAATTAAATAACAAACTATTAAAAGAAAAATATAATAACATAACCTAACTAAAACTATAAAAATACTAAAATATAGCGTCGAAAAATTCCTCCGCATCGCTGTCGAATACAGTAATAAAAGTCGGTACATTACCAGTCGACAGCGATGCGGAGGAATTTTTCGACGCCATTTTTTATCGACGCCATATTTTAAAGCCATAGTTTCTTAAATTAAATTAAATAGAAAGACAGAAAACTATTCAATTTGGGACACGCACAGGAAATCAAAGAGTAAAAAAAAAAGGAGCAAACAAAACTAACAAAATTAATAATAAAAACAACAATAAACAAGTAAAAAAATTAAAGACCTGTGCGAGGCCAAAAAGGCCCCTATCTCAGCATAATACTGCGATATTTAAAAAAAATAAGTACCGCAGCGGTGGTATTCTGATAGTGCCCGGTAAAATCTATTAATAATGTCTTATACATATTTAGGCAGAGACTCGCAGATGTCTATCATAGTTTTAGCTAACATGTCATATTGCCTACAAAGTCTTGCCACAGCGAAGTTTACCGACCGACGTTAATTTTTAATCGACTTCAAGAAGGGGAGGTTCTCAATTCGTCTGTATTTTTTTGTATGTATGTTACGCGATATCTTTGGCAATTGTGGATCGATTTCGAAAATTCTTTTTTTTAATGGATAGGGTATGCCTCAGGAATGGTCTTATATAAATTGTATTAGCTTTGCTTGGGTAGTTTTTCAGTTAACTTTAATAATATGTATTTTTCCACTTAGTGTATGTTGATGATGTTGTTATAATAATAACTTCCTGTCACTGTTATTTACATAGCAAGTAGTGGTATACAAATTTGTGTGGGGTAGGTACCAAAATTAAAACTAAAAAAATATTTTTATTTTACAAAAAAATTGCAACCGACTCCCAAAAAAAACACAGTCAAAAATAACTTTAATTTCCGAAGTCGGTAGCAAAGACACCGACTTCCGAAATTAAAATAATTTTCCACTTTGTAGTGTTTTTTTTGTATGTAAGATTTTTTGAGTCAAGGATTATAGCAATATGAATAATTTTAGTGATGTCTCTGTGATGGCAACGCATCTGTGAAGCCTCTGGTATTTGCAGATATCCACAGACGAAGGTGACCACATTATATCAATTAAGCCTGCTTTGTTTTGCATCCAATCTAGAAAATAAATAAACTAATTAATAATACAACACTTAGTTACAGAACTTTTAATTAGATTATAACTTTTTTTTTCTTGTATATTTACTTTAGTCCTTCAATGGGGGCTATCGTTTTTATGCTCACCATTTGGCGCCACTGGCGAGTGAGGTCTTGTCAGTACATTTATTTGATGTTTTGGATATGTTTAAGTACCCATAAATTCATAATAGATATGTTTATTTCCTTACATTTTAAAACTTCAAATGAATATTTAGATTATAATGTTCCTAAAATTAGCAAGCATGAAGCAGACAAATATTATTCTTCCTTTAAGTGCCATCAAATTAAGTCATAACTTTTTACTTCAAATCTTAAACCATAATTAATCAGGAATGGCAAAACCATTACAACAATTATGAATCATTCGTTAAAATCCGTAACAAAAAATCCCGCAAACAGTGAACGTTCAGTACATATTTTGACACCTTACTCTACACTAGCGCCTCTAGCGGCGAACTCAAGCGCGGTAGCCCTTGAAAAAAATCACTTACTGTAAGTTAAGTTCAAAAATGAAATCAAAATGTTTGCACCGACAGTTATTAACCTCCTTTCAAGTCCACGCCAATGTGCCTTGACCCTTATGACTTCTCCAAATGAATCTACACCCTAATTCTAAAGAAACTCTAAAGTAACTTGTGGCTGTCAAGTTGGGAAGTTTTTCCTTATTGACACAGCTCTCCAATTGAACTTTCAAAATGAAAATGTCTGTTGAAGAAGATTATTCCGAGTTGTCTGGTAAAAATTGTGTGAGTTACCCCAGTTCTTATAAAAAAGACTTGTATTTTTAATGAGAGAATTTTATCCACCCGAAAGTCTGACAACCTGGCTTACTAAGAGGTATCGTGTTATCCAGTAACTGGGTTGTGGGGGTCAGATAGGCAGTCGCTCCATATAGAATACTGGTAGTCAGCTGAATCCGGTTGGACTGGAAGCCGTTGCCAACATAGTTGGGGAATGCTGATGATAAGTAAGTTCATGGTATATACTTCGCCAGGTATAGCATTCCGAGACACAGTGGTCACGTGGGAGACACAAGCCTACGTCATCACCGCTGTGTTACCAGTAGTGTGTAATAATAACTCCCCAACCGCCTTTATTACCTGTGCGAACCCGATAAAACAATGAGGTTCTAACTAACAATTACGTTGGTATAAGTTTAATTTAAATTATTTCGTTTGATTAGAAAAACGAAACGACAATTTAAATGCTTGATATATTTTTTTAACAGAATGGTGACTGAAAATATTTCCATAATTCGTGTTTTGTTGCAATAAAGTGGCAACTGGATAGTGACGTAAGCATGTGTCACTCCCGGAATGCCAACCTTGGTTTTTTGGACCATGAGTAAGTCTAAAATCACCATCAGGCAATGAGCAAGTTTGGTGAGCAGTGCTTGTTCCGTTTCAAGGCCTTTGCCTTTCTTCTACTGGAACTGTGTAGTTTTTCCCGGCTCTTCTCCATAGGAAACGACCAATTGGAACCGTGCACCTAGCTTCTGACGATTCATAAGTGCCCATGTAGGCTTATGTCAAATAAAATATTTAGAATTTGAATAAATAACATAACATAAACATAACATCACGCCTTATTTCCCCGAAGTGATAGACAGAGGTGTAGGTGTACCTATAGTTCACCCAAATTTCGCCAGGTATGTTTAAGTCCCATGTAACAGGGGGCGAGCCTATTGCCATCAACCGGGCACGAATCCAGACTCCGGCCTGCTACTGAGAAATTCCAGATGGAAAAAGCTCAATGACACTTTGCCTGACCTGGGAATCGAACCCACGATCTCATGCTCAGAGCTAGTGCATGGTAACACAAGTTCAATGCGGCAACTGGATGGTGACGCATGCATGTGTTACTCCCGGAATCCCAGACCTTGTTTTTTTGAACCATGAATAAGTCTATTTAATTTCCTTGCTCTTGTTTCATGTTTATTATTGTATATATTATATGTAGATAAGTATATGTTTTATGTATGTATTTATTTGTTGTATATGTAAATGGTACACCACTGACTACCTGCAGTATTGTCTCTCCTTCTCCCTTGAATCCATCTAAAGGTTGTTTGTAAAAGATCGCTTTTAGCGATAAGACCGCTAATTGTGTCACCCTGTGTAAAATGTCTACATTTCTATCTGTAATTTTTATGGTGTACATAATAAAGAGTATTCTATTCTATTCTATTCTAAAATCACCATCAGGATGGTGAAGAACAGGATGGAACGGCGGCTGGATGTGGAGCTATGTCGCAAACTATGCTCCACCTTCTATCTTGCCCTCTGTATCCCAAAACTTGCAGTCAAAGTGACCTCTGCGCTGCCTCCGATGACGCCGTGGAAGTGGCGAAGTTTTGGGCCAGCAAAATATGAGAAAATTCGTGCCACCGACACGAAGAATAAGAAAAACGCGGCAGTCAAATCAGTGCAATAAATACTGAGTGATATTATAAAGGTCGTTTCAAAAGATGGAAAAATCGATAACAATAATGGTCCTGATGCCTATAGAGTGAAGGTTCGTCTCGTTTCAAAGTCATCAGTCGAGAACATTCGCGCTCTGCGGTCCTAGTACCTACTTCTGTTGATAATTTAAAACTTGTCCATTATCAATGAAGTTTATATTTGTTTAAAATAGTGTTTTTTAGGGTTCTGTAACCATAAGGCAAAAAAGGAAGACTCCACCATTTTGCTCATCATACTGAAAGAAAGAAATAAAATCTTGTGAAATAGGTTTATTTGTCACAGAAACACCAACATACAAAAAAGACAATTAGCTCTAATAATAAAGAAAAATAAAAACAAAATAGATCCAGAATCACGAGCACAAAGCAGAAATGGCCGACAGCTGCACGCCATGACTGTGACAAGAAGACTTCCACTTAGCATGAGTGACGATTTCTTCAAAATACCATTTCAGACACTAATCTACATGGTCTTCACATGATCTGACCAAGATAATGTCTGGACTTTAAAAGAGACTGTGACCTCTGAGTTTGTTTCGGCCTTCCTTCTCAGAGTAGTCAGATAGGATACCTCATCTAGTTTAAAAAGATATGATTGACGTGTAAAAGTGTTTGTGCAAACCTACTTACAGAAATATAATCATTTATGATTATTCATCATTCATCATTTTTATCATTTATTTATCATTTATAATGCTGTGCTACGGGGGACCAATAGCACAACGCTGATTTTAATTGGTTAATCGAAAAGGACGTACGGAAACCAAGTGAGGTTTAAGGATTGGTACTGTATAGGTAACAAAATAAAATATATATATAATATTCATAAAAATACTGTGCATACGTATGTTCATCCCGACTACGGAACTCTTCACTGTGCGTGGTCCGACACGCACTTGATTGACAAGACTGGTTTTCATACTGTCGGGATTCTGACAACTCGTACCGACTGTCAAAGATCTACGAATGACAGCCGGGACCAACTTAGAAAGAAAGAAAATAAAGAAAATACATTTATTTGCGATAAACATGACGCAAAGAAAAAACACACAAACACAAAAAAATAACGAGTTGGGGGAAAATATGCGTTATAATTTAACGTGCTTTCCGAGATATTTTGGGGTCTCGTTATAAAATGAATGGCCACCCATCCAAGAACCGACCACGGCAAGCGGTGCTAAACCTTAATTAAGAGACCCGTGCATCTGTTGGGTCGATTAAATATTATTTATATTGTATCCATTGATAGTAATATATCTAAGGTGATCTAATTTATTTTCGATATCGATACTGAGAAAAGGGAGCGAGAAAATTCAGATCGCTCAAGGTTTAACGTTCCCTTGACGACGGAGCGAGTGACGTCACTGACTCTAATTGTGTTAACAGAGCTTCACAAACAAGGAAACAAAAGGTTTTTAGCCACAAAAGGTTTTTAATGACATGGAAACGACTTCAAACGCATAGGAATAAAAAATGAACTTTTTATTGTGAGATTTTCGGCGTAAGGCAAACGGTTTGTACCTTTACTTCCTACCTGTACTTTGAAGATTGATTTTTACAGGTACAAAAAACTGGCTAGCTGCTACTCGTAATGTGACTTCATCAACTAATGTGACTTCATCAAATAATTGGCCCATGGCCGTCTCATATAAAGGGGGTTACGCTAAGGTAGTGCGCTAGTTAGTAATTATTGTGAGTGTAAAGACTATGTAGATCATTTATTTCTCTTCTTAATTAGTTTTAATCATAGTCTGGTAGTTTGAGTAAATTATGCGGCCTACCCAAATGTCCTTTCTTTGGTGTTGTTCGTCGAATCGTTGAGCTCCTTAAGTTTTGAGTTGAGCTGCACGATTACTGACAAATGCGTGCACTGACTGGACAGGTCCACTCATTCTGTGTGGTTTTCCTCAAAAGACTATTTCAGTCTCAAATCTACATGGTCTTCACATGATCTGACCAAGATGATGTCTGGACTTTAAAAGAGACTGTGACCTCTGAGTTTGTTTCGGCCTTTCTTCTCATAGTAGTCAGATAGGAAACGCCGATCTCATCTAGTTTTAAAATATGATTGACGCTTAAAAGTGTTTGTACAAACCTATTTACAGAAATAAAATCATTTATCATTTATCATGTAGCCCGAGAAATTGAAATTACATTATTTGCAATTTGCGTGTCAGTGTCAGGTTGTATATTGATTAAAATATGATCCGCGACCGTAACAAATATGGCTTTACCGAGTTATAATCATTAGAATCAGCAATACAATTCCTTAAGTTAGAACAAGAAATTCCAAATGTCGTGATATCATGAAATAGTCATCCAATAGGGTAATATGAACTTAGAGAGATGTGTTGGTGAGATTTATGATTATAATTCTATAAATAAATATTTAATATGGCCGCAAATCATACTGAGATCGACATTTAACCCGATACTGATTTGCAAATTGCAAAAAAACGTAAGCAAATTTGAATTTCGCGGGCTACCCTGACGCTTTAAAAAAAGTAAAATAAATAATTCTAATTGGTTAAGTATATCACCGCGCTTTCATTTCGCAAGAAATCTCATAAAATATAGTGAGCTAATTGCCATCAACCGGGCACTTTTCTAGATTCTAGACTACCATTGAAAAATACCAAATTCAAATTCACCGTATTTAATTTCACATAAACACCTACATGAACACTTATGAAGCGTCAAAAGCTAGGTGCACGGTTCCAATTGGTCGTTTCTTATAGAGAGGCGCCGGCCAGGCCCTGCAGTCTCGACATTAGATAGCGACAAAAATCAGTCGCTAAGTCGTACCGATGTCAAATTCCTTTAATAGATTTTCAACTTTATTTCGAAAGCATAAGGTTGAAAATCTATTACAGAAATTTGATATCGATTAGACTTAACGACCGATTTTTGTCGCTATCTATGTCGAGACTACCGGCCCAGAAACTCTACGGTTTCCTAATGGAAAAACTCAATGATCAAAGAACCCAAAAAACGCTTAATTTCACGTCCATCATAATGATAACCGAGCCATTGGACGCCAAAAACTGTAATGGGAATACACAATGAGAAAAACTTTTGTAATAAATTCCGACGTCTGTAATATTTGCTACGGTAGATTAAACCAATTTTTTTTTTTTTAGAAACTTTATGTACATGTCATATCACGGCTATATTCCTCGAAGGAGTGGGCAGAGGTGTATGTTAAAAGAAAGAAAAGAAAGAAAGATTTTTTTTTTATTTATACAGGAAATACAAAAAGTAAAAATAAAAAAGGAGCATATAAAACTAACAAAATACACACACACACACACATTACACACATACCCACATTACCACCATACCATGCCATACCATACCATACCATACCACCTTACCATACGTGGGTGTGGTACACCCACATTTTTCCAGTTATGTTTAAGTTCCATATTCAATGTGGGGTTGAACCCACTGCCTTAATCCGGGCGTAATTCCAGACTGCATAATCAGCGTATAACGTTCCCACTGCTGGGACACAGGCCTCCACTCTGTGAGAGGGAGAGGGCAGTAATCTACCACGCGGGTCCAATGGGGGGATGTCACATATTTATTTATTTAACCATTTATGTACACACATATATAAACAGACAAGAAGAAAGGAACAGAAAAATACGTACAAAGGTGATGCTTATTTCTAAAGAAATCTCTTCCAGCATACCTGCGATAGGAGAGTATATTAAAGAGATGTAGACAACGTGTGTAAGAGTAGAAGGGAAAACAATATACATAAAATCTAAAATAATTTTCCAATTTAAATATAAACATACAATATGAGAATATACTTACATACATACATACTACTAAAATAAATATCACTAAAATATATAACAATATAATGTAATCCTACTTCCTACTTATAATCCTACTATCCTACTAATATTATAAATGTGACAGTGTGGATGTTTGGATGTTTGTTACTCAATCACGCTAAAACGGCTGAACGGATTGGGATAAAATTTGGCACATGGGTAGACTATGACCTGGATTAGGACATAGGATACTTTTTATCCCAATATTCCCACGGGATCGAGATTTCTGCGCATGAAACCGCGGGGCGCAGCTAGTTTAAATAATAAATACATATGCAATGATGACAAAGTGGAAAGAAAGATAGTGTCCATATCTCGGACATTTGGTTTCGACCCCAACTAGAAAAAGCCTGGACAAATGATGGCAATGAAGACACACAAGCATAAAGGCTCCCACAGACAGGCGCGACGCGACAGCGCTACACAAAGCCGCCGCTCGTCGCGCGACACGCGGTGCCTTTGTGTCGGGCGTCGCGTCGCGCCAGTGTGTACGAGCCTTAACCCGTGTTTACAAAACCACAGATATTTCAATAAAAAATACCCATAGTTTTTAAAACTAACGAATGCCTACTTTTTCATCGAACGCTTTCCAAAGAGTTCGCATTTTAGTTCCGATAAAAATATTTTTTCTTTTCCAACTGTTTTTACCGCTTTTGTTAGCCGCTCAAACGAACTTCAGTGAGGTATTTCAATTGAACATTGAAAAATAAAGGTTTTTTTTTTCTTTTTACTGAGGTCAGGCACTAGAAATGTCTTCTGTTGTACCTACTGGTTTTTGAACTACAATCGCTGTTTTTCAGAGTGTGATTTTAAATGAATGAATGGTGGATTTATAAGTAAGTTTCTTGGCACTAAGCGTAAGCGTTGACACCACGTAGATGCTACGTAGACGTGATTATGTTGATAATTGATCGTGTTGCACTGTGAAGGGTAAGGATGGCCCGCCAGGCACATGAGTCAATTAGTGTCTCATTAATTAACTTTTGTCTCTGAGCTAAGGGCCTCTTGGCATCGTACAGGACTGTCTTTATTATGTTCATTTTATTTTATTTTTGTTTTCTGAGTGTATTTAGTTTAGTTTGTGATAATCCTGTGTGAATAAATAAACTCAAACTCAAAACTCAATCTCAAAGCATATATTTCAAATAAACCAATTACAGGCACTTTTGAATTTTCAAGGGGTCGGTCAGTCAGAAAGATGAAGCTAGTTGCCCATTCCAAAGCGTAGTAGGTACCTATGGAGGAGAACGGGCAAGAAACTCCATGGACACTCTTTTAAATCAAAATATGGTTACAAAATATTGGTTACATCATTCATGTTGAAATTATGCATATGCGAATGATGCAGAACGTTAAAAGCGTCTGTAATAAAAAGACAAAAACAATTCAAATATTAAATTAAATTAAGTCGTGGCAGCTAAAAAATTACCAGTCCCTACTGACGGCGCCCGTTCACGAACATGACGTATGGATTAGCAATGAAAGACAAACCTAGTAAATAGTAACTTTATAGTAGGTACATAGTATTCACACACACACACTCACACAATACTTTTTCTTTCTTTCTTTTTGGTACGGGAAATTACCTGCGATGTCTTTGGTAAACCATGCGTTCCGTTCAGTAAAAATCTCACTATGAAAACTTAGCTGAAGTGAGCTGTCATTTTACCTGATGCTAGGGATTGCCACTATTGACAGCTGACTTCAAACTCACTTCACCTAAGTTTTAACAGTGAGACTGTAGCGGCATCTACAAACGCCACATGCGGGCTACGCGTCAAACTGACGTCACGCAAAATCGTGCATCGCGCAAGCAGAGTTTACTGCGCAACTAGCATATATACAACGTCCCGACATCAATCGTCGCCGCGTCGGGCAGTAGCCCACCAGATACGACACCCGTCTGGTCGGAGGATCCTCCCTTTTCTAGGATGAGTGAGCTTTACACCCTGTTCCTCATACCTCTATACTGATTTACCCCGTAACACTTCAAGATATTTAGAGAATAGATTGGTTGATATCACAAGCGGCAGTAACCTGAAACTACCTAACCTGCGGAGACCGCCATCACACAATTTTGATGAAAAAGTTGTAAATTCACCACATTTGATCAAAATACTGATAATTTCTTATGAGGTATTACTTAACCGGCAAGGAACCGTACATTACTTTACCGACTTACGCGCCGCGCACTCTGCACACACAGCATTTGTACCTATTATTGCAAATAATATGTAAAAATATGTATCAATAAATCAGTGTTTAACGAACATTCACGGCGGTCGGTTCTATTTCATCATCCCAATAGAATCGCTCCGTTATCATATGACTAAGTGTCGGGATCCCCTACGTTTATTTTGGTCCTTCGAGCCGGATTGTTTCAGCTTTCAAAATTAATTACAGCATTTTGAAAAAGCAGTTTTGGTCATATTGATAATGCCGACAGCCAGCCTAAGGGGTCAAATAGCTTTGAGATTTCTGAAAGCAGCTACCTTTTTGTGATGCGTCTATCATAGTTGATTTTGAAAGCTGAAACTATCCGTTGAGGGGTTCCATCTCAATCCATAACCCTTTTCCTTATTTTAATTATTTTCAGTATCAATTTAATATCTAGTAAAAGTTTTTTTTATCCCTCATCAGTGTATCACTAACAATGTACCATCGTATTTGTCTATAAAGTATGTTGAACCTTTCAAATCATTTCGGCTATTCGGATACGGATCATAAACTTATATAACACTGGCAAGCGTCTGAAAAGAGACGGGTTACAATAAAACATATATTTTTATACTAGTTTTATACTTTCATAAGGATCGACCGAACTTCGAGACTAGCGTGTAAATGACATACAATGACACATATCTACATACATACATAAACTTACGACTTTCTCCCATGGGGGGTAGACAGAAACTTTCTATAGTTTCTGCCACCTTATAAATACTATTTAATGAAATAAAAAAACAAAGATTACAGTAATATTTCACACAAGATACGTTTTCTGGCTGGCTAGGTTGGTCCTACAGGAAGTTTAGTAAAGGTTAATTTATAATTTATTGACATAAAACGATAGATAAATAAATGATTAAAAAGCCATTTATTCTAATTACACTTTTTTACAATATGTGTGAAGCATGCACTGTATACAAAAACAATAAAACATCCTTGAAAAAAAAAATTTTGCAAAATTAGATTCTAATTCGATACTTTATTTATTATAACTAGGTGTAAATACGATAAAAATTAAATAGAGAAAATAAATGATGAATTATGAAAATAAGTTATAAAATTTGAGAAAAAGAAATGAAAAAATATGTCATGATTGAGCATTCATATTACAATGGAGTAAAGAGGATAACAATAAAAATAGAGAAAATAAATTATTAAATATGAAGACACTACATATGTCTCTCATATATTTTTTTATTATATTATTTTTAAATCCCAAGTGGGATTTATAGATGTCCGTAGGTGTGTCCGTGGCATCACAGCGGGCCCTATCAGAATACCACCGCTGCGGTATTTTTTTTTTTTTAATATCTCAGCTTATGCTGAGATTTGGCCCCGCACGGTTCTTTTATATTTTATAGAAAGCTTCGTAAAAAAAATCTGGAGTCTGTCTGCCCGAAAGACTATCAAATACATATCTAATATGTATGCATCTATTACAGGCTAACCGAGAGCAAAGGTTCATTGTCCTCACCTGTCTGGGAGGGTTCTCGCTGAGTAAATAGTCACTCAACCACGGAGTGACCGCGGTAAACAAAGCGTAGGCCGAACACAAACGGCCTCTTTTTGTCTGTGACCAATTTTCATCCGACAACGGCATCGATGGTTATAAAAGTACGGAAGATTAAAGAGACGATGAATGGACTGCGCAAATATGATCCGGCTAGAAAGGGGGTGATTGCTGAAATGACGGCGAACAAAGAAACATTTTTTTTAAAGATTTTTTTTTTATTTTGTGACATGCACAGGAAATACAAACAATAAAAATAAAAAAGAGCATTTAAAACTAACAAAATTAATATGAAAAACAACAATAAACAAGTAAAAATAAAAGACCTGTGTGGGGCTAAAAAGGCTTATTTCTCAGCATAATACTGCAAAATTAAAAAAAAAAAAAATACCATCTGGTATTCGTGATGTCACGAACACACTTACGGACATCTATAAATCCCATCACAGGATTTAAAAATATTAATATAAAAATATAAGAAAATAAAGCAATAAAAAAGAGAGAAAAAAAGCATGATTATGTACCACCAAATGGGGTGAATAGGGATACAGGACTGAATGGAAACGAAACTTTAAAAGGGATTTTAACATTGAATTAATATAATTTGTTGCCAAAAATGTCTCAATGTGTTTACGGTATTATAATTAACGTTTAAGTGACCTCGTTGGCAACAAAAATAAATTATTTCAATTTTAAAATCCCTTTTTAAGTTTTGTCCCGATTCACCCCTGCATCCCTATTCACCCCGTTTGTACAGTATGTCAATAAATTTTAAGGTCGTCCCACGCCGGACGCTCCAACATCACTTGTAAACGTTATAGACTACTGTCTTGAACAAGCGTGGTGATCAATGCTCGTGCCTTCTTTGCATGAGAAGAGGCCTTTGCTCTGCAGTGGGCCAGTGATAGACTGGTATATATTTCTTGCCGTCACGAGAGTATCAACAGTCGGTCGCCAAAGTATTAGCAGACATGTAATATTTTTATTAGTTACCTACCGAAATTATCGACGCTCATTGCGAACTGCTAATCTTATCACTGCACTGTATCGAATATCGATTTGTGGCAGTTCACGGCACTTATTTTATCATTCCTTATCAGACAATGCGAAGCTTGGAAAGGGACAGGTCATTCTGATACCGCTTGTTCAATCAATCTCATAACCAGCCTAAAATTTACCCAGTACTGATCAATGAATCTACCTAGACTTTATCCAGCTATGTTGGGGACGCCTTCCAGTTTATCCAGATTCAGCCGAATACCAGTATTTTACACGGAGCGACTGTCTACCTGACCTCCACGACCCAGTATCTGGGTAACACAATACCCTTTCGTAAGACTGGTTTTCATACTTTTGGGCTTCTGACTACCCGTAATGACTGTCAAAGATCTACGAATGACAGCCGGGACCTACGGCTTAACGTGCTTTCCGCAGCACGGAAGCACACGATACGAAAGCGAACTCATTTGTTTTTAACACTTTCACTAACGTCACGGCCCGAAGCGTATTTCTTTTCGTGTTTGATATGACTCTACGCCCACAGGCGTTTTCTCGTGTTTGATATGGCACTACGCCCACAGGCGGTTAATTTTACCAAGTCAAAATAGACAAACCGCTTATAGCCGTGTAAATTTGCGTACATTACTAAGAAGTTATGTGATCCGGTGTCGTAACGCACTCAAATAAATTTTTCTACTGTCATCTCTGGTTAGCAGGGTGCGGGGCAGCACCAACGTCATCCTGTCTATGGTAGCAAGCAGGCTAGATTGTGCGTTTGTGAACCACTGCTGCAGGGTATCGGCTGGGCCTGTCCTTGCAGCACTGATGTCACAAATTGTTTCTGTGTTAATGTTTTACTAACATAGTTTGTAAGTATATTGTTACTAACACTATGAGTCTTGTTACTTGCATTAAATGATTTACCTTGACTTGTTTTTTATAGCACTTCGGCTATAGGCGTTGTATTATTTTGTTTGAATTTTTTTTAGTGTCTATTTCAGAATTTCAACTTCATAAAAAGAAGAAAAGAAAGTAAATAAGTTTATTTGCGGTTTGCATCTCAGTGCCCATGAAAGTGAGTAGGTAAAGGTCGCGGATTCGCAACGCGACAACGTTAAAATTTCTAAATAATCTTTAGAGAATGAACTCATCTTCTGCCTAGGCTTTCCTCAAAGATGTTGGGGTCAACTTCCAGTCTAACCAGCGGGGTAATTACGTAACACACTCACAGTAGGAATGGGTTTCATTTTGACAGTTCAACAACATTCATTGCGTTATATACGTTGTTGAGCACACAATTTTTTCGAACAAATGAAGTACTGGATTAGCAATAGGCTTCAAAATGATTCAGATTGTGATAGATAGTGTGTTACGTAATTAGGATGCAAATGCTGCTGGTTATAACAATATTGCTATCACTAACCTGTTAGCCAAACTTTCACAAAGCTTTTGCTAACTCATAACATCATAGTTTGATCATGACAATACTCTATTTTGTGAACACACGATTAATTAATATTTCACTGATCCCCCATTACGTAATAACATTAGTTAACGAGACTAAGGGGAGTTAAGCGATGACCTTATTTTTAATGGTTCCAAGTCATAGGTATTACGTAAATAATGTAACTAATCCCCAAGGATAAGGCAACAAAAACACTTACGGAATGAAAGGTGAAATTTAAGGTCGATTTTTGCTTGCATGGTATGCGAAAATTTGTATTTTCCCGAAGAAATAATCAAATATTTATCCTTAGTCAAATATATTCGTGGTTGGCGCAGGATGTATTTTTCTTTCATACTCATACATCTTTATCAGTCATCATTTCAGTATTCACCCTCCTTTCTAAACCCCCTTTCTTTTTCTTTTCTTTTTGTATTTTTAAATATCGCAGCATCATGCTGAGATAGGGGCCTTTTGGCCTCGTACAGGACTTTCTGTTGTTATTTTCATTTTACTTTTGTTTTATTTTATTGTTTGTAAATATTTTTGCTTTTATGAGTGTGTTTAGTTTGTGATAATCCTGTGCGAGTCCCAACAGATACTTTTTCTTTCTTTCTTTCTTTCTTTCTTTCTAGCCATGTTATCCATCCACCGTTTTTCTTCTTCTACTCTTATAGGCATTCATTTTCAAAATTCTTTTCCGTTGGTCTCGTAGTCGTAAGCGCGACTGCTGAGCGTGGGGTCCTATGTTGGATTCCCGGGTCGGGCAAAGTGTTATTGGGTTTTTCCATTAGGAATTTCTCAGTAACAGCTCGAAGTGTGGAAGTTGGCGATATGATACCCCGAGCCTCAGAAAGCACGTTAACCCGTTGGTCCTGCGCCTGATCTCTCTCCGGTCGTGTGGGATTGCCGCCCCATCGGACTTTGAGAGTGAGGGAAGAGTAAGCGCACCTCTGTCTGCGCACATACTTGTGCACTATAATATCTCCCGCGCCGATGGCTAGTCTCCGTTGAAATTGGCTGTCATGGCCGAAATTCGGTCTGGAGGTCTATTATTATGCTTTTCGCATATCTCGGGACCATAGGGTCTTAGACCTTTAAAAGGCGTACGGGGACCGAAACCAACTCGCAGAGGCCCGTTGGGCGCTTTTAATTATATTGAGGCACCAACCGACGATTATCCCTGTACGCACTACGCAAGGTCACCCAAGGACAACCCCCGTTGGTGTTCCTACACCAACTTCTATTGCAGAATATGGAAACAAAGATATTGAAATATGTGTTTGGATGGCTAAAGTGGACTGGTTACCTACAACTATGGAAGGCCAATTGCCCCTGCCTGATCGATGTTTTATTATACTCGGAAAAAATGGCAGGGGGTGACTTGCACGCTCAATAATGGGCCCCCGGAAACTGTCGCTAGCACTTAGTGACGTAGTGACAAGAAGGCAATATATCCTGGGGAATACTCCGAGGAGTGGAGAGGTATTCCACGGCTATTAGAACAATCCCAGACCCCGAAAGATTTGTCAAGACCCTGTCGACCCCCTGTCCCTACCAGCACTTACTGGAATACTTCCTTCTTCAGAGCACGTTTGCTCTTGTGAATCTCCACTCAAGCCGGCCAATAAAGACAAGAATGAGGTGCGAGCTCTGTTCCTCGTCAGTGTTCACTCCATCTAGCCAATAAAGGCAAGCCAGAGGTGAGGAACAAGACTACTCCCGCGAGATAATTTCCATGGGGTCGCTACTGCCCAACAGCTCGCCACATGCTGCCCTGCGGGTTTCTGTATCTCTCTTGGTCTGGCTCCTCACTCTAGTGGCACAAACCGCCTAGAGTTCGGAGTGCGTAAGCTCCACCACGACGTCAACGTTAAGATACGATTAATTAAAACTCTTAATACAGAAAATGAAGAAGCGAATGTCATCATTCTAGTAAAAGTTAAACGATTGATTTAACGTATTTCCGACATATACATAAATAAACTTACGCCTTCTTCCCATGGAGGTAGGCAGAAACTGTAGAACGCCACCTGCTACGATCCTTACATACTCTTTTTGTCTCGTTTACTTCTTTTAATCCTACTATCCGTACTATGTATATATAATATTATACATTCGAAACCAACTGTCTCTATGTTACCTTTTCACGTCTAAACCACTGACCGGATTTCGGTAAAATTTGGCAAGGAGATAGATGGCATCCTGGAGAAAGATATAGGCTACTGTTTGTCGTGGTAGCATATTTGTGTGGGATAATTTCTGACAGCCACGCGGGTGAAGACTCCTCTGACTCGAGCAATTCGCACCATCAATTATATTCAGGCCGAAATTGATATATTTACATGTCACTGGAGTGAATTCGCAAAAGTACTATTGCTTACACTATGGTGATGTATTTTGTGCTTTAATTTAAAAAAATTGTGTGTGTGACTTGGCTATCGCATTAGGTTAAAACCTGTAATGATAGTCTTAAGGCATTTAAATAAATAATAAATATTATAAATGTGAAAGTTTGGATGTTTGGATGTTTGTTATTCAAACACGCAAAAACGGCTGAACGGATCGTTATGAAATTTAAAATGATAGGTAGACTGAAACCACGAGAAGGACATAGGCTACTTTTCATCCTGAATCGCAGACGAAGTCGCGGGCGACAGCTAGTGTCTAAATTAAATTATGAACGGAAGAGAACGCATGAAAAACAATAATGAATAAATTAAAGAATTTTGTGGGGTAACAAAATTTTAATTGTTTTAAGGGTAGGACACCGCTAGGGTTGCCAACTTTTTTTGAGAAAAATAACGTATCAAATTCTTTGAATAGGAAAAAATAAGTATTTGGAAGAAAAAAAAAAGGATTTTTCAAATTTAAGCAAACGCTAACAATTTTTTGCTTTTCTTAACCAAAATTTTGGATAAATCGTTTTTATGGACGATCGGTTTCTCTCATCTTATCACTTCAGATTCGTTAGAGAAAAACTCTCAGTGAAAGCTGAAGTGACACGAAAACAGAGTAAATAAAATTGATTTTGTTTTCATTTGGTTAGCTAGGTATCAAATATTGCCATTTGTCAACAGTATTTTTCTCTGAATTTCTTTGTCAATATTAATAAAATTTTTTTTTTGGCTCATCAGTATCGACAAATAGTTCAGTAATTAAATTACCCATATAAGTGTTTCGTTTTACGCATCACAGTAAAGATTAGAAATAAAGTATTTTCGCATAAGTTATTTTTATGCAGAAGTATAAAGTATATTTATCGAAAATAAAGTAGAATATGTTATTATAAAGTATGAATGATTTTATTTCTGTAAGTAGGTTTGTACAAACACTTTTACACGTCAATCATATTTTTTAAACTAGATGAGGTCGGCGTTTCCTATCTGACTACTCTGAGAAGAAACGCCGAAACAAACTCAGAGGTCATAGTCTCTTGTCCAGACACAATCTTGGTCAGATCATGTGAAGACCATGTAGATTAGTATCCGAAATGGTCTTTTGAGGAAAGAACCACACAGATTGAGTGGACCTGTCCAGTCAGTGCACGCATTTGTCAGTAATCATGCAGCTCGACTCAGGAAGTCAGGACTTAAGGAGCTCAACGATTCGACGAACAAAGCCAAAGAAAGGACATTTGGGTAGGCCGCATAAATTACTCAAACTGCCAGATCATGATTAAAATTGAATGAGAAAAAGAAAAGAAAAATGGTATGGGTATGGTTGGCAACCCTAGACACCGCTGTAATTTTCCACGAATTAATAGACTTTTCATTTGTATATGAATTCCGAGCATCTTTGCGAAAATTGTTTTAAAATCTCAAACGACTTCAGAATAGAATAGAATAGAATATAATACTCTTTATTATGTACACCATAAAAATTACAGATATAAATGTAGACAGTATGTATGTATGTATGTATGTGTGTGTGTGTGTGTGTGTGTATGTATGTATGTATGTGTGTGTGTGTGTGTGTGTGTGTGTGTGTAGTGTGACAGTATTTTGTTAAGATCACCATCAGTATCATCATCTGCCTAACCTTTTCTCAACTATGTTGGGGTCAGCTTCCAATCTAACCGGATGAAGTTGAATACCAGTTTTTTACATGGAGCGCTATCTGCGGAGTTTCGTTACCTTATTTAATTTGACCCTGTATTTCAAGCATATCCAGCCTATAATGTTCCCACTGCTGGGACACAGGCCTCCTCTCTTCAAAAGGGAGTGGGTGGTAATCCACCACGCGGGCACAGTGCGGGTTGGTAGATGTCGGATGTCTTCAAATTTTTAGTTCTAGGACATGCCGGTTTCCTCACGATGTTTTCCTTCACCATTTTGAGAGCAGTGGTGATGAAATTATTTACACAAAGTAAAGCGCCTGCCTAGGTTCGAACCCATGACCTAAAACTCGTAAGTCGAGGCTGTTACCACTGCACTACCACTGCTTCTGGCAGTCATAATAAGGCTGTTTTATATTACAAACAATGCCACACTCTTTCAAGGTTTCCATTTCTTACTTTCCGGAAGTATGTGGTATTGATTGACGTTTTTGTGAAGTAGAGCAACAGTTTTACTATGTACTTGTAGGGTTGTTTAATTATTTAGGTATGGTTATTTTTTTTACTATTTGTAACTATGTCTGAGGAATGATGTGATAAGGCAACGGTGCGGTTTAAAAGAAGATATAGTTTCAAAACTTGAGAAAAGTATGCTTAGATGGTTTGGTTATGTTGAGAGGATGAATGAAAGGTGACTTACACAAGGTATTTACGAACGCCGGGAGAGGATGGAACCGCCGTGAATCATGAATTTTTCATGATACTATTGACATTTAACAAAAAATTTGACTCAACTTGATTTGACCGTCATTCATCTACTTAGTCTCTTTCAAATATGTTGGGATCAGCTTCCGTTCAGTATCTCATATTGAGCGATGGCTTGGATACAGACGAGTAATCTCTGAGGAACAGTCTTCAAAGTTAAATGTGAGCAGGTTCCCCCTGCTTTTTTACGGTTTATTTTATTATTTAATAGTTTTAGTCAGGTTAGGTTAGGTAGGATGCTCAAAGGGCATCAAAAATTTTGATCATTTTTTAAGCTATTGCATAGCTTTTATCGCGGGCTTTGAGCGCGGCGACCGAATCAAGAAATTCCGTACCGAAAATAAAACCTAATACCCCCCAATCCACCTACCATGTAGCTCGGCCGAGCGTTCGCTTGACGTGTATGTATATGGTACGACTGTACTTGAATTAATATAAAAGAAAAAAAAATACTGCATAAATAAATAATTATAATTGCATAAGTTGATAAAAAATGCTATGCAACGCTTTACCGCGGCAGTCCCCGAGTGCCACACGTGTTTTTTTAGGGATCCCTTCTTTTCGCATAATGTTCTTTGTCCTAATATACTTCGGCATAACGATTTTGGCACAATGTGTTTTGGCATAATAATACTTCGGCATAATTTTTTTAGGCATACATTTTATGTTGGCATAATCATCTTAAAGACTAATTTGTTTTGGCATAAATTTGATTCGCATAACGTTAGTAGGCCTAATGACTATTAGCATAACGTTAGTAGGCCTAATGACTATTAGCATAACGTTAGTAGGCCTAATGACTATTAGCATAACGTTAGTAGGCCTAATGACTATTTTAGTGACAGAACCGAATTGCTGCAAAACCGACTCCACGTAGTCTTGTTTGTCCTACCCCTAGAGTGTAATTTAAAATCGCGTAGGCGCGTAGAGGCGAGGCGGCCCGCGGGCTGAGGAGCAGGCGGCTGCGAGCGAGCCGCCGCGGCTGAGGCTGGCCGGCTAAGCCGGCCAACAAGCCGAAGCTGCGGTGGTGAGCGAAAGCCGTCTGCGACGATTAGCACGCGTGGGGCCGCCGGAGTCCCGCAGCGCCGGAGCCGTGACAGAAACCCTGCCTGCTGCATGCTTGCTTGTATGCTGCATGCTTGCTTGTTTGCTGCATGCTTGCTTGCATGCTTGCTTGCATGCTGTATGCTTGCTTGCATGCTGTATGCTTTAGGATATTATGCTTAAAAAAGTTATGCTTTAGAACTTTATGCTTAATAAATTTATGCTTTAGAATATTATGCTTAATCATTATTATGGTTAGAGAAATTATGCTTCAAAAAATTATGCGTAAGCTGTTATGCGTAATTATATTATGCGAAAATATAATTATGCCAAACAAAATTATGCTAAGTTATATTAGGTCTTAAAATTTTATGCAAATGGATAGGGAACCGTTTTTTTATCAAAAACTACAAAATATAGAATAGGCTTTTCCATATTTTTTTTTAATACAACACAAACTATCCCGGGTTGTTAGTGGTGAACACCGGCTGTAGACATCTGCCATACCATCTGCCATGTTTTATAAATTTATTACTAAGTCATAAATTAATAATATCAATAAGTCAAAATAATAATAATGTTACCACTTTATAAATATTATGTCTATATACATTTTGAACTAGGTCTAGTGTATTTATTTTATTTCTTATTTTTTTTGTTTATTTTTAAATTTCGTATGCTGCACTGGTTGACGTCATCACGTCAACGCTGGTTATCGCTGAAAACCGGCGCTGGGGCTCTGTCTCGCATAGGGTCGTAGCATTATACTGAGCGATTGCCATTTTGCGTGGACGTGACGCATATTTTCCCCCAACTTGTTCTTTTTTGTGTTTGTGTGTTTTTTCTTTGCGTCATGTTTACCGCAAATAAACGTATTTTCTTGATACCAGAGGCATCGCAGTGAGTAACTATCACACAAACTAAGCTGAAATGCATTATGTGCGTGCTAATTACATCGGCACCGGCACTATGTACCTACTATAAACCTACCATTTACTGGGTACGTCTTTCATTGACTTGAATGTGCCCTGGCGGCTGAGAGTATGTCATGCTCACTCAAATGTCTCGCTGGTAGTGGCGTGTGTGTTGGATCATTAAGTTCCCTTCAAAATGGTTGAGCTGAATGGTGCTGATCCATATGTCATGTTCGTGAACGGGCGCCGTCAGTAGGGACTGGTCATCTTTTAGCTGCCACGGCTTATTTTAATTTCTGAATAGTTTTGTTTTTGATTTTATCTTTTTTATTACGGACGCTTTTTACGTGAACGTCTTTCTACATTGTTCTCACATGTATAATTTCAACATGAATGACGTAACCAATTTTTTGTAACAATATTTTGATTTAAAAGACTGTCCGTGGAGTTTCTTGCCCGTTCTTCTCCATAGGTACCTACTACGCTTTGGAATGGGCAACTAGCTTCATCTTTCTGACCGACCGACCCCTTGACAATTCAAAAGTGCCTGTAATTGATTTATTTGAAATAAATGATTTTATTTTGAGTTTGAGTTTGAACCATACCCTCAACTCTGAAGTCGGCAACCCTGGTGGCGGTAAAATTAAGTATGTTGGTAGTGGTTCCCTGAACGAACTATTTCATGAACAGCTGTACATATTACTAGTAAGGTTTAATGTGTTCTCCCATCCGAAAACTGACCGCGGCCAGTGCAGCTTAACCTCACAAATCTCCACGTGGCTGTTCGAGCTACGAGCCCCTCAAATATAGGGCACAGTTCCTAAGTAATTACGCGGCTGGTAAAATGCTCATAAAATATTTATAGTTTCATCGATCGGAGTTAATTTGTGTACAGTCATTTAGTAATCTAGTGCCGGGTTCGAGTATTAAACGGGCCATTTTAATTACCGATCGTAACTTGTTGATACTAGCACTCTCGGAGTTCGGAAATATAAAAGTAGTGTTCATCAGGGGCCCTAGCACGATGCCCGCCGGGGTCGCGGATTGTTCGAAACAGTTACCGTGGCTCTGGCGCACAGGCAACTGAAGGAACACGGGTGGGTTTTAGTCAGTAAGAGTCTGACACGCCCTCCCGTTCCATCTAGAGCGGGAGAGGTCACTCGACGACAACTCATCCAAAAAAAATAAAAAAAGAATTTTGAGGCCTTAGCGAATATTGCATCAACGAGTATTTCAAAACTGAGCTTGGAATCGTTATGAACCCCCAGATCACGGATGGAGTTTGATCTAGTTAAAAATTGATCTCCCTCCCAAAAAAAAAGGGGGTCCTAGCACTGACGTACGTACGTAAACGTAATAATTTTGAACGATTTTTGAATCGAAAATACGATCTATAGCATTTTATTTTTAACCCCCGACGCAAAAAGAGGGGTGGTATAAGTTTGACCGCTATGTGTGTGTGTCTGTTTGCGGCACCGTAGCTCTTAAACAGGTGAACCGATTTGGATGTGTTTTTTTATTTGAAAGTTGGTTTTCTAGTGGTGGTTCTTAGACATGTTTTATCAAAATTGGTTCAGCCGTTTCAAGGTCATCAGCTCTTTTTGTGGCGGGGGTTTTTTAATTTTACCTATTACAAGTTTTTGCGACAAGCACAATAATTAGTAGCACCCATAATATGAAGTATTACAAACTCAGTAAAATATAATGTGTATATAATGTAAAATAAAATAACTTGCATTTTTTATTATAAAACTGTTGTAATTTACGTTGCCTAGGTATACTTGTGGGTTCAAATAAAATACGGGGTCTTTTAATTATCGATCGTTACTTGTCGATGCTAGTAGACACTGAGATCTACAAACCTCATTTCTAAGAACATAAAATACTTACCCTCGTAATTTTTTTTTGGGTGGGATTTCATCAAATGACCTCTCCCGCTCTGGGCAGAGCGGAAGGACGTGTCAGACTCTTACTGACTAAAACCCAGCCGTGTTCCTTCAGTTGCCTGTGCGCCAGGGCCACGGTAACTCTTTCGAACAATCCGCGACCCCGGCAGGCATCGGCCCTATCGGAACCCGTCAATTTCGCTGACATCTCTTTGAGGCGCGCATGGAACACGACGCGCCGTCGACCCGGGCCTGGTCCTTACCGGACGGCGAGCTGCCCATTGCTCGCCGTCCGCAAGCCCGCGCCTGCGGTGGCCGGGAGTCGGCAGTCGACTCCAACGACTGTATTTATATATAAAATCATACCGCATCTCGTCAAATAGCTTAAGAGAAAATGGACAGTGACAAATACCATAGAACCTCCGATGTTATTTTCAACTTTTATCACGGAACGCTAAAGAACGATCCGTTAATTAACTAGGAACCGGACATTGCTACTATTAAAAGCTCATAAAACATTCTGTACTTTATTGATCGTCAGTTATTTACGTACTGTAGGAGACCTCTGAGTTTGTTTCGGCCTTTCTTCTTAGAGTAGTCAGATAAAGACAAAACACACAAAAAACAAAGAGAAGAAATGAATAAAAAAAAGAGAAAAAGAGAAGAGAAGAAGAGTATTCTATTCTTCTGTAGAAAACGCTGACCTCATCTGGTTTAAAAAATATGATTGACGTGTAAAAGTGTTTCTACAAACCTACTTACAGGAATAAAATCGTTTCTCATTTACTACAAAATGTATTATTCCTTATCCAAATTCTTGTTTCTAGTTAGAAAAAGAAAGAAAGAAAAATATTTTATTTGGGACACACACAGGAAACAGAAACAGCTAAAAAAAGGATATTAGTACTGCTGTATAGTTGACTAGCTTGTGCCCGCGGCTTCACTCGCGTTAATTTAGAATTTGACAATCAATTCGGGTTGTTCGGGGAATTATAGTTAGGAGGATGAAAAACCGGTCTATTGACACTCTAGACTCACAAAATGAATTAGGTACTTAAATAAAAAATAAAAAAGCTCCTAACACACCACTTAAGTTTCTATAATAATATAATTCAATCATGATTCGAAAGGCACGTGGCGCCATCTATTATCATAAGAACGTTATTGTCGTTTTCCTCGGGAACAGTACTTTTTTTCGGGATGAAATATATGCAAAATTTCAGGATGATCGGTTCGGTAGTTTAGGCGTGAAAAGATAACAAACACTTACTTTCGCATTTATAATATTAGTTAGGATTAGGAAGTTAGGATGTTATTTACAACTAAATTTTTTTAACTTTATGGCTTTTTTATTTACTTTTAAGTTGATTTTAGAATGTCAGTGACTATTATTATTGAAAAGTCATGAAAATGTTTGACAAACTAAAACTTTATGTGAGGCCTGTGAGGGTTTAAAGTTATTTTTCCAAAAACACTTACGTGTTTACATTTTTGGGAACTAAATTGCGAACGGAACATAGATTATATTTGAATAAAGCCATGCAGTGTTATGGGGCTTTTCAATTTAGAAATTTTGTGAAGCAGCCTGCATTCTATGAAAATAAACATTTTATATATGACGGAGAAGATACGTCTCTCTCGTTATCATCAGTCATATTTTAACTACTGTGGGTGTACTATGGGAAGTGTTGGTTATTGCGCAATAGAAAAACCGTTAGCAGTTCAAATCAAATTATAATTTACGAACAAATTAAACACACTAACGAATCATACACTGTGACTGTAGGTACACGACACAACTATACGGAACGCGCGACAGTTTCTAAACGTGTTCACTGTTTGACCGCCACCGCTCGACCAGAGTTGAAGAAGAGTTTGTCGATGGCGGTCAAGTTGTAGACTCTGTCGAACGCCGCCTGGTGGCGCTGGCGTCCCGGTTCGTCAAAGTCAAACGATTGATTTATTTATGTACACACATGGATACGGACAGGAAGAAAGTAACAGAAAATACGTACAAAGGTGATTTAACCTATGTCCGACATATATACATTTGATTGCAAAAATATCGGCCCACCCCGTGCTTTCAATTTGAGAGACGATATCTCAAAAATCTTAATGAATATAATTTATTAATTTATATTGTGTGAAGTTAGGTAAGGTACAGTCTATTTGCACATACACTATGTTTGGATAAAAGCAATATTCTTGACAAGATCGACTCGATCCGTCAGATGTCCTCATCACTCACTTTTGCTCGGATATAGTGCGTGACTTTTTTTGCCAATGAAATTGACAAAATATTAATTTTGTTTATTTCTGTTCGTTTAATGAAAATATAACTTGATTTTACCGGGCTCCAAAAAAAGGAGGGTCTTTATTCGACGCCCCATGTTTGTAAGTTAGTGATTTTTTTATAAACTTATAAATCAGTTTTGATAATTCTTTACCTAACGTAATCTACAGACTTTTAGGAAGGTTTTAGTATACAATATATTAGGTTATTGTTAGTAAACCTTGTTGAATTATATTGTTTCAAATCGAAGAGCACGGGGTGGGTCGATTTTATTGCAGGTCAGTGTGTATATATTCTATTAATTCAGCCCGGAGGCGGGATTAGCAGACGGCTAATGACAACAGGGTCGCTCCCTATTACGTGGGATTTATAACACAGCTAGTAAAATGTGTGTGTACAGTACAGTGTACACTATACATAAACCTCTGCCAACCACTTCGAAAAATACTGGTTTAAACTTAAAAAACTCAAACTGAAACTCAAAGAATTTATTTCAAATAAACCAATTACAGGCACTTTTGAATTGTCAAGTAGTTGCCCATTCTAAAGCGTAGTAGGTACCTACGGAGAAGAACGGATAAGAAACTCCACGGACACTCTTTTAAATAAACATATAGTTACAAAAAAAAATGTTAAATCATTCATTTTGGAATTATACATGTGAGAACGATGTAGAAAGACGTGCACGTTAAAAGCGTCCGTAATAAAAAAAGATAAAAACAAAAAAAATAACAGAAATTAAAATAAGCCGTGGCAGCTAAGAGATGACTAGTCCCTACTGCCGACCCTTGACAATTCAAAAGTGCCTGTAATTGGTTTATTTGAAATAAATGCTTTGAGTTTGAGTTTGGGCCAGAAGAAGCCCATTTCTCAATAATAAATAAATAACAATAATAATACGCAGTTCCAATGTGCAAACCTTTTTGTTTACCAGCAAAAGGTCAGGTCACAGCTGTGAGATATGTATAACCTATTATGGAGAGCAGGGTACCAATCAAATGTATATTTAGGTGTCATATTGCAAAGAAATAGGTCATCTTCACATTTGGGTCTAGCGTTCAGAATTTAGATCATTTCTGAAGCATTCCATTTCCATTTCTGTAAGCCTTTTGTTATTAAGGGGACTACAGGACCTAAATGTAAGTTTTATAATGCCTAAAAGTATATGATCCACTGCACTAAACAAAATCAGAAAAATATATGTTTTTCTTCAGGATATTTGCTAATTAGATAGTGTGTTGAAAACATAATACAACTAATTTGATACGATAGAAAAAAATCACGAAGATACCTCTAAAAATTTCTTTTAACGATTAAAAACCATACTATTATGCATTAAATCATTCTGATTTTTTGTCAGATTATTCTACAAGCAACATACTAACGTAATAGTGTTTTAATTTTTTAATCCAATCAATAGATTTTTGGTAAATAGATAATTGCTTCGTATTTTGCAATAAATTACCAGCAGTTGTGTCATCGCGCTTCTCTTTCTTTTCTATGCAGTCCGACAGTGACCGCGCTTTAGCTGTTGTCAGCCACTTAATCTGAAGGCCTAGGAACGCACGACGGAAACGTAACGTAAATTCGAATGATTTTTGAATTGAAAATACTCGTTTCACACAAATACGCTTCCTGACTCCTGAAACGAGCCACTCTGCAGGTCTGTGACGTTTTAGAAGTTCGTGAATCCAAAATTTGGAACAATGATGGCGCCAAAATGATGACCAGTACTTATGAGTTGAGCTGCACGATTACTGACAAATGCGTGCACTAACTGGACAGGTCCACTCATTCTGTGTGGTTTTTTCCTCAAAATACCATTTCAGACTCAAATCTACATGGTCTTCACATGATCTGGCCAAGATTATGTCTGGACTTCAAAAGAGACTGTGACCTCTGAGTTTATTTCGGCCTTTCTTCTCAGAGTAGTCAGATAGGAAACGCCGACCTCATCTAGTTTTAAAATACGATTGACGTGTAAAAGTGTTTGTACAAACCTACTTACAGAAATAAAATCATTTATCATTTATGTTGGCTTCAAAACTGTATACAACTTTATTAATTCATTATTATTATTTTGATGTTTTAGACCTATACATGTAAATACATGTAAATTTGCACGGTGGCTCGATTTAGAACTCCGGGAGTGTATTTATTAAGCTTGAAGACTTTGAAGCTTGAAGAGAGTATATTTTCAGGGTGTGCATCTTAAGCTCCACGAAGTGAGGTCGATCATTTTGCACTTCACCTCGGATATGATATGTTATCATTTTTCATCATCTCATACAAAGATTAACTTTGTCGATTTATGCAGAAAAGCTTAAAAATTAAGAGAATGTAGGATGCAAGAGCGAGCAAAACGAGTTCGATAATTTTTGCGTATCGCCTCGAATCGGATAGCTTTTAATTTGTCCATATAAACAGATAGAGGACTAATTGTGTCGATTTATAAGTTAAGATAGAATAGGATGCAAGAGCGAGCGAAGCAAGCTCGATAATGTTAACACCCCGCCTTTTTTTTTGTTGGTTGGGAAATCATCAAATGACATCTCCCACTCTGGGCGGAGCGGAAGGGCGTGTCAGACTCTTACTGACTTAAACCCACCCGTGTTGCTTCAGTTGCTTGTGCGCCAGGGCCACGGTAACTCTTTCAAACAATCCGCGAGTTAGCGCCCCGCCTACGGTCGATTGGACTTTCGGAAATAGGAGATTGGTACTATGTTGACTAATGCACAGAAGCTTTAGAATTGAGAGATTGCAGAATGCGAAAATTTTTGGATCTTGCCTTCGATTAAATTCTCTATTATTGTATTAGGTGATACCGGTTCTTTTTTTAAGTTTGTTTTGAAGCCAGGGAGCTGCAAGTACACCCTCTTGCACACCGCTCCCGGCGCCCACGCATATAGCATTAAAAACCAAAACGCTATAAGAAAGTGGTATTTGCGATTAAAAAATCGATCGAATTAAAGTTACGTTTTCTCCGCGCGTTCATGCTAGGCCCACAGTTGTTAGAAAATGTGAAGTCTGAAAGGCTATGAGCAAAAAAACTTGCAGAAAAATTACGTTTTTAAGTTTTCCATCAGGAATTTCTCATTAGCAGCCAAGAGTCTGCCTTTGAGCCAGGTAATGGCATTAGGCTCGCTTTCTTTCTCGCTTTGGTGTTCTTTACATCCCTGTTTATGAGGGTGCATTCATTGTAAGTTGGCAACATCGCAAATAGCTGTCAAAAATGATGACGTTTTGTATTTTTTTTGTCGATTTTATTGAAAGAAATGATGAAATCTCGCTCTATATTGCACCTGTTTTTCTTCTTATTGCTGGCACGACAGTATTTCAGACTTTGCTTTATTATATATATAAACTAGCGACCCGCCCCGGCTTCGCCCGAGTAGCAAAGCATAATATAATATAGAAACGTTTGTATTTTTAACATAGCGCCATCTATTGAATACTTACTCAATCCAGTCAACAGATATCGCCATCTGTTAGAATCGTTTGAAGCTAACACATAATTGTGACTATCAAAATAATAGACAAATAATTTGCAATCAAATAATATTGCGATTATAAATTGAGATGTAAGCTATCCTATCTTTCAAGTTCGATCAAATTGCACACGGTGTGCAAATCAAACTTAAAATCGGTTCAATAGTTTAGGAGTCCATCGCGGACAAACAACGTGACACGTAATTTTTATATATATTAAGATTAATAATACAATAATAACACAAGGGAAAGTGTTGCAACAGTCTAAGGCGCAAAAAAAGCATATTTTGGAAATTTTGCAAATGCTTTGTTACAACCAAAACTAAATTCAAATTCAAATTCAAATGTTTATTGCTCTACACAGTACATAATAATAACTTTCTAGATGTCAAGTGAATGCGCAGTCCACGGTGTCCACTAAATATTCATACATACATAAACTCACGCCTTCTTCCCATGGGGGTAGGCAGAAACTACAGAAATTAAAAATAAATATTAAATCTAACGATATTAATTATTGCAAGTCATAATCAATACTTTCCTTTTCCGAGGCCGGACGGGTCGCGATATAAAATGGATGGTCACCCATCCACAAACCGACCTCGGCAAGAGTATCTTAAACTTCAATAAATATGCGGGTGTTTTTAAACCACAAGCCACAATTCTGTTATGATATCTAAGCATTCCCCACAAACATAAAAGAAAGAAAGAATGAAAGAAAAAGTATTTATTGAGACTCGCACAGGCAAAAAGCTACTTAAAACCTTTCAAAGTCAAAGTCAAAGTCAAATCATTTATTTCAAATAGGCACATAAAAGGCACTTTTGAACGATAAAATTTACAACAAAAAAAAAATAGAATTGATTCTAGTTGCCCCTTCCAAAAGGTAGTTTCGTATGGAGAAGAATGGGCAAGAAACTCCACCGTTACTCTTTTAAAATGTTTCACAATATTATGTAGGTACACATTAATTATATAATTATATGTGAAGACGATGCACCTAGAATAAAATTACTATACCACAATAGGTAAAAATAGTTAAATATAATGCAAAGCAAAACTACAGAAATTAAAAATAAATATTAAATCTAACGATATTAATTATTGCAAGTCATAATCAATACTTTCCTTTTCCGAGGCCGGACGGGTCGCGATATAAAATGGATGGTCACCCATCCACAAACCGACCTCGGCAAGAGTATCTTAAACTTCAATAAATATGCGGGTGTTTTTAAACCACAAGCCACAATTCTGTTATGATATCTAAGCATTCCCCACAAACATAAAAGAAAGAAAGAATGAAAGAAAAAGTATTTATTGAGACTCGCACAGGCAAAAAGCTACTTAAAACCTTTCAAAGTCAAAGTCAAAGTCAAATCATTTATTTCAAATAGGCACATAAAAGGCACTTTTGAACGATAAAATTTACAACAAAAAAAAAATAGAATTGATTCTAGTTGCCCCTTCCAAAAGGTAGTTTCGTATGGAGAAGAATGGGCAAGAAACTCCACCGTTACTCTTTTAAAATGTTTCACAATATTATGTAGGTACACATTAATTATATAATTATATGTGAAGACGATGCACCTAGAATAAAATTACTATACCACAATAGGTAAAAATAGTTAAATATAATGCAAAGCCAGGTAAATTAGATATGTGATAGATATATGGTGCTCACATATTTACAAATATTGAAAAGTAGTTTCAAAATACAAAACAATGAATCATGACCTAGATAATACCCCTCTAAGTTGATTTCCGCTGCATCCATCCAACATTCTACATACTACAGGAGGAAATCCAGTTATCTACCTTGTGAGGGACGTAGAACTAGTAATAGGGTTATATTGCTCACATATGGGGTCTATAATTGCGTTATGGTTGACAATCAGGGCTTGCATGAGCTGTATGGATCTGTGTGTGTAGGTATGTAAGGCGAGGATGTGTATCTAATTTTGTGTGTTGCAATAAACAAAATTAAAAAATTAAAAAACACGTGTGGCACTCGGGGACTGCCGCGGTAAAGCTATTGCGTAGCATTTTTTATCAACTTATGCAATTATAATTATTTATTTATTTTTTATTTATGCAGTATTTTTTTTTCTTTGATATTAATTCAAGTACAGTCACGAACGTACGTACGTTAAACGAACGCTCGGCCGAGCTACATGGTAGGCGGAATGGGGGGTGTTAGGTTTTATTTTCGTTCCGGAATTTCTTGATTCGGTCGCCGCGCTCAAAGCCCGCGATAAAAGCTATGCAATAGCTTAAAAATGTACGCCCCACGAGAATACTTTGCCCTCAGGCTGCACATAAATGATAAATGATTTTATTTCTGTAAGTAGGTTTGAACACACACTTTTACACGTCAATCATATTTTAAAAACTAGATGAGGTCGGCGTTTCCTATCTTACTACTCTGAGAAGAAAGGCCGAAACAAACTCAAAGGTCACAGTCTCTTTTAAAGTCCAGACATAATCTTGGTCAGATCATGTGAAGACAATGTAGATTTGTGTCTGAAATGGTCTTTTGAGGAAAAACCACATAGATTGAGTGGACCTGTCCAGTCAGTGCACGCAATTGTCAGTAATCTTGCAGCTCAACTCAGAACTTAAGGAGCTCAACGATTCGACGAACAATACCAAAGAAAAGTAATTTGGGTAGGCCACAAAAATTACTCAAACTGCCAGACCATGATTAAAATTAACTGAGGAGAAAAAAAAAGCAACAGTGACCCACATAGTCTTCACATTCACGACAATATAAATACGAGTAAAGGGATGTAAAATAAGCTCTAAAGAGCGTTATTTTTACCTCCCTCGAACAATGCACAAACGCTATCATTATTACCTTTGACTGACAACGCCCTCCGCTCCCGCTCAATGTCCGCATCGTCGTTTAGGCTCATCTATAACCTTTTTATTTTGTACATATTATATTTGTATAAACATTTAGAAGAAGTTTTGTGAATTTATTTGGTTTCTTATTTTTTGTTATCTTTTCGTATGCTGCACCGGTTGATGTCATCACGTCAACGCCGGCTGTCGCTGATTACCAGCGCTGGGGCTGTGTCTCGCATAGGGTCGTAGCATTATGCTGAGCGATTGCAGTTTTGTGTGAATGTGACGCATATTTTCCTCCAACTCGTTCTTTTTGTATTTGTGTGTTTTTCTCTGCGTCATGTTTATCGCAAATAAACGTATTTTCTTTCTTTGATTTGACTTAGTTTGTTTTGAACTTCATTTTTGAATCACGCAGGGATTGAGTTTTGAAAGATTTTTGTTAGTACATCTCTAGGTAAAAAGAACATTCTTAATTAATGTTGGCGACGCATTATAAATTAATAAATTATCTAGCGAAACTTCACAGACGTGATTGGTATCGATATCTAAATACGATAAAACACATCTTTTCACCTCATACTTTATGTAAAAAACTACCAGCGGTCGTTGACCCCTAAAAAAAACATGACATCTTTTTTATTTTTATTTTACCGTTTTTAGATATCGATACTATATCGGTATTTAGGTAACAACAATATAAAATATAAATAATAAAACTAAAGATTATCAAAAGTAGTATACAGGGTCCAATTAAATTAGGTAGCGAAACTCCGCGGACGTGCCTATCGCATCTGCGGAGTTTCGCTACCTAATTTAATTTGACGATTTATATTTTATATTGTCGTTGACAACTATAATGTTACGAAAGTCATAAAAGCTTGGAAAAAACACGGCCCTTTAATTTGGTAGTTCCTATCAGCAAATTCACTATTCATCCGGCTCGAAGGACCAAATGTGAATTGGAACCGAAGATTATCAAAAGGATTACCTTAGTATGTTATATGTCGCCAACAGTTACCTACATATTTTTCTGTCGTATCGTTAATGTCAAGGTAAAAAAATATTAGTCACTGAATACACGAATATAACATTCAAAAGATATTAGGTACTCGACTAGGTACTCTCGCTACCACCTTGCTGACTGACTGACAACAAATTAAATTTCGTTTATCTAACCAATGACTTTTCAGTCCACAAACAAATTTTTTATCAAATAGGTACATAACATGGTATAATAATATACTTCGCCAGGTATAGCATTCCGAGACACAGTGGTCACGTGGGTGACACAAGCCTACGTCATCACCGCTGTGTTACCAGTAGTGTGTAATAATAACTCCCCAACCGCCTTTATTACCTGTGCGAATGCGATAAAACAATGAGGTTTTAAATAACAATTACGTTGGTATATGTTTAAATTGAATTGTTTCGTTTGATAAGAAAAACGAAACGACAATTTAAATGTTTTATATATATTTTTTAACAGAATGGTGACTGAAAATGTTTCCATAATTCGTGTTTTGTTGCAATAAAATGGCAACTGAATAGAGACGTAAGCATGTGTCACTCCCGGAATGCCAGACCTTGTTTTTTTAGACCATGGTACATAATATCCAATTAGTCACTAGCTAGTCGGCTGATTAGCAAAACCAATAATCGGGCATTTCTTTTAAATGCCTATGTTTTTTTATGTAGATATTTGATGATTTCAAAATATTTATTACTTTTTTTTTTGTTTTTACATTCTCCTTTGACATAATCTTCTCATTATTTGACATTACATACCTCCAATTCTTATTTCAACTCTTTACTTATGGCTTTTGTAGACAGGATTTTAATTCAGATTTGTTACAGTTCAATATCATTTGGTTTAAATAGGCTTTTATTTTAGTAATTTTATTTATTTTTTACATAGATTCTTCTATATTTTCTGAATGTGAGAACGTTGTATTCCTAACTTGTAGACTGTATATTTGTAGACCTTTTTCTATTTTGTTGAGTACCTGTTACTTGTTGACAGGCCTACACTGTCCTCCTATACCTAATGACACTGTAATTTGAAAACATTGTAAAAGCCACTTATTTTTAAAAGAGAAACCGTGGAGTTTCGTGCCGGCTCTTCTCCATAGGAAACGACCAATTGGAACCGTGTACCTAGCATCTGACGATTCATAAGTGCCCATGTGGGTTTATCTATATCTATACTCTATAAATCTACTTATACAAATAAATAAAATTGAAGTGTCTGTTTGTAATGTCAAAATAACTTTTTACTAAATGCATATGAAAGTATATACGGGACTTATAACAAAATACCATTTTTTTTTAATTTTTGTCTGTCTGTCTGTTTGTTCCGCGTAATCTCAGAAACGGCTGGACCGATTTTGACGGGACTTTCACTGGCATATAGCTGATGTTATAAGGAGTAACATAGACTACTTTTTGTACCGGCAGCACGGTCCCGTTGGATAATTTCCGACATCCACGCGAGCGAAGCCGCGGGCAGCAGCTAGTGTGAAATAAAATATTTTGATTTTGATTGACTCTATGCACTAGTTTTGAGTCAGACAGGCAGTCGCTCCACATAAATTACTAGTATTGGATGTTGGACTGGAAGCTGACCCCGACATAGGTGGAAAAATGCTAGGCATATGATAATGTAGTCCCCACGTGCGACGCACTGCTTAATTGTTCTTATTATTATTGTTTGTTTGTTACAAAAGTAGTAATTTTTCCACACTGCAATCGGCATTTTGTTTTTGTTTTGATCGTTTGTTTGTTGTCATTTGCCAGTGTCGCAACACAGAGCAATGTGTATGGTCTTTGGTCTCTGGCATCAAGCAATAGACAAAATTTATGAAACTTTTGTGACATGAATACGAGGCTTTTGGCTATTTTGTATGTCTCTAAATTAATGTCGTTCATTTGTTAGGTGCGTTTTGTTTGTGCAGAATAAACTATTTTTCTTTCTTTCTTTGTTTCACGTTAGCTGTAATTTGCACCGATAAGATGTAGAATTCATATGCTTTGTATGCAAGAGTTGTAGCACAGATTTGGATAGGGTAAAACTTGGTAATACGCCCTATGTGACAAAACGCCCCACCACTCAAGCACTCACACTAACAAAGCCACGCCGCTCGTAACTAGATGCGCGGGGAACCACTAGTAGCCGGACAACATGGCCGACGTGTGCACGTTGTTTGCGACGTCCGATTAAAAAATATTACAAAATCTGGTTTTATTGCCGTAAAACAATTTGTGGTGAGTTTCCAAGAAATTCATATATTATATTGATACTTTTATATTTTGTGTTAAAATGACCCACACTATCGTAAAATAGATAAAATTACCTTTCTTTTTTTATTTTGTCTTTTTTTTTTTGATTTGCCCCTGACAGAAAAGATGTAAAAGAAATGGCATTTCAACTAGCTAAGAAACTTAATATTAAAAACCCATTTTCAGCAAACTCAGAATCAGCTGGAAATGTATGGTTTTCGGGATTCATGGCTCGCAACTCAGAATTAAGTCAAAGAAAATCAGAAGGCTTGTCACTTGCTCGAGCTTATGGAGTTAATAGAAAAGATGTCCAGGATTTTTTTGATTTACTAGCCAAAATCTATGAAGAAAATGATTTTTCAAATCACCCTGAAGATATTTTCAACATGGACGAGTCCGGCATACAGGTGAACAACAAGCCAGGAAGAGTAATTGCCACAAAGGGAGCCAAAGATGTCTACACGCTCACTAGCTCTGAAAAGGGTGAAAACGTAACGGTGATTGCTTGTTGTAATGCTCAAGGTAACTTTCTTCCCCCTGTTTTAATCTATAAGGGTACTTACAGCAAACCCCAATTTTCCGAAGGTCTTTCTCCAGGATCACAGGTTTTCATGAACAAAAAGTCTTCTTATATAAATACAGATCTCTTCATGCAATGGTTTGAAGAAGTGTTTCTACGTCACAAGAGTCCTCGAAAAACATTGTTAATATTAGATGGTCACAGCTCGCACAGTAACAATATTCGCCTACTGGAAGTGGCTAAAGAAAATAATGTTATTCTTTTGTGCCTGCCAAGTCACACTACGCATGCTCTACAGCCTCTTGATAGAGCCTTTTTTAGGCCATTGAAGGTGTACTTTGCCCAGGAAGCGAAGACATGGATGGTCAGGAACAAAGAGAAGAAGTTGACACGCTATGACGTGTCTAAGTTAATCGGACGAGCTTGGGGCAAAGCTGCCACTGTTTCCAATGGTGTGTCAGCTTTAAAATCATGTGGAATTTATCCTTTTGATCCGAGTGCCATTCCTGATCACTATTTTTCACTATCTGATTCGCTGCGAGACCAAAATTTAGTTGTTGATGATGAGGATGGGACGTCAAGAGAGTCTCTGTCATTACTTCATGAATATGATGATAGCGAACTAATTGCCTTTGATACAATCCATTCATCACCGCAGCAGGTCATAAATGATTTAGAGCCCAGGACATTAGGATCACCACCTGTCGTTGACACTGAGTTCCAACCTGAGCCAGGTCCTTCAGGACTACATCTAACTAATCCAAATTACGAAGATAGTTTGATGGAAGTAGTAACTGAACATGCATTGCCAGTGCAAGATGCACCTGTGGCAGAAGAGTTTGACAAAATGAACACCATATTGGCAAAAACACCACAAAAGTATCCGATACAATGTCGCATCGAGAGTGAGACGTGTCTGACTATTGCGAAGTCTAATCTTATTGATTTGATTGAACAAACCCCTGAAAAGCAAATAGGATCTACTGAGTCTGATGCAACACCATCCAAAGTTTTGAACGAAATCCATCCAGTGCCTAAACTTCCAGTAGTATTGTCTAAGAGAAAACAAACAGCTGTTATTTTAACTTCTGATGAAAATATAGAGAAACGGAAAGTAATTGCTGATAAAAAGAAACCAGCAGCTGGAAAATTAAAGCAGGCTAAGACCACAAAAATAATAAAAACAGTGAAAGAAAAAGATGGTGTAAAAAAGAAACAAAATAGGGGTACAAAAAAGTCAAAGAAAGGTCCTGTTAGAAATAAGAATAAGAAAAAAGTAAGCTGGTCATCATCTTCTGAAAGCAATGATGAAAACGAGGTTAGGGTAGATACTTCTGAAGAAGAAATCTCAGACGAACACGACGACGTTAACAGATGCGTTGAATGCACGGAAAATTATTATGACACACGATCCACTGAAGATTGGATTCAATGCCCGTCTTGTTTAACATGGTTGCATGAGTCTTGCACTATGTATAACCCAATGTGTAATCGTTGTGGACGGAAAGCTAAAAAGGAAGCTGTTAACAAAAATAGAGTGTAAGTTTTTATTGTTTAATTTTAAGATGATTTCCAAATGAAAATTTATAAGACTGATTAAATCTCAAATGAAAGCCGAATGTTATGTTATGTTATCGTATTGATTAGTGATGGTAGTTTACCTAATTTTGTTTTTCTTTATAATAATCTATTAAGTGGATATAGGTACAAATTAAGTTTTATTCAAATGTTTATTTAAAAAGTCTGATTTGATAAAGAGACTGACTAAGTACCTCATATTATTTTAACTTTTTTAGATTTTAGAGTTAGTTTTTGCCAAAACAATTGTTAAAGGTAAAATATGAAAAAAATATATGATTTTTTAATAAGATTTATCTGGGGCATTTTATAATAAGAGTGAGTCGTATTAGCCAACGACCACATTACAAAACGCCCCACCTTAGATTAAAAAAAGATATTAATATTATTTTATCCTTAGTTCCTATTAAGATTATCACTTGTGCCATTATTGTCAAAAGACTAAATATTTTTCTAAAATAAAAAGTTTGATTATATCTTGTAAGATTTCTTTTTAATCACACTTTTTAAAAAAGTAGGGCGTATTACCAAGTCTTACCCTATGTAATGTTCAATCTAAACAGCAAATCGGTTTGTAAGTTCTCCAAACAGTTAAAGCTTCGGAACAACTAAAACTTGGTCAATTTACAGAACAGATAGTTACAATAATTGCTTATGATGCAGAGGACTGAGACAATTAAACGCAGTTCATTATCAGTTATTGCGAAAGTTACAGAAGTCGTACCATCTTAGAAACCATAGACCTATGTAGAAACGGAAGAGATAAAATCTGACTACTCTGTAAAAAGTTATGCGAGGTCACACAAAAAAAAATTAAAAAATTAAAATACGGGTCGACTTGAGGACCTCCTCCTTTTTTTTCGTCAGTTAAAAAGACAAAATGACAGATTTTAGAGAGATGTCTGCGCCGCATAGCCGTTTTGTTCTACACTTTGTATTTATTTCCAGTACGTAAATATTTTTCTTTCTTTCTTTCTAAAAATAAAGGAAATAACTTTAAAGAAAAACAAAGAAAAGAATACTTTAAATGATAAGAGATGTTTAAGTACGTCGTAGAATAGCGATATTTATTTATTTATAACTACTTTTGCCCGCGGCTTCGCCCGCGTGGATGTCGGAAATTATCCCACGGGAACGTACTCCCGGAATAAAAAGTATCCTACGTATTAAACCAGGCTATAATCTATCTGTGTTCCAAATTCCATCCAAATCCGTTCAGTAGTTTTTGCGTGAAAGAGTAACAAATATCCATCCATCCATCCATCCTCACAAACTTTCATATTTATAATATTAGTAGGATAAGCACACCAAAAGTATAGTCACCAAAATATCAAATTTAAAAAATACAAACTGATAATTGCACATTTCAATAACCATAAAAATAACAGGTATATAAGAAAAATGGCCATGCTACGCGTGCTCTAAAATTCTTTTCAGGAACTCGGGACATTTTCTCGCATCCAATATTAAATTCGAAGCAGAGCCTAGCTTCAGATTCAGAGATACCTCACCAAATCAATACTCGTAGAGAAGTGAGTTGGAAACAACTTCAGGAATAAAAGCTATTTTAACGCTCGTCCAACTGCCCACTGAGCAACTTGCTTTAGCAATAGCTCAGCGACTGAGCAATAAAAGCTGCTGTCAAATGTCAAAATGCTGTCATTATGTTTTATAAAAGTTTCATGAAAATAGTTGGTTGCATAGTACAGCAGGGCCATATGCCACTTTTTTCGTCTACAACTTTGGCATAAACCTTTACTGGCATAGCAAAGTTATTTTTTTAATCAACTTCAAAAAAGGAAGACGATTTTGATAATATTTTTTTTTTATATGAAAGCTGATGCTTCTCATGTGGTCCCATATAAATTTGATCAAGATCTGACGAGTAGTTTTTGAGTTATCCTTAATAATGCGTATTTTTTCCTTTTAGTAGATGTTTATTGATGATGTTTTAATGACTAAAACCCACCCGTGTTCCTTCAGTTGCCTGTGCGCCAGGGCCACGGTAACTCTTTCGAACAATCCGCAGCCCCGGCAGGCATCGGTCCTCTCGGACCCCCTAGTATAGATACTCACCGATGTGAGAAGTTTAACGACCAAAAAATTTCTCGCAATTATGTGCCCTATAGTGTCACGTTGCCCGTAAATTTGAAGGTTAAAATCGCTTAAGAGCGGCCAACCCGTCATGCTTTTCATACAAACGCTCGTACGTGATTATGGCGTTTTAACACAACTTTCATTGACATTTTTGGACCAATAGGTATTTTGTGCACTTTATCTAGGTTTCTATGCAAGTAAAAAATCAAATTTTGGAGAAACAAATACAGTATAAGCCTCCAAAAATCTGCTTTTTTGTACAAATTTTACCTGAACTTTGGCCGTTTATAATGTACTCATTAATTGTAAAAGTAAAGAAAACATCTTCATAGAAACCTCTGACAGGAAATGGAGATTCTAAATAATAAACATTTTTCCAAAAACTTGCAAGGCTTTTTCAAAAACACTTATTTCATGGAATAAGTTTTGTGAAATCTTTGCGCGCCAATTTTCGTTCGATGTTATCGCGTTCTCACTCTTGCTTCTTTTTCAAACATTGCGTTGGATGAAATAACAAGCTTTTCGATCATGCTCGCGTTGACGATAGACGGACCGGAAGGGCCCCCTTAATGAAAACAATACGGCCTTTAAATTAGACAACATATTACATAACACGTACATAATCAGATAACGTTCCCACTGCTGGGACACAGGCCTCCTCTCTGTAAGAGTGACACCATCTTGACTACTAGTAATTTTTGTTTATAACACCCATATTCAGAACCCATCTTCAACCATTTCAGACACAAATCTACATGGTCTTCACATGATCTGACCAAGCTTATGTCTGGACTTTAAAAGAGACTGTGACCTCTGAGTTTGTTTCGGCCTTTCTTCTCAGAGTAGTCAGGTAGGAAACGCCGACCTCATCTAGTTTTTTTTTTAAATATGATTGACGTATAAAAGTGTTTGTACAAACCTACTTACAGAAATAAAATCATTCTTTGTGCGCAGCAGATTTTTGTGGGCTATGCCAATGGAGAAGTATGGGGAAGATCTTTTCACAGCAGTAGGTTAATTAATAGAAATAAAACAGTTTCAATAGAAAGAATTTCGAACCTCTGAAACCCCAATAACACTTTTCCCTACCCGGAAATCGAACTCAAGATCTGTCACTCAGCAGTCGTGCTTGAACCACTAGACCAAGGAGGTAATTTTATGAACAAGACCAGCACCATATTTGCATAACACACTATTAATCAGAAGCTGAATCATTTTGAAGGATATTAAAATAGCTAAAATAAAATAATCTTTATTTCGGACGAGTTATATTGCTAATCCATTGCTTCATGTGTTTGAAAAATTGGTCTGCTCAACAACGTAAATAACGCAATGAATTTTGTTGAACTGTCAAAATGAAAGCTATTCCTACTGCTACTGTGTTACGCGATTACCCCGCAGCACTCCAATTTAGAAAGAAATTGCTAATCCATTGCTTCATATGTTTGAAAGATTCGTCAGCTCGACAACGTAAATAACGCAATGGATGTCGTCGGATTATCAAAATGAAAGGCATTGCTATTGTTAGTGTGTTACCTACGCAATTACCCAAAATAAATACTTTTTCCTAAAAAAATATTAGGGCAAATTACACCAAACTTTTAAACAAAGAATATGTCTTATCCTGAAAATAAATTTTGAATTTTGGACAGTTTTTTCATACTAGAACTGTCAGACGACAATTTATTCTACAGAAAAAAGATATCTGACTTTGGTAAAATCAGCCCTTGGTGGCATAGTCTACGCCGGCGCTAAAACTCGAATCAATTGCAAAACATAAAAGCTATTTAAACAAGAACAGAATCACGGGCTTCTGTGAACTTTTGTAATAG
Source organism: Dryobotodes eremita (assembly GCA_917490735.1). Taxonomy (NCBI): domain Eukaryota; kingdom Metazoa; phylum Arthropoda; class Insecta; order Lepidoptera; family Noctuidae; genus Dryobotodes; species Dryobotodes eremita. Next base: position 9,554,938 of record OU823269.1, on the reverse strand, counting down.
AATTTCATTGTGTTGGAGAACTATGCTTGAAAGGAATGCGAGCGAGAAATGAGCGGTGCTATGCTGGAAATGAAATGAGCTAGTTCAGGGTTTGTAGTATTGGTGTTCATTGACAGGTTACTTTCCCCTGAATATTTACTTTATTATGTATTATACATATTATTATTATTTTAATTACTATAAATGGGATGACTATTTGGATCATATTTTTTCAGATTGTTTGAGAGTTTGATAAATGTCATTTCTTTGGTATTGTTCGTCGAGACGTTGAGCTCGTTAAGTTTTGAGTTGAGCTACACGATTACAATATATTAATCGTGTAGCTCAACTAACTAACAAATGCGTGTACTGACTGGGCAGCTTCACCGCTCAATTCTGAGTGGTTCTTTCCTAAAAGGTAGCAAGGTAGGTAGCGGGTCTGACTGCATAGAGTACACCTGATGTGCATTTAAATATCGCCATTTGCATAGGCAATTTTCATGCACACATATTTAAAGAGAAAGAAAAATAGTTTATTCTGCACAAACAAAACGCACATGAAAATGACATTAATTAATACAACACAAAATAACCAAAAGCCTCGTATTCAAGCTATAAAAGTTCGTTAATTTTGTCTATTGCTTGATATTAGGGCCAGGGACCAAAGACTATACACATTGCTCTGTGCATTGCGTGCAATAATCTTCTTTTTTTACATTTTAGCTGAATTCCTGAAACTTATAGCCACATGAAAAATGCCTTGTTATGAACCAATTTTTTCCCGTTTCATGCAAAGGAATTCTTTTAACTTGACTACTGAACAACGAGATTTTATTTAAAAGTACACAATTGTACTTTTTTACTCAAATAGTTTACTTTTCCAAGTAACTATTTTGTATGTGGAAGAGAAATGTCGAGGTTTCAGAGTCGTATTCTGGAGGTCTACTCTGTAAGTCCGACAACGAACATATGGGCCCGTCCGAAACTGGCTAGAGACGTAGAAGTGAGCCCTACTCCAGATTAATTATCGTTTTCGGACGGGCAAAAACACATCGGGAGTAAGGACCACTGTCATATTGGGTTGTCATTAATTTTTAGTTCGAGCCCGGGACTAGTTTTATGTCCGTAAATGATAAAGAGTAGGAGATGCCCGTAGCTTCAGCCGAACCTACAGAATTCGTGCTTAAAAGGAAGAAAGAAAGAAAATAAAGATAATAGCTAATAATATAAGCTAGCTAATACAGCTTAAGGACTACGGACTTTGAGATAAGGGTGTAGGCCCCAGAACGGTTAAATACGGACGGTAGAAATAGATTTTGTTTTAAAACTACATTTGAAATTTGTATGAAATTTGTCAGATTGAAATTAAGTTATAAAAATGAGTATCTTCTTAGAATACGGGCTTAGATGTACTCAGATAAATCAGAAAATGAATGATATTGTAACTAAAAAGGCGACTAACAAATGATAAATGATAAATGATTTTATTTCTGTAAGTAGGTTTGTACAAACACTTTTACACGTCAATCATATTTTAGAACTAGATGAGGTCGGCGTTTCCTATCTGACTACTCTGAGAAGAAAGGCCGAAACAAACTCAGAGGTCACAGTCTCTTTTAAAGTCCAGACATAATCTTGGTCAGATCATGTGAAGACCAAGTAGATTTGACTCTGAAATGGTCTTTTGAGGAAAAAAACCACACAGAAAGAGTGGACCTGTCCAGTCAGAGCACGCATTTGTCAGTAATCGTGCAGCTCAACTCAAAAGGAGCTCAACGATTCGACGAACAATACCAAAGAAAGGACATTTGGGTAGGCCGCATAAATTACTCAAACTGCCAGACTATGATTAAAACTAATTAAGAAAGAAACAAAAAAAACAATGATCTACATAGTCTTTACATTCACAATAATTTAAAAGGTATTTACAAAGCTGATGTGAGTGGAAACGCCGGGAGGGTCGCCCTAGGAAGACATGTAGTGACCTTATTTGTGATGTTCTTCAAAAAGGTCAGGTGCGTAGTACTCGCAACCGGCGTGCGTGTAAGACCAGATGTATGAACGTAAACGAGGCAAAAGGAGTATGTAATGATCGTAATAGATGGCATTCTGTAGTTTCTGCCTACCCCCATGGGAAGAAGTAACTAGCGTATTGTAACTAAAACTAATTAATGTTTCGTTTTTGTTTCAGACTCAATGGATAAGTCCTGAAATCGGTGAGTACCTACCTGACAAATTACCCTGAAACCCTCGGGCCGTGGTTCCGAGTGCTTATTATATTCTCTTCAAAGAATCTTCAAACGACTGGTTGACATTTCCCGTGACACAAGGGCTGGCTTTTACCTTGGCCAAAGGGTAAGCATTGCCACATCTCTTGGGCACATTTCCATGGGCAATTTTTTAGTTAATGTGTCATAATTAGATACTTAGAAGATGTTATTTGGCATATAAATTGTACGTTGTTTAGAGAAGAGAACTAACATTCAACATATATATGTCGGAAATACGTTCAATCAATCGTTTGACCTTGACTAATCGGGACGCCAGCGCCACCAGGTGACGCTCGACAGTGTCTATAACATAACGCTTGACCAAAGTAAAAGCAGAGTTTGTTGTTGGCGGTTAAAAAGTGAACACGTTTAGAAACAGTCGCGCGTTCCGTATAGTTGTGTCGTGTACCTACAGTGTGTGATTCGCTAGTGTGATTAATTTGTTCGTAAACTAAAATTTGATTTGAATTGTAAACGGTTTTTCTATTCCGCAACAACCAACACTACCCATAGTACGGCCACAGTAGTTAAAATATGGCTAATGCTAACGAGAGAGACGTACCTTCTCCATCATGTAGATAAATGATAAAATATCAAAATACCGATACTAAATATTAATAGAAAACTTTTAAACGTTTTTCTCGATACATAATTTTTGCAGCATAATAAATAAATGAAAAAATCGTCGATGCAATTAAATTCGTTACATCGTACAAATAAAATATGGAACTTTGTAGGGTAAAAAACTTGATGACTTATCGATAATTTTCATCGAATGAAAATAGAAGTAAAGAGAATACAATATGAGAGACATTATTAAAGTTGCAACGGATATCCGGTCACTATCCGGTATTCGGCCTATCCGGCGCACGGCCGGATTGCAAACTTGTGCTGGATATCCGGCTAGCCGGATACTTAGTCTTATTTTCGTAATAAAATGTAAATAATACTACTAATTTCGAAATTCAACCTGTTTATTTAAAAAATATAATTGCATTTTTGGTCTGTAAGCATTAATGATGGCTAATTATAGTCAATATTTGAAATCTACTAAAAGCAAATTGTGATGTATGAAAACAATTTTTTCGGACTCTAAAGATAACAAGCGATTTCGTTTATTCTCATATACCAAACCAGCTTCGGGAAAAAGTATTTCACTGTCGATACTACTGCATGCATGATATTCGCTTCGGCTGAATATCCGGCTATCCAGCTTCGGCAGTCACCGGATATCCGGCCAAAACACTATCCGTTGCAACTCTAGACATTATCATCTACCTACTCTTTTTCCAACTATGTTGGGATTGGCATCCTCACCAGATGCAGCTGAATACCACCATTTTACATGGAGCGACTGCCTGTCTTACCTCCACAACCCAGTTACTGACCAACACGATTCCCCTTGGTAAGACTGGTTGTAAGACTTTCGGGCTTGAAAGATCGATGAATGACAGGACCAAAGGCATATCCTGCTTAAGACGACCAATTGGTCCGTATTGCGACGTATTAAGAGTAAAAAAAATTCTAAGAGACAGATAAGAAGATTTAAAAAAAAAAACTGAAATAAAGCATCATGGCGGAACGTTTTTCACCTTTTTACCTTCGTACGAGCGGAAATCTGTCAAACTTACGACGTACGTCTAATGATGGATGACATCGGTACGACGTTTATCGGTAAAGTGCTACTTTGAAGGAAAATATGTGGTTTGGACATCAATAATAATTTGCCAGTAACTGAACTACTCCAGGGCATAAACCTCTTCTCATACACAGAATATGGTGATCATTATAGTACATACATACATAAACCCACGCTTCTTCCCAAGGGGGTATGCAGAAACTACAGAACGCCACCTGCTACGATCCTTACCTACTCCTTTTGCCTCTTTTACGTTCATACATCTGGTCATACACGCACGCCGGTTGCTAGTACTACGCACCTGACCTATCTGAAGTACATCACCAATAAGGTCACTATTATGTCCTCCTAGGGCGTCCCCTCCCGGGTTTCCACTCACATCTGCCTTGAAAATTTTATACCTTTTGTTATTCGCCTTTCATTCATCCTATCAACATGACCAAACCATCTAAGCATAGTCTTTTCAATTTTTGTCACTACATCTTCTTTTAAACAATAATATTGTAACGGCATCTATAACACCACATACAAGTTACGTGTCACACTGACGTCACGCAAAATCCTGCATCGCACAAGCAGAGTTTACCGCGCATCTAGAATATATACAACGTCCCGACATCAAACGTCGGGCAGTTGCCCTCAAGACATGACACCCGTCTGGTCGGAAGATCCTCCCTTTTCGATGGAGGTATGAGTGAACTTTATACCCTCATACCGTATAACATAATGAAAGTTTTATTTACTGATAAACTGAAACTAATTACTGTATAAATAAATTAGGAAAAACATAACTATAGCACTTCGGTGTCTTAGTCAATCAGCGCGTCCTTCGACGTATAGGCCTCGCCCAGGCTCCTCCATTAACACGGTCTCGTGTATCTCTAGCCCACATGGCCCCAGCTGTCTCCACTATGTCGTCGTCCTAGCGTTTACGTTGTATTCCTCTACTTTTTTAAGTTCCATCTCTAATTGTCATTCCGTTATAGCTTAAGACCACTTATTGTTCCTATCGCGGAGCATTTGTTTGTGTGGTGTTTCGTGTCTGTGTGTGTACATAGTAAAGAATATTCAATTCTATTCTATTCATATGACCAGCTCATCTCCATTTCAATATTTTTGTATGGAAGGTAGCATCCTTTAGTTCAGTAATTTTCCTCAGATCTTTCACTCTCTTTTGTCTTTTTTTCATAACAGCCATTCGGACTAACCGTAGTGACGGACCGCAGACACGACGCCATCTGCATGGAACTCTATGAAAACGTTTCCGTAGATGTCAACTTTGCCGACTGCTGGGTCGAACGCGCTTGTGTTTGGAATTAAAACCGCAGCGGCATTGTCGTTCGCAATTATTGTCAACTACAACGCCACCGCGGTTTGCGGTCTGCGTTTGCTTTCGCGACTACCTTTAATCACTCATCTGTGGTTTATAATACATATAAACTTCAACAATCGAGTTTTACTTAGCTACTGTCACTATTCAAACTCAAACTCGCTTTTGTATTGTCAAAGGGTCGGTCAGTCAGAAAGACTGCGAGTTGCCCATTCCAAAGCGTATTAAGTGCCCATGGAGAAGAAGAACGGGCAAGAAACTCCACGGACACTCTTTTAAATCAAAATATTGTTACAAAAATTGGTTACATCATTCATGTTGAAATTATACATGTGATAACGATGTAGAAAGACGTGCACATTAGAAGCATCCGTAATAAAAAAGATAGAAACAAAAAATTATAACAATTCAGAAATTAAAATAAGCCGTGGCAGCCAAGAGATGACCAGTCCCTACTGACGGCGCCCGTTCACGAACATGACGTATGGATCAGCACCATCCTGCTCAACCATTTTGAAGGGAACTTAATTTTAATTCTACAAGTAGTTGTTCCGGGTCTGGCTGTTTGTGTATGTGGGTTTGAATGTTTGTAAACGCACCCACAATACAGGAGACATTCCTAGTGTGGGGCAACGTTTACAAAAAAAAGAAAAAGAAAGAAAGAGGAAAGAATTAATAATGTTAATATTAACCTTCCAGCCTCTGCCTAGTTTATAGTTCCACATCTATTTTCAGCCTATCCCAAAGCGAAATGTTCCCAAAAGCCAGAATGTTCGAATACTCAAGATTCTTAGGTTGTTAAAATATTCAAGAGCTCGTTGTGTAAATAAGGCCTTCAATGTCTTTGTGTCGGGTAGGGGGGGGGGGGGGGAGATATGGAACTTTAAAATAATAATGTTATCGTGAATATATATTTGGTAGAGAGAGGCTCCTGGCTTAAAAATAACAGCCGCATGGTCGATCATCAAGATTAAACATCGCTTGGGTCTGTGTATGGGATCCATTACATATTGGGACCCCTCCGTGCCTCAAAAACACGTTGCACATGGCCCAGGCGCACAGACAACTGAAGGAACTCGGGTGAGTTTTAGTCAGTAAGAGTCTGACACGCCCTTCCGCTCCGCCCAGAGCTGGAGAGGCCATTAGATGATTTCCCACCAAAAAAAAATGGCTTTGTGTCTGGACTATCATTCATAGATCTTTAACAGTTGTTATGAGTAGTCAGAAGCCCGAAAGTCAGACAACCAGTCTTACCAAGGGGTATCGTGTTACCCAGTAACTAGTTTCTGGAGGTCAGATAGGCAGTCACGTAAAATACTAGCCATGTAAAATACTGGTATTCAGCTGCATCTGGTTTGATTGGAGGCTGACCCCAACATACATAGTTCGGAAATCGACAGGTAGATGACGACTACCATAGGACAAAGACCTCTTGAAGAGGAAGAACAGGCGTTAATGACCACGCTTGCTTTGCGCATGTTGCATAATACGACAGAACTGCGCTACTGTGATCATCTTGAGGTATTCCTACACGCTTACAATAGGATAGTAAACGGTGACCACAGTGATGACAATGAGCCGTCAAGTTCGTCACCGAATTCTTGCGGAAAACAGGCGTTGAACACCACGCTTGCTTTGTGCATGTTGCTTAATACGACAGAACTGCGCTACTGTAATCATTTTGAGGTATTCCTACACGCTTACAATAGGATAGTAAACGGTGACCACAGTGATGACAATGAGCCGTCAAGTTCGTCACCGAATTCTTGCGGAAAACAGGCGTTGAACACCACGCTTGCTTTGTGCATGTTGCTTAATACGACAGAACTGCGCTACTGTAATCACCTTGAGGTATTCCTGAACGCTTACAGTAGGATAGTAAACAGTGACCACAGTGATGAGAATGGGCAGTCAAGTTCGTCACCGAGTTCTGCGGTCAGATCGATCCGATCCAATTTGTCCGTTCAGATTATTCCTATCATATATGTAGACAGTCTTGGCCGTATAATCCAAGTACACAACATTATTGATAAATGATAAATGATTTTATTTGTGTAAGTAGGTTTATACTCCTTATACAATAAGTTGTACACGCCAATCATATTTTAAAAACTAAATGAGGTCAGCGTTTTGTATCCGACTACTCGGACAAGAAAGGCCGAAACAAACTCAGACGTCACAGTCTGACGGCGAGCAATGGGCAGCTCGCCGTCCGGCAAGGACCAGGCCCGGGTCGACGGCGCGTCGTGTTCCACGCGCGCCTCATAGAGATGTTAGCATAAATGATGGGGCCCGACAGGGCCGATGCCTGCCGGGGTCGCGGATTGTTCGAAAGAATTACCGTGGCCCTGGCGCACAAGCAACTGAAGGAACACGGGTGGGTTTTAGTCAGTAAGAGTCTGACACGCCCTTCCGCTCCGCCCAGAGCGGGAGAGGTCATTTGATAATTACCAAACCAAAAAAAAAAAAAATTGGTCACACTCTTTTATAAAGTCCAGACATAATCTTCGTCAGGTCATGTAAGGACCGTGTAGATTGATATCTGAAACGGTATTTTTAGGAAAGAAGCACACAGATTTGAGTGGACCTGTCCAGTCAGTGCACGCACGCAGATTTGAATTTAAGTTTACTAAAATTCAAACATTAAAGTCTGATGGTTCTAAATTCAACAAAATCTTCGCCATTACTTTCTACCGTTTAAAATAATCTCATAGATTATCAAAAATGGATAGTCCATCATCCCTATTTAGGTATCCGTACCTCAAAAGGAAAAAACGGCACCCTTACAGAATCATTGCGTTGTCCGTCCGTCTGTCTGTCAAAACCCTTTTTCTCAGGAACACGTGGAGGTATCAAATTGAAATTAGTATCAAATACGTAGGTCTACGATTCCTTGGAGGTCTAAAAAAAATCAAGCTTCTAAGTCAACGCAATAAAAATATACGGCCATTTATGCGACATATTTTGACACTCGCATATACGTAAATCAAAACCTATAAAGTACTTCCTGCCGACCTAGAATAATAAAATTTTGCAAGAAGCAAGGTCTCACAACACAAGTAAAGGAAAAAGTCCGAAAATTGTTACTTTGTAGTTTTATCATCATATATTTTTTTGTGATTACAAACTTTTATTTGCGGCTGGAGAATTGACCGTGACGTATATCCATGTATGAGAGAATTTTTTTTCAACAGCAAAGTTAAGTTTGTTCTAGGGATAACTCATCCCAACCACGGAACCCTTCATTGTGCGTGGTCCGACACGCACTTGGCCGGTTTTTTCTTGCAAATCGTTACTAAGTTCACTCTCAAGCTATTTTCTTTTACATCCAGACGTCGGAAACCGTCTGCGTCAGGAGAGGCAATCGGAAATGATCCTTAGAGCTATGATTAACGATATTTTTCCCCTTTCCGTGGTAAATGAGGAGTGAAAAGATGTAATTACTAGGTCTGATATTGAGAAAATTGTAGTTTTTTTTTTTGGAAGTCGATTCTTTTTTTTTTTTTTTAAGTTTTCGAGGTCTTGCTGCGGTTTCTTGGATGCGTAACCATTCTATACAATTTGATAATTATTTTGTACCCCTCGGAGAGCACATTAAGAAACATCAAAAAAATATTATAGTCATTATTATTAAGTAGACAAAAACTAAATTGTCTGACATCTGTGCAACCTCAAAATATCAAAATACGTACACATACATACATATATAATCTCACGCCTTCTTCCCATGGGGGTAGGCAGAAACTACAGAACGCCACCTGCTACGATCCTTAAATACTCCTTTTGCCACGTTTACGTTCATACATCTGGTCATACACGCACGCCGGTTGCGAGTACTATGGACCTGACCTCTCTGAAGAATATCACCAATAAGGTCACTATATGTCCTCTTAGGGCGTTCCCTCCCGGCGTTTCCACTCACATCTGCCTTGTAAATACCTTTTGTTAGTCGCCCTTTATTCATCCTCTCAACATGACCAAACCATCTAAGCATACTCTTTTCAATTTATGTCACTAGATCTTCTTTTAAACCGCACCGTTGTCTTATCAAATCATTCCTCAGCCTATCATTCATAGTCACACCACACATGCTTCGCAAGGAACGCATTTCCACAGCATTTATTCTACTTTCATAGTTCTTCTGCCACAACCAACATTCACTTCCATTCTTGCGCGTGAGCATCAGTATACCAAAATACGTATTACTCCACTTGGACCATGGAGGTCAAACAGCCGTTGCTCCATGTAAACTACAATCTACTCTATCCTTTCAGATAAAAAACCGGCTAAGTGCATGTTGGACCACCCACAGTGAAGGATTCCGTAGTTGGGATGAATTAATCCCAAGAACAAACTTAACATTGTAGTTGAAAAACATGTTCTCCCATAGGTTCCAACTGCAAAATTGTTAGTTAAATGATAAATGATTTTATTTCTGTAAGTAGGTTTGTACAAACACTTTTACACGTCAATCATAATTGTTAAAATAGACGAGGTCGGCGTTTCCTATCTGACTACTCTGAGAAGGAAGGCCGAAACAAACTCAGAGGTCACAGTCTCTTTTAAAGTCCAGACATAATCTTGGTCAGATCTTGTGAAGAGCATGTAGATTAGTGTCTGAAATGGTCTTTTGACGAAAGAACCACACAGATTGAATGAACCTGTCCAGTCAGTTAGTCGACTATTACTCGTTAACTTGTAAAGCCTACTTAGCTGTGATAGTTTTCCTTTTAACTTCGTTATGTAAATTACCGTGATTTTTTTAATATATCCAAAAACAAGTATTTAGCTGGCCGGGGGGGTACCACTTGACTCTAACAAAAATTAGCAATTTCAAGTTTAATATTTTACAAACGGATCCCTTAACCGAAAAACTGTTGCCACAAACCCGCAAAATATTTGAAAGACCTATCCAACGATACCCTCGCATGAGGTAGACGAGGAATAAAAAACATCCCCACTTGACGTGTAGAACAAGTACCCTACATTACAAGATTTTGTTTTACCACTTTGTTGGCGTTACTAATATGTATAACCATGCCAAATTACAGCTTTCTAGTACTAAGCTGCAGACAGACGGACGGATGGACGGACATGGCGAAATTATAAGGGGTCCTTTATTCAACCATTTATGTACACACAATCTTAAAAACAGACAGGAAGAAAGGAACAGAAAAATAAGTACAAAAGTGAATTTTCAAAGAAATCTCTTCCAACATACCTGCGATAGGAGAGTATATTAAAAGAGATGTAGACAACGTGTGTAAGAGTAGAAGGGAAAACATCCTAACTATCCTAATCCTAACTTCCTAACTTCCTAACTTTAATATTATAAATGCGAAAGTAAGTTTGTTCATCATCGATCATCCTGAAATTTTGCGTATACATTGTCAGGGGTTCAGAAACGGACATAGGGTACCTTTTACCCCGAAAAAAAGTACTGTTCCCGAGGAAAACAACAATAACATCCTTATGATAATAGATGGCGCCACGTGTCTTTCGAATCATGATTGAAATATATTAAAAAGAAAAAGAAAAAAAATAGTAGAGAAACTTGAGTAGTGTGTTAAGGGATTTTTTTGTCAATTTAGGTACCTAATAAATTTTGTGAGTCTAGTGTCGATCGACCGATATTTCATCTTCCTAACTATAATATTATCGATCATCATGACATTTTGCTTACTTATACGTTGTCAGGGATCCAGAAAAAAATACTTTCCCATGATTTCAACGAGATCACAACCCAAATTGATTGTCAAATTCCATATTAACGCGAGCGAAGCCGCGGACAAAAGCTAGTAATCCATAAAATCTAAAAAAAAGAAAAATAAAAGAAAATACATTTATTTGCGGTAACACAAACAACAATATACAACAACATATTCCAACAACAACAAAATAACACATAACACACATAACATATTTCCAATTTTTCCTTGTTGACTGCGGAACCCTAAAAACGGCCAGATCTATGAAAACAATACCCAGCTTTGCTTCAGTCTAGATACTTTTTAGATTAATTCCATTGTTCTTATGATAGCTCGACTATTGTAGGTCTTTTGAATAGGATTTTAATTAGTTTCCAAGCGAGAGGGTAGTCATTAAAGGTAAGTTTGTAGTTTAATGAGGGACGGTCACCCATCCTTGAATAAACCGGGGTAGGGATTGCTTAACCTTAAAGCTGATTCGGGCTGCTATTTAGCCACTAGCCAAATCTACGTCAATATCTGTTTGTGTTCTATACATATTATAAACTAGCATTTACCCACGGCTTCGCTCGCGTTGATGTCGAAAATTATCCAATGGGAACGTGCGACCAGGACAAATCATAGCCTATGCCCTTTCACAGTATATAAAAGAAAAAAGAAAGAAAGTACGTTTATTTGCGGTAAACATGGCGCAAAGAAAAAACATGTCGCAAAGAAAAAACATGGCGCGAAGAAAAAACATGGCGCAAAGAAAAAACATGGCGCAAAGAAAAAACATGGCGCAAAGAAAAAACATGGCGCAAAGAAAAAACATGGCGTAAAGAAAAAACATGGCGCAAAGAAAAAACATGGCGCAAAGAAAAAACATGGCGTAAAGAAAAAACATGGCGCAAAGAAAAAACATGGCGTAAAGAAAAAACATGGCGCAAAGAAAAAACATGGCGCAAAGAAAAAACACACAAACACAAACAAGAACGAGTTGGGGGAGAATTTGCGTCACATTCACGCAAAACGGCAATCGCTCAGCAAAATGCTACGACCCTATGCGAGACAGAGCCCCGGCGCTGGTTTTCAGCGATAGCCGGCGCTGACGTGATGACGTCAACCAGTGCAGCATACGAAAATTAAAAATAAACAAAAAAATAAGAAATAAAATAAATACTATTCCTAGTTCAAAATGTATATAAACATAATATTTATAAAGTAGTAAAATTCCGGGCAACGACTCATGCGCCGCCGGCTTTAATAATCTGTGCACGCAGCTGTCATAAAACTATAGGTTTGACCATCTATCTCCTTGCCTAATTTTATCGAAATCCGTGCAGTGGTTTAAGGCTCCTACAAACAGGCGCGACACGCGACGCGACACAAAGGCACCGTTTGTCGCGCGACGAGCGGTGCCTCTGTCTCGCGTGTCGCACCTGTTTGCAGGAGCCTTTAGGCGTGAAAAGGTGACGTACAGACAGAGTTACTTTCGAATTTATAATATTAGTATGGATTACAGGCACTTTTGAATTGTCAAAGGGTCAATCAGACAGAAAGATAAAGCTATTTGCCCATTCCAAAGCGTATTAGGTTCCTTTGAAGAAGAACTGGCAATAAACTCCACGGACACTCTTTTAAATCAAAATATTGTTGCAAAATATTGATTGTATCATTCATGTAGAAATTATACATGTGAGAACGATGTAGAAAGACGTGCACGTTAAAAGCGTCCGTTGTAAAAAAGATAAAAACAAAAAAAAACAATTCAGTAATTAAAATAAGCCATGGCAGCTAAGAGATAACCTGTCCCTACTGACGGCGCTCGTTCACGAACATGACGTATGGATCCGCCTACTCGCTAAGTCCGTCAACAAAGATACGGGCCTGTCCGAAAGCAATTATTAACTTCAAAGTGAACCCTACTCCAGATTTATAAAAAAAAATCGGACGAGCTACAACACATCGGTTACTAAGGACAACTGTCAAATCGTGCTGTCATAAATTTTTAGTTCAGGAGTGGGAAACACCCATAACTTCGGCCAAAACTACAGACTTCGCCACAAAGGAGGCGGCCTCCAGGAACTTAAGGTTGCACTAGTCGACGGCTCGAATACGTTGGTTGGTGTGGCTGATAGGCACGCTATTAAGTTAATTAATTTGTTTTTATTCATTTATTTAATTAAATAGACGATGATTTATTACGAAAACGAGCATAAAATTTCATGAACAGACCGTTCCTCGTATAGATATTATGTCAAAACTACTGGATGTATTTATTAAATTATTTGAAATCTTGAATAAGTTATCTGTCACTGTTCGGTAACAATTTTGCTATATTCATACTCCGGCACCGTAATTACGTAACACACGATCAATCACAATCTCAATGATTTTGAAGCTTATTGCTAATCCATTGCTTGATATGTTCGAAAAATGAGTCTGCTCAACAACGTAAATAACGCAATGAATGTTGTTGAACTGTGTGTTACGCAATTGCCCCGCGGGAGTTATTTATTTACGCCCAAAGATGAGTTTAAATATGGAAGGTTCGACGCTCATAACTATCAAACCAATTTTTTTTTTTAATTCAGTGTTCGTACTGGTTTAGACAATGACGAGACAAGTCGATATATATTTTTTAATTTTTAATGTACACTGTCATTCATTGGAGCAAACTCCATTCGGCGTTAGTATGGAAGACTGATTGAACACACATGCCACTGAACTGGCATACTGAGATAGGGGCTTTTTAGCCTCGTACAGCACAATTATTTTCTTAATCTCCCTCGGGAATCATCACATTTCCGAATACAAACGAATGCTAATTTCCATGTCCATCAAATATTAGACTTATCGTGTATAATAATTTGAATTCAGAACTCAGTACTTTATTCTGTTATTACGTCAAAACAAAACAAAAATAAAGTACTTAGTTCTGAATTCAAATTATTATACACGATAAATCTAATAATTGATGGACATGGAAATTAGAATTTGTTAAAATCCTGCATCACGCAAGCAGAGTTTACCGCGCAACTAGCATATATACAACGTCCTGACTTCAAACGTCGGGCAGTGGCCCACCAGACACGACAACCGTCTGGTCGGAGGATCCCCCATTTTCTATGGAGGCATGAGATAACTTTACACCCTGTTCCTCATACCTCTATACCCCTATTAATGCATAGTCATTAATGTGTAGTTATATTATTAGTCATTGAAAATATTATGTCTACTTTCAATTAAGCTTTTAATAAATTTATTGTTGTCATCTTTTTAAATGCTTGATATAAATTGATGGCCTGAAACACAGGTTTTATAAACCTAGATCAGGCAGGTCTACATTACAGTTAGAATTAAAATTTTCCTCGATTGTAATTAATGTCAAATCATAATTTTATTTTATACTTGAATAAATTTATTATTATTTATTTTATTTATTTATTTTAATGCAGAGTCCGTAGGCGACAGTGACCATTTACCATCAGGCGCTTTTTAGGAAACCTAGGTATGAAAACTAGTTAGCCTAGGCATTGACTTCCTCGTTGGTCATGTGGTCGCAAACGCTACGGCTGAGCATGTGGTCCTGGGTTCAATTCCCAGGTCGGGCAAAGTGTTATTAGATTTTTCCGTCAGGATTTTCTCAGTAGCAGCCCGAAGTCTGGATTTGTGCCCGGTTGATGGGAATAGGTTCGCCCCCATTACATGGGACTTAAACATAACTGGCGAAATGTGGGTGTACTATAGGTACACCTCTGTCCGAACCCTTCTGGGAATACAAGTTAGGTTAAGAACTTCGGGAGCCAAGCTACTTGAAAGCCCATTAGATACTCATTTGTACCATTGCCTATGGCATCGCTGCAAAAAATCGGAAAGTCCCCCGCAGCCATTTCCGATAAACGAAATATTGGACATATGCCAAAATGTACATTTCTTATCGTGGAGTATTTTATGCTCGAGTTCCGAGCTACACAAGTGCCCGAGTGAGTCAGCAGCTCGAGCTGTATACATGGCGTTGTTTTTAAATGGGACTGTGATTCAACACAAATTATGATAGATGGAGCAAAGTTGTCTATGGAACCATGAGGTCGATTTTGGAGATATTGCAAAAAAATACATACATACATAAACTCTCGCCTTCTTCCCATGGGGGTAGGCAAACACTACTACATTCATTAAAAACTTTTATTGCACGTCTAATAAGCGAAGCGCGTGCGGTAGTGCTCTACTCTCGCCTTACAAACAACAAGTAATTCCTTGAGCTAAAAATGTCTCTGTTTACTTCATATCATACTTGTAGAATAATATTCACACACAAATGTCAAGAAAAAACACTAGTTTCAACACTCATGTTATTTTCAAAAGACATTTTGTTATTTAAAATAATGGAAAAACTGTTTAAAAATATTCTGTGGACGTCCGTGTGTCTGTATGTATGGATCCTGGCGTGGTCAAGATAACTCCCGAAAAACTTAACTAATGGAGTCCATTTTTTTTTTAACGCTTCATTATTATCGAAATCTAAGTCCTTTCGAAAATTACGGTCTAATTCAATTTAATATAATAAAAATACGACTGGACATTTCGTTAGTTTTTTGTTATTTTTTATAGAATTGAATGAGATTATAAGGCGTGCACTTTTGGATTTTACAATATTTTTTATCTTTTTATCACATTTTAATGTCAGTATTAAGTAAGATGAAGTTTCCAGCATAATAAGCAAAAATCGCGAAGTATTTGTTAATGCAAAAGCAGAGAGTACTTCGTCGATCTACACATACGAAAACATTTTATTAAATCAAACTAAATAGACATTTTTATTTAATTTCGATAGGGAAATAAAATATATTTTTTAAATACCCTTGATCCCTAGACAAATTTGATGTGTGTATTTCATTTTACATAAACCTACATGGGCACTTATGAAACGTCAGAAGCTAGGTGCACGGTTCCATTTGTACGTTTCCTATGGACAAGAGCCGGCGGCATCTCTATGGTTACCCTTTTAAAAATAATTGGCTTTTACAATATTTCCAAATCATTGTTAGTAGGTATGGGAGGACAATTTAGGCCTGTCAATAAGTACTTAACTAAATAGAAAATGATAAATGATTTTATTTCTGTAAGTAGGTTTGTACAAACACTTTTACATATCAATCATATTTTAAAAACCAGATGAAGTCTGTGTTTCCTATCTGACTACTCTGAGAAGAAAGGCCGAAACAAACTCAGAGGTCACAGTCTCTTTTAAAGTCCAGACATAATCTTGGTCAGATCATGTTAAGATCATGTAGATTGGTATCTGAAATGGTCGTTTGAAGAAAGAACCACACAGATTGAGTGGACCTGTCTAGTCAGTGCACGCATTTGTCTGTAATCATGCAGCTCAACTCAGAACTTATGAAGCTCAACGATTCGACGAACAACACCAAAGAAAGGACATTTGAGTAGGCCACATAAATTACTCAAACTGCCGGGACCATGTTTTAAAGTAACTGAGAAGCAAAATATAAGAAAAAAGAGAGAAGATATACATCAAACCCTGTAAGAAAATGATAATTAAATATTCATTAATAATACAAATCGGGATACAGGGTGACTCGTACTTCATAAAGCTCTTGTGTAGTAATTATGATCTCATAGAGACACGATTAAGGCAACCGACTGGCGAGCGAGGTCGTGACTTGCGATGTTAAAGTGGACAGGGGTGAAGGGTTATCAAATCAAATCAAAATATTTAATTTCACATAAACCTACATGGGCACTTATGAAACGTCAGAAGCTAGGTACACGGTTCCAATTGGTTGTTTCCTATGGAGAAGAGCCGGCAAGAAACTCCACGGTTACTCTTTTAAAACTAAGGGGCTTTTATAATGCTTCAAATTACAGTGTTGACAATGGAAGGACAGTGTAGGCCTGACAACAAGTAACAGGCACTCAACAAAATATAACATTATTCCCGGGTCAGACCCAATGTGAAATTTTCAGTAGCACCCCGGATTCTGAATTTGTGTCCGGCTTGCTCCATATGGCTTAACGGGACTTATAACATGACTGGCGATATGTAGGTTGAATATACACTAACCTACTCTTTTTGGGAATATGCGCCATGTTCGTGAACACGCGCCGTCAGCAGGGACTGGTCATCTCTTGCTGCCACGGCTTATTTTAATTTATTTAATATTTGAATTGTTTTTGTCTTTTTTATTACGAATGATCTCAACGTTCTGCATAATTTTAACATGAATGATGTAACCAATATTTTGTAATCATATTTTGATTTAAAAGAGTGTCCGTTGAGTTTCTTGCCCGTTCTTCTCCATAGGTACTGTGGAGGTTATCTGCATGTGTCAACCTTATGTTGACTGGCTGGTAATATATTATCGATGGTTACTCTCGAACAGTCCAGCAAGTTTGAAATAAGCTTTGGAAGGAAAACTGATGGTAGTTTGATTAAATAAGTAGATAGGCAGGGCTAGGGCCTTTTTTTTTTTTTTTTTTGGGTGGGAAATCATCAAATGACCTCTCCCGCTCTGGGCGGAGCGGAAGGGCGTGTCAGACTCTTACTGACTAAAACCCACCCGTGTTCCTTCAGTTGCCTGTGCGCCAGGGCCACGGTAACTCTTTCGAACAATCCGCAGCCCCGGCAGAGGGCTAGGGCCTGCCAGTGTATTAGAAAAATTCCTTGATAAAACATAATAATTCAACCTTCTAACCGACCGACCCCCTGACAATTCAAACGTTCCTGTAATTGGTTTATTTGAAATAAATGCTTTGAGTTTTAGTTTGAATACAAGCTTAATTTTATGTACAAAAGAAATTCAAAGAATAGAAAAGCCCCAAGAATTTATTGAAATTTCTTGAGCAACTTTATCAAGAAGTACCTATACCATATCCAAATCCTTGTTTCCAATTAATGTTATTTCCACTTAAACAAATATCAACTGAAATACTAATGTAAATTAAGTTGATTTTAGAATAACTACTACTTAGGAATAAATAGGTACTCAGGTATAGGTTAGATGTCGTGACAAAAATTAAAAAGAGTACGCTTAGATGATATGGTCATGTTGAGAGGATGAATGGAAGGTGACTAACAAAGGGTATAGTATTTACAAGGCAGATGTGAGTGGAAACGTCGGGAGAGGACGCCCTAGGAGGACATAATAGTGACCTTATTGGTGATGTTCTTCAGGAAGGTCAGGTGCGTAGTACTCGCAACCGGCGTGCGTGTATGACCAGATGTATGAACGTAAACGAGGCAAAGGGAGTATGTAAGGATCGTAGCAGGTAGTTCTGTAGTTTCTGCCTATGTTGTGTACTATTTAGGTACTATTAATATAACATAACTGGCGAAATATGGGTGTACTAGAGGTACACTTCTGCTTATCCTTTCGGGGAAAACGGGCGTGGTGATGTTATGAATAAAAAAGTTATAAAAATACTGAAGTTGTACCGCATACTGAACTTTATGTGTAGCTGTTAAAGTAATTTTTCCAAAAACATTTTTGTTTAAATATTTGGAAACTAAATCGCGAACACAGTATAAATACACGGGCAGTTACGGTTAGTTACCCACAAACTCCACACTTACTGACTAGTCGACATAAAGTGATTAACTCGTACATATTGTAGCTGACGGCTGCTGTCGCTCGGATCAGCCGTCTCCGGTGCCGGACGACCGGACGTCCGGTGTATCCGGCTGCCGGATAGAGGGTTCCGGCGCGAGCATATCTTGTTACCTTTTGATTAATGTTGTAGATTTTACGCGGCGCTATGTTGTAAGGTTTTTTTTTTTTATAGTGATGGCTTTAGCGTTTTTGTAGGCCGGAGTAAATGTTGAATTTTGAACTACTATAGAGGTTTGAGCTGAGCTGAGCTGTATGAGCTTGCGGAAGTGATGATGACGTCACGCTGATGTAGTTGAACAAGGCTGCGCTGACGTTAATTTTCGGGGTCAACAGTATAGAGGTATGAGAAACGGTGTAAATTTCACTCATACCTCCATAGAAAAGGGAGGATCGTCCAACCAGACGGGTGTCGTGTCTGGTGGGCAACTGTCCGGCGATTGATGTTGGGACGTGGTGTATATGCTAGTTGCGCGGTAAACTCTGCTTGCGCGATGCAGGATTTTTGCGTGACGTCAGTGTGACGCGTAGCTCGCATGTGGCGATGTAGATACCGCTACACTACTACAGTCCGGCCGTCGAGAAAATGCGTTGTTGACACCTGTCACTGCGACAATTTTACTAATTAATAAAGATCAAATTCGCAAAACACGTATTCGTTTGTATGAACCTGACAGGTGTCAAGAACGTTTTCTCTCGACGGTCGGACTGTACGGATTTTGTATCTGCGCGCTTTAGTTGTGGTAACCAAATGTACAAACACGCCGTGAATTTGTGTGTAAGCACCGGAGCTTTCGGTACCAAATCCGAATGGTAGTTCCAGAGATTAGTGCATTCAAACAAACAAGCAAACTTTTAAGCTTTATTATTTGTATAGAGTATACAGGGTTATGTCGGCAATCCGTTAAGGGGATACAGGAGAGGTCATTTGCAACCGAATTACCCCTGATGACCCCAATGCAATGCTGTATTTGTTAGACGATAGCCGCTCCATGTTAAAAGAGATGTTCCAAAATGTATGAAGCCTGGGCCAGGCCCTTGTACACTATACTGAACAATAGGGAAACACATTTAAAACAGTTCTCAACTGTCCAATTACTTTAAAATGGCTTTATTTGCTTGTAAACCACAAGAAATTGCAACACACAACAAAAACCCTTCATAGCGGTAAGCTGCCATTTTGATCGATTAATGACGTTTTACATGTTTATTGACACTGTTGTGACAGCTGACAGTTGTCTTTCTGTGATCAATGGTTGATCTATTGTTTACTGTAATTGTTTCTAAGCACAGAGTAACTAAATCGGTGAGACGCCGTGTTGAAAGTCAATAAAAATAATTGATAATTATCAATTATCTACCACAACAGTACACATTTAAATAAATTATCTGTATTTTTCCCGAATTCTACGGATTTTTCTCTTTATTTTGAGGTAGATTACATAGACCTGGCCCATTTGTACACCTCCTTTATATTCAGCCACATCAACGGAGTAATTGCGTAACACACTAACAGTAGGAATGGCTTTCATTTCGACAATTCAACAAAATTCATTGCGTTATTTACATTGTTGAGTAGACAAATTTTTCGAACATACGAAGCAATGGATTAGCAATATTTTTCAATATGATTCAGATTGTGATTGATAGTGTGTTACGCAATTAAGGTGCTAGTTAAACTGTAAGCCGACCACAACATAGTAAAGAAAAATTTGCATAAAATCTAAATAATTTATTAACACAGGGTCCGGCCCCCGGGCTAACTAAACCTACCCTTACAATGTTACAACAACATTAAAAATGTTATATAAATTAGCTTCTTACTGTGAAGGATCTTTTGAACTAGAACAAGCGGTCCGCAATGCCTGGAGGCAAATTTGTGGCTAACTGTAGATGCATAGTGGTATTATCCTAAGCTTGTCGGCACGATAATATTATAAATACGTAATAGTTATTTATGATACTAGTGCGGTAAGTTGGTTTTTACAAACGAGTAGACGAATGTAAGCCAGAGACGAAGTCGTGGGCTTACCATAGTCACGAGTTTGTAAATACCAATTTCTGCACGTGTGTCATACAACGTTTTTCAACACATTTGCGAGAAAACAGTACAATATTAATATCGGGTTCCTCTCTTGAACTCATTTATTATTACTTTGTTTATAAAATATCAGCCGAAAAGTCACAACAATCTTTGACGTTTATAATATGAAAATGGCGCGAATTGCAAACGGCGCCACGTGCGCGTAGTGAATATTAGAACTACATCTTTCGTCTCGTTTTCTCTTTAGTATTAAATTGAGACAAACGTACCGGGCAAACGCGCTTCCAAGGAGGTTCGATTATTCAGCTTATTTATTCTCGTAATATGAAACTCCTTGGTGGAATTCTTATAATGTTTTTATAGAAAATAAAAATAAACCGTAAAGGATACAAGGTGTGAGTACCTATTTTACCGCACGTTTCGTTGTATGGTGCGTAATTTTTAACTTTCGAACAATGTGTACTGGCATCGTAAATGCATTTTTTGAGCAAATGTGTTGAAAAATAGTTTTTTAGTTTGTAAGAGGTTATCTCTTACCGTCTCTGGAAGTCAATCAATCTGCCTATCCTTTTCTCAACTATATTGGGGTCGGCTGTCAGTCTAACCGGATGTAGCTGAATGCCAGTATTTTAGATGGAGCGACTGCCTATCTGACCTCCACAACCCAGTTACTAGGTAACGCGATACCCCTTGGTAAGACTGGTTATCACTCTTTTGGGTGTCTGACTACCCGTAACGACTGAAATAAATGACTGTTTTGGGCGGATGTGACGCATATTTTCCCCCAACTTGTTCTTTTTTGTGTTTGTGTGTTTTTCTATGCGTCATTTTTATCGCAAATAAACGTACTTATTTTCTTTCAAATATCTACAAATGACAGCCAGGATCAACGATTTAACGTGCTTTCCGAGGCACGGAGAGATCACACTAGTAATAGATGGTCACCCATCCACGTACCAACCGCGGCAAGTGAAGCTTAACCTTCGATCGACCCGCTCGGCTGTTATCTTTTAGCCACAAGCCTGGAAGTACTGGACCCTAATTGCGTAACACAGTATCTATCACAATCTGAATAATTTTGAGGCCTATTGCTAATCGATTGCTTCATATGTTCAAAAAAATTGTCAGCTCAACAACGTAAATAACGCAATGAATGTTGTTGAACTGTCAAAATGAAAGCTATTCCAACTGTTAGTGTGTTACACAATTAATTTTTTTTTTGGGTGGGAAATCATCAAATGACTTCTCCCGCTCTAGGCGGAGCATGTCAGACTCTTACTGACTAAAACCCACCCGTGTTCCTTCACTTGCCTGTGCGCCAGGGCCACGGTAACTCTTTCGAACAATCCGCGACCCCGGCAGGCATCAGCCCTATCGGACCCCGTCAATGGCACTGACATCTCTTTGAGGCGCGCGTGGAACACGACGCGCCGTCGACCAGTGCTTGGTCCTTACCGGACGGCGAGCTACCCATTGCTCGCCGTCCGCAAGTCCGCACCTACGATGGCCGGGAATCGGCTATCGATTCCCGACGCCCTTACGCAATTACCCTGCTGGTCCGATTACAAAAATTCTTTCTCTGTTAGGACGCTACACTTGTTGAGTGCTAAAAGATATGTTTCATAGTATAGTTGGCTTCCTGGCAGACGGAAGTCGTGGGTAGAAACTAATTATAAATATTGCAATATTTACATATTACAATATTTAAAGACTTACTTCTTTGTTTAATTGTACACTATTACTAATGTACAATTAAACAAAGAATTAAGTCTTTATATTAAAATAATTTAATTTAAAAAATCATACACGCGATCTTGATTTATTTTTAAACTCATAAATGTTTTATACCCTTGTTTATGCCCACGCAACGTCCGGTCTATCGCACGTTGTTGCGGGATGTAAAATGGTTTAAAATGTTTCATTAGCGGGTGTGGTAAAATAAAACTGAATTGAAAACCGGTTTTGCTTAAAAAAAATTGTACTACTTTTAAGCTTAGACCGGCATCCTAATTATTGCGTAACATATTATCAATCAGAATCTGAATCATATTGAAGAATATTGCTAATCCATTGCTTCATATGTTCGAAAAATTTATCCGCTCAACAACGTAAATAAAGCAATGAATGTTCTTGAACTGTCAGAATGAAAGCCTTTCCTACTGTTAGTGTGTTATGCAATTACCCCCCTATAGTTGTTTGTAACCTGATTACCTAAAAGAAAAAAGAAAGAAAAATTGTTGTAGACAAAATACATATACTAATAAAAAGTAGCCAAAAGCCTCGTACTTAAAACGTTAAAAGTTTGAGAATGTTGTCTATTTCTTGTCCTATAACTAAACATACTATCACGCCTATTTGCCCCGAAAGGATACGCAGAGGTGTACCTATAGTACACTCACATTTCCCCAGTTACATAATTACGTAAGTCCCATGTAATAGGGGGCGAGCCTATTGCCATCAACTGGTCACAAATCCAGACTGACAGATAAACTGAGAAATTAAAAAAAAATTAAGCTAGCTTCTAGCTTTTTGGAACTTTACCACTTTGTCTAGCCCCTCATGTTCCAAAAAGAAAAAAAAAACACTTTTTTACAAAAAAAAAACCCACCTACCTACCTAGCTGTTGCCCGCGACTTCGTCTGCGATCCAGGATGAAAAGTAGCCTATGTTCTTATTCAGATCATGGTCTATCTGTGTGCTAAATTTCATCCCTATCTGATCAGTAGTTTTTGCGTGAAAGAGTTACAAACAAACACCCATCCATCCTCACAAACATTCACATTTATAATATTAATAGAATAGGATGACTCAAAAACTACTGGTAAGATGTTGATAAAAAAAATATGGGACCACATGAG
This sequence comes from Dryobotodes eremita, assembly GCA_917490735.1. Lineage (NCBI taxonomy): Eukaryota > Metazoa > Arthropoda > Insecta > Lepidoptera > Noctuidae > Dryobotodes > Dryobotodes eremita. Next base: position 9,531,497 of record OU823269.1, on the reverse strand, counting down.
AAGCACCAGCCTTCAAATAAAAAAAATAATCATCAAAATCGGTTCACCTGGAAAAAAAATCTGAGGTTTACCTCAGATTTTTTTCCAGGTGAACCGATTTTGATGATTATTTTTAAAACACATTAAAAAAAAAACAGTCGAATTGAGAACCTCCTCCTTTTTTTGAAGTCGTTTAAAAAGTCCATTCTATCAGGAATAACAATGCTGGACAAAAATTATGGGAGAGACATAAGCTACCGAAAAGCATAAGTCTATCAAATAAATGTAAATGTGAAAACTATGTGGGTCATAGTTGCTTTTTTTTCTCCTTCTCAGTTAATTTTAATCATGGTCTGGTAGTTTGAGTAATTTTTGCGGCCTACCCAAATGTCCTTTCTTTGGTATTGTTCGTCGAATCGTTGAGCTCCTTAAGTTCTGAGTTGAGCTGCACGGTTACTGACAAATGCGTGCAGTGACTAGACAGGTCTATTCAATCTGTGTGGTTCTTTCCCGAAAAGAACATTTCAGACACTAATCTACATGGTCTTCGCATGATCTGACCAAGACTATGTCTGGACTTTAAAAGAGACTGCGACCTCTGAGTTTGTTTCGGCCTTTCTTCTCAGAGTATTCAGATAGAAAACGCCGACCTAATCTAGTTTAAAAAATATGATTGATGTGTAAAAGTATTTGTACAAAACTACTTGTAGAAATAAAATAATTTATTCTTTATCACGGAAAATGGACGTAGTATGTCAATTTTAGATACAATAAATTTTCCTGACTGTCAAAGTCAAAGTCAAAAGTTTATTTGCAAACTAAGTGTACATTTAGGTGTTATTTTATATTGTAGGTACTTACAACTTAGCGGCCCTTTCCAGGCATCGCAAATTTGAGGGTTATTTAACATTAAAAATTTAAATAACTATGCTATTGTCACGATTTTACATTAATAATTTCAATAATTTTATATTACTCATTAAAATAATAATATTGTAGCGGCATCTACAATCGCCACATGCGAGCTACGCGTCATACTGACGTCACGCAAAATCCTGCATCGCGCAAGCAGAGTTTACCGCGCAACTAGCATATATACAACATCCCGACAGCAATCGTCGGGCAGTTGCCCACCAGACACAACACCCGTCTGGTCGGAGGATCCTCCCTTTTCTACGGAGGTTTGAGCGAACTTTACACCCTGTTCCTCATACCTCTATAATATATACACATTTTTATAATTCAATAATAATATAAATAATTTTTTTATTAATGAGATCGTAAATTAAATCTGTAAATTCAATTATCGCCACTCATGAAAGCTTTTTATGCACTCTCTCTGTTATAATTGCTACTAGCGTGATCTGCAATTCTCAATTACAACTATGCCCCCAAACTAAGCTCTTAGTAATTATGATACTAGCTGTCCAATCTAAGTTTACAAGTTTTAGATTCCACAGTTAACAACATGACGAGTCTCCAGGGCTTATCCCGGCTAGCTCATGTATATTTCAGAGGTGTTCTGAGTGGGTTTGTGAGAAATCGACACTATTTGAAGTAATTTTGAACACTATTCCACTAGACCAGCACCCTAACTACGTCACACACTATCTATCACGATCTGAATCACTTTGAAGCCTATTGCTAATCCATTGCTTCATATGTTCGAAAAATGTGTCTGCTAAGCAACGTAAAAATAACGCAATGAATGTTGTTGAACTGTCAAAATGAGACCCATTCCTACTGTTAGTGTGTTACGTAACTACCCCGCAGGGGTCGGCAACCTTTTGATTCCGAAGGGTCAAAAATTACAATTTACAAAATTTCAAAGTTTTTAAAGAGACACAAATTTGTTTCTTTCCAACAATAAATAGTTCTTGCATAAATAAAGTTTTTTGATAAAAAAAAACTCATCTATTTATTCATCAGAAAAATATCTATTTATTCGTATATAAGTAGTGTTTTTTTTCACAACAAATTAGATAATATATATATGGTATAAAAATTAATAATATTTGCGTATGGAACTAAAGAGCCGCAGCTTCACATCCAAAGAGCCGCAAGTGGCTCGCGAGCCGCAGGTTGCCGACCCCTGCACTAGACTAAAGTAAAACCAAAAACCATAAACACAACGCCTGTTTTTACCGATAGGTTAGGCAGACGTGTAGCTAGTACACCCACATTTCGCCAGTTATGTTTAAGTCCCATATATAGTATAGTATAATATATTGTCCTCCAGACTGTATTTCGGCCATAGCGGCCAATAACGGAAACTGCCCTTCGGCGCGGGAGATATTACAGTGCACAAGTGTGTGCGCAGACACAGGTGCACTCTCTCTTCCCTCACTTTCATAGTCCGATGGGATGGCAATCCGACACGACCGGAGTGAGATCAGGCGTAGGATCAACGGCTTAACGTGCTTTCCGAGCACGGGGGTCCAACTTCCAAACTCCGGGCTCTTACTAAGAAATTTCTAATGAAAAAACCCAATAACACTTTGCCCGACCTGGGAATCGAACCCAGGACTTCATGCTGAAGCATACTCCAAGAAGATAACCTTTAAGTCGACCACCCACCGCTACATAGGATGGGCACGGAGATGCCACGTTAGCTGCCCGGTTCATTAGTTTGTTATTCACACATTTATGCGTAGCGTGGCCGTGGGTTGCAATGGAAAGAAAGAAAGAAAGAAAAGAAAGAAAAATAGGTTTATTTGTCAAATAAACACGTGCATACAAAAAAAAATTGCTCTAATAATAAAGAAAAATAAAAACATAATAGATCTATTAATCAGGAGCACAAAACAGAAATAGTCGACAGCTGCACGTCATGACCGTGACAAGAAGGCTTCCAGTCAGCATGATGCTGTGCTATGGGGGACCCACAGCATAACGCTGATTTTCAGTGGTTACCCAAAAAGGACGTACGGAAACCAAGTCAGGTTTAATGATTGGTACTATAGGTAACCAAATAAAATAAACAGTAAACACTTACAATACATAGCAACCACATACACAACCACGCCACGGATGATCACGCTTACATTTTCAAACAAAACGAAGCTAAGTACCTACACTAGGGTACCTTAGCTGTGTGTTGCTGTGGAGCAGCGCTATATATTTCAGCGAGATTTTGCCCGCGACTTCGTCCGCATGAAATTTCGTGTTCCCCCGACCCGCCGCATCGCATCGTTCGCCCGCGCTGCTACTTCGTCTTCGCTTAGCGTTCTTTCAGCCTATTTCCATTTTGCTCGGCTTTTAAGGGTTGTAGCGTGATGTTAAATAGCCTATAACCTTTCTCATGAATTGGGCTATCAAAATGCAAAAGTATAAGTAGGTATTGAGTTTCGAGATAATCGGACCGGGCGTTAAAATTCTTCCAACCGAATTTTGAAACCCCCCAATCCGTCTTAAGGACCCCCTAAACGGGTTGGGGGGTCTCAAAGTTTATAAAAAAAGACGATTTTTATAATTTACTTAGATATGTATTCGTGCCCAGTTTAAAGTTAAGTAAGTCAAGGAATAAGATTTTTCATACAAACAAAATCCCCCCTTTGCACCCGCTTAAAGGTTGAATTTTCAAAAACCTCTTCTTAGCGGAAGCCTACGTCATTATAACTGTGTGCCAAATTTCAACCTAATCCGTTCAGTGGTTTGACCTGTGTTTTTAATCGACTTCAAAAAAAGGAGGAGGTTCTCAATTCGACTGCTATTTCTTTTTTTTTATTTGTGTTAGCTCTGAACTTATTTCTGGGTTAACCGATTTGGATGATTCTTTTTTTATTTAAGAGCTGGTACTTCACATGTGGTCCCATTTAAATTTGAACAAGTTCTGACCATTAGTTTTTGAGTTATCCTTAATACTGCGTATTTTTTCCACTTCGTTTATATTGATGATGTGTTAATAATTTCCTGTCACGGTTATTTGCTTATCAAGTAGTGGTATACGAATGTGTGTGGGGTAGGTACCACAACTAAAAAGTGAAAAATAAAATCCTTTTTACAAAAAAACAACCGACTTCTGTTTAGACCGGTTACCGGCTTAGTGTTTTTTTTTTGGAAGTCGGTTGTTTTTTTGTAAAAAAGATTTTTTAGACCAGTCAGTCAGTCATGGTTTCCTTCTAAACAGGGTGGCAGGGACACCGACGCGCAATCTCTTATCATGAATTTAGCACACGATTCTAAACACCCTAGCGTAGATTATTTTTGTCGGTTATTAAAAAAAAAATTGCGGTTCCATACATTTTGACTTCAACTTTGACAGAGATTTTAAATTTAAGATTTTTCACGATAATACCCAGATTTTCACATTAATTTATGCTTTAATAAGAAAAGTTACTGATTGTGTGAACTTTCTTTAATTCTTTATTCATTGTTAAGCCCTCAAAATACTTAAACATCCCAAAATATTTAACAGTTTGAAGTCATAAGCAAAAACAGGACAAAAACGTTTGATAGTTTTGTTCGATTTAGAATTATTAATATTTCTCGAAAGCAACTTACTTTCTGACCATACATGTACAGTTTGTTGCATTTCAGCTGCTTCATCACGCCCTGCAAAGAATACGTCGAGTTACCATTGACTCTGTATAAAGATAATTAAGGTACTATAGGGGTATGGAGATCAGGTTGTAAAGTTCACTCATACTCTATGGAAAAGGGAGGATCTTCCGACTAGATGGGTGTCGTGTCTATTCGATGATTTTTCGGGACGTTTTATATATGCTGGTTGCGCGGTAAACTCTGCTTGCGCGATGCAGGATTTTGCGTGACGTCAGTGTGACGCGTAGCTCGCATGTGGCGATGTAGATGGCGCTACAGTACCCTTAGTTTGATTATTTTGTCTTAATCCCAGAATGTGTATGTAAAATACACACGGATCTAATTTTTATAAAATAAAATGTTTTTAAGCAATGTGAACTGTAACTGCGCTGCAAACTGTCCATAATATTATTATAAAAGCTTCTATTACCCTAAAATAATAAAACCCATTTTAATATTAATGTCACGATATTATTTCCTATAATACAAGGGTCAAGTGCAAACAATTTGTAAGGGTTATTCTTGTGCCGATGGACGCGTGAAGGGTATATTGTGTATGTCGAAAAGGGACCACAGTGGTAAGGGTTTTGAGTGGTAGGATATGTAAAGGGTCAGATTTTTTTGATCGCTGAGGTAGGTAACTTAAAAAGAGATGATTGTACTTTGAAGTGGTTTTTTTCAATTAAATTTTTGCACTTCATAAGTGCTTTTTGAGTGGATATGTCTCATGGATAGACGCTCCATGTTGAACTCCTTAAGTTCTGCGTTGAGCTGCACGATTACTTTGACATCTATTTATTTATTTATTATTACTGACAAATGCGTGCACTCACTGGGCAGGTCCACTCAATGTGTGTGGCTTTTCCTCAAAATACCATTTGTGACACAAATCTACATGGTCTTCACATGATCAGACCAAGATTATGTCTTTTTTTTTTTTTTTTTTTGGGTGGGAAATCATCAAATGACCTCTCCCGCTCTGGGTGGAGCGGAAGGGCGTGTCAGACTCTTACTGACTAAAACCCACCCGTGTTCCTTCAGTTGCCTGTGCGCCAGGGCCACGGTAACTCTTTCGAACAATCCGCAGCCCCGGCAGGCATCGGTCCTATCGGACCCCGTCAATGGTGCTGACATCTCTTTGAGGCGCGCGTGGAACACGACGCGCCGTCGACCCGGGCCTGGTCCTTACCGGACGGCGAGCTGCCCATTGCTCGCCGTCCGCAAGCCCGCGCCTACGGTGGCCGGGAGTCGGCTATCGACTCCCGACGCCCAGGGTGTCTCCTCCTCCTGCGGCGGCTAGGGGCGCGAGGGCGCAGTCATTGCCTCTCCCTCTCGCGCTCCGCCTCCTCCTTCGCGAGCATTACTGCTTCGCAGAAGGAGGTGACGGCTTCCCATTCCCTCTCGCTCCGTACCATGGCCTGAACCAGGGCCGGACGCGAGAGGTCGCCGCCGCCGATCGCCGCCACGAGGACACGGCGGTGCTCCGCCCAAGCCGGGCAGACCTCCACCGTATGCTCCACCGTGTCATCCGGTCGATCCACACAATGGTAACACCCGGGCGTTTCCTCCCGCCTTATCCGAAACAGGAACCTCCCGAAACAGCCATGTCCGGTGAGGACCTGCGTCAGGCGGAAGGTGAGGACGCCGTGGCACCTCTCAAGCCACTCCTCAAAGAGGGGTCTTACCGCCGCAATTGTGGCGTGCCCTGCGCTGGGTTGCGACAGTTGCACTCTCCATGCCGCCATGAGATCCCGCCGGAGCTCTGTCCGCTGTGCCGTGATTTCTCGCGGCAGCGGAGTTACGCCCCGGCGTTTCGCCTCCTCGCGCCACTCCCAAACGTGCGCGAGGAACTTTGCCTCCAGATCCCACGGCGGCAATCCGGCAAGGAGGCTCGCCGCCTCGCAGGAGACCGTGCGGTATCCCCGTACCATCCGGATGGTCATGACCCTTTGGGACGCGTTCAACCGGCGAGCTGGCCGGAGCCTCAATGAACGCGCCCACACCGGTGCCCCGTAAAGGGCCATGGACCGCACGACCCCCACGTAGAGCCTCCGGCAGGAGGCGTTTGGCCCCCCCAGGTTGGGCAAGAGCCGCTTCAAAGCAGCCCCGGCCCGCTGCAGTCTGGGAGCCAAACGTCGGAAATGCTCCACGAAGTTCCACCGGCTGTCGAGGACGAGTCCCAGGTACCTCATCGTCGACTCGACGCCGATGTGAACCCCTCCTACCGTTATTTCGGAACCCGACAGTGGCGCGTTCCGAGGACCATGAAAACACATGGCCTCGGACTTGTGCAAGGCCACCTCGAGTCCCAATTGCCGGATCCTCTCGACGACTGTCGCAACCCCGCGTGTGATCAGTTCGGCCGCCGCCTGGTGCGACCTCCCCTGCGCCAGGACCATCGTGTCGTCAGCGTAGCACACCACGCTGACGCCACTAGGGAGGTCGGCGCGCAGCACCCAGTCGTACCCGATGTCCCACAGATGCGGCCCCAAGACCGATCCCTGTGGGACACCGCACGACATCTCTCGCCGGTTCCATTCTCCCTGGTGACCGGGGTAGATAACTGCTCTATCCGCCAAATAGGCCTCGACTACACGACAAAGATAGGTCGGCATCCGGTGATACTGGAATGCCTCCCGGATGCAACTCCAGGGCAGGGTATTGAAGGCATTGGCGATGTCTAGAGACACCGCCAAGACGACCCCACCCCGGGCCACAGCATCCCCCGTCGTGAGGGCTCGCACGCGCATGATGGCATCCACCGTGGAGCGCCCTTTGCGGAAACCAAACTGGCTCTCCGCCAAATCCGGCCCCACCCGCACCAGCTGCCCGACGAGGCGGTCTGCAATGACTCTTTCACAGAGCTTGCCCACCTCGTCGAGCAGCATGATGGGCCGGTAAGCGGACGGAGAGTCCGCCGGGCGCCCCGGTTTCTTAATGAGGACCAGTTTCCCCGTCTCCCAACGAAGTGGGAACTGGCCCTCCTCCAAGCATGCGCTTAGGAGCCCTCTTAGTCGAGGCCCGAGAGCCTCCGAAGCCAGGACCTAGGCTTTTCCCGGTAAGCCGTCGGGTCCTGGGGCGGTATTTTTGGCACTCAGCCTACGTACCGCCGCTCTCAACTCTACCTCGGTCACCTCAGGAGCAACGTCGTCATCGTCGGTCATATGGTCCGCAGTTGGCACCGCAGGAGGCGGAGCCATGGGCGGGGGAGTATGCTCCCCCCGCGAAGGGAACAAAGCGCTCACCACGCCCTCCACGAGCTGGGGCCGGAGACTCTGCGTCAGCGGGGGAGCCCATGGGCGGAGTTTCTCCCGCACCACCTTATATGGGCGTCCCCACGGGTCCCTGTTCAGAGTCCCCAGCGACTCCTCACGGGCTAGTCCCCTGGCCCGCAGGATCTCCGCTCGGAGGGCGGTCTTCGCCGCTCTGTGACCCTCGTACAGCTCCGCCTGAATGGCTTCCGTATCCGAAGGGCGGATACGGAGCCTGCGGTGCCTGGTGTACAAGCGTCGCGCGGCAACGCACGCCTCGCGCAGAGACGTCAGTTCCGGCGACCACCAGTACACCTGGCGCCAGGCACGTCCGGGCTGGACCCGGGGCATTGCCACGTCACAAATCTCGGACATGGCCTCCCGGAACCACTCCGCCTCGACGTTGATGTCTGCAGGCCTGTCCGGTGGTGACACCCAGGCCTGCACGATCGAGGCTTCCAGGAGGAGCTCCCGGTCCAGCTTCTTCAGCGCCCACCGCGGACCACTCGGGGCCTGTCGGACCAGCGCGCTCGAGGTTTGGGCGGAGACGTCAAACCGGATGTACCGGTGGTCGGAGTACGTCTCCACCCCCTCCATGACGCGCCAGTCAATGACACGCGGTGACAGAGCGGGGCTGGCGAACGAGATGTCCACCACTGACTCGCCCCGCATCCGCACACACGTGGGGACAGAACCCCGGTTTAGGACGACCAGGCCTGTCTCCAGAGCCCAGTCCTCCACCATCCTGCCCCGTGTGTCCGTGTACCGGGAACCCCAAGCCGTGTTCTTGGCATTGAAGTCCCCGAGTACGAGCACGGGCAGGGTATGGTACCCGACGACGACGACTCTCAACTCCGCAAGGGAGTTGTGGAACTCGGCGAGAGTTCGGTTCGGGGAGAAGTATACCCCTACCACAACAATCTCCCCGAACCGTGCTGCCACGCCACCCCGTCCCCTCTTGACTGCCTCAAGCGACGGGGTACCGGCGGCGGCCGACGAAATGAGGGTCACTGAGCCGCTCAGGTCCTCCACCCAGTCATCCCTGGGCGGGACAAAGTACGGCTCAGCGACCACGGCGATGTTGATCGACCACTGCGCCATGCTCTGGAGCAACAGATCCTGAGCAGCGGCGCAGTGGTTGATGTTCGCCTGGAGGAGGCGTAATGGGGCCATTATTGGCACTCCATATCAGCCCCCTCCCGAGCCCCCTGTGAGGGCCCTGCCGCGGTGCTTGCGGCGGCTACGACGATTGGGGCGGCAGCGGCGGCGGCAGTGGCGGCGGGTGCGGCAGTGACGGCGGTGGCGGAGGGCTTGCCCCTGCCCCTGGCTTTGGCGGGTGGAGCGCAGACCTTACTCCCAGCCCGGTGATCGGCCGGCTTGCCAGCTGCCGCACATAAAAAGCAGTGCGGCGTGGCGTTGCACGAGCCGGCCTTGTGACCGGGCTGACCGCAGCGGAAGCAATGATCGCTGCGGTCCACCTCCGAGGTGCATTGTACTCCCACGTGGTTGCCCACTTGGCAGCGGAAGCACCTCAGAGGTCTGGGTTCCAGCAGCTTCACCTGCGCGGAAACCCAGCCCACCAGGAGCCTTTGGCCCTCCCCGGCGACTTTCCTGGCCGCCGCCACGGGGCAGCTCACCGTAACGGATCGCATCCCCTTGTGGTCAGGACGGATGGTGCCCGCTCTCACCTGTTCGGCAGAGCAACCCCCAGTCCTGACAACGGCGGCCACCACTTCAGCCTCCGTCACACAGTCGTCCAGGCCCAGAATGCGCATGTCGATGCACTTGGTGGGCCTGGACATTCGGGCCTCGTCCGCATACCAAGATTATGTCTGGACTTTAAAAGAGACTGTGACCTCTGAGTTTGCTTCGGCCTTTCTTCTCAGAGTAGTCAAATAGGAAACGCCGACCTCATCTAGTTTTTAAAATATGATTGACGTGTAAAAGTGTTCGTACAAACCTATATAAAGAAATAAAATTATTTATCATGCAAAATACTGGTATTCAGATGGATACAGTTAGACTGGAAGTCGACCTCAGAATAGTTGAGAAAAGATAAGGCAGATGTTGAAGCTAGATAAAGATTTTATCTATATCTCTATACTTGTAGCGGCATCTACAACGCCACATGCGAGCTACGCGTCACACTGACGTCACGCAAAATCCTGCGTCGCGCAAGCAGAGTTTACCGCGCAACTAGCATATATACAACATCCCGACATCAACCGTTGGGCAGTTGCCCACCAGACACAACACCCGTCTGGTCGGAGGATCATCCCTTTTCCATAGAGTATGAGTGAACTTTACACCCTGTTCCTCATACCTCTATATACTAATAATTAAGCTGAAGAGTTTGTTTGTTTGAACGCGCTAATCTCTGGAACTACCAGTCGGATTTAAAAAATTCTTTTTGCATTTGATAGCCCAGTTCTTGTGGAAGGCTATAGACTATTTAACATCACGCTACGGCCCTTAGGAGCCGGACTAAAAGTCAGAAAATGAAGTAATAGGGCGGGCGGGCGATAGGATGCGACGCGGTGATTCAGCGGCCGAAATTTTACGCGGGCGAAATCGCGTGCAGGCTTACATCCTATTAATATTATACATGTGAAAGTTTGTGAGGATGGATGGATGGATGTAAGTTTGTTACTCTTTCACGCAAAAACTGTTGAACGGATTTGGATGAAATTTGGAACACAGATAGTTTATAACCTGGATTAATACATAGGATACTTTTTATCCCGGTAGCACGTTCTAGTGGGATAATTTGCGACCTTCACGCGGGCGAAACCGCGAGTAAAAGCTAGTACAATATGTAACTGAATTGATGCACATTATAAAAGTAGTTTGTTCAGAATCGATTTCTATCATTTTTAACATAGTTAATTTTTATCCCAAAAATAATTTAAAACTACGTAAATTAAAGTCACACTTCCGCTGTACAGTTAAAACAAACCAAAATGGATGACGTACTTACTACGCTGCGTACGTAGAGTTATAATGTGACCACAATTTTTTCCCACACTCAGTATAACTAATTTAATAAATAAATACTTTTTATACATAATAGTAAAAATTCAGTGTATGTATTATGATTATAACATATTATTCTAATTGGGGTGTTGGTGGTGTGCGTTAATTCCGGGAAATCCTATCCTAACTATCCTAACTAATATTATAAATACGAAAGTAACTTTGTTTGTTTGTTTGTTACCTTTTCACGCCTAAACCACTGAACCGATCATTCTGAAATTTTGCATATACGTTCTCAGGTGTACAGAAACGGACATAGGGTACCTTTCATACCGCAAAAAAGTACTGTTCCCGAGAAAAACAACAATAACGTTCTTATTATAATAGATGGCGCCACGTGTCTTTCGAATCATGATTGAATTATAACCCGAATTGATAGTCAAAGTCTAAATTAAAGCGAGTGAAGCCGCGGGAAAAAGCTAGTGTTGTATAATTGTAAACCAAATGGCGGTTTTACACCTAAAGCGTTGCTTGCAATAAGGAACAAGATCGGCACGTAAATTTGGCACAGAGTTCTAAATTCGAAGTACTATCAAACATCTGTAGGCTTCGCTGGAAATCACGAAGTAAACGTAAAGTAAATTCGATCGATTTTTTATTTGAAATACTCGGTAGGCATATAAGTATTGATTTAGTTTGAGGATTGTATTCACATTTATGGATGAAATTAATAGTGCTTGTCGCGTTAAACAAAATAATAACCAACTTCCAAAAAAAAAACACTAAAAGCCGTGAAAAATAACTTTAATTTCGGAAGTCGATGTCTTTGGTTGTGTATTTTCGTTTTTGGCCACCGACTTCCGAAATTAAAGTTATTTTTCACGTTTCTTAGTGTTTTTTTTTTTGGAACGCGGGTGTTTTTTTTGTAAAAAAGTTTATATTTTTCACTTTTTAGTTGTGGTACCTACCCCACACACATTAATTTACCACTACTTGATATGTAAATAACCGTGACAGGAAATTATTAAAACATCATCAATATAAACTAAGCGGAAAAAATACGCAGTATTAATGATAACTCAAAAACTACTGGTCAAAACTTGATCAAATTTAAATGGGACCACATTTGAAGCACCAGCTTTCAAATAAAAAAGAATCATCCAAATCGATTCACCTAAAAAAAGTTCTGAGCTAACACACATTAAAAAAAAACACATACAGTAGAATTGAAAACCTCCTCCTTTTTTGAAGCCGGTTAAAAATGCAATACGATAGTTGTATTTCCGATACAAAAATTGCTCGAATTTTCGTTACTTTTAAGTCGTGCGTTTATGCTAGACCTATGGGCCTCAGAAATATCACACAGCAATATTTGAGGCACGCGAAACAAGCTGACAGCTTTCCTCCTGCATACGATCCTAAAAATATGAGACCAAGAAATAAACACACGCCGAAAGTAAATGATTTTATCGCACAAGTAATACGATTTCAGGCAGTTTTAGAAAGTTATTGCCCGTAAAAGCCGGAGCGTAGCGTCGTAAGTGAATTTTCAGACGGCTCGCACTTAATTTATGATATTCTCACAAGTGTCTATTGAATATATTACGTTTCATGAAATGCTACAATCAGAGTTCTTTTAAGTATAAAAGCCGTATGCAAGTTATTTTTTTCATAATAATATAAAGGTTTCTGATATACAAAATGATTTAAGTTAGGAAACCGGCATGTCCTAGAAACAAAAAATGGAACACATCAAAAATGAAAATAAAGAAAATACGTTTATTTGCGGTAAACATGACGCAGAGAAAGAACAAAAACGCAAAAAAAACAATAATGAAGGGTTCCGTAGTAAAGATGAATTTATCCCAAGAAAAAACTTAATTTGTAGTTGACATTTTTTTCTCCCGTACATCGATATACGTCATGGGCAATTCTCCAATTGCAAATGTAAGTTTGTATTAACAAAAAAAAATGTGATTAAACTACAAATTAACGATATTCAGACTTTTTCTTTTACTTGTGCTGTAGTAGCCTATGATATTCCTTATAACATCTATGTACCAGTGAAAGTCCCGTCAAAATCAGTCCAGCCGTTTCGGAGATTACCCGGAACAAACAGACAGATAGACAAAAATTTTAAAAATAGTATTTTGTTATAAGTCCCGTATATACTTTCATATGCATTTAGTAAAAAGCTGTTATTTTGACATTACAAACAGACACTTCAATTTTATTTATTTGTATAGATGTGAAGACGATACACCTGGAATAAAATTACTATACCACAATAGATAAAAATAATTAAATATAAAGCAATGATCGGTAATTAATTATGTGATAGATACATGGTGCTCACATATTTACAAATAATGAAAAGTAGACGATTTTTCAAAAAAATTAACATGTAATAATTTAGTGTGTGAGTTAAAGTAGTTACAGAATATAAAATCAATGTCATAAAAATTATAAATTATACAATTAAATTAGCAATCAGTCTGATTTTGTCTAGACTCTAGATTGTCCAATGGAGCATGTCCAGCATGTTTCCAAGAATTTTTATCGAGGATATAATCCTCTAACTTGTAATAGAAATGAAAGAAAGAAAGAAAGAAAAAGTATTTATTGAGACTCGCACAGGATTGTCAGAAACTAAACTAAACAAATTCATAAAAATAAAATAAAAATATAAAAATAATAAAATAAAAACAAAATGTAAAATGAAAATAACAACAGTAAGTCCTGTACGAGGCCAAAAGGCCCCTATCTCAGCATGATGCTGCGACATTTAAGAAAAATAAGTGTTGCAGCGCTGGTATTCTGATAGGGCCCGCTGCTGTGATGTCACGGACAGATACAGAAATAAATAATAAATTTAAATAAAATAATAAATTTAAATAAAATAATAAATTTAAATAAAATAATAAATTTAAATAAAATAATAAATTTAAATAAAATAAAAAATTGCTATTTATACATATATTTATAATCCGCATGTCAGCATCCGACGTAACATCAATTACTTGTCTGTGCATTTAGTGTCTGTGGCACTCAAATGGCATCGCTGTGACACTGACAAGTAAAGAGACGCAGGCGCCGGCACTTGGCAAATAAAATTAAAAAACATTATGGCGAGACGAAAAGATAAAGAAAATGGTGGTAGTACATCCCCGGACGAACACCTTCACAAAGATCTCTCATCACCAGCATTATCAACCGTCCAATATTGGACATAGGCCTCTCCAATTGCACGCCTTTCAGTTCCAATTCTCGGTAACCTCTCATCCAGCTGCTAACAGCCACTCTGCGAAGATCCTCGCTCCACCTAGCCTGAGGGCGTTCTACCTTACGTTTGCCGATTCGCGGTCTCTCCTCAAGAACAGAACACCTCTACCCCAACGGTCATCGGTTCTACGGCTAATATAGCCGGCATATTGCAAATAGCTCTAATACAACTCAAAAGGGCAAAGACCTCTAACTAAAACAGAATAAACATAATTATTCCAAATTAAATTAAACATATTAATCTCGACATAATTGACTTACGCTCCTAATTCTATACAGCGAAAGATAATAATTTGATTTCCAGGCTTCCTTTAAATTATTTCCTCCCGGGAGGCAATACTGCTATAATATATTACCTAATATTTGTCTACGAGAGTTATTAAAGGGAATGTTGGCTTAGGTAACAATAATTCTGGCGGCGATCGGCGGCAATGGGCAGCTCGCCGTCCGTTAAGGACCAGGCCCGTGTCGACGGCGCGTCGTGTTCCACGCGCGCCTCAAAGAAATGTCAGCCCCATTGACGGGGTCCGATAGGACCGATGCCTGCCGGGGTCGCGGATTGTTCGAAAGAGTTACCGTGGCACTGGCGCTCAGGCAACTGAAGGAACACGGGTGGGTTTTAGTCAGTAAGAGTCTGACACGCCCTTCCGCTCCGCCCAGAGCGGGAGAGGTCATTTGATGATCTCCCAACACAAAAAAAAAAAAAAAAGGTAACAATAATTCTGCAATGCTGCAGCAGACATATTGTTACCTTATGAGTGTTCGGTTTTGTCTTCGAAGAAAAATTTAACTTAATTAATAGAAAACAAACAGTTCATTTATCAAATTAAATTTCATATGAAAACATTCATCGGTTTCTTACTAAACTTCAACTATATCGACGACCCTGGTGACTTATCTCTTTTTGTAACTGTACACAAAAAAGAAACAAATAAAATGTGTAAAGTGCGTTGTAAGAAATTAGCAGGAAAGTGTGTGCATCGCGGCTGCACCAAGTAGGCCCAAGGCCGGCCGGCAGTCTCGACATAGATAGCGACAAAAATCTGTCGCTAAGTCGTATCGATGTCAAATTTCTTTAATAGATTTTCAACCTTATGCTTTGGAAATAAAGTTGAAAATCTATTATAGGAATTTGACATCGATACGACTTAGCGACAGATTTTTGTCGCTATCTAATGTCGAGACTGCCGGCCCAGTTCAGCAAAAATGCCAGACAACTAACTTTAAGTTAGTGTCATTTCAATGATAACGTAATAAAATAAACATTATCTGGTAAAGAGCTGTCAAACACGTTGACACAAATAATATTAAACTTCAAATTATTAAAAATGGCGTGAATAAAACGGTATCCACCACTCGTTATTAACCTAAAAAATTAAATTCAAAGACCTATAAATTAGCATCCCGAAGCTATAATAAATAAAGAACAGGGCTCGATTTGACAAAAACAAATATTCTGTAAATTTTAGCCCCTAAGGGAACACCGGCCTTATCGAAAGTTATTTTACCTAAAAAAAGCGTCCACAAAGTAAATTATACCAAGAAATTCCCGAGGGTATTCTGAGAATGTTGTCCTTTAAAATCGGGTACTTTGCTTGGAAAATCACATGACAAAAAACTGGGGTAAGCAGAGATGATGTTTTAGGTTACAAAGGTTTAAAAACAGCTGTATTTTATGAGTCCAATGTGGGTGTATTTTTAACCGACTTCAAAAAGGAAGAGGTTCTCAATTCGTCAGTATGTTTTTTTTGTATGTTTGTTACGCGATATCTCCGGCAATTGTAGATCGATTTCGAATTTTTTTCTTTTTATTTATAGTGTATGCCCCTGGGGTGGTCCCATATACATTTTAGTAACTTTTCTTTGGTAGTTTTTCAGTTAGCTTCAATAATACCTATTTTTTCCACTTAGTGTATATTGATGATATAATACTCGTAACTTTCTGTCACTGTTATTTACATAGCAAGTATGTAGTGATATACGAATTTGTGTGGGGTAGGTACCACAACTAAAAGGTGAAAAATAAACACCTTTTTACAAAAAAAATAACCGACTTCCAAAAAAAAAAAAAAATAACTTTAAGTAATTTCGGAAGTCGGTAGCAAAAAGCGAAAATACAAAACCGACTTCCGAAATTACTTAAAATTATTTTCCAATTTGGAGTGTTTTTCTTGGAAGTAGGTTGTTTTTATTACTCTTCTATCCACCTCTGCCTAGACTTTACTTTAAGTAATTTAGGAAGTCGGTGGCAGAAAGCGAAAATACAAAACAGACTTCCGAAATTACTTAAAATTATTTTTCAATTTGTAGTGTTTCTTTTTTTGAAAGTCGGTTGTTTTGATTATTCTTCTATCCACCTCTGCCTAGACTTTACTTCAAGCAATTTCGGAAGTCGGTGGCAAAAAGCGAAAACACAAAACCGACTTCCGAAATTACTTTTTAGAGGCCTGTTTTTTTTATTTCTCTTCTATCCACCTCTGCTTAGCCTTATCCAAACTTTCCAGTTTTCGTTGTTCGACTTTCGGGCTTCTGACTACCCGTAACGACTGTCAAAGATCCACGAATGACAGCCGGGACCAACGGCTTAACGTGCTTTCCGAAGCACGCAGGGGTCTCAATATGTAATGGATAATCACGCTTCCACGAACCAACCGCAGCACGCGTACCTTAACCTTCAATTATCCAGTACGGCTGACATTATACCGGGTGTAAAAAGACACTTAACGAAGCCGAGAGTCACTTGTTCTCCCCGTCATTGTAATCATTTGTTAGTACTGGACCATACCTGGGAACCTTCTGGTTACGGAGATATTGAAGGTCAAAATTCCAACTTTTACTGGCGTTTTTTTACGAAAACCAGTTTTTAATAAAGAAAAAGATAAAGTGATAAAGATATTTTATTTTGCAAATATGGGTACAGTACATGGTGTTAAAGGAAATAGGTTAAGCCATATTTTACCGGTAGGCATGCAAAAGTTACAAAATTATTAATCCACTAAAATAATCAACTAAACTAAAATAAACTACACAAAAATAAACAATAATAAAATTCACAAAAACTAAACATTATAAACAACCTAAGTATCAAATTTTTTTTCAATCAAGAATTCTGTTACGCTATAGTATGCTTTGACTGTCAAGAAGCTTCGAAGCCTTTTTTTTAATAACAATAGTGGCAATTCTTTCCAACTTTTGGGTATTTTATCGTATATGACTCGAGCCATTCAATAAACACTTTTGCGCATTAGTGCTATCTTAGCGGACTGATGACACAGTAGGGTATTGTCGCGTCTATTACGTGGAACTACATCGGTAAGACGTTTAAAATGCTTTGGCTTAACAAACACAGCTACTTCTAGAATGTACAAACATGGTAGTGTCAGTACGTTAGATATATAACACAACTTTAAATACTCCCACGAGCCCTGTACCGTTGCATGCACCCATAAGCACAATGATTTGCGTGCGTTAAGTTGCGCACTATCGCAAACAGCGATTTTTCACACCAAAAATAAAATTCGTTTCCCAGCAATTATTTGTGTGCTATGTTACTTAGTTTGATGTACAGAATGCGTAGTTGACGGCTATGTGATGGGTCTTTTTACACCCTGTATAACGAAACACAAATACAACACTGCGTAAATGTAGAAAAAGAAACAGCTTTACAACTTTCCCAAATAAACTCTCTTACGAGGAGTTCTAGTACAAGATTGTCTTTGAACAAAGCTGGTATCGATTTTGACTTCATTAAAGTCACAGTCGGACAGCGGGTCACGCACGCCAGGAATAATAATGTAGCATCATGAACATGTCTTCTGTCGAAGTTATAAAAATATCTGAAGCAGTGCTTATAAATAACACAATAGGTAGTGTTTTGAATTCATTCATCGATACAGTACCTTTTTACAATCTGGAGACGACAATAAATTATACCCATCACGTCTGCGAAGTTTCACTAGCTAATTTAATTTGACCCTGTAGATATGGGTGGCAAAGACGAATCTCTACTAAACCCACCTTCTCAAACTCAAAGCATTTATTTCAAATAAACCAATTACAGGCCCTTTTGAATGGTCAAGAGGTCGGTCAGTCAGAAAGATGAAGCTAGTTGCCCATTCCAAAGCGTAGTAGGTACCTATGGAGAAGAACGGGCAAGAAACTCCACGCTCTTCTTTTCTGTGGGCCATATTTATGACCCCGTATAAATAAAAATAAAAAACGGTGAAGGAAAACATCGTGAGGAAAGCGGTATGTCATAGATTAAAAAATTCGAAGACATGTATCAGCTACCAACCCGCACTGGGCCCGCGTAGTGGATTACAGCCCACTCCCTCAAAGAAAAGAGGCCCGTGTCCCAGCAGTGGGAACATTATAGGCTGATTATGCTTATGCTTAGGCAAAGATAAATGTAGATCTAGCATTACTGAATCTGTACCGGAATAATTACAACTACACGAGACACTTCAGCTCTGTCTGCGGAAAAGCAACCCGTCTGTGATGCCCCTGGTGTTACAGTTAGTCTATTCTGGTAAAATCTCACCGTGAAAGGTTAACTTAGGCAAGAGAGCTTGCGAGGAGTCCTGGGACGCGGTGGTATCTAACGCGAAACAGTAATCTCGCAGAAGGAGGCTGCGGATAAGACATACAAATAGATTCGTAAGCTAATTCAAAGTAGAATAAAATAATAATAATTCAAAGAATAATTAAAATAAATAATATGTTATTTTAATTATTGTGAATGTGAGGACTATGTGGGTCATTGCTTCCCCATTTCATTTTAATCATGATCTGGCAATTTGAGTAATTTATGCGGCCTACCCAAATGTCCTTTCTTTGGTATTGGTCGTCGAATCGTTGAGCTCATTAAGTCCTGACTTCCTGAGTCGAGCTGCACGATTACTGACAAATGCGTGCACTGACTGGACAGGTCCACTCAAACTGTGTGGTTCTTTCCTCAAAAGACCATTTCAGATACCAATTTACATGGTCTTCGCATGATCTGACCAAGATTTTTTTAATTTATTTTTTTAAAAAAACGTTGCCCCTCACTAGGAATTTCTCCTGTATTGTGGGTGCGTTTACAAACATTTAAATTCACATACACAAACACCCAGACCCGGAACAACTACTTGTAGGTCATACAAATATTTGCTCCGTGCAGGAATCGAACCCGCGACACGCAGCGCAGCAGTCAATTGCTTAGCCACTGCGCCAACCGTGCCTATTATGTCTGGATTATGTCTGGACTTTAAAAGAGACTGTGACCTTTGAGTTTGTTTCGGTCTTTCTTCTCAGAGTAGTCAAATAGGAAACGCCGCCCTCATCTAGTTTAAAAAATATGATAAACGTGTAAAAAAAAGTGTTTGTACAAACCTACTTTCAGAAATAAAATCATTTATTATTTAATTTTACCTGCAATGGTTACTTCCATATGGGCGGGTTTACTATTCAAAGCTATGAGGTATTTGCTTCATTATTGGTAAAGGTACAAGAGTCTTAATTTTAACCAATAACGGTCCTTAAATTATAGGAATCGGCCATAAGACTAATGAAGCAGACACATTAAATTCTTTAAAAAAAATCTGGCATCTTTCATCTCCAGCAATATGAAACCTGAATATTATAATGTGATCAGAACTACACGGCTGTGCAAAATTTCAACTCAAACGGATTTACGGAGATGGGATGAAAAATCGATCACAAGATTCGGCTGTATGTTAGGTGGGCGTGAAACTCGATAAAATCGTTTTAGAGTATTATAATGAGGGTAGGAATAGAAAATAAATTACGTCAAACTAGCTGATGCCCGCGACTTCGTCTGTGTGTACAGGTATTGTACCAAATATTGTTGTTTCATTGTATTGTTTTTTTTTTTTCATTTCTGTATTTGTCCGTGACATCACAGCAGCGGGCCCTATCAGAATACCAGCGCTGCGATACTTATTTTTTTTTTAATGTCACTGCATTATGCCGAGATAGGGGCCTTTTTGCCTCGTACAGGACTTTCTGTTGTTATTTTCATTTTACTTTTGTTTTTACGTGTTTGGTTTAGTTTGTGATAATCTTGTCCGAATACATACTTTTTCTTTCTTTCTTTCTAAATCATATTTTTTCATACAAATATCCAAGATGAAAAGTTGCCTATGTCCTTTTCCAGGTCCAAGGTTATGTCAAATTTTATAACAGACAGAGTCACTTACGCGTTAATAGTATTACGATTACCCGCTCCTGCTTCGCACGGTTTTTACAACTTGACAAAACAGCGTGATTCCTTTCGTACAGTCACCAAAAGAGATAAGTAACCAGGGTCGTCGATATAGTTGAAGTTTAGTAAGAAACCGATGGATGTTTTCAAATGAAATTAATTTTGATAAATAAACTGTTCGTTCTCTATTAATTAAGTTAAATTTTATTCGAAAATATCCACAGGTTTCTTACTAAACTTAAACTATATCCGATGACCCTGGTTACTTATCAGAATTGGTGACCGTACATAAACCTTTCCAAATAAATTCACAAAATATGGCTAAAATCACATCAAAATCCATTGCGTAGTTGAGAAGAACCACGTGGTCACACAGACAGACGCGAAAAGCGACTCTGATTACGTTAATACGGTCGCGAATCATATTTTAATCGAACTCGAACTCGAACTCGAAGCATTTATTTCAATTAAACCATTTACAGGCACTTTTGAATTGTCAAAGAGTCGGTCAGTTAGTCAGAAAGTTGAAGCTAGTTGCCCATTCCAAAACGTAGATCTCTATGGAGAAGAACGGGCAAGAAACTCCAAGGACACTCTTTTTAAATCAAGATATTACAAAATCCTGGGCACATTATTCGTGTTGCTTCTATATGCGAGAACAATGAAAAAAATATATAAAGAAACAATTCAAAATATAAGATTAATAATAAAAATAAACCGTGGCAGTTAAGAGATGACCAGTCTCAACTGACGGCGCCCGTTCACGAACGTGACGCGTGGATCAGCACCATCCAGCTCAACCATTTTGTAGGGAACCGAATGATCCAACACACGCGCCACCAACAGTGAGACATTTAAGTGAGCATGACTCAATCAACATACAACCTAACACTTTGACGACACGGTTGGCGCAGTGGTTAAGCGATTGCCTGCTGCGCTACATGTCGCGGGTTCGATTCCCGCACGGAACAAATATTTGTATGACCTACAAATAGTTTTTCCGGGTCTGGCTGTTTGTGTATGTCAGTTTGAATGTTTGTAAACGCACCCACAATACAGGAGAAATTCCTAGTATAGGGCAATGTTTAAAAAAAAAAGGAACTGACCTGCAAATTGCAAAAAACCTAAGTAAATTTGAATTTGGCGGGCTCCCTTAGCGCATCCGCCTACAGGTCGTCGGCCTACCTAACTGAGTCCCACACTAAGCTTGCTAATACGCGGTCTCCACTCCAGAACTCGTCTGCTCCACCTGGAACCGGTCCTTCGTCAAATATGGCAAGTGTCACTTCAGCATGCTTACTCTGCAAGCTAAAATATATGTACACCGTTACATTTTGATCGTTTTAATCCTTAAAAAGGGTCATTTTACTCATCAATGTGGACATCTTTTACTATGGGAACAACCCCGAAAAAGTGAAAAAAAAAAACAGTGGACCGATCCATACATTACTTGTATATGCTGAGTTATGCCAACATAAATGTAAGGATCGGCTGTTTTTTTTTCACGATTTTGGGGGTTGTTCCATAGTAAAATTTGTTCATAATGATAATGATAAATGATAAATGATTTTGTTTCTGTAAGTAGGTTTGAACAAAACTTTTACACGTCAATCATATTTTAAAAACTAGACGAGGTCGGCGTTTCCTATCTGACTACTCTGAGAAGAAAGGCCAAAACAAACTCAGAGGTCACACTCTCTTTTAAAGTCCAGACATAATCTTGGTCAGATCATGTGAAGACCATGTAGATTTGTGTCTGAAATGATATTTTGAGGAAAAACCACACAGATTGAGTGGACCTGTCCAGTCAGTGCATACATTTGTCAGTAATCGTGCAGCTCAACTCAGAACTTAAGGAGCTCAACCATTCGACGAACAATACCAAAGAAAAGACATATGGGTAGGTCACAAAAATTACTCAAACTGCCAGACCATGATTAAAATTAACTGAGGAGAAAAAAAAAGCAACAATAGTTCAAGGACCCCATTTAAAGATTAAAACGATCAAAATGTAACGGGGTATAGACTTTTGCCGTGGAGGACCGTTTATATGTAAAAGAACATCGATGAGTGATGACACTTCCCTATTAGATCTTAACACGTCATTCCCTCTACCAAACTTCCTTTCCAACCCAATCTCATCACTACAGCACGAGTTATACTCGTACCATTCGTGCCGAAACGGCTAAAGAACTCAAACTCAAAGCATTTATTTCAAATAAACCAATTACAGGCACTTTTAAATTGTCAAGGGGTCGGACAGTCTGAAAGATGAAGCTAGCTGCCCATTCCAAAGCGTAGTAGGTACCTATGGAGAAGAACGGGCAAAAAACTCCACGGACAGCGTTTTAAATCAAAATATGTTTACAAAATATTGATTACATCATTCATGTTGAAATTATGCATGTGAGAACGATGCAGAAAGTTACAGCGTCCGTAATAAAAAACAAAAACAATTCAAATATTAAATTAAATTAAAATAAGCCGTGGCAGCTAAGAGATGACCAATTCCTACTGACGGCGCCCGTTCGCAAACATGACGCATGGATTAGTTAGATGGAACAGTACCCCAAATGCAATTTGTCGAGTCTGAACAACAATGTCGCAGTAACACGTTAAGTTTGGGGCCAGACTCCGGCAGAATACTAATCGGGGAGAGAGGACACAGGGAGACACATATGTCGATGTTGGGTAGTCGTAATACACATGCTAATAGAGGAATATTAAAAAGGTAGGGAATATGCGAGTTGGAGCGTTGACAGTTTCCGGAAGCGATTTCTAAAAAATATTTATTTAAAAAGAACCTCGGGTTTCATGCATATTTATTTAAAATTAATATTTAACCCCCGATGCAAATATGTGTATGTAGGGTGTAAGAGGAGGGTAGTGTGTGTTAATTAAAGTTAAGATGTTTTCGATACAAAAGCGCATTCCACATTAGCCAACATCTCAACTTTAGGTGAATATGCATCTGAATATCCGATCTCTGATCATCATACATCTCATTTTGTTACACCTTCTTAAGGGGACTACAGGACCTAAATGTAAATTTTATAATGCCTAAAAGTATATGATCCACTGCAATAAACAAAATCAGAAAAATATATGATATTCTTCAGGATATTTGCTAATTAGATAGTGTGTTGAAAACATAATACAACTAATTTGATACGATAGAAAAAAATCACGAAGATACCTCTAAAAATTTCTTATAACGATTAAAAACCATACTACTATGCATGAAATCATTCTGATTTTTTGTCAGATTATTCTACAAGCAACATACTAACGTAATAGTGTTTTAATTTTTTTATCCAATCAATAGATTTTTCGTAAATTCATAATTGCTTCATATTTTGCAATAAATTACCAGCGTTTTGTCATCGCCCATCTCTTTCTTTTCTATGCAGTCCGACAGTGACCGCGCTTTAGCTGTTGTAAGCCTCTTAAAAACAATAGCTTTCATTTTGACGCTTGCGTTAATCATAAATATAAATTGCGTTGAGTTGGTTACTAAGAATACGGTTTTAAAACTTGGGGTGTCCTGTACCCAAATTGCGTAACACACTATCTATCACAATCTGAATCATTTTGAACCCTATTGCTAATCCATTGCTTCATATGTTCGAAAAAAAATCTGCTCAACAACGTAAATAACGTAATGAATGTTGTTGAACTGTCAAAATGAAACCCATTCCTACTGTTAGTGTGATACGCAATTATCCTGCTGAAATCTTTTGAATCAAACTCAAACTCAAATCATTTATTTTAATTAAACCATTAACAGATACTTTTGTCAATGACTTGATCAGTTAGTCAAAAAGTAATTGAAGATACTTACCAGTTCCAAAACGTAGATCAAAATCAAAATATTTTATTTCACATAAACCTACATGGGCACTTATGAAACGTCAGAAGCTAGGTGCACGGTTCCAATTGGTCGATTCCTATGGAGAAGAGCCGGCATGAAACTCCACGGTTACTCTTTTAAAAATAATTGGCTTTACAATATTTCTCTTACAAAAGTACGTGCAAAAAACTGAAAATACAAAATGATACAAAATCCTGGGTACATAAATCTTGTACAATTGCCAAAGTTAAAGCAATTGCCATTTTCATTGGAGTGTTCTTAATTTTAATAATAATAATAATAATAATAATAATAATAAAAATTTATTTCAGACCATAAGTCCATAAAACAACACACATTACAATTTTATACACAAAACATACATACATACATGAAAACACATACCTATACAAAAAATACAATAAAACAACTTATTTTAAATAACGGAATGACGCACGATGAGTGGTCATCCATTGCCACATAATTGGACTGTCCATCCTGTCGGCTACTATAGCTACCAAGTTGTTGGAGCTGTCGCGCACTCGCCGCATCAGGGAGGCTATCCGTGTCCGCATCAGTGCGTAAAAATCTGGCACGCCATTCTCCGCGAACATCCCCGATGCACTGCAAAAGCGCGGCAGCCCCAACATAACTCTGAAGGCATTATTGTATTGGACTCGCAGAGCATTGTACGAGCTTTTTGTATAGTTGACCCATAGGGCACACGTGTACATAGATTGGCAATACGCTCTAAAGAGTGTAATTTTCACCTCCCTAGTACAACGTGCAAACCTACGAGCCAGCATGTTACATCGAACTGCCAATGCTCTGCGTTCCCTCTCCACGTCCGCATCGTCGGACAGACTATCGGTGACCCAATGCCCCAGGTACTTGAACTTCGTGACCCTGGAAAGCTGAGCGCCCCCCAAGGTGACTGGTGGGACAGTATTATAACATTTGTTACCCGCTTTGAAAACCAGTAGCTCGCTCTTCGTCGCATTATACCTGAGGCCGTGAGCCACCGCATAGTCCTCACAGATGCGAAGAAGCCTCCTAAGTGCACTGATCGATGGGCTCAGCAATACCATATCATCCGCGTAGCTGATGTTATTGACGCAGTGCCCGTTAATGGAGCACCCGATATTGGTATTGCTGAGCTCACAGATCAGCTCGTTTACATACAGGTTGAATAACTTGGGTGAGCTGATTCCGCCCTGCCTCACACCGCACTCCAACCCGTATGCATCCGACAGGACACCCGCCCACTTAACATAATTGTATTGGTTTTTATACCAATACTTTAGCATCCTAATGATATCGCTTGGGAGGTTCTCAACATTTGACAGTTTATTCCATAGGCAGTCATAAGATACGAGGTCGAAGGCCTTGGAGAGGTCCAGAAAACATGCATACACAGGTGTTTTCCTACTTGCATAGTATTGAACAGTCTGTTTGAGGCATAGTATAGCTGTTTCCGTGGATAAACGTGGCTTAAACCCAAACTGCGCGTCGTTGAGTGTTAAGTGCTTATCCAGCTGCTGATCAATCAGACTGTCCAACACCTTTGCAATGATGGTAGCCAGGGATATAGGCCTGTAGTTGCTCTTGTCACTCGCATCTCCAGTCTTATTTTTAACAATGGGCACAACAATAGTTTTAAGTAAATCAAGTGGAAGATACGAGTGACTCAGGCACAAGCTAAAAAACATTGCTAGCACTCGCGGTAAGTGCTTACCAGCATAAAGTAAATGCTCTATACTTAGGCTGTCGTGACCCGGCGACTTGCCTCTCTTTAAGTTGCGTATGACAGTAGCTACCTCCCTGGCCGCAAACCTAATAGGCATGTCCTTGGACCCCCCCAACACCTCCGGCCCGCCAGACGACGTACCTAGGGGAGACCCAACTTTAAAAGCTCTGCTGAATAGGTTGGCGATATCATTAGGATCACTAAGGCCCTCAATACTCACAGGCAGACCCGACCTGGGATTCAACCTGTTCGTGGCTTTCCAAAAACTACCAAAATTCTTTGCGTCATGATGACTTGCAATGATGTTCATTTTTATTTGGTCCTTATTATTTTGACACCATTTCAATTTACTTTTAAAAACCCTTCTACTTTCCACCGTTTTTTCATACAAATCACCATGTTTCGGCCTACCAAACAACGTCCAGGCTTGAAAATCAAGCCGAGCCTGTCCGTGTGCGTCCTTTACATGTTTATTCCAACCCGTTATGTAACGCTTTTTGCGCTGTATTCCGTTCTTACAGTTACTGGTGATTGCACCTTCACAGAGAATACGCACAATTTCCGCATACATATTATCTAAAATGGTTTCATGTTCCTTAATTCTACAACTACTTTTACTACATTCAGTAAATTGTAAGGGAAAGTCTAAATTTTTCAAGAGATCATTACAATAATTGCTATATAACTCAGTCTGCTGCAAGTCTCTGTCACCCCATGCTACTTTGTTACATTTAGGTAGTCCAGGTGCAACTTTTGGCCTTAATAAATTAAGATCACACATTACAATTAGAGGTAAATGGTCCGACCAAGACACATCGTAGAGCACACTAGCGTCTCTAATAGTGTTCCACGCCGCGTCTGTCACTACGCAATGGTCTAACCAACTAGTAGAACCATGTGCATCACTTACATAGGTATACGTGTCCGACTCACCACCGAGCAGGCAAACGTCAG
This sequence comes from Dryobotodes eremita, assembly GCA_917490735.1. Classification (NCBI taxonomy): domain Eukaryota; kingdom Metazoa; phylum Arthropoda; class Insecta; order Lepidoptera; family Noctuidae; genus Dryobotodes; species Dryobotodes eremita. The sequence goes on along the minus strand of OU823269.1, from coordinate 9,504,714 downwards.
CGCACCGCCACTGTACTTCAGCCGAAAAACTCAATAGTTCTTCACCGAATAGACTATTCGGTTGAGCATTAAAATCCCCCAGAATATAGACTGCGTCTACACCACTACTTTCTATCACTGCGTGAATCTCACTTAAACACTCGACAAATTCACTAAGATTATCCATCGACTCTGTCGGCATGTAAACCGAGAACACTAAAAGAGATTTACCGCCTGCCGTTATTTTGATAGCAACAAGACGCACACTCTTGCACTGCACGAAAGACACATTTTCAAAGGCGCTCTTGCGCCACAGTATAGCAACTCCGCCATAAGGTCGCCCTCGTAGGATGCCCGACGACGTATCTACCGCTGATTTTCCCACGAAGTCGAACTGAGGGTCTATGCTGCTCAGAAAAGGAATGTCGTGAGGCAGCAACCAGGTTTCTTGCAATGCGATTATATCAGATGTTTGACATAATAGTCTGACATAATCCACCGATCTAGTAATAGATTTACAATTAAAACTCACAAATGTACTTGCTTTTGAATTAGTATTGTTATTGTCGCAATCCATTGTTGATATTTTTGTGAGATCCTTCGGCTCCTTCTTTAAAGTCTATGTATCTACGAAAAGAAATTCCTTCTGGCCATAAGTTGTCATCTAAAAATAAATGCAATTTATGCCTTTGTACAAAAACTTTGTAAGCATCGTAGTTTTTCTGTTTTCTCATATTAATTTTTTCAATTTGCACACTAGTTTTTGTTTTTTCCATTATGTACGTATGTATGTCGTTAGCAGACGCATTCTGATCAACGTTATTGATGAATAACGGTATTTTGATGTCAGCTGCTTTAAACTTTGTAATATTATCTAGCTTCGCACGACCTTGATTTCCTATAAATCTGTCCCTCAGCCTCTTTTTCTTTTGCGCTAAGATCCACCCTTCATTTCGTTCATCATCCTTCTTTGTTTCTAAATTAGTTATTGTATTTATTGTTCGTGGTGTTGATATTGCTAGCCGCGCCGCGGCGGCATAAGAAGTAGGTGTCCCTATCCCTTCCACAATCTCGCTGCACGCGCCGTTGAGGCCCACCGCGGCCCGCGCACGCACCTGACGCTCCCCACCCGCTTCCGCGTTCGAAACCGCGGTGCGGGCCTCCACGCGCGGCATCGAGGCGCACGCATCGACGAAATGTTCGAGCAAGATGTTGTTACACGCGTCAACTTCGTGAGAGGGAGATGGACATAGCTCTGCGCTTTTATCGGTACCTTTTTCTACGACGATGTGAGGTAGGTCCGGTGACTTGCTCCGATAATGCATATTATTGTTGTTGGATAATTTATTTTTGCCGTGATTTAAGTCGTTAGGCCTGGTATGACTAATGGTGTATGAACTTTTAAGTTTTTCTAATTCGATTTTAACTGCATCAAACTGCTCTTTGGTGACATATGTTTCTCTATAAATCTTAAGTTCGTTTTGAATTAACAGAATATCTTTTAACAGCCGGGTAGCGTCTACATGGTCAAAAGTGATCGGAGGGAGTTTCTGTAATTCGCGTGCCACAAAAATCGGTACAACTTCGGGATCTGTTTCTTTTAGCAATGTTATTATGTCATATAAATCTCTTTCATTTTTTCCTGTTCCTCTCCTCGTAACTTTACGTTTCGATGACGGCGCCGACTCAAACAGTAACTTCTTGGCATTTGAAACCTCTTCCGTACTAAAAGAGGTTGCACAGATACGGACTAGGCTCTCCTCGTCCATTACATCAATCTTGTTTTGCATAAAAGCAAGCACTTCACTTATCACTACATTACACGCATTACACTTGACCGTAGTGGATGTCATTGTTACTCGCAACTTATGACTCGCGCTCGCAACGCGTACGTGACATGCGACCGCTCACTTGCATAGCTCAACGCGCACTCACTCAATTTTGATGCAAATAATATTTTTATTCGGGTAGTGTAAATAGAGAAAGAAAGAAAGAAAGAAAATACGTTTATTTAGCACAGACTACAAAGCACACAATACAAATACCTACAAGCAAAAAAGAAAAATAAAACAAATAAAAAATGTAAAGTGCGCTGTGAGAAATTAGCAGGAAAGTGTGCCTCGCGGCTGCACTAAATAGGCCCAGTTCAGCAAACATGTCAGATAACTAGTGCCTGGTGGACGTGAAGTCCTTTCGTTGAAATGGCCTTCTGAAACTGAAATTGGTCTTTTGCCTGAAACCAAGTCCATCGATCCTAAGACAACAGAAGCAAAACCAACTCACACTTGACTACAACAAATTCACTACATTTTAAACTACAAAATGGTGGACTTTATTGGTCCCCGGGGTTACTTCATAATTTAAAAGTCAAAGAACTCCCTTTACGATGTCTCAGAGCATAACGTTGTATCTTTAAAGCTATCTCTAGGTAAACCGTAAACCCCTGTTCCTATAACGAACTAACCGACTAACTATAAAGAAAAAAAAAGAAAGAAAATACGTTAATTTGCGGTAAACATGACGCAAAGAAAAACACACAAATGCAAAAACATTTAAAAAAAAAAAACAACCGACTTCCAAAAAAAAAAACAACAAAAAAGTGAAAAATAACTTTAATTTCGGAAGTCGGTGGTAAAACACGAAAATAAAAAACCAAAGACACCGACTTCCGAAATTAAAGTTATTTTTCACTTTTTTGTTGTTTTTTTTTTTGGAAGTCGGTTGTTTTTTTTTTTAAGTCGGTTGTTTTTTTACTTTTTAGTGGTGGTACCTACCCCACACAAATTCGTATACCACTACTTGATATGTAAATAACAGTGACAGGAAGTTATTGAAACATCAATATAAACTAAGTGGAAAAAATACGCATTATTAAGGATAACTCAAAAACTAATGGTCAAATATTGATCAAATTTATATGGAACCACATGAGAAGCACCAGCTTTCAAATAAAAAAATAATCATACAAATCGGTTCACGTAAAAAAAAATCATAAGCTAACATAAACAAAAAAAAATACTGTCGAATTGTGAACCTCTTCCTTTTTTTGAAGTCGGTTAAAAAAAAGAACAAGTTTGGGGAAAATATGCGTCAAATTCACGCAAAACGGCTACGCTATGCGAGACAGAGCTTTAAGGCAACAGTCTCAGGCATATAAAACGTGGAGATGACAATACGGCGAAAAATTAAACTTCGTGTAACTGGCTAACGGTTCAAAAGTACAGATATAATCCTGAAAGATACAGGCCTGTGCTGTCACAGTGTGATCTTTTGAACTGTAGCTGCCTACCAACGTCACATGTCCGGCGCGTGCGGCCCCCTCCGCGCGCGCCGCTAGACTGAATTGTGCGCGGCCGGCACCCATATTTAGAATAGAAATACTCTTTATTATGTACACCATGGTATAATAATATATTTCGCCAGGTGTAGCATTCCGAGACACAGGGTGACACAAGCCTACGTCATCACCGCTGTGTTACCAGTAGTGTGTAATAATAACTCCCCAACAGCCTTTATTACCTGTGCGAATCCGATATAACAATGAGGTTTTAACTAAGAATTTAATTGGTATATGTTTAAATTGAATTGTTTCATTTGATTAGAAAAACGAAACGACAATTTAAATGCTATAAATATTTTTTTTAACAGAATGGTGACTGAAAATCTTTCCTTATTTCGTGTTTTGTTGCAATAAAGTGGCAACTAGATAGTGACGTAAGTGTAGCGGCATCTACAACGCCACATGCGAGCTACGCGTCAGACTGACGTCACGCAAAATCCTGCATCGCGCAAGCAGAGTTTACCGCGCAACTAGCATATATACAATATCCCGACATCAATCGTTGGGCAGTTGCCCACCAGACACGACACCCGTCTGGTCGGAGGATCCTCCCTTTTCTATGGAGGTTTGAGTGAACTTTACAACCTGTTCCTCGTACCTCTATACTGGTGACCCCGAAAATGAACGTCAGCGCAGCCTTCGTGCAAGTACATCAGCGTGACGTCATCATCACTTCCTTCAAGCTTTCGAGCGGCGAGTCACACAGCCAGCCAGCACCCACGGCTTTAACGGGTATCCTGACCACCAGCATGCAGCGACCGCGCATACCTGGTCATCACCCTCAGCCTCGTCAAGCAACCTTAGCACAGCACACTGCACTTTCGGCCGGTCAACAAGAAGAGCTCTTACGAGTAATCCCTCTCCTGGTCGACGCCAGCAGTCAGCCTCAACCCGGCGCTGTACCACATCCGACGCACTGGAGCATAACGCAGCGCCACCCCGACTCACTGGGGAATCTTCGGAGACAGTTCCGACTCACCGTGAACTACGCGATACCCGGTTCCGACTCACTGGAACCTCACCTGGTCCTGGCAAGCATCGCAAGATACACGACTCAGCCCACTATCGACCTCCGGTCTCCGGGGGGGAGTGATGTAGCGGCATCTACAACGCCACATGCAAGCTACGAGTCAGACTAACGTCACGCAAAATCCTGCATCGCGCAAGCAGAGTTTACCGCGCAACTAGCATATATACAATATCCCGACATCAATCGTTGGGCAGTTGCCCACCAGACACGACACCCGTCTGGTCGGAGGATCCTCCCTTTTCCATAGAGTATGAGTGAACTTTACACCCTGTTCCTCATACCTCTATATAAGCATGTGTCACTCCCGGAATGCCAGACCTTGTTTTTTTAGACCATGATGTACACCATAAAAATTACAGATATAAATGTAGACATTTTACACAGGGTGACACAATGGGTGGTCTTATCGCTAAAAGCGATCTTTTACAGACAGCCTTTGGGTGGATTCAAGGGATAAGGAGAGACAATAATGCAGGTAGTCAGTGGTGTACCATTTATATATACAACAAATACATACATACATAAAACATATACTTATCTACATATAATATATACAATAATAAACATGAAACAAGACCAAGGAAACTAAATGTAATGATGATGTTTAAGGAGAGAGGAAGTCAGAGGATCGACTCGGCGGTTGGTTCGGCTGCGCCGCTCAGTACAATATTCTAACTTAGTTATAAGCAATGTGATTGGTCAATTAAATAATCTATAATGTCTGCCTAAATACTACTTGCGACCCCTAAAATTAGGATATTAAAGGAGCAAATAAAGGCATGCTTATATATCACCATTCGATCCAGCCTGTCCCCACTCGCTGCCCTCTCTCAGTGACGCCCTAAGCCGAGGTCAGTACCTCACGGGGGGTGCCCTTAGCGTGCGGTCATTTAAATATAAGTTTTAGTATTAAAAATTCCGCTCCTGGCTGGAGACTCTTTTGAGTAAAATCATTAAGGCACCCACAGGACAGTTCGGTTAAGTAGCCAGGACCTCAGTGATCAAAACTACGAGTTGCCATTCAAAAAAAAAAAAGGCATGCTTCTGCTATATCAAGCTAGTGTTATCATTTCTCCTGACTTAACACTACAGAACCAATCCCGTTTGTGTGCGGAACTCCAAAAAGGCAGAAAAGTAATTTTTATTAAGTGTTATAATCAGTAATTATGTAAAGACTTAAGAATATAACCGCCCAGACTCTCAGAAAGACCCATATTTCATTTAAAAATACCCAGATTATAATAAAATCAAGAAATTTAACTTCAAACAGCAATTTAGTAAGCTTAACCGTAAATTAAAACTTGCTCCACAGATTGATTCAGGGATTTCACAAAGTAATTAATTACTTAATATTAGTTTAAGCCTTATTCCACAAGTAATAAAGCTTTAACTTGCTTGTATTAAGCAATTAGTTAGAACTAACGGCTAACTGCTGAACCACTCAAATCGTTAGTGAGTTCAAATTTCGGGTAATTTCTACGTTGGTTCTGTCACTTGCGTCCTTATGTTATCCTACTAAACCTCTCTATTTTGAACGGTCCCTGGACATGTCGGCCCTGCAAACATAATAAAATCCTCACACCACGAATAGACAAAAAAAAATGGACGTGCGTTCGATTGTACCTAAAATGGCGCCGGCAAACTGACATAAAACTGACAGCTTGTAAGTACAAGATATCCTATTCTTTTACTAATCAAAATGATATCCAGTAGCCATAAAAAATATCGTACAATACAAAAGAGCCGTAACCGTTGTTATAACTTCTTATAAACCCCTAAGAAATATTGTGGGAAAAAATCTTCAGCAGGAAAACGGAAAGGAAAAAAAAAAAAACTACACAATAGGCTCGTTTATTTATTGTTGTGCGGCCAAACGACAGATACAGGGGGCTTTCGAGATATACAGGGTGGAGAAACAATTGTTAAGAAAATTAGCTTTATGTTTAAGAAAGGTTTTTATTTATCTTAATAAACTTTATATTTAATATAGATTACAATATACACGCTAAAACTAAAATATATAATACCTACTATTTACAAGACCACAAACTAAAAAAAAAAAAAATTTTTTATTTTTTTAAGAAACTTTGTTTTTCTCGAAAGAAACTTTATATTATTTTTAATTTTAAGCAATACCGATATCTCTTGCATGAAATGATGGTCAAAAGTATAACAAAACATCACGCCTGTAATTTCTAAAGGGATAGGCAGATCTATAGTACCTATACCTACAACCACATTTTGACAGTCATATTTGAGTCCCATGTAATAGAGAGCCTATTGCCATCAACCGGGCACAAATCCAGACTCCGGGCTGCTACTGAGAAATACCGGATGAAAAACCTAATAACACTTTGCCTGACCTGAAAGAAAGAAAGAAAAATGCGTTTATTGGCATTGCGGCAACAAAAATACACCTTAAAACTAAAAAATACGGAACAATGATTATAATGCCAATGGGGCCTCAGCTCAGCATAATGTCAGATGACAACACAACGTGTACCACCTTTTTTTTTTTTTTTTTTTGGGTGGGAAATCATCAAATGACGTCTCCCGCTCTGGGCGGAGCGGAAGGGCGTGTCAGACTCTTACTGACTAAAACCCACCCGTGTTCCTTCAGTTGCCTGTGCGCCAGGGCCACGGTAACTCTTTCGAACAATCCGCAGCCCCGGCAGGCATCGGTCCTATCGGACCCCGTCAAATTTGCTGACATCTCTTTGAGGCGCGCGTGGAACACGACGCGCCGTCGACCCGGGCCTGGTCTTTACCGGACGGCGAGCTGCCCATTGCTCGCCGTCCGCAAGCCCGCGCCTACGGTGGCCGGGAGTCGGCAATCGACTCCCGACGCCCAGGGTGTCTCCTCCTCCTGCGGCGGCTAGGGGCGCGAGGGCGCAGTGATTGCCTCTCCCTCTCGCGCTCCGCCTCCTCCTTCGCGAGCATTACTGCTTCGCAGAAGGAGGTGACGGCTTCCCATTCCCTCTCGCTCCGTACCATGGCCTGAACCAGGGCCGGACGCGAGAGGTCGCCGCCGCCGATCGCCGCCTCGCAGGAGACCGTGCGGTATCCCCGTACCATCCGGATGGCCATGACCCTTTGGGACGCTTTCAACCGGCGGGCTGGCCGGAGCCTTAGCGAACGCGCCCACACCGGTGCCCCGTAAAGGGCCATGGACCTCACGACCCCCGCGTAGAGCCTCCGGCAGGAGGCGTTTGGCCCCCCCAGATTGGGCAAGAGCCGCTTCAAAGCAGCCCCGGCCCGCTGCAGTCTGGGAGCCAAACGTCGGAAGTGCTCGACGAAGTTCCACCGGCTGTCGAGGACGAGTCCCAGGTACTTCATCGTCGACTCGACGCCGATGTGAACCCCTCCTACCGTTATTTGGGAACCCGACAGTGGCGCGTTCCGAGGACAATGAAAACACATGGCCTCGGACTTGTGCAAGGCCACCTCGAGTCCCAACTGCCGGATCCTCTCAACGACTGTCGCAACCCCGCGTGTCATTAGTTCGGCCGCCGCCTGGTGCGACCTCCCCTGCGCCAGGACCAGCGTGTCGTCAGCGTAGCACACTACGCTGACGCCGCTAGGGAGGTCGGCGCGCAGCACCCAGTCGTAACCGATGTCACACAGATGCGGCCCCAGGACCGATCCCTGTGGGACACCGCACGACATCTCTCGCCGGTTCCATTCTCCTTGGTGACCGGGGTAGATCACCGCCCTATCCGTCAAATAGGCCTCGACTACACGACAGAGGTAGGTCGGCATCCGGTGATACCGGAGTGCCTCCCTGATGCAACTCCAGGGCAGGGTATTGAAGGCGTTGGCGTTACCACCTAACGCTGATTTTCCGCTGCAACCCACGAGTGCCATACGCTAGAATAATAAAAAGAATAGGGAAGTGTGTGGCCGTTCTAATAAATTAAAAGTGTTGTGACATGGGTGTGTGTGTGTGTTGTGTTGTGATTTATGAAAAACTAAAATTAATACCCAATACCTGGGAATCGGACCAGGAAAGGCTCAGCTGTACAGCTTGCGACCACAAGACCAATGAGGCACTAAAAAGTATCACCCTGTGTACGACAGGACCAAAAACAAGGATCCAATCCTATTAAAAGTTGCTCCTCAATCATATGAAAAGTTATTGCTTTTCGTTCAATGTAGCGTTCGAAACAGCCTGTATATAATACACACGCTACGGAAGAGACCCTACATTTAAAAGGCTTCAGTTACAGGCTTCTAGCATAATAAACAGGATGTATTGTGGTCATCCGGAGGTATGTAGGTCGGATAAAACGGACGGAGATTTTTTCTATATGTCAGAAGTAGGTTGTGAAGGGATTTATTTTATTTTATTAAATAGGAACAACAAACAGCTATATTATGCAATATTACAAACAAAAAATAAAAACTTTTTTACAAAAAAAACAGTTGACTTCCAAAACAAAACACTACAAAGTAAAAAATAACTTTAATTTCAGAAGTGTTGACTTCCACTGACTTTCCTTACCGGACGGCGAGCTGCCCATTGCTCGCCGTCCGCAAGCCCGCGCCTACGGTGGCCGGGAGTCGGCAATCGACTCCCGACGCCCAGGGTGTCTCCTCCTGCGGCGACTGGGGGCATGAGGGCACAATAATTGTCTCTCCCTCACGCGCTCCGCCTCCTCCTTCGCGAGCATTACTGCTTCGCAGAAGGAGGTGACGGCTTCCCATTCCCTCTCGCTCCATACCATGGCCTGAACCAGGGCCAGACGCGAGATCGCCGCCGCTGATCGCCGCCACGAGGACACGGCGGTGCTCCACCCAAGCCGGGCAGACCTTCATCGTATGGTCCAGCGTGTCCTCCGATAACAATGCATGCCTAAAGGTACAAGTTCGTAGCCGACTGCAGGCAGCAGCAGCAGGCGACGTGTCGCCGCGACACTACTAGTCAAAGTCAAAGTCAAATCATTTAATTCAAATAGACACATAAAAGGCACTTTTGAACGTCAAAATTTACAAGAAAATTAAATTGATTCTAGTTGCCCCTTCCAAAAGGTGGTTTCGTATGGAGAAGAATGGGCAAGAAATTCTACCGTCACTCTTTTAAAATGTTTTACAATATTATATAGGTATACATTAATTGTATAATTATATGTGAAGACGATGCACCTAGAATAAAATTACTATACCACAAAAGGTAAAAAGATTATTTCTAGATAGATAGATAGATAGTCGAGATATGTCGGAATGCTTTCAAATAGCCTCGGTGCCCTCTAGGCTAGGTAATCAACCCAATTACCACCTTGATGACTGACTAATATTTTAACAACGATATAAGCTATCTCCAATAGTTCGATCAACATCAAAAGTCGATTAACACTTCAGTTTAATCAAACATAATTTTCGTGTAAAATGATTTCAAAAATATTATATTGCATGTTAAATTCAGATTAAAAAAAAAACTCTTAGCAAGTACATGAAATGCTGAAAAGTTATCATCATTCTCCAGGCCCTGCAGTCTCGACATTAGATAGCGACAAAAATCTGTCGCTAAGTCGTATCGATGTCAAATTGTTTTAATAGATTTTCAACTTTATTTCCACAGCATAAGGTTCAACTCAAACTCAAACTCAAAGCATTTATTTCAAATAAACCAATTACAGGCACTTTTGAATTGTCAAGGAGTCGGTCAGTCAGAAAGATGAAGCTAGTTGCCCATTCCAAAGCGTGGTAGGTACCTATGGAGAAGAACGGGCAAGAAACTCCATGGACACTCTTTTAAATCAAAATATGGTTACAAATTATTGGTTACATCATTCATGTTGAAATTATGCATGTGAGAACGATGCAGAACGTTAAAAGCGTCCCTAACAAAGAGACGAAAACAATTCCAATATTAAATTAAAATAAGCCGTGGCAGCCAAGAGATGACCAGTCCCCACTGACGGTTGAAAATCTATTAAAGAAATTTGACATTGATACGACTTAGCGACATATTTTTGTCGCTATTCATGTCGATACTGCAGGCCCTGCCCTTATCCTAATTTATTTGTGGTTGTCGCAACGTGTCTTTTTTTCCATACTTCTCTATCAGTCTTCATCTCAGAAGTCCCCCCCTTTCTATCCATATCATCTTTCACACAGTCAATCCATCGTTTCTTTGGTCTTCCCCTAATTTTATAGCCATCCATATTCGTACTTAAAAACTTTTCACAAGACATTTGGGTCATTCCTCCGTATCACACGCCATACCATGTCAACGGATTTCCTCACAAATTTGCAGACACCAGTGCCATTTTAAGACTTAAAAATGTCACCAGTTAATGATAAATGATAAATGATTTTATTTCTGTAAGTAGGTGTGTACAAATACTTTTACACGTCAATCATATTTTAAAACTAGATGAAGTCGGCGTTTCCTATCTGACTACTCTGAGAAGAAAGGCCGAAACAAACTCAAAGGTCACAGTCTCTTTTAAAGTCCAGACATAATCTTGGTCAGATCATGCGAAGACCATGTAGATTTGTGTCTGAAATGGTATTTTGAGGAAAAAAACACACAAAATGAGTGGACCTGTCCAGTCAAGGCACGCATTTGTCAATAACCGTGCAGCTCAATTCAAAACTTAAGGAGCTCAACGATTCGACGAACAATACCAAAGAAAGGACATTTGGCTAGGCCGCATAAAGCACTCAAACTGCCAGATGTTAAAAATGTAACTTAAAAATGCTGAAAAGTGGTGTGTCTAATTATTTTGGCTCTATTTATACTCCTTTTGAAATAAGATTAAAAATTTAAGTAAACCCTTTTTACAGTCCGTACATCCAATTTTGACTTCTATTCCGTAGGCATAAAGATGGCATTGAAAGCAAAAACGTGGTTACAATACCAACTGTTTATTGCAGCTGCTATTTGTCATGCCACCAACGCAATAGAAGTCAAAATCGGTTGAACGGACTGTAAAAAAGGTTTATTTAAATTTCTAATCTTATTTCAAATGGCGTATAGATCACATTGTAAAGTGTTAAACAGTGTTAATCTACTTTTGTTTTTGACCATAAGGACCGATACGATAATATAAAAAAAAAATTACGTTCACGCTTTTGAGATTTAACAAACGTCCTTTTTATTCACCCCCGTTGGGTTTGAATTGTAAACGACAATTTATAATGTTCATACCAGCTAAAAATTTAATTAAAAATGTTTTTAGTGAATTGGGAGTCTTAAAAACTCATTAAGAGGTCTGAGGGTTAATTATTTAGTAATATTAGGTTTGCGATGATTTTAGGTATTGTGCGCGGGTTCATTATTAATTACGTGACGCGTTTGAAGAGAGCAAATGACAGCGTGATTTAAATCGTGCAATATATAATATAAAAATATATACATATAACTTAAAACCAAATATACAAATACTTGAATAAATATAAATACCAGAAAAGCAAATTATACTATTTTAATTTAATATATATATATTACTAGCGATCCGCCCCGGCTTCGCCCGGGTAGCAAAGCATAATATAATATAGCCTATGTCACCCGGAGATAGTGTAGCTTCCCAACAGTGAAATAATTTTTCAAATCGGTTCAGTAGTTTCGGAGCCTATTCAATACAAACAAACAATCATATCTTCTCTTTTTATAATATTATAACCCGACCCGCCCCGGCTTCGCCCGGGTACCAAAACATAATATAATATAGCGTGTGTGACTGTCAAATAATTTGCAATAAAATAATACTGCGACTATAAATTGAGATGTAAGCTATCCTATCTTTCAAGTTGGATCAAATTTCACACGGTGTGCAAATCAAATTTAAAATCGGTTCCGTAGTTTAGGAGTCCATCGCGGATAAACAATGTGACACGTATTTTTTATATATATACAGATTTTATTTTTTCTTATCAAAAAGCGCCTTCATCCTCTCTCCTATTAAAAATTAACTTTGCTGTGTCCGACAGGGTCCATAATTGATTCGATGTTTTATTTAACATACCAACTATTTTTAGGTACACATTATGGAATGCAATAAAGTATTGAGTATTGAGTATTCGTAAGTGAGTAAGGACTGACCTGGAATACTGGTGTGGCTGTTTCGCTAGCTGGCTCCATCTGGCTTCATTGGTCGGTATTTCCGTCAGTAAGAGATCACTGCACTGTCACTCACGATTAATGTTCACTCCATGGTCAAAAAAACAAGGTCTGGCATTCCGAGAGTGACACATGCTTGCGTCACTATCCAGTTGCCACTTTATTGCAACAAAACAAGAAGAATGGAAACATTTTCAGTCACCATTCTGTTAAAAAATATATATAAAACATTTAAATTGTCGTTTCGTTTTTCTAATCAAACAAAACGATTCGATTTAAACATATACCAACGTAATTGTTAGTTAAAACCTCATTGTTTTATCGGATTCGCACAGGTAATAAAGGCGGTTGGGGAGTTATTATTACACACTACTGGTAACACAGCGGTGATGACGTAGGCTTGTGTCACCCACGTGGCCACTGTGTCTCGGAATGCTATACCTGGCGAAGTATATTATTATACCATGGTTCACTCAACGTTAGTAGGTTGAGTCAGTGGGTCTTCTTAGGGGCGGAGTTGTAGGAGTTGGAGTACACGCTTAGGGGCAATATGAGCGGCAAAGAAAAAAAAAAATGTAATAAAAAATGGAGCGAAGACAGAAAAATTTTCGTTTTTGTTTTTCAATATTTCCCCGATTATTTTTTACACCGTCTCATGGTTTTTGACTAGAGCAACAATTTCTTTCTAGAAAAGATTTTCATCCGAGCTACCATTTTGGCCAGCGTATCATAAAAAAAAAAAAAAATTTAAAGCTCCGAACTCGGAAACGGTGCGTCGTCGGGCCATGCTTCTCAGAACTCGAATGGTTTCTATGGACAACGTCAACCTGATACTGCAATAAAATTGGTACACAAATTGGAAAAAGAAATACAACGAAAAATTGGCTGATACAAAAATATTCGAAGGTCTATTTCTCCGAAACGGTGCTTATTAGAACCACCCTTCTCAGAGCCTAATTAGTTTATATGGTCAAGATTAACCCGCTGGCAAATTTTCTGTCTTCGATCCATAGCGTCCCTAAGGCTACACTCCAACCGTAGGTTGTAATATTGGTTTTATATTATAGCAGTTAGAAAAGTTTCCAGAAATTGTGTGCGCACACGTAAATACGAATGTGCGATTTCAGCGGTGTCTTGATGCGCAGTAACTTTCGTAGAAGTATGTCGTCTCTCAATCATTATGGAAGGAGAAGGGGCGGATATAGGAAACGACCGAAATGCTCTCATAATGACAGTCTTAAACATTTTATAGATTAATGAATTTAAATACGAGGCTTTTTGGACTATAAAAGTGAAATTATTTTATTTTACTTGTTTTTGGCCGCAACTGAGGGTGCTTTATTATTAGGGGTAGTTTGTTTTACGATCTGAAACGATGATCATCAAAACCTGGTGTGTTATCCTGTAAAGTACACATGGTACTTTACTCAAGTCACCGCACACAATTTGAAAGCGAACTCATTTGTTTCAAAGTAAATGATCGCGGAATAACAACGAGACGCAGTTCGAATTTTGAAGTTATGTTTAGAGACTAAGTTTGGCTGTCAACTGTCATGTTAGTGCCGTTGTGATGGTTAACCAAAATAACACTTAATATCTGTTCGAAAAGTATCTCATGATGTGTAAACATACCCCATTCTGGATAAATTGTTATTTGTTACGAAAATAAATTAGTAACACATTCACATCTGTACTTAGAAGTTTTCTTCTTCATGTTTTTTTTTCCATTTTTATTGTTGGAATAACATTATTAAGTTGTAGGTAATTTAAAAAATGAGAATATAAAATTAACCTTAATCGTCAAATGAAAACATCTGGATGAAAGGTGATTTAAAATTAGAATTTCGTGTTAAAGTACTTATTCAAATAATCAAATCAAAGCACTCAATTTGTAAGTGGCACTACAAATTCACAATGGAAAACATCGTGAGGAAACCGGCATGTCCTAGAACCAAAAATTCGAAGACATGTGACATCTACCAACCCGCTCTGGGCCCGCGTGGTGGATTACAGCCCACTCCCTCCCACAGAGAGGAGGCCTGTGTCCCAGCAGTGGGAACATTATAGGCTGATTATGACTACAATTGTTTACATTTTCATCACATACTTTTGAAACTGACCATACCAGTCATAGATTGACATAAAATATTGACAACAAACTGACATGCTTTGAGAAACCGGGGAGAAGATAATATGCTACCCCATTTTCCAATGAATGTGTAATAACACACTGATGCACCTTCGAGATATTAGTGCATATTTGATTGCAGAGTAAAGTTATGGGGATAAGATGACGAAGACCACTCCTTTCATCCTCTTAAGATGTTTCCTGAGCCAAAATTTTACATACATACACATATAAACTCACGCCTTCTTCTCATGGGGGTAGGCAGAAATCACAAAACGCCACTTGCTACGATCCTTATCCTCCTTTTGCATCGTTTACGTTCATACCCTAGATAAAAGCGTAGCCAATTTCTTTGCTGGACTACAAATGAATAGATTGTGTATCGTATTGTCAGAACTCGACATTTGTCCATTGTCAGTGCAAGGTCTTAAGCATTCTGAAAGTTGGCAAATATTTCACTGTTTTGCTTAATTTGTCAATTTTGCTGAATTAAATAATGAAATACTGCTCTGTGGTATACAATATCTTGATTATGATTTGTAATAATTAATATCGTAACACTTATTAATTTAAACTAATCGCAAACAAAACTCAAACTCAAAGCATTTATTTCAAATAAACCAATTACAGGCACTTTTGAATTATCAAGGGGTCGGTCAGTCAGAAATACGAAGCTAGTTGCCCATTCCAAAGCGTAGTAGGTACCTATGTAGAAGAACGTGGCAAGAACCTCCATGGACACTCTTTTAAATCAAAATATGGTTACAAAATATTGGTTACATCATTCATGTTGAAATTATGCATGTGAGAACGATGCAGAACGTTAAAAGCGTCCGTAATAAAGAGACAAAAACAATTCCAATATTAAATTAAAATAAGCCGTGGCAGCCAAGAGATGACCAGTCCCTACTGACGGCGCCCGTTCACGAACATAACGTATGGATCAAAAAAATACAAAGGCGGACTTAATACCTTAGGCATTCTCTATCAGCCAATGAAGGGTGGTGAAGACATCAGATGGCAGGTACTTTGGTTGAGAGGAACAATGATAAAAAAACTATCAAAAATATATCATAATGAATTATAAATAAAATAGGTACACAAGTACATAAATAGGTTATAAACTTATAATATACATGCATACATATTTACTATAACATATACATGACGGAGAAGGTACGTCTCTCTCGTTATCATCAGCCATATTTTAACTACCGTGGAATGAGAAAGGTATGAGAACTGTTGGTTATTGCGCAATTGAAAAACCGTTTGCAGGTTTCAAATTAAATCATGATTTACGAATAAATTAATCACACTAGCGAATCACACACTGTAGGTACACGACACAACTATACAGAATGCGCGGCAGTTCCCAAACGTGTTCACTGCTTGACAGCCAACGACAAACTCCGCTTTAACTCTGGTCGAGCGTTATGTTGTTGACTCTATCGAGCGCCACCTGGTGGCGCTGGCGTCCCGATGCGTCAAAGTCAAACAATTGATTTAACGTATTTCCGACACACATATATTATACAAATTCGAGGGTGAGAGGTATTGAGATGACTCTACACTATTTGTTTTGAAAATAACTCTGCAAAATTTCCGCTTAAATGCATACATTTTTGTTTTTTTTTCTGGTTTGTAAATCATCAAATGACCTCTCCCGCTTTGGGCGGAGCGGAAGGGCGTGTCAGACTCTTACTGACTAAAACCCACTCGTGTTCCTTCAGTTGCCTGTGCGCCAGGGCCACGGTAACTCTTTCGAACAATCCGCGACCCCGGCAGGCATCGGCCCTATCGGACCCCGTCAATGGTGCTGACATCTCTTTGAGGCGCGCGTGGAACACGACGCGCCGTCGACCCGGGCCTGGTTCTTATCGGACGGCGAGCTGGCTTAAATGCATACCTACTACTTAATATTTAGTTTTTTTACAACTCTTTGAGTATTGTTGATTTTATTCCCTCGAATCTTCGTCATCCTCACAATGACTGCCTTGAGTGCCCGTTGTTTGATGCATAGTTAAAAATGACCATTAGTCAATTTAACAATAAGTCACTTGACAATAGTCAATAGCTGTCAAAGTTTAACTTCTCTGTCAGCGCATAGTTTACTTTTATAGCCAGTTGTACTTTTTTTTAACTGTAGTTAGCTTAACCATTTGTCAAACAACATACTTCTGTAATTTTTAACAAATTGTTAGTTTAACTAACGCATTTTAACTATTAGTATGTTTGACTACTGATCAAACAACGGGCCCTTAGTCAGTAATGCCAAAAATTAGGTAACATATAAAATACGTAATTGAAATTAAAAAAGAAAACACATTAGTCCTAACGACTTTCAAACCCAGAACAACAAAAAAATCCAAAAAGCAACTCCTTAAATCTCTAAGCCACCACAACCTAGCACTACAACAATAAATATTAATCATACAACAATAAAAGGCCCTTTATAATTGGAGCTCTTCAATTACCAAGTGCTAATTGGGGCTCTTCGCCAGAAGGGCTCTTCAAGAGGGTGAACAAAGACACGACCATACTCTTTACCCTTGAACCGAGGGTTCAATTTCCCCTTTACACACTTATAAACCAAACTTATTTCGACTATAAGGCTGCATGTCCAACTGAGCGAAGCGATTAGTTTCTTGCCCGTTCTTCTCCATAGCTACTCGTACCTACTACACTTTGGAATGGGCAACTAGCTTCATCATTCTGACTGACCGACCCTTGACAATTCAAAAGTGCCTGTAATTGGTTTATTTCAAATTTTGCTTTGAGTTTGAGTTTGATTTTTTGTCTATGCATCATCTGCCTCCTCCCAACTATGTAGTGGTCAGCTTTCAGTCCAACCGGAAGCAGCTGAATACCAGTATTTTACATGGAGCAACTGTCTTTCTGACCTCCACAACGTAATGAGTCCTACTGTTTATCTTTAGCTCCGCAACTCTCCGCCCAAATGGGTCTACTTAATCAACTTCCTCTAACGTTTCTAATTACTCAACAAATTACTAATTCAGTTTAGGAACTTTACCTGAAAGATGCTAGCCCAGTAATTAAGAGGAGGCAAAGAAAGATTAATAGGTTTTTCTTTTGATATAGTTTTCTTAACGTGAGGCGGGATAATCAATCTTGGTCTTAAGATGTGTAGTTTTTCTTGGAGTGAATGGCATCTGATCTATACTACTTTATTAATGAGAAATATCTATGTTTATGTAGACTTCTTAATTGGTAATTAGAAATTCTTAGCAGTCTAGGTTTGACAATAGACAAAGAAAAAACAGGCCAAGTGCGAGTCGGACTCGCGCACGAAGGTTTCCGTACCATTATCTATAAAAACGGCAAAAAAATTATGTCTGTTGTATGAGAGCCCCCTTAAATATTTATTTTAGTGGCAACAGAAACACCTCATCTGTAAAAATTTCAACAGTCTAACTATCACAGTTCATGAGATACAGCCTGGTGACAGACGGACAGACAGCAGAGTCTTAGTAATAGGGTCCCGTTTTACCCTTGGGTACCCCTGGGTACGCAACCCTAAAAAAGAAAGAAAAAAATACGTTTATTCGCGATGAACATAACGCAGAGAAAAATACACAACTATAAAGACTTAAAAAGGCTAAAAGAGTTCCCTATCAGGCGTGGTTACAGGCGGAGGCAACGGGTGCAGTTGCCCCCACCCCTAGGCTTCGACCAAACTGAGTCTAAAACTCTAAATTAGACATGAACATCAGCCGCTGCTGCGGCTGCAGAAAACCTCAAGCGGCGTAAGTATAACAACCTTATCGATAATTATATTTTCGAGCCGTTTGGGGTTGTAACCCTCCGGCCGTGGGGTCCGGGTGCCCATGCTTTTTTCAAGTAAATCTTCAAATGCCTGTTTGACACTTCCCGTGACCCAAGGGCTAGCTTTTACCTTGGCCAGAGGCTAAGCATTGTCATACAACGTGGCAATGCCGCCAGTCTCTTGGGTACATTACCAGTCGACAGCGATGCGGAGGAATTTTTTCGACGCCATTTTTTAGTTTGTTAATAGTTTTAGCTAGGTTATTATTATTTCGATTGTAAATTCTATTGTAATTTTATTAAATACTATAAGTAGATATGTTATATAACCTGTATTTCTACTTTGTAAATGATAAATGATAAATGATTTTATTTCTGTAAGTAGGTTTGTACAAACACTTTTACACGTCAATCATGTTTTTTAAACTAAATGAGGTCGGCGTTTCCTATCTGACTACTCTGAGAAGAAAGGCCGAAAAAAACTCAGAGGTCACAAACTCTTTTAAAGTCCAGACATAATCTTGGTCAGGTCATGCGAAGACCATGCAGATTGGTATCTGAAATGTCTTTTGAGGAAAGAACCACACAGATTGAGTGGACCTGTCCAGTCAGTGCACGCATTTGTCAGTAATCGTGCAGCTCGACTCAGGAAGTCAGGACTTAAGGAGCTCCATATGTCTGTATACAGTATACTAAGATATAAAAGTAGATAAGTCAGGGTCATCCTCAAAAAGGGGGGCACATTGTTGAGTGTAAGGAAAATAGGTGCCAAAAGTTTTTTTGTAAAAGGCTCACGGCTTGATAAATCCCCGCTCCTGCTCATAGAGAAACATTTGCCCCCCCTTGAGCAAAACCTAGATCCTCGCCTGGTCCCTATAGGCACTTGGGACTCATAACTTAACTGGCTATAACCTATTCCTCATCATAATTATCCTCAGCCCGACTTCCTCCTTCTGCTGGGCGGAGGCCTCTCTTTGCTTGTGCCAATCCCCACGCTCCTGCGCCAGCCCCATCCAGGTTTTACTCTCGATGGCAACAATGTAATCTGCCCATCTTACCACTGGACGACCAACACTTCTTTATCCAGTCCTTGGACGCCACTTGGTCACAGCCTCTGCCTCCTCCTTCGGAAAAAACCGGACTGATATTATGTGTTGTCCGCAGTGGCGTAGAGTGAGTTTTCGCCGCCCGGGTTCGACAGGAAATTCGCCGCCCCCCGATTTTTATTATTAGTTTAAAGTTTAGATATTTTATTCAACGGTCCTAATGTACATCGTACAACTTATTGAAAGTCAAGATAAACTTCCGCTACTTCGGAAGGAACATAGATCTATGGGAAGAAATGGCGAAAGAAACCCACAGGAAGTATATCTTTTAAAATGTCAGAATGTTTACAAGGCATAACTTCATTAACTTAACACTAGGTACATACAAGTTCCTTTTAAGAGGAACCGGGACCCCTTCTATGTGCTGATAGTGATCACCGGGGTGGTTTTAGTGAGGTAAAATCCCACACTCCCCGACCTCCTCCCCAGTGGTCGGGTGCCTTTTGAAGGTTTCCCCCAAAACAAAAAAAAGGTACATACAAGTTGTGTGTACCTAGTGTTAAGTTGACCGATGTTCCCGAAGACAGTAGGTATAAAACATGTATTTTTATTTGTTTCAAACAAAACAAACGCCAAACTACTAATAAATTAAACTTGAAACTTTCAAAGTCTTACTACGAATGACCGTGTCGTAGTTCAATTACATTCTGAAATAAGTCTTCGCGTAATGAAAATAAGAATTGTTTTGTTTTATTTGAATGAATTACTGAGTACTCACTGTCGCTTGTTGGTTCGTTCGCGTTCGGGAAAACTCTGAGCCGCCGCCGCGCCTGCCGGCCGGGCGTCGGACGGTTGTCTCTAGCACTTCGGCAGCACCCGACTTCATCTTGCCGACTCTCTTTCGCACCCTTGCGGTTTCGCTTGTCACGTAACATTGCAGGCGCGATTTGGAGTTAATGTTTAGGGTTCCGTACCCAAAGGGTAAAAACGGGTCCCTATTACTAAGACTTCGCTGTCTGTCCGTCCGTCTGTCCGTCCGTCTGTCTGTCACCAGGCTGTATCTCAAGAACTGCGATAGCTAGACAGTTGAAATTTTCACAAATCATGGATCTCTATTACCGCTATAACAACAAATACTAAAAACAAAATAAAATAAATATTTGAGGGGGCTCCCATACAACAAACGCGATTTTTTTGCCCGTTTTTGCTCGATATCAATAATGGCAACAGGTAAGCACTTGAAATATTCACAAAATACTCAGTTGTATTTTTACTTCAATAATAAATAATAAAAGTAAAATGAAATAAATATTTAAGGGGGGCTCCCATACAAAAAACGCCTTTTGTTTTGCCAATTTTTGCTCGATATAAATAAATGGTAACAGGTAGGCACCTCATTTGTGTACCTACTGTTGTTTACCTAGTCACTGGTACGGAACCCTTCATGCGCGAGTCCAACTCGCACTTGACCGGTTTAAAAAAAATTACCAATTGAAAAAATCGTGGCGCTTGCCTCCGCCCCCTTTCGTATGCCGCCCGGGGCCATGGCCCCCCCTGCCCACCCCCACGCTACGCCACTGGTTGTCCTTGGAATTTCTCTTTAGGTCAAAACTATTTCAATGTCAGTGTAATCCTTTAACAACATAATATACCACCAACATGATAATGTAATTAATAATAAAATTGTTTATTTATAAGAGGGATACATCCTAATCCTAATCCTAATCCTAACTTCCTAACTAATATAAATGCGAAAGTAAGTTTGTTACCTTTTCACGCCTAAACCACTGAACCGATCATCCTGAAATTTTGCATATACGTTGTCAGGTGTACAGAAACGGACATAGGGTACCTTTCTTCCCGAAAGAAAGTACTGTTCCCGAGGAAAACAACAATAACGTTCTTATGATAATACATGGCGCCACGTGCCTTTCGAATCATGATTGAATTATATTATTATAGAAACTTTAGTAGTATGTTAAGAAATTATTTTTTATTTAAGTACCTACCTAATACATCTTGTGAGTCTAGAGTGTCGATAGACCGGTCTTTCATCCTCGTAACTATAATTCCCCGAACAAACCGAATTGATTGTCAAATTCTAAATTAACGCGAGCGAAGCCGCGGGCAAAAGCTAGCTCATAATAAATACCTTAACAATAAAATAGAGCACCGTTGCTAATTTGCTTCAACTAGGTTGGACCTGTGCTTCAGACTAGAAAATGCATAAATACTTAATGTAATAAATTAACAATGAATCTAGAGTTACAACTCAAATAAAACTTTGTAAATAAAAGTAAAATAGCACGTTAGCGATTCTATTTTCAGACAACAACTAGATCTTCTGTCTGCGCATAATTGATGGTTAGTAAATACTTAAGCATAATGTTTTTACAGCTATAGTAATTTAATTTATAGATACTTAGTTTTTTATTCAATCTATTGTACAGAAATGGGCCTAAGAATGTAAAACCTTTTTTACAAAAATATAAACCGACTTCCAAAAAAAACACACAAAACGCAAACCGACGGAAGTCGGTGTCTTTGATTGTGTATTTTCGTTTTTGGCCACTGACTTCCGATATTTAAGTTATTTTTCACGTTTTTTTGTGTTTTTTTTGGAAGTCGGTTGTTATTTTTTGTAATAAGTTTTCACTTTTTAGTTGTAATAACTACCCCACACATATTCTTATACCACTACTTGATATGTAAATAACCGTAACAGGAAATTATTAAAACATCATCAATATACATATATAAACTAAGTGGAAAAAATACGTATTATTAAGGATAACTCAAAAACTACTGGTCAGAACTTGATCAAATTTAAATGGGACCACATATAAAGCACCAGCTTTCAAATAAAAGAAGAATTATCCAAATCGGTACACCCAGAAAAAAGTTCTGAGCTACACACATAAAAAAAAATGAGTCGAATTGAGAACCTCCTCCTTTTTTTGAAGTCGGTTAATAAAATTGAGCCGTCGCGGAACGCCTGGTAGATGTGAAACATCGAAACTATTTTGTATAGAAAATATAGCGCGGCGACGCGTCGCCACGGCATGCGTCGCCACGCCAACAATCGGTTTTACCCGCGGCTATAGATGTTTCACATCAAAAATCTTTCTACAAAGACATGTTTTGAGGTTGCAGTAGATATGCATACTATATCATTCCGTCTCTTTTTAGTATTGTCAGCATTGTAGGTATGGTTATGGTTTACTGTTTTAATACTAAGTGCATTATGAAGAGTGCAAAAGCTGGTGAACCGTAATATTTTTTATTATGGCAACTCGTAGTTGTGACCTCTGAGGTCCTGGCTACTTAACCGAACTGTCCTGTGGGTGCCTTAAGATTTGACTCAAAAAGCCTCCAGCCAGGAGCGAAATTAAATACTTAAATTATATCTAAATGATCGCACGCTAAGGGCACCCCCTGTGGGGTACGGACCTCGGCTTAGGGCGTCACTGAGAGAGGGCAGGAGAGGCAGGAGAGGGCAGCAAGGTGGGACAGGCTGGATCGAAAAGTTTAGAGTATTATTATTAACAGGGAAATTTAAGGCTATGGGCTCAGCTACGACGCAGGCTGGGGCCTCATCGGACAAGTAAGGTAAACTGTCAGTACGTTGCAGGATTTATACAGCAGATCTGTGGGAAAGTAGAAAGGATGGAAGTTTGCTACCTTTACAATAGCTCCCTGAGCTCTTTCAAGAGGAAGCAAATTAGTAGTAATAGTATTTATGATGTCAACAGACTAGCTCAATCAAGACCTAACGACCCCTAACCGCCCCTAACTTTGAAAGCCATGACGAATCGTCAAGTTACAACACGTGCTTACATAATAAATTACTTACTTCAACTCGCATTTAAAGCTCATTTATACAGGGAAAGTTTCTTGACTGATGAGAGGCAAGATTGTCCATGCGAGACTTGCAAGGCGATTAATATTACCTACGCCCAAGGGTTTTGCACTTGAGCAAGAAGAAAAATCTCGAATACGATTACATCATGCGTACGAGACTCGCTAAGCGATATTCTCAAACACTGATTTGACAACTCGAAACACGAGACGCCTAAGTTTGATTTAGAATTTCTTTTCAGAAAGTTGCAGCTAAAAAATGCGGGTTTCTACATTATTTTTTTTGTATAAATGCCACAGTTGTCTTTTTCTTAAAACTATGCCCACAAAACCGTTTTCGCGTTTAATAAAAAATCATAAAAATATTGACATGACATGTGCAACAACTTAGAGAAATGATTATCATTTCATTTCAAATGAATATAAAGGTATGAGGAACAGGATGTAAAGTTCACTCATCCTCTATAGAAAAGGGATGATCCTCCGACCAGACGGGTGTTGGGTCTGGTGGGCAGCCCACCAGTGATGTCGGGACGTTATATATAATGCTAGTTGCGCAATAAACTTCGCTTGCGCGATGCAGGGTTTGGCGTGAGGTCAGTGTGATGCGTAGTTCACATGTGGCGATGTAGATAGCGCCACATGAACATTGCGTTTCATCATAACTTGTTGATTGTTTGTTTACACAGATGCTCAATTTTGAAAGACATGCCAATTGTTGTCATTCGACACGCGTGACGCGAGTATTATTAGTATGTAGGTACTGTTCAAACGAGTCAACTTTTTATCTCCTTCCGATATAGCCTGTTCGAGGCGAGAATTTCTCCGTGTGTAAATGAGCCATTATTAAACTCGTAAGAACTTTGCTGAGATGTCGAACTTAAAGTTCAAAACTTTTCGAACTTGCTGAGTGACGCGTGATATGACTGATTAACACCTCATTACGGCGTGAGAGAGAAAGTCGGAATTTAAATGTCAATACGATGGGAATTTGAATTTATATTGTGCGTAATAACGACTTTTCAAGCCACAAAAAGCGCAAGTCCATACTGATGTTATAAATTCAAGAGTAACTCGTTCTGTATATTACCTTTTCACGCCTAAACCACTGAACGGATTTCGATAAAATTTGGCAAGGAGATAGATGGCATCCTGGGGAAGGACATAGGGTACTTTTTGTCCCTTTAGCACGTTCCCGTGGCATAATTTCCGACATCCACGCGGGTGAAGACGTGGGCAGAAGCCAGTAGATAATAAAGTACCGTACTTGGCACGTTTGACAATCATCTTAGGTCGTTGGTTATTTCTTTATGCAATCATTAGTTATTACTTTTAGTGCTTAGTTCGTCTTGTAGTCACAGTCGTTTCTGCTGAACCTGTAGTTTGATTCATTGTCCCAGTATAGAATAAGATAAAAGGATAGGATAGGATAATTTTGTTATGATGGTTGCTATGCATTGCGAGCAACATAGTAATTATGCTGTAGTTTATAGTAACTTGGTGTGAATGTCCTTAGATTTTTCATTTTTTCTCTCTGTATTTTATAAGTGGAGACCTGTAATTGGCTTTTAGAGTAATGTACTGTCCTTGTTCGTTTGTTTTAGCTGTAAGTCTCCCATGTTATTTGAATAAATAAATAAACAAATAAATAAATACTTATTGTCTCCAGTATTACCTACAGCTAGTAGATAAAAGTACATAGGTAGACAAAAAAAAATTAATACCGGAATGAAAAGTTTCAAGCTTCAGCTAAGGTCTCCAGAGGGTCGCTAAACGCTGGTTTTCAGCTTAGCTCCTGTTTGCTAAAAATAGAGATATTTTAGCAAATCAGTAGTGTAAAGTTTGACTGGGTTTTCCATTGTCAGTAACAGGCCCGGAGTCTTATTTTTTCCCGGTTAGTGGCAACAGACTCGCCGCCTAACAGAATTATGTAGGTAACTACGACATAACTGGCGATAACGGTGTATTTTCCACCTCTGGCTACCCCTACGAGGAATACAGGCGTGATGTCTTTGTACTGTGTACAATCAGGGAGTTTAATTCTTAAACAAACTGACACCCTATGTCAATGTTTCGTGTATACCCATTTCATACTGTCAATGAATGAGTGATTTGAATAAACGAACAATTATTTAAGTTGGTAGTCCATTTCGTTATCAAATAATTTCCCTTACTTTACTTTTCTAACCTTGATGTCATACGCTTTTAACTATACACTTTTCTTATCGATTTTTTGTCCATTGTTACAGACAAGAAAAACAACCTATAAAAATGACAGTAGACCAAGAGTTGTTACTACCCAACCAAAAGATGGCGCTGCTACAACCATCATGAAACTCCGCTAGATGTCGCTACGAACATTGTTATGTGAAGTGTTAGAGTGAGATATAAATATTATTTTGTGATAAGTGCGACTGAGATGCGAGACGGATCTAAACCTAAGCCTAGTGGCTCAGCGACTGGCCAGGGTTTTGATGATGAAGGTGAGTTTATTTTTATTTTTTATTTCCCGGTTCTTATAAAGACTATAAACTAACGGATCGTTGAATGTTACTTATTCTAAATTGATTTCTTAAGTGGATTTGAATACTTTAGATTTTCGATTAGTTAATAGTAAAACCGTTCGTGTTTTTTATTATTTTTAATACTTACCAAATTCGACTGAAATGGCTTTTAATGTAGTTTTTCCTGTAAACGCTCCTACATCAAAGAAAGTTGCGACACAGGCAAAAAACAGTATTTGGTTTATAAATGTATCGATGATTTGAAAAAAAAGATAAAAAAATGACATAATACAAATTATTATTTTATTTTATCTTTTATACATATAATCCTAACTAATATTATAAATGCGAAAGTAAGTTTGTTTGTTTGTTTGTTACCTTTTCACGCCTAAACCACTGAACCGATCATCCTGAAATTTTGCATATGTTGTCAGGTGTACTGAAACAGACATAGGGTACCTTTCATCCCGCAAAACAGTACTGTTCCCGAGGAAAACAGCAATAACGTTCTTATGATAATAGGTGGCGCCACGAGTCTTTCGAATCATGATTGAATTATAACCCGAATTTATAGTCAAAGTCTAAATTAACGCGAGCGAAGCCGCGAGCAAAAGCTAGTAATCTATATTTTGTGAATGTGAAAACGTTATTGGCCTAACTTGTAGAGTGTAGATTTGTAGACCATTTTATATTTTATTAAGTACCTGTTACTTGTTGACAGGCCTACACTGTCCTCTCTACCTTTTAACACTGTAATTTGAAAACATTGTTAAAGCCAATTATTTTTAAAAGAGTAACCGTGGAATTTCTTGCCGGCTTTTCTCCATAGAAAACGACCAATTGGAACCGTGCACCTAGCTTCTGACGTTTCATAAGTGCCCATGTAGGTTTATATGTGAAATAAAATACTTTGGTTTTAAAAAAGCATGATATTCAAATATTCTCATCTATCTCATATAAAACTATATAGTTCCATCAAGCGCTGTACTCCATTATTTTATAAACAAGCAATATTCTGTATTCACAAAATGATGCTTAAAATGGTTGAGTAGTATTTTTATTAGAATAGTTATTTATTTTTAAAGCCACTTTAATTACGTGATCTTGTGAATGAAGCATTTTAGGC
This sequence comes from Dryobotodes eremita, assembly GCA_917490735.1. Taxonomy (NCBI): domain Eukaryota; kingdom Metazoa; phylum Arthropoda; class Insecta; order Lepidoptera; family Noctuidae; genus Dryobotodes; species Dryobotodes eremita. The sequence goes on along the minus strand of OU823269.1, from coordinate 9,477,855 downwards.
AAACATGTCAAACTATTACCAGAAAGCAGCATTTTAGGGACCATAAATAAATTCTGTCTTTGAAATTGTAAGTAGAAACAAACTTCAAGCGTTGGACATTTTGCATTACCAACGGATGTACGGAAATAATGGTCTTGAAAAGGAGAAGAACACTGGTCTGTAGTGTGTCCCTCTCGCACAATGTGGCACTGTTCATTGATCTCCTAAATTAGTAGTAGGTAGGTATGTATAACCTAATCACAGTCATTTGTTTAAAAATTCGGAAATTGAATAATGTGGTGCTTAAAATGTTTCATCAGTATTTATATTAAAGTATTTATTTTAAAAGCAACCTGTAACTTAATCCCGTGAATGGAGCATTTTAGAGGCACGTGTCAAACGGTTGCTATATATATATTAATTTGATTTTCATTCAGCGGGATAATTGCGTAACACACTAACAGTAGGAATAGCTTTCATTTTGACAGTTCAACAACATTCATTGTGTTATGTACGTTGTTAAGCAGACAAATTTTTCAAACATATGAAGCAATTGATTAGCAATAGACTTCAAAATGATTCAGATTGTGATAGATAGTGTTACGCAATTAGGGTGCTTGTCAAGTAAGATATCTATATTGACGTAAACAACAGACTAATATGCTGTTGTGAGTTAATTGATTGATCTATTTATGACTATGCTTGCTCGAACATGTTGATGATCAGCAGCCTGATTGCGTAATAAACTCACAACCATTTTTGTTATGACAATTCAACAATATTCTTTCTACATCAAACTCGAAACTCAAGCATTTATTTCATTGAAACTATATCCAGGGAGAGCAGTGGTTGCCCTGTGGTAACGGCTGCGATTTACGAGTTGTAGGTCGTGGTTTCGAACCCAGACAGGCGCTTTACTTTGTGTAATTTATTTCATCACCACTGCTCTCAAAACGGTGAAGGAAAACATCGTGAGGAAACCGGCATGTCCTAGAACCAAAAATTCAAAGACATGTGACATCTATCAACCCGCACTTTGCCCGCGTGGTGGATTACGGTCCCACTCCTTCTCACAGAGAGGAGGCCTGTGTCCCAGCAGTGGGAACGTTATAGGCTGATTATGTTATATACAGGCTATTTTGAATTGTCAAGGAGTCAGTCAGTCAGAAATATGAAGCTAGTTGCCCGTTCCAAAGCGTATAAGCGTAGTAGGTAGGTACCTAGGGAGAAGAACGGGCAAGAAACTCCATGGATACTCCTTTAATCTAAATTAATATTATAAAGAGAAAAGATTTAATTTTTGTGTGTTTGTTTTATACGCTTTCACGCTTAAACGGCAGCATGATTCTTTTTTTCGTCTTTTTATTTAATTTTAGGACTTTTATATAAAATATGTGACAGTCCCATCGTACCTTATTACAGCTACAATACAAAAAAGTCTCATTAACCTCTTAGACCAACATCAACACATTAGTTATACTTAAAACGAAGACTTACCTGGTCCGACCAGAGCGGGAGAGGTCATTTGATGACTTCCCACCCAAAAAAAAAAAGGTATACTTAAAACGAAGACTTACAAATCTAAACAGAGTTTTAGCAGCATCAGACAGTGGCATAGACAAAATCTCGTGAAACAATCCTATGTTATTTTTATTTAATTGTAGATCTATTATCAATTTTTCTCTCTCAGTCTGAAAGCGGACACGTTCCGTCAACAAATGCCCAACGTCTTCTACCTTACCACATGTCTCAGGCCGCATGGATATGGATCAAATTGGCACATGGGTAGAATAGAATAGAATAGAATACTCTGCTCTCTCTCTGGTCTGCTCTGGGTAGACCATGACCTGGATTAGGACCTAGAATACTTTTTATCCCGATATTCCCACGGGATCGAGACTTATCCGGTGAAATCGCGGGCGCATCTAGTGAAAAATATTATTACAAAATATTGGTTTCATCATCCATCAAATCAAATAATAAAACATTGTTTTTTGTTTGTTTTGTTATCTGTTTGTTGTTTTTGTTTCGTCAAATTATATTAATATTTATGTTGCATTTATTGTGAGAGAGGTACGTGAGAACAATGTAGAAAGACGTGCACGTTAGAATCTTCCAGAGCACAAAGTACACAAAAAAAAAAAAGGAAATTTCTCGCCGACTGGTCGACACTTCACGTGACCAGACTGCTGGGTTGTACTTTGGCCAAAGAATTAGCATTGCCATGCAAAGTGGCAATGCTACCAGTCTTCTGGGCACGTTTTCGGATGACAGCGGTGCGATCGAGTACTTCGACGCCTAAGTGTGCTATTGTATTTAATTGTATAGTTAGTCATTTAATTTAGTACCTAGTATAAATAGTTAGTTGTGTTCAATATTGTAAAAGTTTTAGAATAAAAGTTTTAGAATAAAAGTATAATGAATAATAATAATGAACAAAACGCAATAAAAAATAAATACGTAATTAAAATAAGCCATGGCAACTAAGAAATGACAGATCCCAACTGACGGTGCCCTTTCATGAACATGCCGCGCAGCGCTGCGTTATTTACACTGTCGCACAGACAAAGTTTTGAAACTTTTATATGAAACAATCGATTCAGAATTCCCCTTAAAATGAAAGGTATTGTGATTGAGTCGCGCCATTGAGGTACTTACCGAGGTCCTTCACCAGATCAGTCAGATAAGGACCTGTATACCCCTTTCAAAAAGGGGCATTTTATAAAGTTCGTCTTACCAAAGAATCTTAATAAGGCTACAGGCAGACAGTGATGCTCCCTCTCTAAGGCACCTGGCTCCTCTCCTACAGATAAAGAATGAGAAATTCGAAACGTAAATTCTTACAATTTTAATTTTAATATTGTTCGAATTTACGTTACATTTAAGGCTCCCGTAAACAGGCGCATCACGACTCTAGTAGATTGAAAATTCATGGAAATTGTCCTACAAGCGTCGCGTCGCGATAGTCTGCGGGAGCCTTTACTCCGCGCATTCGTGCTAGGCCCACAGTGCTCGTGCCTACTCTGTATGCAAAGACCCTGTGGCCTTCGATGAAAAATTTCTCAATTATTAGTGGGTACTTATCATATCTGAACCTTGAGACTCGAGAAACGATTCCTAAGTTTCCGGTCCGCCGGTTTCTTGAATATTTACTAGGAGACTGTGTCGTATTGAGAGACCACTTTTTTTCCGGCAATCTCGTAGGGACCGGCCGAAGATGTATTTTTATTTTTGGAAGCAAAATAATAGAATTTTCGGTATAACCTGCAGTTTTGACCAAACATCCGATAGTAAACATACATTACATACTGTAGTGTATAAAAAAGATTAAAAATTAAAAGCATAATTAAAAAAAGTCTAATCATAATATACAAAGTATATCATAGTTAGACTTTTTAATCTTTACTAAATAGCTTGGTCAATAAGTCTAAGTCGCTTCGTAAGTCTTTCTTATATACACATAATTTTACAAACAATGTTTGTAAAACTAATGAAGATGTTTGACAAACATAATATAAATAATTATGTTAAGATTAGTTTTTAAGCTATTGCATAGCTTTTATCGCGGGCTTTGAGCGCGGCGACCGAATCAAGAAATTCCGTAACGAAAATAAAACCTAACACCCCCCACTCCGCCTACCATGTAGCTCGGCCGAGCGTTCGCTTAACGTGTATGTATATGGTACGACTGTACGAAGCTCGCACGGATCGAGACGAGCTGCTCCGAAATCGGACGAATACGTAAGCAGCTGTTTGTCAGAAAGTATATAGGTGTATAGGTATCTATCATATCTTTATAATGCCACACTCACCGCATAAAAAATTTAAAATATATATTTTAAACGATATTAACTTCTCATTTATTCAATAAAAGAAAAAAAATTGTTTTCTTATCGGTCACCACGCTCAAAAAGTGTAACTTGAATTAATATCAAAGAAAAAATAAACTGCATAAATAAAAAATTAATAAATAATTATAATTGCATAAGTTGATAAAAAATGCTATGCAATAGCTTTACCGCGGCAGTCCCCGAGTGCCACACGTGTTTTTTCTGCCTGTAAATGTAAAATATACTATAGGGTGGCAGGGACATCGACAAGCAAACTGAAACCATGAATTCAGCACATGATTGTAGACCCCATAGCGTAGAAACTTTTCGTCGGTTATCAAAAAAGAAAATCTGCTGTTTCATAGAAAAGTGCAATACCTACGCGGTCAAAATCTATGGCAGAGCAATTTTTTTTCTTAATAAAATAAATAAATAAAAATAAAATAAAATAAAATTCATTTAATTCAGACAATTTTTGTCCATATTTTTGTTAGTACCTTTTACATTCTCTTAAAACTATGTTAGTAATGACTGAAAGTAAATAAATAATTGAAAATAAATTATAATTAAATTAAATTAAATAATTGAAAATAAATTAAATTAAATTAAATAATTGAAAATAAATTAAAATACGGTAAAATTAAATAATTGAAAATAAATGAAAATACGTTAAAATTAAATAATTGAAAATAAATTAAAATACGGTAAAATTAAATCATTGAAAATAAATTAAAAACGGTAAAATTAAATAATTGAAAGAAATTAAAAATATAAAAAATCATTAGGCAACATGCAGCCTGATGAGATTAATAACCTACAGATAATTTCAACACAGGTGGGTTCAGAATCATGTACTGAATCCATGGTTACAAGTTGCGCGTCGATGTCCCTGGCACCCTGTATATAAATTGTCAATCGTTTAGACCGTTTAAACTTGAAAAATGGTAAAATTAGCTTAATACTTACTTTTCTCAACAACAAATCATTCAAAAGGAATCTGTTTTCGACTTCCAAAAACAAAAACTGCCTTTGATCGTTAAGGCCAAAATAGGAAAACGAAATTTTAGTCAGACCCTCGAAGCCGGGTTGTTTTGACCCCGAAATACTTTCAAACATCGATCCGGACTCAAAGAAAAGGTTCGAGCCAGAGTCTCGTTACTTAGAAACTTTATACCTTGAAATTGTATTCTGTAAACGGATAGCTTAAAAGAGTCTTTAGATCTTAAGTTTGATAAAAGGTTAAGTAGAAAAATGTTGTGTAACAGGTACTTGCCTATTGGCATACAATTTTAAGCCACAATATTGTTTGGCACAACGTTTTCGCATAATTTTTATTAGCATAATGATACTGTAGCATAATAATACTTTGGCATAATGCAATGCTTACGTTAGGTTAGGTTAATTTATGCCAATAAACATTATGGCAAAATCATTTATGCGTAGTGATCGTTATGCAGAATTTCGTTATGCAATGTGATATTATGTCTTAAAATTTTATGCAAATGGATAGGGAACCTTGTGTAACACCTCTATTTAGGGTGAATTAAGTTTCAAATACAAAAACTTTTTTAAGAGAACTTAAAGGATATATTTCAAGGACAACTTTTACAAGGACTTTAAAGCTTGTCTCGTTAGTCTTGCGATACCGCTAAACATGAGGTCGGGTTCGATTTCCAGGTCGGGTAAAGTGTTATTGGGTTTTTCCATTAAGAATTTCTCAGTAGCAGCCCGGTTTTTACCTGGTTGATGGCAATAGGCCCGCCCCCTATTACATGGGACTTAAACATAACTGGCGAAATGTGGGTGTACTATAGGTACACCTCTGCCTAACTCTTCGAGGATTAGAGGCGTGATGTTATGTTAAAGCTGTCGAGAAGCCTGTTACACACACACACACACACACATCTATGCATAACAGTTGAACTGTTTTTTTTTTAATTTGCTCTAAATTGTAACTAAACATTCTTAGAAACTGGAGACCCTTCGATTTCTGAAAACCTATTAAATTTAATTAGTTGCTGAATCTGCAGGATAATTTCTAACACACTGACAGTAGGAATGGCTTTCATTTTGACAGTTCAACAACATTCATTGCGTTACTTACGTTGTTGAGCAGACAAATTTTTCAAACATATGAAGCAATGGCTTAGCAATATCCTTCAAAATGATTCAGATTCTGATTAATAGTGTGTTACGCCATTAGGGTGCTGATATAAAGTTATTACTTTCAGTTATACGGCTATGTAATAAAATCTGCTGTTATATGAACCAATTACAACAACTCACAGGAGATTGGATAGCAAATATTTGCCAATCAAATCCTCAGATTCAGAACTGGACACATATTTTAACCAATCAACATCTAAAACCACTTTCTCTTCCAGGTTCTTCAGCACCAGAGGAGACGACTAATGACGAAGAGTTGGCATCTTTGAAAAATATTCTCCGTTTTCCTGAGGAAGTGGCTCTCAGGTTGACCGATACTGAATATCAGCTCTTCTATCAGGTAAGGCTTTATTTTATAAACTTTATGCGTGACTTACGACTTTACTTTGTGTAAATTAATTCTTCACCACTGCTCTCAAATGAAGTAAAATATCGTGAGGAAACCGGCATGTTCTATAGAACATGCCGGTTTCCTCACGATATTTTACGGGTGCGGGTGAGGGTGCGGGTGCGGGTGCGGGTGAGGGTGCGGGTGCGGGTGCGGGTGCGGGTGCGAGTGCGGGTGCGGGTGCGGGTGCGGGTGTCACATGACTTCAAATTTTTGGTTCTATAGAACCAAAAATTTGAAGTCATGTGACACCCGCACTGTGCCAGGCAGCGTACTGAAAACTTTCTCATTAATTAATATAGTAGGGTAAGACGACTTTAATAATAAGAAAAGAAAGAAAAATAGTTTATTCTGCACAAACAAAACGCACCTTACAAATAAACGGCATTAATTTAAGGCGGAACCTCCAGGGTAGCCTGCGAAATTCAAATTTTCTTACGTTTTTTGCAATTTGCAGGTCACTGTCAGGTTGTGTTTTGATTAAAATATGATTCGCGGGCGTAACAAATATGGCTTTACAGAATCATAATCATTAGAATCAACAATATAACTCCTTATGTTACAATTGACGTCGAATGTCATGATTTCATGAAATAGTCATTCAATACAGTAATATGAACTTAGAGAGATGTATTTCTGATTCTAATGATTATAATACTGTAAAGCCATATTTGTTACGGCCGCGAATCATATTTTAATCAACATACAACCTGACACTGACCTGCAAATTGCAAAAAATTTAAGTAAATTTGAATTTCGCGGGCTACCTTAGCGCATCCCCCTTAATAGACATATACAAAATAGCCAAAAGCCTCGCATTCAAGCTCTAAAAGTTTGACAATTTTGTCTATTGCTTGATGCTAAAGCCAGGGACCAAAGACAATACACATTGCTCTGTGTTGCGACACTGGCAAATGACAACAAACAAACGATCAAAACAAAAACAAAATGCCGATTGCAGAAAACGCCAATAACTTCAACATAATTTGGAAAAACTATTAGTTTATTTATTTTCCTTTATTTCTTTCTTTAATAAAACGGTTTAAAACCAATTACGAAAATTAAAGACACAGTTTGTATTACACATGCACATATAAGATAAAATATAAAATCATCAAGTTCAGGTAAAAAGTTAACCACACTTTCATAAATCCTTCTCACAGTTACTTCTGACATGTCGATAAAATCTTCGTCCATTCCTCAGCAGATCGTTTGTTGAATTAGAGTCCAAGAGATAATTAAGTGTGACCAGAGTACGTACACTGGCGTGCAAAAAAGTCGGCCCACCTCGTGCTTTCAATTTGAGAGACGATATTTCAAAAATGTTAATGAATTAATAATATAATTTTTAATTTATTAATTTATATTGTGTGAAGGTAGGTTAGGTACAGACTATTTGCACATACAATATATTTGGATAACAGCAATATTCTTGACAAGATCGACTCAATTCTTCAGATGTCCTCATCGCTCACTTTTGCTCGGATAAAGTGCGTGACTTTTTTTGCCAATGAAATTGACAAAAGAACAATTTTGTTAATTTCTGTTCGTTTAATGAAAATTTAACTTGATTTTTTTACCGAATTAAAAAAAAAGGAGGTTCTTTATTCGAACCCCCATGATTGTCAGTTCGTGATTATTTCATAAACTTATAAATCAGTTTTGATAATTCTTTAACATACGTAATCTACATACTTTCAGGAAGGTTTTAGTATACAATATATTAGGTTAGTGTCAGTAAACCTTGTTGAATTATATTGTTTCAATTCGAAGAGCACGGGGTGGGTCGATTTTATGGCACGCCAGTGTAGTACCGGGGACTTAGCACGCGCAACGGTGTGACATGGTGGCACAGCAAACAGGGTAATTATATTAGTTTATTAGCCTAGGGTAACATAGGATCAGTCACTTTGATGTATTTTAGCAACGGAGGCCAAATACCTAATATTTTCCACCCAACACCTAGAACTTAGGCCCAACGCTAGATGAATGGCGTACCATTTTTCTCCCTTGACATCTATCCACCAAAATAAATCGTCAATGCCAATTCGTCTCGCTTCAAAAAGATTCGGAGCCGGTATTACGTAACCTCACGGTCCACTTCGATTTTGAATATCACTGAAGTTTAAATAATTTGTTCGACTGCCTCGATGATATTTAAGAAAATTGGCAGACCATAAAATATTGATGGATCGTGTAAAAGATGATGTGACTAGGAAATTGAGATGACGGCTGTTGAGTATCAAGCTCCAGGTGTGCTGAAACACTGGCCATTGAATGTCAGAATTAAGCTAACATCATCACCTCCTTCTGCGAAGCAGTAATGCTCGCGAAGGAGGAGGCGGAGCGCGTGAGGGCGAAGCAATGGTTGCGCCCTCACTCCCCTAGTCACCGCAGGAGGAGATACCCTGGGCGTCGGGAGTCGATTGCCGACTCCCGGCCACCATACGCACGGGCTTGCGGATGGCGAGCAATGGGCAGCTCGCCGTCCGGTAAGGACCAGGCCAGAGTCGACGGCGCGTCGTCTTCCACGTGCGCCTCAAAGAGATGTCAGCATCATTGACGGGATCCGAAAGGGCCGATGCCTGCTGGGGTCGCGGATTGTTCGCAAGAGTTACCGTGCCCCTGGCGTACAGGCAACTGAAGGAACACGGGTGGGTTTTAGGCAGTAAGAGTCTGACACGCCTTTCCGCTCCGCCCAGAACGGGAGAAGTCATTTGATGATTTCCCCCTTAAAACACACTTTATCTTATCCCCTGGATAAACTGCTTTGAATGTAACCCGCCATTGTTTTTTCATTTAATTTAAATAAAAGTGAAATCTATATTTTATTTTCTCTCTGTATTATTTCATACAACACGTTTCCACTTTGTGTAAAGAGGGGACGTGACTTGTTTCCGGATATAAAAAGAAAGTAGGGCATGAAAATATTTTACAAGTTACCTATATTTAATTTTTAGAATGACGACGAATAAATACTCAGACTTACTTATATCAATATAAAATATATATTATATTTTCGAGCCGTTTGGGGCTGAAACCCTCGGGCCGTGGGGTCCGAGTGCCCATGTTTTGTTCAAGGAAACCTCCAAACGCCTGCTTGACAATCCCCGTGACCCAAGGGCTGGCTTTTACCTTGGCCAGAGGCTAAGTATTGTCATACAACGTGGCAATGCCGCCAGTCTCTTGGGTACATTACCAGTCGACAGCGATGCCGAGGAATTTTTCGACGCCATTTTTTAGTTTGTTAATTGTTTTAGTTAGGTTAGGTTACAAAACTTTAATTTTAAGTACTATTATAATTTTATCCGTATACAATTAGGTATGTATTCCCTAGAAGTGATGGTTAATGTTTCATGTGGCGAGCCTATTATTGCCATCATCATCAGGAGCCTTGTTCCACCCACCGCTGATTATATAGGCCTCCCTTTTGCGCCATGCTTCCCTGGTCTGTGCGAATCTCATCCAAGTCTTCCCCACGATCTTCTGCAGGTCGTCCACCTGGCTATTGGTTTGCCAACGCTCCCTCTACCCTTTCTCGCGACTATTCCGTAAGAAGATTACCATCAACTGGGCACCAACAGACTTCGAGCTGCCTGAGAAGTTCTTATCAAAAATATAGGTCGGGTTGGGGTTTCTTGCCACTAAATGTTTGTCAGCACAGTCAGTGGTTTTGCGGATGGTTTTGATCTTGACTTGAAAGGAAAGTAGACCATCTATATGCTAAGGGTCATTACAGAACGGGCATATTTTCTACAAGAATAAGCTCGATATTACACGGTTGTATGAACTGGCTTTTAGTTACAAACCAATACAGATCCATCACCTGCCTAGCCTCTTCCCTACTATGTTGGGGTCTGCTTCCAGTCTTACCAGATGCAGCTGAATACCAGTATTTTACATGGAGCAACTGCCTATCTGACCTCTACAACCCAGTTACTGGGTAAACCAATACAGATTAAAACGGAATTTTCAGCAAGACGTCATCAGTCAAACATCGAAGTGATCCCTTAATTTAGATAAAGGGTATATTCTGTATTAACCTCAGATCATCATCACCATCGGGCTTACAAGTGTTTGTATATGCGCGGTCTTCCTCCAGACCACCTTTTATCTTGCGCTACGTCTGTTACCAGTTCCCGTAAGGATCTAAAGTCTGCGTCAGCAAATGGTGTTAGCGTTGCTGAGATCTGGGCCAGACAAAATAAAAATTCTTTTCGTACACTATTTTTTTATTAATAGTTATTTTCTTGTTGTATATCCCATATGTTGCACCTGCCATGTTTTGTCTCTGCATCACCTTTTTTTCTTGCTTGGGAAATCATCAAACGACATCTCCCACTCTGGGCGGGGCAGAAAGGCGTGTCAGACTCTTACTGACTAAAACCCACCCGTGTTCCTTCAGTTGCCTGTGCGCCAGGGCCACGGTAACTCTTTCGAACAATCCGCGACCCCAGCAGGCATCGGCCCTATAGGACCCCGTCAATTATGCTGACATCTCTTTGAGGCGCGCGTGCAACACGACGCGCCGTCGACCCGGGCCTGGTCCTTACCGGACGGCGAGCTGCCCATTGCTCGCCGTCCGCAAGCCCGCGCCTACGGTGGTGGTTAGTTATTTACCCTAAGGTTTTCTGGTAGAAAATGCCTCAGCCAGGAAGTCCAGCTTTGTGCAGTATTTTTTACTTGTGCATAAAGTTTTAATAAATAAATATTTGCCACGAACACGGACAGGAAAAGCAGTCGCTGTTCCTCAAATTCCTCGCTTGGAGACGATTTTCATTATCATCAACATTATCAGCCTACAGCAGTCCACTGTTGGACATAGGCCTCTCCAATTAATCGCCATTTAGCTCGATTCTCGGCAACTCTCATCCAGCTGCTACCAGCCACCCTACGAAGATCGTCGCTCCACCTAGCCTGAGGGCGTCCTACCTTTCGTTTGCCGATTCGCGGTCTCCCCTCAAGAACACGTCTACCTCCAACGGTCATCGGTTCTACGGCTAATATGGCCGGCCCATTGCCACTTCAGCTTGCTTATTCTGTGAACTATGTCGGCAACTTTTGTACTCACATGATTTTAAAAGTGAAAATTTACAGTCTACCATGCGCTGCGGTACTTATTTTTTTTTAAATATAGCAACGTTATGCTGAGATAGGAGCCTTTTTGGCCTCGCACAGGTTTTTTACTTGTTTATTGTTGTTTTAATTTAAAAAAAAATATTATTGTTAGTTTTAAATGCTCCTTTTTTTTTACTCTTTGTATTTCCTGTGCTTGTCCCAAATAAAACATTTTTCTTTCTTTCTTTACCATAATTTAGGCAATGCTACTGCTTCAAGCGCGGGCACAGCAAATTGGCATTCACAATTGACTAAATACGCTTTAGTCGCTTGAGAGCGCCAAAATTGCGCTTTCTTCAATTTTCTCTTACATTGGAGGGAAAATCTCGTTTCTATATTCTAGTTTTTTCATCATCTACCCAGACTTTTTCCAGCTATGTTTGGGGTTGGTTTCCAGTTTAAACAGATACAGCTGAATACCAGAATTTTACATGGAGCGACTGCCTATCTGACCTCCACAACCCAGTTACTGGGTAACACGATACCCCTTGGTAAGACTCGTTGCCAGACTTTCGGGCTTCTGAGAGTCCATGCGGGTGGCATGGACTGTCCAAGATCTACGAATGGCAGTCGGGACCGATGGTTTTCCAAGGCACAGCGAATTGGCATCTCTAATTGACTCAATAATCCTTCCCTGGCTGGAAGCGCTAAAACTGCTCTTTCCTCTATTTTATTTTATTTTTATTTCAGCAATAAAATGCGAATTTGATTTCGTTATTCTTGTCTCTTCTGATGCATTAAATTATATTACAGTGCTGTTGTTAGAAGCATTAGTCTTTGTGCTGAGAAAATATGCAGGTTGTCGGAGATTTATATTTATTTTACTATCTTTTGGCTTCGCCCGCACGGAAATTATCTCACGGCAACGTTCTACCGGGATTAAAAGTGTCCTATGTCCTAACTCAAGTCAGTCTCCCAAATTTCATTTCGTTTCTACGTAATTGAGTAACAAACATCCAGCAAACAAACTTTCATATTTATAATTTTAGTGGAATACGCTTTTCGTTCACGTTGAAATGTTGTTTGGTTCAAATCTTGGAAACTACAAATTGACTACTTTTTTTTTACAAGTCAAGTATTGCAGTGTAATATAAAAATTAAACCTCTTTTATCTTGAAATGGTTTATTTTCTAGTTTAACACCCATTATCGCTAACTGTTTGATAGAGGTAGCTTAAAACTTACTAAATAATAAATAGTATACAGTACAACTAATTACTTAATGTCGCTCGGAAATCATCGCATTTCCGAATACAAACGAATGCTAATTTCCATCTCCAACAATTACATAATTTTCATAATAATATAATAATATTTTCATAATTAAGATAATTCCAATTTGAATTTAGAACTAAGTACTTTATTGTTGTTTTGTTTTGACGTAACAACAATAAAGTACTTAGTTCCGAATTCAAAAAACTTTACACGATAAATCTAATAATTAATGGACATGGAAATTAGCATTCATTTGTATTCGTAAATGCGATGATTCCCGAGGAATATTAAGAAAATAATTGTACTGTGCGTACTTTTTAGCAGAATAATAAAAACTTTTAACAGCGAGGGTAGCAAGGCAGTAATTAGCAAAATTTTAATTTTTTTTAAACCCTTCTTTCCCGCCATCTATACTTAATTATAGCAAAACATAATCATTAAAACAACCCTCTATTTTCCAGTAGATATAACATTTCAAAACAATCACGAAGTTTTAATAACAATAGCTCGACAACGTATAAATTTAGACTGGGTCGATATTTAAGGGACCTTGCACACAGTGCGGTCACGACTACGACCAGAAACTGAAAAACAGGTTACACTATAAAATGTTGAGACAACAATACGACAATAGCTGAAAACATTAGAAATACTAATGCATAAAATTATTTTGGGACTATCAAATAAATCCTAGTATCGATATTAGAATTTCTTTTTTTCAAAGAAACTAAATAGCAGTGATGGGCCGACTATAGCTTTTGCCAATCTCTAACTAGCTATAGTGATTAAACTATTGGATATATTTGTTTGAATTTTTCTATGCAGACTGGCAACTGTATTAGATATACGCAGTTTAATTTATTGTCATATTGTCGTCTCCACCTTGTGGAGAACGACTGTGCATCGCGCACTTGGTCGGCCTAGCACGAACGCACAGATTAAACGTAACGTAAGTCGAACGATTTAAAAATAGAAAAGATAGAAAGAAAAATATTTTATTTGGGACACGCAAAGGAAATACAAATATTAAAAATAAAAAGGAGCAATTAAAACTAAAAAAATAAAACGAAAACACTAAAACTATTATTTTATAACTAAAGTACTTGTTTCGCATATAATATTGACTTAGTATTAAGAATTTATTCATGTCTATGGGTGATACAAAAATTTGTTTTTCGCAAAAAATTACCACCAAAATTATATTACCTAGTTGGAAAACTAGAATCAGCATCGCCATACAACGTGGCAATGCTGTCAGCCTTTTGGGCACTTTTCCTGTCGACAGCGATGCGGACGAATTTTTTGATGGCCTATGATTCTTTTCCTTCTTGTTTTGTTTTATTTACATGTACATACTGTTAATATTATTTGGAGACTGTTAGCCTATACATAGTATTCAAAGAATAAATAATAATTAGAAGGAATAGACCAAAAAAATAATATATTACCTAGTTGTAAAACTACTCTAAGCAAACTCTGTGTACTTTATTATGAAAGTCCGCATCTTAGTCTGAGCTTCAGCGACCAAGGTTACGACCACGACCGTGACGGCCAGTCGTGGTCGCATAGTGAGTGAGGTCCCTTAGATTAGTTGGCTTACTAAGTCGGTCACAATGTGTTTAAATCTATTCTGGTCGCATATTGCCGCGGTACTGGCAAAATGGTCTAGTTTTTGTTTGAGGAGAATTTATTACTGTTTTTGTGAACAATGTAGGTATTCGGATATGTAATAACAATGTATTCTATAACAACATGGTTATTGTTTCAGCAAAATAAACTTTTATTAATTTTATTCATACATTATCGTCAGTTTTACAATCAAATTACGGAAAATACATGGAAATAGTGTACTGCCCTTGCCGTGTGTACATAATTGAAAAGGTTTTAATTATTCTTTCTCTTTTTTGTTACGTCTGCGAGCTAGAGAAAACAACTATTTAATTTATTTCAGTTCCAAACAGAATCAGCAGGAAAGTAGTTTTTTTTTTTTTGTTATTAAGTTTGCTTACAATATGCAATGTTAGCTATCCTTGTTCAGAAAATAAATATACTTAATGTAAAAAGTGTAAATAATAATAGTAATAATAAATAAAAATAAATAAATGAAATATAAACTAGTGGATTCTGAGGTACCGTATTACAAGTATGTGCCCGACCCAGTTCTCGAAAATGACCATATCACGTTGTACTGGGATCGATCTATCATTACTGACGGGACTATTGTCGCCAATAAGCCTGATATAGTGGTGATAGATCGTTTAGCGCGCCGCACAGTGATTGTCGATGTTACCATTCCGCATGACGAGAACCTCGTGAAAGCTGAGAAAGAGAAACAAATCAAATATCTCGACTTAGCACACGAGGTTGTTGACATGTGGAATGTTAGCTTGGCTATCATTGTGCCGATTGTCGTATCAGCCAATGGCCTGATGGCCGAAAGCCTCGACCAGCATCTCTCGAGGCTCTCGTTAGACGGTTGGATCAAGAGCCTGATCCAGAAGGCAGTACTCCTCGATACGGCTCGCATTGTGAGGAGGTTCCTATCTCTGGAGTCCTAACCACCGGTAGCTTGGACCCTGCTCCCGATACCGGCGGACCACTATTTTTTATATAAATAAATAAATGACATAATAATAAAACATTTATTTCAGGCAAAATGGCCCATAGACACATACCTTACAAACTATCATATATAAAGTATAAACAAAACTTGTGTTAAAAATAGCCTATAACTATGTTAGTAGCACTACACTAGCTTGTCCTTGAGCTGCCTTGTGGTACTTGTCCAGGGAAGCGACGGAACACCACGTCCTGCGGCCAAAAGTAAAAAAAAAAAATGGACGACGGATTTCCAGGAAATTGTGGAATATTATTTAATTATGCTTGCACCATTTATTTTTATTTTCTCTAATAACAATTAATAAAATGAAGTTATCCTAAGCTACATAACATTTACAATTGAGACACTTTATGAGGCTACACCCTAATTATGTAACACATTATCAATCACAATCTGAATCATTTTGAAGCCTATTGCTAATCCATTGCTTCCTATGTTAGAAAAATTTGTCTGCCCAACAACGTAAATAACGCAATGAATGTTGTTAAACCAACAACATTTTCCAAATTATACCGACAAACAGCGTCAAGATTTTCGACTATAGATGATAAATGATTTTATTTCTGTAAGTAGGTATGAACAAACACTTTTACACGTCAATTATATTTTTTAAACTAGATGAGGTCGGCGTTTCCTATCTGACTACTCTGAGAAGAAAGGCCGAAACAAACTCAGAGGTCACAGTCTCTTTAAAAGTCCAGACATAATCTTGGTCAGGTCATGCGAAGACCATGCAGATTGGTATCTGAAATGGTCTTTTGAGGAAAGAACCACACAGACTGAGTGGACCTGTCTAGTCACTGCACGCATTTGTCAGTAACCGTACAGCTCAACTCAGAACTTAAAGAGCTCAACGATTCGACGAACAATACCAAAGAAAGCACATTTGGGTAGGCCGCATAAACTACTTAAACTGCCAGACCAAGAATAAAACTGAAACAATGACCCACATAGTCATGAGGACTATTCACAATAATGAAAATAATATAATACTTTTTATAGTAATATATATAAATAGTTATCTATGGCTAGAAAGGGGGGACTACCGAGATGACGACTAAAAGAGAAGTAGGGAAGAAAAATTAGTTGTGCCGACCATAAATAAATTAGGGTATCGGTAAGAGAATCAGGGATTGAAAACCGGTTCCAATTTGGGTTACGATTCTTCTTTTCGGTAGGGTTCCGATTTAGTTCTGGTTCCAAATAAAGGCTCCAATATACCGGTTCCGTACCATCCGATTTAAAGGTTCTCTAAGAAGGAACTACCACATGGTCTACCATAGCAAAAGTGCCCCTCTCCTCTCTCACAAAAACTCCCACCTCTTCACCCGTCGGCGGCCACCAGTACCTCGCCGCTATCGTACAAAGCTTACTCCTGCGCTCAGCGGCATCGTACAGTCATACCCGCCGTCCAAGGGATATCCTAGTCGACCCCGATGACCTCATAACCCTCCTCCAGGAGAGCAGTAGGGCCACCAGTACAGTGCACAAACACAGACCGCCATTGTTCCGACCTCGCCGACGAGGGCTCACGCGCCGACCCCCCCCCCTCCTCCCCCGACCCTTGTCCGATGAGGCGCCGAGAAGGCGCTGAAATCTGACATACAGGTTTTTACCTAGTTCGGGTTTCAGAGGCTTCATAGGTTTTTGTAACTCTTACCTTATTTCAATAAAGATTATTATTATTATTATATGAAAAATTATGCATGAAATAATAATTGCGCTGCAGATGGAATATCAACAAAACCATAAGGTAACCTCGAATGATCAACAACATTTTGCAACCCTGATCTACTTGTGAAAATTTTAAAACAGTAATTTTATTCCACGTGGCAGTAGACCGTAGACCAAAGGTTAATAAATACACTGATAACGTGAGGCCGTATGTTAAATTCGATCCAGCCTGTCCCACCTTGCTGTCCTCCCCTCAGTGACGCCCTAAGCCGAGGCTCGTACCCCACAGGGGGTGCCCTTAGCGTGCGGTAACCTAGTAATATAAGAAATTCGTCCCCTCTAAGGGTCAGCTAAGAGTTGCCAATGCAAAAACCGGCCAAGTGCGAGTAGGACTCGCGCACGAAGGGTTCCGTACCATTAACTAGGTAAACAACAGTAGGTACACAAATTAGGTGCCTACCTGTTACCATTTATTGATTTTGAGCAAAAAAGGGCAAAAAATGGCGTTTTTTGTATGGGAGCCCCCCTTAAATATTTATTTTATTTTGTTTTTAATATTTGTTGTTATAGCGGCAACAGAAATACATAATTTGTGGAAATTTCATCTGTCTAGCTATCGCGGTTCTTGAGATACAGCCTGATGACAGACAGACGGACGGACAGACAGCGAAGTCTTAGTAATAGGGTCTTGTTTTTACCCTTTGGGTACGGAACCCTAAAAAAAAGGCCGTATGTCAGAACCCAACTTGTTGAACTTTTCCCACAAAAAGCAATTTACCTTTGGAATAAACGGCAAAATCCCAAAACCAATCATTGGGCATTTAAATATGGCCTTTACTAAAAGTGATTATGCTATTAGATTAATGATAAATGATTTTATTTCTGTAACCAGTTTTGTACACACACTTTTACACGTCAATCATATTTTTTAAACTAGATGGGGTCGGCGTTTCCTACCTGACTACTCTGAGAAGAAAGGCCGTAGCTAACTCAGAGGTCACAGACCCTTTTAAAGTCCAGACATAATCTTGGTCAGATCATATGAAGACCATGTAGATTAGTGTCTGAAATGTTCTTTTCGGGAAAGAACCACACAGATTGAGTAGACCTATCTAGTCAATGCACGCATTTGTCAGTAACCGTGCAGCTCAACTCAGAACTTAAAGAGCTCAACGATTCGACGAACAATACCAAAGAAAGGACATTTGGGTAGGCCGCATAAATTACTCAAACTGCCAGACCATGATTAAAACTAACTGTACCCACATAGTCCTCACATTTATATGAGATAAACCAAAAATAGAACAGTTTTAACCAGTATAACTATTTCTGTCTCCATCTAGTTTGTAAAATATCGATTGAAAAACTACTAACAATGTGGTCCCATTTCACCCTTTTACTTCTTGTGGGTGTCATGAAGAACCGCTAAAGGATTATCCTACGGGAAATGTTAAACCAATTGTTGAACTTCTCATTAGAAGTTCAATAAGTTTTTAGCTCAATGAATAAGTGTTAATTCGTTATGCACACTTTTAAAGGTTCCATACCCAAAGGGTAAAAGCGGGACCCTATTACTAAGACTTCGCTGTCTGTCCGTCCGTCTGTCTGTCACCAGGCTGTATCTCAAGAACCGCGATAGCTAGACAGTTGAAATTTATACAAATTATGTATTTCTGTTGCCGCTATAACAACTAATACCTACATCCAATATTCTCGAAATTCTTAGTAAAACTTACTCGCAAATTTCCGTATATTCCTATCTACAGAAGTACGTACTTCGCTGTTCACGTTCAAACTACCCTATCAGGCAGCATCAGTCGGCCTACTCCTTTCCCAACTATATTGGGGCCCCTTTAGTAAGACTGGTTGTTAGATTTTCGGGTTCCTGACGACCAGAAACGACTGTCAAAAATCCAAGAATGACAGTCAAGACCAACGCCTTAATGTGCATTCCGAGGCACGGAGGAGTCTCAGTTTGTAAAGATGGTCACTCATCCATGAACGGCAAGCGTAGCTTAACCTGATCGATCGACCCGTGCAGCTGTTAGTACTTAGCCACGAGCCCCTCAATCATATTTCTAGTAAATCCAATATTCCTGGTAACAATTTCCTAGCTAAATTCCGCATATTCCAAGCTAAACAAGTACTTCGATTTCCTCGTTGAAATTACCAGGCAGCATATAGCTATAAATAATAATTTATTACTCAAACTTCGAACGGTTTATTAACGTTATCCTACTGAACTTCCTGCTCTGTGGTTCTACCACCGTAATACTATTTCATTCGTTCAAAAGGTCAACAATTCTCTATCGATTCAGTGCTTAAACGATATACAAGGCTTCCGAACTTTTCACACTTATCTCGGAGAAAAAACGAAATGGAAATGTTGGGGCTCGTGGCTAAATGATAACAGTTGCACGGGTCGAGCGAAGGTTAAGCTACGCTTGCCGCGGTCGGTTCATGGATGGGTGACCGTCCATTACATATCAAACTATCTCCGTGCCTCGGAAAGCACGTTAAGCTGTTGGTCCCGGCTGTCATTCGTACATCTTTGACAGTCGTTATGGGTAGTCAGAAGCCCAAAAGTTTGACGAGTCTTACCAAGGGTATTGTGGTACCCAGTAACTGGGTTGTGGAGGTCAGATAGGCGGTCGCTCCATGTAAAATACTGGTATTCAGCTACATACGGTTAGACTGGAAGCCGATTCCAACACAGTTGGGATAAGGCTAGGCAGATTGATTGATTGATGAAATGTTGGTGACTGTATTTTTTACACCGTTGCCATTTTTGCGGAAACCCATTTTCAATTTACTTTTTTGCTATGTGTTCTTAGCTGTATTAAGTTTTTTGTTGGTTTTTAAGGTTTTAGGTGGAATACCAAGTTCTGGCGAGAACTCATGTTCGTGAACGGGCGCCGTCAGTTGAGACTGGTCATCTCTTAACTGCCACGGCTTATTTTTATTATTAATCTCATATTTTGAATTGTTTCTTAATATAAATATATATTTTCATTGTTCTCGCATATAGAAGCAACAAGATTAATGTACCCAGGATTTTGTAATATCTTGATTTAAAAGAGTGTCGTTGGAGTCTCTTGTCCGTTCTTCTCCATAGAGATCTACGTTTTGGAATGGGCAACTAGCTTCAACTTTCTGACTAACTGACCGATTCTTTGACAATTCAAAAGTGCCTGTAAATGGTTTAATTGAAATAAATGCTTTGAGTTTGAATTTGAACTAATTGTTTTTAACCATGTTTATATATTACAGAGTTGAGTTCCTTAAGTTCTGAGTTAAGCTACACGATTACAGACAAGTTCATGCACTGACTGGGCAGCTCCACTCAAATCTGTGTGGTCCTTTCCTCAAAAGTCCATTTCAAGCACTAATCTACATGGTCCTCACATGATCTGAACAAGATTATGTCTGGACTTTAAAAGAGACTGCGACCTCTGAGTTTGTTTCTGTGTTTCTTCTCAGAGTAGTTAGGTAGGAAACCCCGACCTCGTCTTATTTTTAAAACATAATTTATTTTTGACGTGTTCAAGTGTTTGTACAAACCTACTTCATCTGCACAGCCTTTTTCCAACTATATTGGGGTCAGCTTCCAGTCTAACCAGACGCAGCTGAATACAAGTATTTTACATGGAGCGACTGCCTATCTGACCTCCATAACCTAGTTACTGGGTAATACGATACCCCTTGGTAAGAGTGGTTTTTAGACTTTTGGGCTTCTGACTACCCGTAACGACTGTCAAATATCCACGAATGACAACCAGGACCAACTGGTTAACGTGCTTTCTGAGGCACGGAGGGGTCTTGGTATGTAAAGATGGTCACCTATCCACGGACCAACCGCGGCAAGCATAGTTTAACCTGATCGATCGACCCATGCGGTTGTTTATTACTTAGCTACAAGCCCAAGTACAAATCCTACTTACAAAATTAAAATAAATTATAATTTTTACTTTAGCGTGCAGTACCAATTTTTTTTTTTTCGTTTTCGTTATAAGCCTTCAAAAGGCTTTGGGGATAAGATCAGGGAGTGTGGGATTTTCACCTCACTAAAACCACCCCAGTGGTCACCATCTGCACATGGAAGGGGCTCCGTTTCTTCTCAATAGACCGATCTGAAACCCCATCTGTGCAACGCCTGTTAGGGCACATCTCTGGGGGACTAAAGGGGGTCTCCCCTAAACTTAACTGTGCAAGTGTGCAAGGCAGCACGTGACCACCGTGTGCCGTCTTCCCTGAGGTCACTCAGTGGGCGGATAGAGTCCCCAGTCTGACCACCCGCGACCCCAAATTCCCGCCTGCTTTAAATGATGCAGGCGGGGTTAGTATGACGGCCAACACTGAAATTGAGTTGAAAATAGCATACGCAAACATTACGCCACAGAGAATTATATCTTGCACGCTATTTTCAACTCTATTTTAGCTGCGGTTTAGTTCAGTATCGATTTATCAATGATAACTGCTGCTCAGTCTGCTTTGACCCTAATTCTCAGAACATCACTTCGAAATTCGAACGCTGTCGCGTTGTGAATCCGCGACCGCCGCGACCAGCGCCTGGGCTCTGTCTCGCATAAGGTCGTAGCATTATGCTGAGCGATTGCCGTTTGGCGTGGATGTGACGCATATTTTCCCCAAACTTGTATTTTTTTGTATTTGTGTGTTTTTCTATGCGTCATGTTTACCGCGAATAAATGTATTTTCTTTCTTTCTTTTTTTCTTTCTTTTTTTCTTTCTTTTTTCTTTCTTTCTTTCTTTCTATTTCGGTACCTTAAAACAATGGAATTCGCTTTCGTTGGTGTGCCGACACTAGAGTGACGTTCCAAATGAACTTTATAGAATAGCACTACAGATTTGAATATTTAACGTGCAAATAGTATTTGCCCTGAAATACAACACCACATTTCTTTTTATCTCATAAAAGTTTCCCTAAGGAAAGCTGACAAAGGCGAAGTAAGGCCATCGCGGAAAAACCTAGTTAAAAAAGAAATAAAATAACCTCGAGGAAATGTTGCCAGTCTTCAATGTTCTTAAAGGTATTTTCCCTCCATATGGAATTCGTTGAATACCTTGTACAATGAAATAGATAGCAACATTAAAATATTATGTTTCATATGCATTTATAACCTGTATTAAATAAAATAAAATCAAAATATTTTAATTCACATAAACCTACATGGGCACTTATGAAACGTCCGAAGCTAGGTGCACGGTCCCAATTGGTCGTTTCCTATGGAGAAGAGCCGGCAAGAAACTCCACGGTTACTCTTTTAAAAATAACTGGCTTTTACAGTGTTTTCAAATTACAGTGTTAATAGGTATGAGAGGGCAGTGTAGGCCTGTAGGTTTTCAAACTTTCCTTCCTTCAGGATCTCAGGAGTTTGGAAAATCGTATTTAAAGCACTCATCCAAACGATAGTCACAAGCCTGAAAGTCTGATAATCAGTACCTTGATTGTGTAAAAAACTTTTAAATCAAATCAAATCAAATCATTTTTATTTCAGGAATACACCCATATTGAAATTAAACAGAATTACAAATTAATTGTTAAAAATTAAAAATTGAAATAAATTATTAAATGAATACAAAACAATAATATAAAATAAAATAAATTAATTTAATATTACATTACATTAAATTACATTACATTACATTACAATGATAAGTATTATTTTAGCTGGAATATTAATTAACCTGAAGAATTTTGAAGGGAATTGCTAATCCATTGCTTCATATGTTTGAAAAATTCGTCTGCTCAAAAACGTAGGTAACGCAATGAATATTGTTGAATGGTCAAAATTAAAGGCATTCCAATTGTAAGTGTGATACGCAATTACTCCACAGTCATACCAAAAGGCATCTTGTTACTCAGTAAATAGGTCAGTTGTGGAGGTCAGATATGCCGTCACTTCATGTGTAATACTGATATTCAGCTGCTTCTGGTTAGACTAGAAGCTGACCCCAATATATTTGGAAAAAGGCTACGCAAATGGTGATGATAAAAATAAGATAACTTCACGCCTTTATCCTCCGAAGTGTTAAGCAGAGGTGTACTTGTAGTTCACCCATATTTCGCTAGTAATGTAAGTTCCATGTAATAGGACACGAGTCTATTATCATCAACCGGGCACAAATCTAGACTCCGGACTGCTACTGAGAAATTCCAGATGGAAAAACCCAATAACATTTTGCCCGACTCGGGAATCGAATCCATGACTCGTGCTCAGCGGTCGCGCTTGCAACCACAAGACCAAAGAGGCCGCCTGATTATGATAATATTGAAATAGAGAACAGAATAACCAGCATGCGTAACATGGCCACTAAGAAACGAAAGAAACGGAAGACAAAATTGAAAGATAGTAGAAAGATTTCTACGGCGCGATGTCAAAACTCAAGATAACAATGACTTTTTGCTAAGAAAGTGATTGGTCTTCTCTTCATAGAATAGAAATAGAAGTGGTCATACTACGTATGCCGTACTATTCAAATTACTTTTTTAAATCCCCTTGTGGGATTTATAGATGTCCGTAGGTGTGTCCGTGGCATCACAGCGGGCCCTATCAGAATACCAGCGCTGCGGTATTTTTAAGCTATTGCATAGCTTTTATCGCGGGCTTTGAGCGCGGCGACCGAATCAAGAAATTCCGTAACGAAAACAAAACCTTACACCCCCCACTCCGCCTACCATGTAGCTCGGCCGAGCGTTCGCTTAACGTTTATGTATATGGTACGACTGTACTTGAATTAATATCAAAGAAAAAAAAAATACTACATAAATAAATAATTATAATTGCATAAGTTGATAAAAAATGCTATGCAATAGCTTTACCGCGGCAGTCCCCGAGTGCCACACGTGTTTTTTTATTAATATATTATGCTGCGATAGGACCCTTTTTGACCTCGCACAGGTCTTTTATTTTTTGACTTGTTTATTGTTGTTTTTAATGTTAATTTTGTTAGTTTTAAATGCTCCTTTTTTATTTTGTATTTCCTGTGCGTGTCCCAAATAAAATATTTTTCTTTCTTTCTTTCATTCAATCAATCAATCTATATTTGTGAACACAGGTATTACAATACAGGTCATATGTATCCATTTTAGTCGTGCTCTATGCCCTACCAATGAAATTGGTGTATAAATATATTCGTTTTTTTAAATAATCAGTCTGAATCTATAGAATACAAAGTCACATTCGAATATATAATGTCAATTAAATGTATTATTAATCAATTATAATTATTTTTTTACATGTATGTCAATAGTAAATTATATTAAAGGTCTAGTAATGTCATATTTTATCATATTGTTAATAATGTCAATTAAGTGTATTAGTAATAAATAATTAATCCTACTAATATTATAAATGTGAAAGTGTGGATGTTTGGATGTTTGTTACTCAATCACGCTAAAACGGATGAACGGATTTGGATAAAATTTGGCACATGGGTAGGCTATGACCTGGATTAGGACATAGGATACTTTTTATCCCGATATTCCCACGGGATCGAGATTTCTGCGGGTGAAACCGCGGGGCGCAGCTAGTCAATTATAATTTAGTTTTAACATTCATGTCAATGGTAAATTACATTATAGCTGGTAATGTCATATTTTATCATTTAAAAATTCTTCGATAGCGTAATAGGTCTTATCTATTAGAAATAAATACAATTTAATTTCTTTTTTTCTTTCCTTCAAGGAGTTCTGAATGATTCTATTTACTGCACTCATTCAGTCAATCAATAACCCAATGTAGCGTTATTATGTGTGCGAAAGTGCTGAGACGAGAACTTTTGGGGTAATCTCATAATAAAAAGTAAAAGGGCAAATACTCCTTTAGATGTTTCTGCATTGAAACGTTTTATGGCTGAGAGAGGCAATGCCTTTATTTATAAACTTCTTATAACCATTTAAAACAGTATTTTCCTTCTCAAACTCAAAGCATTTATTTCAGTTACACCATTTACAGGCACTTTTGAATTGTCAAGCGGTCGGTCAGTCAGAAAGATGAAGCTAGTTGCCCATTCCAAAGCGTATTAGATTTCTATGGGGAAGAACGGGCAAGAAACTCCATGGTTACTCTTTTTAACCGGCTTCAAAAAGGAGGAGGTTCGCAATTCGTCTGTTTTTTTCTTTTTTTGTATGTTTGTTACGCGATATCTCCGGCAATTATTGTCGATCGATTTCGAAAATATATTTTTAATAGTTAGGGTGTGCCTCAGGAGTGCTCCCATATAAATTTTAATAAATTTGGGTTTTTAGTTTTTCGTTGTGGTGCCTACCCCACACAAATTCGTATACCACTACTTGATATGTAAATAACAGTGACAGTAAGTTATTAAAACATCATCTATATATGCTTAGTGGAAGAAATACGCATTATTAAGGATAACTCAAAAACTACTGGTCAGATCCTGATCAATCTTATACGAGAAGCACCAGCATTCAAATAAAAAAAGAATCATCAAAATCGGTTCACCTAGAAAAAAGTCCAGAGGTAACACACCTATAAAAAAGAAATACAGTTGATTTGAGAACCTCCTCCTTTTTTTGAAGACGTTTAAAAGCAAATGAGTTCGCTTTCGAATTGTGTGCGGTCACTTGAGTGAGGTTCGAAGCGAACTTTACAGGATAACAGTACAGGTTTTCTCCCAGTATTTTCATGGAAAATAGTTCTTATTTAGTTCATAAGTCAACAACCGTTTAGCTGTAAGGCTATCGATATCTTCTTGTAATTGGGTCACGGAAATCAGATAGTCTTTTGTTAAAGTTACCGTAGTTTAAAAAAACTGGTTAACTGCTCTATTCCTATTGCGCTTTACATATTATTATTTCTAGAAAAGAAAAGGAAAAAAAGAAAAATAGTTTATTCTGCACAAACTAAACGCACATTAGAAATAAATTACATTAAATACACACATAAAAAATAGCCAAAAGCCTCGTATTCAAGCAATAAGAAAGTTTGACAATTTTCTAACAGCTTTTTGCACAGAAATAAATAATGTTTATTATATCTCCACAAATTACATTTTTACACTAGTTATATTAATTTGACGGGTATTTTGACAACATTTTGTAATTTGTTGGATATCTGGGCCCTATATCACAAAACTTTAGAAGTCTACAATTCTACAAAGTTGTTATGTTGTAGAAAAAAATGCGTAACACAGAAATATCAAATATGCATGAGTAACAATATTGTAGACTTGTCACTACAATTTATTCATCATAAATCGAAATCAACCATTACCAACCAAACCATCAAATCAATTTTTTTTTCTGTTATTTGTTTTTGTTTGTTTTTTCTGCGTCATATATACCGAAAATAAACGCTTTCTTTTTCCTTCTTTCTTTCTTTTTTTCTATTTACATTATTACGGAAAATCCTTACATATTTGTAAGGATATTCCGTTACAAGAGTTTTGTCGTACCTACACGCACTTGTAAGATTTACAAATTTATAACTTGTAAATTGTAATTATTGTAAAGTTTTGTGGTATCTATAAGACCTTAGAGTCTAAACTAATCCTAGGCCTATATTTAAGAACTCCCGGCCCCACATTATATCATTTTTCTATAAGTAGATCTTTTAAGACACCTTTATATACGTCTATTTTTGGTCAATCTATTAAAACTATGAGGTGTCGGCTTTTCCTTGCCAACTGATCCCTGAAAAGAAATGCCGAAAGACATTTCCGCGCAAGTGACTTTCGCAAAAATGTACTGCTACAAGAAAGAAAGAAAGAAAGAAAGGAAAACTATTTATTGGGACTCGCACAGGATTATCACAAACTAAACAAAACACACTCATAAAAACTAAAACCAAAAGAAATAAAATGAAAATTACAACAGAAAGTCCTGTACGAGGCCAAAAGGCCTCTATCTCAGCATGATGCTGCGACATTTAAAAAATAAGTGTTGCATCGCTGGCATTCTGCTGCTCACAAGCAGTTCTACACGACCAAATCACTGGGCAAAACTGTTTTTTACTTAACTTCATATATGGTATAATAATATACTTCACCAGGTATAGCATTCCGAGACACAGTGGTCACGTGGGAGACACAAGCCTACGTCATCACCGCTGTGTTACCAGTAGTGTGTAATAATAACTCCCCAACCGCCTTTATTACCTGTACGAATCCGATAAAACAATGAGGTTTTAAGTAACGATTATGATGGTATATGTTTAAATTGAATTGTTTGGTTTGATTAGAAAAACAAAACGACAATTTAATTACTTAATATATATTTTTAACAGAATGGTGACTGAAAATGTTTCCATAATTCTTGTTTTGTTGCAATAAAGTGGCAACTGGATAGTGACGTACGCATGTGTCACTCCCGGAATGCCAGAACTTGTTTTTTAGACTATGACTTGATACAACTTAAATCGGTCTAAATGCCACCGATGGGCATTCTCTGAAGAACTAACACGGAAAGTGGAATACAATGATTTCTCGAGGCCAATTCACGTACCTACCATGGGTACCTACTTAATAAAACCGTTAAAAAGTCGCAATCTCATCTCATGTTGAGAAATTGTCAAAAAGGTTTTCTTCACAGATGTACCCCGCGTTTTAACCAAAAATATAGTTTTATTTTGACGTTCAAAAGTGCCTTTTAACGGCCTCCTTGATATTTTATATCAAGGAGGCCGTAACTTTAAATTTTATGTCAATCATTGTTCTGAAAACCGGAAGGCGCCCTGTCCATCCCCCTATTCAGTTTACATTAATACATAGATACACATACATAAACTCACGCCTTCTTACCATGGGGGTAGGCAGAAACTACAGAACGCCACCTGCTACGATCCTTACATACTGTTTTTGCCTCGTTTACGTTCATACATCTGGTCATACACGCACGCCGCTTGCAGGTACTACGCACCTGACCTTTTTGAAGAACATCACCAATAAGGTCACTATATGTCTTCCTAGGGCGTCCCCTCCCGGCGTTTCCACTCACATCTGCCTTGTTAATACCTTTATTTAGTCGCCCTTCATTCATCCTCTCAAAATAACCAAACCATCTATGCATACCTACTCTTTTCAATTTTTGTCACTACATCTTCTTTTAAACCGCACCGTTGCCTTATCACATCATTCTTCAGCCTATCATTCATAGTCACACCACACATGCTTCACAAGGAACGCATTTCCACAGCAATTATTCTACTGTCATGCTTCTTTTTACATTAATAATTTACCCCAATTACTTTAGAATCAACCGAAGATGGTGTTATTTGCAGGTGATAGATCATTGATCTTTAATATAGACCGACGCTCACAAAATCATGACGAACTCTGTAGCGGCATCTACAAACGCCACATGCGAGCTACACGTCACACTGACGTCACGCAAAATCCTGCATCGCGCAAGCAGAGTTTACCGCGCAACTAGCATATATACAACGTCCCGACATCAACAGTCAGGCAGTTGCCCACCAGACACAACACCCGTCTGGTCGGAGGATCATCCAATTTCAATAGAGTATGAGTGAGCTTTACACTCTGTTCCTCATACTTCTATAACTCTATTCTTCAGGTCCAAGATTGGTTTACAGTGAATAATTTGGTACTAAATGAAAAAAAAAACCACATGCATTAGATTGAAATGACTTAATGTTAGATATTGCGAATGTGACAGCATATTGAATGGAGAAAAACTAGAATTTATTAATCAGACAGTTTTCCTTGGAATCACGCTAGACCAGAAATTACAATGGGGACCCCATATACTCGTAACATCTCGGCCGATTATGCTGTTAGAAAGATAAGACAGTTAACAGATGTAGAAACCGCGCGTTTGGGCTGTTTTAGCTACTTCCACAGCATTATGTCTTAAGGCATTTTACTGTGGGGTCGGGCTGTTGACATTGAATCCATTTTTATTTTGCAAAAGAGAGCTGTCAGGGCCATTTACAATCAACGTCGCTGCGAATCTCTTAGGGAACTATTTAAAAAGATTAATATTATGACGGTACCTTGCTAATTCACTTATGAAAATATTATGTACTTAGTAAGAAAAAATCTACAGCGTTTAATAAAATAAGTAATAGACATAATTTTAATACAAGAAATAAAGATAAAATAGATCAACCATTTTTCAGATTACCTAAAGTACATACATCTTACTTTGTGATAACTTGCAATGAAAATGTAAAACTCATATTAAAAGTACACTTTGTAAACAAACATAATATTACAAATTAGAGGATTATATCTTAGATAAGAATGCTTGGAAGCATGCTGGTCATACTCCATAGGACAATCTAGAGTCTAGACAAAATCAAACTGGTTACTAATTTAATTGTATAATTTACAATTTTTATGACATTGATTTTACATTCTGTAACAACTTTAACTCACACTCTAAATTACTACTTGTTATAATTTTAGAAAAATCATCTACTTTTCAATATTTGTAAATAAGTGAGCAACATCTATAATCTATCACATAATTAATTTACCTGTCATTGCTTTATATTTATTTCTTTTTACCTATTGTGGTATAGTCATTTTATTCTAGGTGCATCGTCTTCACATATAATTATATAATTTATCTCTACATAATAATGTAAAACGTTTTAAAAGAGTTACAGTGGAGTTTCTTGCCCATTCTTCTCCACACGAAACTACGATTTGGAAAGGGCAACTAGAATCAATTCCATTTTGTTTGTAATTAATGAATTGAGCAGCTTTTTATTTAATATTTTTGTGTTTTAATTGTTATACTTAATTGAGTTTAATTATTAATTTGACTGTTTTATTATTTTTACCAATTAGTCTTAAGAAATTATAATTAGAATATTTGTACGCCGTTGACGGCAAGACATAGCGCTCATTTTATTAATATTGACATCTGTACTTTGTTTTACTCATGTTCTACAAATAAAAATATTTGAATTTGAATTTGTACTTTTTTGCCATTCAAAAGTGCCTTTTATGTGTCTATTTGAAATAAATGATTTAACTTTGACTTTGACTGTCCACGCATTCGGGTTCGCCGAACAAAATGAACCCGATGATCGCATTCTCGCGCGACAATCATGTTGATTAGGACGCGGCCTCAAACTAAGATTGAGATGCAAATACCCTTAAAAATGCGGTTATTTCCTCTCAGACGGTTTCAGGCTTTCAGGCTTCTTATTACCAGTAAACTACCGTAATTATGACAATCAAAACCAATGATTGACGAGCTAATTAAACCACAGAGTAATCACAGCGCACAAAGCAAGGCCGCCCATCTGATTGACCGCAGGCATCGATTGAATCTTGCGGTTGCTAAGCAACCATGGTCTTCACACTGCACCAGCAGGCGTAGCTCATGCTACGCCTGCTGGTGCAGTGCGCCAGTCAAGTCAGTGTTCACTTCTTCCAAGAAATAGAAAGCGTCATCGCTTTCTATTTCTTGGAAGACAAGACATAGCTATTTTGATGGTATAATAATATACTTCGCCAGGTATAGCATTCCGAGACACAGTGGTCACGTGGGAGACACAAGCCTACGTCATCACCGCTGTGTTACCAGTAGTGTGTAATAATAACTCCCCAATCGCCTTTATTAACTGTGCGAATCCGATATAACAATGTGGTTTTAAGTAACAATTACGTTGGTATATGTTTAAATTGAATTGTTTCATTTGATTAGAAAAACGAAACGACCATTTAAATGCTATAAATATATTTTTTAACGGAATGGTGACTGAATTTTTTTCCAAAATCAGTGTTTTGTTGCAATAAAGTGGCAACTGGATAGTGACGTAAGCATGTGTCACTCCCAGAATGCCAGACCTAGTTTTTTTAGACCATGGCTATTTCTATACAAAGTGACATTTCGTTTCTCCATTTTTGACATCGCACCGTAAAAATCCTTCTACAATCCGTCATTTTGTCTTTCGTTTCTACCGATCGCTGTCTAGGTCCTTTTTTATGTAGACTATTTCAGAAGAAAATTTTCTATCCCAAACTGTTAATATCACACTGACAACTGACAGTTGTCTAAGGTAGTTAAGACAATTTGATTTTGTAATCGCCATGCTAAAGACAGTTGAAGACTTTTAACTCGACGGCCACAAAGTATAAAAATGGACTGGAAAAAAAGAATTTTTCACTTTTTGTATGGAAAATGTGAAAAATTATTACCTACCTGTTGAGTTTTAGGGGTTAATGGATATCATTAAGGGGGTTGAAATTTTCATTATTTTCGCGATAGGACACACCATTTTCGAGATATAAGCAAAATAAAAGAAAAACGTGAATCAACTACTGAATTTCGTAAAAAGTGCACTCGACTCTTTCTACTTTGCTGCCGTCGTACTGTCTACACGGAATGTCATTTTTGTCTATTGTTCCGTAGACAAAATGGTGCTCGTGCTAAGCCTGCTGGAAAAAGTTTCGGACTTCGTATCCTAATTGATCAGCAAAAATCATGACTCTAGGGTAGCAATTGTTTGAGTTCTAGTTTTGTAGTTTTGACGTCATCGTCAGCTGCAGATTTAGATTATCTGGCTCCTCGTTAGTTGCCTACATAAATGTCTCTTGCAATAATATAAAAAAAAGAAACTATTTCTTGCAACAATATAAAAAACCGGCCAAGTGCGAGTCGAACACGCGCACGAAGGTTTCCGTACCATTATCTATAAAAATGGCAAAAAAATCATGTCTGTTGTATGGGAGCACCCTTAAATATTTATTTTATTCTGTTTATAAGCTATTACATAGCTTTTATCGCGGGCTTTGAGCGCGGCGACCGAATCAAGAAATTCCGTAACGAAAATAAAACCTAACACCCCACACTCCGCCTACCATGTAGCTCGGCCGAGCGTTCGCTTTACGTGTATGTATATGGTACGACTGTACTTGAATTAATATCAAAGAAAAAAAAACTGCATAAATAAAAATAAAAAGAATAATTATAATTGCGTAAGTTGATAAAAAATGCTATGCAATAACTTTACCGCGGCAGTCCCCGAGTGCCACACGTGTTTTTTTTAAATATTAAATACAAAAAAAATATATAATAATGTATTTCTGTTGCCGCTATAACAACAAATTTTGTTGTTATAGCGGCAACAGAAATACATCATCTGTGAAAATTTCAACTGTCTACCTATCACGGTTCATGAGATACAGCCTGGTGACAGACGGACGGACAGTGGAGTCTTAGTAATAGGGTCCCGTTTTACACTTTGGGTACGGAATCCTAAAACAGAAATCTCTGTAGGACTGTGTTTGGAAAAGCTTCGAATTTAGTGTAAATATTTGACCTGACCTATGTCTTTGTGTGCAAATGAAGTATGAATTCATTCATGTTTCTTCGGTCTTTCATTCATTCAATAATTTAATAGTCAGTGGGCCGAACACACGCTGCTTTATATTTGATAAAGGTAAATCAATTTTCTTCTGAAAAGTAAACATGGAATTCAATAATAATAATATATTTAATAATAATCATAATATATTTATTGAATAAAACATTTACAAAAAGTGTACATTTAGCCAACAGTAGTAACATTTTCCATACAGTTATAGTGCCTAAAAATAAACTAAAACTTAAATTTTATTACAGGTGCAAGTAATGATGATTCGGAATTACAATATAAGATAGAGATCCGCCCGATCTAGGTTAATTCAAACCTGTGTTTCAGGCCATCAACGTAAATAGCAAAAGGGGCCCATCGTTAATACCTAAAAAGTTGGATTTAAAACTGGGATCCAACGAAAATAAATGTAAATTTTGGTGAAATTCGCCCTCAGTGGTTTTGGTAGTGGTTTGCGTATGAGTATTTTAACATAGAAGATGAATTAATCATTACAACACGCCTGTTTTTCCACTCTGTGGAGAGGTGTACCTATAATACACCCACATTTTTTCAGTTGTTTTAAATTACCTTGTAACCCTTAACAGGCTGACAACAGCTAAAGCGCGGTCACTGTCGGACTGCATAGAAAAGAAAGAGAAGCGCGATGACACAACGCTGGTAATTTATTGCAAAATATGAAGCAATTATCGATATACAAAAAATCTATTGATTGGACTAAAAAATTAAAACACTATTGCTTTAATACGTTGCTTGTAGAATATTCTGACAAAAAATCAGAATGATTGCATGTATATTAGTATGGTTTTTAATAGTTAAAAGAAATTTTTAGAGGTATCTTCGTGATTTTTTTCTGTCGTATCGAATTAGTTGTATTATGTTTTCAAAACACTATCTAACTAGGATATATCCTGAAGAATATCATATATTTTTCTGATTTTGTTTACTGCAGTGGATCATACACTTCTAAGCATTATAAAACTTGCGTTTAGGTCCTGTAGTCCCCTTAAGATGAAAGTATGAAACCGTATTTCACATTTAACACAATGCTTATTCTGAAACAATGAACGGGACCCTGCAGACAAATATTTGAGCGGCCTCCATACGACTCTGAATGTTTGCCGAACAGATTTGCGAATGTCACAGGAATTCAATAATGTGATTCTTTTATGTCGGATGAGTCACACAGCCGTTTAGCGGCTTATGTCGTGGCAAAGAAAAATATATTCTTGTTAGAAAAGCAAAAGTGAGCGTATCATACGATGTGGAGACAACAATACGACAATAAATGTGTAGCGGCATCTATAACGCCACATGCGAGCTACGCGTCACATTGACGTCACACAAAATCCTGCATCGCGCAAGCAGAATTTACCGAGCAACTAGCATATATATATATATATATATATATATATATATACAACGCCCCGACATCAATCGTTGGGCATAATTCCAATCCAGCCTGTCCCTTGCTGCCCTCTCGCAGCGACGCCCTAAGCCGAGGCTCGTACCCGCAGGGGGTGCCCTTAGCGTGTTGTTGCCTAGTTTGTAAGTTTTCTAAGCCCTGGCTGGGGGCCGTAATTTATAGGGCATCCACAGGCATGACCGGTTAAGCATCCAACAACCTCCTAGGTTGACCTGTGAGAAGCCAATCACAAAAAAAATCGTCGGGCAGTTGCCCACCAGACCCAACACCCGTCTGGTCGGAGGATCCTCCCTTTTCTATGAAGGATGAGTGAACTTTACACCCTGTTCCTCATACCTCTGTAAATGAAAACACTGGTAATACTGATGCATAGAAATATTATGAAACTATGAAATAAATTCTAACATTGAAATAAAAACGTACTCGTAATTTGTTCAAACAAACTAAATAACAGTGCTGGGCCGACTATGGATTTTGCCAATCTTTGACTAGCTATGGTGACGAAACTATTGGATATATTTTACTAATTTTTTGTAAGCAGACTGAAAATGTCACAGCTACAATTTAAATGCTCACCAAAATAATTTTTAGACCCTAAGACTAAGTACCAAGTAAAATATGTTAACTTCAAATAAAATAAACCCACTCTATACCGAGGTGCCTAAAGAACAACGTTTTAAGTTCCAAAATAATTTTACACTTATCAGAATAATTGTACGTGTTGTATTTATATTCTTTTTGCCTACCAAAATGGATAAATGGTCACCAAATCTTGTTTAAGTTGCTCACCAAAATAAAGTTTGATTCAAAATGCAAGGGTGGGATAGGATGCAAGAGCGAGCGAAGCGAGCTCGGGACTTGGGGCACCCCGACTCGGACAGGTTAGGTTACAAGGGGATGGCGCCATCCCCTTCGTGGTTATTATTTTTTAAACCACCCAGAAGTAGGAGCCCCGTCAAGCGGGGCTCCGTCGACTACGCCTTATAAATGAAAAAGGAAAATAGGTTCATGTCCACAATACTTTATGAAACACAATTTGGTGAGCATTTATCCATTCTGGTGGACACAATTTGGTGAGTATTTGGAATTTTTTGGTAGTAAAATAGGTACTTTTCTGGTTTTCGAATATCATAAGATATACGAAGCTTAATTTATCGTCGTATTGTCATTTCCACCTTGCTTGAAACTGTTGCCTTAAAGCTCTGTCTCGCATAAGGTCGCAGCATTATGCTGAGCGATTGCCGTTTTGCGAGGATGTGACGCATATTTTCCCCCAACTTGTTCTTTTTTGTGTTTGTGTGTTTTTCTCTGCGTTATGTTTACTGCAAATAAACGTATTTTATTTCTTTCTTTTCTTCTAAAGCTGAATCACATTTGGGCGAATCGCACCGCATTGCAGAAATCCTCTTAAATCACTTTCGTACATTTTGGTATGAATCATGCACACTACAGGCGCGCACCGTGCTTTTTTTTTTGTTTTGATATGCGATGCGCTGCGACCCGATGTGGCTAGCTGAATAGTTTGGTGTTGAACGAGTATTATGTACCCTTCAAACGATTGTAGTAGTGAGAATTGTACAGAGTATCTACAATTGTATTTGACTAGTTGAACGTATCGCGTGGTATTACTTCCAAATGCTCGCGGTCTGGACGCACGTTTATAATGGACATTTTTTTAAGAAGAGCATTCTCGCACTTGATATCAGTGAATTTTCCTATTCCAAATAATTAATTCTTCTTTTTCTTCTTCGTTCCCTCAATTCTGACGGATCGTGACCACAAATGATGCCCCTCCAAGTTATGCGGTCTTCTGTGGGTAGTGTGAAATGAAATATTTTTTTTTTTTCTTTAAATACAAATAATTCATTCATCACTTTACCCGACTTTGGGAACTAGAACTTATATTTTTTTTGGTCCTGTAAGGAAAATCCTCATGAATCTTCTCCGCCCTGGGGCGGGCAGAGGGGTCTGTCAGACTCTTACTGACTAAAAACCACCCCGGTGTTCCCTTCGTACACTTGCACCAGGGATCATAGGAACGTGTGCGCCTTCCACGATCCCCGGCTAGTGCCAGCCCGTGGCTGCGGGCCTCCTTCAACTCCGTGGGGGGAGTGAGGTGTAAGACTCCCTCGCGACGTCCAATAGGAGCGCGCGTGGAACACTACGCGCCGCCGCGTCGGGTCCAGTTAAATGGGGGGCGGCGGATAAAAAATTACTAGAAGCTGGCTCAGCAGATGCGCTGGCAACCATTCAACCGTAGTCCAGCAAACTGTCTACATCTTATTTACGGTTGTGTAAAACCTATGTGCTCTCTCTAACCCTCAATTTTGTCCCCAGGTGCCTCCAATCGACTACCTTCGCCAAGTGACGCTAGACCTTGGCGGAGAAGGTGTCCTGGGCACCGTGAATGAGCGTCACATGATCAGAAGGACACCACCTACACATACAACCTCCAGGAGTTCTGTTAGAGCACTTATTAGGAGATTTAACGCGGTAAGTTTAAATATATTATAAATATACTGCAATTCCTACCGATTTCCGGTGGAGCAGACGAGTCCTGGAGTGAAGACCGCGTATTGGCAAGCGTAGTGTGGGATGCCCCTAAGCTAGGTAATCATAATAATAATAATCTTTATTGAAATAAGGTAAGAGTTACAAAAACCTATGAAGCCTCTGAAACCCAAACTAGGTAAAAACCTGTAGGTCAGATTTCAGCGCCTTCTCCCAATTCATTACATTATATTTTTTATACCATTTAAATCTTTTAATGAACATGATAATTTTGAGCATGCAGAAATAACAATACTACTTTAGGGTATTGAAAGAGTAGTGTGAAAGTAGTGTGTGGATGTGGAGTGTGGGTGTGTTCACCGACCGACGACCTTAAGAAAGTGGTTGGGACAAAATGGATGCGGAAGGCGGAGGACAGGGTGTTCTGGCGCAGCCTGCGAGAGGCGTATGTCCAGACGTGGACTGCAACAGGCTGACTTGTTTGATTGATTTTAAGACTGGTAGCGAAAAAGCGCTTCTTAAACGAGCTTGTCTCTATACCCTAAATACACACTGCTAAGGATTATATTTGGACCTTGAACCTGAACAGACTCTTCGCATCTTCACCATTTGGCTGATACAGAATTCTATACAATGTGCCCATTTCAAGTTGGTCAACCTCAAGACCACAAACAGATCATTTCTATCGGATACTTCGAACACAGTCCATCAATAACTGATCATGATAGTGATGACTAGCTGCTGCCCGCGGCATCGCCCGCGTGGAGGTCGGAAATTATCCCACGGGAACGTGCTGCCGGGACAAAAAGTAACTTATAATATCAGGTATCTACCAGTGAAAGTCCCGTCAAAATCGGTCCAGGCGTGTCGAAGTTTTTTTTTTCTCATTTAATTTTAATCATGATCTGGCAGTTTGAGTAATTTATGCGGCCTACCCAAACGTCCTTTCTTTGGTATTGTTCATCGAATCGTTGAGCTCCTTAAGTCCTGACTTCCTGAGTCCAGCTGCACGATTACTGACAAATGCGTGCACTGACTGAACAGGTCCACTCGATCTGTGTGGTCCTTTCCTCAAAAGACCATTTCAGATACCAATCTGCATGGTCTTCGCATGACCTGACCAAGATTATGTCTGGACTTTAAAAGAGATTGTGACCTCTGAGTTTTTTCGGCCTTTCTTCTCAGAGTAATCAGATAGGAAACGCCGACCTCATCTAGTTTAAAAATATGGTTGACGTGTAAAAGTGTTTGTACAAACCTACTTACAGAAATAAAATCATTTATCATTTATCATTTAGCCGGAACAAACAGACAGATTTTGTTGTCATAAGCACCGTATATACTTTCATATGCATTTAGTAAAAAGCTGTTATTTTGACATTACAAAGAGACACTTCAATTTTATTTATTTGTATGTATGTATATGTAAAGATTGGAACTATCCCTCACTGTTCCTGATGTATCGATTTGAAAGCAAAATTCATGTCAAGTTGAGGTTTTCTGCTAATGGCCACCTTTTTGTGGAATTAAATACATAAACTAACATTTCATTTCCAACAAAACATTACCAGAATCTATTTTAACAAAACAAACAACAAATTCACTAAATAACATCGTGATAAAAAACAAATCGTCCAAAGTGGGGAGAGTACGGAAAAATATCTAATTACTGGGCCAATTATCATTTGTTCCTAAGTGTAAGGCCACGTGTCCACGTGACAATTACAGGTACGAAAGTGTACTAGTAATGGGGCGTACAAAAATTTCGACATAATTAAATTAAATTGAATTTTAGAAACAAAAATATCTTTCTCGCGAAGTTATCGACGTATAGAATGTAGTGATCATTGTGACGATTGTTGCAAATACATGGGAAAACAAAGAAAAGAAAGAAAGAAAAATTGATTAATTGTTTTTTTTTTGTTGTTTGCTTAGTTTGTTTTTAGGGTTCCGTACCCAAAGGGTAAAAACGGGACCCTATTACTAAGACTTCGCTGTATGTCCGTCCGTCTGTCTGTCACCAGGCTGTATCTCAAGAACCGCGATAGCAAGACAGTTGAAATTTTCACAAATTATATATTTCTGTTGCCGCTATAACAACAAATATTAAAAACAAAATAAAATAAATATTTAAGGGGAGCTCACATACAACAAATGCGTTTTTTTAGTGCCGTTTTTATAGTTAATGGTACGGAACCCTTCGTGCGCGAGTCCGACTCGCACTTGGCCGGTTTTTGTTTTTTTGTTTGTTCGTTTACTCATGGTCTAATAGCCAAGAACCTCGATCAATACCTGAGAAGGCTTTTGTTAGGCAGTTGGATCAAGGACTCGATACAGAAAGCGGTACTTTTGGATATCTGCTGTCAAAATATAATTCCTCTCTCTAGAGCCTTGACACGCTTAGCTTGGACGCAGTTCTCGATACCGGGACAACTTTTCATTTATTTTTATTAAAATAATTAAATTAAAAAAAAACAAACATACAAAATGAATTTCAGTTAAACAATGAACGAAATCGTGGGCTTAACAGCTTAATTTTGACACAACCACGAGCCCATGTTATTCGAGCAACGTTTTAATTATTATGCAAGTAATTTACATACAGTAATAAACTAGTCAGCAATTTAATGAATATCAAACCTAAGAAACTATCAATTACGCCGCGAATCTACACACAACGACATGTCAAGCTACAAGTTTCCAGTATAAGCTGACCTGCTCCCCAACAGAGTAACACACTATCAACCACAATCTAAATCATTTTGAAGGATATTGCTAACCCATCGCTTCATATGTTCGAAAATTTGTCTGCTCAACAACGTAAATAACGCAATGAATGTTATTGAACTGTCAAAATGAAAGCCATACCTACTGATAGTGTGTTACGCAATTACCGCGCTGAGATTGCTTAGTAAAGGCTTGCCGTAGAGTCGGCTGGTCGACAAATTCAAGGTCGCTCAGCGCGCTTTAGAGCGGGCTTTGCTCGGATTTTCTTTGAAAATTAACTGTGCAGAAAAGAACTGAAGTTACCGACATTTCCACCAGTAAATTGCATAGTTTGTTTGCTTGCTTCCCATGCATTTGAAAGAAAGAAAAAAAACAAAAAATATATATTTGGGACACGTACAAGAAATACAAACAATAAAAAAACAAAATAAAATAAACATTTAAGGGGGGCCCTTAAATGTTTATTTTATTTTGTTTTTAGTATTTGTTGTTATAGCGGCAACAGAAATACATAATTTGGTAAAAAATTCAACTGTCTAGCTATCGCGGTTCTTGAGAGAAAGCCTGGTGACGGACAGACGGACGGACAGACAGCGAAGTCTTAGTGATAGGGTCCCATTTTTACCCTTTGGGTACGGAACCCTAAAAAGGAACATTTTGGACTTCTCCATAATTATCGCTGATAGAATACCACTTTATCTAAGCACTCTGCTCACTTTTGTCTCCTGGCGAAGAATTATTATCGGGCAATCCGATATTATTGTCCCTTCGTAAAGATTGTCTCTTTGTAACTTTTGAGTGCTTATTTTATACGATTACTAAGAAATTGATACTCAATTTGTGTTTCCATAAAACTTTTTATTGGATTTTATTCATAAAAAGTTTGGTATCTATACTAATATACTTATATATATATGACGGAGAAGGAACGTCTCTCTCATTATCGTCAGCCATATTTTAACTACTGTGGGCGTACTATGAAAAGTGTTGGTTATTGCGCAATAGAAAAAACGTTTGCAGTTCAAATCAAAATTGTAATTTACGAACAAATTAATTACACGACACAAATATACAGAACGCGCGACAGTTTCTAAACGTGTTCACTGCTTGACCGCCACTGACCAACTCTGCTTTAACTATGGTCGAGCGTAATGTTGTAGACTCTGTCGAGCGCCGCCTGGTGGCGCTGGCGTCCCGATTCGTCAAAGTCAAACGATTGATTTAACGTCCGTTCCGACATAATAATAATTATACATAAATAATAAAGTAGTAACAAAATCAAAACTGTACATTCAAAATTTTGCAAAAAAATAATTGCTATGACGAGTGGGAATGAGTCTGATGCCGAAAAAATAATTTTTAGAATTTTAGTCCGTTTCTCTGGATATATGTTCCGGATTGGCACAAAAACGGCTGAATGAATTTTGATGAAATTTGGCACACAAATAGACCATAACCTGGGTAAGGATATAGGCTACTTTTTATCTTAAATCGCAGACGAAGTCGCGGGCAACAGCTAGTAGGTTATAACACAGGTTACTTTTAATCCCGGTAGTACGTTCCCGTGGGGTATTTTTCGACATCCACGCCGCTAGTTCAATTATATTTCTTGTAAATGTTGACGTTCAAAAGTGCCTTTCATGTGCCTAATTGAAATAAATTATTTAAATTTGCCTTTGACATCCATCAACCCGGACTATACCCGTGTGGTAGATTACGGCCCACTCCCTCTCACAGAGAGGAGGCCTGTGTCCCAGCAGTGGGAACGTTATAGGCTTATTATTCTTTAGCTCGTTAGTGATGCGGGGAAGCGTACAGCATAGAATGAACTATACAAATTCACAGAAAGAAAGAAAGAAAGAAAAATGCGTTTATTGGCATTGCAGCAACAAAAATACACCTTAAAACTAAAAAATACGGAAAACAATGAATAGAAAATGCGCAAATCAGATCCGAGGCTTCCGTACTACATCTTCATCGGTCTAACCTCTTTCTAACTACAAGCTTGTCAGCTTCCAGTCTAACCAAATGCACCGGAATAAAATTATTTTACATGAAGCGACTGCCTATCTGACCTCCACAACCCAATTACTCGGTAACACGAAACCCCTCGGCAAGACTGGTTGTCAGACTTATGGCTTCTGACTATCCATAACAACTCAAAAATCAAAATCAAAATATTTTATTTCACATAAACCTACATGGGCACTTTTGAAACGTCAGAAGCTAGGTGCACGGTTCCAATTGGTTGTTTCCTATGGAGAAGAGCCGCCAAGAAACTCCACGGTTACTCTTTAACTGTCAAAGATCTACGAATGACAGCCGGGACCAACGACTTAACATGCTTTCCGAGGCACGGAGGGGATATTGACACGTAATGGATGA
This sequence comes from Dryobotodes eremita, assembly GCA_917490735.1. Classification (NCBI taxonomy): domain Eukaryota; kingdom Metazoa; phylum Arthropoda; class Insecta; order Lepidoptera; family Noctuidae; genus Dryobotodes; species Dryobotodes eremita. The sequence goes on along the minus strand of OU823269.1, from coordinate 9,436,482 downwards.
TCACCCATCCACAAACCGACCGCGGCAAGCGTAGCTTAACCTTCGCTCGACCCATGCGTCTGTTATCATTATGTATTAGGTATGTTGAAAGTGTTTGTACTCTCCGTAAATTTTCCTTAAGAGTAGCCAACCCGTCCTACTTTTCATTCAAACGCTCGTACGTGATTATGGCGTTGTAACACATTTTTCATTGAAATTTTTGAATTAATAGATATCTTGTGCACTTTATCTAGGTTTCTATGCAAGCAAAAAATCAAAATTTGGAGAAACAAATTCAGTATAAGCCTCCAAAAATCTGCTTTTTTTACACAAATTTTACCTGATCTTTGGCCGTTCATAATGTACTCATATATTGTAAAAGTAAAGAAAACATCTTCATAGAAACCTCGTACCTGTAATGAAGATTCTAAGTGACAAACACTTTTTCCAAAAATTTGTAAGGCTATTTCAAAAACACGTATTTCCTGGAACAAGTTTTTGTGTAATCTCTGCGCGCTAATTTCGTTCGATGTTATCGCGTTCTCACTCTTGCTTCTTTTTCAAACATTGCGTTGGATGAAACAACAAGCCTTTCAATCATTCTCACGTTGACGATAGACGGATCGGGAAGGGCCCTCTTAAGGGTTTATAGAGGTATGAGGAACAGGGTGTAAAGCTCACTCATACTCTATAGAAAAGGGAGGATCCTCCGACCAGACGGGTGTCGTGTCTGGTGGGCAACAGCCAGACGATCCTCCGTTGTGGAATTCGCGACGCCCCCGCAAGAGGGCGTGGCGAGCGGTGCCAGGGCGTTTTGCCCTCTGGCCGCGGGAGCAATTTAGTACCCGACGATTGATGTCGGGATGTTGTATATATGCTAGTTGCGCGGTAAACTCTGCTTGCGCGATGCAGGATTTTGCGTGACGTCAGTATGACGCGTAGCTCGCATGTGGTGTTTGTAGATGCCGCTATAGGTTCATTAGTAAACCAGCGTCAGACAGCATCTGTCAGCCATTAATACTGAAATGAACCTTTTTGGCGCAGCCGTGAGGCACACACTGTTGTTGTTAAACATTACTTTCACTTTTTAATTGTTAGGCCTTCGTACCGAAAGGGTAAAACGGGACCCTATTACTAAGACTCCGCTGTCCGTCCGTCTGTCTGTCCGTCTGTCACCAGGCTGTCTATCACGAACTGTGATAGATAGACAGTTGAAATTTTCACAGATGATGGTATTTCTGTGGCCGCTATAACAAAAAATACTAAAAAAACAGAATAAAATAAATATTTAAAAAGGCTCTCATACAACAGACATGATTTTTTTGCCGTTTTTATAGATAATGGTACGGAACCGACTCACACTTGGCCGGTTTTTTATTTGTATTTTGTGATTCACGAACTGTGTACAAATAAACTTTATTCTTTCTTTCTTTATTTCTTTATCATTTACCCACAAGCCTCTCTATAACAATCCCCGAACGATAACAATTATAATCCCAGAGAATAACAGTTAAAATCGACAAAGGGGACTAATTTAATAATTCTATCAGATTGTATTTAAACTTTTCGAGTTAAATTCAATAGACTTCGGCCTTTGTTTAAATGTGAGCAAAACTTAACGGCTTTGTTTTTGTTGAACAGTTCCCTAAGGGCAGCAGTTTAAAGTTGTGTGTTGAAGAATTTGTATGGTATCTTGAATGAGCTGGTAATTTTCCGAGGGAAATATTTAACTGATCCTCTAAAAAACTTATTTACCTTCTAATGATGCACACTTATTTAAATTAATGAGCATCTTTTTAACTTTCTGACCTGTCCCCACCGATACCCCGACCAAACCGGGTATGGTTAGAACAGTGACCAACCTCGCGCAAGTCGAATTGGTCGCAGTAACAGTACAGTACAACTATTTTCTTAATGTCCCTCGGTAAACTTCGAGCTGAAACGAAACACGAAGTTTGCCGAGGGACATTAATAAAATAGTAGTACTGTAAGAGTAAGCTAGAGCACCCCCGTCCTCCGATTGAGTCTAGTTAGGTTAGAACTATGACCAAACGCGCGCGAGCAGAGCGTGCACTGCCGCGGCAACGGTCGGCGAGAGCTACGTCCAACTTAAAATGAAAAAATGTTTACTCACAGAAATATTTTTTTGACAAAAATATATTACCTCTGCCACACTGCAAAGCAGTTTGTTGGCAGACGTAGCTCCTTTTTTTAACATTTATAATACTTACATAATTTATAATTTACACTTTTTACGTAATACAATAAACTATCTACAGTAGGTACATTATTATCTATCACTATCTATGCATTCTTTCCTGCAAATTTTAAAACAGATAATATATAAGTTATTTAAATATTTTCTACAGTGAGGCTTTGACAAAACATATTAAAGGGGTTATACATTTTATTCAAACTCAAACTCAAAGCATTTATTTCAATTAAACCATTTACAGGCACTTTTGAACTGTCAAAGAGTCGGTTAGTTAGTCAGAAAGTTGAAGCTAGTTGCCCATTCCAAAATGTAGATCTCTATGGAGAAGAACGGGCAAGAAACTCCAAGGACACTATTTTTAAATCAAGATATTACAAAATCCATGAACCCAGGATTTTGTAATATCTTGATTTAAAAATAGTGTCCTTGGAGTTTCTTGCCCGTTATTTCTATATTCTTGTTGCTTCTATATGCGAGAACAATGGAAAAAAAAATTATATATATTAAAAAAAAACAAAATATAAGATTAATAATAAAAATAAGCCGTGGCAGTTAAGAGATGACCAGTCTCAACTGACGGCGCCCGTTCACGGACATGACGCGTGGATCAGCACCATCCAGCTCAACCATTTTGTAGGGAACCGAATGATCCAACACACGCGCCACCAACAGTGAGACATTTCAGTGAGCATGACTGTACGTACGGACATGTATTTTTAAAAGAGGTTTTTAATACACAACTGCTGTTGGTCGCAATTATTTGGCAATTTTACTAGGAAAAATTTTAATTTTTAATTTTAATTTTACTTTTTAGGACCCCAAAATAGGTTCACAAAAAGAGGGGCAATCATTATATTAGAGTGTTTAATAATATTTTTAGGAAAAGAAAGTAGGAATTTTTTGAGTTTTTTTATAAATACATTCCATTTTCCGATAGCAGGGTAAAGGCATGTTTTCGTACAGAAATGGAATGAGTATTATTGATTACAAACATAATTTTGAAGACTGCAGGTTTGCGATTTTTTACTGTTAGCCCAGTTTTACTCATGGTTTTCTTTCAACAAAAATGTTTGTGGAGTTGAAATAAATATCTAAATTGTGTTGTAATAATTACCAATATACTGGTAATAATAATACATTGAAAAATATTAAAAACTGGATCTCGGAAATACCTAGGAATGCATATTATAAAAATCTATGCAAAACTTTGCTAAAAAAGATAAATTTGGTATCGATAGTCGATAAATTCCGACACACATCGTCACATCCCTTAAACGGCTATAATTTAGCCCCCACAGCGTTATGAATAATTAACACACATCTTTCTATTCTATAGATTATTATTTACCTTCACGACCACATCGTTTATAAAAATCTATACCAACTACGCCAAAAAAATAAAAAAAATTGCCATCGATAGTCAATAAACTCCGACACACATAGTCACATCCCTAAAACGGCTATAATTTAGCCTCCACAGCATTCTGAATAATTAACACACATCTTCCTATTCTATAGATGAATTGTTATTTACCTTCACGACCTCATCGTTTATGAGTATATGTATAGAACCAAATTGTAAAAAGGGGAATGGGCACTTTTATCCACATTAATACTGAAAACTTCCTACACGACATTTTTCTCTCCTCTGTATCAGATGCCAATACCATGACAATAGATTTCCACACACCTCAGTCACCGGTTCCACCCATATTAAAAGAGGCATGTATTTAATGAAACCTCTAATAATTTCCATTTTGCGCTCTTAAAAATATTATTGAACACTTTAATATAAACTCAAACTTGCGAACGGTGAGCAATGGGCAGCTCGCCGTCCGGTAAGGACCAGGCCCGGGTTGACGGCGCGTCGTGTTCCACGCGCGCCTCACAGAGATGTCAGCTTCATTGACGGGGTCCGAAAGGGCCGATGCCTACCGTGGTCGCGGATTGTTCGAAAGAGTTACCGTGGCCCTGGCGCACAGACAACTGAAGAAACACCGGTGGGTTTTAGTCAGTAAGAGTCTGACACGCCCTGCCGCTCCGCCCAGAGCGGGAGAGGTCATTTGATGATTTCCCAATCACCAACAACTAACCAAAAAAAAGGCTGTTTTGAATTGTCAAAGGGTCGGTCAGTCAGACAGATGAAGCCAGTTGCCCATTCCAAAGTGTAGTACCTATGGAGAAGAACGGACAAGAAACTCCATGGACACTCTTTTAAATCAAAATATCGTTACAAAATATTGGTTATATCATTCATGTTGAAATTATGCATGTGAGAACGATGCAGAACGTTAAAAGCGTCCGTAATAAAGAGACAAAAACAATTCCAATATTAAATTTAATTAAAATAAGCCGTGGCAGTTAAACAATGACCAGTCCCTACTTACGGCGCTCGTTCACGAACATGACGCATGGATTAACAAACACTATTCAGCTCAACCATTTTGAATAATTATTACAAGTTTTTGTAACCCTCAAAATAAATAATGCCTATTTTGGGATCCTAAAAATATTAAATGGCCTAGTTATTGTGACCAACTTAGATGGAGCTGTTGGACACAATTCTAACCTTTTTTTTTTGTTAACCTGTTGGAAATCCCCATGAATGTCCTCCGCTCTGGGGCGGGCAGAGGGGTCTGTCAGACTAATACTTACAAAAACCACCCCGTGTTCCCTCGCACACTTGAGAGAGATAAGACCGCCCATTGTGTCACCCTGTGTAAAATGTCTACATTTATATCTGTAATTTTTATGGTGAACATAATAAAGAGTATTATTCTATTCTATTCTATTCTATTCTATTACGCCACCACCGCAGGCCTTATATGATAGGGGGCGTTCTAACCTAACACATTTTTATCAGGGTGGCCTAAATTAGTTACCCACTGCGACCAACGTGTGAGAAAAGAAGAAATTAAAAAGAAGCTCAATTATTTAAAAAACAGTTTGCATGATTAGAAGCCCAACAAAAGATTCTTAAATTCAAATTTAAATATTTTATTTCAGTTAAACATCCATTTAATGTTAGTGTTGTTTGGGATCTTGAAGGAAACCACTGTTTTGCTTGATTATCGTATATTATGAACACTGTTTTACACTAGTACAAGTCACAAGGTTATCTTTATATGTATAAAAATTACGTGTCACGTTGTTTGTCCGCGATGGACTCCTAAACTGCTGAACCAATTTTAAATTTGATTTGCACACCGTGTGCAATTTGATCCAACTTGAAAGATAGGATAGCTTACATCTCAATTTATAGTCGCAATATTATTTTATTGCAAATTATTTGTCTATTATTTGACAGTCACAATTATCTGTTAGTTCTAAACGATTCTAACAGATGGCGATATCTGTTGACTGGATTGAGTAAGTATTCAATAGATGGCGCTATGTTAAAACTATAAACGTTTCTATATTATATTATGCTTTGCTACCCGGGCGAAGCCGGGGCGGGTCGCTAGTTTAAATATTGAAACTATTTAATTCTAATATTGTGGCAAGAGACGTGTGCGTACTGAGTCTTGAGGTTAGAAGGGCAGAGCGAACCAACTGTCAAGTTCATATTAGTTTGACAACTATGACACGACGCGACATTGACATTACTAAACAAGTAGTTTATCTTAGCCTAATGTTAGTATTCAATTAATAATAATAAACTACCGATGAACTATTGAACTGTTCGTCCAATGGTACACTGGATTATTTGGATAAGTGTGTCTGGACGCTTACCCACCTTCGTAAGAGGAGAGAGTCCCACCGGTCTGAAAACATATTCAGGATGCCATTGGTGGAGGAGCGCAAGCACGCCATCATGGAAGATCATTAATTTAAAAAAAAAGCGTGAATGATTAGAAGGTCAACAATTTTTTTTGAGGATCGATTCAATACTTCCCATAAAAAATAATGCTAATAATCGTATTTCCTTACTAAAATCCTTCCATTCATTTGGCATAAAATCTTTAATATGCTCTCCGACGCACGGAAGAGTTGGCATGAATAATGCAAAACTAGTTTCCTTAGATCTCATTATGAAAAACTTCTGAGAATCTTGTTTGTATTATAAAATATGTAAATGCCTTCATATTTACTACGCACATAGTGTCTTTAATATTATTAAATAAGACCGGTCCTGGAATTGAAAGTAGGGGACTGTAGTTTTGGTAAATTGTGGGACAAGTCTCTTTTCGTTATTTTTTATAAGTTTGGAATCGTTCCTGACCGATTGACCGGAGAAAACGAATCACAAAGAAAATTGGAAAACTATGGGCGGACCTTTGTCCAGCAGTGGGACAAACAAAGTTAGTAAAAAAAATATATTTACAAGCGGTTAATAAAACCTCACAACATTCGCAAAAAATTACAATATTTTGTATCAAAATCAAAATTTACTTACATAACTTATTTTCGACTTGTATATAAGAACTTGATTGAGATACTTGAGATACAGGTTTATTCCTAATTCAGGTATAACCCAATTATTTTTACCTACCTCCAGTTTAAGGCCCTAATTTGGACATATTTATGTAAAACAATTATTTTAATAAACAAAATAATTATTTATTTTATTTATTATTTATTTATTTATTAAAACTTTATGCACAAGTACAAAAATACTGAACAAAGGCGGCCTTAATGCCTGAGGCATTTTCTACCAGTCAACCTTAGGGTTATGCAGAGACAAATCATGGCATGTGCGAAATAACTATAAAATACAAGAATAAATACTAATACATACATACATATAAAAAAACACACATACATACATATTTAATTTTATTTAATTAATTAATTTAAAATAGGACTGTCTCACCTTTTCCTCAGACAAAGTCACCCTATATTAAGGGTAGGCTTATTCCGGTCCCTCTGTTTCAATATAGATTATGATCCCCGCGCTACATAATTTAAATGTACCCAAGTTGGTTTAACTAAAGATTCCCTGTGTCAGGTTTAAGTGTCAAACAATGCTTATTTTTAACCCCCGACGCAAAAAGAGGGGTGTTATAAGTTTGACCGCTATGTGTGTGTGTGTGTGTGTGTCTGTGACACCGTAGCTCTTAAACGGGTGAACCGATTTGGAAGCGGTTTTTTTTATTCAAAAACAGGTTTTCCAGCAGTTGTTCTTAGATATGTTTTACCAAAATAGGTTCAGCCGTTTCAAGGTCATCAGCTCTTTTTTGCGTCGGGTGTTCTTTAATTTGACCTATTATGATAAATATAAAATTGTGTTAATAATAATATTTATTGAATTTACAAAAGAAGTATTTTTTTGTATTTTTTCTTGGAAGTTGGGTAAGCCTTTGGTGTGGGATGCAACGTGTGTCGACACCCTCGCGCCATCCCATCTTCCTAGCACGGCGGGCTGTGCTGGGGCGGCTGCTGTAGGAGCAGAAAACCTCAAACGGCGAAAGTATATCAACCTTATTGCGAGCTATATGTTTGAGCCGTTTGGGGTTGAAACACTAGGGCCTTGGGGTCACAATGCTCATCAAATATTTCGGGACATCGCCAAGCGGTTGGTCGACTCTTCACGCGACCAGAGGGCTGGCCTATTTTTAGCCCAAAGAATCAGCATTGCAATGCAACGTGGCAATGCTGCCAGTCTTTTGGGCACGTATCCCATTGACAGCGATGCGAACGAATTTTTTGATGCCCTGTGAGCTCCTCACTTGATTTTTTAATTTTTTTATTATACTCTTGTAAATAGTAGGTATATATATTTTAGTTTTAGCTTGTATATTGTTATCTATATTAAATACACTGTTCCTAAATTAAAAAAAAAAAAATACAAAAAATGAACATTTAGCCAAAAGTAGTAATCTTTTCCATACAGTTATAGTGCCTAAAAATAAACTAAAACTAAAATTTTATTACAGGTGCAAGTAATGATGATTCGAAATTACAATATAAGGTAGAGACCCGCCCGATCTAGGTTAATTCAAACCTGGGTTTCAGGCCATCACTTTACATTTCATTTAAATTGGGACAGTACACTTTTTGTTGAACTGATAAAAATAATCTATTAACGCTATACTTATTTTAAGTAAAAACAATCCTGGTAAATTATATATCTATCAGGTAAGGTACCCGGGCGTTAATATTTAACACAAATCTTACTTTAGAAATGGGCTGTCACTTTGTCGTTAGGAGTGACAGACCCCATGTCCTTAGAAATGGACTGTCACAGTGTCCTTAGATGTGACAGACCCCATGTACCTAAGGGGCCTGTCGCACGAATACGCAATCGGTGTGATGGTTTATATTTCTATGAATTATGACGTAAAATCACAATCAAAAGTCATTTATTCAAATTAGACTGAGAATCAGCACTTTTCGAACGTCAAAATTACATAAGACAGTCCCCCAAAACGCCCGCCCTTCACCACTTCCTAGTCCTTCAGCTGGTGAACTTATAGTACACCCACATTTCGCCAGTTATGTTTAAGTCCCATGTAATAGGGGGCGAGCCTATTGCCATCAACCAGGCACAAATGCAGACTCCGGGCTGCTACTGAGAAATTCCTGATGTAAAAACCCAATAACACTTTGCCCGACCCGAGAATCAAACCCAGCACTTCATGCTCAGTAGAACCGCTTGCGAACACTAGGCCAACGAGGGAGTCATTAATAATATTTACTAAAATCCTTTCAAAATCAATCAAAAGTCATTTATTCGAAATAAGCTGAAAATCAGCACTTTTTGAACGTCAAAATTACATAAGACAGTCCCCCAAAACGCCCGCCCTTCACCACTTCCTAGTGCTTTAGCTGTGGAGAAGAAGCGGCGCAACAAACTGTCCAGCAGCACAGCTGTCTGTTCGATTCTATTCAATAGTAAGTATGCAAAGTAATTAACATTATAAGACAGAAAATTAAATTAAGTTATCTGCCATATGTCAGCTAACCACGTCAATATATCAACAAATACAATGAAAACTATACTCAAACTAAAAAAGAAAAATGTAAACAAAACTTAATACCTACAAAAAACGCCTCCAGGCATAAAGAGCGAGATAGCTTACTTAAGCAATGCGCGTACAAACGAGACTTGGTTAATTGCGAGAGTACAGTACAACTATTTTCATAATGGCCCTCGGGAATCATCGCATTTCCGAATACAAACGAATGCTAATTTCCATGTCCATCAATTATTAGATTTATCGTGTATAATAATTTGAATTCAGAACTAAGTAATTTATTGTTGGTTTTTTTTTGACGTAACAAACAATAAAGTACTTAGTTTTGAATTCTATTATTATTATACACGATAAATCTAATAATTGATGGACATGGAAATTAGCATTCGTTTTTATTTAAAATAAATAATTAATTAAATAAATAATATATAATTTAAACTATTTTTATTTTATTCTATATGTATATGATAGATGAATGAACACTGTTAATTCATTCATTCATTTATTTATTCATTAAAAATTAACATTGTGTTGAACATTGCATATTAAATAAAATTACTACATGCAGAAACAATAATAAAAAAATAAAAAGATTCTTGTGGTGACGATTACCGGCCGCTTTGAGCTACAAATGCCAAAACTTTGAGACGGGCGGCACCTACGTTCATAAATAATGAAGACACTTAACCCTCCTCGTTTGCCCCCAGGTATCAGCGTGGGTGACAGAGCTAGTGCTCTCCCATCCATCCCTCGAAGACAGGAAGGCGGCTCTCGCGTGTGTACTCCGCGTAGCCCTGACTTGTTGGAACATCGGCAACTTCAACGGAGCTATGGAGATTGTTGCTGGGTTGAAGTAAGTGCTCCTTTTGATCTAAAAAAAAAAGAAAATACATTTATTTGCGGCAAACATGACGCAGAGAAAAACACACAAACACAAAAACGAACGAGTTGGGGGAAAATATGCGTCACAGCCACGCAAAACAGCAATCGCTCAGCATAGTATAATCTTACGAAATGTGTAAAAAACAGATAACAAGCTTTCTAACTAATTTAAATTACGACGAAACTGAATATCTGTTTACTTCACAATCGTAGTGCCTTCTCTAACACTCCGTATCTAAACTCAACCTGTTTCCCTTCCATTTACACTTACACACACACCACACCTTCATCACAAAAAACACACACACACAGCACCTACATCACTAAACACACACACATACTACACACACTTTGTATAAGTTACCATACGTTTTGCAGTTCTGCACTCTAAAGTCCTAAGCAGTCCCTATTAAATTGTTTTTGTACTCCTTTTGTGGGAACCTGCACCCTAATTACGTAACACACTATCCATTACAATCTGAATCATTTTGAAGCCTATTGCTAACCCATTGCTTCATATCTTTGAAAAATTTGTCTGCTCAACAGCGTAAATAACGCAATGAATGTTGTTGAACTGTCAAAATGAAACCCATTCCTACTGTTAGTGTGTTACGTAATTACCCCGCTGGGCTGGCGTACCTTAATACAGGTTAACATGTAACCTAGCTAGGACATCAGATTCAATTCCATTAATTGTTACTCCCTTTAGGATTTGTCCATAAACTGGAAAATTGTATTTATTGTAACAGACTGTACCACACTTTTTTGAAATAAATAAATAATAATTATTATTATTATTATAATGCTACGACCCTATGCGAGACAGAGCCCCAGCGCTGAGCGCGCGCGATCTTTTTATTTATTTAAATAAAAACTTCTTTAGCCGCGTTGAGCGATTTTTGACAGGGGCAAAACTTATGGGTTCTCATCACCGACATGCTAATGTGAAGTGTGTGTACATTTTGGGGTTTTCACTTCTGTCGGCAGTCCTAATGACTATCGTTTTTGTGCTCACCAGTTGGCGCCACTAGCGAGTATGGTCCCATCAGTACTTTTATGTAATGTTTTGAATATGTATAAAGTTCCCATAAATTCATAATATGTTTATTTGATTACATTTTAAAACTTCAAATGAATATTTAGATTATAATGTTCCTAAAATTGGCAGCATTAAGCAGACAAATATAATTCTTCCTTAAGTGCTACCAAATTAGTTCTTAAATTTTTACTTCAATCTTAAGCCATAATTAAACAGGAATTGCACAACTATTACAACAATATTATGAATCATTACTTAAAATCCGTGATAAAAAATCCTGCAAACAGGGAACGTTCAGTACATTTGACATAAATAGAGACTTTATACTAGCGCTTCTAGCGGCGAACTCAAGCGCGATAGCCCTCATTAAATTGAATTTTATTCGAAAACATTAATCGGTTTCTTACTAAACTTCAACTATATCGACGACCCTGGTTACTTATCTGTTTTGGTAATTGTACACACAAAATAAACAAAAACGCAACTATGCTTATTTTAAATCGTGGACAGACAGACCAGTGCATACATACAGGGTGTAAAAAGACCCATCACATAGCCGTCAACTACGCATTCTGTACATCAAACTAAGTCACATAGCACAAAAATAATTGCTGGGAAACGAATTTAATTTTTGGTGTGAATAATCGCTGCACTACCGTAAGTGCGCAACGTAACGCACGCAAAACATTGTGCTTATGGGTGCCGGCAACGGTACAGGGGTCACGGTATAGGCACTTATTTTCGTAAAAAAATGTCAGTAAAAGTTGGAGTTTTGAACTTCAATACCTCCGTAACCAGAAGGTTCCCAGGTATTATAGCTCAGTACAAAAAAAAAATTACAATGACGGGGAGTACAAGTAAATCTCGACTTCGTTAAGTGTCTTTTTACACCCGATAAAATACGACCTCCAATAGAGGTCGCCTGCGCAACCGGGTTATCCTGTTGATGCCTAAATAAATTAAGGCCTCCAGCACATAAGACTTATAAACTACTCCCCTTTGGGGTGTGAACCTCGGCTTAGGGCGTCGCTGGGGGGGCAGCAAGGGACAGGCTGGATCGGATCGTGTTTATTTAAAACTTAATTTTTCTTTGCGCTGACATAAATGACATTCGTCATCACGTCAACGCCGGCTCTTGTTGAAAATCAGCGCTGGGGCTCTGTCTCGCATACGGTCGTAGCATTATGCTGAGCGATTGCCGTTTTGCGTGGATGTTACGCATACTTTCCCCCAACTCGTTCTTTTTCTCTGCGTCATATTTATCGCAAATAAACGTGTTTTAATTTTTTTTTCCTCTTTCTTATTACTTCCGTAGTATTTTTATAGGAACATTTTACATTTCACTATTCCCAAAAACTACGATTGGTTTATCAAAACTATTCAATTTCGAACACAAGCCAGGAACTTCGGTTAACTGATGGTAATCGGTTAATTGTGGAAATAGCCAGCTGCGGTTTTTCGTCGACCCGACGCGATTCGATCGGTTCGTGGTCATCAATTCTAAATGGAATAGTCATGTGGATAGTTTATGGAACGATTATTATGGATAGAACCTCAGATTCGTGTAAGTATATCCATATTTAAGCACAAGTGATTCTTCAAAACAGCAGCTTTTGTAAACAGGATATTAATTCAGATTTGTTACAGTCGTAACGGCAATCATGTCATTTGTTTTAAATAGGCTTTTATTTTATATAGATTCTTCTATTTTTTGTGAATGTGAGAACGTTGTAGGCCTAACTTGTAGACTGTAGATTAGTAGACCTTTTTATATTTTGTTGAGTGCCTGTTACTTGTTGTCAGGCCTACACTGTCCCCTCATTATCAACACTGTAATTTGAAACATTGTAAAAGCCCCTTATTTTTAAAAGAATAACCGTGGAGTTTCTTGCCGACTCTTCTCCATATGAAACAACCAATTGGAACCGTGCACCTAGCTTCTGACGTTTTATAAGTGCCCATGTTGGTTTATGTGAAATAAAATATTTTGATTGATTTGATTGATTGATTCAAAAAGTATTTATTTGTTTAGGAATGCATTTTTTATTCGCCTTATGTTTTTAAGAGGCAAAGTGCAATATCTTTTATTTATTGATTTAATACTTTAAGCACACAAATGTGCAGGGGCGGATAAAATGCCACAGGCATTTTCTACCAGTCAACCTTACGGAGATGCAGAGACAAAAGGTGGTAGGTGCAATAATGAAAATTTAAAGATGAAAGATCAAAGAGATGTCAGCATCATTGACGGGGTCCGATAGGGCCGCTGCGGGGTTGCGGATTGTTCGAAAGAGTTACCGTGGCCCTGGCGCACAGTAAACTGAAGGAACACGGGTGGGTTTTAGTCAGTAAGAGTCTGACACGCCCTTCCACTCCGCCCAGAGCAGGAGAGGTTATTTAATGATTTCCCAAACAAAAATAAAAAAACGAGCAATGGGTAGCTCGCCGTCCGGTAAGGACCAGACCTGAGCCGACGGCGCGTTGTTTTGCACGCGCGCCTCAAAGAGATGTCAGCACCATTGACGGGGTCCGATAGGGCCGAAGCCTGCCAGGGTCTCGGATTGTTCGAAAGATTTACCGTGGCCCTGGCGCACAGGCAACTGAAGGAACACGGGTGGGTGTTAGTCAGTAAGAGTCTGACACGTCCTTCCGCTCCGCCCAGAGCGGGAGAGGTTATTTGATGTGTTCCCACCCAAGAAAAAAACAAAAAGGACTAAATATTTTTAAATTTAAAGATATTATAAGCACAAATAGATATAAATAAATACACGAATATACTAAAAACAAATAAGACAAACAATGGGAAAACCTTAATGTTGTGAAGATACTGCCAGTTTTCTTACGAATGTGCTCGCGAACTTTTACTTTAAAGGATAATCATTCAGTTCCCTACAAAATGGTTGAGCTGGATGGTGCTGATCCACGCGTCATGTTCGTGAACGGGCGCCGTCAGTTGAGACTGGTCATCTCTTAACTGCCACGGCTTATTTTTATTATTAATCTTATATTTTGAATTGTTTCTTAATAAAATTTTTTTCATTGTTCTCGCGTATAAAAGCAACAAGAATAATGTACCCACGATTTTGTAATATCTTGATTTAAAAAGAGTGTCCTTGGAGTTTCTTGCCCGTTCTTCTCCATAGAGATCTACGTTTTGGAATGGGCAACTAGCTTCAACTTTCTGACTAACTGACCGACTCTTTGACAATTCAAAAGTGCCTGTAAATGGTTTAATTGAAATAAATGCTTTGACTTTTGAGTTTGTGTTGCCATCCTGATTTCCAGGGGAAGCGCATTCCCCAAAGAGATAGACTGAACGAAGAAGGAAAAGTGAATAAAGTTTGTGCGGTGAGTGGGTCATTGAAGAAGGCAATTATTTGAGAACCGAAGATCTTTATTGCGGTTGGCACAAATGTATTGAAAGTGGGGGGCTAGATAACTAGGGGAAGTGGGAGAGTCAAGACATGAAAACAAGGTGGTCAACGCCCTTTGTTCTCTGCGCTTGCGTATGTGCAACCACTTTAGGAGCGACCGATGCGCAGACTTGATCGTACTTACGCAGCTATACGCGCGTGTATATGTGCGTGTATGTATGTATTTGTTGTATATGTAAATGATACACCACTGACTACCTGCATTATTGTCTCTCCTTCTCCCTTGAATCCATCCAAAGGTTTTCTGTCAAAGATCGCTTTTAGCGATAAGACCGCCCATTGTGTCACCCTGTGTAAAATGTCTACATTTATATCTGTAATGTTTATGGAGTACATAATAAAGAGTATTCTATTCTATTCTATTTTTGAAAACGAATCGAATGATGATTTAATTATTCATTATGTAAACCAAAGTTATAACACTATGCTAAAACCAAAATAAACATAGGTCTAAATAGGTAGACCGGACTTCATGCACAGTTTGACATCGATACGAGTAGCGCCTTTATATTATTTTAATTAGTAGCAGTAAGGTGATTACTGAAATCGGTGAAGGAAACACATCTTAAGGAAACCATGGACTTGAGTTAACGTAAGTCCTAAATCGCCAACCCGTCTTGAGTAAAAGTGGTGATCAATGTTCGTGCTTTCTCTGTATGAGAATGATAAATGATTTTATTTCTGAAAGTAGGTTTGAACAAACACTTTTACACGTCAATCATATTTTAAAAACTACACTCGAGAGCAATGAATCCGGGTCACTTAAAGAATGTTAAAAATCTCGGAAACTAAAAATGATAGGTTAATGCAATAAATTGTATTTAATAGACAATGTAATACTCCTTAAATGAAAGTAAAAAAAATATGAGTCACCATACATTTTATTAACACAAAATTACATAAAGAAAAAAACTGCTGATCTCTCCTTAAAACAAAAATAGGAAACATGAAATTTTTGAACTTTATTACGATTTTCTTGAATTTTAATACTTCGTATTGCCTCCTCGTGCTTCCATTACTGCGTTTACGCGGTTTGGCATGCTGTACACCAAGTTCCTTATACGATTTTGGGGAATATTCTCCCATTCCTCTGTGAGAGCAATTTTGAGCTCACGAAGCGTGATTGGGGGAGGGTTTCGTTGTTTTACGCATCTGCCTAGCTCGTCCCAAGCATGGTCGATCGGGTTGATATCCGGGCTGCGCGCTGGCCACTCCATACGAGTAATGTTCATCTCTTGAAGGTAGTCATTCACAATCCTACCTGTATGAGGTCGGGCATTGTCATGCATAAATATAGCATCCTCACCTAAATTGACCATAAATGGACCAACGTGATCATTGAGGATTTCTTCCACATATCTTACGCTAGTTAAAGAGCCGTTTTCTATGATCACCAGCTCTGTGCGACTTTCAGAAGAAATTCCGGCCCACACAAGTACAGACCCACCACCGTAGGCTACTTTTTCTTCGATGCATGCTTGCTTGAATCTTTCCCCTGGTCTTCGATACACTCTGTGTCTTCCATCGTGCTTGTAGAGCATAAATTTTGATTCGTCGGAGAACATAACTTTTGACCAATCTTCAATACTCCAATTTACGTGGCTCTGGGCATATCTTAGTCTTGAAATACGATGCCCACGCTCCAGTTTAGGGCCGTTTGCAGGTCTAAGGGGTTTTAAGTTAGATTCAGCAAGCCGACGTCTTACTGTCCATGCACTTGGGTTACTTCCTCCGAGGCGTCGAAACTGATTTGTGAGTTCAGTTCCTGTGAGAAAGCGATTTCGAAGCATGGTGTTCACCAAGTATCGGTCTTCTCGTGCTGTGGTACACCTGGTTCTGCCCGTTCCTGGTCTGCGTAGGTTAGAACCAGTTTCTTCGTAACGTCGGAGAACTCTTTGTACTGTTGACAGCGACACACCGACAGTCCTGGCTGTATCGCGCTGACTCCGGCCGGTTTCCAGCATTGTAAGTATTCTGGTGCATTCTTCAGGCGTAAGCGACATAATTTCAGCTTGAATAATGAATATAGAGCACTATCAACATGGTTTATGTACCCACATAAATGACAGATTACAAACAAAAGCAAAACCAAATGCTGTAATTTCGTAGTTCCATCTTCGAAAGTGGCCCTTTTTCAAATTTGATTTTTTTATGATATAACTTTACAATAACTAAGAAGTTTTAATACCTTCATTTAAGGAGTATTACATTGTCTATTAAATACAATTTATTGCATTAACCTAGCATTTTTAGCTTCCGAGATTTTTAGGATTCTTTAAGTGACCCGGATTCATTGCTCTCGAGTGTAGATGAGGTCGGCGTTTCCTATCTGACTACTCTGAGAAGAAAGGCCGAAACACACTCAGAGGTCATAGTCTCTTTTAATGTCCAGACATAATCATGGTCAGATCATGTGAAGACCATGTAGATTTGTGTCTGAAATGGTCTTTTGAGGAAAAACCACTCAGATTGAGTAGACCTGTCCAGTCAGTGCACGCATTTGTCAGTAATCGTGCAGGTCAACTCAGAACTTAGAAGAGGCCTTTGTCCTGCATTGGACGGTAATAGGCTGGTATATTTCATTTTATTATTAAATAGATGTAAGGGTGATTTTGGTACCTAGTTCTAGTTTGATGTATGGCTGACCATAAATACATACATTATACAAGATTTTTTTTATTTCATCTTGAACATTATTACGCTTAGCTTCTTCTTCGTGTCGCTGGCACGACTTTTCTCACATCTTGTTGGCCCAAAACTTCGCCACTTCCACGGCGTCGTCGATGGCAGCGCAGAAGTCACTTTGAATGGAAGTTTTGGGACACAGAGGCCAAGATAGAAGGTGGAACATAATTGGCGACATAGCTCCACATCCACACTCAGCTGCCGTTCCGTCGAGGTAGCCCCACTTTACCAGGTTGCGGTTACAGCTTCTCACTTGTGTCCGGAGACGGTTCAGGGGCTTCCAAGTAGATCACGAAAGGTTCCTTACGCTTAGCTTCGAACATATTTTGAATATCAATGTTTTATATATTATAAATATTGCAAGAAGACAAGAAGAAATATCAAGAAGAGAAGAAAGAAGAACTCGGTATAGTCAGCAGGGGTTTCTTTCGGCCTTCAGCTGATGAGAGACTGTAGGCCGGCGGAAACTACTTGCTGACTCTACTTATATACATCACTGAAGAACAGAAGACTAAGAAGAGAAGAGAAGATTGGTAACTCTTAAGAAGTCAAAGCTTTAAAACGGAGGCCCTCGCAAACGTGTATCGTAAACGTAACAGAAATTCCCACGTTTTTTTTTTATCGAAATTTCAACTAAATCCTGTAGCATTTTGTTTTTTTTTTCGTTTGTGACAAGCACAATTTTGTGTCACCAATAGATATGAAAAAAATCGCCTAATGGCAAGTCGGACTCGCACACGAAGGGTTACGTACGAAAAGGTAAAAAACACCAAAAAAAAACACGTTTCTTGTATGACCCCTCCAATTTCTAACCGACTTCAAAAAGGAGTAGGTTCTTCTTCTTCTTCTTCTTCTTTATGGGTTCTGGTTTCCGCACTTAGTCCTTCATATGGACCATTGTGCGTGGGCCAAGGCGGCCGTCGGTGGTTATTCCAACCAGCCCACCTCCCTCCAGAAGTTAATAATGTCTCCTGGTCTGCTGAGAGCATCTGTGTAGGATCTGGGTGCCCCGAGGGTTTGTGTCCTAATTTGGGTGACGCCTGTACATTCAAAGAGCACATGCGCAACGGTTTCCTCAGCCTCCATGCAAGCCCTGCATAGAGGACTGTCCGTTATGCCTATTGTGTGGAAGTGTTTGTTTAGTGGGCAGTGTCCCGTGATGGTCCCCGTCACCAGGCGCAGGCCGTTCCTGTCGAGACGTAATAAACGCCTGGTTAGCTTGCTATCCGAAGATGGCATAGCTTCCCTCGACTGCCTACAGCCTGGTGTCGAGGTCCACCAGCTCTCCGCTTGTGTGTGGGTGAACTCCTGTAGCCACCTGCGTAGCTGATTGAAAGGGATGGGCACGATGGGTTCGGGTCCACAGACTGGCGCGCTGGATGCTCTTCTAGCCAGTTCGTCAGCTGCGTCGTTACCCAGTGATCCACTGTGTCCTTTTATCCATTGCAGTGTCACTGTGTTGCGATTAGATACCGCTACTCGTTCTAGAGCATTGTGACATTCTAGTGTTATACTCGAGGTAATATATTTTCTCCCCAAGGACTGGAGGACTGAGGCGCTATCGGAGAGTATACGTATATGGGTGTCCGTAACTCTCCTGGCCTCTATGGCGTACACCGCTAGTATGATGCCCACACACTCCGCCTGGTAGACGGTGTTGAACATTCCCAGCGGGCTTGATATGTTTATGTTGAGATCGTGCGAGAAAACTCCGACTCCGGTTCCGGAGTCGGTCTTTGATCCGTCGGTGTATACTCTCAGCTCTTTTGAGCCTGAGTGGTCACACCGTTCTTCTGTGAGTATTATGTTATAATGCTTTTGAAAGTAGTGTAGTTTCGGGGATTTGTCGCAGGGTGATGCCATCATTGGTTGTCGTTTGATCGCGTCCTCCTTTATGCGTATGTGCTTGACTCTAGAGTCTTTGCTTAGAGTCCCTGATAGATGGAGCCTAAAGGCAGCCAGGGCGGCCTCCTCCCGCACGATAAGGTGTAGAGGCGGCAGCCCCAGCATTACCTCTAGGGCCGCAGTGGGTGTGGTCCTCATGCAGCTAGTGATTGCTACACATGCTAACCGCTGCAGTTTTTCGAGATCTCTTTGGGCTGTGCTCAGGTCTGTCCTGGGCCACCAGACTAGTGAGCCGTAAGTGATAATTGGTCGGATAACTGTGGTGTATAGCCAGTAAGTGACCCTGGGGCTAATCCCCCAATTCCTGCCAAGCATACGCTTGCACTGCCACAGGGATATCGTGGCTTTTGTGGTAATGTAGTTAGTGTGTTTTGCCCAGTTCAGCTGTTTGTCCAAATAGATTCCCAGGTATTTGGTTTCGGTTGATAGGCTTAGGGTAGTTCCAAAGAATCGTGGTAATTGAAGTGTCGTCATTTTCCTCTTCTTTGTGAAGAGAATTAGTTCGGTTTTTGTGGGGTTCACTGATAGCTGGTGTTTATTGCACCAGTCCTCTACTATTTTCAAGGCTTGGCGCATGAGGTTGCATAGAGTATTTTCGTGAGTGCCATTTACTATTATAGTTAGGTCATCGGCGTAACCTACGGTGAAGTAGCCCTTGTCGTTCAGTGTTTTGATGAGACTGTCTACAACCAGGTTCCATAGAAGCGGTGAGAGGACGCCCCCTTGTGGGCAGCCCTTCGCGACAATGGCCCTTGTAGTGTCATTTACTGTGACTTGTACAGCTCTCATTTTGAGCATATTGGTGATCCACCCGCTCAGAGTCGGGTCTATGTTGTGTCTGTCGAGGGCGATGTTGATGCTATTAAACATGGTTTTGTCAAAGGCACCTTCAATGTCAATGAAGGCGGCCAGTGCTGAGCATTTGTGGTCCACTGCGCATTCAATTTTGGATACCACGCTGTGTAGCGCGGATTCCGTTGATCTGCCTGTGGAGTACGCATGCTGTTGTTTGTGAAGTGGTTTTGCCCGAAGAGGTCCGTCTCGGATGTGCCTGTCGCAGAGTCTCTCAAGGGTCTTCAGTAGAAAGGATGTAAGGCTTATAGGCCTATAGGCCTTGGGTTGTGTATAGTCGGGTTTGCCAGGTTTGGGTATGAAAATTACTTTCACTTCGCGCCATGCTAGTGGTATGTATCTGAGTGCTATGCAGGCGCGATAGATCTCCACCAGGCATGGTGTCAGGAGATCAATCCCCCATTGTAGTAGGGCTGGGAAGATGCCATCCAGCCCTGCGGATTTATAGGGCTGAAAGGTGTTAATAGCCCACTTTGTCCTGTCTTCTGTTACTATACTGTGGGCTCTAAACCAGTCTTGACACGTTGGGGTCCATTCTGGTTCAGCCTCCCACGCCCTGTCCTCTAGGAGTTTACAGTCTGGGAAGTGAGTCTCGAGAAGGACTTTGCTGGTTTCATGGTCAGTTAGCGTGTATGATTTATCTGGTTTTTTCAGCGCGCCAAGGGTACGGTCCTGATCTGTTGATAGGATTTTCCTTACCCTTGCAGCTTCGTTGTTGTTCTCGATGGATTCACAGAATTTCCGCCATGCTGTTCTTCTGGCGGTTCTGATTTGCTTTTTATATATGTATTGGGTCTCTTTGTATAGCTCCCAGTCTTCCGGGAGTCTAGTGTTTTTGGCTCTGTTGAATTGCTTACGTATTGCATTTCTGAGTTTACCAAGTTCAGCGTTCCACCAGGGGTTCCTGTCGCTGGTGGATTTAGGCGCCCTTAGTTTACAGCATGCATGGTATGCTTCGGTTAGGTACTCTGATAGTTTTGTCACAGTGTATTCCAACTGTACGGGGTCTCTTATGGTTACTTGGGATAGGTGCCTGGCTAGTAGAGAAGCTAGGAGGCTTTTATACCCGGGTACATTGGTGCGCCGCGGGTTTCGTCTAGGTACGGGTTTTCTTGTGTTGGTATTTAGTGTGAAGCGGATCCTTCTATGGTCTGAGCAAGAAGGCTCGTCCGATACGTGCCAGTTTGTGATGAGGTTTGTCGCGTTTTCTGTTGCAAGCGTTAGGTCTATGATTGTTTGGCCTCGGACTGTTACCCAAGTGGGTTCAGAGCCTCGGTTTACAATGTTAAGGTTAGTAGAGAATAAATAGGTGGATAGTACCTCTCCTCTAGGGTTCGGTGAGACGCTGCCCCAGAGCGGGTGGTGGGCGTTGGAGTCGGTGCAGACGATTAGGTCCAGTTTGGCGCTCTCGCAGTGCTGTACCAGGTCGGCCATCTCTTTCGGCGGACAGTTTACGTCCTCGCCTGGCATGTATGCCGAGGCCAGCACAACATCTGGATAGTCGCCCTCAGTATGGAGCCTGACTGCTGTCAGGTCTCTGGAACAGAATTGTGTGAGTGGTGTGGTAGGAATTTCTTTGGGTATGTAAGCGCAGGTTCTTGGTTTGTCTGAACTGTGTGTGTTGAGAATTAGCTTACCTCCGATGTTACCGAGGCCGCATACTCTGTTGTTCCTGATCCACGGCTCTTGGATCAGTGCGATGGTTCGGGGTGTTACCTCCAGTGCCCTGCGTAAGTTAGCCGTGGCAGTCTGACTATGTTGGAGGTTGGTCTGTATTATGTTGAGGGACGATGGTGGCGGTTGAGTGGGGTTAGTCGGAGATGGATCCATCGGACAGTATCCCCACTTCCCCCACCAGCTGGTCTTCGTGCCGATCACCCGGCGACGAGACTAAAAGTTGCTCGTTCCAGCCAGGCGATACGGGCAGTATGGTGTTCTCGTCGTCGGCCATTGCCGCTCGGGCCATGACCTCCTCCAGTTGGTCAATGTCTGGGTCGTTCGTCTGTGTCGTTGTCGGTGTCGGGAGCGTATTTGTCTTGTCCGTGTTGTCGGTCTTAGTGTCAGAGGGCCGAGTACTGGGCCAGAAGCGCACGTATATCGACCCCAGGAGGTACGATATCCGTCGCTCCCGGGCCAGGACCCTTTCCGCTTCCTCCGGTGGCACACCCAGGGTCAGATAAGTCCCGCAGTTGTCACCACCGACGGTAGTTGCCCTGTACAGTGACCACCTGGCAATGTCGTACCAAGTATTCTGACGGATCAGAATACTTTGGAGCCGGGCTACGTCGCCTTTGTAACGGGGGACGAACAGCGAGGCTCGGACACGGGTGGGCACGTCGGATTGTCTCAGTACCGTCAGTGTAAGGTCGTTGTTTGGGAGTTTTATGTGGGGCACATTCTGGGTCAGCCAGGTCAGGGCATTGTCGTCCTCACACCATATCTGCACGGTGCCTTCCGCTACCCGTGGGTAACCGCGGAAGGCAGGGAGTGGTGTGGTCGGGTCAGTGTCCAATAGGAGGCTTTCTAGGTCTGTTTTAATGTATTCCGCCTCTTCCTTAGTCAGGTCTCTAGATGGCGGAGGGAAGCAGATAGCTACGGCCAGCCGCGCAGGGATATCCTTCGTGGCCAGCGCGTAGGTTCTCTGCTCCCCCTGAGCGGAGTGGACCCTCACGCGTTTGGCGTCCCCCTGGAGCGTGCTCGGTGAGGCCGAGTCGTCGGGGCGCTCCCTCTTAGCCGGCCCTGTACCACTTGGTCCAGGCTGCGGTTCAGAGGTGCCTGGCGGGATGTTATTTGCCAGCGGCGCCTTCGCGCGTGAAGCTCCAGCACGCTTGCCTCTGTGCTGTCTGGGTCGAGGTCGGTCGTGGGTCCTGTCAGAGTTTTGGGGTCGACTGGCGGCCCCGGCAGGCTCTGTCGCGTTCGGAGGCTTTTCGCGCTGGGTTTCCCCTTCGCGTACTTGCCCCTGCCCGCGTGCTTCCGCTTCCGGCCGCTTTTCGCGCTGGGTTACCCCTTCGCGTACTTGCGGCCGGTCACGTGCTGGCTCTTCGGCGTCCGATTGCACTTCGCGCTGGCTAGTGCCTTCGCGGGTGTAGTGCTTTCGGTCGCCTACTTTCCTCTCCCGGGCCATGATTTTTCCGCGCTTCTTCAGCAGTCGTACTCCATCAACCGGGAGAGTGGTAGAGCTGCCAGGCCCGTCATCCTTCCCCGTCCCTCTCTGTCCGTGTCGGTTCTGGTCGTTGTCGGGGTTTGTGATGCTGTTCCGCACGATGCTCTGTTGCCAGAGGCTCGTGGGAGGCATACACGTCGTGGTGGATAATGGCGCGTGAGCCGCAGCCGGAGGGTTATGTGTGGGCGCGTTGATCGCAGCCGGTGTCGGGTCTATCGGCGCGTGAGTCGCTGCCTGGGTTGTCGGCGCTGAGTCAGCTGCCGGGCGCGCTGAAAAGCGCGGTAACAAGGTGCAGTTGGTTGCCCCCCCCAGATTACGTTGGGGGCTGACCGCCGTGGCGGTGTGGGATTCCCCGGCTTGGCCGGGACCCACCTGGGTAGAAATTTTCTCCTTCTGCATGATTGTTGTTTTTTTGGGGGTGGGCTTTTTTGGAATCGAGGTTACCCCTCCTCTAGGACCGACGGGATATAGGGATAGGAGGGAAGGCATTTGGTGAAGGGTAAGGGTTCTTTGGGGTCACCCTAGGTCTGGGATTTTGGCCTAGGGGTTTTGGGATCGAGAGGATGTGTGGATATGGAAGGATGGCTTGGTTGGGCGATTGGTACACAGGAAGGGGGGTATATAGGTTACCCTGGGCCGGGGATTTAGCCTTCGGGAACTTCTCTTGTCCGGGATCTCTTACAAGATGCTCCGATCGCTGAACCGACCTTTGACAGCCGGTCCCGCAGTCGGAGTTGGGCTATCCGCAACCTGCCCACCCGCTCGGTTGCAAGAGAAGAAGTGCCTGGCGGTCTGGATCGCACCACCACGGATGTACGTATGCATTCGCGTTGGAGCCATCCAGCCAGCCCCGAGAAGGAGTAGGTTCTCAATTCGTTGTATGTTTTTTTTTTTGTTAAAATATTTCACGATATCTCCGGCAATTGTGGATCGATTTCGAAACTTCTTTTTTAATGGATAGGGTATGCCTCAGGGATGTTCCCTTAAAATTTTTATTAACTTTGCTTCGGTAGTTTTTTAGTTATCTTCAAAAATACGTATTTTTTCCACTTAAGTGTATATACACGACCGGAACACAGACAGCCGGGACAGGAAGTTATTATAACGTCATCAATATTAATGATGTTATAATAACTTTCTGTCACTGTTATTTAAATAGCAAGTAGTAGTATACGAATTTGTGTGGGGTAGGTAGCGTAATTAAAAAGTGAAAAACAAAAACTTTTTTACAAAAAAAAAAAACAACTGACTTCCAAAAAAAAAACACTACAAAGTGAAAAATAACTTTAATTTTGGAAGCCGTTGGCAAAAAACGAAAATACGTCAATAAGTCGGCTGTTTTTTTTTTTTTTTCTAAAAAAAGATTTTATATTTATTTATTTATTTATATCCAACCAACCAACCAACCAACCAACCAACCAACTAACCAACCGACCAACTTACCAACCAACCACCACCAACTACCAACCAACCAACCAATCAACCAACCACCAACCAACTTTCTTCATGTTATCTTGCATGCATTTATTATTATTGTATGTATACACATGTTAGGGCAAATAAATCTTATCTTATCTTATCTTATAACAATAGCTTGCTGCAATCTTGTTCTTAATCATAAAACACGATTATCCGCAAAAGTTTGGAAACTATTCGCCCGTATTACTACGCAATACTCGGACCCATTTCAAGCCTATCCACCGGGATTGTCCTTGAATCCTCGTGTCATGTTCCCATGTCATATCATGAATCTCCTTTATCTGAAAGGTTAGAAAGAGGGATCTAATCTGCTTAGACACTTTATATTCTTTTGTTTTTTCAAAGAGATTTAAGATAGGTACTTTTGCAAGGCTATCAGAAAAAATATTATAGAAAAACTGTGATCCTTGTCTCAGTGACGCCATCTAGCGTAACGTAGCAAAATCCTGTCAAAGATCTACGAATAACAGTCGGGAGCAACGGCCTTAACAAGAACAATATAAAAAAATACCTAAATTTAATCTAATTAAGTTAATTAAATTATTAATTAATCCTATTACTTCATGTAGGTATCTCGTGTTGAAAAATTCTCGTACATGCAATTTTGTTATTAACATCGATAAAATAACAATAGAAGAATTCTTGGGAACCATTAAATTAAAATAATAAGGAAAAATTATTCAAATTATTAAAGATAAAATTAAACTTAACGTGTTTCCCGAGAGACGGAGTGGTCTCGGTTTGTAAAGATGGTCACCCATCTTCAGACCGACCGCGGCAAGATTATTTAGCCAATAACTGCCGCAATGTGGATATTATTATATACCTCTGCTACCCGTACGTGGAATACAGGATTAATAAATAAATAGAAATAATAAAAAATATATCCGCCAGTCTCTTGGGTACATTACCAGTCGACAGCGACGCGGGGGAATTTTTTGACGCCATTTTTTTGTTTGTTAATAGTTTTAGTTAGGTTAGGTTAATTAATTAGATGTAAGTTGTTATTTATGTACATATAATTTGAATTCTAAATAAATTTATGATACTATAATAAATATGAAATCACAGGCAACAGTCTGTCAAATAAATATTTCACATTCTATCGGTTGGCAACAAAAATGGTCGTTAATTATAATTATTTGTGGTTTACATCTGTATTTGAAATGTGAGATTTTTTT
The DNA here is from genome assembly GCA_917490735.1 of Dryobotodes eremita. Lineage (NCBI taxonomy): Eukaryota > Metazoa > Arthropoda > Insecta > Lepidoptera > Noctuidae > Dryobotodes > Dryobotodes eremita. The sequence goes on along the minus strand of OU823269.1, from coordinate 9,410,751 downwards.
TATTTCTAGAATTTTTACACAGCTTATATATTGCTGGTATTTTATTTGACCTAAATTAATTAGGTATGAGGTATGTAAGTATTTACAGTCTACCGCTCATAAATGAGGTGGCACATAACCATTGCTGTGCGGTTGGGTATCACAATCAGCCTATAATGTTCCCACTGCTAGGACACAGGCCTCCTCTCTTCGAGAGGGAGCGGGCTGTAATCTACAACGTGGGCCCAGTGCGGGTTGGTAGACGTCACATGTCTTCGAATTTTTGGTTCTAGGACATGCCGGTTTCCTCACGATGTTTTCCTTCACCGTTTTGAGAGTAATGATGATGAAATTAAATAGACTAAGTGCCTGACTGGCTTCGAACTCACGACCTACAACTCGTAAGTCGGGGCCGATACCACTGGGCCACTGGGCCGGTTCGTTATACATTTAACAAGAGATATTAGTAACTACATAGCTATAACTAGCTATAACCAATTATAACCAGCTATAACTAGCTATAACCAGGCATAACTAACTACAACCAGCTTTAGCTTGTTAAAGCTGGTTATAGTTAGTTATAGCTACCAGCTATAACAAGCTATAACTAGCTATAACCAGCTATAACGGTTTTTTAAACCACGTTGTACCTACTGTCCGTCTTATATATTACTATTTTCTGCCCGCGGCTTCGCCCGCGTGGATGTCGGAAATTATCCCACGGGAATGTGCTACCGAGACAAAAAAAAAGTAGCGTATGTTACTCCTTATAACATCAGCTATCTGCCAGTGAAATTCCTGTCAAAATCAGTCCAGCCGTTTTGGAGATTAGTCGGAACAAACAGACAGAAGAAAAAATTAAAAAAAAAAACACGTGTGGCACTCGGGGACTGCCGCGGTAAAGCTATTGCATAGCATTTTTTATCAACTTATGCAATTATAATTATTTTTTTCATTTTTATTTATGCAGTATTTTTTTCTGTGATATTAATTCAAGTACAGTCGTACCATATACATACACGTTAAGCGAACGCTCGGCCGAGCTACATGGTAGGCGGAGTGGGGGTGTCAGGTTTTATTTTCGTTACGGAATTTCTTGATTCGGTCGCCGCGCTCAAAGCCCGCGATAAAAGCTATGCAATAGCTTAAAAGTTATAAGTACCGTGTGTACTTTCATATTACAGATGTATAAATTTGAAAGATACAAATTTCTTACTATTTCAATCAATAATGGTACCTAATGAATTTTGACTTCTTTTTGGCGCGAGATTTTTGTTGAATGTAAAGTCAGGGAACATAATTGCTTAGCTAATATCTAATTAATTAACCTAACCTAACTAAAACTATTAACAAACTAAAAAATGGCGTCAAAAAATTCCTCCGCTCATTTCCTCCTTAGCTAATTGATTATGAACTTAAATTGTTCGTAACTTCAAATCACAATTACTGTCATTCTTTCTGTGTCATTGGTTCAAATACGTAGTGTGTATTTGGAGTCAGGGATTGTAACAGATTGTGAGACCCTGCTCCTGCAAAAGTTGTCCACAGCTTATTTTTAAAACACCACACACACGACCCTTTACAGAAATATAAGGTACGGTCACGAAAAGCGATAAATAACCAGGGTCGTTGGATATAGTTGAAGTTTAGTAAGAAACCGATGCACGTTTCCGAATAAAATTTAATTTAATTAATAGAAAACAAACAGTTAATTTATCAAATTAAATTTCATTCGAAAACATCCAGCAGTTTCTTACTAAACTACAACTATATCCGACGACCCTGGTTACTTACCTATTTTGGTGACTGTACATACATACAGGGTGACTTGCAATTTGACGTATTCCTTCCAGAACCTGAAAATGTGACCCATTTGCAACAATTAAGCACCCCATAATGCCTAGGCGAAAATTCATGGGATTCGAGAAAACACAAATTTTATGTATTTTTAGGGTTCCGTACCCAAAGGGTAAAAACGGGACCCTATTACTAAACTTCGCTGTCAGTCCGTCCGTCTCAATACTCAATACTCAATCATTTATTGCATTCCACAATGTGCTTAGGTGGTAAGTAAACATTAGTTGTACCAATCGTGGACCCTGTCGGGCACAGCAGAATAAAAATTTGAAGGAAGAGGACTTATTTATACATGCAAAACAAAAAAAAAAAAAGTTGTTCTATTTAAAACACCACCACCACCACCGCCGCCGCCTGTCTATCACCAGACTGTATCTCAAGAACTGCGATAGCCACAGTTGAAATTTTCACAAATTATGTATTTCTGTTGCCGCTATAACAGGAAATACTAAAAACATAATAAAATAAATATTTAAAGGGGGCTCCCATACAACAAATGCGATTTTTTTGCCTTTTTTATAGTTAATGGTACGGAACCCTTCGTGCGCGAATTCGACTCGCACTTGGCCGGTTTTTTGAAAATTTACCACAATTAGTCATAAAAAAGATTTTTTCTCTAAACATTACGGGGTGCTTAATTGTTGCAAATGGGTCACACTTTCAGATCCTGCGGGGTAATTACGTAACACACTAACAGTAGGAATGGGTTTCCTTTTGACAGTTCAACAACATTCATTGCGTTTTTTCCGTTGTGGAGCAGACAAATTTTTCGAACATATGAAGCAATGGATTAGCAATAGGCTTCAAAATGATTTCAAATTCAAACTCAAACTCAAAGGATTTATTTCAAATAAACCAATTACAGGCACTTTTAAATTGTCAAGGGGTCGGTCAGTCAGAAAGATGAAGTTAGTTGCCCATTCCAAAGCGTAGTAGGTACCTATGGAGAAGAACGGGCAAGAAACGCCATGGACACTCTTTTAAATCAAAATATGGTTACAAAATATTGGTTACATCATTCATGTTGAAATTATGCATGTGAGAACGATGCAGAACGTTAAAAGCGTCCGTAATAAAGAGGCAAAAACAATTCCAATATTCAATTAAAATAAGCCGTGGCAGCCAAGAGATGACCAGTCCCCACTGACGGCGCCCGTTCACGAACATGACGTATGGATCAGCACCATTTAGCTCAACCATTTTGAAGGAAACTTAATGATCCAACACACACGCCACCACCAGCGAGACATTTGAGTGTGCATGACATACTCTCAGCCGCCAGGGCACATTCAAGTCAATGAAAGACAAATCTAGAAAATGGTAGCTTTATAGTAGGTACATAGTACTCACACATGTGCTATGCAATTATACAATACTAAAAGATTGAATTTATACAATGTAAAGACAGTTTTTACAATCTTCGGTAGTTACAAATGCTAATAAATTAGTTAATGCGCCCTTCTGGAGCAGGACCAGCGTTGAGCCAAGCATTTTTATCAGCGATGTAATCCCCCAACTTATAATATGCTTGACTGCAGAGTGTGCGTTTTATACAAGATTTAAATTTCGTTTCATTCAGTTGTGATTCAGATTGTGATAGATAATGTGTTACGTAATTAGGGTGCTGGAAGGAATACGTCAAATCACAAGTCACTGTACATTGTCAAGCAAAATGACTCGTTCAAAACCGGACATTACGCAACTCACATTCCTTTTAAGACGAAACAATATTCCCTACCCTTCCTCTTCCCTTAACACATACAGGACAATATCTAAATAAAAACTTTCCCCGTTAACTCAATTTGTACGAGGAACGAGGGAAAAAGGGTTCAATAAAGATTCCCCGAGCTTCAGGGCTCCTAATAATAACGTTATGAATTGGCCCAAATTCTCTAAATTGGGATAGCATGTCGTGTTCTCCTAACAAGTGACGGCACAAAGGGTTTGTTACTAAATACAGGATTTATAATCAGAGATCGGATATTCGGATGCATATTCACCTAAAGTTCAGATGTTGGCTAATGTGGAATACGACATAAAAATCAAAAAAAAAAAAATTGTTTTAACTGTAGTTGTATCTATATCGCCATATGCGAGCTACAAGTCACACTGACGTCACGCAAAATCCTACATCGCGCAAGCAGAGTTTACCGCGCAACTAGCATATATACAACGTCCCGACTTCAATCGTCGGGCAGTAGCCCACCAGACACGACACCCGTCTGGTAGGAGGATCCTCCCTTTTCTATGGAGGTATGAGTGAACTTTACACCCTGTTCCTCATGCCTCTATATAATTAACACACACTACCCCTCCTCTTACTCAAACTCAAAGCATTCATTTCAAATAAAACAATTACAGGCACTTGAATTGTCAAAGCGTCGGTCAGTGAGAAAGATGAAGCTAGTTGCCCATTCCAAAGCGTAGTAGGTACCTACACCCACCCACCTTAAAACCTACATACACATATTTGTATCGGGGGTTGAAGATAAATTTTAAATAAATATAAATCTGAATAGTAATGCAATACAAGAATTCCTGTTTTTTTTTTAAATTAATATTGTTTTATAAGTCGCTTTCATACTATACACCCGACAAGTTATGCATTCTCGGTGTTCCTGGCACTCCGGGATTTATTTTACACAAAAAATATTAAGAATCCGCTGCCATACTTTCATGGCTCAAAATTAACTTTAAATAAATATACATCCGAATATCCGATCTCTGATTATAATATAACATAACATCACGCCTATTTCCCCTGAAGGGGTAGGGAGAGGCGCAGGTACCTAATAGTACCAACATTCACATTTTGCCAGCTATTTTTAAGTCCCGGTAAGTAACAGGGGAGCTAGCCCGTTGCCATCAACCGGGCGCAAATCCAGCATCCGGGCTGCTACTGAGAAATTCCAAATGAAAATACCCAATAACACTTTGCTCGACACGGGAATCTAATCCAGGACCTCATGCCCAGCAGTAGCGCTAACCTGTACATATTTTATATAAAAATCGCTTTTCGTGTGTGTCTATGTGACCGCAACGTTCTTCAAACTATGCAAAAGATTTTGATGCGATTGTCACTTCATTGAGACTTTTAGAGAATTTATTTATTTTATTTATTATTTATTTATTGTATATTTTAGAGAATTTATTTATTTTATTTATTATTTATTTATTGCATATTGTAGATAATTTATTTATTATTTATTTATTGTATATTGTAGAGAATTTATTTATTTTATTTGTTGTATACTAGCTTCTGCCCGCGACTTCGTCCGTGTGTTTCTTGTTCCCCCGACCCACCCCGTCACATCGCAACTTTCTTAATTTTATTCCGTAAGAACCTTCCACAAAGTATTAGAAAACTTAAAAAGAAAAGGTAGATGAAATCGGTAAAGTCGTTCTCAAGTTATGGCGTGACCAAGGGAAATAGGGATTCATTTTTATTTACACTAGCCTGCAATAAAATCGACCCACTTGCTCTTCGATTTGAAACAATGTAATTCAACAAGGTTTACTAACAATAACCTAATATATTGTATACTAAAACCTTCCTGAAAGTATGTAGATTACGTTAGTTAAAGAATTATCAAAACTGATTTATAATTTTATGAAAAAATCACGAACTTATAAACATGGGGGTTCGATTAAAGAACCTCCTTTTTTAAGTCCGTTAAAAAATCAAGTTAAATTTTCATTAAACGAACAGAAATAAACAAAATTATTTTATTGTCAATTTCATTGGCAAAAAAAAGTCACGCACTTTATCCGACCAAAGTGAGCGATGAGGACATCTGAAGAATTGAGTCGATCTTGTCAAGAATATTGCTTTTATCCAAATATAGTGTAGTGCAAATAGACTGTACCTTACCTACCTTCACACAATATACAATAATAAATTATATTCATTAAGATTTTTGAGATATCGTCTCTCAAATTGAAAGTACGGGGTGGGCCGCTTTTTTTGCACGCCGGTGTACATAGATTACATAAATATTGAACTTGCATATATTATAGACATCTCGATGTTTTGTTAAGTCGTAAAAACCCTGCGAAGCAGGAGCGGGTCATTAGTTTATAATACAGGGTCAAATTAAATTAGCCAGCGAAACTCTGCAGATGTGGTGGGCATCGATATCTAAACTAAATAATATAAAAATAAAAAGATTTAAGTCGATAAGAAAAATATTCAAGTGTTGTTACATAAAGTATGAGTTGAAAAAATATGTTTTATCGGTTTAGATACGATATCAATCACGTGTGTGAAATTTACAGGAAAAAAAACTGATTTTTAAACTGATATTTCAAGTGAATAAACTAAGAGCGGTCGATGACCCGATAATTAAAAAAACATCAAATTAATTTCTTATTCATTTTATCGTGTTTAGATAACGATACCCATCACATCTGCGGAGTTTCGCTAGCTAGTTTAATTTGACCCTGTAAAAAGAAATATCGATGTTTTGTCATAAAAAATCGTGCGAACCAGGGGCGGGTTACCAGTTTATAGTATAGGATTGTAATTGTTCTAGTTAAAGGTAGTGACCTTTTCTCATATTGAGAAGGGAGGAGGAATGAGGACCACTCGAGCTCTCTCTCTGCGTGTTGTCGATTTCATACTCATCTTTAATTTTTTTCTTAATTTATTTTAATCATGGTCTGGCATTTTGAGTAATTTATGCGGCCTACCCAAATATCCTTTCTTTTTATTAATTAATAAATTAATTATTATTTTATTAATATTTCCTTTACTTCATATACATATACATATAAATTATATTTTTAAATATTAGAATATAAAAAATAGTAACCCACCGGTATCGGGAACAGGGTCCAAGCTACCGGCGGTCAGGGCTCCAGAGAGAGGAACCTCCTAACAATGCGAGCCGTGTCCAGAAGTACCGCTTTCTGAATCAAGCCCTTGATCCAGCTGCGCAACGAGAGCCTCCTCAGTTGTTGGTCGAGACTCTTGGCTATTAAGCCATTGGCTGTCACGACTATCGGTACAATGATCGCTGAGTCCACATCCCACATGTCGACAACCTCGCGAGCCAAGTCAAGATACTTGATTTGTTTATCTTTCTCGGATTTCACGAGGTTCCCGTCATTCGGGACCATTATGTCAACAATCAATATGTTATTATTATTTATTAATTTATAATTTTTTTCCTATGTTGGGTCGGCTGCCAATTTAACCGGATGCAACTGAGTAGCAGTTTTTTACATGGAGAGTCTGCCTATCTGACTCTCACAGCCCAGTTACTGGGTAACACAATACCCCTCAGTAAGACCGGTTGACAGACTTTCGGCGGTTTCCTATGAACCACCGAATACTCAAATGACATTTGACAATGAGACGTTTTAACAGTCTTTCTATTATAATAACACCTGTTAAATTGACAGGAACAGCATTTATTAGAATTCACGTAAAGAATTAAAATTGCGTGGTTTTTGAGCAATAATTAGTTCAGGGTTTAGTCAATCTTTAAAAAAGGAAAATCTGATTACAAAATAATACAAAAATAAAAATAAAATTTACGTTATCAAAAGTCATCGGACCCTAAATTCCAATTTAAAATTGTTGATTGAGTCCACTTTAATTTTCTTTTCGGTAAAGAACCGAATTATTTCAAAAATCTGACACAGACAGTATCTCCTTCATGAATATTTTATTGACATTCATCTTAAAATTAATTAACCTCTACCGAGCCTTCATCCAAGAATATTGGGGTCGGCTTCCAGTCTAACCGGATGCAGTATTTTACATGAAGCCACTGCCTATCTGACCTCCAGAACCCAGTAACTGGGTATTACGATACCTTTTGGTAAGACCGGTTGTCAGACCTTCTGGCTTCTGACTACCCATAACGACTGACAAAGATCTACAAATGACAAGCCGGATCAACGGCTTGACGTGCTTCCGAAGCACGGAGGGGTCTCGATATAATGGATGGTCACCCATCCACGAACCAACACCAACAAACGTAATTAAACCTTTGATCTAACTGAGGGGCTATTGGTATTTAGCCACGAGCCCCTACATATTCTTCTTAAAATTACTACGAACAAAATCAATCTCAGACAAATCCGTGTAAGTTTAGTTTAGTTGTAGTCCGCGAAATTAAAATTTTCTTTGGTTTTTTGCAATTTGCAGCTCAGTTTTACGTCGTATGTTGATCAAATCAGATCAGATCAATCAGAGTAAACTATTTTTCTTTCTTTTCTTTCTAGAATCAGCAATACAACTTCCTTAAGTTATATTGGCCTCAAATGTCATGATTTCCTGAAATAGTCATTCAATAGGGTAATATGAACTTGGAGAGATGCATTGATGATTTTTATGATAATTTTTCTATTAATAAATATTTTTTACGGTCGCGCATCATAAATTTAGACCAAAAAGAACCTGATACTAACCTGCAAATTGCAAAAAATCTTAAGAAAATTTGAATTTCGCGGGCTACCCTGACGATTTCGCCTTAACATCGAATGTTTGTGCTATGCCCAAAGTATCTCATATACGTCCGACCTTAGAGCTTTATTTACGGTCACAATAAAGAAAGGGAGACGTAACTCAGCTCATAATAAATTTCCTGACTCAACATATTAGATGGAAGACCAGTGGAGCTCAAAGTTACTTAAAATGTGGTTTAACACGTTCACGTGAGCAACCTCATCTCTGAATGTTTGTATTGCGGTGCACCTTTTTCTCATACAAAATTAAGCAACGGCTATAGACGGCCCGCCGTAATACGTATGTTTTAGAACTTTGTTATGTTGGACAGCGTTCACAACACACACACACACACACGTTAAGTTGTTTACCTGCGCGCAACTCAACTGGCGGTGGAGATCGCGGTACAATGGAGGACCATGATATAATAATATACTTCGCCAGGTATAACATTCCGAGACACTGTGGTCACGTGGGTGACACAAGCCTACGTCATCACCGCTGTGTTACCAGTAGTGTGTAATAATAACTCCCCAACCGCCATTATTAGCTGTGCGAATCCGATATAACAATGAGGTTTTAACTAACAATTACGTTGGTATATGTTCAAATTGAATTGTTTCATTTGATTAGAAAAACGATACGACAATTTAAATGCTATAAATATATTTTTTAACAGAATGGTGACTGAATTTTTTTTCATGATTCGTGTATGTTGCAATAAAGTGACATCTGGATCACTAGTAACGTAAGCGTTTGTCACTCCCGGAGTACCAGACCTTGTTTTTTTAGACCATTTGGAGGACGTCGTATGACATTGTGCATGAGTGCGCTCGACTTTTGCATATGTGCGTACAAAACTAGAAAAACGTTTTTTTATTAGGTCACGCGGCGGTATATAACCTATGAAAATTGAATGAGTTGCGGCACAAAATAGATGCGCTATTAGAATTTTCCCATTAAACAGACTTCTGAAAACGTTCCGGCGAAATAAATATGACAATCTAGAAGGCCGTCATATGACGTTGCACCAGTTAAAGAAAGAAAAGAGGAAGAAAGAAAAATAGATATATTATTCTACACAAACAAAACGCACATTATAAATGAATGACATTAATTAATACACACATACAAAATAGCCAAAAACCTCGCATTCAAGCTATAAAAGTTTGACAATTTTGTCTATTGCTTGATGTTAGGGCAAGGGACCAAAGACAATACACATTGCTCTGTATTGTGATACTGGCAAATGACAATAACAAACAAATGATCAAAAAAAAAACAAAATGCCGATTGCATTTAATAATATATCAAGACGACGCCGTAAGATGTAGCTCACGCGAACGTGTTAATAATAAAAAGGAAGAAGAGAGAGCTAATGCATTTGCACAAAAAATACTACGAGTGAATAAACACAGTACTACAGTTTTGTTAGTGTATTATAGTGGTTGCAACCACTGTGAAGAGAGGTTTTATTCCATTTGGCTTTTTGAGCAGCTTGGAGACCAGCGGGGTAATTACGTAACACACTAACAGTAGGAATAGCATTCATTTTGACAGTTCAACAACATTCATTGCGTTATTAGAGCAGGCAAATATTTCGAACATAAATGAAACAATGGATTAGCAATATGCTTCAAAATGATTCAGATTGTGATAGATAATACGTTCCGCAATTAGGGTGCAGATTTTTACTCGTTCATGGACGGACAAAAACAATTGGACGGAACTGCGCGAAGACAAAACTGAGACCCGTTTATGTGTAGATATTTATGTACGAGTGTTGCCATTTGCGCGCGTAATGGCTAACCGTCTCGTCGGCCGACTAATGTGTAAATGTGTGCGTACTGCGGCCTGTACGTACAGCGAGCTGGCCGAGTTGAGTGACACAGTTTTTTGTTATTATGAATCTGTCCGACTTTTTCTTGTTCGTCATTGCTTGTTAATAACAATCAACATTTATTTCGTGAGATTTGCAATTAGTGAAAGCGATGTATAGTTAGCTATATAATACATAATATTTAAGTCGATAAAGATAGATAGATCAATTATTTATTTGTTACAACACAAAATAAGAAACACAACTTACAAAAGCAGAATAAAATGCCTAAGTAAATAGGTATATACGGATTACGCGATGTGTTTTGTCTTTGGTTTTTACAAAGACCAACACCCTAATTATGTAACATACTATCTATCTCAATCTGAATCATTTTGAAGCCTATTGCTTATTCATAGCTTCTTATGTTCTAAAAATGTGTCTGCTCAACAACGTTAATAACGCAATGAATGATGTTGAACTGTCAAAATGAAACCCATTCCTACTGTTAGTGTGTTACGCAATTACCCCGCTGTTCGCTAATAAATTCGCCAATTTAATGGTTATGAGCCAAACTGTTTGTGAAAATAATAGTATTTAATTGTTGTTATTAGTTTAAGTGTTATGTTCGTACTTATTATTTTGATTTATGTAATTAGTTTTAGGTTTAAAGAATTTATTCTCATAAGAACAATATATAGGTACACTTACAATGAGATACAAAGTAATTGCTTAAATCTAAATGAGATACATTTCGCATCAGGTGCGTGCTGGTGAAGTTATACAAATAAATATTTGGTAGGTAAGAAGTTGCTAACATTAATTGATAGGAATGCGGTTTGACTACATTTTATGAAAATGACTTTTTAAGCTATTAGATAGCTTTTATCGCGGGCTTTGAGCGCGGCGACCGAATCAAGAAATTCCGTAACGAAAATAAAACCTAACACCCCCACTCCGCCTACCATGTAGCTCGGCCGAGCGTTCGCTTAACATGTATGTATATGGTAAGACTGTACTTGAATTAATATCAAAGAAAAAAAAATACTGCATAAATAAATAATTATAATTGCATAAGTTGATAAAAAATGCAATGCAATAGCTTTACCGCGGCAGTCCCCGAGTGCCACACGTGTTTTTTTAGTTTTATTTTGAATGAGTTAATGTTGTTACAATCTTTTACGTCATTTGGCAGGTCATTATACAGCTGTGCTCCTTCGAACAGTATGGTTTTTTTGCCATAGTTAGTACGGGCTTGTATTCGTTGTAATTTATTTTTATTTCTTAGGTTGTGTGATGTTGTTTTTTTGTGTAATTGTAAATTGGATTGTATGCTGTTTGTGGTGATTTTTTTAATTAGAATGCAGGTGCCATATGTGTATAGTTGTGCGAGATTTAATAATTTAGTTTTTTCAAATAGTATTTTAGTTGGAGTAAGATAGTGATAATGGTATAGGGTTTCAATAATTTTATTTTAGGTTCTTTGCAAAGGCATCAGGATAGTTTTCGCGGCGGATCCCCATATTTCGATAAGATATTCGAGATGTGATTTTACTAATGAGTTGTATATAACAGTACGTATTTTCCTTGGAATACAATTTGCAATTTGGTGTAGTGATGCTAGTAATGACATTAATTTTGTTTTTACATGTTCGATGTGCAGTTTCCATGTGAGTTTGTCATCTATCCTCAGACCGAGGTATTTTTCGTGACTGAATCTTTTTATTATGTCATTGGTTTCTTATGCCGTGTAAATCAAATAAATAATGTAGAGTGTCAGATTCCGAGGAACTTTCTCACTCTCATCAAGTGTACCATGCGCGATTTCGTCCCCGGGCCTACGTTCAGAGGGCTCATAAAGTTTTGCGCGAATTGTTTTTTTTTGTACAAAGTAAAGAAAGTATTGAGGTAGGAAAAGGAGTACGGAGAGACAAGAGGTCACTGAGAAAGGATGAACGGTCATATAAACGACAGGAGAAAAAAATGTGATTTAAGTCGCCAACGTCTGCGCCACACAGGCAAATGGGGTCGTCGATAATATGAAGTTTGGCAAGCCGCGAATTGTTTATTGTGACCTGCCCTGACATCAAGCAATGGACAACATTGCTAAACTTTTAACTTTTAAGGTTTTGAATATGAGGCTTTTGGCTACTTTATATTAATGTGTGTATTTTGTATTTTTTTTTGTAATGTGAGTCTTGTTAATAAAGAATTTAAAAAAAATCTTTCTTTTCTTTCTGTATATCTTCTGTAGGCGGGTCTTATCACTTATCTTTATACATTTTATTTAAAACGCAACGTCACTCTCTGACTGTCCCTAAGTACACTTACAACACGAGCACCACTTTCTTAATATATTTGTTACTTTTTTCAACTCATAGAATACCCAATTTTTTTCATTGCTAGGCCTAGGGTGAATCCTTAGCTGTAGCCCGCCAAATTCAAATTTTCTTTGGTTTTTTGCAAATTGCAGCTCTGTTTTACGTCATATGTTGATCAAAATGCGATTCTCTACTGTAGGAATGATATATAAAGTTAATTAATTAATTATTTATTTATATTAAGTTAGTTTAAGCGTATTTATCACCCTGGGGTTAACCTGTAATGGTAGACGTAAGTAGAAATAAATAAATAAATAAAAATATTTATTGAATAATAAACATCAATTTCATATTAATCGTTAAACTTTGGAAATTTAAAATTTGTTCCACCTAAGAATTTTCACATGAAAATTTATGAAAAATTCTTAGGTAGAACAAATTTCAAAATTTTGACGATTGTTTAGCAAATATATCGATCCTAGAATCGCAAATCGCATTTTGATCAACATACGACGTAAAACAGACCTGCAATTTTCAAAAACCAACGAAAATTTGAATTTGGCGGGCTACAGCTGAGGATTCACCTTAAACATTACCCCACGTAGTCGAAGCCGTAGACAACAGCACTAATTTCATAATCAAACAAAGACACGTTTGTAGTCAAAATTATTTACCTCCCCGCCCCAACTCAAAGTCAAACAAAGTCAGTGAACGTAAGCCTGAACGTTAAAGATCAAAGCAGTGATGTGACAGCTTGACAGGCGTGTAGACAGGGAAAATCATAAGACGCGGTCCTTACAGGAAATAACTGTTTTCATACGAATGTCTTGCATGTAATTATGATAAAGATAAAGATAATTTTATTTTGCAAATATAGGTAACAGTAAATGATGACAAATAATATAAAAGTTTAGCCATATTTTACCACATAGGCATGCAAAAGATTTAAAAGATTCAACTTATAACTAAATAATTAAAAACAATTTTAAAATATTACACAAAGAACTAAGTACAAAAAATATTATATATACACTAGCTTAAAAAATCTTTCTCAATTAAGAACTCCTTAATATTATAACATGCTTTCGCCACTAAAAACCTTCGGAGTCTCTTTTTAAATAATGAAAACGGAAGCTCTTTCCACGTCTTTGGCAATTTGTTATAAATGACTGGAGCCATGCAGTAGACACTTTAGCCCATAAGTGCCGTCTTGGCTGACTCCAGACAAAGCTGACTGTTATCGCGTCTATTGCGAGGTACCACATCGGATAGACGTCTAAAACGACTCGGATTTGTCTTTACAAACACAGCTACTTCTAATATGTACAGACAAGCCAATGTTAATATTTTGTAATTTTTAAAGTACGGTTCACAACTATCAGTAGGTATATGTATGCAAAGGGTACTTTAATTATTACTAGAACCAATATGCTACATCATGCTCTCTTAAATGTCTCGCTGTTGGTGGCGCGTGTGGTGGTCATTCGGTTCCCTACAAAATGGTTGAGCTGGATGGTGCTGATCCACGCGTCATGTTCGTGAACGGGCGCCGTCAGTTGAGACTGGTCATCTCTTAACTGTCACGGCTTATTTTTATTAATAATCTAATATTTTGAATTGTTTCTTAATATATATTTTTTTCATTGTTCTCGCATATAGAAGCAACAAGAATAATGTACCCAGGATTTTGTAATATCTTGATTTAAAAATAGTGTCCTTGGAGTTTCTTGCCCGTTCTTCTCCATAGAGATCTACGTTTTGGAATGGGCAACTAGCTTCAACTTTCTGACTAACTGACCGACTCTTTGACAATTCAAAAATGCCTGAAAATGGTTTAATTGAAATAAATACTTTGAGTTTCAGTTCGAGTTTGAATATTAACATCACTTTTTAAGTGTAGTTCCCTCTTTGACAGTCAGATAGGAAACGCCGACCTCATCTAGTTTTTAAAATATGATTGATGTGTAAAAGTGTTTGTTCAAACCTACTTACAGAAATAAAATCATTTATCATTTGGCACATACATTTGAAACATTGACATGAATATATACTTTGTAAAATATTATTATTATTTTAATATTCTGAATGTAAAGACTATGTGGGTCACTGCTGCAATTTTTTTTTTCTCAGGTTATTTTAATTATGGTCTGGCAGTTTGAGTAATTTATGCGGCCTACCGAAATGTCCTTTCTTTGGTAGTGTTCGTCAAATCTTTGAGCTCCTTAAGTTCTGAGTTGAGCTGCACGTTTACTGATAAATGCGTGCACTGACTGGACAGGCCCACTCAATCTGTGTGGTTTTTCCTCAAAAGACCATTTCAGACACCAATCTACATGCTCTTCACATGATCTGACCAAGATTATGCCTGGACTTCAAAAGAGACTGTCACCTCTGAGTTTGTTTTGGCCTCTCTTCTCAGAGCAGTCAGATAGTAAACGCCGACCTCATCTAGTTTAAAAAATATGATTAACGCGTAAAAGTGTTTGTACAAACCTACTTACAGAAATAAAATCATTTATCATTTTGTGAATAAGCTCGTACAAGGGCTACCATCCTTCCATTTTCTTCCACCAAACAGCGTTGCTGTTCCGATTTGAAAGAAATGGGTCCCGGTGTAATTCCAAGCCCATGAGGCATTTCAGTTATGTCCCTGGGGTGGCAACTAGTGTTGAAAATAACATGTAAAATACATGTACCTTTCAAATGCCTCTGTATTTTTCAATAAAATACAGAAACTTTCCTTGCGGATCTTCAGTTGAATCTTTCGTAAGTTTAAATTTTTACATGTATTTTACGGTGTATTTTTCGCATTAAGATATTATAAGATGGTATTTTAAGGGTAAATTTATAATGATGTTGTACATAAACATGTATCATTTAAACTACATTACATTACTGTTCAATTAATATTAATAAGTATTTTTTTTCTCTTTGATTTTTAAATATGAAAAATACACAGTATTTAACAAGTATTAAAAAGTATTAAGGAAGGACAATCGCTAATCATGTGTGTATTTATTTAAATATGAAGAAATGATTGTTGAGCTGTTTAGTCTAAGAAGTGTAATGTTTTTCTATTTTTTTTTATGTAAATTTGTAGAATTAGCATAGATATAAGCGATTTGGTGTAAACTGTTAGCTTATATTTGTTGAATAAATGAATTAAACTTGTATCTTTCCTATAAAATACATGTAATTTTCGAAAAAGGAAACATATTTCACTTTTCGTCTGAAAAATACAATCATATACTTTTATAAGTGTACGATTGTATTTTTCAGACGAAAAGTATATAAAGAAATAAGTGTATGATTGTATTTTTCAGACGAACAGCGAAATTTGTTTCCTTTTTCGAAAATTACATATATTTTATAAGAAAGATACAAGTTTCGAAAAAAACAAAACGTATCTTTCGCAATTTTCAACGCTAGTGGCAACGCATTTGCGATGCCACTAGCACACGCTCACTGACACTGGACTATTGTGTATCTTTCAAAATAAATCTCCCCTCTTTACAAACACATTATTATGAATAGCGTGTTTCATAGGTTTTCCTACACACCATAAGGATAATATCCCATCCCATCCCATAATTTACTTCTTAACGAAAAAAAAACCAAATGCATTAAGTTTACGCTACCTCACGTTAGACAGGTGAAAACTAATGTATTGATGAAGGGCGAAGAATTGAATCTTGAAGATAGCACAGTATTCTTGGGCTTAACTTTGGATGCTAAGCTTCAGTGGGGCCCACATATAGATAAATTGTCAAAAAAGCTAAGCTCCGCAGCATACGCTGTTAGAAAAATTCGTAATTTAACCGACATAGAGACAGCCCGTTTAGTGTACTTTAGCTATTTTCATAGTGTTATGTCGTACGGTATTCTGTTGTGGGGAAATGCCGCCGACATTCAGACTATCTTTGTTTTGCAGAAAAGAGCTGTTCGATCAATTTATAAATTAAGTCCGAGACAATCTCTCAGAGACAAATTTAAGGAGATTAATGTAATGACTGTGCCTTCTCAATATATTTTTGAAAATCTTTTATATGCCCATAAAAATATAAAATTGTTTAAAAAATACAGTGATATCCATAGTATAAATACTAGGAACAAACACAAATTTGTTGTACCTACAACAAGGCTCAAGAAAATAGGTGGCTCATTCAGATGTCAATGTATACGCTTTTATAATAAACTCCCAAGCCACGCTCAAGATCTAAGCCTTAATAAATTCAAATCATTCATTAAACGTAAGTTGTGCCAGAAAGCCTTTTATACCGTTAAAGATTATATTGAGGACAAAAAGGCTTGGGATTGAGTTGCTCCAATTTTTTTGCATACTGAATGTTTTTTTTGTTATTTTTATTTTTGCTATTTTTTTAATTTGTATTTTACATAAACTTTGACATTTGATAATTATTACATATAGAATGACATGACAATTTACTTTCTGAAGTATAACTTTATTATCAAATTATTGTGAATGTGAGGACTATGTGCGTCAGTATTTTTTTTTTTTTTGTTTTCACTTTCTCAGGTAGTTTCAATAATGATCTGGCAGTTTGAGTGCTTTATGCGGCCTACCCAAATGTCCTTTCTTTGGTATTGTTCGTCTAATGGTTGAGCTCCTTAAGTTCTGAGTTGAGCTTCCCGATTACTGACAAATGCGTGCACTGACTGGACAGGTCCACTCAAATCTTTATGGTTCTTTCCTTAAAAGACCATTTCAGACACCAATCTTACATGGTCCTCAAATGATCTGACCAAGATTATTTCAGGATTTTTTTATACCTGTTGACATTGATGAATTTTTATAAATATATTGACATGAATATTTACTTTGTAAAATAGTATATTATTTTAATTATTGTGAATGTGAAGACTATGTAGATCATTGTTTTTTTTTTTTTTTTTCTTTCTTGATTAGTTTTAATCAAAGTCTGGCAGTTTGAGTAATTAATGCGGCCTACCCAAATGTCCTTTCTTTGGTATTGTTCGTCGAATCGTTGAGCTCCTTAAGTTTTGAGTTGAGCTGCACGATTACTGACAAATGCGTGCACTGACTGGACAGGTCCACTCATTCTGTGTGGTATTTTTTCCTCAAAATTACCATTTCAGACTCAAATCTACACGGTCTTCACATGATCTGACCAAGATTATGTCTGGACTTTAAAAGAGACTGTGACCTCTGAGTTTGTTTCGGCCTTTCTTCTCAGAGTAGTCAGATAGGAAACGCCGACCTCATCTAGTTTTAAAATATGATTGACGTGTAAAAGTGTTTGTACAAACCTACTTACAGAAATAAAATCATCATTAACCATAGCTTCCTTAGGTAAAACCTCTTCGCCATAGCAGACTTTACATAACCATAGACAAAAATATGCCTCGTCTTTTTCCAACTAGATTGAGGTCAGATTCTTAAATAGGCGGCTGAATTTTAATATTTTACATGGAGCGAATTCGCGCCTTTTTAAATGGGGGTTGGCAGAAAATACAAGTCTACATGCTCTAAGATTCTAACATACTCCTTTTGCTTTGTCTTTTTAACCGACTTCCAAAAAAGGAGAAGGTTCTTAATTCGACAGTTTTTTTTTAAATGTTTTTTAGCTCAGAAGTTTTTTCTAGGTGAACCGATTTGGATGATTCTTTTTTTATTTGAAAGCTGGTACTTCACATGTGGTCCCATTTAAATTTAAACCAGTAGTTTTTGAGTTATCCTTAATAATGCGTATTTTTTCCACTTAGTTTATATTGATGATGTTATAATAATTTCCTGTCACGGTTATTTACATATCAAGTAGTGTTATACGAATGTGTGTGGGGTAGGTACCACCACTAAAAAGTGAAAAATAATAACTTTTTTACAAAAAAACAACCGACTTCCAAAAAAAACACAAAAAAAACGTGAAAAATAACTTTCATTTCGGAAGTCGGTGCCCAAAAACGAAAATAAACAACCAAAGACACCGACTTCCGAAATTAAAGTAATTTTTCACGATTTTTTGTGTTTTTTTTGGAAGTCGGCTGTTTTTTTGTAAAAAAGTTTTTTGTTTCGTACAATTTAAATTTAAAACGAAACTGTATGATTAGAGCCAACAATTAGATATTGTATTTGTTATTAAATGCTCATTTTTGCATGCCAAATAATAATAATAATAATAAACGTTTATTTTCTCCACCACATTATGAAAAGTTGGTACAATACATAATTGAGTGTACAAAAATACATTAATGTTGTGGAGACTGGAGCCTGTACTAGGAATACCTGTGTTACAGGTCTCCAGGCCTCCAAACGACACGGCAAGTGACACTGATACAAACGTCTACTAACAGATGACAATAATAATGGGATGGAAATAAAAATTAATAAAAGAAAATAATGCGAAATAAGGAACAAACAAACAAAGCAAATTAATAAATTAGACAGCAAAGTGGGGTGCGTGGGTGTGGGTGAGTAGTGAGTGTGTGTGTGATATTCAAAACTTTTCTTACTATGGTACAACTTAGGAACATGCCGAGCTGCTATTCATGAGATGACTTCCAAGAGTCTCTCAGTAGCTTCATAATCGTAAGATTGAAGCCAATTTCGGACTTTAGTTTTGCAATTGAATATGGACAAGGAGTAGATGGAAATGGCTTTATTGACTTTGTTGTAAAGGTAATCTCCTAGGAAACAAAAGAATCTACGGCTGAAGCTGGTTTTGAAGGACCTCGATTTACAGAGAATGTACCGGGTAGAATGTATGTAATGTAAATGGTAGAATGTACCGGGTTTTGTCAACTCACCTTGTACCTATACTTACTTTCAATGCAATAAACATTGTTGCCGATTCTCTTGTACACCGAACTAAACTAACTAAACTATCACTAAAATTCTTTACTTTTGGCTATGAGAATCTTAAAGCTATTCTGCAAAATAATATCTCTAATTTTAAAAATAATTTTGACGCAACAAAAATTTAATTTGACAATCGCGACTCCACATGTACTTGTTTGCCCTACCCCGTGAATTTTTTTTAGAGCCGGAGGCGTGCATTGGGGGCAGCCTCGACGTGTTTTATATGGAATTTTTCACTTTTTGAATGGAAAATATATAAAATTATTACCTACATGTAGAGTTTTAGGGGTATAAGGGCATCATAGAGGGGGTCGAAATTTTCATTATTTTTGCGATAGGACACACCATTTTCGAGATATAAGCAAAATAAAATATAAAAAAGATACAGTACTGTTTTTGCACCTGAAGTCGAGGTTTTGTGGTGAATTTTAGTTCATGACAACTAATTTTACACAACACCTTTTTAATCGCGATTAAAATTAGCCAGAATTAATTAGACAACCAAAATTTTAGGTGAAAAACGTCATATTCAGAATAGCAAAATTGCCATTTTCACTAAACTACTAACTCAGTGCCATCTTAGTGCTGTCAAACTAAAATATAGTTAGTTTGTGTCACTTTAGTCTATTTCAGAATGGGACATCGTCGTTTGACAGGAATAAACAAAAATTTTGTAATTTTTAGTCTAGTTTAGAGAATTTTGTGACAAGAGAATCAGCATCATTGTCTATTCTAATCCATTTAATTCTAACGTTCTCACATCTCGTCATACCTACCGGTTCTGATCGACTACACACCTGCCCATTTTCAAATATATCCCCAAACGTGTAAATTCTGTCAACAAAACAAATTGTTTTGTATAAAATTCAACATCAAAACACAAGCTTTCGTCAAGAAAGTTTTTTATTTATATTTACTTAATCAACACAACATCGAATCAGAAACTTCCTTAAAATAAGCCCAGTAAATGTTTTTCCTTTACAAAGTTTGGCAATAAAATCAAACGACCAGGCAGCGGTGCTCTAACTTAAAGCTAACAGCACCCCGGGGGGCGTTCTAAATGACCCCCAGGAAACTTAATGGGGACAAAAATCGTCGGACACTTACCTTTACGTGTGTTTTTGTGAGGTTTTTCCTCATCGAACGATTGGCCTCTTGAATAAAATATCATGTACTTAAATCCGTTTTTAGGTGTTTCATTAGCGGACAATTGCCTCGTTAATCTATAGGTACAGGTTCAAATTAGCTAGCGAAACTCCGCAGACGTGATGGAGATCATCATCATCGTCAGACTACAGCAGTCCACTGCTGGACATAGACCTCTCCAATTGCACGCCATTCAACTCGATTCTCGGCAACTCTCATCCAGCTGCTATCAGCCACCCTGCGAAGATCGTCGCTCCACCTAGCCTGAGGGCGTCCTACCTTACGTTTGCCGATTCGCGGTCTCCACTCAAGACCACGTCTACCCCAACGGTCATCGGTTCTACGGCTAATATGGCCGGCCCATTGCCACATCAGCTTGCTTATTCTGTGAGCTATGTCGATAACTATGGTTCTCTGCCGGATCACCTCGTTCTGGACTCGATCCCTTAGAGAGACTCCAAACATAGCCCGTTCCATAGCTTGCTGAGCGACCTTGCATTTATGGACCAGCCGTATCATAAACGTCCACATTTCGGCTCCGTAAGTCATAACTGCCAGGACGCACTGATTAAAGACCTTAGTCTTTAGGCTTTGTAGAATACAAGATAAAACGACTCGACGAAGCTTCCCAAATGCTGCCCCAGCTGAGTTCTTCTGTTAGTCTCCCTCTCAAAGTAGTTCTTACCAAACTGCAGAGTTTATCCGAGATAAATGTATTCTCGAACAACCTTGAGAGCACCGCCATTGACAGCAATCGGTCCCGAAGTGACGTGTTCGTTGAACATAACCAGGGTTTTGTCCTAGTTCATTCGGAAACCCATTCGTACAGAATAATCAACTAGGCCGTCCAGCATCTGCTGCAAGTCATGCAGCGATTCAGCCAGAATGACGATGTTGTCTGTAAATCTCAAGTGCGAAATGAACTCGCCGTTGGTGTTAATGCCGCGTCCTTACCAGTTCGGGGTCTTAAACACATTCTCCAATGCGATAGAGAACAATTACGGGGAAACTACGTCCCCTTGTCTCACCCCTCGACGCAGTGGGATATGTTCTGTTCGCTGACCCTGAGTTTGGACGTTCATTGTCGCGTTGTCCCAAACATCTCAGCACTTAGATGTTTCGCCACTCGACTTGGCATCGCTGCAGAATCTTCAAAACAGACCAGCACCCTAATTGCGTACCTAACACACTATCAATCACAATCTGAATGATTTTGAAGTCTATTGCTAATCCATTGCTTCATATTATGTTCCAAAAATTTGTCTGCTCAACAACGTAAATAACGCAATCACTGTTGTTGAACTGTCAAATGAAATACTTTTATACTGTTAACGTGTTACGCAATTACCCCGCCGGTCTCGTGATGGAGATAAACATGATAAAACAAAATTGTATTATTTTTTGGAGTCAATGACCGCTGTTAGTGTATTTTTTTTGTGTGTAAACTTCATAGTTGTGATGGATATATCGATATTTAAACATGATAAAATATAAACTATAAGATAGTTTTATTTTCAATTCCAAAATCTTTCAAATTTACTTTTCGCAACGGCTCGTGTTCCTACTAGGTCCACAGAATTATGTTGCCTATTTTCTTAAAGCTATCCCTATTACAAAGACCTCGTATTCTTCAAACATCACATCAAAGGATCTTGTTTAAAATAAATTCTGACATTTATAAAAGCCTATATACTTTGGTAGAGGATAAGCAAAACGATTCGTGACAAAGGGAAGGAAATCCGAGAGGCTCTGGCTGTCAAAATGTATTACGCCTAATAAAGAAATATGTTCTGTGTGGACACGAGTGTAGGGACGCTAGAAGCGACCTTTGCTTTTTTTTTATAGAGTTGCTATGCGCCAAAGTTTCTATGTTCAGTCAAAATTATGTAACCTTTCTGCCTACTAACATTACTAGTGGCTCTGTGAGCTGTAGACCTTGCGAATCTATCTTTGCATAGCTTAAAACTGAATAAATGTTCACCCCGCTATTTAAAACAAAAGAACGCGAAATGGCTGAAATAGGTATGTTTTATTTTTACGTTTTCCACCCCAATATCTCCGCCATTTCGAAATATTTCGAAAAACCGAATCGACAAAAAAATTCCATATAATTATCGAACCTGCTCACAAAATTTCACGAGAATCGGTTGAGAAATGCGACCTGTAGAGGAGAACAGACATCCGGACATACGAAAGCATTTTTGCTCAAGCTGAAACGGAGACGCTTCGCGAACGTTCGGTCAATAATAGCTAAAGTGTTTCTTGTTGCTATGTCCTTTTTTCACGCAACAACGGAGAATCGAATTGATTTATAAGGTTCCGTACCCAAAGGCTCCGTCAGTCCGTCCATCTGACTGACTTATGATTTGGATTCTTTGATTTTGACTTAATTACGTCCGGCGCACTCTGGAGTATCAACCCAGCTGTTAGCCATGCTGACTGGCAAATATTTGTACCATGGCATGAGGTAGCATAAGCATTATCGGCCTATATCGTTCCCACTGCTGGGACACAGGCTTCCTCTCTGTAAGAGGGAGTGGGCCATTATCCACCACGCGGCCCCAGTGCGGGTTGGTGGACGTCACCATGTCTTCGGAATTTTTTGGTTCTAGGACATGCCGGTTTCCTCGCCACATTTTCCTTCACCGTTTTGAGAGCAGTGGTGATGAAATGAAATACACAAAGTAAAGTGCCTGTCTGGGTTCGAACTCATGACCTGCAACTCGTAAGTCGGGGCCGGTACCACTGGGCCACGACTGCTCCCCTGTTTTATATCATGCCCATTGTATAAAGGACAAACCTAGATTACTTCTTGTTTTTCCGGGACCATAAACACGTATTTTTTTTTTATTAATAGGTAAATAGACCGCCTCTTGACCTCGATTTCACTTGGTCAAACCTTCGAAAGCGATGGATCAGGTCTAATGGAACAGCGTAGGTACCCATAAGCTGCCTTCGCTCTTGTTTTTAAGGACATCACCAGTAAGATAAATGATAAATGATTTTTTTCTGTAAGTAGGTTTGAACAAACACTTTTACACGTCAATCATATTTTAAAACTAGATGAGGTCGGCGTTTCTTATCTGACTGCTCTGAGAAGAAAGGTCGAAACAAACTCAGAGGTCACAGTCTCTTTTAAAGACCAGATATAATCTTGGTCAGATCATGTGAAGACCATGTAGATTTGAGTCTGAAATGGTCTTTTGAGGAAAAAACCACACAGAATGAGTGGACCTGTCCAGTCAGTGCACGCATTTGTCAGTAATCGTGCAGCTCAACTCAAAACTTAAGGAGCTCAACAATTCGACGAACAATACCAAAGAAAGGACATTTGGGTAGGCCGCATAAATTACTCAAACTGCCAGACCATGATTAAAACTAATTAAGAAAGAAAAATAAACAATGATCTACATAGTATTTACATTCACAATAATTAAAATAATATACTATTTTACAAAGTAAATATTCATGTCAATATATCAAATCGAAAAACAAGACTTATCTAGTACGAATGAACGTACAAATTACCTCTACGTGAAGGGTATCCACTAAACGCCACGAGGCACTTTCTGCGACATATTTACTTTCTACCTTTCACTGCCACAGACGTTAATAGGCGTCCCTCAGCTTGGCGCCGCCGAGCCGGCACAAAAGACGTGATACGACGGCCTTGGGATTATCAATTTTTATTTTTATATATTACTCTTCGCTTGCGTTAGATTAGAATTTGACATTCATTCCGGGTTATTCAGGGAATTATAGTTAGGAGGATGAATAACCGGTCTATCGACACTCTAGACTCACAAAATGTATTAAGTACTTAAATAAAAAATAAACTCTTAACACGCTACTAAAGTTTCTACAATAATATAATTGAATCATGATTCGAAAGACACGTGGCACCATCTATTTATCAAAAGAATGTTATAGTTGTTTTGCTCGGGAACAGTACTTTTTTTCGGGATGAAAGGTACCCTATGTCCATTTCTGTACACCTGACAACGTATATGCAAAATTTGAGGATGATCGGTTCAGTGGTTTAGGCGTGAAAAGGTAACAATCAAACAAACTTACTTTCGCATTTATAATATTATAATAATAAATAACATAATATAATAATATAAAACAAATAAATAATATAAATATAAAAGTTAGGATTAGCTTCAGCCCGCGACTTCGTCCGCGTGAAATTTCTTGTTCCCCCGAACCACCCCGTCGCATCAAAATGCCTGCCCACGCTATTACTTCGTTTTCGCTTTTTTCTCTGCCCCTAAGGGTTCTCATCAATCAATCAACTCAGCCTATCGCAGTCCACTGCTGGACATAGGCTTCTCCCATGCTGCGCCACAACACCCTGTCCTCCGCCTTCCGCATCCAGTCTCTCAGCCACTTTTTTGAGGTCGTCGGTCCATCTAGCTAGGGGGCGTCCCACACTACGCTTGCCGATACGCGGACGCCACTGCAGGACTCGTCTGCTCCACCGGCCATCGGTCTTCCGACAAACATGGCCAGCCCACTGCCTCTTCAGCTTGCTTACTCTGCAAGCTATGTCGGTAACTAGGGGTTCTAGCGTGATGTTAAATAGCTTATAGCCTTTCTCAAGAATTGGGTTATCAACCGCAAAAAAAAACAAATCCAATCGGTAGTTCCAGACATTACCCTCTACATACAAACAAACAGATACCTCTTTATAATATTGTTGTACAGTACAACTATTTTCTTAATGACCCTCGGCGAAGTTCGTGTTTCGTCAGTCGTTGGATTTCTATCAGTTGCCTTTGCACTTGGTGCAGACCGGACGCTCTCAATCGACTTGGAAGTATATAGAGTTGTTAACACTCTTTTAGCTTAATGGAATTTATTTTAAAAATGGGAGGAAACTGACGAAACACGAAGTTTGCCGACGGACTTTAAGTAAGTAAATAATTGTTCTGTAGATGAATGTTCCCTTTTATTTGTAACAAATGTTTTGGTTTTAAGTGTATCTACGTGACGACCGAAGAAGGGTCAGAAGGGTTTTACGCAGCTGGTTAATTGAGAATTCCTTCTATACAATAAAAGAATTCCTTCAGTTTAAATAAAAATTATCTAATTGTTTATGTACCAAAAATTTGCATGTCATTATATTATGATTAAATATGTTAAGCTACGATTATACTACTATTATAAGAACTTTTGTAACCATATTTATCTGCAAATAAATCTTTGACTTTGACTTTGACCTGAATTCCCTGAAGTGGTTGGCATTCGTCATGAATACTTATAATACGCTTAGACCACATCTTCAATTTCATCATGTCTCTAATACATGCCTTAAATTAAGGCGCTCGTTCACTATTACGTAAGATATCTTCACTCTTCAGCAACGCATCCGTACGTAACGGGGCCGTGGGTCGCAATGGATGATCTCGCCTACATTTTGATGCAAAGCGAAGCTCAACACACGTGCGTAGCGTAGCTGTGAGCAGCAATGAAACTGTTAATTTAGTTAAATATCTCTAAAAACATTGATCTGCCATCCCCATTAGCAACTTTACTAACTACTTAAAATCATTTGAACATGGTATCGTATCGGAAAGCGTAGTGTGGGACGCCCCCCAGCTCGATGGGTCGACAACCTTAATAATTGGATGAGGACAGACTGAATGCGGAAAGCGGAAGACAGGGTGTTGTGGCACGCGCGGGCTTGCGGACGGCGAGCAATGGGCAGCTCGCCGCCCGGTAAGGACCAGGCCCGGATCGACGGCGCGTCGTGTACCACGCGCGCCTCAAAGAGATGTCAGCATAATTGACGGGGTCTGATAGGGCCGATGCCTGCCGGAGTCGCGGATTGTTCGAAAGAGTTACCGTGGCCCTTTTTTTTTTTTTTTTTTTTTTTTTGGGTGGGAAATCATCAAATGACGTCTCCCGCTCTGGGCGGAGCGGAAGGGCGTGTCAGACTCTTACTGACTAAAACCCACCCGTGTTCCTTCAGTTGCCTGTGCGCCAGGGCCACGGTAACTCTTTCGAACAATCCGCAGCCCCGGCAGGCATCGGTCCTATGGGACCCCGTCAATTTTGCTGACATCTCTTTGAGGCGCGCGTGGAACACGACGCGCCGTCGACCCGGGCCTGGTCCTTACCGGACGGCGAGCTGCCCATTGCTCGCCGTCCGCAAGCCCGCGCCTACGGTGGCCGGGAGTCGGCAATCGACTCCCGACGCCCAGGGTGTCTCCTCCTCCTGCGGCGGCTAGGGGCGCGAGGGCGCAGTGATTGCCTCTCCCTCTCGCGCTCCGCCTCCTCCTTCGCGAGCATTACTGCTTCGCAGAAGGAGGTGACGGCTTCCCATTCCCTCTCGCTCCGTACCATGGCCTGAACCAGGGCCGGACGCGAGAGGTCGCCGCCGCCGATCGCCGCCACGAGGACACGGCGGTGCTCCGCCCAAGCCGGGCAGACCTCCACTGTATGCTCCACCGTGTCCTCCGGTCGATCCACACAATGGTAACACCCGGGCGTTTCCTCCCGCCTTATCCGAAACAGGAACCTCCCGAAACAGCCATGTCCGGTGAGGACCTGCGTCAGGCGGAAGGTGAGGACGCCGTGGCGCCTCTCAAGCCACTCCTCAAAGAGGGGTCTTACCGCCGCAATTGTGGCGTGCCCTGCGCTGGGTTGCGACAGTCGCACTCTCCATGCCGCCATGAGATCCCGCCGGAGCTGTGTCCGCTGTGCCGTGATTACTCGCGGCAGCGGAGTTACGCCCCGGCGTTTCGCCTCCTCGCGCCACTCCCAAACGTGCGCGAGGACCTTTGCCTCCAGATCCCACGGCGGCAATCCGGCAAGGAGGCTCGCCGCCTCGCAGGAGACCGTGCGGTATCCCCGTACCATCCGGATGGCCATGACCCTTTGGGACGCTTTCAACCGGCGGGCTGGCCGGAGCCTTAGCGAAAGCGCCCACACCGGTGCCCCGTAAAGGGCCATGGACCGCACGACCCCCGCGTAGAGCCTCCGGCAGGAGGCGTTTGGCCCCCCTAGATTGGGCAAGAGCCGCTTCAAAGCAGCCCCGGCCCGCTGCAGTCTGGGAGCCAAACGTCGGAAGTGCTCGACGAAGTTCCACCGGCTGTCGAGGACGAGTCCCAGGTACTTCATCGTCGACTCGACGCCGATGAGAACCCCTCCTACCGTTATTTGGGAACCCGACAGTGGCGCGTTCCGAGGACCATGAAAACACATGGCCTCGGACTTGTGCAAGGCCACCTCGAGTCCCAACTGCCGGATCCTCTCAACGACTGTCGCAACCCCGCGTGTCATTAGTTCGGCCGCCGCCTGGTGCGACCTCCCCTGCGCCAGGACCAGCGTGTCGTCAGCGTAGCACACTACGCTGACGCCGCTAGGGAGGTCGGCGCGCAGCACCCAGTCGTAACCGATGTCCCACAGATGCGGCCCCAGGACCGATCCCTGTGGGACACCGCACGACATCTCTCGCCGGTTCCATTCTCCTTGGTGACCGGGGTAGATCACCGCCCTATCCGTCAAATAGGCCTCGACTACACGACAGAGGTAGGTCGGCATCCGGTGATACCGGAGTGCCTCCCTGATGCAACTCCAGGGCAGGGTATTGAAGGCGTTGGCGATGTCTAGAGACACCGCCAAGACGACCCCACCCCGGGCCACAGCATCCCCCGTCGTGAGGGCTCGCACGCGCATGATGGCGTCCACCGTGGAGCGCCCCCTGCGGAAACCAAACTGGCTCTCCGCCAAATCCGGCCCCACCCGCACCAGCTGCCCGACGAGGCGGTCTGCAATAACTCTTTCAAAGAGCTTGCCCACCTCGTCGAGCAGCACGATGGGCCGGTAAGCGGACGGAGAGTCCGCCGGGCGCCCCGGTTTCTTAATGAGGACCAGTTTCCCCGTCTTCCAACGAAGTGGGAACTGGCCCTCCTCCAAGCATGCGCTTAGGAGCCCTCTTAGTCGAGGCCCGAGAGCCTCCAAGGCCAGGACCCAGGCTTTTCCAGGTAAGCCGTCGGGTCCTGGGGCGGTATTCTTGGCACTCAGCCTACGTACCGCCACTCTCAACTCTACCTCGGTCACCTCAGGAGCAACGTCGTCATCGTCGGGTCTGTGGTCCGCAGTTGGCACCGCAGGAGGCGGAGCCATGGGCGGGGGAGTATGCTCCCCCCGCGAAGGGAACAGAGCGCTCACCACGCCCTCCACGAGCTGGGGCCGGAGACTCTGCGTCAGCGGGGGAGCCCATGGGCGGAGTTTCTCCCGCACCACCTTATATGGGCGCCCCCACGGGTCCCTGTTCAGAGTCCCCAGCGACTCCTCACGGGCCAGTCCCCTGGCCCGCAGGATCTCCGCTCGGAGGGCGATCTTCGCCACTCTGTAACCCTCGTACAGCTCCGCCTGAATGGCTTCCGTATCCGGAGGGCGGATACGGAGCCTGCGGTGCCTGGTGTACAGGCGCCGCGCGGCAACGCACGCCTCGCGCAGAGACGTTAGTTCCGGCGACCACCAGTACACCTGGCGCCAGGCGCGTCCAGGCTGGACCCGGGGCATTGCCATGTCACACACTTCTGACATGGCCTCCCGGAACCACTCTGCCTCGTCGTTGATGTCAGCAGGCCTGTCCGGTGATGACACCCAGGCCTGCACGATCGAGGCTTCCAGGAGGAGCTCCCGGTCCAGCTTCTTCAGCGCCCACCGCGGACCACTCGGGGCCTGTCGGACCAGCGCGCTCGAGGTCTGGGCGGAGACGTCAAACCGGATGTACCGGTGGTCGGAGTACGTCTCCACCCCGTCCATGACACGCCAGTCAAGGACACGCGGTGACAGAGCGGGGCTGGCGAACGAGATGTCCACCACTGACTCGCCCCGCATCCGCACACACGTGGGGACAGAACCCCGGTTTAGGACGACCAGGCCTGTCTCCAGAGCCCAGTCCTCCACCATCCCGCCCCGTGTGTCCGTGTACCGGGAACCCCAAGCCGTGTTCTTGGCATTGAAATCCCCGAGTACGAGCACGGGCAGGGTATGGTACCCGACGACGACGACTCTCAACTCCGCAAGGGAGTTGTGGAACTCGGCGAGAGTTCGGTTCGGGGAGAAGTATACCCCTACCACAACAATCTCCCCGAACCGTGCTGCCACGCAACCCCGTCCCCTCTTGACTGCCTCAAGCGACGGGGTACCGGCGGCGGCCGACGAAATGAGGGTCACTGAGCCACTCAGGTCCCCGTCCGGTAAGGACCAGGCCCGGGTCGACGGCGCGTCGTGTTCCACGCGCGCCTCAAAGAGATGTCTGCAAAATTGACGGGGTCCAATAGGACCGATGCCTGCCGGGGCTGCGGATTGTTCGAAAGAGTTACCGTGGCCCTGGCGCACAGGCAACTGAAGGAGCACGGGTGGGTTTTAGTCAGTAAGAGTCTGACACGCGCTCCCGCTCCGCCCAGAGCGGGCGAGGTTATTTGATGATTTCCCACCCAAAAAAGAATAAAAAAGGGTGTTGTGGCGCAGCCTAGGAGAGGGCTATGTCCAGTAGTGGACTACCATATGCTGCTTTAATGGTATCGCCGCGTCCGCCAGTAACATCTAAAGACGGCACTACTAGTAAAATCCGTGACGCCGAAATTCAAAGCCGTCGGTTTCTGCGTCGTGGTGCCGGTAAACGGTTACACGCTTGGTTTGTATGGATAGTAACCTACATAATATTTTAAAAAAAGAGTAACGGTGGAGTTTCTTGCCCATTCTTCTCCATACGAAACTACCTTTTGGAACGGGTAACTAGAATCAATTCTATTTTCTTGTAAATTTCGACGTTCAAAAGTGCCTTTTATGTGCCTATTTGAAATAAATGATTTGACTTTGACTTTAGTGTTGACAAGGCCGCCTCTAACAACGGCCGGCGAATCGTCTTCGGGCTCTGTGGTGTAAGGTATTCTCGTATAGCTTTCTAACACATCTGCTTATTCTTTTCCCAAAAATGCTATTTATCCTAACTTCCTCACTTACGACTAATGACAAGCGGGACTAACGGCTGAACTCAACTCAAACCCAAAGCATTTATTTCAAATTCAAAGACACTTTTGAATTCTCAAGGGGTCGGTCAGTCAGAAAGATGAAGCTAGTTGCCCATTCCAAAGCGTAGTAGGTACTATAGAGATATGAAGAACAGGGTGTAAAGTTCGCTCATACTCTATGGAAAAGGGAGGATCCTCCGACCAGACGGGTGTCGTGTCTGATGGGCTACTGCCCGACGTTTGATGTCGGGATGTTGTATATATGCTAGTTGCGCGGTAAACTCTGCTTGCGCGATTCAGGATCTTGTGTAACGTCATTGTGTCGTGTAGCTCGCATGTGGCGATGTAGATATCGCTACAGTACCTATGGAGAAGAACGGGCAAGAAACTCCATGGACACTCTTTTAAATCAAAATATGTTTACAAAATATTGGTTACATCATTCATGTTGAAATTAGGCATGTGAGAACGATGCCGAACGTTAAAAGCGTCCGGAATAAAAAGACAAAAACAAATCAAATATTAAATTAAATTAAAATAAGCCGTGGCAGCTAAGAGATGACCAGTCCCTACTGACGGCGCCCGTTCACGAACGTGATGTGCTTTACATACTTTCCGAGGTACGAAGACGTCTTGATATGTAACGGATGCTCATCAAACTCAAACTCGAAAGTATTTATTTCAATTAAACCATTTACAGGCACTTTTGAATTGTCAAAGAGTCGGTCAGTTAGTCAGAAAGTTGAAGCTAGTTGCCCATTCCAAAACGTAGATCTCTATGGAGAAGAACGGGCAAGAAACTCCAAGGACACTCTTTTTAAATCAAGATATTACAAAATCCTGCGTACATTATTCTTGTTGCTTCTATATGCGAGAACAATGAAAAAAAAATATAAAGAAACCATTCAAAATATAAGATTAATAATAAAAATAAGCCGTAGCAGTTAAGAGATGACCAGTCTCAACTGACGGCGCCCGTTCACGAACATGACGCGTGGATCAGCACCATCCAGCTCAACCATTTTGTAGGGAACCGAATGATCCAACACACGCGCCACCAACAGTGAGACATTTAATTGAGCATCCATCCACCAACCGACCGGCAACCGTATTGCTTTCTAACAAGAGAGAAGATATTTATAATTAAACTAGCGACCCGCCCCGGCTTCGCACGGGTTGCGGTACTTATCTACGGCGTACCCTACCTATCTACCCTACCTACCTACCCTACCTACCTACCCTACCTACCTACCCTACCTACCTACCCTACCTACCTACCCTACCTACCTACCCTACCTACCTACCCTACCTACCTACCCTACCTACCTACCCTACCTACCTACCTACCCTACCTACCTACCTACAAAAAAAAAAAAAAAAAATGATTTTGGCCGATTCTCATAGATACCGGATAAGCACAAAAAATTTCATCAAAATCGGTTAAGCCGTTTCGGAGGAGTATGGCAACGAAAACTGTGACACGAGAATTTTATATATTAGATTACCTACACATTTCTCAGAATCTCATAAGCTCAACAACCTAACAAAATGGGTGGCTCGGCTTGAGCAAACAAAACGACTTTATAATAGGCTGAAAAACGCTGGACTGAGGAGATACAGATGTAATTAATTAATAGGATTAACAAAGACTTCTTATCTCGGAGTTTCACGCAGGCAGAGGTCAACGTACAGAAATACACAAAAAGGTTTACTTTCTTCAGATTGTAACATGACATTGTCATATTTAGACGGCACGGTTGGCGCAGTGGTTAAGCGATTGACTGCTGCTCTGCGTGTCGCGGGTTCGATTCCCGCACGGAACAAAAAAAAATCTTATGACTTACAAGTAGTTGTTTCGGTTCTGGCTGTTTGTGTATGTGAGTTTAAATGTTTCTAAACACACACACAATACAGAAGAAATTCCTAGTGTGGGGCAACGTTTTTAAAAAAAGAAAAGAAAGGAAGGAAAAAAGATATGTCAAACCTACTTACAGAAATAAAATCATTTATCATTTATCATTTGACAAAACAGAAACAATCTTAATATAGACAAGCAAACACACACCCACACACACCCACACACACCCACCCACACTCACAATCACAATCACAATCACACACGCATTTATTTATCTTAAAATAAAAATAATTTTATTTTATAACATAAAAGTAAAAAATCTGTTTAAACCACGTACCTTCCTTCGTTTAGTTGCACCGATTTTACATTTTAGGTAAATAAGTGGAATACGAAACAGCGTCGTGATAGTTTGCACTGCCTGGCAACGTCGCTTTTCAATCTTCAAGGATTCAAGTACATTGAATCATTGACCTAGTGATCCAATTCTAAAGAGTGTTCAAACTTGCTCAAAATGAAAACTCTACTTTTTGACCTAATTACTGGACCGATTTCGTTCGTTTTTACGGTTCCTTACCCAAAGGATCAAATGAGACTTTATACTAAGACTCTGCTGTCCGTCCGTCTGTCACCAGGCTGTATCTTGCTCAATGCTCAATGCCCTCCTGATGGCCAACCCTGAATGTGATGTGTTTGCGGACGAAAGGAGTAAAATTAAGCGCGTATGTCTGATGTTCTGTGAGAAACAGTACGCGAGGGTGTGCACTGTTCCATGTTAGTAAGTAGCGAATAATTGTTTATGACACAACTGTCTGCATTGCATAGTTTTGTTTTCTATGTTAGTTAATGTAATTGGTATTGTACCGTGTTAATTAACTATAAATAAATAAATAAATCTTATAAACCGTGATAGTTAGACAATTGTTTTTTTTTACAAATGATGTATTTCTGTTGCCGCTATAACAACAAATATAAAAAAACTGAATAAAATAAATATTTAAGGGGACCCCCATACAGCAGACATGATTTTTTTGCCGTTTTTATAGATAATGGTACGGAACCCTTCGTGCGCGAGTCCGACTCGCACTTGGCCGGTTTTTCGTATATCGTCAGCAAAGGCGATGCGGTTTGATGTATTGGATCCATACTGTATACTACTATAACATCTACTTGTCACTACGGGGAATGTAGGCGTGAAGTTATACAAGTTGTTAGGTTAAATAAGAGATACTTTATGGGAGCGAATTACTCTAGAAAATGAACAACCTTTGTTAAGGAACCTACTTCCACCACCATACCACCCATCCACCACCACCACTACCACCATCATCACCACTACCATCCACAACCAGCATCACCACCGCCACCATCATCACCATCACCACCACCACGCCCACCATCATTATCACCACCACCACCATCACCATCACCACAACCAACACCACCACCACACTCATCACCACCACCACCACTACCATCCACAACCAGCATCACCACCTCCACCACCATCACCACCACCACCACCATCGTTTTTGTTCCACCACCACCACTGTACATTATTACTACTACTACAGTCTCCTAAGATTTATATTTAACCTAATACTCTGTACATACAAGGTTACTGGTTATAATGTCGGCAATCCATTAAGGGTATGTAGGAGAGGTCATTTGCAACAAAATGACCCCTTATGCAAACGTCAACCTTTTTCGAGTAATTTGACATTTTATATTTTTTTAGCGGTACACAACAAAAAAAAAATAAAAAAAAAAAACAAATACATGATTTTTATTAAATTGCTTTTATTAATCTGCTTCTATGTTAATAAAAACAACAACAACAACCAACAACTACTAACAACTAACAAACAACAACCATAAAACCAAGAACTACAAAACTAACAAACCAACTAACAACTAAAAAACAACTATAAAACAACTAAAAACAACAACAACATCAACGTGTTTATCATCTATAAAATGACAATTATCTTTAATAGTTTCACAAATCGTTACAATTTTCCATCATTTTGAGCAGGTTATTTGACTAAAATAGTCGATTTCTGCAAAAAAACACGGAAGTACTTTATCGGCAGAACATTTCAAAAACATTTACCACTTCTCAGCTATCTAACGAGATACAATAAGATGCCAGATATCTACAAAAAAATATAAAATGTCAAATTACTCGAAAATGGTTGACATTTGCATATGGGTCATCAGGGGTCATTCGGTTGCAAATGACCTCTCCTACATTCCCTTAACGGATTGCCGATAAAGTCAAAGTCAAAGTCAAATCATTTATTTCAAATAGGCACATACAAGGCACTTTTTAACGTCAAAATTTACAAAAAAAAATAGAATTGATTCCAGTTGCCCCTTCCAAAAGGTAGTTTCGTATGGAGAAGAATGGGCAAGAAACTCCACCGTTGGATATATAACCAATAATCCTGTATTTTTTCACATACCCGGTAAAATCGCAAATCTTTGCAGAAATTATACCTACTTAAGACGCAACTTCTGGATTTTCTATAACATGGTCAAAGTCCTTAGATCTAAAAAACAAAGAAGTTACGTCACTGTAGTAAATTAAGTCGAGTTCCAATGGTGACACATTTAATTAGAGACGCTGTTTGAATAGTAAAGTAGCTATAAGATGGGCTGCTAACTGTGTGGTCCTGACGGCCTAGATAAAGTAACATTCGATTAGCGATAACGCTAGTAGAAAAGCCAAAAAATGTATGGGGTTGACATAAGCTATCGAAATGTCACGTGATCATAGGTCAACGAATAGAAATTAGCTAGATAATGGTAACATCATTCGATTCTATGAAACGACTCGACAGCGTCGAACGATTACTGCCATAGAGATGCGTAGCCAAGTGGCACTTTTTGACAAGCGTTATCGCTAGTTTTCGATTCGTATGATGGAAATATTAGCAAAAGCGATAGCGGTTGTAGAAATAGTATCGCTCCGAAGCGAATGCCATGTGTCTAGGCCCTCTGGATTTTCTTCCTTGCATGATCTAAGTTTTGGAAAGAGCAACTAGCTTCAACTTTCTGACTAACTGACCGACTCTTTGACAATTCAAAAGTTCCTGTAAATGGTTTAATTTGTAATAAATGCTTTGAGTTTGGTTTATGGGAACGTCGTATGTATATACTAACATTACTGTTTTTGACGTGAAGTCAACTCGAAGTTCACCTCATAATTATTCGTGACGTTGCTCATGAACGTTTATAAACTTTCATTATTCTACAACCACGGATAGTAACCTGGGGGTAATTACCCCTGCGTGGGTAAAACTGGTATTCTGCGGGGGTAATAAGCTGGTAACATATAACAAAGATTCAAAAACTCAAAATATTTTATTTCACATAAACCAACATGGGCACTTATGAAACGTCAGAAGCTAGGTGCACGGTTCCAATTGGTTGTTTCCTATGGAGAAGAGCCGGCAAGAAACTCCACGGTTACTCTTTTAAAAATAAGGGGCTTTTACAATGTTTCAAATTACAGTGTTGATAGGTATGGGAGGACAGCGTAGGCCTGTCAACAAGTAATGATTAAATTAATGAGTAGAGAAAGAGAGAAGAAGAGAGATTAGACCAATAAGACCGAATATAGCTCGCCAGTGCATTTCATGCTCTAGCCACAGATCAGGACCCTAGCTGTATAATGTGATTGTAAGAACTTACTCAATATCTTTGTGCAATTTTTATGTCTAATAAATTCAATTTGTATTTATATGTAGATACTATATTCATTGGTAACATGAGGGAGAGGAGGGGGTAATTCAGTTTACCTAGCTAAGTCATCTGGCCACCGTAGGCGCGGGCTTGCGGACGGCGAGCATTGGGCAGCTCGCCGTCCGGTAAGGACCAGGCCCGGGTCGACGGCACGTCGTGTTCCACGCGCGCCTCAAAGAGATGTCAGCACCATTGACGGAGTCCGAAAGGGCCGATGCCTGCCGGGGTCGCGGATAGTTGAAAGAGTTACCGTGGCCCTGGCGCACAGGCAACTGAAGGAACACGGGTGGGTTTTAGTCAGTAAGAGTCTGACACGTCCTTTCGCTCTGCCCTGAGCGGGATAGGTCATTTGATGACTTCTCAAACAAAAAAGAAAGGGGTGACTCGATCGAAAAGGTTAGGAACCACGGTTCTACAACATCAATGCTATGATGAATGATGATGATTCGACTTACGAGTATGTAGGTTTGAACTCAGACAGGCGCTTTACTTTGTGTAAATTATTTCATCACCATACATAAACTCACGCCTTCTTCCCATGGGGGTAGGCAGAAACTACATAACGCCACCTGCAACAATCCTTACATACTCCTTTTGCCTCGTTTACGTTCATACATCTGGTTATACACGCACGCCGGTTGCGAGTACTACGCACCTGACCTTTCTAAAGAACATCACTAATAAGTTTACTATATGTCTTCCTAGGGCGTCCCCTCCCGGCGTTTCCACTCATGATTAACACTAATTTATAAGTAATTGGTATAACTATCAATTCAATTAACTACTCGTATTGTATATTTTACATACTATTTTGTCCAAATTTAGATTAACTAAAACAAGCAAGTCATTTCTTATAAACAGTATCCGCTTTTATAACAAGTTGCCACAGTCAGTTACAGAACTTAGCGATGGAAAGTTCAAAACCCACATCTAACGTAATCCTTATCAAAAGAGAATATTATAAGATTAAAGACTACGTTGAAGACAAGGAAGTTTGGCATTAATTCCTTCTGCTCATTTGGCTTCCCTGGTACCTCATTAACGGCATCACTATGTACCTAAATGTCTAATAACTGCTCCCAAATAACGTTGTATTTTTGTTTACCTTCTTCTTTGACATAATCTTCTCATTATTTGACATTATATACCTCCAATTCTTATTTCAACTCTTTACTAATGGCTTTTGTAGACAGATTGTTGTTGTTTGATTCAGATTTGTTACAATTGTAATGGCAATCATGTCATTTGGTTTAAATAGGCTTTTATTTTTATATAGATTCTTCTATATTTAGTGAATGTGAGAACGTTGTAGGCCTTTTTTTTTGGGTGGGATATCATCAAATGACCTCTCCCGCTCTGGGCGGAGCGGAAAGGCATGTCAGACTCTTACTGACTAAAACTCACCCGTGTTCCTTCAGTTGCCTGTGCGCCAGGGCCACGGTAACTCTTTCGAACAATCCGCGACCGCGGCAGGCATCGGCCCTATCGGACCCCGTCAATGGTGCTGACATCTCTTTGAGGCGCGCGTGGAACACGACGCGCCGTCAACGTTGTAAGCCTAACTTGTAGACTGTAGATTTGCAGACCATTTTCTATTTTGTTAAGTACCTGGTACTTGTTGACAGGCCTACATTGTCCTACCATACCCACTAACACTGTAATTAAAAAATAAAAATAAAAACTTTATAAAATACAATTAATTTTAAAAGAGTAACCCTGGAATTCCTTGCCGGCTCTTCTCCATAGGAAACGACCAATTGGAACCGCGCACCTAGCTTCTGACGTTACAAAGTGCCCATGTAGGTTTATGTGAAATAAAATATTTTGATTTTGAACATTGATCACTAAAATACAATACAAAACAATATGTATACCATCGCCAAACTTTAATAAAGCATCGAAAGTCGCTTTCTCCCTAAATTGCTAAATAAATCCAATCAATTTGTGATTTTGCCCCGTTCGTTTTGTATTAATGTTTTTCGTACCCCTCGATCCATCGAGACAAAATGCAAAAGTAAATGTATTTTGAAGTAGGACAAAAGTGCTCACGTTTCAGGAAAAGAATCTCGCTGGGTAATATAATATTACAACTGTTTTTCTGAAAGGGGTTGGCAGAGGTGTAGTACGCTCTCGTTTCGGCTGTTATTTTACGAGGATTGCGTTAAGGTAGCCCGCGATATTCAAATTTTCTTACGTTTTTAGCAATTCGCAGGTCAGTGTCAGATTGTATGTTGATTAAAATATTATTCGCGACCGTAACAAACATTGCTTTACAGAATTGTAATCATTAGAATCAGCAATACAACTCCTTAAGTTAGAATTGGCCTCAATTGTCATGATTTTAATGAAATAGTCATTCAATAGGGTAATATGAACTGAGAGAGTTGTATTGATGATTTTTATGATTATAATTCTATAAATAAATGTTTGTTACGGCCGCAAATCATATTTAGATCAAACATACAACCTGAAAACTTAAGAAAATTTGAATTTCGCGGGCTACCCCGACGCTTCTTCCTTAAAATCCTATGATATAGGGGGAGAGCCTATTGCTATTGATTGGGCATAAATCCAGAATCCGAGCTGCCAAGGGGCTCGTGGCTAACAGACGCGCGGATCGACCGAAGGTTAAGCTACGCCGGCCGCGGTCAATTCGTGGATGGGTGACCATCCATTTCATATCGAGATCCCTCCGTTCCTCAGAAGGCACGTTAAGCCGTTGGTCTCAGCTGTCATTTATAGGGGGTAGTCAGAAGTCCAAAAGTCTGTCAACCAGACTTACCGAGGGGATCGTGTTACCCAATAACCGGGTTGTGAACGTCAGATAGAAAAGTCTCTCCATGTAAAATACTGTTGTATAGCTGCATCCGGTTCGACGGGAAGCCGATCCGAACATATTTGGAAAAAGGCTAGGTTGACTGGAATCTAGACTCCGAGCTGCTACTAGAATTATTTATTTATTTATTTATGTACACACATATATTAAGGGGGCCCTTCCCGGTCCGTCTATCGTCAACGCGAGCACGATTGAAAAGCTTGTTGTTTCATCCAACGCAATGTTTGAAAAGTAGCAAGAGTGAGAACGCGATAACATCGAACGAAAATTGGCGCGCAAAGTTTTCACAAAACTCAGGAAATACGTGTTTTTGAAAAACACTTGCAAGTTTTTGGAAAAAATGTTTCTCATTTAGAATCTCCATTACCTGTGCGAGGTTTCTATGAAGATGCTTTCTTTACTTTTACAATTAATGAGTACATATGAACGGCCAAAGTTCAGGTAAAATTTGTACAAAAAAGCAGATTTTTGGAGGCTTATACTGAATTTGTTTCTTCAAAATTTGACTTTTTACTTGCATAGAAACCTAGATAAAGTGCACAAGATACCTATTGGTTCAAAATTTTCAATGAAAGTTGTGTTAAAACGCTATAATCACGTACGAGCGTTAGTATGAAAAGCATGACGGGTTGGCCGCTCTTAACAGACAAGAAGAAAGGAACAGAAAAATATGTACAAAGGTGATGCTTATTTCTAAAGAAATCTCTTCCAGCATACCTGCGATAGGAGAGTATATTAAAGAGATGTAGACAACATGTGTGAGAGTAGAAGGGAAAACAATATACATAAAATCTTAAATAATTTTCCAATTTAAATATAAACATACAATATGAGAATATACTTACATACATACATACTACTAAAATAAATATCACTAAAATATATAACAATATAATATAATTCAAATAATAAATACATATGCAATTATGACAAAGTGGAAAGATAGTGCTCTTTCACTCTACTTTTAAATGCTCCAACAGTTTGGCAGTTCCTAATGTCAATTATAAATAAAGGACAGTTTCAAACTCAAACTCAAAGCATTTATTTCAATTAAACCATTTACAGGCACTTTTGATTGTCAAAGAGTCGGTCAGTTAGTCAGAAAATTGAAGCTAGTTGCCCATTCCAAAACGTAGATCTCTATGGAGAAGAACGGGCAAGAAACTCCAAGGAGACTCTTTTTAAATCAAGATATTACAAAATCCCTATCAGAATACCAGCGCTGCGGTATTTATTTTTTAAATATCGTAGCATTATGCTGAGATAGGAGCCTTTTTGGCCTCGCACAGGTTTTTTACTTGTTTATTGTTGTTTTATTTTTTTTTCTTTTTATTGTTAATTTTGTTAGTTTTAAATCCTCCTTTTTTTATTTTTTACTCTTTGTATTTCCTGTGCGTGTCCCAAATAAAATATTTTTCTTTCTTTCTTTTTCTTTCAAATCCTGGGTGCATTATTCTTGTTGTTTCTATATGCGAGACCAATGAAAAAAAATATATATATATTAAGAAACAATTCAAAATATAAGATTAATAATATTAATAAGCCGTGGCAGTTAAGAGATGACCAGTCTCAACTGACGGCGCCCGGTGTTTACTTTCTGATTCAAAAATTGTTTGTATTATTATATCTACTTCGCGCGTTCGTGCTTGTTCCACAGTATATTTTAATATGTCCAAAATCGTAATCCTAACTTAAATGCTAACTAATATTTGTGCAAAAGTAAGTTTGTTTGTTTGTTACCTTTTCACGCCAACCCACCGAACCGATCATCATGAAATTTTGCATATACGTTGTCAGGGGTACAGAAAAGGACATAGGGTACGTTACATCCAGAAAAAAAGGACTTTTTCACTTCAGTAGCTCAAACATGTAGGTTTTGCTGCCTGAAATCAGTGAGCAAAATGCGATTTTGCTCACTGAGTGAGACCAAGTAACTTTTTAATTATTTTTTTTCAGAAAGCCGCGAATATCTTATCCTTGGGTTAATCATACAATTCGAAACATTCACACTCTATCTCTTTCCCGCCATTAGAAAGAGAGAGAGACAAAGACCAGCCCTTTCGAAGTTCCGATTTTGAATTCGACCTCAAAGACAAACACGTTCGGAATTTCGTACTAACTAAAGAAATTTTTCAAAAAGATAATTATGTCTTTTAATGTAATTTATTGAATTTTTAACTTCTTGTTGTATTTAAACGAAAATAAGTATTTACCGCAAATAAAACTGATATTTAACATGTACATATTTATTTCTAGTTTCAATAATGTTACGTAATATATTTTGAATAATAAAATATCATGGGTGCTATTTCCGAACACGCCTTAATTTAAATAAAAGAGCGGGTTACTTTTGATTTGCAGAATTGCAGTAACTTTACTTTTAACTTTTAAAATGTTCCATTTTATTGAATTGGTACCTCTACCTACAATCTTAATTATTTTGATTCACAATAAATAGTTATTTCAATCTATTCCTGTTTATTATTTTATCTCCTAAAGTGTTCTCGCTGCTGAAGTGAAAAGTTATGTGTGATACACGAGAGCAAAATTTTTTGCATCTCGTGCCTTTGAATCCCTCGCCACACTCAGGATTCAACTTTAGAATCACTCGCTGCGCTCGTGATTCAATCGTTGAATCCTTCGCTTGCTCAGGATTCAAAATCAGCACTCGCAGCAAAAAACGACTTTGCTCTCTTGTTGCACAAATAACTATTCCCGAGGGAAAGAACAATAAATTTCGACGGTCATAATTGCTGTAGACCGCTAGATGGAGCTACGTGTCTTTCGAATCATAATTGAATTACATAAATATTATTAGAAACTTTAGTAGTGTGTTCAGAGCAATTTTTTTTTTAATATTAGTAATATATTTTGTGAGTCTAGAGTGAACTCCAACACCGTTTGATAGAACACCATGAAAGTTGGCTCTTAGGTAAATATAATATGTATTTTTAATGGAGAAGGATTTACAGGTTTTTTTTTCGACCTCCACGGGGACGAAACCGCGGGCTAACATAAAATATACATTAATAAGGCCGTACCCTTACTGCGGATGTAAGGGGAATGTTATCATGCTATATAACTCCTTGTACCCCATAACTACCCCATAAATATATAATTAAGAACCTATTATAAGTTATATTAGCAACGCGACCCTGACTCGCACGGGTGACATGGTGACATCGAAAAACATCACGCTTCCGTGCTATATTTAAGTAAAATATTAATGTGTTACACATGACGGAGAAGGTACGTCTCTCTAGTTATCATCAGCCATTGTCTAAAAAAACAAGGTCTGGCATTCCGGGAGTGACACATGCTTACGTCACTATCCAGTTGCCACTTTATTGCAACAAAACACGAAATATAGAAACATTTTCAGTCACCATTCTGTTAAAAAATATATATAAAGCATTTCAATTGTCGTTTCGTTTTTCTCTAGTCAAACGAAAGAATTCAATTTAAACATATACCAACGTAATTGTTAGTTAAAACCTCATTGTTTTATTGGATTCGCATAGGTAATACAGGCGGCTAGGAGTTATTATTACACACTACTGGTAACACAGCGGTGATGACGTAAGCTTGTGTCTCCCACGTGACCATTGTGTCTCGGAATGCTATACCTGGCGAAGTATATTATTATACCATGTCATCAGCCATATTTTAACTACTGTGGATACTGTGGGTGTGGTACTTTGGGTAATGTTGGTTTATTGCGCAATAGAAAAACCGTTTGCAGTTCAAATCAAATTATAATTTACGAACAAATTAATCACACTAGCGAATCACACACTGTAGGTACACGACACAACTGTACTGAACGCGCGACAGTTGCTAAACGTGTTCACTTCTTGTCTGCCACCGACAAAAGCGGGTTTCTTAGCGACTTAATCCGATTTGTTAACTGCCCACACGTTACTGCCCTTTAAGCCATTTTACTGCTTAGCATAATCAGCCCATAATGTTCCCACTGATGGGACACTGACCTCCTCTCTTGGAGAGGGAGCGGGCCGTAACCTACCACGCGGGCCTAGTGCGGGTTGGTAGATGTCAGATCTCCTCGAATTTTTATAGGATATTTTTAAGCTATTGCATAGCTTTTATCGCGGGCTTTGAGCGCGGCGACCGAATCAAGAAATTCCGTAACGTAAATAAAACCTAACACCCCCCACTCCGCCTACGATGTAGCTCGGCCGAGCGTTCGCTTAACGTGTATGTATATGGTACGACTGTACTTGAATTAATATCAAAGAAAAAAAAAACTGCATAAATAAATTATAAATAAATAATTGTAATTGCGTAAGTTGATGAAAAATGCTATGCAATAGCTTTACCGCGGCAGTCCCCGAGTGCCACACGTGTTTTTTTTGCTCACGATGTTTTCCTTCACCGTTTTGAGAGCAGTGGTGAAATTATTGACACAAAGTAAAATTCCTGGCTGGATTCGAACCCACGACGTATAACTCGTAAGTCAGGGCCGTTACCACTGGACCACTTATTTAATTACCGATTTCAATTTTTGTTATGGCCCATTTATATTTGGTTTACTGCTGTTGTTTTAACTGCTGAACTTGTTAATAATCATGGTTACCCTAAAATATGACTCTTGACGAAATGGATGCGATCAGAAGCGTCATAAATTTGCCTTAGGCATTATACATTATGAGGACAGTATGCAAACGGACGGCGCCGGATGTATAATAACGAATCATACAATCTGCCGGCGACATATAAATATAATACAATAAGTAACGAAGTCAAAACTGTATATTACATATTATTTAAGAAAGCAATTGCTTCGAGGAGTGGGAACAAGCCTGCCGAGTTTTTTTTTTTTTTTTT
The DNA here is from genome assembly GCA_917490735.1 of Dryobotodes eremita. NCBI lineage: Eukaryota > Metazoa > Arthropoda > Insecta > Lepidoptera > Noctuidae > Dryobotodes > Dryobotodes eremita. The sequence continues at coordinate 9,367,059 of OU823269.1, read as the reverse complement.
TGTATTTTTGCCCTTTTGCCTGTTCGTCTGGATATAGGTATGTTCCGGATTGGCGCAAAAACGACTGAACGGATTTCGATGAAATTTGGCACACAGATAAATGATAAATGATTTTATTTCTGCAAGTACTTAGGTTTGAACAAACAATTTTACACGTCGATCACATTTTAAAAACTAGATGAGGTCAACGTTTCCTATCTGACTACTCTGAGAAGAAAGGCCGAAACAAACTCAGAGGTCACAGTCTCTTTTAAAGTCCAGACATAATCTTGGTCAGAGCATGTGAAGACCATGTAGATTTGTGACTGAAATGGTCTTTTGACGAAAAACCACACAGATTGAGTGGACCTGTCCAGTCAGTACACGCATTTGTCAGTAATCGTGCAGCTCAACTCAGAACTTAAGATGCTCAACGATTCGACGAACAATACCAAAAAAAGGAAATTTGGGTAGGCCACAAAAATTACTCAAACTGCCAGACCATGATTAAAATTAACAGAAAAAGAGAAAAGAAAATTGCAAGAATGGCCGACATAGTCTTCACATTCACAATATTAAAATAATAATCGTGTATTCAATGTAGCCTGCATGCTACTCACATTCACAGACAGTTTTCTCTTTAAATGTTATCAAAAATATCATAAATTATGTCATGTAAATCCATAAAAATTACATTATTAATACTAAAACACTTATTCACAGTATAAAACGGATTGTTGCTTGGGGGTACATTGAGGTAGCTTAATTAATCCCAAGCCTTTTTTTGTCATCCAAGTAATCTTTAACTTTATAGAAATATATTAGTTATTAGAAATATAATAGATAGTTTAGATTTGTAATTATAATTATGCATAAATAACAACTTACATCTAATTAATTAACCTAACCTAACTAAAACTATTAACAAACTAAAAATTGGCGTCAAAAAATTCCTCCGCATCGCTGTCGACTGGTAATGTACCCAAGAGACTGGCGGCATTGCCACGTTGTATGGCAATGCTTAGCCTCTGGCCATGGTAAAAGCCAGCCCTTGGGTCAAGGGAAGTGTCAAACAGGCGTTTGGAGATCTTCTTGAACAAAACATGGGCACCCGGACCCCACGGCCCGAGCGTTTCAACCCCAAACGGCTCGAACATATAATTACCGACAAGGTTGTTATACTTACGCCGCTTGAGGTTTTCTGCAGCCGCAGCAGCGGCGCCAGCACAGCACGCCGAGACAGGAAGATGGGATGGCGCAAAAATAGATAGTTTATAACCTGGACTTTTAATCCCGGTAGTACGTTCCCGTGGGAAAATTTCCGACATCCACGGGGGTGAAGCCGCGGGCAAAACCTAGTATAAAATAATACCGAAAACCTCCATTATTTTGTACATTTATTTGTAATGAAAATGTAATAAGCAAATTGAATTGTATTGTTACCAAAACTAAACATTTGTTTTATTCGTTATGGTAACAATGACAATAAATTTAACTTTATTGTCAATTAAAAAAACAGAATGGTACGAATTCCAACAGCACCCATTGTTCTTCAAAATACACAAAATAGTATGAATTTCAACACAATAGGGTCACGGGAGGTGGTGTCAAATCGATCACAATATTCTGTTGGACGGGAATAAAACAATAGATTTATTTAAAAATAAATTCGTCATGATCTGTGGTCGGCCGACTATACAATTTACAAACATTCATACATAAATAATCTCACGCCTTCTTCCCAAGGGGGTAGGCAGAAACTACAGAATGCCAACTGCTACGATCCTTACATACTCCTTTTGCCTCGTTTACGTTCATACATCTGATCATACACGCACGCCGGTTGCGAGTACTACGCACCTGACCTTTCTGAAGAACATCACCAATAAGGGCACTATATGTCCTCCTAGAGCGTCTCCTCTCAGCGTTTCCACTTATATCTGCCTTGTAAATACCTTTTGTTAGTCGCCTTTCATTCATCCTCTCAACTTGACCAAACCACTAAGCATATTCTTTTCAATTCAATACTATACAAATTATTGCTGATTTATTTGTAACAATAAATAACACTAGCGTGGTAACATGTCAATACATCGAGATTTCCGTGTTATATCTAAATTAAATATTAATCAGCACCCTAATTACGTAACACACTATCTATCACAATCTGAATCATTTTGAAGTCTATTGTTAATCCATTGCTTCATATGTTCGAAAAATTTGTCTGATCAACAACGTAAATAACGCAATGAATGTTGTTGAACTATCAAAATGAAACCCATTCCTACTGTTAGTGTGTTACGTAGTTACCCCACTGTACCAATAATAAAGCTGAAGAGTTTGTTTCTGTTTGAACGCGTTTATCTCTAGAACTACCAGTCGGGTTTGAAAATTATTTTTGCATTTGATAGCCCAATTCTTAAGGAAGGCTATAGGCTATTTAACATTACGCTAGGACCCTTAGGAGCTGAGCAAAGAGAAAAAATGAGAAAAAACGCAAAAACGATGTAATAGCGTGGGCTGGCGATGCGACGGCGTGGGTCGGGGCAGCAAGAAATTTAACGCGGACGAAGTTGCGGGTAGTGACTGAATATTATAGACATAAGACTACAGGAATAAATGCTTCAAATTATGGTGAAAACTGCAACAAAATCCATTGTGTAGTAAACTACACTACTAAATTTATGTTATATTCTTAACTATCAATTAGTATAATGTCCTTTAGGTACTAAATTATAAGATACAAAATCAACTTTAGTTTATACAATTCGTATAACAAATTGTAATTATGCAATCCTTACATTTTATTGACACGGCCAATTAAAGCGATAACTAAATAAAAGCGATTTTGTTTGTACCTATTGCATAAAAATTGCTTAATTGCACAAAACATCAAAGAGCATGGTTGCAAAATATGTCTTAGTTACCTACGATGAAGCACGAAAGTTGTTAAGTAAGCTAAATATTTTAATTTGAATAAAACCATAGTTTATTATCAAATAAGTAATTTACTACTCGTAAGTATTTGTTTAAGGAATTTTTGATATTTTTTTATGTATACCTTTTATTCCTAGTTCAGGTAGAATCAAATTATAATATACCTTTAGTTTAAGACCCTAACATTGTACACATTTGTGTTCATCAATTATTTCAATTAACAATTTCAATTTCAATGATTCTATTGACGCGGTCCGAAAAGGCCGATGCCTGCCGGGGTCGCGGATTGTTCGAAAGAGTTACCGTGGCCCTGGCGCACAGGCAACTGAAGGAACACGGGTGGGTTTTAGTCAGTAAGAGTCTGACACGTCCTCCCGCTCCGCCGACAGCGGGAGATGATTTGATGACTATACAACCAAAAAAAAAAGCGCGTGATTCTAGTCATTTGCTGAATTTATGGTTGTAGTTTGCGCGTAGATGTTTCTGCCACCCTGTACTATAATATATAGTCCTCCAGACCGTATTTCGGTCATGGCGGGCAATCTCAACGGAAACTAGCCTCCAGCGTGGGAGATACTATAGTGCACAAGTGTGTGCGCAGACACAGGTGCACTCTCTCTTCCTTCACTTTCATAGTCCGATTGGACGGCAATCCGACACGACCGGAGAGAGATCAGGCGCAGGACCAACGGCTTAACGTGCTTTCCGAGGCACGGGGATACCACTCCGCCAACTTCCAAGCTCCAGGCTGTTACTAAGAAATTCCTAATGGAAAAACCCAATAACACTTTACTCAACCTGAGAATCAAACCCAAGACCCGACACTCAGCAGTTGCGCTTACAACCACGAGACCAACATGACAGTTATATAAAAATAATGTGTACTGTAGAGGTTATCTGCATGTGTCAACCTTATGTTGACCGGCTGCTAATATATTATAGATGGTTACTCTCGAACAGTCAAGCAAGTTTGAAATAAGCTTTGGAAGGAAAAGTGATGGTAGTTTGTTTATAGAAGTAGATAGGCAGGGCTAGGGGCTGTCTTGTATTAGGAAAATTCCTTGACAACATATAATAATCTAGTTAAACATTAAATATAGTTTCCTTTCTCTTACGCCCCCACTTTCATATATTGAGAAAGGTATAACAGTACCTATACAAATGAGAAATACTAATAGATATCAAATTATGCTGAAACATAAGCTTAGAAGATTCCTTGAAATATATACCGCCTTATAACACGAAACTTTATCATTTTAACTATTTAGACAGGTCTAAACAATTACTTAAAGAAAACCCTAATCTACGTCTAGACTACGGCGTAGGCGCCTGACTACGGCGTAGGCGTCTGGCTACGGAATAGGCGCTACAGTTTAGGAGCATTGCGTAGGCTTGCTACACAGTCGTAGCCGCTGGCTGCTACGAGCTACGAGACCTAAATATTTGATTTATTTAGGCTTGTATTGTTACAATTTCTGTAGCCTATTTCGTTAAACATGTAATGAAGAAATCCATTATTAATAATAAAATAATAGTAGTTTCTTTATTCGAGCAACCACAACCCACAGACTGTTATTAATTACTTTTAAAGTATATAAGTAAACATGGGAAACACAAAAATGCAGACTTAAAATTCACGTTAATAACGATTCTCTCCTTGAGATTTACTTTGTGTATAAAACGTTATCCATAACAAAGGCACAAAGGCGGCTTAATACATTTTCCTACTTCCAAAATATTAAGAATTCCTTTGAAATTGAAAGCTTAGAAATAGAAACCGCATAACTTGGCTACGGCGTAGCAGTCGTAGCTGCTACGAGCTACGCCGTAGCAAACTACTACGCAACTGATTTTACTGCAGAATCTAATTTATTACTTTGACAGTCGTCACGGGTAGTCAGAAGCTCGAAAGTCTGACAACCAGTCGGGTATCGTGCTGCCCAGTAACTGGGTTGTAGAGGTCAGATAGGCAGTTGCTCCATGTAAAATACTGGGGACAAAGTCGCTAAAGCAATTGTGTCGATATGGCTTATAGAGGTATGAGGAACAGGGTGTAAAGTTCACTCATCCTCTATAGAAAAGGGAGGATCCTCCGACCAGACGGGTGTCGTATGTGGTGGGCTTTGTTGCCCGAAGATTTTCTCGACGTTTTGAACGTCTCAAGGAGTCGGTGTTGGAGCTTTTTGGGCCCTTGCCCGAGGCTGCAGTCTCTTGGTCCTCAGACCTGGAGGTCCGTCCTTAGGTCTCACTGCCACTCCCACTGGAGGGGTGGGAGTGCTTTATTGCACACCTACCCGCTGAGGGGTATACCATACCTCCCCTCAGCTTTCTGTAGTGTGTTTCTGGGGGTGTAACTGTGGGAGCGCCCGAAGTACTTCACGACGCTCGTGCGACCACGGGGTGACCTGCCGGGTGAGATCCCTAGTTCCCTACGGAAGGCCCAGCATGAGCCAATCAAGCAACAAGGACGTTGGTTTTGGTTGGCGCTCACCCACAGTGGCGGTTGTTTCCCGACCATTGATGTCGGGGCGTTGTATATATGCCAGTTGCGCGGTAAACTCTGCTTGCGCGATGCAGGATGTTGCGTGACGTCAGTGTGTTGCGTAATTCGCATATGGCGTTGTAGATACCGCCATAGGCCGATCGTTGACACTGTAATTATAGATTTTGACAGTTTTGGTAATCTTCTAATCATAGAAAGACGTCTTTATGATTTTTTAACGGCGTGCCACTGACACTCCATTGAAAAAAAATGTTTTTAGAGTGCAACAATATTCTGACATATAAATGTACTATTATTATTACAAAGATATTTTAGTTACTGACAAATGCGTGCACTGACTGGCCAGCTCCACTCAATCTGTGTTGTTCTTTCCTCAAAAGACCATTTCAGATACCAATCTACATGATCTTCACATGATCTGACCAAGATTATGTCTGGACTTTAAAAGAGACTGTGACCTCTGAGTTTGTTTCGGCCTTTCTTCTCAGAGTAGTCAGATAGGAATCGCCGACCTCATCTAGTTTAAAAAATGGGATTGACGTGAAAAAGTGCTTGTACAAACCTATTTACAGAAATAAAATCATTTATCATTTAGGGCCTGAATAACATTCACAGGGGGATAAACATGGGTGAAATTTTGTCACAGAAATTATACAGGATGTAATAATAATAATAATAATAATAATACTGACAGGACTATTGTTGCCAATAAGCCTGATATAGTGGTGGTGGATCGATTAGAGCGGCGCGCAATGATTGTTGACATAACGGTCCCGCATGACGGGAACCTCGTGAAAGCCGAGAAAGATAAACAAATCAAGTATCTTGACTTGGCTCGCGAGGTTGTCGACATGTGGGATGTGGACTCAGCGATCATTGTACCGATAGTCGTGACAGTCAATGGCTTAATAGCCAAGAGCCTCGACCAACACCTGAGGAGGCTCTCGTTGGGCAGCTGGATCAAGGGTTTGATTCAGAGGGCGGTACTTCTAGACACGGCCCGCATTGTTAGGAGGTTCCTCTCTCTGGAGCCCTGACCGCCGGTAGCTTGGACCCTGTTCCCGATACCGGTGGGCCACTATTTTTTATATTTTTAAATGTTTTTATATTTTTTCATATTTTAATATTTAAAAATATAATTTATATGTACAATAATGAAATAAAGGATCATAATAATAATAATTTATTTCCAAGTATATGGTACATTGAGATCTTAAATTAAACATGGATTCACATATACTACCATTGCTGGTGTAGAAAAATTAAATAAGCTACGTGCATGCAAATTATAGACATTACAATAAGAATGAATAAATTAATGAAATTGTTTATGAATAAATATTTTTAGTTTGATACTATTGATTTAGATAAATTGAATACGATTATTTGTAATGTCAAAATATTAATTATTATGCCAAATAAAAAAAATAAAAATTCAATGAACATGCCAAAAAAAAAAACCCTATAAACCAAAAAATAATAGTCAAAAATATAAGTTCTAGTGTCAAAATATTTAATTATAATGTCAAAATACTAATAGCATAGAATATTAATTACAATGTCAAAAAGTATGATTTAAAAAATCATTAACGGAATAAAAACACATGTCTAGAAGCCAAGTAAACATTTTACATTTGAATTTATTCATTGGTAACATTCTCAAGCCAGGTGGTAATTTATTATAAATTTTTACTGTCATACAACTGGCATTTCTGCTGTATAGTTGCAACCTCTGAGGAGGTACTAGCAATTTCCCGTAATTTTTTTTATTCAGTCTTTTGGGAGACTTGTTCATTCAATAGGAATAAATGAGGGTATTTTTTTACAAACACACAAACCTCAAAAATATACAAGCACGGGAGGGGGAGAATTTTTAATTCTTTAAATAATGGCCTGCAATGATCTAAATATTCTGCTCCGCTCATGGCTCTGATGCATTTTTTTTGTACTTTGAAGGCTCTGTCCACATCCACTGAATTACCCCATATTACTAGGCCATAACGCAATACTGATGAAACATACCCATGATAAGCATTTAGGACAGTTTGTTTACTGCTGTATCAGAAAGGTGTCGTCAAAAAGGGTGTGATACAGACCATTAAGCTCAACAACTGTCTCCATAGGACCAACATGGCAATCACGAAAATATAATAATCCGTCCCATATATTTGGGTCGAATAAATTTTGAAGTTTTGTACGAGACATTCTGATATTTTTTTCTGAATTACAATGTTGGTCCTTTTAATTTGAGCACATCTTTCTGAAACACCCTGTATTGACATTTTTTTTTGTTTTTTTTTTTTGTTGGGTAATCATCAAATGACCTCTCCCGCTCTGGGCGGAGCGGAAGGACGTGTCAGACTCTTACTGACTAAAACCCACCCGTGTTCCTTCAGTTGCCTGTGCGCCAGGACCCTGTATTGACTAAACAAGATGGCGGCGTTAGTTCCAATCTAGGCCATGCGCCACAATAACCTTGCAGCGTTGTATTTGGTTACCTCGTACTTAAGTTGAATCCTCAGCTGTAGACCGCCAAATTCAAATTTTCTTTAGTTTTTTTGCAAAATACTTCTCTGTTTTACGTGGTGTTGATCAAAACTTTACAAATGATATATTTACTGATAATCATCAATTTTATACTAACCTTCAAACTTTGCAAAAAATTTCTACCTAAGAAATTTCATATGAAATATTCGGAAAAATTCTTAGGTGGAACAAATTTCCAAAGTTTGACGATTGATATGAAACTGATGATTATTATTCAGTAAATATATCATTCGTACAGTCGCGAATCGCGTTTTGATCAATATACGATGTAAAACAGACCTGTAATGTGCAGAAAACCAAAGAAAATTTGAATTTTGCGGGCTACAGTTGAGGATCCCCTTCAATGACAAAGCGTAATCTCCTATCATTTTGACCACTGACACGCCGTTCTGGAGATTACGAAATTCTGGCTCAAGGTTTTTTTTTGTTTATAAACTTTTGGCTCAATGACAAACGGCACGATTGGCGCAGTGGTTAAGCGATTGACTGCTGCGCTGCGTGTCGCGGGTTCGATTCCCGCACGGAACAATTATTTATATGAGCTACAAGTAGTTGTTCCGGGTCTGGCTGTTTGTGTATGTGAGTTTAAAGGTTGTAAACGCACCCACAATACAGGAGAAAATGCTAGAGTGGGGCAACGTTGTAAAAAAAAAAAAATATAGTGGTGTTGTCTTGGTAAGTTTATCATAATGACCAATCATTGAAAACAGCAGTCTTGCTCATCAACTTCATCTGTTTAGACTGGAAGCTGACTCCAACATAGTTGGAAAATGAAGATGTTGTTATAAATTTTTCCTCTTTCTATCTTTGCAGGTCCAACAAATTAAAGTCCTTCTGGTTCAGTATATCAGATGAGTCACTACCAGCGTTGGACTTTCTCTCAGCAGCCCTCTTATCGGCGGAGTATGAGCGGGCGTTGGGCAGAGCGCTGGCGATGCCCGAATGTCGGCTTATACCTTTTTTTGGAGCCTTTCTTAGAGAGTTAAGGTAAGTTTTCTATAAAAAAACTTTTTTTACAAAAAGAAACAACCGACTTCCAAAAAAAATACAAAAATAACTTTAATATCATAAGTCACTGACTTTGGTTTTGTATTTTTCTTTTTTTGCCACCGACTTACGAAATTAAAATTATGTTTCACATTTTTTTTTTTTTTGGAAATCATTTTTTTTTTGTTTTTTTTTTTTGTAATTAGGTTTTTATCTTTCACTTTTTAGTTGTGGCACCTATCCTACACAAATTCGTATACCACTACTTGATATGTAAATAACTGTGACAGGAAATTATTAAAACATCATCAATATAAACTAAGTGGAAAAAATACGCAGTACTAATGATACCTCAAAAACTACTGGTCAGAACTTGATCAAATTTAAATGGGACCACATGTGAAGCACCAGCTTTCAAATAAAAAAGAATTATCCAAATCGGTTCACCCAGAAAAAAGTTCTGAGATAACACATGTATAAAAATACAGTTGAATTGAGAAACCTCCTTCTTTTTTTGAAGTCGGTTAAAAATACGCATTATTAAGGATAACTCAAAAACGACTGGTTAGATCTTGATAAAATTTATATCGTAACACACGAGAAGCACCGGCTTTCAAGTAAAACAAGAATCAACCAAATCTATTCAACTATGTAGAAAAAAGTTCTGACGTAAAACACATTTTTTTAAAAACAGTCGAATTGAGAACCTCCTCCTTTTTTTGTCGGTAAAAAATATTCCAAAGTATTAATCCACTACCCTCCCACTTTCCCTCCTCCTCCTCCTAACCTTTCAAGGAATACAAATGTAATGTCATGTTATTTGTTAACATGACGTATTCCCTGAAGAAAAAGGCGGTATGTCGATTTTTTGTGAGTTATGTTAAGTTCCATGTAATAGGGGGTGAGCCCCGTTCGCAAAATACGCGCTACAACGTGCATAAATAATAATAATAAAATTTATTTCAGACTTGGTCCATAAATTTGTTAGTAACAATGTTCTTAACCTAGTGTTAGTAACGGTTGTAAGACTAGCCAGAGCAAAAGGGAAAAAGTGTTTACTTGAACAAATAAGCATAGTTTATTTACTGGATTTAAAACACTGGATAAAATAAAAGCACAAATATCCCGGTAATACATTTATGGTCACATAATAACAATTCTCAGTACTTACATTGGTATTACAAGATCCTTACACTTTCACAGTTCAATCACCACTGCCTTGCTAAAATGGCGCTACCACGTAAGTTTTAAATCCCTCCACTTTATCAGACTCAAATAGTCAATTGACAGTTAATATCCGGTGGTGCCATTTTAGCATTTTTAAACAAAACAGATAACTTGTCAAATTATTACTAAATACCTACAATATTGTGTAATTTCAAAAAAACAGTGTATCGTAAAAATAACTAAACATTTATATAGATAGCTAACAAGGTACTAAGTAGTCATGCGCTTGGTCTCGCATGAAGGCTCATCCAATGTGCCATCAGTACCGAGTCCCAGCGGCCGGCGCATACGGCCAGAATGGCGCTGGGGCTGCCACGCACCGGCGCCAGCATCGATGCGCAGCGCTTACGCATGATGGCATGGAAGCGTGCGCTTCTGCGAACATGCCACTCGCGCTACAGTAGCGCGGCAGCCCCATCAACACCCTGAACGCGTTATTATACTGTACACGCAGGGCGCTATACGTCCCCTGCGTGTATTTAGCCCACAAACTGCACGTGTAGAAGGTCTGACAGAATGCCCTAAATAGTGTGACCTTCACTTATTCAGTGCAACGAGCGAATCTGCGAGCCAACATATTAAATTTATTCAATGATAAATGATTTTATTTCTGTAAGTAGGTTTGAACAAACACTTTTACACTTCAATCATATTTTAAAAACTAGATGAGGTCGGCGTTTCCTATCTGACTACTCTGAGAAGAAAGGCCGAAACAAACTCAGAGGTCACAGTCTCTTTAAAGTCCAGATATAATCTTGGTCAGATCATGTGAAGACCATGTAGATTTGTGTCTGAAATGATCTTTTGAGGAGAAACCACACAGATTGAGTGGACCTGTCCAGTCAGTGCACGCATTTGTCAGTAATCATGCAGCTCAATTCAGAACTTAAGGAGCTCAACGATTCGACGAACAATACCAAAGAAATGATATTTGGGTAGGCCACAAAAATTACTCAAACTGCCAGACCATGATTAAAATTACCTGAGGAGAAAAAAAAAAGCAACAATGACCCACATAGTCTTCACATTCACAATATTAAAATAATAATCATATATTCAATGTAGCCTGCATGCTACTCACATTCACAGACAGTTTTCTCTTTAAAAGTCATCAAAAATATTGGAATTGCGGACACCAGCCCCTATTACCTATTACCTAGGGAGGGAGTCATTTCTCCTAGGTATAACTTACTGGACTAAACTGGTATTTTATTTTTTACGTGTTTATTGTTGTTTTTTAATGTCAATTTTGTTAGTTTTTAAATGCTCCTTTTTTATTTTTTTATTTTTTTTATTTTTTATTTTTTACTTTCCTGTGCGAGTCCCAAATAAAATATTTTTCTTTCTTTCTTTCTTTATCGAAACGATATATCCTAATTAGTATTATAAATGCGAAATTAAGTTTATTTGGTTTTTTACGCTTTCTTTAACTGAACTCCGAGACTCCAAGCAGCTACCGAGCATTTTTTTAAAGAAAACCCCAATAACATTTTGCCCGACCCGGGGATCAAACCCAGGTTACCACTTTCAGCAGTCGCACTTACATACACTAGACCAAAGAGTCAGACAAGAGTATTATTTTCAATAGTAATTATTGTAAATAAATAGTAAAACGAAACCCATTAATTCTTTTGTAAAAAAAACACGTTATTTTTGTGGTCAGACCAAGAATATCAGAAATGAATTATTAACAAAATCCGCTTCATATCGTCCATTCATTCCTTTTATTCGCTGAAAAACTGAACGTATTTTTGAGTTACAGATTAAATATTTGTATAGAGATGATAATACCACAGTATCTACTCGAGCCCTATCAGAATACCAGCGCTGCGGTGCTTATTTTTTTTTTTTAATGTCGCAGCGTTACGCTGAGATAGGAGCCTTTTAGGCCTCGCACAGGTTTTTTACTTGTTTATTGTTTTTTTTTATTGTTAATTTTTGTAGTTTTAAATGCTCCTTTTTTATTTTTACTCTTTGTATTTCCTTTGCGTGTCCCAAATAAATTATTTTTCTTTCTTTCTTTTCTTTACTATTATGTAAATTATGTATGTAAGCTGTCACGCCCTTTATGCCTGGAGGCTTTTATATAGATATTAAGTTTTGTTTATTTTAATTTTTTTTAGCTTGAGTATAGTTTTTATTGTATTTGTTGGTATATTGGCGTGGCTAGCTGACATATGGCAGATGATTTAATTTAATTTTCTGTGTCTTATAATATTAATTATTTTGCATACCTACTATTGTATAGAATCAGGTTTTTATCTAACTGAACAGACAGCTGTGCTGCTGGGAGTTTGTTGCGCCACTTCTTCTCCCCAGCTAAAGCACTAGGAAGTGGTGAAGGGCGGGCGTGCCGGGGGACTGTCTTATGTAATTTTGACGTTCGAAAAGTGCTGATTCTCAGCCTAATTTGAATAAATGATTTTTTATTTTGATATATTCTTAATGCGGGGCAATGGCCCTGATCAATAGCTCGTAGGTAAATGAAAGCCGCACAGGTCGATGGATCAAGTTTAAGCTTGCCGTGGCCAGTCCATGGATGGGTGACCATCCATTTTGCACCGATACAAAGCATTTTAAGTCGTTAGTCACGGCTGTTAATTATAGATATCTGACCCTTATTGCGAAAGTCTGACGACCAGTCTTACCAACGGGTATCCTGTGACCAGTAACTGAGTTGTGGAGGTCAGATTGTTGAATACTGTTATTGTTGTTGATTGTGGTATAGCGGCATCTACAAACGCTACATGCGAGCTACACGTCACACTGACGTCACGCAAAATCCTCCGCGCAACTAGCATATATAAAACGTCCCGACATCAATCATTGGGCAATTGCCCACTAAACACAACACCCGTCTGGTCGGAGGATCCTCCCTTTTCCATAGAGTATGAGTGAACTTTACACCCTGTTCCTCATACCTCTATAGTGGTATTTGTTTTTTTTTTAAGTTTTTTGTAATGTGCGCCTTGTTTGAGCAGAATAAACAATTTATCTTTATTTTTTCTTTTCTAGATAGGCAGTTACTCTTTGTAAAATACATGCTGCATTCGGTTTAGACTTTTTTTTTGTGGGAATAGTATAGGCATATGATGACTAATTTATGATATTGATAAACTAAAATTGAGGTCAGGTTTTGAACCTAGAATCAAGTAATTCGGTAAATGCAATTTTGTAAACCTTCAGGCCACTGTAAAGGAGATTTTTCTTTTTCTTTCGCCCCAGAATCAACAGCGAAGAAAACTTAGTTTGCTTGTTCTAAGTTACAAGTATATACTTGCCCATGAAGACAAAGTTTAATGACGGACAAATAGCAGAAAGCATTTATTTAAAAATAAAACAAAGATTTTGAGGTTATATTTAGTAAGAAACAATCCTTTCAATACTTAGAAATACATGCTAGTAAATCCCTGTCACTAATGTTATTACTATTGACTATATGTGGCAATAAAAATAACTTGACAGTTGAATTGATTGACATGACATGACAAGGATTAGGGATGCCAATACATTAGATCCGTATCGATATATTTTAAACAAAATCAATACCGTTCAGTACCCAGCCCTATTTGAAATATTACATTGCATCTCACTTAGGACGTTTGTCCACTACCTCGTATTCGGTTCGTATTCTTGATTCGTTTAAATACGATTCGAAATAGCCTTCATAATAAATGTATGGTTGTTTCTGCACTGCTTCGTTGCTGCTTATTTAAAAATTTGCTGTGCCCGACAGGGTCCATAATTGTTTCTATTATTTTTTATTTACCACCTGTAAGTGTACATTATGGATTGCAATAAACGATTTTGATTTGATTTGATTCGTTTTCGTTTTTATATTCGAGAATTTCGTACATCGAATCAGTTTTTACGAATCGAAGTAGCTGTCTTACTTAATGTTGGGCGTTTTGTGCACTCACTCGTATTCTATTCGTATTCGTTTTTTTCACGAATCGAATCGAATGAGTGCGAAATGCTGCACACATTATGAACGCGATCACTGCCTACGAAATGTTTTTAGTGAATACTCAAATCTCGGATCGGTGCTCGTGGACTCTCATATTCATGTTTTGAAACAAATTAAATTAATTGAACAAATTATGGAAATTTCCCCAAAACGAATTACGAATACGAATCGCCCATCCGTGAACTTCTAATCCGTTTTTATGCTGTTCGTAAAAAACAGGAATATGAATCGAATACGAGGTAGTTCACAAACGCCCTTATGTTTAGTAATAGAGTATTTTACTCTATATGAGAAAAAGTCTAAAAATATATTATTGAGATAGCTTAGGCAAAAAGCAGTCGGAAAACGTACATAAAATAGCAAACTAAATTTTAAAATTCAATTCAAAGGTTTCAGCTTTTTTAATCTGTTTCATAATACCATTAATAAATAAAAAAAATAGAAAAAAAAAAAAAAAAAAAGATTACATAAATTCATAAATAGTAGTCGCCATGTTATTACATCATATGGCTATGTAAACTTAGAAGTGTCAACCGTCAATATCAACAAAAATTTAAATGCATTTTTACGGCACTTAACGATTGAATAAAATTTTTGTGAATTCTTTAGTGGTTAATTAGCACTCTAATTGAGACACTTTTCAAAAATGGGCGTATTGCATAGAAAAAAAAATTAAGATATGAAAATCGGTTTTGTTGTGGAATTCTTTTCGCACCTAAGGAGTATGGTACCAATAAAAACGTCGCACAAGTCACTACAGAAGCGTCATTCCCTGGAGCGAAAAAGGTTGAAAAGGAAAGTACGTAGGTACGGATGCGTATGACATCCGTGAGCAGGTGGTTAACTAAAGTAATCTTGCTCTCGATGCGTCAAATGAAAGATTGGGCATCAATAATAGTCATGTCAAGTGTAATATTTAAAGATGGCAGCTTTTTTGATGTGATGTCGTAAATCGTTACAGCTCTTTTAAGTTTTCATTAAGAAACGCAGAATGTTCGTTCCATACAGATATTCGCAATTAATATAATCCTAACTATCCTAACTATATTATTATTAATTATCCTACTTCCCACTAATAATATTATAAATGTGAAAGTGTGGATGTTTGGATGTTTGTTACTCAATCGCGCTAAAACAGCTGAACGGATTTGGATAAAATTTGGCACATGGGTAGACTATGACCTGAATTAGGATATAGGATACTTTTTATCCCGATATTCCCACGGGATCGAGATTTCTGCGGGTGAAACCGCGGGGCGTAGCTAGTTATTTAATATTATAAATGCGACAGTAAATTTGTTTGTTTGTTACCTTTTCACGCCTAAACCACTGAACCGATCATCCTGAAATTTTGCATATAAGTTGTAAGGGGTACAGAAACGGACATAGGGTACCTTTCATCTGCCGGGGTCGCGGATTGTTCGAAAGAGTTACCGTGGCCCTGGCGCACAGGCAACTGAAGGAACACGGGTGGGTTTTAGTCAGTAAGAGTCTGACACGCCCTTCCGCTCCGCCCAGAGCGGGAGACGTCATTTGATGATTTCCCACCCAAAAAAAAAAAAAAAAAAAAAAAAAAAGGGTACCTTTCATCCCGCAAAAAAGTACTGTTCCCGAGGAAAACAACAATAACGTCCTTATGATAATAGATGGCGCCACGTGTCTTTTGAATCATGATTGAATTATAACCGGAATTGATAGTCAAAGTCTAAATTAACGCGAGCGAAGCCGCAGGCAAAAGCTAGTAAAATATATTTATAATTATTATGTACGCCAGATGTTTGTTGGTCCTTTACAATGAAACGAATTGCGTTAGAATACAGTTTTTTTTACTGCCTGTGGTTTTAACAACTCTATACAAATATCAATCATCTCTACATTTTCGCTTCATTGGTTGACTCTTCGTGTTGTTTTTAATTACGCGAGTACCCGCAACGAGTTCAACATGTAGGTACAGTTTGCAAAAATATGTAGTTGACTACGAGTAGTTTTGGTATTAGGATCTCTACTTTTTGGTTTTAAAAAGTTTACGTTGGTTTTAATCATCTATACCATAGATTCCCAACATTTTATAGAATACCACACATATGCAAGAAAAAAAAATCCAACGTTCTCCTTTACATAATAGTTAATTATAACAAATTTTTATGTCCGTCTATTAACTATTAATAATTAATCACAAATTAAAAATTTATTCTCTCTCTCTCTCTCTCTCTCTCTCTACCTACTGCCCCCACGAAAAGCTCCAGCGCCCACTAGGGGGCGGTACCGCCCCCGTTGGGAACCTATGATCAATAGTAATATAAGAAAGCTGAAGAGTTTGTTTGTTTGAACTCGCCAATCTCTGGAACTACCAGTCGAATTTGAAAAATATCTTAGTGCAGTGGTAACCCAATTCTTGAGGAAGGTTATAGGCTTAAATAGCCTCTTACTTCCTCCTTTGCTTATAGGCTATTTAACATCACGCTACGTACCTTAAGAGCCGAGCAAAAATAAAAAAGTCAGAAAGAAAACAACAAAAATTGATAAAAAATATACATATTATAATAGTATATTCATTCATTTCATTTCATTTATTCAATAAGAATTTACATTATGTCTGAATGTTTTACAAATATACCTGCGCAAATAATTAAAATAATAACACAGAATTAAATTAGTTCCACACAATCTCATTACCTACCTACATTTACATTCCTAAAAGAACAAAATATAGAACAGTGACAACGAGAGAAAAAAACCGGCCAAGTGCGAGTCAGACTCGCGCACGAAGGGTTCCGTACCATTGACTAGGTAAACAACAGTAGGTACACAAATTAGGTGTCTACCAGTTGCCATTATTGATATCGAGCAAAAATAGGCAAAAAATGGCGTTTTTTGTATGGAAGCCCCCCTTAAATATTTTTTTTATTTTTTTTTAGTACTTTTTGTTATAGCGGCAACAGAAATACATAATTTGTGAAAATTTCAACTGTCTAGCTATCGCGGTTCTTGAGATACAGCCTGTGACAGACAGACGGACGGACAGACAGCGAAGTCTTAGTAATAGGGTCCCGTTTTTAGCCTTTGGGTACGGAACCCTAAAAACAAAGAAATACATAAATAAATACGTAAATATAATAAAGAACGCTAAGCTCAAACGAAGTAATAGCGTGGGCGATGCGATGCGACGTGATTTTATTGGTCTTATAAGGGCGTAGGTTTTATAAATGGATGGAAATTATAATTATGTATGAATTCTTCGTTTGTCTCGTCATCACAAGTGCAGCTGCTGAGCATAATAGTTCTTTTGTTATTTTTAGTTTCTTTTGTTAATTTAATTGATTTTGCCCTGACTACAGTTTTGCCCTGACGCCAAGTTGACGCCGTCAGGTCGCGCTGCCAACTAAATGTATACAGCTATACAGAAATTCAGCATATGATTCCAAACAAAAATATGTATAAATAGCAATTATTTTTTTATGTCATTTTTTTTTCTGTTTCTGTCCGTGACATCACAGTAGCGGGCCCTATCAGAATACCAGCGCTGCGACACTTATTTTTTTTTTAAATGTCGCAGCATCATGCTGAGATAGGGGCCTTTTGGCCTCGTACAGGACTTTCTGTTGTTTTTTCATTTTACTTTTGTTTTTATTTTATTATTTTTATATTTTAATTTTTATGAGTGTGTTTAGTTTAGTTTCTGATAATCCTGTGCGAGTCTCAATAAATACTTTTTCTTTCTTTCTTAGACCACCTTTTTTTTCGCTCTGGTCGGGCGTGTCAGACTTTGACTGACTAAAATCCACCCGTGTTCCTTCAGTTGCCTGTGTGCCAAGGCCACAGTAACCCTTTCGGACAAACCCGCGACCCTGGCAGGCATCAGCCCTAGCGGACCCCGTTAGTTATTTTCCCCACATTCAAACTTAAAGTGAGGTTTTAAAAGAGACGTAAAAAATGTTGAAGCAACAAGAATCGGCTGGAGTACGTCGACTCGTAAGAGAAAAAAAGAAGAAAGAAAAGAAAAACGAAAGGTTTTATGAATCGTCTATGAATTCATAAAATCTTTAGTTGAAATGCGATCCCCTGTTAATTGGTTGTATGTATTCAGAAGGCCAATAGGGAATATGAATGTACTTTTTTAATATTTTTGTTCGATAGTTTACATCGCCATATTTTATAATAGTAAAAAAATATTCAACGCCCAAAAATCAACTGAAATTACTTTAAAAAAAGTTAAAAATAGCCAACCGACACGGGCATCTTAAACGCCCTCCATTTTGGCGCGCTGGGTGTGACGTCATAGTCTATGATATTGATAACGGACGGAATCGCAAACACTCCTATAAAACACATTGACATTTAAATTGTAGTCATAACTTTTACGTCACATTCGTTCTGAGTAATGGCATCGATTATCAAATATTTAAATTTTCCACAGTTTTATTGCAAAAACAAATTATGATAAAAATATTTATGGAGGCATAATTCTGAAGTAAAACAGTTTATTTTTAAAAACAATTGACCCTTATTTGAATCACATGCATATTCCCTATTGCATGTAAATTGATAATTTTTAATTGCATTCTCGTATGTAAAAAAAGTTAAAATTCAACTCACAATCACAGTTACAATCAATGTCAAAAACTTGTCATAAATGTAAGTTAATTACAAAAAGTAGATTAAGACAGATTAGATAGCGAATGTTGTTTAAAACACTAAAATTGCTCCTCTAATTTCAAGAAAGAAAAAATCGCCACCATTAGAAAGAAAGAAACAAAGAAAAATAGGTTTATTTGTCACAGAACCACGTGCATACAAAAAGATAATAAAATAATAATAATAACAAATATAATTTATTAAATTATATTTATTTTTTATCACTTCCCGTGACCCAAGGGCTGGCTTTTACCTTGGCCAGAGGCTAAGCATTGCCATAAAGTCAAAGTCAAAGTCAACAAAGTCAACAACAACGTTTGACTTTGACTTTGACTTTGACATTGACATTGCCATACAACGTGGCAATGCCGCTAGTCTCTTGGGTACATTACCAGTCGACAGCGATGCGGAGGAATTTTTCGACGCAATTTTTTAGTTTGTTAATAGTTTTAATTAGGTTAGGTTAATTAATTAGACGTAAGTTGTTATTTATGTACATATAATTTCAGTTATGCAATATACTTAGGACGTCATCCAAAATGTATAATGATAAACTGTGATAAATAAAAATGTAATAAAATTATATACTACTAGCTTTTGCCCGCGGCTTCGCTCGCGGTATTTTAGACTTTGACTATCAATTCGGGTTATAATTCAATCATGATTCGAAAGACACGTGGCGCCATCTATTATCATAAGAACGTTATTGTTGTTTTCCTCAGGAATAGTACTGTTTTGCGGGATGAAAGGTACCTATGTCCGTTTCTGTACCCCTGACAACGTATATGCAAAGTTTCATGATGATCGGTTCAGTGGTTTAGGCGTGAAAAGGTAACAAACAAACAAACAAACTTACTTTCGCATTTATAATATTAGTTAGGATTAGGATAGTTAGGAAGTTACGAAGGATTAGGATTGAAAAAAGTAAATATGAACGTCAAAAAAAAAATGTATGTTTTTCTTCCTCAGAGAAATCCTGGCAGCCGCACCATCTCTCACGGGCAGTCACTCAGTGGGAGCCACACCTACACACAGGAGAGAATTCAAAAGAGACTCTCTCAAAGATGACAGGTAACAAGAAGCAAATCCTTTGATACATAACATTTAAGAGGCTTACAAGAGCTAAAGCGCGGTCACTGTCGGACTGCATAGAAAAGAAAGAGATGCGCGATGACACAACTCTGATAATTTATTGCAAAATATGAAGCAATTATCAATTTACAAAAATCTATTGATTGGATTAAAAAATTAAAACACTATTACGTTAGTATATTGCTTGTAGAATAATTTGACAAAAAATCAGAATGATTTAATGCATAGTAGTATGGTTTTTAATCGTTATAAGAAGTTTTTAGAGGTATCTTCGTGATTTTTTTCTATCGTATCAAATTAGTTGTATTATGTTTTCAACACACTATCTAATTAGCAAATATCCTGAAGAATATCATATATTTTTCTGATTTTGTTTCGTGCAGTGGATCACATACTTTTAGGCATTATAAAACTTACATTTAGGTCCTGTAGTCCCCTTAAATCCCTCCATTATAGTTCTTCATAGGTTCACTGACTTCGAAGCAAACACAAAAGATACGAGTATACAGACACTATGAATCATTTATACAACATTCGTTTTTTTTTACCCTAAACCCAAAAAGGGGTCATTTTACTCAGCATTTTGAACAATTTTTTCTATGGAACCAACCTTGAAATCGCGAAAAAAAAATCTGCTGGTCCATACATTTTGTCGATGGAACAGCCGATTTTTTTTTCGCGATTTCATGGTTGGTCCCATAGATTTTTTTTTTTTCAAAATGATGTGTAACTTGACCCCTTTTCGGGTTTAGGGTAAACAAAAACTAATGTTGTATATGTGATATGTGATCAGGGGACAGAAAAAGGATTTTTAGATCCAAATCCCGAAATACGATATACTATGGTCATTTATGTGGAGGAAATTTAACACTTTCCGGGATAGACCGCCTCTCGACGTTATCTCGTTATATCGTTACGTGACAGTACGGCTAAGGGCGGTGAACTTTATTTCTCGTAATTTGGCAAACCGTCGATAGCCGTTGCTTGCCCATAACATTCCTAGGAAGCACATGATCTAGTGTCATCACGCAGCTTCATTCGTTCGTAGGTGTCACGACAAACACTTTCTGAATCATTTTTTAACACTCTTCTTCTTCTTCGTGTCGCTGGCACGACTGTTCTCATATTTTGTTGGCCCAAAACTTCGCCACTTCCACGGCGACATCGGTGGCAGCGCAGAGGTCACTTTGACTGCAAGTTTTGGGACACAGAGGGCAAGATAGAAGGTGGAGCATAGTTTGCGACATAGCTCCACATCCACATCCAGCTGCCATTCCATCGAGGTAGCCCCACTTTACTAGGTTCGAATTACATCTTCCCACTTGTGTCCGAAGACGGTTCAGGGACTTCCAAGTGGACCACGAAAGGTTACACCCTGCAGGAAGTTGCTCCTTTGGTGTAAAAAAAGTAAGTTGGAGGGGGAATAGTGTCTTGCCACAGTTTGCAACGGACGTCGGCCGGGTTTCCTGGTAGAGACACTGTCGATTTCAGGAAGCTGTGCCTGCTTTTAAGCCGTTGCGTTGGTAGTTGTGTGTAACACTTATGCAGTGCTTATACACCAAAACAACACATTCACACCGCCGACAAGCGTAGACTGAGCCATACAAGTACAATGACGTTCAACGTCTGTGGCCGTATCTGTCGTTTCATAAAATTTAAAATATTATGTAATACGGTAGTACGGCTGTAGACGGTATGATAAAATGTACGGGATTTTGAAGTGTCATATCATTTGCTAATAGTCAAGTGTCCCGGAACGTGTCAAACTACCCGTTTCCGTTGCAAACATGTAGGTTCGATTCCCGCAACTATTCATGCCAAAAAATTTAACAACAATGTTTTAAATCGTATCCTATTCAGTAGAACAATTCTCTGTATTATTACGTAATAACTTAAATTTTCACCCCGGATATTTTATCAAAAAATCACCTCGAATCCAATTGCCACAAAAAAACGAATCGAAGCGTATCGCACAATTTTATCACCAAGTTTCTATATCTTCTCTCTCTTTTCCCAGAGGATCATTAAAAAGAGACACAAGAAGAGAAAGCGGTAAACGAATGGACCAGAGCACGACTACTAGCCCCCTAAGAGACAGTTGCAAACGAGACTCCAGACTCACAGACTCCAACAAGCAAGTGGTAAGTTATCTAGTTTTTATGACTGGAGCTGAAACCGGTAGAATATCAGTCTCAATCTGAATCATTTTGAAGCCTATTGCTAATCCATCGCTTCATATGTTCGAAAAATTTGTCTGCTCAACAACGTTTATAACGCAATGAATGTTGTTGAACTGTCAAAATGAAAGTCATTTCTACTATTAGTGTGTTACGCAAGCACCCCGCTGGTCATAGCATACTTGGTCGAGGTTACATTTTCTGGCAGTAGACACAAAACTATTCCCTTGAGACTTCTCCAGCCAAATCCCATATTTGTTACCCAGATTTTCCTAAACCAAATCTCAACCATTTCCAGTACATAGCATCATTTGATGAGGAAGGGGAGCAGACGCCAGGCTGGCGGCGCGTGGGCCCCGAAGGTCTCATCAACCTGGAGAAGGTGTACAGAACCCAGGCCGTCATGGACCATATAGCCAGCTTTCATCAACACCACTACGCGTTAGCGAGGAGCAACGCACCAATCTTTGGAGATTTCTTAAGGTGATATTTTTGATTGAGGTTACTCCACCGCACCACTCACGCGTCCGCGGGCGGACCTACATTCCTGTTAACCGTCTTGAATTTTTTACTGACCTGCTTTTGTTGGTGCAGCATGTTATCGCTCTCACTATGGGTTCATTCCAATAAGTTTATGTCTAGTTTTTTTGAAGATGTAGTGACAAAAATTGAAAAGAGTATGCTTAGATGGTTTGGTCATGTAGAGAAGATGAATGAAGGGCGATTAACAGAAGGTATTTACAAGGCAAATGTGAGTGGAAACGCCGGGAGGGGCCGCCCTAGGAGCACATATAGTGACCTTATTGGTGATGTCTTCAGAAAGGTCATGTGCGTAGTACTCGCAACCGGCGTGCGTGTATGACCAGATGTATGAACGTAAACGAGGCAAAAGGAGTATGTAAGGATCGTAGCAGGTGGCGTTCTGTAGTTTCTGCCTACCCCCATGGGAAGAAGGCGTGAGTTTATGTATGTATGTTTATCTATAAAGTTACATATATACTATACTATATACAATACAATACTACAATAAATAAAATTTCATTTTCGTTTGTAATGTCAAAATAACAGCTTTTTACTAAATTCATAATGAAAGTATCGATAATTATAACAAAATATCAATTTTTAAATATTTTGTGTGTCTGTCTGTTTGTTCCGGCTTACCTTCGAAGCGGCTGAACCTTTTTTGATGAAAATTTAGTATGGGGATACTTTGAACCCTGGGGAAGGACATAGGGTACTTTTTATCGACATATTATGCGGGCGAAGCAGCGGGTGGAAACTAGTTATATATAAAACTAGCTTTTGCCCGCGGCTTCGCTCGCGTTAATTTAGAATTTGACAATCAATTCGGGTTGTTCGGGGAATTATAGTTAAGAGGATGAAAAACCGGTCTATCGACACTCATAAAATGTAATAGGTATTCAAATAAATTAAGAAAACTCTTACCACACTACTAAAGTGTCTTTAATAATATAATTTAATTATGATTCCGTGACACGTATCATGCCGTACACGTATGACACGTGGCGCCATCTATTATTATAAGAACGTTATTATTGTTTTCCTCGGAAACAGTACTTTTTTTCGGGATGACAGGTACCCTATGTCCGTTTCTGTACCCCTGACAACGTATATGCAAAATTTCATGACAGTGTGTTCAGTAGTTTAGACGTGAAAAGGTAACAAACAAACTTACTTTCGCATTTATAATATTAGTTAGGAAGTTAGGATGCTTGATCAAAGCAGTAGTAAAGACGCCGCTCCACGCTTTTTATTTATTTAATAATTTTTCTTTTCTTTTTCTTTCTTTTAATCACTTCTTTCTCCCTCAGAGCAGCAATGTTAACATGCGAGGAGCCCGTCTTCTCACATTCGACCTCGAAAATTAACGGAGAGTTTGAGAATGAAGCGCTTTACGAGCTCGAAGGCACGGGGTACTGCCCTGTGCAGCCGCTACCCCATGATCATGGGGTCACCATGTTTCCCCTAGCCCCACAAAACGGGGAGAGGATGGATAGACATATTTTACAGGTGAGATTTTAATCCATTTCTCAAAGTTCTTAATATATTGTCAAATCCCTTGAAATGTGTTGTTACTCAAATTAACTGATAATCTAGCATTATAGTACGGGCGGTGGCGATGGCGTTAGTTTGAAAAATTATTTTATACCGGCTGAAAATTATACTGCAATAACAACATGCATCAACATGTGCGGTTCTCTCTGTTCGCAAACTGTTTATCCTTAAGCTTGTTTTAGCCACGCACTTTCGAACTGCCTATGCTCCATGCAAAGGGGAACGCCCGAAAAATGCCTGAAATGGACAGAAACTACTAATAGTCCATAATTCTATTTTGAATTTATAATGTATAATGAAATAATTCTCAAGTTTGTTTATCTAGGGTAAAAATATAATAATTTTTAAAATATTTAACTTGATATCCGTATATTTCATTCTTATTTTTTTATTGGAGGTTAGTGTTTATTTGACATTCAGCCAAACAGGAATCGTCAAATAATCCTTAACGAACTATTTTATAGAATTAGTGCACAGTTATCATTAATTTAATATAACTCGACCTATATGTACCCTAAATCTAATTAAAATAATATATGCATGTCAATATTAATTAAAAATCAACTTATTTTCAAAATAGAAAAAGTATCGTAGGCTGTATGAATCACATGTCTTTTGCCTTACTGACAGTTTGACATTACTGGTTTTCATTTTTTCGTTTGTATAGTTGACACAGAGTACCTTTTATATTACTTGATTCATGTTTTTGCGGAATTACGGATTGTTTTTTATGATATTTCACAACGACTGTGGCCATTTATAAAGGATTTTGATTATACTTCTGCACACAATACCCATTTTTGAACACGGACTTACATTGGATCCGCCTAAATGACGATTTGGCTTTTTGACGACGGACCTGAACCTGCTTTATATACGACGCTGCTGTTGTTTTGGACTTGTGCCCAGTGTATATTTAAACAAATGGATAGAAACCTACACTGTCTTAATTGCTATCTCGATATTGCAAGGATGAGACGTATTCTCTTATCAGTGCAAAATGATGAAGTACATTATTTAATACAGGCATGGGTAACACCACAAGCTATAAGTATAGAGATTCCTCAAATGAGAAAAAGAAAAAAGTTCCTCAAATGAGATTCATCACCTTGTTACCTAATCATGGAAGAGCAGTCGACACTCGAAAGTCATGTTTTCTATCCAGGATGTAATATGAGAGACAGACATGTAGTACCTCTTTCATTAAAGGTGTGGCTCTTCAAGGACTGTATTATCATTATGTACCAAAAAAATCACAAATATGTGGTCATCATTTAAACGGCGAACCATTGGTATCTTTGCCTATACTATGTATGGTACTTAACATGGGCCCAGTACTAATCCAATATCTATCCTCCTGCATTTCTTGATGATATTTTTTTTTAAATGATGCATGAAACATTTAAATGCTTTTTTGTTGTTTAATTATTGCATATTAATCCTTGACCTTGACTTAACCTATATTGTACAAAAATGTTTGGAACTGGCTTCTACATAGTTTTTTGATAATTATTGAAATTGCATTGGGTTTCCTACAATTTGTAGTGCAATTTGGCTTTTATTTCATTGTTGTTCATTTTAGGCATTTTTTTGTATGGGTGATGGGCATTGCCCTTTGGCTCCCAACGACGTAAACATACTATCTGTCCCTCCATCCGCACAAATTGTCGTTCGGCCCAACGGAGTTTCTCCTTCCTCTGTAGCCACGTCTATAATAAGGCTGATAACATTTTAAATATATACCCTATGTGCAGATCAAAATGTAAAAGAACTATTACTAAATGGCTACTTGAATTGGATTATGCAGAGACTGAAAATATACTAAACATCCTAAAATAATTTCATCTACTGGAAATATTCACCTACTTAAATTAATCTTAGATCGCGTTTCACCTTGTTTACCACACACAGACACACACACACTCTCGGGCAAGTAGGTGCTCACGCCCAGTGCCCTACGTGGGCGCTGGGCGTGAGGACTTATTGCACTCACAGATACACAACACTCTCCAAAGACACACATAGCAAATCTCCTTTTGTTTTTATAGTAATACTCTTCCTCTCAGTACTTGGAGCTTTTATAATGTTGTAGTACATAAGTGCAATTTAATATTGTAACATTAAGTGTGTGATCCTGGAGATCTGTCGTACAGGCCCGAACCCAGTATAGACTCCAGCTCTCACAAAGGTTTGAATCTGTCTGTAACTTATATACTATGTACCAAAATTGTACCTTTTTGAGAGAAAATAAATTTCTATTATTATTATTATTATTACTAAAAATAGTTTTTCCATAATGCAGTAATGATCTGAGCGTCAGCCGCTCCAATAGTGGGGGAGTCCAAAGTTAGAGCATGTCAAAGTTGTAAAACAAAACTTATTAAAAGGGTAATTTCATACCGCGCCAAAACCTTATGGGACGACTTTGGGATCATCTTCAACTTAACTGAAAGCCAGCTGCATGGAAGTGGGGGGAATTATATGTCAGCCGCTTAAATGAAGATGGTTGTTGCGTTGACAACATGGAACTATGGCTAGTTGGACAAAGTGGTCAAAGGAACCATGACCTCAATTTTGAAGGAAATAAAACTGCATGTTTTGTTTTTAAGCTATTGTATAGCTTTTATCGCGGGCTTTGAGCGCGGCGACCGAATCAAGAAATTCCGTAACGAAAATAAAACCCCCCACTCCGCCTACCATGTAGCTCGGCCGAGCGTTCGCTTAACGTGTATGTATATGGTACGACTGTACTTGAATTAATAACAAAGACAAAAAAATACTGCATAAATAAAAAATAAATAAATAATTATAATTGCATAAGTTGATAAAAAATGCTATGCAATAGCTTTACCGCGGCAGTCCCCGAGTGCCACACGTGTTTTTTGAAAAAGGCCTGATACGGCAATCGAACCCGGTTCCTCTTATAAAAAAACATCCTGTATTTTTATCCTGAACAATAGTGTTGCTGACAAGGATCAAATACGGCAAAGGAATACTTTGTATACAATATTTCATGCATGAATAGATACACCTTATATAATTATTTAATCTGAAAACAGAGGCCTTATAAAGCTATAAACATAATTGCTTTTTTCTTTATTTTCAGATAATGCATCACGGCACAGCTTGCGTCGTAACAGAAGCGGAGTGGGGTGGAACGCTGGCTCAGCTCAGACTAGAGCGAGCGTGCGCTCTCCTCGCGTGGTGCAGAACCGCGCATCAGCCGCATGCTCAACATGGTAAGTACAACTGTACAATGTGTGGTAACAGAAGCGGAGTTGAGCGGAACGCTCGCTCAGCTCAGACAAGAGCAAGCGTGCGCTCTGCTCGCGTGGTGCAAAACTGCGCATCAGCCGCATGCTCAAAATGCTAAGTAGATAATGTTGCTTCGTAACATCGAAAGGTTTTAGGGTATTCTAAAAACGTAGGAATTTCGTACAGAAACGAAACTCGTCTCGAAACGCGCGCAATTTTTTTGATATTGTTGGCCGTATGAATCATTCAATTAGTCAATCTTGACTGGGTCATTGGGGTCACCGCGGATACATGATTTTTTGACACCATATTTCTGAGTAGGTAGGTAATTATAGAGGTATGAGGAACAGGGTGTAAAGTTCACTCAAACCTCCATAGAAAAGGGAGGATCCTCCGACCAGACGTGTGTTGTGTCTGGTGGGCAACTGCCCGACGGTTGATGTCGGGATGTTGTATATATGCTAGTTGCGCGGTAAACTCTGCTTGCGCGATGCAGGATTTTGCGTGACGTCATTGTGACGTGTAGCTCGCATGTGGCGATTGGATGCCGCTACAAATTATTTACAGAATAAAAACTGAATTATTTATTACAGCATTGATTAATTACTTGTAACTTTATACAGACTCTTTAACAGTCTGCTTAGTTTACGCTTAAACAAAACGGTTTTATTTTTTCAGGAGAAACTCCATCAGAAAACATGGCTCAACCCGAAGTGAGCCTATCATACAACCCTGAAGAAGTCATCCCTTTGAAGTACACCGCCAACTTAGCACATGAGAACGAAGCAGGGATCGTTGGAGAAGAAGGGTTAGTACATACTTTTCAACCACACCTACCCTTAGATTACGTGCTCTAAAGTTTATAGTGCGTTATTAGGCACTAAGCGGGTTCAAAAATATGTTATTTTGTTTAAGGGGGATGCGCTAAGGTAGCCCGCGAAATTCAAATTTACTCAAGTTTTTTGCAATTTGCAGTTCAGTCTTAGGTTGTATGTTGATTACATTATGATTCGCAACCGTAACAAATATGTCTTTACAGAATTATAATCATTAGAATCAGCAATACAACTGCTTAAGTTAGAATTGGCGTCAAATGTCAAGATTTCATGAAATAGTCGTTCAATAGAGTAAAATGAACTTATAGAGATGTATTGTTGATTTCTGTGATTATAATTCTATAAATAAATATTTGATACGGCCGTGAATCATATTTAGATCGACATACAACCTGATACTGTCCTGCATATTGCGAAAAACGTAAGAAAATTTGAATTTCGCGAGCTACGCTGGCGCTTACGCCTTAAAGGATTTATTCTCATAAGGATAAAAAGATGACTTTTTACCAAACCAATGCGATTTTATTAAAGTTCTCGATCAAAGCCATAGTGTGGGTTCCCTAAGGTATTCTAAGTAGTAAAGAAAATTTGGATTTTAAAGCCTGAAATTAAAAACACGCAGCTAGCAAGCGTGGAGGACCTATTCGCCATCCTTATCTGTAAAAAAAAGCCTCAAATTGATCAGGAAAAGACAACACACTATGTAACTTGACTTAACTTACTTATAAGTGTATTTTGGTTGCTGTAATGCCAATAAATACGTTTTTCTTTCTTTCTTTCTAAATTATTATATCATACCAAGTCCTGAATCAATTATCTGTAGACCATACTCTGTGGGAATCAGGCCAGTGACTCTTAATGCAAACGTTGAGTTTTGTACACACCTTTTTAGGGTTTTGTACCCAAAGAGTAAAAACGGGACCCTATTACTAAGATTTCGCTGTCTGTCCGTCCGTCTGTCTGTCACCAGGCTGTATCTCAAGAACCGCGATAGCCAGACAGTTAAAATTTTCACAAATTATGTATTTCTGTTGCCGCTATAACAACAAATACTAAAAACAAAATAAAATAAATATTTAAGGGGGGCTCCCATACAACAAACGCGATTTTTTTGCCCTTTTTTGCTCGATGTCAATAATGGCAACAGGTAGGCACTTGAAATATTCACAAAATACTCAGTTGTATTTTTACTTTAATAATAAATAATAGAATTAAAATAAAATAAATATTTAAGGGGGGCTCCCATACAAAAAGCGCCATTTTTGCCTATTTTTGCTCGATATCAATAAATGGTAACAGGTAGGCACCTAATTTGCGTACCTACTGTTGTTTACCTAGGCACTGGTACGGAACCCTTCGTGCGCGAGTCCGACTCGCACTTTGCCGGTTTTTTTATAATTTTGGTGTACAATAAGTAAAGCATAATTATATGTATGATTCAATCACTGCGCCACGGCGCCATTCTTTCAGAATTTAAACACGTCTTGAATGCCAAAATTAACAACGTAATCTCCTCTTTTCAGCTTCATAGACCTCCAATGCGTAAAGGACATGCGTCTCGGCGGCAAGCTACTGGAACCTCGCGACATAGCCGAGCTAACGGCCTGTGCAAGAAGACACGGCTTGGAGACGTGTGCGCACGGCCCTCATATCATATCACTTGTCTATGGACGCACGCTGAGCGATAACAGGACCGTGCATTTTGTTTTGCCCGCTTATTCCTACAGGTAAGGCTGATTAAGGAATAACTAGTCGCTCTGTGAGCTGTAGACCTTGCGAGTCCGTCTTTGCCTTGCTTAAAATCATAGTCATATTCCGAAAGCTGATGAAATTCCCTTGTGATTTAATGTGACACAGGAAATTTGTGTTTTCTTTTTTCATTAAATTCCTCCCCCCCACGTTCCCGCCCCTTGAAGTTTATGCGTCTTAATAAGGGTAACAAAAAAGTTTTGCGACATTTTTCGAAACGGCCGAAATATGTTGTTTTTACGTTTTCAACCCCAATACCTCCGCCATTTTGAAAAATTTCGAAAAAGTCGATCAACAAAAAAAATCCATATAATTATCGATTCTGCTCACAAAATTTGAGGAAGATCAGTTGAGAAATGCGACCTGTAGAGAACAGCCATCCGCCGGACATCCGGACATACGAAAGCATTTTTGCCCAAGCTGAAACGGAGACGCTTCGCTCTCGCTCGGTCAATTATATTGACGCTACAAGGTCTAGTTGCCTAGATTAATCCCACGGTTCGCCAGAGTTCGTGGGTTCAAGTCCCAGATCACAAATCGTATCGGGTGTTTTTAAATCTGTTTACAAAATACAGGGTAACAGGGCCATCGACGCGCAGCACCAGTTACCATGGATTCAGTACATAATTCTGGACCCGCCTACGTTTAAATTTTTCGTCGGTTATTGATTTTATTATATTTGATGTTTTTATTATTTTTTCTCTTTTCTGTTCATATATTTAACTAGCTGCCCGCCCCGGCTTCGCACGGGTTGCGGTACTTATCTACGGCGTACCCTACCTACCTACCCTACCTACCTACCCTACCTACCTACCCTACCTACCTACCCTACCTACCTACCCTACCTACCTACCCTACCTACCTACTTACCCTACCTACCTACCCTACCTACCTACCCTACCTACCTACCCTACCTACCTACCTACCCTACCTACCCTACCTACCTACCCTACCTACCTACTCTACCTACCTACCTACCCTACCTACCTACCTACCTACCTCCCTAACTCCCTACCCTACCTGCCAAAAAAAAAAAAAAAAAAAAAAAAAAAAAAAAAAAAAAAAAAAAAAAAAAATTGATGTTGGCCGATTCTCATTTTTATTATTATTATATTTATTTATTTCTAAAAAACTTAGCTTATTACAATTTGGTTTTAGCCACCCAACAAAAACCTCTCAGGGTTTATCTGTGAGCCGGCGAGCCGTTCATTACCATTTTATAATGATAATTATTATTACTTGAATTATTATACACACATACTTTGGGAGAAATCAAGTGAGGAAACGCTTACATTTACACTTAAAACTTTTCGAACTCGTTTTGTACGAGTATAACGTTTGCAAGTCTTCAGGGAGTTTATTAAGAAAAAAAGGTACTAAATATTCAGCAACCCTCATCACGTACACATTATTAAATTTTGGCAGGATGTATTTATTTTTAAGTGGTATCGTTCTCAAAAAATCTGGTCTTGTTTTTTCGGTTAGCAGCTCAGGTCTATTAACTTCCGCGAGAGTAAAAAATTCGACCTTGTTGAACACATTCATAACATTACAGTATTTAAAGAGATCGTTGTCACTGTTTTTAACTTTCTTGTTTATATGTTTTGGCGTAATTACTCTTAATATTTTTCGTTGTAACTTATAAATATCTGTCAGGTATGTGTGGTAAGTTCTCCCATAGCTGCTGAGTCCGTAGTTGATAACCGAGTCTGCTAGGGCCATGTATAACATTCTAAGCGTTTTGTAAGGCAGTTTATATTTAAGTATGCTAAGCTTACCTAAAATAGACCTCAGTTTGCCACACACGTAATCTTTGTGCGGTCCCCAACAGAATCGGCTATCAACCATTACACCGATATACATGTTGTGTTTATCGACTACTTCTATCAACGGGCATTTGCAAGGCTTTGGCGAGCTATGTAGGCAAGTGTGTTCGTGTGCTACAACTGTAGGTATAGTGGAGCATTTATTGTGTGATGAATGTATGTGAACAACTTTTGTTTTTGTTGCGTTTATTACTAATCCTACGTCATGAGCCCATTTACACATTTGGTCGAAGTTACGTTGTAGGCATTCCTCAGCGTCATGGATGTTTTTATTAGCGACCAATATACACGTGTCGTCTGCGAATTGGTATACAGAACCAGAACCTATAGCATTAATCATGTCATTAACATAAAGTAAGTATTCTGTCGGACCTATAATTGAACCCTGGGCCGTTCCTTGCGTGGATGGAAGCTTAGTACTATACTCATTTTGTATTTTAACTGTGTTGTATCTGTTTGTGTGGTAGTTTTTTATTAATTCTAACAGTGGCCCTTGTATCCCACTTTGCGACAGCTTGTCAAAAAGTGTATCACAACGGAGCATATCGAATGCTTTGCTAAAATCTATAAAAAGTGTCAAGACATGTTTTTTATCATTTAGCTGTTTATTGATTTCATCGGTAAATTCTCGTAGTAATTGTGTCGTACTCTTATTTTTCTGAAATCCATATTGTTTATTGTTGATTATTCCGTGTGTTTGCAAGAAGTTATTTATCTCATTACCTATGTATCGTTCCAATATCTTATCTATACAAGACAAAATAGTGATAGGACGATAATTATTGATGTCATCACGTGAGCCCTTTTTGTGTATTGGACGTAATACCCCTATCTTTAAAAGGTCGGGATACGTACCAGTCTGCAAGCAGCAATTAATTAAATGTGTAATAACTGGGATTAGTTTAACTGAAGTGTACTTAACATCTTTAGCACGTATCCCGTCGAAACCCGGGCTTTTCCTATCGTTAATTTGCTTGATGATTAATTCAACCGTATCTTCTCGTGCAGGTTTCACTCTCATCGACCTATCAGGAATCATCTCATACGTAAATTTGTCTAAAAGAGGCACATCGCAAGAGTTGCTTAGGTTCTTAATATTAGAATTAAATTCAGTCATGAAAGTGTTGGCCAATGTTGATGGATTCGTTCGAAAAGCTTTAAGTAAAGCGTGTTCAATACATTGCATAATTTTGCCGGTTAAGCCATTCACAATGCTCCAAATCTTTTTGCTATTTTTGAAATTTTGAGAAACTTCCCTCATTATTTGTTTATTCCTAATGTAATTTGTGTATTTATTTGTTTTATTTCTATATCTATTGTATAACAATCTTTTTTGTGGGTTATTTTCATCTTTGAGCCAAATATTATATAATAAATCCCTCTTCATACACATCTTTTTAAGTTTTGCGTTGGCCCAAGTACATGTATTACGTTTACTGATACTGCTTTTACTAATTGTGAATCTACATTTATCGTATACATTATTAAAGCTAGTATGTATGTACTTAACTATTTCATTTGGGCACCCGTATTGAAGGGGTATACTCCAATCGATGTTGTTTAATTCACTGTGCACTCGGCGATTATCTATCTTAGTTATTAATTGATTAGAAGAGTGTGAGTCATTCTTGTTTAGCGCGCTCATTATCGCACAGCCGGTTATGCAGTGGTCGGCCGGTGTGGTGTTTACAACAGATGTATACATGTTATACGCACTAGCATTGCGAATAAAAACGTGATCTATACAAGACTTAGAAATGTTGTCACCGTATTTTTCGATACGTGTATAACAATTTACGCCACTAATCAATCCCAGGGTGCACATTGAATCTAAATATTGTTTTACCACGGGGTTACATACTTTTAGATCTATATTCATGTCTCCCATTATTACATAATTCTGTTTTATAGGGTATTTCGCTACGATGGACGACAATTCGTCTTTGCGCGTGCAAAAGTCGCTATGTGTTATTTCGTGATTTTCGGTTTTTTATGCAGTTTGAATCGTTATTTAAATACACACATACTGTAAAAACAGCTATGTGATAAATGCAATATTCAAAGAGTTACGGAATGTAGCTATGTGATATTCATACATCGAAAGTTCCATATAAACACGCTAAGTGTTATATTTCACATAGCCAAAATAAATGTGTAAAAAACACATAGCGACTATGGAAAGCGCAGCGACGAATTCCTTCATAAATCGCAGTTTGGATGTGTCGGGCGGTCTGTACACGGCACATAATCCGACTTTAAGACTATTTATACTCAACTCGCCGGCCACACATTCAAACTCCTGTGTACACAAGTTACTACATCTCATAAAAGATGCAGACTTATGACAATACAACAGCACACCGCCACCTCTTTTATTAGTTCTTAATTCTGAATATAAGTGGTAGTCAGGGAGTGCAAACATTTGTACCAATTCATTTTTAATGTTTACTTCAGTTAATAACAGAATGTGAATTGTATGTTTACTATTTAACACTATGTACTCAATTTGAGCAAAGTTTTTCTTGATCGATCGTATGTTTACATGCAGAAAGTACAAACATTTTTCGGGTACCGGTATGTAGGAAGTAAAATCATTCCATGTTTGACAATTGATTTCGACTATCTTATGTTCTGTTGTATCCAGCATAAAAAATATTATGTTTATGTATTTAAAATGACAACAATATAGGTGTACTTACCTATTGTCTATCATGCGATGATTTTACCTTTTCGATATCGGCGATCGAGCGGATTGTGGTAATTTTTTTTTCTTGGACACTTTTGCGCACTAATATATTTCCGTGTTTACACCATATAAAGTTAAACAATCCTTTGAGTTCATCTTTTGTTTTCCATAACAGGTAGGCCGTCGACGGCGTCAGACACTCCCGAAGGTAAACTTTATCAGCACCGTCTTGTCCTATGTTAGCAGCAGATATCGTCGTGTTTTTGGCAGCATCTATCCATTGATCTCGGTTTCCCTCTCGAAGTATCACAGTGATCGGAGTCTGGCTGTTGTTTCTCGCCACATTTGAAGGGTTTCTCATTTTTCTATAGGCTTTTACGACATCATCCGGGTTTTGTGTTATGGTTACGGCAACTTTCTTCGCAATTTCTTCAGGATTGGCTTTCTCAGATAGGTTGATGCCACATATTTCAAGTTGGTTGCATAATTGTGCTTGCTCCATTTGATTTAATTTGTTTTCCAGAACTTCATATTTAATGTTAGTGTTTTTAGAATGATTTTGTAAATCAGTGCAACGGTTTTCCAATTCCTTCATTGATTTTTCGTATTTTTGAATCTTGGTATCATATTCATCAATTTTATCAGAGTAGAATTGCAGGGTACGTTGTAGCTCTTCTTTAATAACTTGCCTCACTTCCCTGCGCAGGTCTCGTAAGATTTGTTGCATCATATTGTCACCATGGGCACCAGTGAGTGGCTGTGGGGTAGCAGACTCTGTATCTGTATTTTCGTCTCCTTCGATATCGGGAATGATACATGATAGTCTTTTAGGCTTACTACCTCCGGTGCAAGATTTGCATTTCCAGTCCACTGATTCTGTATCGTGCAATACACTAAGTTGGTCGGGTGTTATTGACACACAGGAAGCATGAAGCCACTTATTACATTTGCTGCACTGCAATCCAGGACACTTTTTGGTTATCAATTTTACACATTTTGCGCATTTCACCATTTTTATTTAGTACGTAGGGTAGATGGATAATAATTAGGGATCGCTGCGTATGCGACTACTCTCGATTGTCACGCGTGAGCGACTCATAGATACCGGATAAGCACAAAAAATTTCATCAAAATCGGTTAAGCCGTTTCGGAGGAGTATGGCAACGAAAACTGTGACACGAGAATTTTATATATTAGATTAATTAAAATATTATATTTTCTAAGTCACATAATGTAATGACACCTAATGTGTCACTTATAAATATTTTGTATGTCTTAAATGACAAAACATAGCGCACCTCCTATTTATGTAAACACCTATGTTTCACAAATAAACTGATTGATCGATTGATTGAAAAAAAAAACTAACAGCTGTTTCATACAAAACTGCAATACCTACGCGGTTAAAATGTATAGAACAGCATTTTTTTAAATTAATAACCGACGCAAAATTTCAATGCAGGGGTTAAGAATCATGTACTGAATCCGTGTTAACAGGTTGCGCTTCGATGTCCCTGCCACCCTGTACATTTTAAAAGCAAAACTTAACGTGGCCTTAACTTCAAAAATATACACAGATTCATGGATTGTACGAATGATGATATGACTAGGAAGGAATTGAACATTAGAATGACAGCTCGTAGAGGTACAACTTGTAAGACTGTAGATTTGTAGACCTTTTTCTATTTTGTTGAGTACCTGTTTGTTAAATATCAGATGATATTTGGGGCTGGCTGACCTGAGGGTACACTAGCGAGAATTGTAAATAAAACAACTGTGTGCTGACTCGAAAGCTCATTTATATTTTTTATTTTTGATATGGCAACTCGTAGTTTTGACCACTAAGGTCCTGGCTACTTAACCGAACTGTCCTGTGGGTGCCTTTAAGATTTTACTCAAAAGAGCTTCCAGCCAGGAGCGGCCATTTATAAATTCTTTTTTTTTTTTTGGTATGGCAGCTCGTAGTTTTGACTACTGAGGGTCGTGGCTACTTAACCGGACATACCGTTTATAAATTTTTTTTTTTTTTTTTGGTAGGGCAACTCGCAGTTTTGACCACTGGGGGTCGTGGCTGCTTAACCGGACTGTCCTGTGGTTGCCTTTCGGATTTTACTCTAAAGGGCCTCCAGCCAGGAGCGGAAAAATTTAAAACTAAACTTATACGTTAGATGACCGCACGCTAAGGGCACCCCCTGTGGGGTACGGACCTCGGCTTAGGGCGTCATTGGGAGAGGGCAGCGCGATGTTGGGGACGGGCTGGATCGAAAGGTTAATATCATGATTATTAATCGGGGAATTTAAAGCTACAGGCTCAGCTACGGCGCGGGCTGAGGCCTCATCGGACTGGGGACGGGGGGAACGGATGCGGGGGGGTCGTCGCGTGGGACCTCGTCGGCGAGGTCGGAACGATGGCGGTCTGTGTTTGTGCACTGTACTGGTGGCCCTACTGCTCTCCTGGAGGAGGGTTATGGGGTCATCGGGGTCGACTAGGACATGCCGGGGACGGCGGGTATGACTGATTCGGGAGGGGACATAACTGGCGGCCGCGACAACCAGAGGGTTGCGGTGAGTGGTGGCGGAGTCGAAGAAACGCTTGGATAGGCGTTTCATGAACTGACTGATGGTCGGGATTTTAAGGTCGAGATGGAGACTTTCGTTCCGAACGAACCAAGGGGCACCGGTCGCCCTGCGGAGGAACCGGTTTTGGAGGGTCTGCATCCTATGGATGTGATGGGGCTTCGCTTGTGCGAATACTACGCTCGCATAGGTCATGATGGGGCGAATGCACGCTGTGTAAATGCGCAATTTGCACCTAAGTGACAATTTGCTGCGTGCATTCAGGACGGAGTGGAGCCTACCGAGAGCGAAAGCGGCGCGCGAGTGCGCCTGCTTTATGTGCTCCAAGAAGGAGAGGTGCTGGTCTAGGACGACGCCCAAGTATTTGGCTCGCTTCTCCCAAAGGATAGGCTTGCCGTACATTGTCAGCGGACGGGGCCGTTTATAAAAACAAACCCTTTTGCTTATATACTATTCGCGGTAACGAAACCATACCGACTTCTAAATCGACGTCAACGCCATCTATCGAGCACACCGGAAACTTTACAAATAATTAAGTCGTAAACACTGTTACTTATTGACAGGCCTACAGCCTACCCCCTACCTAAGCCTAGGGCCTTGTTGGCAGTAATTATGAATATTTCATTTTATATATTCTTAAATAACATGAAATATTCATAATTACTCGTAAACTTGCACTAGTCTATTGCGTAATCTATTTCATCGTTCGTTATGCTAATTCTTCTTCAATCTCCTTACTTCCAGGGTATGGGCAGTTGGTCTTCACTCCGTAATCAGAGCCCTGATGAGCCAAGCCAAGCTGGCAGACAGGAGTTTAGCTTGGCTTAAGAATAAATATACAGCTTTATACTATGAAGATGGATGCTGCTGCGAGCCGTTGGTCTCTGATGCTATTCGAGTGAGTATTCTGTATTATTTATTTACTAAATAGCTTCTGTCCGCGGCTTCGCCGGCATGGATGTCGGAAATAATCTCATGAGAATGTTCTACCGGTACAAAAAGTAGCCTATGTCCTTCCCCAGGATGCCATCTATCTCCTTGCCAAATTTTATCGAAATCCGTTCAGTGGTTTAGGCGTGAAAAGCTAACATACAGACAAAGTTACTTTCCAACTTATAATAATAAGTATGAATAGATGGTTCCTATAAAATAGAAACTTTTATAAATGTTGACAGGCCTACACTATCCTCCCATAACTATTAACACTGTAATTTAAAAACATTGCAAAAGCCAATTATTTTTAAAAGAGTAACCCTGGAGTTTCTTGCCGGCTCTTCTCCATAGGAAACGACTAATTGGAACCGTGCACCTAGCTTCTGACGTTTCATAAGCGCCCATGTGTGTTAATTTTGAATGATGAATCGTTATACATACCAAACGTAGATACAGAAATGGTTCTTTGAAAAATCTTAAAAACCCACAGCTGATAACGCTTCTAAAACAAGGGAAAAATACTTCAAACCTACATAAATCTATTGCTAATCAATTTTATTATCATGGGTAAAAAAACTAATTTACAAAAAAAAAACAACAGGCTGCCAAAAAAAAAACACAAAAAAAGTACAGTCGAATTGAGAACTCCTCTTTCTTTTGAAGTCGTTTAAAAAGCCACAATGGCCTAAGGGCCAAGGCGTATATTGGCGAGCGACAGGTTGTGAGTTCGATATGTTTTACTACCACAATCATTAGTCAAGTACCTAATAAAGAAACTTGATGGGAAATTAAGGTAAATCCCTAAATTGCTCGCCATAGTAGGATAACTGAGGGGACTGACTTAAGTTCTGAGTTAGCTGCACGATTACTGACAAATGCGTGCACTGACTGGGCCAGTCCACTCAATCTGTGCGGTGTTTCTTTGGTATTGTTCGTCGAATCGTTGAGCTCCTTAAGTTTTGAGTTGAGCTGCACGATTACTGACAAATGCGTGCACTGATTGGACAGGTCCACTCATTCTGTGTGGTTTTTTCCTCAAAAGACCATTTCAGACACCAATCTACATGATCTTGACCAAGATTACATCTGGACTTCAAAAGAGACTATGATCTCTGAGTTTGTTTCGGCATTTCTTAGAGTAGTCAGATAGGAAACGCCGACCTCATCTAGTTTTTAAAATATGATTCGCGTGTAAAAGTATTTGTACAAACCTACTTACAGAAAGAAAAAATCATTTATCATTTAATAGATAAAACACGCTCCTCCTTATCTCCAGGTCTTCGGCGGCAGAGAGTCGACATGCGGCAGTTCCTCACACTCTACTCCAGTCAAAGGATACACTGACTCTCATTGTGAATCGCTTAGGAGTTCAGGAATCAAATTCAAGGTAAGATTCTTTAAAA
Source organism: Dryobotodes eremita (assembly GCA_917490735.1). Classification (NCBI taxonomy): domain Eukaryota; kingdom Metazoa; phylum Arthropoda; class Insecta; order Lepidoptera; family Noctuidae; genus Dryobotodes; species Dryobotodes eremita. Next base: position 9,327,667 of record OU823269.1, on the reverse strand, counting down.
TTTTAATTTTAAAGAATAATATAATAATATTATAATAATAATAATATAATAATATTAATATAATAATAATATTAATATTTTAATACTAACACAATCTAGCATTTATGCTAGATTGTGTTAGTATGTGAGATTTTTTAATATAAACGTATTGGCAATAAGCAGGTGCAGTATAGAAAACCTATAGTGTAGGATGACGTGTTAAGAAAAAAAAAACTATTTTACATAAAAAAACAACCGACTTCCAAAAAAAACCACTTAAATGTGAAAAATAACTTTAATTTCGGAAGTCGGGGTCTTTGGTGTTGTATTTTCGTTTTTTGGCACCGACTTCCGAAATTAAACGTATTTTAATTTTTGATGTGTTATTTTTGGAAGTCGGTTGATTTTTTTTTTGTAATATTTTGTTATTTTTCACTTTTTTGTTGTGGTACCTACCCCACACAAAATTGTATACCACTATTTTATATGTAAATAACAGTGACAGGAAGTTATTAAAACATCATCTATACATACTAAGTGGAAAAAATACGTAACAGGATTACTCAAAAACGACAGGTCAGAACTTGATCAAATTTAAATGGGACCACATGTGAAGCAAAAGCTATCAAATGAAAAAAGAATCATCCAAAACAGTTCACCCAGAAAAAAGTTCTGAGCAGATAAAAAAAAATTGCAGTCGAATTGAGAACGACCTCCTTTTTTGAAGTCGATTAAAAAATGAAGCAGCAACATGTCGAAACGCATTCTTAAATAAATATGCAACTTCTAAATGAAAGTATCGTTACACATCAACGTCGTAAATAAAATTACACTGGATCGTTTTGTAACCAACTTATTTTTAGAAGTAAGTTAAAAAAAAAAAAAAATGTTTAAAAATAAATTAATCCAATCGTATACGTTTTGCTCGCACATGTGTTAGTCCAATCTAAGTTATTTCTCTGCAACAAAATAAAATCTATATTTGTTATGACCGTTTCCGTATTTTCAGAAAAACAAATCAACATCGGAGCTGAAAACGAGCTCGCCAAAGAGTTTCGTGTCTACTCACACGTCAGGCACAAGAAGTGAAGACGAAGTTATACAGGGATCACCTCGACATAGGTAAGAGTACAAAAATACTTCCCTTTTTAGGATTCCGTACCCAAAGGGTGCTAACGGAACCCTATTACTAAGACTCCACTGTCCGTCCGTCTGTCTGTCTGTCTGTAAGCGAGCTGTATCTCAAGAACGGTGGACGACACGGTTGGCGCAGTAGTTAAGCGATTGACTGCAGCGCTGCGTGTCGCGGGTTCGATTCCCGCACGGAACAAATATTTGTATGATCTACAAGTAGTTGTTCCGGGTCTGGCTGTTTGTGTATGTGAGTTTGAATGTTTGTAAACGCACCCACAATACAGGAGAAATTCCTAGAGTGGGGCAGCGTTTTAAAAAAAATAAAAAAATATCAAAGCGTGTATTTCTATTGCCGCTATAACATCAAATAATAAAAATAAAATATAGTTAAAAATTAAATGATAAATGATTTTATTTCTGTAAGTAGGTTTGAACAAACACTTTTACACGTCAAACATATTTTAAAAACTAGATGAGGTCGGCGTTTCCCATCGGACTACTCTGAGAAGAAAGGCCGAAACAAACTCAGCGGTCACAGTCTCTTTTAAAGTCCAGACATAATCTTGGTCAGATCATGTGAAGACTATGTAGATTTGTGTCTGAAATGGTCTTTTGAGGAAAAACCACACAGATTGAGTGGACCTGTCCAGTCAGTGCACGCATTTGTCAGTAATCGTGCAGCTCAAAAGAGGAGAGAGGAGAGGTAAAGAGGTCTCCATACAAGAAACGTGTTTATTTCGGCGTTTTTTGTCTTGTGCTACGGAACCTTTATGTGTGCGCGTCTGACTCGCACTTGGCCGGTTTTTACTTCGCCCAAACCAAAATTGGAGTTCTTTCGTCAGCGATATACGAGAACCGCTCAGCCTATGTTAAAAAGATAAGCCAGTTAGCAATGTTTGACTTTATAGACTGAACGTCCAAAGTGCGTCGGACACATGAAAAATTGTATACTAGCCACGCATTAAATGTTATTTAAAATCAGATCATAGAAAATTTTTCAAACTATAGTGTAAATTGTTTCCTTTTCCTGAAATCGACTGAAAATGGATTACCACAGGAAAGCACTTACTTTGGTAAAAAAAAAAAATTACGAATTAAAAATAATAAAAAAACAGAAAACATAATTGAACCCCTATACCTCACACTTGTCCAACTTTAAACATCTTTATTCTTACTCTCTGCAGTTCCTATTCATCATCAATGATGAGTCATCACCACTCGTACGGACCTCGGCACAGCAGCCTGACTGCTGCAGCCACCAGCATCATGGCAGGTTCACCCAACAGGAGTAGGTAAGAATGACCTATGACCTTGACCTTTTGAGAGGATGACCTTGGGACTTTAAGAATAGAACAATTAGAAGTTAATGTAACGTAAAGTAAAAGTTTCTAGCGTTGAATATACCTATGTATTTGAAAATTAGAGTAATTACAAAAAAATATGCATGAAATGAAAAAAATTATTTATTAAAATCTCTTTTTCTTTATTTTAATTGAGTTTTTTAATTATTTTCTTATCTTTTTGCTATGACACAATAAAACATTTTGTAATTTGTCTCTAAAATTTAATTCCATTTCTGTTAATTTTCGATTTCTAACTTCGTCATCTCTATAGTCAAATAGTAGACCTTGATTCTTAGTATAGCTTGCTTCAGTTTGGTTGAAATGACCTTGACTTTTGACATGCTGACCTTAGAATATATCGTGACCTGGTTTTCTAGATGACCTTGACCTTTTAAACTATGCGTAAATATTTTGATGTTTTGTTGACTACTACAGCAGTGTTTGTGTTGTTTTGTTTTGGACTTGTTTATTTTAAGCATTTCATAACAACAATAGGTTAATTTCGTTTTTGCTACAAATTAGCATTTTGATTCAACTTATTTTCTGCTGAAGTATTAATTACTTTACGTATTGCGGAATTTCAAAATAATTAGTTTAGTTTTCAAATTGTATTTAAGTAATTCAAAAAACTCCTCTTTGTTTATTGAATTTTATCTTACTTCAAAGACTTATTAAAAGTTTTTTTTAAGTACATCTTTATTATTATTAATTGTCCTCAGTTTAAGAAGACTAGAAACGAGCGAAAGATTTTGGGAGAACCTGAAACACTTAAGAACCGGCTCCGTTGGCTATGACACACAACTGGACTTTATGGATTTCGTCACACTTTTCAGGAGTTTCAGGTAAGATAATAATTAGTAAAGTATCTAGTAGGTAATAATAGAAGACTAATACGGATTTCACTGAGAAACCGAGTTCGTCTGGGAGAAAAATTATATAGCATAGCCTAAGCATAATCAGCGTATAATGTTCCCACTGCTGTGACACAGGCCTCCTCTCTTCGAGAAGGAGGGCGGTAATCCACCACGCGGGCCCAGTGCGGATTGGTAGATGTCACATGTCTTCGAATGTTTGATTCTAGGACATGCATGTCGGCAATTTATTAAGGGGATGTAGGGGGGCATTTGCAACCAAATGACCCCTTATAACTCCGATGCAAATGTCAACCATTTTCGAGTAATTTGACATTTTATATTTTTTATAGACATTTAATATAAACTAAAAAATAAAAAATTGCTTACTTAGGTACATGTTATACAAATGAAATCATCTTATGAACCTATCTTATATAAAAGATAAGATAAATTAAAAATTTATTAAAAATTTATTATATTTAAATATTAAGATAATTATATTATTACTAGCTTTTGCCCGCGGCTTCGCTCGCGTTAATTTAGAATTTGACAATCAATTCGGGTTGTTCAGGGAATTATAGTTAGGAGGATGAAAAATCGGTCTAACGACACTCTAGACTCACCAAATGTATTAAGTACTTAAATAAAAAATAAAAAAGCTCTTAACACACTACTAAAGTTTTTACAATAATATAATTCAATCATGATTCGAAAGACTCGTGGCCCCATCTATTATCATAAGAACGTTATTGTTGTTTTCCTCGGAAACAGTACTTTTTTTCGGGATGAAAGGTACCCTATGTCCGTTTCTGTACACCTGACAACGTATATGCAAAATTTCAGGATGATCGGTTCAGTGGTTTAGGCGTGAAAAGGTAACCAACAAACAAACAAACTTACTTTCGCATTTATAATATTATAGTAGCTTTTGCCCGCGGCTTCGCTCGCGTTAATTTAGACTGACTATCAATTCGGGTTACAATTCAATCATGATTCGAAAGACACGTGGCGCCATCTATTACAATAAGAACGTTATCGTTGTTTTCCTCGGGAACAGTACTTTTTTGCGGGATGAAAGGTACCCTATGTCCGTTTCTGTACAGCTGACAACGTATATGCAAAGCTTCAGGATGATCGGTTCAGTAGTTTAGGCGTGAAAAGGTAACAAACAAACTTACTTTCGCATTTATAATATTATTAATATATTAAATTTAGGACTTAATAGATAAACCATCTGGAAATTAAAAAAGTAATCTGTCATTTCTCAGTAGCAGCCCGGAGTCTAGATTTGTGCCCGGTTGATGGCAATAGACTCGCCCCCTGTTACATGGGACTTAAACGTAACTGGCGAAATGTGGGTGTACCCATACTCGACCACATATCAAGCTATACATTTCCTGTTTTTGCTGACCTCGCCTTGAACAGGGTTTTCGTACAATGAGAAGTCAGCTTATACTGGGAATGTATAGCTTGATAAGTCTCCGTGCCTCCTATAGGTGCACCTCTACTTAACCCTTTGCGTATACAGGCTATGTTATGTTATAAATAGATAATTTGATTTGAATAAATAAGAAGAACCATAATTTCCTGACTGCAAATACTTTCAGAAATTCTAAAAACCATAATTACTTACCCGGTTCTGAAACATATCACAAAGTAAGCAGCCCCCTAATTGCATAACACACTGTCTATCACAATCTGAATAATTTTGAAGCCTATTGCTAATCCATCGCTTCATAAATTCGAAAAATTTGTCTGCTCAACAACGTAAATAACGCAATGAATGTTGTTGTACTGTCAAAATGAAAGCTATTCCTACTGTTAGTGCGTTAATTCAATCAATCAATCAATCATTTATTTTTTTAAACATAGGTATGGTTACAGATAGTATATTGTCTAAAATATGTGCATTATGTTTTGCTAATATATGGCGTAGAAAATTAACACAAGCAAATACAATAATAAGGTGGCATGCCAATAGATTATAATATATTTAAATATATATATATATATATATATATATATATATATATATATATATATATATATATATATATGTCACTTAGGTAAACAGGTCATTACAATTTTAGATAAATCAACACATTCATACATAATCTATAAATAAAATCATAAGTGTTTAATTCACGATTACCGACAAATGCGTGCACTGACTGGACAGGTCCACTCAAATCTGTATGGTTCTTTCCTCAAAAGATCATTTCAGACACCAATCTAACATGGTCCTCAAATGATCTGACCAAGATTATTTCAGGATTTTGATATACCTATTGACATTGATGAACATTCATAAATATATTGACATGAATATTTACTTTGTAAAATGGTATATTATTTTAATTATTGTGAATGTAAAGACTATGTAGATCATTGATTTTTTTTTCTTTCTTAATTAGTTTTAATCATAGTCTGGCAGTTTGAGTAATTTATGCGGCCTACCCAAATGTCCTTTCTTTGCTATTGTTCGTCGAATCGTTGAGCTCCTTAAGTTTTGAGTTGAGCTGCACGATTACTGACAAATGCGTGCAGTGACTGGACAGGTCCACTCATTCTGTGTGGTTTTTTCCTCAAAAGACCATTTTAGACTCAAATCTACATGATCTTCACATGATCTGACCAAGATTATGTCTGGACTTTAAAAGAGACTGTGACCTCTGAGTTTGTTTCGGCCTTTCTTCTCAGAGTAGTCCGATAAGAAACGCCGACCTCATCTAGTTCTAAAATATGATTGACGTGTAAGTGTTTGTATAAACCTACTTACAGAAATAAAATCATTTATCATTTAGCAAGTCGGACTCGTCATACCTCTGTTTATCAGTAGTAAACTCAGTGATGGAGTAGTAACATCTACCTAAATGGAATTAAACAAAGACCTCTTAAAGGATCTCAGACACTCTTTATTTCTAATAGCTGCTGGTATATTATTATATATTTTTGGGGCCATACCTAGCACACTTTTGACGAAAAAAGGGGTTTTATGAGAGGTAACATGAACGGTATTCTGATAACGGCGAGAGCGCAGTTTTTCAAATAAATGCAGGTTACAGCGAACAAACACTCCCCTTTCATATATGTATATTAATTTGTAAACATTACATGTAATTACCCCGCAGGTTCGTATTTTTCTCGCCGCAATCAATAGTTACTTCTCGTACAGCTTTTTGAACAATAATTTTATTTGTTTACAGTTTAGTAATGCGATCAGAACTTCGAGACATATTCGAGCAGTTAGCAGTACCAAGGAACCGATCACCTTTGCTTGGAGCCGAGAAGAGCCGAAGTTCACCCGAACTGTTCCGAAGCAGAGCCATCTTTAGGACAGGTTAGAACTTTCCACCAGTCTAACTTCCCCAGTGCTGGGACACAGGCCTCCTCTCTATGAGAGCGAGTAGGGCCTCTTCACCACGCGTCCTCAGTGCGGGTTGGTGAATACCACGTGTCTCTGAATAATTTCTGGTTCTAAAACCTGCCGATTTCGTCACGATGTTTTTCAGCAGCCCTAGATTTTATACTAGGTATGGTGGGACAAACTGCCCCATTGGTTTAATGTTTGTAAGCATGACTGCTAAGCTTAAGGGGTCTGGGTTCGATCCAAGGGTCAGGAAAATTGTTATTGGGTAATTTTCGCAAGTAGGCCGGAGTCTAGGTTTGAGCCCGGTTAATGGCAATAGATTAGAGTTGTATTATGTACATGAGTCTTATAACATAACTGGCGAAATGTGTGAGAACTATTGAGCTCTGCTGACCCCTTCGAGCAGTACAACCGTGAAGTTATGTCGTGACAAATGTTAGTACCAATAGAGGCTTCTAATTGATGTTAATGAGCGGCTAATCTATGTGTCATGTTCGGAAACGGGCGCCGTCAGTAAGGACTGGTCATCTCTTAGCTGCCACGGCTTATTTTGATCAATACTTTAATTGTTTTTATCTTTTTATTACGGATGCTTTTAACGTTCTGCATCGTTCTCACATGCATAATTTCAACATGAATGATGTAACCACAATTTTTGGTAACCATATTTTGTTTTAAAAGAATGTCCGTGGAGTTTCTAGCCCGTTCTTCTCCACAGGTACCTACTACGCTTTGGAATGCGCAACTAGCTTCATCTTTCCGACCGACCGACCCCTTGACAATTCAAAAGTGCCTGTAATTGGTTTATTTGAAATAAATGCTTTGAGTTTGAGTTTGATGTATTTTTGTACAGGTCTACTCACAAGAAATGGGTCTTTAGACCTTGAACCTCCTAGCGACAAGGTGGGAAGGAAGAAGGCTTTCGACCTTCTGGCAGCAGCTGCCTTACCAGGTAAGATGACACAGTAAAACGAATACTTAGATCTAGCTACTGAACGTAAGCGGAAGACGAGGGTCTTCCGCTTACGTTCACACACTCTCAACACTTAGAAAGAAAATACGTTTATTTGCGGTAAACATGACCCAGAGAAAAAACACAAATACAAAAAACCGGCCAAGTGCGAGTCGGACTCGCGCACGAAGGGTTCCGTACCATTGACTAGGTAAACAACAGTAGGTACGCAAATTAGGTGCCTACCTGTTACCATTTATTGATATCGCGCAAAAATAGGCAATAAATGGCGTTTTTTGTATGGGAGCCCCCCTTAAATATTTATTTTATTTTGTTTTTAGTATTTGTAGTTATAGCGGTAATAGAAATACATAATTTGTGAAAATTTCAACTGTCTAGCTATCGCGGTTCTTGAGATACAGTCTGGTGACAGACAGACGGACGGACAGACGGACGGAAAGACAGCGAAGTCTTAGTAATAGGGTCCCGTTTTTACCCTTTGGGTACGGAACCCTAAAAAGAACGAGTTGGGGGAAAATGTGCGTCACATCCACTCAAAACGGCAATCGCTCAGCTTATGCTACGACCCTATGCGGGACAGAGCCCCAGCGCTGGTTTTCAGAGGCAGCCGGCGTTGACGTGATGTCAACCAGTGCAGCATAAAAAATATTAAAAAAATTAAGAAATAAAATAAATACACTGTATTAATCACATATACAAACGCCACATGCGAGCTACACGTCACACTGACGTCACGCAAAATCCTGCATCGCGCAAGCAGAGTTTACCGCGCAACTAGCATATATACAACATCACCAGACCAGACACAACACTCATCTGGTCGGAGGATCCTCCTTTTTCTATAGAGTATGAGTGAACTTTACACCCTGTTCCTCATACCTCTATAAGACTATACCTACTAACTTCATTATTCATGCAGATCAACTGCCCTTGCAAAATCTCATTGCGGGCTCAAGTTACCGCTGAAGATCCAATCTGGTCATATGGTGTACCTTTCATCGACCCATCTTAAGCACAGTGTGGGTGTGGAGCCCCTTCACATCACAGGATATGTCACATATCTTTTCCTGCCCATTATGCACAACCTATCCTCCAGGGCCCTAATTCACTATAGAATAGAATAGAATAGAATGTTCTTTATTCGAGTAACCAAGACTGTTAGTAAAACTTACAACTAAGTTAGTAAACAGAGACACTATAGAGGTATGAGGAACAGGGTGTAAAGTTCACTCATACTCTATAGAAAAGGGAGGATCCTCCGACCAGACGGGTGTTGTGTCTGGTGGGCAACTGCCCGACGGTTGATGTCGGGATGTTGTATATATGCTAGTTGCGCGGTAAACTCTGCTTGCGCGATGCAGGATTTTGCGTGACGTCATTATGACGTGTAGCTCGCATGTGGCGATTGTAGATGCCGCTACAACACTAAACAAAAACAATACAAGAAAGAACGATTGGTCACCGTAGCGACATTCCATAAGAGACGGCACAACAGTGACCCACTTAAACACAGTCCAGGCAACTCGCAACCATGCTTAAGACACTGTTGGAGCTGCCCCGCACCCTGCGCACCAGGAAAGCGCACCTTTTACGCATTGTTGCATAAAAGCAATCTACATGCGCATCTGCAAACATCCCTGACGCACTACAGAAACGGGGCAACCCCACCAGTATCCTAAACGCATCGTTATATTGAACGCGGAGAGCGCTGTATGATCTTTGCGTATATCTAGCCCACAGGCTGCACGTGTAAAAAACAGTACAGTAGGCTCGAAAGAGCGTGATTTTAACGGGAATTGAGCATTGTGCAAACCTGCGAGCCAGCATGTTCGCTCTAATCTTTGAGGTTGGGAGTCAATATATGACACCACTACACCACACTCTATGACCACTTAACGATTCCTTACTTCGAAAGCACGTCAATTCCCTATCTAACCACGGCATCTGCTATTAACGTATTCTTTAGGATACAATGAACAAAACCGTTTGTACATAGAAGACACGATATTGACGTTGTAAGATTACGTGGGGAATAATAATGACCATACAGAATTGGGGCCCAGGATTGAAATGGAGCAAATGATAATGCATTTATTTTTTAATACTTTTAACAGGAGCCTGTCCTGACATCAGCGGTAGAGTACTGTCCTTACCTACACTCGGCAAGTTTTGTGAGACGAGACAGAATGAACCAAAGACGGAGCAGCAACTGAAAGACATCATACAGGTGATTAATAAACAATCATTAGGAGCCAAAATGAATGAAGGCGACTAACAAAAGGTATTTACAAGGCAAATGTGAGTGGAAACGCCGGGAGGAGACGCCCTAGGAAGACATACAGTGACCTTATTGGTGATGTTCTTCAGAAATGTCAGGTGCGTGGTACTCGCAACCGGCGTGCGTGTATGAACAGATGTATGAACGTAAACGAGGCAAAAGTAGTATGTAAGGATCGTAGCAGGTGGCGTTCTGTAGTTTCTGCCTACCCCCATGGGAAGAAGGCGTGAGTTTATGTATGTGTGTAGAAGCCAAAATATACAATCTGCTATTGTATACAGTAACTTCATTAATAATTTTAAAAATTAAATAGAAATAAATGTCTAAAACGTTAGAATGGCGAATTAGAAAATTAATAAAATGTGGAATGACATATCCAGAAATCACGCCGATTTCTTCTAAGGGGCTGTCAGAGCTGTATGGCATCCACTTTTCGCCGGTTGTATAGGGTCCCTTATAGGTCCATAATTAGCGAGCCTATTCCTGTTAACCGGGCTTATATTATATCTCCCGAATGAGGATTTGAGATCTGGGAATATCAAGATAAGCCTTAATAACTCTCAACTTAACCCACATTGATAAACGAAACCAAGATCTGTCTCACGACCGCAGAAGTCTCTTTTACGACATAAACAAGCGGTATAAAAATGAAGGAACCTCTTAGGAAATTGAGGGAATAAAAAACTCAGGATGTAGCACGCAGATAACCACTTTATAATTGACACCCATGACATTGAAAAACAATGCAAGGACAATAAAATTAACGCCTGATAAAATACTTACAGCAAATGTCTTACTGTCTACAAACTGCGCCGACTTAACTTGAGCCAACAGTGGGCTTGATGCTTTAGCACAAGGCAGTCTATTATGTGTGACTTTTATGGAATAAAATAACTTGTTTTTATACTTTTGTTCTTAGAGACACGAACCAGACCCAACTCTTCGCGCCGACAACTGCCTCTCGTTCGAGGGTTTCGTCAGATTTCTAACGGATAAGGACAACTACGCCTTCGTTCCTGAACAGATGAGGGCCAACTTTATCAGGTATGTTTAAGGAGACTTGTCATCAAACAAATAAATTAAAATCTAAAGTCACTTTTCAAATTAGACTGAGAATCAGTACTTTTCGAACGTCAAAAATTACATAAGACAGTCCCCGAAAACGCCCGCCCTTCACCACTTCCTAGTGCTTTAGCTGAGGAGAAGAAGTGGCGCAAAAACTCCCCAGAAGCACAGCAGTCTGTTTAGTTAGAAAAAAAAAACTTGATTCTACAGGATACATTTTTAACCGTTGCGCAAACTGTAACCATAAATTCAGAATATAATTCTAGACCCTCTAGCCCAGAAATTTTTCGTCGATTATCAAAAAAAAAATCTGCTGTTTCATAGAAAAGTGTAATACCAACGTGGTCAAAATGGGTGCAACAACTAATAAAAAAATATATAACTGATGAGAAATTTCTAAGCTAGGGGGTATAGAATCATATGCTGAATTCATGGTTATAGTTTGCGCACTGGTTAAACATCTATCCTGTATACAATAGCAAGAGTAATTAACATTAGGAGACACAGAACATTAAATTAAATTATTTGCCATATGTCAGCTAACCACGCCAATATACCAACAAATAAAATGAAAACTATACTCAAGCTAAAACTTACTACAGTCGGTACCCAAATGAACAGCTCATACCGTTGTAAAAATATTTGTCAGTCACCTTAGGTGGTAGCGTGGCTAACTGCCCAAGTGCGTAAGGTGCCCCTAAGGAGGTACAGTTGAGTATCGGCGATCGTAAAAGCAGTATAGATGAATCGACGATCTTCACGGGGGAGTTGCTAACAGCTTGATGAGAGTGATCGAGCTGAACAGCGGGCAATTGGAGAGGCCTATAGAATAGAATAGAATTTTTTCATCTTTAATAAAGTATCATATCACTCAAAAACGATTAGTAAGAACTGACACTTAGCAAAAACAAACAAATGGTAGTGGATCACCGCTGTGGCAACCCGTGAGAGATCGCACAACAGCGAGCCACGAAAACACAGTCTAGGCGACTTGAAATCATGCTTAGGATACTGTTGGAGCTGCTCCACACCCTGCGCACCATGAAGCGCACCTTTTGCGCATGATTGTGTAGAAACAATTTACATGCGCATCCGCGAACATCCATCCATCATTGGTTTAAATAGGCTTTTATTTTTATATAGATTATTCTATATTTTGTGATTGTGAGAACGTTGTAGGCCTAACTTGAAGATTAGTAGACCTTTTTATATATTTTGTTGAGTGCCTGTTACTTGTTGACCGGCCTACACTGTCCTCCCATACCTATCAAACACTGTAATTTGAAACATTGTAAAAGCCCCTTATTTTTAAAAGAGTAACCGTGGAGTTTCTTGCCGGCTCTTCTCCATAGGAAACAACCAATTGGAACCGTGCACCTAGGTTTTGACGTTTCATAAGTGCCCATGTAGGTTTATGTGAAATAAAATATTTTGATTTGATTTGATTTGATACCCCACCACACTATTGACCTTTTACTACTGCTGCGAAGCGGATATTTCGTAGAAGCTATTTTAATCCAGTTGAAGTTATTTTTTCTCAATTCGATCCATTGAAATTTCATCTGTCTTTACTGTAGAAAACTGATTGTTACTGCTCTTAAACTCAGATCTGGACACATTCCATGCAAGAAATTTGCCTTCATGATGAAGAAAATCGCTTCACCCAATTATGAAAAATGTGGAGTTGTCGAGGACCTACAACATTTATTGATGGAATGTGTCCAATATGAGTCCAGTAGAAATAATTTAGTAAGGTCCCTGAATTTGAACAGAATTGATGTAGGCATGTTCCATACAATTCTATCCCAACCAAGTGGCGACGATGCGAAGGGTTTGTTCAAATTCATGGCCCATGTCTTGTGAAAGTACAATTGTTTAGGATACGATAGGACTGACTTACGCTATGCGTAAAAGCCCCTATAAATAAATAAAGAAAAAAAAATTTTCTTTACTATTTCCATGAAGTTTTCCAACAACCTGCCAACTTAACGCAAAAATCTATTAAAAATCCTTTTCCCACAGAAAATCATCAACCTCCGAAGAAGGGGAGGTTCACAAATCAATCTCCAAGGACATGACGGGTCCGCTCAGTCAGTACTACATTGCCAGCAGTCACAATACCTACCTTACTGGGCATCAGTTGAAGGGCGAGTCTTCGGTAGAGTTGTATAGCCAGGTCAGTGGATATTTATTTATAGAAATACAAGATGGCAAGGACATCAACGCGTAAACTGAGACCATGAATTCAGCACATTATTCTAAAAAGCGTAGAAATTTTTCGTCAGTTATCAAATAACAAATCTGCTGTTTTATTTAAAATTGAAATTTCATTCACCTACGCGGTCAACATTTCGCTCATTTGGAGAAACATCGACGTAACTGCTGCTTTTAAAATTGTACAGGAGAGTGATGTGAAATGTTTATTTTTTTTTGTTATCTGTTACCGGCTCGTTCTGAAATGTTGATAAATCCCAATACATATTAAATATTTTACGCTAAATATTTCACGCCTCTGCTCCTCTGAAATTTTTTTCGAGCACAATATAATTATATCGACGACAAATTTTTGAGAAAAATTACATTTACGTCGATGTTTCTCTAAATGAGCGATTTGTATGGAACAGCAATTTAAAAAAAAATAATCTACGAATAATTTCAACGCATCGGGGTTCAAAATCATGTAATGAATCCATGGTAACAGGTCGCGCGTCGATCTCCCTGCCAACCTGTATAGATACTTTATTGTAGATACACCAAAAAAATAGATTAGAAAACTTTTTTTGGACACTACGAAACATAGACCGCCTGCAGACCGAATTACTGCAATGGCGGCCAATCTCAGCGGAGACTAGCCAGACGCGGGAAATGTTATAGTGCACAAGTATGTGCGCAGACACAGGTGCACTCTCTCTCTTCCGTCACAAAACACACAATGGGTGACCGTATCGCTTAGTTAAGTCTTGCCTAACCTTTTCCCGTGTGGAGGTCGGAAAACGAGAAATTGAACGTCTAAATTATCCCATGGGAATGTATTTATTTATTCTCAACAAATTTACATTTGTGCCAAACAGTAGTTTTCACAATAAATGTAACACACAGCCGGGAAAAAAAAAGAAAAGAATACATTCCACATCGGTCCCAACATTATCAGTCTTAATATTAATTATAATATTCTAATTCAATATCATTCAAAATAATCTTTATATATATAAAAATTACGTGTCACGTTGTTTGTCCGCGATGGACTCCTAAACTACAGAACCGATTTTAAATTTGATTTGCACACCGTGTGCAATTTGGTCCAACTTAAAAGATAGGATAGCTTACATCTCAATTTATAGTCGCAATATTATTTTATTGCAAAATATTTGTCTATTGTTTGACAGTCACAATTATCTGTTAGCTCCAAACGATTCTAACAGATGGCGATATCTGTTGACTGGATTGAGCAAGTATTCAATAGATGGCGCTATGTTAAAAATACAAACGTTTCATATAAGCTACAATTTAATAAAGAGAAAAGATATGATTGTTTGTTTGTATTGAATAGGCTCCGAAACTACTGAACCGATTTCAAAAATTCTTTCACTGTTGGGAAGCTACACTATCTCCGGGTGACATAGGCTATATTATATTATGCTTTGCTACCCGGGCGAGGACGGGGCGGGTCGCTACTTATACAATATAAATTCAATTCAAAGAAATGTACGAGTATGTCAATACAATTCATTAAGGGGTAACGTCATGATAGAATGTTGGATTGCATAAAGTCATTAAAATACAATCACACATTAGTTCGACTACTATTATCTTTGAGAAACTCTTTTAGGCTGTAATAACATTTCCTCAATAACAATGACTTTAATTTTCTTTTCAATTCATTTGGATTCATAGTTTTTTAAACTGTGTTGTTCTACCGGGATAAATAGTATTCTATGTCGTAATCCAGGTCATGGTCTATCCGTGTACTAGATCTCATCCAAATCCGTTAAGCCATTGATTTTACAAAAAAACCTCAATGGTCATCAGCACCCTAATTACGTAACACTCTATCACACTCTGAATCATTTTGAAGCCTATTGCTAATCCATTGCTTCATATGTTCTAAAAATTTGTCTGCTCAACAACGTAAATAACGCTATGGATGTTGTTGAACTGTCAAAATGAAACCCATTCCTACTGTTAGTGAGTTACGTTATTACCCCGCAGCTCAAGGTGCCTCTTCAATCGAATTGTATTAGCCAGCACCCTAATTGCGAAACACACTATCAATCTCACTTTGAATCATTTTGAAGGATATTGCTAATCCATTGCTTCATATGTTCTAAAAAATTGTCTGCTCAACAACGTAAATAACGCAATGAATGTTGTTGAACTGTCAAAATGAAAGCCGTTGCTACTGATAGTATTACGCAATTACCCCGCAGGGTAGTGGATATTTCAGTCTGCCTTTTTGCATCGCCGTGCCTCTATAAAGAAAAGCATATATTTTTGATTTTGTCAGCCAATTTCGCTGCAGCGGATTTTTTTTTGCCAATGTAGCGATTTGTCGAAGTTGTGGCATGCGTGGCAAACAATTCGCGGCGCATGCCTCGCGATGTCTGCACGCTGCTCTAAACAAGATAAATTTTTAACCAATGCGCAAACTGTAACCATGAATTCAGCATATGATTTTATACCCCTTTTTTTGGGTGGAAAATCATCAAATGACTTCTCCCGCTCTAGGCGGAGCGAAAGGGTGTGTCAGACTCTTACTGACTAAAACCCACCCGTGTTCCTTCAGTTGCCTGTGCGCCAGGGCCACGGTAACTTTTTCGAACAATCCGCGACCCCGGCAGGCATCGGCCGTATCTGTATCGATATCATCTCTTTGAGGCGCGCGTGGAACACGACGCGCCGTGGACCCGGGGCTGGTCCTTACCGGACGGCGAACTGCCCATTGCTCGCCGTCCACAAGCCCCCGCCAACGGTGGCCGGGTGATTCTATACCCCCTAGCGTAGAAATTTTTCGTCAGTAATAATTTTTTATAAATTAGTTGTTCCGTACATTTTGACCGCGTAGGTAAGTATTGCACTTTTCTATGAAACCAATTTTTATTTTTTTTGTTACCTGGCGAGAAATTTCTAAAATTTCTAAAAATTTCTAAAAATTCGCTAAAATCATGTGCTGAATTCATGGTTACAGTTTGCGCACTACTTCAAAAATCCTGTATAGACGATTTCTATCAAAAATAAATTTAAAAATCATATTAGACATGTATTTTTAGGATGCAATAAAACATATGATATTATTATTGAAGACATTTATTATTTCGCTATTGAATAACGCCGGGTTTTCCATTACGTAGACACAGATTTCAAATATTTCTATTGAATAATTTTGCTTACGTACTTACTGTTAATTAGCTTGTAATATAAACATATCTACATTGGCGTGCAATAAAATCGACCCACCCCGTGCTCTTCGATTTGAAACAATATAATTCAACAAGGTTTACTAACAATAACCTAATATATTGTATTATAGAGGTATGAGGAACAGGGTGTAAAGCTCACTCACACCTCCATAGAAAAGGGAGGATCCTCCGACCAGACGGGTCTTGTGTCTGGTGGGCAACTGCCCGACGATTGATGTCGGGATGTTGTATATATGCTAGTTGCGCGGTAAACTCTGCTTGCGCGATGCAGGATTTTACGTGACGTCAGTATGACGCGTAGCTCGCATGTGGCGATTGTAGATGCCGCTACAGTATACTAAAACCTTCCTGAAAGTATGTAGATTACGTTAGTTAAAGAATTATCAAAACTGATTTATAAGTTTGTGAGAAAAATCACGAACTTACAAACATGGGGGTTCGAATAAAGAACCTCCTTTTTTTGAAGTCCGTTAAAAAATCAAGTAAAATTTTCATTAAACGAACAGAAATAAACAAAATTATTCTTTCGTAAATTTCATTGACAAATAAAGTCACGCACTTTATCCGAGCAAAAGTGAGCAATGAGGACATCTGAAAAATTGAGTCGATCTTGTCAAGAATATTGCTTTTATCCAAATACAGTGTATTTGCAAATAGACTGTACCTTACCTACCTTCACGCAATATAAATTAATAAATTATTTTCATTAAGATTTTTGAGATATCGTCTCTCAAATTGAAAGCACGGGGTGGGCCGATTTTTTTGCACGCCAGTGTATATTACAACATTAAATAATCGAATAAGTATGTAGGTACATCTTTAAAACTAATATAGACAGACATATTTGCATTTTTCTTCCGTTAAGGGCTGATTTTACCAAGGTCAGCAAATATCTTTTAAGCCCCAATTACATTATCATATAAATATGATCAGAGATGTAAAACCTATGACGGTACATATGATTAAGTTTATTCATATCGACTATGACTATTTTTCATGTTTAACTGTGTATTAAACAACAAAAAAAAACATAGTAAACATGACCAATAGTCAATTTAACAATTAGTCACTTGACAATAGTCAATAGCTGTCAAAGTTTAACTACACTGTCTGCGCATGAATGCGCACGCATCAAACAACGGGCCCTAGGCAAACATATTAATAGTTAAAATGCGTTAGTTAAACTAACAATTTATAAAAAATTACATAAGTATGTTGTTTGACAAATGGTTAAGCTAAGTATAGTTAAAAAAATTGACAATTTGCTGTGAAAGTTAACCATGCGTAGACAGAGTAGTTAAACTTTAACTATTGTCAAGTGACTAATTGTTAAATTGACTAATGGTCATGTTTAACTATGTACCAAACAAAGGGCCCTTAGTGACAAAAAAATTACTACAGCAATTTTCGAGTTAAGTTATTTCTTTAAACGAACATTTAGACAAAAAATATTATATTTCATCCTATAAGTGACATCAAATTGAGTACATGAGTTTTCGAGTAACTTTAAACATGAATACAGACATCGAAATATTTAAAACATAAACTTTATTTCTAAACAAATATCTTCAAAGTTTATTCACAATATGGCCGATGAATTATGACCGGTCCGAACTTTGCGCAAGCGGCTGCGCAATAACATTTTTTTAGAAACCAAATGGTCTCATGAGGCGAATGTGAGTGTGGAGCACCGCCGGGTCCTCGTGGCGGCGATCTCGGGCGTCTTGTACTGGTTCAGGCCATGGTACGGAGCGAGAGGGAATGGGAAGCTGTCACCTCCTTCTGCGAAGCAATAATGCTTGCGAAGGAGGATGCGGAGCGCGTGAGAGAGAGGCAATCGTTGCGCCCTCACGCCCCTAGTCGCCGCAGGAGGAGACACTGGGCGTCGGGAGTCGATTGCCGACTCCCGGCCACCATAGGCGCGGGCTTGCGGACGGCGAGCAATGGGCAGCTCACCGTCCGGTAAGGACCAGGCCCGGGTCGACGGCGCGTCGTGTTCCACACGTGCCTCAAAGAGATGTCAGCACCATTGACGGGGTCCGATAGGGCCGATGCCTGCCGGGGTCGCGGATTGTTCAAAAGAGTTATTGTGGCCATGGCACACAGGCAACTGAAGGAAGACGGGTGGGTTTTAGGCAGTAAGAGTCTGACACGCCCTTCCGCTCCGCCTAGAGCAGGAAGTCATTTGAAGATTCCCAACCAAAAAAAAAAAAGCGAATATGAGTGAGAGAACATGCGTAAAAGTTCGGAGAGCCGATGTTCAGACTGGTCATGATTCGTCGACCATATTACACAGTATATTTTTTCTTTCTTAAATCTATAATTTTACCAAAGTCTTATCAATAAAAGTCAAGCATTTCTTGAGAAATGACAAGACAGGTTACAGTAGAATCTATTAATAACGACGATGTTGCCGATAGTGATGGCACGAATGGGGCATAGTTAGATTTTCATGTGTTAGTGTCATATTTGATAGGGTCGCTTCTAACCAAGGGGCTCGTGGCTACGTTATAACAGCCGACCGGGTCAATCGCTAAGCTATGCTTGCCGAGGTCAGGCCGTGGATGGGTGACCATGGGTTACCATCCATAACATACCGAGATCCCTCCGTGCCCCAAAGACTAAGTAACGCCGTCGGTCTCAACTGTCGTTCGTAGATCTTTGACAGCCATTTCGAGTATTCAAAAGCTGAAAAGTGACAATCAGTTCTTACCAAAAGGTACCTTGTTACCCAGTAACTGGGTTGTGGAGGTCAGATAGGCAGTCGCTCCATATAAAATACTGGTATTCAGCTGCATTCGGTTAGACTGGAAGCCTACCCCAACATAATTGGACAAACGCAAGGCAGTTGATGACGACACATCAAATAGACATGAATACTGTCATCATGGCAATAATAATGACCCTTCCTCTTATTACATAACAAGGGAGGTGGGTAAGGGTTAGGGTAATTACCCTTTTGCACCTAAAATACACCTATTACCCGATACCATCACTAAAAGGTTGGCAAAATATTTATTCATCATCGCTATCAAATGATTCTACTGGTGTCTGTTAATGAGTGTTTCTTCTGTACCAAAACCGTGCTCGGTAATCATCGCTGCAAGTTAGAAAGGCTGGGGCAGTTCCGGAATGTACTATGAACCTGGAATTTAAAATAAAAAAAGTTACTCGAATGTACCCTAATTGGTTTCAGGGCAGTTTAAGCACAGAGCGCGTCAGTAGGATAGTAAAATTAGCACCGCATATGGTTTTAAATCACTTGCACTTCACTTTTTGACCATTTTTGTCATACAGGGTGTTTGGCAGAACGTTGAACATACGAAAATGGTGGATAGGTGGGGTCATCTGCTACTTACTCAGCCCTAATTTATTTGGCGCTTACCCCCTGGATATTTAAAAAAAAAATGGTTTCTTCTAGTTTCACCACTTTCTTAACTTTAAAGTGTATTTTTTATTAAAAATGGGTAATACAGGCAATATATTTTTTTTTTATCTTTAATGTTGGCAGATTCTTATAAAATTATTGCTTTATTCAGATGTTAGCTAGAAAAAAAGTTATGAGTCCTCAAACTTACAGAAAGGTGTAAAAAATACTAAAATCTTAATTTCAAATTGCATTAAAAAAAAAATTAAAGAAATTATTGAGGAGCCAAATAAATTAGGGCTGAGTAAGTAGCAGATGACCCCACCTATACACCATTTTCGTATGTCCAACGTTCTGCCAAACATCCTGTATATTAGCCTGAGCAAAAATGAACTAACACACTGTCTATAAGCAAATTAAAGCACTTGCCATGAGATTTGATAACAGATTAAATTCGTTTGGTTTTCAAGTACTGGGGATAAACCAACGTTGCAAAGGATTGGTTGGTCAGTGGTCATGAAAGAGGTTAAATTTTTCTGTTCCTTTCTTCCTGTGTGTTTAAAAGTGTGTTTATAAATGGTTAAATAAATAAATAAACATTGCTCAAAGTAGTGGTTATTCCTCTATTTGCTCATGGTGTTGATTACTCTCCTTTGTGGGGCCTCCGTTGAGCTGAATGGTGCTGATCCATACGTCATGTTCGTGAACGGGCGCCGTCAGTAGGGACTGGTCATCTCTTAGCTGCCACGGCTTATTTTAATTTAATTTAACCGATAGAATCCCGGTGGCCCTCTGTAGGGCCGGGGTGGCGCCACCGGTATGTCGTGGAACAAGAAAGTTCGTCTGCCCAAAATAAAAATAAAAAACCCTTACAGTGAAATGCTCAAAAGACGATATTAGCCCTCATTTAGAAGCAATAATGATGATTATTTAACCGCACGACCGCGCGACCCTCTAGAGGGTCAGCGGGGCTTGACGGTGGCGCCACCCCGGCCCTATAGAGGGCCACCGGGATTATATCGGTTAATATTTGAATTGTTTTTGTCTCTTTATTACGGACGCTTTTAACGTTCCGCATCGTTCTCACGTGCATAATTTCAACATGAATGATGTAACCAATATTTTGTAACCATATTTTGATTTAAAAGAGTGCCCGTGGAATTTCTTGCCCGTTCTTCTCCATAGGTACCTACTACGCTTTGGAATGGGCAACTAGCTTCATCTTTCTGACCGACCGACCCCTTGACAATTCAAAAGTGCCTGTAATTGGTTTATTTGAAATAAATGCTTTGAGTTTGGGGATTTTCGACAAAACCTTTTGTATAAATCCTGATGTCTTACCTCACAGCGCCATTATGTCCCAACGACATCAGTTGGCACCTGCTGGCACTTCTAGAATGCCAGGTGCACAGAGAGGTGGTCGCCTCATCAGGGAACATGACATAGTCTTCAGTGTGATTGAACACTGCTTGGGCGTGATGCTCCTGCTTGCCTAAAAAAAATTGTAAGTCGTAATTATTAAAAAAATACTAGCTTCTGCCCGCGGCTTTGCCCGCGTTGAAGTCGGATATTATCCCACAGGGACGTGCTACCGGGACAAAAAGTAGCCTATGTCCTTCCCCAGGATGCCATCTATCTCCTTGCCAAATTTTATCGAAGTCCGTTCAGTGGTTAAGGCGTGAAAAGGTAACATACAGACAGAGTTACTTTCAAATTTATGACTGACCGAGCGAGCGCGAAACGTCTCCGTTTCAAGCTTGGGCAAAAATGCTGCGGATGGCTGTTCTCCTCTACAGGTCGCATTTCTCAAACGATTCTCGTGAAATTTTGTGAGCAGGTTCGATAATTATACGGAATGATTTTGTCGATTATTTTTTTCGAGATGTTTCAAATCAAATCATTTGTTTTTTACTAACATGGGTAGGCGTATAGATGTTATAAACTTTTTGATGTTCTGCATGCTCAGTCGTCACTTGGACATACAAAATTTTACACATAAATTAAAAATCTACTATTAAAATACCATGCTGAATAACAATAAATATCACAAAATTATTAAATTGGAAAATCATTTCAACCATTTATTTTTTTTAATGGATAAGTTATGCCTCGGGGGTGGTCCCATATTAATTTTATTAAATTTTCTTCGGTAATTTTTCAGTTAGCTTTAATAAGACGTATTTTTTCCATTTAGTGTATATAGATGATAAATGATTTTGTTTCTGTAAGTAGGTTTGTACAAACACTTTTACACGTCAATCATATTTTTTAAACTAGATGAGGTCGGCGTTTCCTATCTGACTACTTTGAGAAGAAAGGCCGAAACAAACTCAGAGGTCACAGTCTCTTTTAAAGTCCAGACATAATCTTGGTCAGATCATGTGAAGACCATGTAGCTTGATGATGTTATAATAACTTTCTGTCACTGTTTTTTTGCATAGCAAGACGAATTTTGTGAGATAAGTACCACAACCAAAATGAGAAAAAAATTACTTAAAAAAAAGCACTCAGTGGGTTTTTAAGCTATTGCATAGCTTTTATCGCGGGCTTTGAGCGCGGCGACGTGAATCAATAAATTCCGTAACGAAAATAAAACCTAACACCCCCCACTCCGCCTACCATGTAGCTCGGCCGAGCGTTCGCTTAACGTGTATGTATATTACGACATTATTATATTATTATTATTGTTTGGTACGACTGTACTTGAATTAATATCAAAGAAAGAAAAATACTGCATAAATAAAAAATAAATAAATAATTATAATTGCACAAGTTGATAAAAAATGCTATGCAATAGCTTTACCGCGGCAGTCCCCGAGTGCCACGCGTGTTTCTTTTTTTTTGGAATTCAGCTGTTTTATTTTTTAATGATTTGCTTTTTCTTTTACTTAACATTGATCTTTTGAAGTATTAAATTTAGTGTAGATTACCTGTAGTCCCAGCTCCAGTGTACTGAATGAGACATCTGCTACTCGCTAACTCCCAAAGCTTGATAGACGAGTCCAATCCAGATGTCAAGAGATACTATTAAAAGAAAACAATTGTTATATTACGATCACAGTTGATCACAACAATGTCCAATATGAAAATAGACCTGCTGATTACCAATATATATATATATATATATATATATATTATTTTTTTTGTTTTTTTTTAACTTTGCTCCACACTAGGAATTTCTCCAGTATTGTGGGTGCGTTTACAAACATTTAAACTCACATACACAAACAGCCAAACCCGGAACAACTACTTGTAGGTCATACAAATATTTGTTGCGTGCGGGAATCGAACCCGCGACACGAAGCGCAGCAGTCAATCGCTTAACCACTGCGCCAACCGTGCCTTCCAATATGTAATTACACTTAATACATTTTTACCCGCTAATGAAAAAAAAAGAAAAATTAATAAAGTAAATAAATAAATAAGTTTAAAAAAAACAAATAGTAATAATAATAAAGGGCTTGATTCAGAAAGCGGTTCTTCTGGACACGGCCCACATTGTTAGGAGGTTCCTCTCTCTGGAGCCCTGACCGCCGGTAGCTTGGACCCTGTTCCCGATACCGGTGGGTTACTATTTTTTATATACACGCAATTACCCCGCTGGCCAACTGGCCTATGTCACATACCTTGCTGTTCCTAGTAAATGCAACAGAACACACTTCGGAGCCATCGTGAGCATTTATAAAAGTGTTAAAACATCTATTTGAGACTGTATCCCACAGTTTCACCGAGCCGTCTGCGCTGCCGCTTGCAAAGTATTTGCCATTAGGAGAAAACCTAAAAAGTAAAAAAAAACTTTAATTTGACATTTTCCTTTTGTTATTTTTAATAACAGGGAAATTAAAATATTTTGTTTACAATAGCTAACTTTATTGTTTGATCCCTAGCATATTATTGTGTCCAGTCTTGATAAACCTAGGCTAGGCATTGTATGTCCATCGTTAGTCTTTTGACTCTTAATTTAGGTGGACCCAATATCTTTTTTCCAAAAAAAAAAATACAACTATCTTCAAAAAAAAACACTACAAAGTGCATTAAATTTAATTTCGGAAGTCGGTGTCTTTGATTTTGTATTTTTGTTTGTAGCCACCGACTTCTAAAATTAAAGTTATTTTTCACTTTGTAGATCTTTTTTTAAATCGGTTGTTTCTTTTTTTCACTTTTTCGCTATGGTGGGGTAGGTACCCCACACAAATTCGTATACAACAATTTGCTATGTAAACAACAGTGGCAGGTTATTATAACAACATCAATATACATTGGAAAAAATTCGTATTATTGAAACTAACTGAAAAACTACGGAAGCAAAGTTAATACAAGTCATATAGGACCACCCCTGAGGCATACACTATCTATTAAAAAAATAATTTTCGAAATCGATCCTCAATTGCCGGAGATATCGCGTAACAAATATACAAAAAAAAAACATACACACGAATTGAGAACCTCCGCCTTTTTGAAGTCGATTAAAAAGGGTTCAACCCCTTTGACACTTAAGTGGTTTTTGTGAGCCCGTTGTGGTCTTATAGCCGGGCACATAGTTTTATAATCTCTAAGTGATTTTATGATTTACGTACTTAATTGTCTTAAGAACCCTGTTTAATATTATCGTCCCTAATTGCTCGTACGGCCCCTAATTGCTCTTACGGCCCCTAGTTGCTTTTACGGCCCCTAATTGCTATTATGACCTACAAAATAATATTTACACTTACTGGATAGAGTTAACTTGTCTTGTATGATGGTGTGAAGGTATCGGACACACGAAGCAGGCGCTGGTCGTGACGTCATACAGACGGATCACTGGTTGTGTGCTGGAAGCTATTATGTGATCGCCCAGAGGGTGGAAAGCTACGCATAGGACTTGTTCGGCATCCTAGAAAAAAATATACATATTTTGTACGTAGTTTTTTTTTTGTTACGACACGACAACATACTCGTAACTGGCGAAATGTGAGTGTATAATGTAAGAACGAAAAGAAAAGAAAAATATTTTATTTGGGACACGCACAGGAAATACAAAGAGTAAAAATAAAAAAGGAGCATTTAAAACTAACAAAATTAACAGTAAAAAAAAAATTAAAAAAAAAAACACAACAATAAACAAGTAAAAAAACCTGTGCGAGGCCAAAAAGGCTCCTATCTCAGCATAATGCTACGATATTTAAAAAATAAATACTGCAGCGTTGGTATTCTGATAGGGCCCGCTGTGATGCTACCGACACACCTACGGACATCTTTATATCCCACTAGGGGATTATTAACATAAATGAAAATAAATAAATATTATAAGGAAATAAAGCAATAGAGCAATACACCTCTACCTGACCTTTCGGGGAAAACAGGCGTATGAGTTGTGTTGAATATACAGAGTGACGGGGACATCGACTCGCAAACTGTAACCATGAATTCAGCACATGATTTTAGACCACCAAGTGTAGAAATATTCCGTCGGTTATCAAAAAAAAAAACTGCTTTTTCATTAAAAAAAAGTGCAATGCCTCCGCGGTCAAAATGTATGAAAAAGCAATTTTTTTTTTAAATAACCGACAAAAAAGTTCAACGCACTGTATGCGCGTCGATGGCACACCCTGTATATTTCGATCGATTGCTCGACATTCGACATAGATAGTATTAAAAAAGATAAAAACAATTCAAATATTCAAATAAATTAAAATAAGCCGTGGCAGCTAAGAAATGACCGGTCCCTACTGACGGCGCCCGTTCACAAACATGACCTGATCGACATCGACATCGAACGACATGAAACATCGACCTAATCTTCTTGACGTGTAAATGTGTTTTTTTTTAAAGATTTTTCAGAAATAAATATCATTCATCAATAGTTTCTTACCGTTATGGATTTATAAGCCTTCTTAGCGGAAGCCTTAGTGATGTCAAAGAGTTTGATACAGCAGTCCCGGGATGCGGACACTAGGATCTGTTCCCGGGGATGGAAGTCTAAGGCTGTGATCTCGTCCGTATGATCGTACCTGGGGAAGGATAGGGGCAAAAATATAGTTTTAGGGGGCGTTGTCATAATATCCAGGCAAATGATAATAAAATACTGAAATTCAAAGCATTTATTTCAATTAAACCATTTACAGGCACTTTTGAACTGTCAAAGAGTCGGTTAGTTAGTCAGAAAGTTGAAGGTCATTCCCATACGGACATGGGTTGGTCAAGGTTGGTCATGGGTGGGCCCATTCCAAAACGTATCTCTATGGAGAATAACGGGTAAGAAACTCCAAGGACACTCTTTTTAAATCAAGATATTACAAAATCCTGAGTACATTATTTCTTGTTGCTTCTATATGTCAGAACTAAGTAAAAAAAAAAAAAAATTCAAAATATAAGATTAATAATAAAAATAAGCCGTGGCAGTTAATAGATGACCAGTCTCAACTGACGGCGCCCGTTAACGAACATGACGCGTGGATCAGCACCATCCAGCCCAATAATAAAAGTTATTAAGTAGTCCTTAACTGTCATTTTGAAAGTTGGCAACACTGTGTTATGAGACTTACTCAAAAATGTGTCAACACTTAAGAACTAACTGTGTGAGCTGTTAACCCTATTTCGATTGTTGATCCCTATTTTTAACACCCGACGGAAGAAGTGGTGTGTTATAAGTTTAACGTGTTTATCTGTGTGTCTGTCTGCAGCATTGTAACTGCCAAACGGCTGAACTGATTTTGTTTTCTTTTTATTTATTTGAAAGGAGAGTTGATCGAGTGCTCTAGCTAAAAAAAAAAGGAAAAAATTATTGACAGAAGAATGTCTGTTGAGCCGTTTTTAGAGGTTTTTCTTTGTGTTGGGGTTTTTTTTAATTATAAATTTAATATTATTTACATTAAAATTTCTGCAATGTTATTAATGCATTATGTATGTAAATGAAATGACTACCGAATAATTTAAGAGTTGACGTCGTACCTATTAAAATTGCACAAGTACACAGGGTGTTAAAGAAATTGCGTGCCATATCTTCAGGGTGAGTTCAGTATCGATAAAGGAACCCGTAATTTCTTTTTTAAACGAAAATTAACATAAGATGAACCTAATGTAGTACCTACTAATTAAATAGCAATCGTTTAGAATTGATTAAAAAATTGCTTAAAATAAGTTTTTATTTAAGCTAATTAATAATTTCCTAGAGTTACCTACCTACTATCGAACGCAATGAAATACCTACGCCCGAACACTTCAATAACGTAAGTAATTAAACGATTTAAACAAATAAAATAATTTGAATTCTAAACGATTGCTATTTTAAGTTAGTAGGTACTAAATTAGGTTTTTTTTTTCCTGGATTCCTTTATCGATACTGAACCTACCCCTATGCTATGGGCACGCAATTTCTTTAACACCCTGTATACAGTCGTATCAAGATGAAAGTCTTTAAAAATAACTTACAAAGTCCTGATAACAGGATGTCCCTGCTGTTCTCTGCCTGGATCCACCTCTTCAGGAGCTGACTTAGCCAACATACGCTCCACATCCAGAATCTGAAATAATTATCATCATTTTCATGTAGAAATATTATCTCACTTAGGGCTCGTTATTTGATCAGTAGTCAAACATACTAATAGTTAAAATGCGTTAGTTAAACTAACAATTTGTTAAAAATGAAAGAAGTATGTTGTTTGACAAATGGTTAAGCCAAAACAGTAAAAAAAAAACAATTTGCTATAAAAGTTAACCATGCGCAGACAGAGTAGTTAAACTTTGACAGCTATTGACTATTGTCAAATGACTAATAGTTAAATTGACTATTGGTCATGTGTAACTATGTGTCAAACAACAGGCCCTTAAACAGATTTTATTATCAGTAATAGCTAGCTAACATCAATCAGTTTACAGTCTTGTAGAATTGCGTCTACCCAGACTCCCAGACTGACCCACCAGTAACCCCCATGACGTCAATGTCCCTAACTCAATGCATGACTTCCATTCCCACAGTATAATCATCCTATAATATTCCCACTGCTGGGGGACACGCCTCCTCTTACATATCATTTTATATATTTCTTTAAACACAAGTATATTATTATCTATAATTATTTGTAAACAAATATCTGATCTATTTATTATTATTTGTTACATACATAAACTCACGCCTTCTTCCCATGGGGGTAGGCAGAAACTACAGAACGCCACCTGCTACGATCCTTAGATACTCCTTTTGCCTCGTTTACGTTCATACATCTGGTCATACACGCACGCCGGTTGCGAGTACTACGCCCCTGACCTTTCTGAAGAACATCACCAATAAGGTCACTATATGTCCTCCTAGGGCGTGCCCTCCCGGCGTTTCCACTCACATCTGCCTTGTAAATACACATATATGTATATCTATTTTTTATTTAAATATTTACACACTTTAAAACTGATTTACATCCGTAAGACGTCCTCGTAACATAGAGTCCAGTTGAAAACCCGCGTCAGGCACTAGTTGTCTAGCTTTTAAGCTGAACCGGGCCTATTTGGCGTACCCGTGAGGCACACACTACTATTTTAAGTTTTTTCTATTTTTGATTTTATTTTGTGTGAATATTGGGTGCCTTAACCTGGGTCAAATAAATTTATTTTCTTTGGACTCAAATCCACCACGCGGGCCCCGTGCAGAATGGTGGATGTTCTCGAATTTTGGTTCTAGGACATGCCGGTTTCCTCACGATGTTTTCCTTCACTGTTTTGAGATTAGTGGTGGTGAAATAATAAAGATGTAACGGCATCTACAACGCCACATGCGAGCTACGCGTCAGACTGACGTCTCGCAAAATCCTGCATCGCGCAAGCAGAGTTTACCGCGCGACTAGCATATATACAACGTCCCGACATCAATCGTTGGGCAGTTGCCCACCAGACACAACACCCGCCTGGTCGGAGGGTCCTCCCTTTTCTATGAATTTGACTTTATGAATTTGAAATCCTTTTGACATAGTGATTATTTTATATTTTTTTTATTATTATTTATTTATTTATTTATTTAAACTTCTCGCACACAATAACATACAAAGGCGGATTGTTAATGTTAATTTTCTTGTTTGTGTTAATAATGTAAGAAGACAAAAAATATTTAATTGTATACTGTAATTGACATAGTGATTATTTTATTATTTTTTATTTTATATTATTGTTAATGTTAATATTATTTTTTGTGTTATTAATGTAGGAAGACAAATATAATAACTTTTTTAAAGCTTTGACTATGTCTATTTAAAAATTTGCACGACTAGAAAGTCGAATATAGTGAAACCATATACAAATTTACCATATACAATGTACCTATATTCTGGCAAATAAAGAATTCATTCATTCATTCATTCATATGGTATGAGTGTACTTTACACCCTATTCCTCATACCTCTACAAACACAGCGTAATGTATATAACAGCACATATGATATGGCCCACAAACACTTACCTTAATAGAAGCATCGACAGAACCAGTAGCAACCAGCTGCCCGCACGCACTGAAAGCGCCCGCTCGACACGCCATCTTGTGAGAAGTGACGTAAGCAGTCTCGTAAGTCGCTGGTTCAGGCGCGAGGGAGGACGCATCCATCTCGTATTCCAAGTCTATGAGGACAGGAGTATGGTTATACAAGGTGAAAGTAGTTTAAAAAACTGCATAATCCGAATATGAGCCATTGAAATCACAAGAACAATAAAAAACATCCGTTGTTTCGTACATTTATGTTTGCATAACTGAACAAAATAAATAAATATGATTTTGAAATGTGAAAAATGATTGAACACCATTTTTTTTCGCAATTTGGCAATTCTGTACTCCGTGATATGATAATACACAATACATAATCCTTACAGAATAAACTCTCTTGACAATGGTGAAAACCGCAACAAAACATTGTATAGTTTAGATAAACTATGTGGACAAACACACAGACATGAAAAGCGAGTTTGCTTTATACATTTGAGTGATTTATTTATGTTTTTAATCACGGCTGTCATTAGTAGATATCTGACAGTAGTTACAGGTAGTCAGAAAGTCTGACAGTACTTACCGGTAGTCAGAAAGTCTGACAGTAGTTACAGGTAGTCTGAAAGTCTGACAGTAGTTACAGGTAGTCAGAAAGTCTGACAGTATTTACAGGTATTCAGAAAGTCTGACAACCAGCCACACCAAGGGGTATTGTGATACCCACTAATTGGGTTGTGGAGGTAAGAAAGGCAGTTGCTCCATGTCAAATACTGGTATTCAGCTGTATTCAGTTAAACTAGAAGCCGCCCCTAATATAGTTGCAAAAATTCTAGGCAGACAAGTGATTTATTTATTCTTCTTGTGAATAATCGAGGACCACAAGGCGTTCTTTACGCCACAATGCATTAAACTCAAATTTCATTACTAATTCTTTAAGTATAACATTACTTACCAAACCCAGTGGTACCGAGCAGATGTTCAGCACCACTAGACGCAGCCAGACGGTCCTTGCGATCCGGCTCATGTTGTAGACCCACCATCATTAAGTTTTGGAGCCTGTAGAATGAACAAACTTATCAGTAAATGCTAGTAGTCTCTCTAGTATTATAAATCTAAGTTTCTGAAGATATTCATTCCTCAATCACTAAAGGCTAAAATACACATGATTTGAAAAAGCATGTGATCATGTTTAGTGCTGGCCCAGTGGTAGCGGCCGCGACTTCGGTTTCGGTTTAAAGAAACTTTATTCCCAATAAAGACATAAGTCACTTACTTGAGAACAATACTAAAGATATAGATTACAATATTATGTTCGTCATCAGTATTACAATTTAATAGTTACCCATCCAATGCATTCATTTCTCCAGAAGTGATCGATCCGCAATTATGTGCTGGCTAAGATGAGTTTTGAATGCATTTTAAGAGTGTACATTTCTTATACAGGACGGTAATTTGTTATAAAGCTGTGCTCCTTCAAAAGTTAGCATTTTTTTGCCATAGTTAGTTCTTGTTTTTGGTAAAACTAGCAAGCTTGCTCGCCGTGTACTGCGTTGACTAGCTTGTTTATATTGAGTGAGTGTTATGTTTGAGTGAATGCTTTTGTTGAGAACATTTCTGATGAAAATGCATGTGTTGTAAATATAGAGTTGTTTTATGTTCATTATTTTTGTGTCTTGATAAATTTTGCTGGTAGATGTTAGATATGGGTAGTTGAATATTATTTTTATGATTTTATTTTGGGTAATTTGAAGTCCTGATAATTTTGTTTTAGCAGCACTGCCCCAAATTTCGATTAAATTAAGTAGATGTGGCTTTACTAGGGAGTTGTAAATAGTATACCGCAATTTTGGTGGAATACAACGAACAATGTTACGCAGTGACCCGGAGAGTGTTGAAAGTTTACTTTTTATATGATCAATATGAGCATTCCACGTTAGTGAGCTGGCCATTCTTAGCTGAGTTGTATGTCATAGGTTCGAACCCAGACAGGCGCTTTTTTAATTTGCGTAAATTATTTCACCACCACTGCTCTCAAAATGGTGAAGGAAAACATAGTGAGGAAACCGGCTTGTCCTAGAAGCATAAATTCTTAAACATTTGACATCTACCAACCCGGACTATACCCACATGGTGCATTACGGCCTACTCTCTCCCATCGAGAGTCCTGTGTACCAACAGTCGGAACATTATAGGCTGATTTGATTAAAAAGCATGCTAACTGTTTGCCACTAAGAAGCATCTGCTTGATATTAGCATGGTTTTGTGCTACTGCAAAGCATGTGTATTCCAGGCTTTAATGTTTCTAGACAAAGTTTGATGCAGAAAAAGATCATAGTCTGGATTAACACATAAAATACGGTCTATATGGTTACATGAAGTAATTTGTCATGTATTTTTGGAGAAACAAATGGACAAGTTAAATTGTGAAAAACAGCAGATAAAGTTGTAATTTAGCAGTTGCAGATAACATTTGCCACAATGAGGTTGATACTGAGCAAGATACAGTGGTGTAGCAAAAAATAGACTAGTTTATAGTCGCAATTACCAAATGATTAACTTGGAAGAATGTTTCGTATTGTATAATAATATTGAACTGACCTGTCGCTCGGTGGACAAGGCGGATCGGCATGGACAGCCGACGCCAACGTCGCAGCAATAGGTTGAAAGCCATCGTAGTACAATTGACTGAAAAAAATACGATGTTAGTGTAATAATGTACCAAGTGACCTATTAAGAGATTTTTCGTCATAAACCGTGAAAATGTTGGCGGATTGAAGGTTTAATCAGAAGAATAAACGTTATTTGTTACAAATTGATACAGATGTTAAGGTTATTTACTCAATTAACGGAAATAATTAACAATTTACGAACGTAATGATGCACGGAAGAAAATAAACATTACATACCTTATAATCATGCGATAAAGCAACTCCCGGTTTTTCACAACATTCCTAGTATCTACTTCACCAGTGGTTTCCTTCATTTCGTCAATTTTGGAAGATTATAAGTAAATTATTCGATTTAAAACCCGGCAAAACAACAAACGCTTAGGTTATGTTTGACAACAACTTGACAGTTCTCTTTTTGTCTGTGGTTAAAACGTGCGGCAAGCTGTGTTATTTGGAAGAATAATTTAGAAGACAAAAATCGACTAAAACGTAGCGAGTGTGCTGAAAGACTAAGCTCAGTAAGCTCACTCGCTAGGTGATAGGGTCAACGCGCTTAGGTTTCAAGGGAAGGGAGCACTAATCAATAAGGGCGCGCATGCGCGGTAGTCTTTAGCCTCGATTGAATGAACTTCAAAGACTTGAACATTATCTACATGACAGCACACTCGCGGGGTAGGCACGACAGGCATTAAAATGTAACAAAACACAATGCTGATATACTTTATGTAAATGTACATTCATTACAGACATTTTAAGTTTATTTTATTTGAACTAAATTCGATTTTGATTTTTATTTATTAAAATAAAAAATATTAACAAATTTAGTATTAGTAAGTATTGTAAGTATTAACATACAATTTAGGAAACAAATTGGATTTCATGGGTTTTATTTTTTTGCGCAGAACCCTATTTCTTTGTATAAAATAAAAGTACCTTGCCTAAGTTACTCATTATAACATCAGCCATCTGCCAGTGAAAGCCCCGTCAAAATCGGTCTAACCGTTTCGGAGATTAGCCGGAACAAACAGACAGTCAGACAAAGATGCACAAAGGCTCGCGGCCATAGATCTAAAAAAAACATCACATATATATATATATTTTTGTTTTATCGTGTTTAAATATTGATACTCGTCACGTCTGCGGAGTTTCGCTAACTAATTTAATTTGACCCTGTTTTGTAGTATAAGAAACCACAAGTGTTTCTTGTTTCTAGACCCAGCTGCTGAGCGTTGTCTGTCAGTGAGCGAATCAATAAAATTTAAGAGTCGATGATTTTACTTCAATGTCTCACACTTTGAGAGTTTGCAGAACAGTTGAGAGTATATCATGCTCACTGATGGTGACACGTGTGTTGGATCATTTGGTTCCCTAGAAAATGGCTGAGCTGGATGGTGCTGATCCACGCGTCATGTCCGTTAACGGGCGCCATCGGTTGAGACTGGTCATCTCTTTAATGCTACGGCTTATTTTTATTATTAATCTTATATTTTGAATTGTTTCGTAATATATATTTTTTTTGCATTGTTCTCAAATATATGAAGCAACAAGAATAATATACACAGGATTTTGTAATATCTTGATTTATAAGAATGTCCTTGGAGTTTCTTTCCCGTTCTTCTCCATAGAGATCTACGTTTTGGAATGGGCAACTAGCTTCAACTTTCTGACTAACTGACCATCTCTTTGACAATTCAAACGTGCCTGTAAATGGTTTAATTGAAATAAATACTCTGAGTTTGAGTTTGAGCTTGCGCTTGATACCTTGGTGTGGTAGGCAGAGTAATAGGTAACCAATGAACCCTTCGAAATGTAGCCCATTTGTCTTCAGGTGCTGCTCACAGGCTGCCGCTGCGTCGAGCTGGATTGCTGGGACGGAGATGATGGAAGTCCCGTCATATACCATGGACATACCTTCACGACGAAGATACCCTTCAGAAGAGTGGTCGAAACTATTGCTAGGTAGGTAGTTATAACTCTTTTTCTGTTACCACTTAAGTAGGAAGCGCCAGGTTGCCCGCGAAATTCAAATTTTCTTACTTTTTTTGCAATTTGAAGGTCAGTGTCAGGTTGTATGTTGAACAAAATATTATTCTCGACCGTAACAAGTATGAATTTACAGAATTATAAGTATTAATATCATCAATATAATCCTCTAAGTTCATAAATAATCCTATTGATTGATATTTTATGAAATTGTCATGAATGATGTCACCAAAATGTTTTTACCATATTTTGATTTAAAAGAGTGTCCGTGGAGTTTCTTGCCCGTTCTTCTCCATAGGTACCTACCACACTTTGGAATGGGCAACTAGCTTCATCTTTCTGACTGACCGACCCCTTGACAATTCAAAAGTACCAATTGGTTTATTTGAAATAAATACTTTTGAGTTTGAGTTTATGAAATAACGAATCAAGATGTATTTTTTTATTTCAAGTGTTTTTTTATTTGTTGATGTTGAATTATTTCGGTTTGCGACGGCGGCCATAATTTTATACGAGGAAGATTATGGAAAAGTGGAAATCCATTTGCAGGATTACTTTTCACAAGCTTTTATTTTTTTAGTGAGGCATTTTTATTGGTAGAATCGCGTAGATACTTAATTAGCGACTTATTCTCAGATATCCACCCCCGCAGTTTTTGACTGTCCTCATTTTTAAATCAACTTTGTCGCTTTCCAACTTTTACGTTCTACTATTCAAAAGAATTTAATGTTTATTTTTTTTTTTCTTAAATACTTAACTACCTGCTTTATTTTTTGTATTCCATTCCCATTTAGAGTTTTTAATAATACATTTTATATATACATAATTTAAAAACTAACCGTCATAAAATAATAATAATATGTACAAGTATATAAAAAAGGGAGGGGAAAGAATCATAGAGCATCAAAAAATTCGTCCGCATCGCTGTCAACAGGAAAAGTGCCCAAAAGGCTGGCAGCATTGCCACGTTGGATGGCGATACTGATTCTTTGGGCAAAAAAGCGTCGACCAACCACTTAGCATCGGCCAAGCGAAAAAACTAAGTGGGCACTCGGACCCCATGGCCCTACAATTTCAACCCCAAATGGCTCCAATATATAAGTAGTACCTACCTACTATAATATTCTAAAAAAAAATCTTTCCCTTTAGTTTCATGGTCCATTTTCCACCAACAAACACCCTGACTTTTAACTACAACCAATTAAATAACAGAATTTCATTCCCAATTTCTTCCGCACAGGAGCGCATTCGTGGCGTCTCCGTACCCTCTGATCCTGAGCATCGAGAACCACTGCAGCCTGCCGCAGCAGCAGGTCATGGCCAGCACGTTTGAGGTCAGTTTTCCACAAACATTGAATTAAGTAGACCAGTTGATAGACAGAAACACAGACTTTGTCGATATCGTGGCTACATCCAGCAGTGGGTGATTCCGTGCTGCCATTATGATGTAGATGTAGATTTGGCCGCAATATCAATAATGTAACCACGGACTAGAAAAAAAAGGAGGACTCTGCGCCACGCGTTATGAAAGTGAAGCACTATATTAAGTATGCCGCCGGACCGTTTGCATAAACATGCCTCACGCACACATTTACATCATAAGGTGCCGACCGGCCGCCATTGTAGGTACTGTTTACGTCAAGTAATAAAATAAAATAATGCCTTCTTGTGTTGTGAAATGGTGTAAAAATAATTCTTCATCCTAGAAAAAGAGTCAAGGAATAACATATCACAAGTAAGACACTTATTGTCTTAACACACTATGCGGAAGGTCCGCGACGGAAGTTCCGCGGCTGATTTTAAGTGTACGCAGGCGTAATCATGCCGAACTTCCGTCGCGGATCTTCCGCATAGCGTGTTTAGACACTAATTTACACACGAACACATAGATCGGTACGGTGCTTCACTTTCGATATGCGTGGCGCGGAGTCCTTCTTTTTTTTCTCGTCCGTGAATGTAACATTTAGAAACTGCATCGTTTGTCGAGTCGTTGGAAGCACAACTTCTGAACTTCGGGCCCTGAGTTCGATCTCCGGGTCGTATAAGATAACTGAGAAAAATTGGTGTAGTTTGTGATGTGATGACACCTCTTCAGGGCATACAGACGAGATTTTATGTTATTCTCCAAGATTTATCACGTTGTTAGAAGCCCGAAAGTCAGTACCGTCAAACGGGGTGAATAGGGATGCAGGGGTGAAATAACATAGTTTGTTGGCAAAAAGGACTTTATTTATTTATTGTATTATAATTAACGATTAAGTGCCCTTGTTGGCGACAAACTAAATTATTTCAATGTCAAAATCCCTTTTAAAGTTTCGTTCCGATTCATCCCTGCATCCCTATTCACCCCGTTTGACGGTACCGTCAAACGGCGTGAAAAGGAACGCAGGGATGAATCGGAACGAAACTTTAAAAGGTATGTTATCATGCAAATAATGTAATTTGCCAAAAAATGTGTTTACTGTATTATGATTAACGATTAAACTTGCCCTTGTTGGCAACAAACTATATTATTAAAAATGTTAACATCCCTTTTAAAGTTTCATTCCGATTCACCCCGTTTAACGGTACCTAACAAAACCTGTCTTATATAGATATCTCAAAACTGCATCAACAGACTGCTTTTGCCGTCCAAAAAGTGCTGATTCTTAGCATAATATTTGAATATGATTAGTAGTTGTATATCAACATAATGCTGGTACTCTATTGATGTTGTCTTCATCCAGGCAGTGTTTGGAGACAAACTGGTGACGTCATTCCTTTTCGAAGTCGATTACACGGACGAGCCCCGGCTTCCGAGTCCGGAACAGCTAAAGTATAAGGTAATTAATTCATAATATATTTTTTATTTAAATATTTACACACATAATATATTTTTTATTTAAATATTTACACACACAATATATTTTTTATTTAAATATTTAAAACTGATTTAGGTACATCCCTAAGACGTCCTCGTAAAATAGGGTCCAGTTGAAAACCAGCGTCAGGCACTAGTTGTCTGGCTTTTATGCTGAGCTGGGCGTATTTGGCGCAGCCGTGAGGCATACAATACTATTTTAAGATATTTCTATTTTTTTTTGTGAATATTTGGAGCCTTAACCAGCACCCTAATTACATAAAACACTATCTATCACAATCTGAATCATTTTGAAACCTATTGCTAATACATTGCTACATATGTTCGAAAACAAATTCTGCTTAACAACGTAAATACCGCAATGAATGTTGCTGAACTGTCAAAATGAAAGCCGTTCCTACTGTTAGTGTGTTACGCAATTACCACACAGGGTCAAATAAATTTATTTTCTTTCTTTAATTTATATTTCTCATGACACCTACACCTACAGTAGCCCGCACACCACGGGTAACACTTGAAGGCTTCCGCAGACAGGCGCGAGGCGACAGCGCGACGCGACAGCGCGACACAAAGGCGCCGCTCACCGCGCGACGAGCCGTGCCTTTGTGTCTCGCACGATTCCCGTCGAGTGTCGCGCCCGTTTGTAGGAGACTTTAACCTTGAGTTGTCCTAGCGTAGTAGGTATGGAGTTTCGATAGAATATGAGGCCAGTTTCTACTGCCATCTTATCTGGGTTAGTTACCAGTTACGTGCGTCCTACTTGTACATCTACCCTCTTAGATATTTTTATCGCCTGACCACAAACTTTCCATGGCTAACTAAGACCTTAAGTTCTGAGTCGAGCTGCACGATTACTGACAAATGCGTACACTGACTAGACAGGTCCACCCAATCTGTGTGGTTTTTCCTCAAAAGACAATTTCAAACACAAATCTACATGGTCTTCACATGACCTGACCAAGATTATGTCTGGACTTCAAAAAAGACTGTGACCTCTGAGTTTGTTTCGGCGTTTCTTCTCAGAATAGCCAGATAGGAAACGCCGACCTCATCTAGTATTTAAAATATGATTGACGTGTAAAAGTGTTTGTACAAACCAACTTACAGAAATAAAATTAAGTGTCTATCATTTATTTAGTCGATGTTGGTGTACGCATGCTTACAAGTAACTACTTGGGACTCGGACCATAAAGACTTGCAAGTTATAAGAATAATCGAGAAACAAAGACTCTTTGGCCTAATTGCACCTACCAAAAATCACTAATTTGCGTTTAGCGCTAAACAACATTTGAATATAATTTTGTCTCAGTCATCTTCAAACAATTAAAAGAAGAAGTGTGATGTTTTAAATACGCTTAGTGCAAAACGTATTTAGTAATCTATGGCGACACTGGGCCTTACTATTGCAAGGAGTAGGTAATTCCACTCCTTCACAATACAAAAACCATAGCAAAATAATTTGTGTTCACACTGTAAAACGGGGTTACGAGTATGCATATGTCGCAGCCATCTGCGGGGTAATTGCGTAAAACACTAACAGTAGGAATGGGTTTCATTTTGACAGTTCAACAACATTCGTTGCGTTATTTACGTTGTTGAGCAGACAAATTTTTCGATCGTATGAAGCAATGGATTAGCAATAGGCTTCAAAATGATTCAGATCGTAATTGATAGTGTGTTACGCAATTAGGGTGCTGGTTAAATTTGCCAGCTAATTGGACGCCTAGGCCGTTCATTAAACGCCGGCATCCAATTGGATGCCTAGGCCAATAGTTAATTAAACTATAGAATCATTCAACGTTTAACAACTTGGCATATTGAAAGTCAGCCCTTTGAAGATGACTGACCAAGACTCAGCCAAGTGATTCAAATAAAACTAACCTAACCAAACATCACAAATTCATCAATATCCAATTTAACTAAATGACTACACGACTTTCAGCCGTTTGGTTAAACGTTGCGCTTAATGACTTGGCTAATTGTCCTTCAGCTATTTAATTGGATGCCGGCGTTTAATGAACAGCCTAGGCGTCTAATTAGCTGGCTAATTAATGGCTACGGCATATAAACACACAAACTATTTTACTTATATTTTTTTTTTTTTGTACTTTATTCATTGTAACTCCAGATATGGACTTGGATGACTCAGTCAGTACCGAGTTATTTTGAAAAGACACAGTCTCTAATTCTTTGAAACAAGACTCGTGTCTTCCTATAAAATACTTAAAATTCAAAAGGACTTGAGCTCTGAATATTTTTTATCAGAGTCTTGAGTCTTCAAAGAGAACTCGAGTCTATGGCCCCGTTCCCACAATGTCGTGACGACATATCGTCCACGACTTTTTTGTACAGTGACCGACAGTATGTCAAGTCAAAGGGAACGACTAGCGCGACAATCGTAAAACTATAAAAAAACGTCACGACTTATCGTGACGACAAATCATGTGTCGTTATTGCGACTATCTATCGTATCATATCTAAGTATCGATCTTCAAAAGAACGTAGAGGCGACTGATGTGCAAACGACAAGGCCGTGAACAGTAAAAATGTCGTCACGATCCAAAGGGAACAGCTACATACGACAGTCGTTCAACGATAAAATATTTCGACGACACAGTGACGATAAACAGTCGTTATAATGTGAACAGCTAGAGACGACAGTCGTCCAACGATAAATTAATCGTCACGTCATAGGGGGAACGCGCCCTATTATTGCAAGACTTAGGACTCGATTTTCTAACAACTTTACTCTAATTGCATGCATTGATGTAACTTTTTTTTTACTCTTACAGGTTCTTGTGAAGAATAAGAAGCTCCTTCCAATTGAGTCGAGTCCAACGATGGGCCTAACTGGAGCCAGCTCAGCGCAAGGATATAGTGGAGTCCTATCAACTGCCTTCAGGTAATTATCCAGCTAAGTTTACCGGCCTTGTTAGCGGTCGTCCAACAGAATTGGTTTACAGATGCAAAGTGAGTTGTAGAGATGATGGTCTGCATGGGCGGCGGGAGCGGTGTGCAAGAGGGTGCACTTGCACCTTCCTTGCTTCAAAATAAAATATACTTAGATGTAAAAACATTCAGAAGTACAAAAACATCCAAAATTGTCATATATGATAATAGAGAAATCAACCTATTCGAGGCGAGATCCTAAAATTTTCTGCAGTCTGTTGATTATAAAGCTTTTAAGCATTAGACAACAAAGTACTGAACTCCTATTTCCGAAAATCTAATCGACCCTAGGCGAGGTGCTAACATTATCGAGCTCGCTTTGCTCGCTCTTGCATCCTACATTCTCTTAATTGTTAAGCTTTTCTGCATAAGTGGACAAAGTTACTCCTTGTACGAATGGACAAACGATGACCTAACATATCCGAGGCGAAGTGCAAAAATTATCAAGCTCGCTTCGTGGAGCTGAAGATGCACCCTCTGAAAATTAACTTGCCGGCGCCCATGATGGTCCGTATTCATGAATCTCCACTGCAAACTATATTTCTATAAATATTTGTATGAAATATGACATTTTCCAAATGAGACTTTGTGATCCGTGAGCATGTCATTACTGCGTATAATGTTAACACTAACAAGTTATCGTTCGTAAGTGTATACGTAACATTCTGTATTTTATATCCTTTGAGCCAATTATCCTAATAATCCAAATAAAACATATCAGTGTTTCGGATCATTTCAGTAATCCAGATGCAAATGTTCCAAACGCAAAAATATTACACTTCGCCCACTCCTAATGTACAACCAAATAAATAATTCAGTCATGTGTTCACATTTCAACCGTTACCAATATTACACGAAAATATTGAGGACTCGCAACTCTTCAAATGATTATCTAAAACATTTTCTTCCATCGTCCCCAGATCTAACGGCATTCGTCACACCAGCACGTCCCTGCCCGAACAGAGCAACCGCACGAGCTCCATCATGTCCAACCAATCAGCGGGCAGCTCTCTCACAGAGTACTTCTCCGATGAAGACTATGATGAAGATGATGAAGAATTGGATGGTAAGGAATGGGAATGTATTTTGTTTGAGCACCATGTACCTACTATAAAGCTACCATTTACTGGGTTCGTCTTTCATTGACGTGAATGTGTCCTGGCGGCTGAGAGTATGTCATGCTCACTCAAATGTCTCGCTGGTGGTGGCGCGTGTGTTGGATCATTAAATTCCCTTCAAAATGGTTGAGCTGAATGGTGCTGATCCACACGTCATGTTCGTGAACGGGCGCTTAGCTGTACGACTTATTTTTATTTCTGTTTTTTTTTCTTTTAAATTACGGTCGTTTTTAACGTGCATGTTTTTCTACATCGTTCTCATATCTATAATTTCAACATGAATGATGTAACCAATTTTTGTAACAATATTTTGATTTAAAAGAGTGTCCGTGGAGTTTTTTACCCGTTCTTCTCCATAGGTACCTACTACGCTTAGGAATGGGCAACTAGCTTCAGCTTTCTCACCGACCGACCCCTTGCCAATTCAAAAGTTCCTGTAATTGGTTTATTTTAAATAAATGATTTGAGTTTGTTTGTCGATTAAAACTTCGATTTGCATTAAGTAGTCGCGAGCAGTGCTGGCCAAGTGGTAACGGCCACGACTAACGAGTTGAAGGTCATAGATTCTAACCCAGACATTCGCTTTACTTGCATAACCACTGTTCTCAAAACGGTGAAGGAAAACATCGTAAGAACGAAAAATTTGAAGACGTGAAATTTACCCGCACTGGGCCCGCGTGGCGGATTACGGCCCACTCCCTCTCACAAAGAGGAGGCCTGTGGTCCAGCTGTGGGAATGTTTTACATATAATTAGCTGATTATGCTATGGTCGTGACTGCTGAGAGTGGAGCCCTGGGTTCAATCCCCAGATAAATGAAAGTGTAATTGAGTTAGTACCCGGTTAATACCCATATGCTCACTCCCTTAATACATCATAACTAACGAAATGTAGGTTTTAATGTATGCCTTTATAAAAATGTACAGTACAACTATTTCCTTAATGTCCCTCGGGTATCATCGGATTTCCGAATACAACCGAATGCTAATTTCCATGTCCATCAATTACATCAATTATTAGATTTATCGTGCATAATAATTTGAATTTGGAACTAAGTACTTTATAAAGTACTTAAACCCCAAAAAAAACTCAAATTTACCCGTAAACTACGTGTTACATAATTACTAAAATATTATACTCTTTGTAACAAACATTCTACTTCCAGAAAAAGAACTCCACAAAATCTTAAACTCAATGGAAGACAAGTGCGGTCGTACCTCTCTGTCACTCTACCAGAGCTTCAGAAGGAGTGAAGGAGATGCAGAGACTACTTCTGGGAGTGTAAAGCATGCTCCTACAAGGAAAAGAAGCAACCAGATCGCGAGGGAGCTTAGTGATATGGTTACATATGTTCAGGTTGGTATTATTTCAATCTGTTCCCAAAGTATCCGATGAAAGTGTAAACAAATCCTGGTTCGGTTAAATTAGGGTTTTCTGACATGACGTTTACTAGGTGGCAACACTGAAACGTCAGGTCCGGGGCACCTGTCAAAAGTGTCAAAACGCCTATATTTTCTTTAGTCGTGACTAAATGAACGAATGAATGAAACGAATGATGAACGTCATCATTATGTTTCATATTCAATGTCGAAGTGGAACTCTTGTCAAAGTGGCGCCAACTGGTGGCGGGAATATTAATGAAAACCGTAATTCCTAGGCAATCAGTAGGCATATACATTTATCTGTATTTAGAAGGTTTATAGGTACCTATTAAAACAATTTCTAATGTTAAACATTGTTTTAATAACATTATATAATAATATAATAGTAACTGAAAAATTATCCACGAAAATTTAAGTTATAAAATTAACCTCAATAAATTGTCAAAGGAAAAACATCTATAGGGTGATTTAAAATTAGAATTTCGGGTTTAAGTAATCAAATAATCAAAGCTCAAGTAAGTGTAAATTACACTACAAATTGGCATCCACATTTACGTTTTCTGATCCATTTGTTTACATTTTCATCAGACACTTTTTGAACCGTCCATACGAACGAATATTACATTACATTACAGAGGTATGAGGAACAGGGTGTAAAAGTCACTCATACCTCCATAGAAAAGGGAGGATCCTCCTACCAGATGGGTGTGGTGTCTGGTGGGCAACTGCCCGATGGTTGTTGCGGGAAACTCTGCTTGCGCGATGCAGGATTTTGCGTGACGTCAGTGTGACGCGTAGCTCACATTTGGCGTTGTAGATGCCGCTAGAGACATGAGGACTACTAAACAAAAACCACCGTCTTTTTTAAAAAAAAGCTACGGTTTTTTAGAAGAGCGGTGGCCGTCACATAACGGTCGCAGTACCAGCTGTCATAAAAATTAGGGCTAGACCTTACGGTGTCAAAAAACGCTCGGGCAATTGCCCACCGGGCACGACACCCGTCTGGTCGAAGGATTCTCCCTTTTCTATGGCGATTTGAGTGAACTTTACACCCTGTTCCTCATACCTCTGTATCTCCTTTCGAATTCGTTAAAGATCAAATTATTGTTGTTTGTGTCTTTGCCTTTTGCCTTTCTTAACGCCTTTGTCTTACCCTTTGATATGTTAATGTTTAATTCACAGGCAATAAAATTCCGCGGTCTCAACCCGCTGTCTCCACGTAGTTCTATGAAGCAGCCGAGCAACGCGCCCAAGGAGACCGCGCCGGGGAGCAGCTTCGAGTCTTCTGAGAGCAGTGACAGTACTAGCACGGTAAGAGAAGAAGAAGAAAAGTTAATAAAGAGTTAAATGAGAAAAGGAAGCTTTACTTCTCCACATTGATTGTGGAAAAGGAGATGTTCCAAAATGTATGGACCCTGGGCCAGGTCCTTGTACACTATACTTAAAAATAGGGAAACACATTTAAAACAATTCTCAACTGTCCAATTACTTTAAAATGGCTTTATTTGCTAGTAAACCACAATAAATTACAATTGAATTTGCAACACACAACAAAAACCCGTCATGGCGGTAAGCTGTAATTTTGATTGATTAATGACGTTTGACATGTTTATTGACACTATTGTGACAGCTGACAGTTCTCTTTCCATGATCGATGGTCGATCTATGGTTTACTGCCATTTTTTTTAAGCACAGGTAACTAAATCTGTGAGGCACCATGTTTAAAGTTGATAAAAATAATGAATAATTATCAATTATTTACCACAACTGTATACATTTAAATGAATTAGCTGTATTTTTCCCGAATTCTACGGATTTTTCTCTTTATTTTGAGGTAGTGTACATATACCTGGCCCATTTTGAAACATCTTCTTTGAGAGTATCACTTTACTTGTTGAAATAATTAGTTCTTTCTGAATGCTCCTTCCTTTTCTGTACGAGAAGAAGCCATCGTCCCGCTGAAGGACACCAGCAAGGTGATATTGAAAATCTTCTAGAACATTTTATAACTCGCTAGTGGGTGCTTTTGA
This sequence comes from Dryobotodes eremita, assembly GCA_917490735.1. Taxonomy (NCBI): domain Eukaryota; kingdom Metazoa; phylum Arthropoda; class Insecta; order Lepidoptera; family Noctuidae; genus Dryobotodes; species Dryobotodes eremita. The sequence goes on along the minus strand of OU823269.1, from coordinate 9,283,455 downwards.
AGTATACAGGGTCAAATTAAATTAGCTAGCGAAACTCTACAGACGTGATTAGCATTAATATCTTAACACGCACACGTGCATTCAATTACAATTATTGCCAGCTAGTTCAGCGTAGTTAAGTACGAGAGAAAACGAAGATTTGGGCTAAGGCCACTTGAACTCTCTAACCATCACTACATGTCCAGCAGATAGCACAACAGCCCCGGCCCCGCTGCTTGAATGCGCCAGCAGTGCACCACCCCTGCTACCGATGCTCCTCAGTCAATGAAGCGATCGGCAAGAAGATCTGCAGGAAACACCCCATGGCTCTGATAGCCCATACGGAGACGCAGCTTGTAAGGACTTATCCCGCCGGGTATGTAAAGAACGAAAATATGATTATGTTTATTTGAAAGAAAGATTTTATTTGGGACAGGCGCAGGAAATACAAACACAAAAATATTAAAATTAAAAGGAGCATTTTAAACATTAAAAACAACCAGTAAACAATAAAAGACCTGTGAGAGGCCAATAAGGCTCCTATCTCAGCATAATGCTGCGTTATTTAAAAAAAATACCGCAGCGCTGGTATTCTGATAGGGCCCGAGCGCTGGTATTCTGATAAGGCCCGGCGCTGGTATTCTGATAGGCTCGAGCGCTGGTATTCTGATAGGGCCCGAGCGCTGGTATTTTGATAGAACCCGAGCGCTGGTATTCTGTTAGGGCCCGAGCGCTGGTATTCTGATAGGGCCCGTCGTATTTGCGCCTAATATGATGGATTAAAGTAAAAATAAAGCACAAAAAAAAACTAACATAATCATTCTCTTGGTCTTATCTCAATTGATTTGCGGTCATCCACACCGGTTCTACTTCCTCTTATAAATTAACTCATTTCTTATTACGTGTTATAATATATTACTACTATACTATTCTATCCATTCGCGTATCACCAGACTTCCCTCTTAGCATTTTCATCTCAGCTGCATGCAATTACCTTTCATTCATCCCTTTTGTGGCCGAGCATTAATTCGCTCAGCGACAGCCGGCGTAAACTTGTTGAAGTGGTAACTCATCACCTGCCTTTCTTTTACCCAACCATGTTGGAGTCGGTTTCCAGACAGGACGCAGCTGAATGAATACCTGTATTTTAAATGGAGGGACTGGTCATCTCTTAGTTGCCACGGCTTATTTTAATTTCTGAATTGTTTTTTTTTTTTATTACGGACGCTTTTAACGTGCACGTCTTTTTACATCGTTCTCACATGTATGATTTGAACATTAATGATGTACCCAATTTTTTGTAACTATATGTTGATTTAAAAGAGTGTCCATGGAGTTTCTTGCCCGTTCTTCTCCATAGGTACCTACTACGCTTTAGAATGGGCAACTAGCTACATCTTTCTGACAGAACCCTTGACAATTCAGAAGTGCCTGTAACTGGTTTATTTAAAATAAATGCTTTGAGTTTGAGTTTGAGTTATCTGATCTCCACAACCCAGTTAGGTACTGGGTAACGAGATACCTCTTGGCATCCCTTAGTTCTGATAAATACGAATATGACGCCAAATGACAGCCGAGACCGACACGGCTTCAGTGCGTTTCAAGACACTGAGGGGTCTCGGTATGAAATGGATGATCACCTGTCCAGAGACCAACCACGTAGTTCGGGTCTTTAGTCGCACGGAGTCCAGTTAAAAACCAGCGTCAGACACTAGACGTGTGTCGTGTCTGACATTTACGCTGAACTGGGCCTAATGAGGGCAATCGCGCTTGAGTTCGCCACTAAAGGCGCTAGTGTAGAGTACGGTCTCTAGATGTCAAAATATATACTGAACGTCCACTATTTGCGGGATTTTTTATCACGGATTTTACCGATTGATTCATAATAGCTGTAATGGTTGTGCCATTCTTGATTAATTATGGCTTAAGATTTTAAGTAAAAAGTTAGGATCTAATTTGGTAGCACTTGAAGGAAGAATAAGATTTGTCTGCTTCATGCTTGCCAATTTTAGGAAAATTATAATCTAAATATTAATTTGAAGTTTTAAAATGTAATAAAATAAACATACTATGAATATAAGGGTACTTAAACATATCCAAAACATCAAATAAAAGTACTGCAACAGGACCTTACTCGACAGTGGTGCCAACTGGTGAGCACAAAAACGATTGCCCCCATTGGCGCAGCCGTGAGGCACACAATACTGTTTTTAAGTTTTTTTCTATTTTTTGTTTTTGTGTGAATTTCGTGTGCCTTAACATGGGTCAAATAAATTTATTTTCTTTCTTTTCTTTAGTTTAACCTTGATTGATCTACCCTTGCGGCTTTTACCTAGCCACGAGCCCCTCTATGTATTATACTACAGAATATTGACAGGATATTTTAACTAAGTATATTTCAATCATCCATTCTTCCCCCTCAATTCGAAAATGAAACTCTGAATGCCCGGAATGTTACCATTTTATAAATATTATGTTTATAATAAATATTTAGAACTAGTTAAAGTGTATTTTTTTTTTTTGTTATTTTTATATTTTCGTATGCTGCTCTGGTTGACGTCATCACGTCAACGCCGGCTGTAGCTAAAAACCAGCGCTGGGGCTCTGTCTCGCATAGGGTTGTAGCATTATGCTGAGCGAATGCCGTTTTACGTGGATGTAACGCATATTTTCCCCCAACTCGTTCTTTGTTGTATTTGTGTGTTTTTCTCTACGTCATGTTTACCGCAAATAAACGTATTTTCTTTCCTTTTTTCTTTTCTGTTTTCATACGACCTCTCTCTTTCCCAGCCTAAGAATAGACTCATCGAATTTCGATCCCGTTACCTTCTGGTCATGCGGCGTGCAACTAGTGGCTCTGAACTATCAGACGGAAGACGCAGCGATGGCCGTGAATGCAGCTATGTATGAGAGCAACGGTTCTGCTGGGTACGTGAGGAAGCCTAGCGTGATGTGGGATCCTGGACATATTGCTTATAGACGGTGAGAAACTACATTTCTTTTTTGTTCTTGTTCAGAAGTATTTTAATTTGTTTGCGAATGCAACTCAACCAGCGCCCTAATTGTGTAACAATCTATCATCCATTGCTGCTGAATATGTTCGAAAAATTTGTCTGCTCAACAACGTAAATAACGCAATGAATTTTGTTGAACTGTCAAAATGAAAGCCATTCCTACTGTTAGTGTGTTACGCAATTACCCCGCTGGCTACATTTGTATGTAGTACAGTCTGTGTAGTACAGTCGAGATGAATATCCAGTTAACTAACGTAACAAGAAAGAATTAGATAGAGTGGATACTTATCCTGACCTTCGATCGGTTTAAGCTAAGAAAAAGGTCAGTTTTATTATACCACAGAGCTGACGTTTTTCTTAATAGATTGCAATATACAAGCTTAAACTAAAATATATATACCTGCTATTTACAAGTGTATAAATATTTAAAAAAAAATTAAGGGCAATAGCTCATAGGGCATCAAAAAAATCGTCCGCATTGCTGTCAATCGGATAAGTGCCCAAAAGACTGGCAGCATTGCCACGTGCATGGCAATGCTAATTCTTTGGGCTAAAAATAGGCCAGCCCTCTGGTCGCGTGAAGAGTCGACCAACCGCTTGGCGATGTCCCGAAATATATGATGAGTACTATGGCCCCAAGGCCCTAGTGCTTCAACCCCAAACGGCTCAAACATATAGCTCCTAATAAGGTGGTTATAAATAAAAAGTTATTCTCACTTCGTTTATCTTCGAGTGGAACTGGGTAGGACAATTCCTACAAGAGACGGTAGTAGATGAGAAAATATTTTAGCTGAGCAGGACGCTGCAGCAGAGGTTATGTTTGAATGATGGTGCTAACTACTGCAAAAAGCAATTATTTTTAAATAAGGCCCGCTTCCTCCGCCAGTCACTAAACACGTTTAGTGCTAAACGAGTTTAAAACATAATTCTGTTTCTGTCAAAAGTTTGAAGATGACAGAGACAGAATGATGTTTAAAACTCGTTTAGCGCTAAACGTGTTTAGTGATTGGCATTGCAAGTGGGTCTTATTCTTGTTTTGGCCCTGGCTGATTCTCTAGCTAACCTGAAACACTAGAAAAATGTGAGATGCGGGAGATTAGGAAGGCTCAAATTGCAAAAAATATGATGTTCTTTGTTGAATAGATAATTAAATAATAAAAATTTGTTGATTTCAAAAATCATACCTGTTCATGTTTTCATTTCAGATTCAACCCAATGGACAAAGAATTCGATGGTATCCACGCAGCACACCTCACTCTAGCGGTGATATCAGGACAGTATGTCGCAGAAAACGTCTACTCATTCTACAACGCCTTTGTCGAAGTAGAAATACTTGGCGTACCTGTTGATTGTAAGAAGATTAGGACCAAAGTCGCGAGGAAGAACGCGCTGAATCCAATTTGGAATGAGACTTTTAATTTTAAGGTAATCATAATCAGCCAATAATATTTCCACTACTGGGTCACAGGCCACCTCCTTGCAAGAGCAATACCGCCGTTTGGTTAGGGTTCGGCTGGGCGACCGCCCAGGGTGCCAGAGGTGAAGGGGCGTCGAAGGACGTTTGAGTTGAGCTACACAATTACTGACAAATGCGTGCACTGGCTGGATAGGTCCACTCAATCTGTGTGGTTTTCCTCAAAAGACCATTTCAGAGACAAATCTACCTGGTCTTCACATGATCTGACCAATATTATGTCTGGACTTTAAAAGAGGCTGTGACCTTTGAGTTTGTTTTGGTCTTTCTTCTCAGAGTAGTAAGATTATAGGAAACGCCGACCTTATCTAGTTTTTAAAATATGTTTGACGTGTAAAAGTGTTTGTACAAACCTACTTACAGAAATAAAATCATGTATCACTTATCGAGGGGCTGTGACTAGGTGCCCGTTCACCTCTGGCGCCTGCAGAGTACTTTTTTTTTAGTTCGTTAGGAGTTAGAAAACCAAAAATAATACTGAGATCTCTTCGCTTGCTGTTGCATCCGAAATTCTCTGAATTCTCAAACTTTTCTGCATAAGTCGACAAACTAACTACTATTTCTTTATGAATGGACAAAAGAAAACCTAGGCGGAGTGCTGAAATTTTTCGCCCCTCTCTACTCTCCAAGGGTGGCGAGGGACGCCGTCGAAATTTCGCTCAGGGGCCCCTGTAATGTTAAAACCGGCACTGTGTAAGAAGACCAAAAACCTATAAAACTTTTTACGAAAAAAAAACTTCGTGATAATAAAATATCCTGAGTTAGGCAGTCTACCGCACGACAACAGTAACAGTTTGAAGTTAGCAGCGTCTTTATTCCGTATATGTAAGGGTGGTTTTTGTAATTGAAGTGTTACTAATGGGTACCAGTGGCGAAGGTTCCATACAACTCGATTCCTACCGGCTTTCCTTTGAAAAATGGCACAGTCATAGTATTCTATAGACAAATAATATAATCTTATTAAAGATTGTACTCCGGCTTACCTCTTACAAAACTTGTACCTTCGCTACTGATGAGTACTGACGTGCGGTTGACTGTACGGGCTTAACTTACTGCTTAATCAGATGCCGCAAACGCTAATGCTGAGCTGGTCCTGAGTTTGACTCTCAGTTCGAACTTTTTCGTTAAGAAAACTTTCACTATAGCAGCACGAAGTCTACATTTAGTCCGGTTTATGGCAATCGGTGGGGAAAACGAGTTCTAGAGTGGAGACCGCGTTAAGGAAACCGTAGTGTGGGACGCGCGTAGGCCAGGGGTCGCGGATTGTTCGAAAGAGTTACCGTGGCCCTAGCGCACAGGCAACTGAAGGAACACGGGTAGGTTTTAGTCAGTAAGAGTCTGACACGCCCTTACGCTCCGCCCAGAGCGGGAGAGGTCATTTGATGACTTCCAACCCAAAAAATAAAAAATTAAAGTCTGGTGGAGTGACGACTTGCGAAAGGCGGCTAGCAGAGACTGGATGAGGAGAGCCGAAGTTTGGGCTCAGTGGCATTCACTAGGAGAGGCTAATATTATTTTTCTTTTTTTTTTGGTGTGATATCATCAAATAACCTCTCCCGCTCTGGGCGGAGAGGAAGGGCGTGTCAGACTCTTACTGACTAAAACCCACCCGTGTTCCTTCAGTTGCCTGTGCGCCAGGGCCACGGTAACTCTTTCGAACAAACCGCGACCCCGGCAGGCACTAGGAGAGGCCTACGTCCAGCAGTTGACGAATATAGGCTGATGTAAAGCTGTGTTCAGTTTTAAACTACGCAAAGACAGACTCGCGAGGTCTACAGCTCACAGAGCCACTAGTTATTGTTATTCAACTGTGTATTCAACAAAGTACACCATATTTGTTGTAATTTGAGCCTTCCAAATCTCTGGCATCTCACATTTTTCTAGTGTTTCAGTTTAGCAGGAGAATCACCCAGGCCCAAAACAAGAATAAGACCCACTTGCACCGCCAATCACTAAACACGTTTAGCGCTAAACGAGTTTTAAACATCATTCTGTCTCTGTCATCTTCAAACATTTGACAGAAACAGAATTATGTTCAAGATGGCAATAGGCCCTTCTTTAACATGAGACATACCTAACTGGTGAAATGTATACTCTACACCTCTAAATATACGGTCCCTTCAGTGAATATATCCTTGATATTAAATATTATTTTAATTTATTTCAGATTAGCTTTCCCGAGCTAGCGTTCCTAAGATTCGACATTTTCGACGCTGACACCAACTACATGTTGTCACAACGAGTCATACCGCTGCAGTGTCTTAGACCTGGATACCGACACGTTAGACTAAGGTGAGAAACTCAAGAATTATCGACCTTAAAAGTTTTGAAACTACTCATTGATTGAGTAGGTAAACCAGCTTGCCTTCAAAACTTATAGAATAGGTATAATGAAAAAAAAACCCTACACAAAAAGAGCTGATGACCTTGAAACGGCTGGACCGATTTTGATAAAACTGTCTAAGAACCACCGCTACAAAACCAACTTTCAAATAAAAAAAACCGGCCAAGTGCGAGTCGGACTCGCGCACGAAGAGTTCTGTAGCGTTATGTATAAAAGCGGCAAAAAATCATGTCTGTTGTATGGGAGCCCCCTTAAATATTTATTTAATCTGATTTTTAGTATATGTTGTTATAGTAGCAACAGAAATAAAGAAAGAAAGAAAAGAAAGAAAATACATTTATTTGCGGTTAACATGACGCAAAGAAAACACTAAAAAGTATGAATACATCATCTATAAAAATTTCAACTGTCTTATCTATCACGGTTCATGAGATACAGCCTGGTGACAGACGGACGGACAGCGGAGTCTTAGTAATAGGTTCCCGTTTTACCTTTTGGGTACGGAACCCTAAAAAACCGCATCCAAAACGGTTCACCCGTTTAAGAGCTATAGTGCCACAGACAGACACACACACATAGCGGTCAAACTTATAATACTCCTCTTTTTGTGTCGGGGGTTAAAAATCCAAAGCCGATTTTGAAATTTTCATGTAACATCTTTTTGCCATTCCGTATTCTATCTTTCTCACCAGTGTGCGCCACTGTCGAGTAAGGTCCTGCTGCAGTAGTTTTATTTGATGTTTTGGATATGTTTAAGTACCCTTATATTCATAGTATGTTTATGTTATTACATTTTAAAACTTCAAATGAATATTTAAAATTGACAAGCATGAAGCAGACAAATCTTATTCTTCCTTCAAGTACTACCAAATTAAATCCTAACTTTTTACTTAAAATCTTAAGCCATAATTAATCAAGAATGACACAACCATTACAGCTATTATGAATCATTCGTTAAAATCCGTGATAAAAAATCCCGCAAACAGTGAACGTTCAGTAGATATTTTAACATCTAGAGACCTTACTCTACACTAGCGCCTTTAGCGGCGAACTCAAGCGCGATAGCCCTCATTGCTTCGATCTGATCACATCAGGAGTTTCTTTCGTGTTTCATGTTGAGTGGGTATATCCCTCGCTCCCAATTCATGCTATAAATTTTCGTCTGTAGGCATGGGCGCCGGAAGCGAGGTGCAAGATGGCGCACATGCAAACCCTGGCTTAAAAAAAAAAAATAGGTGTTACATTCAGAACTATAAAAATATCCGAATACGCCTAATGCAATAATGGAGCACTTCACTTATTCGAGGCGAGATCCTGAAATTTTCCTCTCAATGCTATAGCTTTTTGTGCATTAGTCAACAAAGTACCGAACTCCTATTACCGAAAATCTTATCGTTCCGAATCGTCCCTAGGCGGGTTGCTTACATTATTGAGCTTGCATCGCTCGCTCTTGCATCCTACTCTAACTTAATTCTTAAGCATCTTTATATAAATCAAAATCAAAATATTTTATTTCACATAAACCAACATGGGCACTTATGAAACGTCAGAAGCTAGGTGCACGGTTCCAATTGGTTGTTTCTTATGGAGAAGAGTCGGCAAGAAACTCCAGGGTTACTCTTTTAAACATAAGGGGCTTTTACAATGTTTCAAATTACAGTGTTGATAGGTATGGGAGGACAGTGTAGGCCTGTCAACAAGTAACAGGCACTCAACAAATACAAAAAATATAAAAAGGTCTACAAATCCACAGTCTACAAGTTAGGCCTACAACGTTCTCACATTCACAAAATATAGAAGAATCTATATAAAAATAAAAGACGAAATAGAAAAAGAGAACATAAAAAAAATCGACACAGTTAGTCATCTTTCTATATGCATGGACAAAATAAAACCTATCCGATTCGAGGCGAGATGCAAGAATTATCGAACTCACTTTGCTCGCTCTTGCATCCTACATTCTCTTAATTGTTAAGCTTTTCTGCATATTTCAACAATGTTACTCCTTGTATGAATGGACAAACGATAACCACATATATCCAAGTGCAAAAATGATAGAGCTTGCTTCATGGAGCTGAAGATGCAACCCCCTGAAAATAAACTTGGCGGCGCCAATGTATGTAAGAGTCCAAAACATAATCCTCCGTTTTTCCCAGACGGAGAATGAATCCATGAGGAATTGATCCTGATCTTATCATGAAAAGAAATTGATCCTGCACCCTTGCTTTTTGCAGGTTGGCTATTTCAAAAGTCTAGGTTTATATACAGGATGTAAAAAGACCCATCACATAGCCGTCAACTATGCATTCTGTACATCAAACTAAGTAACATTGCATAAAAATAATTACAGAAAAACTAATTTTATTTTTGGTGTGAAAAATCGTTTTTTACGGTAGTGCGCAACGTAACGCACGCAAAACATTGTGTTTATGGGTGCATGCAACTGTACAGGGGTCATGGGGTATTTAAAGTTGTGTTATATTATAACATTAACAACATGTTTTCGTAAAAAAAAACGTCAATAAAAGTTGGAATTTTGACCTTCAATATCTCCGGAACCAGAAGGCTCCCAGTTATAGTCCAGTAGAAAAATAAATATTACAGTGACGGGGAGTACAAGTGACTCTCGGCTTCGTTAAGTGTATTTTTACACCAGTTATGACGAAAGCATCCTATAGTCTTTTTTTTTTTTTGTTTGGGTAATCATCAAATGACCTCTCCCGCTCTGGGCGGAGCGGAAGGGCGTATCAGACTCTTACTGACTAAAACCCACCCGTGTTCCTTCAGATACCTGTGCGCCAGGGCCACGGTAACTCTTTCGAACAATCCGCGACATCTTATAATCTTGAATTCTGGTTTACAACAGACTTAGTGTGTACCTACTTCTTAACTTGTTCCAGGTCACCCACAAACCAGCCTTTAAACATGGCTTCCCTCCTGATCTTCTCTCGCTGCTGCGAAGAATTAGCCGGAGAGAGCTGTCGAGGAGACCTGGAGCCTTCCTCTCCTCACGAGCGGAGGAAGATACATTTCCTAGTCGTGTATGCGGTGGCAAGGCATGAGGCATATTCTATACTAAAAGTGACTCAGGATACTACAGCTAACGAGGTGAGTGTTTCAAAACGCGAAGGTTATTAGGTATTATTTTAAAGACACGGTCATCTTCTTCTTAAGGTTGAACTAGTCGCGGGCTCGAACTCACTAGTGGGCGTAGCCAGAAAGCACGCTGTGTCACCTGACATCGTTTCCGATGGAGAAAGTATCAGTGATGAGTAGTTAGACGTTAGTTTACACGCACTTCTAGTTCGCACGCACACAAACATTATTATTTTAATTCATAGCATAACGAGCGCGTAAGAAAATACGAAATGTCCTTTGGAAAATCGAGTTTTATGAAAAAACCACTGCATAAAATAAATTACAAATAAATTTTATTTCAGTCTTCGATAATTGAGCTTTGTCGGTGTCAACTTTGTTTTGGAGATTTTACACTTCTTTTGTTACTTATTTACGCCCAAAGTTGCGTTAAAATTAGCAAGAAAAACCAATCGTTGTTGGCTCATAGCCTTTTGATGGCTTTTTATTTTACTATTCTGTTTCCACACAAACAAAATTAATAATAAGACAAAACGACATCATGTTTATCTTTGAGTGTACAATGTCAAACAGTGGAGTAATACCCTCCCAAAGTTTGTATGGAAAAAAATATCGACTAGTGCAAGTAGTGCAACCTTAAGACAAAATTCTAATCTAGGTAAATGTATGTAAGGGTTCTGCCAGTCTTCAGAAAGTCACCGGCACAGGATAAATTAAAAAAGGGACTCCACTTTTGTCTACCATGTTGATCCTTGATCAACTTGATCTTCTTGACCCAAATTGAGTCCAGCAGGGTAATTATGTAACACACTAACAGTAGGAATGGGTTTCATTTGACAGTTCAACAACATTCATTGCGTTATTTACGTTGTTGAGCAGACAAATTTTTCGAACATATGAAGCAATGGATTAGCAATAGGCTTCAAAATGATTCAGATTGTGATAGGTAGTGTGTTACGTTATTAGGGTGCAGTAACAGAAATTCAACTGAGGGTGGGGAAAGCCTTGAGTGTATGGGATTGGGAGGGTTGTAAACTCACAGGCCTACGATACAAAAACAATTTCTAGTATGGGGCACTTATTTTGCAGCTTCCATGTCTGCAAATAACGGAGGGCCGTGAGCAAATGAATGAAAATGAATATCATTTATTTTTCAAACTCATAGTTCTGGTGATATCATGATGGTGACGAAGAGTGTTCCTTATGCACATAAGGAACACTCTTCGTCCTCCTTCCACCTTTCATAATTATATAATTCTAAAGAAAATAAAACTCAAACTCAGTGGCGTCTAGAACTACATGATGAATTATTTAACCTTCAAGAAAACATTCTGCGGTCAAGTGCGCGTCATTTGTTTCACCCGCGTCCCCCGTCACCCGCTAGGACCATGAGAGTTGGCCTATTACTAACTCTTAAACTAATCCACCATTTTCTGAGAGTTGGCCTGTAACTAACTCTTATACTAATCTACCATTTTCTGAGAGTTGGCCTATAACTAACTCTTAAACTAATCCACCATTTTCTGAGACTTGGCCTGTAACTAACTCTTATACTAATCTACCATTTTCTGAGAGTTGGCCTATAACTAACTCTTATACTAATCCACCATTTTCTGAGTTTTGGCCTATAACTAACTCTTATACTAATCCACCATTTTCTGAGTTTTGGCCTATAACTAACTCTTCTAATAATCCACCATTTTCTGAGAGTTGGCCTATAACTAACTCTTATACTAATCCAGCATTTTCTGAGAGTTGGCCTATAGCTAACTCTTATACTAATCCACCATTTTCTGAGAGTTGGCCTATAACTAACTCTTATACTAATCCAGCATTTTTTGAGAGTTGGCCTATAACTAACTCTTATACTAATCCACCATTTTCTGAGAGTTGGCATATAACTAACTCTTATACTAATCCACCATTTTCTGAGAGTTGGCCTATAACTAACTCCTATACTAATCCACCATTTTCTGAGAGTTGGCCTATAACTAACTCTTATACTAATCCAGCATTTTCTAAGAGTTGGCCTATAACTAACTCTTATACTAATCCACCATTTTCTGAGAGTTGGCCTATAGCTAACTCTTATACTAATCCACCATTTTCTGAGAGTTGGCCTATAACTAACTCTTATACTAATCCAGCATTTTTTGAGAGTTGGCCTATAACTAACTCTTATACTAATCCACCATTTTCTGAGAGTTGGCATATAACTAACTCTTCTACTCATCCACCATTTTCTGAGAGTTGGCCTAGAACTAACTCTTATACTAATCCACCATTTTCCTCCACAGGCTATAGCCCAATGTCTAACAAAAGCCGGCGTCTGCCGCACCGCCCGCGGCTCCTATGTCATGGTGGAGGAGGTGCCGTCCAGAGCCCCCACGCAGAGGGTCCTTGCTCCTCACGAGAGGGTCCTCAGGGCTGCGTCAGCGAGGCCTGGGGCCAGGTTGTTACTGAAGAGGGTGGGCGATGACCCTAGCAGTCGAGCTTGGCTGACTAGCATCAGGTATGTTTGACCAGTTTATGTCAGTTAGAAAATGAATGCTTGATTGGTATATATTTTGCATGCTTTTGCTAGCTATAGAATTGCTACGTGGCAATGCTGGCAGTCTTTTGGGCACGTTTCCGGATGACAGCGATGTGGAGGAGTACTTTGACGCCTAAGTGTCCTTTTGTTTTTGTATTAATTTGTATAGTTAATTAATAAGTTATTTAATTCAGTACCTAGTGTAAATACACAGGCGTGCAATAAAATCGACCCACCCCGTGCTCTTCGATTTGAAACAATATAATTCAACAAGATTTAGTAACAATAACCTAATATATTGTATACTAAAACCTTCCTGAAAGTATGTAGATTACGTTAGTTAAAGAATTATCAAAACTGATTTATAAGTTTATGAAAAAAAACACGAACTTACAAACATGGGGGTTCGAATAAAGAACCTCCTTTTTTTGAAGTCCTTTAAAAAATCAAGTTAATTTTTCATTAAACGAACAGAAATAAACAAAATTATTATTTTGTCAATTTCATTGGCAAAAAAAAGTCACGCACTTTATCCGTGCAAAAGTGAGCGATGAGGACATCTGAAGAATTTAGTCGATCTTGTCAAGAATATTGCTTTTATCCAAATATAGTGTATGTGCAAATAGACTGTACCTTACCTACCTTCACACAATATAAATTAATAAATTATAATCATTAAGATTTTTGAGATCTCGTCTCTCAAATTGAAAGCACGGGGTGGGCTGATTTTTTTGCACGCCGCGCGCCGGTGTAGTAAGTTGGATAATATATTTTATAGATATTAGATAAGCATAACGTGCTATTACTAGTTATAACCTAGGTGTCTTCCAGTCTGGAGTGAATAGGTTACTTCAAGGCAAGCGTGCTCCATCCTCGACCACATAATCACTTACCATCAGGTGAACTAGTGGTCAAATAAATAATTAATAAAAGTAAAAAAAGTCAAATCATTTATTTGAAATAGGCACATAAAAGGCACTTTTGAACGTCAAAATTTACAAAAAAATAGAATTGATTCTAGTTGCCCCTTCCAAAAGGTAGTTTCGTATGGAGAAGAATGGGCAAGAAACTCCCTCAAAATAGTCGCATACTCAAATCATCGAGTACAGGGCCTAGGTCAAATGCCGTTCGCTTCGGAGCGATTCTATTTCTACAATCGCTATCGCTTTCGCAAATGTTTCCATCATACGAATCGAAAACTAGCGATAACGCTTGTCAATAAGTGCCACTTGGCTACGAATCTCTATGGAAGTAATCGTTCGACGCTGTTGATTCGTTTCATAAAATCGAACGATGTTAACATTGTCTAGCTAATTTCTATTCGATGACCTATGATCATGTAACATTTGGGTAACTTATGTCAACCCCATATATTTTTTGGCTTTTCTACTAGCGTCATCGCTAATCGAATGTTACTTTGCCTAGGCCCTCTGAAAGGATACCTTTTGATTCCTACACCAGTCGAACAATTCAAATCTTGAGTAAAACATTCATAAAAAATGATCATCAAAATCTCGTACTTTCAGATCAGCATCATCATCAGACCGCCACAAAGACAGGTCTGTTCCTTCTGATGAGGAGTCCAGCACACAGGATGAGGAGCCTCGGAAGCCTCCTGACAGCTTCCTAGTCTGTGTTCATAATGTGTCTCATGAGATACCTTACGCTATTTTGAAGGTAGGTCTTCGTCAGAACAGTTTGGTGTATAAAAAGCATCCAGGATTATCGATAGTTATGTGGAACGTGCCGTGGACAGCAAAGACATTAAATTATTTACTTAACAATAGACGGGAGATAGCGATTAAAATCGTAATTCGATACATTTGTCCTAGTAGGCAAAAGTCACTCAGTCCAGTCATGGTCTAAAAAAACAAGGTCTGGCATTCCGAGAGTGACACAAGCTTACGTCACTATCCAGTTGCCACTTTATTGCAACAAAACAAGAAGATTGGAAACATTTTCAGTCACCATTCTGTTAAAAAATATATATACTCATAAAGCATTTAAATTGTCGTTTCGATTTTCTAATCAAACGAAACAATTCAATTTAAACTTATACCAACGTAATTGTTCGATTGATTCGTACAGGTAATACTCGTAAAGGCGGTTGGGGTGTTGTTATTATACACTACTGGTAACACAGCAGTGATGACGTAGGCTTGTGTCACCCACGTGACCACTGTGTCTCGGAATGCTTTACCTGGCGAAGTATATTATTATAGTATATATATCCATGAGTCTAGTATAGTACGCCTGACGCATGCCGCTCTAATTTTGCTATTTTATGTTAGATGGCGTCACTGAGACATGGGATCACAGTTTTTCTATGACGTTTCTTCGCATAGCCTCTCTAGAGTATCATAAATGATAAATGATAAATGATTTTATTTCTGTAAGTAGGTTTGTACAAACACTTTTACACGTCAATCATATTTTTAAACTAGATGAGGTCGGCGTTTCCTATCTGACTACTCTGAGAAGAAAGGCCGAAATAAACTCAGAGGTCACAGTCTCTTTTAAAGTCCAGACATAATCTTGGTCAGGTCATGCGAAGACCATGCAGATTGGTATCTGAAATGGTCTTTTGAGGAAAGAACCACACAGTTTGAGTGGACCTGTCCAGTCAGTGCACGCATTTGTCTGTGCTGTCAGTGCTGGCCAAGTGGTAATGGCCCCGACTTACGAGTTGTGTGTCTTGAATTCGAACCCAGACAAGCACTTTACTTTGTGTAAATAATTTCATCACCACTGATCTCAAACGGTGAAGGAAAACATCGTGAGAAAACCTGCATGTTCTACCAAAAATTCGAAGACATGTGACATCTACCAACCCGCACTGGACCCGCGTTGTTCTCAGCCCAATCCTTTTCGAAGTGAGGAGGCCTGTGTCCCAGCAGTGGAAACATTATAGGCTGATTATGCACGCATGTATGGTGGTGACTATGTTGGAGACAATAGCATCAAAATGTTTTCGATGATCTTCAATTGGAGTTAATTATCTTCATCTTCCGTCGCATTAATCCGAACTTAATTTCTGGACATAGCACATGCCTTACTCGGGTTAAAATATGATTCATTCAGCAAAGTACATTTAAGTATCTCTGCTGAATTGTGAACCCTATTGTAATGAAACTTCAACCAACACCCTAATTACGTAACACACTATCTATCACGATCTGAATCATTTTGAAGCCTATTGCTAATCCATTGCTTCATATGTTCGAAAAATTTGTCTGCTCAACAACGTAAATAATGAAAGGAATGTTGTTGAACTGTCAAAATGAAACCCATTCCTCCTGTTAGTGTGTTACGTAATTACCCCGCTGTTGTTTCAAAACCATAGGCTATCACAAAATATATATTTTAACTTTATTTTCAGGTACCTTTAAGTGCCTCAGCTTCATACGTGGTTTACCAAGCGTTGACAAAGGCCAGGTGTCATGATGATCCCAAAAGATTCGTGCTGGTTGAGGAGTTGGAGTGGGGCGGCAGAGCTGGTACGGGACCACAGCAGAGGGCACTAGCTGATGACGAAGTGGTTTATACAGCTCAGGTAAAATTATATCGATTATAGGTCTACTCCACATCTGACTGGAATTTTTCATAAAAACTATTCTGCACAAAATTGTAGCAAACACTACCGTCTTAAAATTATCGAAATGTAATACAATTATTAAACCATGGATAACCCCAAGACTGATCCGTTGCATGAGATACATGGACACTTTACATACAGACTTATAAAAGTCACCTGAAAACAACAAACTTAAAGTTATTTACACAAGGTACCGAAATATCTGCAACCGTCTACTAAAGAAGGTTAAAACGACGTACGAAAAGAAAGTATTGAAAACTGACTAGGGCACTAATAACAAAAAAAACTTTTTTACAAAAAACGACCGACTTCCAAAAAAAACGTGAAAAATAACTTTAATTTGGAAAGTCGGTGTCTTTGGTTTGTATTTTCGATTTTGGCCACCGACTTCCGAAACTAAAGTTATTTTTCACGTTTTCTAGTGTTTTTTTTTTGGAAGTCGGTTGTTTTTTGTAAAAAAAAGTTTTATTTTTCACTTTTTAGTTGTCGTACCTACCCCATACAAATTCGTATACCACTACTTGATATGTAAATAACAGTGACAGGAAATTATTAAAACATCATCAATAATAAACTAACTGGAAAAAATACGCAGTATTAAGGATAACTCAAAAACTATTGGTCAGAACTTGATCAAATTTAAATGGGACCACATGTGAAGCACCAGCTTACAAATAAAAAAAGAATCATCCAAATCGGTTCACCCAGAAAAAAGTTCTGAGCTAACACTTTTTTTTTTATACAGTCGAATTGAGAACCTCCTCCTTTTTTGGAAGCCGGTTAAAAATATGGGCATGCAATAAAAACTACAACGAACACTAAAACGACAAAAAATACCGCGACAGAATTAATTAATACATCCAACGCAAGGGAATCGGTGGGAAAAGTGAATGATTTCTTTGTCAGTGGACGCAAAGACTTGGCGGATAGTACAAAAAACTGTTCAAATCCGGAGCACCTTAATTTCGCAACAATTTTTTTTGACATTGAAATTATTGCTGACAGAGTGGACTATCCAATATGTATATTGTAGTGTCTTACAACTTCCACGCGAACGAAGTCTTTGACATTGATCTTTGACATTGACGAAGTTTTTGACATTGAAATTATTGCTGACAGAGTGGACTATCCAATATCTATATTGTAGTGTCTTACAACTTCCACGCGAACGAAGTCGCGGGCGGAAGCTAGTCTTTAAATATTAACAACACCAAGAAGAGCTTGGATATCGAAACTGTGTAGGGAATCAGTGTTCATCGTTATATACACATACTCTCGCTTAAACACCTCAAACTCACCCTCACATAATCAGACACTTACACTCACACTAATTCGCAACTACATAATGATCACATGCTTACACTCACACTGATTCGCAACTACATAATGATCACACGCTACACTCACACTAATTCGCAACTACATAATGATCACACACTTACACTCACACTAATTCGCAACTACATAATGATCACACACTTACACTCACACTAATTCGCAACTACATAATGATCACACACAGTCACACTCATTCGCAACTACATAATGATCACACACTTACACTCACACTAATTCGCAACTACATAATGATCACACACAGTCACACTCATTCGCAACTACATAATGATCACACACACTCACACTAATTCGCAACTACATAATGATCACACGCTCACAAAAGCATTTTTTGTTTGTTTTATTATTATTATTTATTCTTATTTTTCACGTCTAATATGTTTTTTCTTGCTACATTTCCAGGCTGGCTGGAAGACCTTAGGCCGGTTTGTTCTGCAAGAAAAAGGCAGTACTGCTCCCTTACCTCGACACAGAGCTGCTATCGCCAGGATACAGCGAGGACTCAGTATGACACGAGGGGCAATTGCAGGTAAAGATATTTTAAACCAAACACGCATTTAGTGATCAACATTAACACTATGAGGGCCAGTAAACGAGGGACATCCGACGTAACAATTTTTGTTGTTGACATGACTATCCGGCAACGTATTCGTAATTCGATCATCAACATTATGAATCACAGCCTTTGCGTCCCATTTCAAAGCGTAAGCCTTATTTTACGCCATTCTTTTCGGTCGCTTCTTTCAAAATCTTTTTCAGGTAATTAATGGCTTGATTAAACTAAAACAGACAGGTCTTCATGTTGGATGATAAATCAATACCTCTAACACAAAAATGTGGATCTAGTATTTGTTTTTTCAAACCAGGCCCTGCAGTCTCGACATTAGATAGCGACAAAAATCCGTCGCTAAGTCGTATCGTTGTCAAATTCTTTTAATAGATTTTCAACTTTATTTTCAAACTGTAAGGTTGAAAATCTATTAAAGAAATTTGACATCGATTAGACTTAACGACCGATTTCGTAAAATTAGAAACTTTACGTTGAACAAACACGTTCAGTGCCGGCGTTAGGGTAGGGCGCGGCTGTGCGACCGCCCAGGGTGCCAGACGTGAAGGAGCGTCGAAGGAGCTGTGACTAGGCGCCCCTTCACCTCTGGCGCCTGCAGAGTTCTTTTGTTTTAATTCGTTTGGAGTTAGAAAACCCAAAAAAAGGTTGAGATCTCTTCGCTAGTTCTTGCATCCGACATTCTCTGAATTCTCAAAATTTTCTGCATATGACAAAGTAACTCCTATTTGTTTATGAATGGACATAAGAAAACCTAGGCGGAGTGCTGACTTTTTTCGCCCCTCTCTACTCTCCAAGAGGGGAGAGAGACGCCGCCGAAATTTCGCTTAGGGCTCCTGTAATGTTAAATCCAACACTGAATACATTCAACTTTTACAATGTATCTAGGTATTATTTGAAAACCAGAGAACGCCAACAGCCATGATCCTAACTTATAACTCCTTTTGTTATGCCCTCATTCATTCATTCATTCATTCATTCACTCCCATTGCAAGTACTTACTTCACACCTGAGACGTTTATAAAACCTGGTTTTATTGTTTATCTGTAACCTGTTTTACAGGTACCACAGGTTTTCCACTTGGAGGGTTTGGTGTAGCTGATACTATATCCGAAGGGAAAGCGCCAGTACAAAGTGCTTACAGCGATCCTACACATTGCAGGTACGTTATAATCAGAGATCGGATATTTGTACGAATATTCGTCTAAAGTTGAGATGTTGGCTAGAAAGGAATGCGCATTTTTATCGAAAAAAAAATGTTTTTTTTTTTACTGAATATATATTTGAGAAGTCGCTTCCGTACTTTCAGAGCTAAAAATTAACTTAAGGTAAATATGCATCCGATCATTCGATCTCTGGTTTTGAAGCAGTTGTGGCAATTGCAAAACACACTAACAGTAGGAATAGCTTTCATTTAGACAGTTCAACAACATTCATTGCGTTATTTACGTTGTTGAGCAGACAAATTTTTCGAACACATGAAGCAATGGATTAGCAATAAGCTTCAAAATAATTTAGATTTTGATAAATAGTGTGTTACGAAATAAGGGTGCCGGTGTGCAGTTTGCCAAAAGTTTAATTAAAGGAATACTGAAGTTGTGACTAAAAACTGAAGAAATGATTAACACTAGAATATGTTATATTTTCAGGAGAGTTTCAACAGGAGCGCCTCTTGGCAAGGGTATAGGACGAGCCAAAGGTCACTCGGACAAAGATATGAGGAGCTACATGCAAAAACGAACGAGCACGCGTGAGGTAAGACATTTTCAGTTTTATTATGATAAGTATAGCGGGTAGATTAGAGAGGTTTGACAAAAATCGTACGCGAATTAAGTGAAAACTTATGCAAAAAAAAACTACTTATTTACGCAAACTTTGTTTACAAAATACAACTGCGCAAGTACGATTTAGACATCCGAACTTTTAATTATTTGGTGCATTTGCAAAAATAATCTCTTAATATAATCTAATAATAATTACTTTCTTCATCTCTTCTTCCTTTGAATTTTTGAGCTACCACAAGCCTTTTATGGCGCGATAAATGATAAATGATTTTATTTCTGTAAGTAGGTTTGTACTCGTACAAACACTTTTACACGTCGATCATAAGTATTTTTTAAACTAGATGAGGTCGGCGTTTCCTATCTGAGTACTCTGAGAAGAAAGGCCGAAACAAACTCAGAGGTCACAGTCTCTTTTAAAGTCCAGACATAATCTTGGTCAGATCATGTGAAGACCGTGTAGATTAGTGTCTGTAATGGTCGATATGGATAATTTGACCTACCTACGTGCTGGAAACGCTTATAAGGAATACGTCAAATTACAAGTCATACTCCATAACTTGATATAGTCATTGTGATCTCCAACTAGTTCCCAATCAAAGATTAAATCTATTTCATGTTTCCATCATCAGGTTCACTCCGAAGGTGAGACTGGAGGAGCAGGCATGTCAGCTGGGGCGGAGGCCCTGGCGGCACAAGTGGCCAGGTTCAAGAGACTATCATTACGGAAGCTCAGGGCATGGCGCTCCTGAGTGTGGCAGGTGAATATTTACATATATCTCTCACTCAGAAAGATTCTGAGGTTGGTTCAGGTTCCTCAGAAAGGTCAGGTGCGTAGTACTCGCAACCGGCGTGCGTGTATGACCAGATGTATGAACGTAAACAAGGCAAAAGGAGGATCTAAGGATCGTAGCAGGTGGCGTTCTGTAGTTTCTGCGTACCCCCATGGGAAGGCGTGAGTTTATGTATATGATAGGTAGCTCTCTCTATCTTGTCCCCCTCTTGAAGACCATACCCTGACCCCTGTCCGGCATGTTTGTGAGGGTGAAACTGAAAGCGATCAGTACTCTAAACCGCATTTGAGAGCTGGCCGTGTCAGTGTCAAACTCAAAGCATTTATTTCAAACAAACCAATTACAAGTACTTTAGAATTGTCAAGGGGTAAGTAAGAAAGATGAAGCTAGTTGCCCATTCCAAAGCGTAGTAGGTACCTATGGAGAAGAACGGGCAAGAAACTCCACGGGCACTCTTTTAAAGCAAAATATTGTTACAAAAAATTGGTTACTTATGTAGCGGCATCTGCATCGCCACATGCAAGCTACGCGTCACACTGACGTCACGCAAAATCCTGCATCGCGCAAGCAGAGTTTACCGCGCAACTAGCATATATACAACGTCCCGACATCAAAGTTCGGGCAGTTGCCCACCAGACACAACACTCGTCTGATCGGAGGATCCTCCCTTTTCTATGGAGGGTTGAGTGAACTTTAGACCCTGTTCCTCATACCTCTATACTTACATCATTCATGTTGAAATTATACATGAGAGAACGATTTAGAAAGACTTGCACGTTAAAAACGATCATAATTAAAAATAAAAACAAAAAAGCAATTCAGAAATAAAATTAAGCCGTGATAGCTAAGAGATGAACAGTCCCTACTGATGGCGCCCGTTCACGAACATGACGTATTGATCAGCACCATTCAGCTCAACCATTTTGAAGGGAACATAATGATCCAACACACACGCCACCACCAGCGAGACATTTGAGTGAGCATGACATACTCTCAGCCGCCAGGGCACATTCAAGTCAATGAAATACCAGTAAATGGTAGCTTTATAGTAGGTACATAGTGCTCACACATGTGCTATGCAGTTATAAAATACTAAGAGATTGAACTTATACAATGCAATGATAGTTTTTACAATCTTCAGCAGCTCTAACAATATTTTCGAATGCTAATCAATTAGTTTATGCGCCCTTGTGGAACGGGACCAGCGTTGAGCCAAGCGTCTTTGTCAGCGATAATCCCCCAACTTAAAATACGCGTGTCTTCTTTTTTGTGGAATATTGACAGTGACAGCTCGTGAACACCTTTTTTTTTTGTGGGAAATCATCAACTGACCTCTCCAGCTCTGGGCGGAGCGGAAGGGCGTGTCAGACTCTTACTGACTAAAACCCACCCGTGTTCCTTCAGTTGCCTGTGCGCTAGGGCCACGGTAACTCTTTCGAACAATCCGCGACCCCGGCAGGCATCGGCCCTATCGGACCCCGTCTACCAACCCACCCTAACTAGCGTATTTTTATCACGGTATGAACTTGTCCCGTTTGCCTCGACACGATATGACAGACCACGAAGAATACAAAATCTTACCTGCATGTTAAGCCCTTTATAAGTTCAACTATATTTTTATCAGTCTCTATCTTCGTTCCAGGTCTTCCGGCGGCTAGGCAACCGCTTGGCCAACCACCGAGCCTCGCTCTCTTCTGAGCTGGGTTCTCTTTGGGACTTCATCAGGATTGACCGCGACCGCCGCCGCTCCGCACCTTCAGCCTCCACCTACGAAGCCATACACACCGACACACGATCACCTGTACGATTAGCTAGAGACTTACTCCAAGTAATCCAAGAAACTGTATTCTTCAAAAAGTACGAAGATTCTCCGAGAAGATGTCCTTTGGTTAAGGAAGAATCTGATCTTAGTTCTGATGGAGAAGAAGGTACTGAACGAAGAATTGCTAATCTAATTGACTTCTTTTTTACTATAGTTAAAAGTCAAAGAGGTGAACGGAAAAACAGTACAGGTAGCTGTTTCAAAAGTGAAGTCACTCCTGACGAAGGTACTAAGCAGTTCGTCCCAAGTAGGATGAATACTGAGTTGGAAGCGAAAATGGAGACTTTGATGGACTTCTTAGCTACTACAGGATGTATGGAAAAGGAGAATGAAGTCGGTGACAATAAAATAACCTTGATGGAGTTCCTATTCGGACCGGAAGACCTGAAACCTAGTATAGAAATAATAGAAGCAGACACAAGTCTTAATGAAGCTAATATTAATGTTAAAGACCTATCATATATTGATGATACGCCTGAAGAAGAGGCGGAGACGTTAGTTGAAATGCTAATAAAGTACATGGAAAATTATACTACGAAAGAGAAATTTCATCCAAAGTCTTTGACTCCATCGTTATCAGAGAAATCTAAATCGGATATAACTATTAGTAAACTTGAAACTTTTAGCGATATTAGTAAAACGAAATCTGATTCGACACTAACACATACTCAAGATACAGTAATAGACAGAGGCGAAGATTTTTCAACAGATAGACGAATTTCGGAAACTACGATCGACCTTAGTAATGTTAAAAACGATCTTGAAATGATATTCAATGAAGCGGTAACTAGAGTTGCTGAAATTAAAAAGCTAGAAGATGATACTATGACAGAAGCAGAGGATTCTGAGAATTATGAATCGTATACGAAACCTCCTATGTTACCGTACATACAATATCTACCATATAGTGTTGAGCTTTCAGATATTATTGAAGAAGACGAACCATCATCCCGAGATCTTGATAGGAAGTATTCAGATGATTGGAATTCTCAAATAAGAGTAGCTGCGGAAGATTTAGTTAACTACATAGAATATAAAGTTGCTAAACATTTTGATGAAGACTCCGATGATGAATTTGATGTAAGTCCCAGTTTAAAACGATCATCTATTAGCCTAATCGATTTAAGGAACATCCCTGATTTACCGCCAAGCATGATTATCAAACCTAAAGTCGTAAAAGTCGATAAATCGACTTCAACAACTGAAATATCAGATTCCTTATCCGATATGTCAAAGAGGATAGATTCAGCTTGCATGACAGAAGACACAACGTTATCATCTAGTTCAGAAAAAAGTGCAAGAGCCTTGGACAAATTAGAGTCTTTACATAAATTCTTTTCGAGGTCTCGTTTAGAGATTATTGATGAAAGTGAAGAGCAATTAGATAAACTTAAAAGTCCAAAGCCTAAGACTTCTGAAAGTGATAGTAACGGACATGACTATAAAGCTGGACAAGCAAGCTTAGATGATGTTGAGGACATACAGGATGACGAACGAGCCAATGTGGCCTGTGGTGATGGAGTCATTGACCGGTCAATCGATATAGCCAAAGCTAGTGAAGACAGTTCAAAAAGTGTCAAAGAAGTTGACGGTAAAATGAGTAAAAGCCTTGATGAAATTAAAGACATTAGTGATGATGATGATGATGCTGATGATGATGATGATGATGATGATAGTCAAGTTATTGACAGCGATCGTGATATGAAAAAATGGAGCCCGTCGCCTGAAGAAATCCAAGAAATAAGAGAACAGTACAGATTAGCTGTAAGTGAAGAAGCAAGCAAAAATCAAACTGAATCTGAAGAGATTGTAACCAAAATTGATAATTCTGTCGTGGAAATGCACGGGAATCAATTAAAAACTGTTTTATCAGAAGTTGATGAAACGGGTGACGAAACAAAAATGGCCACTAAAGGTAAAGTAAGACATACTTCTGTTTAAAAAGAAAATATATTGAACCCGATTCAGTAGTACAAATATGATAAATAAGAATGTCTTAAAACGGTTCTAAAACTGATGTGTACGAGTCAAGAAAATATAATAAACGAATCAATCAAAACGACAACAGTTTGAAGATGAGACATTGGAAGAATTGACCCTCGATTAACTTCGTCAAAACACACAGACATACAGAAAAACCTTAGCAAAATATCGCAATGTAACAGAAGAATACCAGCCTATTATTGTCCCACGGCAAGGCAAAGGGCTTTCCTCATACAAAGAAAGCATGAGCATTGGTCACCAGTTCACCACACCTGCTCTTCGTGTGTCTAGAATGACATCAGCCCGCATTTCGGGCTCTAAATTGTCAGTAATGAAGAAACATCTTTCAAAAGTGTCACTTGTAACTGACACACTAGTACTTAAAGTGTTATTTAAAGCACTACACAATATTAGTCGTTAGATTATCTGTCACTTTTTAGTGATAAGCAACCAGATAGTGAGATTTTATAAAAAAATAATAAATTTTTATTATAAAATATTATAATATTAATAGGTTTTAATAGTTGTAATTATTATATTCTGTTCATTTATAATTTGACTGGACTTTTTACTAAATTCCTAAGAATTTATAAAGGTTTACCAAGAATTTACACTCTCTTTCCTTTTTTTTTTTACTCAAAGTTAGGAATTCGACAGCTTTTCTTTAAAGTTTAGTATTTCACACTGAAATATACAGTATACCTTGGTTTGTCTTCAAATCTTGCACCAAAATTCTAGCTAGAACATTTTATTATAAAGTAGTTCTAGAACATATCAAATTCTCGCGTAGACATTTTTTTATAATCATTGCTAAATAAAAATAACTTCACGTCATCTTTGGAAAACTATACTTAGAGTTTTATCAACCTAATGCAATAACGCGTTTTAACTTAATTTTGGAATACCCATATAAACTTGTTACATATCTACAAGATATCATAAAATATACGAAATTTTAGTCCAGTTAAAATATAAATGAATAGAAAAATATATTGCCAAGGATAATATTTTGAAGAAAGTGGTAGAAGAGACTCATTTCCGGAGTAGGAAGTATCGGCCCCAAAATGCTTCCCTGGGGTACCCCGTACTACATGATGCTCGTTTACTATTATTTATTAATGAAAGGGTGAAGTTAATTGTAACATTGGAAACTTAATAGTAACTTAAGTAAACAAATTCCTGATTCCTTTAACTTACAGACAGATAATAGTTAATATTTTTATGCAGCACTGTCTCAAAAGCGTTACTTGGATCAAACGTTAGAACGTTTGGTACAAATATTGCGATTGGTCATTTTACGAATCATTTATGTTTACTTATAAGAAGCGAGAATTGCTACCTGTAGCTTCACTTTGTGCAATTATACTAACGATGAAATAAACGTTTATAGCTTAGCGTTTATTCTTTAACAATAATATCATAAATAACACCCACTTGTTTTTTGTAATTTTTAGTAGTAGTTGTAGTAGTAGTTTTTAGTAACCTTTTACCACTTTCTCCAAAATAATGTGTCTACGGACGTCTCAATGTTATATCCCACTTAAAAGAAGAAGCCAACGCCAGAATAGCAACAAACTTTCACGTGCGTTAGACCCATCCCCGGTTTCTGGAAGCGTAAGCGTTTCAAAATCCAGCTTTTTATCAGCCAAACCAGTTTGCTGACAAACAAATATTTCCATCAAGGCATAAGCTGTTCTTGAATAGATCATACCAACATGAAAGATGTAGGCTTTCACGAATAGGTACTACAATCTAGAATCTAAGTACTGATATCTTAGAATGCCGGTGGATATTGCAAGACCTAAGTTGGTCTATCAAATCATAAGTTCAGATTGGATATAAAATTGGAACGTCTGTAGTATTTCTAAAACAGCTCTAATTACTATAAAGTGTTACATTAAAATTACTGTGTATATCAAAAGTTGAATTTATATTATAAAAATAAAATATAGAGTTTTATACCACTGTACTTACTCCTTGTGCCGTAAGTTAGATGACAGCAGGAAAAAAAACTGTTTTTGTCAGTTGCAAAAACCGTTTTTCAACCTATCGTAACCCGATTCGCCTAGATGGGCATTGTTTTTAAACGGTCTTCTTTTCGGTTCGACGGTACATCTATGTTGCCTATATTGCTTGGGCCCAGAAATTCGCCATGTTTATTGCGGCGTCAGAGGCATTTTTCAGATCGTAAAGGGTGCAGGTGAACGGACAATTGGGACACTAGCAGATGCGAAAAACTCTACTACCTACTTGCTGGAAAAATCTGCTTTTCAACGCATCGTTTGACCCGTTTAAATATTAGTAAAGTTTCGACAAATCCTTCTTCGGTGCTACTCAACACCTTCTAAGGAACGTTTCTTTCAAACTTCATACATATATTTCTTTCTACATTCACATCCGGTTTCCGCAACACAACAAATACTGAAAGACTGACAGACTCATGTTAGGTGAATGCCGTGATTGGCAGTCAAATCAAATCATTAGACCTGCGGGGTAATTGCGTAACACATTATCAGTAGGAATGGCTTTCATTTCGACAGTTCAACAATATTCATTGCGTTATTTACGTTTTTGAGCAGACAAACTTTTCAAACATATGTTATATGATATTGATAAATGATTTTATTTCTGTAAGTAGGTTTGGACAAACACTTTTACACGTCAATCATATTTTTTAAACTAGAAAACGTCGGCGTTTGCTATCCTGACTACTCTGGAGAAGAAAAGCCGAAACAAACTCAGAGGTCACAGTCTCTTTTCAAGTCCAGACATAATCTTGGTCAGATCATGTGAAGACCGTGTAGATTGATGTCTGAAATGGTCTTTTAAGGAAAGAACCAAACAGATTGTGTGGACCTGTCCAGTCAGTGCACGCATTTGTAAGTAATCGTGCAGCTCAACTCAGAACTTACGGAGCTCAACGATTAATATGAAGTAATGGATTAGCAATATCCTTCAAAATGATTCAGATATTGTTTGATAGTGTGTTACGCAATTAGGGTGCTAAATTTGCCGAGGTATTAGTTCAGCCCTGGCCCTATCAGAATACCAGCGCTGCGACACTATTTTTTTTTTTAATGTCGCAGCATCATGCTGAGATAGGGGCCTTTTGGCCTCGTACAGGACTTACTATTGTTATTGTCATTTTAATTTTGTTTTTATTCTTATATTTTTATTTTTATGAGTGTGTTTAGTTTAGTTTCTGATAATCCTGTGCGAGTCTCAATAAATACCGTTTCTTTCTTTTCTTTCATTATCGTCAGAAACGGGGTGTTAAGCTACGGTTTCATAGAAGCGCAGTGTACGCCACATATTGGCCGCAGTGATGGCTATCATAAAATTGTAGGCAGAGTGGTTTCACTTGACGGAGTCAACAAACGTTCTCTAGGAAATCACACGAACTTACTTTTATAAATAACGTTTCAGTGACGTCATTCGCCGGTAAATTGCGGACGCTATGTGGCGGCCACCGCTCTCCTAGGAAACTAACGTAGCTAGTGATTGGTATCTGTTGTCAATCAAGGAATTGTTTTATAACGCAGTCTAACTTACGACCACAAGAGATATTTAAACCCTTGATGTATAAAAGTATGATCTAACTTATTTTTAATACGAATAACATAAGTATTAGTTATTTAAATACTAATGAAGCTACAGTCTTATGAGAGTGTTGCAACTAGAAAGGGTCATCATGTTTGTTTTAATCTTTTTCAACCTCAATATAAGCTTCCACTTTTACGCCATGATCATCGTCCGCTTCGCCTTTCTCAACTGTTGGGGTCAGCTTCCAGTCTAACCGGGTGCAGCTAAATACCAGTATTTTACATGCAACGGCTTTTTCTCAAAACTCAAAGCATTTATTTCAATTACAGGCACTTTTGAATTGTCAAAGAGTCGGTCAGTTAGTCAGAAACTTGAAGCTAGTTGGCCGTAAAACGTAGATCTTATGGAGAAGAACGGGCTAGGAACTCCAAGGTCACTCTTTTTAAATCAAGATATTACAAAATCCTGGGTACATTATTCTTGTTGCTTCTATATGCGAGAACAATGAAAAATATATATATATTAAGAAACAATTCAAAATAAAAGATTAATAATAACAATAAGCCGTGGCAGTAAAGAGATGACCAGTCTCAACTGACGGCGCCCGTTCACGAACATGATTTCTGTTTTTATAACGCTATTCTTCAGTAATTTCATCCGGCCAGTTCTGAGATTCGGCAAGTTTAAAAATGACGTTGTCTTATCATCAGTCAACTTTAGCTAATCTTAGAAACTTAAAGTGCTTAATTTTTTTTTTTAAACTAGCCTATTATTGGCCCACTGCAGGACAAACGCCTCTTCTCACCCAGAGAAAGCACGAGCATTGATCAGCACGCATGCTCAAGACGAATTGGCGATTTTAGACTTATAATAACTAAAACTCCAGGTTTCCTTACGTTCCTTTCCTTCATCAGTATGTTTAAGATAAACAATGAGAAGTAACTAACTACAGTACAACTATTTTTAATGCCCCTCGGCAAACTTCGTGTTTCATCAGTTTCATCCCATCCTAACTTCCTAACTAATATTATAAATGCGAAAGTAAGTTTGTTTGTTTGTTACCTTTTCACGCCTAAACCACTGAACCGATCATCCTGAAAATTTGCATATACGTTCTCAGGGGTACAGAAACGGACATAGGGAACCTTTCATCCCGCAAAAATGTACCGTTCCCGAGTAAAACAACAATAACGTCCTTATGATAATAGATGGCACCACGTGGCGAGCGAAACCGCGGGCAAAAGCTAGTTTTTAAAATAAATTACATTAAGTTAAAAGAGTATTAATACTTCCAAGTCGATTGAGAGCGTCCGGTCTGCGCCAATTGCAAAGGGCAACTGATAAAAACCCGACGACTGACGAAACACGAAGTTTGCCGAGGGACATTAAGAAAATAATTGTACTGTGCATGAACTATAATGATATGAATTGAAAAAGTCACATTGTTACTTGCCCGGATTTGAACCGACAACCTCGTGCATGAAAGGCGAGGCCTTATCCACTGGGTCATCACGACCAAGTGGTTAAGTGCTTAGATATTAATTTCAAATAAATAAATTCTGATAATTTCTTTGCTATTCATTGTTGCAACACTGTTTATTCGATAGACTGTGGCTCTATAACCCAATAACTGTTGAAACTTAAATAAGTTTTATTTAAAACATATTTTCAATAGATTTAACTAGCGAATAAAGAAGTTTACGAATCACATTTAAATAAAATTATAACTGTTGTTGTAGCTACCTACCTACCTTATTTATTTTAACATTCTTCTCTAAACTATGACCTGTGCACAAAAAAGTGTTCGTATTAGTAAACAAACAGTGGTTGGTAACCATTACAAATGATAAATTATTTTATTTCTGATAATAGGTTTGTACAAACACTTTTGCACGTCAATCATATTTTAGAAACTAGATGAGGTCGGTGTTTCCTTTCTGACTATTCTGAGAGGAAAGGCCGAAACAAACTTAGGGGTCAAAGTCTTTTTTAAAGTCCAGACATAACCTTGGTCAGGTCATGTGAGGATCATGTCCAAGATTAGGGTCTGAAATGGTCTTTGGAGGAAAGAACCACGCAGATTTGAGTGGACATGTCTTGTCAGTGCAAGCATTTGTCAATAATCGTGTAGCTCAACTCAGAACTTAAGGAGCTCAACAAGTACAATCAGATAAGGTGCCAACTAAATTGACCACCAGTGTTTGTCAACTAAACTGATTCTTATTTATTCAAGACAAATATTTAGAACGGGAAGTCCTTAAGGGAGAAGCGCCAGGCTAGCCCGTAAAATTCAAATTTTCTTACGTTTTTTGCAATTTGCAGATCAGTGTCAGGTTGTATGTTGAACAAAATATCATTCGCGACCGTAACAAGTATGTATTTACAGAATTATAATAATTATAATCATTATGTAATACAACCCTCTAAGTTCATAATAATTCCAATGAATGAGTATTCGTATTTCATAAAAAAGTGACACAACCTGATCTGCAAATTGCAAAAAACTTCAGAAAATTTGAATTTCGTAGGCTACCTACCCTTAAAATAGACAAAATAAAATTGATTTATTACAACTTCATCGTCTGAGACAGTTGTAAAATGTTACTTTGTTTACATCCTGGGGCGTTTTATAAAAATCTACTATACCTACATGTTGATTTAAAGATGTTTTAAGACACAATATTTTAATAATACTATCATGAAACGATGTATATTTTAGATTTAGTTGAACAGAATGTTTTTAAGCAATGTTTATATTTTACTAAAACAAATACAGGTTTATTTATGCGGAGCTTTTGTTTTAATTTTTTACATAACCCTTGTGTACCTTTTATAATGGAAAGCGTAGAGCTAGGGCTTACCCATTAAACAACTCTAAAGGGGACTACAGGACCTTAATGTAAGTTTTATAATGCCTAAAAGTATATGATCCACTGCACTAAACAAAATCAGAAAAATATATGTTATCCTTCAGGATATTTGCTAATTAGATAGTGTTGAAAACATAATACAACTAATTTGATACGATAGAAAAAAATCACGAAGATACCTCTAAAAATTTCTTATAACGATTAAAAACCATACTACTATGCATTAAATCATTCAGATTTTTTGTCAGATTATTCTACAAGCAACATACTAACGTAATAGTGTTTTAATTTTTTAATCCAATCAATAGGTGTTTGTAAATAGATAATTGCTTCGTATTTTGCAATAAATTACCAGCGTTGTGTCATCGCGCTTCTCTTTCTTTTCTATGCAGTCCGACAGTGACCGCGCTTTAGCTGTTGTAAGCCTCTCGTAGGTACGTGTTATGGTGCGTCTGGAGTCTAGACGCACCTCTAGGTTAAGTTTGAATACCTATGGTCTAGACTCTAGACCAGCGATGCGCAAAGTACGGCCCGCGAGCCAGGTCCGGCCCGCGATGGGCTTTAATCTGGCCCGCCAGCAATAACTCTTTTAAAGTATGAGTATTATTTATAATAATAATAATAATAATAATCATTTATTTGCAGACATTGAAGTCCATAGAATTACATCAGTAGGTAAATATTGACATCAAAACAAAATCATTAATTACAAATAATAGGCATAATAACAAAAATAACATAATAATATCATAATAGAAATGAATCACATATCATACAAAAAACACAATACACACATAAAAATCACAAATAGGCATAATAATTATAACATAATAGGAATAGATAAAATAAAATGCACGTACAGTTATCAAGAGCAGATCTGTGTGTGCAGTCTCACCCATCGACCAAGCATCGGGCAGTCCCACCGGTTACTCAATGCTCTCAACATGCCGTGGGTGCTGATATCTGTTCTGTGCCGGAGAGAAGCGCATCGTTTTCGAATGATGGCATAAAAATCATCCACTCTCGCATCGGCAAACATACCCGAAGCGCTACACATTTATGGTGTTCGGAATTAAATTTGACATAACGCAATACGTAGAAAGTAGCCGCATAAAATGTGCATGCAAGCAAGTCTGTTTCTGCTCGTCGTTCGTTGAGGGTTGCAGAACGCGGGGCCAGAAAAATCGAATTTTTATCTGTTTTTCACTCCAGCCGGCCCCCCGGGAAATTAATTTTATTTTTCTGGCCGCTTTGTAGGAAAAGTTTGCCCACCACTGCTCTAGACCATAAGTTTTCAAACTTATTTTGCCCACCACCCACTTTAAGAACATTTTTTCTTCTAGAGCGACCCAATTTTTTTTTTGCTTACCATCTGTCGCGAATCTAAAACTGGTATTGCCACGATTATATTTAAACGTGTAATATTATATAAACTCACACCTCCTTCCCATGGGGGTAGGCAGAAACTACAGAACGCCACCTGCTACGATCCTTACATACTCCTTTTGTCTCGTTTACGTTCATACATCTGTTCATACACGCACGCCAGTTGCGAGTACTACGCACCTGACCTTTCTGAAGAACATCACCAATAAGGTCACTGTATGTTTTCCTAGGGCGTCCCCTCCCAGCGTTTCATGAGAAGAAAGCGTGAGTTTATGTATGTATATTACATAGTCGTAAGATCCCTTCCCAACGCCCCCTAATTTTCTCTGAGTCTTCTACTGCCCCACTGGAAGTCTCAAACGCTCGCGAGGGGGCGTTATCGCCCACGTTGACAACCTATGGTTTAGATTAGACAGTACGAGACATCCGCGCAAATGCTTTTTTTATGGCAAATTCCTCAGCCTGAGGCAGCCGTCACATGTTTGGCTTATCATTTGAAGCACATGCCTCGCACTGTCTGGACGCCGCACTATTCACTCTCACATTAGTCACCACGAGCCTCGTGCGAGTGGCAGCGTTAAAACAAACTATGGTGTAGTACCCATCACCGCATTTGCTTTCACATTTCGGCGCAGGGGGCCAACTCTCTACGTATTAGTCCCTCAACAAAGATACGAGCCTGTCCGAAACTAGATTGAGTCTTGGAGTGAACCCTACTCCCAATTAATTAACTTTTTCGGACTGGTAAAAACACATCGGGAGTCAAAACTGTCATATCGTGGTGTCATTTATTCTTAGGTCGAGCCCCAAACTAATCTTATGTCCGTAGGTGATATGGAGTAGACTCGCCCGTAACGTTGGCCGAAATTACGGATTTCAGGCTTAGAGATAGACCCCCAGACACGTAGGTCCATGAGCTTACACGTGAAAGCCAATACAGTGTTCAAGCAGGGCGTTTTGCCCTCTGGCCGCGGCTTCATCTTTGGGACCCGTAGGTAAATACTACAGTAATCAATAGCTGAAGGCCTGAAGGTTTATTGGGCGCTCGTAGCTACGCCCATGTGAGTGATTGCTATTTGTTTTCTGTAGGCGCGCCACGACGTTGATACACAGCGCCGCTTTCTTCACGACACCTCGGCGGTCAATCCCCGCCAGTTGAGACCCCTAGTTACCTAGGGGATGCCCGACAAAGGTACCGACTCGACACTCCTACAGATAGGGTGTGTGGCTCCCGCCCGCCCCGCTTCCAGAGCTAGCCGGTTACGGTCCGGGCTAAGAAGCCGTCGTGTGTGTGTACGGTGTTCGGTACTACACCATAGGTTTTAACGCTGCCGCTCACACGAGACTCGTTATGCCCGATGCGATGGTGAACTTGAGCGCTTTTATATCACCCTCTCGATAGGTAGGCCTCACACTCTGGCGGCCATACTGGTGGCGTGTCACTGGCAGACACTCCTGCCGCAGGGTGA
Organism: Dryobotodes eremita; assembly: GCA_917490735.1. NCBI lineage: Eukaryota > Metazoa > Arthropoda > Insecta > Lepidoptera > Noctuidae > Dryobotodes > Dryobotodes eremita. Next base: position 9,249,851 of record OU823269.1, on the reverse strand, counting down.
CGGAGTACGCCTACATAGTTGATGAGCTTAGAAATAGACGCCCGAAGTACAGAAGCTACATGTTAGGGGTAACTAGACCAGTGTATGCTGACCTCATAATCAATTAAAACGATTTATTCCGTTCTAATTATTATCTCTGGTATTTGTGACTCATATTTATTTTCTATCCCGAACGAGTTATGGGAGGGCAAACGTTATATGCTTACCAATTAGCTGCATTTGTTTAGCATTGAAAGCCTCTGTTGAGAAAAGGTTAGAAAGGCGTTATTGATTCATCATAGGACTTTTTAACATAAATCTCCAGCTATTCCAGAGTTTTCGCTATATCTACAGTACCTACGTACAGCATTAAAACAAATTCTGCAAACCAATTTGGTAATCGTAAGCGTGATGCTTTTGTCAATTAATAACAGCGCCATCTATGTAGTAATGAATTACTGAACGTAAATAATCTTTCCATACTAACATAGATGGCGCTGATCGACCGGCTTTGTATAGTATTGGTGGGAACACGGATTTTTTCTCATATCATGAAGCTGACTTTGCGAAGGGTAAGTAGAAAAGTAGGTACTGTTTTTGTCCATAATTCCTGTTTCTCGTCATGTTCAATTCGAGAAACCGATTGCGTGAAAACACCACGGTTTTGTTGCACGATAAAGGTGGTATTTAGGTAAGTACCTAAAGATAATCCATCAACCTAGAACCTACCAGAGGGTGTCATACAAGGGGGAGATGAAATATTACTATTTTTGACCTAGGACGTCTGGTTTTTGAGATATTTGCGAAAAACTCAAAAAGGGGATCCCAAATTATTCATTTTGGGACGCTAGGTACTTAAAATAAGCGTCCTGCGTGCATAACATGGAATAAGCAGTATTTTCGTGGTATTATGACAGCTAGCCCATGGCGAATGGATTGGACGCACGATGTTATTAATTTAGGAATCTGAGTTTAAAACATTGATAAGCTTTTTATTTAATTTTTTAGCTTTTTTTAAATATTTTCCTTTCTTTCTTTCTTTTAACTGTTATACTTAATTGAGTTTAATTATTAATTTGATTGTTTTTATAATTTTTTACCAATTAGTCATAAGAAATTATAATTATAATATTTGTACGCCGTTGGCGGCAAGACATTGCGCTCATATTATTAATATTGACATCTGTACTTTGTTTTACCTATGTCCTACAAATAAAAATAATTGAATTTGAATTTGAATAAGTCTCAATATGACATAATCGCACCTTTAAAGACAAACCGTTACTAAACGAAAATATAAAATAGTACACAGGAGCTTAAATAAAACGGAATACACGACTTTTTCGCAATAGAATTTAAGGTTATGGAGCTTTGAGCCATCTTTTGAGGTCATGATGATGGATATTTATTTACAGTATAACATAAGTTCTATTGCGAAAAAGTCGATTTCGTCGTGTCTATTTTTTAAATTTAATTTCCTGTGTAAAATTTTATAATTTCGTTTAGTAACGGTTTGTCTTTAAAGGTGCGATATATGACGCCTGTATTTCCTGTAGGATTAGGGTAGGGTCCGAGGTGCATCTATAAGTACACTCACATTTCGCCAGTTATGTTTAAGTCCCAAGTAAAAGGGGTCGAGCCTATTGCCATCAACCGGGCACAAATCCAGACTCCGGGCTGCTACTGAGAAATTCCAGATGGAAAAATTTAATAACACTTTTCCCGATCCGGGAATCGAACCCAGGACACTATGCTCAGCAGTAGCGCTGGACGAGGCATCATTATCATGTCATTACAATTTTAATTCTGTGATTAACGAACGGAGTGCTAAGAGATACCTACAGGTGTAGTTACCTAAAAAAAAACTTTCAAAAAGGAACAATTAAATAAAACAAAAATATAATAATCAGTATTATTATGAAAAAATATATTCTGTCATCCATGCTTCATTCTGAGTTCTATACAATTTTATACAAAAACAATAAAATTCAATAAACTCTTAATTTTAAACATTTATTACATAATAATCAGTTCTTTCAATAAAAATTCGTACAACCCTACTCAGTAACCATTTGATTATAAAAAATAGAAAAATATTATTTATCATACATTTATTTATTTATCATTCAAAATAAATTACTTACATTCATCATTTTTAAATTAAAATAATAATATTTCTGAATAATTACAAACTAAAATGCCGTGGATCTTAATTACAGATTAGCTGGTGACCATAATAAAATTCAAAAGATCTACAACAATTCTTAAAAATAAAATATAATCAGGTATACTATTTAAAATCAAAAAAATGTATTTACATATTAACACCAGACCCTTAGAACCAGCACTTCGATTTAGAAAAATACAAAAATAAAATATTTTCCATTTTTTCTTGTATTATTTTTATCACCAGCATACCTGACACGGCCGTCGAAACTATAATTAATACAAACATACGATTTTTGTTTAAAACAAAATAAATTCAAAAATCGTAGTATGCAGTTATGTACTAAGTTATTATTATAATGTACTTTTAATCGAAATAAACCTTAAATCAGCTGGTATTTTTATCTTATTTAGCTACCCATTCTCATTTCAGTATTATTAAAAATCTTTTTTCTTCTTAAAAAAATCGAGTAAGTATAAAATAGTAAGTTTAAAAACCTGGTTTCTTTCATATTTAACCTAAAACCAATCGTTATTAACGGTAAAACCGCCTATAATAGACGATTACTTTTTTAATTAATCCTAGCCCTATTAAACCAGGGTCTTAAAACCTTCTATACAGCACGCATTAGACAGGTGGGGTCATATTTAATGGTGTGCTAGACGTAGAGACTATCAAACTAAACAACTTTCTCCGTGGTACCAACATTGTAATCGAATAATCGATGAAAAAGATCAACAGTCCCATACAAAACTTTAATACCTACAAGACTCTAATGTATGAGCCGCATGATTATTTTTTCGCGATTACGTTGTCGTCCCATGGAGAAATTTGTCCAGTTTGTTGGTCTGTACCACTCCCTTAAATATGATTTATGCTGTAAAATTATCCAGGTATTTATTGAGCAAATATTCTCAATACCTTGATTTTGCAAAAAAAAAGTCATTTTACAAATATAATAGTTTATCAAAGAATTAGTAGACAAAACATTATTTTCACGCAACTATCAAGTTCATTAAAAAAACTAATCAACGATCTTGCATTGTTTTTCGCAAATTAAAATTGTTTTTTTTCTGATATGATGCAGTGGTTATCAACATTTGTGGCAATTTTTTTGTTTCTACTTATTTGTAGATGATAAACTTTGGTCTTATAAAATTGTGACAGCTGACTCTGCAGAAATCAGCTATCTAGCCCCACAACCAAAGCCATCACAGATATGGACTTTAAACTATGAACCAACAGATTGAAATATCACAAAAGCTACATCCCAATTTCACAATTTCTTTTTATTCTTACAAAAAAAAACGCAATGCGTATACTCATTCTTGATAGTAAAAAACAAAAAAAAAAATACTGTCAAAATTGAATGCCGCCATTTTTAAAACTTCGCGGTCTAAGAACACTATTGAAAATGTTCCTATTTGACTTTCTTGCGCCGGTTAAAAAGCAACTGTTATTCTAGTCTTTTTATCATTCATTGCTGGCCAGAATTTCTGTCTTCTGTCAAACTTGGAATTAAAAAATATCAGTATAGCAGTTGCTATTAATAAATAAATTTAATAAAAACAATAAACCATCACGCCTCGGTCCCTTACGGAGAAAGCAGAGGTTAATTATTGAGGCTCAAGTTATAAAGAAAACTTGGTGCTCCATATAATTAATATTTTTTTAAAAATCATTTGGAGAACGTTTCTTTAGTGTTAGTAGACAGTAAAATCTTTCCCAACTTATATGTTAGTTAATATTTTATATTGCGGGAATCAAAAATAAGTTCCACAAACGGTGAAAGTCTGAAAAGCCAGATATTGAGAACCACTGGCATCTATCATTTTTCCACCCTGGCTTTGTTTGGTACCAAAAAAAGTACCGAAGCCGTATTTGAAGCTTCCATTAATTTCATTTTCTTTCTTTCGAAATACTAGCAGTTTGGTTTATCCCTGACGGAAAAGCGTGATGAGGAGTTCTGCCTACAAACATCTGACTAGACTACAAAAATATTTGTAAAATGACATAACAACAAAACCGCCATTTTATCTGTCAAATATGGCAGATGTCATTCTGACATATCAAAATGACCTTTTAAGAAAGTTTTAAAAGAGTTTGATTGCATTAAATAATAATTTTATACAAAAATAATGAACCGATTAGATATGGTTTCCATTAATAAACAAAGTATGACTGTATTTATCAAACTGGAATTCAAGATGGCGGAAAAAGTAGACAAAACAAGATTACAGTGTATGTTTGTAAACTTAAACACTTTTGTGTCATTAAATTATTATTAATTTCATTTTCTGTTAAGTTTGAAATAACAACGATGACTATCGGTTCATAATAACAATAATAATTGCAATCAAACTTCACAAAGTCGAGTCCGAGTATATTTTGACAGCTGTCAAAACTTTGGCACATTTATTTTGGCCACACTTCATGACAAAAAATGTGGACATCTAAATCTTTATAGGAACAAGAATTTGCAGCCACTAAAATCTATCGAATAAAATATACAGAAATAGCACCAGCAATAAGTTTAATTCTAACAGTTCTAAGTTTAACAATTGCCAAATAAAATCAAGACATGAAAAAAATTGGGATGCAGGGGTGAATCGGGACTAAACTTGTAAGGGATTTTAATATTAAATAAAAATAGTTTGACGCCAATAAGGACTCTAAATTTCTAAGTAAATTATAATAACAGAAGTCCTTAGTGGCAACAAACTCAACTAATTCAACGTCAAATTCATTACACAGTTTTGTTCCAATTCACCCCCGAGTCCCTATAAAATTAACCCCATTTTTGGTGTGGAAAAATGGTGTCAAATATTTAACGAACACCATTTCTATATTTAACGCATAGTTCCACGCAAAATCTACTAAAACATACCTACTTAAGTACTCATTTACATTCAAGCCAATATTTGCGAAAACGGTACAATGGTTCTAGGTAGAAAAGTAAACGCGTAGCCGGAAAAACGAGTCTAAAATCATGACTCTGCATCGTGATAATCCAGCTGTTTTAATAATTAAATATTCAAATCGCTTTTGACGCTGTTAAAACTAATTGCATAGTGGAATCTTTTGTATAAATTATTATAGATTTTAGTGATTGCATAGATTGTTACAGAAAAGTGAAAAATAATTTTGCGAGTGAAAACAAACCTTGGATAAAAACAACCCTTTCCATGACAAAAACTCTGAATTGGCACAAAATGCAGGAATAAGTATTTTTTTCTTGTGCCTTTACTAAAAGTTGTTTATATTCATGGTTATTTTCACCCTCTAAAGTATTTTTCCCTTTTTTGTCACACATTAACGACTGGACCTTTTACTTTAGGGGCTTTCCCCAGAACCTCCCTTCTGGTTTCACCCAAAGGGTTTATACATAGGTGTAGGTTCGCATAATATCTTATTCGACTTTCTTCTCTTTCTAATTACCTCATTCAGAAAGAGAGAGACTGTTGACCAAGAGTCGTGTATAAAGTCTCTTTAAGTCTAAATCATTTACAAGACGGCATTCAACAATCATACCTTAAAAATACACATATTAAGGCAATTAGCTGAAATATCACCCTGTTCTTCACTTAAATTAGGGAAGGAGGTATTAATTAATCACCATTTGACTCATGGACTAACATTGGCATTTCGGTATAGAAATGCAAAAAAATCAGCATATCTACACTCTATACTTAAGGGCAGAAATATAATCACCAATAATCTAAAATTGGTATAACCTTAAAGAAGAAGCTATTAACATTTCCATATTTACCCTTTCTACAGCCTTAAGGGCGGAATTATGCATTAATAGCTTCACCTGCCATAGACAGCAATAACAAAAAAAAATACAGACCTTCAAAATCACTAGGAACCAAATATGGCACATATCACCGGCCCGCAGGCTTTCGACACTAATTCATTTAAGGTCCAGTAACTGATCACCAGTAAGGCACATTTCCGTCTCCTTTTGACCTTGTAGTCCACGAGTTTCCGTATTTAATTCTGGCACAAGAAATTGCTGGGGTGCTCCTGACCGAGGCCTTTTCTATGCAGTAGTTTAGGCCTCCATTGTTGTCCCAGAACTCGTCTCCTTTGCATCTGAAGGAGACACAGAATTCCAATCTTCTAGAGTGAATTGGTAGCTGTAATCTGAACCCAAAGGTATCGTAGGTCGACACTCCATTCTGGTTCAAAGGTCCAGGTTCAACGAACGCGCAAAAAGTGTCTTCGCTCGTCAACCAACCATCGGAAGACGTTCGCACGTAAACTTCTTTTGTAAAGTCCAAGTTTTTGACTTTCACAGTTCCGTCGACAGCACATTCATTCTGTTTTACTATAACATTTTCTAATGATACACAATCTTGGGTCACTCGTCGACGAAATTCCAAGTAGTTTGAAGCTGGTTGCACGAATCTAGTTTCCCATAAGTCGACTACAGGTGTCGGTGGTGGTTTTCTCTCTGGAGGAGGGCTGGACTCAAACTTCAGCGTCCAATTAGGAGGCAGATGCGAAGGCTCTGTCATAAACTTAATCTGTTCCAACGCAAATCCTCTATCATCTGCAAACACCACTTTTTTCTTCTTCGTTTCATTTGGTATTCTTATGCACGATCTTGGAGCTGATTTCAAAGTTAGCTGTACTGGTTTCAAAGGCGTTAGACAAGGCGCTGAGAATCCTCTATTTGTCAGTTTCGTTGGTCTTCTAGGTGCTTGTATGCTGTAGTCGGAGAGGAAGCCGGCGGGCGGACTGTGCCCGTAGAACGACTCCGATGCTAACATGTCGATTGCCGCGCACATTTCTGTAACAACACACGTCTGTATTGAGCGAGCGTTCGTCGCAAACTGAAAGGCATTTATCGCGTTCAGCCGGTTTTGAGCATGCGCAAGCCACGCGAACGATACCACTGAGTGAGGGTGACAATGTTTGTTGTGGAATATTTTGGGAGACTATTTCTGTTATTGGGTCAGGGTGTGTGTGTTCGTGGGTGTGTGGATATTTTTGTTTGTTTTTTATTTTATTTGGTGATAATAAAAGTGAAGGTAATGATTTTAAATGACATTGATTGACCCTAAATTATACGTACGTACGTTAACCTTTGGTAGAAGTTTCTTAAGAGAGGTTTATATCCAAGTTCTACTTTGGGCATAAAAAAAGGCTTCACCCTTTTGTGGTTACAGAAATTTCAAAGTCACATGGGAATTTTGGCTTTGCACCAAAATGCTACGTGCAACGCAAAAATCAGGGAGGGAAAATCGATAAAATTACGTAATCCGTTGGTTTATCTAAAACACCATTAGAAGGAAAAATATGGAATTAACGTTAATGCAAAATGCTGATTAGATTAAACAGCAACACCTTTTTTTTGGCTAGATTTACAAAATATAACAACCTATTTTGTGTTTACTTTTATTTTAAGCTGGACCAAATGTCACAGCTAATGCTTAATCTGTTACCGAAGTATTTTCTAATGCTAAAGTATCAGTTTTGAAAGAAATTCCTATTTCCTTTATAAGTTTGAAAAATTCGTCTGTCCAACTACGTAAATAACGCAATCAACATTGCTGAACTGTCAAAATGAAGGCATTGCGGTCAATTGCCATTCTATGTGTGTTTCATAATTATCCCGCTGGTCTTCAGAATACAAAATCTGGCAGACTAATGCAGCTGAATGACATGTATTTTCCACGGAACAAATTAATATATCTGACCCGGTCATTTTATTCGCAAATATTTCACATCTTTATGATGTGGTATGACTCAGTCCTGAAACGCTAAGTGATCTTTATGAACACAATTATGCGCGCTCGTAAAATCTAATTCGTTTTATTTGTTTTGTAATAATAACTTCGTGTGCCATTTAGTTAAGTACGTAGGTACTTAACTAAATTACTGACAACTGCGTGCACTGACTGGACAGGTCCACTCAATCTGTGTGGTTCTTTCCTCAAAAGACCATTTCTGATATCAATCTACATGGTCTTCACATGATCTGACCAAAATTATGTCTGGACTTTAAAAGAGACTGTGACCTCTGAGTTTGTTTCGGCCTTTCTTCTCAGAGTTGTTAGATAGGAAACGCCGACCTCATCTAGTTTAAAAAATATGATTGACGTGTAAGTGTTTGTACAGACGTACTTACAGAAAAAAAATCATTTATCATTTATCATCAAATGGTAACAAAACAGGTAGTTTTTTTTGTTGTTATGATAGTAGTGATTAAACCTTTCACGGAAATAAATAAAAGGACTTCATGAAAAAATATGTAATTTTAATTTTTACGTTAGCAGTAAATATTCTTTCTGTACTGTAATTAGGTTTTTGTCTTCATGATTAACAATATTTAAGGCATAATTGGATCTCAACTGAGAGCATTTATTTCAGTTAACCCATTTACAGGCACTTGAATTGTCCAGATACGAGCAGTCAGAAAAATGAAGCCAGTAGGTTCCTATGAAGAAGAACAGGCAAGAAACTCAATGGACACGCTTTTAAATCAAAAGGAAAAATGATAACTTCTAGGCAAGCGTACACACCATAACCAGCAGCATTATCGAAATAATATCAAGTTATGAAACGTAAGCAAAAATTTTAAAACTTACGAAAATTATTCAATCGAAAATACAAAACTTAAAAAAAAACATTTTAAAATGTAACTCCAAAATTAAATAGGATTAAGTAATTAAATTAGAAAAAATTTATTAGAGAAAAATTAAATTATGATAGAAAAATTATTAATCTCCGATTTAGGACTGTCCCCATAACAACATAGTACATGGCCACACTGGATAACACGTCTCGCTCACACATGGCGCTGGCGCTTCTGCGTGATCGATATTATTATTAAATACTACTTGACAACGCCGCGGGCGCATGCGAGGTTAAGCAATCCCGCGGTCAGGTGGCGGATGGGTGATCCGAAAAAATACGGGGTTTCCCCTGATTTTGTTATTTTTAGTAACTAGTATCAGTTGGTATTAAAGCTAGGAAGCTCTAATTAATGCTAATTTTATTGGTATACATAGGTGATTAAATTAGGAAGAAGCTTCGAAAAAATCCTTTTAGGTTTTTCTACCACGAACGGATTATGTTTTTCAAAGCTTTGCGTCTATGTTTTAACAGATAAGGTACAAAAACAAAAAAAACGGAATTAAAACTAAAAAAAAACTAACTACACTCTATAAAACAAATGGACTTAATTTTTTCTTTATCGCCTGAGTACCTTTTACTGTTATTTTATCATGCTATGTATGTATAATCAAGTATAAAATAAGTAAGTAATAAAATACCCTCCCCCTCTCATAACATGACAAATAATAATTAGTATTAATTAGAGATCGGATAATCCGATGCTTATTCACCTAAAGTTGAGATATTGGCTAATATGGAATTCGCTTTTGTATCGAAAACATCTTAACATTAACTAACACACACCACCCTTCGTCTTACACCGACACACACACACCCCCACACACACCCCCACACACACCCCCACACACACCCCCACACACACCACCTATGTGTACATATTTACATCGGGGGTTAAACACTAATTTTAAATAAATATGCATCTGAATAGTTATGCAATCCAAGAATCCTGGGGTTTTTTCTTTTATACATATTTTTTTAGAAGTCGCTTCCATACTATACACCCGACTAGAATTTCCGGTGTTTCTGACATCCCTGGATTGTACTAACAAAAAAAATATATTTTAAGAACGGTTCCATACTTTCACAGCGGAAATTAACTTTAGGTAAATCATCCGAATATCCGATCTCTGATAATAATGTACCAACGAGGTTAAGCTACATTGCCACGGCTAAGATTTGGATGGTTGACTGTTACTAAGTACGTTGTGAAAGTTTGTAGCAAGCATACAGGCTTACTTTGCAAGTCGATGCTAAGTTGAATCAATATAAACTCGGACGGTTGAGCTTACTACACAAAATCAATCATTTTAATTATTTTGAATGTGAGGACTATGTGGATCATTGCTTTTTTGTTTTTTTTTTTTCTCAATTTTTATCATGACCTAGTAGTTTGAATAATTTATGCGGCCTACCCAAATGTCCTTTTCTTTGGTATTGTTCGTCGAATCGTTGAGCTCTTAAGTTCCAAGTTGAGCTGCACGATTACTGACAAATGCGTACACTGACTAGACAGGTCCACTCAATCTGTGTGCTTTTTCCTCAAAAGACCATTTCAGACACCAATCTACATGGTTTTTACATGATCTGACCAAGATTATGTCTGGACTTTAAAAGAGACTGTGACCTCTAAAAAAGTCAACCGCCAGGCTCTTTTATCAGCGTACCATGGACTGGTTGCCTCTGTTCTGAGGTATGGCATTATTTTCTGGGGGCAGTCTACCGATAAGGAACTAGTATTTAGAATGCAAAAGCGATGTTTAAGGTCAATATACGGTCTTAAAACAACTGATAGCCGTCTTTCCTTTTTTTTAACCTTTAAAAATTTCAACTTTTCCTTCTTTATACATTTTGGAAACAGTTCTATTTGTAAAAAATAATCAACAATTATTTTAGAAATTTGTCAGGAGTTCGAATAAATCCGATACGGACTCAAAATGTAAACAAGCTATGCCACGTGAAATGTAAAACAGCGCTTACGGAGAAAAGATTTTTTGGTATTGCCACACGCATTTATAATAAAGTACCTGATGTAATAAAAAATATGACTGTAATAAAATTTAAAAGGACACTAAACCAAATATTAATTGAGAAAAGCTGTTACACAATCGACGACTTCCTTAATGATAAATCTCTGCACTGACTGATAAACTATTATTATGATTGACATACAAATGTTCATACACTTTTTTTTTCTGATTGACATACTATATTATTCTTGTTGACATTACTGTACATATTTTATTACTGTTATTAGTCGGTTTTTTTTTGTAATTCTGTTGATTTGACGTCTATATTTAGTCGGCATCAATGGAATTTCTCTCTAAGTTTGGAATTAAAGATTATTTGCATGCTCATGAGACGGTAGAATATGGAGGACTATATTTTATAACAAACATCTATGTACCAATTACCCATGTTTGCAATAATAAATGATTTGATTTGACCTCTGAGTTTGTTCCGGCCTTTCTTCTCAGAGCAGTCAGATAGGAAACGCCGACCTGATCTAGTCTAAAAAAATATGATTGATGTGTAAAAGTGTTTGTACAAATCAACTTACAGAAATAAAATCATTTATCAATCCACCTCCCATTTTTTCAACTATGTTAAGGGCAGCTTCCAGTCGTAACAGGATGCAGTTGAATACCAGTATTCCACATGGAGCGACTACCGTCGCAGCAGCGTCGTCGTGCAGTCGAAAATGGGTGTTACTACTGCACAACACGATACCCCTTGATACCTGTTGTCAGACTTTGGGGCTTCTGACCCGTAACGACAGTCAAATATCTACGATAACACCGGGACCAACGGCTCTCCAAGGCACGGAGGGGTCTCGATATGTAAATGGATGGTCACCCATCCACGAACCGACCGCGGCAAGCTAAGCTTAACCTGCCATCGACCCGTGCGGCTGTTATCATTTAGATTATAAAGCCTTTATTACATTATTACGATTTATTGGATGACAAACGACTGGTAATCAATGCCCATGCTTTCTCTCTATAAGAGATCTCAGCCCTGCAGTGGGCAAGAGTACGCTGGTATTATTAAATAGGTATCATTATATAGGTATTATTAAATATGTATTATTAAATAGGTATTTTTTTAAACTTTGCACCACTCTAGGAATTTCTCCTGTATTGTGGGCGCGTTTACAAACATTCAAACTCACATACACAAACAGCCAGACCCGGAACAACTACTTGTAGGTCATACAAATGTTTGTTCCTTGCGGGAATCGAACCCGCGACACGCAGCGCAGCAGTCAATCGCTTAACCACTGCGCCAACCGTGCCGTTTAAATAGGTATTATTAAATAAGTATTATTAAATAGGTATTATTAAATAAGTATTATTAAATAGGTATTATTAAATAGGTATTATTAAATAGGTATTATTAAATAGATATTATTAGAGCAGTGGTGCCCCAGTAGTAACGGCTGCGGCTTACGAGTTGTAGGTTGTGGGTTTACTCTGTGTAAAATATTTCATCACCACCTCTCAAAACGGTTAAGGAAAATATCGTGAAGAAACCGGCATATCCTAGAATCACAAAATCCAAGACATGTGACATCTACCAACCCGCACTGGGCCCGCGTGGTGGATTACGGCCCACTCCCTCTCACTGAGAAAAGGCCTGTGTCCCAGCAGTGGGAACATTATAGGCTGATTATGCTTTATTATTATTAATTAAAATAAGAAGGTAGTCCACCTGATGGGAAGTGGTCACCGTCCCTTGTGGACATCTGCAATACCAGAAGCAGATGCAATGCTTTGCCATACAAGATACGATGCCTCAGGCTTTAAGTCCGCCTTTGTACAGTATTTTTTTACTTGTACATAAAGTTTTAATAAATACAATATATTGCTGAAATGCCTCTTGTGCCTATACGTAGGTACTGAGACACCACAACACTGGAAGGCTAAGATTACCTACGATGAGTCAAACTGCCCTTGACATTCATGAAGTTAACAATATACTTATTTTATATTCATTAGTTCATTAATGACATTGTTGAACTTCGTATGTAAAGTATTTGAACCACAATTTATCCATGAAATTAAACCACACATATTTCATGCAGTACCAATAGAACTGTATGTTTTTTTTTGTGGTTTAATTACTCATGAAATACTATAATTAATAAAGAATTATTTTGACATTTATACTAATGATGTAGATATTAGTTTATTCATAGCCTAAGAAGTTATTTCGGACCCAAGTTTCTAGTAAAAGGAACATATTCATATTCTCATATTGTATGTTTATATTTAAATTGAAAAATTATTTAAGATTTTATGTATTTTGTTTTCCCTTCTACTCTTACACACGTTGTCTACAGCTCTTTAATATACTCTCCTATCGCAGGTATGCTGGAAGAGATTTCTTTAGAAATAAGCATCACCTTTGTACGTATTTTTCTGTTCCTTTCTTCTTGTCTGTTTATATATGTGTGTACATAAATGGTTAAATAAATAAATAAATATTTTTAGGAGGTTAATCAAAGCAGTCTTCGAAGAAATGCGACGATTACCAACCCGCAGTGTGCCTGTGTGGTGACCCACTCCCTCTCACAGAAAGGGAGGCTTGTGCCCCAGCAGCGGAAACATTAGAGACTGATCATGGTCTAAAAAAAACAAGGTCTGGCACTCCGAGAGTGACACAAGCTTACGTCACTATCCAGTTGCCACTTTATCGCAACAAAACAAGAAGTATGGAATGTTAAAAAATATACATCAAGCATTTAAATCGTCGTTTTGTTTTTCTAATCAAACGAAACAATTCAATTTAAACGTATACCGACGTAATTGTTAGTTAAAACCTCATTGATTTATCGGATTCACACAGGTAATAAAGGTGGTTGGGGAGTTATTATGACACACTACTGGTAACACAGCGGTGATGACGTAGGCTTGTGTCACCCACGTGACCACTGTGTCTCGGAATGCTATACCTGGCGAAGTATATTATACCATGAGACTAATTATTATTGCACGCCTTCAATTTAAAAAACTCTTTCTTCGCTAACGTGCCACTTTGCATGACTAACTTTCTTTTTAATTTTTCTGAAAAAAATTACAATATCGACTTCAGTAATTCAGCTGCCACACAAGCTGTCTACTAACTCAAAAGAAACATTTATGCTAATTAAGCCGCTTGCACGCTTAACGACTGGTTTGCATTACTTAACAGCATGACTACCTACCTACTATTTAGGTGTGTTTGTAAACGGAACACGTATGAAACGTATTATTAGTTTTTTAAACGATTTCTGGTACTTAGTTTGTTAGGTGGTGACGAAATATAGGTTGAAAACTAAAGGGAAATATTTTGATTATTTTATTTTATTTCATAAGGAAAAGCAAACAGCGGTATATTAAAAATAAACAGTAATAACTTAACAAATATACTACCCACTAATGATAAATGATTTTATTTCTGTAAGTAGGTTTGTACAAACATTTTTACACGTCAATCGTATTTTTTAAACTAGATGAGGTCGGCGTTTCCTATCTGATTACTCTGAGAAGAAAGGCCGAAACAAACTCAGAGGTCAGTCTCTTTTAAAGTCCAGACAAAATCTTGGTCAGGTCATGTGAAGACCGTGTAGATTCAAACTCAAACCATTTATTTCAATTAAACCATTTACAGGCACTTTTGAATTGTCAAAGAGTCGGTCAGTTAGTCAGAAAGTTGAAGCTAGTTGCCCATTCCAAAACGTAGATCTCTATGGAGAAGAACGGGCAAGAGAGATTGGTATCTGAAATGGTCTTTTGAGGAAGGAACCACACAGATTGAGTGGACCTGTCCAGTCAGTGCACGCATTTGTCAGTAATCGTGCAGCTCAACTCAGGAAGTCAGGACTTAAGGACTACAGTACTACATTTTCCACAGATTACAACTTAGATATTTACAGACTGATGACAAACATAACTGTAGTCAGGGCAAAATCAATTAAATTTACAAAAGAAAAGAAAAATTATAAAACAAAACTCTTGCTTGTGTTTTGCATCCTACGGGTCCATAATATTAATTTGCTTCAGCATACGGAATCTACTGCTAATCCCTCAGAACTTTAACTACATTATTTTTTTAAGTATTACGGTTAAGAAATAGTACGTCGATTTCACTAAATCGCTCGTTAGACGTGCAGAATACTGCCGGGGTCGCGGATTGTTAGAAAGAGTTACCGTGGCCCTGGCGCACAGGCAACTGAAGGAACACGGGTGGGTTTTAGTCAGTAAGAAGAGTCTGACACGCCCTTCCGCTCCGCCCAGAGCGGGAGAGGTCATTTTATGATTTCCCATCCAAAAAAAAAGGACGTGTAGAATAATGTTCAGTTCCTATAAACAAAAACGAATCGTTTAGCTTACCAATGCTAGCATTTTTGATTGCCAAACTGGGAATATAAATAGATTCGTAAGCTAATTTTACTTGTGATAGCTACTTCCATATGGGAGGGTCTACTATGCAAAGCTATGCGGTCTTTGCTTCATTATTGGTAATGATACAAGAGTCTTAGTTTTAACCAATAACCGTACGTAAATTAAAGGAATTAGCTATAAGCGGTGTAGCGCTCTATTCCCATCCAATACCAAGAGCTAATACCATTTGGTATTAGTTTATTTCCGAATTTATTTTCTATTCCCAACGAGTACCACATTTTAAAACCAATACCAAAACAAGTTTGAAGAAATCAGATACAGTCAGGTACAGTAAAATTAAAATGCTTTGAGTGACGAACTAAGTTTCCGAAAACATAATAAATGTTCCCGAAAATCCTAACTCTAGACGGTCGACGTCAGTGGCATCCCGAGGTTCGGTTGGTTAGGTTCCTTTAAACCCTTTAGACTGAAATAGGAGCCCCGCGTAGCGGGGCTCCGTCGACCAGCTTATTAACCCTAACCCTATATTTAGATTACCCTAGATTTCGGTAAAACGCAATTTAAATAAAACTTTGTGTAGCTGAGTGTACAAGAAGTCGCGCTTTGGTATTCGTTAGTAATAGATTTTTTATTTAAAAAAATGTGTTACTCGTTGGAAATAGAAAATAAATTCGGAAATAAACTAATACCAAATGGTATTAGCTCTTGGTATTGGATGGGAATAGATCTTTACCCGGTGAGTGCACGCATGTGTGTAGTACACAGTATACTGCCTTCCCCTTAGGAGAATACACGCGTGATGTTATGTTTATGATGCAATAGCGTATGCATACATAATCAGCCTATAACGTTCCCAGTATAGGGACACAGGCCTGCTCGCTGTGAGAGAGGGCATTAATTAGGGTTGCCACCGTTTTTTGGGACGAATAAAGTATTTTTTTCATTTCGGTAGAACGAAAATAAAGTACACAGCATAAAAAAAGAGTTGCTATTTATTTTTTACTTATTTATCTTTGTAGCAGCATCTACAAACGCTACATGCGACCTACGCGTCATACTGACGTCACGCAAAATCCTGCATCGCGCAAGCAGAGTTTACCGCGCAACTAGCATATAAACAACGTCCCAACATCAATCGTTGGGCAGTTGCCCACCAGACACGACACCCGTCTGGTCAGAGGATCCTCCCTTTTCAATAGAGTATGAGTGAACTTTACACCCTGTTCCTCATACCTCTATATATGCAAAGACAGATTCGTTTTAATTGTTTTCATGCTGTCAATAAACAGTATAAATTGCTTATCGCTTGTTGCATCATCATCTTTGCTCTCCGTATCATCTTATCACACTACTTAGTTACAACCTTTAGTCTTGTTGTTCACGTGTCATCTTGATCAGAGTACATCTAACGTCTCTGGGAGTGTCTGCGTGATAAAACGTGATATTAAGTAAGTGAAGCTCGACTGTTAGTACCGCTATCACGGTGTGATGTTATCAGGTGACATCCGTGTCGTATTTTGTTATGATACCTATATTATTATGATTGTAAACATGCAAACAAAACTGCCACTCAAAGGCGTATTTCATGATTTGGCGCCCTGCCCCTGCAGTCTCGACATTAGACAGCGACAAAAATCGGTCGCTAATTCGTATCGATGTCAAATTCCTTTAATAGATTTTCAACTTTATTTCCAAAGCATAAGTTTGAAAATCTATTAAAGAAATTTGAGAACGATACGACTTAACGACAGATTTTTGTCGCTATCTAATGTCGAGACTGCAGGGCCTGGGCCAATAAGACTTTTCGCCCCGTAACCAAGGTTTTCCAAAAAGAAGCTTATAAGTAAGAGCGAGCGTAACGAGCTCCAAAATGTTAGCACTGGGGATCTCATGTTAGTAAGATCACGCCTGTATTCTGTAACAGAGAAGGCAGAGGTGTAGATACGCTATATACACTACGCACAAATGTTGCCAGTTATATTATGTAAGGTCGAGTGCTTTTTTTAGGGTTCCGTACCCAAAGGGTAAAAACGGGACCCTATTACTAAGACTTCGCTGTCTGTCCGTCCGTCTGTCACCAGGCTGTATCTCAAGAACCGCGCCAGCTAGACAGTTGAAATTTTCACAAATTATGTATTTCTGTTGCCGCTATAACAACAAATACTAAAAACAAAATAAAATAAATATTTAAGGAGGCTCCCATACAACAGACATGATTTTTTTGCCGTTTTTATAGGTAATGGTACGGAACCCTTCCTGCGCGAGTCCGACTCGCACTTGGAAAGTTTTTTTTTGTGGGATGTCATCAAATGACTTCTCCCGCTCTGGGCGGAGCGGGAGGGCGTGTCAGACTTTTACTGACTAAAACCCACCCGTGTTCCTTCAGTTGCCTGTGCGCCAGGGCCACCGTAACCCTTTTGGACAAACCCGCGACCCTGACAGGAGGCACTACCTACTACTATGTAATTGGGGTCGGGCATATTGCTATGGGCATAATACAAGACTCCGAGCTGTTACTGAAAATTTTCTAACGGGAGAACCCAATTAACACTTTGTCAGACCGGAAGAACGCTCCCAGAACCCAATGACCAGCAGTTGCATGCGACCATTAGACTATATTTTAAACTTAAATTACTCATTAAACAAATAAATTAAAAAAGAACATTATATCAACAACAACATCATCAGCTGTTGTAAACCCAATCAGCTGATAGTCAACTTCAAATCAAAGATGTCTGCCAAGATGGCGGACAGAGGAAGTGTTGCTTTTACTATAACCACGAGTTTGGCAAAGGTATGCGAGTGTTGTGCCAAGGGCCGAGTATAGTTTACTATTTATAATTGTACATTGTCATGGCTCTTTGGTAAAGTGAGTACGAGACTTGGCGATAATATACTAGATAGTAAGAGGGCGTGAGTTCGATTACCTGTCGTTGCACTTTAGATATGAACTCAAACTCAAAGGTCATTCGGAAAAATGACGCTAGTTGCCCATTCCAAAGCGTAGTAGGTTCCTATGGAGAAGAACGGGCAAGAACTCCACGGACACTGTTTTAAATTTAATTTTTACAAAATTTTTGTTACATCATTAATGTTGAATTTATAAATATGAGAGAACGATGTAAAAAGACGTTCAACGTGAATCTATTCCTAGCACCAGCATATTTTAAGCTTAGTTGGAAGGGCTAAGCGGAATACAAGAAATAGGTAACCTTCAATAATCATTTCTGATCAATTTTGATACAGGTTCTTCCAAGACAGTACTTCATTACTTCGGGACTGGCTGAATTTAATTGGCTTGGCGGTTTTTTTTTTGTGTGGCTTTTGCTGATTCTGGATATTGCAGTGGTTAGGACTACAATCCCAAAAAAAAATACACAGACTATAATATTGATGAGAAAAACCGAAGACAGATGATAAAACTACAATAAACTAGAGGTTCTGGCTTTGATTCCCGGGTCGGGCAAAATTTTATTGGGTATTTCCATCTGGAATTTCTCAGTAGCAGCCCGGAGTCTGGATTTGTGCCCGGTTGAGGGCAATAGGCTCGCCCCCTATTACATGGGACTTAAACGTAACTGGCGAAATGTGGGTGTACTATAGTAAACCCATATTTCGCCAGTTATATGCGTAAAACTTCGGCGAATAGTATAATGTTAGGTTACGTATTTTTCCTAGTTTTAAAGGAAAACATTTTTTGCGGTTGTCCGTTACCCATACGTCATTGAAAACAATGTAATGACGAAATAATGCGGTCACCATAAGAGATAATTAACCACGGTCGTCGGATATAGTTGAAGTTTAGTTAAAAACCGATGGATGTTTTCGAATGAATGAATTTAATTTGATAATAGGACAGTTTGTTTTCTGTTAATTAAATTAAATTTTATTCGAAAACACGCATCGGTTTCTTACTAAACTTCAAATATATTCGACGACCCTGGTAACACACATATACTATAATCAGACTATAATGTTCCCACTGCTGGGACACAAGCCTCTCGGTGAGAGGGAGTGGGCTGTAATCTACCACGCGAGCGCAGTGCGGGTTGGTAGATGTCACATGTCTTCGAATTTTTGTTTCTTAGGACATGCCGGTTTCCTCACGATGTTTTCCTTCACCGTTTTGAGAGTAGTGGTGATAAAATAATGTACACAAAGTAAAGCGCCTGACTGGGTTCGAACCTACGATCTACAACTCGTAAGTCTGTGGTCGCGGCCGTTACCACTGGGCCAAGTCTGTGGTCGCGGCCGTTACACTTTAAAGTTAAGAAAGCGGTGAAACAAGAAGAAAGCACAAAAAACTTTTTTTAAATATCCAGGGGGCCAGGGCCAAATAAATAATGGGCTGAGTAGATAGCAGATGACCCCACCTATCCACCATTTTCGTATGTTCAACGTTCTGCCAAACAGCCTGTAGATAGGCACATAAAAGGCACTTTTGAACGTCAAAATTTACAAGAAAATAGAATTGATTCTAGTTGCCCCTTCCAATAGGTAATTTCGTATGGAGAAGAATGGGCGAGAAACTCCACTGTTACTCTTATAAAATGTTTTACAATATTTTGTATACGTTAATTATAAAATTATATGTGAAGACGATGCACCTAGAATAGAGTTACTTTACCACAATAGGTAAAAATAATTAAATATAAAGCAATGACAGGTAAATTAATTATGTAATAGATACATGGTCCTCACATAGTCACAAATATTGACAAGAAGATAATTTTTCAAAAAAATGAACAAGTAATTATTTCGTTTGTGAGTTAAAGACTAAGAATAGTCTGAAACTGTCACAATGGATAATGAAGTAAGCAAGCGTGGTGATCAATCAATTTATAGACTGATATTATCAAGAAAGCTGCTTAGCTTGAGTAGGATTGGACCGGACATGTCCGTCGCATGTCATATCTCTATGACATGCACACCTTAGTGTGCCCTTAGGCCTGAAACTGCGTTAAGAGCGGGTAGTAACCAAAATTGCCTATCGTCAATTTGATTTTTCATGAAATTGATAAGACTTAGGTCAAAAATTAAAATAATATAAGTAACTACATGATATTTCCGAACTTTTCGTGGAACAGAAACACAAAATATTAAAATTTTCTCGATAAAAAAACATCACGAAGTCACCTCTAGTTTTCACTTATTTTCGATTTGTACTTAATATGCTAATGACTAATAGGATAATTATTTAATTATTTTGCGTATACTATACATACTACACACAAGATTCAAATTCAAATGCTAGCAATATACGCCGAGCGAAAAGTTCTTGCTGGCGGGAAGGGATTTTGTTTTGTTTTCGTCGTGTTTGATAAGAGGGGTAGGCAAAGAGGCGCGGGTGAAACTTGTTTTTTTTCTGTCTTGCTGCGCCCTCTTAATCGGGCGGCCGAAACGGGCACCCGTCGCGTGTCTACGCGCGTAGACACGCTGGTGGGGTCCGTGGGAAGAATAAAGAAAGACAAGGTGGTGGGATATTATTATTAATATTAGCGCCCAGCGCGTGCCCCCGAAATGGATTTCATCACACGGAGTCGGGCCCTGTTGGGCTGGCGCGGAGCCTGCCTCCCCGTGACCGACGCCCGAACTGGTCCCCGCGGCTGAGCACTTTTGTATGGAACCGTCTGGGCGTCCGCTTAACACAGTTTGAGGCCTTACGGTACGTTTCCACTGAAGCGGAGCTGGGCGGAGCGGAGCGGAGACTTGCAGGAATTGATCAATCACAATGGTTGAAATCCTCATCGCGACTCTCGTCTCGTCTGTTATTGGACGATTCCTGCACGTCTTCGCTCCGCTCCGCCCAGCTCCGCTTCAGTGGGAACGCACCCTTAAGGTTGAACTAGTCGCGGGCTCGAACTCACTGGTGGGCGTGGCCAAAAAGCACGTTGTCTCAATTGGCATCGTGTCTGATAGATACAGTATCCGCGATGAGTAATTAGATGCTAGTCTACACGCACAATGTCTAGTTCGCACGCACACAAACACCGATATTTTAATTCTCAGTAAAACGAGCGCGTAAAAAATTACGAGAAGTCCTTTGGAAAATCGAGTTTTATGAAAAAACTTCCGCATAAATCAATTACAAATAAAGTTTATTAAACTCTTCGAAAATTGAGCATTTTCGGTGCCGACTTCGTTGTGGCGAATTTACACGTCTTTTATTACTTAATTGCGCCCAAAATTGCGTTAAAATTAGCGAGAAAAACGAATCTTTGTTAGCACATAACTTTTTAATGGCTTTTTATTTTACTATTCTGTTTCCGCACAGACAAAATAAATAATGAAACAAAATTACGTCATGTTTAACTTTGGATGTACAATGTCAAACAGTGAAGTAATACCGTCCCGAAATTTGTATGGAAAAAATATCGACTAGTGCAACCTTAAAGAACCACCGAGTGAACGCTAGGCGACATGCGAGGCAGACCATGAGAAATATATGGCAGGACGAGCTAATATCCTAACGAAAGAACTGGTCCGTATTAGCAGCATCTGGAGACAGGAAGACGGAGGCCTTTGCCATACACTAGGGCAGCGGTCGGCAACCTTTTGAGTCGGAAGAGTCAAAAATTAGAATTTACAAAATGACAAAGTTTTTAAAGAGCTACAATTATTTTTTCTGTCAACAATAAATAGTACTTGCATAAATAAAGATTTTTGATAAAAAATACTAATCAATTTATTTATAAGAAAAATATCTAGTTATTTATAGGTGTATAAGTAGTGTTTTTCACAACAAATTAAATAATATATATATGGTGTATAAATAAATAATATTTGCGTATGGAACTAAAGAGCCGCAGCTTCACATCCAAAGAGCCACATGTGGCTCGCGAGCCGCAGGTTGCCGACCAGTAGGCCAATCAATACAACCTAGATTTAATACAAGAAAAAAAGAGCTAGGCTAGAAAAAAATAAGTACAGGTACGCGGAACCCCTGCCGCCTCCCAGGTTTAATAAAACTCGGACATATGCCCGATTGATGGCAATAGGCTCGTCCCCTATTACATGGCAAAATGGGGGTGTACTATAGGTAGAACACCTCTGCCTAATCCTTTGGGGACTACAGGCATGATGTTGTAATGTTTTGTTAAAAATAATCTTGCTACCTATTCCCGTTCGTATTAAAAATAAGTTTCGTTGTAGACACGGCCACATATCAAGCTATACATTTCCAGTATAAGCTGATCTCGCATTGTATAAGATGTCCGTCGCCGCGCCTGGCGACCACGTGCTAGCGCGAGACTACCGGGCGCGCGCTGACAAGTGGGCGCCGGCCGTGGTCACCGCGAGAGAGTCACCGCTAACCTATCGAGTGCGTTGTGCAGACGGAAAAGAGTGGAAAAGACACATTGATCAATTGCTACCGGTTGGGACGTCTCGCATCACTAAACGGCATTCCGTGTTTTCGTCCGATGATTCAGACCGCGTCAATATACAGGATAAGTTAGAGGACGCGATCGAGGACGATACTAATGGTCAGGATAGTAGTTCAACGGAATTCACGAAACATATACATGAGGTAAATTATACTTAATACACATTACGAAATACTTTTTTTTCGCAGGACATAAAAGGGAAGGTAGCTTATTTTACTAAACTATGACGTCACAAATGCGTAATTGGAAAATATGTGGTGTTATTCATTTCATTCATGTTTAGGTTAAGAAGGAAATCGGGTGATTTGTGTGGCTTAGCTTATTGGAACGTACGCCATGGGAAATATTGACGAAAATATTTTACAGGTCATAAGCACGTAAAATTGAAGTTTAATCTTAGGTATAAATGGTTGTAGTTTTGGTCGGTTGGTATGTGAAGTCATTAACCTCATTGTAAAAAAATATATACCAAGTAAAAACCAAAATATTGAAAAGGAGATGTTTAATTTTTGGCTAGCACTTGTACATTATATCAAAAAACCGGCCAAGTGCGAGTCGGACTCGCGCACGAAGGGTTCCGTACCATTACCTATAAAAACGGCAAAAAATCGCATTTGTTTATGAGAGCCCCCCTTAAATATTTATTTTATTTTGTTTTTAGTATTTGTTGTTATAGCGGCAACAGAAATACATAATTTGTGAAAATTTCAACTGTCTAGCTATCGCGGTTCTTGAGATACAGCCTGGTGACAGACAGACGGACGGACAGACAGCGAAGTCTTAGTAATAGGGTCCCTTTTTCCACTTTGGGTACGGAACCCTAAAAACGGTGAAAAATGAACTGAATTTAGGAAAAAATATTAATCCGTGAATTTGAGAATGTTATCTTTGTTGTACACACAAATTAAAGTTTTTAATTACTGCCATTATGGCCACACTATGGCTGTGTCCTGACAATGTGTTCTGAAATCAGAATGGATTCAGATCCATTCTATTTATTAATTCTGTAAAGCCATATTTGATACGACCGCGAATCATATTTAGATCAACATACAACCTGATACTGACCTGCAAATTGCAAAAAACGTAAGAAAATTTGAATTTCGCGGGCTACCTTGGCGCATCCTCATTAATAAACAGTCGTTGTCCTGCTGAAAATTTCACGCAAGATATAGTTATAACGGCTCCTACAAACAGGCGCGACACAAAGGCACCGCTCGTCGCGCGACAGGCGGTACCTTTGTGTCACGTCGCGTGTCGCGCCTGTTCGTAGAGAGCCTAACTCACCTAACTTTGTATTTGAGCATGCTAGACTCCGATTTAAACGAACAATTTACGTATTCATTATCCCTGCATTACTAACATACGCAAATATACCTACAGTACGTCACACTGAGCTCGTGTATGAATTAACCTATTCCGATGCGCAAGCGCAAGTAACCTTGCAATGACATTTATTATTTACCATGTCCGTGCAGTTAAACGTTGGTATGTAGATAGTTGCAGGATCTTTATGAGTGAATATACTTGATATGTGTACCAAGGATCTTTTTGCGCCTGACTGACATTGAGAGGTGGGCGCTGATCGTTATCATTTGTGATAATGTTTAGTGTAATTGTATTGAAGATAAGATAGTAATTTATTTTCTCAATCATGAGTACCATACAACACAAATTGTCAGCATGCAAGTAGTGGCGTGTGCGAATGATAATTTCCATGGCCATCAATTATTAGATTTATCGTGTATAATAATTTGAATTCAGAACTAAGTACTTTATTGTTGTTTTGATTATATACTTCACACGGAAATCAAAACAAAACAACAATAAAGTACTTAGTTCTGAATTCAAATTATTATACACGATAAATCTAATAATTGATGGACATGGAAATTAGCATTCATTTGTAATCATTGAGCTACTTAAGTTTTGAGTTGAGCTGCACGATTACTGACAAATGCGTGCACTGACTGGATAGGTCCACTCATTCCGTGTGGTTTTTCCTCAAAAGACCATTTCAGACACAAATCTACATGGTCTTCACATGATCTGACCAAGATTATGTCTGGACTTTAAGAGACTGTGACCTCTGAGTTTGTTTCGGCCTTTCTTCTCAGAGTAGTCAGATAGGAAACGCCGACCTCATCTAGTTTTTATTAAAATATGATTGACGTGTAAAAGTGTTTGTTCAAACCTACTTACAGAAATAAAATCATTTATCAAGAGATGAGAACATTATAGGCTGATTATTTTATGAATTACATACTTTCATACATTTCGCGTCGTAATGAGTGAAGAAGTGTTTATCCTACAACTACATTTGGCTCAAACCACGATGACCCGACATGAAAAAAACAAAGATGGCCGAATAAATAAAAATGCTTGCCGATACAACACCACATCGTTGACACTCGAATAATATTACATAAGAATAAATGGGTAAACAGTATTTGTAACTAGGAGGAAAAAAAACAATGACTAATTTGGGTATTTGCTAGCAACGAAGCTACGGGGGGAGCAACAATATTATGTGCGTCAGATGTGGGTTGGATTTGTTTACTATATTGATTGCCTATGGCAAGTTGAATGGCTGCTATAATTAGAATTGCTCACCTCAAACTCAACTCAACTCAAAGCATTTATTTCGAATAAACCAATTACAGGCACTTTTGAATTGTCAAGGGGTCGGTCAGTCAGAAAGATGAAGCTAGTTGCCCATTCCAAAGTGTAGTAGGTACCTATGGAGACGAACGGGCTAGAAACTCCATGGACACTCTTTTAAATCAAAATATGGTTACATCATTCATGTTGAAATGTATGCATGTGAGAACGATGCAGAACGTTAAAAGCGTCCGTAATAAAGAGACAAAAACAATTCAAATAATAAATTTAATTAAAATAAGCCGTGGCAGCTAAGAGATGACCAGTCCCTACTCACGGCGCCCGTTCACGATCATGACGTATGGATCAGCACCATTCAGCTCAACCATTTTGAAGGGAACTTAATGATCCAACACACACGTCACCACCAGCGAGACATTTGCGAATAACCTCAAACGCGAAGCGCGTGCGGTAGTGCTCTACTCTCGCCTTACAAAGAACAAGTAATTCCTTGAGCTAAAAATGTGTCTGTTTACTTCATGTCGCACTTGTAGAATAATATTCACACACAAACGTCAAGAAAAAAGACTAGTTTCAACACTCGTGTTATTTTCAAAAGACATTTTGCTATTTCAAATAATAAAAAAACTGTTTAAAAAAAATATTCAGTGGACGTCCGTCTGTCTGTATGTATGGATCCTGGCGTGGTCACGATAACTCCCGAAAAACTTAACTAATCTATAATATTTATTGTTTATTATTAATATTTATTGTTTAATCAATAAGTCAAAATGTCAAACCTACAGTTTTATGACAGCTGCGCGCACAGATCATTAAAGCCCGGCGGCGTATGAGTCGTTTCCCCGGAATGTTACCACGTTATAAATATTATGTTTATATACTTTTTGAACTAGGTTATAGTGTATTTATTTTATTTCTTATTTTTAATGTTAATTTTTAATTTTCGTATGCTGCACTGGTTGACGTCATCACGTCAGCGCCGGCTATCGCTGAAAACCAGCGCTGGGGCTCTGTCTCGCATAGGGTCGTAGCATTATGCTGAGCGATTGCCGTTTTGCGTGAATGTGACGCATATTTTTCCCCAACTCGTTATTTTTTGTATTTGTGTGTTTTTTCTTTGCGTCATGTTTACCGCAAATAAATGTATTTTCTTTCTTTCTTTCTTTTTAATCGGGTCCATTATTTTTTTAAACGCTTCAGTATTATCGAAAACTAAGTCCTTTCGAAAATCACGGTCTAATTCAATGTAGTTTAATTGTAATTAGTAATATAAAAATTCGACTGGACATTTCGTTCGTTTTTTGTTATTTTTTATAGAATTGAATGAGATTATGAGGCGTGCAGTTTTGGTTTTTCCAAAAAAAAAACTATCAGTCATTGCGGGTAAATAATAATAGCCTCACGGGTCTGCCGCGGTCGATTCGTGGATGGGTGACCATTCATTAAATATTGAGACCCCTCCGTGCCTCGGAAAGCACGTTAAGCCGTTGGTTCCGGCTGTCATTCGTAAATCTCTGACATTCGTCACAGGTAGTCAGAAGCACAAAAGTCTGACAACAAGTCTTACCAAGGGGTATCGTATTACACTTTTTTTTTTTGTGGGAAATCATCAAATGACCTCTCCCGCTCTGGGCGGAGTGGAAGGGCGTGTCAGACTCTTCCTGACTAAAACCCACCCGTGTTCCTTCAGTTGCCTGTAACTGGCTTGTGGAGGTCAGATATTCAGTCATAATCAGCCTATAATGTTCCCACTGCTGGGACACGGCTTCCTTTCTGTGAGAGGGAGTGGGCCGTAATCCCCCACGCGGGCCTAGTGCGGGTTGGTAGATGTCACATGTCTTGGAATTTTTGGTTCTAGGACATGCCGGTTTCCTCTCGATGTGTTCCTTCACCGTTTTGAGAACGTGGTGATGATATAATTTACACAAAGTAAAGCGTCTGTCTGGGTTCGAATCTACTCGTAAATCGTGGCCATTACCAACGAGGGCTACCGCGCTTGAGTTCGCCGCTAGAGACGCTAGTGTAGAGTATGGTCTCTAGATGTCAAAATATGTACTGAACGTTCACTGTTTGCGGGAATTTTATTACGGATTTTATCGAATGATTCATAATAGCTGTAACGGTTGTGCCATTCTTGATTAATTATGGCTTAAGACTTTAAGTTAAAAGTTTTGATCGAATTTGGTAGCACTTGAAGGAAGAATAAGATTTTTCTGCTTCATGCTTGCAAATTTTAGGAATATTATAATCTAAATATTTATTTGAGGTTTTAAAATATAATAAAATAAACATAATGTGAATATAAGGGTACTTAAACATATCCAAAACTTCAAATAAAAGTACTACAACAGGACCTTACTTGACAGTGGCGCCAACTGGTGAGCAAAAACGATAGCCCCCATTGGCCACCACTGCTCTCAGATAGGCAGTCGCTCCACGAAAAATACTGGTCAGTTCAGCTGCATCCGGTTGTAAGCCGACCCCAACAAAGTTGGAAACCGCTAGGCAGATTGATTTATTTGTTTACTAACTAGTAACTAGCTGTGCAACCATTCTGATTATCCGTAATGAAAACTTCCTTTCCTTCTTCTAATTATAAGCTAGGGTCATCATCTACCCCTCCTTCTGCGAAGCAGTAATGCTCGCGAAGGAGGAGGCGGAGCGCGTGAGGGAGAGGCAATCGCTGCGCCCTTGCGCCCCTAGTCGTCGTAGGAGGAGACACCCTGGGCTTCGGGAGTCGATTGCCGACTTCGGCCACCATGGGCGCGGGCTTGCTGGCAGCGAGCAATGGGCAGCTCGCCGTCCGGTAAGAACCAGACCCGGGTCGACGGCGCGTCGTATTCCACGCGCGCCTCAAAGAGATGTCAGCACCATTGACGGGGTCCGATATTGCCGATACCTGCCAAGGTCGCGGATTGTTCAAAAGAGTTACCGTGGCCCTGCCGCACAGCCAACTGAAGGAACACGGGTGGGTTTTAGTCAGTAAGAGTCTGACACGCCCTTCCGCTCCGTCCAGAGCGGGAGAGGTCATTTGATGATTTGCCACCAAAAAAAAAAAAGGTTCATCATCTACCCACCCCAATATAGTTGTGAAAAAGCTAGGCAGATTAAAAAAGACATTCGTTTCCACTTCTACCAAGAAAGTTAGCCATCTGATTAAACTAGCCAGCTAATCGGACGCCTAGGCCGTTCATTAAACGCCGGCATCCAATTAAATAGCTGAAGGACAACTAGCCAAGTCATTGAGCGCAACGTTGAACCTTTGTTGTTTTTTTTTTTGTTTGGCTGAATGTCGTGTAGTCATTTTGTTAAATTGGATATTGATGAATTTGTGATGTTTGGTTAGGTTAGTTTGAATCACTTGGCTGAGTCTTGATCTGTCATCTTCAAAGGGCCGACTTTAATACGCCTAGTTGTTAAACGTTGAATGATTCTAGTTAATTAACTATCGGCCTAGGCATCCAATTGGATGCCGGCTTTTAATAAACGGCCTAGGCGTCTAATTAGCTGGCTAATTTGACCAGATGGCTGCGACATATGCATAACGTTTTATTTTTAACTAAGCTAATACAGACTTAGTGCTCTCAACCAAATATGCATAAGAATCCGTCCTGATGACGCTCATTATTAACAAAATAAACAGCTAATGACGTATGTTGATACAAAAAGCAAAGCGCATGCTCACATCACCTATTTTAAGAACAAACATACATTATTATTATGAGCTGCCACGGCTTATTTTAATTTAATTTAATATTTGAACTGTTTTTGTCTCTTTATTACGGACGCTTTTAACGTTCTGCATCGTTCTCACATGCATAATTTCAACATGAATGATGTAACCAATATTTTGTAACCATATTTTGATTCAAAAGAGTGTCCATGGAGTTTCTTGCCCGTTCTTCTCCATAGGTACTTACTA
Organism: Dryobotodes eremita; assembly: GCA_917490735.1. Classification (NCBI taxonomy): domain Eukaryota; kingdom Metazoa; phylum Arthropoda; class Insecta; order Lepidoptera; family Noctuidae; genus Dryobotodes; species Dryobotodes eremita. The sequence continues at coordinate 9,220,748 of OU823269.1, read as the reverse complement.
CGCATTGGAATGGGCAACTAGCTTCATCTTTCTGACTGACCGACCCCTTGACAATTCAAAAGTGCCTCTAATTGATTTATTTGAAATAAATGCTTTGAGTTTGAATTTATGATATTATATTGAAATTAGAAATGGCTAGTGTTTCCATAAAGTACAATTTTCTTACGTAACAGGACTGTATGTATCACCAGAAGAGGTAGGTAGAGTGTATAGTACACCCACATTTTGGCAGCTATGTTTTAAGCCCCATATAAAGGAGGGAAAGTTTAGTGGGCAGGGCACATTCCTCGCAGAACAGCCGGATGATGGATGGAGTTACTGGAGTGGCGACGATGTACCGGAAGGTCCAGCGTTGGTAACTCGGTAAGGCCTCCCATAAAGTGGACCGATGACCTGGTCGCGAGAATCCGCTGGATGCCAGATGCACAGGTCCGGTCGATGAGGCAACGCTTAGGTGAGACCTATATCAAGAAATGGACGTCTTTCGACTGAAATGATGACGACGGTGATTTAAGGCTGGAACCTTTTGCCACTAACCCAACCGGCACCCTAATTACGTAACACATTATCTACCACAATCTGAATCATTTTGAAGCCTATTGTTAATCCATTGCTTCATATGATCGAAAAATTTGTCTGCTCTACAACGGAAAAAAACGCAATGAATGTTGTTGAACTGCCAAAATTAAACCCATTGCTACTGTTAGTGTGTTACGTAATTACCCCGTGGGTCTGATCGAAGCCAGTACTCCAATGAAGCCGTATTATTTTTTTGCTAATATCTATAAAACCACAATCAAAAAATTTCATAAGTAATCTTTTTAACATGTAGGTACAAACTGATTTTCTACAGGATAAAGGCTTCTACAAACAAGCGCGACACGCGACGCGAATCGCACGCAACACAAAGGCACCGCCTGTCGCGCGACGAGCGGCGCCTTTGTGTCGCGTGCGATTCGCGGCGTGTTTCGCGCCTGTTTGTAGGAGCCTTTATCTGTAACTATTTTTGTCGCAATAAAAATAATCTAATGGCGTCTTTACGAGTAAAGAAAACGATCGAATCTCAGAACACGTCCCCAAGTGATGTAATGTGGTGTTCTGAACTTCCGATATGTCTGATGTAATCTTCAAGCGGTTTACATTAGCAGCTTCGAGAAACGGCGCAGGCTATTCTGATCCCGGAATAACGGAGTTAGATATATCTGTTCGTTGATTTAAGAAATGAATACTATACTTTCAAAACTTTGGACCGTCTAACGGGGTGAGTAAACTTTAAAAGGGATATTGAAATAATATAGTGTGGTGCCAAAAAGTACTCTAATGTGTTTACTGCAGTGGCGAAGGTTCCATACAACTCGATTACTACCGGCTTCCTTTTGAAAAATGGCACAGTCAGTATTTCTATAGACAAATAATATAATCACATTTAAGTTATGTACTCCGGCTTATCTCTTCCAAAAATTGGCCCTTCGCTACTGGTTTACTATATTATAATTAACGATTAAGTGCCCTTGTTGGCAACAAATTATATTATTTCAATATTAAAATCCCTTTTAAAGTTTCAGTCCGATTCACCCCTTTTTTTTTTTTTTGGTGGGACATCATCAAATGACCTCTCCCGCTCTGGGCGGAGCGGCAGGGCGTGTCAGACTCTTACTGATTAAAACCCACCCGTGTTCCTTCAGTTGCCTGTGCGCCAGGACCACGGTAACTTCCGATTCATCCCTGAGTCCCTATTCACCCCGTTTGACGGTACTTCTAAAACAGTTGACGGTCAACAGACAGATAACAAGAAGCCTAAAATACTAATTAGGTACCGATAATAAATTAATAGTATGAACATCATTTCCGAAAGTTCATCCCCCAGAGTTTAAACTGGAGGACAAAAGATTGCACGCAAACGTAGTCATCCTAAATGAACATAGCTTCTTAGCTTTGCTAAATAATAATCCTTATCTTGGCAGCATGTTAAGCAAATATTTTGCCTTAACCTGAATCCTCAGCTGTAGTCCGCCAAATTCAAATTTTCTTTGGTTTTTTTGCAAATTGCAGCTCTGTTTTACGTCGTATGTTGACGAAAATGGGAGTCGCGACTGTGGAAATATTACTGAATAATAATCATCAATTTCATATCAATCGTCATTCAAATCAATCAAACTAAGAATTTTCATATGAAATTTTCTGAAAAAATCTTAGGTGGAACCAGCGGCAGGGTTGGCGTATTGGTTTAGACAAAAAAAAACCCTAAAAATAAGAGGAACAAAAATACGAAATATACATTGACAAATAAATTATAGTACGTATCTACATTAGCGAAAACTACAAAAAATAAAAAATATACCTTCTCATCGACAAAAAAAAAATTTTTTCTTTTAATTGTATAAGCTTTTCGGTAGCTTATGTCAGTCCCTTAAATATTTCACTGTTTCGTCATCGTTGTCACTGATAGAATGTCACTTGCTTGGTGTAGGCCCTTTGGTAGCGGTTTACTTCAGCAGGGAAACCTGAATTACCGATTTCTAAGTTCAGTCTGAAATTCAGCCGAATTTAGATTTAGATTTAAGGCGCTGCACAAACGTAGGACAGCGTAAAACGCTCTGTTTTTTGTCGCACAGTTAGGCGTATTGGAACATATTACAAGCTAGAAAATAATAAATATTGTTAAATGTTCAAAGAAACGGCTTATTCAAAAATATTTTATAAAAATAAAATAGTATCATGATAAAAAAAACCGTAAAACAGACACAAAAAAAAAAATCGTCGCCTAATTCTCAAAATTTTGAGCGTAAACTATCATGTTTTATGTAATGAAATTAAAAGAAATTCAATCAACTACAGAAATACCTACAAATCATTCCACTGAACCGTGCCTTTATTTTTAAATTTAATTAAAACAGCAAAATTACTTTCATTTTATTGGTCATTTGATTCAACTAACATCAAAAGCATCGCTGTTTTGGACCTTATTTGTTGCCGCGATGCGCTATTGTCAATAATCTAAAATTTTGCTTGTTACCGCGCCTTAAGGACACTTTTTGATCCAGATTCTAGAACGGAACTATTTATAACTAGACGTTTTCGAAACCTTTTTTTTTTAAACCTTCTTTACCCTTAGATACTTATTAAGCTTTTTAAACAATGCTCTGCGGGGTATTTGCGTAACACACTAACAGTAGGAATGGCTTTCATTTTGTCAGTTCAACAACATTCATTGCATTATTTACGTTGTTGAGCAGACAAATTTTTCGTGCAGCAATGGATTAGCAATAGGCTACAAACTGATTCAGATTGTGATAGATAGTGTGTTATGTAATTAGGGTGCTGCTCTATAAATAAAAGCAAAAGTCAGTGTAGATTTCTCCAAACTATGTAGATTTCCTCGTTAAGCGGTTTTAACCAGTTAGGCTCATACGATTTATAAATATCTACACAAAAGAATCAGCCACGTATCACGCGCAGAACTCGTGGTAGACATTTTTATCTACCAATAATTTATGTAGGTAATCTGGTCTAATTTTAATAGTTTTCCAGGTGGTTTTTCCAGGTGTTTAATAGGGGATGATCATGTAAGTAAATATCTGTTTTACGTGCCTCAACTTAAGAGCGGCCAACCCGTCATAATTTTCATACAAACGCTCGTACGTGATTATGGCATTGCAACACATGTTTCATTGAAATTTTTGAACTAACAGGTATCTTGTGCATTTTATCTAAGTTTCTATCCAAGCAAAAAATCAAAATTTGGAGAAACAAATTCAGTATAAGCCTCCAAAAATCTGCCTTTTTGCACAAATTTTACCTGAACTTTGGCCGTTCATAACGTGCTAATAAATTGTAAAAGTAATGAAAACATCGTCATAGAAACCTCGCACAAATAATGGAGATTCTAAATAACATACATTTTTTCAAAAAACTTGTAAGGCTTTTTCAAAAACACGTATTTCCTGGAACAAGTTTTGTGAAATCTTTGCGCGCCAATTTTCGTTCGATGTTATCGCGTTCCCACTCTTGCTTAGTTTTCAAACATTTTGTTGGATGAAACAACAAGCTTTTCAATCATTCTCGCGTTGGCGACAGACGGACCGGGAAGGGCCCTCTTAAGTATCATTGTTAATTTGGTTCTCAACATCTGCCTAGACTTTTCTCAATTATATTGGGGTCGGCTTTCATTCAAACCGGATGCAGTTGAATACCAGTACTTTACATGGAGCGACTGCCTACCTGACTTCCTGGGTAGTACGATACCCCTTGGTAAGACCAGTTGTCAGACTTTCGGGTTTCCGACGAGCCGTAACGAACTGTCAATGATCCACGAATGACAGCCGGAACCAAAGACTTCATGTGCTTTCCGAGACACGGAGGGGTCTTGGTATGTGAAGATGGTGACCCATTATTATTTTAGTTGTAATTAACTAATATTATAAATGCGAAAGTAAGTTTGTTTGTTACGGTTTCACGCTAAAACGGCTGAACGGATTTGGATGAAATTTGGCACACAGATAAACCATGACCTGGGTAAGGACATAATAGGCTACTTTCGTCTAAATGGTTCTAAATTGTCTGTACTGTCTTCACCTTAAAGCTTTGCACCCATCTCCCAATCACCCTGGATATATGACGAAAATACGTTACATTAATTATTTGACTTTGACAAATCGGGACGCCAACGCCACCAGGTGGCGCTTGACAGAGTCTATAAAATAACGCTTGACCAGAGTTAAAGCTGAGTTTGTTGTTGGCGACTAAGCAGTGAACACGTTTAGAAACTCGCGCGTTCCGTATAGTTGTGACGTGTACCTACATTGTGTGATTCGCTAGTGTGATTAATTTGTTTGTAAATTATAATTTGATTTGAACTGCAAACGGTTTTTCTATTGCGCAATAACCAACACTTCCCATAGTACGCCCACAGTAGTTAAAAATATGGCTGATAATAACGAGAGAGACGTACCTTCTCCGTCATGTAAATAGCGTTAGAAACGCTGATAGCTGGGAAATACACACTTCGCTCAGGCACCACTGCCTCAGCAACAAGCGACGGCGGGTTCAACGTCGACTGCACTGTAAAATATTCCCGAAACAAGTTGGCAATCACGTTATGATCATGAACGCCTTCAAAGTTCACGGAAACGCCAGGCCTCTCATTTAGTTTGTTGGTATTTTTCCAGAACCATTTAAAATTTTTGGCTGAGTAATTGGATGCGAGTTAGTCTATTTTAAATTTGTCGTGTCTGTCTCGACACCATTTTAATTTCGCCTTGAATATTTTCCGCAATTCTAACATTTCATTATAGACGTCTCATTTTTTGATTATCCACCGAAATCTACATCCTAAATCTAAGCCTAGCTTCCCTATGTGCGCCGGCGCCGTGCTTATTCCAGCCAGCTACATATTCTTTCTTTATGCGTTTTTTTTTTGTAATTACACTATAGAAGTGTATGAGGAACAGGGTGTAAAAGTACCTACCATATCTATAGAAAACCATATACATATACCTCCATAGAAAAGGGATGATCCTCCGTCCAGACAGGTGTCGTGTCTGGTGGGCAACTGCCCGACGTTTGCTTTTTTTTTGCTGGTCGTCCTAGGACGTTGTAGGCTGCTTAACCGGACATGCCTGTGGTTGCCCAAATAAATTAAGGCCCCAGCCAAGGCTACAAAAATTTACAAAGAAGGCGACAACACGCTAAGGGCACCCCCTGCGGGGTACGAGCCTCGGCTGAGGGCGTCGCTGGGAAAGGGCAGCAAGGGACAGGCTGGATCGGAATCATTATTATTAGGGGACGAATTTAAAGCTACAGGCTCAGCGGCGCGGGCTGGCTCGAGCAAGGGTTGGAGCAGACGTGGATTGGGGCGTCGCGGCGTGCTTTGGCGGCGAGGACGGAAGGACGTCGGTCTGACCCGACGTCTGATGTCGGGACGTTGTATATATGCTAGTTGCGCGGTAAACTCTGCTTGCGCGATGCAGTATTTTGCGTGACATCAGTGTGACGCGTAGCTCGCATGTGGCGTTGTAGATGCCGCTACAACACGACTCTTTAGCCACGTAAGTTAAAATATTTATAATGTCATTATACATTTTATCAAGAATTAGAAAATGATCATTACACACATTACGCACATATGGAACAGCATTTCTTTTTTTAATATCATCCGAAAATTTTAAACGCAGGGGGTTCAGAATCACCTCCTTCTGCGAAGCAGTAATGCTCGCGAAGGAGGAGACGGAGCGCGCGAAGGAGAGGCAATCGTTGCGCCCTCACGCCCCTAGTCGCCGCAGGAGGAGACACCCTGGGCGTCGGGAGCCGATAGCCGACCCCCGGCCACCGAGCAATGTGCAGCTCGCCAGGGGCGGTCCGGGTCGACGGCGCGTTGTGTTCCACGCGCGCCTCAATGAGATGTCGGCATAATTGACGGGGTCTGAAAGGGCCGATGCCTGCCGGGGTCGCGGATTGTTCGAAAGAGTTACCGTGGCCCTGGCGCAAAGGCAACTGAAGGAACACGGGTGGGTTTTAGTCAGTAAGAGCCTGACACGCTCTTCCGCTCCGCCCAGAGCGGGAGAGGTTATTTGGTGATATCCCACCAAAAAAAAAAGGGTTTTCAGAATCATGTACTGAGGCTATGGTAACAGATTGTGCTTCGATGTCCTGCCACCCTGTTTATCGACTACTGTCTATACTCGGCGCATTTTAAGACATTGCCCAGATTTTGCTACTTTTTCTGTCCGTCTCCTAGCCTAGAACAAATGGATTTATGCCTCGCGTAAAGTCAATACAAGAATGACGAGCCAATAACCTAAGATTTCACTACAGACTGCAACCCACAACATTTATGAATGAATTATGACAACAATCTTAGTACTAACAACGTAAAGTCAGGGAAATTAATGGCTAAGTAAATTTACTACCAACTTAAATAGTCCGTATATTCAAATCACAAGTGTCTTTCTTTGACAGTCCTATGAAATGGCTTTAACACGGCAAATTGACGTAGGTTGCCAATTTGTTTAATAATTAATTTAACTGACTACACGTATTTTTTTTAGGACATGTGCACCAAGCTCATGACTTTGGCATAAGGACAAAATCCCGCCTACTCTATTGACAAAATTTGTGCCAAGATTGGTGAAAATCTGACCTTGGTATTAGACAGATATTTGATTCGCGTCTGGTTGTTTTGTACATGATACGAGTAGGTCATTCATTAGGAATGCTAGTGTGAGGTACATTGTTCACAGCGAGGCATACTTTCAACCTCTATGAGAGGCGATATTAATTTAAATGTACGTCCAGGGAGCAGGGCCGTCTCTAACCTATTGAAGGCCCTGGGCACATTAGGATAATGGAGCTCTATGACCTTGACAAAGCACTATTTTGTTACAGTAGACAAAGAAAGTAGATAAGCAAAGTTCTAGATATATTTATATTTATTTACAGTTGTAGCGGCATCTACAAGCGCCACATGCAAGCTACACGTCACAATGACGTCACGTAAAATCCTGCATCGCGCAAGCAGAGTTTACCGCGCAACTAGCATATATACAACGTCCCGACATCAACAGTCGGGCAGTTGCCCACCAGACACAACACCCGTCTGGTCGGAGGATCATCCATTTTCCATAGAGTATGAGTGAACTTTACACCCTGTTCCTCATACCTCTATAATCATATTGAATTAAATTAATATTATTATAGTATAATCCTCAAAAGTAAATCTCTTAGAATTCACAGGTTAGTGCTTAAAAAACTATGCTGATTGAAGAGGTACCTACCCTTCTAGGATTTGAGATGGGCAAAATCGTTTACAGGCTCCCGCACACAGGCGCGACGCGACAGCGCTACACAAAGGCGCCGCTCATCGCGCGACACGCGGTGCCTTTGTGTCGGGCGTCGCGTCGCGCCATTATGTACGAGCCTTAACATTATCAAAAACAACAACAAACAACAAACAAACTAGTTTACTGATGATTTTTCTTTAAAACAGTGTACGAGTACTTAGTATACCATTAAATTGTATTTTTATATATTTTAATTTATCTAAACATGCTGAAATCGGGAAACATGATTTTCGGGATAGAGTAGAGTAGCTTCGCGCATGCAAAAGCAAATAAGCAAGTAGGTATTGTAGTCAGTCATTATTATTTGGATTGTCCAAATAAATATGTTTTTTGGTAATAAATATCGGTTATCGTTTGGTGATCTGGCAGGAACTAGAGGGTCCCTATCGATCGCGGGGCCCTGGGGCACGTGCCCAGAGTGCCCAGTGGGAAAGAGGGGCCTGCCAGTGAGTACTCGGGGCTACAGTAGTCCCGCTAAGATCTAGCTTACTAACTAATGTTTTTACCAATTTATAACAATATCTTTAATTTTATTTTAAAATAGTTTCCATGGAATTTCTTGCCCGTTCTTCTTCATAGAAACTTACTACACTTCGGAATGAGACTCATCTTTCTGACTGACCGACTCCTTGAAAATTCAAAAGTGCCTCAGTGTTGAAATGTTTGAGTTTACGACTGCCGGCATGAGCCATTCTCTATACTTGTATAGTTCGATACGGGAGATAAAATTAACATTACGTATGACGCCTTACTGGTGACGAGACACGCCACGCTTCGAGAAAAGTTAGCATTACGTATGACGCCTTACTGGTGACGAGTCACGCCACGCCTTGACAAAACTTTAAATTACGTATGACGCCTTACTGGTGACAAGCTACGCCACGCCTCGGGAAAACTTTACATTACGTATGACGCCTTACTGGTGACGAGACACGCCACGCCTCGAGAAAACTTTACATTACGTATGACGCCTTACTGGTGACGAGACACGCCACGCCTCGAGAAAACTTTACATTACGTATGACGCCTTACTGGTGACGAGACACGCCACGCCTCGGGAAAACTTTACATTACGTATGACGCCTTACTGGTGACGAGACACGCCACGCCTCGGGAAAACTTTACATTACGTATGACGCCTTACTGGTGACGAGACACGCCACGCCTCGAGAAAAGTCACCGACCCTGCCCCGCCTTTTTCTCTTATTACTTACATGACTATCGTTTCTTTCAGATTGCGAAAACTGCGACACACCCTTTAAGAGTATAGTATACTCACTTCAGTTCCTACTTTTTAAATGAGTTGGTAATGTTTTTGGCAACTACAGGCAGTGCCTCGTGCAGAGTAACGCAAATAATGTTACGCTTACGTCTAACTAAAATCGGCTGCCAAAAATATGTTTCGAAAGGTAGTTTTTTTTTACATTAGTACATAAATGGCAGTTGTTCAGTGCCAAATGCCATTTTTTACCTGGTTTGATTAAACAGTTTTTTAAGTAGCTAAACTTTCTTCAAACACTTCCATATTAAAAGAAGATTACAGTTGCAGTGTCATAAAAACAAACCCACTAACGATTTTAAGCGATAACAGGTAATCCTTTGCCGTATTGTCCGACATTTTGCTGACCACCTGTTTCCGAGTAATAATCCTTGTCATGTCGCTATCGAAAAATCCGGATAGAACTAAATAAAATTGAAGTAAAATACCTTTTTAAAAACAAGCTTTTATTACCTCATCAAGCATCGTTAATGAGACACAATTGATTACACAGGTCTGCAATGGTTTTCCTCTTTGAAATCTGAGTAACGTTTTCTATAGTTTCAGATGTGCTGATTACGAGAAAAATAATAAAAAAAATCCATTACGTCAGGATTTTTTGATATTGAATATTTAAGATTTTGCTGAAAAATGTCGGAGCGCCTACATTTAAAAATTTATAAAACGTTATTAAATTACTTCAGCTTAATTTTTATTGCATTTAATTAGTGTAAGGAGACATAGAAATTAATCGAAACCAGTCATTTGTTAATTACTACATAATGAGTATAAGTAATTCGCATTAACCATGTCGAAAACGGTTAATTTTGGCTTAATTTAGTAATAAGCTTACTAATACATAATGATTAGGTATTATTACCTAATAGTTATGAATATTTAGAAAAGGGTGTAATAAAGATAAACTAAAGGGTTTTTATATAAGTACCCGCACTGATTTAGAAAATTAACAGTTGAAGTGCGCATCTTGCAACATAAACTTTAAAATGTCATCGCGAAGTTGTTTAAATTCTCCGAATTGTTTTTGTTATATTTGCGGGAAATTTATGGTTATAAAACAACGAAACAGCATTACAGACTTTGTGAAAAATATTTACAAAAGTTATTTTGGATACGATTTAAGCAACCAAGACAAAACTTGGACACATAAAATTTGTATGACTTGTTTATTAGAACTTCGCAAGTGGTCAAAAAGACAGAAAAATAGCTTCAAAATCGTTTTGCCTACGCTATGGAGAGAGCCTAAAGACCATGTTAAAGATTGCTACTTTTGTTGTTGTGACATAACTGGATACAATTCTAAAAATAAAAGGGACATAAACTATCCAAACGTGTCATCAGTTACGCCTGCAATTTTCGGCGATTTAAACATGGTGCAGCCCCCGTTTTCAGCTACACAAATTGAAGATTCTGACTGTGATACAGATGAACAGGATGTATACCAATCTGATCCTGAATTTCACGTAGTTTCTAACGAATGTAAGCTCTTTTCACAGGCACATTTAAACGACTTGACAAGAGATTAATGATATCGAGTTGCAAGCATGGCAGTCATTTAAGGAAGTGGTGAAAAACTTTTTGGGGAACAATAAAAGCTCCGACTATAAAGAAATAGTGGCCAAAATGATTACACATTTTGGTGTAATGGGTTGTAATATGAGCATTAAACTTCATTTCTTAAATTCGCACTTTGATTACTTCCTAGAAAATCTAGGAGCCGTTAGCGAAGAACAAGGCGAAAGATTTCACCAAGATTTGAAAAAGCTTGAAGTCCGGTATCAAGGAAGATGGAATACTAGCATGATGGCGGACTATTGTTGGTTATTGAAGTGCGACGATCCAAACCAGAAATTTAAGCGGAAATCGCACAACTGAAGCTTCCAGAAAAAAAGGACCAGGTTCCACAAATAAAATTTACATGTAATTTAGACTAGTAATAAGTTGTTATTATATATCAGTAGTTTTTTAAGTTAAAAGTAATGTACTTTTTTAAATATAAAATTTTTTATGTGACAACTTGTGTTTTTTTCCTATTTTCTATCTGTACCTTTTTTGAAAAATCTGGAGGTGATGGAGGAAAACTAAGTACATATTCGAAATCAACGCACCAAAATACCCTAGAATCAGCTATCAAATTCGCGAGAGGAAGTTATGACCCTCATTTTGCAGGCCTGTGTTATCTATTGTTTTGGCCCTCAAGCGGGCCACCTCGGGCCTGACTAGTTAAACTAAAAAGTACTAAATAAACTTACGTTAACATAAAACTTTAATATTTTCTTAGAAGCTTGCGGCTTATCTTAAAGTTTCTTACACTTATACACTTTCTTTATTTATTATTCAAAATTTCCGAAAAAGACAATCGTGACGCATATTTATATAACATACCCCATTTTACAACAGATTATAAATAATTTTTGACATATTTGTCAAGTAATTTTTTATCACTCACGTCGTTCAGTCAGTTACGTCAGTTACGAGGGGCTCGTGGCTAAATGATAACAGCCGCCAGGTACATCGAAGGTTAAGCTACGCTTGCCGCGGTCGGTTCGTGGATGGGTGACCATCCATTACATTTCAAGACCCCTCCGTGGCTCGGAAAGCCTCGGCTGTCATTCGTAGATCTTTGACAGTCGTCACGGGTAGTCAGAAAGAAGCCCAAAAGTCTGACAACCGGTCTTACGGGTTAAGGGCTTAAGGGTATCGTGTAGGACCTTGATGAAGTTATACTCTCAATTATTTATTTTAATTTTTTCTGACATAGAATTTTGCATAATATCTACTATTAATTTGACATTGTATTTATTTGTAGACATATTTTAAATTAATTTGACTTTTGAACTATCTTTTCACTTTAATTTTAATTAGGCTTTTAAATATATTGTTTTTTTTTTTGCATGTGATAATTTTATTTAATATGTAATGTTCAACACAATGTTATTTGTTAATGAATAAATAAATGAAATCTAGTTATTGGGTTGTGGAGGTCAAATAGGCACTCGCTCGTCAGCGCCGGCTATCGTTGAAAACCAGCGCTGGGGCTCTGTCTCGCATAGGCTCGTAGCATTATGCTGAGCGATTGCCGTTTTGCCAACTCGTTCTTTTTTGTTTGTGTTTTTTCTTTGCGTCATGTTTACCGCAAATAAATGTATTTTCTTTCTTTTCTTTCTCCACGTAAGTTACTGGTATTCAGCTGTATCCGGTCAGACTTGTAGCTGACCCCAACATAGTTAAGAAAAGGCTAGGTAGTTGATGACGTTGAATCCGTTACGTCTTTGTTCGTCGTATTATTTACAAAACATAACACGTGAAAGTGACGTATCTTAGATACGTTTTCGCACACGTATTTTGACAACGAACCGATAATAATGATAATGGACGTCATAATCCGGCTGTGAAAATTCTGTCACGCATTTTTTGCGTTTCATTCATGCTTGTATTATCAATGGTATGTTACAAGTCTTATTGCGCATGGTATAATAATATACTTCGCCAGGTATAGCATTCCGAGACACAGTGGTCACGTGGGAGACACAAGCATACGTCATCACCGCTGTGTTACCAGTAGTGTGTAATAATAACTCCCCAACCGCCTTTATTACCTGTGCGAATCCGATAAAACAATGAGGTTTTAACTAACAATTACGTTGGTATATGTTTAAATTGAATTGTTTCGTCTGATTAGAAAAACGAAACGACAATTTAAATGCTTTATATATATTTTTTAACAGAACGGTGACTGAAAATGTTTCCATAATTCGTGTTTTGTTGCAATAAAGTGGCAACTGGATAGTGGCGTAAGCATGTGTCACTCCCGGACTGCTAGACCTTGTTTTTTTAGACTATGTTATTGCGTAACTCACCTACTTATAGCTGTATGAATTTCATGATAATCAAGAACTATCTACGCTTTTTAGGGTACCATACTAAAAGGGTGCATGCCTACAGGACCCGATCACTAAAGGCGAATTTCACCAGTAAAACTGAATGCATTCAAGACCTGTCGGCTGTCACTGTCATCATTGCTGTGGAAATATTGACACTGACAGCTCTTAAAAGCGGTTTCAAAGTGCTGATGGCATTCAGTTTTATTGGTGGAATTCGCCCTTAATCTACTCTGTCTGTACATCTGCTCGTATGTCTCAAACAGCTGTAACTTGTTATATATATATAAGTATCACCTATGTTTATGGCACAGCTTTAAATAATTTAGCATAACTGAGCTTAGAGAACCAAAATAACCGACATAGCCCAAAGACTAAGCAAGCTGAAGTGGCAATGGTCTGGTCACATCTCTCGCAGAACCGACAATCGTTGGAGAAAACGAGTTCTAGAGTGGAGACTGCGTTTAGGCAAACGTAATGTGGGACGCCCGCCGGCCAGGTGGAGTGACGACTTGCGAAAGGCGGTTTGCAGAGACTGGATGAGGAGAGCCGAAGATCGGGCTCAGTGCCTACGTCCAGCAGTGGACGAATATAGGCTGATGATAATGTATTTATTATTTAATCTACCGTTACATGGCGATTCAACTATTCGTTTGTATTGCCGTAATATCTGCCGAAAGACGGTCACTTCTGAAGGTCTACTCCCTAAGCACGAAATTCGTAGTTTTGGGGGGCATTTCCTACTCCCTATCAGTTACGATTATATGATTAGTTCGGGGCACGACCTAAGAATGAATGACAACACGATTTGACAGTTTGCCCTACCACCGATAAGTATTTGCCCGTCCGAAAAAATAATTTGACATTTGTTTTGACGAATGCCACTACTTTTGGATGGGCCCGCTTCTTCGTTGATGGACTTAGAGAGTAGATAGACCCCTGGACATAGACCGATCCGAAATATAGCCAAAAGGATCAGTCCTTGGGGACTTCTCTGTAAGTCCGTCAACGAGGATAAACGCCCGTCCAAAAATAGAACGATGAACTCAAAAACTCAAACTCAAAGCATTTATTTCAATTAAACCATTTACAGGCACTTTTGAACTGTCAAAGAGTCGGTCAATAAGTCAGAAAGTTGAAGCTAGTTGCCCATTCCAAAACGTAGATCTCTATGGAGAAGAACGGGTAAGAAACTCCAAGGAAACTCTTTAAATCAAGATATTACAAAAGCCTGGGTACATTATTCTTGTTGCTTCTATATGCGAGAACAATGAAAAAAATATATATATTAAGATACAATTCAAAATAAAAGATTAATAATAAAAATAAACCGTGGCAGTTAAGAGATGACCAGTCTCAACTGACGGCGCCCGTCCACGAACATGACGCGTGGATCAGCACCATCCAGCTCAACCATTTTGTAGGGAACCGAATGATCCAACACACGCGCCACCAACAGTGAGACATTTAAGTGAGCATGACATAGTCCAGTCCAGTCTAGATACTTCAGAATGAATCCTACTCCAGATTAATTGACCTTTTCGGACGGGCAAAAACACATCGGGAGTAAGGACATCTGTCAAATGGTGTTGTCATTCATTCTTAGTTCGGATCTCAAAGTAATCTTATGTCGTAGACCCCCTGTATGTTATTTCATACAGATTTTTTTCCGTGTTAAAGTTTATTCGATTTTTGGCTCTTATCCGGTCCCGGTCTAGCTAGCAGGATGTTACCGGACCGATATGATTATAATTATCTATCCGATTTCCTTTCAACTCTTGTCCATAGTGTTACAATACCCCAAGCTCTGACCGACTGTCAAATAACCGAAAAAGCAATGATAAGTTCATTATTACGGATATCGCTCAATACAAAAGGGGGCTGGTGGCAAACTTAAACTCAAAGCATTTATTTCAAACTAGCTGCTGTCCGTGGCTTTGCCCGCGTGGATGTCGGAAACTATCCCTCGGGAACGTGCTACCGGGACAAAAAGTAGCCTATTTTACTCCTTCTAACATCAGCTATTAGCCAGTGAAAGTCCCGTCAAAATCGGTATAATGATCGGAGTATGAGTGAACTTTACACCCTGTTCCTTATACTCTATACTGGTGACCCCGACGTGACACAACTTCAAGTGCAAGAGGGGAACACAATCTAAGTCAAAGCAAGAGTTTAATAACGTTTATCAATTTCGCCCTTAAAAAGTGCGGCTGCAAGTATTTTGTATACTTGTGCAATCAATCTGCCTAGCCTTTTCCCAACTATGTTGAAGTCGGCTTCCAATCTAACCGGATTCAGCTGAATACCAGTAGACTGCCTATCTGACCTCCACAACCCAGTTACTGGGTAACACGAAACCCCTTAGTAAGACCGGTTGTCACTTTCGGGCTTCTGTCTGACTGCCCGTAACGACTGTCAAAGATCGTCGAATGATAGCCGAGACCAACGGCTTAACGTGCTTTCCGAGCGACGACGGAGGGATCTCGGTATGTAATGAATGGTCACCTATCCACGGACGAACCTCGGCAAGCGTTGCTTAACGTTGAAGATCGACCCGTTTGCTGCTTTTAGCTACGAGCCCCAGTAAACTAAGTATAAACAAATGAATTTAATTTTTGATAACCCCAGACCACACGCGTGATAAATCTAATTCACGTCGGCTCCAGCATAGCATTCAATTCACACATGAAAGGAATATTACATGTTTTTTTTTATTTCCTAGGTATCAAGTTTGAATGGAAGTTTATCGTTGAGTAAGTTCAAGTGTCAACTACACGATTTGGGTTATTTATTTGTGATTTTAAACGAGGAAATAATATTAATAATTTAATAATTCCAGGAGCTTTTGCTTTATTATAAACCTTTAAGGTTCTTTCAAACAGCCGCGACACGCGACGCGAATCGTACGCGACACAAAAGCACTGCTCGTCGCACGACAGGCGGTGCCTTTGTGTCGCATCACGTGACGCGCCTGTTTGAAGAAGCTTTTAAATACACTCAACATCACGCTTATTTTCCCCGTAGGGTAAAAGTAGAGGTGTTCGGTGTACGGTGTACCTACTGGAGTACATCCAAATTTCGCATTTTATGGGTGGGGGTGGGTACAAACTTTTACTGGCGAGTTTGTTGAACAGCACACAATTATGAGGGCTGTATTTTCATAATCAACATACAACTATTAAATTTTTTATTATGAACGCCAGGAGCGAAAACAAACCCGTATTCCTCCACAGGCAACTGGAGGAACACGGGTGGGTCCTTTTTTCCACCCAATAAAAAAAGGGGGCGCCAACTCCATGGATGCTCGGGGGCTCCACCACCCACGAGAGGTAAACTGTGGGGGCGGAGCACTCATGAGCATAGACATCAAAACTGATCAGTCAATCGGCTTTGCCCGATCTCTCTTTTAAAATCACGTCATGTCGTTAGGTATAACCTTTTAAACCGGGGTGCTAATATTGAGGAGCTCGCTTCGCTCGCTTTTGCATCGTAGATTTTCTTCAATCCATATTTTATAAACTGAATTAATTAGTAAGTTCTTAAGGGTGAAGACGGTGCCTGTCTGTTCGCTGAACATAAGTTTTACTGGACTGATTTTGATGCGATTTTAGGGATTAAGCAGGCCATAAAAAAGCCACAAGTCGGGCATGAGAATGAGCACCCACAGGTTTTCTAAAAGTCGGCGCCCTTGTTGGACCTACTAATTGACCTATCACCTTTCCGTTCTCTAGAAAAATTACCCTCTCCAACACACCATAGAACAACGAAACAGCATGCAGATAATGAGACAAAAAATGTCTGTCGAATCGCATGTTTCCCGTTCGTTGATAAAACCGAAGGCGACCGTCTGGCACATCACGTGTTGCTGGCGTGGTGATAAGGACAGGTCGCGACGTGGTAACCGAATGATAGACAAGGAAAATAAAACTCTTATCAAATATTTGGATCAGGTGATTCCGTAATAGTCGTTTGTTTACGTCGTTAAGGGTAAGATTGTGGAGATTGTCGTATCTAGGTCTTAAGTTGTCGGGTTTTTGTCATGTTGTTAGCTTAGGCGACTACAAATGAAGAAAATTTTGAAGGTAAAATATTAACTTGACTCTAAATAACCCTTCTTTGTTTGAAAATTAAAGGTTGTCTTTATGATGGAAATTAATATCTTCTCGTAAGGTTCTATTAATGATTTAGATTGATTAAATCAAAGAGATGTTCAAAATGTATAGAGTCTTGGCCAGGTCCTTGTACACTATTTTAAAAAATAGGGAAACACATTTAAAACAGTTCTCAATTGTTCGATTACTTTAAAATGGATTTGTATGCTGGTAAACCACAAGAAATTACACTCGAAATTGCAACACACAACAAAATCCCGTCATGGCGGTAAGCTGTCATTTTGATTGATGAATGATGTTTGACATGTTTATTGACACTGTTGTGACAGCTGACAGTTCTCTTTCTATGATCAATGGTCGATCTATAGTTTACTGTCATTGTTTTAAGCACAGAGTAACTAAACCGGTGAGACGCCATGTTGAAAGTAGATAAAATAATTGGTAATTGTTCAATTAACTCTGTATTTTCCCGAATTCTACGGATTTTCTATTTATTTTGAGGTAGTGTACACAGACCTGGCCAATTTTGAAACATCTCCTTTACCTATTTGTCTTGATTCCCGGTATTAAAATTTTTTTTTTTTTCGCTTCCTGTCTAGCCAGATACGGCTAAATATCCAGAATATACACAGAGCGACTGCCATCTGACTTTCACAACCAAGTTCAAAAGTCACACAAGATTTCGGGCATAAAATATTAGTTTTGAGACGTTCAGGCTTCTGACTATCCTTAACGTTATTTGATGATATAGGTAGTACCTACTTTATATTAATCATACATACATACATACATAAACTCACGCCTTCTTCCCATAGGGGTGAGCAGAAACCACAGAACGACACCTGCTACGATCCTTACATACTCCTTTTGCCTCGTTTACGTTTATACATCTGATCATACACGCATGCCGGTTGCGAGTACTACGCACTTGACCTTTCTGAAGAACATCACCAATAAGGTCACTATATGTCCTCCTAGGGCGACCCCTCCCGGCATTTCCACTCACATCTGCCTTGTAAATACCTTTAGTTAGTCGCCCTTCATTTCTCCTCTCAACATGACCAAACCATCTAAGCATACTCTTTTAAATTTTTGTCACTACATCTTTTAAACCGCACCGTTCCCTTATCACATAATTCTTCAGCCTATCATTCATAGTCACACCACACATGCTTCGCAAGGAACGCATTTCCACAGCAAAACTTCTACTTTCATGCTTCTTTTATATATTAATCAGACCGTCATATTAAGGCTCCTCCAAACAGGCGCGACATTAAAGCACCGCCTGTCGCGCGACGAGCGGTGCCTTAGTGTCGCCTGTCGCGACTGTTTCAAGGAATTTTTAATGTTTCCTGTTAACAAATATGATACATATATTATTTTTTGTAACAATTTATAAATAAATCAAGTAGGGAGACCGGTATTATAAGGTTAGATCCGGTGTCACTGTCACACTTCCGTTCGCCCCTGATATTTGCACGACAGCTGAATTTATTCATAACATTATGCATACTAATTTATTTATGCCGTCATAGTATTGTGCTATATTAAGAGAAGGAATTGATTTAGAGCAGGTAAAGAGTGGGGATCGTTAGTTTCTGTACAAAATCAAGCTGGTTACTAATTTAATTGTATAATTTATCATTTTTATGACATTGAATTTTACATTATGCACCTAACTACTTTAACTCACACACAAAATTATTACTTGTTAAAATTTTGGAAAAATCATCTACTTTTCAATATTTGTAAATATGTGAGCATCGTGTATCTACCACATAATTAATTTACCTGTCATTGCATTATATTTAATTCTTTTTACCTATTGTGGTATAGTAATTTTATTCTAGGTGCATCGTCTTCACAAATAATTATATAATTAATGTATACCTATATAATATTGTGAAACATTTTAAAAGAGTAACGATGAAGTTTCTTGCCCATTCTTCTCCATATGAAACTACCTTTTGGAAGGAGCAACTAGAATCAATTCTATTTTTTTGTAAATTTTGACGTTCGAAAGTGCCTTTTATGTGCCTATTTGAAACAAATGATTTGACTTTGTATTTATTGGAAACTAGCTTTTATCCGTAACTAGCTATTACCCGCTGCTTCGCTCGCGTTAATTTAGACTTTGACTATCAATTTTATTCGGGTTATAATTCAATCACGATCGGAAGACACGTGGCGCCATCTTTTATCATAAGAACGTTATTGTTGTTTTCCTCGGGAACAGTACTTTTTTGCGGGATGAAAGGTACCCTATGTCCGTTTCTGTACCTCTGACAACGTATATGCAAAATTTCATGATGATCGGTTCAGTGATTTAGGCGTGAAAGGTAACAAGCAAACAAACAAACTTACTTTCGCATTTATAATATTACTAGCTTTTGCCCGCGGCTTCGCTCGCGTTAATTTAGACTGACTATCAATTCGGGTTATAATTTAGTCATGATTCGAAAGACACGTGGCGCCATCTATTATCATAAGAACGTTATTTTTGTTTTCTTCGGGAAAAGTACTTTTTTGCGGAATGAAAGGTACCCTATGTCCGTTTCTGTACACCTGACGGCGTATATGCAAAATTTCATGATGATCGGTTCAGTAGTTTAGGCGTGAAAAGGTAACAAGCAAACAAACAAACTTTCTTTCGCATTTATAATATTAGTTAGGAAGGATTATAGCGAAAATATTACATGAGAACATATTATCACCTACGGGGTCTAGAATAATGTGTTGAATCCATGGTTACAGTTTACGCGTCGGTGTCCCTACCACCCTTTATGTAATTCGTCCCAAAACGAGAGCAGAATTATCAATATTGAGTCCACAATCATATACATTCAACAACTGAGTGATAAAGTAAACCTCTGACACATTCTGTTTTTAATTTTTATCCACAAATAATACCAATCTACTATCTATGGAACATACGAATTGATATTATCAACACTTAAAAATTCAAAATAAGTACGTGATACGATAAGCGGTGTGAACGAACTCGTTATCAGGATTACACATTTAAAATTCGAATGTCAAGGCCTTTTTATTCTGAATTCAAAATATTTAATCTATTTTATGCTAATAGTTGTTTTTTTTTTGTCTATGATTAGGGAAAAGTGTTACCAGTGGCCCAATTTTTATCCGATTGTTGCGAAGCGAAAATGAAGGTTATGTATTTAACGCGTATGTAAGCAACTTAGTTGCTTACATACGCACTGCATCATTGGGTTACTTACTGATCAGCATGAGGTCATGGGTTCGATTCCCAAGTCGGGCAAAGTTTTATTGAGTTATCAGGAATCTCTCAGTAGCAGCCCGGAGTCTGAATTTGTGCCCGGTTGATAGCAATGGGCTCGCCCCCTATTACATCGGATTTAAAACATAACTGGCGAAATGTGGGTGTTACTATAGGTACACCTCTGCCTAACCCTTCAGATATAACAGGCGTGATGGTATGGTATTAGTCGGCATGCCCAATACACTGATTCAAGGCCGCATAATTATAAATGGACTAGCTTTTGCCCGCGGCTTCGCCCGCGTGGAGGTCGGAAATTATCCTACGGGAACGTACTACCGCGATAAAAAGTATCCTATGTGTTAATCCAGGTTATAAACTATATATGTGCCAAATTCCATCCAAATCCGTCCAGTAGTTTTTGCGTGAAAGTGTAACTAACATCCGTCCATCCATCCATCCTCACAAACTTTCACATTTATAATATTAGTAGTAGGAAGTAGAATGTAGTACTTCCACGGACGAACTCTTTCACAAGAAGTTCCGCATTAAGACTCCTACAACCAGGCGCGACACGCGACGCGAATCGCACGCGACACAAAAGCACCGCTCGTTGCACAACAGAAGGTGCCTTTGTGTTGCGCCTGTTAGTGGGATCCTTTACTGCAATACTCTTTTATTTCTCACTAGCTTCTGCTCGCGGCTTCGCCCGCGTGGATGTCAGGAATTATCCCACGGGAACGTGCTACCTTCATCCCCTATATTCCCCCCTTTACAGATATACTTGAGGACAAAAAAATAGGTTATGCCCCAGGATGCCATCTATCTCCTTGCCAACATTTTATCGAAATCCGTTCAGTGGTTTAGGCGTGAAAATGAAAATACAGTCAGTTACTTTCGAATTTATAATATTAGATTGGATTATGTTGTTACACAGGCATGTTACAAATTGCACTTTCTAAAATTAACACCAACTGCAATTAAAATCATTAGCTACTAATTACAGTAAGAAACGATTCCATTGAAGCGATAAACCATGTCTACTTCAGATTACCTGTGAACACTGTGAGACATTTCATCGAAATAGCGCAGTCATCGATAGCGTATTGTCGTTGAGTTTGTAAAAGAAATTTGATAGCGCATCATCGTGAAGTAAACTTGACAAGATTTTCTCAGTAGGCGTGTGTAACTCTTTACGGAACCGACTCACTGATCCGGATCATTGAAGTGTTTCAAAAGATTGGTTCAGTAACAACGTTTCAAACGGATCATTTAGACCTGAAACATTATTTTGCTTTGTGCTCTTTCGACGCGTCGCTTGCGAGACGACTGAGTAGAGAGCGAGAGAGGGAGACTGAGAGACTGACACACTGAGTTACTACTGACTCGCAAGTCGCGAGTGAGCGGGCGAGATATTACAATCTATACAAGTCAGAAAGAGATCCCAAATGAGATGTGTATCACTCTCAGTGTTTCATTGTCCTTAAATGATAAATGATTTTATTTCTGTAAGTAGGTTTGTACAGACACTTTTACACGTCAATCATATTTTAAAACTAGATGAGGTCGGCGTTTCCTACCTGACTACTCTGAGAAGAAAGGCCGAAACAAACTCAGAGGTCACAGTCTCTTTTAAATTCCAGACATAATCTTGGTCAGATCATGTGAAGACCATGTAGATTGATGTCTGAAATGGTCTTTTAAGGAAAGAACCAAACAGATGGAGTGGACCTGTCCAGTCAGTGCACGCATGTGTCAGTAATCGTGCAGCTCAACTCAGAACTTAAGGAGCTCAACGATTCGACGAACAATACCAAAGAAAGGACATTTGGGTAGTCCTTATCCACGTACATAAAAATTACCACTAAGGCGCTTACATACAAAATTTAATACTATCCGTTAGTTTTTTGCATAAAATGCTCGCAATAACAAGTTATCGTTCGTAACTGTATACGTAACATTCTGTATTTTATATCCATTGATGAGCCAAATGATCCAAATGAAACATATCAGTGTTTCGGATTATTTCAGTGATCCAGATTGTAAATGTTCCAATCACAAAAAAAGATACACTTTGCCCACGCCTATTTCTCAATAGCAGCCTTTTTTTTGGGTGTGAAATCATCAAATAACTTCTCCCGCTCTGGGCGGAGTGGGAGGGCGTGTCAGACTTTTACTGACTAAAACCCACCCGTGTTCCTTCAGTTGTCTGTGTGCCAGGGCCACGGTAACCCTTTCGGATAAACCCGTGACCCCGGCAGGCATCGGTTCTAACGGACCCCGTCAATGTGTGCTGACATCTGTTTGAGGCTCGCGTGGAACACAACGCGCCGTCGACCCGGGCCTGGTCCTTACCGGAGCAGGCTGGAGTTTAGAATTGATCATGATTGATGACAAGCGGTGAGTCCCTTATTAGGTTCCATCTCCACGGGACACACTTTATCGAAAATTGCACCTAGAAGACTTAGAGCTTTGAAGTTTTAAGTGTCGCTTTTTGGACATGAAATTGTTTCTATTTAGTATTACTATGGTCAAATATGTCACATGAAGTAAATTGGCTTGAAAACTGAGGACTTATAATTTATTTAGGAAAAACAAATATGGAGCAGATATGAAAAATGAGAATATCTCTGGAACTGAAAAATTTCCTGTTCTATCCTTACAAAGGATTATAGTACAAATTATTTATGATTTTTTGACATACTTCATATTCCTGAAAATACAGCGCTTTTTTTCGTCGTTTTTTTTTTTCTTGTTTATAACAATTGTTTTAATATAAAGATGAGAATAGTGGGAAGATTTAACTCCAAACCTGGTAAAGAAGGGCTACCTCAACGGAACAGCAGCTGGGTGTGGATGTGGAGCTGTTTCACAAAACTATGCTCCACCTTCTATCTTGCCCTCTGTGTCCCAAAACTTGCAGTCAAAGTGACCTCTGCGCTGCCACCGACGACGCCGTGGAAGTGGCGAAGTTTTGGGCCAACAAAATTTGAAAAAAGTCGTGCTAGCAACACGAAGGAGAAGAATATGAAAGACAACAGATTTTTTAAAAAAATGAATATATGGTTACAGTACATGGTTTTTTTATCCTCGAAAATAAATAGCGTATTGTAAATCGTCTTCTAGACGCGATTTTCGATCCAGTGTGCGTTCTAAAAAATCAATAAATTATCACCGCAGCGCCGTGACGATAATTTCGTGAGAGCAGTGGTGGCCCAGTGGTAACGGCCGTGACTTACGAGTTGTAGGTCGTAGGTTCGAACCCAAACAGACGCTTTACTTTAATTAAATGAGTTCATCCTCACTGCAGTCAAAACGGTGAAGGAAAACATCGTGAGGAAACCGGCCGGCGGAATAACTGTGAAAGGACTATAGCACGTTACATTTCGCCAGTTATGTCAGTTTGTCTGACCAAGATTATGTCTGGACTTTGAAAGAGACTGTGACCTCTGAGTTTGTTTCGGCCTTTCTTCTCAGAGTAGTCAGATAGGAAACGCCGACCTCGTCTAGTTTTTAAAATTTGATTGACGTGTAAAAGTGTTTGTTCAAAACTATTACAGAAATAAAATCATTTATCATTAATCATTTGTCATGTAAGACGCCATTTCCACAGGCGAGAGAATCGCGGCGATAGTCTAGCCGTGCCAAAAAATTTAATCGAAACTCTTTGAATCTATGTCCATATCGGAGATGGATTGTCGAATCCGCTGTTTTACAAAACCGCTAGTTGTTTTACAAAATCGCTAGTTGTTTTACAAAACAGCTAAAGTATGTAAAACAACTAAACAACGACGTTCAGCCGGACTGCCAGTGCGCTACGTTTAAAAAAATTGCTACCGATGTTTAGAAGTAATGTCAATGACTGTGGTTTAATTCTCTTTACGTAATGCAGGATCCCTTATCTACAGCTACAATAAGCATTTGGAGTGGATTCTAATGCAGAATAAGTCGCAGTAACTAAGCTAGGTTACCATGACCAATTGGTTTAGGTTAGGTTAGAACAGTGACCAACCGCGCGCGAGCCGGGCGAGCGAAGCGGGCAGTGCCGCGGCAGCGGCCGGAGAGCGCTGCTTCTAAATTGATCGCAGTTACTTGACTATTTAGTATTTTTTAAGAATGACTTTCATAAAACTGATAACTTTTAATTAATGTTGTTCTTATAATCACTGTTTCACCGTTATCATTCATTATTTCATTCACGGGTATTTTTACTCGTATTAGTCGTTTTATTTATCTCTGTTTCGGAGACCATTATTATTGTTATGACACACAGAGCCACGAGCGACAAAATTTAGAACTAAAATCTACAATCTGACATTTCATTTCACGCTGTTTTAGATAACCTCTAATCGTTGACCCGCTGCATTGATAAATGTAAAACGTTTATGCAATTCTGCTTGTTAAAATTCAGTAATAATGAAAAACCACTAAACGTCGTTCAGTTGTTTTACATAACGGAGCTGAAGACCTAGACAAGTGGCAATCGCTTTCAAAGCGTTTCGTATTTCTGAAATGACTTTTAACAAGTTTGGCATAAGCTTTTCGGTAGCTTGTGTCAATCCAATACATTTTGACTTTTCCATCACCGTTATCGTTGATAAATGTCACTTTGTCCAGGCCTTCTGTTTTGTAAAATAGCTAGCGGTTTTGCAAAACAGCGGATTCGACAATCCATCTGCGACATCCACACGGCGATATCATCGCGGCATATAGCATAATCACTATAAAACGTTCCCACTGCTGGGACACAGGCCTCCTCTCTGTGAGAGGGAGTGGACCATATGGGCCGTTGCATAGCGAGGCGCAGCGCAGCGCATTTGTCACTGCCAATCAAATATCGACCTCGCATCAGTTGATATAAAGTTGAAAATAAATAAACTTCCATTAGCTCGAGAGCGCGTCTAAGCGGTAAGAGGCGCGCGTCTCAAATTATTTATTCTCAACTTTACTTTTAGGCTCGCAACGTTGATATTTGTTTGGCATTGACAACCGCACCGCGCTGCGCTTCACCAGGTGTGCGCTGGCCCTAATCCACCACGCGGACACAGCGCATGTTGATGGATGTCACATATCATCGAATTTTTGGTTCTAGGACATCTCAGTTTTATCACGATTTTTATAGACACGTGTCATTATGTAGTTATTTATATTGTTTTAATGCGATAACTATCGAAGTACAAGTGTACCAGCAATAAGTGATTACATACGTGTATATTTTACTACTTATTTATCTCTGAACCACATTGGTTGCCACGTGAACCAACCTCACACGTTAAACTTTCTTCGAATAGAAACTACTTAAAATACAACAAGTAGAGAATCTGCGCCCCTTTTTAACCGACTTCAAAAAAAGGAGGAGGTTCCCATTTCAACAGTATTTTTTTATTATTTTTATGCAGGTATGTTTGCTCAGAACTTTTTTCTAGGTGAACTGATTTGGACGATTCTAGCTGGTGCTTCTCATGTGGTCCCATATAAATTTGATCAAGTTCTGACCAGTGGTTTTTGAGTTATCCTTAATACTGCGTATTTTTTCCACTTAAGTACTTTATATTGATGATGTTTTAATTATTTCCTATCACTGTTATTTACATATGAAGTAGTTGTATACGCACTTGTGTGGGGTAGGTACCACAACTAAAAAGTGAAAAATAAAACCATTTTTACAAAAAACATCGACTTCCAAACAAAAATACACTAAAATAGTGAAAAATAACTTTAATTTCGGAAGTCGGTGGCAAAAAACGAAAATACAAAACCGAAGACACCGACTTCCGAAATTAAAGTTATATTTCACTTATTTAGTGTTTTTTTTTTTTGGAAGTCGTTTGGTTTTTGTGGATGACAATTTCTCAGTTTATTGACCGTAAAACTAGAAAAACACCATCACCTTTTTAAGAGAAATAATACTAACTTCGTAAAGAATCGAAACTGGCCGTGTCTCACACCCGTAAGATGAGGCTTATAACGCCATTCTGAACGCTTTTGAAGCGTGCAAAAAGTGCAATGAGCTAGGTAGGTACCTGACTCAAAAGACTTATACGCTAAGAATGTATAAGGTGATTTTGAACGTGTCCGGAGCGCGAGTTTGGATTTCATACAATGCCTTTTTTTTTCATTTTCTATACCTTTCGAAATGATTACCTGCTAAGGCTGCCTGTGACAACAATACCCATACGAACACAGTGTATTTGAAAAGGAGCATCCACACCGGTGACTTTTTGTAAGGCAGCAATTTATTAATTATTTTCTATAATTTTTGCGGCTTTTCTATCTGTTTTTGTTATCCGTTGTTGCCTGCTAACACTTGCACCTAAATATTTATGACCTCTTCTTTTATCGGTCTATCTAGTAGTAGCCATGTGGCCTCTACATCGCCACATGCGAACTACGCACCATACTGACGACACGCAAAATCCTGCATCACGCAAGCAGAGATTACCGCACGACTAGCTATAGAACGTTCCGACATCGATCGTCGTGCAGTAGTCCATCAGACACGACAGCCGTCTGGTCGGAGGTTCCTCCCTTTTTTCTACGGTGGATGTGTGAATTTTAGACCCTTGTAGCGGTATCTACATCGCCACATGCGAGCTACACGTCACAATGACGTCACACAAAATCCTGCATCGCGCAAGCAGAGTTTACCGCGCAACTAGCTATAGAAGGTCCCGACATCAATCGTCGTGCAGTTGCCCACCAAACACGACACCCGACTGGTCGGAGGATCCTCCCTATTCTATGGAAGATGAGTGATCTTACACACTGTTACTTATACCTTTACAGTAATATGTTCTTATCTAGTTTTGTGTGGTCTCGTCTCTTGTTTACAAATCGACCACCCAGCTAATGTTGTACCTAATTATCACTAATCTACTATCCGCGCGCCTCTCTCGAGTAGAGGCCTAAAACGATTGACGCATCATCCTTTGTGACGTATCCAACATGATTTGTTGTGTCTATCTTTTTTATCTGTCTATATATATATTTTTACATTGTTGTCACATATAGAAGCAACAAGAATAACGTTCCCTTGGAGTTTCTTGCCCGTTCTTCTCCATAGAGACCTACGTTTTGGAATGGGCAACTAGCTTCAACTTTCTAACTAACTGACCGACTCTTTGGCAATTCAAAAGTGCCTGTAAATGGTTTAATTGAAATAAATGCTTTGAGTTTTATCTTTGTTAACCTATCAAAACAGCTTCAACAGCTACAGACCTTTTACCGAGGATGGAGGATATGTTCTAACATTATGGGATACTTCAAGGTAGCATTTTAGGACCCACACTCTTCCAATTCCATTATGCAGCCATTATACAACTACAAAAGAGAAATATCAAAAAAAAAAATTACAAAAAAACAATCGACTTCCAAAAATTTCGGAAGTCGGTGGCAAAAAACGAAAATACAAAACCAAAGACACCGACTTCCAATATTAAAGTTATTTTTCACTTTGTAGTGTTTTTTTAAGTCTTTTTTTTTTGTAATTGCATCACATCACGAGTTATTCTCCCACAAATCGAACCACTAGGTGATGCGTAAATACCAATTAGTTAATCTGACAATTAAATTAATTGTAGACCTTTCTGACATCTTGATAAGGACTTGTTGTTTGTTCATGTCCAAGATTAGCGTGGAAGTCAAAGATTATACGTGTATTTGTAATCAGCAGCTAAACTTAGTACTGTGACTGATAACAGATAACCCACAGTGGCACACACCGGGAGCGTATATTCTGTTCCAAAAGTATGTAACAAAAGTAGAAACAAACCCTGTTCCGCTCAAATTCCGTCCCTATCCCTAAAGTTATTATTGTTTGAATAACAATTGAGGTTATAAAATTAACCCTCAATTGTCACACAAAAACATCTTTAAGGTGATTAAAAAAATAAATTAATTTCTGATTTTAGTATGTAAAAATCATATCAAAGCAAAGCTTTTATTTCTAATAAACCAATTTACATGCACTTTTCAATTGTCAAGGAGTCGGTCGGTCAAAAAGATGAAGGTAGTTGCCCATTCCAAAGCGTAGTAGGTACCTATCGAGAAGAAGGTGCACGAAACTCCACGGACACTCTTTTAAATCAAAATATGGTTTCATCATTTATGATGAAATTATGCATGTGATAACGATGCAGAACGTTAAAAGCGTCCGTAATAAAGAGACAAAAACAATTCAAATATCAAATTAAGTTAAAATAAGCCGTGGCAGCTAAGAGATGACCAGTCCCTACTGACTCCGCCCGTTCACGAACATGACGCATGGATTAGCACCATTCAGCTCAACCATTTTGAAGGGAGCTAAATGATCCAACATATGCGCCACCATCAGCGAGACATAAGAGTGAGCATGACATACTCTCAGCCGCCAGGGAACATTCAAGACAGTGGAAGACGTACCCAGTAAAAGGTAGCTTTATAGTATTAGTTTTAAGTGGCAACACAAATTGGCATCCACAGGTAAATTTTCTGATCCATTTGTTTAAATTTTTTTCAAATACTTTTGAAACAGACATTAGTCTATTAGGTTCCCTAGATAAATATTAGGACAGTAAAAATTACAATTTAAAATAACATCACGTTCTCCCCGAAGAGTTGGGTAGAGGTGTCTACCACACCCACATTTCGCCAGTTATGTTTAAGTCCCATGGTATAGGAGGCGAGCCTATTACAATCCATCGGTCACACTGTAGCGGTATTTACATCGCCACATGCGAGCTACACGTCACAATGACGTCACACAAAATCCTGCATCGCGCAAGCAGAGTTTACCGCGCAACTAGCATATATACAACATCCCGACATCAATCGTCGGGCAGTTGCCCACCAGACACGACACCCGTCTGGTCGGAGGATCCTCCCTTTTCCAAGGAGGTATGAGTGAACTTTACACCCTGTTCCTCATACCTCTATAACACAATTAGACTCCGGGTTGTTACTAAAATATTCCTAATGGAAAAGACTTTACCCGACCTGGGAATCCATCCCAGGACCTCATGCTCGGTGGTAACGCTTGCGACCACTAAGCCAACGAGGCAGTCATAAAAGAGATCAAGCGGCATCTACTACGCGTCACACTGACGTCACGCAAAATCCTGCATCGCGCAAGCAGAGTTTACCGCGCAACTAGCATGTATACAACGTCCCGACATCAGTCGTCGGGCAGTTGCCCACCAGACACAACACCCGTCTGGTCGGAGGATCCTCCTTTTTCTATGGCGGTATGAGTGAGCTTTACACCCTGTTCCTCATACCTCTTTAGAGAAGTATATCTACAGGTAAATTACTTGCAACCACTTACTAATTAGTGCTATTTTTTATGCTAAATGTTATCAGGGGGTTATTTCGTAACACACTAACAGTAGCAATGGATTGCATTTTGACAGTACAACAACATTAATTGCGTTCTTTACGTTGTTGGGCAGACACATATTTCGAACATATAAAGCAATGGATTAGCAACAGGCTTCAAAATGATTCAGATTGTGATAGATAATGAGGTAAGCAATTAAGGTGCTGATGCTAGGATTGACACGATTGACAGCATAGTTTTCACGGTGAGATTTTTACCGAACACCCTAAGTATGTAATCACCCTTTCTGAATCATTGTGTTATGTAACATTACTAATCTAATCGCCTAAGAATTGGAAAACAGAATGTGTGACACACACACGCTAATCTTATCACCAGAGCATTAGAAAACAGAATGTCTTCATATCAGCTAGCTATCATAAATAACACAAAGTATTTACAAGGGAAAACGTTGTCTAGTATCGTGATCCTAGATTGTGGCTACTAAAAGCTGATAAAAGTTATGTGTCGATCGTAAAAGAAAACGTAATAGACAATAGACATAACATCTTCACCGCAGTTTTGTATTCCACCGCACGTTATTTTCGTTTATATTTTAACTAGCGACCCGCCCCGGCTTCGCCCGGGTAGCAAAGCATAATATAATATAGCCTATATCACCCGGAGATAGTGCAGCTTTCCACCAGTGAAAGAATTTTTGAAATCGGTTCGGTAGTTTCGGAGCCTATTCAATACAAACAAACAATCATATCTATTCTCTTTATATATATATATGCTATTGAATTGTAGCTTATATGAAACGTTTGTATTTTTAACATAGCGCCATCTATTGAATACTTACTCAATCCAGTCAACAGATATCGCCATCTGTTAGAATCGTTTGGAGCTAACAGATAATTGTGACTGTCAAATAATAAACAAATAATTTGCAATAAAATAATATTGCGACTATAAATTGAGATGTAAGCTATCCTATCTTTCAAGTTGGATCAAAAACACATGGTGTGCAAATCAAATTTAAAATCGGTTCAGTAGTTTAGGAGTCCATCGCGGACAAACAACGTGACACGTAATTTTTATTTATATAAAGATTTGTGACACAAAGTGTCATCGTCACTATTTTGTCTTCCTTTCTTTTCTTTTTTTCTCTTGTTGTATATTGGCACTTTGTACCTATATAACTAAATCGTAATTACGTTAAATTATTATTTAATCGTGATTTGTATGTTGCGTTATGTCTCTTGTGTTCACCAAATAAACGATTTATCTATCTATCTATCTTCAAAAGCTGAAACCACACTAGCAGCACTGCACAAAACCAATTATCTGAAGGCACCTGTCCGTAATGAACAGGCTTAATACAAAAATGTTTTTAGGATGCTGTTACGACTGCCTGGCTTTTGCAGTGCGTCAGAAATGTTCGCGGTAACCCATACCGATAGACATTTTTATATATATTTTTTTTTAATATTTTGTTGAGTGCCTGTTACTTTTTGTCCGCCCTACACTGTCCTCCCATTATCAACACTGTAATTTGAAACATTGTAAAAGCCCCTTATTTTTAAAAGAGTAACCGTGGAGTTTCTTGCCGGCTCTTCTCCATTGGAAACAACCAATTGGAACCGTGCACCTAGCTTCTGACGTTTCATAAGCGCCCATGTTGATTTATGTGAAATAAAATATTTTGATTTTTGTGTTTGATGGATTTCGTGTTTCGTGCCATCAACCGCAAAAAAACGGCCTCACCCCTAAGCAGAATAAGAGGCAGTCACAATAATATCCTAAAGGCTGTGGCGGCAGACACTTCCTCCGCCATAATAAGGCAATTTTGTGAGAAGACTTACGCCCTATTTTCCATCTCTTGTTGTGTCTAGTTGATGGGTAGTCTTCTCATTAATTCGTCTTTAGTTACTAAAATAATGTTTTAAGTGCAAACCTGTTACCAACAATTTATGGATATTTTTAGTTGTCCGAAATGAAATGATTTTATTTAACGAACTTCATCGTCCACATAACACATGGCAAAGTATATACACTTTCGTGCAATAAAATCGACCCACCCCGTGCTCTTCGATTTGAAACAATATAATTCATCAAGGTTTACTAACAATAACCTAATATATTGCATACTAAAACCTTCCTGAAAGTATGTAGATTACGTTAGTTAAAGAATGATCAAAACTGATTTATAAGTTTATGAAAAAAATCACGAACTTACAAACATGGGGGTTCGAATAAAGAACATCCTTTTTTTGAAGTCCGTTAAAAAATCAAGTTAAATTTTCATTAAACGAACAGAAACAAACAAAATTATTCTTTTGTCAATTTCATCGGCAAAAAAAAAGTCACGCACTTTATCCGAGCAAAAGTGAGCGATGAGGACATCTGAAGAATCGAGTCGATCTTGTCAAGAATATTGCTTTTATCCAAATATAGTGTATGTGCAAATAGACTGTACCTTACCTACTTTCACACAATATAAATTAATAAATTATATTCATTAAGATTTTTGAGATATCGTCTCTCAAATTGAAAGCACGGGGTGGGCCGATTTTTTTCACGCCAGTGTAGTTCAGAAGACTTTAAGAGCAAACGTCACTTCGTCATCAGAACCCAGCAATGGGTGTGCCAATTTGAATTGTTATAATCTTTCGCCTTCTCCGAGCGAATATTATCCATTATCCTTTAGATTTCCACAGGTAATAAGACTAAAACTCAGCTTTAACACTGCCACGTCTCCATGCAAATCCCAAGCCTAGTTGCAAATAGCGAAAAACGCATCCACCTTTCCTCTCACGAATCTGACCCTAACCTTGTGTACATACAGTTCAAACACGACACGAAACGCACAAATAAGCGCCACGATATGCGCACGCGGCGATCAGTTGTTGCGCAACTATCTAGTCCAACGAGGAAACAGTTCAGGGAGGTCAGATAGTTATTAATAACATTGTGGTTGAACAAACAGGTGATATTATTAAGATTGTGATTAATTACATCATGTAATTAGGGTAGACTTCGTCCATGGAAGTAAATAATACCAATTTCTTCCGCCAAGCAACTTTTCTGTGTGCTGAGGGCCAAGACACGTGGCAATCGCTTTCGAAGCGTTTCGTATATCTACAACGACTTTCAAAATAGGATTGCCTGATGCTTTTCGGTAAATGATAAATGAATTTATTTCTGTAAGTAGGTTTGTACAAACAGTTTTACACGTCAATCGTATTTTAAAACTAGACGAGGTCGGCGTTTCCTATCTGACTACTCTGAGAAGAAAGACCGAAACAAACTCAGAGGTCACAGTCTCTTTTAAAGTCCAGATCTTGGTCAGATCATCTGAAGACCATGTAGATTTGAGTCTGAAATGGTCTTTTGAAGAAAAACCTCAGAATGAGTGGACCTGTCCAGTCAGTCCACGCATTTGTCAGTAATCGTGCAGCTCAACTCAAAACTTAAGGAGCTCAACGATTCGACGAACAATACCAAAGAAAGGACATTTGGGTAGGCCGCATAAATTACTCAAACTGCCAGACCATGATTAAAACTAATTAAGAAAGAAAAAAAAAACAATGATCTACATAGTCTTTACATCCTTTTTTTTTTTTTTTGTTGGGAAATCATCAAATGACCTCTCCCGCTCTGGGCGGAGCGGAAGGGCGTGTCAGACTCTTACTGACTAAAACCCACCCGTGTTCCTTCAGTTGCCTGTGCGCCAGGGCCACGTTATCTCTTTCGAACAATCCGCAGCCCCGGCAGGCATCGGTCCTATCGGACCCCGTCAATGGTGCTGACATCTCTTTGAGGCGCGCGTGGAACACGACGCGCCGTCGACCCGGGCCTGGTCCTTACCGGACGGCGAGCTGCCCATTGCTCGCCGTCCGCAAGCCCGCGCCTACGGTGGCCGGGAGTCGGCAATCGACTCCCGACGCCCAGGGTGCCTCCTCCTCCTGCGGCGGCTAGGGGCGCGAGGGCGCAGGGATTGTCTCTCTCTTTCGCGCTCCGCCTCCTCTTTCGCGAGCATTACTGCTTCGCAGAAGGAGGTGACGGCTTCCCATTCCCTCTCGCTCCGTACCATGGCCTGAACCAGGGCCGGACGCGAGAGGTCGCCGCAGTCTTTACATCCTAATCCTAACTTCCTAACTAATATTATAAATGCGAAAGTAAGTTTATTTGTTTGTTTGTTACCTTTTCACGCCTAAACCACTGAACCGATCATCCTGTACTTTTGCATATACGTTGTCGGGTGTCAGAAACGGACATAGGGTACCTTTCATCCCGAAAAAAAGTACTGTTCCCGAGGAAAACAACAATAACGTTCTTATGATAATAGATGGCGCCACGTGTCTTTCGAATCATGATTGAATTATATAACCCGAATTGATAGAAAAAAGTCTAAATTAACGCGAGCGAAGCCGCGGGCAAAAGCTAGTTCACAATAATTAAAATAATATACTATTTTACAAAGTAAATATTCATGTCAATGTATTTATAAAAAATCATCAATGTCAATAGGTATACAAAAATCCTGAAATAATCTTGGTCAGATCATTTGAGGACCATGTTAGATTAACTTATAATATCAATCCAATACGTGTTTGACTTTTCCATCATAGTTATGGTTTGAAGGGAAGGTAGCGGTGTTAATAATGTGTTGAAAAGTCAGTTCATTGTTTTTGAGACCGGCACCCTAATGGCGTGACACACTATCAGCCACAATCTGAATCATTTTGAAGCCTATTGCTAAACCATTGCTTCATATGTTCGAAAAATTTGTTCCAAGTCCGTCAAGCAAACACTTTTCCGAGACCTCACTGTACACGTGCAGCCTGTGGGTGAATCACACCGAAAAAGCATACAAAGCACCCCGCGTGCAGTATAACAACGCCTTAAAAGCGCTGATGGGTCTGCCGCGACATTGTGGTGCCTCGGGCATGTTTGCCGAAGCTAACATCGACTGCTTCTACGAGTATGCAACGATGCGTAAGCGGAGCGCGTCTCTGGTGCGCAGGGTGCGTAGCAGCCCCAACAGCGTGCTGATGATGATAGCGGACAGGCTCGACTGTCCACACATACGACGCTGCAGTGCACGTCACCGTCAGTCATCGGTCACTAAAGTAAGTGTTGATAATGCGGTTTTTTGTCTTGTATTGTAATGTTAATGTATTGTCTGTTGTATGTTGTAATGTATTAATTATTGTGTATGAGTCATGTAACTTTAGTGAATCCTATCCTATCCTACTAATATTATAAATGTGAAAGTTTGTGAGGATGGATGGATGGATGTTTGCTACTCTTTCACGCAAAAACTACTAAACGGATTTGGATGGAATTTGGAACACAGGTGGTTTATAACCTGGATTAACATGTAGGGTACTTTTTATCCCGGTAGTACGTTGCCGTAGGATAATTTCCGACCACCACGCGGGCGAAGCCGCGACCAAAAGCTAGTATTACAAATGTGAAAGTTTGTGAGGATGGATGGATGCATGGCTGGATGGATGTTTGTTACACTTTCACGCAAAAACTACTGAACGGATTTGGATGGAATTTGGAACACAGATAGTTTATAACCTGGATTAACACGTAGGATACCTTTTATCCCGGTAGTACGTTCCCGTGGGATAATTTCCGACCTCCACGCGGGCGAAGCTGCGAGCAAAAGCTAGTAAATCTTTATAAATAAAAATCAATTGCTAAAAATGTTTGTCCGCGCATCACTTCAAAACGGTTACACCTATTTGGCTAATTCTTTTTTTGTTGGATTTGTAATTATCAGGACAAGGTTTGTATGAAAGAAAATATTATTAAAAATCGTACGGAAAAGTGGAAATTTGTATGGAAGTCCGTCATTTTTGCCGAAGGGAATCCATCGGGCGCTCGGCTTGTGAATAATAAAAAACAGTTCAGGATGTCATGTGGTTACTCAGTTGTCGAGGACCTACAACATTTATAGATGGAATGTGTCCAATATGAGTCCAGTAGAAATAATTTTATAAGGTCCCTGAATTTGAACAGAACTGATGTAGGCATGTTCCATACAATTCTATCCCAACCAAGTGGCGACGATGCGAAGGGTTTGTTCAAATTCATGGCCCATGTCTTGTGAAATTACAATTGTTTAGGATACGATGGGACTGACATACGCTATGCGTAAAAGCCCCTATAAAAAAATAAAGAAAAAAAAAACACATTTTGTTTACGGATGGCAAATAGGACGACAGCCCACCTGATGTAACCACCTGGTGACCACCACGGTCCACCACCTATGGACATCTACAATACCAGAGGCTTCGCAGATGAGTTGCCATCATAGATACAAAGCCGTAATGTCTCATGTGTCTGTAGCCATACCGGCTCTCATAGTTTTCGAACCAGAACAACTCCACAACAGTGCGTATAGTAGTTGTCAGAGCTTTTTGTGAACGAACTTGTCCGGGAATTTACTGATACGCCATACATATTCCTGTCACTAAAGAGCCGACACGTGGACACTCACAGTACGGCTGGTTCTTAAAGTCAACGTCGCTCAGCCAGCTATGGAACGAGCTATGCTTGGAGTCTCTATGAGGGATAGAATCCGGAATGAGGTGATCCGGGAGAGAGCCAAAGTTGTCGACATAGCTCACAGAATAAGCAAGCTGAAGTGGCAATGGGCCGGCCATATTAGCAGTAGAACCGATGATCGTTGCGGTAGACGTGTGCTTGAGTGGAGACCGCGAATCGGCATACGTAAAGTAGGACGCCGTCAGGCTAGGTGGAGCGACTGCCCAGGGTGCATCGGATCCGTAGGCTCGAGCTTGCGGACGGCGAGCAATGGGTAGCTCGCCATCCGGTAAGGACCAGGCCCGGGTCGATGGCAAGTCGTGTTCCACGCGCACCTCAAAGAGATGTCAGCACCATTGACGAGTCCGATAGGGCCGATGCCTGCCGGGGTCGCGGATTGTTCGAAAGAGTTACCGTAGCCCTGACGCACAGGCAACTGAAGGAACACGGGTGGGTTTTAGTCAGTAAAAGTCTGACACGCCCTCCCGCTCCACGCAGAGCGGGAGAAGTAATTTGATGATTTCCCACCCAAAAAAAAAAGGTGCTTCGGATGAAACCTCTTATAAAAAAAGACTTGGACTTGGCCTACGTAAGTGACAAAACAAAATATTTATTTAGGTACCTATTATTATAAAACACAATTATTATACAAGAAAAAGGTGTGACTTTCAGATACTGTTTTATCTGTCAGTCACACAGAGGTTACACAATTTAAGAGGAGTCAACATTACTTTCTTTTTTAAAGACGTTATCTGGCAAATATAATCTTGGCAAATGTTTTCATGTTGAATTTTTTATAATTCAACGAATTGGTCAACAACACTTTAATAAATTAATTATGGCCGTTCATTAAATATAGGCTACAAGTTTAAGGCCCACCAAAAGAATTTTTAGACACTAAGACTAAGTACCAAGTAAAATATGTTAACTTCAAATAAAATAAACCCACTATACCGAGGTGCCTAAAAAACAACGTTTTAAGTTCCAAAATCATTATACACTCATCAGAATAATTGCACGTGTTGTATTTATATTCTTTTTGCCTACCAAAATGGATAAATGCTCACCAAAAATAAGTTTGCTTCAAAATGCAAGGGTGGGATAGGATGCAAGAGCGAGCGAAGCGAGCTCGGGACTTGCGGCACCCTGACTCGGACAGGTTAGGTTAGGCTTCGTTGTTATTTTTTTAAACCACCCAGAAGTAGGAGCCCCGCCAAGCGGGGCCCCGTCGACTACGCCTTATAAATAAAAAAGGAAAATAGGTTCATTTCTACAATACTTTATGAAACACAATTTGGTGAGCATTTATCCATTCTGGTAGACAAAATTTGGTGAGTATTTCGAATTTTTCGGTAGTAAAGAGGTGCTTTTCTGGTAGGCGTTTAAACACAAGCCAATAATATATACATTTCTTAGAGCTGAAGAGTGAATCCAATCAGTCATTAAAAAGTGTATTTATTTCTCTGTATTATTTATGTATGTTATGTTACAATATTTATATTATAAATATGTGTATATCGTTCGTGTTTACACACACCCACGATCCCCGATTAGATAAAAGAGGATCTTAGCAGTAATGAATGTGTCAAAGTAATTATTTTGATATTTACCTCAGCTTTGTAATCTCTTCAGTTCTCAATGTGTTTTGTCTCGTACTAGCTGTAACAACAGAAATAATTCATTAGAGTCTTAAACAAGTGGCTAACATTGAGTAATAGTAGATTATAATTAACAAGTGAAAAAAAGGGAATTTAATTCCAGTGACTAAATTGGATCCCCAGAGCAGCAAAGGATTCTAGATTAGAATTTTGAGCAGAACGAGGGATACAAGGACCGAAATGATTTTTTTTTTCACCATTCGTGTTCTCTAGTTTTACCATTGACTGCGAGAAAATAAATAGTAGTAGAGTATTTATTATATAATCGGTAATAAGACAACAAAGGATTAAATATAAACATAAAAAAATTATAGTGGAATTAGAACAGTTTTCAATTTGAGTACGATATTTTTTTTTTTATTGAATTTTATAGCTCTACGGTTTTATGGCTCTATGGAATAGCTCCATTTAGCCAGCCAGTAGGTAAATAGTTTTAGCACGTTTTATTTATTTTTTTGTCGTGCCTGTTCCAAATTCAAAATGTTTTTATTCACTCAGGGACTAAAAGAGTTTTATTCACCGTTATCGATGAATCAAATGCGTTTTTTCGAGTAGCAATGGAAAAAAGGTAATTTTTCTTTTTTAACTGTCGCCCGTGTCACTATCATTCAGTCCCTTCTTTTTTATATAATTCCTTACACAATCCATCCATCTTTACTTTGGCTTAGGGAGTACCACATTGAGAATAGATATTAATAGTTAAGGTTGCATTAGTCGATATTTTTTCCATACAAACTTCGGGATTACTCCACTGTTTGACATTGTACATCCAACGTTAAACGTGATATCGTTTTATCTCATTATTAATTTTGTCTTTATAAAACCAGAATAGTAAATTAAAAAGCCATTAAAAAGTTATGAGCCAACAAAGATTCGTTTTTCTTGCTAATTTTAACGCAACTTTGGGCGTAAATAAGTAATAAAAAGAAGTGTAAAATTTCTAAAAGAAAGTCGGCACCAACAAAGCTCAATTATCGACGGGTTTAACAAACTTTATTTGTAATTGATTTATGGAGTGGTTTTTTTCATAAAACTCTATTTTCCAAATGACTTTTCATAATTTTTTACGCGCGTGTTTTACTATGAATTAAAATATCGGTGTTTGTGTGCGTGCGAACTAGACGTTGTGCGTGTAGACTAGCGTTTAACTGCTTATGACTGATATTATCTCAGTCGGACACGATGTCAAGTGAGACAGCAAGCTTTTTGGCCACGCCCACCAGTGAGTTCGAGCCCGCGACTAGTTCAACCTTAATAACACATAACAGCTCATTGAAAAACAATTTCCTATGAAATTTCCCTTCATATTTTTCGTTTTAGCCGCCAAGCATTGCTGGTACCGTTGCTCGTTAGGGTATGGGAGCTGGTGATATTGCAAACACAGACCCACTACTGCAGGGCACGCCACAATTGCGGCGGTAAGTCCCCTCTTTAAGGAGTGGATTGAGATGCGCCACGGTGTCCACACCTTCCGCCTGAGGCAGGTCCTCACCGGACATGGTTATTTTTGGAGGTTCCTGTTTCGTATAAGGGTGGGAGGAAATGCCCGGGTGGTACCACTATGTGCATCGACCGGAGGACACGGTGGAGCATACGGTGGAGGTCTACCCGGCTTGGGCGGAGCACCGCCGTGTTCTCGTGGTGGCGATCGGCAGCGGCGATCTCTCGCGTCCGGCCCTGGTTCAGGCCATGGCACGGAGCGAGAGGGAATGGGAAGCCGTCACCTCCTTCTGCGAAGCAGTAATGATCGCGAAGGCGGAGGCAGATCGCGTGAGGGTGAGGCAATCGTTGCACCCTCACGCCCCTAGTCGCCACAGGAGGAGACGCCCAGGGCGTCGGGAATCGATAGCCGATTCCCGGCCACCGTAGGCGCGGGCTAGCGGACGGCGAGCAATGGGTAGCTCGCCGTCCGGTAAGGAACAGGCTCGGGTCGACGAGGCGTTGTATTCCACGCACGCCTCAAAGAGATATCAGCACCATTAACGGGGTCCGATAAGGCCGATGCCTGCCGGGGCCGCGGATTGTTCGAAAGAGTTACTACTGCATACTGAAGATCTAATTAAGCCTCTAATCAGTAAAACTATCAGATGTTGGTTATTTTCATTAGTTAGCCAAAATCGTAAAGATGGACGAACGACTGTTCTTTAAGTCACTTTATTAAGCAGACCGACTACAACGAAAGAAAAATAGGTTTATTTGTCACAGACACACACATGCATACCAAAAAGATAAATAGCTCTAATAATAAAGAAAAATAAAAACAAAATAGATCTATAACCACGAGCACAAAACAGAAATAGTCGACAGCTGCACGTCATGACTGTGACAAGAAAGCTTCCACTCAGCATGATGCAAAACGATTAAATTAAAAAAAAAAATAGTTTTTGCCCACGCCTTCGCCCGCGTGGGAGGTCGGTAGTTTTTCCACGGGATCATACTACAGTATATCAGGGTAAAAATATCCTCCTAAGTTCATTCGTCATGTTCGTGAACGGTCAGTAGGGACTGGTCATCTCTAAGCTGCCACGGCTTATTTTAATTTAATTGATTATTGGAATTGTTTTGTATTTTTATTACGGACGCTTTTAACGTTCTGCATCGTTCA
This sequence comes from Dryobotodes eremita, assembly GCA_917490735.1. Lineage (NCBI taxonomy): Eukaryota > Metazoa > Arthropoda > Insecta > Lepidoptera > Noctuidae > Dryobotodes > Dryobotodes eremita. Next base: position 9,180,284 of record OU823269.1, on the reverse strand, counting down.
CATGCATAATTTCAACATAAATGATGTAACCAATATTTTGTAACCATATTTTGATTTATAAAAACTTTTTTACAAAAAAACAACCGACTTCCAAAAAAACACAAAAAAACGTGAAAAATAACTTTAATTTCGGAAATCGTTGTCTTTGGTTGGGTATTTTCGTGTTTGGGCACCGACTTCCACAATTAAAGTTATTTTTCACGTTTATTAGTGTTTTTTTTTTTTTTGAAGTCAGTTGTTTTTTTGTAAAGAGTTTTTATTTTTCACTTTTTAGCTGTGGTACCTACCCCACACACATTCGTATACCACTACTTGATATGTAAATAACCGTGACAGGAAATTATTATAACATCATCAATATAAACTAAGTGGAAAAAATACGCATTACGAGTATTAAGGATAACTCAAAAACTACTGGTCAGTACTTGATCAAATTTAAATGGGATCACATGTGAAGCACCAGTATTGAAATAAAAAAAAAATCATCCAAATCGGTTCACCCAGAAAAAAGTACTAAGCTGACACACAAAAAAAAAAGAAAAATACAGTCGAATTGAGAACCTCCTCCTTTTTTTGAAGTCAGTTAAAAAGAGTGTCCGTGCACTTTCTTGCCCGTTCTTCTCCATAGGTACCTACTACGCTTTGGAATGGGCAGCTAGAGTCATCTTTCTGACCGACCGACCCCTTAACAGTTCAAAAGTGCCCGTAATTGGTTTATTTGAAATAAATGCTTTGAGTTTGAGTTCTAAGCCAGATCTCTCGCGGTGTCCGTCGACGGCTGCAGTTGCCTCTGCCTTTGGCGCATGCCATGTGCATAAAAAGGTCTGCCGGGGTCGCGGATTGTTCGAGAGTTACCGTGGCTCTGGCGCACAGGCAACTGAAGGAACACGGGTGGGTTTTAGTCAGTAAGAGTCTGACACGCCCTCCCGCTCCGCCCAGAGCGGTAGGTCATTTGAAGATTTCCCACCCCAAAAAAAAAGGTATAAAAAGGTAACAACAGACAGAGAGTTATTTTCGCATTAATATTAAAAGTATGGATTTATTTCGCTATAAAAGATGAGTAATTAAAGTAAAAGTGTACTAAGTATGTCAGGGCCAGAAATCGCTTTTGTAACTTTATCTGTTATCAAAATAAATGAGATAATGTCATGTCACAGTCAACTTGGGTCATTGCCAGGCCGGGATGACTGTGGATTCAGTGGAATGCCCTGCATATAAAACTGTAGTTTGTCTCCCATTCTACAGCAATTAGTTGTGTCTAAAATTTATTAAACTTAGTCTCTATGAGCAATGTGACTGCATCTCGGTCTACGCTCCCACACTTTTTTGAAATTTTTCCGTCGGTGTACCTTCTTTCTCTACCATGAAGTAATTCAGCTTCTGCGACGGGGTAATTGCGTAACAACCATGAAATGACAATATTGAATACATTGCCATCCAACGTGGCAATGCTGTATCCAATATTGTCATATCCAAAAATAATTATTGAACTATGGCTTTGAGTGGCTTAGTTGGACCGGTTATCAAGAACTATTAAAGGGCTATGCCCCCTGCTGTTGTGTAATGTACGTGTATTGTAATGTTTTATATATACAATACACGGATAAAATGGCACGGGTCACTTGCACACTCGAAAATGGTCCCCTGGAAACGGTCGCTAGCACATAGTGACGTATCGACAAGGGGGAAAAATGTCCTGAGGTGCTTGAGGAGTGGAGAGGTATTCCACGGCTATCAGAAGAATCCCAGAGCCTGGAAGATGGTCAAGATCACCCCAGCACTGACTACACATCAATATACACGAAGTGGAAAAAATACGTATTATTGAAACTAACTGAAAAATTACCCAAGCTAAGATAATAAAAGGGACCACCCCTGAGGCATACCCTATCCATTAAAGAAAAGAATTTTCCAAATCGATCCACAATTGCCGGCGATATCGCATGAAACATATACAAAAAAAAAAAATACAGACGAATTAAGTATATCCTCCTTTTAAAGAAGTCGGTAAAAAAAAGAGAATGTTTCCTTATTTCCTGTAGCTACCTCTACGTTGATATTTATTTATTTCCAGCTGATCGCATTACTTTGCCATGGACGATCACAAAGTGCTGCTCTTAAGTCAGTCATACAGCGTCTATAAACTTAAAAAAACTTTTTTACAAAAAATCAACCGACTCCCAAAAATAACACAAAAAGCTCAAAAACTCAAACTCAAAACTCAAAGCATTTATTTCAATTAAACCATTTACAGGCACTTTTGAATTGTCAAAGAGTCGGTCAGTTAGAAAGTTGAAGCTAGTTGCCCATTCCAAAACGTAGATCTCTATGGAGAAGAACGGGCAAGAAACTCCAAGGACACTCTTTTTAAATCAAGATATTACAAAATCCTGGATACATTATTCGTGTTGCTTCTATATGCGAGAACAATGAAAAAAAAATATATAAAAAAACAATTCAAAATATAAGATTAATAATAAAAATAAGCCGTGGCAGTTAAGCGATGACCAGTCTCAACTGACGGCGCCCGTTCACGAACATGACGCGTGGATCAGCACCATCCAGCTCAACCATTTTGTAGGGAACCGAATGATCCAACACACGCGCCACCAACAGTGAGACATTTAAGTGAGCATGACATAGTCTCTACTGCCATGCTGTCAAGTCAACATAATTATATAATAAACGAATCCATTGTACTCACATTTACAAAATTGCAAAAACTTGCAAAATAACTTTAATTTCGGAAGTCGGTGTCTTTGGTTGTGTATTTTTGTTTTTGGGCACCGACTTCCGAAATTAAAGTTATTTTTCACTTTTTAGTTGTGGTACCTACCACACATTCGTATACCTACTACTTGATATGGAAATAACCGTGACAGGAAATTATTAAAACATCATCAATATAAACTAAGTGAAAAAAATACGCAGTATTAAGGATAACTCAAAAACTACTGGCCAGAACTTGATCAAATTTAAATGGGACCACATGAGAAGCACCAGCTTTCAAATAAAAAAGCATCAAAAAAATCGGTTTACCCAGAAAAAAGTTCTGAGCTAACACACATTTTAAAAAAAAAACAGTCGAATTGAGAACCTCCTCCTTTTTTGGAAGCCGATAAAAAAAAATCTTTATCGTCTATCTGCCCTTTCACCATGATATTTGGGTTCCATGTTCTTCTCCCATTCTGCCCTCCCCACCGTCACGCCTTTTCATTTTCTTTCATATCATTCTTCACACAATCCATCCATCTTTTTTTTGGCCATATATGAAGTTACTTAAGGGGACTACAGGACCTAAACGTAAGTTTTATAATGCATAAAAGTATATGATCCACTGCACTAAACAAAATCAGAAAAATATATGTTATTCTTCAGGATATATGCTAATTAGATAGTGTTGAAAACATAATACAACTAATTTGATACGATAGAAAAAAATCACGAATATATGTCTAAAAATTTCTTTTAACGATTAAAAACCTTACTAAGCGGGCGCCCGCGACGGGCACCAGTCGCGTGTTGACGCGCTTGGGCACCGTGGGTAGAATAAAGAAAGATAAGGAGGTAGGGATATTATTCTTATCAGTGCACTGCGCATGCCCCCGTGATGGACCCAGTCGCACGGTGGCGGACCCAGTTGAGAGGGCACGGCCCCGTCTCCCCGCAACGGACGCCCGCGCGGGTCCCCACGACGGAGCACTAGCGTATGGAACCACGCGGGCGTCCGCTTAACGCAGTTTCAGGCCTAAATCATTCTGATTTTTTGTCAGATTATTCTACAAGCAACATATTAACGTAATAGTGTTTTAATTTTTTAATCTAATCAATAGTTTTTTTTTTGTAAATAGATAATTGCTTCGTATTTTGCAATAAATTACCAGCGTTGTGTCATCGCGCTTCTCTTTCTTTTCTATGCAGTCCGACAGTGACCGCGCTTTAGATGTTGTCAGCCTCTTAAGTGAAGTTAAATATAACATTAAGTACTTGTAATTAACACAATACACTTCAGTAAATGATCGATAACTTTCTCTGACCTCGATTGTCGATAACCTAAAGTTATAATAAATATTGTTTTTGCTCTTATCTGGTTGATAAGACTGTGCAGGATGACCCTGATCGGTGGTAGAGGTGGGTGGGTAAACCTGTTATTTTTCTTCGTATTGATGATTGAATAAACTACCAAAATCGTATAGCCACGGTTCCTAAGCTGGGGGACCCGAGGTGGCGGCGCGTAGTGGGGTCATTTTCACAAAAAGTGTACATTCGTGTTTCGGGTGTCCCACAACTTTTGTATTTTTTTTTAAGAATACTATCTACGTTTAAGAAAAACAACACAAAACAGTCAGTTTTTAGCAATATTGTATAATTTTGCTACTTATAAACACAGTCACATTACAGTAATTTTTAAAAATAGAAGGTAGCTGTATCTATTTTAGCGCTGTCCCACTACCATCTTCTGTAAAATAACGTAACTTTAATGTATTTTGTTGACTTATATATAATAATGTGTTTGATATTTTGGAAAGTATAGTTATGCACGATTTGTTATACAATTACAGCAATAATCTAATGTCGCACAAAATATTTAAATTATTTATTCTTTGTGAGGACATAAACTAGTTAAAATGGAAAATTCCCTTCCGAAACCGCAATTTTTGCGAGATGATGCAATCAAAACTACCATTTATGCGTATTTATTTTCGATCGGCAACGTTTTTAATGATGTCAACGGGTTCCAACAAGTATTTCGACCATTTCGACGGCGGCCGACGGTTGAACAACATACACCTCAGTAACGGTCCAGTTTGGATTTTCCAAAGCCGCAACTAATTTCAAAGTAAGTTTACAAGTTTATTTCTTGCAAATAATTTAAAAATCCTTATTAGCTTTCAGTGAACTAAAATTGGTACCAAGCTTGTAGATCTGATGTGTTAGTTTAAAATAATTAAAACAAAAGTGTTTAAAGTCAGACTTCCGATACTTCCGTTCCGTAACCAAAACGCAGGTAACGTAGAAATGGAATTGAAAAGTTTCGGAATGGAATTCTTAGGAAGATGATACATTATTTTTGTAGTAGTATCGATCTATTTATAATAAAAAAGTGAATTCTTCCAAATCTAATTCGTAACGTTCATAATGGGTCACTTTGTCACACAACTGTTTTGAGTTTTTGCTAAATAGCTGTGTGACATTAAGTGTTTGTTTTTTTATTTTGATAAATATTAAATATTGTTGGAATCAATGTGCTCAAAATGACACAAGTTCAAGTAAACTGTATGCATTTTAATAATATTATTTTAATTGGTTGACTATGTACCTAACATGAGTATACTTTTTTCAGGTACTTCACCTACCTAGTAAAAATGGTTGTCCTAGCAAACGTTAATAATTTTCTAAACAAAAATGATTTTTTGTTATTGCACGAATCAAATATAATATTTACTAAATATTAGTAAATATTATATGTTGAACAAAGTGTAAAACTTGAGTTGTGTTCAATATTTTAGATTAGAATATTTGTAATAATTTGATCTCATTTTCTTGTTAATGTGCAATAGTCTTAAGAATTCTATTCCGAGGCATAGTCTATTCCGTGACTATCCTATTTTATATTTTATTTTAAATATTATTTTTAGAGCGAAACGCTACGTAATTGTTATTAGATTTTGATAATTTTGAGTGTAATCATTTGATTAATGTAATTAAAAAAAGAGTTCCTAAGTTGTATCCTAATAGAGAAACATACCAAAAAGTATTGAACTAATTTGGTCCAAAGAGTAACGTAATGGAAATTAAAATGATGATTATGTATGTTTGCTACTGTTGATTTTATGTTTTATATATTTTGGATTGAAGTACAAAACATGGCTAACCAATTATATTATTTGATTAAATCCAAACGAGTTTTATTTTATTTCTATAACCGAAAGCCATTAGTTTCGGAATGGAATAAATTTTGTTCCCCGTGGGCAATAAATTAGTTATATTTCAGTAAATAATCCTGATTAAGAGGTTTTATTATAATTTTCATATAGTGAAAAGATTACCAATTGTAAATTTTATTAAAAAAACGAAGAACAACAAAATAAAAAAAAAATGCCATATTTTTAAGTGTACACTTTTTCTGAAAATGACCCAGTGTTCCACGCGCGCCCCTCTTAGACGTCGCAGGGGGAGTCAAACACCTCACTCCCCCCGCTCGACCACCGGACGGGGCTCGCAGAGGCGGGCCGGCACCAGCCTGGGGTTGCGGAAGATTCGTACGTTCCCGCGACCCCCGGCGCAGGTGTGGGATGGAACACCGGGGTGGTTTTTAGTCAGTAAGAGTCCGACAGACCCCTCCGCCCCCCCCAAGGCGGAGGACATCCATGAAGACTTTCCACACCGGACCAAAAAAAAAAGAAGGTTAGTTACCCCTGCGTGGGTAAAACTGGTATTCTCTGGGGGTAATAAGCTGGTAACATATAACAAAGATTAGACGAATAAGACCAAATCTAGCTCGCCAGTGCTTTTCATGCACTAGCTGTGTAATGTTATTGTAAGACGCTACTCAATATTTTTGTGCATTCTTTTTATTTTATTTTTTTATTATACAATAGGCACAACAAACGGCTAGGTACATTATGCAATATTACATACAGAAAAACGTATATAACTTAAGTAACAATGTAGCCCACAGCGCTGTTCACAGATTACTATAAATAAATAAAACTTTAAAGTCACTAGGAGGTGAATTGTTTATGCGTGACAGTTACACTAATATTATGAAAAATAAAATAAAAAAGAAGGAACAGAAATAGTATTTAAAAAAAAACAACAAAAAAGAATTGTGTAGTAGTAGTTTGTGTTTAGTGTGTGTGTGTGTGTAGTGTAGTTTAGTTTTTATGTCTAATAAAGACAATTTGTATTTATATGTACTCTAGCATTGGTAACATCAGGGGGGCGGGTAAATTCGTTTCCCTACCTTAGTCATAGGGGTGACAAGATCGAAAAGGTTAGGAACCACTGTCGTATAGGGAACTATCAGTGACGTACAAAGATACCTTAAATAAAGTATCTGGAATACAAAATGCAAAATACTTTTAAATTAAGTATTTCAGATACCAGATACATTTAACTTTCTGGAATAGGTATCTGAAATACTAGATACAAAATACGTATCTTTTGAATACTTTTTATAGATAAAATACTTTTGTAAAAAAAACAACATTTTTTTTCATGAAAGTTTTTAAGCTATTGCATAGCTTTTATCGCGGGCTTTGAGCGCGGCGACCGGATCAAGAAATTCCGTAACGAAAATAAAACCTAACACCCCTCACTCCGCCTACCATGTAGCTCGGCCGAGCGTTCGCTTTACGTGTATGTATATGGTACGACTGTACCTACTTGAATTAATATCAAAGAAAAAAAAGATACTGCATAAATAAAAAATAAAAAAATAATTATAATTGCATTAGTTGAAAATATAAAATGCTATGCAATAGCTTACCGCGGCAGTCCCCGAGTGCCACACGTGTTTTTTTTTTTTTACATGTAGATCGCGTTAAATGCGCAAACGTGGCACAACATATATTTTTTATTTTTTTTACAAGTCTCTTCCAAACACAGACAATTATGCGGAATAATTAAAAATGACACGAGTCAAGCGGCATAGCCGATGTCATTTTGTAGAAAGAAAGAAGTGCCACGCGATCTATCAATTTGGCCCCAGACTAAAGATCAAATTTCGCGTTCAGTTTTATCTACGACAACATTGACATTTAAAATTAATGTCACCTAAGATGTCACAATAGAATCAGTTATCTATTACTAAAAGTATTTTAGCAAACATAGTATCTACAAAATACTAAGGTACCAAACAAAAGGTATTTAAATACAAGATACAAAATATATTTAAAAAAAGTTTTACAGTTACAAGACGAAAATACGTATTTTGTATCTTGTATCTGTATTTCAGATACTTGTATCTTAGATAAGTTACATCTCTGGGAACTACCAATCAATCGATTTAAAGCGGCGTTATTCAAATGGCTTATAGAAAAATCATTCTATTCTGTCAGTGAGTATTTAGACTTCAAAGATTCACACTGAAATTGATATGTTACTATTATAATTTGACAAATACTTGACATTTTAAATTTAATAACTATGATTTGTTTACCAATTTTATTAGCTTCATTTATTTAATTAATGTAACAATAATTTTGTATGCTAGTTCTAGCGAATTCTTGCAAATAAATTTCATTTAATTTCAAAACAAACTCAAAGCATTTATTTCAAATAAACCAATTACAGGAACTTTTGAATTGTCAAGGGGCGGTCAGTCAGAAAGATGAAGCTAGTTAGTTACCCATTCCAAAGCGTTGCAGGTACCCCTCCCAGTGTTTCTACTCACATCTGCCTTGTAAATACCTTGTGTTAGTTGCCTTTCATTCATCCTCTCAACATGACCAAACCATCTAAGCATACCCTTTTCAATTTTTGTCACTACATCTTCTTTTAAACCGCACCGTTGCCTTATCACATAATTCCTCAGCCATTATCATATCATATATATCATACCATATCATTATAGTCACACCACACAGACATGCTTTTATTTCTATTTTAATACAAGTAGTACGTATCAAGTACTCACTTCAAGTTTCCAGTACCGACTATGATTAATTAAACACAAGTTTTCCCCAACATTTTCTTTAAAAGACTCACGTATTTTATTTATAGGAGGTACAGAAATAAAATGGTGCTCGTAATCGTAATGTGGGTTCCCGCCAAAATGACATCATCAAAATGGCTGCCAGGCGCCATTACGTGTGCACATTAAGATTCTCAACTGTTTCATGTTGATAATGCGTAATATTTGAGGGTAAATATAGGTTGAGATTGTCGTTTCGTGGGTGTGGACGGGAATGGACGTCTTCATCATGTTGATCGCGTAGATCTTGTACTCTTGTGCTCACGCTCAGAAACCTACACCTCACAAATTTATCCTAGTCTTCATTGATAGACAGATAGACAAACAATTGGTCAAATAGGTCCGAGTGGTCAAGGTAACAGGAGCAATGGGGACTAAACTAACTTTAAAATTTTCTACTGCTTGCGAGAGAATTGCGTAACAGTGGGAATGTCTTTAATTTTGACAGTTCAACGACATTCATTGCGTTATTTACGTTGTTGAGCAGACAGATTTTTCGAACATATGAAGTAAAGGATTAGCAATATTCAAAATGATTCTGATTGTGATTGATGAGTGTGTTACGCAATTAGGGTGCTCGTTTAGTGATCGCAACTTCGCAAGCAAGATAGTTGAGCGTCTAGACCTGGGTTCGATCCCGGGTTGGGCAGTGTTATTACCAAAATGACAACTCACAACATGAATTTGTGCCCGAATGGTAATACTGACGATGAGTCTCTAAATAGTCCCTATTACATGGGACTCCATCATAACTGGCTCAGTGTGATTGTACCTTCTACTAACATCTTCGAGATCTACAGAAACAGTACAGTAACTGTATATGCCTATTTGAAAATTCATACATATTATAAAAAACCCTAATAACATTACCTGGATAGAGTCTTATTAAGACTGATAAATTAAGTTTTTAATGGATATGTTTCAAAATGGGCCATGTCTATGTACACTATCTCAAAAAAAAGAGAAAAATCCGTAGAATTTGGGAAAAATACAGACAATTCATTTAAATGTATACTGTTGTGGTAGTGAATTGATATTTATCAATTATTTTTATTGACTTTCAACATGGCGTCTCACCGATTTAGTTACTCTGTGCTTAAAGACAATGACAGTATGACAGTAAACCATGATCGACCATTGATCATAGAAAAAGAACTGTCACCTATCATAACAGTGTCAGTAAACATGTCAAACGTCATTAATGAATCAAAATGACAGCTTACCGCCATGACGGGGTTTTGTTAGGTGTTGCAATTTCAAATGTAATTTTTTGTGGTTTACCGACAAACAAAGCCATTTTAAAGTAATTGGACAGTTGAGAATTGTTTCAAATGTGTTTCTCTATTTTTAAGTATAGTGTACAAGGACCTGGCCCAGGCTCCATACATTTTGGAACATCTCCTTTGCTAAGTTACCACCTAAGTTCACACCGTAGAATGCAGAGTAAATCATTGAGTATTGAGGAGATATTCAAATTTCTTGTAGCTTTTGACATTCAAAAGTGCCTTTTAAGTGCCTAATTGAAATAAACATGTGACTTTAACTTTGAAACGTTAATTTGTATTGGTCTAAATTAGTGAGCAAGTGTGGTGGTCAATGTTCGTGTCAGTCATGTATGTTTAAGATTTGCCATTGCCTCAGCTTTGATATAGTACGATTCCAACTTAATGGCGGCTGTGAAGTGCGCTATTTGCTGCGCAGTACCCCACCCCTCACCCCCGCTGACACGTGAATTGGTTACTGCGCAGCGACTCGCGTCATGTTCCGAGCCGCCATTAAATTTGAATCATACTATACAAATAATAGAAGGGAATCTACAGCTACCTATTCAGGCTGACGTAATTATAAAAATCCAGGATAGACTTCCTTCTAATGGCAACAAAACAGTAGTCAGGTGATCTCACACACAATCACACTGACCGCAGGCCATCCGATAGTCTTCCTGCATAGTTATGATATTTCATACAAAACGTATGGCTCAGGGACATACGACCGCAGACAAGAGGCGCCATCTATGTTTACAAGTTGATAATTAACGTAGTTCGTGAAAATTGGCAATAGATGGCGGTGGGAGATTAATTCTATTTATGGTACAGTCAATTATTGTTTTGTTAGGCTTTTTTTTTTTTTTTGGGTGGGAAATTATCAAATGACCTCTCCCGCTCTGGGCGGAGCGGAAGGGGGTGTCAGACTCTTACTGACTAAAACCCACCCGTGTTCCTTCAGTTGCCTGTGCGCCAGGCCCACGGTAACTCTTTTTTTGTTAGACTGAGAATCACTTTTAAGGTCAAAAGTAAAAAAAATACTTTCTGAAACCCCTACCCAAGAACATAAACCTTTCTTTGTAGGTAGTAGGGTAAAAAAATAAAATGTTTTCGGCGCAGCTAAGAACACATGAAGTTATATAGTTTTGTAGTTTTTAGTTTAGTTTATAGTTTTAGTTTGAGATAGATCTAGTATCCTGAAACTTTTTCAAAAGACTGCACCGTAATTGGCGTAATTTATGCATTGGTAAAACACTTCCTCTCTCCTTAAACATCATCATTACATTTAGTTTCCTTGCTCTTGTTTCATGTTTATGATTGTATATATTATATGTAGATAAGTATACGTTTTATGTGGGTCCATATTGGCTCAACTAAAGTTCTTTACCCGAAATTGTTCTTCCTAACGATTTGTAATCCGAATGATCACTCTTCCTAAAATTTTTCATCCTAAAGTTTTCATTCATACTATTTGTAGTGCTACCGGCGATGTTCATAACACTCATGTTTCCGAAAATTGTAATTAATAATATCATTAATGTAAATATATTTAAACTCCTACTGTTTTTTATCATAACGCTTTTATCCCTAAACATAATTACCATAATATTTTCACCCAACTTATATATAACCTACTCACTATATTTTAAACCAACTGTTTAGAATGATTAAAGGTCGTTTGACTGATTTTTGTCTTAAATGAATGAAATTCAGGTCAGAGTGTCGTCTTGGGGGCACTATGAAAAAAATACTTAGAAAAATTTCGCGACCAATTTCGAGGTAGCGCTCGCCGGCCGCTACCGCGGCACCGCTCGCTTCGCTCGCTCGGCTCGCGCGTAGTTGGTCACAGTTCTAACCTAACCTAACCTATGGATATATTTGCAGGTACACACCGCTATAAATAAAATTAAAGAATACGCTTTATTTTTATATGTTACACATGTTATGTGAAAATAAAGTTACGCAAAATTTATGTATATAATACTGATTAATATGAATAAAAAGAAATCTAAAAAAAAAAATATGACTTTGAATAATAGTGTATAAGATGGTTATGTTGAGAAAATATAGGAAAACAAATACAAGTATAATAGATGTTTATTGCTACTGACATTATGAAGTTGAATGCTTCGGAATTATGAACATTAGAGACAGAGTAGTTAGGAATTGTGATTGTTAGGAGGAAAAATGTTAGGAAGAACATTTTCGGATTTCCAATTATCGGAGTTGAAAATTTAGGTGAACTTTGGCGCACCCGTTTTATGTATGTATGTATTTGTTGCATAAGTAAATGGTACACCACTGACTACCTGCATTATTGTCTCTCCTTCTCCCTTGAATCCATCCAAAAGTTGTCTGTAAAAGATCGCTTTTAACGATAAGACCGCCCATTGTGTCACCCTGTGTAAAATGTCTGCATTTATATCTGTAATTTTATGGTGTACATAATAAAGAGTATTCTATTCTACTATGACACTTAGGGAATATGACAGGGTTGTCATAAGCGCCTGTAAAGCCATTGGCAGGTATACCCATAAAACTGAAGGACAGGTTGTGGGTATCTTAACGCGCAAACTGGGGCCACTCAAATGATGCTCACAGCTGGTCAACAGTCATTAAACCTCCCAAGCTGACAAGCTAATGCATAAACTATTGACGTAGTTATGCTGATACGAAAAGGATTTGTCATTAAATCGCGCATCAAATTTACCTACTATAGGCAAGAAACAGACAAACGAGCGAACAAAACATGTTAGATGTAATTAGATTAGTACCTTACTTGAAGCCATGTGGAGGAATCAATAATCGGATCTAAACAAAGGAAAATCTTTACATGATGTTATTTATATCAAAGCTATAACTGCTCTTTCATACTTTTCAAAGGCTCTTGGATAAATTGGATAAATAATAGCCCCGTTGATGAATCTGTGAGGTTTAGCTGAACTAGAAAACCAAACAATATACAAAACAAAACCAAAGTCAAAAAGTAGTCTATAACATAGACAAGTGATGATGGAGCGTCGGGCGTAGGTCGATCGATATTCATTGACATACATAATCATGGTATTTATTTATTTATTTTAATTTTTTACTATTTTTTATTGCTTTATTTTCTTATTATTTGTTATTAATAAAAATTTAATAAATATCCCCAAGTGGGATAGATGTCCGTAGGTGTATCCGTCGCATCATACCGGGCCCTATCAGAATACCAGCGCTGCGGGTTTTTTTTTAATATTGCAGCTTTTTGCTGATATAGGAGACTGGCCTCGCCAAAGGTCTTTTATTTTTGACTTGTTTATTGTTGTTTTTAATGTTAATTTTGTTAGTTTTAAATGCTTCTTTTTTATTTTCAATGTTTGTATTTCCCGTGCGTGTCCCAAATAAAATATTTTTCTTTCTTCCTTTCTTTAACTGGCCACAGTTGATTCGTAGATAAATGACCATTATATGTATAATATAAAACCTACTCATAGATCCTGGCAGCTGAAGGTATGTCAAGCTCACTCTATTGTCTCGCTGATGGTGGCGCATGTGTTGGATAAATTAGCTCCCTTCAAAATGGTTGAACTGAATGGTGCTACACCATGCGTCAAGCTCGTGAACAGGCGCAACCAGTAAGGACTGGTCATCTCTTAGCTGCCACGGCTTATTTTAATCGAATAATTGAATTGTTTTTGTCTCTTTTATTACGGACGCTTTTAACGTTCTGCATCGTTCTCACATGCATAATTTCAACATGAATGATGTATGTATACTCGTAAGTTAGTTTTACAGTCCACTGTTTTTTATTTATAGTCTGAGTTAGGTCTTAAGAGTGTAGACTGTTGAAGCTTTTGAAGTACGCACAAAAGGTACTTAATAAATAGTCCTTCCTGCACATGAATGCCCCCAACAAACCTAGGAACACAACCAACCAGACACACCACTCACAGACGAGACGATCCTTATCGAGTTGCCATAGATAATACCGGGTTGTCGACAACCCCGGTAATCGGGACAGGGTTATCACTCGATAACCAACTCATACAACAATCTGTTTACGTACCGACATTATTCACGTGGATAGCCATGTTGCAGCCTTGCTCAGGCGCATGTATCGTGTCGTGGTGTCCAAAAAATATTTATAATGGTCACTAATTAAACGAATTTGATAACCTCGGGGTTTTCTGCGATCGGAAAACAACATGAGGGCACAAGTTCAAAGTGTTTGTAAATTTTTATTTTATTTGTAAGTCTGACTTTTGATCTCAGACTTACAAATAAAATAGGTGATAAAAGGTGATATAGAGATATCGCCTGCTAGTATAAACTGTGGTAAGTACACAAAATACTGGAGAATACCTAGATGCGAAGCAACGCATTTATAAACAACTTTTTCCAAAAACGGTGTGTTCGATTTTGTATTTTGTAGCCATTCTGCCACCGGGGTTGCGGATTGTTCGAAAGAGTTACCGTGGCCCTGGCGCACAGGCAACTGAAGGAACACGGGTGGGTTTTAGTCAGTAAGAGTCTGACACGCCCTTCCGCTCCGCCCAGAGTAGGAGAGGTCATTTGATGATTTACCACCCAAAAACGGAAAAGCCATTCTGCCAGATTACGTAGTGCCAACAGTCAAGCACGTTGGAGGTTCCATTATGGTCTGGGGTTATTTCTCAGGCTATGGAACAGGATATTTGGTACGAATCGAAGGAATCATGAAAAAAGAGCAGTATAAGCTAATTCTAGAGCTAATTGCCATTCCTTCCGGATTCATTTTTCAACAAGATAATGATCCAAAGCATAGTAATTGTGCAGAGGTTATTTAGAACTGAAGAAGAGGTGCAGAAAAACATGGTATGGCCACCTCAGGGGTTTACCCTCTAAGTCTATCAACCAAGATACGGGTCCGTCAGAAAGTAGTTTGAAACTTTAGGAGTTATAACCCTACACCCGTTTAATTAACTTTTTCGGACAGGTAAAAACACATCGGGATTAAGGGCAGCTATCACAACGTGGTGTCAACCATTCTTAGGTCGGGCCTCAAACTAATCTTATGTCCGTAGGTGATGGGGAGACGGAAGCGCCCGTAACGTCGGCCAAAACTAAGGATTTCGTGCTTAGAGACTAGAGTAGACCTCCAGAGTAATGTATAGTTATTAGTAATTTATTAAGCTATTGCATAGCTTTTATCGCGGGCTTTGAGCGCGGCGACCGAATCAAGAAATTCCGTAACGAAAATAAAACCTAACACCCCCCACTCCGCCTACCATGTAGCTCGGCCGAGCGTTCGCTTAGCGTGTATGTATATGGTACGACTATACTTGAATTAATATCAAAGAAAAAAAAAATACTGCATAATTAAAAAATAAATAAATAATTATAATTGCATAAGTTGATAAAAAATGTGCTTTACCGCGGCAGTCCCCGAGTGCCACACGTGTTTTTTCTCTCAAAAAGGTACAATTTTGGTACATAGTATATAAGTTACAGACAGTGTGTCAGTCAGTCAAACCTTTGTGAGAGCTGGAGTCTATACTGGGTTCGGGACCTGTATGACATATCTCCAAGCTCACACCCTTAAAATTACAATATTAAATTGCACTTACGTACAACAACATTATAAAAGCTTTATACTGAGAGGAAGAGTATTACTATAAAAACAAAAGGAGATTTGCTATGTGTGTCTTTGGACACACATCGATCTCCTCCCGATCTCAACCGAACTTGTGTGGGAAGTCCTCGATAGAAATATTTGTGATCAATGCCTCTCTTCACATGACAACATGTGGAAGGCTTTACTCTGAGAGCTGAAACAAAATCTTGCAACAAACAATCAATAAATTGATTGCTCGTATGCCAAGATTGGTGAGAAATGTCATAAAATGCAGGGGAGGCTTTTTTTTCGTAAGTGATTGATATTTGATGTATATTTTATAAAGAAGTATATTATGGGATTAATAAACGTTTTGCGTAACAGATTTTTTTTTGTTTTAGTTCCGTTTCCTATTTAATTCAAGGTGGTAAACGTAATCATAATCATTTATTTGTCAGAATTTGTTACATTAATGGTCTTAAGATTAGTCAGTGGTATCAACACATTCTGCCAAGTGTGACGTGCAAATATTTGGTAGATACATTTATTACAGGTCAGAGGTTATTAGGTTAGAATTAACATTATTGATTGCATTATTGCGAATTAAAATTACAATTTGAGGTATGTCAGTTGAAAATAATATCATAAACTCACAATATATTTAGGATGTCAAAGTACCTATCATTAAATGTCAAAGTATCAAAGAGTAAGATGTCAAAGTATCATTAAATGTCAGAGTATCAAAGAGTAAGATATCAAAGTATCATAAAATGTCAAAGTATCAAAGAGTAAGATGTCAAAGTATCATTAAATGTCAAAGTATCAAAGAGTAAGATGTCAAAGTATAAAAAATTACAATTAGGATGTCAAAGTATAATTCGAATAGTCGTTTAAATTATAATAACATTGGTCTCAAACTTTTGGCCGGCAATGTATGTAGTTCATGTCGATGTCGTTATGAAAGAAAGATAATCATTTGCTCTTAATTCTACCAGGTACCTAAATATATTATTCCTACATTCGCGAATCGCATTTTGATCAACATAAGACGTAAAACAGAGCTGCAATTTGCAAAAACCCAAATAAAATTGGAATTTGGCGGGCTACAACTAAGGATTCAACTTAATGTGATTTCCGAGACAAAGAAGCACCAAGACCTGACCATTATATTCTTTCTTGGCAGCACTAGAGGCATATAATCAGCCTAGATTCCTAGAATGTTCCTACTACTGGAACACGGGTGTCCTCTCTGTAAGGCGCGAATTATACAGAAACGGCGTAAGGTGAAGGCGCGGCGCAGGCATCTTGCCGCTTCAAAACGTTTCAATACAAAATGTAGGTAGGCGACACGATGTGAATTATACTCAAGCAGCGTGGCGCAGGCATGTCGTTTCGTCGCCTGTTACGCGTCGCTAGCAGTCGCGACTGGAGAGGCGCGCAAGCAGCACTTTTGTTAAAGTAGGTGCAGAAAAATGCGTGACGATGGTGAGTTTAATGTAGTTTTGCGAGATAATTGAACAATATCCAGCTTTTTACGACTGTACTAAGACTAGTTGCGGCGTCTCTTCGACTCTTTGATATAATTTAAATCGCGTCCGTGCCTTATCTGTTCCACGCCTTCTCTACGCCAGCGCCGCGTCTTCACCGTACGCCGTTTCTGTATAATTCGCGCTTAAGAGGGACTGGGCCATAATCCACCACGCGGGCCCAGTGCGGGTTGGTGGATGTACAAGAGACTCGGAATGAGCATTCTTGTTTTCGTTAATGCGGTACATCTATATTGCTTATATTGTTTGAGCCCAGTAGGTGACCACGTTAATTGCGGCGTCAGAGGCGTTGTTCTGATCGTCAAGGGTGAAAGTGAACGGACATTTGAGAGACTCCATCAGATGGGACATGGTCTGTTCACGAGCACTGGATGTTGGATGAATCGATAATGCCCCATTTCGTCAGATTATATTTGCAGCGGCCTACTTACGTACGCAATCGATTTAGTGCTTTCCAAATAGGCCACTGCAGTTCGCGACCAACATTAGTAATTCTATTTCTTTAGAGATCAGTGGTAGGCCAGTGGTATCGGCCCCGACTTACGAGTATAACTCGTAAGTCGCCACGAGTTCGAACCCAGGCAGATGCTTTACTTTATATATTTAATTTCATCACCGCTGCTCTCAAAACGGCGAAGCAAAACATCGTGAGGAAACCGGCATGTCCTAACACCAAAAAATTCGAAGACATGGTGACATCTACCAACCCGCACTGTACCCGCGTGGTGGATTACGGCCAACTCCCTCTCACAGAGAGGAAGCTTGTGTCCCAGCAGTGGGAACGTTATAGGCTGATTACGTATTAGTAATTGACAGACAACTCGTACCTACAGGAGTTGAGTCCAAAGATCAGAAAGTGAGCAAGGACAAACAATTTAACTTACAATTTGTTCTTGTAAGTGATAGCTAATAATTCACAATCAGCTTGATCAAAGATCAATATATCGATGTCAATGATGTCACTGTTGATCAACGATGATCAATAGACTGCTTGTTTGTGGTCGACATCCGTTTTGATAGAGAGGAAATGTACTGGAGATAAAGGCTAGATGTCAAATAGTTGTAAAGCGTCATCGGGTTTTTTTCTGTGGTTTTCTCAGTAGAAACCCAGAGTCTAAATGTTTGTTCGGTATTCGCGAGTCTTGCTTTGCATAGCTTAAAACTGAATAAATTTTTATCGCGCTTCTTCTTCCTCGTGTCGCCGGCACGACTTTTCTCATATTTTGTTAGCCCAAAGCTTCGCCACTTCCACGGCGTCATCGGTGGCAGCGCAGAGGTCACTTTGACTACAAGTTTTGGGACACAGAGGGCAAGATAGAAGGTGGAGCATAGTTTGCGACATAGCTCCACATCCACATCCAGCTGCCATTCCATCGAGGTAGCCCCACTTTACTAGGTTGGAATTAGATCTTCCCACTTGTGTCCGAAGACGGCTCAGGGACTTCCAAGTGGAAATAAATAATAATACTTTAAATCGCGCTATTTAAAACAAAAGAGCGCGAAATGGCTGAAATATGTTTTGTTTTTACGTTTTCAACCCCCTAATATATCCGCCATTTCAAAAAACTGAATCGACAAAAAATTCTAATATAATTATCGAACCTACTCACAAAATTTTACGAGAATCGGTTGGGTAATGCGACCAGTAGAGGAGAACAGACATCCGGACATACGAAAGTATTTTGCCCAAGCTGAAACGGAGACACTTCGCGCTCGCTCGGTCAATCAAGTCATTTATTCAAACTAGGCAGAGGATCAGCACTTGTCGAACTTCAAAATTACATAAGACAGTCCCAAAACAATCCTACACCATTTACAAGTGCTTTAGCTGAGAACAAGTGGCGCAACAGTCCCCAGCAGCACAGCTGTCTACTCAGACTTGGTAATAGATTTGATCCCTATTACATGAGACTTGAAAAATAACTGGCGAAATGTGGGTATACTATAGGTACAAATACAACTATTTCGGGAATCATCGCATTTCCGAATACAAATGAATGCTAATTTCCATGTCCATCAATTATTAGATTTATCGTGCATAATAATTTGAATTCAGAACTAAGTACTTTATTGTTGTTTTGTTTTGACGTCACAAAAAATCAAGTACTTAGTTCTGAATTCAAATTCTTATTCACGATAAATCTAATAATTGATGGACATGGAAATTAGCATTCGTTTGTATTCGGAAATGCGATGATTCTCGAGAGACATGAAGAAAATAGTTGTAGTGTACACCTCTACCTAACCCGGAATACAGGCGTAATGTTCTGTTATGTTAGATTACTAGAATAGAATACTCTTTATTTTGTACACCATAAAAATTACAGATATAAATGTAGAAATATTACACAGGGTGACACAATGGGCGGTCTTATCGCTAAAAGTGATCTTTTACAGACAACCTTTGGATGGATTAAAGGGAGAAGGAGAGACAATAATGCAGGTAGTCAGTGGTGTACCTTTTACATCCTATCCTACTAATCCTACTAATATTATAAATGTGAAAGTTTGTGAGAATGAATGGATGGATGTTTGTTACTCTTTCACGCAAAAACTTCTGAACGGATTTGGATAGAATTTGGAACATAGATAGTTTATTACCTTGATTAACACTTATGATACTTTTTCTCTCACTTATGATAATTTCCGACCTCCACGCGGGCGAAGCCACGGGCAAAAGCTATTATACAATAAATACATACATACATAAACCATATACTTGATCTAAATCAATAATAAACATGAAACAAGAGCAAGGAAACTAAATGTAATGATGATGTTTAAGGACCAAGACCACAGAAGGAACCAGGAGGATACAGACCAAGTAAAAGTATTACTTTTCAAGGCTTACTGCCAAAGTTTGTACACGGGCAATCTATGGGTCAATTGTACTGAGAGATCGCTGGATGTCCTGCGCGTCCAATATAACAATGCTTTCAGGATGTTGTTGAGGCTGCCTCGTTACTGTAGCGCGTCTGAAATGTTTGCGCAAGCCCGCATCGATGGCTTCTATGCAATTATACGCAAAAAAAACTGCGTCGCTTCTGAGGAGCGTGAGGGGCAGTCGGAACAGCATCCTGCAAACTGTACCCGAGAGCTTCGGCTCTCCGATTGTGCAGCAGTTTGTGCGGAGGTTGATTTTTACTAACACTAGGCAATAAGTTATTTTTTGTATGTTATTAACACTATATGGATATTTGTGTCCGAATTAAAGAGATTATTATTATTATAAGGACATAGGAAGTGTTTTTTAACCAAAATCAAATCTATTTCCTTTCTGAGGTCTATTGCCCTACCATAGAATGAAGAAATTTATTAATTTTACCGTTGTTACAGAGGCAGAATCTATCAACCATCTTGCATACATACCAGATATTTCAAGTACAACTATTTATCATAATGTAATGTATTGCCTCAGATAAATACACCGGAAGCCGAGGGCTTAGCAACCGGTCTACGAAGGCGAGGTGCTTTTGTAAGCGGGAGTAGATGATTTAGGGCCCGTTGTTGGATTGATACATAGTTAAACATGACCATTAATCAATTTAACAATTAATCTCTTGGCAATAGTCAATAGCTGTCAAAGTTTAACTACTCTGTCTGCGCATGGTTAACTTTCATAGCATTTTTTTTTTTTTGTAACTGTAGTTAGCTTAAATGATAAATGATTTTATTTCTGTAAGTAGGTTTGTACAAACACTTTTACACGTCAATCATATTTTAAAACTAGATGAGGTCGGCGTTTCCTATCTGACTACTCTGAGAAGAAAGGCCGAAACAAACTCAGAGGTCACAGTCTCTTTTTAAGTTCAGACATAATCTTGGTCAGATCATTTGAGGACCATGTTAGATTGGTGTCTGAAATGGTCTTTTGAGGAAAGAAATTTCTCTTAAACTGACAGCGCGTTTGCAGACACAAATCTTACATGCACAAATACCGAACTTTCTGTAGGTCACAAATGTTTTTGTGCAGGAATTGGTCTCTCGCCCAGTAATGGCCGATTCCTATAATTTACGGGCCGTTATTGGTTAACATTAAAACTCTTGTAACTTTACCAATAATGAATCAAAGATCTCATAGCTTTGCATAGTAGACCCTGCACTATGGAAGAAGCTAACACAGGTAAAATTTGCTTACAAATCTATTTTTATATGTCCAGTTTGGCAATCAAAAATGCTACCAAAACAAAACGATTCATTTTTGTTTATAGGAACCGAGCATAAGTGTCGGAAATACAAATTGTTTAGCCACTGCGCCAGCGCGACACAAAGGCACCGCCTGTCACGCGACGAGTGGTGCCTTTGTGTCGCGTGCGATTCGCGTCGCGTGTTGCGCCTGTTTGAGGGAGCCATGATGCTAAATTATCGTGTACATTTAAAAAGTCTCCTAGCTGATTCAGAACTAGTTTTTGCATGAAAAGCGAATCAATATCAACCATTTGCTTTGATAAAATTCCCGTATTTCATCATGCTAAATGATTTGTTATTCGTCCGGTTTGAGGTCAATTTCTATTCAACATCCATAACAATGTTTAGTTGTCAATTCTCTACGACTATTATGAATTTAAAAACAATATGAAAATTAATGGTGTCTAGCGAATTGAGTGGCAAATTATTTAAACCTACTTGATTTTTAATTTTAGAGGGGTAATTCCGTAACACAAATAAAAGGCAATTAATTGGTCGCAATTCCTTTCATTTTGACAGTTCAACTACATTCATTGCGTTATTTACGTTGTTGAGCAGAGGATTTTTTCAAACCTATGAAGCAATGGATCAGGTATTTACTTCAAAACCCTCGGATTGTGATTGAAAGTGTGTTACGCAATGAAGGTGCTGCGGGGTAATAAGGGCTATCGCGCTTGAGTTCGTCGCTAGAGGCGCTAGTGTAGAGTAAGGTCTCTAGATGTCAAAATATGTAATGAACGTTCACTGTTTGCGGGATTTTTTATCACGGATTTTAACGAATGATTCATAATAGGTGCAATGGTTGTGCCATTCTTGATTAATTATGGCTTAAGATTTTAAGTAAAAAGTTAGGATCTAATTTGGTAGCACTTGAAGGAAGAAAAGGATTTGTCTGCTTCATGCTTGCTAATTTTAGGAACATTATAATCTAAATATTCATTTGAAGTTTTAAAATGTAATAAAATAAACATACTATGAATATAAGGGTACTTAAACACATCCAAAACATCAAATAAAAGTACTGCAACAGGACCTTACTCGACAGTGGCGCCAACTGGTGAGCACAAAAACGATAGCTCCCATTGCGTAACATACTATCTGTAGCAATGGCTTTCATTTTGACAGTTCAACTACATTCATTGCGTTATTTACGTTGTTGAGCAGACAATTTTTTTGAACATATCAAGCAATTGATTAGCGATATCCTTCAAAATGATTCAGATTGTGATTTAAGTGCTGGATATAAAACTACAAAAAAATTAAAAAATGGCGTCAAAAAATTCCTCCGCATCGCTGTCGACTGGTAATGTTATTATGTTATTATATTATTGTTATTTATGTACATATAATATCAATTCTGAATAAATAAAAAAAAATATTTAAAAAAAAAAAGTGCTGGTTAATTTTTTCTCATAAAATTATGTTTCTACCTAAAGACTTTACTCCGCTTGCAGTCGCACCAGGCCCTTATGGCCACCAAAATATGATTTATACGCCCTTCACAGAAGGAATATTGACACGAATTGACCAAATTAAGCACTATACCATTAAAATTGAACCTTACAACATGCTTGGAAGTTACAAAATCGTTTGATAAAAAACATCATTATATTTCGCAGCCAAAAACAAACCTTACGCAGTACACATATAAAACTTCAAATCAATCGTAACCTAAAGAATAGCGCACAGTGTACAGTTTCAATCTACACAAGAAAATAAGCTTAAGAACGTTAACGTTAAGGTTGAGAATAGTAACCATTGAAATTATTAGAGACCTCTGGACCTACAGAATTGATTTAAAAATGATTTTGTGGGTCATGGAATTTATTTTCTGGCTTTTATAGCATGTTTGTTGTCATATGCAAAGAAGGAGAAATGATAAACACTTTTTAATTCGATTTAACTTGGTAAAGACTTCCTCTCAAAAGAGACTGTGACCTCTGAAGTTTGTTTCGACACTTCTTCTCAGAGTAGTCAGATAGGAAACGCCGACCTCATCTAGTTTAAAAAATATGATTGATGTGTAAAAGTGTTTGTACAAACCTACTTGCAGAAATAAAAACATTTATCATTTATCTCATAAGTTTTTAGTCAGGCAGGTCCTTCTCTACATACTATAAACTCATGGTCTAAAAAAAACAAGGTCTGACATTCCGGGAGTGACATATGCTTACGTCACTATCCAGTTGCCACTTTATTGCAACAAAACACGAATTATGGAAACATTTTCAGTCACCATTCTGTTAAAAAATATATTTATAGCATTTAAATTGTCGTTTCGTTTTTCTAATCAAGTGAAACAATTCAATTTAAACATATACCAACGTAATTGTTAGTTAAAACCTCATTGTTTTATCGGATTCGCACAGGTAATAAAGGCGGTTGGGGAGTTATTATTACACACTACTGGTAACACAGCGGTGATTACGTAGGCTTGTGCCACCCTGTGTCTCGGAATGATATACCTGGCGAAGTATATTATTATACCATGTATAAACTGACTACAAAATGTACTGTAGCTAGTAGGTACTTGGCATGTGAAAGTGACGTTCGTGGTTACAATCAGTACAAATGACAATCATGTTTGAACTGTGCTCGTTCAAACATTCTCGTTGCTATGTAGTAGGTACCTACTTGACACGTTTTGCCCACTTGGTATTTTTAACCGACTTCAAAAAAAGGAGGAGGTTCTCTATTCGACTGTTTTTTTTTTTATGTTGTTAGCTCAGAACTTTTTCTCGGTGAACCGATTTGGATGATTCTTTTTCTATTTGAAAGCTGGTGCTTCACATGTGGTCCCATTTAAATTTGATCAAGTACTGACCAGTAGTTTTTGAGTTATCCTAATACTACGTATTTTTTCCACTTAGTGTATATTGATGATGTTATAATAATTTCCTGTCACTGTTATTTACATATCAAGAAGTGGTATACGAATTTGTGGGGTAGGTACTACAACTAAAAAGTAAAAATAAAAACATTTTTACAAAAAAACAACCGAGTTCTAAAAAAAACACTAAAAAACGTGAAATATAACTTTAATTTCGGAAGTCGGTGTCATTGATCTCGTTTTTGGCCACCGACTTCCGAAATTAAAGTTATTTTTCACGTTTTTTTGTGTTTTTTAGAAGTCTGTTGTTTTTTTGTAAAAATGTTTTTATTTTCACTTTTTAGTTGTAGTACCTACCCCTCCCTCACAACACCTCTTTCTTGACCAGTAAGATTTAGAAGTGTTGGGATATCTTGTGATTTTTTTTTTAATAGTTTCGCGTTAATGAACCCAATGGCTTGGCACGAGACGATGGGAAGAGGCCAGAT
This sequence comes from Dryobotodes eremita, assembly GCA_917490735.1. Lineage (NCBI taxonomy): Eukaryota > Metazoa > Arthropoda > Insecta > Lepidoptera > Noctuidae > Dryobotodes > Dryobotodes eremita. The sequence goes on along the minus strand of OU823269.1, from coordinate 9,155,693 downwards.
GGAATGACCATAATGCCTTGGAAGTTGGGTAGGCCTTTGATGCAACTTGTGTCGACACCCTCGCGCCCTCCCATCTTCCTAGCACGGTGGGCTGTGCTGAGGCGGCTGCTGCAGGAGCAGAAAACCTCAAACACAACAAGACACACAAGTATAACAACTTTTTTTGGGAGCTATATGTTTGAGCCGTTTGGGGTTGAAACACTAGGGTCTTGGGGTCACAGTGCTCATCAAATATTTCGGGACATCGCCAAGCGGTTGGTCAACTCTTCACGTGACCAGAGGGCTGGCCTATTTTTAGACCAAAGCATCAGCATTGTCATGCAACGTGGCAATGTTGCCAGCCTTTTGGACACTTTTCCCACTAAATCGATGCGGACGAATTTTTTGATGTCCAATGAGCTCTTCCCTTTTGTTTTGATGTTTGTACATAGTATATATATTTTAATGTTATCTATTTAATATGGATTGTTATGTATTTATAATAAACAGTGTTTCGCGTTTGTCAACTTCTTCTTCGTGTCGCTGGCACGACTTTTCTCAAATTTTGTTGGCCCAAAACTTCGCCACTTCCACGGCGTCTACGGTGACAGCGCAGAAGTCACTTTGACTGCAAGTTTTGGGACACAGAGGGCAAGATAGAAGGTGGAGCATAGTTTGCGACATAGCTCCATATCCACATCCAGCTGCCATTCCATCGAGGTAACCCCAACTATCAACTATCTCGTCATGATACGTGTGAGGTTTAATAAATAAGTTATGCGTGCTGTGGTGAGGGTTGTGCGGTGGAGGAAGTGCGCACTCGCGGTATTGTCCGAGCAGCCGTAGCGACTAGGGTTGCCAGGTGTCCGGCTTTTACAATAGTGTCCGGCCTGTCCGGGTTTTATTAGGCTATTGGTCAACCCCGCCCCGTCTCTTTTTAGGTATAGAGTGTAGTAAAGTTTTTGTAAACTGGAGAGTTACACCTACCTATAATTTATTTACAAATGATAAGGCGGATTATTGTTTGTTTTCGTTACTTTCAAGTAAGTAAAGAAGTTATAAATTACTTTAGTGAGAACAAAATGTGATTCATCGTAACTTATCCTACTAATATTATAAATGTGAAAGTGTGGATGTTTGGATGTTGGTTACTCAATCACGCAAAAACGGCTGAACGGATTTGGATGAAATCTGGCACATAAGTAGACCATGACTTTGATTAACACATAGGATACTTACTATCCCGATATTTCATCGGGATCGAGACTTATGCGGGTGAAACCGCGAAGCGCAGCAAGTAATATTATAAATGCGAAAGTAAGTTTGTTTGTTACCTTTTCACGCCTAAACCATGGAACCGATCATCCTGAAATTTTGCATATACGTTGTCAGGTGTAAAGAAACGGACATAGGGTACCTTTCATCCCGAAAAAAAGTACTATTCCTGAGGCAAACAACAATAACGTGCTTATGATAATAGATGGCGCCTCGTGTCTTACGAATCATGATTGAATTATATACTTATAGAAACTTTAGTAGTGTGGTAAGGATTTTTTTTTTTAATTTAAGTACCTAATACATTTTGTGAGTCTAGAGTGTCGATAGACCGGTTTTTCATCCTCCTAACTATAATTCCCCAAATAACCCGAATTGATTGTCAAATTCTAAATTAACGCGAGCGAAGCCGTGCGCAAAAGCTAGTAATAACATATACATAATTAAGAGTAGAGTCTCAAATGAATAGCAGTAATAAATACACTTTAGGTCTGGACTTTAAAAGAGACAGTGACCTCTGAGTTTGTTTCGGCCTTTCTTCTCAGACTAGTCAGATAGGAAACGCCGACCTCATCTAGTTTAAAAAACATGATTGACGTGTAAAAGTGTTTGTACAAACCTACTTACAGAAGTAAAATCATTTATCATTTATCACAAATAAAAGTAACAATTTTTTTTTTCTTTATAAATCAATGTGTCAGGTTTTCGGGACACAATGTCCGGTTTTGGGTCTGGCAACCCTAACTGCGTACATATAGGTATAATAATATATTAATATTAGTAGCTTCGGCTCGTGTCTAAGTAAAAACACCCGCACGGGTTGATCGGTATGATCGATCGGGTTAAGCTTCGCTTTCCGCGGTCGATCCGTGGATGGGTGACGATCTTTACATACCGAGACCTCTCCGTGCCTCAGAAAGCACGTTATGCCGTTTGTTCCGGCTGTCATTCGTGGATTTTTGACAGCCGTTACGGGTCATCAGAAGCTTGAAAGTCTGACAGTCTTATCAAGGGGCATCATATTCCTCAGTAACTGGGTTGTGGAGGTCAGATAGGCAGTCGCTCCATCTAAATACTGGTATTCAGCTGTATCCGGTAAGACTGGAAGCTGACCCCAACATAATTGGGCAAAGACTAGGCAGATGACTATTGGTAGATTATCAAATAGTTGAATCCCAGTGAGAATGGACGAAGTTAACAGTCTTTGGCAAAAACAAAAAAAATACAGCTGATAGACATTAAGCAAAAACCGCAAATTTTTCTTGGATTTTTGCCAAACACTCGAGCTTTCATATCAATAGAAAAAACTGTTTACAACCAGAAAATTTGTTTAAAAAAATATTTGTCATACAGATTTACTTACAAAAGTAATAAAGGGGGGTATACTCTCTAAGTCCGTCAACGAATAATACGGGCCCGTCCGAAAGTAATCGACCCATCAACATTAGCTTCAATATTAATTTTGCGGACGGGCAAACATACTCCGGGAGTAGGGACACCTGTCAAATCGTGTTATCATTCATTCTTAGTTCGGGCCGCAAAAAAAAATGTTTTTGTATTTTTTTTTTTGTGTTTATTAATAATTAGTTATCTATACTAATAATAAAGCTGCAGAGTTTGTTTGTTTGCTTGAACGCGCTAATCTCAGGAACTGCTGGTCCGATTTGAAAAATTCTTTCAGTGTTAGATAGCTAATTTATCGAGGAAGGCTATAGGCTATATATCATCACGCTAAGACCAATAGGGACGGAGCATCAATGAGCAATGTTTCAAAATCGTAGGTTATTTTTTTCCTTTTGAGAGCTTCCGCTGCGTGCGCTGCGTAAACGGTTAAAGTTTCACAAAAATCATGTATTACAGAATTGTTCCCCTTTAAAAGTCCTAAAAAAAAGTCTGCGACAGCTTATGTCTATCTTTTAAGGTTGGCTCACTATGAACTTTTTTATTCTAACCAAATTTGTTCTAAAATAATGCATTATTTGCGAAGGTGTTTTTATAAACATGATATTAATCCTTATCCAAATAAATACGTTATTCATCACAAGTATTTAATTTAAAACTAAATTGCCCTTTACATCATTTGATTTCAATGAATATCTTAGGAGATATCGCAGTATTAAAATAACATCGCAGCAAAATAATGGTGCAAGGCCGGCGGCGGGTGGTCATGACGGGGAAGGGCGGTGGCCCCAGTTACCTCTGCGAGATACCAAAAATGACGTTCAGTACCCCAGTAAAAATTGAATCGGTAACCCAGTAAAATTTCTAAAACCTTAAAAAAAAATTGTTCTAAAATTTGTATTGGGTAACCCGGTAAATTTTCTTGGATTTGCACATATTATGGTCCCGCGTTACTGCAGAGCCCCAGTAAAAATTCATAAACTCCCCAGAAATATTTTAAGAAATTATTTCTCCGTGTACTGATAAAAGCGTGATGTAGGTACCTAAAACAGCTCCTTAACGTACGTAATATTTTAAAATATTTCCACCCTCTACGTAAACGAAGTCGCGAGTTAAAGTTAGCGTTAGCCCACTATTCCACGCGAAGTCGCGGGCAAAAGCCTTATAAACTAGACCCTTATAGACTCTTATAGAGAGCCTTATAGACTTATAAAGTTAGACATTTAGAATAAAAAAAACGTGTTCAATAAAAATAAAAAAGATTTTATATATCCATTTATTATCTGTCCGTCTGTCGTTACCTGTTTCTGTTTCCTGTGTCCTGTTTCTCTGTGCCCGGTAGCACGTTCCCGTGGGATAATTTATCACGGTAGCACGTTCCCGTGGGACAATTTATCCCGGTAGCACGTTCCCGTGGGACAATTTATCCCGGTAGCACGTTCCCGTGGGATAATTTATCCCGGTAGCACGTTCCCGTGGGACAATTTATCCCGGTAGCACGTTCCCGTGGGACAATTTATCCCGGTAGCACGTTCCCGTGGGACAATTTATCCCGGTAGCACGTTCCCGTGGGATAATTTATCCCGGTAGCACGTTCCCGTGGGATAATTTATCCCGGTAGCACGTTCCCGTGGGATAATTTATCCCGGTAGCACGTTCCCGTGGGATAATTTATCACGGTAGCACGTTCCCGTGGGACAATTTATCACGGTAGCACGTTCCCGTGGGATAATTTATCCCGGTAGCACGTTCCCGTGGGATAATTTATCCCGGTAGCACGTTCCCGTGGGACAATTTATCCCGGTAGCACGTTCCCGTGGGACAATTTATCCCGGTAGCACGTTCCCGTGGGACAATTTATCCCGGTAGCACGTTCCCGTGGGATAATTTATCCCGGTAGCACGTTCCCGTGGGATAATTTATCCCGGTAGCACGTTCCCGTGGGATAATTTATCCCGGTAGCACGTTCCCGTGGGATAATTTATCCCGGTAGCACGTTCCCGTGGGATAATTTATCCCGGTAGCACGTTCCCGTGGGACAATTTATCCCGGTAGCACGTTCCCGTGGGACAATTTATCCCGGTAGCACGTTCCCGTGGGACAATTTATCCCGGTAGCACGTTCCCGTGGGACAATTTATCCCGGTAGCACGTTCCCGTGGGACAATTTATCCCGGTAGCACGTTCCCGTGGGACAATTTATCCCGGTAGCACGTACCCGTGGGACAATTTATCCCGGTAGCACGTTCCCGTGGGACAATTTATCCCGGTAGCACGTTCCCGTGGGACAATTTATCCCGGTAGCACGTTCCCGTGGGACAATTTATCCCGGTAGCACGTTCCCGTGGGACAATTTATCCCGGTAGCACGTTCCCGTGGGACAATTTATCCCGGTAGCACGTTCCCGTGGGATAATTTATCCCGGTAGCACGTTCCCGTGGGACAATTTATCCCGGTAGCACGTTCCCGTGGGACAATTTATCCCGGTAGCACGTTCCCGTGGGATAATTTATCCCGGTAGCACGTTCCCGTGGGATAATTTATCCCGGTAGCACGTTCCCGTGGGACAATTTATCACGGTAGCACGTTCCCGTGGGATAATTTATCCCGGTAGCACGTTCCCGTGGGATAATTTATCCCGGTAGCACGTTCCCGTGGGATAATTTATCCCGGTAGCACGTTCCCGTGGGATAATTTATCCCGGTAGCACGTTCCCGTGGGATAATTTATCCCGGTAGCACGTTCCCGTGGGATAATTTATCCCGGTAGCACGTTCCCGTGGGATAATTTATCCCGGTAGCACGTTCCCGTGGCATAATTTATCCCGGTAGCACGTTCCCGTGGGATAATTTATCCCGGTAGCACGTTCCCGTGGGATAATTTATCCCGGTAGCACGTTCCCGTGGGATAATTTATCCCGGTAGCACGTTCCCGTGGGATAATTTATCCCGGTAGCACGTTCCCGTGGGATAATTTATCCCGGTAGCACGTTCCCGTGGCATAATTTATCCCGGTAGCACGTTCCCGTGGGATAATTTATCCCGGTAGCACGTTCCCGTGGCATAATTTATCCCGGTAGCACGTTCCCGTGGGATAATTTCCGACATCCACGCGGGTGAAGCCGCGGGCAGAAGCTAGTAATAAAATAAATTAAAATAAAAAAGGCTTTTATTTCATGCAATAAAATATTTGTTTTTAACATAATTGATTTCAAAAGAATTGTTGAGTACATTAGTTATTTTTTATCATTTGGTTTTTTACCATCAGGTTGTATGTTGATCTAAATATGATGAGGTACCTACTACGTTTTGGAATTGACAACTAGCTTCATATTTCTGACTGACCGACTCCTTGACAAATCAAAAGTGCCTGTAAATGGTTTTATTGAAATAAATTGTTTGAGTTTGAGATTCGCGGTTAGATTTTAAACTGTTTTACATGGGGTGAATTTTTGAATTGGGTGAAAAGCGACTTAGAAGTCGAAACCAAAAATATAGAAAAGTAATATTTCTTCTTCTCCAGACCTCCATTTCGGAGAAAATTTAAAATAACTGACAAAATAAATCTACATAGCCTATCCGCGTGCCAGTTCAATGACTTTTGAAAAAAGAATGTTAGCTGAGTCTACACAAATATATTTGAATTTCAAAATAGAATCATCACGGTTTAACCGCGTGATGCGTGCGCGTCGCGACCACGACAGCGTAGACATTATGTTCGATTTTTAAATTAACTATGGTTCGTTTGTTTTGTTTCTGTGGTTTCTGTCTCTTGTGAGATCTTCTTAGAACTCTCCGAAAATAAAGTAGATAGTAATTATGAAACAGACCAAGGAAGTATGACACAAAAAGGAGGTGGCCTAATACTCAGTAATGAGTGGTACAAAGCTGCCAATGTTGATGATGACTATAATGATAATTTACAGATGCTACAGATTCTGATTTCAGACTAGAAGTCCAGCGGGGTAATTGCGTAACACACTGTAGAATTAAAATTAAATTTGTAGGAATGGCTTTCATTTTGACAGTTCAACAACATTCATTGCGTTATTTACGTTGTTATGTAGTATGCTTAGATGGTTTGGTCATGTTGAGAGGATGAATTAAAAGCGACTAACAAAAGGTATTTACAAGGCTGATGTGAGTGGAAACGACGGGAGGGAACGCCCTAGGAGGACATATAGCGACCTTATTGGTGATGTTCTTCAGAAAGGTCAGAAGCGTAGTACTCGCAACCGGCGTGCGTGTATGACCAGATGTATGACAATAAATGATAAATGATTTTATTTCTGTAAGTAGATTTGTACAAACACTTTTACACGTCAATCATGTTTTTCAAACTAGATGAGGTCGGCGTTTCCTATCTGACTACTCTGAGAAGAAAGGCCGAAACAAACTCAGAGGTCACAGTCTCTTTTAAAGTCCAGACATAATCTTGGTCAGGTCATGCGAAGACCATGCAGATTGGTATCTGAAATGGTCTTTTGAGGAAAGAACCACACAGATTGAGTGGACCTGTCCAGTCAGTGCACGCATTTGTCAGTAATCGTGCAGCTCAATAAATAAGGCACAAGGAGTATGTAAGGATCGAAGCAGGTGGCGTTCTGTAGTTTCTGCCTACCCCCATGGGAAGAAGACGTGAGTTTATGTATGTATGTGGACCTTTTTGGCACAATCGTGAAGCCCATAGTATTGTTTTTAAAACATTTTCTTTTTTATTCGTGTTTAGTGTTTCGCGTTCCGTGTCTAAATAAATATTAGTCTTTCTTTCTTTCGTTGAGCTCCTTAAGTTCTGAGTTGAGCTACACGATTACTGACAAATGCGTGCACTGACTGGACAGGTCCACTCAATCTGTGTGGTTTTTCCTCAAAATACCATTTCAGACACAAATCTACAGGGTCTTCACATGATCTGACCAAGATTATGTCTGGACTTTAAAAGAGACTGTGACCTCTGAGTTTGTTTCGGCCTTTCTTCTCAGAGTAGTCGGATAGGAAACGCCGACCTCGTCTAGTTTTTAAAATATGATTGACGTGTAAAAGTGTTTGTTCAAAACTACTTACAGAAATAAAATCATTTTATAATTTTTTCAATATTTCGTCTGCTCACATCGAAACGTGAAAATAATAATGATGTGCGTTTCACGAATGCGTTGATGCATCGGTCAACAAGGTCAATTGATTGAATTGCTCGACAATTGTATCGACATAAACAAACGAGTGACTCGCTCAAAATTACAGCATATAAGTAGACACATAAACCCAAGATTTAGATTCCCTAGGGGGTAGGCAGAAACAAAGGCATTAGGTCTTCAAATTCAAATTCATTTATTTGCGAGAATGTAGGTTTACAATGTATGATCTTAAAACTATAATGGCCCTTTACATTCTACCATTACTTATGGTGTGCAAATATTTAATTTTGTCCTACACAACATTAATTAAATAAAAAAGAAAATACAACAACAACAAATAAGATTCATGCATTAGGACTTTCATGGAAAACCTCAAACTCTTACCTCAAACTCAAAGGATTTATTTCAATTAAACCATTTACAGGCACTTTTAAATTGTCAAAGGAGTCGGTCAGTCAGAAAAATGAAGCTACGAGTAGTTGCCTACTCCGAAGCATCGTAGTAGATTCCTGTGAAGAAGAAACCCCCCCCCCCCCCCCCGCTCTCTCCTACTATTTTTGTTGTGCCCGACGGGGTCCATAATGATCACAAATAATTTTAAGTTACCACCTAAGAACGCATTGTGGAATGCAAATAAATTATTGAGTATTGAGAACGGGTAAAACTCCACGGACACTCTTTTATCATTTGTTAGAAAATATTACTTACATCAATAATAATGATTAATGACTTGTAGCGGTATCTACAACGCCACATGCGAGCTACGCGTCATTCTGACGTCACGCAAAATCCTGCATCGCGCAAGCAGAGTTTACCGCGCAACTAGCATATATACAACGTCCCGACATCAAACGTCGGGCAGTTGCCCACCAGACACGACACCCTTCTGGTCGGAGGATACTCCCTTTTCTATAGACTATGAGTGAACTCTACACCCTGTTCCTCATATCTCTATAGACTAATAATGATACAGAGCAACCGCCGTGATTAATGTTCGTTTCTTCTCTCTATGAAGAGTGGCAATTTAGACTGCAGTGGCGAAATTTAGTATGGTTGTTTTAAAATCTTAAATCTTGGGTATCGTGTTACCCAGTAACTGGTTTATGGAGGCCCGATAGACAGTCGCTCCATGTAAAATACTGGTATTCTGCATCCGCGTGATAATTGCGTAACAAACTAACAGTGGCTTTCATTTTGACAGTTCAACAATATTCATTGCGTTATTTACGTTGTTGAGCAGACAACTTTTTCGAACATATGAAGCAATGGATTAGCAATATAGGCTTTAAAATGCCGACCCCATCATAGTCGGGAAAAAGGTACGCAGGTGATGACGTTTTTAAATCTTAATGCATTAAAACTTGACTCCTCCGTAATGACTGTCATGACACCCACAAATACCAAACTTTAGCGATAGTGAAAAAGATATAAAAACGTGAAGTTTAGCAATAAATAGATTGTATGAACTGTCGTACTGACCTTGCCGAGCTCACGTGTGCATGAGTGCATTGGCAGACACGTTTTCAATAGAAAAATTATTGATAGTGGAGAGTTGTTTTTTACAATAATTATCTGGCAAGCCCAGCCTTTAGCTAAGCTAAGTATAGACATTGTTATCTTGTCGCCATTAACTTTTGTTTGGGGACTGTAAGCCCCGCCACCTTATTGCGTAACACACTATCAAACACAATTTGAATCATTTTGGAGCCTATTGCTAATCCATTGCTTCATATGTTCAAACAATTTGTCTGCTCAACAACGTAGATATCGAAATTAATGTTGTTGAACTGTCAAAATGAAAGCTATTTCTACTGTTAGTGTTACGGAATTAGCCTGCAGGTCCGCACGGGTGTGATATTATCTCTCACTGGATCTTCAACATTCAGTTTCGAACCGAGCATTGAGAATCCTACGTATACATACCGCATCCTAGCACGTCGTAAAAACACATCTGGATTTTCAACTCTCGGCGCTAAGCAGTGCGTTGAAAATCCAGTGAGCGACTAAATCGCCGCATTAAAAAAATCTCTCATGGTTACGAGGGCTTACAGCCTAAAGTTGACGAAAAAATGATCACGGTAAGGATTGCCAGCCACGCATTCGTGCGCGGCGCGGCTGGAGATCGCAGTGGACGATCCCGCCTACATTTGCCTACAAAGCAAAGCTTAGTATTAGTGCATAGCTTAGCCATGAGAATGGTGAACTGTTGTGTAGCAGCGTCTTTAGTTTTCGGAACTGAAAAAGTCAACTCAAGTATATACGTTGACCATCATCGCTTACCACCAAGTGGTCGCAAATCTAGCAATTATTCAAGGTGGCAAGGACATGGACGGGCAAACTAAAACCATGAATTCAGCACATGATTCTAGTTAGCGTAGAGATTTTTCGTCGGTTATCAAAACAAAAATCAGTTGTTTCATAGAAAAGTGCAACACCTTTTGTTTTTGGGTGGGAAATCATCAAATGACATCTCCCAGCTCTGGGCTGAGCGGAAGGGCGTGTCAGACTCTTACTGACTAAAACCAACCCGTGGTCCTTAAAGTGCAATACCTACGCGGTCAAAATGTATGGACCAACTTTCTTTTTTTTTAATATTAAACGGTAAATTTTAACGCAGGGGCGTTCCGAATCATGTACCGAGTCCATGGTAACAGGTTGCCGGGCTTGCGGACGGCGAGCAATGGGCAGCTCGCCGTCCGGTAAGGACCAGGCCCGGGTCGACGGCGCGTCGTGTTCCACGCGCGCCTCAAAGAGATGTCAGCACAATTGACGGGGTCCGATAGGGCCGATGCCTGCCGGGATCGCGGATTGTTCGAAAGAGTTACCGTGGCCCTGACGCACAGGCAACTGAAGGAACACGGGTGGGTTTTAGTCAGTAAGAGTTTGACACGCCCTTCCGCTCCGCCCAGAGAGGGAGAGGTCATTTGATGATTACCCACCCAAAAAAAAAAAAAATGGTAACAGGTTGCGCGTCGATGTCCCTTTTTTTTTTTTTTTTTGGGTCGGAAATCGTCAAATGACCTCTCCCGCTCGGGGGCGTGTCAGACTCTTACTGACTAAAACCCACCCGTGTTCCTTCAGTTGCCTGTGCGCCAGGGCCACGGTAACTTTTTCGAACAATCCGCAGCCCCGGCAGCGTCGATGTCCCTGCCACCCTGTATAAAAAAAACAATTGACTGGCAACTTGGATACTGCAGGCTGCTCAAGACCTGTCGTTGTGGCGTTGCTTGGGGAGCTTTATGTCCAGCAGCGGGCGTCTTTCGGCTGATATGATAATCAAAGTTAACAAAACATGTTAGAAATGGTGGCAGAACAGATCCAATTATGTTGAAGTAGTGCCGATATTCACGAAATAGCAAGTAGCTGTCGTAACGCAATCGGAAAACGCATTACATAAACGTTCAATAGCTATGTTCGTAATAGAAAATTTTAACATTTATAAGGAAAGCTGAATAACACACGTTTGAGTTTGAATAACATCCAAACGCATGACCAACACGTAACAGACTCACCCACTCACATCGCTGTCAAAATGTCTGAACTATGAATATCAAATCTACTTGTAAACAGCTGTTCAAAATAACATAAAAAAAAACAGAATTAACATTTAATGGTAATAAATTGGCTACAAGCCAACTGATGGAAATAGATCACAGACACCAAAAAAGCGAGACAATGATGCAGTTGAATACCAGTATTTTACATGGAGCGGCTGCCTGTCTGATCTCCACAACCCAGTTACTGGGTAGCACGATACCCCTTGGTAACCGCGTGGAGGTACAGACACCAAAAGAGAGAGACAATGATGCGGCTGAATACCAGTATGACACATGGAGTGACTGCCTACCTGACTTTCACAACCCAGTTACTGGGTAACACGATAACCCTTGGTAACCCCGTGGAATTACAGACACCAACAGCGAGACAATGATGCAGTTGAATACCAGTATTTTACATGGAGCGGCTGCCTGTCTGATCTCCACAACCCAGTTACTGGGTAGCACGATACCCCTTGGTAACCGCGTGGAGGTACAGACACCAAAAGAGAGAGACAATGATGCGGCTGAATACCAGTATGACACATGGAGTGACTGCCTACCTGACTTTCACAACCCAGTTACTGGGTAACACGATAACCCTTGGTAACCCCGTGGAATTACAGACACCAACAGCGAGACAATGATGCAGTTGAATACCAGTATTTTACATGGAGCGGCTGCCTGTCTGATCTCCACAACCCAGTTACTGGGTAGCACGATACCCCTTGGTAACCGCGTGGAGGTACAGACACCAAAAGAGAGAGACAATGATGCGGCTGAATACCAGTATGACACATGGAGTGACTGCCTACCTGACTTTCACAACCCAGTTACTGAGTAACACGATAACCCTTGGTAACCCCGTGGAATTACAGACACCAAAAGCGAGACAATGATGCAGTTGAATACCAGTATTTTACATGGAACGGCTGCCTGTCTGATCTCCACAACCCAGTTACTGGGTAGCACGATACCCCTTGGTAACCGCGTGGAGGTACAGACACCAAAAGAGAGAGACAATGATGCGGCTGAATACCAGTATGACACATGGAGTGACTGCCTACCTGACTTTCACAACCCAGTTACTGGGTAACACGATAACCCTTGGTAACTCCGTGGAGGTACAGACACCAAAAGAGAGAGACAATGATGCAGTTGAATACCAGTATTTTACATGGAGCGACTGCCTACCTGACTTTCACAACCCAGTTACTGGGTAACACGATAACCCTTGGTAACCCCGTGGAAGTACAGACACCAAAAGCGAGACAATGATGCAGTTGAACACCAGTGTGTAACATGGAGTGACTGCCTGACTGATCTCCACAACCCAGTTATTGGGTAACACGATACCTCTTGGTAACCGCGTGGAGGTACAAACACCAAGAGAGACAATGATGCAGCTGAATACCAGTATTATACATGACGCGACTGCCTACCTGACCTCCACAACCCAGTTACTGGGTATTTGGGTAACACAATACCCCTTGGTAACACCGTGGCCACAAGCGACTCGCTCAAACGAAGGAAAAAAATGAAAGAAGTTGTTGAGACTAGCATGCCTGAAACCATCGCGACGCGACTTGTGTAGCGACGAACGGGAACAGTACGAGTAGTAGTAGTGGACCAAATTCCTTTTTTACAGAATAACTTCTGTAAAAAAGGAATTTGGTCCACTGCAGGACATGCCTCTGCTTATAAGGATAAGAAACAGGCATTGATCAACACGCTTTCTCACTGCAATTATGTAGCGTTATTTGTGCGCATTTATTATTAGATCTAATTTAATGAAAATGTACCTAGTTTGTAGTTGTGGATACTCATTTATTATTAGATCTAATTTAATGAAAATGTACCTAGTTTGTAGTTTTGGATGCTCATTTATTATTAGATCTAATTTAATGAAAATGTACTCAGTTTGTAGTTTTTGATACTCATTTATTATTAGATCTAATTTAATGAAAATGTAGCTAGTTTGTAGTTGTGGATACTCATTTATTATTAGATCTAATTTAATGAAAATGTACCTAGTTTGTAGTTTTTGATATTCATTTATTATTAGATCTAATTTAATGAAACTGTACCCAGTTTGTAGTTTTTGATACTCATTTATTATTAGATCTAATTTTATGAAAATGTACCTAGTTTGTAGTTTTGGATACTCATTTATTATTAGATTTAATTTAATGGAAATGGAAGTACCTAGTTTTGTATACTCATTAATTATTAGATCTAATTTAATGAAAATGTAAGTACCTAGTTTTGGATACTCATTTATTATTAGATCTAGTGAAGTGTTCTTCAAGTGAGCTGCCATTCCAACTGATGGTAGTGTTTGACACTTTGGACAACTCACTTGTAGATCACTTCACCTAACTTTTCACGGTGATATTTTTACAGAATAGATCGACAGGTGAAGCGCGTGCGTGTCCCTTAGGCGATTATCACTCTGCCACGCATCACGCTGCATGTTGCGTGTCAACGCACCTGAATGAACGCGCGTGGATGTATTTTCTGTGTGTTGGACTGTGCGTGTTTTCTATACAAACGGAGATACTTACAAGCAACGTTAAAACACGCATTCACGCGCTACGCTGCGTGGTGCGTGGCAGTGTCTTAATCGCCTTAAGCGTATAGCTTGTGGCCAGACTAGTTGTTTATAATTATGTAGTTACCTTTTCATTATTGACGACAGTCCTTTGTTTCTTGTTCAAACATGCCATTTTATTTCTTTCCATAAACACCACTATATTATTATCTATAATTATGTTTTAAACAAATATCTAAACGATTTTTATCATTATTTGTTACACATATATATATCTTATTTTTTTATATTTAAAATATTTACACACTAAAACTGATTTACATCCGTAAGATGTCCTCGTAACATAGGGTCCAGCTGAAAACCAGCGTCAGGCATAATATTTATGTTTATATTTTTTACCATTATTTGTTTTTGTGTTAATATTGTGTGCCTTTTTTTTTTTTTTTTGGATGGGAAATCATCAAATGACCTCTCCCGCTCTGGGCGGAGCGGAAGGGCGTGTCAGACTCTTACTGACTAAAACCCACCCGTGTTCCTTCAGTTGCCTGTGCGCCAGGGCCACAGTAACTCTTTCGAACAATCCGCAGCCCCGGCAGGCATCGGTCCTATCGGACCCCGTCAATGGTGCTGACATCTCTTTGAGGCGCGCGTGGAACACGACGCGCCGTCGACCCAGGCCTGGTCCTTACCGGACGGCGAGCTGCCCTGTGTGCCTTAACCTGGGTCAAATAAATTTATATTCTTTGTTTTTAGTTGACATATTTTCGGGCTTCTGACAACAATTGACAGCTATTATTGGTTATGCAAAAATCTACCCAAAAACAAAGCCTTTCGTTGATGTTGACCAAACAAACACTCCAATCGCCTGACCCGATGCGCATGTGCTACATTGATCACATGCTGGCTATACAAATATAGCCTATAACAATATCAAGGTTACATCGGCAATTTATTGCAAAACAATGGACAAGGCTGTAATTAAAATGGACTGCTTATCAGTAAATATGTCGTTATCAGTAAAGGGTTACAATAATGTGCCGCACATTCTTCTCTCGAGACTAGCTATAAAATAGCCTCCACGAGTGGCGATACATTATATATTCCCATGCCATCCATGCAGTCCAAACTCATGGTTTGCCAACGTGCAATGGAGCGCAGTATTCTCGGCGTCAAATTGACAGACCATATTCGCAACACCACACTGCGCTCGAAAACACAAATCACTAACGTTGCTCAAAAAGCCGTTAAGCGTAAGTGGGACTGGGCTGGCCACGCCTGCCGCATGCCCAATGAGCAGTGGGTCAAAATAACCACTATGTGGAGACGGCGTCGCGGCAAACCCCGTAGAAGATGGTGGAATAAGCTAAAGAAAACAAACAACCAATGGTCCACTTTAGCCCTGGATCAAAAGAGCTGGAATACGGTGACAATTTCTGTTTTTGACGGCTATGGGTTACGAGTTTATGCTATTATGTGGCTAATGTAGCCTACCTTGCCTGTGAAGGTACGTGTACAGTGTGGACACCTTAGAATAGGTACCATTTTGGCAATAGCTGTATGTTGGAGGGTGGCTTACTTATGAGGTGGTCTCACCTGCTAAGGTCACTCTTCTACTGACCTTCAAAGGCATAAACATTTCGTTTCACCAAACGTCTTCAAATAGGTCTATCTTTTATCAACTCCTACCAAAGAGACGGATCTAGTATATTGCATCTGTTAATATGTATTTTCTGAACATCCTTGTATCTGAGGAACTGGCCGCCTTGTTCCCGCTCGTCATCCTTGAGGTCAGAAAAGAAGATGCGCCTAGCTGCCCTTTCGTCAGGCATCCTCATAAAGTGCCCAGACCAGCGCAGCTGACGGCATAAGCTATTCACAAGCAAAGAGCTTATGTCAAGCAATGGGTGAAGGCGGGCTGTGGAAGACGATAATAAGCTATACTGATAATTACAGTTCTTCTTTCGTATCAGACGAAAGAAGGGCCCACCGTCCTCCCCAATCCGACTCACTGCAAGGCACTTAACGCCTCCTCCCTTCATGCGTTTTGTGCCAATTTCTAGACTGTCGAAGTCTCTGTGGCCGAAGTCCTTTTGTCCATCTTGCTGAATTATTATTTTCTCCATTTGTGATCTTAATTCGTGATTAGCGTTACGCTCCCGGCTTTACCCTCATGCATAGCAGACTTTATCATACATTATTTTTTAAACATAGCCTTTTTTTGTATATATGTATATCCTACGGCACTTAGGGATATTGTAGCTTCCATTTAGTAAAATGTTACCTCGTTATAAGATAATATTATATATAATACAGCACCCTAATTGCGTAACACACTACCAATCACAATGTGAATCATTTTGAAGCCTATTGCTAATCCAAAACTGAACGCAATGAATGTTGTTGAACTGTCAAAATGAAAGCTATTCCTACTGTTAGTGTGTAACAACACAATAACCCCGCTAATATCAGTTATTATGACATATATTGCTAGACAAAGGCCTCCCCCAGGAAGATTTCCACAAGGAACTGTTCTGGGCCCCTCAGATCCTTCACGACCTTCACCAGGTCGTCGGTCTACATATTTGTATTATGTTTTTTTTTTTAAGTCTGGCTATAATGTCACGAACCCAGAGCGTGATACCAAATTAGGTTTGTTTTTTAAATTTTTATTGCAGTCAACTTTAAGATGTTGAAATACTGGTTTTCGAATTAACAGTTGTCCGATGTTTTTAAGGTCTTACATAAACTTATTAATACAATTCTTGTTACTAAGAACATTTTATCATATTCAGATACAAAAAAATAAGATTTCGTTCATATATTGGTACAACACAGTGGACTGCGTATTCACTTGACATCTGAAAATGTATGATTGTGTACTGTGTTGAGCAAGAAAACTTTGAATTTGAATATTATTTCTCGTTGTAGAGTTTGACGCCTTCTTATTTTTCAGTTATATTAAAATCAGCTTTCAGGGTAACCAACCCACATCATCATTCTCCTGTCCTTCTTTAAATTTGTTTGGTTACAGAAAAAATTGACGGGGTCCGATAGGGCCGATGCCTGCCGGGGTCGCGGATTGTTCGAAAGAGTAACCGTGGCCCTGGCGCACAGGAAACTGAATGAACACGGGTGGGTTTTAGTCAGTAAGAGTCTGACACGCCCTCCCACTCCGCCCAGAGCGGGAGAGGTCATTTGATGAAACCCAACCCCAAAAAAAGGAAACGGTAACCAACCCACATCATCATTTTCCTCCCCTTCTTCCAATTTATTTGGTTACAGGTAAATTTTTTAACATCTCCATCAGCCGTCATTTCAATGTCAATCAAGCTAATCTCTAAGAACAGGTTCTGCTGAGACAGTTCTAATTATTTTCTTTTTTAGAATTCCATGCTAAAGGGTAAAAACGGGACACTATTACTAAGACTTCGCTGTCTGTCCGTCCGTCTGTCTGTCACCAGGCTGTATCTCAAGAACTGCGATAGCTAGACAGTTGAAATTTTCACAAATTATGTATTTCTGTTGCCGCTATAACAACGAATACTAAAAACAAAATAAAATTAATATTGAAGGGGGGCTCCCATACAACAAACGCGATTTTTTGCCCTTTTTTGCTCGATATCAATAATGGCAAAAGGTAGACACTTGAAATATTCACAAAATACTCAGTTGTATTTTTACTTTAATAATAAATAATACAATTAAAATAATATAAATATTTAAGGGGGGCTCCCATACAAAAAACGCAATTTTTTGCCTATTTTTGCTCGATATCAATAAATGGTAACAGGTAGACACCTAATTTGTGTACCTACTGTTGTTTACCTAGTCAAGGGTACGGAACCCTTCGTGCGCAAGTCCGACTCGTACTTGGCCGATTTTTTTTGTTTTTGTAATTATATTCGATTACTAGCTTCTGCCCGCGACTTCGTCCGCGTGGAATAGTTACTTTGAGCTAACGCTAACTTTAACCCGCGACTTCGTTTACGTAGAGGGTGAAAATATTTTTAAATAACACGTACGTTAAGGAGCTGTTTTAGGTACCTACATCACGCTTTTATCAGTACACGGAGAAATAATTTCTTAAAGTATTTCTGGGAAGTTTATGAATTTTTACTGGGGCTCTGCAGTAACGCGGGACCATAATATGAGCAATCCCAAGAAAATTTACCGGGTTACCCAATACGACTCGACAGCCGGTGGAACTTCGTGGAGCATTTCCGACGTTTGGCTCCCAGACTGCAGCGGGCCGGGGCTGCTTTGAAGCGGCTCTTGCCCAACCTGGGGGGGCCAAACGCCTCCTGCCGGAGGCTCTACGCGGGGGTCGTGCGGTCCATGGCCCTTTACGGGGCACCGGTGTGAGCGCGTTCATTGAGGCTCCGGCCAGCTCGCCGGTTGAACGCGTCCAAAAGGGTCATGGCCATCCGGATGGTACGGGGATACCGCACGGTCTCCTGCGAGGCGGCGAGCCTCCTTGCCGGATTACCGCCGTGGGATCTGGAGGCAAAGGTCCTCGCGCACGTTTGGGAGTGGCGCGAGGAGGCGAAACGCCGGGGCGTAACTCCGCTGCCGCGAGTAATCACGGCACAGCGGACAGAGCTCCGGCGGGATCTCATGGCGGCATGGAGAGTGCGACTGTCGCAACCCAGCGCAGGGCACGCCACAATTGCGGCGGTAAGACCCCTCTTTGAGGAGTGGCTTGAGAGACGCCACGGCGTCCTCACCTTCCGCCTGACGCAGGTCCTCACCGGACATGGCTGTTTCGGGAGGTTCCTGTTTCGGATAAGGCGGGAGGAAACGCCCGGGTGTTACCATTGTGTGGATCGACCGGAGGACACGGTGGAGCATACGGTGGAGGTCTGCCCGGCTTGGGCGGAGCACCGCCGTGTCCTCGTGGCGGCGATTGGCGGCGGCGACCGCTCGCGTCCGGCCCTGGTTCAGGCCATGGTACGGAGCGAGAGGGAATGGGAAGCCGTCACCTCCTTCTGCGAAGCAGTAATGCTCGCGAAGGAGGAGGCGGAGCGCGAAAGAGAGAGGCAATCTCTACGCCCTCGCGCCCCTAGCCGCCGCAGGAGGAGGAGACACCCTGGGCGTCGGGAGTCGATTGCCGACTCCCGGCCACCGTAGGCGCGGGCTTGCGGACGGCGGGCAATGGGCAGCTCGCCGTCCGGTAAGGACCAGGCCCGGGTCGACGGCGCGTCGTGTTCCACGCGCGCCTCAAAGAGATGTCAGCAAAATTGACGGGGTCCGATAGGACCGATGCCTGCCGGGGCTGCGGATTGTTCGAAAGAGTTACCGTGGCCCTGGCGCACAGGCAACTGAAGGAACACGGGTGGGTTTTAGTAAGTAAGAGTCTGACACGCCCTTCCGCTCCGCCCAGAGCGGGAGACGTCATTTGATGATTTCCCACCCAAAAAAAAAAAAAATTAAAAAAAAAAACCCAATACAAATTCTAGAACAATATTTTTTTAAGGTTTTAGAAATTTTACTGGGTTACCGATTAAATTTTTACTGGGGTACTGAACGTCATTTTTGGTATCTCGCAGAGATAACTGGGGCCACCGCCCTTCCCCGTCATGACCACTCGCCGCCGGCCTTGCACCATTATTTTGCTGCGATGTTATTTTAATACTGCGATATCTACTAAGATATTCATTGAAATCAAATGATGTAAAGGACAATTTTGTTTTAAATTAAATACTTGTGATGAATAACGTATTTATTTGGATAAGGATTAATATCATGTTTATAAAAACACCTTCGCAAATAATGCATTATTTTAGAACAAATTTCGTTAGAATAAAAAAGTTCATAGTGAGCCAACCTTAAAAGATAGACATAAGCTGTCGCAGACTTTTTTTTAGAACTTTTAAAGGGGATCAATTCTGTAATACATGATTTTTGTGAAACTTTAACCGTTTACGCAGCGCACGCAGCGGAAACTCTCAAAAGGAAAAAAATAACCTACGATTTTGAAACATTGCTCATTGGTGCTCCGTCCCTATTGGTATTAGCGTGATGATATATAGCCTATAGCCTTCCTCAATAAATGAGCTATCTAACACTGAAAGAATTTTTGGAATCGGACCAGCAGTTCCTGAGAGAGAGGGAGAGAGAGAGAGAGAGAGTTTTGTGAAATCTTTGCGAGCCAATTTTCATTCCATGTTATCGCGTTCTCACTCTTTCTTCTTTTTCAAACATTGCGTTGAATGAAACAACATGCTTTTCAATCAGCCCTCTTAAGCGTATTGGAACATAATATGTATTACAAGCCAGATTTTTTTTTTGGGTATTGTCAAATGTTCAAAGAAAAGTCTGAAAGAAAATACAGAACATTGCGCTCTATTAGTGACGAACGTAATATGAAGACGGCTGTTCCGTACCTTTTTTGTTTATGTAAGCGTTTCTCTTGGTATACTTCATTGAAAAAAAAAATTAAGAACACAAAAGAAACATTTATTTCGTTTATATTTGAGAACATTCCGAGCATCCTACCCGAAAATATACACGTGGCCGGGCTGCAGCGTATACGGTACTGCCCGGCCACAAACAAGTGCTTTTTTAACAAGATATATTACAGGTACATTTAATCTATTCATTGGTACTGTAAGAACATTTAATTGATACGTCTATAAATTAAGAAATCCACTGTGGCCGGGCTGCGTCGCAACACATTTTGTCGACCTACGTGTAACAAAATGCACACAGCTGATGTTTTAAACGGACATAGGGTACCTTTTATCCCGAAAAAAAGTACTGTTCCCGAGGAAAACAACAATAACGTTCTTATGATAATAGATGGCGCCACGTGTCTTTCGAATCATGATTGAATTATATTATTGCGGAAACTTTAGTAGTGTGTTAAGAGATTTTTTATTTTTTATTTAAGTACCTAATTCATTTTGTGAGTCTAGTGTCGGTAGACTGGTTTTTCATCCTCCTAACTATAATTCCCCGAATTAATTGTCAAATTCTAAATTAACGCGAGCGAAGCCGCGGGCAAAAGTTATTATATTATAAAGCTGTGCTTTACTTACTTTAACTACTAAATATAATTAATTAAGACAAGGCTCAGCTCTCATATTGAAAGACTCTCTGTCCTTGCTTATCTCGAAGTCAATGCACTAGCTAACAGCATCAAAACAATATTTATCTTAATTCAATTATTTAATTAATGTATTCAATTGAATTTAGTTGAGATAAAAAGGTCACGACATTTGAAATTAAATCTTTGAGCAGTCGTTGACACTACATCGAGAAGAGAAAAATATTTCGTAGGTACCTACTGTAGAGATTAGGGCGAAGGGTAAATAGGATGGGTTGATTTGAAGGTAGGGTTGCCAACTTTTATTAATATCAAATATAGTATTTTCGAAGCCATTTCTTGTAATATACATGGCAAAAAAAAAACAATATTGTAGGTATGTTTAAAAAAAAAAAAAAACAAAGCTGCTACTTTGAGTCTTTATTACACGCGGGGTAATTACGTAACACACTAACAGTAGGAAAGGGTTTCATTTTGACTCATAACGAATATTAAAACTCTAAAAAATAATTGTGGTTACAAAATAGCATTACTTCAACTTTTACAAGATTAATACTGGCTATTCCGTTCATCTCGCCATTTTGTATTCATCACTGAAAATATGCGTTCAGTAAAAGCTGAAGTTTCTGGTATAGAAAGAAGAAACGATACTAAATATTTTGAAAATAGAAGAAAAGTCTAAATCACTGAGCAACACTAATCGCACTTTCGGTAGGACAAGGGCATAACTGACACAAACCGAAAAATGACTTAAGGTACAGTTACACATGCTCATAAAATGTCATGCTTAAAACAAGCGTGCTCTTCAAACTGATACATTTGCTAATACATTTGATAATTCTAAATAAGCGTGCTCAAAGCAAACAATTGAACACACATGCTATTTAAGCGCGGGCTGGAAGCTTCCTTGACAGTTCAAAAATGCCTGTAATTGGTTTATTTGAAATAAATACTTTGAGTTGAGTTGAGTCGGTATTTGACATTCTAGCAAGTTCTCTGCCAGTGTTCACAAATCTTGATATGCATTATTTATTGCAATATTGTTTTTGTATTGTGGTGATCGCGGATCCATAAGCATTCATTGTTCCGATATGAAATCACAAATTTCAACGTTTTTCATCGCCCCAGCGGGACATTTTTAGCGCGAAATCGTGCACGCGCTCTTGCTGCTAACGACTGATCGATACTAGCATGCTTAATAAGCAAACCTGCACCCTAATTACGTAACACACTATCTATCACAATCTGAATCATTTTGAAGCCTATTGCTAATCCATTGTTTCATACGTTCGAAAAATTTGGTTGCTCAACAACGTAAATAACGCAATGAATGTTGTGGAACTGTCAAAATGAAACCCATTCCTACTGTTAGTGTGTTACGTAATTACCCCGCTGTTCAGACACGATAAAAGCACGCCCTCTTCCACCCGCGCTGCAGGTAGCATGCCCAAAAATCGCACAACCGTCGATTTATGAGCAAACACGAAATGAGCATGGTCATAATTAGCAATGTTTCGACACACTTGCTACTAAGTAGCAGTAGCAATTGCTCAATAGTGGCATGCTTTCGTGCTAATAATAAGCATGTGTAACTGTACCTTTAAGTTAGCCAAAGTGCTTTAAAAAGTCAACTTTATCCGGAGGAACAAAGATCCGTATCAATATCAGCTTAATGCCGCCAGAGGGCAACAGTGTCTTTGTTATATTGGTGCATTTTTTGACTATCTTGGCGCGATAAGATATTAAAATGACTCCTGTAAGATCACTAAAAGTACAGTTATGCCCCTGTCCTGCCGAAGGTGCGAGTCTTGTTGCCATTTTTCAGCAGTAGATTTAGTAGGTCAGAAAGAGCAATAGCTAGAATTTTATTAAACTGATTTATTTCTGAATATGAATTTCAAAAACAGATTCAGGCTGCGTTTCGTTTTACACTTATTTTAATAAAATAATGTTATTTAATTTTTCATCGAAAATATTGTAGTTTCGACAATAATTTTTTGATATATTGTTATTAGGCCTACACTATAGTAAGATACTATATTATTGACCGAGCGAGCGCGAAGCGACTCCGTTTCAGCTTGGGAAAAAATGCTTTCGTATGTCCGGATGTCCGGCGGATGGCTATTCTCCTCTATAGGTCGCATTTCTCAACCAATTCTCGTAAAATTTTGTGAGCTGGTTCGATAGTTATATGGATTTTTTATGCCGATTCAGTTTTTCGAAATTTTTCAAAATGGCGGAGATATGGGGGTTAAAAATTAGTTTTTAAGGTGCGCGGTGAACATTTATTTAGTTTTAAGCTATACAAAGACAGATTCGTTTATATAATTCCCTGTGGGACTGCCTCGTTAGTCCAGTGGTCACAAGCACTACTAGTGCCGCTGCTGAGCATGGGGTCTCGGGTACGATTCCCAGGTCAGGCAAAGTGTTATTGGATTTTTTTATCTGGAATTTCTCAGTAGTAGCCCGGTGTCTGGATTTGTGACCGGTTGATGGCAATACGCTCGCCCCCTACTACATGGAGAACATAAATGGCGAAATGTGGGTGTACTGTAGCCACTGTAGGTACACCTCTGCCCAACCCTTCAGGAAAACAAAGCGTGATATTATATTATGTTCCCTATTAAGGCTCCGCCACAGCGCGACACGCGGTGCTTTTCTGCCGCGCTGTCGCGTCGCGCCAGTGAGCACGAGCCTTCAGGCATGCCAATAAATCCCAATAATATAAAAAATATGAAGTGAATCACTTACCATGTAGTTATGTCTTCATAACATGTCGGTTCTTGTTCGAAGGTAATCTGAAACAAAACAATACCGTATTTTATTACATTGTCCACGATCGGTTCTTACTCACAAACTTATAGTCCTTATTATCTACAAAAACGGCAAAAAAAAGTCATGTCTGTTGTATTGGAGCCCCCTTAAATATTTATTGTATTCAGTTTTTTTTCGTATTTGTTGTTATAGCGACAACAGAAATACATCATCTGTGAAAATTTCAACTGTCTAACTATCACGGTTCATGAGATACAGCCTGGTGACAGACGGACGGACAGCGGAGTCTTAGTAATAGAGTCCCATTGGCACCCTCTGGATACGGAACCCTAAAAAAGGTTATTGTACAGTCGCCAGCAGGACAAGCTACACGGAACTGTCAAATTTCTCCAAACGATTTTAATCCTTAAAACATTGATCATGGCTAAGTTCAAAATCGAATGAGAAAATCTGACAGTTTGTGGTAACTTGATGTGTTGGCGACTGTACCTGATCATCATTATGAAAAACTTTTGCTGTTATGGAAACAACGCTGAAATCGCGATTAAATTCAATTGCTCCAAACATATCCGCATAACTAGACAAAATGTAGGGAACAGCAGATTTTTTAATACTTACTAAAAATACAAGACGGTCAGAAGGTAAGAAAATATCGGGGGATGTACTAAGAAAATAATAAAAATACGTTTATTTGCGGTAAAACATGACGCAAAGAAAAATACGGTAAAAAGAACAAGTTGGGGGGAAATATGCGTCACATCCACGTACAACGGCCATCGCTCAGCATAATGCCGTGACCCTACGGGTGACAGAACCCCAGCGCTGGTTTTCTGCGACCAACGTGACGACAGTCGACGTGATGACGTCAACTGTTGCAGCATAAATTAGATAAAAAAAAATAAAAAAAGAAACACAATACAAGTTCTAAATCTTTATAATTATATATAAATATCCGTCCGTAACTACCGTCTATCTAATGTATCGTAGTATTGGATCCAGAAGTTAGCAGATAGAGACAAGCGAAAAGACAAAATGGACGTCATAGTCCTGCATTGGGAGTCGGGACTTGGGCCGCTGTAGCCTAAATAAATTTAAATTATACGACAGACAGTGAAACAATCCACAATGCACTTTCATGTCCATTAAAATGGAAATGGACAACATGGAATTGAGTGAAGTAGCCGTAAAGTAGCACACATGAATGACGCGCAAAAAGTTATAGCACACTCAATATCAGCGATTTTCTCTGCCGCATAGACTCGACTACAGCTACTTAAGATGCTTCATAAGCCGTATATGATGGACTAGGTCTGCACCCCTTACTTTCAATAACACTTCGAGGGTTCTGAAGGAAATTCATAGGTTTGAAAAATTCGTACGTAAATAACGCAATGAACGTGGCTGAACTATCAAAATGATTAATGATGATGAATGATGAATCGATCGATTGTCATTTTATGTGTGTTACGCAATTACCCCACACTACCCCACAGGGTTCTTCAAATTCTGCCGGGGTCGCGGAATGTTCGAAAGAGTTACCGTGGCCCTGGCGCACAGGCAACTGAAGGAACACGGGTGGGTTTTAGTCAGTAAGAGTCTGACACGCCCTTCCGCTCCGCCCAGAGCGGGAGAAGTCATAAGGCGTTCCTCAAACTCTATTTATTCTTGCTCTCATACTGTCCAAAAATCTATTATAATAAGTTTGCTAGACGACCAGCCGCCATAACGTTAAGCTTGGTCACGTGATCACGTCACATCCTTGCAGTACGACAAGGATCTTTTGGGAAATAACGCACATGTAAGACAAATTGTCCATCGTCTGCTCAAGCCTTTAAAGGCCTGAGCAGACGATGGACAAATTGTCTGCGGCCACTTTGGAATCGTATGGAAATTGTGGGAGTCTATTTGTCCTAAGTGTGCGTTATTGCATATATTTCCATACGTTCTATCGTCGCGGACAAATTTTCCGCGGTCAAATTGTCCATCGTCTGCTCAGGCCTTAAATGACATTGCCAGGAGGGCGCTGTTGTTAAATATTTGTGTAATTTCCTAAAATAGCTTTAGTTATTGTTCTGAGAAAATTGTATCGACAAAACAAGATGTTAGTTCCGATTCTGGTCAAGCGCCAAAAAATCCTTGTTGCTATACGTTGGTCCTTAAGATCAAGTGACGTACGCTATGGTAACCAGCACATACATATATTGTAGAAATCTTGGGACTAAATGGACCCACAACCTGGTAGACTTGTCGTGGAAAGCAGGGGCCTGGGTAATGTGGTGCAACTTGGGAGGGGCCTATGCCCAGAA
Source organism: Dryobotodes eremita (assembly GCA_917490735.1). NCBI lineage: Eukaryota > Metazoa > Arthropoda > Insecta > Lepidoptera > Noctuidae > Dryobotodes > Dryobotodes eremita. The sequence continues at coordinate 9,129,692 of OU823269.1, read as the reverse complement.
GTAGACTACTGTATTCCAATTCCTGATGATAATGAGCATATTTTCAAGTCCGGTTGAAAACCCGCGTCAGGCACTAGTTGTCTGATATTTTGGATCAACTGGGCCTATTTGGCGCAGCCGCGAGGCACACTTTCCTGCTAATTTATCACAACGCACTTTACACTTTTTATTAGTTTTATATTTTTATTTTGTTTTTTGCTTGTTTATATTGTGTGCCTCGTAGTCTATGCTAAATAAATGTATATCTTTCTTTCTTTTCTTTTTCTAATCTATGGAAAATGCTTTGGAGAAACTTTGCTAACTATAGCTGTACAAGGATCTTTTGGCGCGTGGCCAAAATCGGAACTAACGCCGCCATCTTGTTGATATGGTTCGTACATTCGCCAGCATATCAAGTTACCACAAACTGTTAGATGTTCTCATTCGATTTTGAACTTAACCATAAACCATTTTAAGTTCTAAAATCATTTGGAGAAATTTGACAGTTTCGTGTAGCTTGACCTACTGGCGACTGTACCTCAAAAGGAAAAAACGGATTCCTTATAGGATCACTTCGTTGTCCATCCGTCCGTCTGTCTGTCTGTCTGTCAAGACCCTTTTCTCAGGAACGCGTAGAGGTATTAAGTTGAAATATCAATACGTTGGTCTATAGTCCGTCGCGTCGGTCCCTTGGAGCTCTAAACAAATCAAGCTTCTTAAGTCAACGCAATAAAAAAATATGGCTATTAAATTTATGCGACATATTTTGATACTCGCAAACAAAAATAAAAACCTATAGGGTGTTTCTCTGAATGTATCATATTAGGTAGCAAATATATACAATTGGATAGCAATTCTTGAATATACTTTCAGAGCCGCTTGTCATAGGCAACCAGCCATTCTGACGCTAACCTTCCCGTTGACCTAGAATCATGTTTGACAAAAAACCAAGGTTTCACAGCACAAGTTATGGAAAAGGTCCGACATTCGTTAATTTATTAACACATAAATAATATTTTTTGGCGATTACAAACTTACATTTGTAGTTGAAGAATTGACAGTGACGTAAATCGATGTATGTGAGAACATATTTTCGACAACAAAGTTTGTTCTTGGGATAAATTCATCCCAACTACAGAATCCTTCATTGCCCGTGGTCCGACACGCACTTGAGCGGTTTTTTTTTTCAATAGACGTCACAAAATTATTGCACAAATGTTGACTTACAGCGCCCCCTGTTGACGTCATTCGAGCGCCAAAAGATCCCTGTACATTCAGTTATTTCACCTCTGACTTTGAATCACTGTCAAAATCACAGAGATCTTTATCAGTGTTGTAATAAGGTTGCTATTGGGTTGCTGCCATTGACAAGTTTGTCAAATCACAGTGATCTTTAGAGCAGTTAAAATAAGGTTGCTATCGGGTTGCTGCTGTCAGAGGTAAATTAACTGTGAACAAACTGGGGGCCTAGTCGCTAAGTCCGTGAACGAAGATACGGGCCCATCCTTAAGGGGGATGCGCTAAGTTAGACCGCGAAATTCAAATTTACTTACGTTTTTTTAAATTTGCAGGTCAGTGTCAAGTTGTATGTTGATTAAAATATGATTCGCGGTCATAAAAATATGGCTTTACAGAATTATAATCATTAGAATCAGCAATACAACTTCCTAAGTTAGAATTGGCCTCAAATGTCAAGATTTCATGAAATAGTCGTTCAATGGGGTAATATGAACATAAAGAGATGTATTGATGATTTTTGTGATTATAATTCTATAAATACATATTTGTTACGGCCGAGAATCATATTTAGATCAACATACAACCTGATAGTGACCTGCAAGTTGCAAAAAACGTAAGAAAATTTTAATTTGGCGGGCTACAGCTGAGGATTCACCTTAAGTAGTTCGATTCTTAGAAGTGAACCCTACTCTCGATTAATTTACTTTTTCGGACGGGCCAAAACACATCCGGAGTAAAGACAACTGTCAAATTGTTTTGGTAAATTTTTAGTTCGGGCCCCGGACTAATCTTATGTCCGTAAGTGAGACGTGTTGGAAACGTCCGTAACTTCGGCCGATGCCACCGACGCCGTGTTTACTTAGTAGGCACCCTGTAGAAACTAACTTTACGTAATTCGTAGATTCATATATTCTTGTTGATCGTTCCATTAGAACTGTTATCAGACCAACGCGAACTTCCTATCATTTCGACAACATTTTATCTCTTGTAACGTCGTAATTTTTGATAAGACCCATTTATCATAATGATTTATTTAAAGTACCTAATGACGAGTATAAAATGTAGTAACGACTTAGTTTCTAAGTACTCTTTCAGATTAGTGGCAGGCGCCGGTGCCAGCGCGGGCGCGTGTATGTATATAAAAATGTATGTCCCGCGAGCCGCGCGTCTGCATGAAGCGGGAGCGAGTGTTTCTAATGGCCCAGTCCGCTCGTATCGTTCACAGTGATATAGCGTCTGTTAGGTGACTGTGCGTGTGGTTCTAAACCATTTTGATTCACCCGCCGAAAAATTATAGAGGTATGAGGAACACGGTGTAAAGTTCACTCATACTCTATGGAAAAGGGAGGATCCTCCGACCAGACGGGTGTTGTGTCTGGTGGGCAACTGCCCGACGATTAATGTCGGGATGTTGTACATATGCTAGTTGCGCGGTAAACTCTGCTTGCGCGATGCAGGATTTTGCGTGACGTCAGTCTGGCGCGTAGCTCGCATGTGGCGTTGTAGATGCCGCTACAGCATCGTCATGGATATCAATACGGAAGAACTTATATCTTCTCTTCCTTTATTTAAATCGTGTGCACCAAACTTGCAAATTCCATTTCAAGTACTAATTTTCCATTAATAAAATCAAATCGTCATCCATGTCTTCTAACTACGCACCAAAGTTTGAGAACGACCAAACACACGCGCAATGACTCACTCGTTCGGCACTGTGAACCACAGATAACTTACACTAGTCAGAGAACACACAGTCGCCAAGACCCGAGCGCCTGCGCCCGCACCCGCTAGTTCAGTCTGATTGACCACTATGAGCCATAGCAGACAGAATAGATACGCAATAAGGCTCCTTCAAACAGGCGCGACACGCGACACGAATCGCACGCGACACAAAGGCACAGCTCGCCGCAGGACACGCGGTGCCTTTGTGTCGCACCTGTTTGCAAGACCCTTTAGCATTGCCGATCGGCGATTTTGCAACTGGAAAATGTCGTGAGGAAAGTTTTTGAGTACCTATGAATTTGGATGGCTATAAGAGTAGGGGAAGACCATAGAAACGATGGATGGACTGCTTGAAAGGTTGTAGTTGCAAGCAGTGTAAAAATAAAATCCCAATTTGCCGTGTCATAGTTATTTCACACAACTGTCAAAGTAATGACAGTTGTGATATACGGACCATTTAAGTCAATTTGCTTAAAAATATATTTCCCTAACTTTACATCGCTACGACTAGCGTCTAAATGCGTTCAGTCGTTAATTGATAAATGATTTTACAAACAAACAGTTTTACTCGTCAATCATATTAGTTTTAAACTAGATGAGGTCGGCGTTTCCTATCTAACTACTCTGAGAAGAAAGGCCGAAACAAACTCCGAGGTCACAGTCTCTATTAAAGTCCAGACATAATCTTGGTCAGATCGTGTGAAGACCATGTACATTGGTATCTGAAATGGTCTTTTGAGGAAAGGACCACACAGATTAAGTGGACCTGTCCAGTCAGTGCACGCATTTGTCAGTAACCGTGCAGCTCAATTCAGAACTTAAGGTATAAGAAGAAAGTTGTATCAAGCTTTAGAAAAGCGACAACCTAATTGCCAATGCGAAAGCAAAAAGCGTCGAGCCCTGTTTCGCTTAATATATGACAAAGTTAAACAAATTGACAAATCAAATCAAATTGTCAATTTGCCAAGTGACATAAAGCTATTTCATACTACTGTCAAAGAATGACAGTTCAGTACCCTATTTGTGTAACACACTATCTATTACAATCTGAATAATTTTGAAGCCTATTGCTAATCCATTGCTTCATATGTTCGAAAAATTTGTCTGCTCAACAACGTAAATAACGCAATTAATGTTGTTGAACTGTCAAAATGAAAGCCATTCCTACTGTTAGTGTGTTACGCAATTGCCCCGGTTTACGGACAATTTAAGTTGGTACTCAATATGCTACGCTGTGACTGTGACAGAGCTGTGAGGGTATGTAGAGTAGCGTTCAGTCGTTTTATCGAGGTTCTGAAAAGCGACAACATAATCGCCAATGCTAAAAATATCGTGTATCGTGACTGCTACGGCCCTAGTGTTTTTATTTGTTGTCGTTAGGCAACGCGTAGCGAAATCGGTGCAAAGCAGTTGCATAGCAACGCGTAATACAGTTTGCGCAAAACTTTATGAGCTCTCGGAAGTTGCACACGAGTGGCTGCGCAGTATGCATAATATAGGTGTCCGAGGGAACTCTCTCACTGTCACTTAACTGTACCATGCGCGGTTTCGTTCTCGGGCCTACGCCTACGTTCAGAGGGCTCATAATTCTGCGCGAACTGTAGTTAGTATGCGTTCCTTAGGCCGAGTTCACACACCAAATGTAACGCTCGCTCGCAGACAGAAGGCCAATTCCTGTAATTAGAAACGTGCAAAATCTATTCACAATAATAAATCAGCGACAAACAATGTTAAGACTTGTCAAAAAAAGTGGGTAAAATAGAGGTATTTTTGACAGATTGAGACATATCGAAAGCGAGCGAAGGTTCTTAAAAATACGGGAATTGCCCTATTCGGATCGGCACATTCGATTCGGCAGTATTTATTAAACTACAAAGCCTACCCGAAGCAATAACTACACATACTCGGCTTTCATTCGACTCGTGCCGATCAGCAAACTTCGTTTGGGTCGACTCGGCTCGGCACAATTCAAGCTAAGCCGAGCGGCTTTTTCCTGAAAATATTTTCTTTTTGTTGTTTTTTCTCATTTATGTGCATTTGTATATACCTACACATGCACATAAATGAGAAAATATAAAATCATAAAACACTTAGCACCACTTTCATAAATCCCTCTCACAGTACTTCTGACGTGCCAATAAAATCTTCCATTCGTCAGCAAACTTTTTATATATTTCGATATCTTCATTATATTCAACGTTGCCGCTCGGCTGAGCCGAATCATACCGACCCGAACATTTGTGAAGCACCTCGAACGTTCGCTCACAGTCAGCCGTCGCAAATTCGCAACCAACAGTCAGTCGGTGGCTGATGTTGGTTTTTCATACATTTTGAACTTAACGCTCACTGTCAGCGGCTGACTGTATGTTTGGTGTGTACGCGGCCTTAGCTCAATTTGTTAAGTTTCGAACTAATCGTAACTGATTCTTCTTAAAAAGTGTAAAAAAACAAAACTCGTCGAATGTATAACCTCCATTTTTTATTGAAGTCGTTTATAAGTAACTCGTCTCTTGTTAAAAGTTAAAAACATTGCCCATCGCACAGCGAGTTGCTAGCTCTAGAAACATTTGATTTCAAACGCAACGATGAAGTTAAAAAGGAAGCCAGCTGATTATTGATTTAGTGCTTCGGGTGACAGATCTCGGCGATTTAAGGCTCCCACAAACAGGCGCGACACAACGGCACCGCTTGTCGCGCGACAGGCGGCGCCTTGTGTCGCAAGTGTTTGAAGGTGCCTTTAAGCGTAAGTGCATTTTCGCACTGCGTCCGATTCAGATCCGAGCAATTACGGCACTAGGGCCCTACTCTCAAGTCCGTCAACAAAATTACGGGCCCGTCCAAAAGTAGTTCGATACTTCGGTATGAACTCTATTACCGATAACTAACTTTTTCGGACGGGCAAAACCACATCGAGACTAAGGACAGCTGTCAAATCGTTTTCTCATTCAGTCTTAGTTCGGATACCGAACTAATTTTACTTACGAAAATGACACGTGTTTGGTAATACCCGTAACTTCGGGCGAAACTGTGGATTTCGGTCTAAGGTAGTGGACCTCCTGATCCGCACCCTAATTACGTAATACACTATCTATCACAATCTGAATAATTTTAAAGCCTATTACTAATCCATTGCTTCATATGTTCGTAAAATTTGTCCGCTCAACAAATTAAATAACGCGATGAATGTTGTTGAACTGTCAAAATGAAACCCATTCCTACTGTTAGTGTGTTACGTAATTACCCCGCAGGATTTAGAATTTAGAACATTTTCAGTTCGGATGGAACTTGGATCTCGAATTCGGATTCGGATCGGATGCGCAAACGCACTATTCCGGGGATATGTGGCCGGGTTTGGGTTACACGTAGCCGATTTCTGGGCCAAGTCCATTTAGATCGCCATCAACACGCTAAGAAGATGATTGTTTTAGTATCTACGTATACAAAGTATATTAATTAACCACTAGCTACAGCCCGCAGCTTCGCCCGCGTGGATGTCGGCAATTATCCCAAAGGAACGTGCTACCGGGACAAACAGTAGCCTATTTCCTTCCCCAGGATGCCATCTATCTCCTTGCCAAATTTTATCGAATTCCGTTCAGTGGTTTAGGCGTGAAAAGGTAACATACAGACAGACTTACTTTCGAATTTATAATGTTAGTATAGATTTATGTGCCTGCCGGGGCTGCGGATTGTTCGAAAGAGTTACCGTGGCCCTGGCGCACAGGCAACTGAAGGAACACGGGTGGGTTTTAGTCAGTAAGAGTCTGACACGCCCTTCTGCTCCGCCCAGAGCGGGAGAGGTCATTTGATGATTTCCCAGCAAAAAAAAAAAAAAAAAAAAAAAAAGTATAGATTTATGTACACACATACAAACAGACAAGAAGAAAGGAACAGAAAAATACCAACTAATGTGTTGAACATTTGTTAAGTATTTACTTATCAAAATTAAGAATAAATTCATAATCTTATTCCAAAAAATATTTAGAAAAATTTAAGAGATGTTGCAAAGCAAAAATCGAACTTGATAAATGATGGCACATCACAGATGCCATGCCGACATGACAATAGGCACGTAGGCCCTGGTTTGCTTCACTTATTATCAGGGTCTGTATTTCTAAAATGTAATACCTTTCGTAACCTCTGCCTACACCTTCGAAGAATACAGGCGTAATGTATTAAGATGTTGACATAGTACCTATTATGCGTAGATTTTTGTTAAGTAGGTATTGTACTAACATTCAATCAATTTTATGACGGCTGTTTATTTAAATGATAACAGTGCATTCAAATAGAACCCGTTTATCTACCTCCATTTACGCAAGAAATGTTTAATAGATTTAGACTTATTTCCTAAAGATACATAATAAAGGTTAAGAAATAGGGAACATGCATACCTTGAATTCCTTGGGCAAGGCGATTTTTTCTTATGAGAACCGGTTCTTATCTAGAAAGGTTTATAGTTTTCACTTTTTTATTTACTCTTTCAGGTAACTAGCTTTTATTCAGTTTATTTCGATAAAACTAAGATTAAAACGAGTTATACGAACTTACACGGCTATTTGTTATGTTAGAGAACTGTGAACATGAATAGTATAGTATAATTTTAATGTTCTATAGCCTAACGATACAATTTAAACTTAAAATTAAAGTGCAAAGTAACACATCCCTCCCCGACGGACGTTGTTACTGCACTATTTTTTTTAGTAGAAATCGAATGCACTGGTGTTGCTAAGTGGGATCGTTGTAGTATTCATAGAAACTAGAAAGCTGATCTGTTGCTTCGAGAGTGTATCTAGTAAAGATTTTTTTAATAATTTGTAGATTTGATAAGGTATTTTATTTGAAAGCCAATTTCAAAGTAGTTTAGACAGTCTTACATAATTTTCAAATAAATACAAATATCCAAAAGTTACGTAACGCTACTAAATGGTAGAAACTTATTACGCTGATAACATTGAGTCTGCGCTGTGATCTTCGTTTTGTTATTGCTATAGCAAAACATTGCGTTGTTTGTTTATTTACAGAATTTACTGACGAAAACTTGTTTAATGATGCTTGTAAAATTATTGACTTAATTACAATCACCAAAATTCCAATAAAATAAGATTGGGAATTATTTTTTAGGAGAAAAATAAAATCTAAGCAGTAGTATTGTCATCCTTTCACTTCATTACAGGATGAAACGCAAATTGTCGAAGAGAAAGAGAAAGGTCAATGAATTGCTAAACAAAATGGCCGCTGAACGTAGAAAGGCGTGTCGCGGATACTCCTAGCGAATTACGCCTTCTCGGATACCATAGAACTTCAGTGAAAAGTTTACGTGTTTTATACTGGTTCGTAACTTTGTTTTGTGATTAATATAAGGTGAATATAGTATTTGATGTTGGATGTTCAGCCTGTCTTCGAGGAGCGTCGCCTCATCGCCTGCATTATGGAGGATGTTATGCTGCCGCGTACGGCCTGTACCGTGAGGCCTCGCCGCGTGTGCCCGGAGGCTGCATGTTCGCCTCGCGTGGGCCTGTGTCGATCGCGGTCGCTTCGCCCCTCGCGAAGCTCTCGTACGCCCGCGCGCCGCTTGCGTATTCTAAGTATGTCGGTTTTTACAGCGGCGCTGCCGGGCTTCGCGTCTGCCCGCCGCCAGGCACCGGGGCTTCGCCCCCCGCGTCACGCCGCGCGCGTTCGGAGCCCTCGCTCCATCCGATCCTTGAACGGAGTCGCTCAGGTAAGTTTTTCATGGTTTTAAATGCAGGTGAAGAAAATCGATCGAGCCAGCCATTTTGTTGAGTATAAATAGACTAAGGCCGAACAGTTATTCATCGGTCAATAAAACTGCTGTAATTAATCGTAAATCAATTCAGCAACGCGAAAAATCATAAATAATAACAGATCTACGTGTTAAAACATACTGTTATGACGTCAGCATACGTTTTCAGTGAGGAAAAGGCAATACTTTACAAATCAATACTTTAACTTGAACAAAATCGCGTGAAAATGTGAAAGTAGAACCCGTTTTCATGTAGGAATGTGTCTTGAAACCTCTTTATATACTTAGTAGCCATGAATTAGTTATAAGCAGACAAAAGACAACATAATATAAAGAGAACACTTTGGGCCCACAATATTATAAATAAATGACATCACCTTATAACAAAGACTTTCCTTGGTTGGTCTTAAATTCATGACATCACATCAAATGTTTGCAGCGGACACAACAGTAATATCTATTTGCAAATAACATCTTTTCCCCTTAAACAACAAAGTCAAGTATTAAAAACGGAATACTACCAACCTATATACCTACATGCAAATAAAATTAATATTATCAATATTTGTGTAACAGGGTCAAATACATGACAATAAAGCAAGAAACAAAACAAATAACATTCAGAAGATGTAACAGTGAAACAAAGCATTACCATTCTTCTCAATCATAATCAAATTCATGAAATTTCAGTCTCATTTTTAAATGGGGAATATATTCTAGCACATGGTCTAAAAAACAAGGTCTGACATTCCGGGAGTGACACATGCTTACGTCACTATCCAGATACCACTTTATTACAACACAACACAAATTATGGAAACATTTTCAGTCACCATTCTGTTAAAAAATATATATAAAGCATTTAAATTGTTGTTTCGTTTTCCTAATCAAACAAAACAATTTATCTTGGATGTTATCCTCTAAGTAATATGCTTATTTTATATTTATTTTTAGTATTAAAATTATGTGCACACCATACAACTTTTGGCAGTTCAACCATGGTTGCGCCACCAAGGTAAAAAAGTCCCAGTGCCCAGACATATACCTAGATTTTAGAGTCAGAGGACTTAAAATCAGGAAACATAAAAACTATAACTTACTTAGAGGGAAAGAAAGAAAGAAAACGGCATTTAAAGGAATTACAACAAGAAAAAATAATACACCTTAATCAATAGAATCCCGGTGGCCCTCTGTAGGGCCGGGGTGGCAGCACCGTAAAGCTCCGCTGGCCCTCTAGAGGGTCGCGCGGTCAAATAATCATCATTATTGCTTCTAAATGAGGGCTAATATCGTCTTTTGAGCATTTCTCTGTAAGGGCTTTATTTTTTTGGGTGATGAACTGTCTTGTTCTACGAGATACCGGCCCTACAGAGGGCCACCAGGATTCTATCGGTTAAAACTGTATAAAACAGAAAATAATGATTATAAAGCCAAAAGGGCCTCAGCTCAGCATAATGTCACACAATGAACACAAGGTGTACCATCCGACACTGATTTTCAGCTGCAACTTTGCAACCCACGAGTTAAGAGTAATAATGACTAGAAATTTTCATTATTTGTAACTCAAACTCAAACTGAAAGCATTTACTTCAATTAAACCATTTACAGGCACTTTTGAATTGTCAAAGAGTCGGTTAGTTAGAAAGTTGAAGCTAGTTGCCCATTCAAAAACGTAGATCGCTATGGAGAAGAACGGGCAAGAAACTCCAAGGCCACTCTTTTTAAATCAAGATATTACAAAATCCTGGGTACATAGCACAGACCATCAACCATTTATTACACCAAGTTCTCAATAACCTATAAAACTGTAACAATATAAAGTCATGCCTTCTTTCCATGGGGGTAGGCAGAAATTACAAAATGCCACCTGCTACATTAAACTTTAGTTTTATGAATAAGACTAATCCACACTAAAATTAGCTTACTAACTCACTGCACAAATTGTTTTTACTGCTTTGACTGGCACACTGGAATAATGAATACAGTTGATCAATTAGGGCTTACGAGCTTGAGTTCGTCGCTAGAGGCGCTAGTGTAGAGTAAGGTCTCTAGATGTCAAAATATGTACTGAACGTGCACTGTTCGCAGGATTTTTTATCACGGATTTTAACAAATGATTCATTAACTCAAACTCAAAGCATTTATTTCAAATAAACCAATTACAGGCACTTTTGAATTGTCAAGGGGTCGGTCAGTCAGAAAGATGAAGCTAGTTGCCCATTCCAAAGCGTAGTAAGTACTTACCTATAGAGAAGAACGGGCAAGAAACTTCATGGACACTCTTTTAAATCAAGATATGGTTACATAATAGCCGTAATGGTTGTGCCATTCTTAATTAATTTTGGCTTAAGATTTTAAGTAAAAAGTTAGGATCTAATTTGGTAGCACTTGAAAGAAGAATAAGATTTGTCTGCTTCATGCTTGCCAATTTTAAGAACATTATAATCTAAATATTCATTTGAAGTTTTAATATGTAATAAAATAAACATACTATGAATATAGGGATACTTAAATCCAAAACATCAAATAAAAGTACTGCAACAGGACCTTAATCGACAGTGGCGCCAACTGGTGAGCACAAAAACGATAGTCCCCATTGTTTAACACAAGTTTGACAGTTGTATAATTTTTGAGTTAAGAGCCTTTTTTTAGTTTATTTTATTCTAGTTTTTACTAGAAAATTACACATGAAAATTCATCTTGATCTTTCATAAACCATATTCAATGTCATCATTATCACCTGTCTAACCTTTTTCTAACTATTTTGGGGTCGGCTTCCGAACTAACCATTATCAATATATAAATAATTTACTGTGAAGAACAAATAAACTACTAATAAAAAATACTATGTCTTAAACTACGTTCAACGCTAGGAATATAAAACCACATCAAATTTATAATGTAGTTTGTCACTCAAAAGACACAGGGAACTCAACTGAATCTATTTGTAATCGAAAATACCGTTACTAAATAATGCAACAAAATAACACGCGAAGTTTCGGGTTTAAAACAAAAAAAAAAGACAGTATTGGTTTCCCAGCGCCATTGATCGATTTTCGGAGTAACCATTCCTGACACTTCACGGTACCTACCTGTCTGGATTTTGCATCATAATTATAGAGCTACTGCAGTTCGATATCCGCTATCCAGTTTCTGGATGACACAATATATTTTTAGATATAAACGGAGAGATATTAAGGCGGAAGCGCCAGGGTAGCTCGAGAAATTCGAACTTGTATGTTGATCAGAATATAATTTGCGACCGTAACAAATATGTATTTACAGTTTGATTTGTTTTTGATCAGCATTCAACATGACACTGACCTGCAAATTGCAAAAAAACGTAAAAAAAAAAAACAGTTTTTTCGGCTCCCTACGCCCCCGTCCCCCGTCCCCGTCCCCTTATGGGCTCATATAACCAACCGGGAACCAACAGCTTGACTTCGAAGCCACAGACGGCATCTCAAAAACCCGCGCAAATCACGGAAGTCGCCAAGATTTTTTTTTCAGCGCAGCTGACATGATAATAAGGTCTTAAACAGGTATCTTATCAGTGTATCACCATTTTGCAGGATGTCTTCCCGTCGCAACGGGTCGGTGTCCCGCGCTGCGGAGGCGGCTTCGAAGAACCGCTTGCATATGGATAGGAATCCGCAACATTCTCGGATCAACGGTTAGTGAAAATTACTTATTTTTGACTTAACAAATGGTAAATATGTACAAGAACACCCCTTTTTTTGACTGGGGAAATTCTCATGCATGCCGTTCGTCTGGGGAGAACGGAGGGGTATATCGGACATCTACCGACCAAAATCCCACTGGTCCTTCTACTGCCATGAGTCGGAGGCCCGGGAGATACTTTTATCTACATTCGCCGCATCCCCGACTGGTATCAGCTCGCAATGCCTATCCGATCCCACGACCGGATGTCCTCCTATAAAGACGCGCACGTAACAACTGCAAGAAGGACATATATTGACCTTATTGGCGTTGTTCTTCAGAAAGGTCAGGTGCTTAGTACTCGCAACCGGCGTTCGTGTATCTATGACCATAAATGTGTGACTAAACGAAGCAAAAGGAGTATGTAAGGATCGTGGCGTTCCTTGGTTTCTGCCTGCAATGGAAAAAGACGTGGGGTTTATGTATGTGTGTGTAATTTTATTGCAAAGTAGCTAGCTATTAAGTAAGTGTTTTTTTTTTTTTATTTTTTTTTATTCAAATTAATTGTAGTAAGTTCTTATCAACATCTTAAGTCCTGATTTCCTGAGTCGAGCTGCACGATTAATGACAAATGCGTGCACTGACTGGACAGGTCCACTCAATCTGTGTGGTTATTTTCTCAAAAGACCATTTCAGATACCAATCTACATGGTCTTCACTTGATCTCACCAAGATTATGTCTGGATTTGAAAAAAGACTGTGACTTCTGAGTTTTTTTTTCGGCCTTTCTTCTCAGAGTAGTCAGATAGGAAACGCCAACGTCATCTAGTTTAAAAAAATATGATTGACTTGTAAAAGTGTTTGTTCAAACCTACTTACAGAAATAAAATCATTTATCATTATCATTTAACAATTTAAATTAATAATTTGTAAAGAGAAGTCGTCTTGTCACCTCTTCTCAAGAAGAGGTGACCGGAAGACCTCGTACCGCAAAGGTTGGCTCGAGGTGGCTAAAGAAAAGGATACCTGGAGGGGAGGTGTTTGTTCTGCAGTGGGACAGTACAGGATAACTTAAACAAAAATCGTATATTATATAAATTAAAATTATTATTAATCAAATCATCAATATTACTATATATTATAAAACAAGGTCCCCACGCCGCATATATCTTGTCTGTCTGTCTGAGCGCAATAAACTCAAAAACTAGCGAGCGGACTTTCATACGGTTTTCACTAGAGGACGGAGTGATTCATGTTGGTTTTGTGAAATTCGCTGAAATACGACTATGATTGTTTAAGACTTCGGAAAAAATAATGCCAACTGCGAGCTTTACTGGCGTGTGCCGCGTAAAAATTGAATGAAATTTGGCACACAGATAGTTTATAACCTGGATTAACACGTAGGGTACTTTAAATCCCGGTAGTACGTTCCCGTGAGATATTTTCGGACAGGTAAAAGCAGGGCAAAAAAAAACGGGTGAAAAAAGACACTTTTTTTTGGGTGGGAAATCGTCAGATGACCTCTCCCGCTCTGGGCGGAGCGGAAGGGCGTGTCAGACTCTTACTGACTAAAACCCACCCGTGTTCCTTCAGTTGTCTGTGCGCCAGGGCCACGGTAACTCTTTCAAACAATCCGCGACCCCGGCAGGCATCGGTCCTATCGGACCCCGTCAATTATGCTGACAACTCTTTGAGGCGCGCGTGGAACACGACGCGCCGTCGACCCGGGCCTGGTCCTTACCGGACGGCGAGCTACCCATTGTTCGCCGTCCGCAAGCCCGCGCCTACGGTGGCCGGGAGTCGGCAATCGACTCCCGACGCCCAGGGTGTCTCCTCCTGCGGCGACTGGGGGCGTGAGGGCGCAACGATTGCCTCTCCCTCACGCGCTTCGCGAACATTACTGCTTCGCAGAAGGAGGTGACGACTTCCCATTCCCTCTCGCTCCGTACCATGGCACTTAACGAAGCCGAGTCACTTGTACTCCCCGTCATTGTTATATTTTTTTTGTACTGGACTATACCTAGAAACCTTCTGGTTACGGAGATATTGAAGGTCAAAATTCCAACTTTTATTGACGTTTTTTTTTTTTTTAAACCAATTTTTTAATGTTATAATTCAACTTTAAATACCCCTACGACCCTGTGCCATTGCGTGCACACATATGCACAATGTTTTGCGTGCGTAACATTGCGCACTAACGCAAACAGAAAATTTACACACTAAAAATAAAAGTCGTTTCCCAGCAATTATTTTTGTGCAATGTTACTTAGTTTGATGTACAGAATGCGTAGTGATTGGCTATGTGATGGGTCTTTTTACACCCTATTTGCTATCACTGCTGCCCATTCGCAACTCGTCATACTCATAGGCTACAAATATACTGTTAACATTAGCATGTCGGTGACGCGTACTCATAAGATTTTCCTCTACCACCAAAAATCTCTCATATCGTTGTTGTTTTAGTTTTCACTTCTACAATGTTATAACATTATAAGGACAGCTTATTTTCCAAAGCGAGTTGTCTTCGGATATCAAAGCCTAGTGCAATGGCCTCTAGGCATTGTAGAATGTAGGTTTGTTATATGCCTCCTTGAAGCAGAGTTGAGTCGCAAATGTATTCTTCAAACGTTGTAGATTGTAGGTGTGTTATATGCATCCTTGAGACAGAGTTGAGTCGCAAATGTATTCTTCAAACGTTGTAGATTGTAGGTGTGTTATATGCATCCTTGAGACAGAGTTGAGTCGCAAATGTATTCTTCAAACGTTGTAGATTGTAGGTGTGTTATATGCATCCTTGAGACAGAGTTGAGTCGCAAATGTATTCTTCAAACGTTGTAGATTGTAGGTGTGTTATATGCATCCTTGAGACAGAGTTGAGTCGCAAATGTATTCTTCAAACGTTGTAGATTGTAGGTGTGTTATATGCATCCTTGAGACAGAGTTGAGTCGCAAATGTATTCTTCAAACGTTGTAGATTGTAGGTGTGTTATATGCATCCTTGAGACAGAGTTGAGTCGCAAATGTATTCTTCAAACGTTGTAGATTGTAGGTGTGTTATATGCATCCTTGAGACAGAGTTGAGTCGCAAATGTATTCTTCAAACGTTGTAGATTGTAGGTGTGTAATATGCACCTTGAGTTGAGTCAAAAATGTATTCTTCAAATCGTAGGTGTGTTATATGCACCCTTGATACAGAATTGAGTTGCAAATGTATTCTTCAAACATTGTAGATTGTAGCTGTGTTATACGCACCCTTGAGACAGAGTTGAGAGTCGCAAATGTATTTTTCAAACGTTGTAGATTGTATGTGTGTTATACGCACGCTTGAGACAGAGTTGAGTCGCAAATGTATTCTTCAAATCGTAGATATGTTATATGCACCCTTGATACAGAATTGAGTCGCAAATGTATTCTTCAAACAGTGTAGATTGATTAGATTGTAGGTCTGTTATACGCCCTGCCGGGTTCGCGGATTGTTCGAAAGTGTTACCGTGGCCCTGGCGCACAGGCAACTGAAGGAACACGGGTGGGTTTTAGTCAGTAAGAATCTGACACGCCCTTCCGCTCCGCCCAAAGCGGAAGAGGTCATTTGAAGATTTCCCACCCCAACAAAAAAAAGTGTGTTATACACACCCTTGATACAGAGATGAGTCGCAAGTGTATTCTTCAAACATTGTAGATTGTAGGTGAAATATTTGACAGCGATTTGCGGCGTTGTCAACTTTCAAAATGCACTCTCAGCCCAGTATACATCGTAGACAAAATTCCAGCAATATGATTTCGTGTTGAGGGAAACTACGTTACTGGCACATGTAATGTTGCCCTAATCTCACCGACGTGCTAATGTCCGTATTCATGGTACAGGAAAACGATCTTAGGCGACTGCCCTTAACTCGAAACTCAAAGCATTTATTTCAATTAAACCAATTACAGGCACTTCTGAATTGTCAAGGAGTCGGTCAGTCAGAAAGATGAAAGCTAGTTGCTCATTCCAAACAAACTCCAACTTCCAACTCTTATAAATCAAAATGTTGTTACAAAATATTGATTAAGTACATCATTCAAATTGAAATTATGCATGTGAGAATGATTTAGAATGACGTGCACGTTAAAAGTAAACCATGAAAATGAAAAAAAAAACCGTAACAGATAACAGATGACCAGTCCTAACTGACGGCGCCCGTTTACGAACGTGACCTAGGGATCAGCACCATTTTGGAGGGAACCGAATGATCTAACACGCACCCTAATCTGCGAGACACTTTTTGAGTAATTGCTAACTGCATTGACAAGCTCTACGATCCAAACTTACGAGTTGTAGGTCGTGGGTTTGAACCCAAGCAGGCGCTTTACTTTGTGTAAATAATTTCATCACCACTGCTCTCAAAACGGTGAAGGAAAACATCGTGAGGAAACCGACATGCGCAAGAGCCAAAAATTCGTAGACATGACTGGTGACATCTACCAATCCGCACTGGGCCCGCGTGGTGGATTATAGCTCACTCCCTTTCGAAGAGAGGAGGCCTGTGTCCCAGCAGTGGGAACTTCATATGCTGGTAATGCTATTGACAGCTTTTGGAAAAATGGTAATCGGATAGACAAATCAAAATATTCACGTTTTATTTTTGTGATGGTGATCGATGCAATTTCGTTAAGGATTCAAAGATTTCTGGACGAACCGAGGGTAAAGTACTAGAAAACCCACAAATTGAAACTTTCCCATACATTTCTTAGTAATCAATCATTTTATCGATTATCTTTTACAATTACAACGTCTAAGCAAAGTCAAGTTTTTATTTGTGAAACATGCGTGGGCGGGTCACAAAGTTCGCGGAATGGAGAGGTTAGAGTGAGGAGTGGAGGACTTTTTTTACTAGTCGCTACTCGGTTACTCAATACCACTATAAATACTAAGTTTCAGCCCGACCGGTTCATTAACCTTTGAGATTTCGCTGGATAAACGAGTAAATCGGGAAGAGAACACTGACTATGGAGAAAATTGAGTTTCGTGCTGTGATAAAGTTCCTTACTAAGCAAGGAAAAATGCCTGAGATAATTATGGAAAAGATGTTATCTGTTTACTGGGACTCTTGCCCTGGAAAATAGATGATTTACAAGTGGCATAATCTTTTCAAGCAAGGCAGAGACTCGATTGAAGACTATCAGCGTTCTGAACGGCCGATTGAGGCAAAATCTTCAGACATTGTTGAAAAAGTTGAAAAACTTGTTCTCGAAGATGCTCGTCTGAAGAATAAACAGAATGCAGAGATGACTGGAGTATCGTCTCCGACTATTTTGAGCATTCTCCATGACCATCTTGGCATGTCTCAGGTCAGTGCAAGATGGGTGCCGAGAATGCTCACACCGCTTCAAAAACAGCAGCGCGTCGAGTGTTCTTGCAAGTTTTTGTATCTGTGTAGTGAGAACAGGGATAAGTTTATGAACCGAATTGTGACTGGGGATGAAACTTGGGTTCATCACCATGAACCTGAGTCAAAATAAGAGTCCATACAGTGGCACAAAAAAGGCGCAGCACCGCCTAAGAAGTTCAAGGTGTCACAGTCGGCCGGAAAGAAAGGCTACAGTGTTTTGGGATTCAGAGGGGATTTTGTTGATCGATTATAAAGATAAAGGTGTCAATATCACGAGGCATAACTACGCTACGTTACTAGAAAAATTAAAAAATGCAATTAAACTAAAAAGAAGGAGAAAGTGGTCTCGAGGTGTGCCCCTTTTGCACGACAACGCACCCGTTCACAAGAGTCATGTTGCGATGCCTGCTTTACATAAGTGCGGTTTCGAAACTCAGAACCCCCACCCTACAGTCCAGATTTGGCTTCTTGTGATGATTATTTGTTCCCAAACGTGAAAAAAAACTTCGTGGAAAGAAATTCACCGATGACGAAGACGTGAAATCGGTTATTTCTGCCTATTTTGAGGGCCATGACAAATCATTTTTTTTTTCGAAGGTTTAAAAAGATATTTGAAAGGTCTGAGAAGTGTATTAGGGTTAATGGAGAGTATATTGAAAAGGAAAAATAATTTCATGTTTAATTACACCTCCCTTCGTTTTCATTTCGCGAACTTTTTGACCTGCCCTCGTAGGTGTTAAAAATAAAAATAGGTACAGAGATTAACTGAAGTTTTGTTACAATTAAATGACGAGCAAAATCAAAGCTAACCTGCAAATTGCAAAAAACTTCCTCCTTAGAGCAGTTTAGTGTGGGTGCCGTCACAACATTTTCCGGAGAACTTATTCCATGCTGTTACAAATCGGTTAGGCAAGAATTGCTTCGAGGCGTTTTCTTTAATGAATTTTCCCATAGCTTAAGCTCATCAAGCATCGTTAATGAGACACAATAATTTATCCATTGTTTTGGCCACCTAGCGGGCCACCTCGGGCTTGACTAGCTAAAAGTGACATCACAAAATATGTTGGTTGGCATTCAGAAAATTTAGTGAATATTGGAATTGTTGCGAAAAATTCTCCGACATTCACGGGGGCAAATCTAACTATCCTGCCTAGGTACCTACATAAATCGCACCAAGGGCATAACTGACAAAAAATCGAAAAATTACTTAAGTATGCCAAAGTGCTTTAAAAAGTCCCTTTTATCCGGAGGAACAAAGACCCGTATCAATATCAGTTTAATGCCGCCAGAGGGCAGCAGTGCCTCTGTCATATTGGTGCATTTTTTTGACTATCTTGACGCGACAAGATCTTAAAATTACTCATCTGTAAAGTCACTAAAAGAGAGTATGCCCTTGTTCTAACGAAGGTGTAAAATATTCTATACGGCACGACCAATCAATAACGCGTTATGCAGCGGGAGAGATAAGTACAACACAGCGGCGCGCGCAGAGGCGAAACCGAACGCAATCTGCATTGCGGCAAAGGAAAACGGCTATTACAGTATCTGCATCGGCGTAACATGGCCGTTCCGCGAGCCAGGAAAAAATCCAGACAAAATGTTATATTATTCAAAATTTCTAGTAACACTGTATTCATCTCCATTAGATCCATCGAATCCGGCCGGCCGCCGGAAGGAGATAGACAACGTCATGAAGAGAGCTCGCCAGGCTTCGCCGGGCAGCTGGGACCGGAAGCTGCTGGAGGTCGAGGAAAAGGATCCGAATCGGTGAGCATTTATAATAATCTATCACTTGGGGGAGGCACAACGTGTCTTTTTCTTCCATACTTTTCTAATAGCTCTCGTGCGCATGGGTAATTTTTAACGCGACGACTTTTTTTTTTATTGCGCACTGGATTTTCATCGCACTGTTGACCGCCGAGAGTTGGATATCAAACAATGCGCTTTTTTGACGCTCTGCAATGCAGTTTGTTGGATTCTCAATGCTCGTCTCAATACCGAGAGCTTAAATTCCAGTGCGCGGTAAAAATCGAACGCGCGCACGGCGGCTTAGTGGTCCTCTTGGTAGTCAATTTACAGTAATCAACGTATATTAATGTATTTGTTTTTCGAAAATCGCCCTTACTTACTGCAACATAAAGGCGCTGCCAATAACATTTTCTCCACTGATTTGCGGTAGTCTGTACAGCTGTACAAAAATCTTGACGTGGGGCCAAAATCGGAACTGACGCCACCATCTTGTTTTTCCAATACATTTCACTAAACAAATGCACAAATGTTTCGTTTATTTGCTTGAATAAGGATAATATAATGAGGGGATACATTAACAAAAGTTCTTTAAACCATGTCCTTACCTGCCCCTGCAGTCTCGACATTAGATAGCGACAAAAATCAGTCGCTAAGTCGTATCGTTGTCAAATTCCTTTAATAGATTTTCAACTTTATTTCGAAAGTATAAGGTTGAAAATCTATTAAAGAAATTTGACATCGATTAGACTTAACGACCGATTTTTGTCGCTATATAATGTCGAGACTGCCGGGCCTGAACATCACCCTTATTGCGTAACACACTATCTATCACAATCTGAATCATTTTGAAGCCTATTGCAAATCCATTACTCCATATGTTCGAAAAATTTGTTTGCTCAACAACGTAAATAACGCAATGAATGTTGTGGAACTGTCAAAATGAAACCCATTCCTACTGTTAGTGTGTTACGTAACCCCGCTGGTTTGCGACAATCTATTAGTATAATTAAAATATTTCTTATATTAAACATTCATTTATCTATTTCCATCAAGAATATTTAGACTATTTTTTTAAAATTAAGTACATAGGATAACTTGACGCCTATATTCCCCGAAGGGTTAGGCAGAGGTGTACCTATAGTTCACTGACAGTTCGCGAGTTATGTTTAATCCCAAGCACCAGGGGGCACGCCTATTGCCATCAACCGGGCACAAATCCAAACTCCGGCTGCTACTGAGAAATTTTAGATGAAAGAACCCAATAACAATGTAACCTCTTTATAATATAAGTTACTAGCTTTTTCCCGCGGCTTCGCTCGCGTTAGTTTAGACTTTGACTATCAATTCGGGTTATAATTCAATCATGATTCGAACGACTCGTGGCGCCATCTATTATCATAAGAACGTTTTTGTTGTTTTCCTCGGGAACAGTACTTTTTTGCGGGATGAAAGGTACTCTATGTCCGTTTCTGTACACCTGACAACGTATATGCAAAATTTCAGGATGATCGGTTCAGTGGTTTATGCGTGAAAAGGTAACAAACAAACTTACTTTCGCATTTATAATATTAGTTAGGATAGGATTACTTAACTTACAAAATTAGTTACATTTTACTAACGGCATCCCCGCGTCAACGTTTTTCGACCGCCAAATAATTGTTGTGGCAGTGTACAAGTGTCAGAAGACATTTTGTTGCTACCTAGACCGGAGAAAGTTGTCTTGGACATAGCAAATTTGGGGCCATTCAATTATTACGTAAGCAGTATTTAAGTAATTTTAACCCCCCAACGCCTCATCTTTATTATTTAAACATAATATGTACAACATAATATGTCATGCTCACTTAAATGTCTCACTGTTGGTGGCGCGTGTGTTGGATCATTCGGTTCCCTACAAAATGGTTGAGCTGGATGGTGCTGATCCACGCGTCATGTTCGTGAACGGGCGCCGTCAGTTGAGACTGGTCATCTCTTAACTGCCACGGCTTATTTTTATTATTAATCTTATATTTTGAATTGTTTCTTTATATTTTTTATTTTCATTGTTCTCGCATATAGAAGTAACAAGAATAATGTACCCAGGATTTTGTAATATCTTGATTTAAAAAGAGTGTCCTTGGAGTTCCTTGCCCGTTCTTCTCCATAGAGATCTACGTTTTGGAATGTTCAACTAGCTTCAACTTTCTGACTAACTGACCGACTCTTTGACAATTCAAAAGTGCCTGTAAATGGTTTAATTGAAATAAATGCTTGAGTTTGAGTTTGTAAGTTCTTTATTATTTTAACAAAATATGTAAGTTCGTACATAGCTGCCCATGTCAGTGAGAAAATTGTAAATGGAGTGTTTAAAACTTAATAAAGTGGGCCGGGAACAAATTTGGGCTATAGCCAGCTTCTCTTTACTCTGAGTATAAATTGCCCCAACGAATGTTCAAGATTAAGCTAACAGTAAAATCATTGCTGTTAATTACTTGCTTTCTCTGACTCCATTTCGGTGGTTTCGTAAACCAAAGAAAACAAATATCCAATCTGTAACACATTAAAGTCTTCTGCTGTTATACTTATCGCGGCACCGTGCATATAATCATACAATGAGGGCTATCGCGCTTGAGTTCGCCACTAGAGGCGCTAGTGTAGAGTAAGGTGTCTAGATGTCAAAATATGTACTGAACGTTCACTGTTTGCGGGATTTTTTTATCACGGATTTTACCGAATGCTTTATAATAGCTGTAATGGTTGTGCCATTCTTGATTAATTATGGCTTAAGATTTTAACTAAAAAGTTAGGATCTAATTTGGTAGCACTTGAAGGAAGAATAAAATTTGTCTGGTTCATGCTTGCCCATTTTAGGAACATTATAATCTAAATATTCATTTGAAGTTTTAAAATGTAATAAAATAAACATACTATGAATATAAGGGTACTTAAACATATCCAAAACATCAAATAAAAGTACTGCAACAGGACCTTACTCGACAGTGGCGCCAACTGGTGAGCACAAAAACGATAGCCCTCACTAAAGTGTGGCATCACCCATATCTCGATGGTCGCACCCTATTTGAGCGCACGTAGCATGGTACACCGTCATGAACCGCGTGAGGTGCATTCCTAGTCGCCGGGCGCAGGCGCGGAGCCATATTGAAAACTTTGTCGCTCAGTCCCCGCCACCAGCCGTCCCGAACTGACACCGACGACGAATGTAGGACCCATGTAGGTTTTTGTGAATAAAATATTTTGAATGGTCGCGAAAATCAAAGATTTTCGCGACCATTCAAAATATATTTTCATTTGTCATACTTACATTCTTTAACCTCAAAAACGTGAATCATTTACAACGCACCTTCCGAGCAACTAAAAATGTACACTAAAGTTTGGCAAGAATCTGCATTTATGGAGGTTCTTTTCTCCATGCGAAACTATCTTTTGAAAGGGGAATAGGAATCAATTATATTTTCTTGTAAATTTTGGCATTCAAAAGTTTCTTTTAATGGTCTACTTTGAAAAAAATGATTTAACTTTGACGTTATTTATCGCTTAACGTTATGCAAGTTGGCACTTCATTCGCTCATTCCTCCTTGTCATCCGTCTGATAAGTCTTTGTCTCTTACGACCCTATGTTACTATTGGGGTAGTCTTTGTCTCTTATGACCCTATGGTACTAATCGGGTAGTCTTTGTCTCTTACGACCCTATGTTACTTCGGGTAGTCTGTCTCTTACGGCCCTATGTTACTTCGGGTAGTCAGTCTCTTACGGCCCTATGTTACTTCGGGTAGACTTTGTCTCTTACGGCCCTATGTTACTATTCGGGCGGTCTATTGTGTTTAACGATGTGAACATAATACGATGTGTGCGATAGGGTCGTTGACTACTTTAATTATTTAATTTTTTGTTTAAAAAAGAACTACACTTTTTTTAATGTATAAGTTTTTATTTTTACATTTGTGTTTTATAGTTGAAGTTTATGTGGAATGAATGACGTTATGGTCATATTAATAGTTTTTCTTTCCATGAAACACTAAGCATTTGCACTTCTTTCTTATGTTTTCACTGTTGCATTTGCAAGCTACTTATTATTGGCATCCTGCAGTTGCCACCATTTTGTATATAAAGGTTGTCAGAGACATCGACGCGCAACCTGATTCAGTACATGATCTGAACCCCAAAGCGTTGAAATTATTAATCGGTTATTAAAAAAACAATGCTTTTCCATACATTTTTGACCGCGTAGGCATTGCACTGTTCTATGAAACAGCAGATTATTTTTTTTATAATAATAATCATTCAATTCAAGTAACAAGACTCATAGTGTTAGTAATAATATACTTACTAACTATTTTAGTTAAAGATTAACGCAGAAACAATTTGTGACATCACTGCTACAAGGCCGATACCTTGCAGCAGTGGTTTACAAACGCACAATCTATCCTGCTTGCTACCATGACAGGATGCTGTTAGTGCTGCCCCGCACCCTACTAACCAGGGATGAGCACCGCTTCCGCATCTCAGTGTGATATGCTTTCACAGCTGATACGCTGCAGAGACCGACGACCGGCAGCTGATAATCGACAAAAAAAATCTATGCTTAGGGCGTCTAGAATCATGTGCTGAATATGGTTTCAGTTTGCACGTCGATGATGCCACCGTGTATAGTTTTAATTATGAGAAACGGTTGATTGCTGAAATCTTTTGGATAAGATTATATTCAGCCCATAAATTACTATTTTATAAAGTTAACAAAATGGTTAAAAGTTCTGAAAATATTTGATTGATTATTTTTTATTATTAATGATGAATTATGAAGTCAAATGTAACGAATACTTTAACGACTAACCTCACCAAGAGAATTTGTTTTTTACTTATTATTATTTTTTGTGAAAAAAAAAAGAACATTTGAAAGGGATTTAAAATTCTACTGATCCGAGTAGGACACGGAAAATGTAGTGATCGCGAAATTGAATTCTACTTGTTTTGGTTGTTTTTAAATCTCTTGCAAAAGAAAGTAGTCAATAATCCTATAAAGCTTAGGTCTCCGACGAAACCGGTGCCGTCAAATAGCGGCCGTAAAATGACGGCAGTCATGAGAATTACTCGTGTTTGACATTGCAATGTCTAAAACGCAATTTTTTCTTGGCCGTTATTTTACGACGTTATAAGACGGCACCGCTGTTTTTCTAGGAAACTCAAGCTCATCTAAAATGTGTCACACCGTTTGAACAGATGGCGTCACACTGGATACAAACAGCTGTATCTTGACGGGTCGCGGTCGCCGTCACCCCGGCGATCCAGGTCCCCGGCACTTAGACGGTCCAGGTGAATCTTGTCATAATATTGAGTACTGGTGATTGGGGGCGTTGAATTTGGGCGGTGATCGCGCCTACTGTTATTTCAACATACACAAATAAATAAAATTTCAGTGTCTGTTTGTAATGTCAAAATAACACCTTTTTACTAAATGCATATGAAAGTATATACAGTACATATAACAAAAAAAAAAAAAAAAATTGTTCGTCTTTTTGTTCCGGCTTATCTCCGAAACGGCTGGACCGATTTTGACGGGACTTTCACTGGAAGATGGCTGATGTTGTAAGGAGTAACAGAATTTTTGTCCCGGTCACGTTCCCGTAGGAGAATTTTCCTAATTGCGCATACATTTAGCTGTAGCTGCGCGAAAGCAGACCGATACCTGCACAAAAGCGGCCGTCCATTAATCACGAGAGGCTCGGGGGGGGGGGGGGGGGGTGTAGTAAGACATCACGTGTATTAATTTTTTCGTCAAACGCGCGATTTCTAACCGCATGATTACACCATTCCTCTAATAACAACAACCTGCAACCTTTTTGTCTAGACATTTTTATCATGGTCCTTAATTTCAGTATAAAATTAGATTATATACCTGTATTTAACGATAATATTCTCGACACGAAAAATACACGAGATTTTTTGGTAGTCTTAAACCTCGCCTGAGGGAGGGGAGGGGGGGGGGTTAATAAATGTTACCAAAACATCACGTGAATCATTATGGGCATGTCCGATATGTGGACCTTTAAAATCTGTGGCCGGTCCAGGAGAATTTTGACATTGAGTACCGGTGATTAGGGACATTTAGTGCTTTGGATGCGGCTGCAAGTTTTTATGTGAAAAGGATCCAACCCTCAAATGGTTAAAAATTAATTGTGTATACTAAAACACGTGTATATGAACTTAAACTTTAATATTACATAAACAATTCAAGTAAAATTTTATCACAACATCATGTTGCTATAAATTTTACTTGGATCATCTTCGTAATATTAAAGTTTTAACTACAAAGAGTGTTCTGGTGTACACAATTAATTTTTTACTATTTGTGGGTTTGATCCTGTGTAACTACGTCCAATTGTGTTTTAGTTGCACATAAATTAGGCAGTTGCTGCGCAAAAATAGCGGTTTTGGTTTACTGCATAACTGTGCAAACACAGTGTGATAGTTGTGCTACTGTGCAAACATATCGTGCAACTGGGCAAAATAAAGCATTTAAAAATAAAGCGAAATGGGCCAGCTCTTGACCTCGATCTCGCCTCGTGGAAAGCGATAGATGAGGTCTATGATGGAACGAGCAAGCCAGTTTCTTTTGAAGCTGATCAACTTAGTCCACGATTTGCTCTGCATTTGAGCAAGAACGTTTAAATCTGTGGCTAAAAATGGAAGTGCTGGTTCTGTCAAAATATTTGACAAATCTCTATTTAACAACTGCATTTGAAATAGATAATAAAATATACCTTTTTTACAGTCCGTTCAACCGATTTTGACTTCTATTGCGTTGGTCGCATGACAAATGGCAGCTGTAGTGAACAGTTGGTACTGTAACCACGTTTTTACTTTTAATGCCATCCTTATGCCTACGGAATAGAAGTCAAAATCGGTTGAACGGACTGTAAAAAAGGTTTATTTAAATCTCTAATCTTATTGCAAATGGAGTATAGTAGCAGTAACTGTCCACCTAGAGTTGATGACGTCAGTCTGACGGTTTGTTCGCGACGTGGCGACCGCGGGGAGGTGAGCGGGTGTGCGAGGGAGAGACATGGCATACCAGCGAGGTGCATAGTTAATTTGACTTAGATAAACATAGCCTTTTTCTGCTGATGTTATTTCCTATGCTGAAGGTATTCAATACTGGTTTGGTTCCGAATAAAACAGAAATCCATATTTTTTTTTTTAAACAATTTTTTTGAAGTAAAAAAGGGGAACATTAAAGTTCTTAAGTTTCTTCTATTAAGACTCGTCTTGTTTCGTTATTTTACTTTCAGAAATTTCCACTAATATTAGAGATTTTATCAAATATTATATCCGATAACTAGCTGCGCCCCGCGGATTCACCCACATAAGTCTCGATCCCCTGGAAGCGGTATGAAATATACTTTTCGACCTATTCTCACACCTATCAAAATATACATTAAAAAATGGGATATTATTAATCGCACATCAAATAAATAATTACCTATCAATTTATTTCCATCATTTAAATACTGACTGCACAGCAAATTAACCAGAGCGTACATACATAATACTCACACTCGTGATCGGTACAAAACGCAATATTACTGCACTAGGAGAATTTAGGATGCAAGAGAGAGCGAAGCGAGTTCCGCACTTGGAGGACTCCGACTCGGCCAGGTTAGGTTAGAAGGGGATGGCGGGGTCTGAAAGACCCCGCCATCCCCTTCGTGGTTATTTTTTTTCAAACCACCCAGAAGTAGGAGCCCCGCAAAGCGGGGCTCCGTCGACTACGCTTTATCGTTACTATCGCCATTCAGAAATAGGAGGCCTCTCCTAGTAGATAGCGGTGCCCCACGAATATAAATTGTTGCTTATTTCGTTATATTTTGAGTTGAGTATTTTACTGTGCAATTAGTAATTTTGATGGGAATTCGGTTTATTTTTGGATACAGACAGTTTTTTTTTTTTGATTTGCGTTTAAATACTACCCTTAAAAAATTCATAAATATCGGTCGAGACATTTCGGAGGAGTTCGACTACAAACATCGTGACACGAGATTTTTATACATATATATATATATATATATATATAGCCTATTTTTTGTGCAGCTACCACAAAACCGCAAAACGTACCTATCACCTAATGATTTAATACAAATTTTAATTCATTTATTCATTTTTGTGAACATAGGGTTAAATTATACAGAAGTTGTTGCCAAAGGTCATACAAAATAGTTTAGGTAATCAAATGTCAATTAACAAAATATAAACAAAAATAAAGTCAATAGTTACGTAGATGTCACAATTTCGTGCCAAACACTAATAGTTAATAAATATGTAAATAAATTAAGACGGCACATAAACAAATAAGAATTAATTAGTCACAATTTCGTATAAATACCATAACCAATGCAATAAAAATGTAAATAAAGAATATCAGTATCTTATGGGAAGCAACACACAAAACATCTTACAAAATATAACTTTAACCTATGTACAGTACAACTATTTTCTTAATGTCCCTCGGCAAAATTCGTGTTTCGTCAGTCGTCGGATTTCTAATCGACTTGGAAGGATATAGAGTTGTTAATACTCTTTTAACTTAAAAGTAATTTATTTAAAAAATGGTAGGGAAGTTGCAAGTGCTGTGTGGAGTGGTGTGTGTGTGTGGGGGGGGTATGTGTGTGTCTGGGGGTGGGTGTGTGTTGCTGCTGCTGCTGAGTGGGAGGAGTGCTTTATAAGAATATCCAGTATCTATACTAATAACGTCATGTTGTATCCTTCCAAAATTCCCTTCTTATTATTTTTAAAGAGTCTGCATTATAAAGTTTTCAGCCGTTTGTATCCAGCACCCGAAATTAATTGTTATTTTATTTGCATGCTTGTATTAATATATTAAAAAAAATCTAAGGCTCTTGCAAACAGGCGCGATTCGCAGACACCGCCAGTCACGCGACATGCGGTGCCTCTGTGTCGCGTTTCACGCCTGTTTGAAGAAGTCTTATCGTAAGGATAGACCCGGAGTTCCTATTAAGGAGCAAAAGCTCAGAAGTCTCATCTGCGACTACTGAATAAAGTTTCCTTTTTATTTCAAGAAAATTTTCCATGAATCAGAGCCTGTCCAGAGAAGGACTTAATGACGCGATTAATGTGTATGAAAAGCAGCAAGGCGATCCAAGAAATGCGGTGCATTCACGTAGACATTCCATCTACATGAAGGCATTTACTATTGGCAATCGGCTCTTAGTGTCCCGGGTATGCGCGTGAGACGCTTTTTCTTGGCAGGGATCTAAGTAGATTTGTGGTAGAGCAGCCACATATTTCTCCCACTTGTAGAAGGCTGTTCCTCTTCAGCCCAGAGAAACCAAACCACTGGTTATGTTTGGTTCGGTTTACCAACTCATCCATTCTCCTCAGAACACCGCTCCCGGGTCGTCGCTCCCGCTCGCCAGTGCTACGTCGCTCCCGCTCGCCTGTCGGCCGGCGCTCGCCACGCAAGTCGCGTTCGCGATCCGCCCGCCGCAGCCCCCGGAGAAGCCCTAGGAGGAGTCCTGTTGCTAGGTATGTGGAGAGTTCTATGTACAGTTAGTTCTAGCTCTGGTGAAGGATGTTTTACAGAGGCAGAAAAGAGTTACAGGAAATACGAATCCGAACCGATATCTCAACCTAGAGTACCTATTTTTGTCACCAAGTAGCGGTGCTATGAGCAACAGGATGTAAAGTTTACTCATCTTCTATTGAAAAGGGAGGATCCTTCGACCAGACGGGTGTCGTATTTGGTGGGCAACTGCCAGACGATTGTAATCGGGGCGTTGTATACAGGGTTATTGGTAAAACACCAGCAACCTCTTAAGGGGTCATTGTACTTATCATTACAAACAACTTTTACTATGGGACCAAACCTGCAATCGCGAAAAAAATATCAGCTGTTTCCTACGTTTTGACGTGTTATGCGAAATAAATGTAGGGAAAATCTGTTCTTTTTTTCGCGATTTCTGGTTTGGTCCATAGTAAAAGTTGTTTATAATGATGAGTACAATGACCCCTTAAGAGGTTGCTGGTGTTTTACCAATAACCCTGTATATGCTAGTTGCGCGGTAAACTCTGCTTGCGCGATGCAGGATTTTGCGTGACGTCACTATGTTGTATAGTTCGCATGTGGTGTTATAGATGTCGCCACAGTGCTAGTTCCAGTGCGAGGGATATCCAGTGTATTATAGGTATATGAGATTTCGGCTTTATTTTTGGGATGACACTTGGCGACTGGTATTGCAGATATCCACAGGTTTCGACGACTACTTTCTGGCTTGAGTTTCTTATGACAGCTCTGTCAACACATAACTGCTACTCTTAAAAAGTAGTTTTTGCCACGTAATATCAAACATCAGTGCCTTAAGGCGGACCGTAACAATAGCTGATTCTAATGATTATAATTCTGTAAAGCCATATTTGTTACGGTCGCGAATCATATTTGAATGAAAATACTACCTAACATTGACCTTCAAATTGCGAAAAACGTAAGAAAATTTGAATTTTGCGGGTTACCCTTCCGCTTCTCGCTTAATTTGCACGACGGTTTTCATAAATACATAAACTCACGCCTTCTTCCCATGGGGGTAGGCAGAAAATACAGAACGCCACCTGCTACGATCCTTACATACTCCCTTTGCCTCGTTTACGTTCATACATTTGGTCATACACGCACACCGGTTGCGAGTTCTACGCACCTGACCTTTCTGAAGAACATCACCAATAAGGTCACTATGTGTCTTCCTAGGGCGTCCCCTCCCGGCGTTTCCACTCACATCCACCTTGTAAATACTTTTTGTTAGTCGCCCTTCATTCATCCTCTCAACATGACCAAACCATCTAAGGATGGGTATCATCATCATTTATCTAACGGTTTTCATTGCGGTTGTTATATTGCAGATATCATTGTCTTTGAAATCTTAATCCTTAGTACAGTTCGCGCAAAACTTTATGAGCTCTCGGAAGTTGCACGCGAGTGGCTGCGCAGTATGCATAATAAAGGTGTCCGAGGGAACCCTCTCACTCAACTGTACCATGACCGATTTCGTTCTCGGGCCTACGTTCAGAGTGCTCATAAAGTTTTGCGCGAACTATATCACACCTGATTGATTGTCACATAGTGTCATAATGTTTGTTACGTCGCAGACGCAGCCCCGCGCGCAGCCCGCGTCGCCGCTCGCCGCGCGCCGCGCCCCCCGCGCGGAGAGACGCGCGCCGTGCGCCTCCCGCGCGCCCGCCGCGCCCGCCCTCGCCGCCTGACCCCAGGAAGGTAAGCATAGGGAATGCTGTCTGATTGAGTAGGCCGATATGCAACACAGTCATGTCCATATCATGTCATATTATTGCGTTCTAAGAGGTGACAGATCTTTTTGATGTCTCCTATATTAGGTCGCTTGTCTCGTCAGATAGTTTTGGTGTTCCTTCGTTGTTACATATTTTTGCTGCCATCTTGACGACTGCCATTAATGACTAAATTAAATCATAAAATCAAATAATATATTATTGACGAGCTGACCATAGTAATATTATATTTATGCTCGTGACTGTACATTCTCGCCGGGCGTATGTGCGGAGCCATCTTGGAATCGCTGTCGCTTGGTGCTCTTCCGGCGCAGGCGCGAAGCCATCTTAGAGCCGCTGTCACTCGGTCCGCTTCCGGCGCAGGCGCAGAGCCATCTTAGAGGCGCTATCGCTCGGTCTTTTTCCGGCGCAGGCACAGAGGCATCTTAGAAACGCTGTCGCTCGGTCCTCTACCGACGCAGGCGCAGAGCCATCTAAAAGACGCTATCGCTCGGACCTCTACCGGCGCAGGCGCAGAAACATCTTAGAGACGCTGTCGCTCGGTCCTCTACCGACGCAGGCGCAGAGCCATCTAAAAGACGCTATCGCTCGGTCCTCTACCGGCGCAGGCGCAGAAACATCTTAGAGACGCTGTCGCTCGGTCCTCTACCGACGCAGGCTCAGAGCCATCTAAGAGACGCTATCGCTCGGTCCTCTACCGGCGCAGGCGCAGAGACATCTTAGAGACGCTGTCGCTCGGTCCTCTTCTGTCACAGGTGCGGAGACATCTTAGAGACGCTGTTGCTCGGTCCGCTTCCGGCGCAGGCGCAGAGCCATCTTAGAGGCGCTATCGCTCGGTCTTTTTCCGGCGCAGGCACAGAGGCATCTTAGAAACGCTGTCGCTCGGTCCTCTACCGACGCAGGCGCAGAGCCATCTAAAAGACGCTATCGCTCGGTCCTCTACCGGCGCAGGCGCAGAAACATCTTAGAGACGCTGTCGCTCGGTCCTCTACCGACGCAGGCGCAGAGCCATCTAAAAGACGCTATCGCTCGGTCCTCTACCGGCGCAGGCGCAGAAACATCTTAGAGACGCTGTCGCTCGGTCCTCTACCGACGCAGGCGCAGAGCCATCTAAAAGACGCTATCGCTCGGTCCTCTACCGGCGCAGGCGCAGAAACATCTTAGAGACGCTGTCGCTCGGTCCTCTACCGACGCAGGCGCAGAGCCATCTAAAAGACGCTATCGCTCGGTCCTCTACCGGCGCAGGCGCAGAAACATCTTAGAGACGCTGTCGCTCGGTCCTCTACCGACGCAGGCTCAGAGCCATCTAAGAGACGCTATCGCTCGGTCCTCTACCGGCGCAGGCGCAGAGACATCTTAGAGACGCTGTCGCTCGGTCCTCTTCTGTCACAGGTGCGGAGACATCTTAGAGACGCTGTTGCTCGGTCCGCTTCCGGCGCAGGCGCAGAGCCATCTTAGAGGCGCTATCGCTCGGTCTTTTTCCGGCGCAGGCACAGAGGCATCTTAGAAACGCTGTCGCTCGGTCCTCTACCGACGCAGGCGCAGAGCCATCTAAAAGACGCTATCGCTCGGTCCTCTACCGGCGCAGGCGCAGAAACATCTTAGAGACGCTGTCGCTCGGTCCTCTACCGACGCAGGCGCAGAGCCATCTAAAAGACGCTATCGCTCGGTCCTCTACCGGCGCAGGCGCAGAAACATCTTAGAGACGCTGTCGCTCGGTCCTCTACCGACGCAGGCGCAGAGCCATCTAAAAGACGCTATCGCTCGGTCCTCTACCGGCGCAGGCGCAGAAACATCTTAGAGACGCTGTCGCTCGGTCCTCTACCGACGCAGGCGCAGAGCCATCTAAAAGACGCTATCGCTCGGTCCTCTACCGGCGCAGGCGCAGAGACATCTTAGAGACGCTGTCGCTCGGTCCTCTTCTGTCACAGGTGCGGAGACATCTTAGAGACGCTGTTGCTCGGTCCTCTTCCGACGCGGGCGCGGAGTCATTTTGGACACGTTGTCGCTCGGTCCTTTTCCGGCGCAGGCGCAGAGCCATCGTTGAGACGCTGTCCCTAGGTCCTCTTCCGAAGCAGGCGTGGAGCCATCTTAAAAGACGCTGTCACTCGGTCCGCTTCCGGCGCAGGCGCAGAGCCATTTTAGAGACGCTGTCACGGTAGTGCTCCGACATGCGCTTGGCTAGTTTTGTGAAGACTGCGTGAACGCCACAGCGTCCGCAATTTACCTTCGAATGACGTCTCTGAAACGTTATTTATAAAAGTTGAACATACCAACTTTTGTCATCACGTCAATGCCGGCTATCATTAAAAACCAGCGCTAGGGATCTATCTCGCATAGGGTCGTAGCATTATGATGAGCGATTGCCGTTTTGCGTGGATGTGACGCATATTTCCCCCCAACTCATTCTTTGTTGTATATGTGTGTTTATCTCTGCGTCATATTTACCGCAAATAAACGTATTTTCTTTATTTCTTTTCTTTCATAAATAACTTTCCTTAGATAGCCTTTTGGCACCGTAATGTCAAATCCCGGTGCCATCATTTCTACAACAGCCCTTACTGCGGCCAATATGTCGCGGCTACCTCAGTCGTAGAAATCCAAGCTTTGAAACTTCTCCCTCTTTCACCATACTAACCAAACATGTCTCTTCCAGTCCTCAGGCTCCGGTTCATCGGTGAGCAGCTGTTCCGACGAGTCCTGTTCCGTTTGTTCTGCCAAGAACAAGAAGACTGGACCGCCGCAGCCGCCTAAGGGTGTTAAGCCAACGTAAGTAATTAACTATTTATGAAGTCAAAGTCAAATCATTTATTTCAAATAGGCACATAAAAGGACTGTTGACCATCAAAATTTACAAAAAAAAAGAGATACCTACGCATTATAAATCAACAATCTGAAATGCTGAATTAAGATACCTGACTGTGGAGTCGAGAGTCCTTGTTGAGCTCCTTAAGTTCTGAGTTTAGCTGCACGATTACTGACAATTGCGTGCACTGACTGGACAAGTCCACTCTATCTGTGTGGTTTTTTCCTCAAAAGACCATTTCAGATACCAATATACATGGTCTTGACATAATCTGACCAAGTTAATGTCTGGACTTTAAAAGAGACTGTGACCTCTGAGTTTGTTTCGGCCTTTCTTCTCAGAGTAGTCAGATAGGAAACGCCGACCTCATCTAGTTTTTTTTAAATATTATGATACAGAAATAAAATCATTTATCATTTCATCAACCATTACTCGTACTTGCTGGAAATTAGAAGCTACGGAGCACCAGAACATTCAAACCAAGTTTTCTTATTGTAGTAGTTTGATTCTAAAATTGCATATAAGAATTTCAAAGTCGCACATTACAAAAGAAAACTCAGGGATTCACAATCAATATCGAAGTCTTTAAAAGATAGTATGGTGTCTCAGTAATTAAAACAAGTCTTTCTAACATTATGAATCAGACTCCGGACTGACAAATTTTAATAAAACATACTTGACAAAGATACTGTATAAAATAATAAAAACCAGTATGTAGTGACATTCTACGATTGCATAGAGAAAATGCTGTGTTAGTTACTCAATAGAAATATAACCCTTTCAAACTCCCCAGTTTTTGACAGATCGTAAATGTTGTTCTTCAACCTATGACATGCGGAAAGCGTTTTTATGATGTTGAAAAACTCCTTTCAAACACTCCCCAATTTTTGACAGAATGTACATCTTGTTCTACAACCTGTTGCATGCGGAAAGCGTTTTTATGATGTTGAAAAACACCTTTCAAACACTCCCCGGTTCCTGACAGACTGTAAATGTTGTTCTTCAACCTATGACATGCGGAAAGCGTTTTTATGATGTTGAAAAACACCTTTCAAACTCTCCCCATTTTCTGACAGACTGCACACGTAGTTCTTACTACCTGTGGCACGCGGAAAGCGTTTTTATGATGTTGAAAAACACCTTTCAAACTCTCCCCATTTCTTGACAGACTGCACACGTAGTTCTTACTAGCTGTGGCACGCGGAAAGCGTTTTTATGATGTTGAAAAACACCTTTCAAACTCTCCCCATTTTCTGACAGACTGCACACGTAGTTCTTACTACCTGTGGCACGCGGAAAGCGTTTTTATGATGTTGAAAAACACCTTTCAAACTCTCCCCATTTTCTGACAGACTGCACACGTAGTTCTTACTACCTGTGGCACGCGGAAAGCGTTTTTATGATGTTGAAAAACACTTTTCAAACTCTCCCCATTTTCTAACAGACTGCACACGTAGTTCTTACTACCTGTGGCACGCGGAAAGCGTTTTTATGATGTTGAAAAACACCTTTCAAACACTCCCCAGTTTCTGACAGACTATACATGTAGTTCTACTCCTGTTGTATGTGGAAAGTGTTTTTATGATGTTGAAAAATAACCTTCAGAGACTCTCCAGTTTCTGAGAGATCTCTTAAGACTAATGAACCTCTAACCTTCTTAGTACCGGCGCGCCCTCACCAACTCGTCCGGCGCGCCCACCAGCCCGCGCCGTACAACCAACACGCGAGCTGCTAAAAGCGCGAGAAGCCAGCAAGAGGACCAGGGAAGAGAAGGTATGTGCGCCTAATGTATGTGCCAGATGTGTTACTTTTATTATTTTTTACTGGGGAAATTTGGTTTAACCCTTCGGGGAAAAATTGGCATGGTGTTTTGTTATTTTTATTCATCTACGGCAGAGATGAAGGGTTTTGTACCCCATTTTATGTATTTTAGTAAGTTTGATGTCTTTCACTGTCTACACTGACGGAATCTGAAGAGATTTCTTCAAATGTGGTGTTCAGTCATGAGCACGAATATGTCAACACTTGGCAACTTTCAATAGCAATTTTTTTTTGTGAAGTAACGAATGTAACGTTGAAATACGACATATTACATAAACTTATGGGTTCGAAAATACTGTGTTAGTAACAACATAAAATGTTCAATTAAAAAATTAAGGAGTAGATCGCTTTTAAATTTTGTCAAGTGTATACATGTTTATGCTCGAGACTGTACAGGTGTACTTGGATTGTTTTTGATCCAGAGTGCTCTAGTACAGGGGTCGGCAACTTGCGGCTCATGAGCCACGTGCGGTTCTTTGGATGTGAAGCTGCGGCTCTTTAGTTCTATACGCAAATAATATTTATTTTTATACCATATATATATTATCTAATTTGTTGAGAAAAAACACGACTTGTATATGATTAAATAGATTAGTTTTTTTTTATCAAAAATCTTTATTTATGTAAGTACTATTTGTTGTTGGCAAGATTATTTTTTTGTGGCTCATTAAAAATTTTGGAAATTGTAATTTTTGACTCTTCCGACTCAAAAGGTTGCCGACACCTGCTCTAGTATAAAGTGAACTACGATTATGTTTTGCGCGGTTTTTGTTAACGTGTCAATTATGCCTCGATTGCGTGTATTTGTCACAAACGAGACACCACCGACATGTTTGTAAGTTAATGGAATCTGATTTTTGCTCAAACGTTGCATATTTAGAACATCTCTATTTAAAAAAAAAACTTGTGTTTAAAAGGGTAAATAAATCTACAGCGCTAACCCATAACTTAGTAGAATGCTGCAGTGCCGGTTTTCGGATAGAGCGGTGTATGTGAAGTCACGGGCAGTTGCGACTTGATACATAAAATCGCCCCACCAGGTCCTAGAATGGCAGCGCTCGCAAATGGCCGTCCGGCCGGGCGTGCCGGCCGCGCACATCAAGCGCGAGGGCGAGCGCCGCCCGCCCGCGCCGCCCGGCGCCGGCGCAGCCGCCGCGCCCCGCGCCGCGCGCCGCGACCCGCGCGACCCGCGCGCAGTGTCGCCCGCCGCCATAGCCGCCGCGCTCAACGACAGCGACTCGGACTCCGAGTCCGATGCCAGCTCGGACCCGCAGCCGCAGAGGTACACATCACTTGTCTATCTAAATATAGCTGTGCAACAATCTTTTGGCGCGTGGCCAAAATTGGAACTAACGCCCGCCATCTTGTTCTATCAATATCTTTAAAACAAAAATACAGGGTGTCTCAGAAAAAACTAACTTTCGTAAATGCATATAAAAGTAACAAATATATTTATATATACATGTTAAATTACAAAATCAGAAACTGGAGATATGAGAAAATTACTTTTTGAAAATAACATTATTCAAATGTCATCCTTCGCGGCTCTGGCACTCTTCAAAACGATCTCTAACATTCATGAAAACACACTCGCTCAAACCTCACCTCCGGACTTTTTCCTCAGGGGTTATTTAAAGAGTCGGGTGTACAACAGTAATCCATTAACCATATCTAAATTGAAGTACAACATTAGACAAGAAATCAATAACATTACTACTCAACTTCTGAGGCGCATTTTCATGAATGTTAGAAATCACTTTGAAGAATGCCAGAGCTGCGAAGGACGACATTTGAACAATTTTATTTCGAAAAAGTAATTTTACCATGTCTACAGTTTCTAATTTTGTAATTTAAAGTATATGTATAAATATATTTGTTAATTTTTTATGCATCAACAAAAGTTAGTTTTTTTCTGAGACACCTGTATTACACAAATGTTTACCAACAGCGCCACCTTGTCAACGTCATTCGGACGCTAAAAAATCCTTGCAGCTGTGTATTTGAGTAGATTAATATTGTCACACAAGTGGTCACATTAATTGCTCTGTAATATAAAATAATCCCGTAAGTATCCATCTGAATTGACAGTAATTACTGATAACAACAAAGCTGTCACATTTGTAAACAGTATGATGAAACTCGGTTAATGGTAGTGTGGATTATAGACATAACAATGTCTATGAGTCATTGTAGCCTAAAATAAATGTTTATAAACCAAAAACAATGCCATTTGCGGTACCAGAGGAAAAGAGGTTTATAACTTCCATTTAAATATTACCTTTTGTAAAAACGCCATCTGAAAATTGGAATTGTCAAATGTAAGAAGGGCCATTTTGTTGTGTGGTTCCTATCCGAGTTCTCTGTCCCAATACTAAATTCCATTGTCTAAAGAAACAAGTTCTGGCATTCCGGGAGTGACACATGCTTACGTCACTATCCAGTTGCCACTTTATTGCAACAAAACACGAATTATGGAAACATTTTCAGTCACCATTCTGTTAAAAATGTATATAAAGCATTTAAATTGTCGTTTCGTTTTTTTTTATCAAATGAAACAATTCAATTTAAACATATACCAACGTAATTGTTAGTTAAAACCTAATTGTTTTATCGGATCCGCACAGGTAATAAAGGCGGTTGGGGAGTTATTATTACACACTGCTGGTAACACAGCGGTGATGACGTAGGCTTGTGTGACCCACGTGACCACTGTGTCTCGGAATGCTATTCTTGGCGAAGTATATTATTATACCATGCTAAAATCATTCTTTCTTCCACAGACTTACCCTCTCAGAGCGCTTCGGCAAGATGGCACAATGGTCAGCAGACCGCTCCGCCCGCCTCGAGAACATGCGCATCACGCGCCGCGAGAGCACGCTGCACGTGCGCATCGAACGTGACGAGAACGCTGCGCCCGCGCCGTCCGCGCCCTCGCCTTACCCGTTAGTACTATATCACCTTTATTTTAATTTACTAGCACTTTTGTTGATAGGCAGTCGCTCCATGCAAAATACTGGTATTCAGATGCATCCGGTTAGACCGGAAACCGAGCCCCAACATAGTGAGGGGCTCGTGGCTAAGTAATAACAACCGCATGGGTCGATCACAGGTCTACGCTTGTCCAGGTCGGTCCGTGGATGGGCGTCCATCCAGTACATACCGAGACCTCCGTGTCTCGGAAATCACGTTAGCCATTGGCCCCAGCTGTCATTCGTAGTTCTTTGAAAGTCGTCTATCTTACCCGTTAGCACAAGCATAATAATCAAACTATAATGTTCCCACTGCTGGGACACTGGCCTGTCTCAGGACTCCTCTGTGCGAGGGAGTAAGCCTTAATTCACCACGCGGGCCCAGAGCGGGTTGATGGACAGAGGCCATTCAAGTATTAAGTTAGCACTAAAGGTATTTGCTTTGCTTATTTTTGATGGCATGGTGAAGGGGGGCGGAGAATATTGGCTCAGTATGGTCTGTCTTAACACACAATTTTCCCATATCAAACCCGCAAGCTAAATTATTTTACTAACAAATCATTTCTTCTCCAGAGCTTTGGAAGGCGCAGCAGGCAGCTATCCCGAAGAACTTCTTCTAGCTGCACCCGCCGGCTTACCATCCTGGGACGACGTGCGGGTCAGATATGACTATTACAAGAAACGGGGCTACCTACGAGGTAAGAATCACAACGACTTATCCATTATAGAAAAAGATTCTATAGATTCTGATTGAAATGTTGTACTTACTTGACAGTCAAGCGACGTGGATTCACAAAGAACAATGACGAATTCTTATTTGAACGTCTAAAACTGACACTTATACGAAAGAAATTCAATTATTTATCTACGTTTTTTTTTTTTAAATATCAATTTATTTAGTTAAGGCCGAGTAAAAAATAATCTATAATGAAAAGTTATTTAACTACTTCGTTCTAAAAGATTAGGAAATTGTGGGTTGGATTGGTTTAGTATTGCCATTTTATATTTATTTTCCTAAATAGTAGATATAGCGTAATTATCGTGGTGTCGTTATCATTTTTAGTTTGTTATTTTATTAACATGGAGTAAATGAATAAATAACACATTTATTTTGTTGTACCTATATCTAAGTTTATTCTGTGTTGTTACTTAGATAAGCATATTGCAGTAAATTTGGAAAAATATCAAATGTTATGGCAATTCTGAACTAAAAAGACTAGTACCTATTTAGGTCTTAAAAAAAATATAGCTTGGTTGTTGACAGTTTACAACGCTTGACCAGAAGCTGGCGCTCTGTCCTGTCTTGTCCAAATGTTCAATATTTATTAATCTCCGCCTTCTCTAACAAAAAATCTTACACAAACTAGCTCAGACAATGACGCTGAGTTTAATAATATATTTTTGATTTAAAGACGTAATAATTTAATTTCAAATAAAACATTGTATGGGAAGCTGCCATTGTTCTTTGAAGAAATTGTATGTCACTTATGATGGTGACTGATGATCTCGACGTGTAATAGTATCCTTCCCCTCATTGGAGGAGCCAGTCAGCAACCTCCACCTTCCAGGATTTAAACAAGGAAAATGACAGCTGTCCATGTAGCACATACTGCGGGGTAATTGCGTAACACACTAACAGTAGGAATGGCTTTCATTTTGACAGTTCAACAACCTTCATTGCGTTATTTACGTTATTGAGCAGACAATTTTTTCGAACATATGAAGCAATGGATTTGCAATAGGCTTCAAAATTATTTAGATTGTGATTGATAGTGTGTTTTGTAAAGTAAGAATTTAATGGACACGCAAATAAATATGGTCTGAAATCGCCAACTGCAGTAAGCAAGACTTGTTTAATTATTTTAATTATTGTGAATGTAAAGACTATGGGTCATTGTCTTTTTTTTCCTTCTCTGTGGTTTTAATCATGATCTGGCAATTTTGAGTAATTTATGCAGCCTACCCAAATGTCCTTTCTTTGGTATTGTGCTTCGAAATCGTTGAGCTCCTTAAGTTCTGAGTTGAGCTACACGATTACTGACAAATGCGTGCACTGACTGAACAGGTCCATTCAATCTGTGTGGTTTTTCCTCGAAAGACCATTTCAGACACAAATCTACATGATCTGACCAAGATTATGTCTGGACTTTAAAAGAGCTCTGAGTTTGTTTCGGCCTTTCTTCTCAGAGTAGTCAGATAGGAAACGCCGACCTCATCTAGTTTTTAAAATATGATTGACATGTAAAAGTGTTTTGTACAAACCTACCTTCATTATTTGTGATCAATGCTTGTGCCATTTTTTTTAAAGGATTGTAATTATGGAATAGTTTAAGGCAAACAAAAAAATCATTTAATTATAAACCTTTTTTTTTTCTTCAACAGGGTTAACTCTAGGCGACTATGTGAAGTGGGAGGAATGGTGGTACAAGTATCAAGAGTGGTTGAAACACGAGCGTGCGTACGAACGGTGGGCTGAGGGCGAGGTTGGCACGGTAAGTCAAAATATACTTTGTATACAAAATAACGCGGCCGCGAATCATATTTAGATCAACATACAACCTAAGACTGACCTGCAAATTGCAAAAAAAGTAAGAAAATTTCAATTTCGCGGGCTACTCTGACGCTTTCGCCTTAATGAATTATGATGATCTTGAAAGTCAATATCTCACTTTAGTTGAACGCCTGGCTGCTCTTTTCGCTTTTGATAGTTAAGGCTCTAACAGCATCATCACCATTCTCTTGTCTTAAATACCAATTTATTTTAGGTCGGCGCAACATCTTCCATACTTCCCCTTTAGTACGAAGTCATCTCGGCAGTCACCCCCCTTTTTAGCTGTATCATCTTTCACACAGTCCATCCCAGTGCCGGTTTTAACATTATAGGCACCCGGAGCGAAATTTCGGCGGCGCCCCTCTCCACTCTTCGGGAGCAGAGGGGCGAAAATTTTTAGCAATTCGCCTAGGTTTTCTTTTGTCCATTCATAAAGAAATAGGAGTTTATTTGTCGGTTTATGTAGAAAAGTTTCAGAATTCAGAGAATGTCGAATGTAAAAGCAAGTGATGAGATCTCAATTATTTTTTTGGTTTTCTAACTCCAAACGAACTAAAACAAAAGTACTCTGCAGGCGCTAAAGGTGAAGGGGTGCCTAGTCACAGCCCCTTCACCTCTGGCACCCTGGGCGGTCGACCAGCTGCGTCCTACCCTAACGCCGGCACTGGTCCATCCATTGTTTTAAACATTCATACTTAAAACTTTCCTGACGACATTTACCTCATTTCTTCGCATCACATCCCATACCATATCAACCGCTTTCCCCACATTTTTTCAGTCTCTAACCGCTCTAACATATGTTGCGTGCACTGACTGGACAGGTCCACTCATTCTGTGTGGTATTTTTTCCTCAAAAGACCATTTCAGACTCGAATTTACATGGTCTACACATGATCTGACCAAGATTATGTCTGGACTTTAAAAGAGACTGTGACCTCTGAGTTTGTTTCGGCCTTTCTTCTCAGAGCAGTCAGATAGGTAACGCCAACCTCATCCAGTTTTAAAAATATGATTGACATGTAAAAGTGTTTGTACAAACCTACTTACAGAAATAAAATAATTTATCGTTTCCTGCAGGTGCGGCGCGAGCGTCGGCGGCGCGGCGGGCGCCACAGACGCAGCTGAGGGCGCGCCGCCCCCGCCGCCGTCCTGTCCGTGGACCTGGCGGCGGGGGCTCTCTCCGAGATGTAAGCGCCGGAGTGCGGCGTGCGCGCGAGGGGAGACAGACACTCACATACAGTGCCTCAATACATCTAGTCTAGGTAGTGTTGGACGCTGTACCGGATATCCGGATATATATTGCAGTGGGGAGTGATTCGTTCAAAGTTTTTAAGGCTTTCTGGAACTTTCAACGTGCAAAGTGATACATTGGACGCTGTACCGAAACCTATCAAAGTTAAATACGGAAATATTTGGCAGTGTGGTGTGGTAAACAATTTGTGTGGAATGAGACCTTCATGGAGGAAAAATCAAGTGATCAAACCAAACTCAAATGAACAAAAATCAAACTTTCAAGACATTGTACCGTCAACAACTAAAAAAATGTCGTTAGGACACTATGCTGTGCCATTATAGTGTTAGAAAATTTGTGATGTGACATGCACGATCGTAACAGGGACGCTGTGTGGAAAAAAATACGTGTTTATACCCAATTGCGGTGCCGTGTGATAAGAAATATGTCGGAACGTTGGACAAGGATACTGTACAGTGCAATAAATTAGTAAATAGGTAGAACAAAAAAAAATACATCGCAATATAACAAAAATTCTGCTATAATACTTACAAAAATTTATATTTTTATACCTGAAGTGATTAGTATAGTGATAAAATTCAATTCTTTTGAACAGTGATGAGTCTTCAGTGATTCTATGACACTATGTGCGTCTCGTGAATTTTATTTACGTCTCCGCGCAACAACTAATCTTCGCAAAGTGAGAACTTCCAACTAAAAACCACTATTTAGTGCGAAAATAGTTCAAAAGGAACACTATAGACGTTGACCAAACGCGACTTTTATAGTGGCAAAAAAAGTAAAACAAAAACAAGCAAAATAAACAAACTGATCAATGGCTCCATTGTCAAACATGACCATCTCAGTGTGAAACTTAGCGTTTATGCGCGCGTAATAACTTTGATGAGTTAGCTAACTCTATTATCGAAGATACGGCGCAAAACTG
Organism: Dryobotodes eremita; assembly: GCA_917490735.1. NCBI lineage: Eukaryota > Metazoa > Arthropoda > Insecta > Lepidoptera > Noctuidae > Dryobotodes > Dryobotodes eremita. The sequence continues at coordinate 9,086,575 of OU823269.1, read as the reverse complement.
AGTTCGTAGTGCTCAAACTGAGCAGGTGCAAAGTGAGTGGAGCAAACGTGCAACGGCGCGGAAACATGGTAACGAGGGTCGTTAACATGGACACTTTCAGTATGAAAGTTAGTTTCAATGTACACGTGACGACTTTGATGGGTCAACTATATTCTAATATTTAGAACGCGACTCTATCTTTGAAGTTACTGCGCAAAATGGCGAACAGCCACATGAGTGACGATCCTGACGTACGTCTGGCGGACTTTGGCCAGTTAGCAACGCCATTGACTGACTTCTGACTGGCTACTGCGTACAATCATGGATGCTATGTCCATAATGTAAAAAAAAAAACTGTTTTTACAATTATCAAATTGTTTCTGTGGAATCTGTGTAAAAAAAGTGGAAATGAATATAAAAAAAACACGAAACATGTTGATAACTGTGAATAAATGTAATATTTAAGTAGTACTATAGTAATTAAAATCAATGTCTCAAAAGAGAAGATCGAATATAGATTTTTGGCGTGACAGAAGGCTTTAAGATCAAAAGGACCATCCATTGTGAAAGATTCGCGCGTGAACGGACGATTTTTAATAAATTGTGGTGATGAGAAATTAGTGGAAACAAATTAACGGTATTTGCGTGAGATTTATGATCAAATGTAATGAAAACATACTGATCAGATTAATAAACTAAATCTTTTGCAGCCATAATGACCAGCAAGAGCAGTGTGTTAGGATTCGCTCCAGATAGGGGGTATGATTCAATAAGTTTAATATATAAAAACTCAAACTATCTCGGTCATGGCGGCCAATCTCAACGGAGACTATATACTCCATTTGAAAAATGATTAGAAAATTTATTTAGTCCGTTCAACCGGTTTTGATTTCTATTCCGTAGGCGTAAGGATGACATTAAAAGTAAAAACGTGGTTACAATACCAACTGTTTACTGCAGCTGCCATTTGTCATGCCACCAACGCAATAGAAGTCAAAATCGGTTGAACGGACTGTAAAAAAGGTTTATTTAAATTTCTAATCTTATTTCAAATGGAGTGTAGCCAGCGACGTAGGAGATAAAGCGCACAAGTAACACAGGTGCACTCTCTCTTCCCTCATTGGGCAAGAGGGAGCCTCCCGGTCGTGGCAATCCGACATGACTAGGGAGAGGTCAGGCGCAGGACTGACGGCTTTATCAGCCTACTCGATGTTAGACTAAAGGACTAAATTATAATCGTATCATCGTATGGCACCGTCGTAGGCGTTCTTCAAACGTATACGCTGCGTAAGCGCCGCGTTATTGCGACATTAGTTCAAGCGCTAAATGCAGTCTGTATGTTTGAACTCGAAATTGTAGTATGTAGGGATGTTTAATTTTAATTTATTTAATGTCTAATAAAAGATAGAAAAATGAAAAAGAGTGATGATAAATAATACAGGAAAGAAGGTAGTTGTAAAATTAACGAAAAGAGGTTGATAAAAAAAAAGTACGTAATTTAAACAAGTTTCGAGTACTACGCGACTGGAGTAAGAACAATATATATTCAGAAAGTACTCTTTTAGACCTTTTATTAGATACCATACACTATATATATTATAAAATATATTTGTTTTGGTAACACTTCACATCCGCTGTAAGCCGCCATATTGGATTTTATGTGACGTCATATGCCTTATGACGGTTCCAATGATGCCTCGTTCGTCCAAATACAAAGAGAAGTTTAGGAGTTATGAGGAAACAGATGACATAAATATAGTCTGTTAAATCATAACCCTTCTTTGGCTTAACCGTAGTCAAGTAAAAAACCTGACTAACTTTGGTGAGTATTGGCATATTGTAATGTTTAAAAAGCGACTCATGACGTCAAAGATGGCGGCCAGTCAGTCATAATTCTTACTTCAGTCGCGTTATTGTACTGTATTAAACTTTAGACATAATTTCAACTAGATATAACTTGAATACACTTCTATGTAATCATTATAAAAGTATATTATACTAATATCATCTATACTAGTTCTTAAAACATAGGTGTAGTCGATTTTAATATTATTATCTTACATCAAGAACATGGTTCATCCGTGTAGCCATTTCACAGCTGTCTGGGAGGTTAAGCTGCGCTTGACGCGGTCAATTTGTGGATGGGTGGCCATCACGGTCATACCGTCCCGGTTGTCATGTGATGGTAGTCAGAAGCTGGAAAGTCGGATCAGTATTCTCCAGTAACTGGGTTGTGGAGGTCAGATGACAGTCCCTCCATGTAAAATACTGATATTCAGGTGCATTGGTTAGAACAGAAGCTGACCCTCGTTGTTGGAAAAAGGCTAGATAGAAATATGTAAAAATACTATTTTAAAACTACTAACGATCAAAATAATTAAGTTGATAATTTTATTAAAATCTTAAAACAAAACTGACTCTTGGACTATTAGTATACATAGTCCAGGAGTCACTTTATCTGTACATTATTTACTTTGGAGTATCATGGCTTATATTGTAAATAAAAACTATAAATTATGTTAGTATGTGTGTAAAATACATACTTTTTTTTATTTTGAGAAAGAAAGATCGATAAATTAAGTTATATTTTTTATTTTACTAATCAATTTTGCCGATTCTGTCTAGTAAGGGTCTACCCTATTGCAGTTACAGAGATGCAAAGCGTCCTTTAAGGATTGCTTCACTCGGGCATAGAACCTAGGACATACCGCCTGGTAGATCGACACTTCTGTGGCAGTACACAAATGTAAAATGATGTTATTTCTCAAGCAATGTAATGTTGTATCCCTTATATTGTATTTACATGTCTTTCAAAGTACAATATCTTTATTATATTTATTTAACACTTGAAAACATAATTATTAATAGTTATTAAAATAGTAGTGTATGTTGTATGTGATTATATGTCTAATAATACACTTGTAGGTAAAGTCCTCTAGTTTCATTAGCCATTTTGTTAATCTGTCCGCATTCAAGTAGCAATGTGCGGTCACGAGCATAAATACCTTGCATTTACGCAAAGATTCAAGAGCGATTTTCTTCTAAAGTATTGATAGAAATCGTATGGTGTTACGAACATGTTCTTCCCTTCACAAAAACTTTTAAAACGTGTAGCTTCTCCATCCATCAATTTTACAGATTTCGATTTGCCTATAGGCGTGAGCAAAGTGTATCATTTTTGCGATTGGAACATTTGCATCTGGATCATTTGGCTCATCGGCTCAAAGGATATAAAATACAAAATGTTACGTATACACTTACGAACGATAACATGTTATTGCAAGCATTTTATGCAAAAAACGAACGTATAGTATTAAATTTTATATGTCGCGCCTTAGTGGCAATTTTTACGTACATTGATAACGACAATGAAACACTGAGAGTGATACACATCTCATTCGGGATCTCTTTCTGACTTGTAAAGATTGTAATATCTCACCCGCTCACTCGCGACTCGCGAGTCAGTAGTAACTCAGTGTGTCAGTCTCTCAGTCTCCCTCTCTCGCTCACTGCTGCTCAGTCGTCTCGCAAGCGACGCGTCGCGCGGAAAGAGCACAGAGCAAAATAATGTTTCAGGTCCAAATGAACCGTTTGAAACGTTACTGAACCAATCTTTTGAATCACTTTAATGATCCCGATCAGTGAGTCGGTTCCATAATGAGTTACACGCGCTTAATTGCCTATGTAATTTTACCATGCCTTCTTCGAAATTACATTATTTCTCGAACATTTCTAATATTAGTCTTGTACAGATTTCGACTTTTCGTGTATTAAAAATCGATGAATGAATTGGCTAATCAAACTAGAAGACAACAATCATAGTTATTACCGCCACGCCATTCCTCTAAAGTGGTAGGCAGAGATGTAACATCCAAACTCAATGGCGGTACTAGTACACAGCAAAAGAGTTTATATTATCATAGCTATACACTTTGTATACCGTTAATTATTATGTGTCTAATATAAATAAGAAGACTGTAATTGTTGGTCGCTCATAGTTTAGTGAGAACTTGTATTAATAACGTAGTATCACAGCGGTACTCCCCGAAGGATAGGGTAGAGGGTTTAATTACACCCAGATAGCACAAGTTTCGTGATGAGACAGGAATGGTCGATCTAATTATGCTATATTTTACCTAAGGCGACCTAATTAAGGTTTGGTTGAGAGCTAAAATAAGCTTAATCAGCATATAATGTTCCCTGGGACACAGGCCTCCTTTCTGTGAGGGGGAGTGAACCGCGTTCCAGTACGCGAGCGCAGTGCGGGTTGACAGGTAAAACAAAATGGCGCTAGATGATTCCTACTCCAATCCGTATGCGCCACCAACAGCTACAGTTTTCTACATTAAATGTCAATGTAACTTGAATGTGTGGTAGATTCGTCAGATATGTAGTTTATTATATTATTTTAACATTAAAACTATCATGCAACTAAATATAAGGCGGGCGTTATGCGAACAGTTTTTATCGTGGTCCTAAAGTTACATGGTAATTGGATGGTCCAAATTTCAGCAGTGCATGTTTACCTAAATACCATTTATTTCAATTAAAACATTTACAGGCACTTTTGAATTGTCAGAGTTGGTCAGTTAGTCCCTAAAGTTGAAGCTAGTTGCCCATTCCGAAAAATAGATCTCTATGGTGAAGAAAGGGCAAGAAACTCCAAGGACAGTCTTTTAAATCAAGATTTTCAAAATCCTGGGTAGATTATTCTTGTTGCTTCTTAATGTGAGAACAATGTCAAATAAACATATAACAACACAACGTAACATCACGCCTTGTTTTCCCGTAGGGTTAGGCAGAGGTATACCCATAGTAGATACACCCACATTTCGCCAGTTATGTATCAAAAATATATAGAATAATATACTTAAAAATTAATTCAAAATCACGAACATGGCGCGTGGGTTAGCACCATCCAGCTCAACCATATTGAAAGGAACCGAATGACCCAACACAACACGAAGTATATAAATGGTTCATTTTGCATATGCATCGTTGAGTTTTACGATGCGAGTAGATCTAGAGAGTGATCGACCCTATCTAAATCTCGGGACTTAACATGTCTGCCAACTGGAATATAGGCATGATCCTAATACGATGTAGGCATTAAAAGGGTATTATTATAATCAGTGATCGGAATAGGTAGAGCTAATACACATAAAGTTCGAAAAAGAACAGAGATAAAGTGGAGACGTCTTGCAACAAAATATTTTTTCGGGATCAATGTCCTGGGTTTCAGAACATTACTTTTACTTTACCTGAATTAATAACGATAGAAAACGTATCTACTGCTTTTTTGAGAACGTTCTCCTTGTTTTTGAAGTCGGTTAAAAAGGAAAATAAATACAATTAGTTTACTGTGTAATATTAAATGTACTTAAGTGATGTCCCGAAACTCTGAACAAATATACCGAAAAAAGAAAGATTGTCGTCAGGAAGTCTCCACTTTTTTTGCCTCTGTTCTTTGAACTTTAGGTATATTATCTCTACCTATTCCGATCACTGATTATAATACACAATACTTTTAGGAAAACGATATTTACTGCTCTTATAACGATTGTCACGCACGTCAAATAATAATCTATGAACATTTACAATGCAAGCTAATGTTTGTAAAGAAAACGCCGATGTATCAGGCTAGGAAAAAGAAGGATCGTCGTTGCAAACCAGGAGCGTGCGTCATGTGACTTGTGTACATTGAAATAAGGTTTAAATTACAATGACAGACGCACGCTCCTGAAATACTGTCGGGCGTGACATTTTGGCACTAGAATAAATGTCTCTTCGAATATTTTATCATTATTAGATATAGGAGATTCAAGTTTTAATTATACATATGTTTTATTTAAATAAATTCAGATAAATCTTATTTTTGTTTTTTTTTGTATCCTTTTTCTAACCCTATCTGAAGCGATTTGAACAAAGAAATTGGTATGGAGTTTGAACTGACAAACTCACGCTTTGCCAATCAATGCTTCAACCGTTGGGCTACTACCTCTTCATTTAAAAGTACCGCTTATTCAGTTTATGCACGCCAAAAAATCCACCCGGAGGTGGATACGCGGAAACGCCATGTCCAAGAATCCACCCTAAGCCTATAAATTCCGTTTATCCAACTAGGCCTAGGGTGGATTCTTGGATATGCGTTTCCGCGAATCCGCGTATCCACCTCTGGACACGGAACAGTTTCATTACGGTACGGCGTATAAACCACTAGAAAAGTGTTCGCGTACAAGCATCCATAGTGATCCATACAACTGACGACCGTGCCAACTCAAGGCGAATAAACCGTAGTTTTTCTCGGCAAGAAAAACGTGTCCACACGGCTACATATCCAAGCTATACATTTCCAGTTTAAGCTGACCTCTCATTTTACGGAAATGTACAGCTTGATATTTAGCCGTGTCTACCTACTTAGGGCACATGTACTTTTTTTTTGGATGGGAAATCATCAAATGACGTATCAGACTCAGGACTAAAACCCACCCGTGTTCCTTCAGTTGCCTGTGCGCCAGGGCTACAGTAACTCTTTACAATCTGCGACTCCGGCAGGTATCGGCCCTATCGGATCCCGTCAATGGTGCTGACATCTCTGAAGTGCGCGTGAATCTACGCGCCGTCGACCCGGGCCTGTTCCTAACCGGACGGCGAGCTACCCATTGCTCGCCGCCCGCAAGCCTGAGAATCGGCTTTCGATTCCCGCCGCCCTGGGCGTCTCCTCCTGCGGCGACTAGAGGCGTGAGGGCACAACGATTGCCTCGCCCTCACGCGCTTCGCCTCCTCCTTCGCGAGCATTACTGCTTCGCAGAAGGAGGTGACAGCTTCCCATGCCCTCTCGCTCCGTACCATGGCCTGGACCAGGGAGGGACGCAAGAGTTCGCCTCCACTGATCGCCCCCGCAAGGACACGGCGGTGTTCCGCCCAAGCCGGGCAGACCACCGTATGCTCCACCGTGTCCTCCGGGCGATCCACCCAGTGGTAACACTCGGGCGTTTCCTCCCGCTTTATATGAAACAGGAACCTCTCAAAACAATCTTGTCGTTGAGGACCTGCTTCAGGCGGAAGGTGAGGACGCCATGGCGCCTCTCAATCCACCTCAAAGAGGAGACTTATCGCGGCAGTTGTGGCGTGCCCAGGGCATGTGTCAAACTGAAACTCAAAGCATTTATTTCAAATAAACCAATTACAGGCACTTTTGAATTGTCAAGGGGTCGGTCAGTCAGAAAGATGAAGCTAGTTGCCCATTCCAAAGCGTAGTAGGTACCTATGGAGAAGAACGGGCAAGAAACTCCATGGACACTCTTTTAAATCAAAATATGGTTACAAATTATTGGTTACATCATTCATGTTCAAATTATGCATGTGAGAACGATGCAGAACGTTAAAAGCGTCCGTAATAAAGAGACGAAAACAATTCCAATATTAAATTAAAATAAGCCGTGGCAGCCAAGAGATGACCAGTCCCCACTGACGGCGCCCGTTCACGAACATGACGTATGGATCAGCGCCATTTAGCTCAACCATTTTGAAGGGAACTTAATGATTCAACACACACGCCACCACCAGCGGGATATTTGAGTGAGCATGACATACTCTCAGCCGCCAGGGCACATTCAAGTCAATGAAAGACAAACCTAGAAAATTGTAGCTTTATAGTAGGTACATAGTACTCACACATGTGCTATGCAATTATACAATACTAAAATATTGAATTTATACAACGTAAAGACAGTTTTTACAATCTTCAGTAGTTCCAAATGCTAATCAATAAGTTAATGCGCCCTTGTGAAGCAGGACCAGCGTTGAGCCAAGCATTTTTATCGGCGATGTAATCCCCCAACTTATAATATGCTTGACTGCATAGTGTGCGTTTTATACAGGATTTAAATTTCGTTTCATTCAATTGAAGTATATGGAGAGGTATTTTGTTGTAACATTTTAAATAGTACCCCATGAAAGATGAGTCTACTTTAGGCAGCCTGAAACCTGGTTGAACTAATTGGTCCCTATTTCTAGTGATATAATTGTGTCTTTCACCTCTTTTACTAAAACTATGTAGATTTTTTCTTACGTACATGATGTTTTCATAAATATATTGACAGTGTACTAAGGCCTTAGGGTGTATAAACGGAATAACCCGAGTTTACAAGCAAGCTAAACCAATTATCTCCTGGACTGTAGATATCCTAATGTGTGCAAGGCAGGCTACGCATACACCAGTCGGCACACGCACAATGGATGGACGTTGGCAAAAAATCTGAGGGGCAATTCCACGGACTAGAAAGAAAAGGACTCCGCGCCACGCGTATCGAAAATTAAGAACTATAAGTATGCCGGACCGTTTGTACAAACATGCCTCACGCACACATTTACATTATAAGGGACCATTGCGCGGCACTACAGCGTCATTGTAGGTAGGTACTGTTTACGTCAAGTAATAAAATAAAATAATGCCTTATGTTGTGAAATGGTGTAAAAATAATTCTACATCCCAGAAAGTGTCAAGGAATAATATATCACAAGACACTTATTTACACACACATACACACAGATCGCTACGATGGTTCACTTTCCATATGCGTACCTATAATAAATTATGATATGATATAATATCCGGAGCAAATTGGAGAAATGGCAACAGAAGCTGGAGAGTGTTGGCGTGAAAGTCAAAATCAAGTTATTTCAAGTAAGCCATTAAAAGGCACTTATAAACGTAAAAAATTACAAGAAAATAGAATTGATTCTAAGCGCCCCTTCAAAAAGGTAGTTTCGTAAGGAGAAGAATGGGCAAGAAACTCCATAGTTACTCAGTTCGGGAATTTTAAATAACTCTTCAAAGAAACTCCAAAATAATTATGCTGATATTTTGTCAAACTTTTATTAACTAGACAACGAAAAAAAATTTAAGAAAAATATAAAACAAGTACAGATAACCTTTACATTTAGTTACAAACTAATTAGTACGCAACGTTGATTTGCTCATTCTAAACGAGCAGGCGTTGGCCCGAACATACTCTTTTGAAATGTTTTACAATATTTTGTATACATTACTTAAATACAAGGTTACATTAAATTAGCTAGCTTAACTCCGCAGACGCGATGGGTATCGACATCTAACACGATAAAACAAAAATACATTAATTTGATGATTATTTTTTGTGGGATCATCTCGGCCGCAGATATTGCAGTCACTTAAATAAGTAGGTACGACTTACTTATCAATTTAAAAGATGTTTTTTTTTTGAGTAAACTTCACAGACGTTATGGGTATCCATATCTACACACTATAAAACATAAGAAAACAGTTTTCTCAACTCATACTTCAACAAAAAAAAAAAAAAAAACATCAAATCTTTTTATTTTATCGTGTTTACATATACCCATCCCGTCTGTGGAGTTTAGCTAGCCAATTTAAAATAACCCTGTATGTTAAGATGATGTACAGTGGCCAGCACATCAAGTTACCACAAACTGTCAGATTTTCTCATTCGATTATGAACTTAACCTTCAACATTTTAAGGCTTAAAATCGTTTGGAGAAATTTGACAGTTTCGTGTAGCTTGACCTGCACCCTAATTACGTAACACGCTATCTATCACAATCTGAATCATTTTGAAGCCTATTGCTAATACATTGCTTCATATGTTCGAAAAATTGGTCTGCTCAACAACGTAAATAACTCAATGAATGTTGTTGAACTGTCAAAATGAAACCCATTCCTACTGTTAGTGTGTTACGTAACTACCCCGCTGGTTATTACTACAACTGAACATGAACCGGTGGCTTTTAACCGATAGAATCCCGGTGGCCCTCTAGAGGGTCGCGCGGTCGTGCGGTTAAATAATCATCATTATTGCTTCTAAATGAGGGCTAATATCGTCTTTTGAGCATTTCACTGTATGGGCTTTTTTTTTTTTATGGGCGGACTACCTGTCTTGTTCCACGACATACCGGCCCTAAAGAGGGCCACCGGGATTCTATCGGTTAAGCCAATGTTCTGTCATACAAAGAATATCTACATTGTTACATTTCAGAATTGAAAAGTGCGATTAACAGTGCGCCGTTTAATATTTTTTTAAATAGTCAGAAGTTTTAAAGTTATGCTAAATAGTTATTTCCGTTTATTACATTTGAAAGATTTTTCGCCAGTTTGTGTTCGAGTATGATTTCTTAGCTCTTATAAGGTTTTTAAAAATTGTGAATTGAAACATTTGTAAATTACAAAATTTTCGAAAACTCCGCTCACATATATCACATTTGAAAGGCTTTTCGCCAGTGTCTATACAAGTATGTTTTGTTAAACAACCATTTCCACTAAAACTACGCTGACATACATCACACTTATAAGGTTTATAACCAGTGTGTATACGAATATGTTATGATAAAGTACCTTTTTCACTTAAACTACGCTGACAAACATCACACTTATAAGGTTTATCACCAGTGTGTATACGAATATGTTATGATAAAGTACCTTTTTCACTTAAACTACACTGACAAACATCACACTTAAAGGTTTATCACCAGTGTGTATACGAATATGTTGTGATAAAGTAACTTTTTCACTTAAACTACGCTGACATACATCACAGGTTTATCACAAGTATGTATTCGAATATGTTGTGATAAATTATCTTTTCCACCAAAACTACGCTGATATACATCACACTTATAAGGTTTATCACCAGTGTGTATTCGAATATGTTGTGATAAATTATCTTTTCCACCAAAACTACGCTGATATACATCACACTTATAAGGTTTATCACCAGTGTGTATTCGAATATGTTGTGATAAATGACCTACATACATTCATAAACTCACGCGTTCTTCCCATGGTGGTAGGCAGAAACTACAGAACGCCACCTGCTACGATCCTTACATACTTACTCCTTTTGCCTCGTTTATGTTCATACATCTGGTCATACACGCACGCCGGTTGCGAGTACTACGCACCTGACCCTTCCTGAAGAACATCACCAATAAGGTCACTATATGTCTTCTTAGGGCGTCCCCTCCCGGCGTTTCCAAACACACCTGCCTTGTAATAAATGGCCTTTTTCGATAAAACTACGCTGATATACGTGTGCGTAGCGCCGTCGCACGACATCGCAACGACCCGTGTGGCATGCCGTAATTTATGGACGATGACGACGAAGGACGATGGCAGACCACAGACATCAGCGACGTTACAGTTGACAATAACCGCAAGCGCAGTGCCGCTGCTGTTTTAATTCCAAATGCGACCTTAAAACTTCGACAATTATGTCGCTCTGTTCGTGAAGGCCACTGACAGCACAGCTACTGGTAGATATACCGTCTGCTAAGGGACTTGCATGCCGTTTATAGAGATTGGGTGGTAATCGCAGTGTTTGTTAGTGAAATCAATGTGAATTGATTTTGACTCATTCGGTTTGATCTTCCACTTTTGGTGTCCAGTCATAAAATTTGTTCACAGCTAGTTTGAACTTTTTCTACTGCTTCTTGTGTACTCTTTGTGGATTGATCTGGCAGACATAATAGCATTGTCATCTGCAAAGGTCGCAATGGTGTTGTTTTCCAGCTCCTGGATATCACATGTGTATAGCAAGTACAGGATTGAGCCTAACACACTTCCTTGTGGTACCCCAGCTTTTATAGTTTTCAGCAATGAATATGCATCCACTTGCCTTATTCTGTTACTTATATAGGACTAGAATATCTGCAAATTCTGGAGTTTCGATATCTGACCCTCATGCCAAACTTTGTCAAAAGCTTGCGCGATATCTAGGAATACGGTGGCGCATTACATTTATATGATTACTAGCTGTTCGTGCTCGGCGTCGCCCGGTCGAATTTCATGTCTCTATCTCCAGTGCTTCAGGCTGTGCGTGTGAAGACCATATAGATTGGTGTGTGAAATGGTATTTTGACGAAGTCAGGTTTGTCATTTGTCTCATCATCGTCAGGTCTAGTCAGTGGACTCGTCCTCGACTGGTCTGTCATTTGTCTGCTCGCGTGGTTGGGTATTCCGTCTATCGGCGCTGTCAGTACATGTTAAGGCTTGTGGTAAGCCTTGAAACATCCCATAATGCAAAGGTTTGCGTCGCACTCCTCGCATTTCCAAATTGTCCTGGTCTTCTTAAGACACAAGCAACAACAGGTGTTTCTGGACCCTGTACGTATTGGAAAGTGGTTATGGTCAAGCACCTGTCTGGCTTTCGTCTTGTTTCGAGCGTTACGACGTACTAGCGTCGTCGTCACCTGTCCTGTGGTATTCGATCTAATGTTCAAACATCGGTGTTCAGTCATTAAGTCGATTTGTCTGTGTCTCTTCAGTAATTCTTCCGCCAATACAATCCGGAACTGACGATGTGATATTTTCCGGGGAAAACTGGAAAATATCACAAAGCAGTTAAAAACTGCCGCATTGTACAATCGGCGGAAGAGTATTTTGTACCACACTCTGTTACTCGGACGTTCCATTAGGTGAGGTGACAGGAATTGATCTTTCTTGTCAACTCCTGCCATGCTCTTGTTGTAGTCGAGGACTATCTTTGGCTTGTAAGTCAGTCTGTTGTACTTGTCGTGAATCCCAATTTGAAAGTTATGATACGTCGAGATCAAACTAACTATATTAGCATCTCGCCATATCAGAACTGACAAATCGGAACAGTAAGTAGCCACTACTTCTCCTCGTCGAAGGTCTGTCTTTGTCAGAGTCTTCACTGACTCAGGAACGAATTGTCGGTTCAGTCTTAGAGTCCCAAAACAGTCAGTCTTTTTTTGTTTTAGACTACGCAATAATAACGGACTATTGTAAAAATTATCCATTATTAAAGTGTGTCCACGGTGAAGCAGCGGCTCAATCAAGTCGTAAACAATTTTGGCAGTAGCGCACGAGGGACTGTCACCGCTATCGCCAGTCGTAACTCCGTCATTGTCAGGTATGTCATTTGTCTCGTCGTCGTCAAGCCTGTCAATGTCCGCGTCCTCGACTGGTCTGTTATTTGTCTGCTGGCCTGGTTGGATATTCCGTCTGTCGGTGCTGTCGGTAGCCGTTGTCGGTTTACCTTTTTCAACGTAAACAAAAAGCCTCCAAAGATAGCCACTGGAGGATTCGCACAAGTCGTAAGTTTTCACTCGGACTTGTGCGGCCCTTGACGAAATCTTCTGGGCGAAGGTCAATCTCCCATGCCGCTTGACGAGAGATTCGTCAATGGTAATCTCTTGTGAGGGCATGTATAGGCTGGAAAATTTGGTATTAAAATAGTCAATCACTGGTCGTATTTTACATAGCCTAGTCGTATCCTGTAAATTCTGATTATCGACGAAATGGAGAAAGTTTTTCAGCAATAAAACTCGGTTGTAAGACATAATTTTGCCAAAATACGGCATGGTGCCGAAACCATTGAAAGTAAAATAAGCCTGTTCCTCTGATAAGGGGTAAAGGCCTTGCAAAATGTGTATTGCCAAAAAACTTACCATTTCGTCCCTGTCTGTAGGAGACCAACGGTTAAAACGGGAATTCGGAGTTAACTTATTTTGTGCTCGCAACAACGCAATTTTCTGCTCTGCATTCCGATTGGTCTCCGTGCACAAACGATCGATTAAGTCAGTGTCAAACATCTTGTCAAAAATGTCGATCGGCCGAGTCTGGTCAGTCACGTCAAAAGTCGGTCCCGTTGCACCTGTAAATGTTTCTCGTCGTCCAAGAAAAGTCCGACTGTCTATGTTCCAATTGAAAGTGTAGCAGTTTTCAGGCACAATGTCGCGTAGGGCTTGGTCATTAGCGGCATCCTCCCTCTGCAACACTTTGGCTTGAAACTCCGATAAGTCACTGTCGCAGGCTGGTTCAGCTATCGCATTACGCTCGTGAACGGTCGGGAAGGGGCAACCGTCATTGTCAATATTAAGGTCGTCATCAGTGTCGCTGGCACACAGGTCAGTCGGCTGTAGCCAGTCTAGGGTCGTATGTAATTTTTTGTCGTCATTAACACCTGGAATAAACAATAATATGACACATAAGTTTTACTGACAATAAGAGTTTGAACGACGCGGAACACGTATAAGTCATTTATAATTACCTATTTCAGATGACCCCAAATTTAATGGCGAAAAAGCTTCTGCCTTGACTACCTCTGCACCACGGTCTGGAGAAAAAAAAACCAGAATAAGATTTTTACCGGCTATTTTTATAAAACTATTTACCATTCGTCTGATTCTGATGAAGAGTTTTAGTTCCAATTTTTTTTTTGTAATATGCCTCAGTAGATCTTGGTAATATTATATCTAAGTCAAGAAACCTCTTCCGGTGGAGACTTCAGGACGTTGCCGTCAGCTAAGTGTTCTCGAAGATACCCGGAACTAGGGTTACCAGGCCTAAAAATGCAAAAACCTGTCTGCCAAGTCTAAAAATCCTGATTTTGACAAAAAAATCCGGCCATAATGTTTCAAATAAAAATCAACGTATTTATTACTCTTTTTATTCAAATTATATTTTATAAGTACTTATATTTCTGATTGCTAGCAACCGCTTTCAAAAAAATTGTTTTTCCAGCTATTTCACAAAAAAATTGCTCACATGACACATGTTTGTAGTTGTATTGCGTAAGCAATATGGCTCTTATTGACTCCACTGAAAGTCTGTTTCTTTCTTTGGTCCACTGTGAAGTCATAAGAGAAAAGACCCGCTCCACATTTGCGTTGTGTGGCAAAATACTAAAAAAATACTGACAAATTTTCAGAAATTCTGTAACTCTTGAGCTGCTCGAGTGCGAGGATGTGTATGTAAGAAATCCGGTCTGACGTAAAATCCGGGCGGAGTCCGGTCTAGGACCTAATAATCCGGTCAAGACCGGATTTATCCGGTCAGATGGTAACCCTACCCGGAACCTATCGATGCAGGAAATCAGCGCCGCCTGGACTGGGAGAGACCTACACCCACATCGGGATAACCGAGATAGGCATACACCCTCCTTGCACACTTCGCGTCCAGTGAACACACCCACCCGGTACAGTTACAAATACCAACATTTTCTTTCAATAGGGGCTCGGCAACAGTTAGTGAAGAATTTAAAGTTTTAGTGGTTGATACTAGAATAACTGCAAAAATTTCAAAACTGTGGCAACTTCTATATCTTTTTATTTAAATAACTTACTAAACACCATTTCCACGTCTGCTTCCTCGGCTGGTCCTGCCGGGCGGTATTCTATAACAAAGGAGACAAAATTTAGTCTATTTTAAACACAGCTAATTACTAAAGATGACGAAGCCGTGTAACTGTGACGGCACGGTTAGCGCAGTAGTTAAGCGATTGACTGCTGCGTTGCGTGTCGCGGGTTCGATTCCCGCACGGAACAAATATTTGTATGACCTACAAGTAGTTGTTCCGGGTCTGGCTGTTTGTGTATGTGAGTTTTAAATGTTTGTAAACGCACCCACAATACAGGAGAAATTCCTAGTGTGGGGCAACGTAAACTAAAAAAAAAAAAAATGTGTGGCACTCGGGGACTGTCGCGGTAAAGCTATTGCATAGCATTTTTTATCAACTTATGCAATTATAATTATTTATTTATGCAGTATTTTTTTTTTCTTTGGTGTTAATTCAAGTACAGTCGTACCATATACATACACGTTAAGCGAACGCTCGGCCGAGCTACATGGTAGGCGGAGTGGGGGGTGTTAGGTTTTATTTTCGTTACGGAATTTCTTGAATCGGTCGGCGCGCTCAAAGCCCGCGATAAAAGCTATGCAATAGCTTAAAAAAAAAAACTATCTTACCAGCAGAATGGGACAACCCGGAAGTCGAAGCCAGAGCTTCAGTTGGTCCTGCGGGGTAAATAATGTAATTAATGTGATATCGTGGAATGTAGGTGTTTTGTTTATTGATCAAACCTACATTCGCCGATGTAGATGTACAAATTTCTGGGAGTAACTATAGACAGTAATTAAGATTGAAAAGCACATACCTACCGTACCTTAAGCAAAAAAAATTTGTAATTCCACATATGCGCTGTACAAATTAACCCCGATATTAAATGTTGATGCCCTGCTGATGTCAGTTATTACTAAAGTGGTTTGGGTAATTCAATCCTAGTATATTTGGTTTTTTTTTAAGTGTCATTGCGGATTTGCTTCTGGAAACCGCGGAATAGAACCGCATTCGTCCCACGTGCGTGCTTGTGTTAATTATTCTTGTATGAGCAATTAGCAGCAAGTTCATCATGCTTCTAGTAGTCCCTGCTTGCGGTAGAGTCTGGGCACAAGAACAGCGAATGCTTCTTGGCTGATCTTAGGGTTATGCTTGTGAATGAGTGTTGCTTGTGGTGACGGGTCGTCTTGCTGGGCCGGCAGTCTCGGCATTAGATAGCGACAAAAATCTGTCGCTAAGTCGTATCGTAGTCAAATTCCTTTAATAGATTTTCAACTTTATTTCCAAAGCATAAGGTTGAAAATCTATTAAAGAAATTTGACAACGATTGTACTTAACGACCGATTTTTGTCGGTATCTATGTCGAGACTGCCCAGGCCCTGCAGTCTCGACATGAATAGCGACAAAAATCTGTCGCTAACTCGTATCGATGTCAATTTCCTTTAATAGATTTTCAACTTTATTTCCAAAGCATAAGATTGAAAATCTATTAAAGGAATTTGACATCGATACGACTTAGCGACAGATTTTTGTCGCTATCTAATGTCGAGACTGCCCTGGGCATGGTTTGAAACATTTTATTGATTGAAGTACGATAGTCCTAGTTTATCTTTTGTGACTTTGAGTTAGTTCTATGGATAGAATTCAAGATTGCACATGTAAGCAGGTACGCCCTTAAGGTAACGCTAATTACTTCCTATCAGGTGAACCATTGGCCTGTTTGTATTACCTAACTAATACCATGGTCTACAAAAACAAGGTCTGGCACTCCGAGAGTGACACAAGCTTACGTCACTATCCAGTTGCCACTTTATTGCAACAAAACAAGAAGTATGGAAACATTTTCAGTCACCGTTCTGTTAAAAAAAATATATCAAGTATTTAAATTGTCGTTTTGTTTTTCTAATCAAACGAAACAATTCAATTTACACTTATACCGACGTAATTGTTAGTTAAAACCTAATTGATTTATCGGATTCGCACAGGTTATAAAGGTGGTTGGGGAGTTATTATGACACACTACTGGTAACACAGCGGTGATGACGTAGGCTTGTGTCTCCCACGTGACCACTGTGTCTCGGAATGCTATACCTGGCGAAGTATATTATTATACCATGACTAATACTTACTTTTCGTCTCCCTGACTCTTCGTTTCTTCTTAGATACTTCTTCTTCCTCATCCACTTCAATTTTAAACTCCTTAAATAGTACATCATCTTCAAAACCTTAAAATTCAAGAGTATTACTCGTTAATTTGTTATACTTCACATTATAAATGTTAATTATTTATATACAATTAATTATTTAAACTAAACACTATGAAAAATTTGAAGTAGTTTTTGATCAATATAAAATGAAGAGATTATAATGTATCTTTAATTTATTTTAAGACTAGCTTTTGCCCGCAGCTTCGCCCGCGTGGAGGTCGGAAATTATGCCATGGGAACGTACTACCGGGATAAAAATTATTTTATTTGTGAATCCAGGTTATAAACTATCTGTGTGCTAAACATCCAAATTTTAACAAGAAATTCTCTCATCTTAATATATTTAACACCAAAAAGGTGTATTCAGGAACCTTTTAGTAACTTCTGTATGCAATGAATAGACTAATAATTCTAAATAGAATTTAATAAATTAATCTATACACCACTACAACTCCTCACACACATTCTTACACACCCACCCACACTGCACGCTTAGATATGCTTGGATGGTGCTAGCGTGTCATCCTGTTTGTTTCTGATGCTTTTAATAAGTGTAGCTACTTAATTGTAAATCCGTAATTGGTTGTAAGATATTTTTTATGTTTTTTGTTGTTTTTATGTGAAATTGTTAAAGAGCTGTGGATTTTGTGAATAAATAAATCCATTCAGAAAGCTTTGCGTGATTGAGTAACAAACATCCAAATATACAAACTTACACATTTATAACATTACTAGCTGCGCCCCGCGGTTTCACCCGCAGCGGTAAGAAATATACTTTACGACCTATTCTCAGACCTATACACAAAAAATTTCATAAAAATCGGTCAAGCCGTTTCGGAGGAGTTCGATTACAAACACTGTGACACGAGATTTTTATGGTTCCGTACCCAAAGGGTAAAACGGGACCCTATTACTAAGACTCCGCTGTCCGTCGATCTGTCTGTCCGTCTGTCACCAGGCTGTATCTCATGAACCGTGATAGTTAGACATTTTCACAGATCATGTATTTCTGTTGCCGCTATAACAAAAAATACTAAAATAAAATAAATATTTAAGGGGGCTCTCATACAAAAGACATGATTTTTATGCCGTTTTTATTGATAATGGTACGGAACCCTTCGTGAGCAAGTCCGACTCGCACTTATACTTAGTTTATTATACTTAGTTTTTATATATTGGATTATAGTAGGAAGATGTTTGCTCTTAAAAACATACCGTCACTTTGATGTTCTTGCTTCGGTTCAATTATATTTTGTAGTCCATCACAAACAGCTGGTAATTCTTCTTCGAAAGCAATGCTTTTTGTTTTAACAACATCAACTATATTTATGTTTTCTATGGGAGATTTAATAAACCCACCTAAAAACCTTGAGTGGTCTTCGTTAATTATAGGCTTGGGCTGTAAAGAGATATTTATAGTATTAGGAAAATATGCCGGAGATCAGTTCCACAAGTAGTTTTTTTTTTTATCATACTAAAGTCCCTCAAAAGAGCCCCCACAAGTGAGTATGTCCAATGTAGCCTGAAGAGTCGGCCATGCTATCAACCGCACTGACCAATGGTATTGATGGCGTGAAATCCAGACAAATTGGTATGAGCTTGAGATAAATCACTTTCAAATTGGTCATAGTTAAATGAAAAAGATCCAACCCATAGATGGCCAAAAATTTATTTTGTATACTGAAACACTCTTTTTAGTTAAAACTTTAATATCACAAAACAATCCAAGTCAAATTTAAACATAACATCATGATAAATTTAGTTTAATTTATAATGATAAATTTTACTTGGATTGTTTTGTGATATTATAAAAGTTTTAACTACAAAGAGTGTTTTGGTATACACAATTCATTTTTGTGCATTTGTGGGTTGGATCCTTTTCGTTTAACTATGCCCAATTATATCAAAACAAATCAAAATATTTTATTTCACATAAACCTACACGGGCACTTATGAAACGTCAGAAGCTGCACGTTTCCAATTGCTTGTTTCCTATTGAGAAGAGCTGGCAAAAAACTATACGGTTACTCTTTTAAAAATAATTGGCTTTTACAATGTTTTCAAATTACAGTGTTAATAGGTATGGGAAGACAGTGTAGGCCTGTCAACAAGTAACAGACACTCAACAAAATATAAAATGGTCTACAAAACTGCAGTCTACAAGTTAGGCCTGCAACATTCTCAAATTTACAAAATATAGAAGAATCTATAAAAAATAAAAGCCTATTTAAACCAAATGACATGATTGCCATTATATTACCATTTCAGATACCAATCTGCATGGTCTTCGCATGATCTGACCAAGATTATGTCTGGACTTTAAAAGAGACTGTGACCTCTGAGTTTGTTTCGGCCTTTCTTCTCAGAGTAGTCAGATAGGAAACGCCGACCTCATCTAGTTTAAAAAACATGATTGACGTGTAAAAGTGTTTGTACAAACCTACTTACAGAAATAAAATCATTTATCATTTATCATTTATAAGAATAAATATCTCTTGAAGAATACCTCACCTCATAATCCTCGTCCATCATCTGAGCGAACAGCTCTTCGGCTACCAGACATTTTCTCCATAATTGGCAACATTGCTTTAGTTTAGTGTAGCAGAAAAAACAAGCAAGAATCGGTCTCCTGTCCTCAGTAACAAACTGCAACAAACTTGTTTTCCACTATTTGTTTTTATGAACAAAATACTTCTAATCTTACATTAAATCGTAAAGCCAACAGTCGGTTGTCAGTAATGCTATCTATACTAGGCGTGGGTAAAGTGTATCATTTTTGTGATTGGAACATTTGTATCTGGATCACTTTAATGATCCGAAACACTGATATGTTTCATTGGGCTCATCGGCTCAAAGGATATAAAATACAGAATGTTACGTATACACTTACGAACGATAACTTGTTATTGCAAGCATTTTATGCAAAGAACAAATGTATAGTATTAAATTTTATATGTACGCACCTTAATGGTAATTTTTACGTACATGGATAACGACAATGAAACACTGAGAGTGATACACATCTGAAATGGGATCTCTTTCTGACTTGTATAGATTGTAATATCTCACTCGCTCACTCACGACTTGCGAGTCAGTAGTAACTCAGTGTGTCAGTCTCTCAGTCTCCCTCTCTCGCTCACTGCTCATTCATCTTGCAAGCAACGCGTCGCGCAGAAAGAGCACAGAGCAAAATAATGTTTCAGATCCGAATGATCCATTTGAAACTTTGTTACTGAACCAATCGTTTGAATCACTTCAATGATCCGGATCAGTGAGTCGATTCCGTAAAGAGTTACACACACTTAATCTATCCGCCTCGTACAGAGATATGAGCAGTTGGATTATCTTTCAATGATGCCCCTTAGACCCTAAGACGGCCCTCGGTCAGTGGGTCGTCTTAGCGAAAGTTCATATGAATTTATATCCTCGTGTTTAATTCGAATTTAACCCCTACCATATTGGTAATTTAAATCTTATTTATTAACTTACTGGAACATCAGTCAGCTTTTCGTATAGTTCATGGAAGTTCCTGTTAACCACTAGATACATACGAACATTCTGCACCAAACATATTCTACACATTGGCAGTTTTTCCATCTTTGAAGTCATAATGTATCGCTCGCTTTTAAATGATTTAGTTCAGCTTTTCGTTTATATTATTGAAAAACTTTGAAGCGTACAAATAACTGGCGTGGCTTGTATAACTTATTACAAGTTCTAGTATTCTTCGAGTGGGAATAAAAGCTTGTAAATAACACTTGCACTTCCTTGGTGGACCACGGTAAGACAGCCTTTAAAGTTACTCTTTGGGCAGCAGCCAGAGAGACTTATTACATCTCTCAGTCTCTCATAAATACGTAATTCATTGGATTTAGTTATAGTCCTACACCAACACCGTTGATTGTGATCTATAAACTAATACGGACTAATACCGGTAGCGCAATTTTATATAAACACGCAAACAATAAAATAACAAACAATTCTAGAAGCTGCTTGACAATAATGAGATACTTGACAGTTCAACTAAGTAAGCTAACATAAATAGTCTGTGGTTCAACTTCAACATTCAAACCATAGACACCACTACACTATTCAAACTTCATAGCATATTTTTTATTTTATTTCTAGTTGCGCCCCGCGCGCGGTTTAAACCGTATGAAATTACTTTACTACATATTCTCAGACCTACCACATAGATACAAAAAAAAAACATAAAAATCAAGCCGTTTCGGAGGAGTTCGATATCAAACACTGTGACACGAGATTTTGAAATATTAGGTATTCAACTGGGAGCTTTTAAAAAAACATTAAATTTCCAGTCAGTTCAAAACTTCCCTTAGGGGATATAAGTTCTATGTGTGTGTGTGTCTGTGGTTTGTGTGCCTAAGTTCATGTATTGAATGACTATTTCATGAAATCATGACATTTGAGATTTGACGCCAATTCTAACTTAAGGAGTTGTATTGCTGATTCTAATGTTTATAATTCTGTAAAGCCATATTTGTTACGGCCGCGAATCATATTTTAATCAAAATACAACCTGACATTGATCTTCAAATTGCAAAATACGTTAGAAAATTTGAATTTCCCGGCCTACCCTTGCGCTTCCCCCTTAAATTTTATTATGATCAGTTGAAAAACATATTGAGCAGTTATTTAATTTAATGGCGGTTGATTAATTATTGCGACAGTAAAACATGGACAGTATTAAAAAAATAATTTGTTGGTTATTTTATCATACAATGTCAATTCTAAAAATAATTGAGCAGTCCAATAACTGAATGAGCGGTAAAAATGATGGAATGAGCGGTTCGATAAATAATTCGGCTCTATTCCCATCCAATACCAAGAGCTAATACCATTTGGTATTAGTTTATTTCCGAATTTATTTTCTATTCCCAACGAGTACCACATTTTAAAACCAATACCAAAACAAGTTTGAAGAAATCAGATACAGTCAGGTTCAGTAAAATTAAAATGCTTTGAGTGACGAACTAAGTTTCCGAAAACATAATAAATGTTCCCGAAAATCCTAACCCTAGACGGTCGACGTCAGTGGCATCCCGAGGTTCGGTTGGTTAGGTTCCTTTAAACCCTGTAGACAGAAATAGGAGCCCCGCGAAGCGGGGCTCCGTCTACCAGCTTATTAACCCTAACCCTATATTTAGATTACCCTAGATTTCGGTAAAACGCAATTTAAATAAAACTTTGTGTAGCTGAGCGTACAAATTCACGCTTTGGTATTCGTTAGTAATAGATTTTTTATTTAAAAAAATGTGGTACTCGTTGGGAATAGAAAATAAATTCGGAAATAAACTAATACCAAATGGTATTAGCTCTTGGTATTGGATGGGAATAGATCATAATTCGGCAGATCATAGCGAGCGGTGACACCCGAACTCAAATTCATTGAAAAGAGAGGTAAATGTTCGTTAGTTGGTCTGTTTTTAGGGTTCCGTACCAAAAAGGTAAAAATGAACCCTTATGGTGCGACTTCGTCCGTCTGTCCGTCCGTCACACCGCTATATCTCGAAAATTACTTTACCACCTCATTGTTTATAGAATTGCTTAGAATGCGATTTCTTACCGACAAATTTCGATTTATTACTGCCCACACGTAACCGCTCGTTCAATAATTTTTACCGCCCATTTCATTATTTTCCTGCTCAATTATACAGGGTTATTGGTAAAATACCAGCAACCTCTTAAGGGGTCATTGT
Organism: Dryobotodes eremita; assembly: GCA_917490735.1. Classification (NCBI taxonomy): domain Eukaryota; kingdom Metazoa; phylum Arthropoda; class Insecta; order Lepidoptera; family Noctuidae; genus Dryobotodes; species Dryobotodes eremita. Next base: position 9,063,532 of record OU823269.1, on the reverse strand, counting down.
ACTCATCATTATAAACAACTTTTACTATAGACCAAACCAGAAATCGCGAAAACAAATACAGATTTTCCCTACATTTATATTCGCATAACACGTCAAAACGTAGGGCACAGCTGATATTTTTTTCGCGATTTCAGGTTTGGTCCATAGTAAAAGTTGTTTATAGTGATGAGTACAATGACCCCTTAAGATGTTGCTGGTGTTTTACCAATAACCCTGTATATTCACTGATCCATTTCATTATTTTTTATTACTCATTTTTGTTTACTTTACTGCTTAGTTTTAACTGCTGAACTAGTTATGAAACGTGCCATTTATAATTTTTAACTTACCAAAACCGCTATTTACAACTGCCTCTTTAAATCAGTGCCATTTTGAATTGAACGTGTGTGGATAAGGTGCAGCTGAGACGACAGACTATCCGTGACGCACTTTTTAGTCTGTGAAAATAGAACCTATGCAATTATATGCAGTAACGCACACGACGCGCAAAAAGTCCGGCGCACAAAAAATCCGTGTAATTCGGGCAGACCGCACCGCGCCGCGCCGCGCCGCTCGGCACAAAAAGTGTGTGAAAAAAATTGAACGTTTGCTTCAACGCGCGCTAACGCAGACGGCGCACAGTTTAGTCGGCAATCTGCATTTGCTAGGGGTGGACGTAAGGCACGCGATCTATTATCATGGCGCCAGAGGTCGATGTAACGATGTTAATTCAAGAAATACAAAACAGACCAGCAATTTATGATACTTCTAAGGCAGAATATCATGATAGACATTTAAAAAGAAAAATGTAGGAAGAAATGTGCTGTAATGTTTATTCCGCTCCTGTTTGGACATGTATAGGATGTACCCAAAATTCTCTATTTCTTCACTTCATGTACGAAATAATACTTCGCGATCTCTGCACGATTTCCATAGCGTCTACGTCCCTACAGCTCTGCCGACAGAATGATCGAAGATGTGCGTCGTGTGCGTTGAGTCTGTGAAAAATCCGCGACCGACTTTTTGCGCGCCATGCAGACTTTTTGTGCGCCGCAGACTCGATCGCACAAGAAGTGTGCCGTCTGCGCTGCACCTAAGTCATGCAACAATGACAGGTGGCGCCAACGGCCAAATAAATTTTTAACTTTTTTATTGAAAGGATTGCTAATAGTTGTTCTTTAAATAAAATAGCTTTTTCGTTGCGATTTTTTGCCGTAAATCCTCTTCACAATGTAGTAAGTTTGTTTACTTACATTAAAATATCATAATGGTGTACTTACTTTACGATTTTTTATTGGAATGTCGCATATCAAATTAATTTAAATTTATGTGGTGATTTTATTTGTTGTGTAACACGAACAAGTATTCGTGTTAGTATGACCTAACTGCTTCACCAAAGACTACAATAAATAGTACACTTGCTTCACCTATAGGAGTTCTTAAATACTCATAACGAAATAGTAGTTGGGTAAAACAAATCCACCCAAGCACGGGAGCATAGCAAGCGAATGTGGGAAAGGGTTGCAGAAATAAATTCTGCTGGCGAAGCAGCTGTTAAGTCTGCATCCATCTGAGGCCTTTAAAACAATCATGCGATTTTTAGGTTCCGTACTCTAAAGGTACCACGTTGTTGTTGCAAATTAAGCGTGCACAGTGGCGGCCTTTCCCTAGGGCGGCCAACTTGTCAGGGCCTCGCGTAACAACCCAAGTAGAACTAAAACTTTATATTATTCTTAGGTTAATTGAAACAATAAAATTAGCTTGGTATTATAGGTAACATTAACGATATCAAAGTTAACAATTAGAGAGACGAAAAGCAGTTTCGTCTGCAAAAAGGAGATTCGAGGATAAAAAATATTAAAACATATTTGAGAAATTCAAAGACACAAGATTGGCTTCCAGCTCTAGATCAATATTCTCTCAATTTAAATTGACGTAGCTTATTCGTCCGATTATAATGCTTTAATTGAAGATTTAAAGACGGGGCTTTAGGGCGGTCTTGAAAGGGCCCCAAATCTCGAGAATACTTTTTAATGAAATAATAAACAAGGCTAAAATATGTAAGTAAAAAGCAGTTTATAGTTGGCGGCCCCCTACGCAAATATGAACTTAAGGTGCTAAAATTTTAAAACTTTTCTATATAAGTAGAAAAAGAATAGAATAGAATACTCTTTATTATTTACACCATAAAAATTACAGATATAAATGTAGACATTTTACACAGGGTGACACAATGTGCGGTCTTATCGCTAAAAGCGATCTTTTACAGACAACCTTTGGATGGATTCAAGGGAGAAGGAGAGACAATAATGCAGGTAGTCAGTGGTGTACCATTTACACATACAACAAATACATACATACATAAAACATACTTATCTACATATAATATATACAATAATAAACATGAAACAAGAGCAAGGAAACTAAATGTAATGATGAAAAAGATACTCCTATTTCTGCATAAATGGTCGAAGAAGACCTTATCATCCTGTATTATAGAGTACTAGCTTCTGCCCCCGACTAAGTCCGCGTGGAATAGTGGGCTAACGCTAACTTTAACCCGCGACTTCGTTTACGTAGAGGGTGGAAATATTTTAAAATAATACGTCCGTTAAGGAGCTGTTTTAGGTACCTACATCACGCTTTTATCAGTACACGGAGAAATAATTTTTTAAATATTTCTGGGGAGTTTATGAATTTTTACTGGGGCTCTGCAGTAACGCGGGACCATAATATGCGCAAACCCAAGAAAATTTACCGGGTTACCCAATACAAATTATAGAACAATTTTTTTTTAAGGTTTTTTATATTTTACTGGGTTACCGATTCAATTTTTACTGGGGTACTGAACGTCATTTTTGGTATCTCGCAGAGATAACTGGGGCCACCGCCCTTCCCCGTCATGACCACCCGCCGCCGGCCTTGCACCATTATTTTGCTGCGATGTTATTTTAATACTGCGATATCTCCTAAGATATTCATTGAAATCAAATGATGTAAAGGGCAATTTTGATGTAAATTAAATACTTGTGATGAATAACGTATTTATTTGGATAAGGATTAATATCATGTTTATAAAAACACCTTCGCAAATAATGCATTATTTTAGAACAAATTTGGTTAGAATAAAAAAGTTCATAGTGAGCCAACCTTAAAAGATAGACATAAGCTGTCGCAGACTTTTTTTTAGAACTTTTAAAGGGGAACAATTCTGTAATACATGATTTTTGTGAAACTTTAACCGTTTACGCAGCGCACGCAGCGGAAGCTCTCAAAAGGAAAAAAATAACCTACGATTTTGAAACATTGCTCATTGGTGCTCCGCCCCTATTAGTCTTAGCGTGATGATATATAGCCTATAGCCTTCCTCGATAAATGAGCTATCTAACACTGAAAGAATTTTTCAAATCGGACCAGCAGTTCCTGAGATTAGCGCGTTCAAGCAAACAAACAAACAAACTCTTCAGCTTTATTATTAGTATAGAAGATATAGATTATCTATGACCTTACCTATCCGAAACGGGGTGCTAGTTTTCCAGCTCGCTTTGCTGATTCTTGCATCCTACATTCTCTTCATTTTCAAACTTTTCTTGATATTTAGTCGAAATTTTTTTTTCTGTATAAATGTTCAAATGCCAATTTAACATACCAGAGACATGGGAGGGTGCGAACATTTTCTGGCTCGCATAGCTCGCTCTTACAAAAGTATCTCTATTTCTGTATGAATGGTTAAAAGAAAACCTAAGCTTTCCAAAGCGGGGTGCTAGAATTTTCCTACCGCAATGTTTTTTTTTATTTTTGCATGGGTGGGGCCTCCATTATTTTTCATTTCATTATTCATATTTATTTACAAAATGCATTTCTCATCAATCATTAGTAATACCTACTTTCAATTCACAAAGCACAAGGGCCTCGCAAAGATTCGCCGTCTGGAGCCTCGTAGACAAAGCGGGATCCAAAAAATTTCGAGCTCGCTTTGCTCGCTCAAAGTTTGTTTGGCAATGAAATCCGTGCTCCGCCAGTGATGTTCGCCGATAGGTAGCAAAAGAAAACAAAAATAAAATTCCTAATACATTTTATTTCTAAGTTATTCATCATTCAACTTCGCTTGCCTTAGCCTCCGCGGGCGGGTCTTACTATCTGTCAACTTCCCTGGACTGGTTGCCCTCTTAAGAGCCCTATCTTTTTCATCTTTCCTTCCTGACCTAGTCGGAAGCTCTAACCCTTTCGCATTCCCTTTCTCCAACCCAGTCTTAGGCGTAGCAAACTCATGTTCCAGATTTTTCACAATACCTTTTCTCATGGACTTTGAATATGTTTTTATATTGTTCAAAGGAGTGAAAAACTGCTCTGGAGTCGACTGAGGCGTAAAAAATTTGGTGTCGTGTCTGTCCACTTTTGGAGTTTTTGCTGTATCAGTTACTGTTATAACCGGTTTTCGGGTCGGTCTAGGTGTTAGGTTTTCTATAACGGGTTTTGAAGTAACAGGTACCGGTATTTTAAATTCTGATACCTTTTTTCTGGGTTTAGGTTTCTCGACTTCCTTTTCGTCTGAACTGTTGTCAAGATTTAGTTTGATGACTTTTCGTTTTTTCGGTAGTTCTTCGTCTTTTACTTTCCTCGCGGATAATTGAGGTAGTTTCGCTTTCGATTCTGGAGTTTTATCTCCTTCCGTCTTCACTTTCGGACTCAATTTTAAGTTTTCAAACTCGGCTTCTAGGTCGAATTCTTGTTTCTTGACTACGTTTCTTACTTTAGCCGACGCAATCATTAAATTCATCACTTCATTAGTCAAATAACTGTCTTTTTCGTCTAAATCTTGAACAATTTCGTGAATTGTAACTATATAATCATCAGCTGCTTCAAAATTTGCATTTTTTAGCTCATAAAACGTTGCTTCTATCAGGACCTGAACCTTTACTTTCCTAAATTGTTCTTCAAACAAATTTTTAACGTAATCAATAACATATTTCTCGAAATCCAATTTCGCATACGTTTTTAACACATCTTTCAACTTCCCTTCAAAATAACCAAAAGTATTTATAACCCCTTTGAAATAATTCCCAGCAATTTCGAGCTCGTTTGCCCGAAAATACATTGAGGCTTCCAATCCACCTGTTACATAAGCAATTATCGGGCAAAAAGGGTTAATACAAGCATAACAGTCGCAGGAATTATGCCTGAAAAACTCAGGCATTTTGAAGCCTGGTATAGTCACGTATTTCCTCGTAGGACTGACTTGGGACTTGAATGCTTGGCACTCTAGCATTGTTTCGAAGTCCTGTTTAGGCGCAAACATTTCAATTTTTGGTTCTACTGCTGTGGAAGTCTGGTCATTTGATGGTGGTAGACCTAGGATGTACTTTAGGCGATTGTCGATTTTTACCTGGAAAATAAATATTTATATAAGGTAATTATTATTACTAAAAGCCTCCCTACTCCCTTTCCATTTCTCTTTGTTTAAAGCTGCTAAGGACCAGCACCTTAATTGCGTATCACACTATCAGTCACAATCTGAGTCATTTTGAAGCCTATTATTAATCCATTGCTTCATATGTTCGAAAAATTTGTCTGCTCAACAACGTAAATAACGCAATAAATGTTGCTGAACTGTCAAAATGAAAGCCATTCCTACTGTTAGTGTGTTTTGCAATTACCTCGCAGTTATTGTTGAAGGAGTCCAGCTCATATAAGGTACCTAAGCAAAACACGTTATAAAATATATGCACAAAGTACGATTTGAGAAGTAACTATATTTGTGCTGCATGATGGTTTCCATCGTATACAATAATAATATTTTTTATTGAATAAAACATTTACAAAAAGTGTACATTTAGCCAACAGTAGTAATATTTTCCATACAGTATAGTGCCAAAAAATAAACTAAAACTAAAATTTGACTACAGGTGCAAGTAGTGATGATTCGGAATTACAATATAAGAGGTAGAGACCCGCCCGATCTAGGTTAATTCAAACCTGTGTTTCAAGCCTACGATAGCGAAAAACTCTTTGAAATAAGGTCATCTTCAGTCCACAGCTGCACACAAGCCTTTTTTATTAACACGCTATTTGACTACATTCTCGGTTACTGTCATCCAGCTGCTCGACTTTGCTTGTAAGTCACTCTCTATTCGAAAACACGGCCACCGCAACATTCATTGCGGTCTCATCATAGGAACACATTTACCTAAATGGACACTACGCGTAATACGCTGTGGGGAGGGCTATGGCTAAGAAAAAAGTTAAATCATTAAACAACAACATTTACCTGAGCATCATCAAACTTGTGCACATGCACAATACCGGCGTACAAGCAGGCCTGCGCGTGCGCTGCGCTCGCCGGCAGCGCGGCGGCGCATGCACTGCGAGCACGGCGCCATAGCTGCAGCGCGCGCGACCTGCACACGGCGGCTGAGCTGCTGCAGGCGATGCGCTGTTTTAGAGTTAGGGAGAGCAGGCGGCGGGGGGACCATTTGGAGGCTGCAAAGATCAAAATTATGTAATCAATGTTCTACTACACAGGCGAGATCGAGGTTGACGGCAGGCTCATCCTTACTTCCTAACTATCCTAACTAATCCTAACTACTATTATAAATGCGAAAGTAAGTTTGTTTGTTTGTTTGTTACCTTTTCACGCCTAAACCACTGAACCGATCATCCTGAAATTTTGCATGTACGTTGTCAGGGGTACAGAAACGGACATATGGTACTTTTCATCCCGCAAAAAAGTACTGTTCCCGAGGAAAACAACAATAACGTTCTTATGATAATAGATGGCGCCACGTGTCTTTCGAATCATGATTGAATTGTAACCCGAATTGATAGTCAAAGCCCAAATTAACGCGAGCGAAGCCGCGGGCAAATGCTAGTTAGGCAATAAAAATAAATATTAAAAAAAGACCGAATTATTGAAATCTAAGACAGATTTTCGTTACCATTCAAGCTATATTCAGGAAAGAACAATTTATTCAGCTCCGAAACTGTTACTATGCTCTGAAAACCCTGAAAGGAGCCATTTCATTTTATCATTTGCTTATGCAGGAAATCAATAATTATATCACACCAAAAAATTTTCATGCAAAGTACGTTGCCAAGACTTACATAACGCTTTCACTGTTAAAAAGTTATCAAATCTGATGTGGACCCGAGCCCCTTACTGGCAACAACAGTGCACAAAAAGTTTTTTGTTTTCCTTTTTAGTTGTGGTACCTACCCCACATTCATTCGTATACCACTACTTGATATGTAAATAACCGTGGCAGGCAATTATTATAACATCATCAATATAAACTAAGTGGAAAAAATACGCATTATTAGGTATAACTCAAAAACTCCTGGTCAGTACTTGATCAAATTTAAACGGGACCACATGTGAAGCACCAGCTTTCAAATAAACAAAGAATCATCCAAATCGGTTCACCCAGAAAAAAGTTCTGAGCAACACAAATAAAAAAGACAAAATACAGTCGAATTGAGAAACTCCTCCTTTTTTTGAAGTCAGTTAAAAATACCGCTGAATTGCTTAGTCAGAAACTTGCTTGATTCAGAAATTGAAACAAAACCATAACATCACGCCTTTAATCCCTGAAGAGTTATGCAGAGGTGTATTAATAGCACACCCACATTTCGCCAGTTATGTTTAAGTCCCATGTAATAGGGGGCGAGCCTATTGCCATCAACCGGGCACAAATCCAGACTCCGGGCTGCTACTGAGAGTTTCCTGATAGAAAAACTCAATAACACTTTGCCCGACCTTTTTTTTTTTGGGGTGGTAAATCATCAAATGTCCTCTCCCGCTCTGGGCGGAGCGGAAGGGCGTGTCAGACTCTTACTGACTAAAATCCACCCGTGTTCCTTCGGTTGCCTGTACGCCAGGGCCACGGTAACTCTTTCGAACAATCCGCGACCCCGGCAGGCATCGGTCCTATCGGATCCCGTCAAACTTTGCCCGACCTGGGAATCGTACCCAGGACCTCATGCTTAGCAGTAGCGTTTACGTCGACTAGACCAAGGAGAATCAGGGAGGAGCAGATTGAAACAAAAATATTCGAAATAATAAAAGTCTACACTCACCAGTATTACAAATAGACAAGTAATGCCGTTGCGTGCCGTTGACGGCACTCATGGTGCTGAGACCTGAATCACGGCACAGAAGAGTCTGTGCCTCCATAAGTCTGCCCACTGCTAGGTCCACTGGAAATAATATAGGTAAATTAAAATAACATCATGGCTGGCGAACGACTTACTGGTCTTGCTCTATTGTTTATTCATTCCGCTGCGTAATGCGTAATGCGTAATGGCTGCCAGCGGAAATAGAAAAATAGTTATATAATACTTAGATCTAATATATAAAATTCTCGTGTCACAGTTTTCGTTGCCTTACTCCTCCGAAACGGCTTAACCGATTTTGATGAAATTTTTTGTGCTTATCCGGTATCTATGAGAATCGGCCAACATCTATTTTTTTTTTTTTTTTTTTTTTTGGTAGGTAGGGTAGGGAGTTAGGGAAGTAGGTAGGTAGGTAGGGTAGGTAGGTAGGTAGGGTAGGTAGGTAGGTAGGGTAGGTAGGTAGGTAGGGTAGGTAGGTAGGTAGAGTAGGTAGGTAGGGTAGGTAGGGTAGGGTAGGTAGGTAGGGTAGGTAGGTAGGGTAGGTAGGTAGGGTAGGTAGGTAGGGTAGGTAGGTAGGGTAGGTAGGTAGGGTAGGTAGGTAGGGTAGGTAGGTAGGGTAGGTAGGTAGGGTAGGTAGGTAGGGTAGGTAGGTAGGGTAGGTAGGTAGGGTAGGTAGGTAGGGTAGGTAGGTAGGGTAGGTAGGTAGGGTAGGTAGGTAGGTAGGGTAGGTAGGTAGGGTAGGTAGGTAGGTAGGTAGGGTAGGTAGGTAGGTAGGGTAGGTAGGTAGGGTAGGTAGGTAGGGTACGCCGTAGATAAGTACCGCAACCCGTGCGAAGCCGGGGCGGGCAGCTAGTATTATTATATTATTGTGTGTGAAACGAAATCCGAAACGAGTTTATCCGCCAGAGAACCAAGGTAAGCGACATAGCCCAAAGACTAAGCAAGCTGAAGTGGCAATGGGCTGGTCACATCTCTCGCAGAACCGACAATCGTTGGGGAAAACGAGTTCTAGAGTGGAGACCGTGTTTAGGCAAACGTAGTGTGGGACGCGCGCCGGCCAGGCGGAGTGACGATTTGCGAAAGGCGGCTGGCAGAGACTGGATGAGGAGAGCCGAGGATCGGGCTCAGTGGCGTTCACTAGGAGAGGCCTACGTCCAGCAGTGGACGAATATAGGCTGATGGTGATGATGTGTGTGACTATAGTACGGTAATTTAAGTTATTAAAAATTGTAGTACAGTGATTACAGCAATTTTTTACAGAGTTCACATGGTTGTTTCAATGTTCGTCCCCCCCCCGAACCAAAAGTTTGGATACGTGCCTAACATCATGACTGTATCCGGAAGGGGTGAATACTTAAGAGTAGAATAGAATAGAATACTCTTTATTATGTACACCATCAAAATCACACGTCAAAGTCTCACGTTATGAGGTAAAGGACACTCTAAGAGTTTGTTTCGATGTTCCTTCTCAGATATGTAGTTGGATAGGAAACACTGACTTCATCTAGCATAACAATATTATTTGACGGAAGAACACACTAAAATAAAACCGGCCAAGTGCGACTCGGACTCGCGCACGAAGGTTTCCGTACCATTGACTAGGTAAACAACAGTAGGTACACAAATTAGGTGCCTACCTGTTACCATTTATTGATATCGAGCAAAAACAAAAGGCGTTTTTTGTATAGGAGTCCCCCTTAAATATTTATTTTATCATTTATTATTAAAGTAAAAATACAACTGAGTATTTTGTGAATATTTCAAGTGCCTACTTGTTGCCATTATTGATATCGAGCAAAAAAGGGCAAAAAAAATCGCGTTTGTTGTATGGGAGCCCCCCTTAAATATTTATTTTATTTTGTTTTTAGTATTTGTTGTTATAGCGGCAACAGAAATACATAATTTGTGAAAATTTCAACTGTCTAGCTATCGCGGTTCTTGAGATACAGCCTGGTGACAGACAGACGGACGGACAGACAGCGAAATTTTACTAATAGGGTCCCGTTTTTACCCTTTGGGTACGGAACCCTCAAAACCGCATCCAAATCGATTTAAGTGTACAAACACAGTGGAAGCGGCGCTGGCAGCGGAATCCGAAAGCGGGTGTCGTAAACACAAAATTCATTTGTCTATGAAAGTGTCAGCGAAGCGGGCAGCGGAACCAGCCATGGGAAGAGCATCCACATCCGCTCCCGCCAGCCACGCCGCCCCCACTGTTTTATACACTAAGCACTACACTGCCACAGACAGACAGACAGACAGGCAGACAGACACACACATAGCGATCAAACTTATAACACCCCCTTTTTTGCGTCAAGGGTTAAAAAGTAGTATTTAAAATCTATTCACAAAATAAACATAACTTATCAAATTGGACCAGATATACAATCGTAAACAATCTATTGTACATACCATATCTATTTATATATAAAAATCAATCCCTATTTCCCTTGGTCACGCCATAACTTGAGAAGGACTTTACCGATTTCATCCATATTTTTTTAAATAGTTTTCTAATACTTTGTAGAAGGTTCTTACGAAAAAAAAACTTTAAGAAAGTTGCAAGATTTATGCGGGTGAAACCGCTGGGCGCAGCTAGTATACAATAGATTGTTTACGATTTACACTAAAAGTGATGATTCAATTATCTTAAAACTGCTTCAATGTTAGACCCAATTACTTATTCATTTTATTTATTAATTAATAACCAACTTATATTTACAATTTACACCACACATACAAGTTTAATCAAAGTCAAATCATTTATTTCAAATAGGCACATAAAAGGCACTTTTTAATCTTCAATGTACGCTAATAAAAAAGAACTTACGATTGATATCAGGACATTTTTCGTACGATTTTAATATTCTAGTTTGCGCTAACTGCACCAATTTGGCTGAAACACCCACTGCTCCGATTTTATTGTAATATATCTGAAAAAAATACGCAGTATTAAGGATAACTCAAAAACTGCTGGTCAGAACTTGATCAAATTTAAATGGGACCACATGTGAAGCACCAGCTTTCAAATAAAAAAAGAATCATCCAAATCGGTTCACCCAGAAAAAAGTTCTGAGCTGACACATATACAAAAAAAAAAACAGTCGAATTGAGAACCTCCTCCTTTTTTGGAAGTCGGTTAAAAAACTATATTTGACATTCATTTAGTCGTTGTCATAAAATTACATTCTACCATTTAACATGCAAGACACGAGGGGTTACGGAACCCTAAAAATAAGCCGTGGCAGTTAAGAGATAACCAGTTTTAACTGACGGCGCCCGTTCACAAACATGAGGTTTAACAGCATAAAGATCAGCGTAGACACAGCAGCAAAACGTTCGAGTATGTTCTATGCTTTCATGTTTTGAGTGAAAACATGCGCCCACACGCCACAGGGAATCATCTCTTGCACACAATTTTGAACTCTAAAGCCCTATTTAGTTAATTATCAATTAAAAACTACTCGAGCATTTTGATGCTTTTTCTGCACTGACTCTAAAAGCTACTTACAGCGGCGTCACACACGAACACAACAGCAGTTTCCAAGCTGTCCTCAGATTGCATGACATCTGGCCAATATTCTGTAGCTTGAGACATTAAATCTTGCAGAGGAGCGCTAGGCTTGTCCATGTGGGAGATTAACACGCCTGCATTGCGTAGATAGGTTTCTCTGTAAAAAATATTTTTATTTAACTTTTACCATTTTTGCTGTCTAGCACCCTAATTGCGTAACACACTTTCAATCACAATCTGAATAATTTTGAAGTATATTGCTAAGCCATTGCTTCATATGTTCGAAAAATTTGTCTGCTCAACAACGTGAATAACGCAATGAATGTTGTTGAACTGTCAAAATGAAAGCCATTGCTACTGTTAATAGTGTTAGTGTTTTACGCAATGGGGGCTATCGTTTTTGTGCTCACCAGTTGGCGCCACTGTCGGGTAAGGTCCTGTTGCAGTACTTATATTTGATGTTTTGGATATGTTTAAGTAACCTTATATTCATAGTATGTTTATTTTATTACATTTTAAAACTAAAAATGAATATTTAGATTATAATGTTCCTAAAATTGGCAAGCATGAAGCAGACAAATCTTATTCTTCCTTCAAGTGCTACCAAATTAGATCCTAACTTTTTACTTAAAATCTTAAGCCATAATTAATCAAGAATGGCACAACCATTACAGCTATTATGAATCATTCGTTATAATCCGTGATAAAAAATCCCGCAAACAGTGAACGTTCAGTACATATTTGTAGCTGTTCTTCATACCCCTGTAGATACATGACTGGATGACTCGATAAAGGAAAGTATTTGAAAAAGTGAAGAAGGGTATAAAATATTTCGATTGTATTATTAAAGTATATTAATACGTACTTGTCATTAACATATTTGGCGACTTGGCAGCATATGTGCGCAAGTTGCAGCGCGTGCGCCGTTCTGCTAAAATGTAGCAGCTGTTGGACTAATATCTGTGCTAACTGCACTGCGGGCCGGAGGAGTTGTTTGTTGGTCACTGAAATTAAATTATTGACTCAATCAATCTGCTTACCCTTCTCCCGACTATATCGGGGTCGGCTTCCAGTCTAACCGGATGCAGCTGGATACCACTATTTTACACGGAGCGAATGCCTATCTGACCACCACAACCCAGTTACTGGGTAATAGGATACCCCTTGGTATCGGGTTGGCAGACTTTAAGACTTCTGACGACCCATAACGACTGTCAAAGATCCATGAATGACAGCCGGAACCAACGGCTTAACGTGCTTTCCGAGGCACGGAGGGGTTTTGGTATGTAAAGATGGTCACCCATCCAGGGACCAACGCGGCAATCGTACAAAGCAATTGCCGTTAAAAAAAGATACTGATGCCAGCCATTTGGGCACTTTTGCTAGTGAAAGCGACCCGAATGAATTTTCTGATGCCCATAGAACTCTTCGACCCCTTTTTTTCTCTTAAGGGGGAAGCGCCAGGTTGCCCGCGAAATGCCAGCTGCACGATTACTGACAAATGCGTGCACTGACTGGACAGGTCCACTCATTCTGTGTGGTATTTTTTCCTCAAAAGACCATTTCAGACTCAAATCTACATGGTCTTCACATGATCTGACCAAGATTATGTCTGGACTTTAAAAGAGACTGTGACCTCTGAGTTTGTTTCGGCCTTTCTTCTCAGAGTAGTCAGATAGGAAACGCCGACCTCATCTAGTTTTAAAATATGATTGACGTGTAAAGTGTTTGTACAAACCTACTTACAGAAATAAAATCATTTATCATTATCATTTAAAAATTTCTTACGTTTTTTGCATACGAATGACATACAATATCAATCAATAGGATTATATGAACTTAGAGAGTTGTATTGATGATTTTAATCATTATAATTCTCTAAATACATACTTGTTACGGTCGCGAATCATATTTTGTTCAATATACAACCTGACACTGACCTGCAAATTGCAAAAAAGGTAAGACTATTTGAATTTCGCGGGCAACCCTGGCACTTCCCTCATAATACTTGTACATACACTGATACAGAAATCTTTTGGTTCTCGCATGACGTTGACATTTGTGCAATTGTTTTGCAAAATGTACTGATAAAACCCGGACAAGTGCGGGTCGGACTCACTCACGAAGGGTTCCGTACCACAAGACAAAAAACACGTTTCTTGTATGGAGACCCCTTTTAACTTTATTCTATTCGAATTATTTTTTGTTATAGCGGCATCAGAAATACTCTGTGAAAATTTCAACTGTCTACCTATTACGGTTCATGAGATACAGCCCGCTGACAGACAGACAGACAGACAGACGGACGGACGGACGGAGGGAAATCGGAGGTTTATTAATAGGGTTCCGTTACCACCCTTTGGGAACTGAACCCTAAAAACAATATGGCGGCGTTCGCTCCGATTTTAGCCACGCGCCAAAAAGTCCTCGTAGCGTATTATTCTATTATTTCAAGGCCACTAAACAATTAAAAAATAAAAATCGAAAAAAGGTAGTTATGAGGCATTGGTCGATATTCTAGAAACTAATTTCCTGCCAAATTGATTTCATTTTCTTGTAGTAAATAAAACATTATAAATAATTATAGTTTAATTACCTGTGTCAATAACAACAAGCAGATCCGTCCATACTTCAACCGCTTGCAAAGCTCTTTGCAACGCAACATGCTCTTGAGCAATCGTACGCATCGCCTGCGATACATCCGGATCTATACTCTGAAATATAAAATCACGTTTGTATTCCTTGAAGGAGTAGTCAGAGGTGTATAGGCACTCACATTTCGCTAGTAATTAAGTAGGCACAAATATCTAGTATAATCAGGTCTGAGAATTCTTTTAATAGAAAAACCTAATAACACTTTGTCCGCCCCGAGAATGTACCCTGGACCCTCACGCTCAGCAATCGTGTTGTGAAAATAACAGTATTAGTAATTTTGTGGTTTTTTAAGTAAATTACGTAGTCACGAGCATAAATATATTACTAGCTCGGCAATAATATCCGATTGCATGATTCATCTAATAATATATGACGGCAAATATATGTGATAATTTTTGGAAGGCATATACAAGTGGCACCATAAATATCGAAGGAACACCACAACTATCTGGCGAGACAAGTGACGCCAAAATATAGGACGCTGCATCAGCTTCAATAATGTAATGTATCAATGCAATATTAACGGACATGTCTTGCGTCATTAATCTGTGCCTACTCAGTTAAATTCAGAAGAATATGATACCTCGTTGTGATCGAAAATATCTGACATCACTTTGGCAGCATAAAAATCTAACAGTATATTTAAATTAATACTCACCTAGAATAGTCAACATCGATTCGGTCGCCAAAAACAAAAAAAAACCCTTATTATTGACATTTCTACTTTCAATCATGACAGTCAGATATTGATGCTTGTAATGGTATGTCACATATTTTTGCAATATAAGACGCACTGATTGCGATATCGAAGAAAACTAGAAACATTATTCTGTCAAGTTTTATGCTGCTAAAGTGATGCCAGATGTTTTCGATCACAATGTGGTATCACATTCTTCTAAATTTAACTGAGTCGGCAGATATTTATGACGGAAGACATGTCCGTTAATATTGCATTGACACATATTTTTGAAGCCGATATAGTGTCCTATATTTTGGCGTCGCTTGTCTCGTCAGATAATTTTGGTGTTTCTTCGATGTCAAATATTTGTGCTGCTTTTATATGCGTTCCACAAATTATCACATATATTTGCCGTCATATATTAATGGATATATTTTGTTTGATATATTTTGTTTCTTGTTTTATATTTTGAACTTTATGAATTTTATTAATATTAATTAGGTAGGTAATGAGATTGTGTGGAACTAATTTAGTTTTGTGTTGAACTTGTAATTATTCTAATTATTTGCGTAGGGATCTTTGTAAAACATTCAGACACAACGTTAATATTGTTATTGAATAAATTAAATTAAATAATGAATCATGCAATCAGATATTATTGCCGCTCGTTCATAGTACTTAATATATTTATGCTCGTAACTGTACATAGTATAAAAAAATAAAAATATAGATATTTATACTTACAGCTTCAGTAACTTTCCATCCATATTTGGTGCTAGCCTCAGCTATATCATATTCAGTTTTCAGGTATAATAATATTGTTTGTGCCACCCTGATGTCTGAAGAAATTGGCTCCTGAAAAACACAACTTGAACTTTCTAAAAGCATAATGTAATGTGCATGCATTCGTGTGTGGGAGGTGAATGAGTGTGTGTGTGTGTGGGGGGGGGGGGTGGTTGTGTGTGTGTGTGTGGGGGTGGTGGCGGTGTGTGTGTGTGTGTGTGTGTGTAATGTGTTTTGTAATATCTTATACAATAAAAATATTCTTATTCTTATAGCCAGATCTGAGGACACTTCATCGTGCTTATCATTTTTCCCAACTATGCTGGGGTCGGCTTCCAACCTACCTGGATGCAGCGGAATACCAGTATTTCACATGGAGCGACTGCCTAACTGACCTCCACAACCCAGTTACTGGGCTATACGATAGGTCTTTGTAAGATTGATCTGTCACACTTTCGGGCGACTTAACGTGCTTTCCGGAGCACGGAGGGGTCTCGGTATGATGGAAATGGTTACCCATCCACGAACCAACCGCGGAAAGCGTACCTTAACCTTGATCAATCGACCCGTGAGGGTGTTACTTTGAATTAGTCTAAACTAAAATATTATAAAGAGGTGACGCATATTTTCCCCCCCAACTCGTTTTTTTTTTCATCTCTTAACTGCCACGGCTTATTTTTATTATTAATCTTATATTTTGAATTGTTTCTTAATATATTTTTTTACATTCTTCTCACTTTAAGAAGCAATAAGAATAACGAACTCAGGATTTTGTAATATCTTGATTTAAAAAGAGTGACCTTGGAGTTTCTTGCCCGTTCTTCTCCATAGAGATCTACGTTTTGGAATGGGCAACTAGCTTCAACTTTTTGACTAACTGATCGACTCTTTGACAATTCAAAAGTGCCTGTAAATGGTTTAATTGAAATAAATGCTTTGAGTTTGAGTTTGAGTTTTATATTTGTGTTTTTCTCTGCGCCATGTTTACCGCAAATAAACGTATTTTCTTTATTTTTTCTCTTTAAGTAATTTTGTTTTTTTGTTAGTAAGAGGTTAATCTCTGGAAGTACTGAGGGCCTAGACAAATAGCATGCGCTTCGGAGCGATTCTATTTCTACAATCGCTATCGCTTTCGCTAATGTTTCCATCATACGAATCGAAAACTAGCGCTAACGCTTTTCAAAAACTGCCACTTGGTTACGCATCACTATGGAAGTAATCGTTCGTAGCTGCCGATTCGTTTCATAGAATCGAATGATGTTAACATTGTCTAGCTAATTTATATTCGTTCACCTATGATCACGAGACATTTCGATAGCTTATGTCAACCCCATACATTTTTTGGCTTTTCTACTAGCGTCATTGCTAATCGAATGTTAGTTTGTCTTGGCCCTCTGGTCCAATTACAAACATTCTGTCACAGGCAGTAAGCTACAATATTGCAGAGTGCCAGAGGATATGTTTTATTGTATAGCTGGCCTCAAAGCATTTATTTCAAACTAGATTCTGCGCGCGAATTCGTCTGCGTGGAATTTCTTGTACCCCCGACCCACTCCATCGCATCGCATCGCCCGCGCTATCACTTCGTTTTCACTTAGCGTTCTTTCTGACTTTTTTCTCGGTTTCTAATGGTCATAAGCGTGTAGTTAAATAGCCTATAGCCTTCCTCGAGAATTGGACTATAAAATGCAAAAACAAATCCGACCGATAGTTCCAGAGATTATCCCAACAAAAAAACAAATTTTACCTCTTTATAATATTGGTATAGATAAACCAATTACAGGCACTTTTGAATTGTCAAGGGATCGGTCAGTCAGAAAGATGAAGCTACTTGCCCATTCCAAAGCGTAGTAGGTACCTATGGAGAAGAACGGGCAAGAAACTCCACGGACTCTTATAAAACGCGAACTGAAGTTGCGGACAGAAGGTAGTTAAAAAATTTCATGAATTTTCTATAGATCTGAATTACTTCATTATGGTTCATGTAATGTTTAACTTAATTTCTAATATTGTAATTTAACAATGCATGCCTTGATAGGGTAGATTTTTGAGCTACTATAAAATATTTTTAAGATCCTGTTGTATCACCAAAAAACGCATTAATAAAAAACTTTGACTTTAAATGATAAATTAAATTATAAATGATTTTATTTCTGTAAGTAGGTTTGAACAAACACTTTTACACGTCAATCATATTTTAAAAACTAGACGAGGTCGGCGTTTCCTATCCAACTACTCTGAGAAGAAAGGCCAAAACAAACTCAGAGGTCACAGTCTCTTTTAAAGTCCAGACATAGTCTTGGTCAGATCATGTGAAGACCATGTAGATTTGTGTCTGAAATGGTTTTTTGAGGAAAAACCACACAGATTGAGTGGACCTGTCCAGTCAGTGCACGCATTTGTCAGTAATCGTGCAGCTTGACTCAGAACTTAAGGAGCTCAACGATTTGAACTTTTACTTTGTAGTCTACAATAAAATATAATAAACATATACTCACAGGCATTGTATCAATCCTTTCCAATAAATCATTGACTATAACTTTAAAATAATCGCTGTGTATCGTTCTTACTGCTGCAGGAGTGATAGATATCACTTCTAGTAATGTCCAAAGAAGTGATTCCGGGTCTTCAACTGAAAATAACAATATAATTAGGGATTGCAATCCCGCAAAATGGGATCCCGCATTCCCGCGGGATCCCGCTGCTTTTATTAATCTGCTGGATCCCGCAACTTCAAAGCGCGGATCCGCGGATCCCGCAAATTAAAAATTTGGCGATGCGAAAAATTTGAAGATGAATCTAAGAAAACAGATTACTAATTACTTATACTTAATTAATAGAAAATAAATAATTTCTGTTGCTTAATGTAAGAAATGTTTAATAAAAGTTGATTTTTACACAAAAAATTGTAGTTTCAATTTGATTTTATAACATAATTTCAATGATACCGGATCCCGCGGGATCCCACGCGGGATTGAGTAATCCCGCATATCAATACCGCGGGATTGAATGAGCTGCGGGATTGCAATCCCTAAATATAATAATATAAAACGTTTATTTTCTCTACACAAGTTATGTACTCACAACTAATATTCGAGAATAATGCACGAACAAGGAGCTAACTTTGTGAGAGACTCGTGCTTGAAGTAGGTTTATGTAAAACCTGTATTACAGGTCACCAGGGCCCTCCCGCGGCTATATGCCTGTGATTTGGACCAATATCATTACATCACACCTGAATTCCTGGAAAAAACCGGCCAAGTGCGAGTCGGACTCGCGCACGAAAGGTTCCGTACCATTATCTATAAAAACGGAAGAAAAATCATGTCTGTTGTATGCGAGCACCCTTAAATATTTATTTTATTATATGTTATAGCGGCAACAGAAATACATCATCTGTGAAAATTTCAACTGTCTAACTATCACGGTTCATGAGATACAGCCTGGTGACTGACGGACAGACAGACGGACCGACAGCGGAGTCTTAGTAACAGGGTCCCGTTTTACCCTTTGGGTACGGAACCCTAAAAAATAGGCAATCTTTATAGAACGGTACACTTCTGTATTTCGCCAGTCACTACATAATTATAAAACAATGTCCCCCGCCACGTCTGTCTGTCTGTCTATCTGTCTGTCTGTACGCGATAAACTCAAAAAAACTACCGAACGTAATTTCATACGGTTTTCACCAATGGACGAAGTGATTCATGAGGAAGTTTTAGGTGTATAATTCATTACGGTTTTGTGTAAATTGGCTGAAATATGACGATGATTGTTGAAGATGTCGGAAAAAATCGTGCAGATTGACAGAGCTTTAAAGCGTGCGCCGCGTAAAGAAAGAAAAGAAAGAATTATTAGAGAGTTATTTTTATTTTAGTGATATTTATTTTAGTAGTATTAATGTCCGTAAGTATATTCTCATATTGTATGTTTATATTTAAATTGGAAAATTATTTAAGATTTTATGTATTTTGTTTTCCCTTCTACTCTCACACACGTTGTCTACATCTCTTTAATATACCCTCCTATCGCAGGTATGCTGGAAGAGATTTCTTTAAAAATAAGCATCGAGTTTGTACGTATTTTTCGGTTTCTTTCTTCTTGTCTGTTAATATGTGTGTACATAAATGGTTAAATAATTAAATTAAATAAAAGAAAGAAAGAAAAGAATGAAAGAAAGAATACATTCCCGTAATCCCAGTAGTACGTTCCCGTGTGATATTTTCCGACATTCATGCGGTAAAGTCGCGAGCAAAAGCTATTATAATATGTATAGATATATGGCACAACGAATTTTAGATAAACTTTGGCTTTGTAGACTGTCGCCTCTGTCCTCATGCCAGTGTCACAGACCCTTTCTAAACCTCGCTGTGTCATACTACCGCCCGGATACTGTGCACTGGTAGAAGGTTCTTTTGGCGCCCGAATGACGTTGACAGGGGGGCGCTATTGGTAAACATTTGTACGAAATGTATTGGAAAAACAAGATGGCGTCGTTAGTTCCGACTTTAGCCACATGCCAAAAGACTTTTATACAGTTACTAGATTTTGCCCGCGACTTCGCTCGCGTTAATTTAGACTGACTATAAATTCGGGAATTAAATTCAATCATGATTCGAAAGACTCGTGGCGCCATCTATTATCATAAGAACGTTATTGTTGTTTTCCTCGGGAACAGTACCTTTTTGGCGGGATGAAAGGTACCCTATGTCCGTTTCAGTACACCTGACAACATATATGCAAAATTTCCGGATGATCGGTTCAGTGGTTTAGGTGTGAAAAGGTAACAAACAAACAAACTTACTTTCGCATTTCTAATATTATAGTTAGGATATCTATGTTTTTAATACCTGTCATCCATTTTTCTTTTCTGCCTTTCAGTAATGAGTTTAGGGACTGCCAAACACCGGCCACCGGAACTATGGATGGCCATAACTTGCAGTACATTTCAAATTCATGTTTTAGAAGTAAACTGAAAAATAAAATATAAATTGCTGTTGTGGGTTTTTCTATGAGTTGTGCATCAATCGGGAAATTCTTTGGTGGCCGCGGTACGTGAAAGGAAACAGGCCCCTACATCTTTATGGCGGCATGGAGAGTGCGACTGTCGCAAACCAGCGCAGGGCACGCCACAATTGCGGCGGTAAGTCCCCTCTTTGAGGAGTAGATTGAGAGGCGCCACGGCGTCCTCACCTTCCGCCTGACGCAGGTCCTCACCGGACATGGCTGTTTCGGGAGGTTCCTGTTCCGGATAAGGCTGGAGGAAACTCCCGGGTGTTACCATTGTGTGGATCGCCCGAAAGACACGGTGGAGGTGTGCCCGGCTTAGACGGAACGCCGCCGTGTCCTCGCGGAGACGATCGGCGGCGGCGATCTCTCGCGTCCGGCCCTGGTCCAGGCCATGGTACGGAGCGAGAGAGCATGGGAAGCTGTCATCTCCTTCTGCGAAGCAGTAATGCTCGCGAAGGAGGAGGCGGAGCGCGTGAGGGAGAGGCAATCGTTGCGCCCTCACGTTCCTAGTCGTCGCAGGGGACACGCTGGGCGTCGGGAGTCGATTGACGATTCCCGGCCACCGTAGGCGCGGGCTTGCGGACGGCGAGCAATGGGCAGCTCGCCGTCCGGTAAAGACGGGGTCCGATAGGGCCGATGCCTGCCAGGGTCGCGGATTGTTCGAAAGTTACTGTGGCCCTGGCGCAGAGGCAGCTGAAGGAACACGGGTGGGTTTCAGTCAGTAAAAGTCTGACACGCTCTCCCGCTCCGCCCAGAGCGGGAGAAGATATTTGATAATTTCCCACCCAAAAAAAAGCATGTTTGGTAGCGGGGCCAACTGCCCAGGGTACCGCTAGTAACATAAGTTTAACAGACAATTTAGTAAGAAAATAGCAACATAAAACAAATCACCATACCTGAGTTTAACATCTTTCAAAAATGGTGTCAAGTCACCATAGAGTTTCTGATCCATGACCAGTTTACAAGCATCTACCACCGATAGCAGTTGTAAATCATCATTCTTATCATCATCATCATCACTTTCATCATTTTTCTCATCACATTTCAACGCTTTAGCTTTGATGTCCATCACCAAACTCATATACTTATCCGTATTCAGTTCTTTTGAAAATAATAGGCTCAAATAAGCATCCAAAAGAGCATTTTCGTGTTTCTTGTAATCTAATTCACAAATGCTCTTGTTGTAGAATGCGCGCGCTACATTTTTATGCTGGAACTCATTCTTGTTTATACTCAACTCATTTTTTATATAAATATCAAATAAATTGATTGAAAATTCATACTTTTGGTTCTTATTCAATAAGATAGCAGTATTATGCGTGTCGGTTTGCAGTTTTCGATAGCATTTTTCATAGTTAACGCATCCTAGTTTTTTTAATTCTTCCATTATGGTATATTGTTTATCAATAACTGTGTTATATAAGGGCAATAAGTTATTTAAATCAGAGTTATTCTGCACAGCGTTCGTAATGAAATGTTTTAGTAAAAAAGAGAGTCTTAAAGCGTCATGAAGTCCTGATTTAACTTTACAATTCTCACATTTCAACAACTGATCACTGTGTTTCAACTCATTCAGTAATTTGATCATGAAATTCAAGCAATTTTCTTGTATCTCTTCCCTAAAATTGACTTTTATTGAATTATTTACTGAATATTCAATGAAGAGTCTTAGAAATTGACCAATGAAAGGGTATGTGGCTACCATTGTGTTTTTATAACCCAGTTTTTCTGTGATTTCACAGGATACTGTGAGATTTTTGAATACAGCATCCAAATATGTAGTTTTGTTCATGAATATATCACAAAAGGAATTTAAATAGAAGGTCTGCAAGCAGTGGAATATGTCTGATCGATGTCCAAGGAGTGTAATCGCTGTCCTGACAGCTACACTCAAAGCGGACTCCTTAAAACGATACTTTGATGAATTCTCAGCAATTACATACAAACAGTCACTGAATTTCACGTACAAATCGAATGCATCCTTTTCTTTTAAATTTTTGAACGCACTCAAATCCGTTTTTCTTGACAATTTCTCAAATATTTCACTGTATAACCCGTTTAGTTGTTCCGCATAAGATTCACTGTATATGAAGTGAAGTTTTTTAACTAAAAACACTAAAACGTTTGTGCAAAACTGTGCTGTATCATAAATATCTAATGTTTTGAGCACATCTTCGGTTAGCTTTGGTAACAATTTGTGTATTGCTTTGCCTTTCAATTTTTCTATGTATATCAGTCGGTCTGCAATAATATTCCAGTATGTTTTACAGTATTCTTTTAGGAGATTCTTTGACTCCGCCTCAAATGCCATGAAAGATAGTTTGAGTATTAATTCTGGTGGTACTGGTGCATTCTGAAAGATGAAACATTTGATTAATCCTTACGAAAGCCACAAGTTTAGGGTAGAGGGTTAGGGGTTTCATTCAACCCTCCATGATAGTGAGCTATTTAGGTACAGTTTAAGAGCATAAATTCCTCTATACTTATTGATCAATAAATTAATTAATCATTTTATATCAAACTGAGAGTAATATGTCACATCTGTATCCACAAAGGGGTAGGTAGGGTAGGGTAGAAAAGTATTCTAACTTCCTAATCCTAACTTCCGAACTTATAATATTATAAATGCGAAAGTAAGTTTGTTTGTTTGTTTGTTACCTTTTCACGCCTCAACCACTGAACCGATCATGCTCAAATTTTGCATATACGTTGTCCGGTGTACAGAAACGGACATAGGGTACCTTTCATCCCGCAAAAAAGTACTGTTCCCGAGGAAAACAACAATAACGTTCTTATGATAATAGATGGCGCCACGTGTCTTTCGAATCATGATTGAATTATAACCCGAATTTATAGTCAAAGCCTAAATTAACGCGTGCGAAGCCGCGGGCAATAGCTAGTACGTATATACATGCAATCAATTAATGTGGGTCACATTCATAATATAGATGAATGTTTAGGTTTTAATATTCTCATGTAAGTGAATGAACGTATTCTTATGAGAATTAAGTTATCAAAACAAAATCTCCTGGCTGCTGGAGCTGAAGCTGGATTTGTGCCCTTAACTGGGAACAAACCCAATTACTAAACAGTACTGGTGAAATGTGGGTGTTGCTATTAGATGCACCTCTGCCATAGGCCCCGGGAGCGGGGTGCAAGAGGATGCACATGGCACCCTCTGGCTTCAAAATAAAATATAGATGTAAAACATTCAGAACTAAAAAAATATCCGAAAACGCCTAATAGAATAATAGAGAATTCAACGTATTCACGGTGAGATCCTAAAATTTTCATCTTCGATTCTAAAGGTTTTGTACATTAGTCAACAAAGTAGCAAAAGTTCTATTTCCGAAAATCTAATCGACTCTACTTCCTGCATCCTACATTCTCTTAATTGTTAAGGTTTTCTGCATAAGTTAACCAAGTTACTCCATGTTTGAATGGACATACGATAACCTGACATATCCGAGGTGAAGTGCAAATATGATCGAACTCACTTCGTGGAGCTGAAGATGCACCCCTTGAAAATAAACTTGCCGGCACCCATGACCTCTGCTTTAACCCTTCAGGCATTACTGGTGTGTTGTTATGTTATTTTTTCCCCAGGACCCAGGATCTTGCGCTCAGCAGTCACTTTTGTGGCTTAGATCAATGTGTCAAGCTGAATGTGGTCGATAGAATAATACTTTGGCAATATAACATACCTTCCTGACAACATATCTATGAATATGGTAGATACAGGCCAACGTCTTGACCTGTTCTGGCTTGTTGAGCCATCTTGTCTCCCTGATACAGTTTATGGTCAAAGTGAGCAAATCTTTGGTGTCTATGCTGTCCCTCCATGTTGGCGCTTTGTCAAGGTTCCTGAAAAATATACATGATAAATGATTTTATTTCTGTAAGTAGGTTTGTACAAACACTTTTAAATGTCAATAATATTTTTTAAACTAGATGAGGACGGCGTTTCCTATATAATTATGTTTAAGTCTCTCAAACTCAACGTCAAAGCATTTATTTCAATTTAAGGTACACTAGAAGAATAAGTAAGAAACTCCATGGATGGAGACTCTTTTAAATCAAATTATTCTCTTTTATTCAGCCTATTGTCGAATAACATATACAACGGAACCAACAAAGATGTGTTGCTAGGGAGTTTGAGGGGCCATTTCTTTTTCCCATAATCATATTCTTAACCAGGCATAAAACCAGAATCATCACATCTATTCATAATCATAAATATTTATATATCAAATCTTAATTCAGGTACTGGTTAATTAAATGCACAATCTTAAATAGAGAAAGGTGTCTGAGGTAGGAGGCTCCTGAGTTACAGATCACCCGGCTCTCTTAGATAGGTCATGTCAATTTACAAGTGGTAAAAGTCAAGATACATTAGCTAGCATAAGATTTATTAACAACAGAAACAGGAACAAAATGAAAAGTCCTTTAATCAAACTAAGCTGAGAATCTGCACTTTTGGAACATCAAAATTACATAAGAAAGCCCCCAAAACGGCCGCCCTTCACCACTTCCCAGTGCTTTAGCTGGAAAGAAGTAGCGGATCGGTGCAACTCCCCAGTAGCCACTATAATTGCAAAAAGTGATATGATATTTTATAACAGATTAAAATGAATAGGTTTTTAGAAAACAGGGGAAGACCACAATCCTTTCAGACGAGCATCTGACCCAGAAGCCAATGTCTGAGGCCTATGTCACTATGTTCGTGGAGCAATCAACAGCCTCGGATCGAGTAGATTTACTAAAGACAGAACTTTCAAATTACTATGCAAAATGGGTGAGTTATGTACTAAGACTTACCTGCACAATAAACAAAGCACGTTCAACGAGAAAGAACCTATTTCTTTCGAAGATAACTGGGATGCAATTGTTTTGTAATCGTTGTAAACTTTTGCCAAGTTACTTAAGTCTTTCTCGTCGCCATTCGCTTTGATTTTCTCAAGGAAATCGTTGGCTTCCATGTTAATATAGTGTCTATTAATCAAACATCACACAATTAAAACTTTTAAGCATGTAATCACAATATTTTGTAGATAAATTCTAAGGAAATACTCTGGTCACTATGTACTTCGGCCGTTATATTTTGATTTTGATTTTTTTAACGTCAAGACCAAGTCGTCGACTCGTCGTCGGTGTTGTTGTCAAGAAAAAGTTATAGTCGTTTGCACCAATCAGAACTAAGCCATTTGTGTTGGAAGTGAAACATTCTTTATTTTGCGCGTTTGTAATTAATTTATGACATATTTCAAAAATTATTTAATGACAAAAATCTTTACTGAATATTAAAATAAGCCTAACTAATAAATAAGTTTTTTTTTGTCCAAAAACTCGCCAGCTACGAGCCATCACTCTCCTGCCCTTTTTCCAATATAATTGGGGTCGGAGCGTAGACAGAGTATACTCTGCGGGTATATATGTTCTGTGATACTCTGTTTACGGGTCGGAGCGACATGTTTTTTTCTTCCTTATTCTTCTAGCCATATTAATCTTTGACACAGTCCATCTATTCATTTCTTTGGTCTTCTAGGGTCTTCCCCAAGGAATTAGTATGTACTATGTGAATATAGTCTTCCCCTACTCCTGTAGCCATTAGCCATCCACATTCAATAAATTCAAAACTTTAACGTCACCTACGTGTAAAGAAACGAATATACGTTTTGTTTTAGTAACAAGCAAAATGTAAATTTTAATTTGATTTTTAATCATTAAATTTCCTGTGTAGTCTGGAAATAAACTGCTATAAACTTTTATTAAATAGAAATGAGTAAAGTAATAACCTAGCATGGTGCACTATTTTTAAAGATCGATAAAACGTTTTATTAGCAATCAAGTGAGTGCATTTTCTCTTGTGTCAAAATAGCCGCCATTTCTCGTTATCAATTTTATCAGTAGAGCGTTCCGGCGAATTTGTAATTAACGAAAAAGTATACGAAAACAATGTCTAATCATTAAATATAGCTCCAGGCATCTAATATAAGATTGCGGAGCGGACATATCCTTAGTAAACGTTATAGTTTATCCTGGATTTACGCGGTAAGTCCTTTTGTATAAACATCGATTTATTTTAGTTTTCCTGGAGGCATGTGCAATGTAAACTATACTCTTCTTGCATTAAAAGTTTTCGTAATTGTGATAAGTTTATAGTTATTGATTAAAGAGTTTTTTTTTTTTTGAAGATGTTTACCCCATATTTCTGAAGCAGCGAATAAAATCATGAAAAGGTTATGTAGGTATATGCAATTTTATAATTGAAGTATAATTAAATCTGTCGTGGCAACTATGCGTCCAATAATACTTACTACTCGAACCTGCCTGCTTATTAGACTTGGCGATGGCGAGAGATCCAAGTTTAGGGTCAGTGTGTATTAAAAAATATTGAAAGAATGAATCACCAATGTATACAAAGATAACTTAACATTACATAGCGAAGGGTAAGGCAGGGTTACCCACGTGCATAATTCACCCACAAATCCATGACCTATCTTAAAGCCCCATGCAATACAAACCTATTATTCAAATAAGAATTTTAACAAAGTAAATATTTTCTTTTTCAGCAGCCAGCCAAAATGGTGTTGCCAGCGAGATACTACATTCTGCTTTCTCTACAAGTTTCAGCATACTTCTTAGCATCAAAACTTATATTCGACAGCGTCAACAAAGCCACACAGACGGTTATTGATGAACACTTCCATATACCACAAGGAATATCTTACTGCACTGGTAACTTCACACACTGGGACCCAAAAATAACAACACTTCCCGGCTTGTATCTGGTCTCCTCTGTAATTGGTTTGTTCACTGAATGCAATACGTACAATCTACGCTTCGTGAATCTTATCGCATCATGCGTTAACCTTATTTTATTCTCAAGTATTCTTAAATATGTGTATTATGGCGACAGAAATCATATGAAGATTATTCTCCAGGCTCTGAATTTAGCGATACTGCCCCCTTTATATTTCTTTTCTCATGTTTACTATACAGATATTCTTTCTTTAACTTTTCTTCTCATGTTTTCAAGACTGTGCTTAACTAATAGATACTTAATTTTAATCTTATTATTTGGTTTTTCTTCTATAATTATGAGGCAGACGAATGTTGTGTGGGTCGCAATGGTCTTTGGTCACAAGTTATTAGATTTACTGATCAAAAGCTCAAGGGTTTTCGGTAATCAATATATCAATGATGTAAAACTCAGCAAGCGGTCACTGATAGCCAAAGATGTTGATAAGTCTAAGTTGAAACGGTATTATGGTATGTGGGACGTATACTGTGCAGCGAAATACCATCTGTCAACACATCTTTCCACCTTTTTCAAGTTCATAACATTCCATGATGCTGCCGTTTTGCTAACTCATGTAACTGTACTGAGTGGGTTCATAGCATTTGTGTATATCAACGGTTCTATAGTAGTAGGTGATAAGGCTGCTCACGAAGCGACTATCCACTTACCGCAGTTGCTTTATTTTCTTGTGTTCTACGGAGTATTCGGTCTTCCATATGTGGTTTACAAACTGCAGTCAACGCTAAAACTCATGTTAAGAGAGAAAATTCTTGTATTATTATGTGGTATCATCTTTACTTTGATGGTCCACCATAACACGTTAGTTCATCCATACTTAGTCGCAGATAATAGACACTTCACCTTCTACGTATGGAACCGGTGGTATGGAAAGTATGATCATGCCATCTACACAATGGTGCCTGTATATATTTTCTTATTATTCAGCATTTATGATAATTTAAAAGATCAAAATTGTATTTCGTTCCTTTTGCCGTACACTGTCAGCTTAGTTTTAGCTCTAGCGTTGCAAAGGTTGATAGAAATCCGTTATTTCTTGATCCCTTACATAGTTTTAAGATTAAGATTCGCTCGGCCATCTTTTCCAGTTGTAATGGCGGAATTTTTGTGGTATCTCATAATAAATACCGCTGCATTCTTTATATTTTTTGAGAGACAAGTAATTTGGCCAGATTTTGATTATGTGCAACGAATAATGTGGTGAATTTTTTAGTTTTAGGTAAATAATTAATTTTTTATGTGAATTTTCTAGTCTGCCGACTGGAAAAATAATGCCTGAGGCTATGGATTTGTTAGACAAATCTTCTCAAGGCTTTTAAATATTATTTGAGTTCCATTATAGTATTCCCAGTGTTAGTTTGAAACTTTTGCACAAATATACTCCATCTGACTTTCAGGGCAAAATTCACAGACTGCATTTAGACTTTGCTTTGCTGAGAGTAGGCGTTTCATGCAAATATCTACATTATTGGTATTTGAATAATGTTATTATTAGCATGAAATTCTTATTCACATTTGCTCATAGGCATTTCAATATTATTCTCATGATTGTCTCAAAAATAAGGTTTTGTTAGTATGAAAAGCAAATTTTACTTAGCATAACATAATCAGCCTATAATGTTCCCACTGCTGGGACACAGGCCTCCTCTCTGTGACAGGGATTGGGCCGTAATCCACCACACGGGCCCAGTACAGGTTGGTAGATGTCACATGTCTTCGAATTTTTGGTTCAAGGACATGCCGGTTTTCTCACGATGTTTTCCTTCGCCGTTTTGAGAGCAGTGGTGATGAAACAATTTACACAAAGTAAAGCGCCTGTCTGGGTTCGAACCTACAAGTCGTCAGACGCAGCGGTTACCACTAGGCCACCACTGCTCCAAGCCTAAATTTTACTTGCCAAAGTCAGTCACTGTGAATTTTGTCCTTATTTAGGGACAAAACTACTCAGGAACTTGTTTGTATAATTTTTACTATGAGACCAACTATGAAAGAGCGAATTAAAAACTGCTGTGTCTTCCAGATTGCCATAGGTTTTCCTCAATAAATATTTACAAAACAGATGTTTCTTTTTAAATCAATATTTCTGAGGTGGTCCCATACTAAAAATACTTCATATTCTTGAGTAGGTATAGTCGACCGCTTCTGGGGCGATTCAAGTATTACATATGCTGAATTTTTGTAATTTTTAACACCCCCCCCTGTTCGCAAAAGTAAGCAAAGCTCTTACCTCCAAATCACAATTTGGTTTATAAAGGTTTTTTTTGTATTGTTATAAGTATGTAACACAATTATTAGCAATTTACATTTAAAATAAACACACAGGGTGGCAGGGTTACCGACGCGCAATCTGTTCCCGTGGATAGATGATACATGATTCTGATCCCCGTAGGTATTAAAGTTTTCTATGAGATAGCAGATTTTTTTTTTGGTACCCAACGAAAATTTTCTACGCTAAGGGGTCTAGAATCAGGTGCTGCATTCATGGTTACAGTTTGCGCGTGGATTTCCCTGCCAGCGTGTATTATTAATTATTCTAAAATAGAAATGGATGTTTTAAAATTAATAAAGGCATTAATAGCTATATGTATAATTATATTATTTATCACTGAAATTAATATATATAAATAGTAGCTTGCACATACTAGTTATTTAATAATAAATTAATAATCTTCCTTTAAAAGCGCTCAAATATTTTGATAATAAATATGTCATCATGAGGAAACCTGGACTTGTAGTTAATATAAGTCGGAAATCGCCAACCCGGCTTGAGCAAGCGTGATGATCAATGCACGTGCCTTCTCTATGTGAGAAGAGGCCTTTGTCCTGCAGTGGGACAATAATAGGCTGGTTATCATATCAATTTTTTCACAGCAGGTTTTGAGAAACACACACACATACACACACACACATACACACACACATACACACACACATACACACATACACATACACACACACACATACACACACACAGAGACTCTAAAAACAGACTGGTATTTTGTAGTTATCTGAATATTGATAACTAACTAAGGAATAGATTTACAGACCGCACTTAGACTTCATTCTGCCTAGTAAGAGTTTCATACGAATGTAAACCTTACTTGTATGTTGATAATGTTCATATTCGTATGCGAATTTGAACAAGCATTGCATACAAATATGATAATTTATGTTCTAAGCGTATACATTCACGTTTATGAGACGCTTAGGGCCGGCGCACACCTGGCGAGGCGCAGCGCGGTGCGGTTGTTACTGCCAAACAAATATCAACATTGTGTGACTAAAAATAAAGTT
Source organism: Dryobotodes eremita (assembly GCA_917490735.1). Taxonomy (NCBI): domain Eukaryota; kingdom Metazoa; phylum Arthropoda; class Insecta; order Lepidoptera; family Noctuidae; genus Dryobotodes; species Dryobotodes eremita. Next base: position 9,032,689 of record OU823269.1, on the reverse strand, counting down.
CAGAATGAACCTGAGACGTGCGTCTCTGCCCGCCTAGACGCGCTCTCGAGCTAATAGAAATTTATTTATTTTCGACTTTATTTCAACTCCTGCAAGGTCGATATTTGTTTGGCAGTGACGAAAGCGCCTCGCCAGATGTGCGCCGGCCCTTACTTTGCTTTTGCCTTAAATACTACAGTGTTCTCAATGTATTTAGAAAAAGTCAATGTTTAATGTGCCAATTTGGTATTAAAAGAAAAAAAAAATTGTAACAAGAATCTATGAATAATTTGTTTAATTATAGCAGCGACGTATTGGTTTGTGACAAGGACGTTTAACGCTGTCGATTTGTGGGTGTGTGTTATCAGCTGGGAATACAAACATGTTGAGTTTTGTGGAAAATGCATTTCTTTAATATGTAAGTTAATTATAATTAAAAAAACGAAGTCATTTAATTTTTAGGTATATTTTCCTTTCTTATAATTATGTTTTTCTAATGTGTAAATAAATTATTTTTGTAATAAATCGAATTGAATTGAGATCGTTTGTATTTTTTTTTTAATTTAACCTGATTTTGACCGGGCAAAGTGGAAAGAGGGAAGGAAGGCTTTTACCCTGTAGTTGGACAACACAGGCTTATAATAATAAATAGAAGGCGGTACTAAAAATATAACCCACAAACGTTGGGGAAAACGAGTTCTAGAGTGGAGACCACGTTTAGGCAAACGCCCGCAGGCCAGGCTGGTGGAGTGACGACTTGCGAACGGCGGCTGGCAGAGATTGGATGAGGAGAGCCGAAGATCAGGTTCAGTGGCGTTCACTAGGAGAGGCCTTTTTTTTTTCTTTTTTTTTTTTGGGTGGGAAGTCATCAAATGACCTCTCCCGCTCTAGGCGGAGCGGAAGGGCGTGTCAGCCTCTTACTGACTAAAACCCACCCGTGTTCCTTCAGTTGCCTGTGCGCCAGGGCCACGGTAACTCTTTCGAACAATCCGCGACCCCGGCAGGCATCGGACCTATCGGTCACTAGGAGCGGCCTACGTCCAGCAGTGGATGAATATAGGCTGATGACGATGACCAAAAATATTATTCAACACTAATATAATGATTGGGCCTCTTTTTGCGACCAATTTGGATGTAGCGATTGCCGACTGCTGCCGCGTTTTAAAACTCAAACTCATGGCATTTATTTTAAATAAACCAATTACAGGCACTTTTGAATAGTCAAGGGTGACTGGTAGAAAATGCCACAGGCATTAAGTCCGCCTTTGTACAGTATTTTTTAAACGACTTCAAAAAGAAGGAGGTTATCAATTCGGAGGTTTATAAATACTTACTATGTATATATTTTTGTATGTTCGGGCATAAATCCGTCATTTATAGACGAATTTTTAAAATTCTTTTTTTATTTGAAAGGGTATACTCTCGAGGTGGTGCCATTGTCACCAAGTCAGCAGGATCTGATGAAGAGATCCCATGGAAATCGAGGGAAATCCTCAAATTTTATAGGCACACCTATAGCGATTTGGGTATCTTTTTATAGTATTTCGTGCACTGGCTCTCGGAAAGCACCATTCGGTGAAGTGGAACTGATGATGAAGACCAGAGGTGGTCACCGGAACAACTCAATAATAAGTATTTCACGGGTTGCGATTCAATTACTTTAATATGGTTGCTAAGCAATTTATGCTCGTCACAATGCATGTGGTGAAATGGAGCTGATGGTGGCTTCACCATCAGCTCCAGTTCTTTTGGTTCTTACCAGGAGAACTGAACTATTACCGTCCCTGCATCGGGAAAAGGAATATTTTGTAAAAGGTGATGAGCAGTTGACATTAGGTCATTGTAACTTAGATAAAGTGAAAAATAAAAATCTTTAATTTCGGAATTCGGTGTCGTTGGATCTGTATTTTTGTTTTTTGCAACCGACTTCCGAAATTAAAGTTGTTTTTCACTCCATAGTGTTTTTTTTTTTTGAAGTCGGTTGTTTTATTTTTGTAAAAAATGTTTCTTTTTTTACTTGTGCATAAAGTTGTGTTTATTTATTCCTATTAGGTAAACCAATAAGTATCTGCACTTTATCAACCATTTTGTGTAGCTCATGGACCAAAATTAAACTAATTTCTCGTGCCAGTCACTCACATTCGCACAAAAACGCGAATCATCCAGTGGTGGCTAAAATTTAATGATAACAGCCACACGGAACGATCGAAGGTTAAGTTTCGCTTGCTGCGGCCAGTCCGTGGATGGGTGATTGTCCATTACATATTGAAAACCCTGCGTGCCTCGGAAAGCACGTTAAGCCGTTGGTCCTGGCTGTCATTCATAGATCTTTGACATTCGTCAAGGGCATTCAGAAGCCCGAAAATCTGACAACCAGTTTAACCGAGATCGCGTTACCCAGTAGCTGGGTTGTGGAGGTCAGCTAAGCAGTCGCTCCATGTAAAATACAGGTATTCAGCTGCATCCGGTTAGATTAAGCGCAGTGGTAGTCCAGCGGAAACGGCCGCGACTTACGAGTTGTAGGTCGTAAGTTCGAACCCTGCCAGGCGCTTTTTTATTCTTCTTTTCTTCTTTCTTTTTTTAAAAAACTAAGGTTTTAAAAAAAAAATGGTTTTTTATTTTTTATATTGTAGGTGCGTTTACAAACATTCAAAGTCACATACACAAACAACCAGACCGGAACAACTACTTGTAGGTCATACAAATATTTGTTCCGTGCGGGAATCGAACCCGCGACACGCAGTGCAGCAGGCAATCGCTTAAGGAGGAAGCGCAAGGGTAGCCCGCGAAATTCAAATTTTCTTACGTTTTTTGCAATTTGAAGGTCAATGTCAGGTTGTATTTTGATTAAAATATGATTCGCGACCGTAACAAATATGGCTTTACAGAATTATAATCATAAGAATCAGCAATACAATCCTTAAGTTAGAATTGGCGTCAAATGTCATGATTTCAAGAAATAGTCATTCAATACAGTAATATGAACTTAGAGAGATGTATTGCTGATTCTAATGATTATAATTCTGTAAAACCATATTTGCTACGGCCGCGAATCATATTTTAATCAAAATACAACCTGACAGTGACCTGCAAATTGCAAAAAACGTAAGAAAATTTGAATTTCGCGGGCTACCTTGAAGGTTCCGCCTTAACCACTGCGCCAACCGTGCCGCGCTTTACTTTGCCTAAATTATTTCACCACCACTGCTCTCAAAACGGTGAAGGAAAACATCGTGAGGAAATCGACATGTCCTAGGACCAGAAATTCGAAGACATGTGACATCACCAACCCGCACTGGGCCCGCGTGGTGGATTACGGCCCGCTCCCTCTCACAGAGAGGAGGTCTGTGTCCCAGCAGTGGGAACATTATAGGCTGAATATTATCCGGTTAGACTGAAAGTCGACCTCAACATAATCGGCGAAAAGTCTAGGCCGATATACTGACTAAGTCTGAAACAGCGAAAAAATTTACATCTGTTGTAAACTCAATGTGTACAACGTATTTTGCACGCTTGTTTTAAACATTTGGACACTGTAACCTTCATAATAATAATATATTACGCGTTTGCTAACAACAAAACATTGAAAAAATCACCGATTCCGTGCGCCTGCGCTTCTCGCCGATATCTATTTGTTGTGGTAACCTCTTATAACCCGTTTGTCACTCATTATCTGTGGGTTGCCATGTTATAAAATATTACCCGAGTGCTGGGAGAAATAAAAAAACCTACAATTTCTGTAATAGAAGGAATAGGCGACGGTGTTTCCTTTACCACATTTTGTCAGTTATGTTAAAATGTAGGTATGTAATAGGAAACTAATCAAACTGAGGGCAGTTACTCATAGTCGGGTCAACGAGGGCGTCGGGGTCGAATTGTCATGGAGTCGAGTTATCCGGGACGAGTTCTCTGGGTCGAGTTGACTCGGGGTCAAGTTTTCGTGATACCAGCGTATAGTGTGAACGTCATGCTATACAGGTGTCCCCGGAAACCTGTACCAGCGAAGGTCTGTGGTCAGGGGACACTAAAACACATCGATTGAACCCCTATGTATGCACCACGATATTTAGTATTTTTTGAGAAATGGTTATTTTTGTTTTATTTCAGATTTTTTTATTTTTAGGTAGTTTTAGTTATATTTTTTTCTGAATGGTGCATGCATGAAATAAATTTCACTATTTTTGACTGTATGAACTTAACTCCGTTTTCGCGTAAAAATTTCCTATAAAGTATAAATTTTTAATGTTATTTTGAGAGCTAAGGAATCCATAAAGTTTTTTAAAATTATTAACAAGTCATTTAGTCAGGTGTAAGTATTTCTTTTTCAAGTTGAAATTAAGTACATTTCTCTCAAATATACATTTTAATCTTGTGATCTAATTCTGAGCTACTAGAAGTTAGAATTTGGGTGTTTTGTGTTTTAAAACAGGTGAAAACACATTCTAGCCATAATACAGACAAAAAAATCTCAAAGAAACACCACTCAGAAAAAGTTATAACTAAAACACCTTACACTTAAAAAAAAAACTGAAATTAAAACAAAAATAATCATTTTTCGAAAACTACAAAATGTCGCGGAACATACATGGGGGTTTAATCGATGGGTATTAGTATCCCCTGACCACAGACCTTCGCTGGTACAGGATTCCGGGGATACCCTGCATATAGTTATAACTTAAGACGTACCTAATATATATGCTTTACTTTAAAGCGAAATAATAGGCTGAACTGCCCTTTATTGTATTGAAACTCCGTACCAAGTTTGGTCACCTCAAGGTCAAATTGTTGCCACCGATGTGCGGTCGACTGTACTATGCAGACAAACACACAAAATATCTACCTACTGCTTCCGGAAACAGGCGTGAATGCGTGATTTGTGTACCAAACTACAAACAGCAGTTACTTTTCTCCCCATTGCATGAATAGGGTAATTAAAATTCTACACTATCGACACTACGTTAGATGGTTTTCCCGAGGTGACGGTGACTGGTCAGCAGTGTTTGAAAACCAGTATCACTAAAACAATATTTAAGAAATGACGTGCAATTAGTGTTTATCAATCTGCCATCGAACTAGTCAATTTACTAACTTAAAATTATTGTTTACTGTGAGTTTTAAAATGTACGTGTATTTAGTAATAATTTGCGTTGGTGAGTTGTTTTTTTTTTGTTATGGTGTAAGTGCCTGATGTCAGAATAGTGTTGTGCTTCTGTCAAGTTAACTAAATGTCAAATAACTGCACAAAAAGGATTGAAAGCATGTTTTTTTCTGGGGTGAAGTATACTGACTTTACGTTACGGAGGTCCACAGACATTTTTGTTGATCGATAGTTGATACCGTTTACGTATGAATGTGGATGGCTATAAAAATAGGGGAAGACCGAAGAAACGATGGATGGACTGTATGAAAGATGATATGGCTAGAAAGGAGGTGACTACCGTGGTGACGACTAATTGAGAAATATGGAAGAAAAAGAAATGTTACCCTGACCCCAAGTTAATTGAGATAACGGCAGGAGAATGATAATAGTCGAATACCTTGTCTTACAGTTAAGAGTTAAAATACTTTACACTTACTCAACATTCAAAAGCGAAGTTCTCGTGGAATAACGGTATATACTTTTTAATAATAGTATGGATTTAGAAATACTGTTCGTTAAACACCATACAATTGAGGCAAGTTTATTTGTTTATTTATTTTATTGAAAAGGAACAACAAACACAACAGTTACAACAGTTTATCAATACTTTAAGAAAAAATCCAGAAAGTCTGACAGTCTTACAAAGAAGTATCGTGTTACCCAGTAACTGGGTTGTGAAGGTTAGATAGGCAGCCGCTCCATGTAAAACACTCGTACTCAGATAAAAATTTAAGATAGGTACTTAATTAAGTAAAAACAAAACATTATGTACAAGCTGAACGATAAGACAACGCTTATTGATTGCCAGTTAATGTACGAGTCTGGAGTTGTCATTGGGGGGGGGGGGGGGGGAATGGCGGGAAATAACACGAAGGAAACTAAAACAAAAATAAAAAATAACTGAAAATAATGGAAATCGTTGTCAAGAAATATGAAAAATAAGTACCTAGCTAAGTATTCTGTTCTTTGTATCAAGTTTGTACCTGGAAAAGTGGAAACCAAAATTATCAAGCCCAAACCAAAGATTGATTTTAGCGACTGATTTAAGTGAATTGTGTAGTGAAAGTGTTGTGCTAAATAATACCTCCCGCCGCTTGACAGAATTATTAATAAATAAAACTTGTTATCGAGCAATATATAAATATATTAAAAACACTTTCGAAGAAATTGAGTGAAGGAAATTAAATAAACTAAAGACTTGGCTAAAAGGTCTTAGCAACCAGGCCATAAAAATATACATAAAAAAAAAAAAAAAAAATGTACGAGTCTGTTTTTTAAATCTCGGTGACTAATTTGACAGGTGTCATGTCAAACAAATATGGCTATAAAGAATTATAATCATTAGAATCAGCAATATAACTCCTTAAGTTAGAATTGGTGTCAAATGTCATGATTTCATGAAATAGTCATTCAATACAGTAATATGAACTTAGTGAGATGTATTGCTGATTCTAATGATTATAATTCTGTAAAGCCATATTTGTTACGGCCGCGAATCATATTTCAATCAAAATACAACCTGACATTGACCTTCAAATTGCAAAAACCGTAAGAAAATTTGAATTTCGCGGGCTGCCCTTGCGCTTCCCCCTTAAGGTCGTCGCGTCGGTCCGACTACCTGGGGGGAGTCCCACACTACACTTGCCGATACGCGGTCTCCACTCCAGGACTCGTCTGCTCCACCGGCCATCGACAAACATGGCCAGCCTACTGCCACATCAGCTTGCTTACCCTGCAAGCTATGACGGTAACTCCGGTACTTTACAGGATAAATTCATTTCTGATTTTATCCTTTAAAGAAACTCCAAGCATAGCCTGCTCCAAAGCGCGGTGCATAATCATCAGCCTATAATGTTCCCACTGCTGGGACACCAGCCTCCTCTCTGTGAGAGGGCGTGGGCCGTAATTCACCACGCGTAATTACATTGCGGTTTGGTCCATAGCGCGCTGAGCGACCTTGAATTTGTGGACCAGCCCGACTATCAGTGTCCACCAACGAAATCAATGTATTAAACACTATAGCTCCTGCCCACGGCTTCGCCCGCGCTTCTGTCGGAAATTATCCCACAAGAACGTGCTACCAGGACAAAACGTAGCCTATGTGCTTCCCCAGGATGCCATCTATCTCTGCCAAATTTTATCGAAATCCGTTCAGTGGTTTAGGCGTGAAAAGGTAACATACAGACACGAGTTTTTTACGAATTTATAATATCGGTATGGACGGATGGACTCTAAATAAATACCTACTCACAGGTACTTACTTTATTTGCGAGTAGTAAAAAATCCGTTCCGCGTCAAGTTTAATTGTGATTCGTGAACAGGAAAAAACTTCAAGAAAATAATTATTATCTATCCTAAGCTTATGGCAAAAAATCCATAAAACCAGAATGTTTACTTTTGTGATGACTTTGATGCTGATGAGGTATCAATGTTGGTCATCCCGCCTGTATTCCGCGACGGGGAGGCACTAGGCAGAGGTGGATACGCAGGGGGTAGGATTGAAACTTTGTACGTGTGTATGAACGTAACAATGATACCCAAAGTGGTGTATATCGACAACCATTGTTTGATGTTACACTTTTCAATCTGTAATATCTTCTAAGATATTCATTTTAATGATATGCTGTAAAGGACAATTTTGATCTACATTAAATGCACAACGTATCTAACGTATTTAGTTGGTTATGGATTAATACTGTAATGTTTAAAATAGCTTCGTAATTAACTCATTTTTTTAGTGATATGCTAAAGATAAAAATGATTACTGTGGGTTATCCTTACGAGATAGACATATACCGTCATAGACTTTTCTGTAGACCTTTTTAAGATATACAATTTCGTAGTACATTATTTTGATCTATCTCGTAAGGTGTAGCCAGCGTTAGCAATGTAAGCGCCCAAATATATGTTTTTTTATGACATCATTACAAATCTTTGAAATTCTCTCTCTAATTCTCGATCGTAGACGGTGGCGTTCTGTAATTTCTGCCTACCCCCATTGGAAGAAGGCGATAGTTTATGTACGTGGAGTATTACAGTTATGGCACAAAAGTTCAAAGCCATGCAAAAAATAAGGCGTGTTGGCAAGAGTTGAAAAGTGTAGGAAATGGTAGGTACCACGAAAGGCAAAAATAAAGTGCATAATTGCATGCATAATTTCAATATGACTGATGTAACCAATATTTTGTAACCATATTTTGATTTCAAAGAGTTTCCGTGGAGTTTCTTGCCCGTTCTTCTCCATATATACCTACCTACTACTCGTACACTTTGGAATGGGCAACTAGCTTCATCTTTCTGGGTGACCGACCCCTTGACAATTCAAAAGTGCCTGTAATTGGTTTATTTGAAATAAAAATTACTTTAGAGTTTGAGTTTGATTTTGACTCTCGATGTTTCGGTGAGAATTTCATAACAGGAGAACCCAGTGGCAATGTTCGTTATCTGGGAATCTAATGCGATCACTCCACGCTTTTTCCCAAATACGTATATCAGTATTTTACATGGAGCCACTGCATATCTGACCTCCACAACCCCGTTACTGGGTAACATGATCAGTCGCGGATTAAGCCTGTCGGGGCCGGTTGGGGCGGCAAAACGAAATCCCAGGGAACGAACGTCGAAATGTAGATTAGGTTTTCTTTTGACCAATGATATGGAAATAGGAATTACTTTATCGGTTTACGCAGAGAATTCTGAAAAAAAAAAAGAAAATGTAGGTTGCTAGAGCGAACGGAGCGAGCTTTAAAATTTTAGCACCCTACGTTTATATTTAGCATGTCTTTTACTTACTGAACATATTTTGGTCTTGTTTGTGATTTGGTTAAAATTATTTCTCGAGATTTGGGGCCCCCCAGGACCGAAGGCCCGGGGCAGGCCGTTCCTGCCACCCCTTAGTCCGCCAGTGAACAAGATGCCCCTTGGTAATTTACTTGTTCAAAAACGAATTGGAAAATCATTATTGATTTCGCGCTTGCATACCTTACCACATACTTAACAATACACATGAACGTACTTATTTCTTAGTATTTTGTCATTTACAAATGAGTATTGTGTACTCAGGGATTTTTAGCCATGCGGTTTTTCCGCTAATTCAAAATAGATACGCGTCAGACAGCCCCGTTCTGTTTGTCGAGCTCTTCAGACAAATCGCTGACATTAAATCTTAAACCAATTAAAAGTCTTATCAATATTATTATATTTTTTTTTTTTTTTTGAAGGGCAACTCGCAGTTTTGACCACTGGGGGTCGTGGCTGCTTAACCGGTCTGTCCTGTGGTTGCCTTTCGGATTTTACTCTAAAAGGCCTCCAGCCAGGAGCGGAAAAATTTAAAACTAAACTTAAATGTTAGATGACCGCACGCTAAGGGCACCCCCTGTGGGGTACGGACCTCGGCTTAGGGCGTCATCGGGAGAGGGCAGCGCGATATTGGGGATGGGCTGGATCGAAAGGTTAATATCATGATTATTAATCGGGGAATTTAAAGCTACAGGCTCAGCTACGGCGCGGGCTGAGGCCTCATCGGACTGGGGACGGGGGGAACGGATGCGGGGGGGGTCGTCGCGTGGGACCTCGTCGGCGAGGTCGGAACGATGGCGGTCTGTGTTTGTGCACTGTACTGGTGGCCCTACTGCTCTCCTGGAGGAGGGTTATGGGGTCATCGGGGTCGACTAGGACATGCCGGGGACGGCGGGTATGACTGATTCGGGAGGGGACATAACTGGCGGCCGCGACAACCAGAGGGTTGCGGTGAGTGGCGGCGGAGTCGAAGAAACGCTTGGATAGGCGTTTCATGAACTGACTGATGGTCGGGATTTTAAGATCGAGATGGAGACTTTCGTTCCGAACGAACCAAGGGGCACCGGTCGCCCTGCGGAGGAACCGGTTTTGGAGGGTCTGCATCCTATGGATGTGATGGGGCTTCGCTTGTGCGAATACTACGCTCGCATAGGTCATGATGGGGCGAATGCACGCTGTGTAAATGCGCAATTTGCACCTAAGTGACAATTTGCTGCGTGCATTCAGGACGGAGTGGAGCCTACCGAGAGCGAAAGCGGCGCGCGAGCGCGCCTGCTTTATGTTCTCCGAGAAGGAGAGGTGCTGGTCTAGGACGACGCCCAAGTATTTGGCTCGCTTCTCCCAAGGGATAGGCTTGCCGTACATGGTCAGCGGACGGGGGAGGAGGGGTCTGAGTCGCGGTTTCGAAAAGAACACCGCTTGACTCTTATCGCGATTGACTTCGATTCTCCACTTCCTAAACCAGTCACCGAGCTGGTTGACTGAGGTTTGGAGAATACGAGAGATCGAGTCGCGGCCGAAGCCGGTGTAGTAAATGGCCGTATCGTCTGCGAACAGAGCCAACTGAGCCTTTCTGCTTTTGGGGATATCGCTGGTGAATAGCGTGAAAATGAGGGGGGCGAGCACGGAGCCCTGAGGGACTCCGGCGCGGATTGGGCGGGGGGAGGATAGCGCTCCTTCGATGCGATAGCGAAACGTGCGATTCGACAAAAAGTCTCGTAAGATGAGCACGAGACGATCTGGCACTTTAAGTTTGTACAGCTTATATAATAAGCCGTCGTGCCAGACTTTGTCGAACGCTTTCGCTATATCGAAGAACACGGCACCGGTCAAAGAACCGCGTTGGAAACCGACGCTTATGTGTTCGATGATCCGGTGGACCTGTTGCACGCACGAGTGTTGGGTTCGAAAACCGAACTGCTCGTTGGGAATGAGGCCCTTCGTCTCGGCGTAGTCTCTGAGACGCTTATAAATAAGCCTCTCATAGATTTTGCCGAGGACGTTGAGTAGACTGATGGGGCGGTAGCTGGAGGGAGCGGATTTGGGCTTGCCTGGCTTGGGAATACCAATGACAGTGGCCTGTTTCCACGATTGGGGGAAGATGTTATTGCTCATGGCACCATTGAAGATGGTGGTCATGAGCATGATCAGGTGAGCGGGGAGGAGCTGTATCACCCTATTGGTGATACCGTCCGAACCGGGGGCTTTGCGGGGCTTGAGACCCTTTATGAGATCGTGCACTTCGTCGGGAGTGACGGGAGGCAGAGGAAACTCGGGGTCTTCTACGGGGGGGAGGGAAGCTCTCCTTTCGACTTCGGCTTCCACCTCAGAGAGGTGGGCCTGGTCTACTGGTTGAGTGCTGGGCGAGCATTGGGCCTCTAGACTATCGGCGAGGCATTCGGCCTTGTCGGCATCATCGAAGGCGATGGTGCCGTCAGGGCGGGTCAGGGTGGGGCATGGGGGCTACTTCTCGGGATTTGAGTTTCCTCTGAAGCTCCCAGAATGCCAGGTGGGTGGGCTCTAGTTCGCTCAGCATCTTGTCCCAGCCCGCGTTACGTACTTCCGCCACGCGGTTCCTTACAGTTCGCTGCTAGTAGCGCATGTGGGTTCGGTTCGCGGAGCAGGGAAAGTTGCTGTACGCACGGACGGCCGCGTTCTTCTCGGTCAACAGCTCACGTACATCGTCCGGCAATTTCCAGCGATAGTCATCTATCGCTGGAACTTCCCTTGAACAATCGTTCAGGACGGATTGTACGTGTTCTGTGAACGAGCCGATCGCGGCCGTCGTGTCTGCGACAGAGTCGAAGAGGTCGGGGAATTATTATATTATTACTCGTCTAAAAGTTATTCCATGATTCAATAAACTTTTTATACAGCATTTTTTTATCAGTTTTGTCTTTGGTTTTAAGGAAAATTAACCAAAAACAAGCACATTGCTAGCGAAGAACCTGCTTTCGAGAATTTTGCAACTTTTGCGTCAAACCGTTAGGTACTGGGGGCCTACTTTCTACGGCCGTCAACGAAGATACGGGACCGTCCGAAAGAAGTTCGATACTTAGAATTAAATCCTACTCCCGATTAATTCATCATAACATAATTCGTCATAATATAAATACTAGAAACAAAGATTTACTTATTGTGCCCACGACTAGGCTCCAAAAAATTAGTAATTCATTTAATTGCCAAAGTATACGTTTTTACATAAAAACTCCCCAAGTCTTGTTAAAGAACTGAGCCTCGATAAATTTAAATCATTTATTAAACAGAAACTCTGTCAAAAAGGTTTCTATAAAGTTAAAGATTACTTGGATGACAAAAAGGCTTGGGATTAACTAAGCTACTTCAATGGACCCCCAAGCAACAATCCATTTTATACTGTGAATGAGTGTTTTAGAATTAATAATGTCCTTATATAATAACTTATGGTATTTTTGATGACTTTTAAAGAGAAAACTGTCTGTGAATGTGAGTAGCATTCAGGCTACATTGAATATATGATTATTATTATAATATTGTGAATGTGAAGACTATGTGGGTCATTGCTGCTTTTTTTTTCTCCTCAGTTAATTTTATTTATTTATTTATTTAACCATTTATGTACACACATATAAAAACAGATAAGAAGAAAGGAACAGAAAAATACTTATTTTAATCATGGTCTGGCAGTTTGAGTAATTTGTGCGGCCTACCCAAATGTCTTTTCATTGGTATTGTTCGTCGAATCGTTGAGCTCCTTAAGTTCTGAGTTGAGCTGCACGATTACTGACAAATGCGTGCACTGACTGGACAGGTCCACTCAATCTGTGTGGTTTTTCCTCAAAAGACCATTTCAGACACAAATCTACATGGTCTTCACATGATCTGACCATATTATGTCTGGACTTTAAAAGAGACTGTGACCTCTGAGTTTGTTTCGGCCTTTCTTCTCAGAGTAGTCAGATAGGAAACGCCGACCTCATATAGTTTTTAAAATATGATTGACGTGTAAAAGTGTTTGTTCAAACCTACTTACAGAAATAAAATCATTTATCATTTAATTAACTTTTTTGTTACGGGCGAAAACATATCGGCAGCAAGGATCACTGTCAAACCGTTTTATCATAAATTTTTAGTTCGGCTCCCGGACTAACGTTATGTCCGAAAGTGATACAGAGTAGAAAAACATCCGTAACTTCGGCCGAAACTTCGGTTTTCTTGTTTATGGAGGAGGTCTCCTGACCCGGTTTCAGTGTTTGGAGAAAGACTTTAAAGATTGAAGAGAATGATTTCTAACTTTTTAACCCCCAACGGAAAAAGAGGGGTGTTATAAATTTAACCTGTGCATCTGTGTGTCACTTTTATTTAATAACCACCTCATTAAACTTTGGAAATTTGTTCCACCTAAGAATTTTCATATAAAATAATCTATACTAATAATAAAGCTGAAGAGTTTGTTTGTTTGCTTGAACGCTCTAATCTCAGGAACTGCTGGTCCGATTTGAAAAAATATTTCAGTGTTAGATAGCTCATTTATCGAGGAAGGCTATAGGCTATATATCATCACGCTAAGACCAATAGGGACGGAGCACCAATGAGCAATGTTTCAAAATTGTAGGTTTTTTTTTCCTTTTGAGAGCTTCCGCTGCGTGCGCTGCGTAAACGGTCAAAGTTTCACAAAAATCATGTATTACAGAATTGTTCCCCTTTAAAAGTTCTAAAAAAAAGTCTGCGACAGCTTATGTCTATCTTTTAAGGTTGGCTCACTATGAACTTTTTTATGCTAACCAAATATGTTCTAAAATAATGCATTATTTGCGAAGGTGTTTTTACAAACATGATATTAATCGTTATCCAAATAAATACGTTATTCATCACAAGTATTTAATTTAAAACAAAATTGCGCTTTACATCATTTGATTTCAATCAATATCTTAGGAGATATCGCAGTATTAAAATAACATCGCAGCAAAATAATGGTGCAAGGCCGGCGGCGGGTGGTCATGACGGGGAAGGGCGGTGGCCCCAGTTATCTCTGCGTGATACCAAAAATTACGTTCAGTACCCCAGTAAAAATTGAATCGGTAACCCAGTAAAATTTCTAAAACCTTAAAAAAAAATTGTCCTAGAATTTGTATTGGGTAACCCGGTAAATTTTCTTGGGTTTGCGCATATTATGGTCCCGCGTTACTGCAGAGCCCCAGTAAAAATTCATAAACTCCCCAGAAATATTTTAAGAAATTATTTCTCCGTGTACTGATAAAAGCGTGATGTAGGTACATAAAACAGCTCCTTAACGTACATATTATTTTAAAATATTTCCACCCTCTACGTAAACGAAGTCGCGGGTTAAAGTTAGCGTTACCCACTATTCCACGCGGACGAAGTCGCGGGCAGAAGCTAGTCTAAAATATTCTTAGTTGGAACAAATTTCCAAACTTTGACGATTGATACGATATTATAATATATATCATTCCTACAGTACTATGATACAGTACTATGATAATTTATCATTCCTACGGTCGCGAATGGAATTTTGATACGACATACGAAATAGAACATAGCTGCAATTTGTAGAAAACTAAAGAAAATTTGAATTTGGCGGGCTACAGCTAAGGATCCCCATGAATAGTAACCTAGATATATACCACAAGATATCTGTGTGTTGAAAATATCTGAAGGAAAATTTGTTATAACGCCATAATCACGTACGTAGCGTTTGTATGAGAATTATGACGGGTAGACCGCTCTTAAACAGACATAATTATCTCTAGCCTAAAGATACTGAGTTGTAGAAGTCAGATAGACAGTCATGTCATCATCTACCTAGTCTTTCCCCAACTCTGTTGGGTCGGATTCCAGTCTAACCGGACGCAGCTGAATACCGATATTTTACATGAAGCGACTGCCTATCTGACTTTCACAACCCAGTCACTGGTAATACAATACCCCTTAGTAAGACTGGTTATCAGACTTTCGGTCTCCTGACGACCCGTAACGACAGCAGTCTTTTTCCGTTTTTTCTTTGTAATCATATCATGATTAACCGATAGAATCCCGGTGGCCCTCTGTAGGGCCGGGGTGGCGCCTCCGTCAAGCCCCGCTAGCTCTCTAGAGGGTCGCGCGGTCGTGTGGTTAAATAATCATCATTATTGCTTCTAAGTGAGGGCTAATATCGTCATTTGAGCATTTCACTGTAAGGGTTTTTTTTTTTTGGGCTGACGAGCTGTCTTGTTCCACGACATACCGGTGGCGCCACCCCGGCCCTACGGAGGGCCACCGGGATTCTATTGGTTAACAGTGTCCATGGAGGTTCTTGCCCGTTCTTCTCCATAGGTACTTGCTATGGAATTGGCTATGGCTATGGCTTTAGAATGGGCAATTAGCTTCATTTTTCTGACTGACCGACCCCTTGACAATTCAAAAGTGCCTGTAATTGGTTTATTTGAAATAAATGCTTTGAGTTTGAGTCGCTCCATGTAAATACTGCTATTCAGCTGCATCCGGTTAGACTGCAAGCTGACCCCAACATAGCTGGGTAAAGACTAGGAAGATGATGATGAGACAGATGTGTCCACACGGCTATATATCAAGCTATAATTTCCAGTATAAGCTGACCTCTCATTGTACGGAAATGCTATACAATGCGAGATCAGCTTATACTGGAAATGTATAGCTTGATTTGGAGCCGTGTGTACAACAATTTTACGTAAAAAATGGGTATTATAAATACCTTAATTATTGTTAGCTAATTGTTTAACCAATTAAAATTAATATTTGAATTTAATTACCAATCTATCTGAATTGATGACCTGTCCTATTATTAAGTACCAGGAAACTATGACGTAGATCAGCATTTGGCGGTAAATACTGTGAGTCTGTGATGTCTATTCCTATGGCACATTTAGACCCACTTGCACCGCCAATCACTAAACACGTTTAGCGCATGGTATAATAATATACTTCGCCAGGTATAGCATTCCGAGACACAGTAGTCACATGGGTGACACAAGCCTACGTCATCACTGCTGTGTTACCAGTAGTGTGTCATAATAACTCCCCATCCGCCTTTATTACCTGTGCGAATCCGATAAATCAATGAGGTTTTAACTAACAATTACGTCGGTATAAGTTTAAATTGAATTGTTTCGTTTGATTAGAAAAACAAAACGACAATTTAAATTCTTGATATATATATTTTTAACAGAATGGTGACTGAAAATGTTTCCATACTTCTTGTTTTGTTGCAATCAAGTGGCAACTGGATAGTGACGTAAGCTTGTGTCACTCTCGTAGTGCCAGACCTTGTTTTTTAGACCATGGTTTAGCGTTAAAAGAATTTTAAATATCATTCTGTCTCTGTCATCTTCAAACATTTGACAGATACAGAATTGTGTTTTAAACTATTTTAAGGGGTATGCGCCAAGGTAACCCGCGAAATTCAAATTTTCTAACGTTTTTTGCAATTTGCAGGTCAGTATCAGGTTGTATGTGGATCTAACTAAATATGATTCACGGCCGTATCAAATATTAATTTATAGAATTATAACCATAAAAATCATCAATACATCTTTTTAAGTTCATATTACCCTATTGAATGACTATTTCATGAAATCATGACATTTGAGTGCAATTCTAAGTCAAGGAGTTGTATTGCTGATTCTAATGATTATAATTCGGTAAAGCCATATTTGTTACGATCGCGAATCATATTTTAATCAACATACAACCGGACACTGACCTGCAAATTGCAAAAACTGTAAGTAAATTTGAATTTCGCGGGCTACCTTAGCGCATCCCCCATAACGTGTTAAGTGATTGGCAAAGTGGGCTTTAGTATCAAAAAAAGATGAATTTGTGTATACATTTTTCCTTCTATTGCTACTACGAGTAATATGCCCTCGGCATAGAAGTAAGGGCAGTTCCGTGCTAAAGATGAAGAAAAAACTAATGTACTTTTCAGTCAAGGAATAAATATGATAATTCTTCATAAGATTAATTTTTAATTGCACCATAATTCTAATTTCGACTACGTCATAAAAAACATTTTGAACGAAAAGATGACATACGCCCGCCAGGTGGAAAAGGAATTTGTTTTAAAATTTCTATTGCTCCTTGCTCGTACCAATTTGTCAATTTCAGCTAACTAATGTATCAATTTGTTTTTTTCAGCCATATTTCCAGCATTGAGTTCAGTGGCCAGGGAGAGGATCGGCTCATGCAGGTAAATCGAAGTTCTCAAATTGCCAATAGATCTACTTACACGATTTATTTTGCGTAAATGCGGCGCCCGCGCCGCTCGGTGGAACGAATGTATGGGAAAGGTAGGACATTGGCATTTCCGAGAAAAAAGTCTCATTTTGAAAAACGAATAATGCTATCTTATTCTGTTATCAAATGCCTTCAAAACTTGTGCTGATTTTCTTTCTATGTCTCGTATTTCGGGAGTTAATTGAGAAAATGTGACAAAAAAAAATACTATGAAATTGACTGTGTCGAGCTCTTTGCCGCCTTATTCCGACCTCGTTTCAAGTTGTGGACTTTAATATCGTATTACGCAAAGCAAAAGCTACATTTACTGCTAGGAAACATGGTGCGCCAAACGTGCACCTTCTGATATATAGGCTGATGTATTTTTTTACTGAATCTAGCTCTCTGCCACCTGAATCTGATCCTATTTCAAGTTGTAGTCATTATCATCATAATACACATACCAAGAGCTGCATTTAGTGCTAATTAAGACACATGTAGGCCTAGACAAAAACTTTTCTGATAGCGTTAACGCCAGACGCTAACGTCAAAATGTATGGCAATGACATTATCTGCGGAAAAGATACGTAATGTCACGTGGTAAGCAAATGTCAACTCCATACAATTTGAATTTCCGTTGGCGTTAACGCTTACAGAAAAGGGATTTTGTCTAGGCCCCATGGTACGCCAAACGTGCACCTTCTGACATAATGTTTGATGTATTATTTTACCGAATCGAGCTATCTGCCTCCTGAATCTGGTCCTGATTATAATTCTGTAAATACATACTTATTACGGTCGCGAATCATATTTTGTTCAACATACAACCTGACACTGACCTGCAAATTGCAAAAAACGTAAGAAAATTTGAATTTCGCGGGCTACCCTGGCGCTTCCTTAAAACGTTTCTGCCCCATCTTTTCCTGGGTCTGAATAAATGAGTAGAGGACCGTATATCCGCAAGTGTAGCGTGGGGCACCCCCAGCTAGATGGGCCGGTGACCTTAAAAAGACAGCTGAGACCGACTGGGAGGGTCCTATGTCCGCAGTGGACTGCGATGAGCTGTGTAGATTAATTGTATGATGTATATACTTACGTTGTTAATCTAATTCCAGTACAGATGAGTTTTCCTGCGGGGATGCATGCTTGAAGTTCGACGCTATTTGTGATGGACGCAAAGACTGTTCTGATGGCAGCGATGAGGCGAACTGCTTTACTGGTGCCTCGTCGTAAGTACTTATACCTATCCAACCAAGGGTGGATCCAGCTTTCAAATTTGGGCGGGCTCTCAGTCGAGGTCCAGTCGGGACGGGCTCCAAGAGACTGCCAGAGCTAGCGAAGCGAGCTCGAAAATTTAGGCACCCTACATTTATATTTTGCATACAATACGGGGCCTTCAATCCCAAACTGCTTCTTACTGAATATATTTTGACCGTATTTGGGATTTGATTAAAAAGTACTTCTTAAGATTTGGGGGGTCCCCAGAACCGGGGGCCCAGGATGGTTTATCTTGACACAATTCTGGGGCATTTAATTTTCACGTGTAATTGCTCAGCTACTTCTTTTGAATCTTCAAAAAGCTGTCGGAAATCTATATCCGCATGTTCCGTTTTTTGTCTTGGGACACTCGTATTATTTATAGCGTATAATACTATATAATAATAACTAATTCCATCGGTATCACCGGCACATCGAGTGATCGAAAACGCGGCCGGCCGTGAACTATACCTACTTATTCACAATGAACAGCGCATAGTCGTATTATGCGTCTCGTTCACGTATGTGTTAGCTATTATACAAAGTATTTATTTTATTCAATTTATCAATGTGATTAGCAAAATTATCAGTGGTCGACCCATACCAAGCCCAGGGGGGACGCCCCTGGATCCACCCTTGTATTAAACTAGACCGTATTGTCCCACTGCTGGGCTAAGGCTTCCTATTCCCTTTGCTGACAATTCTGTCTTTTGCTATTATTGGCCAGTCCTTTGCCTGGCCTTATACCTGATAAAGCATAATAGTATAGTTGAATAAGAGCTCTTGATGAAGGAGCTCGTCTAGGGCGGAGTACTTCCACCAGGTACCTCCTACTGTCGCCAAACATAGTTGCTGTGTATCGGTTTGAAGGGTATTGGTGCCCCTACAACACAGACGCAAGAGACATGTCAACTTTGTCTCGACATCTTGTTTCTGTCACTCTGGTGGATGGTTGCGGTACTTTCTGAGTTTATCTTGGTCATTACTGATATCGGTCAAGGAAAAACTCCTTAAGGAAACCTGCACTTATAATTAATGTAAGTCTGAAATCGCCAACCCGTCTTGATCAACGCTCGTGCCTCCTCTGTATCAGAAGAAGTCTTTGCCCTGCTGTAGGAAGGACAATAATACCACCCATCACACCTACGTCACGCAAAATCCTGCATCGCGCAAGCAGAGTTTACCGCGCGACTAGCATATATACAACGTCCCGAGGTCAATCGCCGGGCACAGCCTCCACTGTAGATGAGCGCTCACCAAAACCGGCACCCTCGTTGCTTAATCAGCTCTTGCCGGGCCTTCCCTAGGGAACTAGGGATTTCACCCGGCAGGGGCTTGGTCGCACGAGCGTCGTGAAGCAATTCGGGCGCTCCTACAGTCACACCCCAGAAACACATTACAAAATGCTGAGGGGAGGTAAACCCCTCAGCGGCTTGGTGTGCAATAAAGGACGGAGGGGGAGGGAAACCCAAATAGGGACAGAGAGACCAATTCCTTGGGTAAGGAGCTGAAACTCCAACACCCACTCCTCGCGCCCCCTGGTCGCAGAAACGATTACGAAAAATAAATCGTCGGGCAGCAGGCCACCAGACACGACACCCGTCTGGTCGGAGGATCCTCCATTTTCTATAGAGGATGAGTGAACTTTACACCCAGTTCCTCATACCTCTATAGGCTGGTATTATTATGGTCATATTATTACCTATGCAAGTAAAATAATAAAACTTATTTCTCTTATTTCTTTCAGGGACGGTCTGTCCGATGACTTGGTGTTACACAGGTCTAGAAGACAATCCAGTGAATGTCGGTGAGTTAATAAGCGAAACGAAGCAACAAAATACGATCTAGAGGAATGTGGCCGCTTTTCTTTGGATTGAATTTTGTTGCATCGTGTCTCAATATGAAACTTTATAAAAGATATTAGAAAATTCTAGACACACTTACCGAGGGTCCTTACAAGCCGTTATTCATAATTCCTTCTCAGTCACGAGTTAATATTATTTTTAAAGAGTGGCGCTAGTGTACCGTTGTGCGCCCTCTTAATACAAGTAAAGCGCTCGTCGTTTCGTGAGATAAAAATTATGTGTCACGGTGAGAGTTTTACAGAATAGATCGGCTGGACTGGCAACATTAGTTTAAGAACCACTGATTCAACTTGTGTTCTGCATATTTCTAGGAGGAATCAGTGGCAGTGCCGAGATGGAACGTGTATTGACTTTGACGGGAAATGTGATGGCATAGTGAACTGTCCTGACAGAAGTGACGAGACCCACGCTCTGTGCAGGAAGACCAAGTAAGTCAAGGTTTTTTTTTTTAATGGCATCTCGTTGTTTTGACCCTTAGAGGTCATGGCTACTTAACCAGACTATCCTGTGGCTGCCTTAAGCTAACTCAAAGCCTCCAGCCAGGGGCGAATTTCTTAAATTATTGAGTGACCGCACGCTAAAAGCACCCCCTGTGGGTTACGAACCTCGGCTTAGAGCGTCACTGAGGGGAGGACAGCAAGGTGGGACAGGCTGGATCGAACGGTGGAAAATTATTCCTTACTACCAACCTTTATAGAGGAACTTTGATGAGCCGGTATTTTTGGTTTTTAAAACTAGATGGCGCCAGTGTTTCCTGACTCTGAGAAGAAAGTTAAATAATAGATCGTAGGTGGTCCCTTGTGGTCCTAGTCATAATTTGTGAAACAGACTTATTCGTGCCCTTCAAGATGGAGGGAACAATTCTTGGACTTACCAACATAAAAGTTTAATACTATTAAATTATTATTATTATTTTAATCTACTAGTTGTTACTTATACAATTATTTTGGCTACCTCAATGTATACGTAGTAATTTAACAAGATTCAGTGGAAAGGGCATCATTTTATCGTGTAGCTCAACTCTATATTAGGGAGCTCAACAACCCGACACAACAATAAAATAAATTCAGAATATTTGCATAGGCCATTCCTTGTTACTGGTTTGTTAACAACCCGCGTGGTGGATTACGGCCCACTCACAATCACTAAGAGGAGGCCTGTGTCTCAGCAGTAGGACCAATTAGGCTGTTTATGTATGATTTTCGGGCAGTTCTGAATCGGGGTGTTAGTTGCCTTAAAAAGCTAGCCGCATCGTTAATCAATCCCTTCTTCCACAGATGTCAACCCAACTGGTTCAGATGCACGTATGGCGCCTGCGTTGACGGCACGGCTCCCTGCAATGGTGTAGACGAGTGCGCTGACCGGTCAGACGAACTACTGCCCAAGTGTCGGAACGAGACTGGAGAATCTCAGTAAGTTGGGATTTGAATAGCTTCATCATCTGCCTACAATTGATTGGTCTACTTATCATTCGTTTTGTATGCGTCGTATAGCTCTATTCATTTACAGGCTTGCAGGGACATCGACTCACAGTCTGGTACCATGGATTCAGTAGGTACATGATTGTAGACCACAATGCGTTGAAATATTTCGCCTGTTTAAAAAAAAATCTGTTGTTTCCTACCTACGCGGTCAAAATGTATCGAACAATTTTTTTTTTAAATTAATGACGTGATATTTTAACGCCGGGGACACCCCGGCGTTAAAATATCACGTCATTGCCACCATCGCCACCTGTCCAGAATCAGGTAACAGGATGCGCGTCAGTCCCTGCCACCCTGTATTCGACTTCGGAGCGGACAATATGCCCAATTTCAAGGGTTTGAGCGACGAGCTAGCGAGTAGCTACGGGATCACTTCTTTACTATCATTCCTTTTTTAATTCTGACCGTGAAAAGACCACGCAAAAACTTAATATGTATGTAAATGCATGATTCTTTTACAGAGGCCAATTTCGTTGTAAAGACGGCAGTGCCATTCCTGCTTCGGATCTCTGTGACGGCAACCCGAACTGTCCGGATGGCTCAGACGAAGAAATTAGCGCATGCGCAGCTAAGACATGTCAGTCGTACCTGTTCCAATGCGCATACGGCGCTTGTGTTGATCAAGGCTCTGATTGTAATGGGGTTAGTAAATAGTTTTTGGTATGAATGGCAAGTTTAGCAACCAAGACGTTAGTCTTGGTTGCTAAATTTAATATACGACATACATGTGGAAACATTTGAAATATATCACATTTACCCACGTTAGCTGCGCGGCTCATTTGTTACAAAGCCACGCAAACGCGTGGCTTGGTAGCGTAGCGTGTCCGTGGGTCGAAATGGACGATTCCGCCTACATTTTCATACAAAGCGAAGCTTAAGCGAACACCTGCTTTGGAGCAGCGTCATAAATGAAACCATCAGAAACTGGTGGTTGGTCCACGAAGGTGTGGCAAAGAGGAAAACCTGCTTGAAGTAATAACAAAAGTTATTTTGTTAACAGATAAAAGAGTGTGCAGACGGATCTGATGAGACTGATGAACTGTGCAACCGACAGTTGCCGTCGAACCCAACGGTTACTAACAGGTAAACATAATATATGCCAGAAATAGATATTTTATACCTTTGCATCCTGTATGTGTAGCATGACCACCGTAGAAACGAAAGAAAAAATTACAGATTTGACTAGATTTTTACGGTGCGGTGTCAAAAAATAAGAAAGTAAATGTAATTTTGTCTTCTTAGAGTTGTGGTCATAATACACGTGAGCATGGAGTGTGCATGGAGTTTCTTGCCCATTCTTCTCCATAGGTAATGGACAACTAGCTTCATCTTTCTGACTGACCGACCCCTTGACAATTCAAAAGTGCCTGTAATTGGTTTAATTGAAATAAATGCTTTGAGTTTGAGTTGAGTTGAGTTTGAGCACAAGACGATAACCAGACAAATTTTGGAAGAACTAAAAGTCGAAAGAAAGAAAACGAATAATTTTGAACTCAAAAGATCTTTAATTTCAGGCCAGTACAGTCAGGCAAATGTATCCTGCCGCCATACCCAGAGCACGGTACCTACGTAGTAGCAAATGCCCCATACGCGACACCCGGGCAAGGTTTCCCGTCGCTAAACCTGAATGTCACCTGTCGACCAGGATACGGAGTCGTGGGGACTGATATCGTCTTCTGTAATGATGGAACCTGGTCTCATTCTATTCCTAAATGCGTCCGTAAGTATACACTGATATCTAAATTCCTTTGAATGCGTATTTTAGTGGTGTTGACTTAAACTAAGCTTTGGATAGGATATGTATGAACTACCTATTAAGTAAATACAACTTATTGGTTTATAAATTATATTATTTTTCCCGTAGGTTAACAATACGTGTCTATGTAATAATTGATTCTGCGAAAGTTTTCAAAAATGAAGTCTGTTTTGGAAGATTTTCGTAAGGTGTTCCACGAGGAGCTACATGGGGCCCTATCTATTTTAATACATATTACATACAATGGCAAAGAGCCTGTAATTTCTACACCAAGAACTAATTTACCCTCTAGCCCGACTACTGCATTCAAACTCAGTTTCCATTTTGCCATACTAAAACATCCCCTATCCTCCAGGTTTCTGCAAGCTAGACAACAACCCATCCGTGCACTACCACTGCCTCGTCTCGGGCTCCATCGAGGGCCGCCGCGCCTGCGACCTCTACGAACCATCGGGAACAGTCGTGAGGCCCGAATGTAACAGCCCGAACTACTACTCATCCGTCACTCTCCCCTTCATGAGATGCATCGAGGGAAGCTGGGACTACGTCGCGGTCTGCTCCCCAGGTTTGACCAGATACGGAACCAATATCACTATATTGATCAAAGATACTGTTCAAGTGTATGTCAATAACTTTTTGTACGCCAGTGGTGAGAAGTATCAAGCACCTAATGTGTCTATAGAAGTTGTTACTCCGAAAAACGTTGAAGATTTGTTTAAGGTTGATGATAGGACAGTGAATCCGTTGGATTATGAGATTAGTGAAGATGATTGGCGGATGGGGCCGGTAAAGAAAGGCAGTACTGCTTCTAAAGCTACTAGGAATAGTACAGGGATTAATTTTAATATTTATAACAGTAGTATAGTTTTTAATAAACCGTGATAAAGTAAGCTTCTACAAAGATTAGTTAGATTAGGTTTTAGAATAGCATGCCAATTGACGAATCTCAAAAGGGTAGTGGCGAGAAGAATATATTTAAAAAAAATAGGCTTTTAATATAATTTGGGTAACGCATGAGTTCATTTGGGAAATATATAACAATGACTAACCTGGTTATTAGAAGATTATTCTTCTTTAGCAGCGCCTTACTTAAAAAAGGAGTTTATAGGTAACGTAGGGAGGGATACATGACCGATTAGGTAAAACCGGATATTAAGTACACTAACAACTTAGGTACTAAACATTTAAGTAGTTCCTTTATGCGCATTTAGTTTATTTCTTGCCGTTTAAAGTATACGACTACATTAAAAGTTAACTCTATTGCTATTATTTTATTAGGAATCAAACCATTGATTGTAATAAGCATTTTCTCATAGTCGTCATCATGTACATTTCTTAACATACCAATTAGGTTTCTAACCTTTTTTTTTTTTGGTTGGGATATCATCAAATAACTTCTCCCGCTCTGGGGGGAGCGGGAGGGCGTGTTAGACTTTTACTGACTAAAACCTACCCGTGCTCCTTCAGTTGCCTGTGCACCAGGGCCACGTTAACTCTTTCGAACATTCCGCGACCCTGGCAGGCATCGGCCCTATCGGATCCCGTCGTGCTGACATCTCTTTGAGGCGCGTGTGGAACACCACGCGCCGTCGACCCGGGCCTGGTTCTTACCGGACGGCGAGCAACACATTGCTCGTCGTCCGCAACCCCGCGCCTACGGTGGCCGACAATCGGCTATCGATTCCCAACGCCCTGGGCGTCTCTTCCTGCGGCGACTAGGGGCGTGAGGGCGCAACGATTGCCTCGCCCTCACGCGGTCCGCCTCCTCCATCGCGAGCATTACTGCTTTGTAAAAGGAGGTGACAACTTCCCATAGCCTAGACCTTGGTTTCTTACCTGCCTCTCTTTTTGTGAACATCAAATAATTCCTATTTTGGGATCCTAAAAATATTAAATAGCCAAGTAACTGCGACCAAGTTGTATGTAGCGCTCGCTAGCTGCTTGCGCGGTACCGCTCGCTTCCCTAGCTCGGCTCGGGCCCGGATGGTAACTGTTCTAACCCTTTTTTTTTGTTCCGGGGTGGTAAGTCCTCGTGGATGTCCTCCGCCCTGGGGTGGGCGGAAGGGTTTCAAAATATTTCAAAATCAAAATATTTTATTTCACATAAACCAACATGGGCACTTATGAAACGTTAGAAGCTAGGTGTTTGTCAGACTCTTACTGATTAAAAACCACCCCGGTGTTCCCTTCCCACACTTGCACCGGGGATCATGGGTACGTGCGCCTTTCATGATCTCCGGCTAGTGCCGGCCCGCCCCTGCGGCCCTCCTCAAATCCGCGGGGGAGTGAGGTGTAAGACTCCCCCTGCGACGTCCAAAAGGGGCGCGCGTGGAACACTACGCGCCGCCGCGTCGGGTCCTGTTATATGGGGGCGGCGGACGACTCCAAATCCACCGTCCCTCTGGACCTGTTTATGGGGGCTAGAAGAGAGCGTTGTCCGCCCTCCGCCGACGCCCGGCACATCTGCTGCGGATCTGGAGAATGGTCTCGACCTCCCTTAATATTTCTGCAGTCTCCTTCTGTGAAATGACGGTTTCACAGAAGGAGATCACCGCATCCCATGAATCGGCGCCCTCGACCATCGAACAAGCGACGGCCGGCAGCGACGAGTCGGCTCCGACTTCTGACACGAGGGCACGGCGCGGATCCTCCCATGCGGTACCCTGCCAGCGTATGTCACGCCGTGTCAAACCTAACCCGTTTCGTCGGGGTACCCTAGCATAGAACCACTGTGAGAGAAGACCAGAAAGTTAAAAAGAGACTCAATTATTTTAAAAAGTATGCATTATTAGAAGCGCAAAAAGTATTTTAGATGTTCATTAATTTAAAAAGTGTCAATCATTAGAAGATCAGTAAGTTTTTAGAGTATCAGCGAAAACCTGAATCAGTATATCCTTTACTTTACAAATCTTGCATCATGACGATTCTCTTATAGGTTTATCTGAGTTTAATTAAAAAACAATATATATCGCCATTTATAAATGAGGTTAATTGAAGACAACCAAAGAATCTGTCAGTATTTACATTGATTTACATAAGTACAAACAAATAGAAATCATTCCTATTTTTAGATTAATTCAATAGAATTTACTTATTTACATACAACCCATCCGCCACACCACACCCACCACATCCCACATCGATTATTTTATGAATAACCACTACAGCGTTTATCAAAAAGTTGTGACATTTAAGGGTGTGGTACAGACCATCAAATTGAAAAACATTCTCAGTATCGCAACGGACCAACATCTGAATCACGGAAACATAATCAACCGTCCCGTACATTTGGATCCAGCACCATAATTACGTAACACACTATCTATCACAATCTGAATCATTTTGAAGCCAATTCAAACTCAAACTCAAAGCATTTATTTCAATTAAACCATTTACAGGCACCTTTGAATTGTCAAAGAGTCGGTCAGTTAGTCAGAAAGTTGATGCTAGTTGCCCATTCTAAAACGTATATCTCTATGGAGAAGAACGGGCAAGAAACTCCAAGGACACTCTTTTTAAATCAAGATATTACAAAATCGTGGGTTCATTATTCTTGTTGGTTCTATATGCGAGAACAAAGAA
Source organism: Dryobotodes eremita (assembly GCA_917490735.1). NCBI lineage: Eukaryota > Metazoa > Arthropoda > Insecta > Lepidoptera > Noctuidae > Dryobotodes > Dryobotodes eremita. The sequence continues at coordinate 9,005,602 of OU823269.1, read as the reverse complement.
AAAAATATATAAAATATAAGATTAATAATAAAAATAAGCCGTGGCAGTTAAGAGATGACGAGATGATGAGATGATATTGCTAATCGATTGCTTCGTATGTTCGAAAAAAAAATCAGCTCAACAACGTAAATAACGCAATGGATGTTGTTGACCTGTCAAAATGAAACGGGTATCATTTAAGCTATTACCAATTTAATTAGTTTTGTGTTTCTTAAATAATAGGGTTTGTCCTCCAAATAGTAGATCTGTCACCAAAATGTAGTCACCAAACAATGCAAAATCAGTTCCACAATAAATCACCTAAAATCCTGAGATATAAGGTCTAGTACCAAATAAATGTTTTTGTATGTATTATATTGTGATGCTAACAGGCGCCGAGCCTTTGTTTCGGCGAGGCCTCCTATTTCTGAATGGCGATAGTAACGATAAGGCGTAGTCGACGGAGCCCCGCTTCGCGGGGCTCCTACTTCTCGGTGGTTTGAAAAAAAATAACCACGAAGGGGATGGCGGGGTCTTTCAGACCCCGCCATCCCCTTCTAACCTAACCTGTCCGAGTCAGGGTGCCCCGAGTCTCGAATTAATTTGATAATTCATACCTGGGAACAATTTTTGTTTATCTGAGAACGAAAATATTTCGTGGCGATAGATCTATTTATTAGGTGATACAACTTGATGACAAATATAAATTTTGGTGATAGAAAATATAGTTTCCAAATGAAACCCATTCCTACTGTTGGTGTGTTACGTAATTACCCCGCTGTAGGGATTAGCTGGGTCCACACCGGACGATCCAGTGCGTTCCGATCGGGCGCGGCAGGACCAATGCGCGGTCGTCGTGGAGGTGCCGCGCGCGAGCGGAGCGCACTGTATCATTCGGAGTGGACCCAGCTATTGATAAATGATAAATGAACAAACACTTTTAAACGTCAATCATATTTTAAAAACTAGATGAGGTCGGCGTTTCCTATCTGACTACTCTGAGAAGAAAGGCCGAAACAAACTCAGAGGTCACAGTCTCTTTTAAAGTCCAGACATAATCTTGGTCAGATCATGTGAAGACCATGTAGATTGGTATATGAAATGGTCTTTTGAGGAAAAACCAGACAGATTGAGTGGACTTGTCCAGTCAGTGCACGCATTTGTCAGTAATCGTGCAGCTCGACTCATTGAAGTTTTCTATGGGACAGTTAATAATTTTTTCGCAATTACGATGTTGGTCTCGTGGAGAAAGTTATTCAGTTTGCTGGTCTGTACCGCACCCTTAAGTATGCCCACAATTTTTTGATACATGCTCTATATTTTATTGAATGCTATAATGCAGGGATGGCGAACCTCTATACATCCACGTGCCACTTTTTCTAAATAAATATTTAATGTGGCCATGATTTGCCAACAAACAACCTTTGACTTCTTGACTAATGGAAAACTAGCGAAATAGTTTCAGAATTATCCTTCTTGTTTGCAAACAGAAATAGACCTTTACTATTATTCAGTCTTCTTAACATTTACCGTTTTATATTTATTTAAATGAAAGAACAAATTAGTGCCGCTTCTGCTGTTACAAACTAGATGCCAAATAATTTATATAAGGTTCACATTTTCCCTTGCATTTACACGGCGACGATAGCCCATAGAAATATACGTATATCTATGAGATAGCCGAAATCGAAGCGCCTATCCTAGAAGGGCGCACTCAGATTTCTATGTGTTACTGTGACTTAGATACCTAAGTTCCTCAGTTGATGCCGTGCCCAAATTATTTTGTCGCGTGCCACCAGCGGCCCGCGTGCCATTGGTTCGCCATCCCTGCTATAATGCATTGAACATCTTGAGTGCAGAGCACGGAGACGCCTCGGCAGCCGCTGATAAAGATGTAAGCATATCAGTGTGCTTCACTCATAGAAACTGTAGGCCAATGACAATTCTAATTATGCCTGTGACAGCCGATTGCACTCAGTTGCGCCAAATTCAGGCACGAATATTATTAGTTAAGGCGTCTCTAGTCGCTGCGATTCCGTGATTACAACTCTGTGGGCATAGCAGGAACGCGCAGAGTGAACGTAAAGTCAAACGTGGAACGATTTTAAAACTGGAAATACTCATTTAGCACGTAGTATTTATTTAATTTTAAAACTTTATTCATATCTATGGGTGATAGTAATTGTGCTTGCTGCATAAACTTAAACCAAAATGCTATAGGATAGTTGTATTTTCGATTAAAACAGCGTTCGAATTTACGTTTCGTTTACTTCGCGCGTTCGTACTAGTGCCTTAGAGCTTTTTTCTCTCATTTTTTCCCCTATGCGTTCGACGTTGTCATAGACACACCGATCTATTCTGTAAAAATGTCACCGTGAAAACCTAAGCGGAGTGACCTTGAAGTGAGCTGTCAATAGTGTCCAGAGTGAGTGAGTGAGTGAGTGAGTGAGTGAGTGAGTGAGTGAGTGAGTGAGTGAGTGAGTATGTGTGTAGTAATAGTGTGTGTGTAATCCAGAGTGCGCTCACGATAATTATGTCTGCGCGCATGTTTGACCGTCAATACTATAATAAGGGCCAGTATTTTTAATGACTTTCGGTATAATGATGGCGATTATTTACTTTGGAAAACACGGAACACAGCTGCACACCCTCTTGGCACCTGGGCCTGCAGTCTCGACAATAGATAGCGACAAAAATCTGTCGCTAAGTCGTATCGATGTCAAATTCCTTTAATAGATTTTCAACCTTATGCTTTTAGATTAAGGTTGAAAATCTATTAAAGAAATTTGACATCGGTTAGATTTAGCGACAGATTTTTGTCGCTATTCATGTCGAGACTGCGGGGCCTGATATAAACGACGAGAAGGCAGCAAAACAATTTCCGATTTCGACCGCGCGCAGACGTATTTTACGCGCACTTTAGCATCAAGTTGAATGATAGCTCACTTCATCCAATCACTGTGAGATTTGTACAGGCTGGATCGGACAGGACGAACGCTGCGTCGATCGTATAGATGAAATGACACCCATATTTTTCTTACGATCATCGGTTAATTTTATAATGTCACAAAAGAAAGCTATTAGTTATGTAAAAAATTTAAATCTATTATGTTAGGTAACTAAATACAATACGGCCGGAGAATCATGACGGTCCGAATTTTGTGCAGGAGGCTGCGCTATAAACATTTTTAGAAACCAAATGGTGATATGAGGCAAATGTGAGTTGGTGAACATGCGCGAAAATTCGGAGAGTACTTGTTCAAAGAGTCCATGTTTCATTGGTCGTATTGTAGTTTTGTTATTCAGAAGTACAATCTCATAATAATAACCTATGTTAACAGGATGGAAATCACCTATTATTGTTATACTCATTATTTTTGCAATAAATTAATTTATGTTTCAATTATTATGTTGTTTAATTTAACCTGATCCTCCATCCTATTAATATACCTTACTTAACAGTATGGAAACCACATATATGCAATAAATGAAACCACAAGTAATACTAATCCAACGAAGTATAGCAAAATTAAATATAAAATTAAAACCGTCAATTTAAAAAGTGACATTTTCAAACAAAATGATTATTAAAATAAATTCAGTAAAAGTAAACACTCTGTTTATACAACTTGATAAATGATAAATGATTTTATTTCTGTAAGTAGGTTTGTACAAACAGTTTTACACGTTAATCATATTTTATAACTAGATGAGGTCGGCGTTTCCTATCTGACTACTCTGAGAAGAAAGGCCGAAACAAACTCAGAGGTCACCGTCTCTTTTAAAGTCCAGACATAATCTTGGTCAGATCATCATGTAGATTTGTGTCTGAAATGGTCTTTTGAGGAAAAAACACACAGAATGAGTGGACCTGTCCAGTCAGTGCACGCATTTGTCAGTAATCGTGCAGCTCAACTCAAAACTTAAGGAGCTCAACGATTTGAACGACTTACCTTCATACCTTGTCGTTTAGGTGTACCGATTTTACATTTTAGGCAATTATAAATATTGTGATAGTTTGCACTGCGTGGCAACGTCGCTTTTCAATGTTCAAGGATTCACATTGAATCATTGACCTAGTGATCACCAATTCTACAGACTGTTCAAATTTGCTCAAAATTAAAACTTATTTTTGACCTAATTACAGGACCGATTTCATTAATTTTTCGTACATTGTCAGAAAAGGTGATAACAAGTAGGTATGTGGTCTCATTTATTGAATATTATGTGGTTTCCATATCTTTACATTATTTATAACAAAAATTACGTGTCACGTTGTTTATCCGCGATGGACTCCTAAACTACTGAACCGATTTTAAATTTTATTTGCACTCCGTGTGCAATTTGATCCAACTTGAAAGATAGGATAGCTTACATCTCAATTTATAGTCGCAATATTATTTAATTGCAAATAATTTTTCTATTATTTGACAGTCACAAGTATCTGTTAGCTCCAAACGATTCTAACAGATGGCGATATCTGTTGACTGGATTAAGTAAGTATTCAATAGATGGCGCTATGTTAAAAATACAAACGTTTCATATAAGCTACAATTTAATAGCACAACCACCACGTTTTGCTGAGGCTAAGGTATAATCTAAATTTATTTTGTAATAAACGAAATACAGTGAAATTCAATTGTTCTTACTTTTTCAATTATTGGTTTCAAAAATTATTTCACTGTTGGCAAGCTACACTATCTCCGGGTGACATAGGCTATATTATATTATGCTTTGCTACCCGGGCGAAGCCGGGGCGGGTCGCTAGTTGTATAATAAAATTGACAGCCAGGAGCAAGCTTCAGTAAAAAGTTTTTATTAGTACTCGAAACTCAAAGCATTTATTTCAATTAAACCTCGGACCAAGATAATTGGTCCGAGGTTTTACAGGTACTTTTGTATTGTGAAGGATTCGGTCATTCAGAAATATAAAGCTACTTGCCCATTCTAAAGCGGCGTAGGTACCTAAAGAGAAAAACGGGCAAGAAACTCCACGGACACTTTTTTAAATTACATATATTGTTACAAAATATTAGTTACGTCATTTATTAGTATACCTAAAATACAAGTGTATATCTAATATATAAAATTCTCGTGTCACAGTTTTCGTTGCCATACTCCTCCGAAACGGCTTAACCAATTTTGATGAAATTTTTTGTGCTTATCCGGTATCTATGAGAATCGGCCAACATCTATATATTTTTTTTTTTTTTTTTGGTAGGTAGGGTAGGGAGTTAGGGAGGTAGGTAGGTAGGTAGGGTAGGTAGGTAGGTAGGGTAGGTAGGTAGGTAGGGTAGGTAGGTAGGTAGGGTAGGTAGGTAGGTAGAGTAGGTAGGTAGGGTAGGTAGGTAGGGTAGGTAGGGTAGGTAGGGTAGGTAGGTAGGTAGGTAGGGTAGGTAGGTAGGGTAGGTAGGTAGGTAGGGTAGGTAGGTAGGTAGGTAGGGTAGGTAGGTAGGGTACGCCGTAGATAAGTACCGCAACCCGTGCGAAGCCGGGGCGGGCAGCTAGTACAATATATTTTTTGAAATGGCAACTCGTAGTTTTGACCACTGAGGTCTTGGCTACTTAACCGAACTGTCCTGTGGGTGCCTTGATGATTTTACTCAAAAAGCCTCCAGCCAGGAGCGAAATTTAATACTAAAACTTATATTTAAATGACCGCACGCTAAGGGCACCCCCTGTGGGGTACGGACCTCGGCTTAGGGCGTCACTAAGAGAGGGCAGCAAGTGGGGACAGGCTGGATCGAAAGGTTAATTAACATTATGATTATTAATAGGGGAATTTAAGGCTACAGGCTCAGCTACGACGCGGGCTGGGGCCTCATCGGACAAGGGAGTGTATATATTATTTGTACAATCATTTTATAAGCACTTTTGATACAGATTCGTTCGATCTCATCGATCCTCATGGTCACTGTCGACTGTTAACGATCGCTAAATATGAAGTTTAAAATCACGTTACAATCGAGCATCACTTGTTGATTTACAAAATAAAAATATGAAATATTCAATTACTTAAATTGCTGCTTAGCCCTCTTCCTCTCTCCTAATTTTGCTGTGCCCGACAGAGTCCATATTGATATTTTACTTGGTTATACCATCTATGTAATACAAAATATGGAATGTAATAAAGAATTGAGTATAGAGTATCGATCGACAAAAAATACGATGTCGATCATCTGTAGCGTACATTATCATTTTGTTTGATGACACGCGTCGATCGTCACAAAACAAGCAAATCTGAAATCTGGAGGCACCTTAACCAAAATCAAATCAATCAAATCAAAATACTTTATTTCAGATAAACCAACATGGGCACTTATGAAACGTCAGAAGTTAGGTGCACGGTTCCAATTGGTTGTTTCCTATGGAGAAGAGCCGGCAAGAAACTCCACGATTACTCTTTTAAAAATAAGGGGCTTTTACAATGTTTCAAATTACAGTGTTGATAATGGGAGGACAGTGTAGTGTGTAACGCAATGCACCTCTTCCTCAGAGTGTGGCCGAGTAACTCCGGAAGGCGTGGACCTCGTAATTGATGGCAGAGTAGCCAAGCGCGGAGAACTGCCGTGGCACGTCGGCATCTACCGGAAGACCACGAACCCCTACATGCAGATCTGCGGAGGGTCACTCGTTTCCAACAAGATTGTTATATCAGGTAAGTTCTTCCACATTGGTTTAAAGTCGACCGTCCACTGTTAAATGATAAATGATTTTATTTCTGTAAGTAGGTTTGTACAAAACTACAAACACTTGCTTTTGCTGAGAAGGGGGAGGAGGGGGTAAAAATTACGAAAATTCTGGTTACGTAATACTTGAATGGCCCCCTGACTTCAACCTCCAGGGCTTGATTTATTGAGGCATCCGTAGGATAACCCAGTTAAACTGACTCCTCTGTCAACGCTGCTTCCCAATCTGGGGGGCCCGAGCGCCGCTTGTAGGCGGCTCTACGTGGGGATCGTGCGGTCGATGGCCCTTTACGGGTCCCCGATCTGGGCGGCTGACCTGACGGCCGGCAGCATCTCTGTTCTGCGAAAGCCGCAGAGAGCGATGGCCGTCAGAGTCATCAGGGGTTATCGCACGATCTCCTACGAGGCGGCTTGTGCACTGGCCGGATCCCCGCCCTGGGACCTGGAGGCGAAGGTGCTCGCGTCACTGTACCGGTGGCGCGAGGAAGCGCGGGCGCGGGGCGAGCGACCGATGCAGCGACAAATGGAGCAGCGTCGGTCGCAGCTCCGCGAGGTCCTGGTGGCGGAATGGCGGGACAGGCTCTCACGCCCTACCGCCGGCCTCGTCACCATCGAGGCGGTCCGGCCGGTGCTCGACCACTGGCTCGGGAGGAGGCACGGCTCCCTGTCGTTTCGGGCGACGCAGGTGCTCTCGGGGCACGGTTGCTTCGGGAAGTACCTGTGTCGCATAAACAGGGAGCCGGACGCCCGGTGTCACCACTGCGTCGACTGCCGGGAGGACACGGCGCGGCATACGCTGGCAGAGTGTGCCGCTTGGGAGGGGCCGCGCCGTGCCCTCATCTCAGGAGTAGGCAGTGACCTCTCGCTGCCGGCCGTTGTGAATGCGATGGTCGGCGGCGAGGAGTCCTGGGACGCGGTGGTATCCTTCTGCGAAACAGTCATCTCGCAGAAGGAGGCTGCGGAAAGGGAGCGAGAGATCTCATCCTCTCACCCGGCCCGCAGCAGGCGCACCGGGCGTCGGCGGAGGGCGGACAACGCCCTCTTCCAGCCCCCCTAAAGGGGTCCAGGGGCGACGGACTCGGGGACGTCCGTCGCCCCCCATACATCAGGACCCGAGGTGGCGGCGCGTAGTGTTCCACGCGCGCCCCTCTTAGACGTCGCGGGGGGAGTCAAACACCTCACTCCCCCCCCTCGACCGGACGGGGCCCGCAGAGGCGGGCCGGCACCGGCCGGGGGTTGCGGAAGATTTGTACGTTCCCGCGACCCCCGGCGTAGGTGTGAGACGGAACACCGGGGTGGTTTTTAGTCAGTAAGAGTCTGACAGACCCCTCCGCCCCCCCAGGGCGGGGGACATCCATGAGGATTTTCCACCCCGGAAAAAAAAAAAAAAAAAAAAAAAAAAAAGTTAAACTGACTCCTAGGTTGATCTGTGAGATGCCATTCACAAAAAAAAAAGTAGATTTGCACGGAGAAGTTTACCGCGTTTTTGCTCGGTAAATTTGTTTGACATCCACACATCCGTGCGTAGCGTGGGCGTGGATCCCATTGGGTCGCACGCAGTGAACGATCCCGCCTACATTTTCATACAAAGTGAAGCTACCCGTGCGTAGCTCGTACCACAACCACACATCGCAACGACAAAATTTGGTCAAGCTGTGGTTACATGTGCATTTTCTTACAAATTAGCGGCCAACTATTGAAATCAAGAGGCTACTTGGATCGAACACATTTATTAACACCACAATTATTATAATATACAACGACTTTTTCTCCTTGACGGAACAATTTCAAGTGACATATTCTAAACGGTTTTTACTCGAATATTAAAACACTGTCATGTAGGTATACAACCTCCATCACGCACCCTTAATCTATAGCAGATGCATGCGCAAGATTACATTAAGTACCTACCTAACATATTACCTACATGTGCACGCACCCTTAAACTATTCAGTGTGCACACACCCTAAGTACACAGTATATTCAGCTGGAGCTATCGTTCACTGATATACAATCTATCTTTATTACTGAAGTCTGTTCATAACACAGCTCTATAACAAAAAATACTAAACACAAACAAAATAAAATTATCTATTACAAATCATAACAACTCAAAATAAAATCACATCAAAAACAATATTAGCTAACATCATTACATCACACATCGCTCGCCCCCTTAATAGATAGTTTTTCTAAAAATTGCTTTAGTTTAGGGCCTGGTAAAGATTTTGTTAACATATCTGCTACCATTTCTTGTGAAGGCATATATTTTACCTCAACCGCCTCGTTGACTATAGCTTCGCGAACGTAATGAAACCTAATATCGATGTGTTTAGTCCTGTTATGGTTCATCTTATTTTTTGCTATTTTATGTGCTGATTGGTTGTCATTATAAATGACCACCGGTTTGATACAAGTCCCCTTTGTTAAACTTTTTAACAAATTTCTTAAATAAATAGCTTCTTTCGATGCTTGACTGAGGCCTATATATTCTGCCTCTGTGGAGGACAGCGCCACGCACCCTTGCTTACGACTTTCCCAAGATACTATATTATCTCCTAGTCTAAAAATTAAACCTGTACAAGATTTCCTATCATATGACCCACCCCAATCCGCGTCTACGTAGCCATTTAATTCTAGATTACCTGTTTTCTTAAAAGTTAGTCCAAAGTTTGACGTCCCCTTTAAATATCTAAGAACCCGTTTAGCACATTTAAAATGTAATTCATCGTAACATGAATTAAATTGTGACAAAACACTAACAGCGTGCGCGATATCAGGCCTAGTACTTTGAGCTAAATAATTAAGACAACCTATAAGAATCTGATATGGCAACTTACAACCAAAATCTGAAGCTTTCTCTAATTTGAGACCTACTTCCATTGGGGTAATGACTGATTTACAATCCGTCATATCAAAATCTTTCAAAACATTAAGAACGTACTGTTCTTGATCAAGATAAATCGCACTTTTATCTCTCCTAAGTCTCATGCCTAACACGTGTCTAGCAGGACCTAAATCCTTAACTTTAAACCTTTTAAGCAAGCCATTTTTTAATTTCTGCTTCTCGGTTTCGTTATTTTTGGAATAAAATATAAAAATGTCATCAACATATATGACTACCACTATTCTATTTCCATCGCTAAACACCTTTTGATAAAGACAAGGTTCTATTTTCGATTGTACAAAGCCTAAATTGTACATCTCCTGATCTAGCTCATGGAACCAAACGTTTGACGCTTGTTTGAGTCCATACAACGACCTTTGCAATTTACATACCTTTGCCTCTTGACCTTTAACAATCGCCCCCTTAGGCTGAAGCATGTAGATGTCCTCTTTTAGCTTGCCATACAGGAAAGCAGTTGTAACATCCCATTGGTCAATGAGCCAATCATATTCTACAGCTAATGAGAATAGTAATCGTAAGGTTGAGCTTCTTACGACCGGAGAATATGTTTCATTGTAGTCTATTCCACGTACCTGCGTAAATCCTTTAGCTACTAGCCTGGCCTTATATTTCGACACTTTACCGTCACTGTCTCGTTTAATTTTGAAAACCCATTTACAATGTATTGGCTTTTTATCCCGTGGTAAATCTACTAGTGTCCACGTCTGATTCTCATTTAATGATTTAATTTCATCATCCATAGCATTTTGCCATAAATTAGAATCAGGCCTTGCTAATGCTTCTTCAATTGTTATTGGATCGCCATCAGTTTGCGCGATAGCATTATAAATAACAGGCTTGCGCTCACGAAAATTGTATCTTCGTTCTGGTTCCGCTGTACTGCTCGTGGTAGCAACCGTATCATCAGGCGTTGCAGCCGCCTCAGTGTCAATACACTCCGCTTCATGAAACTCTTCTTCATCTTGTATATTATTACTAGACGCACCACTTTCAACCACAGGTTCTATCCGTTCCTCCTCTATATCAATAGGAACGACTGTGTTCTTTTTCATGTCGGTACCATCTCCAGGAAAAACATTTTCCAAGAATTTAACATTTCTTGAGAATGTTATTTGGCCCGTTTTTGGGTTCATCAGTCGATAACCTTTAGTAGTTTCACTATAGCCGATGAAAATCATTTCTTCAGTCTTCATATCAAGCTTTTGCCGTTTCTGTTTAGGTTTCAATGCATATGCTTGACAACCGAAAATTTTCAAATGACTCAAGTCTATTTTCTTATCTGACCAAAGTTCTTCAGGTACTTTATTCATGACTGCCTTAGTCGGGCTTCTATTTTTTAAATATACTACTGTAGATACCGCTTCGGCCCAATACTTTTTACTAAGTTTGGCCTCACAAAGCAACGTTCTTGCTTTTTCTATGATAGTTCTGTTCGCCCTCTCAGCCACACCATTTTGCTCAGGCGCATAAGGAACCGTCTTCTGATGCTTTATTCCAGCTGATCTTAAAATCTTATTGATGGCTTGGTTACAGAATTCTTTACCATTGTCAGATCTGAGACACTTTATCGACTTTCCTGTCTGCTTCTCCACTTCCGCTTTATATTCACGAAATTTATCGAGGGTTTGACTCTTATTTCTCAAGAAGTAAACATGCGTCTTACGCGTATAATCGTCGATAAACAACAGCATATATCGAGATCCACTGAATGATGGTTCTTCCATCGGTCCGCATAAATCACTATGTACAATTTCCAAAACTTCTTTCGCTCGTGTACCTTGATTTTTGATAGAGCTCTTACAAGTTTTTCCATTTATGCACGGAACACATGGTTCAATTTTATCACTTGATTTAAAATTCAATCCAGTCACCATATTTTTCAATGAATTCATATAGTTTTTTCCCAAATGAGCTAATCTTCTATGCCAAATATTTGACAAAATCAAGTTGACAACACAATTTTCTTTTTCAATCAACTCAAAAATTCCATCAACCTCTTTGCACGTTGCTACTATTTGGTCCGTTTTATTTTTAATAGAGCAACCTTTTTTGTCAAATTTTACAGCGAACTCCTTCTTTACAAGATCGCTTACTGAAATTAAATTCATAGAAAGTCCGGGAACATGATAAACATTCGTTAATAGAAAATCAGTGGTATTATTTACTTTCGGAATGGCATTCCCTATTCCTATAACTTTCATTTCTTCCCCGCTCGCAACTTTTATCTTTAAATCATTCTGTTGCCTTTTGTAATTCAACAATTTTCCGGCATCGTTCGTCATATGGTTCGAGCAGCCACTGTCCAAGTACCATCGGTTCTTTTTCACCGTGTTCGCCATACTCAAGCATGGATTCGCTCTCTTAATGACTTTGCATTCAGATGATTTATGACCTTCTTTATGACATTTGAAGCACTTGAATATAAATGCCTTTTTCTTTTCAAACTTCTTTTTATTTTTCGCCGTTGTAACTAGAGCTTGCTCTCTATTCTGACCATTTTCAATCTGTCGGCTTGATTCTTGCATCAACTTTGATTTTAACTGTTCAAGTTTAATTTCTTTTCCGCCATTGTCTATCGCCATTATAAATGGGTTGTAATCTGACGATAAACCGCTTAATAATATAGAAATTATCCACTCGTCAGAGATTTTTGCATCAATGTCTGCAAGTTGTTGCGCCAAACAAATTATTTTGGAAATATATGTTTCCATGGTTTCGCAATTTTCTAGTCGGCATTGCCACAACTCTCGTTGCAATCTGATTCGTCTGCCCCAACCCTTGTCTTCGTAAGCCTCGCTGAGACTCACCCAAACTTCACGTGCTGTCTTCGCACTATACACATGTGCGAAACATGCAGGCTCAAGTAGCAGACATAACGTCGTTCGTGCCTTCCTGTCAGTATCTTTCAATTCAGCTGTTATCTCTGTAGCTTCAATTACCTTGAACCAGTTTTTGGACTCTAAGTAATTCCTCACCACAAATTTCCAATTAGCGAAGTCCTCAGCACCATTCAATTTTCTTATTCCACAAATTGAACCTGAATGTTCTTCTGCCATGACGAGAATTTTACAACTGACACCTTTTTAAGATACTTACTCGTAGGTATGTATTGTGTTCTAGCTTCTAGGCGTTTTTGGAGCCTGGAGCTGGGCCCATAACCTATTGAAATCAAGAGGCTACTTGGATCGAACACATTTATTAACACCACAATTATTATAATATACAACGACTTTTTCTCCTTGACGGAACAATTTCAAGTGACATATTCTAAACGGTTTTTACTCGAATATTAAAACACTGTCATGTAGGTATACAACCTCCATCACCAACCACGTGTTGTGGTTGTGGTGTGGTGTGCTTATGGTACGTGTGAATGAGCCCTTAGTCGTGAGTTGCTGTGGAGCGGCGTCAATGTGAAAGCTCCTACTATTTGATCGATCCCTGGACGGGTTCGACCCTCAGGTTGGAGAATATGGTATTGGTTTTTGAGTCAACAAATTTTAGTAAGAACAGCCTCGAGCTTAGGTTTGTACGCCCCTGTATATTTAGCATCAACCACACTACGAAAACCGCCCTTAGTGCTATGTCATAAAAGCGCTGTCAAATTCTTACTATTGGTGTAACGTTTACTGTATATACTTCTTCAGCTACGTAAGTAGTAGTTTGTTTAAGGGGGAAGCGCATGGGTAGCCCGCGAAATTCAAATTTTCTTACGTTTTATGCAATTTGAAGGTCAATTTCAGGTTGTATTTTGATTAAAATATGATTCGCGACCGTAACAAATATGGCTTCACAGAATTATAATCATTAGAATCAGCAATACAACTCCCTAAGTTAGAATTGGCGTCAAATGTCATGATTTCATGAAATATAAGTCATTCAATACAGTAATATCAATAGAGAGATGTATTGCTGATTCTAATGATTATAATTCTGTAAAGCCATATTTGTTACGGTCGCGAATCATATTTTTATCAAAATACAACCTGACAGTGACCTGCAAATTGCAAAAAGCGTAAGAAAATATGAATTTCGCGGGCTACCCTGAAGGTGCCGCCTTAATTGATTCCAGCTGCCCATTGCTTCTGGAACGATGTCAGCAAGCAACAGCCTGCATCCATGTTCGCAGTGGCTATCGGCAAGATCTACCGCCCTTGGAACAACGATAGAGATCTAGACACGCAGAAGTCTGACGTAAGCACCTCTTTCTTCTCTCGTCATCCTCCGGACCTTAGTACAATCAGCCTACAACGTACCCACTGCTGGGACACAGGTCTCCTCCCTGTCAGTGTCGGTTTTAACATTACAGAAGCCCTGAGCGAAATTACGGCGGCGCCCCTGTCCTCTCATGAAAAGTAGAGAGGGGCGAAAAATTTCAGCATTCCGCCTAGATTTTCCTTTGTTCATCCATAAAGAAAAAAGAGTTACTTTGTCGGCTTATGCAGAAAAGTTTGAGAATTCTGAGAATGTCGGATGCAAGAGCTAGCGAAGAGAGCTAATTTTTTTTTGTTTTATAACTCCAAACGCACTAGAATAAAAGTACTCTGCAGGCGCCAGAGGTGAAGGGGCGCCTAGTCACAGCCCCCTCGGTACCCCTTCATCTCTGGCTTCCTGGGCGGTCGCCCAGCCGCGCCCTACCATGCTCGCTGTGAAAGGGTCTGGGTAATAATCTGTTACCGTCAGAACGGCTGAACCAAACGAGATATGTACAGTCACCAAAAGAGATAAGTAACCAGGGTCGTCGGATATAGTTGAAATTTAGCAAGAAACCGATGGATGTTTTCGAATAAAATTTAATTGAATTAATAGAAAACAAACAGTTCATTTATCAAATTAAATTTCATTCGAAAACATCCATCGGTTTGTTACTAAACTTCAACTATATCTGACGACCCTAGTTACTTAATTCTTTTGGTGACTGTACATCAGACCATGTGCACTGTTTAATACCTATCCTAACTAATATTATAAATGCGAAAGTAAGTTTGTTTGTTACCTTTTCACGCCTAAACCACTGAACCGATCATCCTAAAATTTTGCATATACGTTGTCAGGTGTACAGAAACAGACATAGGGTACCTTTCATCCCGAAAAAAAGTACTGTTCCCGAGGAAAACAACAATAACGTTCTTACGATAATAGATGTTGCCATGTGTCTTCCGATCATAATTGAATTATAACCCGAATTGACAGTCAAAGTCTAAATTAATGCGAGCGAAGCCGCGGGCAAATGCTAGTTACCTATAAGCCACTAAGCGCCTGCAAAAACTTTGTTAGCAAGTATTCTGAGACGAAAAGTCGTAAATATTTGATGTACAGGCGTTTTAATGGCTTTTATTAATAACTTTTTATAGGAGTTTCTTAAAGTTGTGTAAAAAATATATGTTAAGCTAGCGAACAGGTAGTAAATATTTACATTAACAACGCGGTTAATGCAACGCTAAAACTATGAGAACTTGGAAGTGGTCAGCCAACCTGACGTTAGAATGGCTGACCACTTTATTTCATTGATATATTTCTTATCGCAAAGGTAGCAAATATTTCATTATAGGTAGTAAATAGTAGAAAATAGGTATTAAACAGTGCACATAGTCTCATGTACATATCTCGTTTGGTCCAGCCATCCTGACGGTGACCATAATCTATGGAAAAAGATATGCTGCGCCGACCTAAAATGAATTGGTATAAGGGCAGGAGGAACCCACGCAGGCACTTGATTTTGTGTAATTTATTTCATCATCACTGCTCTAAAAACAGTGAAGGAAAACATAGTAGAAAACCGGTATGTCCTAGAATCAAAAATTCGAAGACATGTGACATCCACTAACCAGCACCCTAATTTTGTAACACACTATCTATCACAATTTTGAAGCCTATTGCTAATCCATTGCTTTATATGTTTGAAAAATTTGTCTGCTCAACAACGTAAATAGGTAACGCAATGAATGTTGTTGAACTGTCAAAATGAAAGCCATTCCTACTGTTAGTGTGTTACGCAATTACCCCGCTGCTCGGGTAATGCGTTATGTATCACGGTTATAGCTAGCCGACTCTCTCTCTCTCACGGAGGAGGCGTGAGTCTCAGCATTTTATACTGATTATACTTAAACTTGTGTTTTGGATCAACAGGTCAAAGATATAAAGCTCCCGGCCCGTTTTCAAGGCAGTGTAGCGAACTTCCAAGATGACATAGCAATGCTGATCCTGGAGACTGCCTTCGTGTACCAAACGTTCGTCAGACCAGTCTGCTTGGATTTTGACATTAACTTTGACAGAAGACAGCTGCAGCCTGGAAAGTTGGGGAAGGTAAATGACACTTGACACTCGTGACTTCTGTCAGACAATTACACCTATGGTTAATTTAAAAAAAACTGGTTGAATGTGGGTGTACTATTAGGTATACCTCTGCCTAACCCTTCGGGGAATGCATGCGTCATGTTATTTTGATAACTTCTTCATTATCATCACCATTCTGCCGCGCTAACGAAGAATACAGTAACTCGATTTTGACGCTTCCAAGAAAAACGCGCCCAAAGTTTTGAACTTCCATAGTGAAATATAAGTTATTGCATTCTTGCTTAGTTGCTTACTGAAAAACCCGAGTTCCTGAAGGATTCATAAAAAGTTACTTAGAGAGAGTTAATAGATTTCGATTAGCTGATTCCGAATATATTATAACTCAAAATAGTCCAAAATCGAGTTATTGCTTTCTTCGTTAGCGCGGCAGCATTCTTCCTAGCCCTTGCCTATATTGGGGTTGGCTTCCAGTCTAACCGAATGCAGTTGAATACCAGTATTTTATATGGAGCGACTGCCTATCTAACCTCCACAACCCAGTTACTGGGTAACACGATCTGGGAATATGATCGTGATGTTCTGTTTAATATATTTTTAATTCCCACCTAGGTGGCAGGTTGGGGCCTCACAGCAGAAAACGGACAGGCCTCTCAAATCCTCAAGGTCGTTGAACTGCCCTACGTGGACATTCAGCAATGCTTCGACGCATCGCCACCAGGTTTCAGAGAGTACATCACCAGCGATAAGATTTGTGCAGGTTATGGGAATGGTGAGTCTGTCAAGTACTTTTTCTTAGCGTGCCGATGACAACATAAAAAGAGTCGGCCCAGATATTGGCTACGAGTTTGGCACCTTCAGTAGAGTCAGTTCCTGTAACGTGCAGACAACAGTACACGATGATAAGTGTCCCATTGTTTGCGGGACAGCACCACATTTACACTCCAGGGCAGTGTCCTCTGTGAATCTCCAGTTACTACCAATAAAGGTATTTGTGAAGGAGCTTTTAAGGAGAAGTACTTACAATACACCGTACCTTTGTGCTGCCGTGTCCCATTTTGAAGAGTATAGTTTATCTTTACCTCTGAGATGTCCATAAGCGGTGAAGACCCAAGTGGCGTTCTTTGCCGTGTTACAGGAAAAAATTGGAATTGCGGAATTCTGCAAATAAAATAGCATAAATATCAAATCGTTGAATTGTTCTTCAGAAAGGTCAGGTACGTAGTACTCGCAACCGGCGTGCGTGTATGACCAGATGTACTCGTGTGAACGTAAACGAAGCAAGAGGAGTAGGTATGTAAGAATCGTGGCAGGTGGCGTTCTGTAGTTTCTGCCTACCCCCATGGGAAGAGGCGTGAGTTTATGGATGTATGTATGTATGTATGTACATCTCAAATCGGAAAGGGATCGTCACCGTATCAACTCGAGCCATTCAGTATTCTTTGTATAAGACTCCCTACTGCAACGCACACTAATCGGAATCGTAACGTAATCGCCTCGTCTCAGGACAAGCTCACGAACCGCGGTGCGGTGCGTGGTCAACTTGCATTTCCCGCGCTTACGTTTCTCCGTACCCGAGCTTAAGTCTCTTCGTCCACCCTTGCTCCTCTCACCCCTCCCGCGGCCTGCCTGCAGCACGCTACTGTTGTCACACGGGCTGTCACTCGGTCGGCGAGCCGTAAGCGCGGCGCCGGCGTCGCCTAGCCGTAGCCGAGTCGACGTATCGGAGCTGCTGATCCGCATTGGTTACGGGCTTACGTTAGGTTGACGCCATGGTCTAAAAAAACAAGGTCTGGCATTCCGGGAGTGACACAAGCTTACGTCACTATCCAGTTGCCACTTTATTGCAACAAAACACGAATTATGGAAACATTTTCAGTCACCATTCTGTTAAAAAATATATTTATAGCATTTAATTTGTCGTTTCGTTTTCTAATGAAATGAAACAATTTAATTTAAACATATACCAACGTAATTGTTAGTTAAAACTTCATTTTTATATCGGATTCGCACAGGTAATAAAGGCGCTTGGGGAGTTATTATTACACACTACTGGTAACACAGCGGAGATGACGTAGGCTTGTGTCACCCTGTGTCTCGGAATGCTATACCTGGCGAAGTATATTATTATACCATGGTTGACGCCATTTTGACGGCGGCCCTTTCCGAGTTGATATGTGTGCTATGACCTTAAATCTCACCGTCAAATGAGCTGTCATTTTACCTAATGCTTGGGATTGACACTTTTGACAGCTCACTTCAAGCTTACTTTTCACGGTGATTTTTACAGAATAGTTCGGCTGTTTAATATGAATGATGCAGTGTTTTAATTTTTAATCTGTTCTCCCAGGTACGGCGCTATGCAAAGGTGACAGCGGTGGCGGGCTAGCGTTTCCCGAGACTGAACGAGGCACAGAACGTTACTTCCTCAGAGGCATTGTCTCCACCGCCCCGAATAATGAAAACCTTTGTAATAGTCACACACTTACTTCGTTCACGCAAATAATTAAACATGAACATTTTGTTAAAGAGTATCTTTAGATTAAGGCCAAGTTTTAATTTTAGTTCTATTCTAAGTGACATGACAATAAGAGATGGTTGTGATTTGTAATGAATTTTATGATGAAATAAAATAATGTTTTTGTACTTTAATCTAAAGTACCTTGTCTTTTTTTTTCAACTCTATTATTCTGAATTTTACTCACAAATCAGATCCGTTTGCCAAAAAAAGGGGAAAATCCAATGGAAAGTCTGGCAAGTATTTTACTTACTGTCAGCTGATTATTGACAGTTTTTTGATTGACAGAAACGTGACTTGAGTGATGTCCTAAAACTTACTATATTTCATGACAAGCGACGTATTCATTATATTTCAAGAAATGTTTAACAACAAATTACTTTTTAGACAACTTCGACAACTTTGAAAGTCTAATGACTTTGCTTAAAGCTCCACTTTACAACGCACCACTATTATATATCAGTAGTGCTAAAGCACTGAAAAGTAGTCTTATGTAGTTCGCGAATGAACTAGTTTTTAAGAGCGTCCCTACAGACGAACTTCATGAACTAGTTTCTAGATCCCTCGCTTCTTAGTTCATTTGTTCGTTCGATAAGAACGACTTGTAAAAGTGAGAATAAGCGACAGCGCTGCGACGCCCGCCCGGGCTTGTCACGTCAAATGACGTCACTATAACTACCGCTCACTTACTCATTTACACATTTAGTTTAATTTCTAAGTAATATTTACACATCTAACTATGGACTTATCTAAACTATTAATATAAAGAGAAAAGATTTAATTTGTTGTATGTTTGTTTGTTACGCTTTCACGCTTAAATAGCTGACGGATTTAATGAAATTTGGCACCTGGATTAGAATAAAGGATTCTTTTATACCGATATTCCCACAGGATCGAGACTTATGCGGGTGAAATGGCGGGGTACAGCTAGTAAATAAATAAATAAAATCATTCAAAAGTTGAAATACTACGAGTATAATGTAAAGTAAAAAATTACAGCAAAATAACTACTACTAACAAATAAAAGATCGCATGCAAGAGCAGTAGAAAAGCGAGCGGACGATCTGCCTTTCTCTGGTTCTAGACGGGGGAGCTGATGAACTAAAATAACGATCTAGTTCGCTAAGGAGTTGCAAACTAAATTGAACGCTCCAGGTCGCGAACTATTGTGCGCAAGACTATTGAAAAGTCTTCTAAGGATCGCAGCACGATACACGCTACTAATAGTATTAACTAAATATCAGTACAGGCAGAACTTAGCGAGTCATATTATCTTGCCACCACACGGCAATATTCTTATTCTTGTATATTCTTTTCCCTTTTCCCAGATGATTAGAAGAAGGAGGAGTAAATAAAATAGGGAAATACATTTTAAAACATACAAAACTTTTGTTAATCAAGTTTAATGAAATTAGTAACACTCACACATCACTATTGCTAGTTTTGCGCTGTCAAAAAAATGTCAATTCAATGTCAATCAGTGTCAGATAATGTCAACAGCGGACTGCAAATTGTGAAATTCCATTTGAAAAATATTGTTTTCGAATGGAAATGTGAAAATTATAAAAGAGAAATGGAGGAAAATAAAGTAGAAACGAATGTTGCGAATGAGCGCAAATTTCCTACGAGAAAAATCGCCAGATTCTGTCTCATCGCTGCAATAGGTAAGTTTTAAGCATTTTTCTTGTTTTTACTTCGTTTTGAACTAAATAGATAGTTTCATAATGTTATAGACTCTCCAAATCCGTTGACTGTGCAAATTAGTTCATTGATATAAAAAAAAAAAAAACATCAGCATTTATTAAAAAGCATTAAGCAATAAAATTGTTGTTGTTGTTTGATTGGTTTTAAAAAAATAATTAAAAAGTGACTAAATGGATTGGCTACGCTTATTAACTTTCTACGGAATCAAATAATTTTCATTACAGGCATGTTTTTGATAAGGACCATTGTATACTTACCTAATAAATAAAGGCCATTGTTTCATTTGTGTTATGGATATTATTAATTACTTACTTATCACTGCCTTATTTGTCTAATAGTCACAAGCGAATCCACCCAGGAACCCAAGACCTCATACTCAGCACTACTGCTGACCATGAGGTCCGGGGTTCAATTTGCAGGTCGGGCAAAGTGTTATTGAGTTTTTCCATCTGGAATTTGTCAGTAGCTGCCCAGAGTCTGGTTTAGTGCCCGGGCAATAGGCATGCCCCCTATTACATGGGATTTAAACATACTTGGTGAATCGTCTGTCAAAGCGGGTGTTTAGAATCCCAACTCACTGCAAAGTCCCTTTTGGCCAGACGGAGCCCAGCTTACTCTCACCTACACACATTTAACAAGGTCTGCAAATCTTTGGACATCAAAGAATTGTTAACCACTCAACTAAAAAGGGTACTAAAGAAATGGGCTTCTGGAACTAACGTACACCGAATCAGAATCATTTCTCTAACAGTTATCGACAAGCCAAAGTGCCAGCAAACAACATCCCTCTCTCACACTTTCATCCTCACAGACACTCACACAAACACACACTCACAACATAATACACGCTTTACTCAACTAGCCTTCAAAACCGACATATTTGTTTCTGCTCACTCGCACTCCGAGCCCCAAGATCCAAGCCCTGCTTAGTTTGGGGATCAACGGTTAAACCAAAAAATTGTGATGTACAAACTTAACTGTGTTAATTTAAAATTACTGCCTCTCATCACCTTTTCTTTTAGCCAACAAAACTTTTTTTTTTTTTGTTATTTGGGTGTACTATAGATACACCTCTGCCTAACCTGTCGGAGAAACAAGCAACGATGTTATGATATGAAAGCCACTTATGTAACAAACATAAGATTCTGAGTCAGACAAGGAGTCACAAAGTTATCTGACCCCGTGGCTGAAGCTAAAGAAATTACTATATACTTTTATTGTTTATATTTGAGTTATTGTGGTCTCTCATACATATAACATTGATGAAGTACATTGAATACATATTGTTTGCGACGATGTGTCACGAAATAGTATCTAGTATTGTATTACAGCTTAGAGTCATGCATATTATAGTGATTAATTAATGTAATTAGCATCAGAATCGTATCAAAGTAGTAATTTTACGAAATAATAGTGTAGTAAAATATTGTAAATCTCAATACAATTAATGCACTATAAAGCTATACATTTCTAGTATATAACCCATATAGGATAAATTTTTAACCTGTGCACAAACTGTAACCATGAATTCAGCATTTGATTTTATAACCCTAGTGTAGAAATTTTTCGTCAGTTATAATTTTTTTTTATTAGTTGTTCCATACATTTTGACCGTGTAAGTATTGCACTTTTCTATGAAACAGCAGTTTTTTTTCTTTATATCCAATGAGAAATTTCTGCACTAGAGGGTCTAGAATCATGTGCTGAATTCATGGTTACAGTTGGCGCACTGGTTAAAAATTTATCCTGTATGGTAGAAATGTATAGCTTTTTAGTGCATCCAGCTGCCCTAGACTGAGACCTAGTCAGCGAAACAAACTCAAGGGTCAAAGTCTGTTTTAAAGTCCAGCCATAATCTTGGTCGGCTATCATGTGAGTACCATGTAGATTACCACCAGAAATGGTCTTTTGAGGGAAGAACCACACAGATTTGAGTGGACCTGTCCAGTCAGCGCAAGCATTTGTCAGTAAGCGTGTAGCTTAAGTCAGAACTTGAAGAGCTCAACGACGAATGTGGAGTGGAGCTCCATGTTAATTTCTGTGCTTCTGGACGGAGATAGGCTGGCCATCTTGCCCAAGATCCACCACACACACAACGGATCAAATGGGAGTCAAAAGCGTCCTCCAGAAATGTTATTTTTTCCGTACCGTTCCTCCGTTCCGTATCCGCGTTGCAATCCAAGAACGCTAGCTTCGACTCGAAGAATCGAGGTGTACCTTGATGCGTTCCCGAGGCGCCGTGACGCCGTATCGTTCCGAACGGCATCCAAACTAGCGTTCTTGGATCGCGACGCGGATACGGAACGGAGGAACGGTACGGACAAAAGAAGTATCTGGACATGCTTAAGGACCAGTTTCTCTAACGAAAATGATGGCAAAATGAATGTGACAAAATTTCAAGTGCGCGTAAACTGCTGCGATTGGCTGTTGATAAATCAGTCAACCAATCACAGCAGTGTACGCGCGTTTGAAAATTTGTCACATAAATTTTGCGATTATTTTCGTTAGTGAAACTGGATCTAAGTGCGGAAGATGAAGCCCACTTATGTACATAGAATTAAGAATGATAAAATGTACTGTAAGGTATGATATTTTTGAGGAAAAAAAGGCGTGATCACACGTCAACATCCCACTACGGTTATAATACAGGTAAAATTAAAAAAATCCCCGACACGATAAAGAGCTGATGACCTTGAAACGGCTGAACCGATTTTGATGAAAAATTTCTAAGAACCACCGCTAGAAAACCTGCTTACAAATAAAAAAACCGCATCTTATTCGGTTCACCCGTTTAAGAGCTACGGTGCCACAGAGACACACACACAAACACAGCGGTCAAACTTATAACCCCTCTTCTTGCGTCTTTTTGAGTCGGTGGTTAAAAAACAAATGCAGTACGACGAAACTGCCACGGATCTCCAAATGTCACTGTATAAAATAATACACTGATCAAGGCCATGTGAATTTTGAATAGGCTAATAATAATTATGCTGAATATTTTCAAATAGAAACATCTATTGAATTTCTGTAATAAAAATAAATATTCTTTTGATGAAGCCCACTTATGTACATAGAATTAAGAATGATAAAATGTACTGTAAGGTATGATATTTTTGAGGAAAAAAAGGCGTGATCACACGTCAACATCCCACTACGGTTATAATACAGGTAAAATTAAAAAAATCCCCGACACGATAAAGAGCTGATGACCTTGAAACGGCTGAACCGATTTTGATGAAAAATTTCTAAGAACCACCGCTAGAAAACCTGCTTACAAATAAAAAAACCGCATCTTATTCGGTTCACCCGTTTAAGAGCTACGGTGCCACAGAGACAGACACACAAACACAGCGGTCAAACTTATAACCCCTCTTCTTGCGTCTTTTTGAGTCGGGGGTTAAAAAACAAATGCAGTACGACGAAACTGCCACGGATCTCCAAATGTCACTGTATAAAATAATACACTGATCAAGGCCATGTGAATTTTGAATAGGCTAATAATTATGCTGAAAATTTTCTGATAGAAACATCTATTGAATTTCTGTAATAAAAATAAATATTCTTTTTTTTTCCAGCACTGACCCTCGGTTACACGCACTACCGCTACGTGGCTAGCCTCTTTGAGAATGACCGCAACTTCTCCTACCTCTCCGAGTTAGAGAGAGAGATGTCTTTACGCACGGAGATGGGGTTTTACTACTCGTACTTTAAGACCGTGGTCGAAGAGAAGCCGTTTGTAGCCGGGATCTCTAAGTTGATGTATGATAAACTGGTCGAGTATCCGAAGGATGTGAACGCATTTAATCGGTTTAATATCCATCCGGAGGTGAGTTTTCAGTTTTCTTTAGATGTAATGTCACATTTTGTATGTCATGTATCCCTCGATATGTTATGGTGAAAGGCCATGGTACGGAGCGAGAGGGAATGGGAAGCCGTCATCTCCTCCTGCGAAGCAGTAATGCTCGCGAAGGAGGAGGCAGAGCGCGTTAGGGAGAGGCAATCGTTGCGCCATCACGCCCCTAGCCGCCGCAGGACACACCCTGGGCGTCGGGAGTCGATATCCGGCTCCTGGCCACCGTAGGCGCGGGCTTGCGGACGGCGAGCAATGGGCAGCTCGCCGTCCGGTAAGGACCAGTCGCGGATTGTTCGAAAGAGTAACCGTGACCCTGGCGCATAGGCAACTGAAGGAACACGGGTGGGTTTTAGTCAGTAAGAGTCTGACACGCCCTTCCGCTCCGCCCAGAGCGGGAGAGGTCATTTGATGATTCCCCAGATAAAAAAAAAAAGTTTGGAATCACACTCACGCGTGAGTCAGCATTCTTCCGTATCTTCTTCGACATACCTAGAGACCTCGCTGGAATGCAGTCTCGTACGGTACTGAACAGTAGTGTACGAGTGACGTCACAGCGCCTCTGTCTAGTTTGCACTCGCACGGGTTGTACAGGCGATTCTTTTTCGGGCACTGGATTTTCAACGCACTGCTTAGTGCCGAGAGTTGAAAATCCAACAGTATGTCTTTTTGACGCGCTGGGATATACTGTTGGATTCTCAATGCTTGGCTCAACACCTGTACTGAACAGTAGTGTACGAGTGACGTCACAGCGCCAGGTGTCTAGTTCGCACTCCACGGGTTGTACGGGCAATTTTTTATCGCGGCGATTTTTTTTCGGGCACTGGATTTTCAACGCACTGCTTAGTGCCGAGAGTTGAAAATCCAACAGTATGTCTTTTTGACGTGCTGGGATGTACTCTGTTGGATTCTCAATGCACGGCTCAACACAGAGAGTTGAAAATCCAGTGCGCCTTAAAAAAAAACCGCAGCGTTAAAAATTCGCAAGTACCTACCTTGGCGTTGATGTGCCGTTCGCTAGAGCGGGTACTCCATCCGCACGTAAACTCGCATTCTATTGCGCATAAAGCGAGGATGCTTGCGAGTGGACTTCCCGCTCTAGCGAATGACGCCTCTAAGTGACAGAAAGAGATAGAGTTACAGAAAATTGCTTATCCGCGCGTGTATACATGGTACCAGGGACGTCGACGCGCAAACTATTACCATGGATTCAGTACATAATTCTGGACCTCTTTTCTGGGTGAACGGATTTGGATGATTCTTTTTTATTTGAAAGCTGGTCCTTCACATGTGGCCCCATTTAAATTTGATCAAGTTCTGACTAGTAGTTTTTGAGTTATCCTTAATACTGCGTATTTTTTCCACTTAGTTTATATTGATGATGTTTTAATCATTTCCTGTCACTGTTATTTACATATCAAGTAGTGGTATAAGAATTTGTGTCGGGTAGGTACCACAACTAAAAAGTGAAAAATAAAAACATTTTTGCAAAAAACAACAAACTTCCAAAAAAAAAAACACTAAAAAACGTGAAAAATAACTTTAATTTAAGAAGTCGGTGTCTTTGGTTTTCTATTTTCGTTTTTGGCCACCGACCTTTAAATAATCGACTAAAATTTTCAACGCATGGGAGCCAGAATCATGTAGTATCTATGGTAGGTAACAGGTTGTGTCGATGTCCCTGCCAGCCTGTAGGTATGATACGATCGATACTACACCCAAAAGGGACGAGATGTTTTTTGTCAGGCCAAAATGTTTCTTGTTGTGCCACATACATAATAGCATTATCATCAAAGGCATAGGTTTTCAACCTTATTTTGCCCACTGCCCACTTTTTAAATATTTTGCCCACCGCCCACTCATAACGAAAATAAAACCTAACACCCCCCACTCCGCCTATAATGTAGTTCGGCCGAGCGTTCGCTTAACGTGTATGTATATGGTACGAGTGTATTTGAATTAATATCAAAGAAATAAATGAGTGGTTTAAAAAAAACAATAACGCTGCGACTTTTTTTTTTTATATAGCGCCCCAAGAATTTTTACTTACCATCTGTCGCGAATCTGAAACAGCTATTGCCCCGATTATATTTAAACATGTAATCTTCCAATGTAATAGTGAGGTCCCATCTCAACACCCCCTAATTTCCTCTGGGTCTGCTACTGCACCCACCGCCTTTTTTTTTTTTGGTTGGGGCATCTAAAAACCCACCCGTTCGAATGTAATAGTAAGATCCCATTTCAACGCCCCCTAATTTTATCTGGGTCTGCTACTGCACCCCCGCCTTTTTTTTTTTTGGTTGGGGCATCTAAAAACCCACCCGTTCGAATGTAATAGTAAGATCCCATTTCAACGCCCCCTAATTTTATCTGGGTCTGCTACTGCACCCACCGCCTTTTTTTTTTTTGGTTGGGGCATCTAAAAACCCACCCGTTCGAATGTAATAGTAAGATCCCATTTCAACGCCCCCTAATTTTATCTGGGTCTGCTACTGCACCCCCGCCTTTTTTTTTGTTTTGTTTGTGGAATCAAAAAACCCACCCGTGTTCCTTCAGTTGCCTGTGCGCCAGGGCCACGGTAACTCTTTCGAACAATCCGCGACCGAGAGTCTCAAATGCCCACTAGGGGGCATTATCGCCCACATTGAGACCCTATGATCTAAGGCATAATGACAGTAAGTCATCAGCGATGGCTGCTGAAAAACTCGCGATTTTCAGTTTGGTTAGCAACAGAATTGGAATACCACTGTTGCTTATACATGGTGATCTAAATAGATCCAAAATTATTAAGTAGGTACTTTTCAACATTTCATTCAGGATAAATTTTTAACCAGTGCGCAAACTGTAACTGAATTCAGCACATGATTCTAGACCATCTAGCGCAGAAATTTCTCGTCTGTTATCAAAAAAAAAAAAATCTGCTGTTTCATAGAAAAGTGCAAAACCTACGCGGTCAAAATGTATGGAACAACTAATAAAAAAAAAACACGTGTGGCACTCGAGGACTGCCGCGTTAAAGCTATTGCATAGCATTTTTTATCAACTTATGCAATTATAATTTATTTTTTATTTTTATTTATGCAGTATTTTTTTTTCTTTGATATTAATTCAAGTACAGTCGTACCATATACATACACGTTAAGCGAACGCTCGGCCGAGCTACATGGTAGGCGGAGTGGAGGGTGTTAGGTTTTATTTTCGTTACGGAATTTCTTGATTCGGTCGCCGCGCTCAAAGCCCGCGATAAAAGCTATGCAATAGCTTAAAATATATCTGACGAAAAATTTCTACGCTAGGGGGTATAGAGTAGTGGCGCGAGGAGGCGAAACGCCGGGGCGTAACTCCGCTGCCGCGAGTAATCGCGGCACAGCGGACAGAGCTCCGGCGGGATCTCATGGCGGCATGGAGAGTGCGACTGTTGCAACCCAGCGCAGGGCACGCCACAATTGCGGCGGTAAGACCCCTCTTTGAGGAGTGGCTTGAGAGGCGCCACGGCGTCCTCACCTTCCGCCTGACGCAGGTCCTCACCGGACATGGCTGTTTCGGGAGGTTCCTGTTTCGGATAAGGCGGGAGGAAACGCCCGGGTGTTACCATTGTGTGGATCGACCGGAGGACACGGTGGAGCATACGGTGGAGGTCTGCCCGGCTTGGGCGGAGCACCGCCGTGTCCTCGTGGCGGCGATCGGCGGCGGCGACCTCTCGCGTCCGGCCCTGGTTCAGGCCATGGTACGGAGCGAGAGGGAATGGGAAGCCGTCACCTCCTTCTGCGAAGCAGTAATGCTCGCGAAGGAGGAGGCGGAGCGCGAGAGGGAGAGGCAATCTCTACGCCCTCGCGCCCCTAGCCGCCGCAGGAGGAGGAGACACCCTGGGCGTCGGGAGTCGATTGCCGACTCCCGGCCACCGTAGGCGCGGGCTTGCGGACGGCGAGCAATGGGCAGCTCGCCGTCCGGTAAGGACCAGGCCCGGGTCGACGGCGCGTCGTGTTCCACGCGCGCCTCAAAGAGATGTCAGCACCAATGACGGGGTCCGATAGGACCGATGCCTGCCGGGGCTGCGGATTGTTCGAAAGAGTTACCGTGGCCCTGGCGCACAGGCAACTGAAGGAACACGGGTGGGTTTTAGTCAGTAAGAGTCTGACACGCCCTTCCGCTCCGCCCAGAGCGGGAGACGTCATTTGATGATTTCCCGCCCAAAAAAAAAAAAAAAAAAAAAAAAAAAAAAAAAAAAAAAAAAAAAAAAAAAAAAAAAAAAAAAAAAAAAAAAAAAAGGGGGTATAGAGTCATATGCTGAATTCATGGTTACAGTTTGCGCATTGGTTAAAAACTTATCCTGAATAATAGCTAAGAGTTTGTGTTAAATCTGAATTTAACAGCAGTTCCAATTTTTTTTTAATACATGTTGTGCTCAAATGTAGTCTTTTAAAATGAAAGTTTAAAAAACAAACTTGCAAATAAAACTTAAATCGACTTTTGTTGCTTTACTTTTTTGGTCCAGCACCCTAATTACGTAACACACTATCAATCACAATCTAAATAATTTTGATGGATATTGCTAATCCATTGTTTCATATGTTTTAAAAAATGATCTGCTCAACAACGTAAATAACGCAATGAATGTTGTTGAACTGTCAAAATGAAAGCCATTCCTACTGTTAGTGTGTTACGTAATTACAAAATACTACATATACATATACTACATATACTATTCAGTATTTTAGCAGTTGAAACCAAACAAACATACATATTTTCACAGTTGCATCATCCCATCTAAAACCTATTACAGGTGATGATCGGAGCACTATACCGCTACTTCGAGCCCTATTTAAACACGACAACTCACCGCAAGTGCCACATGGTGGACAGGGGCGAAGGCCTAGCGCCAGTAGAAAGCTGTGTAGGGCTCGGGCAGCCCATATTCTTCTATTTGGAGGCCGTGTGGTGGCTCGCGGGGTTGACGGTGGCAGCCCTGTTCCTGCATGCTGCTGCGTTAAGGTAAATGATATATCTTTTAACTCCTCTTGTTCAAAAATTCCGTCATTGTAGCCTACCAGCGCGGGGATAAAATAGCATATTTTCCTCTAGGGGAAAAAGTTTTTTTTTAATGTTTTGTCTGTTACCAACGAGCCTACAAAAACGAAAACGTCTTCATTCATAAGCAGAACAATCATGAATAAAGACTCGACTTATTACTGTTTCATAAAAAAAGAAGAACATTTTATTTTTGAAAATGGTACTCAAAGCGGCGGTCTCTTCGGTAGAATGCGTGCATTGCGTTGCTGCTACAAAATAAATTTAAAAAAATGTAAACTAATTAATACTGTATTGGATTATTTTATTTTCTCGCAATCGTAGTGAAAAGTAGGGTGTAACACACTGCGCTAAAAACCCATTCTACCTCGGTTTCCATTTACTCCATCGCTAAAGCTCGGGAGTAAAACTACCTCGTATATAATGGATCATTTTAGCCCCTTGTGTAACAATCTACTATTCATTTGTGAATTGGTTTTAACAAACATTTTTACATAACACTAGCTAACCGGAAAAACGTTGTGCTGTTTGCTAGAACTCGATCGCAGCGCCACCTATCGGGTCCAATTGTGAATCTAAACCATCCAGGGACCCACACAAACACACATTAAAAATTTCATCAAAATCGGTCCAGCCGTTTAGGAGGAGTTCAGTGACATACACACGTACAGTAGAATTATATATATAAAGATAAGCTCACGCCTGTATTCCCCGCAGGGTTAGGCAGAGGTGTACCTATAGTACACCCACATTTCGCCAGTTGTGTTTAAGTCTCATGTAATAGGGGGCGTGCCTATTGCCATCAACTGGGCACAAATCCTCTTTATTTTGAAAGTTTTTTTAACAATTTTTTCAACGTTTTTTTTTTTACTTTTCCAGCCAAAGCATATTAGGAGGCTTACTAGCCGTGGCCCAATACTTCGCAAACCATTGTGAATGCACTCGAGTACAGTGGGCACCCAACGAACGCGAGAACTTCGCGGCCCCTCTTCTGTTGCTACAGACTTGGCTTGTATCTATGCAGTTACGGGATAAGACGCGAAGGACTACTTTTCAATTGCAGGTAGGGTTAGCAATAAAATTAAAAGAAAAGAAAAACACGTGTGGCACTCGGGGACTGCCGCGGTAAAGCTATTGCATAGCATTTTTTATCAACTTATGCAATTATAATTATTTATTTATTTTTTATTTATGCAGTATTTTTTTTTCTTTGATATTAATTCAAGTACAGTCGTACCATATACATACACGTTAAGCGAACGCTCGGCCGAGCTACATGGTAGGCGGAGTGGGGGGTGTTAGGTTTTATTTTCGTTACGGAATTTCTTGATTCGGTCGCCGCGCTCAAAGCCCGCGAAAAAGCTATGCAATAACTTAAAAAAACGACAAGTTATTTTTTTTTTGGCTAAACTTTACAGATGTGATGGATGTCGATATACAGGGTGTCTCAAACGTAGTGGTCCAAAGGCAAATGGGGTAAAGCGGAGGTAGCCAACATTCATATAAAAATAAAAAAATTGGGATATTCTCCATATTTTAGAAAATTTCGCAAATTTAACCATTTTCAAGAAATACTCTTTCACTTGGATTTATCGACCATGTGAAAAAAAATTACGACGGAGTGAGTTCAAATCTGGCTGGAAGATGCCTTGATAGTGTAGGTACAAGATTATGAACTCATTCACGTTCAGTGTGGCTCGGCAACGCTTCAGTTTCTTTTTTAATTGTCTTTACTAACTTTTTATAAACTTTATCGAAACTTACTAAGCCCTGCTAAAAAAAAAAAATGCTTAGAATATCCCAATTTTTTTTTAATTATCGGTGGCCGCCTCCGATTTACCCCATTTGCATTTGGACTACTACGTTTGAGACACCTGTATAATGATAATAAAATAACTGATTACGGGGTGAATCACTGAAAATTATCAATCTGTTTAGCCTGTAATGTCCCACTGCTGGGCAAAGGCGTCCCTTTCTCACAGACGTCTGTCCTCTGTCCTGCTTGAGACAAGTTCGTCCCTCTATCTCTGCCACGATGTCGCCTAGCAATTAATGAACCAAACAGTAGTTCTTTTAACCTACAGCTCATTTGGCATGCGGCAGACATGTCCGGCCCAATCCCACTTAAGGAGAATCCTCAGCTGTAGCCCGCCAAATTAAAATTTTCTTTAATT
This sequence comes from Dryobotodes eremita, assembly GCA_917490735.1. Taxonomy (NCBI): domain Eukaryota; kingdom Metazoa; phylum Arthropoda; class Insecta; order Lepidoptera; family Noctuidae; genus Dryobotodes; species Dryobotodes eremita. Next base: position 8,974,458 of record OU823269.1, on the reverse strand, counting down.
TATTGCAAATTGCAGCTCTGCTTTACGTTTTACGGCGTTTGTTGATCAAAATACGATTCGCGACTGTAGGAATGATTGATATATATTTACTGAATAATATCAATTATTTATCAATTTCATATCAATGGTCAAACGTTTTAAATTTGTTGCAGATCAAAATGTATGTTGTGTCTGGGAGTCGCTCCCGTGAGTTGAATGAAATATGGTTGATTTAGGGATGAGGTAGGCCGGGATTGTTATGAGTTTTTCTGTGATAAATTTGATTGATATATTTTTTTGGGTAGGTACCTAAGAATGTTCATATGAAATATTCTGAAAAATTGTTAGGTGGAACAAATTTCCAAACTTTGACGATTGATATGAAATTGATAATTATTATTCAGTAAATATATCATTCGTACAGTCGCGAATCGCATTTTGATCAACATACGACGTAAAACAGAGCTGCAATTTGCAATAAATCAAAGAAAATTTTAATTTGGCGGGCGACAGCTCAAGATTCACCTTAAGATAAATTTGAAATCATGAGTTTATTAAGTCATTTTAAAATTAAATCTTTTCTCGAGATAATTTAATATTGACGGCACGGTTGGCGCAGTGGTTAAGCAATTGACTGCTGCGCTGCGTGTCGCGGGCTCGATTACCGCACGGAATAAATATTTGTATGACCTACAAGTAGTTGTTCCGGGTTTGAATGTTTGTGAACGCACCCACAATACAGGAGAAAATCCTAGTGTGGGGAAAAGTTCGTTTTAAGAAAAAATAAAAATACCTTGTATACCTTATTATTTAATAAAAAACATGTTTATAAACTTCTCTAAGGTATTTTTAACGCAATTTTTTTTCTATTTCAGGTGTCAATATTTATTCTGAATTGTCTCTGCCTCCTGTTTTGGCAATTCAGTCAGTTCATATTCCTCACACAAACGGCAATTTTCTTCGTCATGGAGCAATTCAGAATTATCGATATCAAAGCTCTCTGCATCTTCTTACATTCACATTTTTGCGGTCTCCATATAGCTGTTCTATTATTACAAGGGAATGATATGCTAAAATCGTCTTTATACGCATCCTTCTTCGTCATAGTCTCAGCGTACTGTTTGTTCTTCAGCTCTTTACGCGTTAAGGTTAATAATCGCGTGGATTTGTTCGTGGAGTTGTGGTTGATTTTTTTAAGGATTTCTATTGTTGTTTTAGCAGCGTTTTATTTAAAAAAGTTGATTAGCAATTTTCTGGAGGTAGAGGAAGATAGCCATGTTTGGGATATTTTGTATTCGAAATTCACGAATTTTAAAAGTTTTCATACTTTAATTTATACCTGCGCTGTGGTCTTCGACTTTCTGCCTTGGAGTGCGATCAAAAAACTATTCAAATCATTTTTAATACCATTCGCTGTTCTAAGCATTCTGAATGTATGCAACCGCTGGATTACCGACGCGTTAGAAGATTGCAGAAAAGAGATAGACGACCGAACGCGAACGATAGAAAAGGACGGCAATACTTCTGACGAGTCCGACTCTGGTGTGGAAAATTCTGACAGCAAACTTCGTCAGCGAAAGCCTGTTACGGATTTGGACGTTATTGATAAAGAGATAAAGTCTAAATTAGAATGCGAGGATATTGAAGATGGGGATGTATTTTTGATGTTTTTACGCCGAATAAAAGCGGAACCTGCTATATTTTATAATATATCTCAAATGGCTGTTTTTGGTGTCATGGCGGTGTTGATAATGAGACTAAAGTTTTTATTTACGACGCAATTATGTGTCGTCTCTTCATTAATGATGAACGGTAGCCATTATTCGTAAGTATTTTATATTTTTAATTTATATTATTAGGTAGAATTAGAAAGAAAAGAAAGAAAGAAAAATATTAAGAGGAAGAAGCCACAATGTAAACCCACATTTAAAGGGTCGTTCAAATAGGCGCGACACGCGACGGGAGTCGCACGCGACTCAAAGGCAACGCATGTCGCGCGACGAGCGGTGCTTTTGTGTCGCGTGTTGCGTCTGTTTGTAGGAGCCTTAAATCAGCAATGTTTGCAGGATGAGCTTGTAAACGATTCGAGTAGAGAGAAGCCAAAAATTAATAAAACAAAATGCCTTTAATTTTTTTTTTTCATCCATAAAAGTTGATGTTTACAGTTTTTTTAAACTTTTTTACTTAAAATCCTTCAAATTCTAAGGATTAGCATGAGTTCGGATACAATACGCAAACGCCGAGATTCATAAACGTTACTTTTCACGTACTTTGACTTATATGTTCCGTCTCCATCTTGCACTTGTAGTTTGACAGTTGTGTGACAGTGACAGAAATATTGCTTAACAAAAGTACAGTACAACTATTTTCTTAAAGTCCCTCGGGAATTATCGCATTTCCGAATACAAACGATTGCTAATTTCCATGTCCATCAATTATTAGATTTACCGTGTATAATAATTTGAATTCAGAACTGAGTACTTTTTTGTGGTTTTGTTTTGATTTCCGTGTGAACTAGAGAACTTAGTTCTGAATTCAAATTATTATACACGATAAATCTAATAATTGATGAACACAGAAATTTGCATTCGGAAATGCGATGATTTCCGAGGGACATTAACTTGCTTTATTAAGCGTGTAAATATTTATTCACCCTTAAATGATAAATGAATTTATTTCTGTAAGTAGGTTTGTACAAACACTTTATTTACACGTCAATCATATTTTTTATAGTCCTCATATTCCTCATCATATTTTCCTTAGTGATGATCCGTATTTAAAACCTTACCCCATATGTTTCTAGATTACCTCGGTCATACAAACGATTTCTACCTGTCTTCTGGATCGTGTGCATGTGTCCGTTGATCCACGACTTGTTCCAGAGCATGTCACATGAAATGTCGCATATTGGTGAGTAGCATTACTAATCTGTATCCTATAGTTTAACTATATAACTCAAACTCAAAGCATTTATTTCAATTAAACCATTTACAGGCACTTTTGAATTGTCAAAGAGTCGGTCAGTTAGAAAGTTGAAGCTAGTTGCCCTTTCCAAAACGTAGATCTCTATGGAGAAGAACGGGCAAGAAACTCCAAGGACACTCTTTTTAAATCAAGCTATTACAAAATCCTGGGTACATTATTCTTGTTGCTTCTATATGCGAGAACAATGCAAAAATATATATAAAGACACAGATTATAAAAGGCCGGCGGCGCATGAGTCGTTGTCCGGAATGTTACCATTTTATAATTATTATGTTTATATAAACATTTAGAACTAGGTATAGTGTATTTAATTTCTTATTATTTTTAATTTTTTGGTTGACGTCATCACGTCAACGCCGGCTGTCGCTGATAACCAGCGCTGGGGCTCTGTCTTGCATAGGGTCGTAGCATTATGCTGAGCGATTGCCGTTTTGCGTGGATGTGACGCACATTTTCCCCCAACTCGTTCTTATTTGTATTTGTGTGTTTTTCTCTGCGTTATGTTTACCGCAAATAAACGTATTTTCTTTCTTTATTTCTATTTATTTATTTGTTTATTTATTTACTAGCGACCCGCCCCTGCTTTGCATGTTTTTTTCGACTTGACTATACATCGAGATTTCTTTATTTTATGTAATTATAATATTATTTTATTATACATATAAACTATCCGAAATAAATTCTCTAAATTATGATAAAAACCGCATAAAAAAGTCACAAATTAAAGTAGATACCTTTTGAGCTGCAAATTGCGGAAAACGTAAAAAAAAATTGAAACTTGACGGATTCCCCTTAAAAATAAAAACTTCAATTCTTTTTACCTATTGTGGTATAGTAATTTTATTCTAGGTGCATCGTCTTCACATATAATTATTTAATTAATGTATACATAATATTGTAAAACATTTTAAAAGAGTAAAGGTGGAGTTTCTTGTCCATTCTTCTCCATTCGAAACTACCTTTTGGAAGGGGCGACTAAAATCAATTCTATTTTCTTGTAAATTTTGCCGTTCAAAAATGCCTTTTATGTGCCTATTTGAAATAAATGATTTGACTTTGACTTTTTTACCCCCTTTTTTCCAGGAGAGTTCAGTGACATAAACCAGGAACAGTTACTCGAATGGATTCGAACCGACACACCTGTGGGGGCAGCATTTGCTGGCTCTATGCCGGTCCTAGCCACTATCATGCTGGTCACACGGCGCCCTATAGTGTCACACCCTCATTACGAACACTTGGAGGCCCGGTATGTACCTTATTACTAGGGACCGGATTATATGTAACTTAAAATAGTCGAAAAAGCATCGTAAATGCTCGAAATATGCAACTAATGGAGTAACTACATTTATTCAGATCCATCACGTTTCGCTGGACGATTTTCATCATTTCTAAACACTGAACACAATTAATGTTAATTTTAATGTTAGTCTGAACACTGTCGTTTGCATGCGCATGATAAAAACACACTTTTCCTAATGTTATGCCTGTTTGCCGCGAAAATAGAATAAACGTTGAAATCTGAACGGACGCGTACGCATCTCCGTACAAAATCGATGTTTTCTATGGACAAAAGCTGAACAGAGTTGAATAAGTGTGGTTAGTCACTTAAACGCCGAAAAGTTCCAAGTATGTAACATGAAATTCAAATAAATACCTACTACAAAATAATGTTTCTTTCATGGTCTAAAAAAACAAGGTCTGGCATTCCGGGAGTGACACATGCTTACGTCACTATCCAGTTGCCACTTTATTGCAACAAAACACGAATTATGGAAACATTTTCAGTCACCGTTCTGTTAAAAATTATATTTATAGCATTTAAATTGTCGTTTCGTTTTTCTAATCAAGTGAAACAATTCAATTTAAACATATACCAACGTAATTGTTAGTTAAAACCTCATTGTTTTATCGGATTCGCACAGGTAATAATGGCGGTTGGGGAGTTATTATTACACACTACTGGTAACACAGCGGTGATGACGTAGGCTTGTGTCACCCATGTGACCACTGTGTCTCGGAATGCTATACCTGGCGAAGTATATTATTATACCATGGTTTCTTTCATCTTTTTATGACAAATTATCGGTATAAATGCATTAAACTACAACAAATAACTTACTACGTTTTCAACGAGATATTATGATTAGCCCCTGCTTCGGCAGGTTCTCAAAACATCAAGATATCTGAACATTATTTAGTTAAATATTAATGTATTAGTTTTAAATGCTCCTTTTTTATAGTTTTTGTTTTTACTGTTTCTATTTCCTGTGCGTGTCCCAAAATTTGTTTTCTTTCTTTATTTTCTTTTTTTTAAGCTATTGCATAGCTTTTATCGCGGGCTTTGAGCGCGGCGACCGAATCAAGAAATTCCGTAACGAAAATAAAACCTAACACCCCCCAGTCCGCCTACCATGTAGCTCGGCCGAGCGTTCGCTTAACGTGTACGTATATGGTTAATACCAAAGAAAAAAAAAATACTGCATAAATAAAAAATAAAAAAAATATTATAATTGCATAAGTTGATAAAAAATGCTATGCAATAGCTTTACCGCGGCAGTCCCCGAGTGCCACACGTGTTTTTCTTTTTAAATAAACCATGCGGAATAAATTCTCTAAATGATGATGAAAATCGCATCAAAATCCGTTGTGTTGTTTAGAAGAAATAGGGACACACACAGACTAACACGAAAAGTGACATTGCTGTACACTATTTATATTTAATATATATTTTTTTTTACAGAGAACGAGCGTACGCCGTCCACAAGATGTACGGAAGGTTTCCGCCTCACGAGTTATACCAAGAGCTGACCAAACTGAAGGCGACCTACCTCGTCGTTGAGACTATGTACTGCTATGGGAGGAGTAGGTAAGTTAAAACCAACGTGTCAAGGAAAAAGACTCCAAACGGACCTAAAAATTATAATCCTAATCCTAACTAACATCACTAGTGGCTCTGTGAGCTGTAGACCAGACGCTGGTTTTCAACTGGACCTTATGTTACGAGGACGTCTTACGGATGTAAATCAGTTTTATAGTGTGTGTCTGTGTGTGTATTTAAATAAAATATAGATATACAGGGTGTTTGGAAGCTGGGTGCAAGCTTTAAGGGGGTGATCGTTGACACCATTTAGTGAATTTTGAGCCATACATGTCTGAGACGAAGTCTGTTTTTAAGCTATTGCATAGCTTTTATCGCAGGCTTTGAGCGCGGCGACCGAATCAAGAAGTTCCGTAACGAAAATAAAACCTAACACCTCCCATTCCGCCTACCATGTAGCTCGGCCGAGCGTTCGCTTAACGTGTATGTATATGGTACGACTGTACTTGAATTAATATCAAAGAAAAAAAATACTGCATAAATAAAAAATTATAATTGCATAAGTTGATAAAAAATGCTATGCAATAGCTTTACCGCGGCAGTCCCCGAGTGCCACACGTCTTTTTTTTTTATATCTTTTTACACTGCTATACCTTTACCTAAAAAACACCTAGAAATAGCAGTCGAAAATAAAAATGAAACCGACTTCGTCTTAGAAATGTATGGCTCAAAATGCTCTAAACGGTGTCAACTTTCACCCCCTTAAAGCTTTGCACCCAGCTGTCAAATACCCTGTATATGTATCGCTCGAACAAGCTACGCTGGCCGAGGTCGATCCGTGGATGGATTACAATCCATTTCATACCAAGGCGTTGAAACTTTACGCCGTCTACTCCCCCTGTCATTCGCAGATCTTTGACAGTCATCACGGGTCAGAAGCTTGAGAGTCTGACAACCAGTCTTACCAAGGGGTATCGTATTACCCAGTAAGTTGTTTGTGGGGGTCAGATAGGCAGTTGCTCCACGTTAAGTACTGGTATTCAGCTGCATCCGGTTAGACTGGAAGCTGACCCCAACTAGGTGGAAAAAGCTTAAGCAGATGATGAAAATCTCTCTTTTTATTTATTTATTAATTTTATTATTTATGTGCACACAGTAAAATAGATACAGATTAATATTGAGTACAAAGGTACTGCTTATTTCTTAAGAAATTTCTTCCAGCAGACCTGCGAAAGGAGAAATGAAAAAGGAATGTAAATGATAGTGTGTGAAAACAAGATAAGAAGAAATTGATTTTGTGACGTCTTAAACTAGAATATTAAATATACTTACATATAATGCAAAAATAAATATATTATACTTAAATAAATACATAATGCTAGTGATATATTTTAGTAGTATGTATGTAAGTATATTCTCATACTGTATGTTTATATTTAAATTGGAAAATTATTTAAGATTTTACCTATTTTGTTTTCCCTTCTACTCTTACACACGTTGTCTACATCTCTTTAATATACTCTCCTATCGCAGATATGCTGGAAGAGATTTCTTTAGAAATAAGCATCACCTTTGTACGTATTTTTCTGTTCCTTTCTTCTTGTCTGTTTATATATGTGTGTACATAAATTGTTAAATAAATAAATAAATACACTTATATAATTTAAATATATAAATACTCCCAGTTAAGAGGAAAGGTAATGCTCTTTTACTCGATATTTGAAATGAGAAATAGATTTCAAATCTCGAATGCTAGGCGGAAGTGAGTTCCACAAAATAATGATTTTAATTTCCATCTTTTCAGCACTGGCTGTTCGTTCAAAGATATTTGGGACGTGGAAGCCCCGTGGCTCAGCAATCGTCCATCTATGTGCCATACTCTGCTGACCCAACCGGTTGAACATTTCTACCCAGTGTTCAGGAACGACCATTACGCTGTGTTCAATGTTCACGACTACAGCGTGAGGTGAGTAGCCGTAGGGTTTGACAGACTTGATATCCTGTTCAGACCGTCCTGTAAAAACATGAAACTCATTTTGGAGCAGTCGGGTAAAAAAAAACAGAATATTTTTTTATTTAAATTATAATAAGTATATATTGTTTAACTGTACACCGATACCTACTTTGCTAATCTATTTATTTAGCTTAAAGTGAATCCTCAGCTGTAGCTCGCCAAATTCAAATTTTCTTTGGTTTTTTGCAAATTCATCAAAATACGATTCGAGACTGTAAGAATGATATATTTAATGAATAATAATCATCAATTTCATATCAATCGCCAAATGTTGGAAATTAAGAGTGTTCATATGAAATATTCTGAATAATTCTCAGTAGGAACAATATTCGAAATGTTGACGATTGATATGAAGTTGATGATTATAATTCAATAAATATATCATTCCTACAGTCGCGAATAGCATTTTGATCAACATACGACGTAAAACAGAGCTGCATTATGCAAAAACCAAAGACAATTTGAATTTGGCGGGCTACGGCTGAAGATTCACTTTAAAAGCTAACCAATTCTTAGTGATGCAGTAGTTTAGGTATCGAAATCACCTTTTCACATATCAAACAAACTTACCCTGTCTCATTGCAAAACGACTTTAACATTATTTTGTCAAAGCTTAAACCTTCGAGCCAGGATTTGGATTTCAAACTTTATTCAGACTGAAATAAAGTCCTTAATATAAAATTGACTACTTAGGCTCGCTGACACCACAAATCACTAAAAACGTTTAGCGATAAACGAATTTAAAACCTAATTCTATTTCTGTCAGTCATTTGAAGTTTACAGAGACAGATTTTTTGATTTCTGATCACTAATCGATTTTAAAACAGGGGTGACGCCTGTTGTGGCTTCGGTCTTGGGTTCGAACCCAGACAGGCGCTTTACTTTGTGTAAATTATTTCATCACCACTGCTCTCAAAACGGTGAAGGAAAACATGGAGAGGAAACGGGCATGTGCTACAAACAAAAATTCGAAGACATGTGACATTACCAACCCGCACTGGGCCCGCATGGTAGATTACAGCCCACTCCCGCTCACAGAGAGGAGGCCAGTGTCCCAGCAGTGGGAATATTATAGGCTGATTACAAATTTAAAACATCCTTCTATTTATGCGAGTTGTTTGAATTTTACAGAGACAACGATAATTTTAATATGTTTGGCTCTAAATGTAGTGATTTTTTGTGCAAGTGAGCATTAGTCTCGGTTCTAAAGGCAGTTTTTGTATAACAAACTTTATTTATTTACAAAAATATCTTTATTATTATATACAGTACAACTATTTTCATAATGTCCCTCGGGAATCATCGCATTTCCGAATACAAACGAATGCTAATTTCCATGTCCATCAATTATTAGATTCATCGTGTATAATAATTTGAATTCAGAACTAAGTACCTAATAGTTGATGCACATGGAAATTAGCATTCGTTTGTATTCGGAAATGCGATGATTCCTGAGGGACATTAAGACAATAGTTGTACTGTAATTTTACTTATACTATACTCATTTTCTGTCTTTTATATTTCAGATACATGCCTCGTAGCTTCGACACTTGACATCAACTCAAAATGCATATACACACAAATGAGACTGACATACTGAGCATATGAAGCTGGTTATCCACTATGTTCGTGCATCTACTCTGTTCGTGGTCATGGTGGCCGTATATGCACGGTGCATTAACCATGCACGAACGTAGTGGATAGCCAGCTTTAGTTTTAAGGTGAACACACCGGTTGTTGGCCAATTAATAATACAGGGTGGGGCAAAAGTAATGTTATTATGTGAATGTGCCATAATTTTTCCTAATGGCGTCATAATGTCATTGTTATTTGATACATAATTTTGTAGACAGAAAGATAATTCTTACTTATTCTAGGTCACCCTAGAATAAATCTTTTCCTGAGAATAAATTTTGAATTTTTGTCAATTTTTCCTTACTAAACTGTCAGAGGTAAATTTTTTCCCACGGATAAAAGTTATCTGACTTTGGTAAAATCAGCCCTTAATAATATCATAATTTTACACCTTTAAATAAACATTCCGTGAAAACAGAGCCCAATTTTAAGCTATTGCATAGCTTTTATCGCGGGCTTTGAGCGCGGCGACCGAATCAAGAAATTCCGTAACGTAAATAAAACCTAACACCCCCCACTCCGCCTACCATGTAGCTCGGCCGAGCGTTCGCTTAACGTGTATGTATATGGTACGACTGTACTTGAATTAATATCAAAGAAAAAAAATACTGCATAAATAAAAAATTATAATTGCATAAGTTGATAAAAAATGCTATGCAATAGCTTTACCGCGGCAGTCCCCGAGTGCCACACGTGCTTTTTTTTTCTACAGAATAGCAGTGAATTCACATTATGACATTACTTTTGCCCCACCTTGTAGATATCTAATATTGGAGGTTACTTCACTGCCAGGCCGCGAAAATGATGCCAGAATTTTTATATGTTCAGGGGATATTTAATGCCTATATCGCACCTTAGGTAGGGCAAGGGCATAACTGACAAAAAATAAAAAAATTACTTAAGTGTGCCTAAGTGCTTTAAAAAGTCCCTTGTGTCCAGAGGAACAAAGACCCGTATCAATATCAGCTTAATGCCGCCAGAGGGCAACAGTGTCTTTGTCAAATTGGTGCATTTTTTGACTATCTTAGTAGCTACAACAAAATCTTAAAATTACCCTCCTGTAGAATCACTAAAAGTGCAGTTATGCCCTTGTTCTACCGAAGGTGCGAATTATGTGGAAATTATACTATTGAGATCTGGTTTCTGATTGGTTAATCGACTCGTTAAGAAGCTGACTGTCACAGCCATGTCAAATGATTTGTTTGTTCTTATTTTACGCTCCTTTCAGTTATTTTAACTCTGGCCAGTAACCTTATTGCAACGAGAGTAAATATCATTTTGATATTGACAGTGATGCAAAACCAGGAGGTGGTCCTTTGACCGATATAATTTTTCCGACTTAGGGCGAATTCCAACAAACTTTTATACCTAGAACACGAACTAGAAAAAAAAGGACTCCGCGCCACACGTATCGAAAGTGAGGCACTAAAGTATGCTATTAATCAAATTAAAACCACCATTCAAGTGTGAGAGAGAGATGGAGTTATACAGCACGCGTAGCATGACCATAATAGAAACGGGTTTTGTCGACGGAAGAATAGACATAAATGACGATTTCTAAAGATTTTTTCTACAATCTGTCATTTTGTCTATTCTTCCGTCGATAAAAATCGTTTCTATGATGGTCATACTACGCGTGCACGACGAATAACACCGTCCCTTTTTCACAGCGGAATATTAATGGCTATAACGTCATAGTACGGCCCATGTGAAATACTGGTATTCAGCTGCATCCGGTTAGGCTGGAAGCTGACCCCAACATAGTTGGGAATAGGCTATTTAGATGAGTACCTATGGCACCTTTTTATTTTTTGGTCCGGTTGGAAAGTCCTCATGGATGTCTTCCGCCCTGGGGTGCGGAGGGGTATGTCAGACTCTTACTGACTAAAAACCTCCCCGGTGTTCCATCTCACACTTACGCCGGGGGTCGCGGAATGTACGATCCTTCCGCAACCTCTGAATGGCGCCGGCGGGTCTTAGGTCGGGGGGAAGTGAGGTGTTTGACTCCCCCCGCGACGTCTAAGAGGTGCGCGCGTGGAACATTACGCGCCGCCACCTCGGGTCCTGATGTATGGGGGGCGACGGACGTCCCCGGGTCCATCGCCCATAATTATGGCCCCTGAGGTAAGATAACTCTGGAAAGACTGTAATTAGCCAATCATGGCGGTTAAAATGAGTTTGAATGTCTGTGTCAAATATTTTTAATGCTCTTTAGCTTTTCAGAAACCAGATGACTGTGTCGCAAACTGTAAATATATTTACTAAGTTGTGTTAAGAATTTGTATACAAGGTGGCAGGAACATAGACTCGCAAACTGTAACCATGAATTCAGCAGATGATTCTAGACTCCCTAGAGTAGAAAAATTTCGTCGGTTATCAAAAAGATAATATACTATTTTGTAGCGGCATCTACAACGCCACATGCGAGCTACGCGTCAGACTGACGTCACGCAAAATCCTGCATCGCGCAAGCAGAGTTTATCGCGCAACTAGCATATATACAACATCCCGACATCAATCGTCGGGCAGTTGCCCACCAGACACGACACCCGTCTGGTCGGAGGATCCTCCCTTTTCTATGGAGGTGTGAGTGAACTTTACACCCTGTTCCTCATACCTCAATAATTTCATAGAAAAGTGCAATTACCTACGCGGTCAAAATATATGGAACAGCAAACCTTTTTTTTTTAAATAACTGACGTAAAATTTCAACGCAGGGCCATTCAGAATGGACCAGGCTCGGGTCGAAGGCGGGTTGTGTTCCACACGTGCCTCAAAGAGATGTTAGCATCATTGGCGGGGTTCGATAGGGCCGATGCCTGCCAGGGTCGCGGATTGTTCGAAAGAGTTACCGTGGCCTTGGCACACGGGCAACTGAAGGAACACGGGTGGGTTTTAGACAGTAAGAGTCTGACATGCCCTTCCGCTCCGCTCAGAGCGGGAGAGGTCATTTGACGATGTCCAAAAAAAATTGCATTCTGAATCATGTACTGAATTCATGGTTTCAGTTTCCGCGTTAATGTCCCTGCCACACTGTATTGTTTATATTTTGGAAAAAGGACTATGTTTTTACTTATAATATGTATGTATAACATTTTCTTTATATTATTTAAAAAAAAAACGATAAGTTGAAATACTGCACATTCTTTAACACAGTATTGTTTAGTTTTCAGTAATTTTATTTTATTGTTATTTTTATATTTTATTGTTGTTTTTCTAATACGGTACATGTATCCTGTGTACCACGAAATTGCTTTGTCACCCTAACTAAGGTTAAATGTCACTTGTACGTCATAAAACGATAAGGTCTATTTTTGCTTGCAAGATTAATGTGCCAGTTAGAAAGTTTCGACCTTAGCAAAGTTCCAATGAACTTTGGAGTTTTGTTTCAAAAGTGGTAATGCAATTATAGGTCTACTATACATTTGGTTAGTTACCCTTTTTTTTAGGCAAAATATTTTAATGGTTTGGGTACATACCCACCCAAAAATATTTTGATGCGTAGGGTTAATGAAAGCATCTGTGTCATACTCGACTATGCATTTATGTAAATATTTTAAATTATAATTTTTATAATATACATAAAATAACAGTACGATCAACACTTTTAGGTATTAAAAAATAAACATAATCCATAACCTCATACAGTCAACAACGCACATCATTAGTAACTCTTGCACTACGGAAACCGTCCGAATGTGTGTGCAAGCGCAGGAGCTCTCGGTACCGTCCGAGACAATGGCGAAATCGGAAGTGTGTGTGTGTGTGTGTTGTGTGTTGACGCTACTCGTCTTCACAAACACATTCACAGCGTGTTAGTTACACTTGGTTACCGTAAAGTAAAGCGCGCGTCGCTTCGCGAGATGAAAATACTATAGACCTGTGTGACAGTTTCGTTATAAATGTCGGTGTGCCAACTTACCTGGGCCGTCAGTCTCGACATTAGATAGCGACAAAAATCCGTCGCTAAGTCGTATCGATGTCAAATTCCTTTAATAGATTTTCAACTTTAATTCCAAAGCATAAGGTTGAAAATCCATTAAAGAAATTTGACATCGATACGACTTAGCGACCGATTTTTGTAGCTATCTATGTCGAGACTGCAGGCCCTGGGTTGTGGAGGTCAGCATAGCTACTTACAACCATTCGACAGGCTGTCGAATCGAAAATGACACATTTTCAATTACAAATTTGCCTTGCCCCCGAGAGCTAAAGGATATCGGCAGAATGGCGGTCGTCTATCTCATTTATATACATAAGCTCACGCCTTCGTCCCACGGGGCAAGCAGAAGCTACATAACCCCACCTGCTACGATACTTACATACTCCTTTGGCTTCGTTTACTTTCATACATCTGGTCACACACGCACGCCGGTTGCGAGGATTCTCACCTAACATTTCTGAAGAACATCACCAATAAGGTCACAATGTATTTTCTATATTGTTATTTCATTTAAACTGACAAAATTTTCGGGTTTTGGATTTGTGAACAGCCTTTAAGGACCCTTTTGATAACATTTATTGTAGTTCGAACGGTTGTGAATAGCTATGCGATGGTCGCTCGATGTAAAATATTGATATATTCAGTTGGATCTGGTTAGACTGGAATCCGACCCAAAATTGTTGTAAAAACATTATCCTTTTTTGCAGTCAAGTAAAAAAAATTAGAAATGGTATTTTAGTGACATTACAAATTTCCTATGAAAAATGGTTGTGCAAGAAACGTAATGTACTATTTATATTTATTTATTTTTTAAATGGATTTTATTAAATAATTTAAAGTTTTACTGTACTAATACTTCTAATTTGTACGCGCAGCAATATTTTTCTTTATGGGACCCTAATTCCTTTTATGATCCCTATTTTTTCTTCGTGGGATCCTAATTAACAATTTGGGAGCCTTGAACAATAAACTAGGTAGTAGCTAAACTATGTATCCACAAAGCACGGAATCGCAGCGGCGGTAGTTTTAATAAAATTCGCGGCATCGTAAGTGCGTTGAGCAAACAACTTCTGTTGCGGACCGCCTTTAAAGCAGTCAGTTTCAATACGTCATTAGTGTCGTAGTAAACGGTGCCACGCTTGGTTTGTAAGGAAAGTGTTGACAATGTCGCTTCTCGCGCGGCTGCTGAGGCGTCTCCGTGCTCTGTGTACTAACTTTTGTCCTTATTGCGCAAATCACCCCTATTTGTTAAGCTTGGGACTAACATAATTATATCGACTAACTAAATATCTTCTAACTTGGGCGGAGAAGATTAAAGGGTGGGGGTGGTGGTTTTAGTCGGCATGGTTCGACACAGCCGGGCGGCAATATCGAATATGTTATGTAGATGTTTCGAGAAAAATCCGCTCGGCTTTGTGCGAATTGTGCCGAGCCGATCCGAATATGATTAAGCGAGGGTAGATGCCGAAATAAGTTTGCCGATCAACACGAGCCGAATATGTGCAGTAATTACTTCGGGTCGGCTTTGTTGTTTAGCAAATACTGCTGAATCCAATGTGGTGACCCGAACGTGTTCAGGACCCCTTAATTTTATAGTTGAAGTTATAAAACTTTTCTTTGTGTAGGTCGCTAGCTAAAGTATTATAATTAAGTAATGTGATTACGACATAGGTACTGTAAATATCTAGAAAAAAGTGTAAAGTTTATTTTGAATAATAAATCTATTCTGTTATATATTTATTTGTTTTATTTTTCTCATTATTGCTCCGGTTTAAATTTTCTTTTTATATTTAGCTTCACATTTCGTCGTGTGTATTATAAAAATAAATAATACCTCAAATGTATGCCAAACTCCCGAAAAAAAGCTTGTATAATCGCGCTATTAGCTTCGGGGCGTAGGTATAAAACGCCCAGCTTAGCTTTTATACGGCGTATTATTTCTTCTTATTACGGTGACACTATGGGGAGCCTAACGATCTCCTGTCGTCAGGTTTAAATAATAAACAGGAGTAGGTAAAAATTACAGATTCGTAATGAAAAAAAAGTCTTTATAAAATAACTTCTTAATCTCATTAATACCTGTACTACATTTTAATAAGTAAAACAAAAAACATAATTAGAACATTCAGTTCACAATATACAAGATCAATACTAATGAAAATATATGAAAATATTGTTCACCATTCTCATTTACAAATAAACGAAAAGCCACAATTTTAAAATAATAAATAGGCTTTTTCTTAATTCTATCTTTTAATTAATTTAATCCTAACTTACTGCTATATGGCTCTTGATTGAGTGATGTGACCTTGACTTCATGATCATCAGCAGGCTTAGCATGACGCTCGTCTTATTTCTTGGAAGAATAGACAGCTATTTCTATACAAAGTGACACTTGGTTTCTCCATTTTTAACATCGCACCGTAAAAATCCTTCTACAATCTGTCATTTTGTCTTTCGTTTCTACCGATCGTTGTCTAGGTCCTTTTTTATGGTAGACTATTTCAGAAGAAAGTTTTCTATCCCAAACGTCAAAATCACACTGACAACTGACAGTTGTCTAAGGTAGCTAAGACAATTAGATTTTTTAATCGACATGATAAAGACAGTAGAAAACTTCTTACTAGACGGCCACAAAGTATAAAAATAGAATGGAAAAATGGAATTTTTCAGTTTGTATGGACAATGTGAAAAATTATTACCTACATGTCGAGTTTTAGGGGTATAAGGTTTTTATAAAGGGGGTCGAAATTTTCATTATTTTTGCGATGGGACACACCATTTTCGAGATATAAGCAAAATAAAATAAAAATGTGAATAAACTACTGAATTTCGTAACAAGTACAGTTGACTCTTTCTACTTTGCTGCCGTAGTAGTCTTCACGAAAGGTCATTTTTGTCTATTTTTCCGTCGACAAAACGGTGCTCGTGCTAAGCCTGCTGCTTGAAACCCTAACATTTTGTTATCCTACATTTATCATCACATCTGCATGTTATCCTACGTTTTCTGTACCACATATTAGACCCGTTTTGTAAATTCATAAAAGTATTGTAATTATAAATTACTAAATGCAGTAAAAGACACAGCTGCTTCAGAATATCAACTGTACCAATACCTAAGAAGCAAATATTGCTAAAGTGAGGCGAATAAAACGCGGGACGTAACTGCGTGCGTCAATTTTTTTATAATTAGGAAGTTACGCGACTATTCGAGCCAGTTTGAACACTTCCATACAAGTTAGTTGACATAGTGTACGTTCGACTTAAGGGGGAAGCGCAAGGGTAGCCCGCGAAATTCAAATTTTCTTACGTTTTTTGCAATTTGAAGGTCAATGTCAGGTTGTATTTTGATTAAAATATGATTCGCGGCCGTAACAAATATGGCTTTACAGAATTATAATCATTAGAATCGGCAATACATCTCTCTAACTTCATATTACTGTATTGAATGACTATTTCATGAAATCATGACATTTGACACCAATTCTAACTTAAGGAGTTGTATTGCTGATGATTATAATTCTGTAAAGCCATATTTGTTACGGCCGCGAATCATATTTTAATCAAAATACAACCTGACAGTGACCTGCAAATAGCAAAAAACGTAAGAAAATTTGAATTTCGGGGGTACCCTGAAGGTTCCGCTTTAAGCGAATTGCGTTCCGCGCTCCACATGGACTTCACCTGTTTGACCAAAGCTTTAGAATGAAAAAAAAAAACTACCATGGTTCACACAATTCATACTTTTCCAGGCATTCAATTAACCATCCAATGGGCAACGCTTTCAAATGCTGCATATTATACATTGGCTCATACATATCCTTGAAAATAATATAATGGGAACAATTCATCAACTTTCCATCTTTCTTTGCATGGTAAGGTACCAATTTCTCGCTCTCTGGTATGGATTCTGGATTTGGAACCCTCCTCAGAACAATACCACCAGCATCAGTAATTAACTTGGTCAAAATAGCTTTTGTTAAGATAATGGACTTTGAAATCTCATATTTAGTATTGAAATTGTGCAAGTAGAAGTGACAGCCATTAAAAATTCCTGGTAATTGTTTATATTTGATGTACCTAGAATTTCTGGGGCCGTTATTAGATGTAGTTCCTACACCCTTGACTTCATAGGTTTCAAAAGGCTCTAGTTTCTCATCAGTAGATTTTGTAACCCATTCTGATGATATGACCCAGATGTTATTGACAATTCCGTGTAGCACATCCAAACTGCTTGGACAAATTCCATCTTCGGAATCTACTACCAAATGTGTGACCTTTTTAGTGAATTTCGCTTCAATAGAAATATTACTGTGATGTTTTGCTAAGGCTTTTAGCTTATTATGTACTGTGCGGTATTGAGAAATGCAGTAAACACGGATATCATCGAATTCTATCTCCGCATACAACGCAGCTATGTGGGAGACATTGACGCTCTGTGTATGTAAAATCTTGTCAGCAGCCACTCTTAACCTATTCTTCATATTTACGGAAGCAAGTTGGTATGGAGTCTCCCCTTTACAGTTTCTAGCATTCATATCAGCTCCATGCTTTATTAATTCCTCAGCAATGTCTACATAGTTGTATCTGACAGCCTCGTGTAGCGGTGTCTCGTTGCCTTGTCCAGGCACATCAATTAATGTATTGTACTGTAAAAGTAATATAACTAGGTCCAAGCGTCCATTTTGCACAACTTCGTGCAAAGGCGTCCAGCCTGCATTATCTTTAGTATTAGTGTTAGCACCAAGACTGAGCAGTTCTTTTATCCTATCAATTTTACCGAGGCGACAGCAAATATGAAGCGCTGTTTCTCCTTTATTATTACGTTTTTCATTGTTTTTGTTGAATTTTGAACTCGAATTAGAATTGACAGTCTCGCTCAACTCTTGGCGGGAGTTCGTCTTGTCAGATAGCGGCTTTTTGAAGCTAGATTCAGCAGTAACACTCTTACTTGAAGCAGGGACTGCGTCATTCTTCCTGATTTTCTTACTTGATGTTACACTGGTTTCCTTTGGGCGAAATTTCTCGAATATCCTGTCTAACTCTGTAGCGGAGTCGATACAAACTTGTATTCTTTCGTCGACGTACGTAGAACACTCGTCGTCTAGAGGTATTTTACAGGTCGGGCAGTTCTTTAATCCGGTGTGAACCGCGCAAATGATATGGAAACATTTCTTCAGTACTACGGGATCTTTACACATTTCACTGCACACGCCACATGTATAATCCTTTTTCACTGTGTCCAGAGCTTTTATAAAATTGTTTAAGTCAGTAGAACTCATATTTTCAGAGAAAAAATAATTAAATTTATTTTGCGATGCAAGTTTTGGTGTCGCGGGAAAATTTACGTCTTGTTTGACTACTTTGACACTAATGACAATTCTTTGTGTTTGACTGCGACAGAACAAATGACTGCGTTCATAAAATCTTCGAAATTGGAATTGTTTTTTTTATAAGATTAATTTAATAGATACCTTTCTGACACTCTTGCAGAAACCCAGTAACTCGGTTTTTCGACTGGCCGCTACTGGTATGGCGCCTGCACGAAAATGGCCCGTCTCGACGCCGCCACCAAGACTGACTGAGTTCCCCTACACTCGTCACAGCGCCGGCTTTTTACTATACTTTGAAAACAGTCTTTTACATGCAGGCTTTTATTACTGTTTTTTTTTTATTTTTATGTTTGTAATTACCTGTTCGACTAGATAAAAGTGTCTGTGTAAAGCTCGTCGCTTCCTCATACTACGATCGATGACTACGATGGGTAATTCTCGACCTATCCCACCCAGAACACACAAATACTCCTACACCATAATAAGGGCATACCAAACTGCTCTGTCCTGTGACAAGTGTATGGTCTTTTGTAATGTCGTTCCCGCAGGCTCAAATTTAATTAGAGTCAAAACAGGATAGTCGACGGCCAGCTGGTCCCAGCAAGCACTGTATAGAGATAGACTGTAGCTATGCTATGCAACATAGGGAAATAAGGAAACCAGAAAGAAAAATATAAAAAAAACTGTTCATATATTTATCACAAAGCGCTTAGTTAACTTAAAAACATTAACTATTAATTAAAAATACGACTAGAGTTACCAGCAACATGATTAAAGATGGCGTCGTTCTGGCGCCAAAATCACAGGTGAAATTTGTCATATTTGAAACAGAAAGTTCGAGATTATACGGAATTTTATCGTAAGGGTGAGTTTTTAAAACAGCACTTGTGGCTAAACTTTTAGTATTACTGTGGAATATAATTTCCATTTCATGGTTGAACGGTCCATACATTGAGAACATAGCATTGTGGAAAGGCGGATGTTTGCCAAACAGTTGGTCCAACTTGGTGAAGACGTTTACAATTTCGTGTTTTCGAATGTTTGTGAGATTGTTGGCCGCAAATATGTGGCCCAAGTTGGACCAACTAACGAAGCAGTATTTCTTGTTTCCTTCTGGACAGAGAGGGACGATTTTCTTGATGTCATCTGAAGACGATTCCTTGCTTTCTGAAAAGATAATAAAAATAAGTATTGTAGAGAGTAAAGCGTATTTTATCGATCACCCTTACCAGAGGGCTGCATAATAGCTGTAAAGTACCATAAAATGGGGTCCTGGGATTGATTCCCAGGTCGGGAAAAGTGTTATTGGGTTTTTCTTTTAAGAATGGATTTGGCCCAGTTTATGGCAATAGGCTCGCCCGCTATTACATGGGACTCAAACTCAAAGCATTTATTTCAAATAAACCAATTACAGGCACTTTTGAATTGTCAAGGGGTCGGTCAGTCAGAAAGATGAAGCTAGTTGCCCATTCCAAAGCGTAGTAGGTACCTATGGAGAAGAACGGGCAAGAAACTCCATGGACACTCTTAAATCAAAATATGGTTACAAATTATTGGTTACATCATTCATGTTGAAATTATGCATGTGAGAACGATGCAGAACGTTAAAAGCGTCCGTAATAAAGAGACGACAACAATTCCATTATTAAATTAAAATAAGCCGTGGCAGCCAAGAGATGACCAGTCCCCACTGACGGCGCCCGTTCACGAACATGACGTATGGATCAGCACCATTTAGCTCAACCATTTTGAAGGGAACTTAATGATCCAACACACACGCCACCACCAGCGAGACATTTGAGTGAGCATGACATACTCTCAGCCGCCAGGGCACATTCAAGTCAATGAAAGACAAACTTTTTTTTTTTTTTTTTTTTTTTTTTTTTTTTTTTTTTTTTTTTTTTTTTTTTTTTTTTTTGATTGGCAACTCGCAGTTTTGACCACTGGGGGTCGTGGCTGCTTAACCGGTCTGTCCTGTGGTTGCCTTTCGGATTTTACTCTAAAAGGCCTCCAGCCAGGAGCGGAAAAATTTAAAACTAAAACTTAAATGATAGATGACCGCACGCTAAGGGCACCCCCTGTGGGGTACGGACCTCGGCTTAGGGCGTCATCGGGAGAGGGCAGCGCGATATTGGGGACGGGCTGGATCAAAGGGTTTATAGTATCATGATTATTAAACGGGGAGTTTAAAGCTACAGGCTCAGCTACGGCGCGGGCTGAGGCCTCATCGGACTGGGGACGGGGGGAACGGATGCGGGGGGGTCGTCGCGTGGGACCTCGTCGGCGAGGTCGGAACGATGGCGGTCTGTGTTTGTGCACTGTACTTGTGGCCCTACTGCTCTCCTGGAGGAGGGTTATGGGGTCATCGGGGTCGACTAGGACATGCCGGGGACGGCGGGTATGACTGATTCGGGAGGGGACATAACTGGCGGCCGCGACAACCAGAGGGTTGCGGTGAGTGGCGGCGGAGTCGAAGAAACGCTTAGATAGGCGTTTCATGAACTGACTGATGGTCGGGATTTTAAGGTCGAGATGGAGACTTTCGTTCCGAACGAACCAAGGGGCACCGGTCGCCCTGCGGAGGAACCGGTTTTGGAGGGTCTGCATCCTATGGATGTGATGGGGCTTCGCTTGTGCGAATACTACGCTCGCATAGGTCATGATGGGGCGAATGCACGCTGTGTAAATGCGCAATTTGCACCTAAGTGACAATTTGCTGCGTGCATTCAGGACGGAGTGGAGCCTACCGAGAGCGAAAGCGGCGCGCGAGCGCGCCTGCTTTATGTGCTCCGAGAAGGAGAGGTGCTGGTCTAGGACGACGCCCAAGTATTTGGCTCGCTTCTCCCAAGGGATAGGCTTGCCGTACATGGTCAGCGGACGGGGAAGGAGGGGTTTGAGTCGCGGTTTCGAAAAGAACACCGCTTGACTCTTATCGGGATTGACTTCGATTCTCCACTTCCTAAACCAGTCACCGAGCTGGTTGACTGAGGTTTGGAGAATGCGAGAGATCGAGTCGCGGCCGAAGCCGGTGTAGTAAATGGCCGTATCGTCTGCGAACAGAGCCAACTGAGCCTTTCTACTTTTGGGGATATCGCTGGTGAATAGCGTGAAAATGAGGGGGGCGAGCACGGAGCCCTGAGGGACTCCGGCGCGGATTGGGCGGGGGGAGGATAGCGCTCCTTCGATGCGATAGCGAAACGTGCGATTCGACAAAAAGTCTCGTAAGATGAGCACGAGACGATCTGGCACTTTAAGTTTGTACAGCTTATATAATAAGCCGTCGTGCCAGACTTTGTCGAACGCTTTCGCTATATCGAAAAACACGGCACCGGTCAAAGAACCGCGTTGGAAACCGACGCTTATGTGTTCGATGATCCGGTGGACCTGTTGCACGCACGAGTGTTGGGTTCGAAAACCGAACTGCTCGTTGGGAATGAGGCCCTTCGTCTCGGCGTAGTCTCTGAGACGCTTATAAATAAGCCTCTCATAGATTTTGCCGAGGACGTTGAGCAGACTGATGGGGCGGTAGCTGGAGGGAGCGGATTTGGGCTTGCCTGGCTTGGGAATACCAATGACAGTGGCCTGTTTCCACGATTGGGGGAAGATGTTATTGCTCATGGCACCATTGAAGATGGTGGTCATGAGCATGATCAGATGAGCGGGGAGGAGCTGTATCACCCTATTGGTGATACCGTCCGAACCGGGGGCTTTGCGGGGCTTGAGACCCTTTATGAGATCGTGCACTTCGTCGGGAGTGACGGGAGGCAGAGGAAACTCGGGGTCTTCTACGGGGGGGAGGGAAGCTCTCCTTTCGACTTCGGCTTCCACCTCAGAGAGGTGGGCCTGGTCTACTGGTTGAGTGCTGGGCGAGCATTGGGCCTCTAGACTATCGGCGAGGCATTCGGCCTTGTCGGCATCGTCGAAGGCGACGGTGCCGTCAGGGCGGGTCAGGGGGGGCATGGGGGCTACTTCTCGGGATTTGAGTTTCCTCTGAAGCTCCCAGAATGCCAGGTGGGTGGGCTCTAGTTCGCTCAGCATCTTGTCCCAGCCCGCGTTACGTACTTCCGCCACGCGGTTCCTTACAGTTCGCTGCAAGTAGCGCATGTGGGTTCGGTTCGCGGAGCAGGGAAAGTTGCTGTACGCACGGACGGCCGCGTTCTTCTCGGTCAACAGCTCACGTACATCGTCCGGCAATTTCCAGCGATAGTCATCTATCGCTGGAACTTCCCTTGAACAATCGTTCAGGACGGATTGTACGTGTTCTGTGAACGAGCCGATCGCGGCCGTCGTGTCTGCGACTGAGTCGAAGAGGTCGGGGATAGAGTCTAAGTGGGGGGACGTGTTGGCTTTCAGGCGTTCGCTTACTAACCTCCAGTCCGTTACCACTCTCGTGAGGGGGGGTTGGTCGGGGTCGGGGAGACCTATGCGAGGGGCTAGTCTCATTACGACTGGTCGGTGGTCAGAGTCTAGCTCTTGTAGCACTTCTATAGAGGCCAACCGTAGGTTGATATTCTTTAGGAGTGCTACATCGAGCACGTCAGGGGCGTGGTCAACGTTAGCGGGGAAGTGGGTGGGGGTCATCGGGGCGATGACGTCGAAGTTAAGAAGAGGACTGAGGTCGAACAAGTGTCTCCCTCGGGTAGAGATAACGGCACTATTCCATGCGGTGTGCTTGGCATTGAGATCGCCCGCTATGATAACGGAGTCACTCAAGCCGAGCAGGAGGGTCAGGTCGTCAGTCAGTAATTGAAAGTTCTCTGAGGTATTGGTGGCGGGGAGGTAAGCCGACACCAGAGTGATCGGCTGGTGACCCGTCATGCCTAGTCGACATATAGACACTTCTAATCGTGAGAGGGGAGGGGGGTCTATTGGGATGCAATAGAGCGAAGCCCTGTAGTAGATCAGGGTACCGCCCCGGTGACACCGAATCCTGTCGTTGCGGACTACGCGATAGTTTGCGATGGACGGCCTACGGTGATGGGGTTTAAGGAACGTCTCCTGTACGAGGAGGACGTCTATATTGTGATCGCGGAGGAAGGTCGCGATTTCGTCACGCTGACCTATGATGCCATTGGCATTGAAATACCCCAGTCTGAGGGATCGGGGTTTAATACGCGCAATGATTCCTTTATCCATTAATTGATTTTAGGTTGGTTGGAGAAGGTCATCAGGGTTTGCGTAATCTCCGGATACGCATTGTATATTTGCTGGATAGCGAAAAGGTCACAGGAATTTCTTGCTGTGACGATTTCGCTAGCCATCTTTCGGGCGCGAGGGGTGAGGAAGACGAGGAATGTGCTCGAGATCACATTGAACGCGTCGAGAGGGTTAGGCCCGACCACTGGAGGAGTGGGTGCGGGCGGGCGGGGTGCGACCGGCGCGGGGGGAGCGGCTTTAGGAGCCGGGGGTGGGTTAGCGCGAGGGGGCGCGGGCACGGGCGCGGGCGCGGGCGCGGGCGCGGGTGCGTGAGCACGGATGCGGGGGTCCATCAGCGGAGGGATGGGAGGAGGGGGAGGTTGTTGATAGCGCCCCAAGGCCGGGAAGGCCTGTTGGTGGTGCAGGAGATGCCAAGGACTGGGTCTTTGGGGACTCAGTCGCTCGGGAAGTTGAGAGGGGGGGGCTTCCCTTTGCTGACGGGCGTCGGTACGCTTCGTCAGCTTAGGGGCGGTCGATTTGGGGGCTTTGGGACAGCCACGGTAGTTGGCTGGGTGCCCGGAGTTCCCGCAGAGCACGCAGCTGGGTGGCTCCGTGCACAAAGTTCTGTCTTTGGGGCGGGAGCAGTCAGAAGTGCCGTGCTCGCCCAGGCACTTGACGCACCTGGGTGTCGCATGACAATTCCGCTGGGAATGGCCATAGAGTTGGCACCGGTGGCATTGCCCGACGATGCCAGTTTTACGCGGCTTCTGGATATCGAATCCAGTAAGGCTACAAATCGACTTTATAGTGAAGATCGGGTGGTGTCCCTCGACGGCGGGGCATACAACAAGGATCATATTGTATGCCTCTCCGCTTCGGGCGCGGTGCATGCGGTGCACTTCCGCGACGGGGACGTTTTGCGACAGAAGGTCGTCTTTTATGTCAGAGGTTGCGATCTCTTTAGGGATGCGATTTATGACCACGCGGGTCTGTCGGTCCTCCGGAAGGGAGTAAGTATGAAACGAAACTCCCCTATCTCGGAGGAGTTTCGTGAGAGCCCTATAATCGGAAGAGTTAGGGACTTGGACTTTGATGCCCTGCTCTGTGGCACGGGCACTGGTGAAGCCGATCCGGAGATCGACGCACCATTTGGACACGACGGTCCACTTCCCCTTGTCCTGAATGAACACAGGGGGCGGAGAGGGGGCCTGTTTGGATTGGCCATCGGAAGCCTTAGACAGGGTGGGGGGGGGTTGACGCGGCGGCGGAGGGAGCGGGGCGCGCGGTCGGGGCGGGGACAACGGGGGTCGGTGTCACGGGGGCGGCGGGGGAGCCTATCTTGGGGGTTTTCCCTGCCTGGGAAGAAGAGACTACGTTCTTCTTCCTCTTAGCGGCGGAGGTGACGGTTTGGAAGCCGTCATCCTCGGACGAGGAGGCTGAGGAGAATTGGGGCTCCGTACCATAAGGATACGGAGTGACCGGGCGTTTGATGGAGGCTACTTCAGTGTCCATGGGACCTGAGGAATCCTCCGAGTCTATGACGGGCATAGAGCACGGAGGGGAGGGGGGTTCTAGAGCATCGCTAAAGCTAGCGATGGCTGGAGTGTCGGAGGGACAGGGGGTGGGGGGCTGCATAGCAGCGAAACGGGCGCCATATTTGGCGAGAAATTCGGGGTCCTTTAAGAGGACCTCCCTAAGGAACGTCAGAAGGACAGCATCCCCCATGGTTGGGGGTGCGGGAGGGTTGGTTTTGGGGGATGGCGGAACAGAAGGTTCCCTCCTATCTTCCCTATGCCTAGCTCCCCGGGTGGAAATGCCCGGGGATGTGTCACACCCTCCCTGTCGGGTATAGACAGGGAGGTTGAGTGCCTATGGGTGAGCCCTAAGCTTGTATACCCGTCGCCAATCTTAATGTGCGAACGGGGCCCTGACAGTCTAGCGCGAAGGGTGTAGACACACCCTAGAGACACTAGGTGAGTAGCTGTGAAGGGAAAACTGTCACCAGAGCCGACTAGGAGATCCCCCAAGGCCGGTTAGCTCTGGGACCCGTCCAACTGACTGCCTAGCCCTGAAGGGGTTCGGCGGGTGTGATTGGGTCAACACCCCACTCGGCTTCGTTGGCACCGTAAGGTATCCACCGAGGACCACGAAACTGTGGTTTTGCCCGGAAGGGGCCTAGTGAAGCTACTCACACAAACGCGCACGTTAAAGAAACAGTAGAACCTGCCTTGAAAAAGGCAATTTTTATAATTGATCAAAAACGATTGATTAATTAAAATTAATTAATTAATCGATCGATGATCGAATACAGCCGGGGCGGCTGCGAGGGCGTTACGTAAACGTAACGAGGAAGAATTAGGCTAGCGCCACTGAGTCATGAACGGGGGAGCGTAAGCACGACCGTTCAGGACGAGTGTCGAGAGCGTAATGCCAATGAATGCCGAAAGACAAACCTAGAAAATGGTAGCTTTATAGTAGGTACATAGTACTCACACATGTGCTATGCAATTATACAATACTACAAGATTGAATTTATACAATGTAAAGACAGTTTTTTACAATCTTCAGTAGTTCCAAATGCTAATCAATTAGTTAATGCGCCCTTGTGGAGCAGGACCAGCGTTGAGCCAAGCATTTTTATCAGCGATGTAATCCCCCAACTTATAATATGCTTGACTGCATAGTGTGCGTTTTATACAGGATTTAAATTTCGTTTCATTCAATTGAAGTATATGGGGAGGTATTTTGTTGTAACATTTTAAACAGTACCCCATGAAAGAAGAGTCTACTTTAGCCAGCCTGAAACCTGGTTGAACTAATTGGTCCCTATTTCTAGTGATATAATTGTGTCTTTCACCTCTTTTACTAAAACTATGTAGATTTTTCCTTACGTACATGATGTTTTCATAAATATATTGACAAGGTACCGTCATGATGTTAATATCTTTAAACCGTTCCCTTAGAGAGTCGCGCCTGCGGAGGCCATATATGGCTCTGATGGCTCTTTTCTGCAGAATAAAAATAGACTCAACGTCTGCAGCCCGTCCCCATAGTAAAATACCGTACGACATAATACTATGAAAGTAACTAAAATAGACTAGCCTCGCGGTACCTACATCAGTAAATTGACGGATTTTTCTCACAGCGTATGCCGCTGAACTGAGCCGTCCTGCAAGGGATGTTAAATGAGGACCCCATTGAAGCCTTGAGTCGAGCGTGATCCCCAGGAAAACAGTTTTATCGACGAATTCTAGTTTCTCTTGATTTATTCCTATCTCACAATTAGTACTTTTGACATTTGGTAAAGAAAATCTTATACATTTAGTTTTTTTCCCATTTAATACTAAATTATTAGCTGTGAACCAATTTTGGATCTGCAGTAGGGCGTTATTTACGTCGTCAAGATTTGATGCACGTCTATTAATTTTAAAAATTAAAGAAGTATCGTCAGCAAATAACACAAGCCACACATCAACGACACTGTTAAGAAGTCGGCACAGATGCTGGGTTTTGTAAAAAGGAACACGCGGGGCTTCCAACTGACAAAGACCAGAATAGTGTTGTTCAATACCCTGGTGCGAAGTCGGTTGGAATACGCTAGTGTTGCCTGGAATCCGTTCTATGCAGTTCATTATTCAGAGTAGAGAGAATACAAAGAGCATTTACTAAACATCTAGCCTTTATATCCAGAAAAATTAGCCATCGCTGTCCGTATGAGCAGCGCTTACACTTTTTCGATATAAAGACCCTGCGAGACCGTCGCCGTTCGCGTGATTTAATTTTCCTCTACAAAGTTGCAAACGGATTTGTAAAATGTAGCGATCTTGTTGAGCGTATCCAATATTCCGTCCCTTCAAAACCTCCCAGACATCCCATTACCAGGCTGTTTCATATCCCTTTCCGCAAATCCAATCTTGGTCTCAACGCTCCCTTGCTCCGAATGTGCAGAAATTTCAACAGTTTTTGTAAATCATCAGAAACCGACTTACACGGTGTGTCACTTAATAAGTTTAGAAGATCAGTCTTTGAGGTACGGGAGTGCAAACGATGAATATTCTTAGATATCACTCACACTCATACCCTTTCACCTTCCACCTCTTGTGGTGGCATTTTGTATGTCACTCATTTTTAATTTTAATTTCTAATTGCAATTTATGTTTTTATAAGTTTTATATTTTTTTTCCGTTTAGTTAATTACGATGTTGTTTTGTGGTGAATGCTGTGTATACCTATAATAGGCTTACATACCAGTACTTTAATTATGTTATTGTTCTGTTTTTTTTTTTTTTTGTATGTACTGCTGTTGGTGTACCAAATAAAAAAATAAAAAAAAAAAAAAACACCATTTGTGGTTGGGTTTTCAACAAATGGGGTAGATCATTAATATATACTAAAAAGAGGAAAGGCCCCAATATCGAGCCTTGTGGAACACCCATTTTTACTTTTAAACCGAGTGAATTGACACCATTTATTTGAACTTGCTGTTGTCTATCATTTAAATAAGATTTTACTAAACTGAGCGCAAGTTTAAACATGACTAGTGAACTAGGATTACAACCGTGATGTAATGTTATATTTCTGTGTTTGAAAAAACAACAATAAAAAACACAAACACAAATCAAATTCTTCTCTTCTTGTTCTCAGACACTATTGTCTACATTTCTTTTTCATTTGTCCTTTCGCAGGTCTGCTGGAAGAAATTTCTTAAGAAATAAGCAGTACCTTTGTACTTAATACTAATATGCCGTATCTGTATCTATTTTACTGTGTGTACATAAATAATAAAATAAATAAATAAATAAAAACCTCACCTTGGAAAGCTTTATAAGTCGTCATACTAATGAACGCAACATCGCTTTTGCCTTCAACAAGAGACTTCAACGCCTCCGCCTCGCTTTCTTCATAACATTTCTTCCCATCCAAGCCAGGCGCGCATATTTCATCAAAATAACTTTCCATAAATTCCTTACAGGTAATTTTTTCATGTTGTGTAATATAGTTTTTGACAGAATGCCACGCCGCGCCATCGTAGCGTGGGAAAGCGGCGCGTTTGCCGCGCAAATCCGCCATCTTGGTTATTTGAGCGTCAGTATTGACGTACGCAACGATTGTATTCGTTTTTTCTACGATGGGAGTAATTTCGTGGAGAAGTGGCGTTAGGGAGTAATCTCTGGAACAAGACAAAAAAGGGAGATTATTTTTAGAGATATGACATCAACATTTTTATTTACCTACCACTGTAAGCCAGAATATACCAACGCAACCGGTTGGTTGCGTTGGTATATTGTCTATGTGCCCTTTCTGGTTAGAAAGGGCACATAGACAATGAATGAAGCGCAATGAGTCCCGCAGGAATGATTGGACTTTGGATATCTCTATCTCTTTGGACACTCGAAATTACATTTAATTAGAAACGACATAAGAATAGGTATGAGAATAGAATCCACCAACCCGCACTGGGCAAACGTGATGGATTACGGCCTACTACCTCTCAAAGAGGAAGCCTGTATAGAGGTATGAGGAACAGGGTGTAAAGTTCACTCATACCTCCATAGAAAAGGGAGGTTCCTCCGACTAGCCGGGTGTCGTGTCTGGTGGGCAACTGCCCGACGATTGATGTCGGGACGTTGTCTAAATGCTAGTTGCGCGGTAAACTCTGCTTGCGCGATGAAGGATTTTGCGTGACGTCAGTGTGACGCGTAGCTCGCATGTGGCGTTTGTAGATGCCGCTACACCTGTGTCAAGGCCAGTAATGGAAACATATACGCTGATTTTGATACAATGAGACTCTTCAGAACTAACCTGATCCCAGCCACCAGCCAGTCACTGCCAGCGGCAGTAGCGTCACACTCTCCTACTTCCACTGCTTTCAAACACTCCTCGGTACTGCTCCTCATGACACATTGTAGAGGTGGTGCTATACCGTATACTGCTCCGGCCTCGCTCAGCCAGTCGCACTTGTTCTTAGCTAGTAGGGATGTTGTGCAGAAGTTAATGTGTCTAGAATTAAGAAAGAACATGTTAAAACGCGTTTATCTGAAGTAATTTTACGATTTATTTTTATTTTTATAGCGATCACCTATGTCTTGAATTGTACAAAACTTCTGAATTATTTGAGGGATACATCAGTAAGAAAAAAAAAACACAATCAAAATCGGTTCATTCGTTCGGGAGCTACGGTGCCACAGACACAAACACACCCCCACACACACAAACACACCCGCCACACACACTCACACAGACACGTCAAATTTATAACACCCCGTCGTTTTTGCGTCGGGGGTTAAAAACGGACTTTTTTAACATTGGGGAGTCTGTTTTTATTATAGAATATAAAAAATAACTAGAGGGAATCCCTCTAGTCATTTTACCAGTATCGAAAGTGCGATAATCTCACAAAAACTAATACGGGTACATTAGCCACCTATTAATCTTATAACTGGTGAAATATGAACACCTTTGCCTACCCTTGCGAACAATACAGATTTATGAATATCACGAAAAAAATTACCAGAAATAAATATTGAAGTATTATTAAAACACGCACCTAGGTGGATCACAACCAGCTTGACTATAGGCCTCCCTAAACCCTTCAGCCCTCGCCAAGTAATCCATAGGAGCTCGTGGCGGATGCAGAGGTTCCGGCAAGGCCTGGTTGCTCTCCAGCAATGCGGCCAGGGATCCTCGCCAGTGTTGGTCTATCGTTACTGAGCTGTCCGTTAAAGACTCTACTAGTTTGCTTACTGCTTCTGAGGCTTTTCTGAAAGAAAGATTTTAGGCTAGGTTTGCGGATTCAACTCAACTCAAGGCATGTATTTCAAATAAACCAATTACAGGCACTTTTGAATTGTCAAGGGGTCCGTCAGTCAGAAAGATGAAGCTAGTTACAACAGAAAAACTCTGCTTGCGCGATGCAGGATTTTGCGTAACGTCAGTATGAAACGTAATTCGCATGTGGCGATGTAGATGCCGCCACACTTGAAAAAGGAACCCAAAGTAATTATCGTCCGATTCCTATTACTAACAACGGGTCGTAAGCACCTTCGGTAGGACAAGGGCATAACTGACAAAATATCGAAAAATGACTTAAGTATGCCAAAGTGCTTTAAAAAGTCCCTTTTGTCCAGAGGAACAAAGACCTGCAGACTAATTGCGAAACACACTATCTATCACAATCTTAATCATTTTGAAGCCTAAAAGCTAATTCATTGCTTCTTATGTTCGAAAAATTTGTCTGCTCAACAACGTAAAGAACGCAAAGAATGTTGTTGAACTGTCAAAATGAAAGCTGAAAACTGTTTAGTGTGTTACGCAATTACCCCGCTGTATCAATATCAGCTTAATGCCGCCAGAAGGCAACAGTGCTTTTGTCAAATTGGTGCATTTTTTGACTATCTTAGTAGGTACAACAAAATCTTAAAATGACCCTCCTGTAAAATCACTAAAAGTCCAGTTATGCCCTTGTTCTACAGATGGTGCGTATGTTAATGAAATAACATCACATTGCGGGTCAGAGATGCGTTAAATTGAAGTATACCCGACTTTTATGTACAAAGATAATACAAAATAGGTAATTTTTTGTCATACGTCTTGGCCACAATGACGTTCCAAGGTCTTCTCAGCCAAATGCAGGGCTCCTGCGTCAGATCGCGCCACGTTCCGTCGCGACAGAGGTATTTGAAGTTGGCAGATCCTGTCAGAGTATCATTTTCCTGAATCTGGAAGAAAATAAACTCTTGTTATTCAGGGTCCTAACCAAACCAGGAGTGTCCATGCAGTGTCCAAAGTGTCCATACACCTGTACTTCTAAGGACCCAAAAACGCCACTGATGCCGCGATTGGCGTGGCCACCTACTCATCATATAAAATATTTTTACATTTGCCATCGATTTGAAGAATATTGAATCAAAAATTTGGAAAGTAGCAGTCGCTCCATGTAAAATACTGGTATTCGGCTGCATCTGGTTAGACTATAAGCCGACCTCGACATAGTGGGAAAAGGCTAAGTAATGGGTGGGTAAGACACCCCTTGGTAAGACTGGTTGTCAGTTTTTCGGGTTACCTACTTACCTTGAAGTAAGAAGCGATGTAATCAGCCTCTCCCCATGTGACGTCTCCCTGGCCATCAGTGAGGCAGGTGGGGACCCGCGTTGCCCCAGTAGCGATCACCAGCTGTGCAGGCGTTATGTTATGTTACCTTGAAGTAAGAAGCGACGTCATCAGCCTCTCCCCACGTGACGTCTCCCTGGCCATCAGTGAGACAGGTGAGGGAGCCCGCGTTGCCCCAGCAGCGGTCACCAGCTGGGCAGGGGTTATATTATGTTACCTTGAAGTAAGAAGCGACGTCATCAGTCTCTCCCCACGTGACGACTCCCTGACCATCAGTG
This sequence comes from Dryobotodes eremita, assembly GCA_917490735.1. NCBI lineage: Eukaryota > Metazoa > Arthropoda > Insecta > Lepidoptera > Noctuidae > Dryobotodes > Dryobotodes eremita. Next base: position 8,942,228 of record OU823269.1, on the reverse strand, counting down.
AGACAGGTGAGGGAGCCCGCGTTGCCCCAGTAGCGGTCACCAGTTGGGCAGGCGTTATGTTATGTTACCTTGAAGTAAGAAGCGACGTCATCAGCCTCTCCCCACGTGACGTCTCCCTGGCCATCAGTGAGGCAGGTGAGGACCCGTGTTGCCCCAGTAGCGGTCACCAGCTGGGCAGGCGTTATGTTATGTTACCTTGAAGTAAGAAGCGACGTCATCGGCCTCTCCCCACGTGACGTCTCCCTGGCCATCAGTGAGGCAGGTGAGGACCCGCGTTGCCCCATTAGCGATCACCAGCTGTGCTTGCGTGATGTAATGTTACCTTGAAGTAAGAAGCGACGTCATCAGCCTCTCCCCACGTGACGTCTCCCTGACCATCAGTGAGGCAGGTGAGGGAGCCCGCGTTGCCCCAGTAGCGATCATCAGCTGTGCAGGATCGGGCGCAGGCGGCGCAGAGCGAAGGATAGAGGCGTTCTGTAGAGAAAAGAAGGGATGAGTGATTAAAATCTAGTTTTAAGATGTAGAAAGGACGCTAAATAATAATTAGGTAAGTTTGTCTATCTATTGATAAACTCGGGTCTGCTCATAAAATGTCACTTTGTATTGTTTCCGTTGTCGGACAAAAGGCTATTTATCACACGCCCGCTCTCTAACTTAGAGCCCGTGAACGGGCACAACCACACCACATCGCAGAGACATAATGTGGGCAACCAGAGGTTACGTGTGAGTAATGTCGCTGCAAGTTCATGCAGTTGCCTTGTGGTTGCGTTGTCGCTTATAGTTGTATTGTGGTTAAGTTGTGCCTAGTGTTTGCAGACAGACAGATCGTTGTGTTTGCGACGTGGCCGGCCGCTAGGCTGGTGGTCGCGTTGTGGCTGCAACGTGGCCTTGATGTGGTCGTTATCGCCCACATGGTTGATTTTGACCGTCAAATGTGGTCCGTGTGGAATAAACTATTCATTTTCATACAAATTAGCGCCCGACCACGTGTTGTCGTTGTGGTTTGGTTGTGGTATGTATAATCGAGCCCTTAGTTGTATTGTACTTAATAAAAATATTTAATTCATTCACTAACAGAAAAAGCACAGACTAATCCTCTGGTTCTAGAAAAATAAAATCTTGAGCAAGAAAGTTCCCTAAAAATACACCCCCCAAAGGGGTTAAAAATGGGATGAAAATATTTACGAATGTCCGCCATTTTTGTCCGACAGGAAATCCCAACAGGCATATTGCTTATTAATGTATAAATTGCTCTAAAATCGTACTCACTTAGTTCAGCATCTCTAAACTTGTCAGGCACCCAGGATCCGGCCTTGCAGGCCTTCCCGTAGAAGTCAGCCAGAGCCTTCAGTTTGTTCTCAGTGTTAGACCTAGTGGGGTCACAGGAGCGCTCCAGCACAAGAGACTCTAGGTACTGGAAACATAAGACGTGGTTTAGTATTGGTCCTAGATACGCATTTAAAAACGAGAATGCGAGGAATTTTTAAATGAAAAATTCTCGTTCCGCACATAATATCAATCAAGAAGTCAAAATCGGTTGAACGGACTGTAAAAAAGGTTAATTTAAATTTCTAATCTTATTTCAAATGGATTATAGTATAAAAATTGCTATTTAATTTTGTATGCACCAGCAGAAAAATTTAAGGAATACCAATTAATTCCAAATGTCATCTGAAATTCAGTTAAAAAAGGGCAAGAAACTCTTTTAAATCTAGTAATTAATATTTCAACCTAAAATTGTTTAGCTAGTCTAAGGGAACATTCATGGGCGCCGGGAGCGGGGTGCAAGAGGGTGCAAAGGGGGGTGCCCCTGGCTTCAAAATAAAATATTGATGTAAAAACAATCAAAACTAAAAACATATCCGAAAACGCCTAATAGAATAATAGAGAACTCAACCTATTCGAGAAGAGATCTTAAAATTTTCGAGCTCGTTTCGCTCGCTCTAGCATTCTGCAATCTGTCAATTCTAAAGCTTTTGTGCATATAGTCAACAAAATACCGGACTCCTATTTCCGAAAATCAAATCGACCCTAAGCGGGGTGCTAATATGTATTATCGAGTTTGCTTCGCTCGCTCTTGCATCTTACTCTATCTTAATTCTTAAGCTTCTTTATATAAATCGACACAGCTAGTCCTCTTTTTGTACCTATGCATGTACAAAATAAAACCTATCCCATTCGAGGCGAGATGCAAAAATTATCGGGCTCGCTTTGCTCGCTCTAGCATCCTACTTTTCTGCTTAAGTACACAAAGTTACTCCTTGTATGAATGGGCAAACGATAACCTAACATATCCGAGGTGAAGTGCAAAAATTATCGAGCTCGCTTTGTGGAGCTGAAGATGCACCCTCCTCGAAATAAACTTGCCGGCGCTATGGGAAGGCTATCGTGCTTAAAAAGGAAAACAAAATTTATACCGACTGCCATCGAACCCATGAGTAAATCTAAAAGTAAATGAAGAATATGGAAATCTTTGGGACCAAATGTAGGGAATAAAGCAATAGCATTGTAATTTTTATGCAACAGCAGAAAAATTTAAGGAATGCCAATAAATTCACTCTAGGCTGACATCGAATTATGTGCGAACAAAATTCTAGGTGAAAATAAATGTTGCACAGTGCATACCCCTGATAATGTTTCACTAAGCGGCCTCAAATCATCCATGGTCTCTCCTGGATGGCAGAGGGTTCTGTTCCTAAGTACAGCATGCAGGGTGGAGGAATGGTCTGGCAGGATACCCTTGTTGACCACTGCTACAATGTTGCGGGCAAATGGTCCTGAAAAACATTATAATAATTTAGAGAGGGGTGCTTATTCTGTAAATACCGCACCCTAATTACGTAACACACTATATATCACAATCTGAATAATTTTGAAGCCTATGGCTAATCCATTACTTCATATGTTCGAAAAATTTGTCTGCTCCACAGCGTAAATAACGCAATGAATGTTGTTGAACTGTCAAAATGAAACCCATTTCTACTGTTAGTGTTTTACGTCATTACCCCGCCGTTCTACTCGCGGCGCGAACGCTAGCGAAAGCAGTGAAATGTGAGTGTAGATGTTTTCGCGCCTTCGCGTTCGTGCTTCGCGCCGTATCCGGAACGGTGTCGGTTTTTTCTCCCGCGACAAAGTTTCGCGCTTGGTTCAAGACGCGCGAACGCGAACCCATCTAAACTCGCAGCTCTTCGCAGTATCGCACGAAAAGTAGTGGGAAGTGGTCCCGCGTACTTTTTTAATTAAGCTTTTTGGAAAATTGGATACGACGTCGTTCGTCAACCACCGTCTTCTTTCCCTCCATTTGTTCTTTTTTATTAACATTTGAAGTACGCTACAGCACAGCGTCACAGTCATAGCAGCAGCTACAACCACATCGTCGTCCATTTTCACGAAGATCGCGAACGAAACAGCTAAACTTTGCGAACGTAGAGGGCTGGGGGCCTACTCTTTAAGCACGTAGTCCGTAGTTTTGGCCGAAGTTACGGATGCTTCCCACTCCGTATCACTTTCGGACATAACATTAGTCCGGGTCCCGAACTAAAAATTTATGACAAGTTGATTTGACAATTACCCTTACCCCCGATGTGGTTTTGCCCGCCCGAAAAAGTTTATTAATTGGGAGCAGGGTTCACTTCTAAGTATTGATCTATTTTCGAACGGGCCCGTATCTTCGTTGAAGGACGTACAGAGTAGGCCCAGGACACGTTTTCACGGCGTGAACCGCGGCGTGAATTTACAGTAAAATTCGCGCGCAAGTGTAGAGCGGGCATTAATTTAACTTCGAACTTCACTCAAGTGACCGCACACAATTCGAATGAGAACTCATTTGTTTTTAAAGTCACTAATACCTCGACATCGTTCGAATTTTGGACTGATGCTAATACCCGTATTCACTCACTCAACTCAATTCGACTCACTCAATTTGGAGTCACCTTGTGGTGACTCCAAATTGAGTGAGTAAAAACGCGATGGTTGGATTTTGAACCTTTGCACCTGAACTGAACGTTGAAAATCCAACAGCGCTCTTCAAGTGTTTTTTGTACAGAAATAAAATATCATTCATCATTAAAATATTTAAAATAAAGGCACCCAAAAAACAGATGTACGATAATGTTGACCATATTTAAAATCAGATGAACCTTTATCAAAGATTTATTAGTGTAAGTAAGCGGCTTGTCACACGGCACTCATATTTAAATTTAAATATGAGAGGTCTATGTATGTGTTACCTGCACAGGCGTGGGGCAGCACAAACATAACCCACACCCTAATTGCGAAACACACTATCAACCAGAATCTGAATCATTTTGAAGGATATTGCTAATCCATTGCTTTATATGTTCGAAAATTGATCTGCTCGACAACGTAAATAACGCAATGAATGTTGTTGAACTGTCAAAATGAAAGTCATTCTTAATGTACGTTAGTGTGTCACGCAATTACCCCACAGGTTGCCCAGACTGAGCATTTAGGCATCCATTTGGGTGTTGCTTGTGAAAATGAGCATTAGACGAACAGTTTTATACCGTTCAATTTCCCATCATCGTCATCTAAGCCGAAAGACGTCCACAGCTAAATATCGCTATAGGCCAAGGATCGGCAACCTTTTGAGTCGAAAGAGTCAATATTACAATTTACAAATTTCAAAGTTTTTAAAGAGCCACAATTTTTTTTCTTGTCAACAATAAATAGTACTTGCATTAATAAAGTTTTTTGGTAAAAAAAAATCATCTATTTATTCATATATAAGTAGTGTTTTTTCACAACAAATTAGATAATATATATATATATATGGTATAATAATAAATAATATTTGCGTATGGAACTAAAGAGCCGCCGCCGCTTCACATCCAAAGAGCCGCATGTGGCTCGCGAGCCGCAGGTTGCCGACCCCTGCTATAGGCTTATTACTGGATCTTGCCCTGCCCTCATTTATAGAATTCCACCGACATTCACCAGGTTGCCTACGGATTGCCGGATGTTAAAATTAGTACAGTAAGGCCGAAACATCTTGTGGCTCCACACTTCGCGCAGAAGGCTGCGCAGTATCGTTTTTTAGGAACCAAATGGTGACATGAAGCGAATGTGAGTGAGAGATAATGCGTGAAACTTCGTAGTGCTTATGTTCAAGGGGCCTACCCTCTTAGCCAGTCAACAAACATACGGGCCCGTCCGAAAACTCAAAACTCAAACCATTTATTTCAAATAGACCAATTACAGGCACTTTTGAATTGTCAAGGGGTCGGTCAGTCAGAAAGATGAAGCTAGTTGCCTATTTCAAAGCGTAGTAGGTACCTATGGAGAAGAACGGGCAAGAAACTCCATGGACACTCTTTTTAATCAACATATGGTTACAAAATATTTTATCATCATTCATGTTGAAATTATGCATGTGAGAACGACGCAGAACGTTAAAAGCGTCCGTAATAAAAAGACAAAAACAATTCAAATATTAAATTATTTTAAAATAAGCTAAGAGATGACCAGTCCCTACTGACGGCGCCCGTTCACGAACATGACGCATGGATCAGCACCGTTCAGTTCAACCATTTTGAAGGGAACATAATGATCCAACACTCACGCCACCAGCAGCGAGACATTTGAGTGAGCATGACATACTCTCAGCCGCCAGGGCACATTCAAGTCAATGAAAGACAAACCTAGTAAATGGTAGCTTTATAGTAGGTACATAGTACTCACACATGTGCTTTGCAATTATAAAATACTGGACCTATTCTTTGACAAGAACCAAACACCCGATTAATTAACATTTTCGGGCGGATAAAAACACATCGAGCGTAAGAACAACCGAACAGCTGTCAAATCGTGCTGTCATTCATTCTTAGTTCGGCCCCAAACTAATATTATGTCCATAAGTGAAACGGAGTCTGCAGTACCCGTAACTTCGGCCACAAAAACGGATTTTTTGGTTAGAGAGTAGAGCCCCAGACTCGCCAAGATATTTCAGCCGTACTGTACGGTCACGAGCATAAATATGTATACACTTGGCTAAATTCAAAAGCGATTTTCTCCTGAATTTTTTTATTAAAATGTATGTTGTTACGAACATAGCATTTTCGAACCCATAGGTTTATGCAATATGTCGCATTCGTTATTTCACCAAAAAATCGCTATTAAAAATTGCCAAGTGTTGACATATTAGTGCTCGTGACTGTACCTACATTTTTCGTCCCTCAATCCGCCAATTTAAGATAATAGGTTGTAACGAACTTACTTTTCCTAAACCTAAGTTCGTTAGTGACCAGCACGTCGATCTTGGCCCACTGCGCGGCCACCAGGTCTTCAGGGCTGAACACTCCGAAGTCCACCGTGCCTTTGCTGATGCGGCGGAGACAATCTAACCTGGAGACAATAGAAACATGATTTTTTTGTACAAGAAAACCTCAACAAGTGACTAATTCAAGTTGTAGTTTCTTGTGATGACCAAGGCCTCGTATTTCAATGACAGGATCATTATTATTTTCACATTTAAGGGGACTACAGGACCTAAACGTAAGTTTTATAATGCCTAAAAGTATATGATCCACTGCACTAAACAAAATCAGAAAAATATATGGTATTCTTCAGGATATTTGCTAATTAGATAGTGTGTTGAAAACATAATCCAACTAATTTGATACGATAGAAAAAAATCACGAAGATACTCCAAAAAATTTATTTTAACGATTAAAAACCATACTATTATGCATTAAATCATTCTGATTTTTTGTCAGATTATTCTATAAGCAACATACTAACGTAATAGTGTTTTAATTTTTTAATCCAATCAATAGATTTTTTGTAAATAGATAATGGCTTCGTATTTTGCAATAAATTACTAGCGTTGTGTCATCGCGCTTCTCTTTCTTTTCTATGCAGTCCGACAGTGACCGCGCTTTAGCTGTAGTAAGCCGCTTAAGGGAGATGCGCTAAGGTAGCCCGCGAATTTCAAATTTACTTACGTTTTTTGTAATTTGCAGCGGTGCTATTCTCTAAGGATACAGCCTTGCGAACAGCGCTGCCGCAGCGGCGAAACAACTTGTTTCGTCGCTGCGGCAGAACTGCGCGCAAGTCTGTATCCTTAGAGAATAGCACTGCTGGTCAGTGTCCGGTTGTATGTTGATTAAAATATGATTCGCGAACGTAACAAATATGGCTTTACAGAGTAATAATCATTAGAATCAGCAAAACAACTCCTTAAGTTAGAATTAGCCTCAAATGTCATGATTTCATGAAATAGTCATTCAGTGGGGTAATATGAACTTATAGAGATGTATTGATGATTTTTATGAGTATAATTCTATAAATAAATATTTGATACGGCCGCGAATCATATTTAGATCAACATACAACCTGATACTGACCTGCAAATTGCAAAAAACGTAAGAAAATTTTAATTTCGGGGGTACCTTGGCGCATCCGCCTTAAACAGTTCGGCGATATTCCTCTAAATTCAGGACTTTTTTCACAGATTTCTATCTACCAAATAACAAAGACATAGAACAGAATTTGTGTAACATTATCTATAGGATAAGTAGCAGCTTATAAATAGTCTGCTGCCTAAACAGTAACCTATCCAGAGGAGATGAAACAGGCCGCTAATAGCCGACGGTTTCAGAAGCGATTAATAATAATTGGGAAAAAACAATTTATACCATTTTCTCATAAATAAAAAAACGGCCAAGTGCGAGTCGCACTCGCGCACGAAGGGTTCCGTACCATTGACTAGGTAAACAACAGTAGGTACACAAATTAGGTGCCTACCTGTTACCATTTATTGATATCGAACAAAAATAGGCAAAAAATTGCGTTTTTTGTATGGCAGCCCCCCTTAAATATTTATTTTCTTTTTATTATTTATTATTAAAGTAAAATACAATTGTGTATTTTGTGAATATTTCAAGTGCCTACCTGTTGCCATTATTGATATCGAGCAAAAAAGGGCAAAAAAATTGCGTTTGTTGTATGGGAGCCCTCCTCAAATATTAATTTTATTTTAATTTTATTATTTATTATTAAAGTAAAATACAATTTTATTGCGTATTTTGTGAATATTTCAAGTGCCTACCTGTTGCCATTATTGATATCGAGCAAAAAAGGGCAAAAAAATCGCGTTTGTTGTGTGGGAGCCCCCCTTAAATATTTATTTTATTTTGTTTTTAGTATTTGTTGTTATAGCGGCAGCAGAAATACATAATTTGTGAAAATTTCAACTGTCTAGCTATCGCGGTTCTTGAGATACAGCCTGGTGACAGACAGACGGACGGACAGACAGCGAAGTCTTAGTAATAGGGTCCCGTTTTTACCCTTTGGGTACGGAACTCTAAAAACGATGAACAGCATTGTTAACACGTGTAGAGACGTGACTGAGTAATTGATAAATCGATTTCATTCAATTTATTATCGATATATGTAGATTATTTTTCAATTTTTGATATTAGGTTAATCTAGGTTCAACGTGTTAAGTGTAAAGGCTCCCACAGACATGCGCGACACGACAGCGCGACGCCACTCTTGAAGAACAATTTCCATTAAGTTTTCATAGAAATTGTTCTGCTAGAGTCGCGTCACACTGTCGCGCCACGCCTGTTTCCGTTATTCTTGACACGTCACTGGACGATATTATAGTGACCTGTCAGCCCCCAACACGCATTTCACACAATACGTCAATTATTTGCCGTATTATATCCATTTCATATCTATCAAAGATTGACCAACGGGGTAATTGCGTAACACACTAAAAGTAGGTATGGCTTTCATTTTGACAGTTCAACAACATTCATTGCGTTATTTACGTTGCTGAGCAGACAAATTTTTCGAACTTATGAAGCAATGGATTAGCAATATCCTTCAAAATTATTCAGATTGTGATTGATAGTGTGTTACGAATATAGGGTGCAGTTTTGATGTGGTTTCGATTTGATATACTTACGGGAAAGCAGTAAGGTATTTAGTCAACTGGGTAAAAAAAAAAAAACCCTGACTTGAACATGTCACTGCGTGATATTTACCTGTCAGTCCCCAACACACATTCTACTCCAGCCTTTTCTTTGTCCAGCACTGGGCAATGTGTGGGCGCACGCTTGTATAGCCCCCGACCTTCCACGATGCAGAGGCGTACTGTGGAAGATAGAAATAATAATTGTTATATAACGTATTACAGTAATCAGCCAGTACCCTAATTGCGTAAAACACTATCAATCACAATCTGAATCATTTTGAAGCCTATTGCTAATCCATTGCTTCATATGTTCGATAAATTTGTAATCTCAGCAACGTAAATAACGCAATGAATGTTGTTGAACTGTCAAAATGAAACCCATTCCTACTGTTAGTGTGTTATGTAATTACCCCGCTGGTCTCACTGATGCGAAACAGCAGCACTAACAGTAGGAATGGATTTCATTTTGACAGTTCAACAACATTCATTGCGTTATTTACTTACGTTGACAAATTTCTCGAACATATGAAGCAATGCATTAGCTATAGGCTTCAAAATGATTCAGATTGTGATTGATACTGTGTTAGTATGTTGTGTATTTGCTTGTGGTATATCATATCATGTTGATACTGTATAGGTTCGAGTATGTAGCGGTATCTATAACGCCACATGCGAGCTACGCGTCATACTGACGTCACGCAAAATCCTGCATCGCGCAAACAGAGTTTACCGCGCAACTAGCAAATACAACGTCCCGACATCAAACGTCGGGCAGTTGCCCACCAGACGCGACACCCGTCTGGTCGGAAGATCTTCCCTTTTCCATAGAGTATGAGTGAACTTTACACCCTTGTCCCATACCTCTATAGGTATATCTTTTAAAAGCTTTTCAATCTGCGTAGGTACGAGTAAGATTAAGAGGCAAAACAGACATTGAATTCCACCTACATGTCGCAGTGTTCTTGAACTAAATATAAATAAATAAATAAGACCTACATTATTATTATGTGCACCTATAGGCAATATTAATTAGCGTGTCATTTACATGCTATTAGTCATAGGTAATCACATCATGCAGCTCGGTAAAATCCTTGAACGGTTTCGAAGAATTTCTATAGAGCCACTTTTCCTTATAAAATAATATCATCATCTGCCTAGAAAGAAAGAAAGAAAGAAAAAAAATACGTTTTATTATTATTATTATTATAGCTATAAGTGTCATAGTATGATTATTATTCTTAAGACAAAGCTTATTCTCATAAAAATAACTTTTCAAAATTACTCATGGTTAAAAGTTAAAAGATCTAAGGTATAATTGACATGGTCTTGACCCAAAAATAAACAATACAATACAGACGAATTAATAACCTCCTCCGCTTTTGAAGCCGGTTAACAAAAGAAGATTAATTACGAGGTAGGTACAGTCGATCACAAAAGTAGCTAACGCCCTTTTGACGCTTTTTGACAGCGTTATAATTGTTTAAAGTATGGTCTAAAAAAACAAGGTCTGGCATTCCTGGAGTGACACATGCTTACGTCACTATCGAGTTGCCACTTTATTGCAACAAAACAGGAATTATGGAAACATTTTCAATCACCATTCTGTTAAAAAATATATATAAAGCATTTAACTTGTCGTTTCGTTTTTCTAATCAAACGAAAAAATCAATTTAAACATATACTTACCAACGTAATTGTTAGTTAAAACCTCATTGTTTTATCGGATTCGCACAGGTACTAAAGGCGGTTGTGGAGTTATTATTACACACTACTGGTAACACAGCGGTGATGACGTAGACTTGTGTCACCCACGTGACCACTGTGTCTCGGAATGCTATACCTGGCGAAGTATATTATTATACCATGGTTTAAAGATTCAACAACTGTGACGGTCCCACTATGACATCTGCTAGTCTATCCGGTAAAATCTCACCGTGAATGCTTAGTGCAGCAAGCTTATCTGGCCCGGTGGCTTTAATTGGAACTAACGAAATCACTATGCGAAGTGAAAGAAAGAAAGAAAAAGTATTTATTGGGAGCTCGCACAGAATTATCACAAACTAAACTAAACACACTCACAAAACAAAAAAAAAAAGAAACACGTGTGGCACTCGGGGACTGCCGATGCCGCGGCAAAGCTATTGCATTGTATTTTTTATCAACTTATGCAATTATAATTATTTTTTATTTATGCAGTATTTTTTTTTTCTTAGATATTAATTCAAGTACAGTCGTACCATATACATACACGTTAACCGAGCGCTCGGCCGAGCTACATGGTAGGCGGAGTGGGGGGTGTTAGGTTTTATTTTCGTTACGGAATTTCTTGATTCGGTCGCCGCGCTCAAAGCCCGCGATAAAAGCTATGCAATAGCTTAAAAAACAAAAGTAAAATTATAATAACAACAGAAAGTCCTGTACGAACCCAAAAGGTATCTCAGCATGATGCTGCGACATTTAAAAAATAAGTGGTGTAGCGCTGGTATTCTGATAGGGTATGCTGTGATGTCACGGACAGATACAGAAAAAAAGAAAAAAAAAAAGAAAAGTTAATTGTGAAAAAAAAAAAAATTCATAACAACTCTTTTAAACGTAAATGATATTAAATTGTAATTGGTGCGTAATAATTATGTAAATATGTATTGTGTGCCTTTGTGCTGTTTATCACCCTATTTTATATAAGATAGTAATTTAGAATAATATTTATATTGTACTAAACCCTGTCCTCGTCTTTTCAGCGACTAACATCCCGTTCATTTGCGGGAAGCTAGACATAATTCAAAAAGAGCAATATTTTTGGATATTATGATGATTTAAAAATTCAAAAGTAGTGGAAAGAGTGCGACGAATCATAAACTCACATCTTTCTAGCGCCGTCATTTTTAGGCTTTAGAATAACAAAAAAGCAAAAAGAATACAATTTGCTGCATTCACCTGTAAACTTAACTCAAAAATGCTGATGCAGTTGTTATGTCACCCTTGTTGCCAATGAGAGATCTGTAGTTCTACCACAAAGTGAAAAGTCGACAGCTCGCTATAAACTGCCGTCTAAACGTGACGCTGCCAGAATAGTCTACATAGGCTCAGTTGCCAAAACAAACAAAAAAAAAGTATAAATGGCACTTTACACCTTCCTACCTACCTATTAAATGAATATAAAATTGTAATACCACAGCGCTGCCACCGACGGCGACGCCGCCGCCGTGGAAGTGGCGAAGTTTAGGACCAACAAAATTGAATACACTGTCGTGCCATCGACAAAAAGAAAAATGACATGTCACCGTCTTTTGTTTTTGACTGTACACCTTTTGCATCTGTCACATTGTTAATGCCTCTAAAACATAATGCCAAGGCTGAACTTATATTAATTACTATTAATTATCTAAATATTTTTATTAAAAAACTTGCCATTCTTACAATGGAGGTGAGAATTTTATCTTAGACGTCTTCCAGTTCAAAGTTTACATTGTAAACAGCACCCTAATTACGTAACACACTATCTATCACAATCTGAATCATTTTGAAGCCTATGGCTAATCCATTGCTTCATAAATGATCGAAAAATTTGTCTGCTCAACAAAGTAAATAACGCAATGAATGTTGTTGAACTGTCAAAATGAAACCCATTCCTACTGTTAGTGTGTTACGTAATTACCCCGTTGAACTTTAATTATCTAAATTGAGTACTTATATTACTTAGGTAGCTACAAACAATTATGATTAAAAATAATAATGTCGCTAGTCATAAAACTAACTTGATAAACGCAAGAGTTCAACAATTCTTAGCTTATTCTTTCAGTTTTGATTTTTACTTACAATAATCAGATAATAATCGAAACTAGAAAAGCCCAATGCATACAGGGAGTAAAAATACCCATCACATAGCCGTCAACTACGCATTCTGTACATCAAACTAAGTAACATTGCACAAAAATATTTCCTGGGAAAAGATTTTTATTTTTTGTGTGAAAATTTGCTGTTTGCGGTAGTGCGCAACGTAGCGCACGCAAAACATTGTGCTTATGGGTGCATGCAACGGTACAGGGGTCGTGGGGGTATTTATATTTGTGTTATAACATTAAAAACTTGTTTTGGTAAAATAACGTCAGTAAAAGTCGGAATTATGACCTTCAATATCTCCGTAACCAGAAGGTTCCCAGGTATGGACCAGTACAAAAAATTGATTACAATGACGGGCAGTATAAGTGACTCTCGGCTTCGTTAAGTGTCTTTTTACATCCGTTATACTCGTAAGTATTCAAACAATCTTTAGGATTACTACTACTATTAGCCTGCATCATCCCACTGCTGGGCAACGGTCTCTCCCCATGACTTCCAGCTCTTTCGATCCAGAGCTAAAGTGGACTACTGGTCGTTTGTTTTCTCTATCTCGTCCCGCCATCTTCTACGGGGTCTGCCGCGACGCCTTCTGGCTGTGTCAGAGCTCCACGTAGTGGTTATTTTGGCCCACTGCTCATTGGGGATGCGGCAGACGTGGCCAGCCCAGTCCCACTTCAGCGTAGCCGGTTTTTGAGCAACGTCATAGGATAACTAGTCATTTGAATTTTTCGGAACAAAAGATAGGCAGAGTGTGCCCGCCATCGACCGGGTAATTAAATATTATAGAGACCTCCAGCTCTGTTTGACCTGGAGGTCTCTATAATATTTAATTGTTATAACTGAAACTCAACATAGGTTAGGTTAGGAGGCCCGACTCTAAATAAAGGACACAGGGATGCACAAAGACACATACATCATTCTGCCTAGCCTGTCCCAAAAATGTTGGAGTCGGCTTCCAGACGGAAGTCTATCCGGATGCAGCTGAATAGGCTTCCAGACGGAAGTCTATCCGGATGCAGCTAAATAGGCTTCCAGACGGAAGTCTATCCGGATGCAGCTGAATAGGCTTCCAGACGGAAGTCTATCCGGATGCAGCTAAATAGGCTTCCAGACGGAAGTCTATCCGGATGCAGCTGACTAGGCTTCCAGACGGAAGTCTATCCGGATGCAGCTAAATAGGCTTCCAGACGGAAGTCTATCCGGATGCAGCTGAATAGGCTTCCAGACGGAAGTCTATCCGGATGCAGCTAAATAGGCTTCCAGACGGAAGTCTATCCGGATGCAGCTGAATAGGCTTCCAGACGGAAGTCTATCCGGATGCAGCTAAATAGGCTTCCAGACGGAAGTCTATCCGGATGCAGCTGAATAGGCTTCCAGACGGAAGTCTATCCGGATGCAGCTAAATAGGCTTCCAGACGGAAGTCTATCCGGATGCAGCTAAATAGGCTTCCAGACGGAAGTCTATCCGGATGCAGCTGAATAGGCTTCCAGACGGAAGTCTATCCGGATGCAGCTGAATACCAGTATTTTACATGGAGCGACTGCCTATTTAAGACTGGCTTACAGACTTTCTGTCTTCTGACTACCCGTAACGACCGATAAGAAGGATAGCTTTCAATTTACGGGAGCAAAAAATAAACAGAGAGGCCACCTTTTTAACTGACTTCAAAAAAAGGAGGAGGTTCTCAATTCGACTGTATTTTTTTTTTTAATGTTTCTTAGCTCAGAACATTTTTCTGGGTGAACCGATTTGGATGATTATTTTATTATTTGAAAACTGATACTTCACATGTGGTCCCGTTTAAATTTGATCAAGTACTGACCAGTAGTTTTTGAGTTATCCTTAATAATGCGTATTTTTTTTCCACTTAGTTTATATTGATGATGTTATAATAATTTCCTGTCACTGTTATTTACATATCTAGTAGTGGTTGGTATACGAATGTGTGTGGGGTAGGTACCACAACTAAAAAGTGAAATATAAAAACTTTTTACAAAAAATCAACTGACTTCCAAAAAATACACTAGAAAACGTGAAAAATAACTTTAATTTCGGAAGTCGGTGCTTTGGTTGTGAATTTTCGTTTTTGGGCACCGATTTCCGAAATTAAAGTTATTCGGTTGTATTATTGTCAAAAAGTTTTTTTAAGATCAGTAGACCGAGCCCCAAATAACGCGGGAACAGAGATGGACAAATGACGATCGAAGGTCCAATAAGATAAAAGCTTACTTTAAATTGGCAAAACAAGCGAATTTTATAAGCTAAGAAAGTAATTTCTTCAATCACAATAAGATGCAAACAAAATAAGCAAACATAAGACATGCTAGGACACGCCCTTGATTCGGCGCGGGCGCAGATTACGTCAATTTTCTCACAACCTTACGTCAACGTGAACCGGTTGTTTTTAATAGTGTTGCTTCATTCGAGCACGTCTTCATTAACACGTTGGGTTCACAAACTTTGAGTTTCATCGAACTGTTTTTGCAACGAAATTAATCTCCTTGAATTGTGAAACTTAAATGTAAGTAGGGACCTTGAGTTTTTTTTGTTTTTTATTTTCGGGCTTATGCCTTCAAAAAGCACCCGACCTCCGGGGTCGGGGAGTGTCTGACTTTTACCTCACTAAAACCACCCCGGTGATCACCATCAGCACATAGAGGGAGTCCCGGTTCCTCTTAAAATACCAATTCCGGAACTCCCCCTGTGCAACGCCTGTAAGGAACATCCCTGGGGAAACTGTAAAGGGGCCTCCCCTGAGCCTCGCTATGCACGGAAGCACGTGATCACTGTGCCACCGTCTTCCCTGGGGTCACTCGGTGGGTGGATAGAAATCCCACTCTGTGCACCCGCGACCCCAAAGGTCCACCTACCATGATTGGTAAGTGGGTTTCGGCGTATTTGGCGCCAAGGTGATTGCCTTCCCGATGCCTCCTTCTCCGAGAAGGATCAGACCTCTCCCGATCCCGCTCGGTGGCTTCCTTCTTGACCATCACGGTCTCACAGGAGGCTACTTCCGTCCAATTCTCTGTCTCTGCCAGCATAGCCCTCACTTCTGCCGGCAGGTACCTTGACCTGGCGCACCCTTTGCAGTCATGCACAGGGTGCGAGGCTAACAGGCATATATTTTTACTACAGCATCAGCTAGATAGTTACGAAAATTCCTGCCGATCATCATCATAATAAATTAACTAACTATGTCACTATTCTTAAAACGTATTTTCAATTTTGTTAAGAAATCAGTTGTCCTAATAGTAATTGAGGAGGTTAGGATCAAAACCAAACATATGCATGTGCAGGTTTATCCTAGAACGCCTCATCATACTTTGTAATACCTATGTTATTTCTAAGATTTATTATTATTTTAGCATTTTTTTTTTTTAATAAACTTTTTTTATATTTTGCACTCCACTCTAATCGCATGCCATTCGACTCGATCCCTGACAACTCTTATCCAGCCACCCTGCGAAGATCGTCGCTCCACCTAGCCTTTTTTTTTTTGGGTGGGTGATCATCTAGTGACCTCTCCCGCTCTGGGCAGAGCGGAAGGGCGTGTCAGACTCTTATTGACTAAAACCCACTCGTGTTCCTTCAGTTGCCTGTGCGCCAGGGCCACGGTAACTCTTTCGAACAATATGCAACCCCGGCAGGCATCGCCCCTTTCGGACCCCTTGAATGATGCTGACATCTCTTTGAGGAGCGCGTGGAACACGACGTACCGTCGACCCGGGCATGTTCCTTACCGGACGGCGAGCTGCCCATTGCTCGCCGTCCGCAAGCCCGCGAATGTTGCCACTGCTGGGACACAGGCCTCCTCTGAGGAGTGGGCTGTAATCCACTACGCTGACCCAGTACTAGCCCACTGCAGGGTAAAGGCCTCCCCTCTCCTTTCACTTCTCTCTGTTTAGGGCTACTAAGGACCAGTCCTTATCGAAAAAGTCCAGCTCATCCGCCATCTCCGTCTGCGCCTGCCGCGATGTCGCTTGCCATTTAGAGGGACCCATTGGTTTGTGAGTTTGGCCCATTGTAAGTCTGACATGCGCCTTTCGAATACATTTTGCGAGCGAGTGTCGGATGTTTTGGTCAATCATCGTGTAAATATTTACATCCTCGAATTGATCTTCAGAGGATTCACTGCCGGTTTGAGAACAATGGCCAAAAATCCATGCTATCCATACTAATATTATACATTCGAAAGTAACTCTGTATGTTACCTTTTCACGTCTAAACTACTGACGGATTTCGATGAAATTTGGCAAGGAGATGGATGGCATCCTGGAGAAAGACATAGGCTACCTACTTATTGCCCCGGTACCATGTTTCCGTCGGATAATTTCCGACATCCACGTGGGCGAAGCCGCGGGCAGAAGGTAGTAAATTATAAATGCTTTGTAACTCGTAACGACGCGAAACAGCACTCTTATTGCGTAACACACTATCAATCACAACCTGAATCATTTTGAAGCCTATTGCTTCAATATGTTCGAAAAAATTGTCTGCTCGACAACGTAAATAACGCAATGAATGTTGTTGAATTGTCAAAATGAAGTCTATTCCTAAAGTGTGTTACGCAATTACCGCGCAGTTCTAGTACGAAAATTCAAAAAATAAATTCAGCATAAGACTTAAGGCTCCCACAGACAGGCGCGACGCGACAGCGCTACACAAAGGCGCCGCTCGTCGCGGTGCCTTTGTGCCGGGCGTCGCGTCGCGCCAGTGTGTACGAGCCTTCATTCTAGGTATAAAAGTTTGATGAACTTCGCCCTTAGGCACGTTAGTTAGCAGGAAAAACCACATAAAACCCCAGGCTTTGTCTAAATGATCATACCTTGAAAAACAATATTTGCACAGCGCGAACCGTGTCATTATATGTACAATTGAATGTGCCAATAATAATCTAACAACATCCGGTAGGTACCTACTATATTATTAATTTATTATGTACACAGTTAAAAATAGAACCTAAAATACATGCTGGAAATATACCTGAACTAGTTATTTTTGAAGGCGTTTCGATAATTAGACGAGAATTGTTAGTTTTGGAACATTTCGTTACATGACATGAGAGAGAAGAAAAATATACCTAACTCTGTCTCTCTCTCTCTGTCTCTCACATACCATTCTATAATTTCGAAGAAATTTCACTTCTAGCACGTGAACGGTGACGCACGCGCAATTTTTTAAATGAAATGTTGGTTGCTGCTCATGACGTCATAATCATAACTAACCATCAGTCCTCCAAAAAACTGTGAAGGAAAAGATAGTGAAGAAACTTGTAGGACCTAAAATCCAAAAAATTCGAAGACGTACATATACTCACGCTATCTTCCCATAGGGGTAGGCAGAATCTAGTTTTATTTTTCTTTTTTTTTAACGCCACCTGCTACGATCCTTACATACTCCTTTTGCTTCGTTTACGTTCATCTGGTCATACACTTATGCAGGTATTTTAGAAAAAAATAACAAATTCGAAGACATATGTGACACCTAACACCTCTTGGGAATTAGGATGTTGCCTTTGCCGTATTTAAACAATTGCTATCCCAAACCCGCACTGTGCCCGCGTGGTGGATTACGGTCCACTCCCTCGCACAGATAGGAGGCCTGATTCCCAGCAGTGGGAACATTATCGGCTGATGTCAATGTGTGTATTTAACAAAATAATCTAGGTTTTATGATACATTTTTTACACTAATGACTCTGTGAGCTGTAGACCTCGCGAGTCTGTCTTTGCAGAGCTTAAAACTGAATAAATGTTCACTGATCCTTAAATCAAAAAGCGCGCGCAAAGAGCGCGAAATTGCTGATTTTTTTTTTACGTTTTCAATCCCCAACTCTCCGCCATTTTAAAAAATTGCGAAAACATGAATCGACAAAAAAATACCATATAATTATCGTACCTGCTCACAAAATTTCACCAGAATCGGTTGAGAAATGCGACCTGTAGAGGAGAACAGCCGGACATTCGGACATACGAAAGCATTTTTGCCCAAGCTGAAACGGAGACACTTCGCGCTCGCTCGGTCAATAAGGAAAATGACAGCATCTGTCATCTTAAGGACACGCAATTATAAGCCTGTTTACACGCCCATCGTAATAAGTTGGCATGGGCATATTACGAAGCAAACTATGCTTGACGCGAAAGGATAAATCTATTATAATATTATAACATGACAAAACATCGAGATTTCTGTGAAACATCTATAAGTTAAATATGTGAATGTATTGTATCGGTTGTAAAAAGACAATGAACGAAGCGGATAGTCACTTGTACTCCCCGTCATTGTTATATTTTTAAGCTATTGCATAGCTTTTATCGCGGGCTTTGAGCGCGGCGACCGAATCAAGAAATTCCGTAACGAAAATAAAACCTAACACCCCCCACTCCGCCTACCATGTAGCTCGGCCGAGCGTTCGCTTAACGTGTATGTATATGGTACGACTGTACTTGAATTAATATCAAAGAAAAAAAAACTGCATAAATAAAAAATAAAAAAAATAATTATAATTTCATAAGTTGATATTAAATGCTATGCAATAGCTTTACCGCGGCAGTCCCCGAGTGCCACACGTGTTTTTTTTTTGTACTGGACCATACCTGGGAAACTTCTGGTTAAGGAGATATGGAAGGTCAAAATTCCAAATTCCAATTTTACTGACGTTTTTTTTACGAAAATAAGTTTTTAATTTTATAAAAAAATGGCGTCGAAAATTTAAAAAAAAATAAAACCTCAACCGGCGTAAGTATAACAACCTTATCGGTAATTATATTTCAGAGCCGTTTGGGGTTGAAACCGCCGTGGGGCCGTGGGGTCCGAGTGCCCATGTTTTTTTTCAAGGAAATCTCCAAACGCCTGTTTGACACTTCTTTTACCTTGGCCAGAGGCTAAGCATTGCCATACAACATGGCAATGCCGCCAGTCTCTTGGGTACATTACCAGTCGACAGCAATGCGGAGGAATTTTTCGACGACATTTTTTTGTGTGATAATAGTTTGTTAGGTTTGGTTAGTTATTATATTTTAATTGTAAATACTATTGTAATTTAAAACGTAAATTAAATCAAATACATTTTATAAAAAACTTTAAATAGGTACCTCCACGACTCCTGTACCGTTGCATGCACCAATAAGCACATTGTTTTGCGTGCGTTGCGTTGCGCACTTCTGTAAAAAGCGATTTTTCTCACCAGCACCCTAATTACGTAACACACTATCTATCACAATCTGAATCATTTTGAAGCCTATTGCTAATATTGCTGATTAAGTTCGAAAAATTTGTCTGCTCACCAACGTAAATAACGCAATGAATGTTGTTGAACTGTCAAAATGAAACCCATTCCTACTGTTAGTGTGTTACGTAATTACCCCGCTGAAATTAAATTCGTTTCCCAGCAATCATTTTTGTGCAATGTTACTTAGTTTGATGTACAGAATGCGTAGTTGACGGCTATGTGATGGGTCTTTTTACACCCTGTAGACATAAATCTCTCGGAATAAATTCTCTATTGCGGCCTCGTTGGTCTAGTGGTCGCAAGCGCTACTGCTGTGCATGAGGTCCTGGGTTCGATACCCGGGTCGGGCAGTGTTATTGGGTTTTTCCATCTAAACTTTCTCAGTAGCAGCCCGGAGTCTGGATTTGTGCCCGGTTTATGGCAATAGGCTCGCCCCCTATTACATGGGACTTAAACATAACTGGCGAAATGTGGGTGTACTATAGGTACACCTCTGTGTAACCCTTCGGGGGATACAGGCGTGATGTTATATATGTTATGTTAAATTCTCTATTATTGGTAGTGAAAACACCAGCAAAATCCATTGTATAGTTTAGAAAATCTAAGCGCTCACACAGACAGACACGAAAAACTACTTTAATTTATAACTAGCTTCTGACGCGACTCCGTTCGCGTGGAAGTCGTAAGACCCCGCAATATATTATAATAAAAGTCACATTTTTATACGTTAAATACGTTTATAGTTTTTGGTCTCAGCAGCCAAAATATAACAGAGTCAGGACTGGTGGTGACGCGGTCAAGCGACGTACAGTTGTCCGCGTGAGAAGCAACTCGTCCTACGGTCGACACCCGCAGCCTTCAGTAGTAATTACCCATTGCTGGCGAAGTTTTTCGTTTTTAGTGAATTAATGAACGCCTGCGTTCTACTGCCTAATGGCATAACACTGATACACTGACTAATGCTTTCTTAAAGATTGTTTCTGAGTTTTGACGAACAGCTATCACTAAAATAACATAACAATATATTGTAAACACACGGAATTTCTCATTAACAATCACCTAACCATATATATTTATTTTTATTATAACCAAAGATGAGGAGAGAGAGAGAGAGAGTGAGGCCTACACTTTACGTTTTTCTGTGTATTTTTCACAAACTATCATAATAATTATTATAATAGTGTAACAAAATGGAAAAAAAGGAAGCACAAAAGATATCAATTGTTGGAACTTAGGTTTGCGATGCAGTCGTCGAACCGCTAAGCTAGTTGCTTTGTTGAAAGTTGACTAAAACAGCCGTTCTTATATTATGTCATGAATCATGATTGACTGCATAGCTCTTTAAAGGTATAGCGAGATGATAATCATTTAAAAGGTTAAATCTGTAACTATCTGCAATATTTTGGGTCGTCTTTTGACAATTTGCGGTAAACTATAGAAAACAAACGAACAAATTGCAATATTGCTCAGCTCCCGTAGCAAATAGCGTGATAATTTATAGCCTACAGACTGACCAGACTTATAGGGAATTTCTGTGCAAAATTTGATCAAAATCTATCTGGTAGTTTTTACGTGATGCTGGAATATACGTTCAGACAAACAGACAAAAAATAAATATGCTCGGCAATAGAATCGTTACAAAAAAGAAAAAAGTAATGTACAGTTTTGACTTCACTACGATTTTATTATATGTCTCGATGTATAGATTATGTATGTACGAGTATGTATACCTATAGATTTATATATATGTAACAAGATTTCCTGCAACATACAATTTTTATAGCCCATTTACGAGCCTTTTAAAGTTACTTTACGTATTACTTAATACATACTTTATAATATTATAAATTCAAAAGAACTCTGATTGTCTGTCTGTCTGTCTGTATGTTATCTTTTCTCGCCTAAACTACTGAACGGATTTCGATAAAAAATTGGGAAGGAGACAGATGGCATCCTGGGGAAGGACATAGGCTACTTTTTGTCTCAAAAATAATCCTAAAAGGGGGTGATATAAGGGATTAAAGTTTGTATAGGAAACTTAGCATTATTTAAGTTAGGGATATGAAAATTTTATTTTATACGTTAAATGATAAATGATTTTATTTCTGTAAGTAGGTTTGTACAACCACTTTTACACGTCAATCATGTTTTTTAAACTAGATGATTGTTGGTAAGAAATAAAAAATTATTTGCTTCAGCGTTTTTGTAGAATCAGCCCCCAAGGGGGTAAAATAAGGGCTGATTTTAAAGGTCCCATGATAATAAAAAACAATGTTTACCTCTTGTTAAGAGATTTAAGATATTGGAAATAAGGAAAAAACAAAGAAAAATAGTCAGAACCCGTATCTTGAGGTATTATTTATTTTACTATTTATTTCATTTAAATCGGTTGGTGGGTCGGTCGGTCGGCTTATAAGATATTACAATAATTTGAAGTTATAAAATAACTTAGCTAATATGTAGCCTGTTATTTCAATTAATGATGATAATATTGAAAAGGAATTATTATTATTTTTAAGTTAGACATTTAGAATCATAAAAAACCTGTTTAATAAAATCAAAAACAGATTATCTATTTGCATTTATTATCTGTCTGTCTGTTACCTTTTCACGCTTTAACGGCTGAATGGATTTGGATGATAGGATACTATTTATTCCGGTAGCACGTTCCCGTGAGATAATTACCGACATCCACGCGGGCGAAGCCGCGGGCAGATGCTAATTAGAAATAAATCAATAAAACTTAAACGATCCACTAAGTAGTTATTAAGTTTATAGTTTTCCTATACAAGAACTATTATTAAATGAAATCGACGAATCACTTTGTGTATGTATACGGTTTAATTGCTTCAGTTATTAAAGATTATTACTTATTAATCTTTGGTTTAATATACAACAACATAATTAAACCACAAAGGTGGCTGGGGCTGCAGCACCCACGAAAGGTAAATTGTGGGGGCGGAGCACTCATGAGCGTAAACATCAAAATTGATCAATCAATCGGCTTTGTCCGATCTCTTTTTAAAATCACGTCACATCGTTAGGTATAACCTTTTAAACCGGGGTGCTAATATTGAGGAGCTCGCTTCGCTCGCTCTTGCATCGTAGATTTTCTTCGATCCATATTTTATAAACTTAATTAATTAGTAAGTCCTTAAGGGTGAAGTTGGTGCCTGTCTGTTCGCTGAACATGAGTTTTACTGGACGGATTTAGAAGCGATTTTAGGGATTAAGCTGGCCAAAAAAAAGAACCCCAAGTCGGGTATGAGAATGAGCACCCACAAGTTTTTCTAAAAGTCGGTGTCCCTGGCTGGGTCAGACTATTAAAGATGCGGAAGGCGGAGGACATGGCCTTGTGTTGGCCTCCCATGGCGCAGCCTGGGAGAAGCCTACGTCCAGCAGTGGACTTCGATAGGCTGAATTGATGGATTGAACCAAATACCACGCCTGTATTTTCCGGAGGGGTAGGCAGAGTCGGGGATACGAGAAATGAATGTTAGTGGAGATCGAACAAACGACTCTTCGCTCGCCACTTGCTATTGTCATTTTTATATCATATTGTGTGCCAAGCATTTCATTAGTTATTACTAAAGTAGGAAATAATAAACAAATCACTCAAGATATTACTAATAATAACAATGGAATGATGACATCAGCTGCAAAGTTACCTTGACACAAGGACACGCCTCAAAACCGCATCGTAACTGGTTCAGCTGTTTTTGAGAAATAACGTGACAAGCAAATAAATTATGATGAATACATTAATTAATACTACTGTAGCGGCCGCAGCATTTACAACGACACATACGAGCTACGCGTCACACTGACGTCACGCAAAATCCTGCATCGCGCAAGCAGAGTTTACCGCGCAACTAGCATATATACAACGTCCCGACATCAAAAGTCGGGCAGTAGCCCACCAGACACGACAAACGTCTGTTTGGATGATCCTGCCTATACTATGGAGGTATGAGTGAACTTTACACCATTTTCTTCATACCTCTATAAAGGCAAGTTGCTAACATGATGTTTACAACAAGGCTAAATACTTTGACAAACACGCGTAGCATGACCATTATAGAACCGGGTTTTGTCGACGGAAGAATAGACAAAAATAACGTTCCCTGAAGACAATACGACGGCAGCAAAGTAGAAAGAGACAACTGCACTTTTACGAAATTCAGTAGTTTATTCACTTTGTTCTTGTATTTTGCTTATATCTCGAAAATGATGTGTCCTATCGCAAAAATAATGAAAACTTCGACCCCCTTTATGAAACCCTTAAACCCCTATAACTAAACATGTAGGTAACAATTTTTCACAAAGTCCATACAAAAAGTGAAAAATCCCATTTTTCCATTCTATTTTTATAGTTTGTGGCCGTCGAGTAAAAAGTTTTCTACTGTCTTTAGCATGGTGATTACAAA
Organism: Dryobotodes eremita; assembly: GCA_917490735.1. Lineage (NCBI taxonomy): Eukaryota > Metazoa > Arthropoda > Insecta > Lepidoptera > Noctuidae > Dryobotodes > Dryobotodes eremita. The sequence goes on along the minus strand of OU823269.1, from coordinate 8,917,789 downwards.
ATCAATTTGTCTTCACTGCCTTAGACAACTGTCAATTGTCAGTGTGATTTTGACGTTTGGGATAGAAAACTTTCTTCTGAAATAGTCTACACATAAAAGGACCTAGACAACGATCGGTAGAAAGGAAAGACAAAATGACGGATTGTAGAAGGATTTTTACGGTGCGATGTCAAAAATGGAGAAACGAAATGTCACTTTGTATAGAAATAGCTATGTCTTGTCTTCCAAGAAATAGAAAGCGTCATGCTACGACTGCAACAGTCCACCATGTCAATAAATCCTTATTCTATTCTTAGTAAAGGTACCTACATAATTACATTTATTTTTAGTCATTCCACAAACAGAAAAGTAGATTATGTATATAGTATTGACCTAAGTTCCTGTCCCACCGCCGCGCCGGCGATTAACATAAATCGAGTAGAGCTAGCAAATCAAAACGAGTTGGCGAGCAACGAGCAGCGAGTGCGCGATGGCGGCGTCGAGCGATTACTCGCTGGTATAGATATGAACAGTCGCCAACACATCCAGTTACCACAAACTGTCCGATTTTCTCATTCGATTTTGAACTTAACCATTAAAATTTTATTGTTTAAAATCGTTTGGAGAAATTTGACAGTTTCGTGTAGCTTGACCCGCACCCTAATTACGTAACACACTATCTATCACAATCTGAATCATTTTGAAGCCTATTGCTAATCCATTGCTTCATAAGTTCGACAAATTTGTCTGCTCAACAACGTAAATAACGCAATGAATGTTTTTGAACTGTCAAAATGAAACCCATTCCTACTGTTAGTGTGTTACGTAATTACCCCGCTGCTAACAACTGTACGAAGAGTGAGTCTCTCAACGATTGTTCTGCCTGCCAAACGAGCGTCAACGAGCGAGTAGTCTCTTTGATAGCTCTATTGTCGCTGCAACAAACGAGTTGAAACTAATACTCGCCGGCGCGGTGTGAACACTGAACCGTCAGCAATCAACTGTTAATATACTCGTATGTGTCTCTTTTACTAACACGGGACCTACAATCTTTAGTACGTTTCTTGAGCGAGAAAATCGTTGACAGCTAGTCGCTTCCTCGTCGGCGGTGGGACAGAAGCCTAAGTTACATGGTTCCTTACAATTTGTGACGTAAGCGAAATTCCCCGTTACGAAATGTCAGTTGCATCCAAGAATCTCAAAATGGCGGCCGGTATTGACCTTTCCCTTTTACGATTTTGACAAAAACTGGTTGAATTGGTTGATAAGAAAGCGAAGGTGAATCATTGTGCGTAGGTATTATCTGATTTAAGAAGCATCTGGTTTAAAGGTGTATACGAGAGAAAGTTAGTTGATAATGCCAGAATTTTTATTAAACGTGCCAAGTAAATATTTCTTTTATGGACCCAATTTGTGAATGCAAAACTGCAATAGTAGCTACTTTTTTGTCTTATTTTATTAACAGACTTCAAAAATGAGGAGGTTCTCAATTCGTCTGTTATGTTTTTTTTTGTGTGTTTGTTACGCGATATCTCCGGCAATTGTGGATCGATTTCGATGTAGCATTTTCAATTAGCTTATAATAATACTTATTTTTTCCATTTTGTGTATGTACCTATGTATATTGATGATTTTATAATAACTTCCTATCACTATTATTTACTTATAAAGTAGTGGTCTATGAATTTGTAGGTGTTTGTTTGTTGTGGTTGTGTACCACAACTAAAAACTAAAAAAAAAACTTTTTTCCAAAAAAAAAAAACTACTGACTTCCAAAAAAGACACTACAATGTGAAAAATAACTTTAATTTCGGAAGTGGGTGTCTTTGGTTTTACATTTTCGTTTTTTGCCACCGACTTCCAAAATTAAAGTTATTTTTCACAATGTAGGCAGTTTTTTTTTTTTGAAGTAAGTTGTTTTTTTTTAAATGTTTTTTTTTGTAGTTTTTAGTTGTGGTACCTACCCCACACAAATTCATATACCACTACTTTATAAGTAAATAACAGTGACAGGAAGTTATTATAAAATCATCAATATACATAGGTCCATATTCCGTGCCTCGGAAAGCACGTCAAGCCGTTGGTCCCGGCTGTCATTCGTGGATCTTTGGCAGTCATTACGGATCGTCAGAAGCCTGAAAGTCTGACAACCAGTTTTACCAAGGGGTATCGTACCTATTACCCAGTAACTAGGTTTGTGGAAGTCAGATATGCAGTTGCACCATTTAAAATACTGGTATTCAGCTGCATCCGGTTAGACTGGAAGCTGACCCCAACATGGTTGAGAAAAGCCTGGGCAGATGATGATGATCAGTGATCCAAGATTAGTACTACTTACGGTGAAGGATAACATCGTGAGGAAATCTAGACTTAGATAACAAACTGAAACTCCAAGCATTTATTTCAAATAAACCAATTACAGGCACTTTTTAATTGTCAACGGGTCGGTCGGTCAGAAAGAAGAAGCTAGTTGCCCATTCCAAAACATAGTTCTTTATGGAGAAGAACGGGCAAGAAACTCCAAGGACACTCTTTTTAAATCAAGATATTACAAAATCCTGGGTACATTATTCTTGTTGCTTCTATATGCGCGAACAATGAAAAAAAATGTATTGAGAAACAATTCAAAATATAAAATTAATAATAAAAAAAAATCGTGGCAGTTAAGAGATGATCAGTCTCAACTGACGGCGCCCGTTCACGAACATGACGCGTGGATCAGCACCATCCAGCACAACCATTTTGTAGGGAACTGAATGATCCAACACACGCGCCACCAATAGTGAGACATTTAAGTGAGCATGAAGCTAGTGAGTTTGCTAGAAGGAGAGCAAATGAAGGCTTTCATTGGCTCTTAACCACAAACCCAGGAAGAGAAACGCTCACCAATCCTTCTCGCGGAAGACTTGGCAATTTATTTTATACGAGGTTCTGCCCACGGCTTCGCCCACGTGGATGTCGGAAATTATCCCACGGGAACGTGTTACCGGGACAAAAAGTTGCCTATATCCTTCCCCGGGATGTCATCTATCTCCTTGCCAAATTTTATCGAAATCTGTTCAGTGGTTTAGGCGTGAAAAGGTAACATACAAACAGAGTTAAATTACTTTTAAATTTATAATATTAGTATGGATACTTATATTTAGTTACCACAGACGAAAAATAAAATAAACTAATACACAGACAGTCTCTTGATTAAAAAGTTCTGTGTACAAACAAAAAAAAAAAGACGAACAAGTCCGGTCTGCGACCTTGCAAAGATTTATTTGTAAGTGTATTTATAAACTACTATTTGACCCGACAGACGTCGTCCTCTGTCCAGTACAAAAATTCCATATAAACCCACGTTCAGTTTACCAGAATTAGATTTATTTCAATTTTTCTTTCCATATGAACCTAATTCGGACTATTACGAAAATTTTAAAACAAAAAATGGCCGTATCGATCCAGGCGTTCTCAAGTGATACGCTTACCAACGAACAGCATTTAATTTATAACCGACTTAAAAAAAAAGGGGGAGGCAAATCGACTGTATTTTTTTTAAATATGATTGTGTTCCGCCAGAACTTTTATCTAGGTGAACCGATTGTTATGATTCTTTTTTTATTTGAAAGCTGGTGCTTCTCATGTGGTCCCATATAAATTTGATCAAGATCTGACTAGCAGTTTTTGAGTTATCCTTATTAATGCGTATTTTTTCTACTTAGGTTATATTGACGATGTTTTAATACATTCCTGTCACTGTTATTTACATATCAAGTAGTAGTATACGAATTTGTATGGGGTAGGTAGTAGGTAACACAGTTAAAAAGTGAAAAATAAAAACTTTTTTCCAAAAAAATGCAACCGACTTTCAAATACACAAAAAATGTGAAAAATTACTTTAATTTCGGAAGTCGGTGATGGTAAAAAACGAAAATACAAAACCAAAGACACCAACTTCCGAAAATAAAGTTATTTTTCACTTTTTTTGTATTTTTGGAAGTCGGTTGTTTTTTTTTTTTTGTAAAATAGTTTTTTTATAATACATATACAGGGGGACATCGACGCGCAACCTGTTACCATGGATTTAGTACATGATTCTGAACCACCATACGTCGAAATTTTGCGTCGGTGCTGTCCAATACATTTTGATTGCGTTGGTATTGCACTTTTCTATGAAACATCCGTTTTTTTTTAGGTCTAGAATGTGCGGAATTCATGGAACACAATTTGTGCGTCGATATTCCTGCCACCTTGTATACTTACATAATGTTTCAAGAATTGTATTTGCTAAAACAATATTAGTATATACACTATTTTCCTCATGTTACATGTTGGTTAAAAACTCAAAAAGCACAAAGGTCAGTTAAGAATTGCGCAAGAGTGACCGTTTGTGAAAGAAGCACAGTACTGCACCCTAATTGCATAACACACTATCTATCACAATTTGAATCATTAGGAAGCCTGTTGCCAATCCCTTGCTTCATATGTCCGAAAAATGTATCTCCTCAACAACGTAAATAACGCAATGAATGGTGTTGAACTGTCAAAATGAAAGCTATTCCTACTGTTAGTGTGTTACGCAATTAACCTGCTGGTCGAAGCGGCGACGCTTGGGCTGGACTGATTCCAGCAGAGCTGATATGAGGATAATGACGTTTTGGTGACCCCCATTTACTCCGCTGAAGGCCCACGAAGCGCTTTGACGCGCTGTAAAAGCTTTGTGAATTCTATGCCACTTCTTGTCGACTTCCTTCGTTGTTGCTAAGTGACATTGAGTCTTTCCATCATGAAAATTTATGAGATTTAGACTCCTCAGCCTGGTTTCTAGGTTTCTACCTGGTAATGGCAACTGGCTTACTCCCTCAACTCACTACGAGGGACATAACGAATTGTGGTTCTAACCACCTCTAGACGTCTACTTCTTCCAACAACAAGAACATCAGGGATGTATTCCCCAAGGGGTTAGGCAGGGGTGTACTCATAGTACACCAAGTAACAGGGGCGAGCCTATTGCCATCAGACGCGCACAAATCCAAACTCCGGGCTGCCACTTAAAAATACCAGACAGAAAAACACACTTTGCGGGACCTCATGGACCTGCATGCTCAGCAGTAGTACTTGTGATCTTGTAGCGGTATCTACATCGCCACATGCGAGGTACACGTCACCCTGACGTCACGCAAAATCCTGCATCAATCAATCATGCAGAGTTTACCGCGCCATTAGAATAGAATAGAATACTCTTTATTATGTACATCATAAAAATTACAGATATAAATGTAGATATTTTACACAGGGTGACACAATGGGCGGTCTTATCGCTAAAAGCGAACTTTTACAGACAACCTACAACCCAACCAACTAGCATATATACAACATCCCGACATCACTCATCGGGCAGTTGCCCACCAGACACGACACCCGTCTGGTCGGAGGATCCTCCCTTTTCAATAGAGTATGAGTGAGCTTTACACCCTGTTCCTCATACCTCTATAATCTCTAGACCACTAGGCAGTCGGACAATACAGCGATAATTTCCAGTTGATGTATCAACATTAACAGCATGAAACACAAAGTACTTTATACCTTTTGTTTTTTCTCTGCGTTCTTCACGAGTCAGTGCGTACAGGTAAGTATAAGGCTTTTTTTTATCTACAGCCTTTTAGAGTATAAAGGATATACCAATGACTTCGGGATTTCCCAACGCCTTTCATAAGATTTTTATCTGACAGGAAACTCTGAGGTGAGGTCAGACGAAGAGTATAATTCTTTGTATTCATTTATTCGAGTTGACCGTCAAGACTGCCAAGTTTGTGTATTCGTTTATTGGTCAAAGGAGTCATTGTTAACCACCTGGGTGATCCCCGGATACCCCACGGTTACTAAGGTTTTCTGTTTATAAAAAATGTCAGATAGAAATCAAAAGTTTGAATTAAATTGCGCGCAAAATAAGTCAGCGCACGATCGAAATCAGAAATAAACGTTTGCCGCCATCCATCTCGACGTTCATATCAGGGGGCGTACAAGTCCGTCAACGAAAATACGGGCCCGTCCAAAACTAGTTAGAAACTTCGAAGTGAACGCTACACCCGATTAATGAACATGTTCGGACGGGTAAAACATCGGGAAACGCGACAACTGTCAAATCGTGGTGTCATTCATTCTTAGGTCGGGCCCCAAACTAATCTTCTGTCCTTAGGTGACACGGAGTAGGAATCGCCGGTAACTACAGACAAAACTATGAATTTCGTGCTTAGGGAGTGGACCTCGAGGTTTCAAGAGAATGTGCTGTTTTCCGTGCTTTAAAAAGTAAATAATCGCCATCATTGTGCCGAAAGTGATTAAAAGTGCTGGTAGGGATGTAGTCTTGAAGCTCAAAAACGCGCGCACACTTATCTTGTGCGCACTTTAGTGCCCGATTAATGTCAAATGTGACAATAGACTCCACGAACCCTACACAGGGTATTTGGCAGAACGTTGAACATACGAAAATGGTGGATAGGTGGGGTCATCTGCTACTTACTCAGCCCTAATTTAATTGGCCCTGGCCCCCTGGATATTTAAAAAAAAAAATTTTTTGTTTTCTTCTAGTTTCACCACTTTCTTAACTTTAAAGTGTATTTTTTATTGAAAATGGGTAAAACAGGTAATTTTTTTTTTTTTTAATCTTTAGTGTTGGCAGATTCTTATAAAATTATTGCTTTATTCAGATGTTAGCTAGAAAAAAAGTTATGAGTCCTCAAACTTACAGAAAGATGTAAAACATACTTAAATCTAAATTTCAACATGCATAAAAAAAAAAAATCTAGGGGGCCAGGGCCAAATAAGTTAGGGCTGAGTAAGTAGCAGATGACCCCACCTATCCACCATTTTCGTATGTTCAACGTTCTGCCAAACACCCTGTATAACATTTAAGCTTCGTGCAAGCGGTAGAGATATGGCCGCCAGGTTTGTATATTGCTCAGATTTTCCACTCGCTTTATTACGCGTTTTTTTTTTAATATTTTAATAAGTTAGTACTAACTTATTCACTTTTATTTGTGAGCGAAGTCGCAGGGTACACCTTATAATAACTGTCTACATGCCGCCGCCCGGTAACATTGATAATGTTTTCTATTTTATTAATATTACAACGAGTCTTAGTTTCTACGAAAATATATTTTATGTACACTACTGGTCTGAAATATGCTACTGGCTAGACCTACCCATATGCGAGCGTCGCGCGTCAAGACACTATGGTAGCCAGCCCTACAAAAAGGAACTCCTTGACCGCTGCGCGCGTAATTATGATGTGGGGCGCGCGGGGCATTCTCAGCGGGAACCCCCATTTGAGCAAGGTCAACGGTGTAATATTGAGCCTTAAGCTGCGTACCATATTTTAAACAATATAAATTATTAACCCTACCATGTTTGTAAATTTTAGAAATGGCAGTTTTCGTAAAATTAAACCAGGATCGCTTCGCACGAATGGCTGACGTATTTCCATGGAATAGGCGTGACAATAGTTGTCTGTGTATCCCTAGTGCTAGAACAACTCTGATGCGCAAGAGTGTCTGCTGCATGGCACCGGTGATATATAACAAAATACCAAGTTGTTGGAAGGACTATAATTTGACATTATTTAAAAAAAAGGCTTAGAATTTTTTTAGTAGACAAAGTTTATTATAGGGTTGAAGATTTTTTATTGGAGAAAGAATTCGTTTGACTATTTTGTATATTGTATTTAAATAGCTATTAGAAATTGTGACATTAATTTTATTATTGACTGATTATTTTTATTAATGAATTATGAATTAGAATGTTATTATTAGTAAAATGTATTTTAATTGTACCTAAACTCAATACTTTTGCATGCCTTTTAATTGGCAAAATATGGCTGATTCTGTATTTATATTTTGTAACACCTTGACTTGTACCCGTATTTGCAAAATAAAATATCTTTATCTTTATCTTAAAATGGGACTCGATATCTTAAGACGACGCCTGTATTTCCTGTAGGGGTCAGTCGTAGGAGTGTATTGGTATTACAAGACTTATCTACACCACCACTTATGCCTTTTCGGAAAATAGGAACAGGCACGAACCATGATGCTATGATTCGTCAGGCAACTCACGCCGTTTTCTGAACAGCGCGGAATCGAGGACAGACGGCGAAAATGAAAATTTTCTTTATAAGTACCACACACGTCCACACCTTAGTATTGCAACCAATTGATTTCCACGGTTTAGGAGGCGATAATCTTACTAACTAACCATAGTAATCATCATTATCGAGTTACATAAGGTAAGTAGTTGGTTCCAAACTGTTTTGACTGGCAAAGAAACAGGTCCATCTGATAGTAAGTTATCACCGCCGAGGCATCGCAGTTGCTTCAAATTGCCATCACGTTGATAAAACTGTAATGTTTCACAACCATAGCCTTTAAATCGGAGCACGGCGATGCTAGCCGGCAGAAAAAGATTTGGTGATAGTAGGTACTTCTTCGGTTGCACAAGGTCTAAGTGGCCAAGCCACCCTGGGTTCTATCCCCATTCCGGGTAATGTTATTGGGATCTTCCATAAGTAATTTCTCAGTAGCAGCCTGGAGTTTGGATTTGTGCCCAGATAATGAAAATACAGACTGACAGACTGAATGCGGAAGGCGGAGGACAGGGTTTTGTGGCGCAGCTTAAGAGAGGCCATACCAAAAGTTGATAAAAAAGAAAATAAAATCGGTTCATCCGTTCGGGAGCTACGGTGCCACGGACAGACACACACACTCGCCAAACTAATAACACTCCGTCGTTTTTGCGTCGGGGGTTGAAAATTACAACACCTTTTGGGACCAGTGGCACCTCCTGCTACAAGTTAATGTGGGTGTTCCTAAATATGCCTCCGGGAAGTAAGTTTGAATCATTAAATAATGTAGGAAAATCACACAATATTATCTAAAATTCGCAGACGTACAAAAACGTGTAAACACTAAACACAAATCCTAGAGCTGTTTTGTGAATATTTTGACATTATAATAACGAGTTGTGAAGGTCTCGCCGGCAGTACTGCGGTCAAACTACTTCGCTTAAAAGGACACGAAATAAGATGCATTCAAATTCATGGTAGGTTTTTTTATTGATTATTATTTTGACTGTTAGTAAGTACATATATTATGGAACTAGCTGCTGCCCGCGACTTCGCCCGCGTGTACCTCGGAAATTATTCCAAGGAAATATGCTACCCGGACAAATCAAGCCTATGTTACTCCTTATAACATCAGCTATCTGCCAGTGAAAGTCCCGTCAAAATCGGTCCAGCCGTTTCGGAGATTACGCGGAATAAACAGACAGACAGACAGACAAAAAAATTAAAAATTGATTTTTTGTTATAAGTACCCTATATACTTTCATATGCATTCAGTAAAAAAAAAAAAATTGACATTACAAACAGACACTTCAATTTTATTTATTTGTATGTACCTATGTATGTATGTATAGATAAATAATTATAATAATAATAATAATAATAAAAGTTTATTTCACAAAAACACAGATTTAAAATGTTTCAAGTAAACACAATTTGAATGAGCTTAGGTAGTAACACAATGCAATACAATCTAGGAACTAAAATCTGTACACAATATGGAAACCCCTGCCTCTCAAACTAGGTAACCTGTATCTTGAGAGACAGTGATTCAGCTTAAAAGTGATGGTATAAGTATAATAGTAGACTGTGTCGATCTACCTGAGCGATTATGAATATAAAGCTAATTTAAGTTAAGTTAATCTAAGTGGTAGCATATATGTTATACGTGATGTGTGAGTGTGTGTGATTGACTGTGCTAAATAATTTATTTATTGATAATGGGCAACAACCTGCTACACTCCTCAAAAATGTATCTACATCCGTTCAGTAAAGTAGGTTCAGGAATTTCTCAGCAGCAGTTCGGAGTCTGAATTTATGCCCGTTCGATGGCAATAGGCTCGCCTCCTACTGGCGCGGATCTAGGTTTTTTCTCAAGGGGGGCAAATGCTTCTCTCTGAGGAAGGGGGCGAGGATTTATCAAGCCGTGAAACCCTTTTGAAAAAATCTTTGGCATCTATTTTCCTTAAACTCAACGATGTGCCCCCCCCCCCCCCTTTTCGAGAATGATTATAACTTATTTACATAGGTATATCTTAGTATACTGTATGCAAAGTAAAAATGCAGGTTACAAACTAGGTTTAAGTATGTCTAATTTAGAGTTTTAGACTCATTTTGGTCGAAGCCCAGGGGAGGCAACTGCACCCGTGGCCCTCCTCTGTATCCGCGCCAGGCCCCCTATTATCTACATGGAACTTAAATATAACTGGCGAAGAGTGATGTAATGGCAAACCTTTGCCTACCCTTCGAAGAATTCGGGCTTACGCCTGTTATTTTATGTTTTGTTAATATAAATACAGAAACATTTTTCTTTTGTTTTTTTTTTCTCAGTATGTTTTAATCATGATCTGGCAGTTTGAGTAATTTATGCGGCCTACCCAAATGACCTTTATTTGGTATTGTTCGTCGAATCCTTGAGCTCCTTAAGTTCCGAATTGAGCTGCACGATTACTGACAAATGTGTGCACTGACAGGACAGGTCCACTCAATCTGTGTGGTTTTTCCTCAAAAGACCATTTCGGACACTAATCTACATGGTTTTCACATGATCTGACCAAGATTATGTCTGGACTTTAAAAGAGACTGTGACCTCTGAATTTTTTTCGTCCTTTCTTCTCAGAGTAGTCAATTAGGACACGCCGACCTCATCTAGTTTAAAAAATACGATTGACGTGTAAAGTGTTTGTACAAACCTACCTAAAGAAATAAAATCATTTATCATTCATTTATCATAAACAAACGGACGAAAAGACTCATGATTCTAACTTCGATTAAGCTCCAGAGTCCAGCGAACCGTTACATCTAGCAGATTTCATACAAATTCGATTCTGAATGCCTATATAACTTTCGCATTAACATTTACATGTAGATTTGCATCCTATTAGGTACTTGCTTCGATTGTAAATCCTGCCATGCTATGAGGGTAACCTTTGCCAAACCACTTTGGGATCAACTTCTTGTCTAACCAGTTGCATCTTAAATTCAATAATTTATGATAATTTTACAAGGATCAAACCAAATTGTCGTGGATCTGCAAACGCAGAGTAGGAATTGCTTGAAATAGGTGGAGCGGCGATCGTTATTAATTTGGGGTCACTGGGTCGTCTTTTTACAAGGATCAAGCCAAGTTGTCGTGGGTCTGCAAACGCAGAGTAGGAATTCCTTTAAATAGGTGGAGCGGCGATCGTTATTCATTGTGGACAGTGGGTCGTCTTTTTTACAAGGATCAAACCAAGCTGTCGTGGATCTGCAAACGCAGACTAGGAATTCCTTTAAATAGATGAAGCGGCGATCGTTATTAATTTTGGTCTGTGGGTCGTCTTTTTTACAAGGATCCAACCAAGTTGTCGTAGATCTGAAAACGCAGAGTAGGAATTCGTCTAGATAGGTGAATAGGCTGTGACCTCTGAGTTTGTTTCGGCTTTTCATCTCAGAGTAGTCAGATAGGAAACGCCGACCTCGTCTAGTTATAATATGTGATTGACGTGTAAAAGTGTTTGTACAAACCTACTTACGGAAATAAAATCATTTATAATTTATCATTGGTAAGGATTTATATGAGTGGCCTAAGATCAAGTCCACAAAAGCCTTTCGAATCTCCACAACATTGAGTGTGGATTTGTGGAAACCTTCGTCTAGTAGTGAACTATAAAAAATATAAATAGGTACCTACATAAATATCTATATAAATAAAAATCAATTGCTAAAAAAGTTTGTCCCCGCAACACTTCATAGCGGTTCCACCTATTTGGCTAATTCTTTTTTTGTTGTGTTTTTAATTGTCAGGATAACGTTTGTATGAAACAAAATATTTGAAAAATCGTACGGAAAAGTGAAAGTTTGTATGGATGTTCGTCATTTTTGCCGATGGGAATTCCCAGCGGACGCACGGCTCGTTAATAATATAAGTGAAATATAAAAAAAGAATCTATAAATTGATGATGTTGATTCCACTTCGTTCACTTCGACGTTGAGGTAACCGCCCTCGTTTCTGAATTTCCCATTTTTTACCCAGATCGATATACTTACTATGGATTTTCCCACACAATAAAATTAGTCCAATAGTACAGCCAATGTTTATTTTATCAATTAAATACTTACTAAAAACATTCTAAAAAGTTAGTAAGAAGAACCAAGTCCCCCAATCAAGGAAAATAACATAAAATTCTAAGAAACAGGCAGTACCTAAGTATTCGTTGGTAATAATAATAAATCCACGAACTCTGCCGGTAACCTCGAAAATTACTGCATCAATGACTATTGGGTTTTTTAAACGACTTATTACAAGAAACTGGTTTTTAGACGAACATTAGGTACTTACGTCATAATGGGGGATTTAATTTTTAATCGTCTAGTATAAAAACATTAAAGTTTGCGTGTTTACAAATGTTGAAGAGTTTCAAGTTTTTCTATATTCTAAGAATAGAATTACTTATCCGCAATAAAGTTACAGATAAAAACGTGTGCAAATGGAATTTTATATACTACAAAAATAATACCATTAAGTACTTAGATTTTTTTTTACTTATCTTCCGACAGTAGTTTTTTTTTTTTATTATGACTAAGTAATTGTTTCCTACTGAATAGATATACCTACTTGAGCTAAAAATTTAAACATGTCGGTGGTATTTCCAAAAACACATTTAAAAAAAACAACTAGTTCATTGTCGACAACTCATGACTGGGGTTGCTAGATTGTAGGTCTAGCAATTATTTTGTATCACGATAAGCCATCTGCTTTGCAATTATATTTTTTGTGGCGGATGTGTTTGAACCAGTTGTACGATAACAATGTATTCAGACAAACAACAAACAAAAAATATACATGCTCTTTTAGGAATAACAAGGTTAGACGCTTGCTCAGCGTTTGTTTCAGATAAAAATCACGTAGGTATTTATACAGAGACAAAGTACTTACAGTTTCCATCATTTCCTGAACCGGTTCCTTGTAATAACACAACTTTTACACAACAAAATAAAACTAGAAACACGCTCACATTCATTATAGTAATCATTTTTCCAAATAACAATATTTTTAAATAATCATAGCCTGAAAAAGCCAATTCGCGCCAAAATTGCTGTCAAAACTTTTCAATTTATAATCTGTTTTATTTTTTAATTCATGTTTTTATACAATTTCGCACGGCAGTGGATTTTTTATGGAAGACGTCTTATATGAATATGAATCTCGCGCGAACTGAGCCTTCAAGGTTTTATTAGTCATATAATATACATACATAAGCATACTTTATAATGCGACTAGGTTGAACAGGCAGTGCGACTCTTGTAAATCGTTAGCGATCACATAGAAATGTTAATTAGGAGGTTAACATTAAGCAATTTTTTTTAAATGACCCTGTTGATGACCGTCAATCGGTCATTAGGTCGTTCGCGTAATGGATTACCAAAATATCCTCAAAAATAATGAAAAAATTTTCAAAATTTTGTAAAAGAAATTGCCAGTAAGTAAAAACTTTAAAAATCCACACCTGTGAAACATCATCGAGCAGGATATACTCGTACCTACTTAATCGGGAGTAGGTAGGACAAACCGGCACACTTGGAGAGAACAGACAATCCACCTCAGCTCTCAGCCTATCTAGGGAGTAACGTTTAAACCCAGCCGCTGCACATGATGGGAACATTCAGGTAGACGCTAAGAGTAATCAGCGCCCCTGAAGCGACTCTAGAAAGGATGACTGCGTGTAGCTATCATTCGTTCAAACCAATAATATGTTTCTCCGGAGATCTGCGACAGAATGTATTGCAGTTGGTTTGCTCAAACTTCGAACCCAGGCATGAATTTATTTCATCACCACTGCTCTCAAAATGGTGAAGGAAAACATCGTGAGGAAACCGGCATGACCTCCGTCCTACCGCGTGGTATATTACGGCCCACTATTTCCCACAGAGAGGAGGCCTGTGTCCCAGCAGTGGGAACGTTATAAGCTATAATATATGCCTAAAGTGCATCAGGAGGCTGGAGGTCTTCCACATCATTCCTCTTGCTGCCCTGAGTCGGGAAAGCGAAATATACAGGACAGTTACCCTTTGCTTTCCTCCGATACCTACGTCTTTAACCCTCTCTCTAATTTGTTAATCCCCTTTTGGGGGGGGTACCTTCCTAAGGCACCCGGGTTTTGGGGCTAAGACCGGGGATTATGGCATTTTTACCTCACTAAAACCACCCCGGTGGTCACCATCTGCACATGGAAGGGGCTCCGTTACCTCTCAAAAGACCGATCCGAAACCTCTGTGCTACGCCTGTTAGGGGACATCTCTGGGGAGACTGTAAAGGGGGTCTCCCCTAAACCTAACTGTCCAACTCTGCAAGGCAGCACGTGACCACTGTGCGCCGTCTTCCCAGAAATCACTCAGTGAGCGGGCAGAGTCCCCACTCTGAGCAACTCCGACCCCAAATTCCCGCCTGCTTTATATGATGCTGGCGAAAATTTGTTACCCCTACAATATTCTTTTAAAATACAAAGGAAACTGATTACTTTTTCCTATACTTATTATTGATTTTAAACTTGCAATTAACCAGCTGCAGGTGATTGATTAATTACTTGTCAGTTTGTACGCCTACTGGATTCTCCGGTATGTTATAACTTGTACAGTTTTGTATGTAGTAGACGTAATTCTTGTAAAGCTTGTTCTTGACAAAAGAGTTGTAGTAGCTAACTAGTTGCTAGTCTTAATTATGTTAATTGCAACAAATAAGCGGGCACTTGATGGTAGTGTGTTATACATTTGTACGGTCGGGTAATTGCGTAACACACTAAAAGTAGTAATGACAATTTTTTTGAAATTATGAAGCAATTTCCTTAAAAATGATTCAAATAGTAATTGAAAGTGTGTTACGCAATGGGGGCTATCGTTTTTGTGCTCACCAGTTGGCGCCACTGTCGAGTTAGGTCCTGTTGCAGTACTTTTATTTGATGTTTTGGATATGTTTAACTACCCTTATATTCATATTGTGTTTATTTTATTACATTTTAAAACTTCAAATGAATATTTAGATGATGATAATATTCCTAAAATTGACAAGCATGAAGCAGAAAAATCTTATTCTTCCTTCAAGTGCTACCGAATTAGATCCTAACTTTTTACTTAAATTCTTAAGCCATAATTAATCAAGAATGGCACAACCATGGCACAACTTATGGTTGAACTTGACATAAATTTAAGAAAAACTGTATTTAACGTTATACCTTATATTTTTGAATATAATTTTTATTATTTTATTATTACTGAATATTTACAGGATAAACATATTATATAATGTGTGTAAATTTGCATGCCTTACGTTAGGATATGGCTAATGGACACTATTGTTTGTTTAAGACCTTTTCTTTTGTACCCATATTCGCAAATTAATAAATGATTATGAATAAATGATTATGATTACAGCTATTATGAATCCGCAAACAGTGAACGTTCAGTACATATTTTGACATCTAGAGACCTTACTCTACACTAGCGCCTCTAGCGGCGAACTCAAGCGCGGTAGCCCTCATTAGGGTGTCGGGTAGGCATGATTCGGCATGATATATTCAATTTCGCCGCCCGGCTGTGCCAAATCATGCCGACCCGAACAAGTACTTGTATAGATACAAGAAGTTGGTATTATTAAAAAAAAAACATCTTCATAGATGGGTCCATCTATGAAGATGAACGCACAAAACTTCGAAAACATAATATTCAATACGGGAAACGAAGGTGTGCTCTCTATCATATTTTTATTGTCCTAGTCGACTGGTTTTACTGTAAATGAACCAGTTTTCTCAACTTGTCGATGGCAAACTATATTTAGCCAGTCAGTAATTATATATAATTGAAACTTGTTTGTAGTATTGAAAAGGTAAACCCCAGAAGTGCATCACGCAAAGTTGCGTTGAGGAAACGGTAGTCCCCGGTATCTACGATGACGTGACCGTTTGCTAATAATTAAGGACCGACCGAAGGTTCGGTTTCGGTTTCGGTTTCGGCTAGTTTCGGCCAAAAAATCTAGTTTCGGCCACAGTTTCGGTTTCGGCCAATAATTGGCCGAACCTTCGGCTCCGCCGAAACTAGGTGTTCGTGAATTGTCGCGCATCATTCGACTAACTTCGAGTGAGTGAACGTGATTGCCAGTTGAGTTCGCTAGCCAGCGCGATCGTGATCGTAAAAGTACTTGATTGTCGTACAAAATATACTCATCTTTATTGATACTGATAAATATTAATTATCACTGATAATCAAATTTCACGTTCGTCTGAAAAGTACGATCATACAATCAAAGGGAAAAATCTTGCTTATTAATATTAATTTGAACAGTAATGTAATGCAATTAAATGATACAAGTTTTATGTGCTCAATATCATTATAAATTTACCCTCATAATACCATCTTATTATAATATGTTAGTGCGAAAAATACACCGCAAAATACATGTAAAAAACATACAACTTCAAAAGAAAGATTCAACCGAAGATCCGCAAGGAAAGTTTCTATTGAAAAATACAGGCGCATTTCAAAGATACATGTATTTTACATGTTATTTTCAAGTTCAACGCTACTAGGAACACAAAAACTTACTTGCATAAATATTTTTTCAGTCACGTCATTCGACAGTAAACAGCGGACGCTATGATGTGGCGGCAACCGCATTCTTAGGAAACTAAAAAACCCTATCTTTACTGACCAGTAACCGTCCAGTGTCTACCGCTTCAAAGTAAAATCATTTATTTCATTACGGCACTTTTGAATATCAACATCTTGGATATTGGACCGCTTCCTTCCGCTGTCAACATAGACCCCAAGGGCCAAGAACAAGAATACAATTTACGCCCCGAAATAAAAAACAAAAATTAAATAACCACTGACATTTTATTAACTACAAAAATTTTACTCAACCAGCATATCTATGGCCACCCTTCGAAATGGCGCGAAACGATTAACCTACAAATTTTGACAGATAAACAAGACGATATCACAATTTTTCAAGAAAAATAATTCACTCGACCATCGGTTCGTGTTCCGTTGACATAAAACTATTGTAACTACTTACGGACGGCCCAGTGTCCGTTTCCGGGTTCCCCGTTTTAACATCAGATTTTAAAGATGGCGGTTTCTTATTTATTCTTTTTTTATGAGACCTTTTTAAAACTTTTTTTTCATTGATTTCCTTAATATTGCTACTCGGTGTCAACTTCGGCGGCGTAACCTCTTGTGGAACTTGTAATAAATTATCGTAAGATTTAAATGTCGAGACAGTTTTTGTTTCAGCTGTAAGGTAGCATTGAAAACATTTATTCGAACAAATTATTGAAGGTACAAAAGCGTTAGTTGATCTACACCTAGTTTGATGTTTCTTAGGCTTTGGGATCTTATTTTTCGTGACCCGATCCAATTTGTTTTTAGTTTCTTTACGATTTAGTTCCTCTTTACATTTTTTGCAGAGTGGTCCCCTTCTTTTCCGTTCTTCTTCGATTCTCTTTTTACGTTGAATACATTTAGGACATGTCGGGTCGAATTTTGCAGTTACATTTTGCTTCGGTGAATATGCCCGTGACTGAAAAGAAATAAGGAGTCGAGAATTAATTAGTCGGAGTCGAATGAAGGGATTCTGTTATAACCTGTAACTTTCAGGTTTTGAGTCATTACAAATATCAGCTTGTGTGCCTCGTTGGTGTAGTTGTCGCAAGCGCTACTGCTTAGCTTGAGGTCCTGGGTTCGATTCTCAGGTCGGGCTGGTCGGTTTTTTCTATCAGGAATTTCTCAGTAGCAGCCCGGAGTCTGGATTTGCCCGGTTGATAGCAATAAGCTTGTAGCGGCATCTACAACGCCACATCCGAGCTACGCGTCACACTGACGTCACGCAAAATCCGGCATCGCGCAAGCAGAGGTTACCGCGCAACTAACATATACAACGTCCCGACCATGGTCTAAAAAAACAAGGTCTGGCACTCCGGGAGTGACACATGCTTACGTCACTATCCAGTTGCCACTTTATTGCAACAAAACATGAATTATGGAAACATTTTAAGTCACCATTCTGTTGAAAAATATATATAAAGCATTTAAATTGTCGTTTCGTTTTTCTAATCAAACGAAACAATTCAATTTAAACATATACCAACGTAATTGTTAATTAAATCCTCATCGTTTTATCGGATTCGCACAGGTAATAATGGCGGTTGGGGAGTTATTATTACACAC
This sequence comes from Dryobotodes eremita, assembly GCA_917490735.1. Taxonomy (NCBI): domain Eukaryota; kingdom Metazoa; phylum Arthropoda; class Insecta; order Lepidoptera; family Noctuidae; genus Dryobotodes; species Dryobotodes eremita. The sequence goes on along the minus strand of OU823269.1, from coordinate 8,899,509 downwards.
AACTGGTAACACAGCGGTGATAACGTAGGCTTGTGTCAGCCACGTGACCACTGTGTCTCGGAATGCTATACCTGGAGAAGTATATTATTATACCATGGTCCCGACATCAAACGTCGGGCAGTTGCCCCCCAGACACGACACCCGTCTGGTTGGAGGATCCTCCCTTTTCCATAGAGTATGAGTGAGCTTTACAACCTGTTCCTCATACCTCTATAAGCCCGCCCCCTATTACATGGGACGTAAACATAACTGGCGAAATATGGGTGTAGGTACATTCGCCAGCAGGTCAAGCTACACGAAACCGTCAAATTTCTCCAAACGATTTTAAACCGTAAAATGTTAAAGGTAAAGTTCAAAATCGAATGAGAACATCTGACAGTTTGTGGTAACTCGATGTGCTGACGACTGTACTATAGGTACACCTCTGCTTAACCCTTCGAGGATTACAGGCGTGATGTAATGTTTATGTATTCAATAACAATTAATAATTTAATATGCGAGTATTTATTAATAAACAAAGCCTTTTCCTTTAATTCGTATGTACCTAATCGTGAATAACATAGCGGGAATACCTACAAGAGAAATACCGGTTCCTGAAAAGTGATTAAGCAGCTGATGACTATCAGCAATAAAACACATTTTTACAAATAAAAAAAACAAGCGAATTCCCAAAAAAAAAAAAAAAAAATTACATAACTTTAATTTCGGAAGTCAGTGTCTTTGGTTTTGTATTTTTGGTTTTGCTACCGACTTCAGAAATTAAAGATATTTTTCACTGTTTTTGTTTTTTTTTTTGTTTTGAAGTCCGTTGTTTATTTTGTAAATCGTTTTTATTTTTCACTTTTTAGTTCTGGTACCTACCCAACATAAATTCGTATACCACTACTTAATATGTAAATAACAGTGACAGGAAGTTATTAAAACATCATCAATATAAACTTAGTGGAATAAATACGTATTATTAAGGATAACTTAAAAATTCCTAGTCAGATTTTGATCCAATTTATATGGGATCACATGAGAAGCACCAGCTTTCAAATGCAAGAAAAAAGTGCTGAGGAAACACACATAAAGAAAAAAAAAACAGTCGAAATGAGAACCTCCTCCTTTTTTTTAAGTCGATTAAAAATAAAAGTAATTGGAGGAAAACATACCGCTCTTAAAGCCGTTTGGCAGCCGCCCAAGCCTGTCATCCCCACCTGTAATAAAATTTCGTGTCTTTACTGTTGACCGTTAAGGAGTTTCCTCGTTTGGAGCCAATCCCGGGTGTAAAATCTAGTCATGCAACATGCAAAAATGCATTGTCTTCGAAACAGAATCAACATGTAAAATTTCAACTCCATAGGATCAGAGGAAGTACTTTTAATTCAGCTTGCAAGATTTGACCTTTAGATTCAAAATTGTAATGGGGCGCCCACATTAGTGCTCTTTCAGGTAGATTAAGTTCAGCTGCATATGCAGTAAGAAAAATAAGGCAGTTGATTGATATAGCCACTACTAGGTTAGTATACTTTGCTTATTTCCACAGTATTATGTATTATGGCGTTTTGCTGTAGGGATCGGCAGCTGCCGTAGATTCAATATTCAGTTTACAGAAGAGGGCAATCCACGTGATCTATAATATGAGTTCCTCGCGAGTCTCATAAAAACAAATTCAAAGAAATTTATATACTAACTCTACCTTCTCTCTATATCTCAGAAAGTACTTTGTATGTTCGCAAAAACTTAGGACTTTTCAAAATAAGAAGCGATTTCCATAATATAAATCAAAAAACACGTAGTAAAAATGAAATTGTGATACCCAAATTTAGATTAACTAAAACAAGCAAGTCATTTCTTATAAACAGTATCCGCTTTTATAACAAGTTGCCAAAGTCATTTACAGAACTTAGCGGTGGAAAGTTCAAAACCCACATCAAACGTATCCTAAAAAAAGCATATTATAAGATTAAAGACTACGTTGAAGACAAGGAAGTTTGGCAATAATTCCTTCTGCACATGTGGCTTCCCTGGTACTTCATTAACGGAACCACTATGTAAGGCTATATTAACTGCTCCCCAATTACGACGTTAATTTTAAAAAAGAGTTTATTTTTTGTTTTTTACTTTCTTCTCTGACATAATCTTCTCATTATTTGACATTATATAGGTACCTGTAATTCTTATTTCAACTCTTTACTTATGGCTTTTGTAAACAGGATTTTAATTCAGATTTGTTACAGTTGTATTTGCAATCATGTCATTTGGTTTAAATAGGCTTTTATTTTTATATAGATTCTTCTATATTTTGTGAATGTGAGACCGTTGCAGGCCTAACTTGTAGTCTGTAGATTTGTAGACCTTTTTATATGTTGTTGAGTGCCTGTTACTTGTTGACAGGCCTACACTGTCCTCCCATACCTATCAACACTGTAATTTGAAACATTGTAAAAGCCCCTTATTTTTAAAAGAGTAACCGTGGAGTTTCTTGCCGGCTCTTCTCCATAGGAAACCACCAATTGGAACCGTGCACCTAGCTTCTGACGTTTCATAAGTGCCCATGTAGGTTTATGTGAAGTAAAATATTTTGATTTGATTTGACCCATACATGCAACTAACTAACAAAGCATGTTAAATAAAAGCTTGAAAAAGAGAAAGAAAAAAAAATCTTTGGTAAAGAGACCTCTTTGTCTGTGGCATTGTGAGATAGCTCGTCTTCGACATTTTAGCGTTGTTGCTACGCAGCTGGGATGGCAATTCGCATTTGCGATATGCTCCATAAGTAGGTATCTACTTTCTGATTGCAGATGTCCAGTTAGGGAAGGACGCGGCTGGGCAACCGCCCAGAGTGCCAGAGGTGAAGGGGTACCAAAGGGGCTGTGACTAGCACCCCTTCACCTCTGGCGCCTGCAGAGTACTGTTGTTTTAGTTCATTCGGAGCTGAAAACCAAAAACAATTTTGAGATCTCTTCGCTTGTATTCGAAATTCTCTGAATTCTTAAACTTTTCTGCATAAGCCGACAAAGTAACTGAATGCTGACATTTTTCGCCTCTACTCTCCCAAAGGGGAGAGGGGCCGAAATTTCGCTCAGGGCGCTTGTATTGTTAAAACCGGCCCTGCAGATGTCCATAGTCGGCAGGAACCGCGTTTGTGCACTAAAGCCGAAAACGTATTCAATGCTAAAATTACACATGTTTGATAACTTCACGTATTTAAAAGCGTTCGAAATCTAGCGGTAATCTCATTACAGAGTTTCAGCGAATATGAATGTCAAAAACTAGTTAAAAATGTGGGTTAACGCAACTATTTTCGAGTTTGCAAATATGTTGATTGATTCAGCATGGAAGCTTGTTGAATGGATGTATTCACACCATTCTATGCATATCCGAATCCGAGAGATGTCGGTCCGAATAAATTTGAATATGTCTCGGATCCCCTATTCGGATTCGGATTGGATGCAATGCGTATACGTTCTTACCGAGTGGACTGTCGGCTTGCCAGCCAATAAATAGCGTAAAAAAACTAGGTATAAACCTGTGCTATAGACCGGCGCTTATCTAGCTCATCATACAATTTCGGACAGGCATTGTTGTGAGTGTGGACTCTCTTGATCTGATCGTGGGGTGAATGACCCCTCGCTTCGTACTCAACTTGATGTTCGTCGTAGAACTGGTCAGCGGCGTTGCGCGTTTTCTGAATTATAAAGAAAATATGATATGGCGGTGGTGACTTTTAAATTATCTTGACGAGAGCGTGACGTTGCTGCTCCGTTGACAAAAATACCTACCTATAAGCACCAGGAAGGTGCAGGTACAGGTCAGTGGTAGGTAACACTTGCACTTCGAAAACCGCCCTTACTACTACGATATTAGGGCGCTGTCAACGTCAAATTGTTACCACTGATGTATTGTTGACTGTACTGTACTGTACCTATCAGGCGCGATCCCAGAACGGGGGGTTCATGGGGATCATGACCCCCCCCAAAATCAGCGAAGCTGTCGAAAGCCTGAATGATTTACGTGTCTTACTAACTACAAACTGTATTAGAGCCACAGTGACCCTGATCTGAGCATACACAAAAGAGGGATGTATTAAGGTAGTCCGCGAAATTCAAATTTACTTACGTTTTTTGCAATTTGCAGGTCAGTGTCAGGTTGTAGTTGATTAAAATAAAATTCTCGGCCGTAACAAATATGGTTTTACAGAAGTATAATAATTAGCCTTAAATGAATGAATTGGCCTCAAATGTCATGATTTCATGAAATAGTCATTCAATAGGGTAATATGAACTTAGAGAGATGTATTGACGATTTTTATGATTATAATTCTATATATACATATTTGATACGGCCGCGAATCGTATTTAGATCAACATACAACCTGATACTGACCTGCAAATTGCAAAAAACGTAAGAAAATTTGAATTTCGCGGGCTACCTAGACGCATCCCCTTAAGGTTCTCCTGAACAGCCAATAGGTAGGTAATTAGGCCCTTTACTTGCTACTCAACTGCAATATATTGGCATGGCTGCAACATTTTCAAGAATGGCCCGGCAATACCAGCAACGTTATGACATAAAAAACTTTTTTTACAAAAAGACAACCGACTTCCAAAATAACACTAAAAAAGTGAAAAATAACTTAAATTTCGAAAGTCGGTGTCTTTGGTTTTGTATTTTGGTTTTTTGCCACCGACTTCCGAAATTTTGTTTTTTTTTTGTAAAAACGTTTTAAACTATACTGTCAACATTTTAAGGTTTAAAATAGTTTGGAGAAATTTGACAGTTTCGTGTAGCTTGACCTGCTGGCGACGGTAGAGACTCAGCAATATTTTAAGTACTGCCGGGTCACACGTTTGCATTTCCGGGAAAATATGGCCCGTTTACGAGCGCTACAACTTACCTTCGCCGGCCTCATATTATACATAGGCACCGGTCTGTCTTCATCCATGATCATTAGTACAAGATCTACCATATTTCGCTTATTTTTATTTCGATTTGGCAGCGAGTAAACTGTGTTGCCAGTTATCGCGGTCTGTACTGCAGAATCCAGGTCACTAACGTTGCTTTTGGACATCTGTTGGATTTGAATGAGGGTTATCGCGCTTGAGTTCGCCGCTAGACGCGCTAGTGTAGAGTAAGGTCTCTAGATGTCAAAATATGTACTGAACGTTCACTGTTTGCGGGATTTTTTATCACAGATTTTAATTAATGATTGATATAGTTGTAATGGTTGTGCCATTTTTGATTAATTATGGCTTAAGATTTTAAGTAAAAAAATAGGATCTAATTTGGTAGCACTTGAAGGAAGACTAAGATTTGTCTGCTTCATGCTTGCCAATTTTAGGAACATTTGAAGTTTTAAAATGTAACAAAATAAACATACTATGAATATAAGGGTACTTAAACATATCCAAAACGTCAAATAAAAATACTGCAACAGGACCATACTCGACAGTGGCGCCAACTGGTGAGCTCAAACACGATAGCCCCCATTGACGCAAGCATTTTATCTTTAAAACTCAAAGTAGAGATGATTTGGCAAGAAAGTGGGATGTGGGACTACCGAGATGATGACTTATAGCCAAGTATTGAAGTAAAAGATATGTTAGTTAAAAGAGAAAAGAGATAAGAGATAAGTTAAAAGATATCATATGTTGCACAGGCCACAAATAAATTGTGTTATAAGGGTTGGAGAGTGATGAACTGAAAGTAGAGAATTATTAGGCAATCAAATCAAATCAAATCAAAATATTTTATTTCATATAACCCTACATGGGCACTTATGAAACGTCACAAGCTAGGTGCACGGTTCCAATTGGTCGTTTCCTATGGAGAAGAGCCGGCAATAAACTCCACGGTTACTCTTTTAAAAATAAGGGGCTTTTACAATGTTTCAAATTACAGTGTTGATAGGTAAGGGAGGACAGTGTGGACCTGGTAGTTTGGACAATCCAAATTACTTCGAATTTATCAAGCATTGTCTTTTTAGGGTCCCATAGGTACCCAGAATACGTGTTACTATGACCTGCGGGGTAATTGCGTAACACGCTAACAGTAGGGATGTGTTTCATTTTGACAGTTCAACAACATTCATTGCGCTATTTACGTTGTTGAGCAGACAAATTTTTCGAACATGTGAAGCAATGGTTTAGCAATATCCTTCAAAATGATTCAGATTGTGATACGCAATTATGGTGCTGTAGTATAATACCAGCCTATTATTGTTGCAACCCGGAGTTTGGAAGTTGGCGGTTTGATACCCCCTTGCCTCGGAAAGCACGGTAAGCCATTGGTCCTGCACCTGATCTCTCTCCGGTCGTATCTGATTTTCGTGCCATCGGAGTATGAGAGTGGGGGAGAGAGAGTAGACCTGTGACTGCGCATACGCTTTTGTACTATACTATCTCTTGCGCCGAAGGCCAGTCTCCGTTGAGATTGGCTGCCATGGCCGAAATTCGGTCTGGAGGACTATTATTATTTATTATTATTGTCCCAGTCCAGGCCAATGGCCTCTTCTCTATTATGGCAAAAATAATAAATAGAATTACCCTAGTGTTATCTGTGGCAACGCCTGACAATTTTCGTAGAGCAAATATACACTATTCGTAGATGTGCATCTCGAAAGGTGTATCGAGATACAAATTATGAGAATATAAACCCACAAAAAATAAAGCATCCACGGGTCAGTGTAGCCCTATCAACTAAAGCGTGGTTTGCGACGTTAATACTAACTCGCCCCTTTGGTCAAGTGGCTACCTTATACGGTTGAATATTGAGATTCCCAGGTCAAATCTTGAGTCGGGCCAAAAAATAAATAGATATTGGGTTTTTCCTTCAAGTAATTTTCAGTGACCGGAGTTGGGTAGTTGAAGGTGTTCGGATCGGCAAGTATAGCATAAGCAGCTTACAATTTTCCCACTGCTGGGACACTGGACTCCTCTCCATGAAAGGGAGTTGGCCATAATCCACCACACGGACACAGTGTGGGTTGGTGTATGTCGCATGTCTTCGATTTTTTTTTAGTCTAGGACATGTCGGTTTCTTCTCGTTGTTTTTCTGCACCGTTTTGAGAGCAGTGGTGATGAAATAATTTACCTAAAGAAAAGTGACTGTCTAGCTTCGAACCTACGACTTACAACTCGTAAGTCGCGACCGTTTCCACTGGGCACAGAACACTATTACTCCTAGCCAGAGCCACGGGGCCACCACGGCCCAAAGCTAGGCAACACAAAACTAAAAAGCAGGCAGAAAAAACACTAAAACAATAAAGGGAACACGGTGTTACAAAATTACCTTGCACAAATAATTTTGACAAAATTTAAAGGAACTCAAATTATATTAGTTTCGTATAAATGTTTCTTGCATTTATTATTTTACAGGTTTTTAGGAGTAATTAAATTATTAGAATTTTGACTCATAAAAGAATTACTTTGTCAACCATGGTTCACCCAAAGAGTATAACAACTATGGTTAACCACAGAGTATTTTTTTTAAATAGACGGTTTTATATGGTTTTTTGTTTTTTTTTTTTTTTACCGTAGTTTATTAGTGTTCTGTGGATGGTTAAGAGGGAAACGCATGGGTAGCCCGCGAAATTTAAATTTTATTACGTTTTTTGCAATGTGAAGATCAATGTCAGGTTGTATTTTGATTAAAATAAATATGATTCGCGACCGTAACAAATATGGCTTTACAGAATTATAATCATTAGAATCAGCAATACAACTCCTTAAGTTAGAATTGGCGTCAGATGTCATGATTTCATGAAATAGTCATTCAATACAGTAATATGAAGTTAGAGAGATGTATTGCTAATTCTAACGAAGATTATTCTCACGAAGCTACGAAGTACGCAAGAAGTTTGGAATTTTCTAGAACGCCTCATTTGTGTTTTTTTAGGCTGCTATAAAGTTCTATATTTGGGGTTTAGCCACTATTTCAGCAGTCTGATTCGTAGTCTGTAACTTGTCAATTAAGGCTGAATACGCAAGCAAAGAGAGCCCTATTTCCAGCAGTGGGTGAAGTTGGGCTGTGGAAGATAATGATGTTGTAGAATACAGTGTGGCAGGGACACGAAGCGCAAACTGTAACCAAAAATTCAGCACATGATTCTAAACAACCAAGAAGAACGACCTAAAACGACAACCTAAAAGAGTAACGGTGGAGTTTCTTGCCCATTCTTCTCCATATGAAACTACCTTTAGGAAGGGGCAACTAGAATCAATTCTATTTTTTTGTAAATTTTGACGTTCAAAAGTGCCATAAAAGTGCCTATTTGAAATAAATGATTTGACGTTGACTAGAGTAGAAAATTTTGGTCGGTTATAAACAAAAAATCTGCTGTTTCATAGAAAAGTGCAATGCCTTCGCGGTGAAAATGTATGGAACAGCAAATTTTTATTTTAATAACCGACGAATAATTTGAGCGCCCCCTGCGTTGAAATCATGTGTGTGTGTGTGTGTTGAATCAACGTGTTGCGGAGTTGCTGTCAACACTGCGTGTTGCATAGTTGATAACGGCATCTTGACAAGTTCTCGCCCGACGAGCGACAACATTCTCGCAGCTCATCAACAATGTTGATCAACTGCTCCTAAACAAATGTTTACCATGAATACCAGGCTTTACACACATAATTTGCCACACCGCTGCCGCCGGAGATATTAGCGAGCAGCGAGTAGACCTAGGAATTAAAACGAGTTGTTTGTTTGACAGAGGCACAGACAACTTAGCCCCGTAGACACCGCATAGGAGGGCAACCGCGCTCGCCAAGCATTAGCTCTACGGCCTCATATGTGATGGCCACGCCCCCAACCCGTCTAGGAAGCGCCAGTCAGTCCGTTACTGAATGTTGACGTAATATTAGTTATTGTTCTGAGGTTTTAAAAATCGAAAAGAATATTCAAAATGCCGTATTGTGCAGTGAATTGGTGCGGAAAATGTAGCAGAACTTCGAGGTTACACAAAGACGGCATTACATTTCACCGATAAGTTATCTAGAAGCATAAAATAATTAAAAAATCTAATTTAACGACATTATTTGAATACGAAACAAAGGCAAAGGTGCAGTAGCGCTCGTTGATGTCTTTTGAAAAATCTCTTTCTTTCACGTTTTAATTTATATATGACTATCTCGCTCCATCATCGGTAACAGTTTACTAGTGATGATGAATCGATAACAAATCTACAAATAAAATATCGATATGTTACAACAAACATAAAATAAATAAATAATCATTATTTTATTTTAAAGGTTTCCTAAATGCCTAGAATTAAATAAAATTGGTGTCCCACTACAAATAGTGTTATATGTTCCCGTCATTTTACTACGGATTGCTTTGAACTCAAAAAGAAACGACAAATTTTATTTATTACTGCTGTACCAACGCTTTTGTTACCAACTTTGGTGGGTCACTTGTCAATATTGTCAGATATTATCGACTTCTGTTTTCTAATTCCCGCAATATTTTGGCACTAATTAATACACTCAGTACATGGAATTTGGCGCAAACGTGTCACGTGCTTCTCCAAAACTATTTTCTGTTTGATGCAAAAAATGTCCTGAATTAAGTATACCTAGATGTAAGTACTAGGTATAACGAATTACGGTACGGTATGCTCTGTGCTATAATGTGAGATTAATATTTGATCGGTGTACCTTTTTCAATAGATAAATAAATCTTAGTACTTACAAATGTTGTTTATCGATAAAAATATCGAGTCTCATACCAACCCTAAGTCGTCCTATGAGTCATTTGACGTATGACATTTGACATTGAAATAGCCAATCACAGCTCTCTTTGCACCTCGGCCCCCCCTGACTTTTGACGATAATATATTCGAACTAAATGTTCTTAATGAGGTGTCTACGGGGCTAAGTTGTCTGTGGACAGAGGTCTCGCCGGATCTCGGAGGTGAACAGACAGCGATCAAGCTACACGAAACTGTCAAATATCTCCAAACGATTTTAAACCTTAGTGTTACCATTTAAGTTCAACATCGAATGAGAAAATTTGTCAGTTTGTGGTAACTTGATGTGTGATGTGTGACTGTACTGACACGTGACCTACGATATTCTGTACGTTTTTTGAGCGATAAAATAATCGCTAGCTAGTTCCTTCCTCATCGGCCGGCAGTGGAACAGCACTTAGGACCTCTGTCTACTCTCAAAGCTACGTATTTGACCTAAAGAAACCACTCCAGCAGTATAACTGGTAATGACATCACGCTGTACTCCACAAACATACCTATCTATATACTAGTCCGTATTTAAACGATATGGTACTAAAAAATACTTACCTACACGAACCATTCAAAATAATCTCGTCTAGCTCTTACCACTTCTAGCGACAGCGCCCTCTAGCGTTTCTAATCGGAAACCAATTAGTACAGTGTGCCCAACATATCTAGGTGGGCGGCGAAATAGGGAACTAAAAATTCGCCTTTGAAGGTGCAGACTCCATTTTGATTAAATTCCAGAAAATTTTACAAGTTCGATACAAAATTCATACTTTTCCAATTCTAGATTTCTTCTTGGAGTTTGTATTTTCCTGGCTAGATTGCATTAAAGTAACTAAATAAAAACCAATGTTTATACGAGCTTGCCTCAACCCCATAATATTATTATTATAATCACCTCTGTGATCTTGAATAGTGATGTTAAATTAGCAGGATCTCTTAAACAACAAATAAAACAAGTCTACATTTTAGAAAACATATCATTTCTATATGTTCAGGACAGACTTAACACTAGACATATTTTAAGACATATATTTTGGATTACTATGATCTAAATGAAAATGAAGGCATACACCAACACTAAATTGAGGTTTTTAAGGCATTATTGTAACCTAATTTATTAATAAAGTACTATAAAAACATAGTTGGATCACTGTTACTATCAAACATAGTTGGATCACATTCTTGATTTAAAAAGAGTGTCCTTGGAGTTTCTTGCCCGTTCTTCTCCATAGAGATCTACGTTTTGGAATGGGCAACTAGCTTCAACTTTCTGACTAACTGACCGACTCTTTGACAATTCAAAAGTGCCTGTAAATGGTTTAATTGAAATAAATGCTTTGAGTTTGAGTTTGAGACTATAATATAGTAATAATTACGCCTGTATTCCAGAAAGGGTAGCCAGAAGCATACCCATGTATTGAATTAGACAAAGCTTAAATTGAAAAAGGAATGACAAAGTATGTAAGTTGATCCAAATGAAATCCAAACAATAATTCCTTAATTAATTGAAACATGAAAAACCATTATTTTTTTTTAAATAACATTTCACACATTTATTTACATCTTTTTATCAGTAAACATTTTAAAATGTTTGCAGGAAAAACACAAAATTTTACGTTTGTTATATATAGAAACGGAATGTGCTTATATTGGCACATATTTCGATACTATACAATGCCAACTTCGATAACACATTGACACACCAAAAAAAATTACCAAGATGTATATTATATTGTGTGACAAGGAAAACCATATCACGGTTGTTTACTGGACTCCATAAAAGGACATTATATCTTAGGTCACCATTACAGTAAACTTAAGTACGAGTACACAATTAATACAAAGGTAGAAAATGCTTCCGAGTAAATACTACTGCATCTAGGATGTTTTGTACACTGAACTAGAACAGATGAACGCTTTTTCAATATATTGACAACCAATAACTGAAAAGAAGCCAGTATAGTGATATAATGATGTACCTAGGAACAAAATATTTAATTTGCAGGTTTTCAAGACATAGCATCAAAAAGGATAATTTATCGCTTGTTACAAGTTACTATAACTAACTAATGACTTTCTATGTCTTCTTACGAATCGTAAGATGATCATTTCTTGTATCTTTACACTTATTGACGGAAAATAAAACACTTCAGACCTTAAATAGAAAATGTAATCACAAATTTTGGACTTATAGCTAGAACACTTAACGGCGCCCGCGGCCTCGGCCTCCACGGCCTCCCCGAGGTCCACCGCGGCCTCCGCGGCCTCGTCCCCTTCCGCCTCTCGCACCACCACCGCCTCTTGGGAAACCTTCCCTCTTTCCACGGCCTTTGGGGGTATCGTCAATTAATAACGTCTCCAAAGGCAAGCTGTCGGGCAGCAAGTAATATCTAATATTGTTCCCACGAATACTCAAAGTTTCCAGTTGCAATTCTTCTTTGTTTTTTAGCGTTACCTTCACGGCTTTCAAATGTGTGTTCATAGCTACATCCACTCCGGTTATCGTTCCGTGCACAACACTGCCGTTCTTCAATTCGATAGTCACTGTTTCATGGCTCAGCTTCATTAAAAATCTTACGAGTTTCATTTTTGTAGTTTTATTAGATTACTTTAGTGAAAAACAGAAGCGGCGTCGGTCAAATAAATAACCTCAAATCCTAACCAAAATAATTATGGCGGCTATCCCCAGTGTTGCCAACTCCAAAAGTTCAAATTATCCAATTACTACGTCGAAATTATCGTACGATCGGATGTAATCAGAAAAAACACGTTATACATTTTTTTGTCCTATTTTTAAATATTTGTGTAACCCGCTGCCGGTGATCTTGAAAATTGTACTAGAGTGATAACAACTGACATTGACATTTTAATATAACAGTCAATACTAGTAGCACCAGCAGTACAAACTGTAAAAAATGTTTTCTTGTAGCTTGGAGTAGTGAAGATTTTGTTATGTTTGGTATTTAGATGACTACCGATTCTAGCTTTACCACTGTTTTTTAACGAAACAAAACAACGATAAAGTTTAAAATCGTATTGCTGTGAATTACCGCGGACGATAGTAATCGTGCCACGGTGTTCAAACAAAGCATGTCACGACAATTTTAGCAAGACGATTACTCTAGTCACGAGATCAAGACACAGTGGGGACACACGCCCTCTCTTACACCTTACGCACGGTCTTTGTTGTCAATTATTAGTACAAGTCTCCTACTTATCTTAAAGTAAGATAGAAAGAAGTAAGTGATTCAATTTAATCACATTATAGCAATTTTTATTCAAACCACCAAATTACCGTACTATAAACACGGTATCGTACATTGAATGATAGGTAAAATTATCGTAAGCCCCCATAATTATCATACGAGTTGGCAACACTGGCTGTCCGTTTAATAGAGTATTGCCAGATAAATTACAAAAAAAAAACCATCAGTTCGCGATATACCCAAAAAACGATAGAAAATACATTTTTATCAATCTATAGTGATGCCAAAGTAAAGGGAGACGAAAGAAGTTTCATGTATTATTGAGTTGAGAGCACAGAGCGCATAGAGCACAGCTAATGGAACTTTATTTGAGAGTTGACAGCAGTCATAAGAAATTAAAATACTACTGCTATAAGTTTATTACTATTAAAAACACCTAAGTTACTACCAACATGAATCTTGCTGAGAGTTTGTATAGTCATGGTGAACCGTATGGTTCAGTTCAACACGTAGAACAAGAAGAAAACGAGAAGAAGGAAAAATCTGTTTGCGCTCGATTGATACTTACTAAAGAACAGGTAATCAATTCTTGGCACTTTTAAAGACTTTTAGAAGCTAAGCCCTGTCTCGAGGTGTTGGTGCTTGGTAATACTTTGTAGATTAGCGTTGTGTAGTATACTATGATTAATTCATTAGGGCTCTTACAGAGGAGCAGCACTTTACTGACGATAGAAGCAACTGAAGCCGTCGCAACTGCCAACGGCAATTGGCTGTCATCGCTACCTGTCGGCGGCTGCCGCTGACGCGACCGTAACTACAGTCGGTACGACAGCGTCGAAAATCCGTATCACTGACGCACCATCGCGGCGGTTGCAACCCCTATGGAACAAGAATATTACAAAAATATCAATAAGATTTTCTACTTGGTTTTAAGTTCAAACAAAATCAATACTGAAAGGCAAAAAAATTGAGCCGTCGCGGGACGCCTGGCAGATGTGAAACATTGAAACTATTTTGTATAGAAAATATAGCGTGGCGACGCGTCGCCACGGCATGCGTCGCAACGCCAACAATCGGTTTTACCCGCGGCTGAAAATGTTTCACATCAAAATAATATGTCCAAATATTTAAAAAAAATTGCAACACCGCCTGAAACAGTTTTCTTAACAACCACCTAGCTCTTTTATTCATCGATCTATTACGGGTGGTTGCCAAAGGGTTGTTGTATCGAAATCAGTCGCGCGAGGCCACGTTGTTTATTATTACTTCAAAATGGATGTCAGGACTTTATCTGGAACTGCGGAATTTTCCGATGAAGACTCAGTTGAGGAGTTGCAGCACCCACCCACCATAAAAGAAGTTCAGGCGAAGTTTGCATTTACTGAAGCTCAGGTAGCCATGTCTTCATATGGGATATGCCGAAAAATGGCCAGACTTTTAGAAGACCGAATTCTTCCTTGCCAAAAGTGTACCTTACGATACTGATTACAAACTTTTTCGAACTGTTTTCAGCAACGTGATTTGCTCGACGCTTTCAACCTTCTTGACTATACCGGCGAAGGGAAAATTCAAGCTGAGGACTTTCGAGTTGCTGTCAAAGCTCTAGGTACAAATTATATACCAATACCTAAACTAACTTAGAAAAACTGTTTCAAACACCCTTGTTTCAGTGTTCATGATCTTGACTAGCATCTTAACTGTATACACTTTTAACCTTAACGCCGTACGATTTTACTGACTCGCCCAGGGTTTGCTTATAATGCAAAGTATGCATTTTTCTATGCCCATTTTAACGTGTTTAGCTGTGAAAAGGGCGCACACCAGTCCACTAGCGCCACTCCTTTAAAAAAATATTATCTCGTGACTGAAAAAGAATTTTGAATAACGGCTCAATAAGCACCCTTGGTAAGTGTGTCTAGAATTTTTTAATACCTTTTATAAACTTTCGTATTGATACACAAAGCAACAAAATTCGATTTAAAGACAAGCGGCCACATTCCCCTAGATCGTATTTTATTGGTTCGTGTCTCAATATGTAAAAGGTATTAGAAAATTCTAGACACACTTAACGAGGGTCCATAATGAGCAGTTATTCAAAATTCCTTCTCAGTCACGAGATAATATTATTTTAAAGGAGTGGCGCTAATGAACTCGTGTGCGCCCTCTTAACTTATTTGTTGGTACCTATATGAGCTAAGAAGCTGAGGGTTGCTAGTAGTACACATTTGTTTGATCGGCATAATTTGGTACGAATCGGCACACATTCGATTTTGCCACCCAGCCTGTTCAGAATTATGCCCATATCATGCCAAACACAAAAATGTGTAGAGTACATATATTTTTATTTATTTAGGATATGAACCCACTAAGGAGGAACTGCAGAAGATGGTAAACGCTGTAGACAAAGGGAACACTGGAAGGCTTAGTTTTGAGAATTTTGAAACCGCCATCATGCGGAAAATCATGTCGAAGGATAACGATGGCGACATTATGAAAAGCTTTCGGCTTTTTGACATGGACGACAGCGGTATTATCTCATTTCTCACGTTATATAATATAATAATATAAATATACTAAAGCCTTTCGGCAATAGCATTAACACAACCTGCAGTTGCCAATACTGTACGAATTATGTTATCTATACATCAATTAAAATAAATAAAATTAAAGTGTATGTTTGTAATGTCAAATAACACCTCTTTACTAAATGCTTAAGAAAGTATATACGGGACTTATAACAAAATACCAATTTTTTAATTTTTTGTCTGTCTGTTTGTTCTGGGTAATCTTCGAAACGGCTGGACCGATTTTGAAGGGACTTTCACTAGCATATAGCTGATGTAACATAGGCTACTTTTTGTACCGGCAGCACGGTCCCGTTGAATAATTTCCGACATCCACGCGGGCGAAGCCGCGGGCAGCAGCTAGTTAGAAATAAAAATACTTTGGTTTTCTTTTTCAGGCTTCATATGTTTTGAAAATCTTAAAAAAGTTACACAAATTCTTGAAATTGGTTTGTCGGACGAAGAAATAGACGAGATGATCGACGATGCTGATAAAAATTTGGATGCCTTGGTAAGACACATTCTGATAAATAATGAACATTTATGCTTGAATTAAAATCATGTTTGTGCTTTATATTTACATATTAAATACTATAGTATTAATATAATATAATTATAAGCTAACAGAGTTGCAATAATATGTACAGTCGCCAGCAGGTCAAGCTACACGTAACTGTCAAATTTCTCCAAACGATTTTAAACCTTAAAATATTGGTAGTTAAGTTTGAAATCGAATGAGACAATCTGACAGTTTGTGGTAACTTGATGTGCTGGCGACTGTACATGTATATAAAAAAAGAGAGAATCGAAACATAGGGCATTAAAAAATTCGTCCGCATCGCTGTCAACAGGAAAAATGCCCAAAAGGCTGACAGCATTTCCACGTTGGATGGCGATGCCAATTCTTTGGCAAAAAAAAAAATTGTCCAGCCCTCTGGTCACGTGAAGAGTCGACCAACCGCTTGGCGGGGTATACGAAAAACCAAGTGGGCACTCGGAGCTCATGGCCCTAGTGTTTCAACCCTAAATGGCTCGAACGTATAACTTCCAATGTCGTACTAGGAAGATGGGATGGCGCAAGGGTGCCGACACATTGTTACATCCCACATCAAAGGCCTGCCTGTTTATCCTTGAGTTTTGCTATTTTTTTTTTGTTTGTATTAAATTAATAATACCTAATACTTTTATTGTTTACTTTTTTAGGTGAGCCCGGAAGAATTCATGAAAATGATCAAAAATTCTGTTCATATTGTAACACCGTAGTATATTTTCAATTCAACGATTTTCAAGCTGTTTTTTCTACCCTATAGTAGAAATTAAAATTCACAAATGGTAACTAGTATTAGAAAGAGTCAGAAATGTTTCATTTTCCGTTCTATTCTGAATTAAGACTTTTATGTTTTGAGTGACTAGTAACTTAGAAATACGTTTTACGTTGAGACTGCACTTTTATGTGTTCTTATAATTTAATCATTGTTATTTATATTTCCAACAGTGAGATGAAAAATTACAACTTTGTTTTATTTCAAAATATCTGGAACGTTTTATTATGCAACAAAATATAAATTCGTCCGGTTTTATTTGACACAACCACAAGTGTTTGACATTGACATAGTTAAAATTGACTTGACAGTTGACACTGACTGACCAGTTAAATGTAACGACTTTGTTTAAATTGCTGTCATTACGAAATTCCTTTGATTTCAAATAATTTTCCTAACTTGTTCACAAACACTTCAGAATAATAAATAAAAGGTGTTGTCCTCCATTGTTGTAATATTCATAGTTCTTGTGAAACTGTGTCAAACTAGAAATGGGTAAGTTAGTTGAAATGATCACAATAAATTTGATTAAAGGTTCCAGTATTTCCAGTTAGTAAGCACACCCGTCATATTGGTATTATTCTTATTACAGACTCCGAGGATCTCGAATTAGAAGCGAAGTGCGAAAATCTCATGAATATAGTCGTCGAATCTCGAAAACGATTCGGCAAAGCTTGTATTGATTATGACCAAAAAATGTTGCTGATGGAGAACAAACTACTGAATATACAAGTCGAAACTGTATCTAACTATCGTTTTAAACCAAAAAACACGATTCCTAACATCGACGAAGATAGCTGCAAAGATTTGGAGGACTTATTCGTGGAGATAACTGAAAAACAAAGGCGTATGGAAGATATAATGAAAAAATTGAAGAATACTCATGAAGTCGTCATGCAATTAGATGCTGATGTCATCGGCAGGAAATTGCGGGCCTCCCTTACTGCAGATGCCATGTTGGCTCAGGCTAAGGCTAAAAACCTATAGACTATAAGCTAAAATTTAGAGCTATCTAAGCAAAGGTATATGCATAGTAAAGCCTAATGGAAACCTCTCTTGCATCTTGGACTTCAAAAAACTGAAGCCTTTTCAATACAGAACACAGGATGTTCAGATCAACTGGCCAGTTTAATTTCGGTATACACATCCTTCTGTGCAACCACAGACAATGCTGTAGCAGTTACACATATTGAGCTCAATTTTTTTTATGTTGTTGTAGCATCAACATGAAGATTTCAGTGTTCTGAAGTGAATTCAAATAGTGAATATTTAAAAACTGATTGTTGTAATGTGTCCAGTGCATCCCATTTATTGTTTTGATTTTATAAACTATGGCAGAACTAGAAAGAAAAAGTCAAATCATTTATTTCAAATAGGCACATAAAAGGCACTTTTGAACGTCAAAATTTACAAAAAAATAGAATTGATTCTAGTTGCCCCTTCCAAAAGGTAGTTTCGTATGGAGAAGAATGGGCAAGAAACTCCACCGTTACTCTTTTAAAATATTTTACAATATTATGTAAGTTCACATTAATTATGTAATCATATGTGAAGACGATGCAAAAAAGAAAAGAAAAGAAACAAAATATGTTTAGTTGTGGTAAACATGACGCAAATGAGAACACACAAATAAAAAAAAGAACGAGTTGGGGGAAAATATGCGTCACATCCACGTAAAACCGCAATCGCTCAGCATAATGCTACGACCCTATTCAAGGCAGAGCCCCAGCGCTGGTTTTCAGCGATACTACTGGGCAGAACTAAATTGTAACGTATAAAACAAACTTGATGAATTTCCTCATTTCCAATCAATGTCACAGTAATATCCTGTATGTATTCTATGTAATAATAGCTATTATTCTTCTGTGGTGTTATGCTAGTATTAGTAATATTTAGTATATATATTATGCTGAGGATTGTGACCACATACAAAGCGTATCGAACTTAAAAAAAAAAAAAACATTTATTTTGGACCAAACACTTGTTTACATTTTATAAACCTGCCAAACTGCGTGACAGTTTGTCGGCAGGATAGCGAAGCGGCCTTCTGCAGTGTGGATTGCTTGGTAAATATGCTGCCTTCAACAGCCTCTAGAGATAAACTCTCTCTCTATAGCTTTCTTTTTGTGTTTGTGTTTTTTCTTTGCATCATGTTTACCGCAAATGTATTTTCTTTCTTATATAACATTTATTTGTACACTTTAAGAGCTATAATATTATTATAATGTAACATAGACGGAAATTATATACGTTATTTTGTAATGTTTACAGAGTGTAATTCAAAATAATTATGGATACTACATTGATATATAAAAAAGTATATCAATGGGATACTATTCTACTAACATTATAAATGTAAAAGTTTGTGAGGATGGATGGATGGATGGATGGATGGACGTTTGTTACTGTTTCGTACAAAAACTACTGAACGTATCTGGATGGAATTTGGAACATGAGATAGTTTATAACCTGGTTTAACACATAGGATACTTTTTAATTTCCGACCTCCATGTGGGCGAAGCCGCAGGCAAAACTAGTTAAATATAATTTATAACAAGAATACTGTGTTTGTGCTGACTACTATTAAAATTCAAGCATCAAGCCTCATCGTTCTCACACTACCACGCGCTACGCTCAGGTGCGCGGCACGCGCGGGCGTTTAGGCTCAGAATGTCCCTTTCCCCAACTGTCCCTTGGTTTCAAATAGTTCCTTTTCCGGAGCTGTCGTACGAAAGGGTCATTTTGAGAAAGCGTCATTTCGGAATTGGGACATTTTGGGACCAACCCCGCGCGGGGGCGCGTGTGTATTGCTTTCTATATACAAATTCAATAAAACCGCGTTTCCCTCGCCCAGTCGCGTGGCGCGTTGGAGTGTGAGATCCGCCTAAAGCAGTGTACACACCAAACCCGCCGTGCCGCCGACACAGTCCCGGTGGCTTTATTTCAAAAGAATCATGTCGGCGCCTTGTACCCACGCGTGTCTACGACTAAAGGCTCCCTCAAACAAGCGCGACACAAAGGCACCGCTCGTCGCACGACACGCGGTGCCTTTGTCTCGCTGTCGCGTCGCGCCTGTGTACGAACCTTCAGTTGACTCATGTCAACGGGTCGGCGGGTTTAGTGTCTAAGACTGCTTTAGGCATTAATACCTACTCAGAAGTTTCAAAAAGGACAAAAATACAAACAAAAAAATTAGGGAACCATACTTGCAACTATGGATTTCAAGGGTTTCGTGTTACCCAGTAACTGGTTTGTGGAGGTCAGATAGACAGTCTCTCCATGTAAAATACTGGTGTTCAGCTGCATCTGGTAAGACTGGAAGCCGAGCCCAGCTTAGGAAAAGGCTAGGTAGAAGAAGAGACAAGTGTCTCCCCATGCGATATGGCTATGTTAATGGGGCAATGAATGTTAATCTCTCTCTCTGGCCAGAGATTACGAGAGTAGGAATACCATGGATACAGCAAGGTGTTAAGTGCACAGAACATATATACGGGCTAAAAGGGGTTAAGTGGCAAAATTAGAAAAGGACCCAAACTTCAGCTCAGAACATTATACAGTGTTACCATTTAAATAAGTCGGGGGCATGAGCCTTTGGAATAAGTCTAGTACTTAGATAACCCAAATAATTATTATTAAATCTGTGGCTGAAAACGTTTTAAAATAGCCCACAGTGGGTATGCTCATGGACCTAATATTATAATATTAGGTCCATGTTTATGCTCAACACAAACAACCACAGATTATACTAGGTATTCTCAAACAACACCCTGGCCTTCCTTGTTCTACCACACAGTTCAGATTAGTTCGATTTACATTGATTTGTACAAATGCAAAGAGAAAACAATCTTCTTCGCCTGTGCCCTATCTGATAAACTCTTTTTTTTTTCTCACATAAGTCTGCATCATATTTGATCGCATATCACAACTTTATCTTATTTTTTTATTTGCACCGTGTATCCGAACATGAACACCAAAACGTTACTAAAAATATTTATCATCTGTTTTCCGGTTACGGCATAGACAAAATATACCAAACTTTTAATCAAGCCAGTTTTACACGTTTTAGTTTTGCTATGTTTCACAGTAATAAATTACAAGCCAACTAATAGGTAGTATTTTATTCATTGCAGCCAAAAGAAAACATTTAATAAAATATTTAGAAAGACATGTACACTGCTACAAGGATCTTTGGAACCACTGACCTCTATATTAGAGGTCAGTGTTTTGAACTCAGATGACGTTGACAGGAGAAACGCTGTCGTTTGTAAACATTTGTGCAATGCTTTGTGAAATGTACAAAGAAACAAGGTGGTGGCATTGGTTTCGATTTTGGCCACGCACCAAAACATTCTTGTACAACTATAGACAACATGCTGAAGTCTTTTACTTCATAGACTTGCAGTAAAGTTAATGGTTGGTAACTAAGCAACATTCTTTGTCAAAGTTGTTGATATGAGATTCGGAAAATCATATAGCCTTTGCTTAAAAAGCCGATTTAAAATTATTACTCTTCTTCTATTTACGATCTGTGTTTTAAGTGGATTTGAGGGAGTAGAAGCTCATATGATGACGGGCCTTCAATCTCTTTTTAAAGAGCACTGTATTGTACCCGACGTGATTAATATAGCACCAACCGAGAAGCTGACTATAAAATATCCCCATAGTACTACAGTCGAGACCGGCAAGGAACTAACTCCTACTCAAGTTAAAGATCAACCTACAGTTACATGGGCCGCTAAAGAAGCAGAATATTATACACTCGCTATGGTGGATCCTGATGCTCCCAGCCGTGAAGAACCTAAGTTCCGTGAGTGGCACCACTGGCTGGTTGGAAATATTCTGGGTTCAAACTTAGGCAAGGGTGAAGTACTATCTGAATACATCGGTTCAGGGCCACCGAAAGGTACGGGACTGCATCGCTATGTATTTTTAGTTTATAAACAACCAGAAAAACTGGATTTCTCCAAAATACATAAGTTGCCGAATAATTCAGGTGACAAAAGAGGGAAGTTTTCCATTGGTAAATTCGCTCAGCAATTCAAACTTGGAAGCCCGGTTGCTGGAAATTTCTACGTTGCCAAATATGACGACTATGTGCCAAAATTGTACGCAAAGTTGAAGGGGTAATTTTAAAACTTCATAAAAATAGTAAAAGAAACAAAAACGAACTAAAATAACGTGTATTAGGTGCTTTATATGCGAACATCCGTTTGTCTATGGTAGTGATCGATAATTTCCGCCTCCGCGTGACATTTCCATTTTTCGGTCTTGTCCGCCATTACATTTTGGAGTTTGCGTAAATTGGTCGTAGCTCTCCGAGCACATATCACCGAACGTTATCAGTGACAGTTAATTCGTGTACGTGCGTAGTATCGCAGTGTTTCGTGGAACAAAGAGCCCCGAAGTTCAATCGTATGTCCATCCAGAATCTGAACACATACGACCCATTCGCCGATGCTATCAAAAGCTCGGAAGACGACGTACAAGATGGTCTAGTCCACGTCCGGATCCAGCAGCGGAACGGGCGTAAGACGCTGACAACGGTGCAGGGCCTCTCGTCGGAATATGACCTGAAGAAGATAGTGCGGGCATGCAAGAAGGAGTTCGCGTGCAACGGAACGGTCGTGGAGCACCCGGAGTACGGCGAGGTGCTGCAGCTGCAAGGCGACCAGCGCGAGAACATTTGCCAGTGGCTGACTAAGTCGGGTCTTGTGAAGCCCGAGCAGCTCAAGGTGCACGGCTTCTGAGCCCGCGCTCGCACACACGTAACATGGTCACCGTTAATAGTCGTCTTATATTATGAGAGCGTGCGCGTTATTGTAAAACCCTATCGAATATGTATTTAGAAAGCACAGACGTTTACAGAGAAGAGATTAAACGGCCGCATAGGCCTCCCGCGCCCTGTGCCTTGCGACTCCCATGTAAAAAGTTTAATAATATATTATATATTATCGACGCCGTCTCACGTCCTTAGTTGCAATTAAACTGAACGAAATAGTAATAATCTCTTTTTGTTTTTTACATTGTATTTTTTAAATTGCTGTAATGATTCAATTAATAATAAAACGATTACACATGTTTTTGTAAGCGTGGTGTTTTTTTTTTATTTGTGCTGTTGTGGCTCAGGTTGTGTGGTCCAGTTAACTAACAGGACATTTCTGTGTACAGTAAGTGAAAGTAGGCGAACGAGAGTTTGCACGTCGATGTCGTGCCGTGTCGTGCCTTGTCATGGGGTTCGACATGCGGCTAGCTAGGTACCAGTTGCAGGCTAAATTCACGAATCGGGCGGAGTCAGTGAGACCGTTAAAAATAACTTTCATTTCATTTTCCACTCATTTGGAACAGAAATGCCAATTTACATTATTTACCTTATCCAAATTACTCATCCTTATTTCCCATTAACCTTGTAATAAAATGACTAATGTTTAGCAAATCCCAATCCTAAACTATTTTCCAGAACCATGGAATTATAGATTAAATTATAACTAACGATTCTGTTAATTAAATGTATTACAAAATATTATTTCAAGCATGGTGATTGGTGACGCACGGCATCTTGTATCTTCCCGCCTTTTTATGAAAAACTCATTTCAAATTAAATTTCTCGCCGTGCTAGAATGTTGACAAACGAGTTTGATAAGAAACCATCAATGTATTCGGAACCAAGCAACATCGTTGTGCGTTGAGAATATCGCCCCTGTGAAACGAGGAAGGAATCGAGTTTTATTAACACGTTTAATAATTGTCATTGTGGCTCTTATTGGTAGGCAATAAGAGCTATAATAAAAACAGGAAAAGCTTTATAATGTACATGAGTCATGTCCTCGTTTTAGCGAGGCTGTTACCGTGAGGTCACCGCCTCGACGCTAACTGTACTAAACAACGATAAAAAAATAATCGTTGAACATGTATATCATCCTCTTATCCGTAGGAAAAATTAGAGGAGCTTGCATAGCGACACGATTTTGAGAGAATTTCCTAATCAATACAGTGTGAGCGACAATTAACTCGAGTTACTTGAGTCGCAATTGTCGCACATAATTATTCACTTGATAACTTTACACAGACAGTAATTCTTATCGTAGGATTATAATAGGCGGCAAGGTCAAGGGAATATCTTCGACGGTCATCACAAACTCTGTTAACTAGACATAAGGGTTGCCAACCCTACTATATAATACAGTATTCTACCATATTTTAATTTCAATACAAAATGGCGAAATAAGCGCAATAGGGCAATTATTCATATCATAAAAGCTGAATTTGTAACCTTAATTTAGGGTGTCATAATAGTTGAGTCATTTAAAAAAATAAAAACCTGTTACTTTAGGCTCAAAGAAGCAAAATATGCTTTTTTTTTCGCCGTCTACTATATTTTTACATCCAATTGGCTTCGAAAATACTATATTTGATATTAAACAAAGTTGGTAACTCTAGCTAGACAGTCAAATTAAATAGTGGAAGTTTTTTGAGACATTACACAAACCCTGGGTTATTTGCGGAGCTTGGGCACCTGAACGGATTCCGTAGGGCGTTAATTTTTATAGTCACCATCAGCTGTAAAACTGATATAGGCAGAAACAGCCCGGTGACAGACAGACGGGGCATGAGCTTAGTAATAAAGTCCCTTTGGCACCCTTTCCAGTACGGAACCCTAAAATGTAAGCCTACTATTGGGACTCTTCATGAAATTAGGGCGTTCAGAGGCTTCAGGTCACGGAGACAGGAAGCAGGAGGAGATCCAGACTGATATCAAACATCGCTAAACAGGATGAGACCTAGGTAGGTATTAAATAACCCTACAGCTATCAAAAAGCAACCAACATTTATAATATTATAATACGCAAGCATTTTATACATATATGCATCTTAATATGTCCCCGTTTACTTATACGGTTAACAAAGACGACATAAGAATATAGCGTCATCAATACTAATAAATACGTAGGTAAACATATTTAGACACCATTTGCACTGGCTACTATGAATCATCCCGGTATTTACAATTCCGACTGATGCAATACTGATATTTTTTCTGCTGTGCTAGCAGAATATTTTAAACCGGTGTGTTGGTTGTTCCTACGCGGATGGATGGTTACATTTAGGCGTTTACTTCAGGCTACCTATTGAAAGGACCATCCTGATGGTGATGACCTTCTTCTTTTCGTGTCGATGGTACAGTCGCCAGCAGGTCAAACTACACGAAACTGTCAAATATATCCAAAGGATTGTAAACCTTACAATGTTGAGTTAAGTTCCAAATTTAATGAGAAAATCTGACAGCTTACGAGTATGGTAACTTTATCTGCTGGCAACTGTACTTAGGTATCTAGTTTTTATATTGTTTGAGACCAGTAGGTCGCCACGTTGATTGCGGCATTAGTCGCGTTCATTAGGTCTTCTTAAGTGGCAAGTGAACGGGCAAAATTAGGACACTTCAGCAAGTAGGACATGGTCTGATCAGAAGCACCGGACTCGCACTGGGTATTGGATGTTGGATCCTGATAATGAGAAAGGTTATGACACCAGCAAGCTGCAGCAGCTTTTTTATGAGTATTACCAACACTTCTCCTTGGCCGTTCGGCGGCGGCATAGCGAGATGGGTAGACGACATTCTAGATGAGGCTGGCGCAGGAGCGTGGATATTGGCACAAGCAAAGAGAATAGGTAGGTAGGAGCAGTAGGTGAAGTCGGCCTGTTGATGGTGTTGGTGAGAGTAAGTATACCCATACTGAAATTTGACTGGAGCCACTGAAATCAAAGATTCGACATTTTCTACACCAACAGAATAAATGCCCTATGTAAGTAGGTAGGTATATTATATGATGGGTAGGTATTACGTAACGCATAGGGTATTGTATTTTTTACAATACAAGGACACTTGCCAAATACTGTCTTGCTTAGTGATACCCTAAAAATGCCAACGATCGTGTGTCGTACTCGTACGATAGCTATAAGTACCGTACTTGGACTATTAGGCTTATCAAAGAGATCAATAGAATGACACGGTGACTAATGGATGCGGAAGACTGACATACAGCAGTTGTAGCTTCCTGATATAGTTAAAGGCTGATAAATAATATCGGAAGATCAAAAGAATAAATAAATCTAGATGGAGGCAGGGAATTTTCCGGAAACAATAGTATTGCATGCAAGATAGTGCAAGGAATTATATTAAAAATATATTTTATAATTTACATTACATAAAAGTAGGACCCAGGCACCTCAAACACATTGTTATAACTTATTTTTTATCACATATTTTTTGTCCACGTTTTGTTGTGCATGAGACACGGAGCAGCAACGAAACGTCGATGAGCAATTTGCCAAACTGATTAACTGACAGTTATTTGACAACACAAAAATTGGAAATTCTGCATTACATCTGCAGTACTATTTTGGTTGATTTCCTATAAAATTTGACCAAAATAAGCCAAATATCGTTAATCAAAAGTATGCTGTAATTTATAAAACAGTTCATCAACCGACAGCTCTAATTATTTAGTTAAAAAAGGTGGTGAAATGGTTTCGAAAAAAGTTCGTTTCTATGAATTATATTTTTATTAATTTTACTGTAAAATTGCAGTATATGACAATAAGAAGTAAGGATGTCGGATAAGCTGTTAACGCTGGGCCAGCGTGTAATCGTAGTTGGCAAGGATGTGAAAGGATCTGTTGCATACGTAGGGTACCCTACGTTTGCCACGGGTAAATGGATCGGCGTGATTCTGGACGAACCGAAGGGAAAAAACAATGGTACAGTCCGAGGACATGCTTATTTTACGGTAAGATCCATTTCCTAAGTATTTGGAGACATTTTATTGAACTTAGCTAATGATATTCATTGCCGGATATACTTCTATTTTCTGAAGGCCTGTTTAGCTTCATTTAGGCTTCAAAGCTCATTTAAACTTTTAAGATTGATTGTTGTTATTTTGGTGAACCAAAGACAGTAGCTTACAAGAGATTTGTCAACTGATTAACTCACCAGAGACTTGATTACGCTTCAAGAGTGCAGAAGTACGTAAACAAAGTACCTAATAGTGGACAGACTACAGCCATCAGACTGGGTTCAGCAAGGTTCACTCGTCCAGTGAGCAGTGCCGCAGCCTCATAAGAGACCTTATTAAATTACCTAGACTCACACTTTATGAACGAACACTATCACCCTTTGTATAATAATTTTTCATGGACAAACTAATTTCAAAATTCCTAATTATGTTCAATCTATGTGTATGTGTTCTGTTTTGTAGAGATCTATGAAATATCCGGTACCAATTAACTCATTAAGCATCGCTAATGAGATACAATAGATTTTCTATTGTTATGGTCTGCTAGCGGGACATCTGTGTCCTGACTAGTTAAAGAGTCGTAGCTCAGTAAGGTCTCTTTCAACTTTTACAAGGTTCTCTAACCTGTGTGAGATACAAACACACAACAGTCATATTAATACATACACATAAATAAACTCATGGCCTCTTCCCACGGGGGTAGGCGAAAAACAGAACACAGCCTGCAATATTATTCTGCTAATTATAATGTTGAGCTCACAAATTACAAGCTTGACTTAGTTCGGAATTGGTTGGTCATCAATTATGTGCTGCCATACAACTGTCAAACATAACTTGCCATCACGCCTGTATCCCGAAAGGGTTAGGCAGAGTTGCACCTATAGTTCACCTTCATTTCATACAGTTATGTTTTAGTTCCATGTAATAGGATAAGAGCCTCTCATCCGAACAGATATCCAGATTCCGGCTGCTTCTGAGAAAATCCTGATGAAAAAATTCCAATAACAGTATGCCCGACCCGGGTATCCAATCCCAGATCTCATGGTCAGCAGTAGCGCTTGCGATCACTGAACCAACGAGGCTGACACTTCCATAAATATTAAATACTGCACAAATTGTCTTTTCACCACACTGAACACACAAACATAACAACACAATTTCTCCAACTGACTGAAGTTGCATTACCTAATAAGTAAAAACCACTGAAACATTTTATGCATCCTGACTATCAAGGCCTATGTTGAAAGTGTTTTAGCCCACGTTCGCACGGCCTCTTTTTGAATACGACGTTTTTTTACCACGCGCTGAATTTTCAACTCTTAGCGAAGAACCTAATTTTGGGAATCCAACAGAACGCAACGCTTGCTCGTTAGAAAAGCGCACTGTTAATTTTCAACTCTCAGCGCTAGGCAAAGCGTTGACATATCAGTGCGCGGTAAAAAAACGTCTAATTAAAAAACGCGCGTGTGTAACCATTTCTTTCAGTACAGACGAAACTTGAAACAACATTGTTAGTTTGGCTCTCATATTTTTGTTATGCAAAAAAATTGTAGATTTCATTATATTTTACTGTCTTTAAAGTCATATCTAATGTGCTAAGTGAAATATATTAATAAATATTCCTTTTATTGAACGAAGAACAGTCATTTGCTTAGCCTTTTCCAACTATATTGGGGACGGCTTCCAGTCTTACCAGATACAGCTGAATACAAGTATTTTTATATTGAACGGACAACAGTGTAAACATGTATTCACACAAAAAAAATAAACGGTGAGTTCAAATATCTATTCCCTAATAATTTCAGTGTGAAGAGAACTACGGAGTGTTTGTACGTCAGACTCAGATCCAGTTACTGGACTCTGACGATAACCCGATGGACACATCTATTACTACAGCTTCTGAGGAGCCTCGGACCACTGCTACGAATAGACGGCTTAGCAGGTATGGAATAAAACTAGATGTTAAGAGTGTTGTGTGATGAAAATGTTGTAATGGCCTAAAGCTAACAAGATTTAATCTTATTATACAGTTCACAATGATCATTGCAAATAAATTATAAATTCATGGGAAAATTCAGGATTTGCAAGATGTGTCGACTGATAAATATCTGCTATGTATGCAGTAAATGAGGTTTGAATTCATTCACAAAGCTCAAGAATTTTTATTTACCTATGTGTACGTCATCTTGAATGGATAAGTATATAGGGTGGCAGGGTCTTCGACGCGCAACATGTTACCATGGATTCAGTACACGATTCTGAACCCCTGCTTTGAAATATTTCGTCGGTTATTTAAAAAAGAAACTGTTGTTTCCTACAAAAGTGCAATACCTACGCAGTCAAAATGTATGGAACAACAAATATATTTTTTTTATAACATCCGATACATGGGTAAATAAAAAGTAAATGAGTTGTCTACACCTCTTGTAAGTGGGTACCTATATTAAATTCATTATTTATTGTAGCAAATAATAAGGTGTGTGAAGTAACTGGTTTAAAAGCATGAGATTTACGATTAGACATAGATTTAACTAATAAAAAGTAACATTTAATAATTATAGATAAAATATGTGTTTAGTTCCGTTTTTTTTTGTATTAACGAAGTAGCTCTAACTTAAAAAAAAAAAATTGTTTAAAAAATATATAGTTTCTACCAATGACATTTAAGTTCTTCGTTGGCAACACCGACAAGCCCAGACTGGGCACCCGCAAACAAATTAAAGGGTATAGAAACACAGTATACATAATGCTACAGGATGCAAGTAATAACATTTTTTTATTGTAATGCCAGGCAAACAATGTATTTACTACTAAAACTGCTGGTGTTGCTAGTGGCAAACAACATATTATTACCATTTAAATTTTTTACTTAAATATATTAAAAAAATTGCTAGACGAATTAAATTGGTTTACAAAAAATGTTGCTAGGTTAAATAAAGTTCTCTGGTAAAGGTTTTAATAAGCACTTATGTAATTACATTGTGTAAAAACAGAGGCATGAAAAAATGTTTAGAAGAAATGGGGGTAATTTAGTAGTATTATCAGTGGTAGAAAATGGTAGAAAGTGTTTTTTAGTCGTGTAACACAGATTTTTCTTTTTGAGTAAATGTGATAATTTAGTTATTACTAATATTCTTCATCACATTTGCTATTTTCATTATGGTTAGGGAACTGATATAAATGTTTTTTTTTTACCTATCATGTCCCACTGTTGGACAAATGTTTTCGTCCAG
Source organism: Dryobotodes eremita (assembly GCA_917490735.1). Taxonomy (NCBI): domain Eukaryota; kingdom Metazoa; phylum Arthropoda; class Insecta; order Lepidoptera; family Noctuidae; genus Dryobotodes; species Dryobotodes eremita. The sequence goes on along the minus strand of OU823269.1, from coordinate 8,869,672 downwards.
GTTAGACAATATCTAGACAAAGAATTATTGTTCTTTTATATTTGTCTTCATGGTAAGTTCTGTGAGGAGCTTTGAATGTATCGTGAAATATACATGCAGTTGTAACATATTGGACGGTCTGTATACAGGCTGTTTTTAAAATTATATAAAATATATAAAGTAATTTTAAATAATTTTGTATCAGTTCTCTAAAAGCATAAAAATATTCAGGGCGTGTTCAGTTTCTTGGCAAAATTTGGAAATTGCAAAACACTTCTTAACTTTAATACAAAAGTGTTTATTTTATAATAATTTTATTATAATAACCACTATTTAAAAATATAAAAATTAGCTTTTGTTTACAAGTTCAATTTAAAAAAAAAACACTAGGTATTTGGAATGTATGTCTTTGAAAGAACAATCTTAAATCAATGGAGTTATTTATACTTGATTAATAATAGAACGCTTTATTAGGGTGTTTCGTCTCTACTCAATCCGAAATACGGTCATTATCGGTCCGATTTATCTGATATCCACCACTGTTGTCGGAAGAAGTCGCCTTTATAGTTAAACATGGAAGAATTAATTTTAATCCTCATCTGAACGCGCCCTAAAAAAGCGTGCCAAACTGATAGTGTGTTTCTTTCCCCGCTAGTATAACAGTGGCGCAGAGGTCTAGGCCTACCACGTGAGTATAGACTTAGCACAACATAGCACAACGTAGCGCACTGTAGCATAATTTAGCACAACGTAGCGAAAAGTAGCACACTGTAGATGCTTTTGCACTGTGTTTTGTTGAAGCGGTGAAGAGGTTCATGTTACTACGTTTGAGTCAGCAGCAGAGGGCACTAGAAGATTTTAAAATCAATGTATATTAATACTTATGTAGACGGAATAAAGTATCAATTTCAAGTCTTGCAAGCTGTTGTCTCCGAGCATTGAAATATAAACTTTATTTCGATTACATATGTTTTAATTTACAGTAATTCTCTGTCCTGCATCTGCTGTTGAACGTCTATGCTTTTTGAAGCCAATACTTGATTTCGCGCGGCCTATTGTAATCTTGTACTTTGTTTCTGTTCCTTTCTTTATTGTTCGTCCAGTACTGTGTTGTGCTGGGCTGACTGCTTATTTAAGGCGCTTCCCCGACCAAATGACCTTGAGCGTTCGGTCCTTCTCTGTCGCTGAGTCTCGCTCTGTCCCGCTCCCTGCGCACGCCCATTTATCATAAAATTCACAAAAAAATGGAATTATTTTAATAAAAAAAGATAAGCGATCTTTTAAAATAAAATAAAATGTGAATTATAGAGATTTTTATATGACCTATCCATTAGTGTAATCCTCAAGTTATTAGAGCGTCACTTTTAGCAAAAGATGCATGCAATCAGGAATTTTAGTCACTTTTTTACAAGGAGATTTTAAATGTATTTACAATATATAAAAGCAAATAAGAATGTGTAATGTGATGATAGGATATCGAACATTAATAATGTGCTTTTAGATGTAGTTTATTACTGATAATTAATGAGTTAATAGCCTCTGAATAACGCACTATTGCAAGGTTTAGCTCGGGGTAGCGCCTTAAGTACCTGATTATCAGTATAATATTGGAGACCAGCACTTCATTGGCTCCTTACTGCGTCAGCTATCTAAATCCTGCACGCATACCCACTTTATATATATTTTTTCCAATAGAAGCTTTAATCAGGTCCTCCCCCTGAACGAATGGGAATTATTCAGTATTTTCCGCTTCGAATTTATTGTCTTTCGCTTGAAATTAATTAATTATTTCGAGGTTGTATTAAATGTTTTCCTCCATTTCTTGCGATCTTTCAAGTTTTTATCATCCTTCCATTTTTTTTTATTTTCCTTGGTCTTGTTATGCCCTATTTTATGTTATTGTGTATATCCAACGCTTTTTCGATAGTAACATGAACCACTAAATTAGTCATCACCAGAGATCGGATATTCGGATGCATATTCACCTAAAGTTATTTTTTAGGTATGAAGGTATGGAAACGGCTTCTCAATTTTTTATTTTTTTTTATAAACGTCCCGGTATGCCAAGAACACCGAGAATGCTAACTAGTCGGGTGTATAGTATGGAAGCGACTACTAGAAAAATATTTATTTAAAAAAAAAACGCCGGCGTTCTTGGATTGCATAACTATTCAGATGCATATTTATTTATAAGTAATGTTTCACCGCTGATGCAAATATGTGTATGTAGGGTGTAAGAGGAGGTGTGGTGTGTGTTAGTTAAAGTTAAGATTTTTTCAATACAAAAGCGCATTCCATATTAGCCAACATTGAAACTTTTGGTGAATATGCATCCGAATATCCGATCTCTGTTCATTACACTACATGTTTCTTTCAAAATTTATCTACCCTTGATTTTTGAAAGCCGCTATCGCATCTTAAGTAACAGTTCTGGATTGGTTGAAATAAGAATAACCAAGCGAATTAAAACGGCTTTTATAAATCTCGGGTAATCAATTCTTAAGAAAGTGTTAATTTGATTAATGAAAATCTTTGTCTTAACAGTAGTGTAGTATTTGTCGTAAAAAAGGCCGCATTGTATACGATAAAAATGTCGCCTCAATTTCAGCAAAAAATACAACAATGAAATTACGAAACATTTTGAAAAGGCATGAAAACCTCATTTGTTTTTTTTTTTCTGTAATTACTGTGAACTAAAAGAGTCGAGGCATACAATAAAAGTATGCCTCAATTTGAGTAACTTTTCGATGGGATGTAGATAGTTGCATGAGGTCTTGATTATTAAAATAATAAATAATTGTATAATTATTCATGTGAATGCTATAATATTATTTGTGTATTTTTATATTTTCTTGTTATCAAATATTTTATCAATGGTTGGAGTATCCATTGTAAATATTCTTTTGTATAAATGACGATTTCTTGAATGTAATATTAATGTGTCTTGTTTTAATTGTACTGATATTAGGTAAAGTGATGCGTTATTAAGATTTAATAGCAGTATTTTTAAATTAATTTTGTCCCAGTCTATAAAAAAATAAGCAGACTGTAAAAAAGATATGCCTCGTAGAGAGTAATGTGACATTTTGATGTGTGTAGGTATCGTAAGATGGCTGCCTCTCCTAAGGACTTTAAATATTATTTTCTTGGAGGCATAGATTTTAAGGTCTGCCTTTTTTATCATCTCCTTTATGGCCTTTAAGACCATCACTTTACCTCCAAAAATTAATAAAAATGTTTAACAAAAGTGTGCGAACTAACTCTGGTGGTTGCAAAGGGTGCGTCGGAAGGCGTCGCCCGCGCAGACCAAAGCGGGCACTCTGTCCATGTCGAGGTAATGATACGTGTAACATAGTACGTGGTGATTTGTTTATTTATTTGCCTTTTTTTTTAATAAATAAATAAATGACGACCATGTTTTGTGGAGGAGACTGTTTGTTTGTGACTCGAAATGAGGCGGTAAATAAACTCTACGTAAGGCATAAAGTTGGTGTAATAAATTGGCATTATTGAAGTCAAAATATGATATTTTTTTTTCCAAATTAGTTACTATAAAGAACAACGATTTATGAGTAATGAATTAAAATTCTAAAGGTTCCTTTTTTATTAGTTTTCTTTTTAATGTCATATACATATTTCTTGCACTTACAGCTAACTTATAAACTATTTAAAAGTCATTATATTTGCCAAACACTCTTCTTTAAAACCTACATAAACAAACATACATACAATATCAATATTTGTTGCCTGATTGTAAGGTGCATTATGGACTAAAGACAGAACAGCTCAACAGTTGTGTTGAGCTGTTGTAACTGAATTAAAAACATAATTAAATTAAGTATTTGGACCTATGCAGACGGATACTTTTTGCATAGATTTATAGTTGATAGAACAAATGAAAAAATAATCATGTTTTGGCATAACTGGGTCCATTTATGAGTTTTTGGATTTAACATAGAGAAGAAAAATTTATATGAATTGTTGTTGGTTAGGTTAAAATGGTTGTGGGTTTTATACAATTATTAAAAACACATCGCTGCAAAAACTATCCGTAAGCCCGGGCCCTTACACAAATTCTACAATAATTATTTTATTACTTTTAAGTTGCACAATTTTTATTTTTAAGTTCTATGACTTAATTAACAGCATGCTGTATTTAAGAAATCATTATAATTTATAACGAAAATATGGTTTTTATTAAGGTAGAGTTTGTGTTGCATTTCAATTGTTATACATGGTGTTTTCTTATAAGTGACCAATATACGACCTTTTCGGGTTTTATCTATTGTGAAAAAAAATATAAGGTCTATAGTTTTCATTTGAAAGCTTTTGTATGATCATTAAATAATATAGAATATTTCAAAGGGAAATAATTTATTATTGGCTACTAATATCAGAGACACCTTGTATATTTCATTTATTTAAATAAATGTATTTTAATTTTAAGTTCACAGCTTCGTTTCATGCTGCACTATATTATTTTTATTACATTACTTTATGATTTATTTTTATTTGTAAGCGTATATTATGTTTTGTGACTAAATGTCTATGTGAAGTGCAAATATTCTGTATTTCTGTTTACCCACCGAATATCAGCTTGTCCTATTTTAATGGTCTTGTTATCTCGTTTCGGCAAGGATAAAAATAATACAAAAATAAAAATATCACTACATATTATAAAACAAAGTCCTCCGCCGCGTCTGTCTGTCTGTCCGAAAGCGATAAACTCAAAAACTACCGAACGGATTTTCATACGGTTTTCATCAATGGACGGAGTGATTCATGAGGAAGGTTTAGATGTATAATTTATTAAGGTTTCGTGTAAATTGGCTGAAATACAACGGTGATTGTTGATGATGTCGGAAACCTGGATTAAAACAGAACTTTTAATCCTGACAGTTTGTTCCCGTGGAATATTTTCCGATATCCACGCGGGCGAAGCCGCGGCAAAAGCTAGTATTTTATAAGAACAGCCCATGCCATGGAAAAATATTAGCCAGTAAACAAGGTAGATTATACCAAGGCCGACTGAAATAAAACAGACAAAAAATATCAGAGAAAGGCGTTTTCTAAATCGTATTTAGAAAAATATAATATGTAAATATTTCCAAAGAAATAAATACCTACAAGTTTATATTCGGTCGGTTCGCTATTTATGTTATGTTAAGATACGTATACGTAGATGGTGATATGTCATGTTTTAAGACATGTTTTGGACTGAATTTACGCAAAGTAGCTGAGAATATTGCTTTTTTATCTACAAAGGCATATACAGGGTGACTTGTAATTAGTGACCGATGCTTAAACACATGATTGTACTCATCATAACAAACAACTTTGCCAAATAAACGATTTTTTTTAAATTTACCAAGCACTGACCCCAATCACCCCAATAGAATATTGACTATCTAACAAGAATAATACACCATCAGCTGTAATTTAATTAAATTACTAATCCCTTTTTACAAACAAAATTATTCCACTTTTACCATGCATTATTCTTGATTCATTAATTTTACAACAGTACGGACCGCGCGCGTGCTATCAGCTGTTAGTCGCTTGACTCCGTTCTGTCTCATATTACATGAATGAAAAAGAATAACGCATGGTAAAAGTGAAATAATTTTGTTTGTAAAAAGGGATTACTAACTAAATTAAATTACAGCTGATGGTGTATTATTCTTGTTAGGTACCCAATATTTTACTGGGGTGATTGGAGTCATGCGCTTGGTAAATAAATAAAAAATCGTTTCTTTGGGAAAGTTGTTTGTTATGACGAGTGCAATCATTTGTGTTAAAGTATCGGTCACTAATTACAAGTCTATACTTTTGTAATTTTGTTGAGTCGTTCGTCCAAGACAGGTTTTAACAAAAAACTTATAAAATTACAGCTTATTGTAAACGTGAAATATTTGAGTAAATTGAAATAAACTGTCCGCTTGTCAATCTGTTTCGCTTCGAACCTAAGCTCAATACAAAATGGCTGACAAATGACATTTCGACGTACATTCTGTAATACTAAAGAGTTATTTGTTTTCGGAAATAGTCTCGGAGTCGTTATGAATTATGGCAGTCATTCTGTATGGGTTTCGCTTTGTATATCGCATGAAAACTTGCTGAGTTGAAACGAATCTGAAATGTATGACAGGAACAAGGGAATAGGAATAAATATATCTTCCAATCTGTCATTTAGTGAAGATTTTATGACTCTGTATTAATTGAAGTAATTTGTTTGGAGTTAACATCAAGAGATATAGTGATGTTCATTCATTAAGCCACATTTGACGGAAATCGGTAGCGCAATTTTTGCCAAGTACGAAAAGAAAACCACATCACTATAGTTTGTTAAAGCATTTACCAGATCTCAGGATCACACCTTTTTTTCTATGTAGGATTGATAGATCGGAAGACGAAAACTTAACCACATCAGAGTAGCCGCAAAAGTATCAAAAATATCCTTTCAAAAACGTACTCTGACGCTTCCACGTCAGGGTACATTTTTGCTAAACAAAACTTTAAAATCACAAATTTTATCTTCAACATTAGTTCGAGGACTGTCAGACTATCAGGTCGGTTCAACTCGGCTTCCACCAGACTAGCGCCCTTAAGATTTGAGGACGGTTCCAGCTCGCGCACCTCATTGGCCAGCAGTCGACAGTCTCTGACGTCATATGCCTCGCCGACGACGGAAAGGGCCGCATCGCCTGAGCAGGGGAAGAGGGCGTCTTTTGTTGAGGTAGGAAGCTAGTTAATACGCTGCGTATACGCTGCGTTTACGTCGCGGCAAGTATGCGTTTACTTAGCGTAAATATTTCATATACCTACGTCGCGTAGACGTTGATTTTACGTTGCGTGAACTTTGCGTAGAAGTGGTTGTGAAGTCTCTGACGTCATATGCCTCGCCGACGACGGAAAGGGCCGCGTCGCCTGAGCAGGGAAAGGGCGTCTTTTGTTGAGGTAGGTTAATTTCTATCGCTGTCCTTTGCTGGACATATGCGTCTCTCATGGTGCGAATTGCGAAAATCTCAGAAAGATTAAGCTAGTTGCCTATTCCAAAGCGTAGTAGGTACCTATGGAGAAGAACGGGCAAGAAACTCCATGGACACTCTTTTAAATCAAAATATTGGGTACATCATTCATGTTGAAATTATGCATGTGAAAACGATGCAGAACATTAAAAGCGTCTGTGATAAAAAGATAAAAACGGTTCAAATATTGAATTAAATTAAAATAAGCCGTGCCAACTAAGAGACGACCAGTCCCTACTGACGGCGCCCGTTCATGAATATGACGCATGGATTAGCACCATTCAGCCAGCATATATTTGCCGATTCGCGGTCTCCTATCAAAATTTTCTGCTCCAACGGCCTTCGACAGATATCGCCAGCCCTCTGCTATTTTAGTTTGCTTACATGGTAAGTTGTGTTGGTGAAACCTGTAAGCTATGTCGATGGATTAAAACAAAGAAAGAAAAATATTTTATTTGAGACACGCACATAAAAAATAAAAAAGGTGCATTCTAAACTAACAAAATTAACATTAAAAACAATAATAAACAAATAAAAATCTGTGCGAGGCCAAAAAGGCTCCTATCTCAGCACAATGCTGCTATATTTAAAAAAATGAATACAGCAGCGCCGGTATTCTGATAACATCTGATATTCTGAGTACAACTTACTGCTCTCCTAGCTCTATTGGATCTACGTACTGACAAAATCTTGCGCATAGTTTTATTCACATGTAAGAAGATACCTCATGTACCCAGATAAGATATATCTGTGTTTTTAAGCTCTTTTGTTGAACTCTGCGCAGTAGTTCAGCCATGACTTAAACAAATAGAAAAAAAATGCTTCGTTTATTGTATGTATTTAGATTAAAATAAACTCGAGTCCTCTGTTGCCAGACCGGTTTCGTGGAGACCCTGACTCCTCAATACACTCCTGGTCAGAGCATCACGTCGCCACAGCCGGCGAGCAACAGCATGGAGGACAAGATTGCCAACATACAAGCTCAGCAAGAGGTAAGAGAAAATTTCAAGGCATTCTGGAAGTTGGCAACGTCGTAAAAGCTGTCGGTCAGTGTTGCCAACCTTCAGAATGCACGCTCTTAAGCTGGATCTTCAGTTCTAGCCCGCCCCCTATATTCGAATTTTCTTTGGTTTTTTTGCAAATTGCAGCTCTGTTTTACGTCGTATGATGATCAAAATGTGATTCGCGACTGTAGGAATGGCACAGTCAAAACATAAGTAGATAGATAAAAATTGGAATATGCTTTATTGTTCACCAAAATATTAACATTGTGCAATGTTAAAGCGTAAAATTATACTACGTTTAAAAGCAACACTTTTATACTTATACGATAGGTGAGAAGATTGAACTAAGGTGGATTTAATGCTATAGATAGATACTCCCTACCAATATTGTTTACATATATAAACTCACGCCTTCTTCCCATGGGGGTAGACAGAAACTACAGAACGCCACCTGCTACGATCCTTACATACACCTTTTGCCTCGTTTACGTTCACACATCTGGTCATACACGCACGCCGGTTGCGAATACTATGCACCTGACCTTTCTGAAGAACATCACCAAAAAAGTCACTATATGTCCTCCTAGGGCGTCCCCTCCCGGCGTTTCCACTCTCATCTGCCTTGTAAATACCTTTTGTTAGTCGCCTTTAATTCATCCTCTCAACCAAACCATCTAAGCATACTTTTTAAAAAATTTGTCACTACATCTTCTTTTAATCTTGTTTAATAAACAACGATACCCAATTATTTAGAGCCACCTTTCATTGTAAACTCAAAACCAGCACATTAACGCATCTTCCAACCACTTTCACAGATAACAACTCTAAAAACGGAAGTAGAAGACTTAAAAGAGAAACTAGAAACCCTCAAAGTCCGCCGCGCCGAAGACCGGGAGAAGCTGCGAGAGTTGGAGCGGTTCCGTCTGCAGCTGGACCAGGCCAACGAGTTCAAAGCTAAGATCATGGAGTCGCAGGCCCAGCTGCAACGCGACCTGCAAAGGGCTAAGCAGGAGGTGAGATATAAGATACACTAGCTTTTTTGGTCTTTTCCACAGGAATCGTGCAATTTTCCGAGATTTATCTCTTATATTATATTTTAAATATAAAATATATATTTTAATATTTATATTTATAAAGCCGGAAAATTAATGTAATAATTAATGTAATTTTCCGGCTTTTAAAATAAGGGAACGTACCCATACTACGTGATCCGTTCAAAGGTGTGAGGGGGTCTTCAAAAATACCACGTTTGGTCACAGAGGGAGGGGGTCTTAGGTTTTCGTCACGTAGTCGATATCCTCTAAGGAAATCTCGCGCTTTTTCGAGCTATATTCAAATATGGCGCGCAGCGTTTATCGCTTTTTAACTGACTTCAAAAAGGAGGTTCTCAATTCGACTGTATTTTTTTTTTAATGTATTAGCTCAGAACTTTTTTCTGGGTGAACCGATTTGGATGATTCTTTATTTATTTGAAAGCTGATGCTTCACATGTGGTCTCATTTAAATTTGATCAAGTTCTGACCCGGAGTTTTTGAGTTATCCTTAATAATGCGTATTTTTTCCACTTAGTTTATATTGATGATGTTATAATAATTTCCTGTCACGGTTATTTTCATATCAAGTATTGTTATACGAATTTGTGTGGGGTAGGTACCACAGCTAAAAAGTGAAAAATAAAAACGGTGTCTTTGGTTGTGTATTTTCGTTTTTGGGCACCGACTTGCGAAATTAAAGTTATTTTTCACGTTTTTTAGTGTTTTTTTCTGAAGTCGGTTGTTTTTTGGTAAAAAAGTTTTTATTAAACGCACAGGTGGCAACACTGACGCACACATGCTACCGGGACATCATCTGATTTAAAACTGACAGTTTGCAGTGGAGTGTAGTTGTCAAGCAAGTCGATGAGAGTTCGTGCCGGTACGATAAAGTCGTTGTACAATGCGTTTAGTAAATGTTACAATGATTCCTTGTCAATGCAGGCAATACAAAACAAGAGAAATACAAATAATAGGTTAAGTTAAAAAACCTCCGACACAAAAATGGGTTGATGACCTTGGAACGGCTGAACCGATTTTGATAAGACATGTCTAAGATCCACCGCTAGAAAACCTGTTATCAGAAAAAAATAACCGCATCCAAATCGGTTCACCCGTTTAAGAGCTACGGTGCCACAGACAGACACACACACATAGCGGTCAAACTTATAACACCCCTCTTTTTGCGTCGGGGGTTAAAAATCAAAATATGAATTATTACGTGAAAACAAGACGGTAGGGGGGGGGGGGGCGGGCTAGGCATATACTACAAATGGTCACCGAGGGGGGGAGGGGGGTAAAAAAAAAATGGGTAACGTAGTATGGGTACGTTCCCTAACTCTTTGCCAAAAGTCATGAGCATAAGTATCTCTGTTTCTACGTGAAAGAAAAATAAACAAACGCATTAATTCTACAGACAAGCTTATATCTGTTCCGATTTCAAGGGTATGAATAAGTAAGCACAAGAGTCATTTCGCCGTAGTCTCTGGGGCTAAGCAGGAAGTAAGATATAAGATTATCAATCTCCTACCCTTATTCCAATTTTATTGGGATCGGCGCAGCATGTTTTCTTCTTCTCATTCATACATCTCTATAAGCTGTCATATCAGCCAATATAAGATTATTATATACACCAGGTTTACACATACACACACACACACCCACATACACACACACTCACACCCACACACACATACACACTCACCCTCACACACATACACACACTCACACACCCACACACACACACACACACACCCACACACACACATACACACACACACACACACATACACACACACACACACACATACACACACACACACACAATCACTCACCCCCACACACATACACACACCCCCATACGCACACACACTCTCATACACACACACAGACACAGTGACAGTGTGTGTTTTATCACAGGAATCGTAAAATTTTCGCGGTTTAGAATTAGCCTATGTCACTCTTCGGTTCTTAAAGTAACTCTATGTAAAAAATCACCTTTATCCGCTGTTTAGTGGAACAAGGACAAACCAACATACATACTATTTCTGCCTCTATCCATAGCTGTGTTCCGGATTGAAGGGTATGCCAGCTCATGAGACCTTCAGCTTAGTTTATGGGTAGGCAAGGTACAATGACCTACATATAGGCATTATATACCTTAGCATTTGAAGAGCGAACTCGGGGGCGAAGACCACTTTACCGGATTTTTTTACTCTTAAGAAAGGCACTATTCAAAAAGAAATTATAACTGTGCTAGCATAACCAAAACCATCGTATTCCTAATATGAACTTGATCCATTCTAGGTCCGTGAGGCTCAAGAAGCTCTGGAAACCCACAACGACGAGACCGCCGAACTGCAAGAGGCAGCTGAAATGGCCGCTCTCGACAAGGAGATGGCCGAAGAAAGATCTGAAGCACTACAGGTACAAGCTTAAGTAGATTTGTTACTATTTGCTGTTTTCATGCTTCTCTGAATTATTATACAGGGTGTAGAAAAACCTATCACGAAACCGTCGCCTACGCATTCTTTATATCACAAACTACTCAAATTAAAATTAATTTATTTGCCAGAATGTAGGATTACAATGTATGATCTTTATATTCTACCATTACTTATGGTGTGCAAATATTTAATGTTATCTTTCACGATGCTATTATTTTAATTAAATAAAAATATAAATTCATACTCTTAAATATAAATACTCGAAAGTAACTTTGTGCAAAAATAATTGTTGGGGAAGAAAGAAAGAAAGAAAAATAGGTTTATTTGTCACAGAAACACGTGCCTACAAAAAAGTTAATTAGCTCTGGTAATAAAGAAAAATTAAAACAAAATAGATCTATAATCACGAGCACAAAACAGAAATAGTCGACAGCTGCACGTCATGACCGTGACAAGAAGGCTTCCACTCACAATGATGCTGTGCTATGGGGGACCCACAGCACTGCGGTGATTTTCAGTGGTTACCCAAAAAGGACGTACGGAAACCAAGTCAGGTTTAATGATTGGTACTATAGGTAACAAAATAAAATAAACATTAGTACTAAGAATACAAAGCAACCACATACAGAACCAATTATATGAATAATAAATATTATTAAATATTATAAAAATAATATTAATCTGTAGGCCTTACCGTGCGTCCATAAATAATGTAGGAAACAAATTTTCTGGTGCGAAAATTCGCTTTTTATATTAGTGCGCAATGTAACGCACGCAAAATATTGAGCTCCTCAAGTTCTGAGTTGAGCTGCACGATTACTGACAAATGCGTGCACTGACTGGATAGGTCTACTTAATGTGTGTGGTTCTTTCTTCAAAACTCCATTTTAGACACTAATCTACATGGTCTTCACATGATCTGACCAAGATTGTGTCTGGAGTTCAAAGAGATTGTGACCTCTGAGTTTGTTTCGGCCTTTCTTCTCAGAGTAGTCAGATAGGAAACGCCGACCTCATCAAGTTTTTAAAATATGATTGACGTGTAAAAGTGTATGTACAAACCTACTTCGAGAAATAAAATCATTTATCATTTATAGTTAAGTTTAGCTGTGTCCAAATAAACAGTTTTTTGACAAGTAAAAATATTTTTTTTCTTTTCATTTTATGTTCCTATTTGTCGCATAAAAATCCCTTGCCGAGCCATGCCGCCTGTGGGCGGAGGCACCTAAGCGTCTTTCTACACCCGACACAATCCGCGCGCTAATTGCGTTACACACTAACAGTAGGAATGGCTTTCATTTTGACAGTACAACAACATTCATTGCGTTATTTACGTTGTTGAGTAGACAAATTTTTCGAACATATGAAGCAATGGATTAGCAATATCCTTCATAACGATTCAGATTGTGACTGATAGTGTGTTACGCAATGGGGGCTATCGTTTTTGTGCTCACCAGTTGGCGCCACTGTCGAGTAAGGTCCTGTTGCAGTACTTTTATTTGATGTTTTGGATATGTTTAAGTACCCTTATATTCATATTATGTTTATTTTATTACATTTTAAAACTTCAAATGAATATTTAGATTATAATATTCCTAAAATTGGCAAGCATGAAGCAGAAAAACCTTAATACTTCCTTCAAGTGCTACCAAATTAGATCCTAACTTTTTACTTAAAGTCTTAGCCATAATTAATCAAGAATGGCACAACCATTACATCTATTATGAATCATTCGATAAAATCCGTGATAAAAAATCCCGCAAACAGTAAACGTTCAGTACATATTTTGACATCTAGAGACCTTACTCTACACTAGCGCCTCTAGCGGCGAACTCAAGCGCGGTAGCCCTTATTAGGGTGCCGGTCTCTAACGATGATTCGTTTGTTCATTACAGATGGAGCTAGAATCATGTCGGGAGAAGCTGGAGGAGGCTACATTAGATCTGCAGCTCATGAAAGCGGAGATGGAGGCGGGCGGCAATATACGTGAGTTTTGTTCCTTTCATACCAAACGGTAGGGCTTTTCTGATACTTGAATAAAATACAGGGTGGCAGGGACATCCATCCATCCAGGGTTAACCATGAATTCAGCACATGATAAGCATAGAACTTTTTTCGCATTGCACATGATTCTAGACCAAGAGAAGAAGATCTAGTAGAAAGTTTCGTAGGTTATCAAAAAAAAAAAAACTGCTGTTTCATAGAAATGTGACTTACGCGGTCAAAATGTACGGAACAACTTTTTTTTTTAAATTGCTGACCAATTTTTTCAACGTAGGGGGGTTCAGAATCATGTACTGAATCCAAGGTACCAGGTTGCGCGTCGATGTCCCTACGACCCCGTATAGCTGTTAATACAGGGTCAAATTAAATTAGTTAGCGAAACTCCACAGTTGTGATAGCTAGCCATAACTAAGCATGATAAAAAAATTATTTGATTTTCATTGATGTCAGTGATGGCTGGTAGTGTTACCTGAAATATCAGCTTAAAAATAAGTTTTTTTGTGTAAACTTCGCCAGTGTGATGTGTATAGATATCGCTCATTTGGAGAAACATCGACGTAAATGTAATTTTTCTCAAAAATGAATTGCTGATATTTGTGCTCGAACAAATTTTCAGAGGAGCAGAGGCGTGAAATATTTAATTTTATTGATTGGGATTTATTCATATTTAAAAACTCGTTCGTCTTTTTTCTCAAAATGAGCGATATCTGAAAAACATAAAACAAAACAAAACTGATTTTAAACCGACTTCGAAAAGGAGGAGCGTGTTTGTTACGCGATGTCTCCGCCAATTGTGGATAGATTTCAAAAATTCTTTTTTTAATGGATAGGGTATGCCTCAGGGGTGGTCCCATATAAATTTTATTTACTTTGCTTCGGTAGTTTTTCAGTTAGCTTTGATAATACGTATTTTTGCCACTAAGTGTATATTGATGATTTTATAATAATTTCCTGTCACTGTTATTTACATAGCAAGTAGTTGTATATAAATTTCTGTGGGGTAGGTACCACAACTAAAAAGTGAAAAAACAAAACTTTTTTACAAAAAAAAAACATGTCTTCCAAAAAAAAAAAAAACATCACAAATTGAAAAATAACTTTCATTTCGGAAGTCGGTGGCAAAAAACGAAACTAAAAAACCAAACAAACCGACTTCTGAAACTAAAGTAATTTTTCACGTTGTAGATTTATTTTTTGGAAGTCGGTTGTTTTTTTTTTGTTGTTGTAAAAAAGTATTTTATAAACTTATACTTCAAGTAACTAGACTACCAGAGTTAACCCCAAAATAATATATCATCAAATATTTTTTTAATTTATACAAAAATCATGTTTGGATATCGATATCCATCAGGTCTGCGGAGTTTCGCTAGCTAATTTAAGTTACGGTTATTCAAGTGTTTATTTCGGTTTTGTACATCCGATTCGTTTCGAACTCGAACGTAACTTTTATACACTTGGCAAGATCTCAACCACCTCGTAATAAACACATGAATAAAACCGCAAATAGAAATATGTCAATCATTAATTAATATAAATTATACAGGGTGTAGGGCGTGCATACTGACCATGAGTTCAGTACCGTTCCTATGTCCGCGTTGTGCAGTCACCAAAAGAGATAAGTAACCAGGGACGTCGGATATAGTTGAAGTTTAGTAAGAAACCGATGGAGGTTTTCGAATGAAATTTAATTTGGTAAATGACCTGTTTGTCTTCTTTTAATTAAATTAAATTTTATTCGGAAATATTGATCGGTTTCTTACTAAACTTCAACTATATCCAAGGACCCTGGTTACTTATCACTTTTGGTGACTGGTACATGGTTCTAGATCCACCAGACAAAATTCTACACTGGGGGTTTTTTTTTACACCATCAATGTAATACATATGGAATGCAATAATGAATTGAGTATTGATTATGGTACCAGTTTGCCGATTTACCTAACACCATGTATTGTTGAAATAATTGAAAGAATTATCTTAAGGTCTCAAGTTAATATTCTAAGGCCCACTTCCGCGTTCATGGGTTATCCTAATTAACTCGGAGTTAACAGCTAACTCAGGGTTAATCAAATAATTCGTCTTGCGCCACCAAGAGTTAGAGGTAAACCTAGAGTTAAAGTTTTAAATATTTAACCCACCGATGTGGGAGAGTTAAATCGCTAAACTCTGGGTTAGTGTTAGTAATGTCAAAATAAATTGACGATATTAAGAACCGCAGATAACTTATTTTGTATTTTATATTGTCCGACGTTGTATTAAGTGCAAAATTGGTAAATTCATGAACTCATATAAAAATAAATACAAATTATAAAAAAACTTAAAACATATTTTTCCTTATATGACGTTTTTGCCAATCAATAAACTAAATCTCCACGGAAACCACTTAAAATACGATTAAAATGAAATGTCTTGTTATAAAATTCAAAGACAAGAAAGTATTACGTATCGCAATGTAGTGTAAAAGAGATGGGTATACAATTTCCGTTCATTGTTCGATCATTCATTTTTGGTCGGATTACATAGCAGGGCACAAACATTGCAATTTTATTTTATATTTCGTCGATTGGACTGCAATGTTCCCAACTCAAAAAACACAAGTATCAGGTTTACTAACCCAGTGTGGCGCTACGCGTAATAAGAGTTAAAATATTAATTACTTAACTCCGAGTTAACAAACTACATTTATTCATTTAACCCGACTAAACGTGCAAGTGGGGCCTAAGTATCCATTAAAATGAACAAGACGTTCCATATTAAAAAAAAAAAAATTGTATTGGAAATCCCGTTTTGCGGTTATTACGCGCAATAACTGGATATCGCATTAATATTTAATTTCTGCCGGTATATTCTGTAAAAATCTCACCGTGAAAACTTAGCTAAAGTGAGCGTCATTCGGAGTATTACTGCAATGTTCTGCCGCCAGAGTGCAGCACTAGCACAAACCGTAAACAGTTTTTTGACAAGTCCTTCAAAGTCCTTTTTTGTCTCAGTTAATTTTAATCATGATCTGGCAGTTTGAGTAATTTAGGCGGCCTACTTAAATATCCTTTCTTTGGTATTGTTCGTCGAATCGTTGAGCTCCTTAAGTCCTGACTTCCTGAGTTGAGCTGCACGATTACTGACAAATGCGTGCACTGACTGGACAGGTCCACTCAATCTGTGTGGTTCTTTCCTCAAAAGACCATTTCAGACATCTACATGGTCTTCACATGATCAGACCAAGATTATGTCTGGACTTTAAAAGAGACTGTGACCTCTGAGTTTGTTTCAGCCTTTCTTCTCAGAGTAGTCAGATAGAAAACGCCGACCTCATCTAGTCCAAAAAATATGATTGACGTGTAAAAGTGTTTGTACAAAGCTACTTACAGAAATAAAATCATTTATCATTTATAAAGCAGTATTTTAAAATATCTACTTTTAAATTTCTAGAATTTTTTATATTTTTTATATTTTGTTGAGTGCTTGTTACTTGTTGACAGGGCTACACTGTCCTCCCATACCTATCAACACTGTAATTTGAAACATTGTAAAACCCCTTATTTTTAAAAGAGTAACCGTGGAGATTCTTGCCGGCTCTTCTCCATAGGAAACAACCGATTGGAACCGTGCACCTAGCTTCTGACATTTCATAAGTGCCCATGTAGGTTTATGTGAAATAAAATATTTTGATTTTAATTTTGATTTTGAAATGTTCGTAGGATGCCATAATATCTCAGTTCAGGCTTTTTAATACATGAATAATAATAAAACTATTATAATTTAACAGATTTTCACTAATTATTTGTTACTAATAAATATGACATGCTGCATCATGGCGGTTTGTTTATGGTTTGCGCTAGTGTCGCCCCCTACGCAGAGTTTTGCGTAATGTTCCCTATTGACAGCTCACTTACCTAAGTTTTCACTATCGTCGGCTGAACTATTCTTTGTATTATTTTAGTTGATATGCATTCCTCCCAGTCTTCGTGCGTAATTACCGGTAAATATACAAAGACCTAACATTTTTAACGTAATCAGAGCAAAGGCACACACACGTCCAAACTACTGTTTATTCTGTCTGCTGCTGCTATTTTATTTTAATTTTATGTAAGGTTAAATTAAATTGATTGGCAAAACTTCACAGTTACTAGAAACATTAAAATAAATTTTCAAAACATAATTTCGAATACTGCTTCGTTGTCTAGTGGTCGCAAATGCTACTGCTGAGCATGAGGTCCGAGTTCGATTCCCAGGTCGGGTAAAGTGTTATTGGGTTTTTCCATCAGGAATTTCTCAGTAGCAGCCCGGAGTCTGGATTTGTGCCCGGTTGATGGCAATAGGCTCGCCCCCTATTACATGGGACTTAAACATAACTGGCGAAATGTAGATGTACTGTAGGTATACCTCTGCCTAACCCGTCGGGGAATACAGGCGTGCTTTATGTAATTTCAAGTACAGTCAACCCGCCCATCGGCGGTAACAACTTGACGGCTTCCAATTAACTACAATATCAGGCGGCAGTTGACCCCGTGATTAGAGCTTGTCCACTCTGAAACAGGGATTGAAAACCGGTACTTTGGATTCCAGTTCCTCTTTTCGGTACGGTTCCGGTTCCGGTTCCGGTTAGGTTCTGGTTCCAAAGTACCGATTCCAAATAAAGGTTCCAATATGCTAGTTCCGTATCATTTGATTTAAAGGTTCTCTAAGAAAGAACTACGACATGATCTACCAAAGCAAATGTGCCCCTCTCCCCTCTCACAAAAACTCCCACCTCTTCACCCGACGGCGGTCACCCGTACCTCGCCGCTATCGTTCAAAGCTTAGTCCTGCGCAGAGCGGCATCGTTTGAACTCGTTCGGACTCGCTTTGAAGAAGAACCGGTAAAACAAAGATTCTTAAAGGTTCCAATTTAGATTCCTGTTCGGGGTCTAGTAATGGAACCACTAAATACCTGTACTTTACCGATATTTTAGGAACCTTTTCAATCTCTGCTCTGAAATGACGCGCCCCACTACCGCATTTACGCACGCAAGCAAATTTCTAATATGGACGCAATACACATAAAAACACCATTGTAATTGCTCATTAAATTGCCGGTTAGACTCTAACTTAGAAGCACAGGATTTTTTGCCCAACTTCCAACTGGTCATAATTGTTTTGAACGCACGAGAGAGCGGACATCTTGTTCCATACAATGAGCGAGCGCTACTCCATATAGAGAGCGTTGTCGGATTTATCACGCGATTAGTTGACCGCGATGTTTGCAAACAGATCGACTGTTCACGGAGCAGTCGACGCTCCCACACAGAAGAAGTGTCGTTATTAATATTTGCATTCACACATCTAAATCAACTAGTTCAGTAGTGGGGCGCGTCATTTCAGAGTGGACAAGCTGTACTTGAATTAGCTTCGATTTTTAGGGTTTCGTACCCAAAGAGTAAAACGGAACCCTATACTGAGACCCCGCAGTCCGTCCGTCGGGCTGTATTCTGTCCGTCTGTCACCAGGCTGTATCTCATGAACCGTGATAGTTAAACAGTTGAAGTTTTCACAGATGATGTATTTCTGTTGCCGCTATAACACCAAATACTAAAAAACAGAATTAAATTATTATTCAATGGGGCTCCCATACAACAGGCATGATTTTTTGCCGTTTTTATAGAAAATGGTAAGGAACCCTTCGTGCGCGAGTCCGACTTGCACTTGGCCGGTTTTTTTTTGTTTTTATCCTCTCTTGATATCGATACCCATTATCGTCTGTGAAGTTTTGCCAGTTAATTTAATTTGACCTTGTATTTATATTTATTATTTTCCTTTAATATATTTTCGCCTATATTTATTTATTTCTCTATATTTATAGAGTTATATACACGACTAATGTGTGTACGTATTTTATTTAATTATTTTTACTTGTTTTTTTCACACTTAGGCAACATTTTATTGTATATATTTTATTTTAATATCAGTTTTAGTTTCATAGTTTTGTTTGTGTTTGGTTAAAGCATGCACTTGGCACATTCACTGCTTCTTAGGACATTTGTGGGGCTACGAGATAGGATAAGACAATAATGAATAATTTATTGTCCCAAAAACAGTGTAAAAATTATTTTTCCACAAATTGTGCATAAACAAAAACTGTGCAATACAATACTTAATAACTTTAGTGGAAAACGTCACCTGTGTCCTGTACTAGTTGAAAAAATTACCGGGTAGTGTGGGGTTTATCGTCAGATAGGCAGTCACTACATGTAAAATATTGGTTTCAGTGCAACTGCATCTGGTTAGACTGGAAGCTGACCCCAATATAGTAGGCAAAGGCTAGGCAGATTATGATGTGGTGGGTAAAAATATGTGGTAAAAGATTTTTTTACCGTTATTTTAAAAACTGACGAAATTTAAGAAAAAAAATCTGCTGAGATTTGTATCTATCTGAAATATTTATTCTATATTTCTTTCTTACCCACAGCCTTCCATAATTATATTTATTGCTTACATCTAAATCTACAATAAAGTGAGATAATTTCAAAGAAATAAAAGAACTTAGAACTTGGCTCTGCACTGCCGTGCACCCGTAGTAACATTTCATGATGTGAATGTGTTAAGTCTTTGTATGTCAAGTGTTGCATGTACCTTTTATAATTTTTTTTTTGTGATTTTTTTTTGTGTTACGTTATTTTAACCTCGATGACGAAAATTTGACAGCTTTTAATACCCCTTTTTAGCATATTTTACCATTTTAGACGACCCATAGAACAGCTTAGTCCTAGAAAGGTTGCTTCACTAATATTTTTGACACGCGCTGCGTCTGAGCGGTAGATGTTCAGGAAGCGTTAAGTTCAAGGACTTGATAGGGTCAAAACCAAAAGTTATTTATTCAAATTAGGCTGAGAATTAGCACTTTTTGAAAATCAAAATTACATTAGACAGTCCTCAATAACGCCTGTTCTTCATCACTTCACAGTGAGAAGGAGAACGCAACAAACTCGTCAGCAACACATTGAATATACAGAGGTGTTGCTAGTCAGTGACAAGACTTGCTGTGTTTAAGGGAGATCCTTAGCTGTAGCCCGCCAAATTCAAATTTTCTTTGCTTTTTTTTTCAAATTGCAGCTCTGTTTTCGTCGTATGTTGATCAAAATTCAATTCGCGACTGTAGGAATTATATATTTACTGAACAACAATCATCAATTTCATATCAAGCGTCAAACTTTGGAAATTTGTTCCACCTAAGAATGTTTCAGAGTATTTCATATGAACATTCTTAGGTGGAACAAATTTCTAAAGTTAGACGATTTGATTTGTTTGATTTGAAGTTTGAGTTTGAGTAGTTTGTAACGGAGCGAGTGTGACAAATCACCCATACGAGATGCGTCAACTTCAGCAGTACAACGATATGTTGTTCTCTACACTCGTGGACGTACAACACTGATGAGCCAAGTACACTGGAGGTACACGGTTGGCGCAGGGTTAAGCGATTGACTGTTGCGCTGCGTGTCGCGGGTTCGATTCCCGCACGGAACAGACATTTGTATGACCTAAAAGTAGTTGTTCCGGGTCTGACTGTTTGTGTATGTGAGTTTGAATGTTTGTAAACGCACCCACAATACAGGAGATATTCCTAGTGTGGGGCACGGAAAAAAAAAGAACAAATTCAAATATTTTTATTTGTAGAACATAGGTAAAACAAAGTATAGATGTCAATATTAATAAAATGAGCGCTATGTCTTGCCCTCAACGGCGTACAAATATTCTAATTATAATTTCTTAAGACTAATTGGTAAAAAATAATAAAACAATCAAATTTATAATTAAACTCACTTAAGTATAACAATTAAAAGCAAAAATATTAAATAAAAAGATAGAAAAACTTCGATCAGATAACAAAACATTAAAATTATAGTGCACAAGTCACAAGTATGTGCGGAAACACAGGTGCACTCCCCCTTCCCCCAGTCTCACAATCCCATGAGACGGCGATCCGACACGACCGGAGAGAGATCAGGCGCAGGACCAACGGCTTAACATGCGCACCACCAACTTCCAAACTCCGGGCTGTTACTGAGAAATTCAATATTAGCGTGACCCTGACAGACAGACAGAGGTGCGGCTCGTTGTGTAGTTAGTAACGGTGTGTGTGTGCGGCGCTCTGACAGAGCACCCGTACGCAGAGAGCGGTGCCACGGGCTACGAGATGCGGCAGCTGCAGCAGCAGAACGTGCGGCTCCGGGACACGCTGGTGAGGCTCCGGGATCTGTCGGCGCATGATAAGCATGAGATGCAGAAGATGCATAAGGTTGGTACTGCTTCTAACAATCATTTTATTTATTTATTTACTAGCTTTTGCCCGCGGCTTCTCTCGCGTTAATTTAGAATTTGACAATCATTTCGGGTTGTTCAGGGAATTATAGTTAAGAGGATGAAAAACCGGTCTATCGACACTATAGACTCACAAACTGTATTAAGTACTTAAATAAAAAACTCTTAACACACTACTAAAGATTTTTACAATAATATAATTCAATCATGACTCGAAAGACACGTGGCGCCATCTATTATCATAAGAACGTTATTGTTGTTTTCCTCGGGAACAGTACTTTTTTCGGGATGAAAGGTACCCTATGTCCGTTTCTGTACACCAGACAACGTATATGTAAAATTTCAAGATGATCGGTTCAGTGGTTTAGGCGTGAAAAGGTAACAAACAACCAAAGTTTCGCATTTATAATATAAATATAAAAATAAAAAAAATATATAAATATAATATAATACTAGCGACCCGCGTGGTGGGTTACGGCACACTCCCTCTCACAGAGAGGAGGCCTGTGTCCCAGCAGTGGGAACACTATAGGCTGATTATGTACGCTCGAGTACTGAACTCCTTTGGCTAAGTGATCCATATTATACAAGTCTTAGCAACAAAAGGAGAATATTAAAAACAACAGACAATTCAAATAGGCTATTTGGAAGTCATTTTTATTTGAAAAAATACAGTATTTTTCAAATAATGTAAGTTAATAAAAATATAAGTTTTATGTGTGTAGTTTAAAAAGCGTTTTAAGCGACACCGGAGAATTCTCTTCGATTTCATTTATTTGTTCAATATTCATGCCCATTCTTCGGAATTTTAATTTAGCAATGGATATTTCTCTTTTCCCACTAAATTCCGACTTGCAAAAGATTATTTTAATGACATAAATATAAAAACTTTTGATTTGTTTTTATTTTATTATGAAACCAGAAACTAACACCGTCCATTTTTCAGGACCTAGAACAATACAAATCAGAGATAGCCGAATTAAGTCGCACCAAAGAAAAGCTCTCCCTTCGAGTAGACGAACTTGAAGCCCAGGTTGCAGACCTTCGGGAACAGGTGGACGCAGCGCTAGGGGCCGAGGAGATGGTGGAACAGCTCGCGGAGAAGAAGATGGCGTTGGAGGACCAGGTAAAATATATTTCTATGAAAAAAAAAATACAGCAGTGCATCCAAATGTACAAAATATTTTCTACGTTTTTAGGGTTTCGTAGTCAACAAGGAACCCTTATAATTTCGCCATGTCCGTCCGTCCGTCTGTCCGCAGCTTAGCTCACAGACTCTTAGTCACGCCGACAAATATGCAAAACAAAATGTTGAAAAAAAATTTTTTGGAACCTCTACACGAAAAGTCGGGATGTTTTTAAAAAAATAAATCTACCCGCACATTAAAGAAGAACACTTTTGAGTCTACGTCGCAGGTCTAGTCATAGGACCTCATTGACACTCATTGTGTTCGAAACCCTGGATATGAACACGACTCTTTTGACACAATCAATTTATTTTTTCCAGGTGGAACAGCTAAAACAAGATGTATCCGAACTGGAAGCGTTACAAGAGGTTCACGAACAGCTGGTGGAGTCCAACCGCGAGCTCGAGATGGACCTGCGCGAGGAGTTGGAGATGGCACATGCTAATATTAGAGAGGTCAGTTATTACCTCCACGTATCGTTGCTGTTATGGACATGTGGCGGCATCTACATCGACACATGCGAACTGCGCATCACACTGACGTCACGCAAAATTCTGCATCGCGCAAGCAGAGTTTACCGCGCAACTAGCATATATACAACGTCTGGACATCAATCATCGGGCAGTTGCCCACCAGACACGACACCCGTCTTGTCGGAGGATCCTCCCGTTTATATGGAGGATGAGTGAACTTTACACCCTGTTCCTCATACCTCTATAGATACAAATGATAAAAGCAGAAACACAAACGTCCCAGGAAAAAATTCTCGTCATCACCCACAGCCCGATTTTTCCCACTGCTGGGCACAGAACTCTCTTTTCTTGTGCCAATCCCCACGCCCCTGTGCGAGCCTCATCCAGGTTCTACCCGCGATGGTAACAATGTTATATTTATATTATATCTTTCCAGGCTATAAGAGAACGCGAAGCAGCTCACGAGACAATCATGGACCGTGACTCAACAATATTCAAGTTTAGAGAGCTCGTTCAGAAGATGACGGAGCAGTACAATGAGACGAGAGCTCAACTTGAGTCTAAGCAGGGTGAGTATTTTATACACTACTATAAGAAGCTCACGAGACAATCATGGACCGTGACTCAACAATATTCAAGTTTAGAGAGCTCGTTCAGAAGATGACGGAGCAGTACAATGAGACGAGAGCTCAACTTGAGTCTAAGCAGGGTGAGTATTTTATACACTACTATAAGAAGCTCACGAGATAATCATGGACCGCGACTCAACAAAACTCAAGTTTAGAGAGCTCGTTCAGAAGTTGACGGAGCAGTATAATGAGACGAGAGCTCAACTTGAGTCTAAGCAGGGTGAGTTTTTTAAACACTACTATAAGAAGCTCACGAGGTAATCATGGACCGCGACTCAACAAAACTCAAGTTTAGAGAGCTCGTTCAGAAGATGACGGAGCAGTATAATGACACGAGCCCACTTAATCGTTAATTATAATACAGTAAACACATTAGAGTCCTTTTTGGCAACAAATTATATTATTTCAATGTTAATATCAATTTAGTTAATCCCTTTCAAAGTTTCGTCTCGATTCACCCCTGCATTGCTATTCACCCCGTCTGACGGTACTTGTAAATAGTATATATATTTTAGTATTAGCCTATAAGCAAATACTAGCATTTCTCATCTTCTTTACTTTTTTCCAGGCTCCCCAGCGCCTTCGGAACAGGAATCGACCCCCGAGCCTGTCGCCCGTACCTCTCCACCTGTAGATCTCGGCTCTCTGGTCCACGCGTCCAGAGCTTCCACCAGGTCCATAGACCTGCAGCTGAGGGCGTTAGAACTGACTCAGGCTAGGGCGAGGGCAGATATGCTGGCTGCCTGTCTACCTGACCACTTTATGGCGACCGCTGGTAAGAATTGAACTTTAGACTTTTGTGTACACGGCCATTGTGTGCGCAATCATATCCCATCATACGATTTTTTGTGAGTTAGGAAACTTAAAAACAAGTGAAGAATAAAAACATGTGTTAAAGATATAAATGAAATGTGACTCGCTTGGAAATAAGTTGATTTAATACCGAATTTCGGTTACAAATGTAATTTAAAGGGATCGCACGGTGCGTCCGCTGATGACCGTATCTGTCCGCGAGTTGTCGTGGAGGCGCGGTCGGTGGTTCGATCAGCTGTGTCTGACCCCTCCACCCGCGCACCCCCCGCTGCCGCTGGTACACGCGTATGATGCGTGAACACATGTAAAAAAAAAACTGCAAAGTGAAAAATTACTTCAATTTCGAAAGTTGGTAGCAAAAAACAAAATTACAAAACCAAAGACACCGACTTCCGAAATTAAAGTTATTTTTCACTTTGTTGTTTTTTTTTTTGGAAGCCGGTTGTTTTTTTTTTCGTTATAAAGTTTTTGGTTTAAAATGTTCGTAACTAAAGTATATTCGCATTGAAAATTCACATTATCTATATTGTTTCCACCAGGTGACCACGACGCGATCCTGCTGATATTGTTGTTGCAAAGGTTGAACACTAAATCCGATATCATACTTGGACAAATTAGAGAAAGGTAAGTCGAACTATGGCCTAAATAATGCCGCAGTTATTGACCATTGACGGGGTCCGATAGGGCCGATGCCTGCCGGGGTCGCGGATTGTTCGAAAGAGTTACCGTGGCCCTGGCGCACAGGCAACTGAAGGAACACGAGTGGGTTTTAGTCAGTAAGAGTCTGACACGCCCTCCCGATCCGCCCAGAGCGGGAGAAGTCATTAATCGCACCTTTAAAGACAAACCGTTACTAAACGAAAATATAAAATTTTACACAGGAGCTTAAATAAAACGAAATACACGACTTTTTCGCAATAGAATTTATGGTTATGGAGCTTTGAGCCATGTTTTGAGGTCATGATGATGGATATTTATTTATACTATAACATACGTTCTATTGCGAAAAAGTCGTGAATTTTTTTTATTTAAGTTCCTGTGTAAAATTTTATAATTTCGTTTAGTAACGGTTTGTCTTTATAGGTGCGAATTTTGATGAATACCCACCCCAAAAAAAAAGACATGATTGATCGATTGCCGTCCAATTCGAAAGACAATGGAATTCGATTGAGCCTTAATTGTCAAAAGATACAAATTTGTTTCGGAAAGAAAATTTAAAAAAATATACCACTATTTAAGCGAATAATTAAAATGTCAGCTGAAGAAGATTATCATAGGCAAAGAATAATAATAAAATTAATTACTTTGCATACGATTGTATAGAATCAGGGTCTTCTAACTCCAAGAATTTCAAAGTTTACAAAATAAATAATACGCGTAAATTACTATTGAAGCACAATAGTAATTTACGCGTATTATTTATTTTGTTGGGCGCTTACATTGCTAACGCTGGCTAAACCTTACGAGATAGACCAAAATACTACGGAATTGTATATCTTAAAAAGGTCTACAGAAAAGTCCGCGATGGTATATGTATATCTGCTAAGGACCCACAGTAATCGTTTTTATGATAAATGATTTTATTTCAAAAAGTTTTTTTTTTTTACGATTGAAGAATAAGCCCTTACAATAATAACATCATCTTCCATCTCTCTCTAGGTTCCCGCCAGTGAATGTGTGGGACAGAGAGGTCGTAACAAAGACCCATACGGCTGTACAGTATAGTTTCCGCTGTCAATTGGAGTACCAGCTGCACATGATACAGGTATTGTATGCATTTTACCCGACTGCGGAAGAAGGAGGGTTATGTTTCTCGAGTGTATGTATGTATATTTCTTTGGCACGCTCTTTAGCCTAAACCGTTTGATGGATTTGAAAATACTATGTTTTTTACCATTGCCACTCGAAAAAGGGCATTCGATTCATCGGTAACAGTGAATAAAACTCTCGTTTAGTCACTAAGTGAATAAAAACATTTTGAATTTGGAACAGACAAGAATTATACGAATTATGTATAAGAAAAAACGTTCTGAAATTACCTACTGGCTGGCTAAATGGAGCTATTCCATAGAGCTATATAATTAAATAAAATTAAAATAATCGTACTCAAATCGAAAACTGTTTTAATTTCACTATAAATTAATGTTTATATTTAATCCTTTGTTCTATTATTACCGATTATATAATAAAACTAGCGACCCGCCCCGGCTTCGCACGGGTTGCGGTACTTATCTACGGCGTACCCTACCTACGTACCCTACCTACCTACCCTACCTACCTACCCTACCTACCTACCCTACCTACCTACCTACCCTACCTACCTACCCTACCTACCTACCCTACCTACCTACCTACCCTACCTACCTACCCTACCTACCTACCCTACCTACCTACCCTACCTACCTACCTACCCTACCTACCCTACCTACCTACCCTACCTACCTACTCTACCTACCTACCTACCCTACCTACCTACCCTACCTACCTACCTACCTACCCTACCTACCTACCTACCTCCCTAACTCCCTACCCTAACTACCAAAAAAAAAAAAAAAAATAGATGTTGGCCGATTCTCATAGATACCGGATAAGCACAAAAAATTTCATCAAAATCGGTTAAGCCGTTTCGGAGGAGTATGGCAACGAAAACTGTGACACGAGAATTTTATATATTAGATGGGTTAAATATAAATATTATACTTCTATTAGTTTTCTTGCAGTCTTTGGTAAAAAGTAGAGAAGACTCGGTCCTTGAATCCCTCGCTCCGCTCAGGACTCTAATCTAGAATCCATCGGTCCTCTCGGGATCCAACTTAGTCTCTCGAATTAAATTTCCATTTTTTCACTTGTTGTATAATCTATTTATTTTTCTTTAGTTCAAAATCAAAATATTTTATTTCACATAAACCAACATGGGCACTTATGAAACGTCTGAAGCTAGGTGCACGGTTCCAATTGGTTGTTTCCTATGGAGAAGAGCCGGCAAGAAACTCCACGGTTACTCTTTTAAAAATAAGGGGCTTTTACAATGTTTCAAATTACAGTGTTGATAGGTATGGGAGGACAGTGTAGGCCTGACAACAAGTAACAGGCACTCAACAAAATATAAAAATAACAAATAATAAAAAGGTCTACTAATCTAGTCTACAAGTTAGGCCTACAACGTTCTCACATTCACAAAATATAGAAGAATCTATATAAAATAAAAGCCTATTTAAAACAAATGACATGATTGCCATTACAACTGCAACAAATCTGTATTAAACTCCTGTTTACAAAAGCCAAAAGTAAAGAGTTGAAATAAGAATTAGAGTTCTTCTCCATAGGTACCTACTACGCTTTGGAATGGGCAACTAGCTTCATCTTTCTGACCGACCGACCCCTTGACAATTCAAAAGTGCCTGTAATTGGTTTATTTGAAATAAACGCTTCGAGTTTGAGTTGATTATTTTTTTCGCGTTATTGAAAAATCCTGTTTATCGCTATTCACATTAATATAACAATCCAACATTTGATTGGATACCATTTTGCAAAGTTACTGTAGATTGTCGTAAATTTGCATACATTTCCTCTGCCAATGAGAAAATAGAATTATTGGCATCAATTTGTTGTTCGTATGTCTAGGAAACGGCGTGAGTTATTAAGTTAAAAACTCATAAAAATCTGAGAGACAGAAAGACGCCATGTTGAGATTTTTATTTATAGAAGTTATTTTATGTTTTGTGAGTGTATTTAGAATTTCAATTTAAGTTAAATTTATTTATTTACAAACAATTTACATTGTGTTTACGTTCTATACATATAATAATAAAAAAAAAAACAACATTAATAATACAAGAAACAAATAAAATAAAAAAACAGTTTAAATCAGTTGAACTTATTACAATTAGTTATTTTAACATGTTTTTCCGTCGCCCCAGTGCATAGTGTGCATGTGGACATACGCCCTGGACGCGTGCACGCCCGAGCTGCTCCTCCGCGCCGCCAGTGCGCTACCCGACGCAGCTCAACAGGAGAGAGCGCTCGACGCACTCACACACTTGCTCAAGACTAACGAGCTTGATGAAAACTGTTCGCTAGACGGTAAGTCACCTTCATCATCATTCTTCTCCCTTTTCTTAATTTATTCATTGTGTTGGATCATTCGGTTTCCTACAAAATGGTTGAGCTGGACGGTGCTGACCCACGCGTCATGTTCGTGAACGGGCGCCGTCAGTTGAGACTGGTCATCTCTTAACTGCCACGGCTTATTTTTATTATTAATCTTGTATTTTGAATTGTTTCTTAATATATATATTTTTTTCATTGTTCTCGCATATAGAAGCAACAAGAATAATGTACCCAGGATTTTGTAATATCTTGATTTAAAAGAGTGTCCTTGGAGTTTGTTGCCCGTTCTTCTCCATAGAGATCTACGTTTTGCAATGGGCAACTAGCTTCAACTTTCTGGCTAACTGACCGACTCTTTGACAATACAAAAGTGTTTGTAAATGGTTTAATTGAAATAAATGCTTTGAGTTTTCTTTCATATTTCTGAATTAGTCGGCATCTCGGTAGTCACCCCCCCTTTCTAGCCATATCATCTTCCACACAGTAAACATGGCCGAAATAGCTCACTGAAAAGAAAAAGAGGGATAAGCTCTTTCACTCTAAAGACCTATATCACTCTTCTAGCTCATGGTATAATAATATACTTCGCCAGGTATAGCATTCCGAGACACAGTGGTCACGTGGGTGACACAAGCCTACGTCATCACCGCTGTGTTACCAGTAGTGTGTAATAATAACTCCCCAACCGCCTTTATTACCTGTGCGAATCCGATAAAACAATGAGGTTTTAGCTAACAATTACGTTGGTATATGTTTAAATTGAATTGTTTCGTTTGATTAGAAAAACGAAACGACAATTTAAATGCTTTATATATATTTTTTACAGAATGGTGACTGAAAATGTTTCCATATTTCGTGTTTTGCTGCAATAAAGTGGCAACTGGATAGTGACGTAAGCATGTGTCACTCCCGGAATGCCAGACCTTGTTTTTTTAGACCATGTTCTAGCTCACTAGCTCTTCTATAGCTCGGTGACTCAGACGCCGACTGTTAGCTCATTTGACTCTTTTTATAAATACATTGACATGAATATTTAGTTTGTAAAATAGTATATTATTTTAATTATTGTGAATGTAAAGACTATGTAGATCATTGTTTTTTCTTTTTCTTTCTTTCTTAATTAGTTTTAATCATGGTCCGGCAGTTTGAGTAATTTATGCGGCCTACCCAAATGTCATTTCTTTGGTATTGTTCGTCGAATCGTTGAGCTCCTTAAGTTTTGAGTTGAGCTACACGATTACTGATAAATGCGTGCGCTGACTGGACAGGTCCACTCATTATGTGTGGTTTTTCCTCAAAAGACCATTTCAGACTCAAATCTACATGGTCTTCACATGATCTGACCAAGATTATGTCTGGACTTTAAAAGAGACTGTGACCTCTGAGTTTGTTTGAGCCTTTCTTCTCAGAGTAGTCAGATAGGAAACGCCGACCTCATCTAGTTTTAAAATATGATTGACGTGTAAAAGTGTTTGTACAAACCTACTTACAGAAATAAAATCATTTATCATTTGACTCGCGCGCACGCGCGTCTAAGGACACGGCTCGGCTCGTTCAGTAGTCAAAAGCTCTTTGGAAGTTTGAACTATTTGTTACTCACTATCTCTTTTACAGCTCAGTGACTCAGACGCCGACTGTTAGCTCATTTACGGTTTAAGACATTTATTTCTCAAAAATAATACAATTCACTTATCATGAGAAATACAAGTTAATCTTAATACTAAATATACACGAACGTATGAAGAACAGCAGGTACTCGTAAATCTATTAAGTGGTCGATGCAAAAAAAGAAATTGTGGGTAACAAGAAAAATTGAGTGTACTATTACACATCGCTCATTTTGAGAAACATCGACGTAAGTGTAATTTTTCACTCAACTCAACTCAACTCAAAGCATTTATTTCAAATAAACCAATTACAGGCACTTTTGAATTGTCAAGGGGTCGGTCAGTCAGAAAGATGAAGCTAGTTGCCTATTCCAAAGCGTAGTAGGTACCAATGGAGAACAACGGGCAAGAAACTCCAAGGACACTCTTTTAAATCAAAATATGGTTACAAATTATTGGTTACATCATTCATGTTGAAATTATGCATGTGAAAACAATGCAGAACGTTAAAAGCGTCCGTAATAAAGAGACGACAACAATTCCAATATTAAATTAAAATAAGTTGTCACAAAAATGAGTTGTCGATATAATTATATTGTGCTCGAAAAAAAATTCAGAGGAGCAGAGGCGTGAAATATTTAATATGTATTGGGATTTATCAACATTTCAGAACGAGACGGCAACAGATTACAAAAAAAAAAAATCACTTTAAATTACTCTTCTGTAAAATTTTAAAAGCAGCAGTTACTACGTGGATGTTTCTCCAAATGAAGGATATCGTTTCTCGATGGCAAGTCAATAGCAAATACACATTGTTAGGCAAGCTGTCAATGTTTTTAATTTCTTAATGTTTCAAAATGGTAAAATCGTTTAGTACTTAAATGTATTTTGTGTATTTTAAATACTTTTGACTATTTGTGCCGGAGAGCTATGGTTGAAAGAACGATGAGATCCGAAGTATTACGAAGTGAGCCGAATGAGCCGTTCGGCCGTTGAGTTCAGTCGGTCATCGGGGTCTCACTGAAGTACTGAGCTAGTGAGTCTGAGTGAGCTATTTAGCGAGCGAGTGAGTGAGCAAGAGTGACGTCAATCGAAAATAGCTAGCTCTTTTCTATCACTCGCTCACGAGCTACCCATGTCTACCACACAGTCCATCCATCGTATCTTTAGTCTTCCCCCACTCTTAAGTGTATTTTTTTTTTGTAAATCCTTTCTTTCTTCCCCCCACAGGTATTGAACGTTGCTGGACCTACCTTTGCGCGATGTGGTCGGCTCTCAACCTGAGCTCACTAGAGGGCGCGGCTGTAGCTAGAGAACCTCTCCTGCACGCGTGTAGCGCGCTCGACGCGCTCGCACGCGCTTTGCACGCTGACGCGTCTGCTCTGACGCACATACTGCAGGTAAAATAACACACCTAGAGAAAAATACGGTTTCATACAAAAATATTATATTAAGTTTTTTACATTATCTTGAGTACTTTTAACATCTGGAAAGATTTATATTTCACCATGTATAAATAATTTAAAGATATCCGGAAGCTAAGGTAGCTTTTAAAAAGTAAAGCCCTTTTTTAAACTATATTCTAATTGTAATGGTAAACTGACATGTAAAGTTCTTTTTTTTCCGCAATTTGTTTGTCGTCATTCCGAATGAGATGAGCTTTCTATAATATTTTAAAGCATGGAGGGCCCGGAACGGATTATGTGTGAAATTTTTCAGGGCATGTTTATGCTTCTTCCCTTATAGAGAAAGCACGAGAATTATTCACCATTGACCACGTTTGCTCAAGACGGGTCTGCGATTTCAGACTTATATCCTACTAATATTGTAAATGTGAAAGTTTGAGAGGATGGATGGATGTTTGTTATTCTTTCACGCTAAAACTAGTGAACGGATCTCGATGAAATTTGGCACACAGATAGTTTATGACCTTGATTAACACATAGAGTAGTTTTAATCGCTGTAGTACGTTCCCATGGGATGATTTCCGACCTCCACGCGGGTGAAGCCGCTGGTAAAAACTAGTTAACTATAATTCCAGGTTTCCTCACGATGTTTTTCTTTACTTATTTTAATTAATTTTATTGCCAGCAATCCGACCGCCAACAAGAACTCGGTCTCTTACACGAAGCCGTGAGCAACAGTTGCACGACTCTGCAGCAACAACTCAAGTCTGTGAGGAGACGTCTGCCGCCTGGAGTGATGCTGCACGCTGTGCTAGACGCTCAGGTTTGTGATGATAACGAGCAGGATACATTGACACTAATTCTATCATCTCCATTAATATGGAACATCGAGTCAATCTCAAAATCATAACATAAACCAGTGCTGCCAAACTTATCAAACTAAAAAATATCAAATCAACCATTAAAAAAACTGCAGAAAACAGTAATTTTTGAACAGTTATTCTACTGTTTAGCCTTAGATAAAGAATAAAAATGTTAGAGAATTCTAAAATGAATATCTTTAGCTCTTACATTTTTATTGTATTTAAAAAAATATATAAAATATTATTACTAGAATATATAGAAAACATGGTATAAAAAGACGGTAAAATAAAAAATACCATACATGTTTTTGCTTAACAGCCCCTAATTGTACAAATTTTCATTTTTTTTTTTGTTGTATTAATGAAAAATAATTGTAGGAAGAATGTACGGATAAAGTAAGTAATGTAATTAGGTACAGATTATTTCAAATTAAATTTTGGGTTTTACTCCAGAAACAGTAGACTGTAGACCTTGTTTGTACCCACACGAAAAGCAAGAAACAAGTATTTTGGATATTGTGTTTCAAATGGTAAAAGTACAGAAAACAGTAAAAATATGGACTTAAACAGAAGACAAGGATGCTAGTGAAAAAACAGTAGAGTTGGCAACACTGACATAAACCTACATGGGCATTTATGAAACGTCAAAAGCTAGGTCCTCGGTTCCAATTGGTCGTTTTCTATGGAGAAGAGTCGCCAAGAAATTCTACGAAGTTCACGAGAGTGTCACCAGGGCAGTGCCACATTAGTGATTGCTTAAATGCTATTCGCTAACTTGTTTATTGGCCATGGGTGAGACCGTCAATTTGAGCGCTTATTGACTCTTCTATGCTTTATTAAACAAGGTCTTTTTTATTTACTTGACGAAACTTCACAAATATAGCGCGTATTGGTACCAAATATTGATAAAACTGTATTTTTGTTCTCAATTCCTAATTTACCTTCCCTTCAGTTGGTAGAACGTCTCCGCGGCGAGTGCGCCAGCAGCCTGTGGCGCTGCGCGCGCGCCGCGTGGCTGGCCGCGCGCGCCGCCTGCGCCTGCGCCGCCACGGCGGGCGAGCGAGCCGACGGCGCGCCGCTACCGCACAGCACCCTGCTCACGTTGTGGGCTGCGGCCGTGGATAAGATATATCAGCAGGTATGTAGAACGTCTCCGCGGCGAGTGCGCCAGCAGCCTGTGGCGCTGCGCGCGCGCCGCGTGGCTGGCCGCGCGCGCCGCCTGCGCCTGCGCCGCCACGGCGGGCGAGCGAGCCGACGGCGCGCCGCTACCGCACAGCACCCTGCTCACGTTGTGGGCTGCGGCCGTGGATAAGATATATCAACAGGTGTGTCGGAACATCGTGTCTGTATTGCCCGAAGGAGACGACAGAGGTGTGGCAGCATCTCACAACGCCCTTGCTAACTACGCCTCACACTGACTTCACCCAAAATCCTGCATCGCACAAGCAAGGTTA
Source organism: Dryobotodes eremita (assembly GCA_917490735.1). Taxonomy (NCBI): domain Eukaryota; kingdom Metazoa; phylum Arthropoda; class Insecta; order Lepidoptera; family Noctuidae; genus Dryobotodes; species Dryobotodes eremita. The sequence continues at coordinate 8,835,342 of OU823269.1, read as the reverse complement.
TCCGCGCGGTTTGCATATAAACATGACAATAACAGATTTATGACAGATTTCTAAAGAATTTTTTCTACAATCTGTCATTTTGTCTATTCTTTCGTCGACAAAACCCGGTTCTATGGTGGTCATGCTACGCGTGTAGACGGGTGTTGTGTCTTGTGCGATATGCCCGACAAGCATGTTAAAATTTAAAAAACAAATGTCTTAAAAAAGTAGTTTTATACCGTGCCAAAACCTTTGGATCGGTTTTTAGGAACATCGTCAACCCAAAAAAAAAAAAATGTCAGCAGCATGGAAGTGTGGCAATACATATCAGGAGCTTAAATAAACATGATTATTGCGAAGACACATCAGGGCTATATTCGAACCTATGTACAAACGGCGACATATCAAGCTGTAAATTTCCTTTTAGCTGACCTCGCATTGTAAAGGTTTTTCGTACAATGAGAATTTAGCTTATACTGGAAATGTATAGCTTGAAATGTTGTCGTGCGTACATAATTTATAGAAAGAAAGTGTAAAGGGGGGAATCCTGGTGTCCTGAAGCTACGAGCCTAGCTTACGCACCAGTCGCCCACAACATATACTTGAATTATGTATCACTAGCTTATGCCTGCGGCTTCGCTCGCATTAATTTAGAATTTGACAATCAATTCGGGTTGTTCAGGGAATTATAATTAAGAGGATGAAAAACCGGTCTATCGACACTCTAGACTCACAAAATGTATTAAGTACTTAAATAAAAAATAAAAAATCTCTTAACACACTACTAAAGTTTCTACAATAATATAATTCAACCATGATTCGAAAGACACGTGGCGCCATCTATTATCATAAGAACGTTATTGTTGTTTTCCTCGGGAACAGTACTTTTTTCGGGATGAAAGGTATCCTATGTCCGTTTCTGTACACCTGACAACGTATATGCAAAATTTCAGGATGTTCGGTTCAGTGGTTTAGGCGTGAAAAGGTAACAACAAACAAACAAACTTACTTTCGCAATATTGGTTAGGATTGTCGAATCTAACCAATGTAAATTGATTGTATGTCTATTGTGGTAAGAAAAATAAAGTTATATTAAGGACTGTATGGTAAAGTGGTCAAGGGAACCATGAACTCGATTTTGAAAGAAAATAAAACCGTTTTTTTTTTGTAAAAATTTCTGCCTGAACTGGCAATAAGGCCCTACAGACTTACTTCCGCCAACAAGACTGGTTTTGTATTTATGATGCCAACCAGTACTGTTTAAATCCAGATTCCCGAATTCAATTTCAGTTTTTATAAGAAAATTCATCAATATAATTTAAATCAAATATATTATTCTAATTAATTCTAATCCATCTAATTTTATCCTTATTGAATCAATTATTTAAATTCTTATAACTAATATTTGTTAATCCTATGCAAGTATGACAAATAAATACAAAGAAATTACTTGTCTTTATAAAAACAGGGCGGAATCTAATGCCATGTGGGGCTAGTGTCGAACAAGCGACACACTAGTTTTTGAGCAGTCACGCCTAGCGTCAGACTAGTTTTTGCCTAGTCACGCCTAGCGTCGGATTAGTTTTTGCCTAGGCACGCCTAGCGTCGGATTAGTTTTTGACTAGTCACGCCTAGCGTCGGATTAGTTTTTGCCTAGTCACGCCTAGCGTCGGATTAGTTTTTGACTAGTCACGCCTAGCGTCAGACTAGTTTTTTAAGTAGTCACGCCTAGCGTCAGACTAGTGTCGGATTCGTTTTTGACTAGACACGCCTCTTTTTTTTTTGGGATGGGAAATCATCAAATGACTTATCCCGCACTGGGCGGAGTGGAAGGGCGTCTCAGACTTTTACTGATTAAAACCCACCCGTGCTCCTTCAGTTGCCTGTGCGCCAGGTCCACGGTTACTGTTTCGAACAATCCGCGACCCCGGCAGGCGTCAGACTAGTTTTTGACTGGTCACGTGATACTAGTTCGACACTAGTCGTGACTGGTCAATAACTAGTCTGAGACTAGTCCGATATCAGTCGTGACTTGTCAAAAACTAGTCTGACACTAAATCGACACCAGTGTCAGTGTCATTCTTCTTATATTATTATTATTTTTATAGGCTGTAACTTTTAACTCAAGTCCGCCAATTCTCAGCTACACTAAATTATTTCTGTATTTAAATTCCATCTTTATTTATTTCGTTACAGGATGACCACGGTCCCGTGCGTACCATCAAGCACTCTCTGGCCGGGGTGACGGCAGACGTCAACAAGCTGGCGACCTTCGCGCAGGACAAGGAGTATGACATGATGTCGCTCACTAATGTACAGTCTGACAAGGTAGGATATTAAATTTACTTTCAAATAAGAAAGAGCAGATTAACCGCGTTTTTATCTAACTTCAAAAAAGAAGGATGAGGGTTTTCTTATATTATCCCTTTGTTTGGTTATTTTCGACAAAAATGAGCCATTTTTTTTTGTCAGGCGCTGTGGTGTCTGGACAATTATTCCGCGACGATAGAATGTGTGGACTGAAAACTCAAACTCAAAAGATTTATTTCAATTAAGCTATTTACAGGCTTTTTGAATTGTCAAGGAGTCGGTCAGTCAGAAATATGAAGCTAGTTGCCCGTTCCAAAGTGTAGTAGGTATAGAGAAAAATGGGCAAGAAACTCCACGGACAATTAATGTTGAATTTATAATTATACTAGCTTCTGCCCGCGGCTTCGTCCGCGTAGATGTCAGAAATTATCCCACGGGAACGTGCTACCGGGATAAAAAGTAGCGTATGTCCTTACCCAGGATGCGAAATTAAAGTTGTTTCAATTTTTTGTGTTTTTTTTTTGGAAGTCGGTTGTTTTTTTTTACCGAAGTCAAAAAAGGAGGAGGTTCTCAATTCGACTGCATTTTTTTTTGTGTTTTGGCTCAGACAATTTTTTTTTTAAGTTTTTTATTTTTCACTTTTTTGTTGTGGTACCTACCCCAAACAAATTCGTATACCACTACTTGATATGTAAATAACAGTGACAGGAAATTATTAAAACATCATCAATATATATTAAGTGGAGAAATTACGCATTATCAAGGATAACTCAAAAACTACTGGTCAGATCTTGATCAAATATAATATTATATGGGACCACATGAGAAGCACCAGCTTTCAAATAAAAAAAATAATTATCAAAATCGGATTACCTAGAAAAAAGTTCTGAGCTAACACACTACATAAAAAAAAAACATGCCGCCGAATTTAGAACCTCCTCCTTTTTAAGCTATTGCATAGCTTTTATCGCGGGCTTTGAGCGCGGCGACCGAATCAATAAATTCCGTAACGAAAATAAAACCTAACACCCTTCACTCCGCCTACCATGTAGCTCGGCCGAGCGTTCGCTTAACGTGTATGTATATGGTACGACTATACTTGAATTAATATCAAAGAAAAAAAAATACTGAATAAATAAAAAAATATAATTGCATAAATTGATAAAAATGCTATGCAATAGCTTTACCGCGGCAGTCCCCGAGTGCCACACGTGTTTTTTTTTAATTCGGTTAAAAAAGAACAAGCTCATTCTGACAGTTTATAAATAAATTTTCAGACAGTTTGTTAATCGATCCAAAAGGAAAATTTTCGTCATCAATTTTTGCCATAATATAGCAACTCTCATACAATGTACCAAGTAACCGTTTTACTTTTGCAGCCAATACCACCAGTTGTCATCAGAGCCCAGTTGGTGAAGAAGCAACTCGAAGAGACGAAGAGTCTCACCATCAAGTTGGAGAACAAAGAAGCCGATCTTAGGGAACTTAGGAAGGCACTTAAGGTAATATTTACTAATTGGTTAATATATACAAAGAGGGAAAGTGTCAAATTTATTGACGTTTTTTGCAATTTACAGGTCAGTATCAGGTTGTATGTTGATCTAATATGATTCGCGGCCGTAACATATATTTATGTATAGAATTATAATCATAAATACCGGCCAAGTGCGAGTCGGACTCGCGCACGAAGGGTTCCGTACCATTATCTATAAAAACAGCAAAAAAATCATGTCTCTTGTATGGGAGCCCCCTTAAATATTTATTTAATTCTGTTTTTTAGTATTTGTTGTTATAGCGGCAACAGAAATACATCATCTGTGAAAATTTCAACCGTCTAACTATCACGGTTCATGAGATACAGCCTGGTGACAGATGGACGGACAGCGGAGGCTTAGTAATAGGGTCCCGTTTTAACCTTTGGGTACGGAACCCTAAAAACCATCAATACATCTCGTCAAAGTTCATATTACCCTATTGAATGAGTATTTCATGAAATAAATAAATAAATTTATTATATAAACCTTAGCGCGGGATGCGCTACGGTAGCCCGCGAAATTCGAATTTACATATCAAACTAGCGTTTGCCCGCGGCTTCGCTCGCGTTAATTTAGACTTTGACTATCAATTCGGATTATAATTCAATCATGATCGGAAGACACGTGGCGCCATCTATTATCATAAGAATGTTATTGTTGTTTTCCTCGGGAACAGTACTTTTTTTCGGGATGAAAGGTACCCTATGTCCGCTTTTGTACCCCTGACAACATATATGCAAAATTTCAGGATGATCGGTTCAGTGGTTTAGGCGTGAAAAGGTAACAAACAAACAAACAAACTTACTTTCGCATTTATAATATTATATAATATTATATAAAAATATAAATATAATATATAATATAATATATAAATATATAAAGTTAGGATTAGGATGATAAATGTTATGTATGTATATACATAACAGTAAATATTTAAGGTTTCTGTTGTTGAAAGCCTACTAAAATATTTTGTCCAAAGGATTCAGCCTCTTGTCTGACTTAACTGTTGTGATCATTTTAGCAAAATAACGGATGTAAAAAGACACTTAACGAAGCCGAGTCACTTGAACTCCCCGTCATTGTAATATTTTTTTTGTATGTATTATTAATAATAATAACCATTATTGAGTGTGCAAGTCACCCCCTGCCATTTTATCCGTGTATTTTGTATATAAAACATTGGTCAGGCAAGGGCCATAGCCGTACCATAGTTCTTGGTAACCAGTCCATCTTAGCCACAGAAATCCATAGTTATTAAAAATTATTTTTGTTTCCATATCCTGCAATAGTCCGACACCAACCGGGGATTGTCCTTGCGTGCACTTGCACAGTGCATATAGGGATAATCGTCGGTTGGTGCCTCATTCCATTTAAAATTGTCTAAGGGGCCTCTGCGAGTTGGCTTCGGCCCCTCGTACGCCTTCCAAAGGCCGGGATATCATGAGCCCGAGCTATGTTAACATATAATAACAATAATAATAATTAATTGATATTGTTGCATTGTCCTTGGGTGCACTTGCACAGTGTATACAGGGATAATCGTCGGTTGGTGCCTCATTCCATTTAAAATTGTCTAAGAGGCCTCTGCGAGTTGGCTTCGGCCCCTCGTACGCCTTCCAAAGGACCGTGATCCCAAGACCCCGAGCTATGTTAACATATAAAAATAATAATAATAATAATTCAAATTAAAAAAAATCAAATTCAAATTCTTTATTGCATTCATGGGTACATTTAGTTGTTACAATATATAAGTAAGTTCCAGCATGAAACCCGGTTAGGGCACGGCAACATAATAATAATAATAATTTTAACTTTTTTAAATATTTTTAATATCTTTTTTTATTTTTATTTTTTTCCCAGGCTAAACAAGAAGAGTTATCAGAGATGACGATCCGTCGCGAGCTCGGAGAGCGCAAGTTATCTACAGCAGCAAGAGACGCCGAATTAAGAGCTGAACAATTGACCAGACGACTGGAGGACGCACACAACCAGCTTAAGAGGTGATTTTCACGTTACATACATAGAAGTATGAGGAACAGGGTGTAAAGTTCACTCATACTCTATGGAAAAGGGAGGATCCTTCGACTAGACGGGTATCGTGTCTGGGGGGCAACTGCCCGACGATTGATGTCGGGACGTTGTATATTATGCTAGTTGCGCGGTAAACTCTGCTTGCGCGATGCAGGATTTTGTGTGACGTCATTGTGACGTGTAGCTCGCATGTGGCGATGTAGATACCGCTACACATACAAGAAAAGGCTATGCTTGCAATCTCTGTGATGAAACGACGTTGATTATCGCGAAGATGGACGTTACCCTTAGATTACGCTTAGATTACCCTTAGTTACATCGCGATAATTTTGACATTTAAGACAAAAAGCATTTTAATTTTAGGCTTCAAGACTATACTTCGTCCTCGTATCTGTATATCTATTATAGGCCCTCTTATCTGACGAAGACGGCTGCGAGGATGGCATCTCTCGTATTTTTCTCATAAGTCCGACGGTTTCCGAGGAAAGCTTGGACACCTTACTTTTTCGCTGTGACGGGAAAAGTCTGCGGGACTCGTCAAGTAGTGCGATTTGACAAGGGCATTCATATTGCAGTTCGACGTTAGGCGATAACTCAGGTGGCGGTATTCTTTGGCACATCAAAGAGATTTGACGCGAGAATTATTGCGTTGAAACGGCCACACTACGTTTGTCATTTTGCCCCGTGAGGGCGACGGGATCAAGGAAATTTAAGGATAGAACATTAGCGCCAATTTTATCATCAATTAAATGAGTATTGGCGTTGACCGGTCAAGTGTGGCTACTCAATTTATCGCCTTAATTAGCGGGGTAATTAGCGCGTTGTTTATGGCGATGATGCGCAATGGACGTTGACTGTTGGTGGCCCCAGCATGGAGGATCGAGGTGATCCGGCAGACAACCAAACTAGTCGACATAGCTCATAGAATAAGCAAGTGGCAATCGGTCGGCCATATTAGCCGTAGAACTGATGACCGTTGGGGTAGACGTGTTCTTGATTGGAGAATGCGAAAAATGGAAAGGTTACCCAGTTTTGAAAGTATTCTTCTATCCTTGTCACGCAAAACGCTCATTGTACTTCGCGAAGTTACTATGGTGTTCCTGTATTGTGACGTCAGATGCTAATAATGTTGTCTCTGTCTAGCATCGACTTTAAAGTCCACATAGTCAAGTTTTTGGGAGCGTTATATTAAATAAAAGAGTCGAAATACGTTTGAGCAGAAGCGGATGCTCTAATCTAATGTCTCAAAACTAATCCTATCGGTTACATCGTTGGACTTACTGCTACTTAGAATGCTAAATTAACAAAATGCATGGAACTGTCAAGGGCCACCCTGAACTGCAATCATGCATTTTATGCTCTCACGGTGATTACTTCGCTGCGGTTCAGGTTGCATAACTACATAGAACTTGGGCCATTGATTTTGAGATATTCTAAGTTTTTTTTTTACCTTGGCTTAATCTTCTTCTGGGTTAGGAAAGTCAATAAAAAAAAATACAGACAAATAATCTATTGACGAGATGACTGGAGGACGCTCATAACCAGGTTATGGGGTCATTTATTTTCATATTTACACTACTGCATGAGCTACATACATTCATACATAAACTCACGCCTTCTTCCCACGGGGGTAGGCAGAAACTACAGAACGCCACCTGCTACAACCCTTACAAACTCCTTTTGCCTCGTTTACGTTCATACATCTGGGTCATACACCACAGCATTTAATAAGCCTTTTATTGAGGTATGAGGAACAGGGTGTAAAGTTCACTCACACCTCCATAGAAAAGGGAGGATCCTCCGACCAGACGGGTGTCGTGTCTGGTGGGCAACTACCCGACGATTGATGTCGGGATGTTGTATATATGCTAGTTGCGCGGTAAACTCTGCTTGCGCGATGCAGGATTTTGCGTGACGTCAGTATGACGCGTAGCTCGCATGTGGCGTTGTAGATGCCGCTACACTTTAATCGTTTTTTTTCCTAAAACCAGAGGGACAGGTCATCAATTTTACAGATTAATAAACTCAACTCTCTCTTCACAGAAAAGAGAAAGAATTTGAAGAAACAATGGATCACTTGCAACAAGACATCGACTCTTTAGAGACAGAACGCGGCGCGCTCAGAGACAAACTCAAGGTGTACGCCAAGAGGGGCGGTGCACACCATGGTAACTATACTTGTTATGTTTTTAAATATTTACCGTACAATCAATTTTTTTTATGTCCCTCGGAAATCATCGGATTTCCGAATACAAACGAATGCTAATTTCCATGTCCATCAATTATTAGATTTACCGTATAAAATAATTATGTTGTTTTTAAAACAACAATAAAATACTTAGTTCTGAATTCAAATTATTATACACGATAAATCTAATAATTTATGGATATAGAAATTAGCATTCGTTTGGATTCGGAGTCCGATGATTTCCGAGGGATATTAAGAAAATAGTTATACTGTAGTTGAAGTAGATCTGGGTTAGTGGAAGAAATGTAAGTGGTCTGTGGACCAATGGAGATGTAGTTAGATTTTTTTTTAAGTTTATGGCCAAATCCGCTTAAATGAGGAATCGGACAAATTGGATGATAACATTTATTAAGAGATAATAATGTCGTATTCGATTTAAACCAAAACCTGCACCCTAATGAGGGCTATCGCGCTTAAGTGCGCCGCTAGAGGCGCTAGTGTAGAGTAAGGTCTTTAGATGTCAAAATATGTACTGAACGTTCACTGTCTGCGGGATTTTTTATCAAGGATTTTAACAAATGATTCATAATATGAGTAATGTTTGTGCTATTCTTGATTAATTATGGCTTAAGATTTTAGTAAAAAGTTAGGATCTAATTTGGTAGCACTTGAAGGAAGAATAAGATTTGTCTGCTTTATGCTTGCCAATTTTAGGAACATTATAATCTAAATATTCATTGGAAGTTTTAAAATGTGATAAAATAAACATACTATGAATATAAGGGTACTTAAACATATCCAAAACATCAAATAAAAGTACTGCAACAGGACCTTACTCGACAGTGGCGCCAACTGGTGAGCACAAAAACGGTAGCCCCCATTGCGTAACACACCCCAGCCTATGTAAAATTTCTACATTTATATCTGTAATTTTTATGGTGTACAGTTGCTAAAAGAGATAAACAATGTGTCTGGTCACCGGTGTCCGACCCGTTAAGGCGAAGCAATATGATCAATTTTATAGACAAATCCACGATGATAAGACATTTTGACCCTACAATTTTAATCCCTATTTTTTAACATTTAAAAAGTAAAAAAACAACCAAATTTGTTCACACTTTTTACGTTTCAAGTATTTTTTTAAGGTTTTAATGGGAGTTTTTGACAAACCTTTTAGTGTCAACTTATGGCATATTTTTGTAGCTGTCGAACGAAAACACTTTTATGCCTGTAGAACGTCTACATCGGTAGATATTGCAAAATAAATGAACCCATTCACAATCAGTAAACAAAAAATAAAAAATGGCCGCCATTTCAAAACAGTAGGGGCAAAATGCCTTATTATCGTGAATTTGTCTATATAATTGATCATATTGCTTTGCCTCAACGGGTCGGACACCGGTGACCAGACACACTGTATGTATAACCGGGGTCGTCGTTGTAGTTGAAGCTTATTAAGAACCCGATTAATGTTTTCGAATAAAATTTATTTTAATTAATAGAAAACATCCATTGGTTTCTTAGTAAACTTCAACTATATCCGACGAACCTGGTTACTTATCACATTTGGTGACCGTACATCATAATAAAGAATATTCTAATCTATTAAATCACAATCTGAATAATTTTGAAGCCTATTGCTAATCTATTTCTCTCATATGTTCGAAAAATGTATCTGCTCAACAACGTAAATAACGCAATGAATGTTGTTGAACTGTCAAAATGGAAGCCATTCCTACTGTTAGTGTGTTACGCAATTGCCCCGCGGGTGTTAAACTGTTTGTTTCGTTTTCTCATAATTACGGATTTCGCCCTTAATAATTCACAAATTGAGCCTTTTAATTGGGAGTATTATAATGATTTGTGTCATGTTTTCTGTATTTTAGATGAGATACAACAATATTATTATTAATGTTGGTTATCTAAATTTTATTATTTTCTCTTATAGAATTGGCGTTTTTGAGTAAGTTTTGTATGAGGTTTCGGTGATTCCAGGCTTGTTGTAAATGGAATTTAAATATTATTACTTTACAGTACAACCATATTCTTAATGTCCCTCGGGAATCATCGGATTTCCGAATACAAACGAATGCTAATTTCCATGTCCATCAATTATTAGATTTATCGTGTATAACAATTTGAATTCAGAACTAAGTACTTTATTGCTGTTTTAATCAAACAAAAAAATAATTAAATACTTAGTTCTGAATTCAAATTATTATACACGATAAATCTAATAATTGATGGACATGGAAATTAGCATTCGTTTGTATTCGGAAATCCGATGATTCCCGAGGGGGGATATTCAGAAAATATACTGTACATAATATTGTTTTTTCGAGCTTCTTTATAATACGACTTTATAATATAAATGGTAAAATCCCCTAAGCCTTAGGCTTTAGGGCACATCTCTAATTTTAGTGATGTAAAATTATTTTATCGATAATTTTTAATCACTAAAATTAGAGATGTCACGGGACAATATTAATTTAGTAATAAACCGTCAAAGTTTAAAATAAAATACCTATTTAAATTCCATTTATAACTGAAAATAATAAAACGCTTTCATTTCAGAATGTTGTTGGTTAAATACATAACTGAATGTTTCGATTATCATAACGAGAATGTTATATTTACAATACAATTTGTAATAATTTCAAGGGTGCTTTCAATTGTAATAACTCAAAATGTGGGACAGAAATGTGAAAAAAACTGTCGTGTAATTGAGGCAAAATTGTCGCGCCTAACAATATTTTGCACGTTAGGAGAAACAACGAAAATCGCTCTTACTGATACGTAATAAAGGCGATGTTAAAGTCTTATTTTTGCCATAGAAACGTGATTGTGAGTTGATCATACTCGCACCACACTCACACAAGTAACCTCACACGTTCACTCTCGCATCTCCCTTATACACTTTCTCTAGTTAATGATAAATGATTTTATTTCTGTAAGTAGGTTTGAACAAACACTTTTACACGTCAATCATATTTTAAAAAAACTAGATGAGGTCGGCGTTTCCTATCTGACTACTCTGAGAAGAAAGGCCGAAACAAACTCAGAGGTCACAGTTTTTTTTAAAGTCCAGACATAATCTTGGTCAGATCATGTGAAGACCATGTAGATTTGTGTCTGAAATAGTCTTTTGAGGAAAAACCACACAGATTGAGTGGACTTGTCCAGTCAGTGCACGTATTTGTCAGTAATCGTGTAGCTCAACTCAAAACTTAAGGAGCTCAACTGCTGTTACTAACACACAGTCTAGTATTACCAAATTTGTTTTGAACTTTTTATTTTTTGTTGGTTATTTCTTAATTCAACCTTAGTTAAGTGTTACTGCGTTGCTATGATGGTCCAAATCACAGGCATCTAGCCGCGGGACGGCCCTGGTGACCTGTAATACAGGTTTTTATATAAACGTACTTCAAACACCAGTCTTTCACGAAGTTAGCTCCTTGTTCGTGCACTATTGTCGAATATATATAAGTACAGTCACCAAAAGAGATAAGTAACTAGGGTCGTCGGATACGTTTGAAATTTAGTAAGAAATCGATGGATGTTTTTGAATGAAATTTAATTTAATAAATCAACTATTTGTTTTCTATGAATTGAATTAATTTTATTCGAAAACATCCACCGGTTTCTTACTAAACTTCAACTGTATCCAACGACCCTGGTTACTTATCACTTTTGCTGACCGTACATAACTTGTGTAGAGAAAATAAACGTTTTATATTATTATATTATTACTATTGTACGTAGAATAAGAAAAACTAAAAAAAAAATAGTTTTACTGATGATGACATACTCCACCCTAAATAATGGATAAACGTAACTCGTAGGTAGCTTACCTGATTTTCAACAACATTTTTTTTTTTTTAAATAAGTTTTGTCCAATCATGCCGACCCAAACATGAGTTTAGTACCCCTCACATCTTGCCATAGTTAAATAAAACTTGATTGAAAGCACCCTTAACAAAAACACACCTCAATTGGGAACATTACGCAAAACTCTGCCTAGAGGGCGACACTAGCGCAAACCATAAACAAACCGCCATGATGCATCATGTCATATTTATTAGTAACAAATAATTAGTGAAAACGTGTTAAATTATAATAGTTTAATTATTATTCATGTATTAAAAAACCTATGTATTTAGACGTCCTACGGACATTAAAAAAAGGCGTTTATGGTTTGTGCTAGTGCTGCACTCTGGCGGCAGAACATTGCAGTAATACTCCCTATTGATAAACGATGTATAAAACTATATAATATTTATATGTGCGTGCAGCGCTGCCCCCGCCGGCGGTTCGAGACTACAGTAAGACTCATCGCTTGATAACCGCATGCGTTCCCTTTGCCAATACGTATTTATTAAATTATAACTTTTATTATGACGATATACTTATATCCCTATAAAGAAATAAGTTGAAAGTATGCCTTTATGTATTCTAGTTCAAGAACCCTTTCGTCTTTAGTACAATATTATCTTCATGTTTATTATTTTCTTTATTTGATGTGGGCAGAACTTTTAATTTTATAAACACATTGTTTAAAACAAAGTTGGTTACTAAATATTGTTAATTTTATATAAAAGGAGTATTTTTTTTTATCCAGAATGCTTTTTGTCGTAAAGCCTTCTGTTGATAAATAAAGCTCTGGCCTAAGTGAAGCGAACCGGACGCGGGACGAAATTCGCTCGCGCCGATTGTGTCAAATAACTGGTATGGTGGTGTTCACACAAGCGCGAACACTCGCGCAATCGCGCGGGATTCGCCAGTTCGCCGAAAAAATAGTACAGGGGCCGTTGTGAAACAGAGATAGCGGTATTAATGCTTTACAGCTCTCTCTCACTCTCTCTCTCTCTCACTCTCACTCTCACTCTCACTTTCTCTCTCTCTCTCTCACTCTCTCTCTCACTCTCACTCTCTCTCTCTCTCTCACTCTCACTCTCACTCTCTCTCTCACTCTCACTCTCTCTCACTCTCACTCTCTCTCTCACTCTCACTCTCACTCTCACTCTCTCTCTCACTCTCTCTCTCTCTCTCTCTCTCTCACTCTCACTCTCTCTCTCACTCTCACTCTCACTCTCTCTCTCACTCTCACTCTCACTCGAGAGAGTGAGACTCGCGACTGTAGGAATGATATATTTACTGTATAATAATCATCAATTTCATATCAATTGTCAAACTTTGGAAATTTGTTACACCTAAGAATTTTTCAGAACATTTCATGTGATTTATACGTACCCTTAATTACTATTATTATAATAGATTATTGATTTATATTAGATTATCATTCCTACAGTCGCGAATCGCATTTTGATCAACATACGACATAAAACAGCTGCGATTTGCAAAAACCAAAGAAAATTTGAATTTGGCGGGCTTCAGCGGAGGATCTACCTTAAGCGCTTTTAAGGCGAAAGTGTGCAGTTACTTGTGAGTGGACTATCTTCTTCTTCGTGTCGCTGGCACGACTTTTCTCAAATTGTGTTGGCCCAAAACTTCGCCACTTCCACGGCGTCATCGGTGGCAGCGCAGAGGTCACTTTGACTGCAAGTTTTGGGACACAGAGGGCAAGATAGAAGGTGGAGCATAGTTTGCGACATAGCTCCACATCCACATCCATCTGCCGTTCGCGAGCAGACTATTCACTCTAGCGAGTGACGTCTTTAAATGTTAAAAAGAGATAGAGATACAGAAAAATGCTGGTCTATCATAATGATTATCTGTTAACACTTTTAGTGCCAAGTTCAAAAATACATATTTATTGTAAGCGATCGCCCTTAGCGTACTTAGATTTGGTCTCGCTAGTCGGGTCCTGGGCATAGATAGCGACAAAAATCGGTCGTTAAGTCTAATCGATGTCAAATTTCTTTAATAGATTTTCAACCTTATGCTTTCGATATAAAGTTGAAAATCTATTAAAGGAATTTGACTACGATACGACTTAGCGACGGATTTTTGTCGCTATCTAATGTCGATACTGCCGGCCCTGGGCTTGAACAGAAGTCATCTGTAGGTACGTACAGCGGCGACTCGGATGCGGGTTGTGGGCAGTGGGCACATGAACGAATTATTTTCGACCCATACGCTGGGTCCTTGGCACTAAAAGTGTTAAAATAACGATTTTTCATGAGATAAGGCGAAATTGAAGCCTTGAAGGTAAAGCTGTATATGCCTTTAGTCAAAGTTCTGCGCACACCGCAAACAATTATAAACATGAAGATAATAAAAAAATCAAATATAAATCAATTGGCTGGTTTTACATCAAAATTATAATTCAAATCAAAATTTTAGCGGTGGCGACGCCCGTGGCCGCTCCCAAAGAAGCTATGCGTAAGATATGCTGAGATATAAATTATATCATTCGGTGTCGTACAAGCTTTATTTTTTAATTTTGGCGTGTTTTCGCACTGAGCGTATATCTAGCGTTGGCATATACGCCTTGGTTACGTTGTCGTTGCATAGAAGTCGCGTGGACGCTGCGTAGACGCCACGTAAAGGCTTTGTAGTCATTGCGTAAACGTTGGGTAAATGCTGCGTAGACGTAATCTAAACTACTTATGCAGCGGTAGCGTCGCTTAGGCGTGATTGTATCGAGAATACGTCACGTTGAAGCAGCGTTAGTGACACGTTTGCGTTGTGTGGACATACGACAAACTCCTACGCTAGACCAAAGTCAGATGCGCAAGCATTTTTAGAGTTTATTTTTTTCAATAATTATTTTATTTACGTTCTTGTTTATTTAGTAGTAATTAAGTATTATTTTTGAATCTGAATCACAAAACGAATGCAAGTTCTAAATCAACTTTTCTCTATAATATGGGCTTTGGTAACTCTTATGCGAAATGTGTCTTAATTTTCACTCACTTACCCAAATTACAATAATTTTAATAAACTAACTGTTGATTCAGGTTCAAAAAGAATTAAGTAAAAAAAAGTACTTCAAAGCAAAGGAAATGCGTCCTAATATGAGCTTTAAAAAGAATGTGACTAATTATATTTTATATTATATTAATTAATTTTACGTCAATAATGTGTATGTGCATGATTTTACATGGATGTTGTGAACTTATTTTTCAGGCTTGTTAAGTTGAAAGTTGCGCAACTGTTGCTCCACTTTAATTTTAAAGTTTTTTTATATTTTATTTTATAAATCACTAGCTTTTGACCGCGGCAATTCGGGTTGTTCGGGAAATTATAGTTAGGAGGATGAAAAACTGGTCTATCGACACTCTAGACTCACAAAATGTGTTAGGTACTTAAATAAAAAATAAAACTCATTAACACACTACTAAAGTTCCTATAATAATATAATTAAATCATGATTCGAAAGACACGTGGCGCCATCTATTATCATAAGAACGTTATTGTTGTTTTCCTCGGGAACAGTACTTTTTTTCGGGATGAAAGGCATCCTATGCCTGTTTCTGTACCTCTGACAACGTATTATATGCAAAATTTCAGGATGATCGGTTCAGTGGTTTAGGCGTGAAAGGGTAACATCATCATCTCTTAACTGCCACGGCTTATTTTGACTATTAATCTTATATTTTGAATTGTTTTTTTTATATATATTTTTTTCATTGTTCTCGCATATAGAAGCAACACGAATAATGTACCCAGGATTTTGTAATATCTTGATTTAAAAAGAGTGTCCTTGGAGTTTCTTGCCCGTTCTTCTCCATAGAGATCTACGTTTTGGAATGGGCAACTAGCTTCAACTTTCTGACTAACTGACCGACTCTTTGACAATTCAAAAGTGCCTGTAAATGGTTTAATTGAAATAAATGCTTTGAGTTTGAGTTTGAACAAATAAACAAACAAACTTACTTTCGCATTTATAATATTAGTTAGGATTAGGAAGTTAGGATTAAGAAGTTAGGATGAATCAGTCTTACAAAGGGGTATCGTGTTACCCATTAAATGATTGCGGTGCGAACTGCTCCGACATTAGCCGAAGTAAATCCTCTTGTCTCTTAATCATTATAGGAAGAAAAGAGAAGGATATAGGACGACGAAATGCTCGCATAATAACGATTATTGAATTAAAGTATGAGGCCTTTTAGACTATAACCATCTTATTACAAAACGCGATCTAACTTTGGCCTGAGCCAGTTTTTGTATTTCGAACTTTATGCCGACTTTAGTAAAGTTCTTAATACAAAATTTACAACTTCAGGCCGGACTAAGTTGTCAGTTTTGTAAAAGGAACTGTATTTCGATTTCTGTTAGGTTCTTATTTCAAAAACAGACTTGATGGTTAAACCATGTCTAAAGAAAAACCTTGTTTAGTAATAAGACTGTAAGAGTCAAATTATTTTATTTTCCTTTTTTTGGCGTCAACACACATAATACGTACTTAGTTTAAAGGCTTCATTTATATCTGGGTGACTATGGGTGATACAAATTTTATATTTATTTGTGATAAAACGTAAATGCTATTATGACAGTTGTATTTTTTATTAAAAAGTCTTTCCAATTTACGTAACGTTTACGTTGTGCGTTCGTGCTAGTGCCCCGCGCTGGTAGCCAGCTAGGTTGCCTTTTAATAACAACCAAAAACATAAGAGGATTTACACGTAAAGTTGCGCAACAGTAGCGCAACTTAACTTCAACTGTATGAGCCATAATTAAATTTTTATTTAACAATATTTTTTTAAACCTATGCTTTTTCATACCAACTCCACGAATGCTGTTCAGTGTATTAATACATACATTTTGGGATTGAAAGATCGACGTAGATATTCGTTAGAGACGCTAGAAGTTGTCAAGAAAAAGAAGAAAATAAACTTCGTCAGTTGTAAATTAATAAGCTGCAGCAACAACGAAATTACTTTTTGTATGGCAACATTTTGCAACATGATAATATTAAATAAAATTTTATAACTTTTGAGGCTTTTGATATAACTTTTTATTATCCGTTGTTGCCCACGAACACTTGTCAACGTTGCTCCACAAAAAGTAACTCCGGTGTGGATGCAATTTAAAATATCCATCTATATTAAATACTGGTATCCAGTTGTATCCGGTTAGACTGGAAATTGACCCCAACGTAGTTGGGAAAAGGCTTTTCAGATTTATTGGCCGAATATCCATCTTTTAAGGAAAAAAAAAACTTGCACCCCAGGGTCTTGTCGCTCTGCCGGGGCTGCGGATTGTTCGAAAGAGTTACTATGGCCCTGGCGCACAGGCAACTGAAGGAACACGGGTGGGTTTTAGTCAGTAAGAGTCTGACACGCCCTTCCGCTCCGCCCAGAACGGGAGAGGTCATTTGACGATTTCCCAACAAAAAAAAAAAAAGGAAAGGGTCTTATCGCTCGTTTAAAGGCAATAAGTTCACCCCCCGTAACATAATGAGACTAGGGTTGCCATATCTCAGGATTTGTCCTGAGATCTCAGGATTTTTAGGCTCCTAACAGAATCGCGGCCGGATTGAGGGAAATCTCGGGAATTTCAGGATTATGCGATTTTTTTTATAAAATAAAGTATCTCTATCTAGACTTTTTAGTTTTTTTTTATATGGTAAGTTACAATCAATATAAACAAAAATATAATCTTCTTTGGATAGTATCACAGCACAAATCGCAAATCAACGTGATTGACATCAACATAGTATTAAAAAAGAAACATAAATAAAAACATCGTGTGAAACAAAAATCCGTCGTCGTTAATTACGTTTGCGACAAAATCCCAGGACTTTTCAATTTTCCATATGGTAACCTTAAATGAGACTGATTACATAACTGGCGAAATAATAGGCCGGGGCTTTTATTTTTCATATTTCACAAGTATGAAGTTGTAGTAAAATCTCTGGCTGTACTGTTTGTATCCGGCATGTTTTGATATCATTAAATAGATGACTATTAAATAAAATAAAAACGAGTCGTTTAAAACCAATGACTATCGGTCTCTCGATGGATTTAAAGATACTTTACTAATTAGCTAGGTCGATCTTTTACTCCTCTGCATCCATCATCCCTTCCCCAACCTTCTGGAACGTTCTGTAACTAACAGTATATGATACAGAGGAAACTCCGGTGAAGGTGACGGCGGGTCTCATGGTCGGCGAGGTCAATGAGGCGCTGCAGCATCAGATCAAGGTGTTGAGCTGGTAAGTAAAACCTTTAGAGGCCTCGCCCACGGCGACTTTTTGTAGCGATGCTGTCGCGCATTTGTATCGATACAGCCGCGATGCTGTCGCTGGCTGTGTACCTTCGCCCAGATTGTGTATCGCTACTATCACGATGCTGTCGCGCTTCAGTCGCGATGCAAACGCGATTCAGCATCGACACAGAAGGTCGCCCACGGCGACTTTCACACTTTCACACATTCCTCAGCACCCCTCCTTCCGTTCCCCCGATGTCGTCAGAAACGGTCGCGCGTTTGCTTCGATACAGTCGCGATGCTGTCGCGCATGTGTATTGCAGCGATGCAGAAGCGCGTTTACAAAACGCGCGACAGTATCGCTACAAAACGTCGCCGTGGGCGAGGGGCTTTAAAAATGAACAATTTATTTTGGTACACTCACATGAGTGGATAACGGGCCAACTTTGAACTAGTTGTATTTTCACTCCCTGGACCATTACCATGTCCATAGAGAATCGGTTACCGTGGAGTTTCTTGTCCGTTTTGTTTTATAAGAATGTACCCTTTGAAACGAGCGATAAGGTACGATTTTTAGCTAAATGCCGACTCTTTTTGATAGTAGGAGGGAAAAGGAAATAATCTTGAAAAACACAGCTTATCTCTCATAATTATGTCACAACTAGATAAAATTATGAATAAAATAAAAATAAATAAATAATAATATTCAGTTCTGAAAAAAACACAGTTCATTCTAAAGTTTCAGGATACTTACCAGTAAAATATTATTTTTGTTCCTACCATTCGTTTGAGAGATAACTTTCAACTAACAAACTCATGAACTTTTCATATTATTAACGTTAAAATGATTTTATTTCACATAACCCTACATGGCCATTTAAGAAATGTCAAAAGTGGGAAGAGCCGGCAAGAAACCGTAGGCTTGTCAATAAATACCGGGTATAGTACGATTCAAACTTAATGGCGGCTGTGAAATGTGTTATTCGCTGCGCAGTTCCTCGCCCCTCGCCACCGCTGACACGTGAATTGGTTACTGCGCAGCGACTCGCCTCATGTTCCGAGCCGCCATTAACTTTGAATCGTATTATATTAAAATATTCCTTCACGCAACAGGACGGTGGAACGCGAGCGCTCCGCTCGCATGTCAGCGTGTCGCAAGGCAGAGCGTGCGGCCCTACGAGCGCTACGGCCGCTGGAGAACCCGGGCTCTGCCGCAGCCCTCGCGCGCAGACAGGCCGCCGCGCTGCTTGAGAGAGACCTGGCGAAGTTGCAGACGGTGAGAAAACATGAATATCTACCCAGGAAAAAATCGCCGCACTTCCCCACCATTGTAACTTCTACATCTACATGATTGATAAATGATTTTATTTCTGTATGTAGGTTTGTACAAACGCTTTTACACGTCAATCATATTTTAAAAACTAGATGAGGTCGGCGTTTCCTATCTGACTACTCTGAGAAGAAAGGCCGAAACAAACTCAGAGGTCACAGTCTCTTTTAAGGTCCAGACATAATCTTGGTCAGATCATGTGAAGACCATGTAGATTTGTGTTTGAAATGGTCTTTTGAGGAAAGAACCACACAGATTGAGTGGACCTGTCCAGTCAGTGCACGCATTTGTTAGTAATCGTGCAGCTCTACTCAGAACTTAAGGATTAAACCGTCTTGCAAAACCATAGTTTCCGCTTCCCTCCATATTAAGTCGGAGACAGCTGATCACCTACTTACATTATGTTAGTAAGGTACTGTAACATAACTAACGTCTTAGGTTTCAAAACCTACCCACAGAATTTTTCGAAAAACATGTTTCTATGTTCGGTAAAGAAGATGTTCCAAAATGTATGGAGTCTGGGCCAGGTTCTTGTACACTATACTTAAAAATAGGGAAACACATTTAAAACAGTAGTCAACTGTCCAATTACTTTAAAATGGCTTTGTTTGCTGGTAAACCACAAGAAATTACACTCGAAATTGCAACACACAACAAAAACCCGTCATGGCGGTAAGCTGTCATTTTGATTGATTAATGACGTTTGTCATGTTTATTGACACTGCAGTGACAGCTGACAGTTCTCTTTCTATGATCAATGGTCGATCTATGGTTTACTATCATTGTTTTTAAGCACAGAGTAACTAAATCGGTGAAACGCCGTGTTGAAAGTCAATAAATATAATTGATCATTATCAATTAACTACCATAACAGTATACATTTAAATGAATTATCTGTATTTTTTTGCCGAATTCCACAGATTTTTCTCTTTATTTTGAGGTAGTGTACATAGACCTCCTGGCCTATTTTGAAACGTGTCCTTTCTAATATTATTTCAAATGGACTATAGTTAACCTTAAAATAGGTAGTTGATTAACTGGCACCTCATATTAATTCTAAAATTGGATATTCAAGTAGAGTTTCATTTATTTGCTCAAGAATTTTCAGTGATTTGTTTGTTTTTTCACTGTTAGGAATGGACCATGTTCGTGGCTCGCAGTGGGCTGGTGAAGTTCCCTTCAGAGCCAGGGCAGTACGCGCATGCGTTACAGTTGCATAAGGACAAGCAAAGGGAACTCAGGAGACAGTTGGAGGTAACGTACTATAGTAATATATATAACTAGCTTTTGCCCGCGACTTCGTCTGCGATCCAGGATGAAAAGTAGCCTATGTTCTTACCCAGGTCATGGTCTGCTTATTTGCCAAATTTCATCCAAATCCGTTCAGTAGTTTTTGTGTGAAAGCGTAACAAACATCCATCCATCCATCCTCATTTATAATATTAGTAGGATAGGCTCGCCCCCTCCTATTATATGGGTTTTAAACATAACTATGCGAAATATGGGTCTACCTTACAGGGTGGCAGGGACATGACGCGAAAACTGAAACCATAAATTCAGCACATGATTCTAGACCCCTAGCGTAGAAATTTTACGTCGGTTATAAAAAAAAAAACTCCTGTTTTATAAAAAAGTGCACTACCTTCGCGGTCGAAATGTATGGCAGAGCAATTTTTTTTTTAAATAACCGTCGAAATTTTTAATTTTTAAGTGGAATAATTTTGTTTGTAAAAAGGGATTAGTAACTAAATTAAATTACAGCTGATGGTGTATTATTCTTGTTAGTTACTCAATATTCTATTGAGGTGACTGGGGTCAAGCGCATGATAAATTAAAAAAACATAGTTTTTTTGGGAAAGTTGCTTGTTAGGACGAGTACAATCATGTGTTTAAGTATCGGTCACTAATGACCAGTCACCCTGTATGATACGCTCAGCTTAGCTTCTTTATAAAATATTATTTCCATGGTCCGTTTAAATGATCTTGACGTGATAGAATCAATCTGCCTGCCTTTTTCCAACTATATTGGAGTCGGCTTCCAGTCTGACCGGATGCAGCTGAATACCAGTATTTTACATGGAGCGACTGCCTATCTGACCTCCACAACCCAGTTACTGGGTAAAACGATACCCCTTGGTAAGTGTCTAAACACACTATGCGGAAGATCCGCGACGGAAATTCGGCATGATTACGCCTGC
This sequence comes from Dryobotodes eremita, assembly GCA_917490735.1. Taxonomy (NCBI): domain Eukaryota; kingdom Metazoa; phylum Arthropoda; class Insecta; order Lepidoptera; family Noctuidae; genus Dryobotodes; species Dryobotodes eremita. The sequence continues at coordinate 8,813,658 of OU823269.1, read as the reverse complement.
AATGCTATTTGAATTACTGACGACACATTATGCCGAATTTACGTTGCGTTATAGCGTACACTTCGGTCGACTTTAAAAAAAAAAACCATTTAAAAACATGTTTTTTAATGTTTCAAACATGTTTTTTTTTAAATTTAAACACATGTTTTTTAATGTTTCTAAATGTTTTAAAATCAGCCGCGGAACTTCCGTCGCGGATCTTCCGCATAGTGTGTTTAGACACTAAGACTAGTTGTCAGTTTTTTGGGCTTCTGACTACCCGTAACGACTGTCAAAGCTCTATGTATGACAGCCGGATCCAACGGCTTAATGTGCTTTCCGAAGCACGGAGGGGTTTCGGTATATAAAGATGGTCACCCATTTATAGACTGACCGCGGCAACAGTAGTTTAGCCACTTTTTTTAAAATAAATTTGATTAATTAATTAATTATTAATTTTAAAATAAATTTGATTAATTAATTAATTAATTAATTAATTAATTATTAATTTAATTTGTTTTTTTTATATTTTTTTTTAAAATAAATTTTGGTAAATTGTTTAGCGTACTCTGAAACTCGTTTCGAAGGCGCTTAAATAGAGTAAACGCCTGTTCCTAACTTGGGAGCCATTAGTAACAAATTAATATTTTCTACACAGGTCCGGCTAGCATCTCTTCAAGCTGAAGTTCGTCAACAGTTGCTGATGCATCGTCCATGGAGGTGCGTGGAGGCAGACTTCGCAGAGTTTCCAGCACCTGAACTAGCTGCCGTAAGTTTTAAGATAAATACGAACAGAATGAAAATTATTTTAAACCACTTCAAAAAGGAGGAGTTCGTCTGTTTTTGTTTTGGTATGTTTGTTACGCGATATTTCCGTTAATTGTGGATCGACTTCGCATATTCTTTTTTAATGGATAGAGTATGCCTCAGGGGTGGTCCCATGAGTTACCGTGGCCCTGGCGCACAGGCAACTGAAGGAACACGGGTGGGATATAGTCAGTAAGAGTCTGACACGCCCTTCCGCTCCGCCCAGAGCGGGAGAGGTCATTTGATGATTTCCCACCCAAAAAATAAAAAAAATGCGGGTGGTTCCATATAAATTTAATTAACTTTGCTTCGGTAGTTTTTCAGTTAGCTTCAATAATACGTATTTTTCCACTTAGTGTACGTTGATGATGTTGTAGTAACTTCCTATCACTGTTATTTACATAGCAAGTAGTGGTATAGGAATTTGTGAGGGGTAGGTACCACAGCAAAAAGAGCAAAATAAAAACGTTTTTTTACAAAAAAAAACTACAACCGACGTCCAGAAATAGTACGACAAAGTGAATAATAACTTTAATTTCGGAAGTCGGTGGCAAAAAACGAAAATACATAACCAAAGACACCGACTTCCGAAATTGAGAGTTATTTTTCACAATGTTGTGGTTTTACTTTGGAAGTCTGTTTTACACTGAATTCCGAAATTAAAGTTATATTTCACTTTGTATTGTTTCTTTTTTTGAAGTCGATTGTTTTTTTTTGTTTGTTTATAATCATTTCGATTTGGTCCCGTCGTTTTAGGTAGCAATAAAAATAATTAATCTATGGTCTGTTCCAAAAGTATCTGATGAAAATTTTAACAAATGGATTAGAAATCGTACCTGTGGATGCCAATTTGTAGCGCCATTTATAAATTGAGTGCTTTTATTTGATTATTTGAAAACAAACCAGAAATTGTAATTTTAAATCAGCTTAAAGATATTTTTCATTAGACAATTGAGGTTAATTTTATAACCTGCTGATGAATGGAGCAAAATTATGCGTGTATGTCTGATGTTTTGTGAGAGTAAGTATGCTAGGTTGTTCTCTATTATATGTATTTGAAATATTTTTGTTTATTATATACCTGTTTCAATCTCTATGTTAATTAATCTAATTGGTGTTACCGTTTTAATTAACAATAAACAATCAAAATAAAAACAATAACCTCTTTTATCGTCGATGATTTTTCAATTGCAATCAATAAATGTTATTCAAACAATAATTTGATAACGAGCACAGTTTTGCAACAAATTGCCTCGGAATGTAAAAGATCAAAAATCCATGCATACTTTCAAAAAATCTCTAAAGAAACACATTTTAGCGGATTTAAAATTTTAAGCAATCTTCGAGTACTGTACTAATGTAACCTATTTTTGTTGTGTAATCGTCGTGTCGGCTAATGTATTCTAATTAGAAATAAGTTTTTTCTCATATAAATGAATGTAATTATTTTTGAGAAATGAAGTTCTTAAACCTACAGTTATAAAATTTCCAAAAATTGTGAGCGCGCACGTAATCATGAATATGCGATTTCAGCGGTGTCTTGATGCGAAGTATCATTCGTAAAAAATATGTCGTCTCTCAATCATTATGGGAGGGAACAGGATGGATATAGGAAGGGACCAATGCTCTCATAATGACAATATTAAACATTTTATAGATTAATGATTTTGCATACCAGGCCTTTTAGACTGTAAGAGTCAAATTATTTCATGCTACATTTTTACTGTAAACAATTTGTTTATTTTTCCATCAGATACTTTTAAGCGTAAACTGAAATTTTGTGACTGAGAAACTAAAGAAAGTCTAGTTTTACAAGCTTTTATTTAACTTTACTAACCGACATTTGACAACATTATTAAAATTATTGAATTGAAACTTAATTGTTTCCCTCTCTCCTCCAAAACCGATGAAATATAATAATTATAAATTTTATTTGACAGGTATTATCATCAAAGGCGGTGGACGTGGGTACGATCAGGTACCCGGCACCTGCGTCAGGGCAAACTGACGAGACTATCTACGTGACTCCTGCGCAGCTAGCCAAGTAAGTGTTATATGTAATCTACTGTATTAATATCACCATCATCATTTTCCTCCCTTATTTAAATTTATTAGTGATCAGCGCAAAATGTATTTTACTTCCATACTTCTCTATCAGTCGTCATATTTGTAGTCACCCCCCCTTTCTAGCCATATCATCTTCCACACAGTCCATCCATCATTCTTTGGTCTTCCCCTACTCTTATATCCATCCAAATTCATACTCAAAACTGAATAAATATCATATCTCACACAAACTCACAAATTTTACCTTTTTATGTTATTAGTATTGTTTATTTATTTATTTTATTATTTATGTACACACAGTAAAATAGATACAGATAAGGCATATTAGTATTGAGTACAAAGGTACTGCTCATTTCTTAAGAAATTTCTTCCAGCAGAACTGCGAAAGGTGAAATGAAAAAGAAATGTAAACAATAGTGTGTGAGAACAAGAAGAGAAGAATTATATATTATTATAGTCGATAATTTACTATTTATCAGATAATTACGCTGTCCCATCTCTAGGCGATTAATTCAAGTACTGGGAATATTTTGGTCCGGTTTTTTTTACTGAAGCTTTTTGATTTGAATGCTATTTCCTAAAAAAAAAAATATGAATAATGTGTTGACATAATTTCTAGCCTCTGTTGAAAATTTCTATAGGGTGACAGAGACATCGACGCAAACTGAAACCATGAATTCAGAACTTGATTCTAGACCCCCTAGCGTAGAAAATTTTCGTAGGTTATCCAACAAAAATCTACAGTTACATTAAAAAAATGGCAAAAAAAAAAACTAAAATTCATTATTTCAGACAAAAAAAGGAACCATAGGCAAGGCAAGGTTGTTAGTAACAAGAATTTTGCTTAGAACTAATGTTAGATATTAAAAAGTAAAAGGAAGAATCTAGACCAAGGCCGGCCAAACCTAGACACGCGGGTCACTAAGTAGCCCGCCCAGGCATTTGTATTTTCCCGCCAGCACTTCGGTCGGTCGGCTAGTCGGCGCGCGGTTTCACCGCTTTCACCTGATTGGTCGTTTGAAATGAAAACATGGCCGCCCGAACGCAACCGATCTGCGGCGTTCGGGTATTGTCGCTATTTCTAAGTACCACTTGAATGTTCGAGTGCATTGGATTACTAATCAGTTTGGGTGACAATTTGTTAAAGTAAATTAAAGCATATTTTGTCTTTTTTGTGTATAAATTATGAATATGGTAGTCGTGGTGGCCCCGCGCCGGCAGTCTAAAAAAATTTGCTCACCTGGAAAATCTATTGGCTAACTCCTTAAGTTAGAATTGGCGTCACATGTCATGATTTCATGAAATAGTCATTCAATACAGTAATATGAACTTAGAGAGATGTATTGCTGATTCTAATGATTATAATTCTGTAAAGCCATATTTGTTACGGCCGCGAATCATATTTTAATCAAAATACAACCTGACAGTGACCTGCAAATTGCAAAAAACGCGGGCTGCCCTGAAGGTTCCGCCTTAAATAACCGACGAAAAATTAAAACGCAGGGTTTCAGAATCATGTACAGAATCCATGGTAACAGGTTGCGCGGCGATGTCCCTGCCTCCCTGTGTAAGAACTTATAATTAATTTAAACCCTTTTATCGCCAGGTTACGTGAGCTGGTGACAGAACTACAGTCAGACGACATCAAACTGGAACTGATGCCGCTAGACAACACTGTGTGCGCTGCTTAAGAGGGTAGTCAGAAAAAAATATGCTTGACTGAGTGAGAGAGAAAGATATAATCCTGGAAATGAGAGGAGATATGTAATCGCATAAGTGTAGCGATTGTCTTGCATAGAGATTTTAAAGATTTGTATAATTAAAAAATAAATAATATTTTGTAAGTGAATTTTAGTGCCCAGATGCAATTTTGGTCTAATAGCACACGTGTTCGAAGTGAAAATTTCGCTTAGAAATGTTTTTGTTTTTGTGCATTTAAGTGTTTCAGGATAGCTTAATTGATTTTAGGTTTGAAAATTATCAAGAGAATATTTGTATGATGGACTGTCTTGTTGGTTTAGTGGACGCAAGCATGAAGTTCTGGGTTCGATTCCCAGGTCGGGCAAAGTGTTATTGGGTTTTGTCCATCAAGAATTTCTCAGTAGCAGCCCGTAGTCTGGATTTGTGCTCGGTTGATGGCAATAGGCTCGCCCCCTGTTAAATAGGACATATTCATTCATTCATATTTATATTATGAGCAGTGCTGGCCCAATGGAAACGGCCACGACTTACCGAGTTGTAGGTCGTGGGTTCGAAACCCAGACAGGCGCTTTACTTTGTGTAAATTATTTCATCACCACTGCTCTCAAAACGGTGAAGGAAAACATCGTTAGGAAATCGGCATGTCCTAGAACCGAAAATTAGCAGACGTGTGACATCTACCAACCCGCACTGGGCCTACGTGGTAGATTACGGCCCACTCCCTCTCACAGAGAGGAGGCCTGTGTCACAACAGTGGGAACATTATAGGCTGATTAAGGTGATAATATAACTGGAGAAATGTCTATAGTCACAACTCTGCCTAACCCTTCCGGAAAGAGGCGTGATTTTACGTTATTTTGGCGAAAGTTTCTGTTATCGAAATTGCAAAATCAATCAAGCTATTTTGAAATAAGTATAAGAAGGAATATCTTTAGTGGTGCAATAAATTAATACAGTAAAATATATGTTCGTATGCGCAATTGAAATTTTTTAATTGTTCAGTAATGTTCAGTTATTTTTCTGTTTAAATCTAATACAGCTTTTTTATAATCATGGTAACTACAATTTAGCTAAGCCATAATTTAAAACTATATTCACCTTTTTTGAAACATTGCTTATTTATTTATTTATTTAATCAATAATAAGTAAAATAAAAAAAAACCCGACACTAAAAAGAGCTGATGACCTTGACACAAAAAAGAGCTGATGACCTTGACAAAAAAGAGCTGATGACCTTGACACAAAAAGAGCTGATGACCTTGACACAAAAATGAGCTGATGACCTTGAAACGGCTGAACCGATTTTGATAAAACATGTCTAAGAACCACTGGTAGAAAAACTGCTTTCAAATCGGTTCACCCGCTTAAGAGATACGGTACCACAGCCACACACACACAGCGGTCAAACTTATAATACCCCTCTTTTTGTGTCGGGGGTTAAAAACTATAACTCAGATTGTTGAAGAGATTATGTTAATTGCAATAACATAACATGCCGCTTGTAATTCCCGAAGAGTTAGGCAGAGGTGTACCTATAGTACACCCACATTTCGCCAGTTATGCTTAAGTCCCATGTAATAGGGGGAGAGCCAATTGCCATCAACCCGGCACAGATTAATTGTAATATTATAATAATAAAATGTAAAGACTAGTGTCGTGTGTCGATTCCCAGGTCGGGCAAAGTATTAATGGGTTTTTCCGTCCGGAATTTCTCAGTAGCAGCCCGGAGTCTGGATTTGTGCCCAGTTGATGGCAATAGGCTCGCCCCCTGTTACAGAAATTAACTCGCGAAATGAGGGTGCACTGAAGGTACACCTCTGCCTAATCCTTTGCGGAATACAGTCGAAATGTTATGTTAGGTTTATAAAATCATAGAAAGTAGACCAGCATCCTAATTACGTAACACACTATCTATCACAATCTGCATAATTTTAAAGCCTATTGCTAATCCATTCCTTCATATGTTCGAAAAATTTGTCTGCTCAACAACGTGAATAACGCAATGAATGTTGTTGAACTGTCAAAATGAAAGCCATTCCTACTGTCAGTGTGTTACGTAATTACTTCGCTGGAGCCAACAACAATAACCGTCACACAATCTTTATAAATACAACAGAAAGGTTTTAATGACACGTTATAACTAGGAAACTTGTCTGAACGATGTAGCCAAATCTAAATGGCTCTCTAATTTATTATAGTATAGTAGTAAAAAAAAAAAAAAAAAAGGCTAATTTAAGCTCTGGTCACACTGCAAAATCAAAATATTTTATTTTACATAAACTTACATGGGCACTTATGAAAGTCAAAGTTTTTTATAAATGCGATTTTTGGTGATACAACAGGATCTTAAAAATATTTTATAGTAGTTAAAAAATCTACCCTGATAAGGCATGCATTGTTAAATTACAAAGTTAAACATTACATGAAACATAATGAAGTAATTAATGTCTATAGAAATTAATAAAATATAGGATATAATGTATTGTAATAAATTAATAGACATATGTATAAAAAAAAGAAAGAAAAATAGTTTATTCTGCACAAACAAAACGCACATTACAAATGAATGACAGTTATTAATACACACATACAAAATAGCCAAAAGCCCCGCATTCAAGCTATAAAAGTACAATACACAGAACACAAAAAAAACAAACAAAAATAATTACATAGAATTGTCAGTCACATGAAATTTTGTCAACTAGGAATTCGTCATTGGTATGGTAGCATTTGTCTATTAAAAATATATTTAGTTAGAAGCTAGGTGCACGGTTCCAATTGGTCGTTTCCACTGAAGCAAATCCCGCGCAGGAATCGAGACACGAATGCGCGCGTCGTCCGTTTTAGTGATAAAAGAGTCACGCCACTATTCGTGCTAGTTTGAACACCTTGATACAAGCTAGTTTACCACAATGACACAATGTTAAGTACCTGGTACTTGTTGACAGGCCTACACTGTCCTCCCATACCTGTTAACACCGTAATTTGAAAACATTGTAAAAGCCAATTATTTTTAAAAGAGTAATCGTGGAGTTTCTTGCTGGCTCTTCTCCATAGGAAACAACCAATTGGAACCGTGCACCTACCTTCTGACGTTTCATAAGTGTCCATGTAGGTTTATGTGAAATTAAATATTTTGATTTTGAATCGGTGCGAGCGGTTTTCGTCCCGAATCCTGCGTTGAATTCGCCTCAGTTTGGCCAGAAGTTGGAAATCCCAAGTGATTTTGTAGTAACTAAATGATTATCAACTTTAGAAAATACTTCGGAAAGTCGTGACACTTTAATTTCCTTCTTGGCTACACTCTGTTCATTTTATGATAATATACGTGACACATGTAAAAACTAAAGTAACTTTGTTAAACAAAATATCGATAAAATAATAACTAATAATAATAATATATTTCTTTTATAATATGTAATTATTGGATTGATTAATTTTGTTCCTTTAAGAACAAATTAACGAGGTCTAGAAAAAAGCCTAAGGTAGCTTTTTGTGTCATAATTTTGCCGAAAAACGTCTATTGCTGGACATAGGCGGTTATTCCATTTATCCACACTAAAAAATCCAGCCTAAGGTGGATACGCGGAAACGCATACCCTAAAAAATCCACTCTATGGATGGATACGTGGGAACGTAAGTCCGAGAATCCACCCTAAGCCTATAAATTTCGTTTATCCAACTACGTCTAGGGTGGATTCTTGGACATACGTTCCCACGTATCCACCTTAGAGTGGATTTTTTGGGAGGGAGAAACGGAATAACCCGTCATAGGCTGCCTAAGCATAGCATTAGATCTGATCCAGTTTTGAACAGTAGGCTGCACGTCTTTGGTAAGCTGGCCTCTCTTTCTATTAAAACTCCGCACTACGCTAGGAGAACTCAAGGTCAAAGTGTTACCACCGACGTGCGGTCGACTGTACGTGTCAACCATCCTATAATGAACATAGTATAATATTCTTACTTCAACTTACATGTAAAATGTTTACTAAAAATCTAGATTTTAGCTTAAAAAATCCAGTTAAGTATCTCGACTAATCCCACAAGAGATTACCCTTGATGATACTGTTAAATAATAATATGTACGAATTATAATAGTTATAGAGATAATTATTATTATAAATAAATTATTATTAGCATGTTATGGCAGCTGAGTTTTTTCGCACACGTCTATAGAATTTTGTTTAGATTATCAGCAAAAATTAGATCTTGAACGTTTTTTTTTTAATAAAATGGTACCCTAATTGTGTAAAACCCTTGCAGTCACAATCCTAAGGATTTTGAAGGATATTGCTAACCCATTGCTTCATATGTTTGAAAAATTCACCTGCTCAACACTGAAAATAAGTTAATCGTGGTGTTGAGCAGACGAGAGTCAAAATGAAAGGCATAGCCGTTGTGTGTTACGCAATTACCCTGCTAAAGCCTGACCGATACCGCTGTACCGCGCCTTAGGTATGCGCGGCGAGGCGGGGGGCGGGACGCCGTGAGCGTCGACGAATGAGCGGCCTGCACTGCCCCCCCGTGTCGCCGCGCACATGCCTAAGGCGCTGTACAGCGGTATCGGTCACACTATAGTTAGTGAAATTTGGTGAAATGAATGAAAATTTGTCTATGAATCCAGTAGCCGTACTATGACGTGCTAATACCATCATGGTTCCATTGCGAAAAAGGGATAGTGCTATAGGTCATATATAGCTCCGTCTCTCTTTCACGCTGGAACAATGATGTCTTTAACACATCATAGTAAGGCCCCTAAGAGCCTTACATTGTATTGAACGGTAAATTTCTAAGAAAGTTAAAAGCAACGTAACTAAGCGCAACCTGCATGTGATACGGCGATGCATATAAAAGTCGCAACGGAAAAAATCTGCGATGGCACTCAAACATGACAGGCCTGTGAAATAACCTAAGTATTTCCAATATAGTATCTCTTGTATGTGTGTCGGCTCATCATACATAAAAGGGTATACCGTCTAGATGGCTCTAAATTTGAATAAAATTTTCTAGATTTTTGCAAATTTCTTGAGGATTGTCAAAGATAGAACGGAATTCTTCCATAAATTTTAATCGTAATAATTAAAAAGACGGATTTTTCGTATCGTCATATCTACTGGCTATTGTAGCGTCGCTGCGTCGCTTTTAACTAACTAAAATAATAAAACAATATGTATTTGATTGAATTGTAAACGGAAGGTTTTTGCTGATATGCTTCAATCATATGTTAACTCTAATATCAATGAACACGCTTGTTATCTGTATATAAGGATTATATTAATGTACTTACTAATAATAAATAAATAAAGTATTATTTATTGAGTTACACATTTTATTCACATCCCAACCTTTTTTTTGTACATTTATATATCCCAACCTTTTTTTTGTACATTTATATCCCAACTTTTTTTTTTGTACATTTACATCCCAACTTTTTTGTACATTTACATCCCAACTTTTTTTGTACATTTACATCCCAACTTTTTTTTGTACATTTACATCCCAACTTTTTTGTACATTTACATCCCAACTTTTTTGTACATTTACATCACAACCTTTTTTTTGTACATTTACATCACAACTTTTTTGTACATTTACATCCCAACCTTTTCTTTTACATCCCAACCTTTTCTTTTACATTTATTTCCCAACCTTTTTTTACATTTACATCCCAAAATATTTTTTTTGACATTTACATCCCAACCTGATGGACAAGGCGTCACAGTTAGTTTAAATCTACACAAAAAAGATATGGTGAGGTGTCGTGGGACACTCGGTTAGAACGAAGATCCTTTCGCTGTATATATTATGTATTAAATAACAGGCATAGTGAAATAAATTAACAACTTTTCATCATCATCATCATCATCATCAGCCTATATTCGTCCACTGCTGGAGGTAGGCCTCTCCTAGTGAACGCCACTGAGCCCGATCTTCGGCTCTTCTCATCCAGTCTCTGCCAGCCGCCTTTCGCAAGTCCTCACTCCACCTGGCCGGCGGTTGTCCCACACTACGTTTGCCTAAACGCGGTCTCCACTCTAGAACTCGTTTTCCCCAACGATTGTCGGTAACAACATTTTAGAGGAACTAAATGAAAAAATAAATAAAAGGTGTCATGACTCATGACAGTCAAAATGTTCCACTTTTTCCGGTTTAGCTCTCATTTGCCAAGTGTGTAGATTCTAATCTGCGAGTGGTCGAGTACTATCGGAACCGACTTTTACGAGTTGAAGGTCGTGAGTTCGAACCCGGGCGCCTCACTTTACTTTGTATATTTAATTTCATCACTACTGCTCTCAAAACGGCGAAGGAAAACATCGTGAGGAAACCGGCTTGTCCTAGAACCAAAAATTCGAAGACATGTGGCATCCGCCAACCTGCACTGGGCCCGCGTGGTGGATTGTGGCCCACTCCTCACAGAGAGGAGGCCTGTGTCCCAGCAGTGGGAACATTATAAGTTGATTATGCAGAGTATAACGTGCGATAAGGAAATGAAAAGAACGGGAGTTACCAACATAGCTTGCAGAGTAAGCAAGCTGAAGTGGCAGTGGGCTGGCCGTGTTTGTCGAAGGACCGATGGCCGGTGGAGCAGACGAGTCCTGCAGTGGCGACCGCGTATCGGCAAGCGTAGTGTGGGACGCCTCCCAGCTAGATGGACCGACGACCTCAGAAAGGTGGGTGAGAGACTGGATGCGGAAGGTGGAGGACAGGGTGTTGTGGTCCAGCAGTGGACTGCGATAGGCGGAGTTGAACGTGCGATAAGGAACTTCCTTCTAAATAGAAAACTCATTGGTAAATAATCTACAGTGACGCAGTGCTATCAGTAAAATCGACAGAGGGTCACCGTAGACAGCACTGAGCAGCAAAATGCTGGAGTAGTTTTCATGGACGATGAAATAAATGACTGCGTCCTTGGTCTAGTGGTCGCTAGCGCTATCACTGAGCATGAGGTCCCGGGTTAGATTCCCAGGTTGGGCAGTGTTGTGTTGTGTGTGTGTGTGTGTGTGTGTGTGTGTGTGTGTGTGTCAGTGTGTTAGTGTGAGGGTGTGTGTGTGTTGGTGTGAGGGTGTGTGTTAGTGTGAGGGTTTGTGAGTGTGTGTGTGTGAGTGTTAGTGTGTGTTTATGTTGTGTATTTTCCATCAGGAATGTCTTAATAGCAGCCCGGAGTCTGGATTCGTGCCCGATTGACGGTAATAGGCTCGCCCGTAGTACATGGGACTTAAACATAACTGGCGAGGAAATGTGGGTGTACCATGTACTATAAGCACACCTCTGCCTAACCCTCTGGGGATGACAGGGGTTAAATTATGTTTATGTGAAATAAATGAGTCCATAATAGTGTGTCCGAAATGATTCCTATTGGCGTGTGTTCGCGCATATTTTCACTCAAAACTTGACAGCAATGAACGTGCTCGAGTATTATATTACGCTGTCTGCGGTAACGTGCTTCTGACTCTGTCTTCTCACTTTTGTGCACATGGTACTTTTATATATTATATGGAACTAGTAGTGAACTACATAGTCAAAAATCATGAGGACTGCCATCTCTTAGGTAGTTTCATAAGGGCCGAGTCACACCGGAATGGCAACGGCCGGCAGCTGCCGGCGGCGACTCCAGCGGCCGCCAGTGGTCCACTGCGTCGTCGCTGGCGGCCTCGCGCGACCTCCAGACCCCACGCGCCTAGTTTCCTCTTGACTGGTTTAGTTTCTACATTTGGCAAGGAAATTCGTGTGTTTGGAGTGAACATGATGGAATTGGTTATTATAGCACTTATTGCGGAAGAAGAAGAAGTATCCATTTTTTGTTTAACGCAGTACTATACTATGGTGTTTTAAAATATTTATTTCTGACGACACAACGTATCCCGTCGCTAGACTACAGAGAAATGGTGCGCTCAGTGTTACGGCGGGGCTGAGGGGCGCGCGGCTGCCCGCGGTGCCGCGAGCAGCCTCGCGTCGCCGCTGGCAGCCGCGGGCAGAACCATCGACAAGACGCGCGTGGCGCGCGGCCGCTCGCGTCACCGCGGGCTGCCGCGCGACCTTTTCAAGCTTTTCAAGCGATACTGGTCTTTTAAGTATGTAGATAAGGTTTAAAATTATTTCACACTGGAAGTGCTCGCCGCGTAGCTGCCGGCCGCTTCCATTCCGGTGTGACTCGGCCCTAAAACTAACACAATATAATGAAACCAAATTAAAATGACAGTTTCATGTATATGTTGGCAATACTTTTGGTGTCCTACCTTATTTTGCATACTTATAGGAGAACGATTACCCGTTTGCTAAGATTGTCCTCCTGGGTATAGGCCCAAGCTTGCAGAGCTTGTATGGACAAGCTCGAAACAAAAAGACGAAATAACTTCTAGAATCCGATGGTCAAACGTAAGTATGGTCACCTCGTAGGTAAGCTGCACCCCTGCTTATGTAATTTTAATAATTGCTCTATGGATCAGCTATACTAAGCGTGCCGCCAATGCATTCCGTATTCAATACAATAATACTTTCAGGGAGCTGTTTCGACTGCTACGTTATTGCAGTGCATCTGCAAAGTACTATGTACCTACTATAATGCTGCCATTTACTAGGTTTGTCTTTCATTGACTTGAATGTGCCCTGGCGGCTGAGAGTATGTCATGCTCACTCAAATGTCTCGCTGGTGGTGGCGTGTGAGTTGGATCATTAAGTTCCCTTCAAAATGGTTGAGCTGAATGGTGCTGATCCATACGTCATGTTCGTGAACGGGCGCTGTCAGTAGGGACAGGTCATCTCTTAGCTACCACGGCTTATTTTAATTTAATTCAATATTTGAATTGTTTTTGTCTCTTTATTACGGACGCTTTTAACGTTCTGCATGTATAATTTGCATAATTTAAACATGAATGATGTAACCAATATTTTGTAACCATATTTTGATTTAAAAGAGTGTCCATGGAGTTTCTTGCCCGTTCTTCTCCATAGGTACCTACTACGCTTTGGAATGGGCCACTAGCTTCATCTTTCTGACCGACCGACCCCTTGACAATTCAAAAGTGCCTGTAATTGGTTTATTTGAAATAAATGATTTGAGTTGAGTTGAGTTGAATGTTTGCTCGAGCTACAATTGATAGCTTCTCAGCTGAAGTGCAGAAAAAGAATGCATCTCTTCTCACATAATTGCGGGACAGTGTTGCCACTGTCCCGCAATTATGTCCCGCAGTCTCCTGAAAACTATTGCTGATGGGCCTGACGAAAGCCCCATACTGAGGCATCTTATAAAAACCACCCTGTCGGTAGTAGAATTTAAGTACTAACATAGCAGATATGTTAAATTGTTTACCAACATCTAGAATTGTAAGTAATACTTTTGAAATTGGATGCAGTTGTCTGTTCAATAAATAAATTATTATTATTATTATAACTAACGACCCGCCCCGGCTTCGCCCGGGTAGCAAAGCATAATATAATATAGCCTATGTCACCCGGAGATAGTGTAGCTTCCCAACAGTAGCTTCTCAAGTTGTAAAACAAATATACAATGCCTATGTCCGTAGTAAATTAGAATATAATGCAATAGTTTGGAGTCCTCAAGAGGCATTGTACACTATTATGATAGAAAAAATTCAACGTAAATTCTGTAGGTACCTATACAAACGTCAATATGGATACTACCCCTTTCTATATCCTTCTTTGTTCGTGTCAGGAATGGTGGGTTTAGACACATTCAAATTCAGGCGAGAATCCACACATATAGTTAATTATTGTGTAATATTAGTAGGTAAGATGGGTAGTCCCGTTCTAAGAGAGTCAATAAATTTTTATGTTCCGGACCAGTATATGCGTGGCGTTGTAAGACGACAACATAGACTCCTCTGCTACCCGCCTACAAAGCGTGCTCCCCGAACCAACACCACTCCCACTGCTAGAGCAATTAAGTTAATAAATGACTTTCTAAAATATATTCCTGAAGCAGATTTATTTTTTGACTCTCGAAGGACAATCGCTAATCATGTGTGTATTTATTTAAATATGAAAAAATAATTGTTGAGCTGTGTAGTATAAGAAGTGTAATGTATTTTTTTTTTAATGTAAGTTTGTAGAATTGGCATAGATATAAGCGATTTGGTGTAAACTGTTAGCTTATATTTGATGAATAAATGAATTTGAATTTGAACAGTGAATTAATTATTGAAATCGGTTCAGTAGTTTCGGAGCCTATTCAATACAAACAATCATATCTTTTCTCTTTATAATATATGAAAAAAAGAATGAAAATATGAAATGAATATATTCGTTTCATATAGCTTATATGAAACGTTTGTATTTTTAACATAGCGCCATCTATTTAATACTTACTCAATCCAGCAACAGATATCGCCATCTGTTAGAATCGTTTGGAGCTAACAGATAATTGTGACTGTCAAATAATAGACAAATAATATTGCGACTATAAATTGAGATGTAAGGTATCCTATCTTTCAAGTTGGATCAAATTGCACACGATGTGCAAATCAAATTTAAAATCGGTTCAGCAGTTTAGGAGTCCATCGCGGACAAACAATGTGACACGTAATTTTTATATATATAAAGATTTTAACTGTCGTAGTTAACAAATAAACCATTTTAACTGCTAGTTTCATAGTAACTATCTCGGGATCTAATCGGACTTTGTCCTAATTATAATAATGACCGATGTCCAGTTTATATCTTACTTTAGAAGGGATTAATGTCCCCATGTGCTGTCACCTTTCATAGATGACCCTATCCCTGATGCCTTTTATACGGAACCCTTCGGATTAGTGAAGATGGTATCTTGTTAACTTGCAATATTATCTATACAAATAAATAAAATTCAAGTGTCTGTTTGTAATATTAAAATAACCGCTTTTTACTAAATGCATATGAATGTATACACGGTACACATACCAAAACAACATTTTTTACATTTTTTGTCTGTCTGTCTGTTTGTTACGGCTAATCTCCGAAACGCCTGGACCGATTTTGACGGGACTTTTTGTTCCGTTAGCACGTTTCCGTGGGATAATTCCCGACATTAACGCGAGCGAAGCCGCGGGCAGCAGCTAGTTGTAAAATAACATGAACCGGTCAATTGATTTAATTAGCAGAACACAGTAAAATACATTGCCTGCACTATTTTGTGGACCTTCATACGTGTACATGTCTGATTTGGACAAAACACCGAGTTTTCGCACACTTTTAGTTGTATAAACGACTTGATGAAAGACATACGAGTGCTTACTAAAACCTCTGCTTAGATTTGAAACTTTGGAATTATTGTAAATATTTAAACACATGAATTTTCTGAAGATCGATATCACAGTACCAAGTAAAGGAAATGTACTATACGAGGTGCTACACAACGCTACGGTGTGCTACACAACGCTACGGTGTGCTACACAACGCTACGGCGTGCTACGTAGTGCTACGGCGTACTACGTAGTGCTACGGCGTGCTACGTAGTGGTACGGCGTGCTACGTAGTGCTACGGCATGCTACATTACGCTACACCGTGCTACACAAGACTACGGCGCGGCGGCCTGCTACACAACGCTACGCCATGCAGGCCACGTAGTGCTACGTAACGCTACGGCGTGCTACACAACGCTACGCCATACTACGTAGTGCTACGGCATGCTACATATCGCTACATCATGCTACAAAGCTCTACGCAGAGCTACAAAGTGCTACGGAATACAAAAAATAACCAGAAAAGTGGCGATATTTTCTTAAATGTACCTACTACGACCGCTGGGCACCCTGAATAGTTGGCCCCGCTACCGTACCATACCTTGCTGAGAGGCTCATATTTTAAGGGAAATATTAATTTACTCCAATAAAAACTTATTGACATAATGATGCACGCGGCTAGCGAGCGCTACATCCAAATTGGTCGCAGTTAATTGACTATTTAGTATTTTAAGGCAACAAAATTGGGAATTTTTTGAGGCTCACAAAAAGAGGCACATTTATTATATTAGACTGTCCATTCATATTTTTAGGACATCAAAATGGGAATTATTTGGGATATGATTAAATACATGCCATATTTAAGCATTCATGAGCGTGTCAGTACGTTCATACGTAAACATAAAGTTACTGGAAATACGAGAGAACACGATACGCCTTTGCCGCAAAATATAAACTAAAAGCTTCCAGAATTAGAAGCCTATTTTATTCTACTCCTAAATATTCAACAGAATCTAAATAGAGATTAAGGAATAAACATCGAAAAACACAATAAAAGTTGGTCTCACTGCGTTCGGTTGGCATGAGCCACGAGGCACCGAGGTATAAAGACAGTCGCGATCGGGCGCCCCTTGCTCCGATTAATTTAAATACCGAGCATTCCACAGACTAGGGGACGGATTTGAATTTGGAATAGAAGTTTTTATTCTTTATTTTTTTTATGTACCGGAAAACATGACAAACTTCTTTCTTTTTTTGAGGAAAATTCTAAGCATAGAATAGAATAGAATAGAATACTCTTTAGGCTCTTTCTTAATTTTTTTTTCTTTTCTCTTTAAGCATGTGCATATTGTTGGGAATATATAGGGTCACTCTAGCCAGGGGTTTTATTAATAGGCGAGTCTACTCTTAGGAATTATATTGCTCAACAACAATGTATAACAATTATGTGAAGAGAATCGTGATGCGCGTTCGCACGCGCTCTCATCGAGTGACCCGAGCAGACTGTCGGCGGTTGGCGGGTGGCGATGCGACGCGGCCGTGTGGCCTTCTTCCCACGCGGGTCCCGCGGGTTCTCCAGCTGCACCGTGGCTTCGCGGTAATGCGACGCAGTGTGCGCGTTAACACATATTTAGGATATCAGCCTATAATGATGCCACTCCTTTTTTTTTTTGGGTGGGAAATCATCAAATGACCTCTCCCGCTCTGGGCGGAGCGGAAGGGCATGTCAGACTCTTACTGACTAAAACCAACCCGTGTTCCTTCAGTTGCCTGTGTGCCAGGGCCACGGTAACTCTTTCGAACAATCCGCGACCCCGACAGGCATCGGCCCTATCGGATCCCGTCAATGGTGCTGACATCTCTTTAAGGCGCGCGTGGAACACGACGCACCGTCGACCTGGGCCTGGTCCTTACCGGACGGCGAGCTGCCCATTGCTTGCCGCCCGCAAGCCCGCGCCTACGGTGGCCGGGAGTCGGCAATCGACTCCCGACGCCCAGGGTGTCTCCTCCTGCGGCGGCTAGGGGCGTGAGAGCGCAGGGATTGCCTCTCCCTCTCGCGTTACCTAGCACCCTAGTTATCCTAACGCCCTAACCTACCATACAAACCATACCAAACGTAAGTTACGTTAGTTTTACGTGCGGGAAGTCTGTTACAAGGAGACCTACGTTAACAGACGGAATTTGGGAAGGAATAGGGGTTTGTGTACGTCGTGCAATGTACACAGGAAATGGTTTACTCACTGCCGATCCCAGATTCATAGGACTGATGATGGCTAAAGGTGTCTTGGCCACAGTAAGAGGAGGTATAGGAGATGGATCAAATTTGACTCCAGCTTGATGACTAATTTATTACAATAGTTAACTTAATTATATACAAATTTTGTGATCAAAACACATTGATACATATTTACATCTGTGTTGTGTGTGTATTGAGTCGATTATAGAGGTATGAGGAACAGTGTGTAAAGTTCACTCACACCTCCATAGAAAAGGGAGGATCCTCCGACCAGACGGGTGTCGTGTCTGGTGGGCAACTGCCCAACGGTTGATGTCGGGATGGTGTATATATGCTAGTTGCGCGGTAAACTCTGCTTGCGCGATGCAGGATTTTGTGTGACGTCATTGTGACGTGTAGCTCGCATGTGGCGATATAGATACCGCTACACGATGAAGCGAAGATCTCAGTAGGTCACTTTTTAGCGCTGACGGTGCGATGCTGTTGCTTGTTCACGGTTTAACAGAAACAAAAAATCAAAAACACGTGCATAAAAATAAAATAACAATCGGGCCTCCCCGAGTCCGTCCCCGTCGCAAAGGAGACAGAAATTTATAACGTTGGTAATGTAGGGCCGCGCCCCCCGCCACTCTATACAAGTAGCAGAGTAGCAGGCAAATGGACAATCTTATTGCAGGAGCCACTATTAACTAATAATAGCTAACTAACAACAAGTAGCTAACAAGTGTTGGATAATTAAATAATGCTAATCAAACTCAAACTCAAAGCATTTATTTCAATTAAACCATTTACACGCACTTTTGAATTGTCAAAGAGTCGGTCAGTTAGTCAGAAAGTTGAAGCTAGTTGCCCATTCCAAAACGTAGATCTCTATGGAGAAGAACGGTTAATTCAAGGCTTAATTAAAGGTTTCTGGAAGACTTAAAATACCTGTTGGTCTAGTCTGCAAAAAATCCCACCGGGAATATCGGTGGTTCCACAAATTCAAACTCATGTTACTTAAGAGCGGCCAACCCGTCATACTTTTCATACAACCGCTCGTACATGATTATGGCGTTGTAACACATCTTCCATTGAAATTATTGAGCTAATAGGTGTCTTGTGCACTTTATCTAGGTTTCTATGCAAGCAAAAAATCAAAATTTGGAGAAAAAAATTCAGTATAAACCTCCAAAAATCTACTTTCTTGCACATATTTTACGTGAACTTTGAACGTTCATAATGTACTCATAAATTGTAAAAATAAAGAAATCATTGTCATAGAAACCACGCACATGTAATGGAGATTCTAAATGACAATCATTTTTTCCAAAAACTTGTAAGGCTTTTTCAAAAACACGTATTTCCTCGAACAAGTTTTGTGAAATCTCCGCGCGCCAATTTTTGTTCGATGTTGTCGCGTTCTCACTCTTGCTTCTTTTTCAAACATTGCGTTGGATGTCACACAAAGCTTTCAATATGCTCGCGTTGATGATAGACGGGCCGGGAAGGGCCCTCTTAAATGATTTTAATTGGTTGTTTGTAACTGCAGTCAAATCTGTTAATCACAGCAGTGAAATAAGAGTTTATAGTGTGTTGTTATGCTAGGGCAGAGATGGCGAACTTCTATGCATCGACGTGGCATTTTTTCCAAATAAATATTTAATTTGGGTATGATGTGTCAACAAATAATCTTGAGTACTAGAATTATTAACACTGTAATTTGAAAACATTGTAAAAGCCAATTAATGAAGCATTATATTATAATATCGCGGCGGGATAATATCGCGCACTGGATTTTCAACGAACCCAGCATTGAGAATCCAACAAAGTGCATCCCAGCGCGTCGAAAAAACACACTGTTGGATTTTCAACTCTCGGCGCGGCGCTAAGCAGTGCGTTGGAGATTCAGTGCGCAACGCCCGGCCCGTGCGCAGCTTAGATAATAATCGGATGACATTAGCTAGCAGCTATTACTTTTTTTTAATTTACTTTTTACTATCACAACATTAGATTTGTATTAAGTAAATATATTTATAACCCTCAGGTACACTCCTTGGCAATTACTTTTTCACATTTCCGAACTCATTCGCGGATTCAAATCTCGACTCTTCGAATTTTGAAGTGATGTTTGGAGAACCTTTATAAATAGTAAAATTATACTAAGTATGTTTACCTACCGAACATTATTTATAATCTCTATTTACTTATTAGAGTTTTGATCAGATATATGGATAAACTATCTTCCTATCACGATTCTTGTTCATGTTCATGTCAGTCAGTCATGTTCGTGAACGGGCGCCGTCAGTTGAGACTGGTCATCTCTTAAGTAGTAGTAGTTTTATTAGTAATCTTATATTTTGAATTGTTTTGTTTATATTTTTTTTTCATTGTTCTCGCATATAGAAGCAACAAGAATAATATACCCAGGATTTTGTAATATCTTGATTTAAAAAGAGTGTCCTTGGAGTTTCTTGCCCGTTCTTCTCCATAGAGATCTACGTTTTGGAATGGGCAACTAGCTTCAACTTTCTGACTAACTGACCGACACTTTGACAATTCAAAAGTGCCTGTAAATGGTTTAATTTAAATAAATGTTTTGAGTTTGTTCATAAGTCTAAAAAAAACGTGATCATAGAACACTACGAATCCGTCGTTCTCTTTATAAAAATTCAAACATGGCGTCGTGTTGGCTGAACGTCGTAAGTTCCGGTGCCTTAATAATACATCGTCGAAGAAAACGTCTTTTTCCAAGATGTCTTCTCCGGCTTGTCTTGAATCATTTAGGGCTTCTTTCGTACTTATTTCTTTGGAGAAATATGTTGACCTGGAAACAGAAGAAAAGTTAAATCGTAAGTGAATAAAAACTATTATTTTCCGTAGCAAATATCCCAGCATGACCAGGCCCTGCAGTCTCGACATTAGATAGCGACAAAAATCTGTCGCTAAGTCTAACCGATGTCAAATTTCTGTAATAGATTTTCAACCTTATGCTTTGAAAATAAGGTTGAAAATCTATTAAAGAAATTTGACATCGGTTAGACTTAACGACCGATTTTTGTCGCTATCTATGTCGAGACTGCAGGCCCAGGCAACATTCTTTTGCAAAATATCATTGAATGTTTACTAATATCAAACTATTCATGTCCAGTTTTCATGTGTATCGATACACCGCGCGTTTGCATCGTTTCTGTCGCACGTTGCAAACGCGCGATAGTAGCGATGCAGAAGCGCATTTAAAAAACGCGCGACAGCATCGCTACAAAAAGTCGCCGTGGGCGAGGGGCCTAAGTCGGTCTTTAGGTTATACCTAATAAATCGAGAGTGCACGACGGCTTCGGCATACTTAGAATGTACAAGTATTTCATTAGACATTTTATTGCGACTTTTAATACCTATTACCTTATTCATCATAATATTATTCATGACCACTTCTCAACTGGCAAAAGACACGCCCTAATAACAGATCCCCCAATTCATAACTTGTGTAATAAAAACATATTCCGCCATAAGCACAGTCCCCCATTAGCCACGCAGGTGTATTGTAGTCCCCCTGTTTGTATAACTTTTGACTTCACTGTCACGGGGAGGCCCGGAGGCCTATTGTCACAGATTATAATGGGTTGTTATTTTGAACGGGAACTTTTATGAGGAGAAAGAATAAGTGTTATTTTACTGTGTAGAAAAGATGTATTTTTGTAGCGGTCCGACCGTATTGGAAACATGGATGTCCTGCAAAGGGCTAATGTCTGCAGAATTGAGGCTTATTTAGTGCGTTGTCAGTTGCCCTGGTCGGGACATGTTGTAAGGAGGCCTGACAGGAGGATACCTAAGCGCATCTTCTTTTCTGAACTCAAGGACAGCAAGCGGAAACAATGGCGGCCAGTTCTTCAAATACAAAGACGTTCCGAAAAGACATATGAAGAGATGCAATAAATATTCCTCTGCTTGGGAGGAGTTGGCAAAGGATAGACCAGCGGGGTAATTACGTAACACACTAACAGTAGGAATGGGTTTCATTTTGACAGTTCAACAACATTCATTGCGGTATTTTTACGTTGTGGAGCAGACAAATTTTTCGAACATATGAAGCAATGGATTAGCAATAGGCTTCAAAATGATTCAGATTGTGATAGATAGTGTGTTACGTAATTAGGGCGCTGATTGGAGGCGTTTGGTAAAACAAAATGTTTATAATTAATAATAATAAAAACTCATTTATTTGTCCAGACTACAAATGAGGTCTATTGTCTTGGTAACAATTTTACTTAGTTTAGGTTAGTAGTTAATAACTAAAACAGATCTTGTTTGATCCGCTAACGCCCACACAAGCGGACTATCTGCCCGGGCGACTGTCGAGTGCAGAATGATGTTGGGACTGTCACGCAACCTGCGAAGTAACGAGACAGATTTCTTGCGCCATACTGCGTCAAAGCTGTCAGTGCGCGCGTCGGCAAACCTCGCCGACGCACTGCTGAAGACCAGCCGAGAGAGATCTCGACAGCAGGCGAGATCACCTCCCTGCCGGGGTTGCGGATTGTTCGAAAGTGTTACCGTGGCCCTGGCGCACAGGCAACTGAAGGAACACGGGTGGGTTTTAGTCAGTAAGAGTCTGACACGCCCTTCCGCTCCGCCCAGGGCGGGAGAGGTCATTTGAGGATTACCCCAATCGTAAACCCCTCCAGCATACAATATCATTACCACAATTGCATTCTATCCAGTCCGATACAGTCAAGATATGTAACATTAGCCACATCAGAGAATAAAATATAGTTGTCGGAAACAAAAACAGTTACCGTACCCGAAATCGGCATGGGATGCATCATTATACTTCTAAATTCATTTGGTGTCAAGTTGTGAAGCATGCCTGTAGATTCACACCAATTGGAAATTATTCATTGCAAGTTAATACCACTGCAGGGCAGACGTTCTTTTCTTCATTAAGGCGTAAAAATGGACGAGCATTGTTTCCAACGTTTGCTCACTGCGTCATGGCAATTTCAGATTATCAAAGTTCAGGTTTTCGTTACGATGTCTCTCCTCAACGTAAATCGTAAGTAGCCTATACAACCGTCAGGGCCTGCAGTCTCGACATTAGATAGCGACAAAAATCTGTCGCTAAGTCGTATCGATGTCAAATTCCTTTAATAGATTTTCAACCTTATGCTTTGGAAATAAAGTTGAAAATCTATTAAAGAAATTTGACATCGATACGACTTAGCGACAGATTTTTGTCGCTATCTAATGTCGAGACTGCAGGGCCTGGGCTGCGACCTCCTTACAATATTTTCCTTTCGAGCCTTAAGCTGCTATGCTCCACTTTTTAACCGATTTAAAAAAAAGGAGGAGGTTCTCAATTCGACTGTTTTTTTTTTAAATATGTGTTAGTTCAGAACTTTTTTCTAGGTGAACTGATTTGGATGATTATTTTTTATTTGAAAGCTGGTGATTCTCATGTGGTCCTATATAAATTTGATTAAGTTCTGACCAGTAATTTTTGAGTTATACTTTATACTGCGTATTTTTTCCACATGGTTTATTTTGATGAAGTTTTAATAATTTTGTGTCACTGTTATTTATATATCAAGTAGTGGTATAGAATTTGTGTGGGGTAGGTACCACAACAAAAAATGAAAAATAAAAACATTTTTCCAAAAAATTCAACCGGTATTAAAGTTATTTTCACTTTATTAGTTTTTTTCTGGCAGTCGGTTGATTTTTTTGTATAAGAGATTTTTTCAAAAAACAGGCCACTATGCATCTTCTCTTCATATTCACTTTTTACACGTCATCGTTTCGTTGGTTGGTTGGTAGATATATGATGATATATCTAATGTTAATTTTGCGCAACCTTCCTTCTGGCATACCTAATGTAATAACGAAAATTAATAATACAATTTAAAAAAAAAACCTTCGATATACAAATTTAACCATTACAAAAATGTTGAAACAAAAAGATTGTTCAATTTGAACATAGTTATTGTGGAGTTCACGTCAAAGCCCCAATATTAAATTATTTCATAAACTGATTCCCTTTGATCTCACTACGAGGGGCGAAGCGCGAGCCGACGGTAAATGGGGGTTCTGCATATAGAAGGCGAATGGAATATTGGGGTGCATTCGAATAGTCTCCGCTGTCTTGTTTGTACGTCTGCCGCACTCTGGACTGTCAGCCCCGCTGCTAAACTCCTACCTTGCTGACTGACTGATATTTTTGCCACAACATGAGCTATATTCTCTTAAGCTTTGTGCCAATGAGAGAGAAGATAGGATATTCTTTGCAATATAAAACTTCACTTATTATCTAAGATCTAGAAAACTAAAGTAGGTATACCATTAGCAAAGAATGTTGATGTGCATTCAAATTGTGTCCATGAATAAGTGATAGGTACTTCTCAACGTCCGAAACACCGTGCGGGGTTATTGCGTAACACATTAACAGTAGGAAAGGCTTTCATTTTGACAGTTCAACAATAGTCATTGCGTTATTTACGTTGTTGAGCAGACAAATTTTTCGAACATATGAAAGCAATGGATTAGCAATATCCTTCAAAATGATTCAAATTGTGACTGATGGTGTATGACGCAATTAGGGTACTGGGCAGTCAGCTATTTTTGCCAAAACATGAGCTAAATTTTCTTAAACTTCGTGCCAATGAGAGAGAAGAAAATAAGATATTTTTCGAAATAAAAAAACACTCACAAAAGTTTCGTAGATTAAAAAAAAATGCCTTTTTTTTAGATTTTTGCATAATTACATGAAACTGTTTCTTTGTCGTAATACATCCTAATGGCACTAATTTACACACGTTACTGAGCAAAATGATCCGATGAAACCAATGAAATAATACATAAATATATTTGAGAATAGCATACTGAGGAAATCGGCATGTCCTAGAACGAAAAATTCGAAGACATGTGACATCTTCCAACCTGCACTGAGTCCGCGTGATGGATTACAGCCCAGTGACCCAGCAGTAGAAACATTATTTGACAATGGTATTGTGAAAATCGACTTAGGTACGTGGCTGACTGTACCGTCAGTGACCACTTGAATGCATTCAATCAGATATTGAATATTACATATCTACCTGTATGGTTCTGTGATACGTTCATAACATCTCCGTATTCTCTGATTGAATTTGGATTAATTATATTAACCACGATTATAGGTAGGTATGGTGCGTATTTTGGTGTTTCCAAAGATTGTAGTATGTTATTTTTAGTATATTTTGTAAAAATGTCATGTTTATTAATTTATTTTATTATTTATGTACACACAGTAAAATAGATACAGGGGGTCTACTCTCTAACTCCGTCAACGACGAGACGGGCCCGTCCGAAGGTAGTCCGATACGATGCAGTAAACCCTACTCCCTATGGATTTCGGACTATTAGGTTTCTAACGGAATCATAGACACTATTCGTGAACGAATGGCGCATGACGATAGAGTTGCGCTATTTTACCGGTCGATTACCGGTTTACTTACTTTGTGGTTTTCAAGCTTAATAAACAAAAAATAATATTGTTATCGTTATAAAATTACCACATTTTTAACAATAAACTGTTTATTATGTTTCCAAATATAGAACTGAACTATTTTGGCCATTTTTGTCCGGATTGTAGCTTTACCCTGTTAATACCTTTGCCTTTTTTCTTTTTGACGGCAATTTTCAAATGAAATGTCATGTCAGTGTTTATTATTATTTACAACCACACTAAATAATTGCATCAATTCGCAATTTATTAACACGACGCGGGATGTTTTCGTTATTAAATATTAATTAATGTTGTAAAATGGCCCCAATCGCTCCAGCAGCAACTCACGCGCAAATAGAGGCCCTCATCAATTTCATGAGTGAGAATAATGAGTTGGCACGCGGACTATTGAGGGGTGCCGACGAAAGAATTCGTTCAAAAGGCTGTGGGAAAACCTGTGCAACTCCCTTAATTCAATGGGAAGTTGCACAAAGTCTGTGGAGCAGTGGCAAAGGGTGAGTATAATACATTACTCGTCAATATTAATTTGATTTTTAAGTCTTGTCATCAGTAAAGTGCATACAATGGTAATCAGTCATCCTTCAAATGATTATCTGTAGGAGTATACTGGCTTGTATATCGTTTTTTATGTAATTAAAATTAACCAACTTTTAGGTGCAGGCTGATAAAAAACATTTAGCCAATAGAGCTGCTGAAGCTGCCAGACATTCAGCATGTGCTACAGGTGGAGTCCCATCGGTAGCAACAACCCTCTCCCAAGTGGAATTGAGGATATTATTAATTATGGGAGAGGGTTTTGGACAGCCACAAGTCAAGGCAAGAGTGCCAGCTTTTCCATCGGTAAGTAATAATTAAATTTATAATTTATGATAGTATGTTTGAATGGTAAAAACAACAGCATTAATGTTTTTATAATGCTATTGCATGGAGTCTTTGCCATGACTTTAAAAAATTCAATAACAATAAATAACAAATACATAATTATATATTTGTTGTACCCGTCAATGTTATTTTGGTTTTTGTTGTAGGTCCACCTGTAAGACAAGACCCAGCAGCCATCACACCCACCCAAATATCTGCTGCTACACCTGCCAACCCACTTTCCCAAGAGCAACCCTCAATATCCACTGAAGCACTGGAGCGGGAGCTGCCAATGCAAAATTAGTGAAGTAAGTATTATTGTTTAGTAGAAAAGAGATTATGTAAGTCATGTTTCAGAAAATTACTTAAAACTGACTGAGATTTATTTTAATTTGTTTACAGCATTCAATTCTCGTCGTGCACATCCACGAGTTCGGCAACACCTCACTACCGACTCAGCAAGAAGTCGAAGTATTGAGGTGGAAGAACAAATACCACTAATTGAATCCGGGAGAAATGTGGTGCCTGATGAAATAAGGGTTGTCATTGTGGAACTTTGTAACTTAGTACATAACTAGAAACATTTAAATTGCTAGCTATACATATAACTCTTGAAAGTCACAGGGAGAGGCCTTTGCCCAGCAGTTGGACGATGCAGGCAGTAACATATCTTTTTTTTCTCCGTTGCTCTATAATTGCAACATTGTTCACAATGTTGCAACATTTATTTCCCGAGCTCCTCATCTCTTTTGTTGCTTGGAGTCTGGTCTCCAACTCAATAATTCACTGAATGAAAGCTTGTCTGGTACCAGCAATTATTTAAGATTCAATTATACAAGTAATAGAAAATGGTATGTGTTGATTGGTTAAAAATAATCTTTTGATTGTATAATGTTGATTCTTAATTTGAGATTAGTCTAAAATAAAAGAAAATCTATGTATTGTTGATTGTTAATTTTATTCAGATATTAGGTATTTGAGACAGAAATAGACAAGTAAGAGAAACTAAGTTCCTAGAAATAAATTAAGACTTCAATAGATACATAAAAGAAAATCTGTGTTATCATTGTTATAGTGTATTGTTGATTGTTAATTTTATTCAGATATTAGGTATTTGATATTGAAGTAGACTAGTAAGAGAAACTAAGTTCCTAGTAATCATTTAAGACTTCAATAGATAAATAAAAGAAAACATATAGTGTATTGTTGATTGTTAATTTTATTCAGATATTAGGTATTTGATATTGAAGTAGACTAGTAAGAGAAACTAAGTTCCTAGGAATAATTTAAGACTACATAGATAAATAAAAGAAAATCTATGTTTTGATTGTTACATTGTGTTGTTGAATGTATTTTTTTTTCAAATTGATTGGTACTAAATAAAAAGAAAACATTTTGTTTATAAAAACAATACTTTTATTGTGGAAATCTTTTTCTTATGTCAGAATCGTCCCGCGCCAGTCCCAACACCCATTATGTCCTGAAAGCAAAATAAACAGTTTGTAAAATAAATACTCAAATCAATATTATAGATACAAACATCCTATGTATTTATGTATTTATTGACATGTTTTATTAGTAGTTTTCTTCTGAGACTGCATAAGTACCTATTTCTGTCCAGCAATTCCGGTAATCTGTCTCTCGCTCTTTGTCCTTGCTGAAGAGCTTGATGAGCGGGCATAGACTCATATCGCTGCCCTCCCTGTCTATTGCACTCTAATTGTAGGTCTTCCTCAGAGAGTCAGAGAGGGAAGTTGCTTCTAAACCTGCCCGATTACACATATTGTGTAAGACTGCAAGCAATGACAATTTTACCTGCAAAAATAATATTTGCTCTGAAATTTATGAAAAAAATACTGTTCATCTGTTCAATGCATTATAAGGAAAAATATAGTTATAGTGTAACTTGTGACAAATAACTGCTGTGATGGGTTTATAAAGCAGCTCTCTATCTGCTAAGAGGCATCTCCATCAGCCTTTTAAAATTCCAAATGTAAGTCTAAGGCCCACTGCACCTTGGTACCTCCCCCGAGCATAAAAGTTGAGTGCAGCAAGGATCTAAAAGTAAACAAAATCACTAGTAAATACAACTGCTTTAATTGCAGAATCTTGAATAAATAAGTATAACCTTAGCTTTAGTCCTTCATTCTTGTATCAAACAATTACCTTCATTATTGGATCCACACCATTTCGTCGTATTTGTTGAGGCAAAAGAGGTACTATATGCTCACACAAGTCTTCAAATAATTCTAGCCTTTAGATCTTTAAGAACTCAACGTCGGGAATACTCGCCAACCGAAAGTTTTGGCGCAAGTATAATCGGCATCGCCTCCGCTCTTCCTGTAGAGTTTCATCGAGCATTCAAAAAAACAGCCATAGGTTCAAGTTTTTGGAAAATTTTAACTTTCGTAGGCAGCACGATAACTATTTTGATGTCGTATCAAATGACATAACGATCCGTCCATACAAGTGTCAAATTAAACTTTTCGGACGGGCGAAAACACATCGGGAGTAGGGTCAACAGTCAAATCGTGTTGTCATTCGTTCTTAGTTCGGGTTCGGGACTAATCGTAAGTCCGTAGGTGATACGGAGTAGGAAACGCCCGTAACGAAGGCCGAAGCTACGGACTTCGTGCTTAGAGAGTAGGCCCCGATACGGCATAGTAGTGTTGAGTACAAAGGTACTGCTTGTTTCTTAAGAAATTTCTTCCAACAGACCTGCGAAATGAGTGATGAAAAAGAAATGTAAACAATAGTGTGCGTGTGTGTGTTTTTTATTTTATTAAAATTGTGTGTTCTCCTAATCGCGTACGGAACCCTAGAAATATCCAATAACAGGGCGCGTCGCGGCAAAGCATACCGCGGTGCGCAGGGTTGCCATTATGATTCGGTTATTCTATTTTTAAATATTTAGGCATCCTGTTTTGTTGAATAAATCAGCTGCATTATCTTGTGAACAGCGGGGTAATTACGTAACACACTAACAGTAGGAATAGCTTCCATTTTGACAGTTAAACAACATTCCTTGCGTTATTTACATTGTTGAGCAGACAAATTTTTCGAACATAAATGAACCAATGGATTAGCAATAGACTTCAAGATGATGCAGATTGTTATTGATAGTGTGTAATGCAATTAGGGTGCAGACTACTAACGATTTAGTGCATTAAAATTTAGTTTAGCAAGTGGTGTGATTGTGCTCATAATGCTGACCCTTTACATCATTGATCGACGACTTGGTAAAAATATTCAATTCATTCACTCACTGACAGACACCACACTGCCTAAACCACTGGATCTACAAACATGAAATTTTGCAAAAGAGTTCGTTACTTAACGAAAGTGAGTACTAAGTAATGATTTTTGCACAAGATTTCGTTACTTAACGAAAGTGAGCACTAAGGAATGATTTTTGCACAAGATTTCGTTACTTAACGAAAGTGAGCACTAAGGAATGATTTTTGCACAAGATTTCGTTACTTAACGAAAGTGAGCACTAAGGAATGATTTTTGCACAAGAGTTCCTTTCTTAACGAAAGTGTGCACTAAGGAAGGATTTTGTCACTAGAGTTCCTTACATAACAAAAGTGAGCATTAAGGAAGGATTTTTGAAATTTCACCCCCTAAAGTGGTTAAAGTTTGTCATTTTTGCCGATGTGAAATACCATCGGGCTTATTTGTATTAGCTTGTTAATAAATAACTTTTAAATAGATTTGTCAAAAATGTCCAAATTAATCTATTTCTATTAAAACGAAATGTGACGCGTATACGTATATATAAGTTTAAAAACGTATTATCCCATTGGAGTCCTTGTTATACCTATTATTTTCAGTACTGTTTCTTTCTTACAACGGAAAATACTTTTCTTTTTTTTCCCTGAATATGTTATTTTTTTTCTTACAGACTATTCCATGCTACTGTTTACAATCACACAACAACACATAAAACTCCACTCCCCCTCAACTAAATATTGTGTGTGGCAACCCCGCGCGGTAATTATTACATTCCGCGGCTTCGGGCTGCATTCACTCGCAATATGATTTGTAACGAGCGACGTCGAGGTACATGCTGTGCCAATGCTACAGAATTAATATATTATTTACTAGCTGTCTTTGCCCTATGTTACCTAACTTAACAATAAAACATTATTTATTGGTATTGGTTGGCGACTGATCTGATAATAATTGGTCAACGCTGCCTAGGAATTGCAGGAGCGTTGCTATTCCAGAGGTAAAGCTAAAATGTCTCATGTAGCTGCCATTAGGAACCCCTCAAATCAGAACACTAACGGCAGAAATATATACTTATAGTGGTAGTATGTAATTCCCCGGACGATCTCTTTCAAAAGGGGTTTAGTGATTGAAGTGATGAAAGTAACCTCCGTGATGTAAAAGTACGACTGAATTGTTGGCTAGTGGGTGGCTCTAATATTTTGATCACAGCGTAAGCTACAAGTTTGAGAAGGAGGCTAACAGAAGAATTCTGCTCGGCAGGGCAGCGTTTGGGAAGCTTCGTCGCGTATTCCGCAGAGCCTAAAGACTAAAGTCTTCAGTCAAATCAAATCAAAATATTTTATTTCACATAAACCAACATGAGCACTTATGAATCGTCAGAAGCTAGATGCACGGTTCCAATTGGTTGTTTCCTATGGAGAAGAGCCGACCAGAAACTCCACGGTTACTCTTTTAAAAATAAGGGGCTTTTACAATGTTTCAAATTACAGTGTTGATAGGTATGGGAGAACAGAGTAGGCCTGTCAACAAGTAATAGGCACTCAACAAAATATAAAACAAATATAAAAAGGTCTACTAATCTACAGTCTACAAGTAAATCAGCACGTCTTGCCTGTTATGACCTATGAAACCGAGATGGGGACACTCACGGTACGGGTGGTCCATAAATTTAAAGTCGCTCAGTGAGTTATGGTACGACTTATGATTGGAGTCTCTCTAAGGGATAGAATCCGGAATGTGGTGATCCGGAGTTGTCGACATAGCTCACAGAATAAGCAAGCTGAAGTGGCAATGGGCCCGCCGTAGAAGCGATGACCGTTTGGGTAGGTGTGTTCTTGAGTGGAGACCGCGAATCGGCAAACGTAAGGTAGGAAGCCCTAAGGCTAGGTAGAGTGACGATCTTCACAGGGTGGCTGGTACCAGCTGGATGAGAGTTGCCGAGAATCGAGCTGCATAAGTATAGCATAATCAGCCTATAATGTTCTTATTGCTGGGACACAGACCTCCTCTCAGTGAGAGGCAATGGGCCATAATCCCACGCAGGCCCAGTGCGGGTTATTAGATGTCACAAGTCTTTGAATTTTTGGTTCTAGGGCATACCGGTTTCCTCACGATGTTTTCCTTCACCGTTTTGAGAGCAGTGGTGGTGAAATAATTTACACAAAGTAAAGCGTCTGTCTGGGTGCGAATCTACGGCCTACAACTCTTAAGTCGCGGCTGTTACCACTAGGACACAACTGCTCACCACTGCTGAATCGAGCTGAATGGCATGCAATTGGAGAGGGCTCTGTCCAGCAGTGGACTGCTGTAAGCTGATGATGCTGAGGTACTTTCATAATAGTTCATGCCGATATAAGAGAAGAACCATAATCGTACAGGGCAGTTCGTAAGACACCACATGGTGCGTAGTGGTGCATGATGACCCCTGTGATGTTACCCAGTACCTGGGTTGTGGAGGTCAGACAGGCAGTCGCTCCATGTAAAATATTGATATTCAGCTGCATCCGGCTAGACTGGAAGCCAACCCCAACATTTTTGAGAAAAGGGTAGACTATGGTAACTGACATACATACATAAACTCATGCCTTCTTCCCATGAGGGTAGGCAGAAACTACAGATCACCACCTGCTACGATCCTTACATACTCTTTTTGCCTCGTTTACGTTCATACATCTGGTCATACACGCACGCCGGTTGCGAGTACTACGCACCTGACCTTTCTGAAGAACATCACCAATAAGGTCACTATATGTAGGAGGATTATGTAGGAATAAAAATGCCTCCTCCATTCCTCCAAGCTTCTGGTCCTCATTCAGTGCTCTCAGCCGGTTCATGCCGCCATGTCGCTATTAATTATAATGTTGTTACAGAATTAATAACGCTTGTTGATAATAGCCAGATAACAGATTGTTACAAATTGCGAAGCTTAAATTATTTTCGAGGGTATTCAATTATTCTATCTATTGTAATACGTTTTTGGTTTACAATTTAGGTTTTTGGTGGCGATTTTAATCGGTTAAATGAATTATAAAAACTACTTTCGTTAATGTGTTTTATTTCAAAATAAGCTTTTTGACTGTTCACCGCTACACTGTTCTAATTCTGGCTCCTACCTACAGAGCTAGGTGACCAAACTGTAAAGTTCCGAGACGTAGACAATTTTCTGACCGAGATGGTCAGAAAATTATAAAACTGTTTAGGAGACGAAATGTTGAAATCCATAAAAAACGGGCCAAGTGCGAGTCGGACTGGCACACGAAGAGTTCCGTACCAGAAGGCAAAAACGCCGAAAAAATCACGTTTCTTATATGGAGACCCCCTTTAATTTTTTACTTTATTTAATTTTTTATTTGTTGTTATAGCGAAAATAGAAATATACACTCATGAGGTACAGGTCGCTGATAGACAGACGAACGGATTTAAGGATGGACGGACGGACGGATGTACAGTGGATGCTTAGTAATAGTGGGTGCCTTTGGCACCCTTTGGGTACGGAACCCTAAAAATCGTTATTAAAAAATGGCTGATTTGTCTGAAGAGTTCTCGAGAACCACAAAGATATCAATATTGCGCCACAAGGCGGACCTACATCATGAGAACTGTTTTAAGAGATGTAGCCGACGTCTACAGGGCTCTACTTATTCTCCGGGACACGAAATTAAAACACATTTAGTAGTCAACAAAAAAAAAGTTTCGTCATCAAAGCTTTTGCATCAATAACTAAAAGAAAAAAAACTAGATCACTTCATCATCCCTTTCTCGCCATCAGCCATGACACTTGACCATAGACAAAAATGTAATTGTTTCCCCGACACGTGTTGCCACTCTAGCGACATGTTTTCGCCTATTATCGGGGTAATGTCGCCTACGCGGGAGGGGAGGCCTACAATGGATGACAAATTGCCTGACGACAAAGCGCTACGGTTTATTGGGCTCCGTTATGAGGGTACCGGCGTATTTGTGGAGTAGGAATGGGGTTGAGAAGTGTTAGTGCTAAAAATATTTGGACTTGTAAGTAAAAATCAGAGTGATGACATTTCACAAAAGTTTGGGGATGACTACAGATTCACCGCTAGTTTTTTAGTATCTAAAACGAAGTGAGAAATGCACCACATTACAAGTTGGCTAGATATAAAGTCATTTAACGAGGCTAGACCACAAACATCAAGCTGACAATTTTCTTGTTGGCGTTCAGTACACAGTGGCATCGACGTTATCATTATTTTTACCTAGTACATATTAATTATTATTTTCTTTCCGTGTGTGAGGCTAGTCATTTATATTTATTGTAATTGTTTATAATATTCTTGGGGCTTGTTCACCGTGCCCGAGTGGCTTCTACAAAAGGGAAGTTACTCGGAGATGGTGAAACAAGTGTCTGGTAGTTATTGACGTATAGTTATTATTATTTATATTTATGTAATGTTCTATGTACAAAAAATTTTGGCATACACACAGATACACACACACAGAGACACAGACAAGCCTAGCAGGTATTTATGTCATCAAACTCGTTGACTTCGACTGTTCTCCTAAAGCTTCTTATGTCGAATCTCGGTTCCCCCGATTCGAACTAAGCTTACCACATGCAAAAATAGTTAGTAGATTTACGACTCTCCATTTCTTTCTCTGTGCCCGTCATGATTCAGTAGGTGGCGCGCGCCACATAATGAGATAGTGAGCTGCGCCGACTGGTTATTGCCTGATTTAATAACGAAGATATGTGTAACGAAAGATTTTCATAGGCATAACATAGTTTACCTACTGTAGAGGTATGAGGAACAGGGTGTCAATTTCTCTCATATTCTATGGAAAAGAGAGAATCCTCCGACGAGACGGGTGTCGTTTCTGGTGGGCAAATGCCCGACGATTGATGTCCGGACGTTGTATATGTGCTAGTTGCGCGGTAAACTCTGCTTGCGCGATGCAGGATTTTGCGTGACGTCAGTGTGACATGTAGCTCGCATGTGGCGTTTGTTGATGCCTCTACACTACCTCATCATCATTTGTCGAGACTTTTCCCAACTATATTGGTGTTGGTTTCCAGTCTAACTGGATGCAGCTGAATACCCATATTTTACATGGAGCGCCTGCCTATCTGGCCTCCACAACCCAGTTACTGGGTGGTAAGATACCCCTTGGTAAGACTGGTTGTCAGACTTTCGGGCTTCTGACGACCCGTAACGACTGTCAAAAATCCACGAATGACAACCGGGCACGTGCTTTCCGAGGCACAGAGAGGTCTTGGTATGTAAAAATGGTCACCTATCCACGGACCAACTGCGTCAAGCGTAGCTTTACCTGATCGATCGACTCGCGCGGTTGTTACTACTTAGCCACAAGCCTCTATTCAGTACCTACCTATTAAATAATTTTGTTAAATTGGGGTAATTACGTTAGGTGGGCAAGGGGTATCGTATTACCCAGTAACTGGGTTGTGGAGGTCAGATAGGCAATCGCTCCATATCAAAATACTGGTAGTCAGCTGCAGCCGGTGTGGTTACTGTGAAGCGAAATGCCACATTTCTGAAACGTTACGATTAGCCAGAGGGCATATTGTGAGTTACACCGTTTAGACTGGAAGCCGACCCCAACTAAGTTAATAATAGTCTAGGTAGGTGATTATGAATTTAGGTGGGTAAGATTTTCTTAACAATGGTAAAAAGTTGGTAAATTATGTATCACTAGCTTTTGCCCGCGGCTTCGCCCGTGTGTAGGTCGCAAAGTATCCCACGGGAACGTTCTACTGGGATAAAAAGTACCTACCCTAAATGTTAATCTAGGTTATAAACTAGTATCCGTGTCCTGTCTTCCAAAGTTCCAAACTAAGTACTTTATTGTTTGTTACGTCAAAACAAAACAACAATAAAGTACCTACTTAGTTCTGAATTCAAATTATTATACACGATAAATCTAATAATTGATGGACATGTCAATTAGCATTTGTTTGTATTCGGAAATGCGATGATTCCCGAGGGAAATTAAGAAAATAGTTGTACTGTACATATACATGTTTAAAGGGGTACTGTGATAAATGATAAATGATAAATGATTTTATTTCTGTAAGTAGGTTTGTACAAACACTTTTACACGTCAATCATATTTTAAAACTAGATGAGGTCGGCGTTTCCTATCTGACTACTCTGAGAAGAAAGGCCGAAACAAACTCAGAGGTCACAGTCTCTTTTAAAGTCCAGACATAATCTTGGTCAGATCATGTGAAGACCATGTAGATTTGAGTCTGAAATGGTAATTTTGAGGAAAAAATACCACACAGAATGAGTGGACCTGTCCAGTCAGTGCACGCATTTGTCAGTAATCGTGCAGCTCAACTCAAAACTTAAGGAGCTCAACGATTCGACGAACAATACCAAAAAAAAGTGTTAAATGTTACAACAAAATACCTTATAATATATTGCAATTAAATTAAAGAAACTTTAAAACTCTTATAAAAAGTACATTTTGTAAACAAGCATATTACAAATTAGAGGATTATGTCCAAGTTAAGAATGCTTGGAAACATACTGTTCTTGCTCCACAGGACAATGTAGAGTCTAGACAAAATCAAATTGGTTATTTATTTAATTGTATAATTTATTACTTTTATGACATTGATTTACTTTCTGTGATTACTTTAAACTCACATAATGACTTTATAATTGTTACAAAAAAATTAGAAAAATTATATACTTTAACAAAAATTGTAAATACGTGAGCACCATGTATCTATCACATAATTAATTTATCTGTCATTGCTTCATTTTAATTCTTTTACCTATTGTGGTATGGTAATTTTATTCTAGGTGCATCGTCTTCACATATAATATAATTAATGTATACAAAATATTGTAAAATATTTTGAAAGAGTAACGGTGGAGTTTCTTGCCCATTCTTCTCCATACGAAACTACCTTTTCTACCTTTTGGAATGGGGGACTAGAATCAATTCTATACTATTGTAAATATTGACGTTTAAAAGTCCCTTTTATGTGCCTATTTGAAATAAATGCTTTCACTTTGACCTGTTGAATAAACGTGATTACATGTCATTCATAATTATTTGAGTTAAAAATCTCTAACACGCAGGTAGATTCGGCAAGCATCTTTGACCAAAAATAACGTTATTTAAATTAATATCAAAGACTTTTTTAATTTATTTGTTTTGGCATAACGATACATTTAATTAACAGACTGTAGCCACACAATTCTTAAGAAAAAGCCAAGGAATTAATTTAAAGTACTTAGGTATGCAAAACTAACAATGTCAACACGTCTGAACTATTGAAGTTCTATGGCATTTGTACTTAAGACCCCAATTACACTATCATATAAAAATGATTTCATATCTGTCAAATTCTATAATCTTAGTTCTTCATTTTTACATATTACACTTATGATCATATAAACGTCATACTTAATTTTTCATATCCACATGATCCACGCGAGTCACAATGGCTTTTTAATTGTGTTTGTAATTACGGCATTCAACCGGTTAATCAAGATGTTTGCTCTTCGAAAACTGAGACAAATAGCCAGTAAAGAAACAGCCCTTAATGCATATCATGGCTATGTTTCGTTAATGCTACGCTACCACCTTGTTATAAGGGGTAATTCTGTAGACGTGAACAGAGCATTCATTGCCCAAAAAAAATGTGTCAGAGCTGTGTATGGGCCAGAATATTTGGAGCTTTGTAAGCCATTATTTAAATCACTAAAAATTCTTCCACTTCCTTGCGTTTAAATTTTTGAAATTTGTGTATTTATTAAAAGTATCTCTGCACATGTTTCCATTGTTGTACCTATGAACACATTTCTAAAAGACTTAAATAAAAGA
Source organism: Dryobotodes eremita (assembly GCA_917490735.1). Taxonomy (NCBI): domain Eukaryota; kingdom Metazoa; phylum Arthropoda; class Insecta; order Lepidoptera; family Noctuidae; genus Dryobotodes; species Dryobotodes eremita. The sequence goes on along the minus strand of OU823269.1, from coordinate 8,776,282 downwards.
AGGTCAAATAAATTACTTGCACCTAGCCGGAGACTACATTTGTGTAGCAGGAATTCCAATTGCAATCAAAATCTTTAACAATTTACCCCCAGACATCAGTGTTGCCCATTTTAGACAACTGTTTCTATTCAGTTAACGATTTTTAAGCTATTGCATAGCTTTTATCACGGACTTTGAGCGCGGCGACCGAATCAAGAAATTCTGTAACGAAAATAAAACCTAACACCCCCCACTCCGCCTACCATGTAGCTCGGCCGAGCGTTCGCTTAACGTGTATGTATATGGTACGACTGTACTTGAATTAATAACAAAGAAAAAAAAATACTGCATAAATTAATAATTATAATTGCATAAGTTGATAAAAAATGCTATGCAATAGCTTTACCGCTGCAGTCCCCGAGTGCCACACGTGTTTTTTTAATTACAAATTTTTACATTACATTTTATCAATATTTTGTGTGTAACAGGTTGAAAAAAAAATGAAAAATGAGAATGCCTTAAAAAAAAACATTTGCACGCAAAGCAACAGAAAACACGGCTAAATCGTTATTTAGCCGTGTTTTCTGTTGCTAGGAGTGCAATTTTATTAATTACATTAAAAAATAAGATAAAAACAGTTAAGAAAAAAACAAAAAATCTAAAACGTATTTGAGTTAGATCATGGGTAGCAAGGCGATCAGAGAGAGGGGTCCTTAGCACCTTACTCGAAGAACTTAGATTGGACGATAAAAAGTTTTACAAAATAATATCTTCGGATGGTTGAAGTTGTGTTTAACTATATATTGTTAAAGGTAGCACCCATAATTTTAAAGCAAGAAACTCACTTTAGATACCCAATTAGTGCAAAAGATGCATTTATTGGTAACCCTGAAATATCTAGCTACCGGAGAATCTTTTTCCAGCTTACAGTTTCTAACCAGAATTCCCGAATTTATAAGGCTTTCAAATTCTTGCATTTTGACGCCATTTTTGAGGTTACACGGATATTGTAATAACACCCCCTAACCCCCTTTAGGGGGCAATTAAAAAAAATAAAAATACTATCTTTATGATTAACTTAGATACGTATTCGTGGCAAGTTTCAAGTTTATTAACTCAAGGAATAAGATTTTTCATTCAAACAAAAACCCGCCTTTTCACCCCCCTTCAAAAACCCGTTCTTATTGCACATTACTTAAGGACTACTACGTTATAAAAGGAAGCCGCGTGCAAAATTTCACGATCAAGTTTACGTCATTCAGTCGGCCAGTTTCTCCTTTTATTAGGGTTCCGTACCCAAAGGGTAAAAACGGGACCCTTTTACTAAGACTTCGCTGTCTGTCCGTCCATCTGTCCGTCCGTCTGTCTTTCACCAGGCTGTATCTCAAGAACCGCGATAGCTAGATAGTTGAAATTTTCACAAATTATGTATTTCTGTTGCCGCTGTGACAACAAATACTAAAATATTTAAGAGGGGATCCCATACAACAAACCCGATTTTTTTGCCGTTGTTATAGTTAATGATATGGAACCCTTCGTGCGCGAGTCCGACTCGCACTTCGCCGGTTTTTATATATTATATACAGATAGATAACGATAATTATGCATTAATTAATGACGTTTATTCGAATCAAACGTTTTCAGGGAGCCGAGATTCAAAAAAATGTCTAATTTGGGGTTAAAATTCAACTATCGAATTAAAGTAATATGTAAACGAAAGTCACATACAGAAACTATACTAAGTAGGTACCAACAATTTAATATTAGGTCTTTACCTATGAAATTGCCGTTCTGCAGTACTGGCCATTTCAAATCAAAATAATTTTTGTTTGGCTATGAATTCTAATTTCAAATTAATTTTATTTTAAAAACATGGATTTTTTTTTCTAAAAGTAGTCATTTCTTTATTGATTAGTGTTACATTTTCATCGCATTTCAATCTTTTTCGTCATCATGGATACGTTAAAAATTCGAGTAATTATGGAATATGAGTACCGTCGTGGCAGCAACGCGGCACAAGCGGCACGCAACATCAACGACGTTTACGGAGCTAACTCTACAAACCAACGCACCACCTGTTATTGGTTTGCTCGCTTCCGTTCTGGAAATTTCGACCTGAAAAATGAACCTCGCGGTCGTCCGAAGACTTTGGTCGACAATGACGAATTAAAGGCGATTGTGGAAGCTGATGATACACAATCTACGGCTGAATTAGCAGCAGCTTTCGACGTTAGCGTCAAAAAAATATTGGTCCATTTGCGTCAAATTGGCAAGGTAAAAAAGCTTGACAAATGGGTGCCCCACGAACTCAATGATCGCCAGCGCGAAGTACGCGTCGAGACGTGCCTTGCACTGCTCAACAGACACACAAATGAAGGAATTTTGAACCGCATTGTTACCTGCGATGAAAAATGGATTCTGTTTGATAACCGTAAGCGCTCAGCAAGTTGGTTGGATCCTGGTTCAGCACCTAAACAATGCCCTAAACGAAAACTTACCCCTAGAAAAGTGATGGTCACTGTTTGGTGGTCTAGCGCCGGTGTGATTCATCACAGCTTCTTACCAAACGGGGTGAGCATTACTGCAGATGTGTACTGTGAAGAACTGAACACAATGATGGAGAAGCTGGCGCATCTCCAACCAGCATTGGTCAATCGCTCGTCTCCGCTGCTCCTGCACGACAACGCGCGACCTCATACTGCACAGCAGACGGTCTCCAAGTTGCAAGAACTGGGGTTGGAAGCTCTCCGTCATCCGCCCTACTCACCAGACCTTGCGCCTACAGACTACTACTTTTTCCAGAATTTGGATAACTTCTTGGCGGGAAAAAAATTTAATACCCGAGAGGCAGTACAAAATGCCTTTGAAGAATTTGTTGCCTCCCGTCCAGCTGATTTCTTTAAGAAGGGCATCAATAAACTGCCACTGCGATGGCAAAGATGCATTGATTGCATGGGTGATTACTTCGATTAATACAAATAAAAAATTCATGAAAAAAATTCGTTTAAATTTTTTCATACAAAACGGCAATTTCATAGGTAAAGACCTATTATAAGCATCTCAACTCTCTCGAAAATTAAAAAGCGAAAAGATTACCTACAGATAAAAATAAATAACACAGATAAAATCAAATATTCACTAGCATAAAAAAGCAATATAGTAGGGATGTCAGTTACACCGATTAGGGCACTTAATATATGATCACAGATATTAGCGACTGGAATTTTAATCACCGCGCAGTACACAGCCCTAAGTGGAAAGTTGACAAGAATCGTTAGATAGGGCTGGCAGGAGAGCGAAATTGTGATAAATGATAAATGATTTTATTTCTGTAAGTAGGTTTGTACAAACACTTTTACACGTCAATTATATTTTTTAAACGAGACGAGGTCGGCGTTTCCTGACTACTCTGAGAAGACAGGCCGAAACAAACTCAGAGTTTACAATCTCTTTTAAAGTCCAGACATAATCTTGGTCAGATCATGCGAAGAGCCGCTCTGTAGATTGGTATCTGAATTGGTCTTTTGCGGAAAGAACCACACAGATTGAGTGGACCTGTCCAGTCAGTGCACGCATTTGTCAGTAATCGTGCAGCTCGACTCAGGAAGTCAGGACTTAAGGAGCTCAGCGATTGTTTCTCGTCGTTGATTGTCGAACATTTGTTTTTTCTTCAATCGTATTTATATTCATTAGTTCATTAACAGTTTTTGTTTGTTGTGTTTAGAAGAAGATGTAAACATTTTCAAAAATTAATGGATTTAATTACATACTGTGATTTTTACCGTATTTTCATATTTTATCTTTCTAGGAGATCGTGAATTCGTGACTGTGGAAATCGCATTCTCGACAAAATGGTGGATTTTAAAATTAGATACCTACACTATAAAACAACGGGGTAATTGCGTAACACACTAACTGTAGTGGAATGGCTTTCATTTTGACAGTTCAACAACATTCATTGCGTTATTTTACGTTGTTGAGCAGACAAATTATTCGAACATATAAAGCAATGGATTAGTAATATCCTTCAAAATAGTTTAGATTCTGATTAATCGTGTGTAACGCAATTAGTGCTGGACTTTGACAGAACATCAAACACAAACGCCATTGAAGATCATTATAAACTTAAAACTTATGATTATATATTTCAAATTCATATATTACATCCATTTAAATTCATGTGCTGGTAAAATGGTTTAATTATAGTCAAATTAAATGCCCTAGTATTTAGTTTACTTACTATTTTAAAACCGCCGCCGTTGGTCGTGCGCCTGATCTCTCTCCGGACGTTTTGGATTGCCGTCCCATCGGACTATGAAAGTGAGGGAAGAGAGAGTGCACCTGTGTCTGCGCACACACACCTGCAGTATAATATCTCCCGCGCCGAAGGCTAGTTTCCGTTGAGATTTTCTGCTATGGCTGAAATACGGTCTGGAGGACTATATATTTTAAAGGTTACGTATATATAAGTTAAGTTATATAAGTTATTATACCTAAGTATATTCTAAATATTTTCAAGATAACTACGGTTGATTCACATATGTTCATAACGCATATTGGGCGACTCAACTACTGTTTAACTTACTTAATGTTGATTAAACTAAAATGAATCGCACTAACGAACGAGTAATCTAATGATTTTTTAAGATATTTGATATTTCAACTGTATGAAATACCTAATGGACGACTCGCCTACAGTTTATTAATACTGCGCGCTGGATTGATTTTTAAAGTGGTGCGTACTTACAATGTCAATCTCTTTACACGTTACGTGTACACATTTTGTGTTAAACTGAGTACAAATTATTATTAATATTGTAAACCCTAGGGATATTGCGAAAACACGGATAATTAGACAATGGTGAAAACATTTCTGCGAGCAACTTGGAAGTAGCGCTCGCTCGACACAGTTTTAACCATTTTAAAACATCACGTTAGATTTTGGTATTATTTTCATAATTTTTTTATTTAATAACAAAAACATCACGTGCCAACCCTACCCAATCAGGGGTGCCACAATCAAAATGCGCATCATCCGATTGTGGACTACTTTTTGTCGAATGCGCTCCCCTGCCGTCGTAGATTCATTATATTCGCCAGGAGAAGCCAGGAGAAGCGGGGGGAACAGAGGGTACAGTTTTAATATTGTTTTCTTGCTCACGGGGGACACGTCATTGACTTTGACAATTATTGTGGCGTTTAATCGTGAGGGTAGATTAATAATTGATGTTTTTGCATTATTACATTTTATTACGTAAGTACTTGTGTTTGTTATGATTTTTTAATAAAACAGGGGTTGTTAGCACTTAGTTTGTTCAGGTTATTTGTTCTTTTTGTAAGTTGGATGGAGAGTTTGGCGAGCTTTTGATTCTATGTCAAGATCATTTCTCTAAAAAGTAATCCTAACTTCCTAACTAATATTATAAATGCGAAAGTAAGTTTGTTTGTTTGTTTGTTACCTTTTCACGCCTAAACCACTGAACCGATCATCCTGAAATTTAGCATATACGTTGTCAGGTGTACAGAAACGGACATAGGGTACCTTTCATCCCGCAAAAATGTACTGTTCCCGAGGAAAATAACAATAACGTTCTTATGATAATAGATGGCGCCGTGTCTTTCGAATCATGATTGAATTATAACCCGAATTGATAGTCAAAGTCTTAATTAACGCGAGCGAAGCCGCGGGCAAAAGCTAGTATGATAATATTTTTGAAGTGAAAACTTCTTTAGCTGTGTTGAGCGATTTTTGGTAGGGGCAAAACTTACGGGTTGGCGTCATCGACATGCTAATGGCCACGCGCAGCGGCCAGTGTACTTACATTTTGAGATTTTCACTTCCATCGGCTGTTCCCATGACTGCCTATTTTTAAATAAGGATGTAAGTGCTTTTTCTGTTATTTTCGGTAACCTGCGGGGTAATTGCGTAACACCCTCCTGTACAATGGGCAATGCCTTTCATTTTGACAGTTCAACAACATTAATTCATGTACGTTTTCGAGCAGACGAATGGATTATCAATTTTCTTTTAAATCCGTCGAATTGTGATCGAAAGTGTGTTACGCAATTAGTGTGTGGAAGTGAAATTAAAGAGCCTGTCGTTTTTTACCTTCATTAATTTTCGTTCTCAATTTATAAGCGTACGTACGGATCGACCCAGAGATAGGTAGGTACGTTTTATAACGTACAAGCTTACCTGTATTAAGATTTGATATTCCTAACATTGATTGTTAAGAAACATAGCGATACTGCGTAGATACAAGTTGGCAACACTGCTGTGACTACACCTTTGTCTACGGAAAAACAACTGCCTGTCATGTCGACAGAGAAAAAACCCGTCTGAAGTATTGTAAATGATTACTAATATATTGATTAAATTATTCAAGCAGAATTTGTATATTTCATTTACATTATCAAGCTGACGTCGTTAACATTGATGTTTTTAACTTTATTTATTTCTGTACATACCTATGTCAACTAACACTTTCATACGTCAATAATATTTTAAAACCAGATGAAGTCGGTGGTTCCTATTCGACTATTCTAAGAAGAATCAATGAAACAAACTCCGGGCTTAATATATGCTTTAAAAGAGACTGCCTTTTAAAGTCCAGATATTTATGTATCTTGGTCAGATCATGATCAGATCCATTTAACCATTACCCATAAACCAAACATGGCAATGTAATCTTCAAATGCAATCACTCGCCACTAATAAATCAATTGATATTAAAAACCTGCGGGTTTTAGAATTTATATCTAGACGAGATACAAGTTCGAACGCTGTTATTGGACATTTTGACAGATATTCATGGCGTCTATGGTTATCAGTTACCATAAACTATAATAGCAACTATAGTCTGTTCCAAAAATATCTGATGAAAACGTAAACAAACCCTGTCTAGGTACACTTCTTACGCAATTATTCATTAAAGGGAATTAGTAATGCATTCCTCTGTATTTTGAATGTTATTCAACTTTATATCTCAACACTTCTTCCACCGACAAACGCGGTCAGTCATACTTAATCAAAATTAAATGGGATCACATGTGAAGTACCAGCTTTCAAATAAAAAAAAGAATTATCCAAATCGGTTCACCCAGAAAAAATTCTGAGCTAACACACATAAAAAAAAATAAAAAAAGTACAGTCGAATTGAGAACCTCCTCTTTTTTTTTTAAATCGGTTGAAAAATCATAAAGATGACACTAAATCGCTATGTAAAACGTGTACCTTGAAGAGATTCCATCGTGAAACCATGTAAAAGTTATATCAAAAGATAAAGTTTATTGTTTTTAAGCAGATAAAGCGTATTGGCTTTTGTAGACAGGATTTTAATTCAGATTTGTTACAGTTGTAATGGCAATCATGTCATTTGGTTTAAATAGGCTTTTATTTTTATATATATTCTTCTATATTTTGTGAATGTGAAATCGTTAGAGACCTAACTTGTAAACTGTAGATTTGTAGACCGTTTTATGTTTTTTGAGTACCTGTTACTTGTTGACAGGCCTACATTGTCCGCCCATATCTATCAATTACTATAATTTGAAACATTGTAAAAGACCCTTATTTTTAAAAGAGTAACCGTGGAGTTTCTTGCCGGCTCTTCTCCATAGGAAACAACCAATTGGAACCGTGCACCTAGCTTCTGACGTTTCATAAGTGCCCATGTAGGTTTATGAGAAATAAAATATTTTGATTTGATTTGATTTTGAGGGCATGTTGAGCACACATTTTATAATTTCGTTATTACTTTTAAAATATATACCTACATAATCTAGCAGTTCAAGCGCTCGCAACAGCTGGCCAGTGTCCGCCGAGACGCACTACAAGCCACACCGTACTACAAGACGGAATTAAACAAAAAAAAAAAAAATGAATGAGCTTGGAAAAGAAATCAATGCCTTAACGAAATTTTTTTAGGTTACGAATTACAGTTTCTATAAAACTCTTCTATTTAGTTTTAGTTTTGGCGTGGTAATTAAAGCATTAGAAGCTGGTACATATTAAGGCTCCCGCAAAGAGACGCGACGCGACCCTAATAGAATAATTTCTTTGAAAACTTCATGGAAATTGTTGTACAAGAGTCGCGTCGCGCCTGTCTGCGTTTTTTGGAACGAAGTTCCTTATCGCCCGATACGGACTTGGCGGATGGGGGCTAGGCGAAAAAAAGTGTAAGAATTTTCCGTCACAATCCTTTCTTTATTTGTTTGTTTGGTTGAACGCGCTAATCTCAGGAACTTATTGGTTGGAATTGAAAAAATCTTTCCGACAAAAAAAAAAATTGAATTAGAATTTAGATTTTTTTAGACAAGAACTTTTTTTTTTGGATAGTCTATTTATCGAGGAAGGCTTGAGGTTATATAACATCACGTTACAACCAATAGGAGCGGAGCATAAATAAAAAATGTCGCAAAAACGGGAAAAAATTATTCCTTTTGAGAGCTTCCGTTGCGTGCGCTGCGTAAACTGTTAAAGTTACGCAAAATACATGTATGACGGAATTGTTCCCCTTTAAAAGTTCTAAAAAAGTCCGCAACAGCATGTCTATCTTTTAAGGTTGACTCAATATAACCCTTTTTATGGTAATCAAATTTGTTCTATGGATGTTCTAAATATACTACGAAAGGAACTTCGTTCCAACCGAGTGTTCCACGACACTGTTTTTTTTCCCCCTCTATTTTTTTATTTTGTAGTCGCACGTTTGTTCATTATTTTACCTGTGACCAATGATACGGTATATGATAGTGCTTACCTTATGATTATGATCTGCCTAGCCATTTCCAAACTATATTGGGGTCAGCTTCCAGTCTAACCAGATGCAAACTCAATACTCAATTCTTTATTGCATTCCATATGTATTACATAGATGGTCTAACAAGGTAAAAGACCAATATGGACCCTGTCGGGCACAGCAAAATTAGGAGAGAGGAAGAGGGCTAAGCAGTAATTCAAGTAATTAAATATTACCTGAATACCTGTACTTTACATGGAGTGACTGCCTATCTGACCTCTACAACCCAGTTACTGGGTAACACGATATCTAGAAGTAACCTAAGTATTCATCTGAAAACGCCCAAACAATATTATTCATAATATGTCCTTATTTGTCCTGTGCCTTCTCCATTTTAGTAACTGACTCCTCGTTTTTACAAGTATCGGACGCAGATTATGATATTAAATTGTTTCATGAGAGACGGCAGGGGTCGCGGGGTGGGGGAGAAATACAATGGGGGACGGACTTGGGACGAACCAAATATTTTTTTTAATTAAGTGGTTATTTAGTTATTTATTCACAAGGCAATTACAACTGCGGGGTAATTACGTAACACACTAACAGTAGGAATGGGTTTCATTTTGACAGTTCAACAACATTCATTGCGTTATTTACGTTGTTGAGCAAACACATTTTTCGAACATATAAAGCAATGGATTAGTAATAGGCTTCAAAATGATTCAGATTGTGATAGATAGCGTGTTACGCAATTGGGGTGCTGGTGCCATTTTGAGAGCCGTCATTAAAGCTCTCGATGGAAGACCAAACCTTTCCACCCAGACCATAAGGTCAAATCAATTTGTTTTGTATAAAACAATTGTATTCTCTAACCTTTATTTTGCTGAAAACTGAAAATATTTTCACCCTAAACCGTACCTGCCTCAATCAAAGGCTTTTACCGACCGCAAATCACTGCTAAACCACACCCCTCCAATCTGGTCCCGCCCCCTTGACGCATGCGCATCAGTAGCCAATCAGAAGGCCCCAAACTCACCCCCCCACAAGGGTAGCAAGTACCCTTCCCAATTGACCGCTTACGATGTCATTTTTTGCGCGCCAAACCGATCGCTCGTAGCCACGCCCTTACAAATTTAAAATTTTGCCCCTTTTTAAATCAAAAACCACAAGCCAATATCGCTTTGCAAGCCGAACTGAACAGTCGCATCATTCTAAAATTTACTACCTAATTAACCATTAAACTAATAAATTAACCCAATAAAATGAACTAACGGTCTAATTAGTGAGATGTGTAATAAAGCAGTGATTAAGCAATTAAATAAAAAATGAAATTTAAATACTTTGAAGTGAATTGAAAATACAATGATGGAACAGAGGCAGAATTCGAATTTGTATCCGTCGAATTTGACAGACTTGCTGGCAGTGTCGGCGTACCAACAAAACGTGGACAGATTGTCGGCGATATCCGACGGCGAAGACAAATACAATGGTGACGGCTACACCGACACAGTCGACCGTTTCGCCGAAAACGCCGACAGGTCTTCATCACCAGTGTCGACGTTGGATGACGGTGATAGCAGCCAGTCGGCGTTCGGTGTCGACCTAACAGGCAAAGGCACGAATTTAGCGGGAAAATCTTTCACCATCGCCGCCATTTTAGGTTTAACGAATGCTGACGAAGACGTAATGAACTTGAGTGTTCAGGAGCGGTTGCAGCAGAATCAGAGACAGCTGCAGAACTATTTGTATGCTGGTCATGATGTGCAAAGGATTAATGGAGGATTCTGCAGGAGTATGGTTGGAGTGCCGACGGGGTTACGACAAGGTAGGATTTTGAGAAACTATAACTGATAGATCATATAATTACAGTCAAAGAGTGAAAATGTTAAGCAAGTTTTAAACCAAATCCTTCCCACGTAGCGGGCGCATGTATGTCACCTTTTCAACTTGTAATTTTCATTGAAAATATTGTCAATACCGTATAGTCGGCAAAAACAATGTGGCGCCGTGCAAAAATTAACCATAAGGTTCTTTACGTGGTAATTCCTTGCTACTTACATAATATTTTCCCTTGGAATATTCCTCTGTACGTTTCCCTAAGTCATCATCATCATTGGCAGCCTTTTTCCACTAACTGCTTCCCTGGTCTGTGCGAGTCTCATCCAGGTCATCTTTCTCTAAATATTACTTTTAAATTCGAACGGTGTTGAGGTGTGAATCCGCAATTATTTATGTTATAAATAAGTAGGTAGGTTTACTTTCGAATTGAAGTTTACAAAATAATAATTGAACTTGATATTACGGTTATTGAATATTATGAAGTAGAACTTGATAGGAGGGAAGCTAATTAAATATAGACAACCCTCAAAATGAAGTCAGTTCGTGTTTTTAGAAACTAATCAGCTTCGCTGCCCCTGCTTAATTGCTAATACTCGTATTTAAATCACATTACAAGCTATTGACACAGTTAGTAGAAAGCAAGGTGAAGGCACACCGGTTTTTTAATGATTAGTATACTAACATTATAAAATTATGAGATGTCCTTTGTTCAAAAAAATCCGCTTAAGTAACGTTTAATTCGTTTGAAGACTTTATTCATATGAATGGGTGATGCTAGTTGTGCTTGTCGCATAAAGAAATAAAGTAAATAGTTGTAAGTACTAACCTAAATCTGAAAATAATAATTCACAAGTTAATTTTGGTCACAAGATGCCTCCTTGAGAGACTCCTTTAAGTTAAGCTATGAAATTATCATATTTACATTAAATACCGTATAACTTCGGCGTATGTCTATCAGTTAACCCAAGGCCACTAGTCTTATACCTATCAGAATGATAAATAAATACCCTTAGATAAAGAAATTGTGTTTGATTCGGTAGCTCAATTTCTAGCAAGAAAAAAAAAATGTGTTGTTGAAAGCTTTGTTTGGCATTTTTATTCCTTTTCAAAAAAAAAAAATCGTTTGTCTAGGCAATCATGGTTAAATTTTTTATTGATTTTAATTTTATTTTATTTAGTTGGGAAAATAAACAGTTACACAGTATTACACAAAATTATAAAAGCAAGTTATAAAATTAATGCGATGTGCGCTTACAATTTGATAGGAGTACCTACAATAAAATTACATAATGTGTCAATGATAAAATTAAATAGGCATGCAAATAAAAAAGAAAATCACGAAATTATAAAAATACAGTGTAAGAGTTAATTGTATAGATACCTACGAACTGCAGAACGAAACGTTTTGATCAAATCAAAAGAAATACAAAAACACACATAATATTAATTCTACTTTGATTGAACTACCTACTTAGCTCGGAATATAACTTTTATTGTTTATTGAAGTATTTACTAATAAAATTAAAATATAATAACCTAACCTGACTAAAACTATTAACAAACAAACCTTTGGCGTCGAAAAATTCCTCCGCATCGCTGTCGACTGGTAATGTACCCAAGAAACTGGCGGCATTGCCATGTTGTATGGCAATGCTTAGCATCTAGCCAAGGTAAAAGACAGCCCTTGGGTCACGGGAAGTGTCAAACAGGCGTTTGGACATTTCGTTGAATAAACCATGGGCACTCGGACCCCACGGTCCGAGGGTTTCAACCCCAAACGGCTCGAAAATATAATTATCGATAAGGTTATTATACTTTCACTGCTTGTGGTTTTCCGCAGCCGCAGCAGCAACGCGCCAGCACAGTATGCCGAGCCAGGAAGATGGGATGGCGCTAGAGTATCGACCCACTTTGCGTCCCATACTAAAAGCCTACCCACCTTTCATGGAAATAAAGACATGCCGAACCATTAGGTTCTAATACAGCTGGAACGCCGACGTTGACAAGAACTCATCGAATGATGTCGTTAATGTTTGCGTGCCGAGCTAAGAGACCCGCACTTCGGATGAAAGACAGGCTGTGGTGTCCGAGGCTGCCATGGTGTAGGTAAAGAGACAGCGATGAGGAGAACGACAAGGAGCTCCTAGTCGCAGGGAAGCAGCGAGGCGGAAAGTAGTTTCGTTGAACAAAATGCCTATGTTCGACGACAGTAGTGAATGAAGCCAAACACTCGACTCCCACTTAGCCACAGCCAGTAGGCGCGCACGCTCCACAGTAGTAGCAGACGTGTCAATTAAATTATTCTGTACTACTATGCAGAGTGGCTCATCCCACCGTCTCTGGGTAGATGGATAGTACGGTGGTTCTGAATTCGGGCAAGCGAGACAAAATTAATCGGTATGGAGGCTCGGGTTTTCCTGATTAATTTCTCAGTGCCGTAGACCGAGGATATGAAAGCCGGTAAACTAATACTAGAAATTTTGCAGACGCCGAGGCCTCCCATACGAATGGGAAGAGTAGCTTGTGTCCAAGCTCGGTCATCCATGGCCAGATTTTAATTGAAGTTATTGTATATTTGATAAGATTAAGATAATTTGGACCATTTTGTCTAAAGGCGAGTGTTTCCATAAATCGGAAGCGCGAAGGAAATATGTTAATTTTGGGCGAAACAGTAGTAACGAATTAAGGTTATGGCCGAATGCATGTTCATTTGGAATAATCTTTCCGAAAAGTCATTGAAATTTTGTATTTTTTCCTCAATAAAAACGGGAAAGGAATTCTCAAAGATTGGAGACCCAAGGAGACGAAGAGAGCTTTTTTCAATAATTTTGATTTCTAGAGCTATTGTGTTAAATTTGGGAAGTGTCAGATGTCTGTCAGTACTGTCCGCTAAGTATAGTTCACATTTTGAAAGGTTGAGATCAAGGCAAACGGAATGAAGTACATTTTTTAAGAATTGTAGGTCATTTAAAACAGTTTCTACATCGCCTCCCAAGGTTCCATCATCAAGATACCAAACGTTAAATTTGGAATTTAGCTGTCGAATAACTGGGTGAATGGCTATACTAAAAATCACTAACTCGAGGGCTTCACCTTGTTGACAGCCAACAGCAGATTGCAGGTTGTCCCGATACAATAATTTAGAAGGGTGTCTGTAACATTGCCAAAGGAAACTAAAGATTTGCGGTATTTCTTTTTTAAGTCATTGCTAGCAAGGTGTCCCTATTAACAGAATTGAAGGCATTCTTTATGTCAACCTTCAAAATGACCTCTCCTTTGCCAAAATTTAGGTAGGACGACAAGGCGTGTACGGCAGCCTCAGAGTCCGCTTTGGAGCCGTAACCTAGCTGCAGGGGCTGAAATTTTTCCGAAACAACCACACCATAAAATTTACAGCAAATCTTAGCTGCCATACGACGGTAAGTAGTCCCCACGGCAATGGGACGAATGCCACCAGCCCTTTTACGCAGGGCGCATAGATTGGCCCCGTACAGAACTTCAATGACGGCCTTGTTCACCTTGCCGGAGAGCATTATGTTAATCAGAGTTGTAAGCTCCTTCAAAAGCAACTCACCAGCTGCCCCGGTGCCTGAACAGATAAGGTCCTTTATGTGCTGAGGATTCAGGCCGTCGAGGCCGCCAGCAGAGCCGCTCCGGAAAGAGCCAACGGTTGTGACCAACTCTCGACCTGCATTGATGAGGGAGTAATTATCCAGATTAGGGGGGTCGGGAAAAGAAAGGCCATTCGCCAGGGCAGGGTGTTTGCTCTCCACAGTTGCTAGCGTTTCTGGAGAACACGGTGCCACCACACAACTACTAAAAATAATTCTGGCTGCTCCGCTAATGTCACCTTCCCTTAACTTAGATTCTACCAGATGGAATATACATATACCTCCTGAAGAGGTATATTTCTGGTCTGTAATTTTGAATCTTAATGATGAGCGGGAATATAACAGTTACCTTTAATTTGTGCGGTGAATGTATTTTTGGTTGCCAAATTCTTTTGTACATGTAGAATTCTATAAGGGAAGGTGAGCAGCTGTTCCCAAGCACTTTGCGAGTTCTCCCGGACGGCAAGACGAACGCAACTTGCTAGGAGTTGTGCCACTAGAGGTCTAGCACCGCGGGGAACTCGCTTCAAAACAGAAACAGAGTTTTTGAATTATGAAAAGGTTTTCCTAAAGGGGGCAAAAGTGGATATAGCTGGTGTAGTAAGTGTAGATGTTGAGACAGGGTCTGGGGTGAGTGCATTTTGTGGTCTGTGTACTTTTCCAATTTGAACATTTAGACCCCGCTTACCTTAAAAAACCCGTGCCTGGGTACACAGCGGTCATCTCTCCAGGATGCTCAGCGATGTTGAAGGTTGGCAAGCACTACCACTGTCATCCACCACATTGCTGCCGCCACTGAGCATTTATTTAAATCGATTTAAACTTATATTAACCGTAATAAAAATAATAATTATAACAAACTTAATTACCAAAAAAAAAAACACTGAGAAGTGTATTTGACACTGCTGACAAAAATTATCGGAGCGGCGCAGTTCCGCTGGCGGCCTGGGGCGCCGCCGCCGCGCTGACAATGCATTTCGGCGCAGCCCTGAGAGCCTAGACAAATGGCATTCGCTTCGGAGCGATTTTATTTCTACAATCGCTATCGCTTTAGCTAATGTTTCCATCATACGAATCGAAAACTAGCGATAACGCTTGTCACAAAGTTCCACTTGGCTGCGCATCTCTAGTGAAGTACCTAATAGTTCGACGCTGTCGATTCGTTTCAAAGAATTGAATGATGATAGCATTGTTTAGCTAATTTCTATTCGTTGACCTATGATCACGTGACATTTCGATAGCTTATTTCAACCCCATACATTGTTGGGTTTTCTACGAGCGTCATCGCTAATCGAATGTTACTTTGTCTAGGCCCTCTGGCAACCATTAGCGGGTGAGCGTCCCCAGCGTCGCGTTGAGATAGACAAGAAAACAGAAGGCAGAAAGTACCTCGGTAGTCGATAGTCTTTTAAGAAAGGTGACTCAGCTTATTTGTATGCTGAATCTAAGAAACTCCAGCGACCGGTATTGTGTGACGCAGTCTCTAGTTGCGATTATAAAACCAGCGCTGGGGCTCTGTCTCGCATAGGGTCGTAGCATGATGCTGAGCGATTGCCGCTTTGCGTGGATGTGACGCATATTTTCCCCCAACTCGTTCTTTTTTGTGTGTTTTATCTTTGCGTCATGTTTACCGCAAATAAACGTATTTTCTTTCTTTCTTTTTTTCAATACATATGCGAAGGATTTTTTTATTTCTATTTCTTGTCTTTAGCTTCCAGCGTCCTTAGCATTACTAAGTTCCTCGTTCTTCTTAGCTAGTTAATAGGTATTAGCTACACATTTTTTGTTTCTTAGGGCTGATTTGACCAATGTCAGATATCTTTTATCTGTGGCATAAAATTGACGTCAGACAAATCTAGTGTGGCAAAACCGTCAAAAATTCAAATGTAAAATTCGCTCTTAGGGCCAGAATAGAATAGAATAGAATATTTATTTGCTCAGAATGTAGGTATTTACAATAAGGTGGTTATAATAATATTAAAGAACCTGTACATTCTACCATTTTGGCATGCAAACATTGATGCAGTTCATCATCAAATATACAAACTTTGATACACAACTAAAATTTATCAGCTAGGAAATCCGATACGGAGTAGTAACATTTATTCAATAGAAGTAAAGTTAGTTTCTTTTTGAAAGTTGTTGCTGGTTCCTCTTTTATGGAATAAGGAATGTGGTTAAAAAATTTCCAGTTTCACTATATTGTGTTAATTACACTTTTAAGACACCTTTAAGGTAATTTTTGAGGAACTAATTGTTTAGTATTAAGATCTCACGTAAAATGTACCAAAAATCACACCAATAAATGAAATGAAATTCTAAATGTCCGGTTATGCCATTTGACGGATTGTCTCACTACGAAACATAGTCCAAACTCAAAGCATTTATTTCAATTAAACCATTTACAGGCACTTTTGAATTGTCAAAGAGTCGGTCAGTTAGTCAGAAAGTTGAAGCTAGTTGCCCATTCCAAAACGTAGATCTCTATGGAGAAGAACGGGCAAGAAACTCCAAGGACACTCTTTTTAAATCAAGATATAACAAAATCCAGGGTTAATTATTCTTGTTGCTTATACATGCGAGAAAAATGAAAAAAAAAATATAAAGAAACAATTCAAAATATAAGATTAATAATAAAAATAAGCAGTGGCAGTTAAGAGGTGACCAGTCTCAACTGACGGCGCCCGTTCACGAACATGACGCGTGGATCAGCACCGTCCAGCTCAACCATTTTGTAGGGAACCGAATCATCCAACACACGCGCCACCAACAGTGAGACATTTAAGTGAGCATGACATAGTCTCTACTGCCATGCTGTCAAGTCAACATAATTATATAATAAACGAATCCATGGTACTCACATTTACAAAATTGAAAAATGCTTTTAAATTATACAAAACTATAGTTTGCTATGTATTTGAGCAATGAATTAAATTTTACTACATAAAAGAAAAGAATCCGTCAAAGAGTCCGTCAAATGGCATAGCGGGACATTTAGAATTAACACAGTATAATGAAACAGGCCCTTAGTCTTGTATTTTTGGACAATGCGAGATTTACTTATAGGTATAGATAGAATTGTTACTTTATTTTAGTTTATAATCAGATTATTTAGATAATAACACCTTTAAAAATATGAACGTCATTAAAAGTCGTTAGTGATGGTCATATTTTTAACCGTCTTCAAAAAAACGAGGTGTTTCTCAATTCGACTGTTTTTTTTAATATGTGTAACCTCAGAACTTTTTTCTAAGAGAATCGAATTTGATAATTCTTTTTTTATTTGAAAGCTGGTGCTTCATCAGCCGTTTTTGCTGCGTATTTTTTCCACTTAGTTTATATTGATGATGTTTTAATAATTTCCTGTCACTCTTATTTACATATCAAGTAGTGGTATACGAATTTGTATGGGGTAGGTACCACAACAAAAAAGTGTTTTTTTTTTTTTTTACAAAAAAGCCACCGACTTCCAAGAAAACTACCGGTTGTTTTTTTGTAAAAAAGTTTTTTTATAGGTGTAATATTTAGTAGCATATTAACCAAAGTAATAAACTTATTAATTTGGTTAATAGGCTACATAACATAACATCACGCCTGCATTCTCCGAAGGGTTAGGCAGAGTTGTACCTATAGTACGTAAGTCCCATGTAATAGGGGGCCAGCCTATTGCCATCAACCGGGCACAAATCCACACTCCTTAGAATAGCTCTGAGAAGGCTAATAAATATTTAATTGATTTCGATGGTCTTACAGTTAAGTAAATACTAATGTCCGACGGAAGTTTTTGTTTCGACCAAAAAAAAACCGGTTTTAGCTGCAGTTTCGGGTTCGGGCCGACTGAAACTAGCGTTCGTAAGCTGTTGTTTTTGATAAATGATACATGATTTTATTTCTGTAAGTAGGTTTGTACAAACACTTTTACACGTCAATCGACGTGACGCTGGGGACGCTCACCCGGTAATGGTTGCCAGAGGGCCTAGACAAAGTAACATTCGATTAGCGATGACGCTCGTAGAAAACCCAAAAAATGTATGGGGTTGACATAAGCTATCGAAATGTCACGTGGTCATAGGTCAACGAATATAAATTAGCTAGACAATGCTATCATCATTCGATTCTATGAAACGAATCGAAACCGTCGAACGATTACTTCACTAGAGATGCGTAGCCAAGTGGCACTTTTAGACAAGCGTTATCGCTAGTTTTCGATTCGTATGATGGAAACATTAGCGAAAGCGATTGCGATAGTAGAAATTGAATCGCTCCGAAGCGAATGCCATTTGTCTAGGCCCTCAGGGCTGCGCCGAAATGCATCGTCAGCGCGGCGCCGCGCCCCAGGCCGCCAGCGCAACTGCGCCCCTCCGATCATTTTTGTCAGCAGTGTTATAAACACTTTTCAGTGTTTTTTTTTTTTTGGTAATTAAGTTTGTTATAATTATTATTTTTATTGTTTTTTTTAATTAAATTAGATGAGGTCGACGTTTCATAACTGCCTACTCTGAGAAGAAAGACCGAAACAAACTCAATTCCAGACATAATCTTGGTCAGGTCATTATGAGAACCATGCAGATTAGTGTCCGAGACAGTGTGAGGAAAGAACCACACTGATTTGAGTGGACCTGGGGGCCTAGTCAAAATCCCTTTTCTGTAAGCGTTAACGCCAACGGAAAATCAAATTGTATGGAGTTGACATTTGCTTACCACGTGACATTACGTATCTTTTCCGCAGGTAATGTCATTGTCGTACATTTGACGTTAGCGTCTGGCGTTAACGCTATCAGAAAAGTTTTTTCTAGGCCTACTGTACAGTCGGTGCACGTATTTGTCAGTAATCGGAGTAGGCACAGATTACTGGGGTGATTTACGTAAATATTATTATCTCACTACAGGGCAAATGCCTCTTCTGGTAAAGAGAAGGCACGAACATATTGGTCACCACGCTTGCTCAAGACGGGTTGACGATTTCAGACCAGCTCCCTAATTGCGTAACACACTATCAGTCACAATCCGAATCATTTTTAATGATAATGCTAATCCATTGCTTCTTATGTTCGAAGAGTTTGTCTGCTCAACAACGTAAATAACGCAGTGAATATTGTTGAACTGTCAAAATGAAATGAGTTTCTTGCCCATTCTTCTCCATACGAAACTACCTTTTGGAAGGGGCAACTAGAATCAATTCTATTTTTTTGTAAATTTTGACGTTCAAAAGTGCCTTTTATGTGCCTATTTGAAATAAATGATTTGACTTTGACTTTGAAACCCATTCTATTGTTAGTGTGTTACGCAATTACTCCGCTGACCATAATTCTAGCGGGGTAATTGCGTAACACACTAACAGTAGGAATGGGTTTCATTTTGACAGTTCCACAACATTCATTGCATTATTTACGTTGTTGAGCGACAAATTTTTCGAACATATGAAGCAAAGGATTAGCAATAGGCTTCAAAATTGTTCAGATTGTCATTGATAGTGTGTTACGCAATTATGGTGCTGCTTTCCTAAGTATGTTTTCCATCCCAATGTCAGTAATGTCGAAGAAAAATCAGAAAATAGGTGTGAATTGAACAAGTCACATTGTTACTGGCCCGGATTTGAACAACCAACCAATCCACAACATCTAGCTACATTAGCTTTACAAAATATTCCATTGAATTTGTATTAAAATAATTCGCGTACCATTCTTGTGACATTTAATGGGGTTAATAAAAGCAGGGTTTAATTAAAAGTAAAGAGACATCGCCGTCGGGTCCCCTCCGTCCGCGGATTGATAAAATGATGTCCTCTTTGAGCCGAATGAATGCAGGTGGACAAAATCGGAGGGATTACAAGAAATATTTATTACATTTGAAATTGAAATACTAAAGGCGGTCAAAGGATTGTTTATTAAAAACTTATATCATGAGCATATCTGTTATTTAATGTTTGTTTTTGCTATTTGTAACGTAAATACTTAAGTAAGTTAAAACCAGCTATAAAAGTCAGGGTAGTATTTTATTTTATTTTAAGTATGTGTGGTGTGACTATGAATGATAGGCTGAGGAATGATGTGATAAGGCAACGGAGTGGTTTAAAAGTAGATGTAGTGAACAAAATTGAAAAGAGTATGCTTAGATGGTTTGGTCATGTTGAGAGGATGAATGAAGGGCGACTAACTAAAGGTATTTACAAGGCAGATGTGAGTGGAAACGCCGGGAGGGGACGCCCTAGGAGGACATACAGTGACCTTATTGGTGATGTTCTTCAGAAAGGTCAGGTGCGTAGTACGAGTACTCGCAACCGGCGTGCGTGTATGACCAGATGTGTGAACGTAAACGAGGCAAACGGAGTATGTAAGGATCGTAGCAGGTGGCGTTCTGTAGTTTTTGTCTACCCGCATGGGAAGAAGGCGTGAGTTTATTTATGTGTATTTTGCATCTCTAACAAAGGATACACGGATACAATAGAAATCACAACAATGCAAAATGCGTACTCTTTCAATTACAGAAGACCACAGCATACACATATAGCGCGTATAGTGATATCTTTTCAAAGGCCCTTTGCTTGTTTCTCAACTGTTTATTTACCTATTTGGATATTGTTTTGTATTTTGTGTCTCACTCTCTGTACCTACTTAAATCATAGCAGATTTACATCCCGATACTAACTAATATTGCTCTTCTTCACTTTTATAACTAAGCGCCCGTTACCTGTGTCTGCGCACACACTTGTGCACTATAATATCTCCCGCGCTGAAGGTTAGTCTCCGTTGAGATTGGCCGCCATGGCCGAAATACGGTCTGGAGGACTATATAACTAGCTTTTGCTCGCGGCTTCGCCCGCGTGGAGGTCGGAAATTATCCCACGGGACTACCGGTACTACCGGCATAAAAAGTATCATGTTATAAACTATCTGTGTTCCAAATTTCATCCAAATTCGTACAGTAGTTTTTGCGTGAAAGAGTAACAAACATCCGTCCGTCTTCACAAGCTTTCACATTTAAATTATCAAATAGGATTTAGTAGGAAGTATGATTAATAGGATAAGTAGGATCATGGTCTAAAAAAACAAGGTCTGTCACTCCGAGAGTGACACAAGCTTACGTCACTATCCAGTTGCCACTTTATTGCAACAAAACAAGAAGTATGAAAACATTTTCAGTCACCATTCTGTTAAAAAATATATATCAAGGATTTAAATTGTCGTTTTGTTTTTCTAATCAAACGAAACAATTCAATTTAAACTTATACCAATGTAATTGTTACTTAAAACCTCATTGATTTATCGGATTCGCACAGGTAATAAAGGCGGATGGGGAATTATAATGACACACTACTGGTAACACAGCAGTGATGACGTAGGCTTGTGTCACCCACGTGACCACTGTGTCTCGGAATGCTATACCTGGCGAAGTATATTATTATACCATGAGTAGGATTAAGCGCGTCATATCATGCCTGTAACTGGCACGAAAATAAGCAAGAAGCTTGCATGCCATTGTGAAATTCACCAATTAGAAATTGTTATAGCTCAATGGCAGGTACTCGCATAATTTTGTGCAAGTTACAGCCCTGTGTATTTCCGGCTTTAGGGTTACCATCCGGCCTTGTCATTTGTCCAGAGTTTTCGACATAAGATAAGGGTATTTTTAGAAAATAAAAAAGGATAAACGAGTATCTTCTGTAAAAAAAAGCCTTAAAGTAAAATATCCGGACTTATTTGCAAATGTCCGGTTTTTATCGAATTTTTTTTAATTTCGAAATGGTCATATTAGGTATAATGCCCAGAGGCTTTTTCAAAGCTTCATTAACTGCCTGAGGTGCTCAAGTCGCAATAGCCCGACGGGTGGAGACTGGCAATACTTTATTGTACGTCTAGTGCGCCCTGCACCCTTATTTATTTATTTATTTATTCATATAACAATTCGCATTGTGTCTGAAATATTTTGTACATTAATTAACATACTAGATACACTAAAAATAATAAATTATGAGTTTCAAACAATAAATCAATAACATGTAGTAAATAATAATAATAATAATTGCGTAAAACCCTTTCAATCACAATCTGAATCATTTTGAAGGATACTGCTAATCCATTGCTTCATATGGTCGAAAAAACTGTCTGCTCAACAACGTGAATAACGCAATGAATGTTGTTGAACTGTCAAAATGAAAGACATTGCTACTGTTATGCCGGTCACTCACATTCGCACGAATACGTGAACCCGCAAGTGTAGGACGATATTCGCAAATGAATAATGCACAGTTTTTACCACAGTAACGGTTTTCCAAGCCGTGTCGGTTTTGACGCACATCAAGTGCGCGAACCTCGAACGAATGTTTGCGCGCATGTGAGTGACCGGGGTTAGTGTGTTAGTTGTGTTACGCAATTACCCTGCTGCAGGCTTAGCATGACGCTTTCTATTTCTTCGAAGAATAGACACAGCTATTTCTATACAAACTGACATTTCGTTTCTCCATTTTTGACATCGCACCGTAAAAATCCTTCTACAATCTGTCATTTTGTCTTTCATTTCTACCGATCGTTGTCTAGGTCCTTTTCTATGTAGACTATTTCAGAAGAAAGTTTTCTATCCCAAAATGTGAAAATCACACTGACAGCTGACAGTTGTCTAAGGTAGTGAAGACAATTTGATTTTGTAATCGCCATGCTAAATACAGTAGAAAACTTTTTATTCGACGACCACAAAGTATAAAAATGGAATGGAAAAATTGAATTTTTCCCTTTTTGTGTGGAAAATGTGAAATATTATTACCTACATGTTGAGTTTTAGGGGTTTAAGAGTTTTATAAAAGGGGTCGAAATATTAATTATTTTTGCGACAAGACACGCCATTTTCGAGATATAAGCAAAATAAAAGAAAAATGTGAATAAACTACTGAATTTCGTAAAAAGTGTAGTTGACTCTTTCTTTTGCTGCCGTCGTACTGTCTACACGGAACGTCATTTTTGTCTACTCTTCCGTCGACAAAACAGTGCTCATGCTAAGCCTGCTGGACAGTCAGACCCCCCCCACCTTCCAACCACCTTGCCGACTGACTAATACTTATCCCACGGCTTGAGCTATTCTGTAATGCTTCGTGCCGATACGAGATAATAAGATCACAACTGCATTCTATTCAAATCACTGACGATGGCTAACATAATATTTTTTTTTGCAGACAGTCCACGGCCAGAGATAAGGCCACAAGTGGGACAGATGAAGACCTCCCGAAGTCATTCTATGACGTGTTCGAGCAGGTCAGTTCTTTACTTCTTCATAAGCTGTAGCCACGAATAATTTTAACACAGTAGTTATAAACATAGACCATACAGCGTGTCCAGTGAATAATGGATCAAACATAACGGGTAGCTTACCTGATTATTAACAACTAATTTGAAGTGTTAACTAAGTCTTTTTTTCGTATTTTTCCATATTCTCTACCAGAATTCAGTTTTTTTTAATGCTGTCGTTGCAAATGGTAACATTTTTAGGTATGATTTTTGTAAAAAAATCTGAATAAGTAGGTAGCTTACTAATGTTATAAGTTTTTGTTTTTTTTTAATAACATTTTATGTGTCTTACAAAAAAATCTTCTATTGTTTTGTTTATTTACGGTTAAAAAAAAATCTTGTTTACCGTAACAGTTTTATTTTAACTATTCAAATTAGTTGTTGGAAATCAGGTGGGCTAGCTACCCATTACGTTCGATCAATTATTTACAGGACACTCTGTATAGGCGTGGGCGTCCGACATAGCTGATGGACCGACAACTTTACAAAGGCGGTAAGGGAATACTGAATCTGGCTATCGGAGATCTGGAATGTTGTGGCGCAAATTGGAACAGGCCTACCTCTAGCAGTAAGCTGTGTTAAGCTAAATTGATTTAAAGAAGGTGTAGTAGAATGAGAGGTATACTATGACAAGAAAATTTGTTAGGTATTGAATCTGCACCATAATTGCGTAACACACTATCGATCACAATCTGAATAATTTTAAAGTCTATTGCTAATCCATTGCTTCATAAGTTCAAAAAAGGGATCTGCTCAACAACGTAAATAACGCAATGAATGTTGTTGAACTGTCAAAATGAAAACCATTCCTAGTGTTAGTGTGTTGCGCAATTACCCCGCTGGTAGGTATAACAAAAGAGGTAAAGATAAGAAAGAAAAAAAAGGGTTTTGCCTTGCGCCGAACTTCTGCCGTCTACTTAAACCGATTTCTTCCGATAAGCAGCTTTGTTCGTATTTTAGTCTTAAAATAAGGAATTGATATTGATGAATTTACAGACACGCAAGAGACTTATATTTTAGTCTCCAAATGAGTTGCTTTTGAATATTGTGAGCGGTCACCTGAATGAGGCACGAAGTGAACTTTACAAAATAGTAATTTATTTATTTAAATAACGCAGGCAGTAATGCAGGCTTCTTTAGTTTGGGTATGTTATTTGAGTGTAAGTCATTGATATATATAATTATTATATACAAACTATTCGTGTCCGGCGTCGCGTCAATTAAATAAGTTCGTGCCCGGGGTCGGAAATATAGCATCCAAATTGTCGACATTCCCGGTGGATTTTCCAAAAAAATAACTTTCATACAAACCTTGTCCAGACAATTGCAAACACAACAAAAACAGAATTAGTCAAATAGGTGCAGCGGCTTTGAAGTGATGCGCGGACAAAAATTTTTAGCAATTGATTTTTATTTAAGTATATAGGTTTAATACTATATCTTCGACAAATAAACGACTCCAAATAAAATCAAATTATTTATTTTTGCAGAAAACACTGTCATGATGGTGTTATTAACACTTTCACTGACGTCACGGATAGAGGCGTATTTTTCCTCGTGTTTGATATGACGTTACGCCGACAGGCGTTTTTTCGTGTTTGATATGACCCTACGCCCACGGGCGGTTATTTGTACCAAGTAAAAACAGACAAAACGCCTATAGCCGTGTAAATTTGCGTACATTACTAAGAAGCCATGATATGCAGTACGTTAAAGTACAAAAAAAAAAAATCTAGTGTCATACTACAGGTACCTTGACTTGTTTTTTACGGCAGTCCAGCTATAAGCGTGCTATTATTTTTTATGAAAATATTCAGTGTCATTTTCAGAATGTTAACTTTATCTCAGTGTCCGTGAAAGTGTTAAATGTACATGTTTCAATTGCAACAAAATGCAAGGCATGCAAAATATATTCAATCATGGTTTATCAAAATCAAGATTGGCACTAAATTATATAAAATTAAATAAAAATATTTTATGATATTAAATTACATGGAATGTCTTTGTCAGATTAATAATTTATTTAGTAATAATAATAATTTATTTATTTCAATGTCATTCCCAGAATTATAATAATACACTAACAGATTAAT
The DNA here is from genome assembly GCA_917490735.1 of Dryobotodes eremita. Classification (NCBI taxonomy): domain Eukaryota; kingdom Metazoa; phylum Arthropoda; class Insecta; order Lepidoptera; family Noctuidae; genus Dryobotodes; species Dryobotodes eremita. Next base: position 8,750,744 of record OU823269.1, on the reverse strand, counting down.
TATTTAAAGATACATACATAATAATTGTTCTATTACTTGATGTCACTTGAGTTTGGAAAAATTATCGTTTAAATAGTCATTCATGTTATAGTAACATTTATTAACTTGTAGCGGTATCTACATCACCACATGCGAGCTACGCGTCAAATTGACGTCACGCAAAATCCTGCATCGCGCAAGCAGAGTTTACCGCGCAACTAGCATATACAGGGTTATTGGTAAAACACCAGCAACCTCTTAAGGGGTCAATGTATTCATCATTATAAACAACTTTTACTACGGATCAAACTAGAAATCGCGAAAAAAATATCAGCTGTTCCCTACGTTTTGACGTGTTATGCGAATATAAATGTAGGGAAAATCTGTTTTTTTTTTCGCGATTTCTGGTTTGGTCCATAGTAAAAGTTGTTTATAATGATGAGAACAATGACCCCTTAAGAGGTTGCTGGTGTTTTACCAATAACCCTGTATACAACGTCCCGACATCAAGGAGGATCCTCGCTTTTCCATAGAGTATGAGTGAACTTTACAACTTGTTCCTCATACCTCTGTAAACTAAAAGGTTCTTTAGATTATTCTTAAATAGAGTAGTATTCATTGCCCTTATTTCTTTAGGTAATTTATTGAAAATTACAGGAGCCATGCGAAACACACTTTTGTGCATTAAGATTGAAGAGTGTGCAAAGTGCAAAGGGATTCGTTTAGACACAAACTGTGCAAATATTATTAGTATCAGGTATAAAATGAGGCTAATAATATTTGCACAGTTGTCCCTGATATTTGTATTAAGATTGGCAGTAGTCTTTTAAGGAAAACTCAAATACCTACTGCAATTTTATTCAGAATCAGAGCTAAACGTTTTGACGTTTATCTATGATGGGTTTTCTCAAAAAAAACGTTGGCCAATGGCCGACGGGTAATGATTTTCGGAATCTATAGTCTACATCATAGCAGGTCCACGTTACATATCGAAGTAGCCTACCTTTTGGAGGAATACAGATGTATTATTGTGTATTTTTCAATACTCACTAGTCAATACGGTCAATACGTCAATAGTCAGTTCAAGCAGTACGGTTATGGAATGCCTTGCCCGAGTAGATAAGGCGTGCTCAATCTTTGTCCACTTTTAAAATTATGGTTAAAAAACACTTCCTCTCTCCTTAAACATCATCATTACATTTAGTTTCCTTGCTCTTGTTTCATGTTTATTATTGTATATATTATATGTAGATAAGTATATGTTTTATGTATGTATGTATTTGTTGTATATGTAAATGGTACACCACTGACTACCTGCATTATTGTCTCTCCTTCTCCCTTGAATCCATCCAAAGGTTGTCTGTAAAAGATCGCTTTTAGCGATAAGACCGCCCATTGTGTCACCCTGTGTAAAATGTCTACATTTATATCTGTTATTTTTTATGGTGTACATAATAAAGAGTATTCTATTCTGTTCTATTCTATTCTATTCAATATCATTATCATAATGTGTACTTAGGTAATCTATCTTCTATCTATACTCTATACTAATAATAAAGCTGAAGAGTTTGTTTGTTTGTTTGTTTGCTTGAACGCGCTAATCTCAGGAACTGCTGGTCCGATTTGAAAAATTATTGCAGTGTTAGATAGCTCATTTATTGAGGAAGGCTATAGGCTATATATCATCACGCTAAGACCAATAGGAGCGGAGCACCAATGAGCAATGTTTCAAAATCGTGGGTGTTTTTCTTCCTTTTGAGAGCTTCCGCTGCGTGCGCTGCGTAAACGGTTAAAGTTTCGCAAAAGTCATGTATTACAGAATTGTTCCCCTTTAAAAGTTATAAAAAAAAGTCTGCGACAGCTTATGTATGTCTTTTAAGGTTGGCTCACTATAAACTTTTTTATGCTAACCAAGTTTGTTCTAAAATAATGCATTATTTGCGAAGGTGTTTTTATAAACATGATATTAATCCTTATCCAAATAAATACGTTATTCATCACAAGTATTTCATTTAAAACAAAATTGCCCTTTACATCATTTGATTTCAATGAATATCTTAGGAGATATCGCAGTTTTAAAGTAACATCGCAGCAAAATAATGGTGCAAGGCTGGCGGTCATGAGGGGGAAGGGCGGTGGCCCGAGTTATCTCTGCGAGATACCAAAAATAACGTTCAGTACCCCAATAAAAATTGAATCGGTAACCCAGTAAAATATCTAAGACCTTAAATGTTTTGTTTGTCCTAGAATTTTTACTGGGTAACCCGGTAAATTTTCTTGGGTTTGCGCAGATGGTCCCGCGTTACTCAGAGCCCCAGTAAAAATTCATAAACTCCCCAGGAATATTTTAAGAAATCTTTTCTCCGTGTACTGATAAAAGCGTGATGTAGGTACCTAAAACAGCTCCTTAACGTACGTATTATTTAAAAATATTTTCACCCTCAGCATAAACGAAGTCGCGGGTTAAAGTTATCGTTAACCCAAAGTAACTATTTTTTATCTAAATGTTTAAGACCTTAATTATATTTAGTGTTTAAATAAATTATAACATAATAAATTAACTAACTATGTCACTATAAAAAATAAAAAATACTATAATATGTTTTTTTAAATAAATTAACAAACTGTGGCACTATTCTTAAAACTTATGGTGAATATTATTAAGAAATCAGTTGTCCTATTAGTAATTGTAAGACCTCATGCCGCCTGTGATACAGGTTTATCCTAGTACAGGCATCATACTTTGTAATACCTATATTATTCCTAAGATTTAAACTGTATTTTACCAATTTTTATTTTTGAATAAATATTTATTAATTTATTTATTAAACGGATCAGTCTGATTATGGACCCTGTAGGGCACAGCAAAAGGGTAGGAGAGGGCATGCCCTGTTTTAAGAGATTATTAAGTTGTTTTTGTGGAAACAAGTTTTAACTTAAGAACATAATTATAATCAAAGTCAGGAGATCGCGGATAAGATACTAACATTTCGCTTATCTATTATTTATGTATTATTTTATCTGCAAATGTACTTAAATATTTTAATATAATTTTATATACCTGTATATAATTTATTATAAGTCTGTTTATTCATTTGTATAAATTGTTTTTCTTTGAATAGTTATTATTGTAATATTATTTATATTTTGTTGTATAGTTCCGGCAGAAGTAAGAGGATACGAACGATATTCACGCCGGAACAGCTGGAGCGACTGGAGGCAGAGTTTGAGAGGCAGCAGTACATGGTGGGTCCTGAGAGACTGTACCTTGCGCATGCGCTGCAACTTACTGAAGCACAGGTGAGCAATATTTGTTTCAACCTAGGCCTTTACTCGAAATCATAAGATAGATAGGTAGATAGAACTTCTCGGTCGCTGGCGCCACTCCTAGACTTCCTCTCCCAAAGTCATTATACAGGAGCCACCCTGTATACTAACAACCTGTATAATGACACCCTGTATACTAACACCCTGTATAATGACACCCTGTATACTAACACCCTGTATAATGACACCCTGTATACTAACACCCTTTATAATGACACCCCGTATACTAACACCCTGTATAATGACACCCCGTATAGCGACATCGACGCGCAACCTGTTACCATGGATTCAGTACATGATTCTGAATACCTGTTGAAATTTCTCGTCAGTTATTTAAAAAAAAAATCTTTTCCATAATCTATGACCGACGCGACGATGTTAATCGACGAAAAATTTCTACCCTCACGCCCTTCCGCTCCGCCCAGAGCGGGAGAGGTCATTTGATGATTTCACACCCAAAAAAAAAAAAAAACGTCGATGTCTCTGCCAGCCTATTTTTCTACTTTGAAAATCTTAACAGAACGTGATTGCAGTACTTAGCTATTTCCGAAGGTCCATCAGATCTCCATCAAAATAACTTACGAAGCAAATTATGTGCGGTACCCACGCGTTACATCATGATTGTTCGGGCGCCATCGGTTATCTTCGTGTCAGGCGGCGAGCGGATGGGCTTCGCGGGTACACCACAGGGGCTGAAGGGCCGATACTTCACCAACGAACGCAACCGATGACACACACGTGCCATATAGTCTTCCTGTACCTTCCATTTTGGAAATACAATATACTTAAGTTAGTTTTACAGTCCACTACTTTTTATTGAAAGTAAGATTTAAGTCTTTACACGATTTATTTCACCGAAAGTCAGTGGTGCCTATAATTTACTTAAATTAATTGCTAAACAAAGACTAACTAAAAAATGCTACCAACAAGCGGTAGCGGCCCCCGATAACGTAGTCATCTAAAAACATTTTTCTTTCCATTTAGGTGAAGGTGTGGTTCCAGAATCGACGCATAAAATGGCGGAAACATCATCTAGAGGTGACACAACAGCGACTAGCAGTACTGCAAAGACATCAACCACATGATAGAGATGATGATATCTAAACAACAGGCCTCTGAAGCCTACAGGGGTTTGTGCAGCTGGAAACCCGAAAAGTGCAATTGGAAAACCAAAAAGTGCACCTGGAAACTCGGAAAGTGGTACTAGACATTTTTTAAATTAATTGGAATTCAATATAGTGCAACTGTAAATCAAATAGTGGCACACTCGGAAACTTAGAAAAGTTCTGGGTATCAGAAAAGTGCAACTGGGCTTCCGGAAAGTGCAACTGGGCATCCGGAAAGTGCAACTGGGCATCCGGAAAGTGCAATTGGGCATCCGGAAAGTGCAACTGGGTTTCAGAAAGTGCAACCGGGTTTCAGAAAAGTGCAACTCCGGAGACTTAAATTAGTGAACTGATTAAAATTATTGGAGACTCTCTGTGAATGTAGTGTTAAGTGATTGGTGAGAATGATCAAAAACTATTATATAAAGTGATGATTTGTGTTTCAAAATTGTGATGAAAGAAACTGATGGTGGAAAGACGAAATTAACAGACATATGCTCGCCGTTTGTTGCAATTGACATTGCATGTTAGATATGAGTTAACTTTGAATTACGGGATCTCATTGTAAACAGGTGACCATAAATGATTTGACTTTGACAAGATGAGGAAAAAATTATGTTCAATTGTTAATTTGTCACAAACGTCAATAAGCCACGTGACTTTTCGTCACGTTTTTATTTTAAACTCAGGCTTCCATGGTCTAAAAAACAAGGTCTGGCATTCCCGGAGTGACACATGCTTACGTCACTATCCAGTTGCCACTTTATTGCAACAAAACACGAATTATGGAAACATTTTCAGTCACCATTCTATTAAAAAATATATTTATAGCATTTAAACTGTCGTTTTGTTTTTCTAATCAAGTGAAACAATTCAATTTAAAGATATACCAACGTAATTGTTAGTTAAAACCTCGTTGTTTTATCGGATTCGCACAGGTAATAATGGCGGTTGGAGAGTTATTATTACACACTACTGGTAACACAGCGGTGATGACGTAGGCTTGTGTCACCCTGTCTCTCGGAATGCTATACCTGGCGAAGTATATTATTATACCATGCAGGCTTCTTAATAAACACATACACACATACATATACGAGTATATATTCAGTTTGACATTTGCCTGTCTCTCTCCGGAAAGTGGGTACTTACCGTCTTTTTCTCAATATTTAAGAATAACATTTCCAAAATTCTATATTTTCAATACCGTCACCCTCTTAACAGCGTTGCGTGGCTTATGGATAATTCCTAATTTCATTGTATTGTATTGTACACTATTTACTTTTTTAATTAAAAAACCGGTGTATATTCACTCAAGGAATTATATTATAATGCCACTCTATCGTGTTTTGTACAAAGTTATGGTGATTTATTTAAGATAATAGATACGGTTCTAGTGTAAGCGACAAGTTTAGGTGAGACAAAAATTAAACTGCATTTTAACTGCAGGTTATCAACTTATATCTTTACCGACTCTTGCAACAAAGCACGGAGACGTTTCGGCGGCCATTTTTAGAGGTGGCATTGCCAACACTTTTCATACAAACCAAGTATGTCACCATTTACTCGTACCGAGACACAAATAACATCAGGGTCAAATTAAATTAGCCAGCGAAACTCCGCAGACGTGATGGGTATTAATATCTAAACATGATAAAACAAAAAAAGTTTTTTTTTTTTTTCATGGACTGCAGTATACGTAGTTACTTGAAATATCTGTTTTTTAAGCGTAAACTTCATAGACGTGATTGGTACTGATATCTAAACACGATAAAACAAGAGAAAACAAATTTTCTCACGCATACTTCAAGTAACACCACTACTAGCGGTCGTAAAAATCCATCTAATCTTTTTTATTTTAATTTTATCGTGTTAAGATATCCATCACGTCTGCAGAGTTTCCCTAGATAATTGAATTTTACCCTGTATAGAAATTGACGGCTTTTAAGGCAGTCCGTGACAGTAGTTTTGCGTTTTACTAAATACTATAATTGAACGCCTACGCCTGTATATTTTGCCCAGCGTTGGTGTTGCTTATAAGGATCAAAATCAGCAAAGGAAGTGTTACATAATTACAACTTTTTTTTTGGGTGGGAAATCATCAAATAACTTCTCCCGCTCTGGGCGGAGCGGGAGGGCGTGTCAGACTTTTACTGACTAAAACCCACCCGTGTTCCTCCAGTTGCCTGTGCCAGGGGCCACGGTAACTCTTTCGAACAATCCGCGACCCGTACAGGTGACCAAAATATAACGCTAAGTATTCCCGAAGATATAGGGCATAGCTTTTCACTCACCCAGATCTGAGGGCCGATTTCTGTAATTAAAAACGTTAAAAATCTAGTTGCAACCTCATCTCAGCTACAATTAATGTCAAAAACTTGTCAAAAATGTGAGTGTGAGATTTGAATGCAAACGTTCTTAAAAATACGGGCCAGCGGGGTAATTGCGTAACACACTAACAGTAGGAATAGCTTTCATTTTGACAGTTCAACCACATTCATTGCGTTATTTACGTTGTTGAGCAGACAAATTTTTCGAATATATGAACCAATGGATTAGCAATAGGCTTCAAAATCATTCAGATTGTGAGAGATAGTGTGTTACGCAATAAGGGCGCTGTTATATTGAAACAACAGCCGTTCGCTTACATTGGAACCGTATCTTCACTCAGGACTAGTCAGACTATAGATAGTATAAGCACTCAGACATATTGAAAATAAATGTGTATTTTAAATCTATCTCTAAGTGTATGTCGGCGCATGATCGCCGTCGTTGTCGGAGTCAGACATATTACTTTACACCACTATATCACAAAAATACACAGAAATAGGAAATGGCAGAGAAATGTTTAAGAGAGTACAAAGAAAATACCTTACTTCAACTCAGGGTGTTTATTCCGGGAGCAGCGAACAAAGAATGTCCTTTCATTCACAGTACAACAGTTTTTATACACAAAATTACCGCGAAACTTTACCGCCAAGTAGAATTTATATAAATCAAGCGGATATAACATTTTAACTAATTCAAGCGGATGTGTCAAAATAAATCTTTCAATACCAACATAGAAACTTAAAATAAAGGCAACCGGAAACGCACAATATTTTAAATAAATCAAAAGGAAGTATGAGAATAAAAACTATTTAAATCAAACCGGAAACTAACAATATTTTAAATCAATCAAAAGGAAGTACGAGAACAAAAACTATATAAATTCAAACGGAAACTACAATATTTTAAATACATCAAAATAAAACTTAACATAGACTTAACCGGAAATACAAGTATCAATTTAATAAATAACATGGAAGTCAGATTAAGTGCGAAATAATTAAAACAAACTTAAAAATAAAATCAAATAATGGCTTGGCGCCCATACGGCCATTCTGATCCAGCGCGTTCTCTGCGCTGTAAAGCATTTTACAACAAAACGGCATCACCCGCCTTGGATCTAGCCATACCATATGGCATCACCTGCCTGGGATATAGCCCCCTAACATGGCATCACCCGCCTTGGATCTAGCCATACCACATGGCATCACCCGCCTGAGATATAGCCCCCTAACACGGCATCACCCGCCTTGGATCTAGCCATAACACATGGCATCACCCGCCTGGGATATAGCCCTAAGACCAGGAAAAAGGATACGCATGGTGGCCAGCCAGCGTAGTAGGGGGGAAGGTGGAGTAGCTAAGATAATTTACAAATCATCCGCCCATACGGTCGGTTAGTTATCATTGTCATCCATAAATGGATCATTTTGAGCCAGAGGTGCTGGTCTCAAAAAATCATGACTAGCGATTTTTTCGGAACATCCCCTTAAATTGACATGCTTTACTTTGTAGCGATTATTAGGTAATACTTCTAGAACTTCCATAGGACCTTCATATTTAGAACCAAGTTTAGTCGTATGTCTTTCATGCTTATGCATTAAGACAAAATCCCCTTTTTCAAAGGGCTTGATTTGAGCTTTGCCCTTGTCAAATCTTAACTTGTCCCGAAATGATCGCTCGTCCATCCTTAATTTACATAATGATCTAACAGTATTAAGATCTACAATTGGTTCATCATCATCGATTTGTAAGAGCTTAATACCCGGTGGCGAACAATTTTTCCCAAACAACAACTCCATGGGAGATTTTCCCGTACTTTTAGAAATGGTAGAATTAATAGCCAACTGTAAATCTCGAATAGCAGTGTGCCACTGTTTATTAAGCTCCACAACAGACATATTATCTTTGATGATTTTCATAATACGTTCTACCTGACCATTTGCCCGACTAGCGCCTTTAGCTACTACGTGATGTTCAATACCAAATCGCTGACAAAAATTCTTGAAATCAGATGATGTCATACTTTTATCCTGATCTGTTATGAGTCTATTTGGGGTGCCGAAAATAGAAATTACTTCTTGCAAACAAGATATGGCTGTATCTGATGTTCTATCATTGGTGTAAATTAAATGAGTATATTTGGTAAAAGCATCGATAAAAACAAACGCATATTCAGCATTATTACGTTTACCGTTCATACGTCCAGTTATGTCAGCATGTACGGTGTGAAAGGGAATTGCAATTTTATCTATAGGATGAAGGGTAACTTGCTTAGCACCAGACATACCTTTACGAATTCGACAACTAACACAATTTTCAATAAACCTTCGAACTGTTTTTGACATATTGGGAAACCAATATTGCTCTCTTAATTTAGTTAGAACCTTTTCCCAACTGAAGTGTTGAAGATTATCATGATAGTGGGAAATCAGATTCCATCTATAATTACTTGGCACAATAATAAGTTTACGAGTTTTATTTTCTATTTGAACTTTACGTCTAAGCAATTTATCTTGCGATATAACATAAGTTTCAGCAATGTCTTTTGGGATTGTATCAGAACTAAGTTGTTCAACTATGTTCTTAAGAACTGGATCACGTTTTTGTTCTATTAGGAGCCAGTTATGATCAAGTGTAGAAGAGTTTACTGAAAATTGCAACGAGATATTCTTGTTTGGAACTTTACAGGAGCTCGTTATTGGATTTCGACTAAAAAAATCGGCATGAGAAAGTTTGTCACCTTTCCTATACTCAATATCAAATTGGAAAGTTTGCAAAAATGCCCACCAGCGGTGTACTCTAGGCGTTAGTTCTTTTTTGGTTCTGGATGCTTTCAGTGAATTACAATCTGTTACAACTTTAAAGCATCTACCATACAAAAAGTGGCGAAAATGTTTAATAGCTTTGACGACAGCCAATGTTTCGAGCTCATATGAATGGTATTTGCTCTCGGCATTGGTCGTTCGCATACTAAAATAACCAACAACATGAGGATTCTTATCATGTCGCTGAATCAAAACTGCACCATAACCTAGCGAACTAGCGTCTGTATGGAGTTCACATGGTAAATCAGGGTCGAAAATTGTCAAGAGTGGGGAAGATGTTAATCTACTAATTACTTCCTTTCGGGCATTTTCCTGCTTTTCAGTCCACCTCCAAGGTACGCCAGATTTAGTTAATTCATATAAAGGGGCCATGATTTTGGAAAAATTTGGTACGAATTTCCTAAAATAACCAGCTAGGCCGTTAAATTGCCGTAATTCTTTAATGTTTTTAGGTAAAGCGGACTTAGAGAGGGCATCTAATTTTCTGGGACTAGGCTTAACGGTTCCGTTTTCTATTATATTTCCTAAATATTCAACCGATTTTTTAAGAAATGAGCATTTTTTTATGTTTAGTGAAAAACCTGCATTTGTTAATCTTTCTAAAACTAATTCCAAGTTGAGTAACCCTTCTTCTATTGTTGTAGAAATTACAAGAACATCGTCAATATAAACTAGAGCAATCTTATCCTTATAGTCACCCAAAGCTTTATTAATGGCACGCTGATAAACAGACGGCGCATTGCATAGCCCAAATGGCATGCGTAAAAATTCGAATTGACCGTCAGGTGTAACGAACGCGGTTTTTTCTATAGAATCTACCGAAATTGGTATTTGATAAAACCCTGCAGTCATATCTAAACAAGTGAAATAACGCGCTTTGCCTAACCTATCAATCTGATCAGCAATCAATGGTAATGGAAAATTATCCCTAGCTGTGTTTGCATTTAATTCCCGAAAGTCGACACATAATCGGTCAGTCCCATCTTTTTTTTTTTACTAATAAAATGGGGCTGCTAAATGGGGATGAGCTGTCTCTTATTATACCGTTTTGTTTAAGGTCGTTTAAAATGTCTTTGACTTTTTCGCGTTCCATTGGCGATAACCTGTAGGGTCTACGTTGAACAATTTTATCTTTACTCTTTAATCTAATAGTCAATTGACCAGTTTTCACCTCGGAAACTTTATTACCAGAAGTGAAATTATCTTTAAAATTATTTAAAATAAAATTTAATTTTTCTAACATGGAAGGGTCAGCAAGGTCGGTATTTATTTTTGTTTCCGACTCGGTTAAAGAACATTCAGAAATAATCATATTTCTCGAGACAGTCATATTTTTATCTATTAATGTGATAGTAAGACCCGGAATTTTCACTAAATCATAGCCAATTAAAATATTAAACTGGGTTTGGTGATCTTCTACAACAAATAGATCCAATTCTACAGTAACTTGATCGATCTCGACAATCGCCGAGATACTCTGGGAACACGTGATATTCACACCACCTATTCCCTTGAAAACTGTATTGACAGTCTTTCTTTTGCCCGGAATCGAACCAGAAATGCTTTTACGTACTAACGAACAATCTGCGCCGGAATCAAATAGGCAAGGATATGAAGTAGCTCCAATTTTGACGGTAGTCGTGCAACGATTTATAGAACCACAAAAATTAACGGATTTTTGATCTGTTGACTTTAATTTTTCGTCATTTTGCTTACGGAAACAAGTTTTCTCTAAATGACCCTTTTTATGGCAATAGTTACATTCAATAAACTTACGGTTGTCTGGCGTAACCTGAGAGGCTAGCTTTGCAGAAATATTAGAGTCTGTATTTTGTGTAGACTTTTCTTTACAGTCACGAAATCGGTGCCCAGATTTTTTACATTTGAAACAAATTGGTGACTGACCTAAAAACGAACCAGGGGTTTCGGAAAGCCGGGGTTTTTTGTTAAGATGATTTTTGTCTGTACTGTCAGTTTTCGGTCGGTCACGTTTACGAAAAGTTTTCAGAGCGGAGACTAGTTTGGGCAAAGAGTCAGGAGTATTACGTAACAATTCACATTTCACAAAATCAGGGTAGATACCAGTGATAAGAGCATCGATAACCTCTGTGTCCGCGGCTTCAGGCCGCACTCTCTTGAACAGCGTCCATCCCGTGGTTGCGTAATCCGCGTAGTTGCTCGCATGCTCCGACGTGTAGTCGCGCCACCGCTGGATGTCATCAGCATACCGGAACTCTTCGCCGAATGTTTGGATTAGATCTTGCTTAACTTGCTCCCACGTGGTGGATTGTAGGGACCACGTATCAGCCCACGTCTTTGCTCTTCCTTTCAGCTGCAGTATTGCCTTCATGCGAGCTTCATGCGATGATATGCCAATAGTTGCAATGGTTTGATCAACATTGGCACACCAGTCCCTGATGTCGTGTGAGCGCACATCGGGATCGAATGGCGGTAGGTAGAAATTGCCACGATCCCGTGAAGGTGCTGGAGTAGCGGACAGCGCGGCGGCCACGGCGCTGGATGTGGCTTGCTTCGTAATTGATGTCACCAGACTCATCACTTGCTCCATCGAGAAAGTTGGGTCTGGCTGAGCGGCAGGCACTGGTTTGTGAACCCGGAATCCAGAAGACCTCAGTAAGGGCGAGGTGGATCCCACCGCTGCTGTCGGCGCATGATCGCCGTCGTTGTCGGAGTCAGACATATTACTTTACACCACTATATCACAAAAATACACAGAAATAGGAAATGGCAGAGAAATGTTTAAGAGAGTACAAAGAAAATACCTTACTTCAACTCAGGGTGTTTATTCCGGGAGCAGCGAACAAAGAATGTCCTTTCATTCACAGTACAACAGTTTTTATACACAAAATTACCGCGAAACTTTACCGCCAAGTAGAATTTATATAAATCAAGCGGATATAACATTTTAACTAATTCAAGCGGATGTGTCAAAATAAATCTTTCAATACCAACATAGAAACTTAAAATAAAGGCAACCGGAAACGCACAATATTTTAAATAAATCAAAAGGAAGTATGAGAATAAAAACTATTTAAATCAAACCGGAAACTAACAATATTTTAAATCAATCAAAAGGAAGTACGAGAACAAAAACTATATAAATTCAAACGGAAACTACAATATTTTAAATACATCAAAATAAAACTTAACATAGACTTAACCGGAAATACAAGTATCAATTTAATAAATAACATGGAAGTCAGATTAAGTGCGAAATAATTAAAACAAACTTAAAAATAAAATCAAATAATGGCTTGGCGCCCATATGTACATTGTCTAGTTACTAAATAAACTCAGTTTTAAATATAGTTTTTGTATCATTTACTTCTGTTTTATAATGTTTCCCAATGCTGGGGCCTCGTCTTTTGTAGAGGGAGCGCGCACCACGCGGACCCAGTGCGGGTTGGTGGATGTCACACCGTCACACGTCTTCGAATTTTGGTTCTAGGACAGGCCGGTTTCCTTACGAATTTTTCCTTTACCGTTAATTAACCCTTGGTTTCTGAAAACCTGTTCTAGCCTGAGAAGAAGTAGAGCTCTTTGTGAAGCAGCTGGTCCAAAGAAGTACCACCACCATAACTATGTCTGCCGCTAAGGTGCATCCCAATTGCGTAACACACTATCTTGTAGCGGTATCTACAACGCCACATGCGAGCTACACGTCACACTGACGGCACGCAAAATCCTGCATCACGCAAGCAGAGTTTACCGCGCAACTAGCATATATACAACGTCTTGACATCAAAGGTCGGGCAGTTGCTCACTCGGAAGAGATCCTCCCTTTTCTATGGAGGTATGAGTGAACTTTACACCCTGTTCTCATACCTCTATAATCTATCACAATCTGAATCATTTTAAAGCCTATTGCTAATCCATTGCTTCATATCTTCGAAAACTTTGTCTAAATAAGTAATGAATGCTGTTGAACTGTCAAAATGAAAGCTATTCCTACTGTTAGTGTGTTACGCAATTACCCCGCTGTATAAAATTTTTCTATGTTTCGGTTTGAAGGTTATGGGCGCCGGTTAATACAGGCACAGTCATTTCAACTAGATTGCAACTAGATTGAACTGCCCCTAGATTGGCAACGTACCCACAATGCCTGTACTGCAGATTGCCTGTTTTGCCACGCAATAGGTGTCATACTTCTCGTCTTGACTGCCCCTTTGGTCTCGTGGTCCCAAGCTAGACTGCTGGTCCTGGGTTCGATTCCCAGGTCGGGCAAAGCGTTATTGGGTTTTTCCATTAGGAATTTCTTAGTAGGTAACAGCCCGGAGTTTGAAGTTGGCGGTGTGATACCCCCGTGCCTCGGAAAGCAAGTTAAGCCGTTGGTCCTGCGCTAAATCCCTCTCCGCGAGTGTCGGATTGCCGAATGCCGTCCCATCGGACTCTGAGAGTGAGGGAAGAGAGAGTGCACCTGTGAGAGTGTTTGCGCACACACTTGTGCACTATATTATCTCCCGCGCCGAGGGCTGGTCTCCGCTGAGATTGAATAGCTGTAAATTTCATCTTAGCTGTTGTGTTTTGTTTAGGTTAAATCAAAGTGCATTCTTTTGTTATTAAAATCCTTGATATCTTACATAAATGTAGATGATATCTCAAATACTTAGCACTTAATTGCACAAAGAGATAATGATAATTTATTGTTGTTGTTAAGTACTTTTTACCCTTGACTATTATCGGTCAAGTTTGTGAACATAATAATTATTATCTTATTTTGTTAATCAAAATATTAGCGAGATGGATTAAAGATTTTCTATTAGGGATTATTAAAGGGGCTTATTCTGTTTTTATCTGTAGGTAATTGTGTTTTTTTTTATAAGTATTTTTATGGCCTGGTTGCTAAGACCTTTTAGCCAAGTCTTTAGTTTATTTAATTTCCTTCACTAAATTTCTTCGAAAGTGTTTTTAATATATTTATATATTGCTCGATAACAAGTCTTACTTTTTAATAATTCTGTCAAGCGGCGGGAGGTATTATTTAGCACAACACTTTCACTACACAATTCACTTAATTCACTCACTAAAATCAATCTTTCGTTTGGGCTTAATAATTTAGGTTTCCACTTTTCCAGGTACAAACTTGATACAAAGAACAAACAATACTTAGCTAGATACTTATTTTCCATATTTCTTGACAACGATTTCCATTATTTTCAATTATTTTTTATTTTTGTTTTAGTTTCCTTCGTGTTATTCCCGCCATTTTCCCCACCCCCCAGACAATTGCTTTTTATTTTTTTTAAATTGTTAAATACAATGCAACTATTTTCTTAATGTCCCTTGAGAATCATCGCATTTCCGAATACAAACGAATGCTAATTTCCATGTCCATCAATTATTAGATTTATCGCGTATAATAATTTGAATTCAGAATTAAGTACTTTAATTGTTGTTACGTCAAAACAAAACAACAATAAAGGGAGTACTTAGTTCTGAATTATAAACATATTCGAGGTTCGAGACCCCTCGTCTCGAACCTCGAATATGTAAAGGATGGTCACCCATCCACGAACCGACCGCTGCTATTATTTGGCCACAGTTTTTACCTACCTAATCTTCTGTATACTCGGTCCCTCAATGCTCAGTATCGTGACTCATCTTGTTGATGCCATGTCTTGTCCTGCGGGGTAACTACGTAACACACTAACAGTAGGAATGGATTTAATTTTGACAGTTCAACAAATTTCATTTTCAGACCAATTTTTCGAACATATGAAGCTATGGTAAAGCAATAGGCTGCAAAATGATTCAGATTGTGATAGATAGTGTGTTACGTAATTAGGGTGCTGGTATAAGCTAAAAATTTCGGTCCTGTAAGGCTATTCAATAGACTTGAGATTGTTACAGAATAGACCTGAGATTGTTACAGAATAGACCTGAGATTGTTACAGAATAGACCTAAAATTGTTACAGAATAGGCATATTTTTGGTGGGAAACCATCAAATGACATCTCCCGCTCTGGGCGGAGCGGGAGGGCGTGTCAGACTCTTACTGACTAAAACCCACCTGTGTTCCTTCAGTTGCCTGTGCGCCAGGGCCACGGTAACTCTTTTGAACAATCCTCGACCCCGGCAGGCATCGGCCCTATCGGACTCCGTCAATGGTGCTGACATCACTTCGAGGCACGCGTGGAACACGACGCGCCGCCGACCCGGGCCTGGTCCTTACCGGTCGGCAAGCTGCCCATTGCTTGCCGTCCGCAAGCCCGCGCCTACGGTGGCCGGGAATCGGCTATCGTGTCCTGACGCCCAGGGTGTCTCCTCCTGCGGCGACTAGGGACGTGAGGGCGCAACGATTGCCTCACCTTCACGCGCTCCGCCTCCTCCTTCGCGAGCATTACTGCTTCACAAAAGCAGGTGACGGCTTCCCATTCCCTCTCGCTCCGTACCATGGCATGGACCAGGGCCGGACGCGAGAGATCGCCGCCGCCGATCGCCGCCATGAGGACACCAGTGCTCCGGCCAAGCCAGGCAGAAATCCACCGTATGCTCCACCGAGTCGTCCAGTCGATTCACACAATGGTAACACCCGGGCGTTTCCTCCCGCCTTATCTGAAACAAGAACCTCCCAAAACAGCCATGTCCGGCGAGGACCTACGACAGGCGGAAGGTGAGGACGCCGTGGCGCCTGTTAAGACGATTTACCGCCGCAACTGTGGCGTGCCCAACAGAATAGACCTGAGATTGTTACAGAATAGATCGGTAGATGTATGAACGTAAACGAAGCAAAAGGAGCATGTAATCGTAGCAGACGACGGCGTTCTGTAGTTTTTGCCTACTCTCTTGGGAAACAGACGCGAGTTTATGTAAAAAAAGGAGTAAAAACAGTGGTTTATAATTTAAAACGGCGCGACATGTATTAAGTATTAAAACATTGCTTTATTGATCAATTATCAGGCAATTCAAGATGTAGTTTTTTAGGGTTCCGTAAAACTCAAACTCAAACTCAAACTCAACTCAACTCAAACTTAAACTCAAAGCATTTATTTCAAATAAACCAATTACACGCACTTTTGAATTGTCGAGGGGTCGGTCAGTCAGAAAGATGAAGCTAGTTGCCCATTCCAAAGCGTAGTAGGTACCTATGGAGAAGAACGGGCAAGACGTAGTCAACAAGGAACCCTTAGTTTCACCATGTGCTTCTGTCCGCAGCTTAACTCAGGGACTCTTAGTACTAGAAAACTGTAATTTGGCATGGGTATACATATATCTGTGGGTATACATATTTAGTCACGCCGACAAAGAGGTAAATAAAATATTTAAAAAAAAATTGGGTACCTCCTTTACACGTAAAGTGGGAGGGTTTATTTTTCTCGTCTACCCCATAGTGTGGGGTGTCGTTGGATAGTTCTTTCAAAATTATTGTGGGGTTGTGAAAACAATTTTTCTGTTAAGAGGGCGCAGCAAGACAGAAAAAAATCAAGTTTCACCCGCGCCTCTTTGCCTACCCCTCTCATCAAACACGATAAAAACAAAACACAATCCCTTCCCGCCAGCAGAAACTTTTCACCTGGCGTATATTTAGGCATTTGAATTTGAATCTTGTCTGTAGTGTGTATACGCAAAATAATCAGATGAAACTGTTTTATTCAATTTACCTATGTGTACAAGTAGGTATATTATTAAATAATATTGTATGTTCGTGAATCTGTTACCGATGCTGGTGGGATGTTAGATTGGAGATTAGACTGACTTAAATGAAATAAAGACTAAATGTTACTTCAAGATACGGCCTATACATTTTCGATTCCAAATTGAAAGACAAACCTAACGTTGTAATTGAAATAATATTGTTCCATACATTATGTAGCATAACTATAATTGAACAATTTTCAGATACTTTCCTGTACCTATTCCTGTACCTTGCTTCTTGTCAAATTTCATGATTCTAGGTCAACGACATGTATCTTATGGGTTTTAATTTATTTGCGAGTGGCAAGATATGCGAAATGAATGGCAATTTATGCCAAGATACTAAGTCAACGTTTTAGAAGCTCGTTTTGTTTTACAGCTCCAAAGGACCGTTTACCTAAGTATTTGATATCAGTTTCAACTTGATACCCCCACGCATTCCTGAGATAAGCGGTCAGATAGATGGATAACAAAGTGATCCCATAAGGGTTTCGATTTTTTCTTTTGAGGTACCGAACTCTAAAAAGCAAAGCACTTCCATCAAAGTACTATAATACTACATACTCATGATACTATCTACATGATGGTGAAAACAATTTCAATAAAATTGTTTTTTTGACATTATAAAAGCGTATAATTATAATCGCATCACTTACCTTCCGCTTTTTTACTTTGAGAAAATGAAATCAATTGAACAAAAATGTCAATAAAATAAGAAAATAAACATTCGCAAATAAATTAAAATCCATATGATACATCCCATTGACCTAGAATCATGATTTTTTGGCAAGAAGCAAGGTCTCACAGCACAAATAGGTACCTCGAATGGTTTTTCAATTAAAATATTTAAACGAAGTATGACCATTGTCCACTCCCTTTATTTTCAATGAAATTCTTCAGTAGGTAAAACATATTTTTATTTTGCCTATACTATACACTAAGCTTGAATTCATAATCTTAGATCATAGTCATGTTTTGGAACTAAAAACTCAATGCTGGCGTGACAAAGTTCAGATTCCAATGTAACCAAATTTTATTTAGGGCCTTGTACAAATTGGACGTCACGACGTCTTCGTGGAAACCAGTGTTAACCAAGTAAAAAAATATAATGGTATATCGTGGATATTGCATTGCAGGATCGTGCAAATTCAATTAGCAACAGTGTTACCAAGTAAAAAATAATATTGGTATGGTGGATTTTGCACTGCATTGTGCAAAGTCAAATGGCATGTGTCATGAAAACCTATCCTGCGCGGAGCGCGAGTAGAAAAAGTCCTCGCCGAAAACATTTGTGAAAAACAGGCCAATTTCGGAACAAATAACGAGGGTACATTATTCGGCTTTACCGACAAAATAATTGGCATCTATTTATATGGGTGCCAAAGAAAGTCGAAAGTTTATTAGGTTCCTCTTTTGTAACTGTTGAAACTTTAGCTTTAAAAAGCAAGCCGACAGTCCCAAACATTGTGATCCGTCACAATCTTTACTCATCCCCACCATAAGAAGGGATCTAGTCACGAGAATACAATCCGTATGAAAACTGTCATGTCCCGTGCACACCGTTTCGTACTTGTGTCCGCAATAAACCCTATTTTAGTTTTCCGATTTATTTATTTTGTAAACTCCAATAATAGTATTATACCAATAACCTACCCATTTTGAGTTTCAACTTGATCCGGGGGTTTTGGTCAAAAGTCGCTCGAAATGGGTCGTCTAAGGTTACCCTTACACGAAGTTTGTCAACGAAAGTGGGAGTAAACGAATTTGGTTCTTTATCTAATAGTAATAAGATCTAAAATCTCCAGCACGAACTTTATGTTGTAAATTTTCTCCGCAAGAAAATTGACTGAAGTGGAGAACAATGACGCTAGTTGTACTATACCAGTCAAAAATCTGTCAAATAATTGTATGTCATCTTGAGTTTTCAAATATCAACATTGAATTATTATAATATTTTTATTTTATAGTTTAGCCGTGGTATTTATTTAGTTTATCAATTCTTAACGATTTTAATAATCGTTTCGGAAGTGGTTTTAGTGATTTTTTCATGTTTTGTATTTCACAGTTTCATTCCAACAATGTGATAAATTACGAAAATATTATTTACGCAAATAAATTAAATCGCAGAGCAGCAGAAAATTCAAGCGCAGTCCTCTCGTCTCAACAGAGCGACGGCGACTGATTTGTGAAACAAAAAATATGCTTGAAGTTCCCGCAACGTGCGATGGAAGATGACTTCTTCCACGAACTAAAAACGTCGTAAGTGCTTAAAGCTTGTAGTCATAATAATAACAAAAATAAAAGGAATTTCAAAAAATGCCTGCACAATTTTTTTCGCCTTGTCTTGATACAGATAATCATAAAAAAATTATCCTATTAGTCATTAGCATATTAAGTACAAATTGAAAAAACGTGAAAATTAGGGGTAACTTCGTGATGATATTTTATCGAGAAAATTTTAACGTATTGTGTTTCTGTTCCACAAAAAGTTTCAAAATATCATGTAGTTACTCATATTATTTTTATTTTATACCTAAGTCTTATGAATTTCATGAAAAATTAAATTGAAGATAGGCAATTTTGGTTACTACCCGCTCTTAAGGAATCAGTTTGTAAAATATTAAGCTTTAAAGTGCTAATTTTTGTTAGCGTCAAGTGTCCCCCTCCCTTTGCCAGCTAAATGGTTGGTTTTGGATATGTGAAAATTTCACGGCAGTAGTAGATCACGAAGCTAAAAGGAAAACTATCACAGCTAAGTAGGCTTTACAAGTTAACGAGTAATAGTCGAAAAACTTACATTTGCAGTTGGAACGTTTGGGAAAACATGTTTCTCAACTACAATGTTAAGTTTATTCTTGGAATAAATACATCCCAACTGCAGAACCCTTCATTGTGCGTGGTTCGACAGGCACTTGGCCGGTTTTTGTTTAATTATGTTGTTAGCCTTACAGTTCAAGATGCAGTCAGTAAATCATTTCGGTTCGGGTGAATGTGATATTATCTTACGGATCCTTGGGTTGCTTATTCTGAAGATTTTACAGATTAATTTAGGTTCTTTAGTATTTTTTTTATTTAAAATGGGTTTGCTCTTGACTCAAGTCTAGGTCAGAGGTGACAGAGACAAAGTCGATGATAGAGTGAGCTTACCCAGAAGAAGCCTGTTCACTCTCACTTTGAAAAGATTTGAGTTGTACCTATGCGTTTTTCTTAGCGTGTGGATGATAATCTCCATGCTCAATTTTTTATTGAAAGAAAAAGGAAAGAAAGAAAGAAAAATACGTTTATTGTGATTGATAGTGTGTTACGCAAATAGGGTGCTGGTTTTCTTTGCCTGCGCCTACCTGAGTCCGAAATCTATACTTCCAGGTAAGCCAAGGCAACTTATGTCCAGGTGCAGTGCATGAAAAAGCTCTATTCCCATCCAATACCAAGAGCTAATACCATTTGGTATTAGTTTATTTCCGAATTTATTTTCTATTCCCAACGAGTACCACATTTTAATACCAATACCAAAACAAGTTTGAAGAAATCAGATACAGTCAGGTTCAGTAAAATTAAAATGCTTTGAGTGACGAACTAAGTTTCCGAAAACATAATAAATGTTCCCGAAAATCCTAACCCTAGACGGTCGACGTCAGTGGCATCCCGAGGTTCGGTTGGTTAGGTTCCTTTAAACCCTTTAGACAGAAATAGGAGCCCCGCTTTGCGGGGCTCCGTCGACCAGCTTATTAACCCTAACCCTATATTTAGATTACCCTAGATTTCGGTAAAACGCAATTTAAATAAAACTTTGTATAGCTGAGTGTACAAAAAGTCACGCTTTGGTATTCGTTAGTAATAGATTTTTTATTTAAAAAAATGTGGTACTCGTTGGGAATAGAAAATAAATTCGGAAATAAACTAATACCAAATGGTAATAGCTCTTAGTATTGTATGGGAATAGATCATGAAAAAAGCCTCCTTGAGTGACGTATCTACTAAGCCTTTACACCTCCGGCGCACCCTGGACAATCAGCGAGTTTCCACGCTAATCGGCTAATTCTTTCACCACGATGGCAATCCAAAGTTCTTTAGCTATAAAAACTTTTTTACAAAAAAAAACAACGGACTTCCAAAAAAAAAATCACTAAAAAACGTAAAAAATAACTTTCATTTCGGAAGTCGGTGTCTTTGGTTGTGTATTTTCGTTTATGGCCACTGACTTCCGAAATGAAAGTTATTTTTTTACGATTTTTAGTGTTTTTTTTTGGAAGTCGGTTGTTTTTTTGTAAAAAAGTTTTTATTTTTAACTTTTTAGTTGTGTTACCTACCCCACACACATTCGTATACCACTACTTGATATGTAAATAACCGTCACAGGAAATTATTATAACATCATCAATATAAATCAAGTGGAAAAAATACGCAGTATTAAAGATAACTCAAAAACTACTGGTCAGAACTTGATCAAATTTAAATGGGAGCACATGTGACGCACCAGCTTTCAAATAAAAAAATAATCGTCCAAATCGGTTAACCCAGAAAAAAGTTATGAGCTAACAAACATTTAAAAAAAATACAGTTGAATTGAGAACCTCCTCCTTGTTTTGAAATCGGTTAAAAATGGGCAATAGTGAACACCAAGTAAGTAAGTAATAAAAACTCACTCTATGCTACGGTCTATCACTATCGTGTTGTCTGTTTTTCTGTCATACGGCCAGTTAGTCGAATGAAAATTATAGCAAAATTAATGTGACAAATAAAATTGTCAAACGCGCGTAAACTGTGATTGATTGATTTATCAACAGCCAATCCCAACAGTTTTAAATGCGTGCTTGACAATTTGTTACATTAATTTTGCGATAATTTTCATTCGAGAAACTGGTCCCTCCATAGACGATTGTCTCGGAAAATGCTAGAGCATTTTTTTTCTGAGGAAAACTCTTTAGAGTCACTCAAATAGTCAAATAACTACCTTCTTTCATAATTAGCCATAAACTGCTAAAAGTTGTAGTAGGTGTAGGTAGTCTTCAAAATACCAAACCTACCTGTAGTGTATCTACACATACAAATACATAAACTCACGCCTTCTTCCCATGGGGGTAGGCAAAAACTACGATCCTTACATACTCCTTTAGCCTCGTTTACGTTCATACATCGGGTCATACACGCACGCGGGTTGCGACCCAAGTAGCAAAATCAGTACTTATAATGGTCTCAAGACTATTTTTTCATGCACTTATAAGATACTTGAAGTATGCTACAAACAAGGATTTGGGCGCAAATATAGGAGCATATATTTCTGTAACGATCTTACAATGAACTTGGATAAAGTCACTAACTCATATAATATACTTGACGAAAAACAATAGTTTCTATAACAATCTTAGCCTATGCAGTTACAGGCACTAGTGCTTCTATAACGCTTTGACTCCAGTATCTTATGAAACCTATCAATTTTATAATGGGCTTGTAACATACTTGGTTATTTGTTATAAGTACATTATATAGGTATAAACTGTAACGTGCACGTGTTTTGTGTTTGAGAAATTTGTTTCTTTTTTTATTCCTTACTAATATAAATAATTCCATTAGTATTCATTCGTTTTTAATATAGCTGGTTACTTTGTGAATATAGTGTGGAAACTGGTGGGGAAGTCAAATTTACTGTGAATATGTACCGCATATTGTTTTTTTCTTAACGCCTAGAGCAAAATTGAACATTGTGAAGTTGTTGTTAAAATTTAATTTCAATGATTCTTGTGAATATTCGCCATGTTTTAAAAATGCTCTGCATTGAGCACTTTATAGAATCACTATTAGTAAATTAGTACTTATTACAGCTTTGGTAACTATCACTTCTCCTCCATTTTAAAACAAATTAGGGTTCCTCATGAATTGTTTATCAACCTCACCCGTTAAATTTGACTAAGCTTTGATTATTTTTTCGTCCGTCAACTGTTTAAGCAAGTTTACAAGACTTATTTGTTTTTAACAAAGTTCGTGCATCTTTGGGTAGAATGTTTTTAATTATTTTGTATAATATTATTTATAGTTAATTTGGTGTCAAATGCATTATATTCAATTTTATAGCCCAGCTTTGTATATCTTGAAGTAATTCATGATTCTTTTCAGAGTCTGTGCTTTCTTTTATTTCCGAATCATATTCTTCCTCATGGCCTTTTCTTCCTGTTCTTCATGATTAAAATAGCACTCAACAGGTACAGCATCATTTTCGACGGAACCCTCCATTACATAATCTGTTGCACTTGACTATGAGATGACAAACTATAAGTTGACAAAATGGCTGACGTTTACTTACAAAGTACTTGGTCCAGTAATTTGTAAGCATGTTTGCTCTCATAGCGTATTCGTAACATGCTAACAATCATATAAGAGACTTCAACAAGACGATAATGCCAATACTTATAAGGATCTCTGATAAGTATGTTAAAAGTAAATGTATCCTATAACTGTCCTATAAGTTAATCTTGTAGTAGCTATAGGACTTAGTTATAGCAACCAATGCTCTTGAGTATATTTAGTCTTGTGAAATGCATTTATAAGTATATGAGTCTTATAACTGTTCTATAAGTGAAACTTGTATTTACTAGAAGACTAAGTTATAGAAGCAAATGCTCCTGAGTAAATTAAGGCTTTTGAAATGCTATTATAAGTAAAATAGTCTACACCAATGCACTTATAAGAATCTTATAAGTGTTAACACACTTATCATACTTTTTTATAAGATTACTTTGCTTGTTGGGGAGTACTACGTACCTGACCCTTCTGAAGAACATCACCAATAAGATCACTATATGTCTTCCTAGGGCGTCCCCTTCCGGTGTTTCCACTCACATCTGCCTTGTAAATACCTTTTGTAAGTCGCCCTTCATTTATCCTCTCAACATGACCAAACCTTCTAAGCATACTCTTTTCAATTTTTGTCACTACATCTTCTTTTAAACCGCACCGTTGCCTTATAAGAAAGAAAGAAAGAAGAAAGAAAAATATTTTATTTGGGACACGCACAGGAAATTCAAAGAGTAAAAATATAAAAGGAGCATTTAAAACTAACAAAATTAACAATAAAAAAAAACAACAATAAACAAGTTATCTCATCATTCTTCAGCGTATCATTCATAGTCACACCACACACGCTTTGCAAGGAACACACCGGGTGCGGGGGCCGGGTGGGGTTCGGGTGTATCTATTTATTAGATATGTAAACACTTCTTTTTTTTATAAGTTTTTTATGGCCTGTTTGCTAAGACCTTTTAGCCAAGTCTTTAGTTTATTTAATTTCCTTCACTAAATTTCTTCGAAAGTGATTTTAATATATTTATATATTGCTCGATAACAAGTCTTATTTTTTCATAATTCTGTCAAGCGGCGGGAGGTATTATTTAGCACAACACTTTCACTACACAATTCACTTAATTCACTCGCTTTGTTTGGGCTTGATAATTTAGGTTTCCACTTTTCAAGGTACAAACTTGATACAAAGAACAAAGAATATTTAGCTATTTTAGGTACTTATTTTCATATTTCTTGACAATGATTTCCATGATGGTCAATTATTATTTATTTTTAACTTAGGTTTTCGTTTCCTTCATGTTATACCCGCCATTTTTTTTTCTTTTTTTCTATGTAAACACTGTTTCATTCAGTCAAGTAGTGAGGTAGCGGCTGTCACTAATGTCATCTGCCAGTGGTGACTGACTTTTTCCCGCCATAAGTGGTGAATTACGGCGGGAATAAGTTGATTGATAGTGACCCTGTGCGTGCACGAGAGGCTTGGTGTGTGGTAGTGAGCTAGTGTAGTGATATAATCATCTTAAATACGGAATCAACAGGATTCTACACTGTGCCTGCGATGCATTTTGTTTATTGAAGACTTCCTGGAAAAATAAGTAGTTAGGTAGGTACTCGTACTATGATGATCTTGAAGGAAAACCGTAGTATAATTTCTAGCAACAAGATCCGACCTAAGATTAAAGGTCAATCGGTAGCGACCGACTCAAGGTTGGCACTAATGAGAAATTCTTGATGCAAACACGCAATAAAAGTTTGCCCCATCTGGGAATTGAAACCAAAAGAAGTTGGCCAAGTGCATGGACCAAGTACTGGGATAATTTATCCCTAGAACAAACTTAACATTGTAGGATACATCGATATACATTGACCTCTCCATCTGCAAATGTAAGTTTGTAATCGCAAAAATATTTTTTTCTCTCCTCGTGCTCAAAAATTCCGTCATTGTAGCGTACCAGAGCGGGGACAAAATAGCTTATTTTCCTCTAGGAGAAAAAGTTTTTTTTGTCTTTTACCAACGAGCCTACGAAAACGATAAAGTCTTTATTTATAAGTAGAATAATCATTAATCAATATTAAAGACTCGACTTATTACTGTTTCATAAAAAAGAAGAACATTTTATTTTTGAAAACGGAACTAAAATCGGCAATATCTTCGGTAGAATGCGTGCATTGCGTTGCAAAAAAAGTAAACTATTTAATATTGTATTGGAATATTTTATTTTCTCGCAATCGTAGTGAAAAGTAGTGTAATACACGCCGCTAAAAACTCATTATAACACGGTTTCTATTTACTCCCTCTTTAAAGCTCGGGAGTAAAACTACCTCGTATATAATGGGTCATTTTAGCCCCTTGTTTAACAATCTACTATTTTTATACAATATTTATATATATACTATTACTATACTATTTTTATTTTTACATAATATTGTAAAATATTTTAAAAGAGTAACGGTGGAGTTTCTTGCCCATTCTTCTCCATACGAAACTACCTTTTGGAAGGGGCAACTAGAATCAATTCTATTTTTTTGTAAATTTTGACGTTCAAAAGTGCCTTTTATGTGCCTATTTGAAATAAATGATTTGACTTTGACTTTGACTTTTATGTGATTAAACTACATATTAACAATTTTCGGACATTTTCCTTTATTTGTGCGGCGAGCTGCGACCTTGCTTCATGCCAAATTTCATGATTCTAGGTCAACGGGAAGTACCCTATAGTTTTTCATTTATTTGCGAGTGTCAAAATATGACGCGTATATCTTATACTTACGTTGACCACGTTGACTTAGAATCTTGTTTTTTTTTGAGTTCCAAGGGCCGTTGGACTTACGTATTTGATATTTATTTCAACTTGATAGCTCCACGCGTTCCTGTGAAAAAGGGTCTTGAAAAACTGACAGACGGACGGACAACTAAGTCAAAAAATCAAAATCAAAATATTTTATTTCACATAAACCTACACGGGCACTTATGAAACGTCAGAAGCTAGGTGCACGGTTCCAATTCGTCGTTTCATATGGAAAAGAGCCGGCAAGAAACTCCACGGCTATTCTTTTAAAATAATTGGCTTTTACAATGTTTTCAAATTACAATGTTAATAGGTATGGGAGGACAGTGTAGGCCTGTCAACAAGTAACAAGTAGTTAACGAAATAGAAAAAGGTCTACAAATCTGCAGTCTTCAAGTGATCCTATAAGGGTTCCATTTTATCCTTTTGAGGTACGGAACCCTAAAGATGCCCTAAATAAAGCCTCTATCCATGTTTTGGAACAGGCCAAATATAGGAATTCATGTGCGAGTTATTGACAAGAAGACACTGCAGATCATCTACATAAAAATATAATAATAAAGAAAAAACTGGCCAAGTGCGAGTCGGACTCCCGCACGAAGGGTTCCGTACCATTACCTATAAAAACGGCAAAAAAATCATGTCTGTTGTATGGGAGCCCCCTTAAATATTTATTTTATTTTGTTTTTAGTATTTGTTGTTATAGCGGCAACAGAAATACATAATTTGTGAAAATTTCAACTATCTAGCTATCGCGGTTCTTGAGATACAGCCTGATGACAGACAGACTGACGGAGAGACAGCGAAGTCTTAGTAATAGGGTCCCGTTTTTACCCTTTGGGTACGGAACCCTAAAAAGAGGTAAACTTTGTAAGTTTTGATGTAAGAGGTAATCTGTCAGTGTCATCCTATCCTACTAATATTATAAATGTGAAAGTTTGTGACGATGGATGGATGGATGGATGGATGTTTGTTACTCTTTCACGCAAAAACTACTGAACGGATTTGAATGAAATTTGGCACACAGACAGACCATAGGCTACTTTTCATCCTGGATCGCAGACTAAGTCGCGGACAACAGCTAGTATTACAAATTCGAAAGTAACTCTATCTGTATGTTACCTTTTCACGCCTAAACCTCTGAACGGATTTCGATAAAATTTGGCAAGGAGATAGATGGCTTCCTGAGGAAGGACATAGGCTACTTTTTGTCCCGGTAGCACGTTCCTGTGGTATAATTTCCGACATCCACCTGGGCAAAGCCGCGGGCAGAAAGTAGTAGGATAATATTTTATGTTAAAACAAGAAATTTTACGCGAACGAAGTCCCAAGCAGAAGCTAGTCAAAATTAAAAAGGTTTGCCACTATTCAAAAGAATCCTTTTACGATGTTGGTACCGACTTTCCACACCACGCAGACCTATTACCAAATCCGATTAGAAATATATCTCGCGTACGATATTAGTTAATTCTTGAGGGCATGACACAACGTGTTGCAAAACGTTAGATAGTGACGTAAACGTGTATGTCTCAGCGAGTCTTGCCTAACTCGCGGCTAGGAAACTAAAGACCGGTTTCAGAATACGGACGCGTGACGATTGATGTAGGGCTGGGACTGTGTTACTTGTTATCGATATTTTTATCGATTATTTTTTTTAACGCAAGCGTGATAGGTACTTACCGTAGGCTGCACGTCAGAGGTAACACTGGTACCAAAACTGGCTATGCTGGCTTCTTCGTCACTTTTTTCAGCCGTAAGACGTCCACTGATTAACATATGCTATGTTCTGAAGTGGACGTATCTTTCGGCTCCTCTTGCTGGCCTCTTATTCTATTGAAATTCCGTACTACGTTAGGCCAGCTCAAGGTCATCGTGTTACGTATGGTTTTTTGTTTATTTTTTGTTTTTAATGTTAACTGTATCGCTTTTAAATGCTTCTTTTTTAATGTTTGTATTTCCTGTACGTGTCCCAAATAAAATATTTTTCTTTCTTCTTTCTTTCTTTTAGGTCCAGGGTTAGTAAGTCTAGAAAAAGTCATTTGCGAACCTTTTTTCCAACTATGTTAAGGTCGGCTTCTAGTCTAACCGGATGCAGCTGAATACCAGTATTTTATATGAAGCGACAGCCTATCTGACCTCCACAACCGACGTACTGGGTAACATGATACCCTTTGGTAAGACTGGTTGTCAGACTTTCGGGCTTTCTGAGCACCCGTAACAACTGCCAAAGATCCACGAATGTCAGTCGGGACCAAAGGCAAAGAACACAATTTCAAAAATAATAAGTTTATAATTTTTTTAAATTGTGTTTTTTTATGGATCATTTGGTTTGCAATAAAGATTTTTATATATTTACTAGCGACCCGTCCCTGTGTCGCACGTTTTTTTTTATGACTGGACAAAACATTGAGATTTCTTTATTAGGCCTTAACCACTGGGCCATTACAACACCACCCTTGGATATGACACGTTTAAATTAGATTTCTCAAAACTTTATCTACAGATTGAAAACAAAGATTACCTACAAATAACTTTTATCGATACCACACGATCCCGTCACTATAAAATAATTGTTGTACTCTCGCTATCGGCGCGGGAGCACGTCAACACTATTTGTTTACACTCAACTATCAACAAAAACATTGTTTTATCATTCAGTGCTCAGCCGTTTTGTAGGTCGTGCTAGAACAATAAAGTGATAGTGTTAATATATTAAATTATGGATATTATTCGAATGAATGGTATGTTATTATTTTATTTAATAAAATGAAGTATCTTTTTGCGTAGTGTATTTTTTCGTAGGATTTTTTATCTACACTTAGTATTATTATGTACCTGCTTAGGTATAATTATGTTAGTTAATTGTATTGTGTGTGAAAATTCGCAATTTTTATGTTTTTATTATTCAAAAGAAAATAACTAGTTAGGATTTACCTATTGTCTTCTTTTAGTAAATTAGTTTGGCATTTATTTTGCCATACTACATGGACTTTATTTATCATTGGCTCATCTCAAACTCAAACTCAAAGCATTTATTTCAATTAAACCATTTACAGGCACTTTCGAATTGTCAAAGAGTCGGTCAGTTAGTCAGAAAGTTGAAGCTAGTTGCCCATTCCAAAACGTAGGTCTCTATGGAGAAGAACGGGCAAGAAACTCCAAGGACACTCTTTTTAAATCAAGATATTACAAAATCCTGGGTACATTATTCTTGTTGCCTCTATATGCGAGAACAATTTAAAAAATATATATTAAGAAACAATTCAAAATATAAGATTAATAATAAAAATAAGCCGTGGCAGTTAAGAGATGAATCGAATCACCAGAATAGTAACTTTATTCCCCATGGTATAAATATTAGCTAGCCAGTAGTGGCGGAGCTGACTGCCCTGGATGTGTCCGACGCACACGCATCCAATGGATATCACACTTATGGCGGATCTTTTAATGGATCCTTAAAGAAAAGACTGTAGGATTAATTACAGCATTTGAAAACATAGTTAATTTATTTTTCACTAAGTAAAAGTGTTTTTTTGAACCAATTTACAAAAATAAATATCATTTAACGAGAGGAATTCTTTCTACGCTTTTAAAAGTATATCCTAGTCTTGGAAAATTGGATTTACATTTTGCTGTCGTAATATTTTTCAATGAGGGTTGGCAACATTTAATTTTGCGATTACCGGACAATTTGACAAGCAATCAAAATCAAAATATTTTATTTCACTTAAACCTACACGGGCACTTATGAAACGTCAGAAGCTAGGTGCACGGTTCCAATTGGTCGTTTCCTATGGAGAAGAGCCGGCAAGAAACTCCACGGTTACTCTTTTAAAAATAATTGGCTTTTGCAAGGTTTTCAAATTACAGTGAGGACAATTAGTTGAGGACAGTGTAGACCTGTCAACAAGTACCAGGTACTTAACAAAATAGAAAATGGCCAACAACTTAGGTCTACAAAGTACTCATATTCACAAAATATAAAAGAATCTTTCTAAAAGATAAACAAAATAATAAAAATAAAAGCCCATTCAAACCAAATTACATCATTGCCATTACAACTGTAACAAATCTGAATTAATATTCTGTCTACAAAAGTAAAGAGTTGAAATTAGAATTGTAGGTATATAATGTCAATTAATGATAAGATTATGTCCAAGAAGTGAGTAAAAAAAATATATATAAAAAATAAACATCGTAATTTGGGAGCAGTTGATAGACATTTGTCTAGTCATGCCGTTAATGAGGTACCAGGGAAGCCACATGTGCAGAAGGAATTATTGCCAAACTTCCTTGTCTTCAACGTAGACTTTAATCTTATAATATGCTTTTTTGATAGGGACACGTTTGATGTGGGTTTTGAACTTTCCATCGCTAAGTTCTGTAACCGACTTTGGCAACTTGTTATAAAAGCGGATACTGTTTATAAGAAATGACTTGCTTGTTTTAGTTAATCTAAATTTGGGTATCACAATTTCATTTTTACTACTCTATTATGGAGATCGCTTCTTATTTTGAAGAGTCCTGAGTTTTTGCGAACATTTAACGTTTAATAATAAATAATATTATATAATTTTAGTGGCGAAGTATTTTGCAACGGACTGCAGTTTTACATACAAATTTTTCAAAGTTAAATTGCTCCAACTCCAGCTAAATTAAACTTGTGTTTACATTTTTTTTTAATTGTATTTTTCATAGCCTACTAAAGTATGTGTTTGAGTCACTTTTTAGTTTGTAATTTGCTCTGTACAACGTCATTTTTTTTTAAATCTTCTAAAGACCTCTCCCGCTCTGGGCGGAGCGGAAGGGCGTGTCAGACTCTTACTGACTAAAACCCACCCGTGTTCCTTCAGTTGCCTGTGCGCCAGGGCCACGGTAACTCTTTCGAACAATCCACGACCCCGGCAGGGGGTTTGACGTCTTTGGATTAAATTCTGTAATTTTATTTTATTTATTTTAAATAAATAAATAAGTTACTTTCTAAGATATAAAGAGAAGGCAGAGACACTTTGACATACCTACTTAGGGACAGTTAACCATACTTATTTATCAAGTGTATTCTTGTTTTCCCACAACATGATGAGGTCAACGTACAAAAAATATTAAAATAGAATCCAACGGCTAACAGGCCCTACACACAATCGGCCTACAACACTCGCATAGCTGGAAGTCAGGCCACTCATAATGACTCAGGGGGCCTTGCTCTCTGAGTCCGAAGACGAACCGAACGAAGATACGGGCCGTCCAAAACTAATTTGGTACATAGAAGCGAAACCTACTCCCGATTCGTTACCTTTTTCAGACGGGCAAAGTCCCTTTGGGAGTAAGAATAACTGTCAAATCGTTGTTCGGGCCCCGGACTAATCTCATGTCCGTAAGTGATAGGTTGTAAGAAACGCCCGTAAATTCAGCCGAAACTACAGACCTCTTGTCATTGGAGTACGCCCCCCTGGGCCGGCAGTCTCGACATTAGATAGCGACTAAAATCTGTTGCTAAGTCGTATCGATGTCAAATTCCTTTTATAGATTTTCAACTTTATTTCCAAAGCATAAGGTTGAAAATCTATTAAAGGAATTTGACTACGATACGACTTAGCGACGGATTTTTGTCGCTATCTAATGTCGAGACTGCAGGGGCTGGTCTCCTCTCGGTGAGAGGTAGTGAACCGAATTTATCCACCACACGGGCCTATTGCAAAGTAAAGGCTCCTTCAAACAGGCGCGACACGCGACGCGAAACGCACGCGTCACAAAGGCTCCGTTCGTGGCGCGAAATGCGATGCCTTTGTGTCGCGTCGCGTGTCGCGCCTGTTTGGAGGGGCCCTTTCAGTAATTAAATTATTCACGACTGACAGTTTACTTACTTTCTTAGTGGAACCAAAAATTCGATGAAAATAATGTGGCAATCACCAACCCGCACTGCGCCCGCGTGGTGGATTACAGCCCACTCCTTCTCACAGAGAGGAGGCCTGTGTCCCAGCAGTGGGAACGTTATAGACTGATTACGCTTAAGTTTGCTGGAATAATCAAAGAGTATTTTTATTAACCGACTTCAAAAAGGAGGAGGTTCTCAATTGAGAACAAAAAAAAACATACAGATGAATTCATCTGTATGTTTTTTTTTGTGTGTTTGTTACGCAATATCTCCGGCAACTGTGGATCGATTTCGAAAATTATTTTTTTAATGGATATGGGATTCCTCAGGGGTGGTCCCATATACATTTTATTAACTTTGCTTTGGAAGTTTTTCTGTTAGGTTCAATAATACGTATTTTTTCCACTTTAGTGTATATTGATGATGTTATAATAACTTCCTGTCACTGTTATTTTACAAAGCAATTAGTGGTATACGAATTTGTTTGGGGTAGGTAGGTACCACAACAAAAAGTGAATAATAAATAAAAACATTTTTACAAAAAAAAATAAACAATTTATTTCCAAAAAAAAAACACTACAAATTGAAAAATAACGTTAAGTAATTTCGGAAGTCGGTGGCATAAAACGAAAATACAAAACAAAAGACAACGGCTTCCGAAATTACTTTAAATTATTTTATTTCACTTTGTAGTGTTTTTTTTTTGGAAGCCGGTAATTTTTTCTATTTGTAATTTTTTTTTTGTTAAAAATTCTAGTGGTCGCTGGCGCTACTACTGAGCATGAGGTCTTGAGTTCGATTCCCAGGTTGGGCAAAATGTTATTGGGTTTTAACATTACACATTTTTTCCAAGTCTAGATTTGTACCCGGTTGATGCCAATAGGCTCGCCCTCTATTACATGGGACTTAAACATAACTGGCGAAATGTGGATGTTATCCTTATTACACCTCTGCCTTACCCCTTGGGAAATACAGTCGTGATGTTATATTTTATGTTATTATAATCATATCCCCAATCATGACAGCTGCTACTTTAAATAATATTTACAACAAGAGCTCAGTTATATAATGATATGTTTTGTTAGTGTGTTTAATAATATGATTTGTTGTTATCAGAAGCAATGATATGCGAGATAAACAAAAACACAAGGTGAAAAATTACTAATTCATCATTGATTTTTCAATAAAAATTTATAGAATAAAATAGAATACTCTTTATCTCTTTTACTCTTTTATCTCTTTACTGTTATTTAAACAATCATTGTTGGAAAAAGGAGGATATTATACCTTATTGGTGATGTTTTTTAGAAAGGTCAGGTGCGTAGTACTCGCAACCGGCGTGCGTGTATGACCAGCACCCTAATTACGTAACACACTATCTATCAGAATCTGAATCATTTTGAAGCTTATTGCTAATCCATTGCTTTATAAGTTCGAAAAATTTGTCTGCTCAACAACGTAAATAACGCAATGAATGATGTTGAACTGCCAAAATGAAACCCATTCCTACTGTTAGTGTGTTACGTAATTACCCCACAGATGTATGAACGTAAACGAGGCAAAAGGAGTATGTAAGGATCGTAGCAGGTGGCGTTCTGTAGTTTCTGCTTACCCCCATGGGAATAAGGCGTGTGTTTATGTATGTATGTGTGTGAAAAATAACTTTAATTTCGGAAGTCGGTGTCTTTGGTTTTGTATTTTCGTTTATTGCTACCGACTTCCGAAATTAAATTTATTTTTCACTTTGTAGTGTTTTGTTTTTTGGAAGTCGATTGTTTTTTTTTGTAATAAGGTTTTATTTTTCACTTTTTTGTGACAGGAAGTTATTATAACATCATCAACATACACTTTCCACCAGCTTCTATGACAAGTCTTTTACAGTTCAAGCAGTACGGTTATGGAATGCCTTGCCCGAGTCGATAAAGCGTGCTCAATCTTTGTCCACTTTTAAAATTATGGTTAAAAAACACTTCCTCTCTCCTTAAACATCATCATTACATTTAGTTTCCTTGCTCTTGTTTCATGTTTATTATTGTATATATTATATGTAGATAAGTATATGTTTTATGTATGTATGTATTTGTTGTATATGTAAATGGTACACCACTGACTACCTGCATTATTGTCTCTCCTTCTCCCTTGAATCCATCCAAAGGTTGTCTGTAAAAGATCGCTTTTAGCGATAAGACCGCCCATTGTGTCCCCCTGTTTAAAATGTCTACATTTATATCTGTAATTTTTATGGTGTACATAATAAAGAGTATTCTATTCTATACACTAAGTGGAAAAAATACGTATTATTGAAGCTAACTCGAAAACCACTCATCAGAACTTGAGCAAATTTCTATGGAACCATCCTATAAGTATACCCTTTCAAACGAAAGAAGAATTCTTCAAATCGGTTTATAAATGAAGGAGTTCTGGCCCTGCAGTCTCGACAAATATAACGACAAAAATCTGTCGTTAAGTCTAATCGAAGTCAAATTTCTTTAATAACGACGGATTTTTGTTGGTATCTGTGTCGAGACCACCCAGGGCCTGCAGTATCGACATTAGATAGCGACAAAAATCTGTCGCTAAGTCGTATCGATGTCGAATTCCTTTAATAGATTTTCAACTTTATTTCCAAAGCATAAGGTTGAAAATCTATTAAAGAAATTTGACATCGATACGACTTAGCGACAGATTTTTGTCGCTATCTAATGTCGAGACTGCAGGCCCTGGTAACAAACATTTATAAAAATACAACCGAATTGAGAACCTCCTCCTCTTCTTTAAGTCGGTTAAAAAGATTAACGTTTGTTACGTCAAAGTGATTTTATTGTCATTTCGATATCGGTCAAGGAACTAATGAAGCCGGCATCGGCTTATTTACTTAGGCTTACTTAAATAGGTATAACAACAATGAGGCGTCAATACCACATAAATAGGGCATGCCACAATTGCGGCGGTAAGCACCCTCTTTGAGGAGTGGCTTGAGAGGCGCCACGGCGTCCTCACCTTCCGCCTGACGCAGGTCCTCACCGGACATGGCTGTTTCGGGAGGTTCCTGTTTCAGATAAGGCGGGAGGAAACGCCCGGGTCTTATCATTGTGTGGATCGACCGGAGGACACGGTGGAGGTCTGCCCGGCTTGGGCGGAGCACTGCCGTGTCCTCGTGGCGGCGATCTCTCGCGTCCGGCTCTAGTCCAGGCCATGGTGCAGAGCGAGAGGGAATGGGAAGCCGTCACTTCCTTCTGCGCAGCAGTAATGCTCGCGAAGGAGGAGGCGGAGCGCGTGAGGGTGAGGCAATCGTTGCGCCTTTGCGCCCCTAAACGCTGAAGCAGCAGACACCCTGGGCGTCGGGAATCGATAGCCGACTCCTGGCCACCGTAGCCGCGGGCTTGCGGACGGCGAGCAATGGGCAGCTCGCCGTCCGGTAAGGACCAGGCCCGGGTCGACGGCGCGTCGTGTTCCACTCGCGCCTCAAAGAAATGTCAGCACAATTGACGGGGTCCAATAGGGCCGATGCCTGCCGGGGTCGCGAATTGTAAAAAAAATATTAATGTGGTCAATACAGCTTCTATAGTCTGTTCCAAAACAATCTGACGAAACTGTAAACAAACCCTGATAGATTTGTTTACACAATCACTCACTAAAACAAAATCAGTAACACATTCTTCTGTATTTAGAAGGTTTTAACTTTATATTTTGGCACTTTGTTCAACCAATATCGTTAGAAGAACATTAAATAAATTGTAGTTAATTGAAAAATAATCGACGAATAATCAGGTTTCAAAATTAACCTCAATTATTGTCAAATGAAAAACATATTTAAGATAATTTATGAATTAGAAATTCGGGTTTAAGTATCCAAATAATTAAATCAAAATAAGCACTACAAATTGCCACAGAGCTACGTTTTCTGATGCATTTGTTCAACATTTTCATCAGATACTTTTGAAACAGACTATACGGGTAGTGATTCGTCTAAAATGTCAGCCCCGCATGGAGGTGTAGTGGCCAATCTAAATCGCCCCATGCGAACTACGCATCACACTGACGTCACGCAAAATCCTGCATCGCGCAAGCAGAGTTTACCGCGCGACTAGCATAATTATAACGGGTGTAAAAAGACATGACGAAACCGAGGGTCACTTGTACTCCCTGTCATGGTAATATTTTGTTTGTACTTGTCCATGCGGAAACCTTCTGGTAACTATAGGTACGGTATATTAAAGGTCAAAATTCCAATTTTTACGAGCGCTCTTATACGAAAACAAGTTTTTAATGTTTACCATAACACAACTTTAAATAGGTACCCTCACGACCTCTGTACAGCTGTATGCACCCATAAGCACAATGCTTTGCGAGCGTTACGTCGCGCAATATCGTAAACAGCGATTTATCACACCAAAAATTAAACAAGTTCCCCAGTAATTATTTTCAGCTATGTTACTTAGTTACAGAATACGTAGTTGACGGCTATGTGTTGGGTCTTTTTACATGCTGTATACAACGTCCTGACATCAATAGTCTGGCAGCAGCCCGCCAGACACAACACCCGTCTGCAGGCGTAGCATGACGCTTTCTATCTCTTGGAAGACGAGACATAGCTATTTCTATACAAAGTGACATTTCGTTTCTCGATTTTTGACATCGCACCGTAAAAATCCTTCTACAATCTGTCATTATGTCTTTCGTTTCTACCGATCGTTGTCTAGGTCCTTTTATATGTAGACTATTTCAGAAGAAAGTTTTGTATCCCAAACGTCAAAATCACACTGACAACTGTCAGTTGTCTAAGGTAGTGAAGACAATTTGATTTTGTAATCGCCATGATAGAGACAGTAGAAAACTTTTTACTAGACGGCCACAAAGTATAAAAATGGAATGGAATATGGAACTTTTCACTTTTTTATGGAAATTGTGAAAAATTAATACCTACATGTTTAGTTTTGGGGGTTTAAGGGGGTAGAAATTTTTATTATTTTTGCGATAGGACACACCATTTTCGAAATATAAGCAAAATAAAAGAAAAACGTGAATAAACTACTGAATTTCGTAAAAAGTGCAGTTGACTCTTTCTACTTTGCTGCCGTCGTACTGTCTTCACGGAACGTCATTTTTGTCTATTATTCCGGCGACAAAACCCGCTTCTATAATAGTCATCCTAGTGTTCTTTATGCTTTCATTTTTGGGTACTTAGATTAGTAGAATAATGTACCCAGGATTTTGTAATATCTTGATTTAAGTGGCTTACAACAGCTAAAGCGCGGTCACTGTCGGACTGCATAGAAAAGAAAGAGAAGCGCGATGACACAACGCTGGTAATTTATTGATTGGATTAAAAAATTAAAACACTATTACGTTAGTGTGTTGCTTGTAGAATAATCTGACAGAAAATCAGAATGATTTAATGCATAGTAGTATGCTTTTTAATCGTTATAAGACATTTTTAGAGGTATCCTCGTGATTTTTTTCTATCGTATCAAATTAGTTGTATTATGTTTTCAACACACTATCCAATTAGCAAATATCCTGAGGAATACCATATATTTTTCTGATTTTGTTTAGTGCAGTGGATCATATACTTTTAGGCATTATAAAACTTACATTTAGGTCCTGTAGTCCCCTTAAAAGAGTTTCCTTAGAGTTTCTTGCCCGTTCTTCTCCATAGAGATCTACGTCTTGAAAAAAACACTAGATATACATGTGTAATATGGGTGGGTACATTGTTTATGCACGCACGGCAATGCCTACAGAATTACAGATTAATAAATTGATAGGTTTATTTATTTAATCTTGTTTATTCATATAATTGGTTATGTATGTGGTTGCTTTGTATTTTTAGTACTTACTGTTTGTTTTATTTTATTTTGTTATATACCTATCGTAATAAATAATAAAAGCCATTTATTCAGACCATTTAAACTTATGCTACTACAGTAAAATTAATGTTAATTTGTAATTAAATCTAAAAAAAAAAATGGTCTGCGTGAGCTGTTTTGGTATGTGTGCCCATTGGCAAAAGCCTCCTCCATTTCCTTTCACTTTTTCCTATCGACTGCTATTTCGAGTCCATAGTTTTCCTCCTGTGGTTTCCAGCTCGTCGCTCTGTGTCGTTTGCCTTTTCACGGGTACCAGACTGTTACCCTTTTGCTCCATTTGTCTGTGCCTCTGAGAGTGTGACCAATACCTATAGTACCAATCATTAAACCTGACTTGATTTCCGCACGTCCTTTTTGGGTAACCACTAAAAATCAGCGCTATGCTGTAGGTCCCCCATAGCACAGCATCATGCTGAGTGGAAGCCTTCTTGTCACAGTCATGACACGCAGCTGTCGACTATTTCTGTTTTGTGCTCGTGATTATAGATCTATTTTGTTTGTTTTTTATTTTTCATTATTATCAGAGCTAATTATGCACGTGTTTCTGTGACAATTAAACCTATTTTTCTTTCTTTATTTCTTTTGGAATGGGCAACTAGCTTCAACTTTCTGACTAACTGACTGACTCTTTGACAATTCAAAAGTGCCTGTAAATGGTTTAAGTAATTGCAATAATATTATCAAAGCTGATTATGCACGTGTTTCTGTGACAATAATAAACCTATTTTTCTTTCTTTCTTTTGGAATGGGCAACTAGCTTCAACTTTCTGACTAACTGACCGACTCTTTGACAATTCAAAAGTGCCTGTAAATGGTTTAAGTAATTGCAATAAATGCTTTGAGTTTGCGTACTTATTTGTCGCTTTCGACAGCCCATTTTTACGGGATACCTCCTGTATCTGTGTGTTCAATATTGATTAGGTTCAGTCAAGATAATTATTTGATTGATTGGTGTGTTATAGCCATTTCGTACAACTATCAAAGAATGTCAGCTGTGATTTAAATATACGGTAGTCAATTTGTTTAACATTGAATTTCCCTGACTTTAGTGTTGAACCGCAAGGG
Source organism: Dryobotodes eremita (assembly GCA_917490735.1). Lineage (NCBI taxonomy): Eukaryota > Metazoa > Arthropoda > Insecta > Lepidoptera > Noctuidae > Dryobotodes > Dryobotodes eremita. Next base: position 8,711,624 of record OU823269.1, on the reverse strand, counting down.
AATATCTAACTTTATAACCTTAATTTTTTTCAGAACCATCAGACCACGGCGTAACCAGTCTTGAAGGTTTATATACAGATTTTGACTTGTGGATTGCCAGATACAATTCATGTTATAAAAGGTAATTATTACAGCAGCCATAGAGAACTATGTCTGGATTCCAATAACATACGACAGATCTTTGACCATTACCCAATTTCCTGTAGCTTACAGTTCGTCATGGGCGCCGGCAAGGTTATTTTGAGGGGGACGAGGGGGTGCATCTTCAGCTCCACGAATCGAGCTCGATAATTTTTGCACTTCACCTCGGATATGTTAGGTTATCGTTTACCCATTAATACAAGGAGTAACTCTGTCGACTTATGCAGAAAAGCTTAACAATTAAGAGAATGTAGGAGGTCGATAATTTTTGAATCTCGCCTCGAATGGGATAGGTTTTAATTTTTTCCATGCATATAGAAAGAGGTTTAACTGTGTCCATAATATGAAATAGCAGTAGAATGCAAAGCTCGATAATGTTAGTACCCCGCCTAGGGTCGATTAGATTTTCGGAAATAAAGTTCGGTACTTTGTTGACTAATGCACAAAGGCTGCAGAGTTGAGTCACGGTCTCGAAAATTTTAGAATCTCGCCTCGTTAGTATTGTATTAGGCGCTTTCGGATACTTTTTAGTTTTTATTTTGAAGCCAGGGAGGTACAAACGCTCGCGGATAGTTCGAAAAAGTTACCGTGGCCCTAGGTCACAGGCAACTGGAGGAACACGGGTGGGTTTTAGTCAGTAAGAGTCTGACACGCCCTCCCACTCCGCCCAGAGCGGGAGAGATCATTTGATGATTTCCCACCAAAAAAAAAGGGGGTACAAGCACACCCTCTTGCACCCCGTTCTCGGCGCCCATGCCGTTCGTTGTTGATTAATAATCTAACTGACTCGTCAATATCGATTTCAAGATGAAGATACACCGCATGGTGAAATGACAACTGAAGAAGAAGAACATAGGGAGCTCTTTATTCTTGAGAAACGAATCTTTAGGGGTCTGTTCCACCGCCGCTACCGGCGACTTACGAGAAGCAAGTAGAGATAGCAACTAAGCAAAGAGCAGGCGAGTGCTCGAAGGCGACGAGCGATTACTAGCTGGTATGCGTATGTTCGCACTGCGACATATCAAGCTATACATTTCCAGTATAAGCTGACTTCTCATTGTACGTAAAGCCCATACAATGCGAGGTCAGCTAAAACTGGACATGAATAGTTTGATATTAGTAAACATTCAATGATATTTTGCAAAAGGATGCTGGGATATTTGCTAAGGAAAATAATAGTTTTTGATCACTAACGATTTAACTTTTCTTCTGTTTCCAGGTCAACATATTTCTCCAAAGAAATAAGTACGAAAGAAGCCCTAAATGATTCAAGACAAACCATCTTGGAAGATGGAGAAGACATCTTGGAAAAAGACGTTTTCTTCGGCGACTTATTATTAAGGCACCGGAACTTACGACGTTCAGCCAGAACGACGCCATGTTTGAATTTTTATAAAGAGAACGACGGATTCGTAGTGTTCTATGATCATGTTTTTTTTAGACTTATGAACAAGAATGGTGATCGGAGCATAGTTTATCAATATATCCGATCAAAACTCTAATAAGTAAGTAAATAAATAGAGATTATAAATAATATTCGGTAGGTAAACATACTTAGTATGATTGTACTATTTATAAAGGTTCTCCAAACATCACTTCGAAATTCGAAGATTCGAGATTTGAATCCGTGAATGAATTCGGAAATGTGAAAAAATAATGGCCCAGGAGTGTACCTGAGGGTTATAAATATATTTACTTTATACAAATCTAATGTTGTGATAATATAATGTAAATTTAAAAAAAAGTAATAGCTGCCAGCTAATGTCATCCGATTATTATCTAAGCTGCACACGGGCCGGGCGCATTATAATTTCGCCGCGATATTTTTACGTCCGTGCAAACATGGTTAAAGACTGTAAAAAATATTCTATGAACAGCGGGGTAATTGCGTAACACACTATCAGTAGCAATGGCTCTCATTTTGACAGTTTCACAACATTCATTGCGTTATTTACGTTGTTGTTATACAAATTTTTCAAACAAATGAAGCAATGGATTAGCAATATCCTTCATCATTCAATATGATTCAGATTGAGATTGATAGTGTGTTACGCAATTAGGGTGTAGGATAGGTAGGTGTTAATGTAAATATGTACCTAAGTAATTATATTATACGAGTAAATTTTAAAATTGTAAAATAAATGTAAAGTGCTGGTGCTAATTAAAAATAATATCTTATTTTGTATAAGAATTTTTCATTTTATTAATTATTTTTGAGCTTACTGGCAGACAAACAAAAGGATCGATAAGTTCTGAAGAAGACCCAGAAGAAGGTCCTAAAGCGCATAGTCCCCTAAGGCCATACCCCCCATTTCCATCAATTAATCTACCTGTCTCCCAACTATGTTGTGATCAGCTTCCAGTCTTACCGGATGCAACTGAATGCCAGTATTTTACATGGAGCAACTACCAATCTGACCTCCACAATCCCGTTACTGGGTAACATGATACCTTTGGGCTTCTGAGTCCTCGTAAAAATTGTCATAGATCTACGAAAGCTGACGGGTTTGTGACGGTTCAGCACGCGTAGCATGACCATTATAGAAACGGGTTTTGTCGACGGAAGAATAGACAAAAATGACGTTCCGTGAAGACAGTACGACGGCAGCAAAGTAGAAAGAGTCAACTGCACTTTTTACGAAATTCAGTAGGTAGTTGTTTATTCGTTTTTCTTTTATTTTGCTTATAGCTCGAAAATGGTGTGTCCTATCGCAAAAATAATGAAAATCTCGAACCTCTTTATTAAACTCTTAAACCCCTAAAACTAAACATGTAGGTAATAATTTTTCACATTTTTCATACAAAAAGTGAAAAATTCCATTTTTATACTTTGTAGCCGTCGAGTAAAAAGTTTTCTACTGTCATTAGCATGGCGATTACAAAATCAAATTGTCTTCACTACCTTAGACAACTGTCAGTTGTCAGTGTGATTTCGACGTTTGGGATAGAACATTTTCTTCTGAAATAGTCTACATATAAAAGGACCTAGACAACGACCGGTAGAAACAAAAGACAAAATGACAGATTGTAGAAGGATTTTTACGGTGCGATGTCAAAAATGGATAAACGAAATGTCACTTTGTATAGAAATAGCTAAGTCTTGAAGAAAGAAATAATAGAAATAAGAAATAGAAAGCGTCATGCTACGCCTGCAGGTGTTAGGTGTGATCTTGTTTTCGTGGGGAAACCTCGGGCTTTAGGATAAGACCGGGGAGAGTGGGAATTTTACCTCACTAAAACCACCTCGGTTTTCAAGGAAGGGGCACCGTTGTCTCTCAAAAGACCGATCGGAAATCCTCTCTGTACAACGCCCGGGGTTATTCCGTTAATCCACCCTAAATGATAAATGATTTTATTTCTGTAAGTAGGTTTGAACACACACTTCTACACGTCAATCATATTTTAAAAACTAGATGAGGTCGGCGTTTCCTATCTGACTACTCTGAGAAGAAAGGCCGAAACAAACTCAGAGGTCACAGTCTCTTTTAAAGTCCAGACATAATCTTCGTCAGATCATGTGAAGACCATGTAGATTTGTGTCTGAAATGGTCTTTTGAGGAAAAACCACACAGATTGAGTGAACCTGTCCAGTCGTGCACGCATTTGTCAGTAATCATGCAACTCAACTCAGAACTTAAGGAGCTCTACGATTCGACGTGAAAAAATCCACCCTAAGGTGGATAAGCGGAAACGCATGTCCGTGAATCCACTCAAGGCCTAGTTGGATAAACGGAATTTATAGGCTTAGGGTGGATTCTAGGACATGTGTTTCCGCGTATCCTCCCTGGGGTGGATTTTGGGGGGATAAATGGAATAACCGAACGCCTGTAAGGGCACATCCCCTGTTACTCAACTTACCTGTGTGAGGCTCTATTACTTGCTACTACTACTACTAAGTAGGTACCTACTTACTAGGTACTAAGAACTGTTAGGTAGATTGGCGAGACATTGGTGAATCAATCTGCAGTCTGCCTAGTGTTGGCGTCGGCTTCCAATCTAACTTGCAGATGGAATACCAGGATGTTACATGGAGCGACTGCCTATCTGTCCTCCACAACCCAGTTACTGGGTAACACGATACCCCTTGGTAAAACTGGTTGTCAGACTTTCGGGCTTCGGACTACCCGTAACGACTGTCAAAGATCTACGAATGATAGCCGGGACCAACGGCTTTCCGAGACACGAAGGGTTCTCGATATGCAATGGATGGTCACCCATCCACGAACCGACCGCGGCAAGCGTAGCTTAGCCTATTAATTTTACGACCATAACCCATTTATCGATCCTTAATGTACATCTTTGTTTTGTGAAATACATTCGTGAACTCGTATGTGAGCTGTGACTGACCGTCATGTACAATAACTGCCGTTTAATTCTACTATGTGAATAGCGCTTTAAAATGAATCAACTTCATTGGAACAGAACACGGACATAAGGAACACAAGGAAATGGTTGGTTCTTGGTTCACATACTTATATGTAAATTACTTTAATAATATCTACGTGGAGACTGGAGACAGGTTTACCTTCGCATGTTGGTATTTAGGTACTATCTACCGGTAGAATGCTTGGTCAACGACCGCGTTAAGGGTCCTGCAAACGGATGCGACATGCGACGCGAATCGTGCGCGACATAAAGGCATCGCTCGTCGCGCGACGAGCGGCGCCTTTGTTTCGCGTTGTCGCGTCGCGCATGTCTGAGGAAGCGTTTATTCAGCAATATCTCGTCGTGGGACTCGTGGTTAAACCTGCGGGGTAATTACGTAACACATTATCAGTAGGAATAGATTTCATTTTGACAGTTCAACAACATTCATTGCGTTATTTACTTTGTTGAGCAGACAAATTATTCGAACATATAAAGCAATGGATTAGCAATAGGCTTCAAAATGATTCAGATTGTGACAGATAGTGTGTTACGTAATTAGGGTGCTGCACCCTAATTGTATAACACACTATCAATCACAATCTGAATCATTTTGAAGCCTATTGCTAATCCATTGCTTCATATATTCGAAAAATATGTCTGCGATTCAACGTAAATAACGCAATGAATGTTGTTGAACTGTCAAAATGAAAGCTATTCCTACTGTTAGTGTGTTACGCAATTACCCCGCTGCACTACAATACTCGAGAAGTTGAGAGTGTTGAAGGGCACTTCGGTTCGCTTTGTGCACCCTCGGCTCGCCTCGGGCGATTTCCGTTCGTTGTCGGTTTTTGCGCACGAGTCAAAGCACTTGAAGTGTCCCGTAGTTGTTATCATGAGCGTATCAGTCACGTACGTCGGACTTCGGTCCAATTTCGATTCGTTGTTTTTAACCGACTTCAAAAAAACGAGGAGTTTCTCAATTCGACAGTTTTTAAGCTATTGCATAGCTTTTATCGCGGGCTTTGAGCGCGGCCACCGAATCAAGAAATTCCGTAACGAAAATAAGACCTACGAGTAACACCCCCCACTCCGCCTACCATGTAGCTCGGCCGAGCGTTCGCTTAACGTGTATGTATATGGTACGACTGTACGAAGCTCGCACGGATCGAGACGAGCTGCTCCTAAATCGGACGAATACGTAAGCAGATTGCATAAGTTGATAAAAAATGCTATGCAATAGCTTTACCGCGGCAGTCCCCGAGTGCCACACGTGTTTTTTTTTTATGTGTGTTATCTCAGAACTTTTTTCTAGGTGAAGCGAATTTGATGATTCTTTTTTTATTTGAAAGCTGGTGCTTCTCATGTGGTCCCATATAAATTTGATCAAGATCTGACCCGTAGTTTTTGAGTTATCCGTAATAATGCGTATTTATTCCACTTAGTATATATTGATGTTGTTTTAATAATTACCCGTCACTGTTATTTGGTACATAATAAGAAGTCTTGTATACGAATTGGTGTGGGGTAGATACCACAACTAAAACGTGAAAAATTAAAACATTTTTACAAAAAAAACAACTGACTTCCAAAAAAAAACATAACAAACAGTGATAAATCACTTTAATTTCGGAAGTCGATGGCAAAAACGAAAATACCTACAAAACCAAAGACACAGACTTCCAAAGTAAGAGTAATTTTTACTTTTTTGTGTTTTTTTTTTGGAAGTCGGTAGTTTTTTTTTATTTGTGTGTTTTCTCTGCGTCATGTTTACCGCAAATAAACGTATTTTCTTTCTTTCCTTCTTCCCTTTCTTTCAGTATTTCGTCGACGCCAGTTCGCGAGTAGTGTGGTCCAGGTTTTAAATGATTACAGCTGCACAGGTCGATGGAAGGTGATAAACCATCCATTTCATATCGAGATTGGAGACCCCTCCGTGCCAGAAATTTGACAGTTTCGTGTAACTTACCTGCTGGCGACTGCGCAAATACGGAAAATAAAAGATAAGATTGTTTGTGCGCGAGCGCAATGACCCGTTGATCGGGCGAATCGGACATTGCCTAGTTCAGTACAGTATAGTATGATTCAAACTTAAGAGGGCGCACAACGGTCTACTAGCGCCATTTCTTTAAAAAATATTATGTCGTGACTGAGAAGGAATTACGAATAACGGCTTGTAAGGACCCTCGGTAAGTGTGTCTAGAATTTTCTAATACCTTTTATAAACTTTCATATTGAGACACGAAGAATCAAAATTCGATCTAAAGAAAAGCGGCCACATTCCTCTAGATCGTATTTTGTTGTTTCGTGTCGCTAGTAGACCGTTGTGCGCCCTCTTAAGTTTGAATCGTACTATACTGTACTTAACTAGGCAATGTCCGATTCGCCCGATCAACGGGTCATTGCGCTCGCGCACAAACAATCTTATCTTTTATTTTCCGTATTTGTACAGTCGCCAGCAGGTCAAGCTACACGAAACTGTCAAATTTCTCCAAACGATATTAAACCTTAAAATGTTGATGGTCAAGTTCCAAATCGAATGAGAAAATCTGACAGCTTGTGGTAACTTGATGTTCTGACGACTGTACAATTTTGTACTTTGGACAGAACATTTGCATAAAAAGTGTTGGTCTAGCGGTCGCGAGCGTGAGTACCTACTAAGCATAGCATGGATCCTGGGTTCGATTCCCCGGACAATCAAAGTGTAAGAAAATCGAGTAGGTCGCTAGTAGGACATTTTTTGCAATAATTACTTACCTTAATAGGATAGACCTACCTCGTACATATTTTTACAGGTGAATACGTAATGTACTTACTCCTGCCTACCCCTTCGAAAAATGCAGGCGTGATGTTATGTTTTTTTTTCATATCTTGTGCCCTCTTAATGCTAAAGTTTACGGTTCTCTGTGTAAGCAGAATACGACCCGAAATGCTATGATAATGGACTGAAAATGCAGTAGGACTTTGCTTTGGGAATGTCACCGGTGAAAAGTTTTGCGAATTTGTACATATTTCTCTAAGGGGCCAGCGCCATCTTGACGAACGAAAGAACCGCGGCAACAATCCCATGGTGGAGATGGCGCTTCACGGAATCCCGGTTCCGAGATAAAATGTACTCTGTGGTTCCGAGCTCCGCAAAGGACAGCAAAACAGCAAAGGACAAAACGTTTCGTACTGCCATCTAGCGGTATTTTATTGTAGCGCACGTTTTAGTTTAAACTAATAGCTCAGAGATGACGCTGTTATCAATTAAATTACTACCGATTTATTTCCGTTTCTTCTACAGTATTTCTTGTTTCTATTCGAAAAATCTAGAAAATTCAAAGGTTTCTATTGTTACACTTGTAAGTCAAGAATAGTTATTATGTGATGCTCCCGAGTGTGTAGTCCAGGGTCCTATACCCAACCAGTAGTTTTCCAAAAGACATGTTTTGCGACAGTTTAGCGACTAAAAAACCACACTGTTTTTGTACCGGAAACACTGATATGAAAGTGGCCATTAAAAAAGTAGATGCTATCTACCAACAGAGATCAAAGTTCGACTCATTATACCAAAAAGCCACGCGACCCACGAGATACATTGACATAATATAGGTAGGTAGGTACTTACCTAATCATAAAAAGTTAACACACACTTTGAGTGTTTATTACATACACAAGTAAATTTAACAGCAAAAAGCCAGTTCCTATTTTGTAAGACTTTAGAATCGACGTATATCTATTAGGTACATAACATGATAACTAGGTAACATCATATAAATAACGCAAAAGTATTATTAATGTGCCTACTTTATTTGTTTTACCCGCTTGAACTTTTGCAGTTTCATCGTAATGACTGAGTTGTAGATTTATCTATATAATCGCACTATTGTATGTATAGTTTAACGATAACAAAATGCGATCATAAGAAGATTAAAGATAAAAATTCTAACCTCGTATTGTACCTAATTGTGTTCTACGTAAGTTTTAAGTTCATAGGTAGTTTAATTTTGTAAACATGAATAAAGTAATGAAGGAATGGACTGTGGACGCTACATGGGGGAAGATTGCAAGTAAGTAAACTATCTATAAGATTAATTTATTCATGTTTATTCCAAAAAAACATAATAGTTTGGTCAAAAGTTAAGTTTTGCTTAACCTTTTACCACCTGTCAAAACTCTACAAAGGAAATATACCCTTTGCCTGGTAGTTAAGGTCAAAATTAGTGTATTCTTCTAGGTGGAATATAGTTCTTATCAGATGACGTCAATCGTGCGGCTAAATTCTTCGATTCGATTATGTACTTTATTGCTCGAATCTTAAAGTAGACATTCTAATAGATAACATACCAACGTGCTATTTCGTAAGTAGTGGTGGGACACGCAGCAGTCACGATCGTCAAACGTCTATCGATTTCTTTGTGATTCGAAAATACTATACGTTCATTTATAAAATTCTCGGGTATGGCTCCGCATAAAAAATGCTCGATGTAACTTACTTACAACTTTGCACGATATGAGATGATGATGAGTATTGCGTAATACTTACGATGCTTGAGACATAGGGTACGCCACACTATTTTTTTACTGTATTTCAGTGGTATCCTGGGGAGACCCAGCTAATCCACCAATACTTTTGGTACATGGATACATGGATAGTGCTGCTACCTTCATTCTATTAGTGGAACAGCTGCCTGACACATACTATTATGTTGCTTTCGATATGCCTGGTAAGTCATTGACTTTTATTGATCAGAAAATAAAATATGGTTGGACATTTGGATCTTTATGATTCAAACCTAACATAAATAAAATGATTATGTTACAGGCCACGGCAAATCGGAACCATTTCTTCCTGGGCCTATTGTTTCTCAGCTGGGTATTGTGGAAACGATCCGTTTGATAGTAAAACATATGAAATGGAACAAGTTCGTTTATTTGTCACATTCCATGGGCTTTAGTATAGGTAAGTGAAATTAAAGAGCTTGGAGGGAAATGATTATTACCAAACAAACCATGTGCCCGATGGGATTTTCCATCGTAAAAATGACGAACTTCCATACAAACTTTCATCCGTTTTTTAACCACTTTAGGGCATTCATTTTCAAAAAATCTTCTTAAGTGCTCATTTTCGTTAAGTAAGGAACAGTTGTGCATAATTTCATGCTTCTTGAACCAGCGGTTTAGGCTGTGCATTGTGTGTCAGTCAATGTATGAATGAATTCAAAGTTTTTAATTAAGTAGAAAATAGCTTTAGCGCCTACTTAAATACCTACTTAAACGCCTACTTAAATTAAGAACACCATGATTTTAAAGCTCATTTGTAATTAAAATTTTCAGGTATTTTCTACAATCACTTGTTTCCGGGTAAAATAGTAAAGATGGTGCACATTGACCCTGCTCCGCCGATAGCATCGTATTACTATCCTCACCATAACCCTTTGTTTTGGTACCATTTTTTATATGACTCGTATTATAGCAGTTATGAAAGGTAAGCCATATCACCATTTAAAAGTATTAATTAGGCTTAATTTCTAAAATAAGATTGTGATGTGTGGAGAACGGAGGGTTAGTGTTAGTTAATTGTCCAACCAGGCGAGTGGTTAGTTTGGTTAACCGCTGCAGCTAGGATGAAAAAAAAAAGAAAAATTGGATATTCTGCACAAACAAAACGCACGTAACAAACACTCACTCACCATCCACTGGCCTATTTCATTATTATAATGTTCAAATCTAAGTAATTTAGGATAATTGTGTAGGTTACCTTATTTAAATATATTTTTATTGTCAAGGTGGAATGCCGGAAGTTCAAAGAGATTGACACTCGAAGAAGCAGTTAATTTATTAGTTCGAAACAGAAGTATATCAGAAGATCAAGCGGAAGTTGTTCTATCCCGATCGCTGGTGCCAGCTGGTGATGGAAAGTTTAAGTAAGTCCAGTTAGGGAGTTTTATATCTAACAGTTGTCCGTATAACAGATCGCATAAAAAGGTGGTTCAGTAGTTCAGCCATGAAAATAGTAAATTAACAGAAAAACGCAGATTTGTGTCTATTTCTGCTGCGCCTATCTTTGTTTAAATTAAAATTTAATGTAATACATGTTATGAATTTCACAACCAACAAGATTGTTTAAACTTAATGTAATACATGATATGAATGGCACAACCAGCAAGACTTCTTAAAATTATATAAGAAAAAAAATTAAGCATTGCATTTTAGTGTTAATGAAATCAGTGAGTAACATATTAACGATTTTGCTTTCACAGGTTATCATGGGAGCCAAGAATGAAGAAAATAGCCACCGTTGCCATGTCAGAAGAAACTCTGTTCACCGTGATAACAGAGCATGCGCCACCCACACTCATTCTTGAATCTTCAGAAAATATCGCCAACCCACCTGGAAAACAGTTTGCAGCTAGCATTATAGAAAAATGTCGCTTAATGGTTCCCAACTTTTTCTCTGTAACCGTCACGGGTGGCCATGATGTGCATATAACTCATCCCGAAAGTGTTGCATCGCATGTAAAACAGTTTTTAAAATCTTATAATGACAGCTGGTCCGTAAAATGTAAACTATAAAATAAATTACTAAGTAATCTCTAAAAATCTTTATTAATCCTGTCTGTCAATACCTGTCACTTTTAAGAGTTATCGATAATTGTGAAAACTAACTACGCTCAACACTAAAGGCTACGAACAATCTGTCAAGATCGTTGTTACATGTTTTATGAAGCTAATATGTCTAGCATCACAGTTTTTTCCATCTCTTTTACCCTTACGCACGCTGTCGAAGCACAGAAATAATACTATGTTAAATATCTCACAAATATTTCAGACTTGCACTTGATGCATCAGATAAAACATCAATAAATTATTTTATTGCTGTGATTGAATAATATCATAGAACCAATTCGTCAAATGTGAATCCAAAGGTTACTTGTAGAATTTAAATACATGAGTCTTTAATTATTTCGAGCCTTGGCAATGTAGTTTCATTACTTCGGTTGATTTTGGTTGCATCCGATACGCAACGTCAAAAACCAGTTGCAATAATTTTTCGTCTATAATTTTGAATTGTGGTTTAATTAAGTGAAAATGAAAGGTCGACGTGACTGGTTCATCCGTGTACCCTGGGGAAAACTAGCCTGTAAGTATTTACCTATATTTTTACGTCCCATAATATTATGTTGAGCCTGCAGAAGAGCTCCCAGGAGCCACTAACTACCGTGGCGCAAATGGAAACCACCTAAAAAAAAAACAAGCAAAAACCATAATACATAAAATTTTATTAAATTTCATAATAGGTACTGCAACAGAACAAGATCATAATATAATATAATAAAATTTCAATGCAATTAAAATAAAAAATGAATGAGGGTTTTTACAAGGGTCACAGAATTAAAAAAAAATACCTAAACTAAACTATTAACCATTCTTAACTACCTACAAAACTAAGTGGAACGCTATAGGTAAAAATTAGCATGATAGAGGTTCCAACTCCGGCAAACCAAAGTGTGACTGTGGAGCGGCTTCACAAACGAATGCCTCTCCTCCTGTCCTGCTCTTACATTATAAAGGACGAAGGTCGAGTTCTACTTCGAAGTTTATTTAATTTTGTCTATAATCATCGCCACATGATACGTACTCAATCCTAATTTTGGTAACTTTGATCAATCATGGACGTACTGAGGGGGGAGCGACAAACCCTCCCCCCCTTTGTCCCTAAACTGCCACCTCTGGGCCCTTTACTATAACTGGACTAATAGTTATAAATCGTTATAAGAACCTGCGATTGTAGTTAAGAAAAATATGCGGAAACCCTCGGGGCACCCAGATCCTTCACAGATGTTCTAAGCAGACCGGAGGGCCTAGACAAAGTAACATTCGATTAGCGATGATGCTAAAAAATGCAAAGCAAAGCCAAAAAATTTATGGGATTGACATAAACTATCGAAAAGTCACGTGATCATATGTCAACGAATAGAAATTAGCTAGACAATGTTAACATCATTGGACTCTATGAAAGGAATCAACAGTGTCCAACAATTAGGTACTTCCATAGAGATGCATGGCCAAGTGGAATTTTTTGACAAGCTTTATCGCTAGTTTTCGATTCGTATGAAACTCGTAGGAAACATTAGCGAAAGCAGTAGAAATAGAATCGCTCTGAAGCGAATGCCATTTGACTAGGCTCTCAGGAGACAAAATCAACTTCTGGAGGGAGGTGGGCTTGTTGGAATAACCACGAACGGCCGCCATGGCCCATGCACAATGGGCCACCTGTAGGAGAAAGTGCGGAAACCAAACCCCCTAACATAGAACATACAAAATGACAATAAATATAATTGTGAAAATCGTTGAGTGGTTTAATGCAAAGGGCTTCTAGTAGGCGTTGTGTGCTGTGTTAAGTTGGTAAACTACACAATGGGGGCTATCATTTTTGTGCTCACCAGTTGGTACCACTGGCGAGTAAGGTCCTGTTGCAGTACTTTTATTTGATGTTTTGGATATGTTTAAGTACCTATAAATTAATATTATGTTTATTTTATTACATTTTATAACTTCAAATGAATATTTAGATTATAATGTTCCTAAAATTGGCATCATGAAGCAGTCAAATCTTATTCTTCTTTCAAGTGCTGCGAAATTAGATCCTAACTTTTTACTTAAAGTCTTAAGCCATAATTAATTAAGAATGGCACAACCATTACTAATATTATGAATCATTTGTTAAAATCCGTGATTAAAAAATCCTGCAAACAGTGAATGTTAAGTACATATTTTGATATCTAGAGACCTTACTCTATACTAGCGCTTCTAGCGGCAAACTCAAACGCGGTAGTCCTCAATACCCCTGAGTCATTATTCTCTTGTAATTCCTAAGTATTGCAGGTAATTCTTGATAAACCCTCAGTTTTCCCTCGATTCTTATGGTAGGGAAATGAAAGCAAGGGGCCTCTTGAGTTGATTTTTTCTCCCTTATGCCTCCCAAGCTGGGTACGCCCTTAATGTGGGTACAGATGAACAAACACATTGATCATACATAAATATTTGTCTTTTTACAAAATCTACCTACTTATTCCAATATTTTGTATAAACCTGTGTTATATAAATAAATTAATTTGAAACACTGCTAATATTTATTTTAATTGTGTGTCTGATAAATTTTGTATGTTTATTTAACTAAACGCCAAGCACAATAAAGAGCCATCCACAAATTACTAATTCATAATATTTTAGGAGCATTGTCACACACAGGTGCTCTAATTTTTGTGACCTCCCGTTCCCTGGTGAGACGTCAATTTATTTTCAATTTAAAATATAAAGATTATTAAATTAAAACAGCACCTACAATATTATTTATATTTTTCTATTTATTTATTTATTTGGTAAAAAAAAACATACACAACATTACAGATCTAGATACAAGTTATTGTACAGTTAGAATTTCAGTAAAAACAGATATATAATATATGTATATTGCAGCATTATATTGAGAGAGGAGCCTTTTTGGCCTCGCACAAGTCTTTTTTACTTGTTTATTGTTGTTTCATGTTAGTTTTGTTAGTTTTAAATGCTTCTTTTTTGTTTGGATTTCCTGTGCATGTCCCAAATAAAATATTTTTCTTTTCTTTCTTTCTTTCATATTTACAATAAGGAAGGAATAACAATTAGACATACTTAATACATAAAAATAACTAACAAAACAAGTAAAACTAACAAACAACAATCAAATAATATTGGGACAAAACAAAAGCTCATCTATCGTCCATCATCTCACAGAATCTCACACATGCCCGACATACTTTATTTTTATTTTTATTTTATTCATTTTAGGAAAGCTTACAGCTAATACATTTAAATATATATTACAATGTGTAAAAGATGGCCAATTACAAGCTTCCACTAACGATTAGTGTGAGTAATATTAACTACGCGAAAACAGCGGCGTGGGAAATACGCAAATGAATAATCGCACGCTCAAAAATACAATAATAAACAGAAAAAAAAAATATTATACATCGAAAAAACCATTATTCAAACTTTTCTTTACTTCCTTAATACTACTAGTAAATAAATCCAACTCGACATCCTGACACAACATATTAAAAGTACGACAAGCTCTTATCACATACGAGTTCTGTCTATAGACAGTTCTGACTTGAGGCACATGGAGAAGACGTGGTCTCCGAAAAAATGCACTCGGTACGCGAAGCCCGATCTTGCCCACCAACTCAGGGACGTCAGTTGATCCGTTCATAACACTAAATAGGAAAGCAAGGTCTGCAATTTTCCTTCGCTCGTGTAGAGGCAGAATATGAAATTTTAAACACCGACTTATATAATTCGAGAGATAGGTATTTGAGCGATATTGAGTGTACCTCAAAAATCGCCTTTGTATACCTTCAAGCCGATTAATATAAAAAATATACGTTTATCCATCTCGCGGCAAACAAATCACACTCCCTTCCATTTTAATTATTTTTTCATAAATTCAACTATAAATCAAACATTTTAGAAATTTTATAAAACAAACCCATGGAATTTAAACCTTATAAAAATAATATTGAGGTAATATTTTGAGAGTTGAAGTTTAGAGTTTTAATACTTTAGATTTATATTATACGTCACGAAACTTGTGACTTGTCACCCGATGTCACACTTGGTTGACCTCCTTGATGGTCCCATAACAACATTGTCTAAAAGAATTTGCGTTAGCTAGCATCCTTTGTTCAACTGTTCAAGTCAAAAATACTACTAAACATATAGGAGGTCAACAAAAACCCATACAACTTTGCCCAAACATGTACCTCGAGGGTACACGTGCACCAAATCGTAGAGAAAAAAATAAAGGAATTCGAAAATACTTTACAAACGGGATGAATAGGGACGAAACTTTAAAAGGCATTTTAACATTGAAATAATATAGTTTGTTGCTAACAAGGGCACTTAATCGTTAATTATAATACAGTAAACACATTGGAGTACTTTTTGGCGCGTTAATATGAAGTTTTCTCTCTGTCGGATTACATACTCTGGTCACAGAAAATCTGTCACTGAAAAGTTTTATGGAATTGCATAGACTTGTTAATACTTACGTACTTCCATGGTTGTTACAGCTCTATACAGGGTGGCCGGAACATTGACGTCCAAAAATAAAATTTAGGTCCCTCGTATCGTGGGGTATCCGAATCACCCCCATGTATGTTCCGCGACTTTTCATAGTTTTCGAGTTACGATTTTTTTTCTGATTTTTTGAGAATGATCGACCTGACCAATCTAAAAAAAATTAAAAAAAAAAAGTACATGGCTTTGTCGAGATTTTTTTTTTTGCAACTGAATCTTTGTGAGTAGTACTTTTATGCATAAAATAATCAGCTTCGTAACTGTGATGAAAGTTATGAAAAAGTTCTCATAAAAGATCAAAAGATCATTCTCAAAAAATCAGAAAAAAATTCGTAACTCGAAAACTATGAAAAGTCGCGGAACATACATGGGGGTGATTCGGATACCCCACGATACGAGGGACCTAAATTTTATTTTTGGACGTCAATGTTCCGGCCACCCTGTATAAGATCTCATCATTGCACCTTCGTATTTCCGAAGATAGACCCCAAAGTCCACACTTTTCTTGGGATATCTGTAGATCAATGTATCATGAAAATACCCTGACAACACATCCTGGTCTTCCTTTCAGTGGTGGGCTATGGTCATCCAGACGGCGACCCCGTCTTCCTGGTGCACGGGAGACAGGACAGCTCCTCAGTCTTCGAACCCCTACTAGAGCAGATGACGGAAGAATACTACTTTGTAGCATTGGATATGCCTGGTAACGGTCTATCTGATGCGTTTCCTCCTGGTAAGTGTGTTTTAAACAAACTTTTATATCAGAATTGCGTTGATTAAGGAAATTCTCAAATTCCAAAAATTTATTTAAGTCCTACGTGGATTTTTGTAGATTATAAAAGGGTTCTACCTAGTGTTGTAAAGGACTTGAGTCTTCATTTCGAGACTCAAGTCTTTTTTCAAATCTTTGGACTATTAGTATCACGAGTCACGAGTTCTTTGAGCTGAACTGAGTCATGAGCTTAAAAGTTGATGTAATATGCTATCAATATTTAAGGTATAAAATTATAAATTCAGTTCGAAATAATGTGCTTAATCACATATGAACTGACTTCTGGCATAATAAAAATAAAATATATATTATTTACCTACCTATATTTATTTAATCCTTTTTAATTAAAACATTTGATTACAATGGTAATAGTAACAAATTTTACTTCATTCACTTATAACCCCAGATAACGCCTTCGATGACTCAGTCCCGAGTTTTATTTAAAAGACTTGATTCTCTAGTATTTTAGACAAGACTCGAGTCTTCAAAGAGAACTCAACTCTTATTATTTTAAGACGTAGGACTCGAAGTTTTTACAACACTAATTCTACCACAGAGTCTAACTACTTACAGTGAATTATCGGCCACACATTGACCGAATGTAAGGTAGTTATTTACTGGTTCTTCTGTCAAATTTGCTAGTTGATTTGTCAGTTGCCACTTTTAAACTCATTTTATAAGTAGGTATAGAGATTTCGGTATATCTTCTCTTGATTCTAGCATAAATTACGATATTACATTACAAATTATATGAGAATAAAAAAATAAAAAAGTATTTATTAATTATTATTATTATTTATTTGATTGGTTCTTAGAGGACATTATAGTAAAAATATTGTCACTCATCGATGCTAATTTAATGCATCTGCTTAATATCAGTTGAAAATGTAACAATAAAATACGCTAACCTTATTGGTGATGTTCTTTTTAAAAAGTCATAGTAAATGTTGAAGTTGTAGCGCAAACTAAACCTTATGTGTAGGTGTTAATGTTAGTTTTCCAATTACACATATTTGTTTACATGTTTGGAAACGAAATTGTGAACGCAGTATAGTGTAGGATGGTGAAGATTCACTGAGATGAAGATCCAGGTTATAATTCTTTCAGTATCAACCTGTGCCATACGTGGAGGCGACCCGAATTATGCCGTAATGTACAACAAACCACCACCATTTGTAAAACAGTTTTTAGATTTCGAAAGGTACAGCCAAGGCTTAGCTTATACAGAATTCACTACGAGCACGGGTGAGTCTAAAAAAAATCGACTGCGAAGATGTTTTTTTTTTATTTGCAAAGTTTTATTTTTTTATTTTTTGCTCATTGGCTTGGTCGCTCATATGCCTTGTCTAAATCGAGTTATGCCAGAGAAAGGGTGGAAAGGGAGCTGGAGGCAGTATCTCCATATTATGTAAATCGAGAGTTACCGTGTTGCAAGGGTAAAAAAAATACGGTATTTCTAGACAAAACGACGGTGAATCAGCTAAAAGTGTACCGTGTAATTTTTCCAAGGAAAATAACAACATTTTGAGTCGAAAAAATATTACGTTACAAAATTATAATCTGTTACAGACTGCGAGGTCTAAGCTGAGCTCTGCACTTGTGTGAGTGCACATAGAGATAGTGTAGGCGTGACGTCGGCCTAGTGCGCGACGCGTCCTTTGCTTGGTTTAAATCGGTTTATACCGATTTTTGACAATCGGACTGAGGCGCGGTGCGTCCTCGGGCGACGCAACTCCGCCGCGCATCTCACACAAATGCAAAGCTCAGCTTAGACCTCGCGGACTGTACCTTTGTTTGTCGTTTTTTATGCCAGTATTTGAATTGTGTGTTTCGTTATAATTTACTAGCTTTTTCCCTTTGTTTTAGAATTTGATAATCAATTCGGGTTGTTCAGGGAATTATAGTTAGGAGGATGAATAACCGGTCTATCGAAGACTCACAAATACTTAAATAAAAAATAAAATAAACTCTTAACACACTACTAAAGTTTCTACAATAATATGATTCAATCATGATTCGAAAGACACGTGGCGCCATCTATTATCATAGAACGTTATTGTTGTTTTCCTCGGGACCAGTACTTTTTTTCGGGATAAAAGGTACCCTATGTCCGTTTCTGTACACCTGACAACGTATATGCAAAATTTCAGGATGATCGGTTCAGTGGTTTAGGCGTGAAAAGGTAACAAACAAACAAACAAACTTACTTTCGCATTTATAATATTAGTTAGGATTAGGAAGTTAGGAAGTTAGGATTAGGAAGTTAGGATTAGGATAGTTAGGATTAATATCTTGGGATATAGTGGGATCATCTTCGTTGAATAAAAATATTTTTCCAATAGTTTTGCGGCATGCAAAGCTTGTTCAAAGCTTGGTGGTGGCTCAAGATCGTCCACGTCGTTTTCTTCATCGCCTTGTTCTTCCTCATTTTTCTTCACTGAATCAAGAATTTCTTCATCAGTGGGTGAAGCTGCTATTCCTAAGTTCTCGTCCACTTGTATGTAGGTTTCAAAATTTTCAGTAAAATCTTGTGGCATGTTGAACTGTTCCTTCCACTCAATCAATGGAAGGTGTAGATTTAGAAGGTGGTAATCCGCGCAGTGAAGCGAGACAGTAGCTTAGACAACTTATATTTTGATAAAGACACGGATAAATTAACAAAACCAGGTAAACACGTACAAGCGCACCCGCTTGCAGTGCTCGCACGGACTGAACTGCCGCCGTGTTGGGTGGGGGTCCAGCGGCCCATACATCTATACTTGGCTAATACATATATCGACGATGAACTACGGATACCTCCTGACTACCTTTTTTCGATTTTTAGTTTTTATTGCCAATCGACGTAAAATGCTATTTCGCGTGTGCTGGCAAAACTTCCTAACACGATATTTGACTATATATCCCATTAAACACTAATAGAAATACCTTCTAAATTATTGAAGCTATTTTTGCTGCGAATACCTCCTAATTTTTAGTAGAAATAATTACTATGTTATTGTGTGGAAATTTTCTAAGAATAGATAGAAGGTAGTGGTAGTTCATCGTCGATATGCTACTACTAATAAATATGAATGAAAAAAATATGAACGCGTCGCTAACAGAAGGTCATCTTCACTTTCAAAGTCAGGCTGATCACCTTCAGAACTGGTGCAAAGTCCTGCATGGTGATAAGAGTGCTGTATGGTTGTTGCTGTCACCTCTGCCCAGGCTTTGGATAAGAAGTTAAGAGTCTCATATGAAGAGAAGTTTTACCTTCTGATTCGATTAGCTCCATTAACAGTTTCTTTCTATAGTGACCTTTGGGACTTTTAATCACGCTTTGATCCATTGTTTGTAAGAAATTCTTCGTGTTAGCTGGGAAAAATGCCAATTCTGTGTTTCAAAAGTCAGATATATTCGGGTGAGCGGGACAGTTGTCGATAAGAAGCAAGATTTTTTGTCCCTTTAATTCTACATCCCATCTTCGCAATTCTTCTTCAAAAACTTGACCTGTCATCCAGGCTGATTTCATAGCTTTATAGCGGCATCTACAAACGCCACATGCGAGCTACACTTCACACTGACGTCACGCAAAATCCTGCACCGCGCAAGCAGAGTTTACCGTGTAACTAGCATATATACAACGTCCAGACATCAATCGTCGGGCAGTTGCCCACCACACACAACAGCCGTCTGGTCGGAGGATCCTCCCTTTTCCATAGAGTATGTGTGAACTTTACACCCTGTTCCACATACCTCTGTAGCTTTATTGGTGGACTAGCAATTGTCTAATGTTATTGAAACACCGTCGATTTTCGATTTTCCTATTACCAACAGTTTCCTTTTTTCTGTGCCATTCATATTGGCAGCCACAAGCACTGTGATACGCTCTTTGGAGAGTTTTCCTCCTACACACTTTTCTCCTTTAAATTTTAAAGTTTTATCCGGCGTCAACTTTTAGAAGATTCCGGCTTCGTCAGCATTAAAAATGTCATTTGGAGCATACTTTTCTTTTAATTGTGGCCACACTTTTTTTAATCCAGTCATGAGTAACATTTGGATCGACATCTCGTGCTTCGTCATTAGCTTTACCGTAATTGATACGGTGACGTTGTTTAAACTTTCCAAGCCATCTGACGCTTTGAAATCAGTTAAGTTGTTCAGCAAATTTCTTTGCCTTAGCTTTCATAATAGTTCCCGAGACAGGCATATTATTCTGACGCTGCTTACAAAACCATGGCAACATTGCCTTATCGAAATCTTCAAATGTAGGCTTTTTTAATTTCTTTGAAGTCTTTCCACTCATCTCTGCCTGTAGAAAATTTTCCTTGTTCTTCCAAATGGTGGACACAGTAGATGGACTGAATCGAAAAAGTTTTGCAACATCACTTTTTCTTTCTCTGTTTTCTATCGCGCGAATTATTGACACTTTTTCTTCAATAGGTACACAAAGTTTTTCTTTTACTGGGCATGTTTACAGTTCAAAAATTTGAAAGCAACTAAGAATAAGATACACAACCCATAGCGATAGGACGATAGTAGGAAATAAGTAAGTAAACACGTACTAGGCAGTTAGGACAAACAAATTAACACATTTATAAGAATTCCATTGGATGTACGAAATATTAACGTCTCAAAGTATATCAGTATTGTGTTTAAAGGTCAGTAAAATTAATGGGCTACAATTTAAATGCTCACCAAAATAATTTTTTGACCCTAAGACTAAGTACCAAGTAAAATATGTTAACGTCAAATAAAATAAACCCACTCTATACCGAGGTGCCTAAAGAACAACGTTTTAAGTTCCAAAATAATTATACACTCATCAGAATAATTGTACGTGTTGTATTTATATTCTTTTTGCCTAACAAAATGAATAAATGCTCACCAAATCTTGTTTAAGTTGCTGACCAAAAATAAGTTTGCTTCAAAGTGCAGGGGTGGGATAGGATGCAAGAGCGAGCGAAGCGAGCTTGGGACTTGGGGCACCCCGACTGAGACAGGTTAGGTTAGAAGAGGATGGCAAGGTCTGAAAGACCCCGCCATCCCCTTCGTGGTTATTTATTTTTAAACCACCCAGAAGTAGGAGCCCAGCGAAGCGGGGGTCCATCGACTACGCCTTGTAAATAAAAAAGGAAAATAGGTTCATTTCTACAATACTTTATGAAACACAATTTGGTGAGCATTTATCCATTCTGGTGGACAAAATTTGGTGAGTATTTCGAATTTTTTGGTAGTAAAATAGGTATTTTTCTGGTAGGCGTTTAAACACAAGCCAAATTAATGTCTATTGGGGTCTAAATAATAAGGTATTGTTTCGCTATTGAGAGTAGTTGCAACGCTATAGTATTCCAATATAAGGGTAACAATGTAAACCAAACGAACCTTAGCTATTTCTACGTTTTGAAGAGTTTTTCGTTAAATAGAAGTTCGCTATATAGAGTTTACACTTATTATCGATTCTGAATCATCTCTGAAAATTTGGCAGGTCTTTGATAACTAACCCTGTATACAGGGTTATTGGTGATATGTCGGTAATCCGTCAAGGGGGTGTAGTAGAGGTCATTTGCAACCGAATGACCCGATGACCCCTATGCAAATGTCAACCATTTTCGAGTAAATTGTCATTTTATATTTTTTTTGAAGATATCTGGTATCTTATTGTATCTCGTTGAATAGCTGAGAAGTCGTAAATATTTTTGGAATGTTCTGCTGATAAATTACTTCCGTGTTTTTTTTGCAGAAATCGACTATTTTAGTAAAATTTTAGCAACATGATAGAAAATTATAACGATTTGTAAAACTATTAAAGATAATTGTCATTTTATGGTTGTTTATTATGTATTGAACTAAAATCAGATAATATATTTTTTTTTATAAATAATTTTTCCAAGTTGTGTACCGCAAAAAAATATAAAATGTCAAATTACTCTAAAATGGTAGACATTTGCATAGGAGTCATCGGGGGTCATTCGGTTGCCAATGACCTTTCCTACATCCCCTTAATTTGCCGACATAAAACCAACAATACTATACCTACGTGGGAGGCTCGCAAACAGACAAAATTAAATGAAATTCGTGTAGCTTAAGTGCGTAACTTCACCGTCAACTTCCTACGCGGTGGAATTGCGCCTTTAGGAGCCTTATGACAAGCTTATTACTGCTTTATTTAGTAGTTTAGCCCAGTGGTAACGCCGGATTCACATCTGTGTTGTGTCGTGTCGTGACGCGTTCTGACGCAGTGTTAGTCAATCAAAACTCGTTGTGATTTGACGTAGTCCTGATTTCCTGAACAGATCAGTTTGATTGGTGTATCCCGCGTCACGACACAACACGACACAGTAATTTGTCCGTGGCTTTAAGAGTTGTAGGTCGTAGGTTCGAACCCTGCTAGGCGCTTTACTTTGTGAAAATTATGTCATCATTTATTTTTATTATTTATTTTTTCATCTCTCAAAACGGTGAAGGAAAACATCGTGAGGAAACCGGCATGTCCTAGAACCAAAAATTCGAAGACATGTGACATCTACCAACCTGCACAGGGCCCGCGTGGTGGATTACGGCCCACTTCCTCTCAAAGAGAGGAAGCCTGTGTTCCAGCAGTGGGAACATTATATGCTGATTATGCTAGTAGTTTGGTGTCGTAACTTTTTGTTATCTTTTGACTTAATATTTTTAAAAGATTCATGGTATTAGTACAGTCCGCGAGGTCTAAGCTGAGCTTTGCATTTGTGTGAGGTGCGCGGCGGAGATGCGTCGCGCGAGGGACGCACCGCGCCTCAGGCCGTTTGCCAAAAAGCAGTATAAACCGGTTTAAACCAAACAAAGGACGCGTCGCGCTCTAGGCCGACGTCACACCTACACTATCTCTATGTGCACTCACACAAATGCAAAGCTCAGCTTAGATCTCGCGGACTGTATTGCGTTTTACTTAATTTTTGTACCGTGTCTTAGAATATTTTTTTATACGCAAGACATCCCCCAACTAGTAGTGTCCTTATTCACAATATTGTTTCGCTTGGTACTCGTTCTAAGGGCCCTAAACGGCCCATGTGTGACTAATCAACATTATGCTGTGCTGTGCTATGCTGTGCTCTACTTAGCTGATTCCCTCCTCATGTACTAAATAAGGGAATGAGCGTAACGGATGTTGCGCTTTGTGTGGCTACGTTTCGTTTCATCGAAGCAGGGGGCCCTACTCTCTGAGCCCGTCAACGAAGATACGAGCCCATCCGAAAGTAGTTGGTCCGTTAGAACAGACGCTAAATTAAAATTTTAGGATGGGCGAATGCACGTCATGTGTAGGGACAACTGTCAATTGTGTTGTTATTAATTTTTTGTTCGGAAACCGAATTAATCTAATGTTCGTAAGTGATACGGACTAGGAAACGTTCGTAGCTTAGGCCGAATCTTCGGTCTCGCTGGGTACTTAGTAGACCTCATGACACGGGCCCGTCCGAAAGAGTTCAACCCAAAGAACCCAACGTCCGATTAATTAACTTTTTCGCACGGGCAAAAACACATCGGCAATAAGGACAATTGTCAAATCGCGTTGTCATTCATGCTTAGTTTGGGCCCTGTTCTAATCTTATTTCCGTAGGTGATACGGAGTAGCAAATGACCGTAACAACGGCTTACATGCTTAAAGAGTAGACCCCCAGAGATCACGTGATACGACGTGCTGACTCGTTAATAAACGAAAGAACCAGAGCAAGAGTGAAAGTAATATTTTAATGTATGATTTGCAACGAATTAATTGCCTTGTCTCTGTTTATTCAAGTCCAAGTGCAAGAAATAGAATGAGCATTCGCTCGTTTAGTCTACTTACCTTTTTTGTTTGGGTGAGAAATCGTCAAATGACGTCTCCTGCTCTAGGCGGAGCGGAAGGGCATGTCAGACTCTTACTGACTAAAACCCACCCGTGTTCCTTCAGTTGCCTGTGCGCCAGGGCCACGGTAACTCTTTCGAACAATCCGCGACCCCGGCAGGTAGTTTACTTACCTTGAGTTATAATCTGTAATGACCAGAGATCGAATAGTCGGATGCATACTCACCTAAAGTTGAGATGTTGGCTAATATGGAATGCGCTTTTGTGTCAAAAAAATCCCGCTGACGTCACATTTTAGTGACCAAACCGTACCAAATCATAGCGATCGAAAAGTAGTGATTAAAGTTGTTGTAGCCGAGGTAATATTTTCACCCAATCAGGATATAGTACTTAATTTAGTAAAAAATATTATTTTAATTTATGTTTTTTTTTGTTTTAACTAACATACAGCACCCCTCCTCTTACACCCTACATTCGCATATTCGCATCGGGGGTTAAATATTAATTTTAAATAAATATACATGATTTGTCTACAACAAAAATGTTTTAAGAATCCGCTTCTATATTTTCATAGCTAAAAATTAACTTTAGGTAAATATGCATCCGAATATCCGATCTCTGGTAATGACTGACTCGAACCGAACCCGAAACTCAAATGTGCTGTTGTAAGTACCTATAAAAACGGCAAAAAAATCATGTCTGTTGTATGGGAGCCCCCTTGAATATTTATTTTATTCTGTTTTTTAGTATTTTTTGTTATAGCGGCAACAGAAATACATCATCTGTGAAAATTTCAACTGTCTAACTATCACGGTTCATGAGATACAGCCTGGTGACAGACGGACGGACAGCGGAGTCTCAGTAATAGGGTCTCGTTTTACCCTTTGGGTACGGAACCCTAAAAACATAGACACAACAAAGTTAGCTTAGTTAAGCACAGCACAGCGCAACATAGCGTAATGTTGATTCATCGTCCGGTCAGAGCATAATGTTTCATATGTACCAACCAGGTCCGAAGCTGATGAGATTCCATTTTCTGTCGGCGATGGAGTTGGCCATTAAGCACCTTGGCTGGGACAAATTTATCTTTGTGGGACACTCCATGGGATGTGAACAAGGTACGTAGGTAATAATAATCTGTCCCTCCCCCTCCTCTTTTTACGGCTGAAGGACTAACCACACCTCTCTCACCACAGCTCCGTTCAGCTTTTGTCCATAGAAAACAAAAATTTCGTATGGAGATGAGTACGCATCCGTTCGGCTTTCCGGATTTGTACACATCTCCATACAAAACTGCGCCCTAAATGATAAATGATTTTATTTCTGTAAGTAGGTTTGAACAAACACTTTTACACGTCAATCATATTTAAAAAATTAGATGAGGTCGACGTTTCCTATCTGACTGCTCTGAGAAGAAAGGCCGAAACAAACTCAGAGGTCACAGTCTCTTTTAAAGTCCAGACATAATCTTGGTCAGATCATGTGAAGACAATGTAGATTTGTGTCTGAAATGGTATTTTGAGGAAAAACCATACAGATTGAGTGGACCTGTCCAGTCAGTGCACGCATTTGTCAGTAATTGTTCAGCTCAACTCATAACTTAAGGAGCTCAATGATTCGACGAACAATACCAAAGAAAAGACATTTTGGTATGCCACAAAAATTACTCAAACTGCCAGACCATGATATACTGAGGAGAAAAAAGGGCCCTAAGGGCCGAGACACACCGGAATGGCAGCGGCCGGCGGCCACGCCAGCGGCCCCCGGCGGTGCCGTTGGCGGCCTCGCGCGACCTCCAGACCCCACGCGCCTATTATCCTCTTGACTAGTTTAGTTTCTACATTCGGCGGGGGTGAAGAGCGCGCGGCCATCCGCGGTGCCGCGAGCAGCCTCGCGGCGCCGCTGGCAGCCGCGGGCAGAACCACCGACAAGACGCGCGTGGCGCTTGGCCGCTCGCGTCACCGCGGGCGGCTTCGCGACCTTTTCAAGTTTTTCAAGCGATACTGGTATTTTAAGTATGTAGATAAAGTTTAAAATTATTTCACACTTAAAAATTGCTCGCCGTGTCGCTGCCGGCCGCTGCCATTCCGGTGTGACTCGGCCCTAATTACGTAACACACTATCAATCACAGTCTCAATCATTTTGAAGCCTGTTGCTAATCCATTGCTTCATATGTTCGAAAAATTTGTCGGCTCAACCACTTAAATAACGCAATGAATGTTGTTGAACTGTCAAAATGAAACCCATTCCTACTGTTAGTGTGTTGCGTAATTACCTTGCTGGTGTTTTCTATGGACAAAAAGTGAATTGAGCTGAATAAATGTAGTTAATCCCTTATTTTGTTGTTACAGGGCTGTTCTACAGTGTGATCCACCCTGGCCAGATCACCAAGATGATTTTACTAGATGCCGGACCAACTCTCATGAGGATGCAGGTTCAAGACCATTTGGAGTACCAGAGATACTATGATACTTACTATGAGAACTATGTTTGGGAAAACTTTAAACGTAAGGTATGTGGTTAAGAGTGAAATAGCACATTTATAGTCAGCGTTTACCTGTAACTCTATTTCTTGTAAAAAAAAACTTGTAACTGTTTTTTATCGATTTTCTTTTTTTTTTTCGTTTTGTCACTTAAGCAGATGTCAGACGGTTCACTTTTTGTTCTATATTTTAGTTTCCGACATAAAAAGGAAAAACGGAACCTTTTTAAGAGCACTTTTTTGTACGTCTGTCACAGAGGTTTTTCTCGAGATCTATGAAGGATTTTGAATTTTAGATCTCGATTATGCGCGCACGGATCGTCAGTCAAAGATTTTTTTTTGTGGTCATTTCGATCTTAAGAAAAAAAGTTCAAATATCACATCGTGTTAGACCTGTATCATTCAGTAGAGCTTTTTTTTTTGTGGATTCCTAAAATATATTTTTATAATGTTTGGTTGAAGGACTCGAAGATATAGCTCATTTGCAAAAAAATACCACCACCCCCTTGTTGTCTTTCGAAACGAATCGTCTGAAAACAAATTTAATAAAAAGTGAAAAATTCATTAATTATAGTGTGACCGATACCGCTGTACCGCGCCTTAAGTATTTGCGCGACGAGACAGGGGGGCAGTGCAGGCCGCTCATTCGTCAACGCTCACGGCGTCCCGCCCCCCGCCTCGCCGCGCATACCTAAGGCGCGGTACAGCGGTATCGATCAGACTATAGTAAACCGATCCGTTGGATTACGGCGCTCGGCATCTTTCACTCGCCTACCGAATGATCAAAAAATATAATGAAAGAGGCAGATGAACGTTAATTCGTATTTAATTTGTCGTGTGACCGTGGAATGTAACTCCACTCGAGTAAGTCTGATCGGCCTATTTGTGTGGAACAGTCGCCAGCACAACAACTTAACACAAATGTCAGATTTACTCATTCGTTTTTGAACATAACCATTAACGTTTTAAGGTTCAAAATCGTTTGGAGAAATTTAACAATTTCGTGTAGCTGGACCTGCTGGCGGTGGCGACTGTACTATACAACTCGGCCTGTCATTCGAAAATTAAAGTCGTGTTGTTATGTTTATTACAGAAGTACGTCAAAGGTATGGCGCTAGATGCGTTAAAAAAGCATCGGGAACTAACCGGAATTCAATGCGAAATCATCCTTTCAAGGAACTTCCATCATGGATTTCCTTTTCCTAGGTAAGTGATAATCCTACTTTTATCTATCAATTTAACAAAAAACAAATCTCCAATCGACAGCGATGCGGAGGAATTTTTTGACGCCATATTTTAATTTTTTAATACACTGGAGTGCTAATCAATCGGCACACTTTCAATTTGAGAGACGATAACTCAAAAATCTTAATGAATATAATTTATTAATTTATATTGTGTAAAGATAGGTAAGGTACAGTATATTTGCACATACACTATATTTGGATAAAAGCAATATTCTTGACAAGATTGACTCAATTCTTCAGATGTCCTCATCGCTTACTTTTGTTCAGATAAAGTGCGTGACTTTTTTTGCCAATGAAATGACAAAAGAATAATTTTGTTTATTTCTGTTCGTTTAATAAAAATTTAACTTGATTTTTTAACGGACTTAAAAAAAGGAGATTCTTTATTCGAACCCCCCATGTTTGTAAGTTCTTGATTTTTTCATAAACTTATAAATCAGATTCAATAATTCTTTAACTACCGTAATCTACATACTTTCAGGGAGGTTTTAGTATACAATATATTAGGTTATTGTTAGTAAACCTTGTTGAATTATATTGTTTTTTAACCGGAGACCACGGGGTGGGTCGATTTGATTGCACGCCAGTGTATTTAACAAAATTTATAATGAATTTTTCGGCGCCATATTTTAGTTTTTTTTTTTTAAGTTTTAGTTAGGTTAGGTTATTATATTTTTATTTTAATAGTTTGTTCGTTAATTATTAATTGTATGTAATTTGTTATTTATGCACAAACTGATCATTTTAATTCTGAATAAAACTAATTTCACAAAAAAAAAATACTGTGGTCTGTTCCAAAAGTATCTAATGATATGTAAACAATTGGATCAGAAAACGTGTACCTAGCCAATGCCAATTAGTGGCGCCACTTACAAATTAAATGCTTTGAAATTAATTATTTGAATACTTAAACCCGAAATTCTAATTTAAATCATGGTATAACAGTGGTTCTTAACCGGTGGTCCGCGGACCACTGGTGGTCCCTGGAAGCACCCGAAGTGGTCCGCGAAGCCATCCAAAAGATATTAACTAGTGACAATGAGTCGACACAACGACGTGTCGTGCGAGTTGAGAACCTAGCCGGGGCGAGGTGGGCGCCACAAAAATAAAATATTTAGCCAATTTTATGCGTGTTTTATTTATAGATAGAACAAACCTTTAAAAAAAAAAAAAAAATTTTTTATTTCACATAAACCAACATGGGCACTTATGAAACGTCAGAAGCTAGGTGCACGGTTCCAATTGGTTGTTTCCAATGGAGAAGAGCCGGCAAGAAATCCACGGTTACTCTTTTAAAAATAAGGGGCTTTTACAATGTTCCAAATTACAGTGTTGATAATGGGACGACAGTGTAGGCCTTTATTCATTTACATTTACTGTAGTACCTCCAAACAATTGGTGGTCCATGGCAAGACAGAAATTTTGTCAAATGGGCCCTCATTACTAAAAGGTTAAGAACCACTGTGGTATAATAATATACTTCACCAAGGTATAGCATTCCGAGACACAGTGGTCACGTGGGTGACACAAGCCTACGTCATCACCGCAGTGTTACCAGTAGTGTGTAATAATAACTCCCCACCCGCCTTTATTACCTGTACGAAGCCGATAAAACAATGAGGTTTTAACTAACAATTACGTTGGTATATGTTTAAATTGAATTGTTTCGTTTGATTAGAAAAACAAAACGACAATTTAAATGCTTTATATATATTTTTTAACAGAATGGTGACTGAAAATGTTTCCATAATTCGTGTTTTGTTGCAATAAAGTAGCAACTGGATAGTGACGTAAGCATGTGTCACTCCCGGAATGCTAGACCTTGTTTTTAAGCTATTGCATAGCTTTTATCGCTGGCTTTGAGCGCGGCAACCGAATCAAGAAATTCCGTAACGAAAATAAAACCTAACACCCCCCACTCCACCTACCATGTAGCTCGGCCGAGCGTTCGCTTAACGTGTATGTATATGGTACGACTGTACTTGAATTAATATCAAAGAAAAAAAAATACTGCATAAATAAAAAATTATAATTGCATAAGTTGATAAAAAATGCTATGCAATAGCTTTACCGCGGCAGTACCCGAGTGCTTTAGTCTATGCACAATATAAAGGTAACCTTTTTGGTACTTATTTAATTCGTTTTAGTAAAAGCTTGACGTTTACAGTATACAGGACTCGAAAGAAAAACTAAATGAAGAGGGACAGAATTCCAATGAAAATGCAAAAGAGGCACTAAAGACTAGAAATGAGAACACAAATAAAACGCAAAATTCAGCTGACGGAGCTCGGAAACCATATACGCCCGATAATCTAACCGGAGTCATACAACGTACGCGCGATGATGCCGAAGTCGGGTAAGTGATAAAGTTGTGATGTATTAAGTTATAGACCTACCGTAGACCGTGACTGAGGTATGGTCTGTTCCAAAACTCAGTGATGAAAGTGTAAACATGTTCAGGTTAAATTCTTCCGCAATTACTCGGTAAAGGGAATTAGTAACACATTTATTTGTATTTGTAAATTGTCAAACTTTTATAGCTTGAATGCGAGACTTTTGGCTATTTTGTATGTGTCTATTAATTAATGTCATTCATTTGTAAGGTGCGTTTTGTTTGTGTAGAATAAACTATTTTCTTTCTCTCTTTTCTTTCTATTTAGAAGGGTTAAACTATACATTTCATCAAATAAACATAAACTCACGCCTTCTTCCCATGGGGGTAGGCAGAAACTACAGAACGCCACCTGCTACGATACTTACATAGGTACTCCTTTTGCCTCGTTTACGTTCATACATCTGGTCATACACGCACGCCGGTTGCGAGTACTACGCACCTGACCTTTCTGAAAAACATCACCAATAAGTTCACTACAATGTCCTCCTTTTTCCAACAATGATTGTTAAATAACAGTAATAAATTGTTATTGAAAAATCAGTGATGAAAGTTGAGGTTGTAAAAATAACCTCAAATTTTCGAATGCAAAACATGTCTAAAGTAATTTAATATTAGAATTTTGGATTTAAGTAATCAAAGCACTCCAAAGTTAGGGCATTCACAGGTATATTTGGTGATCCATTTGTTTACACTTTCGTCAAATTCTTTTGGAACAGACTTACAAACTAGGTGCGTGGCTGCGGGCTTACGCCTGCGTCAGCGCCAGAATTACTGAGCTCTCGCGACACATCACCCCTCCCGCACCGCGCTTGCTACCTGGCACCATCTCAGTTAGCGGTAGACCTGCACCCTAATTGCGTATCACACTATTAATCAGAATCTGAATCATTTTGATGCCTATTGCTAATCCATTGCTTCATATTATGTTCGAAAATGTTGTCTGCTCAACAACGTAAATGACGCAATGAATGTTGTTGAACTGTCAAAATGAAAGCCATTCCTACTGTTAGTGTGTTACGCAATATATTTTGATATTTTTAACACTTAAGCGCCTGCCGAACCGTGTCATGCTTATTTTTTAACCGACTTCAAAAAGGAGAAGGTTCTCATTTTATTCAAAATTTCTTTGCTTTGCATTTTATTTTTTTGCGAATTCGTTATAAAACAAAAACATCTAAGTAATTATATTGCCCTGTTCCTAATTTAAAGAATTACCGATAGTTATTCGTAAAAATTGGTTTGTAATGTTTTATAAATAAAATTGCCTTCAGTTCTGAATCATCAGTTTTTCGTAGCGATAGAGACAATTAGTGAAAAAAAAAAAAAACTGGCTAAGTACTACTAATACTAGTATTATTAATACAGTCCATTTTGCAGCCCGGAGCATATTATCATACGATTTCTAAATGAAAACTATTTTCTTTCCAATTAATTTCGTTTCGGGCTCCAAGGCGATTGAATCATTTCTGCGGCACTCGTCGAGCTTCATTGTCTTGACGCTTTTCTCGTTGGTCGCCACTGTTGATTCTGGCTTGAGCAGATATCAGACGCTTCCCTTTTTGTTAATTTTTGTCTTTCATTCGGCTTCTTTAAAAGAAAAGAAACAAAACACTTTTTTCTTTCATTTAAAGTGAAACGTCTGAACATAAAATGAATCAAAAGCGAAAAATGAATTCATTCGCTTTAGATTTCGGCACTTGACATAATATGTCACTCGCCTAATGAAATGAAAACAGCTGATGAACGTTCATTCCTCTGTAATTTTGCCGGTGCCATGTGAACGTGGAATGAAACAAAAATTAACAGATTTCGGCACTTGACATATGTCACTCGCCTAATGAAATGAAAAGAGCAGATGAACGTTCATTCCTCTGTAATTTTGTCAGCGTCATGTGAACTTGGAATGAAACAAAAATTAACAGATTTCGGCACTTGACATATGTCACTCGCCTAATGAAATGAAAAGAGCAGATGAACGTTCATTCCTCTGTAATTTTGTCAGCGTCATGTGAACTTGGATTGAAACAAAAATGAACATTCACTCGAGTGAAGCGTCGGATATCAGCTTTACAGGAGTTGCAGTGAAAAAGAGGGAGAAAAATAAAACATTTCTAAGCATTTCCTTCACCTACATTACAGGTACCTTTCATGGGATAATCGCTTAAAAAATCTCGCACCGCAAAACTATGGGAACGACTACTATTTCGCACTATTTAAGAATATACCTCCGACTTTACTCATAGCGGCCAGTGATGGCGCGAAAAACGTCCCGCCAAATCCAAAATGGCGGCAAGGCGCCAAAGAATTATTGGACAAAATGGCAACACTGGATAATTTTCACAGAGTTGATGTGGAGGGCAGCCATGATGTTCATTTTACACATCCTGAAAGAGTTCTCCCTTATATTAATGCGTTTTTAAAAGACAGTAAAGTTATTTCTAAGTTGTAACTTTTTATTGCTTTTTTTTGTTGTTATTGGTCTGTGTTCTAGAACTTCTTAAGTTTTTTAATAATTTAATTTCAATTAAGTATACGAGTTGTATTGGCGGTTTTATGATAACTATTTACTAAGCACTGTTCTAGAAAATGGGCCACAGTATGTATTTTTTATGTAGTATGTACTCAGTGATATTCAAAATTATGTATTGTTTTTTTTTTATTGTGTGTTCGATGTTCGGGCTTATTTACACGTCCCCGGTAAGAAAAATTAGACTCAGTTGCCATTACTAAAATTGATGGATATCGATCTTATTTTTTTTACCCGACTACGGCAAAGCCAAAAGGAAGGGTTATGATTTTAGCAGTCTATGTATCTTTGTATTTACGTGTTTCACCGTAGCGCCTAAACTGCTGAACCGATTTTGATGAATGAGGTATTAATCGATTCGTAATAATGGTCCGGGTGACATAGGCAATATACATTCTCCCTTTATTTAAAACTAGCGTCTGGCCGCGGCTTCGCCCACGTGGATGTCAGAAATTATCCCACGGAACGTGGCACCGGGACAAAAAGTAGCCTATGTCCTTTTCTGGGATGCCATCTATCTTCTTGCCAAAATTTATAAAAATCCGTGGTGAAAAGGTAACATACAGACAGAGTTACTTTCGAATTTATAATAGTAGTATGGATGGTGGACTTTACACGTAAATTTCAGACCTCGAAAAAAATTAAATTGAGATAATCATGACATATTTGGTTATCAAAAGAAAGGTCCTGACGAACACATTACAAATATGTATATACATATAATTATCATATTGCCTTATCCTTGGTTCCTATAAACAAAAACGAATCGTTTTGCTTACCGATGGTAGCATTTTTTATTGCCAAACTAGGCCTGCAATCTCGACATGAATAGCGACAAAAATCTGTCGCTAAGTCGTAGCGCTGTCAAATTCCTTTAATAGATTTTCAACTTTATGCTTTGGAAATAAAGTTGAAAATCTATTAAAGGAATTTGACATCGATGGCATGACAGGGACTGGGCATATAAATAGATTTGTAAGCTAATTTTATCTGTGGTAGCTACTCCCATATGGGATGGTCTACAATGCAAAGCTATGCGGTCTTTGCTTCATTATTAGAAAAGATGCAAGAGTCTTAATTTTAACCAATAACAGAACGTAAATTATAGGAATCGGGCATAAATAAATAAATATGTTTAAAATGTTAAAAACAAGCAAAAGTGATTGGCTTCCTATTTGAAAGGAGATGTTTCAAAATGGGCCAGGTCTATGTACACTACCTCAAAAAATAGAGTAAAATCCGTAGAACTCGTGAAAAATACAGATAATTCATTTAAATGCATACTGTTGTGGTAGTTAATTGATATTTATAAATTATTTTTATCGACTTTCAACAGGGCGTCTCACAGATTTGGTTACTCTGTGCTTAAAAACAATGACAGTAAATCATGATCGACCATTGATCATAGAAAGAGAACTGTCAGCTGTCACAACAGTGTCAGTAAACATGTCAAACGTCATTAATGAATCAAAATGACAGCTTACCGCCATGACGGGGTTTTGTTGTGTGTTGCATAAATAACTTTATCATAATAACCCTGCTGGTCTGAAAGTTCAGGTTGACGGTTATAATCAGTGGCATCCTCGCACCGGTCATAATTATTTTCAGTGGCTTTGGAATCGTTTAATTATTGTTGCCTAGCTTTTTATTATTACACAGCTGTTTATTATTATTTAAATGCTCAACTTTATCGTATAATATTATTATAGATTTTTCAGAGTTCAACCCATAGTAATAAATAGTTATTCATTTTCATGAGTTATTGCCCGATATACAGGGTGTTTGGAAGCAGCGTGTAATGCTTTAAGGGGGTGAAAGTTGACACCATTTAGAGCATTTTGAGCCACACATTTCTTAGACGAAGTCGGTTTTATTTTTATTTTTTACTGCTATTTCAAGGTTTTTTTTAGGTAAAGGTACAGCAGTTAAAAATTTAAAAAAAAACAGACTTCGTCTCCGACATGTATGGCTCAATATTCTCTAAATGATCACAATTATCACCCCCTTAAGGGTTTGCATCCAGCTTCCAAACACCCTGTATTATTTATTTTACACAATTAGTCCAGGTACACACGGGCGGTTTTTTAACGCAACGTTTTTTTACCGGCGGTCTTGGCGTTGAACTGACCCTTGAGAATTCAATAGAATTATTCTCTTGCACTTATTCCAATTTATTTGTGATCGGCACAACATGTATTTTTCTTACATTTATTTGTCTATTAGTCGTCATCTCGATAGTCACCTCCTTTCTAGCCATATCATCTTTCACACAGTCCATCCATCGTCTCTTTGGTCCACATTTATATTCCAAAACTGTCTCTGAGAATCCTAAATAGTGTGATATAGAATCCTTAGCACGTTAGTAAATTAATTTTCAACTCTCGGCGTTGAGCCAAAGGTGAAAAATCAAGTGCACGATAAAAAAAATGTAGCGTTAAAAAACCGCCCGTGCATATTACGTACATAGTCTTACAGTTGCACTGTTTTCACATTTTAAATATTCTAATACCATTTTTTGTCGTGATTTTTAAATAGTATTTATAAAATATGATGTGTTGATGATTTTTAAATCATCAATTTTTGTCATAGGACCTTGGTGTGCGCATGTTCCTCCTGTGCGGCGAACAGCTATTTTGGGCATATTCCCCGTTTTAGTAATCAATCAGCGTCTATTTCGGAAATACGAATGCGCGATGACAAGATCTAATACATTAGAGTTGTTACAACCATGGAATTACTTACCTTTTTGTATCAACATCGTTACAAAACGAATATAGACATTAACTAGCAACTCTATGCCATTCCAAAGAAGTTTGACAGATGACGAGTGCGACTGGAGTAGAAAAAACCTCATACAAGCGCGTGTACAAACTTCTCTATAAGGGTTACCTGTGACGCGATCTTCGTACTGTTTTAGATTATCGAAGCGCATACATTTTCTCTTTTAATTGTAAGTGTTATTATGTAAGAAGTAGGTTTTACGAATTTAATATTTATATACACTGTTTTAAACTTTCATGGTTATCAAATACATTTATTTAGTAGGTAATTATCAATGTATACGTATTCTGAATTTCGCGCGGAAATTCCGTTGCGAAATTTACGTCGTCGTCAAAAAAAGTCACATTACTTTAATTTTTAAAGACAAATTCGATTTTAAAATACCTTAAAAACAGACGCGGATGATCCGTCGATACTCGATCCGTCTACTTTTCTATCCGCGTTATAAGATGGAACAATACGTGTACCGAGAGCGAGCGCTTTCCCGACAAGTTTGAACCGATTTTCCGCATTAATTGATTGAAGCAAGACATTTTACCCGACTACGGCAAAGCCAAAAGGAAGGGTTATGATTTTAGCAATCTATGTATGTATGTTTGTATTTACGTATATTCCACCGTAGCCCCTAAACTACTGAACCGATTTTGATGAATCAGGTATCAATAAATTCGTAATAATGGCCGGACCATTATTACGAACTTATGGATACCTCATTCATAAGCTATATAAATTCTCCCTAAATTTAATATGGCGGACTTTATACGTAAATTACTACAACCTACAATTTTCTAAAATACCATCTATTTTAGAATATTGTAAATAAATCAATAAATAATAACGTTTAGTGAAATTAAAATTTCGTCTTAAAATGAAAACGGGAATCCGTATACGTGTGTTAATTTAATGTCGCCATTGTAGCGCCACGCTGTATAAGTAAAATATCTTCGTATTCTATTTTCAAATATTATATAAACTAGTAAAATGTTTATGGTATTTAAAATTATCGAAGATGACTGATAGAACTCTGTCAAAAAGTCTGACAGCCAGTCTTAGCAAGGCGTATCGTGTTACCAAGTAACTGGGTTGTGGAGGTCAGTAAAGCAGTTGCTCCATGTAAAATACTGGTATTCAGCTGCATCCGGTTAGACTGGAAGCCGACCCCAACATAGTTGGGACGAGGCTAGGTAGATTGTTTTTTTTTTATATTGACTGATTGAATTCTGCCTTAAAATAGAAAATTTGGCGCCGCGCTGCTTTGGCTTGAGAAGCTGTTGTAAAAAGTACTTAATATTATAAATTTTCTTGGCTTGTGGGCTTTTTTTTGGGTGGGAAATCATCAAATGACCTCTCCCACTCTGGGCGGAGCGGAAGGGCGTGTCAGAGTCTTACTGACTAAAACCCACCCGTGTTCCTTCAGTTGCCTGTGCGCCAGGGCCACGGTAACTCTTTCGAACAATCCGCGACCCCTTGGTTTGTGGGCTGGGAGGGCCGTTGGCGGGTTTTTAAAACGGTTAAGGGGATCCTTAGTTGTAGCCCGCTAACTTCTTTCTTTGGTTTTTCGCAAATTGCAGCTCTGTTTTACGTCGTATGTTGATCGAAAAGCGATTGACGACTGTAGGAATGATATATTTACTGAATAATTTAATTTTTGTTACAAATTCTATGGTGTTACGAACATACTGTTTTCGAAAACATACTTTTATGGAATAGGTCTTGCTCAAAGTTACAATCGTACAAGAAATTAAGTTTTGAATTTTACTCGTTCCTACACTTCAAACATTGTACATTGTCACTAGTGTAGGCTTACAATGACAGATAGGTGATTTCTTAGCGACTACCCAAGTGCTAATGTCAAAAATGTAAATTTAAAAAAAGCAGGCCGCCATTTTGAAAAAATGGTAGCTGATTTCGGTTTAAAATATCCTGGCACTAATCATGGTTTGAAAAGTTTTATCAATTTGAAATAATAAAAAAAAACTAGTTTAATGGTATTGATGTCCAAGTATTATTAAAGTTGTACGTATAAGTGTTATATTTATTTATTAAGTAGGTATTGCAAATAAATTATTAAATAAAAATTAAGAAATAAATAAATTGGTGTTGGTCCATTCTGTACCTATTAAAACTTATTGGCTTGTTTGTTGTTATTAATTTATTAATTGTTATTTTAGTAGGTATTTATTATATAATTATACATTAGCTTTAGGTAAACCTAAGAATTTTCTTGGTATTTAGAATCTCTAAATGTTTTTTTGCGATAAATCGCACTGATGCTTATCACAACTATTGTGATTTACTTGTGTTAGTTTTAAGCACAGATTTAAATCGTTCGATGTGCCCTCACTGTACTTAGGTAGTGTCCACACTGGGAAAAGTGAGTTCACATTTCCCGCATGGAACGATAGACACGATTTTCAGTATGAGTGAGCAAGACAATACCATTCAAATGTCATTGTTACCGAGACAGAAACGTGACAATGTTTTGACGCGGCCGGGCGAATCTAACGATTTAAATCTATGGTTTTAAGTGTCAAATAAATGGAAGTGGTGAATTAATATGATTGTTTTATTTAAAGAATTCTTAGATACAATTCCTTTTGAGTCATTCGTCCTACTTTCTTTTAGAGGGATTCCCAATTTGGTCGTGAAGTTAAGCCTATTATGCGCTTTTATAATTTCTCATCCATATAATGTATAGAAATACGTCCACGTTATAAACTTATCGTGGACGGAAATTTAAAAGCGTCTTCATATATTTTCATACATTTTGGTACCCTGTGGTGTTGTGATGGACGCTGACGTCCAAGATAATAACATCACATAAAAAATCATAAAAGTGTAACATTAAACTTAACAGAAAAGTCACAATTTCGACTTAGTTTTAGCATCTTCTAGCAGGAACTTAGAAATATCCTCAGCCATGCAATCAGGGTTATCAAGATGAATATCATGTCCACCTTCAACTATTTTAAACCTGTAATTTCCGTTAGGCCATGCTTTTTCATCCATCAGGAAAGGTACACGATCGTATATTCCGACATCGATGATTTTTTTCGCGAGAAAACACATTGTAGGGGTTGTGGCAGTGGCGTATATTCTGCCTAACATCTCACCGGAAAATGGCAACACTGCTACTTCTTTCATGCGTTGGTCGAAGGAGAATCTGGGAAATAAAATTAATGATAAGTTGACGGCTAACGGGGGAAAATTAATGAGAAAAACAGGCATTGCGTCGAGTCGCCGACTCCAAGTGTCATATGACCAGGACAGATAGAAAACTTTGACTGCTGACCCTGGATCTGTACTCTAATCAATCTAAATCATTTTAAAGCCTATTGCTAATCCATTACTTCATATGTTCGAAAAATTTGTCTGCTCATCAATGTAAATAACGCAATGAATGTTATTGAACTGTCAAAATGACAGCTATTCCTACTCTTAGTGTGTTACGCAATTACCCTGATGTATTTGATCCCCAGGTCTGGCAAAGTGTTATTGGGTTATTCCATCCAATAATTCTCAATAGCAGCCTGGAAGCTGGTCAATAAGTCAAACTCAAAGCATTTATTTCAATTAAACCATTTAGAGGCACTTTTGAATTGTCAAAGAGTCGGTCAGTTAGTCAGAAAGTTGAAGCTAG
Organism: Dryobotodes eremita; assembly: GCA_917490735.1. Lineage (NCBI taxonomy): Eukaryota > Metazoa > Arthropoda > Insecta > Lepidoptera > Noctuidae > Dryobotodes > Dryobotodes eremita. The sequence goes on along the minus strand of OU823269.1, from coordinate 8,672,360 downwards.
TTGCCCATTCCAAAATGTAGATCTCTATGGAGAAGAACGGGCAAGAAACTCCAAGGACACTCTTTTTAAATCAAGATATTACATGATCCTGGGTACATTATTCGTGTTACTTCTATATGCGAGAACAATGAAAAAAATAGGTATATAAAGAAACAATTCAAAATATAAGATTAATAATAAAAATAAGCCGTGGCAGTTAAGAGATGACCAGTCTCAACTGACGGCGCCCGTTCACGAACATGACGCGTGGATCAGCACCATCCAGCTCAACCATTTTGTAGGGAACCGAGTAAGTTCGCTCCCTATTACTTGGGATTGGGACAACAAAGAGATGTTGTCCCCATCCCAAGTAATAGGGGTAAGCAGACATCACTCCTGTATATATGAGACCATGAGAGCTAGAGTGGCCTAATTGTAATTTTTTCAATACTGTTTTTATTTCAGAAGAAACTGCTCTAAAAGTCATAGCGCCACAGTGGCCTACAAATTAGTTTCTTTTTTAAATTTAGTATTTAAATTAGTTAATTTATAAATTAGTTTAGTTTAAATTAGTTGAAATCAGGGCTTCTGTTTTTTCCTTCCCTACTGAAAATTATTTTTTAAGTAGTAAGGCCACTCTGGCTCTCATAGCCTCATGTATGAAGGGGTAGGTCTTCCTTCCTTCATATACTGGCGTATGGTCTACTATAGTAGTTACCTGTAGAGTCCGTCACCGGCAGGCACCAGACTTCTTTCTAGGACATGTTCTGTCGCCTCCTTGGATAAACCTCTTGTCTGCATCATCATTTGTTGGGCCTGCAAAAAAAGATATACAGTTTTTAATTTTAAAGTGAAATAATACCCAAAGTAGTAGTTAGTCTTTTTATTTGTTTTTCAATTAGTCTCCTTGTAGCTGTCAGTATATCGATACTAAAACAATAATTTGTAGTCTCATTTCTTACGAAATTTATGGAAATAGTTATTTGCGATTTCTGACTTTTCTAGTACTCCCTCAGTTGGTCCGATAGAGGTTTTTGATCCTTATATGAGACATGATCGATTGGCATAAAAAAAAGTTTTTTGTGAACGTTGCCTATTTTCCTTCAGACTATACACTTTTTTCAAAATCTGTGAATGCAAATCAAAATTTCTCAAAAAGTTAAGAAATGTCTCCTAAGACCGTGTTCCTGTAGCTATAACGGTTAAGTTAGCTGCCCTTGCTGCCCTGTCTCAAAAATCCACAATTTATCACAACAACAATGCTTCTTCGAGTTTCAGAATTTGTAAGACACCACCAAAAAATAAGAACAAGTGCGGTGAACTACTCACCACTCAGTTACGGTGAACGCCACATATTTATTTTGTAACAGTCTTCAAAAAAAAGGAAGAGGTTCTATGTTCGTCTGTATGTATTTTTTTGTGTATGTTTATCGATATTTTTTAATTAAATCGTTGCGGATTCAGACCTCAGCACCTTCTGAATGGTCATGTTATGTTTACAGAATAACGCTACTGGATTACCGGGAAGTACCTATTAGGTAGTCAGCACAGACAGAACAGCTAAATACTCAAGCAGTTTTTCTGAACTAAATCACAACTTGAAAGGAGTTCAAAAAAGTAGCGTGAAAGAGTTTGTCTAAAGCGAAGTGTCCACTGGCAAGTAACTTCCACAATTTCTTGCAGAAGTCAATTGACAACTGTTTCTACTGACTGCAATTTCTCTATATGCAAGTCGGTTGTAGAAGTGTGTAGAAGTTAACTTCCTGCAAGATCTTGTAGAACCGTTTTGACACAAATTGCATACAAATTACTTGAGCAAGAGCGATCAAACAAGATGCCTAGCTGCAGAAAAATACGAGCTGCATCTGTTGTGTTGTTGTTAAAACATAAAAATAAAAAACGTAAGATAAGTGGGTACGAGATTGGATATTGAGGCGTGATGATTTAAGTCTTTAAAGCCAATTATTAAGAGAACTCCAAAGCGAAGATCCCGTACAATTAAAAAACTTTTATTAATTTTTTTGACACATACAATCAATTTAAGTGAATCCAGCAGTTACTTAAAGAATTTCCAGCTAATATTAACTTGCTCTAAAAACTTCCAACTTTTTTGTGTGAACAAAATAAAGACGCAAGCGCTTGCTGCAAGGTCAAAACAACCGTATACACGTGCGATTTGCAGCAAGTTCGGCAAGACACTAAAACTTGCAGAAGTCAACTTCCACGAGCGTTTCCACGTTGGAAGTCCCTGGCGCAAGTCAACTTCTGCAAATTTTATTGCTAGTGGACACTTCGCTTAAGGCGTATGTTCGCGCATGTTTTCACTCGAAACTTGATACCAATAAAAATGCTCGAGCATTTGGCAGCTTTGTCTGTGCGAACGGCTCCGTCTTTAAAGTCACCATCCTTCCAGTGCGTAAAAGAGATGCTCTTCGCCTTGTATAGCTTTATCTCTTACTCACTTGATGACCAGACCCTTTTCTTTTTTGTGTTTGAGTTTGACACTCTTACTGACTAAAACCCACCCGTGTTCCTTCAGTTGTCTGTGCGCCAGGGACACGGTAACTCTTTCGAACAATCCGTGCCCCGGCAGGCATCGGCCCTTTCAGACCCCGTCAATGATGCTGATATCTTTTTGAGGCGCGCGTGGAACACGACGCGCCGTCGACCCGGGCCTGGTCCTTACCGGACGGCGAGCTGCCCATTGCTCGCCGTCCGGAAGCCCGCGCCTACAATCGCGCGTCGGCAATCGACTCCCCACGCCCAGGGTGTCTCCTCCTGCGGCGACTAGGGGTGTGATGGCGCAACGATACGATCCTCAAAAACTCACCCAGCAAAAAGGAAAAAACCCTTACCTTTTCATATGTATACTTCGGTGCAGTTTCGATCCCACTGTTGAATTTATGAAACCTATCATCATCGTACATCCTGTAGTATCTGTGAAACCAGTCATGTATGCCTTGTCGAGTGCATGGCCAGGTGTGGTGAGCTGGTATTGGGTCAATCTCGACCACTCGCGTTATGTGACCCGGGTAGGCTATGTTGAATAATTTACCTGGAATTAAAAAAGGGTTAGTAAATAAAGGGGCTGAAAAAAAATCTTTGAACATAACATTACGTCTTTATTCTTCGAAGGGGCACAGGTGTATACTGTAAATTCAACACCCACATTTGGCCAGTCAGCACCCTAATTGCGTAACACACTAACACAATCTGAATCATTTTGAAGCCTATTATTAATCCATTGCTTCAAATGTTCGAAAAATTTGTCAGCTCAAAAACGTAAATAACGCAATGAATGTTGCTGAACTGTCAAAATCAAAGCCATTCCTTCCTACTGTTAGTGTGTTACGCAAATACCCCGCAGGTTTTAAGTCCCAAGTAATATTTACGGAGCGATATGAGCAGGAGTCTACTACCTAAGCACGACGTAGATTCGACTGAAGTTACGGGCGTATCGTATACTCTGTATCACTTACGAACATAAGATTAGTTCGGATTCCGCCTGCTGTACTTGCTCGTCCGAAAAATTGTACTTGACACTTATTTTGACGGATCTATTACTTTTGGACTGGCCCTTATCTTTATTGACGGACTTAGAGAGTTGACTCCTCGTTGCAATATTGATCGGACACAAATCCAGGCTCTGGGCTAGTGGGCTGTTTAGTTATTAAAAAAATATTGATCTGTTGTCCTGAAAAGATCAATGACACTGTGGTAGTCTACCTGGAAATCAAACCCATGATCCCACGCTCATCAGTCTCGCTTGCATAAAAAACCTGGATTTATAATAAAGGTAACAAGGTAGGGTGGGTAGGTAGGCAGGTAGGTAGAGGTGTCTCAAATTGTCAACACAAAATGATCAAGCAAGCGTGGTGCAAGCTTTTCCTTTATAAGTAGAGTCCTTTACACTGCAGTGGAACGATTGCCCAACTGCAGTGTAAAGAACATTATCAGCCTATAATGTTCCCACTGCTAGGGCACAAGCCTCCTCTCGGTGAGGGGGAGCGCGCCTTAATCCACCACGCGGGGCCAGTGCGGGTTGGTATATGTCACATGTCTATGAAATTGGGACAGGAACTTACCTATATTTTAGATAATAGACACTTACCAATAGGGACTCCAAGCGAATGTCCAATATAAATAAACTTATCCCACTTAAAATGGTCCTTAACCTTCACAATAGTGGGCACCAAATCCATAATAGAATATCTTACTCCTTTCGGCAAATGATCCGATTTCCCATTGCCAGGTAGGTCGACACTTAAGTAGTAGAAATTGGTGGGTAGTCGGGAGACTAGTGGTCGGAAACCGGAGCTAGCATCCATCTTTCCATGGCAAAGGATGACTGGGGGGTTGGATGGGTCTCCCCAGGCCAATCCTGTGGGATGAGGTTTGAAGTTCACATCGTGGAATACAGTAAATATATCTAGTAAGTTACATGAGGTAAGTACAGTGCTAAAAGGATATTTGCCACTCAAATAATGTTGACAGGATAGCGCTGTTGGTAAACATTTCGTGAAATCGTATTGAAAAAAACAAGATGGCGGTGCTAGTTTCGAATTTGGCTACGCGCCAAAAGATCCCTGGACAACTTTATATAATTTGTTAAGGCGAAGAAATATTGTATTTTGTGGTGCAGCAAATTGGAAGAGGTCCTTACCTCATATCCAGAGATCGGATATTCGGATGCATATTCACCTAAAGTTGAGATGTTGGCTAATATGGAATGCGCTTTTGTATCGAAGAAATCTTAACTTTAACTAACACACACCACCCTTACTCTTACACCCTAGTTCACCCTACGTACACATATTTGCATCGGGGGTTACACATTCATTTTAAATAAATATGCATTTGAATAGTTATGCAATCCAAGAATACCGGGATTTTTATTTTTTGTTTTTTAGTCGCTTCCATACTATACATCCGTCTTATTATGCATTCATGCATGGAACACCGGGAATTCCCGGTGTTCCTGGCAACCAGAGATAGGTAAAAAAAAAAAATTTAAAATGCTTCCATACTTTCATAGCAAATTTACTTTAGGTAAATATGCATCCGAATATGCGATCTCTGCTCATATAACGATCTCGCAGTTGTAACAACATCACACCTATATTTCCCCAAGGGGGGGTTATGATGACACAGTACACTCAAATTTCACTAATTATGATGAATTCCCAAGTAATAGAGCATGAGCTTATTGCCACTAACTGGACACAAATTCAGATTCAAGGCTACTAAATTTCATTGGAAAACCCGAAAAGGGAACTATACACAGTAGGTATCTAATCTAACCCTCAGGCACTTGCTTGATGATGGGCTAGGTACAGTTGCGGGCACATGAAATTACCACACACTGTCAGATTTTCTCATTCGATTTTGATCTTAACCATGAATATTTTAAGGTTTAAAATCGTTTGGGGCAATTTGACAGTTTCGTGTAGCTTGACCTGCTGGCGACTGTACTTGAAACTAAATATGATTTCCCTTACGAATAAGATCGATAGAACTTACCAGCTATGTTACCCCATGGCGCCTTTATTGAAACTTCCTTTTCCTGAAGCTTTAATCTCTTCATGGCGCTGAAATTCATAAAACGAAGGTAAATTACATTGTAGTCAAATAGTTGTACTTATCCATTTAAGGGGGAAGCGCAAGGGTAGCCCGCGAAATTAAAATATTCTTACGTTTTTTGCAATTTGAAGGTCAATGTCAGGTTGTATTCTGATTCTAATGATTATAATTCTGTAAAGCAGGGCCGTATTTAAGCATGTGGATGCCCCGGGACAACCAAAAAGTGTAGGCCCCAAAAACTTTGTGGAACAGACGATAACTTTTATTCCCGCATTTTTCAATAATTTTTAAAGAGGGTGGATTTTTTAGATAGGGCAGTAAGGGCAAGGTACCTTAATCGTTGTACCTACACACCGTGTGTAAAACAGCGAAAAAAAATATCAAAGGAAAAGTTGTTTACTAGTGTTTACTCGTCGGAATTTGAAAGATTTTTTTTTCCGAAGTCTCTATTGTGGGGGCCCCTCTTTTGTGGAGGCCCCGGGGCGGTCGCCCCGGATGCCCTCCCCTAAATCCGGCCCTGCTGTAAAGCCATATTTGTTACGGCCGCGAATCATATTTTAATCAAAATACAACCTGACAGTGACCTGCAAATTTCAAAAAACGTAAGTAAATTTGAATTTCGCGGGCTACCCTGAAGGTTCCACCTTAATAACGTACGCCTCCTTCCAAAATATATTGAGAACACTGTATGTGGTTAGTTAACTTTAGTACTCTCAGCAAACTCTAGATGGCGCTACTAGTTTGTTAGTAAAAGTTGTTTTTATTAGTTCACGGACTATCGAAAAGTAAGCAACTGAAGATAAATATACAAATAAACGGTTATTAACATTTACGTACTCTATTTGACTAGCTAGGCTATTCACAAGTTATTTTAGGACAACAATTGGTACTCGCTAAAAACCTGTTTCTCTCTTAACTGTTTAATAAGTGTATTTATCTGACTAGGCGCTAAAAAAACCGCTAGGTTAGTAAAATATAGTAATGAAACGAATACTTGGGTAGGTTATTAACCAATTAATTGAGAGAATAACTGCAAATACGTAAACAAATGAAAAAAACATGAAATAATATTTTGAAAAACAAATAAAATGCCAACTTACGCGCCGATTCCTGACAGCATTTTCGTCAGTTTCATAGTTGTAGGTTGTCGCCAATCTTATCAAAGTTATCTAATGTATTCGTGACCTTGGACATGGCGAACATACAGTGTGTTTAATATGTATTTAACATAGTAATATAAAATGAGGTAACAATCATATTTCATTGAACTTTTACGGTAAGAAAAATTGTATGGTTCTTATTTTTTCAAGCAGAGCTATTGTTGGATATTTTTCAATGCGTGTTTTGGTATGATGGCCTGGCCATCGAGGCTACAAAAATTAGGTACCACCTATTAGTAGACACATATAGTATGGCCATATCTATGTTCATTGGATCAGTGACCGAATCGTCACAGGGAAAGTAAGATAAGTTATGATAAGATCATTTATTTGTTTTTGTTTGGGTTCGATTCCTGCAACGAGAGTAATGTTTAAAAAAAAATTGCATTAGGTACTATTATTATTTATTTATTTCAGAGAATCTCCATATCATAATATCACAAAAAACAAAACATACAAACATAAAATGTTAGTGTGTTAGGAACAAAAAATAAAAATAAAAATATGTATCTAAAATTACGTTTGTAATGTTAGCACCTATACCTAACTGATGCCTATGGCCGTCCTTATCCACTGATTCTGGAAAGGACAGTCAAAACGGGCAGCAATCACATTCAGAATGCTGTTGCTGCTGCTTCGCAGACGGTGCAGCAAAGAGTTTGCTTTCTTGCGCATGATGGCTTGAAAGCCATCCGTACGGGCTTCAGCAAACATACCAGACGCGCTGCAGCGCCACGGCAGCCCCAACAGCATCCTAAAAGCATTATTATACTGGTTGCGCAGGGCTGTGTAGGTTCGCTGTGTATGTTTCACCCACAGGCCGCTCGAGTAAAACGACTGGCAGAACGCCTTAAACAATGTTAGCTTCACCTCGTTGGTGCAACGTGCGAACCTGCAAGCGATCATATTGCCTCTCACCGCCAACGCCCAGCGCTCCCTCTCTATGTCCTCGTCATCCTTAAGGTCACCAGTTACTATGTGACCCAGATACTTAAACATGTCCACTACTTTTAAGGCTGCACCGTTAAGAACGACAGGACGAACATATGCGGGATAGTAAGTACCCGCTCTAAATACTAATTACTTACACCTCTGAACCTTTCTTTTCGGGTCAATTTGAGAATATTCTGTATAAGTAACAGCTCCTTAAAACATTATTACCATTGAGTAGATACCTTGATAAAACAATATTAACCCAAATGTCCTTTCTTTGGTATTGTTCGTCGAATCGTTGAGCTCCTTAAGTCCTGACTTCCTGAGTCGAGCTGCACGATTACTGACAAATGCGTGCACTGACTGGACAGGTCCACTCAATCTGTGTGGTTCTTTCCTCAAAAGACCATTTCAGATACCAATCTACATGGTCTTTACATGACCTGACCAAGATTATGTCTGGACTTTAAAAGAGACTGTGACCTCTGAGTTTGTTTCGGCCTTTCTTCTCAGAGTAGTCAGATAGGAAACGCCTACCTCTTCTAGTTTAAAAATATGATTGGCGTGTAAAAGTGTTTGTACAAACCTATTTACAGAAATAAAATCATTTATCAAAAAGCGTCACGTCACAACCACGAACGATTACCGCAGGTTTAGGCGCGAAGAAAATAAAAGGTACCTAACGTGACGTCATAAATTGACGGCGCAAAAGTTGAAGAAGGCAGAAGAGCGTGTTACACCATTTAAAATTGCCGACAATATCGCTCTGTGACAGGCCAGAAGCAGATGCAGATGACGTGATGACCAGCACCCTAATTACGTAACACACTATCTATCACAATTTGAATCATTTTGAAGCCTATTGCTAACCCATTGCTTCATGTGTTCGAAAAATTTGACAGTTCAACAACGTAAATAATGCAATGAATGTTGTTGAACTGTCAAAATGAAACCCATTCCTACTGTTAGTGTGTTACATAATTACCCCGCTGGATTACTGAAGCACCCACCCAGCGACGTCAAAGTGTAAAAAAACAAGCCTTGTGGCACTCGGGGACTGCCGCGGTAAAGCTATTGCATAGCATTTTTTATCAACTTATGCAATTATAATTATTTATTTATTTTTTATTTATGCAGTATTTATTTTTCTTTGATATTAATTCAAGTACAGTCATACCATATACATACACGTTAAGCGAACGCTCGGCCGAGCTACATGGTAGGCGGAGTGGGGGGTGTTAGGTTTTATTTTCGTTACGGAATTTCTTGATTCGGTCGCCGCGCTCAAAGCCCGCGATAAAAGCTATGCAATAGCTTAAAAAATTGACTTTGTTCGGTAGAAAGTCCAAGTAACTACTTATGACATGTGAATCGCTTCTTGGCATATACTTTATATGAACCAACGAAAACATAGTGCTGTTATTATCTAAACTTGAATAGACAAAGTAAGTAGGTCTCTGTCTAAACTTTGCTAATAAATGTCGAAGCTTTTCTTTCCTAGTAACTACGAGGGTCATTCAATAAATACTTAGCCTACAAAAAATAAACGAAAATTTTGGAAAAGTGGCAATTTATTTTTCAACATAGTCTCCTTTTAGTTCGATACACTTAGCCCAGCGATGCTCCAACTTTTTTAACCCGTCCGAAAAATAGTTTTTGTCAAACTCTGCAAAATAGGCCTCCGTGGCGGCGATGACCTCCTCATTCGATCCATATCTATTCCCGGCGAGTGATTTTTTCAGATTAGGAAACAGAAAGAAGTCACAAGGGGCCAAATCTGGAGAATACGGTGGATGGGGCAGCAATTCGTAGCGTAATTCGACCAATTTGGCCATGGCAACGGCAGACGTGTGAACCGGTGCGTTGTCGTGGTGAAACAGCACTTTTTTCTTCGCCAGATGGGGTCGTTTTTTCTTTAATTCGGCGTCGAATCGGCCTAATAAATCGGCATAGTAAAGCCCTGTAATTGTTTTACCCTTCTCGAGGTAATCGATGTAGATCACACCTTGTGAATCCCAGAAAACGGTGGCCATAACTTTTCCGGCCGATTTTACAGTTTTCGCCTTCTTTGGAGCACGTTCCCCGGTCTGGATCCATTGTTTTGATTGCTCCTTGGTCTCTGGTGTGTACCAGTGGATCCAGGTTTCATCGACGGTCACAAAACGACGCAAAAACTCCGCTGGATTCATCTTAAACAGCGCCAAACACGTCTCCGATGTGGTCTCACGGTTGCGCTTGTTTTCTGGTGTGAGTAAACGCGGCACCCATCGCGCCGACAGCTTTCTCATGCCGAGTTCCTCGTGAAGAATATGATGCACTGTTCCTTCTGAAATGCCTACAGTCTCAGCTAGCTCCCGAACCTTCAATCGGCGATCTGCCAATACGAGATCATGGATTTTTTTAATGTTTTCCTCCGTAGCAGCTGTTTTCGGTGCACCTGGACGTGGTTCATCAAAAACCGACGTACGGCCACGTGCAAACTCGTTGAACCAATTCTTGACGGTGGCCATCGATGGAGAAGAGTCACCGTACACAGCATCCAAGCGCTCTTTGATTTCGATGCGCGTTTTCCCTTCCAAAAATAGGAATCGAATCACCGAACGATATTGCTCTTTTTCCATTTTTGTAAAACCGATCGACACGTTCGCTTCCATAAGTTGTCAAATTAAAACAAATGAAGGGATTGGAATGAAAATTTGAAAAAAGAATTAAAAAAGAATGTGCTACACTGTGGTAAAACTCTTTTGAAACTACAGCGCCCTCTGGCGATGAGGCTAGGTACTTATTGAATGCACCTCGTATAATAACATTGATCTTTACCCAATAAACGAGTGTAAATCTTAGTTGCGAAGTTCATTACCGTGATGTACGTTACTGCGAAAGTTTACTAGAGCGACGTTCGTTGTTGCGAAAGTTCTTTATTGCGATGTACCTTACTGCGAAAGTTTACTATCGCGACGTTCGTTGTTGCGAAAGTTCTTTACTGCGATGTACGTTACTGTGAAAGTATACCATTGAGACGTACGTTGTCGCGAAAGTTCTTTACTGCAATCGCAGTAGCGATGGGGCGCGCTATTCTGAGAAGCATTGCCCTATGACGCACGTAGGCGTAGTCGACGTACGCGGGGCTCCTACTTCTGAATGCTTTAAAAAAATAACCACAAAGGGGATGGCGGGGTCTTTGTTCGTTCGCTTCGCTTGCTCACTAGACCCGGCCCTCCCCGTCGAACCTAACCTGTCCGAGTCGGGATGCCCCAAATTCCGAGCTCGCTGCGATTATTTATCAAAGTCCTCGCTCCATAGCGCCCCCATCACAATAGCGTGTTATTTAAACTGCAATCATCGCAGTAAAGAACGTTCGCGACAACGGACGTCACAATAGTAAACTTTCGCAGAAACGTACATCGCAGTAAAGAACTTTCGCAACAACGAACGTCGCGGTAACGAACTTCACAACTATGACTTAGACGCCCAATAAACGAGACAATATGTAGGTATCTCTTGCAATTACGTATTACAGATAAAAATATACAAGTGACTATATATCTTGATAATAATAGGTACCAATGTTAAGAGGCAGCTTTTATTCTCACGACGCCATATGCCATTCCGTCGTCATTTTGATGATACGAAAGTAACTCTTTTATTTATAACTGTAATCACCCATTTATTTATCTTACTAGTCTATTTATTATAGATACTACCTGATACAATTAACATATTTTGTATTTAACTATAAATATCTTTTTCCTAAATTGATGATATAAATATTATACCTTCGACAAATTCTATAAATTGTCCGCTGCTGTCCACATTTTCTTACTCTTCCGAGCGGCTTGCCCCATACACGGTCCATTTAAACTGGTCCGTGCTGCTGCTACTACATTTTTGATTATATCCGTTATCGGGCTGTATTGAATAGGTATCTAACTGTTTATTTTCTTTTATTCTCTCCATAAATCTTTACGACTGCTTAGTCTACTCCACTAACTTTCCATATGTTTGACTTTAAATTAAGTAAAAATTCGGTAGGCACGCACGACTACATATTATTATCAAGATATACATTTCCAGTATAAGCTGACTTCTCATTGTATAAATACCTATACAAGGCGAGGTCAGCTCAAACTGGAAATGTGTAGCTTGATATGTAGCCGTGTCTACTATTCTGGGTCTAGTATAAAATTAAATACAAAACTATAAAAAACTTAAACATCTTTTTCATAACTCACGTTTTGACAAAAGATATAAACAAAAAAAGTATTAATACCTTCATTTATTAAATACATATGTTATCTGTACCTAACCCCTTCCGACACTTGACAGTCAGGTTGTCAGTACTTGTACTTGTCAGTTTGACAGATAGTTTTATTTTACTTGTCCGAATTTCACATTTTTCATTAATTGCTATTATTTTTATATATAAAAAGGTGAATATTGAGGCATACTAAGTTAATAAATTGGTTTATAAAATATATTACAGTGTAACTTATCACAGAAAAGCTACTGAACCGATATAAATCATAGTTACGATATAATATTATCACGTAAAGTAAACATTTCGTAAATAATGGATTTATTGGAACATGAATGGTATATTCAAGCACCATGGGGCAGAATAGCAAGTAAGTAGATCTTTTTATTATATTCTGTAACAATAACTAGGTTTTAAATGCATGAAAACTTAAATAAAAGTCTTTGAACTTTGACCCTCGATTCTTATTTGAATAATCTTTTTATCAAATGGACGTTGATTGATAATATTTTGTTAGATTACTGTATTTTAATTAAGAAGGCGGCTTAGGAATGATCTTCAGAATTAGGGTCTAATCTATCTCATATTTTGTGTAATTAACCCTTTAACGGGCAGTACGAAGTATGTAGATTTTTTGTGTTGACGTAGTTAGAGGCCCCCTACAAAACATTTCTGAACAATCCCTCCCCCTAGATATATATAATATATTTGTTTTGTAATTTTTATGTACGTAGATTAAAAATATTATTCTGCCAAATCGATTACGCACCAGATTCAAAATACCGCTGTGGCAAATATTTTGCCAACGCTCGTGAAAGGGTTAAGAAAGTTCAAGTTCAAATAGCCTTTATTAGCAATCTTAAAACTAGTTTAACAATTTATTTAAATTAAAGGCAATCATGAACCGAATCAATGGTTTCAGTTTGTACGTCGATGTCCCTCCCACCCTGTATTATGGCCATTGCACATTCACATAATATAATATTATATAATTTTGCAGTAATAGCATGGGGCGATTGCTATGACCCTCCGGTGCTGCTCGTTCATGGGAGTATGGACTCTGCTGTCAGCTTCAGACCCCTCATTAGCAAGCTGCCGAAGAACTTTTATTATATTGGTATGTGATACGAATATTGGTATTTGATGGTATTGGTGTGTGTTACCTGGTTTATTATTTTAAGGTCAATCCTCATCTGCAGCCTGCCAAATTTAAATTTTCGCATGTTTGTTTTTTTGTTTCGTTCACGATCCACGAATGACAGCCGGGACCAACGGATGGATCTTGGTATATAAAGATGGTCACCCTTCCACGGACCAACCGCAGCAAGCGTAACTTAACCTGATCGATCGATGCGTGCGGCTGTTAAATACTTTGAAACTCCATCTGCTAAATCACAGAGCACGGAGACTACTCGGTGACTGCTGCGAGAAGCGGCATAGTCCACACTTTCCATACAAACCAAGCATGACACCGTTTACTCGCACTACAATTACGTATTGGTAGAACCTGACTGCCTGACCTGCCTGACCTGACCAGCGGGGTAATTACGTAACACACTAATAGTAGGAATGGGTTTCATTTTGACAGTTTAAGAATATTTATTGCGTTATTTACGTTGTTGAGCAGACAAATTTTTCGAACATATGAAGCAATGGATTAGCAATAGGCTTCAAACTGATTCCGATTGTGATAGATAGTGTGTTACGTAATAAGGGTACAGGAGACATCAACTTCTGGAGGGAGGTGGGTTGGTTGGAATAACCACAGAACATATAAAAAAGGTTTTATCTGTTCTGTGACAATAACCACCAACGGCCGCCATGGCCCACGCACAATGGTCTACATGAAGGACTAAGTGCGGAAACCATAATCCTAAAGAAGAAGCACCTGACTGCTTTCAAGGCGGTCCGTGACAGAAGTTGTGCGCTCAATGCACTTACAGTACAACAAATCATTACTATTGCCGTCTCGAGACGCTGCTGGCATAATGATTCCATAGTCCTGTGGGCTAAATATATTTTTTTATTTCCAGGAGTTGACCTCCCTGGCAATGGCAAATCAGACCGCTTTCTCCCAGGAATGATGATCAGCGTCTATGACATGGTATCCTCAGTACATATGGTTGTTAAACACTTCAGGTGGAAGACCTTCACGCTGATTGGACATTCATTTGGTGCTTACCTAGGTAAGTACTAAGCTTAGTCGGGGGTGAGCGAATGTACAAGTATCCCCCGGGCCCCCGACTGGTAGTAGTGGTAGGAATTGTGGGGTTTATTTCGTCAGGAGTCCGACATAACCCTCCGTTCTCCCAAGACGGTGGGTAGCGATGTGTATTACCGCACGGAAAAAAAAGGTAAGTACTAAGCTAAAAGGTATTATAACATAACGTCAAGCGAAGCAACACTTACAATACTTTCCCCGAAGGATTAAGCTGAGGTGACCTATAGTAGGTACATCCACATTTCGACCGTTTACCCCGTTTATTCGCGGTTATTATTATTATTATTATTTATTTATTTATCAAAAACAAAATTTGTAAATAACTTTAAAACTATGCCCCGCAAAATCGTTTTCACGGTTCGTCTGTGGGGGCGAAATAAACAGTATTACAAACAAGTAAATATATTAGAGCGGACACAAAATTTTCACTTATTGTTAAAGTAACTTACGATAATAACTCATCTTAAACATATGGAAAGTTAATAAAGGAAATATACGACTTAAACTCAAACTCAACGCATTTATTTCAATTAATCCATTTACAGGCACTTTTGTATTTTCAAAGAGTCAGTCAGTTAGTCAGAAAGTTGAAGCTAGTTGCCCATTCCAAAACGTAGATCTCTATGGAGAAGAACGGGCAAGAAACTCCAAGGACACTCTTTTTAAATTAAGATATTACAAAATCCTGGGTACATTATTCTTGTTGCGAGAACAATTTAAATATATACAGGGTGTCCCGTAAATAATGGATCAAACGTAACAGGAAGCTAGCTCACTTGATTGCCAACAACTAATTTGAATAGTTTAAAAAAAACCGCAATAATAGAATTTTTTTATTGAAGACATAATTTTTCTCAAATTTCACCATTTCCTCTACCAGAATTCAGTTTTTTTAATGGTATCGCTGCAAATGATAACATTTTTAGGTATGATTTTTGTAAAAAAAAATCTGAATAGCTTAATAATGTAATAGGATACCATTTTTATAAATAACTTTTAATTTGCCTTAGAAAAAAAAACTTAAATTGCAAAGATTTTTTTTCACCGTGAAAAGACCACAATTGAAAATAATAAAAAACTTTTCAAATTAGTTGTTAGAAATCAGGTGAGATGACTACCCGTTACGTTTGATCCATTATTTACGGGACACCCTGTATATATTATTACGAAACAATTCAAAATATAAGATTAATAATAAAAATAAGCCGTGGCAGTCAAGAGATGACCAGTCTCAACTGACTTATAACTTCTAAAACTACTTACACTAGAAAGGTTTAGTTAAATAAAGATAAACAAATCGTAAAAAGGGTTGACACTGTCCTATTTAAAAATAAGGTACAAAAAAAAAAAATATTTTCTATTTATAAGTTAGTTTCCTCTTTTATTGATTAGTAATTACTTATTTGTTCCCCTCTCCTTCAACCTCAAGGAGTTTGCAAACGACGCTTTTAGAAAAGTGGTTCGGACACTTTCCCAAGAACATGGCGCAACATGGTTTTCTCTTCCATACTTCTCTATCAGTCGTCATCTCCGTAGTCACCCCGTTTCTAGCCATATCTTTCACATAGTCCATCCATCGTTACTTGGTCTAGCCCCATTTTGAGAAGTGCTATTTTGCGATGTGTACATTCTGCGAAGTGCACATTCTGCGTCAAACCCGTCTCGATATGTATTGGACGGTCACCCACCCACGGACCGACCTCGACAAGAGTATCTTAACCTTCGATCGACTACTGCGGCTGTGTATATTTAGCCAAAATCAAATAATTGATTTACTTGAATAGCCTTATCGTACCTCAACAGTTGGGCAAATATCTATTGTAATAAAAATATTTCTTACACTAACCATGTATGTAAATATTTAAAAATATGTTATGTATGCAAGTACTAAGTAACCAATAAACCTTTTTGTCTAATTTTCAGGGCAATTCTACAATCTATGCTATCCGGACAAACTAGATAAATTGATCAATTTGGACCCTATCAATTTCTTTGCGGTGCCACCAGAAGATTTTCCTAGATGGTATGTATATTTTGTTTAAAATATTGCTAGCTATGTTTGCCTATAGTACACGTTTGGATATGCCGCTTTAGAGTGTTTGCGCACTATAGTCTGTTCCAAAAGTTTCCGATTAAACTGTAAACAAATGTATCAGAAAAATAGTATCGATTAAAATATATAAAAAGAGTGTCCTTGGAGTTTCTTGCCCGTTCTTCTCCATAGAGATCTACGTTTTGGAATGGCAAACTAGCTTCAACTTTCTGACTAACTGACCGACTCTTTGACAATTCAAAAGTGCCTGTAAATGGTTTAATTGAAATAAATGCTTTGAGTTTCGAGTTTTTGTTTTATTTGAGAAAACGTATCTGTGGCAGCCAATTTGTGGTGCCATTATTTACATTTGAATACTTAAACCCGAATGTATTCTTTTAAAAAATTTCACCTGAACAGGGTTTTGTTTACACTTATCAGATACTTTTGTAACAGATCATACATCCGATCAGAATGCGAATTTCATTCGAATAGGAAATGTTGAAATTTCGGGCCTTTAGCACGAAATATGTAGTTTCGGCCGAAGTTACGGACGTTAAAGGTAATGATAATTTTATTTTGCAATTATGGATATAATGGATAACAAAAATTATAACAGGTTCAGCCATATTTTAGCATGTATGGCATGCAAAACACTCCATGTATGCCTTAATGTAATGCGAAGACATTGCCGCCCAAGATACAAGATTTTTCTAGTTTTTTTTGGATTTTTATTGGACTTTCGACCTCTACCTAACTTTTGTACCCAATCTTAATAATTGTACTTAAGATTTTTTGTTTTTACCTTTCTATATACTTACTGCCAAAATTAATATTTTTTGTGAGAAAAAAATATTATTATTAAAAGATACACAAAAATACACTAAATTAAAAATCTTTTTCATTAATGGACTTACTTATATTATAATAAATAACCTTTCACCACTAAAAAGCTTCGGAGTCTTTTCTTAAATACGTTTTCTACCCCGCAACGTTTCCTACTCCGTATCACTATGGAGATAAGATTAATTCGGGTCCCGAATGAAGAATTAATGACAACACGATTTGACAGTTGTCCTTCCGGATGTATATTGTCCCGTCCGAAAAAATTAATTTGTCACTTGTTTCGGCGGTTCATTTACTTTCCGACGGACCCGTATCTTCGTTGACGGACTTAGACAAAGACAATAGACCCCTTATTGCGCAACTGCTAATTTCTCACGCACTTAACACTTTTTATTTGTTTTATTTTTCGGTTCGACTTGTGTATATTGTGTTGTGTTCCTTGTAGTGTGTGCTAAATAAATGTATTTTGTTCCTTTCTTTTCTCATACAAATAGGACACCGGCTACTTCGGACCGATATTTCTCAGATTTTGATTGGACGCATTGCGCAAACGCTCTTATTTTCCGGTATTAATCACAAATAATACGCCCCAGGCCTTAAAGTTTGGTAAAGGTTTTAAGTAGTTTACCTCTAAAGTTTTCACAATAGTACATAGTTTCTCAGTGCCGGCGTCAGGGTAGGGCGCGGCTGGGCGACCGCCCCGGGTGCCAGAGGTTAAGGAGCGCTGAAGCGGCTGTGACTAGGCGCCCCTTCACCTCTGGCGCCTGCAGAGTACTTTTGTTTTAGTTCGTTTGGAGTTAGAAAACATTTTTGAGATCTCTTCGCTTGCTCTTGCATGCGACATTCTCTGAATTCTCAAACTTTTTTGCATAAGCCGACAAAGTAACTCCTATTTCTTTATGAATGGACATAAGAAAACCTAGGCGGAGTACTGACATTTTTGTCCCTCTCCAAGAGGGGAGAGGGTCGCCGCCGAAATTTCGCTCAGGGCGCCTTGTAATGTTAAAACCGGCGCTGTATTTTTTTCATTGTTGCAGGTATCATGTATTTTTTACGGATTTCTACAAGAATTATGAGAAGTTCAATATTCAGCCGGAAAATGCGCCAAGAATTAAGTGGACAGAGGTATGTTCCTTGTACTTATACAAAATATTGTAAAACGTTTTAAAAGAGTAACTATTAGAGATTCTTACCCATTCTTCTCCATACAAAACCACCTTTTGCATTTTCTTGTATTTTTATTTTTAAGCTATTGCATAGCTTTTATCGCGGGCTTTGAGCGCGGCGACCGAATCAAGAAATACCGTAACGAAAATAAAACCTAACACCCCCACTCCGCCTACCATGTCGCTCGGCCGAGCGTTCGCTTAACGTGTATGTATATGGTACGACTGTACTTGAATTAATATCAAAGAAAAAAAAATACTGCATAAATAAATAATTATAATTGCATAAGTTGATAAAAAATGCTATGCAATAGCTTTACTGCGGCAGTCCCCGAGTGCCACACGTGTTTTTTTTTTTGTCTATATATTTTTTGTATTTGTGTGTTTTTCTCTACGTCATGTTTACCGCAAATAAACGTATTTTCTTTCTAATTTTGACGTTTTAAAGTGCCTTTTACCTATGTGCCTAATTTAAATAAATTATTTGTCATCTATATCAATTTATGAGGTGATTTATAATGCGCGTAATAAAAGTTGCTGTTGTATGCTAATTTGCACTTCGTCACAATACTTTTAATAGTTGATATAGCCATTATATTATGAAGGCAACAGTGCGTCTGTTAATATGAAATTAAAAAAAAAAACTAATACATTTTATTTGCCATAAGTGTTGGTACAATTTCGGTCTTAACATAAATAAATGATAAATGATTTTATTTCTGTAAATAGGTTTGAACAAACACTTTTACACGTCAATCATATTTTTTTAAACTAGATGAGGTCGGCGTTTCCTATCTGACTACCCTGAGAAGAAAAGCCCAAAACAAATTCAGAGGTCACAGTCTCTTTTAAAGTCCAGACATAATCTTGGTCAGATCATGTGAAGACCATGTAGATTTGTGTCTGAAATGGTCTTTTGAGGAAAACCACACAGATTGAGTGGACCTGTCCAGTCAGTGCACGCATTTGTCAGTAATCGTGCAGCTCAACTCAGAACTTAAGGAGCTCAACGATTCGACGAACAATACCAAAGAAAAAACATTTGGGTAGGCCACAAAAATTACTCAAACTGCCAGACCATGATTAAAATTAACTGAGGAGAAAAAAAAAATAAAGCAACAATGACCCACATAGTCTTCACATTCACAAATAATATACAAATAATTATACAGATCCTTAACACTTATTCATAATACTGTGACATGCAAACATTTGAGTTTATACTTAGTCATAATTCAATTATATTTATAGTTATAATTCAATTAAAATTGAGTAGCAATATTATTATTAGACACAACAAAAAAAATATGTCTGAGAGTTAAAGAATATGTTGCTTACAGAGTAGAAATTCTTATTCATTAACCATACTTTAAGACACCTTGCAAATTTATTAGCTGGTAAAATTTTAACCCTGAACTACAAACCGATTTGAAGAAAATAAAAAGAAAGAAAAAACATTTATTTGCGGTAAACATGGCGCAAAGAAAAAACTCACAAATACAAAAAAGAACCGAATTCGGGGAAAATATGCGTCATATTCGCGCAAAACGGCAATCGCTCAGCATAATGCTACGATCCTATGCGATTTCAACGAAATATGGCACAGAGCTTAAATACGGGTCGTATTAGAGAAGAATATAATACGTAGATATTTTTAGAATTATTATTAGAATTCAGCACATGATTCTAGACCCCCTAGCGTAGCAATTTTTCGTCGGTTATCAAAAAAAAAAAAACTGCTGTTTTATAGAAAAGTGAAGGTTTTTCACCTATATATATACAGTTTGTCTGGTCACCGGTGTCCGACCCGTTGAGGCAAAGCAATATGATAAATTTTATCGACAAATTCACGATAATAAGGCATTTTGCCCCTACTGTTTTGAAATGGCGGCCATTTTTATTTTTTGTTTACTTGTTGTGGATGGGTTCATTTATTTTGCAATATCTACCAATGCAGACGTTCTACCGGCATAAAAGTTTCGTTCGACAGCTACAAAAATAGGCCTAAGTTGAGACTAAAAGGTTTGTCAAAAACTCCCATTAAAACCTTAAAAATACTTGAAAAAATTTGGTTGTTTTTTTTTACTTTTTAAATGTTGAAATAGGGGTTAAAATTGTAAGGGCAAAATTTCTTAGTATCGTAGAATTGTCGATAAATTGATCATATTGCTTCGCCTTAACGGGTCGGACACCGGTGACCAGACATACTGTATATTTATATTTCAACTTTATCTAAATGTAAAAATAGTAAATGTTTTATGAAAATAGCTGACTAATTATGTTATTTACTTTTTATACGAATTGAATTGCTCAGTTTATGTATAATTTTAATTTTGAAATTTTTGTTACTACGATGTATATTTTTAACTTTAAGAAATATGTCGTAATCGTTGAGCTCCTTAAGTCCTGACTCCCTGAGCTGCACGATTACTGACAAATGCGTGCACTGACTGGACTGGACTTAAGCACTCTTCAACGCAACCCCCGACTGGCCCCGGCCCGCCTCTGCGGGCGCCGTCTGGTCAAGCGGGGGGAGTGAAGTGTTTAACTCCCCCCGTGACGTCTAAGAGAGGCGCGCGTGGAACATTACGCGCCGCCACCTCGGATCTTATATGATAGGGGGCGGTGGACGTGGCTACTGCCATCCTGTATCAACACATTTCCGCTAGAATGCGAGTAAAACTTCGTGTTATCTTGATAATAATAATTGTGTTATCAACAGGCACTACAGTCAATAAAGAAGAGTCGTCCAAGTTTGACACAGCAGCAAGCTACCGCTGTCTTAGAGAGGCTGTCCATGCCGGCAGGAGATGGATTCATCAAGTAATTACATTAATTTTTCATACAACTAGTTCCAATCTCATAAGGGAGTGACCATACTTATCGACGCGGAATCGGCTTGAGCCGGTCAGAAAGAGCTTTATTTATCTTCATTCGCGATTCATAAGTCCTTCGTCTCGTTTCGATTCGCGACGCGACTCAACACCGATCGGAAACGAATTTCGAATATCCGATCGCCACAATGACCGCAGTGTGGTGGTACTTGTCAAAGTCAATAGGTAATGTTCGTCGAATCGTTGAGCTCCTTAATGTTTGAGTTGAGCTGCACGATTATTGACAAATGCGTTCACTGACTGGACAGGTCCACTCAATCTGTGTGATTTTTCCTCAAAAGACTATTTCAGACACCAATATACAAGGTTTTCATATGATCTGACCAAGATTATGTTTGGACTTCAAAAGAGACTGTGCCCTCTTAGTTTGTTTCGGCCTTTCTTCTCAGAGTAGTCAGATAGTAAACGCCGACCTCATCTAGTTTTTAAAATATGATTGACTTGTAAAAGTGTTTGTACAAACCTACTTACAGAAATAAAATCATTTATCATTTGATAAGACGGATATTTTCTTTCCACAGGTACACGTTCGACTTACGAATGAAACGCATCAACGGACCCGCCTTCTCTCCAGAACACGTCAAAAAATTATTCACAACTACCAAAACTCCCATCTTAACAATAGCATGTCAGAAATCATTGAAAAACAAAATGTTCAGAAACACAGACTTTTTGTTAGACGAAGCTGAATATCCAGGGAGGAATTTCAGATTCAGACCTGTGGATGGAACGCATGATGTTCACATAAGTAATCCGGAGAGGATAGCGGTGTTTGTGGGGCAGTTTCTTGTCTACGGCTTAGAAGGGTTAGATAATAAGGCTAAGTTATGATTCTCTATCATCATTGCCTACAGAGTCATTATAAATTGAGACCGTGTTTGTACACTTGGTAATCACAAGTAAAACGCGCGTCGCTTCGTGATATAAAAATACTGTAGATCAAGTAAAAAAATCGAAAGTCATTTATTCAAACTAGGCTTAGAATCAGCACTTTTTGAACGTTAAAATTAGTGACAATCCTCCAAAACCGCCCATCACCACTTCCTAGTGCTTTATCTGGGAAGAAGAAGTGCCGCAACAAACTCCTCAGCAGCACAGCTGTCTGTTCAGTTAGAAGAACAGGATTCTAAACAATAGTAAGTAATTAACATTACCAAACACAAAACATTAAAATAAAATAATTTGCCATATGTCAGCTAGCGCACGCCAATATACCAACATAAACATTGAAAATTACATTCAAGCAGAAATAAATAATAAAATCGTAAACAGAACTTAATACCTTAAGGGGGTTGTCTAGTGTTAAGGCCATTTTTTTCAATGTTTTTTGGGGATTTTATTTTGTACACACCATTAAAGTAAGGGAATTCTAAATTTCATGTCAGTTTTGAACAACATTTGAACAAACTTTGTGTATTTTTTGAAGTGCATATATTTAACACAACCGGAGATACACCGTGCAACAGGAACACATATTTAAAAAAAGGTGCTCCACTGCTGCCATGATTCCGGCCGTTCTGCTTATCTGAGATCAAAAAACTAAACGCCATTTTAATTGTGAGAGTTCAGGCTCTACATGGAACTAAAATAAAATCAGAATTCCAAAAAAATATATATTTCTTTCGCTTTTGAAGAAAAAATTAAATTTCTCGGAATTTTTTGGGGTCTATTAAGCTTGTAAAAAGAAAACTAAAGAAGTAATCTTAATTTTTTTAGATTAACTTGTAGTTATATATGGGCTGAACATGCTGTATAAATTTGAGCAGAATCGATCAACTAGTTTTTGAGATATTATGGCAACAATTTGGAAAAATCGTGTTTCGAGAAAAACGCGTTTGAAAGTTATTGTATAAATAAATAAATAAATAGTGAAATAATGGCGAAAATAATAATAATGAAATAATAAAAAATGCTTTTACTCACATCTTCTACACATGTTTTTGATGTGTTTTATGGGAAAAAAAATCGCTTTTTGTCACCTGACACACTTGACGACCCCCTTAAGTTGTCTGCCTTCCATGTCTAATTTACCTCTATGCCGAATTTTATCAAAATTGACTCGGTAGTTTAGGAGTTAGAATGCAACGAACAAACAAACAGATGGACAAATTGTCCTAATTCTAATATCAGCTAACATAAGTCAATTATTAAAATAAAGTTCTTAATTAATTGTTAAACAAAGGAATTGTGTAGTTTTAAGCTCTATTGTACCACAAATCACAATTTCTCGTCGGTGGTAACATGGTAGTTAACAAAAACAAACTTATAAAACCAAATTACAATTAGAAATTAAAATTCAATATAAGAGGTGGAAGGTGAAAGGTTCAAAAACTCAAACTCAAACTCAAAGTATTTATTTTAATTAAACCATTTACAGGCACTTTTGAACTGTCAAAGAGTAGGTCAGTTAGTCAGAAAGTTGAAGCTAGTTGCCCATTCCAAAACGTAGGTCTCTATGGAGAAGAACGGGCAAGAAACTCCAAGGTATGAGTGTGAGTGATATCTAAGAATATTCAGTGTATGCACTCCCGTACCTCAGAGACCAGTCTTCTAAACAACATAATGTAAGTCGGTTTCTGACGATTTACAAAAACTGTTGAAATTCTGCACATTCTGAGCTGGGGAGCGTTGAGACCAAGATTAGAATTGGGTTAGAACTCGCAACGTAGGTACAACTCTAAGTCGGGGCCGCTACCACTGCTGGGCCACCACTGCCCACGTTTGAAGATGACACAAGACGAAACGATATTTAAAATACGTTTAGCGTTATAGAAGTATGAGGAATAGGGTGTAAAGTTCACACATACCTCCATAGAAAAGGGAGGATCCTCCGACCAGACGGGTGTCGTGTCTGGTGGGCAACGACCGAGGTTATTTTTTTTTATGATTGGCTTCTATCAGGTCAACCTAGGAGGTTGTCGGCTGCTTAACCGGACATGCCTGTGGTTGCCCTAATAGATTAAGGTCCCAGCCAGGGCTTAAAATACTTACAAACTAGGCGACAACACGCTAAAGGCACCCCTTGCGGGATACGAGCCCCGGCTTAGGGCGTCGCTGGGAGACGGCAGCAAGGGACAGGCGTATTGCTAGTTGCGCGGTAAACTCTGCTTGCGCGATGCAGGATTTTGCGTGACGTCAGTGTGACGCGTCGTAGCACGCATGTGGCGATGTAGATACCGCTACAGCGTTATACAGATTTAGTAATTTACGGTGCAAGGGAGCTTTAATGATTTTAATTGGTATATTTTCATATTGGGAGAAGGATTAGCGTTTAAGAATTAAAATATTATAAAATTTTGTAAAAATTAACCCTATTATTAAAATTTTTACTACGTTGCTGTAGTGCTCGCCAACGCGGCTGCTGTGCGAGCAGACCTGTGTTCGTTTCTTAGATTAGCCGGTGGTATTGGTTTTTCCATAAGATTTTTTTTCTGTTTTAATAATACACTCCCGGACTTTTAAATCGAGCCATCCTGTACTCTTTGTATAGAAGTCTATGAACTTTTTAAACGGTCGTTAATTCAAATTCGGAACAATGACGACACGAAAATGATGGCCAGTAAGTCGGCTTCAAAACTACATAAAATCATTTTCTTTCACTTACCATTATTTTGATATTTTAGGCGATTTAGGAGTCCGATCCCATAGTTACGTAACACACTATTAATCAGAATCTGAATCATTTTGAAGGATATTGTAAATCCATTGCTTCATATGTTTGAAAAATTTGTCTGCTCAACAACGTAAATAAGGCAATGAATGTTGTTGGACTGTCAAAATGAAAGCCATTCCTACTGTTAGTGTGTTACGCAAATACCCCGCAGGAGTGTTATCGATTTCTTTTAGTATTATACATTCCCTTATCAATGCATTTTGTACTTAATTAATGTAAAAGAAAATATATGGTCAAATTACATTACATGGTAAAACTTCACAGGCTAATGGGTGTCGAGAATATAGAAGTAATTGAGACATTGCAAAAACGTGAGTCTATCTATAGATAGACTGACTGACTTTTGGTGACTGTACCTATAGGTACAGTCACCAAAAGAGATAAGTAACCAGGGCCTGCAGTCTCGACATAGATACCGACAAAAATCGGTCATTAAGTCCAATCGATGTCAAATTTCTTTAATAGATTTTCAACCTTATGCTTTGGAAATAAAGTTGAAAATCTATTAAAGAAATTTGACATCGATACGACTTAGCGACAGATTTTTGTCGCTATCTAATGTCGAGACTGCAGGCCCAGGGTCGTTGATATAGTTGAAGTTTAGTAAGAAACCGACGAATGTTTTCGAATAAAATTTAATTTAATTAATAGAAAACAAACAGGTCATTTATCAAATTAAATTTCATTCGAAAACATCCATTGGTTTCTTATTAAACTTCAACTATCCGACGACCCTAGTTATTTATCACATTTAGTGACCGTACATCTTATTTTATCTCGCTTTTCGTAAGTCTATATGGCCGTGTTGTTCTTCTAAACTACGCAACAGATTTGATGCGGTTATCATCATCTTTTAGAGAATTTATTCCGGAAAGTTTATATGTATAATACGTTTATATTAAACTTACATTTAAAGAAATTTCGATGTTTTGTCAAGTCGTAAAACCGAGCGAAGCGGATTCGCTACTCAATAATCAATACAGCGTCCGCGAGTAGTGTAGAATTGAAAATATTAGTTAAAAAAATCTTTTTTTTTTGTTACCTATATCAGGTCTAGATATATCGTTATCGACACCCATCTCGTCTGTGGAGTTTCTCTAGATAATTTAATTTCACCTTGTATAAACCCTGACCAATCATAGTATTGTATAAATCTCTTTTATATCTAGTTGTGTTGAACATTAGTTGTTATTATCCATTGCATTCAGGGGTATCGACTTTTAGAAAACCTTGTGGGTGCTCATTCTCAAGCCCGACCTGAGGTTTTTTTTTAATGCTCTGCTTAATCCCTAAAATCGCATCTAAATCCGTCCAGTAACACTCATGTTCAGCGAACAGACGGTGCCCGTTTTTACCCTTAAAAACTTACTAATTAATTAAGTTTATAAAATATGGATTAAAGAAAAACCTACGATACAAGAGCGAGCGAAGCGAGCTCCACAATATTAGCAACCCGGTTTAAAAGGTTAAACCTAACGACAACGTGACGTGATTTTATAGAGAGATCGGACAAAGCCGGTTGGCTGATCAGTTTTGATGTCTATGCTCATAGGTACTCCGCCCCCACTATTTACCTCTCGTGGGTGCTGGAGTCCCCGAGCACCCACGGAGTCGGCGCCCCTGATTGCAGTCATTTGCTATGTTTGTTGGTGATTGTGCAATAAATGTATTAATGCTTATCAGTTTTGTTATATTTATACGAAATACAATAAAGTTACCGATAAAAGTTTTTGATGTTGTTTATTATACCTACCAGTTTATACTACGTAAGTATTACAATCAAGAATGTCCGAGTGTTGGGAAAAATTGGCCAGTTTGAACCTCAGATCTACTAGATATTTGCAAAATAATGAGTGGCTGGGCAACCGCTAAAACAGTTTCAAGCTTAAATAACTTCGGTCTTAAATACCTTTAAGATTACCTACATAAAAAATGGTGCAAAATCTGTGACGAAAGTGGGTTGAGAACATTCTGCGATTGTGGGTCTCAATAGGTGGTACAAGTAGCGGAGGAAAGAAGATTGACTTCATGCAAGAGATTTCCTATGGTTTGAAGAGTATAGTCAGTATAGTAATAGATTTGAAAATGTCTACATGCTTAATCAGAATCTCCGAAATCCGATTAATTCTTTCAAATTTAGTGTTTGCGAAGCTCGTTATACTATCGCCTATCGAGAACTAAGTTGGAGAGATTGGTATTAAAACACAGATTTTAGTGTTACAAAAATTAACACACCTAACTGTAATAAAACTTAAAAATTGTTGTTTTCTTTAATTTTATTTTATTCAAAACTACCAAACGCAATAGATAGCGGGTGCGCAACAGTTACAGAATTAAAACAAAACTATCTTCACAAACGTGACTTATATGTCATAATAGGCGAAGAATTTTCGTATTCTTGGAAAATGTAAAAATATAGTTTTATTTTCAATTATATAACAACAATTAACAAGGTAATTATTCGAAACATTAACATTCTTATAATGTTAAGAAACACTGACAGATGTTCGTGTGAATTTGACATTATATATCTGAAAAATGTTTAACTTCTCGCCGGCAATTTTTTTAGTTTTTCTCGTGATTTTGTTAAGAACACAGTATCTATAACTTCAATAATATGAAATTCCAGATGGCATTGTTCATGAAACAAGACTTTACCCCTCCTCTGCTCTCCAGAAGATGGTTTGCTATCAAATTCAGACCGAATATGGTAAGTTTCTTTTCTAACTACTTTCTTGAGTTTTTGTAATCTTTAGAAAGTTACCAGTGGAATACAGATATAGTGGATCTATTGGTGCAAAATTCATTTGTAAGATAACCGTAAACGTGAAAAAATGTTGTTAGTCACACAAAAAAAATAGTCAAAGGATACATACTTACACAGATGCATTTCTGTATGTACATACCTACTATGTGATCGAAATAAGTATAGAAAACCAATTGGTTTTCTATCACATTGTCATTAATTTTAAAATTAAAATATTTTCTAGTCCATTTCTTAGGAAGGTACTACTGCTTTTAAACTCACACACAAAATTATTACTTGTTAAAATTTTAGAAAAATCATCTACTTTTCAATATTTGTAAACATGTGAGCACCGTGTATCTATCACATTAAATTTACCTCTCATTACTTTATAGTTAATTCCTTTAACTTATTGTGGTATAGTAATTTTATTCTAGGTGCATTGTCTTTGCATATAATTATATAATTAATGTACTTATACAAAATATTGTAAAACATTTTAAAAGAGTAACTGTGGAGTTTCTTGCCCATTCTTCTCTATACAAAACTTCCTTTTGGAAGGCCCAACTAGAATCAATTCTATATTTTTTGTAAATTATGACATTCATAAGTGCCTTTTAGTGCCTATTTGAATTAAATGATTTGTCTTTGACTTTTGCTACTTTTGTAGTTATTTACAGTGTTTACGTGCTTTCGTTGTTTCATGTGAAAATAACATAATTGTTCCAAAAGTACCAATGAATGTGTAAACAAACCGTGTTCATATTAAATTATTTTTAACTCAGCAAGCATCGTTAATGAGACACAATTGATTATCTATTGTTTTGGCCCTCTAGCGGGCCACCTCGGGCCTGACTAGCTAATGGGAATTAGTAGCTAACAAGTTCATCTGTATTTAGAAGGTTACTTTAGATCTCACCACTTTTTCCAAACATTATTGTTTGAATAACATTATTACATTGTAATTGAAAAATCATGTGGTTTAAAATAAAAAATTTGGCTTTGATAAAAAAAAAAAACAATTGTCAATTGCTTTAAATTGAGTAAGTAGCCCTAGTTTTTGGAAGGACTATAATTTGACATTATTCAAAAAGGGCTTAGAATTTTTTTTCTAGACAAAGTTTATTATAGGGTTGAAGATTTTTTATTGGAGAAAGAAGTTGTTTGACTATTTTATATATTGTATTTAAATAACTATTAGAAATTGTGACATTAATTTTATTATTGACTGATTATTTTTATTAATGAATTATGAATTAGAATGTTATTATGAATTACTAGCTTCTGCCCGCGACTTCGTCCGCGTGGAATAGTGGGCTAACGCTAACTTTAACCCGCGACTTCGTTTACGTAGAGGGTGGAAATATTTTAAAATAATACGTACGTTAAGGAGCTGTTTTAGGTTACATACATCACGCTTTTATCAGTACACGGAGAAATAATTTCTTAAAATATTTCTGGGGAGTTATGAATTTTTACTGAGGCTCTGCAGTAACGCGGGACCATAATATGCGCAAACCCAAGAAAATTTATCGGGTTATCCAATACAAATTCTAGAACAATTTTATTTAAGGTTTTAGAAATTTTACTGGGTTACCGATTCAATTTTTACTGGGGTACTGAACGTCATTTTTGGTATCTCGCAGAGATAACTGGGGCCACCGCCCTTCCCCGTCATGACCACCCGCCGCCGGCCTTGCACCATTATTTTGCTGCGATGTTATTTTAATACTGCGATATCTCCTAAGATATTCATTGAAATCAAATGATGTAAAGGGCAATTTTGTTTTAAATTAAATACTTGTGATGAATAACGTATTTATTTGGATAAGGATTAATATCATGTTTATAAAAACACCTTCGCAAATAATGCATTATTTTAGAACAAATTTGGTTAGAATAAAAAAGTTCATAGTGAGCCAACCTTAAAAGATAGACATAAGCTGTCGCATACTTTTTTTTAGAACTTTTAAAGGGGAACAATTCTGTAATACATGATTTTTGTGAAACTTTAACCGTTTACGCAGCGCACGCAGCGGAAGCTCTCAAAAGGAAAAAAATAACCTACGATTTTGAAACATTGCTCATTGGTGCTCCGTCCCTATTGGTCTTAGCGTGATGATATATAGCCTATAGCCTTCCTCGATAAATGAGCTATCTAACACTGAAATAATTTTTCAAATCGGACCAGCAGTTCCTGAGATTAGCGCGTTCAAGCAAACAAACAAACAAACTCTTCAGCTTTATTATTAGTATAGATTAGTAAATTTGTATTTTAATTGTACCTAAACTCAATACTTTTGCATGCTTTGTAATTGGCAAAATATGGCTGTTTCTGTATTTATATTTTGTAACACCTTGACTTGTACCCGTATTTGCAAAATAAAATATCTTTATCTACAAACTAGCACATACAGGTACATTTTCTGATCCATTTGTTTACATTTTCGTCAGATACTTTTGGACCAGACTATAAAGAAATGCTCAAGGCCTTTCCTTTGTCTCTGAGGCTGTTAAAACATTGACTAATTATAACTTTAGTAAATAGTTTTATAGCCAGTAGTCATAAGCTTATTTTCCAACCTAAAACATAAAAAACAAAGGGTTCCGTACCGCCACACAATATTTAAAACTACTTTTGTTTTTAAACATGTTTCTTGTAGGCAGACACCATTTTATTTTTAACTTTATATTTGTTGTTAGAGCGGCAATAGAAATACACACTCTGTGAAAATTTCAACTCTAGTCATCACGGTTTATGAGATACAGCCTGCTGACAGGCAGACGGATGGACGGATATAAGGCTTAGTAATAGGGTTCCACTGGCACCCTTTGGGTACCCAAGGCGTTGCTGGCCTTCCTCGAGGAGCTGTGGTGGATCGAATAATCGATTTTCCCACCCGTACGCAAAATGCGCGCATTGACGTGGAGTTGTGGACACCAGCCCGTATTACCTATTACCCTTTGGGTACTGTTGAGACTGCTCCTCTCAACATCGCCACGCGCTGGGCCAGTGAACGATGGTGGGGACAGCGGGGAGTCAGCCGGCCGAAGGCCGAGCGCGGGCCCCCGCACTACACTAATCAGCTGTTGCAGGCGTACACGCACGGCTGCGCTTGCGCATTTTATTAACGTCCTAATTTTCTTATTTACATTTTAAACCGACCCTTTACCGTTGTCATTGCATGTTATACAGTCCATTCAACTATCATTTTCCTTCACCACGACCTACCGTCGCGATCAGTTACGGAACCCTAAAATTGAACAACAGATCCTCGAGCTTCTTCTTTCCCTTCCACAGCTTCTATACACCCGCGAGAACATAATACTGATCCTAGAAAGCGGCCTCCTCTTTCGAGAAGACAGTATCGATGTGGAACAGGAGTCTCCAGCTCCTGAGGATGTGTGGCAGTACGTGGGTGGTGGCAAGAACGGGTGGTTGACTAGGGGGGAACGAGTGGCCTCTGTGACTGGAGTTGCTGCTACTGTTCTTCTGTTTCCTCCGAAGAAGTAGGTGTTTTCTTTTTTTTCTTACGTCATATTTGAACTGAATCTCCTCGCAACCGGCGTGCGTGTATGACCAGATGTATGAATGTAAACGAAGCAAAAGGTGTATTTAAGGACCATAGCAGGTGGTCTGTTGTTCCAGCCTATCTCCATGAGAAAAAGGCGCGAGTTTATGTATGTATTTTTACTCAATGTCACCTATACTCCATTTAAAATAAGATTAGAAATTTAAATAAACCTTTTTTACAGTCCGTTCAACCGATTTTGACTTCTATTCTGTCGGTATAAGGATGGCATTAAAAGCAAAAACGTGGTTACAATAACAACTGTTTTCTGCAGCTGCCATTTGTCATACTACCGACGCAATAGAAGTCAAAATCTATTGAACGGACTGTAAGAAAGGTTTATTTCAATTTCTAATCTTATCTCAAATTGAGTATAGTAACTGGGTTGTGATCTTGTGGAGGTCAGATAGGCAGACGCTCCACATAAATAACTTATAGTCAGTTGCATTCAGTCAGACTGGAAGCCGACTCCAACATGGTTGGGGCAAGGCTGGGCAGATCATGAATACTTGAACAGTCTTTAGCTCTATAGAGGTATAAGGAACAGGGTGTAAAGTTCACTCATACCTCCATAGAAAAGGGAGGATCCTCCGACCAGACGGGTGTTGTGTCTGGTGGGCAACTGCCCGACGTTTGATGTCGGGACGTTGTATATATGCTAGTTGCGTGGTAAACTCTGCTTGCGCGATGCAGGACTTTGCGTGACGTCAGTGTTACGCGTAGCGCGCGTGTGGCGTTGTAGATGCCGCTACAGTTATGTCCTAGTTGGCATAAAAAAGAAACTCTGCTGTCATATCTGGAAATCCCAGCTGCTTACAAAAGTTTTTTTTTTAAATAAACGCAAAACACTGTCAAAATGAGCTTTATTTCATTTATATCTGAGTTCAATTTAATTATGTCCGGTGTTTTGATCCGGCACCCAAATTGCGTAACACACTATCAGTCACAATCTGAATCATTTTGAAGGATATTGCTAATCCATTGCGTCATATGTTCGAAAAATTTGTCTGCTTAACAATGTAAATAACGCAATGAATGTTGTTGAACTGTCAAATTGAAAGCCATTCCTACTGTTAGTGTGTTACGCAATGTATGTGTGATTTTGTTGAATTAGTTAGTTTACAAGCACAGGTATAATCTGGCTTTTGAATTGATTGCATCACAAACACCTGTGGACTCAACCACATTCACCAAATTAATTTATATTACTTTTGCGTCAGTATTCAGCGCGCAACGCTCATCAACTTAGCAGTCTACGCCTCCTTACCCCTGGTCCTTCGGTGGTGTCACCGCTCCCGCTGTAGGGGTACCCTGCCCTCTCTGCTGGCTGTCATGAGGGAGTACCTAGCGCTCGCGAGGAGGACACATGCCTGTCTCAAGGAGTATGCGGCACTGCATGTCAACATGTAAGTTCATTATCCTTAGAATTTAGATGAAAGACTTCCAGTGTGGGACATAGGATGGGTAATCTGACCAAGATTCATTGATGAATTTTATAAATACATTGACATGAATATTTTCTTTGGAAAATCGTATATTATTTTAATTATTGTGAATGTAAAGACTATGTGGGTCATTTTTTTTTTTATTTGCTTCTCAATTAGTTTTAATCATGATCTTTCAGTTTGAGTAATTTATGCGGCAAATGTTCTTTCTTTGGTATTGTTCGTCGAATCGTTGAGCTCCTTAAGTTTTGAGTTGAGCTACACGATTACTGACAAATGCGTCCACTGACTGGACAGGTCCACTCATTTGTGTGGTTTTTCCTCAAATGATCATTTCAGACACAAATCATAGTACAATTATTTTAATAAAGTTACATGATTGGAATTAGCGCCTTTTACGATTGCAATAGACAAACTTAAACAAAGAAAATCGGTTAATTAACCGACTTCAACTAAAAAGGAGCTGTAATTAGAATTCGTTTTTTTTTTTTAATGGTGGTCTATAATTTTTTATCGGCTCATAATAGGAAGTGTTGTGTTTGACGCTTCCTTTAAATTGACTACAAAGGAAGTTCAGTAATTGACGCTATTTTTGGACGAAAAACGAGATTTTGTATTTCACGAGATTTTTAACCGACTTCAAAGTTTTATTTTATTTTATTTGTGATGGGTTTGCTCTTGACTCTAGTCTAGGTCAGAGGTGACAGAGACAAAGTCGACGATGGAGTGAGCTTTCTCAGAAGAAGCCTGTTCACTCTCACTTTGAAGAGATTTGGGTTGTATGCGTTCGGAAACACAGACGCAGGTAGAGAGTTCCATTCTTTTGCTGTGCGCATTATAAAAGATATTTGGAAACGCTTAGTGCGAAATGGTGGAATAGCAACTAGGTAGGGATGGTAACTTGCAGTGCGGCTAGATGTCCGATGGTAGAAGGGGACCGGTGGAATGAGGTAGTGGAGTTCTTGGGTACACTGACCGAAATACAATCTGTAGAAGACCGACAAGCAGGCAACCTTGCTGTGATGAGCCTAGCTGCTGCAAGGTACTGCTTTTGCCAACTTTAATCATACCTAGTTTTCTTTTCTTTCACAGAGGCTCTTTAACATCAGTAATAGAGTCCACCCACACGCTCCTCTGTCGTCACCAGAGTGAACTAGCAGTGCTACTGTCCAGGGCTTCGTCTGCCATCTTGGGCAACGCGCCCTGGCTGCGAGCTGACGTCGCCTGGGACGCTGTGCAGGCGCAGGCTAGTGATAATCTTATGGTAAGTAAACACCACCCTTGTTTTCGTCATAAATTACGTCAAATGATTATCATGGTTTTTGGAGCCCCGAACTTGTCACAGTTGGTAATTGTGTGTCCCCTGATATGTGGTCATGCTCACTTAAATGTCTCACTGTTGGTGGCGCGTGTGTTGGATCATTCGGTTCCCTACAAAATGGTTGAGCTGGATGGTGCTGATCCACGCGTCATGTTCGTAAACGGGCGCCGTCAGTTGAGACTGGTCATCTCTGAACTCCCACGGCTTATTTTTATTATTAATCTTATGTTTTGAATTGTTTCTTAATATTTTTTTTTTCATTGTTCTCGCATATATGTAGAAGCAACAAGAATAATGTACCCAGGATTTTGTAATATCTTGATTTAAAAAGAGTGTCCTTGGAGTTTCTTACCCGTTCTTCTCCATAGAGATCTACGTTTTGGAATGGGCAACTAGCTTCAACTTTCTAACTGACCGACTCTTTCACAATTCAATAGTGCCTGTAAATGGTTTAATTGAAATAAATGCTTTGAGTTTATGAAGTCACACATTTTGCTATTTTAAAATAAACATCATAATAATATTGATAGAGGTGGTAATATTTAAATATTTTCAAATTTTTCGTGTTGACCTTTAGAGTTTTAATACTTTAGATTTATACATGTGACATTACGACGCTTATGACTCGTCTTCCCCCTTTTTCACACGCTTAAATCGCCGCCCATGGTATCTATTTTAGCAAAATTAACAAAATTAGCAAGCGGCGAAAGTATACCTTATCGGTAATTATATTTTCGAGCCGTTTGGGGTTGAAACCCTCGGGCCGTGGGGTCCGAGTGCCCATGGTTTGTTCAACGAAATCTCCAAACGCCTGTTTGACACTTCCCGTGACCCAAGGGCTGGCTTTTACCTTGGCCAGAGGCTAAGCATTGCCATACAACGTGGCAATGCCGCCAGTCTCTTGGGTACATTAACAGTCGACAGCGATGCGGAGAAATTTTTGGATGCCATATTTTAGTTTGTTAATACTTTTAGTCAGGTTAGGTTATTATTATTTTTTTTTTTTTTTTGTAAATCCGAATATTTTCTTTTCCAGAAAATCCACCATGCCTTCCTGGTAGTCCAATCGACGTTCTTAAAACACGTCGCCATGGCCCACTTTGTACCCCCTCTGCAGGCCCAGCGCGCATACAAGCATCACAATGAACGCATACACTGGCTCCACACAGTCGTCATACCACGCGTGACCAAAGAGTTCCAACATAACTACGAATCTTTAGAACGAATGTATAGACTGCTTAAAAATTCTGGCCATAAAGATACTGAAAATAAAAAATTAGGCACAGCGTTCACTGATAATTGGCTTTATTCTGATATTCATACTGGTGTAGCAAAATCTTGTTTAGAATTGAAATTGATTTTAAATAAATCGAATAGTCTCGATGTTTTTCTCGATTCTTGCGCCATGAATAACCAGGAGATCGATTTGCAAGTCTTGAATCGAGATATGGATGATATCATTGAGAGTCTCACTAAGTGTTTGAAGACCGTTCAGAGTTCGCAGCTGAGATTGAAGAAAATTCAAAATAAGAACGTGAAAGCTGTTGAGTTTGAAGACAAAGAGGTTATGGTTGAGAACGTGGGAATTTTGAAAATAGAAGACAGAGAGCCAGAAAGTAAGGATGAAGTTTTTTATTTTATGAAAACTGATGACGATGATGCGAGTATTCAGCCAGCTGGGGACCTCATAACAGCGCCTGGAAGAAAAGAAAAAGAGACAAATAAAATTGTGTTATGTGAATTAAAAAGGAAATTGGGGAAAAGAGAGGATGTTATGAGGGAAAGAGAGAGACAAGCTCTTGCTAAAACGATGCCAGAATTAAAAGACAATATACCAGAATTCCCTCGACAAATAAATCTTGAAGAGTTTATGGAAAAGAAGGGTTATATAAATAAATTAAAATTAAGAAATAATGTCCCTAAAAAAAGACCTTTGTGTATCAAACCTAAAAAAATTAAAAATAGGGATAAGAAATATAAATATAAATTAGCGAAATATAATAAGGAAACAGATATAATTGATGTTGTCTATGAGGCGAACGCGAAACTAAATGTGAAAAGTAAGCTTTTGACTATTAGCACTTTTAACGATTACTACATAACAAAATGGTGTAAATATGTAAAGACAGAAAAGAAACAATTAGATTCCAGTGGACTTTCCGAAGGCCTAAGCGACGTAGAAGCAGGTACAGCCAACAAAACAGTCAAAGAAACTGTGAATCACGAGATACGGTTCACAAAAAAAGACTTAGAATTAACGCCTTCGTCTTCAGAAAGCGATTTTGAGTATTATAAAGAAAAACAAAAGGCTTTATTACATGATGCCCGTCGCCATAGAGCTGTTAGAAGAAAAAATCATCCGAACCATAGACCAATACCTGCCATAGACAATGTAGACGAGAGTTTGAAGCCCATAGAGTATACTTTTGGTACTGGAATGGCAATGGCGTCTGTTCTTCAGGTGAATAGGTCGGTTCCTAATTATATAGCTGACGAAGAAGTATTTATTGGTGATGGTGAAGTGTCTACGGATAGTGGAAATGATGAGGATGCTTGAAATTATTATTAATATCTACTAGCCGATCGTTGGTCAGAGGGCCGTCATAGGGCCGGACCAGATCTGACGAAGCGCAGTGCAGCGCTGTTTTCACTGCCGAACAAATATGAACATTGCATACATTAAAATAAAGTTGAAATTAATTAATCTTCCTCAAGCCCGCGAGAGCATAAAGCGGACAGACCAACAGTTTATTATTTTCGACTTTATTTTGAGAGCTACAACGTTGATATTTGTTTGCCAGTGAAAACCGCGCTTCGCCAGGTCTGCGTTGGCACTTAGGGTTGTCATGATTCTTGTTTGATTCAAATAAATCACACTCTTCTACAAAATAGAGTTTTGCCTTGTGTGAATAAGCTTAAGGGTGGATTTGGTGAAGCGCAGTGCAGCGTAGATTTAACTGCCAAATGAATATCAACATTGAGCCTCTGATAATAAAGTAAAAAGTAAAAAGTAACTTTAACCGTATACCACAGTCCGCTTTGTGTTCACTCGGACTAATGGAAGCTTATTTATTTTCAACTTTATTTCAAGACTTACAAGGGTGATATTTGTTTGTCAGTGAAAACCGCTGCGTTAGGCCTATACCAATAATTCAAAAATTAATCGCATAAATATACTATTTTTGTATCACTCGCTAATATCAAAATTGATTACATTTTTTATATGATTATTATTGAAGTTGGATTGAAGTCATATAATTACGTAACATGCTTTATTAAAGTTATTTTAACGTAATAATATCATTTAAGGTGAATCCTCGGCTATATCCCGCCAAAATTAAAAAAATTCTTTGGTTTTTTGCAATTTGCAGGTCAGTGTCAGGTTGTATGTTGATCAAAATATGATTCGCGACGGTAACAAATGTGTATTTCCAGAATTATAATCATTAAAATCATCAATACAACTCCCTAAGTCAGAACTGACCTCAAATGTCATGATTTCATGAAATTGACACTATCGGGTAATTTGAACTTAAACGAGTTGTATTGATGATTTTAATGGTTAGATTCAGCAAATAGATATTTGTTCTCGTAGCGAATCATATTTTGATTAATATACAACCTGATATTGACCAGCAAATGGGAACATTACGCAAAACTATGTAGGGGGCGACACTAGCGCAAACCGTAAACAAACCGCCATGATGCATCATATCATATTTATTAGTAACAAATAATTAGTGAAAACGTGTTAAATTATAATAGTTTTATTACTATTCATGTTTTAAAAAACGTGTACTGTGATATTTTGGCATCTTACGGACATTTAAAAGCGGATGATTTAAAAAAAAAACTGCTTTGAAGGACTTGTCAAAGAACTGTTTATGGTTTATGCTAGTGCTGCACTCTGGCGGCAGAACATTGTAGTAATACTCCCTATTGGAAAACATGTAAGAAATTTAAATTTCGCAGGCTACCCTGACGCTTTTGCCTGCTTGCATTACAAATCAATATATAAAACACAAAAAATGTTTCTACATAAAATATGTCCGTTATAGACTTAAAAACCATTCAACCGATGTGCCCCAAACCGGTTTCATTAGAAAGGCAATATCGCGAAAATGGTTTTAGACAACGTTGTCTTGTTGTTTTTCTTTTCATTGGCTTTTTTTTTTATTTAGTAGCACACACCGGATATCCGCTAATCACTAAATATGTTTAAAATAAATAAAATGATAATTAAAATAAATCTTCGTTTCTGTCAAACGTTTGAAGATGAAAGAGACAGAATGTTGTTTTAAGTATGTCGTCGGTGTAGTCGCCGCAAGCGCTACCGCTAAGCATGAGGTCCTGGGATCGATTCCAAGGTCGGTCAAAGTGTTATTGGGTTTTCCCATCAGGAATTTCTCAGTAGCAGCCCGAAGTCTGGATTGGTGCCCGGTTGAGGGCAATAGGCTCGCCCCCTATTACATGGGACTTAAACATAACTGGCGGAATTTGGGTGTACTATATGTTCACTGCTGCCTAACCCTTCGGGGATTAAGGCCGTGATGTAATGATATATATATATTGATTTGTAGTGCAAGTATGCTTAAGAATACATGGCCGCATTTAAACATTTTAAATGATGTGTTTTCTTTAGATCTGTTATCAAAGTTGTCAAGTCAATTAATTTTGTATATTAATTAATTAATTATTGTATTATAATTTGTATTAAATAAATTAGAATTTGCTTTAAATATATTTAGTGTTTTCTTATACCTTATCGTGGCATTTAAAAATAAATAAAAAACATAATTATGGGCTAACTGGGGCGTATCGTATTTATACGCCCGGAAAGCGCTATTTTATACAACTTCGAAATTTCGATACTTTTTTAAGTGCTAGCTGTCCTGACTGACGTTGTGCTGGCCAAATTTCAATAATTCATACAATAAACTACAGTTTTCCCGAATTTGAAGATTTTCCGGGATTCCTTTTCCAATTTTTCTTACCATAAAAACCTGATTCGGACTATTACGAACGATTTATAACCAAAAATAGCTAAATTACATTTACCTACGAACATCATTTATGTATATGATGGAGAAGATATGTCTCTCTTGTTATTATCAGCCATATTTTAACTACTATGGGTAATGTTGGTTATTGCGCAATAGAAAAACCCTTTACAGTTCAAGTCAAATTATAATTTACGATCAAATTAATCACACACTGTAGGTACACGACACGACTATACGGAACGCGTGACAGTTTCTGAACGTGTTCACTGCTTAACCGCCGACAACAAACTCTTGCTTTATCCGTGGTCTATAAAAACAAGGTCTGGCACTCCGGAGTGACACATGCTTACGTCACTATCCAGTTGCCACTTTATTGCAACAAAACACGAATTATGGAAACATTTTCAGTCACCATTCTGTTAAAAAATATATATAAAGCATTTAAATTGTCGTTTCGTTTTTCTAATCAAACGAAACAATTCAATTTAAACATATACAAACGTAATTGTTAGTTAAAACCTCAATGTTTTATCGGATTCGCACAGGTAATTAAGGCGGTTGGGGAGTTATTATTACACACTACTGGTAACACAGCGGCGATGACGTAGGCTTGTGTCACCCACGTGACCACTGTGTCTCGGAATACTATACCTGGCGAAGTATATTATTATACCATGGCTTTATCTGGTCAAGCGTTAGCGTTAAAGACTGTCCA
This sequence comes from Dryobotodes eremita, assembly GCA_917490735.1. Taxonomy (NCBI): domain Eukaryota; kingdom Metazoa; phylum Arthropoda; class Insecta; order Lepidoptera; family Noctuidae; genus Dryobotodes; species Dryobotodes eremita. The sequence goes on along the minus strand of OU823269.1, from coordinate 8,632,819 downwards.
GCGCCACCTGGCGGTGCTGTCGTCCCGATTAGTCAAAGTCAAACGATTGATTTAACGTATTTCCGACATAATATATTTATACAAATACAAAAAAATATATATACAAACTTTTATTGACATAAAATCAAGTTACCACAAACTGTCAGATTTTCTCTGTCAGATGTCAGACCTTCAACATTTTAAGGTTTAAAATCGTTTGGAGAAATTTTACGGTTTCGTGTAGCTTGACTGCTAGCTAGCCTGCTGGCGACTGTACAAAAAATTATGGAATTCTCTGACTCCTGCGCTAGTTTTGAGTATGTTGCAAAAAAAAAATACTAGACATATTTGCTTACATATTATTTCTTTATCTATGGCTCCACTTTGTTAGCAAAATATAATGTTCATTACAGAATCACAGTTACTTATTAAAGTATCTATAAACAAATCAATTAATTTCTAGTTTCGATAAAATTACTAATGAAATGAGCAATTATAAAGCTATCAAAGAATTTGGGGCACGTAACTTAAATTCCGGATTTGAGTGACAACAGTGGAGTAGCTTAAACGGACCATACAGTACCAACATTTGTTAGGGGCCCCTTTTGGGCCTTCTACTAAAATTTGTTAGGGGTTTTACCCGAATGCGGCGAAACTCTTTATATAAATAATAAATGAAACTGCATCCTGACTAGGAAGATTGACCTCATTGTGACGTAAGGTCACAATGACAGGTCAATCTCCCTATTCAAGATGCAATTTAAGAGAATACAAAAGCGGGCGAAGCGACCTAGAAAATTGGAGCGTCCTGACTCCGATACCTACCTATGTCAAGTATTCATTCGAGAGCGAGCGCAGCGAACTCAAAAATTGGAGCATTCTAGACCGTGATAGTTTAGGTTTTCATTGTCATACTATCAAGGGAATTCAAGAGCGAGCGAGCTCTAAAATTCGAGCATCCTGACCCAGATAGGTTAAATAAATGTTTTGTGTGATTTTACTAAATGAATTAAAGAGATTGAGATTTAGCCCACGCTTGTAGCATAAACAAAATCTTTGTAGGTTTTCAAATTATAAATAAATTATGTTAGTTTTCATATTTTTACCCGACTGCCCCAGAAAGAGAGTAATGTTTTTTTGTTATAAGGTATTTATTAATTACGTGCATCTTAACAGTAAATTGTTGGATATTATTTTACGATTTATTGCATACACACCTGGGGGGAGGCGTATCACTGATACGGCTGATCGGCGCGGCGGTAGCTACACCCCGGAACGAAAAGAAATAGCAACGCTGCTGCGGCTAAAATAGAGGATTGGTAGTAGCTTACCTACTTCCTCGGACGAGCTCCTTTACACATAGATCTACTCTACAACTGTAATCATACTATGATACCTAGGAAGGGATGGATATGGATACTACAATATCCGCCCGACCGATTTCGATCACGGTGGCCAATCTCAACGTAGATTAGCCAGGAACACAGGTGATATAACTGTGCACAAATGTGGGTGCAATCTCTGTTCCTTTACTCTCACAGTCCGAAGGGACGGCAATCATACACGACCGGGGAGAGATCAAGCGCAGGAGCAACTGCTTCACCCGCTTTCCGAGGCACGGGCGTGTCACACCACCACGTTCCATTTTCCGGGCTGCGACAGAGAAATTACAAATTGGAAAACCCAACAATACTGCCTGACCTGGGAATCATACCCAGGACTCCACTCTCAGGGGACTTTATTTTTATAGTCCCATGAGGATTTATTGTTAACTAAGAGTGGATATATTATAGCGTTGAGAGTAGAAAAATAATATTGTTTATGCCTCCAGGGAAACATTGCGGTAATTATTTAATACTTAGTAGAAACAGTCAACCATACAGGGCCCGATATAAGGGGGTAGGGGGGGGGCAAGCCGAGCAAATCCCTAGAGCGGTAAATAACAAGCTCATATAGACTTATATGGTGCTAGTGTAAAAGGCGGCGGATATTATTTTTGCCCGGAGCGGCAATAAAATAGCTAGATCGGGCCCTGCAACCAAAGGTACTTCAGTTGTAATTCTTGGACTAGGAAAACCGCCCTTAGAACTACGACATAAAAGTCAATAGCAAATTGTTACCTTGAACGTAAGTTGGTCTGTTACTAAGCTAAGCATTTCTTGTGTGGTCAAACATGAACCTTAGACAGGGGCGCCGACTTTGTGGGTGCTCGGAGGTCCCAGCACCCCGAGAGGTAAATAGTGGGGGCGGAGCACCTATGAGCATAGATATCAAAACTGATCAGGCAATCTGCTTTGTCCGATCTCTCTTTAAAATCACGTCATGTCGTTAGGAATACACTTTTAAACCGGGGTGCTAATATTATGGAGCTCGCTTCGCTCGCTCTTGCATCGTAGATTTTCTCCATATTTTATAACTTAATTAATCAGTAAGTTCTTAAGGGTGAAGACGGTGCCTTTTTGTTCGCTGAACATGATTGTTGCTGGACGGATTTAGATGCGATTTTAGGGATACAGCAGGCAAAACAAAAATTGAACCCAAAGTCGGGCATGACAAAGAGAGTTTTCTAAAAGTCGGCGCCCCTGACCTCAGACAACCTGGTAGCCTGCCCTTATCATCCGACTGCGCCGCAGCAAACCCGGGGTTACAGATTTTCAAGCGAATCTAGGTATTTAAGTAGTCACGAGCATAAATATGTATACACTTGATTAAATTCAAAAGCGATTTTCTTCTTAATTTTTTAATGAAATTTTATGTTGTTAAGAACATGGAATTTTTGAACCCATAGGTTTCTGTAATATGTCGCATTTCAACGTTGCATTCGTTATTTCACGAAATAATCAGTATTGAAAGTTGCCAAGTGTTGACATATTAGTGCTCGTGACTGTACATTTGTTTTTACTCAAAATATTTTATGATCAGTACATTATTATAAATATAATCATTATTATTAATATTAATTTATTTTGTATCATTAGTGGTCGCTAGCGCTACTGCTGAACATTAGGTCCTGGGTTCGATTCCCGGGTCGGGCAAAGTGTTAATGGGTTTTTCTATCTGGAATTTCTCAGTCGCAGCCCGCCTAGGTATTCTTTTGTCCATTCATAAAGAAATAGGGGTTACTTTGTCGGCTTATGCAGAAAAGTTTGAGAATTCAGAGAATGTCGGATGCAAGAGCAAGCGAAGCGAGCTCAATTTTTATTTGGTTTTCTAAATCCAAACGAACTGAAACAAAAGTACTCTACAGGCGCCAGAGGTGAATGGGCGCCTAGTCACAGCCTCTTTGGCGCCCCTTCACCTCTGGCACCCTGGGCGGTCGCCCAGCCGCGCCCTACCTTAGGATACCCGCCGGCACTGTGTCCTAGGACCAAAAATTCGAAGACATATGACATCTATCAACCCGCACTAGGCGGGCCCATTGGATTACGACCCATTCCCTCTCACAGACAGGACGGTTGTGCCCAGCAGTGGGAACATTATAGGTTGATTATGCTATTAAATAGGACTTACACATAACTGGCGAAATGTGGGTGTACTACAGGAACACCTCTGCCCAACCCTTCAGTGAAACAAGGCGTAATGATAAATATGTTATGTTCATTACAAAATGTTCTATATGACTATAGACATATTTGCCGTTACGTGGTTATGTTATTAATTAATAATTAATTATGTTTTAATTATTATAGATATTAGTACTTAGTTGTTATCGACGTTAGTTTATTGTGCATTTGCTGAGAAAATGGACGCATCTAGACTTATGTAAGTATGTTCGTTATTCTCAAAATAACAAAATATTATGATTAATATATTTTAAATTACTTTAAGTTTAATCTATCACTCGTGGCTAGCACCCTAATTGCGTAACACACTATCTTTTGGTTCATTTCATTTTGGTCAATATCTTATGGTCCTTTCTTCAAAAGACCATTTCAGACACCAATCTTACATGGTCCTCAAATGATCTGATCAAGATTATTTCAAGATTTTTATATACCTATTGACATTGGTGATTTTTTTATAAATACATTGACATGAATATTTACTTTGTAAAATAGTATATTATTTTAATTTTTTAAGTTTTAATCATAGTCTGGCAGTTTGAGTAATTTATGCGGCCTACCCAAATCTCCTTTCTTTGGTATTGTTCATCGAATCGTTGAGCTCCTTAAGTTTTAAGTTGAGCTGCACGGTTACTGACAAATGCATGCACTGACTGGACAGGTCCACTCATTCTGTGTGGTTTTTCCTAAAAGACCATTTCAGACTCAAATCTACATGGTCTTCACATGATCTGACCAAGGTTATGTCTGGACTTTAAAAGAGACTGTGACCTCTGAGTTTGTTTCGGCCTTTCTTCTCAGAGTAGTCAGATAGGAAACGCCGACCTCATCTAGTTTTAAAATATGATTGACGTGTAAAAGTGTTTCTACAAACCTACTTACAGAAATAAAATCATTTATATGAATCTGAATCATATTGAACCCTATTACTAATCCATTGCTTCATTTATTCGAAAAAATTGTCTGCTCAACAACATAAATAACGCAATGAATGTTGTTGAACTGTCAAAATGAAAGCTATTTCTACTGTTAGTGTGTTACGCAATTACCCCGCTGGTCCAGAACGCTCCAGTTTTAGAGCTCGCTGCGCTTGCTCTCGAATGAATACATACTTGACGTAGGTAGGTATCGGAGTCAGAACACTCCAAATTTCTAGCTCGCTTCGCCCGCTCCTGTATTATCTTAGGGTCACAATGACAGCTCGAAACTAGACATTAATTGATTTGTTTATAGACACTTGGGTAGGTAACTTATAGTGTTAAAATTGATTGGCTTAATTATGTTAAAAATTGTTTGGTACAATAACTAACCCAATTGTTGAACGGTAAATTGATGAACCATTTCAAAAAAGGATTGCTTTGGAGTTTTGGACATACACATATCATTTTAACCTAACTGCTTCGTCGTTAGTGGTGGCCTAGTCGTGACGACCGCGACTTACGAGTTGTAGGTCGTAGGTTCAAACCCAGACAAGCGCTTTACTTTGTGTAAATTATTTTATCAACACTGCTCTCAAAACGGTGAAGGAAAACATCGTGAGGAAACCGGCATGTCCTAGAACCAAAAATTCGAAGTCATCTACCAACCCGCACTGGGCCCGAGTAGTGGATTACGGCCCGCTCCCTCTCACCGAGAGGGGGCCTGTGTCCCAGCAGTGGGAACATTATAGGCTGATTATGATTATGTATGCTTCGTCGTTGGTCAAGTGGTCTGGAAAGCTACGCTGAGCGGTCCTGGGTTTGATTCCCAGGTCGCGCAAAGTGATATTGGGTTCTTCAATCTGGAATTTCTCAGTAGCAGCCCGGGGTCTGGATTTGTGCCCGGTTGATGGCAATAGGCTCGCCCCCTATTACATGGGACTTAAACATAATTGGCGAAATGTGGGTGTACTGTAGGTACACTTCTTCCCAAACCATCAGGGAAACGAGGAGTGATGATATTTCTATGTGTTTCGGTAACGTTCGTTCTTAGCTCGTGTGTCGGTGCGAGCTATAGGTACCTACGACACGGAAAACCGTACCTTCCTATCCCGTGATAAAAAAATTGTACCATTGTCCTGTAGCGGCATCTACAATCGCCACATGCGAGCTACGCGTCATACTGACGTCATGCAAAATCCTGCATCGCGCAAGCAGAGTTTACCGCGCAACTAGCATATATACAACATCCCGACATCAATCATCGGGCAGTTGCCCACCAGACACAACAACCGTCTGGTCGGAGCATCCTCCCTTTTCTATAGAGTATGAGTGAGCTTTACACCCTGTTCCTCATACCTCTATAGTCCAAATATCACCCCTCGAGGTACTAAGTTCACCAATAATATGAATCAAAAAAGAAATCTCTGATTTGGTTCCTCTTCATCAACCGCTACGTCGAGCAACATCATATTAAAATCGCATCTTTAGCGTTCCTGGTGACCTCAGATTTGTATTAATTTGAGTCATCTAAAAAATATTTACATGCAGTCGCGCGTCTTCAAGGAAACTATGACGTTTATTGACCGAGCGAGCGTGAAGCGCGAGCGATGAGCGTCTCCGTTTCTGCTTGGGCAAAAATGCTTTTGTATGTCCGGATGTCCGGCTAGGTCTCATCTACAGGTTGCATTTCTGAACCGATTCTCGTGAAATTTACTGAGCAGGTTCGATAATATATTTTTCGAAAGTTTTTAAAATGGCGGAGATATGGGGGTTCAAAAACGTAAAAAACAAAACATATTTCAGCTATTTCGCGCTCTTTTTGTTTTAAGGTGCGCGCGAACATTTGCTAAGTATGCAAAGATGGACTCGCGAGGTCTAAAGCTCACAAACACAGAGCCACTAGTTCATAATTTCACATACTAATGAGCGCACGCGAATTGTGCGGTATCTGCTCGCCTCGCGGTGCGATAAGCGCCGGATGACGCGCCATCAGCGAGCGTCTCTGTGACATTATACGGGATGGCATATTTATTTATTCATTTATCAAAGAACACCAACGGCATATAAGTACATTTAGCTTTGGTTTACAAAAGTATTTAGGAAAGGTTATTACCGCTAATGTATGTAACACAAATTATAGGTCTAACAAAGCTGCTTATAAGAACTAAAAGTATTTTTGCACAATTATAAGGCGGGATCATGCCGACCGATTACTGCAGTAGCGCTCACGGAGCTTCGTCGTTGCAGGAAGTCTACTCCAACGAAGGTACGGGCCTTTCCAAAAGTTGTTATTCCGTCAAAACAAGCGACATTTTTTTTAGACGGGCAAAAACACATCGTTGTTGTCATTCATTCTTAGTTCGGGCTCCGAACTAATCTTATGACCGTAAGCGATACACAGTAGGAAGCGCCCGTAACTTCGGCCAAAACTAAGGACTTAGTGCTAGGTAGTAGACCACCAGATTCCTTGTTCATCTGCCCGGACTATGAGTCGAATGCACAACGCAACTCACATTATTGTACTGTAAAACAGTCTTTGTTAAGAGCTTTTAACCATGTTTACACCATTCACAAGGAATTCTTTCAGGCAATGCCGACGTGAGGAACGTGGCGTCTCACCAAATTTAACGAAAAAAAAAATAATGCGCGATCGATAGCTGAAAGATCAAATTGTATCAAAACTATGAATTTTGTCCGCTACTTGACCAGAGCATTCTTTGATTAGGTACATATATCGACTAGCATGTAGAATGTTTATATGCGATCATAACGACTTAGCAGCAGTGGTTAGTGCGAAGGCCTACTAAGTAGAAGAGTACCGGGCGCTCTGCCCTAACTATGTTTCAAATTCAAATGGAGTTTTCACCGTTGAAGACTTCTTGTTGCTCTGTCCGAACTTTATGTCGAATGCAAAACGCAACGGTCATTTCAACCTTACTGAAGACTTCTGAACGCTACTGCTGTAGTCCATCGGGATGATTCTGAGTTATAATTGCGCCTAACAGAATAATTATAGCAATACTTTAAGTAAACAAAATGGTGTGTTTAGAAAACGTTAGGCGCTACGATAATTTGTGATATTAAATGTATTTCTATTTATGTTGTGATTTTATCTAGCCGGTATGCAATATATGTTACCGTTATGAATAACCTAGCTTATAAGTTCAATGTACTTGCTGCGCCCTAATAGGGTCATATTACATGTACTCTTAAGTTTTAACCTGTAGGTAACTGTGTGAACATTGTGGACATCAAAAAATAAAATACTTAAAAAATTGTTACTTATACGGTTCATATGTCTACCCGTTCGAGTTTTACAGGAGTGTCTTGTTTTCTCTTTAGTTCGTGTAGCTTGAGAAACAGGGTGTTCTTTAAACATGCCAAGGGTCTCACTTAGGTCCGGTACATTTTTGCCTAGCCTCTAACTGTGTGCACATTGTTTTTTATTTTCTTGCGTAGTATTGTTTTTCTTTGCCTACCCAGTTCGCAGGTTGAGAAATAGCGCGCTCTTTAATTATGTGCCATTCCCGTATGACGTCACAAAATACGATTACGCTGATGACGCGTCTTCCGGCGCAGCGCTTATCGTAGTAACTTTTATTTAATCTGTGGTTTATCGCACCGCGAGGATACCGCGTACTTCGCGGCGCTCAACCCCAAAAAAGAAGCATGCGGCCTCATAGGCTGCATGCATCTGTTTCTGGGGTTTTTAAAGAAGACTCAAATTAGTACAAATCTGGGTTCACCTGGATCGCTATTTAAAAGATATTTAAGCGAACTATATGGTATTTTTCGCTTTTGGCATTAGTATTATTTTCTTCCCTTCTAATAGTTCTAAGGTGTTCTGTTTTTGGTTTTTAGTTTATTTTATGTCAATAAACACAACTATTTCTCTTGCAGCGGACTGGTCTTCGTCACCCTGTGTCTCGTACTACTGTCGAATCAAATGGCGTTAAATTCAGATGATACTGGCATCATATGTCCGTTAATGGACTATCCTAAAACAGTTAATGAAACAATAGGTAAGAATCATTACTAACTCGGTTTTTGCGTATCGTTACTGTGTTGACTCGCAAACAATTGATGTTAAATACGGTGGGCAACATAGCACAGAAATGCGTGATGTTGCAATGCAGAAAATTGCAGGCGCTTTTGCTGAACAACAAAGTTACTCTAGATACAATTTAACTCATCATGATGAGTGGGTTTATGATTGTATAGCTTTTAATTCAATACGACCATAATAACGAGCGATTAGGAATACTCCAAAGCTTCTATCTACCAGCATTAGAACGAAAGGAAGGGTTTAGGTACTTTTAACTTTTGATTGAATGAAGTCTCCAATCTTTTAACTACTAAGTCGACACTCGAAAGACTTCCGTTTCCCTACTTCATATTTGTCGTGCCTATTATATAAAGGCACTCTGTGTAAGTATCTATGTAGAATTTAGCGCTTGGTCGTGGTACAGCACTAACTTCTGGATAGATTAATCCACTTCCATAGCTTGACATGGGCTACCTCCAAGCATAGCTTACCTACTGCCCATTAAATGTTCAATTCACTCTATATTTTATTATTTAGGAGTATCGGGTTATCCAGTAACTGGATTGTGGAGGCCCGATCGACAGTCGCTCCATGTAAAATATTGGTATTCAGCTGCAAAAAATATATAAGTAAAAAGTGTTTACTAACAAAAATTGTCTCGTCCGTTCAGCTACTAACATTTGTCTAGAACTACTACGAAGTGCAATACAATGTCTCGTTGGTGGTGGTGTGTGTGTTGGATCATTAAGTTCCCTCCAAAATGGTTGAGCTGAATGGTGCTGATCTATGCGTTATGTTCGTGAACGGGCACCGTCAGTAGGGAGTGGTCATTTCTTAGCTGCCACGGCTTATTTTTAATTTAATTTAATATTTGAATTGTTTTTGTCTTTTATTACGGACGCTTTTAACGTTCTGCATCGTTCTCACATGCATAATTTCAACATCAATGATGTAACCAATATTTTGATTTAAAAGAGTGTCCATGGAGTTTCTTGCCCGTTCTTCTCCATAGGTACCTACTACGCTTTGGAATGGGCAACTAGCTTCATCTTTCTGACTGACCGACTCCTTGACAATTCAAAAGTGCCTGTAATTGGTTTATTTTAAATTAATGCATTGAGTTTACAAAGTTCGAAGGCTCCACTTGCTGCGTTGCCGTCACTACATGACGCTGAGCGCTGGCAGAATAGTCGACATCGGCTTAGACGGAGAAAAAAAAAATCGCGTTCGGTTAGACTGGAAGCCGGCCGCAACATTGTTGGGAAACTAGGCTTAAATGGATGTGTATTTTACTATTGTATAATTTCTTTTTCAGTACACAACATAACGCGAACAACTACGTGTGAAAACGGGAGAGATCTGGCCGGCTGCTGCGTAACACGGTTTTACTGCATCTTCAATACATCTACTATAGACCTAAGCTTGTATGGGCCGTCTGGGTATCGTATGTGAGTATAAACATATATAAACTCACGCTTACTTCCCATGGGTGTAGGCAGAAATTACAGAACGGCGCATGCTACGATCTATACATACTCATTTTGCGTGGTTTTGCACGCCGGTTGCGAGTATTACACACCCTACCTTTCTGAAGAACATCCTCAAAAAGGTAATTATTATGTCCTCCTAGGGTGCCCCCCGGTGTTTCCACTCACATCCGCTTCGTTAATATCTAGATATGAGTGTCAATTCTAAGTCACCTCCTAACAAAAGCTAGATTATAAACGCCGTTTGTAGTAGGTAAGCACGATCGTGGAACGTGTGAGCGAGACAACACGAGACTCAGTTTACAAAAATACCGTACTAAATATTATTCACCGTCCTTTTCGCACGTTTTATAACCACGACTGCCTGCCGCGAGTTGCTTTCCTTCTTCCTCTTTCATTGACTCAAAACTTTGTTTATCGATGGCAGTTTAATTAAAATAAAGACAACAATATTTTATACTTATTAAAACTTTTAATACAAAAAATCGTCATTATTTCACTTATGTTTTCATACAAGCATGATGCAGATACTTATGGCGCATGACAGACCAAGGATTAGTCTGCAAGACATCTGTAGACAGTAACATCACGAGACGGAGATGTCGAATTGGGGAGTGACCACGCTTATCGACGCAGTATCTGCTCGAACCGATCTGAAAGAGCTTTCTATCCATGCAATAAAAGCGAAAAATTCGTCATTCTCCTCGTTTCGGTTAGGACGACACGATTCGATACCACGTCGAACTAAATGCAACAAGTGTGCTAATGTGTGAACGTGATCGGCTCAAGCCGATTCGGCTTCGTTATGTAAATAAATGGACTCATATAATGGACTAGCTTTTGCACGCGGCTTCGCCCGCCTAGATACTGGAAAATATCCCATTTATCCATTGATTTCATATAACTATTGGGTTACGCGGCGCGCGCTAGGAAAGTCGGCATAATTTTTTCTCGTCATCTTCAACAATCATCGTCATATTTCAGCCAATTTACACAAAACCGTAATGAAATATACATCTAAACTTTCCTCATGAATCACTCCGTCCATTGGTGAAAACCGTATAAAAATCCGTTCGTTAGTTTTCAAATTAATCGCTTACAGACAACCGAAGTTAGACGCGACGGGGAATTTTGTTTTTAACCGTCTTCAAAAAACGAAGGTTCTCAATTCGACTGTATTTTTTTTAAAGTGAAAAATAAAAACTTTTTTGAAAAAAAAAGCAAAAAGTGAAAAATAACTTTATTTTGGATGTCGGTGTCTTTGGTTTTGTATTTTAGTTTTTGCTACCGACTTCCTAAATTAAAGTTATTTTTCACTTTTTAGTTTTTTTTTTGGACCTTGGTTGTTTTTTTTTTTTCAAAAATAATTTTTATTGTATGTAGTGATGCGCGCGAGCACTAAATTTAAGTTGGTCGCAGTTACCTGGCTATTTAGTATTGTAAGGACCCCAAAACAGGAATCATTTTGAGGTTCACAAAAAGAGGCACATTCAATATATTAGTGTTCACTGCCTTTAGATAACTCTTAGCCATTTCAACATTCATGATACCATTTTTTACTTGACAAGTAATCAATACTGAATGACATTTTACAATGCGTACATTGCCAGTCCACTTCGTTCTGATGTACATCATTAAAATGTGACTCCAATGTCGTTTGTATACCTGGCAAACTCACAGGGAGCTTTACTTTACAGAACATACATTCAAATTTCAACCATTCCGTGATAGGAGGAATCTCTTGCATTGTACCAATTTTTCTGATATTGAAGGTGTACATCGGTGCTACTGTTTCTTCCAGCTGTAAATCATACCTCGGATCATCGCTCTGTTCATTTTCTGCATACAAATATCTAACATATTTGTGCTTGTTAGCATACTTCCTGTAGCTTGCCGGTACTTTGTAGTAAGTATCATGATTAAATGTATCCCTAAGTTCAGATATCAAAATGTCAAAAATTGTGTGTACTGTTGTGCATAATTCATAACTTTGCGTTGCACATGCCTCTAAAATGTCACCGAATTGTTTGATGATCATGTCTCTTTTAAATCTTTTGGTTGTTTTACTCACTTGGTCCCGTTGTAGTGTTTGTAGAGTGGTCGGTAGAGTTACGTCAGCAAAACTCTCATTGCGAACTTTATTTACCAGAACATGTTTCAGTTTGTACTTAACTTCTCTTTCATACCAAAAGTGTGGCAGACCGATATTTAGTTTCACACACCATCCGTTGAGAATTTGTTTGAACGAAAGGCTTTTGAGCGAAATGCGTGACGGAGCAACATTTGACATGTTAAATACAGTGTTATTAAGATCTAAACGAGGACGTCTGTAGACTAAGTGATTCAGTTGTTCTTTAGTGCATTGTATCTCCATAACAACATCGCTTGAGTCAATATTCTCATCCATTTTATTGTTCTCTGGCATTTTAATGGTCTTGACCGCTTCTTTAGCCATCGGCTTGGCAGCTTCGAGCATAACACCTAAATATTCTTTTAAGTTTTTGTATTTGTGGTTCAAGACTTTTGTTACGGCTTCAAAATCCTTTATGTTGTTCAGTTTAGTTGATATGCGTTCCAATTCTTCCCATTGCGGCCAGTCTTTTAGATATTTCTTGATTATTTTGATGTAAATGTCCACTTCAAGCTCATGACTAGATTTGATGGAGATGTTAAATTCACTCTGTAGAATATCTATGATTTGTGCATTAGTCATCACTGTGTTTTGTTTATTTCTGATAAGTCGACGCAGGAGAAGCATTATTGGTCGCTCTGCAATAATAAAAAAGTTCATAAGAATTATGAAAACATGAATAATTGCTTAGAATAATACCTACTTGAAAGATGGTATATTACGTCTGTTGGTGAAGATGTTAACAGTTCATGCGATTTTAAAACAGTCCTTTTCGTTATTTTTAGTTAAAAATTTCTTATACCAACAATAAATAAAAATAAATGATGAATTTGTCATCTAGTTTTCCAAATTAAAGTTAAGATTTTTTTATAATCAACAGTATGATCTAGAAATATATGCATTAGACACTGTATACTCTCGGTTACTATTTTAACCCAGTTTGCTAATCGTTTAACTAGTAAACAGAAAATAAATACACAAGATCGATGTAAATCGATGATCATGATCTTGTCCATACTAACTTTCACCTCCGTCGGGGTCGTCCTCGTCCTGGCTATCAATGTACTCCACAGTTTCGACATTTGATGTATCGTCCTGCATAATTAAGCCTACAAACAAATGAGAATGCTTAAATAATAGTTTGTATCGAAATTTTTACATGTGTCTAACTTTTTCAAACAAAAACGTCACAATACGTCAGAAATTATTTGTCAAAAAAAAATTAAGCTTGCAAATATCACTTTTTCTCTGCTCTAGCACAGTGTCTTTTTAGATATCATTATTACGGATTTTTTTTAACGAAACGATTAATTATTAATATTTTTCAGGCCCTGCAGCGATGTATGCTGTCCTCAAAAATACATTTTACCAATTCCATTACCTAATCTATCGAATACTACCAAAGAAGATGACCATGACAGCAGCATGGACGCCAGTGATAACTTTGACGATAGTGATAGTGACGAAAATTATTAATATCCACTTTATAAGTTCTAAAATTAACAATGAATTAATTATTAACAATGAATGATAACAATAATAATATCTTTTTAATTCAGAAAAAACACATTTACGGATTCATATTTACTTGTTAAAGGTTTAATCATTTTATGTAAGGTCAACAACGAACGCACATTAACACTTTTTAAAAATAAATAATGTAATAATTATCATTAATGCAAAGGCAAAATAATTCGATACACTGCTTTTTTATCACATCACCACATCACATTGTTGTTCCATTTGTTCAAAATATTGTGTACCTATAAATTATGATTACAAAAATAAAGTGCTTCGACTATATGTAGTTGCGATCTTTCTCCCTCGAAAAAAATTCGTGTTTCGGAACAGAACCTTAGAATAGTAAACAAAACTCTTTATGGACATGGAGACAGGCTTTTTTTACAAATAACACTTTAGAAAATAAATGCAAATATTGATGTCTACTTTTCTATGAAAGCATGTATGATGTTAATAAAAAAAAGCGTAAACAAATGATTTATTTACCTATTAAAAACGCCATCCTTTACAATATGATAAATTTGCGACCGTGTCTCACGAAGGGTTGTTCGTGAATCGGAGGGAATTCAGAAGGGGTTGGCGCATGCGCTATAAAAAAATGACAATTATACCGAGTACAGAGGGCATAGACAAATGGCATTCGTTTCGGAGCGATTCCATTTCTACAATCGTTATCGCTTTCGCTAATGTTTCCATCATACGAATCGAAAACTAGCGATAAAGCTTGTCGAAAAGTGCCACTTGGCTACGCATCACTATGGAAGTAATGGTTCGGTGCTGTCGATTCGTTTCATAGAACCGAATGATGTTATCATTGTCTTGCAAATTTCTATTCGTTGACCTATGATCAGGTGACATTTCGATAGCTTATGTCAACCCCATACATTTTTTGGCTTTTCCATTTTACGAAAATCTTGGGTTTTTATATATCAATGGCTTTTCCACTAGCGTCATCGCTAATCGAATGTTATTTTGTCTAGGCCCTCAGCATTGTTAATTTTATTGTTGCAGGTATTGTATGAGACGCGAAATAAATGCAATAACAGCGCGGCGTGTGTTTGTCGGAATCAAACGTCATACTGAATAGATACGTCATACAAATTAACTTAGGCAATTTTTTCTTTTGTATCGTCATTCGTCTATTTCTAGCCGACTACGGCAAAGTCAGGCGCTGATACTGGGGGAGGGGGTAAAGCAACGGGTGTATTTGCGAAACGCTCCCCCTTGAGCGAAAACTCAGATCCGCCCCTGGGCGAAGCCAAAGGAGGATTGTGGTTTCTACATTTTAGATTATTAAGTTCACGTACAGGTTTGCAAATTGTCAAGGACTCGAGAGGACTCGCGATAAAGTACAGTTATTTATGTCGCTTTAAATCAAATCATGGAATTTATGAATCACTAAGATTCTTGTCAGTGCAAGGAATGTACAGTACTACTAAGTTCTTTAGATGCGTGTCCAAAATCGGAACTTACTCGTTTAGTCAATACAATTTCTGATGTTTATCACAGATGTATACCAAGAGCTCCCCCTGTCAATGTCATTCAGGCGCCAAAAGATCCTCGTAGCACTCTAGTTCGATACCTACCTATCACAAAAAATAACAAAGCGTAGGATTCAGATGAATTATATCAAATTATTTATTGAAAAGTAAATAAATATAAATAAAAAAACGCGCACAGCCACAAGTAATTTAAATAATTAAAAAGCGCCACCTCTGCGCAAATTGTATTTGACATGATTTAGGATAGTGCCACCTAGCGGCTACTGATCGAAGTTACAAAGGCTACAGTCGGGACACCTTCGATGAGCTTTTCGCCCTCGGCGGCTATTCTTATCCGCTGGCATTTTGTTGTCGTGGTAATTGGATCGCGGTCTTGATCTTGAACAAGACCTGAGGTAAAAGAGAATAAAATAATAAATGTTATGAATAAAGGTTTATGAAATTGAAAAACTCCCCAGTTGGTAGGCCCAAGTTCGAGAAAGACGTCAATAGTCGAGTTCGACTCGGCTAGGCAACGGTGGAGAACCTGAGTAATAACTATGTTCTTGTCCCACATACTAAATGATAAATGATTTTATTTCTGTAAGTAGGTTTGTACAAACACTTTTACACGTCAATCATATTTTAGAACTAGATGAGGTCAGCGTTTCTTATCTGACTACTCTGAGAAGAAAGGCCGAAACAAACTCAGAGGTCACAGTCTCTTTTAAAGTCCAGCCATAATCTTGGTCAGATCATGTGAAGACCATGTAGATTTGAGTCTGAAATGGTCTTTTGAGGAAAAAACCACACAGAAAGAGTGGATCTGTCCAGTCAGTGCACGCATTTGTCAGTAATCGTGCAGCTCAACTCAAAACTTAAGGAGCTCAACGATTCGACGAACAATACCAAAGAAAGGACATTTGGGTAGGCCGCAGAAATTACTCAAACTGCCAGACTATAATTAAAACTAATTAAGAAAGAAGAAAAATAAACAATGATCTACATAGTCTGTAAAGACTATGTAGATCATTGTTTCGATGGTTTGGATGGTTTGGTTTGTGGTGTTGGGTTTTGATCTCGTATTTTAATTATTCACAATAATTAAAATACGAGTAATATACTATTTTACAGAGTAAATATTCGTGTCAATATATTTATGAATATTGAATAATGTCAATAGGTATATAAAAAACACGTGTGGCACTTGGGGACTGCCGCGGTAAAGCTATTGCATAGCATTTTTTATCAACTTATGCAATTATAATTATTTAATTATTTATTTATTTTTTATTTATGAAGTATTTTTTTTCTTTGATATTAATTCAAGTACAGTCGTACCATATACATACACGTTAAGCGAACGCTCGGCCGAGCTACATGGTAGGCGGAGTGGGGGTGTTAGGTTTTATTTTCGTTACGGAATTTCTTGATTCGGTCGCCGCGCTCAAAGCCCGCGATAAAAGCTATGCAATAGCTTAATAAATAATTATTATTTGAGGTTAACAAAAAGAGGTGCAATCATTATATTAGAGTGACAATAATAATATTTTTTTAAACCCCACCAGTACCACACCTTAAACCGTCCCGTGGCTATACTCTTATCATTCTGACTTGTCACACCTCTTTAAATCCAATAGAATAATTCATTTCCGACCTTCGACATTAATCTCGCAACTCAAAGTAATTAATTTTCCAGATTGTCGCCGCGCTCAAAGCCCGCGATAAAAGCTATGCAATAGTTTAAAATCCTGAAATAATCTTGGTCAGATCACTGAGTCTTTGACCTGCGTGTTTCCATGTCTTTAAACGCTCACAATGGGGGGACTCATGTACATCACCTTTGTTGTCCTGCGGACCTCTTCATTTTTTAAATCGGACTATGTCTATAATATAAAATGATTCTTCGGACTATATCGGTTGCCTAACCGACATAGCCCGAAGAATGGTCAGACAAAAGTGGCAGTTGGCGGTGCACATTGCTCGCAGAATGGTTAACCGATGGGGCAAAAAGCATGCCTTTAATTTTGACAAATCAACAACATTCATTGCGTTATTTACGTTGTCGAGGAGACGAATTTTACAACCATATATGAAGCAATGGATTAGGAATTAAGACTGTGATAAAAAGTGCGTTATATATGTATATATATATATATATATATACAGGGTGAATTTGAATTCATGACATTGTACTCATCAGTATGACCAACTTTTACTATGGGACCAAACCTGAAATCGCAAAAAAAAAAACAATGTTGTTCACTACATTTTGGCGAGATATGCAAACATAAATCTAGGGAACAGCAGATTTTTTACAAAAGAAAAAGGCACAAAAAAGGAAAGGTACAAAGGCGGACTTATTGCCTTAGGCCTTAAGGCATTAGGTCTGCCTTTGTACAGTACAACTATTTTCTCAATGTCCCTCGAGAATCATCGTATTTCCGAATACAAACAAATGCTAACTTCCATGTCTATCAATTATTACATTTATCGTGTATAATAATTTGAATTCAAAACTAAGTACCTACTTTGATTGTCGTTACGTCAAAATAAAAAACTACTAAGTTCTGAATACAAATAAAATTATTACACACGATAAATCTAATAACTGATGGACATGGAAGTTAGCATTCGTTTGTATTCGGAAATGCGATGATTCTCTAGGGACATTAAGAAAATGGTTATACTGTACCTTTTCTGTGAGCGAAAATATTTAAATAAATATATAAACTATGAATGTTACGTAGAAATCTAACATCTTCCAGTTACAAAAGCTCAATCTAAAGAAGTAAGCCTATGCAGTGATCACATTCGTTCATACCTGGATCGTGACCGCGAGGCCCTGACGGGCTGTTGGCAATCTTCTTCAATGTGCTCTTGACTTTTGAAAAGGAGGCCCCAGTATTGATATACCAAGTACAAAAGGGTTAGCACTCCAGCTAACTGCAATCAAAAAGTTTAGATGCAAAAAGGGTTGATAACATAGTATATCAAAAAGCCTATAATCCTCAAAGGGTTCTATAACACTTCGAGGATTACAGAAATGTGATAAATGATAAATGATTTTATTTCTGTAAGTAGGTTTGTACAAACACTTTTACACGTCAATCATATTTTTCAAACTACATGAGGTCGGCGTTTCCTATCTGACTACTCTGAGAAGAAAAGCCGAAACAAACTCAGCGGTCACAGTCTCTTTTAAAGTTCAGACATAATCTTGGTCAGATCATGCGAAGACCATGTAGATTGGTATCTGAAATGGTCTTTTGAGGAATGAACCACACAGATTAAGTGGACCTGTCCAGTCAGTGCATGCATTTGTCAGTAATCGTGCAGCTAGACTCAGGAAGTCAGGACTGGGTGTAGTTTAGAGGTACACCTATGTGTACCTCAAAAGTACACCCACATTTCACCAGATAAGTTTAAGTCCAATGTAAAAGGGGGGGCGAGCCTTTTGCCATCAACAGGGCACAAATCCAGACTCCGGGCTGCTACTGAGAAATTCTTATAACACTTTGCAAAGGGAAGATCACGCGGATAACTCTGTTTGTGCGATGCAGAATTTTGCGTGTCGTCAGGGGGGTCTACTCCTTAAGCACGAAGTACTTGGTTTCGGCCGACGTTACGGGCGCTTACGTCTATGTATTACTAACGGACATAAGATTAGTTCGGCGTCCAAACTAAGAATGAATAACAATAACGGTTTGACATTTTTCCTACTCCCGATTAAGCGCGTGTAACTCTTTACGGAACCGACTCACTGATCCGGATCATTGAAGTGATTCAAAAGCTTGGTTCAGTAACAACGTTTCAAACGGATCATTTGGATCTGAAACATTATTTGACTCTGTGCTCTTTCCGCGCGACGCGTCGCTTGCGAGACGACTGAGCAGTGAGCGAGAGGGAGACTGAGAGACTGACACACTGAGTTACTACTGACTCGCGAGTCGCGAGTGAGCGGGAGAGATATTACAATCGGTACAAGTCGGATAGAGATGCCAAATGAGATGTGTATCACTGTGTGTTTCGTTGTCGTTATCGATGTCCGTAAAAATTACCACTAAGCCGCTTACATATAATTCTTTTTTGCATAACATGCTTGCAATAACAAGTTACCGTTCGTAACATTCTGTATACGTAACATTCTGTATTTTATATCCTTTGAGCCGATGAGCCAAATGATCCAAATGAAACATATCAGTGTTTCGGATCATTTCAGTGATCCAGATGCAAATGTTCCAATCACAAAAATGATACACTTTGCCCACGCCTACTCCCGATGTGTATTTCCACGTCCAAAAAATTGAATTTTATGCTTGTTTGTCTGATGAACTACGTTCGGATGGACCCGTATCTTCGTTGAGGGACTTAAAGAGTAGACCCCCAGGTGCAATGCGTAGTGTAGCGTTATAGATGTCGCCACTGACAAAAACTATATAAATGGGAGAATTTAAAAGCTCTAGTCTAATCTTTTGATACCCAAAATGGAATTAAAGTGATACATTAGAATGAATTACCTTTAAATAATTGTATCTACCTACATGGTTTTGAATACAACGATACAAAAGAATCCATTAGAGTCATCAGTATGCTATTAAATAATTATCTAATTGGCCCCTATTATTAAGTTTGATCACAGATACTGCTGCTAAATGGTCCCCACATTTTATTAATGCCTCCCCCTGCTATACGAACTTTAGTAAGAATATATTTAAAATGAACTCATTGACCTAAGCAAACATGTTCTGCAGGGAGGTCTTTCGGTATCCAAATTCCTACTTTTGTTATATTTGAATTAAACTTTTGGTTCTGATTCTATTAGGTGGTCAATGCATTTGTGTATTAGAAATTCTATGTTTTGTTATAATCTAAAATAATTATCAACGTTTGAACCAGGCAGAGGGTGGCAATGGGCAAATCAGAGAGTAAGAAAATACACAGAGTTAGACCTACCGCGATGTTGAGCTGCCTAACGCGAACAAAGTCTACAATAGAGTCAATCAGAGTTTCCATCGCCTCTGGATATTGCATCTATGTTGGATTCTGTCAAGAAACAACACTACATGGACTGAAGCATACTGTTGAGAAAAAACTGCACTGGCTCGAAAGGTAACGAAGTAATTTGATTTAAACTAAAAAATATCGCTTGAATTTTTTTTGTATAACCAATAATTTTACATAAAAAATGTCCAAAATGACAGTTGAGATGTTGAAATTGACGTGTTCTTTTTATGAATTCTTCTTTTTCTGCTAAACTCTTTTATTGGCTGTTATCCAAGAGGATCATAAGCGTTTTGTCGCCATTATTTTCATATCTCCTTGCTTTAAGACCCTGGAACTTTTTTCTTTACTGATCCTTTCCGTTGCTGGTCCCAAGGCTCAATCATGTCTCCGGGATTTGTCGAACTACGTTGTCTCGGCGCTTTTCTGGTGGTCGTTACTGTAGATTCTGGCTTACAAGAGTTGTGGGCATCTGCGGCTACAGTATGAGACTACGGCCGAAATCTAAAAACATTACTTAGCACCTAAATCCTAATTGCGTAACACACTATCAATCACAATTTGAATCATTTTGAAGCCTAAATGCTTCATATGTTAGAAAAATTGGACTGCTCAACAACATGAATAACGCAATGAATGTTGCTGAACTGTCAAAATGAAAGCCATCACAACTGTTAGTGTGTTCCGCTGCTGCTTTGACAAGACTTTAAGACATGTTCCTGTCTCTTTCTTGCCGTTGTAGTTGGCAGTTCTGCAACAGTGATGGGAATAACGCTTACTGGCGCACAGGCAACTGAAGGAACACGGGTGGGTCTGACACGCCCTCCCGCTCCGCCCAGAGCGGGAGAGGCCATTGGAAGATGTCCCACCCAAAACAAAAAACAAAGTATGTGTTATGTAACTTTTATAAACCCCGGCCTGAGACTCTTCTTTATTCTTTTCAGACTACTCTGGCTTATTTTGACTTTGAGTGCGTTTGGTGGCGCAGTCTACTGCGCGCTCAGTCAATATTTCAGGTATATATATCTCTCTCTCTCTAGCTACATTAAGATTAGGCTCATCCGAACGATGATCATAATTTCAGGCCAAAATCACTCACTGCTAGGTCTCCCTTCCTTCCTGTCACTCTTCATGATCCCGTGCGTCTCAAGTCCTGGGGTTTCCCGCAACCTTGTCAATGTCATCAGCCCTACGAACGGAAGTCCCGGATTTCCTTGACCTGGCCACGCTTAGGCACCTGTTTCCGCCAGCGAGGAAGCGACCGCGACTTGCTATCGACTGTTTTCTCGTTCACGAAACGCACTATAGAGAGAGTTCTCGCGGGTAATGTGGACAGTCAGCGGGCAACTATTTATTAAAAGGTGTAAAAAGATACATAACGAAGCCGAGAGTCACTTGTAGGTACCTACTCTCCGTCATTGTAATTTTTTTTTTGTACTGGACCATACCTGGGAACCTTCTGGTTACCGAGACTATTGCAGGTCAAAATTCCAACTTTTACTGACGTATTTTTATGAAAAAAGTTTAATAATAATAATAATTCTTTTATTGTCAGGCAACTGAGGCCCATAGATAAAATACACAAATTACAAAATAACAAACTAATACATAATAAAGCTAAAAGTTGTGTTAATAAATATTGCTTAAAACTATGTTAGTAGCACTGCACTAGCTAATTGTCCTTGTGCTGTCCTGTGGTATTTGCCCGCGGACGCGACGGAACACCAAGTCCTGTGGCCAAAAGTCTTCTTCCAAGACGACGGACAAGTAACAATTTGGTACTCGCCCCACGAACGCTTTGAAGATGACGTTGCGTTGCGACTCCAGTAACTGCACCCTCGGCGTGTACCTCGTCTTCTGGCGCACGTACTTCACGATGTTCTCCGCCTTAGTGGTGCCGACAGCCGGTGGAACTTCGTGGAGCATTTCCGACGTTTGGCTCCCAGACTGCAGCGGGCCGGGGCTGCTTTGAAGCGGCTCTTGTCCAATCTGGGGGGGCCAAACGCCTCCTGCCGGAGGCTCTACGCGGGGGTCGTGCGGTCCATGGCCCTTTACGGGGCACCGGTGTGGGCGCGGTCGCTAAGGCTCCGGCCACCCCGCCGGTTGAACGCGTCCCAAAGGGTCATGGCCATCCGGATGGTACGGGGATACCGCACGGTCTCCTGCGAGGCGGCGAGCCTCCTTGTCAGATTACCGCCGTGGGATCTGGAGGCAAAGGTCCTCGCGCACGTTTGGGAGTGGCGCGAGGAGGCGAAACTCCGGGGCTTAACTCCGCTGCCGCGAGAAATCGCGGCACAGCGGACAGAGCTCCGGCGGGATCTCATGGCGGCATGGAGAGTGCGACTGTCGCAACCCAGCGCAGGGCACGCAACAATTGCGGCGGTAAGACCCCTCTTTGAGGAGTGGCTTGAGAGGCGCCACGGCGTCCTCACCTTCCGCCTGACGCAGGTCCTCACCGGTCATGGCTGTTTCGGGAGGTTCCTGTTTCGAATAAGGCGGGAGGAAACGCCCGGGTGTTACCATTGTGTGGATCGACCGGAGGACACGGTGGAGCATACGGTGGAGGGCTGCCCGGCTTGGGCGGAGCACCGCTGTGTCCTCGTGGCGGCGATCGGCGGCGGCGACCTCTCGCTTCCGGCCTTGGTTCAGGCCATGGTACGGAGCGAGAGGGAATGGGAAGCCGTCACCTCCTTCTGCGAAGCAGTAATGCTCGCGAAGGAGGAGGCGGAGCGCGAGAGGAAGAGGCAATCACTGCGCCCTCGCGCCCCTAGTCGCCGCAGAAGGAGACACCCTGGGCGTCAGGAGTCGATTGCCGACTCCCGGCCACCGTAGGCGCGAGCTTGCGGACGGCGAGCAATGGGCAGCTCGCCGTTCGGTAAGGACCAGGCCCGGGTCGACGGCGCGTCGTGTTCCACGCGCGCCTCAAAGAGATGTCAGCAAAATTGACGGGGCCCGATAGGACCGATGCCTGCCGGGGCTGCGGATTGTTTGAAAGAGTTACCGTGGCCCTGGCGCACAGGCAACTGAAGGAACACGGGTGGGTTTTAGTCAGTAAGAGTCTGACACGCCCTTCCGCTCGCCCAGAGCGGGAGAGGTCATTTGATGATTTCCCACACAAAAAAAAAAAAAAAGTGGTGTAGTGTAGGCGGGAGATGTACACCGGCCACCCCCACCGAAAAAAAATACTCCACGACCCCTGTACCGTTGCATGCACCCAAAAGGCCTTAGGCACAATATTTTTCGTGTGTTACATTGTACACTACCACCAAAACAAAATTCATTTCCCAGCAATAACTTTTATGCAACATTACTTAGTTTGATGTACAGAATGCGTAGCTGACGGCTATGTGATGTGTCTTTTCACAGCCTTTTTTTTTGTGTGGAACCTTTCCCGCTCTGGGCAGAGCGGAGGGGCGTGTGGCCCTTATACTGACTAAAACCCACCCGTGTTCCTTCAGTTGCCTGTCCGCCAGGGCCACGGTAACTCTTTCGAACCATCCGCGACCCCGGTAGGCATCGGCCCTTTCGGACCCCGTCAATGATGCTGACATCTCTTTGACGCGCGCGTGGAACACGACGCGCCGTCGACCCGAGCCTGGTCCTTACCGGACAGCGAGCTGCTTATTGCTCGCCGTCCGCAAGCCCGCGTCTATGGTGGCCGGGAGTCGGCTATCGACTACCGACGCCCAGGGTGTCTCCTCCTGCGGCGACTGGGGGCGTGAGGGCGCGTCTTCTTACAGCCTGCATATTATGTATTTCTTTTAATAATATGGGCCTACATCTATTGCAGGTTTCTTGAGCGTGAAAATTGTCGATTGGTAGACGCTTCTTCGTTGGCGGTGAGATATGTGCCATAGGAAAACATATTTTGATAGTTTTTTCAGTAGCGTAACTGTGCCATCTGAGGCCCGTGGCAAATTCATTGGATGGGGCCCAGTAAAAATCGTCGCGTTGTAATTTAATTTCAATAAATCACTGAAATAGTTACCCAACAGTATACTGTGTGCATTTTAGTTAAAAATAAACTAGCTTTTGCCCGCAGCTTCGCCCGCGTGGAGGTCGGAAATTATCCCACGGGAACGTACTACCGGGATAAAAAGTATCCTACGTGTTAATCCAGGTTATAAACTATCTTTGTTGCAAATTCCATCGAAATCCGGTCAGTAGTTTTTGCGTGAAAGAGTAACAAACATCCATCCACCCATCCATCCATCCATCCTCATAAACTTTCATATTTATAATATTAAACTAGGAAGTAGGATAAAATTTTCAAAAGCATAGGTATTACATATTTATAATAAAATAATAATTTAATCTTAACAATATATTTATTAATAAATTTATTTTCTCCGAGCTTTCTGTTCCGCAAACGTATCATTAACATCATCAAAGTTTAAAGACCGGGCCATAGAATTTTCAATAGACAGAATAGCTGAGTTACGTAGCTTGTCTTGACCCATAGAATTCCATAATTGATTTTAAGTACAGTACGATTCACGAAAGATGACCACAAATGGCGACCGTCTGCGCACGATAGACGCGATAGACGAATAGCGACTGAGCAGCCTATCACGAGACGCGCGCGCACCAATGGCGTCGCTCCGGTCTTGACGCATTCCGCCCGCGCCTCACCTCGCACCTCCAAAGGGACCTAAAATATGCCTTCTGCGCCGTGGTCATCTTTCGTGAATCTTACAGTACTTACTTAGCTATACGAGTATGAAACTTATAATTTTTACAAAATTTGGTTAAAAATGTTAGG
Organism: Dryobotodes eremita; assembly: GCA_917490735.1. Lineage (NCBI taxonomy): Eukaryota > Metazoa > Arthropoda > Insecta > Lepidoptera > Noctuidae > Dryobotodes > Dryobotodes eremita. The sequence goes on along the minus strand of OU823269.1, from coordinate 8,607,926 downwards.
TTAGCAGCTCTGAGCAAGTAAAAATAACGTTGTTTAAGGCGTATTGTCAAAGCTTTTATACGGGAAATCTGTGGGCCAGTCACACCAAAAGATCGCTGGATGTCCTGCGCGTCCAGTATAATAACATCTTCAGGATTATGTTGGGGCTGCCTCGCTTCTGTAGTGCATCGGGGATGTTCGTGCTGTATCGCACTGATGGCTTTCATGCCGTCATCTGCAAGAAAACTGTATCCCTGATCTGCAGAATGCGTGGCAGCTGCAACGGAATTCTGAAGACTGTAGCTGATAGGATCTCTTCTCCGCTATGGAGATCCTTTGTAAAGCGGATAATTTGAATGTTTTTAATAATAATTTTATTTTAGTTTAATTTAGTTTCGTAATGTATGGATCAAGTCGTCTGAAATAAATGAATTTAATTTAATTTAATTTAGGTTATTTCTGAGCTCGGGGCCTCTCGGGCCAGGGGCCCCGTCGACGGGCCGAAGGCCCGTGGCTTGTTGCCAGCCCTGCCACCCGAAAGTTACGCTACTGAGATTTTTGTTTCTACTTGCTTTTGTTCTGATAATCGTGCAGGTACAACTCGGAACCAGTGGTGGTATCTTTTCAACGAGACTACAGAAGCTGGTGGACCACCTTCCCAGCTGTGACCGCCTGTTTCCTCGATAGAGTGCAGCCGGATAAAGCTAGGGAGGTGATTGAGGAGTAAGTTTGAATTTAAATATGGTAAAAACCTTTTCGCCCCGGATTCGCTACCGTTGTCTAACCCACGGGAAATGTGTTTTTTTTACACAAAAGCCGTAGTAACCTGTGTCCATTTTTCGGCCCATAATCAGTGCCGGTTTAAACATTACGGGCGCCCTGAACGAAATTTCGGCGGCGCCTCTCTCCCCTCTTTTAGAGTAGAAAGGGGCGAAAAATTTTTGCATTCGGTTAGGTACTTTGTCGGCTTATGCAGAAAAGTTTTAGAATTCGGAGAATGTCTGATGCAAGAGCAAGCGAAGAGATCTCAATATATTTTTTTGGTTTTCTTACTCCTAAGGAACTAAGTAACTAAGTACTCTGCAGGCGCCAGAGGTGAAGGGGCTGTGACTAGGCCCTTCACCTAACTTCTAACGAACTGAAACAAAAGTACTCTGCAGGCGCCAGAGGTGAAGGGGCTGTGACTAGGCCCTTCACCTAACTTCTAACAAACTGAAACAAAAGTACTCTGCAGGCGCCAGAGGTGAAGGGGCGCCTATTATAGTCACAGCCCCTTTGACGCCCCTTCACCTGTGGCACTCTGGGCGGTCGCCCAGCCGCGCCCTACACTAATGAAATGAAATGAAATAATTTATTTGCTATGAATGTAGGTACAAAAATATGGTGTTAAGTAAGAGAAAGATCCAGTACATTCTACCGTGAGGCATGCAATTTTTTTTATAATAGAATTAATTATGAAAAAATTTAAAAAAATAATATTTAACTTATTTTCGAATGATTAAAATCGCCAATAAAAATATAAAATCATTCAATTTGTAGATTCATTCAGTGATAAACGATGTGAAAAATAATAATTACACTACACCTATTAATACAAAAATCACGTCGATCCGCTGCTGAGTGAAAGAAATACAAACCTACAAACATATTTTCGCATTAACAATTTAGCTAGTAGGAAGTTCAAGTAAGATAATATACCTAAAAATAATAGATTAGGGAGAAGGTGGCGGTAAATTGTGGAAGGAGAGAAATATGAGCTTTCCCAAGAGTTAGACAGTTACTAAAGGATTACTAAAAAAATCTTTGAAAAGGAAAGATCAGCAGCAGCAGCAGCAGGGCATGTATCATATCAGCCTATAATGTTCCCACTGCTGGGACACAGGCCTCCTCTCTGTGAGAGGGAGTGGGCTGTAATCTACCACGCGGGCCCAGTGCGGGTTGGTAGATGTCACACGTCTTCGAATTTTTGGTTCTAGGACATGCCGGTTTCCTCACGATGTTTTCCTTCACCGTTTTTGAGAGCACGCATGATAAATGATTTTATTTCTGTAAGTAGGTCTGTACAAACACTTTTACACGTCAATCATATTTCTTAAACTAGATGAGGTCTGCGTTTCCTATCTGACTACGCTGAGAAGAAAGGCCGAAACAAACTCAGAGGTCACAGACTCTTACAAAGTCCAGACATAAACGTAGTCACTGGGGAATCTTCGCAGACAGTTCCGACTCACCGCGAACTATGCGACACCCGGTTCTGACTCACTGGAACCTCACCTGGCCCTGGCAAGCATCGCAAGATACAGGACTCAGCCCACTATCGACCTCCGGTCTCCGGGGGGGAGTGATGTAGCGGCATCTACAACGCCACATGCGAGCTACGCGTCAGACTGACGTCACGCAAAATCTTGCATCGCGCAAGCAGAGTTTACCGCGCAACTAGCATATATACAACATCCCGACATCAATCGTCGGGCAGTTGCCCACCAAACATGACACCCGTCTGGTCGGAGGATCCTCCCTTTTCTATAGAGTATGAGTGAGCATTACACCCTGTTCCTCATACCTCTATAGAGGAATGAACCACACAGATGGAGTGGACCTGTCCAGTCAGTGCAAGCATTTATCAGTAATCGTGCAGCTCAACTCACAACTTAAGCAGCTCAACGCTTCGACGAACAATACCAAAGAAAGGACATTTGGGTAGGCCGCATAAATTACTCAAACTGCCAGATCATGATTAAACTAACTAAGAAAAAAAAAAGCAATGACCCATACAGTCCTCACATTCCCAATAATTAAAATAACATATTACTTTACAAGTAAATACTCATGTTATTGTATAGAAAAATTCGTCAATGTCAATGATGCGCCAATGAATGTTCGGAGATGAAGGATGAAGAGTTTAAAGCATTGGAAAATATAATTTGCCTAGCCTTTTCCTAGCCTATGTTGGGGTTAGCTTCCAGTCTTACCGCATGCAGCTGAATACCAGTATTTTAAATAGAGCGACAGCCTATCTGCCCTCCATATTCCAGTTACTGGGCAATAGGATACCCATTGGTAAGATAGGTTGTCAGACTTGCGAGTTTCTTACTACTCGAAACGACTTTCAAAGATCGTCAGGTAGCCCGCGAAATTCATTCTAATACTTGTTACGGTCGCGAATCATATTTTGTTCAACATACAACTTGACACTGACCTGCAAATTGCAAAAAACGTAAGAAAATTTGAATTTCGCAGAGTACCCTTCTTAACGTGTTTTCCGAGGCACGGAGAGGTCTCATTGGTCACCCATCTAAGGACCGACTTCGGCAAGCATATGTTAACCTTCGATCGACGTTTGCGGCTGTTATTAAATGTGTAACTTATACCTAATTAGCACACCGAAACAATTAAACTAATCGAGGAAGAGCGAGGTTTATCCCATCACAAGTATCTTCGGATTACTTTCTGGGAAGCCCCGGCAACTTAAATGTATCTAGATTTAAGATAATAAACACATTTTTTTTTTTATTAGTTAGCCACGAGCCTCTATTTCATGGCAAATAATCGTACATAAACGCGAATCGTCAGCTCACTTATCACCTTCATCTTCTAACCCCCACAGCACCTGGAACGTCACCGAAGAGTCGGACCCCGCGAAATACAGCTACTACTACGAGTTCATAGAGCTGATAGCCGACGTCTCCTTCCGCGATAACCTGCAGAACTTCTGGAAGTATCAGGCTGACGAGACTGTGAAGGGGATCGACCTGCTGGAACTAGCTCTGACTGTTCATCCCTCTTCTGTGCTGCAGGTTATTGTGTCCAATAATGAGCATGAGGTAAGTATATGTAAGTGGAACATGGAAATAGGTGCATTAAAAAAAACAGTCTCCATGTGTGGCGTGGCGATACAAAATTAAATGTCCAGCGCCCCTTCGGTAGTCAATTTCCTCGCACTGGCATATTGCACAAACGCTATTAAATCCTTAAAAAAAACACCCCTCTTAGGTTTAAGGGGGACCTTTCATCGTTTCCTGTTGCAAGGGTAAAGTTACCTAACGATAAATACTATTTCGTCACATCTTCCTTTCTCGAGTATGCAGTGACTAGTTAAATATTAAACATCCAGGTAAACTGAAGAAAGAACTATGGGAGGAAGATTGGAAGACCATTCAACTCTTATAGCAGGTCAAAAGAGAAGTGTCATGCAATTTTGTACCATACACATGGTACAAAATTGCAAACAACAAGGTTGCAGACAAGGTTACAAATAATATTTGAAACGCACACGCGTTTCAAATATTATTTGTAACCTTGTCTCCTCGCTTCACATCACCTGCACTACAAATAATTATGGTACCCTCTGAAGCTACAAAGGATCTCTTTCAGGTACACTGGAACCCAGTAATGACGGAAGTGGGCATGTGCTTGACCTTCAACTCAGTCTATGCTGAGTTCCAGCACATGCTACAGGAGGTAGACTGGACACCATTCCAGCTGCTACAGTGCCACTACCATAGCGGGCAGTGTTCTGTGAGAATAGACTCTATGAACAATGCTGTTAGGGTGAGAGTCGATTGTCTTTTTCGCATAATACTAAGCCTATTCTAGGATGTCTGATCTTGTATGTTGTGTCTGTGCTGATGATTTTTGGGCTTCTGGGCCGCCCGAGTCTGATGTATCAGGGATGGTACATTTTGTATGACCCTTTTCACACACGTCTGAACTTCGGGCCGTCCAGTCAAGATCCTCAGGTTCCAGAACATATTTTGGCAAATACAAAAGCTGATTTTCGGCGGCCCAGAGCCCAAAAGATCTCTAACCGGATACTGTGCATTTAATTTCTTCTTTCGATTTCCATGTTCTAGTATTTCATTCATTCACCGTATGAGATATCGACGGCTATATCCAATCCAACTGGTGAAGTACTGCCTGGAGAAGAACTAATAATTGATTATAAGGTAATTTTCATGCGCAGGATTAGATTATTGTACTGCCTTATGCGTACTGGCATGATATTATGTAATTAATAGATATTTATTCTTGCGTGCGTCTTACTTAGGTGGTGGAGATCCAAGCTTCACCAAGTGTTAAGAAGCTTAGGTCGGAGCAGCGGCGTTGTAAATATCCTGATGAATGGATCAGCGACTCTATACGGGTAGGCATAAGGTTTTTCTCCTATAATAATATACCTAGTCTTAGCAACATCCTCATCAAATTACGATTCCCTATTGATGTGATGAGGAGGATAACAAAAAATATTTTATAGATCCCCAACTTGAGGTACTTCAAGATGGCGACGCTTACGGGAGGCCTATGTCCAGCAGTGGACGGCTTATGGCTGAAATTATGATGATGACGAGATACTCGACTCTTTTCTAAAACCTTAGCCTCAAGCAGAAGATAGGAATAAGTGAAAAAATGGGGAAATTAAGCGAGCGGTCTTTGTAACCAACCTGGGTAGTCTTACAATGTTTCTAACCATACTTTTTCAGGCATATAGCTTCTCCCTATGCCAGATGCACTGCCGGAGTCGCATGGCTGTCATGTTCTGTGGCTGTAGGCCATACTTCCATGTCAAAGGAGGTGAGCATCTTTCTTCCACATCTATTTCTTAGGATCTGGCTGATCAGAACTTTGTAGTCAGCAATAGCAGTTGGTAATGGGGGCTATCGTTTTTGTGCTCACCAGTTGGCGCCACTGTCGAGTAAAGTACTGTTGCTGTACTTTTATTTGATGTTTTGCATATGTTTAAGTACCCATAAATTCATATTATGTTTATTTTATTACATTTTAAAACTTCAAATGAATATTTAGATTATAATATTCCTAAAATTGTCAAGCATAAAACAGAAAAATCTTATTCTTCCTTCAAGTGCTACCAAATTAGATTCTAACTTTTTACTTAAAGTCTTAAGCCGTAATTAATCAAGAATGGCACAACCATTACTGCTATTATGAATCATTCGATAAAATCCGTGATAAAAAATCCCGCAAACAGTACATATTCAGTACATATTTTGACATCTATAGACCTTACTCTACACTAGCGCCTCTAGCGGCGAACTCAAGCGCGGTAGCCCTTATTGCGTAACACACATAAAATAGCAACCGGTCGTAATTTCTTTCATTTTGACATCCATCGCTGCATGGGTTTGAAAAATTGGTCTGCTCAACAGCGTAAATAACGATCAATGAACGTGGCTGAGCTGTCAATCACCAATTACCCCGCAGGATTGCCCTAATGCCCCTTATTATGCAGTATTCTGCTTGTGGCTAAACTAAGGTGACGCCTGTTCAGCAGTGGTTTAAGACGGGAGTCAATTTCAGATGTAATCCAATGCGACATTGCTTCGAGTTTTACTCACCCCAAAATAATGTATGAAGGTTGCATACAAATAAAACTATCAGACGAAAAATAACAGTCTGAAAAAGGAAAAAAAACCACAAGTCAGTCAAAAGACAGCAAAAGAACTGTCAGAAAAATTTTCTACACGTCACATGAAAAATAACAGGAATTAAAACATTTTAATTGTGCAAAAATTCTGTTTTAAAATTTTAATCAAATCCGTTTTGCCATTTTCTTTGCGCGGGAACCAAGATGGGGACCTCTGTGATGCATACGGGATGGCGTGCATCGGCCGGAACGTTGAGATCCTCATTAACATACCCAAGAACCTTGCTAAATGCACATGTCTTCCCCAGTGTGCCGAACTCAATTATTATTCACACACAAAAACGATACTTATTCGGTTAGTGGCTTTTTTATTTTCTATTAGTAGACTGTAGATATTTGCAGCTGTACATATAACTACTATAAGGTTCAGAATCGTATGTTACGAAAATATTTTCTTGCGAAAGGCAGTTTAACAAAGTTCCAACCTCCTTGGACAGATCTGACTTTCGTAGCTGTCAATGTCAAATCGTAACGGCTATGGCGTAGCGTGAATGGAGTAGTATAGATTTTCCATTATAGCTGAATCTCTGTGCTGAATATAGGCCTTAGATAATCTAATGCCCTTTGTCAGCAACACCAAGGGAAGTCTAAACAAAACCGCGCTGTTGAATTTTTGATTTGCGTCGTTGAGCCGAACGTTGAAAATCCAACTGCACGTTTTCATTGAAACGCGTAAAAACGAGCGTTATTATAGAATAGCTTATGCCCGTGGCTTCGCCCGCGTGGATGTCGGAAATTATCCCACGGGAACATGTTACAGGGACAAAAAGTAGCCTATGTCCTTCCCCAGAATGCCGTTATCTCCTTGCCAAATGTTATCAAAAAGTGTTCAGTGGTTTAGGCGTCAAAAGTTAATACACAGACAGTTACTTTAGAATTCATAATATTAGTGTGGACGTTTGGATGAATAGCTTGGATGTAATGCCGGTAAACGTTTGCAATTTGAGGTTGTCTAGCTTCATAGACGGTCACTATAAGCTACTTACTAGCGCTTACTTTTGAGAGTCTCTTCGGCTCTTACACTGTAAGTAAACTTATATTGCTATGGAATTAAAAATATAGATTTGTACTAGCTTAAACTTAAAACTTAACGGTCATGGGGTCGCCCACATAATTATTCAAGACATTGCCAAGCGGTTGGTCAACCCTTCACGTGACTAGAGGGCTGGTTTACTTTTAGGCCAAAGAATCAGCATTGCCAAACAAAGTGGCAAAGCTGCCAGCCTTTTGGGCACTGTTCCTGTTGACAACGATGCTGACGAATTTTTTGATACCTTAAAGGCTACTACACACAGTGCCGGCGGCAATGCCGCCGGGTTTATGCCGTGCGGGTATGCCGGCATTATCAGGCAAGCCCCGGTGGCTTAAATATCCGCCGGTAGTGCCCGCCGGGCCTGTTGGTGCCATGCCCGCCGGCCGGGCCGCCGGCATAGTGTGTAGGAGCCTTTAGATTATTTCCCCTGCCCTTTTTATATACTTGTACATATTATTGTTAGTATTTTAAAACTGTTATCTTTTTAACTATGTAAATAAAATATAATACAATCAAATAAAATAACGGAACTTAAATATTTAAAATTTTACTGTATTCCACAACATTTTTAATATCAATCGAACCCCAGTGAAACCTTGTTAGACCCTATTAAAAACTATTTTAACCCTACTTAAACCTATTTCTATTTAACCCTTAATATTAAACCTACATGAATGGGACGACTGCGGATGCGGAGGTGGACCCACGGTCAGCTATCAGGATCAACATGATGCCGCCAAAGAGCAGATTTAACCGGGATATCATATTTACATTGGAAGACCTCTTCGGTTGGTGCACCTGATTGAGTGGAGTTTGGCAGTTTTCTGTGACGTCATAGCATTGGTTTTATAGCGGTTCAAGAATCTTTTGGCGCGTGGCCAATATCGGAACTAACGCTGCCATCTTGTTTTTTCAATACAATTCACAAGACAATGGGGAAGGCAAATGTCAAAATGGCGCTGTCGTAGCTAGTTCCCAACACAAGCTAATAATATAAGGCGTGAGGTGGTTGTTTTTTTATTTTTGCGGTGTACCTAATTACTCTGAAATTGGAGCCCACCATTTCTCGAAATATCCTAAAATTAAAAGATTGTGGGTTAAAGCTATTCGTAGTTTTTTTTTTTTAATTATACAGTTTTCGAGGTTCTGTCGGAATCATTTTGAAGAAAGTGGTTACGAGGAAATATTTAAGGTTTAAAATTCTGACACTTTCCATGTCAAATACTTGATTTTGAATATTGAAATCACCGAAAATAACAAAATAATGAAATAAAACCAAACTCATGAACACGAAATGGATCGAATGAACGAAATGCCACATTTATTGTAGGCCGCAGGGACCTAGCTATCATCACGCCATCTACAATTAGCTTTGCCCGACCTTCCCCGTTGCACAAAATAAATGTTTACTAACAGCGCCTCTCTATCAACGACGTTCGAGCGCGTAAAGATCCTTGTACCTAGCAGTGTATTTGGGCACTATTAATAATCGTTGAGTGTTGCCAGCTCAAAACATTTTTCGCACGGATGAAGCTTGATTCACTTCTGCAGCACGTTGCGTGTTAAACACAGCACAGATTACAAGTTTTCCTAACAGATTAAACATGCTTGCCGAAAATAATGGCCACATAACCACATGGCCACAGACACACAGCAGATCAACAGTTAAAAAAATGAGAATTATGTGAGCAGAAGAGTATGAAATGGTTTCGCTTCTAAAAAATGTTTTATTTTTAGACGTATAGGTAAGTTGCTTGTTGAGGGTTTTGTTTTTAAAGACATGTTCTTTCTCGCAAATGTGTGTTTGATGATCCATAATGTTCACACTTCCTAATGTTTTGTCCTTTCAGCTTCTTTAGGTGGCACCACTGCACTGTTCGTCGGAGCTAGCGTGCTGACAGTCGTGGAGACGGTACTCTTCATCGTAAGGCATCTGGTACGATTGGTTGTCACCAGAAGGCGCCGCAGAGTCGTCCATTTTAAGCCTTAGAGCACTTTTTAGTCACGTCATAGGGAGCCACGGATGTACTTAGGTTTTTGCTCACTAATTAGGGCAATTTTAATGAGAGCTTTTTGTCCTATGTTAAATTGCGCGCTTGTTGTTTTTGCTGTGGTGTGGATAAGTCACGATTTGGTATTCTCTGTAGAAATATTAAAGAGTGTTAAAGATAGAATATTGTTTTATTTATTTCCCAAAATCGAAATTAAAATATTTAAAAACTCTAAAAGTACAGTCAACAAAACAAATAAATTACATGGCAGCTAACTTTAGGCTTGTGCGCGTGCTCAGCAAGCAAAGGCGGACCCAAGAATTATTTCTGGGAGGGGCCCATGCCTCCCACATCTAATATTGCACTATGCTGTTTTTGGAGTTCATTCTTTTTCAATTACATTTAAGAATAAATAAAAAAAAAACAATACGTGTTCGGTCGGGGGATCCCCGTCATAAATAAGTTTCCTTACACGATAATCGCACGCACATCCATTCTTAAGTATCTAATATCGCCATCGCCTTTTTGGATTTTTATTTTGACCTCACTATCGGCTTTAGTACCCTTAAAAACTATGAAAACTATCTATAATAGAGAGAAAGTCGCATGGAGGAGGCATAACGTTTTTTCGTTACGTGACGTTTTCTACCTGTTTACTCCTACCGCAAGCCGGGTTTATAGAACTTCATTCCAAAGTGCAGTTTTAGCACCCCACCTCCGATAGGATAGATTTTCTATTGACCATAGATACAGAAGTAAGAGTTACTTCGTCGGCCTATGTAGTAAAGTTTAAGGATTACGTGAAATTGGGTTGCAAGAACGAGCGAAGCTATTTCAAAAAATTTAGCACTACACCTCGAATTGGTTTGGTTAGTTTTTCTTTTGACCATTCATAGTAATTGCTTTATTTTTTTAGGATTTGAAGAGAGACGTTTAAACTTTGGACGCGCGAGGCCCCACAAGACCGCGCTATATTTTTTGCATTTTAAGTTATCTTGAAATCCTCTCGCCGACTTTAGGCCAGTACATTGTTGGCATAGCAGACCTCTGTGTCCGAGTATGAACTGACTGCACCACTTTGGACCTTAAATAATAGTTTCGCCACTGCTGCTAAAGCTATAGTAGGTACTTCTTCAACGTTCCTCATTGAAGCAATGTCTTGATGGATATGCATTCAGGCCAGTCCATTCAGACGATTCGATTAACTTAAACCGTTTGATGGGGGCCTGTGCCCGTGGACTCCCCCCGCCCCCATGGATCCGCCCTTGTCAGTAAGGACTCAAATCTTTGATACTTGTCAGATTGATCTTATGCCTAAAAAGTTAAATATATAGTTAGGAATGCACACAATAATAATGCATATTACTTAAATGCAAAGATTATAATTTCTTTGCTGGTTACTTTTATATGTTTTGTTGGCTGTACCTACGCACGATTACATATCAAGCTATACATTTCCAGTTTATGCAGACTTCTCATTGTACGAAAAGCCTATACAATGCGAGATCAGCTAAAACTGGAAATGTATAGCTTGATATGTAGCCGTGTGTACATTCGTTCGGTAATTGTGACAATGACATCACATGACGTGATGACAGACGAAAACGTGACTGTGTATATTTTGTATCAACTTTGGAATTACTACATTTTGACATATAATTGAAGGTTATTGTCTAAATACATTTAATGTTGAGTTACGACGCAAAGTGCACCTGTAACCATGAAAATATTCTGTACGTATTCAACAAAATGATTAGCAACTAAACGCGAATTTCTTAATTGGTACGAACAACAACGAAACGTTGGCTCCTGTCATAACGCCCCTCCCACTACACAAATGTATTTATTTTCGAAAATTATAACCTAATTCTAATTAAATTCAAACAACGAACGAACGATAAAAATGTTTTTGACAATACTGTCTTTATCCATAAACACAGTTTATTATGTTTTCTATACATTTTACTTTTTATTGTCCTGGTCCCATACAGTTTTGCCTTTTGGACTGGATATCGGGCTGTTGGGATTCTCTGCATATTATATGACCAGGTTGAGGAAGCCAGAGCTGGAGAATGTGGTCCGTATATTCGGGCCAGAGCCCTGGGCTAAGGAAAGCCAGATTAATCCGGATAGAGTGGTCCGTTGCATCGCGCATAGGGGAGCGGGTCTGGACGCTCCTGAAAACACTATGGAGGCGTTCAAGTATGTAAGTAAACTTTTTATAGTGTTACCTAAGAGGATTTATGGCCAAAGAGTCTTAATACATAGTTGTGGCATTAGCGGAAAAGAATTATTGAAAAAAAAAAATGTAAACAAACATTGATTTATACGGAATAAACAAATTTTAAATGGTTAGTTTTATCTCTTTCTTGTATAAAACAATATACTGAGACTTGTAATTATTATAAGTAGGCCACACAAGTACAGGCAAAACCGTTTATAACAATTTCACTTAAAACAACGTACCGGATATTGCAACGTTATGTAGAAGTCCTGCGATAAGGACCTATGTACAAATATGTATGTTTATAACGACTATCAGCTATAACTTCAGCATTTGGACGGACCCTTCAATGTCATTATAAGCAGTTTTGATCTTATTTTTCCATGCAAATCTGTCACAATGGATTAACCAATAGCTTATAAACATTGGGTATTATTTCATAGATCACACACACTAAGGATTTTTTTTTTAAATAGAACTATAAAAAAATGCATAGTTACAAATAGTTTACCAACCCACACTGGGCCTGCATGGTCGATTATGTCCCACTCCCACTCACAAAGAGGAGGCCTGTGTCCCAGCAGTGGGAATGTTATAGTCTGATTATGTACATATAGTTTGTGATACTGTTGTCTATGGCTCTTTACCATAAATAATGTAAGTACAGTGAAAGAAACAATTAGGCATAAAACAATATTTTTAATGGACTTTCGTTGGTAGTGGTGAAGGTTTAACACGTGCTTTTGTTTGTGTTACGAATTTTTTCGATTTTAGTGCTTTTTACCTTCTATCGAGACTATTCTGTGTTTGTGTTGAAGTGTAAGGTTTGTTTTAACTCGAACTTTTTATTTTTTTAAAGATTTTACCCAGTATCCACGATGGATACCAAAAAGCCTCCTGACCCTCCTGATCCCTTTGAATACACTCCGGTGTTAACTGTTTCTCTCCCCGACGACAATGTGCTAGAAAATACAATGGACTCCGAATCGACAAGTAGAAAAAGATTAGCTACTTCACCCCCGACTACTATAACAAACCCTCCAAAGCTACAAAAAAAAGAATTTGGAAGACAATCGTACACGTTAAAGGACAACCCACCCTATATTGTACATGTTTCTTTGAAGGATGGCCAGACCCCAGGTACTGTTCTGCACCCGGTTAAATTTGGAATGTTTTTAACAAAAAATAACTACAGCAACATTCTCCTAGGTAGTGTCAAACGCCTGGGAAGGAACCGGGTGTCAGTTGAGTTTAAGTCTCACCAGGATGCGAATAGTTTCTTAATTAGTCATACATTAGTCCAAAATAACTTTGTTGCAACTATTCCTCAATTTAATATTACTCGTTTGGGTCTCGTCAGAGACGTACCAAGTGAATGGACAGAAGATGAGGTCATAGAGAATATCAAAGTTCCTGCTGGATGCGGTCCCGTTATAAAGGCAAGGAGAATGAGCCGAAAGGTGACTTCTCTGGGTGTTACAGAGTGGAAACCCACTCAAACTGTAGTTCTCACTTTTGATGGGCAAGTCTTACCTAAGCGAGTTTATTGTTTTTATTCTGCCCTTTCAGTCGAAAGATATATGTACCCAACTATTCAATGTTTTAACTGTTGTCGTTTCGGTCACACTCGTACTGTATGTCGCTCGCAACCCCGCTGTTTCAAATGTGGTCAAGACCACCCAGGTGATGGATGCCAAGTATCTACTGACTGTGCCATTTGCATATCTTGTTCTGGCAATCATTATGCCAATGATAAAGCTTGTCCTGAATTGGGTCGGCAGAAGGGCATAAAAGCTCTCATGGCCGAGAAATCTGTTTCCTATGCGGAAGCAAGTCAGGTTTTTCCACCAGTGTCACGATCATATGCTGAAGTGTCAAGAGCTTCCCAAAAATCCAAACCAACAACCAATTTTCCTCAATACCCCAGTCCAGCTCCCCAAACACCAAAATCATACCGTAAAACGGTCTTTCTCAAACCTAAATCTCACACCCCTCTTTCACCTAGTTACGATAGGCAGGCTCATCAAGCCCTTACTCAGGATTACTCCTTCTCTCCTTCCCAAAATGGTTGTGCCTTCCCTAGGGAAGGTGCTAGTAGTCCTGATAAGTCTGATAACATACTAAATATTATAGCCAATATGCTAATAACTGTATTAGCTAACCCTGCTCAATCTTTACCTGACCACGTTGCCAATAAACTGACATCAATTGTCCATTATATTAATAACATTCCATCCCCTGACATTCCTGCAATGGAACGTGAGGAGTATTTCTCCCAGAAAACCTGACCTACTCTTTTTAATTAATAAATTTAAACCATCGGTCTGCGGCATCGCTGAGACGTGGCTTCGTTCTGAAAGCAATTTCAGGATCCCATGTTTTGTTGGTGTTCGTCATGACAGATCAGATGGATATGGAGGATGTGCTTTGTTCATCAATAACAAAGTATCATTCTCCCAGATCCCTTTACCCTTCGTTGGCGACAACATCAATGTTGTTGCTGTTAAGGTCGAGGGTATAAATATTTTTTCTTTTTATATTGCACATCCACGTTTTGAGGACCTTGTTTTAATAAAAAATCTACTAAGTAGTGTAAACGGCCCATTACTTGTCATGGGAGATTTTAATTGTCATCACTACCGGTGGGGATCGGATTCTTGTAATAGTACTGGTGCTGGCCTAGTGGATATATTGGACGATCTTGACCTTTGTATTATTAATGATGGCAGTGCCACACGTAGGTCCGGATTAGGACAAAGTAATAGTTGTGTTGATATCACATTTTGCTCATCCAGCATAGCCAGCCTTTTTGTTTGGAGTCGTTTAGATATGACCTACGGGAGTGATCACTATCCCATCACAGTAGAAATTCCTTCTAAATCTCTTCCTGATAAAACCTACCCTCCCTTACTAAAGTACCAGCTGAACTCTGTGGATTGGGATCTTTATTCAAAAATTTTAGACCTTCGTATCTCTTCCCTCCCACCCATCAATGATGAAAATGCTCAAGAATGTTTTACGTTTTTTTCCAACACCGTATCCGCTACAGCTGATGATTGCTTCACTTCAAAAAAATCACCTACAGGCAAAATCCCTTCTCCGCCTTGGTGGGATAGGGAATGCACTGCCATGATCAGGGCCAGAAATGAGGCGGAAGAGACTTTTAACCTTGAAATGAACCTGGATAATCTTCTCGCCTTCAACAGAATATTGGCGAAGTCCAGGAAATTGACTAGAAAAAAGAAAAGAGCAGGCTGGGTATCGTTTTGTAGTTCTCTGAGTCCATCCACCCCAGCGTCGGTGGTGTGGCAAAGAGTGAAAAGTTTTAGAAACAGTTTAAAACCATCTCCCACGAACATCTTGTCTGAAGATTTGGGGTATCAATTTTTCACTAAAGTCGCCCCAGTCTATGTTCCTGGTATAGACGAAATAAACTTTGCTGGTTCTATAAATTCGAATGATCCTCTTGATAAGCCATTTTTCCTTGACGAACTTAAAACGGTTCTCACTTATGTTAAGGATTCCGCTCCTGGCGTGGATGGATTCCCTTACTCTTTCATTGCAAAAGCGGGTGTAAAATGCCACCAATATTACCTGGACTTAGTCAATTTCTGTTTCATCTCTGGGTATATTCCTCCAGCTTGGAAGGTTCAACTGGTTATTCCGCTGTTAAAACCCGGCAAAGATCCTAGTGATCATTGCTCTTATCGACCAATTGCTTTATCGTCTATTCTTATTAAACTTCTTGAACATCTAATTAAAAACCGCCTGGAATGGTTAGTTGAAAATAGAAAACTGCTTCCAACGACTCAATTCGGCTTTAGGAAAAGTCTGTGTACTACTGATAGTGTGGGTATCCTCACATCAGAGATCCGGCTGGCCCTTAGTAGAGATGAGTCTGTGGTAGCCGTATTTCTAGACATATCAGCTGCCTATGATTCTGTCCTCCTCCCAGTTCTCAGGCAAAAGCTGCATGAGCTGAGAATACCGGCTAGGATTATTCAGATCATCTGCATTATTATTTCAAACCGCACTCTTCAGCTAAGGATTCCAGGGGATAACTTCGAGCAGAGGGTGACCTGGCGAGGTTTACCTCAGGGATCCGTAATTAGCCCCATACTCTATAATATTTACACTTCCGATCTTCCTTCATGCTTAAATTATAATTGTAAAATTCTTCAGTATGCTGACGATATCGCATTATTGGTCTCTGGCAGTTCCATAGAGGATGCCGCTCTCTCTTTGAATGTCTCTTTGTCCTCATTAAACCAATGGCTTCTCGATCACGGGTTGTCTTTGAGCGCTCCTAAGAGTACAGCTGTTATTTTCACTCGCAAACGTCTTATTCCCCAGGTTGACATTAATATAGATGGTCAAGCTATCCCGATCAAGGAAAAGGCCAGGTTTCTGGGAGTTACCTTGGACTCCAAAATGTCGGGTGTAGATCACATCAACAATGTTGTTAAAAAATGTGAGCGCTCAGTATCAGTCCTAAAAGCTTTATCTGGAGTCTGGTGGGGAGCTCACCCATACACTCTAAAATTAGTGTACAATGCTCTGGTCAGAAGTGTGATGGACTATTGCTGCTTCTTACTTGAACCCTGTAATAAAGAGGCGCTTCGCAAACTAGACGCCATTCAAGCCAAATGCCTTAGGATTGTCGTAGGAGCAATGAAATCCTCCCCTATAAATGCCCTCCAGGTAGAATGTGCAGAGCCTCCCCTTAACCTTCGAAGACAATACTTAGCAGATCGTTTCCTGTCAAAAGTTTTCTCTCTGTCGTCCCATCCCTTACTCCCCATTTTAGAACAAATACACCTCTCTTTAAATGTATCCCCATATTGGAAACATAAATCGTTTCCCCCGTTGATGAATAGGTACAGAGAGCTTAAAAACCTCTCCTCACCTGTTTGTCAGTATCCCACCCTACCAATATTTTCTTCCGCATATGAGGTGGTCCACTTTAGGCCAAACGTCGTTTTGGAGCTTGGTATTTCAAAGAATTCCGAGAACGTAAAAGGTGACTTTGATCGGGCCATCGAGAGGTACTGGAGGGGTTGGAATCTATTTTACACTGATGCGTCAAAATTAACTTCAACAGGATGCACAGGAATTGCAACATATTTTCAGAATTCCAGAATTGCCCTTCTCTTCCAGTGCCCTCCGGAGGTTTCGGTATTTACAGGGGAATGTATTGGCATTTTAGAAGCAATTAATTTTATAAAAACGCATAATATTCAAAATTCAGTAATTTTTTCAGATTCACGCAGTAGCATTCAGGCTATAAGTCAAAATCAATTAAAATCAAAAATTCATAGTCAAATTATTATAGACATTCAAAATTTACTCTTCACTTGCTCTAACAACGGTTTAAGCATTGAAATAGCTTGGGTTCCCAGTCACTCGGGTATAGGTGGCAACGAGTGCGCTGACTCGTTGGCTAAATTTGCTACATCCAACCCTGTTGACCAAAAGCATTATGTCATCCATAACTACGACTTACGGGCTGATACAAAACTTAAAATGTATAACGCCTGGTCAACAGTGTGGCAGGTAAGTTCAAAGCACAAGGGGGCATACTACGCCAGTATCCAATCCGACATCCAGCGGAAACCCTGGTTTTTTAAATGCACTAAATTATGCAAAAGAACTGTCTCATCCTTGTGTCGGCTAAGACTCGGTCACTGCTGCAGTCCAGTATTCCTGAATAAGATTCGTGTTCGTGACAATTCCTTGTGCGAATGCGGTCTTGATGATGGTACTCTGGACCATATCTTTTTTTCATGTCCTTCAAATTCCCAATCTTTTGATTTGTACCATATGCTACCCAAAATTAATATCACCCTTCCTACTAACTTCCATTCCCTCTTGACTAACTTTTCTCCTAAACTAATCAAAATCCTCTCAAAATTCTTAAATGACAATGGTATAAAAATGTAGTATGATGTGTAATAAATAATAATTATAACTTTGTGAATGTCTGTGTCGTTTTATAATAGAGTTATCAATTTATATATTTATAATTAAAAAAAAAAAAAAAACATGTTATTTAACAAAACTTGTCTTGTCCTTTCAGCTACTAAAATTAATAAATAATAACTACCACAAAGTGCAAAGTTCGACGGCCTTGCTGTGCTGCCGTCACTACATGACGCTGGCAGAATAGTCGACATCGGCTCAGTTGCCAAAAAGGAAAAGAAAAAAAAAAAAAAAAATTTTTAATATTTGCTTTTTTTCAGTGTGTAGAACATGAATGCAACATCGTAGAGCTGGACGTACGGTCGTCCAGAGATGGCAAGCTGTTGCTCTTACATGACCAGGGCTTGGAACGGCTGGCCGGGACAAATATCCCTGACGTCCATGCCGTAGACTGGGACAAGATTAAAGATATTGACGTGGGTGCTACTCATCCTAATAGGTTAGTTTTATTTTAAAATAATAATATTATCATTTATTTATCAAAAAGTAAGAATACAATATGTACATGTTCGGTGGACCACAAACTAAGCGTCGCTTGTATCTTGTAGCTCAGGAGTGCAAATTTAACAAAATTTTGATATTTACCTTACAGTTTGAGGATGTGAGATTATTATAGACAAGAGTTTAAATAAAATAAAATAAAATAAAACATTCTGAGATTCTAAAATACAAAATTAAAATTAAAAACAATTGTTTACCTTGGGTTTGTGCTATTGTGTGTGATTATGTGTGTGAGTGGATGAGATGGTGTGAGTGTCAGTGGGTGCTATGGTGTGTATGTGAGTGGGTGTCATGGTGTGTGTGTGTACTATAGGTGCTATACCAAGGCTTCGGTGTCGTCGTAAGATAGTTTTAAAAGTTTTAAAAGATAATTAGTTACACATTAATCTGCTTTAGGTTTTAGCTTCACACCACTTCTTCCAGCAATTATTATTTGAATAACTATAAAAACTAAAATTGGGGTAATAATTCAAATGAAAAACACCTTTATGTGTCTTTACCCATTATCGAGCTACCCATTGCACGCCGTCCACAAGCCCACGCCTACGGTGGCCGGGAATCGGCCATCGACTCCCGACGCCCTGGGTGTCTCCTGCGGCGACTAGGGTCGTGAGGGCGCTACGATTGCCGCACCCTCACGCGCTCCGCCACCTCCTCCTCTCAATCCATTCCTCAAAGAGAGGACTTGCCGCCGCAATTGTGGCGTGCCCAACATTTCCAGTATAAGCTGACTTCTCATTGTACGAAAAGCGTGTACAATGCGAGATCAGAAAAACCTGGAAATGTACAGCTTGATATGTCGTCGTGTG
The DNA here is from genome assembly GCA_917490735.1 of Dryobotodes eremita. Taxonomy (NCBI): domain Eukaryota; kingdom Metazoa; phylum Arthropoda; class Insecta; order Lepidoptera; family Noctuidae; genus Dryobotodes; species Dryobotodes eremita. Next base: position 8,588,968 of record OU823269.1, on the reverse strand, counting down.
CATGTGCATGGCTTAAGCGCAGGCCACCCCGCCAGCTAGCGAGCGACCGAGCATCGTTTTACCTCTTTTTATACTTTGAACTAAAGAGCTAAGGTACGCTAATGAGGTGAACGAATAGCATCGCTGGCGTCGTCGGATATTTCGTCGGCATCGTTTGTATCGTTGACCTAGCTTATCGCTGTAGTTCGGAGTGTGAACCGAAGTATGCAAAGAGGTGAAATGATGCTCTCCCGGCTTGCTCGCTCGCCAGCTGGCGATGTGGCCTGCGCTTTAAATAGTGAAAGGTATATAAGTATGTAGCGGCATCTACAACGCCACATGCGTGCTACGCGTCAGACTGACGACACGCAAAATCCTGCATCGCGCAAGCAAAGTTTACCGCGCAACTAGCATATATACAACATCCCGACATCAACCGTTGGGCAGTTGCCCACCAGACACAACACCCGTCTGGTCGGAGGATCCTCCCTTTTCCATAGAGTATGAGTGAGCTTTACACCCTGTTCCTCATACCTCTATAAGTATTCAAATAATCAAATAAAAGCACTCAGTTTGTAAGTGGCACTACTAGGGATTGAAAACCGGTACGCATATGGGTTCCGGTTCTTAAAAAGGGTTCTTCTTTTCGGTACGGTTCTGGTTGAGGTTCCAGTTTGGTTCTGGTTCCAATATACCGCTTCCGTACCATCCGATTTAAAGGTTATCTTAGAAAGAACTACCACATGATCTCCCAAAGCAAATGTGCGCCTCTCCCCTCTCACAAAAACTCCCACGTCTTCACCCACCGGCAGTCGCCCGTACCTCTCCGCTATCGTACAAAGCTTCGTCCGTCCTGCGCTAAGTGGCGGATCGTATGAATTCGTTCAGACTCGCTTTGAAGAAGAACCGATAAAATAAAGGTTCCAATTTAGGTTCCTGTTCCAGGTTGGATTCTAGTAAAGGAACTACTAAATACCGGTACTTTACCTGTATTTTAGGAACCTTTTCAATCCCTGTTAGCATCCCCAGGTACCTTTTCTGATACGTGTACTTGTGGACATCAAATACATCTTATTAAAAATCAGTAGCCGGAAATGTTTGTCCTATTTGTCTAATTCTTTTTTTGTTGTGTTTGCATTGTCAGGACAAGGTTAATGTTTTTGATTTTTTTGGAAAATCCACCGGTAAAGACGGAAATTTTGATGCTATTTTTGTATGAAATTGACCCCGGTCGACGCCGGACACAAACAGATTGTTTGAAATAAAAAAATTGTTTTTCTTTAATTTCAGAAAGCATTTCAAAGAGGTGCGCCTGTGTCTCCTGGACGACGCCCTGGATTACCTCCTAGCTAACAACTTGAAGGTTATAATTGACGTTAAGGGCGAAGACAAACAGGTATTCCACGTTGTAAAAGTTGGGGTTCCTAAAGGTGACCGCAACCGCTAACAGCAAGCGGCAACGTTGCCCAATCGTAATGGCGGACTGCAGCGACACGACTTTTTTCTATGGATCCTTATGAAGTGACCTTGTCGCCTAATGCTGTGGTCGAGCAGTGCTGGAATTAGGCTCTCAGAAAAATATTGTCTACTAGCTTTTGCCCGCGGCTTCGCCCGCGTGGATGTCGGAAATTATCCCACGGCAACGTACTACCGGGATAAAAGTAGCCTACTTGTTAATCCAGGTTATAAACTATCTGTGTTCCAAATTCCATCGAAATCCGTTCAGTAGTATTTGCGTGAAAGAGTAACAAACATCCATCATTCATCCATCCATCCATACATCCTCACGAACTTTCATATTTATAATATTAGTAGGAAGTAGGATAGGATGGAAAAAAAAAAACTATTTGCCCAAAATTATACAACGTTTTCTTTTTATATCGATTTTGTTACAATTGTTTTCACACTGACGATTCTAATGATTATAATTCTATAAATTAATATTTGTTACGGCCGCCAATCATATTTAGATCAACATACAACCTGATACTGGCCTGCAAATTGCAAAAAACGTAAGAAAATTTGAATTTCGCGGACTACTTTGGCGCATCCCCTTAAGGTGCGCGGTGAACATTTATTCAGTTTTAGGCGATTAACACACTGCCACTCATTACGCAGCGTAGCGCGTGAATGCGTGTTTTAACGTTGCTTGTAAGTATCTCCGTTTGTATAGAAAACACGCACAGTCCAAGACACAGAAAATGCATCCACGCGCGTTCATTCAGATCATGCGCCTACAAGCGGAGAAACATGCGCACACGCGCGTGGGTGCGGGGCGAGACGCAAGGTATGGCACACCGACTCTCAGTGCCGTGCGTGATTTTGGATAGGCTTGACGTGTGTTTGAAAATGGAACTGAGGAAATGAGTCACAGCCGCCGTGAATCCGCAAAACGCAACTACGCGCGTGAGTGCGTAAAAAACCCGCACGATGATGCAGATCTGCACTCCCGCAAGTACGCGCGTAGGTGCGTTGACACGCAACATGCAGCGTGATGCGTGGCAGTATGATAATCACCTTAGGCTATGCAAAAACAGACTCGCGAGGTCTACAGCTCACAGAGCCCCTAGTACATTAAATTACTGTACATTATATTACTTTTAGAGGTCTCGTAGTGAAAACGGCCATTATTATTTTTCTGTAATTTGGTGTGCAATAAACCTTTATATCCATCTTACCTCCTATCCAGCTGAAGATTCAGTTTTTTGCTTACAGGTAGTGAATGGTGTTCTGAACAGCTTTGCGACAAGGCCTGATCTGTACCAGTCTGCGGCGGTGACGAGTTTCAATCCATTCGTTCTTTACCAGGTATGTTAATTTTTCTGTTATCACTTGTGCAAAACTAAAGTAAATAATACACGGTGTTTTTTTTTTTTAAATTTGCTTAAACTTTGACATAGTGCTTGGTACTTTAACAACCTATCTTCTAAATCTGTTATTGTTAAATTGTTTTAAAAAAAATAAAAAATATCGTCGTTTAAAAATATAACCAATAATTTCAGTCGGCTCTAGTAACATAACTACATATAGTTACAAGAGATATTAAGATATTAACAAAAATAAAATACAGTACAATTTGTCTAGCGTTAAGTTTCGAGAGAGTCGCTTCATGATTACGCATCTACGGTAGAACAAGGGCATAACCGACAAAAAATCGAAAAGTGACTTAAGTATACCAAAGTGCTTTAAAAAGTTCCTTTTGTCCAGAGGAACAAAGACCCGTATCAATATCAGCTTAATGCCGCAAGAGGGCAGCAGTGCCTTTGAAATATTGCTGCATTTTTTCGACTATCTTGGCGCGGCAAGGTCTTAAAATGACTCTTGTAAAATCACTAAAAGTTCCTTTGTTCTACCGAAAGTGCGATAATTATTCTATATTCTCAGATCCGTAGGAGCGATCCTCAGATTGTCGGTTGCCTCAGTTATCGGCCGTACTGCTTCAGTTCTCAAGATTATGACGCCGACAAAGGGCCCAATAATCCCCGGTGAGTTCAGTTTTATACAAATTTTACGAGATAGGGTCTGGGTTGTAGTATTGTATAATTGCATAGCACATGTGTGAGCACTATGTATCTACTATAAAGCTACCATTTACTGGGTTCGTCTTTCATTGACTTGAATGTGCCCTGGCGGCTGAGAGTATGTCATGCTCACTCAAATGTCTCGCTGGTGGTGGCGTGTGTGTTGGATCATTAAGTTCCCTTCAAAATGGTTGAGCTAAATGGTGCTGATCCACGCGTCATGTTCGTGAACGGGTGCTGTCAGTAGAGACTGGTCATCTCTTAGCTGCCACGGCTTATTTTAATTTGAATTGTATTTTTTTTTGTTTTTATTAAGGACGCTTTTAACATACGTATTTTTACATCGTTCTCATATATATAATTTCACATGATGATGTAACCAATTTTTTTTTGTAACTTTATGTCGATTCAAAAGAGTGTCCATGGAGTTTCTTGCCCGTTCTTCTCCATAGGTACCTACTACGCTTTGGAATGGGCAACTAGCTTCATTTTGCTGACTGACCGAATCCTTGACAGTTCAAAATTGCCTGTAATTGGTTTATTTGAAATAAATGCTTTGAGTTTGAGTTGTGGACAGGAGCGCCGAGTTTTAGAAAAACTTGTGGTCGCTCATTCTTTTGCCCGACTTGGGGTTCTTTTTTATGGCCTGCTTACTCCCTACATTCGCATCTAAATCCGTCCAGTGAAACTCATGTTTAGCGAACAGACAGGCACCGTCTTCACCCTTAATAACTTACTATAAATGGTAGTCTCAAGCCAAGTGGGTTGTGGAGGTCAGATCCAGTCGCTCCACGTAAGATACTGATCCGTGTAGCTCCATTAGCATCCGGTTAGACCAGGGGTCGGCAACCCACGTCCGCCGCCCCCTATCATATAAGACCCGAGGTGGCGGCGCGTAATGTTCCACACACGCCTCTCTTAGACGTCGCGGGGGGAGTCAAACACCTCACTCCCCCGCTTGACCAGACGGAGCCCGCAAAGGCGGGCCGGCACCAGTCGGGGGCTGCGTTGAAGAGTGCTTAAGTGCTCCTGTAGCCCCCGGTGCAAGTGTGCGAGGGAACACGGGGTGGTTTTAGTCAGTAGAAGTCTGACAGATCCCTTCGCCCGCCCCAGGGCGGAGGACATTCATGAGGATTTCCACGCCTTCAATAAAAAAAAAATGGTTCGGCAACCTGCGGCTCGCGAGCCACATGAGGCTCTTTGGGTGTGAAGCTGCAGCTCTTTAGTTCCATAGGTACGCAAATATTATTTATTTTTATACCATATATATTATCTAATTTGTTGTGAAAAAACACTACTTATATACGAATAAATAGATATTTTTCTTATGAATAAATAGATTAGTTTTTTTTTATCAAAAACCTTTATTTATGCAAGTCCTATTTAGTGTTGGCAAGAAAAAAAATTGTGGCTTTACAAACTTTGAAATTTTGTTAGTTGTAATTTTTGTCTCTTCCGACTCAAAAGGTTGCCGACCCCTGGGTTAGACTGACAGCTAACCACAAGACCAAGTCATCAGCACGATATTTGAAAATGAAACTGCATTGTTATTTTAACAGCAAATGTATGCAGGATGATTACTCGGAACAATCCCGTATTGAATGTGAAGTATATACAGGATGATTGCTCGTTAGGGTTATTTCAATTGTACAGTACAACAATTTTCTCAATGTCCCTCGGGAATCATCGCATTTCCGAATATAAACGAATGCAAATTTCCAAGTCCATCAATTATTAGATTTATCGTGTATAATAATTTGAATTCAGAACTAAGTAATTTATTGTTGTTTTGTTTTGACATAACAACAATTAAAATACTCAGTTCTGAATTCAAATTATCACTTTTAAACTTAAAATATTATTATAACTTTATCAAGTCACGATGTTTATTTAAATATTTTTCCGTAGATTCGCGGAGAACCTACCGATGCACAGCGCTTTACGCTTCGCGGACATGATGCATGCGCTACTGTGGCGCTGGTCGGCGCGCTGGTGCGCTGTCAGCGCTGTTTTGTTACACAAGGACATCGTGAGCCCGTTAGTACATTATGCTAAGTAATTAGTGACTAGTGGACATGTAATACAGTCCACCAAAAACCGAATATTGTGATTTTGACCTCACATGAGGATACACTAGCTCTTATCGGGGGAAAAAAATGGGACCATGGGAGTACAAAATGGCTGGCTGATCTAAACTTAGCTTTTATTACATAACTTGCTGTTGCCCGCGACTTCGTCTGCAATCCGGGATGAAAAGTAGCCTATGGCCTTACCCAGGTCATGGTCTATCTGTGTGCCAAATTTCATCCAAATCCGTACAGCCGTTTTGGCGTGAAAGCGTAAAAAACAAACTTACTTTCGAATTTATAATATTAGTTAGGATATGGGTCAAATATGCTTTTGAGTAATAAATCTTTAGATATACAAATAAAATGTCACAGTACTCAATTGAGTACGGCACCTTAAAATGGGCTAACGCATGCGTCTGTCTCAAACCACAAAAAAGTACAGATATCACAAGAAAAGTATGCGCTTCGGGAATGATCGTCTTTCTTCGGAAATGCGAACGCGGGATTATGAGGTCTAATATTTAATACCACACCTTTCTGATATATGCTGTAGAGCTGTTACAACCATGGAAGTACAGTACAACTATTTTCTTAATATCCCTCGGAAATCATCGCATTTCCGAATACAAACGAATGCTAATTTCCATTTCCATTAATTATTAGATTTATCGTGTATAATAATTTGAATTCAGAACTAAGTATTTTATTGTGTTGTTACAACAATAAAGTACTTAGTTCTGAATTCAAAATGTCTTGAGGGACATTAAGAAAATAGTTGAACTGTACTTGCCTATTTTGTAGTACTATGATTACAAAATTATACAGATTACCGATTAGGTTATCACATTAAAAACTGTAATTAAATACAATTTTATTAAAAATAGAAAACTGAAGTTTTCAAACAAAATAAATAGCATTAAAATTGCCACGAAATAAACCATCCTGATAGTAAGGCACTAGACGCGCGGGGCGATGGTATCAGAAATTCAATTCAAACTTTATGGTATTGTTTGAACAAAGAGAATTGGCCCGATATGAGATCCTTGGGGTACACCGGATGTTGCGGTATACTCAGGATATTGATAGCCGTTTACCACCACTTTTTGTGTTCGCCCGCATAGATACAAACTGAACTACTCCTGCAGGGGATCGTGTATGCCAAGGCCATGCAATTTCAGTAGCGGGATTTCATGGTTGACCTTATCAAACGCGCTGCTAAAGTCAGTATACAGAGCGTCTATCTGTTGGCCAGAATCAATGCTCTGATTTTGTCAAGGTATGATACCAAATTGGTGACAGTAGAATTGTTGCTGTAGAAGGGAGAGTTGTGTTTTAACTCGGGATGTTAGTAAAGGGCTGATTCAAAAGTTTTGAGAATATGGATAAGATAGAGATTGGTCGGTAATTTTTAGCATCGGCGCATTCACCTTTTTTGAAAATCGTAAGTTCGGAACCACGTTAGCTTTTCCATTCTATGGGAAATATATAATTCGAGCGATTTATTAAAAAATAAGGTATCTCCCTTACCTTAATTTTTACTGCAGGTATGTTTAAAATACGTAATAAAGAATACGCGGTTTCAATTAATGTGATAACCTAATCGCCACACTGTAGATTAATAAATATGCAATTCTAAAGAACTTTTCAGAACTTTTGAGTGACAGTTCGAGAGTGCAGCCGGAGTAGGTAACCGGACTGAGTGAACAGTTCATACAAACTCGCTATGATAGGTGTATTACTCTCAGCGCGATAGTACAAAACTTAGAAGCTTTGCTTCTGAAGGCGCACTCTGTGGCGCGACGTTCGTGCTAATTCGGAAACACGAAAATTACCGAAGCGCATACATTTTCCGGTTTAACAGTACTAGTCCTTTCTTTCTCTGACCTCGTAACCTCATCCTAGGAGTGAGATCCAATACTGGCGCTTGCTGGGCATCCGCTGCGCCGGCTGGTGTGTGAACAGGCCGCTGGAGAAGCTGTACTGGCGCGGCGTGCTCAAGGCGCCCTACCTCGCCAATACCCTGCTCGGGGAACCTGACGTGAGTTGCCATATTTGTTTATTTATAGCCTCAGTTAGAACCTCAGGGGTGGACTACACATGTTCGGGACGGTATGGTTCGGCAAAGGCGGGCGGTAAAATCGAAAATACTCTGCTTCAAGGATTTTTTGACGCTCGAATGACTAGCAAGGGGCGTTGTTAGTAAACATTTGTGGAGGTTAGGATCAAAACCACTACATTTCCACTTTTTTCAATAAGGCAGTCAGTAATCGAAAAAACTTAATAAATTGTGGGCACATAATTTTGTATTTTTGTTTAAATTCCATTTACGTACCGTCAAACGGGGTGAATAGAGATGCAGGGGTGAATCGGAACGAAACTTTAAAAGGGACTTAAACATTGAAATAATATAGTTTGTTGCCAACAAGAGCGCTTAATCGTTTATTATAATACAGTAAACACATTAAGAGTCCTTTTTGGCAACAAACTATATTATTTCAATGTTAAAATCCGTTTTAAAGTTTCGTTCCAATTCACCCCTGCATCTCTATTGACCCCGTTTGACGGTACGTGATAAATAGGTCCTTATAACAGTTTTAATTTTTTAACCTGGATATGTTGTGGTATTGAACTAAAAGTTTAATATTAGACATAATTTTACTAAGGACAATAAGCTGTTTTGAAGTAAATAATTACTGCTAATGGTAGGTTTTACCATTTTGAGCAGAAATCTTGAAAAAGAAACGTAATTGCCAAAAGTGGATATGTTGTGGTTTTATTTATTTATGAAAACTGTATGCATAAGTGAAAAAAGAAATACTGCACAAAGGTGCGGGCTTAATGCCTGCGGCATTTTCTACCAGTCAACCTTAGGGTGATGCAGATCCTCCCGGGGTCGCGGATTCTGCCGGGGTCGCGGATTGTTCGAAAGGATTACCATGGCCCTGGCGCAGAGACAACTGAAGGAACACGGGTGGGTTTTAGTCAGTAAGAGTCTGACACGCCCTTCCGCTCCGCCCAGAGCGGGAGAGGTCATTTGATGATTTCCCACCCAAAAAAAGGGTGATGCAGATTCAAAACATGACAAGTGCAACATAAGGGATAGATAACTTGAAAAATAATAAATTCTAATACATAGATACATACATACATACAAATAACAAAAATAAACTTATTGAAGAGAAATAACGATAGGAAGAGGAGGAAACGAATCCAGCAAATCAGCGCTGGGATGATTCTGCCAACTTCTTACGAATATTTTCAAGTGCCTTCACTTTAAAAGATAACCCGACTGGATGCCGTCCTGATGTTCAGAGGGAGCGCATTCCAAAGAAAGACCGCCTGGACAAAGAAATAAGAGTGAATGAACCAGTTTTGACTCTAACCTCCTCATTTGTGAACTACATATTGAAAAAACAAGATGGTCGCGTAAGTTCCGATTTTGGCCACGCACCAAAAGAACCTGGTAGCGCTTTCTGTAAATATTTAGAACATGATTAAGCGAGGGTAGATTCCGAACGAAGTTTGCCAATCGGCACGAGCCGAATGAAAGCCGAATGTGTGTAGTATTTGCTTCCGGTCGGCTATGTTGCTCAACAAATACTGCCGAATTGAATTTGCCGACCCGAACATTTTTGTAGCACCCCTTACTTATTATTGGTCTTAATTTGAAAAGTTCTAAATCAGGATTCATAGACAATAGACTGGGTCATAGTGAAGTTTTGACCCAATTTTTTGATGCAATAGTCTAGCTAGGGCGTCGGACTGGCAAGCCCGAGGCTGTGAGTTCGAACCTCACCGAACAAGTACAGATTCTAGACCATTTTACTATTCCCACGAGATAAAGGAAATCATTCAGAACTTACCCAAAGATCTAAGTACGATTAGCGACGAAAGTTGTATTTTTTCTTCTTTGAAATATTTATTAATATTTGCCCAAAAAAAAAAACCCACTTAGCTGTAATTGATATGCTAAAAAGATGTTTAAAGTAAAATTTACAATTTCGATTATATGTAAAAGTGACAGTGATATGATAATGGACGTTTGTTGCTGACCGTACCAGCCAGTAGCCAGAGAAAAAAAAACCTACTGAATTCGATTTTTTACTACTACAAAAGAAACGAAGATTCTACGATTAACCCCCAGCCTGCTATGTTAGATATAAAGTACCAAAAATCTTTAATTTGTTCCCAATGCGATGTTTGGAGCATAAAATGAACGGCTGAACCATTGGGTGTGAAAAATAAAAACATTTTTACAAAAAAACCAACCAACTTCCGAAATTACTTAGTTATTTTTCACTTTGTTGTGTTTTTTTTGGAAGTCGGTCGTTTTTTTTTTCTAAAAAAAGTTTTTCCTTCACCAGTACGCTAAAATTGGTGATAGATACGTTATTGGGTTCGGCCAATAAAAACGCGCTGTTGGATTGTCAACGCTCTTCTCAGCACCGAAAGTTGATAGTCCTTCAATGCGCTTTCATTTAGGCATTAATTTAGGCCCCTCGCCCACGGCGACTTTTTATAGCGATGCTGTCGCGCGTTAGTCGCGTTTGCAACGTGCGACAGAAACGATGCAAACGCGCGACCGTTTCTGACGATATCGGGGGAACGAAGCGTGAAGAACGGAGGGAGGGGTGCTGGGGAATGTGTGAAAGTGTGAAAGCCGTGGGCGACCTTCTGTGTCGATGCTGAATAGCGTTTGCATCGCGATTGAAGTGCGACAGCATCGCGACAGTAGCGATACAGAATCTGGGCGAAGGTACACAGCCAGCGACAGCATCGCGGTTGTATCGATACACATGCGCGACAGCATCGCTACAAAAAGTCGCCGTGGGCCTCTTAGATGTCGCGTATTGTAAAGTGGAAACGGGTATTATATTGATTTCACTAATCATCAATAGTAAAAAAAAGATGGAAAGCCGGCCGTACATTACTGAGTACAACTTTTTTTTTAAACAGGTTTCTTGTATGGGGGTCCCCCTTTAATTGTTAACTGTATTTGTTGTTACAGCAGCAATAGAAATACACACTCTGTGAAAATTTCAACTGTCTAACTATCACAGTTCATGAGATACAGCCTGGTGACAGACAGACGGACAGACAGACGGACGGACAGCGGAGGCTTAGTAGTAGGGTTCCGTTTGGCACTGTTTAGATAAGCAACCCAATTTTTTTTTCTGAATGTCTTTAGTTTTGTGGTAGAAAACGTTCAAAACCTAAATGGTCTCCTTTGGACACATAGATAGCTTGCGAACTTCAAACTGTTGATGAAACCAATTAATGGTGTTTGTGGTGTGACTATGAATGATAGTCTGAAGAATGATGTGATAAGGCAACGGTGCGGTTTAAAAGAAGATGTATTGAAAAAAATTGAAAAGAGTATGCTTAGATGGTTTGGTCATGTCGAGAGGATGAATGAAAGGCGACTAACTAAAGGTATTTACAAGGCAGATGTGAGTGGAAACGCCGGGAGGGGACGCCCTAGGAGGACATACAGTGACCTTATTGGTGATGTTCTTCAGAAAGGTCAGGTGCGTAGTACTCGCAACCGGCGTGCGTGTATGACCAGATGTATGAACGTAAACGAGGCAAAAGGAGTGTGTAAGGATCGTAGCAGGGGGCGTTCTGTAGTGTCTGCCTACCCCCATGGGAAGAAGGCGTGAGTTTATGTATGTATGTATGTATGGTGTTAAAGTAACCCGAATCAAGAGTTGCCATAAAAAAATCAAGGCAAGTGACGAGATACCATATTTTTATTTAATTTTTAAAGCGACTCTTGACTTCGACCTCGACATAAGTTAAGTCTACGAATTTAAATACACCCTTATTTTTTTTGTAGTCAGTGTACACTCGCGGAACGAAAAGGTTATACAATTTTCAAATACATTCAATAATGTCACCTGTCACTGTCACTTTTTAGTACTATCATTTTTGCACAGAGGTCAGAGGGCACGATTAAAATACGCGATTGGGATAGTAGACGTACTTTATTTTTTTTACCAATGTATTGACATGAAAGGCATAGCTGAAATACTCGTTAACAAAGGCCCATCTTGGGTGAAAGGTAGATATTAGGATTTCCAATTAAATTGTCTGGTTTTATAATTTCTAACGTGACGATATTATCGTGGACGTCCACGTCCACAAAATGTATGGAAATACGTACACGTTATAACGTTATCGTGTACCGAAATATAAAAGCGTCTTCATATATTTCCATACATTTTACTTCTTTGTGTTATTGTGATGCCGTTGACGTCCACGATCCACGATAATACCTTTACGTTATAAATGATAAAAGCGCACATTATGTCTGGTCGTTATTAGTCGACGGGGACATTTTACCTACCACAATCGACATACTGGGGAAGAAAACTGTCAAATTAGTTCCGTTTGGGTGGTGTTTGTTACTATCATGCAGCTGCCAATGGAGTTCCTTGCTGAAAACTTTGCCGCGAGATGGCGCAAAGTGTGTTGTCTTGTAGCCGATTGGTCTATTTGTCCACTTGTCAATGTCATCAAGATGACGCTGACAAGTGACAGCCACTCACCGCCTTCTCGCGGCGAAGCTTGTAACAAAAAGCCCTATTGCTTAGAAAGATGAAAATTACAGATGGAGCAAAAGTCTAGCGAAAAAGACAGTTGTAGCAGCTTGCAACGCCCCGGATCACTGGTAGACAAGCTCCTAGAGCCCGAACGAAAGATGTCATCCGGACAAAATTGATATTTTTTTTGTTTTTACTAATCCAAATATAAAACGAGTTTAAATTGACAGTCGACTTGAATCGTGCGATTTCATTTGCTGCTTAATCAAGTTAATACTTAAGGCCAATTCCCGTAGTTAAAAACGTTCAAAATCTCGTCGTAATCTCAACTCGGCGCCAATTAATGTCAAAGACTTGTCAAAAATTTAAGTAAATGTAGGTATTTTTTACAGATTGAGAATGAGAGAATCCGAACGTAATAATAACACGGGAATTGCCCCTCAGATTAAAAGTCAATTTGGAACTAATATACTTATCGCATTATTTAAGCTGCATATTGATTAGATTTAGCCTCCAGTCGAGACTAATCATGAGAAGCCGTTGCCTCAGTCTGAGGCAATTCGCGCTTTGAAGTGTTTCGTCGCCTTAGCACGAGTCATACTTTGGCGGTTTCTGTCTTGCTAAAAAGAGCTTTATTAGTTGCTTATCTACTACAGGTAGCTTCAGTTTGCCTTAGGTCGAGGCCCGACAAGTGGATACGCAGCTAATGAACTGTTTGCCTCGGTTTGAGATTTTAAGACGGCAACTCTGTTTTTCCTTTAATAAAACCGCTTTTAAATTAATTTGTTCGTTAGAAATCGCAGGACGATCCTAATATGTACAAAACGTAACCAAATTATTAGTGGTTTATTTATTTTAATTGTCTGCTTGTAAACGCGCCGATATTAATTTATTTATTGCCTTTCTATAAAAGGCGTTTACCCCAAATTTTCATAATTTATTATGGTCAAGTTTATTTATCTAGTTTATAAAGTCTGGGTACATTAAAGTCGGGTAAAAAGCGACTTTTCTTATTCATAGATCTCCAAAAGCGCCCGTAGAGGGATTGAAACGCCTCACAAAATACACGAAGTGGAATAGAAAGCCTTGAGTCCTCGACGCAGCGGCGAGGCATCGCGCCTCATACGGAATAAGACTGCCTCGAGCGCAGCGGACTTTAACTTTAACGTCAAATTCATAGGGCCTGTGTTTGCCTCTCCAAATTTTGGTTAAATAAACCCGTACTCTTGCCGCGATTAGTTGTAAATCAAAATGTTGTAAAACTTAGACGGCGATCATTTGAAGGGCCATTTCTATATCATGAATTGAGTCTCAGGTAAAAAAAAATTGGGGTAACTAAAATTTTTGATGTTTTGTCAACAATTTAGGTAAAACCAGGTATTTCTGACAGATCGTGACCGAGATTAGAATGTCAGCGTTCTTTAAAATACGGGAACTGCCTCTCTGTAGTCGTAAACCTATGGCCGCGATAAGTTGTGTTTTTAATAACTTCCCTGTATTTATAGAATCAGATTTTTATTCATGAAAATGAAGAATTACAAGTTTTTTTTTTTTGTAATTTCTGTGCGTGATTCTTCATTATGCAAATTCAAACAGGCCTTAATTTTTTAGTTTTTTTTATTTCTTTATTTAAAATGTTTTGCTGTACGCGAGGCCGTCTTGCCTCGCCGCTGCACTCGGGGCGTCTTCGAGGTTTGTTTACCATCTTATTAACTTTAGAATTCAATATGCTCCAAATTATAAATATATATATATATATATATACCTATACCTATAAATAAATTGTTTCCACACATTTGGTGTTGCGAGCGACAATATTGCGAAATTGTTTCTCAACTCTGTGTTCAATGAATACCTGGCTTTATTTATTTTGTATATAATTAAACTACACTAGTATTATATATTATACCATATCAATTGCTCTGTTGGTCTGTTGACTGCTGAACGTGGGGCCCTGGATTCGATTCCCAGGCCGGACAAAGTGTTATTGGGTTTTTCCACTAGCAATTTCTCAGTAACAGCCTGTAGTTTGGAAGTTGGTTGTATGACACCCCCGTGCTTCGGAAAGCACGTACAGCCGTCGGTCTTGCGCCTGATCTTTCCCCGGTCGTATCGGATCGGACTATGAGGGTGACGGAAGAGGGAGTGCACCTTTGTCTGCGTCTGCGCACACACTTGTACACAATAATATCTCCGGCGTACTTGGCTAGTCTCCGTTGAGATTGGCCGCCGTGTCCAAAATTTGGTCGAGAGGATATTTATTATATTATTTAAAATTGTTACGTTTTGTTTTTTAGTTTCGAGATAGCCACAATTTTAAGAGTTAGACCAATGAATACGTAAATTTTGTGTCGGATATCAATGATATTTTAAGTAAAAAGAGGTAGGCAGGTAAGATAGCTTATACGCGCACCGCAAGTGGTAACCAAGTAGCTCTTTTTACGTAAAATATGATTGTCAGATATACTTAAGATTAATAATGAATATTGTAATGTACCAAAAAATGTGGAGTATTTGTAGTAACTTTATTATTTAGGTTTTATTTATTATTGAAAAGAAGAATAAATTATTATTTATTATTATTATTTAAAAATATGTCTTTGAACTATATCAATACGTTTTAAGTGCTTTTCATGTGAAGAAGACTGTATTAGTTTTGCTAATCAATTATTCTAAAATTGGCTATGGGGTCGGTTTGTTATAATTCAATAAATTGACAGGAAATTTAAGGAATTAATTATAAATACATTCATACATGGGTGTGATAGGTACTTTTCCAAAGAGTCCTATGAAACCTGTTACAAAGGCTAACAAAAACAACGAATAATTAATAAATGTAACAAACAAACAACAAACAAAAAAGAAAATGCTGGTGTACAGTCAGGGAAATTAATTGTTTATCAAATTAAACAGACTTCGTAAATTTGCTCTGTTGTAGCCAATTCTTACTAATGTCAAATAATGACAGTTGTTTTTGAATATACGGGCAATTTAAGTTGTTATTCAATTAATTTTCCTGGCTTTATATTAATATATTAATAAATGTTTAGATGCAAAAGGGTAAGAGCCTGTTAAATTATATTGACGCAAATTCTTACTGTCAATTTTTTTTTTTAATAGTGCTTTTCCCATAATGGCAGGAAAAATATGCAAATTCAAAGCTTGCCGTTTCAAATGCTTTAAAAATAAGTTACAACGAGTAACTTTCTTACTTGTCGGGCTAAAATGCGCAAGCGACAAAGTTTTGTCGTCGCATTTTCTCGCGCCTAAATGACTCGACTCATATTAATGTCTCGTTTCAGCGCGACATGATACGATGACAAGATATTCTCGCACTGCACATTTATGACAATGCCTAGTTGGAATGGAACTCGACTAGCATAGCGCCTTATATATTTTTCAACGGCACCTTATTTAACGTAAATGTATTAAAAAAAATGCAATATGTTTTGTAGATACAGAAATATTTACACGATTTTTTTTTTGTGAATGTGGAGTATTATTTTACCAAAAATTTTAAATTTATTTAGTATTATTTGCACAAAAACTTGACGTAAATTTGTTGTGTTTTGTGGTCCTTCGCTTTTCTGTTTTAATTTGTAATGTTACAGCTATTTTTTTTATTTTTTATATGTCTTATTTTTAAAACCAAAGTATACATTTTGGAGTATTTTTTGTAAGTTATATCCTACATGAATAGATTTTGCTCTGACTAGTAGCAGCCAAGCGTAATAAACGCCCGTAGGTAGATAAATAACGCTGTATTTGATTGTTTTGTAGTCATGAACATAAATACATTACACTTACGAAAAATTTAGAAGCGATCTTTTCTTGAACTAACGATTGAAACTTTGAAAAAAGATCTACTTCGTAATAGTGCTCCAACATCATTTAACTGCCCTTACTTCATATTACTTGTGGTTTCGAAAATGGGTCGTAACATCATTATAATTTCTATGAATACTTAAAAAAAAAATCGCTTTTGTATTTTTCCTAAGTGTAAGGTATTTATTCTCGTGACTGTACGTTACCGTCTCAAACACTAAACAACGTATCATTGACAGCTCTGAATATACCAATTTGTAAGATTTTAAAATTAAATATAGTTTTATGCATATCTCGAATCTTCCTTACTTACAAAAATTCGTATAGGTTCAAACATATTACATAGGTAACGTAGAAATGTAACATTGCAAATTAAAATACAGTGTAGAATCTGGGAATGAATAAAATAAAAATAAAATACTATGCCTGAGTCTGTGAAGGTAGGTAACTAAGGCCCACTTGCGCGTTCATGGGTTATTCTAAATAACTCTGGAGTTAACAGCTAATCTCAGGGTTAATAAAATAATTCATCTTGCGCCACATAGAGTTAGAGGTGAACCTACACGCGTAGCATGACTACCACAGTAACGGGTTTTGTCGACGCAAGAATAAACAAAATGACAGATTTTAGAAAAAATTCTTTAGAAATCTGTCAACAATCTGTAATTTTGTCTATTCTTCCGTCGACAGAACCCGTTTCTACGGTGGTCATGCTACGTGTGCTAGAATTTAACTTTTAAATATTTAACCTACCGATGTGGGAAGGTTAAGTCGTTTAACTCTGGGTTAGTGTTAGTAATGTCAAAATAAATTGACTTTATGAGGGTACCGCTGGTAACTAATCTTGTATTTTTTTTTTTTTTGTACGTATAAATTTGGTACATATCAGCAGGCAATATAAAACACTTATAAAAGTAACTACTTAAATATTTAAAAAAAAACATAATTTTGCCTTAGCTGACGTTTTCGACTATCAATAAATTAAATCTCCATGGAAACCACATACAATACGATTACAATGAAATGTCACGTTATAAAATTCAAAGACAAGAAAGTACTACGTATCGGTCTGTAGTGTAAAAGGGATGGGTATATAATTTCCGTTTATCATTCGTATCGATCGTTCATTTTTTTTATTTTTTTTTTTTATTATAAGTAATTAACATTTTACAAATTCTATTTTTATTCATTTAACCCGACTAAACGTGCAAGTGGCCCTAAGGTATTTTAAAAATCTAAAAAAGGTTTTGTAATTTTTTAAATGATAAAATCTTTAAATTGTTGAGCAGTGTAATGTTGTCAACAACTTTTTAGAGGCCGTATATAGAAGTTCTAAAGGCATTATTCTTCCATTGCTAAAAAGAGATGGCGCTACCCGTCTTCTATAGCTCCATCTCTTTCTCACACCAGTCCCTGTGCTGTCATTCGTCTTTTTAATGTTACCAGTGTCTTTGACGAAGGCTGGAGAGTGTTGCTACTGCCAAAAAGTAGAATAAAATTATAAAACGATTGTAACTCGGGTTATCACTGTAGCGGAGGGTCTTACCGTAATATGTACAAAGTACTTGTAAGTTGGTGTGTGTGTGTATGTCTGTTCGAATTTTAGCTTGTTTATCTCAATATATGTCTTTTTGGCTATGAGTTTGTTGTTTTATTTTTACCATATTTACATTCTTTTAGCGTGTCCATGGCAATCTAAATAGTGTCGGCCCAGAATTCCGCTACGTGTTTGGCGCCATCAGTAACGTCCATCAGCTCCTGCAGCGTGGAGACGACTGAACACGCAGAACACAATTCATTGTTTGTGGAAAGCACCACGCTGGGTGATTGCGTAACACACTAACAGAAGCAATGGGTTTCATTTTGACAGTTCAACAACATGCATTGCGTTATTTACATTGTTGAGAAGACAAATTTTTCAGACATATAAAGCAATAGATAGCAATATCCTTCAAAATTATTCACATTGACGATTGATTGTAGACTAGATTAGTAGACCTTTTTATATATTTTTTATTTTTATATTTGGTTGAGTGCCTGTTACTTGTTGTCAGGCCTACACTGTCCTCCCATTATCAACACTGTAATTTGAAACATTGTAAAAGCCCCTTATTTTTAAAAGAGTAACCGTGGAGTTTCTTGCCGGCTCTTCTCCATAGGAAACAACCAATTGGAACCGTGCACCTAGCTTCTGACGTTTCATAAGTGCCCATGTTGGTTTATGTGAAATAAAATATTTTGATTTTGATTGTGATTGAAAGTGTGTTACATAATTAGGGTGCAGGGCGGAGTCATCTAAGAATGACTCTGAACAGGGTTTCCTTGCTTCGGCCAACCATATTTATAATATCGGCTTCACAATATGAAATAAATTCGAGAAGGAAGACAAGTGTTCTGGAAAATACAGGCTAAATTAAATTAATTTGTTAAACTAAACAGACATGACGAGTATCGATATACAACCATGATTTAAAAAAAAATATTGTAACATAATTTTAACTACCTAACTACAGCTAATCGAAGACAACGGCCGCGACTGTGGAACGCACTAACTATGAAAAGAATTCGTTTGAAACAGGAAGATTTGTTTTATTTTATTGTGATTTGATATTGATATTGGTCACGTCAAATCTGTGAAGTTTCGCGCCAGCTCATTTTAATTTGAACCTGTATATCAGCATACTTATCAACATGCTGCTGCTGCAGTTCATCTTTACTACATCCCTGAGGCATCTGTCTCAGCTGATGAGGAAGCGACTAGGTATTAACGATTTTCTCGCTTAAGAAACGTTCAAAAGGTTGTGAACGCTGACTGACACCGCTGGCGTGTAGGTACTCGTTTGTCGCTGCGACAAGAACTATCAAAGAGAGTACTCGCTCAGCGACGCTTGCTGAGAGACTCACGCTTAGTACAGTCTGCGAGGTCTAAGCTGAGCTTTGCATTTGTGTGAGGTGCGCGGCGGAGTTGCGCCGAGCGAGAGACGCACCGCGCCTCAGACCGATTGCCAAAAAGCAGTATAAACCGGTTTAAACCAAGCAAAGGACGCGTCGCGCTCTAGGCTGACGTCATACCTACACTATCTCTATGTGCACTCACACAAATGCAAAGCTCAGCTTAGACCTCGCGGTCTGTACAACGCATACCAGCGAGAAATCTCTCGTCTACACGTTGCTCGCCAACCTCTACTCGCTTTTCGTTATTCACCGGCGGTGGGACAGGTGCTTGAGGCCGTTTATGGACGACAAGGGAAGAAAATCCTAGCGCTTGCATTCAAAATGCAAACGCTATTCGCCGGACACATACACCACATGTTCGATCCATCCTGAGACATATATCTCGATCTATTCTGTAAAAATCTCCCCATGATCACATATCGCTCATTTGGAGAAACATTGACGTAATTGTAATTTTTCCCAAAAAGAGTTGTCGATATATGTATTGTGCTCGAAAAAAAATTCAGAGGAGCAAGGGCGTGAAATATTTAATATGGTTTTGGGATTTATCAACATTTCAGAACGAGACGGTAACAGATTACAAAAAAAAAACGACTTTTAAATCACTCTCCTGTAAAATTTTAAAAGCAGCAGTTACGTCGATGTTTCTCCAAATGAGCGATATATGAAGTGAACTTGAGGTGAGGTGAACTGTCAATAATGTCAATCCCTAGCATCAGGTGGAATGACAGATGACTTCAAGCTCACTTCTCTTCAAGTTTTCACGGTGAGATTCAGAATTGAGAATTTGAAGTTGAGAACTATTTAGTCAAACTCTAGCATTACTCGAGGTGCAATTCCATGAATTTAAAAAAATTGCCATAAACGTAAGATGAATTTCGCATGCTGCATGATTTCAAGTCGCATAGACTGTTTTCGTGGGTCGCTGTGGTGCCATCTAACATGGGTTGCCACAGCGGTGATCCACTACCATTTGTTTGTTTTTTGAACTGTCAGTTCTTAGTAATATAGTTGTAAATCATACTTATAATTTTTGAGTCATATTATACTTCAATAAAGATAATTCTATTGAAGGAATCACCAGCAGTAGCAAAGTTTTTTAACTTCAAATTCTGAATTCAGAAACCGGGTCACAATAATTAGGTAGGCGCTACTGGGCGTTACAGCATACTGCTTATTATTATTTTGATGAGGGCTGCATGCGCCGTACCGCATTCGACAAGGTGGATGCTGGAGGATCGTGGGTAAAAAAAAAATGGTGGTGATGATTTTAATGATTATAATTCTATAAATAAATATTTGATACGACCGCAAATCATATTTAGATCAACATGCAACCTGATACTGACCTGCAAATAGCAAAAAACGTACGAAAATTAGAATTTCGCGGGCGACCTTGGCGCATCCCCTTAAGGACGCGTTTGTAAATCTGACAAAAATAAGCAGTATTTCGGTACATTTTGCAGCAAAATGGAACTAAACCAAATGTAACTAATAATGACAACAGATAGATTACTCCTTCATCTTCAAATGGTGGCAATTTTTTATTCGAAAATTTTGGTTTATAATTATGTCTTGTGAAAAAGAATTTTTCCGTTGCCTCTTCATACAAAATTGAAGATATCGTGTGAGGAACATTTTTCTCGAGAAATTAATTTGCTATGCAAATTGACAAACAACTCAAATTGTTCGTTTAATCAAACTACAACAGAACTGTCATTCTTTGATAGTTGTCTTATATGGCTATAACACGGAATATTGACGGAAGGTGCCAATTTGCTTAACAATTAATTTCCCTGACCGAACGACCGTACATGTGAGTCCTTTTTTTTTGGTGGCAAATCATCAAATGACCTCTCCCGCTCTGGGCGGAACGGGAGGGCGTGTCAGACTCTTACTGACTAAAACCCACCCGTGTTCCTTCAGTTGCCTGTGCGCCAGGGCCACGGTAACTCTTTCGAACAATCCGCGACCCCGGCAGTGGGTTTGGCTGGCCCCTCTGGCTTTGCTTCGGTATGTACTTACAAAAAGGGCGAAAACATGGATCATGATGAGACGTAAAAATTGTAAGGCAACATGCTACCACTTTTGCGCATTATGCCTCGAGTTGAGAACTTCTACAAAACAAAACCTCTTTGCGCATGCTTTGAGGCAAACTACGTTCAGAAACGAAATCAAGTACAGTGCGCCCAGAATACCTTCACAGACGACGAAATGGGATACTAAGATAACTTGCTTCTATTTTCAATGTTTTTTTTTTGCAAGCAACATGCGCTGCATATGTCCTACTCTAGAAATATAGCTATTATGCCCGTTTTAACTAACACTATGGAACACCTAAATATTATTACACTGTTGGATTTTCAACTCTCCAACAGTGCGCTTTTATTTAGGCATTCGTTTAGGTGTCACTTTGGGCAAAGCGAATCCTAAGGCGAGAATCAGTAACTTTGAGTCAGATAGAGACCGCAGAATGGAATAGAATAGAATACTCTTTATAAAGTATACCATAAAAATAGCGCTGCTGCATGTCTCTGGACATCTACAGAAAAATATGGTCGTGATGGTTCAAAGTCATGACGACAAAATTCTAGTGTCGTTAAAGTAATATCATAATTTCACATAACGATTTATTGGAATAAAACAAATTAAGAATACAAGAAATATTACGATAAATTATAACTAAATAATTATTTAATGAAGAATATCTTGAACATTATAAATTCATTTTATCTTTATCGATCAGCAGAATAAAAAAAATGAGAGTATCACATCACATGCCAACATACGTTTAGTTTGTGCTTATGTGATTCTACTTTTACACTAGCGAAGATTCAGTCTCTTCTGGAATAATAATTGAATTATAAACAGTAATTATAGGTAAGCCTATTATATCCTTCATTTTCAAGCTAACCCAGTGATATACAAATAGATACAGTTTAGTGAAAGCCTTGAATATGAACACACCCATCTTGACCTCAAAATTCTAAAACAACTCAATCAATATTTTTAGGACCTTCTCACGTAGCAGTTACTAAACGCAGGCCCAACTTTTCTTCTTTTGCGTTCCAGGTCTGCAACAGAAGCATATTGACCATATTATTAGTGCTCTGCTCTTTACACATGGTGGCAAACCAATTTAGCTATTCCGGTGTAGTGTTAAGAATTTAGCGGTTTAATCAGCTGGAATGAGGTTTTGACAGATGCCAGCCACCAACTTGAATTCGATTGTAAAAGGCCCAATCGAACCGAAATAAATGTAGGTCTACGGGCCACATCTGAACTCTGAATTATCATATAGCAGCGTCAAAATATAAGTGAAGTATCAGTTCAGTACGTTGTAAACTCAGTGCAAACATGCTATGCATTGAATAACGCTTGTAACTAAGCTAGAACATCTCGAATATCTAACACTGGTCGTGGTTAAGAACTGTCATGAGATTTAAGCTTATGTAACATTTTATGTCCGTGAAATAACGTTATAATTACCTGTTAGCGGTTGTTTACCTCCACCAAAAGGTAAGGGGTCCGATTTTACTAATATTTGTGCATCTAGTAGTTCGTGTTTCTGTAGATAACCTTGAAATGCATCGTGTAGGTGTATGCCGGTCCTCTCCAGCTGTAACACACTAACCGCTTAGTCTCTTTGCCTGTAATGCTTCCTTGTTAACGCTTTCGCTAATTTAGTTAATCGTTTTCGTAATTTTTAGTTATATTTTATCAGATAATTCTCTTGCACTATTTTCTGTCACTCTCCTAGAAATGTCACGAGACTGCTGTTCCATGTTCAAATGTGTTTTTTTTTAATACTCTGTGAAAAGAAAGAGGCGATAGTGTAAACAGTATATTCTTTTTAGTTAAAATTTTGGACCTTTGATGAGAAGTGGTGCAAGTGTCTTTTTTCCCACTGTTTTATTACCTATCAAATATACTTTAAAAATATTTTACTTAACGAAACTCTCAATATTTTTCATAAACCTTGCCATTTCTTGAACATTTTAGGTCGTTTATTTGATGAAAATCCCTGTAGAACAGTAGCTATGCTATGATATTATTCAGATCAGATTAGGAATTTGTGATATCAATAGGCCGCCTGATTCTTATTGTTTACTCATTCTCTGATAAGATTACACCTTGACAATGAAATATATAATATTATTAGTAAATACTTACTTATTCAGCTTTTAATCTTAGTTGTTAAGATATCAGGGCCACTTCTTTTTTACAGTTAACATTTAGTCCTATTTTTAGTTACATTACTAGGCAAGGAGTTCATAAAGTTTATTCTGTGGCAGCAATTACATATTATCATGCTTGCATTTTCAAACATTCTCGCTGTCTACTTTCTCTCACTACTCAGAATTGAACCCACATTGAAAAGTTGTGTTCTACATTTATTTAATACTAGCTATTGCCCGCGGCTTCGCCTGCGTTAAGGTCATGAATTATCCCCCGGGAACACGGTACTAAAATAAAAATTATCCCATGTCCTAACCCAAAGTCATGGTCCATCTGCGTGCCATCGAGACACAGAGTTACTTTTGCTATAAATGTGAAAGTAACTCTGTCTGTCTATATTAGTATTGATTTAATTCAGGTCATCTGATTGTGCTCTATGTCTTGCAGTCTCGCCCCAGTCATGGCCATGATTACCAGAATTTTTATAGTGCCACTATCCTCTCTTCGCCCCCAATTTTTGCAGGACAACATTACTTTTAGGTTGAGCTTATTTTAAATTATTCCAATTGTTGTTTTCATTTTGGTTCAATATAAGATAGTACAGAAAATGCTTTTTTCTTTCTAATAGCATATCTTGTGATCTTCTTTCTTTCCAACGGTTTAGTTACTAATACTGTTTGGGCCCGATAACTGGCCAGGCCACGTTTATTGCGGCCTCGGAGGCGTTGTTCAGTTCGTCAAGGGTGCAGGTGAACGGACAAGCACATGGGGCATAGTCTGTTCAGGAGCACCACACTCACACTGGATGTTGAATGAATCTATAATACCCCCTTTCCCCTGATTATGTTTGCAGCGGCCCATTTGATTCAGGCTGAAAATATTTTTTAGTCAGCAACGTTGTTAGCAGGGTAGACTGTACAGGTTGTTCTAGATAATCCCGGGAAAGCCTACTAAAATAATTGTTCTAGTTGCAATATTTTTCACAATAATGCAGACTACAATTTCCATAGCTATTTAACCATTGCTCACTTTACTTGTGAGAATATTTGACGTTAAAAATAATCTAATTAGTCAAATTAAAACAATGACATCTCCTTGAGCATATTTTTCTATCTTGAACAATGATTAACCAATAGTGAGGTACTTACACGGTTATAGACGTTTCAAATATTATATTTCCTAGGGAATGATTATTTTCGGTTCGTAATCATACTTTATTTAGGAAACAGGACAACGGATGTTACTGAAATAAAATAAATTATTATTAAATAAAATAACCCTTGGATGGCCCGACGTTTGACGTCAGGACGTTGTATACATATATGCTAGTTGCGCGGTAGACTCTGCTTGCGCGATGCAGGATTTTGCGTGACGTCAGTGTGACGTGTAGCTCGCCTGTGGCGAAGTAGATACCACTACAATATCATCATAATAATGTAGCATTGTTCATAGTTGAATGAATCATTGATATTGTCATTATATTGTAAAAGACCCAGTCCAACCACGTGGTATAATCAGTGAAATGGTGTCACCATGCAAAAACTGCCAGTAGGTAGGTACCAATTAGAGCTTGATAATAAAAATATCAATTGTGTACTCACTGATGACAATAATTTAAATTCGCGTATGACGTACACACTGATGTCACAAGAACGTTGAGATAACTCGACGCCAAGTTACAATAGCTGTTTTGCGCGACAAGGACAGAGAATCCAACCCCCGAAAAATACCCAATAGTATTGCTCTCCTTAAATTTTTCAAATTTTTGTATCTCTTCTAAGAATGAGATTAAAATGTTTATTCTTTAAATAATATATCGGAATCACTTTTATTTAAATCTTTTTTTTTGTTACTTTTACACGTCATATTAAAAAAGAAAAGTTAGATGTAGTCGACATTTCCTAACTGACTACCCGTGAGACGAAATGGTGAAACAAAGTCACGAGTCAAAGTTTCTTAAATCCAGACATAATCTTGGTCAGATCATTTGAGGACCATGTTCGATTGGTGTCAGAAATGGTCTTTTGAGGAAAGAACCACAGATTTGAGTGGACCTGTCCAGTCGGTTGATATGAGACTGCATTCTTGTACAGTTGATAACCCTAAATATTATTCACCTTACCAAGTAAACTGCTAGGTAGCGTATCTTTAATAGCGATCAAATACCCTAGACAGGCTCAAAATGCTACTCTAAATGGTAACACCGTCGTCAGTAGGGACTGGTCATCTCTTAGCTGCCACGGCTTATTTTAATTTAATTTAATATTTGAATTGTTTGTCTCTTTATTACGGACGCTTTTAACGTTCTGCATTGTTCTCACATGCATAATTTCAACATGAATGATGTAACCTATATTTTGATTTAAAAGAGTGTCCATGGAGTTTATTGCCCGTTCTTCTCCATAGGTACCTACTACGCTTTGGAATGGGCAACTAGCTTCATCTTTCTGACTGACCGACCCCTTGACAATTCAAGTGCCTGTAATTGGTTTATTTGAAATAAATGCTTTGAGTTTGACTTTGAGTTTAACCAACTTTCTAAGGCATTAATTAGTATGTGTGAGGGGTACCCGTATTATGCATTAGGCAACATGCATCGCATAGCAACCCATATGCGGACTAGACGAACTTTTACGTAACTAGCTTTTATCCGCGGCTTCGCCCACGTGGATGTCGAAAATTATCCCACGGGAACGTACTACCTACCCGGTAAAAAGTATCCTCTGTCCTAACCCAGGGTGGAAATTACGTAACACACTAACAATAGCAATGGTTTTCATTTTGACAGTTCAACAACATTCATTGCGTTATTTACGTTGTTGATCAGACAAATTTTTCGAACATATGAAGCAATAGATTAGCAATAGGCTTCAAAATGATTCAGATTGTGATTGATAGTGTGTTACGTAATTAGGGTGCAGGTTATGGTCTATCCGTGAGCCAAATTACATCCAAATCCGCTCATCAGTTATGGCGTGAAAAGGTAACAGATAGACAGACAGTCACTTTCGTATTTCCATTACTTTAGTACTAGCTTCTGTCCGCGGCTTCGTCCGAGTGATAATTCTTGTTATAACATAAAATATGTCCTATGACGGTCGGCAATACTGTAGCTTCCCAGGCAGAATTTTCGGAATCGGATCAGTAGTTCCATTACCCTCTAGATACAAACTTAGAAATTTTATCTCTTTATAATATTAATATAGATCACACACACACACACACACACACACACACACACACACCCTCACACACATGCACATGCACGCACACACACACACCCTCACACACCCTCACACACACGCACGCACCCTCACACACACCCCCCCCACACACACGCACGCACCCTCACACACACCCCCCCACACACACACACACACACATAGTAAAAAGTAAATAACTGATCTACCCATAAAACTATATCGAACATAATTAAGATATAACAATGGGTAATTTTTTAGATAGTTTGTATCTCAAGTACCTAGACATACTTGAACAAGTCGTTTAATAATACTTAGTCTATCGCTTATGTGAACATTTTGCATTGTATTCCGTTCTTATAACAAAATAACTTTATTGGTGACTGGCTTTTGCCCGCGGCTTAGCCCGCTTGGAGGTCAGAAACTAGCCTACGGTAACGTACTACCGGGATAAAAAGTATCCTATGTGTTAATCCAGGTTATAAACTATCTCGTGTTCCAAATTTCATCCAAATCCGTTCAGTAGTTTTTGCGCGAAACAGAAACATCCATCCATCCATCTTCACAAACTTTCACATTTATAATATTAGTAGGATTTTATTTCGGTTGGATAAAGAATTACTGTACCTTTTACCACACGCGTTTACAACACACTTCTGCTTGACTTCGAAGGAGCTGTCATTTCTATAAAGATCTTAAATAATTTATCTCATTAAAATCCATTTTTTTACGTTAATAACTTTTTACCTAAAGGCAGGTTACCTCCATATTCTTATGAGCCAATCCAATCGTTTGTTTCTGGCCTTCTTGGCAATTATTTCAGAAAAGTCCGTGAGGCATCTCACTCACGTTTTCTTCGTCTGCTTCGGGCCCTATTCCAGTATACCCTGAAGGCCCTGAGTGTAAATTCGTAGTGCATATTACTGAATGCATTCATAAAAACGAAGCCCTAGGTATTTCAATTTAATCTGGCAAACTTCCCCATCGTAAAACTCTTTCCACACTGTTCCGGGTTAGGCCCTTCCGCGCTCTGGGTCTTTCATGCTCATTTGCTCAGTGTCCGTGGTCGTCAGAGCATTCTCCGAAACACTGAGGGCCCTGAAAGCCCTAGACCGGCCCTAAATGTGAACGTAAACGAAGGTCATCCAAAATGTACAGGCAAACTTTTCTCGTCTCCGGCGATACGCTGAGCGCAGACGACCCGGATACAGGTAGACCTCGACCCTGATAATATATCTGGATAAATACTAAATATTAAAACACTAGACTAATCCACAATCTATTAAGAGATAATTAATACACGAGGCTGTAACTCCCATTGCAGGGCAAAGGCCTTTTCATACAGATAAGGAATGATCATGGATAGCCACGCTTTCTCACTGTGTTTAGTTTAAGGCGGTTGCGCCAAGGTAGCCCGCGATCTCACTGTGTTTAGTTTAAGGCGGTTGCGCCAAGGTAGCCCGCGATCTCACTGTGTTTAGTTTAAGGTGGTTGCGCCAAGGTAGCCCGCGATCTCACTGTGTTTAGTTTAAGGCGGTTGCGCCAAGGTAGCCCGCGAAATTAAAATTTTCTTACGTTTTTGCAATTAGCAGGTCGGTATTAGCTTGTATGTTGATCTAAATATGATTCGCGGCCGTATCAAATATTTATTTATAGAATTAAGTATAATCACAAAAATCATCAATACATCTCTATAAGTTCATATTACCCTATTGAATGACTATTTCATGAAATCATGACATTTGAGGCCAATTTTAACTTAAGGAGTTGTATTGCTGATTCTAATGATTATAATTCTGTAAATCCATATTTGTTACGGTCGCGAATCATACTTTAATCGACATACTCGTACAACCTGACACTGACCTACAAATTGCAAAAAACGTAAGTAAATTTGAATTTTGCGGGTTACGTTAGCGTATCCACCTTACTTTACTAATTGCAATAGTGTCGCCTCTTAATGGTGTTTTAATTGTTGTTCTATTAAGAAATTCTCAGTAGTAGCCTGATGTCTGGCTTTAAACAATTTGAGGTCAGTTAATGACAATTATAGGCAGGTATAGGTAAATAGCTTCTGCTCGAGATTTCGTTTGCGTTTTTTTTTTTTTTTTTTGGGTGGGAAATCTTCAAATGACGTCTCCCGCTCTGGGCGGAGCGGAAGGGCGTGTCAGACTCTTACTGACTAAAACCCACCCGTGTTCCTTCAGTTGCCTGTGCGCCAGGGCCACGGTAACTCTTTCGAACAATCCGCAGCCCCGGCAGGCATCGGTCCTATCGGACCCCGTCAATTTTGCTGACATCTCTTTGAGGCGCGCGTGGAACACGACGCGCCGTCGACCCGGGCCTGGTCCTTACCGGACGGCGAGCTGCCCATTGCCCGCCGTCCGCAAGCCCGCGCCTACGGTGGCCGGGAGTCGGCAATCGACTCCCGACGCCCAGGGTGTCTCCTCCTCCTGCGGCGGCTAGGGGCGCGAGGGCGCAGAGAATGCCTCTCCCTTTCGCGCTCCGCCTCCTCCTTCGCGAGCATTACTGCTTCGCAGAAGGAGGTGACGGCTTCCCATTCCCTCTCGCTCCGTACCATGGCCTGAACCAGGGCCGGACGCGAGAGGTCGCCGCCGAGATTTCGTTTTCGTGGAAGTCGTAAGACACCACAATGTACTAAAGTATACTATATATATATACTATAAGTGTCTCTACGTGCGTCTGTGTTTCCGAACGCATACAACCTAAATCTCTTCAAAGTGAGAGTGAACAGGCTTCTTCTGGGTAAGCTCACTCCATCGCCGACTTTGTCATCTCTGACCTAGACTAGAGTCAAGAGCAAACCCATCTAAAATAAAAAAATAAATAAAAAAAAGTGACGCATCGCCCGCCCAGGCTATTACCTCGTTTTCGCTTAACTTTATTTTTGACTTTATTTCGTTTTGCTCGGCTCCTAAGGGTCGTAGCGAGACGTTAAAAATAGCCTATAACCTTTCTCAAGAATTGGGATATCAAATGCAAAATCCGAATGGTAGTTCCAGAGACTAGCGCGTCCAAACAAAAAAAAATTAAAGTTCAGTTTTGTTATATTTTAGTACTAGCTTTTGCCCACGGCTTCGCCCGCGTGGAGGGCGGAAATTATCCCACGGGAACGTACTACCGGGATAAAAAGTATCCTACATGTTAATCCAGGTTATAAACTATCTGTGTTCCAAATTCCATCCAAATCCTTTCAGTAGTTTTTGCGTGAAAGACTAACAAAGATCCATCCATCGATCCATCTTCACAAACATTTATAATATTAGTAGGATTTTATTTCGCTTGGATAAACAATTACTGCAACTTTTTCCACACGTACAACATACTTCTGCTTATGTCTTCGAGGGAGCTGTCATTTCTATAAAGATCTTAAATAATTGATCTCATTAAAACCCATTTTTTACGTTAATAACTTTTACCTAAAGGCAGGTTACTTCCACATTCCTCTGAGCCAATCCAATCGTTCGTTTCCGGCCTTCTTGGCAATTATTTCAGAAAAGTCCCAGAGTCATCTCTGTAGTCTGAGTAGGATAGGATAGATTGATTGGCGTTATGTGGGCGTACCTACGAAACACCTCTGCCGCCTTCGGGAATACGGTCGTAGTGTGATGTTATTTAATGTAAAGGTTTCCTCTTAATTATGGCATTTAAGAGGCTGACAACAGCTAAAGCGCGATCACTGTCGGACTGCATAGAAAAGAAAGAGAAGCGCTATGACACAACGCTGGTAATTTATTGCAAAATATGAAGCAATTATTTATTTAAAAAAAATTATTGATTGGACTAAAAAAATAAAACAATTATGTTAGTATGTTACTTGTAGAATAATCTGACAAAAATCTGAATGCTTGTATGTATATTAGTACGGTATTTAATTGTTGAAAGATATTTTTAGAGGTATCTTCGTGATTGTTTGCTATCGTATCAAATTAATTGTATTAAGTTTTCAACACACTAACTAGCATATATTATATCCTAAAGAATATCATATATTTTTCTGATTTTGCTTACTGCGGTGGATCATATATTTTTAGGCATTACAAAACTTGAATTTAGGTCCTGTAGCCCCCTTAAGTGACATTTATCGACACGAGATGAATTATTTATCTTATTTACTTTCTGAAGTAGATAGCTATGTGAATATGACCGCGTAACCATACTCGAGTAGATTTGGCGCGTCCATGACCTTCATTATTATTATAGTTTTTACCTTCACTACGTTATTTTTGGCTCGACATACTGCTTTAATTTTTTTTTCTCTACTTGATAACATTATTTTGATAACCGGTCGGCAGAAGTAGTTTGCTTTTAGTAACGCTTATCTCGCATGCTATTTACTCGTTTTATCTCACTGTATAAGTAAACTAGAACTATACTTATTTGAAGCTAAAGATATTTTTTTTAAATGGTTATTTAACAGGTACCTTATGTGTTATTGCAGTAATCTTATCTGTGTATTGAAAACACTTTCTACTTGGCGTCAAACTCGATACCTCAGTCCAAAGTTCTCAATTATACCTACCAATCTCTTACAAAACACTACGTATTGCAGTCGTCAACAACTATACTAACAAAAAAATATTTTCCTTTCAGGGTAAAAAAATCTCAAAAAAAAATACTCACGATGTTACGACGCTGCTCCAAGCATTTACAGACGTTATACCGAAGGCAGGGGCAGAGCCTTCGGTTTAAGTCCTCAGAGGCGCCCAAGGTCTTTGGGGCCCTGTCCCAGGCCGCCTCGAGGTCAGCACAGCCTCGGTCCCTTAGCGCAGCCCACAACCAAGTCGCTACCATCCATTTCACCAACCCACTCCTCGCCGAACAAGATGTAATGACACCTAGCTTCCCGGACTCCGTATCCGAAGGTGACGCTAAACTTGGTGACAAAAAAGTCGGCGATGCCGTCGCCGTCGACGAAGTCGTCATGGAGATCGAGACCGATAAGACCGCGTTACCTGTCATGGCGCCCGGTAACGGTATCATTAAGGAGTTCTACGTGAAGGATGGAGACACGGTCAAGGCAGGGCAGAAGCTGTTCAAGTTGGAGCTGACTGAGGGCGGTCCGCCACCAAAGGCGGCTGCGCCTGCTCCTGAGCCCCCGAAGGCGGCGGCACCACCACCACCAGCTGCTGCAGCGCCCCCCCCGCCGCCTCCACCAGTAGCCGCGATCCCTATTCCTACCCCACCACCTCAGGCTCCCCCCGCAGCTAAACCCGCTGCCCCTATCTCCTCAATCCCCGTAGCAGCGATTCGTCACGCGCAATCAATCGAAACTGCGACTGTAAAGGTCCCTCCCACAGACTACAGTAAAGAGATCGCTGGTACTCGCACGGAACAGCGCGTCAAAATGAACAGGATGCGCCAACGTATCGCTCAGCGTCTGAAGGAGGCACAGAACACAAACGCTATGCTGACAACCTTCAACGAGATCGACATGTCCCATATAATGGCCTTCAGAAAGAAGAACCTTGAGGCTTTTACCAAGAAACATGGCGTCAAACTTGGCCTGATGTCTCCCTTCGTCAAGGCAGCAGCCACCGCATTGATGGACCAGCCCGTTGTGAACGCGGTCATTGAGGACACCGAAATCGTTTACCGTGATTATGTAGATATTTCCGTGGCCGTCGCGACTCCCAAAGGTCTGGTGGTGCCTGTAGTGAGGAACGTACACACTATGACTTACGCCGATATCGAGTTGACCATTGCCGGTTTAGCAGAAAAAGCTAAGAGTGGCAAGTTAACTATTGAAGAGATGGATGGCGGCACTTTCACTATTAGTAATGGTGGTGTATTCGGTTCTTTGTTGGGTACTCCTATTATCAATCCTCCTCAGTCATCTATCCTGGGCATGCACGGTATCTTCGAGCGCCCAATCGCGCTAAACGGCCAGGTCGTCATCAGGCCTATGATGTACATCGCGTTGACTTACGACCACAGGCTTATCGATGGTCGTGAAGCTGTCATGTTCCTCAGAAAGATCAAGCAAGGAGTCGAAGACCCAGCAACAATCGTCGCTGGATTGTAAATTAATTTCGAATCATCCGACCGAAAAGCCAGCGAGTTACCATTAAGAATACTTGAACAAAATCTTCTCAGGTCGGAGTCTTAGTTGAAAAAAAAGAAGAAAATCATGTAAATTATTCACACTATTCAATCAGTAGGGTGTTAGATGCAGAAGTGTGTGCACGTGCGTTCATCAGCTCCGTTTCTTTTTTTGTTATTTATTGAAGTTCGCCTCGTATTCTGTATATGTATTATTTATCTAAGTGATATTTGTCGAGAAGTACATAATGATACCTAATGTGACGACATAAGTAAAGCCTCGTTTTATTTATTTTTTTGTTTTAATTTTTTTTTAAATCTTGTTTGGTGCAATAATTGGTAAAAAAGAAACTGCAGTATTCGACGTTTTAATGTGTAATAGCATTCAAATACACCATAATATACAACAACATTAAGAGAGAAATGCTAATAGGTATTTTATTTATCCTATTTTGTCGAAATCCAAAATTAGTACCATCTTTTTTCAAATCTTTGCTGCATACGTCAGCATCATTCTTCTGCTTTTGTCCCAATTTATATTTGAGGTTTGTGCAACATTTATTCCATACTTCTAGTTAGTATGGTCGTCACGCCCTTTCTAGCCATATCATCTATTCTGCAGGCGTACATAGGCACATAAATTATCCAGTCTGTAACGGTTTACCAACACTCGATTGGTCCATGAACCGTTGGTGAACAGAATCTTTAAACCATTAACTTTTCATCCAAAGTACTTTTCAGCCACGAACGTTTCGCCAACATCACGGTCGACGTCAGTGGCATCCCGAGGTTCGGTTGGTTAGGTTCCTTTAAACCCTTTAGACAGAAATAGGAGCCCCGCAGAGCGGGGCTCCGTCGACCAGCTTATTTAAACCATTAACTTTTTATCCAAACGACTTTTCCACCCGGGAAAAAAAAAGGTTAAGTTAGTTATGTTGGCGAAACGTTCGTGGGTGAAAAGTTAATGGTTTAAAGATTCTGTTCACCAACGGTTCATGGACCAATCGAGTGTTGGTAAACCGTTACAGACTCTAAATTATCTAATATATAAAAAACTCCTCCGAAACGGCTTGACCGATTTTTATGAAATTTTAAGTGTATATTTGGAAGGTCTGAGAATAAGTCGTAAAGTAAATTCCATACCGCTGCAGGTGAAACCGCGGGGCGCAGCTAGTTATTTTATATTAAACTAGATTACCCGATGAACTTCGTACCACATGAGACAACATTTCATTGTTTTTCGATTTTTCGGCTGTTCCGTTGGGTTTTTTCTAATTTTCTTTTTTTGTAACCCACCCCTGTATTAGAGCAAAAAAAAAAGTCTAAGCAGTTAAGTTGTTTTTGAGTTTTAGCGATACTAAAGAACATCAATTGATTATTTTAAATAAAGAAGAAGAGAATAAGACTAGATGCCCCGGTGAACTTCGAACCACGTGAGATCAACACAAAATGTCGATTTTTTCGATTTTTCGGCTGTTCCTTTGGGATTTGCCTAATTTTTGTGATTTTCTTCAACCACCCCAGTATCGAGGCGAATAAAACAAAATAAAAAATAAAAATCAAATCGGTCGAGCCATTTTCGAGTTTTTGCAAGACTAAACGAACATCAATTACTTTTATATATCGCACTTTCGGTAGGACAAGGGCATAACTGCACTTTAGTGATTTAAGTCATTTTAAGATCTTGCGAAAAAATGCATCAATATAACAAAGACACTGTTGCCCTCTGGCGGCTTTAAGCTGATATTGATACGGGTCTTTGTTCCTCCGGATAAAAGGGACTTTTTAAAGCAATTTGGCATA
Organism: Dryobotodes eremita; assembly: GCA_917490735.1. NCBI lineage: Eukaryota > Metazoa > Arthropoda > Insecta > Lepidoptera > Noctuidae > Dryobotodes > Dryobotodes eremita. Next base: position 8,554,832 of record OU823269.1, on the reverse strand, counting down.
CTTAAGTCATTTTTAGATTTTTTGTCAGTTATGTCCTTGTCTTACCGAAGATGCAATATATAGATAGAGAAGATGTCTGATGCAATGGCATTTAAAAACGGTTAGTAACATTTTATTCATATTCTTATAGGTATTAAAGATATATCTCAAACCTGATATAATAACAAGTGGCAAAGTCCAAAACCACTATAATGTTGTCTACAACTAGGGTTACCATATGGCTAATTGAAAAGTCCTTACAAAAAGGCTTATTTCTATGGAATAGTCCTGAGATTTTGACGCTAACGTAATTAACGATGACACATTTTTTTTCACAAATGATGTTTTTCTTTTTTAGATTTTGTTTTCTTAAATACTATGTTGACGTTAATTACGTTGATTTGTGATGTGATACTATCCATACAAGATTATATTTTTGTTTATCTTGATTGACTTACCAATAAAAAAAATAACTTAAAAATCTTGAGATTCCCGAGATTTCCCTCAATCCGGCCGCAATCCGGTCAGGAGCCTAAAAATCCTGAGATCACAGGACAAATCCTGAGATATGGTAACCCTATCTGCAACAGACTCGCTAAATAACAGAATAAATAATACAAACAAATACAAAGTCTTAATATAGTGCTAAATTCGGTACTTTCCTATTTACACTATCAGTTAGTCCATGTACGCACGGGCGTAAAAATATCGCACCGGAATTTTGTCGCGCACTTGATCTGAATCAACGCACTGCTTAGCGCCAAGAGTTTAAAATACCACCTGGGCCTTCTTTTCTATTGGCCATACTTAGCAAGTGCCCAGGGCCCCTCGATTCATGGGGCCCCATTTCCTGTCAGAATCGGAGCTAGGGGCTATCAGAGGCAGGGTGCTACAAATTTCGAGTTCACTTCACTCGCTCTTGTATCCTAGATTCTCCATAGGGGCCCCAGTATCACAAAAGTGCCTAGTGCCTCCGAAAGGTTAAAAAGGGCCCTGAATACAACTGTTTTTCAACGCGCTGAGTTGCACTTTGTTGGATTTTCAATGCTTTGTTCAACACCAAAAGTTGAAAATTCAGTGCGCGATAAAATCCCGCCGCGATATTTTTACGTCCGTGCGAACGTTGTATTACTATAAAAGACAACACATGTAGGTACACACGGCTACATATCAAGCTATACATTTCCAGTATAAGCTGATCTCGCATTGTATAGGATTTCCGTACAATGAGAGGTCAGCTTATACTGGAAATGTATAGCTTGATATGTAAAAGCGGTAGCCCCAATTGCGTAACACTCAATCACAATCTGAATCATTTGGAAGCCTATTGCTAATCCATTGCTTCATATGTTCGAAAAATTTGTCTGCTCAACAACGTAAATAACGCAATTCATGTTGTTGAACTGTCAAAATGAAAGCCATTCTTACTGTTACGCAATTACCTCGCTGTACGATATTTACGGTAAATAGTTGGGATCACACTTACACGTCAACATAACTGCTATGTTATCATAAAATTATCAGTGAAATATCGTACGTACTACATAGCCGTGTGAACCCCCAGTCTGCCAACAAACTTCATTGTTCAGAGACAAACGCCTGCAGTTAAACTCATAGCTTGATGTTTCATCGTCTCTTCTAAACGCCGGCGCTCATCAGGCGGCAGGGCGGATTTTCAAACTTATTTTCATAACCCTAGCACTGATATTTCGTTGATATTGTTACAACGGGTCTTGAGCATACCGCGGGATGCTGCTAAGGCGATGTTTTAAAGGACCTAGAATTAATATTTTAATTGGACACGTATAATAATTTTACTTTCGTCGTTACGGGTAGTCAGACGGCCAAAAGTCTAACAACCAGTCTTACCAAGCGCTATCGTGTCGACCAGTAACTGGTTTGTGGACGTCCGATAGGCAGTCGCTCCATGTAAAATACTGGTATTCAGCTGCATCCGGTTAAACAGGAAGCTGACCCCAACACTTTTATAGGAAACGGCTAGGCAGATGGTGATTGGACATGCATAAAAATAGTCGTAAATATTATTTACGAATATTCTTATGTACTTACATAGGTACCTATGGAACTGCACGTGTAGATTCGTTTTTAATATTCGGTGAATTGTCGTCTAGTATAATAAAATTTGTCCTTCACCTACCTACTTTATATTTTTGTGCACGACTACGAGACGCTACACAAGCGGACAGTCAGTAAAGAAACTGTTTTGAGTTTAGTTTTTTAGATAGTAGAGTTATTGATAGATTCTGTAGTGTCTGCCTACCTCCATGGGTAGAAGGCGTGAGTTTAAGTATGTATGTATTTTTTAGATACAGTTACTGTTAGCTTGCATCATCCCACTGCTGGGCAAAGGCCTTTACCCATGACTTCCAGCTCTTTCGGTCCAGAAGGCCTAGACAAATGGCATTCGCTTCGGAGCGATTCTATTTCTACAATCACTATCGCTTTCGCTAATGTTTCCATCATACGAATCGAAAACTAGCGATAACGGTTGTCAAAGTGTCACTTGGCTACGCGTTTTATAGAATCGAATGATGTTAACATTGTCTAGCTAATTTCTATTAGTTGACCTATGATCATGTGACATTTCGATAGCTTATGTCAAACCCATATATTTTTTGGCTTTTCTAATAGCGTCATCGCGAATTGAATGTTACTTTGTCTAGGCCCACAGGGCTAATGTGACCGCTGGTCGTTTGTTTTCTCCAGCTCGTTGCGCCATCTACGAGGATAGTAGATAGAGTTGATACAGATAATTAAACATTCAAGTAACATAATGTAGCGTATTAGCACAAGCTCTTGTCTATAACGTACGTGGTAATACAGAAAAGGAAAGAAATAATAAAATTATAGAATAGAATAGAAATTATCTTTATTGAAGTATCATATAACTCAAAAATTATTAGTATGACTTACAACTATATTAGTAAGAACTGACAGTTGACAAAAACAAATGGTAGTGGATCACCGCAGTGGCAACCCATGTGAGATGGCACAACAGCGACACACGAAAATACAGTCTAGGCGACTTGAAATCATGTTTAGGATACTGTTGGAGCTGCTCCACACCCTGCGCATCATGGAAGCGCACCCTTTGCGCACGATTGTGTAGAAACAATCTACATGCGCATCCGCGAACATCCTGACGTACTAAAGAAGCGGGGCAGCCCCACCAACATCCTAAACGCGTTATTATACTGAACGCGGAGAGCGTTGTACGATCTTTGCGTATATCTAGCCCACAGGCTGCTCGTGTAAAAAGACGTACAGTAATAGGCTCGAAAGAGCGTTATCTTAACAAGAAGTGAGCATCGTGCAAACCTGCGAGCCAGCATGTTCGCTCTAACCGAAAACGCTCTTCGCTCCCGTTCAATGTTGCCATTGTCTTTGAGATTCGGGGTTAATATATGACCTAGATACTTAAACTTATGGACCCTTTTTAAAGGCGTGCCAAAAAGTAAAACAGGTGGTACCTTATTAGGACTCTTACCCCCAGCCTCAAAGACCATGATCTCTGACTTCTTGACATTTTATGCCCGGCCATGTAACCTAGCACACGCCTCACACTAGGCAACCAGCTTTTGCAACCGATGATATACTATATACTAAGTAGTACTTTGTGGTTGGAGCCATAGACAGTGTACTGTGCAGAGCCTGTATGGAGAGAGATGAGACAGCAGCTCATGTGTTTAAGCACATGAGCTGATGCAACAGCCCGGTGGTACCCATATACAGGGCAAAGTACTTCGGAAACCCAGGTAACCTCCGTGAGATTGTCAGTAACACCAAGGCGCTGCTGGCCTTCCTTGAGGAGCTGGGGTGGACCGAAAAATCAATTTTTCTTCCCGCACACCAAATACGCGCTTTGAGGTGGAGTTGCGGGTACCAACTAGAGTTGCCACCTTTTTTATTTTTCATTTCGGTAGAACGTAAATAAAGTACACAGCTAAAAAAATAGTACTTATTTATCTTTAAAACACACTTTTTGTTACTTTTCATTTTCGCAACATTCAAGAAATATTTGTCTTTCTTGAAGATAGTTACGGCCTCTGCAATCAAACTTTAAATTGAAACATTGGATCAGTTTATTTTTAATCAAGTTTAAGGAAGCTTTGTTCCTTTCGTCTCTCCACTTTACATTCATACGGGAGAAAAAGCCAGTAACAGTCAGAGTTACGTAAATAGAGTATTTTAGCGAACTTTATTGGTGTCATCCTAATCCTAACTAATATCCTAACTTCCTAACTAATATTATAAATGCGAAAGTAAGTTTGTTTGTTACCTTTTCACGCCTAAACCACTGAACCGATCATCTTAAAATTTTACTTATACGTTTTCAGGTGTACAGAAGCGGACATAGGGTAACATTCATCCCGAAAAAAAGTTCTATTCCCGAGGAAAACAACAATAACGTTCTTATGATAATAGATGGCGCCGTGTCTTTCGAATCATGATTGAATTATATTATTGTAGAAACTTTAGTAGCGTGTTAAGAGTTTTTTTATTTTTTATTTAAGTACTTAATACATTTTGTGAGTCTATAGTGTCGATAGACCGATTTTTCATTCTCCTAACTATAATTCCCTGAACAACCCGAATTGATTGTCAAATTCTAAATTAACGCGAGCGAAGCCACGGGCAAAAGCTAGTAGATTATAAAGTACACCTACACGAAAAAGAAGACAATACTCGATTTTAGAGTACGGGTGGTAACCCTAGTACCAACCTGTCTTAAAAATACTACTTTGTAGTTTTAAGAACCAACTTCCGTTGTTGACCGTACCTACCTATTAATTTAGGTCAATTGCCAATTTTGGTAATGTATACTTGGGAAGTAGGTATATTAGATCAGATAGTACTGTTCTGCTACTATTGATAATTTTTAATAAATTAAGTTGACTACTGGAAGTTACTATACGGGGTCAAATTAAATTAGCTAGCGAAACGAAACTTCGCAGACATGATGGGTATCGATATCTAAACATGATAAAATTAAGGTAAAAAAGATTAGATGTTTTGTTTTTAGGGGTGAACGACCGCTGGTTGTGTTGTTACATGAAAAAATTGTTTTATCGTGTCTCATGTACAATGTGTGTGTATTCATGTATATATGTGTTTGATATCAATACCTATCACGTCCGTGGAGTTTCGCTAGCTAATTTAATTTGACTCTGTATACAGTGTACGAACTGTCAGTAAATTTTTAGGACGAACACTGTTACGTTATCTTAAAACAGCGTGCGCAGTGGGTTCGACCCCCGCGTCGGGCGGCATTGTTAGATTTTCCATTATTTAATTTATAATAACCAACACTGACCCCTTTATTTATAAACGTTGCTTAAAGTTAAGTAATGATTAGCGACTATTTAAACATACATTTTTGATGTTTAAACGTTTCTTAACTTTAATCATCGTTTGTAAATAAACCCCTAAATGAATAGGTGCACACGGCTACTTCTCAAGCTATACATTTCTAGTATAAGCTGACCTCTCATTGAACGGAAATCCTAAACAATGCGAGATCAGCAACTGGAAATGTATAACTTGATATGTAACCGTGTATACTCTTGGGCAAAATATGCTTTCTAGTGCACAGAGTACATTTTATATTTCTAGTGTCATTCTGGATTTATTTCTGGTTAAATGTATTTTTTTTTAATGGCTACTCCTACTCGTAGTTTTGACCACTGAGGTCTTGGCTACTTAACCGAACTGTCCTGTGGGTGCCTTAAGATTTTACTCGAAAAGCCTCCAGCCAGGAGTGAAATTTAATACTAAACTTATATTTAAATGACCGCACGCTAAGGGCACCCCCTGTGGGGTACGGACCTCGGCTTAGGGCATCACTGAGAGAGGGCAGCAAGTGGGGACAGGCTGGATCGAAATGTGGTTAAATGACAATAGGCTCGCCCCTTTATATACAACCGCTGGCTACTAGGTAGACAGCCTACCTCTCCGGGGAATACAGGCGAAATGTTATATTCTGAAGCCACTCGCCCACTTTTAAAACTATATTTTTTATCTGTGAACGTCACTCACATTCTCGTCGACTCATGGAATTAGTAAGTACTGAGTACATTTTTTAAGGCGCCCATTACACTATCTTAAAAATATGATCAGAGATGTATGAGTCATTTTTATATGAAGAACCTATGACGGTATAATAACTACATATGATTAATATCGTATTCATATCATTCTATCATTTAACTATGATCATAGAATTTGACAGATATGATCATGTATAAATGATAAATATATGATAGTGCGCTTGGAGTATTTTCGTTGCGTCAACTCAACATGGACAATGTTTGAAATAATGGTTTCCATGGCAACGCAATTTGTGTACAACAAGAAATATTCAGTGACGGGTGTTTTAGAAGACTAAAATATTAATTTATATTGTATTTTACACTTAACAGTTCGCGCTTAGACATAGGTTCAAATACTTTAAGGTTTTTATGAAAATATTTGATACCAGTGAAGTTTTTCCTTAAAATACTGAAAAATATGTCAAGGTAAGAAATAATTTGGTTTTGGCTTATTATTTATTCATGTATGTTTTGCATTTCACCACGTGACAGTTCGCATGCCATCGATTCTTTAATAGACAGGTGACTAAGTGAGCCTTTTAAACTTTTTCATATGACTTATTTAGGTCAAAAAGTAAGTACCTGAATAGGTAGGTACTTCGTTACTAGAGACACTTATATGATTGCTTTTCGAGCGTAAATTAATTAAGTTATTACTAAAAGTGGTCTCGTTCATATAAAAAAACAAATAACGTGCGAACCATTAGGAATAATGAGTTTTTTGATGTAGCTACCTACAATAGTGCGCAGTTTAGAGTTACCAGCTCAGCAGGCTTGTTCTAAACGTTAATCTTACAAAAATTAAATTGTTGCTTAAATTAAACGGCTGTCCTAGAAAATAAAATAATTGAACACTGTCTACATGGCTGATACAGATGTGTGGAAGAAGACAAATTTAACAAATCCCATTTTAATTAGGACTATAGAGGTATGAGGAACAGGGTGTAAAGTTCACTCATCCTCCATAGGAAAGGGAGGATCCTTCCACCAGACGGGTCTCGTATCTGGTGGACAACTGCCCGACATTTGATGTCGGGACGTCTAGTTGCGCGGTAAACTCTGCTTGCGCGATGCAGGATTTTGCGTGACGTCAGTGTGACGCGTAGCTTGCATGTGGCGATGTAGATGAAGCTACAGGACAATGACAGGAGAATGAGCACATGCAGTTTAGGACGCTTTTACGCTAGTGGAGCAACGATATAATCGCAAGGTGCCTACAAGGCTAGTAATAGGTAAATGAGAGTGGCTGAGGGCTGAGATCAGATAGACACAAAACTCTTTAGTATGTAGGTACCTACACCATATACATTACAGATATAAATGTAATAGAGTCCAGTAGAGTACATAACTACAACACTTACGAGTTTTAGGTAGGTAGGTACAGAATATTATTATTTCGATACCGTACAAAAAAGTGATTTGTCATTTGATTTAGGTTCTTACTTATAGAAGTACAAATAAGTAAGGTCAGGGGGATTGGAGGGTAGTTATTATTGAAAAAGTAGGCGGTTTATTGAGGTTAAATTGTCTAGTCAACTCCTAAGTAGGCATTACTATTCAAATAGATGATGAATTATGAAGATTACTTAGCTTGCTCGATAAAGTTTCATCAGTGAGTGGGTGTAATTCTATTACGCGCGAAAATTAATACAATTTTGAATTTCAGTGAATAGGTACTAACTTAAAATGCAGACTACAGTAAAAAAGCCTACCGAATCTAAACCAAAAAGAGAAAAACAAACAAAAGATGATGCCACGAAAGTACCTCAAGAGGAGAAACTCAAAAAGACTCCCTACACTGTCTCTACACCAAGAAGTTTTTTACAAAAGAGTTCGACCGCCGATATTTACGGGCAAAAGAAAAAAGCTGCTGTACAAAGCGCGAGAGCTCCCAAAAAGCCAACGGCCACTTCCTACACGACAAGCCATGTATCGCCAATGAAGGATTTACTCAAATCTTCACCCACTTCCAGCAGTCAACTCACTGCAAGAAGCGAAAGATCTAAGATGACGACCCCAAAAAATTTCGACGCAAAGTCATCGAGGTACACAATCACGCCGAGAAGCAAAGATTTTAGCATTGCTATAAATTCACCGATCGTTAAACGAAAACTGGATATTGATTTGAAGAGAGAAGACAGTTTTGTTAAAGATGATTCTAAAGATAGGAGGGAAAGAGAAAAGAGTTTTGTTAAAGATGCGGCTAAAGATAGAAAGGAGAGAGAAAAAAGTTTTGTCAAAGATGTGAAAAAAGATAGAAAGGAGAGAGAAACAAGTTTTGTCAAAGATGCGACAAAAGATAGAAAGGAGAGAGAAAAAAGTTTTGTCAAAGATGCGACAAAAGATAGAAAGGACAGAGAAACGGGTTTTGTCAAAGAAGCGACAAAAGATAGAAAGGAGAGAGAAAAGAGTTTTGTCAAAGAGGCGATAAAAGATAAAAGCTTTATAAAAGATGTAGCAAGAGGTAAAGAAAAAAGTTCCATAAAAGAAGTAGCTAAAGTTAAAAAAGATAAAGATAAGGCCAGCTCAAGAGAAAGACAGCGGAATAAAACAAGAACATTGGATGAGAGTGAAGTGAAAATCTTGAATTCTGGGGAAGTCGACAATAATGTCGAAATGTTTAATTTGTCGCGTAAGCTCAGCGCAAAACCTAAAGCATTTTATGTTGAATTGGATGACGAGAAACCAAGTCAGAGTAAAAAGGTTAGTATATTTTACGTAATTGATTCCTCTGATGTTGTTAGACATAGTGAAAGTATTAATTTTAGCGTTACTGTGTTCATAATTGGGATGCCACTTGCTGTAATAAAAGGCACACGAGACATTGCAGCTGTCTCTCTGGGATAGAAAAGACCCTACGTTGCTTTAGTATAGACTAGCTTCCGTCTGCGACTTCGTCCGCGTGAAATTTCCGATACCCCCGACCACCCCGTCGCATCGCATCGCCTGCCCGCGCTATTACTTCGTTTTCGATTAGCATTCTTTCTGTTTTTTTATTTGCTCGGCTTCAAAGGATCCTAACGTGATTTTAAACAGCCTTAATTGGACTATCAAAAGCAATAATAATTTTTGAAATCCGCCTGATAGTTCCAGAGATTACCCCCTACATACAAACTTACAAAAATACAAACAAACATTAAAGCATGCCCAGGAAAGCATGGGCGATTTTTTACTGCGGCGGTTTTGTTTCGCGCACTCGATTTTCGACGCTCTGCTTAGCGCCGAGAGTTGAAAGTCCAATGAGAGTGTTTTATTGAAGCGCTGGGATGTATTCTGTTGGATTCTCAATGCTCTGCTCAACACAGAGAGTTAAAAATCCTGTGCGCATAAAAATAAACGCCCGTACTTACCTGGGCTATGAAAAACGAATCCTATTGCGCCATACAGTGCACTCAATGTGATTTTGAAAAAAATTGCTGTGTGTAGAATTTTTCAATTTCTATGAAGAAATGGAAAAATTCTACACACAGCAATATTTTTCCCACATGTTTTCTCTTATTTCATCTTTTTACTTCCTACAAAATCAACCTTTTCAGACACCGCCAAGCAAAGTTTCCAGTGACGAAGACGTAAGTTATGAAGATGATTTCGAGAGCTACGAATCAGACTTCGATTCATATCACAGTTCATCACCTAGTGAACACAACGGCAGTGATGAAACCAATGAAAAGGATGATGAAGGAAATGATGATGTTGATGTTGATGGTGATGAGAGCGAGCTAGTTGAGACTTTAAAGGAGGTGAAGGATGAAGAGAATATGTTGGATTCAGGTAAGTTTTAGTATACCTTAAGTAAAATGAATGAAAGAATACCCCATCATCTTTCTAATCCAAGACATTTTACCAGCCATTTACCACGCATCGTGTAGATAATTGAATATACAGGTTGGATGTTTGCCCATTTTCTTGCTGACTGTAATTTCTTTTTTCAAAATCTGTTCACTATCAAAATTTAAAAACAAATTAAGGACAGCCGCCTACCGTTTTACTGTAGTTACTTCGGTTAAGGTATCATGCCCTTACAGCCCCATCTCAAAAAGACCCTGAACAACCTGTAGATACATAAATTTCATAGATTTAATTTAAATCAATAATGATGCTACAATATATGTTTTCAATTCCAGGCAGTTTCGACCTACGTGACCGTTCAGCAAATAAACTAAAACCAGTCGCCTTAGACTTTATTCTGGAGACAGCTGAGGGCGGGGAGAAGCCCAGCTCGTTAACTGACGAGGGTTTCCAGGAGATGAGCAGTTCTAGCGCTGTATCCAGCATACGGACGGTGCGCACAGAAGTGACTGACAGGTTTGTGCATTAGAATAAAGTCAAAGTCAAATCATTTATTTCATATAGGCACATAAAAGGCACTTTTGAACGTCAAAATTTACAAAAAAATAGAATTGATTCTAGTTGCCCCTTCCAAAAGGTAGTTTCGTATGGAGTCATCTACCTAGTCTTTTCACAATTTTGTTGGGGTGGGCTTCCAGTCTTACCCACATGCTGCTGAACACCAGTATTTTATATCGAGTGACTACCTATCTGACCTTCGCATCCCAGTTACTGGGTAACACGATACCCCTTTAGTAAAACTGATTGTCAGTCATTCTGGCTCCTGACTACCCATGACGACTGTCAAAGAATTACAAATGACAGCCGGGTCCAACGTGTCTTATAGTCTTCGCGAGTGGCAATACTTAAATGAAGGTCCAGTGTATCTTGGGCAGTCAGCCTCCGAACCTGCTTCTACCATCTTGCTGACTGGCTCAATTTTCTATGGCATGAGCTATTATTACTTAGTTTAGGGCGATACGAATGAAGACATTTCACCGCTTCAGCGCTGGGCAAAATACCTGCCTTTTCATATTTAATTTTTTGAAGTAGGATTTAATATTCCTAATCATTTCGAATGTGTTTCTTTTCAGACCTCTATTTATCGATTTCACGAAATCAAAAGAGAACCGACGAAAGAAACGGATAGGAGATAGGCTAAGACAACGCGCAAAGGATTTACTAAGCATTATAACTTTGCACGAAATGTCGTACAGTTTGTTCGAAATGAAACCAATTTCGTATGACCTTTTTATGGCGACTTTCGGCCGATCGAACTATACCCAAATTGCTGTACAAACGTTTGACGATGGAATTACTGAAGAGATACAAACGGACGAAATTGAATGTGAACACAAATGGACCCAACACCCAGTTGAATTCACAAAAAATGATATTTGTATCAAACAAAAAGTCGAGAGTCGAAGATATAGTAAAAATATGGAAGATTATTTAACTAAGTTCACTTTTTTGACCACGCATAGTGTGGATGTAGAAAAGAATAATGCGATTAATTTAGATGAAAATTACAAAACGGATCCGTTACGCATCTTCTTTGAACAGAAAGATGGCGTCGGGCCTAGTGAAATGTTGCCATACGAAACATATAAATCGAAATTAAAAAATTATGACTATAATACACATAGACTGGGAAAGTTTTTAAAGAGAATAGAAAGTAGAGTATGTAATGTTTTGAATTCTAACAGTGGCAACACAGAACTTTCCGAATTAAATATTACCAATTATCCATTTAGCAAAGGGTATGTATCTATTTCTCCGAAGCTAATAACGGCCAAAAATCTTTCTTTTCTGAATAGTACAATGATTTCACAAATGTATTTTTCTGAAACGAAATCAAACCTAATAATGACAGTCCACAAGAAATCTCAGAATGCGGCGCTTAAAAAGTGTACGATTTGTCTATGGGACATCAGTGTTGCGACGCGAGTACCTATAAAAGTACTAACAGCTATAGACAATGTAGCTAAAGGAAGATTAAGAGGAACTACTGTTGGATATTTTGTTGCTGCATTAGAAGATGGGTAAGCGACACTTCATCTTATAAACTACAACAAATAAACAGTAAAATAACATCCTTTAATACATTTGTATTCCAGTTCTGTACATCTTTGGGATTTATCAGAAGAACCGACATGGCGCGAAGATGTTGCCAGCGAGGAAAAACCTACTGAATTAGTAGAAATAAATGAGAAAGAACTCACTGAGTTCGAGAAGCATCGGGAGTGGAACAATAAAAATAGTAATGTTGGATTACATGCTGTAGGTATCAAGTCTCAAACTTTTCTTTCATTAGTTAATTAAGAGCCTTATGCCCGTTTTCTTACACTAAGCGACATCTAAATTAATGTTTAAATTATATTATATATAGTGTACAAAAATACATTAATTTTGTGGAGACTGGAGCCTGTACTAGGAATACTTGTGTTACAGGTCTCCAGGTCTCCAAACTACACGGACAAGTGACACTGATACAAACGTCTACTAACAGATGACAATAATAATGGGATGGAAACAAAAAATAATAAAAGAAAATCATGCAAAACAAGGAAAAAAAAAAACAAAGCAAATGATTAATAAATTAGACAGCAAAGTAGGGTGTGTGGGTGTGTGAGTGTGAGTGTGGGTGTGTGAGTGTGGGTGTGTGAGTGTGGGTGTGTGAGTGTGGGTGTGTGAGTGTGGGTGTGTGAGTGTGGGTGTGTGGGTGAGTAGTTAGTGTGGGTGTGATATTCAAAACTTTTCTTAATACGGTATACCTACTTAGGAACATGTCGAGCTGCTATTCATGAGATGACTTCCAAGCACGACAAATAAAAAGCACGCTGTTCGGTTTTCACTTTTGGCGCTAAGCTGAGCGTTGAAAACCCAACAGCGCACTTGTATTTAGGGCATTCATTAGATACCCTATTTTTCATATATTACCGTGACAGAGTCAGTTTTCGGTTTTGGGACTATGTGTTTACACTAATTTCGACTCACCAAAGTCATCTAAAGGGCAATGGAGAGGGCTATGCGTGGAGTTTCCGTACGTGATCGAATCAGAAATGAAGAGATCCGCAGGAGAACCGAGATAATCGACATAGCTCGAAGAATTGCCAAACTTAGGTAGCAGTGGGCAGGGCACTTTGCTTGCAGAACAGATGGCCGATGGGGCCGAAAGGTTCTGGAGTGGCGAACGCGTACCGGAAAAAGCGTTGCAAGCCCACAAGGTGGACCGATGACCTTGTGAAGGCCGCAGGAATCCGCTGGATGCGGGAAGCACAGAACCGGTCGAAGTGGCGGTGCTTCGGGGAGGCCTATGTCCAGCAGTGGACGTCTTTCGGCTGAAATAATGATGATGATGGATTGCGATTCAGCTGGGCAACCCAAAAAGTTATTAAGAATGATAATAATTGTAATTATTGATAGCACTTAGTCTCATGAGACTTCTTCATTTCATGTGTGCTTTCTGAGTCTTCGACATTACTGACATCTGTAAAAACAAACATCCTGAGGAAACTTGGACTTATATGGGTTTATTTATAAACATTGCTTAAAGTTAAGAGGCGTTTGAACATCAAAAATGTATGGTTATGAGAAGGAGCTTTTACCTTGCAGTGGGACATTAAAAGGCTGCAACCTAATTGTGTAACAAACTCAATCACAATCTGAATCATTTTGAAGGATATTGCTAATTCGAAGAATTTGTCTGCTCAACAACGTAAATAACGCAATGAATGTTGTTGAACTGTCAAAATGAAAGCCATTACTACTGTCAGTGTGTTACGCAATTACCCCGCAGGTATTACATAATATTATTTTATTATTTCAGCCTAGCATACCTTGCGCTCTACAGTCGTGTGCGTACACGAACAGTGCTTTCAATATGAGTAATGATGACGCGACTGACCGTATCGTCGGTTTGGAGGTGGCTGGTGACCCGCATTCTATCATTAGTCAGGAGGGCGGACGAAGGATTGTGGGACAGGTAAGCCTTATTATTGACAAAATGATGTAAGTTTGTTTCGTTTAATGTTACGCCTTAAGAAGAAACTTCTTCAGAATCAAAGAAATTCTCAAAATTTGCGCTGCTCTATTAGAAAGAAAGAAAATGTATTTATTTGCGTTAAACATAATGGTAATTTTTATTTTTGTAATGGCAATGTTACACGGTTCAACTAAATTGATTCAGTTTGGCTGAAGAATGGCGCAAAAGTGACAGCCTTTTGCTGACATATTATGTTTACACGATTCATATGATCCAATTTAGTTGTTTCATCCAAATTAAATCAAATTAGCTCTCTACATGGCTTTTTCTATTTATTTCAGGTCGTGTCTCTTCAAAGTATAGGCGTCCTAACAATATGGTCAATAGTACAACAAAAATCTAAGACGATCCCGCTAGATATTGGCAAGGCATTCTGGTCCAGAATGAAACTAGAGAAGAACCAAACAATATCTATATTAGATCGCATAGATCTCCCTCTGAAAGACTCACAAAATACCGATATAAAATCAAAGTTCAACTTAAACGCAGCAAAAAGAAGAATGATAAACAGAAAGCAAGAAAAAACAATAATAAAAAAAGATGTTTCCCGCCCAAAATCCGCCATTAGTTTTGACTTTGACAATGACAGGCCATCCAGTGCTGCCAGTGCTAAACTGAAAAGAGTGTTGTCAATTGAAAACGATGCTTCAAAAAATTGGGAGAGTGGGATAGTTTGTGAAGACTTGAAAGTAATGAATTGGAAGGATCGAGATCATTATTTGATTGCTAAAAACAGTGGTGAGGTGTTGTGCTGCAAAAGGATTCTCGGAGCCGTTAAAGTGAATAAGTTTTGTGTTGCAAGTAAGACATTTTTTCAATATATATAATAATAATAATAGTACTTTATTTCAGACCATGGTGTCCATTTTGTTAGTAACAATGTTCTTATAGACTAGTGTTACAACAAAACTTAAAAAAGTAAGTAACCTCAACAATCACTACTGCGCCATTCCATGATAAATGGCGCAGCAATGACTGATGTAACCGCAGTCCAGTCGACTAGCGATCATATAAATAGTTATTATAGTATTTATAGTATTATATACATAGTATTGTATATGAAGTATTTTTTTCATAAGAAAATGGAAACGGGAATTAATTAATTTACGGGACTTCACACGTTTCTATTCGTAATCGACGGGATAATAAATTATGCGTACCAAGATCAACCACGGCATTGATGCGTTAAAGTATTTTTTGTTTAGCACCAATCATTTATAATAAAATCCCAAAACCTATTGCCTACTGCTCTGTTTAAAATACATTAAAAAAATATCTCATAGCCAAATGCTATTACACTATATCGGAATTTTTAAATGACCGCAATTAATAAAATATGTAAAAACAATACTTCCCCTTTTTTTTATTAAGTATTAGGATTAAGTTATTAATTTTATAGTTTGTTGTGTAGACTCAAATCTTTTATGGTTGACTCTAAACCAAAAATATGTTTTGAACGCCATAATATGGCAAAACATGCAGATCTATTTACCTGTTATTTTAAGACCTTGCATATATTATTTGATGTATACTCATGTTTTACAATAAATATATTCTATTCTATTTAAATAATTTTTAAAACACAATTATAACGAAGAAAGAGGGCGGGAGATGCAATAATATTTTTTCTCTCTTTCTAGCTGACGCATCATCAGTAACCTGCATAGAAGTATCTCCACATCGACTGCCATATTTCCTTGCGGCCACCGATACTGGGACAATCAGTGTGTGTTCCTTGCTTGAAAACAGGGTTCTACTTAAATTGGACTGTAGGTAAGTCACCCATTTTCTCCGATACTAAACCAAGAGGAGGGAGTTGCAAGCGCGACTGCTGAAGCCCCATTTACACGATGCAAGTTTCTTGTTTGTGTCTTACATGTCATTAGAATGAGGGCTATCGCTCTTGAGTTTGCCGCTAGAGGCGGTAGTGTAAAATAAGGTCTCTAGATGTCAAAATATATACTGAACGTTCACTGTTCGCGGGATTTTTTGTCACGGATTTTATCGAATGATTCATAATAGCTGTCATGGTTGTGCCATTCTTGATTAGTTATGGCTAAACATTTTAAATAAAAAGTTAAGATCTAATTTGGTAACACTTGAAGGAAGAATAAGATTTGTCTGCTTCATACTTGCCAATTTTAGGAACATTATAATGTAAATAATCATTTGAAGTTTTAAAATGTAATAAAATAAACATAATATGAATGTAAGGGTACATATCAAAAACATCAAATAAAAGTACTGCAACAGAACCTTACTCGACAGTGGCGCCAACTGGTGAGCACAAAAACGATAGTCCCCATTGAAGCAACAAACGAATTGCACCGTCTAAACACTGTTTAGCCGGTGCAACTTTTATGGTTGCTTCAACTTAGGTATGGCTGTAATTCAGGCTTAAGCGTTGTGTCCTGGAACCAGACACCGGAGGCAGTATTGAACAAGAAAATTAACAGTAGCTACCCGGAGTTTGGGTTTATCTGACCTATGCCCGTTTAATAGCAATAAAATGTCCACCTTTTACCCACGTGGTAGTTTAAATATAAACATTAAGTGGGTGAACCACACAGGATAATTTTTTGACCAGTGCGCAAACTGTAACCATGAATTCAGCATATTATTCTATACCCCCTAGAGTAGAAATTTTTCGTTGGTTATATTTTTTTTTTATTAGTGTTTCCATACATTTTGACCGCGTAGGTATTGGACTTTTCTATGAAACAGCTGTTTTTTTTTTTGATAACCGACGAAATATTTCTGCGCAAGAGGGTCTAGAATGATGTGCTGAATTCATGGTTACAGTTTGCGCACTGGTTAATTTATCCTGTACAGGGTGTAATGGAACATGATTCTAGACACGCGAAAGGAGAAACCTTTTCTCGCATATAGAACCAACAAGAATAATGTACCCAGGATGTTGTAATATCTTGATTTAAAAAGAGCGTCCTTGGAGTTTCTTGCCCGTTCTTCTCCATAGAGAACTACGTTTTGGAATGGGCAACTAGCTTCAACTTTCTGACTAACTGACCGACTCTTTGACAATTCAAAAGTGCCTGTAAATGGTTTAATTGAAATAAATACTTTGAGTTTGAGTCGGTTATTTTAAAAAAATCTGCTGTTACGTACCAAAGTACCAATACCTACACGGTCTAAATGTATGGCAAAGTAGATATTTTTATATCATCGACGAAAAATTTCTACTCTGGGTCTAGAATCATGTGCTGAATTCATGGTAAAAAAATGCGCGTTGAATTTCCTTACACCGTGTATAGGTCTGGCTAAATGCATGCCCCTTCGCGAAAATACAGGCAAGTGGTTTTGTTTTTAAATACATATTGATGTTAAAGGCATTACAGGAACATCCAACCCAAGGGAATTGAGAAGGTCCAATCCGACCACAAGGGTCGATACATTGGCACTGTTTCTAATCGCACTCATCAACACGAAAGGAAAGGTTCTAAGGTAAGATTTTTCTGTAATAATGGCGCGTGAAATAGCCATATTTAGTGAATAACATTTTAATAAAATGTTGAGGCCCACTAGCGTCACAAATCAGTTAATACGTTTAGCGTTAAGAGGGCGCACACCGGTCCACTAGCGCCACTCCTTTAAAAAAGTGTTATCTCGTGACTGAGAAGAAATTTTGAACACGAAGCAACAAAATACGATCTAGAGGAATGTGGGCGCTTTTCTTTAGATCGAATTTTGTTGATTCTTGTCTCAATATGAAAGTTTATAAAAGGTATCAGAAAATTCTAGACACACTTACCGAGGGTGTTTATTGAGCTGTTATTCAAAATTCTTTCTCAGTCACGAGATAATATTATATTAAAAGAGTGGCGCTACTGGACCCGTGTGCGCCCTCTTAAACGTATTTTAAACTTTTGAATATGATAGAGACAGAATGATGTTTAAAATATATTTAGCGTTAGGCATTCAGTGATTTGTAGTGCAAGTGGTCCTGAGTATAGCCAAATCATACTTTTGTTTTAAATTCTGTGCCACTAAGACATTTGTAGCCAATGAAAATAAGTCAAGGCTTGCAAGATTACTCCCGACATCTTCGAGTTTTAATTCGAATCGAGTATTGTTCCGAAACGACATAAGTACTATAGATTGATATCATTATTCTGAATGGTATAGCACCCTAACTCGACCCACATGTACCCTCTCCCGCACCCTAATTGCGTAACACACTATCAATCACAATCTGAATCATTTTGAAGCCTATTGCTAATCCACTGCCAAATGCGTGCACTGGCTGGACAGGTCCACACAAATCTGTATGGTTCTTTCCTAAAAAGACCATTTCAGACACCAATCTAACATGGTCCTCTAATGATCTGACCAAGATTATTTCCGAATTTTTATATACCTACACATTGACACTTATGAATGTTATAAATACATGGACATGAATATTTACTTTGTAAAATAGTATATTATTTTGAATGTTATGACCATGTGGGTCATTGTTTTCTTTTTTTTCTTCTCAGTTAGTTTTAATCATGGTCTGACAGTTTGAGTAATTTATGCGGCCTACCCAAATGTCCCTTCTTTGGTATTGTTCGTCGAATCGTTGAGCTCCTTAAATTATGAGTTGAGCTACACGATTACTGACACATGCGTGCACTGACTGGACAGGTCCACTCAAATCTGTATGGTTCTTTCCTCAAAAGACCATTTCAGACACAAATCTACATGGTCTTGACATGATCTGACCAAGATTATGTCTGGACTTTAAAAGAGACTGTGACCTCTGAGTTTGTTTCGGCATTTCTTCTCAGAGTAGTCAGATAGGAAACGCCGCCCTCATCTAGTTTTTAACCGACTTCAAAAAAGGTGGAGGTTCTCATTTCGACTGTATTTAAAAAAAATACATGTAAAAGTGTTTGTACACACGGCTACATATCAAGCTATACATTTCCAACGTAAGCTGATCTCTCATTGTACCGAAATCCTATACAATGCGAATTAGGCTATATTGGAAATATATGGCTTGATATCTAGCCGTGTGTATAAACCTACTTACACAAATAAAATTATTTATCATTGCTTCATATGTTCGAAAAATTTGTCTGTTCAACAACGTAAATAACGCAATGAATATTGTTGAACTGTCAAAATGAAAGGTATTCCTACCGTCAGTGTGTTACGCAATTACGCCGCTGGGCAATACAACTATAGCTTTTTACAAGTGATGAAATTCCTTTTATATACATTAATTATTTATCCTAAAAGTAAACGAATATCATTAAAAAGGAACTTATGGTGCGTTTCATGAGCTGCGATGGAAGCTTCAATATGGCAATAGGCTTTGGATTCGGAGAATCAAGAGCAAGAATTATCGATATGCCACCAAGAAACTCCGTTGCAAATATTAATGTAAACCTACTTTTCTGTTAAAAACGTAGAATAGAATAATGAATCCTAGCAGGTGGCGTTCTTTAGTTTCTGCCTGCCCCCATGTGAAAAAGGCGTGAATTTATGTATGTTATATATCTGTAGATGTAGAAACAAAACTCGTATACTTTCTTCCCGATTTCCCCCAAAATAAGAATCACCTACTGTTCCCTACCACCCTGCGCTGGCGTAAGACAAAACAGGATCCTACCACAGAATGTCAATTACCTATTTTCATTTTGACAATATTATGCTTTAAATTAAGGGTTTTTTTTTACCTCTCCTGTCTCCGTCGTCTTCTTTTTAGGATTCCGTCAAAAGGAAAATCGATACCCTTATATGATCACTTCGTTGTCCGTCCGTCCGTCTGTCTGTCAGAATTTTTCGAATATTTCATATGAACATTCTTAGGTGGCACAAATTTCCAAAGTTTGACGATTGATATAAAATTGATGATTATTATTCAGTAAATATATCATTTCTACAGTCGCGAATCGCATTTTGATCAACATACGACGTAAAACCGAGCTGCAATTTGCAAAAAACCAAAGAACATTTGAATTTGGCGCAGTACAGTTGAGGATTCACCTTAAATTGTAAAAATGAAAGACAATAATTGAAAGCGTTTTGCGCAATGAGGGCTATCGCGCTTGAGTTCGCTGCTAGAAGCGCTAGTGTAGAGTAAGGGTCTCTAGATGTCAAAATATGTACTGAACGGTCATTGTTTGCGGGTTTTTTTATCATGGATTTTAACGGATGATTCATAATAGTTGTAATGGTTGTGCCATTCTTGATTAATTATGGCTTAAGATTTTAGATAAAAAGTTAGGATCTAATTTGGTAGCACTTGAAGGAAGAATGAGCTTTGTCTGCTTCATGCTTGCCAAGTTTAGGAACATTATAATCTAAATATTCATTTGAAGTTTTAAAATGTAATAAAATAAACATACTATTAATATAAGGGTACTTAAACTTATCCAAAACATCAAATAAAAGTACTGCAACAGGACCTTACTCGACAGTGGCGCCAACTGGTGAGCACAAAAACGATAACCCCCATTGCCCTGCAGCATCAGATAGAATGACAGCTCGCTTCAACATCACTTCAGCTAAGTTTTCACGGTGAGATTTTTACAGACTTGCTCGGCTGGTCAGGGTCTGATGATGGGATCTTGGAGAAATCGAGGGAAATCTTCAAATATTATAGGCACCGCTATAGCGATTAGGGTATTTTTTATGGTAACTCGTGCGATTGGCGTGGGCAACCATAACTAAAGAGTTAAAAAAAAATACTTTAATTTCGGAAGTCGGTGTCTTTGGATCTGTATTTTAGATTTTTGCCACCGATTTCCGAAATAATTTTTCATTTTGTAGTGTTTTGTTTTGGAAGACGTTTGTTTCTTTTTAAATGTTTTTTTATTACCTGTCATGTATGACTTTTCATTCTCCAGCTCTCAGTAAAATCATTATCCTGGTCCCACATCAATCCATGCTGCCTCTTCGCCTCGCTACAAGATGGCAGCCTGGTTGAATGGGAGCTATCGTTTAGTGATATTTACGCGAAATGGATGGGTGATGCCGCGGCGAGCGCTTGTTCTGCCGGGGACAGTACGTTGGTAAGCATTACTAGTTTTTTTTTTGTATGGCTTCTCGCCGGTCAACTAGGCGTAGGCAAAGTGTATCATTTTTGTGATTGGAACATTTGCATCTGGATCATTGAAATGATCCGAAACACTGATATGTTTCATTTGGATCATTTGGCTCATCGGCTCAAAGGATATAAAATACAGAATGCTACGTATACACTTACGAACGATAACTTGTTATTGCAAGCATTTTATGCACAATCTAACGTATAGTATTCAATTTTATATGTAAGTGCCTTAGTGGTCATTTTTACGTACATGGATAACGACAATGAATCACTGAGAGTGATACACAACTCATTTGGGATTTCTTTCTGACTTGTATAGATTGTAATATCTCTCCCGCTCACTCACGACTCGCGACTCAGTAGTAACTCAGTGTGTCAGTCTCTCAGACTCCCTCTCTCCATGGCGGCATGGAGAGTGCGACTGTCGCAACCCAGCGCAGGGCACGCCACAATTGCGGCGGTAAGACCCCTCTTTGAGGAGTGGCTTGAGAGGCGTCACGGCGTCCTCACCTTCCGCCTGACGCAGGTCCTCACCGGACATGGCTGTTTCGGGAGGTTCCTGTTTCGGATTAGGCGGGAGGAATCGCCCGGGTGTTACCATTGTGTGGATCGACCAGAGGACACGGTGGAGCATACGGTGGAGGTCTGCCCGGCTTGAGCGGAGCACCGCCGTGTCCTCGTTGCGGCGATCGGCGGCGGCAACCTCTCGCGTCCGGCCCTGGTTCAGGCCATGGTACGGAGCGAGAGGTAATGGGAAGCCGTCACCTCCTTATGCGAAGCAGTAATGATCGCGAAGGAGGAGGCGGAGCGCGAGAGGGAGAGGCAATCACTGCGCCCTCGCGCCCCTAGTCGCCGCAGGAGGAGACACCCTGGGCGTCGGGAGTCGATTGCCGACTCCCGGCCACCGTAGGCGCGGGCTTGCGGACGGCGAGCAATGGGCAGCTCGCCGTCCGGTAAGGACCAGGCCCGGGTCGACGGCGCGTCGTGTTCCACGCGCGCTTCAAAGAGATGTCAGCAACATTGACGGGGTCCGATAGGACCGATGCCTGCCGGGGCTGCGGATTGTTCGAAAGAGTTACCGTGGCCCTGGCGCACAGGCAACTGAAGGAACATGGGTGGGTTTTAGTCAGTAAGAGTCTGAGACGCCCTTCCGCTCCGCCCAGAGCGGGAGAGGTCATTTGCTGATTTCCAACATAAAAAAAAAAAAAAAGTCTCCCTCTCTCGCTCACTGGCTCAGTCGTATCGAAAGCGACGCGTCGCGCGGTAAGAGCACAGAGCAAAATAATGTTTCAGGTCCAAATGATCCGTTTGAAACGTTGTTACTGAACCAATCTTTTGAATCACTTCAATGATCCGGATCAGTGTTTCGGTTCCGTAAAGAGTTACACACGCCTACGGTCAACCTAAGAGGTTGTCGGCTGCTTAACCGGTCATGCCTGTGGTTGCCTTAATAAATTAAGGTCTCCAGCCAGGGCTTAAAAAACGTACAAACTAGGCGACGCAAACAGAACTATTTTTTAACTGGTCACTGCGCCCTGTACACAGTTAAAGCTTTCAAAGGAAACCCAAGCTTTATTTATGCTTCTCAAATTCGATGAAGCAATAAAATGTTATTGAATCGTGTAAATATAAAGGTGGACCATTCAATGTAGAGTTTTAATTTCTGGGCCTTTCAACCAAAATTAAATAATTTTGGTTGAACCGTAGAATATCGCCTTTAGGTACTTCAATAATGCGACTTTCAAAACCCTATTTTGTTTTTTTAAGCCATTGCCTATGTAACTTCTTCTTAATTATATTCTCGTTAATTAAGATAACCTGCAATTTTGTTTCCCAGGCCCTGTTAACACCAGAAGGCGAAATACAAGTGCACAAACTGACGAACGAACATCGGACTAAGGAATATGTGTTACTATTCGAAAAATATCTTGCACTTTTGTAAATCATTGTTAATTTCATGTTTTGAATTTAAGACTATCACCTGATCTCTTAGTTTAATATAGAATTTAGAAAGTTTATCAGTTTTTTTTATTGATAACCCCATTTTTGTGGAGTTGGTTGAAATTTAAATACTTCTCCGGGCATGTAAGTTTCCAGGTTACCCGAATAGAGTCGGAGTCAACCGGAGCTTTTTTATTCATTGATTGCAAATTTACAATACAATTTTTATTACACAGAACGGTTAGTAAAAGTAAAGAAGAAAGAAAATACATTTATTTAGCACAGACTACAAAGCACACAACACAACTTATACAAGTAAAAAAGAAAAATAAAACAAATAAAAAGTGTAAAGTGGGTAGTGAGAAATTAGCAGGAAAGTGTGCCTCGCGGCTGCGCCAAATAGGTCCAGTTCAGAAAAAATGTCAGACAACTAATGCCTGACGCTGGTTGCCAACTGAAACTGAAAGTTTGTAATTCTTATCTACATAATAACGCTGTAGGCTTAATTCATAATTAAAAGTATTTCTATAAAAAGATTCCCAGTACGGCAAATAAAATTTTAAACATAAATAATCTAAGAATTGACACCTAAATACGTCATTTGAAAGAATGTCTAATTCCTCTTCTTAACGACATTTTCCTTTTTACTCCTTCTTGAAACTCTTCTGACACAAGCTTTGACAGCGAACGTCAACAGTGCGATGAGCACGGCGAACACTGCAAGCAAAACGAACACGAGGTCGAGCATCCAGCGCTCGTACCAGCTGTACTTTAGAGATGCAGAGCGGAGGTGGTATGCTCCTGGGGATAAAAGAAGATGGTTAAGTTCTATTCACACAGGTCAGACTCAGGGATGTTCGCCTTTAGTGTGGTTATAGGTGAGAATGCCTATAATGCTCCAGAACATTGACATCCTAAAGACGTATGATGTGTAAACAAGTTTTCACACCTCTTGCTCAAAAAGTCCGTCCTTGTAGCGTACCAAAGCGGGGATAAAATAGCATATTTTCCTCTAGGGGTTTTAAAAAAAAAATTGTCTGTTACCTAGGAGCCTACAAAAACTAAAGTCTTTATTCATAAATAGAATAATCATGAATAAAGACTCGACTTATTACTGTTTCAAACTTGACTTATTACTGTGTTGTATGTGTTGTTGTTCTTAAAACTGTTTAAATACACTCGGCGTCACAAAAATCGCACCTCTTTAAGAATTCCCTTCAAAGTCATTTTAACCCTATTAATCAACGGTAGACATATGACTATAAGGTATCATTGGAATGGCAATTTATTTAAATTTCAGAATAAATCAATAGATTTGGTTTTTTGTTTACCAGGGAATAAAAAAAGCAAGCTAATGCAAATGATTAAAAAGTTTAATTTAATTTTATCAGCAAAAATTGCAACAAAGTCCATAAAAACAACTTAAAACCTAGTGTTACCCCCCCTAGCCCTGATGACTGCTTCCATGCGTTCTCTCATGGACCTAATTAATGTGACAACAGTCTCTTGAGGAATGTTGTCCCATTCTGCAACGACGGCATCTTGGAGGTCTTGGAGAGTGGTAGGGGCAGGATCACGTGCCCGTACTCGCCGTTTCAGTTCATCCCAAAGGTGCTCAATAGGGTTCAGGTCTGGACTACGCGCCGGCCAGCGCATAACAGGGATCCCAACTTCTTGCAGGTAGTCACTTACAATTAATGCGGTGAGACAGCGGGCGTTATCGTGCATTAACGTGAACCCACTGCCAACAAAACCTGCATAAGGGACAACCTGCTCCTCTAAGATCTCTGTTATGTACCGATGAGCAGTCAGCGACCCTTGCCCGTGAGCACTTCCAGTCCAAGAAACACACACAAGGTTCGTTTTGCCGTCGATTGACATGCCGCCCCAGAACATGCACGAGCCACCCCCGTATTCCAGTGTCTCTTGAATACAGGCTTGTGCGAATCGTTCCCCTTGCCTCCTGTACACTCTTCTACGTCTGTCGTTGCAGAAAAGACACACCCTCGTCTCATCCGAGAAGAGCACAGCTGTCTATTGGTCTATTGTCAAATCCACATGGTCACGGGCAAATTGCAACCGGTCTCTCCTATGCTATGCAGTCAATTTTGGCCCTGTTGCAGCCCTGTGAGCTGCAATTTTCTTCTCCCGCATTCTTCTTCTAATCGTGGAGACGCTTACAGAAGTTCTGCGAGCTGATCGCAGTTGTTGTTGCAGCTCAACAGCATTGGAGAACCGATTACGTAAAGACGTCGAAACAATGAAGCGATCGTATCTTTCGGATGTGCACCGTTGTCTTCCAGATTCACGTCTTCGGATATAGCCACCAGTCTCTTGAAAACGTTGGAACACTCGTCGAACGGAAAAGCGACCTAAGTTCAGTGGCCGAGCAACATCAGATTGCCGCATCCCTGATTGCAGTAATGCAATGACTTGAGCGGCTTCATCTGCAGTGGTATCCATTTTCTGGGGTATTTTCTTGCTGTAGCTGTTCACGTGTGTTCACTTCAAAGGTTGGATAGCGAATGACCCACAATTATTATTTTTTTTTTTTTTGGTATGGCAACTCGCAGTTTTGACCACTGGGGGTCGTGGCTGCTTAACCGGACTGTCCTGTGGTTGCCTTTTGGATTTTACTCTAAAGGGCCTCCAGCCAGGAGCGGAAATTGTTTAAACTAAACTTATAAGTTAGATGACCGCACGCTAAGGGCACCCCCTGTGGGGGACGGACCTCGGCTTAGGGCGTCATCGGGAGAGGGCAGCGCGATATTGGGGACGGGCTGAATCGAAGGGTTTATAATATCATGATTATTAATCGGGGAATTTAAAGCTACAGGCTCAGCTACGGCGCGGGCTGAGGCCTCATCGGACTGGGGACGGGGGGAACGGATGCGGGGGGGTCGTCGCGTGGGACCTCGTCGGCGAGGTCGGAACGATGGCGGTCTGTGTTTGTGCACTGTACTGGTGGCTCTACTGCTCTCCTGGAGGAGGGTTATGGGGTCATCGGGGTCGACTAGGACATGCCGGGGACGGCGGGTACGACTGATTCGGGAGGGGACATAACTGGCGGCCGCGACAACCAGAGGGTTGCGGTGAGTGGCGGCGGAGTCGAAGAAACGCTTGGATAGGCGTTTCATGAACTGACTGATGGTCGGGATTTTAAGGTCGAGATGGAGACTTTCGTTCCGAACGAACCAAGGGGCACCGGTCGCCCTGCGGAGGAACCGGTTTTGGAGGGTCTGCATCCTATGGATGTGATGGGGCTTCGCTTGTGCGAATACTACGCTCGCATAGGTCATGATGGGGCGAATGCACGCTGTGTAAATGCGCAATTTGCAGGAGCCTACCGAGAGCGAAAGCGGCGCATGAGCGCGCCTGCTTTATGTGCTCCGAGAAGGAGAGGTGCTGGTCGAGGACGACGCCCAAGTATTTGGCTCGCTTCTCCCAAGGGATAGGCTTGCCGTACATGGTCAGCGGACGGGGGAGGAGGAGTCTGAGTCGCGGTTTCGAAAAGAACACCGCTTGACTCTTGTCGGGATTGACTTCGATTCTCCACTTCTTAAACCAGTCACCGAGCTGGTTGACTGAGGTTTGGAGAATACGAGAGATCGAGTCGCGGCCGAAGC
The DNA here is from genome assembly GCA_917490735.1 of Dryobotodes eremita. NCBI lineage: Eukaryota > Metazoa > Arthropoda > Insecta > Lepidoptera > Noctuidae > Dryobotodes > Dryobotodes eremita. The sequence continues at coordinate 8,528,246 of OU823269.1, read as the reverse complement.
CGGTGTAGTAAATGGCCGTATCGTCTGCGAACAGAGCCAACTGAGCCTTTTTACTCTTGGGGATATCGCTGGTGAATAGCGTGAAAATGAGGGGGGCGAGCACGGAGCCCTGAGAGACTCCGGCGCGGATGGGGCGGGGGGAGGATAGCGCTCCTTCGATGCGATAGCGAAACGTGCGATTCGACAAAAAGTCTCGTAAGATGAGCACGAGACGATCCGGCACTTTAAGTTTGTACAGCTTATATAATAAGCCGTCGTGCCAGACTTTGTCGAACGCTTTCGCTATATCGAAGAACACGGCACCGGTCAAAGAACCGCGTTGGAAACCGACGCTTATGTGTTCGATGATCCGGTGGACCTGTTGCACGCACGAGTGTTGGGTTCGAAAACCGAACTGCTCGTTGGGAATGAGGCCCTTCGTCTCGGCGTAGTCTCTGAGACGCTTATAAATAAGCCTCTCATAGATTTTGCCGAGGACGTTGAGCAGGCTGATGGGGCGGTAGCTGGAGGGAGCGGATTTGGGCTTGCCCGGCTTGGGAATACCGATGACAGTGGCCTGTTTCCACGATTGGGGGAAGATGTTATTGCTCATGGCACCATTGAAGATGGTGGTCATGAGCATGATCAGATGAGCGGGGAGGAGCTGTATCACCCTATTGGTGATACCGTCCGAACCGGGGGCTTTGCGGGGCTTGAGACCCTTTATGAGATCGTGCACTTCGTCGGGAGTGACGGGAGGCAGAGGAAACTCGGGGTCTTCTACGGGGGGGAGGGAAGCTCTCCTTTCGACTTCGGCTTCCACCTCAGAGAGGTGGGCCTGGTCTACTGGTTGAGTGCTGGGCGAGCATTGGGCCTCTAGACTATCGGCGAGGCATTCGGCCTTGTCGGCATCATCGAAGGCGATGGTGCCGTCAGGGCGGGTCAGGGGGGGCATGGGGGCTACTTCTCGGGATTTGAGTTTCCTCTGAAGCTCCCAGAATGCCAGGTGGGTGGGCTCTAGTTCGCTCAGCATCTTGTCCCAGCCCGCGTTACGTACTTCCGCCACGCGGTTCCTTACAGTTCGCTGTAAGTAGCGCATGTGCGTTCGGTTCGCGGAGCAGGGAAAGTTGCTGTACGCACGGACGGCCGCGTTCTTCTCGGTCAACAGCTCACGTACATCGTCCGGCAATTTCCAGCGATAGTCATCCATCGCTGGAACTTCCCTTGAACAATCGTTCAGGACGGATTGTACGTGTTCTGTGAACGAGCCGATCGCGGCCGTCGTGTCTGCGACAGAGTCGAAGAGGTCGGGGATAGAGTCTAAGTAGGGGGACGTGTTGGCTTTCAGGCGTTCGCTTACTAACCTCCAGTCCGTTACCACTCTCGTGAGGGGGGGTTGGTCGGGGTCGGGGAGACCTATGCGAGGGGCTAGTCTCATTACGACTGGTCGGTGGTCAGAGTCTAGCTCTTGTAACACTTCTATAGAGGCCAACCGTAGGTTGATACTCTTTAGGAGTGCCACATCGAGCACGTCAGGGGCGTGGTCAACGTTAGCGGGGAAGTGGGTGGGGGTCATCGGGGCGATGACGTCGAAGTTAAGAAGGGGACAGAGGTCGAACAAGTGTCTCCCTCGGGTAGAGATAATGGCACTATTCCAGGCGGTGTGCTTGGCATTGAGATCGCCCGCTATGATAACGGAGTCACTCAAGCCGAGCAGGAGGGTCAGGTCGTCAGTCAGGTATTGGAAGTTCTCTGAGGTATTGGTGGGGGGGACGTAAGCCGACACCAGAGTGATCGGCTGGTGACCCGTCATGCCTAGTCGACATATGGAAACTTCTAATCGTGAGAGGGGGGACCCACATTTAACCCGGGTCGCCCTTTTTATACCCTTGTAAGGAGGTGCAATTAGTGACCGTTGTAATGCGTATTTTGACAACATTTTTTTTTACGTTACGTGCTAATGAGATCTGTTGTGTTTAGGAATTCTAACTAATGTTAATTTAAAGGTCATTAAATATACTTTCAATTGATACTAATATTAATTAGGTTTAATGTATTCGTTGATGGCGGGACATGCTTGAAACTTATTTTCGGAGAGGTGCGATTTTTGTGACGCCGAGTGTAGAAGAACATTTTATTTTTGAAAATGGAACTCAAAGCGGTGATCTCTTCGGTAGAATGCGTGCATGGCGTTGCGGCTACAGAAGAAATTAAAAAAGAAGTAAACTATTTAATATTGTATTGGATTATTGTAATTTCTCGCAATCGTAGTGAAAAGTCCTCTATTCCCATCCAATACCAAGAGCTAATACCATTTGGTATTAGTTTATTTCTGAATTTATTTTCTATTCCCAACGTGTACCACATTTTAAAACCAATACCAAAACAAATTTGAAGAAATCAGATACAGTCAGTTTCAGTAAAATTAAAATGCTTTGAGTGATTTTAAGTAATGTTTAACATACCTACCTACCAAATTAACTTCCAGCGATCGATCTCTGGTTGACTGTAATACTAACAGCTAAGCTGTGTTAAAATGAATTACCGAACTAAGTTTCCGAAAACATAATAAATGTTCCCGAAAATCCTAACCCTAGACGGTCGACGTCAGTGGCATCCCGAGGTTCGGTTGGTTAGGTTCCTTTTAACCCTTTAGACAGAAATAGGAGCCCCGCGTAGCGGGGCTCCGTCGACCAGCTTATTAACCCTAACCCTATATTTAGATTACCCTAGATTTCGGTAAAACGCAATTTAAATAAAACTTTGTGTAGCTGAGTGTACAAAAAGTCACGCTTTGGTATGCGTTAGTAATAGATTTTTTATTTAAAAGAATGTAGTACTCGTTGGGAACAGAAAATAAATTCGGAAATAAACTAATACCAAATGGTATTAGCTCTTGGTATTGGATGGGAATAGATCAGAAAAGTAGAGGGTATACACGGCGCTAAAAACCCATTATAACTCGGTTTCTCGCTAAAGCTCGGGAGTAAAACTACCTCGTAATTTTAGCCCCTTGTATAACAATCTACTATTATACCGTCCCAAACGAGACAGTATTGTACGTTTGCTTGCATTTCTAACGTGAGAATATTATCGTGGACGTCCACGACAAGTGAATTGTAATACATGTACCGTACGTTATAATGTTATCGTGGATGGAAGTTTAAAAGCGTCTTCATATATAGGTTCAAATTGAATTAGCTAGAGAAACTCTGCAGACGTGATGAGTGTATATCTAAAATTAAACAGCGATAGATTTTTATATATATACAAAGTGCCGCGGACCTTATCGCATTAAATTACATGTATACTACATGGTATAGGTACTAAGACAGTAGACAAATATACAAAAAAAAAAAATTTGCTGTTCCTTACATTTTGTTACACGTACCTCGACAAAAAGTATGGGACAGCAGATTCTTTTTGTGAATGGATGTCATTCAAATTTTGTATATCGTCTAAGTATACCATGTGGTATACGTGGTATAATTTAATGTGATAAGTTCCGCGCCATTTTTTTATAAGAAGATAAAGACCTATCTATTTTTCTATCTATAGTCGAACCTCAAATTACTGCCTTGTTTTAACAACTTCACCGAAGGCGCTGTTCCATTACTGCGCAGGATGAGGAGAGGTTAGGCACCCTTCCACTAACCCACAAAAAAAAGCTATAATGATGATGTAACGTTTAAAGCTGCCTTCAAAATAGCTTACCTTTGCTTTCAATAGCTAGTTTCACGTAGAATGGGATCAGCTCTGACGGTGGAGCAGGCCGCGCGCGAAATATTTTCGACAAGTATTGCGCTTTGTTGTAGTAGCTGAAATAAAATTATTTGTTTTTCCACATACAAAAATATAATATCACACTAGTATTCCCCAGAGGCAGAGATTGTATAAATAGTTCACACATTTCTCCAGTTATTTTAAAAGTCTTAGTTTATAAAAGGCGAGCCTATATTTCCTTTAACAAGGCAATAATTCAAACTCGGGACCATTAATAACGAATCTGTCTTTGCATAGCTTAAAACTGAATAAATGTTCACGCGCACCTTCAAACAAAATCCTTAAAACAAAAGTGCGCGCAAAGAGAGCGAGATGGCTGTAATATGTTTTTTTTTACGTTAACCCCCGTCTCCATCATTTTGAAAAATGTCGAAAATCTGAATCAACACAAAAACATTCCATATATAATTATTAAACCTGTTCACAAAATTTCACGAGAATCGGTTGAGAAATGCGACCTGTAGAGGAGAACAGCCGGATCCGGGCATATGAAAGCATTTTTGCCCAAGCTGAAACGGAAACGCTTCGCGCTTGTTCGGTCAAAAACCCTAATAGATAAACTCATTAACACTTAGCGCGGATCGGAGAAAATAGAAAGGAGCAAAACGGGGATGAAAACATCATGGGGTCGTGGTTAGAAATTCTACTGTACTACATTGCACACCTCTGCCTAACCCTGCAGAGAGTACAGGCGTGATCAATGATGATATGTATATCAGCTAGCTAAATCAGACATGCACTTCACCACTTTCATTCCACCCATGGTATAATAATATACTACGCCAGGTATAGCATTCCGAGACACAGTGGTCACGTGAGAGACACAAGCCTACGTCATCACCGCTGTGTTACCAGTAGTGTGAATAATAATTCCCCAACCATCTTTATTATCTGTGCGAATCCTATAAAATAATGAGGTTTTAATTAACAATTACGTTGGTATATGTTTAAATTGAATTGTTTCATTTACTTAATTAGAAAAACGAAACGACAATTTAAATACTTTATATATATATATGTTTTATAACAAAATGGTGACTGAAAATGTTCCATAAGTTCGTGTTTTGTTGCAATAAACTAACAGCTGGATAGTGACGTAAGCATGTGTCACTCCCGGAATGCAAGACCTTGTTTTTTAGACCACGATTCCACCTACCTATCATTATTCAGCATCTCCTTCAGTGCCACCCCCAACTCCTCAGCCACATCCGGGTGGAAGTCGACTCTCAACGCGTACCCAGCGCGCCTGGCTCGCTCAGCGTTACCTGCCTGGTCTCCGAAGACTGGAACTGCTAGGAGAGGCACTCCAACATGGATGGCTTCTAGAGTGCTTAGTAGACCAGCATGTGTTATGAAGACCTTGATGTTCTTGTGGCCTGAACAGGATATAGAATAAAAATACGCTGTTTTTGTCGGCCTGCCGGGCAAATATTATACGAAAAAATCTGTCTGTCATATTAGCCATAAATACAACGTGGAGACGATAATACGGCAGTAAATTAAACTGTGTATGTCTAATGCTGTTCCCAGTGTGCATACGAAATATCAATTAAACATATCCAATAATTTTGTCACTATAGCTAGTCAAAGATTGGCAAAACCCATAGTCGGTCCATCACTACTCTTTAGTTTGTTTGAAGAAATCACTTTTTATTTCGATGCTGGAATTCGTCGCGGCAGACTCCGTGGAAGATGGCAGGACGAGTTAGAGAAAATTAACGACCAGTGGTCCACTTTAGCTCTGCATCGAAAGACCTGGAATTCATGGGGAGAGGCCGTTGCCCAGCAGTAGGATGATGCAGGCTAATAATAGTAGTAGTAGTAGTAGTAGGATTTGTTTGATAGTTCCAAAATACTCTTACGCACCAGTATTGCCAGTATTTTCATAGAAACATGTAGTAACGGGTCAGAAAAAACAAACTTTATTCCTCACACTTGGAATAGTGATGCGGGTTATTAAATTTACTGAAAACGCATCACGCTTGGCGGAAGGACCAATAGAGAAACCCAAAAACGCTTTATGTTTGGTAGTACAATAGGTACACATTGAAAAGAGTATGCTTAGATGGTTTGGTCATGTTGAGAGGATGAATGAAAGGCTACTAACAAGGCAGATGTAAGTGGAAATACCAAGAGGGGACGCCCTAGGAGGACACATAGTGACCTTATTGGTGATGTTCTTCAGAAAGGTCAGATGCGTAGTAGTCGCAACCGGCGTGCGTGTATGACCAGATGTATAAACGTAAACAAGGCAAAAGGAGTATGTAAGGATCGTAGCAGGTGGCGTTCTGTAGTTTCTGCCTACCCCCATGGGAAGAAGGCGTGAGTTTATGTATGTATATACAATAGGTAGCTACCACCCTCAAATTGAAGTCAGGTGCCAAAAACTGTGTTTATATCTGGTCTGGTCTGACACAGAGACGCATACATGAGTCCTTCTGCTTATATCTCTGTGAAACCTGCATTCGTATGTCTTATCATAGACCCTGTCTGCGCTTAGCACCAGGTGCGACTAGACTAAAGTCAAAGAATAATAAAAACATTTATACCGCCAAATACGAACTACACATGTCATGACACAAATCCTACATCTCGCAAGCAAAATTTACCGCGAAATCAGCATATACTTATACTACAGCTCGACAGCAATCGGGCAGTAGCCCTCGAGACAACAACTCGTCTGATCGGAGGATCCTCCCTTTTCAATGGAGGACGAGGCACCTTTACCCTGTTCGTTTTAACTGTAGCGGCAAGTACGACGCCATATGCGAGCTACGCGTCACACCGACGTCACACAAAATCCTGCATCGCGCAAGCAGAGTTTACCGCAAAACTAGCGTATATACAACATCCCGACATCAAGCGTCGGGCAGTTGACCTCCAGATACAACACCCGTCTGGTCGGAGGATCCTCCCTTTTCTATGGAGGTATAAGTGAACTTTACACCCTGATCCTCATACCTCTATATCTATAAACATCACTAAAACCTGTAGTTAACAAGCGTGTGACATGAGGGATGATGTATAACCATATAGACTTACCCAGCACGCTAGGCTGTGGCAGCCAGGGCCGTACGTACACGTTGGGCGGCAGGCCGGTGAGCGGCTCCTCGAACTTCCACAGCACGGTGTAGGGCAGCGTGGAAAACAGCTGCAATAGCGCCGCGCGCGTGTGGGGCTTCAAATCTGCTGACTTCAGAACTGAGCCCATGCTAAAGTAGACCACACCCTGGGGGGAGCCGTCTAAGAGGTCTTGCAGGTCCTGGAATATATATTTATATATGTCGGAAATTGGTTAAATCAATTGTTTGACTTGGACTAACCGGGACGCCGACGACGAGTCTACAACATAACGCTTGACCAGAGTTAAAGCAGAGTTGGTCGGGTGGCGGTCAAGCAGTGAAAACGTTTAGAAACTGTCACGCGTTCTGTATAGTTGTGTGAAGTATATACCTACCTACAGTGTGTGATTCGCTAGTGTGATTAATTTGTTCGTAAATTATAATTAGATTTGAACTGCAAACGGTTTTTCTATTGTGCAATAACCAACACTTCCCATAGTACGCCCACAGTAGTTAAAATATGGCTGATGATAACGAGAGAGACGCACTTTCTCCGTCATTATAGGTTTTTGTTAATACAGTGAAACCTGGTTAAGTGGGACCTGGATAAGTGAGAAACCTCTATTATTGAGAATTTCAATGAGGTCCCGGCACTTTTTCATCCAATTACCTCTGTTAATGGGATTTTACGAACCTGGTTAAATAAGATTTGATTTCTAGGATTTTTTCGATGTTTACCTCTATAATTGGGAGTCTGTAGCTCAATTCCCTGTATAAGTGAGACATTTATCAGGTTGGGACAGGTTTCGACACGTAACAATAACAAATAACACCAAAAATACGCATTTTTATTAACCTTTCCACCTCTATAAATGGAATAACAGTACATTTCGACCTCTATAAGCGGGGGCCTCTGTAAATGAGACATCGATAATGTTAAACCTCTCTAATTGGAAAACTGGATAAATGAAAACCTCTTTAAATGGTACAAAATCCTTGGTCCCTTGAGATCCCAATTAACCAGGTTTCACTGTATTTGTAATGCCAAGCAGCAGTTCCATTCTGGAACTGGGTGTCAGTGAAATGAGATTGAGTGTTTTACTTTTTTCTTGATTGTTGAATGTTTTGTATTTTGTGTTTCACGGACTGTGTCCAAATAAAGTTTATTCTTTCTTTCTTTTCTTTTAGATTGGTATATTTTTTAAGCTATTGCATAGCTATTATCGCGGGCTTTGAGCGCGACGACCGAATCAAGAAATTCCGTAACGAAAATAATACCTAATACCCCCCACTCCGCCTACCATGTAGCTCAGCCGAGCGTTCGCTTAACGTGTATGTATATGGTACGACTGTTCTTGAATTAATATCAAAGAAAAAATTAAAAACTGCATAAATACAAAAATATTATAATAGCATAAGTTGATAAAAAATGCTATGCAATAGCTTTACCGCGGTAGTCCCCGAGTGCCACACGTGTTTTTTTAATTTTTTATACGGTTTCTCACAGGTCATCCTACGAGGTTGTCGGCTACATAACCGGACATGACTGTTTTTTAAGCCCTGGCCGGGGGCCTTAAAAAATTAAGGCCCCCGGCCAGGGCTTAAAAAACTTACAAACTAGGTGACTACATGCTAAGGGCACCCCTGGGGGGTACGGACCTCAGCTTAGGGCGTCGCTGGAGGAGGGCAGCAAGGGACAGGCTGGATCGGAATAAAATTTTGACTCGTGTGACTCACAATTACTGATTTATTGGTCCCAAGCTCATAAGACGATAGGTTTTGCCACAACCACTACTGTGACTAACGGATATTCTACCATCTAATATGGTGGTCGATGTTTGCATGAAATTGTTTGATGAAAAATTTGGATACCTTGTCAGTCAGCGTTTTTTTTTTTTTTGCCATGTGATTTTAAAACACACAACGTTTATGGTAATTGTGTAACACACTAACAGTAGGAATAGCTTTCATTTTGACAGTTCAACAACATTCATTGCGTTATTTACGTTGTTGAGCAGACAATTTTTTCGAACTTATGATGCAATGGATGAGCAATAGGCTTCAAAATGATTCGGATTGTGATAGATAGTGGGTTATGCAATTAGGATGCTGGACTATTTCCTAAGTTTTGTGTTTTTGGGATTGGACTATACGCCCTGTGCCTTAGAAAGAGGAGGCCTAAGACCCACCTAGCAGAAAATATTTAAAAAAATGTTAGCAAATAATCTTTTCATCGTACCTTCGGCAACGGAGCAGGTTTATCGTCAATATGATATCCGGCAATATTGATTACGTTTGGAGGCAGACTGAGCGCCGGTCCTATAGACTCATGCGAGTTAGTCAGTAGGATGGACACGTTGTGCTTTGCCTCATGAAATGGTGGCAGAGGCACTCCACGCTCAGCTGCTAAAGGAGCGTAGATTTCCTCGTAAAAGGAGGCCTGGCGGGGTTCATCAAACCTGGAGAATATATAAACGTTTTACCCTCGACAGCATTAGGGTTGGGCGCGGCTGGGCGACCGCCCAGGGTGCCAGAGGTAAAAGAGTGTCGACGGAGCTGCGACTAGGCGCCCCTTCACCTCTGGCGCCTGCAGAGTACTTTTGTTTTAGTTCGTTTGGAGTTAGAAAACCACATCAATTCTGGAGATCTCTTCGCTTGCTCTTCCATCCGACATTCTCTGAATTCTCAAACTTTTCTGCATAAGCCGACAAAGTAACTCTATTTCTTTATGAATGGACATAAGAAAACCTAGGCGGAGTGCTGAAATTTTTCGCCCCTCTCTACTCTGCAAGAGGGGAGAGGGGCACCGCCGAAATTTCGCTCAGGGCGCCTGTAATGTTCAGACTGACCCCTGACCCTGACCCCAGAATACTTAAATGACACATAAGTTTAAGACCCCCTTAAAGGATGTTTTACGTTTACTACTCAGCGTAGTGTGGGACGCCCCCAGCATACACGAGCATTGATCACCACGCTTGCTCAAGGCAGATTGGCGAATTCAGACTTATATTTATTATAAATCTAGTCTTTTTCACTATGTCTACCTTCACCGATGTCAGTAAAATCCAAGATAAACTCAGAAAGTACATTAAAATTGAAAAAGACACAATCTCATTGAACCCAGAGCCTCCAGCCTGAGAGGCGAGTCATCCCGACACCCTATTCACCACATTCCTCTTTGACATTCTTGCATTTTCCACAATAATTACAAATTGGACCACCTACCAGCTGTCCACAGTCATAAGCAGATAAAACAGTCCGTTCAACATCCGGCGGCCCGTACTCATGGGCATTGGACTATCGTTGAAGTTTAGAGGTACCGTGTTTATAGACCGGACTTCATCTACCATAGCCTCCAGGTCCGGGTGAACGCCTACAGAGCTGAGGAGAATCCAGGGAACTTGCTGGATGGCTGCGTAGCTGCAAGAAGAAAGGGTAAAATAGTGATTACTGATTGCAACAGTATAACGGGTGTAAAAAGACGCTTAACGACGCTGAGAGTTACATGCTCTTTTCGTCGTCGTTCAAGAAACTTTATGGTTACGTCCGTAACCAGATCCAAATCCTTCGCATCCAATTTCTCCATATTGGATGCCAAGTGCCAACTTTCTTTCGCATGTTTTTTATGAAAACAAATTTTAAATGTTGTAACTAAAAGACACTAGACACATTCACGCACTATATGTTCTAATGTGTTAAGATGATCTAGATAAATTCATTTTAAGTTTTGTTAGTTTTTTTTCATTTCTTCTTGTGCAAGAAACCCAGATTGGGTAAAGTCCACCACCAAAGATGCCCATTTGTCTCTGTCTTGTGATATTTGGCTCTCGTCCAGCATTTACCTTCGCTTAGTTATGTTTGAGTCGGTTCGGCACTATTCGACCTGGAAAAGACGAGCGGCTTTTCCCGATACATATATAATAAGTAAGTACAAGTGTTACCAGTACATCCTACTAATATTATAAATGTGAAAGTTTGTGAGGATGGATGGATGGATGTTTGTTACTCTTTCACGCAAAAACTACTGAACGGATTTGGATGGAATTTGGAACACAGATAGTTTATAACCTGGATTAACACCTAAGATACTTTTTAACCAGGTAGTACGTTCCCGTGGCATAATTTCCGACCTCCACGCGAGCGAATCCGCGGGCAAAAGCTATTATATTATAAGTACATACGTGATGATTTGTATTTGGCTTTCTGGTGACTATGGTTTCCTTTTTTGTCTGTTTTTATTAGCTGTAAGTCATCTATGTACTAAAATAAATATTACTGAATATGTTTATTCCATTTTACCGCCCGACTGTGCCGAATCATGCCGACTCGAACTAATCAAAAGACCATTTCAGATACCAATCTACATGGTCTTCGCATGATCTGACCAAGATTATGTCTGGACCTTATAAGAGACTGTGACCTCTGAGTTTGTTTCGGCCTTTCTTCTCAGAGTAGTCAGATAGGAAACGCCGACCTCATCTAGTTAAAAAAATATGATTGACGTGTAAAAGTGTTTGTACAAACCTACTTACAGAAATAAAATCATTTATCATTTATCAATCTGTTGCATCCCTGATGATGAAAAATAATAAGAATGAGATGGTAAGCTAGACCTTACCCAGCTTCAAATTCATTGATGAACCACGTAGAGATCACAGCATCAAACTGCTGTTCCACCAACACCTTCCGAAGTTCTGGAGTCTCTGCAGAAGTCCGGGAGATATTTCTGGCAGAATTCCTGAAGATGGTAATACTATTCCCAGAGTTCGTCATATCGACGGCTGTGGAGAAAATAATCTTTCATAATTACCCCATTCATGTAACGGGTGTAAAAAGACACTTAACGAAGCCGAGAGTCACTTGTACTCCCTGTCATTGTAATATTATTTTTGTATTGGACCATACTAGGGTACCTGCTGGTTAAAGAAATAATGAAGGTCAAAATTCCAACTTTTACTGACGCTTTTTTACAAAAAGAAATTTATAATGTTATATTATAACATAACTTTAAATATTTTTGGTTCTAGGACATGCCGGTTTCCTCACGGTGTTTTCCTTCACCATTTTGAGAGCAGTGGTGATGAAATAAGATACACAAAGTAAAACGCCTGTCTTGGTTCGAACCAACGACCTACAACTCTTAAGTCACGGACGTTACCAATGGGCCAACACTGCTCTTGTTTTCATAGAGTTACATAGAAAACAGTCGTGTCGCTGCGGTCGATCATTGCGATTGGGCGACGTTTTTGCTGTGGTTTGGGGTTGCGGTCGCTGTTCGTTCCTTTAGTTTATTAGAAGAGACCTCTAATATGCAGTGATACAGCTAGTGTGCATACACACGAGCAGCACGCGTCAACGGCAGAGGCAACTGCAGCCGTCGACAGCCGTCGACGCCCGCCGTCAACCGTCGAAACGTACCGCTTGTGTTACATTTGAGTACGGTGCTCAAATACACGAGCGACGCGGCGTGTGTCGACGGCTGCAGTTGCCTTTGCCGTTCACGCGTGCCGCTCGTGTCTATGGACACTGAAGGCTGAATATTATTTACTTACTTTTCTGAATCTCCCGAGTAGCTCCGAGGTATATAATCGTCAGATTTGCATAAACATCCTTCTTCTCGTATGGTGTGGCCCAAGTTACCTAAAAACGAAAACATCTCTATCATACATGCACTACTTTAAACAACGTGTGAGATCCTAACTAGACAAAAACATTTATACAAAAAAAAAAAAAAACTACAAAGTGAAATGATCAAGTAATTTCTCCCGCTCTGCAGGCTTAGCACGAGCACCGTTTTGTCGAAGGAAGAATAGATAAAAATGACATTCCGTGAAGACAGTACGACGGCAGCAAAGTAGAAAGAGTCAACTGCAGTTTTTACGAAATTCTGTAGTTTATTCACGTTTTTCTTATAATATGCTTATATCTCGAAAATAGTGTGTACTATCACAAAAATAATGAAAATTTCGACCCCCTTTATAAGACCCTTAAACCCCTAAAACTCAACACGTAGATAATAATTTTTCACATTTTCCATACAAAAACTGAAAAATTCCATTTTTCCATTCCATTTTTATACTTTGTGGCCGTTGAGTAAAAAGTTTTCCACTGACTTTAGCATGGCGATTACAAAATCAAATTGTCTTCACTACCTTAGACATCTTTCAGCTATGACTGTGATTTTGATAGTTTGGGATAGACAACTTTCTTCTGAAATAGTCTAAATAAAAAAGGACCTAGACAACATTCGATAGAAACGAAAGACAAAATGACAGATTGTAGAAGGATTTTTACGGTGCGATGTCAAAACTGGAGAAACGAAATGTCACTTTGTATAGAAATAGCTATGTCTATTCTTCCAAGAAATAGAAAGCGTCATGCTAAGCCTGCTGGGCGGAGCGGGAGTGCGTGTTAGACTTTTACTGACTAAAACCCCCCCCTGTTCCTTCAGTTGCCTGTGTGCCAGGGCTACGGTAACCCTTTCGGACAAACACGCGACCCTGGCAAGTTGATTTGATACCTAGAGGTTGGTTTTTGGCGAAAAAAAAATGACGGCCTTATTATAAAACATGTTTTATTATTAGCCCCAGGTATGAATTATCAATCTATTCCCATCCAATACCAAGAGCTAATACCATTTGGTATTAGTTAATTTCCGAATTTATTTTCTATTCCCAACGAGTACCACAATATTTTTAAATAAAAAATCTATTACTAACGAATACCAAAGCGTGACTTTTTGTACACTCAGATACACAAAGTTTTATTTAAATTGCGTTTTACCGAAATCTAGGGTAATCTAAATATAGGGTTAGGGTTAATAAGCTGGTCGACGGAGCCCCGCTTCGCGGGGCTCCTATTTCTGTCTAAAGGATTTAAAGGAACCTAACCAACCGAACCTCGGGATGCCACTGACGTCGACCGTCTAGGTTTAGGATTTTCGGGAACATTTATTATGTTTTCGGAAACTTAGTTCGTCACTCAAAGCATTTTAATTTTACTGAACCTGACTGTATCTGATTTCTTCAAACTTGTTTTGGTATTTTTTGTTTTTTTTTTTGGTAGTTTTAAAATGTGGTACTCGTTGGGAATAGAAAATAAATTCGGAAATAAACTAATACCAAATGGTATTAGCTCTTGGTATTGGATGGGAATAGAGCGAATTATCAAGCTAATTTGGAATTTAGAACTTTATTCCGACAAAGTTAAAGTTCCGATTACAAAAACTGACGTTAGACCCAAGTCAAAGTTCTGTTGTCAACTTTGTATTAAAAACTTTGTTGTGCATGCCTATGCGTACACAACATTATTATTAAATAAAAGATAAAGAATTAATCGTCGTCATGTGCTTGAAAATACTTACAGCGATAAATTATGCACTTACCTCATGTCCAGCCTTCAATAGTGCCTGTACAACACCTTTTGCCAGATGATCATGACTCTTCGTAGGAGCAGGAAACACGCATAGGATCTTGTACGTCAAACAACTGGATATGCACATCACCAGAACTGCTAATACGGCCTTCATGATGACAGTATTTCAAGTTACCATTCAGCTTTTATACCTGTGAAAAAACTGTTGTGCTATTCTGTGTTCACGTCGAATCTCATTCAAGTAATAATCGGCGTATAATGTTTCCACTGCTGCCACGCGCTGCAACGCCATGGCAATCCCATCAGTTTTCGCAATGGTTGTTTATGGCAATACTAGCTTTTGCCCGCGGCATCGCCCGCGTGGATGTCGAAAATAATCCCATGGGAACGTGCTACTGAGATAAATAAATAGAATCCTATCATTCAAATCCATTCAGCCGTTAAAGCGTGGATAGGTTACAGACAGATAATAAATGCATTTTTTTTTTACAGGTTTGTATGATTCTATATGTCTAACTTAAAAATAATATTAATTCATTTTAATATTATCATAATTAATTTAAAATACTTTATATTACCTGAATATTAGCTAAGTTATTTTGGAACTTCAAATTGTAATAACTTTTAAGCGGGTGGATCGATTTAAATGAAGTAAATACTAAAAATAAATAATACCTCAAGAAACAGGTTCTGACTATATTTCTAACTCCATAAATCTCTTAAAAAGACGTAGTACGTACACAAAAATTTTAATAATCATAAGAATTTTAAAATAATCCCCTAATTTACTCCCTTGGGGGATGATTTGGCAAAAACGCAGATTTTTTTTTTATTTCTTATCAAAAGCATAAATTTAAATTTTCATATCCTTAACTTAAGAATTTTTTTGTTTCCCATACAAACTTTCATCCCCTTTGAGGATAATTTTTGACACAAAAAGTAGCCTATGTTCTTACCTAGGATGCCATCTGTCTCCTTGCCTAATTTTATCGAAATCCGTTCAGTGGTTTAGGCGTGAAAAAGTATCATACAGACAAATACGATCTAGAGGAAGTAGCCGCTTTTCTTTAGATCGAATTTTGTTGCTTCGTGTCTCAATTTGAAAGTTTAAAAAGGTATTAGAAAATTCAAGACATACCGAGGGTGCTGATTGAGCCGTTATTCAAAATTCCTTCTCAGTCACGAGATAATATTTGTTTAAAGGAGTGGCGCTAGTGGACTCGTGTGCGCCCTCTTAACTACAAAATAAATAAACCAAACTCAAATTTATTTGATATCCAGGTACAAACGAGCACAGGCGATACCTACAGCACAATAAAATGTCTGTTACACTCAGAAAACAAATGAAAAACTATTAAATTTGAGTTTAAAACATTGAGGAACACTAAACGCCCCCAGATGTAATAAAAATAAAACTAGTGTTCCGTTCAGTGTCCTTTAACCGATTAATTTAGGTGTTATAATTAAAAATAAGCCTACACTCAATGTGTTTGTTCATAAAGGCGACGTGCCAATGCAACTGATAAAATAACTATTTCCGAGATACGAGATGGACGGCGTTATCTGATAAATCAGCTTATTAAGTGCACAATTATCTATCTAATTATTTCTGTCGAGCCAAGGTTTACCTCGAACCTCACTCAAGTGACCGCACACAATTCGAGAGCGATCTCATTTGTTTTAAAAGTAAATTATCGCGGATTTACAACGAGACACCGTTCGAATTTTGAATTGATATTATGTAGAAAAACATTAACACACCCTTAACACACACACACACACTAATTACATTAAGTATTATATTTTTTTAATTCACTAAATGGTCTGGCCCGATTATTATTATTATTATCCAGTTGACGCATGAAATTAGTAGGTAAGTGCCTATGAACTATACTGACGTCAACCAACGGCTAGCCAACCGATTAAACTGCTGCAAAAAACATTTCAAGTTTGTAGACAAAGTTCAATTTTGACTAAGAGTTTTTGAGTTTTTTGTAATTAGGTACTTAATGGATGAAAAACGTGTAGGTATACACTAACACTAAACGACACCTAAACGAATGCCTAAAAAAGAGCGCGCTGTTGGATTTTCAACGCTCGGATCAGGGGGTGTACTCTTCAAGTCCGTCAACAAAGATACAGGCCCGTTCGGACGTAGTTGGTCCGTCAAAAAAAGTGTCAAATAAAATTTTTCGGCCGGGCAAAATCACCTCGGGAATTGGAACAACTGTCAAATCATGTTATCAGTCATAATTAGTTCGGAGCCCAAACTAGTATTATGTCCGTAAGTAGTATTCTATCCTAAATCCGTAAACGAAGACATGGGCCTGTCAGAATGTATAGTTGGTCCGTCAAAACAAGTGTCAAATTCAATTTTTCGGTCGGTCAAAACCACATCGGGCGTAGAGACAGCTGTCAAATCGTGTTGTTATTAATTATTAGCACGGGTCCCGAACAAAATATAGTGTCCGTAAGAGGGTGTCTAATCTCAAGTCCATCAACGAAGGTACGGGCCCAACTGAAAGAATAGTTGGTCCGTCAAAACAAGTGTCAAATCTTGTTGTCATGCATTATTAGTTCGGGACCCAAAACTGATATAATGTCCGTAAGTGGTATTCTACTCTAAATCCGTCAACAAAGACATGGGCCTGTCAGAATGTATAGTTGGTCCGTCAAAACAAGTGACTAATTCAATTTTTGGGAAGGGCAAAAACACATTGAGCGTAGGGACAACCGTCAAATCGTGTAGTCATGCAATAATATGTCGGAAAGTGATACGGAGTAGGAAACACCAGTAACTTTCACCGAAACCACGGATTCCGTGCTAAGAGAGTAGACCCTGCGCCGAAAGTTAAAAATCCAACAGCGTGCTTTTGTAAAACTCAACATATAACGTGTTTTTTTTTTGTCGAAAGTGCTAGAGATGTAGACATTTTAAGGCGGATTTGGCGTATGAGGCAAGTTATTAAATGACGCTTCATTGCGTGCTTGGCGGTATAAGGGTTAAGCATTAATTTAGATGTGCGTTTGTGTTTGGTTACAATAATCTAGCTGTATGTATGTGAGAGTTGGTGGAAGTTGGAAATCATCCCACGGGGATGTGCTACCGGGACAAAAAGTAGCCTATGTCCTTCCCCAGGACGCCATCTATCTCCTTGCCAAATGTTATCAAAATCCGATCAGTGGTTTTGGCGTGAAAAGGTAACATACAGACAGTTTCTTTCAAATTTATAATATTAATATTTATGTATAAACCAATTATAGGCACTTTTGAAATGTCAAGGTGTCGGTCAGTCAGAAAGATGAAGCTAGTTGCCCATTCCAAAGCGTAGGTATCTATGGAGAAGAACGGGCAAGAATCTCCACGGACACTCTTTTAAACCAAAATATTGTTACAAAAAATTGGTTACATCATTCATGTTGAAATTATACATGTGAGAATGACTTGTAATATGTATTTCAGACTGCCTCGTCCGTCTAGTGGTCGCAAACGCTACCGCTGATCATGAGGTCCTTCCTGGGTTCGATTCTTGGTCGGGCAAAGTGTTATTGGGTTTTTCCATCTGGAATTTAGTAGCAGCCTGAAGTCAGTATTTGTGCCCGGTTGATAGCAATAGGCTCGCCCCCTGTTACATGGGACTTAAACATAACTGGCGAAATGTGGGTGAACTAAAGGTGCACCTCAGCTTAACCTTTCGGGGAATACTGGCGTGATGTTATGTTATGTATTTCAGTCTATTTCACTTTGAATAAATATACAACACTACCAAAAAAAAGAAGCAATTTAAAACGAAGAAAATTAAATTAAAAAAAAGTAGTCCCATAAAAAGTAGTCCAGACGAGTGTAAGACCTAATGTTTCTTGGAGAAATTTGTATCTTTAACATTGACTGGTGAAATAAAATAGCGAGTGTTTATTTCTTTAAATTTTCGCTGGTTCGATTCCCCGTTTAGGTAAGCTTGTCGACAAATCTATGCATACAGTTTTGTTTCTTTAAAAAAATAAAGGAATGTTTCCTTTAAGTAAAATAATCTATCAAAAGGATTTAAAGTGGTTTACCTTCTGGGCCCATTGACTTTTTCCACCCTGATATATGTATGTGTTTAGCGTGGATTAAAAACTCGCGAGCACCACTGTTTTCTACGTAACTCTCTCAGTGGTGGCCCAGTTGTATGTCGTAGGTTCGGTCACAGACAGGCGCTTTACTTTGTGTAAATTATTTAATCACAACTACTCTCCAAACGGTGAAGAAAAACATTGTGAGGAAACCGGCATGTCCTAGAACCAAAAATTCGAAGACATGTGACATCTACCAACCCGCACTGCGCCCGCGTGGTAGATTACAGCCCACTCCCTCTCACCGAGAGGAGGCCTGTGTCCCAGCAGTGGGATAATATTAGCCTGATTATGCTAAAGGCTCGCGTACATTTGGGCGGGCCGCACTGGCGGATCGCTCGCCAGGCGTATTTTTGCGACTACAGTTTTGCGTTGCGCTTGCGATGCCGCCAGGTGCGGCCCGCCTGTTGTGAGCGATGGTTCGTACAAAATGTAATAAAGTGATCTAGGAGGATCTTTGCAATGCCTATCAGAATACCAGCGCTGCGACACTTTTTTTTTTTAATGTCGCAGCATCATGCGGGCCTTTTTTTTTACAGGACTTACTGTTGTTATTTTCATTTTACTTTTGTTTTTATTTTATTATTTTTATTTTTATGAGTGTGTTTAGTTTAGTTTCTGATAATCCTGTGCGAGTCTCAATAAATACATTTTCTTTCTTTCTTTTCTTTCAGTGCCTTGCGATGATGCACAGTCCGCCTAAATGTGCGCGAACCTCATTGCACTGGAGCGGTGAAATTCAAATTCGAAATTTGGATCTGTCTGAAACAATTACTTACTGCGTTGCGGTGCGGCCCGTCTCGGCTCCTAATGTGCGTTGGCGCATGTTTGCCACCTGGTAATGATAGATGGCATACTGGGCTTTCTCAGTATCCATAGGCTACTTTTTGTCTCAAAAATAATCCTAAAAGGGAGTGATATAGGGCATTTAAGTTAGTATTTGAAAATTAGCATTTTTTAAGTAATATAAAAATATTAAATATTAAAAGAATGAAGGTATGAAATTTTAAATTTATGCTTTTTGTAAAATAAGAAAAAAACTTAAGCGTTTTTGTAATATCAAAGGCGTAAATAGGCGTAGGCGTAGGTTTTGTAATAGGGTAAAGTAGGGGATGATTTTAAAATCCGCATGATTATAAAAACAAAAGTGTACCTTCTTTAAGAGATTTAAGGAATTGGAGACAGACGGAACTCGTATCTTGAGGTATTCTTTATTACATTTAAATCGGTTCACCCGCTTAAAACTTATTACAATGTTATATTACTTATTACAAATTTATCGTTGGGGATAATAATCGAAAATCTGTGAACAGTACCGATATACTAAAGTCCGCGTACTGCAGTAAAAAATCGCTTGAGAATTCTCTTGAAAAAATATTTTCGTTTGCGATTTTTTATTCGCAGTTTACAATCGCAAGGATTAAAATCATAGTGCGCGCTTAGCGTGCGCCTTAGACCGCGTGTGAAATAATTTTTACATTAGTAAACTCACCCAAATGAATAATGCCAAAGATTTGCTTACACGCACAACATTAGCCTACATATTATATTAACTTTTTCGTTTACAATACTTTCAAGTAAATTACGTGTTTTGTCAATCCGTAAAGACGTAATGGACCAGACGCTATGGTTTGCTAGATGAATAGAACCGGTCTTGGGAGATTACTGACCCCGTTGACCGTGAATTAGATGAGAACATAAATTAATATTGATTTAGGAATATTTTTTGTGAGTCTGTTACGATCACAAGCATAATATCTTACGGCTGCGCAAGATTCAAAAGCGTTTTTCTCATGATATAAAAATTGCAATTTTGAGAAAAGGCCTTTTTCATAATAGTACTTATGGTTAATGTATCTGAGTATGGATAATAATAGGTACTATGTTGGTAAAACCATACAATATCTATCAATACTTTAAAGCTCCCGCAAACCGGTGACGCGACGACAGCGCGATAGCACTCTAGTAGAGCAATTTCTACGAAAACTTCATGGAAATTGTTCTACAACAGTCGCGTACGATTCTTTCCTAAAGTCTCCCATTTTAGAATCGTTTTTGAATCTTGCGTAAAGTGTATTTATGCTCGTGACTGTATACATAATTCAAAAGTACCTATTCACAGGTAGCGTTATTTACGTTGTCGAGCAGCCGAATTTTTCAAACATGAAGCTATGGATAATGAATTCCCTTCAATATTCTTCGGGTTGTGACGGAAAGTGTGTTTCGACTTTTCGAGTTTGATTGACAAAAAAATTTTTACAAAAATAAACAACCGACTTCCAAAAAAAAAAACACTAAAAAACGTGAAAAATAACTTTAATTTCGGAAGTC
This sequence comes from Dryobotodes eremita, assembly GCA_917490735.1. Classification (NCBI taxonomy): domain Eukaryota; kingdom Metazoa; phylum Arthropoda; class Insecta; order Lepidoptera; family Noctuidae; genus Dryobotodes; species Dryobotodes eremita. Next base: position 8,507,601 of record OU823269.1, on the reverse strand, counting down.
AGTGTCTTTGGTTTTGTATTTTCGTTTTTTGCCACCGACTTTCGAAATTAAAGTTATTATTCACATTTTTTGTGTTTTTGGAAGTCGGTTGTTTATGTTTGTAAAAAAAAAAATGTTACCGTTGTAGTACAGAACCCTAAAAATCAAGCTTCTAAAAGATCAAAATCATCTTCGCCCAATTGTAATAATCCTACCTAAACTACTCAAAAACTGATGAAACAATCAGGAATATAGTGTCAATGCCACGGGCTATATAATCAGTATGGATTAGTCCTACCGGCACTCGGCAGTGAAGGTTGCTCTAGCGCACAACGTAGACGCGTGTATAGTAACCTGACTGTACTGTGCAACAAAAATAGAGAAAAAAGAGGATATTTTGACGTTTCGGTGTAATAAAAACTATTTTGTGTGGAATGTGGAATTGAAAAAAAATAAGTGAGTTTTTTTTTCTCTTTTTGTTTTTGTTTGTTTTGGCACAGTGTGTAGTGTTGTAGGTAGGTGGTTAAAAAAAAAACATGTATTGTATTCTAATTGAAATTCGTGGCGCACCTTTAACTTTGTTAGTTCTTGTTGGTTTTTGTTTTTGTCGTTGGTTATTTGTTTTTTTTTTGTGTCATTTATGCCCCAGTAACGAGGAAAATAAATACACAGATTCTTGTTACTGTATGATTAACAAGCAGGTTTATTTTTAGAATAGTGTTGCCATATTACATCATCATCGGGAAATAGGGTCGTCGCGTTCGACATGAATGGTCTTTATTCAGAACACATATCTCACCGGTAGAGTATCTGTATTATTATAACAACAATATTTCTTTGTTGAAAAGTTACTAAAGCAATAAGTTGGCTATTCTGTAAAGTTCACTTCGAGCCTCACTCAAGTGGACCGCACACGATACGAAATCGAACTCATTTGTTTTTAAAGAAAATCATCGCTGATTCACAACGAGACACCGCAGTTCAAATTTCGAAGTCAATGTTTAGAGTTTAGAGTTGAGGGCAGGAATTCCCAAACTATTTTGGGCAAGAGACCCCTTTTCGAAAATAAATTGATACCTCAGACTCCATAGTCAAATTACTTTAAAAATCCTATCTCTAGTTCTTTTTCCTATTGATACAAAATACTTACCAATTTAAAAACTTTGCGGTTGGTTAAGTGAGTAAACTTGACATCATTTTTTCATCAAAATTTAACAGAATAAATAGACATAAAATTCAGAAAATGTCAAGTGTTATATGATAATAATATATATATATATATATATATATATATATATATATATATATATATTATATCCTAATACATATTACGTAAAAATACTTAAGTAGGTACGTAATTATGTTTTGAAAAAAAAAAGCATCAAAATCGCAAAGTAACGATAAAAATATAAAAAAGAAACTGTGTGATGGGTGTAACACGTAACGCAACTTATTCAGGATCTTGAAAGTTTTAATTAAAAAGTTGTGTTAATTAATAGGGGTCGATTTTTAGACCTCGTTGACCTCCAAAATCAGATTTTGTTTATGGCATCTCCTGGGAAACCGATATCAAGCCCAAGAGGTCGATATCGACCACTTTGGGAATCCCTGGCCCTGCAGTCTCGACATGAATAGCGACAAAAATCTGTCGCTAAGTCGTATCGATGTCAAATTTCTTTAATAGATTTTCAACCTTATGCTTTGTAGATAAAGTTGAAAATCTATTAAAGGAATTTGACATCGATACGACTTAGCGACGGATTTTTGTCCCTATCTAATGTCGAGACTGCAGGGCCAGGGCCGGCAGTCTCGACATAGATACCGACAAAAATCGGTCGCTAAGTCGTATCGATGTCAAATTTCTTTAATAGATTTTCAACCTTATACTTTCGAAATAAAGTTGAAAATCTATTAGAGGAATTTGACATCGATACGACTTATAGCGACAAATTTTGTCGCTATCTAATGTCGAGACTGCAGGGGCTGGGCCGGCAGTCTCGACATAGATAGCGACAAAAATCGGTCGTTAAGTCTAATCGATGTCAAACTTCTTTGATAGATTTTCAACCTTGTGCTTTGGAAATAAAGTTGAAAATCTATTAAAGGAATTTGACATCGATACGACTTACCGACAGATTTTTGTCGCTATCTAATGTCGAGACTGCAGGGCCTGCACCCTAATTACGTAACACACTATCTATCGCAATCTGAATCATTTTGAAGCCTATTGCTAATCCATTACTTCATATGTTCGAAAAAATTGTCTTCTCAACAATGTAAATAACGCAATGAATGTTGTTGAACTGTCAAAATGAAACCCATTCCTACTGTTAGTGTGTTACGTAATTACCCCGCTGGTTGAGAATAAAAAATCTATGAATAGTTTCAGTAATAGCCTGTCTTGTATACAGTACTACATATCAAGCAATACATTTCCAGTATAAGCTGATCTCGCATTGTAAAGGATTTCCGCACAATGATAGGTCACCTTATACTGGAAATGTATAGCTTGATATGTAGCCATGTGTACTAGCTTTGTACAACTTTGTTTTTTATTATAATTAGTTAATTGCACACATACAGCTTTGTGACCGCGTTGTTCTTCTAAACTACGCAATGGATTTTGATATGGTTTTCACCATCATTTAAGGAATTTAATGCGGAAGGTTTATGTGTACCTAATACATTAATATTTAACTTAAATATAAGTACAGAAATCTCGAGTTTGACATGTCGCCGCATCAGTAGAGTACACTCGTGCCGAGCATGGGCTGGTCACTAGCCATAGAGTGATTAATTGGTTAACAGTTGAAAAACAGGAAAACTAAAATCATTGAGTACACTTACACCATGGACGAACAAAAAAGTTGGATAGATTCTCGCTAACAAAAAACTGTGTCACTCACGTCGGCCAGCTCGCTGTACGTACAGGCTGCTGTACGCACACATTCACACATTAGTCTGCCGATGACGGCGACGGGCGGTCGGCCGTTACGCGCGCGAACGGCGACACTCACACATAAATATTCACACATAAACGGGACTCAGTTTTGTCTTAGCGGAGTTACATTCGACTCCGTACTCCGTCCGTCGGTTAAAAATAACCGATTCAAAAAAAAGGAGGAGGTTCTCAATTCGACTGTATGTCTTTTTTTTATGTGTGTTAGCTCAGAACTTTTTTCTGGGTGAACCGATTTGGATGATTCTTTTTTTATTTGAAAGCTGGTGCTTCAAGGTGATCAAGTTCTGACCAGTAGTTTTGCAGTTATCCTTAATACTGCGCATTTTTTCCACTTAGTTTTTATTGATGATGTTTTAATAATTTCCTGTCACTGTTATTTACATATCAAGTAGGTAGTGGTATACGAATTTATGTGGGGTAGGTACCACAACTAAAAAGTGAAAAACAAAAACTTTTTTACAAAAAACAACCGACTTCCAAAAAAAAAAACACTAAAAAACGTAAAACAGTACTTCAATTTCGGGAGTCGGTGGCCAAAAACGAAAATGCAAAACCAAAGACACAGACTACCGAAATTAAAGTAATTTTTTACGTTTTTTAGTGTTTTTTTTTTTTGGAAGTCGGTTGTTTTTTGTAAAAAAGTTTTTTCGTTTTTTGTAACCGAGGGAATAATAATGATAAGCAGATAATACAGTACGAGGCCTATGTAATCTTTATGAAAACAAAACAATAGTAGAACTGGCCTTCAATGTGACTCATCAATGTGAACTCTGTACCTATTATTATAGGTACTATGATCATTGTACATGTCCTCCCATTATCAACACTGTAATTTGAAACATTGTAAAAGCCCCTTATTTTTAAAATAGTAACCGTGGAGTTTCTTGCCGGCTCTTCTCCATAGTAAACAACCAATTGGAACCGTGCACCTAGCTTCTGACGTTTCATAAGGGCCTATGTTGGTTTATGTGAAATAAAATATTTTGTTGTTGATTTGATTTTGATTAGTTGCTTAGTCACTACATTTAGGTGCAGTGCGAAAAATACATATTAACATAACGTAACATCATACCTGTATTCCTTGAAGGGAGGGCAGAGGTGTTCATCCACGTTTCGCCAGTTATTTTTAAGTCCCGTGTAATAGGGAGCGAGCCTATTGCCATCAACCGGGCACTCATCCAGACTCCGGACTGCTATTGAGAAATTACAGATGGGAAAACCCAATAACATTTGCCCGAGTCGGGGAATCCGACCCTAGGACTTCATGCTTAGCAGTAGCGTTTGCGACCACTAGACAAATGAGGGAGTCACAGAGGGAAGCTACAGAACGCCACCTGCTACGATTCTTACATACTCCTATTGCCCCGATTACGTTCATACATCTGGTCATACACGCACGCCGGTTGCGAGTAGGTACTACGCACCTGACCTTTCTGAAGAACATCACCAATAAGGCCCCTATATTTCTTCCAAGGGCGACTCCTTCCGGCGTTTCCAGTCACACCTGCCTTGTAAAGACCTTGCCTTTGTTTGTAATGCCATATTATTATTGCTTGGCTGAGATGGTAAACAAATACAAACTAAATTATCTGACCAAACTTCACAGACGTCATGGGTACCTACCCAATGAAGATAACAAGAAAAAAAACGCTATTCCAAACTCATAAATTCAAGTTACTACAGCTGATTACGGGGTTAATGTCCGTTGATAGTGTGTTTGTGCATCTTCTACAAAAAACAAAACTGACGAGGAATTGGTAGTTACAGGACCTACTCTTTTTTTGTCGCAAGCAGAATTTTCAGCTGATGTCTTGTCATTATCATCGTCATCAGCCTATATTCGTCCACTGCTGGACGTAGGCCTCTTCTAGTGAACGCCACTGAGCCCGACCCCGGCTCTCCTCATCCAGTCTCTGCCAGCCGCCTTTCGCAAGTCGTCACGCCCCCTAGCCGGCGCGCGTCCCACACTACGTTTGCCTAAACGCGGTCTCTAATCTAGAACTCGTTTTCCCCAACGATTGTCGGTTCTGCGGGAGATGTGACCAACCCATTGCCACTTTAGCTTGCTTAGTCTTTGGGCTATGTCGGTTACCTTGTTTCTCTAGCGGATAACCTCATGTCATGTAATACTTCTTTAACTCAACAAATCAAATACAATGTGACAGATTGATAATATCTATTAACGATAATAATACAAGGTCGCACTCGAATACCAGGGACAATAATTAATTACTACTGTAATTATCACAGTTAAAAGCATCACTGCGGTGCTTTTCTCTAAGACTTTACAGATAAGCATAAAATTCGAAGACATAAAAGGAAAAAGAAAAGAAAGAAAATACGTTTATTTGCGCTAAACATGACGCAGAGAAAAATACACAAATACAAAAAAGAACGAGACGCACGACATGTGACATCCACCAATCCGCACTGGGCCCGCGTGGTGGATTATGGCCCACTGCCTTTCGCAGAGAGGTCTGTGTCCCAGCAGTAGGAACATTATCTGCTGGTTAGGCCTACAGAAGTGAAGTGTTAGGATTAGGATATCACGTTCAAATCAGTTTTTTATTGTCATGAGATTAATTCCTTTGTCGTGCGGTAAAGATAAAAATGTCTGCTTGTGCAAATACCTACTACAGACGCAACATATTTATTATTTGACTGATAACAAACTACGGCTTGTTTATTAGTAACAATGTAAATACCTAGATTTCCAGTATAAGCTGACCTCTCATTGCAGGAAAAGCCTATGCAATGCGCTATGTTATGCTGGAAATGCTAGCTATATTTAATTTATAGGTATACTACGAGTATGTCGCATGATAATCGTTATCTCGAGTAGATATTAAGTAGTTATAATCTATTTGAGTGTCTATGTATTTATATGATACATTATAAGAGTAACCACGAGTAACAGTGGCATAGGTAGGTACATAATACATACCTATTTGTACATCTTTGTTAAGATACAGAGTGGCCATGGTCGCCGGGAGCGGGGTGCAAGAGGGTGCACTTGCATGCCTTTTTTTTCTTTGTGGGTTGTCAATCATCAAATGATCTCTCCCGCTCTGAGTGGAGCGCGCGGGCGTGTCAGACTCTTACTGACTAAAACCCACCCGTGTTCCTTCAGTTGCCTGTGCGCCAAGGCCATGGTAGCTCTTTCGAACAATCCGCGACCCCGGCAGGCATCGGCCCTATCGGACCCCGTCAATGCTGTTGACATCTCTTTGAGGCGCGCGTGGAACGCAACGCGCCGTCTGCCCGGGCCTGGTCCTTACCGGACGGCGAGCTGCCCATTGCTCGCCGTCCGCAAGCCCGCGCCTACAGTAACCGGGAGCCTGGCTTCAAAATAAAATATAGATGTAAAAAGATTCAAAACTAAAAAAATATCCGAAAACGCCTGATAGAATAATAGAGAAGTCAACCTATTCGAGGCGAGATCGTAAAATTTTCTGCAATCTCTCGATTCTAAAGATTTTGTGCTTTTCAACAAAGTACCGAACTCGTATATCCGAAAATCTAATCGACCCTAGACGGAGTGCTAACATTATCGAGCTTGCTTGCTCGCTCTTGCATCTTACTCTATCTTAATTCCTAAGCTTCTTTATATAAATCGACACAATTCGTCCTCTTTCAGTATGCATGGACAACTGTCGAGGCGAGATGCAAAAACTATCGAGCTCGCTTTGCTCGCTCTTGCATCCTACATTCTCTTAATTGCTAAACTTTTCTGCATAAGTCGACAAAGTTACTCCTTGTATGAATGGACAAACGGTGACCTAACATATTTGAGGTGAAGTGCAAAAATTATCGAACTCGCTTCGTGGAGCTGAAGATGCACCCCCCTGAAAATAAACTTGCCGGCGCCCATGGTGGCAGGGACAGCAACGCGCAACCTGTCACCACGAATTCTGCACATGATTCTGAACCCCTAGCGATGAAATTATTCGTCAATACAAATATGCTGTTCCATGCATTTTGACCGTGCAGGTATTGAACTTTTCAATGAAACAACAGATTTTTTTTTTGATAACAGACGAAAAGTTTCTACGCTGGGAGGTCTAGAATCATGTGCTGAATTCATGGTGATAGTTTGTGTGTCGATTTCCCCTGCTACCCTGCATAATATTTGTGGAATGGTAATTCATATGATGTACATAACTAAGAGATATTCTATTATATTTTAATTACATACTAGTATGTACTACCGCTACCCATACAAATAGCATCTGTGAAGTTTCGCCAACATATTAAAAAGTAATGTTGTACTAAAATTAATATTCTTTCTTTCAGAACACAATGAAGTTCAACGTGCTACTGCTGTTGGCAACTATAACCAGCTCATATGGCTACCACATCCTGGTCCTGATACCAGCACCTTCTCACAGTCACAATATGCTGGGAAAAGGAATTGTGGATGCTCTCCTGAACGGAGGACACACGGTAAGATCCATTTTTCAATTGGACCCAGATAAATACAGTACACAAGACAAGTCTTTTACAGTTCAAGAAGTACGGTTATGGAATGCCTTGCCTGAGTCGATAAGGCGGCCTCAATCTTTGTCCACTTTTAAAATTATGGTTAAAAAACACTTCCTCTCCTTAAACATCATCATTACATTTAGTTTCCTTGCTCTTGTTTCATGTCAATTATTGTATATATTATATGTAGATAAGTATATGTTTTATGTATGTATGTATTTTTTGTATATGTAAATGGTACACCACTGACTACCTGCATTATTGTCTCTCCTTCTCCCTTGAATCCATCCAAAGGTTGTCTGTAAAAGATCGCTTTTAGCGATAAGACCGCCCATTGTGTCACCCTGTGTAAAATGTCTACATTTATATCTGTAATTTTTATGGTGTACATAATAAAGAGTATTCTATTCTATTCTATTCTACTCAGACGATACATCGAGCAGTACATTATTCTTGAGTATTTTGCTAAGTTGACCTCGCCTTGCTTTCCGTACAATTCAGAGCTTAGCATAAACTGGAAATTATGCTCAGCTGGACTCCCTTTTGGTGCAACCTTGAGACGCATACCGCACTTTGTACCTATGTTCGAGTGTGTCATTATTAGTGTCACTTTATTTCTTTAAAATATTGGCTTTTAAATCATAATCATTTATGTTCAATAGGTATTGGTACTGTGAAGTTCGTAATACTCAAACATTTGACATGCAAAACATTAAAATGTACATTAATGCTAGAGTATAATATTTATACCAAATGGTATGCTTTAAACGCTAGTTTCTATTACTATTCATATTACAATACATTCAATATTAATTATCGCCACATGACTTTATAACAGTTTATTTAACATTATTTATAAATTAATTTCTATTGGCACCTTGTATTTCCTTATATATTCATGTAACTAATTTGTTATCTTTTAATTGTGCTTTTGTGTAAGTATTGTAAAAATATTTTTTTGGGTACATTAAATAAATGGTTTACCTATCTTATCTACCTATCTATCTAATAGCTTGAAGTGTCATAGTGCGTAAACCAATTCACAATTACAATAATTGAGTTGAAATTACATCAAGTTGATTCAAAATTCTAAATGTGGTCAAATATGATGGATAGCAATATGAAGGCTGCTGAGAATTTCTTAATGGAAAAAATCTAATCTTTGCCGGGCTAAACCGGTGACCAAATCTAGAACCGATTCAGAACAGTCCTTTCTTGTGTCTTCAAGACCTATGACGTAGACGCTAAAATCTTTTTTTTTTAATTTAGGTTACATGGGCGACGCCGTACCCAGAAAAAGTCAAGAATCCTCCAAAAACTTTGCATATTCTTGACATAAGTGCAGTCCAGAGGTTTGCCGCAGGTATGTGAATTTATCTCCGAGTTATCAAAACATATTACTAGTGGCTCTGTGAGCTGTAGACCTCGCGGGTCTGTCTTTGCATAGCTTGAAACTGAATAAATGTTCACCGCGCACACTAAAACCAAATCGTTAAAACAAAAAGCGCGTGAAATGGCTGAAATATGTTTTTTTACGTTTTCAGCCCCCATATTTCCATCATTGCGAAAAATTTCGAAAGCTGAATCTATAAAAAAATCCATATAATTATCGAACCTGCTCACAAAATTTCACCAGAATCGGTTGAGAAATGCGTCCTGTAGAGGTGAACAGCCGGACGTACGAAAGCATTTTTGCCCGAGCTGAAACGGAGACGCTTCGATCGCACTTCGCGCTCGCTCAATCAATAAAACGAAGTCCCCGCGCCGCGTCGGTCTGTCTGAACGCGATAAACTCAAAAACTACCGAACGGGTTTTCATACGGTTTTCACAAATGGACAGAGTGATTCATGAGAAAGGTTTAGGTGTATAACTCACTGAGGTTTTGTGTAAATTGGCTGAAGTATGACGATGATAGTTGAAGATGTCGGAAAAAATGCCTACTGGGAGGTTTACTGGCGTAAACCAAAAGAGTTATATGAAAACAATGAATTACGGAATTATTCTTCTTAAAAAGATCTATAAAATTGTAAGCACTATACAGGGTGGTAGGGACTTCGATGCGCAACTTGTTACCATGGATTCAAAACAGTACATGATTCAAAACCTGCGCTGAAATAATTCATAGGTTATTTTAAAAAAATGCTTGTCGGCAACAGCAGATTTTTTTATAACCGACGAAAGCTTTCTACTGGAATCTTCTTCTAGAAGAGAGTCTTCGTCTATAATCAAGTGGGGAATAAAATTCATGGCTACAGTTTGCGCGTCGAGGTCCCTGCGAAACACACTAACAGTTAGGCGTGTGTAACTCTTTACGGAACCGACTCACTGATCCAGATCATTGAAGTGATTCAAAAGATTGGTTCAGTAACAACGTTTCAAACGGATCATTTGGATCTGAAACATTATTTTGCTCTGTGCTCTTTCCGCGCGACGCGTCGCTTGCGAGACGACTGAGCAGTGAACGAGAGAGGGAGACTGAGAGACTGACACACTGAGTTACTACTGAGTCGCGAGTCGCGAGCGAGCGGGTGAGATATTACAATCTAAACAAGTCAGAAAGAGATCCCGAATGAGATGTGTATCTCTCTCAGAGTTTCATTGTCGTTATCCATGTACGTAAAAATTACCACTAAGCGCTTACATATAAAATTTAATACTAGAAGTTCGTTTTTTGCATAAAATGCTTGCAATAACAAGTTATCGTTCGTAACTGTATAAGTAACATTCTGTATTTTATATCCTTTGAGCCGATGAGCCAAATGATCCAAATGAAACATATCAGTGTTTCGGATCATTTCAGTGATCCAGATGCAAATGTTCCAATCACAAAAATGATATACTTTGCCCACGCCTACTAACAGTAGGAATGGCTTTCATTTTGACAGTTCAAAAACATTCATTGCGTTATTTACGTTGTTGAGCAGACAAATTTTTCGAACATATGATGCAATGGATTAGCAATAGGATTCAAAATTATTCAGATTGTGATAGATAGTGTGTTACGCAATTAGGGTGCTGAATTAAAACCACTTCTTGTTATCGTACGGAGTTGTAATGTTTATGTTGATAATAGTAAAATTATGTACATATCATCTCGCTCATATTCTCCAAAGGTTTGGGCACTGAGTAACTTAAGTTGATACACATTTCAACGGTTATGTTTAGTTCCATGTAATACGGGACGACACTATTGCCATCCACCGGGCAAAAATCCAGAAACCGGGCTGTTACTGAGAAATTTCAGATAGAAAAAGTCACTACTAGTTTGCCCGATCTGGGAATCAAACCCAGGACCTCATGCTCTGCGACCAATAGACCTACGAGGCAGCCGCTGAAAACTTACGCGTCTCTGTATATAATAATTTTATTGAATTCTATTCTATCTATTTCCAGGAGTGGACATGACAGACCGTAGAAACCACGATGGCGGAGTCGCTTTCGTAAAGGAGTTCTCAAATAACGTTTCACTTGAAATGATGAACACTCCTTCTGTGAAAGAAGCTTTGATCAAGCAACAGTTCGATGCTGTAGTAACGGAGAGTTTCTTTTGTGATCTACTAGCAGGGTAGGTTAAGAATTATCATATGAATGATAAATGATTTTATTTTGATAAGTAGGTTTGTACAAACACTTTTACACGTCAATCATATTTTTTAAACAAGATGAGGTCGGCGTTTCCTATCTGACTACTCTGAGAAGAAAGGCCGAAACAAACTCAGAGGTCACAGTCTCTTTTAAAGTCCAGACATAATCTTGGTCAGATCATGCGAAGCCCATGTAGATTAGTATCTGAAATGGTCTTTTAAGGAAAGAACCACACAGATTGAGTGGACTTGTCAGTCAGTGCACGCATTTGTCAGTAATCGTGCAGCTCGACTCAGGAAGTCATATAGCATAGCTTTTGCCTGCGCTGCACCCACGTGGAACTCGGAAATTATCTCACGGGACCATACTACCGGGATAAAACGTATCCTATCTCCTAACCCAGGTCTACCCGTGTGTCAATGTTTATCGAACATATGATGTTCGATAAACATTGACAGTACCAGTTCAGCTATTAAGGCGTGAAAAGGTAACAGACAGAGTAACTTTCGCATGTATAGTATTGATTTCTAAATAATAAAGTAGCTACACAATGGGCTAAGGAAATCTCAAAAGTCACCCAAAGAGGAATGGAAAGGGCTATACTCGCAGCTTGCTGGCTGACGAATCAGAAATGAGGAGATTTTCAGGTCAAGGTAGGTGATTCTGATTTAGCTAAAAGTCATCGAGTGGTGGAAGACGCAGCGTGGGGAAGCCCTAGATCAAGGCCGGCCATTCCCAGGTACGCGGGCCACCAAGTGGCCCGCCAAGGCATTTGAATTTGCTCGCCAGCACTTCGATCGGCCGGCTAGCCGGTGCGCGGACTCACCGCTTCCACCTGATTGGTCGTCCTGCCCGAACGCAACCGATCCGCGTCGTTCGGTTATTGTCGCTATTTCTACGTGCCACTTGAATGTTCGGGTGCATTGGCTTACTACTCGTAATCAGTTTGGTGACAATTTGTTAAAGTAAATTAAAGCATATTTTGTCATTTTTGTGTACAAATTACCTTATGAATATTGTAGTAGTGGTGGCCCGGCGCCGCCATGTCTAAGAAATTTTGCTCACCTGGAAAAAAATTTGGCTAGCCTTCTTTAGATGAACCGACGATTATGTGACGGCGATGTGCTACCCACATTTAGTGAATTCCTTTGAGGAATCCGCTGGATGTGGGTAGCCCATCACCGTCCACATCAATCCTTGAGGCAGGGCAGGCCAATCAAAACTCTAAGCTACTAAGAATTTCTTAACAGCAAAATTCGATAACAAATTGCCTGAGACGGGTGACCAAATCTATGATCTCAACGCTATGAAATAAAGAAAAATAATGCCTATGACTCTCTATCTAGTTCGAGACCATCTAGGCAGTTTATGACGATTTATCTCCATAGTTCACCATCCTTTCAGTGTGGCGGCAGTGCAGAAGGCCCCGTGGGTCTTGCTGGCTACCCAGATGTTCCCTACACTCGAGGCTCAAGTTGACGAGGTTCGGTCTATAGCCACCGTTCCTCTATTGTTCAACCCATCGGTCATACCCATGCCGTTCGCCAAGCGAGCTATCAACGGCTTGATTTATGTTACCATGACTGTTGCTGAGTGGTAAGTTCACACCTAGTCTATAAACTATTATCAAATCAAATGCAAGTAAGATTGGTTGTTCAATCTACATATTAAAAATTAAAGTCACTTTTATTTATTTATTTATTAAAACTTTATGCACAAGTAAAAAAAAATACTGTACAAAGGCGGACTTAATGCCTGAGGCATTTTCTACCAGTCAAGCTTAGGGTGATGCAGAGACAAAACATGGCAGGTGCAACATAAGGGATAGATAACTTGAAAAATAATAAATACTAATACATAGATACATACATATAACGAAAATAAACTTAGTCAAGAGAAATAACGATAGGAAGAGGAGAAAACGAATTCAGCAAATCAGCGCTGGGATGATTCTGCCAACTTCTTACGAATATGTTCACGTGCGTTCACTTTAAAAGTAAACCGACTGGTTAAGTAAACCGACTGGTTGAGTAAACCGACTTTTGTGACTATGTTGTTCTTTTAAACTACGCAACGGATTTTGATGCGGTTTGTACCATCATTTAGACGTTAGACAATTGATTCCAAAAGGTTTGTTTATAACTTTATATCAAACTTACATATAATAATCTCGAGGTTTTGTCATGTTGTAGAAACCGTGTGAAGCAGGGGTGGGTCGCTAGTCTGTGAAATTAGATTCAGTAACAGAGTGTTGGTTGGATCTGATAGACCCTGCAGCCATTACCAAATTTTTTATCCTCATAAAAAAGCCCATGATCTGGGAAGAATGTAGGGATACGTCAGCCTCCTACTGACTCAAATACTACGATGAATCCGCCTGCTACCATGAGTTGGGGCTGTGTTCATGCTGGACGTCCCCAAAAGGGGTCGTCACGTCATGCTTCAACTGACCCCGTTAACATGAGCGGCTACATATCCACATATCTTCTTAAAGAAGTGTGCAATTTTGACTAAACCTACCGAAAAAACCCTATCTAATAAGTCTAAATTATTCCAGGCTGGACCGACCAAAAACGATCAGTCTCTACGAAAAAACGTTTGGACCTCTAGCGGCCGCGCGAGGCCTCACTCTGCCTCCGTTCGACGACGCCTTCTACAACGTGTCGATTATATTCGTCAACTCCCACGAGTCCCTGAGTCCGGCGATCAGTACCCCTCCTAATGTTGTCAACATCGCTGGGTACCATATGGATGAGAATATTCCACCATTGCCGAAGGTAAGTGTTTTCGTTAAAGATCTTTAAGAGGAAACCTATCATAAAATCACGCCTACTGCACCCACATTTCTTTAGTCATGCATGTTATCGTGGAGTACGTGCGCCAAAAGACGAGGTACATGCCAAGGGTGCAGTTACTGGAATCGCACCGGAACGTCAACTTCAAAGCGTTCGTCTTGTGTATACCGAACTGTTATCTGCCCCTCGTCATGGAAGAACACTTTTGGCCGCAAGACGTGGTGTTCCGTCGCTTCCGCGGACAAGTTCCACTGAACAGCACGAAGTCAAGCTAGTGCAAAGTGAAGCGCTACTAACATAGTTTTAAGCCTTTTTATTAACACACGTTTTGTTTGTATAAAAATATGTATGTTTAGGTTAAGGTATTTTTCTATGGGCCTGTGTCGCCTGAAATAAATGGTGTTATTATTATTATTATTAAATAAGTCCCGTGTAAGGAACGAGCATATTGCAATGCAATCGGGCATAAAATTAAAAGATTTATGGAAAACCCAATGACCCTTTGCCCGACTTAGGTTATGTCGATCCCACGGTCAGCAGTCGGCCTTGTGATCAAAAGTAGTTGGACAGTCCTCCTAGATAATATATTTCATCAACACTTAGTAAATAAAGGAGATTGGGCCAGCAAAAAATTTAATTTAGAAAACAAGAACTGACCGACTAACTCACGCAAGAATAATTGAGGATTGGAACGGTGCACGGTGGATGGAACCCAGTCTAAATTCATCTCTGTTTCTCACAGGACCTACAAGATCTCCTGGACGGCTCCCCGCAGGGGGTAGTGTACTTCAGCATGGGCTCAGTGCTGAAGTCAGCGGCATTTAAACCACCTCTACGCGCGGCGCTGTTGCAACTGTTCTCCACGCTGCCCTACACCGTGCTGTGGAAGTTCGAGGAGCCGATCACCGGCCTGCCGCCCAACGTGCACGTGCGGACCTGGCTGCCACAGCCTAGCATTCTCGGTAAGCAACCAAAGTTTTGCTAAATATGGGGTGACTAAGCCTATGTTTATATATCTTTGATGAGGTCAACGCTAGTCTTTAATGAGGCCTATGTTGTTTTTGACGAAGCATATTATGTTGGTCTATATATTGAGGCCTATAATTCTGAGGCAAAAAATATCAATGGCATTTAATTTAATTTATTTTGTCTACAGCTCACAAGAACATTAAGGTTTTCATTACCCACGGTGGTCAGTTGAGTTCGTTGGAAGCTGTCAGAGCTGGAGTCCCATTACTAGCAGTGCCAGTATTTGGAGACCAGCCAAGCAATGCTGATCGTGCAAAGCGGTATGGATACGCGCTCAAAGTGGATTTCGGGCCGGATATGGTTCCAGAACTTGGAGTAGCTTTGAAGGAGATGCTCAGTAATGATAAGTAAGTCAATACCAAATTTTAAAACTCAGGAAACTCAGAATTTATCCACAATGTAGGTAGTTTCCTAAGAAAGTCTTTAGTTCATTGTTTACTAGCCTTTTTCTTAGTTTTCACGCCTGCAGCGGCATCTACATCACCACATGCGAGCTACCCGTCACACTGACGTCACGCAAAATCCTGCATCGCGCAAGCAGTTTACCGCGCAACTAGCATATATACAACATCATTCATCTCCCGACATCAAACGTAAGGCGGTTGCCCACCATTTTTTTTTTTTTTTTGTTCCGTGGTGGAAAATCCTCATGGATGTCCCCCGCCCTGGGGGGGCGGAGGGGTTTGTCAGACTCTTACTGACTAAAAACCACCCCGGTGTTCCGTCTCACACCTACGCCGGGGGTCGCGGGAACGTACAAATCTTCCGCAACCCCCGGCCGGTGCCGGCCCGCCTCTGCGGGCCCCGTCCGGTCGAGCGAGGGGAGTGAGGTGTTTGACTCCCCCCGCGACGTCTAAGAGGGGCGCGCGTGGAACACTACGCGCCGCCACCTCGGGTCCTGATGTATGGGGGGCGACGGACGTCCCCGAGTCCGTCGCCCCTGGACCCCTTTAGGGGGGCTGGAAGAGGGCGTTGTCCGCCCTCCGCCGACGCCCGGTGCGCCTGCTGCGGGCCGGGTGAGAGGATGAGATCTCTCGTTCCCTTTCCGCAGCCTCCTTCTGCGAGATCACTGTTTCGCAGAAGGATACCACCGCGTCCCAGGACTCCTCGCCGCCGACCATCGCATTCACAACGGCCGGCAGCGAGAGGTCACTGCCTACTCCTGAGATGAGGGCACGGCGCGGCTCCTCCCAAGCGGCACACTCTGCCAACGTATGCCGCGCCGTGTCCTCCCGGCAGAAGGCGGTTGCCCACCAGACACAACACCCGTCTGGTCGGAGGATCCTCCCTTTTCTATGGAGGATGAGTGCACTTTACACCCCGTTCCTCATATCTCTATACACCTAACTATCGTACTAATTCCTTAAAGATACATACGCAATTCCGCATTAATGGAACAGAATTTTAATAAAAATTGCTTGCCAGTTAACTGCCGTCGCTCCATCTAAAATGCTGGTGTCCAGCTGCATCCGGTTCGATTGGAAGCTGACCTCACATAGTTGGGAAAAGGCAGATGCGGGTTATGATGAACTTATCCGAAAGTGATGAAGGTCCTTCTGAAGCCCTTCAAAGCGTTTCGTATTTCTACGACTTTCAATAGGATTGACATAGCTTTTCGGTAGCCTATATTGGAATATGACCACAAACCTAACCGTTGTTTCTGCATGGTTCTCGCGCCCGCATATATTAGTGCGTTTCTCAACGCACACTTGCTATGTCATCGGTTAACCTCGCTCTTCCACTTAAATCCTAAACTCCATAATTGTAACCGTTTATATTAAACTATTTTAGTTCATATTACTTTATATATTTGTTTCATTACATTAGCTTATGTCAGTCCAATATTTGTATTACTTTTCCATCATAGTGATCACTGATATAACATGCCACTTTTTCTTGGCCCTCAGAGGGCCTAGATAAATGGCATTCGCTTCGGAGCGATTCTATTTCTACAATCGCTATCGCTTTCGCTAATTTTTACATCATACGAATCAAAACTAGCGATAAAGCTTGTCAAAAAGTGCCACTTGGCTACGCATCTCTATGGAAGTAATCGTTCGCTGCTGTCGATTCGTTTCATAGAATCGAATAATTTTAACATTCTCTAGCAAATTTTTATTCGTTGGTCTAAGATCACGTGACATTTCGATAGCTTATGTCAACTCCATACATTTTTTGGCTTGACTACTAGCGTCATTGCTAATCGAATGTTACTTTGTCTAGGCCCTCTGGTCTAACTATAACCGTCTTTTATCATCTTAGTTGATATTATTTTAGCGTATATGTAATTTGCGTGTACGAGTACCTGTATCGCGTACACACTTGTGCACTATAATATCTCCCGCGGAGATGGCCAGTCTCCGCTGAGATTAGCCGTCATGGCCGAAATTCGGTCTGGAGGAGTATTCTTCTTTCTCTCTTCTTCTTTAGGGTTTCTTAGTTTCCGCACTTAGTCTTCCAGGTGGACCATTGTGCGTCGGCAATGGCGGCCGTCGGTGGTTATTCCAACCAGCCCACCTCCCTCCAGAAGTTTATTATGTCTTTGGAGGGCTATTAATATAACAGGTTTTTAATGAACAAATATTTTTTGTTGCAGATACTCGAAGCAAGCGAAGTACCTCTCCCATTTGTTCCAGTCTCGTCCAACGACGCCCAAGCAGCTGATCAACTATTACGTCACGCTCGCGATTGAGACCAAAGGTACCATCCATTAATTTGCATTTGCGACTAGGACCTTAGTCCGTTCTAGCTTTATTTTTTTGTCTCAACTGTTTGAAGAGGGGGGAGGGTTTTGAGGTATTTACAAGGCAGATGGGAGTGGAAACGCCGGGAGGGGACGCCCTAGGAGGACATATAGTGAAAGGTCAGGCGCGTAGTAGTCGTGACCGGCGTGCGTTTATGATAGTAAACGAGGCAAAAGGAGCATGTAAGGATAGTAGCAGGTGGCGCTCTATGGTTTCTGCCTACCCCCATGGGAAGAAGGCGTGATTTTATGTAGTTTGAAGAGTACCTGATTTTAAAACTGTAGTGCTTAAATCACAACATTTTACAGAAGTGAGAGAGCAGTGGTGGCCCAGTAGTATTGGCCCCGACGAGTTGTAGGTCTTGAGTTCGAACCCAGGCAGGCACCTTTACCTTTATATAAGTGTATTTAATTTTATCACTACTGCTCCCAAAACGGTGAAGGAAAAGATCGTGGGGAAACCGGCATGTTTTAGAACCAACACTTCGAATACATGTTACATCTACCAATCCGCACTGGGCCCACGTGGTTAATTATTGCCCACTCCCTCTCATAGAGATGCCTGTGTCCCAGCAGAAGGAACATTATATGCTGGTTAGGCTTACAGAAGTGAATTTTAAAGAATAGCACTGTGCTATTCTGTAAAATTCACTTCGAAACTCACTCAAATGACCGCACACAATCCGAAAGAGAACTCATTTGTTTTAAAAGTAAATTGTCGCAGATTACATTACCCATCGAAATACGAAGTGATTTTTAGAGAAAAACGCATTATCACGAAAAAAATTGGCTTCTTTAGGCATAGCACGCACTACAAATTTTAATCGTTGCGGATAATAATTGAAAATCTGTGAACAATACCAATATACTAACTAGAGTCCGCGCACTGCGGTAAAAAGTCGCTAGAGAATTCGCTTGAAAAATGATTGTCGTTTGCGACTTTTTTCGCAGTTTAGAAATCGTAGTGCACGCGTAACCTTAGACTGCAGAAATACAGCATGCAGTTTCCTTAGTAATAATTCGTGTACCTTATTTCACAGGAGCATACCACCTTCGCTCTCTATCTCTAAAGTACAGCTGGTACGAGCGCTGGATGCTCGACTTGGTGCTCGTTCTAATCGCGGTGCTCGCGGCGGTCCTCGCGCTTTTGGCGTTCTTGATCAAGACTGTACTCAAAAAACTTTCAGGAAAGAAGACTTACAACGAAAAAGGAAATAAGAAGAAGAGGCATTAATGTTAAGTGTATGTTAAGTTATTGTAAATAGATAGGTTTTTTTTACCTACGATAAGATTGTGTTTTATTTCATCATCTTGTCATATGCCAATAATTCCAATGCTTTTTGGGGTCATCGCATGACTTCACTTGGGATCGATTTCTGTATTGAAAATTATCGCAAAATTAATGTTTTAAATTGTCATCTGCTGTGATTGGTTATTGATCGATCATTCAACCAATTACAGCAGTTTACGCGCGCTTGACAATTTGTCACATTAATTTAGCGATCATTTTCGTTCGACAAACTGGTTCTTGTTTTTTTATATATCTTTATTAGAGATCATCTCATCAGCCATCCCATTCTAAAGATACGGTATCCACACTTTTTCACAAAACCACAGACAACTTAGCACAAAACCCATTCATTTCTTTGCTCTTCAATTTGAAAATGGAATCTATATTAAGATTACTACTATTCATATTTACTTATTTATAGTCTGGAACGTGAAACAAGCAGTAGTCTAGCTTTTCACCACGAAATAATAATTTTTCTAGCAAATAGTACGCTATTTCATAATAGATGGCGCTTTATTCAATACACAAACGAGGAATGTTTCAATATTTCTTTAAAATAAGAGTAAAAACGTTTGCCAAAAAATAAATCACATGCAATAGCAGTGTATCCAGCATACATGTCCACAGAATGATCATATTGTTGTGATAATAATCTTAAGCTTTTGCTATTCGTTAATAGATGACACTCGCTGACTTGAAACCTTTCGTGAATGTAAATCATTGGTAGAGCTTCGTCTTGGCAAGCCAATGAATGCAAGATCTGAAGATAAACATTAAAAATAAAACTTTTTTTACAAAAAGAAAAAAACCGGCATCCAAAAAAAAAACTACAACGTGAAAAATAACTTTAATTTAGGAAGTCAGTTTTTTTTTTGTAACAACGTTTTTATTTTTCACCCCCACACAAATTCGTATACCGATACTTGCTATGTAAACAACAGTGACAGGAAGTTATTATAACATCATTAATATACATTAAGTGGAAAAATACGTAACTGTAACTGAAAAACTACCCAAGCAAAGTTAATAAAATCTATAAGGGACCACATCCATAAAAAAATAAAGAACTTTCGAAATCGATCCACAATTGCCGGAGATATCGCGTAACAAACATACAAAAAAATACGGACGAATTGAGAACCTTCTCCTTTTTTAAGTCGGTTACACAGCCTGGTCTATCTTCTGTCAATACGAGTATTAATTGGGCTGTGTACCCTACCCTATGGCAGTTGCTGTTCATTAGCACATTTAAAATGAGCTGACGGAAACATAGTTGGAAAGTGGATAATGATAAGATTTCGATGCTATTCAGTTTTCCTACAAAGATTTAGGCAGTAAGACACCCACTGAGGTTGGAACACACCACTTCTCTCCACACAGTCGGGTGTCAAACGCAGGATGCACAATTGATGACATCCCTGCATTGGGAATAGGGGTGTAAGAAACCAGAAAACACTTTTATTTTACACATTTATTTGGGTACGTTGCGCGGTAGGTCCAACAGCATCCTAACAAAATTAATAGACAGAGGAGACAGTCCCTTTATAAGGCACTGGGTACGAAGGCACATGCCAGCGTGTGTTGGGCTTCTGCCGGGGCTGCGGATTGTTCGAAAGAGTTACCGTGGCCCTGGCGCACAGGCAACTGAAGGAACACGGGTGGGTTTTAGACAGTAAGAGTCTGACACGCCCTTCCGCTCCACCCAGAGCGGGAGACGTCATTTGATGATTTCCCACCCAAAAAAAAAAAAAAAAAAAGCGTGTGTTGGGCCACGTCTTTTTTAGTTTTGCGAAAGTTTACTAACATAGTTTTTTAAGTAATTATTACTAATACTATATGGATTGCGATTGTGTGTCCAAAATAAAGAATATATATATATATATATTTAATAACTTTAATAATCTTCAGATTCCGAAACCCGAAAGTCTAACAGTCTTACCAAGAGGTATCGTTTTACGCAGTAATTAACTGAATTGTGGAGGTTAGATAGGCAGTCGCTCAATACTGGGTCGACTGGTAGACTGAAAGCAGGCGGCCAACTCTCTAAGTCCGTTAGCGAAGATACGGGCCCATCCGAAAGTAGATCGATACCAAAAAGTGAACTTTAACCCCGATTAATTACCATTTTTCGGACGGGCAAAACCACATTGGACGTAAAGACAACTGTCAAATCGTTTAGTCATAATTTTTTTGTTCGAGCCCTGACTAATGTTATGTCCGAAAGTGATGCGGTGTAGGAAACATGCCGTATCTTCGGACGAAACTACGAGCTTCGTGCTTATGGAGTAGGTCCCCAGATCCCAACATAATTGGGGAAAGCCTAGGCAGATAATGAGGATTCTTCTGACTGCTTGTGGGTTTCTAGTGGTTGTAAGCATGACTGCAAAGCTTGGGGATCCCAAGCTTGCTATACCTAGGCTCAATCCAAATTTTATTTGGTTTTACTTTAAGAAATTTCTTGCGTCATTGCCCGGAGTAGGAATATGATGCGTGGTTATGGGGACTACAGGATATAAACGCAAGTTTTATAATGCCTAAATGTATAATTATGATCCACTGCTGAGGACCTAATTGCAAGTTTTATAATTCCTAAAAGTATATGATCCACTGCTGTAAACAAAATCAGAAAAACATATGATGTTCTTCAGGATATATGTGTTATTATTCAATTAATGATTTTTTAAATGACACTACACTTTACTCGATTTAATATTTGAAATTGTGTTTCCTTAATATGCTTGGGTTAATTTGTTTTTTTTTTTGACAATTTTACTTAGATTAAAATGTTTTGTTTTTCTATGTTTTCATGCCTAATTTAAGGTAGATGGTACAGAGATCACAAAGTTTTGTAAACACCTTTATTTTATGTACCTACTTTCTAAGCAAATCAGCAATTATGCTTATGATTAAAAACGAGTTTATAAATATACCTACTTACACTCTTATTAGTTTATTTTGTGACCTATTTATTTAAGTCCATGTAATAGTAAACAACGTGACATCCCTGACGTGTGTGCGGGTATTTTTTCTGCATTTTGGCACCTCACACCAAATGCACAAAGTTCAAGTTATAAGCGAACAGCGGTAATGCCGTGTTCTGTTAACAACTGCACATTAAAAAAAAAAACTACCGTCTTTACTACAAAGGTAAATTTGCTTCGATAGTCTTGACCACATAATTCTGAGGAGTTTGCTCGAAAAAATCCTTGATAACTCCTGTTCCGCCAACCTCTTCTACAATCTTGGGGTGAAGTCTGAAAGGTTTTCTGAAATGACGTTCACTAGATGGCAGCACTGAGACTTCAGATCTGGGAAGCAGTCAAAAGTGCCAAAGTGCCTATATTTTCTTTAATCGTGACTAAATGATGAATGAATAAATGAAACGAATGACGAACTTCATCGTATATTTTATATTCATTGTCGAAATGGTAGATCTCTTGTCAAAGTGGCGCCATCTGGAGGCGTGAATTTTCATGAAAACCCTCATTACTTTAATATTATATCCGTCTTGCCGTATTCCCCGAAGCCTAGGTGAAGGTATGTGTGTGTACATCCACATTTCGCTAGCTATGATAATAAGTAAGGCCCATTTAACAGAAGACTAGCCTGTTGCCGTCAAGAAGGTACGCATCGAAACGAGTGTCTGAAATTTGGCAATAAGCACGGAAGAAGCGTAATGAACAAACGCTCATTCCTCTTCAGTATGACAAGAGGCTTACAATATTAAACCGCTGTCGCTTATGCCATACGCCCATATTTTGTCGAAGACACATAGCGATCTTTTGCGCTCAAGATATGACCAGTAACTGTCGATTACAATTTGTGGTATATTTTCTATGGATTAATGGTATATTGGTTGGTTAGATACGTCCGAATGTGAACTAGCAGTAAAATAACTCTTTGTGAAGATACTCGTCCGAGGAAGTACTACCACCAAAAAAAGATTAAAAAATAGATTTAATTTAAATAATCTAAAAAGAAGAAGATAAACTTTAAATTAAATCAAACCCTTCAATTTATTACATTATTTAATTTATATGATATAAAAGCTTGTCGCGACATTTACCTGTGTAAATGAAACAAGAATAAAATATGTAACTTGATCTTGACACAAGCAATTCTAAGAAAAAAATTATGTACTTATTTAAAAAAATAAAGAAGAATGGTCACGGCCCATACAAAATTTACCCAGACCCGACACGAATGAGACATATCCCAGTTTTTTTGTTATATTAAGTATAGCAAAATTATGTAGTTTTTATATTCAATATCAGTGGCTAACATATAAATAAATTGCATTGTTTTTTCTTCAGGCGCAGTATGAAAAAGTTATTTTTCACCCACTTGTCCTAGTATACCCATTTGGGTTTGGGCTCAAATGTCCTGATAGTCCTACAAAATTGCACCTCGAATCGAGGGTCGGGTCTGATGATTTAAAAAAACATATTGTACTTAGATATAATGTTTTTAGTAACATTCTTAAAAACGAATTCTCGATTTCTCTTAATATGTAATCCATACCCAGGGCGGGATGATTCGGACGGTGAGCAATGGGCAGCTCGCCGTCCGGTAAGGACCAGGCCCGGGTCGACGGCGCGTCGTGTTTCACGCGCGCCTCAATGGGATGTCAGCACCATTGACGGGGTCCGATAGGGCCGATGCCTGCCGGGGTCGCGGATTGTTCGAAAGAGTTACCGTGGCCCTGGCGCACATGCAACTGAAGGAACACGGGTGGGTTTTAGTCAGTAAGAGTCTGACACGCCCTTCCGCTCCGCCCAGAGCGGGAGAGGTCATCAGATGACCTTCCAACCAAAAAAAAAAAAGTGCGAGATGATTAAAGTCACTGTGATGTCTAGGCCATCCCAGGTACATAACACTAATCACATGTACACAACTCCCTAATGTTCTCTTTCCGTGTTAACATGTACAGTAATATTCTTTAATAAAAGAACTTCCCTCAATGATGGGAGCGTACATCACATAAGTATTATGTTTTTTAATTAACGAGCCGACATTTTATTCTGCATTGACTTTAATCATACCGCCCTGGGTATGGATTACGTATTAAGAGACGTTCAGAATTAGTTTTTCAGAATGTCAAAAAAACATTTTACGTAAGTACTCTGAGAACTTCTTCACGATCGCCGTTTTCAGGACCACCTTCTCTCGGAGAAAAGTCGTTGGAGAGCACAGAAAAACGGCCTACCCCAAGGTATTGTCTTGGCACCGCTCTTTTTCAATATCTACACCAACGACCATTTTTTATTCATGGACATGAGCAAGGCATTTGATTTTGTGGATAGAACAGTGCTATTAAAGAAGTTGGAAAGGTATGGAGTTAGGGGCAATGCTTTGAACCTTCTGAAATCGTACTTGTCCGACAGAAAACAAGTTACTAAGATGAATAAGGTCTGCATTACGTCAAAAACCGAGCGTACGTATGTATCGAGCCAGAGAGCTAATAACTACGGTGTACCCCAAGGAAGTATTGTAGGATCTTTATTATTTATTATTTACATTAATGACATGCCCAGAGAAACACATCATCCGATGGTTTTGTTTGCTGATGATAGCACGGTCGTTTTTAGTGGTAACAATGATGTGATGACACTTGAGGGAGAGATAAACCACTGTCTCCAAGTATTGGTAGAATGGATGGGCGCGAATAATTTAAAAATTAATATTGACAAAACTAAAATAATGACTTTTGAGCAAAGGACAAATCATATAAAACCTGACATAAAATACGGAGACAAGACAATTTTAGAAACGACAACTACAAAATTTTTAGGGCTTGATTTGGATAGAGACATGTCATGGAAAACGCATACTGACAGTGTATGTAAACGCTTGAGTCAACACTCATATGCTTTACGTAATCTCGCAAAGGAGGTAAATCAAAAAGTTTTGGTTACAGCGTATCATGCATATGTTACATCTACATTACGATACGGGATCATATACTGGGGTAACTCCACCAACATGGAGACAGTATTTAGAGCGCAAAAGAGGTGTGTTAGGGCGATATGCGGTATTCAAAGCACGGAAAGCTGCAAACCGTTCTTTGTGAATTTCCGTATATTAACAGTACCCTGCCTATACATATATGAGGTGGCCGTATTTGTCAAAACAAACTTTCACCTATTTGAAAAACTGCATAGTTCGCGACATAAACATAAAATAAGCGGTAGGCAACACAAAAAAGCAGTATTCCGTAAAAACTTCCTAGGAATGGCACCACATATTTATAATAAATTACCTAATCCTTTGCTATGTATTAAAGATATCAATGTATTTAAGAAGCAACTCAATAATCTACTGATAAGTAAAACTTATTACACAATAAATGAATACCTGTTAGATAGAAATTTGTGCGTATAATAATAACAATAACTCAATAATAATAACTATGAATAATTAAGACCGATTTATTTCATTAAAATAATTTTATTTGTATTGTTAATTATAGTATTAAGAATGATTTTATGACATTGTATAGAGTACTACTTGTAATATATGACATTTTATAAGGTATTACTTGGAATTAATGACATTGTGTATGGTATTGTATGGAATTTATGACATAGTATAATTTAATTATCATTTTGCATGCCTCAATTGGTGCAACACGGTGGACTGCGCATTCACTTGACATCCAGAAATGTATGATTATGTACTGTGTTGAGCAATAAACTTTTGAACTTTGAACTTTGACCAACCATCCAGCCCAAACACCTCCCGCTTCCTCTATGCAGAGATCTTGCCCTCACCTCCAAAGCCACCATCTTTGAATAGGTCGAGGTCCACTTGTCAGACGCTCTTGGTGACTTAACCACGTACTACCTCGCTAACTCACTCAAACCCAATCCGAGCAAAATACATTATTGCATATTCCATCTTTGCAACAGAGAAGCGGGCCGCAAACTTAACATCGTTTGGGGAGTAGTGCCCATTGAGCACAGCAACTTCCCGAAATATCTTAGTGTTACTCTGGACAGGTCACTAACATTTCGCAAAAACTTCAAGAACATCCAGCAGAAGGTGCACACTCGCAACAGTCTCCTGCAATGACTAGTGACGAGCTCCTTCACAAAGAGCTCAAATCTACTAGGTAGGTAGTTCTTACAAATTTTTTTTTTTTTAGAAACCGCCTTGTGTGACTCTTGCGGTGGTATAAAACAGACGTTGGGTAGTAATTCAAAAGCTTTTATTATGTGACTTACGCCACTTTGACTCCGCAGTTGTTATTATGATTCGCGCCGCGTTCGCGCATACATTCATAAGTCAAGTTTAAAGAATTCGCCGCTGCGCGCATGGCAACGTTGATAATATTGAATCTGAGCTTGTTATGTTTTTAGTTTTTTTACTTACTTTGCGCATTTTTGAATCAGATGCTTGGTATGCTGTTGCTAAGGGGATAAAATTCTTCGAAGGATTCAGCATGATATGCAATCACTTTTGTTCCTCGAAAGATTAGGTAGACGTGTATAATTGTATCAAACTCAAACTCAAAGCATTTATATCAATTAAACCATATACAGGCACTTTTGAATTGTCAAAGAGTCGGTCAGTTAGTCAGAAAGTTGAAGCTAGTTGCCCATTCCAAAACGTAGATCTCTATGGAGAAGAACGGGCAAGAAACTCCAAGGACACTCTTTTTAAATCAAGATATTACAAAATCCTGGGTACATTATTCTTGTTGCTTCTATATGCGAGAACAATGAAATATAGTTTACCTACATTGCACCAGTTGTGATAAAGTTCACTATCGTCATCTGCCTAGTATTTTCCTATCTATGTTGGGGTTGGCTTTCAGTGTAGCAGGATGCAGCTGATCATCAGTATTTTACCTGGAGCGACTGCAAATCTGACCTCCACAACTACCTGGGTTGTGGAGGTCGGATAGGCAGTGGGGTAAGATACTCTTTGGTAAGACTGGTTATCAGACTGTCAGGCATCTGACGTGTCTATCAAAGATTGACCTTTAGTTTTACTGATGAAATGGTTTACTGATGAAATCTACGCTATAAATGTGGGTATGTTAACAGAAATAATCTGTCGTTGAAATGTCTTAAAATATGCCCATCAGTCAATCGTCAAGAGCTGTGCGTTTAAATATAAAATGACCTAAATCTTCAGCTGCCACGACGAGATAAGCTGACATGTTATTTGTTTATTTTTTTAGTATAAAAGCTATTTGTTAGGCTCGCCCCCTATTACAAGGAACTTAATAAACATAACTGGCGAAATATGGGGGGGTGTGTGTGTGTGTGTGTGTGTAGGTACTATAGGTACACCTCTGCTTAACGCTTGGGAGATTACAGGCGTGATTTTATATTTTTGTGTAAAACTTATTTAAGTTTATAGTGCCATTCTATAAAATTCACTTTGAACCTCAAACGCGTGACTGCACACAATTCGAAAACAATTTATAAGTTCACTTTCGAATTGTGTACGTTCACTTGAGTAAAGTTCGAAGTGAATTTTACAGAATAGCATTCCAAAAAAATTTAATTTTTGTATTAAATTCTTAAGCAGCTTGGTTAATTTTCCACAAGTTATTTTTTTTTCCTTTAACTATTCTATTTTACACAATAATATGTTACATTTTTTAATATTAGAATGTAAACCATTTAAAAATACTAGCTCACCGGTATCAGGAACAGGTCCAGGCTCCAGAGAGAGGTACCTCTGAACAATATGAGCCGTGTCCGGAGCTACCGCTTTCTGAATCAAGTCCTTAATCCAGCTGTGCAATGAGAGGCTGCTCAGGTGTTGGTCGAGGCTTTTGGCACTTTTAAACACCACATAAAACAAAAAGGCCAAACATATTCAACAACATATTATTTTTGTTATTATTAATTCAATAACCACACATTCCACACCAATTTCGCCAGTAGAACCTCACCTTTACTCGACCTGATTTCGTTGCCATCAAGATATTAACAAACCAGCGCTGCTGAGCCCTCTAAGGCTAAAGCGTGCATATAGGTACAACTTTTCTCTCCGCCATACATGGATGGGAAACTTCCTTGTCTTATTCGTCGACCACTGGATCGTGCTAAGAGGATGATTCTGCAATAGTACGTCTCTTATATTTCGTGGCTCGCATGACTAAAAGTCCTAATTTTCTAGCCGATTTGAGTTAGGACAACTACATTTTTCTATTCGTGATTCTTTACATTTGTTAATATTTTCATTTGTGTTAATATTAGATACGTTGCCTTTCAAAATGGTTATATTTTGAGATCCAAATAACATAGAAAAACGGCGGTTAGTAAAAAAATGTAAAGAATCACGAAAAGAAAAATGTAGTTGACTCAAATCAGCTAAAAAATGAGATAGGACTTTTAGTCATGCGAGCGACGATTTATAATAACCAAGGAAGTACAAAGGATTTCCAAATGACTTCAAGTGTAACTGCTGAGCCTCTGGATTCTATTCACGATCGGGCATTAGTGTTATTCCATTTCGAAAAACTCAGTAAAATGTGGCTGAATTTATGCCCACGTAGACTTCAAAAAAAGGAGGAGGTTCTCAATTTGACAGTTTTTTTTTTTTTTTTTATGTGTGTTACATCAGAACTTTTTTCTGGGTGAACCGATTTAGATGATTCTTTTTTATTTGAATTCTGGTGCTTCACATGTGGTCCCATTTAAATTTGATCAAGTACTGACCAGTAGTTTTTGACTTATCCCTAATAATGCGTATTTTTTTCCACTTGGTGTATATTGATGATGTTATAATAATTTCCTGTCACGGTTATTTACATATCAATTAGTGGTATACGAATGTATGTGGAGTAGGTATCACAACTAAAAAGTGAAAAATAAAAACTTTTTTACAAAAAAAACAAACGACTTCCAAAAGAAAACACAAAAAAAATGTGAAAAATAACTTTAATTTCTGAAGTCGGTGGTCAAAAAAGTAAAATACACAACCAAAGACACCGACTTCCGAAATTTAAGTAATTTTTCACGTTTTTTTTGTGTTTTTTTTTGGAAATCGGTTGTTTCTTTGTAAAAAAGTTTTTGAGTACCTTTTACTTGTTGACAGGCCTACACTATCCTCCCATACCTACCAACATTGTAATTTGAAACATTGTAAAAGCACCCTATTATTAAAAGAGTAACCGTGGAGTTTCCTACCGGCTCTTCTCCATAGGAAACGACCAATTGGCACCATGCACCTAGCTTCTGACGTTTCATAAGTGCTCATGTAGGTATATGTGAAATAAAATATTTTGATTTGATTTGATTTGAGGTCAGGTAAAACTGGATATGTATAGCTTGATATGTTGTCGTGTGTACTTCCCATCGGCGAGAATGTCGATCTTCCATACAAACGTTCACCCATCAATTTAAAAAAATCCTTGCTTAGAGCTCAATTTTGTTATATATGGAACGCTTGTGCAAAATTTCATGTTTGTAGACGCAACTGTATAAGCTATGCATTGTTTGTCAGTGAATGAATGAATTGAAGATTTCTATGAAGGTTTTCATCAGCTGTAGCCCGTCAAATTCAAAATGTATTTGTATTTTTGCAAATTGCAGCTCTGTTTTACGTCGCATGTTGATCAAAATGCAATTCGCGACTGTGGAAATTATATATGTACCGAATAATAATTAACAATTTCATAACAATCATCAAACTTTGGAAATTTGTTCTACCTACGAATTTTTCAGAATATTGCTAATGAAAATTCTTAGATGGAACAAATTTCCAAACTTTGCAAAAAACCAAATAAAATTTGAATTTGGCTCCAACTGAGGATTCACCTTAAGTAGATCTCCCAAGTAAGTTCAACAGAACTTATTCGGAGGTACTGAAAAAGCCAGCGTCAGTTAGTAAGAGATGGGTGGACGATATTTTTACCATCAGGGATAAAACCTGGATGAGACTGGCACGGTAGCGTGTGGATTGGCATAAGCTGAGAGAGGTTTATACCCAGCAGCGGTTGAAGTCGGACCATGGGTGATGATGATGATGAAGCAGTCAGCCATACTATTCTGAAACCCTAGCATACTATATCGGCTGTCGCACTTCCGGTAAACGGCATTTCTCATACAAAGGAAAGAGCTTTGATCACTACATTTGCTCTCAGCCTGTTGGTCCTCTCCTTTTAAAATGAATGTATAAATTCCAGTTAAAATCAGATCGGAATTTTATATCATAGGAGCTAACGTAAATTGTTTGTCTTTCAGAAAACCAGGCGCGGATTTAGGTTCTTGCTCAAGGGGGCATATTTTTCTCTTTGAAGAAGGGGAGGGGGGATTTATCAAGCCGTGTACGTCATTTAAAAAAAAACTCTTGGCATCTATTTTCCCGACAATCAACAATGACCCCCTTTTTTTGTATCACTACGACTTATCTACATATACCTACTGTACACAAAGTAAAAATACAAGTTATATAACTATGTTTATGTCTGATTTAGAGTTTTACCCAGCCTTGAGCTCATGGGGGGGCAACTGAAACCGTTACCCCCCCCCCCCCCCACCGTATATCCGCGCCTGGAGAAAACACGACATAGAATAACTCTGATTTTGATTGACATGTTTTTCCTAGACATGTTTAAGTACATAAACATAGGAAAAATACACAGATTGTATTCGCATGCCTTAAATTGTAACAAAATATACTTATTTACGAATAAACACGACAATTTAAGACTGAAAGACTGTCTGTAATGCAAAAATAATCACAAAACTATATTCAAGATGGCGGATGTCAATGTCAAATCAATTTAAAACAATGTCTCCTTGTGTAACGAAATGGTCACGTTTTGAGTAATCAATGTCAACTCTGTTGGGTACTTATAAATTTAAACTTACGAGTACAATGGCTAAATATGATGATTACTCCTATATTCCTGAAGGGATAGGCACAAATATCTTCAATAGGTAACAATATTTTGCCAAAAAAATACGTATACTAAAGTCCTCTATGTAAAAAAACATAACCCTGTCGTGCAGTCGGGTAAAAAGTAGCAAGCTTATTGCCAAAATCCACACTCCAACCTGCTACTGAAAAGTTCCCAATAAAAAACCCTGAAAACTGTGTAAAATCTAACATTTTACACAGTTTGCACGAATTGAACCCAGGGGTCTGCTCTCCAAGTCCGTCAACGAAGATAGGGCACCGTCCGAAAGTAGTTTGAAACTTCAGCGAGAACCCGACACCTGATTAATTAACTTTTTTGGACAGGTAAACACATTGGGAGTAGGGACAATTATCGCATCGTGGTGTCATTCATTCTTAGGTCGGGCCCCAAACTAATCTTATGTCCGTCAGTGATTCGGAGTAGAAAACACTCGTAACATCGGCCGAAACTACGGATTTGGTGCATAAAGACTAGACCCCCAGGACTGTACGCTCAGTATTCGCGCTTGCAATCACTAAACCTGCGAGGAAAAGTTCCAGAAGCTCCATTTAATCGAACAAAAATTCCAGTAAATAAATAAATCAATTTATTTTCAGGCAACTCAGGCCGATAGATAAATACCTTAGCCTAAACATACATATTTTAATATAAACAAAACTTGTGTTAATAAATAAGACTTAAGACTATGTTAGTAGCACTTCACTTTGCACTAGCTTGACTATGTGCTGCCCTGTGGAACTTGTTCGCGGAAGCGACGGAACACCACGTCTTGCGGCCAAAAGTATTCTTCCATGACGCTCATGCTCACTTGAATGTCTCACTGTTGGTGGCGCGTGTGATGAATCATTCGGCTCCCTACAAAATGGTTGAGCTGGATGGTGCTGATCCACATGCCATGTTCGTGAACGGGCGCCGTCAGTTGAGACTGGTCATCTCTTAACTGCCACGGCTTATTTTTATTTTGAATTGTTTCTTAATATATTTTTTTTTTCATTGTTCTCGCATATAGAAGCAACAAGAATAATGTACCCAGGATTTTGTAATACTTATCTTGATTTAAAAAGAGCGTCCTTGGAGTTTCTTGCCCGTTCTTCTCCATAGAGATCTACGTTTTGGAATGGGCAACTAGCTTCAACTTTCTGACTAACTGACCGACTCTTTGACAGTTCAAAAGTGCCTGTAAATGATTTAATTGAAATAAATGCTTTGAGTTTGAGTTTGACGAGGGGCAGATAACAATTAGGTACGCGCACCACGAACACCTTAAAGTCCAGTGGTTTAAAAATAATAAATAAAACGATTTTAATTCAGATATCATGATTTAGGATTTAGGTTTAGGCTGTACATTGTCTGTTAGCCATTCAGTCACTGAGCCGAGTCTGAGTCTGTTTACTTGAATGTCCACCGAAGGATACAATACTTAATCAAGACAGCCTCCACGATTGGCGATACATTGTCATAAAAATACGTCCGAAGCACCCTACAGGATGGCAGGGACATCGACTGACAACCTGTTACCATGGATTCAGTACATGATTCTGGAACCCCTGCTCTGAAATTTTTCAGAAATAATAAACAGCTGTTTCCTAAAAAAGTGTAATACCTACGCGGTCAAAATGTATGGAACAGCAATATTTTATTTTTGTAGTAACCGACGTCAAATTTCAACGCAGGGACTTCAGAATCGTGTACTGAATCCAAGGTAACAGGTTGTCCTGCCAGGGTTGCAGGTTTGTTCGAAAGGGTTATCGTGGTCAAACACGGGTGGGTTTAAGTCAGTAAAACCCTGACACGCCCTCCCGCTTCGCCCAGATCGGGAGAAGTTATTCGAAGATTACCCAACCAAAAAAAAAATTGGTGACAGCTTGTGCGTCGATCCTGCCACCCTTTACACAGTCAGCCCAGCTACCACCTTGCTGACTGGCTAATATTTTCTCCACGTCATGAACTATCCTCATAGACATTAAATCACGCCTGTATTCCGCGCAGGGTTTAGCAGAGGTGTACTTACATTACATCCACGTTTCACCAGTTATGTTTAAGTCTCATGTAATAGGGTGAGAGCCTAATGCCATCCAGCATAAATCCGGACCCACAGAAATTCTAGATGGAAAATCCCAATAACATTTTGCCCGACTCGGGAATCGAACCCAGGATCTCATGCTCAGCAGTAGCGCCTGCGACCACTCAAAATCAAAATATTTTATTTCACATAAACCTACATGGGAACTTATGAAACGGCAGAAGCTAGGTGCACGGTTCAAATTGGTCGTTTCCTATGGAGAAGAGCCGGCAGGAAACTCCACGGTTACTCTTTTAAAAATAATTGGATATTACAATGTTTTAAAATTACAGTATTAATAGGTATGGGATGACAGTGTAGGCCTGCCAACAAGTGCCAGGTACTTCATAACAAAATAGAAAATGGTCTACAAATCTACAGTCCACAAGTTAGGCCTACAACGTTCTCACATTCACAAAATATAAAAGAATGTATATAAAAGATAAATAAAACGATAATCAATCGATAATTAATATCCTGTCTAAAAAAGCCATTAGTAAAGAGCTGAAATTAGAATTGTAGGTACATAATGTCAAATAATGAGAAGATTATGTCACGGAAGTATGTTAAAAAAAAAACATCGTAATTTGGAAGCAGTTGATAGACATTTACATAGTGATGTCGTTAATGAGGCACCAGGAAAGCCACATGTGCAGAAGGAATTAATGCCAAACTTCCTTGTTTCCAATTATTTCACTCGACCAACGAGACCGTCGGCTATCCTCATAGAGTTCGTGGCAATACGAGAAAAGTAGACGAAGCTCACACCAATTAAATAGTCAACTTGCCAATTAATAATGATCTTTTTGAATGATTACCCAATAGCAATCGACATAAAGACATATTGTTATCGATTGACAATTTAGTTGCCTGCCCGACTGCGTAGCAACCTAGCAACCAACGATCTATAATAAGAAGTTTTAGTTGGCAACACTGATAGGCTGAATGAGTTATGGTTGTTGCCAAAAAAAAAGATCAGGTGATGCTCGATATGGTGTAGGAGGAAAACAAGATATTTTTCGGACATGGGAAAATACTGTTAATTCCGTTATGTATAGTTGGTTAAATAATAGACAGGACTAATACATAGGTATAATAACTTAACTTAACTAATATTATAAATGCGAAAGTAAGTTTGTTTGTTTGTTTGTTACCTTTTCACGCCTAAACTACTGAACCGATCATCCTAAAATTTTGCCTATACGTTGTCAGGTGTACAGAAACGGACATAGGGTACCTTTCATCCCAAAAAAAGTACTGTTCCCGAGGAAAACAACAATAACGTTCTTATGATAATAGATGGCGCCACATGACTTTCGAATCATGATTGTATTATATTATTATAGAAACTTTAGTAGTTTGTTAAGAGTTTTTAATTTTTAATTTAAGTACTTAATACATCTTGTGAGTCTAGAGTGTCGATAGACCGGTTTTTCATAGTCCTAACTATAATTCCCTTAACAACCCGAATTGATTATCAAATTCTATATTAACGCGAGCGGAGCCGCGGGAAAAAGCTAGTAGTTACTAAAGTACGTGTTAACCATCCTCTTTTTAAAACGTCAGAATAAGAAAGAAAACACAAGATTTTGAAAAAAAAATAGTTTGCCGAATTGTCCAAACAAAAACTCACTTTTAAATTCGAACGGGGCGTCGAAATGTGAATCCGCGATGATTTACTTTCAATACACATTTTAATGAGTTCATGCTGAAAGTGTATGCGGTCACTTGTGTAAGGTTCGAAGTGCGAAGCACTACAGGCTGGCATTTCAATGTCATTGATAAAATGGTGCCGATTCTCTTGTACACCGAACTAAACTAAACTATCACAAAAAATCTTATTTTTATCATGAGAATTTTAAAAGCTATTCTGCAAACAAGATTCTCTAAACTTAAAAATAATTTTGACACAACTAAAATCGAGTTTGACAATCGCCAAGTTCAAAGACCAAGATTAGTCGGAAATTAAAATAAAGAGTGAATGAAAGTGAAAGAAATGATCCGAAGTGCAAAAAAAACCTGAGTAAAATCAATTAATTATCTTTAATTGTTTATCAATAATTATTTAAATGAAATACAGTGAGCATAATGACGGCTTAAAACTAGGTATATTAATGTTTATATTTTAATAAATTTAGATGCAATTACCTATATTTGTTTTTATTATCTGTGACCCATGTGGCCCTGCTTGGGTAGTTCACCGAAAACGATTTAGAAATTTGGCGATATTTTTTCGGTTTTCATTATGCAAAAAATTGATTCAGGTAGCATGATTATTTTGCTATTTATTTCAGCGTAATAAAGCTAATTTACTAATGTGATCTCAAGAAAAGATAATCCGGGTTTTCGTTCAGAAAGTTGTAAATCTCCGGTATTCTCGTCGCCGTAGGAAAGCCCTATTAAGGACCTCTTGAATTTGTCTGAGTCCGTCTGTTTGTTATGAAAGCTGCAATCACATAAGTTTCCATAATTATTTCCAAATTTAAAAGCATCCAAACTTTCAAAAACTACTAGAAAAATGTGCTTTGTAAATTTTAGTTCATGACAACAAATTTTATTCCACACCTTTTTAATCGCGATTAAAAATAGTCTGATTTAGTTTGACAATCAAAAATGTTTGGTGTTAAACGGCAAATTCAGAATAGCAGAATTACTATTTTCACTAAATTGATTAACTAAATGACTTTAGTGCTGTCAAACTATATTAAGGTTAAGTTGTGTCACTTTAGTCAATTTCTGAATGGAAAACGTCATTAGACAGGAATAAACAAAATTTTGGTGATTTTTAGTCTAGTTTAGAAAATTTTGTGACAAGAGAATCGGCACCATTCTCTCAATTGTTTCCAATTATGCCACAAGTTTTAACCGAACTATGACATTAAAAGTATCTCTTGAAGCCCTTTCTTTTCACTTATTTTAATGACTAATCAAACACTATTTAATTCAAGTGTTCTTAGTCACAATGCGACAACTTTTCTTTTCCATTCATTTGTTTCCTAACTCTCTTTTCGGCCAATTACAATAGAAGAAAACTATCAGAAGGAACACTTTTCGTTGGAATAACTTGGATTTGATTTCGTTGATCGAGGGATATTAAGTTACGCAATCCTGGAAGGCAGATTGGTAGACACTCTATGTAAAATACTGGTATTTAATTCGGTCGCATCCGGTTAGACCAGAAGCCGACCCCTACATAGTACATGAATGAGCCTCGTTGGTCTAACGCCGTCTAACCCAAAGATTTGTAATGATGTCATAAAAAACATATTTTTGGGCGCTTACATTGCTAACGCTGGCTAAACCTTACGAGATAGATCAAAATACTATACTACGGAATTGTATATCTTAAAAAATTCTACAGAAAAGCCCGGAATAGTATATGTCTATCTCCAAAGGATAACCCACAATAACCATTTTTATCTTTTAGAGATTACTAAAAAAATTGGTTAGGTTAAGTACGAAGCCATTTTAAACAATACAGTGTAATAATTATTATCCAATTAAATACTTTAGATACGTTGTGCATTTAATGTAGATCAAAATTGCCCTTTACAGCATAACATTAAAATTAATATCTTAGAAGATATCAGAGATTTAAAACTGTAACATCTAACAATAGGGGTCGATATAGAACTCTTTGGGCATCATAGGTCTAATGGTTGCAGGCAAGACTATACCTACTGAGCAAGTGAGCATTAGGTCCTCGATTTTCAGATCTGACTAAATGTCATTGGGTTTTTTGTTTGGAAATACTCTCTAACAATCTCTAGTCTGGATTTGTGCTTGTGGAACTCAGACTAATTATTATTATATTATTGTTATTTACTTTCATCCGAATTGAATTGCTCTGTTTATGTATAATTATAATTTTGAAATTTTAGTTACTACGATTTAGATTTTTAACTTTAAGAAATATCTTAGTTAAGTAACAATCAATACTTTTTGCTGTGCCCTAACAGGGTCTACAACGGCTCTTAGCTCTAAGCCTTATGTTACCATCTTTTTTTACCTTGGGGAACGCAAATAAACGAATATGAATATGAATATGAACAAATAAAAAATCAAGACATAGCGCTGCGAACAATACAGACAGTGACGCATACAAAACTACACCTTGCTCTGTGCACACACGCTCACACGCACACAATTACAACCAAACTACACCTCACTAAGTGCACACATATTTACGAAACCAGCCTCACGTCGATGTTGACAGCGCTGTCTTGATTTTTTAATTGGTCTGAGTTGTGGAAACATAGTTCACGCGCGGAATTGGCTTCACTAGGATCACTTAACGATTCCTTACTTCGAAACTACGTCAATTCCTTATCTAACCACGACATCTGCTAATAACGTATTCTCTATGACACAATAAACGGAACCGTTTCTACAAGACACGATATTGACGTGGTAAGATTACGCGGGGAATAATAATTACCATACAGAATTGAAGCACTGTTGTGTCTGCCTTTTCTTAATAAAAATGTGAGATATGTGTGAGTTCGACCTTCTATAATTTATGTGCAGTGTCCAAAGGCGCCTTCCAACATTCTTAAAAACTAATCAAACATATTGTAGTGCAGTCTCAGTCACAATACGACCACTTGCACTATTTGCTTAGGAATGGTCTTAGTAAATAGGGATACTACCTGTGCGGCCTCGGTGGGAGCATGCCATACACTCTTATAGCATGTCAGTTTTAGACAAAAATTCAAGTGTCATACGAATTTGGTTCATGTGCGGTGCAACTAGGGTTTCTCAATTACTTTGTTTTTGACGATCCCGGGATCCCGGGAACCAAAATAATTATTTTCCGGAACCTCCCGGGAATCGGTATATAAAAAAATATGCATTATTACCTTTTTAAGAGGATTCTGTGGGTTTTGAGTTACATATGCTTCTTTACGAATGGTCAACGGACCGTCAGACGCTGTCCGACATCGATGCGACGATGTGGGAATGGGATAAAATTACATAATATTTTTTTATGAAACTTCTTTTTAATTACTAATTAATTTAAAATAAAAAAAAAACAAATCAAAAACCTCGTAACAGTATTTTCATTTTTGAACAAAATAAGCCTTCAAACATGTTAAAGCATGTAAATAACCACTTATAGGAGAGCCGACTTCTAATTTTTGTAGCGAAATTACCTGCTATCGAAAAAACTCTTTCACTCTCTGTGGATGTCAGTTTAACAGATAACAAAGCTTTATACAGTATCTCCTGATTCAAAGTCCGTTTTCGGGAGGTCTCAAAGAGTTGGAAATCCTTGTTTAGTCTTACAAAACGCAAAAACCTAAAATCTATTGAACGTTTGATTTATTTCCAGAAGGTCGGGAACTCTCCACAGAAAATTCCCGGTATCGGGATCGATTGTTTACCCGGGTATGTCCCGGAATCGAGAACCCGAGAATGAAACTCTAGGTGCAACGAATAACTTCCACCTTAATTGTAGGGACTTGTGAGATAGCTTTAAGAAGATGCTGTCAGTAAAAGGATAGTTTTTTTCGGTGTGTCAGGGAAGGTGGAAAACCTCTTCTGTTACAAAGAAGGAACGAGCACAATACTACGGCCACATTTGTTCCCTGCGTCTTGACCATTCTAAAGCCAGGTTTCCTCAGTTCGTTGTCCTTTAGATACTGTTCACTAGTGGTGCTCGGCACTAGCCTGGTTTGGAGCTGTTGAGAGCTGGTCATATGGAACATTTTGTCAATCTTCATCTTCATCTTTCTTTGCTTGATACTAAGTTAGTATTTTAACGCCATCACTATGCCAAAGCTCTCTAGAAAACATTAAGGAC
Source organism: Dryobotodes eremita (assembly GCA_917490735.1). NCBI lineage: Eukaryota > Metazoa > Arthropoda > Insecta > Lepidoptera > Noctuidae > Dryobotodes > Dryobotodes eremita. Next base: position 8,468,985 of record OU823269.1, on the reverse strand, counting down.
CAATCGTACACACGACGACATAAACAAGCAAGCATAAGACGTAAGCTATACGTTTCCAGTTTTAGCTGACCTCGCATTGTATAGACTTTTCGTACAATGAGAAGTCAGCTTAAACTTTTTTTTTTAAAACGTTGCCCCACACTAGGAATTTCTCCTGTGTTGTGGGTGCGTTTACAAACATTTAGACTGACATACACAAACAGCCAGACCCGGAACAACTACTTGTAGGTCATACAAATATTTGCTCCGTGCGGGAATCGAACCCGCGACACGCAGCGCAGCAGTCAATCGCTTAACCACTGCGCCAACCGTTCCGTCAAAGTACGGCCGTCATACTGGAAAAGTATAGCTTGATATGTGGTCTTGCGTACTTGGACAAGATCTATTTACAAAGGAAATCATTGTTATAAAGAATATCAATGATTTACTTGAATGGACTACCATAGACAATAGGTGGTGAAGGACCAGATTTTTTTCTAAACTGACCCAAAGCGGCAATGACAAAGAATTTCTGATGTATTGTTGAAGCAAATTGCTATCGTTCAGAAAGGACGATTAAATCGATTTAAGTTGTCTACGATACGTTGTGATAGTGTGTTACGCAACTAGGGTGCTTCACCCTAATGTCGCAACACTATTAATCACAATCTGAATAATTTTGAAGCCTATTGCTAATCCATTGCTTCATATGTTCGAAAAATTTGTCTGCTCAACAACGTAAATAACGCAATGAATGTTGTTGAACTGTCAAAATGAAAGCCATTCCTACAGTTAGTGTGTTTCGTACTTACCCCACAGGCGTCCATTCTGTAAAATTCACTTCGAAATTTGAACAGTGCAGTGTCTCGAATGAATTCGCGATGATGATGGGCTTTAAAAACACTTTAGAATTGTATGCGGTCACTTGGGCGAGTTTCGAAGTGAACTTTACAGAACAGCACTACAATATTGATGTGTGAATGAAATTTGAAGCTAATGTATATTGATTCAAAATAAGATACAATATGATTTGTGATTTAATTCGTGACTCTCCGGAGAATTTTGCCCACACTGGCCACTTTAAATATTCAACAATTAAAAAGAAATAGAAATCGAATTAAAAAAAAACAAACGCGCAGCACGAATGACTCTCCACCGCATAGCAGGTAGCCTATTTTAAAGTAATAATTCAACAACATTAGGGTTATCATCCCCTATCATTCTTCGGCTTTCGGCTTTCGGCACACAATAGCATGCACGTGGGAAAGGTGTCAATATTCTCATAATAACCTGTGTTGCAAGAAGAAAGAATAGGGTGGTGTAAGGATTGCTGGTGATAGGGTTCCGTTGGTGTTTAAAATGTTGCCATGAATTAGTTTTAAGCTATTGCATTGCTTTTATCGCGGGCTTTGAGCGCGGCGACCAAATCAAGAAATTCCGTAACGAAAATAAAACCTAACACCCCCCACTCCGCCTACCATGTAGCTCGGCCGAGCGTTTGCTTAACGTATATGTATATGGTACGACTGTACTTGAATTAATATCAAAGAAAAAAAATACTGCATAAATAAAAAATAAATAAATAATTATAATTGCATAAGTTGATAAAAAATGCTATACAATAGCTTTACCGCGGCAGTCTCCGAGTGCCACACGTGTTTTTTTTTTTGTTTTTTTGTATTAGTCATCTAGTTAAAGTATTCTTTTTTGGGTGAAGTGCACTCTATTTTTTTTGTGTAATTAAACAATTTAAATATATTTCATAACATGACATCACGCCTGTAATCCTCAACGGGTTAGGCAGAGGTGTACCCTATTGTATACCCACATTTCGCCAGTTATGTTAAATATATTAATAGCTCTTAAGTAAGTTAATAGGAGTGAGGAAAATATAAAACTGCAAACAAAAATTTTTTTTGCATGAAATATAGCATGTGCATGAAAAATAGGTAGGTACCTATCCCGATTTATTCCAAGGTTTTAACATATTTTATGATGACGTACACCGATAAAATATAAACCGGAGCAGAAATTCCCACAACAAGTATTACGTAAATTATACCTTATCCAAGAACCACATAAGGAAAATGAATTAACTATTAAAAGTGATATTACTTCAGGGTCATAGGTCACCCAATACAGATTATTATATGAAACAACTAACTCGTGTCTAAACTAGCCTATTTTAACTCTGCTAATCAAAATTTTTGTTTTTTTCTGGCTGACCGTTTTAAGGATTTAGGGAGTCCTACCAAAATCTAGTACTTAGCATAAGCCCAGCTATCCATTTTCAAAATATTTTCCGATTTCCACCGATCTTAAAAAAATATGAAACAAAATAGCATCGAATCATACAAAAATAGAACGCAAAAATCCGCGCAACCCTAAACCATAGACAGTAGGAGGCCAGTTAAAGACGTTGGCGCGAAAAAAGCAACAATATGGCGCGGGCACCCAAGTGGAATGCCATTGATGCCTTTCTGAAACAGATATAGATCTTTTTGCATCAGCGAGCCGTTACTTATTGTATCGTAATGTTATTCTGTTGGCAGTCTTGTTTGTTCGAAATTTAATTATTGAGCTTTTCGGTTGACATTGTTTCCTGGAGGTCAAATTCAGGTCTTCTTTTCTAGTGACTCTCTGTGAGGTTAAATCACGCTAAAATTCCTCGAAGGGGTAGACGGAGGTACAGAGTACGAGTTGATAGGTACGTCTACATTTCTCCAGTCAGGTGACGAGCCTATTGCCAGAACCGGACCCAAATCCATCTTCTGGCCTGCTACCGAGACAGAAACCAGTACATTACCCCACGCTTAGCAGCATACTTGCGTAATATGTTTTGTGTGTAGGTATGCACTTTATCTTACTCACTTTATATCAAACTATAATGAGAGTATCGGTGTTACTATTACCATGACACGCTCGTGTGCTTTTGATGACTTATTCAAGAATTTTATAGGTTAACACGTCATCATTGAACGAAGGAACTACATAAGTTGGGTTGCTAAGGCAATAAAATGGTCAAATTCCGAGACGTTGAGCTACTTTTTAACGGACTTCAAATATAAGGAGGTTCTCAATTCATCTGTATGTTTGTTACGCGATATCTCCGGCAATTGTGGATCGATTTGGAAAATATTTTTTTTTAGTAGATAGTTTGCTGCAAGGGTGGTCTCTTATAAATTTTATTAACTTTGCTTTGGTAGTTTTTCAGTTAACTTCAATAATACGTATTTTTTCCACTTAGTGTATATTGATGATGTTATAATAACTTTCTGTCACTTAGTTGTAACCCGTCACGTGGAGTTGTTCCGAATTGGTTAGGAGACTGGATGTTGATTGTCTCCTTCGGTGTTGTACTACTCACCACCGTGCTAAAGTAAATTTGTAGGGTATAATAAGCTGCTAGGGAAAGATTCAATTAAACAAGTACCTTCTTATACAATGCAATGTTTATTATAATAACACACTATTGAAGGTTCACAACATTGAATGTGGCTGGCCACATACCTTCCCCCATACACCTGGGCTTCCACACCAGTACAACCAGTCTCGGGTCTAGTTGTATTGGTGTGTTGACCTGCAATGAGACTATTACAATATACTCAGAGTCGCTATAGCGAGTCCGTGAGATGAACCACTTAATAGATACTAGCTCAATCATACAAGTACCTACCTATCAAGGTTGTGCTAACAACGGGAACATAAGATTATGCTAAACAATCCGCGACACAACACCTTATGGCAACTGGTCTCATCACCCAGTCCATACAATAGGCCTAACTCTCTCATAGACTAAATCGCTACCTTACCGATTATTCTCAGTGATCTCTCAGTACTAATCCCTTCACTTGACAAGACTACGACCCTTGGCATCAAACACAGGATACCCCTGTGTTTGCACGTTACGTGGCCTACGGGTAAATAATGACGCTTCGTTACCTGGAGCGGCGAACTTCCCTCATCACCGATATCGGTTATGTAAAGCCTTCCTGTCAAACGGATGACCACACCTCAAAGGTTGCCTGCACCCGGATCCATTCCAATTATCAGACCACGGGGCTACTCCAAAGCATCATGTCTCAATATTTATTAGAGATACACGAGAAAAAAGGCTAGCATAAACAGCCAGACCTGTAACAATACACTCGTGTCAGAAATCACATGTACGGGCCACGCCATCCCACATGAACAAAGAATACGGTTGAACACTCACCGGATTCAGCTTCGAATGGGACTTACTGGAAACCCATCGGGTTATTTGGACACAGTCTGTTCCTCCAGAACTAAGTCCCTCTTCCAAATCCTATTCGTATCGTGTCACACACGTTGCGGGTCTTCCCCATGCCGGATCAATGTCACAAACCTTCGGGAAGCTTCCGCTACCATAGACTAAATAGAATTCTTGTCTATTGGTTATTTTCCATTTCTTAGGCATTGTTTTAAATAAAATGTGGGAAATTATGTCTGTATGTTTATTTATTTAAATTAACTAATACTCTTGTATATAATTTACATGACATAATTTCTCAAGTGTTACAGAGAACACGCTGACAGCCATGCCAATGCCTGACACAAGATGTCGCTACTTGTTGCGTAATTTATTGATTTTGCAACGTCACGTGAAGGGCTTGAGTGCTGGTGAACTTACACTTCATTAAAAACATTTCAATCAGTGCGGATAATTAGAAGCTGAAAGGTCTAAAAAGCGTTGTTGTTAAAAATTGTTGTTGTTGTTGAATTGTTGTTTTGGTTGAATTGTTGTTGTTGTTGATTGTTGTTGTTGTGGTTGAAATTGCATGCGGTTACTTGAGTGGGGTCTGAGGTTTCAAGTGAACTTTACAGATAATAAGATTATAGAAAAGATTATATTAGAGATTATATTTGAGATTATAAAAAATCTATCTGCCTAGCCTTGTCCCAACAATGTTGGGGTCGGCTTCCAGTTTAAACGGATGCAGCTGAATACCAATATTTTACATGGGAGACTGCCTATCTGACCTCCACAACCCAGTTACTGGGTAACACGATATCTACCCTTTGGTAAGACTGATTTTCAGACTTTATGAGTTTCTGACTACCCGTAACAACTCGGCCGGCGGCGCATGAGTCGTTGCCCGGAATGTTACCTTTTTATAAATATTATGTATATAAAAATAAACATTTAGAACTAGGTATAGTGTATTTATTTTATTTCTTGCTTTTTGTAATTTTTTATATTTTCGTATGCTGAACTGGTTCGCGTAATCACGTCAACGCCGGCTGTCGCTGAAAACCAGTGCTGAGGCTCTGTCTCGCATAGGGTCGTAGCATTATGCTGAGCGATTGCCGTTTTGCGTGGATGTGACGCATATTTTCTCCCAACTCGTTCTTATTTGCATTTGGATGTTCTTCTCTGCGTCATGTTTACCGCAAATAAACCTCCTTCTTTTTCTTTCTAACTGTCAAAGATCTACAAATGCACGAGAGGTCTCCATACGTAATGGATGGTCACTCATCCACGAGCCGACCGCGGCAAGGGTAGCTTAACCTTTAATCGCCCCTTACCGAAGATTATAATGATAGTATAAAATTTTCCTAAGGAATTTTGCTACTACAAAATGCCACCATATCAAAAATGATTCATGCTTTAAAAATTCAACGTCGCATATTAAAATGAGGTCCAAAGTCTATAGCACAACAAGCGGCCATATAATATTACAACCTGCTGACGTATATTTTTTGCACATTACAATACGGACTTCGGACTACAAGAAAGAGAAAAAAAAAGCCGGCCAAGTGCGACTTGGATTAAAGCACTAAAGGTTCTGTATCGCTAGTTCATCACACATGTCCGGGAAACAACTGATTTTATTATTTGCTGCGGGCAATTGCGTAACACGCGTCATTTGTTTCAGACAATCATCGTCGCAGATTCATTCGAGACACTGTTCAAATTTCGAAGTGAATTTTACAGAATGCACACGGGGTAATTGCGTAACACACTAACATTAGGAATAGCTTTGATTTTGACAATTCAACAACATTCATTGCGTTATTTACGTTGTTGAGCAGACACATTTTTCGAACATATGAAGCAATGGATTATCATTTCGCTTCAAAATGATTCAGTTTCTGCTTGATAGCGTGTTACGCAATTAGGGTGCTGGTTTAATGTAGAGAATGCACTTGAATTAGATGAAGGTTGACGCGTATGTGTATTTTCGTTTCCTAACTAATATTATAAATGCGAAAGTAAGTTTGTTTGTTTGTTTGTTACCCTTTCACGCCTAAACCACTGAACTGATCATCCTGAAATTTTGCATGTAAGTTGTAAGGGGTACAGAAACGGACGTAGGGTACCTTTCATCCGGCAAAAAAGTACTGTTCCCGAGGAAAACAACAATAACGTCCTTATGATAACAGATGGCGCCACGTGTCTTTCGAATCATGATTGAATTATAACCCGAATTGATAGTCAAAGTCTAAACTAACGCGAGCGAAGCCGCGGGCAAAAGCTAGTCCTAAACATTCATAAAATGCATGGGGGTCACTACCTAGCCTGAATTTCCGCACTGTCAGACAGAGGAGTACCTCTCCCCTTTCCACACATTTCTATATCCTCTGCTAATACGAGCCAGTCCTTTCAAAGAAACTTAATAAAAGGGTTCCCTCAGCATCCTTTGGTTACAGAACCCTAAAACGACGCCACCTCTACTTATGCGCCGGCGCACACCATACTTTATACTTTACACGTCGACACTTGTTCTGCTGAATAGCAAAATATTTAATGGGGGGTATACACTGGACCTGTTGCATAATTAATGACTTTGTTGGTTAATAAGTAGTTTAGACTGAAAGGAATTGCTAATTAGGTCATTTGGATACTCATTGTCAGACTTTTGATCGCCATTGGCCATCAGCCTTGAATGGACATATTCTAATCATTACTACGACTTGCCCTAAGAGTTGTGACATATATTTCGTTCACCTAAGCATTGTCTGCAAGGATTATGATACTGAGGTGGGTGGAAGGAAAACGCGCTCAAGGCAGGGCATCAGCAATATCGTCAGACGCGATCAAGAAGGCTGTTGGAGGCAGCATGTACCGAACGGTCTATACTGCAGAAGACCGCACAACTTGGAGACGCGACGTATGTGGTTGCGATCCTCAGCATAGAGGGAACGAAGAAGAAGTAAAAGACTACCACGTTGTTGTACTGGTCTTAAGCACACTGCTGAGTGTATAGTCCAGGATTTGACTTCGGTCGAAGTGGTTTTGGGTTTTTCCACTACGAAATTTCAAGAGTTTAAGCTAAAGATAAGACAAAGCGTAACATTACTAGCAAAAAATAATCTGTTTAGCCATCAAGTCCAAACTTCAAAGATATCGCGTGTATATACGGAGTATCGGCAAAATCTGTAGCGTGACGAAATAATCGAGAGGTGCGGTGCGGCTACCTGCATCAATGTGTAAACACCTTTCATTTAACTAGGTACCTTTCGCCAATGAACTATGGTGCGTTAAAGAAATTATACATGCGTCAGGAGAAGTTGTTTATGGGCATAGGACTCGGATGCTGAAATGAGGAGGTCGTACGCCAGAGAACATTTCTCTGGCGTACGACCTCCACATTTTTTACGTTGATTCAGCATTATTTTTTCGCAACTCATGATGATCCTAGTTCAACCAGCACCCTAATTGCGTAAACCCACTATCAATCACAATCTGAGTAATTTTGAAGGCTATTGGTAATCCATTGCTTCATATGTTCGAAAGATTTGTCTGTTCAACAGCGTGAATAACGCTATGAATGTTGTTGAACTGTCAAAATTAAAGCCATTACTACTGGTAGTGTGTTACGCAATTACTCCGCTGATCAGAGTACTTTACTACTATTTTATTTTATTTTAAAAGAATTGGATAGTGAATAATTAATAACGAACACCTATTATGCAAAATTAATTTAGAACCTCATTCAAGTTACCGCACACAATTCGAAAGCGAACTCATTTGTTTTTCAGTAAATCATGACGGATTTACAACGAGACAACGTTTAAATTTCAAAGTTATATTGAAACCTGATGGCGGGCGATAACTTGGGAAAAAATCTATAAGATCATTATGGACCACCAGGTACAGAAAATGAGCTTATCAGAAATAAGAAATATACAATGGCTGCCAAAGTACCAATATCACCCAAATACTTACTTCTCAACTTAATTACGTACATGCAGGAGCGCCGACACGCCGACCGAGGGGTAAATAGTGGAGGCGGAGCACCCACGAGCAATTACATCAAAACTGATCAGTCAATCGGCTTTGTCCGATCTCTATTTGAAATCACGTCACGTCTTTAGGTACAACCTTTAAACCGTGGTGCTAATATTGTGGAGCACGCTTCGCTCGCTCTTGCTTCGTAATTTTTCTTCAATCCATAGTTTATAAACTTAATTATTATTATTATTATTTTATTTTTTTTATTTTATTTTGTTAGTGTATTTTCTTTCTTTTCTTTTTACTAATAAGTAAGTTCGACGGTGCCTGTCTGTTCGCTGAACATGAGTTTTACTGGACGTATTTACATGCGCTTTTAGGGAATAAGTAGACCATTAAAATAACCCCAAGTCGGGCATGAGAATGAGCACTCACAAGGTTTTCTAAAAGTCGGCGCCCCTGCGCACATACATCGCAAAAAGTTAAGCGCGCGCGCATTGCTTTGCATACCGCGACCGTCGCATGGTAATAATAGCATTGCTTTCGACGATTCTCATTCGATAAGGGGACATTGTTATACTTCATTTTGTTTTGAAGTCCATCTGTGTCAGAAAATAGTGGGCTATACTCATCTTTTAAGTGGGTCTATGATGAGCAATACTTGCATGCCAGAGTGCAAGCTACTGCCGCTACTGGCAATCTGGTACTTGTGTATTCCCTTGCTTTGCAGTACCTACATAAAGGTTAAGGAAACCTTTGGTATTGTTCGTCGAATCGTTGAGCTCCTTAAGTTCTGAGTTGAGCTGCACGATTACTGACAAATGCGTGCACTGGTTGGACATGTGCACTCAATCTGTGTGGTTTTTCCTCAAAAGACCATTTCAGACACAAATCTACATGATCTGAACAAGATAATGTCCGGACTTTAAAAGAGACTGTGATCTCTGAGTTTGTTTCGGCCTTTCTTCTCAGAATAGTCAGATAGGAAACACCGACCTCATCTAGTTTTTTAAAATATGATTGACGTGTAAAAGTGTTTGTACAAATCGCGTAGGTTTGTAAAAACCGCGTAGGTCTGTACAAACACTTTTACACGTCAATCATATTTAAAAAAACTAGATGAGGTCGGCCTTTCCTATCTGACTACTCTGAGAAGAAAGGCCGAAACAAACTCAGAAGTCAGAGTCTCTTTTAAAGTACAGACATGATCATAATCTTGGTCAGATCATGTGAAGATCATGTAGATTGGTGTCTGAAATGGTATTTTGAGGAAAGAACCACACAGATTGATTGGACCTGCCCAGTCACCACGCATTTGTCAGTAATCGAGCAGCTCAACGATTCGACAAACAATACTAAAGAAAGGAAATTTGGGTAGGCCGCATAAATTACTCAAACTGCCAGATCATGATTAAAACTAACTGAGAAAGAAAGAACAAAAAAAGCAATGACCACATAGCCCCCTAACATTTCCAATAATTCAAATAATATAATACTTTACAAATTAAATACTCATGTCGCTGTACATATAAAATTCATCTATGTCAATGTGTATATAAAAATTCGGACATAATCTTTGAGGACCATGTAGATTGGTGTCTGAAATCGTCTTTGTAGGTGTTTATTATTATTTTCAAAGGTAACAGGTGCGTTAAGGTTTTATTATTATGGTTTCGATGGCCATATGGGTCCTATAAAGCCACAGGACTGAGCTTTACAACAGATGCGTGGAATTAGCAGATGATTTTTAAGGTGCCGTAGTTTACAAGAAACCCTTATAGTTTCGCCATGTCCGTCCGTCCGTCCGCAGCTTAGCTCAGAGATTAGAACTAGAAAGCTGTAATTTGGCGTGGGTATACATAGTTATTAGTCACGCCGGAAAAGTGATAAACTAAAATATAGAAAATATTTTTTTTTTGTACCTGCTCTACACGTAAAGTGGGGTTGTTTTTTTTCTCTCGTCTAACCCATAGTGAAAAACCGCTCAAGTGCGACTCACACACGAAGTGTTCCATACCACCGATAACACAACATATTTTTTTTTAAACACGTGTCTTTTATAGAGACTTTTTAATATTTTGTTAATATAGCGGCAATAGAAATACACACTGGAAAAATTTCAACTTTCTGCCTATTACGGTTCATAGGATATAGCCCGCTGGCAGACAGACAGACAGACGTACGTACGGACAGACAGCGGGACTTAGTAATAGGATTCCGTTGGCACCCTTTGAGTACGGAACCCTAACAAATGAGTTCGCTTCCGAATTGTGTGCGGTCACTTAAGTGAGTTATGAAGTTGTACAGAATTAAGTAATTAAGTACATTACAGAATAGCATTTCTCGATTTTATCATAGTATTACTATAGATAATTATGCAGGTAATTCAGTTTAGAACCATTAGTAAAGCTATGTTGCTTTTTTCTACGTTACTTACGTCAATCGGCGCATACGCATGCATGGCAAATATTCGTCGCGTGTCGCGTGAATACAAAGTAGGTAATGCTCCACTTTCATGTTTATTGAGTTTATGTACTTATGTGTATATTTTTATTATAATAGATACTTGCACATAGGGTTACCATACCTCAGGATTTGTCCTGAGATCTCCGGATTTTTAGGCTCCTGACAGGATTGCGGCCGGACTAAGGGGAATCTCAGGATATTGCGATTTTTTTATAAAATTAAGTATCTCTATCTAGATTTTCAGTTTTTTTTTATTGGTAAATTACAATCAACATAAACAAAAATAATTATAATCTTCTTTGGATAGTATCACAGCACAAATCACAAATCAGCGTAATTAACATCAACATAATTGCTATTTCAAATAACATTATCTAAAAAAGAAAAACATCATGTGAAAAAAATTATGCGTCGTCGATAATTACGTTTGCAACAAAATCTCAGGACTTTTCTATAGAAATCAGGATTTTGTCAGGACTTTTCAATTTTCCATATAGTAACCCTACTTGCACACCTACTAAGGTAGGATATAGTTTAAAGAGCTTTTGTTATAATTATCACCTCATATACCTACCCATAATCAAGTAGAATTATTTCATTTGATGTGATACGAAGTTATTGCGTGCGTGTGACCAGCACCCTAATTGCGTAACACACTATCTATCACAATCTGAATCATTTTGAAGCCTATTGCTAAGCCATTGCTTCATATGTTCGAAAAATTTGTCTGCTCAACAACGTAAATAACGCAATGAATGTTGTTGAACTGTCAAAATGAAAACCATTCGTAGTGTTAGTGTGTTACGTAATTACCCCGCAGATATAAACATAAACGTGGCAAAAGGAGTATGTAAGGAGGTGCAGGTGGCGTTCTGTACTTGCTGCATACCCCCATGGGAAGAAGGCGTGAGTTTATGTATGTGTATGTGTAAATATTAAAAAAAATATTCAAGATACGGGTTCTAACTATATTTCCAATTCCTTACATCTCTTAAAAAATGTACACAGAAATTTCAATAATGTTGTGAATTTTAAATTCATACCCTTTTAACCCCATGGGGGATGATTTTACAAAAAAATAATGCTGGTACCAATTATTTTTTATTTTTTACCAAAAGCATAAATTAAAATTTTCATATCCCTAACATAAGAAATGAATGACGATGAATTCGACTTTTAACTAGATGCAAAATAACACAACAAAAAAAAAATGTTGACAGTAAGAATGCTGACGATGACATACCAACTACTGGTTTCAAAGTTCAAAGAATATAGTAGGTAGTAGATTCATAGAACTCGAAACTAGAGCAATTATTTATTTATGTAATAGATAGTTTGTTGCTAACCCAGCCGATCAGAGGGCCTGGAGAAATGGCATTCGCTTGGAAGCGATTCTATTTCTACAATCGCTATCGCTTTCGGTAATGTTTTCATCTTAAGAATCGAAAACTAGCGATAACGCCTGTCAAAAAGTGCCACTTGACTACGCATCTCTATGGAAGTAATCGTTCGACGCTGTCGATTCGTTTCATAGAATCGAATGGTGTTAACATTGTCTAGTTAATTTCTATTCGTTGACCTATGATCGCGTGACATTTCGATAGCTTATGTCAACCTCATACATTTTTTGGTTTTTCTACTAGCGTCATCGCCAATCGAATGTTACTATGTCTAGGCCCTCTGTCCCGTAAAAATCTCGCCGTGATAACTTACGTGAAGTGAGATGTCAATAGTACAACCACATGATTTTTTTTTATCCATGTGGTACAACGCTCTCCGCGTTCAGTATAATAACGCGTTTAGGATGCTGGTGGGGCTGCCCCGCTTCTGTAGTTCGTCGGGATGTTCGCGGATGCGCATGTAGATTGTTTCTGCACAATCATGCGCAAAAGGTACGCGTCCATGGTGCGCAGGGTGTGAAGCAGCTCCGACAGTATCCTAAGCATGATTTCAAGTCGCCTAGACTGTGTTTTCGTGGGTCGCTGTTGTGCCATCTCACATAGGTTGCCACAGCAAATGATCCACTACCATTTGTTAGTTTTTGTGAACTGTCAGTTCTTACTAATATATGTAGTTGTAAGTCATACTAATCATTTTTGAGTCATATATTTTACTTGAATAAAGATAATTCTATTTAATTCTATTCTATAGTGTCAATCCCTTACATCAAACGGAATGACAGCTCACTTCTCCTATGTTTTCAGAGTGACAATTTTACAAAATAGACCTGCTGAGCCTATATCGCAAGTATGGTGATCTTTTTTTTTTGGCTGTGAAATCGTCAAATAACTTCTCCCGCTTTGGGCGGAGCAGGAGGGTGTGTTACAGTTTTACTGACTAAAACCCACCCGTGTTCCTTCAGTTGCCTGTGCGCCAGGGCCACGGTAACTCTCCGGGCCTGGTCCTTACAGGACGGCGAGCTACCCATTGCTCGCCGTCCGCAAGCCCGCGCCAACGGTGGCCGGGAATCGGCTATCAATTCCCGACGCCCTGGGCGTCTCCTCCTACGGCGAATAGGGGCGTGAGGGCGCAGCGATTGCCTCATCCTCACGCGCTCCACCTTTGCGAGCGTTACTGCTTCGCAGATGGAGATGACGGCTTCCCATGGCCTCTCGCCCCGTACCATGGCCTGGACCAGGGCCGGACGAGAGAGATCGCCGCCGCCGATCGCCGCCACGAGGACACAGCGGTGCTCCGCCTAAGCCGGGTAGACAGACCTCCATCGTATGCTCCACCGAGTCGTCCAATCGATCCACACAATGGTAACACCCGGGCGTTTTCTCCCGCCTTATCCAAAACAGGAACCTCCCGAAACAGCCATGTCCGGCGAGGACCTGCGTCAGGCGGAAGGTGAGGACGCCGTGGCGCCTCTCAAGCCACTCCTCAAAGAGGGAACTTACCGTCGCAATTGTGGCGTGCCCAAAGTAAGGTGATCAGTGTTTCCATAAAATCGTGAGACTCTTCAGGTCATGAGTGAATAATCAAAAACGTAGTGCACTATTGGTGACCGCATTATCGCTAAGATAATTTAAGGTAAGAAAAAAATTATTATGAGGTTGACTTTGTAAGAATGTATCTAACTGTAGGACCTACTAACTTTTTAGTTTAAGTTTCATTATATCTCGCCAATGTAGGTCTTAAATCAATTTTGAGTTGAGCTGCACGATTACTGACAAATGCGTGCACTGACTGGACAGGTCCACTCATTCTGTGTGGTATTTTTTCCTCAAAAGACCATTTCAGACTCAAATCTACATGGTCTTCACATGATCTGACCAAGATTATGTCTGGACTTTAAAAGAGACTGTGACCTCTGAGTTTGTTTCGGCCTTTCTTCTCAGAGTAGTCAGATAGGAAACGCCGACCTCATCTAGTTTTAAAATATGATTGACGTGTAAAAGTGTTTGTACAAACCTACTTACAGAAATAAAATCATTTATCATTTATCATGGCATTTTTTCAGATTTGAAAAGCATTTAAAACATACTGTAATGCTAGAATGTAATGCAGAATGCAATGTATAATGTAAGGTATTTTATTGGTACTACTACTATCATCGATCACTAGTTCTTTATTAGTGATTGATGTATGTACAGTCACCAAAAGAGTTAAGTAAACAGGGTCGTCGGATATAGTTGAAGTTTAGTAAGAAACCGATGGACATTTTCGGATAAAATTTTACTTAATTAATAGAAAACAAACCGTTCATATATCAAATTAAATTTCATTCGAAAACATCCATCGGTTACTTACTAAACTTCAACTATATCCGACGACCCTGCTTACTTATCTCTTTTGGTGACTCTACATAGTAATGTCAGCGCCAATACCAACACACAATTCATCTTGCCTTATGGCCCGTTGTTTGATACATAGTTAAACATGACCAATAGTCAATTTAACAATTAGTCACTTGACAATAGTCAATAGCTGTCAAAGTTTAACTACTCTGTCTGCGCATGGTTAACTTTTATAGCAAATTGTCAATTTTTTTTAACTTTAGTTAGCATAATCATTCGTCAAACAACATACTTCTGTAATTTTTAACAAATTGTTAGTTTAACTAACGCATTTTAACTACTGATCAAACAACGGGCCCTTAGTTGGTAACTTAGACAGTATCTCTAGTGCATTTTGGTAGAGCCGATGGCAACATCGAACAAAAAAGTGCGGTAAGTTCCAATCTGGGTGCCTACTCTGAAAGTCCGTCAACTAATATACGGCGCTATCCGAAAGTAATTCATTACATCGGAATGAACCCTACTCCCGATTAATTAACTTTTTCAGACGAGCAAATACACATCGGGAGTACGGACAATTGTCAAATCCTATTGTTATCAATTCTTAGTTTGAGCCCCGACGTAATCTTTTGTCCGTAGGTGATACGGAATATGAATCACCCGTAACTTCGGCCGAAACTACGGATGTACTGCTTTGAGAGTAGACCCCCAGGCACAAATGCAAAAAAGGGCTTAGCAAACCGCAGACTCATTGGACGGGTGACCACTGAAAATCAGCGTTAGGCTAGGTCCCCCGTAGCACAGCATCATGCTGAATGGAAGCCTTCTTGTCACAGTCACAAACGTGCAGCTGCCGACAATTTCAATTCTGTGCTCGTAGATCTATTTTCTTTATTTTTATTTAGGTAAAAATTTGGTATTCGATTTAACTCATATTTTTGTATACAATTGTTTCTGTGACAAATAAACCTATTTTTCTTTATTTCATATCCCCGCAGCTAAAAAAAAACAGTACTTCAATTAAATGCAGTGTGACGTATCAATTTCCGATGCACTCCATCGTACGATCGCGCGGTTCGAACACGTTGGCAGATTGGCACCGGTCGCGTAGCAATCCAGCCTGCCAGCCAGTATCGGACGAAGTGCCGGCCGGCAAACACGAGCGCACATACCACACGACAACCCGCTCCCGCCAAAATTACGCTAAACTACTTTCGAAAACTTCAAATATCGAATTACTGAATGAAAGTTCCATTTTTTTTTACTGAGAACGGACTTAAATGAGTTTTTGAAACTTTTCTGTTGTGCCAGTGATATTTTTGTTTTGTGTTTTTTTTTTGTTTTTAAGTTTGGATTTAAAGTGATCGTGAATGGATGTTATGTAACAGTGAACAGGTGAGTCTTATTGTTTTAATTAAAAAGTCATACGAGCGAGGAAACAGGAATTTTGAGTTCGACATTATTGGCGGAGGTTACTTACGTTGCAACAACCGGTTATTTTACAAGGAAAGATGTAATGAAATGGGCGCTTTTATTTTAATAATTATGACATACAGTTTTTTTGGTAGGTAATAATTATTTCTGTAAATGTGACATTTAATATTTTGTGAAAATTATAAAGAAATCGTTGTTAAAAATGTATGACGTATTTTAAACTAATAGAAAACAATGCCTCAAATAACTCAAAAAATATTTGTATTTCGACCAAAAACAAAAAAAAAATTATAGGTACTTATTAACTTTTATTTTTCATGAAACCATTTTTTTTCCAAAACCGTAAAAGAACTACATAAGACTGAAACCGAGCCGATGTATTAGCCTATTAGCCTATTTATCAAAATTGGTCTAGTAGTTTACTTCCTCCAATTAAAAATAAATTCTTCCTGCTAAGGTCATTAACGTCGAAACATACACACGAGTAATTAGTTAAATTGTTTTTAAAGTAAACTTAAAACAATATCCCGAACTAATATTCTTTGTAAAGTCATAAAGACTATTGGCAATAGGGTAATTATTTTGTCTCTCCTAAAAACAGATTACTCAGTGATTTAGCTAGGAGAGCAGCGATTCATCCAACAATTCGTTGTATCTACACCATGTAATTATTATTGCATACTTTGTAAGTCACTCATGTACTACAAAACCTTTATGTACCTAAATAAATTATATTATATTATTATATAATTTTTTAGACATCAATAACGATCATTAGACACAAAAAAAAATGAATACTATTATTTTTTTACTTTAATTATTTTTGAGTGATCCTTCTAAGCAGGGGTTAAACACCCACGTAAATTTAAAAAGTATTAGATAAAAGAAACTTAGCTTTTAAAGAATCATTTGAGAAATATATTAGAACATCCACAAAGTTAAGCATAATATTGCGTAGCTTAGCAAAAAATACATTAAAACCATTACTTACAAAAAATTGGTAAAGAATAATAAAATAAATAAATAAATACCTATGCAATAATTATAAAAATAAAATGTGCTTTACCTCTTTAATCAGATTAACGATTCATGAAATTTAATCAGAACAATATAATCACGTAAAATTGCAAAAAATACAGCGTGATGTGTTGCGTCACTAAAAAAAGTTATTAAGATATAATAACTAAAAATTAAAATATCGCAAACAAAAGCCGGCTTTGTGTTTTCCCGAAGGACATTTTAGTAATTTGCAATGTTATGCATTTGATAAGAATTTCCCTTTACTGAGCTAATTCTGAAATGATCAAACATTGAAAAACCCAAGTAGGTATAGATATTAATACTAGAAGGTAACTGATCTTTTTTTTTAAATCCGTAGTCATTATCATTGTCATCCAGCTGCCTGTATAATACACCCCGGCAGGGCACCCCGGTAAGGACCAGGCCTGGGTCGACGACGCGTTGTGTTCCACGTGCGCCTCTAAGAAATATCAGCACTAATTGATGGGGTCCAATAGGGCCGATGCCTGCCGGGGTCGCGGATTGTTCGAGATAGTTACCGTGACCCTGGCGCACAGGCAACTGAAGGAACACGGTAATTTAGGCGACGTACCAAAAAAATAAAAAAAGGCAGGGCAAAGGCCTCTTCTCATACCGAGAAGACACGAGCTGCTTTTATCCCAATTGATTTGGGTTCGGCGCTGCATAACTTTTCTTTCATACTTACTTACGTCTGACAGCTGTCACCTCAGTATAAACTTCCTTCCTGAGGGCCTAGACAAAGTAACATTCGATTAGCGATGACGCTTTTAGAAAAGCCAAAAATATATGGGGTTGACATAAGCTATCGAAATGTCACGTGATCATAGGTCAACGAATAGAAATTAGCTAGACAATTTTAACATCATTCGATTCTATGAAACGAATCGACAGCGTCGAACGATTACTCCCATAGAGATGCGTAGCCAAGTGGCACTTTTTGACAAGCGTTATCGCTAGTTTTCGATTCGTATGATGGAAACATTAGCGAAAGCTATAGCGATTGTAGAAATAGAATCGCTCCGAAGCGAATGCCATTTGTCTAGGCCCTCTGGTCATCTTTCACACAATCCATTCATATTTTCTTGGATCTGCCCCTTTTCTTATCGCCTCCCACATTCGTCAACATCATCACTGGAAGGCTTACTCCACCCACTGTTGAGTACATGCCTACTCTCTGCGCCTGATCTCTCTCCGGTCGTATCGGATTGCCGTACCATCGGACTATGAAAGTGAGGGAAGAGAGATTGCACCTGTGTTTGCGCACACCCTTGTGCACTATAATATCTCCCGCGCCGAAGGCTAGTTTCCGTTGAGATTGGCCGCCATGGCCGAAATACGGTTTGCAGGACTATATATGCCATGCTTCCCTGGTCCACATTCATACTGAACATTTTTGTTTATTAAATTACTTATGCACAAGTAGTTCTTCCATTTTCTTCAGGCTTCCTGCACACGTAGCATGACCACCATAGAAACGGGTTTTGTTAACGGAAGAATAGACAAAGTGACAGATTTTAGAAAAAAATATTTAGACATCTGTCATTTTGTCTATTTTGCCATCGACAAAACTAGTGTCTATGGTGCTCATGCTACGTGTGAAGTCTCATCCATAGTCACAAGAACTCTAAATCATTTGTTATATTTTTCAAGTCACTCCAAGAGTTCCAAAACCTTGAAAAAAAAGCAAAAAAAAAAATGTTTTGATTAAAAAATACTTATAAATGCTCAATTAGTTTTTCACTATCTACCGAAGCATTTAAACAAATTGCTTGTATTGATAAATAAGATACTGTGTACTATACGTTAGTTTTATTATCATGTCTATTTGCTTAAGATAAAAAATGTCGCCACGACAGCTGTGTCGCAGTCTCCAATCTTAATGAATGAGAATTCTTATTTGTTTCATCTCTGACGTCAATGCTAATATTCAGTCTAGAAAAACTGTCGATCTCTAGGTAACCTTTGACTTCTTTCAGTCCTTGATAGGTAATGTAGTGATATTCTGTTAAGGCGAAAGCGTCAGGGTAGCCCGCGAAATTAAAATTTTCTTACGTTTTTTGCAATGTGCAGTTCTGTATCAGGTTGTATGTTGATCTAAATATGATTCGCGGCCGTGTCAAATATTTATTTATAGAATTATAATCATAAAAATCAGCAATACAACTCTCTAAGTTCATATTACCCTATTGAATGACTATGTTATGAAATCCTGACATTTGAGGCCAATTCTAACTTAAGGAGTTGTATTGCTGATTCTAATGATTATAATTTTGTAAAGCCATATTTGTTACTTTTGCAAATCATATTTTAATCAACATACAACCTGACACTGACCTGCATTGCAAAAAACGTAAGAAAATTTGAATTTCGCGGGCTACCTTAGCCCATCCACCTTGACTTCACTTCGAACCTCACTCGAGGGACCGGACCGCACACAATTCGAAGTGAACTCATTTGTTTTTAAAGTAAATCATCGCGAATTCACAACGAGACACCGCACCATTCAAATGTTGAGTTATGTTTTAGAGGCTCCCAGGTGCAACGCGACAGCGCGACACAAAGGCACCGCTCGTGGCGCGACACGTGTCGCCTTTGTGTCGCGCTGTCGCGTCGCGCCAGAGTGCACGAGCCTTAAGAATAATAGCTAAAGTTGCCAATTTTCCACATAAAACGACAAAGCCTCATCTAAAACAAAGAAGAAACAGCAAGCTCACTGCGTCTTGTCGACATGGCTTTACCGCAGCTCGAAAATCTCTGGGTAGCCAAACCAAAAAAAGGTTTGAGACCAATAATTGTTTCGTTATCAACATGGCCCACGGCCTTGACCGCTTATAAATCTCAATTTGCTTTGAAAAAAGAAAACATTTATATAATCCTAACTAATGTTATGGCAAACATTAAATAAAATCTTAATGCCTCTCGAACTGTTAGAAATTTTTAAGTACAGGTATCTTAACCAGATCAACGTTGTTAGATGGTCGAGTGCACTGTCGGAGCCGTACAGGTTGGAGTGCGGGGTGAGGCAGGGAGGGCTGAGATCGCCGAAGCTCTTCAACCTGTACCTGAACGGCCCTGATAGAGGAGCTCAGCAGCACCCGTGTCAGCTGCCACATTGACGGTGTGTGTGTCAACAATATTAGTTACGCGGACGACATGGTGCTGCTGAGGACCTCGGTGTTTGGTCTGTCCAGGTTGCTGGGCATCTGAGAGCGTTACGCGCTGGATCAAGGTTTGCTCTATAACGCAAAGAAGAGTGAATGGGTGGTCTTTCTGGCCAGGGGTCGGTGCTACCCGGACTCTGTTCCACCTATTAGATTGAACGGTGTCCAGTTGAAAACAGTTCAACAATTTAAATATCTTGGGCATATCGTGACTTCTGACCAGAGGGACGATGCGGACATCGATAGGGAGCGAAGAGCGTTGTCTATTAGGGCAAATATGATCGCCCGCAGGTTTGTTCGTTGCTCGGGGGCCGTTAAAATAACTCTTTTCTGAGCGTTTTGTACGTCCCTGTACACAGCCAACCTGTGGGGGTCATATACCCAGAAGCAGTACAACGCCTCCGTGTTCAGTATAATAACGCGGTCAGGGTGTTGTTGGGGCTTGCCCGGCACTGCAGCGCGTCGGGAATGTTCGCCGAGGCCCGTGTCGACTGTTTCTACACGACGATGCGAAAGCGGTGCACATCTCTGGGGCGCAGGCTCTGTACAACTTCCAACACCATCCTGAGCGTATTTGCGAACAGATTATGTGATTAATGTAATGACAAATAAACAAATGCCTGAGAGGCAGGCCTATTAGTACCTAATAATTTTTATTTTATTTTATGTTTTAATTTAATTTTATAATTTTAATTCTATTTATATTATTTAATTAATTATTTTTATATATATTTATTGTGATTGAAATTTTAAATTGTGTAAATGTTCAACATAATTAATATGATCTTAAATGGATTGAAATAAATGATTTTGACTTTGAATAAATGCGAGAGTTTGTTTGTTTGTTACGCTTTCACACTAAAATTTGGATGCGCACATAAGTAGACCATAACCAGCACCCTAATTGCATAACACACTATTGATCAGAATCTGAATCATTATTATATACCTACTAATCCATTACTTAATTGTTCAAAAAATTTGTCTGCTCAACAACGTAAATAACGCAATGAATGTTGTCGAACTGTCAAAATGAAAGCCATTCCTAATGTTAGTGTGTTATGCAATTAAACAGATCTTTCCAATACGAGATAGCAAATCATCATCATTCACCTTCCCTTATACCTATTTATTTGGGGTTGGAGCAACATGTCACTGTCTTTTTCTTCCATACTTTTCTATAAATTTATTTTATTTTTATTTATTTGGGAAAATAAACAGTTACATATTACAGTATTACAAAAAAAAATGTGCTAAAAGTGATTAAATGTATAATCCACGACATTTTCCACATATTATAAAATTAATGCGATGTGCGCTTACAATTTGAAAAATACATAATGTGTTAATGACAAAATTGAACAGGCATGCAAATAAAAAAGAAAAACAAGAAATTATAAAAGCACAGTCTAAGAGTTAAATATTACGGAGCAATATCCAAAACAGTTTCGCGAACAAGGCCCCTAACTATTGACATCTTCGCTTTTCCAACTGGCAGATCAGTTGGAAAAGCGAAGATGTCAATAGCTTAATATTTAGTCGTCATCTCGGTAATCTCTACCTTTCCATCCATATCATCTTTCACACAGTCCATCCATCGCTTTTTGGCCTTCCCCTACTCTTATAACCATCGACATTCATACTCAAAACTCAATTCGAGATAGCACACTTACCTTATTAATCCTTTCTTATGACCAACATGCCTTTAATTTGTGTTTTAATTCATAAAAACATGTTTAACTTCTTCATTCATTTAAGCAGAGGTCGCCAAAGTGCATAAGTACACCTCGTTTGCCTTCGCCTTTCTCAATAACCATATGCAGTGACATGATTTATTTATCGTTGCGAAACATTTTAATTTAGTCCTTTTTGATAGTAAGTAACAATCTACGACATTATTTCGTCCCTACTCAATATCATTAAATCTGGAAGCACGGCGGCATCGGCAGCGGTAGTGCCTCGCCAAAGTTCTGATATACAGGATGGCAGGGACATCGACGCGCAAAAGCAACCTGTCACCACGGATTCAGTACATGATTTTGAACCCCTTATTTTTGTGTGGGAAATCATCAAATAACTTCTCCCGCTCTGGGCGAAACGGGAGCGCGTGTCAGACTTTTATTAACTAAAACACCCTGTATTCCTTCAGTTGCCTGTGTGCCAGGGCCACAATAACCCTTTCGGATAAACCCGTGACCCTGGCAGGCATCGGCCCTAGCGGACCCCGTCAGTGTGTGCTGACATCTCTTTGAGGCGCGCGTGGAACACGACGCGCCGTCGTCCCGGGCCTGGTCCTTACCGGACGGCTAGCTAATGATTATAAACCCTGCGTTGAAATTTTTCGTAGGTTATTAAAAAAGAAATTTGTTCTTTATATTAGTTCCTTATATTGCACTTTTCTATGTAACATCTGATTTTTATTTTGATAAGCGACGAAAAATTTCTACGCTAGAGGGTCTAGAATCATGTGCTGGATTCATGGTTTCAGTGTGCGCATCAATGGCCTTCCCAGCCTCTATAATTATGATAGTTCATAGTACGACTTCTTTCAAAGCTACTATCTGGAATAGTGAGTATTACTGCAATGTTCTGCCGCCAGAGTGCAGCACTAGCACAGACCATAAACAGTTTTTTGACAAGTCCTTTCAAAGCAGGTTTTTTAGATCATCCACTTTTTTAAATGTCCGTAGGATTCCACAATATCACAGTACAGCACCCTAATTACGTAACACACTATTTATCACAATCTGAATCATTTTGAAGCCTATTGCTATTCCATTGCTTCATATGTTCGAAAAATTTGTCTGCTCCACAACGTAAATAACGCAATGAATGTTGTTGAACTGTCAAAATGAAACCCATTCCTACTGTTAGTGTGTTACGTAATTACCCCGCAGGATTTTTAATGCACGAATAATAATAAACTTTTAAAATTTAACATGTTTTCACTAATTATTTTATAGAGGTATGAGGAACAGGGTGTATAGCTCACTCATACTCTATTGAAAAGGAAGGATCCTCCAACCAGACAGGTGTTGTGTCTGGTGGGCAACTGCCTGACGTTGGATGTCGGGACGTTGTATATGCTAGTTGCGCGGTAAACCCTGCTTGCGCGATGCAGGATCTTGCGTGACGTCATTGTGACGTGTAGCTCGCATGTGGCGATGTAGATACCGCTACAATTTGTTACTAATAAATATGACATGATGCATCATGTCGGTTTGTTTACGGTTTGTGCTAGTGTCGCCCCCTACGCAGTTTTGCGTAATATTCCCTATTCTAAACTTACGATTACCTAGGTACTCAAATAGAATTATTTCTCGATTATGAAACAGATAAATACTATAAGAATGTTTAACTAACTATGGGGGCGTAGGAGAACGGAAATACAAAAATTAAATAATAAATTTAATTATTATTTCTATCAAGATATGAACGTCTTACACTGAAGGGCCTAGCCGGACCTCTCTATAAAACAAAAACTATTTTAAACCATATGAAAGCTTCTTCCAAACTTGTTCGACTGTTCGAATATAATTTACTACCAGTCTACACAACATAAGGTTGAATTTTGCAGACAACCTTTACACCACTAATTATAAAGTTATTTTATTTAGTTTATTTAATTCAGTTGAATTATTAACTTGAGAAATTATGTAGTGCACAGTCCCGGAAAGAAAAGTTTCTTTTTTTTTTTTTGCTGTCTATTTATAAGTGTTTTAAAATAAAAATAAATAGAATATAATTCGCAAAAGTTATAAATCAGAGTGACACAGCTATTTTGTAATTCAATTGAATAAATTAAAAAAAAACGTATTGTTGAGTATTAAATTATCAAATCCGAAAACTATTTTTAAAGAAACAAGTCTGGATAAAATAATTATTGAAATTGACACCTATTCGTTGCTATATTTTCAAGGATAGATCGAAAAACTCAGTTTGATGTACGTCGATTTACGTCAAAATAAAGGATAAAAAAAGAAAAATAGAGAACACTTACAAATACACTTTTACCGACTTCAAAAAATAGGAGAAATTCTACGTTTGTCTGTTGGTATGTATTTTATTTTTGTATGTTTATCGATATTTTTATCTATTGTGGACCGATTTAGAATTATTATTTTGTTTGTTTGATAGGGTACCTATAGGTACTCCTGAGGTGGTCCCATATTAATTTGGTCAAATTCTGATGAGTGGTTTTTGAGTTAGCTTCAATAATACATATTATTGAAGCAATCCACTTTGTAGTGTTTTTTTTTGCATGGAAGAATGTTTTTTTCTACACATTAGCTGAAGTTACAAAATACAATACTCTTTAAGTCAAAAATCTCGCAATCTACAGTTCGACGTACTCATCATAAAATTAAAACGCAATTCGTTTTCCAATTTTAAATTACTCGTAGATCGTCCATATTGTTTTAATTTAATCAGGCGCATCAATAAGCCCTTGGATGTATTATATGAATGTCAGTGCCGCACACCCACTCGATAGGCTTACTGAGAGGCGGAGAGTCCGGGAAAAATCAACCCTCGTGTATGAATTTATGTATATAGTAGGAGTGATTAAGTAGGGAAATTCTAGTGTAAAAAAAAAGAATTACGTCTATGTAGGAAGAGGTGTAACTGTAGAGGTGTAAACGGTACCTTCGGCAAAACGCAATTTTGGCCCATAACTGTCAACTTTTCGAACTGTAATTCTTACGCAATTTTTTTATAAAAAATAATCATTTTCAAGTAAAAATTTGGTGCTTTACCATTTTTAGTCCTGAGTTTCCGTCAGTTATTTTCTAAGTCCCATGTATTAATATCCTAAATAGCTTTTGCATGACTCATGAGATCCAAACCCAATGCAAGCAGTGCAGACAATGCCTTTCATTTTGACAGTTAAACAACGTTCACTGCGTTGTTTATGTTATCAAAGCAGACGCTTTTTTCTAAGATTATGAAGCAATGCATTAGTAATTGAAAGTGTGTTACGCAATCGGGGTGCAGAACCATTAGTTTAAGACAATTGGATGATAATTCAAAATGAAAAGGATTGTCATTCCGAGTGCATACGCAATTAGGGTGCATGACCCCATGCTCAACAATGACACATGCGAAAATGCGATAACTGTAAAAATAAAATAATTGTTATTTTTTTTCATCTATAACTATCCGCATATACTTAGCATAAGCATAATCAGCCTATGACGTTCCCACTGCTGGGACACAGGCCTCCTCTCTGTGAGGAAGTGGGCCATAATCCAGCTCGTGGGCCCATAGTGCTGGTTGGTGGATAAACAAAATATAAGAACAGACATATATAAAATGTCATTATGACCAGACAATAGTTAACTGATTTGGCAATTTAATTCAAATGACTACTGAACGTTTTGTAACGAAGCTAACAATACGGCGGCCCTGTTCCGATTAGCTGACCGATTTACTAATTAAACGCAAATCAATGTTTGGTATGTCATTTTGGTAAACAGTGCAAGGGATTATACTGTCTTCCTATAGAGGGTTTTTAATATGTTGTTAAACACGGGTGTGCAAATCCGACTCTTAAAAATTTTACATAAGGAGAGTAAAATCCAAAGTAAGTTCGACCAAATTAGTTGTCAATAAACGAAAACTCCAGAATTATTCAAAAAAAAGCTAAAGAAAAAATACAATGATACAGTCTACTACTGAACAGACCACCGGGGTAATTACGTAACACACTAACAGTAGGAATGGGTTTCATTTTGACAGTTCAACAACATTCATTGCGTTATTTACGTTGTTGAGCAGACACATTTTTAGAACTTAAGAAGCAAGGGATTAGCAATAAATAGGCTTCAAAATGATTCAGATTGTGATAGATAGTGTGTTAGGTAATTAGGGTGCTGCACCCTAATTGTGTAACACACTTTCAATCACCTTCCAAGGGTTTTTAAAGAAACTCCTAAACCATTGCTTCATAGGTATGAAAAATTCGTCTGCTCAATATCGTAAACAATGCAATGAACGTGGCTGAACTGTCAAAATTAAAGGCATTACTATCGATTGCCACTGTATGTATGTTATGAAATTACCCCGCTGAATAGTCCTCTACCAACTTGTGCCACAATACCACGTGCTCCGCCTTCCGCAAACACTTTGTCCCAGTCGCGTTTTTGAAACCAAGTTCATCTAAAGTAAGGCCAATGAGACAAGATAAAATATGTAAACAACCTGGCTTTTACTAAGTTACATTACGATAGCGAGCGATTATTATCTCTGTCCTTATCTCTCACACGCAATAATGACGTCAGTTGGTCGACGACGGCTGTCGTTGTGAGATTTGTGGTACCTACAAGAAGACGGTCCGCACTTCTTTGTGTTCAAGTTCATTCCTGTTTGGATTGCGTTCAAAGTGATACGAATTTTTTCGTTTCCGTATTCGTTTAGTTTTTTGTTGTTATTAATCCGTTACTGTAAGTTTTTCTTGTTGATTTTTACTGTTATCGTGAGTGGTTGTTGATTTTAATTATGGAATCACAGCCTGGCAGCTCTAGATAACCTTTGAAAGACCAATCCACCACTAAAAATACTTTCTTTAAATAAAAATGTTATGAACCCCTGAAAGTTTGTTTACATTATTTATCTCGTCTCGTTGGCCTTACTTTAGCAGTTACCGTGTGTCCACGTGTCATATGAACCGTTACAAATTGAACCTAGTATAGGCGATGACGGCATTAGATCTCAATGTGAAAGGGCGTCCTTAAAACCATTCCGCTAAATTCTAATCACGGAATTGAATTGTTTAAGTAAAGCTGCGTACACATTAGCACCGACGCGCGCGTTCCCCAAGGATAAAATGACATAATAATGAATATTCATTCAATTTAAATAATGCATGTGAGTTAGTATTTTGACCTTACCGTGTTGTAGTAAAAAATAGGGCAGACGCGCGACCGCGCGTGGCTGACGTGAAAAGTAAAATCAAGTAGGTATTATTGTCTCTGGTAGCACTTTTATTTTCACTTTATACCCAAACATCACTTCGAAATTCGAACAGTCGAAATATGAACCCGCGATGATTTTCTTGAAGGCGAAAGCGTCAGGGAAGCCCGCGAAATTCAAATTCAAATTCTTACGTTTTTTGCAATTTGCAGGTCAGTATCAGGTTGTATATAATACTATAATAATATAATACACTACTATAATCACAAAAATCATCAATACATCTCTGTAAGTTCATATTACCCTATTGAACGACTGTTTCATGAAATCTGGACATTTGAGGCCAATTCTGACTTAAGGATTTGTATTGCTGATTCTAATGATTATACTTCTGTAAAGCCATATTTGTTACGGCCGCGAATCATATTTTAATCAACATACAACCTGACACTGACCTGCAAATTGCCAAAAACGTAAGTAAATTTTAATTTCGCTGGCTACCTTAGCACACCCCCTTAAAACAAATGAGTTTACTTTCGAACTGCGTGCAGTCACTTGAGCGAGGTTCAAAGTGAACATTACAGAATCGCACTGCAGGATAGAGTCATATTAAACTAATTATTTAATTAAATAGTGTATAATGAACGTACTTAGTAGTAGGTACAATTTCATTGAATACTGACACAGTACCTACAGTAAAAAAAATTACCCGAAAAGATCTTTTGAATATTTTAAAATTATACATATTTTATTAAAATACTAGCTGCGCCCAGCGGTTTCACCCGCATAAATCTCGCAACTTTCTTAATTTATTTTCCGTAAGAACCTTCTACAAAGTATTAGAAAACTATTCAAAAAAGATGGATGAAATCGGTAAAGTCGTTCTCTAGTTATGGCGGGACCATGGGAAATAGGGATTTATTTTTATATATATAGATTAACTGATATGCATGTGATATGGTTACGTTAATACTCATGTGATTTTATTTCGAGAAACAAAGACTGAAATAATTTTCAGAAATTCTCTGCTGAAACATGCATATATTAAGTACTCGTATTAGGTCTTTGACTACACCCTGGGCGTTGGAACGCCCGGGTTGACGGCGCGTCGTGTTCCACGCGCACCTCAAAAAGATTTCAGCATAATTAACGGGGTCCGATAGGGCCGATGCCTACCGGGGTCGCGGATTGTTCGAAAGAGTTACCGTGGCCCTGGCGCACAGGCAACTGAAGGAACACGTGTGGGTTTTAGTCAGTAAAAGTCTGACACGCCCTCCCGCTCCGCCCAGAGCGCGAGAAGTCATTTTGATGATTTCCAACCCAAAAACAAAAAGGTCTTTGACTAAGGAAATTTACCTATGGCTGTGTTGTTTACCATCATTCTCTTACCCTTTATGTCTCCAATTATTTGTAGTCAGCGCAATATGTATTTTTCTTACATATTTCTCTATGTCGATGATGACGACCAGTCATCTCGGTAGTCACCCCCCTTTCTAGCCATATCATCTTTCACCAACAATTCTTTGGTCTTCCCCTACTCTTATAGCCATCCACATTCATACTCAAATCTTTCCTCGCGACATTTCATCCATTTATTAATAACGGTATTCAATAATTATGTTATTGTCTGTCAGCTAGTGAAATTTTTCCAAGAACAGCAGAAGGTACAGCATCCGATCTGAATCCGAGAAATGTTGGACAGAAGTAGCCAAAGTACTATTTGTATGAGGGGTAGCGCACCAGAATGAGCAGTGGTGGCCCAGTGGTATCAGCCCCGACTTTCAAGTTGTAGGTCGCGGATTCGAACGCAGACAGGCACTTTACTTTGTGTAAAAAATTTCATCACCACTACTCTCAAAACGGTGAAGGAAAACATCGTGAGGAAACCGGCGTGTCCTAGAACCAAAAATTCGAAGACATGTGACATCTACCAACCCGCACTGTGCCCGCGTGGTAGATTATAGCACACTCTGCTGTTGATTATGCTAGCGCACCAGATTAAAATTCTGTCCGTCCAAATTCAGAACACCTCGAAGTCGAATCGCACTCAGATCTCGATTATGGATGCAGTATAATAAACGCGTTAAGGTAAAATACTAATTAGTACCAAGTACGTACTAAATTTGGTTTACTGTAAGGGGTAATTAGGTCATCGACACGGCCATGAACGTCTACTTAATCTAGACTTTTTTTATTTACGCATGTTTACAGTTTTTCACTATACCACGCCAGTGACATTTTTATCTTGATCGATGCTCTCAACAACGTTTTGTGACGAATATGATGCTGACGAAGTTTATTGCTTATAGGTAGTGTAGTTTAATTAATCTGGATAGATTAGTTAGGTAACTAGGGTTAATTTAATGATAATACGGACGTCAACTTTAAATTTTTTATTGTTGAATATCTCGTCAACTGTCTAGCATTTTCCAAAGGTTTCTCAAGTGAAAACTATGATGACGAATTTTCTTTTGTTCTATTTAGTAATAAGCTTCGAATTGTATTGCTATTTAAAGAGCTGCATTAAGAATTTAGGGCTCTCAATTTTAGGCTTTACAAATAACAAGGTCACCGAATCCCTTAATTATTTAATCAAAATATTAACATCGCAGTTTTATAACACACGCAACTGAAGCTTGACAAGCCTAGCAAAATCATCTTACCGTGAGGCTAATGCTATCAGATTCAAAGCTCGAAAGCTCTTTTCTAAGAATACGATAGCTTCTCATATTTCTACTATATTCAGTATACTTAGGCAGCGGTTTTATTTTACACAGAATCATTAAACATGTGTAATACTAAACGGTGTCAATGTGATGACAAGTCAGCCATTTTTGTTGAAAAAATCGATTAGGTAGCCAAAGGTGCAAAGTTTAGTTTGAAGAGGCAGAGGTGTTGTTTACTTACTGCTGTTATGTAAAGCATATATTATGCAACATTAAAATACCCGTTTTTTTTTTTAACTCTTTTTCTTTGCAAACTTGAGTTGTTATTGGAATGAAAGCTATCAATTCAAAATGGAGATTTCTAACAGAGTTCCAGAATAAGGCCATTCATTGTTACTGTCATCATGGTTTTCCACACATAAACTCACGCCTTCTTCCCATGGGGGTAGGCAGAAACTACAGAACGCCACCTGCCACGATCCTTACATACTCCTCGTGCCTTGCCTCGTTTACGTTCATACATCTAGTCACACACCTCACACTTGTGACATGTCATGTGTGTGCGCGTGTGTGTGTTTGGTGTCTGGTACATCTGTGGTTTTCCAATCCATATAAAAAAAAATTAACTTGCTGAATGATGATCTATATAATTAAAATGTGTTTCTCTTGTTCCAGGTTAAAAATGGAGTTAAAATCGCCAAAAGCGAAGAAAAAGTCAAGCATAGCAAAACTAATATCGTGGGGCAGAATGTTCAAAACACCAATGCTCATTCTTTTTTTATTGGGCACCACAAACTGTGAGCGCGAAAGTGAAGTTACAGAATTGGATTCTAATTTCAAAATTCAAAGTTTTGATGGCAGCCATCTTAGGCATAGACACCATAATGGTACAGATAAAAACAAAATGAGTGACATTAAATATTTGAGAAGGCATTTGAATAAACAAATAGTGAATTTTGTTATGACTGATTTTCTTATTGATGGCGAAGTGGAGAACAGAGTGCATTTTAATGGTATTACTGCTAAGGAGACGTACGTTGGAGCTGATGGGTGAGTCAAATTTGTTTATAGTTATAAATTATAAGGACTATTTACACTTTTACGGCCTTAAATTGTACCTAGTGTTTCTGTATATGCGTTTTGAGCACGTACTGGGTTTAAGACAGAAAAAACCCTGAAAATTTTAGGAATTTAGTAGTAATGTTTACAAAATTGTCCGGATGCGTCGGTACTTGAACCCCTTCATCATCATAATTTCAACTAAAAGACGTCCACTGCTGAACATAGGTAAGCACCGCCACTTCGAACGGTTCTGTGCTTCTCGCATCCAGCGGATTCCTGTGGTCTTCACAAAGTCATCGGTCCACCTTGTGGGAGACCTTCTAACGCTTCGCTGAAAACCAGCTCTGGGGCCCTGTCTCGCATAAGGACATAGCATTATGCCGAGAGATTGCCGTTTTGCGTGGATATAACGCATATTTTCTCCCAACTCGTATTTTTTTTGTATTTGTGTGTTTTTTTTTTGCGTCATGTTTACCGCAAATAAACGTATTTTCTTTATTCGTCTTTCGGTATGCGGTCGCCACTCCAAAACTTATCGGCCCCATCGGCCATCCGTTCTGCGAGCAATGTGCCAATTTGTTTGGCAATTCTTCGGGCTATGTCGGTTACCTTGGTTCTCCCCTAAACATAGGCCTCTCTTCTCTCCTCTCTCTCTTTGAGTGACTTTCAGCTTTTTAATGAGGCCCATCGTGAGCGACCACGATTCAGTACTCTATGTCTTCACTGGCAACAGGCACTGGCCAAAGACTTTCGTCTTGAGACACTGCGGTATGTGAGACGAGAAGATATTGCGTAGCTTCTCGAACGCTGCTCATTAGCCTCGGATTTGATCAGATTCGACGATTGACCTCTTTCTTTGAACCCCTTATTTCTTCGTAATACACTTGTGATTACTATAGCCTTAATTTTTCAGAAAATTGATCTTGTCATTAGCTAAATCAACGATTGTCATGCAAATGTGCTTGGCAAGTAGGCCGGTGAATGTCGTAGGATTATTTTTAATAGATTTTAAACCGAGATCCGAATTAATTTTTAATTTATTTTTGAATGTTAATAACTCATTATGAAGAGATACTAAGATTAAAATACAAAGAACAGCGGGTTTAAAGGAAGCTGTTGTGTCTAGATGCCAATTTGTATGATATCATACATGACTACAGCTTGTACATTATGTAGGAGTCCCGTTATCCTGACTTTTGACCTTATAATGGCGATCTCGTATGACATAGGGGCACTACTTAATTGAAAAAATTTATTGATCTTGAATTTAATTTTATATTTAACATTTATTTACTGACTTTATCTTTTGTCGGCGAACGATTACATAGGTGCTTAGTGCTATTCTGTAAAGTATCGAAATACTGGTTGTATTCAGCTGCATCCAGTTAGACTAGAAGCTGACCCCAAAATAGTTAGGAAAAGGCATGCATATTTTTTATTCTGTATTCTTGGAACCTCACTCAAGTGACCGCACACAATTTGAAAGCATTTGTTATAAAAGTAAGTAAATTATCTCGGATTCACATCTCGTCTTCGTCCGAATTTTGATTTTTCCAATGGTTTTTGTCAACCAGACTTACCAAAGGATATCTTATTACCCAGTAACTGGATTTTGGAGGTCAGATAGGCAGTCACTCGTTGTCAAATACTAAGTAGTACCTACCTATTCAGCTGCATCCAACATTATTTGCCATTATATGCCTGCAATTTGAATGTCAATTCTTTACTAATGGCTTTTGTAGACAGGATTTTAAATCAAATTTGTTACGGTTGTAATGGCAATCATATCATTTGGTTTAAATAGGCTTTTATTTTTGTTATTTTTTTAATATTTTATAAAGATTCTTTTATATTTTGTGAATGTGAGAACGTTGTAGGCCAACTTGTATAGACTGTAAATTTGTAGACCATTTTCTATTTTGTTAAGTACCTCGTAGGTACTTGTTGGCAGGCCTACACTGTCGTCCCATACCTATTAACACTGTAATTTGTAAAAGCCTTTTTTTTTTAATAGTAACCTTGGAGTTTCTTGCCGGCTCTTCTCCATAGGAAGCGACAAAATTGAAACCGTGCACCTAGCTTCTGACATTTCATAAGTGCCCATGTAGGTTTATGTGAAAAACATATTTTAATTTTGATCCGGTAAGACTGGAAAACTCCAACATAATTGGGAAAAGGCTTTGGCAGATTAATTGATTCATGAATGGTTTTTGTTGGAACGAAGTTCCTTATTGCACGGTACGGAGTTGGTGGATGGGGAAAAAGTGTAAGAATTTTCCGTCACGAGTTTCCGTGACGACCCTTTCTTTTTTTGTTTGTTTGGTTGAACGCGCTAATCTCAGGAACTACTGGTTCGAATAGAAAAAACACGTGTGGCACTCGGGGAGTGCCGCGGTAAAGCTATTACATAGCATTTTTTATCAACTTATGCAATCTGTTTACGTATTCGTCCGATTTCGGAGCAGCTCGTCTCGATCCGTGCGAGCTTCGTACAGTCGTACCATATACATACACGTTAAGCGAACGCTCGGCCGAGCTACATGGTAGGCGGAGTCGGGGGTGATAGGTTTTATTTTCGTTACGGAATTTCTTGATTCGGTCGCCGCGCTCAAAGCCCGCGATAAAATCTATGCAATAGCTTAAAAATATTTTTGTGTTGGATAGTGCATTTATCGACGCAGGCTTTAGGCTATAACATCACGCTACGACCAATAGGAGCGGAGCATAAATGAAAAATGTTGCAAAAACGGGAAAAAATTATTCCTTTTGAGAGCATCCGTTGCGTGCGCTGCGCAAACAAGTTAAGCGAAAATCATGTATGACGGAATTGTTTCTCTTTAAAAGTTCTAAAAAAAAGTTTGTGACATCATATGTTAATCTTTTAAGGTTGACTCAATATAACCCTTTTTATGGTAATCAAATTTGTTCTATGGATGTTCTAAATATACTATGAAAGGAACTTCGTTCCAACCGAGTATTCCACGACTCTCATGTTTATTTTTTTGTTGACAAAATGAAAGCAATTGTTATTTTTAAAGTTCGACGTTTTGAAGAGACCAGACAGAATGACCATAATGGAAGCCTGGCAGGCTTTTGAAAGAAAGAAAGAAAATACGTTAATTTGCGATAAACATGATGCAAGTAAAAAACACACAAACAAAAAAAATACGAGATGGGGGAAAATATGCGTCACATCAACGCAAAACCGCAATTGATCAGCATAATGCTACGACCCTATGCGAGACAAAGCCCCAGCGCTGGTTTTCAGCGATAGCCGGCGCTGACGTGATGACGTCAACCAGTGCAGCATACGAAAATTAAAAATAAATAAAAATACACTATACCTAGTCCAAAATGTATATAAACATAATTATGGTGATGTATTTTGGTGTGGGATGCAACATGTGTCGACACCCTTGCGCCATCCCATCTTCCTAGCACGGCGGACTGTGCTGGGGCGGCTGCTGCAGGTGCGAAAAACCTCAAACGGCGAAAATATTCCAATCTTATTGGGAGTTATATGTTCGAGCCGTTTGGGGTTGTAACACTAGAGCCGAGGTCCGAGTGTTGGTCGACTCTTCACGTGACCAGAAGGCTGGCCTATTTTTTGGCCAAAGAATCAACATCGCCATATAACGTGGCAATGCTGCCAGCCTTTTGGGCAATTTCCTGTTGACAGGGATGCTGACGAATATTTTGATGCCCTACGTTTCTTTTCTTTTTTTTTAAATTTATTTACATGTTAAGTACATATTATTTTAAGTCAGTAAGATTATATAAATAGACTATCCAAATAAATTTTACTCAGTTTGAGTAATATTAAAAATAATAATCGCTTTGCGTGTGCCATTTCAATTTAAACGCACTACTGACCCCAACTTTGTAGAAAACGTTAGGTCAAAGGTTTGTTGTTGTTTTGATTAATAAAATTATAAATATTATGAATGCTTAATTGATAGCTCGGTGCAGATGTTTATCTAAACTCTTACATAATTGCTATGCGGATATGTCACAGTGTACATATTTCAGTTTATTTTAATCTATTTATTTTCTACTTATTTGTGTCATATTTATAGGTGCATATAAAAAATTGCGACTTTTACTCTTGGTTTGGGCAGGAAGTACAGAATGTGACGTGCAGGAATCTATACTTACCTACCTCTTTTGCTTCGTCTACATTTACACATTGCATCCTAATTGTTATCAATATCATTGCGATTGCGATAGCAATTCTGGTGCAGGCGCTATAATTTTGACAATAAGTACCTAAACATGGCGACATATCAAGCTATACATTTCTAGTTTTAGCTGACCTCCAATTGTTTGAATCATTTTGAAGCCTATTGCTTCATATGTTCGAAAAATGTTGTCTGCTCAACAACGGAAAAAACGCAATGAATGCTGTTGAACTGTCAAAATTAAACCCATTCCTTCTGTTAGTGTGTTACGTAATTATCCCGCTGGTCATACACGCACGCCGGTTGAGAGTACTACGCACCTGACCTTTCTGAAGAACATCACCAATAAGAACAGGATATGTTGAGAGATATCGTTAATTCTATGTCGGCTTTTCGTACAATGAGAAGTCACTTATACTGGAAATATACATTACCAGCTATACAGCTTGATATGTCGTCGTGCGTACAACAATATTAACGATGACATATTTTTCCGTTGTCTCGGTTTTAATGTTGAAAGTCAATTCTTTCAACTTGAAAGAAAAATAAAAACAAAGAAAATACATTTATTCTCTTGAAAGTGTTGTAGCGGTATTTACAATGCGAGCTACGCGTCACAGTGACGTCACGCAAGATTCTGCATCGCGCAAGCAGAATTTACCGCGCAACTAGCATCTATACAACGTCCCGACATCAATCGTCGGGCAGTTGCCCACCAGACACAACACCCGTCTGGTCGGAGGATCCTCCCTTTACTATGGAGGTATGAGTGAACTTTACTCCCTGTTCCTTTTTCCTATATAGTGTCATTACAAGGCTGTTGTGCAATTTGGATGCCGGTCATACACGTTAGCGTGCTTGTAAAGACCTAGCTCGGACTTTAAATTAAAAGCAGTGGACTGTAAACTAACTTATATTGTTTTTCCAAAATGGAAGGTTCGGAAAGACTATATGGCGCGTGTGAGTCGTCGATTGCGTTCGTTGGTGAAGTATCGGCCCTTCAGTTCCTCTGGTGTACCCGCGTAGCGCGTCCCGCGCGCCCGCGCAGTCTCGCCCGACGCCTAACACGAAGCTAGCTGACGGCGCCCGAACAGTACTATTTCAGTATTGTCTTATTTACCGCCAGTTTGATACCATAGCCGCGTTACCTGCCTCTGGTGTAGCGGTCTCAAGAGCTACTGCTGAAGTCAGGTCCTGGGTTCGATTTCCAGGTCGGGCAAAGTGTTATTGGGTTTTTCCATCAGGAATTTCTCAGTAGCAGCCCGGAGTCTACATTTGTGCCTGGTTGATGACAATAGCCTCGCCCCCTGTTATATGGTAGACTTAAACATAACTGGCGAAATGTCGGTGTACTATAGGTACACCTCTGCAGAACCCTTCGGGGAATACAAATGTTATATTATGTTATGAGATACCTTAGCAACACAAAATAATTAGTCTTACTACAGCTGATGACGTGTTTCACACCGAAACCTATAAAATTTTAGAATAGGTCATAAAATCTACACGAGCATGTTGTAGTATCACCTAGAAGTAATAATTTAAGAGTTGACCATGGAAACTGCATAACCTTACATAAAATCTCGCCTGTATTTTCTGAAGAGAAATCCACATACCGCCAGATATAGAATAGAATACTCTTTATTTTATATACCATAAAAATTACAGATATAAATGTAGACATTTTACACAGGGTGACACAATGGGCGGTCTTATCGCTAAAAGCGATCTTTTACAGACAGCCTTTGGATGAATTCAAGGGAGAAGTAGAGACAATAATGCAGGTAGTCAGTGGTCTACCATTTACATATACAACAAATACATACATGCATAAAACATATACTTATCTACATATAATATATACAATAATAAACATGAAACAAGAGCAAGGAAACTAAATGTAATGATGATGTTTAAGGAGAGAGTAAGTGTTTTTCCCAGCCCCGTGTTATGAAGGCGACCCTATTGCACTTGACAAGACTCAAATCCAGGGGGTCCACTCTCTAAGGCCGTCAGCGAAAATACGGGCCCAATCGTAAGTAGCTGATCAGTGAACATTTGGACGGGCAAAAGCACATCGCGAGGAGGGACTACTGTCAAATCGTGTTGTCATTAATTCTTAGTTCGGGCTCCAAAGGAGTAGGAAACGCCCGTAATTTCCGTCAGAAGCCCAGGCTTCTGACCTAAGACTCCTGAGGCTATTTCTGAAGTATAAAACTATTTTCGGATGGGCCCGTATCTTCGTTGATTGACTTAGAGAGTAGGCCCCGTGTTCGTTACTTCAGACTGAACCCTACTTCCGATTTCTTCGGATTTTTTCGAGAAAGGCGAAACCACACTGGGAGTCAGGACAATTGTCAAATTGTGTTGCCATTAATTTATTGTTCGAGCTCCAAACTAATCTTAATCTGTGGGTGAAATGGAGTAGGAAACGCCCGTAACTTTGGTCGAAACAACGGAATTCGTGCTTAGGGAGTAGGCCTCCTAATCTTTCTCAAGGACGTTTATCGACGCACTGTTTACATCTCTCTCCATACTAATCAGTGCAACAGTTAATATTTATCTGCATTTAGACGTTATCAGCATTTCTGTGCGTCAACTTTCACCTCTCTGATCGACGTAGACTTCTAGAACGACACCAAAGAAAATTCAATGACATTAAATGATATTGTCGACTCTTCACGTGACTAGAGGCCTGACATATTTTTGGCCCAAGAATCAGCATTGTCATACAACGTGGCAATGCTTGCAGCCTTTTGGGCACTTTGTTGACAACGATTCGGTCGAGTTTTTTATGCCCTATGATTCTTTGCCCTCTCCTTTTACTTGTACACATTATTATTATTATTTTAAGACGTGTTATCTTTTAGTTACGTAAATAAAATATAATATTAGCGTAGCTATTATCGATCATAACATAAATATTTGTAATCCGGAA
Source organism: Dryobotodes eremita (assembly GCA_917490735.1). Taxonomy (NCBI): domain Eukaryota; kingdom Metazoa; phylum Arthropoda; class Insecta; order Lepidoptera; family Noctuidae; genus Dryobotodes; species Dryobotodes eremita. The sequence continues at coordinate 8,431,214 of OU823269.1, read as the reverse complement.
AATTGTGGTATTCAGCAGTTCAATTGCGTTCAATAAAACTGAAGAGTTTGTTTGTTTATTTTGAACGCGCTAATCTCTGGAACTACCAGTCGGATTTGTTTTTTTTTTTTTGCATTATGTAGCCCAATTCTTAAGGAAGGTTAAAGGTTATTTAACATCACGCTACGACCCTTAGGAGCCGACCAAAATGAAAAAAATACAGAAAGAACGCTAAGCGAAAACGAAGTAAAAGCACGGAGAGGCGATGTGACGCGACACAGTGCGGTGGGTCAGGGGTCCAAATTTCATGCGAAGGTAGTCGCGGGTAGAAGGTAGTACTTGATATAACAATGGTTTTAATTTAAGCTGACTTCAAGTTCATCTAGTATGAAAGTGGATGGCTATCAGAGTAGGGGAAGACCAAAGAAACGATGAATGGACTGTGTGAAACATGATATATAAAGGGGGTAGCAACTGAGATTATAGAGGTATGAGGAACAGGGTGTAAATTTCACTCATACCTCCATAGAAAAGCGAGGACCCTCCGACCAGACGGGTGTCGTGTCTGGTAGGCAACTGCCCGACGTTTGATGTCGGGACGTTTTATATATGCTATTTGCGCGGTGAACTCTGCTTGCGCGATGCAAGATTTTGCGTGACGTCAATGTGACACGTAGCTCGCATGTGGCGTTGTAGATGCCGCTACAAGATAACTACTAATAGAGAAGAATGATAAAGAAGACATGTTGCGACGACCCCAATAAATTAAGATAACAGCAAGAAAATTATATTTAATGATATTTTCCCCTAAATTGTTATTTTTTGTATTTGTGTGGTTTTCTCTGCGTCATGTTTACCGCAAATAAACGTATTTTCTTTCTTTTCTTTATACTTCATTTAGCTGTCGACAATCTTTAAAAAAAATAAAGCAATGAATATTGTTGGAAGTTTTGACAGCAAATTTTACCTTAGGTTACCGTGTTACCCAGTAACTGGGTTATGGAGGTCAGATGGGCAGTCGCTCTGTGTTAAAGAATACTAGTATGCAGCTGCATCCGGTTAGAGCGGAAGTCAACCCCAACATAGTTGGAAAAAAGAGCTAGACATATGATATGACTACCCATTATTTCAACACTAAATCTTACGATGGCGGGTCAGTTTCCCTGAAAAATTAAAATAAAAACTCACGAGATAAAATAAAATATTATGTTAAACGACACTAAACTATTCGTATAGCAAAAATGTTCCAATTACCCATTGAACGGATAAAAATAGACCGCGCAGATGACAATCTTAGTAGTGCGCTCTGAAGGCCGAATTTTTCAGCTAATTCCTAGATTTAGACTTGAGCGTAATCTGTGTGGTCCAATTAAATTAGCTAGTAAAACTCTGCAGACGTGACGGGTATCGATATACAAACACGATAAAAAAAAATTAAAAAAATGATTTTTTATCGGGTCATTGACCGTAATTAGTGTGGTCACTTGAAATATTAGTTTAAAAAATCTGTTTATTTGGGTGTAAACTTCACAGACGTGATGGGTATCGATACCTCAATACGATAAAACAAAAGAAAACAGATTTTCTCACCTAATACTTCAAGTAACTAAACTACCAGTGGTCGTACCCCCTCAAAAAAAACATCAAATATTTTTTATATCATTTTTTTATATCAATCTGCAGAGTTTCGCTAGCTAATTTAATTTGACCCTGTATAGAGCACCGGTTTACAACAATGTGAAGTTTACATAAATTAATCATCATGACTGAAGAGTGACCACTTATTCGAAACTACATTTACATCGTCAATACGATAGAATTACAGAATTAGGATGCTGGCTTTGTAAATTAAATGTGTTTTCTTTTTCCTCGATGACTTCTTACTTGGTGACCTCTGGGTTGATGCTGCGTATAAACTGCGTAGACGCTGCGTATAAACTACGTAAGCGCTGCATAGACGAGATGTTTAAATTACGTTGGTGAAGCGTAGACGATGCGTTTGCGCAATGCACATACACTTCATAGACAATGTGGCTGATACGATGCATTAGCGTCGCGCAAACGTAAATATGTTCACCAATTATAGTCGAATTCTACGTCAAAGAGAACGGCGATCGTATTTTTACCTTTTCAATGTCGAAACCTTCAAGAGGTCTCCGACCTAGGAACTAGCCAGGTTCATGAGACTTTTACTGCCCATTCTCTCTGTGGCTTACAAATGCGTTGCCTAGATCCTTTTTGACTTATTTATATTAATATCAGAAATATCATCTAAGATTTCCCTGAAGGGGAAAACAAAGATCGTATAGTACACCCATATTTACAGTTACGTTTAGTTCTATGCAACAGGGGGGGCGAGCCTATAGCCATGAACCGGGTACAAACCCAAAGGTACTCCGAGCTGAGAATTTCTAATTTAGCGTTGCAGGGACTAGGACCCCACCCTCAATAGCTAATTAGAATATACTTTATTCTTCACCAAAAGTTAAACAAAGTTCATTTACAAAACCGTAAGTAAGATCAAGCAAGGCTTTGATGCATAAAAGCATATTCTGCTCGACCCTAAAATTTTATATTAAGCTCGCAACACCTCAGGAACAGCTCCCCGCTAGGTTATTAAGTTGCATTTAAAAATATATCTTATAGCCAAATGCTACGACAGCTTATTAGAGTTCCTAAATGAGCGAAATTAAGTAAATTGCGACTTTTCTCCTAGTTTACTAATGGTAAATAAAGTGTTGTATGTTAGTTCGTTAAGCTGATTCTAAATGAATGTTTTGATAATATAGTTAGGCATAAGCATGGTAACAGTAAATTCTGTATTTTTTTTACGCTTTAACTGGCAAAACATGTAGCTTCTTTTATTTATTTTTTTATTCCATCCACAATGCACATGTATTGTACTTACTCATGTTTTACAGAAATAAAAATATCTTTATCTTTAAAACCATTAATCCATACTACATATACTATATAAATATTATATATAGTATTATAAATACGAAAGTAACTCTGTCAGTATGTTACCTTTTCACGCCTAAACCACTGAACAGATTTCGATAAAATTTGGCAAGGAGACAGATGGCATCCATAGGACATAGGCTACTTTTTGTCTCATACATAATCCTAAAGGGGGTGATATAGGGGATGAAAATTTCTATGGGAAACCCAGAGGGATATGAAAGTTTAAATGTATGCTTTAGGTAAGAAATTAAGAATTACATGTCTTAGCGTTTTTGTAAAATCATCCCCCAAGGGCGTAAAATAGGGGTTGATTTTAAAAATCACATGTTTATTGAAATTTTGTGTACCTTTTTTTAAGCGATGTAAGGGATTGGAAATATAGTCTGTCTGTTACCTTTTTATGCCATAACGGCTAAACGGAATTGGATGAAAGGCATACGGATAGTCCATGACCTGGGTTAAGACATAGGATAATTTTTATCCCGGTTGTAAATTCGCTTGAGATGATTTCCGACAGTCACGCGGACGAAACCGCGGGCTAAGCTAGTATTAGATAAACCATTAGACCAAAGAGGCAGTCAAGATAAATTATTGTTGTTTTCATGTGGCTTTTCAATTGCTGTGTCCAAGTACTAATGAATAAATGAACTCTCTCTCGGTCTTAAAACTACAAGTCAATCGTCAAAACGACTAACATCATCGTCATCATTTTTATTATCTGCATAAGCATAATCAGCCTATAATTTCCCACTGCTGGGACATAAGGCCTTCTTTCTGTGAGAGGGAGTGGGCCGTAATCTACCAAGCGGGCCCAGTGCGGGTTGGTAGATGTTACATGTCTTCGAATGTTTGGTTCCAGGACATGCCGTCTTCACGATATTTTCCTTCACCGTTTTTGAGAGCAGTAGTGGTGAAATAATTTACACAAAGTAAAGCGCCTGTCAGGGTCCGCACTTACGACCTACAACTCGTAAGTCGCAGCCATTACCACTGGGCCACCACTGCTTCATAATTTGCCAAGCCATTAACTAATAATGTTGAGGTCGGCTTCTTGTCTAACCGAATGCAGCTGAGTACCACTTTTTTACATGAAGCGACTGCCTGTCTGTCTTCCACAGCCCAGCTACCGGATAACACCCCCTTGGTAAGACTAGTTGACAGACTGTGAGTCTTCTGACTACCCGTAACGACCGTCAAAGATCTACGAATGTCAAGATTCATTCGTGCTTTTTTAAGGTTTCATTTATTGTGTTCAAGTATGAATAAGTGTTCTCTCTCATTCTGTAAAGCACACGTCAACCGTCAAAACTACGAACATAAATATCTATATTTCCATCGATTCTATTACTAGCCCCAGCAGTAGTGTTTTTTGCTCGAATTGCATCTAAAATTAAACCACTGAACTTTGTTCGCACTCAAGACAATTTATTTGAGTTTAAATAGGAATGTTGTTGTAATACATCGGCATTTGCTAGCTCTAATTCAGGCTCAGTAAAACTATTTAGACTGAAATATAACTCTTGTTTTGCTGGATTAGCAGTGCTGCGTGTGGTCTGCATTAATGTTTTGGTTTTTCAATCAATCAAACAGTCAGCTTACCGCAGTCCACTGTCGAATATAGGCTTCTCCCAACTTGATTCTCCAACTCCCACATTCGGCCACCTCTTAAAGGTATTAAAGAAAAGAAAGAAAGAAAAAGTATTTATTGGGACTCGCAAAGGATCATCAAAAAATAAACTAACCACACTCTTAAAAACAAAACAAAAAGAAAACCATCGAGCATCGATCCTTCGGTCCATCAAGCTTGGGGCGTCCCATGCTATGTTGGACGCTTCGTGATTTCTACTCGACGAATCGTCTGCTCATGCGGCCATCGGTTCTTCAACACACATGACCGGCCTACTAAGTTATGTCGGTATTTCGGTAACTCCAGTTTATTTCCGAATTTCATTCCGGATCGCATCCTTTAAAGAAACTCTGATCATAGCTTTCCATAGTGAGCGCAATCTTGAATTTTTTTATCAACACGACTGTAATGTCTTCGACCAGCGTAGCCTTTGGTTCTGGCCATTCTGAGCAATGATGGTATGTAATAGTAATAAAAGATGGCGTCATGCATAAGTACACCAATATGTCACTAGTTATGGAAAGTTCCCATGTAATAAGGGAACAATCGTCATGAATCATCATCAATTTTATTGTAAGTACCTATAATTAGGTTTAACGTTACTCTTTTACCAATATCATAGGTATTGTAATCAGCCAATCTATGACGCAAGGTAACGCGAGGTTTGTGGTTACGCTGCACTATCAAGTTGCTATCAGTTGCAAAGGTAGGTACAACATATTACTCTTATTGGCAGTTTTATTGTGTGTATGTGATGTATTATAAGAAAGAAAGAAAGGAAGAAAAATTGTTTATTCTGCACAAACAAGACGCACATTACAAAAAACAAAATAGACAAAATACATACACTAATAAAAAGTAGCGAAAAGCCTCGTATTCAAAACGTTAAAAGTTTGACAGTGTTGTCCATTGCTTGATGTCAGGGAAGATCAAAACCAAAGACAATACACATTGCGTAATGCGTTGCGACACTGGCAAATGACAACACAAACAAAACATGAAATGATTTACTTTTCTAACAAACAACAACGGCTCGTATATCTATCTCATCACTAGAAATTAAAAGCAATAGTTTTTTTCTATAAATAGGATATCGGAATCGCTTTTACACGTCATATACTTACAAAAGAATGATAAGCTAGATGGAGTCAACATTTCCTATCTGATTACCCCTGAGAAGTAATGGCGACACAAACTCAGGGGTCTAGGTCTCTTTTGAAGTCCAGACATAATATCATCATCATAATCATAATAATACAACCTCGGCACTCATAATCCTCTTGTTCTTATGCTAATTTATTTGATTTGGGCGTAGCATGACTTCTTCTTTCATAAATCTCTGTCAGAAGCCGTCGTCTCCGTTTTGACCCACGTTCTAGCCATATCATCTTTCGCTCAATCTTTAATCGTTTCTTTGGTCTTCCTGTATTCTTTAAACTTTTAAACCATAAAATAACTCTGATATTTCTTCGTACATCTCTCTCAGTAGTCGTCATCTTCCTTCATACATCTGTCTCAGAAGCCGTCGTCTCCGTTTCGACCCACTTTCTAGCCATATCATCTTTCACTCAATCCATTAATCGTTTCTTTGGTCTTCCTGTATTCTTTAAACTTTTAAACCATAAAATAACTCTGATATTTCTTCGTACATCTGTCTCAGAAGCCGTCATCTTCATCGTCAGCATCGAGGAGTGAATTCACAAGGATAACATTGTTTGTAACAAGTTTTAGAAAATAAGTTGTTATTATTAAGTTTGCTTCACTATTGCATTGGGTTGTACCTGTAATAATAGTTGTAAGTGATGATAAAATAAATAAATAAATCTTCCTTCATACATCTGCGTCAGAAGCCGTCATCTCCGTTTAGACCCACTTTCTAGCCATATAATTTTTCACTCAATCCAAACATCGTTTCTTTGGTCTTCCTCTATTATTTAAACTTTAAAATAACACTGATATTACTGTGTGTATGAACGTAAACGAAGTAAAAGGAGTATGTAATTAGGATCTTGGCAGGTGGCGTTCTGTTTCTGCCTACACCCCCATAGGGAGAAGGCTTGAGTTTATGTATGTATGATATTACTTTTATCAAATTCAATGACATCGATTGACCGCAATCTATTTGTACCTATAGAGGTCAAAGGTTATTTTTAAAATTCAGACAATTCATACAATGATCAGAAGGTCAGGAAATCAATTCCCTTATTTTAAAGAACGTTCGCATTCTGCCCTTATCTGGGAAGTTCTTCAGAAAAGTCAGATATTATGTAGTACTCGCAACCGGCATGCGTGTATGACTAGATTTAAGAACATAAACGAAGCAAAAGGAGTATGTAAAGATCATAGCAGGTTACATTCTGTGGCTTCTGCCCCCATATGAAGAAGGCGGGAGTTTATGTATGTACAGTACAACTATTTTCTTAATGTACCTCGGCAAACTTCGTGTTTCGTCAGTTTCCTCCCATTTTTAAAATAAATTACATTAAGTTAAAAGAGTATTAACAACTCTATACACTTCCAAGTCGATTGAGAGCGTCCGGGCTGCACCAAGTGCAAATGACAACTGATAGAAATTCGACGACTGATGAAACACGAAGTTTGCCGAGGGACATTAAGAAAATAGTTGTACTGTATGTGTATGTGTTGGCATTCTAATCTCAATTTGTCAAAACTACCTCTAATTTGTGTCAAGTTTGTGACATTGATTGTTGCTGAGACGATCTAGCGACTAGATTTTGAATGTTTTTAGTTACGAGAATTAACCGTCAGGTTAATGTATTATAGATGAATAGTGATTAATTATTCCAGTTACCAGCGGGGTCATTGCGTAACACACTAACAGTAGCAATGGCTTTCATTTTGACAGTTCAACAACATCCATTGCGTTATTTACGTTGTTGAGCAGACAAATTTTTTGGACATATAAAGCAATGGATTAGGAATATCCTTCAAAATGATTCAGATTGTGATTGATAGTGTGTTACGCAATTAGGGTGTTGCATAGATAAGTTAGACGTATACTTTCTATAATTAGGATAGTAGTCGGTCAGTGCCAGATATACGGAACTTGTCTGTTGGCAGGTGTGGCTTTATTGTGTAAACAGTTGGTTAGGGTTCCTTTTATTATATTACGTGGTTCTTGGCAAAGCCGTGGTTAAATGGGAGGCCCGTACAATAAATCTAAAGAAATTTTAAAAGAATATAAACATTTTCTCAAACATACTTGGAAATACAAGTTTTATTTTGACAACCTTCTTCGAGATAAATCGAAAATGCTGTACTGGTCAAATACATGCGAGCAGCGGCCGACAATGTTAGTATGAAAATCCATATCTGTCGTGTTTAGCGGCCGAATAAATTACTAAGAAAACCCATATCTGTCGTGTAATTTATAAATGGAACGAACTTTTTACTTCAACCCGTGCCAACCAAGGAAGTAACTTATCAAAGATTTTATTTAAATATCGAACTGGCTTAGCAAATAGAGCTGTTTAAAGTGAAAAAAAAAACAAATTAACAAATTAGCGCGAGAAAAGTTATCGTTGTTCGTCATTGATTCTGAAATTTATATTAAATTAATTTACTTAGTTTGAATTTCCGCGCATTATTCGAGAAAAGCACTATACAAGCCTTGGCCGCAACCAGGCATTGATGGACTCACGTATGTGTACCTTGGCTTCGCCTCGGCCCACATTTTCACGTTCGTCCATCAATGCGGCCGCTGCAGTAATATGCTATTTGTTAACTAAGGAACGCATTGTCTAGCCTATTTTTGTTACTATCCCTAATATAGCATATTTCGATTTTTGGTCTACCGATCATAACAGCTGATAAGAGATGCAATAGTAGATTTACTCTTTCTTCTGCTTCTTCTTTTGGAGTTATTTTGTAACATGACCAGTCAGACCAGTCAGCAGGATGATAGCGTGCCTAACGTACCTTTTTAAGTATACCGTCACAATAATGAACATACAGTTGACTCTATCATGCAGGTTATTATTAATCTGCATGATAGTGTCAACTTAGGAACGCATCTGACCTATTGTGGTCAACAGTCATGTTATAGGCTTTTGGTCAATCAATTATAGGCTAACATGAGACTCGACAGCGAAATTACCTACTAGTTTAAAGAGTTTCTCGAACAAAAATGATCGCAAAATTAATGTGACAAATTGTCAAGCGCGCGTAAACGGCTGTGGTTGGCTGTTGATAAATCATTCAACCAATCACAGCGTCACAACAGTTTACGCGCGCTTTACGATTTGTCACATTAATTTTACGATAATTTTTGTTGGAAAAACTGGTCCGTAGTCGACTTTCTGTTCAGTTCTGGGTCAGAGCCAGGAGTTTCGGCAGGGCAGGGCTCAGACTTGGTCAGTGTAACAGAAACTGAGACATAGTCCCGCGACATTTGTTCCGCTTCCCGTATGCATTAGTAGCGCTGTCGAGCATGGTCGGGCATCATTTAAAATTAAATGCAAAACATCACGCCACTTCAAACTTTTGGCACGGCATATTCTCCTATTTTTATAACTACGAGTATACGTGACAAACAATTTGCAGTCCACTAGACGATAGTAAAACTGCCCCGCCATCTTCCAAAGAACTCATCAGCTCGTGACTAAATAGTTAATAGGCTAAAAAAGAGCATTTTTAAATAGGTACCTAAATTATAGACGAGAAGATTTATCAATCTGCGTTGCAGAGCTGCGCTTGCCGCGGTCAACCTTTCTATGATTGATATGAGAGTTGACAACTCGTTCTATCTCGGCGAGGATATATAATCAATGAAATAAATTTTCATCAGTCCCTCGTTTATTTTAATGTTATTGAATGGCAAACAAACAGACAGCCCACCCGATGTTAATAGTGGTTACGGCCGCGTATTATTATTATTCGTTATTACCTGAAAAGAAGAAAGAAAGATTATACCTTTATTAGCGGTAAACATGACGCAGAGCAGGAACAAAAACACAAAAAAAAAAAATGGCTTCCAAAAAAAAAACACTATAAAGTGAAATATAAGTTTAATTTTGGAAGTCGGTGTCTTTGGTTTTTAACCGACTTCAAAAAAAGGAAGAGGTTCCCAATTCGACTGTTTTTTTTAAAATGTTTGTTAGTGTATTTTCGTTTTTTGCCACCGACTTCAGAAATGAAAGTTATTTTTCACTTTATAGTGTTTTTTAGGAAATCGGTTTCACTTTTTAGTTGTGGTACCTACTCCACAGAAGTTCTTATACGAACATTCGAAATTCTTATATATAAGTATAACATCATCAATATACACTAAGTGGAAAACATTCGTATTATTGAAGCTAACTGAAAAACTACAGAAGCAAAGTTAATACAATTTATATGGAACCACCCGTGAGGCAGACCCTATCTATTAAAAAAAGAATTTTCGAAATCGATCCACAATTGCCGGAGATATCGCGTAACAAACATACAAACAATAAAACATACAGACGAATTGAGAACCTCCTCGTTTTTGAAGTCTTTTAAAAAGAACAAGATCTGAGAAAATATACGTCACATCCACGCGAAACGGCTATCGTTCAGCATAATGCTACGACCCAATTTGAGAAGGAGCCCCAGCGCTTGTTTTCAACGACAGCCGGCGTTGACGTGATGATCTGCAATCCTGGTAGCATCGAAGTTGCGTTACCATCCCAAAGACAAAACAGAAATGTCACAGGTACCTGAATTACGCTGCTTGAAAGCAGAATTAAGGAATGGTAGTAAGACTTCAAACTCAAACCATTTATTTCAAATAAACCAATTAAAGGCACTTTTGAATTGTCAAGGGGTCGGTCAGTCAGAAAGATGAAGCTAGTTGCCCATTCCAAAGCGTTGTAGGTACCTATGGAGAAGAACTACTTTCCAAAAGAAAATCGGCGGTTCTCATAAGAATGTCCATGAAATTCGTATCGGGAATAATAATCTTCGAATATTATCGGTATTGCCCAGAAATTGGGCTGTGGAAGTCAAATGGTCAAAAAACTTAGTCGAACTAACTAAGAAACATATTTACGCGAATAAGCAAAAGAAAAAAAAAAAGAAAGAAAATACATTTATTACATTACACTACTACAACTACTACTCACTGTTAATTTATTTATTATTTTTACATTTTTTTTTTTTTTGTTTCTTTTTTTTGTTTTTTAATCAACACTCGTTCGTCTCTATAATGGTAAATAATGAAAAGAAGATCGAAACAGGCACTTCTCATTAATTTTTATGACTGCGGCAGTGTTTCACTAATGGAATTATCATACACTCTCTTTTTCTTCGATCAGCTTTTGACAGAGCGGTCTTGGTCACGCACGATAAATTTTGTCCAATCGTATGTGTAGACGTAGCTCACCTCACAATCTCTCTCCATCTGGTTCTGCTACACGACAGTCGGGCTCCAGCCGCGGATTTAATTTGATCGGTCCACTTCATCGCTGACCTCTCGCGTGGTCTGATTACCACCTATTGTACACAGATTATTATAAATTGTTCGATTTTTTGCGGAAGCAGCATGTTTAAAGAAAAAAGTTCGACAAGTGTGGTGATCGATGTATGAATCTTACACTTCTTTTTAACCGACTTCAAAACAAAGGAGGAGGTTCTCAATTCGACAGTTTTTTTTTTTAATGTGTGTTAGCTCAGAACTTTTTTCTGAGTGAACCGATTTGGTTGATTCTTTTTTTTTTTTTGGAAGCTGGTGCTTCACAGGTTCACCGTTTAAATTTGATCAAGTACTGACCAATAGTTTTTGAGTTATCCCTAATAATGCGTATTTTTTCCACTCGGTTTATATTGATAATGTTATAATAATTTCCTGTCACGGTTATTTACATATCAAGTAGTGATATACGAATGTATGTGGGGTAGGTACCACAACTAAAAACTGAAAAATAAAAAATTAAAGTTATTTTTCACGTTTTTTAAAGTTTTTTTTTGGAAATCGGTTGTTTTTTTGTAAAAAGTTTTTTTATACTACCTTAGCATCTTATGGCAATGGTATTCAGTGGCTGATTGTAATAACGAACATCCGCTAACAAAACTTACAATACCTTTTGATCTATAAAAAGGTTTGATACAGATGTAATGGCGTAATAATCACATTATTACATGTTTAATAGCCACGTACACGTGTTACGTAAAACACGTAGTTTTAACGTAAATATTGACGTTTGTATCTTGTGTAGTAACCATGTATTTTTGGCTCGAAATCCCTTGTGGAGATGTTACAGGTACTTCTAACATTATAGTTTACCAGCAGAAGGTAGACGAGGTTGTAGGTTCAGATCCGGTCATGTACCAATGTGACTTTTTAATTTATATCTACTTTCTGAGTTTATCTTAGACTGTACTGATATTGGTGAAGGAAAACATCGTGAGGAAACCTGGACTTATCCTATTAATCCTACTCAATATTATAAATGTGAAAGTTTGTGAGGATGCATGGATGGATGGATGTTCGTTACTCTTTCACGCAAAAACTACTGAACGGATTTGGACGGAATTTGGATCAAAGATAGTTTATAACCTGGATTAACACGTAGGATACTTTTTATCCCGGTAGTACGTTCCCGTAGGATAATTTCCGATCTCCGCGCGAGCGAAGCCGCGGGCAAAAGCTAGAAGTTAATATAAGTCTAAAATCGCCAGCACGTCTTGACCCAGCGTGGTGATCCATGCTCGTGCCTTCTCTGTATGAGAAGGGTCCTATGCCCGGCAGTGGAATAATAATAGACTGGTATTATTATAGTAGTAGACTGGTAGGAAGTAGTAGGAAGATGTAACTCCAACTTGGTAAAGTGGGGCTATCTCGACAGAACGGCAGCAAGGTGCAGGGCCCTCTTTTCCATTAGCCACTCTGGGCAAATGCCCAGGGCATCTCGATTCATGGGGCCCAATTTCCTGCCAGCTTCGGAGCTAGGGGCTATCAGAGGCAGGTTGCTACAAATTTCGAGCTCACTACGCTCGCTCTTGCATCCTAGATTCTTCATAGGGGCCACAGTATCCTAGGGCCTACAATAGGATAAAAATGACCCTGGCAAGGTGTAGATGTGGAGCTATGTCACAAACTATGCTCCACCTCCTATCCTGCCCTTTGTGTCCCATAACTTGCAGTCAAAGTGACCTCTGCGCTGCCATCGACGACGCCGTGCAAGCGGCGAAGTTTTGAGCCAACAAGATCTGAGAAACGTCGTGCCAGCGACACGAAGAAGAATAAGAAGTAGGTAGTGTAGTGTATCTATTTAATGAATATGTAAACACTGTCTCGTTCACACAAGAGGAGTAGCTGCTGTCGTTAATTTCATCTGTCAGTCACGAGGAATGGCGGGAAACAAAGAAGGTGAAGCAGGGTCTGCACGATAAAGCTTGGCGTGGTAGTGAGCCAGTGAAGTGATAAAATCAACAGGATTCTACAGGTAGAGACCGAGATGGTATGAACACCATACATCTCTCTGCCACCAAGCATTACTGAAGGCAGGCATTATTGAAGGTTATGGGTGCTGTACCCAATCAGAAAAATATCCAGTTCTGTTCAGGGCCGAACAAAAAGTCTCGAAAACTGAGTCTCGTCTGTGAGCGTTGCCGTTTGCGCGCGAATGGGCCGACCGTTGCGTCGGCCGACTGTGTGAATGTGTGCGTACAGCGGCCTGTACGTATAGCGAGCTGGCCGACTTGAGTGACACAGTTTTTTGTTAGCGAGAATCTGTCCGACTTTTTTTGTTCATCCATGGTTCTATAGAGGTATGAGGTACTCTATAGAAAAGGGAGGATCCTCCGACCAGACGGGTATTGTGTCTGGTGGGCAACTGCCCGACGTTTTGATGTCGGGACGTTGTATATATGCTAGTTGCGCGGTACACTCTGCTTGCGCGATGCAGGATTTTGCGTGACGTCAGTATGACGCGTAGCTCGCATGTGGCGTTTGTAGATGCCGCTACATCTTCGAACAGACGGGTGTTGCGTCTGGTGGGCAACTGCCCGACGTTTTGATGTCGGGACGTTGTATATACGTAAAGTGATGGCCTGAAACACAGGTTTGAATTAACCTAGTTCGGGCGGGTCTCTACCTTATATTGTAATTCCGAACCATCATTACTTGCACCTGTAATCAAATTTTAGTTTTAGTTTATTTTTAGGCAATAAAACTGTATGGAAAATATTGCTACTGTTGGCTAAATGTACACTTTTTCTAAATGTTTTATTCAATAAAAATATTATTATATATATGCTAGTTGCGCGGTACACTCTGCTTGCGCGATGCAGGATTTTGCGTGACGTCAGTATGACGCGTAGCTCGCATGTGGCGTTTGTAGATGCCGCTACAGTTCTGTTGAACATTTTTCAGCTTTGTATCTGGAATGGCATCGCAACTTGGGATGATTCCGGTATTGCAGGTGTCCATAAGAGGTGATGACCACCTGTCCCCAGATGGTTCGCTTGCTTGTTTGGGTAATGTGGATACATTACCCGAACAAGCAAGCGAACCATCATTCATCACCATCATCCCGAATCCGGATGGATTCGGGATTCCCGATACATTACCCAAACACAGGTTCAGTAATAAACACTGATTACAAAAATAATAATAATTTTCCTCGTACCTCTAATTCGCGGTACAAACATGAAACAATAAAATTCTAGCAAATCTGAGTAAATCCGGAATCTAATTATTATACAGAACACTTACATAGCAGATGACGTCACTAGTCATGCGTAACTCTGTATATCGCGAAAATAAACGACTTCGGTCGAAGCATTTGTTTTCTAAGAACACTTTAAAGAATACTGGCTGAACAAATAAATAATTATTGTAGTTCTTCAGTTTTAAAAGCAAAATAAATCTTTTGAGAAAAGAATTGTTGTTTGGTTTCTTTTCGATATAGGTCAAGGATGAGGGGAGATGTGTGTTAATTTGTATGAAGACGTTGCATAGAACTGATAACGGAACGATAAGATATCAGAGGGCCTAGAGAAATGGCATTCGCTTCGGAGCGATTCTATTTCTACAATCGCTATCGCTTTCGCTAATGTTTCCATCATACGAATCGAAAACTAGCGATAACGCTTGTCAAAAAGTGCCACTTGGCTACGCATCTCTATGGAAGTAAACGTTCGACGCTGTCGATTCGTTTCATAGAATCGAATGATGTTAACATTGTCTAGCTAATTTGTATTCGTTTACCTATGATCACGTGACATTTCGATAGCTGATGTCAACCCCATACATTTTTTTTGGCTTTTCTACTAGCGTCATCGCTAATCGAATGTTACTTTGTCTAGGCCGCCAGGGGATCTACTTCCGGAGCTCGAAGTACGTAGTTACGACTGAAGTTACGGACGTTTCCTTCTCCGTATCACTTACGGACTTATGATTAGATCGGTTTACGAAGTAAGAATTAATGACAACACGATTTGACAGTTGTCGCTATGCCCGATGTGTTTTTGCCTGTCCGAGAAGTTTTATTTGACACTTGTTTTGTTGGATCAACTACGTCCGGATGGGCCCGTATCTTCGTTGACGGACTTAAACAAAAGACTCCTTAAAAAATTATTTCTTTTACGTTCGGTCCGGACGGAACAGATCTTATTTTTTTTTTGGTAACTTCTTTTTATAAGTTGTTTTTAAGTGTATGGGTTTCTACCTACCCAGTTTATGTAGCATTGTTAGATGCAAAAAAATATCTACATCACAACTTTTTATGAAATTGGTTCTTACTTTGCTTATTTTGAGGTTTCTAACGGGTGTAAAAAACCACTTAACGAAGCTGAGAATTACTTGTACTCCCCGTTATTGTAATTTTTTTTTTGTACCGGACCGTAACTGGAAACCTTTTGGTTACGCAGATATTGAAGGCCAAAATTCCAAATTTTACCGACGTTTTTTTTCTTCTTAAACTAGTTTTTAATTTTTTAACAACTTTAATTACCCCCGCGACCCCTGTACCGTTACATGCATCACCAAATATAAAAGTCGTTTCCCAGCAATAATTATTTTTGTACAATGTTACTTAGTTTGATTTACAGAATGCGTAGTTGATGCCTACGTGATAGGTCTTTTTACACCCTACATATGTAGGTATTCTATATTCGTATTCAGCTGCACCAGGGTACTATATCCTCACACAAGTCTTCAAATAATTCCAGCCTTTAGTTCTTTAAGAACTCAACTTCGGGAATACTCGCCGACCGAAAGTTTTGGCGCAAGTATAATGGGCATCGCCTCCGCTCTTCCTATAGAGCTTCATCGAGCATTCAAAAAGCAGCCATAGGTTCGAGTTTTTGGTAAACTTTAACTTTCGTAGGCAGCACGATAACTATTTTGTTGTCGTATCAAATGACATAACGATCCGTCAATACAAGTGTCAAATTCAACTTTTCGGACGGGCAAAAACACATCGGGAGTAGAGTCAACAGTCAAATCGTGTTGTCATTCGTTCTTAGTTCGGGTTTGGAACTAATCGTAAGTCCGTAGGTGATACGGAGTAGGAAACGCCCGTAACGAACGCCGAAGCTACGGACTTCGTGCTTAGAGAGTAGACCCCCAGGTTAGACTGGAAGCCGACCCCAACATAGTTGAGAAGAGGCTAGGCAAATGATGATAATTGTATTGTTTCTTTGACCTACATACGTAGCATGGCCACTATAAAAACAGAAGAAACGGAAGACAAAATCACAGATTGTAGAAAGATTTCTACGGCGCGATGTCAAAATTCCAAAAAAGAATGACTTTTTGTTAAGAAAGTGTTTTGTCTTCTCTTCGTAGAGTAGAGATAGTAGTGGTCATGCTCCCGATGCCCGTTGACCCATAGGCTCAGGAGAGCGACTACAGGACCTAAATGCAAGTTTTATAATGCCTAAAAGTATATGATCCAATGCAGTAAACAGAATCAGAAAAATATATGAGATTCTTCAAGATATATGCTAGCTAGATAGTGCGTTGAAAACATAATACAACTAATTTGATACGTTAGAAAAAAATCACGAAGACACCTCTAAAAAATTATTTTATCGATTAAAAACCATACTAATTAATATACATGCAATCATTCTGATTTTCTGTCAGATTATTCTACAAGCAACATATTAACGTAATAGTGTTTTAATTTTTTAATCCAATTAAGAGATTTTTTGTAAATAGGTAATTGCTTCATATTTTGCAATAAATTACCAGCGTTGTGTCATCGCGCTTCTCTTTCTTTTCTATGCAGTCTGATAGTGACCACGCTTTAGCTGTTGTCAGCCTCTTAAAGCATACACAACAAATATTTTCGGCCGAGATACGGAACCCGAATTTATGCGAACATAATTTCATTTTCAGAAATTTTCCTAGGCAAATTGCAAGTATCCATAACTATTTGTCAAACAAATGAATTTTATTTTGTGTTTACAATTTGATTAAATATTATATATCAAGACAGTAGGCTAATGCATTCGTCTTAAATTTAGATTGATAAATAGGTTTCTTAGTTCAAATCGATGATCGCATTTTACGTACAGACGATCGAAATAAAACATGATCCGAATTGCGAATTTTCTAGACTGACGTACATAAATATAGACCGTCGAAAATGACAACCAGTTTTACCGCGTGGTATAGTGTTACTCAGTTATGGAAGTCAGATAGGAAGTAACTCCATGTAAAAAACTGGTATTCAGCTATATCTGGTAAGACTGGAAGCCAACCAAAAGACTCCAATGTAGATGGGAAAAGGCTAAGCAGGTATGTGAATATAGATATCAATCAGCGTATAATGTTCCCACTGCTGGGACTCAGGCCTCCTCTCTATTGTAAGGAAAGGACCGTATAATCCACCACGCGGGCACAGTGTGAGTTGGTGGACGTCACATGACGTCATTCGAATTTTTGGTTGCCTTAAGACTCCGTTTCCTTCACAATGCTTTTTTTCGAAGTGTAATGTTTCCCCAATGAAAAAGGAAAGTTATATAATCCCTTGATGATAAGATATCATCTAATTTAAATACCCTAGTAAAGACGACAAAAATGTTACCTAACATCGACTGAAATATTCAGACGGCAGTAATAAATTAAATACCCGGATTACAATTTCTGGCATCGATTCAGATCATGTATTTTTAACTGAACAATAAGATGCATCACTACGTCGATGTCTGGTCTTACCTTAAGACATTAGACAATGCGTTGTGAAGGTCAGGATGGCATACACTTTCCGGGGCTTATTTATTGTAACTGACAATGCGACATATTTGTCAAAACATGACATAATTGTCACATTTTCACAACAGATGTTTTTTTTTAAGAGGTCAGATAGTCGGATTGTTGCCAGTCACCTGTCGCTTTTATTAAATAGGCCACAAGTAAAATTCTGAAGCTGGGTATCCAGTGTTTTTGCACTACTTGTGCTTCGCGCATCAGATATGTGGTTGGATAAAAACGGCTACCACGGTAAAGGAGATGCGCAGAGCACAGTTGGCGTGCGAACACAGTGAATACCACAGCATAGATAAATTATCTGTTCCATGGTGGATAACCAGCTTGACAGAAACTTAGAACGTCCATACACTTAAATAAAGAAAGAAAATACGTTTATTTGCGGTAAAAATGACGCAGAGAAAAACAACAATTACAAAAAAGAACTTGCTTACTTACTTTTCACGACTCTTATACACAACAGACTACCTGCAGTATTGTCTCTTCCTTTAATCTAGCCAAAGATTGTCTTTAAAATATCGCTTTTAACGATTAGACCACCCGTGTCATCCTACGTAATATTTAAAAAAGAAACACTTCATATGGTGTACATAATAAGGAGTATTATATTCTATAACACAATTATTTTATTGATGGCTAATCATACCTTCCATTGACTGTGATGATGATGATGGCACAGGAGCGTGGAAATTGGCACAGAGAGAGAGAGGCCTATACCTAGCAGACAGTGGAGTCAGGCTGTGCCGCTGTGGATCATGATGGCGTGGCGATTATAATTAATGAACATTTTGCAATGAAATCCATGTTTATTCAGGAGTATAGATAACGGTAGAAGTAAAAAAACACAGAACTATCATTTAAAGTATTTCTCAACAGTTCTGAGAGAGATGAGTATGATTCCTGCCTACAATGTTTCGCCCTAAGTATTGTGTGAGTGATGTATGAATGGAGTCACAGCTTCGCGAGTGCAATATACCTGTTTAGGTGACGATAGGAGAATATGGATACACTGAAAGCGCCTAAACTTGGCCTCATAAAGGTTGCCTTACCTTTAATTCCACGACTGTATACTTTTCTATCGCAGGCTGGCTGAACGCGTTTTAAAAGACTTTCGCATGCCTGTTGATCCTGGCCACGGCAACCGCCAAACTTAATTTGTTGTTAATAAATCTTATGTGCATGGCTGCCGGGAGCGAGGTGCAAGATGGTGCACTTGCATCTCCCTGGCTTCAAAATAAAATATAGGTGTTAAAACATTCAGAACTAATAAAATGCCCAAAACGCCTAATACAATAATAGAACACTTAACCTATTTGAGGCGAGATCCTAAAATTTTCGACCTCGCTTCACTTGTTTTTGCAGTCTGCAATCTCTCAACTCTAAAGCTTTTGTCAACAAAGTACCGAATTCCTATTTCCGCAAATCTAATAGACCCTAGGCGGAGTGCTAACATTATCGAGCTTGCTTCGCTCACTCTTGCATCCTACACTATATTAATTTATTCTTAAGCTTCTTTATATAAATCGACACAGTTAGGCATCTTTTTGTATGCATGGACTAAATAAAACCTATCCCATTCGAGGCGAGATGGAAAAATGATCGAGCTCGCTTTGCTCGCTCTTGCATCCTACATTTTCTTAATTGCTAAGCTTTTCTGCATAAGTCGACAAAATAACTCCTTGTATGAATGGACAAACGATAACCTAACATATCCGAGGTGAAGTTCAAAAATAATCGAGCTCGCTTCATGGAGCTGAAGATGTACCCCTCTGAAAAAATACTTACCGGCGCCCACGCTTATGTGAAATGGTTTCATTGGTTGTTATTTACGCTAACCAATATAATTATTTAATTATTGTTTATTACGCCTAGGAAACATCGTGAGGAAACCAGCGGGGTAATTACGTAACACGCTAACAGTCGGAATGGGTTTCATTTTGACAGTTCAACAACATTCATTGCGTTTTTACGTTGTTGAGCAGACAAATTTTTCGAAAATATGAAGCAATGGATTAGCAATAGGCTTCAAAATGATTCAGATTGTGATAGATAGTGTGTTACGTAATTAGGGTGCTGGACATATCGACAGTTATTATATAAATCTAAAATATCCAACCCGTGTTGAGTAAGCGTGGTGATCAATGCTCATGCCTTCTCTATATGCGAAGAGGCCTTTGTCCTGCAGTGCAACAATAATAGGCTGGTATTATACTGTAAGGAATATCCTCCTTAGTTTAGCGCTTGGGCTTGCACAAGGCGGTCAACTGAACTCCCTGCTCACTTCGCGACTCTTTGCTAGTTACGAAATGCATAGGGACGGGACACTAGAGAGGTTTGACTGTGCCTGCACATGTTAGAGACATCGATATTAATTCGACTTAGGCTGTGATTTAAATTTGAAAACATTCCTGTTTAATCTAATGTGGTTTTGTATATAATTTACCAATGGTAAAACTGCAAGGTCAACCAACTGAATTGTATGCCCATAGGTATCTATGTTATTTTATTCTGTACCCTTTAAAATGCTGAATAAAGTAAGTGTCTTATTTTTTCGTATATTTTTGTTTTCTAGCTACAATTTTTTTTCTACTTCAATTTGACACCAACTAAATGAAAATCTTAAGCGTTCCAGAAAAAATAACATAACGGTACTTAAATTATTCAACTTCTCCAAAAACCTTTTCATCCAGCCTCTTTATTAAAACCACCTTGAAAACAGGCTCATTACAAAATTAATTACCATATTTTATGACAGGTGACATCTGATTCCATCGCCCGCCATCACTAATCTAGAGCTATTGTCTGTAACCGGCGAGCCGTCGTTTGAGATACGAAACGCGCGCGTTTAGTTGCGCGCATAATAATTTATTATCTGTGAACGTTGACAGTTGGCGGGAAAAATGAGACAAGATGGCGTCTGTTTTTTTTTTCGGTTTTGTGTATTGGAAATATTGAATGGGTGGTAGAATGTTGATGGTTCTTCCATACTTTCAAGAGGATAAAAATATTTAATATCCATTCTACATTTTACAATGTACTTACCTTTATTATTTTATTCTTAGGACAAGATTCATAGACCGCATTTTGACTTTACTTTGCTAAACGAAGTAAGCGTCTTAAACACTTGACAATTCAAAAGTGCTTTGAGTTTGAGTTTGACTTGGAGGCTTTTTCAAGTATCTACTATTGCATACCTAGTAGGTATCTAGGTATTATTTTCCGTAGCAAAATGCAACTAGCTCATCTTAGGAGTCCACCGACGGTATTTTTAATCATTGTCACATTTAATGAAAGCTTCTTTATTAACTAAACAAAAAACATCACATTAATTACTTTACAGAGAAAAGAAATTTCTCCGCCACAAAACAAATGAGCATCGAAAACTAAATAATACGTTATCTATTATTTTAATCGAAACGTGTATCGATTTAAATATAATACCGATTATTTCGACACGGTACTGGGCGTTATCAACCAAACCATAGATTAAAGAACAACGTTATTAATTAAAAGTAAAAAAAATAAAGCCCGTTTCCATTAGCGGTATACGTGTCAATTGAGATGGGTTAAGGCGGGTTACACGCTTGCGACTGACGCAATAATGTTTAAGATAGAAGAAAGGCATTGAGGATTAGGGTAATATGATGTGGAGTCCAAAATGGTAAGACTACTTTCGTTGAAAGAGTAATCTTTGCAAGTAAGTGCAACAGTGTAGAATAATTTTAACTAATAACAAAAAACTTATGACAATTTTAAACCCCTCGGCAAAAGATATATTTTTATACCGCTGATAATATGTAAGTCGTCTGGGCTACCTTTGATTTTGAAAAACGAGAAGACTATAAATATTAGAGATAATAGTTACCACATCCATTTTCATTGCCACAGACATTCCGTGTCCACAGAATGGGGAACAATCTCGTCAGTAAGTTAGGCCTCGTCGGTGGCCTACATTTATGCTCCATTTAGACTACAGAATGGAAATGTACCTACCCAATAAAATCGACTCTGTGTTACTCGAAGGGGTAGACAGAGGTAGCTTACCAACATGTTGCCAGTTATGTTAAAAGTCCCATGTTTTAGGGAGTCGAGCGAGCCTTTTGCCATTAGAAGGGCGTACAACGGTACAATACCGCCACTCCTTTAAAAAAATATTATCTTGTGACTGCGAAGAAATTATGAATAACGGCAAGCCGTTATTCATAATTCAAAGTTTCATATTGAGACACGAAGCAACAAAATACGGTCTAAGAGTATGTGGTCGCTTTTCTTTAGATCGAATTTTGTTACTTTGTGTCTCATTATGAAACTTTATAAAAAGTATTACAAAATTCTAGACACACTTACCGAGGGTCCTTATTTAGCCGTTATTCATATTCCTTCTCAGTCATCATGTCGTTGTACGTCCTCTGAACTGAGAAAAAATTCAGACTCCAGGCTGCTACTGAGGAGCTCCGGCAGGATCTCATGGCGGCATGGAGAGTGCAACTGTCGCAACCCAGCGCAGGGCACGCCACAATTGCGGCGGTAACACCCCTCTTTGAGGAGTGGCTTGAGAGGCGCCACGGCGTCCTCACCTTCCGCCTGACGCAGGTCCTCACCGGACATGGCTGTTTCGGGAGGTTCCTGTTTCGAATAAGGCGGGAGGAAACGCCCGGGTGTTACCATTGTGTGGATCGACCGGAGGACACGGTGGAGCATACGGTGGAGGTCTGCCCGGCTTGGGCGGAGCACCGCCGTGTCCTCGTGGCGGCGATCGGCGGCGGCGACCTCTCGCGTCCGGCCCTGGTTCAGGCCATGGTACGGAGCGAGAGGGAATGGGAAGCCGTCACCTCCTTCTGCGAAGCAGTAATGATCGCGAAGGAGGAGGCGGAGCGCGAAAGGGAGAGACATTCTCTGCGCCCTCGCGCCCCTAGCCGCCGCAGGAGGAGGAGACACCCTGGGCGTCGGGAGTCGATTGCCGACTCCCGGCCACCGCAGGCGCGGGCTTGCGGACGGCGGGCAATGAGCAGCTCGCCGTCCGGTAAGGACCAGGCCCGGGTCGACGGCGCGTCGTGTTCCACGCGCGCCTCAAAGAGATGTCAGCAAAATTGACGGGGTCCGATAGGACCGATGCCTGCCGGGGCTGCGGATTGTTCGAAAGAGTTACCGTGGCCCTGGCGCACAGGCAACTGAAGGAACACGGGTGGGTTTTAGTCAGTAAGAGTCTGACACGCCCTTCCGCTCCGCCCAGAGCGGGAGAGGTCATTTGATGATTTCCCACCCAAAAAAAAAAAAAAAAAAAGGCTGCTACTGAGAATTTTCTAATACATTTTGGATTTTAGGTTTCTGTACCCAAAGGTACTGTATCTTTTTACCGGTAATAGGTAGCCAGATGAAATTTTTACAAAAAACGAGTTACTATGGCCTCTATCATAGCAAATATAAGAAACTTGTAAATCCATTACAGTTTTGGTGGTGGGATCGAAAAGCAATAACATGTCAAAATATGTTAAGTTTGCAGACGAGAATGTCGCTATGAAATACATTGACGTACAATCGCGTAAAATGACGGTGGAGCACTTTTCATACATAAAATAATGTCCTAAATAATGTCCGCCATTGTCCGTGGTTGTACAAACAGCCTAATAATAATCTATTAAATGAATCAACACTGCACGGTATAGACTAATTACTACGTTTTTTGACTCCCACACCTTACAATAGAAAGTCTTAGCGAAAGTAATGATGTTGCACTATACGGTCAATATTGAATTATTTAGGATGGTTGATAAGAATACTGTTTTCTTGTAGATTCTAATTTGAAGACTAATTTGTTCAGCCTTAGGCGAAATATATACCGTCAAACGGGATGAATGGGGACGCAGGGGTGAATCGAGACGAAACTTTAAAAGGAATTTTAACATTGAAATAATATAGTTTGTTGCCAAAAAGGACTCCAATGTGTTAACTGTATTATAATTTTACCGATTAAGTGCCCTTGTTGGCAACAAACTATATTATTTCAACGTTAAAATCCCTTTTAAAGTTTCGTCCCGATTCACCCCTGCATATCTATTCACCCCGTTTGACACAATTTACAGAAATAAATATCATTTATCATTTACCGATGAGAACTTCTGGTGCTTTAGCATGCTTATCAACGAGTGTAGGTAGTTAGTCACTATTATTTAGATTTAACTCATACATCTTCGTATCAATTGATTTCACAACAGCAAAACCCGCACTGCCCACATCCAAAAAGGTCCGTTACATCTCAAACCATAGACAATGTGACAGTTTCCAATTGTGCCGTTGCCCATACTTGGGCTAATTAAAAAAGTAAAACCGCCGCAGGAAACGTCACTTCATATAGCGTTCCGAATTTGAAAAGATTGACAGGCGGTATGGGCCGTGGTGCGGGCGGGCGGGCGAAGTGACCGTAATGATCCGAAATGTGAAAGATTTTGAATGTGTCATTTTTATAAATTGATTATTAAATGTCGCGAAATATTCTCTTGGTTAGATAATTAAAAGGAAACGCGGTCACGTGATCGTTGGCGTTCATTCCATACTAGTAGTAGTACGTAGTATCCCACATATTTCTATATTTTTTTTACGATATAATATAATTATTCATAAGGATCAGAAGCTCATTTTTTTAAAGGAAATCAGCTCTACCTAGAAGTATTTAAAAAAAATAACAGAATCTACATATACATATAAATAAAACGGAAGGGTCTGTTTGTAATGTCACAATAACAGCTTTTTACTAAATGCATATGAAAGAATATACGGTACTTATAACAAAATACTTTTTTTTGGTCTATCTGTCTGTTTGTGCCGGCTAATCTTTGAAACCGCTGGACCGATTTTGACGGAACTTTCACTGGCAGATAGCTGATGTTATCAGGAGTAACATATGCTATGCATTTTATCCCGGTAGCACGTTCCCATGGGATAATTTCCGACATACACGCGGGCGAAGCCGCGGGCAGCAGCTTAAAATATAAAAAATCACAATAATGAGAATTCGTTAGACACCGAAATAATTGAAATTTACAGTTCCTAATACTCGTCCGTCGCTTCCGAGCTCCCCAGCCATAGTGACCGAGTTACGTGAGCGCTCCTCTAACGTTGTTTTGCCCCTTCCACTCGCTGCGTCACTATGGTCACGTGATATCCCTGCCGTCTCACATAACAAATCCTATAATAGTATATTTGCCACTGCTATGCCCTAGGTCTTTTTTTTGCGTAATTATATAAATTTTAGAAAGAAAATATATATAATTACGCCAGAAACTAGGAATACGTTAGTATGGAACGAACGCCGACGACTACTTGACCGCGTATCCTTTTAAGTCTATTAAGTACGTCTACTACTTAATGTTATGCTGTATACCTAAAATCTATCAAACAATGCCTAATTTAAACCTTGCAAAAGTATTAATTAATGAATTTTCTACCAAGTGAAGTGACAACTCACAGCGTTGTGGGACCAAAATGATCGTGCGTTGAAATCGTGAACCCACTCCCAAAACATGCAAAAATCAAATTACTACCTATAACAAGTTGTTCGGACATGAATATTTCTGATTAATAGTGACAAAGCTAACTTATATGCTGGGAACTTTTTGGACTATGTGCACTCGGAGATAGAAAAGGTTAAGCAATTTTAAAATAGTTTCTTTCGCGCATAGCGCGCACATGTCACCTTTTTACAAATTGACAATCTCATTCTTAATGTAGACATAGGGCATAGAGAAAGAACATTTATTTACCTAATTCACTTGTTTTTCCCCAAATAAATTGGGATAAGAGAATTATATTTTTTTTAAGTATTTTCATTTAATTTTGAACTATCTTTATTTACCTACATAAAGATAAAGGTGGTAGCTTTATTTTTTGTTTTTAGCTTAATTTAATAATAATAAAAATACTTTTAAGAATTTCATAATAATTATCTACATTATTCTTACGCAATACATAAAATAAAAATAAAATAATAAATAACTAATATACTATACCTATATACCTACACAAACCTAATCTATATATATAAAAAAGAATCCCTATTTCCCTTGGTCACGCCTTAACTTGAGAACGACTTTACCGATTTCAACCATCTTTTTTTTAATAGTTTTCTAATACTTTGTAGAAGGGTCTCACGGAAAAAAATTAAGAAAGTTGCGATATTTATGCGGGTGAAACCGCTGGGCACAGCTAGTAATCTATATACATATATATATACATAATTATACACCCAGTTAAACTCATCTAATATTTTTTTATAATATTGAATTGCTTGAATTGCTGCTTAGCCTCTTCCTCTCTCCTAATGTTGCTGTGCCCGACAGGGTCCATATTGATCTTTGACTTTGTTAGATCATCTATGTAATACATATGGAATACAAGAAATAAAAAAGTACAACAAGAAAGTGTCAACTATAAGAAAACCTTTTCATGATTTGTTTACCTTTATTTAACCGCCTAAACCTTTCTAGAATACGTAGTTTTATAAGTTGAAGTTGTAGTTGTTGTTGTAATTGTTGTTGTTAAGTTGAGTTTTAGTTGGTTGAGTTGTTGTTTTATGAGTTGAGCCATATATTTCCTTTTTTTTTATTAACTTTTCATGTTTCAGACGAGTTATGATCGTTAGTTACTTTAAGTAGGTACAGTAAGTGAAAATGATGTGTCCGCTCTAATATACTTACTTGTTTGTAATACTGTTTGTTCCGTTCCCATAGACAAACCGTGAACACGGTTTTGAGGCGCATAGTTCTTAAGTTAAGTTTTTACAAATTTTGCTTTTGGTTAGTAAAAAAATTATAATAAATAATAATAATAAAGAATTGAGTATTGAGTACGTTAATTTACCAATTAACAAAATCCACTTGTCTTAAGCCCATCAATTATATGAAGTGTTAATGTCTACACTGCACTTATCGAGGCAATTTATGATTCTAGCGATTCGCCTTTCAAAGCTTATCAGAGATAGTCGTAACTGATAACAACATAAACTCAACACACAACAATTATGGGTACATATTGAAAATATCGCAAATGAATGGGTTGAAGTCCTTAAAATGCCTTAAACTGAATAACTAGCAATAAGGTTAAAATGCATTGGCGTGCAAAAAAATCGGTCCACCTCGTGCTTTCAATTTGAGAGACGATATCTCAAAAATATTAATGAACATAATTTATTAATTTATATTGTGTGAAGGTAGGTAAGGTACAGTATATTTGCACATTCACTATATTTGGATAAAAGCAATATTCTTGACAAGATCGACTTAATTGTTCAGATGTCCTCATCGCTCACTTTTGCTCGGATAAAGTGCGTGACTTTTTTTTGCCAATGAAATTGACAAAAGTATAATTTTGTTTATTTCTGTTCGTTTAATGAAAATTTTACTTGATTTTTTAACGGACTTCACAAAAAGGAGATTCTTTATGCGAACCCACATGTTTGTAAGTTCGTGATTTTTTCATAAACTTATGAATCAGTTTTGATAATTCTTTAACTAACGTAATCTATATACTTTCAGGAAGGTTTTGGTATACAATATATTTGGTTATTGTTAGTAAACCTTGTTGAATTATATTGTTTCAAATAAAAGAGCACGGGGTGGGTCGATTTTATTGCACGCCAGTGTATAATATACTCATTTGATTTTCTGTTACAAGGTAATTATGAATTTGATTTGATAGTATTCTGTTGTTGATTTGTTACGATTAAATTGATTTTATAGTCATATCTATTATACGTGCTAATTGTTGTCTATTATTATTAGTGGATTTGAATTTTGATGCTGTCATCTACTAGTTCCTAGGAAAAAGCGTATAATATTTTATTTAAATTAAAAATATGTTAGTTATCAAAGATTTTATATAAAAAGGTTAATTTCTAAATATTGCTGTAATAGTAAAAAAATATAACTGCCATTCTCTGATAAAAATATTCAATTTTGAAGAATGAAGTTTATTTGTCGTTAAAGTGTCAAGCTGTAACGTTGTATCGTTACTTCCATTAGAATGACAGAATAACAACAATAAAATGTCAAGTCAAACCACAGACGTAATAATATTAGGGACGTCCTAGGTTACTAAACAACGTAATTAGCTGCGAGTACTACTTACTACCTACCTACCTACCCCCTTTTCTCATTTTTATACTTAAGGGGGATACGCAGGGGCAGCCCGCGAAAATCAAATTTTCTTACGTTTTTTTTGCAATTTGAAGGTTGTATTTTGATTAAAATATTGGTTGGTTGGTTTTTGGTTGTATATTATTTGCGACCGTAACATATATGGCTTTACAGAATTATAATCATTATAATCAGCAATACAACTTCTTAAGTCAGAATTGACGTCAAATGTCATGATTTCATGAAATAGTCATTCAATACAGTAATATGAACTAAGACAGATGTATTGCTGATTCTAATGATTATAATTCTGTAAAGCCATATGTTTTATGGTCGCGAATCATATTTTAATCTAAATACAACCTGACAGTGACCTGCAAATTGCAAAAAACGTAAGAAAATTTGAATTTCGCGGGCCACCTTGAAGGTTCCGCCTT
This sequence comes from Dryobotodes eremita, assembly GCA_917490735.1. Lineage (NCBI taxonomy): Eukaryota > Metazoa > Arthropoda > Insecta > Lepidoptera > Noctuidae > Dryobotodes > Dryobotodes eremita. The sequence continues at coordinate 8,402,876 of OU823269.1, read as the reverse complement.
AACATACTTTTATGTTGACAAGGTACGTAGTCTTACTTCAATCCATCACGTAAACCTGTTCCGTCACAAAGCATTTGTGCTTTTACTAGAAAGTTATAATTTTACCGATGGCATGTAGGTATAACAAAAAAAAATTAAGTAGGTTTAGTTTTTTTTTATTAAAAACTTAATATAACTGCTAGACAAAATTGACCTCAAGGTGCTCAATCTTTGCAATCCGCGACTGAATACACATATTTGGTACAATAACATTTTAAAGGTGTTCGCGCTATTTCAACCCGAGCGTTAGATATTCATCCGGCCATGAACTTAACTAGAGTAACCACACAAGGCCTCATGCCGATCCGATCTAGTGTTAATTGTTAGAATCAATTGTTCAAGCATTATCTTATCTACTTTGAAGCTTGTTGGCAACTAACTAACTCTGCAAACAGACTGCATTATGAATGCAAGTATACTTTAAATTGCAGTTTGTGGATACCGTGCACCAGTAGCGAAGGGTAAATTTTTGTAAGAGGTTAGTCGGAGTACACAATTATACTTAATGGGATTATAATAGAATACTGACTGTGCCATTTTTCAAAGGGAAGCCGGTAGGAATCGAGTTGTATGGAACCTTCGCCACTGCCATGCACCATTCAAAGAACCGAGTATTCGACCGCCGGACTATGAGAAAAGGCACTTGGGTAGGTCCAGCACCCTTGCGTAACATACTGTTAATCACAATCTGAATCATTTTGAAGGATATTGCTAATCCATTGCTTCATGTGTTCGAAAAATTGGTCTGCTCAACAACGTAAATATTGCAATGAATGTTGTTGAATTGTCAAAATGAAAGCCTTTCCTACTGTTAGTGTGTTACGCAATTACCCCGCTGTTTGAATGACTCAGGTATTGACGGTGTCAGTCATTGTCCATTTAACAGACAAGGCTCAGCCTGACCTACTGAAAATATTCTTATGAGAAAAAATTGATTTTTGAAAATACAACTCCTGAGCAAAGGTCATTAAGTTTACCTATAAAGCTAGCCATAGTTTCGAGTCTACGATAAGTTATCTCTCTAGATACTACAAAAGATGAAGTAGCTTCATGAGTTTGGAAAAGACAGTAAACACACATAAAATGTCGGACACTCAATAAATACATAGAAAAAACACACTGCACACTTTTCCTCAAGCAATTAGATGAAAGTATCCGCGCTATGTACTCGCACATGCTCACACGCAACAATCACGACGAAGGTGCCACTGTATAGACAAAAACAGAAGATTAAACTGACACAAAAGGAAGTAATAGTGATAAAGTGATAATGATTGGTGACCAAACCTTGCTGAGAATCAGACAAGGGAAGGATGACAAAAAAGGGAGGACGCCTTTACTGAGCAATGGGTGGAACAAGGCTGCCAATGTTGATGACATTTGAACAGCTACCGTAAGATTTGACTTGACCACAAAACAGTCAACTTTTAACTTTTTTGTGATAAATGGACTTTTGGTACACTGCTACTTACGGAAAATGGGTTGAAAGAAGAAAAAAATTTTATTCCGTACATACATAACGTAATATTACAAAAAAAATACATAAAATACACACATACAAATTAGCCAAAAGCCTCGTATTCAAGCAATAAAAGGTTGACAATTTTGTCCATTACTTGTTGTTAGGGCCAGGGACCATAGACAATACAGATGTTCTGTGTTGCGACACTGGTAAGGTAAATGACAACAAACAAACAATCCAAACAAAAACAAAATGCCGATTGCAGAGTGGAAAAATGAATACTTATTTAACAAAAAAACGACAACAATAAAAACAATTAAGCCGTGCGTCGCATCTGTGCAAGAGCAAGTCGTTGCTCAGCAAAATACTGTGACTTCGGACGAACCTATCGTCAACAGCGCTGATTTTCAGCAACTACCTCTTGAATGACGAACGACGTGACATAATAAATCGAGTAACTATAATTTTCCACAGGAATAAGTGTGATTCTAGCTGAACATAGTATGTACTTATAAATAAATAAAAGAAATATATATCTGTAATAAGCGTAACTTTTATAATAAAAAAACAATCCTATGACCATAATACAATGAAAAATAAAAATTCTAAGTCTAACTCTAGATTTTGTGTAGGTACAGTGTGATGTGTTTTCCTATTTATGCTATTTTTTGTAACTATAATTTCGATACACTAACAATAGTCCTTAATGAAGTCTTCATTGATACACCATAATTTCTATACACCATGGGAATTGCGATGGCGGCCATTTTCATAAGGTGGAAATGTGTATGGAAAGTCAACAAGAGGACTTGGACAAGTGGTAATCGCTTTCAAAGCGTTTCGTATTTCTGTAACGACTTTCAACTAGATTTACTTAACCTTTTCGGAAGCTTATTAACGTCAATCCAATTCATTTTTGTCTTTCCATCATTTTTATTGCTGATAGCATGCCATTTTCTCAAGACCATGTCAGTTTGTCAATCCAACCATTCCTAAAACTGTCCACTGACAGCGAAGTAAACTCCATATTTTTCAAAGCCAGCTCTAGTCCTTTTAGGACTTTACAACTATAGTCTTCTCTCCATCAATTACTTGCTCTATATTCTTTGGTCTCGGTCTGTCTCTTATGTCCTTGATTTTATATACTGTCTTTTCATCATCATTTGCTGTATATAGGCCTCTCACAAACGTGACAATATCGATCAGTCCTGTGCTTCTCGCATCTTCTGCCTTTTATGCGGCAAAAATCTATCGTGACCAATCACGCGACTAATCATAATTAGAATCAATCTTGGAAACTGTGCGGGCGCCACACGCAATTAATCCATTTTTATACTTATTAGCGGCTGCTTTTCATCTTATGGGTATAGTCAACCTCGTTTTTGCTTTCTCAACCTTAGATAGAATATCACGTGCGCGTCATAGAACTTCAAGGTCTATTTTTGCTTTAAGACCAAGGTGACAGTTGGATAGTTTCAACTTTAGTAATTATCCACCTTTTCCTAACTATCTTAGGGTCGGCTTCCAATCTAACCGACTGCAGCTGAATATCAGTGTTTTACATCGAGCAAACTGCCTATGACTTCCATAACCCAGTTACTGGGTAACACGATACCCTTTGATAGGACTGGTTGTCAGACAACGATTGTCAAAGATCTACAAATGGCAGCCGAGCCCAACGGCTTAACGTACTTTCCGAGGCTCGGAGGGGTCTTGGTATGTAATGGATGGTCACCGATCCACAGACTGACCTCGGCAAGCATTGCTAAACCTTGGAGATCAACCCGAGAGGCTATTATCATTTAGCCACGAGCAACCTTAGTGAAGTTACAATTTACTGAGAGTTTAGTTTAGTTTGTGATCTTCCAGTCCCAATAAATATTTTTATATCATATATTCGTAAAGCAATTACGAGGTCGACTACACTTCGTTGCGAACCTTCTGATCTATTCCTAACTTAGACTTTCGTGATGTCCACGAATCATCGCGTGCGCATTTGAATTATCACTCATTCTCGTGCCGCAGCAGTTGAACTCTGAGCTTTTAAATAGCCCAATAACTTTGCAGAAGGCCGGAATAGATTTGTAGAAGATTCATTGGATGACAATTTATTATGGTTAGCTTGTAGTCCAATGATTGCCGATTTTCTATGGGGTTTTATTGCTGTCAATGAGAATTTATAGTTTCTGCGTTGATTTTGCAGTTGTGGTCTCATTGAGAGTCGATTCCAATGAGAAAATAGAACAACCTTGAAATAACTTGTGTAATTCTGGTCATAGGACGGTAACCATGGAGTTTTTTGCCTGCTGTATTCCATGGAATATATTATTCAAGTCGACAGTAGGTTACTTCTTGGCAAGCGTGCACCATCGTTGATCACATCATCGCTTACCATCAGCTAGGTAAGATAAAGGTTAAACGCGAACCTATCAATAATTAAAAAAATAATTCGCTTTGGAACAGACAGATTTCCTACCAATTATACAATTATTATCTACTTGGTAAAAAGTTAAAAATAGAATTTATCTTTTTGTATACAAAACTACCAGACAACGCAACAAACTGTCAGATTGTTACAAAAAAAATACGTATGTCTTGATTAGTCCTAATTTTTCTCCTCTAAACAACAAACCATTGCATTCGTCCATCTCATAAAATCGGCAGGGAACACTGACCGAAGCAAAGCTCGACCGTAAGCTGAGTTCGAAATTTGAAACAACGTCAACAAGATTAGAGCGCCGCCATGCGCCATGTTACTGAAACGTCAAACTTACAAAATGGATTCCCGTTTTCCCGCGCTCCTCTGGGATTCTAATGTTGTCTCTGGTTTTGTGGGTAATTATTGTAAGTGATACTTTATGATTTGTTTATTTGTGCAGAGGAAATCTAGATTCCGTATTTTGAAATAAGCAATTTGTTTTAGAACTGCAAAGTATAGAATATGACAAACAAACGTATAGTGAGACTGCACGAGACCAGTTTTCATCAGTTTTCCGAAGAGAAAAGATGACAATGCTCCTTTAATCCCAACGTGTCTTGAACAAGTCGTAGCTATTTCACGGACAGTCCCTTTTGTTACCATAGTATAAATTTGCCCCTAAAAGTAGGTAGTAACAACAGACAGTCATAAGCTTAAAACTTTGACAACTGAGAATCGTTATCCCACGGTGTCGTGGCTGCGAAGTTTGTAAGCCATACCAAAAAAGGCGAACCTGTTAGTGGATGCACTAATGCATTTTATTATTATCTTCTGTATTTTATGGTGCCTTTATGACTAATTGCTCATTTTGATTACCTGTATCTTTGAACGCGCCAAAACTTTTTCTAATAACCGTAAAAGTTATTTTTCACGTATTTTAGTGTTTTTTTTTTTGGAAGTTTGTTGTTTTTTTTTTTAAGTTTTTATTTTTCACATTTTAGTTTTGGTACCTACCCCACACAAATTCTTATACCACTACTTGATATGTAAATAACAGTGACAGGAAATTATTATAACATCATCAATATAAACTATGTGGAAAAAATACGCAGTATTAAGGATAACTCTAAAACTACAGGTCAAAACTTGATCAAATTTAAATGGGACCACATGTGAAGCACCAGCTTTCAAATACAAAAATAATCATCCAAATCGGTTCACCCAGAAAAAAGTTCTGAGCTAACACACATAAAAAAAAAACACAGTCGAATTGAGAACCTCCTCCTATTTTTGAAGTCGGTAAAAAAAAATGAGCAATGATGATGAACACGTGTACTTTACTAAGGAATCCATTGAAAAACAAATTCGAATGACTAATATAGCTAAAAATACCACATTACAAAGTGTCGACTGGGACATGACATCTTATAAGGTACTAAAGGCATTTTTTTTAAATCGCCTTCCACTGCCAGCAAGCGTAGCCTGACCACTTCTATCTCTATTCTACGAAGAGAAGACAAATCACTTTCGTAACAAAGTCATTATTTTCTTAAATTTTGACATCGCGTCTCAGAAATCTTTCTACAATCTGTCATTTTGTCTTCCGTTTCTTTCGTTTCTATAGTGGCCATGCTACGCATGCAGCGCCCTAATTACGTAACACACTATCAATCACAATCTGAATCATTTCGAAGGATATTGCTAATCCATTGCTTCATATGTTCGAAAAATTTGTCTGCTCAACAACGTAAATAACGCATTGAATGTTGTTGAACTGTCAAAATGTAAGCCATTCCTACTGTTAATGTGTTACGCAATCACCCCGCTGTTCTAAAAGTTGATTTGGTTCTTAAACTAATACAAACCAAGCAATGTAATTTGAATAACCCGAAATATTCATTGAATTGCAATGACATCAGCCAACAAACAAAATCAAAGATCGTTCGGTCTATAGCAAAAAAAGTTTCACAAAAAACTTTAAAGAGAGCTTTGAACTTTTTGGTGGCGCCTAAAATGTTGTTTTGTAGTTTTGTTTTTTAGGTCGGTATTTTTTCCATAGGTTTAAACTTTCATTTATGACCATGAGTGAAGAATAATTTAAATTGAACCAGTGTTTGAATCCAGTAGCACTGGATTGGGCTTCACCCAATTATCGGCTACTCTATTTCAATCAGGCGCTGGGTATGGGATGCTGGACTGGAATGAAAAGTGTTTTTTTATTTATTTGTTTATTATTAGGCTTTTCAACAATGAGTACACTGTTACTTTACAATTTGTACATTGCAAACTAAGTCTAAGCGCCTCATTACTTAATGAAAAGGACAGCATGCACTACGTTATGCGCTGATAATAACACAATTAATTAATTAAAACAAGTACTACATAGTTTGAAAAAAATTAAAATAAAATTATTAAAAGCCAAATTGATTAGGTACAATAAATTTGAAATAAATAACACAGTTTAAATTAAATTAAATAATATTTTTATATTTGATATTTTGTCTATACGATTAAGTTAATATTTGATATTAGACTAGAGACACCTACTATATGGCGAGCGCAGCTTTTTTTAGAGCAGGTACTGATGTTTTCTTTCTTCCTTTCTTTTTGACTTTGTTCAAGTATCGATATTAATGTCACCAGTAACATATATCGATACTTAACCAATGTAAACACGTTTCATTCCAGACTAGCATCTCCAATCCAGCACTATCTTAATGTCACTGGATTCCTGCGCTGGATTGAAACTCTACTTCAATGTAAATCAGCGTTGATTGCCACCAGAAAAGTGAAATTTAAAATAGCCTTTATTAGCAATCTTAAAACTAGTTTTAATCCTGTCTTGGTTTCCGTGCATCGTCAAACTCAAATTCATTTATTTCAATTAAACCAATTACAGGCACTTTTGACTTGGCAAGGAATCGGTCGGTCAGAAAGATGAAGCTAGTTGCCCATTCCAAAGCGTAGTAGAAGAACGGGTAAGAAACTCCACGGACACTCTTTTAAATCAAAATATGGTTACAAAATATTGGTAACATAATTTAAGTTGAAATTATGCATTTGAGAACGATGCAGAACGTTAAAAGCGTCCGTAATAAAAAGATAATAATAATCCAAATATTAAATTAAATTAAAATAAGCCGTGGCAGCAAAGAGATGACCTGCGGCCGTACTATGTCGTCTTAAAGTCATCATTGTTCCGGCGTGAAAGAGAGACGGAGCTATATATGACCGATAGCACTATCCCTTTTTCACAATGGAACCATGATGGTATTAATACGTCATAGTACGGCTACAGTCCCTACTGACGGCGCCCGTTCACGTTTTCGTTTTCGGGTGACCACTGAAAATGAGCATCATACCGAGTGGAAGCCTTCTTATCACAGTCACGACATGCAGCTGTTCTGAGCAACTAATTGCTTTTTCTTTTTTTTTCTTTATTATTCAAGTAACTTATATGCACGTGTATCTGTGACAAATGAACCAATTTTTCATTCTTTCTTATAATTTATTTAATTTAAAGGTTTAGACATCAGAAATCTCCAGAATGCTTTGCTTTTTAGAATAGGCCCAGGAGCTTTTCTCCTCCATATCCTTCCCGTAGTAGTTTTTAAGTCTTCTTTCCATATTTGAAATGGTCTTTCTCGTTTCCTCTTAAAGACCATTGAAATTCAACTTCATGACAGAAGCGCCATCTTATGCGCCCAGACAAGCAACGGTACGTTCCACGCTTTTTGCTTAGGTACGCGCGTTTCGTGAATCATTCGATAAATAATGTAAAAAAAAGTAATTGTTTTGATACGGACTATGATGGGAACAAATTGTCGATGACCAAGTTTACTATTTCCGGTAGTACAAAAAAAATATTTTAATGTAGGACATAATATTTAATATGAAGTTGAATCTTTACTTGAGTTAAGAGTTGTCGATAAAAATTGTCTATTTGACCAAAGATTTGAAAAACTAGAATCAGGGAAAATTACTCTTATTAAGCCCTAGATAAACTTAAAAATAAACTATAAGGGTTAGAGCACAGTGTTCGACAGTCTTGCACACCCTGCAACAGCAAAATAAGAGAATGCAAGAGAATTAAAAGAGTAGATAATCATCATCATTCAGGTAAAAGCAGTCCACTAATGAATGAATGAATGCCGAATAACCACTTCTCACCGAATAATTCAAAAATCGAAGACAATTTGTATGAAATTATCTGCGAAGTATATTAAAGGTGGTGAATGTAGGCTAAACCTAATGAACCTCTTCATTTTTAACAGATTTCAAAAAATGGAGAAGGTTCCTAATTCGACTGTATTTTTTTATGTGTTTTACCTCAGAACTTTTTTCTACGTGAACCGATTTGGATGACCCTTTTTTTATTTGAAAGCTGATGCTCTCATATGGTCCCATATAAATTTGATCAAAATCTGACCAGTAGCTAGTAGTTTTAATAATTTCCTGTCATTTTTATTTACATATCAAGTAGTGGTATACGAATTAGTGTGGGTAGGTACCACAACTAAAAAGTGAAAAATAAAAAGTTTTTACAAAAAAAAACCACCGGCTTCCAAAAAAAAACACTATAAAGTTAAAAATAACTTTTAATTTCGGAAGTCGATGGCAAAAAACGAAAATACAAAACCAAAGACGCCGACTTCCGAAATTAAAGTTATTTTTCACTTTGTAGTGTTTTTTTTTTTTTGGAAGTCGTTTACTGTTTTTCTAAAAAGTTTTTAATAAAGCCATTCTTCCCTTCACTGTGCCATTCCTGTTTAGCACGGTGCTAAAACCTACGACTCACTCAGAAGTCTTCTACCCACTATCGACAAGGCATTAATTCTGTTACTCGGAAGAAAGTCCACATACCCCCAAAGAATGCTAATTATTTTAAACCATGCTCATTGCCTCACAAACGCCTACAAAGCTACCGTTACCCACTTACATTATAGCCTACAGCTACTGTCGCTTCATAGATCAGTGGCGGACGCAATTACCATAGACTAAAGAGCAGAGCCACCGGAAGATTTCGTAACGGATCTCGTTTGAAAAAAGATTTATAGAATTTTGGTGTAAATGGGAATGGTAAAAGAGAAATTTGTGGTCCTGGACAAGTTACAGGATGAACAGAGGATGACGTAGCACTCTCAAAGCTATAAAAACTATTTGATGTGGTAGCTAACAGAACAGATTAGAAAAAAGGACGAGACATGTAATACCTACATAATTAAGATAATCTTGAAATTTGTATGTCTAAAGATTGTAAACAATCTGAATTAAAATATAATATTTAGGTATAAATTAAACCATGTTTCACATTTCACAAGCAACTTCAAACCCAAAAGATAACTTTTTGACAGACAACCTTTCTCATCTACCATCTAAAAAAAGTCCCTTTAACGATAAGTTACATTCCAAATGATTTCAAACACGACTGGCCGTTAAGAAAGCTATCACTCAAAAACGAACAAGTGTTCGAAATTTGAAATAAAATGAATTAATGATGTATCGACGCCGACAAAGATAGTTTGCTGGCGAGATAAAAGTTGAATCGAGGATCCAGTAACAATCGAATATTGGGTCATATCGGCTAAAGAAATATAATAATCGTAAGTATCAAAGTTACTCTCGTCCTTCCTAAATGCAGTAGCCATGCGCACTGAATCTGTAGACTGTAGATTTGTTGAACATTTTCGATTTTGTTAAGTACCAGCACCCTAATTGCGTGACACATTCTCAATCACAAACTGAATCATTTTGAAGCCCATTGCTTTATATGTTCGAAAAATTTATCTGCTCAACAACGTAAATAACGCAATGAATGTTGTTGAACTGTCAAAATGAAAGCCATTCCTACTGTTACTGTGTTACGCAATTACCCCGCTGGTATTTGTTGACAGGTCTACACTGTCTTCCCATACCTATTAACGCTGTAAATTTTAAAAACATTGCAAAAGACAATTATTTATAAAAGAGTAACCGTGGAGTTTCTTGCCGGTTCTTCTTCATAGGAGCCGACCAATTGCAACCGTGCACCTAGCTTCTGACATTTCATATGTGCCCATGTAGGTTTATGTGAAATAAAATATTTTGACTTTGAATCTTTTGCACAGATAATGATTGTATTAAGCTTAGTTGTATAAGCACTATTTTTCGCTAGTGTTGTCCCACTACAGAGCAGAAGCGTCTCTTTAGCTGTCAAGGTCATTCCGCCATCTTTGCATGGGCCTATTTCTCGCAAAGAAGAAGCATACATGCAAAACTTTATACAATTCTTCAAAATGCGTAATGCTGCTAAATATGTGTCAGTGCATATGTGCCTCACAATCCTGGAAACCATCGAACCGATATTGATGGTGTACTGACTATTGAGAACGCTATTGTTTCAAGAAGATTACAATCTATAAACTTCGCGCTTTGCCTTCGGATATTGAGCAGAAAACATAAAATTTTGTTATTTGAGAAAGCTAGAACTTCGCTTTCAGGAATGGTCCAAAATAGGTCATATGACTCATGTATAGGAACGTTTAAAAAATACGACATAACAACTGCTCAAAAATTGAGTCTGATGCAAAAAACTTTTGCTTTAAATAAAATTAAATAAGCATCACCTTTGTACGTATTTTTTGTGTTCCTTTTTTCCTGTCTGTTTATATGTGTGTACATAAATGATTAAATTTCGTGATCAGTTGATCATCTAAGCTTCTAAGCCATCACTAAGGCATTTCTAAGGCACTTTATTTAAGCTCATGCAGCCATAGAATAATTTCTGTCTATCTTTCTCACCATGACCGAGTTCATGTCTACTTATGAGTATGGAGTATTTATTGTAAACGTTGAAAGTTTATGAAAAATACAAAATGATAGGAAATATTATTTACGTTATAAAACGAATGTTTTATTCCAGACTTAATTTAATAAAACTAATTCATCAGGAAAGTTAGCACGGCGCCTGCTTGTTATAATTTCCAGACATTCCTAGATGGCATCTTTTTATCCTCTTTCTTGCAGTCATCCATTTTGCATGGTGCTGCCTTCGCTAAGCACTACTAGCATACTACACACTTGCTTGCTACGCACTTTTTGGGACATGGCTTAGGGCAAGGTAAATATTTATAGAGACATTCTAGGCTTATACGAATTTTAATATCGTTTTCATCAAAACAATATCACATTTCACAAAACCGCTGCCCGTGGGCTTGTTTATAAAACCTTCTTCCTGTATTTTCTCGGTCGGTGGAGTAAAAACAATGGCATTTGCATAGTTTAGGACTCCTTAAGCAAAGTTTATGACCTAAACCTTTAGGTCATTTACTTTACTTATGGAGGAAACTCTAAGACCACACACCAACGCTTTCACTGGACTTGGCATGAAAGCGTGGCGGAAACGAAACATAAATTAAAACGATTTTAAAATTGAAAATACGTTTCGTATTTACTTACTTTTAAGACTTTATTCATATCAATGGATGATACTTTGTTTTTCTCGCAAAAAAAATACAAAAATGCTTTAGGATACTTGTAGTTTTGATATAAAAATTGACCGAATTTACGTTATTTTTCCGTAGGAGAACTAAGGTAACTGACATAGCCCGAAGAATTGCCAAGGGCAGTTGCTCGCAGAACAGGTGGCTAATGGGGCCGAAAGGTTCTAGAGTGGCGACCTCGTACCGGAAGACGTTGGAAGTACTCCCACAAGGTGAACCGATGACCTGGAGACAGCCGCAGGAATCCACTGGCTGCGAGAAGCTTAAACCGGTCGATGTGGCGATGCTTGGTGGAGGCCTGTCCAGGAGTGGTCTTTCAGTTGAAATGATGATGATGCTGACGTTACGTGTACCTGTCACGTTTGTGCTAGGGCCGTGTTCCTATTAGCATCATGAAGTTACTAATCTCCAGTTTCTGATAACTTACCGATCGTTATCCTTACGCCTCGTAAGTTAGTCTTAATCAAAATATTGCCAAATCGTTGATTCACTACTAAAACTAGGTAAGGCCAGTTCATTTACAAACTAGAATGGTTCAATAGTCCAGCACCCTAATTGCGCAACACACTATCTATCACAATCTGAATCATTTTGAAGGATATTGCTAATCCATTGCTTCGTATGTTCGAAAATGTGTCTGCTCAACAACGTAAATAACGGAATGAATAGAATAGAATACTCTTTATTATGTAGGTACACGATAAAAATTACAGAAAACAAAAAACAACAGAAAACACACAGAGGATTACAGAGCTGAATGTTGTTGAATTGTCACAATCAAAGCCATTCCTACTGTTACTGTGTTACGCAATTACCCCGCTGGTAAATTATATATTATAATTTTCGCAATTTGCTGTTATCGGGCTATTGATAAAATCGTTCAACCATTTATAACTATGACACTAGCGATCATTAAAGTAAGGGCCGTATTCTAGAACTATGTTGATAAATCTAGATTTAAAACTAAGCTTGAATCGTGATCAGCCGATCAATTTTATAAAAATGTTTGTGAAGTGAGTTGTCAATCCCTAGCATCAGGTTGAATGACAACTCACTCCAAGCCCACTTCATCTAAGTTAACATGTTGAGATTTTTATAGAATTGACTGGCAGTATCAAATCTGCCAGTTCAAAGACAAGTGACCACTATTAACACGCCCTTGGCCGCCGTGGTAGTTGGAGGCCTGTGTCCAAGCATCGAGAACATAACATGCTGATTATGCTTATGCTGTCAGTTTGAATCGATCTTGATGATGGAGCGTCATCTTGGTGACGGGTCGTAATTACGTGCAAATTCACTTGCCGGTTCTCTTTTAGAACTGAGTAGCTACCGAAAATCAGCACCTTCTCTATTTATATGGCAACTTCCTCTCCCGTATCAGCTTTTGATTTTATGCCCTTTATGTTTTATGAAGTGTAAGTACAATAAAGTGTTTAAGTAAATAAATAATTATAATATCTCATGCGCGTATCGGTAAACGTAGTGTGGGACTCCCCCCAGCTGCATGGGCCGACGACCTCACGAAGGTGACCGGGATAGACTGGATGCGGAAGGCGAAGGACAGGGTGTTGTAGCGCAGCCTGTGAGAGGCCTATGTCCAGCAGCGAACTAGACAGAGTTGATTGATACCTTATGCCATGGTAAAAACAGTCAGCCAGCAAGATGGTAGCGGGACTAATTACTATCAATCAGGGAGTAGGGACCCAGAGTGCGCCGCAGCAACTTTCAAACACATTCCTTTCTTGTTTGTGCAGAATAAACAAATTTTCTTTCGTTTCTTTAGATAATGGCCACATATTATGTCACCTTTAAAACTGTAATTTTCATTTCAAATGTTGGCAACGCGTAGTCAGAAAAATAATAAGATGCACGTAAAAATTGACCTTAAGGTGCTTAACGTCTTCATTCCTTGACTACTCATAGAAGTATTGCTACTCCTGGAGCGCAACAACGCGGCAGGCGCAAGAGGAGATGAAGGGCCGAACGAGATCTTTTCGGATTGGCCACAAACAGCAGTAGATAGTGATAAGTGGAAGGAAGGGCGGGAGGCCTTTGCCTTGCAGTGGGACCCAAACGGCTGATAATAATATTAATACTCTACGGAAGCTAAAATCCACCCCAACTAACTTAAACTTTTGAATAATCGAATTCCATGGTTATTCTAACAATATTTAAATACTTTAAAATATTTTATCTGTCACCCGGTTTACTGACTCATCCTTTAAATCATGGCTCTAACTCTTATCAGAGATTTTTCTCAACTGCAAACTTAACTTTGTGTTCCCTAGATAATGATTAGCTATAAATCATTGTACTTATAACTTGTAAGAATGAGCATCGTAATTGATTCGACTTATGAGTTCCTCCGATAGAGTTTGTAATGGATTTATTTTGTTTATACTTTTTTGTTTTATTGTTACTTTCTGATAGTTAATGGTTACAACTGTTCCTCATAGCAATGTAGATTCTGATAGAAATAACTTGAAGAGGCGTGAGTTTATTCTTTGTGGCATATCTTAACTATTTAAGGGGACTGCAGGATCTAAACGCAAGTTTTATAATGCCTAAAAGTATATGATCCACTGCAGTTATCAAAATCAGTAAAATATATGATATTCTTCAAGATATATGCTAGTTAGATAGTGTGTTACAAACATAAAACAACTAACTTGATACGATGGAAAAAAATCAGGAAGATACCTCAATTATTTTTTTTTACTATTAAATACCAAACTAATATACATGCAATCATTCTGTTTTGTTTGTCAGATTATTCTACAAGCAACATATTAATGTAATAGTGTTTTAATTATGTAGTCCAATCAATAGATTTTTTGTAAATAGGTAATTGGTTCATATTTTGCAATTAATTACCAGGGTTGTGTCATCGCACTTTAGCTGTTGTTAGCCTCCTAAATGCTAAGTTAACTTAGCAGAAGTTTCTTTTACACGTTTAATTATTAATTTTTAATAATTTACTGGCTTCAGGGTATTTTTATTTTTATAACTAAGCACCTAGTAACAAAAACAAGTTTGTTTTCAATATCTTCAAATAACTGATTTTCCTAGATGGTTACCGCAGTGGTCCCATAGTAGATCCTTGGGGAACCGTAAGTCTTGACACCCAGAAACCATCAAATTCCCTAACTTAGGTCCTAGTTGGAAATCAGTTATCAAGGTATGGGCATGTGATGCGGAGGGATAAGGGAAATGTCGTATAGAGAGTTTTGAGTATGAATGTGGATGGCTATAAGAGTAAAGGAAGACCAAAGAATCGTTGGATGGACTGTGTAAAAGATGATATGGCTAAAAAGGAGGGTGTCTACCGAGATGAAGACTAATAGAGAAGTATGAAGCAAAATACATGTTGTGGAGACCACAAATAAATTGGGATAAGGGCATGAGAAAGATAAAAGAAGAAGGAGAAGAGATGAATAAAAGTATTGAGTACACCAATCTGTCCCATTTCGGTAGCTCATAATGATGTAATGTTAATCGCTTTGACATTAAACGAGCGAGGTAATTGCGTAACACACTAACAGTAGAAATGACTTTCATTTTGACAGTTCAACAACATTCATTGCGCTATTTACGTTGTTGAGCACACAAATTTTTCGAACATATGAAGCAATGGATTAACAATAGGCCTCAAAATGATTCAGATTGTGATTGATAGTGTGTTACGCAATGAGGGTGCTAGATAATAATTAACAATACAGGGTGTAAATAGACCCATCACATAGCCGTCAATTACGCATTCTGTTCATCAAACTAAATAATAATAATAATAATAATAATAATATATTTATTTGACATAAGAAAGTACACAGATACAGGTAGTCACTTAATTTAAGCGTGCAAATAGCCTGGTACAAAATAAATGATCAATGACCCCCATGCTAGGAAAAACCTGTGTTACGGGGGTCATCCATCCGTCCATTATGGATGTTATAATAATTACTTACAAGTTAGTAATGTGCACTTTTATAAAAAATAAATAAACTAGACTAAATACAATTCATTTTGAGGATAAGAACCGGGGGGGTGAAAGTAAAAGGAGTTAAATGAATTAATAACGCGGAAAAGGGAGTATATTTATTTGTGTGCCGGGTGTGTGTGTGAGTGTAGCTGTGTATGTGTGAGTGTAGATATGTATAGGTGATGGTAGGTGTGTATGTGTGAGTAGGAGCTTGAATTTCCTTAAGTTATGGTTTGAGTAATTCTTCCGAGTCGTCATAATTTAGGGTCAGGAGATATTCTTTTATTTTTTGTTTACATTGGAATTTGTTCAAAAAGTGAATGTTTAATGTGTTGTGCAGTTTATTGTATAGTAACGTACTTAAATAACGGTTATGCCGTTGTGCAAAGGTGGTATTTGTACAAACTTTAGGACAAACGAGTTTGGGTCTTCTTCTGAGCGTAGGGCTTTTACATCTATTGAAAGGGATAATTTTATGTGTTCGTATGATTGCACGAAGCATATACAGTTGGCGGACTGTTAGTACCTTAAAGTCCGAATAAACTTGCTGAGTGGGATACCTAAATGGTTTATTTAACAGGACTTTGATCACTGCACGTTGGGCTCTTTCAGCTGGTATGAGGATTGTTTTGGCTGCACCACCCCACGCAACGATACAGTAACTTAGTGTTGATTCACAAAGAGCGGTGTATACCATTTTTAGAATATCTTTATGGGCAGAAGTTCTTAATTTTTTGAACACGTAAATGAGTTTTCTAGTGCGCGCAGACAGAGATTCAATGTGGGTCTTCCAGTTGAGACTGGAATCAAGATAAAGGCCGAGATACTTGACGGAGGAGGCTCTCGTCACAGTCTGGCATGAACAGAAATTGTTGCGGTCGCGCTCGTCACAAACATAGCTGGGCAGCACAAATAACATTGCACAAACATAGCTGGGAAGCGACTTTTATATATGGTGTGAAAATTTGCTGTTTGCGGTACCTAGCGCGCAATGTAACACACGCAAAACATGGAGCTTATAGGTGCACGAAACGGTACAGGATCGTGAGGGTAATTAAAGTTGTGTTATAAGTTATAATATTAAAAACTTGTTTTCGTAAAAAAACGTCAGTAAAAGTTGGAGTTTTGACCTTCAATATCTCCGTAGCCAGAAGGTTCCCAGTTATGATCCAGTACAAAAAAAAAATACAATGACGAGGAGTACAAGTGACTCTCGGCTTCGTTAAGTGTCTTTTACATTTGTTATAGTTAGTCGTGTCGATATAATTAACGTTGAACCAAATACAAATCATTGCCATGGTAAAATATGGCAGTAAGCCAATAATTATTTGTAATCAATTCGGTTAGTTGTCGAAATATTCTATATCGGGAAACTGGTTGCCAACTTAGAACGATAGCGACAATCAGTAGCTCCATATTTGGAAGACTTCTACATTAAACAGCCGATCGCGATAAGAAGACATGTAGATATAATTTGTTAAATTCAAACTTTGCAACTATATTTTATTTTCTTACATTTTGCTGCCATCTTTACGAAATTAAATTAAATGTTTATTTCTGTAAGTCGATCTTCTAAGACACTTTTACAAGTCAATTTGGTAATTATTTTAACTCTAAATGGCGCCGGCATTTCCTAGCTGGCTGATCCCTGAGAAGATATGCCGAAACAAACTCAGAGGTCATGGTCTTCTTTCAAGTTCAAACATTATATTATAAAGAAGTGGAGTCAGACAATGCAAGGCCATGTCTGGAAGGGCTTTTTGAAAAAAGTGCCAATGCTGCTTTAAATTGACATGTCCTGACAGACGCACGCATGCATCAATCATCGTCTAACTAAGTCAACCTTATTTTAGGGAGCTCAACGACCCGTCTCACAACAGACCAGATCTGCAGGACATTTGCATAAGTATGTTACATAATTATCCCCAAAATTCATTTTTCCCAATGGGACCTCTTATCGAGCACACGGCTTGTAAAATAAAAATAAACATTTTTACAAAAAACAACCGACTTCCAAAAAAAAACACAAAAAACGTGAAAAATAACTTTAATTTCGGAAGTCGGTGTTTTTGGTTTTGTATTTTCGTTTTAGGCCATCAACTTCCGAAATTAAAGTTATTTTTCACGTTTTTAGTGTTTTTCTTGAAATTCAGTTGTTTTTTGTTAAAAAAAAATATTTTTCCCTTTTTAGCTGTGGTACCTACCCCACACATATTCGTATACGTATGCCACTACTTGATATGTAAATAACAGTGACAGGAAATTATTAATACATCATCAATATAAACTAAGTGGAAAAAATACGCAGTATTAAGGATAACTAAAAAACTACTGGCCAGACCTTGATCAAATTTAAATAGGACCACATGTGAATTACCAGCTTTCAAATAGAAAAAGAATCATCCAAATCGGTTCACCCAGAAAAAAGTTCTGAACTAATACACATTAAAAAAAATCATCTTTCAATAATTGCTAAAATCAATAAAGGAAACACTAGAACCAATGATTGTAAGTTAAGAGCTTAGTGACGACGACACAGTCTTTATCAGTGGATCGCTTGCGCGCAACGGCGGAATGTCGCCTTAACTAGCGCAAGCCGGGCCAATAGCGGCAACTTTGCCAATTACTAGCAATAGAGCAGTGTTGTGATTAATGTTAAGTGAAATAAGACGTAGAAACAACGAGAGTTCTCGTAATAAAACAATAGAAAACATAATTTAGCCAAGGAAAATTTTTGCTTAATAGTCATTGCATCATTAATTTGAAATACTCTAGCGTCGCCATTGACCATTCATTACCTACATATTAGATAAGTTACTTTCTATCTTCAATATGTAATAACTTTTAAGCCGATTTAAATGACAAAAATACTAAAATAAATAATACCTGAAGATACGGATTCTGAATATATTTCCAATTCTTTAAATCTCTTAAAAGGGGATACAAAAAATGCAGTGATCATTTGACTTTTAAAATCATTCTCTATTTTACCCCCTTGGGGGATGATTTTACAAAAACGCTCAAACAAATATTTTTATTTCTTATCAAAAGCATAAATTTAAATGTTCATATCCCTAAGAAATACTAAGTTTCTCTACAAACTTTCATCCCCTATAACACCCCCTTTTAGGATTATATTTGAGACAAAAAGTAGCCTATGGCCTTCCCCAGGATGCCATCTATCTCCTTGCCAAATTTTATCGAAATCCGGTTCATGGTTTAGGCCATAGATAATAAATAACATTATAAGTTTAGGCGTTAAAAGGTAACATACAGACAGACAGAGTTACTTTCGAATTTATAATATTATATTATACATGTATTATAAAGTATGGTTATGGATGCCTAATCCGACAATCGAGTAATCCAAGCGGACGAAAAAGTACTAGGCTTGCATAAGACCGAAGAGATGAACATTTTTCTTGGGCGACGATCCGTCTTCGGGCCGTAAGAGAAAATCTCGAATATGCTCTAACTAAACGAATACACATTTTAAAAATTAATTAATTCAGTACCTCCTGTTAGCAATTAATGAAGGATCGTCTTTCCCATAGTCTCATGCAACACCCCGTTAAAGCACTTACCGTGAACATAATCCATTGGACCAAAAAGTACCAGGAGTGCATACAAGCGAAGTGTTAGAACTAAGAACATTAGGAGTGGCCGGCCACAATCCGTCTGCGGCCGCGGTCGGACGAAGCAATAAAGATTAACTCGATGCCAGCGCGATAGATGTCGCTATTCTCAATATAAACGTAAGAGGATTTTAGTGCATTCTTTTATTTAGAGAGTGAGAGTTTGTTTTAACTAAGATCGTTAAAGTTTGTGTAGGGTGTGATAAATTTACATTAATCATATAAAAGTAGAAATTATCATTTTTTACAGCTTTGGTCGTAGAAGTGGCAGGCAATAAGCACGACTAAAGACCACTAACTACCTCTGAGGTTTTGGGTTCGATCCTGGAGTCAGGCCAGGCAGTATTATTATTTAGAGCAACATGGTCTCTACATTGGATCCCGGAAACAGGGCCTCGTAATAGGGCCTCGCTCGCCCTTTGAAATGAAATATACAAAACTGGCGAAATTTGATTCCGCTGGCTAAGTTCTAAGACGTTATGGTATGCATTTAATACCTATTCTTGTAGTTTATCAGTACATAAATTTCTTATTAATTACTAGTTTATATTCGACCGCACCAGCAGAACACTTCGAATCAAACGCTCATTTGTTCTAACATCTCCAAATATTTCCCCTAAACAGTTCTTCATAGAATTAAATAATAAATACGTCATTTTAAAACTGCACTATTTCTCCCTCCTCCGCCGCGCGCCGTGACCCTCAAATGTACACTACGCTTCATTTAACACATTCGATTCGCTTGTGGCCGCACTAATGCCGCGACTTTTGGACGTACAGGCGAGCACAGTTCGATTTGACATAATTATTGTTAAGATTTTCAATAAGATAAATGTCACGCATGGATCCGGGCCAGCGGGGTAATTGCGTAACACACTAACAGTTTGAATGGCTTTCATTTTGACAGTTCAACAACGTTCATTGCGTTATTTACGTTGTTGAGCGGACAAACTTTTCGAAAATATGAAGTAATGGATTAGCAATATCCTTCAAAATGATTTACATTGTTATTAATAGTGTGTTGCGCAATTAGGGTGAAGGGCCTTCCCGGCAAAGATTGAAAAAAGGTGCTTGAATATTGTGTGAACTTGTCACTGTTTTGAAACTTGTCATTTTGTTGTTTATTAGATACTTTATCGATGGTTGTGAGACGTCATACAAGGATAGATAGAAATATACCCCTTTATTTATAAACGCTGCTTAAAGTTAAGTAATGATTAGCGACTGTTTAACCATAAATTTTTGACGTTTAAATGTCTCTTAACTTTAATCATCGTTTATAAATAAACCCCATTGTGTCTATCATCAATAACGATCTATCGTTCACTGAAGATAGGTTATTGGGTTCGGCCGATATATGTCTGGACTCCGGGCCGTCCGCACCCTTAGTGTTGCAGAGCGTTCTCTGACCTATACGAACACAACAGGTAAGGCCCTAACTCGGAACTTTCTGTACCTACAGAGATCAATATTTTTGGCCAAATCATTGCCATTTAACGTGGAAATGCTGTCAGTTCCAGACCAATTAGTCCAGTTCGTTATTAGCTAACCTTTTTACAATGACATCATTCTGGTACTGGCCGTATCAGCACGGAAGAAAAAGCGAAATTATGACAAAGTTCCTAAGCAATGGGTTTTCTACTCGATTATACCACTTGAAAACAGTCAGCATTATTCCCCGGAGATACGCGTATTGATGTCAACGCCACTCACTGTACTAGCGATCGCTAATTTATATTTATTGTATAATTTGTACATTTTCTATAGAGAATAGAGACCATTGTAAAAATCATTAATACTGTAGCTAATGTGTAAGTAGTAGGTAAGTACGGTCTAGGAGCGAAAATGCTATCTAAAACGATTTTTAAACGAAATCCTTTCCCTCATAGCGAGCGCATATCACGTTTCGAACTGTCATTTTCAAATGACAGTTCGTAAAGTTGATATAATTACATTTGAATACATTTCGTACTCAGCGGGTAATTGCGTAACACACTAACAGTAGGAATAGCTTTCATTCTGACAGTTCAACAACATTCATTGCGTTATTTACGTTGTTGAGCAGACAAATTTTTCTAACATATGAAGCAATGGATTGGCAATATCGTTCAAAATTATTCAGATTGTGACTGATAGTGTGTTACACGATTAGGGTGCTGGTCAGAAAAACAAAAAGGTGCAAGTAATACTTAATTCAGATAGCCTAACATTTTGATTTCTTGACTGTACATTCGCGCAACAGAATCATTGAATTACATCAAAATGACATTTAAATAAGACCTCTCAAAGTACAGTCAGTGATTAAACTCTTGACTGCAACATTTAAAACCGCAGACGGGGACCCTAAGGCCTAAAGTTTCCCTACCTAGCTCACTCAATGTGTTTGCTAAAAGATTTAGGCTGTAAGTCCCCTGTCTGAGTGAAGTAATGTTAGATTCACGAGGGGAGAAAGTACTAACTATTGGTTGTACTTGTGCTTTTAGAAATGGGTTAAGTTTAAAAACTGTTATACCGTTGGGGATTGGGCTTGCTTAAATTTTGTTTATTAATGGTAATCTGTGGACAGCATTATTACTTAAGTTATTTATTTTTTACTTGGTTGTAATATTGCATAGTGTAAGTAGTTGTTTGATGTTTCTATTTAATTAAATAAATGGCGTTTAGGTTGTACCAATGTTTATGTGATGGAAAGCTGTTCTTGTCGTGAGTCTGTCTCGGATAGCTTATGTGGCATAAGCATCACGCTTGTATTCCCCGTTGGGTAAGGCAGAGCAATAAAAGTGTATATTAAACCAACACTTCATTAGTTTTGCCTAGTTCAAGTCCCATGACTAAAGTCCAAGTCCCGTGACTGAAGTCCAAGTTTCATGACTAAAATCCAAGTCACATGACTAAAGTCCAAGTCCCATGACTATAGTCGAAGTGCCATGACTAAAGTCCAAGTCCAATGACTAAAGTAAGTCCCATGACTAAAGTCCAAGTACCATGACTAAAGTCCAAGTCCCATGACTAAAGTCCAAGTCTCATGACTAAAGACCAAGTCCCATGACTAAAGACTGATGTCGAAACAGCTCGATTAGTATATTTTAGTTATTTCCATAGTGTAATGTCGTACGGCATTTTGCTGTGGGGAAATGCAGCCGACATTCAGGCTATATTTGTGCTGCAGAAACGAGCCATTCGAGCAATTTATAACCTTAGTTGTAGGCATTCACTGAGGGATAAATTTAAGGAAATAAACATAATGACAGTCGCATCTCAATATGTATATGAGAACCTGATTTATGTAAAAAAGAATATTAATCTATATTCCAAACACAGCGACGTGCATAACATTAATACTAGAAACAAAGAATTACTTATTGTGCCCTCGACTAGGCTCCAAAAAATTAGTAATTCATTTAAGTGCCAAAGTATACGTTTTTACAACAAACTCCCAAGTCTTGTTAAAGAACTGAGCCTCAATAAATTTAAATCATTTATTAAACAGAAACTCTGTCAAAAAGGTTTCTATAAAGTTAAAGATTACTTGGATGACAAAAAGGCTTGGGATTAACTAAGCCACTTCAATGTACCCCCAAGCAACAATCCATTTTTATACTGTGAATGAGTGTTTTAGAATTGATGATGTCCTTATATAATAACTTATGGTATTTTTGATGACTTTTAAAGAGTAAACTGTCTGTGAATGTGAGTAGCATTCAGGCTACATTGATTATCATTTTAATATTGTGAATGTGAAGACTATGTGGGTCATTGTTGCTTTTTTTCTCTCCTTAGTTAATTTTAATCATGGTTTGGCAGTTTGAGTAATTTTTGTGGCCTACCCAAATGTCTTTTCTTTGGTATTGTTCGTCGAATCGTTGAGCTCCTTAAGTTCTGAGTTGAGCTACACGATTACTGACAAATGCGTGCACTGTCTGGACAGGTCCACTCAATCTGTGTGGTTTTTCCTCAAAAGACCATCTCAGACACAAATCTACATGGTCTTCACATGATCTGACCAAGATTATGTCTGGACTTTAAAAGAGACTGTGACCTCTGAGTTTGTTTCGGCCTTTCTTCTCAGAGTAGTCAGATAGGAAACGCCGACCTCATCTAGTTTTTAAAATATGATTGACGTGTAAAAGTGTTTGTTCAAACCTACTTACAGAAATAAAATCATTTATCATTTATCATTTATCATAAAGTCCAAGTCCCGTGACTAAAGTCCAACTCCCATGACTTAAACCCTAGTCCCATGACTAAAGTCCAAGAGGACTAGTCTGAAATAATAAATAAGGTTGTCTTTAAAAGATCGTTTTTAGCGATAAGACCCGCCCATTGTGTCACCCCTTGTAAAATTTCTACATCTATATCTGTAAAATATAGTATATAAAAAAGAGTATTAGACACGAAGAAACCTCCGATGAAAAACCTAAATACACTTTTCCCGACCAAGAATCGTACCAGCATGAATAGTACTATTGTGTAGAGCCATCTCTTGCCCGTTCTTCTCCATAGAGATCTACGTTTTGGAATGGGCAACTAGCTTCAACTTTCTGACTAACTGACCGATTCTTTGACAATTCAAAAGTACCTGTAAATGGTTTAATTTAAATAAATGCTTTGAGTTTGAGTTTGAGATTTGAGCCCCCCGGCCCCGACTTCAGAGTTGTTGTAGGTCGTGGGTTCGAAGGCGAACCCAGGCAGGCACTTTAATTTGTGTAAATAATTTCATCATCACTGCTCCCAAAATGGTTAAGGAAAACATCATGAGGAAACCGGCATGTTCTAGAACCAAAAATTCGAAGACGTGTAACATCCACCAACCCGAACTGGGCCCGCGTGGTGGGCTACAACCTACTCCCCCTCGAAGAGAGGAGGCCTGTGTCCCAGCAGTGGGAACATTATAGGCTGATTATGCATAAATAGTACCTATTTCCTTTTAATTCCCGAATCACAAACTAAAGCACTTTTGAAGCAAACTACGTACAAAATTCGATTAGTTTCGGAATCGCCCCCCGAGTACAGCGATACACAAATTGCAATAAATATCAATTTGTGTGCTATCGACATTAATTTAATGTCACTGGGGAGCAATGATGAAGCGAAAAGTGATAGCTGTATCAATGGGGTGACATAAAACAACCTTCACGAGGGTACATGGATTCATGTGATATAGGATTTGGGATTCCATAAGTTTGACATTTGACAACTCCAACTTAGACATTTGGCATACTTAACCCTTTTTATTGCGTGGGAAATCGTCAAATGACCTCTCCCGCTCTGGGCGGAGTGGAAGGGCGTGTCAGACTCTTACTGACTAAAACCCACCCATGTTCCTTCAGTTGCCTGTGCGCCAGTGCCACGGTAACTCTTTCGAACAATCCGCGACCCCGGCAGGCATCGACCCTTTCGGACCCCGTCAATTATGCTGACACCTCTTTGAGGTGCGCGTGGAGCATGACGCGCCGTCGACCCGGGCTTGGTCCTTACCGGACGGCGAGCTGCCCATTACTAGCCGTCCGCAAGCCTACGCGCTCTACGGTGACCGGAAGTCAGCAATCGACTCCTGACACTCAGGGTGTCTCCTCCTGCGGCGACCAGGGGCGTGAGGGCGCAATGATTGCCTCTCCCTCACGCGCTCCGCCTCCTCGTACGCGAATATTACTGCTTCGCAGAAGGAGGTGACGGCTTCCCATTCCCTCTCGCTCCGTACCAGGGCTGGACGCGAGAGATCGCCGCCGCCGATCGCCGCCACGAGGACACGGCGGTGCTCTGCCAAAGCCGGGTAGAGCTCCACCGTGTGCCTTTGACAACTTTGGCGAAGGCGCGAAGTTTTCTTCGTGTGTTTTCCTTGTTGTAGCGATCGCAGTCTTTTAAGATGTTAATGAACTTGTAACATATTTTTTTAACAAATATTTATTGTTTTCTTCCGCAATTGACACAATAATAAATGACACAACAACTGTTTGACGTTGGTCCGACGGTCGACATGACGTCAAGGACGTGTCGACTGGTCCCGTGCACTCTTTGCATGTCGCATGTAAACTAAGTCAAGCCGAGAATAGCTCAACTTGATTTTTACGAGGAATAAGTACAAATCGAACGACAATAACGAATGTGAGATTCGCGAGAATTGCCTTCCTTGACATTGCTGGACAACCAATCCCGCTCACCTTGCTGGGTAATATGCTCTTCACGACATTAGCTTTTCTTACAAATTGGTGACGATATGAGAGAAGTAGCAATTATTTTCACGTAAATATTTGACAAACGATCCTTTGCAGTTCGCAGTCGGCTAACAACTGGAGATTTTATGCGTTATGCAACATTGATTTGGCTTCACAATTTATTTTATTCCACTAAAAGTTGACACAAATTGTTGTGTCAATTGATTTCAACGTCGCTAAGAGCTGGTTAATTTAACACGTTATTAACACAATTCTTAACACGCTTTTTAACACCGTTTTTAACCAACACGGTTTTTTATTATTATTATTAGTTTCATTTGTAACTAACAAACAATGTAATAAAATCTTAGAAGTCAATTTTAACCAACTTCTAATTGTCGTATCTAAATGAAACTTTGTATGTGTAAGTAGTTCGGAGGACAAAACTATATAATTTGGTATCTTTGAGCTGATCTGATGATGGAGCCAAGGGTGATAGTGGAACTCTTCAGTGGCACCTAGTAAACCGCTCAAGTCATAACTTCGTTGACTTTAGACTTATTAACTAAATGAAGAATATACGAGACTAAAAAGTAAAAGATAAAATATGTAGTTTAAAAAAAAACTAATTACACGCTTTTATCACGCACAAAAAATTATAAAATAATAATAATAACTCTGTCTGTATGTTACCTTTTCACGCCTATACAACGGAACGGATTTCGATAAAAATTTTCAAGGCGATAGATGGCATATTCCTGGGGAATGACATATAGGCTATTTTTTATAACGGTAGCACGTTTCCGTGGTAATGTAATGTGGTGGTTATTTCCGAAATGCACGCGGATGAAGCCGCGGACGAAGCTAGTATGATAAAAAAGTTGTTTAAAAAAATTAAATTATCATTTTTCTATCCCCATAGAACAGTGGTTTGTAAATTATACCGTCTAAATCTGTCTCAATATTTTATATCTGCGTCCCCTGTGTGTCATCCCCAGGGACCATAGACTAATAGCCACTCTGCATCCCCCTTACACTCGTCATAATCTAGTTTTTTGTCTATGGATCGGTGCATTTTTGACGTACGGAAAGTGATATTACGGTAACTAATAAATTTAATTGTCTCGTTATTTTTTACCAACATCTAAGCATTTTACATATTATAGCATAATTATTAGTATAAAGAGGTAAATATAAAAATATTGGTTTCGTTTTTGGTGCTTATTTGATACCTAAAATCTTAAAAAAAACAACGGACTTCCAAAAAAACACTATAAAGTGAATAATTACAAATTTCGGAAGTCGTGACATAAAAACAAAAAAATAAACCCAAAGACACCGACTTCCGGAATTAGTCATTTTTCACTTTGTAGTGTTTTTTTTTTGAAGTGGGTTGTTTTTTTTTTATATAAAGAAGTTCTTTTTTCACTTTTTTTTGTGGTACCTACCCCACACAAATTCGTGTACCACTACTTGATATGTAATTATAACAGTAACAGGAAGTTATTAAAACATCATCAATATATACTAAGTGGAAAAAATATACATTATTAAGGATAACTCAAAAACTACTGGTCAGATATTGATTAAATTTATGTGGGACCACATGAGAAGCACCAGCGTTCAAATAAAAAAAATAATCATCAAAATCGGTTCACCTAGATAAAAAATCTGAGGTAACACACATAAAAAAGCAGTCGAATTGAGCACCTCTTCCATTTTCTGAAGTCGGTTATAAAAGGAACACATTGGATCAAGCAGGGCTATGCGTCAAATTCAAACGGGGTGTTGAGGTGTCAATCTACGACGAATTACTTACTTTAAAAACAAATGAGTTCACTTTCGAACTGTGTGCGGTCACTTGAGTGAAGTTTGAAGTTTAGCGTTACAGAATAGAATAGAAAAAAAATCAAATTCAAAATATTTTATTTCACATAAACCTACATGGGCACTTATGAAACGTCAGAAGCTAGGTGAACGGTTCCTACTGGTCGTTTCCTATGGAGAAGAGCCGGCAAGAAACTCCATGGTTACACTATTAAAAATAATTGGACAATCTTTTCAAATTACAGTGTTAATAGGTATGAGAGGACAGTGTAGGCCTGTCAACAAGAACTAGGCACCTACTTAACAAAATAGAAAATGGTCAACGAATCGAAGCATCTATGAGTGCACAGCGGTCGTCTTTACGTTCTGGTTAACATCATATATATTAAATCTCTTTACAATCAACATGAACAACTATCTCTAAAACCATCAGAAACCTGTTTCAGAATCAGAGATAAATGTACAGAAGTATTTTAATTACGAGTACATACGATACGGACGGTATGGACTCATTAAAACTACTAATAAAAATCTTTAATTATTGCCTTACCTTTGATTGGTCTTAGAAAAAGAATTACATGAAATAAACATTAACTCACACCTTCCCATGGGGGTAGGCAGTAACTACAGGACGCCACTTGCTACGATCCTTACATAATCCTTTTGCCTCGTTTACGTTCACACATCTGGTTATACACGCACGCCGGTTGCGAGTACTACGCACCTGACCTTTCTGAAGAAATTTACCAATAAGGTGACCTCCTAGGGCGTCCCCTCCCGGGGTTTCCACTCACATCTGCCTTGTAAATACCTTTTGTTAGTCGCCTTTCATTCATCCTCTCAACACGACCAAACCATCTAACCGTATTCTTTTCAACTTTTGTCACTACATCTTCTTCTAACAGCACCATTGCCTTATCACATCATTCCTCAGCCTATCATTCCCACCACTTATGTGTATTTTATCTTCAATTGAAACTGTTTGTTGCTTATCCGTCACTTGATTGTCCCTAAAGGTTCATTAGAAAACCAGCGTGACAGAAAGCATCTGTCTGACACTCTGGCATTAATGCTGAAATGGATCTTTTTGGCGCAGCCGTGACGCACACACACTATTTTTGTTAAAACATAAAATACTAGCTTCTGCCCGCGACTTCGCCCGCATGGATGTCGAAAATTATCGCACGGGACAAAAAGTCTATGTCTTTCCTCAGGATGCCATCCGTATTCTGGCCAAATTGTATCGAAATCCGTTCAGTGGTTTAGGCGTGAAAAGGTAACATACAGAGTTACTTTCCAATTTATAATATCAGTACGGATACAAGCTTATTATTGTCCCACTGCAGGGCAAATGCCTCTTCTCATATAGAGAAGGCACAAACATTGATCCCCACGCTTACTCATGACTTTTTAAGCTATTGCATAGCTTTTATAGCGGGCTTTGAGCGCGGCGACCGAATCAAAAAATTCCGTAACGAAAATAAAACCTAACAGCCCACACTCCGCCTACCATGTAGCTCGGCCGAGCGTTCGCTTAACGTGTATGCATATGGTACAACTGTACGAAGCTCGCACGGATTGAGACGAGCTGCTCCGAAATCGGACGAATACGTAAGCAGATAGCATAAGTTGATAAAAAATGCTATGCAATAGCTTTACCGTGGCAGTCCCCGAGTGCCACACGTGTTTATTTGTGTTTTGTGTTTCACGAACTGGGTCCAATCCAAATAGGTACATTATTTATTCCTTCTTTGCGGCTTTGATGGGACGTAAATTATTTAGAGAAAAGTCATCATGATTTGCCTAGCCTTTTCTCAACTATGATATCACGTCAACGCCGGCTGTCGCTGAAAACCAGCGCTGGGGCTCTGTCTCGCATAGGGTCGTAGCATTATGCTGAGCGATTGCCGTTTCGCGTGGATGTGACGCTTAAATATGTTCCTCCAACTCGTTCTCTTTTGTATTTGTGTGTTTTTCTATTCGTCATGTTTACAGCAAATAAACTTATTTTCTTTCTTTTCTTTGTTTGTTTGTTTGTTAGGGTCGGCTTCCAGTCTAACCTATGCAACTGAATACCAGTATTTCACATGGAGCGACTGCCTTTCTTAATAAGCTTGCTAAATAAATTTTATTTCTTTCTATCTGACCTACACAACCCAGATAATGGGTAATATAGTAGTATACCCCTTGGTAAGACTGGTTGTCAGATTCAATTTCGGGCTTCTGACTATGACTAGCCGTGTAATCATAAAAAATCCTGTTTTATTTAATTTTACTAATTACTTCATGGAAAATACAATAACATTGCCAGACTCAGGGCCATCTAAGCTTGGAACCTTCAGCATTTGCGTTTGCGAAATAATACAATCTAATAATTTTTGATGTACGGTCGCAAAATGATAAGGAACCAGGATCGTCGGATATAGTTGAAGTTTACTAAGAAACTGATGGTGTTTTCGAATAAAATTTAATTTAATGAATAGAAAACATACCGTTCAATTATCAAATTAAATTTCGTTCGAAAACATCTATCTGTTTCTTATTAAACTTCAACTATATCCGACGACCCTCGTTACTTATCTCTTTTGGTGACTGCACAACGCGGACATAGGCGTTTGGCAACTTTTCACCCTTACAATAAAGTAGAAAAGTGGTTAATCGCCTTTTTCCACGGTTTTCCATAGGAATGTCAACTGGACATTGACGTCTGTCTGTCAAAACAAGGTTTTTCTTTAGACATGGTTTTTAACCATCGAACCTGTTTTTGAAATAAGAACCTAACAGAAATTTAAATACAGTTCCTTTTACAAAACTGACAAACTAGGTTGTCAAATTTGTATTAAGAACTGTACGGTCGGCATAAAATTCGAAATACAAAAATTGTCTCGAAGGTTTAAGCTCGGGCTAAATTTAGATCGTGTTTTGTGAGTAATAAGACGGAATGTACAATGTTAATTGTATAGAAGCAGTAACGTGTCAATATCTTTATAAACGTTTTATGGTTTCAAGTTAATTAAACATGGTTGAGGTGTGTCGGTAGTTAAGGTGTAATAAAAACTAACATTGATTTAGTTCCGATAGGAAAATAATAGTTATCTGAAGATATTGAGCTTTCAAGTAAGACTTGTTTAAGCATAATCTGCCTATAATGTTCCCACTGCTGGGACACAGGCCTCCTCTCTTCGAGAGCGAGTGGGCTGTAATCTACCACGCGGGCCCTGTGCGGGTTGGTAGATGTCACATGTCTTTGAACTTTTTTGGTTCTAGGACATGCCGGTTTCCTCACGATGTTTTCCTTCACCGTTTTGAGAGCAGTGGTGATCAAATTATTTACACAAAATAAAGCGAATGTCTGGGTTCGAACCCACGACTTATATCTCGTAAGTCGGGGCCATTACCACTGTGCCACCACTGCTCCTTTGTTTAGGCTTTAAGTAATTAAGCATAAAACGTTAGTTTTTCCGGAACGTAGTAAATACTACTAGAGATAATAGAGGCTCCAGGATTAATGGTCAGGAAAGGACCAAAGATCAGGTGCGTATTAGTCGCAACCGGCGTGTGTGTATGACCAGATGTATGAACGTAAACAACGCAAAAGAAATACCTATGTAAGGATCACAGCAGATGGCGTTCTGTAGTTTCTGCCTACCCCCATGGGAACTATAAACTCACGCCGTTTATGTATGTGTAGTAAATACTACCTTGATGTAAAATGTGAAAAATTTAGTATTCGTCATGAGGATAGGCTTCAACGTCCTCTCACGTTGTAATTCATGGTCTGCCCAGCCACCAGTCCAAACGCATGCAGCTAAAGTATTTTACATAGAGCGACTGCCTACCTGACCTCTAAAACCCAGTTACCTCTGGGTAGCACGATACCCCTTACCCTACGTTATAATTAATTATTCTTATTATCATAGGATTCATCATCACTCTACATTAGCTGTGTTAAGACACACACCTACAGCTGCCAATAGGTGCCCCTCTTCAATATCAACAAAATGGTTATGTGTAATCCGTAAACTAACATTAGTTTTTTCTCTTTGTTACAGACTCGGCCTAAAACTCCGTCAGCTGACAGATGGCAGCCATCTTGTCCAAGTGATTTACACACAAAATGGCGACATCCAAGACTGTGAATACGTAACGCAAGGAAAATCAGCAAGAAACTTCCTAAAAACACTAAGAAAAGAATTAAAATTAGCATTAGATGAAGAAATATATAGGATAGTAAACAAACAACCAAAAAATGTAGAAGACGAAAAGTTTTACCGCCATTTTGGAAACGTCACTTTTAGAATACTAAAAGATGGCGACCGGTTGCCGCCAGATATTTCGAACTGGTTGGACTATGATAAATTGAAAATGGAATGCCTGAAAAGGCATGAAGAACTTCAATATATGATGGAGCATAAAAACAAAGTTGGAGAAAGCTCTCTGGCTAGGTAGTTGTTATATTTTTACCAAGCAATACTTTATTATTCAAATAAAACGAATTTACGGACGGTTTTGTGTTCCAAGTTTATTTTTTAAATAGTGAATGAGAAAGTCTGTTAAATTCATTTTATTTATTGTAAATTCATTTTACTGAGGGACAGTAATTGCTTCTCCAAAGGGTAATCTGTTTAAAATGTCTTGAATTTAACTCTTTAAAAATATTTACGCCAAATACTTTTTAAAAGTTATCTTTTTGTTGATTCAAGACATTTAAAGACGGAATGCAATGCAACCGCACGACGTTCATCTCCTTTCGATTTTCATACTTTACCTACAATTTTCGAATTTCGAAATCATGTTGAACCGTCCGTCCATGGAATGACCTCTTCACTTTTTTTTACCTGTATGTAGACTCCAGCATTTTGGCACATATGATACCTCAACTATATTTTACACGTATACAAAACTACGCCATATTATCGGTATATCTTGAATCAGGACTACTGCTTTTAGCTACAATATATCCTTATTGATTCCTACGTTCATTTACTTAACTCATTCTCATCGTTAAATCGAATGCCCTTCATCTACGAAATCATTCACTTGTAACCTACGGCTTCTGTTCAAAATATAGAAATTAAAGGTACATATCAGTTAAACTTTAAAGTTCAGTACGGTTGGCCTTAATATATAACAGGTGTAAAAAGACACTTAACGAAGCCGAGAGTCACTTGTACTCCCCGTCATTGTAATTTTTTTTTAATACTTGACCATACCTGGGAACCTTCTGGCTACGGTGATATTGAAGGTCAAAATTCCAACTTTTACTGACGTTTTTTTTACGAAAACAAGTTTTTAATGTTCTAACTCAACTTTAAATACTCCCTCGACCCTGTACCGTTGCATGCACCCATAAGCACAATGATTTGCGTTCGTTACATTGCGCAGTACCGTAAATGGCGATTTTCCACACCTATAATTAAATTAGTTTCCCAGCATTCTTTCTTGTGCAATTTTACTTAGTTTGATGAACAGAATGCGTAGTTGACGGTTATGTGATGGGTCTTTTTACACCCTGTATAGCTTTGCTCCGTCAGGTAATTTTGGAAAGCAAACATGGATATTGCCATCTTTACCTAGCCATACTTACTACTATTTAGTACAATGTAAAAAGAGAAAAACTAAATTTTGGACAAACTTAAAAAGAAGCTGGGTAGCAAATCAACCCCTTTTCGTGAATTCCAAAATTATCTATAAACTTAAAATCTTCCAAAAGTCTACAAAATTTGATTATTTCCCCCGCCCGTTTTGTCACCCTATGTAAAATTTCTACTTTTATATCTGTAATTTTTATGGTGTACATAAAAAAAGAGTATTCTATTCTATTTTATTTTGTACAGGAGCAACACATTCATTAAGTCATCAGTCAATCCTTCATTCTCATCGTTCATATCATCATATCATTCAAAATGAACAGTGGCAATACGTAAAATATATCAATATTAATTTTAAGTTCTATATCAAGTTCTATATTAATATTTTCAAGTGTCAAATATTCATCTTACACTATTGGTTTCGGTTTAAACGTCTTTTTGTTCAGTCAGACGCAAGTACAAAGATAAACTTAATAGCATAATTTAGAAACCTATTTCTTTAAAATAAAAACCTGATGTCGCTAAATTGTGAGGTTTTGATATGATTCAGACTGTGTTTCATATGAACATCATCAATAAACGTTTTCTCTTCTCTCGTATAGACATGAACTACATGACTATAGACCATACCGTAGTAAATCTATTAGCCGGTCAGCAAAGTGGTAGCGAGGCTGACTGTCCAGGGTCCAACATACAATTAAGTAACGCCAGTTGCGAGGCTATTTTAATACAGTTGTGCTAGATTTTCATTCTGCAAATTATAAGAGCGAACCAACAAAGATATCTACAGACAGTCGCAGCTCTGCTATAAACCTTATTGACAGACCAATCTGTTAATGACTGGACGAGCTAGATTCTCGTAGAGTTGGTACCGATACAAAAGAAGATGTAGGCAATCTTGCTAAAGCCACACTCTAGCTAAAAGAATTAGTGTTTGTAGTGCAAGAATGTATTTTCATACAAGAGGAAACAGTTGAACCATGCTCTAAAAATCTCTCCTAGAAATAATTAATCCAATTCTTTGGAGAAATCCATTCAGACATCATAGGCTCTCGAACTGGGCAACCCACACAGGACAGCACGCGTAGCATGACCACCATAGAAACGGGTTTTGTCGATGGAAAAATAGACAAAATGACAGATTGTGTAAAAAACTAGAAAAAATATTTAGAAATCTGTCAACACGTGCAGGTGGTCCACTCCCTCTCTATAGAGGAGGCCTGAGTCCCAGCCGTGGGAGCCTTATGACTACAAAATTTGCGACATCAGGTTTTCATTAAACATTTCATCTTTACCGATGTATCATAAATATTTGACCACACAGATCACGCAGTTTCGCTTACAAAAAGACTAACATAAGATGAAAACGAAAACAGGTCTCGAAGATCATTCAGGGAGAATTTCATAGTGCCTGGGACCAAATGGTGCGGGGCTGGACACGTCGCAGCGAAGTATGGGGAGCTAGGCGCCGACGCAGACGAAGACCGATGCTGTCGGTCGCACGACCATTGCCGAATCAACATCGGAATGTTCAAACGGAGATTCGGTTATTTCAACTATAGACCGTATACTATATCTCACTGCAGATGTGATAGGAGGTTAGTTCTTTTTTTAATTTCAAGGAAAAGGTTTTTTTTGTTTTTTTTTCGTGTGGCGGTTGGGAAGGGTGTGTTTTTGAATTTCGAATGGGATTCTGGTTTTTGTACATATGTTATATAGCAGAGATAAACCCTAGGGAGTAGTAGGGTTTGCGCACACCGCACATGATTGGCCAAACAACAGTTGAAAAACAGAGGGCTGTTAAAAGACAGCTATTTCCGACATCGAAAGCAAAATTATTCGTCACAATATTATAGGCAGAGAAAAGTACTTAACCAAGCTAGGGATAGTACTCGATTACATGGTATACAAAGCGAATTTCTGAATGATGCTCGTACATATTTTCTCCAAAGACATACTCCTGAGCTGAAGCAACAAACGGTATAGCACACTAACCTGAGCTGGTAAAAAAATACATATTTATAATAATGTCCTGTTATACCTCGGACAATACCGCATCTGCAATAAGTCTAACGGAATTGTCATAAAATTTTCGCAGACAATCGGCCGCCAACGGCTGTAATTTAAATTCACAGACGGCGTAGGCCACACGTATATAGCATAGCTTTCTCACGGTACCCTTAGGTACCCTAAGAAGTTAGGATGCAAATGTAAGCATAACGAACTGACTGATCTCGCTTAGAATTAGCCGCCTACCTGTAGATGAAGTTTTAGTAATAGTAGAGCGAGCACTTTGAAAGTCAAAAAATGCTTCTGCCACAGCCAAACTTGGCTATGGTCCAGTTTGAAGGATATGGAGGCCACAAGTGTAATGCGGCAAAGGCCCAGGCAGGCGGTTTACTTTTGTGAATAATTTCATCACCACTGCTCTCAAAACGGTGAAGGAAAACATCGTGAGGAAACCGGCATGTCCTAAAAAAAAAAAACTCGACGGCTTGTGACATCTACCAACCCACACTGGGCCCGCGTGGTGGATTATGGCCCACACCCTCCTACAGAGAGGTGGCATGTCTCCCAGCAGTGGGAATGTTATAGGCTGATTATGCTAAGTGTAATGACAGGCTAACGAAACCTTACAGTTTTTCTCTGTGATGGTAACGCACCTGCGATGCTTCTGTTATTGCGCATATCCATAGGCACCGGTGACCAAGCAAGCGTGCTAGTTTGCCAAAACTCAATAACATTAAAAAAGTTAAGCTAAAGGTTCGGTTTCCCAGAAAAGCGGTGACCGCACATAACGGCCGCAGTGACGGCTGTCATGAAATTGATGACAGCGGCAAAGATTTAAATCGTTAAATACGCCGCGTCAAAAGATAATCGCGTTTCTTTTTCGTTTTGACACCTCTGACACACAATGACCCAGTGACTTGACTTGATAGTCAAGGAAACGCTATAAAAAAAATAAAAATATAATAATATGTGAGGTCACTCTTCTCAGTATGGACACTTTTTCGCGTGATAAGTACGGTGAGGGCAAATCTAGCGATTTAAATCTTTAGGCAGCGGGGTTTGACTTTACGGTGTCAAAAACGCTCTTTAGGAAAACACACCAACTTACTTTCATAAATACTTAACGTTTCAGTGACGTCATTCACGGGTAAATTGCTGACGCTATGTGGGCGGTCACTGCTCTTGTAGGAAAACATAGCTTAATTCTCAAGGGAATAGGTTACATCTAGGTAAACGGGCACCATCGTCGAACGCATGATCGCTTACATCATCAGGTAAGATATTGGTATATTGCGAGTCTATCGCAATGTATAAAAAACCACTGTTGGAACTGTTGTGGTCGTGTTCTTCTTTTTATTTATCTGGTGAGTGGTGATGGTGCTTTCTGTAAATTGCCAACGTTTTCGCTTGTAAATACATGCTTCTTTTTTGATGAAGGACTATGAGGTAAACCCCAGATTTTTGATCGCGTAATCTAGGCTTACTACGCAACGTTGATGTGCGTAAAGCATTCGAAGTTTCCCTACACTTAAGTACTAATTCGTACATTTTTCTTTTATGGAACACTTAATCATACGAGATGAACGTGAATCAAGCCTAACCGTTCTCCAAAATTAGTAATACCGTCCTATTAACTGAGAATTTGGTTCCGACTTTGGAAGTTCAGTAAGAATTTCTAACTTTCTTAAGAAATCAAAGTATCATTAAACAAAATAATTACGTATACCTAAAAACAGAAAGACTTAGGTATCGCCACTAAAACAGAAATAAAATAATATCATATTACATCAATTAGTAGCATCCTTTCACAAAAAAAACTCTTCACTAAAGATTAAACAGTACTTTACACTTGCACTTGATCCATTGCTCTTATTGTCTCTGACGATTTTCAAACTTTATAATCCATAAACGCAATGGAGTTTGAAACATCGAAAGAAACACTCTCAAACTTTTTAATAGTAACAGTTTGACGTCCAAGGATCTTAATAATGTTCCTATATCATAAAGTTTATGTCCCATTTCAGTAAAAACCTCAAGATTTAGACCCATTACCGTCCTAATTAAGATTACATGAAGATTATCGAGATTATTACGTTATTTATTTTAATGTTTTCGTTTATATGGATATGGATAAATGTCTTATCAAACTAGTTTTTGACGTTTGTCTCCCGCTGAGATTAAGATGGCCGCTGTCTATGGTTGCTAGATATAAATTTTAATAATCTGTGAGATCAAATCCCTCCAAAAATTAAACTTTTGTGAATCTCATACATGGGTTTGAGTAAGAAGTAAATATGTTTTGAGCAATCAAAGGAGACGATAGAGAAAAAACCCAAGCCCGAAGCAACCATTATGTATCTCCAATATAAGAGTAAAAATACTAGTTTCTTTCTGTATCTTCTATCGTGTGGTTAACATAACGTTAGCCACCCGATAGACCAATGTTGATAGTATATTATATTATTACTCTTCTTTCTCTTTAATCTGGGATACATATCATTGGCGCCGAAGCTGGGTTCATTTTGAAGCGTCTCCTTTCATTTCAAGAATTAAGCCTCTGCCCTTTTATAAAAGTTTTAAATACAGTTATTATTACGATTAGTTAAAATACGAACCGGGCATGGTCTTTGCATATTTTGTTTCCGATTCAGAGTTTTTTAATCACTTGTGGGATACCTTTGTTTAACCAGAGTTCAAAACTACCTTGTTATAATGCATAACGAGTTAACGTCTCGATACTATTTCGTAACCAAACATTTATTTCGAGCAATTAATTTTACTCTAACACTACACGAGGCAATAAAGCAATAAAACATGTGGTGATCTATAGATCATTCATGTGTTGGCAACGATTTATCGATCTTTATAGCTCTTCGGGATCTATAAAGGATTTACAGCGACTATCCCCAAGTTATTTACGGATATTTTTTAATATCATAAACACGTTGGTGGTCCATTCTATATTTGAAGTCGTAGGCTGTTTGTAAAATTAAAAAAGTAGGAAGAGGTCATTATGGTCTGGCGTTTGACAGTGAACTTGTCAGTGCTCAAAATTAAAAAGTAAAAGAAATGGGCATCGTGAACGTAGACAATCGAATTTTATAGAGCGAATGGTTTAATGAGAATCGAAGAAAGTATGAACAAATCGATTTGAAATTATTGTTTTATGATTCAGTGATTTGTTCCATTAGTACAGGTGAATGGTCGGTAGATTGATGCTTTATTCGCAATTGTTGATGGTCGTAGAGACATAGACAATTGAGATTGACTACGGTAAAATTATTATTTGTTTACAATGCTAGTAGGTACGATGGTATTTTTTAATCACTCTGCTTAACCATAGGGGATTACAGGTGGCATGTGTGTTAAGTGTGTTTTGACTGTCTTGTTATATTTATTTGTGTATTTTCACTCTAAAAACTGTATTTTTTTTTTTGTTATAAGAAATGCTACATAAGAGACTCATAACATAGCATCATACCTGTATTCCCGAAGTGTTAGGCAGAGGTGAAGCTTAATGCCAAAAGTTCCATTTTTAATTAATAGGAAAATAATCACTGAATAATAGAAAAATTTGAATCTACCCACTATTCAATATCCAAAAAAAACCATTCGTTCGACTATCACCAACGAATCGATCCCCATCAGAACAAAACGCGATACGATGGAGTTACTCCGGGTTCCTGGCACAAAATGGTGCGGCAAGGGGTTCTCAGCCACCCGGTACTCTCAGCTCGGTGGCCACACGAGGACTGACCGCTGCTGCAGAGTCCACGACCTGAGGTGCCCCTTCTGGATCGGCGGAATGGAGAAGAAGTATGGAATTTACAATTGGAGAGTGAACACGCTCATGCACTGCCGGTGCGACGAAAGGTAGGCTGTATGCGTCGATGTCGTTGCTTGAATGTGCGCTGCTGTTTTTTTTTGAGCTGTCATTGTTGTCTGTGGTAGTTTTGGCGCGTTTTTGACTGTCATTTATGTTATTTTGATTACCAGTAGTACGTCGCGTCGTACGGAAAGGTTTTTTTTTGCGAAGCATCGCCTTCGTTACTTGCAAAACTCGCTTAAGTAATTATGTTACTGAATGATGTTGATGTGATGTACAATATGTTAGTGAAAACATAATTAGCTCTATTTTGAATCTATTCTATCTAAGGTCGTTAAAGTATGTTTAAAATATCGAATTTTTACATAGAATGATTTGCTTGTATTGATGTTGTCTTGTCTATTTTACAAAATATTATAAAATAAGTGCTATTTAGTATTTCAATCTATTTTAAGGCAATAATGCGTTTTATAATTGCATTATTGTGAAATAGTGAAGGTTCTTTTTGTATACAGGGGGGCAGGAACATGACGCACAGCTTGTTACCATGGATTCAGCACATGATTCTAGACCCCCTAGAGCAGAAATTTTTCGTCGGTTATAAAAAGAAATCTGCTGTTTGATAGAAAAGGGCAATACCAACGCGGTCAAAATGTATGGCAGAGCAATTTATAAAAAAAATAACCGACGAAGAGGGGTTGCGCGTCGATGTCCCTGCCGCCCTGTATTTATATTTATTAAAGTTTTTAAATTTACTTACTGTGCTGCTAGGGTTGCCACCCGTACTTTATAATAAATATTGTACTTTATTTTGGGCCAACGTTCTTTATACTTTATGAAGGCAATAAAGTACGTGAAAATACTTTATTTTATACGTATACTTTAAAGATTTTTTAAATTGTTTACTTAAAGAACTACAATTAAAGTTTAGGCTATTTTTCGCGTGTAACGGACGATACAATATTGTTAAATTTGAAAGCTATCAGAACTTAATTATTTTGTGAGCCTAGAAAAAGACTGCCCAATGATATTAAAAAAAAAAATATTGCTGAAAAACAGTGATATATAATTATGACATGATAGATGATTACTTTAATTTTTATAGTCACATGCTGAATGTATTTAATAAAACTTAAGTTCTAAGAAGAGAATAACATTACAATTTTGGACGAATACAATATTATGCACATTCTAAGGAAATAATTAATGACAAGAAAAGAAAATCTCTTCTTTGGATATAAAACTGGAAAAAAGATCAAAGAAATTGAGATGTCTGCACCTGAAGTTGGTCAAAAAATTTATAAGTTTCATATTGTTCAATGACAAAGCCTTAGGGTATCTGGATAAGTGCTTCGATTTTAGTCACACAAATTGGTTCTTTTCACTGTTCAACATAAATTTCAAAAGTAATGTTGAATATAAGCATTTTGTTCACATAGTTGAAACTTTAAAACCACTAAAACGTAATATTAATATGTATAATTTCTATGAAGAAATTACCTTATTGAAGGCGTTATACGCACAAGTTAATCATTCTAAAGATTTTTCGGGATTATCCACATCACAGAAGAGTCAATTTTTTTTTTCAAAATAAAATGTTTTTGTAAATAGGTATATACAAAATTATGTCATTTCTGCCATCCATTCCCGCCACTTCAGCATTTATACAGAGTTTTTTTGTCTGATGAACGAAATAGACTGTCCCTATACCTAATAGAAAATAAACTATTTATACACTTGAATTAAGACAGTCTGTAAATATGCTGTTAAGATATTCACTAGTAACAAATATTTTTTAGGTATAGCTAGAGCCAACGAAAATTATGTATGGAACAAAATTGTAGGGCAAATAATTACTTAATACTTTATTTTCAGGTGTTGTACTTTATTTTTTACCTTATAAAAGTAAATATACTCTATTTGCTTAAAAAAGGGTGGCAACCCTATGTGCTGCTGTGTATCGCAATTTTATCTAATAACTTCTAAAATAAAAATAAATTGATGTTTGACATAAGCACGATGATTATTATGATGAATATGCAATAATACTTAAAATACAATATTCTAAACTTAATTCACATAATATTTTGTAACCAATCAAGTAAGTATACAATTAAAAAGGCCATTAAATAAAAATATCACGTGATTATTACTACAAAAACTGAACATTAAAATTAATTTACGTTCATAATGACAAACCTCCGTGCTGGCATCCCTTTTTTATTAAAATGTCCCCAAATGGTCGAGGAACATTAATAGAGCCATTTCCTTGGCCCAAGATCCTAGTACCGGACAGAATTGATGCGTTATAATGAAATAAAAATAAGAAAAAACGTGAACGTTGTGAGATAGAGCGGGAAAAGAGAACAGAGACATGCGTAGAGACTAGGCACAATTTTTTTCTTTAATCAACCAGCTTTCCTGGAAGGACTTGGGGAGGCCTTTGCCCTGCAGTGGACCAGAATAGGCGAATTACAAAAAACAGCGATTTGTGCTAGCTATGGTGATATTATAAGCCACCAATTGATTTTTAAAGTCAAATAAAATCCTGCACAGACTCATTACAAAAAATATTAAATCTATGAATTCAAACGGTAACAGTAATTAACAAGTTTACTTGATTTACTCTCCTATCGCAGGTATGCCGGAAGAGATTTATTTAGAAATAAGTATCACCTTTGTACGTATTTTTCCGTTATTTTCTTCCTGTCTGTTTTTATGTGTGTACATAAATGGTTAAATAAATAAATAAATAAAATTCGCAGCAGCGTGTCATTGCTGACTGCGTATAATATGTATCAGTCGGCAGTACATTATGTTCAACCACATCCTATTTGCAACTGTAAAAATCGCAAAAAAATGCAAATCGCAGCAAAAAAGTAGGGTCACAAAAATGCTCAAATTAACCAGGTTAGCAAAAAAACATAAAAAGGCGCGGAAACACAAACGCACATAAAACATGACCATGGACAATCCACTCCACATTGCTCTATCCCACAAAAGAGGTTCAGATTTTATCTCACACCTTCTAATCAGTGCTCAATATCTTCGACAGTCTGCCTGTATGTTTATATGTGTATTGATAAAATGCGGGTTTATAACTTAATTATTATATAATAATATGGAGAGTTTTAAAACTGAAATTTTGTCGTTAAGTTTAAAATTTACATTCGCAAACAACAATAATGCACAAAAATTGCGTGCCGTGGTTTTTGATGGCATGCTTTAGCAATATCAGAAAATAAAAAAGACAACGTCCATTTCTTTAAATAAGAAATTCTGTTATATAAAAGAGATACAGAACCTTCATAAATAGATTCCAATAATTTATTCAACGTATTATTAGTACAAAAAGGACAATCAGAACAATTTTAACTAGGTGTTTATGGTCTCCAATTGTCAAAAACGATCCTTTTTTAAGCTCGGGACAGGGGCAAAGGAAAAAATCCTACACAGCCCTTTATCCGATAGATCGAATCAGAGATCGGTTAGATCGATAACATTCGTGTTACTTTTGTCTGCTACAATAAAATATCAGTTTTAGGATACCGTAACCGATCCTTTTAAAGAGTTCTCATATGAGAACATTACAAAATTATTAAAACTAATATAGTTGTC
Source organism: Dryobotodes eremita (assembly GCA_917490735.1). NCBI lineage: Eukaryota > Metazoa > Arthropoda > Insecta > Lepidoptera > Noctuidae > Dryobotodes > Dryobotodes eremita. The sequence continues at coordinate 8,360,834 of OU823269.1, read as the reverse complement.
GCGTTTTAGCATGGCAATAACGATCATTGCCCTTTCATTTCTCCGTAGGAACCCAAACAATAAACTATGTTTGGTTTTTCGTTTTTGGAAGATGTTGAAGATCACGATAGGTATTAATTCCAGACGTTAACGGACTTTATTACCGTTTTTTAAATAAAAAATGCTAGAAAATGTAGGTGGGTCAATAACCGCTGTTGCCATACTAAAACGCGACAACTATAGTGTATTGCCTCCTAGAAATTGCTCTGGCTAGGCTCTTTAACAAATATCCTCAGGGTAATACAAGCTCGCTTCTAGACGTATCCAATCTTACAACAAAATGCGTGCAATACTTCGCTAACCTAATTTAAACACACTGTTTTCTTTTTCGTTAAATAATCATTTAAAAAGTTTAATGAAGAATACTAAATTAACATGAACACAACAAAGACATTTCATCAGGTTCCTATCGATTTTTTCCACGTTTTTGCACGCAAACCGTTTACGTCAACTTGACGCGCGATGGCGCCATTTTCTCCGTTCGAAATTCGAAAATCGCGCGCGGCTCAATGGGCGGGTAATGGCGCGGAAAGCATAGACTAAACAGGTGTCCGCTTCCCCTGTTCCAAGTTTATTTTCAGTCTGTGCTAAAATTGAAAATGTTGCGAACTGTGTAGTTATTTACTGTATAAAGGAAGCCATTGTTAATTTATTTGTAACTGGCAAGATAAGAATAGAACTTGAGTGACTTTTACATTGTTTTGTACACCGCATTCTAGATTATTTAGCTGTTCGCAACACAGTAAGTTTGTGATTTCTCGATGGTAACAATAAGCAATTCATTACTTTTTATTTGATTGGTTTAAGAACCTATAAAAACTACAAGGTATCTGCCTAACCTACCTGTTTTTTTAATATAAGTTATTTTCAAACTACCGCAGAAAGGCAAAATTGAATATACTAAAGCTTTTTTCTCTAAACCAAAAAAATAAAGCATAATTCAAAATCCACAAAAAGAACCCTCACTTTTTCGCGCCAAAACCGCTGTCAAAAAACTGTCAACGGCGCCATCTTAGCGTTTATGGTCGCGTTCCGTTATCGCCACGCTCCGCAGGATTTATAATGTGTGAATAATACGCCTGGAGGTTAAATATGCTGGCTGACAATACATAAATTATTAGAGAGGGGCGTCCTCTGGCGGCTAGGTGAGATAACTATATTCTTGTTTATCGGCCTGGAAAGGTTTCTTGGTCGGGGACAACAACAATGGGTATCTATTTGTTACGTCATTTATTTGGATGTATTTATAAAAGGTGGTCTTAGGCATTTTTTGAGATAGGTATAGTGACCGATTCTTTGAAGTCCGTCTTTCCTAGGTTTTTTAGGCTAATCTATTATATAAGTTCTTTGGTCTGAAAAAGAGGCTCAACGCCTCAACCTCATTTTAATATTTCCCGCGCTTCATTTCTGGACTATATACCGAATCCCATAGTTTCAGGCGAAATCGAATCAATTATTTTATGTCAAACAGTAGCGGGACCCGATACAACTGTCTAAGGTGAAGATCGAAAGATCTCAAATCTCATCATCTCTTAACAAAAAAGCATATTTTTATTCATACATTCCCGTAGCGTATCTAGTGCTTTTCTGTAAAGTTCTCTTCGAACCTCACAGTGACCACACAAAAATGGAAAACGAACTCATTTGTTTTTAAACTAAGGCATCGGGTGTTCCCACCTCGACACTGTTCGAATTTCGAAGTGATGCATAGAGAATAAGTTGCTCTTGAAATGTCAGCTTGTAACAGACTGCCTAGCAACGCTACCTGTGCGTGAAATTATGCTTAAAATAGTTCACAAGTCACTACTAACTAGCTATTACGGTATGTCATTTGTCTACACTAAGTACCTACTCACGTGGCGTCTAAATCTAAACATAGGTAACATTAGAAAAGTGGTTTTATTTAGAACTTACAAAAATTCAGTACTTATATGGCAATGTACGTATGTATGTATGTACGTATTATGGCAAAATTGAATGTTTGGATATTTCGTTTGATTATTTCTTAAAACTCCTGAAAATCTCACCGTGAAAACGTAGGTGAAGTGAGCTGTCAATGAGGAAGGCAACTGTCAAAATGGCGCTGTCGTCGCTAGTTTCCAACACAAGCTAATAATATAAGGCGTGAGGTGGTTTTATTTTATTTTTGCGAAAATGACGCGTTGTTGTGTTCCTAAGTACTCCAAATTGGAGTCCACCTTTTCCCGAAAGATCCTAAAATTAGAAGATTGTGACTTAAAGCTATTCGTAGAGACGTTTTTAAATTAAACAGTGTTCGAGGTTCTGTCGAAATCATTTTGAAGAAAGTGATTACGAGGAAATATTTAAGGTTTAAAATTCTGACACTTTCCATGTCAAATACTTGATTCAAAATATTGAAATCACCGAAAATAACGAAATATTGAAATAAAACCAAACTCATATATGAATCCGAAATGGAACGAATGAACGTAATGTCAAATTTATTGTAGGCCGTAAGGACCTAGCTATGATCACTCCATCTACAATTAGCTTTCCCCGACCTTCGCCACAGACAGTCACAGTGTCAGTGTTGTACAGTATCATTCCCTAAAATCAGGTAGAATGACTGCTCAATTCAACCTCACCTCACCTATGTTTTCACGGTGAGATTTATACTGAATAGACCAGCTGATCTAGATATAATTCAAAGTAAAATACATTAATTATTAGAAGTAGTTATAGTAGTTTTTTTCCTGTTCTCTTGAGTCTGGTGTCCGGAATGGTCAAACCGAAAAAAAAGCCGATTAAGAGATTAGCAAAAGATGGATAGCAGATGCCATTGCACCGATCTGCTAACAATAAACTGCCAATTAGAGTATTTATTATGTTGGGGTAAGTTCGGCGCTGGGACAAACTACCGTACGAGTCAAATTCAAACCCAAACCAAAAAGGTGTGTTCCTAGACAGCCTTAAGATAGCCAAGGTGACCCCTATTTATAAAACTAGTACTAAAACTTATCCCGGCAACTATCAGCCTATTTCAGTACTGCCTGTAATTTCTAAAATATTTGAAAGGTATTATACACACGCTTATTTGATTACTTAAACAAAATAGACTTTCTATATGAATATCAATACGGATTTAGACCACATTCTAATACACCCGCAGCAACAATCGTTCTAGTAAATAAAATTAAAAATATTATCGACAAAAAGCAACTCGTTCTAGATATTTTCATCGATCTTAAAATAGCATTTGATACAATAAGTCATTCTATACTATTAGAAAAGCTACAAAGCATTGGAATCACTGTCCAAGCTTACAAAATATTTGAATCTTATCTTGCAAACAGACGTCATATAGTAATAATTGGCAACTTTGAAAGTATATCTGCTGAAATAGTATGCGGAGTTCCGCAGGGATCAGTTTTAGGACAACTACTTTTCCTAATTTATATAAATAATATAAGTAATATTGGGTTAGTGGAACATATCTCACTGTACGCAGATGACACGTGTCTTTTTTACTTTAGCCACTCCATGCTTAGCGTTATTACTGAAGCACAGTCTTAACCCTTCGCATGCCGGAACGTGGATTGACGTTAGACACAATGGCTTTATAATTGTTTCTGTAATTACGGCATTCAACCGGTTCGGCAAAACTTTCTGACTATTGATGTCAACAAAACTGCATACATAATATTTTCTCCTAAAAACGAACATTTTTCTTATTTCACTCCTCTTACGGTAGTTGGCCAACAGCTTTTAAGATCAAACCATGAGAAATACTTGGGCCTGATCTTGGACAGTAGACTGATATTCAGACCACACGTCGGTTACCTTAGAAGCACATTGATTCCGTTGACTGGAGCTCTGCGGAATATTGCTAAATGTGTGCCACTTCAATTACGCTACACAACCTATAATACACTAGTCAAACCGCATCTTGACAATGTAATCCAAGTATGGGGACAGGCCGCTATAACATATCTTCAGGACCTACAAATAACGCTAAAGAAAGCAATCAAAGTTCTGTTTAATTAGATAAAATTACTTAACACCTACGAAAGAAGTTGACGCTAAAACTCAACTATTTAACCTTAAAAACTATATACTTATCACACATGCATAATAATAAACAAAATTGTAATAAACAAAATTTACCCAAACCTCTTTCAAGCACAAAACTCACCACTACTACACTAGGAATAGGGATAGTATATGTATGTAGAACTGCCTTCAGTTAGGACTTTATACGGAAGTAGATTCTCTTATATTTGTGAATGTGACTGTAGCACAGATTAGGCTGTAGGCTTGCGGACGACGAGGGCTTGCGGACGGCGAGGGCTTGCGGACGGCGAGCAATGGGCAGCTCGCCATCCGGTAAGGACCAGGCCCGGGTCGACGGCGCGTCGTGTCCCACGCGCGCCTCAAAGAGATGTCAGCAAAATTGACGGGGTCCGATAGGACCGATGCCTGCCGGGGCCGCGGATTGTTCGAAAGAGTTACCGTGGCCCTGGCGCACAGGCAACTGAAGGAACACGGGTGGGTTTTAGTCAGTTAGAGTCTGACACGCCCTTCCGCTCCGCCCAGAGCGGGAGAGGTCATTTGATGATTTCCGACCAAAAAAAAAAAAGAGGCCTAACTTGTAGACTAGATTTGTAGACCATTTTCTATTTTGTTAAGTACCTGGTACTTGTTGACAGGTCTACACTGTCCTCCCGTACCTATTAACTCTGTAATTTGAAAACACTGTAAAATCCAATTATTTTTAAAAGTGTAATCGTGGAGTTTCTTATTGGCTCTTCTCCATAGGAAACGATCAATTGGAACCGTGCACCTAGGTTCTGACGTTTCATAAGTGCCCATGTAGGTTTATGAGAAATTAAATATTTTGATTTTGAAGAACTATTCAGTTTGAGGGAGCTCAGCTTTATAATAAGTTGCCGAAAGAAATAACGAGATTCTTCTTCAGGAAAAATAAAAAAAATAGGTTAAAGTTGTATTTGGCTAACCAGCAATATTAAATCATTACTCACTTTATGCACTCGATAGATAGAACGACAAGTATGTTTATTACCGAAGATTTTTAGGAGTCAGACAGTCCGCTGTGCAGGGCTTGCGTGGAGGACGACGAAATAGCAGCTCATGTGCTTCTAAACTGCCCGGTGTTCGCCACGTACAGGGCAAAGTACTTCGGTAACCCAGATACCCTACGTGAGATAGTCAGTAACACCAAGGCGTTGCTGGCCTTCCTCGAGGAGCTGAGGTGGATCAAATAATCGATTTTCCCACGCGTACGCAAACTACGCGCATTGACGTGAAGTTGCAGACACCGGGCCCGTATTACCTAAAGATTATTTTGTTAAGTTTCTCATATTTAAGTGAACTATGTATGTTCTTTTTGAGACAGACTGCGTCACACCATCTATAACGCACACCACACCACACCTACTATATCTATCGAGTTGAAATTTGAAGCAGTGCGGCCATGACGAAGCTAGCAAGTCTCCAAGTTTCACAAAACAAGATATTAAAAATGATTTTTAATTACCCATATATAACATCAACATGCAAAATTTGTGAAGAAACAGTCGGATCGGAAAGGATACTAACGGATGCGGCAACAGCCGTTCGCGTCCGGCAGGATATAGACGCATACGATCGACTCCGTACCATCGCTTGCGAACGTATCCATTTCTGCGCCTAGTCAAATAGTTTCATTTCTACCGTGTTGACGATACGACGATAGGCGAACGGAGCCGATCGCGCGTCGCAGCATATTTTCGGCTACGATCGCGTGTCGCGGAAGACGCCCGCAGTCAAGCTGCTGTGCGCGGCTTGGTATTATAGACTTTAAATACTGTGTACACGATTTATTATCGTTTAAAGATTGTAAAATTCGTTCCGATCTGATGCGATGTGAGCCGTTTGGTGGAAATCATCCTTAAGGCACTCAACAAAAGTATACAAGACTAATTTATCGTTGACTAAAGTAAAACAAGTAACCCAACGTAACAGTCGCCAATCTAGTTTTCTGATTTTACCGAAGATGAGAACCAAGTTTGGCAATAAAATGTTAACTTTTGAAGGAGCACAATTATATTACAAAATACCCTCATGTATAAAAAAATACACTCATTCAATACATTCAAAACTCAATTAGCTGCAATTTTAATCACAAATTATACCCTTCCTAAAAGCTGAATGCATTGGATGCACCGCATCATAATTGCTTCCGTGACGTTTGTGACCAACTTTATATTTATACTAGCTGACCGGACAGACGTTGTCCTGTTTGCTAGAACTCGATTGCAGCGCCGCCTATCGGTCCAATTGTGAATCTAAACCATCCAGGGACCCACACAAACACACATTAAAAATTTCATCAAAATCGGTCCAGCCGTTTAGGAGGAGTTCAGTGACATACACACGTACAGTAGAATTATATATATATAAAGATAAGTAATTTACTAGCTGACCCGGCAAACGTTGTTCTGCCATATATTTTTTTCTGGATAGGGACACCTTAATCACCTACCGGTATGAAATATACTTTACGACCTACCTACCAAAAATATATTTAAAAAATTATAAAAATCGGTCGAGCCGTTTCGGAGGAGTGCGACCACAAACACCGTGATACGAGATTTTTATATATAGGTACTTATAGATTTTAAGCACTGTTCTTATGTAAGTAACTTTTTGTCTTTTTTCAGAATAAAATATCTTTAAACCTAAATAAATTTCTTTAAACAGAAATCGTTAGTTTTCTCTAAAGTTTCGAAGTTTTCAAGCTAGGACACAGCAACTGATTTCTAAACTCTTGTGCAAACTAGCTGGGCTGACATAAATTGGTCTTTCTCTACTATTATCGAGTCGTATTGTGGACAGCGATCAGCCATTGCCATATTATTTTAATAATCGGTACAGGAGTGCTGTTATTTGTAACCGCGTTTTGTACTAACCGTTATCAGGGCTGGTAGGCAGACACTCAGAAAAATTAAAATAATGACAACTGTGGTTCAAATTGAGAATTCCGTTTTTTTTTTTAATATTTCTCTTTTTAAATGCGTACTCCTTAAAGATTCTTAAGCCTCAACTCAACTCAGGAGTCAATCAGGCACTAGAGTCGGTCAACTAGTCAGAAAATTGACGCTAGTTGCCTGTTACAAAACGTAGGTCTTTTTGGAGAAAAATGGGCCAGAAACTCCATGGACACTCTTTTAAATCAAGATATTACAAAATCCTGGTTATATTACTCTTGTTGCTAAGTTGGACTTCTATCAATTCAATCCATAATAAGTAGTACTAACAAATATTTTTTGAAAGCTCAAAGAAATCTGCTGTTTGTCAAATCTCTATCTAAGCATATAAATTTAAGTAATTTAGGCTGATTCTATAAATTCACTATAATTTAACATAATAATAGCCAATGCTAAAAAGTACCTACTACCTACCTACTCTTTTTTTTGGTTAGTCTGGAAACTAAATAAAGAATAAAAAAAACTCAAAAGTACTAAAAATCATTTCAGAAAGTTCTATTTGGCTTCCCTAAATGTAGTTCTTATGTAGGCGTGCATCTTGCCGTGCAGTGAATACTGAATACAGATCACAAGCTCAGATAATAGACAATAATCTCTGTACCACATTGACATCTGTCAACATTTTGCGCGCCAAAGTAGACTGTATAATGTAGCAGTAGAACTTTGTGTCGTACAATGAGTATTAAAAAAAGATAAAATTGTAAATACTTAGTAGTAGTAACAGAAAATTGCAATAAAAAAGCTAGATAAATAATTCGTGACTTTCTTAAATATATGACTAGAATAATACTGCATTTCTGCCCTAAATAAAAGCGCTCTATGACTAGGTACCTTTTCTCCTACTTATGTTTACAAAATCAGTTCACATTGTAAGGCAATTCATAAAATAAGACACAATGATATAACTTTAAAACCGCAAGTAACAAAACTTCTAAGCACTAGAAATATAGGGGTTACAAAAAAGTTCTAACTTAGTTCGACTTCAACCCGTATGATACTTGAAAGAAAATGCTTAAAGTAATAAGAAAGAACAATCTAGTTTTAAATGCTTTAAAACATTGTAAAAACACATTCCCAATTATACTTACTTTGTATGAAACAGCTTTACACACGACTGTATTCTCCGAACGAGTAAGCAGAGGTGTTAAGTACATACTATGTCACCCACATTGGGTATATTGCTAGCTGCTACTTAAAAAAACTGGCTGAACCAGGGATCGATCCTAGGACGCCACGCTTAGTAGTCGCCCTGGTTAAATATACGGTTTCCTAGAAGAGCGGTGGCCGTCATTTTATAACGACCGCCATGAAAATCTATAATTTTCACCTGTATTTGACGTTAAGGTGTCAAAAAACGCTCTGTATTTTGACCGTTCACCGTTTTCTTAGGAAATCAAAGCTCAACGAGACTGTTTTTATTCATCAACACCAGAAAACAAATTCCTTGTTGGTAAAACAAACTTCAGTGAACAACTTTTTTCATACATTAGCGCCAACAAAACAGCCAGACAGCCATCAAACAACATTCCTTTTTCAAATTCCAATACACTAAAATAACAATCGCAAAACACATTCGTTCATGATCAAAGTTAAAAACAAATGCAGCCACAAAGCATTGTAGTTATGCGGGCGAAAAAATCGCACATTTGCGCTGACCAACCAATACTGGCAACACTAACGACCAAAGACTAACAAGTCTTTGTTTTTTTTTCACTAATTCTTTTCGGGCGGTCAAGGAAAAGCGTAATCCTTCTTTTGTTCTTACGTTGCCCGCATTGATTCGTTATTTGGCGGTGCTTGTAGTATAACTAAGCCACTTATGGCTTACGGGTGGTTTAGGGATGGGAATGTGTCGATATTCTGTCGATGGTTTGTTGAGCTTTTTATTTTTGACGTAGGGAAAGATTTTTTTTATATTGACACGAATACGTTTCGTAGGCGTCGTTTTAAAATATGTTTTATGATTAGAATTATCATCAAAATTGGCTTTGTTCGGCCAGTATCTGGATATCCGTTTCTGAACATAAGCCTCATCCTTTATTTATTATGAACTTCTATTTAATTTCTAGACTTTTAGCTGGTCTATTCTAAACTGATCTTTGCCCTGCATAGCTATTCACAACCGTTCGATACGCTTCCGTGCAGAATCGAACATCAATCAATGTTATCAAAGGAGTCCTCGTCAGGCTGTTCACAAATCCAAAACCCTAAACTTTTGACAGTTTAAAAAAAATAGACGATCGCCACTCTTCCGATAGCTATGTGCTGTCGGGGGCAAGGGTAATTCAGTTATTTAAATGGTGACATCATCTGTCACATAACATTAGTTTTCGTTTTTTTTTTCTAAATATTCGGCTTAAAATATACATCAGCATTGAAACTATCGACACGGTTACATCACTAACGGTGGCCGGCAGCTTGACCAGAACTTTGGCAAATGAAGCGGGAGAAAGCGCGACAATCTCGCGCGAGGAATGACCACAGAGGAGTGAAAATACAGAGATTCAGAGGCATTGTTTTTAACACTTTTTATTAAATTAATGGGGCTCGTGGCTAAATGCTAACAGCCGAACGGGTCCATCGAAGGTCGGTTCGTGGATGGGTGACCATCCATTACTGCGTGCCTCAGAAGCACGTTAAGCAGTTGGTCCTGGTTATCATTTGTAGATATTTGACAGTCGTTACGGGTAGTCAGAAGCCCCAAAACTCTGACAACTCGTCTTACCAAGGGGTATCGTGTTACTCAGTAACTGGGTTGTGGAGGTCAGATAGGCAGTCGCTCCAGGTATTCAGCTGCATCCCGAAGCCGACCCCAAGATAGTTGGGAAAAGAAAGAAAAGAAGCTTAACCTTTGATCGATCCGTGCGGCTGTTAAATGATTATTTAGCCACTGTAAATACAGCAAATAATTCAAATCTTAAACCTACACTACACTACTCGCGAAGTTGGTTCGACGAAGTACTGCACCCTAATTACGTAACACACTATCTATCACAATCTGAATCATTTTGAAGCCTATTGCTAATCTATTGCTTCGTATGTTCGAAAAAATTGTCTGCTCAACAACGTACATAACGGAATGAATGTTGTGGAACTGTCAAAATGAAACCCATTCCTACTATTAGCGTGTTACGTAATCACCCCGCTGGTCGAAATTGACCGAAGTCCGAAGTACGTGACTATACACTTATGCTAAGAACTACCGGATGCTTCGAGTCCTTTGACTCGGGCGCAAAAACCGACTACGATCGGAAATTGCCCGAGGCGAGCCGAAGATGTACGAAGCGAAGCGAAGTGCCCTTCTACACTCGCGTATTCGTTTAACTTCGATCAACTTCGCGAGTAGTATAGTGCAGGTTTTAGAGTCTACGTTAATAAATAAATCGTATTTATCGCTTACTACCCTATCTAAACAGTTACTCTTTGCGGTGATTCCCGCTCTTCACCCCATAAACGATTACTAACCGTACCAGTTGAGGGGAAAGAGCTCGTTAAATAAGAAATGGCCGCGTATGTGTCAGCTTTTACTAATCCGTTGTTTGATACACCGAAACTAACGTTTACCTTATAATTGCTTTAAGGAGAAAAGCAGTTATAGGGTGTGCATTAAATACTTAGAGGATAGAATAAGTTAAAGATAAAAAAAAAACAAGTTACCTTTTACCGATTTTTTCTGCATGCTGTGCTTATTTATTTTATTATTTATGTAGGCACAAACAGTAAAATACAAAGAGATACGACATATAACATTTGAATACAAAGGTACTGCTCATTTCTTAAGAAATTTCTTCCAGCAGATCTGCGAAAGCAGAAATGAAAAGAAATGTAGACAATATTGTGTGAGAACAAGAAGGAAAATATATGAATATGTGAAGTCTTAAACTAAAATATTAAATGTACCTATCCCTAAACCTCACTTAGAAATTCGATCGGTGTCGAGGTGTGAATCTACCATAATTCACTTATTAACAAATGAGTGTGCTTTCGAATTATGTGCGGAAGTTAGTGGAGCCACGGCCTAACCGCGGTGCTTTTGGCCAGCAGTTTTGTCTTCAATTAAAATGTGTGGTGAAAGCAACACAAACAATTTTTACATTGTTACAAGAATAAACCAAGTACCTACAACCGTTTTGTGCTAGTCCTTTATGTGTATATTTTTCCACCACTACTGCAGAGGCATTTCTATTTCTTTCTTTAAATCTGTACATTATCCTCTGCCGTGCACTTTATTTTGCCACATGTTATACTGATGTATTCTCTGAACCCACGCTTACTCTGTGGTCGCAACATAAGTGCATAAGATGTAAGGTCTCGTTCAGTGCAAATGCTTTGTCAGCCATCTTTAATCTGTACATTACAATTTAACATTTGCTCAGCCGGGCAATTGAGTATATAGCTTGGGTTTCTGCATATTTTTTATTTCTTTTACTTATAGTTTTATTGTGGTTTGCCCACATTAGCGTGTGTACATTTTTATTTTCTAAAGTATCAAACTACAACTCAAAGCATTTATTTCAAATAAACCAATTACGGGCCCTTTTAAATTGTCAAGGGGTCGGTCACACTGAAAGATGAAGGTAGTTGTCCATTCCAAAGCATATTAGGTACCTATGGAGAAGAACAGGCAAGAAACTCCTTGGTTACTCTTTTAAATCAAAATATTGTTACAAAAATTGGTTACATCATTCATGTTAGAATTATACATGTCAAAACGATGCAGAAAGACGTACACGTTAAAAGCGTCCGTAATAAAAAAGAAAAAGCAAAAAAAAAACTATTCAGAAATTAAAATAAGCTGTGGCAGCTAAGAGATGTCGTATCGTAACAATTATGTGATGTATTGAAACTAAATAATATGTGGAAATTTATCTGTATATTTGACTATGATAATTACAGTAGAACTTTTAATAAGCAAATTGCATGCAAGTTAATATATAGGGAAATACTACAAGTGAAATATACAATTACCTATTAAAATTACATGGAAAATGTGCTCAACAATAACAATAAAAAATTAAAAATGCAATCACGAGATGTATGCACACAAACAGATGGTACTTCTGACGACAAGAAGAAATTAGACGATAGATCATCCCGATTATTCATAGGTTCTTCTACTTCTACACAGATTAATAATTCCCCCAGTTATCGCGATATCATTTATTTTCGAGAATAGAATCACGGAATTATCATTTCACATCACATCACCCCTTGCTATCAGATACGATCAGTTTAAAATTATTTCACAAAACGTTTGTGGTATAAATAAAAAAAAACTCGAACTTGAATCATATATTGAAACTTTTTGTAAAGGTTTGGACTATGTTTGTATAACAGAACATTTTTTGAATGATAAATCAGTTATTTGGTTCCAATTAAACAATTATAATTTGGTATCGTATAACACAAGGACAAACAAAAAAAGAGGCGGTAGTCTTATTTTAGCGTATATGAATAAAAAATGTGAAAATATTGATGCAATACAGAAGTTGTACAGATCTGAAAGTTTTTAGGATTGTGGTATTAAGGATCTTGAGACAGGATTAAGTGTTTGTTGCTGTCACAGAAGTCTAAATGACAAAAAAATCGGCAGTTTCTTAGGGAGCCTTGAAAAATTGTTTAGAACATTTTATTGATGGGAGTGCATTATATGTGGCGATTTCAATGTCGACATACTTGCGGAAAGTAAAAAATCTCTTGAATTTGTTAGTATATTAGCATCTTACAATTTTAGACACCTTATAAATATTCCTACTTTTATTCGAAACAATTCATACTCATGCATTGACAATGTATTAACTAATCTTTCCGAGGACGACATAGAGCAGTGTTTGGTAGATCATAATGGTTTGGCAGATGGCCACGGCGGCCTCCTTTGTAATGTAATTCTTGATAAGATTGACAAAAAGACAAATCAATCTGAACATACCATATTGATTAATAAAAGAACATTTAACACAAAAAAATAATGTTGCTTTTAAAAATAACTTTCAAAATAAAAATAACAGTACCATGGGCATCAATACATTTCTCAATTATTTTAACAAAAAAGGTCGTGAATTTTACCCAAAAAAAAACTAGTAAAGTAAAACTGATGAAAAATAATCAAATAAAGTGGATAACTTAGGGAATTAAGGTCTCAAGCAAAATGAAAAGAATGTTATGCTTGAGCACCACCAATAAGACTAGTATTTCTAACTACAAAATAAATTACATCAGAATCTATAGAACAGTTTTAAAGCACGCATGAAAGTTAGCAATATCGTGTCATCTTAACAGAGCCAAAAGTATAATTAAGGAGACATGGAAAATTGTGAATGATCAGACAAAGAGAAAGCAAAATAAAGTTAGAAGAAAACTTGTTCTAAACATTGACAACAAGGCGGTTACAGATCCGCAAGAAATAGCGGATATTTTTGTTGATAGATTTGTTTATAAATCATCACTTTTAAAAACAGAAGAAGAAATAGCAATGTCCTTCCTAAGAAACTCAACACTGAGAGTGGAAAATGAGATGACATTCAATATGACGACACCACAAGAAATAACAAAGATTGTACGTAAGATGACGAACAAAAAGTCTTGTGGACACGATGATGTGCCGATATCGGTGATCTAGGATAACTAAATAAATAAATATTAGCGTATCCTCTATCTGAATTCATTCATAAATATTTTGATAAGTCTGTTTTTCCTGAACAACTTAAATTGGCAAAGGTGGTTCCGCTACACAAAAAGGGCACAATAACGGATTCTAAAAACTACCGGCCAATATCCTTACTACCAAGTTTAACGAATTTTTTTGAAAAAATAATGAAATCTAAGTTAATGGTCCAGTTAAATCTAAATAGAATAATAAACTTTAGACAATATGGATACCAAAAGGGGATAGGCACTTCCGATGCGATAGATAATCTCGTAAATGACATTATTCGTATATTTAATGACAAAATGAAGGTAGCTATCCAGCTACCTAAATAATAATAGCTAGCTAAATAATCCTATTTATTGATTTAAGCTCTGCGTTTGACACAGTGGATCACGAGCTACTTCTGGGTAAACTAGAGTATTATGGAATATGAGGTAAAGCGTTAAATCTTTTGACATCTTATTTAAAAACCCTAAAATGTACGTAGAAGTTAAAGACATTACTGCAAACAATTGTGACGTAAAATGTGTGAGTGAAATAATATATGAATCAAAAATGACCAAAATAAGCCGCGGTGTGCCTCAAGGCTCAATTTTGGGACCAATATTGTATTTAATTTTTACTAATGATTTACTCAATTTTATGAATAATACCCAACCCGACGCAGGACTTGTAATGTTTGCAGATGACACGAACGCCGTAATCGGGTCGCCAAACATAAATGACTTGTCAGAAAATGTAAATATGTGTTTAAAAAACCTTTATGAATGGTTTACAGCTAATAATTTAATAATAAACCCAAATAAAACCCAGGTTATGTTGTTTAAAACAACGTCACGTAACAATGATAGCATAGATGTCACGCTCAAAGGGGATAATATTGGACTAGTAAACGAAGTTACATTTTTAGGAATTTATATAGATTCCCAATTGAATTGAAAAAAGAGCTCATCGCCATTGATTCCTCAATATCTTCAGCTTGTTACGCGCTAAGAAACCTCAGGGACGATATTAATCTAAAGCAGCTAAAAGCAGTATATTATGCATTGGTAGAATCCAGGTTACGATACAGCATTATGTTTTGGGGGAGCAGTTACGAGTATAATTGCCAAAGAGCATTCATACTACAGAAACGTGCATTAACAACGATTGTTAGAATCCCACGAGTCATGTAAAGAATATTTTAAAAAATTAGGTATATTAACAGTACCAAGTTTATATGTTCTAGTTGTACTCAGCCACTTTGCAAAATACATATACGAGCACGAATCACAAGAAGAACGTGAACTTAGAGAGAACACTAGAAGAAACGTTATAAAAAATAAAATTGCACCTAAACTTAATATTACTGAACATTGCTCTAAATACCAAGCAGTAGAATTATTTAATAGGTTGCCTACTGACTTAAGATCATTGATTTACAAAGGTACTCTATTCAAAGCTAAACTTAAAGCATTCCTCTTAAATAAATGTTTATACTCTGTATCTGAATTGGTGACGAATGATAGTATATAGTTTTAATATTTATTAATTAGTTTATGACATTAAATATATGCAATCCTATTAGATTTTATACATTATAGAGAATAGATTTTTTTTAATCATTTGACATAATAATATTTACAATGATTTGACACAATAATAATTACAATCATTTATATAATAACTATTTAAAAATTTATAGACATATTATCGATTTAGGATCTATGGACATAATTGCTTAATATTTACTACACGTTATTGATTACCTGTTTGAAACGGTTCCCTATCCATTTGCATAAAATTTTAAGACCTAATATAACTTAGCATAATTTTGTTTGGCATAATTATATTTTCGCATAATATAATTACGCATAACAGCTTACGCATAATTTTTTAAGCATAATTTCTCTAACCATAATAATGATTAAGCATAATATTCTAAAGCATAAATTTATTAAGCATAAAGTTCTAAAGCATAACTTTTTTATGAACAATTTTGTGGGTTTTTTTTTTCGCTGTAGGAAGCATGAAGCAAGCAAGCATACAGCATGCAAGCAAGCATACAGCATGCAAGCAAGCATGCAGCAAACAAGCAAGCATGCAGCAGGCAGGGTTTCTGTCACGGCTCCGGCGCTGCGGGCCTCCGGCGGCCCCACGCGTGCTAATCGTCGCAGACGGCTTTCGCTCACCACCGCAGCTTCGGCTTGTTGGCCGGCTTTGCCGGCCAGCCTCAGCCGCGGCGGCTCGCTCGCAGCCGCCTGCTCCTCAGCCCGCGGGCTGCCTCGCCCCTACGCGCCTACGCGATTTTAAATTACACTCTAGGGGTAGGACAAACAAGACTACGTGGAGTCGGTTTTGCAGCAATTCGGTTCTGTCACTAACTTTTGTTGCGCAGCATATTAAATTTTTAACCAACAATATTATGCTAATAGTCATTAGGCCTACTAACGTTATGCGAATCAAATTTATGCCAAAACAAATTAGTCTTTAAGATGATTATGCCAACATAAAAGGTATGCCTAAAAAAATTATGCCGAAGTATTATTATGCCAAAACAAATTGTGCCAAAATCGTTATGCCGAAGTATATTAGGACAAAGACCATTATGCGAAAAGAAGGGATCCCGTTTGAAACTCATAATTTATTATTTTAAGCTGTATCTATTATGTTAATTAATGTATAAAATATTTCAGACACAATGCGAATTGTTACATGAATAAAAAAAAAACACGTGTGGCACTCGGGGACTGCCGCGGTAAAGCTATTGCATAGCATTTTTTATCAACTTATGCAATCTGCTTACGTATTCGTCCGATTTCGGAGCAGCTCGTCTCGATCCATGCGAGCTTCGTACAGTCGTACCATATACATACACGTTAAGCGAACGCTCGGCCGAGCTACATGGTAGGCGGAGTGGGGGGTGTTAGGTTTTATTTTCGTTACGGAATTTCATGATTCGGTCGCCGCGCTCAAAGCCCGCGATAAAAACTATGCAATAGCTTAAAAAAAAATAGATGAACAGTCCCTATTGACGGCGCCCGATCACGAACATGACGATGATGATGATTGATCAGCACCATTCAGCTCAACCATTTTGAAGGGAACTTAATGATCCAACACACAAATCTTACATCTCACAAAATTATCAATCAAAGGCTCACTTTTCTTAACCTGGTTTTCACATTGAGAATTATATATTTTGCAATTAGACTAACTCATTTGTGACCTTAGACGTGCAAAATCTAAATCGAGGATTTTTTTTAATAACATAAGTACTTAGACAAACTACATACATTCTAATACGATATTTTTTTTGCTAGGCATTGGTTAAAAGGTTTGACCTCCCTGAGCTAAGGCTTCGTTAAGTGTGTAACGACCATAGCTTTGTGAGCCGTCAGTAATCCGCTATCCCCAGTCCAAGATAAAATGTTCTTTAACGCAACACCTAAGAAAACTTGCCTAGAAAAATACTTCTTACATTAAGAGCTTTTAACTTAATCGCTTTAAACCAACTGACGAGAAACTCTATAGGAAAACAAATGCCTGAAAAGTTACTTAATTCTATGTAAAAAAGTTAAAATAACTTGTAACTGTTTTTTTTTTCTGTCCAGTGCGGGGCAAAGACCGCCAAACAAGTCCTTCCTGAAATTCATTTGTCAAACAAACACAAATCTTAAAAATATCAGTGCAAAACGTACGTAAGAATCCCTTGTTCTTGGCGTAGGCGGGCACTTTATCCGAATATATTACTGGATGCACCGATAAGTACCCTCGTAGTGGTATCTGAACGTGTGCGTTTGACAGCTCAGAGCTGGACGTAATGGCGTTTCGCGCCATTTGTTACCGCCTTTTTTGTTTTGATGGCAGCATTGTAAATTTTGACGTCGTTATGTCAAAATTGCTGATCGGTTTGTTTAGAATAGACATGGGCCTTCGTAAGGCCGAATAATGATTGGTGAATGATTTTGTTTTCATATATTTATTGTGCGTAGTGAAGATTGAAGTCTCATTTATTCAAACACTAGCTTTTACCCGCGGCTTCGCTCGCGTTAATTTAGAATTTGACAAATCAAATCAATTCGGGTTGTTCGGGGAATTATAGTTAGGAGGATGAAAAAAAACTCCGCCCAGAGCGGGAGAGGTCATTTGAAGATTTCCCAATAAAAAAAAAAGGAGGATGAAAAACCGGTCTATCGACACTCTAGATTCACAAAATGAATGAGGTACTTAAATAAAAAAAAAAGCTCTTAACATACCACTAAAGTTTCTATAATAATATAATTCAATCATGATTCGAAAGACACGTGGCGCCATCTATTATCATAAGAACGTTATTGTTGTTTTCCTCGGGAACAGTACTATTTTTCGGAATAAAAGGTACCCTATGTCCGTTTCTGTAAACCTGACAACGTATATGCAAAATTTCAGGATGATCGGTTCAGTGGTTTAGGCGTGAAAAGGTAACATACAAACAAACAAACTTACTTTCGCATTTATAATATTAGTTAGGATTAGGATAAATAAATAAATAAATAATATAGTTAGGAAAGTTAGGATTAGGATAGGATGCTTACATCGACAAATTTTCTTTACCCTTTAATTCTTGTTCAAATGCCCTAATTTTTCCAACAAAAGTTATAACGTTATAATAAGTAAAGTTAAAAAAAGCATGTAGCAAAACAGTATAGTAAGTCTTAGTCACTTCCTCATAAATTCAAACATGCTAATATATTTTGTCACCATAGTAAATCAAAATTAAACGTCAAAGGAATAAAACCTCATTGTCTATTAATTCCCGTTCGACCGTGCAATAAAATGCAATTCGCTGATGTAACACAATAAAATGGCCGATGGCTGATAAAGAGGTTCTAAACTCGTAGGCAATAAAGATGATGCTGTTCTTCATTTTAATATCGAGTGTGGACGTAAATGTTGCGATAAAATCTCACAAAATGACGGCTAAAGCTTTAGTTTCCTAGGAAAGCGGTTACGTCATATTATTATAACAGCCGCCATGAAAATCTGCAATTTTCACCAGTATTTGCCATTTAGGTGTCAAAAAAGCGTTTCGTGTTTGGACAGCCGTTATTGTGACCATAGACCTCTTTGTTAGGACACCAAAGTTTAAGTTAGTGTAGGTTTTAGTTGTTTTGTACGTGATAAGGAAAACATAGTGAGGATACAAGAGGATTTTTGTTAAAATTTTCCCACATTAAATGTTATGGATATTTTGTAGAGTTTAATAAATAAATCTAATATATAAAAATCTAGTGTCCCAGGGATTGTTATCGAACTCCTGCGAAACGGCTTGGCCGATTTTTATGAAATGTTTTGTGTATATTTGGTAGGTCTGAGAATAGGTCGTAAAGTATATTTCATACCGCTGCGGGTGAAACCGCGGGGCGCAGCTAGTAAATAAATAAAAATAGCATTTACTTACTCTGACCCTTTTTACATAAGCAAGTTCTTATTTATTTTACAAATTAATAACATTTAGTCATATTAAAATTTTTGTTTATTAAACCTATATTACCAAATTAATTAGCTTTTATCAATTACCAGGTCAGGCTGTCCTGTGACATAGGCCTCCTCTATTTCCCTCCACTTATTCCTGTCCAGAGCTATTCTTCGCCGACTTTTTGGCAGATCATCCTCCCCCCACCTTTTCACCTGTCGCCCACATCCTCTACGTCTTTTTCTATTCCTTGGGTACCATTGTGTGACCTTTTTGGTCCATTTTTCTGTCTTAGCTATCTTCATAATATCACCTGCCCATTTCCATTTGAGTTATTATTTTTACTCTAACATCTGTCACTTTGGTGATGTCCCTAATTTTTGTGGCTTTCCATTTGGTAGCAGTCTCAGATTCATCTTGCTCCTCTCCATTCCACACAGCCTGTGTTAGTTTTCTTATGATAATGGCCAGGTCTGGCAGCCGTACTTGTAGAGTTTAAGAAAATCTAAATAGATTTTGTTTTCAGGAAACCATTTTTATAGCAAACTCATAAGACTTTTATCAGAACCGAATTTTTAAATACGCTTGTTGTGTTAGTAGATGCTGTAAGTGCTCTTAAAATTATTGCATGTTATATTTCAAGTGAATTGTTTTATTTATATCTTTTGTCTTATCAAGCCATCTAATGGCATATGCCATTTATTTATTTATAGTATAGTTACACCAGTAGCCAGACTTTCAGATTTATATGATGTCTATACTTTATATATTATTACCAATTTAAAATCCAACGATCTCATTGTTCTTCAAATGTACCACAACAAAATGCAACTTCTCGCATCGCCAGGCATGGAAATCTATCCATAATGTTTAGACTATAAATCAAAAGTTATTAGGGCCATAACATCGACATTACAGTCAACGAATCGGACTCAGTATTAACTTTTAACACTCCCATCTTTAATATGAAGATTTACAGCTTATTATAATGGCGCCTGTCAAACTGTCAGTTTATGACGGTCGCGTCATAAATTGGCGGGAGTGCATTCGCCATCTTGGATTTTACGAATGTGGACGCATGTTGAGGAAATTATCGTAGATGCTTTGTTTTGATGCGCCCCGTTTAGGCTGGAAGGTACATGTTGGAAGATATATTTATAGAACTTCCTTGTTTTGTTTTTAGCCATGAAAGCTTTTGCTAAGTGCTCGTGGGTAAATAATAACAGCCGTACGGGACCACCGAAGGTTAAGCTACGCTTGCCGCGGTCGGTCCGTGGATAGGTGACCATCCATTACATATCGAGATTCCTCCGTGTCTCGGAAAGCACGTTGAGCCGGTGCGCGGTGGTCCTGACTGTCATTAGTAGATCTTTGACAGTCGTTTCATTACGGATAGTCAGAAGCCCAAAAGTCTAACAACCGGTCTTACCAACGGACATCGTGCTACCCAGCAACTGGGTTGTGGAGGTCAGATAGGCATTCGCACCATGTAAAATACTGGTATTCAGCTGCATCCGGTTAGACTGGCAGCTGACCCCAACATGGTTGGAAAACAGTTACGCAGTTTGATTGAAAGCTTTGACAAAGTTTAAAGTCGCAATGCGAAACATGGAGTCCAGGGATGTAATTGCGTAACACACTAACAGTAGGAATAGCTTTCATTTTGACAGTTCAACAACGTTCATTGCGTTATTTACGTTGTTGAGCAGACAAGTTTTTCGAACATATGAAGCAATGGATTAGCAATATCCTTCAAAATGATTCAGATTGTGATTGAAATTGTGTTACGCAATTTGGGTGCTGGTCTAGGTCCAAGACCCGCACCCTAATTACGTAACACACTATCTATCACAATCTGAATCGTTTTGAAGCCTATTGCTAACCCATTGCTTCATTTGTTCGAAAAAAATTACTACTCAACAACGTAAATAACGCAATGAATGTTGTTGAACTGTCAAAACGAAACCCATTCCTACTGTTAGTGTGTTACGTAATTACCCCGCTGTACCTGAAGCGATCAATATTATGGCGCCTATTTTAGCATCATATTTTGAGCACAACACGAATAAATAATAAACTAAAATATAATAAAATTATTTTATAATATATTAATTAATATGTATTTTTTTTTATTATTTTATCTTTTTTTTTAATAATAAAATATTAACAACACAATATTTGTTGGAAGGGTTACCTTATTCATTGCGCCTGATAAACAGATTAGTTATCACAGTATGTTCTTATTAAGATAAGATTCCTTCGAGATCCTAAAGGACTACCATATAGAGAGGGGAAAGAGGCAATTTTATGCCAAACCACAAAAATAAATAATATTAGGTCTTTACCTATGAAATTGCCGTTCTGCAGTACTGGCCATTTCAAATCAAAATAATTTTTGTTTGGCTATGAATTCTAATTTCAAATTAATTTTATTTTAAAAACATGGATTTTTTTTTCTAAAAGTAGTCATTTCTTTATTGATTAGTGTTACATTTTCATCGCATTTCAATCTTTTTCGTCATCATGGATACGTTAAAAATTCGAGTAATTATGGAATATGAGTACCGTCGTGGCAGCAACGCGGCACAAGCGGCACGCAACATCAACGACGTTTACGGAGCTAACTCTACAAACCAACGCACCACTTGTTATTGGTTTGCTCGCTTCCGTTCTGGAAATTTCGACCTGAAAAATGAACCTCGCGGTCGTCCGAAGACTTTGGTCGACAATGACGAATTAAAGGCGATTGTGGAAGCTGATGATACACAATCTACGGCTGAATTAGCAGCAGCTTTCGACGTTAGCGTCAAAACAATATTGGTCCATTTGCGTCAAATTGGCAAGGTAAAAAAGCTTGACAAATGGGTGCCCCACGAACTCAATGATCGCCAGCGCGAAGTACGCGTCGAGACGTGCCTTGCACTGCTCAACAGACACACAAATGAAGGAATTTTGCGATGATCTATGATCTGCGATGAAAAATGGATTCTGTTTGATAACCGTAAGCGCTCAGCAAGTTGGTTGGATCCTGGTTCAGCACCTAAACAATGCCCTAAACGAAAACTTACCCCTAGAAAAGTGATGGTCACTGTTTGGTGGTCTAGCGCCGGTGTGATTCATCACAGCTTCTTACCAAACGGGGTGAGCATTACTGCAGATGTGTACTGTGAAGAACTGAACACAATGATGGAGAAGCTGGCGCATCTCCAACCAGCATTGGTCAATCGCTCGTCTCCGCTGCTCCTGCACGACAACGCGCGACCTCATACTGCACAGCAGACGGTCTCCAAGTTGCAAGAACTGGGGTTGGAAGCTCTCCGTCATCCGCCCTACTCACCAGACCTTGCGCCTACAGACTACTACTTTTTCCAGAATTTGGATAACTTCTTGGCGGGAAAAAAATTTAATACCCGAGAGGCAGTACAAAATGCCTTTGAAGAATTTGTTGCCTCCCGTCCAGCTGATTTCTTTAAGAAGGGCATCAATAAACTGCCACTGCGATGGCAAAGATGCATTGATTGCATGGGTGATTACTTCGATTAATACAAATAAAAAATTCATGAAAAAAATTCGTTTAAATTTTTTCATACAAAACGGCAATTTCATAGGTAAAGACCTATTATTTAAATGTCTCCACTCCACATACGGAAAATCTTAACATACTGCCAACCTCCTTAATTATTCTCCCTTATGTTCACAGGTTCCGTGCATGTCTCAAGCTAGCTGACACATCAGTATCCAACATGGTGGGGAAGCTGTTCTTCAACGTCGTCCAAACGAAATGCTTCATCCTTAAGCCTGTCAAGATGTGCACGCAACGGTCCTGGTGGGGCAAATGCCTCCGAAGAGGTTACACGAAACAAGCCTACTTGAGGGACAATCTACCCTACTAGCCAGTTCAGGGCCTTACCTTTGCCATTTAAAAGTAGGCTGTGCAAGGTTTTACCTTCGCCTAAAAAAAATCATTGACAGTTGATATTGTCGATGACAATTTTATTCAATGTTGCCAATGTTACCAGTTTAATTTTAGGGTAATTTCCCAAAGTGTGGGTAAATGTTAAGAAATATGACAACGTTGAATTCCTGAGTACATAAGAACGTTCTTAATAATATTTATTTCTGTGATCGTATGAGTAACTTAATGTATTTTTAAATGTTACTGTAAATGGGTTCCGTTTCTCATAGAAATTAAATGTGTGTCGAATACGGGTTTTCGAATTTTAAATGTTTGTCTGTATTGCTGGTCTTATGAGTTTTTATAATATTTTGTTGTTATTTACACTAGAATATTATTTTTAGCTTTCAAATTGGTACCTCATAAAAAAGACAAAATCGTATTTTTTCTGCCGAAAAGTAATAAATTTTGCTCGACGATGAAGCAACGGCTTCAGCAATTTTTTCACTTTTGGACTTGTTTTAAAACCTCACGAGACCGGTATTTATTTATTTCTCAATCCGTACTTTACATATTCCTTACTCACTGCCATTTTAATATATTCCGTCTGCCAGTTATGCCAAGCGAAAATATTCTTTATACTCAGGTTATTTAATTTACTTTCCGCTGGATTTTAAATATTCACTGAATTGATTCATATTAGTTGTTGATATTCTAAAGTAAATTATACAATGTGAAGATGACTTTACGACAATTAATGAAAACACTGGCAATACTAATGCATACCTAGGAGTATTTTGAAAAATATCAAATAAATACTAACATACATACATAAACTCACGCCTTCTTCCCATGGGAGTAGGCAGATACTACAGAACACCACCTGCTACGCACCTTACGTATCTCCTTTTGCCTCGTTAACGTTCAAACATAAAAAACTCAAATACTATCATCTAAATTTAAAAAAAAATATATATAGAACAAACTAAATAGTAGGTATGTGCCGACTATGGGTTTTGCCAATCTTTGACTAGCTATAGTGACTAAACTATTTGATATATTTGATAGAATTTTTGTATGAAGACTAGGAACTTCATCGGATACAAGATGTTCAATTATTGTCGTATTGTCAGCATCGTCTCAATTATACAGTCGATAAAAAAAATGTAAAAACACTAGTTTTACTGTAAAAGACTATTTTCGCTTTGCATACAACTGGGACGTTCAGATTATTGGTTTTTTAATTGTAAATATGTAATTATACGAAACATATTGACTCTATTTATTTGTTTACGAAAGTTAACCATAACATAAGTAAAATAATAAAAAAATCTGTTGTAAAAAAAAAACTTTCCGAATTTCAAAATTGTAGAGCTAAATAAAAGTAATGCAAAAGGGTGAAATGGGCAAATGTTGCCAGGATTTATAAAGAAAACATTAAAAATAACAAAAAAAAATTGTCTGTAAATTTTTGTCTATGTCATCCAAATATTTGGCAATAAAACTTACTAGATTTAGCAGACTTGTAGATATTATAGTAATATCTCAGGTGAACCCGGGAATAGTCTTGTATTCTAAAACAAACAGGCTTGAGAACTATTTCTGTCAAAAAAGGAAAATGTTTGTTTTTGCATATTCTCACAATAAAATGAATATAGTAAGTATAGAGAATTTGACAGATTTTAGTTCTTTAGCCATTAATAAACTAACTCGGTCTAATCTCAATAATAGTGTATAAAGTATAATTATTAAAATAAAAAAGTAATATAACTAATTTAAATTATTTACCGCTAAAAACTTTATTTTTATGAAAATACCTTTCACAAGATTAAATGTATTTTTTTATAGTCAAAGGCCAATTTAGGGCTTCACTTACTATGCCCAATTTTCCCAGGCATATGTACAGTCCTATGCCCATACTATCCCTGCAGCGCCCCTAGCGGTGTGAATTGTAACTATTGCTCTATCAAACTCTTTCAAAGACTAATTTTGTGCCAAAAATTATCCAGATCTTCCATTTATTATATTTTCATATCCCATACGTTTTTAGCGGGTTATAGTTGTAAGAAAGGCGTGCGAAGTTCCTCTATTCGACAATATGGATGTTTAGTCAAATAAGTATTTTGTGATTCTCACATGTAGATGTTTTAAATGTGTAGATTAATTAAGTAGATCAAGCAATAATTTCAATAAATAAATAAAAATAAAATTGAAGAGCCTGTAGATGACTACTTACTAATAAAATATTGTAGAAATAAATGCAAGGTTATATATTGTTTCTGAATTTAGCCTTTCGAGATTGTCTAAAATTTTTGGACTCAAAGATAGGTCTTACTGTACGTAAACAATAACAATCTATGATACCATGTGGAGACTACAATACGACAATAAATGCATACGAGTATTTTTAAACTATGAAATAAAACCTACCATCGAAATTATAAAAGTGTTTTTTTTTTTAACTCAACTACACAGTACTGATGGACTGACTATGGTTTTTGCCAATCTTTGACTAGCTATAGTGATTAAACTATCGGATATATTTGATTGAATTTTTATATGCAGACTAGAAACGTCATTAGATATACGCAATTTAATTTATTGTCATATTGTCTCCACTTTGTAAGTGTCTAGCGAAAGTTGAACCTATTTGTAGTCGACCTGAGTAATTGTATACAGAAAAAGCACGGGGTAATTTGAGAAAGAACTTGCAACACCAGTCACTGAACATTTTCCTTTACTGTTAAAAACGATGCCTACCCCAGATTATAGTCAAAATCAAATATCAAAATCAAGTCATTTATTCAAACTAGGCTGAGAATCAGCACTTTTTGAACGTCAAAATTACATAAGACAGTCCCCCAAAACGCCCGCTATTCAACACTTCCTATTGCTTTATTTAGTACATACTTATTCAATGCCCCCGATTCAAATATCTGAAAATCACAATGATATTTTTTTTGCAAAACATTTGCTCATCGTAGCTGGTCACACGTAATATGTGATTTATCTTAAGTTATTAAGTATTTTATACATCGTTCATTACTCTCCTGCGCTTATCCCGATGTTTTTGTGGTCGTCTATCTCGGTAGTCACCCCTTTTCTAGCCATATCATCTTTCACACAGTCCATCCATCGTTACTTTGGTCTCCCCCTACTCTTATAGCCATCGACATTCATACACAAAACATTCCTCACGGCATTTTCTTCATTCTTCCGCATCACATGCCCATACCATCACAACCAAGTTCCACACAACTTTTCAGTCACCGATGCCACTTTAAGACTTACTCTTATACAACCATTTCTTCTTGTATCCATGTTATCTACAGCGTGTATCAGAAAAGTGTGGTCAATTTTAAGAGTGTGGTACAGATCCTCAAATTGAACAAATTTCTCCATTCG
Source organism: Dryobotodes eremita (assembly GCA_917490735.1). Lineage (NCBI taxonomy): Eukaryota > Metazoa > Arthropoda > Insecta > Lepidoptera > Noctuidae > Dryobotodes > Dryobotodes eremita. Next base: position 8,334,402 of record OU823269.1, on the reverse strand, counting down.
ATCGACATCGTAATCATGAAAAAAATATCAACTATCCTATATATATATAACTTCAATACAATACTCGACCTAAATCTATGGAACGGCTAAGTTTATTTTTTCGCGATTACTATGGAGAAAGTTGTCTAGTTTGATGATCTGCACCATACCCTTCAATAAGACCACATCTTTCTGATACAAGTTGTATCCATACTAACATTATAAATTCAAAAGTAACTCTGTCTGTATGTTACCTTTTAACGCCTAAACCACTGCACGGATTTCGATACAATTTGGCAAGGAGATAAATGGCATCCTGGGGAAGGACATAGACTACTTCTTGTCAGGGTAGCACATTCCCGTGGGAATTTTTTTAACATTGACGCAGGCGAAGCCGCGAGCAGAAGCTAGTAATGTGGGCTATCATTTTTGTGCTCACCAGTTGGCGCCACTGTCGAGTAAGGCCCTATTGCAGTACTTTTATTTGACTTTCAAATGAATATTTAGATTATGTTCCTAAAATTGACAAGCATGAAGCAGACAAATCTTATTCTTCCTTCAAGTGCTACCAAAGTAGATCCTAACTTTTTACTTAAAATCTTAAGCCATAATTAATCAAGCATGGCACAACAATTACAGCTATTATGAATCATTCGTTTAAATCCATGATAAAAAATCCCGCAAACAGTGAACGTTCAGTACATATTTTGACATCTAGACACCTTACTCTACACTAGCGCCTTTAGCGGCGAACTCAAGGACGATTGCCCTCATTCATAATCGAGTCGGTTTTTAATCAAACACATTTTTATCGGGGGGAGAGTTCTTTTCGCATTATTTAAATTGTTTCCAATAGCCCGGACTATGCCAATGTATGTAAAATGTAAATAATAATGTATGTAGTATGAATGCATGCTAGATTATGTGCGAAATCGTTTTAATATTATAGAGAACTTTTATTTTTGTTCCAATTAATGTAACTGATGAAATAAATAAAAAATATCTTGCAAATAATTTTGTGTTGTTTTGATTCACCTCCTAAACCACGATCATAATTCATGACCCAATGAAACAGTTAGGATACGATATTCGTTCGAAGACAAAAAGTAGTCGACATGTAAAGTTCACGCTATTTATGCCCGTTTACTAAAACTAGGCGACATTTGAATAACTGCTTAAATAAAAGCGCGCTGTTGGATTTTCAACTTTCGGCGCAGGGAGTCTACTTTCTATGTCCGTCAACGAAGATACGGACCCATCCGAAAGTAGCGGACCCGTCGAAACAAGTCTCTACTTCAATTTTTCGGACAGGCAGAAACACTTCGGGAGTAAGGACAACTGCCAAATCGTGCTGTCGGGGCCCGAACTAATATTATATCCGTAAGAGTTACGTAGTAGGAAAGGCCCATAACTTCGGCCAAAACAACAGATTTAGTGCTTAGAGAGTAGACCCTCTGAACCGAGCGTTGAAAATCCAACAGCGCGTCAGTAAAAACGGGCATTAGTCATCTGGACCAGCGCGCTACAGAACTTCGTAGCGTAACAGCTACGTCGCACAGTGGTTCGAAATCGACGCTCCGTGGACATTGAAATCAAAATTTCTTTAGGCGAGAAATAAAAATCGGAACGGCTTTATTTCAGTATTATTTATAATATTAGGTAATATGACAGCTATGGACAGCAACATCTCCGAAAAAAAAAATATTTAATATTTTTTTGTATGAAGAAAAACACAAAAGTCGTTTTTTCTCACAACTTAATAAAACTTAAAGCCTGCGGCTTACATGGGGTGTTGTCCCACATGAGGCGATTCCGAAATGCTATAACACGCACACCCATGCGCGCCGCTTTACTCACAGCAGAGTGTTGAATTTCCAGAAATTCAGTTAGATATTTTTACGTTGATTTAGGTGTGATCTTGAAAATATACAAAGTAATTGACTTTAGTTTGCTAATTTTATTAATTATAATGAGAAATAATGGAATATACAATATAAAAATACTAAAAAAAAAAACACTCAAATTGAGACTCATTTACAATATAAATAGATTTTGCAATATTTCTTATGATAATTTAATACGTTGTTAATAGATTATGTTAGTAGATACAAAGTTTGACTTCATAATTCAAATAAAAAAATAAAAAAAATCTTATAACTAATACAGAATAATACTAAGAGTAGGCAATTGTATAATTGAGAAATATATAAAATTTACACAAAAACATCAAACATTAAAATCTAGTCTACTGAGTTTCGTCATCGCTATCAAAGAATTCAAAATCAGAATCCATCGTACTTGGCATCTTAACAAATTCAATGTTTTCCTTATCCATGGTATCCGGGACAATTAAAAGAAGAGACTTCATTTCTTCAGTTAAATAATTTTTACTCTTATTTTGTCAGTTTAGGTCGAATGCTTGAGAAATATGGGTCTGAGGATGAAACCATTGAGGATGAAACCGATGAAACCATTAAAGATGTCAAGGTTTGTCGCTCTGCGACAAAATTTCCGCGTATAATGTTCCCTGAGTTTTCTAAAATCTTTGTTTCGGGCCTCAGATGCCTCTTCTGATAGCTTTCCTATAGGCAACATGTTGAAATGTTTTATTATTTCGGCTCCATGCAGCAGAAGTTTGTGGATATCCAGTATCCACAAACTTCTGCTGTAAATTATTGACATGCATGACATCTTTAATGGTTTCATCGTATGCTCAGACCCATATCTGTCAAGCATTCGACCTAAACTGACAAATAAGAGTAGAAATGATTTAACTGAAGAAATGAAGTCTCTTCTTTTAATTGTCCCGGATACCATGGATAAGGAAAACATTGAATTTGTTAAGATGCCAAGTACGATGGATTCTGATTTTGAATTCTTTGATAGCGATGACGAAACTCAGTAGACTAGATTTTAATGTTTGATGTTTTTGTGTAAATTTTATATATTTCTCAATTATACAATTGCCTACTCTTAGTATTATTCTGTATTAGTTATAAGATTTTTTTTATTTTTTTATTTGAATTATGAAGTCAAACTTTGTATCTACTAACATAATCTATTAACAACGAATTAAATTATCATAAGAAATATTGCAAAATCTATTTATATTGTAAATGAGTCTCAATTTGAGTGTTTTTTTTTTTAGTATTTTTATATTGTATATTCCATTATTTCTCATTATAATTAATAAAATTAGCAAACTAAAGTCAATTACTTTGTATATTTTCAAGATCACACCTAAATCAACGTAAAAATATCTAACTGAATTTCTGGAAATTCAACACTCTGCTGTGAGTAAAGCGGCGCGCATGGGTGTGCGTGTTATAGCATTTCGGAATCGCCTCATGTGGGACAACACCCCATGTAAGCCGCAGGCTTTAAGTTTTATTAAGTTGTGAGAAAAAACGACTTTTGTGTTTTTCTTCATACAAAAAAATATTAAATATTTTTTTTTTCGGAGATGTTGCTGTCCATAGCTGTCATATTACCTAATATTATAAATAATACTGAAATAAAGCCGTTCCGATTTTTATTTCTCGCCTAAAGAAATTTTGATTTCAATGTCCACGGAGCGTCGATTTCGAACCACTGTGCGTCGTAGACGATCTACGAGGTTACCTACTATGACTATCATGAAATTAGGTCTTTTTAAACCCCGACGCAAAAACGATGGGGTGTTATAAGTTTGATGTGTGTGTGTGTGTGTGTGTGTGTGTGTGTGTGTGTGTGTGTGTGCGTGTGCGTGTGCGTGTGCGTGTGCGTGTGCGTGTGCGTGTGCGTGTGCGTGTGCGTGTGCGTGTGCGTGTGCGTGTGCGTGTGCGTGTGCGTGTGCGTGTGCGTGTGCGTGTGCGTGTGCGTGTGCGTGTGCGCGTGCGCGTGCGTTCGCGTGTGCGTGTGCGTGTGCATGTGTGGGGGGGTAGGGGGGTATGTGTGTGTGGGGGGTGCGTGTCTGTGGCACCGTAGCTCCCGAACCGATGAACCGATTTTGATTTTGTTTTTTAATACAAAAAACCCTCCCCAAAAAGGGTTTGAATTTGAGGAAAATTTGAGGCCAGAATTTGAGGAGTCTGTCACTGTGGGTGGGTCAAGGGGGTTTATCTCAAGCGCCCCCATGCAATTTTAGCAGCCGGAGCTTCAAACCGCTCCTTTCTCCCCCCCCCCCCCCCCCATAAAGGCGACTTTATTTAAGATGTTACCCCCTAAAAATGTTCTACTGAAGGGCGAAAGCCTCTTCTCACGAAAAGAAGCTATTGAACTCAGATAATTTCCTTCATCGTAAATGAATGTTGTTGATAAAAGCTAAAAATTAAAAACATTCAAAGAGTCACATACCTACTTATTTGCATACTTGCAACTTATCTGGATTGTACGTAGGTAGGTACCTAATAAAAAAACACCCTCATATGGATCTATGTACCACGTACACATTCATGTTTTTCGATATGTTGCAGTCTTCGTAAAACTCAATACGAAGTAAGTAGTACCTACACGCTGTAAATATCAAAACAAAGGTTCTTGCTACTAATATCCACGCATTTTTTTTTACTTTTCTACACGAATTAATGACAGCACTATTTAAACATAAGGATATATCTACTTAATCACTTACCTTACGTAGGTACTGCACAAATATGACAGCAGCCGTCAGGAGCAGTTCTAAGGTTCGCGGCACCCAAATTCTGGAACAAAAATAGCTCCCAGAAATCTGACACTATTCCAAGGCAGTTTGGTTTTAAGACCTTTGCCTGTCTGAATTCAAATTACCGTAACATTTTGACAGACGTGACGGCCTATCGCAAGATAGATAAAATTACTTTTGGCGGCAAAACCACATTACGTGTTTTGATACTTTTCTTCGTGTTTTTACTTTAATATTATATAAATCTACTAAAATTGAGAATTATTACTTACCGTGGACTTCTTATCAATTTCGGTAGTCGATAAATCAAGTACCTAAGTACCTAAGTACCTAATTCTTTTTTCACATGCACAATTCACTTCATATTCTAGTACGTCTGATCTTCACGACGCGATTTCAATGTTCATATACTATACAACCACTAATTCACCATCGACCAGTTTTAATACACCCGACGACATTTATCAAGCTATAAATTTCCAGTTTTAGCTGCCCTCGCATTGTATAGGCATTTCGTACAATGAGAAGTCAGCTTATACTGGAAATGTATAGCTTGATAATTATGTCGTCGTGCGTACCGTGCATAATTTGGTCCAACATTTAGTTCATTTGCAATTTTGAGACACACAAGACAACACAATATAATAATTATCACATTACAGCGTTCGCGCCGGTTCGCGTGATTTTCGCGCGCGTAGGTACTGTTCGTTCGTCCGTTCGTTGATTTTCCGTCTGTCATTTCTGTCAGTCGTAATTTTTTTTTCTGAACTTTATGGTATGTATACACTAGAGTATTTTCTCGGGCATTTTCATGTAATGTCGTTTTCTTACGAACGGTACTTACAATACAATCAAAAGCTCAATTTACAAAAAGCATTTCTATGTTATGTAGGTAGCCTTCTGCGAATACTCGACACGGTGTTCGAAGTAATGCTCACGGCGAGTGTGCGTGTAACTCACAGATTTACCAGTAACATTCCATTCTATTTTGCGTTTACTCTTCGTTGAAATGTCAGATCTGCAGGCTCTATGAAATGTTACACAAATTCGCTCGTTTGTCCGGATTCGCAACAGTCAGTTAATATCCACCCTTACCTTTGGGCTATTGCCGCTTTCAACGGTGATAACACCGCCATCTAGCGGTCGACGGAGCTTTTGACTTCAGGTTTTCTAGCTGACGCGTATTCTACAAGCGTATTCTAACTAGTCTGTCTGGAGTCTTTTTGTAGTATTTATAACACGTAGAAGTAAACGTCGTCACTTGTAATTTACATAGCCCGCAGTTTGTTTTAAAACTACTACCACTACTCGCCGCTAGATGGCAATTATTAAAACTACTACGTAGGTAAAAAGTGTTTATTACATTTAGGTCAGATAAATTCACACCATATACACATCTCCGTCTTGATGTTTTAACAACAAAACATTTTCTCCGTCCTTCAATTCATACTCGACCTCTTTTAAAATATCAAATTTACCGCCATCTGTCTCCGTAACCTGAACTAATAAATTCTGTTCGACGTTTTTGCTTTTAGCCAGTTTGCTGTGCTTCGCCGCTAGATGGCGACGCAATCCTCTCACTCTCGTATAGGTAGCGCTACAATGCTCACAAGGGTGGGATTCTGAACGGACGTGTGTTGACGAAATATGCTCTTCTAGACTTATTTTGTAGCCGAATTTCTTGGCGCAGATTGTGCACTGAAAAAAAAAAATTGTGGATTAATATTTAGTTTTATTTGACCTCTGCTCCTGTGAAAATAGACATTATTAAAGCAAGTTTTTCCAAGCTTATGAATACATACCTCATATTTCTTAACGCCGAGATGTCTCCTGCGATGTGCACGTAGATTTGAGCTGGAAATACATCTTTGTGGGCATATGTCACAACTGTAAGGACGTTCACCTGTATGTTTTCTGCAACACAAGAATAGAATGCGTCACTAAAGTCAATAGGTACTCACAAAAAAATTATGTAAAAACATTGCCCACAGGATGGCCGATGCGGCCAAAAAGTTCAAGAGTGACAGCCGTGTGTGCCGTAGGGCGCAGTTTGTTTCCAATTGATTTCTAAAATTAACAATTGACCAAAACAACAATAAAAAATTGGGTCGCCAGTATAGAGGTATGAGGAACAGGGTGTAAAGTTCACTCATCCTCCATAGAAAAGAGAGGATCATCCGACCAGACGGGTGTTATGTCTGGTGAGCTACTGCCCGACTTTTGGTCTCGGAGCGTTGTATATATACATAAGCTAGTTGCGCGGTAAACTCTGCTTGCGCGATGCAGGATTTTGCGTGAAGTCAGTATGTTGCGTAGTTCGCATCTGGCGTGTAGATGCCGCCACAGAGGTATTTAAGTAATTTTCCCAAATATGCATTTTTGCTTACATGTCTGGAAACTAAATTGGAAACACAATTTACAAGGTGGAACGACAAATTGGTGATGACTGCGGGAATCCGCTGGATGCAGGAAGCACAGGCTCGTCATGGCCGCGGTCACGAAGCTATAAATCAAGTAATGCCATTACCTAATGTGAACTGTCAGTGAAGATCGCTGTGTAGCTCTAAACTCGCAGTGTGGACATTGATGACTCTTGGTACCAGTGTGTGTTAGCTTGTGTTTGTGCAAGTAATCCTGACGAGTAAACACGCGCCCACATATCTAAGGAATAAACAAAAGGGAATTGTTTTAATTTGTTTGTCCACTAGAATGTTTCTCCACCTTCTATTAGTTCTGACAACTCCATCATGTTGTGGTGAGCTCCCAGTCTAACCAGATGCAGCTGAATACCAGTGTTTCACATGGAGCGACTGCCAATCTGACCTCCACAACCCAGTTACTGGATAATACAATACCTCTTGGTAAAACTGGTTGTAGTTCTAACGACTATTACACACCAAATACTCGCCCTCTAATGGAGTTGCAAATAACATTGCAACCATACCATATTTGTATACCATCATATAATTACTTATCTGGCAGGTAATTTTAAACTTGATATAGAGAAGTCAGAAGTCAATTGTAGTCTGGATTTGTGCCCGGTTGATGGCAATAGGCTCGCCCCCTATTACATGGGGCTTGAACATAACTGGGAGTAATGTGGCTGTACTATAGGTACACCTCTGCCCAACCCTTCAGGGCAACAAGGCGTGATGTTATGTTATATTATAGAGAAATCCTTGAATAAATGTTGAGGATTGGTAAATATAGCTTAGGGCAGTTTAGAAGAAGAAAACAAGATGTAAGAGGGAGACAGATGAGCAATAGGGGGGACTCCTTTGTCCAGCCGTGAACTGCAATAAGCAGACAGGGTAAGGAAAGATTTATCATGCAGTTCCTACTTGAAAATAAGACAACTCTTACATCACAAACAAACTTCTTCTCCTTTCCATGTTCAGTCATATGCAGTTTCAACAATTCCTTAGTCTTAAACAACTTTATACACTTGCCACACTTAAAGATATGCTCTGGCAACTCCGTCAAAGTGTTGTGTCTATGGTCTCGCATGTGGTACTCATACATGTTCCTCTTTGGAAGATAGCGGTCACATATTGTACACTTATATCCATCTTTTAATCCTTTACAGAAATGTAATTCATGGCTTATTCTTGTTTTTCGACTTTTAAAACGTTTTTCACAACCAAAACATTTGAAGAGTGTTCCATCGTTTTCTATGCCATGTAAATCTGCATTATGGTGAGACAGACAGTCTATAGTTTCAAGATCTATGCAGCAAATATTGCAGTAAGTCGGTGAGCGTTTTTGTAAATACTTTTTTCGGACTTTTGAATTGGTTTTCAATTTCATTTCTGTCTCTGGTTCTTCATACTCTAAATTATCATCAAAATAAGTATCTATTCCATCAAGTTTATCGTAGACATCGTCTATATCTTCACTTTTTATCACATCACACGATAGTTCTTTAATTTTAGCTTCTTCATACCCTCTCTGGAGTATTACTCGTAACTTGGCATCAGTCTCCTGGCAAAATGTTTTGTAAAAGTAAAATCGCTTAATTTCATTGAAACAATTGACGCAAACCTTATTTAGGTGGATATCATGTACTTCTATGTGTAAACAGTCTTTTAATATATCCGCTAAGCAAGTTTCTTCGGAATTTTCTGAAAGTTGGAGTAGTATTTCGATGTCTGCATTTTTGCTCCAGCATAATCTGCAAATATCTTCATGGGAGAAATATTCGTAAGTATACAATTCACTATCGGTCGAAATCTGGCACCAGTGCATGATCTACAATTTATTTTTTATTGGTAACACGCATTAAAAACCAAATAAACAGAAACAACTGGGTTTGTTGTTGATTTTGACCTGCCTGACTGTCAAACTCAAAAGTCAAGTCTGAAGTCGGCTAGTCTCACAGACTTTTTTTTTCCTTTTGGCTTCGCACGGTTTGTGCATTCAGCCACTTTCACGTTTAGTTTCTTTATTACGAAGAAAACAAAGTTAGGGAAAGAAAAATATTATTGAATTTAGTGTAGGACGGTTAAATGTATAGGATCAGTATTTATAACAGTGATATCATATTGAATAATGAGCTAAATACAATGACGAAAAATTACAAAATATTATATAAAGTAATGCAAGAGACTATGCATTTATACAGGAAAGCTATTTGTATGTACAAAGTAAAGAAAGTATTGAGGTAGGAAAAGGAGTACGGAGCACAGCCTGGTACGGAGGGACAAGTGTCTGTGTCACTGCTGTCATTCAACGCTAGCACAGACAAGAAAAAAAAGGACTCTGCGCCACGGCCACGCGTATCGAAAGTGAAGCACTATAAGTATGCCGGACCGTTTGTACAAACATGCCTCACTACAGCGTAATTGTAGATACTGTTTACGTCAAGTAATAAACTAAAATAATGCCTTCTTGTGTTGTGAAACGGTGTAAAAATAATTCTACATCTCAGAAAAAGTGTCAAGGAATAACATATTACAAGTAAGACACTTATTTAACTTGTTGATTTATTGTATCTTTGACATTTTTAAATAATTATTAATGGAACACAAAACCTCAAAAGACGTATAGTGTTGTCGCAAAATAAATGGGTGATTTTCCTGAGAGATTGGGTAATCCATGTTTTCGTGTTCTTTGTAATTTTTCTGCAAGTATTGAATATGATTATATTTATAGATTTCCTACAGCAAATCAACCATGGAATAATGATTGGATTGAAATAATAAGAAACTGCAGAGATGAAGAACATTGGATTCCGTCGAAAACAAGCGTGATATGTAGTATACATTTTGATGCACACGATTTGTATACCACGAAAAATGGACTACGTCGAGTCGCAACCTATGCAGTTCCAAAAAGAGTAAGATAATAACGAATATTTTTCTACTAAGTGCATTCGTAGAGAACCAGGAATGTTGTAGGTACCAAATTTAACTTGCATGATGGTAATTATGCATAATTATGGAGCGGTCCACATTCATACACAGTATCGAAATTATTATACACTCAGTAATTTGATTTAATGGGTTTTAAGTAGTAGTACAGTGATGAGGTTCACACTGTTTGTATTTTCTTTCAGCTATTGTTTGAGCTACCAGACATCGAAGAACAGCAGTTAGAACCAAGAAAGACTATTTTATTACAAAGAGCACACCAGTTGTCATCACATGAGACATCAATTTTTCTTCCTTCACCGTCTTCATCATTAACACAAGTATGTGCATATGTGGTCAGTGCAATAAAAGATTCTATATTATATGGTTATTGTATTTTCCTTTTTTTCCAGCGATCAGCGATAGTAGCAGATGATTTCCAGCAGCCGTCGTCACCCAAAACCTCCACCTTCTTAAGCCTAGGCTTATCTTCATCTGAAGTATGTAGATACACGCGTTCTGCAATTAATACTTAGCTATAATTTATTATTCAATTATTTTAATGCATCCTTTTCTTATAGCTACCTCTGATACTTGAAACAGTAGCAACTGATTCCCAGAAGCTATTACCATCTGAAGCCTCAGTTTCCTTGAGATTGGGCTTATCTTTATCACAAGTATGTATAAACATGCACCTTGGTATTGTATTGTTGGCCATTAGTTATCACTAATGACCTATAATAACTACTCTCTTACTCTTTACTACTCTTTTGTTTTAGCTATCTCCAACCGCTGGTCCGTCATCGCCATGTACGGCCTCTAATTTTAAAGAACCGCTGGTACCCGACACACCCAGGAAACGCCATTTAAAGGAAAAGTTGAAAAAGAAACAAGCATACATTGCAAAAAATAAAAAAAGAATAAAAATATTAAATCAAAAAGTTAGGCGTCTCCAACATCGAAATAAATCTTTAAAGGACATATTAAAAAGAATTAAGAAGCATAAATACGGGGACACTGATCTGTACAATAGATTAAATCAAAACACAGCTGCTGCCGATTTGTTCAACACTTATATTAAAAGAAAAACTAAAAAACATATTAAGTACTCTGCTGCTATAAAAAAGTTTTGTCTGACGTTGAATTTTTATTCTCCGAAAGCTTACGATTACATTAGACAAACGTTTGATACATGTCTTCCGCATAGCAAAACGCTGGCTAAATGGTATGGTCACGTAAAAGGTGATCCAGGGTTTACCGAAGAAGCTTTTCAAGCTTTAGAAGCTAAGTCACAGGTAGTCTCACCTGTGACTTAGGTTTTAAAGCTTGATTGCTTGATTGATAAGAAAGCCGTGCGGATTAGTGCGTATTATGTGTGTGTTGTAAAGATTGTTATTAAATCATTTGAGTAAATATTTATATTTTATTTTCTACTAGCTGACCCGGTCGACTTTGTCCTGCTCACATTTCAAGAATTCATACAACAATTCACGTCCAGCCTACCCTACCTACCCCATCCACTCTATCTTCCTTATAGGTAATTGGCCCACATTACTACAGAACACAATCAATTGAATTACGTACCTACTGCAGCAGTGTTTTTCTTGTCATTCATACAAAATAAATACCTAATTTTATGTTTGAACTCAGTATATGTTTGTAATTTCAATTAAATAATGTGAGTGGACTACTTATATCGCTTTATTTAAATAAATGAATAAACTGTCAAAATATGAAAAAATAGGGAATTTTTCATTCATCTGGTATCCCTCAAATCACGCACACATAGATCGGTGCGGTGCTTGAGGAAGAGGTGCTTCAGGCCTTCAGCTTCACTTTCGTTATGCGTGGCGCGGGCCGCGGAGTCCTTCTTTTTTTCTAGTCCGTGGCTGCCACATTAATAATATAAAACAAAAAATCATCGATTGCAGTTTAGAATACCTAAGAACTTGTGTGCGTTACCCCGGCAAAATAATGTCGAAAATACTCATTTAAATGTTATAGATAATTAGTAGCCCAGCTTCTGTAATTGTTGCGCACGTTTTTAAATTTACTGCGCTTATAGTTTTTTCACAAAAACATTTCCTGCTGGGGTAACGTTACTGCAGCCACACATTTTAATGGGAATATTGAAATAAATATTAGCTGTATAATTAGTTGTCTAGACGAGGTAAATGTTGCAAATTATTTTGTATTTGTCCTTTCTTCGGCTGCGAAGTTATTCGAGATCCTGCTGGAGTAACGTTTGTTGTTTTGCTGGATCTCTGAAACGGTTAAGCGGATTCTTATCATGTTTTGTACTTACATGACTTCTTAAGAATTCGTTTTAATTAGTTGTAGTAAACAAAATCAGAAAAAATATATGATATTCTTCAAGATATACTTGTTAGTTAATGTGTTGAAAACATAAAATAACTAAATATATACGATAGACAAAAATGACGAAGATGGGTAGGTACCTCTAAAAAATTATTTTAACGGTTAAAAACCATACTTATCTATATGCAATCATTCTGATTTTTGTCAAACTATTCTACAAGCAACATACTACCTAACGTAATAGTGTTTTAATTTTTTAGTCCAATCAATAGATTTTTTGTAGATAAATAGATAATTGCTTCATATTGTGCAATAGCGTTGTCATCGCCCTCTCTTTCTTATCTATGCAGACCGACAGTAACCGCGCTTTAGCTTTGAGGAGTTTCTAGCAAACCTACACAATTCGTCAATCACTTTTTAAGTCCCATGTAGGTAAGTTGTAGGCAGCGTGCCTATAGCCATCAACTATACACAAATGCTGACTCCGGTCTGCTACTGAAAAAATCCTGGTAAAAAAAACCCAATAGCTCTGCCTAGTACCGAAATCAAGCCCTGGAACCATCGGCACTTCACCATTTACGCTTGAGATCACTGAATCAACGAACGAGACAGTCAAGATTTATTAGGCAGGCCAAACACGTAACGATATACTTGCGTAGAACTTGGACTTGCTTGCACAAGTAGGTATTTACTTGTGGGCTGAATCACCGCTAGTATTTAATGAGCCATTTCTGGATAAAACGGCGTCATGCAGTCTTGTGCAAGTACATCGTTATGTGTGTGGTCTGAATTAGAAATAACAATGGTAAAAGGTGCTGAAGTCCACTAAAAAACGGTTTTGCAACCCCACCCCATTTTTTTTTTGGGTTGGTAATCATCAAATGACTTGTCCCGCTCTGGGCGGAGCGGAAAGCCATGTTAAACTCTTACTGACTAAAACCCACCCGTATTCCTTCAGTTTCCTGTCCAGGGCCACTCTTTCGAACAATCCGCGACCCCGGAATACCCATCCCCTGATTGTCTAATATTGAAGTGAATCTTCTATTCGAAGATAAAATAAGTAGGTGGTGGATTAAGGACTACTACAACTCACAGAGACGCCTCTATCCCAGCAGTGGGAATATTATAGGCTAATCAGGTGACTTATATCTAGTTTTTAATGAGAACATCAGTAATTAGTGCATAGATTTAATGTTGATAATCAACAAACTGTTTAACGTAACTTATAACTATACTATAAACATTTAGCACTTAATTCTAAGTAACATATTATAAGCTATACTTAGATGCCTACACAAAAAGTTTGAACCATTTTTAAAGCGCTGAATCTTGCAAGTAAGATTTATATCGATAAAACTTGCAGCAAGGTAAGTAGTAAGGTTACTTGCAGCGTGGTAATTTGCAGCAAGCTAACTTGTAGCATGGCTTGCAATAAGATAGGTAACTTGCTGTAAATGTTTCCATAGTACAAGTAGTTTGCACAATTAAACCACTTATATAGTGGACTCAGCGCTTTAGATAGGTTTTAAGTTGCATTGCTTAATTTAATAGGTATAAAAGTTGCGGGCGCAGCTTAAAAAAAACAGTAACCGTCTTGATATCAATGTTACATGGGCGATGAAGCAATAAGTTGGAATTCATTAATTATTAATATAATTCACGCGATGACTGTTGACCTTTTGTAACTGACTCATGCAAGTAAATATAAAAAAATACACATCGTATTTTAAGGTCCCCTATTGCATTAAAAATCTTTCTGTTGATTGTCCGTCATTCAATAACTTCGTTTTAGGTCTAACTAGGGGCGCCCCTGCTTCGCAAGAATTTCACGACAAACATCGAGATATTTGTATTACATGAAGGTTTAAAATTAATGTTTTATACACATAAACCTTAAGGAATAAATTCTCTAATAGTGAATATCGCATCAAAATCCGTTACGTAGTTTAGAAGAACAACGCGGTCACACACACACACGGAAAGCAACTTTAGTCAAGCCCCAGGTGGCCCGCTAGAGGGCCATCACAATAGAAAATCAATTGTATCATTAGCGATGCCTAATGAGTTAATTTATACCTAAAAATGTATAGAAGAAAAGATTACTATTTGACAATCAAGATATAATGAGACCCAGGCCCGGTATACGCAGACTACATAAATAAGGCAAATCAATTTGTACATATCGATAAATATTTAAACTCTCAAGGCAAATATTATAGCATTCTATTATATAATTCTTTAAACGTAGTACGTAATTATGTAATATATTTTTTATATGTAGGTATATTTGAACAGCATTTGGCTGGAAAAAGTTTCGACTCCACTATTGGCGCCAAACCAAAAAGTTAAAAACGGCACATAATTAATAATTTTACAATAATACCGGCACTATTACAGGTCAGTAGCTAGTCTAAATGGCTGAACATGAAAAAACCCGTATTAAAAACATAAAATATGAGAAAACTTACTTTTTATTCAACGACCATAGACTTAATTAATCTAGCGTAACCTATTTAGTTATAAAGACTTTATGGAGGCAATTGATTAAGTAATTTATATCCCTTAAAACATGCAGCTTAGGTTATTAAAATTCATATCATTTCAACGGCACATTAATGATAGAAGAAAAGACCCAAAGAAAACATGAAAAACAGAAATCTTAATGAAACTAACAGAAAAAAAAGCTAATTATTTACTAACTATTGTTAGAGCATCGAGACAATAACAAAATATGTATTTAATACAAGAAAATGTGTCACTGGCAAAAACATAGATTGTTTTCTTATACTCAAATAAAGCTAATTTCTCTGTCTACTTCTGCAACTGGACTTTAAAAATTACAAAGCAACTGACATGAAATACCATTTCGTTTAAATGCTTAAAAAACAATCCGTTTTTTTTTTCGCAAAAAAAACGAAACGTCTCTCAACAAACCATAGATATAAAGAAAAGCGCGCGAAACTCGTAATCATTCTCAACATATCGATCCGCACAAAATATAAATTGTTTTATTTGTAACTAGTTCAGCTTATTTCAAATTCTCAACTTAAATTCTAAATTATAATAGTACAGGTTTGTTACTCGTCTGCCCTCTCCTGGTCTCGGTCCTTCTTTTTCTTTTTCTTCTTTTCCTTGCGAACTGATGTATCAGCCTCTGTTGTTGTTTCAGCCTCCATGGTGGCATCACCAGAGCCATCCTCCGCTCTGCAGAAAATAAATAAAATCATAATGAATAAAGGTCACAAAAAGTAGGTTGTGATTCCATAAGCCTTAAGTTTTGAGTTGAGCTGCGCGATTACTGACAAATGCGTGCACTGACTGGACAGGTCCACTCATTCTGTGTGGTTTTTCCTCAAAAGACCATTTCAGACTCAAATCTACATGGGGTCTTCACATGATCTGACCAAGATTATGTCTGGACTTTAAAAGAGACTGTGACCTCCGAGTTTGTTTCGGCCTTTCTTCTCAGAGTAGTCAGATAGGAAACGTCGACCTCATCTAGTTTTAAAATATGATTGACGTGTAAAAGTGTTTGTACAAACCTACTTACAGAAATAAAATAATTTATCATTTATCATAGAGTCCCATTCCGTAAAGTAGAAGTAAATCCAATAAAATCCTTTCAAGAAAAAGAAACATTCTAAGCATACTAGCATCTGCTCGCGACTAAAGACACTCAACAATACTGTAGCTTTCTATTACCGATAACGCCGACCTCATCTAGTTTAAAAAATATGATTGATCATTGACGTGTAAAGTGTTTGTACAAATCTAATTACAGAAATAAAATCATTTGTCATTTACCTATTACTGAAAGAATTTTGGGAATTGGATCAGAAGTTCAGAAGATTATCCCTAATTCAGCTCTTAATCTTGCAGGTTTGAAACAAGCTGCTTTCAGTTACGATGTTTCAATTGACTACAGTGCCTACCAAACTCACAAATTATACCTACATCTTTTTATTATTAATATTAATAGATAAATTCGCGCCTTTTTCTCGTAGGCGTAGGGCAGAAGCAACAATATGCCAGATGACACTATTCTTTTACACTAATTACTATTGTATGTTGTTCACACACGCCTCAATCACGCGTGCCATTGTTTAGTGCACGCACGGCTACATATCGAGCTATACATTTCCAGTATAAGCTGACCTATCATTGTGCGGAAATCCTTTACAATGCGAGATCAGCTTATACTGGAAATGTATAACTTGTTAAGTAGCCGTGTGTACCTACTGTAAATGTTTTTAGCAAATACGACTATAACCACCATGTCGTCAAGTTTAGTTTGTCACGACTAAATTAATGATGCATTTAACTTTTCTGAAATTGCTCCTACAAACAAATCAGTAGACTTCAAACCTTATAGCTCTACCTAACCTACTGGCTTCAGATTCACACATTTTTATTCAAGTTTGTTCCAGTATCTGATGAAAATGTAAACAAACGTACTTATCAGAAAATGTACCTTGGAATTGTGGATGCCAATTTGTAGTGCCACTAACAAATTGAATGCTTTGATTTGATAATTTAAATAAACCCCAAATTATAATTTTAAATCACCTTGAAGATGTTTCTCATTTGACAAATTGAGGTTAATTTTATTACCTTCATTTTCGTCAATGATTTTTCAATAGAATAGAATAAATACTCTTTCAAGAAAGAATACTATTCTTATTGTCTTTTTTTTTCTCAATTACAAGTTAATAAAAATTATTATAATAAAAAATATCATATTATTATTATTAAATTATTGTTATATTATTATCAATTTATTTTATTTAAACAATAATCATAGGAAAAAGTGGCGAAACAAAGTTAAAACCTAAATACAGATGAATGCGTTACTAATTCCCTTTAGTGAGTGATTGTGAAAGAATTTAACCTGAACAGGCTTTTATTACACTTTCATCAGATACTTTTGGAAAGACCCTACCTGCCAATAGACAGTCCTTTATTACCAATCCTACTAATATTATAAATGTGAAAGTTTGTGAGGATGGATGGAAGAATGGATGGATGTTTGTTACTGTGTTCATGCAAAAACTATTGAACGGATTTGGATGAAATTAGGAACACAGATAGTTTATAACCTAGATTAACACATAGGATACATTTTATCCCGGTAGTACATTCCCCTGGGATAATTTCCGATATCCACGCGGGCGAAGCCACGGGCAAAAGCTAGTGCGTTCTACATAAGTCTGTTAGTTTGAAGATAATAATGGACATTGATAAGAATAAATAACACAACACATTATTGTGTAAACTATAATAGTATGTGGGATGTGCAAACTGGAGTCAGAATTTAACCTACTTAGAAATAAATACTTAACTGTTAGGCTGACAGATGTTGAATTAAAATTAAAAACACATGGTTACTCTACAAAGCATAGACATACATACACACCTACTTCCAATGGGGGTAGGTAGAAACTACAGAATGCCACCTGCTACCATCCTTACATACTCCATTTGCTTCATTTACATTCAAAGCATAGACATTTAGGCAAATATTCTATATGATTCTCAGTCTGAACTGGTATATACAAGAGGTTTTATACTGAGATCACTCAAATCTAAAACTGTCATTTTCCCCTGCTGCAAGTTTACTTAACTGTACTTGCAGGGAGTATGCAAGTAGTTTGCATGTTATTATACCATAACAACTTCTGAATGGTGAAGGTCACTATGGCATGCAAGCTACTTACAGACTCTTGCACAAGTAACAGTCATGTTTTATGTGCTTTCGTTTTGTCCTAGACAAGTTTTACTTAAAATAAGAAATGAATACTTACACAGCCTCAGGCGCTTCACTGTCCCTCTTCTTTTTCTTCTTCTTCTTCTCTGATTTAACTTCTACGGAGTTATTCGGGTCATCCGCATTAGCTGTGCTGGCCGTCCTCTTTCTACCAACGTCATCGGCCTCCGCTTCTCCATTCTCATTCTTGCCCTTAAAATCTACGTAACTGTTCAGCCATTCTGAAGGGGTATTTTCATTTGGTTTGCCAAATTTGTCCAGTTTTCCTTGTGAAATCAGCTGTTTCTTGTGTGAAGCTTTCGGTCCTAAACCCCACTTTCTTGGGTAAGTATCTCTTTCCATGATTACTCTTTTCAGCTTAGCTGCTACGCCGTGATCACAGGACGCCATGGTTGACGTTGTCATTAATGCAATTGCTAATGCAACAGCTTCTCCTTTAGTTGTTACGATGACTATTTCTTGATCTATTTCAATACCATCTTCGTACCTCAAAATACCTGGAAGTAGGACCTTAGCTCCATAACAGACGGCATTAACAGCACTGTCTTTAATAAATATTCTCTTGTGAGCAATTAGTAAACCTTCCAAAGGTTTGATTACTCTTCGCAGATAAGTCTCATCCTTATGGTTTTCGTATGCCCATTGCGCGTCCAAGATGTCATGCATAGTAACCATGCCTTCTTGTTCTCCCTGGATACCGGAGCGGACTCTTCTGAGCTCAATCATCTGTCCACCGACTCCAAGCATTAATCCTAAGTGTACGCACATGGTACGGATGTATGACCCAGCCTCACAGCTGACCCAGAACACACCAATGTTGCGTTCCTTGTCAAAATCGAGAAGTTTGCTGTCATACACTGAACGGACACGAAGCTGACGTTTGACAGCTGAAATAAGAGGCGGACGTTGGAACAGCGCCCCGCGCAGTTTCTCAAGCCCTTGAGTAACTTTCTGGACATTTTCGACGGCTGAATGTAAACTGAAGACTGCGACGTACTCCTTACCAGCATTCTGCTGAGATTTGACGAGTCTCGTCGCCCGGTCTATGCACACGATCAAACAACCTGTCACTTTAGGGTCCAACGTGCCCGAATGACCAGTTTTCTCGACTTTCAAGATGCGTTTAATCCACGAAACTACCTCGTGCGAGCTTGGGTTGCTGGGTTTGTCGACGTTGATGAAGCCAGCCTTCACGTACTCCGCTATCGGGCGCTTCAATGGCGAGTGGCCGAATGGCAGCGGCGTGTAGTGGTTTGTGCGCACATTGAGTCGATCAAAATTCTTCAATAACAATGGCCAATATGCTGTATCCAACTTTGTAACCGCCTGTGTTGGCTCGATTTTGAAGTCCCCTAGCTTCTGGAATGTGCCTAGGGATACTTGATCCTTGACTTTTTTCTTTTTCTTCTCCGAAAACACTTCTGCGCCGGGTTGCAGAACCTCTGTCATTTTCGATTAGTGACTTATTTCTTTCGTGATTGCGCACTGTACTCGTTCAACACGATACTTGGGTCAGCCCCGCGTGCCAACTGTTACTATTGTTTGTAAATTTTATTGTAAAACGCACAAACAAAGAGCCGACACGTGCAATGTTAATTTTTAGGTTAGCTTCAGCTTCACCTTCAATGCAAGCTCGCTGATCGAGCGAGGTTTTACGTTTATTTTGGAAATAAGTTCACCAGCAGGTGGCGCTCGGTTCGCGTAGTATGGTGGAGCTGCCAACTGATAAACAATTTTATTCGGATACATTTAAGTTCTAGACTTTTTAGTTCTAATGGCTATAAAATTTAGTTACAGCCCAACTTCATTCGCGTGTTTTTCGTACTATCTCCTACAAATTCCAACATTCCCTTCCACCTATATAAAAGGTAGTTTTCGAAAATTAATGTTTTAACTAGATAAGTATTCTGGGTAATTTTCAAGTTCTTAGATCAAAGGATTAAGATTTTTCACATAAACCGTATCCCTATAAACTTAACAAACCGTTATTGCCCAGTTAGGGGTCAATTTCAAAAAATTGCTTGGGAAATTTCCATTGTTTGACTTATATATCGTTTGTACCAATTTTTGAGTTAATCAAGCCACGCAGTAAAACCTCCCCTAAAACTTAATAACCTCTTTGTATCCAGTTAGGGGTGGATTTTCGAAAAACCCAAAAACTTGTTATTCCTTATTCAGACAGTTGTTGGTTTCAAGCGCGCGTTAAAATTGTTCCATACAAACTTAAACCCCCTTTAAAATAGAATAGAATAGAATAGAATAGCATTTATTTGCAAATATGGGTTATACATAAGTAGGTAGTAGTAGGTTTTCATCAGAGTTCTGCCATATTTCACCATTCGGCATGCAAACATTTTCATTACCTATATAAAATTGTTAAAATTTAAACTCTTGTTGGAACATTAAATTAGTTATGTCAGTCTCATTATATAAAATTATTAAAATTCACATATTAATTTAAAAAAATAAAAATAAAGGGTAAGTAGTATTGCAAAACTAATAATTTACTTTATTATCTACTAAGGCAAGTATTCGTACCAAAACGATCGAATATGAGTTTTCATACAAACGAAATCCCCCTTTTCAACCCCTTAAAGATTGTATTTTCATAACCCTTCTTAGTGCTCCCTTACATTATTGATATATTTGTGCAAAGCAGTGCCCTTACCTCTGCGCTAATTGCTTATAATATTAGGTCTTTACCTATGAAATTGCCGTTCTGCAGTACTGGCCATTTCAAATCAAAATAATTTTTGTTTGGCTATGAATTCTAATTTCAAATTAATTTTATTTTAAAAACATGGATTTTTTTTTCTAAAAGTAGTCATTTCTTTATTGATTAGTGTTACATTTTCATCGCATTTCAATCTTTTTCGTCATCATGGATACGTTAAAAATTCGAGTAATTATGGAATATGAGTACCGTCGTGGCAGCAACGCGGCACAAGCGGCACGCAACATCAACGACGTTTACGGAGCTAACTCTACAAACCAACGCACCACCTGTTATTGGTTTGCTCGCTTCCGTTCTGGAAATTTCGACCTGAAAAATGAACCTCGCGGTCGTCCGAAGACTTTGGTCGACAATGACGAATTAAAGGCGATTGTGGAAGCTGATGATACACAATCTACGGCTGAATTAGCAGCAGCTTTCGACGTTAGCGTCAAAACAATATTGGTCCATTTGCGTCAAATTGGCAAGGTAAAAAAGCTTGACAAATGGGTGCCCCACGAACTCAATGATCGCCAGCGCGAAGTACGCGTCGAGACGTGCCTTGCACTGCTCAACAGACACACAAATGAAGGAATTTTGAACCGCATTGTTACCTGCGATGAAAAATGGATTCTGTTTGATAACCGTAAGCGCTCAGCAAGTTGGTTGGATCCTGGTTCAGCACCTAAACAATGCCCTAAACGAAAACTTACCCCTAGAAAAGTGATGGTCACTGTTTGGTGGTCTAGCGCCGGTGTGATTCATCACAGCTTCTTACCAAACGGGGTGAGCATTACTGCAGATGTGTACTGTGAAGAACTGAACACAATGATGGAGAAGCTGGCGCATCTCCAACCAGCATTGGTCAATCGCTCGTCTCCGCTGCTCCTGCACGACAACGCGCGACCTCATACTGCACAGCAGACGGTCTCCAAGTTGCAAGAACTGGGGTTGGAAGCTCTCCGTCATCCGCCCTACTCACCAGACCTTGCGCCTACAGACTACTACTTTTTCCAGAATTTGGATAACTTCTTGGCGGGAAAAAAATTTAATACCCGAGAGGCAGTACAAAATGCCTTTGAAGAATTTGTTGCCTCCCGTCCAGCTGATTTCTTTAAGAAGGGCATCAATAAACTGCCACTGCGATGGCAAAGATGCATTGATTGCATGGGTGATTACTTCGATTAATACAAATAAAAAATTCATGAAAAAAATTCGTTTAAATTTTTTCATACAAAACGGCAATTTCATAGGTAAAGACCTATTATTTATGATTTTTCTTGTAACACAGATATTATCTGTTTTGTGCTTGTCTTGCTTATCAACGCGACCGACTATCCGAATTTACAACAACAATACGGTCAGTTCTACCAATGTACCAACTTATAGAACACATCTGTCATGTTGTGAGTTACGCTTTGATACCAAAAGCGTGTTATTATTTGAATGTTCCAGTTTTTTTTTTGGTAATAATCAAATTAAATACAAAAATGGCAGGCGTATTATTCGAGGACATATTTAATGTAAAAGATATAGACCCTGAAGGAAAGAAATTTGATCGATGTAGCCGTTTACATTGCGAATCAGAATCGTTTAAGATGGACCTTATTTTGGACATAAATTCGTGGATTTATCCAATGGAACTGGGTGATAAGTTTAGATTAGTGCTTGCTACAACTCTCAGGGAGAACGGTTATCCTGATGGTGGTGAATGGAACCCTCTGGAAACGGAGGGAAACCGCGCCGACAGTTTTGAGTATGTCATGTCGGGAAAAGTTTACAGGTTAGTTTGATCAACAAAGTGTTTTAAAAATTTGTATTAACAGTGCTTGGAGTATTTGGTCCCTTAAAGGATGATTGTCTTATTCTGCATATTTTGTTTTTACGAGTGAGTCTAGAGGTATTCAAATAGTTTTCAAATATTGGGCAGCAAACGTTTAAAACGGATAACAGGAACAGGCTTAGATAGAGCTGATGGTAATTTAGGACATTGATTAAAAGTATCACTTTCACAATATACCTACTTGTGAAAACAACACTGTCTATAAATTCAATTGTATAAATCTAAATAACATGATTTGTTATGCTGTATCGTGAACGTTTCACAGGCAACAGGTACGCACAGGTACTCCTTGCAGCGAACTCTTGCCGAACTAATTCTGGCCAGCGCTCACCTGTCCAACTATATTAAAATAAAATTAAATTAAATTTATTCAAGTATAAAATAACATTATGATTTACATTAATTACAATCTTAATAATCTCAATATTATTTCTACATTACTTCTATATTACTGTAAACTATATTATTTCAATGTTAAAATCCCTTTTAAAGTTTCGTTCCGATTCACCCCTGCATTCCTATTCACCCTGTTTGACAGTACTGTATTTTGTTGAAAATCATGAAAATAATTTTATTTGTTTTTCTGTTCTCAGGATAGAAGGTGATGAAGGAGCAATGGAACCAGCATCGCGATTAGCAGCATATGTTTCATTCGGAGGCCTACTGATGCGTCTTCAAGGAGATGCAAACAACTTGCACGGTTTTGAAATTGACCAGCACATGTATTTGCTCATGAAGAAACTAGCTTTCTAAACTATCCGTTAATTATATTAATTACTTTGTAAGCTTATTTTCTAAGAATAAATTGTATATTTTATAGGATTAGTTTCTTTTAATTTTCATGCAAATATTACGCTACTGAGTTCAGTTTTGAAAACACCGCCATCTGGCGTAACATAAAGTAATGTGATAATTTAGTTGGTGCTATTCACCAATAGATGGCGCTTCAATGAACCCTAGCGTAGTATCATATAAAAACCTCTATTCGATACTAGATGGCAGTCGTATCGTGATGACAAGGAACACCTTTGTAACCTTACGCCAGTATCCTCCAAAACGGTAAGCAGAGGTGTCTAGTTAACCCACATTTAACCGGTTAGAAGTTTCAACCCGTGCACTTATTACATGGAATGTTTATCGCCTTTCATTCATCCCCTTCAATAGACCAAACGATCTAAGAAAAGCATTTTTAAAATTTCTTATCCCTACCCTCCCACCATCCCCACTCATACAATACTCATTAATATATCGAATTCACAAGCCTGTATCTTTCATTCGCATATCACAAGCTTCAATTATCTCGACCGTATGTCACCCCGGGGCGTTTTATAATAGCGAGTGGGATCCATTTAGTATTGTTCACAGGCGATGGCGCCTGCGACCCACCACTGTGAAGATCGCCAGCGGCGGTGTGAAAGAAGTATTTAAATATTTGTTTAAAATACGGTAGTATTTAGTAGGTATGTGAGTTTGTCAAGTTCTTTTGTAGATATGTACCATGGACGAGTAAAAAATGTCGAACGGAACTCCGCTGACACAAAACTGAGTTCCGTTTATATTTGAATATAATTATTTATGTGTGAGCCCACGTCCGCGCGGATGTAAAAATATCGCGCACTGGATTTTCAACTCTCGGTGTTGAGCCGAGCGTTGAGAATCTAACAGAGTGCATCCCAGTGCATCGAAAAACATACTGTTGGATTTTTAACTCTCGGCGCTAAGTAGAGCGTTTAAAATCCAGTGAGCGACAAAATCCCGGCGCGATATTTTTACGTCAACGAGAACCTACTGTTTTGGGGCCATCATTGTTTTGCGAACAAGAAAACATATTAAAACTATTTCCCGAAGGGATTGTGAGTGGTGTTTAGTACACCCACATTTAACCATGTACAGTCGCCAGCACTACCTCAAACTGTCAGATTTTCTCATTCGATTTTGAACTTAATCATCATCATTTTAAGGTTTAATATCTTTTGGAGAAATTTGACAGTTTCGTGTAGCTTGACCTGCGGGCGACTGTACCTGGCTAAATGATCCTTTTACGTCCCGTCCCAGTAATTGCTGCGAGCCTATTGCCACTAAGTGGGAAACGAAACCAAGACCCCACGCTCAGCAGTCTCGCTTGCTTTAGCAATCTTTAACTAGACCAATACAATAAGGTTTACTTTCTACTTCCATACCTTCTAATAATTTTTTTTTACTATAAGATTCTATTTTCAAAATGCCCAAAAAGAAAATATCCCAGCGTGCAGCGTTCTCAATCAATGCTACCAACTTCATAACAAAAAAAAGTGTCACGACACGACTGATGAAGTCTCGTTCACACGGGTGACATCACACGGCGCGACACGTGCCGCTAACAAGGACCGTGTGCCCAGACCTTTATGTGCTTTGTTTTATATTTTAGCTTTACTGATCATTAGTACTGCAGAGTCAATGGTTCAGAAAAATTGTTTATCGTTGATTTTTAGAGGGGTCTTTGACAAATCATAACAATTATGCGGTTCCATTTATAAAAGTAGGTATTGTGAAGAAACTCATCCGATAAGTATTACCACTATCCATACTCTACTGGCCCGTTGGTCGCGTGGTTGCAAGCGCGACTACTGAACGTGGGGTTCTGAGTTCGATTCCCAAGTCGGGCAAAGTGTTATCGGGATATTTATTAGGAATTTCTCAGTAACAGCCCGGAGTTTGGAAGTTGGCGGTGTGATACCCCCGGTATCTTGGAAACTACGTAAAGCCGTTGGTCCTGCGCCTGATCTCTCTCCGGTCGTAACAGATTAGGTGCCGTCCCATCGGACTATGAGAGTGAAAGAAAGAGTGCACTTGTGTCTGTGCACACATTTGTGCAGTAAAATATTCCACGCAGCGAAGGCTAGTCTCCGTTGAGATTGGCCGCCATGGCCGAAATACGGTCTGGAGGACTACTATTATAGTACTACACTTACTAATGATAAAAGCGAGAGTAATTCTATATGACTGTTACCTTTTCACGCCTAACGGCTCAACGGATTTCGATGAAATTTGGTACAAAGGTAGACACAAAGGGAATTGCCCAGTTTGTTAGGGTGCTCTGGCTTGATGTGGACATTAAGTATAATAATAAATGAGTTAAGTTTGTAATATTTCATTCCTAATAGAAACGAAATATTATAATAAAGTTGCAGGAAGTTACATAAATCTACCATATTTAGCATGTGTAATATTGTGATCTTGTCACTCATACTCGTAATGGACGTTCCATTATGAGTATTTATTTTCCAAATTAATAATAAAAATGAGCACTTCTTTTCTAATATAAATGATTCTCGTTTATTATAATGATATTAACTTACATATTTGTGCAACAGTTACAAGTTAGGGGAATATTAGTGGATAAAATAAAACAAGCAGCTATTATTTCTTACAATGGTTTATTCCGAATCATAAACAATTAAAATACTATCTAAAAACTGGGCGGGTGGAGTAATATTATTCTCGTGCCTTGCCCAGCTTAAATACCACATTATGGTCATGACGTGAGCACAGCAACCTACCGTTCTTCGCCCTACAAGGCAATTGCAACAATACTGAATAATTGCTTCTCTGCCCTGTTGATTATTATTATATAAAATAAAAACGTAAAAAACGTTAAACGTTAAACGTTACGTTATTAAACGTTTCGGGAAAATAAACAACACAAGAGAATATTCATAACACGGAACCAAACTGCAAAGCGAATAGTATTTTCTTAATCCTTGATTGTTGACAAATGATGCACTTAGTGTTGCCAGGTAATAAAAAAAAATATGTTTAACATTAATCGATTTGTTGATTCGATAATCGAGCCTATAATCAGACAGAAATTGATTTACATAGAAAAATATAAATGTTTTGATTTAATCACAGATAAATAAGTATTAACTATGGTCTAAATCACTTATCAGTTAACGTGCGCATGAAAGAACCACATTTTTTTACTCAAATACTAGAAAACGATTTTTTATCGAATAAAAACTGAACTCGCATTATTATTTATGTGGTAACCCAGAACCTAAGCCACCAACAGCCTGCAACCAAAAAATGGCGGTTCTTTGCGCGTGTAATCGGCGTGAATACTTATAATACAACATTTTTTTCCTAAGACTTTCCTGTAACGAGGTGTGCAAATATATTTATTTTAGAATTAATTATATTTATTTGATAAAATACTTTTTACTAAACAGCTTGTCCACGTTAAGCCGAGAATGGCGATTCCCTGTGTGCCTGAAGCATTAAATAGATAACTTTTACCACAATTTATATTTGTCACACAGCGATAAATACCTACTTATGTTCCGGTTAAGAGCCGGTGGGGCCGAAAAGTTCTCAAGTAGCGACCGCGTACCGGACAGCGGCGGCGTAGTGCTACGAAAAATTCGTAGGCTTAGGCTACCGAATTACGCCTACGAATTTTTCGTAGTGCTACGCCTATTTCGGGCTACAAAATCTGCGTAGCGTAGTCTCGCTCCGAGTTAAATACTGATGTTCGGACTAGAATGGAAACCAACTTTACCTATTTGTGACTCAGGCCACAGGGTTAAGTGTATAATGGATGAGTGTCAACTATATAGTCCTCCAGACAGTATTTCGGCCATGGCGGCTAATCTCAAATCAACGGAAACTAGCCTTCGGCGCGGGAGATATTATAGTGCACAAGGGTGTGCGCAGACACAGGTGCACTCTCCCTTCCCTCACTCTCATAGTTCGATGGGACGGCAATCCGACGCGACAGAAAAG
This sequence comes from Dryobotodes eremita, assembly GCA_917490735.1. Classification (NCBI taxonomy): domain Eukaryota; kingdom Metazoa; phylum Arthropoda; class Insecta; order Lepidoptera; family Noctuidae; genus Dryobotodes; species Dryobotodes eremita. Next base: position 8,307,033 of record OU823269.1, on the reverse strand, counting down.
AGATCAGGCGCAGGACCAACGGCCTAACGTGCATTCCGAGGCACGTGGGTATAACACCGCCAACTTCCAAACTCCGGGCTGTCCGGAGTGTCAACTAGAAAGAGCGCGGAAGGCGCAATCTGTTTAAAACGATGTCAAGTGAAACTGTCAAGATTTGCAGACCCCACTTTGTCTTTACTTTATTAAGAAATGAAATGATATTTCATTTAAATTAAAATTTTATAAGAATAAAATGAAAGTTCATATTCATATAAAACGCTTGCTCTCATTAGCTTACACGAATAAGAATTTTATACGCATTAGATTATAAGGATAGCTTTCAAGAAACGAAGAGTAAATTAAAGTGCGATCTGTAAATTTTGCATTTAAAACTATACCCCGAGGTCCTATCTTAGGTCAAACTCAAATCTAAATTGTATTTTTACATTTAAAACCAAATTCTGACTATCATTAAACCAAAGTTACGTAAAAACAGCTTTAAAATAAACTTACTTTTATCTCCCTGTCACCCAACAACTTGGGAGTCGGAGGCCGTCACCCCTACGAAGGGGAATGAGGAAGCGCTGTCAAATTAGTCCAATTTGTAACAAAATGGCGCTGGCTAACGACGCGTTCGTAATTATGAACGCAACTTGTTCATTGTTACAATGTCTAAGTTTAATTACAGATTTGTCTTTAATGATGGTCTACGTTGCATGTTAATAATGATGTGGTGGATGAAGTTTAGGTACCCACATATTAGCGGAAATCTAGATTTAATTAGAAGAACTTAAAATTGTTGGATTGCTTCATTAAGTTCAGTTCAGTTCGTAGGCAATCGAAGTGTAGGACGCCCCTCAGCTAGATCAAAGTCAAGGTCAAAGTTTTAAGCTATTGCATAGCTTTTATCGCGGGCTTTGAGCGCGGCGACCGAATCAAGAAATTCCGTAACGAAAATAAAACCTAACACCCCCACTCCGCCTACCATGTAGCTCGGCCGAGCGTTCGCTTAACGTGTATGTATATGGTACGACTGTACTTGAATTAATATCAAAGAAAAAAAAATACTGCATAAATAAAAAATAAATAAATAATTATAATTGCATAAGTTGATAAAAAATGCTATGCGATAGCTTTACCGCGGCAGTCCCCGAGTGCCACACGTGTTTTTAGTTGTAAAACATAGGTGGGTGTAAAAACAAGTGTTGTAAATAAAATATGTATACGTAGGTACATTATGTTTTGCCGTTGACGGCGTACAAAAATCAATAAAGTAGGTATTTAAAGATGGACCTCTGGGACAGACTAAATGCGGAAGGCGGAGGATAGGGTGTTGTGGAGCCGCCTAGGAGAGGCCTATGTCCTGCAGTGGGCTGCGATATGCTGAGTTGATTGATAAGGCCCGTCTTAAGTAATATTTCTTAATAGCCAATTAAATTTTAAATGAGTAACCGTGGAGTTTCTTGCCATCTTCTCCATAGGAAAAGACAAATTGAAACCGTGCACCTAGCTTCTGACGTTTCACAAGTGCTTCTGTAGGTTTATGTCAAACAAAATATTTTGATTTTTGATTTGATTTTTAGTAGTTTCACGTGAATAACGCGAAACTGATGTATATGTAACTAGTATTTTTATCTCACGATGCGACGCGCGCTTTATTTGTGTTTACCAAGTATACAAACATGCTGTGAATGTGTGTGTAAGCGCAGGAGCTTTCAGTACCGTCCGAGACAATGGCGAAGTCGGAAGTGCGTGTGTATGTGTATGTGTGTGTGTGTGTGTGCTGACGCTACTCTTCTTCACGCACACATTCGCAGCGTGTTTGGTACACTTGGTTACCACAAGTAAAGCGCGCGTCGCTTCGTGAGATAAAAATACTGTTGCTGTTCTACTTCTAAGCCGACTTAAAAAAAGGAGTTTCTCAATTAAACTCTGTGTGTTTTTTATGTATGTACAGCGATATATTCGCAAAAAAAAAACATTAAAATCGGTTCAATTGTGAACCGTTTTTTGATGATTCTTTTTTAAAGAGATCTTTTTATGACGAAGGAAAAAATAGTTGAAAGTTCTTATCCAGAAAGTACTTCCACAATACTTATTTCTAACATTTCTTTCCGTTTTCACAGCTCTCGTCTATTTCTTTCCGTTTTAACAACCATGGCTCGCAAATAAATAATTAGGGAAGGTACAAGCTCATGAGACTTTTCTACACTGCTCTCCGTCATAAATCCCTTCGTATTGATAGTGTCGATTGCAGCTTAGGTGTCGTAGCCGGCTACTACCGGTCTTTTGATAAATGATTTTATTTCTGGAAGTAGGGTTATACAAACACTTTTACACGTCAATGATATTTTTTAAACTAGATGAGGTCGGCGTTTCTTATCTGACTACTCGGAGAAGAAAGGCCGAAACAAACTCAGAGGTCGCAGTCTCTTTTAAAGTCCAACCATAATCTTGGTCAGATCATGTAGATTGGCATCTGAAATGGTCTTTTGAGGAAAGAACCACACAGACTGAGTGGACCTGTCCAGTCAGTGCACGCATTTGTCTGTAATCGTGCAGCTCAACGCAGGAAGTCAAGTCTTAAGGAGCTCAGCGATTCGACGAACACTACCAAAGAAAGGACATTTGGTAGGCCGCATAAATTACTCAAACTGCCAGATCATGATTAAAATTAATTAAGAAAAACAAAAATTGAGCAATGACCCACATAGTCCTCACATTCACAATAATTAAAACAACATAATACTTTACAAGTAAATACTCATGTCTTTGAGAGGTAACAATGCCCCCTATTGTGCAGATGGTGACCGCCGGGGTGGTTTTGATATGCTCCCCAGTCTTCGGTCTTAACCGCAAAGAACGGGCAAATTTAGAAGGACACAGCTCGACAAAAAAATTGTCTTATCAACTGGGCTCAGACATCACAGGTACCTAGGTACTGTAGGCAGGTATCCTGTAATGAGAGACATGATCAGCATGGTGCCTTTTATAGGCAGGACTCTTTAAAGGCGACTAACAAAATGTATTTACAAGGCAGATGTGAGTGGAAATGCCGGGAGGGGACGCCTTAGGAGGCCCACCTTATTGGTGATGTTATTCAGAAAGGTCAGGTGCGTAGTACTCGCAACTGGCGTGTGTGTATGACCAGATGTATGAACGTAAACGAGGCAAAAGGAGTACCTATGTACGGATCGTAGCAGGTGGCATTCTTTAGTTTCTGCCTATCCCCATGGGAAGAAGGCGTGAGTTTATGTATGTATGATTTTTGCGAAGTTACAAAATTATTTTGTAATGAATACATAATAGGTTTCTGGAATGGGGTTATTATATACGGGTTTATTTATGGTAGTAGGGGTAAGTATTTAAATGCGTCGACCCCAAGCAGAGTTGTAAAAGCGCAGCGAAAATCTCGTGAATAATTATTTAGTAAAAACGTCAAAATTAATCATTGCACAGCCCATAAATAACAGATAACAAAAGACAGAACGCAGTCAAAAAAAAATTAAGCCAATTCAAATTAAAAAAATCACCGGACATTCATATAATAGAACAGTCTTCCTCCACGCTGGTTGGGCATCCACCTACCAATCAGCGCGCACGACGCACGGAGGCGGGAAGTGGCAAACGTCAAATGCAAACGAGTTGAAAAAAAAAGAAAACCTGTTTCCCGCGCTCGTTTTGTTTAGTCTGTGGTCGAGTAATGGTTTCGTCTGAGTTATGACAAACGCAGCTTTTTATGGAAACATAATGTCGTTTTCACGGAAAATGAGCTTTTAGCGATTGAATATTTTAATAGAATGAGTTTTCGAGACTAAATAGACGTGAGTGTAGGCTAGACTATGTTCTTTTATGCTTATTTTATTCGATTTAGGTTACCTGCATTGCAGCATTTTACCTATGTAGTGACGTAGATGTATAGGTAAGTTGCGTGCGACGACGGTGACATTTCCATGCTTTTTTTCACAAAGTTTTGTGATTCAAGCTAATATGATTGACTTTTAAGAACTGAGCAACTAGAATCTTTTTGGAATAACTAAAATCCAGTAAGGTTGAATATTGCTTATCCATGACCTCCTTTGATAGTCTCTATGACTTGGCCTTAGCTAACATTTAAAAATAGTAATATTTCGAAAAAATTAACGTCAATATAGGCCTACTATTTTTCATAAAAAAAGGTTTTCATTAGGTAGGGAGGCACAGAGGCATCCCTCCCATCTTCCAATACAGCCTACTCATAATACCTTTTACAAAAATTCGTGTCAAAATACTTCATGCTGTTATCGCTCACCTCTGCCTCAGCCGGGATTACCCCCCCTCCCGTCGCCCTCTCGCCCCCTATCCCTCTGGATGTGAGGGAGCGGGACACGGCATCGCCTGTCAGTCAACCGGCGACGATCGCCTCGAGATAACGTTCTGAACTTTACCAAATTAATTAGTTATGATTAAAATTGTAATCATTAATTAAAATGACATTTTAAAATTAAATTTTAAAGTTTAGAATGTTTTTTAAGTAGAAAAAGTGCTGTTTCCGGATATGGTAGTGACGTGGTGACGTTTCGGTTTTTCGAAATTTGAAAAATAACAATGGCGTGGCGGTGATTTGGTGTTTTTTTGTTTTGGTATTATTGTGCTGTGTGTTAATCTGATAATGTTTAGTAATGATCATTGCTGGTTTGCTGCTCTTATTGGATTCCTGTAAGGTAAATGTTATTTTAATAAAATATAATAATTTATTTAGGCAGATAAAGGGTTTGTAGTAGGTACATGCGGGACTTACAAAATAGGTATACATTATGAACGCTTCTCCCTAGCTAGATCACTGAGTAATCTGTATTTAGGAGAGACGAGTTTGTAAATCTTATTTAGTCTAATCTATGAGCCCAATTTCATTGCGTGTATGATTGTTTTTCAGATGATGGAAAAACTCATAGTTCCTGAACTATAAGGGGTTATTTAAAAAATTCTCGTGCCGCTTTAGATTAACAAACGCATAATATCTACGGCATTTTAATTAAAACCTATTATTTACCCTAACCTACTACTATTATTTAACCAATTTTTTTATTATTACTTTGATTATTTGCACCTAGCAAATCTACCACAGAAAATATTTAAAATTTAATTTAATTAAAACAGGGGAGTAGCTACAAGATTTTACGGATTTTTCAATATGGCGTTAAGATTTGTTTTTCTAAGAAAGCGGTGTACGGTCACACATTAACGGCCATCCAAATACACATCGTTTTTTGACAAAATTACTGGTGGAAATGACAGATTTTCATGATGGCGGCGGTTATAATATGACGGAAAGGCTTTGCTAGGAAACTGAAGCTTTACCCTCAGTTGAAAATTACAAGTCTTGCAACTCTTTTATCTAATGAAAATATCCGTAATGCAATTTGTAACACGTAAAGGTATCATGATGCAGAAGATGAAACTGTACAGTCAACCGTATTAGTGGTAACACTTGCACTACGAAAACCATCCTTGCTGCTATGACTTAATTGGGCTGTCACTGTAGAATTGTCAAATCAAATCAAATCAATGTATTTATTAGAATATTGTTGTTACAAAAGTGTTACATATAATAAGACGCAACGCAAGGCAAGGCAAGGCGTACAAATATTTTAAGAGAATTAAAATTAAATGCATTAGAACAATGAACGGCTCCCCGGCTCACAGATAAACCCTGAGAGGTTTTTGTTGGGTGGTTAAAACCAAAATTGTAATAAGCTAAGTTTTTTAGAAATAAATAAAATAAATAAATAAATAATATATCTAAACAAGTTGTATATACCACACAATGTCAAGGACGTCAAGGATAAGGAAACTGCTAACTATTATCAAATACAATGTCAAGGATTATTCAATACAATGTCCTAAATATTAAATTCTATTCAATCATTAGGAACTTAAAGGCAAGTCGTCGTCAAATTAAAATTTTGTATCAAATTTTTCATTTAAAAACTCATTTGCTGAGTAATAATACTTACGCAATAGGAAGTCAAATAATTTACTTTTAAACCTCATGAAGTTAAGATTTTTGAAAACATTAGGTAATCTATTACACACACGAATTGCCATGTACAGTAAACATTATTGGAAAATAGTTTAATTCTTTGTTGGGGTACACATAATCTGTGGATATTTCGAGTTTTTCTTATTACAACATCATTATGTACTTGAAATAAGGCTATGTTTTTATGTAAAAAGATACAAAGTTCGAATATATATAAAGATGTGAGTGCTAATATTTTAACATTTTTAAAGAGTGGGACACAGCTTTCTAAAGGTTGGTTTTAGTTATTGATCGAATACATTTTTTTTGGGCTCGGAATGTTTTAATAATTTCAACAGAATTGTCCCATATTATAATGCCGTAGCGGAGAATCGATGCTACGTAACCACGATAGGCATGAAGTGCTGCATTGATGTAACCTCTGATGTGTGGTTACTGTACCTACATTACATTTAATTCAAAAAAATTATAGGTTCTCAGACCAAATAAAAAACACGTGTGGGACTCGGGGACTACCGCGGTAAAGCTATTGCATAGCATTTTTTATCACCTTATGCAATTATAATTATTTATTTATGCAGTATTTTTTTTTCTTTGATATTAATTCAAGTACAGTCGTACCATATACATACACGTTAAGCGAACGCTCGGCCGAGCTACATGGTAGGCGGAGTGGGGGGTGTTAGGTTTTATTTTCGTTACGGAATTTCTTGATTCGGTCGTCGCGCTCAAAGCCCGCGATAAAAGCTATGCAATAGCTTAAAAAATCAAGTCGTAGCGCTGTCCACAGTGACGTGACATGAGGCCGGTTTCTTAAACATGTGTGCACTTAGTGAGGTGTAGTTTGGTTGTAAATTGGGTTGTAAATGTGTGCGTGTCAGCGTGTATGCACAGAGCAAGGTGTACTTTTGCATGCTTCACTGCATTGTTCGCAGCGCTATATCTTGATTTTTAAGCTATTGCATAGCTTTTATCGCGGGCTTTGAGCGCGGCGACCGAATCCAGAAATTCCGTAACGAAAATCAAACCTAACACCCCCCACTCCGCCTACCATGTAGCTCGGCCGAGCGTTCGCTTAACGTGTATGTATATGGTACAACTGCACTTGAATTAATATCAAAGAAAAAAAACTGCATAAATAAAACATAAATAAATAATTATAATTGCATAAGTTGATAAAAAAATGCTATGCAATAGCTTTACCGCGGCAGTTCCCGAGTGCCACACGTGTTTTTTTTTTGTCTAAGGGTAATAGGAGCCAGGTAGGTGTAAAATAGCCTCTATAAAAATGACGCTACTTGGGATCGTCCGGTGCATTCTGGGCGGTCAAGTCCCCGATAGCACCGGCGACCTTGCTAACTGGCAATTTTTTTATCACGGAATGTGCTATACTAGTACCTATTGCTCAATACTCGATGGTATAATAAGAGATGTTTATAAAAATAAAGGTAAGTAAAAACTAAAACCCAAATAAGACAAAAACAATAACTAAAGACATATAATCAAGACATCACAGACAGACAAATTAAAATCCGGAGACACGCGTAAACTGTTCGATTTATGCCTTAATTATGTAATTAAGGCATCAATTTTTTTTTATGCGTTGTCACACCTCGTGTGATATGTGACTCCGGATTTTTTATTTGTCCGTATGTTTGTCTGTGTTTGTTTAACTCACTTCTTTGGTTTGCGAAAATTTAACAGTAAAATTTGGGATTTATGTATAACCAATGTATTCCCAGAAAGTACTCCTTCATTAGGATACCAAACACCATATTTATATAAATCCAAAGCAAAAGCGGCTTCAATCAATGTTTGCACGGATTGTAAAATAATTTTAATTTTAATTTTATACTTTCATAATCATAATCATTTATTTATTTGTCTTACTTTCTTTCGTAAATATCTAAGTATAACTATATTATTATTATAACAATTCTATAAAAAAATATAAATTAAAGGTGCTCTTCGCGTCTGTCCTTGTGGCCGCACCGTTCTTCCAAACTAGGTAACGGATTTTGATGCGGTGTCACTGTCATTTTTAAAAGACAATATATTCCAAAAGGTTTTAAGTGTGAAGTCTCGATGTTTTTTCAAGTCGTTAGAACCGTGCGAAGCAGTCGCCAGTAGTTGAGAAGATTAGTAGAAAAAAATACTATATTAAGCTGAGTAATTGCCGATTGGCGCGGATGTGACGCATATTTTCCCCCAACTTGTTCTTTTTTGTGTTTGTGTGTTTTTCTCTGATTCATGTTTACCGCAAATAAACGTAATTTCTTTCTTTCTTTCTTCTTACATTGCATGGCAGTAAACGCAGGCTACACAGGCATGTAACTGCAGCCCTTGTAGTCGCGCCAGCTTCCCAGGGCCGGATTAAGAGGTCTGGAACCCTTGGGGCAACAAAGGAGTGGAGCCCCCCCCTCCCAAATTATTTTCCAAATAAAATTAACAATTTTTTTCAGTAGTGTCTTTCAATAAATAAATTATTGTGAAACCAAGTAGATTCTTTTAGCATTTAACAAACATATATAAATGTAATCGAACACGAGAATTATCTGAAATCAAAAAACATTTCGAATCGTTATTTTTTTCATATTTAAGAACAATATAATCATGTTTGTACAAAGTACTATAGATAAAGGTAAAACAGCGAAAAAAAATATCAAAGGAAAAGTTGTTTACTAGTACTACTCTAGTACTAGTGTACTCGTCGGAATTTGAAAAGATTTTTTCTCTAGTCTCTATTATGGGGGCCCTTTTTTTGTGGAGGCACCGGGGCTGTACCCCTAGGATCCGGCCCTGCAGCTTCCCATCTTTTGATGTCGTCATGTTGTTGAAGAGACATAACAGCCCGTCTATGCTGTAGAAATCTCATCGTGAAAACGTAGGTGAAGTGAGGTGTCAAATAGAGTCAATCTCTAGATGGAATGATTGCTCACTTCAAATATTTTTTTACAGAATAGACAGCCAGAATAGCATGCACGATAGAGTAAGATTTTTATTAAAATCTAATTAGCATAAAGTAAGAACTTACTTTTAATACGCATTTTAAAATAGGTAAAGTAAGTTGCATTCGTATCAAAGGGAGCGTTTTGGTTGCAGCAGTATCTTTCCGACGGGAGAGCTTCCGTTTCATTAATAAATGACTTGATTTCTGTAAGTAGGTTCGTACAAAAACACGTCAATCATATTTTTTAAACTAGATGAGGGCGGCGTTTCCTATCTGAGTACTCTGAGAAGAAAGGCCGAAACAAACTCAGAGGTCACAGTCTCTTTTAAAGTCCATACATAATCTTGGTCAAATCATGTGAAGACCATGTAGATTGGTGTCTGAAATGGTCTTTTGAGGAAAGAACCACACAGATTGAGTGGGACTGTCCAGTCAGTGTACGCATTTGTCAGTAATCGTGCAGCTCAACTCAGATCTTAAGAAGCTCAACGATTCGACGAACAATACCAAAGAAAGGACATTTGAGTAGGCCGCAAAAATTATTCAAACTGCCAGATCATGATTAAAACTAAGTTAAAAAAAATGCAATGACCCATATAGTCCTCACATTCACAATAATTGATGTAATTGCAAGTGTTTTGTTTTTAGATGGCTAAGTTCTATAACGCTTACTGAGTTCCGATAGATTGAAGAATCTGTTACCTTTTTAAGATTTAGGATAAAACTATAGACACCAACAGCATCCTGGCCGTCATTGCGGGTAGGCTGGACACGCGATACGTCCAGCACTGGGTTAATACCCACATTAGGAAATAAGTATTTATAAGGTTTTTACTACTAACACTAGTTGCATAAGTTTTTCTGTACTAACATTCTAAGGATTTGAATAAGTCGGAATTAAAAAGTTTTTATTTAATTTATTTTTATGTATAGGACTATACTAAAAACGTAGTCGGGTAATTAGAAGATAATCGAAGATGAGACAAAAGAGCTATTTTTAACTAACTTCAAAAAGGAGGAGGTTCTCAATTCGTCTGTATGCTTTTTTTGTATGTTTGTTACGCGATTTCTCCGTCAATTGTGGATCGATTTTGAAAATTCTTTTTTTAATGGATAGGGTTTGCCTCAGTGGTGGTTCCATATAAATTTTATTAACTTTGCTGCGGTAGTTTTTCAGTTAGCTTCAATAATACGTATTTTTTCCACTTAGTGTAGGTATATTGATGATGTTATAATAATTTTCTGTCACTGTTATTTACATAGCAAGTACGAATTTATGTAGGGTAAGTACCACAACTAAAAAGAGAAAAAATGAGAGCATTTTTACAAAATTTAAAAAAAAAACTTACTTCCAAAAAAAAAACACTACGAAGGTTTTTTTGGAAGTCGATTGTTTTTTTCTTTGGAAAAATGTTTTAATTTACCACTTTTTAGTTGTGGTACCTATCCCACACGAATTCGTATACCTACCACTACTTGCTTTGTTAATAACAATGACCAGAAGTTATCATGGCACTCGGCAACAGCTTAGCGTGTAATTGGATTAGTACCTCCAGAGATTAAACGTTTTACAAGCCTATAAATAAACAATTATATCTGCTATTTTATCTGCTATAATAAACTAGCTGCGCCGTGCAGTTTCATCCGCATAAGTATTCTATGTTCTAATCCTGGTCATGGTCTACCCATGTGCCAAATTTCATCCAAATCCGTTCAGTCGTTTTAGCGTGAAAGCGTAACAAACAAACATACATACTAAAATTATTATTTTTTCTCTTTATAATATTATTACTAGCTGTTGCTTGCGACTTCGTCTGCGATCCAGGATAAAAAGCCTATGTCCTTCTCCAGGTCATGGTCTACGCATGTGTCAAATTTCATCCCAATCCAGTCAGCCGTTTTTGCGTGAAAGCTTAGCAAACAAACAAACTTATTTTCGCATTTGAAATATTAGTTGGGATAGTTTGGTGTCCCCGAAGGTCTGAAGGGAATACCCACCGGAAAAAAATTACGAACTTCCATCTCCTATTAACTAAACTAAAACTATCTTTCTTTTCTATTTAACCCCTTTAGGGATGAATTTTCAAAAATCCTAACTAGACTCAGCGGATAAGGCAGAGCGTTGTCTGTCAGAGTATGAATGAGTGAATTTATGATTTCTTTGGATTATGTTAGCATAAATGGATTTCTTGGATTTTTTTTTGCTATTTATTCATTTGATTTTGTTCTATCAACGCAAACTCCTTCTAATCTTAATAGTTCTCTTCCCATATTTATATACATGGTTGCAGGGACAACGACACGCAAATTGTAACCATGAATTCAGCACATGATTCTAAGCCCCCTTGCGTAGAAACATTTCGTCAGTTACCAAAAAAAGAAAATGCTTTTTCATAGAAAAGTACAATACCTACGCGGTCAAAATGGATGGCAGACAAATTAAAAAAAAAAAAAAAAATACCGCCGGAAAATTTCAACGCAGGGGGTTCAGAATTTCCTGAGGTGACCGAGGTAGAGTTGAGAGTGGCGGTACGTAGGCTGAGTGCCAAGAATACCGCCCCAGGACCCGACGGCTTACCTGGAAAAGCCTGGGTCCTGGCCTTGGAGGCTCTCGGGCCTCGACTAAGAGGGCTCCTAAGCGCATGCTTGGAGGAGGGCCAGTTCCCACTTCGTTGGAAGACGGGGAAACTGGTCCTCATTAAGAAACCGGGGCGCCCGGCGGACTCTCCGTCCGCTTACCGGCCTATCGTGCTGCTCGACGAGGTGGGCAAGCTCTTTGAAAGAGTCATTGCAGACCGCCTCGTCGGGCAGCTGGTGCGGGTGGGGCCGGATTTGGCGGAGAGCCAGTTTGGTTTCCGCAGGGGGCGCTCCACGGTGGACGCCATCATGCGCGTGCGAGCCCTCACGACGGGGGATGCTGTGGCCCGGGGTGGGGTCGTCTTGGCGGTGTCTCTAGACATCGCCAACGCCTTCAATACCCTGCCCTGGAGTTGCATCAGGGAGGCACTCCGGTATCACCGGATGCCGACCTACCTCTGTCGTGTAGTCGAGGCCTATTTGACGGATAGGGCGGTGATCTACCCCGGTCACCAAGGAGAATGGAACCGGCGAGAGATGTCGTGCGGTGTCCCACAGGGATCGGTTCTGGGGCCGCATCTGTGGGACATCGGTTACGACTGGGTGCTGCGCGCCGACCTCCCTAGCGGCGTCAGCGTAGTGTGCTACGCTGACGACACGCTGGTCCTGGCGCAGGGGAGGTCGCACCAGGCGGCGGCCGAACTAATGACACGCGGGGTTGCGACAGTCGTTGAGAGGATCCGGCAGTTGGGACTCGAGGTGGCCTTGCACAAGTCCGAGGCCATGTGTTTTCATGGTCCTCGGAACGCGCCACTGTCGGGTTCCCAAATAACGGTAGGAGGGGTTCTCATCGGCGTCGAGTCGACGATGAAGTACCTGGGACTCGTCCTCGACAGCCGGTGGAACTTCGTCGAGCACTTCCGACGTTTGGCTCCCAGACTGCAGCGGGCCGGGGCTGCTTTGAAGCGGCTCTTGCCCAATCTAGGGGGGCCAAACGCCTCCTGCCGGAGGCTCTACGCGGGGGTCGTGCGGTCCATGGCCCTTTACGGGGCACCGGTGTGGGCGCTTTCGCTAAGGCTCCGGCCAGCCCGCCGGTTGAAAGCGTCCCAAAGGGTCATGGCCATCCGGATGGTACGGGGATACCGCACGGTCTCCTGCGAGGCGGCGAGCCTCCTTGCCGGATTGCCGCCGTGGGATCTGGAGGCAAAGGTCCTCGCGCACGTTTGGGAGTGGCGCGAGGAGGCGAAACGCCGGGGCGTAACTCCGCTGCCGCGAGTAATCACGGCACAGCGGACAGAGCTCCGGCGGGATCTCATGGCGGCATGGAGAGTGCGACTGTCGCAACCCAGCGCAGGGCACGCCACAATTGCGGCGGTAAGACCCCTCTTTGAGGAGTGGCTTGAGAGGCGCCACGGCGTCCTCACCTTCCGCCTGACGCAGGTCCTCACCGGACATGGATGTTTCGGGAGGTTCCTGTTTCGAATAAGGCGGGAGGAAACGCCCGGGTGTTACCATTGTGTGGATCGACCGGAGGACACGGTGGAGCATACGGTGGAGGTCTGCCCGGCTTGGGCGGAGCACCGCCGTGTCCTCGTGGCGGCGATCGGCGGCGGCGACCTCTCGCGTCCGGCCCTGGTTCAGGCCATGGTACGGAGCGAGAGGGAATGGGAAGCCGTCACCTCCTTCTGCGAAGCAGTAATGCTCGCGAAGGAGGAGGCGGAGCGCGAGAGGGAGAGGCAATCTCTACGCCCTCGCGCCCCTAGCCGCCGCAGGAGGAGGAGACACCCTGGGCGTCGGGAGTCGATTGCCGACTCCCGGCCACCGTAGGCGCGGGCTTGCGGACGGCGAGCAATGGGCAGCTCGCCGTCCGGTAAGGACCAGGCCCGGGTCGACGGCGCGTCGTGTTCCACGCGCGCCTCAAAGAGATGTCAGCACCATTGACGGGGTCCGATAGGACCGATGCCTGCCGGGGTCGCGGATTGTTCGAAAGAGTTACCGTGGCCCTGGCGCACAGGCAACTGAAGGAACACGGGTGGGTTTTAGTCAGTAAGAGTCTGACACGCCCTTCCGCTCCGCCCAGAGCGGGAGACGTCATTTGATGATTTCCCACCCAAAAAAAAAAAAAAAAAAAAAAAAAAAAAAAAAAAAAAAAAAAAAAAGGGGGTTCAGAATTATGTACTAAATCCATGGTAACAGGTTGCGCGTCGATGACCCTGACACCCTGTATACAGTTTCTTAGGATGTGCCTTGTCTAGATCTGTCAAGCAGTCGGAGTACTTGTGTGGATTTTGTGAAATTAACCGAAAAAAAATGATATTGTCCTTTGTCATAAAGCCAAATGGTTGTGTGTGTAGCTACTGCTAAGAAGTCATCGCAATCATAACTCATAAGTAACAATAAGCAGCTGTTTCTGTTTAGTATTTCAAAACCATAAACAAGAATACTGGTGACCAGTTACTTATTATTGATCGCTCATAAGACCCAGAGAGCGATAATAATAATTTTTCAAAAATGGAACACTGGAACGTCAAAACAGTTTCGAATGTCGAACTGAAATAAAAAAAACAAAGCTTTGTTCGTTTGTGAGTGTTCGATATTCGAATAGCTTTTGTTCTTTGTTCGGTTAACGCGACCGTTAATAATATGTGACGGGTCGAATTATTAGCCGGTCAGAGGACCAAAATGTCGTATTGTAAAGTACTTTTGAAATCTTGATGTGTTAAGGTTTATATGGTCCTTCGATATGGATACTTCAGTCACTCTACCATTGTCTACGGCTGGACCTGGACCTCTTCCAAATGGCTTCAGCACAGGATAATTTGTCCTTTGCCTTTTACATCCAGTCTAACCCTATACTTTGTGAGCTAACCAGCGGGCTAATTACGTAACACACTAACAGTAGGAATGGGTATCATTTTGACAGTTCAACAACATTCATTGTGTTATTTACGTTGTTGAGCAGACAAATTTTTCGAACATATGAAGCAATGTATTAGCAATAGGCTTCAAAATGATTAAGATTGTAATAGATAGTGTGTTACGTAATTAGGGTACTGAGGGCCTAGACAAATGGCATTCGCTTCGAAGCGATTCTATTTCTACAATAGCTATTGCTTTCGCTAATGTTTCCATCATACCAATCGAAAACTAGCGAAACGCTTGTCAAAAAGTGACACTTGGCTACGTATCTCATAGAATCGACGCTGTCGATTCGTTTCATAGAATCGAATGATGTTAACATTGTCTAGCAAATTTCTATTCGTTGACCTACGATCACGTGACATTTCGATAGCTTATGTCAACCCTATAAATTTTTTGGCTTTTTTACTATCGGCATCGCTAATCGAATGTTACTTTGTTTAGGCCCCAGAGGGAGGAGGATGGAGGGCAGGATCAGAATCCTGAAAGATTTCTTCATTTAATACTCAAACTCTAAGCATTTTTGAACTGTCAAGGAGTCGGTCAGGCAGAAATATGAAGCTAGTTGCCTATTCCAAAGCGTAGTAGGTACCTATATAGAACAAGAAACTCCATGGACACTCTTTTTAAATTATATTGTTACAAAAATATTTGTAAAATCATTCATGTTGAACTTACACGTGAAATAATTATGTGCGGGAACGATGTATAAAGACGTATAGAGATATTTGGAACAGGGTGTAAAGCTCACTCATACTCTATTGAAAAGGGAGGATCCTGCGACCAGACGGGTGTCGTGTCTGGTGGGCAACTGCCCGACGTTTGATGTTGGGATGTTGTATATATGCTAGTTGCGCGGTAAACTCTGCTTGCGCGATGTAGGATCTTGCGCGACGTCATGGTGACGTGTAGCCCGCATTTGGCGATGTAGATACCGCTACAGACGTACATCTTAAAAGCGTCCAGCGTACAGCAAATAGAAACAAAATAAGAAAACAATCCGAAAATAAAATAAGCCGTGGCAGGTAAGAGATGACCAGTCCCAACTGACGGCGCCCGTTCACGAACATGACGCATAGATCAGCACCTGACTTGGTTTCCGTACGTCATTTTTGGGTAACCACTGAAAATCAGCGCTGTGCTGTGGTTCCCCAATAGCACAGTATCATGCTGAGTGGAAGCCTTCTTGTCACAGTTATGACGTGCAGATGTCGACTATTTCTGTTTTGTGTGCGTGATTATAGATCTATTTTGTTTTTATTTTTTTTTATTATTAAAGCTAGTTATCTTTTTTGTATGCACGTGTTTTGTGACAAATAAACCTATTTTACTTTCTTTCTTCTTTCATCATTCAGCTTAACCATTTTGAAGGCTAAATGATCCGACACACGCGCCACTGTCAGCAAGACATTTGAGTGAGCATGACATACTCTCAGCCGCCAGGGCACATTCAAGACAATGAAAAACATTTCGCATGACCTGACCAAGATTATGTCTGGACTTTAAAAGAGACTGTGACCTCTGAGTTTGTTTCGGCATCTCTTCTCAGAGTAGTCAGATAGAAAACGCCGACCTCATCTAGTTTAAAAAACATGATTGACGTGTAAAAGTGTTTGTACAAACCTACTTACAGAAATAAAATCATTTATCATTTTTTTATCATTACCCGATAAATGGTAGCTCTATAGTACACGGTACTCAAACCATTTATTTCTCCAACAATTTCTTCTAACGCTTCTAGATTAGGTTACCCAATACTCAATTATGGTAAATGGTGAATAATTATATGACCTAGTTTTCTTGTACATACAACATTATAGACCCTAACTTGTAGAGTGTAGATTTGTAGACCTTTTTATATTTTGTTGAGTACCTGTTACTTGTTGACAGGCCTACACTGTCCTCCCATACCTATGAACACTGTAATTTGAAAACATTGTAAAAACCAATTATTTTTAAAAGAGTAACCGTGGAGTTTCTTGCCGGCTCTTCTCCATAGGAAACAACCAATTGGAACCGTGCACCTAGCTTCTGACGTTTCATAAGTGCCCATGTAGGTTTATGTGAAATAAAATATTTTGATGTTGATTTTTTACTTATCAATTTGGTAGAAGTTTGTTTTATAATACGGTTCTGGCACAATATATACTGTGGTTCCGGTTACAGCGAGTAATACGAACTTCAATGGCACCAAGGAGGTTTTGGATCTAAGGTGTTGCTGACTTCTTAATAGGAGTACTTTTCTTCATCATCATCAAGATGATAGGGGCAGAATATTGACAAATTGGGGATGAATACTGAAAGAAATGTACCCATCTAAGAAGAAGACATAAGCCGCTGACCACAAATAAGTTAGAAAAAGGGCTGAAGGACAGCGTCGCTGACTCGTTTTTCATTATCATGTAAATTTGTTTATAAGTAGGTCGATATCAGGTGAACTGTTTTAACACTTTCATCCAGTGGCAAGTTTATTACGAACAAATCGGCTTAAAGACATTTATGAGAAATCAATATCTTTAAACCGAGAGTGGGAGTAATCGAGGTCTTTCCTAGTCAATATGCGCTCTAAATGTCAACTTACTGTCCAAAATTAGGCCCAAATGCTTTTCATGCATTGATTTTCGTAACGGTTGGTTACTTATTGTAAGATTTGGAAATGATGGTATTTTTTTATTCTTTGCTGAGGAAATAATGTAAGCAGTTGTACTAACATTCATTGTCAGAAGGTTTTGACTAAGGGCCCGTTGTTTGATCAGTAGTCAAACATACTAATAGTTTAAATGCGTTAGTTAAACTAACAATTTGTTAAAAATGACATAAGTATGTTGTATGACAAATGGTTAAGCTAACTAAAGTTAAAAGAATTGACAATTTGCTTTAAAAGTTAACCATGCGCAGACAGAGTAGTTCAAATTTAACAGCTATTGACTATTGTGAAGTGACTAATTGTTAAATTGACTATTGGTCAAGTTTCACTATGTATCAAACTACGGGCCCTTTGTCATATAATCAAAACATTAAGAACTTTCTGTGCTTCTGAAATAATATTAGAGATGGAATCGCTAAAATAAAAAAAGACATCTGGATACAGTGATATGTGTCCAGTCAGTCCAGTGGTACTAATGTCGTTAATGTATATGAGGAAAACCAATGGACCCAGGACCGATCCCTGAGGTACTCCGCACTGTATATTGGCCGTGGCAATTGCAATTTTTTTTTCAATTTTGACGATCTATTACCGATTAGTAAGATAAGAATCAATTATTTTGTAGACTGTAGAAATAGATATCATTTCCGTGAAAAAAAAATGGCTTCGTCAATTTCGGGGAAATGCAATAGTGAAACCGTCTGTGGGATAGTTTGGTGTCAATTTTGTAGATATTTTAATAGTAACACCCAGTAACCTCACATGGCAAAGCAGAGGACCAAGTAAGGATATATAAAGGGGAGTTTGTTGCTCCATAGGAGGACATATAGTGATCTTATTGGTGATGTTCTTCAGAAAGGTCAGGTGCGTAGTACTCGCAACCGGCGTGCGTGTATGACCAGATTTATGAACGTAAACGAGGCAAAAGGAGTATGTAAGGATCGTAGCAGGTGGCGTTCTATAGTTTCTGCATACTCCCATGGGAAGAAAGCGTGAGTTTATGTATGTGTGTTTGTTGCGCCACTTCTTCCCAACTAAAGCTCTAGGAAGTGGGGAAGGGCGGGCGTTTTGGGGGACTGTCTTATAAAAAAGTTCTGATTTTTTACGTAGTTTCAATAAATGAGTTTTAATTTCGATACGTTTGTAACTTCAATGTATTCAAGCTGTAAGGCTCCAACCTTAATAACAATGACCTTTCATACGTTACCATAGTAACCTAAGTAGCACCATATTACAATTACCGCCACACGATACCCGATCCACACAAAAGCCTATAAACCACTTCCAGTCCTCATTTTAAAAAACGAACATCAATTAAATTGACAAACAGCGTAAAATGCAGCGCAAACACAACCTTACGGCCCTTAAATCCTGAAGGGCGCCGAAGTGAGATAGGGCACGTTCGCGGGAAGCGTTCTGATTGGCTGCCGGCCCTCGCCACCACCCTCGAGCCGACCAATCGCGTGCGCGCGCTGCCACCCCCGACCAATCGAGAACGGAGGATGGAGGGGTTCTATTAAAAAAAAAATGTTTGTCGTTTTAAAACGTTTGACAGAGAAAGTACATCGTTGTTTGAATTTTGAAGGAAAAAATTGATTTGTAAACAGCGGTGGTCTTAGATATGTGCTGAATGATGCCGGTTCCTTTTTATGTTCGTATTTCAGCATTCAGGTTATCGTAACGGACATCCTGATGTAAGTCGTGGGAATCATTTATTGTACAATCTGCCTAGTACATATTAGAACACCTTGTTGAGGTGACCGGAGTAAAGGGTAGGTCCCCTAACCTTATATACATAAAGCTTTCTGTTCTTTGGAGCACAAGGTCTGACATCCTCTTTAGATTAGCGATTGGGGAAAAGTTTAGCTAGACCAGAATCTGTGTCAATCAATCAACTCAGCATACCGCAGTCCACTGCTGGACTTAGGCCTCTACCAGGCTGCGCCATCATACCCTGTCCTCCGCCTTCCGCATCCAGTTCGTCCCAACCACCTTTTTGAGGTCGTCGCTCCATCTAGCTGGGGGGCGTCCCACACTACGCTTGCCGATACGCGGTCGCCACTCCAGGATTCGTCTGCTCCACCGGCCATCGGTCCTCCGAAAAACATGGCCAGCCCACTGACACTTCAACTTGCTTACTCTTCAAGCTAAGTCGGTAACTCCGGTTCCTTTTCGGATAACTTCGTTTCTGATTTTATCCTTCAAAGAAACCCCGAGCATAGCCCGCTCCATAGCGAGCTGAACGACCTTAAATTTCTAAACAAGCCCGAATCTGTGTAATTTGGTGAAAGCAACAAATGGATCCTGAGAGGTCTTATGGGAATTGGATTTTCCATGCTGGTCAGCAGTTAAGTACATTACTTTGATCAAGTTGGGTGGGCTACATCAACTGGTTCTCTGGTTTCGGGATCAGCGGTGTAATTGCGTAACACACTAACAGTAGGAATAGCTTTCATTTTGACAGTTCAACAACATTCATTGCGTTATTTACGTTGTTGAGCAGACAAATTTTTCGAACATATGTAGCAATGGATTAGCAATAGGCTTCAAAAGGATTCAGATTGTGATAGATAGTGTGTTACGCAATTAGGCTGCTGGTCTGACTTTACAACCTTCTCCTGGTCAGGTGGCTAGCGAGAATGTGTGTGAGGCCAGTAGGACAGTTCTTTGATTGGTTCCAATAGGAATTATGTTTCAGGATTTCGGCTAAGAAGGAATCATATTTTCTCCAACGACAAACGCTGTTCCGAAAAAAAAATTAAATCCTCAGCTATTTAAACTCTCTGATTCCGCAATAAAGCGTAAAACGGTAATAATAACATTTAATGAAATACCTAATGATTATGACTCAATTAATAAAATAGTATAATGAGCAACAAGTGCTGCTGTCGTACGGCTATAAGAAACGTAATAGGGAATTGAAAACCATGAAATGAAAATCAGAACTAATTTATTCAAATAAGGCTGAGAATTTTGAACGTCAAAATTACATGAGAAGTCTCCCAAAACCGCCCTTCACTTAATGCTTTAGTTGGGGAGAAGAAGTGGCGCAACAAACTCCTCAGCAGTACAGCTGTCTGTTCAGTTAGCAGAACTTGATTCTATACAATATGATAATAGTTCAGACTGCTTAAATTGAATCTTACCAATCCGATACAGTTTTTGATCAATGTCCATTTATACAACATTTCCCGGAATTAACGCACACCACAAACACCCCAAATAGAATATTATGTAATAACCGTAATACATTCACTGAATTTTTACTATTATGTATAAAACATTGTTTATTTATTATATTAGTTAAACTGATTGTGAGAGAGAATTGTGGTCACATTACAAATCTACGCACACACACGAATGACGGTCTAGCGTAGTTGGTACTTCGTCCTTTTTGTTTTGTTTTGACTGTACAGAGGAAGTGTGACTGTAATTTACGTAGTTTTAATTATTTTAGGGATGAAAAATATTAAAAAACTCAGAGGTCACAGTCTCTTTTAAAGTCCAGACATGATCGTTCTTATAATGATTCTTACTGTATGCTGGCTTGACTATAATAAAGAGAGTAAAAACATGTCTTTATTTTTTCCTTACAATCCATTTATTTTGACAAATCTTAAATACAATATACAAGCGAACACTGAAATATTTATAGTTTGTACAAATACTTATATATAAAAAAGGAATGAGCTAATTGGCCATGAAAAAATTCGTCTGCATCGCTGTCAACAGGAAAAATGCCCAAGAGGCTGGCAGCATTGCCACGTTGGATGGCAATGCTGATTCTTTAGCCTAAAAATAGGCCAGCCCTCTGGTCACGTGAAAAGTCGACCAACCGCTTGGCGATGTCCCGAAATATTCGATGAGCACTCGGACCCTACGGCCCTAATGTTTCAACCCTAAACGACTCGTACATACGAGTATATCTCCCAATGAAATACCTACTCGATGAGCACTCGTACCCTATGGCCCTAGTGATTCAACCCCAAACGACTCGTACATCTATCTCCCAATGAAATACCTACTCGATGAGCACTCGTACACTACGGCCCTAGTGTTTCAACGCCAAACGACTCGTACATATATCTCCCAATGAAATACCTACTCGATGAGCACTCGTACCCTACGGCCCTAGTGTTTCAACGCCAAACGACTCGTGCATATATCCTCCCAATAATAACATGTGTCTAGTTATTTAGAGTGCTATATTTTCGTCTATGAGAATCAGCTGATATTTCAATCTTACGTAATGCGATTTGTGTTCATAACCCACTGACATTGGCACTACAAACCCATTTATTTAGTTTTGTCGTATTTGGTGTATCGTGTGTACCTACTTATTGTCAAGTTATAGTTATGTTTTGAATTTAGGATTTTTTTATTCTTCCCATCAATTTGATGAACTTTATTTTTTTTGCTAATTCTTTTTCGTCGTGTCGATGGCACTACAGTGTATTGCATTTTCTTGGTAAAAAAACTTCGCCACTTCCACGGCATCCTCGTTGGCAGCGCAGAGGTCGCTACGACTGCATTTTTTGGGACGGATAGGAAGCTAATTATTTGATTATATTGCAAATCAGTAGAGCACACTTGTGTACCTACATTAAAGTTATGTTGGTTCTTCTTCGTCGCAGGTATCCTTATCGGTTACTAGTAAGGAGTAATTAATTGGTTTCAATATTTTGCTAACTCTATCAGGTCAAATGAGACAAACCCTATAATACATTCACTATGATGACTTGGAAACATAACTTTACTGTTTATAAAAGCATATTCTTCATGAAACTCAAACTTATATCCCATATTAATTAGTGAAACTCTTGGTGTTTAATGTTCTTGACTGAATGAATCTTCTAATCTTCTTCTGCACTGCACCAAATAGCAATAGCACAAAATCTATAGCACTTTTTAGTTTCGTCTTCTCAGTTTAGAAAGACTTCAATAACCCCAAATTCGTTCAGTTCCTACAACGCGAATGATTTTCTTCAACTCAGCTATATTATATTCAGGTCATCGGTTTACAATACTTGAGTAATTACATACTTGCTAATACTTGTAATGCGGCCTTGATTCAATTTAACGAGGTCACACATAACTATTTTATTTTTTACGCACACGAGGCTTTGAGTCTGGTTTGGTTTGGTATTTTAACCATTTAGGACTATGGTTTTGCACGCCTCATAAGCAAAGCGCGTGACGTAGTGCTCTACTCTCGCCTTACAAAGAACAAGTTATTCCTTGAGCTAAAAATGTCTCTATTTACTTCATATTGCTCTTGTAGAATAATATTCACACACAAACGTCAAGAAAAAACACTAGTTTCAACACTCATGTTATTTTTGCTATTTAAAAGACATTTTGCTATTTAAAATAATGAAAAAACTGTTTAAAAAAAATATCCCGTGGACGTCCGTGTGTCTGTATGTATGGATCCTGGCATGGTCACGATAACTCCCTAAAAACTTAACTAATCGAGTCCATTTTTTTTAAACGTTCGGTATTATCGAAAACTAAGTCCTTTGGAAAATCACGGTCTAATTCAATGTAGTTTAATTGTAATTAGTAATATAAAAATACGAATGGACATTTCGTTCGTTTTTTGTTATTTTTTATAGAATTGAATGAGATTATGAGGCGTACACTTTTGGATTTTCGAAATTTTATTTACTAAGGGCGTCTTTAAGGGGACCTACCCACGATGCGTCTTCTAGTACGCAGTCGTCACTCCAGAACGTTTCGGCCCCATCGGCCATCAGAGAATCAAGTTCTTCTAACTGAACAGACAGCTGTACTGCTGGGGAGTTTGTTGCTCCACTTCTTCTCAGCTAACGCACTAGGAAGTGGTGAAGAGCGGGCGTTTTGGAGGACTGTCGTATGTAATTTTGACGTTCTGATTCTGAGCCTAGTTTGAATAAATGACTTTTGATTTTAGATTTTGATCTTGGCAATTCTTCGGGCTATGTCGGTTACCTTGGTTCTCCTGCGGATCTTCTTTGGAGGAGTTCAATAGTATCCACTCACCTATGCGACCCTATGCGAGGCAGAGCCCGGGGCTCTGCCTCGCATAGGGTCGTAGCATTATGCTGAGCGATTGCCGTTTTGCGTGGATGTGACACATATGTCCCCACAACTCTCTGCGTCATGTTTACTGCAAATAAATGTATTTCCCTTTTTTTTTAAAGAGAGGAACACGAAGACATGTTGCGCGGACCCCAAATAAATGTGATAAAAGCAGGAGAATTTTATCATCAACGTCATCTATCTAGCCTTTTCCCTGCTATGTTGGGGTCGACTTTCAGAGTAACAGGATGCAGCTGACTACCAGTTTTTTACATGGAGCAATTGCCTATCTGACCTCCATAACCCAGTTGCTGGGTACCAGCAGGAGAATGATGTTGATTATTAAATCTGCTGACAGCAAAATTTTTCATTCATAGTAAGTAAGTAGATGATTCGATATTTGAATCGCCGACCCCTGTTAGTATAGATTTAAAAATAAATCCTATTTCAAATATGGAACTGCTAATAAAAATAGAGGGCGTAGGTACTGCCCACAAATCCGTTGAAGCACAGATTAAACAACACTTAGATTTGCTTAATCCATGCTCAAGTGTGCGCGTGCGACGTACAGAAAGACAAACATGTTATGATAATAGTAATTCTAAAAATAATAGAGTACACACGTTTTTCCTCTTTTTTGAGTAATCTGTTTATTTATTTTATTTTGCCGAGTTTTAAGCGGTTGTTCGGGTAAGGGATTTCTCTAACTAAGATGATGAAATTCTTCTTCATCATGTCACTGGCACGATAGTATTTCAGATTAAGTTAGCCCAAAGCTTCGGCTGGAGTGTAGCCTTAGGGGCGCTATGGTTTTTTTTTTCTTCAGAAATTTTCCTATTTTATTGCAGTATCGAGTTTACCTTGACCATAGAAACCATTTAGGTTCTGAGAAGCATGGCCCTACGAGGCACCGTTTCCGAGTGAGGAAGTTTTGTTTTTATTTTTATAAAACGCTCTATATTTCCAAAATGGTAGCTCGGATGAAAATCTTTTATGGAAAGAAATTGTTGCTTTGGTCAAAAACCATGAGATGATGTAAAATACCCGCGAACACTTTGCCACTTCCATGGCGTCGTCAGTGGCAGCGCTTTGGCAGTTTGACTGCATGTTTTGGGGCCCAGAGGGCAGCACAGGAGGTGGAACATAGTTTGATAAAATTAAATTAATGGAATAAACTTTGGTCTATTCTGAATTCTGTGATGAAGACTAATAGAGATGTATCGAAGAGAAAAGACGTGCTGCTGTGATCCCAATTAAATTGATGACGACTAATGTCTAACTCTAACACAACTTTTTTTTTTATAGACACAAAATCTTTATTGATTTTGTCCAAATAAAACATAGGTACCTTCAACAGCGAAAAGTTTATAATAATAAGTCTTTAAATTAGTGAACAATATGACAAGTAAACCGGCGGGGTAATTGCGTAACAAATATGCAATGGCAATGCGTATCATTTTGACAGTTTAACAACATTAATTGCGTTATTTATTAAATGTTGTTGGGCAGACGAATTTTTCAAACATATTGAAGCAGATAATTTGACGTTGATATTAAAGTGAGTGAGTGAGTGAGTGAGTGAGTGAGTGAGTGAGTGAGTGAGTGAGTGAGTGAGTGTGTGTGTGTGTGTGTGTGTGTGTGTATGTGTGTGTGTGTGTGTGTGTGTGTGTGTGTGTGTGTGTGTGTGTTGTGTGTGTTGTGTTAATTCATATTGGACAAGGATGACATTTGAATTTTTGTACACCATATGTTGTGGTAGAATGTATAGAGCTAAAAAAAATATTAACACCATACTATTTAAAACTACATTCTAATAAATAAATATATTCTAATTATAATGTATTAGCAATTTCCTTCAAAATCGTACGGAGTGTGATTGAAAGTGTGTAATTATTATAATAATCGAAAACCAGCAAGTAAAGCAAGCAAGTGTATTATAATATTTAACTGATCCTCAAAAAATTTATGGATCTTCTAATAATGGACACTTTTTTAAATAAATGAACCTCTAAAAACCTTTTGCACAATGATGTACACTTTTTTTTAAAGAATTGATCCTCTTTTTAACTTAATGGTCTTTTCTCACAGTAACAAAGTGATCCCAATGACTAAGCTAGGTTACCCCGACCAAACGGGTTAGGTTAGGTTGAAGAGACGAAAAAAAAGAAAGAAAGAAAATAGATTTATTTAGCACAGACTACAAAGCACACAACACAACATATATCTACAAGTAAAAAAGAAAAATAAAACAAATAAAAAGTGTAAAGTGCGTCGTGAGCAATTAGCAGGAAAGACCTTTGGCCAATCGCGCAACATCCAAGTTGGTCGCAGTTACTTCCATATATAGTACTTTTGAGCCCCAAAATAAGAATTAACAAACACACGGACGACACGGAGTGAATTCACATGGATAACATTGTTTGTAATAAGTTTTTAGAAAATAAGTTGTTATTATTAAGTTTGCTTCACTATTGCATTGGGTTGTACCTGTAATAATAGTCGTAAGTGATGATAAAATAAATAAATAAATCATTATTATTTGAGGTTCACAAAAAGAGGTGCAATCATTATATTAGAGTGACAATAATAATATTTTTTTAAATCCCACCAGTACCACACCTTAAACCGTCCCGTGGCTATACTCTTATCATTCTGACTTGTCACACCTCTTTAAATCCAATAGAATAATTCATTTCCGACCTTCGACATTAATCTCGCAACTCAAAGTAATTAATTTTCCAGATTGATGGCCTGCGAAACAAAAGGCATCAAATAATAGTTGAACAAGTCCTCCATTATAGAATTTGCTATAAACTCAACGCGCTCATAATTCCGTCAGGGTTGTCAACCATGCTGTTATAAACATAAAAAATACCTACTTTATTTTCTCCCACTGTACAATTAAAATAATGTGCGTATCTGAAATACTGTTTCTGACAGTCATTCGTAGTCAGCTGCCTTGCCTTTTTCCAACTATGTTGGGTCGGCTTCCAGTCTAACCGGATGCAGCTGAATACCGGTATTTTATTTACAGTTGCCTTACTGACCTCCACAACTCTCCCTAGTACCTTTTATTTATTCATCCAATTTGAGATTCACTACATATGGCGGGGCCATGCTTCTTTTTAATGCTTTATTTTTGTTTTAACTATGCGAAACGGGAACCTGCCTATTGGCATACAATTTTAAGGCATAATATTGTTTGGCATAACGTTTTCGCATAACTTTTATTAGCATAATGATACTGTGGCATAATAATACTTTGGCATAATGTAATAGTTAGGTTAGGTTAATTTATGGCAATAAACATTATGGCAAAACATTTATGCATAATGATCATTAAAGCTCCTTCAAACAGGCGCGACCCGCGACGCGAATCGTACACGACATTCATGTTTGAAGTAGCCTTTATGCTGAATTTCGTTATGCCAATGTTATATGTATTATGGCTTAAATTTGTATGCAAATGGATAAAGAACCATGCGAAACTATACAGGGTGGCAGCGACATTGACGCGGAACTTGTTACCATGGATTTACATGATTCTGAACCCCCCTGCGTTAAAATGTCTACAGGTTATTTAAAAAAAAAAATTGCTGTTCCATACATTTTGACCGAGTAGGCTTTGCACTTTTCAATGACACAGCAATATTTTTTTTTGATAACCGGCGTAGGCATTCAACGCTAGAGGGTTTAGAATCATGTGCTGAATTCATGGTTACAGTTTGCGCGTCGCTGTACCTATAGCCTGTAAACTTAACTAGTCTCTTAGTTTCGCAAAAGCTATAAAAATGTCCGTGAAAACATAACCAGCAGATATAAGCTGGCCTGTCATTTCATTGTAACTTCGTTCTTCGCTAGGCCAGTTCAAAATCAACTTATTACCGACGATGTGCGGCTTACTTACTAACTTAATTTAAAAACAGGTTTTTTTACCCGAAAATACTGTTCATATTCTATTGTTTTGGTAACAAAAAAAAAGTTGGCAACCCTAAATACAGTATCGTATTGGCGATGGCGCGGGCGTAGGTAGACAGACGAAGTTATAATTTATACTAAAGCGGGCGGAGCGTTCAGAGACCGCCCACTACGCCCCGAAGACAGTGCGATACTGTGATAGCTCTATCTATTTTTATACATAATATAAAAAAAATTGTAGGTCGCGACGAGGCAAAGGTAAGCCTGTGGACGGTCAACTTGGAATAAAATATGCGATCTTTTTGGTGATGTTGTTGGATAGATTAAAGTAATTTAACCTATTGACCGCTTGGATTTATATTAATAGCCGTGTCTCCAGCGCCCAGCTCGTAAATCGACAAATTAATACTTACGACGAATAGGGTCGTGCAATGACATAAAAAACAAAAAAACTAACATAGGTTCTCCGTCGTATAAATACGACTGAGAACCGGCACGGGCACGAAACCATTTGTCGTATTAATCCGACTGGGGCGGTCAATAGGTCACCTGGGTATTGATCTTGGCATGGTGGCTGGTGGGTGGGTGAGAGGAGCCGAGGATCGAGCTATGGTGTGCAAAAGGAGTGGCCCATCAGCTCATGTCAAGCTATATGTAACTTTTTCTTTCTCTTCCATTTAGCTTATAAGCGATTAGGTGTTCATACACTGCAAGCTTATTTATTATTATAAATAAATTATGAGAACTTCAGTTATGATAAAACCTTATAAAAAAAGGTAGAAATCCCAGAAAGGCCAGAAAAGAAAAATTTGCTTCAGGGACTACTTTTAATCCCTGGAAAAGGATCTGCGGGGTAATTGCGTAACACACTAACAGTAAGAATGGCTATCATTTTGACAGTTCAACAACATTCATTGCGTTATTTACGTTGTTGAGCAGACAAATTTTTCCAACATATGAAGCAATGGATCATCAAAAGGCTTCAAAATGATTCAGATTGTGATAGATAGTGTGGTAGGTACGCAATTAGGGTTCTGTACTTAGGTGTTAAATAGTCCTCCTGTATAAAATATTCCTGTTACAGTTAAACTCAAAAACTTAACCGAATACTCTACTCAATCCTACTCAATTATATTTATTGCTTCCAAAATGTGAACTTTGGTGGTAGGTTTAACAAAGACACGATTATTGTATACATACATTATACAGGTGACGACAATACAACAATAAATTAAACTGCGTATTTCTAATGCCGTTCGTAGTCTACATATGAAAATTCAATCAATTATATCCAATAGTTTTTTCACTATAGGTAGTCAACGATTGGCAGAACCAATAGTCGGCCCATCACTACTATTTAGTTGGTTTGAAAAAAAACACTTTTTCAAACTTAAACTCAAAGCATTTATCCTACTAATATTATAAATGTGAACGTGTGGATGTTTGGATGTTTGTTGCTCAATCACGCAAAAACGGCTGAACGGATTTGGATGAAATTTGGCACATAGGTAGACCATGACTTGGATTAAAACATAGGATACTTACTATCTCGATATTTCATCGGGATCGAGACTTATGCGGGTGAAACCGCGGGGCGCAGCTAGTTGCAAATAAACCAATAACAGGCACTTTTGAATTGTCAAGGGGTCGGTCGGTCAGAAAGATGAAGCTAGTTGCCCATTCTAAAGCGTAGTAGGTACCTACCTACGGAGAAGAAAGGGTAAGAAACTCCACGGATACTATTTTAAATCAAAATATGGTTACAAAATATTGGTACATCATTCATGTTGAAATTATGCATGTGAGAACGATGCAGAACATTAAAAGCGTCCGTGCTAAAAAGACAAAAACAATTCAAATATTAAATTATTTTAAAATAAGCCGTGGCGGCTAAGAAATGACCAGTCTCTACTGACGGCGCCCGTTCACGAACATGACGCATGGATAAGCACCGTTCAGCTCAACCATTTTGAAGGGAACTAAATTTTCCAACACACACGCCACCACCAGCGAGACATTTGAGTGAGCATGACATACTCTCAGCCGCCAGGGCACATTCAAGTCAATGAAAGACAAACCTAGTAAATGGTAGCTTTATAGTAGGTACATAGTACTCACACATGTATGCAATTATAAAATACAAAACAATTTTTTTTTTTTGTCGGTGCTATGATTTATTTGATAGTTCCAAAATACTCCTATGCATTAGTATTGCCATTGTTTTCATTTATCGTCGTATTTTTGTCTCCACATTGTATATCGTACATGTATCTAAATGCCTTTTTTCATATTATAGTAGCCATTTTAAATCACACCTACCTTTTATAGACCCATTCGAAATTCAAACCTCATTCTTCAAAGTTACAAATCTGATCATATCCTAATTTTAACCCTATTCCAAAATGAGTAAGGCCCTTTGTTTAATGGTGACAGAAATTGGTCCTTTCTAGTACGTGACAGGACAATGCAAACGCAGAAGTTGGTCCTTCGGTACTTGTCAATGTAATGATCCTTTTCCCACGCAGGACGAAGATTTCGGGAATTCTAATGAGCAATTTTTCTTGTATAGCTTTGTAAAACCTGGTGGGCGGCCTTTAGTGAATGGACAGGAGAAAATAATAATGAATGACGTGTTATTACGGTCCAGACTAGGCTGTGTGTATGAATATTTATTGAAAGAAACCACTTTCTCCGTTAAAAGGTGAACTACGAGCCCCGACTAGAGGTTCAAAGCAACTGATTTTGTCGTCTTCAGTAGTCAAGTTCGCTCAGCCTTGGTTAGAAAATACCAATCCATCCTTAGGCTAATACTAATATTATTAAGAACGGGTAGTAACCAAAATTGCCTATATTCAATTTGATTTTTCATGAAATTCCAGTAATTAGGTCAAAAAGTCGATTTTTTACCTAATTACTGGACCGATTTTGTTCATTTTTTGTATATCGTCAGCAAGGCGATAACAAGTATGTAGTTTCATTTATTGCATACACAGGGTGTCCCAAAAATCGACCGAAATACTGTAGATGGTGATAGATTTAGTCAAGCCCTCCCAAAATAACAAAGAAATTATCCGCAATAGATTTTCAGTTATACTAGATTAAAAAAAAAAATAACAAAGTTACCGCCATGTGTTATTCTTTTGACTCTCGTGTGTATTTTTTTTTCATTATCTTTTTCCATCAAAGTGTTATTAAATAGTTACTACATCTGTAATTACCTTTGATTCTCCATAAAAACTAACAAATTCAACATAAATTCACTATTATTAGATTTTGTCCTCAAATATTTTTTTGTTAATTATAAAAACTATAAGATTTTGCGGAACATAATTATGTTTTGTTATTTTGGGAGGGCTTGACCAAACCTATCTACAGTATGTCGGTCGATTTCTGGGACATCCTGTATGTGGTTTCCATACCGTATAAGGAACTCTTGCGCAACATTTTTGCTTCTAGATCCAGCGGTTTCGGCTTTGCGTTGTCTAAACTCTACTTAGTCTTTTTCTTTTTAAACCTTGTTTTTATGTTAGAAACGTGGAAGTTGATACGCTTGGCGCGTTTAATGTATGATCCGCCTTAGCCTTCTGTTTATAAGTGAACGTAAGGACCATCATCTTAGGGCACGCCACAATTGCGGCGGTAAGACCCCTCTTTGAGGAGTGGCTTGAGAGGCGCCACGGCGTCCTCACCTTCCGCCTGACGCAGGTCCTCACCGGACATGGATGTTTCGGGAGGTTCCTGTTTCGAATAAGGCGGGAGGAAACGCCCGGGTGTTACCATTGTGTGGATCGACCGGAGGACACGGTGGAGCATACGGTGGAAGTCTGCCCGGCTTGGGCAGAGCACCGCCGTGTCCTCGTGGCGGCGATCGGCGGCGGCGACCTCTCGCGTCCGGCCCTGGTTCAGGCCATGGTACGGAGCGAGAGGGAATGGGAAGCCGTCACCTCCTTCTGCGAAGCAGTAATGCTCGCGAAGGAGGAGGCGGAGCGCGAGAGGGAGAGGCAATCTCTACGCCCTCGCGCCCCTAGCCGCCGCAGGAGGAGGAGACACCCTGGGCGTCGGGAGTCGATTGCCGACTCCCGGCCACCGTAGGCGCGGGCCTGCGGACGGCGAGCAATGGGCAGCTCGCCGTCCGGTAAGGACCAGGCCCGGGTCGACGGCGCGTCGTGTTCCACGCGCGCCTCAAAGAGATGTCAGCACCATTGACGGGGTCCGATAGGACCGATGCCTGCCGGGGCTGCGGATTGTTCGAAAGAGTTACCGTGGCCCTGGCGCACAGGCAACTGAAGGAACACGGGTGGGTTTTAGTCAGTAAGAGTCTGACACGCCCTTCCGCTCCGCCCAGAGCGGGAGACGTCATTTGATGATTTCCCACCCAAAAAAAAAAAAAAAAAAAAAAAAGGACCATCATCTTTTTTTTGGAAACTCAACCCCTCTTTTAACAAGTTGCCGATCGGAAATCCCATCACACGGCTTGTAAAGTCACAAATTTTGACACACCTCTCAAACTTTGTGGCATGTGCGATAACGCTTTTCACATAAGAGAAACATTCAAAGCCGTTTGGAATAATAATCGGGGAATTAGCGATACCAAATTACCAATACGTGACTTCCTTTCAAATGCATTACTCTCGATTCGAACACATTAATAAGGATTAAAATGTTTTGGATAAGTCATGGCAGATTGCAATGCAAGCGCATCGACAAAATATTTAACATATTATAAAACAAAATCGCTTTTTTGTCTGTATGCTTAGATCTTTTTAACTCCGCAACTGATTTTAATGCGGTCTTCATCGATAGAAGAGTCATTCAAGAGAAAGGTTTACATGTATAATACATGCATATCATAGTAGAGAACAATTTGGAAAATCCAAAAATGCACGCTTCATAATCTCATTCAATTCTATAAAAAATAACAACAAATTTAGAGAATAGAGATTAAAAGAGAGGATGAGATGTAATTATCCAGCTACTCAGCAAAAATTTTCTGAATTTATAACTCTACGGGTTTACTTATGAAAAAGTTGTAAAGTAACATTAAAAAAAAAACTACATTGAATTAGACCTTGATTTTCGAAAGGACTTAGATTTCGATAATACTGAAGCGTTTAAAAAAGAAATGGACTCGATTAGTTAAGTTTTTCGGCAGTTATCGCGACCACGCCAGGATCCATACATACAGACTCACGGACGTCCACAGAATAACTTTTTTAATCAGTTTTTTCATTATTTTAAATAGCAAAATGTCTTTTGAAAATAACATGAGTGTTGAAATTAGTGTTTTTTCTTGACGTTTGTGTGTGAATATTATTCTACAAGTGCGATATGGAGTAAATAGAGACATTTTTAGCCCAAGGAATTACTTGTAGGAAAGAGAGTATAGCACTACCTTACGCGCTTCGCTTATGAGGCAGGCAAAAGCCGAGAATTTCAAAGATTTGTAATGTTAAGACGTAAAAAACGTATATTTTTGCGCTTACTTTGCAAACGCTTAATGTACAGTAACCAAAAGAGATAAGTAACCGGGGTCGTCGATTTAGTTGAAGTTTAGTAAGAAACCGATGGATGTTTTCGAATGAAATTTAATTTATTAATGACTACGTCTATCTCCTAAGGATAACCCACAGTAACCATTTTTATCTTTTACATATTACAAAAAAATAATGGGTTGTTTACGAAGCTATTTTAAACAATACAGTATTATTCCTTATCCAATTAAATACGTTAGATACGTTGTGCATTTAATGTAGATAAAAATTGCCCTTTACAGCATATCATTAAAATGGATATCTTAGAAGATATCACAGAGATAAAAGTGTAACACCTAACTATGGGGGTTTATATATACCACTTTGGGTAACATTGGGTTGTCATATTTAAGGTCCAGACAGCACAGCAGCAGCAGGTAAAAACAGCTGTAAACATTGTATATAAATATATCCTGTAGTATAGTCTTATAGAGGTTTGAGGAACAGGGTGTAAAGTTCACTCATAGGTACCTCCATAGAAAAGGGACCTCCGACCAGACAGGTATCGTGTCTGGTGAGCAACTGCCCGACGATTGATGTCGGGCCGTTTTATATATGCTAGTAGCGCGGTAAACTCTGCTTGCGCGATGCAGGATTTTGCGTGACGTCAGTGTGACGCGTAGCTCGCATGTGGCGTTGTAGATGCCGCTACATTCTAATCATAATACACAGTGACACCACATTAGTATCTACATTGCTCCCGTGCGAAGCCGGGGCGGGTCGCTAGTACATAATATAACATCGCGCCTGGAATCCCTGAAGGGATTGGCAGTGTACCTTAGTACCTACGCTCACATTTCGCCAGACGCCAGTTATGTTAAAGTCCCATGTAATAGGGGGTCAGCCTATTGTCATCAACCGGGCACAAATCCAGACTCCGGACTGCTATTGAGAAATTCCTGATGGACAAACCCAATGACACTTCTTCCGATCTGGGAAGCAAACCCAGGACCCCATGATCAGCAGTATAGCGCTTGCAACCACTAGACCAATGAAGCAGAAAAAAAAATGTTTAAATGCAATAGAATTGAAAGAGAAAAAGTCTTGTTCTATTAAACAAATTAGATGGAAATCTTTGTCAAAAAATCAATACTAAAGTCATTTATTCAAATTAGGCTGGGATGCAACACTTTTTGAACGTCAACATTACATAAGACAGTCCCCCTAAAATGGCCGCCCTTCACCACTTCCTAGTGCTTTAGCTGGGGAGAAGAAGTGGCGCAACAAACTCCCCGTAATCTGAAAGTTAATAGGATTGTGGAAGAGGAAATTCGAATCTACCATTTCGTCAAATTCAGGTAAATAACTACAAAAATGACAAACCAAATAAAACTATTTGTTTGGTACAACAAATAACAACATTAAACACGAAAACTACAACCGTCAGCTGTCCGCCCCACCGAAAACCGACAGGCGGGAAAAATATCGTCATCGAATCACGTCGTAATACGGCAAAGGCATTCACCGTCACGAACCTAACAATCAATACTCATGTCCGACCTCTTTGTGTGGGATCTTTATTTATTATACTCTGTTGTTACATTTAAATAAAATGAATATAAGCGGATGTCAGGGAGGGACATTATGGTAATCGTTTGGCGGAATAGTGCGATGCTGTGGACTTTATTTTGGAATTGGTGGTGGTATCGCGTGTTACTCAGGGTTATGGAGGTCAGATAGGCAGTCGCTCCATTTAAAATAGCTACTAGTAGTCAGCTGCATCCGGTTAGACTGGAAGCCGACCCAGACCCAGTTGGCAAAAAGCTAGGCACATGATGGATCGTGTTGGTCTTGTGATTGCAAGCGTGAATCCTGAGCCAAGTTTTTGGTTTGATCATCAAGCTAGCACCCCAATTGCGTTACGAAATTGCAATCACAATTTTTTAAACTATTTCTTCATTTGGTTACAAAATTCATCGGCTTGACAACGTAAATATCGCAATGGATATTGTTGAACTGTCAAATTGAACGGCATTCCCATTGTTAGTGTGTAACGAAATCAAGCCGCGGGCTTTTGGGTTTTTCATTGGTTTCTCAGTAGCAGCCCAGAGTCTAGATTATGCAGATCAAAGAGGGAGTTGCTCCATGTAAAAGACTGGTATACAGCTGCATTGGGTTAGACTGGAATCCAACCCAAACATAGTTGGGAAAAGGCTAGACCAGGGGTCGGCAAACTGCGGCTCGCAAGACACATGCGGCTCTTTGAATGTGAAGCTGCGGCTCTTTAGTTCCATACGCAAATATTATTTAATTTTATACCATATAGATATTATCTAATTTGTTGTGAAAAAACACTACTTATATATGAATAAATATATATTTTTGCTATTGTATCTACTATTTATTATTGGCAAGAAAAACAAATTGTGGCTCTGTTAAAACTTTAAAATTTTGTAAATTGAATTTTTTATCTCTTCCGACTCAAAAAGTTGCCAACCCCTGGGCTAGACATGTGATGTGATGAGGTCAGAGTCAGGATTCGTGTCTGGTCTAAAGGCATAGGCTTGAGAATTAAACGTAACTGGCAAAATGTGGGTGTACTATACATCTCTGCCTTACCCTTTGGCGAATATAGGCACGTTGTTATGTAGTGCTGCGCTTATTGTGTTTCTAATTCAGTTCCGCGTTTACAGATTTACTGCTTTATGGCTTGTCCCAACCGTATTGTATTTGGCATGGAAATTGCAATTACAAAGTAATTGTACGTTTTAAGTACTATATTGGTATGTGAGTGTTATAGATGCAGGTGACGAAATTATAGATCTTTATGAAGGGCCAGTGAGAAAAATGACGTCAGGAAAAATTTGAGTAGATGGCTATACGAATAGGGAAGGCCAAAGAAACGATGTGATGGATGGACTGTGTGACAGATGATATGGCTAGAAAGGAAGTAATTACCGAGATGACGACTAATAGAGAAATGTGGAAGAACAAGACATGACCCCAAATAAATTGGTATCAGAGCAGGACAATGATGACGATGGGCCAGAATGCTAAGGAGACCTAAATATGAGATTGTCTAAATAACCACGTTAAGAATTCAAATACATGACTAAAATTAGGAAGCAGTTATTTAAACCTTTATCATTGTAGGTACCAACTACGCTTCCTTGTGGTATTCCAGCATGTTGTCATGCTTGGGGTATTCATTTCGCGATGTAATATGTTCTAATTTTATTTCTTCACGTGTTTTCAGTTATAAACTTTGACGTGCTACGAAATTGAATTGAAGAATAGGATAATTTCACTGTATAATTATGTATTAACAATATCAAATGCTTAGTTAAAATCTGTATGCTCTGATAATCTTATCTATCTAATTATATATGTTAAAAATATATTGCCAGCCAGCCGTACTTCAACACTCAAACTCGAAAAACTCTCAAATTATTCCTAAATTCTGTTCAAAATTAATAATAATATTTTTATTTTTGTTCACAAAAATGTAAACTTTGACAATATATATACAGAATGATAAAAAAAAACTTAAGTAGAATTATAAAGATTGGGTACAAAAGGTAGGTAGAGGTTGAAAGTCCAATAAAAATAGGTATCCTGCCCCCAAACTAGGAAAATCCGGTATCTCTGGGGGTAAAACCACCTATTACGTTTGTTTTTTTCTTATTTATTTGGTATTTGAGTTAATTTATCTTTTTGAATGGGCTTGTTTCTGTGACAAATAAACCTATTTGTCTTTCTTTCTTTTCTTTAAATATTTTAAAATACTTTTATGAACAGATATTATTATTATAAATTACAATCCTTACCCGACGCAAATGTCATTCGCGCCCAATAAAAATCTCTAGTCATAATTTGACAGGTTATCGTCATCGATCGGCGTTCGGACAAAGGCATTGAGTTATTCAGCCGCACGTAAGGGCTGTTAGCTTCGATACTCCTTTGTTCTTTTGTGGCTTGTTCGTCGTTTTAATGGCCGTCGCGTAAGTAAACGATTATTATTTTATTATAATAGTAATTTACTTTTATTTGTGGCAGTTGATTGCTGCAGCTTAATTTCTTTAGAATTTTTAAATGGCGGAAGTTATTTTTGATGTTATTTTAGTACGGAATAAACTTATCTAGTTATTATTTATGAAAACTTGACTCTTGAGTTGATCCATGTTCTTATAATATATTTTTTATAAATAATTCAGCGACCCGCCCCTGCTTCGCACGGTTTTTACGACTCGCCAAAGCCGAGATTTCTTTATATAAATGTGTTTTTAATATTAATGTATTATCAACTAAACCTTTCGGAATAATTCTTTAAATGATGGTGGAAACCGCATGAAAATCCGCTACGCTCTTTA
This sequence comes from Dryobotodes eremita, assembly GCA_917490735.1. Classification (NCBI taxonomy): domain Eukaryota; kingdom Metazoa; phylum Arthropoda; class Insecta; order Lepidoptera; family Noctuidae; genus Dryobotodes; species Dryobotodes eremita. The sequence continues at coordinate 8,270,120 of OU823269.1, read as the reverse complement.
GAAGAACAATGCGGTCGCACAGACGGCCAAGAAAAGCGATTTTAATTTATAATTATGTACCTACCTATGACGTAAAGAAGAAAACGGGCACTCTTAATTCTGTAGCGCTATTCTTCGAACGTCACTCGAGTAAATTCGAAATCAAACTAAATTGTTTTTATTAAAAAGTCATTCTCTTCTCCAGACACCGTTCGAATTTCGAAGTGATATGTCTCTATAAAGAATTTAAGTTTTGCTTAGTAATAGGTAAAATTAAAAAAAACCCCCGACACAAAAAAGAGCTGATGACCTTGAAAGGGCTGAACCGATTTTGATAAAACATGTCTAAGAACCGCCTCTAGAAAACCTGCTTTCAAATAAAAAAAACCGCATCCAAATCGGTTCACCTGTTTAAGAGCTACGGTTCCACAGACAGACACACACATAGCGGTCAAACTAATAACACCCCTCTTTTTGCGTCGGGGTTAAAAATGGTTTAATCAAAGATATTTTACATGACGTGCCTCAAAAGCCGTTGCCTCGTTGTTTCCGCCTGTCACTCTTGGATCTTTGACAGTCGTTACGGGTAGTCTGAAGCCCGAAAGTCTGACAACCAGTCTTACCGAGAGGTATAGTATAACCCAGTAACTGGGTTATGGAGGTCATATAAGCAGTCGCTCTATGTTACTTACTAGTTGTTACGTATATACATAGCTATATGTAGATGTAGCTTGGACACATATTAAGCGCAAGCGTCGAATACATCAGTATGAATCACACCGTCTTTGAAATCATTAAGTTTAGCAGCCTCGTTGTACAATTTAACATATTCAGCAAAGTTGTGTCGTGCCTTAGCACCTGCTTCTTTGTGCCACTCGACCCAAAGATGCCTCAGCTCATCAGGGTCTTGACTCTTTGCAAACAGCTCCGTGATATCTGGTTCCAAAGTCAAATTACACTTGGAATGATTCTAGAAGGCACAAATCTTTGCTGTTGCGTAGTTGGACTCCATCCTACAGTTGCATCCTGTTAGACTGGAAACTGACCAACCTTTACATAGTTAGGAAAATGCTAGGCTGAAAGATATTTTACATAAGAAGCACCTTACATTCGTCGATTTATTTACTTAATAAATGACGACAACGGATAAGGTTCTAAACGTGTTCTATCTATATTTTTTTAATGATTTATGAACTCATCACTTTAAATGGAAATTCACTTGGTATTTATGCAATGCTTAATACCTACAGGAAGAAATATAGATTGGTTTTTGACAATTACGGAAGATTTTTTCTTTAATGGCATCTCGCATGTCTACCTAGGAGGTTGTCGGCTGCTTAACCGGCCTGTCCTGTGGATACTTTAATAAATTTTGGTCTTAAGCTAGGACATAAACTTATAAACGAGCGTCGCTGGGGACGGCAGTAAGGTACAGGTTTGATCGGATCAATTACGGTACCTTGTCAAATTTCTTTTCTTTTATTCAACCTTTGACGACATCCAAAATTGGCTACTCAGCAAAAAGGATTCACTTATTATTTTTTAATTCATTCCGCATGAGTCACAAAGAAAAACTACAACCATAGCCCTCTCCTCCATTGCCCTGTCGGTGACTTTCAGACTTCTGATGCGGCAGGTCACCACTTTCAACACGCACTGGTCAAAGACTTTCGTCGTAGCGATGGAAGGCCTCCCACCAGGTGGACCGACAACCTTGTGAAGGCCGCAGGAATCGGCTGGATGCGAGAAACACAGAACCGGTCGAAGTGGCGATGCTTGGGGGAAGCCTATGTCCAGCATTGGACGTCTTTTGGCTGAAATGTTGAGTCACCCAGCGATCTTCGCCGCTCAAAAAATTACACCATCATTATGATAATTATAACATTTTATTGTAAAATGTACCTAATACATAACGTAAACACAATCGTAAATGAGGCCACTGCATTACACATGTGCAGTGTACACGGCCATCTTCGCCGAAATGCTGAATCAACTAAACTTTGACATTGATTTTTAACAAATAATTTAAACAAGGAAGTAAATGCAATTGTCTTTGATACAAGAAATGTGTTCTTCATTCAAACGTGGTACTGTGTTCAGAGTTGATATCGCGCGCTTTTCCGATATTTAAAAAAAAGTTCGTTTCCTGTTCGTATTTTGAATAAGTAGTGAAAAGTTTTGTGCTTGTGTATTTATGTGGTTTTCGTTTTTAAAAAAGACAATTAATTAAATATTGTGTGAAAATGTCAGGTGAGCTTTAAAACTACACACTACTCCTATTTCTACAACTGTAAAATATGTATTAAATGTAAATGCAGACGTTGCTTTATTGCACAAAAGCTGATATCGAATTTTAAACAAGGTTACTGTTACAATTGTTAAGCTTCAGTACCTACTTAAGGCCTATTTATTTCTGTCTGAAGAGTTATTCCAATCTTCACCCTAATTGCGTAACACACTTTCAATCACAATGCGATGGTGTTGAAGGGAATTCCTATTCCATTGCTTCATAGTTTTGAACAATTCATCTGCTCAACAACGTAAATAAAAAGCGCAATGAATGTTGTTGAACTGTCAAAATGAAAGCCATTCCTACTGTTAGTGTGTTACGCAATTACCCCGCTGCTTATATACCAATTTATAAAATTTGGGAGCAGCGCAGCATCTTCTATTTCCATAACTAAACTTCTATCAGCTGTCATCGCACGGGTGATGCCCTTTTTCACACACAATCCATTAAATTTACAAGGCTGTCTACTACTCTGTTCTTGGTCGCGTCCTTCATTACTGAAGGCCGTGTCCTTGAAAGGTCTTCGTGGCTTTATGAATGACTGGCTTCTGCCCGCGGCTTCACGCGCATGGCTGTCGGAAATTATCCCACGGGAACGTGCTACCGGGACAAAAAATAGCGTATATATCCTTCCCCAGGATGTCATCTATCTCCTTGCCAAATTTTATCGAAATCTGTTCAGTGGTTTAGGCGTGAAAAGGTGACATACCGACAGAGTTACTTTCGAATTTATAATATTAGTATGGAAGTATGGATGTTCTTCCACTTCTTTCGGTTCACGGCTTCTCTAAGGGCGGTCGTAACAGAGAGTCCAGCGAGGGCGGTTACTTGATCTGCCTAGCGGTTAGGTCACCGGCTCCCAGGTCTATTCCCTTCTACCTTGCCCATCATCACCAACTTTCCAAGGTTATGTGGTTCCCAACGGCCAAAGTAACCGTGAATCCTTTGGTGACAGGAGCTATACTCCCTGAACTCGAAATCTGTCATTTTGACCGAAGTTACGGGCGATTCCTACCCCGTATCACCTATGGACATAAGAGTTTGGAACCTGACCAAAGAATGAATGACATTACAATTTGACAGCTGTCCCTACTCTCGATGTGTTTTTACGCGTCCGAAAAAGTAAATTAAGTAATCGGATGTAGGGTTCAGAAAGAAAAGAAAGAAGAAAGAAAATACGTTTATTTGCGGTAAACATGACGCAGAGAAAAACACACAAATACAAAAAAGAACGAGTTGGGGGAAAATATGCGTCACATCCACGCAAAACGGCAATCGCTCAGCATAACTACAACCCTAAGCGAGACAGAGCCCCAGCGCTGGTTTTCAGCGACAGCCCGCGGTCGGCGTTCACTGCAAAGTTTCGAACTACTTTCGGACGGGCCCGTGTCTTCGTTGACGGACAGAGAGTAGTCCCCCAGATCGTGGATAATCTTTTCTTTTGTGTAGTTGTTCGAGGATAGATTTGTTCGCTCTCTTGGCGGTCCATGGTATACGAAGTATTCTTCGCCAACACATCTCGAAAGCTTCCAGGTCAAGGCCGGCCAAACCCAGGCACGCGGGCCACTAAGTGGCTCGCCAAGGCATTTGGATTTGCCCGCCAGCACTTCGGTCGGTCGGCTAGCCAGTGCGCGGTGTCACCGCTTTCATGATTGGTCGTCCCGCCCGAACGCAACCGATCCGCGTCGGTCGGGTATTGTCGCTATTTCTACGTACCACTTGAATGTTCGGGTGCATTGAATTACTAATCAGTTTGGTGACAATTTGTTAAAGTAAATTAAAGCATATTTTGTCTTTTTTGTGTATAAATTACCTTATGAATATGGTAGTAGTGGTGGCCTGGCGCCGCCACAGTCTAAGAAATTTTGCTCACCTGGAAAATCAGGCCAGCCTTGTTCAAGGTTCTACCTACAACTAAGTACTCCATTATTTCTTGCTATCGGCTTTAGACATTTGTTTTGCTTACGATAGCCTTATGAGTAAGCTGGAACTTATTGTTAGAATTCTAATCATCCTTTGTCCTATCATGGAAGTACCTATTTCTATTTGTTTTAAATTGCTCATAATATAATTGTACGGACTTATTTGTAGCGTGCGGTGTCTACATCGCTACATGCGAGCTACGCGTCCCACTGACTTCACGCAAAATCCTGCATCGCGCACGCAAAGTTTACCGCGTAACTAACATATATACAACGTCCCGACATCAATCGTCGGGGAGTTGCCCACCAGACACAACACCCGTCTGGTCGGAGGATCCTCCCTTTTCTATAGAGGATGAGTGAACTTTACACCCTGTTCCTCATACCCCTTTATTTCATTCTTATATATAGTCAATCAATACTCTATCATTTATTGCATTTCAACGATTTGTACTTAAGGTCCATAATGTTGCATACCTAACACACTATCAATCAGATTCTGAATAATTTTGAAGGATATTGCTCATCCATTGCTCCATGTCCATGTTTGTTTTAGCCTATGGCTAATCCATTGCTTCGTATGTTGGAAAAATTTGGCTGCTCAACAACGTAAATAGCGCAATGAATGTTGTTGAACTGTCAAAATGAAACCCATTCCTACTGTTAAGTGTGTTACGCAATTACCCCGCTGATCTAAGTGAGGCAACTTAAAATTTAATGAGATCATTATGGACACTGTTAGGCACAGCAAAATAGTAGGAGGGAGGAAGTTTTAAAAAATTAACTTGTCTTCATAACTTACATACACAGGTTGTCCCAGAAATCGACCGTCATACTGTAGGTGGTGATAGATTTGGTCAAGCACTCCCAAAATAACAAAAAATATGTTCCGCAAAATTTTATAGCGTTTGAATTATAATAGATTAAACTGCTCTCAAAATTGTGAAGGTAAACATCGTGAGGAAACCAGCATGTCCTAGAACCAAAAATTCGAAGACATGTGACATCTACCAACCCGCACTGGGTCCGCGTGGTGGATTACAGCCCACTCCCTCTCAAAGAGAGGAGGCCTGTGTCCCAGCAGTGGGAACGTTATAAGCTGATTATGATGAATAGATTTAAAAAAAAAAGTTACTGCCATGGGTCATTCTTTTGACTCTCATGTGTAAATAAAGGACATAGGCTACTTTTTGTTCCGGTAGCACGTTCCCGTGGGATGATTTCCGACATCCACGCGGGCGAAACCGCGAGCAGAAGCTAGTTCTGACATAATTTAGACGAAAAAAACTCGCTCAAATTCTTTCATGCTTAAACGTTCTTTCTGAATCAAACGTACCAAACTACATCACCTTTCTATCTATCAAAAACTTATTTGTTAATAAACTGTCATATCTCTATGTGCGTTTGATTTCAGCCACTTATCGACGGAGCCTCCTGATTGGCTAATGATAATAGATTAGATTACGTAATAAAAACCTACTTATCATAATATTGAGTCAACCTTTTTAATGGCAACACGTGCGCCATATTGAACTTATCGCTTTTTTATAGACAGTGAATCCAATTACCTAATACTCGTGGCTGAAACGCTCCTGCAGACAGACGCTACGCGTCGGTTACGGAGATATGGAAGGTCAAAATTCCATCTTTTACTGACGTTTTTTTTACGAAAACAAGTTTTTAATTTTATAATACAACTTTCAATACCCCACGACCCCTGTACCGTTGCATGCACCCATAAGCACAATGTTTTTCGTGCGTTACGTTGTGCACTACCGCAAAAGGTGATTATTCATACCTAAAATAAAATTAATTTCCCAGCAATTATTTTTGTGCTATGTTACTTAATTTGATGTAATTGGCGGGTATGGTGATGTGTCTTTTTACACCCTGTACATCAGACTTGATCATACTGAAAGCTCGCCACGATATTCACAACAATTTTGCTTAAAAGGCAAAAATTTACGTTCCATCACAATATTTATCAACAATAAAGTACTAGAACATTGTATTTTATTTTAAACCTTACCTTTAAGAAAATAAAGTTCACATTGAGATGCGCATGCGCATTTGACATATAGGGCGACGGTCCACGCACGGCAAGGTTTACAAACCATTTCTTTCAATTAGCACTAAGATCACAATTTTATGACTGACGGTTTTTGGGTACCGTATGGAAGAAAACCTTAAAAAACTTTACTAGCAACGGTTATGTTCAAATTAATTGTATAATAATCACATAAAATTAGTCCTAGTTGAACGTGTAAAGGCGAAATAATTAAATGTGACATGATGTTATTGTGATCGTCTCCAAGATTTTTTTTTTCTAAAATTCCTAAAAAAACTATGTTATTATTTTGAATAAATTTCTTCTTTCATATACGTGATGAAAACAAAATGATTAGTTTTCTGGTACTAGGGCATAATTATCTTCAAAATACGCTATGAATTTTACCCGGGAAATTTTGAATGTTGCCTAGTATTATTATTTCTTCTATCCACGCAACCACAACGAGCATCCATCGTCCAAACATTGGTCCTTCGAGCCGGATGCGTAATTCGGAAGCAATTATTATCCCAAAGTGAAGTAAAATGCAATGGGTTACTGAATGTCATTGTCACTAGACTTGCTTTCGTAATACAATTTAAAATAGCTGAGAAGCATAAGTATATAAAATAATTTTGTGTATTTATTGTTTGTTCAGTTTTTCCTTGCCTTCCTCATATTTTTTATGCCGATTGCCCCACTTGCGTCAGCGCGTTTGCGCATACACATAATAGAATTTGTGGTAACTTTAGAAACAGCCTACCTTGTTGTGTTGAAATTCCTTAATTAAGTCACGAAAAAGAAACGGAATATTTATAGGAAACGGAACATCAATGTGAGATATTTATAAAATCTTTAATAAACGTATCCTAACAAAAGAAAATTATTTCGGCCTCTACATTCAACAAAAGCTGTGTTCCCAAATGCAAGATAAAGAAACAATACAATATTACAAGCTATGTTAAACAACGGTACAAGAAACACCACTTAACTATAATCAATAATTTATTATCATATCTAGTCAACTCACAATACACATGTCTGCGACTCTACGGGGCCCTCCAAGATTGCCCATTACCCCAGAAACCAGTCCACAATAAAACGTTTGTTTGAATAAAGAACGCGCGGTAGCCATCTTGTATGTAAACAGAACAAAATGGCCGCTAGTGGAACCTCCTTTCTGGGAATAATGAGGTTTTTTACCTTTTTTGGTATACGATCTCTTTGCATGGTTTAATGTTTGTAAACTTCGTATAATGAGGTAACTGCATTTGGTATAGATAGCATGACGGTTGTATTTCTGTAATGGGTAGACAGAAGGGTAAATACCACGTTTGTTTTTCACCAGAAAAACTGAGTAATACACTAATTTTGGAATTCTAGCTATGGTGACGAGAAACTTCGGGAATGACAGTGTAGAAAAACGAAAATTAATTGTCTCGATCTATAGCCAACCTAGGCTTGGCCAAAGCTAGGGTTGTCAGGTGTCCGGCCAAATATATACAAGTCCGGCCTGTCCGGCTTTTGTTAGGCTATTGGTCAACCCCGCCCCGTCTCTTATTATTACGTATAAAGTGGAGTAAAGATACTTAAGAGGCTGACAACAGCTAAAGCGCGGTCACTGTCGGACTGCATAGATAAGAAAGAGAAGCGTGATGACACAACGCTGGTAATTTATTGCAAAATATGAAGCAATTATCTATTTACAAAAAATCAATTGATTGGACAAAAAAAATACAAACACTATTACGTTAATATATTGCTTGTAGAATAATCTGACAAAAAATTAAAATGATTGCAAGTATGATTTTTAATCGTTGAAAGAATTTTTTAGAGGTATTTTCGTGATTTTATTCCATCGTATCAAATTAGTTGCATTATGTTTTCAACAAACTATCTAACTAGCATATATCCTGAAGAACATCATATATAATTTTGATTTTGTTTACTGCAGTAGATCATATAGGTACTTTTAGGTGTTATAAAACATACGTTTAGGTTCTGTAGTCCCCTTAGTTATTTTATTTTTGTAAACCGTAAAATTACACCTACCTATAATTTATTTACAAATGATAAGGCTGATTGTTTTAGTTACTATCAATATAAGTATACAAGTAAAAAAAAAAAGGTGATTCAGAATAACATAATTATACATAATTAAGAGTAGAGTAAGTCTCAAAAGAAAAACAGTAACGAAAATAGAATTTTATAAACCAACGTGTCAGGCTTTCAAGGCAAAATGTCTGGCTAAATATGAATCTATGTCAGGCTTTTAAATTTTTGGGCCTGGCAACCCTAGCCAAAGTCATTATTGACAGACAATCTCACTTGTAGTAATAACATAAAATTAAATTGAAATGTTGATTGAAGATCCTATACGCCAGTTTCTTAATACTTACGAGAATCACACAAATGGAATATATGCTCAAGCAAATTGATTTAGAAATCAATTTAAATGCAACTTTCACCGACATCGACACTTGCAATCACAATTGCTTTCATTTCAACAATCATCAATATTTCAGCCGAAAAACGTCTACTGCTGGACATAGGCCTCCCCCAAACACCGCCATTTCAACAATTATGATTAACAATAGAATTGTTATTGTGTCAAAATGAAAGCGATTGTAATTGGTGTGGTCGCAATTAACGTGCTGATTTCAGTCATAAAGAAAGGAATATGCCCTTAATAGCAATCGAAAAACTGAAAAAAGTTAAGCGTAAATCAAATAGCAGTTTTCAATTATATTTGTGATTGATTAGGGAGAGCTTACTGTCATGAGAGATACATACATACATACATAAACTCACGCTTTCGTCTCATGGGGGTAAGCAGAAACTACAGAACGCCACCTGCTACGACCCTTACATACTCCTTTTGCCTCGTTAATGTTCATACATCTGGTCATACACGCACGCCGGTTGCGAGTACTACGCACCTGACCCTTCTGAAGAACATCACCAATAAGGTTACTATATGACCTCCTAGGGCGTCCCCTCCCGGCGTTTCCACTCACATCTGCCTTGTAAATACCTTTTGTTAGTCGCCTACTACCATGAGAGATCTCATACAAAAATCGGTTTTGATCTCATGCGATAGCTGAAAATTTCATTCATCATTTTTCAAGAACAATAATTTTATAGGAACACAATTTAATATCAGATAAGAATTACTTACTCTAACAAAGTAATTAAAAAAAAATGCAATTTTGACAGATATTGTCGGATGGGGACAATTTTTGACCTGACTAGCTACGCCCCGCTGTTTCACTTACATAAGTCTCGATCCCGTGGGAATATCGTAATAAAAAGTATCCTATCTCCTTAACCAGGTCATGGTCTATGGTTTTGAAATTTACGTTGTGAAAGGTTGGCAACAAGTTCCAACCAAAAAATGCAAATATGTTACCGTGAAAATGAAAACCACAAAGCAGCAGTGCTTTTCTGTGAAGTTCGCTTCAAACCTCACTCAAGTTACCGCTCACAGTACGAAAGCGCACGCATTTCTTTTTAAGTCGCGGATTCACACCTCGACACCGTTCGAAATTCAAAGTGATGTTTAGAGAACAACACTACTGATTAGAGCACTCCATTAATCTTACTTACTCCGATCGTAAGCCATTCATTCATCAGGCTCCTAATTTAAAACGCATACCCCGAATATTTTCACGTCCAAATTGAAAAGTACGCACCAATTTGTTTGCACCGTAAAAATCTACGCACCTCGCACCGGATCAGTCTAATGGCAAATTCGTGACTTCCAGAATGCATTCCGGTGCAATAAAAACAAATTTAGTTTCAAAAACAACAAATAAAATAAAAAAAATAGAAAAAGTGCAGCCATATTTGAATTCGTCGTATGCACGTTCCACGTCGCCGAAATCTTTATAGATAGGTTTCGTGCGTGAGGTAACAGAGTTTTGGTGCGATCGACTTTTTTTTTCTTGTCTATGATATGTTTACGAGAGGCGTTTTTTTTTTAAAGTCAACTCGTTCATTCATTCAAGTTTTTATTTGACGTTTGGTGTTGCATGCGGTTTATGTATGTACTTATTCGGTTTTTTTCTGTCTGCTTTGTAAAGGTTTGTGTAATTTTTTTCAATGTTTTTGAATAGGACATATTGACATTTATGGGATAATAGAAAAACTGCAGTTGGAAAAGCTGTGGTGTTAGTCACTGGATGCATTTTGATAAGCTCTGGTTACCAGTGTAAGGACTAGTCAAAATCAGGTAGGTGCCCACCTGCATTTTTTGTCCTTAGGTACTTCTTCAACATGCTTTTATCAGGAACTAAACCTCATAAGTCAAGTTAATTGTAAGTGTGATATTTCAATACAATGTTCTTTACAATTAAGCAACAGACAAGAGCCTCACACACCAGCGCGGGGTAATTGCATAACATACTAACAGTAGGAATGGCTTTTATTTTGACAGTTCAACAACATTCATTGCGTTATTTACGTTGTTGAGCAGACAAATTTTTCGAACCTATGAAGCAATGGATTAGCAATAGGCTTCAAAATGATTCAGATTGTGATTGATAGTGTGTTACGCAATTAGGGTGCGGGTTCGGTCCATGAAACAATTGTGTATCGCCTCCTATGCTCGGACTCCTTAATCCAAAATTCTGTAGCAGGAATGGATACAAAATCAAATATTCAGTAGCGAAAATATTTATTTATTTATTTATTTAACCATTTATGTACACACATATATAAACAGACAAGAAGAAAGGAACAGAAAAATACGTACAAAGGTGATGCTTATTTCTAAAGAAATCTCTTCCAGCATACCTGCGATAGGAGAGTATATTAAAGAGATGTAGACAACGTGTGTAAGAGTAGAAGGGAAAACAATATACATAAAATCTTAAATAATTTTCCAATTTAAATATAAACATAAAATATGAGAATATACTTACATACATACATACTACTAAAATAAATATCACTAAAATATATAACAATATAATGTAATTCAAATAATAAATACATATGCAATTATGACAAAGTGGAAAGATAGTGCTCTTTCACTCTACTTATAATTTTACTTATAATATTCTAATATCTGTAGATGCAATGCATGGGACAGATGGGCCAGGCAATGTCATAGTCAGGCTCGGAGTAGGTGGTGCTTCAAGACCGGTTTCGTCATTGAGGCAAGCCTCAGAATCACTGGCGTGACACTATAGAATTCTTGATGGACTGGCAGAAAAGGCAGGATGAGGGCGACTTTAACCACCAGCAATGGAACAAAATAGAAGATTTGTTTTTAAACTCTAAAACAAAGGGTATGTTCGCCACAGTTTGTCACACCACTCTCAGTGTGTAAACCCCCTTACACCAAACATCGTCCAACCAATAAGGCTGAGGCACATTAATTGCGTCATCGCAACGGATCAACGCATTGTATGCCACACCTGCGTTGCAACGACGCACGACGTCGCAACGCAAGAAAGCGACACACGCTATCGCAGCGCAGCGTATCACCCTCCTCCCGCTTCGTCTCTCGTCCGTCGATCCGTTGAAACGTCGCGTGTGACGACGCAACGCATAATGTGGCATGTCACTTAAAAATATAACTATGTAAAACGACGCAGCGTTGACGCTACGACAACGCACTAATGAAGCCTCAGCCTAAGAAATTAACCCACAACAGTTTTCCTTCTACGAACTACCTAATACAAAATTACGTAGCCCCAAGCAACCGTATCATCGCGCAACTATGCACAACACTGTTGCTGTACGTGTTTTTAACGTAAATAACGCATACGTCGGGTAAGAAGCACGTTCCTGCAACTGTTCACCGGTTAGCGGTTGATAATAGCCGCTACAAAGTTGTAGCTGCTACTTTGTTGTTATTGCACTTGTTTTTAGGTAATTGTCGATTGTTTTTGGAATATAATGCGTTGTAATTAGTAATTTATCGTTTTAACCTAAAGAATTTTAACATAAAATATATGCTGTCAAATTCGGCAATACTGTAGCTTCCCATCAATAAAAGAATTTTCGGAATTGGATCAGAAGTTCCGAAGATTAGCCCCTACATACAAACTCACAAATATTTAGCTCTTAATAATATTAAGTGTAGAAGCATAGATTAGAGTTACGGCGCTAACATCGCACCAAAATAAATAAATAATTATCCTGCAACCTTAACTGCACAATACAAGCGTAATCAATTCACAATTGCCTTAATTTGAACCACACAACACAACATAAAAGCGATTGATTACTCCATAATGTTGAAAAAATTGTCTAGATCAACGCAATTTGAAATTATTTTATTTGACAATCGATAGCGATTGTCAAATTCCAATCGTATTACGTAATAAGGATACTTCGAAACAACGAAACTTATTGCCAATAGCAAAACAATTCATACCTACATACTTTCCTAATTTCAATATACCCTTAAAAACTCGCCAGCTATTAACAGAATTGGTCCAGATGTTAGCAACGGATTACCAGCCCCCGCACAACTAGTCATACTAATCCTATAATCCCAGGAACAGTTTGTGTAAAAAATATGGAAGCCACGTTGATTTAGTTCCTCTTCCTGTGATTTACGCTGTGTTTTCTCACCTTTGGATGCCAGTATTTTGTTTAAAAATAAAGGGGAAGTGATTTAGTTCGATTTAAAGATGTTTTGGCAAAATAATCTTCTCAATAACTAGCGTAATGCCCTCTTAAGGGGACTACAGGACCTAAACGTAAGTTTTATAATGCCTAAAAGTATATGATTCACTGCACTAAACAAAATCAGAAAAATATATGTTATTCTTCAGGATATTTGCTAATATGATAAGGTGTTGAAAACATAATACAACTAATTTGATATGATAGAAAAAATCACGAAGATACCTCTAAAAAATTATTTTAACGATTAAAAACCATACTAGGTACTATGCATTAACTCATTCTGATTTTTGTCAGATTATTCTAAAAGCAACATACTAACGTAATAGTGTTTTAATTTTTTAATCCAATCAATAGATTTTTTGTAAATAGATAATTGCTTCGTATTTTGCAATAATTACCAACGTTGTGTCATCGCGCTTCTCTTTCTTTTCTATGCAGTCCGACAGTGACCGCGCTTTAGCTGTTGTAAGCCTCTTAACATCACTTCGAAATTCGGACGGTGCGGTGTCGACTCCATGATGATTTACTTTTAAAACAAATCAACAGTTGGATAGTTCTAAGTTAATTATAGATAAAGTACTATACTACTTAGCGGCATACATTTAAATTAAATGCTAAAAATATACGAACAAAACTAGTAAAAACTGAGTTTCCCGCCGAAGACAAAAGCTCCTGCCAATTCCGAACTGTCAAAAGTGTTGCATAGACAAGATTATTTTTTAAAAGGCAAAGGCAATCTTGTCTCCTTGTTATAAGACCTTTTTTGAAGTGAAGCGTAAAATTAAACTTGTAAAGAGGCTTTATTGTCTAATACATAATTCAATTGTTTAGCTGTATAAGAATAACGTGGGAAAGGAGCGTTTGTGAATGAAGTTGTATTTGCATGGGAGAGGTCGGTTTACGGTTTCAGAACCTTAAGATATTTTAAACTTTGTCGCTCAGAGTGTGGTCTACGTAACAACAAGTGTATTTATGAACAATAAGAATTTCTTACTTCATTCAGAAATCGATGTGTGAAATAATTGTGATGTACCGATGTGTATTTTCCTTTCGCGGTGCTTTTATGGATTTTAATAAGGTACGTTTTAGCCTCATTTAGTGTTTAAGGAAAATGTTGTCTTGTCTATAGGTGTTCTCTGGGACATGCAAAGAAGGCAAATCAAGAGTTAATCTAGAGTTGGTGTAGTTTTCTTCTTCATTGTTCATAATCATCTCACCATTCACATCCGTCACTTAAAAATGTTTTAGTTTTTTACACACCCGGTGGAAGCAAGCTTCTATCACACCTTTCGCATGAAATTGCACAGTTTTACATTTCCAAAGACAATTGTCTCGACAAACAAAAGCAGGACACCTTACACCAGCCCATTCCCACGTACAGACGCAAATTACTGCACGATTACTACACCAACTCTTGAATGACTCCGCAGGTGTCTATACTACGTTAAAAAAAACTAAACAACTAAACAAAACGCAGTAAAACCTGTCATAGACACGTGCGTCTTTTGCGGCCAGAAACAATGGCCTTATCGGCTGTCCTTTGCTTGCGAAAAAAAATTTGAACAAAACCATAGACTTTTGGCGCGTATTTTATTGACTTGTTACTCGTTCCCACGCGGTCGTAGTAAGATTTTGGACTTTTAGGGTTCCATAAAACTGGAATGCTCATTCATCTTCGTTATAATTTTAGGACACTTGGTGTTAAAAAAAAATATGAACTAAAACTTTCTATTGATGCAAAGTTGAAATTATTTATTAAGTAGTGAAAGCATGTTTTCTTTGATCAAATCATTAGTGTTAATTTGATGATATGATAAATAGTACGAAATGTAATTATGATGCGATATATTCATTGGTCGTTGCTTTCTTACCGGTCAAACCAAATTTTTGAGTTTGTCTTAGACTAAAATGGAATGTATTAACTGCAGCCTAGATAATTTGAGCATAATTCAAAATCATAATTATTTTCATTTCACAATTAAATAATGACATTGCGTCTACTTGTTAGATGATAAACGATTTTATTTCTGTACGTAGCGTAGGTTTGAACAAACACTTTTACACATCAATCATATTTTAAAAACTAGATGAGATCGTCGTTTCCTATCGGACTATTCTGAGAACAAAAGCTGAACAGTTGCTTTGCCGAAGTGAAAGCAATTCTTATTACGAAAGAGTTTCGCGATATGGGTGTTGGTTTGGCTTAGAAAAAACTAGATTATTCGGAAAACCTGCACCCGAATTACGTAACACACTTTCAATCACAATCCTAAAGATTTTGAAGAAAATTAATCCATTGCTTGAAAAGTTTGACCAACACTTATGGCAGCTAAAATTTATTTGATTTGATTAAAAAATTTCGTCTGCTCAGCAACATAAATAACGCAATTAATGTTATTGAAATGTCAAAATGAAAGGCATTGCCACTGTTACGAGTGTTACGCAATTACCCCGCAGATTTGGAGTTGGAATAACTAGATAATTCGAAAAAACTGGTCAAGGCAGTACGCTAAACTATATTGAAATAAAAAAAAATACACAAAGACCATACCATACAGATTTTTGTCTATAGTTTTACGGTTTTACCTCCCGGCGGAACCATAGATATTAAAACTGGCTTACCTACGTCAAACCTCGTTTCTAATCATGTTCCGGTACATAATCTTTTAATCTCTTACAGGTGACTGATTATCCAATTTTAAAGGATTACTACTAAGTTATGATTGGCACATCTGTGATGCCTAAGAGGCCTCGCCCACGGCGACTTTTTGTAGCGATGCTGTCGCGCATGTGTACCTTCGCCCAGATTCTGTATCGCTACTATCGCGATGCTGTCGCGCTTCAGTCACGATGCAAACGCGATTCAGCATCGGCACAAAAGGTCGCCCACAGCGACTTTCAGACTCACACATTCCCCAGCACCCCTCCCTCCGTTCTTCACCCTTCGTTCCCCCGATGTCGTTAAAAACGGTCGCGCGTTTGCATCGATACAGTCGCGATGCTGTCGCGCATGTGTATCGATACCGCCGCGCGTTTGCATCGTTTCTGTCGCACGTTGCAAACGCGCGATAGTAGCGATGCAGAAGCGCGTTTACGAAACGCGCGACAGCATCGCTACAAAAACTCGCCGTGGGCGAGGGGCCTTAAACGAGGTAACTTTTTCTAAGAGAAAATGTTTTTGGCATAGTGATTTTTGCTTGAGTAGGAATAATTATCGGATTACCACTATTGTGAAACATGTGGACGGGATTGTTGTGGAATAAAATAAAGTTATTACCTAAGAACTTTACCTTTCGGAGAACTTCATATCTGGACAGCTTTTAAAGGCTCGTACACATTGGCGCGACGCGACAGCGCGACACAAAGGCACCGCGTGTCGCGCGACGAGCGGAACCTTTGTGTCGTCGGGAGCCTTAATTAAGTCTGTGCAAAGCACAGGTCCGTTCCTGTATAGAGTATTTCAGTCACTTGTGGGATGGCTCAGCAAAATACCAGCTTGCTGCACTAAACTCTGTGGAACGCAGAGCAAAAAGGCTTAAAGGCGACAAGACATTGGTGACTAGGCTTCACAGCCTGGCTCATCGGTCTATTGTTACTTGACTGTCGGTCTTCTACAGACTGTACTTCGGAGAGTATGGGCAGGAGCTCCACGACCTGACCCCACGCCTTTTTACTACCAGAATACCAGGCGTCTGCAGAGTACCATCCGCACTTGGTTGATATCCCGGTCAGTCGTACGCAGTGCTTCTCATCCACATTTATTATGCGCATAGTCAAAGTGTGGAAACCTTTGCAAGTGTCTGTGTTCCCTTCCACATATAACCCGTCTGGCTTTAAAGCAAGAGTGAACGGGCATCTCCTGGGCACAATTGTCCATTTAAAATAGGTCGGCGAATTAGATTTTTCGTATTTTATAGGTATGGTGTAGTAAAATCTCTCTGTTTGTACTGTTTGTATCTGGCTGGTTTTGATACCACTAAATAGATGACATTTACAAAAAAAAAAAAAAAGTAAAAATGATTTCCCGCCATTATTCAATTGTTTTTCCGTCCGCCATTATGAGTGAATCTGACGAAGAAATTCGATACATTTTGAAGTTGTGTTATAATAAAGGGAAGTTTCTTGCCCCTTCTTCTCCATAGGTACCCACTACGCTGTGGAATGGACAAATAGCTCCACCTTTTTTTTTCTCTTTTTTTATCTTTCAGACCGACCGACCCCTTGACAATTCAAAAGTGACTGTAATTGGTTTATTTGAAATAAATGCTTTGAGTTTGAGTTCCAATAACATAACATAACAGCACGTCTGTATTCCCCGAAGGGTTAGGCAGAGGTGTACCTATAGTACACCCACATTTCGCCAGTTATATTTAAGTCCTATGTAATAAGGGACGAGCCTATTGCCATCAACCGGGCACAAATCTAGACTCCGGGCTGGTACTGAGAAATTCCAGATGGAAAACCCAATAACACATTTACCCGACCTGGGCATCGAACCCAGCACCCTAATTACATAACACACTATCTATCACAGTCTGAATCATTTTGAAGCCTATCCATTCCATTACTTCATTATCCATTACTTCATATGTTCGAAAAATTTGTCTGCTCCACAACGTAAATAACGCAATGAATTTTGTTGAACTGTCAAAATGAAACCCATTCCTACTGTTAGTGTGTTACGTAATTACCCCGCAGGGCATCGGCTCAGCTGTAGCGTTGCGAACACGCGACCAACGAGAGAGTCACTTATAAAGTTATAATATAGGCAATACAAGAAGTGGAAAACCACAATCTTACAGACGCTAAAGATTCTAGAGTACACACGGCTACATATCAAGCTATACATTCCCAGTTTTAGCTGACCTCGCATTGTATAGGCTTTTCGTACAACGAGAAGTCAGCTTATACTGGAAATGTATAGCTTGGTATTTCGTCGTGCGTACTTATACAGTACACACATAGGCAGACAGACAGACAGCCACTCACACTGACAGATTTCTAAAGAAATTTTTCTACAATCTGTCAGTTCATCTATTCTTCCGTTGGCGGCAAAACGCGTTTCTATGGAGGACATGCTACGCGTGTTTTAGACAATACTTTCTCTACGATTAATTTTTATTTTATAGGTAAACTTCAATGTTCAAATACCTAATTGAACAAGCGAGTGTGAAGGGTCCCCGTTTCAGCTTGGGCAAAAATGCTTTCATATGTCCGGATGTCCGGCTGTTCTCCTCTACAGCACCCTAATTACGTAACACACTATCTATCGCAATCTGAATCATTTTGAAGCCTATTGCTAATCCATTGCTTCATATGTTCGAAAAAATTGTCTTCTCAACAATGTAAATAACGCAATGAATTTTGTTGAACTGTCAAAATTAAACCCATTCCTACTGTTAGTGTGTTACGTAATTACCCCGCAGGTCGCATTTCTTAACCGATTCGCGTGAAATTTTGTGAACAGCGGGGTAATTACGTAACACACTAACAGTAGGAATGGGTTTCATTTTAACGGTTCAACAACATTCATTGCGTTATTTACGTTGTTGAGCAGACAAATTTTTCGGACATATGAAGCAATGGATTAGCTATAGGCTTCAAAATGATTCAGATTGTGATAGATAGTGTGTTACGTAATGGTGCAGGTTCGATAATTATATGGAACTTTTTGTCGACTCAGTTTTTCGAAATTTTTCAAAATGGCGGAGATATAGGGGTTCATAACGTTCAAAACATATTTCAGCCATTTCACGCTCTTTGCGCGCGCTTTTTGTTTTAATGTGCGCGGTGAACATTTATTCAGTTTTAAGCTATGCAAAGACAGCAGACTCGCGAAGCCTACAGCTTACAGAGCCACTAGTTTGGATGGTTTTTATTATTTTGGTCAGCCACTCAACTGAAAACACAAACTATCACTCTTTCAGAAACGAGGAGTTTGACAATTACTTAGTTTTTATTAAGTAACTTTTTTTTTCTTCATTTTTAATCTGTGCTACCGTTCTGAAACAATAAATTCTCCCAACTCTACTAACAATCTCACTAAAACCTTTAATCTTGCACAAAAACGTCCCCTCCACCAATAGCTCACTTCACTCCATACAATCTACAAAATAAATCTCTCACAAAAATAATAACACATTAATGTTACGCGACGCCAGACCACCGCGGGTCCGCGGTGCATGCCCGGATCCTGCACTCACACCGCTCACACGTGTGCTTATAATACGGTGGAAGCTGACATATCGAGTTACATCGACGTTTTGTTATGCATTTATAGTAAGTAGGTATATTGTGGTAGTGTAATGTATTTGATTTTTAGGGTTCCGTACCCAAAGGGTAAAAACGGGACCCTATTACTAAGATTTCGCTGTCTGTCCGTCCGTCTGTCACCAAGCTGTAGCTCAAGAACCGCGATAGTTAGACGGTTGAAATTTTCACAAATTATGTATTCCTGTTGCCGCTATAACAACAAATACTAAAAACAAAATAAAATAAATATTTAAGTGGGGCTCCCGTACAATAAACGCCATTTTTTGCCTATTTTTGCTCGATATCAATAATGGCAACAGGTAGGCACTTGAAATATTCACAAAATACTCAGTTGTATTTGACTTTAATAATAAATAATAAAATTAAAATAAAATTAATATTTAAGGGGGGCTCCCATACAATAAACGCCATTTTTTGCCTATTTTTGCTCGATATCAATAAATGTTAACAGGTAGACACCTAATTTGTGTACCTACTGTTGTTTACCTAGACAATGGTACGGAACCCTTCGTGCGCGAGTCCGACTCGCACTTGGCCGGTTTTTTATTGGTTGACATTAATTAAAATATTTTTTGTTAGGTTTTTAGTTTTACGTAAAATATTTTAAGTTTGTTGTTGTAACTTTACAAGCCTGGCTTCAGTACTGACCAACCCACTGGAACATTGTCGACAGAAAAGACAGGATATATTGGACATATCTTGATCAAGCCAGGCCCGGACCTAAGTCTAGGATCGCTCAAAGGGGGGCAAATGTTTTCTAACTGAGGAAGGCGGGGGGACTCCAAGCGCGACGCTTAAAAAAAATCTCTGTCGTCTATTTTCCGTAAACTCAAGAAAGGGCCCCCATTTTGAGCATGACTACTATGCGGATACTACAGGTTGTAAAACTATGTCTAATTTAGAGTGTTAGACTCAGTTTTGTCGAAGCCTAGGGGAGGGCAACTGCACCCGTTTCCCCCTCTGTATCCGCAAAAGTTTATTGTTGAATTAACTCAAAACACAGAAACATTTAACCCAAATGAATGAATGATCAACTGATTGAAACTATTGTAGGTCGCCGAATGATGGAGATGCTGCCCTTAGCCTAAAAAACATACAGTTTTTGCCATAATTACGAAACCAAACGACGAAAAAGGTTTTTACTCTTTGGTAAAGAAGACTTTTCTAGACTGAAAACTTCCCGGCATCATAAGATTTTTTTTTATTCTGTTTTCCATCACTAAATTGGTAAAAATTACTCATACTTTATGGCTTTGTTGCTACAGAGAATCACTGACTCTTAAGTCACGGGAACTTACTCCAGCCTAGTTTAGGAGCCAGGATATTTAAATATTGATCTTTATATTAAGCCTTTTATGTTTTAGTCATAAGTACATTGTTGAGAGCTCATGGTGAAATAATGAATGAATTAATTAAAGGCATGTAGTTTCATATCTTGTATTTTGGTTTCATATTTTTCTCAAGGCCTAATGAAAGGCAGAAAGGCTATTTTTTGTGAGAAGTTGAATACAGACAGTTCTAGCGCGGCATGTTTGTTCCAAATTCAAAACTAGTGACAAAAGTGACAAGTCGTAAACAACATTATTGTCTCCGAGTTTTTTTTTTACGATCAGGCGTGAGAAGCTTCGGCGACTAATAAAATAATAAATAAATTACCTTTATTAATTGCGTGTCTAAAGTTTTCTTTGTTTTTTTCAAAATGTTGCTGTCTACATAATCTTTATCTACGTTCCTATCGCAGGCATGCTGGAAGAGATTTCTTTAGAAATAACCATCACCTTCGTACCAATTTTTCTGGTCTTTTCTTCTTGTCTGTTTATATTATATGTGTACAGAAATACTTAAATAAATGTTCCATTCTTTATTATTTGACTCAATTTCTGCGGGTCATAAATAAAAAATAAAAATACAAGTATATTTGAATTTACTCGGAATGCCATAGTTAATAGAGCCTCGACGAGTTACACCTATTGCAAAAGCATAACTATCTGGCGGGTACCAGACAATCAGCTGCGCTACTAACCTTGCTGACCGGCTAATCCACTTATCTCAGCTAAGCCAAGCATACTACCTACAGCTCGTACCTACTAACAGCATTAAGGGGACTACAGGACCTAAACGCAAGTTTTATAATGCCTAAAAGTATATGATCCACTGCAGTAAACAAATTCAGAAAAATATATGATATTCTTCAGGATATAATATGCTAGTTAGATAGTGTGTTGAAAACATAATACAACAAATTTTATACGATAGAAACAAATCACGAAGATACCTCTAAAAATTTCTTATAACGATTAAAAACCATACTAATATACATGCAATAATTCTGATTTTTTGTCAGATTATTATACAAGCAACATATTAACGTAATCGTGTTTTAATTTTTTAGTCCAATCAATAGATTTTTTGTAAATAGATAATTACGTCATATTTTGCAATAAATTACCAGCGTTATGTCATCGCGCTTCTCTTTCTTATCTATGCAGTCCGACAGTGACCGCGCTTTAGTTGTTGTCAGCCTATTAACACGTCGAAAAAAATACTTGCCAATATTGGGATGCGAAAAGTTTCCCTCCTCCGTTACAACTGCCAAAAAGGTCTAAAATGCAGCAGTTGCTACTATGAATGCAAACATTAGCTCTATTATTAGTCTGTGCTTCTAATAATCTACAAATTATCCAACCCGACAATAAAACAAGCTGAACAACAGTCTCCTTTTCGCTTTTTATAAAATGAAACAAAAAAAAAACCTTTTAATCTATTCCAACGTCAACAGAACATCTCGAGGACACTCGCAGATTCAAATTTCGAATTGTCATTTTTTTTTTCACCAGCATCAAATTGCGACGTTGCCCTTTTGCTGAATGAAAGAAGATGGCGCGAGATATGCAAATTGTATTCATCGAGAATTTTATTGATTTTCATCCTTTTCAACCGCGATATGACGTGTGCGTGTGCATAATGAGTTGTTTTGTTAAATGATAGTCTTAACGATCGTTTTGAATAAATACAGATAATGTGTTAGCACTTTGGTTTGTTATTTCGCACATGAGATGATTATTGAGCTCGATAAAATAAAATATATTTAAGCATTACTAAATAGAGTTTCGGATACACACGGTCCCGCTTATCAACAAACTCCAAGAAAAGTTAAGTTTTGCTTAGATTCTGATCAGCGGGATAATTGCGTAACACACATAAAACGGCAATCCATCGGAATGCCTTTCATCTTGACAGTTCAGCCACGTTCAATACGTTATTTACGTTGTTGTGCAGCCGAATTTTTTGAACCTATGAAGCATTGGATGTCCAAATGAAAAGCATTACAATCTATCGCCATTGATATGTTCACAATTACCCCACAGATGTTTCTAAACGCAACGAATACTGACAAATTATAGGAAAGGCTTGCACTTTCTTTTGGATACCTAGGTATTCAATAAAATGGTTACTATTTTGGTGCACCACAAACAATACCTACCTATCATGAGAGACTACAGTAGATTGATTAAGGTGAATCCTCAGGGATCCCTTCTTTTCGCATAATGTTCTTTGTCCTAATATAC
Source organism: Dryobotodes eremita (assembly GCA_917490735.1). Classification (NCBI taxonomy): domain Eukaryota; kingdom Metazoa; phylum Arthropoda; class Insecta; order Lepidoptera; family Noctuidae; genus Dryobotodes; species Dryobotodes eremita. The sequence goes on along the minus strand of OU823269.1, from coordinate 8,247,398 downwards.
TTCGGCATAACGATTTTGGCACAATTTGTTTTCGCATAATAATACTTCGGCATAATTTTTTTAGGCATACATATTATGTTGGCATAATCATCTTAAAGACTAATTTTTTTTGGCATAAATTTGATTCGCATAACGTTAGTAGGCCTAATGACTATTAGCACAACGTTAGTAGGCCTAATGACTATTTTAGTGACAGAACCGAATTGCTGCAAAACCGACTCCACGTAGTCTTGTTTGTCCTACCCCTAGAGTGTAATTTAAAATCGCGTAGGCGCGTAGGGGCGAGGCGGCCCGCGGGCTGAGGAGCAGGCAGCTGCGAGCGAGCCGCCGCGGCTGAGGCTGGCCGGCGAAGCCGGCCAACAAGCCGAAGCTGCGGTGGTGAGCGAAAGCCGTCTGCGTCGATTAGCACGCGTGGGGCCGCCGGAGGCCCGCAGCGCCGGAGCCGTGACAGAAACCCTGCCTGCTGCATGCTGCATGCTTGCTTGCATGCTGCATGCTTGCTTGTTTGCTGCATGCTTGCTTGCATGCTTGCTTGCATGCTTGCTTGCATGCTTGCTTGCATGCTGTATGCTTACTTGCATGCTGTATGCTTTAGGATATTATGCTTAAAAAGTTATGCTTTAGAACTTTATGCTTAATAAATTTATGCTTTAGAATATTATGCTTAGTCATTATTATGGTTAGAGAAATTATGCTTAAAAAAATTATGCGTAAGCTGTTATGCGTAATTATATTATGCGAAAATATAATTATGCCAAACACAATTATGCTAAGTTATATTAGGTCTTAAAATTTTATGCAAATGGATAGGGAACCGAATCCTCAGCTGTAGCCCGCCAAATTCAAATTTTCTTTGATTTTTTGCAAATTGCAGCTCCGTTTTACGTAGTATGTTGATCAAAATGCGATTCGCGACTGTAGGAATGATATAATAGGTCTTTACCTATGAAATTGCCGTTTTGTATGAAAAAATTTAAACGAATTTTTTTCATGAATTTTTTATTTGTATTAATCGAAGTAATCACCCATGCAATCAATGCATCTTTGCCATCGCAGTGGCAGTTTATTGATGCCCTTCTTAAAGAAATCAGCTGGACGGGAGGCAACAAATTCTTCAAAGGCATTTTGTACTGCCTCTCGGGTATTAAATTTTTTTCCCGCCAAGAAGTTATCCAAATTCTGGAAAAAGTAGTAGTCTGTAGGCGCAAGGTCTGGTGAGTAGGGCGGATGACGGAGAGCTTCCAACCCCAGTTCTTGCAACTTGGAGACCGTCTGCTGTGCAGTATGAGGTCGCGCGTTGTCGTGCAGGAGCAGCGGAGACGAGCGATTGACCAATGCTGGTTGGAGATGCGCCAGCTTCTCCATCATTGTGTTCAGTTCTTCACAGTACACATCTGCAGTAATGCTCACCCCGTTTGGTAAGAAGCTGTGATGAATCACACCGGCGCTAGACCACCAAACAGTGACCATCACTTTTCTAGGGGTAAGTTTTCGTTTAGGGCATTGTTTAGGTGCTGAACCAGGATCCAACCAACTTGCTGAGCGCTTACGGTTATCAAACAGAATCCATTTTTCATCGCAGGTAACAATGCGGTTCAAAATTCCTTCATTTGTGTGTCTGTTGAGCAGTGCAAGGCACGTCTCGACGCGTACTTCGCGCTGGCGATCATTGAGTTCGTGGGGCACCCATTTGTCAAGCTTTTTTACCTTGCCAATTTGACGCAAATGGACCAATATTGTTTTGACGCTAACGTCGAAAGCTGCTGCTAATTCAGCCGTAGATTGTGTATCATCAGCTTCCACAATCGCCTTTAATTCGTCATTGTCGACCAAAGTCTTCGGACGACCGCGAGGTTCATTTTTCAGGTCGAAATTTCCAGAACGGAAGCGAGCAAACCAATAACAGGTGGTGCGTTGGTTTGTAGAGTTAGCTCCGTAAACGTCGTTGATGTTGCGTGCCGCTTGTGCCGCGTTGCTGCCACGACGGTACTCATATTCCATAATTACTCGAATTTTTAACGTATCCATGATGACGAAAAAGATTGAAATGCGATGAAAATGTAACACTAATCAATAAAGAAATGACTACTTTTAGAAAAAAAAATCCATGTTTTTAAAATAAAATTAATTTGAAATTAGAATTCATAGCCAAACAAAAATTATTTTGATTTGAAATGGCCAGTACTGCAGAACGGCAATTTCATAGGTAAAGACCTAATATTTACTGAATAATAATCGTCGAACTTTGGAAATTTGTTCGTATGAAATATTCTGAAAAATTCTTAGGTGGAACAAATTTGGGGTCCGTTGGGGTCGGCTTCCAGTCTAGCCGGATGCAGCTGAATACCAGTATTTTACATGGAGGTACTGCGTATCTGGCCTCCACAACCCAGTTACTGGGTAAACACGATATCCCTTGGTAAGACTGATTGTCAGACTTTCGGGCTTCTGACGACCCGTAACGACTGTCAAAGATCTACGAATGACAGCCGGGACCAACGGCTTAACGTGCTTTCCGAGGCACGGAGTGCTTTCGATATGTAATGGATGGTCACCCATCCACGAACCGACCGCGTCAAGCGTAGCTTAACCTTCGACCGACCCGTTTAGCTATTATCATTTAGCCGAGCGTTTTTTGGTCAAAATCAAACAGTGCAATAATAGTTAGGCGTTCATTTGGAAGTTGCCTAGTAGTGAAAACGGGTATTAATGTGGGATCAAAACAGCAATTTGTGTTTTTTCCCTCAACGAAGCTGAGTCTAGATAATCTGAAGGACTGCTGCCGCACATAATGACAACCAATCCAACTCCGTTGCATCCACTTCTAAATGCATTAGAACAGCTGGTACAGTTCGCGCAAAACGTTATGAGCTCTCGGGAAGTTGCAGCGAGTGGCTGCGCAGTATGCATAATATAGGTGTCCGAGGGAACTCTCCCACTCTCACTCAACTGTACCATGCGCAGTTTCGTTCTTGGGCCTACGTTCAGAGGGCTCATAAAGTTTTGCGCGAACTGTAGGTATATTCCGTAAAAATCTCACTGTGAAAATTTAAGTGAAGTCAGCCTCAAGTGAGCTGTCATTCGGCTAGGGATTGGCATTATTGACAGCTCGCTTTAAGCTTACTTCACATAAGTTTTCAAAAGTGAGATTTTTACAAAATAGAACAGCAGATAATCTTTAACAACAACGCTATCAACACACAATGCGTATCAATCGAATGTTGTCAAAACTATACGGGCTCAACGGTGTCTTGAAATTTGGTTGCATCCTTAGGTTGCGCCACGTTGTGTCAAAAGAAACGATAGTGCCGAAAAGCATTAGTAATTTTATTTAGAAAATATGCGATGCGAAGTGTAACCGATGTTACGTAACTCACATAAAATGATAATTGATCGCAATGCCTTTCATTTTGACAGTTTAGCCACGTTCATTACGTTATTTGCGCTGTTGAGTAGACGAATTTTTCAAACTTATGAAGCAAATGATTGGGAATTTCCTTAAAAAACCCTCAGATTATGGATGGGTGTGTGATTATTAGGGTGCTTGGTAACGCAAAAGGTATAGATATTGGAAAAATTGACGATAATACTATGAAAAACTTACCGAAAGTTACGTGATGCTCAAGCCAAAGACTTCGTCTGAAGAGTGATGATGAAAAACATAACAAGAAGAAGTAGTCATAAAATTAGTATCAACAAGTTCTACAATGTAAGATTATGCGCAGTTCTAGTGTTTTCCTTGTTTTATCTTCGCTGAAAGATACTTGAAAACAATTACCTACGCGTCGCAAAGGAGATCTCCTACTTCATTTAGTTTTTGGAGTCATTAAAATTAGCCCAGTAATTTAAATGGAACGAAAAAAAGCTCCTGCATAAAGTTATGATTTCCTATATAATAACCGCTCTTCCTAATTTTATTGCCCGCCCCTATACAACGCCCTGTCCTCAAGAATGACGTCTGATGACGTAATACAACAGTGTCTTTTATTGTCAATGTATTTGCCTGGCTATTGTTAGTACCTGCCATTTAGTTTTTTTATTTCGGAAACGGACATATGAAAGAAGGTGGATGCTGCCAGTATCGATTTGAACCTGTTCGCGTAAAGTGCAGTTTTATTAATTTATTTTTCACTATTGTGCGTCGCAAAGCCGGGTGTTTTTTGTTTTATGGTTTTAATAGTGCGGTTTTACAAAGATATAATTTAGGGATTATTAAAGACTGATTGAGGACAGAGTTTGGGTTTTTAGGGATTGGTATTTTGAACTTATTTTTATTTTTCATAATGAAGTATCCGAGGAGGAAATTATTTTCTAAATGCGCATCCGAATATGATACGGGTTTATGTAAGTATATTTTAATGACTTTTTTAATTTATATATTTTTTAGATTGTTACGACAGTAATTAGGAAAAGAAAATTAAAAAAATAAACTAAACCATTAACAATCCACAAAAAAAAAACTTATTTTTTTAAATTTACACAATCGCGCCACATTTGCTAGCCGTAAAACAAAAATATTCGCGCGCAAAATTCGTAAATGGAACGTACGGAATCCGATCAGGCGCTAGTTTATGGCACTGTATAAATGACGGCCATGTGTCGTTTGACGCCAGTAGGGGTGGCAGCTTTTACTTGAAATATTGTACACATGTAGTATTTATTACAGTAAAAATCAGTAGAAGGAAAAGAAAAATCACAATAATTTGCCGCGACGAGTTATTCAATATGCTGTAAGAAATATGACACTGAAGACTCTGGATAGCGTCCAATAATTTTGAAAATAACATAACGTAACATCACGCCTGTTTTCCTCGAAGGGTTGGGCAGACGTGTACCTATAGTACACCCACATTTCGCCAGTTATGTTTTAGTCCCATGTAATAGGGGGCGAGCCTATTGCCATCAACCAGGCACAAATCCAGACTCCGGGCTGCTACTGAGAAATTCCAGAATGAAAATCCCAAAAAAACATTTTTCATTAATACAATATTGTAGATATCCATTCCTAGAAACTGGAAAATCGGATGTTGTGGCGAAACTCGGGAGAGGCGTATTCGTATACCCAGCTGTGCACTGCAATAGGCTGAGTTTTATTGCTAATGTGAACTTTCGATAGTGACCTGCGGCTTTCAGAGCTTACCAAGCTACTAGATTATATTTTCTAAATATCGCTGTTAATATGGACCGGATATTATCATACCTTAGTAAAACAGAATAAGTAATTAAATAGAAATTCAAAAAATAATAAACTACTTAGTGGCTTTGTGAGCTGTAGACCTCGCGAGTCTGGCTTTGCATAGCTTAAATATGAATAAATGTTCACCGTGCATATTAAAACAAAAAGCACGATTTTTTTTTTCTACCCTGCATATCTCCGACATTTTGAAAAATTTCGAAAAACTGTGCCGACAAAAAAAATGCCATATAATTATCAAACCTGCTCACAAAATTTCACGAGAATCGGTTGAGAAATGCGACCTGTAGAGGAGAAGAGTCAGACATCCGGACATACGAAAGCATTTTTGCCCAAGCTGAAACTGAGACGCTTCGCGCTAGCTCGGTCAATAATACCAGCCTATGACTATCCGTCCCACTACAGGACATAGGCAGATTCAAATAAAAAAGCAAAAATTTGCACTAGAAAACGTCCAAACGTTTGGTAGGCAACCCTAAGCTAAGTCTAGCTAATAATACTCAAGGGAGAGGTTTATTTCGAATAACTGTGATTGAGTTTATTACACTATTGCTGTCGAACCTCATTACTATGCTTTGCACTTACCAATAATACACTACTAAGCAATCAGAAATTCTCATGCCATGGACCATGGAATTTGAAAGCGACGAATATGAAGAAATATGGAATTAAATTGTATTTTTTTGTAAAACCAAGAAGTTTTCGTGAAATAAGTGCATCGTCAAACTATTTTCCGTCGGAAAAATAAAGAAATAAATTTAAAAATAATAAAACATAAATAAATTTATATGGTCATTGAAAATAAACTGTACTGAATTAATGAGTTACGGAGGTCAGAGTCAGGAATTTCTGTTCATATATTCCTTAACTCTAACAAACCCAATCTCACTAAATTAAAATAATATAAGAATAGATATTTGACAATACCTTACATGTATTATGTGGATGATAAATTGATAAGTGCTTTTGCGATCAGTAAATCTATAGTGGTTACTAGATTTCAAAGCTTTCTCATTTTAAAATATATTAAGTAGGCAGAGGTAACTCTAGATTTCCTGCGGACACAGACACACAATTGTAATAGCTTTTATTTTGACAATTCAACAACATTCATTGCGTTATTCAACGTTCATGTGAAGCAATAGATTAGGTATTTCCTTTAAAATCCTTCCGGTTAGAAAGTGTGTTACGCAATTGTTGTGCTGGTTGCTCTTGTGAAAAAAAGTATAAACACTCATACAAATAACTCCACTTACTTAAGAGTACACCCCAAAATATTACATGAAGACAGATACAAAATACTGCTAGATGAAATACCTCCAAACATTTTGTATCTATCTCCGCGACACAGGCATCATTTGTAAGCATTAGCACTACGCTTTACTTGAATAATTTATCACGATGTTGTTTTCCCGCCAAAACTCTATGGTATGTTTTTTTTTTTTCTGAAACAAAGGTGTGGAGTACTTTCAACCTCCATGCTGCTATAAATATGCATGCGATATCGTTAGCGTTGATGATAATTTTTTGAATGTATAATGACGTCATTAATTTTGGCGAGGCGTAGGTCAGGGATTTTATTTATACTTCAAGATAGCTGTGTGTGTAAGTAGTAGATTTCTTTTCTTTTTTCAGTATTCGAAATAGATATGATTTTCAATTATGTATTTTGTCATTCTTTCAAGATAAAATATTAATTACGGACATTCTGTTGAAATTGCGTGTGGGTTTTTCCTTTTTGGGAAAACAGCCTACAGAAGTAGTAGTTAATTTATATTTTTTATGGAAAAAGTAGTAGTACCCTCGTATTCTCTTGGCAAAATTTTCATAGACAATATATATAATAATATAATACCTATCTCTATGTCTGGACAATGAAGGTTATATCGGACTCAAACAAACATACATACCTAAACTCGTGCGTTCTTCCCATGGGGGGAGGCGGAAACTACTATGTCAAACTCTTACCGACTTTAACCACATGGTGTGTGCCTTCTGATACCAAAAGATTGGCGTTAAACTAATGGCTCTAGAATTTAAAAATTATTGCAAAATACTTCTTATCTTAAACTTAAGATTAATAGCAAAAAGGAAAATAAAATTACAAGACGAATTATATTACAATTTTGCCTACTTACTTAAGACTAAGACATAAACAATATAAATAAAAATAAAAATGTGATCATAATAGTAAGTACAGTCTTCTAAAATAAAGATGTATGGTATGTATGTAGCGCCATCTACAACGCCACATGCGAGCTACGCGTCACACTGACGTCACACAAAATCCTGCATCGCGCAAGCAGAGTTTACCGCGCAAGTAGCATTTATACAACGTCCCGACACCAATCGTCGGGCAGTTGCCCACCAGACACAACACCCGTCTGGTCGTAGGATCCTCCCTTTTCAATAGAGTATGAGTGAGCTTTACACCCTGTTCCTCATACCTCTATATGTATGGTACTATAAGTTCTACCGTCATCCAACGTTTCTGTATTTCGGTTTGAAGGGTGCCTGGGGTCACGTAGTAATTTACGGGCACAAGAGACATTTCAGGGGGCCTACTCTCTAGACCGTCAACGAAGACACGGGCTCGTCCGAAAATTGTTTGAAACTTCGGAGCAAACTCTAAATCGAGTTCTAGAGTCTCTAAAGACGAGAAAACACACATCGGGAGTAGGGACAAATTTCAAATCGTGGTGTCGTTCATTCTTATTTCGGGCCCCAAATTAATCTAGGGGTCTACTCACTAAGTCCGTCAACAAAGATACGGCCATGTCCGAAAGTAGTTGATCCGTCAAGACAAGTGATAAATTCAATTTTTCAAATGGGCAACACATCAGGATAAGGGACAACTGTCAAATCGCATTGTTATTAATTCTTAGTTCGGGCTCCAAACTAATCGTATGTCCGTAACTGCAGCCGACGGAGTACATAACGCGAATAACTTCGGCCAAAAGTACCAACTTCGTGCTTAAGAACACACCTAATGTCCGTAGGTGGGGGACTAAATCGGGCGTATCCTTTAATCCCGCTCCTTATCATCTACGGACATAAGATTAAGAGACAGTCAGGAGACATAAGATTTTAAAATGTTTTACAATATTTTTTATACATTAATTATATATTTATATGTGAAGACGATGCATCTAGAATAAAGAAGTCGTTACGGGTAGTTACAAGCCCAAAAATCTGAGAATCAGTCTAACCAAGGGGTATCTATATTATATATATATATCTATATTATCTATATTTTGTTTTTGTTTTTGTTTTTGTTTTTAATCATTTGACATTATATAATTTTCAAATAATTTGCCGACATTAAATATAGCTTTAATAATAATGTTTAAAATTGTCTGACATTATATTTAAAACTGTTTGACATTATATTTAAAACTGTTTGACATCATATTTAAAACTGTTTGACATTATATTTGAAACTGTAAAAAAGCTGGATACTATTTCATAATTTGTATATTCATAGTTCTATTTTTTGTATCTTGTATTTGTATGAAATTCAACACAATGTAAATTGTTTATGAATAAAACAAACTGAACAAACTATCGTGTTACCTAGCAAGTGGGTTTTGGAGGTCAGATAAGCAGTCATTCCATGGAAAATACTGGTACAGCTGCATCCGGTTAGACTGGAAGCCAACGACAACTTAGTTGAGAAAGGGTTGACAGATTTATTGATTGTATAAGTCCAATGTAATAGGGGGTGAACGAGGAGAACCTAAAAACGATGTGCCTCATAAAACCTCTCTTGTTCCAGCCTGTCGTAAAGACAGCTCCCATCCCTTGGACGCAGCTGCCATCATGAAAGAAAAGAGCAAGAACGCTGCCCGTTCCCGAAGAGAGAAAGAGAACGCAGAGTTTCTGGAGCTTGCCAAGCTTCTACCTCTGCCATCGGCGATTACGTCACAGCTGGATAAGGCGTCCGTTATCAGACTGACGACGAGTTATCTGAAGATGCGGCAGGTTTTTCCTGATGGTGAGTTTTATCCTTCTTAATAATATAAATGAGACAGTTTGAATGCTTGGTAGTTTAGGTGTTTGGCCGCTTGTGCACTACCCAGCATTTTACGGTCCGGGCGCCCGCGGGCGGTTCGACTTTCGAGCGAATGTCACGTGATTCACCGGCAAAAGTATGGAGATTTCACATCCGGACAGTAAAATTCCGGACCTATAGTATACAACCAGCCTTTGGGAGTTTGTTGAGCGAGTTCGGATGTTGATGACTTTGGGCGTTTGTAAATTTGGCTGTTTGTCAGTTTGGACAGTTTGGATGTTTCTAATTTTGGATATTTTGAGAGTTTGGCTGTTTGTGAGTTTGGATGTTGACAAGTTTGAGCGTTTGGGAGTTAAGTTGGGTTTCTTTGTTTTGTGAGTCTGGATGTTTGTAAGTTTAGATTTTTGTTACGCTATCGCTGCTGCCATAATGAAGGAAAAGAGTCAGAACGCTACCCGTTTCCAAAGAGAGAAAGTGAACGCAGAGTGTCTGGAGCTGACCTAGCTTCCCCCCTGCCGTCGGCGATTACGTCACAGCTGGACAAGGCGTCCGTTATCAGATTGACCACGAGTTATCTGAAGACGAGGCAGGTTTTTCCTGATGGTGAGTTTTATATTAGAGTCATATAGGCTTTCGGGACAATTACAGGCTATATGAAAGACAAAGTAGTAGTAATCAAAGTATTGAGTATGAATGTGGATGGTTATAAGAATAGGGGAAGACCATAGAAATTATGGATGGACTGTGTGAAAGATGATATGGTTGGAAAAGGGGTGACTACCGAGATGACGACTGATGGAGAAGTATGGAATACTAAAAGTTGCGCCGACATTAAGAGGGTTATTTACTAACGTTCCTTAAACGTCAAAAATGTTATGGTTAAACACATAATAGAAACATAACATCACGCCTCTATTCCCCGAAGGGTTAGGCAGAGGTGTACCTATAGTACACCCACATTACGCCAGTTATGTTTAAGTCCCATGTAATAGGGGGCGAGCCTATTGCCATCAACCGGGCGCAAATCCAGACTTCGGGCTGCTACTGAGAAATTCCACATGGAAAAACCCAATAGCACTTTGGCCGACCCGGGAATCGAACCCAGGACCTCATGCTCTGCAGTAGCGCTGACGACCACTGGACCAACGAAGCAGTCACATCACGGGGCATGGTTAAGCAGTCCCTAATCATTACTTAACTTTAGGCTACGTTTATAAATAAAGGGGTAAATAAATTGGGTTACGGGCAGCAGAATTATTAGGAGTAAACCCAAAAGAAAGAGCAGCGATCACCGCGCTTTGGTCTGGCAGCAGTCAGTAGACCTCCAGGTAAGTACTACACTGTTCAATTTGGAGGATATAACGCGTGTAAAAAGGAACTTAACGAAGCAGAGAGTCACTTGTACTCCCCGTCATTGTAATATTTTTTTTGTACTAGACAATACCTGAGAACCTTCTATATAGATATTGAAGGCCAAAATTATAACTTTTACTGCCGTTTTGTTTACGAAACCAAGTGTTTAATGTTATAACATAACTTTAAATACCCCCACGACCCCTGAACCTTTGCATGCAATAATAATTAATTTGAACAAATGACAATTTTGTTTTTTTTTTTATTGCCTCTAGTACTCTAGTATCGCAGACATCCAAAGTCACTCACGATGTCTCTGGGACTGCTGTCCATAAGCTGTGGTGACCGCTTACCATCAGGTGGGCCGTCTGCTTGATCGCGACCAAAAACCAGAAAAAATATGGAACTTATTTCTTACTGCCTTGCTGATCTGTCGCAAATGCAGTTCCCGAGCGTGCTTGGGTTCAATGCCAAACTGTCAAAGGACGCTATTCTATAAAGGAACTGACAGTAGCCGCCCGTAATCATGATTTGTGCCCGGTTAATGGCTAAGTTGACCCCGAACCCTATTACATGCAACTTTTAGACATTCCGAAATAGTGCGGATTTTTTACCTGTGCCCCTTCAGGCCTAACATTACATTCCCTTCTTCCCCCAGGTCTCGGCGACGCATGGGGCGCCGCCCCACCTCCCCCACAGCCGCGAGAGCTGTCAATACGAGAGCTAGGCTCCCATCTGCTGCAAACCCTGGACGGCTTCATATTTGTGGTGGCCCCTGATGGCAAGATCATGTATATTAGTGAAACGGCGTCTGTACATCTTGGGTTAAGTCAAGTAAGTAGGATTTTAACATAGTGATAATACAAATAGTGCCTATTATTGTCCCAGTGCAGGCAAATACCTTGTAGCGGTTTCTACATCGCCACGTGCGAGCTACACGTCACACTGACGTCACGCAAAATCCTGCATCGCGCAAGCAGAGTTTACCGCGCAACTAGCATATATACAACGTCCCGGCATCAAACGTCGGGCAGTTGCCCACCAGATATGACACCCGTCTGGTCGGAGGATTCTTCCTTTTCCATAGAGTATGAGCGAACTTTACACCCTGTTCCTCATACCTCTATAACCTCTTCTCACAGAGAAGGCACGAGCATTGATCACCACGCTTGCTCAAGACGGGTTTGCCTGGCGTCGGTTTACATAGATTTATTTAACTTTGTTTTATTGCTAAAAATGTTCCAAAAGATTTCCAAAAAAAACACTACAAAGTGAAAAATAACTTTAATTTCGGAAGTCGGTGGCAAAAAACGAAACTACAAAACGAAAGACACCGACTTCCGAAATTAAAGTTATTTATTTAGTTAGTTATTTTTCACCTTGTAGTGTTTTTTTTTGGAAATCGGTTGTATTTTTTCGAAGGAACGGTCTAAATTTGGTAAATTACCGCTAGCTAAACGCGTTGCCAACTTGCTTCATGTTGTGAACTCGGCGATGAATGGATTGCTCTTTGGGCGCGCGCTGAAATTGATATTTTAATTTTCTTATTTGTTTTTTTTACGAGAACGACGATAATTCGTGTCTTCTTGAAGGCAATAATTTAGTTTGCACTATCTAAGGCGATAATTACACGATATTTTGCAAGAATTTAGATTTGGGAAATGACAATTTATAATGATTATCTAACAGTTACTGAACCTCCTATTTTGAGTTGGCGCAAGTTTTCAATTCCATCCTGTAGAGGCATCAATCACTGTCAGTCTAACTATTGTCTATATCCTACAGGTAGAACTAACAGGCAACTCGATATACGAATACATCCATCAGTCAGACCACGAGGAGATGACGGCAGTGCTCAGTCTACAGCATGCCCACTCGTACCTACCACACCAGTATCCTAGCCTCGGGTGAGTACAGTATCCCAGTCTTAGTTATAATAGCAACTCGATATACAAGTACATCCATCAGTCAGCCCATGAGGAGATGACGGCAGTGCTCAGTCTACAGCATGCCCACTCGTACCTACCACACCAGTATCCTAGCCTCGGGTGAGTACAGTATCCCAGTCTTAGTTATAATAGCAACTCGATATACGAGTACATCCATCAGTCAGCCCATGAGGAGATGACGGCAGTGCTCAGTCTACAGCATGCCCACTCGTACCTACCACACCAGTATCCTAGCCTCGGGTGAGTACAGTATCCCAGTCTTAGTTATAATAGCAACTCGATATACGAGTACATCCATCAGTCAGCCCATGAGGAGATGACGGCAGTGCTCAGTCTACAGCATGCCTACTCGTACCTACCGCACCAGTATCCTAGCCTCGAGTGAGTACAATATCCTAGTCTTAGTTATAACTAACAGGCAATTCGATATACGAGTCATCCGCCAATCATACCACGAGGAGATGACGGCAGTGCTCAGTCTAAAGCATGCCCACTCGTACCTACCACACCAGTATCCTAGCCTCGGGTGAGTACTGTATCCCACTCTTAGTTATATCTAACAGCCATCAGTCAGACAACGAGGAGATGACGTCAGTGCTCTGTCTACAGCATGCCCACTCATACCTACCACACCAATATTCTAGCCTCGGGTGAGTACAGTATCCTAGTCTTTGGTATAACTATATTCTGTCCATTTTGCGTAATCATTGGTATGACATATTATAAATGCTTATTTTAGAGTCATTTTAAAGCTTTAAATTATTTTCTACACCAAAAAAAAGTTGTGGTAAGAATAATTTTTCTTGTGCCTCTCCAATTTCTGAAGTTAGGCGATGAACCGTCAAACGGGGTGAATAGGGATGCAGGGGTGAATCGGGACGAAACTTTAATAAGGATTATAACATTGAAATAACATAGTTTATTGCCAAAAAGGACTCAAATGTGTTTACTATAGTATAATTAACGATTAAGTGCCCTTTTTCGCAGCAAACTATATCATTTCAATGTTAAAATCTCTTTTAAAGTTTCGTCCCGATTCACCCCTGTATCCCTATTCACTCCGTTTGTACAGTAATGACATTTTGGTGGTTTCGTTATCACTTCAAACTTTAGAATTAGCTCAAATTAGTCCCCATTTTTAAACACTTGATTGTTCCCAATTAGGTGTCATCTGTACCCCATTTTTCAGACTTTAAAGTAATATTTAATCTTCGTCAGGTACCCAGTAGGAGGTACCTGGGGCCCAACAGTGGACATCGAGTGTGAACGAGCCTTCTTCATCAGAATGAAATGTGTTCTCGCCAAGAGAAACGCTGGGCTCACTACGTCAGGGTATAAAGTAAGTATTTTGGCAAATTCTTTAAATATATATTGTTTTACTAGTTTGCCCCGCGGTTATACCCGCATAAGTCTCGATCCCGTGGGAAAATCGGGATAAAAAGTATCCTATGTCCTAACCCAGGTCATGGTCTACCCATGTGCCAAATTTCATCCAAATCCGTTCAGCCGTTTTAGCGTTAAAGCGTAACAAAGGAACTCACTTTCGAATTTATAATATTACTAGCTTTTGCCCGCGGCTTAGCTCGCGTTAATTTAGACTTTGACTTATAAATTCGGATTATAATTCAATCATGATTCGAAGGACACGTGGCGCCATCTATTATCATAAGAACATTATTGTTGTTTTCCTCGGAAACAGTACTTTTTTGCGGGATGAAAGGTACCCTATGTCCGTTTCTGTACACCTGCCAACGTATATGCAAAAGTTCAGGATGATTGGTTCAGTGATTTAGGCGTGAAAAGGTAACAAACAAACAAACAAACTTTCGCATTTATAATATTAGTTAGGATACTAGCTGTTGCTCGCGACTTCGTTTGCGATCCAGGATGAAAATTAGCCTATGTCCTTCTCCAAGTCACGATCTACCCATGTGCCACATTTCATCCAAATCCAGTCAGCCGTTTTAGCGTGCAAGCGTAACAAACATCCATCCATCCATCCATCCTCACAAACTTTCACATTTATAATATTAGTAGGACTTATACAGTATTTATCACTTCCCATTTTCAAATAATCCAAATTTACCCTAGAGAAAATCCACGATTACCCATGCCCATAGTTCTTTAAAACCCCTTCGATTAATACCAATTCTAATAAACTCCATGGAACCCCGTGTCCCCGCTAATTCCCCCATTCCGTATGTTGGTATAATTGAGTGTGTTGAACAATGCCCCCTTCAGTATGAATAATGCAACGCGTGCCTCTATTGTTTTAAGCATTTGTTTTAAATTGGGCGATCATAGTTTTAAAAGATTATTGAGAACAGTGGGAACTGGACAAGGAAAGGAGGATGGGCAACAAACACATATCTACATAAACTCACGCCTCCTTCTCATGGGGTTATGCAGAAACTACAGAACGCCACCTGCTACGATCCTTACATACTCCTTTTGCCTCGCTTACATTCATACATCGCTCATTTGGAGAAACGTCGACGTAACTGTTGCTTTTAAAATTTTACAGGAGAGTAAAGATTAAAGATTAGATTAAATTTAAAGCAGTTTTTTTTTGTAATCTGTTACCGTCTCGTTCTGAAATGGTGATAAATCCCAAAACCATATCAAATATTTCACGCTAAATATTTCACGCCTCTGTTCCTCTGAAAATTTTTTCGAGCACAATATATGTCGAGAACTCATTTTTGGGCAAAAATTATATTTACGTCGATGTTTCTCCAAATGAGCGACATTTGGATATACACGCACGCCGGTTGCGAGTACTACGCACCTGACCTTTCTGAAGAACATCACCAATAAGGTCACTACATGTCCTCCTAGGGCGTCCTCTCCCGGCGTTTCCACTCACATCTGCCTTGTAAATATACCTATTGTTAGTCGATGGCAACTTACTATAAAATTTAATTATATGAAGTTATTTCCTCCGTTTCTGTCGCTTCAATCCTTTGAAGCGACAGAAACGCATGCATGTTGGGTTAAATAATACCTGAAATATAAATGATGTATGTAGGTACAGTACAACTATTTTCTTAATGTCCCTCGAGAATCATCGCATTTCCGAATGCAAACGAATGCTAATTTCCATGTCCATCAATTATTAGATTTATCGCGTATAATAATTTGAATTCAGAACTAAGTACTTTGTTGTTGTATAGTGGTATGAGGAACAGGGTGTAAAGCTCACTCATACTCTATAGAAAAGGGATGATCCTCCGACCAGACGGGTGCCGTGTCTGGTGGGCAACTGCCCGATGTTAGATGTCGGGACGTTGTATATATGCTCGCGGTAAACTCTGCTTGCGCGATGCAGGATCTTGCGTGACGTCATTTTGACGTGTAGCTCGCATGTGGCGATGTTGTTACCGCTACAATACTATATTATTCTTGTTGATATTACTGTACATATTTTATTACTGTTATTAGTCTGTTTTTTTTTGTAATTCTATTGATTTGACATTTATATTTAGTCGACATCAATGCAATTTCTCGCTAAGTTTGGAATTAAAGATTATTTGCATGCCCATGAGACGGTAGAATATGTAGGACTATATTTTATAAGAAACATCTATGTACCAACTAGCTGTGCCCGCGACTTCGTCCGCGTGGAATAGTGTCTTTGGGAAGCAATTTTAATTATTTAAGATTTCTCATTAATAGAACTGGAACACCAACTTTCAGCCTCAACTTATGGGAAGGCACATCTGATTTAAAAAAAATATTTATAAACTTAATGTTATTTGTCAGTTTCACTTTTTGTAATGATTCCGTAAATGTTAGTTACATCAGAATAGCTCTAATATTTTGTCTCTTGTCGCAAACTTACAAAAAATTCACATAAACCTTATATATTTCCATACAAACTTTCATACCCTATTCCCTATTGTTATTTTACACCCTTGAGGGTAAAAGTTTTACAAACTTTGAACGTCATATTTATTTATATCGAATCAACAGCCTAAAAAATAAGTTTCAAGCTTCTAGCTCTAAAAATGACGATGTTTCCATACAACTTTTCATCCCCCCTTTCAACCCCTTACAACCCTTTTTTCGCAAAAAGTAGCCATGTCCTTTCTCAGGCTCTAGACTATCTGTGTACCAAATTTTATTTAAATCGGTTCAGTAGTTTTGGCGTGAAAGCGCGACAGACAGAGATAGATTTACTTTCGCATTTATAAGATTAGTAAGGATTACCCATGTTTGCAATAATAAATGATTTGATTTGATTTATCTCACCGATGACATTAACTTCAGGTTATACACTGCTCGGGATACCTCCGAGCGCGACGCTTCGGTGAAGGATCGGCACCTCTCGGCCTCATAGCAGTCGGACACTCGCTGCCGCCGTCAGCGGTCACAGAGTTGAAGCTACACTCAAACATGTTCATGTTTAGAGCTTCACTGGACATGAGGCTGATTTTCTTAGATGCCAGGTATGTGGGAATTTATTTTACTTGACATTTTCAGAACAACAAGCTATTGTAGGTACCGTCAAACGGGGTGAATATGGATGCAGGGGTGAAACGAGACGAAACTTTAAAAGGGATTTTAACATTGAAATAATATAGTTTGTTGCCACCAAGGGCACTTAATCGTTAATTATAATACAGTAAACACATTAGAGACCTTTTTGGCAACAAACTACAGGGTGTTTGGCAGAACGTTGAACATACGCAAATGGTGGATAGGTAGGATCATCTGCTACTTACTCAGCCCTAATTTATTTGGACCAGGCAATTTTTTTTTTTTAATGCTATTTGAAATTATGATTTAAGTATTTTTTACATCTTTCTGTAAGTTTGAGGACTCATAACTTTTTTCTAGCTAACATCTGAATAAAGCAATAATTTTAGAAGAATCTACCAACATTAAAGATTTAAAAAAAAAATTACTTTAAAGTTAAGAAAGTGGTGAAACTAGAAGAAAGCAAAAATAATTGTTTTTTAAATCTTATGAATCAAAATAAGTTAAAATCCCACTCATCGGACCCACAACAAATCTAGTGCTGTAAAACCGCTACACAAACACTATCGACAAATAAAAATCCGCAAAAAGACCACAATTCAAGCTACAATAAACAATTTGATGCGAGTTAATAAAATCAGCGCAGAGCCGTAACGGTGCGACGCCAAACGATTTCACAGCCGCGAGCCGCGCGTCGTGGGTAGTATCGATATGTTCTGTCCATATTAGCACAACACTATTTAATTTTCTCGATGAAATTATTCTTGACAAGAATTAAACCTAGTAGAGACGTGTCAGCTTGACTACCAAAGAAATTTTACAATTAATAACCTCTCAGGAAATCCTCATATTAAACCAAATTCGGGGATTTGAATGCAACTTATAAATTATTTTATTTCTGTTTGTACAAACACTTTTACACGTAAATCATATTTTTTTAAATTAGATTCGGCGTTTCCTATCTGACTACTCTGAGAAGAAAGGCCGAAACAAATTCAGAGGTCACAGTCTCTTTTAAAGTCCAGACATAATCTTGGTCAGATCATGTGAAAACCATGTAGATTGATATCTGATGTGGTCTTTTGAGGAAAGAACCACACAGATTCAGTGGACCTGTCCAGTCAGTGCACGCATTTGTCAGTAATCGTGCAGCTTGACTCAGGATGTCAGGACTTAAGAAATGCTCAGCTTGCCAGCACCAGACAAATGGGGCAGTCGAAAATAACATAGATACAGGTAGGGAAATTATTTGTGTTATTAAGAGGCTTACAACAGCTAAAGCGCGGTCACTGTCGGACTGCATAGAAAAGAAAGAGATGCGCGATGACACAACGCTGGTAATTTATTGCAAAATACGAAGCAATTATCTATTTACAAAAAATCTATAGATTGGATTAAAACATTAAAACACTATTACGGTATGTTGCTTGTAGAATAATCTGACAAAAAATCAGAATGATTTAATGCATAGTAGTATGGTTTTTAAACGTTATAAGAAATTTTTAGAGGTATCTTCGTGTTTTTTATCTATCGTATTAAATTTGTTGTATTATGTTTTCAACACACTATCTAATTAGCAAAGATCCTGAAGAATAACATATATTTTTCTGATTTTGTTTAGTGCAGTGGATCATACTTTTAGGCATTATAAAACTTACATTTAGGTCCTGTAGTCCCCTTAAGCAAGTTGACAACCTACATCATTTTGCTATGTTATAGCCATTTCATACAATGTGAAAGAGTGACAGTTGTGGTTTTAATAAACGGACAATTTAAGGTGGTAGGCAATTGGTTTCCCTGAATTGTTCTTACCAAGTATTACATATTTTTTAAACGTGTGGGTTCGGGGGACCCCCGTCAGGAACGGAGTTCCGAAATATTTTAAAGTTTTCGCAGCCGCCATTTTTAAGATTTTCATTTGGTCCCCGGAACCAAGAAAACGACAACCACGATGAAAAATTTTAAAATTTCGCAGCCGCCATCTTGGATTTTTGTTTTGACCTCACTATTAGCTTCAGCACCTTCGAAAACCATGAAAACTATGTTTCTCTCTCTCTGTCTCTTTCTATTATATATAACTAGCTGTTGCCCGCGGCTTCGCCCGCGTGGATGTCGGAAATTATCCCACGGGAACGTACTACCGGGATAAAAAGTAGCCTACGTGTTAACCCAGGTTAAAAACTATCTGTGTTCCAAATTCCACCCAAATCCGTTCAGTAGTTTTTGCGTGAAAGAGTAATAAACATCCATCTATCCATCCATCCTCACAAACTTTCACATTTATAATAATAGTAGGATTAAAAAGTCGCATGGAGGGGACATAGCGCTATTTCGATACGTGACGATTTCTACAATTTTCTACAAGTACAATTTTTCTACAAAAAAAAATAAGTATCATTATTCATCATGTCGTTTGTCGCTACGGTCTTTCTCTACCAAGCAATGTCTAGTATTTCTACTCTAGTCCTTATTCTAGCATTTTTCTCAGGTAACTTTATTCCATGTAAATCCATCAGATCCGTCAAGTCCTTAGCCACAGAGTCCTGCGCAATTCTGCGAACCGCTAACGCGCATTGTTGAGCAAGGTTTACGCGGCCCTGATTGGCGTGAACTAATAAATGTTGAACTTGCGGCCATTGCGCTTGTCCACTGTTTACGAGTGTTACGACACGTCGGAAATAAGACTGGAGTGATTTATTTTTTACCTCTTAACTAATAATCCTAACTTCCTAATCCTAACTAATATCCTAATCCTAATCATAACTAATATTATAAATGCGAAACTAAGTTTGTTTGTTACCTTTTCACGCCTAAACCACTGAACCGATCATCCTGAAATTTTGCATATACGTTGTCAGGGGTACAGAAACGGACATAGGGTACTTTCATCCCGAAAAAAAGTACTGTTCCTGAGGAAAACAACATTAACGTTCTTATGTTAATAGATGGCGCCACGTGTCTTTCGAATCATGATTAAATTATATTATTGTAGACACTTTAGTAGTCTGTTAAGAGTTTTTTTTTTATTAAGCTATTGCATAGCTTTTATCGCGGCCTTTGAGCGCGGCGACCGAATCAAGATATTCCGTAACGAAAATAAAACCTAACACCCCCCACTCCGCCTACCATGTAGCTCGGCCGAGCGTTTCTTAACGTGTATGTATATGGTACGACTGTACCTGAATTAATATCAAAGAAAAAAAATACTGCATAAATACTGCATAAATAAATAATTATAATTGCATAAGTTGATAAAAAATGCTATGCAATAGCTTTACCGCGGCAGTCCCCGAGTGCCACATGTGTTTTTTTTTTAATTTAAGTACCTACCTATTACATTTTGTGAGTGTAGAGTGTCGATAGACCGGTTTTTCATCCTCCTAAGTATAATTCCCCGAACAACCCGAATTGATTGTCAAATTCTAAATTAACGCGAGCGAAGCCGCGGGCAAAAGCTAATTAGTTATAAAAACACCTTTGTACTTACTATACCCATGTTTGCAAAGAAATAAATGATTTGATTTGATTTGAGCTAGTGACTTGGACCTATTCCGTTGTTCTCTCTCTGAATGAGTTCAAAAATAATTCCTTGTTTGTAATAAATAACAAAATTTAATAATAAATAAGTTAGGATAAGAGTTTAGATAAGTACACTATCGCATTAGGTTACCCTGTCATGATAGATATAAGTTGGAAAAATAAATATATAAATACATTTTTACTTAGACGTGTATCGATGTTGACAATAGAAATGTTGGTAGAGAATTCAAATTCGATAACGTTTCATATTCATATTATGAAATAAAATAGGTACCTATTTTATTTCATAATATTAATATGAAACGTTACAATTTAGATGCACGATTTCTACCACAGAATAGTAGTTCCACACTGAAAATCAGCTCTCCACTTTCTTCACAGTTAATTTATATCACAATGATCTTTAATCTCGTTGACATAAGGCTGTTGATGGGTAGCTGCCAGAGGTATAATAACTGTGAAAGGACTGTGCGTCTCCGATTAGTAAATCTTGTGATTCGGTGACCAAAATAACAAACAACCAATAGTATGAATTTTCATGAGATATTAGGCACATAGAAACTCTATCAAAAGAATTCCACCGCGGATAAAACAAAGGTCGATATCTTTTGCCTGGTAATTATTGCAGTATTTATAAAATAAAAACCACATGTCGACAGTTATGGAAAACACATAGGCCCTTGGCCTTGTTCGTTAGCCATTCAGTCTTATGAGTCGTTTGGTCACAGTGACGGTCATTACGATTCACGATGAATAAAATGCTAAGATAGTGACAGAATGGACTCAAAATGTGTCGAAACCATTAGTGAACATTGTTTATAAAGAATTTATTTAAAGTTTTGAGTGTGGGTCGATTCAATCGGAAAAGCGGCGTTTAACATCATTCATTAGCAATATTAGGTGTTAGTTCAAGTTTACCATTGCTACAGTACAGTATACAGAAGCAAGTAATTAGTTTAAATTTTCAAATTACTTCTGTATTGTTTTCTCAGCCCGAATAATAAGAACCAATCGCTTGTAAATTAACTCCTGCTTAATTATGATTCTCGCAAAAATGCTTTAATTATTGTTATTAATTATTAAGTGTCACCAGTGACCAAATACTTTTATCACAGAATCGATGATTTCGCAAATGGGTAGGAAAAGTATGATTACATTTTTATCTAGTAACTTACAAAAACACGTGCAATAAGCATAGATTCCAAAATATTTAAGGTTGTCCGTAAAAGATCGCTTTTAGCGATAAGACCGTCCCTTGTGTCACCCAATGTAAAATTTCTACATTTCTAACTGTAATTTTTATGGTGTATATAATAAAGATTATTCTATTCTATTCTATTTAACCGGTTATATAACTCTTTTCACTCCCAATTAGTCAGTCAAAACCAAATGCCTAAAACCTCTGTGTCGTTTCCAACGTGTCGACACCACTGGAGAACGCACCAAGTCCTGCATTGTGTTGACCAATACAGAGTTATGCCCTGTTTCTGAGAAGCGCGTGAGTTGCCGGCTGTATGACGGTATCGGTGTGCGCGGTTATTTTCAACTATTAATTATTTCTGGCTTATTTCCATGCCCATCTGCGAATAAGTACGAGAAAAACGTTAGTGTTGGGAAAGTTGGTCTATCTTTATCGATGTTTACGTTTTTGACGTAGGCTGGACCTAAGTTTAGGGTTACCGTCCATCTGGGTGTGTCCGGACATGGCCGGCATTATGGCCCCCGCCCCGTCCGGGCTTTGTCCGGCCTTGTCATTTGTCCGGATTTTTTGACTTAGGGGATTTTTATTAGGAATTATAAAAATAATAATTAATACTGAAATAGAAAGATTAAAAGTAAAATGTCCGGAGTTCTTTGCAAATGTCCGGCTTTTTATCAGGTCTGTTAATATTTCGAAATGGGAACCCTACCTAAGTTAAAAACGTAAACATCTTATTTCCATGCCCATCTGCGAATAAGCACGAGAAAAGCGTTAGTGTTGGGAAACTTGGTCTATCGATATCGAGACCCAAGATACCTATTAGTTCAAAAAATTCAATGAAAGATGTGTTACAACGCCATAATCACGTACGAGCGTTTGTATGAAAATTATGACGCGTTGGCCGCTCTTAAAGCCAGCCCGTGAGCCGTAACATGTCATCTATTGTCAACGCCGGCTGTCGCTGAAAACCAGCGCTGGGGCTCTGTCTCGCATAGGGTCGTAGCATTATGCTGAGCGATTGCCGTTTTGCGTGGATGTGACGCATATTTTCCCCCAACTCGTTATTTTTTAACCGACTTCACAAAAAGGAGGAGGTTCTCAATTCGACTGCTTTTTTTATGTTTGTTAGCTCAGAACTTTTTTTTGGGTGAACCGATTTGGATGATTCTTTTTTTATTTGAAAGCTGCTGCTTCACATGTGGTCCCATTTAAATTTGATCAAGTAGTGACCAGGAGTTTTTGAATTATCTCTAATAATGCGTATTTTTTCCACTTGGTTTAAGTATATTGATGATGTTATAATTTCCTGTCACGGTTATTTACATATCAAGTAGTGGTATACGAATGTATGTGGGGTAGGTACCACAACTAAAAAGTAAAAAATAAGTCGGTTGTTTTTTTGTAAAAAAGTTTTTTTGTATTTGTGTGTTTTTCTCTGCGTCATGTTTACCGCCAATAAACGTATTTTCTTTCTTTCTTTATTATTACCTATGTTATAGGGTTAAAACCTATGCCGCCTCTTATGAGAAGAAATGGTTAATTTTCCAGTGTAATGGTAAATTCTAAAACTGGACCAGTGCGAGTCGGACTCGCGCACGAAGGCTTCCGTACCATTATCTATAAAAACGGCAAAAAAATAATGTTTGTGGTACGGGAGCCCCTTTAAATATTTATTTTATTCTGTTTTTAGTATTTGTTGTTATAGCGGCAACAGAAATACATCATCTGTGAAAATTTCAACTGTCTATCTATCACGGTTCATGAGATACAGCCTGTTGACGGACGGACAGCGGAGTCTTAGTAATAGGGTCCCGTTCCACCCTTTGGGTACGGAACCCTAAAAGTGCCTACTTCTCAAAATACAACTCTACCTACCCCTTTGAAGATAACAAGCGTGATGTTTAACACTATAATTTCACAAGCAAATCAATGCACCCAACTTCCAAGTACCAGGATAACATAACTATAAGGATATTAAATGTCAAAACATCGCCACCTGGGCCACAGATGTTGCAACGTGACACCACAGATAACGTATTAGGACAGATAGCTAAGCTTAGCTAAATCTATGGAGTTATGAGTTTATCTATGGGCTTCCCTTTTTTGTCTATGATGCGTCATGTATCACGGTGGGCCATACTGAATAACTATTTAGAAACCTCATTTTTGCGTAGTGCGAATGCTGCTGGGTCCTGGGTTCTATTCCCCGGTCGGGCTAAGTGTTAAATATTGGGTTTTCTAGGAAAATGCTCAGTAAAGCAGCTTGGGCCTGTGCTTAATTTTTGCATTGTTGACAGAGACTAATACTCTGCGACGCCTAAATAAATGGCATATATAAAAACCCGCTATTGAATTTTCAATTTTCAGCGCTGAACCGAGCGTTCAAAATACGATAGCGCCGAAAGTTGAAAATCCAACATCGCGCTTTTACTAAGTGTCGCCTAGTGTAAGTCAAAACAGACTTTAATTAATTATTAATTAGGATTTCCCCCGTTGAAATATGTGTTAACTATACCCCTTCGGAGAACACAGCCGTGAGGTCATGATAGTTTTATTTTGACAAACACCTTTATCAAATTGTAACCCAATGTATTTACATTTCTCAAAAACTTAAATAGATCTTAATCCATAACGATAAAGTCTATTTTCATTCACTTTTACAAAAATCGAACGCACCAAGAATATTTTTTTACCACGTTCTATCCTTCCAAAAATCGTTCCTAACTCTTATCACATCACAATAACGCCTATTTTTGCTTACCTTTGATAGCGATTAATTGCAAATATAAATAAGTATTTAGTACGTGCTGAAGTGTGCGAATGTAGGATCACTTCCGTACTGTCAGCAAATTATGAAGTTTGCTGTATCAACGATATTTTATTACTATAGCAAGGCTTCTATATTTGAATTTGCTTACGGAGTTTTTATTTTTTTGTATTGGCTGCCTCGCGCTCGTTCGTCTAGAGTGGTCGCAAGTCGCAAGCGCGAATGCTGAACATGGGGGTCCTTGGTTCGTTTGCCAGGTCGGAAACTTGAGAGAAGAATTTACTAAACAACAACAACAACCAACAACAATAACAACAACCAAAAACAATAACAACAGTAACAACCAACAACAACAACCAACAACGACAGACAACAAAAACAACAACAACAACCAACAACAACAGACAGTAACAACAATAAGTGGGTTATTCTATAAGGAAATCCTTAGCAGAAATCTGGATTTATGTCCGGTTATTGGCATTAGGCTCGCCTCTATTCCATGAGTCTTAATATAACTGGTAACATCAGAGTGTATTTATCACTTTTCTTAACTTGTCTGTGTTTATAATTTTATTAAAACAAAAAGACATGAGCATTCAACTAAAATCATTGCACTTTAATTAAAGATCCACTAAAAAAAACACGGGGTAAAAAATCCAAAGAAAACAATACCAATATTTAGAACACGAAAAAAATCACGTCCCTTAAAACGCGAGGGGTTAAAACAAAAGCTCCCCAAGTGGGGTATAATTGACACCCGTTCGTACTACCCCTGGGGGACCCGGGTATTAATTGACACCAAAGTATCGGATGTCCGGTGGTAAACAATGATCAATTAACTAAAAAACTAAACAGCTCTGTGTAATGGGTAAATTATAGCCACTTACGATTTTTTTTTTATATAAACTTTTTGGTAAGTATTTCTTTTTTTCGAAAATCTTTACGCTTCCTACTGGCAAATATGCGTTAAATAAATGATAAATGATTTTATTTCTGTAAGTAGGTTTGTACAAACACTTTTACACGTCAATCATACTTATTTTAAAAACTAGATGAGGTCGGCGTTTCCTATCTGACTACTCTGAGAAGAAAGGCCGAAACAAACTCAGAGGTCACAGTCTCTTTTAAAGTCCAGACATAATCTCGGTCAGATCATGTGAAGACCATGTAGATTTGTGTCTGAAATGGCCTTTTGAGGAAAAACCACACAGATTAAGTGGACCTGTCCAGTCAGTGCATGCATTTGTCAGTAAAATTGTTAATTAACATTAAAATTGTTTTTTTTGACGGCAAATAAGTGAACAGTTCCCCATATTCTGTTCTTTTTATGATGATCTATATGACACTAAGCGCAGTCAATATCTGATACCATTTTAATAAAGAAAACGAAAACAAAACAGAATCGTTAACTAACTTACGATTGATATTACGCCACAGCTCTAAAATATTTAAAAGTAGTGTTATACTATCGACTATCACAAAAAGAATTGCACCCTAATAGGGGCTATCGTTTTTGTGCTCACCAGTTGGCGCTACTGTCGAGTAAGATCCTGTTGCAGTACTTTTATTTGAGGTTTTGGGTATGTTTAAGTACCCTTATATTCATAGTATGTTTATTTTATAACATTTTAAAACTTCAAATGAATATTTAGATTATAATGTTCCTAAAATTGGCAAGCATGAAGCAGACAAAGCTTATTCTGCCTTCAAGTGCTAGATACCAAATTAGATCCTAACTTTTTACTTAAAATCTTAAGCCATAATTAATCAAGAATGGCACAACAATTACAGCTATTATGAATCATTCGTTAAAATCCGTGATAAAAAATCCCGCAAACAGTGAACGTTCAGATATTTTGACATCTAGAGACCTTACTCAACACTAGCGCCTCTAGCGGCGAACTCAAGCGCGATAGCCCTCATTGCGTACCACAGTATCAATCACAATCTGAATCATTTTGAACCCTATTTATTGCTAATCCATTACTTCATATGTTCGAAATATTTGTCTGCTCAACAACGTAAATAACGCAATGAATGTTGTTGAACTGTCAAAAGAAAGCTGTTCCTACTGTTAGTGTGTTAAGCAATTACCATAAAACTAGTTCTTATGTTGTAACCGTTATCTCTCATATGTCATAACGATAAAAGTTACAAGTTTTACCGTTAATTATTACGTTATTTGAGTTATGCTCACAACTTTATCTGTCGTAACGGTTAAAAATTAACGTGTTAAAACCGATTACTTTATTTGAGGATTTGAAAAAGCTTCGTAATGTTTAAATAATCAAGACAGATAAGTGTATTGACACATATCAAACAATAGTACAGTCGACAGCCCATCGTTGGTAATACTTTAACCTTGAGCGGGCCTCGCGTTGTACGGAGTTTCCATAGAATATGAAGCCAGCTTAATTGGTATTGTTACTACTGACGTATGGACTTTTTTTTGGTATGGCAGCTCGTAGTTTTGACCACTGAGGTCCTGGCTACTTCACCGAACTGTCCTGTGGGTGCCTTTAAGATTTTACTCAAAAGAGCCTCCAGCCAGGAGCGCAATTTTTAATACTAAAACTTATATTTAAATGACCGCACCCTAAGGGCACCCCCTGTGGGGTACGGACCTCGGCTTAGGGCGTCACTGAGAGAGGGCAGCGAGTGGGGACAGGCTGGATCGAAAGGTTTATAATTTCATGATTATTATCAGGGGAATTTAAAGCTACAGGCTCAGCTACGGCGCGGGCTGAGGCCTCATCGGCCTGGGACGTAAGGACTACTGTACTTGTAAGCTTTAGGACATCGATGGCGAAGGCAACTGTCAAAATGGCGCTGTCGTAGCTAGTTCCCAAAACAAGCTAATAATGTAAGGCGTGAGGTGGTTTTTATTTAGTTTTGCGAAAATGACTCGTTTTTGTTTTCCTCTATGCTCGGAAACTGGAGTCTACCATTTTCCAAAAGACCTAAACTTAGAAGATTGTGGCTTAAATCTATTCGCAGATAATTATTTGAACTTAACAGAATTCGAGGTTATATCGGAAACATTTTGAAGAAAGTGTTTACGAGGAATTATATTAATTATATTCTTCTCCATAGAGATCTACGTTTTGGAATGGGCAACTAGCTTCAACTTTCTGACTAACTGACAGACTCTTTGACAATTCAAAAGTGCCTGTAAATGGTTTAATTGAAATAAATGCTTTGAGTTTGAGTTCGAGTTTTGAGTTTATGCAATATTGAAAAGTTTTTAATTCTGACTCTTCATGTCGAATAAATATTGATTTAAAGTACTGAAATTACCGAAAATAACGAAATAGTGGAATAAAACCAAACTCATGAATGAACACGAAATGGTATGAATGAACGAAATGTCAAATTTATTGGTATGCCGTAGGGACCTAGCTATGGTCACGCCATCTACAGTTAGCTTTGACCGACCTTCCCATTAAAACGTTAGCTCTGATAAGTAAAAAGGAAAAACCGCTTTATCATTTACAGAAAGTATAATTATAAAAAAGGTAGCGTCAGACCTAGGGGTGGACGCAGATTCACGTAATCTAGCATACCTATAATAATTTAATTTCACTCAAAATTAGTTCAGGAATTTCCGTTCGACTCGATGTAGTAACGTTGCATAAATCTCAAACGAAAATAAGAATAGTAAAAAATCTGAAGATCCTACAGATTTCCTCGATTTTTGACGATCGATATTGTCGCTCGATTTCACGAACCATAAGATCTGTCAGTTTCTCGCAGATTTGCTTGAGAAATACGATGTTGTTTGACAGTTGCTTTCACACCAGCACACTAATTGCGTAACAAACACACGATCAATCACAATCTGAATCATTTTGAGCCTATTGCTAATCCATTGCTTCATATGTTCGAAAAATTTGTCTGCTCAACACGTAAATAACGCAATGAATGTTATTGAGCTGTCAATATGAAAGCTATGCTGTTAGTCTGTCACGCAATTACCCCGCTGATTTTGTTTGATCACACGTGTAGCTTGTCAAAAATTGAACAAATCTGTAGGTTTTTTACAATGCAACCAAAAATGTTAGCCACTTGTGTACTTTTATGTCTCCCTTTCCCAGCCAACGAGTGAAAAAACTCTCTCTAAACAAAAATCTAATCACCTTTTTTCTACCCAATCAAGCAAGCATATTGTTTTTCAAGCGTAAAACGCGTAAAAACTGTTGACGCTCAAAAAATATTGTGCGTCATTTCTGGCAATTACCATTGCAAAAAACCAATACGTGTCAAAGGGACGGACCCCTGGTACTCCAGGTTTAAGGGTTAACTAATTACCGAGGGGACTGTTCTACAAGTAGAGGGTAAGTATGGAGGCGTCGCGCGTCGGTAGTTTGATTTCAGAGTTGTTTTTGTGAGATAAACATAGGAAGCGATTTTGTCTTTTGTGAAGTTTGATAAGGTTGGATTTAATGCTTTATTGAGTCAAATCAAATCAAAATATTTTATTTCACATAAACCTACATGGGCACTTATGAAACGTCAGAAGCTAGGTGCACGGTTCCAATTAATGGTTTCCTATGGAGAAGAGCCGGCAAGAAACTCCACGGTTATTCTTTTAAAAATAAGGGGCTTTTGCAGTGTTTCAAATTACAGTGTTGATAGGTATGGGAGGACAGTGTAGGCCTGTCAACAAGTAACAGGTACTCAACAAAATAGAAAAAGGTCTACGAATCTAGTTTACAAGTTAGGCCTACAACGTTATAAACTCTTCACCTTTTTATACTTTATTTTAGAAGCTATAATTTCCATTATGATCGCATTTTATATTAATTTTTACTTAGCCTTTACTAAGCGGACCAAATTGCAATATTGTTCGACTTGTAATTCTATTTTCCTTTTTGTTATTAATCTTAAAAGAAGTATTTTTCCGTAATTTCTAAATTCAAAACCCTTTAGTTTTATTTTCCTTTATTTCATTATACAAGTTGGATTTTTGAGATGGGGCAGCAAGGGCAGCTACCTTAACCGTTGTAACTACAGGAAAACGGTCTTAGGAGACTTTCCTTAACTTTTTGAGATTTTTTTTATTTTAATTCACAGATTTTGAAAAAAAATTACAGTCATCCGGAAAATGGGCAATTTTCACAAAAAACATTTTTTTATGCCAATCGATCATGTTTCATATACTTAAGGATCAAAAACCTCTATTGGACCAACTGAGGTTTGAGTACTACAAAAGTCGGGAATCGCAAAAAACTTTCACCCTACATTTCATGACGTGGTAAAGAGAGCCAGTTAGCAAGACTGGTACTAGGCCTTAATCTTAGCATAATCAGCTAATGTTCCCACTGCTCGGACACAGGCCTCCTCTCTGTGAGAGGGAGTGGGCCGTAATCCACCACGCGGGCGCAGTGCGGGTGTGTGGATGTCACATGTCTTCGAATCTTTGGTTCTTGCATGTGCAAGTTTCCTCACAATGTGTGTGTGTGTGTGTGTGTGTGTGTGTAGTAGTAGTAGGCCTTCACACCTACAATACTTACTACGCTAACTCAAACTCAAAGCATTACAGGCACTTTTGAATTGTCAAGGGGTCGGTCAGTCAGAAAGATGAAGCTAGTTGCCCATTCCAAAGCGTAGTAGGTACCTATGGAGAAGAACGGGCAAGAAACTCCATGGACACTCTTTTAAATCAAAATATGGTTACAAAATATTGGTTACATCATTCATGTTGAAATTATGCATGTGAGAACAATGCAGAACGTTAAAAGCGTCCGTAATAAAGAGACAAAAACTATTCAAGTATTAAATTAAATTATAATAAGCTGTGGCAGCTAAGAGATGTCCAGTCCCTACTGACGGCGCCCGTTCACGAACATGACACGTGGATCAGCGAGCTGCGAACAGCAGATAACGTTCAGATTACTATATTTTGAAGCATCATCTTCGGTGGTAGAGGCTCTATTTATACACCCCAAAAATATCATAGTGATGCATAATTATTATTATTATTTATTTATTTATTTCCAAAATACAGAGCCTATTTTACATTTTAGCTTAAGCCAAACAGCGAAAACCTCTCCAAGTTTAAGTGCATGCTGTTAATTTTTTTAAATTTAGAACAATGTTGATTACCACAGCGATGATAATAAATAAAAAAACTATAACGCAAACGTTTCTAACAGTTATTCCGTTATTTCTAGGGTGGCATCGTTAACGGGCTACGAGCCTCAGGACCTGATCGAGAAGACGCTCTACCACTACATTCACGGCACCGATGTTTTGCATATGAGGCACTCGCATTGTACGCGTGAGTATTAAGAACAACTACTTATACGAAATTTATTTAGAATAATACTAGCTTTTGCCAGCGGCTTCGCCCGCGTCGATGTCGGAAATTATCCCACGGGACCGTACTACCGGGATAAAAAGTATCCTACGTGTTAATCCAGATTATAAACTATCTGTGTTCCAAATTCCATCCAAATCCGTTCAGTAGTTTTCGCGTGAAAGAGCTACAAACATCCATCCATCCATCCTCACAAACTTTCACATTTATAATATTAGTAGGATTGAACAAAGGATATCATCACCACCATCCTCCTGCTCTTATCTCAGTTCGTTTGGACACCAAGCAGAATTTTACGTCTTTGCCTTCCAATACATCCTATCTGCCGTTATCACAGTAGCAGTACCCAATACTTATTATGCTTTTGTACAAATATAAAAGTATTACATGAACATGAAACTACTCTATTTCTGAAAGCATTAAACTGCACCCTAATTGTGTAACACACTATAAAGGATAAATTTTTAACCAGTGCGCGAACTGTAACCATGAATTCAGCACATGATTCTAGACCCTCTAGAGAAGAAATATCGAGTCGGTTATAAAAAAAAAAAAACTGTTGTTTCATAGAAAAGTGCAATACCAACGCGGTCAAAATGTATGGAACAACTAATAAAAAAAAATATAACTGATGAAAAACTTCTACGCTAGGGGTATAGAATACCTGCCGGGGTCGCGGATTGTTCGAAAGAGTTACCGTGGCCCTGGCGCACAGGCAACTGAAGGAACACGGGTGGGTTTTAGTCAGTAAGAGTCTGACACGCCCAGAGCGGGAGAAGTCATTTGATGATTTCAGACACAAAAAAAGGGGTTATAGAATAATATGCTGAATTCATGGTTACAGTTTGCGCACTTGTTAAATTTTTTTCTTCTATATCACAATCTGAATAATTTTGAAGCCTATAGCTAATCAATTGCTTCATATGTTCGAAACATTTGTCAGCTCAACAAAGTAAATAACGCAATTAATGTTGTTAAACTGTCAAAATGAAAGCTATTCCTACTGTTAGTGTGTTACGCAAAATTATTACCCTGCTGGTTAACGTTGTTGTAAAAAAAAACTCATATACATAGCTATTGTATTTGTTTAACTGAAATAACAACAGCCAATGAGGGCTATCGCATTTGAGTTCGCCGCTAGAGGCGCTTGTGTAGAGTAAGGTGTCTAGGTGTCAAAATATGTACTGAACGTTCACTGTTTGCGGGATTTTATATTTTTGATTTTGATGAACGATTCATAATAGCTGTAATGGTTGTGCCATTCTTGATTAATTCTGGCTTAAGATTTTTAAGTAAAAAGTTAGGATCTAATTTAGTAGCACTTGAAGGATGAATAAGATTTGTCTGCTTCATGCTTGCCAATTTTAGGAACGTTATAATCTAAATATTCATTAGAAGTTTTAAAATGTAATAAAATAAACATCCTATGAATATAAGGGTTCTCAAACGTATCCAAAACATCAAATAAAAGTACTGCAACAGGACCTTACTCGACAGTGGCGCCAATTGGTGAGCACAAAAACGATAGCCCCCATTGTTAATGAGTAATTCATTACTAAATTTATAATGTTCTGACAACTGCGGGGTCAGTGGGTAAACTATTGGAGAGATTCTTCTGTTGACGACGAATATTTTCCGGACTTGCTTTGCCTTTTCTCTGGCTAGTCATATAAAGGATATATCTTTTATATATTATATTTCTGTTCCAGTTTTAACAAAAGGTCAAGTCACGTCGCGATACTACCGCTTCCTAACGAAGAGTGGAGGCTGGGTGTGGATGCAGAGCTACGCGACCATCGTGCACAACTCACGGTCTTCGAGACCACACTGCATTGTCTCTGTTAATTATGTGCTAAGGTAATTACTTGGACACGTTGTTATAAATGTTAATTTGGCATTTGAGGCAAAACATTGAGAGTTGCCCTATTATTACAAACTATTTTTAATTGCTTAAATAAGACATGATAAAGCAAGCTTGTTGTTCGAGTTCGATCGGCATCCTCACGAGTTACAGAAACTGCGGGGTAATTTCATAACACACTAACAGTAGGAATGGCTTTCATTTTGACAGTTCAACAACATTCATTGCGTTATTTACTTTGTTGAGCAGACAATTTTTTCAAACATACAGAGCAATGGATTAGCAATAGGCTTCAAAATGATTCAGATTGTGATATATAGTGTGTTACGCAATTAGGGTACAGAAAAATAGAAGTGCTAAACTAAAACATGTTTTCTAAATAGGAATCGATAACTAACCTCAATTTAATCTTTTAAAATGACTTTGAATGTATAAAAATCAACCTCGCTGCAACACTATCAAAATCAACCAATCTAAAAAACAAAAAACAACTAACTCAACCCTTTTCTTCCAGTGACATTGAAGAGAAGCACCTAATTTTAAACATCAGTCAAGGCGCGCCAAAGCACGTGAACAACGTGGACTGCCCCACGCCGTCCCACGTCCCCCCAACCACCACCACGTCACCACAAATGCCCCACGTACGACACACAGAGAAAATCAACCCTGCACAGGTTCCTGAAAGCGAGTACAGTGATTCCAGTGGCGGATACACCTACCCTGAATATATCCCCGTAATACCCCCCTATGAAACCCAAGAAGAATACCACCAACAGAATGGCTCATACCAAGAAATCTTCTACGAAAATTACACAGACACCAACGAAATTTTACCAAATTATGTCAGCTACCCACAAAGTCAAAGACCGTTTTCTGCCAGCTCGTCCTCTTGCAGCTCTATAGAAGGCTCAGAAATACCAAACCAGTACAATTACACGAATTTAATATCGTTTTACGGTCACAATCAGAATCAAAATGGAAGGCCTGTGGTTGAAAATTTTAACGGTAGCTTTGGTAAAATGACCGCAAGTCCAACGGTGCAAGAGGGGGGGTATACTACTGTCATTGTTGATAATACGCAACAATTTCATCATCATGGCGGGGGCGTCAACGAATTTGTTCATTGACAGACCGCTGGAGTGATCGTGTATATAAATACCGTAACAATAAGTTTATAAAATATTCTTTAGGTTTTCGATTTGGAAACTTTTGCATGTAACGTATTACATCAGTTTGATTTGTATTGAAAATGGTTAGTTTTCCAAAATTAACGTTAAATTGTGATCTCTTTGAATTAATCCAAAGTTTTCCATCTATCTACCATATATATAAAAATGAAATGCTGTTCGTTGGTAAGCGCATCACTTGAGAACAGCTGGACCGATTTGGGTATGTTTTATTTTAAAATGCTCGTGATAGTCCGACTTAGGTTTTAATTAAAGGAAAAAAAAGTTTGAAAAGTTGTCTGGAAAAATCGGGAAAAACTGAGTATTTTTTTTCCATGGATTGAAATTTGGATATCTGCACGTCTGTCAGGACAGCTAGTTTCAAATAAAAGTGGATTCTTAAATGTTACATTTCAATCATATTTAAAATACTTAAACTTCATTTTTTTTATTGATTTTAAAGACTGTTTTTCATTACTTCATGAACACGAGTAATTGAATTCGAATTCTCATTGTAGTTCTTAAGATAACGTTAAAACGGTTACTGATTAAATAACGGTTACCGGTAACCGTTACTGTATAGTGTATCGATACGAGAAAATATGACGATTGTAATATATTGTAAATAAATGAAAAATAAACTAGATTTAAGAATGATTATTGTAATATAATATAATATTTATAAATATAATTCTGAAGATACGAAAGATTAACACGATAAAATACAATTCTTTTTCAAGGTAGCCATTTCTTTTAATTTTTATTTTCCCGCGCTGGATGTGGGTTCTTTTTTCTTTATTTATATTTTCTCATTCTCATTTTGAAAAATATAAAGTTGCAATCTTAAAAAAAAAAACAAGTGTAGCAAATATAAAAACAATTATTTTACTTCAGGCGTGGCGGCCATAGCCTCCGCCTTTTTGGCTACGCCCCGTATGACGCAGCGCGCATAATTTTATCTTCACGATAGCGTTCAACCAATGGAAATACGAAAGGATTAAATTCTATTTGGCCTCAAATGGCTTCATCTGCCTTAACTAGCAGATACAATAAAATAAAATATCTATGAATATTATGCTTCGTCAAAAACTTCGTATTTTGATTTAGTGACGAATCCTTGCTAGTATGTATTCTGTATTAAGTCGACTACTCACGTCGTTGTATATCAGAGAATAGACAATAATAGCTAGTAGTTCTTATTTATCTCTTTATACTTTATGGTAAATCTACTCTTTCCTGCATTTTTAATGTAGGTATAGTCGTAATAAAATTGCTTTATCACTTTTCAAAACAATTCCCACTACAGTTCGCGCAAAACTATAAAATATCAAATCATTCAAAAAGAGTTCCCTGTACCTACTTTTCCTCTTCGTTTTTGCCGGCCGTAGACATAGTGGTCACCAGAGAGACGACAAAATTTTCTTGTTTTTGGACGGTCTCAGTAAAGAAAGCCAGGAAAATTATTTTTTAAGCCAATTGACATGGCCATTTGTGATTTGAATATACGAACAATTTAAGCTGGTAGTCAATTTTCTTATCTACACTGGCGTGCAATAAAATCGACCCACCCCGTGCTCTTCGATTTGAAACAATATAATTCAACAAGGTTTACTAACAATAACCTAATATATTGTATACTAAAACCTTCCTGAAAGTATGTAGATTACGTTAGTTAAAGAATTATCAAAACTGATTTATAAATTTATGAAAAAATCACGAACTTACAAACATGGGGGTTCGAATAAAGAACCCCTTTAATGAAGTCCGTTAAAAAATCAAGTTAAATTTTCATTAAAGGAACAGAAATAAACAAAAATATTCTTTTGTCAATTTCATTGGCCAAAAAAAATCACGCACTTTACCCGCGCAAAAGTGAGCGATGAGGACATCTGAAGAATTGAGTCGATCTTGTCCAAAATATTGCTTTTACCCAAATATAGTGTATGTGCAAATAGACCGTACCTTACCTACCTTCACACAACATAAATTAACAAATTATATTCATTAAGATTTTTGAGATATCGTCTCTCAAAATGAAAGCACGGGGTGGGCCGATTTTTTTGCACGCCAGTGTATTAATTTCCCTGATTTTGACGTGAGCTGGTGACCAAAGAGTCCACGAGTGACACTGCGTAGAGATTCTCTATGTTTTAGGCTTTAGTTTCTCACGAAAGCTGTGTACGGCCACCCAATAATTGCTGTCCAAATACAGAGCGTTTTTGACACATTAATGTTAAATACTAGTGACAATGACAGATTTTCATGGCGTCCGTTTTAATATGACGGAACAGCTTGTCTCCACTCCAGCTAGGAAAGAGTAGACAACGAGGCTTTTTTTTCAAATATAATCGTTTAGATTTAAAAAAAATGTAAGAAGACTTCGTGAATTAAGTGCCATTTAATTGGAATGTACTAGTCTGTAACTGTAAATATTAATATTACCTAACTCAAGGACTAGAAAAAAAAGAAGGACTCCGCGCCACGCATATCGAAAGTGAAGCACCGTACCGATCTATGTGTGTGTGTGTGTGTGTGTGATAAATACAACCTTACTTGTGATATGTTATTCCTCGACACTTTTTCTGGGATGTAGAATTATTTTTACGCCATTTCACAACACAATAAGGCATAATTTTATTTTATTACTTGACGTAAACAGTACCTACAATGACGCCGTAGTGCCGCGTAATGGCGGCCGGTCGGCACCGTATGATGAAAATGTGTGCGTAAGGCATGTTTGTACAAACGGTCCGGCATACTTATAGTGCTTCACTTTCGACACGCGTGGCGCGGAGTCTTTTTTTTTTTTCTAGTCCGTGACCTACCTATAATAAATAAGGTCGATTCTTTCTAAAATACCGATAACGCTGCGATCTAAAAGATTAATAGTAAAAAACGATAAAAGGGTTTGTTAAGCTAAGGTTTCTTAGTAGAGCCGTGGCCGCAACATAACGGCCGCTGTGACAGCTGTCATGAAATTGATGACAGCGGGGTTTGACTTTACGGTGTCAAAAAACGCTCTCCGAGTAAATACACCAAAATGTTTTTATAAAAAACGTTTCATTGACGTCATTAGCCGGTAAACTGCGGACGTTATGTAGCGGCCACCGTTCTTTTATTTAGGAAACGGTAGCTTTATTCATTATAGGTTCCGTCGCCAGCAGGTCAAGCTACACAAAACTGTCAAATTTCTCCAAACGATTTTAAACCTGAAAATGTTGATAGTTAAATTCAAAATTGAATGAGAAAATCTGACAGTTTGTGGAAACTTGATGTGCTGGCGACTGTACCAGTACCGTTCTCTAAACATCATTTTGAAATTCGACACAGTTCGAATTTCAAAATAAAACAAATGAGGTCGCTCGCTTCCAAATTGTGTGCGATCTTCGAGATGAACTAAAGCCACGTTTACACGATGCAAATTTCTTGCATGTGGCATAAAATAACATTGAAGCAACAAATGGCCTACATCGTCTAAACACTGTGTACTGTGTGTGGGCGCAATTTTTAGCCCATCATAAACGTAGCTATAATATATATTTTTATGCCGTCACCAACCTATACTGTAATTTATATTAATGCATATTAATATAATATTATGGTATAACAAGACGCTAGGCCGACCATTAATGAAATGAAGCCAAAATATACAATAACTAGCTTCTGCCTGCGACTTCGTCTGCGTGAAATTTCTGGTTCCCCCGACCCACCCCGTCGCATCTCATCGCCTGCCCACACTATTACTTCATTTTCGCTTAGCGTTCTTTCTGACTTTTTGAAGTAAAAACTTCTTTAGCCCCGTTGTGATTTGAAACTCGATGAAATGAACAAGCAACATTAAAAAGAGACAAACACATACATCTATAGGATTTAATGTGCGAGAGAATGAGATAGAATACTTTTCAAGGTTTTACTTCTATCACGTGTGAACTGCACACGTTCTTTTTTTCTTTTTGCTCGGCTTAAGGGTCCTAGCGTGGTGTTAAATAGCCTATAGCCTTCCTCAAGAATTGGGCTAACAAATTCAAAAAGAATTTTTGAAATTCGACCGGTAGTTCCAGAGATTTCCCCTCTACATACAAACTTACAAACAAACAAACAAATTTTACCTCTGTATAATATTAGTATAGATTATAAAGAAAAGAAAGAAAGAAAATACATTTATTTGCGGTAAACGTGACGCAAAGAAAAACACACAAACAAAAAATAACGAGTTGAAGGAAAATATGCGTCACATTCACGCAAAACGGCAATCGCTCAGCATAATGCTACGACCCTATGCGAGACAGAGCCCCAGCGCTGGTTTTCAGCGATAGCCGGCGCTGTGTTCATCGTCTCCGTGTGTGGTAGCTTGCTATAATATATATTATATAATAGCTACATGTGTGAGGGGCTTTATTGTTGCGTCAACTTATAGTATGCCTCAGGCAATTGCCTGAGGCATACTATAAGTTGACAAGCCCGATTTACAAGGTGTCATTTAATTAAATGACACCTTGTAAATCGGGCTAAATGGTCCAAAGACAGAGTTCATTTTCTATAATATTTTATCAAAGCTTTATCGGTATAAAAAAGCGTGAATTACCTACCCCCTAGTGTTCCATGTAAAACATAATACAATATTAATATTTATTTTTGTATTTAATTAAATAATTTCGATTACCTTCTGTCTTATTCAGCCATTACTATACAGGTTAAATTTTTAACTAGTGCGAAAACCGTAAACATGAATTTAGCACATGATTCTAGACCCTCTAGCGTAGAAATTTCTCGTCGGTTACCAAAAAAAATCTGCTGTTTTATAGAAAAGTTCAGTACCTACGCGGTCAAAATGTATGGAAGAACTATATAAAAAAATTATAAGCGACGAAAAATTTCTACGTTAGGGGCTATAAAATCATTTGCTGAATTCATGGTTACAGTTTGCGCCCTGGTTAAAAATGTATCCCGTATCTACTTCAATGGGGTCTTGAGCGCCAAAATATTACTAAAATATGCTGTAAAAATCGCACTGTGAAAACTTAAAAGCGAAGTGAGCTGTCAATAGTGTCACTTCCTAGCATTGAGAGGAATGACAGATCACTTGACTTCGGTTAAGGGGGATGCGCTAAGGTAGCCCGCGAAATTCATATTTTCTTACGTTTTTTGCAATTTGCAGGTCAGTGTCAGGTTGTATGTTGATTAAAATATAATTCGCGGCCGTAACAAATATAGCTTTACATAATTATAATCATTACAATCAGCAATACAACTCCTTAAGTTAGAATTGGCCTCAAATGTCATGATTTCATGGAATAGTCATTTAATACGGTAATATGATTTTAGAGAGATGTATTGATGATTTTTATGATAACAATTCTATAAATAAATATTTGATACGGCCGCGAATCATATTTAAATCAACATACAACCTGATACTGACCTGTAAATTGCAAAAAAAATTAAGAAAATTTGAATTTTGGGGCTACCCTGACGCTTTGGCCTTAAGTTTTCACGGTGAGATTTTCACAGAATAGACCTTCTGGTAGCTTTTAAACTGTCTGTAGCACATACATGCTCTTAAAAAACATGGTCTGGCATTCCGGGAGTGTCACATGCTTACGTCACTATCCAGTTGCAACAAAACACGAAAATGGAACCATTTTTAGTCACCATTCTGTTAAAAAATATATATAAAGCATTTAGATTGTCGTTTAGTTTTTCTTATCAAACGAAAATATTCAATTTAAACATATACCAACGTAATTGTTAGTTAAAACCTAATTGTTTTATCGGATTCGCACAGGTAATAAAGGTGGTTGGGGAGTTATTATTACATACTACTGGTAACACAGCGGTGATGACGTAGGCTTGTGTCTCCCACGTGACCACTGTGTCTCGGAATGCTATACCTGTCGAAGTATATTATTATACCATGATATTATAGAAGGCGTAACAAACGCCCGGTTTCACTTTAGTTAAAGTGTAATTTCTATGGTAACACATGCTTCAAATTTCTTTGCAATAACCGAAAGTCTTTATATTTTGTAAAATAACATATTTTCGCCCTAGTTTTAATTATTATTTTAATAACATTGTACCTATAAAAATATTGTAACGCCTAGTTGATAGCTAAATATTTGGCGAGTAATGAACAAACAAATTGTGATATCCCAAACATATTAAGTACCTATTTATGATATAAAATAAAGTGCATTGAATATTCGTACTTAGTTGTAGTTTTGTTTTATTTTCGGCTGTTTTTTCCAACAGATATCTCTATTACGCGGATACACGAGGCTAGGTTTTCAAGCTAGGATAGCAAGTACGTAATATCCAGGCCCTAGCCCTGTAGTCTCGACATGAATAGCGACAAAAATCTGTCGCTAAGTCGTATCGATGTCAATTTTCTTTAATAGATTTTCAACCTTATGCTTCGGAAATAAAGTTGAAAATCTATTAAAGGAATTTGGCAAAGATACGACTTAGCGACCGATTCTTGTCGCTGTCTAATGTCGAGACTGCAGGGCCTAGCTTACTTTCCTGGTTTGGCTCATGTAAGGCACATGCTTGTATCGATATTTATATTAATATACAGGATATCCTGTAAATGATAGATCAAACGTAACGGGTAGGTAGCTTACCTGATTTTCAACAACTAATTTGAATAGTTTAACAAGATCGTTACGGTAACCAAGATTATTTTTTACGAATTTTATCATTTTCTCTACCAGGGCCAGCAGTCTCGACATTAGGTAGCGACAAAAATCTGTCGCTAAGTCGTATCGATGTCAAATTCCTTTAATAGATTTTCAACTTTATTTCCAAAGTATAAGGTTGAAAATCTATTAAAGGAATTTGACATCGATACGACTTAGCGACCGATTTTTGTCGCTATCTAATGTCGAGACTGCAGGGCCTGGGCCTGCAGTCTCGACGTTTATAGCGACAAAAATCGGTCGTTAAGTCCAATCGATGTCAAATTTCTTTAATTGATTTTCAACTTTATTTCCAAAGCATAAGGTTGAAAATCTATTAAAGGAATTTGACATCGATACGACTTAGCGACAGATTTTTGTCGCTATCTAATGTCGAGACTGCAGGGCCTGAATTCACGTTTTTTTTTAATGCTGTCGTTCCAAATGATAACTTTATAAGGTATGAGTTTTGTGAATCATTTCTGAATAGCTTAATAATGTTATATGTATAAGATATTTATTTTTAAATAACTTTTTATTTGCCTTAGAAAAAAATCTTGAATTGAAAACTTTCTTTTACGACGAAAAAAAAAATATCTTGGTTACTGTAACAGTTTTTTTTTAAACTATTTAAATTAGTTGTTGGAAATCAGGTGACCTACCTGCCCTTTACGTTTGATCCGTTATTTACGGGACACCCTAAGTATACATGTATTTGCATACATACATATATATAAATACATATAAAATCCGTTCAGTAATAAGGTCAATTCAATAAGTTATTTCAAAAGTACGTGATAAGAATTACGTTTCTATGCACCTATTGCACAAAATACTCATGCAATGATTTTAATTTTGCTGGTTTTCTATGACTAGTGCCGCCATCTATTGTCGAATAGCACAACTAAAACGGCATACATTTATCCTCGTACTAAAAACAGGTATGACCAGTGATCAATGATCTTTCGGCGCTTGAATGACATTGAGAGGGGGCGTTGTTGAAAACAATTTGAGAAATTTTATTGAATAACAAGATGGCGGCATTAATTCCGATTACTGCCACGCGCTGAAAGATGTACCTAGGTGTATATTTAGAAAATCCGACTTCTGCTCACGGGGGCTGACTTCAGACCTTATCAACAACTATGTTTGCATAACGGAGAGGGCTCAGTATTCAAGGTTATTACCACGTTGGAAAAAAAAGAAACGAACACGTTGGCTGCAATACGTGGCAAAACAAAGCGACCTAAGTAAATCATTACAAATACACACGGAGGGCCGTCGTCAACTGGGAACAAACGTCGCCAAAGAACGTTAGAAACGTAAGCGCTGGAAACGACGCGATGGGAACGCAAAACATGACTAACAAACATGGTGGAGTCACTACTGCAGATCACAAATTTCCTTATGGACTGAAGTCTGCTCTCGTGTAATTGTCTCGGCACGCTTTAACGTAGCCTTACCTTGCAAAGGGATTACGTAAAGTTTAATCTTCCAACGATCTTGTTTTGCTAATCGTTGTACATGACATTAGTTTGTTAACAAAGAGGGTAAATCCGGAAATAGAGACGCAACGCACCTGCGAAGCGTTGCCATCCCAGAGACAATGATGAAATGTTCCATATGCCTGTAGCTACACCGGCCACGATACGCTTAACATCAACTGGGAATCAACGACGCTGCTTGTTAGGAATATGCTAAAATTACCTACTAGGTAGGTACTGCTAAAACAGTCAGCAACAAAAGCAGATTAACACTAAGTAGTTTTTTAATCTTTATTAATGAGCAAACTATTAAATTAAAATCGGAACAGAAGTAAAATTTAAAGAATGTTAACTCAGCTTTTGTATGAAATGTTGAAATTGTTTATCGAGGAATTGTGCGTTAATTTTGATGATGAGTAAACATGACAGTGATGATGGACTGTTAAATTGCTGACCGCTACATATTTCCTAAAATTCTGTAGTTTGTTTCTGGGTTGTTATTTTATAAACTAAACATCTTAAAATATTTACTTACTCTATTTTGTGTAGGGTCCCCAAAACGATCAATAATTGGAACTGTCAATGTTTAGGTACGTGATTTATACACATTTATCATCCACCATTAGCCATTGGGAAGCTTATATATCTTAAGTATATGTTTCCAAGAAAGCCAAGTTTAACCAACCTAATTTAACTACTAGGGAAAGAAGCGAGCATACTTTTGAAACTAGTGAGCGTAACCTAATGCGCTTCCCTCACTCGTGGTGAAGGAAGGTTCGCTTCGCTCGCTCGTCCCGACTCTACTCGCTTTTCTTGTGGAGAAGACTCGCTCCGCTCGCTTTTCTGATGTGAAAGCTGACTCGTGGAATAGGTGGGCTCACTCAATTTAAGAATATGCTCGTGTGTTTCACTGTTGGGATCGAGTAACCTTGGCGTGAGAGTGGCTGACAAAACTGGCTATAGATTATTATGAGAAATTCTCTCACTTGGTTACGTCAGGTTACAGTTGTAGCCAAACGTTTTCACGAAAACGAACGGCGCGGATTCGAACTGCGCCTACTTATTTTTTTTTCTTTGAGGGTCATGCCTAAAGTGGCTACCAGGCCTCTTTTTCTGCGGGGTAATTACGTAACACACTAGCAGTAGGAATGGATTTCATTTTGACAGTTCAACAACATTCATTGTGTTATGTACGTTGTAGAGCAGACAAATTTTTCGAACATATGAAGCAAGGGATTAGCAATAGGCTTCAAAATGATTCAGATTGTGATAGATAGTGTGTTACGTAATTAGGGTGCTGGACAATGCAGTCATCTAGTCGCAATGTTAGGTAAAAGAAAGCTGCCATCTTTTATGCCGCTGCAGTTTATCACCGTTGCTGATAGTAGGTACAGCTAGAGGCGCTAAGGCTCCCACAGACAGGCGCGACGCGACAGCGCTACACAAAGGCACCGCTCGTCGCGCGACACGCGGTGCCTTTGTGTCGGGCGTCGCGTCGTGCCAGTGTGTACGAACCTTTATTGTTGCTGGTAACTTGGAAAGTTTTAAATACAATCGTAAGTATATTAAAGGTTAAGTGTCTGCACTTTAAAAGAGACTGTGACCTCTGAGTTTGTTTCGGCCTTTCTTCTCAGAGTAGTCAGATAGGAAACGCCGACCTCATCTAGTTTAAAAAATATGATTGACGTGTTAAAGTGTTTGTACAAACCTACTTACAGAAATAAAATCATTTATCATTTATATGAGTCACTCAATGTGAGTGAGTGGGTGATTGTGTGTGAGTATATCTCCCGCTTCGATGGCTAGTCTCCGCTGAGGTTCATGACCAAAATTCGGTCTGGAGGACTATTATTATACGCTTCAGTACCTAGCTATATTTTAATGGTGCATCCACACCGAAGTTACTTTTTGTGGAGCAACGTTTCAAGTGTTAGTGTGCAACAACGGATAACAAAAAGTTATATAGTAAACTAACAAAGTTATAAAAAAATATAATCTACTTTGCAAAATGTTGCTCCACAGAAAGTAACTTCGCTGTGGATGTACTTTAAGACTAGTTCATGGGTCTAGTAGCCGCTAGCGTGACTGTTAAGCTTGGGTCCAGGATTCGATTCCCAGGTCGGGCATTGTTATTTTTTTTTCCATCAGTGGACTCAGTGGCAGCTCGGAGTCCGTACTTAGGCTTGCCCCTATTATATTTTAAAGACTTATAGGTAATACGTGCTGGTGTCCCCATCTCCACGTCAATGCGCGTATTTTGCGTACGGGTGGGAAAATCGATTATTCGATCCACCCCAGCTCCTCGAAGAAGGCCAGCAACGCGTCGGTGTTGCTGACAATCTTGGGGGCTTACCCAGTGTCCTAATAGAAACTTATGGTGATGTTCATTCTGAGCAACCCGAACGCTTGGTTGCGCCGATAGAGGGCGCCTTTCAGTTTCGCCAAATAAAATTGAATGATCGCGTATCCGCGCAATTACCGTTTTCTATTCTATTAGGTCAGCGTCTACCCCTGTCTTACCGAAAGCAACGCGCGAATACGGGATCGTATACAAAAATTATGACGTACAGTGGCCAGCAGGTCAAGCTACACGAAACTGTCAAATTTCTCCAAACGATTTTAACCTTAAAATATTGATGGTTAAGTTCAAAATCGAATGAGTATATCAGAAAGTTTGTGGTACCTTGATGTGCTGGCGACTGTACCAACGAGATATTCATACGAGTAGGTATTATTTATTTATTGGGATATTACAGGAACATGACAAAAATAAAACTTACCACGAAATCGGGTTAGCTCTGTGTGCACCAAGACAACACTGACTCCAATTTTGGTTACGAGTACATGCGCCTAGCTTCTGCCAGATTGTCACCAACAATTGAGTAAAAGCGCACCATAACTAACCACTCCACACTCGAATAGTTAGAACTCATTTTAACAAAAAGAAAACGCGCGATGCGTGCATGTGACGTAAATACATCGGATGCATAC
Source organism: Dryobotodes eremita (assembly GCA_917490735.1). NCBI lineage: Eukaryota > Metazoa > Arthropoda > Insecta > Lepidoptera > Noctuidae > Dryobotodes > Dryobotodes eremita. The sequence goes on along the minus strand of OU823269.1, from coordinate 8,202,405 downwards.
GCGTTGCACGGTCGAGAGATTTCGGTAGACTGGCTACCGCCCGGGTGACCCGAGCGGCCCGCGGCATTCAACAAAAGAAATGGGCGGAGCGAAACTGCGCGATTGCATGTCATTGGCTAATGATTTATTTAAATTTGGTTCGCATTGGCCGGACATCCTTGTAGCCACGTGGACTCCTCATAACTCTTGAATGCCATGTTCTTATTCTGAGGCCATATCGCTACCGCGATGAGTAGGTACTTTGATGTTACGGTTAATGTTTGAACACGTTTGAGCAACATAAGACTAATTTGAGAACGCCTAGTTTAGTTTGTTTTAATAACATATTTGATGCTATAGAATGGTAGTAGCCCATGGTCTGAACAACGTTTGTTATACCAAAACTGTGATTCAAATGTCACCGTGTATATATATGTATATATAAGTTAACAGACTTAAAATAATATAAATAGTATGTACAGCAGCGGCGAAGGTTCCATACAACTCGATTCCTACCGGCTTCCTTTTGAAAAATAGTACAGTCAGTATTCTATAGACAAATAATATAGTCACATTAAAGATATGTATGTACTCGTACGTCTTACAAAAATTGACCCTTCTTTACTGATGTAAAGTCACCAAAAATGATAAGTAACCAGGGTCGTCGATATAGTTAAAGTTTAATAAGAAACCGATGAATATTTTCGAATAAAATTTAATTCAATTATTAGAAAACAAACAAGTCATTTATTAAATTAAATTTCATTCGAAAACATGCATCGGTTTGTTACTAAACTTCAACCATATCCGACGACCCTGGTTACTTATTTCTTTTGGTGACGGTACATGTAAACAAAAATAAAAAGAATCATAAGGTATTATAAAAATCGTCCTCATCGCGGTCGACAGGAAAAGTGCCCAAAAGGCTGGACTCTAGCCAAAAAATAGGCCAGCCAGGGTCACGTGAACAGTCGACCAACCGCTTGGCGATGTCTTGCACGATCACGATCAGAATACCAGCGCTGCGGTACTTATTTTTGAAATATCGCAGCATTATACTGAGATAGCAGCCTTTTTGGCCTCGCACAGGTTTTTTACTTGTTTATTGTTATTTTTTTATCATTATTTCCTTTATTTCGTATACATATACATATAAATTATATTTTTAAATATTAGAATATAAAAATGTAAAAACATTTAAAAATATTAAAAATTGTGGCCCACCAGTCCATTGCCCCATACATGACAATGACATCAGGAAGGTGCGCAGAGTTGCATCTACTTTATACAACTCCAGCACCCTCATAAGCCATGTATGTGGCACCGAGTCATAGGCCTTCTTGTAATCTATCCAACATGTCGACAGATCCTTTCGGGAACGACGAACTTGTTGGCTAATGGCCATATCAATGAGTAGCTCCTTAGTACCACGGGACCCGTTCCTACATCCATTTTGAGGAGACATGATAGAGTTGGTGTCTATATGTTTGTTAATTTTAGCTCTCAAAATTTATGTAAGAACTTTATAGACTGTCGGTAAACACGTGATCGGTCTATAATTTTTAGGTTCCGCAGTGCTACCTGATTTATGGAGCAGGTGGGTTGTTAGGAACTGGGGTAGCGAACTAGACTCCAAAGCAGTCTGGTACTGAGCCGCCAAGCGAGCGTGCGACCTTACGAACAATTTGATCTAAAAGTTTTGCAGCCCGTCCGGCCCTGAAGACTTCCAGTTAGGCTGCGGACGGACTTATTATTATTATTGTTAATTTTGTTAGTTTTAAAAGCTTCTTTCTTTTTCTCTCTTTGTATTTCCTGTGCGTGCCCCAAATAAAATATTTTTCTTTCTTTCTTTTTCTTGCAACGTTAGTAATAAATTAAAACACAAACAAACTGATCAACACGTATATTTATTGCATTAGTCGAGCTCAAACTCAATGATATCTCCAAGGTCGATGTCGCCGTCTCCATCACTGTCACTGCTGTTCCCGTCCGCTGGCTGAAACGGACACACGTTAAGTTTAAATTATTTATTTCAAGGATCTTCTATCTCAACTTCCTCATTGTCTAGTCATCGCTAATGTTAAGCATGAGGTCCTGGGTTTGATTCCCAGGGCGGGCAGTGTTATTGGGTTATTCTATCTGGAATTTCTCAGTAGTAGCCCGGAGTCTGGACTTGTGCTCGGTTAATGGTAGGCTTGCCTCTTATTACATGGGATTCAAGGGGGATTCGCTAAGGTAGCCCGCGAAATTCAATTTTTCTTACGTTTTTTCAATTTGCAGGCCAGCGTCAGGTTGTATGTTGATTAAAATATGATTTTCGACCGTAACAAATATGGCTTTACAGAATTATAATCATTAGAATCAGCAATACAACTCCTTAAGTTAGAATTGGCGTCAAAAGTCATGATTTCATGAAATAGTCATTCAATAGGGTAATATGAACTTATAGAGATGTATTGATGATTTTTATGATTATAATTCTATAAATAATTATTTGATACGGCCGCGAATCATATTTTGATCAACATACAACCTGACACTGACCTGCAAACTGCAAAAATCTTAAGAAAATTAGAATTTAAACATAACTGGCGAAATCTGGGTGTACTTGGGTACACTTCTGCATAACCCCTCGAGGATTACAGCCGTAATGTTATGATTATCTTATTAACTGGGGAAATGAAGTGTAGTATACGGTTTCCTATCCATTTGCATACAATTTTAAGACATAATATAAAATTCAGAATAAAGGTACAAATTCGTAGCCGACTGCAGGCAGCAGAAGCAGGCGACGTGTCGCCACGACACTACTAGTTTCTTTCTATGTATTTCTATGAAATACCTTCCGTAGCTAGCGACACGTCGTTTTCATACAAATACATAGAAACCAGTAGAGTCGCAGCGACACGTCGTCTGCTGCTGCTGTCTGCAGTCGGCTACGGACTCGTACCTTAATGCTCATTACGCAGAAATGTTTTGCCATAATATTTATTACCATAAATTAATCTAAACATTGCATTATGCCAAAGTATTATTATGCCACAGTATCATTATGCTAATAAAAGTTATGCGAAAACGTTATGCCAAACAATATTTTGCCTTAAAATTATATGCCAGGAGGAAGGTTCCCGTAGTATACACCTCTGCGAACCTTTCGGGGAATAAAGGCGTGATATTAAGGACAATATTATTAGTATGACGTCAGAACGTTAGGAGTTCGTTTATTCACAATATCAAGTAAAGTTAGTATTTTATTTCGAGGAGTAATCCATTTCGGCTTCATATTCGAAAACACCCCGACGTTCTAAAACTTCATGATTTGGTGGATTTGACGAAACTCCCTGCTAAAATAAATAGTATACCTGTGACAGTTACACAAAACATGCAATTTATAATAAATTGTTAGTGGAATAAGAAATTTCTCGTACAATTACGCTCTAAAACGCCAAACTCGAACGAAACCTGCGTGGGATGCGGGATGCGCTCGCGCCGATTGTGTCAACTATTTATGGAGGTGTGCGAACAGGCGTAGGGTTACCGTATGGAAAATTTAAAAGTCCTGACAAAATGCCTGATTTCTATAAGAAAAGTCCTGTGATTTTGTCGCAAACGTAATCAACGACGCGGTCGCATTTTCTTTTTCACGTGATGTTTTTCTTATTTTTGGATTGTCAAAAAAAAATACTGTGTTGATTTTAATAATGTTGATTTATGATTTGTGCTGTGATCCAAAGATGATTATATTTTTGTATGTTGATTATAACTTACCAAGAAAACAAAATTTACTGAAAAATCTAGATAGAGATACTTTATTTTATAAAAATATCGCAAAATCCAGAGATTCCCGAAATTTCCCTCAATCCGGCCGCAATCCTGCCAAGAGCCCAAAAATCCTGAGATCTCAGGACAAATCCTGAGACATGGTAACCCTAAACAGGCGCGAATAATCGTGTGACTAATCATTACAAACAATCGGCGCGCGCAGTACGTCCCGCATCCTGCGCCGGATTTGCGTCAGTGTGGGCCAGAGCTTAAAGGCCAACGCACACCGGCAGAATGCGCGGGACAGTATCGAGGATTTGCCGAGGAAGCATCCCGCCGTGTGCCCCGGGACGTGCGGGCTACAGCCTGCTCGCACTGCGTCTCCCCCGCGACCGTACGCATCCCGCCGCGGTATCCTCCAGCGCACTCTTCAATCCTCTTTGATGCTCCGTGGTCATTCTCTGAGCTTTGGAATCTAAACCTTGTTACCATTCGATGTGCGTAGGCCTTAAAACTTCTTGCAATTAAAAGAATCACTAGCGGGTTCAATGCTTAACAAAAAAATATAAGTGATACAGGCACAATCACCTAGAACATACACCACCGTAAGCTATATGAAAGCAATGCACTGCACAAATTTAATAATGAAGCAGAGAAAAATGAAGACTACAAAATACATTCATTACAATATACCTACCCCCTAATTGCGTAACACACTTTCAATCACAATCCGAGAGTTTTGAAGGAAATTAATAATACCGTGGTGAATAGGGATGCGGGGGTGAATCGGAACGAAACTTTAAAGGGGATTTTAACATTGAAATAATATAGTTTGTTGCCAACAATGGAACTTAATCGTTAATTATAATACAGTAAACACATTAGAGTCCTTTTTTGCAACAAACTATATTATTTAAACGTTAAAATCCATTTTAAAATTTCGTCTCGATTTACCCCTGCATCCCTATTCACCCCGTTTGACGGTATATTGCTTCATAGGTTTAAAAAAATCGTCTGTTCAACAACGTAAATAACGAAAATCATAAATAAACCAAAATGAAACTCATTGCGATCATTTAACAGTTTATGTGTGTTACGCAATTACCCCGCTGATCAAAATGTACGTATAGTACGATTCAAACTTAATGGCGGCTCGGGACATGAGGCGAGTCGCTGCGCAGTAACCAATTCACGTGTCAGCAGCCGGGGTGAGGTACTGCGCAGCGAATAGCGCACTTCACAGCTGCCATTCAGTTTGAATCGTACTATAACAGATGTTTTTTATCGCTATTTCTCAGGTGGTGTCATCGCAAAAGTTGCCCGTATTCAAAACCACAATCATGCACCCATTAAATAGAATATTTAACACTAATATTATCTGATTATCACTACATATTATAAAACAAAAGTCCCCCCGCCGCGTCTATCTGTCTGTCTGAACGTAAAAAACTCAAAAACTACCGAACGGATTTGCATACGGTTTTCACTAATGGACGGAGTGATTCATGAGGAAGGTTTAGATGTATAATTTATAGTATGAATGTGGATGGTTATAAGAGTAGGGGAAGACCAAAGAAACGATGGACTGTGTGAAAGATGATATGGATAGAAAGGGGGTGACTACCCGAGATGCCGGCTAATAGACAAATACTTGGAAGAAGACTTGTTGCGCCGACCAGCACCCTAATTACGAAACACACTATCCATAACAATCTGAATAATTTAGAAGCCTATTGCTAATCCATTGCTTCATATGTCCGAAAAATTTGTCTGCTGAACAACGTAAATAACGCAATGAATGTTGTTGAACTGTCAAAATGAAAGCCATTTCTACTGTTAGTGTGTTACGCGGGACCCCAAATAAAGTGATATCAATAACGGCAGGAGGGTGATTCATGACCAATATCATGCACCCAATAATAGTAATTTTGAAACTGTTGCATATTGAGGGGTGTTAAAACACGAGTGTGTGTTTTAATACCTAGTTATATAAAGTTTCATACACTATCTACTTTCATACATTAGAATTGAACCTAGTAAATGAAGATCAAAGTTTCCCACGAAATTCAGTACAACAAAATGTATGAATGGCGCCAAAACCCAGCACATCACAGCGCATGCGCTAAAGCGGACGTTGCCACAGACAAGTATAAATTGGAATCAAAACTTTTTTGTAATGTTATAAATATGGCGCGCCCCGCATATGCGTTCCTTTAGAAAAAAAAAAAATATGGAAACTCCTTGGTGATATTTACTTTTTGGATTTGCCCTGTATGGTATTAGTAAAATAATTGTTTTGTAACATTATTTTGTTAGAGAAAAAGCATTACAACAAGATTCTATTTTTAAATTTCGGTATTTTGTTTATAAAGTATGTCAATATAAACTATTTTTGAAGTTTATAATTCGAATATTACGATATGAGAGTAGATAAAACATTTTACATTATTATTATACGACTGTTTTTTTTAAATATATTTTTACAGTTTGACTTCGCAATATGAATAGATTCCCAAACTTTTTGTGGAACAAAAACAAAAAAGAATAACATTTTCTGAACGGAAAAAACACCACGAATTTACCTGTAATTTTAAAAAAAATTCGTTTTGTACTACTATTTACACTAGGTACTAAATTAACTAACTAACTATACAAATAAATACAAAACCAAAAGGAGACTTAGTCGTCGAAGTACACCTTCACATCACTGTCATCCAGAAACGTGCCCAGAAGACTGGCAGCATTACCACGTTAAATGGCAATGCTAATCCGTATTATGTACTTATGTCATATTTTTTTAAACTAAATCCATTATGTCTCATTCCGCTAAACCCATGCGCATGCTGTTAGTAAGCTTTTAAGTGTTACCGATTCCTCGCCCCCAGCACTCACCCGCCGCCTGCGCACGCGCCTCCTGCGCGGCACGTTGTCGTCGTGCGAAGAGCTGCCCGAGCTGCCCCCCTCCAGGTTCATCACTGCGTTGCGTAAGAGAGACGAGGCCACTATAGGATTGGTGTGTTTCAATATATATAAAAATACATGGTGTAACTGAAAGACTCAAACAATTCGATCAACAATACCAATTAGATAACGGGTCACGTCCAAAATAAAAATCATATATGCTTTTTTATTGCATTGGAAATCGCGACGCCCCTGTCAGGAGGCGTGGCGAGCGGTACCAGGGCTTTACCCTACACAAAAAAAAAAAATACAGATGAATTGAGAACCTCCTCCTTTTTGAAGTCGGTTAAAAATAAGAGCTGACGCCTCAATGAGGGCTATCGCGCTTGAGTTCGCCGCTAGAGGCGCTAGTGTAGAGTAAGGTCTCTAGATGTCAAAATATGTACTGAACGTTCACTGTTTGCAGGATTTTTTATCACGGATTTTAACGAATGATTCATAATATTAGTAATGGTTGTGTCATTCTTGATTAATTATGGCTTAAGATTTTAAGTAAAAAGTTAGTATGTAATTTGGTAGCACTTGAAGGAGGAATAAGATTTGTCTGCTTCATGCTTGCCAATTTTAGGAACATTATAATCTAAATATTAATTTAATGTAATAAAATAAACATACTATGACTATAAGGGCACTTAAATATATCCAAAACATCAAATAAAAGTACTGCAACAGGACCTTACTCGACAGTGGCGCCAACTGGTGAGCACAAAAACGATAGCCCCCCATTGCACTGTTATTTACAATCGATCTGATATCTAATTGATATTGTTGATCAAATCTCAAACCCGAATAGAGTTCATTGGAATCATTATTATGATCAGCTTTTACTAAAACTTTCGTTTTCTAAGACAGCGGTGAACTATCACCCAATAACGGCTGTCCACATACAGAGCGTTTCTCGACACCGTTATGTCAAATACTAGTGAAAATTACACATTTTCATGATAGCTGCTACAATATGACGGATCCGTTTCCCTAGGAAACCAAAGCTCTAGCGAACAAACAAAAAAAAACTGCTGTTTTCCATACAACGTTAATTTAACTCGACAGAACGTAAGGAACAGCAGATTTCTCTCGCGATTTAGTAGTTTAGTAAAAGTTGTTCATTCATATTAAAAGACTTTTTCGGGTTTTTATTAATATTTTAATTACACCTTGTATAAAGTATTTTCATCACACGAAGCGACGCGCGCTTTACTTGTGGTTACCAAGTGTACAAACACGCTTTGAATGTGTGTGTAAGCGCAGGAGCTCTCGGTACCGTCCGTCCGAGATAATGGCGAAGTCGGAAGTGTGTGTGTGTGTGTGTGTGTGTGTGTGTGTGTATGATGGTGTGTGTTTGTGTGTGTGTGTGTGTGTGTGTGTTTATGTGTGAGGGTGTGTGTGTGTGAGGGTGTGTGTGTATGAGGGTGTGTGTGTATGAGGGTGTGTGTGTATGAGGGTGTGTGTGTGTGTATGAGGGGGTGTGTGTGTGTGTGTATGAGGGTGTGTGTGTGTGTGTATGAGGGTGTGTGTGTATGAGTGTGTGCGTGTGTGTTTTTTACATATTTATTTTTATTACTGTAACCTAATAAAAATTGACATTTGATATTTTTGTGTTAATAAGTAATTTTTACTGTAAAACGAACTATTTGACATTTATTTTGTATTTCCTAATTGTTATTTAATTGTAATGTCTTTAAATTTTCGTAAATTAAATGTGACTTGCATGCACATATGCGGATAGAATATGGAGCATTATTATAATAAAACATCTACTTATGTACTAATTACCCATGTTTGCAAAGAAACAAATGATTTGATTTGGTCACCACCGCCCATGGACATCAGTAATCGAGAGGCATCACAGGTGCTTTGCCATCCATGACACAATGCTACCGTTCTAAAACTTATGTGGGCGTACCTGTATTAGAAATAGGTTTATATAGGAAATACTTCCCCGGGTGAAGTCCTTCACGAGATCCAACAACTTTTGAAACTCGTTGCCATGGGAACCGGGCCTAAATATCGCATTGTAATCGACAAACAGTATAAAAGGTGTATAATCAGCCTATAACGTTCCCACTGCTGGGACACAGGCCTCTTCTCTGTGAGAGAGGGCCGTAGTCCACTACGTTGGCCCAGTGCGGGTTGGTGGATGTCATGTCTTCGAATTTTTGGTTCTAGGACATGCCGGTTTCCTCACGATGTTTTCCTTCAAAAAGTTGTTATCTCTCTTATAGTGAGTTACTTAAAAGATATAATTTGATTTCTTTGACTTCAAGGTGTACTTTTCTTGAAACTACATTTTTATTATTCCTATTAATATTCCTCTTTTTTATTGTTTACAACGGTAGTCTTAAAAGTTACCAAATTGTCGCATTGTGTATCTGTGGAGCACGTGGTTGATTTTACATTTGTATAATTTCTGTATCCTATCCTTTTGTAATTCTAAATGTGTAATTGTTTGTGTTCCCGAATAAATAAAATAAAATAAAAAAGGTGGGTAGGTATAAAATATGAACGCTACTTACAATCATCGTCATTATCCGATCCTGAGTCAGAACCATCATCATTCTCGGAGCCTCCTGCTAACTCGTCCTCGTCATCTTCCTCCTAAGAAAAGTTAATATAAATTTTAGAATAGGTGTATGTTACGAAGTAGTCTTTTTAAAGTGTGCTTGCCTACGTATCCGTAGCTGGCGTGAATATGTTGACATGTCTAAAATTGCAATTTGTCAGGGCGCCCATTCTAAAGGGTTGACGTCTTCGGTAAATTAGTTCAACGTTCGTTTTTTAGTTGTTTTAAACGTTATTTTATGCCATCTTTTAAATGATGACAGTAAAAAAATGATTTTCCCCATAGTTTGCATAATAATAGATTTGTCAAGTCGTTCACCAACGAGTTATCAACTTATTCATTGAGTCGTCAACTTGTTCACCAGCAGTTATCAACTCATTCACCGTCTAAGTGGGGAAATAAGTTGAGATATTAAATAACGAATATTATTTTGGTGACTGAGTATAAATTGATATAACAAAATGTCAACAATGTTCGTTCACAAAAATATGTGAATCATTAATCTGAGATGAGGTTTTCTCAAGTTAGACACGATAAAACGCGAGATGTCAACGTATTACCAAGGTCGATTGCTCCAAAAAATATGTATATTTAGAACTGTCAATTTTTTTCACATAATTTCCTAATGGATAGGAAATATTAATCCAATAAAAATAAAAACTATTATGATATTATGTAGAGCTTCTAATTGGCATAATGTGAGTGTACTAGAACACTTTTGACATTGACAGAGAGGCGCTGTGGGTAAACATTTGTGACGTTTTAAGAGAAAAACAAGATGGCGGCGTTAGTTCCGATTTTGGTCACGCGACAAAAATCCTTCTACGGCTATTACTACAATTGTGGTTATTTACTCATCTTATTACTTTTATGCCTATGTCAAAGTCAAAGTCAAAAGTCAAATCATTTATTTCAAATAGGCACATAAAAGGCACTTTACACGTCAAAATTTACAAAAAAATAGAATTGATTCTAGTTGCCCCTTCCAAAAGGTAGTTTCGTATGGAGAAGAATGGGCAAGAAACTCCACCGTTACTCTTTTAAAATGATTTACAATATTATGTAAGTTCACATTAATTATGTAATCATATGTGAAGACAATGCACTTAGAATAAAATTATTATACCACAATAGGTAAAAAGAATTAAATATAATGCAAAGGCAGGTACATTAATTATGTGATAGATACATGGTGCTCACATATTTACAAATATTGAAAAGTAGATGCACGAGTTTATGCTAAGCGGATTCAATGCAATGCTTTTCTTTCTATTTTGTTAAGTACCTGGTACTTGTTGACAGGCCTACACTGTCCTCCCAAACCTATTAACACTAATTTGAAAACTTAGTAAAAGCTAATTATTTTTAAAAGAGTAACCGTGGAGTTTCTTGCCGGCTCTTCTCCATAGGAAACGACCAATTGGAACCGTACACCTAGCTTCAGACGATTCATAAGTGCCCATGTAGGTTTGCATAAGCATAATCAGTCTATAATGTTCCCACTGTTGGGACACAGGCCTCCTCTCTTTGAGGAGTGGGTTGTAATCTACCAAGCGGACCCAGTGCGGGTTGGTAGATATCACATGTCTTCGAATTTTTGGTTCTAGGACATGCCGGTTTACTCACGATGTTTTCCTTCAAAATTATTTATACAAAGTAAAGCGCCTGCCTGGGTTCGAACCCACGACTTGCAACTCGTAAGTCGGGGCCGAAACCACTGGGCCACTGGGCTCATGTAGGATTATGTGAAATCAAATATTTTGATTTTCTTTTTTGTCCTGATAATTTTTCTTACGGTTTCCAAGACAACTGCATGATTTCTATATTGGATTATTTATTCTGGCTTACAGGACTTGCACTGGATGAGAATAGCGAAAAACAAAGGCTTGTATCTTACCGCATCATCGTCATGGTCCCTCTTGCGTCCCACGTCATATATTTTGACACAAGACTCTTGCATTTGTTCGAAGTCACCCATATTCTCCACTAGAGATATCTGTGTGCCGTACCGCGACACGCCCAACGCGTAGATGTTTCTTTTCACGTCGATTGTTGCTGTTAATTGACATAGAGATTATTTTTTTTTTGAAAAAGGAAACAGAAAAATATTTAGTATTAGCTTCGGCTTTGTCCGCGTGGTTGTCGGAAATTATTCCACGGGAACGTGCTACCGGGACAAATAGTAGGCTAAGTCCTTCCCCAGGATGCCATCTATCTCCTTGGCATTTTTTTTCTAAATCCGTTTAGTGGTTTAGGAGTGAAAAGGTAACATACAGACAGAGTTACTTTCAAATGTATAATATTAGTATGGATGGTGGTAAATGATAAATGATTTTATTTCTGTAAGTAGGTTTGAACTAACACTTTTACACGTCAATCATATTTTAAAACTAGATGAGGTCGGCATTTCCTATCTGACTTCTTTGAGAAGAAAGACCGAAACAAACTCAGAGGTCACAGTCTCTTTTAAAGTCCAGACATAATCTTGGTCAGATCATGTGAAGACCATGTAGATTTGTGTCTGAAATGGTCTTTTGAGGAAAAACCACACAGATTGAGTGGACCTGTCCGGTCAGTGCACGCAAGGATGCTTCTTACCCCGGTAATACGTTCCTGTGGGATATTTTCTGACGCCAACGCGGGCAAAGTCGCAGGCGGAAAGTTAGTAAAAAAATCGTTACTCACCTATACTAGAATAATCATAAGGATCTAAGGTCTTGAAACTGGTATCGAACTGGTTCCTCTCTTCTGAATCTTGGTCTGAACATACCGCGTATAGCGCTGTGCATGTTGGGTTAAATAATACCTGAAATATAAATGATGTATGTAGGTGCAGTACAACTATTTTCTTAATGTCCTTCGAGAATCATCGCATTTCCGAATGCAAACGAATGCTAATTTCCATGTCCATCAATTATTAGATTTATCGCGTATAATAATTTGAATTCAGAACTAAGTACTTTATTGTTGTATAGAGGTATGAGGAACAGGGTGTAAAGCTCACTCATACTCTATTGAAAAGGGATGATCCTTCGATTAGACGGGTGTCGTGTCTGGTGGGCAACTGCTCGACGTTTGATCTCGGGACGTTGTATATATGCTAGTTGCGCGGTAAACTCTGCTTGCGCGATGCAGGATTTTGCGTGACGTCAGTGTGACGTGCTTGCATGTGGCGATGTAGATACCGCTACAGTAGTTTTGTTTTGTCGTAACAACACAATAAACTACTTAGTTCTCAATTCAAATTATTATACACGATAAATATAATAATTGATGGACATGGTAATTAGCATTTCGGAAATGCGATGATTCCCGAGGGATATTAAGAAAATAGTTGTACTGCATATAAGCTAGGAAATGACCACTTTTGGACATATGAGCAAGACTGGCGATTTTATTAACATACGGTCATAGGAACAATAAAATCTTTATGAAAATAAATGAAGTGTTTTCAACCCCTTAGCAGGTTCAAATGTTTGTATGGAAACTTTGGGCGAGTCATCATCTGCCTCGCCTTTTCACAACTATTCTGGGGTTGGCTTCCAGTCTAACCGGATGCAGCTGAATACCAGTACTTTACATGGAGCGACTGCCTATCTGACATCTACAACCAAGTTACTGGGGGAACACGATAGCCCAAGGTTAGATTGGTTGTCAGACTTCCGGGGCTTTGACGAACACTCTCCAAGCACAAATTATTTTTTTTATGTGAATGATAATCTTACCTCTGATTTGTCTAACGTAGGCACTGTTCTTAGCAGATGAAATGTTCTTAAATCCCAAACTTCAGTATTTGATATTACCTGCAAAAAAGTCAAGATTTTTTTGAACTATATTACTGTTATAGTGTTTTTATCACACGAAGCGACGCGCGCTTTACTTGTGGTAACCAAGTTTACAAACACGCTGTGAATGTGTGCGCGGAAACGAGTAGCGTCAGCATACTCATGATCAGCATAGTCATGTTCGTGAACGGGCGCCGTCAGTTGAGACTGGTCATCTCTTAACTGCCATGGCTTATTTTTATTATTAATCTTATATTTTGATTTTTTTCTTAATATATATATTTTCTCATTGTTCTCGCATATAGAAGCAACAAGAATAATGTACCTAGGATTTAGTAATATCTTGATTTAAAAAGGGTGTCCTTGGAGTTTCTTGCCCGTTCTTCTCCATAGAGATCTACGTTTTGGAATGGGCAACTAGCTTCAACTTTCTGACTAACTGACCGATTCTTTGACAATTCAAAAGTGACTGAAAATGGTTTAATTGAAATAAATGCTTTGAGTACTTTTTTTTTTTTGAGTTTCATATAACACACACACTTCCGACTTCGCCATTGTCTCGGACGGTACCAAGAGATCCTGCGCTTAAACACACAAACACTCCGTGTTTGTACACTTGGTTACCACAAGTTAAGCGCGAGTCGCTTCGTGAGATAAAAATACTGTATAGTGCATACCACTGCAGGGCAAAGGCCTCTTATCATACAGACAAGGAATGAGTCACTGCGTGTTGGCGTTTGAACTACTTGTGCATAAGTAATTCAATAAACAAAAATGTTCAGTATGAATGTGGACCAGGGAAGCATGGCACTAAAGAGAGTAGGCATATATAGTCCTGCAGACCGTATTTCGGCCATGGCGGCCAATCTCAACGGAAACTAGCCTTCGGCGCGGGAGATATTATAGTGCAGGCGTGTGTGCGCAGACACAGGTGCAATCTCTCTTCCCTCACTTTCATAGTCCGATGGGACGGCAATCCGATGCGACCGGAGAGAGATCAGGCGCAGAGAGTAGGCATGTCCTCAACAGTGGGTGGAGTAAGCCTTCCAGTGATGATGTTGACGAATGTGGGAGGCGATAAGAAAAGGGGCAGACCCAAGAAAATATGAATGGATTGTGTGAAACATGATAATATGACCAGAGGGCCTAGACAAATGGCATTCGCTTCGGAGCGATTCTATTTCTACAACCGCTATCGCTTATGTTTCTATCATACGAATCGAAAACTACAGTTCGTTCGCGTTAAGAATGCAGTGAGTCATCAGTGCAACTGCAAGGTAAAGGTGTATTACGACTACAACGACACAACCGTTGCGTTCGAAGCAATGCCTTCAACTGTCATTGTGAACTTGACTCTGTAATTTGAAAAGATTTGATTGGTTAGGGGACGGGGCTAGACCGACGGCTAATGATGACTCACTGCATTCTTAACGCGAATGTACTATAGCGATAACGCTTGTCAAAAAGCGCCACGTGGCTACGCATCTCTATGGAAGTAATCGTTCGACACTGTCGATTCGTTTCATAGAATCGAATGATGTTAACATTGTCTAGCTAATTTATATTCGTTGACCTATGATCACGTGACATTTCGATAGCTTATGTCAACCCCATACATTTTTTGGCTTTTCTACTAGCGTCATCGCTAATCGAATGTTACTTTGTCTAGGCCCTCTGATTTGAGATCTCCGAGATACTCAACTCGACTGAAAGTATTTACTTCAATTAAATCATTTACAGGCCCTTTTGAATTGTCAAGGAGTCGGTCAGTCAGAAAGTTGAAGCAAATTGCCCATTCCAAAGCGTAATAGATTTCTATGGAGAAGAACGAGCAAGAAACTCCACGGACACTCTTTTAAATCAACATATTGTAGAACGAGCGTAAATAGTATTTTGATACTACGTAGGGTCAGTGCGGATAGAGGAGCAAAATGCTTGAGTAGTATTTCATTGCTAAAAATCTAAATGAAAACTATAGAGCAAAATAGGATAGCTCCCTGTGTTGTGTATTAAAGCATGCTCAAAACATAGCAAATATGCTCGAGCATTTTTTTGCTGTCTGCGCTGAACCTAAAATAACGTAATAAAGAGAAAAACAGAGAAAGAGAAAAGAAAGAAAAAAGTAGAGAAAGAGAAAAGGAGAGAAAGCGAAAAGGAGAGAAAGAGATAAGGAGAGAAAGAGAAAAGGAGAGAAAGAGAAAAGGAGAGAAAGACAAATGGAGAGAAAGAGAAAAGGAGAGAAAGAGAAAAGGAGAGAAAGACAAATGGAGAGAAAGAGAAAAGGAGAGAAAAGAGAAACAGAAAAAAGATAATGAGAAAAGGAGAGAAAGAGAAAAGAAGAGAAAGAGAAAATAGGAAAGAGAAAAAGGGAAAGAGAAAAGGAGAGAAAGAGAAAAGAGAGGAAGGGGCCAATCAAGTATTACGTAAGCAGAATTTTAGTAATTTTTATCACCCTCCTCCCCCTTGTCAGCAAAAGTAAGCCAAAAGCTCTTACCCCCTGCCCTCCTCCTATGCTTACGTAAACGTTGGTATTTTTTTTATAAATCTGTTCAAGTTTCTTTATTGTTATTCATGAGTCTAGAAATTAGGAATTTATAGACTACTAGCTTTTGCCCGTGGCTTCGCTCGCGTTAATTTAGACTTTGACTATCAATTCGGGTTACAATCGAATCATGATTCGAAAACCACGTGGCGCCATCTATTATCATAAGAACATTATTGTTGTTTTCCTCGGGAACAGTACTTTTTTGCGGGATGAAAGGTACCCTATGTCCGTTTCTGTACACCTGACAACGTATATGCAAAATTTCAGGATGATCGGTTCAGTGGTTTAGGCGCGAAAGGGTAACAAACAAGCAAACAAACTTACTTTCGCATTTATAATATTAGTTAAGTTATAGTTATTAATTATTAGTTAGGATAGTTAGGATTTGCTCCCTGTCCCCCATGTCATCAAAAATAAGCAAACCGAAGTCCCCTCCCCCTTTGGTGCTTACGTAATATTTGGATGGTCCCAAAGAGAAAGGAGTGTAAAGAGTATTTCTATTCTATTCAAAAAAATTAAGTAAGTATTATTTCATATTATTTACCTCTAAACCATTGGGATGGAACACTCCACTGTGCGTCTGATTTAATTTATCAAACTTGTGGATCTCTTTGCCCGTATTCACGTCCCATAACACGCCGTCTAAAACAAAAGAAATTAAAGTTATTTCAGAGTAACGATTTCATCAATATACACAGAAAATCTTTAATAACAATTACATCATTGTTTTCGTATGGTCAAGGTTAGGTTTAAAGAATTTGTTCTCATAAGAACAATATTATAGGTTCACTTACAATGAGATACAAAGTAATTGCTTAGATCTAAATGAGATACATTTTGCATCAGGTGCGTGCTGGTGAAGTTATAAAAAATAAATATTTGGTTTAAGGTTTTATCTGGGTAACCGTACTATACAGGGTGGCACGGACATCGACGCGCAAATTGTAGCCATGAATTCAGCACATTATTCTAGACATAGCGTAGAAATTTTTAGACGGTTATCAAGAAAAAAACCGACTTAAAACGTGAAAAATTACTTTAATTTCGGAAGTCGGTGTCTTTGGTTGTGTATTTTCGTTTTTGGCCACCGACTTCCGTAATTAAAGTTATTTTAAACGTTTTTTAGTGTTTTTTTTGGAAGCCAGTTGTTTTTTTGTAAAAATGTTTTTATTTTATACTTTTTAGTTGTGGTACCTGTCCCACACACATTCGTAAACCACTACTTGATATGTAAATCACATTATATGTACATTATAAAAAAAAGGAATCATCCAAATGGGTTCACCCAGAAAAAAGTTCTGAGCTAACAACACACATAAAAAAATTAAAAAAATACAGTCGAATTGAGAACCTCCTTTTTTGGAAGTCGGTTAAAAAAAAGCAGTTTCATACAAAAGCGCAATACCTACGCGGTCAAAATGTATGAAAGATTTTGTTTATTTTTAACGACGAAAAATGTTGAGGGGTTCAGAATCATGTACTGATGCGCGTCGATGTACCTGCCACGCTTTTCTTTTTTTTTGCCTGGGAAATCATCAAATGACCTCTCCCGCTCTGGGAGGAGCGAAAGGTCGTGTCAGACTGACAAAAACCCACCCGTGTTCCTTCAGTTGCCTGTGAGCCAGGGCCACGGTAACTCTTTCGAACAATCCGCGACCCCGGCAGGCATCGGCCCTATCGGACCCCGTCAATTATGCTGACATCTCATTGAGGCGCGCGTGGAACACGACGCGCCGTCGACCCGGGCCTGGTCCTTACCGGACGGCGAGCTGCCCATTGCTCGCCGTTCGCACGCCCGCGCCTACGGTGGCCGGGAGACGGCAATCGACTCCCGACGCCCAGGGTGCCTCCTCCTGCGGCGGCTGGGGGCGCGAGGGCGCAGAAACTGCCTCTCCCTCTCACGCTCCGCCTCCTCCTTCGCGAGCATTACTGCTTCGCAGAAGAAGGTGACGGCTTCCCATTCCCTCTCGCTCCGTACCATGGCCTGAACCAGGGCCGGACGCGAGAGGTCGCCGCCGCCGATCGCCGCCACGAGGACACGGCGGTGCCCCGCCCAAGCCGGACAGACCTCCACCGTATGCTCCACCGTGTCCTCCGGTCGATCCACACAATGATAACACCCGGGCGTTTCCTCCCGCCTTATCCGAAACAGGAACCTCCCGAAACAGCCATGCCCGGTGAGGACCTGCGTCAGGCGGAAGGTGAGGACGCCGTGGCGCCTCTCAAGCCACTCCTCAAAGAGGGGACCTACCACCGCAATTGTAGCGTGCCCTATGTACCTGCCACCCTGTATACCTCTTCGTGAAATACAGCCGTGATATTACAATAACATACCTGACAACACCAATTCATCAGTGGGGTTGAAAGTCGCCCTGTTCTTAGCGTACTGGTTGCTGATAGCAGGCGTCAAGGTCATCAGTTCTCTGCCTGTGCGGGTGTCGAATATCGTGGCCGTCTCCCCTTTGGTACCTATTATTCTTTCGTCAGACATCTTTGAGAATTCTACGTATTCTTCATTGTCTAGTTGGAATCTGAAAGGATATAATAATAAAAATAATAATAAAACATTTATTTCTGGCAAAAAAAAGAATAAGAGATAAAAGATAGAGAGAGAGAGAGAGAGAGAGAGAGAGAGAGTAGATTATAATTATTTATTTGCAGAATTACAACATTAGCTTTTCACTCCTCTTGCTCAAAAAGTTCGTCATTGTAGCGTAGCAGAGCGGGGATAAAATAGCATATTTTCCTCTAGGGGAAAAAGTTTCTAAAAGTTTATTTTTAAGGTTCTGTACCCAAAGGGAGACGGGACCCTATTACTAAGACTCCGCTGTCCGTCCGTCTGTCACCAGGCTGTATCTCATGAACCGTGATAGTAAGACAGTTGAAATTTTCACAGATGATGTATTTCTGTTGCCGCTATAACAACAAATACTAAAAAAACAGAATAAAATAAATACTTAAGGATGCTCCCATACAACAGACATGATTTTTTTCCGTTTTTATAAATAATGGTACGGAACCCTTCATGCGCGAGTCAGACTCGCACTTGACCGGTTTTTTATTTGTTTTTGTCTGTTACCAACGAGCCTACAAAAATAATAAGTAGAATAATCATGAATATAGACTCGACTTATTACTGTTTCATAAAAAAACACGGCGCTAAAAACCCATGTTAACTCGGTTTCTATTTACTACCTCGCTAAAGCTCGGGAGTAGAACTGCCTCGTATATAATGGGTCATTTTAGCCCCTTGTATAACAATCAACTATTCTTTACTCTAAAAGAAACCGGATGACGGCGTTTTTACTTATCTATTGCTTTATTGTAATGTAATGTAATGTAATATTAATTTAATTTATTTTATATTATTGTTTTGTATTAATTTAATGATTTATTTCAATTTTTAACAATTAATTTGTAATTCTGTTTAATTTCAACATGGGTGTATTCTTGAAATAATATAAAAATGAATCGATTTGATTTTGATTTGATAAACGGCCTAGGCGTCCAATTAGCTGGCTAATTTAACTAGATGGCTGCGGCATATATACTAACAAAATATGGACATTTAAATAGTCTGAAATAAAAGTTGTTTTTTATAGTGATAGACTTACAATAATTCAAACTCTTTCATATTCCATAGCGCCGATAGAGGTCTCCATGGTGTGGTTGCCGACGCTAGAAGTAGTAACCCGTCTCTGCTTGCCTGAATAACAAAATATTAATATTAATTTGACGCGTAAGTGCATAGATAAAAACAATAAGTATGTCTTGTTCGCTACTTCCAAATAAGTTCGTGTTAAATTATCTAGTAGATAATTCTATACTCATAATCTGCGTAACGTTTTCCCAACTATGTTGGAGTCTGAATTTTTGTTGTTTTTTTAATAATCTGGTCAAAAAGGAGACTCCAGTAAGTCCTTAGTGGGTGTAAAGTTATACAGGGTGAATTTTTTAGATTGGGCAGGGGTACACACGGCTACACATCAAGCTATACATTTCCAGTATAAGCTAATCTCGCATTGTATAGGATTTCCGTACAATGCGAAGTCATTGTAAACTGGAAATGTATAGCTTGATGTATAGCCGTGTGTACTTGAACCACTACAATTACAGGAAAACGGTCTTAGGAAACTATCCTTCTGCCGGGGTCGCGGATTGTCCGAAAGAGTTACCGTGGCCCTGGCGCACAGGCAACTGAAGGAACACGGGTGGGTTGTAGTCAGTAAAAGTCTGATGCGCCCTCCCGCTCCGCCCAGAGCGGGAGAAGTTATTTGATGATCTCCCACCCAAATAAAAGGCCTACAACGTTCTCGCCGGAAGATGTCGCAGCTAACAACTGTTCTTGTATTAATAAGTTAATTATAATAATATTGACCTGCATATGATAGATATAAGACTCGTGCACTTGGTACGAGTTCTCCTCTACTCCGCTGAACAGGTTGAATATCCTAATGTCGCCGGAAGATGTCGCTGCTAACAGCTGTTGTTGTGTTGGCTGATGTGAAACATAAAAAAGCATTAGTCATAGGTTTAAGATTCGATTAATTCAAGAAAAGTTTAAGAAAATAATGTTTTAAGTTTTAAATTGTGATTTAAAAAAAAAGTAGAGGGATGATATATTTTAAAGGGTATTTTTTTTTTGGGGCGGGGGTGAAAGTGTAATTATTTTTGACCTTCAAGAGCTGTGGATTTAACAAAATGTTGTCATGAGAAATTATAGATTGGGAGCGACTCGTGCGCACGTAATCAAGTAAAATTAAAAGTGCGGATGCGTCGCGTTTTCTGCGTTACTGGCAATATTAAAGAAACAAAATAATAAAGGAGCTATCATGCCCTTTCTCTCCCACATTATTCTTATCTTGAATCTGCTAACGTCGGCGCCATTTTCAATCGATTTCTTAAATGGCGTGAATTATACATAGCATAATCATAATCAGTGTATACTGTTCGCACTGCTGAGACACAGGCCTCCTGTCTGTGAGAGGGAGTGGGCCGTTATCCACCAAGCGGACCCAGTGCGGGTTGGTAGATGTCACATTTCTTCGAATTTTTTATTCTAGGCCATGCCGGTTTCCTCACGATGTTTTCCTGCACCGTTTTTGAGAGCAGTGGTGATGAAATAATTTACATAAAGGAAAGCGCTTGTCAGGGTTCGAACCTACGACATACAACTTTTAAGTCGCAGCTGTTACCACTGGGCCACCACTGCCCTAAATTAATTATACATACAATAGAGGTATGAGGAACAGGGTGTAAAGTTCACTCATTCTCCATAGTAAAGGGAGGATCCTCTGACCAGACGGGTGTCGTGTTTGGTGGGTAACAGCTCGGCGTTTGAAGTCGGGACGTTGTATATATGCTAGTTGCGCGGAAAACTTTGCTTGCGCGATGCAGGATTTTGCGTGACGTCAGTGTGACGCGTAGCTAGTATGTGGCGTTGCAGATACCAACGAAATCGTTGAAAATCATCTATGCTTTCTCCAATATTATGTAGGTCTTCTGGATTAACGTAAGAATGTCACATGTTCTATTTTTATCGACTTTTATCTGACCGATTATTGTTGTCCTGTTTTTATATCAGTAAGAAGTATACTGACATGGAATATAGTGTGCGTGAAGTAGGCGTCGTCGTCCTGCAGGCGCAGCGTGCGCACGGGCGCGAAGTGCGCGTGCGCCAGGCGCGCGTGCTGGCGCGTGTGCGGCGCGGCGAGGCCGAGCTCGCGCCGCGCCACGCGCGCGCACACGTTGCCCTCGCAGCTGCCCGAGTACAGCGCGCCGCCGCCGATGCGCGGCGACGGGCACTTGTGGGGCCTGCGGGAGGTAACATTAAACATGACAAGTGTTGAAGGGGGATACGCTAAGGCATCCTAGATAAGAATGCTTGGAAACATGCTGGTCCTGCTCCATAGGACAATCTAGAGTCTAGACAAAATCAAACTGGTTGCTAATTTAATTGTGTAATTTATAATTTTTATGACATTGATTGTTACATTATCTACTTAACTACTTTAACTCACACACTAAATTATTACTTGTTAAAATTTTGGAAACATCATCTACTTTTCAATATTTGTAAATATGTGAGCACCATGTATCTATCACATAATTAATTTGCCTTTGCATTATATTTAATTCTTTTTACCTATTGTGGTATAGTAGTTTTATTCTAGGTGCATCGTCTTCACATTTGATTACATAATTAATGTCAACTTACATAATATTGTAAAATATTTTAAAAGAGTAACGGTGGAGTTTCTTGCCCATTCTTCTCCATACGAAACTACCTTTTGGAAGGGGCAACTAGAATCAATTCTATTTTTTTGTAAAGTTTGACGTTCAAAAGTGCCTTTTATGTGCCTATTTGAAATAAATGAGTTGACTTTTTTTTTTTTTTTGCAGCCGGCGAAATTCAATTTTTCTTAGGTTTTTTGCAATTTGCAGGTCAGTGTCAAGGTTGTATGTTGATTAAAATATGATTCGCGACTGTAACAAATATGGCTTTACAGAATTATAATCATTAGAATCAGCAATACAACTCCTTACGTTAAAATTGGCCTCAAATGTCATCATTTCATGAAATCGTAATTCAATAGGGTAATATGAACTTAGAGAGTTATATTGATGATTTTTATGATTATAATTCTATAAATAAATATTTGATACGGCGGCGAGTTATATTTAGATCAACATAAAACCTGACACTGACCTGCAATTTGCAAAAACCGGACAAGTGCGAGTCAGACTCAGACGTCAGACAGAGTGCAGATGTTATCATGTAGTCACGAGCAGCTGTATCATTTAGCCACGAGCCCCTCTAACGTTTAGCCACGATCCCTCCATCACATAACCACGAGCCCCTCTAAAATTTAGCCTTAAGCCGTTTTATCATGTCGCCACGAGGCCCATTATCATTTAGCCTCGAGCAACTCTATCATTTAGCCTCGAGCCCTCCTATCATTTAGCCTCGAGCCCCTCTATCTCTTAACTACGAGTCCCTCTAAAATTTAGCCCTAAGCCCTTTTATCATGTCGCCACGAGGCCCATTATCACTTAGCCTCGAGCCCCTCTATCATTTAGCCTCGAGGCCGTCTAAAATTTAGCCTCGAGCCCCTTTATCATTTAGCCTCGAGCCCTATCATGTAGCCACGAGCCCATCTATCATTAAGCCACGAGCGACTTTATAATTAGCTTCGAGCCCCTCTAAAATATAGCCACGAGCCCCTCTATCATTTAACCTGGAGCCTCCCCGTTTTGTACTCACTCGAACAAGTTGAACTGCGGACACGTAGCGACAGGGTTCTTGCACAGCGAGTGCTGATTGTAGAGGTATTCGGTGATGATGGTGTGCAGAGTGACGCGGTGCGCGCTCGGCGAGGGCTCGCCGGCTGGCACGCTCAGCTGCTTCTGTAGCGAGCGTTTGTGCTCCGAGGTCGGAGTTGTTACTACTAGGGGTGGGTTTTGTACTTTTCTGGAACAAATTGTTTGAAGATTATTAATAATATTATTTTTTTGTAATGTTAAGACTACCACCTTGCATAGTAAATTCTACGTTAAGATACGTCTGACATCACCAAAAATCGTACTGTGTGTGTCTAATGAAAACGGAAATGAATGATAATGCGATCATTTCATGAATTTTCACACATCTGGTCATATCGATCTGGCGCTGGGTGTGGTAGGTAGCCTTTATAGACCAATTAAATATTGTCACTACTTTAAAATAACGTTACTAGGATTTATCCTGTATCCTGGGTGTTTACAAGCACAGATTCTCATGCACAAATTGTCAGACCCGCAGGAAATTGTCTACATGCCATTAAAAAATTGTACCGTGCGGGAATCGAAACCGCAACACGCAGCGTAGCGGCTAATCACTTAGCCTCTGCGCCATTCATGCATAAGCGGTACTTTGTATAATTTTTCACGTAAACGTCTAATATTTTAACAAAAATGGAATCACGTTCCAGCCAATCACATGCAAATCAATATTAAATGGTAGTAATTTTTCTACATAAATAATAATTTTGTTAAATACCTTTTAACAACTAAACTCATATCCGACCGAAGCCAGGGAGGGTCGCTTGTGTAACAAAAACAATTTTCTTTTCAATCTTTGTCAGTTATACAAATAACTATTCATCAATTTCAGGGCGTATGATACGCCCAGCGGGGAAATTGCGTAACACACATAAAATGGCAATCGAACGCCATGCCTTTCATTTTGACAATTCGACAACATTCATTGCGTTATTTACGTTGACGATCTGACGAAATTTTCAAACATATGAAGCAATGGATTGGGAATTTCTTTCATAATCCTTTGGATAATGATAAATGATTTTATTTCTGTAAGTAAGTTTGTAAAAAGACTTTTCGCCGTCAATCATATTTTAAAAACTAGATGAGGTCGGCGTTTCCTATCTGACTACTCTGAGAAGAAAGGTCGAAACAAACTCAGAGGTCACAGTCTCTTTTAATGTTGGTCAGATCATGTGAAGACCATATTGATTTGGTCTGAAATGGTCTTTTGAAGAAAAACCACACAGATCAAGTGGCCCTGTCCAGTTAGTGAACGCATTTGTCAGTAATCGTGCAGCTCAACTTAACTTAAGAAGCTCAACGATTCGACGAACAATACCAAAGAAAGGACATTTGGGTAGGCCGCATAAATAACTAAAACTGCCAGACCATGATTAAAATTAATTAAGAAAACAAAAATTGTGAAAGAAAGTGTGTTACGCAATTGGTGCAGGTAAGGAAATAATATTTCGCATAGATATGCGAAATATTATTTCTTTTTCTACACCACGTTCTGACAGCCTAACCGATTGAATCTATCGCCAAATCTCAAGTCAACTTGTATGATTCATTGTTTCTTTCTCTGTCAATCAATCACAACAGTTTACACCTTTCCAAAGAAAGTATGCGCTTCGGGAATCATCGTCTATCTTCGGAAATACGAACGCGCGAAGATGAGATCTAATACAGAGCTGTTATAACCATGAAGGTACTTGCCTATATGGAATTACCAAGTTTACAAAATTATAAATTAACAACTCTATGCAATTCCAAAATACTTTTGAGTGGAAAAATTACGGTCAGAGACCGGAGAAAATTTCATAGCAACGCGTAGTGATAGGTGTACTTGTAACCGCGGTAGTGCAAAATTTAGAACCATTGCCACTGGGGTTACTCTGAGACGCGACGTTCGTGATAATTCGGAAACACGAACATTACCGAAGTGCATACATTTTCTAGTTTACCTGTACATGAGATTTGATTAGACACTTGTTCAGGCTTAAGAAACACTGTTTTTTCTGGTGTCAGAAATGTTATGGTTCTTTATATTTCCCAGAAAATATAACTGAGGACTGATTTTATTAACGTCAGATATCTTTTATCTGTGGAATAAAATCACGTGTGACAGTTATTGTATGAAAATCTGTCAAAAATTCTAAATCATTATTCGGACGAAGATATCTGACATAGACAAAATCACCCTTTAGCAAAATACGTTAATGATTTCAAGATTATTAATCAGTAAATATAGTATAAGTAGTTCCTGTCGCGGGTCACATTTTGATCAAAATACGACCGAATGAAGAGCTGCAAATTTCCAAATAACGTAAGATTGTTTACAGTCCTCGGGATACAATACGGCTGATTATTCACGACCGGTCTGAACTTTGCGCAGAAGGCAGCGCAATAACATTTTTTAAGAACCAAATGGTGACATGGCTAGTGTGAGTGAGAGGACATGCGCGAAACTTCGGAGCGCCTATGTTCAGACCGGCCATTTTTGTACCTTAGATGCAAGTTGATGCAAGTTTTTGGCCTTGGCATATAATAAAAATTGGAGCAACTTTTACTGTAGCTTCAACTTATGGTAATATGCCACAGGCAATTAAATCGCGCTGTGTAAATCCGACTTTATGGTGCTTCTACACGGTGTGTGTCACTTGCACGAGCTAGATGCACGTGTACAATCTATTTACAATTATTGTACCTACGATTTTACGTCATTGTCAAAATCACAGTGATCTTTATACTCCTTGTAATAAGGTTACTGTTAGGTTGCTAACACGGACAAGTCTGTCAAAATCACGGTGACCTTTATTGCTGTTGTAATAAGGTTGCTTTCGAGTTGCAGCTGTCAGAGGTAAAATAAGTATGAAAGGACTTTACACCGCTAGAAGGATTTTTTGGCGCTCGAATGACGTTGTCAGGGTGGCGCTGTTGGTAAACATTTGTGTTGTTAGGTGAGGGTGGGAGCGAGACAAAACACAAAATACTGAATAATCTCGTGTAATATGAGTGGTCATGCTCACTTAAATGTCTCACTGTTGGTGGCGCGTGTGTTGGATCATTCGGTTCCCTAGAAAATGGTTGAGCTGGATGGTGCTGATCCACGCGTCATGTTCGTGAACGGGCGCCGCCAGCTGAGACTGGTCATCTCTTAACTGCCACGGCTTATTTTTATTATTAATCTTATATTTTGAATTGTTTCTTTATTTTTTTAATTGTTCTCGCATAGAAGCAACAAGAATAATGTACCCAGGATTTTGTAAGATCTTGATTTAAAAAGAGTGTCCTTGGAGTTTCTTGCCCGTTCTTCTCCATAGAGACTTCGTTTTGGAATGGGCAACTAGCTTCAACATTCTGACTAACTGACCGACTCTTTGACAATTCAAAAGTGCCTGTAAATGGTTTCATTGAAATAAATGCTTTGAGTTTGAGTACATTATTTATGCACGCAAGGCAATGCCTACAGATGAATATTTTCTATGATATTAAATATTATTTATTCATATAATTGATTGTGTATGTTTGTTTTACTTTATTTTGTTAAAAATATTACCAATCATTAAACCTGACTTGGTTTCCGTACGTCCTTTTTGGGTAACCACTGAAAATCACCGCAGTGCTGTGGGTCCCCCATAGCACAGCATCATGCTGAGTGGAAACCTTCTTGTCACAGTCATGACGTGCAGCTGTCGACTATTTCTGTTTTGTGCTCGTGATTATAAATCTATAATTTTTTTCTTTAATATTAAAGCTGATTATCTTTTTTGTATGCACGTGTTTCTGTGACAAATAAACATATTTTTCTTTCATTCTTTCTAAATGTCACTTGACATGTATTACAAAAACAAGATGGCGGAGTAAGTTCCGACTTTGGTCACGCACATAAATAACCTTGTAGCGCTATTACATACACGCTGCGTGAAGCTACAGTTCCCTAGATAAGCGAAGGCCGCCACAGTGTCCATAATTTACCAGCGAATGACGTCACTGAATCGGTACCCTATCCATTTGCATAAAGTTTAAAGACATAATAATATAACATTGGCATAACGAAATCCTAACTTCCTAACTAATATTATAAATGCGAAAGAAAGTTGGTTTGTTTGTTACCTTTTCACGCCTAAACCACTGAACCGCTCATCCTGAAATTTTGCATATACGTTGTCAGGGGTACAGAAACGGACATAGGGTACCTTTCATCCCGCAAAAAAGTACTGTTCCCGAGGAAAACAACAATAACGTCCTTATGATAATAGATGGCGCCACGTGTCTTTCGAATTATGATTGAATTATAACCCGAATTGATAGTTAAAGTCTAAATTAACGCGAGCGAAGCCGCGGGCAAAAGCTAGTTCAGCATAATTATCATTACGCATAAATGTTTTGCCATAATGTTTATTGACATAACCTAACCTAACCATTGTATTATGCCACGGTATCATTATGCAAATTTTTTTATTTAATAAAAGTTATGCGAAAACGGTATGCCAAACAATATTATGCCTTAAAATTTTATGCCAAGGCAGGTTCCCTACTGAAACGTTATTTATAAAAGTAAAAGTGTTTACCTAGAGAACGTTTTTGACATCGGAAAATCAAATCGCGCTGCCATAAGTTCCATGATAGCCGGAACTGCGACTAGGGGCGCCGACTTTTAGAAAACCTTGTGGGTGCTCATACTTATGCCCGACTTGGGGTTCCTTTTTCTATGGCCTGCTTAATCCCTAAAATCGCATCTAAATCCGACCAGTAAAACTCATGTTCAGCGAACAGACAGGCCCTTCACCCTTAAGAACTTACTAATTATATATATATTTTTTATTTTTTATTTTGTCTCGCACTAGGAATTTCTTCTGTATTGTGGGTGCGTTTACAAACATTCAAACTCACATACACGAACAGCCAGACCCGGAACAACTACTTGTAGGTCATACAAATATTTGTTCCGTGCGGGAATCGAACCCGCGACACGCAGCGCAGCAGTCAATCGCTTAACCAGTGCGCCAGCCGTGCCGTCAAAGTTGTTTTTCAATTAAGTTTATAAAATAGTAGTTTTTGCTCGCGAATTCGCCCGCGTGGAGGTCGGAAATTATCCCACGGGAACATACTACCGGGATAAAAAGGGTCCTATATGTTAATCCAGGTTATAAACTGTATTTGTGCCAAATTTCATCCAAATCCGTTCAGTAGTTAGTATTTGCGTGACAGAGTAACAAACATCCATCCATCCTCACAAACTTTCACATTTATAATATTAGTAGGATGGATTGAAGAAAATCTACGATACAAGAGCGAGCGAAGCGAGCTCCACAATATTGGCAACCCGGTTTAAAAGGTAACCTAACGACGTGACATGATTTTAAAGAGAGATCGGACAACGCCGATTGACTGATCAGTTTTAATATCTAAGCTCATGGGTACTCCGCCCCCCACTATTTATCTCTAGTGGGTGCTGGAGTCCCCGGGGACCCACGTAGTCAGCGCTTCTGACTGCGACCGTTATATAGCGGTCACCCTAGGAAACTGTAGCTTAACTCAGTGGATTTTGTTTTGTTGAGTGTCTGTTACTTGTTGACAGGCCTACACTGTCCACCCATACCTATCAACATTGTAATTTGAAACATTGTAAAAGACCCTTATTTTTAAATGAGTAACCGTGGAGTTTCTTGCCGGCTCTTCTCCATAGGAAACAACCAATTGGAACCGTGCACCTAGCTTCTGACGTTTCATAAGTGCCCATGTAGGTTTATGTGAAATAAAATATTTTGGATCACACATTATGACACTGTCGTTAACACAGTCATGTAACCCGCGGCGCTTCTCTACATGCACACATTACCCGCGCCGTGAAGAAGCACCATTAGCGTATCGCTCTTAATATACCCTTTATTGTAATCGCTCACCTAAGTTTGATGACCGGCGGCAAAGGACTGGTGTCGTCGATGTGCATGCTGTTGTGTGAGCTGTTCAGGTCGATACTGTCACGATGAAGCGATCCACTGCTGTTTGCGCGGGAGACTAAGAGGCGAGGCTGTGGGGAAAACAAGCAATGAATATAATTATGAGTATTTGAATTTAGAATCGCTGATAGTTATCATGTTTTGGGAACACGAACTCAATGTCATATGTGACAGAGTTTAACATGACATTGTAAAAGCCAATTATGTTTAAAAGAATAACTGTGGAGTTTCTTGCCGGCTCTCCTCTATAGGAACCTACCAATTGGCACCGTGTACCTAGCTTCTGACGTTTCGTAAGTGCCCATGTAGGTTTATGTGTTTTTAACCGACTTCCAAAAGGGAGGTTCGCAATTGGACAGTAGTTTTTTTTTTTATGTGTGTTAGCTCAGAACTTTTTTCTGGGAGAACCGATTTGGATGGTTCTTTAAAAGTTCTGGAAAGCTGGTGCTTCACATGTGGTCCCATTTAAATTTGATCAAGTTCTGACCAGTAGTTTTTGAGTTATCCTTAATACTGCGTATTTTTTCCACTTCGTTTATATTGATGATGTATTAATAATTTCCTGTCACGGTAATTTACATATCAAGTAGTGGTTTACGAATGAGTGTGTGGTAAAAAAAAAATGTACACTTTTAGTTGTGGTACCTCACAACTAAAAGTGTACATTTTTTTTTTACAAAAAAGACAACCGACTTCCAAAAAAAAACACTAAATAACTTAAAAAATAACTTTATTTTCGGAAGTCGGTGTCTTTGGTTATGTTTTTTCGTTGTTTGCCACCGACTTCCGAAATTAAAGTTATTTTTCAAGTTTTTTGGTGTTTTCTTTTGGAATTCGGTTGTTTTTTTATGTCATCACGCAATCTGTATCATCAACCAATGACAACATTGTCAAACTTTTACCGTTTTGAATACGAGGCGTTTGGCTTTTTCTTAGTGTATGTCTAGTTTTTATTAAATGTGCGTTTTGTTTGTGCAGAATGAACAATTTTTTTTTCTTTTCTTTTTATGTGAAATAAAATATTTAGATTTTGATCGGTTACAGCTTCCCCTGTCTCAAAAAATAACCCAGTATAGTTTTAAATAATCATTTTTTTGTTTGCCTTTCCTGTCCCATTACCCTGTGCCATTTCCCACAAAATGTATAGGAAAAGTTTTTGCGATTTCTGACTTTTCTAGTATTCAAACCTCAGTTGGTCCAATAGAGGTTTTTGATCCTTATACGAAACATGATCGATGGACATAAAAAAATGTTTTTGTGGAAATTGGCCATTTTCGTGCTGACTGTAAATTTTTTCAAAATCTGTGAATGCCTATCAAAATTTTTCAAAAGTTAAGGAATATCTTCTAAGACTGTTTTCCTGTAGTTACAACGGTTAAGGCAGCTAGCTGCCCTATCTTAAAAAATCACCTTGTACATAGATAGATAGATTAAACTTACTTTTTGTGTCTGTTGCGTGAATTGGTTGTTCTTCAAAAATTTCCACTGTATTTTGATGCAGTTTTCACCATCATTTAGAAATGGTATGCTCATAGGTTAGCGTTGAGTCTCCTACCACCCTTTTAAGGTGATACTTTGTGGACTTCACTCCTGCCTCCCAAAGGCCCCCAAAATTTGGTGAGTGAGGAGGAATAAAGTGCCACTCAGTACCATTGGTGGCAAGTTCCTCTGCTAATTCTAGATTCAAGTTGGATTTTTCTTCAGTAAATAAATGCCGTAATTCTCGTGCTGCTCCCACGAAGTTTGTGCCATTGTCGCTGTACAACTCAGCGCATCGACCACGCCTTGCCACGAATCTCTTGAACGCAGCCAGAAAGCCCTTTGTGCTCAGTTCACTGACTGCTTTCGGGAAGCTAGCGGCTATTCGGGAAGTTTTATTAGTATAGTATAATATACGCGTATGCTGAGATAGGGGTATTTTGGCTTCGTACAGGACTTTCAGGACAGACTTCAGCTGGCGCTCGTTGTAGTTGTAATACTCACTCTAGTGGGCGTAGACGGAGTGTAGACAGGCGGCGGCGGCGGCGGCGGCGGCGCGGGCAGCGCGGGCGGCGGCAGCCTGGCCTCGCGCTGCAGCGTGGCGGCGCTGGCGCTCGTTGTAGTTGTAATACTCACTCTAGTGGGCGTAGACGGAGTGTAGACAGGCGGCGGCGGCGGCGGCGGCGGCGCGGGCAGCGCGGGCGGCGGCAGCCTGGCCTCGCGCTGCAGCGTGGCGGCGCTGGCGCTCGTTGTAGTTGTAATACTCACTCTAGTGGGCGTAGACGGAGTGTAGACAGGCGGCGGCGGCGGCGGCGGCGGCGCGGGCAGCGCGGGCGGCGGCAGCCTGGCCTCGCGCTGCAGCGTGGCGGCGCTGGCGCTCGTTGTAGTTGTAATACTCACTCTAGTGGGCGTAGACGGAGTGTAGACAGGCGGCGGCGGCGGCGGCGGCGGCGCGGGCAGCGCGGGCGGCGGCAGCCTGGCCTCGCGCTGCAGCGTGGCGGCGCTGGCGCTCGTTGTAGTTGTAATACTCACTCTAGTGGGCGTAGACGGAGTGTAGACAGGCGGCGGCGGCGGCGGCGGCGGCGCGGGCAGCGCGGGCGGCGGCAGCCTGGCCTCGCGCTGCAGCGTGGCGGCGCTGGCGCTCGTTGTAGTTGTAATACTCACTCTAGTGGGCGTAGACGGAGTGTAGACAGGCGGCGGCGGCGGCGGCGGCGGCGCGGGCAGCGCGGGCGGCGGCAGCCTGGCCTCGCGCTGCAGCGTGGCGGCGCTGGCGCTCGTTGTAGTTGTAATACTCACTCTAGTGGGCGTAGACGGAGTGTAGACAGGCGGCGGCGGCGGCGGCGGCGGCGCGGGCAGCGCGGGCGGCGGCAGCCTGGCCTCGCGCTGCAGCGTGGCGGCGCTGGCGCTCGTTGTAGTTGTAATACTCACTCTAGTGGGCGTAGACGGAGTGTAGACAGGCGGCGGCGGCGGCGGCGGCGGCGCGGGCAGCGCGGGCGGCGGCAGCCTGGCCTCGCGCTGCAGCGTGGCGGCGCTGGCGCTCGTTGTAGTTGTAATACTCACTCTAGTGGGCGTAGACGGAGTGTAGACAGGCGGCGGCGGCGGCGGCGGCGGCGCGGGCAGCGCGGGCGGCGGCAGCCTGGCCTCGCGCTGCAGCGTGGCGGCGCTGGCGCTCGTTGTAGTTGTAATACTCACTCTAGTGGGCGTAGACGGAGTGTAGACAGGCGGCGGCGGCGGCGGCGGCGGCGCGGGCAGCGCGGGCGGCGGCAGCCTGGCCTCGCGCTGCAGCGTGGCGGCGCTGGCGCTCGTTGTAGTTGTAATACTCACTCTAGTGGGCGTAGACGGAGTGTAGACAGGCGGCGGCGGCGGCGGCGGCGGCGCGGGCAGCGCGGGCGGCGGCAGCCTGGCCTCGCGCTGCAGCGTGGCGGCGCTGGCGCTCGTTGTAGTTGTAATACTCACTCTAGTGGGCGTAGACGGAGTGTAGACAGGCGGCGGCGGCGGCGGCGGCGGCGCGGGCAGCGCGGGCGGCGGCAGCCTGGCCTCGCGCTGCAGCGTGGCGGCGCTGGCGCTCGTTGTAGTTGTAATACTCACTCTAGTGGGCGTAGACGGAGTGTAGACAGGCGGCGGCGGCGGCGGCGGCGGCGCGGGCAGCGCGGGCGGCGGCAGCCTGGCCTCGCGCTGCAGCGTGGCGGCGCTGGCGCTCGTTGTAGTTGTAATACTCACTCTAGTGGGCGTAGACGGAGTGTAGACAGGCGGCGGCGGCGGCGGCGGCGGCGCGGGCAGCGCGGGCGGCGGCAGCCTGGCCTCGCGCTGCAGCGTGGCGGCGCTGGCGCTCGTTGTAGTTGTAATACTCACTCTAGTGGGCGTAGACGGAGTGTAGACAGGCGGCGGCGGCGGCGGCGGCGGCGCGGGCAGCGCGGGCGGCGGCAGCCTGGCCTCGCGCTGCAGCGTGGCGGCGCTGGCGCTCGTTGTAGTTGTAATACTCACTCTAGTGGGCGTAGACGGAGTGTAGACAGGCGGCGGCGGCGGCGGCGGCGGCGCGGGCAGCGCGGGCGGCGGCAGCCTGGCCTCGCGCTGCAGCGTGGCGGCGCTGGCGCTCGTTGTAGTTGTAATACTCACTCTAGTGGGCGTAGACGGAGTGTAGACAGGCGGCGGCGGCGGCGGCGGCGGCGCGGGCAGCGCGGGCGGCGGCAGCCTGGCCTCGCGCTGCAGCGTGGCGGCGCTGGCGCTCGTTGTAGTTGTAATACTCACTCTAGTGGGCGTAGACGGAGTGTAGACAGGCGGCGGCGGCGGCGGCGGCGGCGCGGGCAGCGCGGGCGGCGGCAGCCTGGCCTCGCGCTGCAGCGTGGCGGCGCTGGCGCTCGTTGTAGTTGTAATACTCACTCTAGTGGGCGTAGACGGAGTGTAGACAGGCGGCGGCGGCGGCGGCGGCGGCGCGGGCAGCGCGGGCGGCGGCAGCCTGGCCTCGCGCTGCAGCGTGGCGGCGCTGGCGCTCGTTGTAGTTGTAATACTCACTCTAGTGGGCGTAGACGGAGTGTAGACAGGCGGCGGCGGCGGCGGCGGCGGCGCGGGCAGCGCGGGCGGCGGCAGCCTGGCCTCGCGCTGCAGCGTGGCGGCGCTGGCGCTCGTTGTAGTTGTAATACTCACTCTAGTGGGCGTAGACGGAGTGTAGACAGGCGGCGGCGGCGGCGGCGGCGGCGCGGGCAGCGCGGGCGGCGGCAGCCTGGCCTCGCGCTGCAGCGTGGCGGCGCTGGCGCTCGTTGTAGTTGTAATACTCACTCTAGTGGGCGTAGACGGAGTGTAGACAGGCGGCGGCGGCGGCGGCGGCGGCGCGGGCAGCGCGGGCGGCGGCAGCCTGGCCTCGCGCTGCAGCGTGGCGGCGCTGGCGCTCGTTGTAGTTGTAATACTCACTCTAGTGGGCGTAGACGGAGTGTAGACAGGCGGCGGCGGCGGCGGCGGCGGCGCGGGCAGCGCGGGCGGCGGCAGCCTGGCCTCGCGCTGCAGCGTGGCGGCGCTGGCGCTCGTTGTAGTTGTAATACTCACTCTAGTGGGCGTAGACGGAGTGTAGACAGGCGGCGGCGGCGGCGGCGGCGGCGCGGGCAGCGCGGGCGGCGGCAGCCTGGCCTCGCGCTGCAGCGTGGCGGCGCTGGCGCTCGTTGTAGTTGTAATACTCACTCTAGTGGGCGTAGACGGAGTGTAGACAGGCGGCGGCGGCGGCGGCGGCGGCGCGGGCAGCGCGGGCGGCGGCAGCCTGGCCTCGCGCTGCAGCGTGGCGGCGCTGGCGCTCGTTGTAGTTGTAATACTCACTCTAGTGGGCGTAGACGGAGTGTAGACAGGCGGCGGCGGCGGCGGCGGCGGCGCGGGCAGCGCGGGCGGCGGCAGCCTGGCCTCGCGCTGCAGCGTGGCGGCGCTGGCGCTCGTTGTAGTTGTAATACTCACTCTAGTGGGCGTAGACGGAGTGTAGACAGGCGGCGGCGGCGGCGGCGGCGGCGCGGGCAGCGCGGGCGGCGGCAGCCTGGCCTCGCGCTGCAGCGTGGCGGCGCTGGCGCTCGTTGTAGTTGTAATACTCACTCTAGTGGGCGTAGACGGAGTGTAGACAGGCGGCGGCGGCGGCGGCGGCGGCGCGGGCAGCGCGGGCGGCGGCAGCCTGGCCTCGCGCTGCAGCGTGGCGGCGCTGGCGCTCGTTGTAGTTGTAATACTCACTCTAGTGGGCGTAGACGGAGTGTAGACAGGCGGCGGCGGCGGCGGCGGCGGCGCGGGCAGCGCGGGCGGCGGCAGCCTGGCCTCGCGCTGCAGCGTGGCGGCGCTGGCGCTCGTTGTAGTTGTAATACTCACTCTAGTGGGCGTAGACGGAGTGTAGACAGGCGGCGGCGGCGGCGGCGGCGGCGCGGGCAGCGCGGGCGGCGGCAGCCTGGCCTCGCGCTGCAGCGTGGCGGCGCTGGCGCTCGTTGTAGTTGTAATACTCACTCTAGTGGGCGTAGACGGAGTGTAGACAGGCGGCGGCGGCGGCGGCGGCGGCGCGGGCAGCGCGGGCGGCGGCAGCCTGGCCTCGCGCTGCAGCGTGGCGGCGCTGGCGGCCAGCCCGCGGGCTGCTAGGTGCGCCGCCACCAGCTGCAGCAGCTGGCGCTCGTTGTAGTTTATACGCGTTTGGGCTACTACGTTGGCCTGTGGACGGAAACATCTATATTAATACCTCGCTCCTCTTATCTGCCTAACCTTTTCCCACCTTTGTCGGGGTCGGCTTCCAGTCTAACCGGAAGCAGCGACTGCCTATCTGGCCTCCACAACCCAGTTACTGGGTAACACGGTACCCCTTGGGGAGACTGGTTGTCCGACTTTTGGGCTTCTGACTACCCGTAACTACTGTCAAAGATCTACGAATGACAGCCGGACGTCCGTTTCGTGGCACAGAGGTCTCAGGTTGTAATGGATGCTCACCCATCCACGGGTCGACCTTTGCAAGCGTTGCTTAACCTTCATCGATCGACCCTTGGACTTTGCTACGACTCTACGAGTCTCCCTGTACCCTGGCAGATTGTTTAATACTTTACCGGTATCTACATCACAACTTGCGAGCTATGCGTCACACTGACGTCACGCAAGATCCTGCATCGCGCAAGCAAAGTTTACCGCACAACTAGCATATATACCCCCATATATATTAACTAGCATTTATCCCCTCCCCACTCAACCGACTTCTACTCCTACTCTTTCACTGTGCACGCGGTACGATTGTGGAATTCACTTCCGCCTGACATTAGGAACTGCCATACTATTGGAGTATTTAAAAGTAGAGTGAAAGAGCACTATCTTTCCACTTTGTCATAATTGCATATGTATTTATTATTTGAATTACATTATATTGTTATATATTTTAGTGATATTTATTTTAGTAGTATGTATGTATGTAAGTATATTCTCATATTGTATGTTTATATTTAAATTGGAAAATTATTTAAGATTTTATGTATTTTGTTTTCCCTTCTACTCTTACACACGTTGTCTACATCTCTTTAATATACTCTCCTATCGCAGGTATGCTGGAAGAGATTTCTTAAGAAATAAGCATCAACTTTGTACGTATTTTTCTGTTCCTTTCTTCTTGTCTGTTTATATATGTGTGTACATAAATGGTTAAATAAATAAAAAAAAATATACAACGTCCCGACATAAAACGTCGGGCAGTTGCCCACCAGACACAACACCCGTCTGGTCGAAGGATCCTCCCTTTTCTATGAAGGTATGAGTGAACTTTACACCCTGTTCCTCATACCTCTATACTACCTACCCGATGTATATTAGCTAGCGAGGTCTCGAACTCAGCGCCCATGTGTTTGCTCTTGCCAGACACTCGCTCCAGCAGTTCGAGCGCATATTTCTGGAACATCACGTGTTCTTGTCGCTTCTCTTGGAGTATTGGGTCGCGCATTAACACTGGAAATAAAATGTTTGTGTTAATACGAAAATCTACACAAAAGTATAAAATAATTGACAGAAGTAACTACATAAACAATACACTGTGCAAAGTAAACTCAAACTCAAACCATTTATTTCAATTAAACCATTTACAGGCACTTTTGAATTGTCAAAGAGTCGGTCAGTTAGTCAGAAAGTTGAAGCTAGTTGCCCATTCCAAAACGTAGATCTCTATGGAGAAGAAC
The DNA here is from genome assembly GCA_917490735.1 of Dryobotodes eremita. Lineage (NCBI taxonomy): Eukaryota > Metazoa > Arthropoda > Insecta > Lepidoptera > Noctuidae > Dryobotodes > Dryobotodes eremita. Next base: position 8,165,908 of record OU823269.1, on the reverse strand, counting down.
GGGCAAGAAACTCCAAGGACACTCTTTTTAAATCAAGATATTACAAAATCCTGGGTACATTATTCTTGTTGCTTCTATATGCGAGAACAATGAAAAAAATATATATATTGAGAAACTAGTAAAGACTGCAAACTTCAATCGGCGAAATGCAAAAAATTGGGCTCAGTGAAGTCAGGGAAACTAATTGTTGAGAAAATTAACTACCAAGAGACTTACATTGTCCGTATATTATTTTCTAATTACGATTGTCATTCTTTGACAGTTGTCTGAAATGGTTTTTACCCGGCGTATTGACATAGGGTGCCAGTTTGCTAAGAAATGAATTTCCCGTACTGTAAAAACTGCGCAAAATATACAGGGTCAAATTAAATTAGCTAGCGAAACTCCGCAGACGTGATGGGTATCGATACCTAAACATGATAAAACAAAAAAGTAATTAATTTGATGTTGTTTTTGTGGGGTCATCGACGGCAGGTAGTGTAATCACTTATATACACTTGTATACATCGTTGAAAAACATTTTTTTTTATGTAAACTTCACAGACGCGAAAGTATCAACGTCTAAACATGATACAAAAAAAGAAAACAGATTTTCTCAACGCATAATTGACGCCCCCTCCTCAAAAAAATCAAAACATTTTTTATTTAATCGTGTTCAGATATCGATACCCATCACGTCTGCAGAGTTTCGCTAGCTAATTTAATTTGACCCTGTATATTGCGCAAACCACATACAGAGCAAAGAATAAACCGCGCTTTTAAAAATAGTGTTTTTAAAACATCTACCTTGTATCTGCGAGGTGGTGAAGAGTGGTAGCTTGGAAATGATCTGTCTGACGGTTGGACATCTCGCCAGTCCAGCTAACGCTCTGCATGCTAGTCCACGTAAGCGGTCCGCGTCGGTTATGGGGGATTTCACCATCATTAGTGATAATAATACCTGGTGAAAAATAATGAAATATTAATACAACAGTGAAGGAAAACATCGTGAGGAAACCGGCATGTCCTAGAACCAAAAATTCGAAGACATGTGACATCTACCAACCCGCACTGGGTCCGCTTGGTAGATTACAGCCCACTCCCTCTCACAGAAAGGAGGCCTGTGTCCCAGCAGTGGGAACATTAAAGGCTGATTATTTTATGTATAACGGTTGTATACCCAGAGGAGGTAGACTGAAGTGTATATTAGTTCCACATTTAGAAAGAAAGAAAATACGTTTATTTGCAGTAAACATGACGCAAAGAAAAAACACACAAACACAAAAAAGAACGAGTTGGAGGAAAATATGCGTCACATCCACGCAAAGCTGCAATCGCTCAGCATAATGCTACGACCCTATGCGAGACAGAGCCCCAGCGCTGGTTTTCAGCGACAGCAGGCGTTGACGTGATGACGTCAACCAGCGCAGCATACGAAAATTAAAAAAAAACCGGCAAAGTGCGAGTCGGACTCGCGCACGAAGGGTTCCGTACCATTAACTATAAAAACGGCAAAAAATCGCATTTGTTGTATGGGAGCCCCCCTTAAACATTTATTTTATTTTGTTATTAGTATTTGTTGTAATAGCGGCAACAGAAATACATAATTTGTGAAAATTTCAACTGTCTAGTTATCGCGGTTCTTGAGATACAGCCTAGTGACAGACAGACGAACGGACAGACAGTGAAGTCTTAGTAATAGGGTCCCGTTTTTACCCTTTGGGTACGGAACCCTAAAAAAGAACAAATCGCACAGATTCATGTAGCGGACGAGCGTATGGCTATTATCCAGGCCCAAATCTATAGTGGCTGCTCCTAAGAAGGTTCTAGTGGCAGAACTCAATAACACTTCTTTTTTTTTTGGTTGGGAAAGCGTCAAATATCTTCTCCCACTCTGGGCGGAGCGGGAGGTCGTGTCAGACTTTTACTAACTAAAACCCACCCGTGTTCCTTCAGTTGCCTGTGCGCCAGGGCCACGGTAACTCTTTCGAACAATCCGCGACCCCGGCAGGCATCGGCCCTAGCGGACCCCGTCATTAAGTGCTGACATCGCTTTGAGGCGCGCGTGGAACACAACGCGCCGTCTGCCCGGGCCTGGTCCTTACCGGACGGCGAGCTGCCCATTGCTCGCCGTCCCAATATCACTGCCTGACATGGGGCTCGAACCCAGAAAGGATCTCTGGCTTAGCTGCAGTTATATTTTGTAATCTATACTTATAATAAAGCTAAAGAGTTTCTAGTTTTTAACCGATTTCAAAAAAGAGGAGGTTCTCGTTTCGTCTGTATGTTTGTAACGCGATACCTCCGGCAATTGTGGATCGATTTCGAAAATTCTTTTTTTTAATAGATAGAGTACGCCTCAGGGTGGTCTCGTATACATTTTATTAACTTTGCTTCTGTAGTTTTTCAGTTAGCTTCAATAAATAACACGTATTTTTTCCACTTAGTGTATATTGACGATGTTATAATAACTTCCTGTCACTGTTATTTACATAGCAAGTAGTGGTATACGAATTTGTGTGGGGTAGGTACCACAAATAAAAGTGAAAAATAAAAACCTTTTTACAAAAAAAATCAAGAGACCTTCAAAAAATGCCCTACAAAGTGAAAAATAACTTTAATTTCGGAAGTCGGTGACCAAAAACGAAAATACATAAATAAGACACCGACTTCCGAAATTAAAGTTATTTTTCACGTTTTTATTTTATTTTTATTTTGGAAGTCTGTTGTTTTTTTTGTAAAAATGTTTTTATCGCTCGTCTCCTTGGGGTCTTAGCGTGATGTTACCTCTTACACCCTACACACACATATTTGCATCGGGAGTTAAACATTAATTTTAAATAAATATGCATCTGGATAGTTATGCAATCCAAGAACCCCGGGGTTTTTTTTATATAAATATTTTTTGGTAATCGCTTCCATACTATACATCCGACTAGTTATGCATTCCCAATGTTCCTGGCATCCCAAGTTTATTTTACAAAAAATATATTTTAAGAAGCCGCTTCAATACTTTCATAGCTAAAAATTAACTTTAGGTAAATATGCATCCGAATATTCGATCTCTGCTTATGACTTAGTCGGGTATAGGGCACGACCCTACTACTATGACAAGCCATTCTCATTTCTCATTAATCAAACATTCAAAACGATACCTTACATCACTAACAATCCTAATCCTAACTTCCTAACAAATATTATAAATGCGAAAGTAAGTTTGTTTGTTTGTTACCCTTTCACGCCTAAACCACTGAACCGATCATCCTGAAATTTTGCATGTACGTTGTCAGGGGTACAGAAACGGACATAGGGTACCTTTCATCCCGATAAAAATGATTGTTCCCAACAACAATAACGTTCTTATGATAATAGATGGCGCCACGTGTCTTTCGAATTATGATGGAATTATATTATTATAGAAACTTTAGTAGTGTGTTAAGAATTTTATTATTTTTTATTTAAGTACCTGATACATTTTGTGAGTCTTGAGTGTCGTAGACCGCTTTTTCAACCTCCTAACTATAATTCCCCGAACAACCCGAATTGATTGTCAAATTCTTAATTAACGCGAGCGAAGCCGCGGGCAAAAGCTAGTAGAGTATATTATTACTCACCATAATACCGTTGTTCGTTCGCACACTCTCCCATACTTTCTGTATTAGATCTTCGTAAGACTTGAGCGCAGTTTTCTTTTTACTGGAGCCAGTTATTGAGAAACGAGTCGTGGAGGTGCCAGCCTAGGAAAAAAAAATGCGATTAATACTAAGCGGGATTACTCAGTCGTTACGGGTAGTCAGAAGCCCGAAAGTCTGACAAGTATTACCAAGGGCTATCAATAACAGCTTCAGAATGCTTTTGGGGCTGCCGCGATTTTGTAGTGCCTCTCTGGCATGTTCGCTCAGGCGCGTGTCCACGACTTCCACGCTATGGTGAGGACAAAAATGGCGTAACTTTTGGAGAGAACGCGGTCAAGTCCTAATAGCATTCTGGAGCTATTAATGTACAAATTTAACTCGCCGATAATTAATCTCTTCATGCAGGTGTTGGTTAGGCAGGAGTGATTCCTTTCATCTAGTGAATGTATGTAAATATTGTTTTAATTTATTTATTATTAAAACTTCATGCACAAGTAAAAAAATACTGCACAAAGGCGGACTTAATGCCTGAGGCATTTTCTACCAGTCAACCTTAGGGTGATGCAGAGGCTAAACATGGCAGGTGCAATATACGGGATAGATAGCTCGGAAATAACTATAAAATACAAGAATAAATATTAATACATAAATACTAATAAATAAATAAAAATAAAATAAAATCTTTTTATTTCAGACACATTTGGCCCATAATGGTGTTAGTAGACAGAAGACTTACAAACTATTTTTAAAATTTACAAACTATTTAAAAATATAATTACTTAAAAAAAAACCAAAAAAAAAATATTTTAAAAAAGTTTACAAAAAATAATTTATTATTTAATTTAAAATTCAATTTAATTTAATGCAATTTAATTTTATTCAACTTAACTTTATTCAATTCAAAAAATAATAATAAGCTAATAAGCTTATACATAATTACATACATATAAACAAAATAAACTTTGTCAGGAGAAATAACGATCGGTACAGGAGAAAAACGAATCCAGGCCCTGCAGTCTCGACATTAGATAGCGACAAGAATCTGTCGCTAAGTCGTATCGATGTCAAATTCCTTTAATAGATTTTCAACTTTATTTCCAAAGCATAACGTTGAAAATCTATTAAAGAAATTTGACAACGATTGGACTTAACGACCGATTTTTGTCGGTATCTATGTCGAGACTGCCGGCCCAGGCCCTGCAGTCTCGACATGAATAGCGACAAAAATCTGTCGCTAAGTCGTATCGATGTCAAATTCCTTTAATAGATTTTCAATTTTATTTCCAAAGCATAAGGTTGAAAATCTATTAAAGGAATTTAACATCGATACGACTTAGCGACCGATTTTAGTCGGTATTCATGTCGAGACTGCCCAGCAAATCAACGCTGAGATGTTTCGGCCAACTTCTGACGGATATGCTCACGTGCCTTCACTTCAAAAGATAACCAACTGGTGGCCATCTTGGCAACCTTTCTGTTTTTCTGTGAGCTTAGTACATAGTTATGTAACACAATAACATAGCTTTTAAGTTTTTGTAACTAACTAACTAACATACTGTGGATCATTGTTGTCTAAACAAATAAATACTATTATTATTATTACTATATGACCCAGTAACTGGGTTATGGAGGTCAGATAGGCAGTCGCCCCATGTAACACACTGGCTTTCAGCTGCATTCGGTTGGAATGGAAGCCGACCCCAACATAGTGTAGGAAAGGCTACATAAATTATGACTAAGTGGGAGGACTACGGCCTACTTTTCCATGTAAGTAAAACTTTTGAAAAAAAAAAAAGAACATTCTAAAAAAATAAAAATACAATAAATTCCCGTTTGTCGTTAATTCTGGGGATTGATTTTACATTCTTATCTAAAAATCAAAAATCACAATCTAAAGGCTCAGAATCAACACTTGTTGAACGTCAAAACATTTTAAAAGAGTAATTTTGGTGGACGACTAACGAAACACGAAGTTTGCCGAGGGACATTAAGAAAATAGTTGTACTGTACAGGCAACTTCTTTACATGTCAAACCCAATATTTGTAAATATGTGAGCACCATGTATCTATCACATAATTAATTTACTTGTCATTGTTTTATATTTAATTATTTTTACCTATTGTGATATAGTAATTTTATTCTAGGTGGACGTTCCCGTGGAATAATTTCCACACACACGCGCGGCTAAAGCTTGTTAAATATACTTTTCGATGCAATAGCCTGCTTAGTGACATCCAATAATAAATTAATTAATAATTAAAGGATGACAATAACAATGTAATAATATATTTTTAAATAACTTTATATAATAATGCATGCTATAATAATTTAATATATAATTAAGACACATAATGTTGCGGTGCCCTAGCAGGGTTCATGTACGAAACTTATATTTGTAACAAGACCTTGTAACAAGACCTTGTAAATGACATGAATGCTATAAATAAATAAATAGTACCGTAGCTTCAAAAGGTATTATGTGTCTGGATTTGATAAAGAAAATAATTTGAAAACTGACGAAGACATAAAATACTAGACAGTACAATAGAACTAAGTACTTTATTGTTGTTTAGTTTTGACGTAACAACAATTAAAGTACTTAGTTCTGAATCCAAATTACTAAGTACTTTATTGTTGTTGAGTTTTGACGTAACAACAATTAAAGTACTTAGTTCTGAATCCAAATTACTAAGTACTTTATTGTTGTTGAGTTTTGACGTAACAACAATTAAAGTACTTAGTTCTGAATCCAAATTACTAAGTACTTTATTGTTGTTGAGTTTTGACGTAACAACAATTAAAGTACTTAGTTCTGAATCCAAATTACTAAGTACTTTATTGTTGTTGAGTTTTGACGTAACAACAATTAAAGTACTTAGTTCTGAATTCAAATTACTATGTATCCACGATAAATCAAATAATTTATGGACATGGAAATTAGCATTTTGTATTCGGAAATGCGATGATTCCCGAGGGACATTAAGAAAATAGCTGTACTGTACATTAATATATTATAAAGCTGCGTACTCACTCTATGCACGGGCGCGCACACACAGTTGACGAGCACGTTGAGCGCCGCCTTCTGCACCTCGGGCTCCGGCACGATCTCGCCGTCCGCGGCGCCTGCCAACACATCTGTATTACTATTATTACTGAGCCGCTACTTTTACACACGAAATACATTCAACAAAATGTTTGTGAGGCTGTGTGCTTGTGTGGCTGGTTGTGTATGTGAGTTTGAATGTTGGTAAACGCACCCACAATACAGAAGAAAGTCCTAGTGTAGGGCAAAGTTAAAAAAAAAAAACACTGTGTGGCACTGGGGGACTGCCGCGGTAAAGCTATTGCATAGCATTTTTTATCAACTTATGCAATTATAATTATTTATTTATGCAGTACTAGCTGCGCCCCGCGGTTTCACCCGCAGAAATCTCAATCCCGTGGGAATATCGGGATAAAAAGTATCCTATGTCCTAATCCAGGTCATAGTCTACCCATGTGCCAAATTTTATCCAAATCCGTTCAGCCGTTTTAGCGTGATTGAGTAACAAACATCCACACTTTCACATTTATAATATTATATATATATATATATATATATATAATATATATATATATAATATATATATATATAGTAGGATAGTAGGATTATAATATTAGTAGGATTTATGCAGTATTTTTTTTTTCTTCGATATTAATTCAAGTACAGTCGTCTACATGGTAGGCGGAGTGGGGGGTGTTAGGTTTTATTTTCGTTACGGAATTTATTGATTCGGTCGCCGCGCTCAAAGCCCGCGATAAAAGCTATGCAATAGCTTAAAACTGCGGCTAGAATTTAGCATTAAAAATATATTAGAAATAAGCTGTTCGTGCCCGGCGTCGCCCGGGGTGAATTTCATACAAAAATAGCATCCAAATTTCTGACTTTCCCGGTGGATTTTCCAAAAAAAAAAATCCATACAAACCTTGACCTGACAATTACAAACACAACAAAAAGTAATTTGCTAAATAGGTGCAGCCGCTTTGAAATGATACGCGGACAAACATTTTAAGCTATTCCATAGCTTTTATCGCGGGCTCTGAGCGCGGCGACCGAATCAAGAAATTCCGTAACGAAAATAAAACCTAACACCCCCCACTCCGCCTACCATGTAGCTCGGCCGAGCGTTCGCTTAACGTGTATGTATATGGTACGACTGTACTTGAATTAATATCAAAGAAAAACAAATACTGCACAAATAAAAATAAAATAATTACAATTGCATAAGTTGATAAAAAATGCTAGGCAATAAGCTTTACCGCGGCAGTCGCCGAGTGCCACACGTGTTCTTTTTTTTTTTTGTTGTGGCTTCTCTTAGTTGTGACCTCTGAGGTCCTGGCTACTTAACCGAACTATCCTGTGCTGCCTCGCTAGCGAAGAATACAATAACTCGATTTTGGACGATTTTGAGTTATATATATATTCGGAATCAGCGAATCGAGATCTATTAACCCTCTCTAAGTACCTTTTTAAGAATCCTTCAGGGACTCGGTGTTTCAGTAAGCAAGAATGCAATAACTAAAACCTCACTAGTTTATGACATACAAGAAAAATAAAGTTCAAAACTTTGAGCGCGTTTTTCTCGGAATCGGCAAAATCGAATTATTGTATTCTTCGTTAGCACGGCAGTGTGGGTGCCTTAAGATTTGACTGAAAAAGCCTCCAGCCAGGAGTCATATATTTTTGGCACTTGGTTTTTATTTATACAGATTGTCTCAGAAATCGACCGACATACTTACTGTAGGCGGTGATGGCTTTAGTCAAGCCCTCCCAAAATAACAAATCATTATGTTTCGAAAATATTGACAATGAAGGTTTGAAACCTTCATTGTCAAGCAGCGCGAACTGTACTTGATCAGCACCCTAATTGCGTAACACACTATCTGTCACAATCTGAATAATTAACAACGTAAATAACGCAATGAATGTTGTTGAACTTTCAAAATAAAGGCCGTTCCTACTGTTAGGTTCGGTTGAGCTCCTTAAGTTCTGAGTTGAGCTACACGATTACTGACAAATGCGTGCACTGACTGGACAGGTCCACTCAATCTGTGTGGTTTTTCCTCAAAAGACCATTTCAGACACAAATCTACATGGTCTTCACATGATCTGACCAAGATTATGTCTGGACTTTAAAAGAGACTGTGACCTCTGAGTTTGTTTCGGCCTTTCTTCTCAGAGTAGTCAGATAGGAAACGCCGACCTCGTCTAGTTTTTAAAATATGATTGAAGTTGAAAAGTGTTTGTTCAATCCTACTTACAGAAATAAAATCATTTATCATTTAGTGTGTTACGCAATTACCCCGCTGGTATAGCCAGGAATCGAACACGAATTTATTTTGCAGATAAAAATTATATCAAATGTTTGTGCCAAACGTGTGTACTAGGCACCTCTGCTTATCCTGTCGGAGATTTTAGATGTTATATTATAAAATTAAGATAACGTATAATTTTTTTAAATGTCTCTTTTAAGGTTGCACTAGTCGATGTTTTTTCTACTCAAATTTCGGGAGGATTTACTCCACTGTTTGACGTTGTACATCCAAAATTAAAATGGTATCGTTTTGTCTCATTATTAATTTTGTCCGTGCGTAAACTGAATAGTATAATAAATGACATCAAAAAGTTATGAGCCTGAGATTCGTTTTTCTTGGTAATTTTAACGCAACTTTGAGCGTAAATAAGTAATAAAAGAAGTATAAAATCTCCAAAACAAAGTCGGCACCGACAAAGCTTAATTATCGAAGAGTCCAATAAACTTTATTTGTTATTGATTTATGCTGTGGTTTTTTCATAAAATTGGACTTTCTAAAGGACTTTGGGTATTTTTTACGCGGCCATTTTACTATGAATTACCGTACATTTCACTCAATGCCAGGAAAAAGGACACGATGCCAGGTGAGACAGCGTGCTTTTAGGCCACGCCCACAATTAAGTTCGAGCCGACGACTAGTTCAACCTTAAGTTTATTTTTTTAATAATAATAATAAAATATTTATTTGCGTAAAACATGGTATAAAATGGTGTTAAATACAAATTCATATGGCACAACATGTTTAGCTAGGATAAAAATATAGCATGCAAAATTGTAAAGTTAGGTGATCATTATTTTTTATCAAAAAAATCTTTTAAACTCTAAAAACTGCATTCAAGTAACCATTTAAAAAACTTAATTTTAAACAATCTAGTATTTAATGTTTTGAAATGCCTTGGTATTTTGTTATAGATGCGCACGCACATTGCTAGGCAGTTTTTATTGTATTTAGCTAGTCTGGGTAAATCATTCAACACTAGTTTATGAGGATCTCGTTTTTTTTTACTATTCTATTGACTATAAAACTAGATTTACTGTATGTAAAATAAATAATTGAACTTACCTAGCACAATATTGACGCCCGTTGTCATCTCCGCGTCCTTCAAATCCAATTTTTCAGTCAGTAACAGTTGTACTCGTGGCGCTACGCAGCAAACAGAGATGACGTCTAACGCAGATCGTACTGTCTCTGATCTGGGGAGATTGAGCTTTATTGTAGTGGTGATATAGTTTATTTTTCAGTGAAGGTGAAGGCAAAACACAGGTCACGTCTAATGAAGTCGATTTCGGGAGAATCAGCGTTATTGTAGTGGTGATATAGTTTATTTTTCTATGAAAGCGAACGTATATCACAGGTCACGTCTAATGAAGTCGATTTCGGGAGAATGAGCGTTATTGTAGTGGTGATATAGTTTATTTTTCAATGAAGGCGAACGCATAACACAGGTCATGTCTAATGAAGTCGATTTCGGGAGAATGAGCGTTATTGTAGTGGTGATATAGTTTATTTTTCAATGAAGGTGAACGCAAAACACAGGTCACGTCTAATGAAGTCGATTTCGGGAGAATCAGCGTTATTGTAGTGGTAATATAGGTTATTTTTCAATGAAGGCGAACGCAAAACACAGGTCACGTCTAATGAAGTCGATTTCGGGAGAATCAGCGTTATTGTAGTGGTGATATAGTTTATTTTTCAATGAAGGCGAACGCATAACACAGGTCATGTCTAATGAAGTCGATTTCGGGAGAATGAGCGTTATTGTAGTGGTAATATAGTTTATTTTTCCATGTAGGCGAGCGCAAAACACAGGCCATGTCTAATGAAGTCAATTTCGGGAGAATGAGCGTTATTGTAGTGGTGATATAGTTTATTTTTCAATGAATGCGAACGCAAAGCACAGGTCACGTCTAATGAAGTCGATTTCGGGAGAATGAGCGTTATTGTAGTGGTGATATAGTTTATTTTTCAATGAATGCGAACGCAAAACACAGGTCACGTTCAATAAAGTCGATCTAGCGAGAATGTGCTTTATAGTAAAGGATTTTAGGTTCAAATTTGAGTAGTCCACTGATTAAAGTTGACAGAAGACGTGGCGATGGAATCAGCACTACTTTCAGTCTACCAACCAGAAGTATAATAAGAAAAAAGATTGTGCTTTCAGATTTATTTTTACACAAGTGATTTTAGAGTACATATTTAGATTTTATAAGGGGTGTCCTCAGATAATAACCTCAAAACCTCTGTTGTCTGGAATTGGGGTCATACGGTATTCAACGTCATAATATTAAAGACTCTAGTATGTTTATTTAACCATTTATGTACAGTCAGCAAAAGAGATAAGTATCCAGGGTCGCCAGATATAGTGGAAGTTTAGTAAGAAACCGATGAATGTTTTCAAATAAAATTTAATTTAATGAATAGAAAACAAACAGCGGGGTAATTACGGAACACACTAACAGTAGGAATGGGTTTCATTTTGACAGTTAACAACATTCATTGCGTTATTTAAGTTGTTGAGCAGACAATTTTTTCGAACATATGAAGCAATGGATTAGCAATAGGCTTCAAAATGATTCAGATTGTGATAGATAGTGTGTTACGTAATTAGGGTGCTGGTCATATATCAAATTAAATTTCATTCGAAAACATCCATCGGTTTCTTAGTAAACTTCAACTATATCCGGCGACCCTGGATACTTATGTCTTTTGCTGACTGTACACACATATCGACGGTGAAGTATCAATTATCAAATAAACATTTTAGCGATTTTCACTTTATTGCATATTCGTAAGTAAAATGTGAAAGACCTCGTATTACATAAGGTCTGAAATCATTATCACCATCACAAGCGTTAGCGTTACCTATTTTTTTTTCTTTAAATAAGTAACTTTTTGATTCAAACGTTAAAAACTATAGAAATGTATAGTTTTTTTCGCCTCCTGTAAAATCATGTTTTTTTTTTAATTATTCGATGTCGATACTAAACAGTCGATATATAAACAGGCAAGAAGAAAAGAACAGAAAAATAGGTACAAAGGTGGTGCTTATTCCCTTAATTTATTATTGCCTTTTTTTTCTTGGTGTTATTCGTGTTCGGGTCGTTCTACGTCAAAATTATAATACGGCATACTTTGTAGTTCTGTGTTGTTATAATACCTGCCGTTAAAGTTCCACTCTAGAGCCAAGCTGGTCACTTGCAGTAGAAGCGCCACGCCACCCAGCTCCAGCAACTCGTCCACAGCCGCCCAGCGGGAGCAGGCCACGCTTTGTAATAGTTCTATCTGTTCTTGGACTTCTTCGGGAGAGGATTTTGAGGCCTGTGGACAAAAATATTTATATTGTAAGAGGGTCTTCATCAATTTGGCGACGTTACTAAATTGGAAAGCGAGCACAGAGCTGGCGAAATGAAAAGCAGTAAGGTTTGGGCTGCCCGAAGTACATTAATATTTGGCAAGTAGCAATTATATCGGAAAATAAACACGTGTGGCACTCGGGGACTGCCGCGGTAAGGCTATTGCATAGCATTTTTATCAACTTATGCAATTATAATTATTTATTTATGCAGTATTTTTTTTTCTTTGATATTAATTCAAGTACAGTCGTACCATATACATACACGTTAAGCGAACGCTCGGCCGAGCTACATGGTAGGCGGAGTGGGGGGTGTTAGGTTTTATTTTCGTTACGGAATTTCTTGATTCGGTCGCCGCGCTCAAAGCCCGCGATAAAAGCTATGCAATAGCTTAAAAAAATTAAATATAAAACACAAAAACAAAAAACAAACAAAAACCTCTAAAAAGGGCTGGACAGATTTTCTTCTTTCTTTTTTAGCTAAGATCGCTCTCGATCAAGTCTCCTTACAAACAAACAAAAAATTGGTTCAGCCGTTTGGGAGCTACGATGCCGCAGACAGACACACAGATACACACGTTAAACTTATAACACCCCTCTTTTCCCGTCGGGAGTTAATATAATATTTTACAATTTTTAGTGCGTGATAAAAGCGTGTTTTTTAAGGGTAAAAACGGGACCCTATTACTAAGACTTCGCTGTCTGTCCGTCCGTCTGTCTGTCACCAGGCTGTATCTCAAGAACCGCGATAGCTAGACAGTTAAAATTTTCACAAATTATGTATTTCTGTTGCCGCTATAGCATCAAATACTAAAAACAAAATAAAATAAATATTTAAGGAGGGCTCCCATACAACAAACGCGATTTTTTTGCCCTTTTTTGCTCGATATCAATAATGGCAACAGGTAGGCACATGAAATATTCACAAAATACTCAGTTGTATTTTTACTTTAATAAAAAAAAAAAAAATATTTTAGGGGGGCTCCCATACAAAAAACGCCATTTTTTGCCTATTTTTTTATAAATAATGGTATGGAACCCTTCGTGCGCGACTCCGACTCGCACTCGGCCGGTTTTTTAAACTACATATTTTTTAATTTTTAAATGTATACCTTATAAGGTGGTGGCTCCGGAACATTGTCGCCTTGTTGTCTCGCCACCTGTGCCGAGCGCAATCTTAGGTGAGCCTCCAAGTACCTGCGATTCAAACAAACATTATTATGTCACAGATCAATAAGTCACGCCAAAATGGCAGCTTAAAACCTAAAAAGAAAGTGGTTAATGAAACTGTTTCATAAATCCAGATTACTCAGCAAAAGTCTGCGTTCGGGAATCATCGTCTATCTTCGGAAATACGAACGCGTTATGAAGAGATCTAATATAGAGCTGTTACAACCATGGAAATACTTAACTATTTTGTATTATCATAGTTATAAAATTACACATTAGCAACAGCTATGCAATCGGGGCTATCATTTTTGTGCTCACCAGTTGGCGCCACTGCCGAGTAAGGTTCTGTCAGTACTTTTATTTGATGTCTTTGATATGTTTAAGTTCCCATAAATTCATAATATGTTTATTTTATTACATATTTTAAAAATTAGATGAGGTCGGCGTTTCCTATCTGACTACTCTAAGAAGAAAGGCCGAAACAAACTCAGAGGTCACAGTCTTAAAGTCCAGACATAATCTTGGTCAGATCATGTGAAGATCATGTAGATTTGTGTCTGAAATGGTCTTTTGAGGAAAAACCACACAAATTGAGTGGACCTGTCCAATCAGTGCACGCATTTGTCAGTAAACGTAAAGCTCAACTCAGAACTTAAGGAGCTCAACGATTCCACGAACAATACCAAAGAAAGGACATTTGGGTAGGCCGCATAAATTACTCAAGCTGCCAGACCATGATTAAAACTAGCTGAGAAGAAAAAAAAATAACATGTGTACTGAACGTTTTTAAAAGACTAACGGTGGAGTTAATTGCCCATTCTTCTCCATACGAAACCACCTTTTGGAAGGGGCAACTAGAATCAATTCTATTTTTTTGTAAATTTTGACATTCAAAAGTGCCTTTTATGTGCCTATTTGAAATAAATGATTTGACTTTGACTTTGTACCTGCGCAGAGCGACGCACACGTGTCGCACGATCTGGCGCGCGGCGCACGTCTCGTCCTCCGACACGCGCGACTCGTCGTCGTCCGCGCTGAGGATGGGGAGCGTGGAGATTACGTTGTAGAGCTTGCGGAGACCGTCCTGTTGACGAAAATTAAATATGTAATATTTATCAAATCTCGGGTAGTGACGTAATATATAAATAAAACTTTTTTTACAAAAACAAAAAACAACCTACTTCCAAAACAAACACTACAAAGTGAAAAATAACTTTAATTTCGGAACTCGGTGGCAAAACACGAAATTATAAAACCAAAGAACCGACTTCCGAAATTAAAGTTATTTCTTACATGTGTTTTTTTGTTTGTTTGTCAAATTGTTTTTATTTTTCACTGTTAGTTGTGGTACCTACCCCACACAAATTCGTATACCACTACTTAATATGTAAATAACCGTGACAGGAAGTTATTATAACATCATCAATATACACTAAGTTGAAAAAATACGTATTATTGAAGCTAACTGAAAAACCTACCCAATAAAATTTATATGAATCTACTCTTCCCAACCCATAAAAAAAAAAAATTACGAATTCGATCCACAATTGCCGGAGATATCGCGTAACAAACATACAAAAAACTTCCTCCTTTTTGAAGTCGGTTAAAAAAAACACGAATTTTAGCAGATTATGAACCCAGTGGTAGAAAAAGAACTTATCCTTCGTCTGTCAACTCAACTTTCATCTGTGCCCAAAAATGTATAACTTTTTCAAAGTGTCATACAATCTGAACGTTTTAAAAATCACACTCGCTAAAGCTAGGGTATCTTAGGAAAGCGGTTCCGTCATCATATTACTAGTGGCTCTGTGAGCTGTAGACCTCGTGTCTGAGTTAGCACAGCTTAAAACTGAATAAATGTTCACCGCGCACCTTAAACAAAAAAGCGCTCGCATAGAACGCGAAATAGCTGAACTATGTTTCTTTTTTACATTTTCAAACCCCATATCCCCGCCATTTTGAAAAATTTCGTAAAATTGAAGCGACAAAAATTCCATATAATTTTCAAACCTGCTCACAAAATTTCACGAGAATCGGTTGAGAAATGTGACCTGTACAGAACAGCCGGACATCCGGACATACGAAAGCATTTTTATCCAAGCTGAAACGGAGACGCTTTACTCGCGCCTCGCGCTCTTTCAGTCAATAACCGCTGTCATGAAAATCTTTAATTTTCACCATTATTTGACATTAAGGTGTCGACGACGGTGACGGTAGATCGAGCGAAGAAAATAACGTACATCGTTATTTTCTTCGCTCGTCCGTTGTCCGTCAATTATACCTATAGAGGTACGAGGAACAGGGTGTAAAGTTCACTCAAAACTTTATGGAAAAGGGAGGATCCTCCGACCAGACGGGTGTCGTGTCTGGTGGGCAACTGCCCGACGTTTGATGGCGGGACGTTGTAGTTGCGCGGCAAACTCTGCTTGCGCGATGCAGGACTTTGCGTGACGTCAGTGTGACGCGTAACTCGCTTGTGGCGATGTAAATGCTGCCACATAACTATAAGATTTTGTTTGAGATTTGTAACTCACCTGATGATCAAACTCCTCAAGGATGACTCGGAACTGGAAGGACAGTCCAAAGAACATGGTGGCGTGACATCTACCGGAATCGTGTGAGCATTCCAGTAGCCAGAGCGCGTATCTGTGGACAGAATATTGACATATTTTTATTAGGTGTCAAAAATGCTGACGCAGGACCTCAACAATACCACAGGTCTATTGACAATCTTCTCCATTTTTTTAAATCGGTTAGGAGCGAAACTTAATGTACAGGGTCAAAGTAAATAAGGCTAGTAGATGTACCCACTGGATGTACTGGATGCATTGGTACCACTCCAGATGGGTATCTGTGGAGTTACGCTAGCTAATCACGTCTACAAACAAATGTGTGCGGTCGGGGAACCCCCGTCATGAACGAAGTTTCTTACGCGATACTCGCACGCGCACACACTCGTATATAATAGTAAAAGAAAGAGAGAGTGTGAATTTATTACTAGTTTTTAATACAGAGCCATCTAGTATAAGTTTGTAGAAGCTTTCATTGGATTTTCATTTTGACCGCTCTATCGGGTTTAGCACCCTAGAAAACAATGATAAATGATTTTATTGCTGTGTGTAGGTTTGTACAAACACTTTTACAAGTGCAATCATATTTTAAAAACTAGATGAGGTCGGCGTTGCCTATCTGACTACTCTGAGAAGGCCGAAACAAACTCAGAGGTCACAGTCTCTTTTAAAGTCCAGACATAATCTTGGTGAGATCATGTGAAGACTATGTAGATTTGTGTCTCAAATGGTATTTTGAGGAATAAAAATAAAATATTTTTTTTTAAAAACGCCCGACACGAAAACCTATAAAAAGACAAAAAAAAACTAGGCCTGATCCTTGAACTTTAATATTTAAATACTTAATTAGTAATATTTTGTGATTCAAGCATCGTCGAGTCGGGGGACCGCATACGGTGACGAAGTTCACCGATCCGAATGGGATAGATTGATCCCACATTTGGAATTGACGATTTATCCCATTCGGATCGGAGCGCTTCGTCACCGTATGCGGTCCCCCGACTCGACGACGATTTGAATGAAATTTGGCGCACAGATAGAACATGACTTGGCTAAGAACATAAGCTACTTTTCATCCTGGATCGCAGACGAAGTCGCGGGCAACAGCTAGTCATTTATAAGAGATATTAATTCTAAAATTTTATTTTATTATTTGAAGAAGGAAATCGACGTCATTCTGGTACTACTGAAAGCTAGTAATTCTGTATAGGGCTTATTAATTTAAATGTCCTTACTTGACCAGATCAGCGAGCGTTCTCCTGGGTAGGAGACAGACTCGTTCCATGGCGTCCTCGCAGTACGCTAGGTAGTACAGGCAGATTGATACGCCGGTCGCCGCTACTGATGGTCGCGGGACTTCCAGGAATTTCTGGTGACGGAAAAATATGCATAATATTATGAAATAACAATTATATTCTCACTGTTGTAGCGTTGAAAATTGCGAAAGATACATTTTGTTTTTTTTTTCGCATCTTTTATATAAAATACATGTAATTTTCGAAAAAAACAACACAAAACACGTATAATACTTGTTAAATACTGTGTATTTTTGATATTAAAAATTAAAGGAAAAAAGTTTTGCGGAGAGTTTCTGTATTTTATTGCAAAATACAGGGGTATTTGAAAAATCCATGTATTTTACATGTTATTTTCAACGCTACTGCTGAGATTCAGGATTAAGATCTATGAGGGAGTGGATCTAAGCCTCTTACTAGGGGACCAAAAAATAAATCAAAATATTTTATTTCACATAAACCTACATGGGGACTTACGAAACGTCAGAAGCTAGGTGCACGGTTCCAATTGGTCGTTTCCTATGGAGAAGAGCCGGCAAGAAACTCCACGGTTACTCTTTTAAAAATAAGTAGCTTTTACAATGTTTTCAAATTACAGTGTTAATAGGTATGGGAAGACAGTAGGCCAGTCAACAAATAACAGGTACTCAACAAAATAGAAAAAGGTCTACAAATCTACAGTCTACAAGAATAGAAAATTGTTTCCTTAAATATGCCTGGTATATGCAATGAAACCCTCTGAATAAACATTTATTTTTTTGCATTTTCCGTGTTAGTTCCAAAGTAAAATTTATTCTAGTATAGTCATCCGCAGTATCTGCCGACAAACTGTTTTGCAGTTTGGCAGACTAGAAATAGTGTTATTGTTGACACAGATTTTGAATGACTGACGATTCATAAGTGCCCATGTTGGTTTATGTGGAATAAAATATTTTGATTTCGGATGAATAAAAAAAAAACTTGAAAAACTACTGTTTTTCTTATTTCGCTGTTATTTGTTATTCTTTAGATCTTTCTGAAGACAGGAGGCGAAAAAAAAACATGAAATTGCGTGTGATTTGTGGGGCCTGCGTCCAGCAGTGGATTGGTATAGGCCAGGGATCGGCAACCTGCGACTGCGAGACACATGCGGCTATTTGGATGTGAAGCTGCGGCTTTTCAGTTTCATACGCAAATATTATTTATTTTTATACCATATACATAAATTATCTAATTTCTTGAGAAAAAACACTACTTATATATGAATAAATATATATTTTTCTTATAAATAAATAGATTAGGTTTTTTATCAAAAACTTTATTTATGCAAGTACTATTTATTGTTGGCAACAAAAATAATTGTGGCTCTTTAAAAACTTTAGAAATTTTATAAATTGTAATTTTTGACTCTTCCGACTCAAAAGATTGCCAACCCTTGGTATAGGCTGATGGCGAGATTTTTAATCTAAGGTTGGAACAGATTTCAATAACGTGCGATAGAAACTATGACCATATCTATTGCTGTATGATATACTAACCTGCAACCCCCCCATATTAATGAAATCGATGGAGAACTTCTTGTGACACAGCAGCGCCGCTAAATACTTGAGCGCTTCGAAGGCGAGGCGCGAGTCTCGCGACTCTCGCACATTCAGGTAGCCCAGGATCAGGCCGAGCGCGTTCTGTTCGAACACGTGTGAAAGGAACTGAGGACAAACATATTTTAAGAATGAATTATCATACAAAAAAAAAACTTTAAAACAGTAAACATTCGAGTCTTTTGACGTTCAAAGGTGCCTTTTATGTGTATATTTGAAATAAATGATTTGACTTTGACTTTTTTTTGACTTTGACTTTTTTTTTGACTTTGACAGTCAAAAAAGAATCATGTATAATTTTGGCGAGCCGCCCCTTCTTCGCACGGTTTTTACTACTTGACGAAACATCGAGATTTCTTTTTATATCGGGTGAAAAAAGACACTTAACGTAGCTCGCATGTGGTGTTGTATTTGGCGCTACAAGTACACAGACAAACGACTTTATTTTATTCTATTTAGGGCTGATTTATTAATCGCCAGATAATTTTTCAGAATCTCAAGAATACATAAATGTCGGGTTGGCATGTATTTTCTAAACAAAACCTTTGGGTTTTCATTCTTCAGATAAAAGTTATTTGAAGATTGAAAACTCGGAAGATATAACATACATACATAAACTCACGCCTTCTTCCCATGGGGGTAGGCAGAAACTACAGAACGCCACCTGCTACGATCCTTACATACTCCTTTTGCCTCGTTTACGTTCATACATCTGGTCATACACACACGCCGGTTGCGAGTACTACGCACCTGACCTTTCTGAAGAACATCACCAATAAGGTCACTATATGTCCTCCTAGGGCGACCCCTCGACGTATTTTCTTTCTTTTCTTTCTTTCTTTCTTTCCTCCCGGCGTTTCCACTCACATCTGCCTTGTAAATACCTTTTGCTAGTCGCCTTTCATTCATCCTCTCAACTTAACTAAACCATCTAAGGATACACTTTTCAATATTTGTCACTACATCTTCTTAAAGAAGAAGAAAGAAGATATAAATAAATAACATAGTTTCTCACCTCCTGATACTCTCCCATTGGCGTCAAGTATCTGAGGATGAGCATTTGTTTGGTGGCGTCTGTTGGTGGGTGGATTTGGATGTTGCCTGCAAACAAAAAAAAAAAATTTTTTACCTGTGCTACTCGAAAATGGGCATTTGATTTATCGATAATAGTGAATAAAACTCTCTTTTGTTTTTAGTCAATGAGTGCATAAAACATTTGGTATTTGCGAATTTTAAAAACTAATTAATTTTAAAAAAAGCGACCGTCTTCCAAACGACTGTATTTTTTGTTGTAAAAATGTTTTATTTTTCTCTTTTTAGTTGTGATACCTACCCTACACAAATTCGTATACCACTACTTCATATGTAAATAACAGTAACAGGAAGTTATTAAAACATCATCATCATTAATGGATCATCACTAAGTATAAATATACGCATTATTAAGGATAACTCAAAAACTCTTGATCAAATTTATATGGGACCACATGAGAAGCACCAGCTTTTAAATAAAAATAGAATCATCAAAATCGATTCATCCTAACTAATATTATAAATGCGAAAGTAAGTTTGTTTGTTTGTTACCTTTTCACGCCTTAACCACTAAACCGATCATCCTGAAATTTTGCATATACGTTGTCAGGTGTACAGAAACGGACATAGGGTACCTTTCATCCCGCAAAAAAGTACTGTTCCCGAGTAAAACAACAAAAACTTTCTTATGATAATAGATGGCGCCACGTGTCTTCCGATCATGATTGAATTATAACCCTAATTGATAGTCAGTCTAAATTAACGCGAGCGAAGCCGCGGGCAAAAGCTAGTCTAGAATAAAGTTCTGAGGTAACAAACTCCTCCTTTTTTGAAGTCGTTTAATAAATACATTAAAATATTACTATATATATTATAGAATCTATTTACAGTTATTACAGATTCCACAAATAATATTAATAGTATGTAAGTACATCTAAATAAAAAAAACAGAAGGAAAATAATAATTCATAAGGCATCAAAAAATTCGTCCGCATCGCTGTCGACAAGAAAAGTGCCCAAAAGGCCGGCAGCATTGCCACGTTGAATGGCGATGTTGATTCTTTGGCCAAAAAATAGGCCAGCTCTGGTCACGTGACCAAACGCTTGGCGATGTCTCCAAAAACCAAGTGGGCACTCGGACCCCACTGCCCTAGTGTTTCAACTCCAAACAGCTTGAAAAATAAAATTAAAAAAAAAAAACGTAATATTTTGATGTTTAGTCCCTTCCTATATTATTAATGATGTGACGATGACATACGAATGTCCTATCGGCCAATTAGACGTTGTAGCAAACTATTGGCCAACGCGCAACGTGCATAGGATACTTAAAATAGTTACTTACCTATAACATAAGTCTCCATTTCTGCCCAGCTGGAGTTGGAGGAAGTCTCGTGAGGGTGCAGCGGGGGGGGCCGCGGAGGGGGAGACATCATGCCCCACTGTGAGGGCGGGGAGCACGCGTTCGCTGGACCTGGGAGACAAATCAGTTAATTAAACTAGTACTTTACAACCACAGCTTAGGTGATTTTGAATTTATAAATTATTTTATCTACTCTCATATAGTAAAATTCGAATTATAAACTTCAAAACGAGTTTATATTGACATCCTACTAATATTATGAATGTGAAAGTTTGTGAGGATGGATGTTTGTAACTCTTTCATGCAAAAACTACTGAGCGGATTTGGATGGAATTTAGAACACAGATAGTTTATAACCTGGATTAACACATTGGATAGTTTTTATCCCGGTAGTACGTTCACGTGGGATAATTTCAGACTTCCACGCAGGCGAGGCCGCGGGTAAAAGCTAGTACTTTATAAACACAATACCGACATTTAAGAATAGAATCATATTATAATACTTTTTCTCTAACAAAATAATGTTATAAAACAATTTTTTTACCAGTACGACACAGGGCAAATGCAGAAAGTTAATAGCACCAAGGAGTTTCCATAAATTATTTTTTTGTAATGGAACGCATATGCGGGGCGCGCCATTTTAATAGCATTACAAAAAAGTTTTGATTCCAATTATCGCTTGTCTGTGGCAGCGCCCGCTTTAGCGCATGCGCGGTGACGTGCTGTGTTTTCGCGCCATTCATACGATTTGTTGTACTGAATTTCGTGGAAAACTATGATCTTATATTCAGTAGGTTCAAATCCAATGTATGAGAGTAGATAAAGTAGTGTATGAAACTGCACATAACATACACATACATAAACTCACGCCTTCTTCCCATGGGGGTAGGCAGAAACTACAGAACGCCACCTGCTACGATCCTTACATACTCCTTTTGCCTCGTTTACGTTCATACATCTGGTCATACACGCACGCCGGTTGCGAGTACTACGCACCTGACCCTTCTGAAGAACATCACCAATAAGGTCACTATATGTCTTCCTAGGGCGTCCCCTCCCGGCGTTTCCACTCACATCTGCCATGTAAATACCTTACTGCAGATAACTAGGTATTAAAACACTCGTGTGATACTATTAAAAAGTTCGCCTACAGTTCGATTTTTAGGGTTCCGTACCCAAAGGGTAAAAACGGGACCCTATTACTAAGACTTCGCTGTCTGTCCGTCCGTCTGTCTGTCACCAGGCTGTATCTCAAGAACCGCGATAGCTAGACAGTTGAAATTTTCACAAATTATGTATTTCTGTTGCCGCTATAACAACAAATACTAAAAACAAAATAAAATAAATATTTAAGGGGGCTCCCATACAACAAACGCATTTTTTTGCCCTTTTTGGCTCGATATCAATAATGGCAACAGGTAGGCACCTAATTTGTGTGCCTACTGTTGTTTACCTAGTCAATGGTACGGAACCCTTCGTGCGCGAGTCCGGCTCGCACTTAGCCGGTTTTTTAAACACACACTCGTGTTTTAATACCCCTCATTATACAACAGTTTGATAACCTACCATAATGTAACGTGTTGAAGTGGCAATGGATGATTTATATAGTGCACAAAAAACGTATGTTTTTTTTTAGATGATGTTTAGCTATATTACGGTCGACGAAATAGCCTATTGAGTCGAGAATAGGGAACATTACGCAAAACTCTGCGTAGGGGGCGACACTAGCGCAAACCATAAACAAACCGCCATGATGCATCATGTCATATTTATTTGTAACAAATAATTAGTGAAAACGTGTTAAATTATAATAGTTTTATTATTATTCATGTATTAAAAACCTGAGTTCTGTGATATTATGGGATCCTATGGACATTTAAAAGAGGAAGATCTTAAAAATAGGTTATGTTTATGGTTTGCGCTAGTGCTGCACTCTGGCGGCAGAAACATTGCAGTAATACGCATTGCAGCATTGCTGTGATTGTCACCTGTTGTAGTTGCCTTGTGAATAAATAAATAAATAAATAAATAAATACTCCCTATTGATGAAATATATAGTCAAAGTCAAAAGTTTATTTGCAAATTAAGTGTACATTTTGTTGTTATTTTATAATAGTAGGTACTTGCAACTTAGCGGCCTTTTCCAGGCATCGCAAATCAGAGGGTTATTTAACATTAAAAATTATAATAACTATGCTATTGTCACATACAACACACACAACACACATCATTGTCATTGTTGTTGTTGTTGACATCATTGTCGTTGTTGTTATTGCTATATCTTGTTAACAATACTGTCAAAGTATTATTTTGCGAATCAAACCACTTTACATGAAATTTAATAATCGAATTTCAAAAACATTAATCCGTCAGCCTTCAGACCAAGAGTGAAACAGGCCATCTTCTGGGCACGCACGTTCCATCATAGACTTTATCCATCGCATTTCATCAGACGAGATCGAGGTCAAAAGCAGCACCCAAATTGCGTAACACACTATCAATCACAATCTGAATTATTTTGAAGTCTATTGCTAATCCATTGCTTCATATGTTCGAAAAATTTGTCTGCTCCACAACGTAAATTACGCAATGAATGTTGTTGTACTGTCAAAATGAAAGCCATTCCTACTGTTAGTGTATTACGCAATTACTCCGCAGGCCCATTTCGCAATAAAAAAAATCTAAAGAAAAGTACAAAAACTTAAGAGAAGTTGGAAGAACGACGGGTTTTTTTTTTACTAATTTCATGAATATTTCTGTACACTCGGCTACATATCCACTATAAGCTGATCTCGCATTGTATAGGATTTCCGTACAATGAGAGGTCAGCGTAAACTGGAAATGTATAGCTTAATATGTAGCCGTGTGTACCAAATTTCATGATTATTGAAAAATTTTGTAGTTTATTGAAAGTTAAAACTTACTATTATAATGTTTAACAGGTGTCTCGGGGTCTTTGCTGGCGTGGGGGGGTGTTTCATCCACCAGCATGTCACCCCCTCCCCCTTCGTCTTTGACACGGTCTGTAAGGGGAGAAAACAATCAATGATGAACGGAACTGCTACAGGAAATAAGAAGAATGGCAACTAACGAGTTACTACTCAAATTGGAAGATTGGCAACAGAGCGCTGTAATGCTTTAAGGTGAATCCTCAGTTGTAGTCCGACATATTAAAGTTTTCTTTGGTTTTCTGCAAACTGCAGCTCTGTTTTACGTCGTATGTTAATCAAAATGCAATTCGCGACTGTAGGAATGATATATTTACTGAATAATAATCATCAATTTCTAACTAATTCTCTCTTTCTAAAATCAACCTTTGGAAATTAATTATTATTATTCAGTAAATATATCATTCCTACAGTCGCGAATCGCATTTTATTCAACATACGACGTAAAACAGAGCTGCAATTTGTTTGTTTTTGAGTTTATCGCGTTCAGACAGACAGACGCGGCGGTGAGGCTTTATTTTATAATATGAAGTGATTAATAACATTATATAACTGCTCTCAAAATGGTGAAGGAAAACATCGTGAGGTAACCGGCATGTCCTAGAACCAAAAATTCGAAGACATTGACATCTACCAACCCGCACTGGGCCCGCTTGGTACATTACGGCCCACTCCCTCTCAAAGAGAGGAGGCCTGTGTCCCAGCAGTGGGAACATTATAGGCTGACTATGCATTATGCAATAACATTATCTGTCCTTCTTATACTTTCACGAATAAACGACTTTGGATGAAATTTTGAACACAGATAGACCATGACATGCCTGCCGGGATTGCGGATTGTTCGAAAGAGTTACCGTGGCCCTGGCTCACAGGCAACTGAAGGAACACGGGTGGGTTTTAGTCAGTAAGAGTCTGACACGCCCTCCCGCTCCGCCCAGAGCGGGAGAGGTAATTTCGCTCATTTGGAGAAACACCAACGTAAATGTAATTTTTCTCAAAAATGAGTTGTCTATACATATTGTACTCGAAAAAATTTTCAGAGGAACACAGCCGTGAAATATTTAATATGGTTTTAGGATTTATCAACATTTCCGAACGAGACGGTACCAGATCACAAAGAAAAAAAAAACGACTTTAAATCACTCTCCTGTAAAATTTTAAAAGCAGCAGTTACGTCGATGTTTCTCCAAATGAGCGATTTGACGATTACCCACACAAAAAAAAAAGATAGACCATGACATAGGTAAGGTCATAGGATACTTTTTATCCCAGTAATACGTTCCCGTGGGATAATTTCCGACCCATACGCGGGGGAAGCCGCGTGCAAAAGATCGTAGGTAATAATTTCGACTTAAATAATTTTAAACATTAAATTGTAAACGTACCTTTTTTCTCCTTACTTGGTCCATTGCACTTAATATCATTATTTCTCTTCTTGTCAAATCGCGCGAAATGACGCGTCTGATTAGGTGGAGTTACTGCATTTTGGTTATTCTGTGGTAAAGAATAAATATATACATTCAAAGTCAAAGTCAATTTTTTTTTTTTTTTAGGGAAACTTATCCCACACTAGGAATTTCTCCTGTGTTGTGACAGTGTTTACAAACATTTAAACTCACATACACAAACGGTCAGACCCGGAACAACTACTTGTAGGTCATACAAATATTTGTTCCGTTATTTCAAATATGCACATAAAAGGCACTTTTGATCGACAAAATTTACAATAAAATAGAATTGATTCTAGTTGCCCCTTCCAAAAGGTAGTTTCTTATGGAGAATAATGGTCAAGAAACTCCATCGTTACTCTTTTAAAATGTTTTACAATATTATGTATACATTAATTGTATAATTATATGTGAAGACAATGCATTATAGAAATCCTTAGGGTCAGTTTTTCAAACGAAAGTTATTCCAAACAGTTGGCTGCCTCCTAGCCTAGTGCTCGCATGCACTACCGCTGACAATGAGATCCTGGGTTCGTTTCCCGGGCAAAGTGTTATTCAGTTTTCTCCATCTGGCATTTCTCAGTACCAGCCCGGAGTCTTGATTTGAGCCCGGTTGATGGCAATAAGCTCGCCCCCTGTTACATGGGACTTGAAACATAACTGGCGAAATGTGGGTGTACTATAGGTACACCTCTGCCTAACCAATCGGGGAATACAGGCGTGGTATTAAGATAAAATAATGATTTATTTTTCACCACAATATACAGAATGGATTTTTGAGATGGGGCAGCAAGGGCAACTACCTTAACCGTTGTAGCTACAAGAAAACGGTCTTAGGAGACTTTCCTTAACTTTCTGAGAAATTTTGATTTACATTCACAGATTTTGAAAAAAAAATATAGTCAGCAGAAAAATGGGCAACTTTCACAAAAACTTTTTTTTATGCCAATCGATCATGTTTCCTATAAGGATCAAAAACCTCTATTGGACCAACTGAGGTTTGAGTACTAGAAAAGGCAGAAATCGCAAAAAACTTTCCCCATACATTTCGTAGGCAATGAAACTACCCCTGAGAAGAAATGACGAAACAAATAACCAGATTGGTATTGATAATTTTATTATTATTATTCTATATATAAATATTTGACACGGCCAAGAATCATATTATGTAGATAAACATACAAACCTGATACATGCCGCGAGGTCTAAGCTGAGCTTTGCATTTGTGTGAGTGCACATAGAGATAGTGTAGGTGTGACGTCGGCCTAGAGCGTGACGCGTCCTTTGCTTGGTTTAAACCGGTTCATACCGCTTTTTGGCAATCGGCCTGAAGCGCGGTGCGTCCCACGCGCGACGCACCTCACACAAATGCAAAGCTCAGCTTAGACCTCGCGGACTGTACTGACCTGTAAATTGCAAAAAATACGTAAGAAATTTTGAATTTCGCGGGCTACCCTGAAGCTTTCGTCTGAAGTGAAGAAATGTTACTTACTTTGTCCTCTCTTAAAACATGTAGCCTCCGTAACATCAATGGTACTAGCATTGCATTTAAGTCTCTGAAACAAATATAATTAAAATTAGATTTTTAGAAGTAAACATACAGTACAGTACAACTATTTCTTAATGTCCCTCGGGTATCATCGCATTTCCGAATACAAACGAATGCTAATTTCCATGTCCATCAAATATTAGATTCATCGTGTACTAGCGACCCGCCCCGGCCTCGCCCGGGTAGCAAAGCATAATATAATATAGCCTATGTCAACCGGAGATAGTGTAGCTTCCCAACAGTGAAAGAATTTTTGAAATCGGTTCAGTAGTTTCGGAGCCTATTCAATACAAACAAACAATCATATCTTTTCTCTTTATAATATTATTTCACTTTATTTCGTTTATTACAAAATATATTTAGGTTATACCTTAGCCTCAGCAACACGTGGTGGTTATGCTATTAAATTGTAGCTTATATGAAACGTTTGTATTTTTAACATAGCACCATCTATTGAATACTTACTCAATCCAGTCAACAGATATCGTCATCTGTTAGAATCGTTAAGAGCTAACAGATAATTGTGACTGTCAAATAATAGACAAATTATTTGCAATAAAATAATATTGCGACTATAAATTGAGATGTAAGCTATCCTATCTTTCAAGTTGGATCAAATTGCACACAGTGTGCAAATCAAATTTAAAATCGGTGCAGTAGTTTAGGAGTCCATCGCGGACAAACAACGTGACACGTAATTTTTATATATATAAAGATAAAGATAATAATTTGACTTCAGAACTAAGTACTTTATTGTTGTGTTGTTTTGACGTTACAAACAATAAAGTACTTAGGATTCTAATTATTTACAATACAATTTTATTCTCTATACCACTGCTTACAAAGTGCATTATTCAATGATATCAGAATATCCTTTTATAGATGATGAATGACGACTTATTGATATGATTATTGATTAGTGTTGATACGAGAAAAGAAAAAGGTACAATAATGCGTTTATATGCAATATAACTGTGGACTCTAAAACACTGACCATAAAGTGTATTATTGTTCAAACTCAAAGCATTTATTTCAATTAAACCATTTACAGGCACTTTTGGATTGTCAAAGAGTCGGTCAGTTAGTCAGAAAGTTGAAGCTAGTTGCCCATTCCAAAACGTAGATCTCTATTGAGAAGAACGGGCAAGAAACTCCAAGGACACTCTTTTTAAATCAAGATATTACAAAATCCTGGGTACATTATTCTTGTTGCTTCTATATGCGAGAACAATGAAAAAAATATATAAAGAAACAATTCAAAATATAAGATTAATAATAAAAATAAGCCGTGGCAGTTAAGAGATGATTCGATGATGAAGATGCATTCGCGTAATAGCGTTCTATAGTGTACTATTCGTGCGTTTATTAATGCGTTATGTTCTTACAAATTTGCACTTTAGGACAACGCTAACAAAGAATATTTTCACCTATAGTTGGTACAATTTTGTTTCGTGGTACAATTTTAGTCTTTACGGCACTTATAATAAAGTGTATTCTTACCTAAAGTTGGTAGCTATCTCCTGCACTTCCATGGCGGCTGCCAACAGACCGGTCGCGTAGCACTGCAGTGGTTCCGCTGAGTTTGTCGCCCAGTTAACTAGCCGATGGATTAAAGCTTCGTTGTCCTGGCAACGAAAAAGGAAAAATTTATATTTATACTGGACTCCACCACTTCCAAGAATGGACTTATCATCATTATTTTAGCCATAAGACAGCTAATGCTGGATATAGGCTTCCCCCAAGGGTTGCCACAACGAGCGGGCCAACGTTACCCCATAGCTAATGTCGGACATAGGCTTCCCCCAAGGGTTGCCACAACAAACGGGCCAACGTTACCCCATAGCCAATGTCGGACATAAGCTTCCCCCAAGGGTTTCCACAACGAGCGGGCCAACGTTACCCCATAGCCAATGTCGGACATAGACTTCCCCCAAGGGTTGCCACAACGAGCGGGCCAACGTTACCCCATAGTCAATGTCGGACATAGGCTTCCCCCAAGGGTTGCCACAACGAGCGGGCCAACGTTACCCCATAGTCAATGTCGGACATAGGCTTCCCCCAAGGGTTGCCACAACGAGCGGGCCAACGTTACCCCATGGCCAATGTCGGACATAGGCTTCCCCCAAGGGTTGCCACAACGAGCGGGCCAATGTTACCCCATGGCCAATGTCGGACATAGGCTTCTTCAAGGGTTGCCACAACGAGCGGGCCAACGTTACCCCACATAGGGCGCGGGAATCTGCTGATAATGTGTATTATCTGCTGAAATACGGTTCGGACTCAAAGCATTTATTTCAAATAAACCAATTAAAGCCTCATACAAGACTTTCTGTTGTTATTATATTTTTTTTTTTTTAATAGTGTGTTGTGTTTAGTTTAGTTTGTGATAATCCTGTGAGAGTCCCAATATTTATTTTCTCTTTCTTTTCTTTATATATTAGCTCACCTGGAACACGACGCTCATCTCCAAGCCCGGCATGAGGTCCAGAGTCAATCTGCAAGCAGCAACGTTCAGTTTGTGCACGTCGCGACCTGTCATGTTCTGGCGGGAGTAGTACGTGTCACGAACGTAGTCATTTACTAGCTGAAAAAAAAAGAACAGTTTAGTATAATTGACCAGTCACTAGTGCAGCCTAAGCTGAACTGCATAACGTGCTTTACGAGGCACGGAGGTATCTCGACATGTAATGCAAAAGGTCGGGCGAAGCTAATTGTAGATGGCGTGGTCATAGCTGGCCCCTACGACCTACAATAAATTTGACATTTCGTTAATTTATTGCCTTTCATGTTCATTCAAGAGTTTGGTTTTACATATTTCAATATTTCGTTATTTTCGGTGTTTTCAATATTTTAAATTAAGTATTTGACTTGAGAGCATGTCCCAGCGCGCACTCGGGGTACGTGCCCGACGGATGACGCTCATCGAACGGGTTTAGTTTATAGTTATCGTAGCCATAACTTGTCATTCTCGAACATGACCTTGAGAGCATGTCTCAGCGCGCACTCGGGATCGGTGCGCGACGGGATCGAACGGGTACATAGTTTATATACTTGACGTAGTCATAAAGTTGTCCTTCTTGAACATGACCTTAAGAGCATGTCCTAGCGCGCACTTGGGGTCTGTGCGCGACCGGTGACGTCATCGAACGGGTACAGTTTATAGTTACCTTAGTCATAAAGTTATCCTTCTTGAACATGACTTTGAGAGCGTGTCCCAGTGCGCACTCGGGGTCCGTGCGCGACGGGTGACGCTCATCGAATGGGTCAGGATCCTTTTTCATAAAGTTTTCCGTCTCCGCTTCTATTATTTCGGATATCCTGTAATAAAATTTAAAAAGTGATCAATTCGTTGATTTTGTGCGACTTTTATTAAAATACTAGCAGCACCCCGCGGTTTCAGCCGCATAAGTTTCTATACCGTGGCAATATCGGGATAAAAAGTATCCTAGGTCCTAATCCAGGTCATGGTCTACCGATGTGCCAAATTTCATCCAAATCCGTTCGGCCGTTTTAGCGTGCGTGCGCATTCAGTGCGTGCAAGGCGCGCGTCAGTGGCGCTTGCTGAGCAAGTTGGTTCGTGCGTGTGGCACTGCTAGTAACCGTGGCTTCCGGCGCCGCGATACGTAATTTTCAAGCACATTCAGACAAATCTCCTTCAAAACATCGGAATTATAGGTCTTACCACATAATAGTTTGAATACATATGTGGTTATAGCTAAGTCCCTCCTTGTCTCGAGCATGGTCTAAAAAAACAAGGTCTGGCACTCCGGGAGTGACACATGCTTACGTCACTATCCAGTTGCCACTTTATTGCAACAAAACACGAATTATGGAAACATTTTCAGTCACCATTCTGTTAAAAAATATATATAAAGGATTTAAATTGTCGTTTCGTTTTTCTAATCAAACGAAACAATTCAATTTAAACATATACCAACGTAATTGTTAGTTAAAACCTCATTGTTTTATCGGATTCGCACAGGTACTAAAGGCGGTTGGGGAGTTATTATTACACACTACTGGTAACATAGCGGTGATGACGTAGGCATGTGTCACCCACGTGACCAGTGTCTCGGAATGCTATACCAGACCCTGCAGTCTCGACATGAATAGCGACAAAAATCTGTCGCTAAGTCGTATCGATGTCAAATTCCTTTAATAGATTTTCAACTTTATAGTTTGGAAATAAAGTTGAAAATCTATTAAAGGAATTTGACATTGATACGACTTAGCGACAGATTTTTGTCGCTATCTTATGTCGAGACTGCAGGGCCAGGGCCGGCAGTCTCGACATTAGATAGCGACAAAAATCTGTCGCTAAGTCGTATCGATGTCAAATTCCTTTAATAGATTTTCAACCTTATGATTTGGAAATATAGTTGAAAATCTATTAAAGAAATTTGACATCGATACGACTTAGCGACAGATTTTTGTCGCTATCTAATGTCGAGACTGCAGGGCCTGGCGAAGTATATTATTATACCATGGTCTCGAGTTCGTTGTACCCGACAATACCGAAACCGAATAAGGTTGGGTACATCAACGGATATACACTTCTGCCAATTGTGGTATTTAATATTAAGTAAGAGACTTCCATGATGAGGTATTTTGTAGTGATAAATAATAATACAATTTTAGTTCTGCTTGTGTTGATAACACTATCGCTTTTAAGAGATATTTTACGCGTATTAAATTAGGAAATTTTATTGCATTTATTTCCGGCGTGTGTAGATAAACTTTTGACACTTGACTAATGTGGCCAAAATCTGCTACAATGTCTTGTCTTTACCAAATTCTGTTTTAAATATTTTTATTTGCTTTTTTAATACTAAGCCTCCACTGTCCGTCCGTGTGTCTGTCAGCGGGCTATATCTCATGAACCGTAATAGACAGACAGTTGAAATTTTCACAGAGTGTGTATTTCTATTGCCGCTATAACAACAAAATATCATAAAAATGTAATAAAGTAAAAAAATTAAAGGGGTCTCCACACAAGAAACACGTTTTTTTTTTCGGTGTTTTTTGCCTTTTGGTTCGGAACCCTTCGTGTATGAGTCCGATTCGCACTTGGCCGATTTTTTTATGCTGCCAAAGTGAGACTTACAATGAACATACAACATAACAATATGAATATCACACCTGTATATCAAATGGGGTATTCAGAGATGTGTAGTACATCAACTTTTCATTAGTTACATCTTTGCCTATACATTTTGGGCGATACAGGCATTAAGTTATGAATTAAGTGTTTTCTCAAATTATATTATTGACTCCTAAAACATTCAACATCATTCCAATTTTCAATTTTTAATGATATCCTATGATAAAACTTATCCAAGATTTATTTATTTCACATCTTTTTAGGGAAAGAAGTAGAGTAACCGTCGTGATAGTTTGCACTGCGTGGCAACGTCGCTTTTCAATGTCCAAGGATTCAAGTTCATTGATCCAATTCTACAGTGTTCAAATTTGTTCAAAATTATAACTCTACTTTGGACCTAATTACTTGACCAATTTCGTTCATTTTTAGGGTTCTGTACCCAAAGGGTAAAACGGGTCCCTATTACTAAGACTCCGCTGTCCGTCCGTCTGTCTGTCCATCTGTCACCAGGTTGTATCTCATGAACTGTGATAGTTAGACAGTTGAAATTTTCACAGATGATGTATTTCTGTTGCCGCTGTAACAACAAATAATAAAAACCAGAATAAAATAAATATTTAAGGGGGGCTACCATACAGACATGATTTTTTTGCCGTTTTTATAGATAATGGTATGGAACCCTTCGTGCGAGAGTCCGACTCGCACTTGGCCGGTTTTTTATATCATCAGCAAAGGGGACAACAAGTATGTGGTCTCATTTATAACATCATTCATTTTTACTAAAAAATAGAATTTAAACAATCAGAAAGCATTTCAAAATCTAACAGATTAGATAAAATTATGTTAACAATTTCGATAATAGTAGCATGACTTAAAATAAATACCAACAATCATCAAAAATATAGATGCATGACGTTTATCTTTACTTACAAAATTATTTCATAAGATTTTGAAATGTTTGTTTTGTTTTATACAAATTGTGAAACAAGTAATAACCTGTTCAAACTTGTATCCCATGAAAAGTAAAATACACCTTCATTTTGGCATTTTTTTTTTTAAACCTCATGTTGCTGCTGTCAAAACAAGACAGATGCTACCGTGTAGAGAAAAATTTCCTCATAATAAAATTTCTATGCATTCTGGGGAACCAGAATGTTTTTGGCTTCCTGCCATTACCTCCAAATTATAAAGTTATGTTTACATTGATTAGATTTTTGATTACATAATCAGCCTATACTGTTCCGACTGCTGGAACACAGGCATCCTCTCATTGAGAGGGCACCACGCGGGCACAGTGCGGGTTGGTAGATGTCACATGTCTTGGTATTTTTTGTTCTAGGACATGCCGGTTTCCTCACAGTAAAGCGCCTGCCTGGGGATCATGCCCGCAACCTACAACGCTACGTCAGGGTCGTTACCACTGGACCATTAAAATTATTTCAAGTCATCCTTGTCATTTCAGTCAAAATATACGCACTGTTGGAGAGTGGCCTCTCCTAAGTATAGCAATAAGCAACTGGTCCTGAACTCCGTAGTTTCTGTTCGGGAGTTTGTTGTGCCACTACTTCCTAGGTAAAGCACCAGGAAGGTGTGAAAGGTGGGCATTTTGGGAAGCCTGTCTTATGTAATTTTGACGTTCTAAAAGTGATCTGTGTGGTTCTTTCCTCAAAAGCCCGTTTCAGATACCAATCTACATGGTCTTCACATGATCTTACCAAGATTATGTCTGGACTTTAAAAGAGACTGTGACCTCTGAATTTGTTTCGGCCTTTCTTCTCAGAGTAGTCAGATAGGAAACGCCGACCTCATCTAGTTTAAAAAATATGATTGACACATAAAATAGTTTGTACAAACCTACTTACAAAAATAAAATCATTTATCATTTGCTGATTCTCAGCCTAGAGTGAATAAATTACTTTTGATTTATTTGATTTCTTTTTATTTAATGAAATTACCTGTTGTGCCTTCTCATGTCTAGTTAATTGTTTGGTTGGTATTATTACAGTCAACCAAACACTGCGGTTAACGTGAGTTTGAAAGTCAAATAATATTTTTTGTAAAGATTAGCCTCCGAAACCAGCTTTTAGTTTCAGCAGTTTTATTTCCATAAGAAAAGAAATGACAAATTGTCACTTTATCAAATGGTTTTGTTACTTTTGAATGATTATTAGGGTCAGAGCACCAGTATATCTAAATGAACAAACAGAATTTAACAGTGTTTGGTCATTTGAAACCCATAGATGAAAATAACCTCTTTGGATTCTCAACCTTGGTCAGAGTTGGTATGTTTAGAATCTTACTGGCAGGTTTATAATCAGTGCCAAATGATGGAGTCATTAAAAAAACTTGTTTGTCAACAAAGCATGACTTTATGAATCAATACAACCACTTTTTTAATCCAATCATAATCAAAATAAGGATTTTACACTAAATGACGTCTCTAGTTGGGTTTCTTACTATTTGGTATAAGAAATAGGCCCATTATAGAGCCAAATGCAATTAAAAGTTGCACTTCCTGATTAGTTTAGAAGTAATTAAAAAGTTCTTGGAGAACTTCGGAATACCTATTTCACATTGTTACTAGGTGTAACGTGGTCATGACTTCTATTTTTAAATTTAAATCTCATAGCCACATGTGTAAGCATACGGCAAACAATAAATGTGCTAAATATATTTTTTTTCGTAATATTATCAAAACAAAGGACCCACCTCGTCAAAGTTGGTATTGGGTCGAAGTTGACCGTTGTATGCTGTTCCTCCCATTGTCGCAGCAGCTCAGTTACCTCTTGGGCTGGCCCTGAATCCATTTAAATTCACAAAATGTTTGTAATTTATAACCTCACTGTTAACAACTTTGTCACTCATGTACCGTAACGACACGACTCGACTATTAATTGCCAAATTTTTATTTACACTTTTAGAACTACAGATTATTGTACATGTTATTATAAAAATATTTATTTTATTATAACTAAATTCGTTAAAATGCAACGTTTTGTCTTTAAACCGCGCACTCCTACAACAAAATTTTATGCTAGGGATACCATAACAAAGAACAATTTGCTACTATTTATTTTTTGTTTTTGGATGTGAATACGAATAAATGTCAGAATGTTATGTCATGTTAGTAATTTATTTTTGTTTTTAAACTGACTTTTCAAAATAGCATTTAATTCAACTTCAAAAATTAAAATTATAGTAAAATCCGAAGAGGGTTTTAATTCGTCGTACAAAGGCTCAAATAACAAATTCGTGCGAGAGTTTTATTATATAATAAGGCAACAGGGACTAGTAAGCAAATAGTTGGTCGGTAAAAGAGCTTGATGTGGCGATCTATGAACGTCAAAGTTCTATTATAACCATACCGTGGTGCTGATGAAATTACAAGCATACAATATTTCACTTTTTAGTTTCATTCAATAATCTGTGTTTGTTGACGAACTTTTATAGTGTGGACCATTATACAAGTACCGGCAGCACTGTTTGTAAAAGATGTCAAAAACACGGCCGTCCGCTGAGGAGGATAAGCGTAAGGTATTCTTGTATGTAGTTCAGGCTTTAAATTATTAGACAACCAAAAATAATGAAATCTACTAAGAAATATGAACTTGCGGCTGGCAACATTACAAAAGACCAAGACGTTGAGAGACCCCCCCTGTAATAGCAAGCTTACACAATACACAGATTAATAATAAAATATGTAGTAAACTGTATGTCAGCCCTCTAGCTTTATATTTTGGGTACGTTCTATAACTAAAATATAATAAACAACTTTATGGCGTTAAAAAGGATTAAAAAAAATGAAATCAGCATTATGAACCGTTTAAAAAGACGATTCATAAAATATTTGCTTTTTTTCAAAAGATAAAACTAAAAATTAACGATATTTACGATTTGCAATGAAGTTTTTTGACCGAATTATTTCCGTAAGAGTTTCAAAAGTCGTTTATCTAATTTAATTGTCGATTTCGAACGGATGTGTCAACTAAAAGCGGCGGATGCAGGGTGTAGCTCAATGTTGCGCAAAAAATTAAGAAAACAAATCTCTAATAATAAAAAAAGTGATTATTTACCAAAGAAAGTATCAAAGATGTCTTTTAGAAACGATACGCTTTCGCAGTCATCTAGGACCAGCATGTCGGGAAGTTATGTTAGAAAATTACGATACAGATCCTTACTTGAAGACTTATCCACTGTTGGTAAGTAAACAACAAGGTAGATAAGTTTTAAGGCGATGAAAAATGGACTGTATGAATTAATGGTTGGTGGAATAAAATAAAACTAAAGCTAAAGTAGAAAAGACCTTCCCTAAAAAGGTCAATATCTAACCAAAATAAATGCTAGTCAGTCCTAAGCCTATCAAGCCTATGAAGGAAAGTTCATTGAGTTTAACTTAAAAATTTCAACATGCATTAGTAGAATAATCAACCATTAACCATGTTGCAGATATCTACTTGAATAAAAATATTAACTAATATTTTTAACCAATAAATTTATCGTTTTTTTTTATCATACATAACATCACGCCTGTATTCCCCGAAGGGTTAGGCAGAGGTGTACCTATAGTACACCCACATTTCGCCAGTTATGTTTAAGTCCCATGTAATAGGGGGCGAGCTTATTGCCATCAACCAGGCACAAATCCAGACTCCGGGCTGCTACTGAGAAATTCCAGATGGAAAAACCCAATAACACTTTGCCCGACCCGGGAATCGAACCCCGAACCTCATGCTCAGCAGTAGTGCTTGCGACTAATAGACCAATGAGGCAGTTTTTTTAAATCAATTAATTAATTACCAATAAACAATTTCAATCAATATTCTAATCTATAGATTAGAGTGCCTGCGCGCTTACTGTGTTTGTTTGTTAGGACTATGTATAGTTAGGAGCAAGAAAGCAACTAAAAAATACTAAAATTGACGTCAAAGATTAGTCTTCTGTTTGAGGTAGCCTAAATAGTTCATAGGTGAATTATCTTTATAGTTAAGGCCTATGTGAAGCTGATCCTTGGAATGAAGTAGTATTATCAACAAACATGTAATGCTCAGGACCAAACCATGTCCCATATATTATGTTAGAGCATAGTTCTCAACCTTATTTTGCACACAGCCCACTTCGAGTATATTTTTTTTCTAGAGCCCCCTTTTTTTTTACTTAGCATCTGTCGCAAATCTGAAACAGCTATTGCCACGATTATATTTAAATGTGTAATAAGTAAGATCCCATCTCACCGCCCCCTCATTTTCTCTGGGTCTTTTACTGCCCCCTGAAAGTTTCAAATGCCTACATTGAGAGCCTATGTATTAGAGCAGTGGTTCCTAACCTTTTCGATCTTGTCACCCCTGTGACTTAGCTAGGGAGACTGATTTACCCCCTCCTCCCTCATGTTACCAATGAATATGGTACATATAAATACAAATTGACTTTATTGAGCACAAAAATATTGAGTAAGTTCTTACAATCACATTACCTATCAATATAATCTTTACAGACTTTACTAAATTTAACATAAAAAAATTTGCGAATGCAAAATTTTTAGTGTGAAGGTTGGTACTGTTTTGCATTCTCAAGTTTTTTAATGTTAGGTTTTGTTTCACTTAAAGCGCATCTCAAGTCATGTTCCACATTGAGACGATTTCTGGCCTTTGTTTTTAGTGTCACTAAAGTTGAAAAACCACTGCAATGCTCTGGCGAGTTAGAGCCAGCTTATTACCCCCACAGAATACCAGTTTTACCCACGCAGGGGTAATTACCCCCAGGTTAGGAACCGTGGTGTTAAGAGTGTCCAAAGTGCCCATACACCTGCTGTTCTGAAGACCTAAACAACGCCACTGATGCTGCAATTGGCGTGGTCACCTACTAGGCCTAACTCATCTAGCGTCATAAAATATTCCACCAATTAATAATTTATTAATAAATTTATTATAATTTTTTTATTTATATTTATTATTTTTTGTTAATATATTATCACCTTTTTACGTATTTTTCTGTTCGTTTCTTCCTATCGTTTATATGTGTGTACATAAATGGTTAAATAAATAAATATTTTTACCTTTGCCATCAACTCGAAAAGAGGAAGATCAACAAACATAATAGATATAGCCTTTTCCCAACACTATGTTGGGGTCAGCTTCCAGTCTAACCAGATGCCGCTAAATACCATTTTATGGAGTGACTGACCTCCACAACCCAATTACTGTGTAACGCAATACCCATCGACAAGACCTGTTGTCAGACTTTCGGTCGTCTAACTTCTTTAGTGTTGTAATATATATATATATATAATGTATGCGTATGTGAATTACAGAAGATGAAGCTAGTAACAATGTGGAGTGTATGGACAAGACGTCGCAAGCCGTGAAGGAGGCTAAGGACCTGCATAGAGAAGGAGGCGTTGAGGAGAGAGTCAGACACCCAGGTAATCTATTTATTATTTAAATGGTTTATTTGTAAGTAAATGCTTTTGAAAACGTTTGATTGGAAGCGTTGGAGAATTCTAGGTTGGAGTTAGAAGCAGTGCCCCACAACTGCAGTCTGTACGTCCATGTGGGTTTAAGTATGCACTTGTGAAGTAGAAGCTTATTTTCCAAGGTAGTAGAGATTACTCAGCTGTAGTCCTAGTGCCTTTCTTTTTGTTAATATATGTTGTTGCTCAATTACATGAAACTATACTCTATAGCAGGGATCACCAATAGGAACCATTGGGGTCCGTTTTGCGGTCCGTTTGGCACAAGATTACGTACTAGCAATTATTTTTTATAAGTTTTCTGTTCTATTCTATTATGTAATTAACAAAAAAAAAAAACAAATGAAATTAAATTTATTTGCAAGAATTGTAGTACATACAGATGGTCGGGTTTTTTTTAAACAGTTTCTAAGACAATTCGCTAGAACTAGCATGCAAAATTATTGTTACATTAAATAAATGAAGCTAATAAAATTGGTACATAAATAATCATAGTTATTCAATTTAAAATGTCAAGTATTCGTCAAATTATGTCAGTAAGATGTCAATTTCAGTGTAAATCTTTGAAGTCTAAATACTCATTGACAGAATAGAATGGTTTTTCTATAAGCCATTTGAATAACGCCGCTTTAAATCGATTGATTGGTAGTTCCCTATACGACTTTGGCTATTAAGTAAGTAATAAATATTAATGTGAAAATGTAATTCTTTACTTTGAACTATATGCCTGAAGTCTGGAGTGACGGCGGCACAGACAAAACGCAAGCTAAATTAAATTACTTTCCTACTCAATATTTTTATTTAAATATCTTTAGATTAAGTTTTAGTTATACATTTTACTGTTTATTTATGGTCACATTTGGTGACGACTGCTCTGTAGTCTATAATTAATATGCATAGGTTCTTAACTTTATTTCGCCCACTTTGAGATTTTATTTTTTATTTTGTGCCCCTCAATTTTTTTCCTTATTATCTGTCGCGAATCTGAAACATCTATTGCCACGATTATATTTAAACGTGTACTATTATTATAGTTGTAACATCCGCCCTCTAATTTTCACTGGGTCTTCTACTGCCCCCCTGAAAGTCTCAAACGCCCACGAGGGGGCGTTATCGCCCAAGTTGAAAACCCATGGTCTATAGTAATACAAACTCTTAAAATGTGGGTGTACTAGACCACTACAAACCGCTTCCTACTCTTTCCATAAGTACAGTCACGTGCATAAATATGTATACACTTGGCTAAATTTAAAAGCGATTTTCTCTTTAATTTTTGAATGAAATTTTATGTTGTTGAACCCATAGGTTTATGTAATATGTCGTATTTCAACGTTGCATTGTCTTTTCACGAAAAAATCGCTATTGAAAGTTGACAGGTGTTGACATATTACTGCTCGTGACTGTACAGGCGGAATAACATAGGTAACTTCTATGTAATGTTTTCAGGTGAAGGCTACCTAGATTCCCGGGTGCTTCGCGCTGCCAGTGACGTCACAGTTCGCTGTTCTGAAGCGGTCAGCGGAAACGTGAACACTTACGATAAACATGAGTTGGCGCGCCATATTGTAAGCAAAGGAGTATTTGACTACTATCAAAAATATACATTAATTAATACTTATTTTTAAGATGTTATTAAAAAAGACGATTTGAAAAATAAAATTAAAAAACCGGCCAAGTGCGAGTCGGACTCGCGCACGAAGGGTTCCGTGACATTGACTAGGTAAACAACCGTAGGTACACAAATTAGGTGCCTACCTGTTACCATTTATTGATATCGAGCAAAAATAGGCAAAAAATGGCGTTTTTTGTATGGGAGCCCCCCTTAAATATTTATTTTATTTTGTTTTTAGTATTTGTTGTTATAGTGGCAACAGAAATACATAATTTGTGAAAATTTCAACTGTCTAGCTATCGCGGTTCTTGAGATACAGCCTGGTGACAGACAGACGGACGGACAGACAGCGAAGTCTGGTAAAAACGGGTCCCGTTTTTACCCTTTGGGTACGGAACCCTAAAACCATCGGTTGAGAAATGGAGAAGTTACCCACTTTTAGATTATTCTTCTATCCTTGTCACGCAAAACGATCATTGTACTGAACAGCACGAAGTTACCATGGCGTTCCTGTGTTGTGACGTCATATGCTAATAATGCTGTCTCTGTCTAGCATCGACTTTAAAACGCCTAGAACTTCGGTATTTTTTGGGCTAACCCAGACTCTGGGCTGCTACTGAGAAATTTCAAATGCAGAATACTAATAACGTCCGCCCCGGGAATCGAACCCAGAACCTCATGCTCCCCAGTAGCGCTTGCAATACGTAGTATGGCTTACAAACTAATGTTTTTGGAACGAAGTTCCTTATCGCACGGTACGGACTTGACGGATGAAAGGCGAAAAAAAGTGTAAGAGTTTTCGGTCACGACCTTTTCTTCAGTGTAGACGGTTATCCATAGCGCTTATCCTATTGGCTGTGCCCAGTCATAGGTGCGCGCTTATTGGTTCAAGGCAGCCAGTAAGTTCGCACCGGCTGCGCAGGTATAGTTCGTATTTTTTTTTTTATGTGATTAATTTATTTTAAACCAAACATTTTTATACTACGACTGTCATATGTTTTTATAGCCAATTAATTGATAAATTGACTAAAAAACTACCAAACGAACTTCGTTCCAACCGAGTGTTCCACGACACTCACGCATTTTTTTAAAAATAAATTATTAACTTAAGTAACATTTCATTTCGTATGTAAATTTATAAATAAATAACATTAACGAACACAAAACTAAAACTTTTAAGTTCACCCGCAAAAGAAATAATTGTATTGCCTTAAATTGATTAAAATTTAGTTCTCATAGACCTAAACCGTCACATTCCAGGCCGAGAACCCAGATTTCTGGCACTTCACATTCCCCCAAGAGGTCCCCGTGGTCGCGCACGTGTTCGGCACGTTCACACCCGTCGAGCAGCGCCCGGTGCGCGTGCGCAAGCAGGTCGAGAAACAACAGCTGGCGCAGCTGAAGGAACCCGAGAAAGTTGACAAGTATGTATAAATCACTAAGA
The DNA here is from genome assembly GCA_917490735.1 of Dryobotodes eremita. Taxonomy (NCBI): domain Eukaryota; kingdom Metazoa; phylum Arthropoda; class Insecta; order Lepidoptera; family Noctuidae; genus Dryobotodes; species Dryobotodes eremita. Next base: position 8,124,014 of record OU823269.1, on the reverse strand, counting down.
AAAATAATTAGGAACATTTTAATAATCCTAACCCCATACCCCAGACGCTTATGTGCACCATTTCGCACCATGTACCACGTCAAACTTTGGAAATTTGTTCCACCTAAGAATTTTTCCGAATATTTCATATGAAAATTCTGAGGTGGAACAAATTTCCAAAGTTCGACGATTGATATGAAATCGATGATTATTATTCAATAAATATAATTATCATTCCTACAGTCGCGAATTGCATTTTGATCAACATAAGACGTAAAACAGAGCTGCAATTTGCAAAAAACCAAAGAAAATTTGAATTTGGCGGACTACAACTAAGGGTCCCCCTTAAATTTATCGTTTTTATATGCGAGTGTTTCTGTGTTTTTTAAACAATTTTTCTTTCTTTCCTTCCTAGACTAGATAAGACAGAAGAAGGCTGCTCCCAGATGGTGACGCGCGTGAACCGGTTCATCAGCAAGTGGTATAAACACCATCACAAGCCCCTGAGTTACTTCCATACTGTCCTGGACCCGGGCAGCTTCAGTAAGAGTGTGGAGAACATCTACCATGTCTCGTTTCTGGTCAGGGATGGATTGATATCTATTAATTTGGGTAAGTTGACTTACAGCAGGCTTAGCACGAGCACCGTTTTGTCGACGGCAGAATAGACAAAAATTACGTTCAGTGAAGACAGTACGACTGCAGCAAAGTAGAAAGAGTCAACTGCACTTTTTACGAAATTCAGTAGTTTATTCACGTTTTTCTTTTATTTTGCTTATATCTCGAAAATGGTGTGTCCTACCGCAAAAATAATGAAAATTTCGACCCCCTTCATGAAATCCTTAAACCCCTAAAATTAAACATGTAGGTAATAATTTTTCACATTTTCCATACAAAAAGTGAAAAATTCCATTTTTCCCTTCAATTTTAGTACTTTTTGGCCGTTGAGTAAAAAGTTTTCTACTATCTCTTTAGATAGTAGAAAACTTTTGCAAGCATGGCGATTACAAAATCAAATTGTCTTCACTACCTTAAACAACTGTCAGTTGTCAGTGTGATTTTGACGTTTGGGATAGAAAACTTTCTTCTGAAATAGTCTACATATAAAACCTAGGACCTAGACAGCGATCGGTGGAAACGAAAGACGAAATGACAGATTGTAGAAGGATTTTTACGGTGCGATGTCAAAAATCGAGAAACGAAATGTCACTTTGTATAGAAATAGCTATGTCTTGTCTTCCAAGAAATAGAAAGCGTCATGCTACGCCTGCTGGTAGATTGTTATATATTTTTATGGACATTACATAGGGACTTGTAGAGTGTATTTGTGTGTTATTCCATCCCTTGTAAACAGACTCCCCAAATGTACGAACTCACTTACTTGCTCCACACTCCATTTAATTTCCATTAACCATCTTGCCGGCGGGTGAAGTAAATAAAATTTAATCCCACCTGTGTTACAGATGAAGAATATGGGCTGCCGTTCATAACGCCGCTGTCTTCAACGCAGAAGGAACGTGCAGACGTGTCCGATGAGAAGCAGTTTATCGTATCTATAGACATGCAGCGGTGGCAGGTAGAGTGTAATTAATTATTCACGCTTTCTTCTCACGGGGGTAGGCAGAAATTACAGAACGCCACCTGCTACGATCCTTACATACCTCTTTTGCTTCGTTTACGTTCATCCATCTGAGCCCATTTTAAAACTTCAAAACTTTACAAGTCTGCAAAATTGTAGAAAAAATTGCGTAACACAGAAATTACAAATATGTATCGTGTATAAACGTTGGTCTCCCCAACTTCGTCCACCTAGTGGGACGAACGGGAATAAATTACTATAAAAATATTGAGTCCCTTAAGTCCCACCAAACAATATCAAACTGGTTGTTTAATGGTAAAAGAAAACAAATTTTAAAATAAAAATCAGTCATTTATTATATTACAGTATTATTCATGCACAATATTATTTAGTTGGTCTCGTAGTTGCAAGCGCGACTGTTGATCGTGGGGTCCTGGGTTCGATTCCCAGGTCGGGCAAAGTGTTATTGGGTTTTTCCATTAGGAATTCCTTGGTAGCAGCCCGGAGTTTAGAAGTTGGCGGTGTGATACCCACGAGTCTCGGAATGCACTTTAAGCCGTTAGTCCTGCGCCTGATCTCTCTCCGGTCGTGTCGGATTGCCGTTCCATCGGACTATGAAAGTGAGGGAAGAGAGAGTGCACCTGTGTCTGCGCACACACGCCTGCACTATAATATCTCCCGCGCCGAAGGCTAGTTTCCGTTGATATTGGCCGCCATGGTCGAAATACGGTCTGGAGGACTATATATATAACCACAAGTCAAACACGCGTCGCTTCGTTCGATAAAAATACTATAGAGGTCCACGTGCCAATGGCTAGTTTCCAGCTGAGCCCACGAAAGCACGGACGATTGTATCGCTCGCTGGATTTTCAACGCTCTGCTTAGCGCCGAGAGTAGAAAATCCAACAGTGTGTTTTTTATGATGCACTCTGTTAGATTCTCAACGCTCGGCTCAACACAGAGAGTTGAAAATCCAGTGCGCGATATTTTTACGTCCGTGTGGACGTGGGCTTAATAGACCGGTTTGCGAACATTAATGAGTGTGTGAATTTGCATGCATACCGCTTGCTGGCGTTTCATCTCCGAGAAGCGGGCTGCTCGCATCGAGCGCGCGGTCCACGCGACGTGTGACAGCTCCCTCTACTATTCCGTTAGAGGGGGTTTGGTTGGGTTTCCTCACTTAGGCCTTCAGCGGGGTAATTGCGTAACACACTGACAGTAGGAATGAGTTTCATTTTGACAGTTCAACAACATTCATTGCGTTATTTACGTTGTCGAGCAGACACATTTTTCGAACATATGAAGCAATGGATTAGCAATAGGCTTCAAAATGATTCAGATTGTGACTGATAGTGTGTTACGCAGTTAGGGTGCTGGTGGACCATTGTGCGTAGGCCATAACGGCCGTCGGAGGGCATTTCAACCATCGTCCACTATTCTGTATTATCATCGTAAAATGTACTTTAATGCAGTGGATTTAAAATCCTAACTTGAATGACAAGTTATTTGCAGTGTCGCAGCGGTGCTATTATGAGTGACGATATTGACACAATCGGTGAAAGCGAATTTCGTCCCGCATCCCGCGCGGGATTTACCTCAATTTAGTCAGAGCTTTACGCTGTATATTATTTCTCATTCCAGGACCTCGTTTCAGCGTTTGGCATCCAAAAGCCAATGATGGTGCTGAAAAGTAAATAAATAAATAGTAAATAATAAAGTAAATAATATAACATTTCGTCAATAATATTGTTTGTTTGTAAAATTGTATGTCTGTGATTGTAATAACTTGAAATGAATATAATTAAGTTTTTATTTTCTTACCAAATTAGTTTTCTTTTTCTTTATAAATCATCCCCATTAATTCACACTTATTACTATAGTATTTTTATCTCACGAAACGACGCGTGCTTTACTTGTGGTAACCAAGTGTACACACACACACACACACTTCCAACTTCGCCATTGTCTCGGACGGTACTGAGCTCCTGCGCTTACACACATATTCGCAGCTTGTTGGTACACTTGGTTACCACAAGTAAAGCGCGCGTCGCTTCGTGAGATAAAAATACTACATGCCACGGGCAATTAAATCCCACTGTGTTTAACAGGCTTAAAATGGGGAACGCCGATTAACTGGCAACATTTTGTCAGACACAAACTGTATTCAATGTTGCCAGAATTGTTTCCTACAATACAAAGAAAAGCTAAAACAATGTCGTGACAGCGTTAGTACAACTTACATAGTGGAATAGAATACAATAGAACGCTCATTTGGAGAATCATCGACGTAAATGTAATTTTTCCCAAAAATGATTTGTCGATATTTGTGCTCGAAGAAATTTTCAGAGGAGCGGAGGTGTGAAATATTTAATATATATTGGAATTTATCAACATTTCAGGACTAGACTGTAACCCATTAAAAAAAAATATTCTCTTTAAATCACTCTCCTGTAAAATTTTAAAAGCAACAGTAGCGTCGATGTTTCTCCAAGCGAGATAATGTTTATTTGCATAGAATGTAGAGGCCTGAATTCCTCCTACGCTGATGTCGGTCGCGTACGGTGCGGTCGCGTACGTCGGCGAGAAATAAAAAATAAAATAGGTACCGTACTGCGATACCGATCCCTCTACGGTAAAGTCGTCTGCCAAGCGTGGCGTTCAGTTGATCGTCGGTAACAGACTGAGGCTCCCGTATTATTATTAAACTCTGGACTGAGGGCGCTCGCACAATGAGGGCTATCGCGCTTGAGCTCGCCGCTAGAGGCGCTAGTGTAGATTAAGGTCTCTAGATGTCAAAATATGTACTGAACGTTCACTGTTTGCGGGATTTTTTATCACGGATTTTCACGATTGATTTATAATAGCTGTAATGGTTGTGCCATTCTTGATTAATTATGGCTTAAGATTTTAATTACGTAAAAAATTAGGATCTAATTTGGTAGTACTTGAAGGAAGAATCAGATTTGTCTGCTTCATGCTTGCCAATTTTAGGAACATTGTAATATAAATATTAATTTGAAGTTTTAAAATGTAATAAAATAAACATACTATGAATATCAGCGTACTTAAACATATCCAAAACATCAAATAAAAGTACTGCCACAGGACCTTACTCGACAGTGGCGCCAACTGGTGAGCACAAAATAGATAGCCCCTATTCCATGCTCGTCAGTCGACCGACGTACGCGGCGCTCTCGAGCGAGACTGACGCACGCGATACGCGGCGCGTAGCAACGTACGCGCCGCTGGCTTCAGCGTCGCAGTGTGGTGCTAAATCGAACACAATGTATATTCGTACGCGCGACCGACATCAGCGCAGTAGGAATGCAGGCCTAAGGCCGCGTCCTAACCAAAATACATAGTCGCGCGAAAACGCGATCGTGGCGTTCACTTATGTCACTTTTTGTTCGGTGAACCTGAACCCGTGGTCGCGCCGACAAAGGGCGCTTTCCGGTTTTTCGAACAAAAACTGACATGCACGTGATGAGCGTGTATTCGCGCGCTAATCGCTTTTAAATAGGCCGCAGGGTAACAGGAGGGTATTTATAAAAAAACTATTTTGTGTGTGTGTGTGTGTGTGTTTATGTTAAACGAGGAGAGGTTAGGATCAAAACCAATACATATCCACTTTTGTCAATAAATCAGAAATTGAAAAAAATCTTAATAAATAGTGAGCACATATTAGTTTTTCTTTGTTTTAAAGAATGCCATTTACGTACGTGATAAATAGGTTTTTTACACCTGTGGGGTAATTACGTAACACACTAACAGTAGGAATGGCTTTCATTTTGACAGTACAACAAAATTCATTGCGTTATTTACGTTGTTGAACAGACAAATTTTTCGAACACATTAAGCAGTGGATTCGCAATAGGCTTCAAAATGATTCAGATTGTGATAGATGTGTTACGTAATTAGGGTGCGGGATTTGTTGAGGTTTTGAACTAAACATTAATATTAGAAAACATTTTACTAAGGACAATAAACTGTTTGAACTAAACAGTTACTGCTAATGATAGGTTTTATAATTTTGTGCAGAAACTGAAACACAAAAAGAATTTGCCAAAAGTGGATACGTTGTGGTTTGGATCCTAACCTCCTCAAAACGTTATGTTGTTGTAAATGTCTAGAACTCAAGAGTTATAAAATAAAACAAGTAAAGAATGCTGAAAATATATTTCATACAACACAACGGTCGCGAGTCGCGTAAAATTCCCACTTCACAACAATATTAAGATAATAATCTCTTATTTTACAATACGAGGTCTACGCGCTGTATACGTACCGACAGCAGAACATTACAAATGCTATAAAATTAACCATATTTTTACCGGAAAAGAACCGGAGTTACCGACACAAGCTGAAGTGGCAGTGGACTGGCCATGTTTGTCGAAGGACCGAAGGCCGGTGGAGTAGACGAGTCCCGCGGGGTAATTGCGTAACACACTAACAGTAGGAACGGGTTTCATTTTGACAGTTCAACAACATTCATTGCGTTATTTACGTTGTTGAGCAGACAAATGTTTCGAACATATGAAGCAATGGATTAGTAATAGGCTTCAAAATGATTCAGATTGTGATAGATAGTGTGTTACGCAATTAGGGTACTGTAGTGGTGTACGCGTATTGGCATGCGTAGTGTGGGACGCCCCGCAGCTTGAAGGACCGACGGCCTCAAAAAGAGTGTTGTGGCGCAGCCTGGTAGAGGCCTATGTCCAGCAGCGGACTGCGATAGACTTAAGTTGATTGAATTTGATGTATGTATGGAAGATTTTTCTTTTAAATAAATAACATCGGTACATATAAAGCGCGTACAATAATACTATACAATCAATACATTTTGATCGCGAGCTAGACGTTACTATAGACACCAAATTGAGGTATCGTAGTCATATTAATATTGGGTGTAAAAAGACACTTAACGAAGCCGAGAGTCACTTGTTCTCCCCGTCATTGTTATTTTTTTTTTTGTACTGGGTACCTTCTGGTTACGGAGATATTGAAGGTCAAAATTCCAACTTTTAATACCCCCACGACCCCTGTACCGTTGCATGCACCCATAAGCACATTGTTTTGCGTGTGTTAACATTGCCCACTACCGCAAACAGCAAATTTTCACACCAAAAAATAAAAGTCGTTTCCCAGCAATTATTTTTGTGCAATATTACTTAGTTTGATATACAGGATGGGTAGTTGACGGTTGACGGCTATGTGATGGGTCTTTTTACACCCTGTATGCAAATATCTTCCATTATTTTACACTGTAATAAACGTGCACAGTCCATGATAAAATAGCCTAAAATGTATAGTCGATCTCATATTTGCTAACAGTTTTGAAAACAAGTTTCCGTAAATTGAAACTACACTAAAGGCCCTTTTTACACGGCACCTTCGATCAACAATAGTACTAGATTTCCGATGAGCGAATAAAAACGACCGGAAAAATAATAAAACCACATAAAATGTTGTGGTCTTATTTAGCAACATGGTTTTTTCAACCTTATTGCTTAGAAATTATGTTTTATTTTTCCATAAATAAATCATCGTCGTCATCGTCGTGCCGTGCCTCGATCAACAATAGCACTACATTAAGGATTAGGGACAAAAACACATCGTTCAAGTGGCCAAGATTGCATACAGCTTGATTATAAACTTTAACACTCAGTCATAAAGTTTATTATCGCTTGCAACATATTTACTGCTTCGATTGAAAAGTAAATATATTTTTAAAATAAGAACAAATATATTTATGGAAAAATAAAGCATAATTTCTAAGCAATAAGGTTGAAAAAACTATGTTGCAAAAATAATCACAACATTGTTTGTGGTCATATTTTTATGCGCTCATCGGAAATCTAGTACTATTGTTGATCGAAGTAAGCAAATGAATTCTTATCGATGTACACATCTTTTTGAGGCTGACTGGCCATCATTGTGACAAATTGACATTGACAGCGCCTTTATGTCAAAGCAGTAAAGGTGATTATTGTAATTTAAGTGACCAATGACATAAGGTTGTCCATGCCCGCAAGTTATTAAGTTTTAAACCACAGTGCAATATATTGGAAACAATCTTAAAGTATGAGATAGCACAAACAATACTTACAAAACAAAAAATAATTACATTTTATTTTCATATAGATTTTACATTGTCTCAACAATTTTATCAATTTACGTAACTTCGGAGCGGATTTGCGAAACATGAATACTTTTGACTTGTTGCCATGAATTCAGCACATGGTTCTAGACCCACAAGAATTGAAAATCAATGTCGGTTATTTAAAAAAAAATCCTGTTTCATACAAAAGTGCAACACCAACACGGACAAAATGTATGGCACAATTGGTTTTGTCTGGAGTTTTTTTTGAATAACACCTGCCACACGATACCTGTGTAGTGTCGCACTCAGAGATGTCATTTAATATTAATGAATTATCAACTTTTTGTTATTATTATTAATCAGCATCGCTGTACAACGTGGCAATGCTGCCAGCCTTATGGGCACTTTTCCTGTCGATAGCGATGCGGACGAATTTTTTGATGCCCTATGATTCTTTTCCTTCTTTATTAAGCTATTGCATAGCTTTTATCGCGGGCTTTGAGCGCGGCGACCGAATCAGGAAATTCCGTAACGAAAATAAAACCTAACACCCCCCACTCCGCCTACCATGTAGCTCGGCCGAGCGTTCGCTTAACGTGTATGTATATGGTACGACTGTACTTGAATTAATATCAAAGAAAAAAAAATACTGCATAAATAAAAAAATATAATTGCATAAGTTGATAAAAAATGCTATGCAATAGCTTTACCGCGGCAGTCCCCGAGTGCAAACGTGTTTTTTTTTTCAATTTTTATTTATTGTTATTTAGTTGTACATACTATTTATATTATTTTTAGAATTCATAATTAATAAATATCCACCATTATTAACTTTAAGTGTTCCGTTTAACTATGAACGCTGCATTGTCAGTCATCAATATGATAGATTTTTAGGTTACTTTTTCTTCGGTGAACTGGAACGCGTGGTCGCGCCGACAGAGGGCGCCTTCCGGTTTTTCGACCAAAAAGTGACAGGAACGCGACGATTGCATATTCGCGCGACCATGGCTTTTGGTTAAGAGGTGAGTAATGCTAAAGTACAGTTTGACAAGTGATCAACTTCAAATTCTCAATTCAGACACCGGTTATGAGAACTTTTACATTTTTTTGATATATGCTAAGATATGCTGGTAAATTAGTTTAAGGCGGAATCTTCAAGGTACCCCGCGAAATTCAAATTTACTTACGGTTTTTGCAATTTGCAGGTCACTGTCAGGTTGTATTTTGATTAAAATATGATTCGTGGTCGTAACAAATATGGCTTTACGGAATTATAATCATTAGAATCAGCAATACATCTCTCTGAGTTCATATTACTGTATTAAATGACTATTTCATGAAATCATGACATTTGACACCAATTCTAACTTAAGGAATTGTCTTGCTGATTCTAACGATTATAATTCGGTAAAGCCATATTTGTTACGACCGCGAATCATATTTTTATCAAAATACAACCTGACATTGACCTTCAAATCGCAAAAAACGCAAGAAAATTTGAATTTCGCGGGCTACCCTTGCGCTTCCCCCTTAAGTTAATGATTCATTATGATTAAATTACATCTCTGAGTGCGGCAGTAAGGAGTAAAATAGTGACAGAAATAAAATTAAAAACAATTACGGGCGTGGTGGATTATGGCCCACTCCCTCTCATAGAGAGGAAGCTTGTGTCCCAGCTGTGGGAACGTTACAGGGTGACTATGCACATATTTTTACGCCTGTAATCCCCGAAGCGTTGGGCAGAGGTGTACCCATAGTACAGTCACGAGCACTAATATGTCAACACTTGGCAACTTTCAATAGCGATTTTTTTGTGAAATAACGAATGTAACGTTGAGATACGACATATTACATAAACCTATGGGTTCGAAAATATTATATTCGTAACAACATAAAGTTTCATTAAAAAAATAAGGAGAAAATCGCTTTTGAATTTAGCCAAGTGTATACATATTTATGCTCGTGACTGTACACCCACACTCCCCCACTTAAGTTTAAGAAAAAAAAAAAAAAGAACAAGGATATGCCTCGCAAAGCCGCCTCGAAAGTTTACAAAACATTTCAAACATACATTTTAACAGTATGACACAGCATTTGAACTATAAAGTACTAATAGACCATAGACAAGAAAATACAATTAAACAAAATAGACCAGTACAATAGGCGGTTATAGAAAATAGGAATCGACCGAAATGTATGCAGTTGAATAACAAATCACCATATAATAAGAGTTTTATTGAAATACTGCCTAATTCCAATAAGTATGATATACTGAATTCACGCCATCTGTCTGCGGAGGGCTGTCCCTAACAACCTGTATAGTAAAATAATTGGACTTGAATCATTAGCATTATAGGCATTAATTATAGAACGCCACGTGCTACGATCCCTCGTTAACACATATCACCACGCCTAATTCCCCGAAGAGGTAAGCTGAGGGAGGTGTATTGTAATGAAGCTCCGTATTCACTAGGACGCAAAGTTGCGCAACATTGTTTCAGCAACATGGAATGTCGCAATGTTGCTACGGAAATTCTAATGTTGCTTATTCATGAAAAACAAAATAAGAGGAATATTGTTACCAATGAATACGCAGCTTTGTAGTACACCAAAATGTTTGCCTGTTATGTTGAAGTCCAAGTTGTCCTAGTAAGTCGTAGACAAGCCTAGAGCAGAGAAGTAGCAAGTAACATTATATAAAATTGGACTGATCAAAATCTGCTTAGCAGAAGTGATTTAGTTATAGCCCTAAGACTTCGTTCCGGTCACATTCCATCAAAGAAGGTTGGTTTTCTGATGAAAAAGGTTACGTCACCCGACTGTGAAGAATGTGGAGTAGTCTAATATGTTCAACATGTTTTGATTGAGTGTGTGAGACATGAAGCTTTGCGATTTAGCTTACTAGGTCCAACAAATAAGTATGATGTTGGAGAGTGTAATGCTATCCTGGCTTTCGGAGCAAGCTAGGATACTGTACAAACTGGCATTTTTTAAGCCATTGCATAGCTTTTATCGCGGGCTTTGAGCGCGACGACCGAATCAAGAAATTCCGTAACGAAAATAAAACCTAACACCCCCCACTCCGCCTACCATGTAGCTCGGCCGAGCGTTCGCTTAACGTGTATGTATATGGTACGACTGTACTTGAATTAATATCAAAGAAAAAAAAAAACTGCATAAATAATTATAATTCCATAAGTTGATAAAAAATGCTATGCAATAGCTTTACCGCGGCAGTCCCCGAGTGCCACACGTGTTTTTTTATTTTAAAGTAAGTGTTAACTGTTTTTAGTTTTTGTTGATTGTGCTGATGTTACAGGGTGACGTTATCGCTCAGCGGTAAAGCCCTTAAAATTAAGAAAGAAAAAAAAACACATTATATAAAATTAAATGGCGTAATATTTGACACTAGCATACCATTTCGGTCGATCAAAAACTAAAATAGTAGAGATTAAAATGATAATGAATAATAATTACGTGGAAATAATTTAACAATAATATTATTATATAATACATTACAAAAAAAAAAAACATATTTACAATTTCATTCGAAATGTCACGGGTATTTTAATTAGAATTAATTAAAGATATATTTAGGAGAAGGTTTTCTTTTACAAATAAACCCGTTTATTTATAAACGTCACTTAAAGTTGACAGACGTTTAAACATCAAACATGTTTGGTTAAACTGTCGCTAATCATTACCGTCAAACGTGGTGAATAGGAATGCAGGGGTGAATCGAGACGAAAGTTTAAAAAGGATTTTAACATTGATATAGCAGAGTTTATTGCCAAAAAGGCCTCTATTGTGTTAACTGTATTATAATTAAAGATTAAGTGCATTTGTTGGCAACAAACTATATTATTTCAATGTTAAAATCCCTTTTAAAGTTTCGTCTCGATTCACCCCTGTATTCCTATTCACCCCGTTTGACGGTACTTAACTTTAAGCAAGGTTTTTACACAACAATAAGTTCAAGAGAAGTCATAAGTTTTGTAAATCATTGGGATTTTATAAATCATAATTATGTTTTACCAAGAATTTTGGATAAAATTTAGAACGTATCTTTATTATACTCTGTTATTTTAATTATGATAATTCTGACACATGTCAAACGCTGATTTTAAAGCAAGCATAACATAAATCGAAGTAAAAAAATCATTCACTGCAGCGTTTGATGGTCTATCATACTGCAGTCCCTCAAAACGCTGTATACACCCACATAAATATTTATGAGGCTGGCTTTATCTACATGATATTGGCAAAATTGTGTTTCATGACGCCATTAATGAAGAGTTTAGTTTATTCCTTGAACGAACTATTTATTGCCAATCTCGTTGTGCGGTAAGCAAAGAAACTTCAAAGTTTGTATAATTTACTTAAGGGGACTACAGGACCTAAACGCAAGTTGTATAATGCCTAAAAGTATATGATCCAATGCAGTTAACAAAATCAGACAGATATATGATATTCTTCAGGATATATGCTAGTTAGATAGTGTTTTGAAAACATAATACAACTAATTTGGTACGATAGAAAAAATCACGAAGATACCTATAAAAATTTCTTGTAACGATTTAAAACCATATTAAAATACATGCAATCATTTTGATTTTTTGTCAGATTATTCTACAAGCAACATATTAACGTAATAGTGTTTTATTTTTTTAGTCCAATCAATAGCTTTTTTGCAAAAAGATAATTGCTTTATATTTTGCAATAAATTACCAGCGTTGTGTCATCGCGCTTCTCTTTCTTTTCTATGCAGTCTGCCAGTGACCGCGCTTTAGCTGTTGTCAGCCTCTTAATAAAAACCTTAAATTCATTCGCTGACAGCAACGCACAGCCGCTGGTTTTATAATGTCACATAAATCGTTATAAAATTAACAGAGTATACTAATCGTCTTGACTGCTAATGCATCTTTTCAAAAGTAAAATTTTAGTTTCACCAAAAACTACCATTATACAGGATGTTTGGAAGTTGGGTGCAAAGCCTTAAGGGGGTGACAGTTTACACCATTTAGAGAATTTGGAGCCATACATGTCTGAGATGAAGTCTGTTTTATAATTTTTAAAAGCTATGCCCTTACCTAAAAAAAACTTAGAAATAGCAGTAAAATATAAAAAATTTACCGACGTCGTCTAAGAAATGTATGGCTCAAAATGCCCTAAATGGTGTCAACTTTCACCCCCTTAAGGCTTTGCACCCAGCTTCCAAACACCCTGTATAATTTTTCGGTAAAGCTACGGTCTCCTAAGAAAGCGGTGGCCGCCACATAACGGCCGCAGTGTCGGCTGTCATGAAACTCATGGGACCGGGGTTTGACTCTTTTTTATTGGATGGGAAATCATCAAATGACCTCCCGCTCTGGGCGGAGCGGAAGGTCGTGTCAGACTCTTACTGACTAAAACCCACCCGTGTTCCTTCAGTTACCTGTGCGCCAGGGCCACGGTAACTCTTTCGAACAATCCGCGACCCCGGCAGGCATCGGCCCTATCGGACACCGTCAATGGTGCTGACATCTCTTTGAGGCGCGCGTGGAACACGACGCGCCGTCGACCCGGGCCTGGTCCTTACCGGACGGCGAGCTGCCCATTGCTCGCCGTCCGCAAGCCCGGGGATTGACCCTACGGTGTCAAAAACGCTCTCTAGGAAAACACACCAACTTACTTTCATAAATGAGGGTTGTGATTTCAAAACCCCCTAAAATGACTTCGGACACATACACATATTTTTGCACCAAAATAAAGTTCTAAATTTTACTTTCAATATGTCTATACGTTAACTTTCATAACCCACTTTAATACACAGTAAAATCAGTCTAAAAAGTAATGTTAGTTTCCAGCAAATTCCGCTAAAATGCACATAAATATTTTAGATTTTCCACGTTTTTTAGGATTGCCATAACCATGTCAAACAAATTAAAATCAAATATTGCCATTTGCACAACATATTCAAACTAATCTTCTTGTGAAAAAAATATTTAGGATGAGTAACCCCCCCACCCCCTATTACTACCCCTCAAATAACGTTTCAGTGAGTTCATTAGCCGGTAAATTGCGGACGCTATGTGGCGCGGCCACCGCTTTTCTAGGGAACCGTACCTAAGTCAAGCATATTATTTTTCAGTCACTGAAGATCTTCAGTGGCTTTTTTACAAACAACAAAATATTGCTTCAAATGCAATAATTAATTTAGTCTATAAAAACATGTACTAAAATTTCATAGTATATTCAAATGCCAATTAATAAATAATTTTAACAAAAAATTATGTTAAAATTGTATAATTAATTTTAATTGTAATTCATTTAATTAAAGATCGTTTAAGCTTCGAAATAACTTTTCATTTTTCAATGAAAATTAATACATGTGGAAATTAAAACATATTGAGTAGGAGACTTGACAAGCACCATGTATGTACCACAAAAGAAGGTAGATAGATAGTCTCTAAAATTCTAGTATTCAGCTGCATCCGGTTAGACTGGAAGCTGACCCCAACATAGTTGAGGAAAGGCTAGGCAGATGGTAAAGTACGTAAGTATAACAGATACTAGAATTAACTCCTGAATTCTAATCCCCTTTATAAACGTTGCTTGAGTTAAAGACGTTTAAACGTCAAAAATGTATGGTAAAACAGTAGCTAATCATTACTTAACTTTAAGCAACGTTTATGAATAAACCCCTAAAAGTTTGAAAGATAAATCTGATTGATAATTGTGATTGTTTGAACAAAATATCATTGGACAATCATTACAACGGTACGAGGTTCTTTTGGCGCGTGGCTAAAATTAGAACTAATGCCGCCATCTTGTTTTTTAATACTATTTTTGTGATAATGTTTACCAACAACGCTCCCTTGTCAATGTCATGTAGCCGCCAAAAGATAATTGTAGCACTTGAAATTATTTTTGACGACAGATTTCTTTCAAGTTTGTCACAAGCCAACGAAAAATGGAATGTTTTAGAGAGACAAAAATGGCGTTTTCAAAAAATGGTGACCCAAATAAATAACTTTTAAGCCCTAATTTTTATCATTGGCATATTCTGGAATGTTAATCCATTATAATAATAACATTGGAATCATGTGATTTCACTTAAATTTTATATTTATATTAATTTTGTTCATTTAGACTCGTTGCCTTTCGATTGCTCTTTTAGTCGCGAGATCTCGGCGCCCAGTGTGTCCATGTTTTCCTGAAAATTACGTTACTTTTTACACTATTTATTTACTCAATGCTTCTCCTCAGTCTACGTTTTTATTGGGCAACTAGTTCTAACTTTCTGACCGACTCTTTGACAATTCAAAAGTGCCTGTAAATGGTTTAATTTAAATAAATCCTTTTTTTTAACTTAACCGTCACTAGGAATTTCTCCTGTATTGTGGGTGCGCTTACAAACATTCAAACTCACATACACGAACAGCCAGACCCGGAACATCTACTTGTAGGTCATACAAATATTTGTTCCGTGCGGGAATCGAACCCGCGACACGCAGCGCAGCAGTCAATCGCTTAACCACTGCGCCAACCGTGCCGCTTTCAATTTAAGACTTATTATTATTTTTTATGAGAAAACTCTAGCCAGCAAAGGGTCAATTTTTGAGAGAAAATCACGTGATGTTAAGTGATGAAGCGGTCAGCAGTAGTGCTTTTGTCAAGATGTACAGTCGGGGAATAAAATAGTTAAGCACCTTAAGTAATTTTTTACCAGCACCGTGCATTTTTTCCGACTATGTATTGCTAATAACTTGAAAAATGCTCGCTACACGTAATGGATGTATTTGAAAAATACTAATCAGTTTCGTTCCGCGACTGTTCCTATAAAGTATTTTGTATTGTATATGGACTCCTTTGTCCGCAATTAACTATTCTGTATCTATTTATTCTTGATTTGAAGTCGCGCACGTTTATCTACATACCTTGAGCGTGATATTCTTAAGCAGCGTGTCTTCTAACACGGCTTGCAAGCGCCGATTCATCTCGAGTGACAGTTCGGCCGTCATTCCGCCCGGGTCGCCGCCCCATACCGCGGCCATCGCACCACCGCCGAGGCGAGCTATCTCTTTCTGTGATATGATTTAAATATAAATATTAACTTTGATATCTTCATAATGTAACAAACAACTACAGAAAACTGTCAAATGTGTGTGTTGCCAACTATTTATAAAACGTACAGTCGCGGAATGAAAATGTTTAGCACCTAAAAATCTATTTTTATATATAAAGATAGCATTGTGAAGCAAAATTACAGTTCGAAAAGCCATACAGATAAAGACATTGCTCATTAAGGCATTATCAAATTTTACAAATTCGTACATCTGCAAGAATATTTCATCGAAACACATGACAAAGCGCGGCCACGATTATATACGGTCACCAAATGTGATAAGTAACCAGGGTCGTCGGATATAGTTGAAGTTTAGTAAGAAACCGATAGATGTTTTTGAATGAAATTTAATTTGATAAATGACCTGTTTGTTTTCTATTCATTAAATTAAATAATATTCGAAAAAAATCATCGGTTTCTTTCTAAACTTCAACTATATCGACGACCCTGGTTACTTATATCTTTTGGTGACTGTACACTCCGTTATACTAATAAAGTCTTGAAAAATGTTGTTGAACCGTACTGTAAAAAATTTAGTTTAAATTTCGCAATTTTCTCAGATACTGTTGGTACACATGTGTACCACGACGCAGAAACTGCTTTAAATCAAATAATATTTATACATGTTGGATTTAACTACATGATATTTATGGCTTTTTATGATAAATATATACCTAATTAAGGAAAATAATGCGCTTAAATACTTTGCATGACATGATAAAATTTACCTTGGTTAGCTTCCGTTTCTACAAAGCAGCATGGACAAGGGGAAATAATTATTAGATCAGATGAAATTATGGTTTTTATGAGATTAAATGTTCAGTAGACATTCAAGATTCATTTTTGTAAAATTTCTAGTACAGTCAGTAACAAAAGTTATAGAATACTTATTCAAGTTTGGGACTTTTGATCATTTAAAATCATCGGGAAACGTCATGTTTTCATTAAATAGTCATATATCCAGGCAAACATAACTTTTATTGCTATTTTTTTTTTCATAGAGTTTCCGGGTTTGTGGGACAAAGCGTTAGCGCTAATAATTTTACATGTGTCGACTATTAGGCATTTATTTTTGAAATAGTCGCCTCTTTGGCGACGCATAGGACTTTCCGTTCGATCCTTTTTATAGTTTTTTGGAATTAGCTGAGCGTGAAACGTATAAATACAATTTCTTCCTCTCCTTACCTTGTTGTCATCCCTGTGGCTGGAGCCGACGGCGCCTGCAGGCATCTCGCACAGGAGATGCCTCAGCAGGCGGGCCTTCGCCCTCAGCTCGGCGGTGAGCTGTCTAGAATGTTCCTCTAGGAACTCGCAACGCTCTGAACGACGTGCGGCCGCTCGTTGTAAGGATACTATGCGTTCGATTAGAGTTTGACGGTCTGGTTCGCGGACCTAGAATGTAAAACATAATGTTTTAACATACTTACCGACGACCTTAAAGACAATGCAGATATCGAAAGGGAACGTAGGGCACTGGCGGTCCGAGGGAATATGTTGGCCCGTAGATTCTCTCGCTGTGCGAACCAAGTCAAAATCACCCTGTACAAGGCGTTTTGTCAAGGTCTGTATGCAGGGGGTCTGTGGGTCAGCTACACCAAAAGATCGCTAGATGTCTTACGTATCCAATACAATAATGTTTTTAGGATGCTGTTGAAACTGCCCCGTTTCTGTAGCGCATCGGAGATGTTTGCTCAGTACCGAACTGACGGCTTCCATGCAGTGATTCGCAAAAAAGTCGCATCACTGATGCGTAGAATGCGGGTCAGTGACAATAGCATCCTGAAAACAGTGGTGGAGAGCCCTTACTCTCCTTTTCTGAGGCACTATGTGGAGATAATGGTCAGGTAGCATATTCCTTGTTTTATCGTTCTCTGCACATCGTGCCGCAGTCCACCACCAACTGGCTAAACATATTTTTCCATTTTTTTCTGTTTTGTGTACTACTAACACTAGTGATAAGGTATTTTACTAACAAATTGGACCATATTGTTGTCCGAATAAAATAAATAAATAAATAAATAGCGTAGCAGTCTATTATTGTCGCACTGCAGGGCGAAGGTCTATTGTCATTCAGAGAAGTCACGAGCATTGATCACTACGCTTGCTCAAGATGTGTTGGCGATTTCAGACTTATATTTAGGTGAATCCTCAGCTATAGCCCGCCACATTCAAAATTTTCTTTTGTTTTTTGGTAAATTGCAGCTCTGCTTTACGTCGTATGTTGAACAAAATGCGATTCGCGACTGTAGAAATGATATACTTACTGAATAATAATCGTCAATTTCATATCAGTCGTCAAACTTTGGAAATTTGTTCCCCCTACGAATTCTTATCCTACTAATCCTACTATATATAATATATATATATATATATATATATATATATATAATATAATAATATAATAATAATATAAATATTATAAATGTGAAAGTGTGGATGTTTGTTACTCAATCACGCTAAAACGGCTGAACGGATTTGGATAAAATTTGGCACATGGGTAGACTATGAACTGGATTAGGACATAGGATACTTTTTATCCCGATATTCCCACGGGATCGAGATTTCTGCGGGTGAAACCGCGAGGCGCAGCTAGTATGAAATATTCGGTAGCGGCATCTACAAACGCCACATGCGAGCTACACGTCACACTGACGTCACGCAAAATCCTGCATCGCGCAAGCAGAGTTTACCGTGCAACTAGCATATATACAACATCCCGACATCAATCGTAAGGCAGTTGCCCACCAGACACGACACCCGTCTGGTCGGAGGATCCTCCCTTTTCTATAGAGTATGAGTGAACTTTACACCCTGTTCCTCATACCTCTATAATTCTGAAAAATTCTTAGGTGGATTTTTTTTCCAAAGTTTCACGATTGATATAAAATTGCTGATTATTATTCAGTAAATATATTATTCCTACAGTCGCGAATCGCATTTTATTCAACATACGACGTAAAACAGAGCTGCAATTTACCAAAAAACAAAAGAAAATTTGGCGGGCTTCAGCTGTGGATTCACCTTAACTATAAGTTCCAGGTTTCCTCACGATGTTTTCCTTTACCGAAACTAATGTTATCAGTCTATAATGTTTCTACTGCTAGGATTCAGCGGAGTAACTTGCAATGCCTTTCATTCTGACAATTCAACTACATGCATTGCGTTATTCACGTTGTCGAGCTGACGATTTTTTCAAACATATTCTTTTTTTTTTTTTTTTTTTTTTAAAAAACCTTGCCCTTCACTAGGAATTTCTCCTGTATTGTGGGTGCGTTTACAAACATTCAAACACACATACACAAACAGCCAGACCCGGAACAACTACTTGTAGGTCATACAAATATTTGTTCCGTGCGGGAATCGAACCCGCGACACGCAGCGCAGCAGTCAATCGCTTAACCACTGCGCCAACCGTGCCGTCAAGCAATGGTTGAAGAATTTCCTGCAAAATCCTTCAGATTGTGATAGAAAGTGTGTTACGCAATTGGAGTGATGGTTCTCTATGGTAGGAAGAAATCCATAGTCAGTTTTCCACCATGATAGGTGAAATAAAAAACCCGCCGACACAAAAAAGAGCTGATGACCTTGAAACGGCTGAACCGATTTTGATAAAACATGTCTAAGAATCACCGCTAGAAAACCTGCTATCAAATAAAAAAACCGCATCCAAACCAGTTCACCCGTTTAAGAGCTACGGCGCCACAGACAGAGACACACATAGCGGTCAAACTTATAAAACCCCTCTTTTTGCGTCGGGGTTTAAAAAAGGAGGAGAGAGGTGATATCTCCTAAACTACCGTGGTGATGATACAAAATTGCACCAAATAAAGTAAGTTGGGGTCGTAACAACTGGGCCACCCCAGGCCCTGCAGTCTCGACATTAGATAGCGACAAAAATCTGTCGCTAAGTCGTATCGATGTCAAATTCCTTTAATAGATTTTCAACCTTATGTTTTGGAAATAAAGTTGAAAATCTATTAAAGGAATTTGACATCGATACGACTTAACACCCAATTTTTGTCGGTATCTATGTCGAGACTGCAGGGCCTGCTCTTATAGCCTGACCGATACCGCTGTACCGCGCCTTAGGTATGCGCGGCGAGGCGGGGGGCGGGACGCCGTGAGCGTTGACGAATGAGCGGCCTGCACTGCCCCCCCGTCTCGCCGCGCGCATGCCTAAGGCGCTGTACAGCGCTATCGGTCAGACTATAGCGTGGAACATAAGGTTCGAACAGACAAGGATTGGACTGAATTTGGATGGGCTATAATGATAAAGGATGACCAAATACATGACATGATATGGTTAGAAAGTACTAAACCACTGAATACTGAGATGACAGTTGATAAAGATGTATAAAATAATACAAAAATCTACGGAAATTACAAAAAATAGTGACTACTCCGATTTTGATTAAAATCTTAAAAACTTTACATTTATCGACCAATTACAGAAAATCTACAAAAATTGAACCAAAATAAATTAAAATAGGTCACATTTCTAACCTTAGGAAATAGTCTATCAAAAACACTTGGAAACTTGATCTGCGAAATTAAAATAAATTAAGAGAATTTATATTCTTTTTCTTACCGTGGTCGTTTGTTCCTGAGATATGCGTAAAAATTAATAGGAAACATAAGTAATAATTATTATTTTAGTTTTTTACATAATCAGTCTAAAGAAAGAATCTATCGTGTTGACCAGTAACTGGGTTGTGAAGGCCAGATAAGCAGTCGCTCTTTTTAAAATACAGATATTCAGCTGCATCCGGTTAGATTGGAAGCTGACCCCAACATAGTTAGGAAAAGGCAGCGCAAATGATTACAGGCTATGGTATAACCCCCCACATTCAAACTGAGTTATTTTCCTATCTATCTATATACAGGGCGTCTCACGGATATGCCACATGGAGGGAAAGTACCTTGAATATTGTAGATGGAACATTTTACTGAAAGAAGACATTATTTGAATTTAAAAAAACAATTTAAACTGCATTCATAGATATGTAAATAATTACATGGTTGAACCGGGAATCGAACCCGTTACACGAGAAAAATAATCAGTCTGTAGCTTTATCATACCGATCGAAAGGCTTCATCATAAGGATTATTTTTTGCTAAACAACATAGTGTCACAAATAAAAGGAAGACCATGAATTTTAACATTTGATGTGAAATTTTGTTCAGAAAAATGAAAAGCGGACATTGCCCTAAGCATGGTATAATAATATACTTCGCCAGGTATAGCATTCCGAGACACAGTGGTCACGTGGGAGACACAAGCCTACGTCATCACCGCAGTGTTACCAGTAGTGTGTCATAATAACTCCCCAACCACCTTTATGACCTGTGCGAATCCCATAAATCAATGAGGTTTTAACTATCAATTACGTCGGTATAAGTAAGTTGAATTGTTTCGTTTGATTAGAAAAACAAAACGACAATTTAAATGCTTGATATATTTTTCTTAACAGAATGGTGACTGAAAATGTTTCCATACTTCTTGTTTTGACCAAGAGCCAAGAGCCAAAACAGCCCTAATGTGGAAAAGCATATTCTGCATAGCTCCGCAAGTTTATAACAAAATTCCTAAATCAATCAAAGAGTTAAATTTAAATGGATTTAAAAGTAAACTTAAAGACTTGCTATGTAATAAATGTTATTATAATTTAAACGACTATTTGAATGATACTTTGACATCCTAATTGTAATATTTTATACTTTGACATCTTACTCTTTGATACTCTGACATTTAATGATACTTTGACATCCAAAATAAATAGTGTGTTTATTAAATTATTTTTAACCGACATACCTCAAATTGTAATTTTAATTCGTAATAGGCAATCAATAATGTTAATACTAAACTAATAATCTCTGTCCTGTAATAATTGTATGTACCTAATATTTGCACGCCATACTTGGCAGAATGTGATGATACCACTGACTAATCTTAAGACCATTATAATGTACCATATTCTGACAAATAAATGATTATTATTATTATTATCCTTTATTTCATATATATACATATAAATTATATTTTTAAATATTAGAATATAAAAATATAAAAACATTTAAAAATATAAAAAATAGTGGCCCACCGGTATCGGGAACAGGGTCCAAGCTACCGGCGGTCAGGGCTCCAGAGAGAGAAACCTCCTAACAATGCGGGCCGTGTCCAAAAGTACCGCCTTCTGAATCAAGCCCTTGATCCAGCTACCCAACGAGAGCCTCCTCAGGTGTTGGTCGAGGCTCTTGGCTATTAGTCCATTGGCTGTAACGACTATCGGTACAATGATCGCTGAGTCCACATCCCACATGTCGACAACCTCGCGAGCCAAGTCAAGATATTTGATTTGTTTATCTTTCTCGGCTTTCACGAGGTTCCCGTCGTGTGGGACCGTTATGTCAACAATCATTGCACGCCGCTCTAATCGATCCACCACCACTATATCAGGCTTATTGGCAACAATAGTCCTGTCAGTGATGATGGATCGAACCCAGTACAATGTGATATTTCCATTTTCGAGAACTGGGTCGGGCACATACCTGTAGTACGGCACTTCCGATTCTACAAGGCTGTATTTGAGAGCAAGTTGCTGATGGATAATCCTGGCTACAAGGTTGTGTCTATGCAAGTATTCTCCGTTAGCTAGACTAGAACATCCGGAGATAATGTGTCTGATTGATTCACCTGGACGGTGGCATGCCCGACGAATGTCAACCGTGCCGTCTTTCACAATAAATCTCCGGTAGTTGTTTGTCATCATAACTTCGTCCATAATTGCACAGACAAAACCTTCGGTTTCTCCAAAGAGATCACCGAAACGCAGCCAGGCTACGGACGCTAGTTGATCTATATCGGGTCCATGTAGGGCCCGAAAAAAGCGTCCGTGAAGCTCCTTACTCTGCCATACTTCCATGCGATCATTAGTGTCAAGCACTACTGGCTTGTGCCAGTTCTCTTTAGCCAAGGAGAGCGGGGTGAGGCCCTTGTCCACTTTGACCACATCTCGATGCATCCCCACGTCGGCCTCTAAGAAATATTCCCTGAGACTGCATATCTCGCGATTGTGGAGGTTTTTAGCATTTAAAAAGCCTCGACCTCCACATTTTCGCGGGATATACAGCCTCATTACCGATGACCGTGGATGATGCATTCGATTTGCAGTCAGCAGTGTACGGACCTTCCTATCCAGGGCGTCCAGTTCGGTCTGAGTCCATTTGAGTATGCCAAAAGAGTACATCAAAACCGGCATGACCCAACCGTTAAAGGCGCGTACCTTGTTTCCGCCTGATAGAAGACTATTAAATACTTTTTTCAGGCGGCCAAAGAAGCGTTCCTTTAACGATTGCTTCATGTCAGTATCATTGATGCCCAATGCTTCCGACATACCCAAATACTTATAGGTTTCGGATGCAGAGAGGGTTCTAAGGTTTATAGAATCCGAGAGTTGGGTTCCGACAGATTCCACAATCTCCCCTCGCTTTACATGCATGACCGCACATTTGTCTACACCAAATTCCATTCTGATGGCGCTACTGAAAATTTCAGTTACTTTCAGTAGCTCCATCAGTTGCAAATTGTTGGAGGCAAAGAGTTTTTTTTATTATTATTATTATTATTTGTTGCAATAAAGTGGCAACTGGATAGTGACGTAAGCTTGTGTCACTCTCGGAGTGCCAGACCTTGTTTTTTTAGACCATGGCCCTAAGGACATACAATTGAGATTATCATAAGTACCTATTTCTAATAAACGTACCCACTTGAGAAGTACACATCATTTCCCTGTTATAATTTAAGTGCATGATAAAATGATAAAGAGATACGTAATTAGTAGGTACCTGGGAGCCTATAAAGAGATACGTAATTAGTAGGTACCTAAAGCTACAGACTGATTATTTTTCTCGTGTAACGGGTTCGATTTCCGGTTCAACCATGTAATTATTTAAATATCTATGAATGCAGTTTAAATTATTTTTAAAATTCAAATAATGTCTTCTTTCAGTAAAATGTTCCATCTACAATATTCAAGGTATTTTCCCTCCATGTGGCATATCCGTGGCGGCGATCGGCGGCGGCGACCTCTCGCGTCCGGCCCTGGTTCAGGCCATGGTACGGAGTGAGAGGGAATGGGAAGCCGTCACCTCCTTATGCGAAGCTGTAATGCTCGCGAAGGAGGAGGCGGAGCGCGAAAGGGAGAGGCAATCTCTGCGCTCTCGCGCCCCTAGCCGCCGCAGGAGGAGGAGACACCCTGGGCGTCGGGAGTCGATTGCCGACTCCCGGCCACCGCAGGCGCGGGCTTGCAGACGGCGAGCAATGGGCAGCTCGCCGTCCGGTAAGGACCAGGCCCGGGTCGACGGCGCGTCGTGTTCCACGCGCGCCTCAAAGAGATGTCAGCACCATTGACGGGGTCCGAAGGGCCGATGCCTGCCGGAGTCGCGGATTGTTCTAAATAGTTATCGTGCCCCTGGTCGACAGGCAACTAAAGGAACACGGGTGGGTTTTAGTCAGTAAGAGTCTGACACGCCCTTCCGCTCCGACCAGAGCGGGAGAGGTCATTTGATGATATCCAACACAAAAAAAAAAAAAAAAAATTGTGGCATATCCGTGGGACGCCCTGTATATTGATGGGTAATGTTACACATACCTGTATGTCTGGCAAAGCGTCACTGTGTCCGTTTTGAAGTCTGTCTTCGTGTGGTGCACATTCGCCGCTACTTAATGATGATACCGAACCTGTTACAATAACAGTAGTAATAAATGAAGGGGTTAGGATTAAAACCACTACATATTTAACCACTTTTTTCAATAAGACAGAAATCGAAAAAAACTTAATAAATAGCAAGTACAGTCACGAGCACTAATATGTCAATACTTGGAAATTTTCAAAAGCGATTTTTTCGTGAAATATCGAATGCAACGTTGAAATGTGACATATTACATAAACTTATGGGTTCGAAAATACAATGTTCGTAACAACATAAAATTTCATTAAAAAATTTAGGAGAAAATCGCTTTTGAATTTAGCCAAGTGTATACATATTTATGTTCGTGACTGTAAATTTTTTAAGCTATTGCATAGCTTTTATCGCGGGCTTTGAGCGCGGATACCGAATCAAGAAATTCCGTAACGAAAATAAAACCTTACACCCCTACTCCGCCTACCATGTACCGTGGCCGAGCGTTCGCTTAACGTGTATGTATATGGTACGACTGTACTTGAATTAATATCAAAGAAAAAAAAAACTGCATAAATAAAAAATAAATAAATAATTATAATTGCATAAGTTGATAAAAAATGCTTTACCGCGGCAGTCCCCGAGTGCCACAGGTGTTTTGTTTTTTTAAGTTTTTCATTTACGTACGTGATAAATAGGTCCAGAGAACAGTTTCTTTTTTAAACAGGGTTTGTTGAGGTTTTGAACTAAACGTTAATATTAGACGTCATTTTACTAAGGAAAATACTGCTGTTTGGAACTAAACAGTCACTGCTAATGGTAGGTTTTATAATTTTGTGCAGAAATCGTGAAAATATAACGAAATTGCCAAAAGTGGATATGGGTTTTGAACCTAGCTTCCTCAAATTAAACCATTAGTATCCTATGAAACGCGAGTCGTGGTCGACGACTTGACAAAACATCGAGATTTCTTTATTTGTAAGTGTAATATTAGGTCTTTACCTGTGAAATTGCCGTTCTGCAGTACTGGCCATTTCAAATCAAAATAATTTTTGTTTGGCTATGAATTCTAATTTCAAATTAATTTTATTTTAAAAACATGGTTTTTTTTTTCTAAAAGTAGTCATTTCTTTATTGATTAGTGTTACATTTTCATCGCATTTCAATCTTTTTCGTCATCATGGATACGTTAAAAATTCGAGTAATTATGGAATATGAGTACCGTCGTGGCAGCAACGCGGCACAAGCGGCACGCAACATCAACGACGTTTACGGAGCTAACTCTACAAACCAACGCACCACCTGTTATTGGTTTGCTCGCTTCCGTTCTGGAAATTTCGACCTGAAAAATGAACCTCGCGGTCGTCCGAAGACTTTGGTCGACAATGACGAATTAAAGGCGATTGTGGAAGCTGATGATACACAATCTACGGCTGAATTAGCAGCAGGTTTCGACGTTAGCGTCAAAACAATATTGGTCCATTTGCGTCAAATTGGCAAGGTAAAAAAGCTTGACAAATGGGTGCCCCACGAACTCAATGATCGCCAGCGCGAAGTACGCGTCGAGACGTGCCTTGCACTGCTCAACAGACACACAAATGAAGGAATTTTGAACCGCATTGTTACCTGCGATGAAAAATGGATTCTGTTTGATAACCGTAAGCGCTCAGCAAGTTGGTTGGATCCTGGTTCAGCACCTAAACAATGCCCTAAACGAAAACTTACCCCTAGAAAAGTGATGGTCACTGTTTGGTGGTCTAGCGCCGGTGTGATTCATCACAGCTTCTTACCAAACGGGGTGAGCATTACTGCAGATGTGTACTGTGAAGAACTGAACACAATGATGGAGAAGCTGGCGCATCTCCAACCAGCATTGGTCAATCGCTCGTCTCCGCTGCTCCTGCACGACAACGCGCGACCTCATACTGCACAGCAGACGGTCTCCAAGTTGCAAGAACTGGGGTTGGAAGCTCTCCGTCATCCGCCCTACTCACCAGACCTTGCGCCTACAGACTACTACTTTTTCCAGAATTTGGATAACTTCTTGGCGGGAAAAAAATTTAATACCCGAGAGGCAGTACAAAATGCCTTTGAAGAATTTGTTGCCTCCCGTCCAGCTGATTTCTTTAAGAAGGGCATCAATAAACTGCCACTGCGATGGCAAAGATGCATTGATTGCATGGGTGATTACTTCGATTAATACAAATAAAAAATTCATGAAAAAAATTCGTTTAAATTTTTTCATACAAAACGGCAATTTCATAGGTAAAGACCTATTATTAATAACAAAGCAAACACAACACAACATAACCGGCGAAATGTGGGTGACCTCAGGTTCACTTCTGCTTAACCCTTCGGGGATTACAGGCGTGATAGAGAAAAAAAAAGGTTACAAAAAAAAAACTACTTATTTTTCACTTTGTTGTTTTTTTTTTTTAGTAGACGGTTTTCTTTGTTTTTTGTAAAAAGTTTTTATTTTTCACTTTTTAGTTGTGGTACCTACCCCACACAAATTCGTAACTTGATATGTAAATAACAGTGACAGGAAGTTATTATAACATCATCAATATACACTAAGTGGAAAAAATAAGTATTATTGAAGCTAACTGAAGAACTACTGAAGCAAAGTTAATCAAATTTATATGGGACCACCCCTGAGGCATACCCTACCAATTAAAAAAATAATTTTTGAAATCAATCCATAATTACCAGAGATATCGCGAAACAATAATACAAAAAAGAAAACTGAGAGCCTCCCCCTTTTTGAAGTCGGTTAACAAATTCTCTAATTGATGGTGAAACCCGCATGAAATCGTTACCGCGACGATAATTTATAAATATGTATACAAGGTCAAATTAAATTAGCTAGCGAAACTCCGCAGACGTGATGGGTATATCGATACCCACCACGTCAGACATAGTAGAAATCTCTACATGAAATTGTTGCCATTCTTTTGCTAATTCAACAAGGAAGTGGCTGATCCCAGCGTAGGTTACATAGCCAGATTTTTTGCAATAATAATTTGAGTCTAACTATCAGAGGGCCAGCGAAACCCAAAGGATCAAACAGCCTATTGATTGCGGTCAATACTAATCGTTTTGTTGGGATAACGGGATCTTATGGTGAAGACACTACTTTACCACTGAGTGTGAATATGCGTCTTTCATGAGCTCGTACGAAATACCATGTGCCTTTGTAATGAGAGCACGTCTGCATCATTAATTTATTTTTTGTTTTATCATGTACAAGGTTTAGATCGAAGAAATTAATTTGATGTTTTTTTTTTGTGGTGTCATCGACCGCAATTAGTATATTCACTTGTTTTTTTTTGCTTAATCTTCACAGACGGGATAGTTATCGATATCTAAACACGATAAAACACATTTTGTCAACTCATACTTCAAGTAACAACACTACTAGCGGTCGATGACCACAAAAAAAAACATCAAATTAATTTCTTCTATCTAAACCTTTTACACGATAAGACAAAAAATAATAATGACGCAGACGTGCTCTCATAACAAAGGCACTTGTCTTTTGTACGAGCCCATGAAAGACGCATATTCAAAAACCACGGTAAAGAAGTGTCTTCACCAAAAGATCCCGATATTTTTAATTTTATCGTGTTAGATATCGATACACAGCACGCCTGCAGACTCGCCGTCCGCATACCGGCCTATAGTGCTGCTAGACGAGGTGGGTAAGTTTTTCGAGCGGATAATTGCAGGCACTAGTACAAATAGGGGTCGGATCTGGACAACAGCCAGTTCAACTTTCGGCATGGGCGCTCCACCGTCGACGCAATAATTCGGGTGAGAGTTCTGGCGGAGGTAGCGGTGACCCAGGGCAGGGCGATGCTGGCGGTGTCCTTAGACATCTCTAACGCATTCAATACCCTGCCCTGGAGTTGTATTCGGGAGGCACTACGGTACCATAGGGTGCCCCCCTACCTCCGCCTCAACGTCGGGGCTTATGTGGCGGGAAGGCGTGTCACCTACAGAGGATCCGACGGCGGGGGCCGGTGCGAGATGTCGTGTGGTGTTCTACAGGGCTCGGTCGTGGGCCCTCTCCTGTGTAACATCTGTTACTATTGGGTGCTGAGGGGCGAGCTCCAACCGGGAGTGGATTTGACGTGTTATGGTGACGACACGCTGGTCACAGCCAGGGAAGCTCGCACAGGGAGGCAGTGCTGCTGGCGACAACTGCAGTCTCGCAGATGGTGGGTCGCATACGGCACCTGGGCTTGGAGGTGACTCTTAACAAGTCGGAGGCCATGGTCTTTCACGGTATCCGGCGGGTACCGACGCCGGGATCACACATCGTGGTCGGGGGGGGGGGGGGGGGGGCGGGCGGGCGAATTGCTGTCGAGTCCACCATGAAGTACCTGGGACTGATGCTCGACAGCCGGTGGGACTTAGGCCTCCACTTTCGGCGGCTGGCGCACAAGCTGATGGACGCGGACGGCGCGCTCGCAACGCTGCTTCCCAATGTAAGGTGCTCGAGCACTGCCTGTAGGCTGTCGACTTGGAGATCGTGCGACCCACGGCCCTATACTGGGCCCTGGTGTGGGCCTTTGACCTGACGGCCGGCAGCATCGCAATACTGCGAAAACCGCAGAAGGCGATAGCCGTCAGGGCTACCAGGGGGTATCGCACGATCTCCTACGAGGCGGCTTGTGCACTGGCCGGATCTCCGCCATGGGACCTAGAGACAACAGCCCTCGCTTGATTATACCGATGGCGCGAGGAGGCGCGATCGCGCTGCGATGGTCCTATGCAGCGAGAGATCGAGCTTCATCAGTCACAGCTCTGCGTGGGCCTGGTGACGGAATGGCGGGGCAGGCATCTGCGTCCTACCGCCAGCCTCGCTACCGTCGAGGCGATCCGACCAGTGCTTGATGAATGGCTCGGGAGGAGGCACGGCTCCCTGTCGTTTCGAGCGACGCAGGTGCTCTTGGAGCATGCTGCTTCGGAAAGTACCTGTGTCGCTTAAATAGGGAGCCGGACACTCGGTGTCAGCGCTGCGTCCACTGTCAGGAGGACACGGCGTGGCATACACTGGCAATGTGCCGCATGAAGGAGCCGCGCCGTGACATTTTATTAGAAGTCGGAGCGTCGACCTGTCGCGGCGTCGCTTGTTCGATAGTCGAGAGCGCCGAGTCGTGGGATGCGGTGATCTCTTTCTGTGAAACCGTAATTTCGCAGAAGGAGGCTGCGGAAAGGTTGAGGGAGATCGAGACCAGTTTCCCGATCCGCAGAGGGCCGAGCGGGCGTCTAACGTCTAAGGGCGGATAACGCCCTCTCCCAAGCCCCGTAAACAGGTACTGAGGGGCGGCGGACTTGGAGACGTCCGCCGCCCCTCACCCAGCAGGCCCCCAGGCGCCGCGTAGTGTTCCACGCGCGCCACTATCGGACGTCGCGGAGGGAGGCTTACACCACACTCCCCCCGCGGACTTCAGGAGGCCCACAGAGCCGGGCCGGCACTAGCCGGGGATCGTGGGAGGCGCACAAGATCCCACAATCCCCGGTGCAAGTGTGAGAATGGAACACCGGGGTGGTTTTTAATCAGTAAGAGTCTGACCGACCGGTCCGCCCGCCGCGGAGCGGAGGATATCCATGAAGATTTTCCACCGCAGAAAAAAATAAGCGTGGGGCGTGGCACAAGAAACGAGAGCCCTATGCCCAGCAGTGGGTGAATTCGGGCTATGATGGTTATGGATTCTGAAACCTGAATCAGTTTTTCCTCATGTTTTTTCCACTTTTTTCAAGCTATTTGATAATATTACTGTTGTAGTACTCACCTGTCCTCGTAGCGGGCGCTAGTTGCTGTGGTAACTTCGCTTCAAGCTGCTCACATCGCTTCAAAGCGCGCTGTAGCTCGCGGTTTAATTCCTACAAGTAAATGTATTAAACTTGAGTCGCTTT
Organism: Dryobotodes eremita; assembly: GCA_917490735.1. Taxonomy (NCBI): domain Eukaryota; kingdom Metazoa; phylum Arthropoda; class Insecta; order Lepidoptera; family Noctuidae; genus Dryobotodes; species Dryobotodes eremita. Next base: position 8,093,642 of record OU823269.1, on the reverse strand, counting down.
TTAATTTGGATACGTTTATTTGTCATGCCATGATTAAATAGAGCTTGTCCACTCTGAAATGACGCGTCCCACTACCGCATTTACGCACACAAGCAAATTTCAAATATGGACGCAATACACATAATAACACCATTGTAATGGGGGCTATCGTTTTTGGCGCCACTATCGAGTAAGGTCCTGTTGCAATACTTTTATATGATATTTTGGATATGTTTAAGTACCCTTATATTCATATTATGTTTATTTTATTACATTTTAAAACTTCAAATGAATATTTAGATTATAATATTCCTAAAATTGGCAAGTATGAAGCTGAAAAATCTTATTCCTCCTTCAAGTGCTACCAAATTAGATCCTAAATTTTTACTTAAAGTCTTAAGCCATAATTAATCAAGAATGGCACAACCATTACAGTTATTACGAATCATTCGATAAAATCCGTGATAAAAAATATCGCAAACAATGAACGTTCAGTACATATTTTTGACATCTAGAGACCTTACTCTACACTAGCGCCTCTAGCGGCGAACTCAAGCGCGGTAGCCCTCATTGGTCATTCATTTGCCGGTTAGACTCCAACTTAGGAGCACAAGATTTGTTGTCCAACTAGTCATAACTGTCTTGAACGCGCGAGAGAGCGGACATCTTGTTCCATACAATGAGCCAGCGCTACTCCATATAGAGAGCGTTGTCGGATTTATCTCGCGACTAGTCGACCGCGATGTTTGCAGACAGATCGACTGTTCACGGAACAGTCGACGCTCCCACATAGATGACGTGACGTTATTAATATTTTCACTCACACATCTAAATCAACAAAGTAGTGGGGTGCGTTATTTCAGAGTGGACAATCTTCATATAAAGAAATTACACTTCGCAAAGAAGCAAATCTTAAGTTTCAGTTGATTTGATACTTAAAGGATGATTTTCACCGAACTTTTATACCTAGAAAAAGTCTTATCCTGAGTCAGACGTAAATTTTATTCCATAAATAAAAGTTATCTTGCTTTGGTAAAATCAGCCCTAAGGGCATTATTATATTAGCGCAAGAATGTTGTTAATTGCGTTCAAATGGCGTATGGAAGCGAAATTATCTCAAATGAAAAAGTCTCTCTTTAGTATTAAATTATCCGTGTCTTTATCGAATAACTTAGTTTTAAAGGCTTATTAAACCACTTTGAACTTGTGAATCTTAATTAAGATTTAGGAAAGTGTGATAAGAGTTAGGAGCCTAACTAGGATTTACAAAAGTGTGATGAGTTAGGATCCTAATTAGGATTTAGAAAACTGTGATAAGAGTTGGGATCCTAATTAGGATTAAGAAAAGTGTGATAAGAGTTAGAATCCCAATTAGGATTTAAAAAAGTGTGATAAGAGTTGGGATCCTAATTAGGATTTAGATAAGTGTGATAAGAGTTAGAATCCCAATTAGGATTAAAAAAAGTGTGATTAGATTTAGAATTCTAATTAAGATTTAGGAAAGTGTGATAAGAGTTAGGATCTTCATTAGGATTTAGGAAAGTGTGATAAGATTTAGAATCCTAATTAAGATTTAGGAAAGTGTGATAAGATTTGGATTTAGAAAAGTGTGATAAAATTTAGTATCCTAATTAGGATTTAGGAAAGTGTGATAAGAATTAGGATCTTAATTAGGATTTAGGAAAGTGTGATAAGATTTGGATTTAGAAAAGTGTGATAAGATTTAAGATCCTAATTAGGATTTAGGAAAGTGTGATAAGAGTTAGGATCTTAATTAGGATTTAGGAAAGTGTGATAAGAATTAGGATCTTAATTAGGATTTAGGAAAGTGTGATAAGATTTAGAATCCTAATAAAGATTTAGGAAAGTGTGATAAGAGTTAGGATCTTAATTAGCCAGTAAAGATGATTATTGGCCCCGCTTAGCCTATACTTCTTAATTAGATTTCTAAATTCAGAGTAGTGTGATGAATATAAATGGAAAAACGACACAGGAGAACAATATTTTTAACATTAAACTTACAACGTAATAGCACACAACACCGAGTTTTTATTTTATTAATTGTGAGAGCACAGATAACAGATAAACTAATGTCAACTGACTATAGGCAATAAATTTTATATTTTTAAGTTTTCTTGTGTTGTCATCAACATAGTGTAATAAACCTTCTAGAATTAAGAGCATACCTTTATGGCACTAGTGTGTTTCTTCTTGAGCACGCCGTTCTCTCCCTTCTCCCACTCCAGCTTCTTGCTCGCTTCTGATACCTCTTCTGTTAACTCCGCCACCTGCAAAAATATTACAAAAATTTAATATAATGACAAAATTTGCGATTTAATTTCAAAGAAAATCTTTCCGCAACATTATCTCTTAGGCCTTTTAAATTCTTAGGACCTGTTTCACCGTATCCAAGTAAATTCTAAAGTTATGAATGAAAAAGAAAAAAGAAAAGAAAATAAGATCAAATTCTTCTCTTCTTGTTCTCACACACTATTGTCTACATTTCTTTTTCATTTCTCCTTTCGCAGGTCTGCTGGAAGAAATTTCTTAAGAAATAAGCAGTACCTTTGTACTTAATACTAATATGCCGTATCTGTATCTATTTTACTGTGTGTACATAAATAATAAAATAAATAAATAAATAAATAAGATTTGTTTATGAAATCTGTCGGTGAAACGGGCCATTAGTCTTGTGTTTTAGGATAAGAAAATAAAAGAAAAAAAAGGAAAGATAAAAGATTTGTTTATGAAATCTGTCGGTGAAACGGGCCATTAGTCTTGTGTTTTAGGATAAGAAAATAAAAGATAAAAGATTTGTTTATGAAACCTGTCGGTGAAACGGGCCATTAGTCTTGTGTTTTAGGATAAGAAAATAAAATAAAAAAAGAAAAGATAAAATATTTGTTTATGAAACCTGTCGGTGAAACGGGCCATTAGTCTTGTGTTTAAGGATAAGAAAATAAAAGAAAAAAAAAAGGAAAATAAAAGATTTGTTTATGAAACCTGTCGGTGAAATGGGCCATTAGTCTTAGGATAAGAAAATAAAAGAAAAAAAGAAAAGATAAAAGATTTGTTTATGAAATCTGTCGGTGAAACGGGCCATTAGTCTAGTCTTTTTTTTCTTGGCTGCCTCCTTATTCAACTACTTAAAAACTGTGTAGTCTTGGTCTTGATTCTCAGCTCGAGCAAATTCAAATTTAAATGAATTTATTTGCCAGAATGTAGGTTTACAATGTATGATCTTAAAACTATAATGGCCCTTTTACATACTACCATTACTTAAGGTGAGTGTAGGGAAGGTAACGAAGAAACTAAGAGTAAAGATAGATTTTGAAAATGTCGCGGACGAGGAGGATGTACGTGCGCGCTGTCTTGACAGCATCGACGACTACTTGAACGGCTCGCGACGATCGGTTCAGTGGTTTAGGCGTGAAAAGGTAACAAACAAACTTACTTTCGCATTTATAATATTATAGTTAGGAAGTACCGAGATAACATTAACCACAAGTAAAGCGCGAGTCGTTTCGTGAAATAAAAATACTGTATTAGTAGGATCAGGCGAAATCTGGGTGTACCTGATAAACCACAACCCACACCTTCGGGCATACAGTAACCTACCTTTCTAGCCAGGACTCGATTCTCTTTATTTCTCCTATCGGTCTCCTCGGCTAAGGCGGCAAGTAGTCGAGTAGACTCTCCTTCGAGCGTGACTATCCGTTCTCGAAGCGATGCGTTGTCGGCTCCTAATGCTCGCGCCTGTAAAGTGAAGTTATGAGTTAATGTCATCGGTAGGATGATCACGGGAACTTATTTACCTGGGCCTGCAGTCTCGACATTAGATAGCGACAAAAATCTGTCGCTAAGTCGTAACGTTGTCAAATTCCTTTAATAGATTTTCAACTTTATTTCCAAAGCATAAGGAAACTGTCTAACTATCACGGTTCATGAGATACAGCCTGGTGACAGACGGACAGACAGACGGACGGACAGCGGAGTCTTAGTAATAGGGTCCCGTTTTACACTTTGGGTACGGAACCCTAAAAAAAATGCTATTCTATACATTTTGACCGCGTAGGTATTGCACTTTTCTAACAATGAAACAACATTTTTTTTTTTTGATTACCTTCAATAAAATTCTGCGCTACGTCTAGAATCATGTGCTGAATTCATGGTTACAATTTGCGCGTCGATGTTCCTGCCACTCTGTATTTTATATCCCTGTCTATGGTTACATACCTCGGCCTCATACCGGCTGGCGGCCGCGCTAACAGCGACGTGGTTGGCCGTCAGTTTGGCCGCGTGTTCCAGCGCGGCGGCCTCTCTGCGGCCGCATGTTTCGGCGACCGCTCGCTCGACTGATAACGCTTCTTCCGCTTGTGATGCTCGTTCTGTTTCTCTATTGGAAAAGAGAAATATTAATCGTGATCATTTGTCAAAATTAAACCTGGAAATGGATCTACGATTACTGACAAATGCGTGCACTGACTGGACAGGTCGACACAATCAGTGGTTCTTTCCTCAAAAGACCATTTCAGACACAAATCTTCATGGTCTTCACATGATCTGACCAAGATTTTGTCTGGACTTTAAAAGAGACTGTGACCTCTGAGTTTGTTTCGACCTTTCTTCTCAGAGTAGTCAGATAGGAAACGCCGACCTCATGTAGTTTAAAAAATATGATTGACGTGTAAAAGTGTTTGTACACACGGCTACATATAAAGCTATACATTTCCATTATAAGCTGACCTCTCATTGTACGGAAATCCTATACAATACGAGATCAGCTTATACTGGAAATATATAGCTTGATATGTAGCCGTGTGTACAAACCTACTTACAGAAATAAAATTATTTATCAAAAATCTAGAAAAACCGATTGGCCGGTTTAGTGAAAATATTACTCAGGTTCTGTATATTTTATCATAGCACAAAACATATTTCAAAAGACTTCAAAAACAATAAAATCGCTTTTACAGAATGAGTTTTTGAAATGGGACTCTAGGGCGAGCTTCAAAAGTATTGTAAATTGACTTTACTAAACACTTTGGACTCGCTGTCGTAAAACGTACGAGTAAGGCAATGAGTGTCATGTCATCTCGCTCCTTCGTTCTCTGACCGCGGCTCCACGAACGTTGGCACATATCGGGTGTAAAAAGACACTTCACGATGCCGAGAGTCACTTGTACTCCCCGTCACTGTATTATTTTTGTACTGTACCATACCTGGGAACCACCTGGTTACGGAGATATTGAAGGTAGAAATTCAAATTTTTAACAGACTTCAAAAAAAGGAGGAGGTTCTCAATTAGACTGTATCTTTTTTTTTATGTGTGTTAGCTTATAACTTTTTCTGTGTGAACCGATATGGGTGCTTCTTTTTTTATTTGAAAGCTGGTGCTTCACATGTGGTCCCATTTAAATTTGATCAAGTTCTGACCAGTAGTTTTTGAGTTATCCTTAATACTGCGTATTTTTTCCACTTAGATATTGTTTTTTTTTTACAAGAATAAATAAGCGACCGACTTCCAAAAAAAAAACACTACATAGTGGAAAAATAATTAAGTGATTTCGGAAGTCGGTGGCCAAAAACGAAAATACACAACCAAGAAGACAACGACTTCCGAAATTAAAGTAATTTTTCACGTTTCTTAGTGTTTTTTTTGGAAGTCGGTTGTTTTTTTTTTGCTGACCTTTTACTCGAAAACTAGTTTTTAATGTTATAACCCAATTTTAAATACCCCCACGACCCCTGTACCGTTGCATGCACCCATAAGCATAATGTTTTGCGTGCGTTACGTTGTGCACTACCGCAAAGAGCGATTTTTCACACCAAAAATAAAATTATTTTCCCAGCAATTATTTTTATGCAATGTTACTTAGTTTGATGTACAGAATGCGTAGTTGACGGCTATGTGATGGGTCTTTTTACACCCTGTAATATAGTGATCTACAATGGACTACAAAACTCATAATTACAATTATTAAGGTGAATCCTCAGCTGTAGCCCGCCACATTCAATATTTCTTTGGTTTTTTGCTAAGAATGTTTATTCTACTAATATTATAAATTTGAAAGTTTGTGAGGATGGATGGATGGATAGATGGATAGGAAACGCCGACCTCATCTAGTTTTTAAAATATGATTGACGTGTAAAAGTGTTTGTTCAAACCTACTTACAGAAATAAAATCATTTATCATTTGATGGATGGATGGATGGATGGATGCTTGTTACTCTTTCACGCAAAAACGATTTGGATGGAATTTGAAACACAGATAGTTTATAACCTGGATTAAAATGTAGGATACTTTTTATCCCGGTCGTACTTTCCCGTGGGATGATTACAGAAATCCAAGCGGGCGAAGCCGCGGGCAAAAGCTAGTATGAAATATTCTGAAAAAATTATTTATTTATTGGAACAAATTTCCAAAGTTTGACGATTGATATGAAATTGATCATTATTATTCAATAAATATATCATTTCTGCTGTCGCGAATCGCATTTTGATCAACATACGACGTAAAACAGGGTTGCAATTTGCAAAAAACCAAAGAAAATTTTGAATTTGGTGGGCTACAGCTGAGGATTCACCTTAATAATTGTAATTATGAGTTTTGTAGTCCATTGTAGATCACTATATTACAGCTTAAAGAATACGTACCTCTGTAACTGCGCACTGAGGGTATCTGCAAGTGCTGCTTTAGCCCTTAACGCTGCTAATTCCGCCGCCTCCTCCTCCAAACGAAGATTGCTCTCCTTTAGATGTTCCACCTGACAAAAATCTGAATTATTACAGAAAAAAATACCTCTGCCCAGCACCCTAATTGCGTAACACACTATTAATCAGAATCTAAATAATTTTGAAGGATATTGCTAATCTATTGCTTCATGTGTTCGAAAAATTTGTCTGCTCAACAACGTAAATAACGCGATAAATGATTTTATTTCTGTAAGTAGGTCAATACCACAGACAACTTAGCCCCGTAGACACTGCATAGGGGGCAACCGCGGTCGCCAAGTATTAGCTCTACGGCCTCATATTTGATGGCCACGCCCCCAACTCGTCTAGGAAGCGCCCGTCAGTCCGTTACTGAATGTTGAGGTAATAATATCGTGTATTAGTTATTGTTCTGAGGTTTTAAAAATCGAAAAGAATATTCAAAATGCCGTATTGTGCAGTGAAATGGTGCGGAAAATGTAGCAAAACTTCGAGGTTACACAAAGACGGCATTACATTTCACCGATAAGTTATTTAAAAGCATAAAATAATTACAAAATTTAATTTAACGACATTATTTGAATACAAAGCATAAAATAATTACAAAATTTAATTTTACGACATTATTTGAATACGAAAGAAATGCAAAGGAGCGTAGCGCTCGTTGATGTCTTTTGAAAAATCTCTTTCTTTCACGTTTTAATTTATATAGGACTATCTCGCTCTATCATCGGTAACAGTTTACTAGTGATGATGAATCGATAACAAATCTACAAATAAAATATCGATATGTTACCAGAAACATAAAATAAATAAATAATCAGTATTTTATTTTAAAGGTTTCCAAAATGCCTAGAATTAAAGAAAATTTCTATAAGCGCTACAAAACGAGATGAAAATTGGTGTCCCACTACAAATAGTGTTATAGGTTCCCGTCATTTTACTACGGATTGCTTTGAACTCAAAAAGAAACGACGAATTTTATTTATTACTGCTGTACCAACTTTGGTGGGTCACTTTTCAATATTGTCAGATATTATCGACTTTAGTTTCCTAATTCCCGAAATATTTTGGCTCTAATGAATACACTCAGTGCATGGTATTTGGCGCAAACGTGGCACGTGGTTCTCCAAAACTATTTTCTGTTTGATGCAAAAAATATTTCCTGAATTAAGTATACCTAGATATAAGTACCAGGTATAACGAATTATTATACGTAGTATCTCTGTGCTATAATGTGAGATTTTATTTGATCGGTGTACCTTTTTCAATAGATAAATAAATCTAAGTACTTACAAATGCTGCTTATCGATAAAAATATCGAGTCTCATACCAACCCTAAGCCGTCCTATGAGTCATTTGACGTATGACATGTGACATTGAAATAGCCAATCACAGCTCTCTTTGCACCTCGGCCCCCCCTGACTTTTAGCGATAGTATATTCGAACAAAATGTTCTTAATGAGGTGTCTACAGGGCTAAGTTGTCTGTGGTCAATACAAACATTTTACACGTTAATGTTTTAGAACTGTCAAAATGAAAGCCATTCCTACTGTTAGTGTGTTACACAATTACCCCGCTGTAGTGGAACTACACAGCGTTAGTTTGAACTTAAGAGAGCCCTTCCCGGTCCGTCTATTGTCAACGCGAGCATGATTGAAAAGCTTGTTGTTTCATCCAACGCAATGTTTGAAAAAGAAGCAAGAGTGAGAACGCGATAACATCGAACGAAGATTGGCGCGCGTGTTTCACAAAACTTGTTCCAGGAAATACGTGTTTTTGAAAAAGCCTTACAAGTTTTTGAAAAAATGTTTCTCATTTAGAATCCCCATTACATGTGCGAGGTTTCTAGGACGATGTTTTCTTTACTTTTACAATTTATGAGTACATTATGAACGGTCAAAGTTCAGGTAAAATTTGTGCAAAAAAGCAGATTTTTGGAGGCTTATACTAAATTTGTTTCTCCAAATTTTGATTTTTGCTTGCATAGAAACCTAGATAAAGTGCACAAGATACTTATTAGTTCAAAAATTTCAATGAAAGATGTGTTAGAACGCCATAATCACGTACGAGCGTTTGTATGAAAAGTATGACGGGTTGGCCGCTCTTAAGGTCGAACACAAAAATTTCGACAAATAGAAAAAGGTGTTTAAAAAGATGGCCGTCACGGGACACCCGGCAGATTTGAAACGTCGAAATTGATGGCAAGACCAAAATGAAATGACGGCGGGGACGGCATGACGGCATAAGAGAGCGTCATGTCGGTTGCCGTCACGACATACGTGATACGAGTCGGTTTCACGACAAAAAACGCACGTAGTTTTTAAACACCGTTTTGCCACTAATTAAACATTTTGATAACTAATACCAACCTATACCAGTAGGTCTGTCGAAGGGCCAGTTCACAAGTACCACAACCACACCACATTGCAGCGAAAAAGAAATTGGTCAAGCTGTGGTTACATGTGATGAATAATGTCGCTGCAGGTTTTTGCGTTGTGGTAACTACAAAATCAAATCAAATGGTCGACATGACGTTGTGTTTGCGACGTGGCCGGCCGCTAGTGCGCGGTCTCGCTGGTGGTTGCGTTGTGGCTGTGATGTAGCCTTGATGTGGTCGGTATCGCCCACATGGTTAATTTTGACGGCCAAGTGTGGTCCGTGTGAATAAAGTATTCTTTTTCATACAAATTAGTGCTCGTCTACATGTTGTTGTTGTGATGTGGTTGTGGTGTGGTTGTGGTTGTGTTGTGGTTGTGGTCGTGATGTGGTTGTGGTACGTGTCATTAGGCATGGGACTTCAAGGCAAGAATTGAAGTTGCGATACTATGAGAAACATAGTGAATTTGTTTTATTTTTAAAGTACCTTTTTACGCCAAATTAACATTTTGAAAAGGAAAACCACCCTTTTTAGTTCTGATTGTATGTTAATTACGTCACTTACCTCAACGGTAGAGCGAGCGAGAGCGGCGCTAGCGGTATCTCTCTCCCGCGTGCAAGTATCCAATTGTTGTGTGCTAGAAGTCAGTCGCCGTTCTAATTCGTCTCGTTCGTGACGACATAGGATTAATGCTGCTTGGCTTTCTTTTAGTTCCGCTTCTGTTAACAAAAACATCAAAAATATATTTGACTAATTGACCGAGCGACCGCGAAGCGTCTCCGTTCAGCTTGGGCAAAAAAAATGCTTTCGTATGTCCGGATGTCCGGCTGTTCTCTACAGGTCGCATTTCTCAACCGATTGTCGTGAAATTTTGTGAGCTGGTTCGATAACTATATGGATTTTCTTTTGTCGATTCAGTATTTCGATTTTTTTTTAAATGGCGGCGATATAGGGGTTGACAAAGTAAAAAAAACATATTTCAGCCTTATCACGCTCTGCGCGCACTTTTTGTTTTAGGGTGCGCGGTAATTGTCGATTCAGTATATCGATTTTTTTTTAAATGGTGGTGATATGGGGGTTGAAAACGTAAAAAAATACATATTTCAGCCATCTCTCGCTCTTTGCGCGAGCTTTTTGTTTTAAGGTGAACATTTATTCAATTTTAAGCTATGCAAAGACAGACTCGCGAGGTCTAGCCCGCCGGTTGAACGCGTCCCAACGGGTCATGGCTCGGCTGGTCCGAGGATACCGCACGGTCTCCTGCGAGGCGGCGAGCCTCCTTGCCGGATTGCCGCCGTGGGATCTGGAGGCAAAAGTCCTCGCGCAAATTTGGGAGTGGCGCGAGGAGGCGAAACCACGGGGCGTAACTCCGCTGCCGCGAGAAATCGCGGCACAGCGGACAGAGCTCCGGCGGAATCTCATGGCGACATGCAGAGTGCGACTGTCGCAACCCAGCGCAGGGCACGCCACAATTGCGGCGGTAAGTCCCCTCTTTGAGGAGTGGCTTGAGAGGCGCCACGGCGTCCTCACCTTCCGCCTGACGCAGATCCTCACCGGACATGGCTGTTTCGGGAGGTTCCTGTTATGAATAAGGCGAGAGGAAACGCCCGGGTGCTACCATTGTGTGGATCGACCGGAGGACACGGTGGAGCATACGGTGGAGGTCTGCGCGGCTTGGGCGGAGCACCGCCGTGTCCTCGTGGCAGCGATCGGCGGCGGCGACCTCACGCGTCTGGCCCTGGTTCAGGCCATGGTATGGAGCGAGAGGGAATGGGAAGCCGTCACCTCCTTCTGCGAAGCAGTAATGCTCGCGAAGGAGGAGGCGGAGCGCGAGAGGGATAGGCAATCGCTGCGCCCTCGCGCCCCTAGTCGCCGCAGGAGGAGACATCCTGGGTGTCGGGAGTCGATTGCCGACTCCCGGCCACCGTAGGCGCGGGCTTGCGGACGGCGAGCAATGGGCAGCTCACCGTCCGGTAAGGGCCAGGCCCGGGTCGACGGCGCGTCGTGTTCCACGCGCGCCTCAAAGAGATGCCAGCACCATTGACGGGGTCCGATAGGGCCGATGCCCCGGTCTATGCTAAATAAATGTATTTTCTTTATTTCTTTCAAATGTACGTCCAGTGCACCCCGGACAGTTAGTCCGGTAACCACCATGTTGACTGACTAATATTTTTACATACATACATAAACTCACGCCTTCTCCCCATGGGGGTAGGCAGAAACTACAGAGAGCCACCTGCTACGAGTCTTACATACTCCTTACTAATATTTTTACCACAGCATAAATTAGTGTCATAGAGGTCGTGCCGATATGAGAAGTGACAGATTTATGGCTTGAAGATCAGAAGAACAGTCTGTAATTTCGGTTTCGTGGCCTAACCACCCATTTTAACAAGCTCCAAGGCAATTAATTATACAAGGTTGGACAAAAGTTATCATCCGATGATGTTTTACTGTAATTTTTTTTAGCAATGAAAGGTATTAGTTCTACTTGTGGATTATGTTTATTTAATGAATTAGAATTATTTCCATCAAGTCGAGAAAATGATATCGGTCAAGTGGCCGCCGTCAAAATGATGACCATACGGGCTTGTTTTATGGCTATTTCCATCACTTGTATCAGAACTTCCAGCAATAAGTTCGCGGATTCCTGTCGGATATTTGCTTTAAGGGCTTCAAGAGTCTGAGGTTTGTATACATAAACCCGGAACTTCAAGTAACCCCACAAAAAAGGTCTGGAGCGGTCAAATCGGGTGATCTGGCCGGCCAGTGCAAATCGCGAAAGCGAGAGATTAGACGACGCGGAATTGCTTATTATTACAATTATTCCGCGTTCTTTTTTTATTCGCAGTCACACGATTTTACCTTTTAGATCTAGGGACTTTCTATTTATAGATTTATTAGTTTAATGTACGCAGGTATTGGGTATTTATTTTAGTTTTTCATTAATCACAACACAACACACACACACACCCATGTCACAACACTTTTAATTTATTAGAACGAAAACACACTTCCCTATTTTTTTTTTTATTATTCTAGCGTATGGCACTCGTGGGTTGCAGCTGAAAATCAGCGTCAGGTGGTACACCTTGCGTTGTCATTTGACATTATGCTGAGCTGAGGCCCCATTGGCATTATAATCATTGTTCCGTATTTTTTAGTTTTAAGGTGTATTTTTGTTGCTGCAATGCCAATAAACGCATTTTTCTTTCTTTCTTTTCTTTCTTGAGGAGTATAGCGTCACATGGTTTATTGACGTGTATTCTGTATCTGTTTACTTCGCAAATGTCAAAACAGAATTGACATTTGCCGCCATTTGCAAAAGTTATAGCGCATTCCAATAGGGTGATTACTTTTGCCCCACCTGTTATAAGTGACTTACCAATTTGCTTGGCCCTTGCGGAGTCGGTAGCGTTAGCAGTAGCAGCTTCTTTAGCTGCTTCTAATTCAGTCACCTGCTGTGTTAGTTTCTCAGCACGTTCTGAAGCGTCCTGTCAAAGAATATCATGAATTAATGACACAATCATACAGCCGAAAGTGGAGTTTAAATATACAGTGAGCAATGGGTAGCTCGCCATCCGGTGAGGACCAGGCCGTTGTGTTTCACGCGCGCCTCAATGAGATGTCAGCACACACTGACGGGGTCCGCTAGGGCCGACGCGTGCCAGGGTCGCGGGTTTTTCCGAAAGGGTTACCGTGGCCCTGGCACACAGGCAACTGAAGGGACACGGGTGGGTTTTAGTCAGTAAAAGTCTGACACGCCCTTCGCTCCGCCCAGAGCGGGAGAAGTTATTTGATGATTTCCCACCCAAAAAAAAAGGGTGGCAGGGAAGTCGAAGCACAACCTGTTACTATGTATTCAGTACATGATTCTGGACGCTGCAGCATTGAAAATAAAGCAGCATTAAATAAATACTTTTAATTTAAAGACACCATGAGACCTTACAATTGAGTAGCGTTTATGAATGTTTTTTTTTTTATATTTGTTTACTTTTTCTTCCTATTGTCGGTCCTCTTTACGAACATCAGAAAGTTATGTGTTTTAAAATTAAAAATCCCCGACACAAAAAAGAGCTGATGACCTTGAAACGGTTGAACCGATTTTGATAAAACACGTCTATGAACCACCGCTAGAAAACCTGCTTTCAAATAAAAAAACCGCATCCTAATCTTTTCACCCATTTAAGAGCTACGGTGCCACAGACAGACACGCACACATAGCAGTCAAATTTATAACACCTTATAACACCTATAACACCACATCTTTGCGTCGGGGGTTAATAATAAAAGCGTGATAATATTATAATATTGTTTATTTCTGACCACACATACAAGGACACAATATCAACATAGTATTTAGTAACAACAACTTAAAAACTATGTTGGACACGCGAAAAAAAGCCATTCTGAACTCTATTTATTAGACAATAGCATATAAATTCTTTGAATTCATAAAACCATGCTAAAAAGGGGTGAAGGTTAGTTGATTGGGGCTGTCTTTTATAGCTTTAACCTTCAGATAATACTTCAGATAATCAATTTAATTTGAATAAATTAGGTTTAATACCGCACAACTGAAGCAAAATTCCTAGTACCATTTTTTTTTATTGGCCGTTGCCCTACATTAGGAACTTCTCCTGTATTGTGGGTGCGTTTACAAACATTCAAACTCACATACACAAACAGCCAGACCCAAAACTTGTAGGGCATACAAATATTTTTTCCGTGCGGGAATCGAACCCGCGACACGCAGCGCAGCAGTCAATCGCTTAACCACTGCGCCAACCGTGCCGTCAAATATACATACGAGGGTCATTCAATAAATACTTAGCCTACAAAAAGTAAACGAAAATTTTGGAAAAGTGGCAATTTATTTTTCAACATAGTCTCCTTTTAGTTCGATACACTTAGCCCAGCGATGCTCCAACTTTTTTAACCCGTCCGAAAAATAGTTTTTGTCAAACTCTGCAAAATAGGCCTCCGTGGCGGCGATGACCTCCTCATTCGATCCATATCTATTCCCGGCGAGTGATTTTTTCAGATTAGGAAACAGAAAGAAGTCACAAGGGGCCAAATCTGGAGAATACGGTGGATGGGGCAGCAATTCGTAGCGTAATTCGACCAATTTGGCCATGGCAACGGCAGACGTGTGAACCGGTGCGTTGTCGTGGTGAAACAGCACTTTTTTCTTCGCCAGATGGGGTAGTTTTTTCTTTAATTCGGCGTCGAATCGGCCTAATAAATCGGCATAGTAAAGCCCTGTAATTGTTTTACCCTTCTCGAGGTAATCGATGTAGATCACACCTTGTGAATCCCAGAAAACGGTGGCCATAACTTTTCCGGCCGATTTTACAGTTTTCGCCTTCTTTGGAGCACGTTCCCCGGTCTGGATCCATTGTTTTGATTGCTCCTTGGTCTCTGGTGTGTACCAGTGGATCCAGGTTTCATCGACGGTCACAAAACGACGCAAAAACTCCGCTGGATTCATCTTAAACAGCGCCAAACACGTCTCCGATGTGGTCTCACGGTTGCGCTTGTTTTCTGGTGTGAGTAAACGCGGCACCCATCGCGCCGACAGCTTTCTCATGCCGAGTTCCTCGTGAAGAATATGATGCACTGTTCCTTCTGAAATGCCTACAGTCTCAGCTAGCTCCCGAACCTTCAATCGGCGATCTGCCAATACGAGATCATGGATTTTTTTAATGTTTTCCTCCGTAGCAGCTGTTTTCGGTGCACCTGGACGTGGTTCATCAAAAACCGACGTACGGCCACGTGCAAACTCGTTGAACCAATTCTTGACGGTGGCCATCGATGGAGAAGAGTCACCGTACACAGCATCCAAGCGCTCTTTGATTTCGATGCGCGTTTTCCCTTCCAAAAATAGGAATCGAATCACCGAACGATATTGCTCTTTTTCCATTTTTGTAAAACCGATCGACACGTTCGCTTCCATAAGTTGTCAAATTAAAACAAATGAAGGGATTGGAATGAAAATTTGAAAAAAGAATTAAAAAAGAATGTGCTACACTGTGGTAAAACTCTTTTGAAACTACAGCGCCCTCTGGCGATGAGGCTAGGTACTTATTGAATGCACCTCGTACATATACTATATTACATATATGACTAAAATTAATGAACAAATTGATAATAATTATTTATTTTTAAATAAAAAATGTACTATATTACTGATTAATGTTTAGTATAATGTAATAAATTGTAATAATTAGAAACAGTGTTATATTATGTAATTTATAATTTGAGATATAAAGTTTGCAGTGCCCTTAATACTGTGTCATGAAAATTTTATGCATACCTACTAACCACTGTTTTACATGTTAGCAAACCTATATATATAAAAACATTTTTACACTTTTTAGCTGTGGTACCTGCCCCAAATACATTCGTAAACCACTACTTGATATGTAAATAACCTTGACAGGAAATTATTAAAACATCAATATAAACAAGTGGAAAAAAAATACGCAGTATTAAGGATAACTCAAAAACTACTTGTCAGAACTTTATCAAATTTAAATGGGACCACATCTGAAGCACCAACTTTCAAATAAAAAAAGAATCATTGAAATCGGTTCACCCAGAAAAAAGTTCTGAGCTGAAACACACAAAAAGAAACCTTTCGAATTGAGAACCTCCTCCTTTTTTGGAAGTCGGTTATAAATGAATCCCTATTTCCCTTGGTCACGCCGTAACTTGAGAACGACTTTACCGATTTCATCTATCTTTTTTTAATAGTTTTCTAATACTTTGTAGAAAAATCTTATGGCAAAAAAAAAAATAAGAAAGTTGCGAGATTTATGCGGGTGAAACCGCTGGCCGCAGCTAGTAAATACATAATTATATGCGTGAAATATAGGACAGACTCTGAGAAGCAATGCCAAAGGATTAATTACTTAGCACACGCACAAATTTAGCTTACTGCATAAATTATATGTTTTTGTTAAATGAACAGAACCTAAATAGTAGATTATTCACTAAGGGCCGATTATTTGATCAGTAGTCAAACATACTAATAGTTAAAATGCGTTAGTTAAACTAAAAATTTGTTAAAAATTACAGAAGTATGTGTTTTGACAAATGGTTAAGCTAACTACAGTTAAAAAAATTGACAATTTGCTATAAAATTTAACCATGCGCAGACAGAGTAGTTAAACTTTGACAGCTATTGACTATTGTCAAGTGACTAATTGTTAAATTGACTAATGGTCATATTTAATTATGTAGCAAACAACGGGCCCTAAGGGTATAAAGCGGTGTCTTATATCACGCGCGGTAGTTTGGATCCCGAAGGTAACGAAGGATTCCATTATTCTAATTAGGTTTGTATGACATATAATTTGACATTATCAAGCAAGCGGTGTGAACAATATGTTGGATTTTACAGCAGAAAATTTGGAGAAGCGATCGATCCGAGAATCAGATTAGTCCACATAGCCCAAACAAAAAGCAAGCTGAAGTGACAATATCCGGCCATATTAGCCGTAGAACTGGTAACCGTCGGGGTAGACGTGGTCTTGATAGGAAACGAATTGGCATAACGTAAGGTAGGACGCCCTCAGGGTAGGTGGAGCGACGATCTTGGCAGAGTGACTTGTTAGCAGCTAGATCATAGGTTGGCTTTAGACAGGGAATATCAACTGAGGATGCAGTTTCGGCGCTTAGCTCGCTGGTAACTGACTATGTCGATTCAGGGAAAAAGTGTCTGGCTGTATTCCTTGATCTAAAAAAAGCCTTTGACACCGTTGCTGTTCCAACCCTTTTGTCCAAGCTAGAAAGAATTGGAATAAGAGGAACCCCTCTTATGCTTTTTAAAGATTATCTCTCAAACAGAAGGCAGAGAGTTAAGATAGGGACATACATCAGTAATGACGTGGAGGTATCATTCGGCGTGCCTCAAGGAAGCGTATTAGGACCAACACTTTTCTTAATGTACATTAACGACCTATGTAACTTAAAAGTAGAAAGCGCAAAAATTTTTTCTTACGCCGATGATACTTCCATTGTCTTTTATGGGGATAACTGGTCCGAAATAAAGCTCAAAACTGAAATAGGTATGGCTCAAATTGCAAATTGGCTTAATGAAAATCTTCTTACGCTAAACGCAACCAAGACCAATTATATATGTTTTACAATTAGAAATCGCTCACAACCAGATCAAGACTTAAATATAAAAATACATTCCTGTAAACGAGCCATGAATTATGCCTGTACATGTCCTGTAATTAATAAAGTATTACAGACAAAATATTTAGGGGTTATAATTGACCAGCACTTAAGTTGGTACTCCCACCTCGAACATGTTGCTGGTAGAATACGAAAGCTGGGATGGATATTTAAATCATTGAGATACGTAATCCCTGCAGGTGTAGCCACAAAGGGGGGCGTCAAAAGAAATATTTTAAATGAAATCTACACAGCCCTGGCACAATCTGTGATAGTCTACTGTATACCTGTATGGGGTGGGGCAGCAAAATCAAAATTTATAGACGTGGAACGTGCGCAAAGAGGTCTGATAAAAATAATGTATTTTAAGAAACGGAGATTCCCCACTGAAAGTCTATATGAGATCAGCGGCCTGCTATCTGTTAGGAAACTATATATCTGTGCCGTGATCTTAAAAAAACATAAGACACTTACATATGATAAAAACATAACATTAAAAAGGAGAAAGGATATTATTGCTCAAGTCACACAAACTAAAACCAATTTTGCTGCTACGCAGTATAATAATCAATCATCACGGTTATATAATAAAATAAATAAGGACATATACATTTACACTGAATATCTTCATAAAGTTAAGAAAATGTTAATAGAATGGTTAAAATCGCGCACTTATGCAGATATTGAATTTTTGTTATAATAAGTGGAAATTAGTTAATACTGGTACCGCCACTCCCACACGCACATCATCCCTCATACACACAAACACACCAACCACACAACTCTCACACCTTACATACCTCAAACATATCACACACCACACTCGCTCTACACACCGCACACACCTCTCACACACCACACACTCCGCACACCCAACACACCCACATTAATGTATTTTTGGGAAAATAGTGAAAATTCTTCTGTAAGTAGTACAAACAGCCAAACCTATGGAAGGGCGGAGTCTCCTAACACAGGCGTCATCATGCTTAAAAGGAGGCTCCAATCATAAACTAATGTATACTAGTTGGTACAGAAATAAACATTTTGTATTTGTATTGTATTTGTATTTGTATAGGTTCCCAACCTTTTATGGACTATCGCACCTTCACAAGAAAAAGAATTCCAACACCCCCCTTTATTTTATATGTCTGTCTAATAACTATTAATAATCACAAATTAAAAATTTATTTACATAATAGTTAATTACAACAATTTTATAAGTCTGTCTAATAACTATTAATAATCACAAATTAAAAATTAATTATCTCTCTCTCTCTCTCTCTCTATCCCCCCTCTCTCTCTTTCTCTCTCTCCCCCTCGCTCTCTCTATCCCCCCTCTCCCTCGCTCTCTCTCTCCCCCTCGCTCTCTCTCTCTCTCTATGCCCCCTCTCCGCCCCCTCTCTCTCTCTCTCCCGCCTCTCTCTCTCTAACCCTCTCTACCCCTCTCTCTCTCTACCTACCGCCCCCATGAAAAGCTCCAGCGCCCAATAGGCGGCGGTACTGCCCCAGTTGGGAACCTATGAGCTGGATGAAGGTAGCCGAAAGTCTAGGCTACTTATTGGTGAGGCTACGATAAGAGCAGGTTAGCTGGTGGCGGTTAAATAAATAGCCGAAGATCGACTTATTGGAGAGGCCAATGTCCAGCAGTGGACTGCAATAGGCTGATAGAATTATACTAGCATAAATGATAAATGATTTTATTTCTGTAAGTAGGTTTGTACAAACACTTTTACAAGTCAATCATATTTTAAAACTAGATGAGGTCGGCGTTTGCTATCTGACTACTCTGAGAAAAAAGGCCGAAACAAACTCAGAGGTCACAGTCTCTTTAAAGTCCAGACAAAATCTTGGTCAGATCATGTGAAGACCACATAGATTGGTATCTGAAATGGTCTTTTGTAGAAAGAACCACACAGATTGAGTGGACCTGTTCAGTCAGTGCACGCATTTGTCAGTAATCGTGCAGCTCAACTCAGGAAGTCAGGACTTAAGGACATAATCAGCCGATAATGTACCCACAACTGAGACACAGGTGAGAGGGAGTGTGTCGTATTCCACCACGCGGACACAGTGTGGGTTGTTTAGTAAAGATAAAAATGACATATTTTTATTAAAATTATAATCCTTACCTTATAAGCATCCATTTCAACGCGCAGCTTGCTCTGTGTCCATTTCAGGCGTCCGTCTAGTTCGCGCATATCTTCGCGGAACTTCGCTAGTTCGCGCTCGCTGTTCATTAGTTCGTGACACTGTGAATAAAAAAGGGCTCTAGTCATCCTAAAATCAATATATTACTTGCAGAATATAGAATTATTCTATATAAACATAATACTTTGTATAGAAGAGCGAAATCCGGTTATTCCGTTTATCCTCCCTAAAAAATCCACCCTAAGGTGGATACGCGGAAACGCATGTCCGAAAATCCACCCTAAACCCACAAATTCCATCTATCCAGCTAGGCCTAGGGTGGATTCTCGGACATGCGTTTCCGCGTATCCACCTTAGGGTGGATTTTTAGGGGTGGATAAACGGAATAACCCGCGAAATTCCGCTTCTTTTCGGGGCGTATGATACGCCTTGTTACGCTTTTTTGCGAAATATTAGTAAATACGTTTAGTACGATAAAATAAACTTTTGTTAAAAATACAGGGAGATTATTTTAGAAAGGGCAAGCTCTTTACCATTGTAACTACAGGAAAACATTCCAAGGAGATTATGAGGATTCTAATAAGTTATTTTTATTGGCATTTATAGATTTTGAAATTTGTGATACAGTCTGCAAGGAAAACGGCAATTCACATGTTTTATTTTATTGATTTCAATCAATACAGCCGTTTATAAGGACAGATTTAAGACGACTGAACCGAGGGAGGTTAGAGTACTAGAAAAATAAAAATAATTATAAGACTTAGCATACCTTATCATCATACATCTGACAGATCCTCTGTTTCTCCGCATGTGCTGACCTAAGCTTCCCATTCAAGAGTTCCACTTCCAGCTGAGCAGCTTTCTCAGCCTTGGCTGCATTCTCAGCTGCCCGCTTAGCCTCAATAGCAGCGCATTCAACGCTAGCATACCGCATCACTGCAGCATCTTTTTCACGTTCCGCATGGTCTACGCGCTTGCCCATCTGAGGATCAAGGTTTGTGTAAAAAGGTTTGTATGAAAAAAGTATGGTGAAGGAGTTTTTAATGAAATGGTAGCTTTAGCTTTCATCAGATACTGGCAGGCACAAAATTATGTCTGGGTAGATTAAAACTGAGTTTTTTTTTATTGTAGCCTCGTGTTCCATGCATGTATCATGGGAATGGGGCAACCTTATAAACAGCCATTATCTGTGTTATTATTATTTATTAACTAAGCAGCTTTATTAAGGTCTGTTCCAAAAGTATCTGATGAAAATGTAAACAAATGGATCAGAAAAGGTACCTGTGGATGGCAATTTGTAATGCCACTTACAAATTGAGTACTTTGATTTTAATATTTGAATAATTAAACCAGAACTTTTAATTTTAAATCACCTTAAAGTATTTTGTCTTTTGGTAATGTACCTCACTTTTCGCCGATGATTCTTAAATTACAATTTAATAATGTTATCCAAACAATATTTGTTGGAAAAAGTGGTGAGATAAAAAGTTGAAACCTTCTAAATACAGATGAATACTTTACTAATTCCCTTTAATGAGTAATTGTGTAAAAATTTTACCTAAACAGGGTTTGTTTACATTTTTAACAAACAGTTTTGGAACAGACTGTAGTACATAAGTACTTTAAAAGATACTTCGATTCTGTATTGTACATAATGATAACTAAGAGATAGCATTAGACTCTTCATAGTTGATAACAAAAACATTTCAAATAAAAAGCAACTAGATAATGTTTATGGTAGATTTTGTTAAGATAATAAAACAATAAAAAATATTGTTGACTCATAATTATTGTGTTTTTTTTTTTTCATCATTAATAGCTGTTGTCTTTGGCCCCATTTTGGTTATTATGTAGCCCATAGTAGTTTCCAATATAATATATCTAAATGAATATAATAAATAAAGAGAAAAGATTTGAATTTTTGTAGATTTGTTTGCTATGCTTTCACAATAAAACGGCTGACTGGAGTTGTATGAAATTTGGCACATGTGTAGACCATGACCTGGATTAGAGCATAGGATACATTTAATTCCAATATTCCAATGGGATCGAGACTAAGGGTGCTTGCATAAAGAAGCGGGTTTTGGAGCCTGACTCCCGGTACAGATTGGTGCAGGTTGGTCTTTAAAAAGAACATTTACATGTTTTACCTGTTTCTTTATGTGTGAGCGCATATGTTAACATGGGATTATTTCACCCGCACCGATCAGTACCGCCTTGCCGGTGCCGGGAACCCGCTTCTTTGTGCAAGCATCCCTATGCAGGGAAACCGCAGCTAATTAATCATAATACCAGCCAATTACTGTCCTACTGCAGGGCAAAAACCTCTTCTCAAACAGTGAAGTCACGAGCATTGATAACCACACTTTATCAAGGCATATTGGAGATTTAAGACTTATATTAATTTATAAGTCCAGGTTTCCTCATGATTTTTTCCTTTACTGATGTCAGTACCGTACTAGGTTGAATGTGCTTAATTTATATGTAAAACTATAAAATCCTACACAAACAGACTGGTCTGCATTCGCATTAAACAGCATGAATATTGTAAAGGATAGCCTTTGCCCTGCGGTAGGATAATACAGACTATATAAATGGAAAGACCTTACACACCATATCTAATTTAACCTCCGACTCTTTAAAAGTAAGATCTTTTTGCTGCAGCTCATCGCATTGTTGTTTCACTCTATCCTTCAAAGAGAAATTCTCCTTTCTTTGCTCAGCCAGTACCCGTTCTAAAGTCTCTATTTGAAACCGCAATACATTCTTTTTGGTATCAAAAGGCTCAAAACTTTCCGTCTCTGGTAATTTTGTTACCGCTACTTCTGCATTTGAATTTGGAATTATTTCTTGATGGTCACTTGTTTCTGGCTTATCTGAGTCCTCGGTTTTTTGCTCCATATTCTCATCCTCAAATATATCATTCATAACTTTACCGTTAGGTAGATTTCTGGCATTTTTGACTGGTTTTTGTGTGTATGCTGTTCTGTGTGTGTAAGCACTTTTTAAGCTACCACTTACAGAGGAAAATATTCCATGAACATTTTTTACTATACTACCTATATCTTGTGACAGCAATTCTTTTGGTATTCTTGTGTATTTTGGATCTATTGGCGTTACATTTTCTGGTATTTTCTGCACGGCACAAGCTTTAGATTTCTGATTGGAGAATTGTGAGAGAATCTTGTCAGCATTCAATTCTTTATCACTAGAATTTAAACTAGGATTTTCATTTGGTTTAATATATGATATGTTTGAAATATTTTCAGCACTTTTGCTGAAAGGCGATTTACACATGACATTGTTTTCAGTTAACTTATGTTCGTTCAAGCTTACGGTCGAGGTAGTCAGAGGCCTATTCATATTAGTATAGTCTGCTTGTTTATAACCAGAAATTTCAACATTTTGCTCATTTTTTCCTTGTGAGCCACTTACATTCATACCCTCTATGCAATTTATGATCAATTCTTTGGCTAAATCGATATCAGTTTTTTGCGGAAATTCGAAACTTAAATTATCAGTAACGCCGTCTTCAGACCCTGGACTGGAAAGACTACTTTCATTCGACAGACTGTCTGTCGATGACCCATTGCGAAAAGCATCGTTTGTTATATTTTTAATCGGGGATACTTCGGAATCAGATGCTGGAAACGCGGCAGAACACGAATCTAACGTGTCCAGCCCGGAATCACAAACAGTTTCAACCACTGATCCATTTTCATGAGTTTCTTTCACTTTTTCACTGACGTCAATAGACTCAATATGGATCCCGTTTTCTTCCAATTCCGTCGACATTTTTGGTTAAAACACTTGTTAATTATCATTTGATTTATTTAATTTTATAATCATGAACAAATAAGCCCTGAAGAAACTAAATTATTGTTAGTTTTCTAAATAAAAATAAACATCAGCAGTATTTGACGTTCCTTGTTGATTGTGGGTGGCCAGTTCTGCAATTTTTCTTTTTAGTTAATATAAATGTTGCATGCTATAAATTAGCCAAAACAATTTTTGATAAAATATTTCCGTTATTTATGTTTAATTATTATTGCTCATTCATGCAAATAAATCTTAGCAAATTATTAACAAAAATATTCTCGTGTTTTAGTATTCCACACTCCACGGAAATCTCAATATTGCTACAAACAAAATGTTTTAGTAGAATGTGAATTTACTACCAAGTTCGTTACAAGAACGTAATGTTTAACTTATTCACGACAAAGAAGGTATAGCTCTAGATGGAATGGGAATCCAATCTTCCCACACGTACACGAGCCAACTCAATCAATCTGCCTACTCTTTTCTGAACTATGTTAGGTTCGGTTTCCAGTCTATCCGGATGCAGTTGAATACCAGTATTTTACATGATCAACCTCCTATCTGATATCTGAAGCTATTTTGAATACTGAGCTTAATTTAATGTTATCTTTACAGACCACAGCATGGGGATTGGAAGGAGCATCAAAATGATACATGTTGAATTTACTGAAATATTCAACGTGCAATGCACGGAATACACCTACGATTTATAAATGTTAGATGTCGAAATGTAACTCAAGCTCAAAAACGGTCACGATTCTCAATGCATGGCTTAACACCAAAAGTTGATTATCTAGCGTGCGATAAAAAATCATCACGACAAAAAATACTTGACATGATTAATAAGATTATTAATATACTCTATAAAATAAAGTCATGATGATTATATTAAGATCTCTATACGAATAAAATAATGAACAGACTGTGGATCTACTTATGCATTCTTCTTCGTCGTTTCGATGATTCCATTTTGTTTTGATGTTTTTCTTTTGGATCATCAACTACCAGTAGCTTAGTTAACCGTTTTTCTGAAAGTCAAGGACCCAAACACTACGACTATTATTTAAGGGAACAATCGTTCAAATATCTATGTTCATCATATGTTTGTGTTGTGTGGTGTTTCTATGTTTGATATCCGAAGAGTCAAATAAAATTGCCTTTGTATCGTAATTTTCTGAGGAAAAGAGAAAACCTCGTCAACCGGAAGTGCATAATTGATTTTAAGAATGGTAGTTAATTCTACCGTTGCTACTGGCAACATTAGAAGAAAACGTCATGTCATTTCCATTTCGTTCGCCAAAGAAATTGAAACGGAAAAGTAGGTCGTCACTATTGATTTTTGCAACATTCGACAAACAAAAGACGCAACTCTTCACTGTTCAACGCAGCAAATTATATGTATTCCTGATAGCGACGCCTGGATTCAAGAAAAATGCCCGTAAGTACCACGTTATCATGTGATTTCCGGAATTTGATATTAAGGATTCCTATTGGAACTCCAATCCTATCAATTTTGAATTATTTTTTTTGGTTTTAATTAAATTTTCCTTGTTCCTTTTCCCAAATTAGTTTCATCAATTCACATTTTAGTTCAATCGTGCTAGTTGGGATGGTGAGTCATATTTTAATTCATGTCAGGGTCATTTGAACGAGTCGTGTGTCTAGGTACCTACGAAATTACGCATTAGCCGTTTCGTAATGTATTCTGCCATCTGCTTCGTATTTTCAGTTTATGGCTGTTTGAATTTGTCATAAGTTTGTAGCAAAAATTATTCGGAACTCTTGCAAAGGTATATTTTGACGCGCAACTAAACGTGGCTAGGTACCGCCCGCGTTTTGTCGATTGGATATTTTTAGATGCCCGCGTCAGCTTTAAAAGTACCTACTTACTAATATTTTCTTATCTACCTAGTGTTCGCTATGAAATGATAAAAATCGGTCGGCAAATTTGATAATTTTGTTTCACCAAACATTCAAATTTTGCAATGTGGAGGTATTTTGCCCTCCTTCCTATTTCCCTTGGCCCAAAGCTGAGCGTATGCGTCCAAAATAGCACACCCATCTCCTCATAGTTTAGCCATCATGATGTCATCACCATCAATATCAGACTCCTCCCTTATACCAATTTATTTGGGTTTGACGATGCATGCATTTTTCTTCTAAACTTCTCTATTAGTCATTTTGGTAGTCACTCTCTTTCTAGCCATATCATCTTTCACACAATCCATCGCATCATTTCTATGGTCCTCCCCTACTCTTATAGCCATCCACATTCATACTCTATCATGTAGTATTACATGTACAATATTTAAATCATCTAATAGGTAATCGAGTTTATAGGTATTTTTCTCCTGAATCTCTTTGCATTTAGAAGTTTTACTAAACAACATAATATTAATATCAGTGGAAAAATGAATGCTGCTGGACATAAGCTTCGCCTAAGCATAACCAATAGTATTTTTAAATATTTATCACTAGCTTTTGCCCGCGGCTTCGCTCGCGTGGAGGTCGAAAATTATCCCACGGGAACTTACTACGGGGATAAAAAGTATCCTACATGTTAATCCAGGTCATAAACTATCTGTGTTCCAAATTCCATCCAAATCCGTTCAGTCGTTTTTGCGTGAAAGAGTAACAAACATCCATCCATCCTCACAAACTTTTACATTTATAATAATTAAGTAGGATATTTAAAATCACCAATTGATTTGTCAAGCAGTCAGACAGTTTCAATGGTAGTCAAAATCTATGTTTAAGGCTCCTTCAAACAGGCGCGACACAGGCACCTGTGTCGCGCCTGTTTGTAGGAGCCTTTAAATTGTTGGGTCACATGACAATACCTATGTGTGAATATACCAAACAACAATATTTGTTTAACAATATGTTGTTTTTTTTTTTCTTTCTTATGCATCGGTTTGCCTATTGACATTCAGAATCTTTTGTGTTGTTAGTTTTAGTAATTCTTGGTATGGCTCATCCACATAAATTTATATACATTTAAGTAGTTTATCGGCCTTCATAACAAGTCTTGTGGGGCCAATCTTTTAAGCCTCTTGAATGTCTTGGTTTTCATTAGCTTTGATGCCTGAAAGATGACTCTGTAAAAACGAACACATAACAACCATGAATTTCTTTGCAATTAAATATGCAGTTTCCAACCAACCTGCACTAGTCCCCCGAGTGTAATTTACAGCCCTCTCCTGGAGGTTTAAATCCCAGCAGTGGGAACATTACAGGCTATATGCTTAGTCAATTCCTAAATTCCAACACAAATAAGAATTAGGAATTGGTTAAAAAAATTGTGGCACACTACAACTAGGATTGGCACTTAAGTGGCTGACAACAGCTAAAGCGCGGTCACTTTTGTACTGCATAGAAAATAAAGAGAAGTGCGATGACACAACACTGGTAATTTATTGCGAAATATGAAGCAATTATCTATTAACAAATAATCTATTGATTGGGCAAAAAAATTAAAACACTATTATGTTAATATGTTGCTTGTAGAGAATAATCTGACAAAAATCAGAATGATTGCATGTCTATTAGTATGGTTTTTAATCATTAACTCATCAAGCATCGTTAATGAGACACAATTGATTATCTATTGTTTTGGCCCTCTAGCGGGCCACCTCGGGCCTGACTAGCTAAAAGAATTTTTTAGAGGTATGTTCTTGACTTTTTTCTGTTGTATTAAATTTAGTTGTATTATGTTTTCAACACACTATCTAACTAGCTTATATCCTGAAGAATATCATATATATTTTTTTAATTTGTGTTACTGCAGTGGATTATATACTTTAAGGTATTATAAAACTTGCGTTTAGATCCTGTAGTTAGATAAACAGTAATTGGTGACTTTGACAAATGTTATATAATACTATGTATTTTAATTCTTTAATAATGTGAATGAATAATAAAATGCACCTTTTACTTGAGTAACAATAAAATGAAAACAACACTCAAGAGTGGAATTGTATTTTGAGGAATGGCTCGCTTGCACCACATACCATGAAAAGCATTTAGCAATTAATATTTCGGTCATTTGCGAGAAGTTAGACATAATTCAAAAAGAGCAATTTTTGGATATGATGATTTAAAAATTCAAAGTAGTGGAAAGAGTGCGACGAATCATAAACTCGCATCTTTCTAGCTCCCTTTAGGCTTTAGCGTAACGTCGTTTGTGTAGCAAAAAGAATACAATTTGCTGCGTTCACCACTTAACTCAAAATGGCCGAATTTTTAATTGTCACCCTTGTTGCCAATGAGCGATATTTAAAACATCATTCTGTTTCTGTTATCTTCAAAGGATTGACAGGAACAGAACATTAAATTAATTTAGTGCTAAACATATTTAATGATTTGCAGTGCAAGCAGGTCTTAATCTATTGATCATGTTCTTTATCATCTCATAGTTAAAATGTATTGTATCTGAGCATTACAGCTGTAAGAAAAATAATTCTGTCTATCCTTTTCCTAAGTGTGTTGGGGTCGGCTTTCAGTCTAACCAGATGTAACTGAGTACCAGTATTTTACATAGAGCAACTGCCTATCTGACCTCCACAACCCAGTTACTGGGTAGCACAATACCCGTTGCTAAGACTGGTTTTCAGACTTGGGCTTCTGACCTACCCATAACGATCATCAAAGATCTACGAATGACAGCTGGGACCAACGGCTTAACGTGCTTTCCGAGGCACGGAGGGGTCTCGATATGTTATGGATGGTCACCCATCCACGAACCGACCGCGGCAAGCGTAGCTTAACCTTCGATCGATCCGTGCGGCTGTTATCATTGAGCCACGAGTACCTGTCCTTACAGCTGTAAAACAATCATATAATTTAATATTAAATCGGTTTTACCTTTGCAAATGGGTGCTAGTAAAATTGGTCCTTACTAGGCTGAGGCACTGCAATTTTTCTGAGCATCCGAGAAGTTTTTTTGGATAATGTCAGTAGTTATTTTTCTCATCTTTATAAACTACCAATCTTACATCCTCTAAGATAATTTTTGGTCCTTTTGATTCCATTCCAGTCACGATATTTCCATTAATTTCGTTGTTTCATCGATTCCGCCATCATCGCCGAGTCCCAACCTTGGATGGCTTCAATCCATCTAACTACGTCAGTAACGAACTCATCAATAATTACATTGTCAACGATCAGACAAACATGAAGTACTTCCACGATTCAAAAGCAAAAATATACAGACCTTGGAATATATCTGAATATTTTGTACTTTGTGCATAATAATTATCTCGCGAGTTTATCAGATGCGCAGTTTCTTTAATAGAAAATAATAACTGCAAAATATACAATACTAGCTTTGGCCCGCGGCTTCGCCCGCGTGGAGGTCAGAAATTATCCCACGAGAACGTACCGGGATAAAAAGTATCCTTCGTGTTAATCCAGGCTATAAACTATCTGTGTTCCAAATTCCATCCAAATCCGTTCAGTAGTTTTTGCGTGAAAGAGTAACAAACATCCATCCATCCTCACAAACTTTCACATTTATTCTAAACAGGCATTTTTCTTCTTGTCCTGCAGGATGCAGAAGTAGTAGCTCCCACAGTCGAGAATGTACGCGTGGTCGTGCGCGTCCGTCCGATGGACCAGCGAGAGAAGCTGGACGGTTCCTACAGCTGCGTCTCCGTCGACGGACAGAACAATACCGTAGCTGTGACGAAGAACAACGTGACTGCTGCCGAGCCTCCGAGGGTGTACGCTTACGATGCAGTCTTCGACAGCAATACTAGTCAGGTATGTCTTTTTTTGGTCCTTAGGAGCAGAGACTAATTCGTGACGTCACCAAGTTTTTGCAGCGATGCAGTAGCGTTACAGTCTGTCAATCTGTACCTTCCTTACTTTAAACCAGGCCCTGCAGTCTCGACATTAGATAGCGACAAAAATCTGTCGCTAAGTCGTATCGATGTGAAATTTCTTTAATAGATTTTCAACCTTATAGTTTGGAAATAAAGTTGAAAATCTATTAAAGGTTGTTTTTTACATCGATACGACTTAGCGACAGATTTTTGTCGCTATCTAATGTCGAGACTGCAGGGCCAGGTATTGTGATGCAGTGGCAGACGCCGCAGTTATATCACTGCGAGAGTCGCCGTGTGTAACAGTTCTTGAACGTATTATCAAGTCGATATACCTACCTATCTTTGGTAGTGCAGTTTCATCATTTTTAGCATCAATGTTCAAATCTGAAATGTACTGTTTTAACCCGTGAAGCATTTAGTATCTCGACGGTGTAATAACAATATCTAATAACTAAAAAATCATGATTTTACAGAAAGCGAAAAAAAAACCTTTCATTTCTATAGTTTTTAACACTTCAATCGAAAAGTTACTTATATTTAATAAAAAATAGTAGGTAACGCTTGTGATGGTAATAATGATTTCAGACCTTGTCTTTGCTAATACGAGGTCTTTTATATTTTACCTACGAATATGCAATAAAGTGAAAATCACTAAAGTGATACTTCTCCGTCGATATATTTTATCAATATACCTAAAAACGGTATGTTTTCAACTAACGTAAGATCACGCTTAGGATTTCTACGATTTCATATTCAAGGCCCAAGTTTACCATACATTCTAATACACACCTAAAAATGGTAATCGTTTTTTAAAACGTTGATACCTAAGTCATCGCGCCAATGTGCCTTTTTTTTGTCGAATTTATTAAATATGAGTAGTCCATTCATAAATTACTTCTTAGCTTTTCTTTTTCCCTAAAGGCTCGTACACACTAGCGCGACGCGACGCCCGACACAAAGGCACCGCGTGTCGCGCGACGAGCGACGCCTTTGTGTAGCGCTGTCGCGTCGCGCCTGTCTGCGGGAGCCTTAATTCTAACATACTTTTATCACCCATTTACGATATAAAATAAAGTACGGTAAAAGTGATAATTAACCAGGGTCGTTAGATATAGTTGCAGTTTAGTAAGAAACAGTTGAGATTTTTCGAATAAAATTAATTTAATTGATAGAAAACAAACAGTTAATTTATCAAATTAAATTTCATTCAATAACATCCATCGGTTTCTTACTAAACTTCAACTGTATCTGACGACCCTGGTTACTTTTATCACTTTTGGTGACTACTACTAGTTCAAAACATTATTCGGTCCTTCCAATCCATTCTATAAAAAGTAATAAAACCTAACCCAGCGTTCCGTACTGAAGGGCCAATCGATATCCGTAGACTCCCCCCCAACTACTAGCGTATTACTATTTCATAATAATCGTCGTTACAGACTGCAGTACAACAACTTTTAATATTAGACGAGGCTGGCTGATTGATCGATTTGACCTCCCGCCCTCCCTCCCGGCCCCCCACTTTGCGTACAATACTAGCTTTCGGTGGAGGTCGTACTATGTACTCTTACTGAAATATCCCCGCCAATAACAACTTCACATGTCATGTATTTCAGTTAGATTCCCAGATTAGTCCTTACTAACTTAATTATCACTAAACGTACATTGTCTAATAATATTATGGTTGCTTATTGGATTATTTATTTAATGTTTAAGCACACAAATATACAGTACTACTATTTTCTTAATATCCTTCGGGAATCATCGGATTTCCGAATACAAACGAATGCTAATTTCCATGTCCATCAATTATTAGATTTATCTTTTATAATAATTTGAATTTTGAATTCAGAACTATGTAGTTTATTGTTATTTTGTTTTCACGGAAATCGAAACAAAACAACAATAAAGTACTTAGTTAAGTAAGAGAAATAATTGTGATTTAGATACTAGTTTCATTTACAAGCCATAGCGTCATTTCATTGTAGGCAAGTAATAAAAGAAATTCCCTTATTCTGTCTGTAACATTAGCTTTGTATTATTGACGTCACGTCTATTTCCGTCGATGAGTAACCAAGTGGTAGAACTTACTTTTCCTTTGTTGCTATCCGGGAAGGATTTCCCTTCACAAGGAACATGTAGAAGATTCCTGTTTAGGAATTTTCCACAAGTTTCCTTGTGAAGGAAAATAGGCCTCTTTCAACGTGTAAATGAAAAGTCCAGACATAATCTTGGTCAGATCACGTATGTGTACAGTACACTGTAAATCGTTTTATCAGATATCGTTTTAACAACATTTTGTAGGTAATTAAGGACCTATCAATCACAATCTGAATCATTTTGAAGGATATGGCTAATCCATTGCTTCATATATTCGAAAAATATGTCTGCTCAACAACGTAAATAACGCAATGAATGTTGTTGAACTGTCAAAATGAAAGCCGTTCCAACTGTTAGTGTGTTACGCAATTACCCCGCAGGTTTGGTGTACGGAAAGACACTATCCTATCCACCAAACAAAGTATACACATTATAAATTAAAGTCTCTTTTCGGGTCCGTCTCTGTGACGCCATTGTTCTTCTAAATTACGCAGCGTATTTTGGTACAATTTCACCATAATTTAGAGCATTTTTTCTGGAAGGATTATGTGTATGATACATAAATATTTAACTACATTTAATAAAGAAATCTCGATGTTTTGTCAAGTCATAAAAACCTTGCAAAGCACGCGGGTCGCCAGTTCAGTAATAAAACAGAATTCGTATAAAACTGGCTGATAATTCAACCCGAACTTAGTACGGTTCTGAAACAAGCCGACACTGTCGTCATTGTAGTAATAATTAATTCTCAAGGCTAGTTAATTATGCTACAATTAGTGGTTCTCTTTAGTATTGGTCTAAACAGCTGTTCCTCAAAGGTTTTTCCACTAACAATTTTCGTACTCACACACAATAAAGTCTACCATTATTTCTTTTTCTCTGTCCATTCTAAGATTTTAGCTTTTAGCGATAAAACTGCCTATTTTAGTATCCTAAGTAACTTTCTAAGGGCTGATATTTCAATCGTCAGAAAACTATCGCAAAAAGTATTTGTAACGTTTTGTCCTATAGCAAAATAGTCAAACGTCCAAGTTATTCTTCGAATAAAAGATGTCTGATTTTAGAAAAAAAATTATTAACCAATACAGTTGCAATTTTTATCGTGCAATACAGTACTGTAGTATTCTGTAACGAGAATAATATCTCATGCAACGGGGTGGAGAAGCTCCCGGGGCGGGTACCGCGAAACTAGGCCACGACCCGAACCCGAACGCCATATAAAAATCCGAGTGGTGCCGATCAACGTGCAACCTGTTAGCAGTCCTTTTGCGCTCTTAACCCTAGTCGCACCGCGAGCTCGTCGGGAGCGTTCCGACAAAATAATACGTTCCGACAAAATAATAAAATAATTCCGTACAATATTCCTGCAGTGATGTTAAGGCTTTACTGTAGTATTTCAGTGATATTTATCGTGTATTTAGTAACAATAACAGCAAGAAAAGAAGATTTTTGACAATTTCGTGGGTCTAGCCCATCTTTCGTCTTGACTGGCGCTGCTTATCGCCTCAGTCTTGTCGAATGGTGGGTTAGATCCGTGTCCTAACATCATGACAGAAGAATCAGCGCAAGAAGATAAAGAAGACCTCTTTGTTGTAATAATTTTATTGTGTTTTCGTGTTTTTTAAATTGTTTATGTGGGAATATATCGCGTTAATTCTGTTTTAGAGCAGTTTTGGTTGAGTTAAATGCGGAGTTTTCATAGGAAACTGCGTTATTTTAATATTTTTGCATGAATTTTTGTTATGTGTAACGAAAAGTGTATTCATGTGTCTGTATTTAGGTCATTCTTGAAAGAATCTTTTATAGTCGTCTCTCTTGTGGAATATTATGCGGCACGTGCCGCGTCCTAGTTTTTTTATGAGTTGACCTACTTACCAATCATTGATTTCCAATATTCCACCACCAAGTGGCGGCTTTGAAGTGCTTTCACGAATGACAACTACTTTTAGGCTTTGTAACGTTTGACTTCATACTATTATGGGTAGGACTGAACAGCAAAAGAACCTATCCTCAACAAAGGAAAACAAAATTCAGGTTACACTTTCAACACCTTTGCGTTTTTCTTTCACGCCAATTTTCATTTTACTCTGTCAACATCGCAACAGTTTACGAAAACTAAAATAGAATGAAAACGTTGCTCGAATGATGTTGTAACGTTTCTTACAGTTCTGGAATATATCAGAGCTGTGTCTATGACGTAAGATTCTTAATGCATCTTGTAGTACGTCGCGCGTAGACTTTGTCTGTGTATACCGCGCTGACTGTATTAGAAGACATTAAGAAATATAAAGTAGTGCATCGGGAAGTTGATGACATCGGCCGGATGAAGACCTGAAGAATCGTCACATGAAATTTTAGGAAATTTTCTTTGTCTTCTTTCACGTTAATTATGTGTAATGTATTGATATAGAGATGCTGTCTGTTGTCGATACAAGCAGCACTTTTTTTTGTAGTAATTTACAACCTACCATTATAGTAAACAAGGTCTTTTTAATTTAATGTAATTAGGTCACATTTCCTTTGTATGTCGTTCTATTTTTAGCTCTGCTCCTGTTATGCCATACATGTATGCTTCTCGGACTAACGGAACAGCACCATCAACGCTCAACGGAACTGCTTCTGTATGAATGAATGCACTTTTCTTTTGTAGATAGCTGTGGGAGATGCAGATTGCTGATTTATTTAATACTTTTTCCTATTTAAAATCAAGCTTTAAGCTGTAAGCAGAGATGAGCAGAGCTGCTTTTCGTGATACTTAGTAAACATAGGTAGGTAGGATATTCCAAAATGACTGGTGACAGGTTGCATGACGATCGTTATTATCTCTAATGTTATTTTTCATCAAACTTTCAAGAATAAGGCAAGTAAGGGGTGAATTTATGCAGGTTATTCTGAAATTTTAGGATATTTTCATTTCGATTTCTTGCTTTCTTCATGTCTTGTGACACAAAAACTGTGCTTGTAGAGAGATCAAAAGAGTGTGACATTTTTTGGTCCTTTGTCCCAATTAAGATTCCCGCAGACAGGCGCTACGCGACAGCACGACACAAAGGCGGCGTTCGTCGCGCGACGAGCGGTGCTCTTGTGTCGCGCGGGATTCGCGTCGCGTGTCGAGCCTTTTTGTAGGAGCCTAAAATTAAAGGCTCCTACAAACAGGCGCGACAGTTGACGCGATACAAAGGCACCATCTGTCGCGTGACGAGCTGAGCCTTTGTGTCGCGCCGGTTTAAAGGAGCCTATAAGTCTTCTGTAAACAGGCGCGACGCGACTCTAGTTGAACAATTGCTATGAAAACTTTATGGAAACTATTCTGCAAGAGTCGCATCACGCTGTCGAGTCGCGCCTGTCTGTGAGAGCCTTTAATCTTTTATCCATCATGTACTAGGTTGAAATCAAAGAATAGTCGGTATGTAGGTTTCATAGTATGCATGACGCACGATTCAAATCGCCCCTTTTGTGCTAATAGTACTTAATATTTTATCTAAACTCATATTACAAAGAGAAAAGATTTGATTTTATGTATGTTTGTTAAGCTTTCACGCTAAAACGGCTGTACGAATATGGATGAAATTTGGCACATGGGTAGACCATGACCTGGATTAGGACATATGATACTTTTTATCCCGATATTCCCATGGGGTCCAGTCTTATGCGGGTGAAATCGCGGGGCGCAGCTAGTTTTTAGTTAAGAACTAGTCTTGTCTGTCTAAAATACATTGGGGTCAGTTTCCAGTTTGACCAGATGCCGAGTGAATTAATACAAAGTGAATATACAAAAATAATCTTAATATTCACAGGGGTGAAACTCTATTCGTAGTTGGGTTAATTTTCATAACAAAACTCGAATATATAATTACACTTATAAAGTAAAAATCTCCCTAAAATATCAATTATGGGTACGTTCATCTTATGTCCAAATTATAATAAATTTTTAACATTATTACCCCGTCAATCTAAATCAATACTTAACTAATATTATAAAGAGATTTTAGTTTGTATTTAGAGGGTAATCTTCAGAACTTACGAATGTTTTTTCACTAATAGGAAGCTACCATAGAATTTCTTATATCTAACCCACGGAGTAACATAGGATATATTTATGTTAAAACAAGAAATTTCACGCTGACGAAGTCGCGTGCAGAAGCTAGTAAAAGATAATAATTAGACTAAATTATTTGGTCCTACGTCTTCGCGTTTTTTGGTCCTAAGTTCCGCAAGCAATTATCGACCACAAAATACATTCTGGTCACTAGTTTATCTAAAAAATCTAACATACAATATTCGCGTATAATTCTGCATAGAAACAAAAATATTGTACATAGTCAGTTCATGTAATCATTGCGTATCGAGCGAAACCCGAGGTCGAACGAAACGCGATACTGCTGACTATGCTGCGTTTAGTTATATTACACCGTCGCGTTTGAATGTGTTTGATATTATTAGTACATTATTTAATTGTGACGGATGTAGGTAGTTTTTGGTAAGCAGTAGGCCTAGACAAAAACTTTTCTAATAGCGTTAACCCCAGACGCTAACGTCAAAATGTATGTCAATGACATTACCTGCGGAAAAGATACGTAATGTCACGTGGTAAGCAAATGTCAACTCCATACAATTTGATTTTTCCGTTGGCGTTAACGCTTACAGAAAAGGGATTTTGTCTAGGCCCCCAGATGTTTTAACTGTGGTTTTTTGATTGGATAAACCATCGGAAAATCTTTCTGTTGTAGTAAAATGTAAAATACTGGTTTTCGGCTGCATCAGGTTAGACTGGAAGCTGACCCCAGCATCTTTGCGAAAAGGCTAAGCAGGTGATGACGACACCTTAGTGACAATGACTGCACGAGTCTACATTTTCTGTTTATTGGGTCTAAACTAACCTAACTTAATAATATTATAACTATCCTATATTAATAATATTATAACCAGAGATCGGATATTCGGATGCATATTCACCTAAAGTTGGATGTTGGCTAATATGGGAGGCGCTTTTGTATCGAAAAAATCTTTATTTTAACTAACACACCACACCTCTTCTTACACCTTACATAACACATATTTGCATCGGGGGTTAAACATTTATTTTAAACTAGCTTTTGCCCGCGGCTTCGCTCGCGTTAATTTAGACTTTGACTATCAATTCGGGTTATAATTCAATCATGATGCGAAAGACAGGTGGCGCCATCTGTTATCATAAGAACGTTATTGTTGTTTTCCTCGGGAACAGTACTTTTTTGCGGGATGAAAGGTACCCTATGTCCGTTTCTGTACCCCTGACAACGTATATGCAAAATTTCAGGATGATCGGTTCAGTGGTTTAGGCGTGAAAAGGTAACAAACAAACAAACAAACAAACTTACTTTCGCATTTATAATATTAGTTAGGATATTATAACCAGAGATCCGATATTCGGATGCATATTCACCTAAAGTTGAGATGTTGGCTAATATGGGAGGCGCTTTTGTATCGAAAAAATCTTTATTTTAACTAACACACCACACCTCTTCTTACACCTTACATAACACATATTTGCATCGGGATTAAACATTAATTTTAAATAAATAAGCATCTGAGCTGAATAGTTAAGCAATCCAAGAACCCCGGGTTTTTTTTTTTATAATTTGTTTTTAGAAGTCGCTTCTATACTATACACCCGACTAGTTATGCATTACCGGTGCTCCTGGCACCCCAGGCTTTTTTTTTACAAAATAAATATTTTAAGAAGCCGCTTCCACACTTTCATAGCTAAAAATTTACTTTAATTTTATTTAATCTTTGATTATAACTATCCTAACAAATATTATAAATGCGAAAGTATGTTTGTTACGCCTTCACGCTAAAACGGCTGAACGGATTTGGATGAAATTTGGCACATGGGTAGACCATGACCTTTAGGACATAGGATACTTTTTTTTCCCGGTATTCCCACGGGATCGAGACTTATGCTGGTGAAACCGCGGGGCACAGCTAGTCAAATAATATTAATGGGACAACTTGAAGCTAGTTAACTGTCTTTGAGCGTATTAAATTCATAGGTAAGTACATTGTGTCCAAGAATCAGCCCAGGTATGCTCGGGCGATTTTTTTCGCGCACTCTATTTACAACGCTCTGCTTAGCGCCGAGAGTTGAAAATCCAACAGTATTTTCTTGACGCGCTGGAATCCGCTTTATTGAATTCTCAATGTTCGGCTCAATACCGAGAGTTGAAAATCCAGTGCGCGAATAAAAAAAACATCGCGTAATAAAATTGCCCGTGCGAACCTGCACCATAATTGCGTAACACACTATCAATCACAATCTGAATCATTTTCAAGCCTATAACTAATCCATTGCTTCGTTACGTTGAAAAAATTTGTTTGCTCAACAACGTAAATAACGCATTGAATGTTGTTGAACTGTCAAAATGAAAGCCATTCCTATTGTTAGTGTGTTACGCAATTACCCCGCTGGGCTCAGACTTTACTTGATCTATTTTCATTGGACCAAAGAACTACTTTGTTACCTATATACAAGTCTATAGCTTGTCTGTAGGTAATTATCGAGTCGTCGTAGTAATAAAACACACCTTATCACATTTTGACACACTGAAATTATATCCAATTATACGCGTCATCATTAAGGCTCCCGCAAATAGGCGCCTCCCGCATCCAGAAGAACAATTGCAATGAAAACTTCATGGAAATTGTTCTTCAAGAGTCGCGTCGCGCCTGTCTGCGGGAGCCGTTAAGCAATGTTCAGGAAAACTGTCCTTTGCTTAGAGACATTCAATTGTCAAGAGGTAGGAACTCAAATTAAAACTACTGTAATGTTTTCCAGCGGACAGGGCCTTAAGAAAAAAAAAAAAAAACCCGTATTTCTTACTTCAAAACGTGCCAAATTAGCGTTGTTACACTAAACAATTCAAAACCTACCCTTAGATTATTACTAAATGTAATTTATCATCAATTAAAATTTACTAAACCGCGCCTTAACAAAGAAAATCGTGACTAAAATTCACGCATTTCCGAAACCACTCTCCGCACGCACACTCTTAAATCAACCCTTGGAATATACAGAAAATGGAACAAAATTACATTCATGTCCAGACGGTAGGTAGAAGGAACAAATTCCGCCCCCTAGGACCAACATACATACAGTCCGGTACAGTCACGTTACTCCGTGGCGTGTCTTGCAGTGGATCAATAGCGCAGCGCGGAGTACGCATGCGCGCGGCCCCACTGCCCTATTTAGCCAAGGCGCCCTTGCCACGCCTAGAAATGGCTTCGAATATATTCAATTAGTTTATTGGGTATATCTAGTTGGACTTTTTAAGGATATAGATGGTTATTTTGATGGTTTAATTGTGGAGGAAAGACTGGGGATTTTGGTCTCCATTTAGGGAAGCATCTTTGTTTGTAAAATCGGGCAAAATACACTGAAATATTTATTTATTTAACAATTTATGTACACACATAATATAAACAGACAAGAAATGAACAGAAAAATGCGTGCAAAGGTGACGCTTCTACTTGATGTTACCAGCCAAAGGGGCAATTGCGTAACACACTAGCAGTAGGAATGACTTTCATTTTGACAGTTCAACAATATTCATTGCTTTATTTACGTTGTTGAGCAGACAAATTTTTCGAACTTATGAAGCAATGGATTAGCGATAGGCTTCAAAATTATTCAGATTGTGATTGAGTTTGTTACGCAATTAGGGTGCTGGTATTTCTTAAGAGCTTGTTATAAGTACTACGGGTCGACAACCGAATGCTAGTCCCTTACCCTAGGTTGTGATCAACAGACTGAACAAAGAAACTGCGTTTATTCGCGGCTACATAGTAGAAATCGATATTAACATTCTAGCTTTAAGAGGGCGCACACGGGTCCACTAGCGCCACTCTTTTAAAGTAATATTATCTCGTGACTGAGAAGGAATTTTGAATTATGGCTCAATAAGCACCCTCGGTAAGTATGTCTAGAATTTTCTAATACCTTTTATAAAGTCTCATATTGAGACACGGAGCAACAAAATTCGATCTAAAGAAAAGCGGCCACATTCCTCTAGATTGTATTTTGTTGCTTCGTGTCTCAATATGTAAGTTTATAAAAAGTATTGGAAATTTCTAGACACACTTACCGAGGGTGCTTATTGAGCCGTAATTCAAAATTCCTTCTCAGTCCCGAGATAATATTTTTTTAAAGGAGTGGCGCTAGTGGACCCGTGTGCGCCCTCTTAACATTGACGTCTGCGGCACTACCAAGAATATCAATACTACTATACTATTCTGTGTACTTTATTCTGTAACAGCGCCGGGTGAGCTTATTAGGAATTAAACGAGGATCTTGCTTTGTTCGGGAAGGTCCAACAAGACGGTAAAATGCTAGCGGATTTTCTATCTATACTATAATATAATAAAGAGGTAAAATTCGTGAGTTTGTATTTAGGGGGTAATCTTCGGAACTACTGATATGATTCCGAAAATTCTTTCACCAATGGGTATAGCTGCAGTATTGTCGAGTGTCAAAGGATATATTTTGACGCGGTAGAACTCGATTATTACCGATATCCTCCACTTGTTAGGCCACCACTGGGGGACAGCGAAACAAATTTAAAAAAATTTCTAGTTGTCCACCGCTGGGGAACACTTCCATGGTTTAAACCCCCAAGAAGCCCGCGATGTATCACAGTGGAGTATCCTTCGGCATGTGCGTGCGCGTCTATTGGCATGCATTTGTTTTACATAGAGGTGACATCGAGGTTGCGAGCTAACTTGCGATCGCGAGGTATCGCACTGAGGCATCTTCGGCATGTAATTACCCTGGAAAGCGTTACTAGGAGACTAATTCTGAAATCCTACTCATATTAGAAATGTGAAAGTTTGTGAGGATGGATAGATGATGTTTGTTACTCTTTCACGCGAAAATTACTGAACGGATTTGGATGGAATATGGAACACAGATAGTTTATATCCTGGATTAACACGTAGGATACTTTTTATCCCGGTAGTACGATCCCGTGGGATAATTTCCGACATCCACGCGGGCGAAGCCACGGCAAAACCGGGTAGTTAATAATATGTCAGTAAATTAAGACGGCACATAAACAAATAGGAATTAATTAAACATAATTTCGTATATACAATAAAAATGTCAATAATAATAATACAACAAAGGACTTTTTGGTCCTTGTGTGTCTAAACTTGGTCCTAGCATTCGCGCAGCTGCGGTTAGGAATTTAATTATTTGGTAATTTAAGAATTAGGTCCTTAGACATTCATGATGAATGAAATAAATTATTTTAGACATTTCGTTACACTATTTGGGTGAGACATTTACAACTTTTATTTTATTGCCCGATTTCTGTAAACTTTTCAAGTCTTGGATCTTTTAAGTAAATTCTGCAGTCTAATTATAGTTAGATCTCATGTTAGATGCTGTAATTGGCTGAAAATGACAAACACCAATAATATTAAGCACATCATCTCCTACCTAGCCTTTTCCCAACTATGTTGGGGTTGGCTTCCAGTCTTAACTGAATGCAGCTGAATACCAGTATTTTACATGGAGCAACTGCCTATCTGACCTCCACAACCCAGTTACTGGGTTAATACAAGAACCCTTGGTAAGGCTGGTTGTCGGGCTTTCGAACTTCTGACGACCCGTAACGAATGTCAAAGATCCACGAATGACAGCCGGGACCATAGGCTTAACGTGCTTTCCAAGGCACGCAGGGGTCTTGGTATGTAAAGATGGTCACCCATCCATGGACCAACCGCGGCAAGCGTAGCTTAACCTGATCGATCGGCCTGTGCAGCTGTTATTACTAAGTCACGATCAATTCACAGATCAATAGAAAATGATTAAAAAAAACTGGGGTTATACTTGCCACTACTTTTAGAGGGAATGGCGTTTATCTTTTAAATAAGTATTTATTGATCAGAAACAGTCGCAGTTTTATCTTTTGCTCAAGCCTGCAATGCTGCAATCCTGCGTTAAAGTCTATATCAATGTAAGGGGGATGCAGCCCATGTCAGTTTAAGTAGAAAGCGCCGGGGTAACCCGCGAAATTCAAATTTACTTACGTTTTTTTTGCAATTTGCAGGTCAGTATCAAGTTGTATGTTGATCAAAATATGATTCGCGGCCGTAAAAAATATGTATTTACAAAATTATAACCACTGAAATCATCAATACAACTCTTTAAGTCCGAGTTATTCTATGGAATAATTATTACCATTTCAGACGCAAATCTACATGGTCTTCACATGATCTGACCAATATTATGTCTGAGGCTTTAAAAGAGACTGTGAGCTCTGAGTTTGTTTCGACCTTTCTTCTCAGAGTAGTCAGATAGGAAACGCCGACGTCATCTAGTTTTTAAATTATGATTGATGTGTAAAAGTGTTTGTACAAACCTACCTAAATAATCATTATTTCATGAAATGACGACATTTGAAGCCGATTCTAACTGAGAGAGTTGTATTAATGATTTGAATAATTCTAATTCTTTAAATACATATTTGTTTTTGTCTATGTCTAGTTGAATTTCGCGGGTTACCATAACGCTTCCCCTTTACAGGACGCTGTTAGTAACACGACAATACAACAGTTGAAACTCCGCAATTATTTATAACATAAGTACAAATTTTGATTCGCCAAAATGAAACTGGCCGTTTATAGACCAGGGCACCCCTTGGGTAGACCCCTCGCCGAAAAGAAGGCAGCTGATTCAAACATTATTCATAAATCTATAGAGCCCTACAATAATCTATAGTATAGAGCCGGGTAGAAACAGTATGCCCTTTGTAAGAGTAACCTAGTTTTAAAGGACTATAAAAGTCTGCAGATGAAGCCAGTGAAGCATGCAACAAGGTCTCAGTTGTACCTTCCTTTGATATTGAAGATGTTTTTGAACAAATCTGTGAAGAAACGATTTTTTCTGTAGTATTATTTTAATTCTGAATTTAATAATGTCTTCACATGATCTGACCAAGATTATGTCGGGACTTTAAAAGAGACTGTGACCTCTGAGTTTGTTTCGGCCTTTCTTCTCAGAGTAGTCAGATAGGAAACGCCGACCTCGTCTAGTTTTAAAATATGATTGACGTGTAAAAGTGTTTGTACAAACCTACTTACAGAAATAAAATCATTTATCATTTAATTCAGTGGATTGTGTGGAAGATACGGTCAGAATGGGGGTGAATACTAAAATGACGGGTGATGGAGATGTATTGAAAAAGTCATGCAGTATCGACTACAAATGAATTGGAATAATCACAAGAGGGTGATGATTACAATTCAGCTTCGGACTAGCGTAAAAATTTACAGTCAAATTAAAGAAAAATGTCCTTGCAAACCCGCACCCTAATTGCGTAACACGTAATCACAAATATGAATCATTTTGACGCCTATTGCTAATCAATTGCTTCATATGCTCGAAAAAATTGTCTGCTCAACAACGTAAATAACAATGAATGTTGTTGAACTGTCAAAATGAAAGCTATTCCTACTGTTAGTGTGTTACGCAATTACCCCGCTGCACTGGACACTAGCATGGGCCTTCGTCAGCAGCGAGAACATTATGGGCTGATTGTGTTAATGTCTATAAGCATAAGTATAGCATAATCATCCTATAATGTTCCCACTGCTGGGACATAGGCCTCCTCTCACTGTGAGAGAGAGTGGGCCACAATCCACCACCCGGGCCTAGTGCGGGTTGGTAGATGTCACCATGTCTGCGAATTTTTGGTTCTAGGCCATGCCGGTTTTCTCACGATGTTTTCCTTCACCGTTTTTGAGAGCAGTGGTGATGAAATAATTTATACAAAGTAAAGCGCCTGTCTGGGTTCGAACCCACGACCTACAACTCGGTAAGTCGCAGCCGTTAACACTGGGCCACCAGTCCACCGTTGCTCTTAATGAAGTGAAATTTATTTGCAAGAATTGTAGTACATACAAATGGTCGGGTTTTTTAAACAGTTTCTAAAACAATTCGCCAGAACTAGCATGCAAAATTATTGTAACATTAATTAAATAAATGAAGCTAATAAAATTGGTACATAAATCATAGTTCATTGTCATTCAAAATATAATCAAGTAGTCAAGTAATTGTCAAATTATGATAGTAAGATGTCGGTCAGAAAAATATCTAATGACTGCTCTTACGGATGGATTGATGATCGCAATATATTACAGAATTCTGAAATATCCTGTGTGCTTTTAGAAACTCTAAGACTCCTATTGAAATAAATACAACAGCATAACATTTTACACTCTTACAAGGCCTATGCTGCCGCAGCTACTGAATTATTCCTAGCCCCTAATTGCTTCTCAGCAACACAAGTCCATGCATTTCTATCTTCGATACGTCGAGGTGCCTCGAACAAAGGAACTGGGCGCATACTGCAGTTTTAACTGAATTATTGACGAGTTGCGGATACTAGATCGATTATAATGTAATTTTGAGGGCTTCTGATGTATGGTAACATTCTTGGAAAGACAGGAAGTCTTATGGAATCACTTTACACTGTGGGCGAATGTCGCAAGTTATGTCCCAAGAAAAACAGGGCAAGTATTAAATTGATGATAACATGAAGACCATGACAAATCTAGACCGTATAAATAAAGGTGTTCATTTATAAATGTTGCTTAAAGTTAAGTAATGATTAAAGTTTGCTTACATTATTTTTATAAACCCCTTTTTCACACAGCACCCTAATTACATAACACACTATCTATCACAATCTGAGTCATTTTCAATGCCTATTGCTAATCCATTGCTTCATATGTTAGAAAAATTTGTCAAACCCAAACTCAAAGCATTTATTTCAATTAAACCATTTACAGGCACTTTTGAATTGTCAGCGAATCGGTCAGTTAGTCAGAAAGTTGAGGCTAGTTGCCCATTCCAAAACGTAGATCTCTATGGAGAAGAACGGGCAAGAAACTCCAAGGACACTCTTTTTAAATCAAGATATTACAAAATCCTGGGTACATTCTTGTTGCTTCTACATGTGAGAACAATGTAATATATATATTTATATACCTATTTAAGAAACAATTCAAAACAT
Source organism: Dryobotodes eremita (assembly GCA_917490735.1). NCBI lineage: Eukaryota > Metazoa > Arthropoda > Insecta > Lepidoptera > Noctuidae > Dryobotodes > Dryobotodes eremita. Next base: position 8,049,437 of record OU823269.1, on the reverse strand, counting down.
AAGATTAATCATAAAAATAAACCGTGTCTGCTCAACAACGTAAATAATGCAATGAATGTTGTTGAACTGTCAAAATGAAACCCATTCCTACTGTTAGTGTGTTACGTAATTACCCCGCAGGTTTTAGTTTTCCCGCATTTCTGGGAGTGAAAGTACTCATCACTGTAATACATTTTCATCGGGTAAGTATGTACCACGTCTTTTATTATTGCCCTCACGAAAACAACTAAATTGTGAACAAATTTCCGTAAAGACAAGTAGGTTATTGGGTCAGCCTTATTGATTTTCAGCAGCCATGTGCCTCGTGTACTATTATTTAGTAAACAACCCTGAGATACCCTTGAGCCGTGGAAACTAGTCCAGGGTCTTAAGATCTAATTTGTTAGTGCGTTAGCCGTATGGCTGGGTCATCATTTGGCATAAAATATGACAAGATGTAGGTATAAATCTATATTTTTTTACTAATATTATAATTGCGAAAATTCAAACTCAGACTCAAAGCTTTTATTTCAATTAAATCATTTTGAACCGACTTCAAAAAGAAGGAGGTTCTCAATTCGTCTGTTTTTTTTTTTTTTTGTTTGATTGTTACGCGATATCTCCGCCATTTGTAGACCGATTTCGAAAATTATTTTTTTAATACCTAGGGTATGCCTCAGGGGTGGTCCCATATAAATTTTATTAATTTTGCTTCGTTAGTTTTTCAGTTGTTTCAATAATACGTATTTTTTCCACTTAGTGTATATTGATGATGTTATAATGTTATAATAACTTTCTGTCACTGTTCGTGTGGGGTAGGTACCACAACTAAAACGTGAAAAATAAAACAATAAAAAAAAAACAGTAAATCAATTGTAAAACGGTTTTTACAGGCACTTTTGAATTGTCAAGGGGTCGGGCAGTTAGAAAGATGAAGCTAGTTGCCCATTCCAAAGCGTAGTAGGTACCTATGTAGAATTGCGTAACATACTATCAATCACAATCTGAATCATTTTGAAGTGTATTGCTAATCCATTGTTTCATTACTTCGAAAAATTTGTCTGCTCAACAACGTTAATACGCAATGAATGTTGTTGAACTGTCAAAATGAAAGCCATTCCTACTGTTAGTGTGTTATTACCCCGCTGAAGACGGACAAAGACTACTTTTCATCCTGTTTGTTTGTATTAATAAATGATGGAATGCCGTTCTGTAATTTCTGCCTACTCCCTTGGGAAGAAGGCGTGAGTTTATGTATGTATGTGTGTAAATGATGAAATACAAAACACACGCAGTCGAAGCCGCGGGCAACAGCTTGTGTCTAATAAATAGAGTTTTGTCCTACAAGTGTAGAAGTTCGGACTGCTCTCAAAACGGTGAAGGAAAACATCGTGAAGAAGCCAGCATGTTCTAGAACCAAAAATTCGAAGACATGTGACATCTACCAACCCGCACTGGGTCCGCGAGGTGGATTACAGCCCACTCTCTCTGAGATGAGGCCTGTGTCCCAGCAGTGGGAACGTTATAGGTTGATTATGAGACTGGTGGAAACCAACAAAATATTTCAATGATACGGAATAACTTGGCATTAGAAATAGCATTAATTACACTATCTACGACGATTGTGGGGCAAAAGCGAAAATGCGCCAACACCGGGATGACCTAATAACCTGAATGCCCAAGTGGATTCACTGCAACCCCGCACCCCGCACCTACACCCCCCTGGGGGTGGGAGGTAGGGGTGTAAGGCCGCGTCCTGATATGACATAGTTTGTAGCTTGTAAATGGGTAATTGATTACTTTTGTAATGGGTAGCAACACTAACAGCATTGTCACGTTTTGGACTAAAGAACATACTGTACCGACTTTAGGGGTGAGGCGTATTTATCGCTGTAAGGCGGCGTCCTGATATGACATAGTTTGTCGCTTGTAAATGGGTAATTGATTCATTTCGTAATGGGTAGCAACACTAACAGCATTGTCACGATTTGGACTAAAGAACATACTGTACCTACTTTAGGGGTGAGACGTATTTATCGTAACAGATATTTAAAAATAACAATTGTTCCTACCAATATAACTTATCTGTTACTTAAAATAACAGACCCTCAAAGACTGCTACCACGGCTGTTACTGTTATTTCACTATATCAGTTCCCAAACATATTGGTGCCGATTCTTTTGTACACCGAACGAAATACACTAACTAAACTATCACTAAAATTCCTTACTTTTGGCTATGAGAATCTTAAAGCTATTCTGCAAAAACATATCTCTAAATTTAAAATATTTTGACGCAACTAAAATTTAATTTGACAATCGTGACTCGACGTCGTAGGTACTTGTTTGCGCAACCCTGTGATTTAGATTTAGTTTTAGGGATTTAAGAGTTAGAACTCTTAAATCCCTAAAACTGAGAGAGACCGCGCGAAGTGTAGTTCGCCTTACCGCGACAATGAGGCCGCAGCATTAGGAATTATTTCTATTGAGCAGCAGTGGTGGCCCAGTGGTAACAGCCGCGACTTACGAGTAGGTCGTAGGTTCGAACCCAGACAAGCGCGTTACTTCGTGTAAATTATTTCATCACCACTAGTCTTAAAACGGTGAAGAGACATCGTGAGAAAACTGGCATGTCCTATAAACAAAACTTCAAAGACATGTAACAACTACCAACCCACGCTGGTCCCTCGTACCGCTACCTCTCAGAGAGGACACCTGCGTCCCAGCAGTGGGAACATGATACGCTGATTATTATTTCTATTTTATATTTAATTTTCTCAAGTAATTTAAGAAAAACAAATCAAATCACTTTTATTTGTTAACACAGGTAAAGAAATACAGATCTTATATTTGATGAAAGAGCGCTATGTTATGCCAGGAGGCGTACAAATATGGTGTGCATCTAGCTCAAGATTACAAATTGAAGTTTCTAAAAATATATTTGAAAATCATGCATAAATTATGGTATTTAATTAGCAAAATAAATTGAAAATTTACATAATATTGAGTATTTAATACGTTGAAAAAATATCTAAGTCTATTTAATTAAAAATGTCAAAAAACATTATATGTCAATATTAATAATAAATCTAAGTCTATTTAATTAAAAATGTCAAAAAACATTAAATGTCAATATTAATAATGAATTTCAATTCCAAACATCATGTAATTTGTTGTCATATACTTAACATAAACACAAAGAGAACAAAAAAAAAAACAGTTTATATTTTCGCATTTTAATAATAAGTAATTTTTGTTTTATACTGAGCCATCATTCAAAACTTCATCTAATGTGTACACTTGTCACTAAGCAACTTATTAAGTACCTTTTTGAATTTTATTAATGGCATTCGGTATTTTATTATAACAGATTAGGTATTAAGTTCACAGATTACGTTCTTAAATTAAATTATGTACTTAAATATTTGAAGCTGAGTTGGTCATTCTCATTCATTGATCTCATTTGGAACAGTCGGAATATTTGGGAAATAGGTCACTTTAATGAGAGTTGTAACTGGCGTAATTTGGGAGCACACACCCAAAATTGCAGTGCATCCCTGCCCTCTGCCGATCCATTCGATGAAAACAAGCATGGCGGAAATGTATGGCGTACCACGAAATCAGCCAATCGCAGTCCATAGCAGGAGAAAGGCTTCCCAAGTTGCGCCAGTAGTACACAGTGGATCCCCCGCCCGCGCCCTGCAGCTTGCCCCAGATATCTATTTAGGTCGTCGAGTGATCCCGTTGGAATACATTTTTCTTTGTATGAAAACTAATTTTATAAAATGTAAAATTGCATAGCACATGTGTGAGTACTATGTACCTACTATAAAACTACCATTTACTGGGTTTGTCTTTCATTGACTTGAATGTGCCCTGGCGGCCGAGAGTATGCTATGCTCACTCAAATGTCTCGCTGGTGGTGGCGTGTGTGTTGGATCATTACGTTCCCTTCAAAATGGTTGAGCTGTATGGTGCTGATCCATACGTTATGTTCGTGAACGGGCGCCGTCAGTGGGGACTGGTCATCTCTTGGCTGCCGCGGCTTATTTTAATTTAATATTCTGCCCTACTAAGCGCAAAAGCGGTATCTCAAAAAATATCGTAAAGTTGTTTTTTATGCCATCGGATAGCTTAAAAAAATACGCATCTAATGAACTAAGCCTTTTAAAGCTATCTTGTTCAAAACATATGAACAAAACCTTAAGAAAGATTTCCCTATCTCAGTTTTACCTTAAATCACTAAGGGTATTAGAGGTATATCAATATTACGTAGGCAATCAGCCGTATATTTGAATACGCGTTGTTTGGACGCATTCAATAAAGACCCATCACTGCGAGCATAAACGGAAATAAACATTTTAAAACTCAAGTTTTGTCACCACCGAAGAAGAAAACTACACCGGAAGGCATTTCTAAAAGCAAAAAATAAATATTTTGAATTTTTTTTCAAAATATACCTCAAACTAGAACGTCCTTTTGGAGAGAACTCCCTCCCTACTTTTGACTAGATTTCATAGAATCCGTTTTTTTTTTTAAATATTTTTATGCCATTATAAATTTGAATAATAAAATACTTTATAAATATACTTTGATTGATTTTTTCTTTAAAACAATACATATTTTATTCGACACAAAATTCAATTTTTTTTAGTATACTGACATGTAGGAGAAGAGCTAACGAAAAAGCGGTAACTCAAATTTTAATTCTATAATTACTAAGCGGTGTAGCAGTATCTCATGAATAAGGTATATTCACATACATTTTTGATATTTTAACTATTGTGATAGCAAATAGACCCAATATAATATATAAATTCTATTTAAAAAACAAAAAAGTCAATATAAAAAGTTAAAAAAAAACTATTTTTACATAACTTCAATTATCTCGAAACTTGCTTTCATTAAGATACCGCTTTTGCGCTTAGTTGGGCAGTATTGGAATTGTTCTTGTCTCTTTATTACGGACGCTTTTAACGTTCTGCACCGTTCTCAGATACATAATTTCAACATGAATGATGTAACCAATAATTTGTAACCATATTTTGATTTAAAAGAGTGTCCATGGAGTTCCTTGCCCGTTCTTCTCCATAGGTACCTACTACGCTTTGGAATGGGCAACTAGCTTCATCTTTCTGACTGACCGACCCCTTGACAATTCAAAAGTGCCTGTAATTGGTTAATTTGAAATAAATGCTTTGAGTTTGAGTTTGAATTTTCTAGGTGCTTAATAGATATTTCTTTTTTCATGGGTCACACACACGTACAGTACAACTAATTGTACATACAATATACGTACAGAAACTCGAGCCTTTTTCCCAAGGGGGTAGGCAGGAACTGCAGATCGCCACCTGCTACGATCCTTGCATACTCCTTTTGCTTTTTCATGGAAACAAACAGATAAATAAGCATTAAGCATAATTAGTCTATAATGTTCCCACTGCTGGGACACAGGCCTCTGTGAGAAGGAGTGGACAGTAATCCAAAACGTGGGCCGAGTACAGTAAACAATTTCTTTTTATTACTTCGGATTTTTGCACCTCTTGAAACGCCGGAAACCTCAGTTCAGAATTGAGAAGAACTAAAAACTTTTTTGAAAAAAAGTGCCATTATCTATAAAAACAGCAAAAAAATCATGTCTGTTGTATGGGAGCCCCCTTAAATATTTATTTTATTATGTTTTTTAGTATTTGTTGTTATAGCGGCAACAGAAATAGGTACATCATCTGTGGAAATTTCAACTGTCTAACTGTCACGGTTTATGAGATACAGCCTGGTGACAGACGGGCAGCGGAGTCTTAGTAATAGGGTCCCGTTTTACCCTTTGGGTATTGAACCCTGAAAAAGAGGTTACGCGAATTCAGTTTTACATAGTCGAGTGCCTAATGTACTAAGGTTTTATGCAATTATGATTATGCTAACGGCATCCTAATGAGACCTTAGGCCTTAGCCTAGTCGTTGCTACGAGATAGGAATATGAAAAAAAAAGAAAAGAAAGAAAAACACGTGTGGCACTCGGGGACTGCCGCGGTAAAGCTATTGCATAGCATTTTTTATCAAGTTATGCAATTATAATTTTTTATTTATGCAGTATTTTTTTTTTCTTTGATATTAATTCAAGTACAGTCGTACCATATACATACACGTTAAGGGAACGCTCGGCCGAGGTACATGGTATGCGGAGTGGGGGGTGTTAGGTTTTATTTTCGTTACGGAATTTCTTGATTCGGTCGCCGCGCTCAAAGCCCGCGATAACAGCTATGCAATAGCTTAAAAAAAAAACAACTAATCCAACTGGAGCTAACGTGGACGCAGTAATACGGAATTGCATATCGCATGTATTCACTGCGTGGTTTCAAATATACCGAAAGGTAGGTACCGTCAAACGGGGTCAATTAAAATATTCCTGACAAATTTTCCGATGGAATATGATTCAAAATAAGAAGCTGAATGCACCCTGTTTTTTGCGGAGAGCTGTCTCTTCGCTCTGTATAGTTTGTTGCCAACAAGGGCATTTAATCGTTAATTATAATACAGCGACACCTGCAAGGAATAAAATTGTATCTAATATTTAGTAACCTTACAGGAGAGCGCGTCAAAGATTTAAAAAATTCTCACAGATTTAAAACAACCTTGAAAATATGAGTCCAGCTATTCCCTCCTGGACTCATATTTTCAAGGATGGTTGGCATTAAGACTTAACCGAAATCTGCGAGAATTTTTTAAATCTTTGACGCGCTCTCCTGTAAAGTTATTAAAATTAGATACAATGTTATTCCTTGCAGGTGTCGACAGTAAACACATTACAGTCCTTTTTGGCAACCAACAATATTATTTCACACTGTTAAAATCCCTTTTAAAGTTTCGTTCCGATTCACCCCTGCATCCATATTCACCCCGTTTGACGGTAGTATCGGTGTAATTAAAGGCACCAACCTGTCGATCTATTCTTAAAATCTCACCGTGAAAATGAAAACTTCGTTAGCAATTTTTGTATAGGTATTATTATATCAATCTGCCTAGCGTGTTCTCAACTATGTAGGGGTCGGCTTCCAGTCTAACCGAAAGCAGCTGAATACCAGTATTTTACATGAAGCGACTGCCTATCTGACCTCCACAACCCAGTTACTGGGTAACACGTGACCCCTTGGTAGGACTGGTGTTTAGCCTTTTCAGCTTTGACTACCCTGTAAGGACTGTTAAAGATCTACGAATGACAGCTGAGACCAACGGCTTAACGTGCTTTCCGAGGCACGAAGGGGTCCCGATATGTAATGGATGGTCACCCATCCACGAACTGACCGCGGCAAGTATAGATTGAGCGGCGATTGACCCGTGCCGCTGTTATCAATTAACCACGAACCTTAAAATAACGTTTTTTTTTTTAGAAAATCCAAAATAGCACGCCTCATAATCTCATTAAATTTTATAAAAAAATAACAAAAAACGAACGAAATGTCCAGTCGTATTTTTATATTAGGTACTAATTACAATTAAACTACATTGAATTAGACCGTGATTTTCGAAAGGACTGCGTTTTCGATAACACAGAAGCGTTTAAAAAAAACATGGACTCGATTAGTTAAGGTTTTCGGGAGTTATCGTGACCACGCCAGAATCCATACATACAGACACACGGACGTCCACAGAATAATTTTTTTAAACAGTTTTTTCATTATTTTGAATAGCAAAATGTCTTTTGAAAATAACATGATTGTTGAAGATAGTGTTTTTTCTTGACGTTTGTGTGTGAATATTATTCTACAAGTGCGATATGAAGTAAATAGAGACATTTTTAGCTCAAGGAATTAATTATCCTTTGTAAGGCGAGAGTAGAGCACTACCTCACGTGCTTGGCTTATGAGGCGTGCAATAAAAGTATTTCAATCTACGCCAAAATTGCATCAAGAATATAATTTTACACATCGTCGTCGAGCGAAAACCTTTGCTGAAAAAAATGAAGGAAAAATTGCGCCATCGAGCGCCGTTGCCGTCCCGCGGCTTACGTTAGCTACAACGTAATACGTTGGAGCGGCAACGTCGCGTTTCTGTCATCGTTTCGTCAGAAACTGTTGCCAATGCTAGTGCAAGGACAGTGTTTTATGATAGACATAATTTTAATGCTTCTTTGAAGACTAGAAGATGTATTCTACGCGTTGTTTTTTTACATAGAATTGAAATTAACTGCAGGGAAATTGATAAAAAGTGATCATGTAGGTTTTTTGCCGAGTATATTTCGAATTAAATGATAAATGATTTTATTTCTGTAAGTAGATTTGTACAAACACTTTTACACGTCAATCATATTTTTTAAACTAGATGAGGTCGGCGTTTCCTATCTGACTAACTCTGAGAAGAAAGGCCGAAACCAACTAAGGGGTCACAGTCTCTTTTAAAGTCCAGACATAATCTTGGTCAGATCATGTGAAGACCATGTAGATTGGTATCTGAAATGGTCTTTTGAGGAAAGAACCAACCATTAGGTATATAACTTTAACTGTTTCATTGGTGTCGCAAGTGTAATTACTACCAATCATGGGTTCGATTCCCGGATCCAGGAAATTACTATTGTGATTTCCATTAGAAATTTGTCAGTAGCATCCCTGAGTCTGCATTTGTTCCCACTTAATGCAATTATAGGCTTCTACCTAATACCCAATACGCAATAATTTATTTGCATTCCACAATCTGACCAAGATTATGTCTGGACTTTAAAAGAGACTGTGACCTCTGAGTTGGTTTCGGCCTTTCTTCTCAGAGTAGTCCGATAGGAAACGCCGACCTCATCTAGTTTTAAAATATGATTGACGTGTTAGTGTTTGTACAAACCTACTTACAGAAATAAAATCATTTATCATTTACAATGTGTACTTAGGTGGTAACTTTTATATGTGATCATTATGGACCCCGTCGGCCACAGAAAAAATAGTAAGAGAGAGGAAGCTTCCAAAACTTAGCTTATCACTAAGTTGTTAACAGTCTTTTGAACTAAATATAGAAAAAGAAACAAAAATAGAAATAAGCATCACCTTTGTACGTATTTTTCTGTTCCTTTCTTCGTCTGTTTATATATGTGTGTACATAAATGGGGAAATAAATAAATAAAAACCAAAACATATTTTAATTAACTGTACTAAACTTATTTAGACGTGTTAGCACTTACATTTTCTCGTTGAAATAATCGTTTATACAATAATAGAATTTTCTTATTAAAAATTTCTTTAGACAACACTTATTTCTTTTTTTTTTAATACATGGGACTTAATCATAACTGGCGAAATAAGTGTGTCAGTACACCTCTGCTTAAGTCTTCGAGGACAACCGGCGTAATGTTATGTTATCTAACTGTTGAAATGGATCGCGTTTTTTTACCGTTTCAGGAAGTGTGTAACTGAATAATAATCAGATAGCTATTTCCGCGTTCTCGAGTACAAAATACAGTGTGGCAATGAATAGAGTACATATATTGTTCAAACCTACTTACAGAAATAAAATCATTTATCATTTATACTGCATACATTTATGTACAGTCACGAGCGTATACACTTGGCTAAATTAAGAAGCGATTTTCTCCTTAATTTTTAAGCTATTGCATAGCTTTTATCGCGGGCTTTGAGCGCGGCGACCGAATCAAGAAATTCCGTAACGAAAATAAAACCTAAAACCCCCCACTCTACCTACCATGTAGCTCGGCCGAGCGTTCGCTTAACGTGTATGTATATGGTACGACTGTACGAAGCTCGCACGGATCGAGACGAGCTGCTCCGAAATCGGACGAATACGTAAGCAGATTGCATAAGTTGATAAAAAATGCTATGTAATAGCTTTACCGCGGCAGTCCCCGAGTGCCACACGTGTTTTTTTATTTAAATTTTATGTTGTTACGAATATAGTATTTTCGAACCCATAGGTTTATGTAGTATGTCGCATTTCAACGTTGCGTTCGTTTTTCCACGAAATATCGCTATTTGAAGTTTCCAAGTGTTGATATATTAGTGCTCGTGACTGTACATACTAGCCTTTGCCCACGGCTTCGCTCGCGTTAATTTAGAACTTGACAATCAATTCGGGTTGTTCAGGGAATTATAGTTAGGATGATGAAAAACCGTCTATCGACACTCTAGACTCACAAAATGTATTAAGTACTTAAATTTAAAAAAAACCCTTACCACACCACTAAAGTTTCTATAATAATATAATTCAATCATGATTCGTAAGACACGTGGCGCCATCTATTATCATAAGAACGTTATTGTTGTGTTCCTCAGGAACAGTACTTTTTTTCGGGATGTAAGGTACTCTATGTCCGTTTCTGTACCCCTGACAACGGATATGCAAAATTTCAGGATGATCGGTTCAGTGGTTTAGGCGTGAAAAGGTAACAAACAAACTTACTTTCGCATTTATAATATTAGTTAAGGTTTGCTTGGTCAACCTACTTACATAATTATGATCAATGCTGCACTGTGTTCTGCCCCTGCAGTCTCGGCAAATATAACGACAAAAATCGTTCGTTAAATCTAATCGATGTCAAATTTCTTTAATAAATTTTCAACCTTATGCTTTCGAAATAAAGTTGAAAATCTATTAAAGGAATTTGACAACGATACAACTCAGCGACCGATTTTTTGTCGCTGTCTAATGTCGAGACTGCAGGGGCAGGTCTTGATAGGTATATCGGACTTTATCTACAGAGTAGGTCCCGGATTGTTTGAAATAGTTACCGTGGCCCTGGCGCACAGGCAACTGAAGAAACACGGGTGGGTTTTAGTCAGTAAAAGTCTGACACGCCCTCTTGCTCCACCCAGAGCGGGAGAAGTCATTGATGATATCCCACCAAAAAAAAAAAGTTTGTCATGGACATCGACATGCAACCTGTTACCATGGATTCAGATTCTGAACCCTCTGCGTTAAAATTTTGCGTCTGTTATTTAAAAAAAAAACTGCTCTTTCCTGCAAAAGTGTAATCAATACCTACGCGGTCAAAATGTACAGAAAAACTTTTTTTTTAAATATTCGGCAAAAAAATTCAGCATAGGGCGTTCAGAATCATGTATTGAATCCATGGTAACAGTATGCGTGTCGATATGCCTGCCACCGTGTATATTTTGAATCTATTGCACACACAAATTTATTTACATTCAGATAAATATAATTCCAACCTATTATTGGAAAAGAGTGGCCTCCCTGATGCGCCGCGAGCGGGGCAGCACCAACGGCCTTCTGAATACCATATTGGAAAGGGTTGATTGTCCGGTTGTGAGGCACTGGAATACCGTTCACGGATCTGGAGGGGTCCTTTTTAATGTAAAATAGTGTGTAATAATGTATAATTAATAATGTTGACATTCAATAATGACATTCAATAATAATATACTAACATAGTTATAAGTATGATGTACTAACAATGTATGGAATATTTTTGGATTCTGAAATAAAATGAATAATAATTATTATTGTCCCTTTGGGGGGCAAAAGGCCTCTTCTCATACGGAGAAGGCATGAGCATTGATCACCACGCTTGCGCAAGGCGCATTGACGATTTCAGACTTATTAATTTTATTATAGGTCCAGAGGGCCTAGACAAAGTAACACTCGATTAGCGATGACGTTAGTAAAAATGCCAAAAATGTATGGGGTTGACATAAGCTATCGACATGTCACGTGATCATAGGTCTACGAATATAAATTACCTAGACAATGTTAACATCATTCGATTCTATGAAACGATTTCAGACTTATTAATTTTATTATAGGTCCAGAGGGCCTAGACAAAGTAACATTCGATTAGCAATGACGCTAGTAGAAAAGCCAAAAATGTATTGGGTTAACATAAACTATCTATCGTAAACTATTTATATTTTTTTTTTATATTTGTTGAGTGCCTGTTACTTGTTAGGCCTACACTGTCCTCCCATTATCAACACTAATTTGAAACATTGTAAAAGCCCCTTATTTTTAAAAGAGTAACCGTGGAGTTTCTTACCGGCTCTTCTCCATAGGAAACAGCCAATTGGAACCGTGCACCCATGGTATAATAATATAAGGTATAGCACTCCGAGACACAGTGGTCACGTGGGTGACACAAGCCTACGTCATCACCCCTATCGATGGTTCTCAAACTTTATATTTGGGGAAATTCATGGGGAAATTCAATTTAATAAAACGTTAAACTTATTAAATTCCTACTAGCTGTTGCCTGTGACTCCGCCCGCGTTTTAGGTTTTCGGTGACAAAAAGCATCCTATGTCTATCCTAGGGTTCCAAGCTTTAGGTTAAGACCTGAAACGATAGTTTTAAGGTATTTAAATAAATAAATAAAAAATAACTTCCAAGCCATGCCATTTTTTAGACCATGCGTGCACCTAGCTTCTGACGTTTCATAAGTGCGCCCATGTTGGTTTATGTGAAATAAAATATTTTGATTTTGATTTTATCAAAATGTCACGTGATCATAGGTCAACGAATAGAAATTACCTAGACAATGTTAACATCATTCGATTCTATGAAACGATTTCAGACTTATTAATTTTATTATAGGTCCAGAGGGCCTAGACAAAGTAACACTCGATTAGCGATGACGTTAGTAAAAACGCCAAAAATGTATGGGGTTGACATAAGCTATCGACATGTCACGTGATCATAGGCCAACGAATAGAAATTAGCTAGACAATGTTAACATCATTCGATTCTATGAAACAAATCGACGGCGTCGAACGACTGCTTCCATAGAGATGCGTAGCCAAGTGGCACTTTTTGACAAGCGTTATCGATAGTTTTCGATTCGTATGATGGAAACATTAGCGGAAGCGAATGCCATTTGTCTAGGGCCTCAGGTTTCCTCCGATATTTTTCTGACACCGATGTCAGTGATGTCCAAGATAAACATAGAAATACTTGCATAAGCCAGCAGATATTGAATAAATATTTATTTTATTAAACAGGAAAGGAAATGCATTCAGTCAGTGATGATTTAGCCTCCGTGAATCATTTAAAAACGGTAGTCTTGCAACGATCGATCTGATTCAAAAATAGAATTCATTTTAAAAATAGAACTAAAACTAGTGCGTCATTTAATCGATCCTATAAAAAATTGAATCCTAATTAGTTATTAGCTAATTCAAACATCGATTTAAAGGATCTACCATTATTGTCTCCAGGTAGAAAATAAAGAAAATACATTTTTATTAAGGCACCCACAAACAAACGCGACGCGACAGCACAACTCAAATGCACCACTCGTCGCGCGACACGCGGTGCCTTTGTGTCGCGTTGTCGCGTCGCACCAGTGTGTACCTACGAGGCTTTATTTAACACAGATTACAAGGCACACAACAAAACTTGTATACAAGTAAAAATTAAAATAAATAAAAAGCCACTATCCATCTTCCTACAAACAAAAATGGAATAGAATTTGAATTAAATTAGATAATTTAATTAATAATTTAATTAGATAATTATTCATATCTAGCAGATGCTAGATATGAATAATTAACTGCAGGTTGTTAAACTAATCAACGGTGAGAAAAAAAGTTTCGTACACTTTTGGCCATTATCGGATTAAAGAATTCTGTTATAATTTCTATAACTTTTCAACCAGACATTTTGAATATTAGTATCCATTTTAGTCAGAATTTCAGTTAAGATTAGTAAGTACTTTAGTTATGAAGATGATGTACGTGTTATTGTCTATTTTAATCTGCAACAAAATTACGTAACACTTTCCAATCACAATCTGAACCATTTTGTTGAAGTATTTTGCTAATCCACTGCTTCATATGTTCGAAAAATTTGTCAGCTCAACAACGTAAATAACGCAATGAATGTTGTCGAACTGTCAAAATGCAAGCCATTCCTACTGTTAGTGTGTTACGCAATTACCCCGCTGGAGGTAGACTTGCAGTTTTTGCAGAGAATTCCTTGTGACATAAAGTCCGACATAGGTAGTTGCACTCAACAAGTACACTAGTCATGTCAATGAAAATATATAATACATTACCAGAAAAAATTAAAGAAGAACAAAAATTTAATACATTCATAAATAAGTTAAAACGGTTTCTATAATTAAAATGCTATTACAATATCAATGAATATTTAAATGACAAATTTTGATTTACATTTTTTTATAAAATAATCACAATATAATTATAGTAACAACTAAGTAGCCATATAAAAACCCTTTTCCTCTCTCCTACTTCTGCTGTGCCCGACAGAGTCCACAATGGTCATATTTTTGTAACCGACCACCTAAGTGTATGCGTGCACTGTCTGGACAGGTCCACTTAATCTGTGTGGTTCTTTCCTCAAAAGACCATTTCAGACACTGATCTACATTGTCTTCAAACATTATTACCGAATTTATATATACACATTGACATTGATACATTTTATATATACAATGACATGAGTATTTACTTGTAAAGTATTATATTATTTTAATTTTGTGAATGTGAAGACTATGTGGATAATTGCATTTTTTTTTTCTAATTTAATTTTAATTATGATCTGGCAGTTTGAGTAATTTATGCGGCCTACCCAAATGTCCTTTCTTTGGTATTGTTCGTCGAATCGTTGAGCTCCTGACTTCCTGAGTCGAGCTGCACGATTACTGACAAATGCGTGCACTGACTGGACAGGTCCACTCAATCTGTGTGGTTCTTTCCTCAAAAGACCATTTCAGATACCAATCTGGATGGTCTTCGCATGACCTGACCAAGATTATGTCTGGACTTTAAAAGAGACTGTGACCTCTGAGTTTGTTTCGGCCTTTCTTCTCAGAGTAGTCAGATAGGAAACGCCGACCTCATCTAGTTTAAAAAACCTGTAAAAGTGTTTGTACAAACCTACTTACAGAAATAAAATCAATTATCATTTATCACTAAGTTCACATGTGGAAGCAATAAATATATTGAGTGTTGAGTATACAGAAATAAATACAACAATAAGTTTCAAATCAAGATTGATTCCTTTAGCATCGTTTTAAAATACAGACCTTGAGAGTTCAAATTATAATATTTTTTTTATACCAAGCTCCCGTCCACAACTATCCTAGTCTATAAAGGGGCGTTCGTCCCCACAGAGAGTTGACCCAGTGACCCAGTTCCGACATAACGACTGACGTGGGTGCTGTCAATGAAATACAATCTATTTCAAATGCTATGCTCATTAAAATGCTATAACATTGCGCCTGTATTCCTGGAGAGGTAGGCAGAGGTTTATAGTCAACACATCTTTCGCTACAGAATGTTTTTACTTATATAAGGTATGTTGAGGATTTCTGGTGGCAGCAGGTTGCTTGTACGATCTAGGTATACTCATAAGTTAATTCAGCCGAGGACAAATCTCACATTTACAGGTAACAACAGCTATATCATGGTCTAAAAAAACAAGGTCTGGCATTCCGGGAGTGACACATGCTTACGTCACTATCCATTTGCCACTTTATTGCAACAAAACACGAATTATGGAAACATTTTCAGACACCATTCTGTTAAAAAATATATTTAAAGCATTTAAAATGTCGTTTCGTTTTTCTAATCAAACGAAAAAATTCAATTTAAACACATACCAACGTAATTGTTAGTTAAAACCTCATTTGATTATCGGATTCGCACAAGTAATAAAGGCGGTTGGGGAGTTATTATTACATACTACTGGTAACACAGCGGTGATGACGTAGGCTTGTGTCACCCACGTGACCACTGTGTTTCGGAATGCTATACCTGGCGAAGTATATTATTATACCATGAGCTATATTATGTGCATAAAATTGTATAACAAAATACCAAATTCCATAAAAACGCTACCATTTTCTAGATTTAAAAATAATTTGACGAGGTTTTTAATTGAAAAATGCTTTTACATGCTTGTACATGAGTTTTTAGATTATAAATTGTAAGTTTTTGTAAATTGCACGATCATTTTAAATTATTATTGTGTCATTTATTTATTTACATACTTATTAAATACATTTTTAAATATTTTTATAAAAACATTTAAAAATATAAAAAATTGTGGTCCGCCGGTATCGGGAGCAGGGTCCAAGCTACCGGTGGTTAGAACTCCAGAGATAGGAACCTCCTCACAATGCGAGCCGTATCGAGGAGTACTGCCTTCTGGATCAGGCTCTTGATCCAACCGTCTAACGAGAGCCAGTTATTATTGTTATTATTATTGTGGCGAATCTGTCCCATTATTGACATGATCAGTATTGCCATTTATGATTATTATATTTATTATTTTTTCATTATTATATTGACATTTATTTAATTCAGTAATACAATTTTAATGGGATCATCGGTTTAATGACTGCATGATTATGATTATGGTCAACAATTAATGTAAATAGAATATGTAACCTTATTTTATATTTGCACGCCGAAATTAAAGGCAGAATATGAGAACAATTTTACATTTTACCAACCTTATTTACCTTATTTATGCAAATAAATTATTTTTGATTTGATTTAAAAACACTTCACAACTATTTATTATTCTTTAAATCTTAGACTCTTCACAATAGAATTTGTTGATTATTTCCTTGTACAGAGCCTGTGTATGACGAATGACGGCTGTTACAGAGAGAGAGAGAGAGCGAGAAAGAGATGGATAGATGTGAATATAAATTAGTATGGCAATGCTAAACAAGGTTGATGTAATAGGGGGCAAGCTTATTGCTGTTAATTATCGTCCAGGCCCTGCAGTCTCGACATAGATACCGACGAAAATCAGTCGCTAAGTCGTATCGATGTCAAATTCCTTTAATAGATTTTCAACTTTATTTTCAAAGCATAAGGTTGAAAATCTATTAAAGAAATTTGACACCGATACGACTTAGCGACAGATTTTTGTCGCTATTCATGTCGAGACTGCAGGGCCTGAAGGAATTTGACACCGATACGACTTAGCGACAGATTTTTGTTGCTATCTAATGTCGAGACTGCAGGGCCTGGCGATGATCGCCAAGAGACTGGATTGTCTATATATACGGCAATAATGCAGCAAACATATTGTTACCTTGTGGGTGTTCGTTTTTGTCAGGCTTGTAATCCTGTGTTTCCTTTTATGTATCTGTTTGTATATCGACGATGAACTAGCAAAACCTCCTAACTCCCTTTTTCGATTCTTATGGTCTTATTCATAATAAAGCCTTTCGCTTCATAAACCTATTTTAGCTATCGAACTATTTTGTTCCTTTCTGACAAGTTAAAATGAAGTTTGACAGAAAGGGACAAAACAGTTCGATAGCTAAAATAGGTTTATGAAGCGAATGGCTTTATTATGAATAAGACCATAAGAATCGAAAAAAGGTAGTTAGGAGGTATTGGTAGTTCATCGTCGATATGAGTCTTGTTGCTTGAAATAAACAAATTTATTTATTAACTAGAAAAGAAGTCAAACGCCGGGCCGGTCTGCTATTGAGAATTTAGTAATGAAAAAAACCCAATTCGGTAACTACCTACAAAGCGCAATAGATGGTTCTTAAATTAATCGATAATTAAATAACCAATATTTGATGTCTGTCAGGAGAAGCTCTAATATAAGTAGCTCAGTCAAGGCTCCTACAAACAGGCGCGATACGCGACGCGACACAAAATAACCGCCTGTCGTGCGGCGAACGGTGTCTTTGTGTCGCGTGTGATTCGCATTGCGTGTCGCGCCTGTTTATAGGAGCCTTCATTTCAAGCATTAAGGCTCCTGCAGACAGGCGCGACGCGATAGCGCGACACAAAGGCGCCGCTCGTTGCGCGACGTGTGATGCCTTTGTGTCGCGCGCGATTCGTGTCCCGTGTCGCGCTTGTTTGTAGTAGCGTTTAAACCATTCAATGAAAACCGCTTGATGTTCTACTAATTGTATTCCCTAAAGAAGTAGGTACACAAATTCATTGCTGAAATCTTCGATCAATAATAGCACTAGATTAAAAATTAGGAACAAAAACATCGCCCCAGGGGGGCACGATTGCATATAGCTTAATTATATACTTTAACACTGAAAAATAAAGTTAATTATCGTTTGCAATATATTTACATGTCATGCTCACTTAAATGTCTCACTGTTGGTGGCGCGTGTGTTGGATCATTCGGTTCCCTACAAAATGGTTGAGCTGGATGGTGCTGATCCACGCGTCATGTTCGTGAACGGGCGCCGTCAGTTGAGACTGGTCATCTCTTCACTGCCACGGCTTATTTTTATTATTAATCTTATATTTTGAATTGTTTCTTTATATATTTTTTACATTGTTCTCTCATATAGAAGCAACACGAATAATGTACCCAGGATTTTGTAATATCTTGATTTAAAAAGAGTGTCCTTGGAGTTTCTTGCCCGTTCTTCTCCATAGAGATCTACGTTTTGGAATGGGCAACTAGCTTCAACTTTCTGACTAACTGACCGACTCTTTGACAATTCAAAAGTGCCTGTAAATGGTTTAATTGAAATAAATGCTTCGAGTTTTTGAGTTTTTTTGAGTTTTACTACTTCGATTGAAAAGTAAATGTATTTTTGTAATAAGAAAAAAGTATTTATGGAAAAATGAAACATAATTTCTAAGTAATAAGGTTGAAAAAACTAGTTGCAAAATAATACCACAACATTATTTATTTTATGGTCTTATTTTTCTGGCCGTTTTTGATGCGCTCATCGGAAATCTAATACTTATTGTTGATCAAGACTGAATTGAAAGTCAAAGTAAACATGACTTTGGACCGTACTCATGGACTGTCATATCATTTTCAAAAGTTCAGGGCAAATGCTACACGGTTAAAACATGCATTCTAACGGACGTATGAATCGAAATTCCCTGTTTGCAATTTTTGTCATTCAAGTGTCTGTTCGGATCTGTTTAAGACGTCGCTCATTTGGAGAAACATCGACGTAACTACCATATAAGTGTATAATCTATGGTAACTACTGCTTTTAAAATTTTACAGGAGAGTGATTTAAAGACGTTTTTTTTTTTTGTAATCTGTTACCGTCTCGTTCTGAAATGTTGATAAATCCCAAAACCATATTAAATATTTCACGCCTCTGCTCCTCTGAAAATTTTTTCGAGCACAATATATATATCGACAACTCATTTTGGGAAAAATTACATTTACGTCGTTGTTTCTCCAATTGAGCGACGTGACGGACAGAACGCCTTTCGTCGTTGTCTCTGCGAACAATAATACGACAGTACGCCAGTCGACGTAAAAGTTTTGACTTGTATAAAATCAGTACTCCTTGTGGCGCTTTATTTTCTATACAAGGAAGGGCGTTTTGTAGTGTCACCACAGATAGAATTTCAAACATTTTACTGTCATATCGTGAAATTACAAAAAACACGTGTGGCACTCGGGGACTGCCTCTGTAAAGCTATTGCAAAGCATTTTTTATCAAGTTATGCAATTATAATTATTTATTTATTTTTTATTTATGCAGTATTTTTTTTCTTTGATATTAATTCAAGTACAATCGTACCATATACATATACGTTAAGCGAACGCTCGGCCGAGCTACATGGTAGGCGGAGTGGGGGGTGTTAGGTTTTATTTTCGTTACGGAATTTCTTGATTCGGTCGCCGCGCTCAAAGCCCGCGATAAAAGCTATGCAATAGCTTAAAAACTACAAAAGTGTGTCCAACGCGAAATTTTGTAGTGTCGTAACACGTTTAACCAATGAGGGAATACTGTCCGTCAACGTGTTATCTTTGAAAATCTTTGTACCCCTTAACAGAAACCTCCTCTTTCTCTCCTCAGATGGACATCTACGTACAAACAGCATCACCAATAGTAGAACAAGTCCTGAAAGGCTACAACGGTACCATCTTCGCGTACGGACAGACCGGTACGGGCAAGACTTACACTATGGCCGGTAGCAACACTGCGCCAGAGTTGCGGGGGATCATACCGAACTCCTTCGCGCATATCTTTAGCCATATTGCTAAGGCTAAAGAGGATGAGAAGTAAGTAATTATATATCACAAATTCTCATATTTATTTCGTCCACCGCCCACGTCTAAGGATTCTTAGAGCTCTCCTTCCTTCCTTTTAGGTTAAAGTAAAAATCCACGTTTACCCAAATATGACGATAAAATGTCGACATTCTTGTCTCATCATCAGCCTATATTCGTCCACTGCTGGACGTAGGCCTCTCCTAATGAACGCTATGAACGCTAATGAGCCCAATCTTCGGCTCTCCACACCCAGTCTCTGCCAGCCACCTTTCGCAAGTCGTCACTCCACCTGGCCCGCCCGCCGGCCAGGTGGAGTGAGTGATGAAAAATCGAAAAAAAGAGTGGTGAAAAATCGGTCGTTAAGTCTAATCGATGTCAAATTTCTTTAATAGATTTTCAACCTTATGCTTTGGAAATAAAGTTGAAAATCTATTAAAGGAATTTGACAACGATACGACTTAGCGACCGATTTTTGTTGCTGTCTAATGTCGAGACTGCAGCGGCTGGTGACCTAACCAGAGGGCCTACTCTCGTAAGTCCGTCGACGAACATACGGGCCCCTCCGAAAGTAGTTCGATACTTGGCGGTAAACCCTACTGCCGATTAATTCACTTTTCCTGACGGGCAATAACACATCGGGAGTAAGAACCATTTTCAAATCGTGTTGTCATTAATTTTTTGTTTGAGCCCCGGACTAATCTTGTGTCAGTAAGAACGTAAGAGCTAAAGAAGGAGCAGGAAACGCTCATAACTTCGGCCGAAACTACGGACTTCGTGCTTAGGGAGTAGGCCCCTAGGTGTATAAATTACCTATGTACACGCACGAACCCATTGCCATCAATCGGGCTCAAATCAAATCCGGGCTGCTACTAAGAAATTCCAGATGGAAAAACACAATAACACTCCGACCAGGGAATTGAAGAATCGAACCCAGGAACTCGACCTTAGCAGTCACGTTTTCGACCACGAGATCAACGTGTCAGTCCTTAGTTTTTATGTTTTATGTAATTCAAAATGCATAACTTCAGGCCAGTATGGGGAATAAAGCGAAAGAAAAGTTGGTCACACTATCTCCAACCACTATAACTCCAGAAAGCCAGATTCTGTACTGAAGACCATTAGAAAATCTCCGAGACGATGAAACTCGACTGTCTTGGAACCCGCTATGAAATTAATCAGCGGGGTAATTGCGTAACACACTAACAGTAGGACTGACTTTCATTGCTCATACAGTCTCGTGGTTGAAAACGTGGCTGCTAAGCGTCAGTTTCTGAGTTCGATTCCTCGATTCCCAGAGGGCCTAGACAAATGGCATTCGCTTCGGAGTCATTATATTTCTACAATCGCTATCGCTTTCGCTAATGTTTCCATCATACGAATCGAAAACTAGCGATAACGCTTGTCAAAAAGTGCCACTTGGCTACGCATCTCTATGGAAGTAATCGTTGGACGCTCTCGATTCGTTTCATTGAATCGAATGGTGTTAACATTGTCTAGCTAATTAATTTCTATTCGTTGACCTATGATCACGTGACATTCCGATAGCTTATGTCAACCCCATAATTTTTTGGATTTTCTACTAGCGTCATCGCTAATCAAATGTTACTTTGTCTAGGCCCGCAGGTCGGATAGTGTTAGAGTTTTTCCATGTGGAATTTCTCAGTGGCAGCCCGAAGTCTGGATTCGTGCCCCGTTGATGGCATAAGGCTCGCCTCGCCCCCTATTACAAGGAACTGAAGTGTACTATAGTTACACCACTGCCTAACCCTTGGGAAATACAGGCCTAAACATATGTATTTTTAAAGCATAGAAACAAATGAATTTATCCTAAATAACACAACTGAATCTCTCACTCCCTCCTCCCTTAATAATTCCCCGGATCGATGGGATCGCAGTCGTCCTGTCGTCGAGGTGACCTAGCTGTGACCCAGTTACAGTACTGATATTGCAAGCGAGAATTATACTTGCATTGAAGTAGAGTAGGGATAACTTGAATTTGTAATATTGATTTTATTTATTACGTATGTAGTACCTCATAATCAGCCTATAATGTTCCCACCGCTGGGACATGGCCTCCTCTCTGTGAGAGGGAGTGGGCCGTAATCCACCACGCGGGCCCAGGGCGGGTTGGTGGATGTCACATGCCTTCGAATTTCGGTTACCTCACGATAAAATAAAAACACCACCACAACCAAACCTCTACAACCACCACCACCGCAACCACCTACACAAATAAAAGAAAAATAAACAAAACTTTATAATTAATAGAATTGTAACCAAAACGACTGCTGCTGAAATCAAGAATGTTGTATAATATAATTATATATTATAATATAATAATTATAATCCTAATCCTTACTAATATTATAAATGCGAAAGTATGTTTGTTACGCTTTCACGATAAAACGGCTGAACGGATTTGGATGAAATTTGGCAGATAGGTAGACCATGACCTAAATTACGACATAAAAACAACAAGTATGTAAAAGCGAAAGGAATTTTGTTCCGACCGGGTGCCCCACGACACCTCTCTCACTCGACTGTTGTAATCAAATCAAACGCTGCACATACATTCAGGGTTTCTGTATCAGGAACAGTGTCCCAGCTAAAGCTTTAGAGACACAATTTTCTTCACAACACTTGCTGTGTCAAGAAGAGTTCTCAAGCAGTAAATGCTTTCGCTATCATTCCCTGGGTTCAGTCTCCTAACTCATAATATCTTCATTTTTGTTTTCGGCGTGTGTGTATGACCAAATGTATGAACGTAAACGAAGCAAAAGGAGTATGTAAGGACCGTAGTAAGTGAAAGAAAATACATTTATTTAGCACGGACTACAAATACGATAAAAAAAAAAGTGCAAATTGCGTAGTGAGAAATTAGCAGGAAAGTGTGCCTCGCGGCTGCGACAAATAGGTCCAGTTCAGCAAAAAAGTCAGACAGCTAGTGCCTGACGCTTTCTATAGGTGGCATTCTGTAGTTTCTGCCTATACCCATGGGCAGAAGGCGTGAGTTTATGTATGTATGTACATATGTATCTTCATTGTTGCCCAGGTTCTTAGTATGCGTGACGTACCTGGAGATCTACAACGAGGAGGTCCGCGACCTCCTGGGCAACAACCCTCACCAAAGCCTTGAGGTCAAGGAGCGACCTGACATCGGCGTGTTCGTCAAGGACTTGACAGGTATGCGGCTTTTAAAAAAGAAAGTTTTTTGATTTTTCTCATTGCAGTTGTAACATTTAGAAACAATAATATAGTACGTTTCAAACTTAATGGCGGCTCGAAACATGAGGCAAGTCGCTGCGCAGTAACCAAATCACGTGTCAGCGGGGGTGAGGGGTGAGGTACTGCGCACCGAATAGCGCACTTCACAGCCGCCATTAAGTTTGACGTACTTGTTTACGTACGTATTTCTTTTTAATCTTACAAATTATAATGTAGATACATTATAATTTGTAACAGAATGGATATGAAGAGGTGTAATAGGACACCCACATTTCGTCGTTTCAGTTATAATCTCCATTTTATAGAGGCGAGTAAGAGAACGTTGAGAATATCCAAATGAAATAACACAATAACGCAGACCCGGGGATCAAACCCACGAACCTTTTAGCAATTAATAGAAACTGTACCAACTGAGTTGTCTGCAAGGCATTAAAATCGAATTCCTTCTTCAATGTGACAATTTCAATTCGTTCAATCGCCAGCAGGTCAAGCTACACGAAACTGTAAAATTTCTCAAAACGATTTTAAACCTTAAAATGTTGATGGTTAAATTCAAAATCGAATGAGAAAATCTGAGAGTTTGTGGTAAATTGATGTGCTGGCGACTGTACACCAGAAAAATATATGACAAAAACTAGCGACCCGCCCCGGCTCCGCCCGGGTAGCAAAGCATAATATAATATAGCCTATGTCATCCGGAGATAGTGTAGCTTCCCAACTGTGAAAGAATTTTTGAAATCGGTTCAGTAGTTTCGGAGCCTATTCAATACAAACCAACAATCATATCTTTTTTCTTTATAATATTATTTCACTGTATTTCGTTTATTACAAAATAAATTTAGGTTGTACCTTAGCCTCAGCAACACGTGATGGTTATGCTATTAAATTGTAGCTTATATGAAACGTTTGTATTTTTAACATAGCGCCATCTATTGAATACTTACTCAATCCAGTCAACAGATATCGCCATCTGTTAGAATCGTTTGGAGCTAACAGATGATTGTGACTATCAAATAATAGACAAATAATTTGCAATAAATTAATATAGCGACTATAAATTGAGATGTAAGCTATCCTATCTTTCAAGTTGTATCAAATTGCACACGGTGTGCAAATCAAATTTAAAATCGGTTCAGTAGTTTAGGAGTCCATCGCGGACAAACAACGTGACACGTAATTTTTATATATATAAAGATAAACATGGCAAAATATTCAATGGGCGGTCTTATCGCTTTCCATTAGTAAATTCTCAGTAGCAGCCCAGAGTCCGGATTCATACCCCGATTACTGTCTGTAGACCTGGACGCGTAGCAAGATTTCAGAAAAAAATCTTTAGATATATGTCAACAATCTGTCATTTTATCTATAATTCCGTCGACAAAACCTGTTTCTATGGTGGTTGTAGAGTCCTGTTGATTCCGTATTTAAGTTGATTAATATCACTTCACTGGCTCACTACCACGCCAAGCTCTCTCGTGCCGAACTTGCTCACTTTTCTGTTTCCCGCCATTCCTCGTGACTGGCAGATGACATTAGTGACAGCAACGATCCCGTTTGTGTGAATGATAGAGTGTTTACATATCAATTAAATAGATACACTACAGTGGTCATCCTACGCGTGCAGCACCTACATGGAACTTACGACATAACCAAAAAATGTGGGTGAACTCCACGCATATAAGAGAATACCAACAATTGATACATTACTAAATCTTATCCCCCAGGCTACGTAGTCCACAATGCAGACGAACTCGAAAAGATAATGGCGGTTGGCAATAAGAACCGTCACATCGGAGCCACGGCGATGAACACCGAGAGTTCTCGATCTCACGCTATATTCTCCATAACGGTGGAGAGTAGCAAGCGAGGGAACGACAACAAGATGCATGTCAAGATGGGGAAACTGCACCTTGTTGATTTGGCGGTAAGGTTCTTTTTTGAGTAGTAAAAAAGTGATTCTCCATCACAGTCAAGAGCAGCAAGCGAGGGAACGACTACAAGATGCATGTCAAGATGAGGAAACTGCACCTTGTTGATTTGGCGGTAAGATTCATTTTTGAGTGGCACATAACTAGCGGTCTCACGCCATCTTCTCTATTACGGTGGAGAGCAGCAAGCGAGGGAGCGACAACAAGATGCATGTCAAGATGGGGAAACTACACCTTGTTGATTTGGAGGTAAGGTTCCTTTTTGAGTGGCAAAAAAGTGATTTTCTCCATCACAGTCGAGAGCAGCAAATGAGGGTGCGACAACAATATGCATGTCGAGATGGGGAAACTGCACCTTGTTGATTAGGCGGTAAGGTTCCGTTTTAAATGCATATTTTTATGTTACATTTTAAACCTGATGCTATAAGGTTATCGCTGTCGCCTTCGCCGCAACTGATTCCGTCCTCGCCGCCGAATCTCGCCGCGACGCGCTTATCCACGTCTGCCCCGACCCTTGCTCGAGCCAGCCGGCGCTGCTGGGCCTGTAGCTTTAAATTGGTCCCCTAATAATAATAATTCCGATTCCAAAAGATAAAAATCGCCGCAATTGGAATACCAAATGCATCGTAAATGCGTTGCCATGTCAGGTACAACCTAAATATGCCCGTAATTAAATGTAACCCATAGCATACCCTTCAAATCGAGACAATAATACTAGGCAACAAAGATAAGTATGGTAAACAAACTACACAGGACGAGATTTAAATATAAAGAAAAGAAAGAAAATACGTTTATTTGCGGTAAACAAGACGCAAAGAAAAAAAAACAAACACAAAAAAGAACGAGTTGGGGGAAAATATGCGTCACATTCACGCAAAACGGCAATCGCTCAGCATAATGCTACGACCCTATGCGAGACAGAGCCCCAGCGCTGGTTTTCAGCGACAGCCGACGTTGACGTGATGACGTCAACCAGTGCAGCATACGAAAATATAAAAATAACAAATAAGAAATAAAATAAATACACTATACCTAGTTCTAAATGCTCAATTGTTCTAATAAAGTTTTCTGAAAATTCAATGGAGGCAAAATATTGTCTGTCAAATTTATAAACCCCAAAAGCTCCGAAGTCTCAAACTTTTAGTCTTGTAATTCATTTTCATCTTTATCTCTTCCCCCACAGGGTTCAGAACGCCAAAGCAAGACACAAGCCACAGGCACCCGTCTCAAGGAAGCAACGAAGATAAACCAGTCCCTCTCAGTGCTGGGCAACGTGATCTCCGCGCTGGTCGACGGCAAGTCCACTCACATCCCGTACAGGAACTCCAAGCTCACAAGGTTGCTGCAGGACTCGCTCGGGGGCAACTCCAAGACTGTCATGGTAAGAGAAAAGTGTTGAAATCGTTCTAAAACGGGGAGAGAGAGGATACAACACAACAATACACTCTCTCGCTCTCTTTTCTGTCGTCATCTCCGGTCGCCATAGGGTGTGACCTGCAGGTGGTGCCCGTGTTTAGTCCGACGCCCGACAACACTCGAAAATTCGGGAGTCCGACGCCCGAAACCACTCGAGGATTCGGGAGTCCGACACCCGAAAAAACTCGAAGATTCTGGAGTCCCACGCCCCATAAAACTCGAAGATTTGGGAGTACGAGGTCCGACAAAACTAGAAGATTCGGGAGTCCGAGTCCCGACAACTGTAATAGACTCCCCCGAGTCAGATTGCGACAGACTAGTGTCAGTCGCCTTGGAACAGATAAAATTAGTGGACAAAACAAAGGCGAGCCACTGTAGTTTAAAAAAAAGAACAGACATGTTGCTAAATACTTCCTCGAATAATGGAGATTTTTATCACAATTTGTTTCGAGAGGAGTTTTTTTTTTTAATTATTAATCACCAGTGTCAATCTCAATTTTTTATGAATAATCATATTCTTTCACAGATAGCAACAATCGGTCCAGCTGACACGAACTACGTGGAGACGATCAGTACTCTGCGCTACGCCAACCGCGCCAAGAACATCGAGAACAAGACGCATGTTAACAGCGAGCCTGGAGACGCGCTGCTAACTAGGTATGATATTATAAACTTAAATTATAGCGACTATAAGACCACCAGGCACGAACTATGTGGAGACGATCAGTACTCTACGCTACGCCAACCGCGCCAAGAACATCGAGAACAAGGCGCATTTTAACAGCGAGCCTGGAGACGTGCTATTATCTAGGTATGAAGCTTGAAAAAAAGTCGCCTTTATTAAGAATAGGTTAATCATTTTCCAGGCGACTAACAACTTAAAGGGCGACTAACTTTTTGTTACTAGAAATCATAGGCGAGGTACTGTTAATAATGACATGGTGACTAATATTAACAGTGGGATAGGATGCAAGAGCGAGCGGAGCGAGCTCGGGACTTGGGGCACCCCGACTCGGGCAGGTTAGGTTAGAATTCAATGGCGGGGTCTGGAAGACACCGTCATCCCCTTCGTGGTAATTTTTTAAACCTCCATTAAGTAGGAGCCCCGTCCGGCGGGGCTCCGTTGACTACGCCTTATTATTATTATTGCCATTCAGAAATAGTAGGCCTCGCCAAAGCAAAATTTCGATGTCAGTTTAAATTAAAACAAAGCTAACAACTGATTATTAAGCTGCTACTTTCTACTTAAAATTATTCTGCGCTGTAGCTGCCAACCTACTATTTTCGCTACCGGCTTTAATTATTTTTTAATCTCAAATTCAGATTAATTTGTCGCCGTTAAATACATGCCCAAATAACGTTGTGTAAGAAAAAAATGGAAGTCGTCCTTTGATTTATTTTAATTAAATTAAGTTGATGTGGAATGTGGTCCTTGTTTTTTTTTCCTGGCTTTGTGTTAGGTACATTTATTGTGAAAACTACTGTCGACACAAATTTAAATTTGTTGAGAATAAATAAATAAATATTGACTTGGCACTGACTTCTAAATCACTTTTAATTATACGAGACAAGATAAACGCATACTCTTACAATACAGAGGTAACGCAATACAATACGAGTAACTTCAATTAAAAATCGTTGCGAAATTATCTATAGTACCTTTTTTACTTCCTTTATTTCAGATTCCAACAAGAGATTGATCAGCTCAAGAAACAATTGGATGAATGCACTAATGGTAAGAAATTCATTAATTTTGAATTAAATATTTCTCAAACGAATAGTTTTTCTTACCAATTTAAAAAAGCTAGCGAGGACCAAAAATTGCCTTGCAATAGATGCAGTGCCTATCTCGACAGATCTACGAAAAGACTGAAATCAATTAAGGATATTTTGGCACGTGGCCAAAGTCGGAACTAATGCCGCCATCTTGTTTTAGGGTTCCGTACCCAAAGGGTGCCAACGGAACCCTACTACTAAGCCTCCGCTGTCCGTCCGTCGGTCTGTCAGCGGGCTGTATCTCATGAACAGTAATAGGTAGACAATTAAAAATTTCAATGTATATTTCTATTGCCGCTATAACAACAAATATTAAATACAAAATAAAGTAAAAAATTAAAGGGGGACTTCAAACAAGAAACGTATTTTTTTTTAAATGTAGTGATAAATATTGTACGGCGCGGCGGCGGTACGGAATCCTTCGTGTGTGAGTCCGACTCGCACGTGGCCGGTTTTTTTAATACAAATTCATAAATGTTTGCCACCAGCGCCCCCTGCCAACGTTAATTAAGCGCCAAAAGATCTTTGTGGCACTGTATCATGTTTACTTCTCAAAATAACCGCATATTACGCTCAACAGAAGAGGTAGAAGAAGAAGGCGAAGAAGAGGAACTATCAGAAGAGGATTTATCAGACGACACTCTAACAGAACCCGAGTCAGACGCGCTCGACCCGTCAGAGAAGAAGATGAGAAGGAAGCTCAGAAGGGAGGAGAAGGTAATAGGAGTTATTATTATATGGTTTTAGGGAGTTTTGAGCAGTCAGAACTCCGAAAGTCGGTCATCCAGTCTTACCAAGGGGTATCGTGTTACCCAGTAACTGAGTTGTGGAGGTCAGATAGTAATCTATGTAAAATACTGGTATTCAGCTGCATCCGGTAAGACTGGAAGACGACCCCAACATCAGCTGTTCCTTCTATTGATTTTGTCAAGAACTTTGCTAGAGAAACAGACAATTATAAAACTGGTGGCAAAAAACGAAAATACAAAACCAAAGACACTGACTTCCGAAATTAAAGTTATTTTTCACTTTATTTGCGTTTTTTTAGGAAGTTGGTTGATTTTTTGTTAAAAACGTTTTTATTTTTCACTTTTTAATTGTGGTACCTACCCCACACTATGGTCTAAAAAACAAGGTCTGGTACTCCGGGACTGACACATGCTTACGTCACTATCCAGGTGTCACTTTATTGCAACAATACACGAATTATGTAAACATGTCCAGTCACCTTCTGTTAAAAAATATATATAAAGCATTTAAATTGTCGTTTCGTTTTTCTAATCAAACGAAACAATTAAATTTAAACATATACCAACGTAATTGTTAGTTAAAACCTCATTGTTTTATCGGATTCGCACAGGTAATAAAGGCGGGTGGGGAGTTATTATTACACACTACTGGTAACACAGCGGTGATGACGTAGGCTTGTCTCCCACGTGACCACTGTGAAGTATATTATTATACCATGCCCCACACAAAGTAGTATACCAGTACTTGATATGTAAATAACAGTGACAGGAAATTATTAAAACATCATCAATATAAACTAAGTGGAAAAATACGCAGTATTAAGGATACCTTAAAAACTCCTGGTCAGAACTTGATAAAATTTATAAGGGACCACATGAGAGCACCAGCTTTCAAATAAAAAAAGAATCATCCAAATCGGTTCACCTAGAAAACAGTTCAGAGCTAACAAACATTTTTAAAAAATACGGTCGAATTGAGAACCTCCTCCTTTTTTGAAGACGGTTAAAAAAAAACAGACTATGTCAGACTTGCTAAAGTATGATCTAAAATCATGTGCATATTCCCCGAGTGGGGGAGTGGGGTGGAGGTGGAGTTGGTAGAAGTGTATAGTACATCCTGATTTTGCCAGTTATGTTACAATTGCAATACGCTTGCACCACGAATCGAATGATGGGACTCATGTATCTAGCGAAACGTGGGTCTACTCAAAATCAAAAATCATTTCTTCAAATTAGGCTGAGAATCAGCATTTTTCGAATGTTAAAATTACATAAGATAGTCCTCCAAAACGCCTGCCTTGCACCACTTCCTAGTGCTTTAGCTGGGAGAAGAAGTGGCGCAACAAACTCCCCAGCAACACAGCTGTCTGATGAATTAGAAAAAAAAAATTGGTTCTATACAATAGTAGGTATGCAAAGTAATTAACATTATGAGACACAGAACATTAAATTAAATTATTTGCCATGTCAGCTAGCCACGCTAATATACCAACAAATAAAATGAAAACTATAATCATCTAAAAAATAAAAAAATTGGATAATCCAATAATACACGCCTCATAATCTCATTCAATTCTATAAAAAATAACAAAAAACGAACGAAATGTCCAGTCGTATTTTTATATTACTAATTACAATTAAACTACATTAAATTATAACGTGATTTTCGAAAGGACTTATTTCTCGATAATACTGAAACGTTTTAGAAAAAAATGGACTCGATTAGTTAAGTTTTTCGGGATTTATCATGACCACGCCAGAATCCATACATGGATGTCCACAGAATAATTTATTTAAACAGTTTTTTTATTATTTTAAGTAGCAAAATATCTTTTGAAAATAACATGAGCGTTGAAACTAGTATTTTTCTTGACATTTGTGTGTGAATATTATTCTACAAGTGCGATATGAAGTAAATAGAGACATTTTTAGCTCAAGGAGTTACTTGTTCTTTGTAAGGCGAGAGTAGAGCACTACCTCACGCGCTTCGCTTATGAGGCGTGCAAAAAACTAAACAAAACTTAATAACTACATAAAAGCCTCCAGACATAAAGGCCGTGGTACTATACATCTCTGCCTACTCCTTTTGGAAAATACAGGCACAACGATATTTTGTATGTTGCGATTCTTGTTGCTACTATATTTTGTTGTGTGTATGTTGTATATCCTAACTTCCTAATCCTAACTATAACTATATTAACTATATGTAAATATACATATATATATATTTTTTTAATATATATTTTATGCTAGCTTTTGCCCGCGGCTTCGCGCGCGTTAATTTAGACTGACTATTAATTCGGGTTATAATTCAATCATGATTCGAAAGACACGTGGCGTCATCTATTATCATAAGGACGTTATTGTTGTTTTCCTCGGGAACAGTACTTTTTTGCGGGATCAAAAGGTACCCTATGTCCGTTTCTGTACACCTGATAACGTATGCAAAATTTCAGGATGATCGGTTCAGTGGTTTAGGCGTGAAAAGGTAACAAACAAACTTACTTTCGCATTTACAATATTAATATGAAACATAAAATAATATTATCCTAATCCTAACTAATATTACAAATGCGAAAGTAAGTTTGTTTGTTACCTTTTCACGCCTAAACCACTGAACCGATGATCCTGTAATTTTGCGTATACGTTGTCAGGGGTACTGAAACGGACGTAGGGTACCTTTCATCCCGAAAAAAAGTACTGTTCCCGAGGAAAACAACAATAACGTCCTTATGATAATAGATGGCGCCACGTGTCTTTCGAATCATGATTGAATTATAACCCGAATTGATAGTCAAAGTCTAAATTAACGCGAGCGAAGCCGCGGGCAAAAGCTAGTCGTTTATAATGCGACATTATGAATCTAATGGAACAAAGTCTATAGTGTTATGCTTTTCGTTCAGGAGAAGTTGAATCGAGAGAAGGCTCATCTGGCGCGCAAGGTCCTCGAGGAGAAGAAAGCAGAGCTGCAGAGAACCAAGTGAGTCTACATCGTATCTTAGTACTGTTGTACCTTTCTGAATATATGAAAGTGGAGGCGTAAGAGAAAGGAAACTATATTTAATATTTAATTAGATTATTATATTTTATCAAGGAATTTTCCTAATACACCGGCAGGCCCTAGCCCTGCCTAACTATTTCTCTAAACAAACCACCATCACTTTTCCTTCCAAAGCTTATTTCAAACTTGCTTGACTGTTCGAGAGTAAGCATCGATAATATTATAGAGGTATGAGGAACAGGGTGTAAAGCTCACTCATACTCTATGGAAAATGGAGGATCCTCCGACCAGACGGGTGTCGTGTCTGGTGGGCAACTGCCCGACGGTTCTCGTGTAGAATTCGCGACGCCCCCGCAAGGGGGCGTGGCGAGCGGTGCCAGGGCGCTTTGCCCTCCGGCCGCGGGAGCAAATATAGAGGACCCGTAACTACGGGCCCTTCGTGGTGTGCGCAACAGAGGCTTGCGGCAATGTTGAGAGCGCGTAGCGCCGCGCTCCCATATGAGCCCGACGGTTGATGTCGGGACGTTGTATATGTGCTAGTTGCGCGGTAAACTCTGCGTGCGCGATGCAGGATCTTGCGTGACGTCATTGTGACGTGTAGCTCGCATGTGGCGATTGTAGATGCCGCTACAATATATTACTAGCCAGTCAACATAAGGTTGACACTTGCAGATAACCTCTATAGAACGCGCGGCTACATATCAAGGTATACTTTTCCAGTATAAGCTGACTTCTCATTGTACGAAAAGCCTATACATTGCGAGGTCTGCTTAAACTGGAAATGTATAGCTTGATATTGATATGTAGCCGTGTGTACAGTCCAGGAATGTTGCGAATGTTCGCATCCGCATAGATTTGGATATCTGCATCCGTATCCGCAATAATCAATGAGGATGTTCATGCGGATGCGAATGTAATACCAGTTGCCCATTGGGCGGGGCCGGCGAATGTCGCGTGCTGTTCGCACGTGACAATGACAAAAGATAGCAAAAAAAAAATTGGTGACAAGTTTCGACGTGTTTGTTGTGGTGCATCATTTGTTTTTAGTAAACAAATCATTACGTGTTTGATTACTTATCCTATAGATAGATATTTTGAGTGTTATTGTGATACAGTGATCATTGTGTGTAAATAATTGTTTATTGGGAAATCTTTATATTAGTCTTAGCTCAGCTTATTAAATTAAAATCGGCAGGTAAATGCCATTATGATATTAGATCTTAAACATCCGCATCCGCGGATGTGAGCCTTCAAAAATCCGCATCCGCATTCACATCCGCGGATGTGAATAAATCGGCATCCGCAACATCCCAGGCCCTTCAGTCTCGACATCAGACAGCGACATAAATCGGTCGCTAAGTCGTATCGTTGTCAAATTCCTTTAATAGATTTTCAACTTTATTTCGAAAGTATAAGGTTGAAAATCTATTACAGAAATTTGACATCGATTAGACTTAACAACCGATTTTTGTCGCTATCTATGTCGAGACTGCCGGCCCCTGGTATAGTCTACAAAAAAGGTTTCAATGGACAATGTGGTATTGGGAAATTAAAATAAATGATTTATCTATACTAATATTGTAAAGAGGTAAAAATTTTTTGTTTGTATATTTGTATTTAGGGGGTAATCTCTGGAACTACCGGTCGGATTTGAAAGATTTTTTTTGCATTTGATAGCCCAACTGGAATTTAAGTTATTATAGTAGCTGATGCTGTAGCAGATCTTTGTTGATATTTAAAAATCTAAAATGCCTAAAACTTTGGCAAAGATCACTAATTAAACATTTTATTTTTCGCAATTTTTGTCATTACTTTATTAAAAAATCACTCAAAAACTACTGATTTTCGGTAGAACATTTGGTGGCTTAATTTGTTGCATTTTAACCCTACTATGACGTCCTGCAAGGAATACGTCGAGTTACCAGTAACCCTGTATATAGGATATCGGAATCTTTTTCCTCTTCATATAAAAAAATACCAGTATATTCTATTGAATTAAATTTATTCAGTACCAATTAATTCACATTGCGTTCGAATATAATCCAGCATGAAACATTAACTACAGGATTAGATGTACAAATATATATATGAATACATGCAATTCAATTAAATTTGTTCCACCTAAGAATTTTCATATGAAATATTCTGAAAAATTCATAGGTAGAACAAATTTCCAAAGTTTGACGATTGATATGAAATTGATGATTATTATTCAATGAACTAATCATTCCTACAGTCGCAAATCGCATTTTGATCAACATACGACGTAAAACAGAGCTGGAATTTGCAAAAAACCATAGAAAATTTGAATTTGGCGGTCTACAGCTGAGGATTCACGTAATAGAACATGTCCATCTTGTAATTTCTCTCTCGATAATTTAATCTTATTCGTATCCTATTTTCTAGAAAACAACAAGAAGAACTTAAAGACAAACTCCAACGCCTGGAATCTAAAGTCCTGGTCGGTGGGGAGAACCTTCTGGACAAGGCTGATGCCCAGAGAAGGCTTCTGGAACAAGCGGCCAGGGAGCTCGAGTTGAGAAAACTCAACGAATTGAGGCTGCAAGAAGATCTCCAGAAGAAAGAGGTCAGTTGCAGATGTGTCTTGAGTCCTTACAAAGAAGTATATAAGTAGTAAAAAAATTTAAGAGCAATGACTTCGTACAAAATTCATTTAAATGCTGAATTATGAATTTATGATGTGGTTC
Source organism: Dryobotodes eremita (assembly GCA_917490735.1). Taxonomy (NCBI): domain Eukaryota; kingdom Metazoa; phylum Arthropoda; class Insecta; order Lepidoptera; family Noctuidae; genus Dryobotodes; species Dryobotodes eremita. Next base: position 8,014,721 of record OU823269.1, on the reverse strand, counting down.
TTAAATTATTTTGTGATTATCGAAGAACGAAAACGTTAAGCTGCGTCCAGATATTATGTCCTTTTGTCCGTACCGTTCCTCCGTTCCTTGGAAGTCGGTTTTTTTTTTTTTTTTTTTGTAAAAAGTTTTTCACTTTTTATTTGTGGTACCTACCCCACACTAATTCGTATACCACTACTTGATATGTAAATAACAGTGACAGGATTTTTTTTAAAACATCATCTATATAAACTAAGTGGAAAAAATACGCCGTATTAAGGATAACTCAAATACTACTGGTCAGAACTTGATCAAATTTTTATGGGACCACATGAGAAGCACCAGCTCCAACTCGTTATTTTTTGTATTTGTGTTTACCGCAAATAAATGTATTTTCTTTCTTTCTTTCTTTCTTTAGCTTTCAAATAAAAAATCATCCAAATCGATTCACCTAGAAAAAAAGTTTTGAGCACACATTAAAAAAAAATACAGTTGAATTGAGAACCTCCTCCTTTTTAGAAGTCGGTTAAAAACTAACATCCCTTTACAGGCGGAACGTTTAGACTTAGAAGAACGTTACTCCAGTCTTCAAGAAGAGAATGCAGCCAAGACACGGAAGTTGAAGCGAGCAGTACAACTCCTCAACTCAGCCAAGGCAGAGTTGGCTGACCAGCAGCGCGAACAGCAGAGAGAGATGGAGGGAATACTCGACAGTGTGAGGGCGCTGAAGAGGGAGATTCAGTTGGCTGATCTTGTCCTGGACTCTTATATACCGAAGGAATATCAGGTATAGTGAATTAGGCCAGATTTTTATTCAACTTTTTTTGTCTCCAACAATTGCCACAGGCAATTAAGTGGCACCATGTAAATCAGGCTTTTAAGTTTATAATTTACCCTAGGAATGCACGAACGTTGTTTTAATGACGTGCAAACGAATTTCTATCTTAGACAGAGGTAGGTAAACCATTTTTGGTTACTTTGGTTTTTTGTTTGTAAACGCACCCACAATACAGGAGAAATTCCTAGTGTGGGGCAGTGATAAAATTTACCAAAAAACCCACTATCACCCCCAATAACCCTCCCCCCCTCCCTATATTTCACTATTAATTTAATTTACATATTAACAGATTCAAATTATATTTTCCATTGGTTGATCGTTACCAACGTGACTTAGTTTCATACGAAGTGTTCCAGTTGTGAACATCGTGAAGAAACTTGGGCCTGCATCTTAATTCCGTAACACACTATCTATCACAATCTGAATCATTTTGAAGCCTATAGCTAATCCATTGCTTCTTAAATTCGGAAAAATTTGTCTGCTCAACTCAAACTCAAAGCATTTATTTCAAATAAACCATTTACAGGCACTTTTGAATTGTCAAAGAGTCGGTCAATTAGTCAGAAAGTTGAAGCTAGTTGCCCATTCCAAAACGTAGATCTCTTTGGAGAAGAACGGGCAAGAAACTCCAAGGACACTCTTTTTAAATCAAGATATTACAAAATCCTAGGTACATTATTCTTGTTGCTTCTATATGCGAGAACAATGAAAAAAATATATATATTAAGACACAATTCAAAATATAAGATTAATAATAAAAATAAGCCGTGGCAGTTAAGAGATGACCAGTCTCAACTGACGGCGCCCGTTCACGAACATGACGCGTGGATCAGCACCATCCAGCTCAACCATTTTGTAGGGAACTGAATGATCCAACACACGCGCCACCAACAGTGAGACATTTAAGTGAGCAACAACGTAAAAAACGCAATGAATGTTGTTGAACTGTCAAAATGAAAGCCATTCCTACTGTTAGTGTGTTACGCAATTACTCCGCTGTATTGGACTGTACTCACGTACACGCAATGTTTCATTGCTTAGTGATAATAATACTCGTTACTCCTCGGTATAAGAAGAAGCCTTTTGCCCTACATTTAGACAGCAACAGTCTCTTTTTCCAGTTAGCTTTTCAAGCAAATTTTTTCGATTTTATTTTTACAGTTTTATGTTACTTACTTGCAGGCCCTAATAGAACAGTACGTGCACTGGAACGAGCAGCTAGGCGAGTGGCAAGTCAAGTGCGTCGCCTATACTGGAAACAATATGAGCGCACCGAATCACAACGCGACGCAGCACACTCATACCAAACACGTACGTATCATTGCAATTTGAACCTTGAACCTTGCCAACGACTTAGCAGCTAGGCGACTATCCACGTCACGTGCGTTGCCTATACTGGAAACAACATGAGCGCGCCGCATCACAACATGACGACCCCTGTAACATAGGTTTTTCCTAGCATGGGGGTCATCGATCATTTATTTTGTATCAGGCTATTTGCACGCTTGAAGGGCTCTCACATAAAACTACGATACGCCGCGATACGACACCGCATCGCAGGAACCAGAACCGATGCACGCACGTTTGGCGCAGTGGTTAAACGAGTGACTGCTGCGCAGCATGTGTCGAGTTCGATTCCCGCACGGAGCAAATATTTGTATGACCTACAAGTAGTTGTTCCGGGTCTGGCTGTTTGTGTATTAAAGTTTAAATGTTTGTAAACGCACTCACAATACAAGAGAAATTCCTAGTGTGGGAGCAACGTTTTTTTTTAAAAAGAAAAGAAATTCGCAGTTTTGTGTGGGAGGCCAAATTAAGTGTCACCGTCTATCTGTGTACTTCTGTATGCCAAATAAATAGTATTATTATTATTTACAGAAAAGAAAATTTGATTTGGTCCTTCAACTTAAACATTAACACATGAATGATGATCTAGAAAAAAAAAAAAAGAAAAATAGTTTATTCTGCACAAACAAAACGCACTAAACAAATGAACGACATTAATTTAGAGACATACAAAATAGCCAAAAGGCTCGCATTCAAGTTATATAAGTTTCATAATTTTGTCTATTGCTTGATGCTAAAGCCAGGGACTAAAGACAATACACATTGCTCTGTGTTGCGACACTGGCAAATGACAACAAACAAACATCTCAGATCATCATTAATTAAACAGCTTTTTATTTAATATTTTTGCTTTTTAATTGTTATACTTAATTGAGTTTAATTATTCATTTGACTGTTTTATTATTTCTACCAATTAGTCTTAAGAAATTATAATCAGAATATTTGTACGCCGTTGATGGCAAGACATAGCGCTCATTTTATTAATATTGACATCTGTACTTTGTTTTACCTATGTTCTACAAATAAAAATAATTGAATTTTTGAATTTGAATTCAACATCTCTCTCATCTCTGATTGTAATGGCTCGCAAATAATTATAGTGATACAAAAAAAAAACCGCTGTAGTGCGGTTCGAATTCGTGCACTATAAGTTCCATTTTATCAAAACGATTAGTTTTTCTTCTTTATATTTTCCGTGAGAGACGCCATAGTAATTAGTTATCGGTGAAAAATTCAATGGGTTACCCATTTCGGTTAAAGAGATACAGTCCTGTGACAGACAGACGGATGGTCAGACCACGTAGGCTTTCCTACAGGGTCCCATTGGTACCCTTTGGGAACGGAACCCTACAAGAAAAGAGATAATTTACTGGGTTAAAAAAAGTTAGGGAACAAATAAAAGGACTGAAAAACTTCCGATTTCCAAAAAAATAATCTACAAAGTAAAAATTACTTTAAGTAATCTCGGAAGTCGGTGTCTTTAGTTTTGTATTTTCATTTATTGTCACCGACTTCCGAAATGACTTAAAGTTATTTTTCACAAGATTGTTTTTTTGGAAGTCGGTAGTTTTTTTTTTGTTTTGAAGTTATTATTTTTCAGTTTTTAGCTAACCAACCCCACACAAATTCGTATGCCACTACTCGTACTTGCTACGTAGATAACAGTGAAATAAAGTTATTATAACATCATTAATATACACTCAAGTTGAAAAAATACGTATTATTGAACGTATAACTGAAAAACTACAGTAGCAAAGTTAACACAATTTATATGGGACCACCCCTGAGGCACACCTTATCTATTAAAAAAAGAATTTTCGAAATCCATCCACAATTGCCGGAGATATCGCGTAACATACAAAAAGAAAACAGACGAAATGAGAACCTCCTAGTTTTTGAACTCGGTTAAAAATATCCTCCATCTCTGCACAAGTTAATGAAACTTAATCAAATAAATCACGCATTCTCTTACAGATGGAGCCCCCGGACCTGTCCGACCGCTACCTCTCGTACGGTAACGTGAGCAGTCGCCCGGCCACGCGCCTCGCTCGCCCGCACACCTCCGCAGTACCGCGACCGCATACAGCGCTGCGGCAGCGACAGTAGATGATCACGCTTGTTTGCTCTATATGTGGTAGGCAAAGGAGTAGAGAAATAGCAACTTTTTGCTAGTAAATGATAACTAGAGATCGGATATTCGGATACATATTTACCTAAAGTAAATTTTTAGCTGTATGGAAACGGCTTCTTAAAAAAAAATGTTTTTTGTAAAAAACTCAGATGTAATTTTATTTAAAATTAATGGTTAAAAATGATGCAAATATTATGTGTAAGAGGAGGGGTGTTGTGTGTTAGTTAAAACAAAAACATAAATGAAAATAATTATTTTTATTAGATTGAGTACTATATCCTGATTGGGCGTAAATATTACCTCGGCTACAACAAATTTAATCACTACCTTTCGATCGCTATGATTTGGTCCGATTTGGTCACTGAAATCTCAATCGCTTTGGTCACGTTACCGCGATTTTTTCAATATAAAAGCGCATTCCATGTTAGCAAACATCTCAACTTTAGATGAATATGATCCGAATATCCGATCTCTGATGATAAGGGTATTAACATGGTAATTGCAGGACGGCCTTTTAAAGGAGGAACCTAGTTTTTTGTCAGCATTTCATCAAGTAGGTTTGTTCACTAAACATTAATTCGTAATTCGAACGGTGTCTCGTGAAACCGCGGTGAGTTGTTTTTCGAATTGTGTGCGGTCACTTGAATGAGGTTCGAAATGACTGAACTACGTCGTTTATCTTTGTGCAATTTGTGTGGTATTTGAAGCACGGAACGAGGAAAGAATTTATATGTTTTAAAAGGGAAATTAACAAAAAAAAGTAGAAAAAAAATCTAATAACTTATACATAATAATAATTATCATATGCAAGGGTGGCAGGGTCATCGGCGCGCAAACTGAAATCATGAATTCGGCGCATGATTCTAGACCCCCTTTTTTTGGGTGGAAAATCATCAAATGACCTCTCCCGCTCTGGGCGGAGCGGAAGGGCGTGTCAGACTCTTACTGACTAAAACCCACCCGTGTTCCTTCAGTTGCCTGTGCGCCAGGGCCACGGTAACTCTTTCGAACAATCCGCGACCCCGGCCGGCATCGGCCCTTTCGGACCCCGTCAATGATGCTGACATCTCTTTGAGGCGCATTCTAGACCCCCTAGCGTAGAAATTGGAGTAAATTGTTATTATAAAATTATTTTATTCCAATTTTGTCACAATTCTATCAATTTATTTTTTCTCTAATATTATCCACTTTTATCTCATTTTGTCTAATTTCATCAAATTTTGTCTAGTTTTATGTAATTTAACCTAATTTTATGATTGTATGTGTAATTACTAGAATTGACTGATAACTTGTATTTGTGGTGCAAACTGTAAAAATATAAGTTGGTTATTAATACAAAATAAATAGAAATTTATCGCCGGTTATCAAAAAGAAAAAACAGCAGTTTCATAGCAAAGTGAAATACCTACACGGTCAAAAGCAGATAATTTTTTTAAATAACCAGCTAAAAAGTTTCAACACAGGAGGTTCAGAATCACGTACTGAGTCCATGGTAACAGTTTGCACGTGGATGTTCCTGCGACCGCGTATATTGTACCCTATGTATGCCCGATCTCATCTTGCAACTATCTAAATAAAGTTTTATAATGGTAGAAATTATAAAACTCTTTGGGCCTGTTTCAATCTCGAAATAGGCACTGTCAACCGGATAAATTACAAACAGCGGGTACTTGCGTAACACACTAACAGTAGGAATGGCTTTCATTTTACCAGTTCAACAACATTCATTGCGTTATTTACGTTGTTGAACAGATACATTTTTCGCACTTAAGAAGCAATGGATATAGTGTGTTTCGCAATTAGGGTGCATGACCAGAGTTTGTATTAAATTATCTGATAGATAAATTAACGTGATTTATTAGGAGGTGAATGAAACAAGCCAGTAATAGAAATGAGTATTTTTATACTAATAAAAAAATGTTAACAGAATAATCAGAAATTAATATTATTCAGTAGGTCTTCTTGATTACCCACGATACGAAATATATCTAAAACAAAAAAAAAATGCGCACTTGCCAAGAAAAAAAGGTATAGGAATTATTTTAATATTAATGGCTCTCAAAATTGTGATTAAATTACTACCTAATTATTATTTTTTTTATTAAACATTATAGTGAAATTATTTTTGTAATTTTAGTAATTAGTATTAAAAAAGCATTTTGAAACGAATTAACAAAATTCCATGATTTTGTGCACGTGTTTTCTTTTTTTTTTCCAAATTATTGTATGTTAGTTCACGACAGGAGAATTGAAAGTTAAATTATAGATTTCCATTTAAATAATTATATTCTACTTAAATATTTTCATGACATACTATCACGCCTGTATTTCCAGAAGGGTTCAGCAGAGGTGTACCTATAGTACACTCAAATCTCGCTGGTTATGTTTAAGTCCCATGTAATATTTAAATATGACAGCGAAAAATATATTTAGAGGACTGACCTCAACCCAGCTAGTCGCATTCCAGTAATGTTTTATATTTTTAATTATATTTATTTTGCTTTAGCTAATTCCATGGTCTAAAAAAACAAGGTCTGGCATTCCGGGAGTGACACATGCTTACGTCACTATCCAGTTGCCAGTTTATTGCAACAAAACACGAAATATGGAAACATTTTCAGTCACCATTCTGTTAAAAAATATATATAAAGCATTTAAATTGTCGTTTCGTTTTTCTAATCAAACGAAACAATTTAATTTAAACATATACCAACGTAATTGTTAGTTAAAACCTTATTGTTTTATTGGAGGTAATAAAGGCGGGTGGGGAGTTATTATTACACACTACTGGTAACACAGCGGTGATGACGTAGACCTGTGTCTCCCACGTGACCACTGTGTCTCGGAATGCTATACCTGGCGAAGTATATTATTATACCATGGCTAATTCTTTCAGTATTATGAATGAGACACAAATATTGACGCTATGTATTTTTTGTGATAAACATGATGTTTTGGTCAATATATTATTTGAATAAAATAAACTTTTTTTACGAAAATATATGTCTTTAATTTCATTTCTAGTAGGTACATCATCCATACTAAAAGAAAGAAAATTAATGATAAATGATTTGATTTCTGTAAGTAAGTTTGTACAAAAACTTTTACACGTCAATCATATTTTAAAAACTAGATGAGGTCGGCGTTTCCTATCTGACTACTCTGAGAAGAAAGGCCGAAACGAACTCAGAGGTCGCATTCTCTTTAAAAGTCCAGACATAATCTTGGTCAGATCGTGTGAAGACCATGTAGTTTGTCACCGTCAGGATGACTGGAAAAAACGAGATATGTACATGAGACCATGTGCAATGTTTAATACCTATTTACTACCTATAATGAAATATATCAAAGAAATAAAGTGGTCAGCCATTCTGACGTCAGGTTGGCTGACCACTTCCAAGTTCTCATAGTTTAATCATTGTATGGACCGCTTTGTTAATGTAAATATTTACTACCTGTTTGCTACACAACTTTAAGGAGCTCCTATAAAAAGTTATTAATAAAAGCCATTAAAACGCCTGTACATCAATTATTTACGCCTTTTCATCAGAATAATTGCTAACAATGTTTTTGCAGGCGCTGACTGGCTTACGAACAACCTGTTTCTGGATATCCAAATACTCGTATTACACAATTAATGAATTCTTAAATGACAAATATTTTGACTAAAATTTATTTAATATTATAATAATGCTTAATTATGACAATTGATGAATGTATAAATAACTTATTTTCCCTAATGGTAATTAATATTATGTTTCCTTGGTGTTTTTGTGTACTATGTCGATTTTATTAATTATTTTTTGAGACATATAATTGGACCGATTTATGCAAAAATGATCCAACCCACAATCTCGACAATTTCGAGTTTTTGTGACTTATGTACTCTAAATAAGGTATATTTTAACATATCAAAGACTGGGAACTCTATGTTAATAATTGACGAAAATCCGTATGGTCCAAACCACAACTGTCATAGCGAACATCATTTTTTCATAATGCATAAATGTTTCAAGCTATTAGAATCATTTTTGCATTTTCTTGGTTGCCCTGATATAGGTTTTTTGTTTTTTGCTATAATGATTCAAACTACTTGGAACAATAATGCTTTTTATACAATATGGAAAATATTATAAAAATCATTCTGCTTAAATGTTCCAATAACCTTGAATCATTTTAACTCAATTCCAAATAACATTCGACTACAGAAGTATACTGATTCAGACCACATGACTATTCTATTTAATTAAAGAAAAACGAAAAATTCAATTCTTAAAAAACGATTCACGGTTAAATATAAAATTATCATTAATATCTCGGCTAAAAAGTAAACAAAATATTATTTTTATACCGAAAACTTTAATGAAATACGTATATAACTATTTAAACCTTCTATCTTTTATTGCATTTTTTTGTACCTGCAATAAAATTGTATGTTTTGCATGAAATTTATTCTATTTTTTTAGAATAATGTGGTCATGTAGACAAACTTATTGAAGATCATTTTTGCATATTTCTAAACCAACCATTTCAAATGCGCTAAAGTTTTGCAAAAAAGATTCAAGTGAGGTGGATCGTTTTTGTAAAACTTTAAGCGCAGTGAAAAATTACTGTTAAAGTTTTACAAAAACGATCCACCTCACTTGAATCTTTTTTGCAAATAATGCTGCTGCGTGTTTTCTTCATTTAAATTTTAACACAAAATGAACTTCAGAGCTTGAAACGTTTTTGCAATTTTGAAATGAAAACTATATTATACTTTAATTGAATAAACAAAAAGGATCCACTTCGCAATTTATGGCAAATTTGTTTATTAAGTAATTGTTGAGTAAATACTATTGTGTCATTAAATATTTTTCAAAACAAAAAAACTGCACTCATTGCAAACATTATTACTTTATTAGGTTGTGGGTAGGTACTTTAAATAAACTTACCTACTCGCGCCGCTGCAAACGCGTAATATGTGCGGCTGCAGCGGGCGGAGTGGGGAGCGGGCGTCGTCATTTCGTACTGATCTCGTCTATTGAAACGTTGTGTGAAATTTATTGCTGCGTAGTAAAAATAAAGAAAAGTGCATGAGTAACATCTCATTGTAATTGAATTTGTTAAATTGTGTTTTGTAAAGTTGGTGATTCGAGTTTTTATCAAAAGTTTAGTCTTAAACCTAGAAATGAATAGAAAAGATTCAATATTAAAAAGTGTACGTAAAAGAACAGATGCAGGGCAAAAAGATGATGGTAAGTAATTTTATTATTGTAGATAGCTACTGGTAATAATTATTAATATGTCTCGTAGATATTTTACGATCGCGTTGTGTTTATGTACCTACTCATATTCTTTTAAATTGTTTTCATTGCAGTAACTTCTGTGGTTTATGTATTTTATAATCATATTTTGTTACAATAATTACTATTACGTGCAGGTGACATTATCTACTTAATCTACGGATGAACTTTTAGGTATATTTAGCCGCTAAATAACCTTTATGCCCGGCTTGCTACCTATACATTTTACTCAGAATAAGTTGGTAGGTACCTAGAAACACAGCTATAGGTGAGCTCCAAATTATTTGGAACTAACCTACCTACTATCTAACTACAGCCGACCGTACGTACCTACTTACTTATTATTTACCTATTTGCATTTTTTTTGTTTTGCCGTAGAAGGTGGCGGTTCGCTTCTTAATTATTCACATCTCTCAAAGAAATGTAAGAGGAGTGATAACATTATAAGGATGGTTCAGAAAGACTATTGCAATAAAAACTCTCGTCAAACCGCTCAAAGTAAGCTAGGTAAGAACACATAATACTAGGTATTTACTTATTTCCACATTGTTTTTAAAGTGTTTTTTAGAAAAAAAAACAGCTGTTTTATACAAAATGTTTATACCTACTTAACCAAAATGTGTGAAACAGCTGATTTGCTTTTTCGCGCTTTGTTTGAGACCCTATATTGAACGTGGCCCGACGTAATTTTAAATAGGTGGAACGTAAAGAGTTAAAGTACTTATCAGGGATACAAAAATATACACGACGGCTCCATATTGTTTCAGATGACGAAAATCAACAATCTTGTACGTCATCGCCAATCAGAGAAATGTCTCCAGAAACGGAAAAAATTTTCAACATTTTGACAAATGAGATGCTTGAAGAACCTTGTGAAGACTCTTTTGTTGAACGGTGCTCTGAAAATCCACTTCAGGGGATTGTTAGTATTAAAGATAGTTCACATTTTAATGAAAGGCAAACATATGTAGAAGCAAGCGACAGTAATGATGAGGAAACGGTATGCCCTTTTAAGCCAAAAGATGTCATAAACTCTATGTCGGGGTCAGAATGCACAGTAGTTCAGCGCATTGACAATACTCAAAGTCGACAAGAAACATATATCGAGGCAAGTGATGACGAGGAATTAGCCTCTTGTTTACAGCGAGATTGCACGAATGAAGTACGTAACTTGAAAGATCGGGAAAGATCTTTTATTTTAGAGAATGCTATTGAAGAAACCGAAGTTAACAAATCGCCAATCAATGTTAGCCAAATGGCTTCTGGTGAAGTTTTCCAAAAACGAATATCTGAAGGTAAGGTACTATTTAATACCAGGACAGTAAAATGTTCGTTAGACTAAAGTTCAAAATACAATAATCAACATCTTAATTTTATTGCAATTAATCTTTCAGATAATGATGATGTCAGTAGTCCAACGCTACTATCCAATTTGTCAATTCCTCCGCCGTCATATTCACCTCTGACTCCACATATAACAAAGAGTGTTCCTAATGATGCGCACATTGCATTTGACCAAATAGTTGAAGAACCAACATCACCGAGATTAGAAGGTACTATTATTTACATTAAAATTCCTAAATGATGACTGTTTTATGTATGTATGTATGTATGTAAAATTATTATTATAAAAACAAAAAACCCGACTGCTTAAAAATAATGAACTGAAAAGGGAAAAACAAGTCTCACAATGTATATTCAAATTAGTTAAACTAAATACTTTAAGGCGCTGCAGGCGGGGACAAACAATACTTTGTTACCTACTGGCACAGAAGGATCTAGCAAAACTACGTTTAAAGCAATCCCGATTAATATCATATTATTGTTAAGAAAATTAAATTGGATTGTCAGAACCACTTATTTTTCATGTTTCAGATAATGATGGCGTTACTAGTCCAACGCTACTTTCCAATTTGTCAATTCCTCCGCCGTCATATTCACCTCTGACTCCTTATATAATGAAGAGTGTTCCTAATGATACGCACATTGCATTAGACCAAATAGTTGAAGAACCAACATCACTAAGATTAGAAGATAATGATAACCTAACATATAACAGTGACGATAGCGTAAGAGATCCAGATTTTATAGCACAAGATACCACAGATTCAGAAAGTGACACTGATTGTGATGAAGTAAGAATCAAAACCACACAGGCATTAATCCATTCTCCGAGTACGGCAACTGAAAAAAGAAAATCAACGGAGAGACTTAATGTTGAAGATGTTATGGAAGAAATAGAACGTGAAACAGAAAATAACACCGAAGGAAGTGAAGAAGCGGAAAAACAAATTAATTACCGACAAGAAATTGCTAACGATATCGTATGCAGTTTAGAGAATGCACCAGAAAACGAAAATGAAGGTCGTAAAAAAAGAGGAAGGAAACTCAAACAAAAATACAGTCGTCAGGAAATTAAAGAAAGGAAATACAAAAATTTACCTTACCAAACTAAAAAGAAGGAAGTATCATCTAAAAAATTCATAGATTTTAAATGTTCATGCAAAAAAGATTGTGCTAATTTAGTTTCAAAAGAAGATAGGGAACGAGAATTTCATAGATTCGTACATCTTGAATCGTACGCAGCTCAAGTTTTGTACATAACATCTAACATTACAGAAAGCAAAAAGAAACGAAGTTACGTTACATTATGCTCCCCGTCGAAGAGGAAACCTCGCGAATTTATTCGCACGTATACACTTGGCAATATACCTGTTTGTCGAGACATGTTTTGTAGAACTCTGCAAATAACACCTCAAAAAGTTACTGTCAGTCTTCGAAAAAAACGCAATGACAGAGAAATAAAAGATAAAAGAGGAGAAACAGCAGGCGGATGGAATAAAACGCCACAAAGACATATTGAGCTTATTATCGATGTTATCAAAATGTTGCCAAAATACGAGTCACATTATCGTAGAGAAAAGAACAGCGATGCTTTATATCTGCAGCCAGGAATGACGGTACCAAAAATCTACGAATTGTTCAAAATAGAATTCGAAAAAGAATTTGGAAAAGATGAAAAATGTCCATCCTTCAATGTTGTTAGACATATTTTTGTACAAAAATTCAATTTGAGGTGCAAGAGCCTTAAGAAAGACACGTGTAACAAATGTGATCTTTATGAAATGACATTGAAAAATTCTACTACCTCAGCTGAAAGAGCAAATGCCCAAAGAGAAAAAGAAGAACACCAAAAAATTGCCGAAGATTTAAGGAAGAAGCTGAAGGAAGATTTTGAACAGGCTAAAACTTGTGAAGAAACTGAATGTCTGACTTACGATTTGGAGAAAACCTTGCCTTTACCTAGAATACCGACCAATATAGTTTTCTACAAAAGGCAGTTATGGGTATACAACTGCGGTATACACTCGGCTTCCAACGGTGTTGGGAATTGTTTTGTTTGGGCTGAAGGCGAGGCAGGCAGAGGGGCCCAAGAAGTGGGTTCATGTTTGAGGAAATATATTAAGTGCGTGCTACCTCCTACAGTAAAAAAATTGATTTTGTGGAGTGACTGTTGCGGAGGGCAAAACAGGAATATCAAAATCGTTTTGATTTTAAAGGCTTTATTAAATAGACACCCCACTCTCGAGACAATCAGCTTCCGTTACCTAGAATCAGGACACACTTTCCTACCAAATGACAACGACTTCGCTAAAATTGAGACTCGACTCAAGCAATATGAAAGGATATACTCCGTGGATGATTATATTGCCATTATGAAACAATGCAAAAACAAAAATCCTTTACAGGTCCATAAAATGGAAAGTTGTGATTTTGTTGGATCTCAAATTCTAGAAAAGAAAATAGTTAATAGAAAAATATTTAATGATAAGAGCAAAGTAAACTGGCTCAAAACAAAAGAAATTTTAATCACAAAAAAGACTCAACATTCTTTGTTCATGAGAACTTCCTTTAATGAGGACTACAAAGAACTGAATATTAAAAAGAAATTAAAAGGTGTTGATTTGGGTGTCATAGAAGAAGATTTGCAAGAATTATGGCCTTCAGGAAAACTGATTAACAAAAAGAAGTTAAACGATTTGAAATCGTTATTCCATCTCATACCAAATGATTGCATTGGTTATTATAAAAAACTGAAGGGAGACGATGCAATAATAGACGATATAGATGGTTATTGTGATGAACCCGACTTTGATTTGGATGAGGAGTAGGGTAACATTTGTGTTTTTTTAAATAAAATAAAAATAATAAACATTTTTAAGCTTTTATTTTTGTCATAGTTTGGAACATTTTTGCATTTTTCTTTCCGCAGCCTACACAGCTAATTCCATACAAAATGTATTATGTAATAATGATCCACGCGCAAGTTTTCTTGAATATCTACGAAACTATTAAAATTTATTCACTAAATACATGCATGTAAATTAGTTTAGAACACTTAGAATAACATAAAATTAAAAACATAACATTTAGAACTACAAAGCCAGAGAAATACCGAAATAAACTTTAAACTCTATTATCTCGAAATGAGGTTAGTGTGGACTGAATCATTTTTGCTTAAATCGGTCCAATTGTAAATTTAAATATTGTACACCTTATGGGTGTGTTATAGTGGTACATGTTACAATAATAATTTTAAGAACTGATTTTTCACCAGTGACAAACAAAAAATGAATCTGAATTTAACTTGTATGGACGTGTTCAAACTGGTGCGAATAGTTGTGTGCATCTGTGCATTCCTAATTATTTCGACAATCGACGCGAGAAGTCGCGCGCGTTCGCCTCAGTTTGACCCGCGCTTGGCATCTTTACCAGTACGGCAGCTATTCCCCTACAGTTGGTGTTTATTTTTTAAATACATAAATTCACGCCTTTTCCAATAGGGGTAGGCAGAAATTACAAAAAGCCACCAACTACGATCCTTATAATACTCCTTTGCTTCGTGTATGTTCATAAATCTAGTCATACACGCACGCCGGTTACGAGATAAAATTGTTGCCCGCTATAATTTGTCAGACTGACAAAATAACAAAGCCACATAGATTTGATCTAAAACCGTAATAATTTCTCATTTTCTTTAACATTTTTCTGCAAAATTCCTGAAGTATAATGACTTTAATAGACGCTATATTAAAAGCAAAACCTCACGACGAAGGAAAGTATTCTTCGCCGCCACCTGAAGTTGATTGTATTAATAAAGTTAAGATAAAACGAGTACATAAGGTATGATTGTAGCTGTTGGTCAGATAGGCAGTCGCTCCATGTAAAGTACGGTATTCAGCTGCATCCGGTTAGACTAGAAGCCGACCACAAAATAGTTCAAGGAAAAATTAAGGCAATTAAAAAGAAAAAAAATTTGTTCAGGCAAATGATAGCTGTTTGACACTTAACAATGTTACTGCCCCACCGCCTTGATTTTAAATTATGTTAATACTTTAACTCAAACACTAAATTATTACTTGTTAAAATTTTGTAAGCTAGCGATGTAAATTCTCGCAGCAGGCGCGACCCCTACAGGGTCGTTTTAGATGTCCTCCCAAGGCTTGCGAAATATAATAAAAGCTGCATGTTTATGTGTTCTGGTTTACAATAGAAAACCAAATGAATTAAATACAAGATTTTTCAAAATTAAATTGTACAAATGGCTATCTACTAATAGTTTTTACAGTGTTACGGAGTCCCTGATGTTCGAAACATTTGTCTGCTCAACAACGTAAATAAACGCAATGAATGTTGTTGAACTGTCAAAATGAAAGCCGTTCCTACTGTTAGTGTGTTACGGAATTACCCCGCTGTTTTCCAGTATGCTCACGTACCAGCAAGAATAGACACATCCGCTCCACGGTACGACCCTGACACAAAGGTTCGCAAATTAGAACAATGGCACCACCACCTCAATGATCTGGTTATGCAGAATTTACAACTGTTGATGTGCATCAAGCGGGCGCATTACATGGGGGTAAGTGGTCTTTCTATTTGTCAGAAACGAGGCTTAAATGGTGTGGGACCAGAAGTGGCGTATCTTTGACAACTTTTGTATGGGATCAAAGCTGCAATCGTATTTTTTTTAAATAATGTATGGAACAGCTAATTTTATTTCGCGATATCAATGAGTACAATGACCTCTATTCAGTACCCTAATTGCGTATCACACTATCTATCACAGCCTGAATAATTTTGAAGCCTACTGCTAATCCATTGCTCGAAAAATGTTGACATATTAGAAAAAATTGTCTGCTCAACAACATAAATAACGCAATGAATGTTGTTGAACTGTCAAAATGAAAGCCATTCCTACTGTTAGTGTGTTACGCAATCACCCCGCTGGTCCCACTTATTTAAATAACAACTTGTATTGGCACAGTATGTCGTCTGTGGAGGTCAGATACTTAGGCAGTCGCTCCATGTGTGTGTTCGGTTTCATTCGTTATACTGGAAGCCGGTCTTAATATAGTTGGAGATAAGGAAGGCAGATGATAATAAGCACAGTATCCTGGCGTTAAAAAGACAATCGCCACAGAAGTAGGTATGAGTGGTAGAGAGGACTCGACAACCTCAAAGTTTTTCTAAAACCGACGTGCTAATAGCCTCTACAGCCCAATTCAAGCAGCTCTCGGAACATGAGGCGAGTCGCTGCGCAGTAACATACTTACGTCTCAGCGGGGGTGAGGGGTGGGGTACTGCGCAGCGAGTAGCGCACTTCAGACAGAGCCGCCGTGAAGTTTGAATCGGACTGTACCTACGAGTAACGATATTAAGTCCGGTGCACCCTCGAACATGCACCATGCATGCTAACTTGTAGGTACCTATTTCGCGCCAGACGTCTAAGGCTATTTTAATGTTGAAAACCCTAAGGGGCCGCCTCCACGAGCGAGAGAATCGTGGCGTTGCGACGAGTGGCTGAGTGCGAGCGAAACGTCATCGTATCGCCGCGCGGTCGTCGCTACTAGCGACGCGCCCGCTGCACTCTCGCCGCGAAAATACGCAGCAGGCGTCCCGCCCGCGTCCGATAGATTTCCTCATAACAGTGTCATGTTTTGATAATTTTCTTGACAGTAAACTTAACAGTTCATCGAAAGCAGGAATTAGCATTAAACATTCCTCTTCAAACCAATCTGCCGATCTATTCTGTAAAATTCTCACCGTGAAAACATAGGTGAAGTGAGCTGTCAGTCCGCCTGATGCAAGGGCTTGCTACTATTGACAACTCACTCCACGCTCACTTCGCCTTAGTTATCACGGTGAGATTTTTACAGAACTGGATGTTTTCGATATTCTTCATAATTCACATGGAAATGCCCATGGCTTTCACGACTCAGTAAAATAGGATGTGTCCACCAACAGCGCTTTTTTTCTTTTCTTAATAACAATGACTGCAAACTCACTAGCGTACTTGCACAAGCACCCCACAATACTACATCCATAGTAAATAATTATTTTATTTTTATGGAGACATGTACACATATGACAGTACTTTTTCACTCTCGTCTGTATCTGAACTGTAAGTACTACTGTAAGTACTGTGTACCTCACACAGGGCCGCGTGGACTGTCATTGGCACAAGAAGCCGATTCCCATCAAGCAATATTACCAGCATAGAGTCGACTTCCACAAGATAACGCGGAGAGAAAATCTGGCGCTGTATAAACGAATACTGAGCACGGTAAGTCTTATTTAGTAAGCCAAGTTGTTATGGGTAGTCAGAAGCCCGCAAAATCTGACAGCTCTTGCCCATGGGTGTCGTGTTACCCGCAGTCTGTAACTTTTTGGTGGAGGTCAGATAGGCAGTCGCTACATGTAAAATGCTGGTATTTAGCTGCATCCGGTTAGACTAGAACCCAAGACGCACAGCTATCTCTTAAATGGGAAGCGCCAGGGTAGCCCGCGATATTCAATTTTTCTTAAGTTTTTTGCAATTTGCAGGTCAGTATCAGGTTGTAAGTTGATTAAAATATGATTCGACGATACCACCCCCCCCCCTCTACCCCTTAGTAAGACTGGGTGTCACACTTTTGGGCTTCTGGCTACCCGTAACGACTGTTAAAGATCTACGAATGATAGCCGTGACCAAAGGCTTAACGTGCTTCCGAGGCATAGAGGGGTCTCTATATGTAATGGATGGTCACCCATCCACGAACTGACTGCGGCAAGCGACCTGTGCGGCTGTTATCATTTAGCTACGTGCCCCTAATATTGTTCCTTAATTATTATAATAAGCTTTTTATCTATCCTCCGCCATACAGAACGCGCGCGTAGACACGACTGAAGAACTAAACCGCGATTGGAAGCAAAATAAACGTAAGATCGTGGAGCAAGCTAGCGCCGCGTTCGTGCTATTTCCTCCTGTCCCTCATGAGGAGATGGAAGACCTTGCCTTTAAGGCTGCGCCGGATGTGAAGCGGCCGAGGTAAGGAACGTGCATAGATTATAAAACAATCCCAGTTTTGTAGCAAATTGAAGTAAATTGCAAGGGGAGATTGTGGTAGATGGTGGGAATCAATGAATGGATTAGAGAACTAGCGCGGGATTGCAAGAAATTAAAGAAATGTGGGCTTTTGTCCAAGCCTTGTAGCATGACCATTTCTATATCTACTCCAGGGATGTTACGGATGCAAATGTTTTGACATCCGCGGAGACGGATGTGGATGCGGATTTTTGAAGGCTCACATCCGCGGAAGCGGATGCGGATGTTAGATTTTTTTTAAGAAACATCGTATTATATCGACATAGTAAATTCACTTGTCCAATAAATTATTAACTGCAGAAAACTCGCTTAACACAAAAAACTCACTGTATACTCACAAAAACATTAAAAAACTTAAATGTTCATACGAAAAGCGCAACTAAGCACGTTATAATTGTTTTAATAAAAAACGCGTCGGACCTTGTCACCGAAATCTTCGCTCCTATTGGTCATTCAGCACGTGCCCACGGCAGGCGCCAGCCACTCGCCAACCCCACCCAATTTAATTCTCGTCACAACCTGACAACCAGCAGTACATCAGCATCCGCATGAACATCCGCATTGATGATTACGGATACGGATGCAGTTGTCCAAATCCATGCGGAAGCTGCGCAATAGCGGATGCGGATGCGATTATCCGCGACATCCCTGATCTACTCTACGAAGAGAAGATAAATTTCCTTCCCTTTCTTAACAAAAAGTCATTATTTTCTTTAATGTTGACATGGCACCGTCGAAATATTTCTACAATCTGGCATTTTGTCTTCCGTTTCTTTAATGGCCATGCTACGCATGCTGGACTGGGATAGACTAGGCTACCAAAATAATTATGTACCTAAACTTAGACCAGCAACTAGATATCTCATGGCAGGCCGATTCGGGGACCGCTACGTGGATAATTTAAAAAGTTTGTTAGAAATAATTGAGGTTTTCTCTGATCTAGGTTTTACACCGTAAGCTACAGTGTCGGCCTCTTAAGCTGCAGACTGTAGTTTTGGCAGCTTTCCCTTCTATTATTTTAAGCACTATATTTCATCGCAGATACTATAAATTCTTGAAGTCTCCCTTATAACCTCCTAACCTTATATAGGCTGTACCTAAAGCTAGGTGTGCAAAATGGCGCAGCTATTGGCGAGATATGCGTGGAGCTGTTCACTGACACGTGTTCCAACACGTGTCGCCTATTCCTGGAGCTGTTGGATGGAGACGCCCACGGATACGGCTATGTGAACACTTGCTTCTTCAGGTAAGACCCCTGTTTTGATCGTGAAAGGTGAAGAACCCTAGTGGATAGAGAGTAGAGACTGTTGATCATAGTAAGGCTGCGTTAAATGTCTGCCATTCAAACAGTTTTTCTTTAGGAAGCATTCAGGGTTGCTTTTATTTTAGGTAAGTACTTACTTAATTTGTTGTGAAAGCCATCACAGATAGAGACTGCCACGGAGACACAGTAGGCCAACGTCTTCACCTAAATACCCACCTAGTGACGCGGACCGCTGGCGTGATGAGAACCTTTTATTTTTTTCAAATCTTTTGCACCTAATAAAACCGTTTTTAAAACCATAGATCCCCGTTTAAAAACAAAAGAAACGTCAAAAATTCTGTCAAAACTGTAAACAAAATGCCAAAATTATGCTCAAACTCATTTGGTGTCTCGCAACTTTTTTTAGCAGCATAATATTATTTCTTCTCCTGATTTCTATGAAGATCATTGACCTTTCCCTCCTGGAGGGCATTGACGAGCAAGCGCTGAAAGATGTTGGTATCCGATTCTGGGGTAACCGGGGCTAATGAGATCTTCATCAAAGTCGTCAGCCCTGAGGGTCAAACATTTACAGCCTTTTTCTCTGGAGATACCCTTATTGAGGAAGTTAAGAACCGCGCTATTGATTTTTTCTACCCAACGGGAGAGACAGGCGCGAGCCGGTACAAAATCGTTCGAGTCTTTGATACTACCACTCTACATGATTTCTTAACACTGTCTCAAGAACAGGTCATGATGCAAGAAGAGCTTCTACTCGTTGAGAGGCGTCTGCCAGAAGCTGGGACTTTATGGGACCTCGGTACGGTCAGGGCACCTCAACATGGAACCATCGCGGCAGCCACAGCTTCTTTACCAACCCCAACGAACGCTATAAGACAACCGAATCTCCAATCTCTTTTATCTACCAACGAACTGTCTTATGAATTAAGGAAGATTTTGATATCCTTGATAGAAGCGGGAGCTCGTCTAGCCGCTTCTGGGAGAAACTACGAAATGACGCTAGCCCAACTGACGGCAGCTTTAGACGAACCGCAACGCTTCCAACCAGCTGTCATCCAGGTCATTACTCCAGAAGATATAGCAGCGAGACTCAACGTTACCGATTACACCGCGGTAGATGATACTCCTGGAATTGGTAAAACAAACGGGAATGAACTATATCGGCGTGCTGAACATCTACAAAGATTCTTGGAGAAATTCCGGGAATGGAGGAACAAAATTGCAGAACCACCGAGCCCCGAATCTATTGGCGCCTTGAAAGACCTTGGGTTTACGTACGAAGAGGCTGACAAAGCGCTGCGTAATACTGGCTGTAATGTACCAGCTGCTGCCTCGTACCTTATCGGAGAAAGAGGTTCTAGTATCTTCGAACTGGTCAATGGATTACCCGATGGTTTGATTCTACAGACTTTGCTAAAACAGCCGCACATACAACGTGGTCTGCTGAACACAAGAATGTTGATTGCTTTTATAGCCATGGTCGGGCAGACGGGCAGTGCGTCATTATGGCTTAACTCTCCTCACGGGAGTCCCTTACTGTCGCAGATTTCGAGGACCTATCACTCGGAGAAGTACTGCTTAGCTGTGAACCAGTTTTCAGAGGAAAGGCGGGAATATACCACGAATGTACCTTCGACTTCTCGGCAGAGGAACTGATTTTGTTTTGGCTTTGTTGTTTTTGATTAAATTTTTTGTTGGTGACGTGTTTCTTTTATATTTTACCATGTCTAATATAAAAAGTTCATACATTTTCACTATATTATTCGATGACAAACAATGAAACAAATAGGACCTTATAAGGTAAGTGATCATCCCCACTATGGGCATCTGTAATATCAGAGGCATTGCAGATGCGTTGTCCAAGGAGTAATACCTAGTGTTCTGTGGCGTTGTTATTCCTAGGGCAAAGACGAAATAATGTCTCATGAGCCTATTAATTATACCATACTAACATCCGTACCCTTTCAAGGGTGAAGCGCCATGGTAGACCGCGAAATTCATATTTTCTTATGTTTTTTTGCAATTTGCAGGTCAGTGTCAGATTGTATGTTGATTAAAATATGATTCGCTACCGTAACAAATATGGCTTTACAGAATTATAATCATTCGAATCAGCAATACAACTCCTTAAGTTAGAATTGGCCTCAAACGTCATGATTTCATGATATATTCATTCAATAGGGTAATATGAACTTAGAGAGTTGTATTGATAATTTTAATTATCATAATTCCGTATATTACACACTTGTTACGGTCGCCAATCAAATTTTATTCAACATACAACCTGACACTGACCTGCAAATTGTAAAGAACGTTAGGAAACTTAAATTTCTCGAGCTACCCTGGCGCATCCACCTTAAGCGGAAACAATAATGCTAGCTGACGGCGCAATTAGTAACGGTAACTTAGTTGTACTTCCCGACGAGCTCCTCCACATGCCCTGATATTGCTTTAGTACCTAGTAAGTACTTTTACAGGGTGGCAGGGACGGGTCTACCCTTTATAGCAGAACTTTTTATGTCATAATATTATTTTGCATAACAGCGCATAGCATAAACTTCATTTCGCAGAAAATCGTTTGGCATACACTCATTTATAATACATTAAAAACGCATAATTTTGTAAGTCAGAATCATCTTTAGGCATAAATTTCATATCCATAATAATTAAAAGTAGAACCATCATATTGCAGAAAGTTCACTGTCAGAATCGTCTTTTGGCATAAATTTCATATCCATAATAATTAAAAAGTAGAACCATCATATTGCAGAAAGTTCACTGTCAGAATCGTCTTTTGGCATACATACATTTCATATCGATAATCATTAAAAGGTAAAACTATCATATCTCAGAAAGTTTACAGTTAGAATCATCTTTTGGCATACTTTTCATATCCATAATAATTGAAAGACTCATCTATCACATTACGGAAAATTCATAGTTAGAATAATTTTGTATGAAGCATGAGAGAAGCATGCAAACATGCAAACAAGCTTACACCATGCATGCATTAAGCATGTAGCATGCAAATATGCAAAAAAGCACACACCATGCATGTATGCATCAAGCATGTAGAATGCAAACATGCAAAAAAGCACACACCATGCATGCAGCATGCAAGCAAGCATGCAGCATGCAAGCAAGCATGCTGCATGCAAGCAAACATGCAGCATGCAAGCAAGCATGCAACATGCAGCAGGCATGGTTTCTGTCACGGCTCCGGCGCTGCGGGGCTCCGGCGGTCCCACGCAAGCTTCTCGTCGCAGATGGTTGTAACGCTCACCACAGCGGCTTCGGCTTGCTGGCCGGCTTTGCCGGCCAGCCTCAGCCGCAGCGGCGAGCGTAAAAACCACCTGCTCCTCAGCTCGCGGGCCGCCTCGCCCCTCCGCGCCTACGCGGGCTTAAATTACACTCTAGGGGTAGGGCAGACAAGACTACGTGCAGTCGGTTTTGCAGCGATTCGGTTCTGTCACTTCACTAACTTTTGTAGTACAACATATTGACTTTTTAAGACAATATTTTAATTTTAATTTAAGGTTAAGAATATGATTACATTTTATAGAAATGACAATAATTATGCCTAATAAAATTATTCCAAATGATATTCTGCCATCTTCTTAATATGCCAAGTGAAATTATTCCCAATAATCGTCGCTCTAAATAGACGTTATGTGAAACGAAATTATGCGAAATTAAGCTTTGCGAAAAGTAATTATGCCAAATAAAATTCTGCCATCTTAAAAGTATGCCTTTGTAAATTCGGACATATAAACATTCGGCCAAACAATAATTATATTGAATGATTTTTATGCCATATATATATTCGTTTAAAGAAGATTATGCCAAGTGGGTTATGCCAAATAAATTTTGGAGCATCAAAATTCTGCCAGATAGAGGGAACCCGGCAGGGACATCGACGCGCAATCTGTTACCAAAGATTCAGTACATGGTTCTGAACCACAATGCATTGAAATGTATCGTCGGTTATTTTAAAAAAAATTGCTGTTCCATACATTTTGATCGCGTAGGTATTGTACTTGCACTTTTCTATGAAATAGCATTGTTTTTTTGATAATCTTCGAACGAACAAATTCTACGCTAAAGAGTTTATAACCATGTGCTGAGTTCATGGTTATAGTTTGTGCGTCGATGACCCTTTTTTTATATTTCTTATTTTTTTGGGTTGAAATCAAAACCCACCCGTGTTCCTTCAGTTGTCTGTGTGCCAGGGCCACGGTAACTCTTTCGAACAATCCGCGACCCCGGCAGGCATCGGCCCTATCGGACCCCGTCAATTATGCTGACATCTCTTTGGGGCGCGCGTGGAACAAGACGCGCCATCGAGCCGGGCCTGGTCCATACCGGACGGCGAGCTGCCCGTTGCTCGCCGTCCCCAAGCCTGCGCCTACGGTGGCCGGAAGTCGGCAATCGACTCCCGACGCCCAGGGTGTCTCCTCCTGCGGCGACTGGGGGCGTGAGGGCGCGCAACGGCATCAATGTCCCTGCCACCCTATATTTATATAAAGAAACATGTTGTTCCTTAGTAAGCGCTTCACTTGAATAGCTACAGCTGAACCGATTTGGCTATTTTTGTTTTAAAACGTTCATAGGTTGTTATGGAAAGAAATATTGGCAAAACTTCCCGGAAAATCTTCAAATTCGGGAAAATCTGAACGTCCTTATTGCTATGGGAATTTTGTATGAAATATTGTTTGGACAGGCCAACGTCTCACGTCTATTGGATCAGCTAGTACTGAATAAATACTATATACCATTACGTCTCTGTCTAGGAAAGTTCCTCGCCTATATTGGAGTGGCGGAGACGTTATTTACAACAACGGGTTCGGGTGCTACGCGCAGAGTGGCAGAGATGTGCCCATCAGCGCTGAAAACTACCACTACCCTCATTCGATGCCTGGTAATATACATCTTCAGGCTATAGTCTACTGCTGGACACCTATGTCCCGATTGGAGAGGCCTACCTACCTCTCTATTCGCAAGTCAATTAACTCGATCCTCAGTTTCTCACATCCAGCTGCTATCCTGATTTGATCGTCGGTCCGTTTTAATTGGGGGCGTCCCGCACTACCTTTGACAAATCGTGGTCTCCACTCAATGACTCATGCTCGTCAACGGCGGTGACCGTTGGGCTGGGTAGACGTGTTCTTGAGTGGAAACCGAGAATCTGTAAACATTGCTTATAAAAGCGGCAGGGACAGAAAGCAAAAGCGGAAAACCAGTTTTGTAACATAATATTGAGAGGCATACTGTCCAGTGTATTATCTATGACTGTCCATCAGTCGACTGCATTCGACTGAGTTGATAGAAAGACATGAGATTCACAAAAACAGTTACACATATCTATGGAGAAGAACGTCTAATGTCCGACCACCCTTACACAGATATAATTGAACGTTTCGTTAATTACCTAAACACTATCCGACCAAGTTAACTAGACCACTATTAGCAGTACTGGTAATTATGGCACTAAGTAGGTACAATCCTTTCACAGTTACCCAAAAATAACCATATTGCAACAAGAATAAATATATCACTGTGATTTTGTTTTTTTGTGAAAAGATAAGATGAACACGGGATCTCTTCCGCCCCGACCCTTGCTCGAGCCAGCCCGCGCCGCTGAGCCTATAGCTTTAAATTCGTCCCTTAATAATAATTCCGATCTAGCCTGTCCCTTGCTGCCCTCCCACAGCGACGCCTTAAGCCGAGGTCCGTACCCCACAGGGGGTACGTTACCCTTAGCGTGTATGTGCCTAGTTTATACGTTTTTTTAAGCCCTGGCTGGGGGCCTTAATTTATTAAAGCAACCACAGGCATGACTTATTAAGCAGCCGACAACCTCCCAGGTGGACCTGCGAGAAGACATTAAAAAAAAAAACACGGAATCTTTTAGTGGGCAGGGGAGCCGTTTTTTTATACTTATTTATTTTTTAAAGCCGATATCCCACCCAAAAAAAAAAGAAAAAAAAAAAAGGGAGCCGTATTTAACTTGTAGCTTGCATCAACTTATGAGTTTATTGCATGCAGGTTTGCTATCAATGCGGGTAACAGTAGATGATGAGATGTGTGGCATCTTCAACATCACATTCAAACCGCTACCACAGCTGGATCTACGCAACGTTGTCTTTGGCCGAGTAAGCACCTTATACATTCCATAATATCATGCCTGTACACCCATTAGGAGTAGGCAGGGTCGATTAGTGTTTCTTTATTTCGCCAGTTACTCCAGCACCCGAATTGCTTAACACACTCTCAATCGCAATTCAAGGGTTTCGAAGGAAATTCCTATTCCATTGCTTCATAGGTTTGAAAAATGAATCTGCTCAACAACGTAATAACGCAATGAACGTGGCTGAACTGTCAAAATGAAAGGAATTGCGATCAATTGTCAATTTCTGTGTGTTACGCAATTATTCCAGTGTATGAGGAGGAGGAGGTGAGCCAATTGCCATTGACCAGGCATATCGCTACCCCAGCTGTTACCAAAAATTTTCTAGTGGAAACATCAGTGCTACCCCGCCCGGAGATTGAACCCAGGACCCCACACTCAGGAGTCAGCCTTGCTTGGGACTCCAAAGCAACCAAAATGTATTTTTGTTAAGTTCCTATAGTTCCTAAGTTCCTATCCCGCATTTTATTTGGTGTCGGCGCACCATGTCTCGTCTTCCATTAATCTGTCTGTCATATTTTTGGAACGAAGTTCCTTATCGCACGGAACGGACTTGGCCGATGGGGGCTAGGCGAAAAAAAGTGTAAGTTTACCATCACGACCCTTTCTTTAGTGTACACGGTTATCCATAGCGCGTATGCTATTGGCTGTGCCCAGTCATAGGTGCGCGCTTATTGGTTCAAGGCAGCCAGTAAGTTCGCACCGGCTGCGCAGGTATAGTTCGTATTTTTTTTTAATGTGAATAATTAATTTTTGACCAAAAATTTTTATATTACGACTCTCTTATTTTTTTTATAGTTAATTAATTGA
The DNA here is from genome assembly GCA_917490735.1 of Dryobotodes eremita. Taxonomy (NCBI): domain Eukaryota; kingdom Metazoa; phylum Arthropoda; class Insecta; order Lepidoptera; family Noctuidae; genus Dryobotodes; species Dryobotodes eremita. The sequence continues at coordinate 7,988,455 of OU823269.1, read as the reverse complement.
CAAATTGATTAAAAAACTACAAAAGGAACTTCGTTCCAACTGAGTGTTCCACGACACTCACGCATTTTTTTATATCGTATCTTTCTCATCCCCTCAGGTAATCCGACCAAACAGTACTTACGACATAATCAGCAAGCTAGGCAACGCCCTCAGTACCCGGCCGGTGGTAGAGATCTGGTCCACGCGGCGGAAGGTGAAAGGTCGCTGGGTGAGCGGCGCGGCTAACACGGAGCTGGCGAAGAGATCGGCAGCTTGTCTCAGGAAAACATTGATGAATGATACGTAAATTGTATTGGAAAATTGTCAAGGTTTTATGGGAAATAAATTATGAAAAAAATTATGACGTAAAGTTATACAGGTTGTCCCTGGAAGTATGGATCATATCGAATAGGGGAGTGGGCAAGGTCATTTCCAAACTTCTTAATCCTGAGAATGTCAGTACAATTTTTTACGGTATTTATGAACCGTAAAAAAATTAACGTTCTGAAAAGAAAATTAAATTGATAGCCCTGACAGTTTTTTTTTAATGATTTTTTCTTTGAGTTCCATGCGAAGTTATTGAAAAAAACAAAAATTGGTCATAACTTTTGAACCGAAAAAAATGCACCGACATTCTCAGGATAATTTTTTTTTGTAAATGACCTTGCCCACGCCTTTATTCGATTTGATCCATACTTCCAGGGACAGCCCTGTATAGTATCGATCTTTTTTTATACTTAAAAAAGAAGTTGTTTTAATTCGTCTGTAATAGTTCTGTACTTATTTATTTTTTATACGAATCGTTGCATAGGTATTTCACCGACAAATATGAACAGACTTGAATAATTTTCTTTATGTATGAACGAGTAGTTTTCCGAGATGGTTCCGATTGGTGAAGACCTTCGAGATAGACATTGCAACTCCTTAATTGATGACAGCAAATCATCCACGATTGTGATAATACCTTGGCTCCTCATCGTCTTCTGCCCAAACTATTCCCCACTACTTAAATGATAAATGATTTTATTTCTGTAAGTAGGTTTGTACAAACACTTTTACACGTCAATCATATTTTAAAACTAGATGAGGTCGGCGTTTCCTATCTGACTACTCTGAGAAGAAAGGCCGAAACAAACTCAGAGGTCACGTCTCTTTTAAAGTCCAGACATAATCTTGGTCAGATCATGTGAAGACCATGTAGATATGTGTCTGAATTGGTATTTTGAGGAAAAACCATACAGAATGAGTGGACCTGCCCAGTCAGTGCACGCATTTGTCAGTAATCGTGAAGCTCAACTCAAAACTTAAGGAGCTCAACGATTCGACGAACAATACCAAAGAAAGGACATTTGGGTAGGCCGCATAAATTACTCAAACTGCCAGACCATGATTAAAACTAATTGAGAAGAAAAATAAAAGAAAAAAACTATGTTGGGGTCTGCATAGCTGGATACCGTTAATCAAATAGTTAACTTCGTTAATCGCTAATCCATTACTAAAAATGTTAACTTCGTTAACCGTTCAAACGTTACATTTCGGAAGATTTAACGGAAGTTAACCTTAATCGTTAACTCGTGATAGAAATTGCATTGTTAATGTCGTTGTGTCAGTGATATACTTGTTAAAAAAAATGGTATGGACTACGGAAGTTTAGGTATGATATGAAAAAAATTATAAAAGAAGGGTGTCATTAGAGTTTGTAAATAATAATTATTTAGATGTTGTCAGAACGTGATTTTCGCGGCGTACCTACCGCGGTCCGTGTAGTGTTTTATTTTATTTTATTTATTAAGGGATAATAAACAACTACAACATATATAAGACATAAGATTAACAAAACTTTAAGTAGTAATGTTGCAGTCCACTGCATTATCCGCAGATAAGACATATATAGAGATCAGTGGTTGCCACTAGACAAGCATTACCAAACTTAACAAATATTTTGAAATAAATAAATAAGTTACTATAAAGCTAGCTATAGCTACAAAACCAAATCAGATAAGAAACAATTTCATTTACTTAAATTATGCAATAAATAAAAAATAATAAGATTACAATTAGGATAAAAATTTTATAATATTAGATTTAAATTTATTTTTCGAGCATGCAAATATATCAATATCAATGAAATTTGAATTATAGGATTCCAACATTCTATGAATAGGGCAGCGTAGGCCAGAGTTCGTACGACAAGAATTTAACGCGAACAGAGTACGTGCTCGCACCTGACGTACATGAACTGTTCGGGGGACAGAATAACATAGCTTACTCGTTAGATCAATGGCATCAAAATTACTGTGAACAATATCATGAAGCACGTTGGCCTCCAGGTATTTGCGCCGGTTCTCCAAGCTAATAAGCTTGTACTTGTCAAGAAGTTGGGAGTACGACAGATTAGTCTTAGTCCCATAACATCTGTAGCACATAGCACGGAGGTACTTGCGCTGGACCCTTTCTATTCCAATTACGTACTTTTGGTAGAAGGGGTTCCAAATAGGGACCGCGTACTCTAATTGAGAGCGAATAAGCGTCTTATACAAATAGAGATAGGTTGAGTTACGCTTAAATTCTGTTGAGGATCTCATTACAAATCCATACATTTTAAAAGCACTATTGACTATGGCTTCAATATGCTGGTTCAAGGACATTTTGCCATCAAAGAGAACACCTAGATCCTTCACTATGGAAATATTATTTAAGGGGATACAGTTAAGGTTATAGTTGAAATTGAGGATAACATTATTCTTTGTAAAGTGTATATAGTTACACTTGGAAATACTAAGATGCAGCTTATTTTCAATACAGTAGGCAGTTAGTCTGTCTAGGTCCTCCTGAAATGACTGGCAGTCATCTATAGTACGTATCGCTTGAAACGCCTTCAAGTCATCAGCGTACATCAAGAATTTTGAGTTTTTAAAACATTTTTTAATATCGTTGATATAAATAATGAATAATAGAGGTCCCAGAATAGAGCCCTGTGGAACTCCGGAAGTAATATTAACAGAGACAGACTGATGACCATTAACCACAACCCTTTGTGATCGGTTTTCGAGGTACGACACAAACCAACGCAACAAATTTCCGCGTATTCCATTGTAAGCAATTTTACTCAGGAGAATTTCATGATCGACCCTGTCAAACGCTTTTTTGAAATCGGTGTAGACCGCATCTATTTGCAATCGCCTATCAACACTTTCAAAAAGGTAATCAGCAAATATTAACAGGTTAGATGTCGTAGATCGGCGCTTAACAAATCCATGTTGTTCAGGAATGATAACATTATGCAAAAGAGGGTAAATCTCGTTATGGACCAGTCTTTCAAAAAGCTTTGACAACGTCGGCAGAATTGAGATGGGTCTATATTGTTCGACGTCATACTTTGAGCCACCCTTATGCACTGGGGTAATGTTAGCTTGCTTCCACACCACCGGGAAAACACCCTCATGCAGACATCTATTAAAAAGGATATAGATCGGTTCACAAATACTATCAGCCGTAGCCTTAAAAAAGGCCGCCGGAAGACCGTCAGGACCTGCCCCCTTACAGGGGTCCAACCGTTTCAGCTCGCTGAGTACTCTTGATTTATTGATATGCACAGTACTAATTAAAGTACCGCTCTCTGCGCACTGCTCCGGCGGATCCCACGTGGTGAGCGTTGGTGATACGGGCTCAAATACGGATAAGAAAAAGTCCGAAAACATATTGCAGACAACATCAGGATCACTTGACTTGACATTCTGGTACTGCATCATGGACGGAATGCCTGACTTACTTTTACGGTTAGAAATATAGGACCAAAAATGCTTTATGTTACTAGAGAGGCTATCTTCAACCGAGTTAATATAACTGGAATAACAGGTTTTACACATATGTTTGAACATAGACCTACATTCGGAGAAGTTATTATAGTCTTTGACATTGCTGTATTTTTTCCACTTAATCCAAAGACGTTGCTTCTTTTTAAATATTTTAACTAATTGTGGCGTAAACCAGATTGGGAAGTCAAGTGATCTAGTCCTTGCAGGTGGGATTAGAGGGCTAATTATGTTACTCAAAATACTATAGAAAATTCGTGTTTAATTTGTGTTCTATTGACAGACAGTAGGTACCTACATAATCAACGAATAACGGACTTATGGAAAGTTAACGGAAGTTCATGAGTCCGTTAAGAATTTTGAAAGTTAAAAGTTCATCCGTTACTGAAAATGTTAACTTCGTTAATTAACGATTAACGGTCTTGTGCCCAGGCCCTGCAGTCTCGACATTAGATAGCGACAAAAATCTGTCGCTAAGTCGTATCGATGTCAAATTCCTTTAATAGATTTTCAACTTTATTTCCAAAGTATAAGGTTGAAAATCTATTAAAGAAATTTGACATCGATACGACTTAGCGACGGATTTTTGTCGCTATCTAATGTCGAGACTGCCGGGCCAGCTTTGGTTACTTGTCTATGTACTGTTTATTCCAATGCCATATAACATAACCAGCATGCAAGGCAACGCGCTCAGTTCCCGCCCAGTGGTAGAGATCTGGTCCACGCGGCGAAAGGTGGACGGTCGCTGGTTGAGCGGCGCGAAGAGATCGGCGGCTTCTCTCAGGAAAACGTTGATGTATAATTAATTTTGTTGTTGTAGTGTCTTTTTGATATGTCTATGTTAAATTATTAGGTATCTACTTTTTTATTTCATGGTAAGGGTATTTTTATTATTACTATGGAGAGGGACCACATTTTCTGAGGAATTTTGCGGTTATTCCGTTCAGTGCCGGTGTTAAGGTAGGGCGCGGCTAGGCGACCGCCCAGGGTGCCAGAGGTGAAGGGGCGCTGAAGGGGCTGTGACCAGACACCCCTTCACCTCTGGCGCCTGCAGAGTGCTTTTGTTAGAAAACCAAATAAATTGTTGACATCTCTTCACTTGATCCGAAATTCTCTGAATTCTCAAACTTTTCTGCATAAGCTGACAAAGTAACACCTATTTCTTTATGAATTGACCAAAGAAAACCTAGACAGGTGCTGAAATTTTTCACTCCTCTCTACTCTTGAAGAGGGGAAAGGGGCGCCGTCGCCGATTTTTCTCTCAGGGCGCTTGTAACGTTAAAACCGGCACTGATTCCATTTATCCACCCTAAAAACCATACTTCTTAATAGAGAAGTATGGAACTTATGTTACTTTTGAAGAATAATAATTCTTCAAAAGTATCATGGTACACGTATTTCTTACCACAGCTGCAGCTCAAAGTCAAACTCAAAGCATTTATTTCAATTAAACGATTTACAGGCACTTTTGAATTGTCAAAGAGTCGGTCAGTTAGTCAGAAAGTTGAAGCTAGTTGCCCGTTCCAAAACGTAGATCTCTATGGAGAAGAACGGGCAAGAAACTCCAAGGACACTCTTTTTAAATCAAGATATTACAAAATCCTGGGTACATTATTCTTGTTGCTTCTATATGTGAGAACAATGAAAAAAGAATATATAAAGAAACAATTCAAAATATAAGATAAATAATAAAAATAAGCCGTGACAGTTAAGAGATGACCAGTCTCAACTGACGGCGCGAGTTCACGAACATGACGCGTGGATCAGCACCATCCAGCTCAACCATTTTGTAGGGAACCGAAGGAAACCAGCAGTAATCAATATTTAGTGATCAGTGGACAGCAAAACGTAATAAAACACAAATTAAAATTACAAAATGACTATATAATATTCATTGATCATAAATCAGCATTAAAAACATCGTGTAATAACATATGATTCTAACAAATAAACAAAATACGCGTTTGGGCGTGGAATTGCGGACACCAGCCCTTTATAGTATAGGATGACAATACTTGACAAATACTCAAGGATTTTTATTCATTTATTGATAACTAGCTTTTGCCCGCGGCTTCGCCCGCGTGGATGTCAGAAATTATCCCACGGGGACGTACTACCGGGATAAAAAATACCCTACGTGTTAATCCAGGTTATAAACTATCTGTGTTCCGAATTCCATCCAAATCCGTTCAGTAGTTTTTGCGTGAAAGAGTAACAAACATCCATCCATCCTTACAAACTTTCACATTTATAATATTAGTAGGATAATAATATGGCGAGTGGGGGCAGTGGCGAAGGTTCCATACAACTCGATTCCTACGATTTCAAAGGGAAGCGCCCTTTGAAAAATGGCACAGTCAGTATTTTATAGACAAATAATATACTTAATCACATTCAAGATAATGTACTCCGGCTTACCTATTATAAAAATTGACTCTTCGCTTCTGGTGGGGGACTTATCTTCCCAACTCTTAAATTATATGAAAATCTGGCCCTATAATTTTTGAAACGAAACTTACTTTAAAAGGTTTTTAGAAGTTTTTCCAAGTACCTATAAGCTACAGCAAGAAACTTTTTTTGTGAATTTTACTGTGTTTAAGAGGGCGCACACGGGTCCACTAGCGCCACTCCTTGAAAATAATATTATCTCGTAGCTGAGAAGGAATTTTGAACAACGGGTCAATAAGCACCCTCGGTAAGTGTGTCTAGAATTTTCTAATACCTTTTATAAACTTTCATATTGAGACACGAAGCAACAAAATACGATCTAGAGGAATGTGGCAGCTTTTCTTTAGATCGAATTTTGTAATTGCGAAAGTAAGTTTGTTTGTTTGTTACGCTTTCACGCTAAAACGGCTGAACAGATTTAGCTGAAATTTGGTACACAGATAAACCATGACCTAGGTAAGGACACAGACTACTTTTCATCCTGGATCGCAGACGAAGTCGCGGGCAACAGCCAGTAGTAATATAAATTGGAAACAAGAATTTGAACATGTAATAACCTGAGCATAGAAACGGGAACTCTTAAAAAAAATACTTCTAAATGAAACTTTTTAGCCACAGAACATACAAATTTATAATTTGAGCCAATACTAATGAGCTCTTTGAATTTATTATTTAGCTAGCGATATGTAAGTGGATTCTAGTCTTAAAATAAAATAATCTATTGTAAGGCTACCTGTCCATTTAAGTGGAGTAGTGTAGCGGAGTGCCTCTGTCCATTGAAGGAAAACCAGCCTATTATTGTCCACTGATGGACAGAGGCCTCTTCTCATATAGACAAAGCAGGAGCATTGATCACCACGCTTGCTCAAGACGGGTTGGCGATTTCAGTAAACATGAATGAATGAATTATTTGTTAATATTTTCGTAGATCTGCAACTCTCCGGTCCTCTCTACTGAAATTGACAGTTAGCCTTAGATTCGGTACTTATAAAACGCGAATACGCGTACATGCGACGAATAGGTGTCTTAAATCAAATTGATATTCGCGCGATGGCCGCGTAATCGAGTTGCATTAGGACAGCGCCTAAACACGACTCACAAGTAGAAACCAACTTTTAGCAAAACTAATAAATTACGTTAAAAAATAAGTCCAAAAACACTATTTTAAAAATAACAAATTACTTTAGATCGTATTAGTATCTCGTTCAAGCATTTTAAAATTAAATTCAGTGAGCTTCCGCTAAGAATTAGCCGCTAAATATGAGCCGTATTTTTCTATGAGCGTACTTAGAGATAAAGATTTTGCATTTCACGAACGCGCATCAAACATGCCAATTTATGCGTTTTTAGCGACCCGCCCTTGCTTCGCAAGCAATTGGAAAATGTCACAATATAGATATATCAATTCATTCTGTACATACTTTCAGAGTTTATCCTGGACAGTACTGACTTCGGAGAAGAAAAACATCGTGAGGAAACCTGGACTTATCTATCTACGTACATAAAAATCAATCGCCAAAAATGTTTGTCCGCGCGTCACTTCAAAGCGGCTGCACCAATTTTTCTAATTATTTTTGTGTTGTGTTTGTAATTGTCAAGACAAGGCTTGTATGAAAGATTTTTTTTGGAAAATCCAACGGGAATGTCGGAATCTTGTACGTTTCTTTTTTAAGAAATTCAAAAATTGCATTGATTTGCTATACGTCTGAAATCGGCAGCACGCCTTGAGCAAGCGTGGTGATCAATGCTTGTGCCTTCTGTGTATGAAAAGAGGCCTCTGCCCTGCAGTGGGACAAGAATAGGCGTTTAAAAAAAACTCTGCTCTGCAGTGGGATAGTAATAAGCATTTTAAAAAACTCTGCCCTGCAGTGGGATAGTAATAAGCATTTTAAAAAACTCTGCCCTGCAGTGGGATAATAATAAGCATTTAAAAAAAACTGCCCTGCAGTGGGATAATAATAAGCATTTAAAAAAGCTCTGCCCTGCAGTGGGACAACAATAGGCATTTAAAAAAAACTGCCCTGCAGTTGGACAGCAATAGGCATATACAAAAACTGCCCTGCAGTGGGACAATAATAGGCGTTTAAAAATCTCAGCCCTTCTGTGGGACAACAATAGGCATTTAAAAAAAACTCTGCCCTGCAGTGGGACAACAATAGGCATTTAAAAAACTGCTTTGCAGTGGGACAATAATAGGCTGGTTAAAATTATATATATATATATTTCTATGACATAAGAGCTCGCTCGTGAAGTGCATTATCTAAAGCAACAATACGTATACGGTATATATACAGACTTCTTATATTGCTAGTAGGAGTTCGTCATCTCGCGTTTTGTGTTTTAAATATCTGAACATTCTCCTGTGGACAAAAAGAGAAATGTTATTAAAATTGCATTGAAATCTGTCAAACGAAGGAGCATTTATCTTATTGTGTTTTTAGGGTCAAAAGGAAAGCGATTTACCGAGAGATGTTTACAGAATAAAATATAGAATCTTAACGGGCGTATAGGGGAGTAACTACATTTATTCAGCTCCATTCGCGTTTCGCTGGACGATTTTCATAATTTCTACACACTGTACACAATTATTTATTTATTTATTTAATTATTTATGTACACACAGTAAAATAGATACAGATACGGCATATTAATATTGAGTACAAAGGTACTGCTTATTTCTTAAGAAATTTCTTACAGCAGACCTGAGAAAGGATGTAAATGTTTTAATTTTAGTCTGAACACTGTCGTTAGCATGCGCATGATAAAAACACATTTGTCCTAATTCTATGCCTGTTTGCCACGAAAACTGAATAGATGCGGAAAGCTGAACGGACGCGTACGCATCTCCATATAAAATCTTTGTTTTCTATGGACAAAAGCTGAACAGAACTGAATAAGTAAGATTAGTCCCTAATACGCCCGAGACCAGAGAAACAGTATGCTTTTGACAGCGTTCTGAGCAGGCGTTGATGAGTTATTTTTCTTTTTCAATAGGCAAGTTAAGTTTATCTATTTTCGACTTTATGTTAACTATTTTGGAACAAAGTTCCTTAGCGCGGCTCGTGCTAGGAGTTGACTGGTAGAAATCGTCACGTAAGGAAAAGGCGTTATGCCCCCTCCATACGACTTTCTCTCTCTCTGTCTCTTTTTATTATACAGGGTGTAAAAAGACACATCACATACCCGTCAAATACGCATTCTGTACATCAAACTAAGTAACATTGCACAAAAATTATTGCTGGGAAACGACTTTTAATTTTGATGTGAAAAATCGCAGTTTGCGGTAGTGCGCAACGTGACGCACGTTAAACATTGTGCTTATGGGAGCATGCAACGATGCAGGGGTCGTGGGGGTATAACATTAAAAACTTGTTTTCATAAAAAATACCTCAGTAAAAGTTGGAATTTTGAACTTCAATATCTCCGTAGCCAGAAGGTTCCCAGGTATGGTCCAGACAAAAAAATTATGACAATGACGGGGATTACAAGTGACTCTCGGCTTCGTAATGTGTCTTTTAACATTCGATATACAACATCCCGACATCAATCGTCGGGCAGTTGCCCACCAGATACAACTGGCCGGAGGATCCTCCCTTTTCAATAGAGTATGAGTGAGCTTTACACCCTGTTCCTCATACCTCTATATATTTAAATAAATAAAAATTTCATATAGTCCGCTACATATCTAACCAAAAGAAGCGCCCGTCGCGCGTTCGATATCCTCTTTTTTATGCCGATGCCCATCATACCTGCGAAGTTTCGCCAATAATAAAAAAGACCTTGTATCTCTAAAAAAATTGCCACACATCACCAGATAGATAGTCCTGGGCGTGTCCCCAGTCTATTGTGACCTGTCAGACGGATCAAAGAGGAATATTGGCGACCTGAGTCGCGGGTAAATACTAGTCTATCTATAATTTAGCTACACATCTCACCAGATAGTCCTGGGCGCGTGTCCCCAGTCGTGCGGCGTGTGCGCAAGCGCGCGTTGCACGTCGGCGTCGGGCACGAGCACGTCGCTCACGACGCGGTCCACGCACACGGCGCCCGCGCGCGGCCACGGCACGCCGCGGTTGTCGTCTAGAACGAGTTCGATGTGCATTTTGACCTCCCACACGGAGCGCAGAGGGATGTTGGCGACCTGGAGAAATAATTGTAGATTATTCAACAAGGATAAAGTAGTGTTTTTGTGACGGGCGCTACGGTGCAGCGAAGGATTCAAGCTCGCCCAAGACGAAGACAGCTGTATCCCCGAGGAGAATACTTTACTTTTCACACCTGTATGGTTATAAAAAGCAATAAAATTTTCGAACATATTTTTTTGTAGAAGATTTCGTTCGAATTTTTTGTTAAGGTTCCTAATTCAAATCACATTATTGAACTCCGGGTTATAAATGATAAATGATTTTATTTCTGTAAGTAGGTTTGTACAAACACTTTTACACGTCAATCATATTTTAAAACTAGATGAGGTCGGCGTTTCCTATCTGACTACTCTGAGAAGAAAGGCCGAAACAAACTCAGAGGTCACAGTCTCTTTTAAAGTCCAGACATAAGCTTGGTCAGATCATGTGACGACCATGTTGATTTGAGTCTGAAATGGTCTTTTGAGGAAAAAAAAACCACAGAATGAGTGGACCTGTCCAGTCAGTGCACGCATTTGTCAGTAATCGTGCAGCTCAACTCAAAACTTAAGGAGCTCAACGATTCGACGAACAATACCAAAGAAAGGACATTTGGGTAGGCCGCATAAATTACTCAAACTGCCAGACTATGATTAAAACTAATTAAGAAAGAAAAAAAACAATGATCTACATAGTCTTTACATTCACAATAATTAAAATAATATACTATTTTACAAAGTAAATATTCATGTCAATATATTTATAAAAATTCAAAAAAATAAAAATATAATGTGTAGTCTATTAGTAGGTCTATTGTCTAAAGACCAATTTGTATTTATATGTACTATACTCATTGGTAACATGAGGGAGAGGGGGTGGGTAAATCAGTTTCCCTAGCTAAGTCAGGTAAGTCATAGGGGTGACAAGATCGAAAAGGTTAGGATTCGTATATCATCCACATTCAGACTAAAAACCTTCCTGACGACCATTTTCTCATTCCTCCGCATCCCATGCCCATACCGTGATAATCGATTTCCACAAAAACTTTTCAGTCACCGGTGGCACTTTTAGAATTTGCCTATAATAATTCAAATTATCATTAAAATTTTAATCTTGTCCATGAGGCCCCAGCCCGCGTCGTAGCTGAGGCTGTAGCCTTAAATTCCCCTAATAATAATATAAACCTTTCGATCCAGCCTGTCCCCACTCGCTGCCCTCTCTCAGTGACGCCCTAAGCCGAGGTCCGTACCCCACAGTGGGTGCCCTTAGCGGGCGGTCATTTAAACATAAGTTTAGTATTAAATCTTGCTCCTGGCTGGAGGCTTTTCGAGTAAAATCTTAAGGCACCCACAGGACAGTTCGGTTAAGTAGACAAGACCTCAGTGGTTAAAACTACGAGTTGCCATACCAAAAAAAAAAAAAGAAAAAAGAAATTTTATCGTTGCTTTTTTTTATAATTTTTTGTTTCTTTTTGTAATTATTATTATTTTTTATTTATTATAATTTTTACATACCTTCAACAAAAGATTTCCATCATTGTCCAGTGTATAAGCTAGATGCAGCTTCGCGTCATGCATAGCGCGTCCCCAGCGCAACGCGACGCGCGTAATAGCCGCGCAACGGCGCAACAACAGCGGGATGTCGCTCGCGTGACACGTTGAACGCAACGCGCGCGACACCATGTAACGCATTGTCTCACACGCGTAGCGGACGGTCATTGTGGCCACGGGGTTCTTGCGGTCTGCGAGTGAAATTATACATAATCTTCAACAAAAACACTACACTGCCTACCCTGTCCTCCCATACCTATTAACACTGTAATTTGAAAACATTGTAAAAGCCCCTTATTTTTAAAAGAGTAACCGTGGAGTTTCTTGCCGGCTCTTCTCCGTAGGCAACAACCACTTGGAACCGTGCACCTTCTGACGTTTCATGTAAGTGTATCTATATATATAAAAATGAATTGCTGTTCGTTAGTCTCGCTAAAACTCAGCAACGGCTTGACCGATTTGAATATTTTTTTATTTATTTTATTCACCTCTTTACTTTGGTGATTAAAGGAAAAAAAATAGGAAAAACCATAGGAACAATTTTGACAGGACAATGTCTGACGGGTCAGCTAGGTAGGTAGAGTAGGTAGAGTATGGAATCGAGTTGTATGGAACCTTCGCCACTGCTGCACAGTCTTCACCTCTATATTCAGCACGGGAGCGTCCCCATGAACTCGTGTCCTCGTCGCGTTGTCGTGTCTGTGCGCGAGTCGTGCCGTCAGCTTCAAGCTAGCCCAAGTGGTACTTACCATGCTGCACAGTTTCCACCGCTATGTTCAGCACGGGAGTGTCCCCGCGAACTTTTGTCCTTGTCGCGTTGTCGTGTCTGTGCGCGAGTCGTGCCGTCAGTCTCAGCCGGCCGTGTAGCAGACGGAATGACCATGTATCGACTGACGATGATTCCCATTCACATTCGTGGCTCCTGTAACGTTTGATAATATGTTAAGACTGTTGAATGAAGAGGTAGGCAGAATTGTATAATGACTTTGGCGAGGTATGTTTTAAGGTCTATGTAATACTAGCTTTGGCCCACGGCTTCGCCTGCGTGGATGTCGGAAATTATCCTACGGGAACATACTACCGGGATGAAAAGTATCCTACGCGTTAATCCAGGTTATAAACTATCTGTGTTTCAAGTTCCATCCAAATCCGTTCAGTAGTTTTTGCGTGAAAGTGAAAGAGAAAGAAAGAAAGAAAGACCAGTCCAGCCCAGTCCATCCCAGACGATCCCAGACGATCCCAGACGATCCCAGACGATCCCAGACGATCCCAGACGATCCCAGACGATCCCAGACGATCCCAGACGATCCCAGACGATCCCAGACCATCCCAGACCATCCCAGACCATCCCAGACCATCCCAGACCATCCCAGACCATCCCAGACCATCCCAGACCATCCCAGACCATCCCAGACCATCCCAGACCATCCCAGACCATCCCAGACCATCCCAGACCATCCCAGACCATCCATCCATCCATCCATCCATCCATCCATCCATCCATCCTCACAAACTTTCACATTTATAATATTAGAAGGATAGGATGGGGCGAGCCTATTGCAGATTGCAAACTCCGGGATGTTACTGATAATTTTGGTATGGAAAGCCCCAATAACATTTTGCATATCCCGGGAATCAACCTAAGTACCCTAAGCTCAACCGTTGACCCCGCCAGCAGCACAGCTGTCTGTTCAATTAGTAGACCTGAATTCTATACAATAGTAAGTAATTAACATTACGAACACGATACACCAATAAATCCGTAATAAAAAACTTTACTCACCCCATAAAAGGCAACATATCAATTTTGGCGACCACATTGACACCGCAATCAAAACCGCATTGATTTGAGCTGGTCGCGCACATCAGCTCGGGATGCCAGTCCATCTGCGAGAGCCCCTGCATCATGGGCGATGGCTGGTGGGGCGACTGACAGTCCGTTGTCGACGTGCTGCTGACATCCTTCATTGCGTTAAGATTCTTACTGCTCGTGAATGACACGTCAGATTGTGAAAAAGCCGTGAAACTTTCAGATTTTGGGTTCAAATTTAAATCTACAAGCAACTGCTTCTCCGAAACATGTTTTAAGTCACTGTCCAAGTTGTGGTAATCAGTTAATAATTGTTGTACAGTTATCGTCTGCCCTTGTTGTGTCTCTTTAGCTTGCGGAGACTTTTTTACACGGCTGTTCGATGTGCGAGCATTCTGTTTGCTACTTCTTTGACTAGTTTCGGAAACGTCTTTCTCAGGCGCCATATTATGTGTTGATTCATCGGCAGAAATCGAAGGCAGTTCGACATGTTCGTCTCTTACTTTGCTCACTACGGTTAATTTGTCTGGATCCGGGCTGTTTGAGATTTTCTGCATTTTCGTAACAGGTTTCGGAGTAACTTCTAAGGAATTCTGATATTGTTTGTGCTTGTCCGTCGACGGACTATAAATCCGTTTCTTCCCTTTATTTTTATTTACTAGCGAGTTCAGACTACGGATTCCGTCGCTCAGTGCGCTTTCTGGAGACTTATTATCGATCTCCGCTGCCTGTTCCTCTATGTCAACAAGATTCGATCTCGAGAATTTGATCCTGTGGTTTTCATAATCGTTGTCCGGTGACAGTGGACCGTCACTATCTAGAGCATCGTCAACTAATGTTAGCGACGAACTTGATTCAAGTAACTCTTTGTTGCCTTTCATAGCTATCAAAGTGTTCACTTGATCGTCTCTCAATTGCGATGAAAAAGCATCTATTGATTGATCAATGGAAATAGGTTTGCTTGATGATGTGGATTGTATGCTGAACTGATCGTCTTGTTTCTTGTAAACATACACATCCTCTTGCATTGTTTTATTTCGAGTCGCCATGCGGAATTGTGCGGTGGTTACAGTTTCAACCTCATATTCATTATCTCTAGATTTATTTAAGTGTCTACCAGTAGATCGATTGCGCTCATTACCACGCAGACTGTCATCTGATTTCTCCGGATTATACCTATGTACGCCAGAATAATTTATTGGGGCCAGCCGAATATTGTTCAAAGGATTCAGGTGGTCGAAAACTAACACGTCAGACGGAGGTGGTTTAGTGAGAGTATGCGAAGGCGGGTACAAAAACTTATGCTTTGGATGGGGGACGTCATATTCTGGCGAAATTCGCGAGTAATTGCCAGAAAACTTAACCGGGCTTCGTAAGGATCGAGGTCTGGACTTGTTAAGGACAGCGGCTACAGAACTCTCTTTTTCTTTATCAGTATTAGAGTCAGTGCTGCAAACCAACTCACAATCTAAGTCTATTTGACTGGATGTTGCTAAATTAGCCTGTATCTGCGTGCTTTGCGTAGACGGGACCTTTGTCACGGTTTTATCGATAATGCTCTCAAAAGGTAGATTATCGTTCATCGGCTTCACCAGATCTAGCATCAGTTCTTTAATTCCGTCGGAAACATCTTTCAAGTATGTCGGAATGACTTTTCTTTTCGTTTCGTGCATATACGAAGTTTCACCGAACGCCGTTTTCTTCAGCGGGGAATATTTCGTGTCGAACTTGAGGCTCATGTCGCTGATCGATTCGTCGTCAAACTGCAGTGTTTTGACGACTTCATTGCTTGTTCGAGCGGTTTTTTTACATATATCTACAGAGGTATCCCTTGTATCGTCTTCGGGGCAGTCACTATCATCTAACGCTAACCTGGACTTCTGTAACGCTGCTTGTGCCATTGAAATGTTATTTAATAAATCCTCTCTACTCAATGCTATAGACTGCCTGTTAGTTGCGAAGCTGATTCGCTTATGCTCTGTAACCTCGCTAGGCCTTTTCAGCTTGACGGCAGCGGGTTCTTCTTCATCATCACTATCTCTGTTATTAGTAAAATTGGAAATCATATCAAGCAATTCTTGGGTATCGTCAGCTTCTTTGAATTTATGTCCTTCCTTTACATCACTCTCATCTTTTTCTACGACATCTTCCAAATCTGAACTGACGACGTTTTCAAAGAACCTGTTTGAATATTCATTCTTTTCTGGCATACGACTTTGTAATTCTGCTAGCTTCATTTGTAGATCGTCGACTTTTAGTGGTTCCTCTTCTTTGTATTCAAGTTGTAGTGTCGGCGCATGATTGTGTATTAGTGCTTCAGGCTTTGCTTCCTTTTCCTCCTTCTCCGCCTCTCTGTCTATCTGAGTATTACAATCGATGTCGTTCGTTATATAAAACATACTCTCATTAGAAGTATTGCCTTCAGTGTCCCGCTTCAAGTTATCAGAAGAAGGATTGGATTCTATACGAGCCATAAAGTTTTTATCTTGCGCACCGCTGTCTCCGCTAGTGGCAGACATAGTGAGTAGAGAAGGGAGTGATGTATTTTTTCCTTCACTATCTGTTTGTATTAAAGCATCATCTTCACCGTCAGAGACTTTGTCTATAATCGTCTCAGAGTTAGAACTCATTAAATTCAATTGGTTGGTTTTCTGTTCTAATCTAGGATGTAAGAAGGACGCGCTGGCACTGACTTCTTCTACGGGCGAGGGTATCACGTCTTCGACAACGTCGAGTGATGACGCCTCTTTCGAGCGAATGGTCACATTACTGTATACATCCATGGTGTTCTTCAAATCACTATGTTCGGTCGTGCTCGCATGCAGTGAAGGCTTACTATTGGTCGTCGAGGTTTGCAGCACAATCACATCTGAATTTAGATTGGCTCCCTGATCTGGCTCTGTGTCATCTAATATTATATTCTTGGCTTCATGAAACATATCAGGTCCGAAAGTAATTAATTCTGCTGGAACCGGTTTTGTCATTGATATGTCACAGTTGTCGTTATCAAAAATGACTGTTTTTCGTTTTTCTGATTCTCGTGGATTCTGAGCCTTTGTTATGGCCATGGTCATAGACATATCAGAATTAAGGTCGTCCGCATCAAACACAATTGACTTTTGATCATCTTGCAAACCGTCTCCAGTTGGATTCTGAGCATCTTCTTCATACACTTTATAATCAATAACTTTCTCCTTATCTTCATTAATATCTTCGGGTTTTTTAATACATTCTATTGTAGAATCTAGTTTGTCTAAAAGAAAAACGTTTGTTGATATAGCTAAAGTCGTAGCGATGTTAGCTTCGTCCTCATTATAAATAAGAGTTTTTCTTTCAAATGTTGCCTCTTCTATTATGTTAGCTGGTATAGCTTCAGTCATAGATATATCGCCTTCGTCATTATCATAGACAATTGTTGTTCTTTTTCTATTTCTCGGTTTCCTAGATGTGTTAAAGGCATCGAAAGATTTATTTTCGCTATATCCGGGTATAAGTCGAGTAGGTATGGCCTGTGTTATAGATATATTCCCTGTGTCATTTTCATAAACAATAGTCTTACGTCTAGAAGCATCACTATCTTTGGCTGTGGTATTATTAAGTAAAGATTGTGTGGGAATTTTATCAGCTTCCTTGTTTTCTTTATTGTCATCTAATTGAACTCTTTCTAGTAAAATATTTGATGGTAACGCTTGAGTAACAGAAATATTACCAGTATTCTCTTCATATAGAACCGTACGTCGTCTTTCGGGATTCGGTTCCTCATTCGACAGAATAACGTTTGTAGGAATCGCCTGCGTGACTGAAATGTCCCCAGTATCATTTTCATATATTATAGTTCGCCGTTTTTCCTGTGTTTGCTTATCTGGAAGGATTATGTTTACAGGCAACGCTTGTGTGAAAGACACATTGCCACCATCAACATCGAAAACGATAGTTTTTCTTCTACTTGCTTCCTCAAAGATATTCGACGATATATCTTGTGTGACGGACATATTGTCTTCATCACTATCAAATACTATAGTTTTGTATTTGTTAGTAGTTCCTAGATCTTCATTTACCAGTATGTTTGAAGGAACTGCCTGTGTGATTGAAATATTGCCTGTATCGTCCTCATTCACTGAAGTACGATGGCGTTCAGGCATTGTTCCACTACTGCTTAAGAGTTTCACTGGTACTGTTTCAGTCACTGTATTGTTGCTTGTGCTCTCATTAAATAAAATAGTTCTCCTCGTAGTAGCATTGACATCATGACTTATAACAGCAGTTTGACAGATAATATTCGTAGGTAAAGCTTGTGTCATAGAAATATGTCCTGTATCATCGTGAATTGTCTTTCTTTTAGGTCTAATATCGGGTACAGTATCTGATATTTCATCATCATCCGTTTTCATTTCTTGAAAACCGTTAAAGCTAGAATTTTCGGAATTAGATTTAAGCATATCATCAATAAAGTTCGGTAAATCATCATTGACGTTTAAAACAATACTTTTCCTCTGAGGAGTCTCTGCTGAAGAATCAGGCAAAAGAGTCTGTCTATAATTTTTATCTTTATCAGGTATATCTGGTTGTAAAGTTAACCGTTTGCCATCGAAGACTAATACATGATCGGATTCTTCGTTAACGGCGAAATTGGTCTCACAAGGGGCAGCGTAAGGGTTAACAGCCACGTTCTCTTTATCAGCCGCCCAATCGTTCAGGCTAACTTTCTTGGCTACAGATGCACTTTTAGACACATCCTGTACCGGGCTTTGCACGGTATCCGTAATGGACATATCCTCATTATTATTAACAACATGCGTCATATTAAGATCAACTTCTATATACTCTGACATGTTCGGTCCGTCGCTAAACGGCCCGTGACAGCCCATGTTATTCGATCCTCTCTCCAAATCCTTTTCAATTTCATCTAAATCGTCTTTCTCAACCTTTTGTATCTCTGAGAAATTGACATTGATTCGACCAGAATTCTCACCGATCGATGGGGCGGTGAAATCATTGCCAAATACTTTGCTCTGTTCGGTGAAGGCACTTAGTTCAAATTTGTTATGAGGTGCCGTTAATTTTCCTTCTCCTGTGCACTCGACGGATGCTAACTGCTGAGAAAAATTTACATTGTTTAGTGAACCATTGGCGAGACCGCTGATAAAGTCAAAAGCTTCGATTTCTTCGAATTGTTGGTCGAAGATTCTTTTGCCAAGATGGCCGACAGGCTGTCGGGACGCGTTTGCCTCGGAATCGTTGCTGGACGATTCTAGAGATTTGTTTTGTTCTTCATAGAAGTTTTTCCACGTAGTTGTCGCTTCGTTCGTTACGAATTCGCTGTGGACAGAAATGTTAGCAAGTTATGGCAAGGAAACAGTTGAATAATCTAAACATTCTTTATAGTTTTATTAACGAAGAAAATTCAAATTAGCTTCGGTAGCAGCTCTTGAGCGCCTGAAGAGCTGTTTCTTGTCTAGACTTATGCTCATAAAACTTTGCACTTTATGACTCTGATTGTAGGGTTTATTATTCAGTATCATATAATAAACTCTTATTTCTTTAAATTATGAGAAGGACTAATGATCTTCAACAGTAAACCAACTAAGGAGGAAGTACATACTCCTATTTGAATTGCTCTTTACAGGTGTGATTCGTAATATTGTTATACGAAAAAAAAACCGGCCAAGCGAGAGTCGGACTCGCGCACGAAGGGTTCCGTACCATTATCTATAAAAAAAAAATAGGCAAAAAATGGCGTTTTTTGTACGGGAGCCCCCCTTAATGTTTATTTTATTATTAAAGTAAAAATACAACTGAGTTTTCTGAATATTTCAAGTGCCTACCTGTTGCCATTATTGATATCGAGCAAAAAAGGGCAAAAAAATCGCGTTTGTTGTATGGGAGCCCCCCTTAAATATTTATTTTATTTTGTTTTTAGTATTTGTTGTTATAGCATCAACAGAAATACATAATTTGTGAAAATTTCAACTGTCTAGCTATCGCGGTTCTTGAGATACAGCCTGGTGACAGACAGACGGACGGACAGACAGCGAAGTCTTAGTAATAGGGTCCCGTTTTTTACCCTTTGGGTACGGAACCCTTAAAAATTAAAATATTGAAAACCTAAAAATAAAGAAAAATAATAATAATTGTATAATTTAATTCTAAATTGTTAAACTTTAGTTCAGTTGATTCCGAGTGGGAACATTGTAGGGTATTATGCACTACACCAAGCTGTATTGAAAGCTGCATGTATTGTAGGAGATTATCCTTACATAACCTTTCTCTCAAAACTGTATTTAATAAAAAACATAGATATACTTACGCAACACCAGTCCTTCGTGAGAAACTGACTCGTCGACTCTTAGCAGTGTCCGTGGGTGTTGCCACATTAAACTCCAACTCCGAGAAGGGCGTGCGGGAAGGCCGTTGACTTTTCAGTATTGAAGAGCGGCGCTTCCTACTGTAAACATGAAAGTAATATTGTTAAGGCAACACAGGAAGTGGTTTATGAAAAAAGAGTGAATGTAGAACAACTAACATCACGACTGTAACCCCTGAAGGATCAGGCAGAGGTACCTACACACCCAAAGCATCCAGCGCGTCAGTCTGTGGACCCGAACCCATCGTGCCCATCCCCTTCAACCAGCTACGCAGATGGTTACAGGAGTACACCCACACACAAGCAGATAGCTGGTGGACCTCGACACCAGGCTGTAGGCAGTCCAAGGATGCCATGCCATCCTTGGATGGCAAGTAAACCAGACGCTTATTACGTCTGGACAGGAACGGCCTGCGCCTGGTGACAGAGACCATCACGGGACACTGCTCGCTAAACAAACACTTTCACACAATAGGCATAACGGAGAGTCCTCTGTGCAGGGCTTGCATATAGGCTGATGAAACCGTTGCGCATGTGCCCTTTGAATGCACAGGCGTTACCCATATTAGGTCACAAACCCTCGGGGCACCCAGATCCTACACAGATGCTCTCAACAGACCACAAGACATCATCAACTTCTGGAGGGAGGTGGGCTGATTGGAATAACCACCGACGACCGCCATGGCCCACGCACAATGGTCCACTTGAAGGACTAAGTGCGGAAACCAAATCTTGAAGAAGAAGAAGACCTACACACCCATATTGTGGCAGTGTACACCCACGTTTCGCCAGTTATGTTTAAATCCCATGTTATAGGGGGCGAGCCTATTGGCCAAATGGCTCTGGGTTGCTACTACTGACATATTCCTGATGGAAAAATCACCACACAGTAGACCAACTAGAGTATGTGGTGTTTTGTAGTTCCGCCCTACTCCCATGGTATGATGCATCAGCAGGAATCACTACAAGGTGAGGTATAAGTGAACTATGTTTAACATCATCCTATATTTGTGAATTACATGTACTTTGTAAAATTTTATGTACTAGCTTCTGCCCGGGACTTCGTCCGTGTGAAATTTCTGGTTCCCCGACCCATCCCGTTGCATCACATCGGCTGCCCGCACTATTATTTCGTTTTTCGCTTTGCTGCTACATAGAGATATAACTTATATCCTAACTTTCCATGACCTTTGTAAGAGCCACTTAAATAATAAATTTATTTCAGAATTATAAAGATGAACAAACTTAATTATTAAACAAAAGAGTTCACATTTTTACTGCTTAATGTTTCCATATTTATTTATTTAATAAAGACTGGCACACAAATGTACAGCGGTAGACTTTTTATAGTTAGAAGTTAACAAAATTTGGCTCAAATTGGGTCATTTAAAACTTAAAGGTTTAAGATCTTTTCACACAGATCAGGGTCTACTGTGCTCCAGGGAGACTCGGTGTATACATGATCTAAGCATGCCGCGGAGAGAGTCCATACAGCACAAACCCAGCCATGTGTGGTACAAGTATATGAATGGTCAGCAATAAATTGGTATTCCGTCCCTGACGACACGCTGATGGGTCTCTGACACTTGTATATGTGTATAAATCTTTAGATGCATTATTTATATTGTAAGCAACTAGCTTTTAACATTTTAAGTAAAGTTGTGGAACTTCTAGCTTCATTATACTCTCATCACATGTAGATTTAGCTGACCCTTTTAGGGTCCCACTGGCGGCACGGCACGGTAGGTGATCTTTCGGCATCACTACATGCAAAAGCATTCTGACAGCAACGACGCCGCGGTACCGGTATGTTTACACATGTCGCGACGTCCTTGGGCATTATCATAGAAATTTATAAAAATTGGTAGTTTATTTTAGAAGTTATATTCCTATTCGTCGCATAAAAATCCCTTGACGCGCCGTGCCTCCAATTGGTGCAGGGCCTAGGATCCCGTTTTATAAAAAAAACAGCATTATTTAGATTCATATCAATGGCAATCAAGATGAGCAAAGTTCAAACTTACGTTGCCGCGGCTGCGGCGTCAGACACCCTGCTTTGTTGCGTATCATCCATTTTATCACTCAGTTCGTTACCTGCGGCTAACTAAAAACCGCATTTAACTCATAACTTCACACAGTTAGCGTTTCAATTAATTAACTTGAAATTATTGTTTATATTTTCAAACAATACGATTTCAAAACACAACGGCTGAGTTTGTTCAAAATTTGACTTTGACAGTTTTTAATTTTAAATGAGTTTTTTTGTAGCAAGGCTTTTATGAAGACTGATTACAAGGCTTTTTAGTGTAGCAGTGTTGCTAGGTTTTTATTTGTACTCTCATGACCGCCTCAAAAATTGTAATTATCATTAAAGAAATCTTTATAAATGACCACATAACGAGAAAGATTAATTACCTATCCAAAATTATACCAGTATTAAAACACATTGCTTGTGATGCAAAGATCTTGTTCCATTAATTCACAGACGCTGCTACCTGTGTACCGTACCTGTACCTGTTCCTGCTGTGGGGTAGGGTTACCGCGGAGCAGGAACCAGTAGCAGTATCTTTTTCATTTAGAAAGTTTCATAACCATTGTTAGCCTATATCGTAGCACATTTCCTGCCTCGGATATTCACACACAATTCATGGGCCTCGTATACGCGCATGGTAAAAAAAAGTTGAGCAACTTTTATTCACCACTGCAAGAATACGTCACTAAGGGCCCGTTGTTTGATATATAGTTAAAAATGACCAATAGTAAATTTAAAAATTAGTCACTTGACAATAGTTAAAGTTTAACTACTCAGTCTACGCATGGTTAACTTTCATAGCAAATTGTATTTTTTTTTTAACTTTAGTTAGCTTAACCATTTTTCAAACAACATACATAAGTAATTTTTAACAAATCGTTAGTTTAACTAACTCATTTTAACTAGTAGTATCTTTGACTACTGATCAAACAACGAGCCCTTAGTCGCTTGTTAAATCCAACTGTCTGAATGTAAGGTGTCAGTTCAAGTGCGGTGCGTGTAAAGGCTAGCGCACATTAAGGTGGACCATAACGCAACGCATCAAAATTCCTCATCTCTTTTTCTATTTGGAACCTATGCTATCGTGAATTTTTATTATTAATCTTTGTATACAAATCGCGGGCCGCACCGCACCCTTTTTGTTTTGAAATACAGTGCACTGCGGTTCGATTCAGCTACAAATTGCGCTAGTTTTTACTTACTCATGACCAACTAAATAAGTTACTACTCTGTCTACCAGAGATTGAGGACCATTTGAGATTGATGGCCAAGTAAAACTATGTATGAATTGCAGCACCGAGCACATGGCCATCTGTAGTTTCTGCCTACCCACATGGGGAAAGAACATGGGTTTATGAATGTATAGCAAATCAAATAACTTACAGGATCCAAACCACACTGAGAACAGTTACCGTTAATAGAGTTGTATACAAGGAACAAATCGCTAGCCAAATAAGAACGAAGGCGTAATCTACACTCACTGTAGCAGACATTTAGAAAGCACTACATTGCTTCTGTAATAACTAAGAATTTTATATTATTTTACTATACAATTTTGCTACCATAGCCAAACATGTCATGTTGACAATACTGAGAATATTTTTTTCTTCTTCTAGCATACGGCAGGCCAGATTTTTTTTTGGCGTTGGATTTAAATAGTATTTTATTGTTAGATCGTAAACTTTTTATTGACCCGTTGGTCTCGTAGTCGCAAGCACAACTACTTAGAGTAGGGTATTGGGTTCGTGCCGACTCATAAAAATCGAAACTATTCTGGATCGGTACCCAGGTCGAAAATTACTATTGGGATAACCATAGGTACCTACTACGCTTTGCAATGGGCAACTAGCTTCATCTTTCTGACTGACCGACCCCTTGACAATTCCAAAGTGCCTGTAATTGGTTTATTTGAAATAAATGGTTTGAGTTTTCCATAAGGAATTTGTTAATCTCGAGTCTGGCAATAGGCTCTTAAAATATAGGCGGCGAAGAGTGTGAGATACGAGGTATAGACGTGTCTACCAGTCTGCCTAACCCTTCAATGAATAAAGCCGTGATATTATGTTATCTGTTCGCAACGCAAAAACATGTTACTCAGACATGACTGAAACAATATGCGCCATTATGTTTTCCAACGAATAAGAAGCTTAAAAAATCGATAAAAAAATTAAACAATTAGATAAATTTAATAATAATAATTTAATAATAACAATTATCCATATGCGATTTATCAGTGTAGCAAGTCGATTGAGATGTGGACGAGCACGCTTACATAAAATTCGACTTGGATCTGCAAATGAAAAGGCCTTTTTTAAATTATTAGGCTCAAATTTTTTCTAAACGCTACCTATAGCGTTTCTAAAATTCTTGCGTCTCAGAAAATCAGATCTCAGAATCAGAAAATCAGCCTTAACATTCATTCACTTCACTTCATTTATATCATCAAATAATAGTCCGGACAAGTCATGATTCCAACCCAACATCTGTTTTATGTATTTTTATACCTTTTCTTATTTATCCGTTCGTGTCTAGACGGCTTTTTGTGAGCTTTTGATCGTTTCGCAGATCAAATTTTTGTGTTTCTAGAATAAAAAATACTATAGTCAAAGTTTCAATTCGTACAAAATTAGAAAAAGTGTTATAAACGTGGGATTGTTTGTGTTTCATCAATAGATTAATATGTAGCAAGCTTCAATTTTTAGAAAATTAATTTAATGACAACGATTATCCTTATGCTATTTGTCGGTGTAGCAAGTCGAATGAGATGTGGACGAGCACGCTGACTTAGAATACGACTTGGATCTGAAAATAGAAAGGCCTTTTTTAAATTATTAGGTTATATAAACTTCTTGAGGCTCAGAAAATCAGATATTTCAGAATCAGAAAATCAGCCTTAACAGGGGAAAGTCTGTTAAGGCTGATTTTATTATCACGTTTGTCGTTGATCACACACGTGTAAGCTCTGCATCGGATCACTATCGCCTCAGCTCTTTACTGACTCGACCTGTTCAGCTTTCTATTAAACTCCATACTTATCATCATCGTAACTTTCGCAATGCATTTATTCGTAGCGGCTTGACTAAGCCTCGGGAATAAATTAGAATTTTAGAAAACGGTAGTCACCGAGCTCGCAACTGGATGACGCCGCTCTTATTGTGAGGTGCCGGCGTGGCCAAGTGTACATCATAACAAGACTCGTCGCCCCACACTGGAGTATATCAGCGTGGTAATTGCGTAACACCCCAACAATTGCAATGCCTTTCATTTTGACAATTCAACAACATTCATTGCGTTATTTACGCTGTCGAGCTGATATATTTTGCAAACATGAAGAAAAGAATTAGGAATTTCCTTCAAAATCCTACGGATTGTGAAAGTAAGTGTGTTACGCAATTGAGGTGAGAAGCCTTTATTTTTTATATCAACCAACTTATAACCTAACCTTTTTTTGCCCTTATTTTTAGACTGGGACTTCTTGCCATGAATATTTTTCTTCGTATATTTCTTTCGGAGCTTTTTCTTATTTTCTTTTTTATCTTCGTCCATGCGGGTTTCGGACTCATTCGACATTTCTTCAGAACTTAATTCTGACTTTTTACGAGCCGCTGAACGTTTTTTACGATCCTTGTAAACTTCGCAGGAGTCTTTAGGCACGAGTTTCCAACATCCTTTTCCTTCTGTCCGCCGAGATTTCTTCAGAATCAAACAAAGAAATAAAACGTTTTGAAAAAGTTCTGTGATGTCGTAGAGTTCATGGTAGCGTTTAAATGAAAAAGAGCTCGAAAATATTACTGCTCTGCTGTCTGTGCTCACCCTTATGGGCTCGCTTATAGTTGCATCGGGCCACTGCTCTTCTCATTCAAATACAAAAAGCCCGATCATGTTTACAATGCGTTGCGGTGTGGCCCGCTCAAATGTGTGCTAGCCTTTTATGTACTACAAGGCTCATTCAATACAGTTAAATTTAGAGAATGGGATCTTTTACTCCCTGACAAAAAAAAAACAGTAAGCGGAAGAAATACATTACACAGGTTAGACTGACTAGGCTAGGCAATCTAAGGTAAACTGTATGATGTTGGTGCACATTCAAGGAGTCCTCTTTATACTAACTTTTGTACGAATAGCTTCATTAATATCATCAATAAATAGTCCGGACAAGTTATCATTCCGACCCCAACTTCTGTTTGATGTATTTTTGTATCTTTTTTTATTTATTCGTTCGTGTCTACACGGCTTTTTGTGGGCTTTTGGTCGTTTCGCAGATCTCATTTTTGTTTTTCTAGAATATAAAATAGGAAAGTAAAAATTTCGATTCGTATAAAAATAAAAAAAGTGTCATGACTATGATGACATTATTATACTCTTTGCTATAGGTTTTTTTTTGTTGTGTTTTGTCGATGTATGATTATTTTTGTAAAACATCAAGAAACTTTTTTCAAGAAACTCCTTTTAGCTGAATATCATTTATTGGTCTTCGCAAACCTTAGTATTATCACCGACCTATGTCAACTTCAACTTTCGATCGACTAACTAGACGGTTATACTGGCATTCATTAATCACAAAGTAGCCACATGTGTAAATTCCTTTAGCGTCATAGGAAATTACATAATTTCACAACAACAACAACAACAACAGACAACAACCCGTAAAGTCCCAATGAGTCCCAACCCATAGGGATGGGTTCATCATTTCTCTGTCTTTAATAAAATAAATTTATCATTAAGAAGTCATTATTTCAATGAAAACAAGTATTTTAAGCCTATAACATCAAAAAACATGAGTTCAAGATTTTTAAAACCTTTGCACTATATTTTTCACGCTCTGCACTTTACAAGAAAATGTCTACAAATAACTTAAAACGAAACGTCGTAATGTCATATGACTAGCGACGTCAGTGGTACCAACATAATCAGCGTTTCCACCATTTTTACGCAGCTGATGTTTATTTGAGATTTTATATTTTAGAATTCTATCTAAATAATATCTCAAAATGGGTGCCTCCTTTGTTCCCATCACCGTATTCACCGTGCTATGGGGTATTGTGGGCATTGTTTGCCCCTTCTTCGCCCCTAAAGGACCAAACAGAGGGTAAGTTGTTGCGCCTTCTTACTCAAAACTCTTTTTGCCAATTCTAAGATTAAAACCTGTATTTCGTTGCTCTATTCCAGGATTATCCAGGTGGTCTTGATGTTAACTGCTGCTACATGCTGGTTATTGTAAGTATTTTGTCTTTTTACAAGGTTTTTAAGTCTAAAATGAGTCATGGGGATAAAAACCTAGTTGTAGGCGCTTGATTGCCTTCAATGAGTGCCCTCGTGATTTGGGTTGCCCCAGAAATTATCTGGGATCATAGAATAGAGAAATTTATTTTCTAATTTGTTCTGAAAGGCGTAATACAATAAGAACTAGGTCATGTGGGTGGTATCAATCCTGTGTGTGCATTTATTGGATTTATAGAAAGCTAAAGAACAATCGGAAAACAAAGATTAATACAATGAATAGCAATGTCCTGGTTCAAATGTATCCAGACAATTTTTATTCAACCTGTAGTTTCCCACTGCTGGGAAAAGAGCTCCCCATAGCCTTCCACTCTCCAACCTTAATAAAACTAATTTATTTTCAGAAATAATGTTTTGTCTCTTGTAATACATTGAAAGAATAACAATAGATTATACTATTCTATTCTAGCTTACAGTTTTAATTTGAACCATTTCCTACTTGTGTATTCCAGCTGGCTGTGCGCGTACATGGCGCAAATGAACCCTCTCATCGGGCCCAGACTTGACAACGAAACACTCATCTGGATGTCACGTACTTGGGTGAGTACTCAAAAATTTGTTTATACATAAATGATTTTATTTCTGTAAGTATGTTTGTACAAACACTTTTACATGTCAATCATCCTACTATCCTACTAATATTATAAATGTGAAAGTGTGGATGTTTGGATGTTTGTTACTCAATCATGCAAAAACGGCTGAACGGATTTGGGTGAAATTTAATACATAGGTAGACCATGACTTGGATTAAAACATAGGATACTTACTATCCCAATATTTCATTGGGATTGAGACTTATGCGGGTGAAACCGCAGGGCCCAGTTAGTATTTTAATAAAAACTAGATGAGGTTGGCGTTTCCTATCTGATCACTTTGAGAAGAAAGGCCGAAACTAAATCAGAGGTTACAGTCTCTTTTAAAGTCCAGACATAATCATGGTCACATCAAGTGAAGACCATGTAAACCATAGGTTCCCAACGGGGGCAGTACCGCCCCTAGTGGGCACTGGAGCTTTTCGTGGGGGCGGTAGGTAGAGAGAGAGAGAGAGAATTAATTTTTAATTTGTGATTATTAATAGATAATAGACAGACATAAAATTGGTTTAATTAACAATTATGCAAAGGGGGGTGTCAGATTTTTTTTTCTTGTAAAGGTCCATAAAAGGTTTATTTATTAATAGGTTAGCCTACAATTGTTTACACATTACATTTAAAAGTACGCAATATACATTTATAAATGCAACAATTAGTTACAGGCTAACACCACATGCACTATACATTTAGATTTATCTAGCAATTTAACACACAAATCAAGATTTAAATTAAATATTTGATTAAGATTAAATATTTGGTTTACATTAGATAATAATTAAAATTTTAAGTATTAAGGATAACTCAAAAGCTACTGGTCAGAACTTGATTAAATTAGCACATGAGAGGCACAAGCATTCAAATAAAAAAATAAATCATCCAAATTGGTTCACCTAGAAAAATGTTTTGAAACAACACACGAAAAAAATACAGTTGAATTGAGAACCTACTCCTTTTTTAGGAGTTGGTTAAAAAGAAAAACGATTCAAATATTAAATTAAATTAAGGCAGTTAAGAGATGACCAGTCTCTACTGACGGCGCCCTTTCACGAACATGACTAAAACGTACTCTATAACTAGGATGTACAATAAAATTATAAGAAATAGGTACTGAATACTTTTCCTTGCGGAAGTTGTACGCTTTACCTTGGCCTCGCTATTCAGGGTCAAATCGTGATTTTGCATTATGACAATTAAATATTTAGTTAATAGTTAGTGTCATGTAGTTGTAGTGTTGTGTTCCGGTCGGCGGCTGGCAACACTGACGAGTTCAGAGTTGATGTAGGCTTGCACCAAGGGTCGGCTTTAAGTCCTTAACTTTTCCTATTGATTATGGATGCTTTGACGTCGGACATACCGGAAGATGCATCCTGGTGCATACTGACATTGTTCTTGTCGGTGAAGACGGGCTCAGGTCCATCTGCTCTGGATCTCAGGGATCCAGATCAGAATAGAGAAATGACCACTGAATCTGGAGTGTTGGCTTGAAAATCAGCAGAATAAAAGAATGTACAGTACAACTATTTTCTTAATGTCCCTCGGCAAATTTTGTTTCGTGGTTTTTTTTTTATTTCTAATCAACTTGGAAGTATATAAGGTCTATCTATTCATACACGAAATCTCTTAAGGGGTAATTGTATTCATCATTACAAACAACTTTTACTATGGGACAAAACCTGAAATCTCAAAAAAAAAATCAGCTGCTCCCTACGTTTATGTTCGCAGAACTCGTCAAAATGTATGGGACAACAGATTTTGGTTTTGCGATTTCACTTTTTGTCCTATAGTAATAGTTGTTCATAATAATGAGTACAATGACCCCTTTAGATATGTCTTGTATGAATAGATACACCTTATATACAGTTGTTAATTTAACTTAATTTAATTATTTTTTTAAATGAGAGGAAACCTGCTAAAGTCGCAGGCACCACAGATAATTTTAAGCGTATACTTGTGTTTTTTACAAAAAGCCGATGGATTCAAGAAAGAAAACAATGGTTATTTTCAAAAAGTTCAAAAACGGGTTTCTGAAGCTTGTAGTGTTTCAGTCGGAACTGTAAAGAATATTGTAAAAGAAAATGATTTCTGATTCCTTAATTATAAATGTTTTATCTATGATATTATTAATGAAAAAGTACTTTTGACTTACTCTTTTTTTTTTCATTTACGGACCTTGTAACTCTTGAACGGGCAACTATGGGCAAGCGCTGATAGCGTAGAATTATAGCCAACAAGTCAAAGAATAAGAATATAGTAGTTTGAAAGCCTGATCTTTCAAGACATGGCCAAATTTTAGCAGTTTCTGTTTGATTCCATACAAAAAAATCAAAAATAAAATTCCGGCCAAACTATCAGTTTTAGAGAAAAACTTGCAATGATGATGATAGGTATTTAAAAAAAATGCAATTTGTAAAAAAATAAACGAATGTCCCTCATATAGCAGTTTCGATCCACTGAGCGACGCCCGTTGCAAACTGTGGCAAGACACTATTCCCCCTTCCACTTACTATCTACCACTAAAGGAGCATCTTCCTGCAGGGTGTAACCTTTCGTGGTCCACTTGGAAGTCCCTGAACCGTCCCCGGACATAAGTGGAAAGATGTAATTTCATCCTGGTAAAGTGGGGTTACCTCGATGGAACGGCAGTGGGGTGTAGACGTGGAGCTGTGTCGCAAACTATGCTCCACCTTCTATCTTGTCCTCTGTGTTCCAAAACTTGCAGTCAAAGTGAACTCTGCGCTGCCACCGATGACGCCGTGGAAGTGGCGAAGTTTTGGGCTTTCAAAATTTGAGATAAGTCGTGCCAGCGACACGAAGAAGAAAAACACAGGTTATGTCGACTTCAAATAAATTGGGATTAGGGGGCAGAGAATAATGATGTTATATTCTAGCATTTTGTTAGTGGTTATAAAGAAGGTGGAGCTGTATTTCAAATTTGTTGTACTATAACAACAAAAAAAAACAATTTAATGCTTGTAATCCCCGAAAGGTTAAGCAGAGGTGCACCTATAGTACACCCACATTTCGCCAGTTATGTTTAAGTCTCATGTAATAGGGGGCGAGCCTATTGCCATCCACGGGGCACAAATATAATAGTAGATTCTATAAGAAGTGAAAAAAAAGGCAATTTAATTGGAGGGACTAAGTTGGATCTCTAGAGTGGAATCCCGATTAGAATCCTGAGCGGAGCGAGGGATACAAGGACCGAGATGTTTTTTCTTTTTTCACGAGCTTTGTACTCTACTTTTTACCATTGACTGCGAGAAAATAAATAGTAGTATAGTATTTATATTTATCACATTTTATTATATAATCGGTAATAAGAGAACAAAGGCTTAAATATAAACATTAAAAATTTATTGTGAAATTAGAACAGTATTCGAAATTAAAACTGGCGGGATATTTATTTTTTAATTTAATTGTATAGCTCTATGGAATATAGCTCCATTTAGCCAGCCAGTAGGTACTAGGTTGTTTATTTTTTGTGCTTGTTCCAAATTCAAAATGTTTTTATTCACTCGGTGACTAAAGAGAGTTTTATTCACTGTTATCGATGAATCAAATGCCATTTTTCGAGTGGCAATGGTAAAAAGTAGTGTACTATTAAGTATATAATTTCTAAACGATCCTATGTAAAAGTGAAATTATATTGAAGTATACTGTTTACCAATAGATGGCGCTGTATACCCTGTTATTTTCTTTAAAAGTTACATTTTCAAGTCGTGATGCCAATTTGTCTTATCAACAATATTACGTGCACGTGCATGCGTCCCCTGCATCTCTTCCGGATGAGACCGATCTTTGCCAACACGTGCACTACTTAGGTTTGACATTGAAGTTAATTAATTGGTTTTAAAATCGTATAATGTAAGCAATAAATTAGTCATTTTAAACGGTTTTCTCTCTAGTTTCATAAAAAATAATAAAATATATAGGTCCATTGATAGATGATTTCATTTTTGTAATTAGTTTTGTACAAACTTTCACACGTCAATCATATTTTTAAAACTAGATGTGTTGTAAGAATCATAGTTACTTTTCTTTGCATCCCACCTGGTAACGGGAACTTATATTTGCGCGCGCATCGCCTCACGTGGTTGGTCGCCGCGTGGGCATTGACGCAAACACATAATTGTTGTTATATATATTTCTGTGTTTGTTACATTACATGTTTATAATAGGTCTTTACCTATGAAATTGCCGTTTTGTATAAAAAAATTTAAACGAATTTTTTTCATGAATTTTTTATTTGTATTAATCGAAGTAATCACCCATGCAATCAATGCATCTTTGCCATCGCAGTGGCAGTTTATTGATGCCCTTCTTAAAGAAATCAGCTGGACGGGAGGCAACAAATTCTTCAAAGGCATTTTGTACTGCCTCTCGGGTATTAAATTTTTTTCCCGCCAAGAAGTTATCCAAATTCTGGAAAAAGTAGTAGTCTGTAGGCGCAAGGTCTGGTGAGTAGGGCGGATGACGGAGAGCTTCCAACCCCAGTTCTTGCAACTTGGAGACCGTCTGCTGTGCAGTATGAGGTCGCGCGTTGTCGTGCAGGAGCAGCGGAGACGAGCGATTGACCAATGCTGGTTGGAGATGCGCCAGCTTCTCCATCATTGTGTTCAGTTCTTCACAGTACACATCTGCAGTAATGCTCACCCCGTTTGGTAAGAAGCTGTGATGAATCACACCGGCGCTAGACCACCAAACAGTGACCATCACTTTTCTAGGGGTAAGTTTTCGTTTAGGGCATTGTTTAGGTGCTGAACCAGGATCCAACCAACTTGCTGAGCGCTTACGGTTATCAAACAGAATCCATTTTTCATCGCAGGTAACAATGCGGTTCAAAATTCCTTCATTTGTGTGTCTGTTGAGCAGTGCAAGGCACGTCTCGACGCGTACTTCGCGCTGGCGATCATTGAGTTCGTGGGGCACCCATTTGTCAAGCTTTTTTACCTTGCCAATTTGACGCAAATGGACCAATATTGTTTTGACGCTAACGTCGAAAGCTGCTGCTAATTCAGCCGTAGATTGTGTATCATCAGCTTCCACAATCGCCTTTAATTCGTCATTGTCGACCAAAGTCTTCGGACGACCGCGAGGTTCATTTTTCAGGTCGAAATTTCCAGAACGGAAGCGAGCAAACCAATAACAGGTGGTGCGTTGGTTTGTAGAGTTAGCTCCGTAAACGTCGTTGATGTTGCGTGCCGCTTGTGCCGCGTTGCTGCCACGACGGTACTCATATTCCATAATTACTCCAATTTTTAACGTATCCATGATGACGAAAAGATTGAAATGCGATGAAAATGTAACACTAATCAATAAAGAAATGACTACTTTTAGAAAAAAAAATCCATGTTTTTAAAATAAAATTAATTTGAAATTAGAATTCATAGCCAAACAAAAATTATTTTGATTTGAAATGGCCAGTACTGCAGAACGGCAATTTCATAGGTAAAGACCTAATATAATTATTATCTATGTTTATTTCTCTCGTGATCGTTGTGTTGGTACGTTGGTCTACTTCCATATTTATGTAGCAGTAAGAGTGAATGAATTTATTTATTTTAATAAGACCGAGTGCGTTGAAATAGCCTCCACGGGAAACCATCCTCATGTCACTCAGCCAAGGCACGTCTACTGCCAGATTTAGACCTCCCCTAACTATCAGCACAAAGACCGTTTTCGTTGAGCTCCTTAAGTTCTGAGTTGAGCTGCACGATTACTGACAAATGCATGCACTGACTGGACAGGTCCACTCAATCGGTGTGGTTTTTCCTCAAAAGACCATTTCAGACACAAATCTACTTGGTCTTCACATGTAAGTTGCCATGGTAAAGACACTAGCCGGACACCGAAGTGGTAGCATGCCCTCCTCGGTGCCTCGGAAAGCACATTAAGCCATTGATCCGAGCTGTCATTCGGAGATCTGTGATAGTTGCTACGGGTGGTCGGAAACCTGAAAGTCTGACAACGAGTCTTACCAAGGAATATCATGGTACACAGTAACTAGAATACGTCAGAGGCAGTTGCTCCTTGTCAAATAGTGGTATCCAGCTGCATCCGATTTGTTTGTTGAGAACCACTCGAGGTGGCTATTTTAATGTATGTAAAGAGTGCTGAATGGGCGAATAATCCCTTATCATTTACCTGCATTACGTACACAATTAATAGTCAAGTGTATTGCGTCAAGTTTTAGATAAACTGAGTACACACACATATCGTTTATCTTAATAACCATTAACATAGAAATCACTTACTTTTCTCGACCATTATACGTATCGGACGGTAAATTATTACTTAATGGACGTAAAATCAACGGACGGAGAGGCTTGCCAATCTTGTTGACGGACTCGGCGACTGTTTGTCAATTTCTCAAAAAATATGACGGGTTTTATTAGGCCGGAATCTATATATCTTCGTAATTTCAGCCGTAGGACGTCCACTGCTGGACGTAGGCCTCCCCCAAACACCGCCACTTCTACCAACTCTGTGCTTCTCGCATCCAGTCCACCCCGCAGGCACAATGCAGTTTGGTGGACGTCACTTGTCTGCAAACTTTGGTTCTAGAACCTTTTCTCACAATGTATTCCTTCAACGTTTGTAGATCAGACCGTTGTTGAAATAAATGGCACTAAGTAAAGTGCCCCTCCTACGGTTTGACCTCACAATCTACAACTCGTAATTTGGGGCCGTTGCTGCTGCCCCACCTCGGCTCTCTCTTCCAGCTTAATTACCGAGAGGAAAAGTAAACTAATCAGTCGTATCTAGTGGATGACATCACTCTTACGTGTTCCTTCATATATATATATCTTAGAATTGATCATTTCTTGAAGTGTTCGGTCATTTGACCATATCGTTTAAACGTCAACGTTTAATGATATGTCAGTCGACGTTTGGCCATATCATATGAATAAGGCGTAGTCGACCTAATTCTGAATAGTTTAACAGAAAACCGAGTAGGGGTGCCCCAAGTCCCGAGCTCGCTTCGCTCGCTCTTGCATCCTAAGTTCTCCTAGTAGCATTACCGTTATACTAAGTCGAGATGTGTTATATAAGCGACATCAATGCCTCTACCGGTGGATAATCTAACTATTTTACGATATGATCACTAATTTTTGGCCACATCATGAAGTAGTCGCGCGTTTAATTGTTCATATCGTCAAACGTTGAGTATTCAATGATCTGGCCAGACCACATCATGATGTGACCAGCGGTTGATGTTCTAATTCATGAAATGGTCGAACTATAGAGGTATGAGGGACAGGGTGTAAAGTTCACTCTTACTCTATAGAAAGTTAAGATCCTCCGACCAGACGGGTGTCGTGTCTGGTGGGCAACTGCCCCACTATTGATGTCGGGACGTTTTATATATGCTAGTTGCGCGGTAAACTCTGCTTGCGCGATGCAGGATTTTGCGTAACATCAGTGTGACGTGTAGCTCGCATGTGGCGTTGTAGATACCGCTACAGCACAATTAATGAAATTATCAATTCGAAGATCTACCCACGACATATGTACTAAGGAGCAAGAGGGCAGACATGTAGTCTTTGCACCCAGAATACATAATATTTTTGTAGATCCGGCTCTGTCCGCAGTCGATAGCAATATAATGGGCGTGTTGAATGTGTCAGTGCGCGTTGCAATATATTGCATTAACTTATCTCAATGACCTACTAATTAGTTGTTACTCGTGCCTTCATTTCCCTGATTTCTCTTTAATTATTGTACTTTTATATCTCTCTAGTCGTAGGAGACTCTCTGTGAAGGAGCGCGTTCGGGAAGTAATTTCGGCACAGAGCACGGTATCGCTGCGCCGGCGCCGGCAGCAACTAAAGACGCCATTACTAAAGTCCATTCACAGTTATTTTACCTCTGACAGCAGCAACCCAATAGCAACCTTATTGTAACAATTATAAAGATCATTGTGAATTTGACAAATTTGTCGTTGCGTTGCATATCGTCAGTGACCACTTACATCATGTAGGCATGTAGGCTGCAGTAACGTGTGCCAGGGACTTATTTTGGTCATCGATAATTTCCCTAATGTAGAAGTTAAATAAACTCTGAGGCTCCTACATACTTAGTCGCGTTGCCAAAAATCGGCAGTCGGGTGGCAAAATCGAGTGTATGTCGGTATATGTTCGGGAAAAATCCGTTCGGCTCAGCTCGAATTGTGACGAGTCGACCCGAACATAACATATAACTACGAGGGTAGATGAACAAAGTTCGTCACGGCGCGAACCGAATGACAGCTGTAAATTTAATGTAATTGCTTCGAGTCGGCTTTGTTGTTCAACAAATACTGCCAAATCGTATGTGTTGACGTGAACAAGTGGTTATAGCATCCCAGAAACAAAAAAGTGCAGAAATTAAGCAATTTAGTTATGTGTTACACATATCCATACTTAATATTATAAATTCGAAAGTAATTCTGTCTGTATGTTACCATTTTACGCTTAAACTACTGAACGGATTTCGCAAGTAATTGAAAATTTGTCAAGTAGATAGATGGCATCCTGGGGAAGGACATAGGCTACTTTTTGTCCCGGTAGCACGTTCCCGTAGAATAATTTCCGACATCCACGCGGGCGAAGCCGCAGGCAGAAGCTAGTAAAAAATCGCACCGGAATTGGCCCAGTAGTTTTCGAGGAAAATGGTAACAGACATGCATAGACACAAACAACCTCTTACCCAAAACGCATATACCGCCTCCGTTCCGTTGTGGGTAACAAATAAAAACGCAATTTTACGTATTTTACATTGCTCCATATTAGCAAAAAGAGACCTATTTCTTGATATCGCCCCTATCTCTAAGGCCAAGGTCAAATATCACGTTCATGCTTGACACATAACATATTAAATACTGTCACGTGGTGGACCACCCATTCTATCTTGACCGCGGCGAAATGTGGAACTAAATGAAAAAATGTACTGAATTTGACGTTTCGGCGACGGTTTTTCTTTGACACTAGCGCCACCCTTGAAGTTCAGGATTCTTTGGTCAATGTAAATAGTTCGTGTGTCGTGTGTTTGCGGATATATTTTGCATCATTATGACGAATTTGGAGGTGTAGTTTTTCAAGTATGTTTGTTAATTTGATACTGCAGTAGAATGTGATTTGAAATTCTAGATACTTTCATATTTTTTTTTTGTTATAAAACTGAGATGTTATTTAGTTAAATTATGTAAGAAACGTAACGCTTTGATCATTTGAAGGGGTAGTCAGAAGTATATGTATTACATTCGCGTTAAGTTCAGTAAGAAGGGGCGAGTCTATGGTCAAAAACAAAAACCTGGACTCTGGGCTGTAAGTGCTGTAACTGATCATTTCTTAATGCAAAAACCCAATAACACTACTCAACCTGTAGGTTCGAACCCAAGATCACATGCTTAGCAGTTGCTGAGGCGACCACTAGACCAACGGCTGCCACCAAGACATTCCAATTTTAAATAATATAAATGTTTTTTTTTTTTTTTGTTACAGGGCAACAAAATGGGCGCGTAATTTTGCAGAGAACATCCACCATCCCCTAGCTTAAGTGTTAAAAGTTTGTGTCGAAAAATATAAAACATGCTATTTAACTAAACTTTAAACTATTTATGTAAATCTTTATCAATTCAATCATGAATAAAATAAAATAAGCGAAGTAAAAAAAGCATTGGACAAAAGAATTCATCATTCATGGCCAGTATTAAAAACCCTCGTGAAATAAAAGTTGAACGCTTGTCTATGTTCTATCATTCCAATGAATAACTCTGTAATACGTGTTTATAAAATCCTCTAATTTTATTGTAGATAAATAAATTTATTTCAGTTCTAATTGTTGTTTACCCAATTTTTCTTTCTCACTTCATACCAAATGATTGGCTCACATAACCTCGGGTGACTAAATTATTTCACGATCTTAAAGCCCATTTACACGATGCATTTTCATTGCCCGCCCAATGAATGTAATCAAGAATAATTATAATATAAAGAATGCAATCAATCAATTTAACAGCTTTGTGTAAAAGCTCCTAACAAGCGCGACACGCGACGCGATACAAAGGCACCGCGTGTCGCGCGACGAGCGGTGCCTTTATGAAGCGCACGATTTGCGTCGCATGTCGCGCCTGTTTGAAGGAGCCTTAAAAGAGTATCAACTCCAACTATCGACTTTGTCGTTGGTTTACTGGCTACTTCTGAGCATGGTCTCGGTTGGATACCCGGCTCGGGCAGTATTATTGAGTTTTCGCATCTGGAATTTATCAGTAACATCCCGGAGTCTGGATTTGTTCCTGATTGATGGCAGTACGCTCGCTCTCTATTACACCATAACTGGCGAAATGTGGGTGTACTATAGGTACAGCTCTGCCTAACCCCTCCCGGGAATAAAGGCGTGATGTCATGTTGTGCTATCGAACATAAAAAATCAAAACGGCTCAATTAATAAACATCAGGTGCAAAGCTCATTAAAAGTCACGTGAGTATTAAAACCTCTCCGCGGGGGAACACCAAAAGATGATTCATTATGCACTAAAAACCCGTATCCTAAAAATAGCCCATGGACGTAGTATTTAGGGAGAGGCGTCCTTGACCGTCCATAGCACGTTTATGGAATCTTCACAGTACACATTCCAATCTAATTTAGTCCCAAAAACTAAAACACTACCAGAATATCTTGAGATGCGGCGAAAAATGGAACTACATATAAAAATGTACTAATTTTGACATATGCTTGACAGTTTTGTCGACCTGTAGCGCCATTGGAACAGTCAAGTTATATTTGTCACCCCGAAAGTTTTTTTTTTTGTCACAAGGCTACTGGGCAACCGTATCACAACAAAAAAAGATTATTTAAAATCATGTGCGTTGTAAAAATAGAACAGTGCCAGCGTAACTACATTATTTTACGTAAGTTGTGAGTTTACAGATTGGCCGTGTCGGCGCCAGGCCAGGGCGCGAACCACCGTAGCCTATATATTAAAATTTTCCATCTTACTTGTGCGTGTTACTTTCGCCTACACAAGTATCTTCCCTGAGAACCTGGGGCCTACACCCTAAGCCTGAAATCCGAAGTTTCGTCCGTAATTACGATTGTTTCTTACTCCGTATCACCTACGGACATAATATTAGTTTGGGCCCCAACTAACAAGGAATGACAACACGATTTGACAGCTGTACCTACTCCCGAAGTACTATTGCCCGTTCGCAAAATTGAATTTGACACTTGTTTTGATGGATCAACTACCATCGGACGGGCCCGCGTCTTCGTTGACATTCTTAGAGAGTAGACCCCTTTTTTTTTTTTTTTGTTTTGGGTGGGAAATCATCAAATGACGTCTCCCGCTCTGGGCGGAGCGGAAGGGCGTGTCAGACTCTTACTGACTAAAACCCACCCGTGTTCCTTCAGTTGCCTGTGCGCCAGGGCCACGGTAACTCTTTCGAACAATCCGCGACCCCGGCAGGCATCGGTCCTATCGGACCCCGTCAATGGTGCTGACATCTCTTTGAGGCGCGCGTGGAACACGACGCGCCGTCGACCCGGGCCTGGTCCTTACCGGACGGCGAGCTGCCCATTGCTCGCCGTCCGCAAGCCCGCGCCTACGGTGGCCGGGAGTCGGCAATCGACTCCCGACGCCCAGGGTGTCTCCTCCTCCTGCGGCGGCTAGGGGCGCGAGGGCGTAGAGATTGCCTCTCCCTCTCGCGCTCCGCCTCCTCCTTCGCGAGCATTACTGCTTCGCAGAAGGAGGTGACGGCTTCCCATTCCCTCTCGCTCCGTACCATGGCCTGAACCAGGGCCGGACGCGAGAGGTCGCCGCCGCCGATCGCCGCCACGAGGACACGGCGGTGCTCTGCCCAAGCCGGGCAGACCTCCACCGTATGCTCCACCGTGTCCTCCGGTCGATCCACACAATGGTAACACCCGGGCGTTTCCTCCCGCCTTATTCGAAACAGGAACCTCCCGAAACATCCATGTCCGGTGAGGACCTGCGTCAGGCGGAAGGTGAGGACGCCGTGGCGCCTCTCAAGCCACTCCTCAAAGAGGGGTCTTACCGCCGCAATTGTGGCGTGCCCTGCGCTGGGTTGCGACAGTCGCACTCTCCATGCCGCCATGAGATCCCGCCGGAGCTCTGTCCGCTGTGCCGCGATTTCTCGCGGCAGCGGAGTTACGCCCCGGCGTTTCGCCTCCTCGCGCCACTCCCAAACGTGCGCGAGGACCTTTGCCTCCAGATCCCACGGCGGCAATCCGGCAAGGAGGCTCGCCGCCTCGCAGGAGACCGTGCGGTATCCCCGTACCATCCGGATGGCCATGACCCTTTGGGACGCTTTCAACCGGCGGGCTGGCCGGAGCCTTAGCGACCGCGCCCACACCGGTGCCCCGTAAAGGGCCATGGACCGCACGACTCCCGCGTAGAGCCTCCGGCAGGAGGCGTTTGGCCCCCCCAGATTGGGCAAGAGCCGCTTCAAAGCAGCCCCGGCCCGCTGCAGTCTGGGAGCCAAACGTCGGAAATGCTCCACGAAGTTCCACCGGCTGTCGAGGACGAGTCCCAGGTACTTCATCGTCGACTCGACGCCGATGTGAACCCCTCCTACCGTTATTTCGGAACCCGACAGTGGCGCGTTCCGAGGACCATGAAAACACATGGCCTCGGACTTGTGCAAGGCCACCTCGAGTCCCAATTGCCGGATCCTCTCGACGACTGTCGCAACCCCGCGTGTCATCAATTCGGCCGCCGCCTGGTGCGACCTCCCCTGCGCCAGGACTAGCGTGTCGTCAGCGTAGCACACCACGCTGACGCCGCTAGGGAGGTCGGCGCGCAGCACCCAGTCGTACCCGATGTCCCACAGATGCGGCCCCAGGACCGATCCCTGTGGGACACCGCACGACATCTCTCGCCGGTTCCATTCTCCCTGGTGACCGGGGTAGATTACCGCCCTATCCGTCAAATAGGCCTCGACTACACGACAGAGGTAGGTCGGCATCCGGTGATACCGGAATGCCTCCCGGATGCAACTCCAGGGCAGGGTATTGAAGGCGTTGGCGATGTCTAGAGACACCGCCAAGACGACCCCACCCCGGGCCACAGCATCCCCCGTCGTGAGGGCTCGCACGCGCATGATGGCATCCACCGTGGAGCGCCCCCTGCGGAAACCAAACTGGCTCTCCGCCAAATCCGGCCCCACCCGCACCAGCTGCCCGACGAGGCGGTCTGCAATAACTCTTTCAAAGAGCTTGCCCACCTCGTCGAGCAGCACGATGGGCCGGTAAGCGGACGGAGAGTCCGCCGGGCGCCCCGGTTTCTTAATGAGGACCAGTTTCCCCGTCTTCCAACGAAGTGGGAACTGGCCCTCCTCCAAGCATGCGCTTAGGAGCCCTCTTAGTCGAGGCCCGAGAGCCTCCGAAGCCAGGACCCAGGCTTTTCCCGGTAAGCCGTCGGGTCCTGGGGCGGTATTTTTGGCACTCAGCCTACGTACCGCCGCTCTCAACTCTACCTCGGTCACCTCAGGAGCAACGTCGTCATCGTCGGTCATGTGGTCCGCAGTTGGCACCGCAGGAGGCGGAGCCATGGGCGGGGGAGTATGCTCCCCCCGCGAAGGGAACAAAGCGCTCACCACGCCCTCCACGAGCTGGGGCCGGAGACTCTGCGTCAGCGGGGGAGCCCATGGGCGGAGTTTCTCCCGCACCACCTTATATGGGCGTCCCCACGGATCCCTGTTCAGAGTCCCCAGCGACTCCTCACGGGCCAGTCCCCTGGCCCGCAGGATCTCCGCTCGGAGGGCGGTCTTCGCCGCTCTGTAACCCTCGTACAGCTCCGCCTGAATGGCTTCCGTATCCGGAGGGCGGATACGGAGCCTGCGGTGCCTGGTGTACAGGCGCCGCGCGGCAACGCACGCCTCGCGCAGAGACGTTAGTTCCGGCGACCACCAGTACACCTGGCGCCAGGCGCGTCCGGGCTGGACCCGGGGCATTGCCACGTCACAAATCTCGGACATGGCCTCCCGGAACCACTCCGCCTCGACGTTGATGTCTGCAGGCCTGTCCGGTGGTGACACCCAGGCCTGCACGATCGAGGCTTCCAGGAGGAGCTCCCGGTCCAGCTTCTTCAGCGCCCACCGCGGACCACTCGGGGCCTGTCGGACCAGCGCGCTCGAGGTCTGGGCGGAGACGTCAAACCGGATGTACCGGTGGTCGGAGTACGTCTCCACCCCCTCCATGACGCGCCAGTCAATGACACGCGGTGACAGAGCGGGGCTGGCGAACGAGATGTCCACCACTGACTCGCCCCGCATCCGCACACACGTGGGGACAGAACCCCGGTTTAGGACGACCAGGCCTGTCTCCAGAGCCCAGTCCTCCACCATCCCGCCCCGTGTGTCCGTGTACCGGGAACCCCAAGCCGTGTTCTTGGCATTGAAGTCCCCGAGTACGAGCACGGGCAGGGTATGGTACCCGACGACGACGACTCTCAACTCCGCAAGGGAGTTGTGGAACTCGGCGAGAGTTCGGTTCGGGGAGAAGTATACCCCTACCACAACAATCTCCCCGAACCGTGCTGCCACGCAACCCCGTCCCCTCTTGACTGCCTCAAGCGACGGGGTACCGGCGGCGGCCGACGAAATGAGGGTCACTGAGCCGCTCAGGTCCTCCACCCAGTCATCCCTGGGCGGGACAAAGTACGGCTCAGCGACCACGGCGATGTTGATCGACCACTGCGCCATGCTCTGGAGCAACAGATCCTGAGCAGCGGCGCAGTGGTTGATGTTCGCCTGGAGGAGGCGTAATGGGGCCATTATTGGCACTCCATATCAGCCCCCTCCCGAGCCCCCTGTGAGGCCCCTGCCGCGGTGGTTGCGGCAGCTACGACAGTAGGGGCGGCAGCGGCGGCGGCAGTGGCGGCGGGTGCGGCGGTGACGGCGGTGGCGGAGGGCTTGCCCCTGCCCCTGGCTTTGGCGGGTGGAGCGCAGGCCTTACTCCCAGCCCGGTGATCGGCCGGCTTGCCAGCTGCCGCACATAAAAAGCAGTGCGGCGTGGCGTTGCACGAGCCGGCCTTGTGACCGGGCTGACCGCAGCGGAAGCAATGATCGCTGCGGTCCACCTCCGAGGTGCATTGCACTCCCACGTGGTTGCCCACTTGGCAGCGGAAGCACCTCAGAGGTCTGGGTTCAAGCAGCTTCACCTGCGCGGAAACCCAGCCCACCAGGAGCCTTTGGCCCTCCCCGGCGACTTTCCTGGCCGCCGCCACGGGGCAGCTCACCGTAACGGCTCGCATCCCCTTGTGGTCAGGACGGATGGTGCCCGCTCTCACTTGTTCGGCAGAGCAACCCCCAGTCCTGACGACGGCGGCCACCACTTCAGCCTCCGTCACACAGTCGTCCAGGCCCAGAATGCGCATGTCGATGCACTTGGTGGGCCTGGACACTCGGGCCTC
Source organism: Dryobotodes eremita (assembly GCA_917490735.1). Classification (NCBI taxonomy): domain Eukaryota; kingdom Metazoa; phylum Arthropoda; class Insecta; order Lepidoptera; family Noctuidae; genus Dryobotodes; species Dryobotodes eremita. The sequence continues at coordinate 7,945,048 of OU823269.1, read as the reverse complement.
GTCCGCATTTAGGGACGCCCTAAGCCTTTCGGCCAGAGCGTCAGCGGTCGGGCCGCTCGCCGCACCGGGCACCTCTAGCATCCGGGCCCCGGTCGCAGTGACCCTCACCCGGATGCCATTGGTGACGCCCAGCTCTTGCAGGTTCACCGCCGCCCTCGCCTTCGTGAGCACGTCGCGGTAGGACACGCCCTTCTTTTCCGCTGCCGGCTGTAGTGTAATCACTACAGCTGCGGACTTCGGGGCGCGGAGCCTAGCCGCGACGCTTCGCTCTTTGCGCCGCTGCCGCCTCTCCTTCCTTTTGGCCGCCCTTGAAGCCTTCCCCGCCTTCCTCTTCTCTCCGGCTACTTGCCATTCGGCTTGAGCCGGAGGAGCATTAGGGGGCAGAGAGTAGACCCCTGATCACTGATAATGAACACTTTTAGAATACAACATAAGGCATCTCCCATTACATATTTTTGTATGATAGGGCTCGTAGTTGAATAATAACAGCCGCACGGGTTTATTGAAGGTTAAGCTACACTTGCCGAGTTTGGTCCGTGGATGGGAAAGCACGGTAACCGTTGGCCCCGGCTGTCTTTTGTAGATCTTTGACAGTCGTTACGGGTAGTCGTAGAAGCCCGAAAGACTAACGACCAGTCTTACCAAGGGGTTAGTATTATCCAGTGACTGGGTTGTGGAGGTCAGATAGGCAGTCGTTCCATGTAAAATAGTGGTACTCAGCCGCATCCGGTTAGACTGGAAGCCGACCACAACATAGTTGGCGAAAAAGGATAGCCAGATGATTCATAGGCCTCGTACTGGTTAAAACATTCAGTGGCTTCGAGTATCCTATTCCTGCGGCCCATGTGTAGCATCCAAGCAAGTCCTCAGAAAAGACTGAAATCTATCCTGTCTGAGCTATTACCTGCGTTGTCTGTGATAGTACTCCTAGTACTACTTGTACTTAGTCTGTGGTACGTCTACTACTCTACGCTGCCCAACCACAAACAAGGTTTGGTACCAAGAAGACATTGTCTCTTCGCGAATTTGCTGACGAGACACTTCCTCAACTACCTTCCCGAAAAGAGTCGCCTGTGCTTAGCTTACACAAAACGGTTTTAAATGAACTACCCTTTATGTCCACTTCACCAAAGTTCTTCTCGATAACTTCTTTGTAAAGACGCTCTCTTTAAATTTCCTAAATCGGTTTAGAGGAAGCGTTACTAGACCACTGAAGCGCGAGCCTGTCTACACCAGCATTTTAATTTTGTTTTGATAATAACACAAATGCACGCATCGCAAAGTTCAAAGACTTCTGACATTCTAAAGAAGATCGTAAATTAGGTCCCACGTCGAGTTAATTACACGAAGTTGACCGTAGTACACCTGACAATCGTTTGTCGTTTATTATGAACTTGGAAGCAGTACAGTGTGCTTTAGATCTTCTCTGGTTTGTGCCGACTACTTACTGGGAACCTGGCACAAGGCTATAAATCGGTACTATAATTCTATGGCACAAATGGAAGAACTGCGAGGTAATTGTGTAACACACTAACAGTAGGAATAGCTTTCATTTTGACAGTTCAACAACATTCATTGCGTTATTTACGTTGTTGAGCAGACAAATTTTTCGAATATATGAAGCATTGCTTTAGCAATAGGCTTCAAAATGATTCAGATTGTAGGTAATAGATAGTGTGTTACGTAATTAGGGTGCCGAAGTCGTTCCTACTATTATTGTGTTTCGTAATTACCCCGCGGGTCAGTAGAGCAAAGGGAGGATTTAACTTACGACTTTTCGCTCGTCACTCGCTTGTCTGTGCCACCGCACCGCAGTGGGTCTATTCACCGCATACCGAACATTTAATTACCTACAGGGATTATAATTGACCGCTTCCATTCATTATAGCTGCCATTGAAGGCTCAAATTCTTCTGCAAACGTTTCACTTACAAACAAAACAAAATCATGCTTATACCTATTCCTCCTAGGCGTAGGCAGAGATGTAGGTATAGTAACTTACTATAAATAAATAGTTTACAAATACAAATCACGCCCCGTTGGTCTCGTGGTTGCAAGCGCGACACCTGAGCGTGGGGTCACGGGTTCGATTTGAGGTCGGTCGAAGTGTTATTGAGTTTTTACATCAGGAATTTCTTAGTAACAGCCCGGAGTTTGGAAGTTGGTAGTGTGATACCCCCGTGCCTCGGAAAGCCGTTGGTCCTGCGCCTGATCTCTCTCCGATTGTGTCTGATTACCGTCCCATCGGACTATGAAAGTAAGGGAAGAGAGAGTGCACCTGTGTCTGCGCACACACTTGTGCACTATTATATCCGCGCGCCGAAGGCTAGTCTCCGTTGAGATTGGCCGCCATGGCCGAAATTCGGTCTGAAGGACTATACACCCATAAGTCCCACGTAAAAGTGGGCAATAGCGGGCAAAAGCGGGCATAAATTCAGACTCTGGGCTGCTACTGATAAATTCCTGATGGATAAACCGTATTAACACTGCCCGATCCGGGAATCGAACCCAAAGCAATCAAAACCACATTTCTTCTTCCATACTTTTCTACTTATAGTCATTTTAGTAGGTATGCGTAGCATGGCCACTATAGAAACGGAAAACAAAAATATGTAATCCGCAATTTTGTGGCGGCGGCCATCTTGGACCGATTTTCATCAAACATAGCTAAGAACACTCCCGACTAATTCACCTTTCAAACAAAAAAAAAACAATATCGTGATCGGGTCATCCGTTCGGGAGCTACGGTGCCACACACACACACAGACAACGTCAAACTTGTAACACCCCTTCGTTTTTGCATCGGCGTCGGGGGTTAAAAATGACAGATGTAGAAAGATTTCTTCGGCGCGATGTCAAAATTCAAGAAAAGAAAGACTTTTTGTTAAGAAAGTGATTTGTCTTCTCTTCGTAGAGTAGCGATAGAAGTGGTCATGCTACGCATGCTGTAATCACCCCCTTTCTAGCTATATCATCTTTCATACAGCAATCAAAAACATTACCTATAAAGGTGCAATAATAACACTAAATCTTTGTAAAACCAGTTTTATTTTTACTCAATCATAATTCATAAGTCTGTGATAAAAAATGTCGACTCTTGTCACTTTCAATTTGGTATCTATTTAATACAATGACAATTTATAGCGTCACGTGAACAATTTATTTACATTATCTCATCGATACATGTGATAAGATAATAGATAAATAATTACGATACGGAAAGGTAGTATGAGGATGCGATACTAATAATAACTTATTTAATACTTACTTAATTATACAACAATGATGGGATGCATTAAAATAGTAGTAGGTAAGTACATAAAGTGCAATAAATTATCTATTTTAACAATAGATGTCTCGCCAGTCATCTTCCTACGTCGTGAATTAAAAAAAAATTACTTTGCCTTATGAAAGAGAACCTCATCAAAAATTCAGAAAGAAAAAAAAAGCACCCTTTTTTGGTAGGTAAGCTTGGCCCGTCATTCCACATCAGTTTTTTTTTTTTTCTAACGTTCGTTCCTCACTGTTATGACTTCCAACGGCCATAGACAACTATTAGTGGTCCACTGAAACACAAATTAGAAGACCTAAGTAGGTAGGTAGCTTGAATTAGAAACCACCTTCATAGCAACATCACAAAACCTAACTCCTTCAAGGACTTAAAAACGGAACACCGCCCGCTGGCAAGCGTCTGCGCACTTGAAACTATTCGGGATGTCAAGAACAAATCACACGTCGCCTGTTACATAAGAAAGGGCAAGTCGAAATTGTGTCCCGTATTAATACTAGAGCTGCGCGCGCGTCGTTTGGACGCACGCCAACTATTCTACGCGTAGCTTTGGGTTTTATGTAGCTCAAGGTCACGTGGTGGGCCAGACTCGAAATTTAAAATAAAAGGAGTTTGGTTATGTAAGTTTAGGGGAAAAGCGGATTAAGATTGGAGAGTTCTCATCATCTTCAGCGATTGCAATCTACTGCTACAAGGATGTTCTGGCGTTTGAATGACGTGGACAGAGGGCGCTGTTGGTAAACGTTTGTGCAATTGTTTTGTGAAATGTCATTGAAAAAACAAGATGGCGGCGGTAGTTCCGATTTTTGTCACACGCCTAATCAACCTTGTAGCGCTAACGCTATAGACCACAGAGTACTTTATACTATCTATGGACAGACAGAAGATCTCTCCAATCGCATGCAATTACACTCGAACTCGATCCTCGGCTACTCTTAAAGACCTGTTAGGTATACGAAGATCTTCACTCCATCTAGCTTGAAGGCGTCCTCTACCTTTGCCGACTTGTCTTCATTCAAGAAAGTGTCTACGCCATCGTTATCCATCAGTCTTTACAAATCTACAGCTGAACATAGTTCTCTTCAATATCACGACAGTGAACTCGATCCTCGGCTACTTTTATTCAGCTCACAGTCACCCTGCGAAGGTCGTCATTCTGCCTAGCGTGGGCGTGCTGTACGTCTCCACACAAGAACTTACATACATACATAAACTCACGCCTTCTTCCCATGGGGGTAGGCAGAAACTACAGAACGCCACCTGCTACGATCCTTACATACTCCCTTTGCCTCGTTTACGTTCACATCTGGTCATATACGCACGCCGGTTGCGAGTACTATACGCACCTGTCCTTTCTGAAGAACATCAAGTCTCAACTCAAGAATTTGTCTACGCCATATCATCAGCCTAGGCTGATAGCAATTCACAGCTGGAGAGTACCAATAGAATTGCTAGGTAATCTCTCTCTCGCTATACTGCCTTGTGAAAATCGTCGCTCCACCTAGCCGGGTATGCTCTAAGATACGTTTGTCTATTTGGTTCCACTCAAGATCATGTCTATGCAATAGTCATCAGCCTTTAAGAGCGGCCAACCCGTCATATTTTACATACAAACGCTCGTATGTGATTATGGTATTGTAACACATCTTTCATTGATTTTTTTTAACTAATAGGTATCTTTTGAACTTTATCTAGGTTTCTATGCAAGTAAAAAATTTAAATTTGTAGAAACAAATTCGGTATAAGCCTACAAAAATCTCCTTTTTTGCACAAATTTTACCTGAACTTTGGCCGTTCATAATGTACTCATAAATTGTAAAAGTAAAGAAAACATCATCATAGAAGTCTCGCACATGTCATGGAGATTCTTAATGACAAACATTTTTTCCAAAAACTTGTAAGGCTTTTTCAAAAACACGTATTTCCTGGAACAAGTTTTGTGAAATCTTTGCACGCTAATTTTCGTTCGATGTTATCGCGTTCTCACTCTTGCTTCTTTTTCAAACATTACGTTAGATGAAATAACAAGCTTTTAAATCATGCTCGCGTTGAAGATAGACGGACCGGGAAGGGCCCTCTTAACAGCCTACTGCTATTCTCTAAGGATACCGCTTTGTGCGCAGCGCTGCCGCAGCGGCGAAGCAGCGGCGAGATAACTTGTTTCGTCGCTGCGGCAGCGCTGCGCGCAAGGCTGTATCCTTAGAGAATAGCACCGCTGGACATAGGCCTCTCTTATCGCAAACCGTTTAATTCAATCCTCAGCTACCGCCTTACGAAAATCGTCGCTCCACGTAGCCTGATAGCGTCCTACTCTGCGCTTGCTAGTCTGCGGTCTCCACTCAAGAACACGTCTACCTCAACGGTCTTTAGTCTAGATCTACGGCTTATGGCCGGCTATTACCACTTCAGCTTGCTTATTCTGTGTTGTTGCCATCCAACGGTTTTAAAGGAATTTGAAACCTCGTTCTATTTTTGTTAATCGTTTGGAGTTAACAGACAAATTTCACTCTGTCTCTAAAGACGCTTAGTGCTAGATTAGCACTAAACGTATTTAGTGACTTTAGGCGCAATCGGGGCCTAAATGTACGTCCGGCGCACCTTGTCCCACTATATCAAAGTCACTTAGACAAATTAATCTGAGAATCAGCACTTCTTGAACGTCAAAATTAGGTACATAAGGCAGTCCCCCAAAACGCCCGCCCTTCACCACTTCCTAGTGCTTAAGCTGGGAAGAAGAAGTGACTACAAACTCCCCAGCAGCTCAGCTGTCTGGTAATCACAATACTGAATGGCTAAAATAACTAAACCAATGAATGAAGACAATAGATCGGCTGGCTTGACACTGTAGACGATATTTCCACGAATACGCGTCTTTGAGAATAATTTTATACCCATTTCGGTTGTTAAAACGTAAAGCTTGGCAGCAAAATGATGTTTCCATAACGTTCGGAGATGCATTTACAGAATAACACTATCTGGTAGGTGGAATTTTCGCAAAGCTTGTCTGATCCCACTTTTAAGAAACTTATCGAGCCGAACTGAACAGCATGTCTCCTTAAATCCTAATCCTATCCTAATCCTAACTATCCTAACTTCCTAATCCTAACTTCCTAACTAATTTTATAAATGCGAAAGTAAGTTTGTTTGTTTGTTTGTTACCTTTTCACGCCTAAACCACTGAACCGATCATCCTGAAATTTTGCATATACGTTGTCAGGTGTACAGAAACGGACATAGGGTACCTTTCATCCCGCACAAAAATACTGTTCCCGAGGAAAACAACAATAACGTCCTTATGCTAATAGATGGCGCCACGTGTCTTTCGAATCATGATTGAATTATAACCCGAATTGATAGTCAAAGTCTAAATTAACGCGAGCGAAGCCGCAGGCAAAAGCTAGTATAAAAATAAATCTTTCATCAAATACTTTCCAGGTAGGTACTCAACTAATTAACAAACGTTGAAGTGTGGCCAATATTGGCTGTTTCAGGCGCCAATAGCCAAGCCCCAGCCAATACATTCCAGCTGATCTAGTTATGTAACGAGAAAAATACTTGTAATAAGAGATTACCTGCGAAGGCCACACGGCTTGGTAACTCGGCGCAAGAGAGTGAAAAGTTTCATTTTAAATTGTAGAGAATATTTTTGTAACATCAACACTTGGGTTAATTTATCGTTTAACTCAGAGAGAAGGGCATTTTCTGTTTTCCCGGCTGATTATAAGAGTTGAGTTAGCTTTTTTAAATGATAAATGATTTTATTTCTGTAAATAGGTTTCTACAAACACTTTTACACGTCAATCATGTTTTTTAAACTAGATGAGGTCGGGGTTTCCTATCTGACTACTCTGAGAAGAAAGGCCGAAACAAACTCAGAGGTCACTCACAGTCTCTTTTAACGTCCAGACATAATCTTGGTCAGGTCATGGGAAGACCATGCAGATTGGTATCTGAAATGGTCTATTGAGGAAAGAACCACACAGATTGAGTGGACCTGTCCAGTCAGTGCACGCATTTGTCAGTAATCGTGCAGCTCGACTCAGGAAGTCAGGACTTGAGCAGCTCAACGATTCGACGAACAATACCAAAGAATGGACACTTAACTTTTGGAAAAGCATGGAATTACAACATTGCCATGTTAGTGCTGAATGCTCATTTCAAGTTTTCAACATTGCATTTTATTGGGTTATTCTGCAAAGTTCTCTTCGGACCTCACACAACACAAGTGACCAAACTCATTTTGTTTAGACATCGCGAAATCTCACCTCGACGTGTCTCGACAACATTCGAATTTCGAAGTGATGAAAATAGGGAAATTAGGGAACAACACTGCCACTTGTCATGCGGTTCCTATTTTCGTCCAATGAAGAATTCGGAAAATAACATTTGTCAAGGAAAACCTCACAGCGGCTATCCGGCCACAGAATAGTTACGTAAGAAGTAACATCGTTTGTGCCGAGCGACGGCCGATCGATCTGCGCCGTGGCCTCTGTGCGTTGTGCCCTCGTGTAAAAGTTTAATGATTTTGATCCAACTACATTGAATCGACAATTTTATTGTTGTTGGGCCGACATGAGAAGTTATAATAGACTTTGAAATCTAGTTAGGGACAATTTCTAGCTAGCTCTAATGAAGAAATGCCTGTTTTCTCTTACAGTGACCGTTTTACAAGGAAAATTAGGACCACAACAAACTGCGCTCACCAATTTTTCTTGTGTGATAACGAAAGTAATTTCACAATGAACAATATGGCTCTCACTAATTCAGTAATTAATTAATTGTTGCAAGAAAAACGAACGCCACGCAGGTATTATGTAAAAAGTGCATGAGCGTGGGAAAACAAACAGCTGATCAATAAGTTGTTATGTAAAGAAATACGAAATAGGTCAAATACGTATCTCCATTTGTCTTTGTCTCTGGGTGGATAGGCAGGCTACGCATAAGGTATACTTGATGACCCAGCACCCTGATTACGTAACACAGTATCTATCACAATCTGAATCATTTTGAAGCCTATTGCTAATCCATTGCTTCATAATAATATGTTCGAAAAATTTGTCTACTCAACAACGTAAATAACGCAATGGATGTTTTTGAACTGTCAAAATGAAACGCATTCCTACTGTTAGTGTGTTACGTTATTACCCCGCTGGTCCTTGAAGAACTGGATGTTAAAGACCCAAGATCGGGAAAAATGGCGTACCTATGCAATAGAGGAGACGAGACTTACGAGTACACTCAGCATTGAGTGGATCACTATCTTCTTGGCCTTTTCCTACGTTGGACTCAGCCGATGTACTTTACATGGAGCTACTGCCTATCTGATCTCCACAAGCAAGTTACTGGTAGCACGACAACACGACACCTCTTGGTAAGACTGGTTGTCACTCAGCATTGGGTGGAAAACAGCGTGAGGAAATCGTCATGCCTTAGAACAAAAAATTCGACATGTGACATCCACCAGACCGTACTGGACCCAGCGTGGTGGGTAACGGCCCACTCCCTCTCACAGAGAGGGCCTGTGTCCCAGCAGTAGGAACATTATACGCTAATTATGCTTATGCTATTGGGTGGATGGATACGGGTTCGAAACAAGTGAACAATACAATTAAATTTTAAGTAACAATCAATAAAAATAAATAAAGAAGGAAAAGAATCACAGGGCATCAAAAAATTCGTCCGCATCGCTATCGACAGGAAAAGTGCCCAAAAGGCTGGCAGCATTGCCACGTTGTATAGCGATGATGATTCTTTGGCCAAAAAATAGGCCAGCCCTCTGGTCACGTGAAGTATTCGATCCTATAACTATGTATATATTCAAGTTCCTGAAGGTTCCTTTACAGCTGTGTTTCCTAGCTTTTCTCTGTAACCTACTTACGACTGACGTAAGTAAGAAAATCAATAATATTGCGTCATACAGACGTAGATGTGACGTAACAGGACGGCCAGAAGTGCTGCTGGCAGAACACGGGTTAATTTCGCTGTGGGGGTCAATGAGCTTAAGAGTAGGTTTAAAAGTTGGGCCTGAAAAATTAAACCTGTTTCTTTTTTGTTTGTAGAATAATGAGGCTATTCTTTCAGCCCGTTCGGAAAGGCATTGGCTTAAAATTTACATGATTTCAGACAGATTTAGACAATACAATTATTAAAAATGTGCAAATACTGAAATAGAAAAGCTATGAAAAGGAAAAGGAATTTAACTGTTGCACTCGCTACACGACCTAAAACACCAACAGGGTAACCCTAACACTGTCGTCGTGGTCAAGTGGTCGTCCTTTGGTGTTTTTTTAAGTATGATGTCGTGTTAAATATAATCTCCAATAGCATCAGACGAAATAAGTCGAAGTGTATACTCGTATGCCACGATGAGATAAAATGATCCTTATTTAGAAATAAACAATTAATCATAGTCTGGCAGTTTGAGTAATTTATGCGGCCTACCCAAATGTCCTTTCTTTGGTATTGTTCGTCGAATCGTTGAGCTCCTTAAGTTTTGAGTTGAGCTGCACGATTACTGACAAATGCACTGACTGGACACGTCCACTCATTCTGTGTGGTTTTTCCTCAAAAGACCATTTTAGACTCAAATCTACATGGTCTTCACATGATCTAACCAAGATTATATCTGGACTTTAAAAGAGACTGTAATCTCTGAGTTTGTTTCGGCCTTTCTTCTCAGAGTAGTCAGATAGGAAACACCGACCTCATCTAGTTTTAAAATATGATTGACGTGTAAAAGTGGTTGTACAAACCTACTTACAGAAATAAATCATTTATCATTTATTTATCAATGTGTTCGTTTACAAATTTTGTGCCGGTTCGTGTGAACTTTATTGAAGAGTATTCTTACTACCGACCCATTAGTCAATTGCCCTCTAAAGCCACATTGGCGATCATCATCTACCGATCCTTTTCTCAACTATCTTGGAGTCGGCTTCCAGTCTAACCGGATGCAGCTATACCAGTATTTTACATGGAGCGACTGCCTATCTGACCTCCACAACCCAGTCACTGGATAATACTAACCCCTTGGTAAACTCAACTCAAACTCAAAGCATTTATTTCAAATAAACCAATTACAAGCACTTTTGAATTGTCAAGGGGTCGGTCGGTCAGAAAGATGAAGCTAGTTGCCCATTCCAAAGCGTAAGGTAAGACTGATTGTCAGACTTTCGGGCTTCTGACGACCCGTAACGACTGTCAAAGATCTAAGAATGACAGCCAGGACCAACTGCTTAACGTGCTTTCCGAGGCACAGAAGGGTCTTGGTGTGTAAAGATGGTCACCCATCCACGAACCAACCGCAGCCAGCATCGCTTATCCTAATCGTACGACTCATCTGTTATTACTTAGCTGAAAGCATTGGCAATATAGCTAACGAATCGTTTTCCTCGCCAACTACACAATAAATTGATTACTTACATAATGCATTGTATACCTATACTACATAATACAGTCTTCTTTATCATTTACGATTACGTTCGCCTTGGTTACAGTCACCTTGCGGAAAAAATATCGAAGCAACTATATATAGATCCATAAACGTAGACGAACTTATACATAAGCGGATCACAGACTACAACGCGCCACGTGACGCGACGGGGCGCGGGAAACGGAGCCAAATTCCCCGCGCGGAAGCGCGTTTTTATTTAATTTGTATGTAAATAAAAACATTTTTATAAAAAAAAAAACCACCGACATCCAAAAAAAAAAAACACTACAAAGTGAAAAATAACTTGTGAGTAAATTCGGAAGTCGGTGTCTATGGTTTTTGTATTTCCGTTTTTTGCGAGCGAGTTATTTTCACTTTGTAGTGTTTTTTTTTGGAAGCCGGGTTATTTTTTTTATGTAAAAATGTTTTTATTTTTCTGTTTTTAGTTGTGGTACAACCGTATACCACTACTTGCTATGTAAATAACACTGACAGAAAGTTATTATAACATCATCAATATACATTAAGTGGAAAAAGTACGAACTTAATATTGAACTAACTGAAAAACTACCGAAGCAAAGTTAATAAAATTTATATAGGACCAGCCCTGAGGCATACCCTACCTATTAAAAAAGTCAAAGAATTTTCGAAATCGATCTACAATTGCCGGAGATATCGCGTAAAAAAATACAAAAAAAAAAGCAGATGAATTGAGAACCACCTTTTTGAAGTCGGTTTGCAAATCGGGGACGCGTTATCTGTGCCCCGTCGCGTGGCGCGTTGTAGTGTGATCTGTCTTAAGTCTCCTTCAAACAGTCGCGACACGCGACGCGAATCGCACGCGACCCAAAGGCACCACCTGTCGCGCGACGAGCGAGCGGTGCTATTGTGTCGCGTGCGATTCGCCTCGCGTGTCGTTACTTAGTTAAGTGTCGTTAGTTAAGTTTTTTTCTTCGCTTTGGAACGGGCAACTATGTAGTTCTAACATTCTGATTGACCGACTCCTTGACAATTCAAAAGTTTCAATTTGACATCGCCTTTTTTGACCACTATCTTGCGTGGTGGTAATCCATGATGCGGTCGATGATGTTGTTTCCTTTCAGCCTAAGTATACAGGGTGGCAGGCACACCGACGCGCAACCTGCGGAGTAATTACGTAACACACTAACAGTAGGAATGGGTCTCATCTTTTCATTGTATTCAGTCGACACTTGAAGGCTCCCTTATCATAGCTATCCGGAAATACGTACAGACTTCGGTAAGGAGCTATTATATTTATCAGCGAACTTGTAGTTGATAATGACACGTTTAGCTAAGGTGATGATAATGATATTGAGTAACCTACACCGTATATAAAACAGCCTTGACTACCGAGTTACGAGAATAATTTTCTAGAAACCATGACGTTGCCACCTAAGTCACCTACGTGCTAATGACATCGTCTGACCGCTATCTTTAAATAAGGGTATTCCCCAGTAACTACTAACTAATAGTACTGTCTTTTTTAACGGACTTCCAAAACGGAGGAGGTTATATCGCACCTTTGGTGCAACAAAGTCTCAACAGCTCATTTTTAAATTTTACAGGAGAGGACTTTTAAGATTTGTTTCGCATTTATTGCCTTATAACTGGATTTTATTTGTAGTAGATTTGAAATCTTTATAAAAGTTATTGTTTATTGCTTTTGCTATAGTTCCACGTAAAAAGCTTATTTTGAATTATTAAAAAAATCCTAATAAAAGATATAACAAAAAAGTGTCCTGAATTGTGACTTTGTTGCACCAGCGAAGGTGCGATATGTTCGGCTGCATGTTTTTTTTTTTATGTACGTTCACCAATTTCTTCGTCAATTGAGAACCGATTTTGAAAATTCTTATTTTGTTTGAAAGAGTATGCTCTCGAGGTGGTCCCATTGTCACAGAGTCAGAATCTGATAAGGGGATCCCATGGAAATCGAGGGAAATCCTCAAATTTTATAAGCACACCTACAGTGATGTGGGTATTTTTATAGTAATTCGTGCATTTGCTCTCGAAAAGCACCATTCGATACTGATAATGAAGACCAGAGGTGGCCTCGGGAACTACTCAATAATAAGCATTTCACGGGTTGCGATTCGATTACTTAAGTATGGTTGCTAAGCAATTTATGCTCGTCACAATGCATATGGTGAAATATTCTGGGTTTCACCAGGAGAACTCCTCAACAATTAACGTCCCTGCATCGGGAAAAGCAATATTTTGTAAAAGGTGATGAGCAGTTGACATTAGGCTTTTGTAAGTTAGATAAATTAATAACTGACCCACAAAAAAGTGAAAAAAAAATCTTTTTTTACATCATTTTTTTTTTTTGTAAAAAAGTTTTTTCTCTATTACAGCTCACGAACGAGGTAAAAATAGCCCACAAAATATATGAAGGGAAATTAATTGTTAGAGAAATTGATACCCTACTTAAATTTTCCGTGTTATGTCCATTTCATATGACTGTCAAAGAGTGACAGATTGTGATTTTAATACACGGTCAATTTAAATTGGTAAATGATAAATGATTTTATTTCTGTAAGTAGGTTTGTACAAACACTTTTACACGTCAATCATATTTTTTAAACTAGATGAGGTCGGCGTTTCCTATCTGACTACTCTGAGAAGAAAGGCCGAAGCAATCTCAGAGGTCACAGTCTCTTTTAAAGTCCAGACAAAATCTTGGTCAGATCATGTGAAGACCATGTAGATTGGTATCTGAAATGGTTTTTTGAGGAAAGAACCACACAGAATGAGTGGACCTGTCCAGTCAGTGCACGCATTTGTCAGTAATCGTGGAGCTCAACTCAGGATGTCAGGGCTTAAGGAGCTCAACGATTCGACCAACAATACCAAAGAAAGGACATTTGGGTAGGCCGCATAAATTACTCAAACTGCTAGATCATGATTAAAATTAACTGAGAAACTAGTCCTCACATTCACAATAATTAAAATAACATAATACTTTACAAGTAAATACTCATGTCAATGTATTATAAAATTCATCAATGTCAATGTGTATATAAAAATTCGGACATAATGTAGTCTTGGTGTAGCGAGGTGATACCGGCCAGCAGAGTTGGTTTGGTTGCAGAGCTGGGCGTAGGAACCAGCACCCTAATTGCGTAACACACTATCTATCACAATCTGAATCATTTTGAAGCCTATTGCTAATCCAGTGCTTCATAAGTTCGAAAAATTTGTCTGCTCAACAACGTAAATAACGCAATGAATGTTGTTGAACTGTCAAAATGAAACCGATTCCTACTATTAGTGTGTTACGTAATTACCCCGCTGTACTTTATTTGCGTATCACACTATCAGTCACAATCTTGATCATTTTGAAGGATATTGCTAATCCATTGCTTCTTAAGTTCAAAAAATTTGTCTGCTCAACAACGTAAATAACGCAATGAATGTTGTTGAACTTACTGTCAAAATGAAACCCATTGCTACTGTTAGTGTGTTACGCAATTACCGATCTAAATAATTGCTGCTCCTGTAGGCAATTTACGATTTCGCATGATGATATTTAAAGAAGAAAGTACTCGGTTCTTCCACCCGCCAGCTTCGTGATCAAAAAGATAGTTGAGAAATTTAAACATCGAATTGCCATGACGCACATGCTAACGACCTCGCATATCCGCCATCTTTAAAAAAAATGTCGTCCGTGAGTAAAGAAGTTATGTAAGATACAATGGTTCCTAATATTATAGTCTGCCAAATATTCTGGCGCAATGCGGAACGCTATCTAGGTCATATCTTCACTCACCTATTACATGATTAGTTAACTCTTTATCAGTATTTAGTTATATTTTATCAGTCTGATGACCTTGGCGCCGTATAAGAACATTTTTGATCGTGAAACGTTACGTAAATGTTGGCGGTTCATTTCGCTCGTAAAAATGTTTGCTGTAAGTGAAAATCTCAGCTAAAGTATGTAAAGTAGGTCTTGATTTGAAGTTTACTCTAGCGTTTTTTTTTAGACATTTAATCATATAAAATCTTTTTTCAGACGTAAGCTTTTTCAAGGTCCTTTCTAGTAAACAAACATTGTCATAGACTGAACTTATATTGCAACTATGGTTCATTGACCATACTTATTACGATATTACTCAGAGAAGAGGCATTAGGCTCATGCCAATTCTTACCGCCTTCGTGCATGTCCACGCAATTCAATTTTAACATTAACTGGAGGATCTCACTAGATTGATTCGGCATCCATATAGTGCTACAAGGATCGTGCTCGAATGACGTTGACATGGGGCGCTGTTGGTAAACATATTTTGTGAAATATTGTTTTCTGAAATGTATTTAAAAAACAATATGGCGGCCCAACAGCCCACACTTAAGCCTAGCATCCACAATGCAAGCCAGTTCATTCCCCCATCCTCTCCAAAGAGTCTTTGACAAAGAGGATAAAACCAGTTAAACCCTCTTTAAACCACAGAGGTTAAATAGCGATTTACTGCGCAGAGAAAACAGCAGAGGTTGTATTTACCTACTTACTACGTTAAGCGTGTATTATTTGTGATGTAGTTTCCTCGTGGGCCGATAGGTCACGACCCTTGGTATCGGATCGATTCAGCTCGACAAGCGAACTGATATTAAAATAGGCACTACGTTCTATCTAGACCTTTTACGATTCCGTTTCTATATTACACTTCTTAGCGTAGGTAGGTACCTAGTTCTATCTAATTTGTTGGTATTAGTAAGTATCACCCTTTTTCGGAGGAAACCACGCTGACTGGAGAAGTACTACTATTAAAATTAGGGGAAAACAGACGGGGGAGGTGGATCAACACTGTTACTCAAATCGACATGATTCATAACAGTATAAAGGCTTGGAGCATTATGAGAAAGCTTACCAGCGACTCCCCTCAACCTGCCCCGCCAAGCCAAGTCACCGCTAATCAGATAGCCCACCAACTGCTCGTTAACGGTAAACCAACATGCCGTCCCAGTAAACTCCCTAAGCCACAAAAACCCGAAAGCGCCTGGGACGATATTAGTAAATCGTTCCACCTTTCTGAAACGTGCCGGATAATCACTGGGTGCCTAAAACCGACCCCGTTACACATGCTGTATCCATTAGCAGGAATAGCACCACCAGTTCGCAGAGCGGTGGCAAGCTCCAGCGAAAGAGCCAAAATGGTCTCCGACACACGACACCCTTTGCACGACAATATCCTTGTGCCACAAAGGCTGAAAACCCGAAACAGTTTTTTAAAGTGTGTCATCCCGCACACTGGCGAACGTTCAAAAGAAAGACTGAAGCTGTGGCGAGACAGTACGTCCTTACTCAATTTGTTCCACCCGCTGAAGATCTCCCAACTGGACATGGAAGCCTTCGGGAACCTGGAAGTCTTTAAACAGGCTCCGGATCCAGGTTGACCGCAGCAAGGAAAACCGGTTCAGGTGGAGATTCATAGACGACTCCGCCTTGGAGTGTAAATATGGTGCTGTTCCACAAACGAAGGGACACTTAATATCATGTCCTGCGTGACCTGTCAGCTGCACGTTGCAGGAACTGAGGGACGCTAGTTATAGCGCCAAACACGTAGCCGAATTCTGGGCCGAGTCCGTTTAGATTGCCATCGAAACGCTAAGCAGAAGAAGTAAGTATCATAATCATGAAGCTTGGTTTCCTTAGAAAACTGCTAACTTGGAGATAGGACCATCACGAAAACCATATTCGAACGAAAGCGAACATTTAAAAATAATACAAAAATCGATCCAGCCGTTTTCAAGTGATGCGGTCCCAGGATGCGCTTAACAACGAACAGCAGTATTTTAATAGTTTTGGGAGACCATTGCACGCTCATGTTTTCTCAAATGATAGCTAAAAAACACACGTCCGCCTCTCTATTCTTATGAACCAATGGCAGAACTCTCCAATCAGCTGATCGCACAATTTTAACTCTGCCCTACAGATAAAAATAACTGGCCGTCATTGTCAACGGAGACGAACGATGTCCTCAACGTTTATCTACGACTGTTATTGATATACAAGATAAAGCAAATCTGGGCTGTCTATCATACAAGCCAAGATTATGAGAGTTTTCTGTAGACTCAGTAGTTTAAATAGTTCCGGGTCTGACTGACAGTCAACGCATAGCGTACACCACTGCAAAATATTATGGAACTCCTTGCTAGATTTTGTGTTTATTTACTCCAATGAGGAGCTACACATCAAACGATGCCTCACTTAAACAATATTTTCTTTTTCTTCATCTCTTGTCGTGCTACCTGTGCAGTAACATATCATCTAATGTTTGTAATACCGTAATCACGGTATTACGGGATCCTGGAATACCGGTATTGAAAGCAATAATCTGCACTATAAGAGACCTTTGCAAGGGCAGTGCTAACGCTGTCAACGTGACTAAATTCACACACATCGATACGACAAAGAAGAAAGACTACCCGTCAAAGCAAGATTGAATGTTCTGAGCACCTCCTCGTTCCATCTTAGACCCCATCCAACGTTTTCCACCAGGCGAGATCGGGGTTAAAAGTAATATAATAGAAAAATTACCACATAGTATGATGGTAGCGAAGGTGACAGCACAGTGTGCGCCGCGCCGGGCTTAAATTGGTGTATAGCCATAAGCTGACTGAAGTAAAGTTAACGACATAGCTTGCAGAGTTAGCAAGCTGAAGTGGCGAAGAGCCGATGACCGTTGGAGCAGAGTCTTTGACTGGAGACCGCAAATCGGTAAGCGTAGCGTGGAACGCCCCTAAGTCTAGAGTCTAGATGCACCGAAAACCTTAAAAAGGCGGCTGGGACAGACTGAAATCGGAAGAAAAAAAAACATAATTTTATCTTTTGTTCATTGTTTTAGAGACGGGAACCCTGCGGGGCATTGCGTAACACACTAACAATTGCAATGCCTTTCATTTTGACAATAATTCGACAAAATTCATTGCGTTATTTACGCTGTCGGGCAGGCGAATTTTTCAAACATATAATTATGAAGCAATGGTTTGGCAAGCCTATGTCCGTCCAGCAGTGGACTGTGATATGCTGAGTCAGAGTTGATTGATTGATTGACTCAGGGAGACTGCGCAAATATTCACTCTTAAGGAATTAATGAAGTCACATCGTTGGTTAAGCCGACCGCGCCCATTACTCGTTGTAATCAGCATATCATTTTAAATTAGGTCGTTTTTACCTTCATACCTAAAAAATTATTACAATAATTTAGTCACGTTTTACGTTATCATAGCTGTCTAGTTAATTATCAAATCTTTGTACAAATTCCGAGGCTCAATGTTAAAGATAAGGTGACAACTTACCGGCGCACACGGCGGCGCCACCGCTCTTACATAACGTTACTTATTTCTATTTTATGACGTAACCTGTCGTGACTGTACGAATTCCGAAGATGACATGGAACTCGATCGAGCAAGTCGCCCGACTGCAGACAGCAGCAGCAGGCGACGTGTCACCGCGACACTGCTGCACCCTAATTACGTAACACACTGTCTATCACAATAAGAATCATTTTGAAGCCAAAGCTAATCCATTCCTTCATATGTTCGAAAAATGTATCTGATCAACAACGTAAATAACGCAATGAATGTTGTTGAACTGTCAAAATGAAACCCATTCCGAATTAGCGAGTTACGTAAATACGCCGCTGGTTTCTATGTGTTTCTATGAATTGACGTCGCTAGCTACGAAAAGTATTTCATAGAAATAAGGTACAAGTCCGTAGCCGACTGCAGGCAGCAGCAGCAGGCGACGTGTCGCCGCGACACTACTGGTTTCTATGTGTTTCTATGAAAACGACGTGTCGCTAGCTACGGAAAGTACTTCATAGAAATAAGGTACAAGTCCGTAGCCGACTGCAGACAGCAGCAGCAGGCGACGTGTAGCTGCGACACTACTGGTTTCTATGTATTTGTATGAAAACGACGTGTCGCTAGCTACGGAAAGTATTTCATAGAAATTAAGGTACAAGTCCGTAGCCAACTGCAGGCAGCAGCAGCAGCGTGTCGCCGCGACACTACCTGGTTTCTATGTGTTCCTATGAAATACCTTCCGTAGCTAGCGACACGCCGTTGTCATAGAAATACACAGAAACCAGTAGTGTCGCGGCGACACGTCGCCTGCCGCTGCTGCCTGCTGTTTAGCTGGTGCAACTTTTATTGTCGCTTCAACTTAAGGTAGGTATGTCACAAGTTAAATCGCACCATGTAAATCAGACTTACAGCGGTGGGGGCTTGATCGCCAAAAAAAACAAATGAAAGAATTATTGTTATGCAACAAAAATGTTTAAAGTCCACTTGACAGTACCTACTATCATAGCATAACGGCACATTCAATTGTTTTTTGGAAAAAACTTTAGCGGTTACGTCAGAGTGGCTGTCGACAAAAAATACTAACTCCGGGTAGACTACGGCAGAAAGGGCAAAGTCCGCATTTCCGCAGTAACTTCACGTAACACGTTAACGTTACGTAACTGGAGGGCATGGCATTCCGAGTCTTGACAAGATTACGACAGCGCAAAAAAGAGGAAAAAAAACCACCGACTTCTAAAAAAAAAACACTACAAAGTGAAAATTAACTTTAATTTCGGAAGTCGGTGTCTTTGGTTTTGAATTTTCGTATTTTGCTACCGACTTCGGTCGGTTTGGTTGTTTTTTTTTTTGTAAAAAGGTTTTATTTTTCACTTTTTAATTGTGGGTGGTACCTACCCCACCACACAAATTCGTTTTTTAAATTTTGTCCGTTCCATGTTCCTTTTAGTTTAGAGCTAGACGCGCTTCGAAAATACTTTCTAAGTAGGTAAGTATGTACTTATTTCCGATAGTGTTCTGGCTTCCGTCAAACAATAAAGGTTTGAAGTGGCTCTATTATATTATGTCTGCAATTCACTGAAGCGATATCACAGAGCGATATAGACAATATTCTTGGCAGCCACGCACTAACAGGCGTAGGTACTTATTATGGAAATGTGACCATAAAAGAAATAAGGATTCTCCTCGCTGCTGAGCTTGGAGGTTGTATCTACGCACTTTGTATTTTTAAGCTATTGCATAGCTTTTATCGCGGGCTTTGAGCGTGGCGACCGAATCAAGAAATTCCGTAACGAAAATAAAACCTAACACCCCCCACTCCGCCTACCATGTAGCTCGGCCGAGCATTCGCTTAACGTGTATGTAGGTATATGGTACGAATGTACTTGAATTAATATCAAAGAAAAAGAAAACTGCATAAATAAAAAAATAAAAAATAATTATAATTGCATAAGTTGATAAAAAATGCTATGCAAATAGCTTTACCGCGGCAGTCTCCGAGTGCCACACTTGTTTTTTTTTTTATGTAACACGTTCAATGGGTCAATTAGGAATTTCTCAGTAACAGTCCGGAGCTTGGATTTGTGCCCGGTTGATGGCAATAGGCTCGCCCTCTATTAAATACATGAGACTTATACATAACTGGCGAAAAGTGGGTGTACTATAGGTACACCTCTGCCTTACCTTTCGGGGATTTTAGGCGTGATGTTATGTTATGCTGTACTTGTATTTGTCCCTGTTTATGTAAACGCTCCCGCAGAGAGGCGCGACATAACAGAACATGCAATCTCCATGAAGTTTTCATAGAAATTGTTCTACTAGAGTCGCGTCGCGCTGTCGTGTCGCGCCTGTTTGCGGGAGCTTTAATTGTGTAGCCTCTGTTGGCGACCCAAGAAATAAATCCTGACTAATAATATAAATGCGAATGTGAGTTTGTTTGTTTGTTACACTTTTACGGCTAAACGGCTGAACCGATTTTGATGAAATTTGGTACGGGGATACTTTGAACCCTGGGGAAGGACATAGGTTACTTTTAATCGACAAATCACGCGGGCGAAGCCGCAGGCGGAAGCTAGTAAATAATAACTCTCGTAGCCCGACAACGGTGTAACGTTTGTAAGATTTCTATATTTTCCTTAGTGAATGGATTTTGTTATATTTATGTATCGAATAACAATGCAAATTACAGGGAAAATAGTAGGCGGCCTTAAGCTCTTCTTATTACAGGGCAGCGTCGAATAAATAAATGTTTACCTGCTAAATTATCATCTTTTGTATGGCTGTAGAACCGTTTGAGGCTTAACAGGTAAAACTGCAAGAATATTGTACACAAACGGATTAAAGAACGCACAATTGCCATAAAGAAGTCTGCTTGTTTCAAAAATAAAAGTTGTCACCTTTTCGATCATCACTGACATTGCACGTGCCGCGATAAAAAAGTATGAGGAAGTCTATGCCCCAACTGCGATTGGCGCCAAGTCGTCTTTAAATTTAGAACACCAGCTTAGTGAGTAGTACATCATTTTAACAATGCTAAACGCGGGCCTTGGACCATTTTGTAGTCGAGACAATCGAGACTTCCTGTTTTCATGCCTGTAAACAAACAAAAGGGCGTAAAATCGTGGCTCAAAATATCTTTCAGGGCAAGAATTATTCCAAGTTGCTCTTCAAAATAGCAAAAGAAAAAACGTTCTCTGCCTCAAAAAAAAGTGGTCTATGTTCGCACGCACCCCAGCTGCTGTGCCTCGGACAGCTGTGGCGTGACGTCACGGAACCCGAGCCCTAAATTACAACGCTAGCAGTAGCACTCCAAAATTTTGGCAGGTACCTAAGCTCAAATTTTGGGAAGGGGGTCCCATGGGCTCAGGTATCTAATCTACATCGCGAAGTCCACCTAAATGGAGGACCAGTGTAAGTTTTTAGATTTTTTTCTTTTCTTTATTATTTGGTTCAAATACCTACATACAATTTCAAGATCCGACACAAGATAAAAAAAAAATTGCCTATCGTCAGCTTAGATGATTTGGGAGGTCACGAATTCATGACTCCAGTGAGGAGAGGCACGGCATGAACCGCGCTTGGGTAAAATGCATCCACTTCGAACTGTGATCCCTGTGTATCCAGCGGGGTAATTGCGTAACACACTAACGATAGGAATTGCTCTCATTTGGACAGTTCAAATACATTAATTGCGTTATTTATGTTGTTGAGCAGAAACTTTTTTCGAACATTATGAAGCAATGGATTAGCAATGAAGGCGATGAAAAATGGACTGTATGAATTAATGGTCGGTGGAATAAAATAAAACTAAAGCTAACCGTTATAGAAGGATTTTAGTGGAAAATATAACATAAAAATGCAAACACAACCAAACCTTTTGACAGATACAAGACAAGGAAAAAACAAAAGAATAACATTCAAATAAAAAAATATAAAAGTCTTCTAAAAAGTTTATTATAGCCAATGAGTTTGCAACAAGCAATATCCTTCAAAATCATTCAAATTCTGATTAATAGTGCGTTACGCAATTGGGGTGCTGGAAAAAGTCTTGGTGACAGCAGTTGAAAAAGATATTCTGCAGCTGGCACTAAACTGCATTGAAGAACTTTTAATAGGGTTTCAGGTACACCAACAGCCTTATCAAATTATAAGCATTATTATAATCACCGGATATTTATACCTACACATAAAGGAACATTGAACCGTTCCTAAACCCCTGAAGTAGGCAGGTACACCTTACAAAATAAGACCATTCATCGAACTATCTGCCTTATGTCTAGGGTGATAAGTTTGATATTAGCCCATACTTTTTGACTGGAATGACCCAGCTGCGCTGACGTCCGTTATTTAACGAATAGAGAAAACTGACACCTTGATTAAATCGGTTGGTGCCGGATCGCGCGAGTCTAAGCAGTTAGGTCTGCAGAACGAACAATCACTCGACAGTAGTAACTTGAACTCCGAAAACTGCCCTTATCACAACAATATAAAGGCGATGTCAAATTTATAATGGACGTGCGGTTGATGCCGACTTGCTGAGTCAACGCAAGCCTTGTCGCGCGGTCAAGAGTGATCTAACCTATACTGGATTTGGCAGAATATTTGATCGCTTCTGTTAAAACTGAGTTTGGCACATCGTTGCTTTTGTACCTAAATGCTAACAGCCGCTTGGGTAGATGAAGGTTAAGCTACAGCTGCCGCGGTCTCTTCGTGGATAGGTGACCAGTCTTAAATATCGAGACCCCTCCGTGCCTCGGACGTTGGGCCCGGCTGTCATTCATAGATCTTTGGCCGTCGCTACGGGTAGTTAGAAGCCCAATTCTGACAACCAGTCTTACCAAGGGGTATCGTAGTGTTACCCAGTAACTGGTTGTGGAGGTCAGATAGGCAGTTAAGGCAATCGCTTCATGTAAAATGTTTGCTGAAGCTGGTACAGACAGTTTTCAGGCTAGTATGCGTAAGAGAACAGCATCCCTGATGCAAAGGATTCGCGGGAACGCCAACAGCGTCCTAAGGGTGATAGTGAATAAGCCTGATAGCCCGTTCCTGGGGCACTGGACCAGGATGCACAGCTGCAGGTCGGGTGCAGCGGGAAACGGACATATTAATTATAGGTTTATGAATTAGTTTTATATTTTGTTAGTCTTAGTTTACTTGTTATAACGTAAAATTTTACTAACATAGTTGTATAAGTGTTACTAACCATTATATGGATCATTTGTGTTCGAATTAAATAAATAATAATAATAATAAAAAAATACTGGTATTCAGCTGCATCTGGTTAGACTAGAAGCTGACCCCAACATAATTGCGAAAAGGCAGGCAGATTGATAATATTGGCTTTTTCCTTACAACAAGCGCTGCTATGAAACTACCTTTTGGAAAGGGCAACTAGAATCAATTTTATTTTTTTGTAAATTTTTACGTTTAAAAGTGCCTATTTGAAATAAATGATTTGACTTTTTTTTATGGCAAAGATAAAATTAGGCCCATTATTATTGGAATGTTAAGTAATCAAGTTCATGTTATTTTTGCAAAAGAATCAGCATTACCATATAACGTGGCAATGCTGCCAGCCGTTTGGGCACTTTTCCTGTTGACAACGATGCGGACGAATTTTTTGATGCCCTGTGATCCTTATCCCTCCCCTTTTTAGATATTATTACTATTATTTTAAGACTGTTAGCTTCTAAATTATGTACATATTTATACAAAGTATTATCAGTAAAATAATATAGGTTTTAAAATTCATGTAATCATTATTTTTGTCACGTTTCGTTTCTATTCAATGCAGTCCATTTATAAAACTTTACTCTTCTGTAGCAAGCCATTAAAGGCAGAGAGAATAAGAATAACGCTTGAGTAAGGTTAATCGGTAAATCGCAGGTCAATGCCCTCTGTACTGCTGAATAATTGAGCTGCTAATGACCATGAACTTCAATACATAATGTCGAATGTCATTCAGAGGCGCCAGACAGGATCTAATACTACTTAGCAACAACCTTATATATATAGGTTTTATATCTCTCTATAGAGGGGCTCGTGGCTAAATAATGACAGCCGCACGGATCGATCTTCCTGGTTAAGCAACGCTTGCCGAGGGCGGCCTGTGGATAGGTGATCATCTCTAACATACCGAGACCCGTCCGTGCCTCAAAAAGCACGTGGTCCCGGCTATCGTTCGTAGATCTTTCGACAGTCGTTACGGGTACCAACCAAGTCAGAAGCCCGAAAGTCAGACATCCAGTCTTTCCAAGGAATATCGTCTTACCTAGTAACTGCCTTTGGAGGTCAGATAGGCAGTCGCTCCATATAAAATACTGGTATGCAGCTCCATACGGTTAGACCGGAAGCCGTTCTCAACATAGTTGAGAAAGGTAAGCCAGACGATCTCTCCAAAGATTTAATAAGTACCTATTCGTAAGTCTTACTATCTACATAAGTGTTCTGTATACCTACATAGTCTCAGGTTAAATAAGTAGATACCTACAAGCTTACAGCGGCTTTCTACAGCTACGATTTGACCCAGAAAGAATACCTAATCAATACTTGGACTTGGACCGATCAGTGCCTGCCAAGTAAAATATAGCAAAATTGTCTTTGGCAAATTGATAGCTTTATCGAAGTCCAAAATGAGGGCTTTATAGAATATGTATTTAGCAATACCTACATGGCTAAAAGAAATTTTAAGTTATAAAACGTACAATTTTATATTTTGTTTTTATTTAACACAACACCAAAAGTTCAAAATCCGTGTTTCAAAAGGACCCGGCCATTTTGACAAAATCCAAGATGGCCACCTAAACAATTAAAACAAACGTCATAATCGTGGACTAGAACTATTACAGAAGTTATACATAACACGTGTTACTCATTACACGCGTTGAATATACGCGATGAATCAGTAAATAATAGTCTGCACGACATTTAGCCGGTCTGCAATTTAGCTAATAAACACTCATTTCTACCGGTTGTAACTAGCTATTGGATTTTGAACTTGACCTTGTAACAGATTAGGTCGATTTTAGTTTAATTTCCTGCCATTTAACTCTGCCAGGTATTGATTTTTATGAATTCTACTCTACGGTGAAGGTCTCTCTCCTTTCAGCTGTTTATATTTAGATCATGAACTAAATAAAATATGTGCATACTTTTTAAATGTTGCAGATATATAATAATTACCTAGCGACTGTTTAACCATAGGTACATTTTTGACGTTTAAACGTCTCATAACTTTAGGCAACGTTTATAAATAAACCCCTATAGGGCTAAGGAAAGCATTTTATTTTACTGCTTTTTTTTACAGACCTCCGTGTTGGTACTTACTTTTAGGTTACGGTCGCATAGATATCTACAAGATTATTTGGATAATTCATTTCCTGTATAACAATACGTCAATAAAAATGTGATTATGCCTACCTACGACGAGTTTTATTTGCCCTTTATGTGAGAACACGATAAGCAGCTTTGTTAGCTCGTTCCATCAACAATTAATTAAACCTAACCTAAAAATGTATTCCGGATGCCAACTGTGCAAAGTTGATAAACCTATTATTAGATTATTTTGACTTTAAAGTTTTATTGCTTATGTAGATTATTTATAGAGAACAATAACTAGCAACACTTCAAGAAAACAACTTATGAGTACCTAATGAAAGCGCAAAGAAACCATCATTCTGCCTGTCCTTAGTTAATTAACAATAGCCAAAATTATAATACCTATAACAGATACATAGAGATAACGACTGTATCCTTGAACTTCTTCACGGAAATACGTAGAAAATTACATAACCTTACCAACGAATATGTCTGTTACCGACTAACGAATCGGCGACTTGCTTGGAATGTTCTATTTCTTGATTACCTTATCAGTACCTACCTACATAGTTACCTGCGTAGTTACTTACTTTTCGTAGCGTTGTCCTGTTATGCATTGAGTGCTACGGTCTGCGGGTCAATCACAGCAGCGTTTTGAATGTAATGTACCTACTTCAACTTCAATTGATGTTTATCTAACATCACTCACTACAGTAGCTCGTGATCAGCGATCACGTAACAGCTGTAAAATGACGTCACTAATTTGACGTGGTGTTACTGCGTCATCATCCTAGTATGTGTTGTATAGTGGCTAGCCCCGCTAATTAAACTGTTATCGTGAATGACTTAGAAAAGATAATATCCCTGCTTGCCCCTTTTTTGTCCCACTCATCTACAATATTCTATATGGGAACACTTTTTCCCTATGAGCGCAGGGAAGTTGTAATAGGTATATCCCTAGATTTTATTGATTAAACTCATATCCTTTAGAAAAATTCATGAATTAAAAATGTGTACCTATCCAGAATTAGACAAGTGATTTGTTTTTCTGGTTTTCCCTATTTGAGTTTTATTAGGAAAGGCCAAATTAGCTGATCACTATTGGTGGCTTCAATACTACAAATTAATGGGAGGAGACTTCCATTTAGGAATTGTACTAAGTAATTTTTGTGAACGAAATTAATATTCTGTCAATCTTATGTTATTTAGAATGTGTAAGTATGCAGGTGTTTACTGTTTAATCTCTATAAGCTTGTGTTCTAGAGATTTTAAAATGGCTAGTAGGTAAAATAAGAATAAAAAGACAAGAAATATTTATTTAACATTTATTTTCTAGAATTAACTCAAGCGTGAGTTTTTCACACCAAAAAACTCACACGGAGCAAGGATGATGTTTGACAGGTCCGTTGTTTCCGTGAACCTGCTCTTAGTAACACAATGTTACTGATGTTATACATGTGGATTGAACTACATTGCATAGCACTTTTTAAAAGTGAACTAAAATTCCTACTAGGTCACCATGCACATTCATAGCACATATTCATACTGCATTATTACGTAACAGCTCTCAATCACATGATTTTGGATTCCGCAGCTTTTAACAAGTTTTTTCATAGCGTTCTGCATAGATCACTTCTTTACGTACAAGGTCTCACTCCCAATGCCACATAGGTTAAGTATTGATTAAATAACCATATAACAAGAGTGAAAATCTAATATTCTCACAATATATTCACTAAATGAAGTCTATTCCAACAGTTTAGTTAAGACATTATCATCACTAGAGGTACACTTCAACCTTGGCCTCAAACATTGAATGAAATGAGGTTGTTACATAACACACTGGCTGAATGAGTGATGATCACAGGCAAATATATTTAGAAGAAACTTCAGAACTCAACACAAGATCTACATGAAATTTAATTATGTAACTTTTCAGCGAGGTGTAGCCAAGCATTATGTAATATCTAATTATTTAATAAAACAAAATACATGTTGGAATTGGTGTTTAACGCTTTTATTTAACTAAAATAAGTTACTAGGTTAATTCCGCGTCTAATAATACATGATTTAAGGGAGTGGCTATCAGAGGTGATTTGGAATCACAATTAATTGTAATTATGGTAACAATTCTTACATTAGATTTAGAGAAGCTTCTTGATCTCATCGTATAACACAAGCACGAAAGCGCCTCCGGTTCCTCTGAGGACGTTGGAGAAGGCTCCCTTGAAGAAGGCGCCGGTGCCCTCTGTCTTGGCGATGGTGGCCCAGCAGTGGATGGTGCCCTTGTACAGGATGTCGGCCTTGGCGCGGCCAGACTGCATCATCATGCGCCTACGGACCGTGTCGAAGGGATACGAGATGATACCCGCGACGGTGGTGACAGCCTGTGCGATGGCCCAGCTGATGACAAGTGGTGTGTTCTTGGGGTCGGGCAGCATGCCACGGGCTGTGTCGTAGAATCCGAAGTATGCGGCACGGTAGATGATGATACCCTGCACGGATACGCCGAAGCCTCTGTAGAGACCGCCCAGACCGTCGGACTTGAAGATCTTGCCGATGCAATCGAACAGGCCCTTGTACTCGCGCGCGTCGGCCTTGCCCACGTCGGCGGCCAGACGGGTACGCGCGAAGTCGAGCGGGTACACGAAGCACAGGGAGGTAGCGCCGGCGGCACCACCGGACGCCAGGTTACCCGCGAAGTAGCGCCAGAACTGAGTGTGCTTGTCTACACCTCCGAGGAACACCTGCTTGTACTTGTCCTTGAAGGCGAAGTTCAGCGCCTGGGTGGGGAAGTACCTGATGACGTTGGCCATGTTACCACGCCAGAAGGACAGGGGGCCCTGCTCCTTGGGAATGCGGACGAAGGCATCGACGATACCCTTGTAGCGCTGGTCAGCCGTAATCTGCTTGCTGACATGCTGGACCTGGAGCAGCAGCTTGACGCGCTCGATGGGGGCGACGGCGGTCTTGGAGACTGCGGCGGAGACACCGCCAGCGATGAAATCTTTCGCGAACGCGACCGGATCAGCGAGGTTCGACATTTTGTTCGATTAGGTGGGTGCTCACTTGGTAATTACCTCGCGGGTCGAGGTGGAATCTACACACACGGAATGGAATAAATCACGAAACACGAACCCCTGAATTTAAAATCAGGAGATTTAGAGTAATTTCGTGATCTCGGGAGCACAGGGGGTAGGTGTGTGCCTTTTTTGAAATTCGATCGATCACGTTCTCTCGCAGTTCTGCCCGGAGGAGCGGCGTAAAAGAAGGAAGGAAGGGGCAGATGTTGCCAACCGCACGGAAAAGCACCACGAGGTCAGGGTGGTCAGTACGATTTATCTAATTTCCACTGATTTCTAAAAATAAATCGGTCGTTTTTTAATGTTACACTTGCAATTACTGCAAGATTATTATTCTAAAAATCATTTTGCGAACATATATTACAAGTGCATTATTAACAAAATCATTAGAGGGTATGATTTGGGACTTTGTTGAGTAAGTAACTATGTAAAATTATGAAATGATGAAGAACCAAACACGAATAAGATTTTTTTTAATGGATTAGATCTTTACGTCAACCTAAGAAGGTATTTAAAAAAATTTAATAGGTAAATTCTTACCCTTCATTTTTGAATAATTACAATATTAGGGTAAACCATCAAAGTGTGAAAGCACTTTAATGACGTGCACAATTTGCGTTTAATTACTGCTGTGAATCAAATGAAAGACGTTTAATTTCATACAATTTTAGGCTATTTTGAGTTGTTTCTTTCTAATTAAGCTACTATTTTGAAGATCTTTTTAATTTTTTTATCTTCTCCTAACCTTTTTCTAGTTTATAAACCACTATAATTTAGTCAAATAAAAATAAGAAATTATCACAAAAACCAAACGTAATCAGGCTGACCAACCTCATTCTTCTTCTATGACATTGAATTGTTGAAATTCTACATTATCTGTGCTGAGTAAGTAAAAATGTGTGTTCCTGAAGTTTAGTTTTTGTTTATTTAATATTAATTGGATGTAATTGTTGACAGCGCCATGCAGATGAGTCGCATGGGCTCTCCGTCGGTCGGTATGGACGACGACACAGGCGCTGGCCACGCTCTGAGCGACTTTCTCCTGCAACTTGAGAACTACAATCCATCAATACCTGACTCAGTGGTTGCACATTACCTGAATATGTCTGGTTTCGAGTCCCAGGATCCTAGGTAACTGTTTATATCATTTCCCTAATCATCAGACTGTAGACAGATCATTGAAAATCACAAATTTGTACCTTCAAAGTTGCCTTTTCTTTGCAAACCTGTCACCACTTTAATAATCTATGTTGGCCTGCGTACAATTGTTTATTGTTTGTATGTAGTCATGGATGTAATTGTTTACATTCATGACTTACCTTCTAAAAGAGCAGGAAAAGGTGTTACTCCATCTGGATAACTAATTTATTCATTGATGGGTGATAGTCTGACATATACATGGTTATAGACAATCTTGTTTTTTAAATGAAAAAATCATGATACTACTAATTACAATAAATACTTCATGCTTCTACCGTGAGCTTTATCCAAGTCCATACATTTCAGGACACAAAGAAATCATTTTTAAGAAAAAAGTTTGTAAACAGAAACTGTATTATTTTATGATGGTCATTTAAAATGATTTTTTGACATGGATAATAGGCATAACTATTGATTAAGCAATTCCAATTGAGGTAAGTATTATAAAACAGGCAATTTACAGAAATTTGGAAATCTTCCATTTGAAAGAATATTATACTATGTCTTATGAGTCTTCAGCAACTATGTATACCCAATACTCAATTCTTTAGCTCCATGCTTCATAGACTTGTAGGCTTTCAAGAATATTTTGTAAGACTACCATCATCATGATCTGCCTAGCCTTTTCCCAACTATTTTTGGGGTCAGCTTCCAGTCTTAATGTGATGCTGCAATACCAGTATTTTACATGGAGTGACTGCCTATCTGACCTCCACAACCTAGTTACCGGGTACACACAGTACCCCTTGGTAATACTGGTTGACAGACTTTCAGCCTAATGATGACCCGTAACGACTGTCAAAGATCCACAAATGACAGCCGGGACCAACAGCTTAACGCACTTTCTGAGGCATGCAGGCATTGGTCTTGGTATGTAAAGATGGTCACTCATCCACGGACTGCCCACCGCAAGCGTAGTTTAACCTGATCGATTAACCTGTGCGGCTGTTATTACTTAGAAGAACTGGGGCTTGTCCCCACTTCTAAGATTACCAATATATGAAAAAAATACTTCGTTTTAACACTTTCTCTTAATAACTCCATGAAAACTAACATATTACTTGTAACATTCCAGGTTGATCCGTCTCATAGCGCTGGCATCTCAGAAATTCCTGTCCGACATTGCCAATGACGCCCTCCAACACTGCAAGATGCGGACCTCGAGCCAAATAACACAGACCTCCAAAAACCAGAAGGGACCGAAAGAAAAGAAATACGTAATGACCATGGAGGACTTAGCTCCAGCATTACAAGAGTATGGAATTGTTGCAAGGAAGCCTCACTACTTTGTTTGATATTGTCACAAATGTAGATACTGCTCTTTTGGCATCCGCTTTGAGGAGAGGAGTTCTCGTCTGCTAACGATTGGTATGGAGTTTATGTTCTTCATTTACAAGATAATAGAGTAATTTTTTTTTGAGTATGTTACGGTAACCACATACTCTGCTATGTCCTTTCTTGACTAAGTTACAGCTCAAACATTATAATATATATTTAGTAACAAATTGTATAAGCAAAAGGCTTGTTAATGCTACTGAGTCAGTTTTTAGCCCTAATTGTGTAATTAATCCTAGTTCTGTTCAGAATGATACACACTGATACCTCTTCCCTTATGCCTAATTCCTATATCTGTAATAAAATTGTATTGCTTACCAGTTTGTAAACTTTGAAAGAAATTTAACCCATCAAAACATTATAAAGGATCATAGTTTCCTAAACAATGCTATGAAGATTTAGGCAAATTTATAAGAGAGTTACTTTTAACAAACAAGTCTTGGTAAGCTATAGGAATCTGGCAATAGGAAGTGCAAAAATTATTTAAGAAAAACTTTAGGAATTGGTAAAATGTGTGCTTGCTTTAGTCCTCAAGCAGCTTGAAATTCAGTAAAAAGAACTATAATATAAGATTTTGTACTACTGATGATTCAAATAGCATAGACAAGGGAAATTATCTCAGTGCACCAATCACAAAAAAAAGATGAGCAATATCAAACAAAAAGTAATTTAAATATTGTAGAGCATATTTTTAAAGTTTGACACATTTAAATACTGTTGGGACATTTTTGAAACTTTTTACCACTACATGGGACATTTATGAAACAATCTGGGACAATGTGAGACATTTTGACATTTATATTGTAACCTCAATATTTATAAGTATTTTCTTTGAATTATCTGTTACAGAAAGTGTCTTTAACGCGGGTCGAAAATTATTGCCATGTCTTTGAACATATTTTTTAATACCCGCCCGACCTAAATGCTACCATACATGGCCAGCTGTACCTTCAGATCCGTCTGATCTGACCAAAATCCGTATTGTTTGTGGATGTGACGGCCTCAATATCAATCGATTACGAGGACTGGAGCGAAAATTCCCTGAAGTGAAACGTTTAATAATTGATACGTCAGTAAGCCTCAAACTTTATAACCCCTCGCTCCCACTGACACGTTAATTTGTTACTGCGCAGCGACTCGCCTCATATTCCGAGCCGACATAAAGTTTGCATCGGGCTGTACGTTAGTTTTAAGACCATGTATGGTAGTCTTTAGGTTGAAATCTCGTAAGTGTGGTCCTGTACCACTCAAAATGTTACTTAAAAGTGCTCTTACGAAGGTGACCGCATCCTCAAATCGCAAAGACAGACCACAGCGAATCGACTGGTTTCTATGAAGTTCTATGAAAACGCAACAGGTAGCAATGTCCCGTCTACGTAAGCGTTTTCATAGAGTTACATAGACACCAGGGCCCCAATTTTGTATGGTAATTATTATTCCCCGCGTAATCTTACCACGTCAATATCATGTCTTGTAGAAACGGTTTCGTTCATTGTATCGTAGAGAATACGTTATTAGCAGATGTCGTGGTTAGATAAGGAATTGACGTGGTTTTGAAGTAAGGAATCGTTAAGTGGTCATAGTGAATTAGGGCCCAGTCGTGTCGCTGCGGTATGTCATTGTGATTCGGCGGCGTTGCCATTGCGTTTTGCGGTTGCAGTCTGTCGCTTGCGGAAGAGCACCTTAATGCTTCTAACACGTAACAATAGTGTATATTTTAATGTAATGTAAACGATGGTGATGATAATGTTACTAAAACTGCTTAAAGTTTAATTACTTAAGTAATTAATAATTTTTACAACAAAATATGCAGCAATTCTTACACTTCCCTTTTATTCTAAAACATTGTAGCAGTCTGTGTATTGACTGCAGTATCCGTAGCATGGCCATTATAGAAACGGAAGACAAAATGACAGATTGTAGAAATATTTCTACGGCGCGAAGTCAAAGTTCAAGAAAAGAATGACTTTTTGTTAAGAAAGTGATTTGTCTTCTCTTTGTAGAGATAGAAGAGGTCATGTTTCGCATGCTGCAGCGAAAATTTTCTCATAATATCACGCATGTATTCTCCTTTCAGGGGTAGTAACAGGACAGGCTCATAAATATGTCGACAAGAATTCATTTGACTGTCTACAAGTTTTGTTCCATAATACTGTATCATTTGAATAGCTACAATTAAGTATCCAATGTGTTACTTACAATGTTTTATTAATACAATATTATGGAACAAAGATTGTAGTCAATTCAATTAATTGTTTTCGATTTATACATATTTTTGGGGTTGACTACACTTCCCATTACACTAGTTTCAAATGTTAGTACTAGAACAGAACTGGCGAAGTGTTGTTCTTTAACCCTCTGCCTATGCCTTTGAGGACAGCAAGCGTGATGTTATCTTTAACCACTGTTCTTCTAATACTCTATACTCAATAATAATTACCCAAAACCTGTATAAAATTTCCATCTTCACCCATACTGATAACTTAAACATTTCAAGTTCTTGATTATAAAATCTAGTGCTGCCGTTAGTGAAATATAGCCTTATTGTAATATATTCGCGATATTAGATTTACCGAACGATACGATTAGCTAGGCGTTTCTAATACACATATACACATTGATTATATTTAAGAATAATGTAAGAGTTATAGTACATTGACTCCCAGCTTCTGAAAGCTAAGAAGAAATTAATGTCAAATGTCATGTTGAAGTGATTTGATTGGCTGATGATATTTTGATCCAGCAGTCAGCATGAGATTTAACAGGAAATTTTGTATTTTACAGCCTTTCAGAAAAAGGGTGAGAGTGTTGACAAAGCGTATAGCGTGTTAAGGGTATCCTCGTGACGAAAGCGTTCACTCAGCGCTTTACGCTGCATTAACACCACGCAAGTAACGCCAAGAAAATATTGTGCAGTGCTCATCCAGCGAAAATCGCTGAACTACGCTTTATGACGGCTAACAAGAGAATTCCTCCCTTAATAGCTTAACAAAAACACAGGTCGAAATTAATAAACATTACTTATGGCGTATTCATGTAGAACGCTGGTAGCCGGCGCCAATATGCCAGCGCATGTTGACGCCGCCAAGAGCTGGTTGTCAACGCTGGTAAGCAGTTTTCATACCTTTTGCCAAATCAGCGCGAACCGGTGCCAACTAATCAGATAGGAACTTGTCGGTGCTCATCGGCGACGGTTTACACTGATTTGGCAAAAGTATGAAAACTGCAGCGTTGACTTAGATATATTCGCGTCTCTATCTTACCCTTGTAGTTTGACAGCTGTGCGACAGTGACAAGAATAAAGCCGGATTTATATGCACGTCAGACAACTATAAATCTCACCATGTGAAACGTGTGAAACCGATAGCGTTCTGATACGTCGCAATCACAACACAACACGTCAGACAAATATAAATCCGGCTAACGCTCAATTAAAACTCATGATAAGTAACATTTATTCATCTCGACTTCAATGTACTTTAGCTTAAAATTCACACAAATAAAAAGTAATGAATAGTCCCTATTTTCATGTAGCAACTTTTTGATAATTATTTATTATCCAATACAGCAACAAACTTTTGTTTTAACTTTGCGTGTATTATTTAAAAAGTAAATCTTAGATCATGATAGTCTGCCTATCCTTTCCCTAACTATGTTGTGGTCAGCTTCCAGACTAACCAGATTCAACAGAATACGAGTACTTTACATGGAGTGACTGTCTATCTGACCTCCACAACCCAGTTACTGGGTACAAAAATAATATGGAAAAAAATGTGACAAAGCCAGCTGATTAAAAGTGATTTAATAAATTAGAGGTTTACTTTTTAAATGATAGCTACACGCAAAAATAGAATCACATATTGCCTTCATACGCATTGTCAGTCAAGTTCATTATAACTTGCAAAGCATATTATATATGTTTTACTCCAAACTGAGTCTGGATTTGTATTTGGTTAATGGTTCGAGTCAAGCTCCATAAATAAAAAAACAATGGTAAGTTGGACTTACCAGGAGAAATGTGGGTGTACCATACGCCTCTGCCTATGCTTTAAAGGCGCGTTGTTATGTTTTAAAATCAGAATGTAAATCTACATTCTCATAATTTGGAAGCAGTTTGGGCCATAGTTTGAATTAAAAGATTTGTACCACTTTATAGAGTAAATAGATACACTGCGGTATTAATTAGAATATTACGAATATTATATTAACTTGCATTATTAACATGTATTTTTATATATATTTACTTTTTACGTTAACATAGGCTAGCAAGCTTGTGACACCCGACGCCACGAAAGCTCAGACCGCGACGAGTGTTCCAAGTCTGTTTCCATCCTAAGTGTAACCTCAACATTGTTCTATTAATTAGTACCTGTATCCCGACCAAGACAATTTGACAACTGGGTGCGGCCTCTGAAAGCGCTCTTATCTCTTAGCAGTAAGGGCTATTTTCGAAGTTAAAGTATTCCTATTGACTATGCTTGACCGTACCGTATGTGGAAAAGTCGGTCTTGTCGTCATCTGCAAATATTTCGTCACGTAATAACGTTTTACAAAAATACTGTAAAGTATTTTAATTAGTGACGGTATCTGCTCATGAATATGAACGAATTTTAATATGGTACAAGTCTGAAATATCGATATTTCAGAATTGGACCCATAGCTAAAGTTATGTTTAAAAGCTTAGAGGCTGTTCACACGGCGCTGAATACTGTACAATTTTTACGGTAAAATTTTGGGATCTCACGTCAACATCCCACAGTTCAAACAGTGCTTTATTGAATTGCCGCGTGATCCAAAAAAATATGCAGTAAAATATAGCACGTCATTGGTAACTCTTTTACCTTGAGCTAGCCTTTTTTTTATTTGAAATAAGATTCGAAATTTAAATAAACCTTTTTTACAGTCCGTACAACCGATTTTGACTTCTATTCCGTATGCATAACAGTGGCATTAAAAGCAAAAACTAGGTTACAATACCAACTGTTTACTGCAGCTGCCATTTGTCATGTCACCAACGCAATAAAATTCAAAATCGGTTGAATGGACTGTAAAAAAAGGTTTATTTAAATTACTAATCTTATTTCAAATGGAGTGTAGAACGAATTTTCAATAGAATAAGGGCCCGAACACACGTACACGACGACATATGAAGCTGTAAATTTCCAGTTTTAGCTGATCTCGCATTGTATAGGCTTTTCGTACAATGATAAAGTCAGCTTATACTGGAAATGTATATTATTTCATGTTTGTGAACACGCGCCGTCAGTAGGGACTGGTCATCTCTTAGCTGCCACGGCTTATTTTAATTTGTGAACTGTTTTCTTTTGAAGCTATTGCATAGCTTTTATCGCGGGCTTTGAGCGCGGCGACCGAATCAAGAAATTCCGTAACGAAAATAAAAACCTAACACCCTCCACTCCGCCTACCATGTAGCTCGGCCGAGCGTTCGCTTAACGTGTATGTATATGGTACGACTGTACTTGAATTAATATCACAGAAAAAAAAATAACTGCATCAATAAAAAATAAATAAATAATTATAATTGCATAAGTTGATAAAAAATGCTATGCAATAGCTTTAACGCGGCAGTCCCCGAGTGCCACACGTGTTTTTTGTTTCTATCTTTTTTAATACGGACGCTTTTAACGTGCACGTCTTTCTACATCGTTCTCACATGTATAATTTCAACATGAATGATGTAACCAATTTTTGTAACAATATTTTGATTTAAACGAGTGTCCGTGGAGTTTCTTGCCCGTTCTTCTCCATTGGTACCTACTACGCTTTGGAATGGGCGTCTAGCTTCATCTTTCTGACTGACCGACCCCTTGACAATTCAAAAGTGCCTGTAATTGGTTTATTTGAAATAAATGCTTTGAGTTTGAGTTTGAGTATAGCTTGATATGTAGTCGTGCGAAGCACAACCACACCACATCGCAGCGACAAAATGTAGGCAAGAAGTGGTTGCGTATGAATAGTGTCGCTACAGCTTTTTGCAGTTACGTTGAAGTAACTACAAAATTTCGATGTGGTTCCGTTGTTGCTAGTGTTTGTATACAGATAGATCGACTCGGGCTGTGGCTGCCGTCGCGTCGACGCAACGTTGTTTGCGATGTTGTCGGCCGCTAGTGCGCGGTCTCGCTGGTGGTTGCGTTGTGGCCGCGAGGTGGCCATGATGTGGTCAGTAGCGCCTACACGGCAGATTTTGACGCCCAAATGTGGCTCGTGTGAATAAGCTATTAATTTTCATACATATTAGCGTCCGTCCACGTGTTGTCGTTGTGGTATGTGGGATTGGGCCTCAAGAGGCCAGCATATACAGCCTTTTTTGACCATAGAAGTGCGTATCGCACTGTTCAACTCCATGTAAACGTGGGCCTACAATTAATTGTTCAATTAAATCGGTCGCGTAGTCAATAATATAATAATGTGAATGTCCTAATGAAAAGATGTTGAAAATGGTCAGCAAAAATGGTATTGAAATGCAATAAAAAAGTAACGGAAGTCAGAACTGATTAATAATCTCGAAATATTCAATACAGATCAGATTTTCAATAGAAATTTAATTTTCGTAAGTAGTAACTTTTGTAATGGTGCTGATTCTTTTGTGTACAGTCTCTAGCATGTCAAGCTACGCAGAACTGTCAAATTTCTGTAAACGATTTTAAACCTTAAAATGTTGATGGTTAAGTTCAAAATCGAATGAGAAAACCTGACAGTGGTAGCTTGGTGTGCTGGCAACTGTACCAACTAAACTTATGCCTGTTATCGCTAACACAAGGCGCCACCAAAAGCTACAGTTTCCTATAAAAGCGATGGCCGCCACATAATGGCCGTCTGTTATAAAATTATGGCAGCGGAGTTTTACTTTACAGTGTCAAAAAACGCTCTCTAGCGCAAAACGCGCCAACTTACTTTCATGAGCTTAAAGTTTCAGTGACGTCATTCGACGGTAAATTGCGAACGCTAAGTGGCGGCCACCGCAGTTGAAGGGCCGGCGCATATCAGGCAAGGCGCAGCGCAGCACATTAGTCACTGCCAAACAAATATCAGCCTTGTAATAATTGAAATAAAGTCGAAAATAAATAAATTTCCATTAGCTCGAGAGTGCGTCTAGGCGAAAAGAGGCGCGCGTTTCAGGTTATTCATTCTTAACTTTATTTTTAGTCTCACAACGTTGATATTTGTTTGGCAGTCACAACCGCGCCGCGCTGCGCCTCGCCAGGTGTGCCCTTAGGAAACCCTAGCTTTAGTGAATGACTAAATAAAAGCGCGCTATTGGATTTTCAACTTTCGGTGGTGAGCCGAGCGTTGAAAATCCAACTGCGCGATTTTATTTAGACATTCATTTAGATGTAAACTAGTTTGACAGCTCGTAAAGCGTCGTTGTCATTTTCTCGCGCTGTCTGCTAATAGATGTTAGAGCAATATTCTAATTTAAGTTTTGTTGGTGAACAAAAAATCAGCTCCCAAGGATTTTTTTCTTTTTCGTAAGGTTTTCAAACTTATGAATAACATTGTGAACATGTTTCAATAATGAAAAACGTATGTAAAAATATTTAACCACAAAAACACATTTAAGTATTTAAAACTTATTTAATTGTAAACATTATATTTTGCATGAAGCCAAGTGTGGAAGCAATAATAATAATAAATATTTAGGATATGTTAAATTGTTAATCTCATTAATTAAAAGTCTTCAAAATAATTGTATCCTGGACCACGTAACGTACCTAATGAGGGCTATCGCGCTTGAGTTCGCCGCTAGAGGCGCTATAGTGTAGAGTAAGGTCTCTAAGTGTAAAAATATGTACTGAACGTTCATTGTTTGCGTGATTTTTTATCACGGATTTTAACAAATGATTCATAATAGCTGTAATGGTTGTGCCATTCTTGATTAATTATGGCTTAAGATTTTAAGTAAAAGTTAGGATCTAATTTGGTAGCACTTGAAGGAAGAATAAAATTTGTCTGCTTCAGGCTTGCCATTTTTAAGAACATTATAATCTAAATAATCATTTGAAGTTTTAAAATGTAATAAATTAAACATACTATAAATATAAGGGTATTAAACATATCCAAACATCAAATAAAAGTGCTGCAACAGGACCTTACTCGACAGTGGCGCCAACTGGTGAGCACAAAAACGATAGCCCCCATTGTATTAGGTATCACTTTTAACACTCAACCTTAGGATGGTAAATCAATTATGAGTTCGAATATACATTTTATGATTGTGTTCGATTTGATCACGAATAGGTTCCGGTTCCGAATAGTTTCGAAGTCAAATGGAGCTTGTAAATTGAATAACTTTTGAGATGGATGTTCATGGGCTGATCACGCGGTCATTTCGAAATTCGGACTCCGCTCCATTTGACCCCGAAACCAATGCAAGAATCCTGAAACATGTCGTGAGGACACACGTACAGTTTGGCAAAAAAGAGTATGATGCGATGACAGTCGAAACTAAAAATATATTTGATACACCGACCGGTTATCGAAACAGCCACCGTTATATCGACTTGTGTTCTAAAAATAACATAATTATATCTATAAAATAAGGATTCTGGATTCATAGTATTTCGTGCCTTAAACCACTTACACGTGCCTTAGTGGCGCCCTCACTTTTTCCACACTTTTTTGCCAAGCTGTAGCTATGTATCACCAAAATTACGAATGTTAAGCGGGAAGCGCAAGGGTAGGCCGCGAAATTCAATTTTTCTTACGTTTTTTTGCAATTTGAAGGTCAATGTCAGGTTGTATTTTGATTAAAATATGATTCGCGACCGTAACAAATATGGCTTTACAGAATTATAATCATTAGAATCAGCAATACAACTCCTTAAGTTAGAATTGGCGTCAAATGTCATGATTTCATGAAATAGTCATTCAATACAGTAATATAAACTTAGAGAGATGTATTTCTGATTCTAATGATTATAATTCTGTAAAGCCATATTTGTTACGGCCGCGAATCATATTTTAATCAAAATACAACCTGACAGTGACCTGGAAATTGCAAAAAACGTAAGAAACTTTGAATTTCGCGGGCTGCCCTGAAGGTTCCGCCTTAAGTCAGGGAAATTCATTGTTAAGCAAACAGTGACAGTATGTCATCCTTGTTTCTTTCCCTATCCTTTGTAGTAGTTAGAGCGGCATAGGTGTAGTTTTAGTATTCATTTGTCACTAAAATCTTACGCCAGGGAAGAGCGACCGCGAGGTGGTCGCTTGACAGATGCCCGCTTTTTGACACCGACCACGACGTGATCGCTTGACACTCTTGACAGTCGAGAGTCGTAAGTGTCAGTTTATTCGAATCACAGCTGTCATTCTTTGACATTTGTATGGAATGTCTTTAACACGGCAAATTGACGTAGCAATTAATTTCCCGTACTCTACATTTGATCATCAAAAAAAAAAGTTACGACCACAGAATTTTTTCCAATTATTTCTGACAATACTTTTTGGCTAAATGTAAAAAAGAAAACGATTTTAGTTTTTATTTAGTAAAATTATGAAAACCTATGCATTGTATAGGCGACATGACTATTAAAATTAAGTAGTCGAAACTATTAAACTATTTACTATATTTTTAAGTTTAATTTTGTTGTTTTGTATTGTGGTGAACACATTGTGTCGATGTCTACGATAACATGTTATAGGAAAATCATTAGTGATAAGGGTATTTGAAATAAAGATTCATTAAACACACTCGTTTGTATATATTTACTAGCTGCTGCTCGCGGCTTCACCTGCGTGTACGTCGGAAATTATACCTCGGAAACGTGGTATCCGGACAAATAGCCTATGTTACTCGTTATAATATTAGCTATCTGCCAGTGAGAGTCCCGTCAAAATCCGAATCCGAATCCGATCCAGCCGTTTCGGAGATTAGGCGGAACAAACAGACAGACAGAGCGACAAAATTGTTTTTTGTTATAAGTACTATATCGACGATGAACTACCAATACCTCCTAACTACCTTTTTTCGATTCTTATGGTCTTATTCATAATAAAGCCATTCGCTTCATAAAACAATTTTAGCTATCGAACTGTTTTGTCCCTTTCTGTCAAACTTCATTTTAACTTGTCAGAAAGGGACAAAATAGTTCTAGTTATTAGTTAAGATTGAAGGTCCTGTGTAAGTAACAGAGTTACATCCAAAATGTTACCTTTCACGCCTAAACAACGAACGGATTTCGATAAAATTTGGCGAGGATGATATCATATATGTCGAGATGGCATCGTAGGGCAGGACAATAGGCTACTTTTTGTCTCAAAAAAATACAAAGTTGTTTAGAATTACGTGTAGAATCACTCCGTTGACCGATGCTGGTGACAGCAACATCCGATTAGATTGGAAGCCGACCCCAATGTATTTGGAAAAAGACTAGGCAGATGAGGTGCAGGCAGGCTTATCATCAGGGCTGCCGCACAGCACGGTCGTCACTGCGAAACAAATTTCAACATTGCTTTCCTTAAAATAAAAAACCTAACTCTAGCCTGAGATGCGCAGCTCTATGCGGTCTTGGGGTAATGAGTTTATTGGAACGCAGTTCCTTATCGCACCGTACGGACTTGGCGGATTTGGAGCTAGGCGAAAAAAAAATAGAATTTTCCGCCACGACCCTTTCTTTATTTGTTTGTTTGGTTGAACGCGCTAATCTCAGGAACTACTGGTTGGAATTGAAAAAATCTTTTTTGTGTTGGATAGTCCATTTATCGAGGAAGGCTTTATGTTATATTACATCACGCTACGACCAATAGCAGCGGAGCATAAATTAAAAATGTTGCAAAAACGGGAAAAAAATATTCCTTTTGAGAGCTTCCGTTGCGTGCGCTGCGTAAACGGGTAAACTCACGCTAAAATCATATGTCTATTTTTAAGTTTGACTCAATATAACCCATTCTATGGTAATCAAATTTGTTCTATGGGTGTTTTAAATATAAGTACGACGAAGGGAACTTCGTTCCAACTGAGTGTTCCATGACACTCACGCATTTATTTATTTTCAACTTTATTTCATCATACGCAAAGTTATATATTCGTCTGGCAGTGTCAACCGCGCTTGCAAGATGTGTGCTGGCACCAAATCAATATTTTATCCTTATAGCAAGTCAACTGCTATTACTTCTTAGCGTATTGATAGCAATTTGTCTGGTCTGCTGTCCGACAGTCTCGTTGGGCAACTGTTCAGCGTAGCATCCTATACTTCGGATAGTGTAATTAGATTTTCCCATGTGGAAATCCTCAGTAGCACTCAGGACAACTTCAGGACCTTTTCGCGAGGCGAGGTTCGTAGTCACTGGGGGATAAATGTTCCGCGACATGTTGTGTCGCTTGAGATGTCGGGCGATGTCAACCAATGTCCCTAGACATCTTGTCCCACGACCTATACATCGTGTAGGAACTGGGAAACGAACCAGTGTCCTGCAACAAGAACATGCTCTCTAGGATTGTATTCTGGGTAAATGATAGAAGTTAGTAAAAAGCTGCTGTCCAGAAGAAATAGTTTATTAAAAACAAAAAAAAAGTGTTTTCAAGTTACAAATGCATATGAGGTAGTAAAGTTAATAACAAAATTCTATTGTTAAAAACAGCCCTTCTATGCAGTCAGGTAAAAATAGTAAAACAACTATAGTCGGACTTTAGCCGCAGTAAAATTACAGCATATGTGTCACCACTTTATTGTTTAAACAATTCGCACCTTCGGTAGGACAAGGGCATAACTGCACTTTTAGTGATTTTACAAGAGTCATTTTAAGATCTTGTTATGCCAATAAGGTCAAAAAAAGTGCAACAATATGACAAAAGCAATGTTGCTCTCTGGCAGCATTAAGTTGATATTGATACGGATGTTCGTTCCTTTGGACCAAAAGGACTTTTTAAAGCACTTTGGCACACTTAAGTAATTTTTTGTCAGTTATGCGCTTATTCTACCGAAGGTGCGAATTGTTTCTTTAGTAAAACGACGGTAAGAAGTGGTATTTTACTGCAGCTAATTGTAAATCCGACTGTAGTGACGTAACAAGACAATAGGCCGAAACAGTCTGCTTCAGGATGACATAGCAAAAGGAAAACTTAGTAATTAAAATGTCTAAGCACACCGTAACACACTTTCAATTACTCCGAATCATTTTGTAGTATATTGCTAATACATTGGTTCATATGTTAGAAAAATTTGTCCGCTCAGCAACATAAATGGAAGCCATTGCTACAGTTAGTGTGTTACCTAATTACCACGCAGGTTCGCACGGGCGATTTTTTATCGTGCACTGGATTTACAACTCTCGGTGTTGAGCCGAGCTTTGAGAATCCAAAAAAGTGCATCCCAGGGCGTCAAAAATATATATTGCTGGATTTTCAACCCTCGGCACTGAGCAGTGCGTTGAAAATCCAGTACGCGAAAACAAATCGCTGCGTTACTAAATCGGCGGTGGGTACGTAATTTTTTTTATCGCAACTCTGTGTTTCCATTTATTTAATTATTAGGCTATACAAATTTAAAACCTGTTTTCTTTCAGTCTTTAACATTTTATTGTATAATATAATTTTGGTTGTCTTTTAGGCTCACAAATAAATAAAGAAATAAGAACTAAACAAACAAATATCACTAAGAAATCAGTACTACAAGAATCTCACTATGTTTCGAACACCTACACTTAAATAAATAATAAAAATAGCACATGAAAATAGTATTCGATGTTTTAATGCTAGGGGGTCAATTATAAAGTGGGTTATCAACGAGTTACCCAGTAACCGTGTTGTGGAGGTCTGATAGGCATTCGCTCCAAGTATAATACTGGTATTTAGCTACATCCGGTTAGAATGGAATCCGTACCCAATATAGTTGGGAAAAGGCCATGCAAGCAGATGAAGGTGGGTAGACTTAAATGCACCATAAATGCTAAAAGTTAGAAAATTGACCCCTTAAGCTATGCGTGGATCTGCCACTGACAATATTAAAAAGTAATACGTATTTAGGCATCAACTTTCTTATAAACAGCCTTCAAATGCTCAGTCATAGGAGTCTTATCAGTCTCCATAAACAACACAACTTCCAATGTATCAGGCGCCAACAACTTAATGTTACGCTTAATTTTCTTCACAAATGGTGGCTTCGCAAATGATATCCGAGCTAAGCTTACAGTTTCAACGGTTAACTGTTTGTTTTCTACGTCGCATGTCCCTTCTTCGAGCGATGTGAGACCAAAGTTGTGGCTGACAGTGAACGCCAGCTCATTGGAGCCGGGCTTGATTCGTAAAAAGCCACGCTCTTGGTGCATTGGGGTCTGCTTCTCAGGATGCTTTGATTTTGATATGAAGTTGAACATCGGCTGACCTGGAATTAAAGAAACAAAATGTGTGAAGTTCTACCGTGAAATTAAAGATAGTATTGTAATGGATGCTAATGTTCTTTGGTAATTAATTTGGCAATAATTTTTATAGCATTTTTTTTTTTAATTATTTGTGTGCAATGAAACCTTTTTTATTTCTTGTTGCAGGTTTTATATGTAGGTAGTTTCTGTCTTTATTTAATTCATAAATGTGCATTTGTGCAAATAAAATTGACGAAGTTTAGTTTACATAACTGTTTCTTTTACCACAATTATTACCTTTTGGCAGCTTATTATATCATGATTATA
Source organism: Dryobotodes eremita (assembly GCA_917490735.1). Lineage (NCBI taxonomy): Eukaryota > Metazoa > Arthropoda > Insecta > Lepidoptera > Noctuidae > Dryobotodes > Dryobotodes eremita. Next base: position 7,900,423 of record OU823269.1, on the reverse strand, counting down.
GATAAAATTATATTAAATAACATCATTTTACAGACTTGTGGTGATTTTCCTAATAAAATTTAAAATGTAGGTAGAAATTCAATTCTTTTCACTTACGCACCGATGCAAGAAAATTCCAACTCTTCGTGGTATTGGAAATCTGGGATGTTAGGGTACGTGCCACGCCCTTCCTCAGTAGCCCAGCGTCCTGCCAGCCAAGAAATTGGGATCAAAGCTTCGTGTAAAGTAGACATAATTATTTATTTTTACTGTTTTCGCGACTTTTTGACTGAAATCGTATAATTCGTTCACAGAAGAGCTGGCTAAGAATTGATAGGAATGTTATAATGACACATATATGTCAATGTCAAAATCTCTCATTTCATGTCAGGCATGTCAGTCATGTGACAGTGTTGCCAGTGTAGGTAGGTTTAATTTAATGTTGACTTAGACACTCTTGTTTGTAGTTGTAGACGGTTGAAAGTGTTGAAAGACAGTATGCACATACCATTTCACTTTATACAGGTGACTTGTTATTTGACGTATTCCTTCGGACATGAAAGTTTGACCCTTTTGCAACAATTAATTAAGCACCCCATAAAGCCTAGGCAAAAATACATGGGATTCGAGAAATACAATTTTTATGAATCTTTGAAATTTTCACATACTTCGTCACTAAATATCACTTTTCTCTAACTCTCAAAATTAATGGCCTTCATTGCTATACCATTGGATACCTAGTACTTTAACAAACCTTTCGATGTAACCAAATTTTCTAAAACAGTTAAACGTTAAAGGAAGAAGCTTATTAACCATTTTCAAAAATTATCTACGTACATGAACTTTGACATCAGTTATCTCAAAATTAAACTATGGCATTACATTACATGACGTACAATTACGGGGGATATATCTTCATTGGATCAGCTATCTAACGAGATATGAAAACTAAAAAATATTTAGAGCTGCTGATGAAACAGTCGATAATGCTGGCAAAGGCCGAATTTGAAAATTGTTGAAGTAATAAAAAATTATGTAATAATCGAAATAATTAACTGGTTTATGCCATCCCACTACTTTCTAACCTCCCAACAATCCAATGCAAATTAGGCATGCAGATCATCATGATGACCAGCACTCTAATTGTGTTACAAACTTTCAATCACAATCCGGCGATTTTGAAGGATATTCCTTACATTGCTTCATGGGTTTGAAAATTCGTCAACGTAAATACCGCAATGAACGTTGCTGAAATGTCAATTTGAAAGGGATTCCGATCAATTTTCACTTTATGGGGGAAGTGCAGGGGTAGCCCGCGAAATTCAAATTTTCTTACGTTTTTTGCAATTTGAAGGTCAATGTCAGGTTGTATTTAGATTAAAATATGATTCGCGACCGTAACAAACATGGCTTTACAGAATTATAATAATTAGAATCAGCAATACAACTCCTTAAGTTAGAATTGGTGTCAAATGTCATGATTTCATGAAATAGTCATTCAATACAGTAATATGAACTTAGAGAGATGTATTTCTGATTCTAATGATTATAATTCTGTAAAGCCATATTTGTTACGGCCGCGAATCATATTTTAATCAAAATACAACCTGACAGTGACCTGCAAATTGCAAAAAACGTAAGAAAATTTGAAATTCGCGGGCTACCCTGAAGGTTCCGCCTTAAGTGCTGGGCTCCCTAAGAGTATATATATTCTGTGGTGCTGGGTCAGCAAGACGCGACGCAGCTTTTGAGTTTTTAACATGACCAAACCTGACTCATGATCTACTCACCGGCGTACCCTCACGATGTTTTCCTTCACCGTTTTGAGAGCGGGTATGAAATTATTTGCACATTCCCAGCTGTGGGAACATTTAGCCTGATTATACTTAGGCTATAAATAAGCAATGCAAAAGATATTAGGAATAGTTCTTGTAGATTTACCCATAGAAAAGTTTATATTGTATTCCAAGGAGATTTATAATCCTTTGTCTTTTGTAATCTTTCAATTTCTTAAACTTCAAAATTACACAAAATCTCAAGTTGTAATCAGCTTGTATCATATAAATATTATATTTAGCCGAACGACGTCGTTGTTGGACATAGGCCTCTCACAAGTGTCGCCACATCGACCAGTCCTGTGCTTGCATCCAGCGGATTCCCGCGACCTTCGCCAGGTCATCGGTCTAACTTGTGGGAGGCCTAGCATTCATGATAAATAACAAGCACATTAAATTGTTTTCCGAAGATGGTGAAGTGAACTTACGCCGTCGCTCCAACTCTGCGAAATCAAAAGAGCGCCATGCGTCTAAAAACAATACCATGTCAAAAGATACAAAAGACTTTATTCAAAAGATTTGCTATAGAAAAACAGCCTCAATAGACATGACCCAGTACGGATTCATAAATGATAGCAAAATAAATCCTGTGAACTATATGATCAAACCACTGAGAGAACAGTTGGAGAAAATTTGCGGTGAGTTTTAAACTTTTAGGAATTACTGATTTTCGAACCACATATTTTAATGTGGTGCAGAACGGTCCCAGGACATTTTGGGCCGAAAAGTTTTAGGCACAGTGAACGTAGACCCACAAGGAGAAAATTGATGACCTGAGGTCGCGGGAATCCCCTGGATGGGGGTAGCACAGAACGAGCGTTGTAATTATGCTTGGGGGAGACCTATGTCACTCCCGATGACGATGATCATAATTTGCTGTTTAGGCACATTTCATTTGTGGGTGGCTATATAGTGATTGGTGAAAAAGAAATCCTTGACCATCTGCTGCGTATTTTTTTATTTCTCGAACAATGCAATGAAGATATTGTTACTAATGATGGTACTTTGAATTTTTCAGTAAAACCTGCGTCGGTAAAACATCACAGACCTTCGCCTACCTCTCCACGAACCAAGGCTTGTGAGATTGTCAGCCCTGCAGAACGGAAACCGACGACTTATACTCCAAAATCAGGTTTATGGACACTTTTTTGCATGTCATAGAACCAAAAATTCGAAGACATTTGACATCTACCAACCCGCATTTTGGACTGCGGCCCACTCCCTCTCACAGAGAGGAGGCCTGTGTCCCAGCTGTGGGAGCATTATTATGCTTACGCTATGCGCTAGGGCGGCCCGCGCAATTCGGATATTATTTTCCAAGCCACTGCGTAAACAATCACCAAAGACATTTAAACATAAGCACCTACGAGCAATCAGCCTTACCTAAATGATTTTAATTTTACAGCTATGAGTTATCCTGGGACGCATTCGTCTCGTACTTGTTTCCGTAAAGTGAGAATACAAAGTGACCCAAACCATGTACCGGCTATAACCAGAGAGAAGAAAGTCAGACTAGTGTCACCAAGAAGAGCCAAGGGCGAAAACGTAGGCAGGAAAAATTACGATCGACCAAGAAAAATTAATTTAATAAAATGATCAGGCTATCATATATAAAATGAGATATCATTATAATAATTAAACAAAATAAGGCTTCGATGTTGTTTAATTTTTGGAACGAAGTTCCTTATCGCACGGTACGGACTTGGTGGATGGGGGCTTGGCGAAAAAAATTGTAAGAATTTTCCTTCACGAGTTTCTGTCACGACCCTTTGTTTGGTTGAATGCGCTAATCTCAGGAACTGCTGGTAGGAATTGAAAAAATCTCGTTTGAGTTAGATAGTCCATTTATCGAGGAAGACTTTAAACTATGTAACATCACGCTATAACCAATAGGAGCGGAGCATAAATGAAAAATGTAGCAAAAACGGGAAAAAATTATTCCTTTTGAGAGCTTCCGTTGCGTGCGCTGCGTAAACGGGTAAAGTTACGCAAAAATCATGTATGACGGAATGTTTCCCTTTTAAAGTTAAAAAAAAAGTCCGCGACAGCATATGTCTATCTTTTAATGTTGACTCAATATAACCCTTTTTATGGTAATCAAATTTGTTCTATGGATGTTCTAAATATACTACGAAAGGAACTTCGTTCCAACCGAGTGTTCCACTCCACGACACTCACGCATTTTTTTTGTATTACGAAGAAAATGTCACCTCTAAACTTGGCGCCACTATCGTATACAAAGAACAATGTTACCAGGAAAGATAAATAAATAATGTAGTACAGCCTTTAGCCAGTTTACGAAATTCCAACAAATCACTCTAAACATTGTCCTTAATGTGACTGAGCTACCGAGCTATACGAGATAAATAATTGTAAGCGTAAGTGTAAGTGATAATTGTAAGTGTTGTAATAACTGTAATCAAAGTGCTCAATTATGAAGGAGAGGGCTCGCGGGCTCGCTATCTACTATGAGTACCATCCATGACAAACCTTTATGATTATAATAAAGTGGAATAGTTTGTCAGTTTGTTTGTCCGGGGGTGAGGGGGGAGTTCATTCTCTAGGACTAGATATCCTTAGATATATAGCCTGGATTTTAAGGATAAATAAAGGCTAGTTTATATTTGTATTTATCTAGTCATAAATAAAACACACAACTTAATATTATGTACATTGTAATACGTCTTGGCATATATTTGAACTAGGATTTTTTATCACAATGGCAATTGCCACTCACATGGCCAGTGCAAATAAAATATTGGCTATACGCAGGCGGAAAATGGCACGTACAAGTGTTCGCCACACACTTAGGCATGGAACACGCCACCGCTACAGAGGCTGCCTTACATTTTTCCTTTAGACTATTAGCTTCTTGCTTTTTCATTTCTTCATCATCACTGACACAATGGTCTTTCACAACAGGACCAGTGTCACTACTTATCCATCCAATTTTTTTCTGTAAGCACGTCTTGGAGTCTATTTTATTTTCTCTTTTTTCGTTTTCTTTTTTTTGCTTCTTCATTGTCTCGTCGCAGCTGCAGTCTTCCTTTTTCTTTTCCTCTCCTTCGCAACTACATTCACTAGATTTCTTTACGATTGTTTTTAGAATTAAATCCTTGCAGTCTGTTTTAATTTTCGGTTTTTCGTCGCAACTGCAGTCAGCCTTTTTATTTTTCTCTCCGTCGCAACTACACTCACTAGATTTTTTCCCGATTGTTTTTAGAATTAAATCCTTGCAGTCTGTTTTAATTTTTGGTTTTTCGTCGCAACTGCAATCAGCCTTTTTATTGTCATCTCCTTCGCAACTACATTCACTAGATTTCTTCACGATTGTTTTTAGAATTAAATCCTTGCAGTCTGTTTTAATTTTTGGTTTTTCGTCGCAACTGCAGTCAGCCTTTTTATTTTTCTTTCCGTCGCAACTACACTCACTAGATTTCTTCCCGATTGTTTTTAGAATTAAATCCTTGCAGTCTGTTTTAATTTTTGGTTTTTCGTCGCAACTGCAATCAGCCTTTTTATTGTCATCTCCTTCGCAACTACATTCACTAGATTTCTTCACGATTGTTTTTAGAATTAAATCCTTGCAGTCTGTTTTAATTTTTGGTTTTTCGTCGCAACTGCAGTCAGCCTTTTTATTTTTCTCTCCGTCGCAACTACACTCACTAGATTTCTTCCCGATTGTTTTTAGAATTAAATCCTTGCAGTCTGTTTTAATTTTTGGTTTTTCGTCGCAACTGCAGTCAGCCTTTTTATTTTTCTCTCCGTCGCAACTACACTCACTAGATTTCTTCCCGATTGTTTTTAGAATTAAATCCTTGCAGTCTGTTTTAATTTTTGGTTTTTCGTCGCAACTGCAATCAGCCTTTTTATTGTCATCTCCTTCGCAACTACATTCACTAGATTTCTTCACGATTGTTTTTAGAATTAAATCCTTGCAGTCTGTTTTAATTTTTGGTTTTTCGTCGCAACTGCAGTCAGCCTTTTTATTTTTCTCTCCGTCGCAACTACACTCACTAGATTTCTTCCCGATTGTTTTTAGAATTAAATCCTTGCAGTCTGTTTTAATTTTTGGTTTTTCGTCGCAACTGCAATCAGCCTTTTTATTGTCATCTCCTTCGCAACTACATTCACTAGATTTCTTCACGATTGTTTTTAGAATTAAATCCTTGCAGTCTGTTTTAATTTTTGGTTTTTCGTCGCAACTGCAGTCAGCCTTTTTATTTTTCTCTCCGTCGCAACTACACTCACTAGATTTCTTCCCGATTGTTTTTAGAATTAAATCCTTGCAGTCTGTTTTAATTTTTGGTTTTTCGTCGCAACTGCAACCAGCCTTTTTATTGTCATCTCCTTCGCAACTACATTCACTAGATTTCTTCACGATTGTTTTTAGAATTAAATCCTTGCAGTCTGTTTTAATTTTTGGTTTTTCGTCGCAACTGCAGTCAGCCTTTTTATTTTTCTCTCCGTCGCAACTACACTCACTAGATTTCTTCCCGATTGTTTTTAGAATTAAATCCTTGCAGTCTGTTTTAATTTTTGGTTTTTCGTCGCAACTGCAATCAGCCTTTTTATTGTCATCTCCTTCGCAACTACATTCACTAGATTTCTTCACGATTGTTTTTAGAATTAAATCCTTGCAGTCTGTTTTAATTTTTGGTTTTTCGTCGCAACTGCAGTCAGCCTTTTTAATTTTCTCTCCGTCGCAACTACACTCACTAGATTTCTTCCCGATTGTTTTTAGAATTAAATCCTTGCAGTCTGTTTTAATTTTTGGTTTTTCGTCGCAACTGCAACCAGCCTTTTTATTGTCATCTCCTTCGCAACTACATTCACTAGATTTCTTCACGATTGTTTTTAGAATTAAATCCTTGCAGTCTGTTTTAATTTTTGGTTTTTCGTCGCAACTGCAGTCAGCCTTTTTATTTTTCTCTCCGTCGCAACTGCACTCACTAGATTTCTTCCCGATTGCTTCTAGAAAGAAAGTCTTGCAGTCGGTTTTAATTTTTGGTTTTTCGTCGCAACTGCAGTCAGCCTTTTGCTTTTTCTCTCCGTCGCAGCTACAGTTACTAGGTTTCTTTCCGACTACTTTCTGACACAATCTCTTGTCTTTTATCTGACAAGCAGTTTGGGCTATAGGGCCCGACGATTTTATTGAACATACAGGTGACTTTCGTAGTATGGGAGGTATTGCTAATAATCGAGTCATGGACTGTCCTTCCGAACCTAAATATTTTCTAGGTTCAGACATTTCGCATTTTTGTTTTGAACAATCGCTTTTTTGTCTTAGATCTATTGGCTTCGTTTGGGAGGCTGGTTCGATTGGGTTGGCTTCCGAGTCCTCGACATGTTCGCAAGAAGACACATTCCCATTGGCTAACGGGCATTGCTGGGCTTGGATGTTCTGTTTGTATTGCTCTGAATATTCCGGGTGGAGTATGTCCATTGCTTCTAGGGCTAGCGTCCGAATAATTTCTCGGCAATTTCGTATTTCATCAATCATAGTTTCTACTTCTATAGCTTTGCAGTTTGGTGCACAGGATGGTGTGTTGAGCTCTTGTTCTTGAAGCGATGTATCGCTTTCTACGCATTGGGGATCTAAAGCGCAACATCTACTACATGTACATGTACTTGGAGCGCAAACCCTCAGAATCTGGCTCGTGCAGTCGCACGAGCTACATTCGGAAGGGCATGGCTCATTAACCTGTTTCGAACTCGGAATACGAATGGCAGCAGATCGGCGTAAATCTTGGATTGGCACGTTCTCTAAGAGACGCCGTGATGGTACCGTGCATTTTGGCTTTGGTCGGGGTCGCGTCTTTTTCTTGCAGGGCATGAGAGTAAAATGGACAATGAGACAAAACTAAACCATTACTATTGGATTTGGCTCCTATTTATAATTTTGAAAACTTTTGATATTGAATTTTGAAGCATTTTATTTAGGTATTGTTTGTTTATTTACCTAAAATTTCGTTTGCATTTGACACTAGTTAGGTGACAAGTGTTGACAGATCTAGACACAGTATAATATTAAAACGCAAACCTTTATTCAAATATAGAGAAATTATTTCTCACCCAACTGTGTTACACATATGTGTTTTTATTCCTATAGGTTTGTCGATTCTTAAAATGTTTTGAACGCATCCTAAGTTTATAATATTTACTTTAATTTATGTGATAACATTTTTTTACCAAATTTCATTCATCTAACGTCAAAATATGATCAAAATGACACTTATACTTTTTTGGCCGATTATGGCGCTAAATTAGAGTGGTTGTAAAGTGTTTTTCGTCTGACGAGCAGACAAAATCTTCTAAGTATATAACTGTCTTTATTTTCATTAGTAGGCTATATTCCTAGTATAATTACGAAATAAACAGTGCATAAAACTAAAAATTATGGTCGTTTTGAAAATTCAAACTAAGTGGGAAGTTTTTTCCCTATATCCATTTAGGAAACTACTAAGTGGGAAAATAAATCCCTATGTCCGCGTAGAGTTAATAGTTGAATCCATATATATAAAATGTTAATTCTGTCTGTTTGTATTGAAATTTTCGTTATTGTTTTTAGAGACGTGAAATTTGATAAACTTCACGTCTTCGCCAAGTAAGTAGCCTATAAGGCCCCGAAGATTTTCTAATTACAATTTTGTGCTGTTAATTTTGATATAATAAATGTTTGATTTCTATGATTATTGGTAAGTTTTAATTCTTTATTTACATCTACGCAACATCGTGGTACATACTAGAACATCGGTACAGACATTTATTTATTATTACCAGATTTTTATTAATTCGGTAAAATTAAAGTAAAGCCGGAGGCAACAACTAGTCACGCGAGCATTGCAGCATAGGATATAGGGAAATAATTTACTAGAACATACATTACAGAATACAGGGAAATAATTTCCCACCAAAACAAAACAGAAAAAGCATCCACTTACCCTGTGGTTTTCTTTTTTAATTATTGATATATAAAAACTACCATTCAATGTGAAGTAAAATCCGTTCTAATATATTTGAAAAGTCTTATAGCGTCGCGTTTGTTTAAGGGTTAAGAAAAATCGACCTTTGAGATCGACCACGGATTTATTTAACTAATGGCTATGTAGCGGCATCTACAACGCCACAAGCGATCTACGCATCATATTGAAGTCAATCAAAATCCTGCATCGCGCAAGCAGAGTTTACCGCGCAACTGGCATTTAAACAACGTCTCGCTCGACATCAATCGCCGGGCAGTTGCCCACCAGACACGACACCCGTCTGGTCGGAGGATCCTCCCTTTTCTATGGAGGATGAGTGAACTTTACAGCCTGTTCCTCATACCTTTATAGCTGATTTTTCAATGTTCAGATAACTAATAACTGAGGAATTAACATTGACCTCTAATATATTGTATATGTAATAGGGGTCAATAGGAATTAATATTGCGGTTTGACAGCTTTTGTATGGAAAACATTCCAAACTGTCATAATTATTCTTCATAGAAGATGGCTGACTATTCCTATTAATGTTTTTGCTAAAAGTGCAAAATCAACCGAGGGGGCATCTAAGAGTCGTAATGTACCGACTCCCGGTGTCTTGTCGCTGGGCCCTAAGAAAGGGCAGCCAGACAAGGAAGGCTTCGTAACGGTGGAATCGAAGCGAAGAGCCCACATGCCGTAATCGATGTGGTACTGCTCTGGTGGGACCAAATATGTTGCTGCGTCCTGCTACACCGTCGACGCAGCTGTACGTATCCAGTCTGCATCACTCCACGATAGCGGAAGATATCAGAACCAAGCCCAAGTGGACCTTGAGAGTAGAGAAGTTGGAGTCGCGCCATAACATGAACTTCAAGTAATTTGTGGTGCGGGTTCCAACTCAATACCTAGAAACCTTCATGAAAGAAGAGTTTTGGCCGAAAGGTGTGGTGTACTGACCGTTTTCGTGGAAGGTTACGCGACACCATGCAGCGCAACACGACGCCGACACAGTCGTAACTTCGGGTACAAGAATTTATTGTAATAAAAATATGTATGTTTAGGTAGGTTTAGGTTTGGGATCTATGGATCTGCGTCGCCTGAAATAAATGGATTATTATTATTATTATTGAAGAATCATCCCTAAAATACTTAATTTAAAGTGATTCAAAGCATTCGGGTTCCACCTTGCAGCCTTTGTGTCAGACTCTTACTGACTAAAACCCACCCGTGTTCCTTCAGTTGCCTGTGCGCCAGGGCCACGGTAACTCTTTCGAACAATCCGCGACCCCGACAGGCATCGGCCCTTTCGGACCCCGTCAATGATGCTGTCACCTCTTTGAGGCGTGCGTGGAACACGACGCACCGTCGACCCGGGCCTGGTCCTTACCGGACGGCGAGCTGCCCATTGCTCGCCGTCCGCAAGCCCGCGCCTGCTGTGGCCGGGAGTCGGCAATCGACTCCCGAAGCCCAGGGTGTCCCTTCCTGCGGCGACTAAGGGCGTGAGGGCGCAACGATTGCCTCTCCCTCACGCCCTCCGCCTCCTCTTTCGCGAGCATTACTGCTTCGAAGAAGGAGGTGACGGCTTCCCCTTCCCTCTCGCTCCGTACCATGGCCTGGACCAGAGCCGGACGCGAGAGATCGCCGCCGCCGATCGCGGCCACGAGGACACGGCGGTGCTCCGCTCAAGCCGGGCAGACCTCCACCGTATGCTCCACCGTGTCATCCGGTCGATCCACACAATGGTAACACCCGGGTGTTTCCTCCCGCCTAATTCGAAACAGGAACCTCCTGAAATAGCCATGTCCGGTGTGGACCTGCGTCAGGCGGAAGGTGAGGACGCCGTGGCACCTCTCAAGCCACACCTCAAAGAAGGGACTTACCACCGTTATTGTGGCGTGCCCTTAACCTTGCAGCCTGCAATCATGATTATTGAGGTAATTGGAGATAGATACTCTAGTACTACATTCGCGCGCCATTATCCGACGGCTTATACGATGTTACCAGGAGACAAAAATTATTTCTTTTTTCCGAAGCTCTTTCTTTTGACTGCAATTGCAAGTCCGCTTAGTTTTAACTTTTAATTTAACAGATTTGCGACAAAGCATCAGTTTTTCTCTCCTTATCCATATTCATAAAGTCCAACTGGAGGACCATGCGGCCACAGACTAAGTTTAAAAGATAACTGGAGCATGAGGTTATCTGTGCGAGGCACGACGGATGGGGCGTGCTATATAAGTATTTATGCTAGCTAGCGAGTCGTTGCATGTGTATAAAGCATGAGAAAAGGATCTGTTATGTGGTTTTAATGTCATTAAATTCTAGCTTTTACGGAGGCGGCAACGCCGCGTGGCAAATCTATTAACTTATAAATAAAACACAGTACTTAATATTGTGTAGATCTAATGTATTGTTTATAATTTTAAAATAAAATTTATAAATTATTAATTGCGTCATCTATTTATTTACATAACATATTTGAAACTAGTTATTTCTATTGCACTGGCAGCTGCCACTAATTTGGCCAGTGCAATCAAAATTTTGTCTATACGCTGGCGGGAAGCGACACTTACAAGTGTTCTCGGCACACGAAGGTATGTCACATGACATCGCTGCAGAGGCCCACTTATTTTTTTTATAACTTTGCTTTTCCTTTTCTGCTTCTTCACAGGCCCGATCGTCTAAAACTATTGGTTTCACACAATAGGTGTCCTTATCACTATTTTTTTTCCCGAATACATTCTGACAGCTGTTTTTACTCTCCGTTATAGTTATTTTATTATTTTGCTTTTTCATGTCTTTCTTACAGACGTAATCGTCAAGATCCTTGGGTGCAATACAAACACAAGTTGTGTCTTTCTCACCGCTTTTCTTCCCGGACATTTTCTGACAGCAGTTTTTACGCATTTCTGCATCACAGACGCAATCGTCAGCAACTACTGGTGGAATACAACAGGTGTCTTTGTCACTAGTTTTCTTCTCGAATATTTTCTGACAGCAATTTTTGCTGTCTGTCTTTTTCACCTTTTTATTTAGCTGATCTGCATCACAGACGCAATCGTCAGCAGTTATTGGTGGAACACAACAAGTGTCCTTGTCACTACTTTTCTTCCCGAATATTTTCTGACAGCAATTTTTATTGTGTGTCTTTTTAAACTTTTTATTTCGTTTTTTCATTTCTTTGTCACAGGCACAATCGTCAACAACTATTTGTGGAACACAACAGGTGCCCTTATCACTAGTTTTTTTCTCGATTTTTTTCTGACAGCTGCATTTCCTGACTGGCTTTTTTACCTGTAGATGTTGCTTTTTCATGTCGTCCTTACAGAAGCAATCGTCAAGATCCTTGCGTGACATAGAAACAAGGCATGAGTCTTTGTTACTACTTTTTTTATGACAGGAGCTTTTACTATCTACCGTGTTAATATTTTTATTTTGCTTCTTTTCATTACAGGTGCAATCACTATCGGTGACTTTGTGGCTACTTTTCTCCCCACATATTTTCTTGCAGGATTGTTTACTCTCTGTTGTTATAAGTTTCTTTATCATGTCGTCCTTACAGAAGCAGTCGCCAAGATCCTTAGGTGACTTACAAACACAGCATGAGTCTTTGTTACTACTTTTTTTATTACAGCAGCTTTTACTATCTACCGTGTTAATATTTGTATTTTGCTTCTTTTCATTACAGGTGCAATCATTAACGGTGACTTTGTGGCTACTTTTCTCCCCACATATTTTCTGGCAGGATTGTTTACTCTCTGTTATTTTTAACTTATTAATTCGCTTTTTTGTTTCTGCTTCATCGCAGACGCAATCGTCCATCCATGATGGAAAACAACACGTGTCTTTGTTGCTACATTTTTTCCCGGATGTTTTCTGACAGCAGCTTTTACTGTTTACCTTTTTGACCTTATTATATTTATTTTTAGTTTGGTCTGATTTTTTATTATTACATACGCAATCATCTAGAAGCCCCGTTGTAGCACGAATGATGCTTTGTGCTTCTTGGGCGAGTGCCCCGATCGCGTCTCGGCAATTTTGAAGTTCATCAAACATAGCTGATACTTCTGCGCATAGTGGTGTACTACAGGTTTTTGATTGGTTTCGAGTTAGTGGACGCGTTCCACGATTTTTTGGGCATTGGTGATGTGAAGAACTACGTACGCCTAGGTTGCAATCATGTCGGTCGCTTACGTTTTGGCCAGACTCGGAAGGGCTTACCGAACCCCTACGATGTGAAGTGCAATATATGCTTAGATTGCAATCATCTCGGTCGCTTACGTATTTCCCAGACACGGAAGGGCTTTCCGAGCCCTTACGATGTGAAGTGCGATATACGCCTAGATTGCAATCATCTCGGTCGCTTACGTATTGCCCGGACACGGAAGGGCTTTCCGAGCCCTTACGATGTGAAGTGCGATATACGCCTAGATTGCAATCATTTCGGTCGCTTACGTATTGGCCAGACACGGAATGGCTTACCAAGTCCTCCCGTGGGCCTAGCGAGCCTTTTCGTGGGCTTAGCGAATTCGGAAAACAGTCGGCTCTGGCTTTGGCTATATCTCTGATTGAGAGGCTCTCTAAAACCCGCCTTGGTGTAGACGTACATGATGATTGTTCGTTTTTCTTGCAGGACATGTGAATTAAATGGATACCGTATCAAAACTCAACCATAACTGACATTTTTGGTTTCTGTCCTTATTTATTTTCCACACTTTTGATATTGTATAAACATTTTGGGTGTTTTATAAGAGTATTCATATAAAAACTTTCTATCGCCTATTTGTATATGAGATGTGTGACAAATGTCTGACAGACAGATTTAGGCACAGAGTAGTATAAAAACTCTTATTAGGAAAACTTCATGTAGGTTGAATATCCTATTAAACACTGCATAGGAAACCTGAAAGCCCGCACACACTGAGCTACGACGACTTTGGTCACAGCGACCAACGGTTTATTACACATAACATCACAATTGAATTCCCCGAAGGTTTAGGCAGAGGTGTACCTATTATGGTACACCTCACATTTCGCCAGTTATGTTAAAGGTTCAAAGTTTCAGATGCAGGGTCTTTTTTTCCATTGGCCACTCTGGGCAAGTGCCCAGGGCCCCTCGATTCATGGGGCCCCCTATTTGATGCCAGCGTCGCGAGTCGGAGCTAGGGACTATCGCAGAGGCAGGGTGCGTCAAATTTCGAGCTCACTTCGTTCGCTCTTGCATCCTAGATTCTCTATAGGGCCCCAGTATCCTAAAGTGCCTAGGGCCTCCAATAGGTTAAAAACGGCCTTGGTCAGGTGTTTACTATTATGCCGTAGAAAGTTGGTCGCTGGTACTAAATTCGTGGTCGTGGTCGCCCAGTGCAAAGGAGAGCTAAGGCTGGCATTCTAACGAGGTGGATTTTTTTTTTTTGCATAAGGGAGAACTTAGGCGATCAATGTGGCATCAATTCAGTCCGGTCAATCTGATTGAGATAAAACAAAATCAAAATGTTTGGAGATTTTGTGCAATCCAGCAGTCTGTACTCGATTAAGGGGGAAGCTTCAGGGTAGTCCGCGAAATCCAAATATACTTAAATTTTTTGCTATTTAATTCTATAAATAAATATTTGATACGGCCGCTAATCATATTTAGATCAACATACAACCTGATACTGATCTGCTAATATCAAATAACGTAAGAAAATTTGAATTTCGCGGGCTACCTTGGTGCATTCCCTTAATCATTGATCGTTTTGACATAAGTGGAACAGTATTGCCATTATAAAAAATGTACACGTGATTATGTAACATCCGTTATGGCACTGGCATTGTCACTACTGTTTCCTTTAGCACTGTGCGTCAGGTGCGGTGCGGTGTGTTCACGGTGTGTTCAGTAGTTTCGATCGGATTTAAAACATGTAAGTAAAGGAAACTATTATTTTATTATTCTCATATCGTCTAGCAAGGCAATTTATTTCAGAATATATTTTGAAAAGGCAGATGTAGTGCGTACTGGAAAATATCTCGGTGGTGTTTCCCTTACGTAACGATAATGGAATTATGTTTGCACGTGACCTTGCTCCATATCTTATTTTGATATTCTAAATTTCATTAACAAATTGAGGATAAAATATCTGCATTGACATTAAGTAGCTATTATTGTGTGATAAATAATCGAATCTCGTCGGCTGAAACTGACACACGTCCGGTTTAAGCGGTATTGATTTTTTTAATTTCGGCACTGCTTACGTGTTTTTGACACTTTTTGATTTTTTCAGCGAAAATTATTTCCATTTCTATGATAATTTCTGGAGATTTAATTATAAAACATAAGAAAATCTTAAATTTTCGTTACCTAACCTTCATCTTCGCTGTCATAAATGTCACTGGCATTGATTTTCGACTGTTTCGTAATTCTTGAAATGTGACGTATTTCTGAATCCAAATTATTAAATTATTTTATTGAATTTCTTTCGTAACTGAATACTTATTAATGCTTTATCAGGAATCACTAAGTCTTTCCTGTATAGTGCAGAATTTAAAATTTTAATTATAATCATAAATTATTACTTTTATTTTTTTGATGTTAAAAGTCATAAAATGTTGTATAATCTATGTATACAACATTTTCTTCTGGCATACACAATTATTTTTCAAATCTCTCAACGTTATTAATAACTTAACCAAATAAATAATTTTTACTTGAAAATAATAATCTTTATCCTTAAACATTTCCTAATAAACAAATTTTAACCACAACATAAAAATGTAAATTGATCAAAGAAGAAAGATAATTTAAAAAAAAAAAGGTTCTGCCTATACTCTCTTCTTTATGGGCGTTATTGATTGACCCAGTTTACAACAAACCAACTATTTCAGTAGACTAATTTACCATGAAGTTTTTATAGGTCTTCTGCACAAATGCTGTACAAAGTTAAATTAAATGTTTAACATTTGTGTAGAAGAGTGATATTCATGGACTATAAATGGATTACTTAGTCCAAACTTTGATCTACGTAAAGAGTTCCCAATGACTGTTGAGGCGTGGTCATAGCCTAAAACTGGGCTGATCACAAGCTAAGTCAGCGAATACTCAACATGACAATGAGATAATAAATAATCATGGAGGTATATTCGGCAGACATCTCACCAGTTATGTTTAAAAGTCCCATTACCATTGAATTTGCATTTAAAAGCCTCTAGAACTGGCTGACTTAAATGTATGTCTACCGCACCCTGGCCTGTCTCAATTTCAGCATGAAAATCTGTTTCATGTGTTCCATTTCCGTCAATGTGTTAAAATTTTCACAATATCCTCCCACATTCTTTACAAGGTTACTGCACCTAGCCACCCACCATTATCTTCCTATGCTTTAAATAACTACGTTGGGGTGGGAATCAGGTCAAATAGGATGCAGCTGAATACCAGTATTTAACATGGAGCAACTGCCTATCTGACCTCCACAGCCCAGTTACTGGATAATCGTTAATAATTGTCTGATAGATAACAAGCTGCTGAAAGCTGGTATATTGAACTCAGTACCATACTTTCAATAATCAAAATACCAGCCTTTTATTGTCACACAGCAGGGCAAAGGCCTTTTCTCATTCGGAGAAGGCACGAGCATTGATCACCACACTTGTTCAAACCGGATTGGCGTTTTTAGACTTTCATATTCATTTATTTGCGTTCCATAAGGTGAAAAAAGATATTAACATAGGGCTTAGAGCTAACAGTCATTGAAGCCCCCCCTAAATTACCCCCTTTATTACTAGCTTCTGCACGAAAATTATCCCACGGGAACGTGCTACCAGGACAAAAAGTAGCATATGTTCTTTTCCAGGATGCAATCTATCTCCTTGTCAAATTTTATCGAAATCTGTTCAGTGGTTCAGGTTTGAAAAGGATATGTACAGAGTTAGTTTCGAATATATAATATTACTATGGATAAGTCCAGGTTTCCTCACAATGTTTTCCTTCACCAAAGTCCGTAATGTCCAAGAAAAACATAGAGTGGGTGCATATGAATTAAAAAAGTTACATTAGGTCTTGCAGGTACTTTGAATATACATAACCTAACAGTATGTTTGTTGTTTCAGAATAATGTTCTCGTCCCTAGCAGATCTGGCGCGGAACTCGCCATTCCGCGGCCCCCTGACACCTGCGCAGTGTCAGGCTACAGAACTCACACCTGCCATCGAACAGGTAATATAACAACACTATATTTCGCTGATTATACTTTGTCAATGAGTGAAAACGCCGGAAGGGGACGCCCTAGGAAGACATATAGTGACCTTATTGGTGATGTTCTTCAGAAAGGTCAGTTGCGTAGTACTCGCAACTGGCGTGCGTGTATGACCAGATGTTTGAACGTAAACGAGGCAAAAGGAGTATGTAGGATCGTAGCAGGTGGTGTTCTGTAGTTTCTGCCTACCCCCATGGGAAGAAGGCGTGAGTTTATTCATGTACTCTGTTAATTTTGTGCTAATCAAGATCACACATGTTAAACACTTAATTAAGTTATAGTTGTGGCAATACAGGATGGATTTTTGAGACGAGGCAGCGGTATCTTTCTCGTTGTAGCTCCAGCAAAACATTCCAAGAAGACTCCTAAATTTTTTGAGTGATAACTAACTACATTTACAGATTTTGGAAAATGGTACGGTCAGCTAGAAATAATGTAAAATTTCGAGTTTTGTTTTTATGATGCGAATCGATACAGTTTTGTAAAAATCAAAAGTTGGTTTTTCATTAATAAACAGAAGAACTAATTAGGAAAAATTATAGAAGATCTCGTTTACCTAATATAAACGGAAGTGATTGTTTTTGTGTCATATTGATCATAGTAAAATTAACAGAGTATAAATCAAATTAACACTTCTTCACCTTGAACTTGAGACGACATGCGTGCTTGTGCACCGTTAAAAGTATTTTTTTTGAATCGGGCATGGATTTCGTAAGTCGTTCAGTAGGACGGATAGAATCACCCCGTTGACGAATGCAGGTGACAAAATCGCCACCCTGTATTTTTAGCTGCTTAAAACTAGCTGGAGCATCTTGCTGCTCTGTCTGCACAGACCCTAAGCAATTCAGCATTATATCTCCTGCCCAATGATGAGAACTCATGCCGGAGGGGGGCGGTCGTGTCGTGCGCGTCGCGTCGACGTCGCACTCGCGTCGTCTTGTCGTGGCGACACAGACACGTGGCCGGCGCGTGCGATGCGGCTGCAGTTGCCCTGTGACCATAGATTATGAGAGCTGAGGGCTTACGCAAAAATATAGAATACTAGATCCAGATGAAAAGTTGCCAATGTGGCTATGTCCTTTTCCAGGTCCCAGACTACCTTTCTGTCAAATTTCATAACCATCGGTTCAGTGGTTTAGGCGTGAAAAGGTAACAGACAGATGGTTTATTTCGCATTTATAATATTAATAGGGACCACACAACATCGCGCCGCGCGTCGCACAAAGCTGTATTAGTTTTAAGTCCCATGTAATAGATGGGGAGTCTATTGCCATCTATGCATAAATCCAGATGAGAAATAGTAATCATGAGAAACTCTATAGTAGTTACTGCCCCCTTTTTTTTTGGTACGAAATCATTAAATGACTCTCGCTCCGGGCGGAACGGAAGGGCGTGTCAGCCTCTTACTGACTAAAACCCACCCGTGTTCCTTCAGTTGCCTGTGCGCCAAGTACTGCCCGACCTAACAATCGAACCCTAAAACTAATTTGACAGTTGAAAATTTTAAATGTGGAATTTTAATGTGTCGGAGGATTCACTTAAAATTAATTATCTGTATCGTGGCAACCTTGAGGAGGTTATTGCCGTACTGACCACGCTTCGCTGGCGTAGCGGTTGAGACCCAACGCGATTACATTTTAAAGCATGTCCCTTAGTTGATTACCTTGAATATTTACTAAACAACAAGCCGTATGCTCAATGGGATTTCTCATCGGCAAAAATGATGAACTTGCATACAAACTGCCATCCTCTATTTAATCCTATACGGGATGTATTTACAAAAATCCCTCCTTAGAGCTCATCTTCGTTACACTGGGATAGTTCCTTATGTAACAAATATTATATGAGCACTAAGGAGGGTTTTTTTTTTTATTAGGACCGCTCTGGTGTAATGGCACAACAGTTCGTGCCATTTTTTTTAGAGCTGTTTAAATGATAAATGATTCTATTTCTGTAAGTAGGTTTGTACAAACACTTTTACACGTCAATCATATTTTTTAAACTGGATGAGGTCGGCGTTTCCTATCTGACTACTCTGAAAAGAAAGTCCGAAACAAACTCAGAGGTCACAGTCTCTTTTAAAGTCCAGACATGATCTTAGTCAGATCATGTGAAGACCATGTTTTGATGAAGGAACCACACAGATTGAGTGGACCTGTGCAGTCCGTGCACGCATTTGTCAGTAATCGTGCAGCTCAACGATTAACTCAACTTAGGAGCTCAACGATTTAACGAACGTTCAGGTTGCGATTGATTTTTTTTAAGTACATTCGTTTAAGTAGTTCCCTGCCTTAGTAACCATGGTTTCTTATCACGAATTCATGATCGATTGTGATTACGTCATCTCTAGGAAAACGACCGAAGAAAAAACTTCGAGGCCGTATCATGTGGTATGGAATAAAATGATATCAAGTGATCACATTTCCATTCTGTCTCGAAACTATTGCTTAGGAGTAGATCTGAATCAACTTTGCTAAGCAAAGTTAGCATTTTATACGAATTCGAACCTTTTATTTAAGAGAATATGGTTCATATTTGTATAAAACACTTGCTCACATCATTCGCTTATCCACACTCCATACTAATATTATAAATGTGAAAGTAACTGTCTGTCCGTCTTCAACCTTTTCATGCCATAACGGCTGAACGTTTTTGGATAAAAATTGGCACACGGATAGGACATAGGATACTTTTTATCACGGTAATACGTTCTCGTGGGATAATATTCGACCTCCACGAAGGCAGAAACGCCAATAAAAGCTAGTACCTAATAGATATTATGTCCTTGTTCTTTAACAGAGCGGCATGGCGGCCGCGGCTGTGGTGCAAGGCGACTCCTGCGAGTTCGCCTCCGCCAAATACTTCGCCCTGTGCGGTCTTGGAGGTGTCCTGTCTTGCGGTAAGTTCAATGTTATTTTATTATAGCAAGAAAAGTCATTCCTATTGTAAATACAGGGAAATTAATTGTTAAATAAACACACTATGCTATTTTGGCGTGTAATAGTCGTTTCTTGTAATCAGTATAATGTTCCCACTGCTGAGACACAGGCCTCCTCTTTGTGAGCCCGAGTGGGCTTTAATCTACCACGCGAGCCCAGTGCGGGTTGGTGGATGTCACAGTCACGTCGTCGAAGTTTTGGTTCTAGGACATGCTGGTTTCCTTAACATGTTGTTCTTCACTAGTTTGATAAGACATAAATAGTGCCTGTCTGGGTTCGAACCCACGACCTACACTCGTAAGTTGCTGCCGTTACTGCTGGGCCACCACTGCTCTCGAGCGCCCTCTAGGACAGCCGGGGAGTTTATTTACTCTATATGATAACAATGTCTCAGAAACTCCTCGGCCCTGATTCGTCCTGCGCGGAGCCTTAATCGTCACTTTAAGGCCAATAAGGACAATGCTATATTTTTTTTTAACATTCTTTGACCCGTTTCTGTACAGTAGATTAAATATAAAACTAAGTATCTATATATTAAATTACTATAGCTGTAAAAACATTATATTCTAAAACCAGTGTTTACCAGTAGGAAAAGATTAGCTAGTCAGAATGGAGTAAAAAACTTCATTTTGAACCTCACTCAAGTGACCGCACGCAATTCGGAAGCAAGCTAAATCATCTTAAAAGTAAACCATCACGGTTTCACTAAGAGACACCATTAGAATTTTCAAATGATGTTTAGAAACACTGAAAACCACGCCCTATCTTTTCTTCAGAGAGAATCGATACAATGTCACGTAGCGGCCTCGCCTTCAATGTGTCGCGGTGTCATTAGCTACACTATAATTAACTAACATCACTATAGATAAACTTAACGTACGTACATACAGTACAACTATTTTCTTAAAGTATCGTCGGAAGTCGGATTTCTATCAGTAAATTACATAAATTACGTGGCAATGCCGCCAGTCTCTTGGGTACATTACCAGTCGACAGCGATGCGGAGGAATTTTTCGACGCAATTTTTTAGTTTTATTAATATTAGTTAGGTTAGGTTAATATATTTTAATTGTTAATTCTATTGTAATTTAATTAAATACTTTAAATAAATAAGTAGAGCAGTAAAAAAAAATGTACGTAAATTACATTAAGTTAAAAGAGTATTAACAACTCTATATACTTCCAAGTCGATTGAGAGCGTGCGGTCTGCACCAAGTGCAAAGGCAACTGATAGAAATCAGACGACTGACGAAACACGAAGTTTGCTGAGGGACATTAACAAAAAACATTTTTGTGCGTGTAGCGAAATAAGGAACTAAAGTGAAATGTACTGAACTTGACATATTTTTGACAGCGTCTCATAGAAAGTGGCGCCACCTTGAAACGCATAGATAAGTGTGTCAGTTTATAGACGTTGTAAATGTCATTGGTTCTATTTAGAATTCCCTATTATTATTATGATCTTGTTTAATTTTTTGTTTGTGTCTTTAAATAGAGAACCTTTGTCATGGTCATTGTATGTGGCAGGGAGCCAAGGGTCAGTACTGAATAAATGTTGTGTGTACAAACTATAGGTACTCATAGTAAAACTAGAACGATATATTCAAATACTAGTATTAGTTCAGCCCTTTGTGAAGATGTTCTGGGAAGTACCAGGATATATAATATGTTCCCAAAATATCTGATGAAAGTGTAAATAAACCTTTTTCAGGTTCAATTCTTAAGCAGTCGCTCACTGACGGGAATTTGTAACACATTCATGTTTCTTTATGAGATTTTAACTTTATATCTCACCACTTGTTCGAGTAACATTATTAAATTGTAATTATTGTAAAATCATCAACGAAAATTGATGTTAAACAATTAACCTCAATTGTCTAATGAAAAACATCTTTCAATGTGATTTAAAAATTTAAATTCGTGTTTAAAAAAGAAAAATTGAGTGCTTTGATTTAATTATTCGAATACTTATATTCGAATAATCAAATCAAAGCACTCAATTTTTAATTGGCACTACAAATTGGCATTCACAGGTATATTTTCTGCTCCACTTGTTTACATTTTCATTAGATACTTTTAGAACAGACCATATTTCTATCGACATGCAGTATTGCTGTATTTCGGTTTCAAGGTTATAGATACCGGTGTAATGAGGGCTACCGCGCTTGAGTTCGCCGCTAGAGGCGCTAGTGTAGAGTAAGGTCTCTAGATGTCAAAATATGTACTGAACGTTCACTGTTTGCGGGATTTTTATCACGGATTTTAAAGAATGATTCAAAATTGTTGTAATGGTTGTGCCATTCCTGATTAATTATGGCTTAAGATTTTAAGTAAAAGTTAGGATCAAATTTCGCAGCACTTGAAGGAAGAATAAGATTTGTCTGCTTTATGCTTGCCAATTTTAGGAACATTATAATCTAAATATTCATTTGAAGTTTTAAAATGTAATAAAATAAACATAATATGAATTTATGGGTACTTAAACATATCCAAAACATCAAATAAAAGTACTGTAACAGGACCTTACTCGCCAGTGGCGTCAACTGGTGAGCATAAAAACGATAGCCCCCATTACAAGCACATATGACATTATTATAGCTTAGTCTCTCGGATAGCAACGCACCTCTGTCACCTCTGTTATTGCCCAGATAAATAAATGATTTTGTAAAATCATTGCCACAAAGATAAATATGGTAAAGAAATAATTATTTGAAGCACAGCCCTATCTTTCAACATTAACTTATTATAAACATTATTTATATCCTCCTTGCCCAACCCAAAGATAATGTAGAGCAGTGATAACAGCTGATATTTATAATCTGTGCTTGACGTTATCCGCGTTTCGCGCCAAAACGTCTTCAATCATAGTTAAAGCTAGCTTTAGATAATTTGCAAATTTATGTAAGATTATTATTAATCTTAACTTATTCCTTTTTTTTCTGCCTCGTTGGTCTATTGGTCGGAAACGCTACCCCTGAGCAGGAGGTCCTGGGTTCGATTCCCAGGTCAGGCAGTGTTATTCGGTTTTTCCATTAGGAATTTCTCAGTAGCAGCCCGGAGCGACTTGTGCCTGGTTGATGGCAATAGGCTCGTCCCCTATTACATGGGATTTACATTACAAGCATGATTTTATGTTATTCTAAATGGATTGGAAATTGCAATGAATAATTAAGGGGGAAGCGCAAGGGTAGCCCGCGAAATTCAAATTTTCTTACGTTTTTGCAATTTGAAGGTCAATGTCAGGTTGTATTTTGATAAAAATATGATTCGCGGTCGTAACAAATATGGCTTTACAGAATTATAATCATTAGAATCAGCAAGACAACTCCTTAAGTTAGAATTAGTGTCAAATGTCATGATTTCATGAAATAGTCATTTAATACAGTAATATGAACTCTAGAGAGATGTATTGCTGATTGTAATGATTATAATTCCGTTAAGCCATATTTGTTACGGCCACGAATCATATGTTAATCAAAATACAACCTGACAGTGACCTGCAAATTGCAAAAACCGTAAGTAAATTTGAATTTCGCGGGCTACCCTGAAGGTTCCGCCTTAATGAAGCAATTCTTATATAATGATATACTTATATAAACTCACGCCACGTTCCCATGAGGGTAGGCAGAAACTACAGAACGCTACCTTCTACGATCCTTACATATTCCTTTTGCCTCGTTTACGTTCATACATCTGGTCATACACACGCCGGTTGCGAGTACTACGCACCTGACCTTTCTGAAGAACATCACCAATAAGGTCACTATATGTCTTCCTAGGGCGTCTCCTCCCGGCGTTTCCACTCACATCTGCCTTGTAAATACCTTTTGTTAGTCGCTAATATAATCACATTAAAGATAATTATGTACTCCGGCTTACATCTTACAAAAATTGACCCATCGCTACGGTAACCTATACTATAGTACATAACAGAATAATAATACATATAATAATTCAACCCCTCCATGTCACTCAGCGTTCTTTTAACGTGTACCTAAGTTTTCACGGCGAGATTTTACAGCACAGACCGGCTGGTCATACACGCACGCCGGTTGCGAGTACTACGCACCTGCGGGGTAATTGCGTAACACACTAACAGTAGGAATGGTTTTCATTTTGACAGTTCAACAACATTCATTGCGTTACTTACGTTGTTGAGCAGACAAATTTTTCGAACATTTGAAGCAATGGATTAGCAATAGACTTCAAAATGATTCAGATTGCGATTGTTAGTTTGTTACGCAATTAGGGT
The DNA here is from genome assembly GCA_917490735.1 of Dryobotodes eremita. Classification (NCBI taxonomy): domain Eukaryota; kingdom Metazoa; phylum Arthropoda; class Insecta; order Lepidoptera; family Noctuidae; genus Dryobotodes; species Dryobotodes eremita. The sequence goes on along the minus strand of OU823269.1, from coordinate 7,876,225 downwards.
TTATGTGACTTAGCAATTAGGGTGCTGGTGTGAAGAAATTCTTGTTGCCATAAAAAATACTTTTTCATTGAGTGGTCCCAAAATTAATAACTTTTGAACCGACTTCAAAAGAAGGAGGTTATTTCACCACTTTTCATACGCCAAAAAATCTACTTAGGTATATTTGTTTGGCGTAAATATAGTTACACCATTAAGCCATAATTAAAGATGAAACCCATAAATTTGGATGATAGGAATTTTCTTAAAACTGAAAACATGCTATTATTAATAATACTACATTTACTCTGCAAATATTGACACATTGATAACTAGAGTTAGAAATACGTAAATGATAGAAGAGTTTGTGATAAAAGTTATTACATCATCCACTTTACATAAAATATGTAAGTACATTCACTAGCATAAGTTCCGGACACTTATGTAAGATTCATAAGTAATTTTCTCCTAAAGTCAATCAAATTTAGTAATTTTCTCCTAAAGTCAGATAGGAAACGCCGACCTCATCTAGTTTTAAAATATGATTGACGTGTAAAAGTGTTTGTACAAACCTACTTACAGAAATAAAATCATTTATCATTTAATTAACTCAGCCTATCGCAGTGCACTGCTGGACATAGGCCTCTCCCAGGCTGCGCCACAACACCCTGTCCTCCGCCTTCCGCATCCAGTCTGTCCCAGCCACCTTTTTAAGGTCGTCGGTCCAACTAACTGGGGGGCGTTTCCCACTACGTTTTCCTAAAGTATTGATATAAATTTTATACTGTTACGAACATAGTTTACTTATCATACTATTATTCTCGAAACCATATTATTATTCTCGAAACCATGCTATTATTCTCGAAACCATACTATTATTCTCGAAACCATACTATTATTTATTTGTTACTAGCTTTTGCCCGCGGCTTCGCCCGCGTGGAGGTCGGAAATTATCCCACGGGAACGAACTACCGGGATATAAATTTATCCTACGTGTTAATCCAAGTTATAAACTATCTGTGTTCCAAATTCAATCCAAATCCGTTCATTTGTTTTTGCGTGAAAGAGTAACAAACATCCATCCATCCATCTTCACAAAATTTCACATTAATAATATTAGTAGAATTAAATAAGTGTTTTCTCAAAGTTGCAATCGTTATTTCACGTGAAAATCGGATTTGAATTTTGTCTGTTGACTGTATCTAGCAGACTGATACGCAGGCGCGTCCGTATCTCTCAGGTCAAAGGTCATATTTTACACGTGGGGACGCAGTCTAAACTCCGTTTTCAATCACTCAACTAGCTGCGCCCAGCGGTTTCACCCGCATAAGTCTCGATCCCGTGGGAATATAGGGATAAAAAGTATTCTATGTCCTAATCCAGGTCATGGTCTACCAATGTGCCAAATTTCGTCCAAATCCGTTCAGCCGTTTTAGCGCGAAAGCGTAACCAACAAACATGCAAAAAATCAAATCTTTTCTCTATTATTTAGACTCCCAATGATACCTAAAGTGGTCTATATCATGACAAATGATTTTATTTCTGTAAGTAGGTTTGTACAAAAACTTTTACACGTCAATCATATTTTAAAACTAGATGAGGTCGGCGTTTCCTATCTGACTACTCTGCGAAGAAAGGCCGAAACAAACTCAGAGGTCACAGTCTCTTTTAAAGTCCAGACATAATCTTGGTCAGATCATGTGAAGACCATGTAGATTTGTGTCTGAAATGGTATTTTGAGGAAAAAAAAAGGACCTGTCCAGTCAGTGCACGCATTTGTCAGTAATCGTGCAGCTCAATTCAAAACATAACGACCCCCATTGTTAGATATTACACTTTTAAATCTGTGATATCTTCTAAGATATTCATTTTAATGATATGCTGTAAAGGGCAATTTTGATCTACATTAAATGCACAACGTATCTAACGTATTTAATTGGATATGGATTAATTCTGTATTATTTAAAATAGCTTCGTAAATAACCCATATTTTTTTAGTAATAATTAACAGGTAAAAATAGTTACTGTGGGTTATCCTTAGGAGATAGACATATTATTATACCATCGCGGGCTTTTCTGTAGACCTTTTTATGATATACAATTCCGTAGTAAATTATTTTGATCTATCTTGTAAGGTTTAGCCAGCGTTAGCAATGTAAGCGCCCAAAAATATGTTTTTAATGACATTACAAATCTTTGAAATTCTCGGCTTTAGACCAATACCCCGAATACATTTCAAAATCTTACTCATCATATCAGTCGAGGGCCTCGTGGCTATTAACAGCTGCACGGGTCGATAGATCAAGGCTTGCCGCGGTCGGCCAATAGATTGGTGACCATTAATTTCCTACCATCGCGCCCGGCTATTATTCATAGATCTTTGACAGTGGTTACGGGTAGTCAGGAGCCTTAAATTCTGTTAACCAGTCTTACCGGTATCGTCTTACCCAGTGCTGGGTTGTGGAGGTCAGATAGGCAGTCGCTCCATGTAAAATACTGATAGCTACATCCGGTTAGATTGGAAGTCGACCCCAACGTATTTGAGAAAACGCTAGGCAGATGAGTCTTTATTAAAATCATGGAATGATGCCTCTGCAATAAATTGGTTTCAATTGAAAAGGCAAATGTTACTAAGTTGAATCGAGTTCTGACTAGAAATTTGGCGGCTAAGAGTAGTTCCGACTACCGGGCTGTTACATCACATCATCTTGGGCCAAAGCCAATGAATTCACAAGCTTGTATTGATCACGAGACTTGGGCCAATATTTGAAAAAACATTGGTACGAGTGCTGCAGAAATCTTCAGCGTGGCTTTTTGAATTTGTAATTCCATGTTACTAAAAAAGAAAACATTGAAAAAAAATAATTTCAAGGCCAGGGTTGGCCACGTAATTCAAATTTTCTTACGCTTGTTTGCAATTTGCAGGTCAGTATCAGGTTGTATGTTGATCTAAATACGAGTATGATTCGCGGCCGTATCAAATATTTATTTATAGAATTACTAGCTGCGCCCCGCGGTTTCACCCGCAGCAGTATGAAATATACTTTATGACCTATTTCTCAGACCTACCAAATATACACAAAAAAATTCATAAAAATCGGTCAAGCCGTTTCAGAGGAGTTTGATAACAAACACTGTGACACGAGATTTTTATATATTAGATAATCATAGAAATCGTCAATACAAGTAAATTATTTCATCACCACTGCTCTCAAAACGGTGAAGGAAAACATCGTGAGGAAACCGACATGTCCTAAGAACCAAAATTCGAAGATATGTGACATCTACCAACCCGCACTGGGCCCGCGTGGTAGATTAAAGCCCACTCCCTCTCAAAGAGAGGAGGTCTGTGTCCCAGCAGTGGGACCATTATAGGCTGATTATGCTATAGTTAAACATCCACATTTAAAAAAATCATGCAATTTATCGAATATAGTCTGCATTCGATATTATTAATTACCTACTTGTAATTAATAGAACTCCTAAGATAATACCTGATAAAAAACATGATTTTGTAATGTACTTACAATGACACATTTTTTGTAATAAGTACATATTACATAATCATTATTCGATATCAAAATGAGTGATTACAATCACGTGCACAAATCATGATACGTTAAAACAGGAGTCACCAAATGGCGGACCGCGGTCCGCATCCGGACCTGTTGGGCAGACTGAATTTTAAGTAAACAGTAAAATTAATAATTAATTTTAAAAAAATTGCCCGGGCTTTGTCTTTTCTGCCGTCGACATAACAACGGACTAGCGTGCACCAACTTTACTCCAGACTTCAAACATATAGTGCAAAGTTCATTAAGTAATATTTGTTTATTACTTGATAAAAAAATATACAGATTTTTTTTCGTTTTCGTTGATATTGATATTTCATTCTTGGTTGCTAGTAATCGTCTACCAAAATGACCGCTATAGACATATAATTTTTTTAAACGTACCCCCAATGAAAATAATTTGTGATCTCTGCGTTAAAATGTTAATATCTTGAGTACTACCAAACTTAAGGACAGGCTAACCTTTTTAGCGATGATGTAGGCATTTTTTAGCAGCACTGTAGCCATAATGCACTATGCAGTGGCGGGAACGGCTCTAATTTATGGGAAGGTCGTTCACCCTAATGGGGCTATCGTTTTTGTGCTCACCAGTTGGCGCCACTGTTGAGTAAGGTCCTGTTGCAGTACTTTTATTTGATGGTTGGGATATGTTTAAGTACCCTTATATTCATAGTATGTTTATTTTATTACATTTTAAAACTTCAAATGAATATTTAGATTATAATGTTCCTAAAATTGGCAAGCATGAAACAGACAATTCTTATTCTTCCTTCAAGTGCTACCACATTAGATCCTAGCTTTTTACTTAAAATCTTAAGTGATAATTAATCAAGAATCGCACAACCATTACAGCTAATATGAATCATTCGTTAAAATCCGTAATAAAAAATCCCGCAAACAGTGAATGTTCAGTACATATTTTGACATCTAGAGACCTTACTCTACACTAGCGCCTCTAGCGGCGAACTCAAGCGCGGTAGCCCTCATTTAGCCATTCATTTCTGTCACGTAGTTTTGGTGAAAATGGGTAGACTCTTAAAATTAAAAAATCTAGACAATGAGACATTACTAAGTGGCCAATGTTACCTAGAGAGTAGCCCTAAGTCCTAGCAGTGGAAACATAAGCTGATTGTTATTCACTATTAAGTCTTGTCTGAGCGGTGGGACCTGTCCCTGATACAGAGGAGGATGCAGCTTCATGTTAGCGCCTCTCGTCGTATTATTTAATAATAATAATAATTCATTTAATTCAGACATAGTCCATACATGACATTCCATTCAATTTGACATGTGTTTATAATTTATTATAATTGTGTGTCTAATTTTATTATTAATTGTTTCAATGCGCATTTCATTGAATTCTAATGTGTATGTGTAATTTTGTTTTTGATTATTTTAATGTAATTTGTTTTTATCATTTTATTTTTATGTAAAGTATGGACTATGTCTGAATTAAATGAATTATTATTATATCCTTTATTTCATTATATACATATAAATTATATTTTTAAATATTAGAATATAAAAACATTTAAAAATATAAAAAAATATTATTATGAAAAAGTGTTGCCCCCAGAACTAATTCCAACAATTTGTCCTGCAGGTATCACCCACACAGCCGTAGTACCCCTCGATCTGGTCAAGTGCCGTCTGCAAGTAGACCCTGACAAGTACAAGAATGTCGTCAACGGCTTCAGGGTTTCGGTCGCCGAAGAGGGCATGAGGGGACTCGCCAAGGGATGGGCACCCACCTTCATTGGATACTCGCTACAGGTATGGTGTTTTCACAAAATCCTTTAAGTAGGTACCATGGCGTAAATAGGACCCATTCCGTTTTATTACAAAACACGATCTAACTTTAGCCCGCGCCAGTTTTTGTATTTCGAACTTTAGCCGACTTTAATAAAGTTCTTAATACAAAATTGACCACCCAAGATCGGACTAAGTTGTCAGTTTTGTAAAAGGAACTGTATTTTAATTTTTTTAGGTTCTTATTTCAAAAACAGGCTCGATGGTTTAAACCATGTCTAGAGAAAAGCCTTGTTTTGTAATAAGACCGATTGTGCTTTGGGACGAGACTTGCACAGGTGTGAGGTGTAAGTGACAGAGATTATTACTATTTTCCAAACCCAATTCTGGGGTAGGGATGAAATATTTTTACTTGACGTCACGCCTGTTTTCTCCCTACCAAAAGAGATAAGTATCCAGGGTCGCCGGATATAGTTAACCGAAGAACCCCAGCCCCCCCCCCCCCCCCGTCGGAAGAAACCGATGAATGTTTTCGAATGATTTTTTATTCGGTAACACTCATCGGTTTCTTACTAAGCTTCAACTATATCCGGCGACCCTGGATACTTATCTCTTTTGCTGACTGTACACATATGTATCATCAGTTACTTTACCAATGATTAAAACTAACATCCAATTGTTCCTACTGAAAAGTGAATTCAACTGAAGACACAAAAACTATGAGACTTGCAACCAACCCACATCTTCCACCTCTCTCTCACACACGTCGTAACGCTATTTCCATCTCTCTCAGGGTCTCTGCAAGTTCGGTCTATATGAAGTCTTCAAAGTGACGTACAATGGCCTTCTGGATGAGGAGACGGCGTATACCTACCGTACTGGTGTGTACCTCGCTGCGTCTGCGACTGCTGAGTTTTTCGCTGATATCGCGCTTTCACCTCTAGAGGCCGCTAAGGTAAGAATTTAAAATTTATATACAATACAAGGTCGATTAAAATTAATGGCGATACTTCACAGTTATTTATGACAGGTATCTGATTTTATATCCATGTCTGTCACATTTGTGAAGTTTTGCTAGTTAATTTAATGGCCTTTTTGTGTTAAAATGGCGCTCTGATGAGTTCAAAAATTAAGGTTTTATAATAAAATTGCCCGATGACGAAAGAAACGCGCTCGAGGGATGCTGCCGCGCGGCCGTGTCTGTGACGTCATACGTCGCTCAGCGTTTGCGCTGCGTGTCCGGTCGCGTGGTGGAGGTGCCCGGTGAACATGAGATTATGAGATCCGAGGGCTTAGGAATCTAGTATATTACTAGGCAATGTTGTAATCCGCAATTGTAGGCATACCTTTAAAATAAATTAGGAAACTGTTAAAGCAAATAGTGAGGTAGATTGATTAAAAAAGGTCAAATGAAATCTACCAAATAATGTATAATTTAAATGTCCAATTGTGGCCCAAAAACGTTGTTTGAACAAAAATGTCTTACAATTTTATTGATAAAAAAGTGAAGCTAAAAAACTTGACTTATCCTTCAATATTTTTACCATCTTCACTTTCAAAATAGTTCAACAATTGGTATTTAAAAGCTTATTCTACTATCTCCAAAAAACAGCTTTATATACTGACCCCCAAACCATTTCTTCCCAGGTCAGAATCCAGACTATGCCCGGTTTCGCCACCACACTCCGTGAAGCATGGCCCAAGATGGTCCAGAATGAAGGCTACGGCACCCTCTACAAAGGACTCGCGCCCTTATGGGGTAGGCAGATTCCATACACCATGATGAAGTTCGCCTGCTTCGAGAAGACCGTTGAGCTGTTGTACAAGGTAACTTCTACACATATATTAAACCAGGAATAGATTTACAGCCGGATTCCGATTTAAGAATTTAAAGTTTAGAACTTCACCTTCCTATAATGTACCCTATGAAATTCAAAATTTCTTACATTTTTTTGCAAACAAATTTTGAATTTTGTTGGCATCTCTTTAAGTAATGCCAAATAAGAGTTTGACATGTTTTCAATTCAGAAACTGAGTCATTAATTCAGAGAAATTAATAATTTATTAAATTGTAACTCAAATTGTCTGCGTATTCCGTCTGTATTGTCCGTATGTGGTTAGTTTAATGTTGCATTGCTTGTATATCACAATTGTCATTCATCGACGATTGTATGAAATGGTTTTAACAAGGCAAATCGACGTAGGGTTGTCACCCTATTTGCTTAACAATTAATTATAACTAAATATTAAAACATTATTTTTTTCTCACAGTTCGTCGTCCCCAAGCCCCGTGAACAGTGCTCGAAGGGCGAGCAGCTGATCGTTACATTCGCGGCCGGATACATCGCTGGTGTGTTCTGCGCCATCGTCTCCCATCCCGCCGACACCGTGGTCTCTAAGCTTAACCAGGTATGTACACGATGGGCCATGCTATAACAAAAAAATTGTTTGAATGCCGAACGAGTTCAAATCTCTGCGAAGAGCTCAAATATTTCTTCGACTTGAGTTATTGGAATATACAGAGTTACGTGTGAATTTAACAGTACACGTTCGCATTTCGAATATCAACCAGACTGTCAAGTGATTTGATTGGCTGTTGGTTATTTCCGTCAGCCAATCACAGCAGTTATCACGAGGTAGCAACCGCGTAACACACAGGAAAATAAATTCATAATACATTGCCTCATATGTATGAAAAACTCGACAGCTCGACCGCGTCATTATCGCAATAGAGTTGACATGTCAAATTTAAAAGCATTTTCATATAAAGTCGGGTGTAATATGCCTTGTATTATAGTTCCAATATCAGTAATTACTTCGAATATTATAAAATATAAAAAAAGTTAGAAAAGAGTTCGAGTTCCTGGGTTTGATTCCCAGGTCGGGCAGTGTTATTGGGTTTTTCCATCTAGAATTTCTCAGTAGTAGCCCGGAGTTTGGATTTGTGCCCGGTTGATGGCAATATACTCACCCCCTATTACATGGGACTTAAACATAACTGACGAAATGTGGGCGTACTATAGGTACACCTCTGCCTAACCCTTCGGGGAATACAAGCGTGATTTTATGTTATGTTATGTTATAAAAAAAGTTCTCTAAAACATCGCGGTGACAACAATATGACCTTATCTTCATAAATTTTCAGGACCGGACAGCCACAGTAGGCTCCATCATTGGCAAGCTTGGTATGGCCGGCGTATGGAAGGGTCTCGGCCCCAGGATCATCATGATCGGTACCCTCACCGCCCTGCAATGGTTCATCTATGATGCTGTCAAGGTAAAACATTATTAAAGATAATTTTGATAGAGGAGACTGTCGACGAGACAGGACGAGGAAACTCCGTTGTTGGAGATGGGCACAAATAGCATTAAGAAAGACTTAGCAGTGAGACAGTTTCAATTCTGTAATCAATCATTTGAGTATGAATTATTGACTGACAGTAAGTACTACAACCAAAAACATGGATGGTTACGCCCGGATTTTCAAACCCAAGTCAATTTTAACTTGCTGCTAAGTTTCATGTTGAAATAGATCGTAGTGATACAGACTTTTAAGAATGTCTTCAAGTGTTGCTTGAGAATTGGGGTGATAAAAACAAGATCAAAAATCATTTATTTAAATTAGGCTGAGAATCAGCACTTTGAACGTCAAAATTACATAACACACTTCCTCAAAACGCCCGCACTTCAGTATCACAAGAGTTAGTTTATTAAAGATCTGTTACTAAGCTGCTTTTGAAATTTTAAAACTCAATGATTATAATAATTTACCAATTGTTCCTACTGACAATGAATCATGTAGACACACCGACAATGAGAAAACGCCCCTCCCTACCCCCCACACCCTTTCCACCCACACATACTCACTATTCTCGCATCTTTCTTGCAGGTCTGGCTACGCATGCCCCGCCCCCCACCCGCAGAGATGCCAGAATCTATGCGCAAGAGGCTGGAGGCCGAAGAAGCAAAACAAAAGTGAATTTAGAACATTTATAGGTAGTTTATTATGCGTCGCGCGTTTTACAGGCTAGGGTTGCTGGTAATACTATTTTGTTGAAATATCACGCCTGCTTTTACCCAGGGGGTAGGCAGAGTACCCTAAAACGATTGTAAATGGCATAATATTTAACTTGGTTGGGAATGTTGGGATGAAAGAGTGAGATAGCGATTATTTAGTGTTAGTACAGGCACAAGAGCCGTTGCAGCTTTGTGTCTAGGATGGCAACACTACTATGCCTCTAGTATTGCATCGCCAAATTGATTGAAATGGGAACAAAAGTCGATTTTTTTTAATGAAAAAGCAGCTGCGGCCCAACATTTTATCCGCATAAGTCTCGATTCCGTAGGAATATCGGGGTAAAAATTATTCTATGTTCTAATCTAGGTCATGGTCTACCCATGTACTAAATTTCACCCAAATCCGTTCAGCCGTTTTAGCGTGAAAGCGTAACAAACAAATAATAATATATATAATTTTTATAATATTAGTTTAGATTATTACTGACAGTACAAAATTGTGGTTTTAACAGCAATCCTAGTACTACTATTTATGAGTAATTTTTAAATGATATTGAGACATGATATTAAGGTCTAACTCGGGCTATATGGGTCGAATGGGTCCTATATGGCCTACGCGCGACGTTTTCCACTTTCCAAACGCCGCCACACAGTATGTTATGTAGTAAATTGTGATTTATGTTATCAAGTTACAGTATATTATATAAGTAAATGATCATGTTATTAATTAAATTATTTTTTTGGAAATAAAAAGAGTTATTTTTATTTTATTATTTTTGTTTTTGTTCCTCTTTTGTGTACATATCGAGATGCTTGTTATTATTTATTTGTATGTTATGTATGACGCTAGTAATGAATAAATTGATAGATACATGATTTGTTTTAATGCAGATGTATCTAGCTTTTCCTGAAAGAAATCTTTATGAAGGAGCTAAAAAAGTCGAATATTCCCAGTCATCCCACATGGATTGCCACCAGGTGGCAATCGGGAATGAAATTCCCAGTTACCAGCGTGTGCTGACATTGTTACTAAGGGCGAAGGGGTTGCACTTCCCGCAGCGCCGGAGACGATGCAGAAGCAACCAAGTGTTTTGAGGTTAGGTTACAATAATTTGTCCCCTAGTGGTGAAAACGAGAATAATTTTTAAAAGTTTTTTCGCTGTACCTGTTGGAGACAAAAACGTAGCACCGCCCACCACTGCGACAACCGGAGCGGGACAACAGCGAGCGGGGAACGGGAGACGGGCGGTGCCGATAGCCGCTGACCTGCCCTGCCCTTCACTTCTAAAACGATGGACCAAGAGGCGCGCGTTCTTATCTTACGTCCAATATACGAACCATACCTAAATTACAGTCCGCTATTTTATTTTTAATACCTCTGAAAATCAACAGTACCCCAGTGGTAGACATTGGGAATGATCGCCCTCATCGCAGCCGTAAGACAGACAGCGATGAGGGGGGATGGCGATCCACGCCGCAGTGTACAGCGATTTGAAGTGAGGGCAATAACTTCCCAGTCGCCACTCTGTGGCAACTGGGAATTTTATTCCCGATTGCCACCTGGTGGCAATCCACGTGGGGTCGACTAGGAATATTCGAAAAAAAACGAAGTTGGCTCACGTAGCTGAAGAAAAAGTCAAAATATTTCTCCCTCGCTCCCGGGATAAAAATTATCCTATCCCAACCCAGGTCATGGTCCACCTGTGTGCAAAATTTCTTCAACAACCGTTCAGTCGTTTAAATTAGGCGTGAAAGGTAACAAATGGACTCTACTTTCGCATTTACATACATGGGATTATTGCTTTGAGTCGAGTTGGAATCATAGACTGAACGGAACAATAGGTGAGTGTCGTCGCATCACAATGGGGAAGGTGGTCAAAGCTAAATTTTGTAGATGCCGTTTCCATAGCTAGGTCGCTACGGCTTAACAATAAATTTGACATTTCTTTCATTCATTCCATTTCGTGTTCATTCAAGAGTTTGGTTTTATTACACTATGTATTTCGATATTTTCAGTCATTTCTATATTTTAAGTAAATCCATATAGGTATATTCGTCATGGAAAGAGTCAGAATTAAAAACTTTAAATATTTCTTACTAAACACTTTCATCAAAATGTTTCCGATAAGTATATAAATTTAACCTTGAACTTTGTTTTGTTAAAATAATTATCTGCGAATACTTAGCTTTAAGCCACCGCCTTCTAAGTTTAGGTCTTTCGGAAAATGGTATTCTCCAGTTTCCGAGCATTGAAGAACACTAAAACGAGCCATTTTCACAAAACTACATAAAAACCACCTCACACCCATTGTATAATAATATACTTCGCCAGGTATAGTATTCCGAGACACAGTGGTCACGTGGGAGACACAAGCCTACGTCATCACCGCTGTGTTACCAGTAGTGTGTAATAATAACTCCCCTAACGCCTTCATTACCTGTGCGAATCCGATAGAACAATGATCTATTAACTAACAATTACGTTGGTATATGTTTAAATTGAATTGTTTCGTTTGATTAGAAAAACGAAACGACAATTTAAATGCTTTATATATATTTTTTAATAGAATGGTGACTGAAAATGTTTCCATAATTGGTGTTTTGTTGCAATAAAGTGGCAATTGGGTAGCGACGTAAGCATGTGTCACTCCCGAAATGCCAGACCTTGTTTTATTAGACCACGCTCACACCTTACATTATTAGTTTGTTTTAGGAACTAGCTACGACAGCGCCATTTTGACTGTTGCCTTCCGCATTAGTTGAGTCAATAACATCCACAATATTTTTAGTAACATTATAAATCAAAAGAGTCTGTCCGTTTGATAAGTTTTCACGACAAATCTGTCACATTCCCTGAAGAGGGATAAACTGGCAGGGGTACTCTCATATTGCCCCGAAATGGGGTAAAATACGACGCCATGCTCGAAAATCGAATCGGTTCAATAAACCTTTGTCAACTGACGGGTCCGTTGTTGTTCTTATTAAAACTTGTCCGTAGACGGCCGATTTTTTATTGTTTTGGATTTTAACTCTCCGTGTTGAGTCGAGCATTGAGAATCCAACAGAGCATCCCAGCGCGTCTAAAAGCACGTTGGATTTTCAACACTGCGCTAAGTAGTGAGTTGATAATCCAGTGCGCGATAAAAAATCGCCCGTGCGTACGAGGACTTATTTGTGGCCATTTCGTGGCATTAGTCAGGAGAACCACTTCTAACACAAGAAGTTAAAAATTATATTGTTGACTATCTTCTGCTCGCGGCTTCGCACACTTGGATGTCGGAAAGTAGGCTAAGTTACTCCTTATAACATCGGCTACCTGCCAGTAAAAGTCCTGTCAAAATTGGTGCAGCTGTTTCGGAGATAAGCCGGAACAAACAGACAGACAGAGAGACAAAAATGTTTTTTTTTGTTTTATGTACATGTATGTAGTAAAAAGCTGTTATTTTGAAATTACAAACAGACATTTCAAATTTAATTTTTTTGAATAGAAGATTGTAAGCGCCCATCCAGTGCCGGCGTTAGGGTAGGCCGCGGCTGGGCGACCGCTCAGGGGCTTTGACTAGGCGCCCCTTCACCTCTGGCGCCTGCAGAGTACTTTTGTTTTAGTTCGTTTGGAGTTAGAAACCCAAAAAAAAATTTGAGATCTCTTCGCTTGCTTTTGCATCCGAGATTCTCTGATTTCGCAAACTTTTCTGCATAAGCCGACAAAGTAACTCCTATTTCTTTATGAATGGTCGTAAGAAATCCTAGGCGAAGTGCTGAAATTTTTCGCCCCTCTCTACTTTCCAAGGGGGGAGAGGTGTGCCGCCGAAATTTCGCTCAGGGCGGCTGTAATGCTAAAACCGGCACTGCGCCCATAAAATACGATATAAGCTGACTTCTCATTGTACACAAAGCGTACAATGCGAGGTCAGCTAAAACTGGAAATGTATAGCTTGATATGTAGCCGTGTGTACCATGGAAAGTTACTAAAATAAAAAAAATAAGCAGGTCTAACAGCATCGTGCAATTAATTTATTCAAATTATCGAAGCACATCCTTTAAAAACAAGCGTAAACGGGTTATTAAAATAAATATCAATAGCAGTCAGTAATCAGTGTTTTATTCTTACCAAGAATTGACGTGGTCGCAGACTTAATATTCAATATGCTGTCTTGTGTCTGCACGTACTAAAGCCGTTTATCCTGTGGCAGTCAGTAGAGGCAGGCGGCGGCAGCGGGGAAAGCAATCGCGCTAAAGGCACATCCAAGTTTGTCCTGTCGACTATTTCTGTTTTGTGCTTGTGATTATAGATCTATTTTGTTTGTTTTTATTTTTCATTATTACTGATAATAATGAAAAATAAAAACAAACTCACAAACTCAACAAAGCTCTGACGCTTTATTCTTTGTTGTATGCACGTGTTTCTGTGACAAATAAACCTATTTTTCTTTCTTTCTTTTAATTCCAATGAAAAAAAAAAAAATATCCTTAATACAAGTATTATCAGCCTATAATGTTTCCACTGCTGGGACACAGGCCTTCTCTCTGTGAGAGGGAGTGGGCCGTAATCCACCACGCGGGCTCAGTGTGCGTTGGTGGATGTCACGTCTTCGAAGTTTTGGTTCCAGGACAGGGCTGTTTTCCTTCACTGTTTTGAGAAAAGAGGTGATGAAATGAATGCATTAGGTGAACCTGGGGTCGATTCAGAATCGACGACCTACAACTCGTAACTTGAGGCCATCACTAAGGCTATAACGAGCCACCGGCCGCAGCCACCGCGGTAGCCCAGCAACAAGCAGTTCACATGCTTTTTCATACGTTTTGTATGGATTCGTCGCACACGTGTGGCGGTGGCGGCCACCCGCTATAGCAGTACTCAACACCGCAGCAAGAAGCGACAGCCCCCGGTGGTTGTGGCTGGTGGCTCGTGTGCGCTCACCCACCACAGCAGTACTCAACACCGCAGCAGAAGGCGACTGCCCCCGGTGGTTGTGGCAGCTGGCTCGTGTGCACTTACCCTATGCCTTCACTATTCTCTTTTATACAAGAACATTTATCAGTTCGGTTTCAGACGCGGATTATCCACAGAGGACGCGGTGACATGTTTACTGGATTTTGTAGTTAACAAAATCGACAAAAAGTTCAAGAGTCTGGGAATCTTCATAGACCTCTCGAAGGCGTTTGATACAGTGTCTGTTCCTCTACTTCTTTCTAAACTTGAATCCATCGGAGTGCGGGGCATCGCTCACGACTTATTTAAAAACTTTCTTACTGATAGAATGCAGTGCGCTAGGATAGGAGAGTACGTTAGCGAAGCACATCCTGTGATTGTCGGAGTCCCACAAGGAAGTTTGCTTAGCCCTCTCCTTTTTCTGATCTACGTCAACGAGCTCTGTCAGCTATCCCTTCCATCTACAAAAATAATAGCCTACGCGGATGACACGGCAATTCTATCTTATGGACGTGATTGGGCCTCAGCTAAGGAAAAAGCGGAAAAGGGACTCGGTGATGTGATATTATGGCTACAGCAAAACAGTCTCACACTTAACATTGCGAAAACTAATTTTATCACTTTTGGCTCAAGACGTTCCACCCTACCACAAGACGGTTCGCTACTTATTAAAGCCCAAAAATGTTCCAACCCTCTCCCCCCTTGCACATGCCCCGTTATAACTAGAGCACCAGTGGTACGATATCTCAGCCTTCAGTTGGATGCCTGCCTATCATGGAAAATACACTTACAAACAGTGTCCGCACGAATTCGAAAACTTATTTTTCTATTTAAGAAGCTAAGAGCAAATAGCGAAATCCTTAAGATTGTTTACTCGGCACTCGCCGAATCAGTACTGAGCTACTGCATCACTGCTTGGGGAGGAGCCGCCAAGACCGACATTATACACGTAGAACGAGCCCAGAGAGCCGTAATTAAAGTCATTCTAAAAAGACCCTTTAGATTCCCAACGCGCCAACTTTACAGAAACTTTAAAACACCAACGGTTCGACAACATACATACTACGAGTAGTCCAACGAAAACACACGACTCTTCCATACAGCGTAAATAACAGCCCGACAGTAAGAAGAAGACTCAAACCGGCTTGTCCCACAACACGTACAAAAACTACATTCGCCAGACTGCCAGCCCCTACCTAAGTGCCCTTATATACAATAAAATACATCAAAAACATAACGTACATCACTAAACACACACAAATGTAAAAAAAATACTAAAGAATTCCTCCTCACCCTAGATTATGACGAAACAGAAGCTCTGATGAAACCCCTATACAAATAAATAATTTATTAGTATCACGAACACTTACACACCCACGGACACCCCAAATCACCTTCCCCCTCTAAACACACACGACACACATCACACACACACTCATACACACATCACACACTCATACACATATCACACACTCTTACACACATCACACACTCATACACACATCACACACACATACACACATCACACACTCATACACACATCACACACTGATACACTTTCCGCATTACACCACATTACACGCGCTTACTCACACACTCTTGCTGCTATTACACGTTTTTAGCTTCCTTTATTTTGTAAAATAATCTTAGCGGACGAATGGATGGCCCCTATAACGCAGGATTTTCCTAGCATCGGGGTCATTATTCACAAAAATTGAGCATAAAATGTAATATCCTAATAATGTAACATGCATTGTATTTCTTCCTTTTGCCAAATAAAATTATTATTATTATTATTTTTATATGTTAACATAGCTCGGGGTCATGAGATCCCGGTCCTTTGGAAGGCGTACGAGGGGCCGAAGCCAACTCGCAGAGGCCCCTTAGACAATTTTAAATGGAATGAGGCACCAACCGACTATTATCCCTGTATGCACTGTGCAAGTGCACCCAAGGACCATCCCCGGTTGGTGTTGGACTATTGCAGGATATAGAAACAAAAATAATTATATAACTATGGGTTTCTGTGGCTAATAATAATTTATTAATACGTTTGCTCTTGCGAATCTCCACTCAAGCCGGCCAATAAAGGCAAGAAAGAGGTGAGAGCTCTGTTCCTCGTCATTGTTCACTCCAGCCGGCCAATAAAGGCAAGCCAAAGCTGAGGAACAAGACTTCTCCCGGGAGATAGGGTCCATGGGGTCGCGAATGCCCAACAGCTCGCAACATGCTGCCCTGCGGGTTTCTGTATCTCTCTTGGTCTGGCTCCTCATCCTAGACCTGTTTCGACATAGGTCAACTCTACCGGTATAGACCCAAAGTTCAAAAGCGTGCAAGCCCCACTATGACGTCAACGTAGAGATACGGTTTATTATGGCACCATAGTGGTAATAGTACGGCACCATAGTTATAAGAAAGAAGATCCAGGACCGTGTTCAGCTGTTCAGCTGCCGGGGTCGCGGATTGTTCGAAAGAGTTACCGTGGCCCTGGCGCACAGGCAACTAAAGGAACACGGGTGGGTTTTAGTCAGTAAGAGTCTGACACGCCCTTCCGCTCCGCCCAGAGCGGGACAGGTCATTTGATGATTTCCCACCAGAAAAAAAAAATAAAAAAAAATAAAAAGGACCGTGTTCAGAGGTAGTAGTAATTTATAATAATAATAAAAAACGGTAAATTCAGTGTGTAAAAATTATAATGCCTTTTTTTTTAGCGATATTCAATTGTTCTTTTTCATATTTGTAAATTATTGGAAAATATTTAAATATCTAAAATAGACACCCACCTTTTAAGTCTGTCTGAAAAACTTGTGTTTGATCAATAGTACATTGATGAGTGTACTACTTAAAGAATTATTTAAATCTCGAGGAGTGTAGTTACTGCATTATATTCGGCTTTCATTTAGCTCGTTCTAATCGGAAAACTCCTGTCAGGAAACAATAAAATTAACTTTAGAGAAACTGATTGATATAATCTTTATGTCTATATATTTCTGTGAAAGTAGTGACTGTGTCAATGTTGCAATCTTGTAAGCCCCTCGGTGCTGTGGACACAACACCTCTGAGGTAGTAGCGAGTTGTGCCGCGTTCAGTCTCTGGGAAGGACAGTCCGCCCCCACTGTCACCTTTGCAGACTGCCGCCGTACCTGGGAGGGGAAGAAAAGGCATTTTCATTTTCGTTTTTCCGTGCTTAGGGGTCTACTCTCCAAGTCCGTTAGCGAAAATACGGCCCCTTACGAAAGTAGTTGTTCTGTCAAACCAAGTGTCAAATTAAATTTTTTGGACGGGCAAAAACATATCGGCCAGGACAACTGTCAAGTCGTGTTGTCATACAGTCTTAGTTCGGGACGCGAATTAATCTTATGTCGTCACTTTTCCATATAAAACGACCAATTGGAACCGTGCTCCTAGCTTCTGACGTTTCATAAGTGCCCATGTACGTTTTATGAGATATCAAAAATTTTGAATTTCATAACTTACCGTTATTATAACCGGCGCATATCTTGTCCCCGGTGATGCTCTCCCTAAAAGTCAGCGGTGTGATGCGCATGCACTCCTGAATGTCCACAAAGGGCAGTTGCACCACCTTCAGAACTTCGGAAGCTGGCCCGTTTTCTCCCGTCAAACCCCAGCCCGCGACCTGGCAATGTTGTTTTGAATTCACTCATCAAGTACTTTCTATACTTTATACCAATAACAGCACCCTAATAACGTAACACACTATCTATCACAATCTGAATCATTTTGAAGCCTATTGCTAATACATTGCTTCATATGTTCGAAAAATTTGTTTGCTCGACAACTTAAATAACTCAATGAATGTTGTTGAACTGTCAAAATGAAACCCATTCCTACTGTTAGTGTGTTACGTAATTACCCCGCTGGTAATTAATTTAGAGAGTACTTTATTCAAAAGTACCTAAAAAACTAAAAAAGAAACAATTTTATCGGGTTATCTTTATTATCATACAGAATAACCATTCTTTAAGATTATTTCTATTTCGTTTTTTTCAGTATATTCACATGAAAATTCTTAGGCGGATTTTTTTTACAAAGTTTGACGGTTGATATGAAATTGATTATTATTCAGTAAATATATTATTTCTATAGTCGCGAATCGCATTTTGATCAACATACGACGTAAAACAGAACTGCAATTTACAAAAACCAAAGAAAATTTGAATTTGGCGGGTTACAGCTGAGCATTCTCCTAAACCAACAACGGCCTCATGGCAGCGTTATTAGAGCGCCAATAGATTTTTTTGCAGTCTTAGATAAACTTAAAGCGGAAGTGGTCACAGCGCGCGGTTCTACTGAACCATGGTCTAAAAAAACAAGGTCTGGCATTCCGGGAGTGACACATCCTTACGTCACTATCCAGTTGCCACTTTATTGCAACAAAACACGAATTATGGAAACATTTTCAGTCACCATTCTGTTAAAAAATATATTTATAGCAATTAAATTGTCGTTTCATTTTTCTAATCACGTGAAACAATTCAATTTAATCATATACCAACGTAATCGTTAGTTAAAACCTCATTGTTTTATCGGATTCGCACAGGTAATAAAGGCGTTTGGGGAGTTACTATTGCACACTACTGGTAACACAGCGGTGATGACGTAGGCTTGTGTCACCCACGTGACCACTGTGTCTCGGAATGCTATACCGTGCGAAGTATATTATTATACCATGTACTGAACCAAGTCAAATAGACACACTTGCACTCAGACACACGCGGACTACCGTCTAAACAGCGCATGTCGATACAGCTCAATAATTTTAGTTTTTTAATATAAATACGCATCAAAATGCCTTCTTGTGTATTTAATAAGTGTTCTAATCACTCAAGAAAGAATAATAAGACACTCGGGATTACTTTTCACGCGTAAGTACTGCCATAATTATAATTTTATATGTTGTTTGCTTCGCCATTTTTGTGAGAGCGAGATAAATAATACAAAACAGGCGTGAGAGACACGATGCGATGCATCGCGCTACTCTCGCTAACGCTACCTCAATGTGTCATTCATAATCGTAAACATTCAGCGGCTAACGCGGCGGTTCCTTGCGCTCGTACGCCTGTGTCGGGTCTTATCTCTGTCCTTGTCTATCGGTTACTGTAAGTATGCAACTGTGGGCAAAGATGTGTGAGTTTTGTTGCATGTAGTTGTGCACCGTATCTTCCGCTTTGAAGTTTATCTGAGGTTGCAGTGTAATTATTATTTATTAATCTAGGCCCTAGGCCACTTCGGTTCTGTACATTGACTTCTTACCTTCCCGAAGTTCCCCACCTGCAGCTGCCGCCTATTGAAATCATATTCGAAGTCCAAACACACTGGTCTGACGTAGGTGTGATACTCGAACGACGTCTCCAGGATCAAGACCGCTATGTCATGTTGGAAGTTATTGATGACACCTTGGTAGTAGGGCGACAGCTCGATGGACTTTAACTGTGGAAGTAAAATTTATATTATCAGCTGCTCGATAATAACAAATTATATGTCATGCAAATCTAACCTAAACTTAGTCATTAAAGCCCTGGGGTGAAGCTGGGTAATAATATTGTGCTGAATTTTATTATAGCCCGCTGGTCAATAATGTGATTTGAATTTGGAACCTCAACTGAAAATTGGAGTGAGAACTTTTACTACGTACTTAATAAAATATATTTGTAAATCAAATTGCTTTTACCACCTGACAGAAGGTGTGAAAAGTAGAGTATTCTCCTCGGGGATAAAGGTGTCTTCGTTTTGGGCGAGCCTGAATCCCTTACTGCTCTAAGGATTCTGGTCATAATTCGTTTTGCTCAGGAGTTAACTATGAACTCGCTCGCTGCGCTGGAGACCACTAGATTCCTTCGTTATGCTCGGGATTCAATATAGCACCCGTCACCCGTGACATACGACACCGCTTTATCCCCTTAGGAAATAATTTTTCAATACACTTCCTCGAAAACTGGTTCTTATCGCACTACGATATAAAAATTGCCACAGATACTATACCTATACCTAGTCCGAATTGGTTAAATGGCTATAGTCGGCGGTGATTGTTTTTTTTAAATCTCGGCAAAGAGATATGCGTCTTTACGGCGTTATTATTTTATTAATATTTAAATTATGTTTATAAATAGAATATCATAAAAAACATGATTATTACAAAAATCAAAATACGTTTATGAACAAATTAGCATTTATTTGTGTTCTAAACTCAAAAATATTTGAATTTTCTATTTTTCATATTAGGCTGTTTAGCGGCTTTATTTTTTGCTAATTTATTTAGGCAACAATTTACTGTGCAGTCGTCCTTGAGCACTCCGCTTAGTACTGATAGCGATCCCGGGACCATCGTGACTAGAAAACAAAATATCACTTTATTCTCCGTGAAAAATGTATCAAGAGCTATTACAAATATGCTAAGGGGAAAATCACCTGGTCATGATGGTCTCAGCATCGAACATTTTAAATATGCTGGTGTGCATCTGCCAAGAGTATTGAAGATGTTTTTCAATCTCTGCTTAAGTCACTCATACTTACCTGAGTCGATCATGCGTACAATAGTGGTACCGATAGTTAAAAATAAGACAGGTGACTCGTCTGACATAACTAACTATCGGCCCATCTCGCTTGCGACTGTAACTGCCAAAGTGCTTGACAGTGTGCTAAATGGCATTCTCGAACAACATGTGGACTTACATGATGCTCAGTTTGGTTTTAGGTCAGGATTGTCCACTGAGAGTGCCATTCTGAGCTTAAAGCATACTGTCAGGTACTATACTGAGAGGAAGACGCCGGTATACGCGTGCTTCCTTGACTTATCGAAAGCTTTTGACCTCGTTGTATATGACCTTCTGTGGGATAAGCTAAGAGGTGCGGGTGTGCCGGCGGATACCATCTCCCTACTCAGATACTGGTACTCAAACCAGAAAAACCAGGTGAGATGGGCCGGTACGTTGTCGGACGAATACAGGTCGGAATGTGGCGTCAGACAGGGTGGGTTGAGTTCACCTCTTCTGTTTAATTTGTACGTCAACCAGCTACTTGAGAGACTCAGCAGCACTCATGTCGGATGCTATATCGATGGTACATGTGTCAATAATATTAGTTATGCAGATGACATGGTTCTGCTGGGTCCCTCAATAAATGCAGTGAGGAAACTGCTTTATATCTGCGAGCAATATGCAGAAGCACATGGACTAAAATACAATTCCAAAAAGAGCGAGCTGCTAATCTTCAAAGCAGGCAAACATCGACCTGCCCATGTGCCTGCAGTATACCTCAATGGCGTTGCACTGAAGCTGGTTGACAAATTTAAATATCTGGGGCATATTGTAACGGATGACCTCAAGGATGACGAGGATATAGAGCGGGAACGCAGGGCGTTGGCGGTGAGAAGTAATATGCTTGCTCGCAGGTTCGCTCGATGTACAACTCAAGTAAAAATAACGCTCTTTAAAGCGTATTGTCAATCTTTTTACTCGAGTGGCCTGTGGGTGAGCTATACGCGACGATCCTATGACACCCTGCGGGTTCAATATAACAATGCTTTCAGAGTGTTGTCAAGGCTACCGTGGCGCTGCAGTGCCTCCTGGATGTTTGCAGAAGCCCACACGGACGGCTTCAAGGCCATAATTCGCAAAAAATCGGCTTCTTTACTGCAGCGTCTGCGAGGTGCTAAGAATGGCATTCTGAAAGTCATTGCGGCTCGCTTTGACTGCCCCTTTCAAAAACACTGGGTAAGGGTAGTGAATGGTCTTGTATAGGTAGTAAGTAGTCTACATAAAGATGAGTACTAACAATACTAACATAATTGTAAGCTAATATTGTTGCTAATATACTAATAAGATATGGATTTAAATTATCTGAAATAAATTATTCTATTCTATTCTATTCTATTCTATACCTTTGCCTCTCCTTTAAACTGCGAAGGTAAAGCGCGGGAAAAAAAGCAAATTCAGTCTTATTTATTTGTGTTATCTGCGAAAAATAGATTTTTCGTTCTTTTATTTTATTTCTTCAAAAGTGTATTGAAAAACGTCGTTTGATAGGTACACATGGACATTTGTTATTGCAGTTCTCGGCGCCATAACACCCTCGCCTACGGCTCGTGTGTGTATTCCGCCTCGAATACAATAGGTAACAAAATTTCTCCACTTGTATCAAAATTTACTATTAATTACTATTACTACCACATGTTATGAGTGCCGTGGCTCGTGGCTAAGTAATAACAGCGTCACGGTTCGAGGTTATCCTTAGCTAACCGAGGTCGGATCCCATAATCAAAAAGCAGAGATGAATGAGCGCCACATAACCATGTTGGGAATACCCCAACATGGTTATGTGCCTCGCGATTCTTTCTCTGCCTAACCCGCAAAGGAAAGCATAAAGTTATAGTAGTAGTACATTTACGTAGTTCATTAGAAAATGTTTTTGATGTGTAACAACATTTCCTTTAACCGCTTTCCTGCAAACCATGGCAGTGATTTCGTGAACAGGGACGGAAGTGTGCAACAGGAAGCCGGGGAAGCGCGTGCTATTTGATTGGACCAATGAGCACACGCGGTGGTAGAGTTGGCCGTCAGATGGTACCAACCCATTTTCCGAGAGGTTGTTACTGTCAGCCAACAGTGCGTGTGTGTGTGTGAAAAGAAAGAGAAAGGGAAATAGAGAAGGAGAACGTATCAGCTGTGCGCTTAAACTACAGTGTTGTGTACAAAGTGTGCTGTTATATAAACGAATTTATATGTGTATTGAATCGACAAAAAAATCCATATAATTATTGAACCTGCTCACAAAATTTCACGAGAATCAGTTGAGAAATACGACCTGAAAAGGAGAACAGCCATCCGGATATCCGGACATACGAAAGCATTTTTGGCCAAGCTGAAACGGAGACGCTTCGCACTCGCTCGGTCAAAATTAAAGTAATATGCTCTTTCGAAGACGACTGCACCTGCAAACCGTAAGCGGCAGCATCGCCCAATCGCGATGACAGACCGCAGGAACGACAAGCGGGTCGCACCGCACTTTTTTTGTATGAAAATGCGTTGCGCTGCGGCCCGTTGTGGCTGTAATATGCGCTTGATTTTAATCTTACCTCAGATTTCTGTGCGTCCTTGTCATCTTTATGGTCCCATTCTCTGAACCGCTTGGCGGTGGCCACTGCGTAGTCGGAAGCAAGACGCGTTGAAAAACAGTGGGCAGCTAGAAATGTACGATCAATATCACCAGCTCTGTATAATCGTTACACAGTTTTACATCAGACCGCGCAACCGACCAGCAACCTTATTGCAACGAGAATAAATATCTCAGTGGTGTTTACAGTGACTTAAAATCAAAGGTAAAATTGCTGTGAAAGGACTGCAGAAACTATGATCGAGAGAGGCGCCTCTCCACAAATTGGGTCTTTGTATGCAGTTCGATCCACCGTCGATCTCGATTATTAACGGCCGCAAACTGCCTTTTCAAAAAAAACTTTATACGAAAAATTCAACAGCCTTCCAAAAAAAAACACTACAAATTGAAAAATAAGTTTAATTACGGAAGTCGTAGTCTTTCGTTTTGTGTTTTCGTTTTTTTGGCCCCGACTTCCGAAATTAAAGTTATTTTAAACCGACTTCAAAACACGGAGGAGGTCCTCAATTCGACTGTATTTTTTTTTATGTGTGTTTGCTCAGATCTTTTTTCTGGGTGAACCGATTTGGATGATTCTTTTTTAATTTGAAAGCTGGTGCTTCACATGTGGTCCCATTTAAATTTGATCAAGTACTGACCAGTAGTTTTTGAGTTATCCCTAATAATGCGTATTTTTTCCACTTAGTTTATATTGATGATGTTATCATTTTTTTCTGTCACGGTTATTTACATATCAAGTAGTGGGGTATACGAATGTATGTGGGGTAGGTACCACAACTAAAAAGTGAAAAATAAAAACTTTTTTACAAAAAAAAAAACGACTTCCAAAAAATCACAAACAATCGTGAAAAATAACTTGAATTTCGGAGGTCGGCGGCCATTAACGAAAATACACAACCAAAGACACCGACTTCCGAAATTAAAGTTATTTTTCACGTTCTTTAGTGATTTTTTGGGAAGTCGGTTGTTTTTTTCACTTTGTAGTGTTCTTTTTTGGAAGTCGGTTGTTTTTTTTGTAAAAATATTTTTATTTTACCCCACACAAATTCGTATATCACTACTAGACATGTAAATAACAGTGACAGGAAAACTACTGATCAGATCTTAATTACATTTATATGGGACCACATGACAAGCACCAACTTTCAAATAAATATGAATCATCAAAATCGGTTCCCCTAGAAAAAAGTTCTAAGCTAACATAAAAAAAAAATACTGTAGAAGTTCTCAATTCGACTGTATATTTTTTCCTTTTCTTTCCGACTTCAAAAAAAGGTCTTCAAAAGTCGGTAAAAAAAAAACTGCTACAAAAACGGCAACTAACAGAGAGAGCCATCGTAACAAAATAACATCGGTTTATGTTTTTGTATAACCAGAATCACAGTCCGCGTAAATACTACGACTAAGCCAAAGGAAGGTTGTGTATGTGTGAATGTTCATCTGTTCCCTATTTAACTCCTAAACGACTAGTCGTATTTTGAAAATGATGAATGAATCTGACTTTTTTCAATTTTACACTAATTACATTAAGAACGGCGGGGTAATTGCGTAACACACTAACAGTAAGAATAGCATTCATTTTGACAGTTCAAAAACATTCATTGCGTTATCTACATTTAAGAGCTGACGAATTTTTCAAACTTAATGAAGCAATGAATTAGCAATTTCCTTCAAAATCTTACAGACTGTGATTGTTTTGTTACGCAATTATGGTGCCATACCAAGCTATACATTTCCAGTATAAGCTGATCTCGCATTGTATAGGATTTCCGTACAATGAGAGGTTAAGTTATTCTGGAAATGTATGGCTTGATATGAAGCCGCGTGTACCAGGAGCATATAACTTGACAACTACTAGAACTAAGCAACTCACCAGAAATAACAATCCTATTAGAAACAAGGGATCCTCCGCAGATCTGCTCGTAGTAGTTCTTATTCTGGGTAGGTTTCCTGTAGATAGCGACGTGCCACGGCAGTTCTCCTCGGAGCGCTTCTTTACCACCCGAGATCAGGCCCTCGGCTTCCGGAGTTACGCGCCCACACTCTGAAAAGAAGCAACCAGCTTTGTGAACTAATACGTTAACCAAGACCGAAAGAACGAGGTCATATTATACTGTTACAGTAATCCTTTCACAGTTATTCTACTTTCTCTAACAGCAGCAACCCAACAATAACCTTATTGTAACGAGAATAATAATCACTGTGATTTTGACAGACTACTCAGTGGTAGAAACCCAAAAATAACCTTATTGTACCGAGAGTAATAAACAATATGATTTTGACAGACTTATTAGTTGCAGAAACCCAACAATAACCTTATTGTCACGAGAATAATAATCACTGAGATTTTGAACCAAAATATCGTGGCAGCTTTGGTTCCGATATTATCCGCGCGCAAAAAGATCCATTCCAAGGAGCAAAATTCTCCTATAGTAATCGACTAATTAGACTAAACGTCATAAAGGAATCTAACAGATGCTTTGACTAAGATCACTGACTTTACAACAACATCTTATAAGACGATTTGCACTAAAAGTACTTACGGTTCTATTGCAAGTTTTATAAACGTTAACAGGATTACTTTATATGACCCTTTAGGGCGTCCATAAATTACGTGAGGTGTTTTTTTAAATTTTCTGTCCCTCCCTCCCCCCCTGGTGAGATGTCGTGAGATTTTGTTCAACCCCCTCCCCCATCCCCCAATCTCACGTGAGATTTTTCAAAATGTGGGTTTCTTACGTAAACGCGTTGGATTGTTATTGTAAAAAGAAAAAAAAATTGCTTCGTGCTTTTATTTACGACTAGTTAAGACTAGTAATCAATATTGCTGAGAGTTTAATTATAAGTATAATAAATATTTAACAATAGAATACTTAAATCGTAACTACGGTGATTAAAAAAAGAATATCTACTCTAATTCAGTCCATGGAAAATCATGCACAGTCTCAAGAGACCCTATTGGAACCAACATGTCCATATGACTTTCAGTAAAATCATCTGCTCCTTCAACTTCGTTCTGATCTAGCCACTCTAAGCCGTTGGCGCTCGCGCACAGTAACTCATTAGCTCGTCTTGTGACAACCCGGGAGGGTCGCACTTTGCGGAACATACGCGCTTGCTTAGCTGGTGCAATGTGGGCTGCTCGCCTGTGCTCTGCAGCTCTTGTGCTAGATGCAAAGTAAATACCGCATGTACTGCAGCATCTTTTCTCTAAATCATCACGTACACTTGGGCAATAGAGATCATAAGGCGTGCTGATAAAGGCATTCAGCGGTTGAATCGGTAGGCAGTGGCGTATTAGAAATGGAGCAAATGACTTTCCGTCATGCTCTTTAAAGTCCAGAATTGTCAAATGTCCATCAACCTGAGTGATAGGGTATGGAGGTGGCAGAAAACGGCCGTGAAGAATCATATGCAGATCACTCCGGCGTCTGCTGCAGCACTTCTGGTCATCGCATTTCACAGCCTAAAAAAAAATTGAAAACAATTTCCCTTTGTAACTCTTATAATAAAAATTTGTTGACATTCGCGCTCGTTAAAAAATAAAAAAATAAAAAAATAGGCACGCATAAAAATTTGATATGAACCAACTGCAATGTACCTGGAGTAAATAGTGGCTCTCTCTAACGTGCTCAGTGTACCATTCTTCGGCTGGCAGGTCTGGAACGCTGGAAGTGTCATTATTCGGGTCTATATATTTAGCGACTATTTCGTGTCCGTCAATGCACATTGCAGACCATATTTCAGCCAAAATATCCCCAGCCTTTTTGAAATTATCCTTTTCCAGACTTTCGTCTAATGTTCTGCCGCTGGAGTCAAGATGTGTCCCAAAAGAATCATGGGGAAGAACAACGCCTGTTAGTTCTCGACTGAGTGGAGCCATGCGTCTCTCTACTCTGTTGAATGCGCTCCTGCCAGGGGCATTAGTCACAATAAATACTGCGTCCAAATCATATTGTTTAAAATGCTCTATGGCATGTGCGATCACTTTGCGATATCGCGGATTCTCGTCAGGCCCACCGTCACTTGAAATTAAAAGAACAGGTTTAACTTTGCTGTCTATATTCTTTACAAATTTGGAAAAAGACTCAATTGTTAAAAGAGTGTCCAAGTCTTGAGCGTGACTAGTTGCATTTGACGAAGAGTGCTTGCCACTTCGTATTGCTATGTAAGTTGGTCCACTATATGAAACAGCTTCTGGTCGTCCCATCTCATTGGGTTTCACTTCACACAAAGCATACACGCTTGGAATTAATTTGTGCCTCGAAGCAATCACAAAGTCGTGATCTGGTAACGACACTTTATATTCAACGTGCATTAATAATGGCGCCTGCTTGTTTGCCGCTGTCAGGCCGATGGGAACGCGGGCTTTGTCATCCTGAGATAAAAAAGTTACGGAGTCAGGACCAAGTACTGAGGCTATCGTTTCCAGCGACCTTATGGAGGCCACAGAAAAGTATTGGTCTTGGTGTGCCTTATGATGGTCAGCTTCAGGACGACTCAGCTTCACCGGCACAGTCACTACATGGTGCTTAGCTTCTCGTGTATTTGCCCGTCTAGACAACAGTCGAATGTAAGTAGCACTTCGTGAAATATTAAATCCCAGCTCACTTAGTTTATTTGTAAGTTCTGAAAGCGTATAGACCGTGCGAACTATCTCACAACGACGTCGCTCTTCAGCAGAAGCACCAAACAGGGCTAAATCACTTATTGTTTTTAGCAATTCAGACTGTTCTTCTTCTAAACGTGGGCGTCCAGGGCCAGCACGAGGCGTCAACGACTTAGCTGCATCGGGATTCTTTGAACATAATTCAATTATTTTTTGTTTTTTATTTTTTCTTTGCGCCATAGAGTACCCTCTCTGTTTTTCTTTAAGCTTCAGTTTCTTCTCACAAATGTCAATTTCTCGCCGCAAATTACATGCTTTATCAAATTCAGTGCCGTCAGCTACAAAAGACCTTTTGCGCCTTTCCGTTAAGTCAAGCTCGATATGCAGCTTAGCAATCTTTTTCTTCAGAGTATCTTGTGCTGGAGTGGGACGTACGTTGGATGGTGTAGTATTCGACATAGCTTCATCCTCATCATCGCTGATCACAGGAGGCTGATTTTTCCGTTTCGAAGCGCCTGTGAAATGCAGAAAACTTTTATTTAGAATAGGACAAAATGAAGAAAACGTCACCTATAGAAAGAAAGACGAATACTAACCTGCCGGTTGAGGGCCAACGTCCAAATGTTGATCTGACTGCTGGTCATTAATCTCATCCTGAACCGCAGATTCCGCGAGTTGAATATTATGATCGTTGATCTGAACCTGACCTGCAAATTCCACGTTTGGAACACTCTCAGTGCTTGTCCCAGCCTGAATCGAAGAACTGTTAGAGATCTTAGTGTTAGTCTGAAATCAAAGCATCATAATAAAGAAATGAATCTAATAAATTATAAAGATAGATTAACACAAAATTAAGAAATATTGAATTATGTGAAAACAGTAAAGGAAATGACCGCGCTAATATTTTGTAGTTATGATTTTAGCATATTTTATCAAGAATTTCACTGTTTCAGTTTTTTTTTATGCTATTAATTGTAACAATAAAGTTTATATAAAAAAGTATTTTCTTAAAAAAATATATTTAACCTACCTTTTGAAGGAATGCTAAAGTAGACCGAACTTTTCTCTCAGTGGCTTCCCTGAGAAGCCGTTCAAGCTCATGTTGAATGTGATGTATTAACTCTTCTTTCTTCGGGAATTTTTGCTTCGCTGTATTCCATAATTTTATCACATCGTCCTGGCAGGACTTCTTCGTCTTATAGACGTATCTTTTGACGTATGCGTTATAAAAATCTTGATAACTCATTTTAAATTAGTAAGAGCATGCACTGAGTCGAGTAAAACATTTACAAGAATAAACAAAGCAAGTTAGAACCTGTCCGTGTTTCGCTGCCACTCAGCTCGTACGCTCTCGTTCATCGAGTCGCACGTTCGGCTGACAGTGGCACGAAAACAAAGAACGGGCGCGAAAACAAATATGGTGGTTTGACAGTCAGTAGATGTATAACGTCGAAGTATGAATGAAATTATTTTCTTTCGAACGAATTAGTGAATGATCTTAATCGTATTACGATTACGCTTAAGATTAAATCTTAAGCATGTACAATCTGGATTAAATGGACCAAAATAGCATAATTTGTTTTTGTTTCAACAGAAAAAAAATTGCGTGATATTTGCCGAGACCCCCCCTCTCCCCAACGTAAGATTAGATGAGATTTGACTCGACCCCCTCCCCCCTTAAACACCTCACGTAATTTATGGACGCCCCCTTACTAGAACATGCTATCTTATAAGCGCGTGTTATTAAACTACAAATTGGCGCTTATGATCCTATAAACGAATTTAATAAGATTGTTTACTCTTGTTAACGTCTTGTTTCATTCTTCTTTATAACATGCACTTCTTTAAACGTCTTAGCTAAATGGCTGCTATTGGTCGAGGATATTATAGGATTGATTTGCCTTAGTTGTGATTTCTAAGTGTTTGTTAGTACCAAACTAGCATGCCTTCCGATTTTTATAGGTATGATTCTACTTATATGTGTCCTACATTTGCTATTACTAGAGTAATCGGCCTAGAACCCTAGAATCCTAAAAAAAAATATATAGAGGCGAAGTAGGTATATCCTGAAGCTGTCCAAGTTAAGTCGGGCTCTGCAATTGCGGGGCTCAATAGGTCGTACACGTAGCGGCCTTCGGGAACGGAGATTGAATTCATGCAAGCGATTTCTTATGGTTTGATCGCTTATTAAGATCCCTGAAGAGCTATGAAGCCTCCTAACCAACATCATCGCGGTCATTGTACGATTTCGTCGAGCAATAATTTCTACGTAACGAATTTGTCTGCGTGTGGTGATGCGAGCTCGTCCTCATGTTGCTCTGCCACGCTGCCAGTGATGCGGTAACGTGTCCAAAGTCGACTTATAACACTCTGCGTAGTCCCCCGAGCAATTGTCACTGCACGTTGCCGAGAACCAGCTTCTAACATTCCCACGGCTCTGATTATTTCCCCTCGGCTCAAATGACGTCTTCTCTCCATATTAAAGTTCTTTTGTATCAATTGATTCCAGTCTCCAGTTCAATTCCAGTCAAGTATGGCAGAAATTGTACTAATTTCGCCTCAAACCCGATGCAGGATTATGTATGAATTTAAATTTTTTGACCGAAATTCAATAATTATTCCCTTTTTAAATGACAAAATTTACAAAAAAAAATAAAATATCCATAGGAGTTATAAAAAATATGGTTGAAAAAACCAGACTTTTAGTAACTAGCGAAAACGTGCTTGATCCTCAGGAAACTTTTAATTTGTGTATAACGACCGACACGCGGGCGATCGATGGATGAAGAATCTCCGTAAGTATAACTGGTTCACACAGTTCGATTTTACCTGATCAACCTCTAAGGCGAACACGATTTGAACCGTCTGAACAGACTGTCAAATTGAGTTTCGAATTTAATGAATTTTTTGATGAACAACAAAAGTTAATCGTGTGAATCTGGTATCAGCCGGGATATAGTTGGAGGGTATAATAAGGTACTCCCTGATTGTTGGATATTATTACGGAATCATAATAAAAAATCGTTAGCCCAGTGTGCGGCGTATGCTAGGTTACATGGCCTGGCATATAACGTCAAGAAGACAGAGACCATGGTCTTTGAGGCTGGGGGTAAGAGCCCTAATAAAGTACCACCTATTTTACTTAATGGCACGACTTTAAAAAAGGGTCCATAAGCTTAAGTATCTAGGTCTTATATTATGGTTGATGGTTGCTTCGGTGAGTACCTGAACAGAATTGGGCGAAAGGCCACGGCAAATTGCCACCACTGCGGAGGTAGCCTAGATTCCGCACAACACACGCTCGAGGAGTGCCCTGCGTGGGCCTCCAAGCGGCGGGTCCTGGTTGCCAGGATTGGGCGAGACCTGTCTCTGCCGGCAGTAGTGAGGGCTATGCTGGCAGAGACAGAGAATTGGAAGGAAGTAGCCTCCTTCTGTGAGAGCGTGATGGTCAAGAAGGAGGCCGCCGAGCGGGATCGGGAGAGGGCTGATCCTGCTCGGAGAAGAAGGCGTAGGGGAGGCAACCGCCTTGGCGCCTAATACGCCGAAACCCGCTTACAAATCAAGGTAGGTGGACCTTTGGGGTCGCAGGCGCACAGAGTGGGGACTTCTATGTGCTGATGGTGATCCCCGGGGTGGTTTTAGTGAGGTAAAAATCCCACACTCCCCGACCTCCATCCCCAGAGGTCGGGTGCCTTTTGAAGGTCCCCCCGAAAACAAAAAAATAAAAAAAGATCTTATATTAACCTCCAATCTCACAGACGATGACGACATTGAACAGGAGCAGAGAGCGTTGTCGGTTAGAGCGAAAATACTGGCTCCCAGGTTTGCACGATGTTCAATTCCTGTTAAGATAAAGCCCTTTCGAGCCTACTGTACGTCGTTTCACACGAGCAGCCTGTGGGCTAGATATACGCAATGATCGTCCGACCCTCTCCGCGTTCAATATAATAACGCGTTTAGGATGCTGGTGGAGCTGCCCCGCTTCTGTAGTGCGTCGGGGATGTTCGCGGATGCGCATGTAGATTGTTTCTACACAATCATGCGCAAAAGGTGCGCTTCCATGGTGCGCTGGGTGTGGAGCATCAACAACAGTGCTTATCCTAAGCATGATTTCAAGTCGCCTAGACTGTGTTTTCTTGGATTGCTGTTGTGCCATCTCACATAAGTTGCCACGGCCGTGATCCACTGCCATTTAATAGTAATAGTCCATTTATTTGTCAGAATATTGTTACAGAGATGTTACATAATTTTTACAGTTCATAATATTCTGCCGTTTCCGGCGTACAAATACGTACGTGGCGTACGTGTTTGTTTTAGTCAAGTGTCCGTTCTTACTAACATAGTTGTAAGTCATACTAATAATTTTTGAGTTATATGATACTTGAATAAAGATAATTCTATTCTATTCTATTCATACCTGGTTTGCATTTAATAATACGGTTCCATTTTCCATCGCTTTGACATTTCATAGAAAGGAGTTCTCTCGAGATGTAGTTAGGTGCGTTACATTCGGGCTTGACGAGTGTCCCCGAAGGTTCGGACTGATTGCAGTTACGGTAACCATCGGTCCCGGGGACACGGCAGTAATAGTAGACCGAGACATCGGGATCCAGCCTGCAGAATGCTGGGGAAGGGAAAATTGTGGTATGTAAGTGTTAAAAGAAATGGCAAGATGACGGTTTTTGTTCATGCAATTGGTGGATTGCAAGGCTGCTAAATTACCATTGCGCTAAAATGCGTAGTAATATACAGGGTGTTTGGCAGAACGTTGAACATACGAAAATGGTGGATAGGTCATCTGCTACTTACTCAGCTCTAATCTATTTGGCCCTGGCCCGGTGGATATTTTTAAAATATTTTTTTTTGCTTTCTTCTAGTTTCACCACTTTCTTAAGTTTAAAGTGTATTTTTTATAAAAAATGGGTAATTTTATAAAAAATACATTATATATATATATATATATTTCATTTAATATTTAATCTTTAATGTTGGCAGATTCTTCTAAAATTATTGCTTTATTCAAATAATAGCTAGAAAAAGTGTTATGAGTCCTCAAACTTACAGAAAGATGTAAAAAATACTTAAATCTTAATTACAATTTGCATTAAAATAAAAACAAAAAATGATTGAGGAGCCAAATAAATCCACCATTTTCGTATGTTCAACATTCAGCCAAACACCCTGTAGTATATCACGATAAAATACAATAGGATCGCTTGATTTTCAAAGCGTAGCTTGGCTTAACTCTGGCGGAAAAGAATTCAATGAAGCTAAGGTTTTGGCAAACACGCCGAACGCACATTCATAGTACATGTACCCACTCCGCTACACCTAGTTCTGGTGGAAATATACACAAAGTTTCGCAGCTGAGCTTCTTTTTGTTTCGGTTTGCTACATCCTTATGGATGTACTCCACCCTGGGACGGGCGGAGGGGTCTGTCAGACTCTTACTGACTAAAAACCACCCCGGTTTTCCCTTCCCACACTTGCACCGGGGAACGTGGGAACTTGTGCGCCTTCCACGATCCCCAACTAGTGCCGGCCCGCCTCTGCGGGCCTCCTCAAGTCCGCGGGGGAAGTGAGGTGTAAGACTCCCTCCGCGACGTCCAATAGGAGCGCGCGTGAAACACTACGCGCCGCCGTCTCGGGTCCTGTTATTTGAGGGGGCGGTGGACGTCCCGAAGTCCGCTGTCCTTTTAGACCCGGTTATGGGGGCTGGAAGAGGGCGTTGTCCACCCTCTGGCAACGCTCAGCACGTCTCCTGCGCATCGGGAATGTGGTGTCGACCTCCCTCAACCTTTTCGCAGCCTCCTTCTGTAAAATGACGGTTTCACAGAAGGAGATCGCCGCATCCCACGACTCAGCGCTCCCGACCATCGAACAAGCGACGGCGCGCAGCGACAAGTCGGCTCCGACTTCTGCTACGAGGGCACGGCGCGGCTCCTCCCATGCGGCACATTCTGTCAGCGCATGCCACGCCGTGTCCTCCGGATAGTTGACGCAGTGATGACACCGAGCTTCCGGCTCCCTGTGCGACACAGGTACTTCCCGAAGCAACCATGCCCCGAGAACACCTGCATCGCCCGCAACGACAGGTAGCCGTGCTTCCTTTCGAGCCATTCGTTGAGCACTGGTCGGATACTCTCAGCGGTAGCGAGGCCGGCGGCGGTAGGGCGTAGAAGCCTGTCCCGCCACTTCGTCACCAGGACCTCGCGGAGCTGCGACCAACGCAGTTCGATCTGTCGCTGCATCGGTCCACCGCCTCGCATCCGCACCTCTTCGCGCCACCGGTACAGTGACGCGAGGGCTCTTGCCTCTGGGTCCCAAGGCGGAGATCCGGCCAGTGCAAAAGCCGCCTCGTAGGAGATCGTGCGATACCCCCTGATAGCCCTGACGGCCATCGCCCTCTCCGGTTTTGGAAGCTTTGGGATGCTGCCAGCCGTCAGGTCTTAGCCCCACACCGGGGCCCCGTACAGGGCCCTGGATCGCACGACTCCTAGGTACAACCTCCTATAGGCGGTGCTCGAATCCTCCAGATTGGGAAGCAGCGTTGCGAGCGCACCCGTCGCGCTCAATAACTTGGGCGCCAGCCGCCGAAAGTGGGCCCAAGTCCCACCGGCTGTCGAGCACCAGGCCCAGGTACTTCATGGTGGACTCGACAGCAATTCGCGCCCCCCCCGACCACAACTCCGACGGACAACGTAGTCATCCTTTAAGTGTTCCGTTTTTTTCCTTTTGAGGTACGGAACCCAAAAAATTAAAGCCTTTAACACTGATCCTGAACTCTCTAATAAGCTATGGTACGTAGTACTTAGGACTGATATTCGGCGGGAGGTGCGTGCACACCGATTATTCTACACAGAGAAATGTAGAACTAATACTGGGGAGCGAGCACCGCTCCGCCGATTATTGTGAACCTATAGTTCAGATTACTTATTGCTTTCATATGCTTTTCGCCCCTGCTCTTCTCAAAGTGGTCCTAATCATTAGTTCTTTATAAATGTTGTGACGTGTTATTGTTTTTTGTCCAAAATTTATAAAATAAAACACTCACGAACACACTTTTGTATGGGTATACCCCAGTTCCCGTCCAGGCAGTATGGCACGGCATCGCCAACCACTCCGTACCCCTGTTCACAAGTGATATTCAATTGTGCGTACTCGAAGCTTTGGCCAGGGGTTGCGTACGGAGCGTTGGTCGCCACATAGGTACCATGGTCAGGGTATGCTGGCAGCTTACACTTCCCAGATACAGTTGGCTTGCTGAGGAAGAAAAATGGCCCTGATTTAATGGCTTAAACTAAAGACGCCAATCTATTGCTGCGTATAGACTGTTCCAAAAGTGTCTGTTGAAAGTGTAAACAAACCTGTTCAGATTAAATTCTTACGTAATCACTTACTGAAGGGAATTAGTATTATATTTAGAAGGTTTCAATTTTATATCTCACCACTTTTTGCAAGAATTATTGTTTGTGTGTTTTGAGAGCAGTGGTGGTAACTTTTATATAGTTTGAATGCGAGGCTTTTGGCTATTTTGTATGTGTGTATTAATTAATGTCATTCATTTGTATTGTGCGTTTTGTTTGTACAGAATAAACTATTTTTCTTTCTTTTTTTTAATGATAATATTTACACAAAGTAAAACCGGCCTGGGCCGGCAGTCTCGACATTAGATAGCGACAAAAATCCGTCGCTAAGTCGTATCTTGGTCAAATTCCTTTAATAGATTTTCAACTTTATTCCGAAAGCATAAGATTGCAAATCTATTAAAGAAATTTCACATCGATTAGATTTAACGACCGATTTTTGTCGCTATCTATGTCGAGACTGCAGGGGCTGGTTTCGAACCCACGATTTTCAACTTTCAAGTCAGGGCCGTTACCACTAGAGCATCACTGCCCTGAATAACATTAATAAATCGTAATTGAAAAATCATCGGCGAAATTATCATTATCATTCTGTTGCACTTATCCAAATTTATTTGACGTCAGCGTAACGTCTTTTTCTTCCATTCTTCTCTATTAGTCATCTCGGTAGTCCCCCCCTTTCTAGCCATACCATCTTTCACATAGTCCACCCATCATTTATGTGGTCTTCCCCTACCCTTATAGCCTTCCACATCATATTTAAAGCTTCCCTCAGGACATTTTCCTCACTGCTCCACATTCACAGCCTTATACTCATTTTCAAAAATCGTCGACATAAATTGAGGTTATAAAATTAACCACAGTTGCCAAATTAACAACTTCTTTATGGGGATTTAAGTTTAGAATTTCGGGTTTAAGTATGCAAATAATCAAATCAAAGCACTCGGTTTGTCAGTGGCACTACAAATTGGTATCCACAGGTATATTTTTAGATCCATTTGTTTCCATTTTCGTCGGATACTTTTGGAACAGACTATAGTTCGGTCTTAGTCTTCCCTGACACTAAGGAACACAGTATCTTACGTCATTATAGTGTTGGCTGGCAGCATTCTGTTGCACAGCTCAACCGACTCGTCTGAACCGTCCGCGCACTCCTTACGCTGAAAAAAATTAAATTCATTTTCATTCGTTACAAATTCTTAGAGTTATAAAATGCAACATTTCTTCGTGTGTCTGGTCTGTCCCCGCGTCTTAACCAAAGCCGACGACGCGTTCTGGTTTGCCGAATAAAATGAACTGGAAGGTCGCGTGTTCGCGTGACGATTGCTTTGGTTAGGATGCGGCCTGTTAGTGCTTTTACATAACTCGAAAACCACTACATATACTGGTCATTATACGAGAATGTTTAAAAATTCATGATTTCTGGTGTTTCAGTATTGATTTTATTACGTTAAGGCGAGGTTACCCGTATAAACGTCGTTTTGTATTTGTTCGCGACGATGTCACCCAAATAGTTCGTAGTCTGCTCAAAGCATGTATTTAACTTAGTCTTATAGTTTTAAATATAATTAGCTTCAAGATAGCGTTTAAGTATGTGAAATCTCAGTTAAGTAGGCCATAAATTCAGAAGCACATAGTTTTTTGGTGCGTCCAGGTACACTAGACCGAGACCTAGCCCTGGACGTAACCCCTTTGATCAATAACCCTAAAGAAAGGCCTGCTTAGCTGGGATAATAGATTATGTGAATAACCGTGTAAAGTCAGTTTAACTGACGCTCGTTCGGAGGCGCTTCACGCCCCGAGGATTTAACTTGTTGTATTTTAAATGCTTAAATGTTAAAGGTAAATAGACCAGCCTTGAAGGCTGCGTAATATGACTGTGATTGTTTTAGTAATTTTAGAGTAATATAGTTAATAAGACAATTATTTTGTGAAAAATTCTAGTTTTAGCCATTCAAGGCGTTATATCTCCGAACATTTATTTAAATGTTATTGTTATTATAATTTCAATATGTAGGCAGTGCTGTCACCCGCCTAAAAGTACATTAAAATCACCCAACACTTGTAAAATTCCATGTATTTCGACAAATATTGTATCAGGATCATAGTAAAAATAGACGCTTATAAAAGTTTTATTGAGGAAGTAAAACAGGGTTCTCGTTAAGGTAAAGATTGGCCGTACCTTAGTAAACAGGGAAAGTCCATTATTCGTAGTCATCGGTAAGCCAAAATAAAGGCTTAAGTAGTTTATAGTAAATAACCTGAACGGACCCGTAAGTACTTCCCTAACAACTCTGTGTACTTGTAAACTATCCTATGTTGTATCATTTCGCCAAAAACACCTGCTTCCACATAGACTTCGGGATATAGTCACATACGGAAAATAACTGCAACCTGTCGGTGCAGGACGTCAGCGCGTTGAGACAGTGAGGGGCCTATCTCGATGCTGTATATTCGAGATAGGTACTACGACCTCCTTGAACATATATCGAGTCCAGCGATCACGCCCGTCCGGTACATCTGTTGGTCCTGTCGAACCGGATATTTTCAAGATTCCTGAAGTCTAAAGACCTAAGCCTGAAGAGTTACGCCTGAAGACTTATGCCTGAAGACTTATAATTGATAGAACTCATCTAAGTGGAAAGTTTACTTTGGAAGATAGAACATTTATTTTAGAGATAGAATCTTTTGGGGACATAGAATTTTTTTGGGACCTAGATTTTTTTGGACCTAGATTTTTTTGGACCTAGATTTTTTAGGACCTAGATTTTTTTGAGACCTAGATTTTTTTGGGACCTAGATTTTTTTGGGAACTAGATTTTTTAGACATAGATTTTTTTGGAAAATAGATTTTTTTGACATAGATTTTGGGACATAGAATTTTTTAGGACTCAATCTTAAAATACAACCACTTGAGTTAACATGCCAGTTACAAGATCGCAAGGCAAGGCACCTGAAGCATGGACAGTGAATGTTGAGGTGGGACATACGTCCGCAGCTATCCGTCACCAGTTACCCCCACGTTCGCCATCCACCACTGAAGGGATCGAGCAACCACTGCCACCACGTCCTATCGCTCCATTGGAAGCCGAAGACTTACCTGTACTGGCACAATCCAAAGTAACGAAGCAGATAGAACAACCAGCTGTTACTGAGAAGGAAACCACATTGAAGGGAACTTCAGATACGACAATGAAGCCAAGTGATTTCATAGAAAAGTCGTTAAATAAAACGTACAGCCGTACCATGCCGATGACTACCCGGGGTGACACCCGTATCGAACATAGTAGGCCGCCGTCAACTACGATTAGAACGACACGGTCGCAAACGAAAAAATCGAAAGCACGTGAAGACTTATTGAAAATTAAGTTGGAACTCGCTCAAATAGCACTTCAAAGAGCCGAGGACGAAGAATCCGGCGGTGAATATATGGATGATAGAAACTCAAACAACGAGTACGTGCGTTCCTGGCTTGAAGAGGCACCAGAGCCTGAACCAGTGAGCGAGGTCAATGCCGCCGAAGGGGACAATAGAACCAGAAGCCGAGAGGCACCGCCCTCCACCGTGGACATCGTTAGTATAGTGGACCCCCAAACGCAAGTACCTTTGTTAAATCCTAAAGTGAATGAAGTGAAAAATAATATAGTGCCATCGAAACACATAGAAGACACCAAGGGGGAAGACTCACTCCGCCCTTTCATAACGGAGTTAACGTCTGCTATAGCGTCGCTCGCCGACAAGAAAACAGAACAGTGGACATCGAACCACCCCTCGGCGTCAAAGGCCATCATGACGCTACCGAACTACAGCGGAGCTCATACCGAATGGCTTTCGTTTCGCGCCATCTACGAAACGACGCGAACCTACTTCAACGATGTTGAAAATACAGCAAGACTTCGAAGAAGCCTACGAGGACGGGCACTCGAGACAGTGAGCTCAGAACTCATCGGACACGCTAAACCGAATGACATCATGAGAGAACTCGAGCTGCAATTCGGCCGTCCAGATTCGATCGCTCAAGCCGAAACCGATAGGCTCCGCGGTCTACCGCGCTGCAGCGAGACACCCAGGGACATCTGCAACTTCGCGAGTCGATTCAGAAGTGGCGTAGTAACTCTGCGCGCGCTTAAGAAGGATCACTACCTGATCAACGCCGAGCTGATGCGACTACTGACAGAAAAGCTGCCAAACTCCCTGCGTGTACAGTGGTACAGAATATACACAGAAAAGTACCAATCGCTACCGGACCTCTCACTCTTCAGTGACTTCATCACAGAACAAGCCAGCTTCTGCAGTGCTTTCGCTCCACCGGAGAACATCAACCCTGTTGAAGCGACAGCAACAAGACGTGTCACGCAGAGAACCCATACAGCAACAGACAAACCGACGATCAGATGCCGCGTTTGTGATAAAGAAGGACACCACGCTTCCGACTGTATGAAATTCAAAGAGGCGTCCAGTGACAAGAAATGGGAACTCGTGAAGAAAATCGGCTTGTGTTTTCGCTGCTTGCGAATCCGTCGCTTCGGTCACGCTTGCAAGCTGAAGAAGTGTGGGGTCAAGGGGTGCACAGCCACGCACCATCAGCTTCTTCACTATGAGAAGAAGCTCACAGCAGAGGGTATAGAGAAGCCCCCTGCCCAGGAACAGAAGGAGTCTCAGGAAACAGCAGCCAGTTCGCGAACAACATCTAGCGAAGCCTATCTCAAGATAGTACCGGTTCAGTTCATCGGACCGGCGGGAGAAGCATCCACATTCGCGCTTCTCGACGATGGATCAACCGTTTCCCTGATCGACGAAGATCTAGCGAAGGAAATCGGGGCAGAGGGCCCTATCGAACCTCTGAAGATCGGTGCGATCGGTAACAACATGATCGACACCCCCCATTCACGAAGAATCACAGTCACTCTTAAGAGCCCAATCAAGAATAAGGTGCCGTTCAGAGCGCGCACCATACCGAGGCTCAACCTAACACCGCAGAAAGTGAACGAGGAGGACATCGCAAATTGCAGCCACCTGAATGACCTAAGACAACATCTTATATACAACACTGGCGTACCGAAGATCCTCATCGGCCAGGACAACTGGCATCTTCTACTGGCCAGCGAGATACGAACAGGCCCGAAACACCAGCCCGTCGCTTCACTCACCACATTGGGCTGGACTCTACACGGCGCGCATACTAGAATCCTAGGTCACCAAGTGCACTACGTCAACAGACTAACAGCGAGCGATGAAGACCTCGACGAACAACTTCGTGAATTTTTCGCATTAGAATCACTAATAATCAATCCGCGACGACCAGACTCCGATCCTGAGAAGAAAGCAGAAGATATTCTGAACCGTCACATCCGACAGTTAGAGGATGGACATATAGAAACAGGCATGCTGTGGAAGAACGAACATGTAGATGTGCCAGATAGTTACGGGACAGCACTCAAGAGGCTCGTCTCAACAGAAAAGAAGCTCGATAGCAACCCTGCTCTTCGAGATAGATACTCAGAACAGATGGACTCTCTCGTCCAAAAGGGATACGCAGAGAAGGCGCCCAAGACGAACACTCCAGGAAAAACGTGGTACTTACCACACTTCGACGTGTTCAACCCCATGAAGCCTGAAAAGCTTCGAATAGTTCATGACGCTGCTGCGAAATCTAGGGGGCTGTCACTAATGACTTCCTTCTAACTGGACCAGACCTGCTGCAGTCACTACCCGGCGTCATGATGAGATTCCGCCGACACCGCATAGCCATCTCAGGTGACATAGCAGAGTGGTTTATGCAGGTAAAGGTGCGAAGCGAAGACAGGGACGCACTCCGATACCTGTGGAGAGGCAATAGAAGAGAAGGAGCGCCTGAAGAATACCGTATGACGTCCATCATATTCGGTGCAGCAAGTTCACCCTGCACAGCCATTTTCGCGAAAAATTGGAACGCGAAAACGTACATAAAGGAGCATCCAGAGGCAGTCGAAGCCATCATTCACAATCATTACATGGATGACTACCTCGACAGCTACGAAACAGTTGAAGAAACGACGCGCATCGCCACAACTGTAAAAGAAATACACCATCAGGCAAGGCTGGAACTTAGAAAATGGGTATCGAATAGCGCCCAAGTAATAGAAAATCTGGACCCGACGCAGAGTGGAACTGAAGTCGTCAGTATCAGAAACGCTGGAAATTCAGAGAAGATACTCGGCCTAATATGGAGACCGGGCGAAGATACGTTGGGTTTCAACTTGACGCTCGCACGCCTACCTGTAGGCGTTTTAGAAAAGGAAGTGCCAACCAAGAGAGAAGCACTGAAGATCGTCATGTCACTCTATGACCCACTCGGACTCGCCTCACCAGTAACGATTCGAGCCAAGTAGATCCTGCAAGAGGCATGGAGGCGAGGAGTCGATTGGGATCAGTCACTCGATAAAGACCTGGCGACCCAATGGAAATGTTGGGTACAGCACCTGAAACAGCTCAAGTGCATCAGCATACCAAGATGCTATCCAGGATATAGCGAAGCTACAGAAATACAGGTCCACGTGTTCACCGACGCAAGCGAAATGGCGTACGCGATCGCGGTATACTGGCGAACAACATCAGCAGAAGGCGTCCATCGAGTCAGCCTCGTCATGGCAAAGGCGAAAGTAGCACCACTGAAGCTACAATCAATACCACGCCTCGAGCTGCAGGCCGCGGTCATGGGAACCCGCCTGGCCGCAGCTGTAATACGCGAGCACGACGTCAAGCCCGCATCGGTGACATATTGGTCAGACAGTAGAACCGTCCTGACATGGATCAGAAGAGGAGCACGAGTGTACAAACCTTTCGTCGCTCATCGCATAGCCGCGAAGCAAAGTTGAAGATTGGCGATGGATACCAACAAAACTGAACATCGCCGATATCGCTACTCGTGACGTACCACACCACTTTGACTCACATCATGAGTGGTTTAGTGGCCCAAACTTTCTCTACGAAGAACCGTCTTCATGGCCAACCGAGAAACCTCCAGTCACAGCGGAGACGGGGGAAGAAAGGACCCTTACCTCCGTCGAGAAAACCAACACTCGACAACTCACCGAAGTCATACCCGATCCAGCAAGGTTTTCAAGATGGGAACGACTGCTTCGGGCAACGGCAACCGTCCTACGTTTCGTGTCACTCTGCCGACAACGGACAGAAAAGACGTTTTGCAAGAGGACTAGACAGAACGAGGAAAAAGATCCTGACTGGCGAAAGAAGAAGAAAATCGCGCCACCTTCTCGGAAACTGACTACAAAGAAGTCAGAACCCAAAACTCAAACCATAGAAGCCGAGTTTCTCCAAGAAGCAGAGAAGATACTGGTCCAAGTCATCCAAAATCTGTCTTTCGCTCCGGAAATAGCGAAATTGCGAGAACAGAAGACATTGGACAAAGACAGTCGACTACGGTCACTGCAAATAGAAATGCAAGACAATATCATACGACTGAGAAACCGTATAGCAGCGACTAACGAAATAGCCGAAGAGGTAAAACGTCCACCGATACTACACGGTGACCATCGCATCACCCAGTTATACATAGACTGGACACATCGCGATCTACAGCACAGTGGGACAGAACTCACTATAAACGAGGTACGACAACACTACTGGGTCGTTAAAATGCGACCAACAACGAAGATGGTGCTGGCACGATGTCTGCAGTGTCGCATTCGTAAGGCACAACCACCCGTGCCTGCGACCGGTGACCACCCCAGAACGCGGCTCGCTCATCACCAGAGGCCGTTCACTTATACCGGTCTGGACTATTTCGGACCACTGTCCGTTACCGTCGGTCGTCAGCACCAGAAAAGATACGTAGCCCTGTTTACCTGTCTCACATCCAGAGCTGTACACCTCGAGATCGCCGCTAGCCTCAGCGCAGACTCCGCCATACTGGCGTTGCGCCGATTCGCTGCCCGTCGAGGCTGCCCAACCGAAATACATTCGGACAACGGCACCAACATGCACGGTGCCGACAAAGAGCTACGACAAGCCTTCCGAGAGGAGGCCAGTCGCAGAGGCATCGTGTGGCGCTTTATTACGCCATCCGCGCCATTCATGGGAGGCGCTTGGGAGCGTCTCGTTCGCTGCGTAAAGTCCGCGCTATACACTGTGCTCCTCGAAAAACACCCACACGAAGAGGTGTTGTCCACACTGATATGTGAGGCAGAGTACACTGTAAACAGCCGGCCACTGACACATGTTTCCGTAGACAGCGAAGACGACGAGTCGATCACACCGAACCACTTTTTACTCGGTGGGTCGGCCAGACTACCATCACCCGGCGTGTTCACCGAACAAGACATTGACAGCAAAAGACTTTGGCGACGGTCACAAATCCTAGCCGATATGTTTTGGCGTCGCTGGGTCAGAGAATATTTGCCGGAGCTTAAAAACCGGCGGGAGCCGCACAGCCGCGGGCCTGAACTTCAAATCGGTGACCCCATACTCATCGCCGATGGTCGGCTGCCTCGCAATACATGGCCGCGAGGCCGTATAGTCGCCGTGTTCCCCGGAGCCGACGGAGAAGTCCGGACTGCTGAGGTGCGCACTGCTGGCGGCACCTTAAAGCGTCCGGTGAAGAAACTCGTCCCACTTCCAAAGTGACGAGACATCAAGACAACGAGACAACGAGGCGGCGAGCATCGCGGCGGAGAGCGTCGCGACTGCTATCGTCGCTCACCGGTGTCATGCAGCGCCGCACCGACGTCGCTACGAGTCGTCACTGCACTGCACGGCGGGAGAGATGTTCGCGACGATGTCACCCAAATAGTTCGTAGTCTGCTCAAAGCATGTATTTAACTTAGTCTTATAGTTTTAAATATAATTAGCTTCAAGATAGCGTTTAAGTATGTGAAATCTCAGTTAAGTAGGCCATAAATTCAGAAGCATATAGTTTTTTGGTGCGTTCAGGTATACTAGACCGAGACCTAGCCCTGGACGTAACCCCTTTGATCAATAACCCTTAAGAAAGGCCTGCTTAGCTGGGATAATAGATTATGTGAATAACCGTGTAAAGTCGGTTTAACTGACGCTCGTTCGGAGGCGCTTCACGCCCCGAGGATTTAACTTGTTGTATTTTAAATGCTTAAATGTTAAAGGTAAATAGACCAGCCTTGAAGGCTGCGTAATATGACTGTGATTGTTTTAGAAATTTTAGAGTAATGTAGTTAATAAGACAATTATTTTGTGAAAAATTCTAGTTTTAGCCATTCAAGGCGTTATATCTCCGAACATTTATTTAAATGTTATTGTTATTATAATTTCAATATGTAGGCAGTGCTGTCACCCGCCTAAAAGTACATTAAAATCACCCAACACTTGTAAAATTCGATGTATTTCGACA
The DNA here is from genome assembly GCA_917490735.1 of Dryobotodes eremita. Taxonomy (NCBI): domain Eukaryota; kingdom Metazoa; phylum Arthropoda; class Insecta; order Lepidoptera; family Noctuidae; genus Dryobotodes; species Dryobotodes eremita. The sequence continues at coordinate 7,831,506 of OU823269.1, read as the reverse complement.
AATATTGTATCAGGATCATAGTAAAAATAAACGCTTATAAAAGTTTTATTGAGGAAGTAAAACAGGGTTCTCGTTAAGGTAAAGATTGGCCGTACCTTAGTAAACAGGGAAAGTCCATTATTCGTAGTCATCGGTAAGCCAAAATAAAGGCTTAAGTAGTTTATAGTAAATAACCTGAACGGACCCGTAAGTACTTCCCTAACAACTCTGTGTACTTGTAAACTATCCTATCCTATGTTGTATCATTTCGCCAAAAACACCCGCTTCCACATAGACTTCGGGATATAGTCATATACGGAAAATAACTGCAACCTGTCGGTGCAGGACGTCAGCGCGCTGAGACAGTGAGGGGCCTATCTCGATGCTGTATATTCGAGATAGGTACTACGACCTTCTTGAACATACGAGTATATCGAGTCCAGCGATCACGCCCGTCCGGTACAGTATTGTGTTTCATTCGTAGATAAAACGGATTTAAATTTTGACCCTCGAAAACCATGAAAACGACTCCCATGATGAATAATTTTAAAATTTTTACAGCCGCCTTCTTGGATTTTCATTTTGACCTCATTATTGGCTTCAGCACCCTCCAAAACCATAAAACCACAACCATGATAAAAAAAAAATGAAAATTTTCGCAGCTAATCTTGGATGAATCTAAATGTTACAATATGTCGCATCTCTATGTATTTTACTCTGTGTACATAAATAAGAAGATAAATAAATCAATAAAAATGTGCAATAAAAAAATTACAACGATTACTATTGACCCTAAATTGGTCTGTTTACTTATAGTCTGTCTGCCCTTATAGAATTTCTGATTCGGAGCGAACATAATTGGCGAATTGTGGGTGTACTATACACCCCTGCCCAACTCTTTGAAAGAATACAGGCGTAATGATATAAAGAAATCTCATTTCCGAAACTTTTTCGCGCAACTGCCCTTTCGCGCAAGTGGATTCGCGTAAGTGTCCTTCGCGCAAGTGTGTTTCGCCCAATTGTCAATTCGTGCAAATCTCTGTTCGTGCAAAAGTCCATTCGCGGAAATTTCTTTTCGCGCAAGTAGGTTCGCACAAGTGTCGTTCGCGGAAATATTGATTGCGTAAGTGTTAAGTAAGTATTATCTATATCCTGCTAGCTCACGCTTTACATTATGTTTTACACAAATAACCATTTATACCTCTAAGCCTTCTTGAATTACAATATTGATATTGTAATAAAGTAAGTGTGCCTAGCTACTGCTTGATTTTTTATACTGTTGCACGAAGATTTCGTGAACATGTAGTCATCGAATGGCGCGCGGCGCGTAGTTTTGAATCGTACCCGTATTCATGATCTTCGTGACGGTCCGATTTTAAATCCACGTGATTCACAAAATATTATACTAATCAATTCACGTTGATTTACTGCATTACTATATTCTATGACGCAACTTAGTACCTAATCGAATTCGTGAACTCATTAGCGGACTGCTTGGCGCGCGCGTCTTCCGTGCATCGTAACTTGTTAGGTATCGTTACTCCTTGCGGAGTCTGGGGTAAGCGTTAAATGCCAGCGGCGCTCGGGTTGACCTCGCCTTATCGCCATCATTTAGTTCTGAAATCCGTCTAAGTTCGTACCGTGTGTGGCAGACCTTAGTCGTTACGACTATGCCACAGCGGCTAAAATAGGACACAATCATTAAAATTATGATTACTAACCCCATTACAATCAGCGCCACGGTCAACGCAGGCGCCGTACGCGCACTGGAATAGGTGCGTGGGACATAACACGTCCGCGCACGTTCGGACCGTCTCGTCGGACCCGTCAGGACAGTTCGGGACTCCGTCGCAGTGGTCCGACGCGGGGATGACATTGTTATCCAGACATCGGAATTTGCCACTAGAAGAGAACATTGGTTAATTAAAACTTTTTATAGTACAAAATCCAGCCGTCCTCCCGGTAGGATTTCGCATCGGGAAAAATGATGAAATTCCAAAAATGCTGATACTCTTTTAAACTTCTATTGCCTTGATGACAAACAAAACTGGGAGGAAAAATGACAAACAGGTACAAATAAACCTTACATTTAATTACGACTTATTAGTACGCAACGTTTATTTGCTCATTCTAAATGAGCAGGCGTTGGGCTCGAACAATGAACCTCCATATAAAAACTTTCATACCCTATTTAACTCCATATAGAATGAATTTTCAAAAATCCTATTTTTAGTGCTCACTTTTGTTATATACGGAACTCTTGTGCAACATTTCATGCTTGTAGATCCAGCGGTGTAGGGTGTGTGTTGTCAGTCAATGAATGAATTTAAGATTTTTATTCAATAGATTAGAAGAAATTGAAATGTCAGAATTTGACTTGCTTAATGGCAATCATTAACTGCAGGCGGATTAGCTAATGCATACACAATCTGATTCTTGATTTCTGGTCTCGTCGATCTAAAAATTTACGTATTTTTTTTTTTTTTAATTTGCTTGTCGTAGTAGACCATGAGAGGCCGTCACTACTTAACCGAATTATCCTGTGGTTGCCTTAAGCTAACTCAAAGCCTCCAGCCAGGGGCGAATTTCTTATATTACTAAGCGACTGCACGCTGAGGGCATCCCCTGTAGGGTACGCACCTCGGCTTAGGGCGTCGCTGGGGGCAGGACAGCAAGGTGGGATAGGCTGGATCGAATTTTGAGAATTATTATTATATCGGCTCGGCTACGGCGCGGGCTGGCTCTTCGTCGAGCAAGGGTCGGGGGGGAAAATTACGTCGAGGTCATCGCGAGGGACCTCGGCGGCGAGGTTGGAACGATGGTTGTTTTTTGTATCTGTATACTGTGGTGGTGGCACTACTGTTCTCCTGGAGGAGGGTTATGGGGTCATCGGAGTCGGCTTGGACATGCCTTGGACGGCGGGTACTACTGATTCGGGAGGGGGTATAACTGGCGGCCTCGACAACCGGAGGGTTGCGATGTATGGCCGCGGAATCAAAGAAACGCTTGGAATTGCGTTTCATGAATTGATGGATAGTGGGGATTTTGAGATATAGGTGGAGGATTTCGTTCCGAACGAACCAAGGGGAACCTGCCGTCCTACGGAGGAACCGGATTTGGAGAGTCCGCATCCTATGAATGTTGTGGGATTTTGCTTGTGCGAAAACTGCACTCGCATAGGTCATGATTGTCCGAATGCACGCTGTGTAAATGCGCAATTTGCACTTGGAGTGACAATTTGCTACATGCATTCAGTACGGAATGGAGTCTACCGAGAGCGAAAGTGGCGCGCGAATGTGCTTGCTGTATGTGCTTAGAGAAGGAAAGGTGCTCGTCAAGGATTACACCCAGGTATTTGGCTCGCTTTTCCCATGGGATAGGCTTGCCGAACATGGTGATCGGACGGGAAAAATCTCCGAGCAAACTCGCTCCTAATATACTCAAGCTGGACAATGCGACGTTATAGTCCGTTCACAGTTATTTCACCTCGGAGTTTGCAGCACTGTCAAAATCACATTGCTCTTTATTACCGTTGCAATAAGGTTGCTATTTGGTTGCTGCCATTGAGGCCATGTCCATTAGGACATGTTGTGAATGAGAACCTGACTGATGACGTAGATATGGAACGGGAACGGAGGGGGCGCGCGATTCGCTGTAATATGCTGGCTCGCAGGTTTGCCAGGTGTTCAAAGGCAGTCAAAACGACATTGTTCAGGGCCTTCTGCCAATCTTTTTATACCTGCAGCCTGTGGGCTAGCTGCACGCAGCGGGTCATGAGTGCTCTGAGAGTTCAGTACAACAATGGCTTCAGGGTGTTGATGGGACTGCCTCGCTATTGCAGTGCGTCAGCGATGTTTTCAGAATCACAAGTGGATGGCTATTATGCCATAATTAGAAAAAGAGCAGCATCGTTGATGCGCAGAGTGAGAGACAGTCCTAACAGCTACCTGAGGGTCATTGCTGAACATGTTGAGAGTCCTATCTGGAGGCACTGGATTCGCCTACACATAGGATAATTATTATAGTTTGTTTTTGTATGTGTGTATTACTAACATAGTTCTAAGCTTCAGTGTATTACTAACACTATATGGACAATAGTCTGAAATAAATTATTATTATTATTATTGACTAGTCTGTCAAATTCACAATGATCTTTACAATAGTTACAATAAAGTTGCTATTGGGTTGCTGCTGTCAGAGGTAAAATATTTAAGAGCGGCCAACCCGGCATACTTTTCATACAAACACTCGCACGCGATTACGGCGTTGTAACACATCTTTCATTGAAATTTTTGAACTAATAGGTATCTTGTGCACTTTGTCTAGGCTTCTATGCAAGCAAAATATCTATATTTGGAGTAAGTAATTCAGTATAAGCCTCCAAAAATCCGCTTGTGTGTACAAATTTTACCTAAACTTTGGCCGTTCATAATGTACTTATAAATTGTAAAAGTAAAGAAAACATCTGCATAGAAACCTCGCACATGTAATGGAGATTCTAAATGACAAACATTTTTTCCAAAAACTTGTAAGGGTTTTTCAAAAACACGTATTTCCTGGCACAAGTTTTGTGAAATCTATGCTCGCCAATTTTCGTTCGATGTTATCGCGTTCTCACTCTTGCTTCTTTCTTAAACATTGCGTTGGATGAAACAACAAGCTGTAAAAACATGCTCGCGTTGAAGATAGACGGACCGGGAAGGGCCCTCTTAACTGTGAATGGACTGCAGAACACTGCTACGACTTACAAGGATCTTTTGGTGCTCGAATGACTTATAATGAAGCCGTTGGTGATAAATATTTCATTTGTGCAAAAGGGAAGGTCGGTGAAAGCTGATCGTGGATAGCGTGTCCATAGCTAGGTCAATACTCAATACTCAATTCTTTATTGCATTCCATATGTAATACATAGATGGTCTAACAAAGTAAAATATCAATATGGACCCTGTCGGGCACAGCAAAATTAGGAGAGAGGAAGAGGGCTAAGCAGCAATTCAAGCAATTCAAAATTATAAAAATTTTTAGATGAGTTTAATGGGAGCTATCGTTTTTGTGCTCACCAGTTGGCGTCACTGTCGAGTAAGGTCCTGTTGCAGTACTTTTATTTGATGTTTTGGATATGTTTTAGTACCCTTATATTCATATTATGTTTATTTTATTACATTTTAAAACTTCAAATGAATATAATATTCCTAAAATTGGCAAGCATCAAGCAGAAAAATCTTATTCTTCCTTCAAGTGCTACCAAATTAGATCCCTAACTTTTTACTTAAAGTCTTAAGCCATAATTAATCAAGAATGGCACAACCATTACAGCTATTATGAATCATTCGATAAAATCCGTGATAAAAAATCCCGCAAACAGTGAACGTTCAGTACATATTTTGACATCTAAAGACCTTACTCTACACTAGCGCCTCTAGCGGCGAACTCAAGCGCGATAGCCCTCATTGCGTCCCTACGGCCTACCTATAAATTCGACATTTCGTTTATTCGTTCCATTTCGTTTTCAATCATGAATTTGGTTTTATTTCAATATTTCGTTATTTTTGGTGATTTCAATATTTTAAATCAAGTATTGACATAGATAGACTTTAAGAAAGTAATGAAACGCCACATTTTGAAGGATCTTTCATTAATGGAACGGTAAGGATAGATTTGTAAATTTTACTGACACTACGAAAACAGACCTTAAACTAAATAACCTACACCCGCTTACTTACCCTACGAAAAGCACCATTTTATTTGTGAAATCCTAAAACAAAGTATCTGTTCAATTATCGCTTATTCAAACGCACTGTGCCATAGGCCTTACCAAATAAGCTTAGTTCGCACCGCAGCGTATGCGCGCACTCACTATACACAATCTCCACTAACATTTTTAACATATACCCTACTAAAAACGCTAATCGGCTATTTTGTTTACTTTTATTTTATTTTCTCTGCAAGTGATTAATGTAATCTTTTGAGAAATAAATGTCTTAAACCGTAGATAGTGTTAGAATTTTAAACCTTAAATATTTACTCGTAATTACTTTCTTCAAAATTATTCCGATAGTACCTCGAACTCTGTTTAATTTAAAAAAGTCTCTACGAATAGCCCTAGGCCACAATCTTCTAATTTTAGGATCTTTCAGGAAAAGGTGGACTCCAATTTCGGAGTACTTAGGAACACAACAACGTGTCATTTTCGCAAAACTAAAATAAAACCATCTCACGCCTTATATTATTAGCTTGCGTTGGGAACTAGCTACGACTGCGCCATTTTGACGTTTTGTGATGTGTAATGTCACTTGAAATGTATTCTAAAAACAAGATGGCGGCGTTAGTACCGATTAAGGCCACGCGCCAATCTAACCTTGTAGCGTTATAAGTACTTACTGGCTAAGTCTAGTATCGTTCCGACACTTCGGCAGTAGTTCGTCGGACTGGTCAGCACACTCAACGACATTGTTGCAAGGAGCCGTGCCGTCTACGCACGCGCCATACGTACACCTGAACCAGTTGAGTTGACATCTGACGAAGAAATGTTTTGAAAATAAATATTTTTTAACTATTACATTCAACATCTGCCTAGCCCTTTCCCGACTCAACGACAAAGTAAAGAAGACATCTTCATAGAAACCTTGTACATGTACTGGACATTCTTTAGAATGTACGTTTTGGAAAAAATGTTTGTCATTTAGAAATGACAAACATTTTTTCCAAAAACTTCTAAGGCTTTTTCAAAAACACGTATTTCCTGGAACAAGTTTTGTGAAATCTCCGTGCGTCAATTTTCGTTTGATGTTATCGCGTTCTCACTCTTGCTTCTTTTTCAAACATTGCGTTGGATGAAACAACAAGCTTTCAATCAAGCTGGTGTTGGCGATAGACGGACCGGGAAGGGCCCTCCTAAGTTTAACATAAGTTGTAGGTATAATATTTTGATCAAAGCTTCGTAGCGTCGTCGGCAGTCGGGGCCTGGGGGACGGCGGCTACTGAAAACGCCAAGCAGACGAGGCCCAGCAATAATGAATGTATGCTATTGTAGAAAGGATAGCTGCTGTTAACATCCTATTTTCATAAGCCGTCCCCCGATGGGGCAAGCGATGTGACGACGCTTTGATCAAAATACTACTTACAACTTATATGGCAAAACATTTTTTTTTTCTTCTTAGAGGTTTTTGTTTGCGTCGGGAGTTTTTAGAATTTTTGAATTTTACACTTTAATTATTGCATTTATCGATTACATATTCAATAGCAGTCACACAAATTACACATTCTCAATAGCAGACTTGATCATATCTGAGTCTTCGTTTGGCAAATTCAGCTGTTATAATAATTTAATAAGGTTGTAAATCGCTTACTTCATATTCCTACACCGTGCGTGAGTCTCATCGCTTCTGTCAGGGCAGTCTATCCTGCCGTCGCACTTCCCGTCAACGGCGATGCACGTACCGTCTGTACACCGCCACTGATATAATCTGAAAAACGAATAGGCAGAAATATTAAAGGTACTAAAAACTCGTATGGAAAACTCGGGAAAAGGCAAGAGTTTTTGGGATTTGTTACGATTAAGAGTCTTCTAATCCATATACGAAACTGCATCAATCATAAAAATAAATCATGCTAGTGAAGGTTTTTTAGCTTTTTCCAAAATCTGTGAAAGCAGGTAGCAATCACACAGCTCGGCGTTCGGTAAGGACCGAGTCGGCGGCGCGTTGTGTTCTACGCGCGTCTCAAAGAGATGTCAGCACTCACTCAGCCGATGCCTGCTGGGGTCGCGGGTTTGTCCGAAAGGGTTTCCGTGGCCCCGGCACACAGCCAACTGAAGGAACACGGGTGGGTTAAAACACACCCTTGATCCCATCACCACTTTTACTGACTAAAGTCAGTAAAAGTCTGACACGCCTAGGGTTACCATATAGAAAATTGAAAAGTCCTGACAAAAAGCCTGATTTCTGTAGAACAGTCCTGAGATTTTGTCGCAAACGTAACAAACGACGATGCATTTTATTTTTTCAAATGATTATGTGAAAAAGAATGCGTCGTCGATCATGATGAAGCTGAGCAATGAGAACGTATTGATTATATTTTGTTAAATTTTCATACTTAATAAAAGTTAAATGATTTTATTTCTGTAAGTAGGTTTGTACAAACACTTTTACACGTCAATCATATTTTAAAACTAGATGAGGTCGGCGTTTCCTATCTGACTACTCTGAGAAGAAAGGCCGAAACAAACTCAGAGGTCTCTTTTAAAGTCCAGACATAATCTTGGTCAGATCATGTAGATTTGAGATTGATTTGATCATTTATAGTTGAGTCTGAAATGGTCTTTTGAGGAAAAACCACACAGAATGAATGGACCTGTCCAGTCAGTGCACGCATTTGTCAGTAATCGTGCAGCGCAGTTGATTCTTAAAACCAAAGTGGTACTTAAATTACATTAGTTTTATGTTAATTACGTTGATTTATGCTGTGATACTATCCAAAAAAGATTGTATTTTTGTTTATGTTGATTTTAAGTGACCAATTAAAAATAAACTGTAAAATCTCGATAGAGACACTTTATTTTATTAAAAAAACGCAAAATCGTGTGATTCCCGAGATTTCCGTCGAATCCGGCCGCAATCCTGTCAGGAGCCTAAAAATCCTGAGATGTCAGGACAAATCCTGAGATCTGGTAACCCTAGACACGCCCTCCCGCTCCGCCCAGAGCGGGAGAAGTTATTTGATCATTTCACAACCAAAAAAAAAAAGGAGGCAGCAATCACACCAAAGTTATGGGTTCTCCTGAAGCAACGGTTCCTATACGAGCGGTGGTCACCACATAGCGGCCGCGGAGTTTGCCTTTACGGTGTCAAAAAACGTTTTCATTTCTCATACACGGAAAGTAGTGTTTGTTTGATCCGAGTAGCGGGTGGAAGACGCTGCTCCCCGTCTTAGGGCGGGAAAAACTCATAGTAATTGCTTCCCTCTCTAGGGCGGGAATGAATTTTAAAAATAGAACTAAATTTGGTTAGGTAGTCGGCTACGAAAGTTTTTACATAATTAAGTAAAATATCGATTAAAAGAAATGCCGGGGGCTTTAAGAGTGTATAAACAGCCAGTGTGAATTAAAAAAATACCTATTAAGGGGATGCGCTAAGGTAGCCCGCGAAATTCAAATTTACTTACGTTTTTTGCATTTTGCAGTGACCAAAAACATAACTGACACAGAGCTGCAATTTGCAAAAAACCAAATAATATTTGAATATGGCGGGCTACAACTGTGGATCCACCTTAAGCGGGACGGTCCACGGCGGTGACGCGGTGTGTTCCATATTTAAAATTTGAAAAAGACTATATATTTTGGCGAGATACTAACTCTGTAATCTTGCCTAACTTTGTTTTCTCCGTACTAAAGAAACTAAACGTGACATAGACTGAATGCGCAAAGAGTGCGAAGACACAAGAAAAAAAAAAAAAACTGTATTCTGTACCGAAACTCAAAATATCAGTTTTAGAGACTAATATTTGATTAAAAATGAGTCTCATGCATTAAATGATTAATAGACATTTTAGAAAAACTACTGTTTTTACTTTCCTTAAATTCGAAATGAAAAGTAGAGTGTTTACCACGGGTGAAACTCATCAATTCCTACTCGGACTATAGCCGCCCTCGCTACGCTCGGGCGTCTAAATACCTCGTATGGGAATTGATTCCTTTCGACCCTTGTATAACAATCTACTATTTCATTTCTCATACACGGAAAGTAGTGTTTGTTTGATCCGAGTAGCGGGTGGAAGACGCTGCTCCCCGTCTTAGGGCGGGAAAAACTCATAGTAATTGCTTCCCTCTCTAGGGCGGGAATGAATTTTAAAAATAGAACTAAATTTGGTTAGGTAGTCGGCTACGAAAGTTTTTACATAATTAAGTAAAATATCGATTAAAAGAAATGCCGGGGGCTTTAAGAGTGTATAAACAGCCAGTGTGAATTAAAAAAATACCTATTAAGGGGATGCGCTAAGGTAGCCCGCGAAATTCAAATTTACTTACGTTTTTTGCATTTTGCAGTGACCAAAAACATAACTGACACAGAGCTGCAATTTGCAAAAAACCAAATAATATTTGAATATGGCGGGCTACAACTGTGGATCCACCTTAAGCGGGACGGTCCACGGCGGTGACGCGGTGTGTTCCATATTTAAAATTTGAAAAAGACTATATATTTTGGCGAGATACTAACTCTGTAATCTTGCCTAACTTTGTTTTCTCCGTACTAAAGAAACTAAACGTGACATAGACTGAATGCGCAAAGAGTGCGAAGACACAAGAAAAAAAAAAAAAACTGTATTCTGTACCGAAACTCAAAATATCAGTTTTAGAGACTAATATTTGATTAAAAATGAGTCTCATGCATTAAATGATTAATAGACATTTTAGAAAAACTACTGTTTTTACTTTCCTTAAATTCGAAATGAAAAGTAGAGTGTTTACCACGGGTGAAACTCATCAATTCCTACTCGGACTATAGCCGCCCTCGCTACGCTCGGGCGTCTAAATACCTCGTATGGGAATTGATTCCTTTCGACCCTTGTATAACAATCTACTATTTCATTTCTCATACACGGAAAGTACTGTTTGTTTGATCTGAGTAGCGGGTGGAAGACGCTGTTCCCCGTCTTAGGGCGGGAATGACTCATAATAATTACTTCCCTCTCTAGGGCGGGGATGAATTTTAAAAATAGAAATAAATTTGGTTAGGTAGTCGGCTACGATTGTTTTTACATAATAGTGACTTCATAACAGCCAGTGTGAATTAAAAAAATACCCATTAAGGGGGAGGCGCTAAAATTCAAATTTACTTAATATTTTTGCAATTTGCAGTGAGTCACCAGAAACACAATTGACACAGAGCTGCAATTTACAAAAAACCAAACAATATTTGAATTTGGCGGGCTACAACTGAGGATCCACCTTAAGCGGGACGGCCCGCGGCGGTGAGGCGGTGTATTCCATATTTAAAATTTATAAAAAGGACTATCATTTGGCGGGATACTAACTCTGTAAGCTTCCTTAGCTTTGTTTTCTTCGTAATAATTAAACTAAACGTGACGTCTACATTTATATCTGTTATTTTTTATGGTGTACATAATAAAGAGTATTCTATTCTATTCATTGGCTGAATGCACAAACCGTGCGAAGCCACAAGAAAAAAAAAACTCTGTAAGCTGTACCGAAATTCAAAATATCAGTTTTATAGACTAGTATTTGATTAAAAAGAGTCTCAAATTATTATTATTAATTAATATTTTAGAAAAACTACTATTTTTACTTTCCTTGTATTCGAAATGAAAAGTAGAGTGTTCAACACGGGTGAAAGTCATCAATTCCTACTCGGACTATAGCCGCCCTCGCTGCGCTCGGGCGTCTAAATACCTCGTATGGGAATTGATTCCTTTCGACCCTTGTATAACAAACTACTATTTCCTGTAGCTGAAACGGCCTAGTCGACATTTCCTATCTGACTACTCTGAGAAGAAAGACCGCTTAGTCTCTTTTAAAGTCCAGATATAATCTTGGTCAGATAAAATATAGGTATAGTATACTTATATTACGGGTGTAAAAAGACACTTCACGAAGCCGAGAGTCACTTGCACCCCACGTCATTGTATTTTTTTTTATGTACTGGCCCATACCCGGGAACCTTCTGGTAACGGAGAATTGAAGGTCAAAATTACAACTTTCACTGACATTATTTTTACGAAATAAGTTTTTGATGTTATAAACACAACTTTAAATACCCCTAAGCCCCCTGTACCGTTGCATGCACCCGTAAGCACAATGTTTTCCGTGTTTCATTGCCTACTACCGAAAACAGCAAATTTTCGCACCAAAAATAAAAGTCGTTTCCCAGCAATTATTTTATTATTATTAATTATTTTATTTTTATTTTGTGCTATGTTACATAGTTTGATGTACAGAATGCGCAGTTGACGGCTTCGTGATGGGTCTTTTACACCTTTTATAGTATAGATAGTATAATACTTGACAAACAGAATAGACCTTCAAAGCGTAGATTACGTAGATTACATTTTGCACTTACCCACATGCTGTCTGTCTTTTATATCTCTCATGAGAAACTGTAGTTTCTGTCAGGTTTCTGGAAAAAGAAAGGTAAGGTAGACAAAAATGGTTTTCATTAAATCTACAAGAAATTATCTGTCTAGGCATTTCCCAACTATGTTGGGGTAGGCTTCCAGTCTAACTGTATACCAGTATTCTACATTAAGTAACTGCCCTATGACCTACACAACTTGCTGGTAACTCGATATTCCTTGGACTGGTTGTGGCTGTGAGGTTTGAAGGCTCCCGTAAACAGGCGCGACGCGACTCTAATATTTCTATAAAAACTTCATGGGAATTGTTATACAAGAGTCACGTCGCGTTGTTTCGTCGCGCCTGACTGCAGGAGCCTTGACTTGCATCGAGCGATGTGCACGCGTCTCCTGTTTCCGCCTGCCGATCCGCAAGTCGCGTCGAGGTGTCTCGTGGCATGCTCTAAACCACTTCTTTCATTTGTTTTCCCCGCAGTCGCTTTCGCAAGACGCGTCTCGCTTGAGCGTGTAGCTCGTGGTCACGGGGTAAGATTTGTACAATCAGTTTACTTACGAGTTACTTAAATAGCAGGATGCTTCGTCGGAGCCATCAGGACAGTCCCAGTATGCATCACACACTGCATCAGCACTGATGCATGTGCCATCTAGACAAGTGAACTCGCTTCCCCTGGAATGTAGAGAGGGCATTGATATAAGACAGTCGTCATCATCAACCTATAGCATTCCTCTGCTGGACATAGTCCTCTCGAATTGCTCGCACTTAGGTCGGTCCTCGGCAACTCTCATCCAGCTGTTACCTGTCACCCTGCGAAGATCGTCGCTCCACCTAGCCTGGAGGTGTGTTATCTTATTTTTAGGCCAAAGTAGTGGCCTATAAATTGTGGTAACAGTGAATAACATTAAGTTAGCCTATCGTAGTCCACTGCTGGGTATAGGCGGTAATTCCCCTCTTTGAGGAGTGGCTTGAGAGGCGCCACGGTGTCCTCACCTTCCGCCTGACGCAGGTCCTCACCTGACATGGCTGTGTCGGGAGAACCCTGTTTCGGAAAAGGAAAGGAAACGCCCGGGTGTTACCATTGTGTGGATCACCCGGAGGACACGGTGGACCATACGGTGGAGGTTTGCCCGGCTTGGGCGGGGCACCTCCATGTCCTCGTGGCGGCGATCGGCGGCGGCGATCTCTCGCGTCCGGCCCTGGTCCAGGTCATGGTACGGGGCGAGAGGGAATGGGAAGCCGTCACCTGCTTCTGCGAAGCAGTAATACTCGCGAAGGAGGAGGCGGAGCGCGTGAGGGTGAGGCAATCGTTGCGCCCTCGCGCTCCTAGTTGCCGTAGGAGGAGACACCCTGGGCGTCGGGAGTCGATTGCCGACTCCCGGCCACCGTAGGCGCGGGCTTGCGGACGGCGAGCAATGGGCAGCTCGCCGTCCGGTAAGGACCAGACCCGGGTCGACGGCGCGTCGTGTTCCACGCGCGCCTCAAATAAATGTCAGCACCATTGACGGGGTCCGATAGGACTGATGCCTGCCGGGGCTGCGGATTGTTCGAAAGAGTAACCGTGGCCCTGGCGCACAGGCAATTGAAGGAACACGGGTGGGTTTTAGTCAGTAAGAGTCTGACACGCCCTCCCGCTCCGCCCAGAGCGGGAGAGGTCATTTGATGATTTCCCACCCAAAAAAAAGGCCTCTCCCTGTTTGTGCCACAACACCCGGTTTTCCGCCTTTTGCATCCAGTCAGCTCCAGTCACCTTTTTAAGGTAGTCGGTCCTTCAATGTTTTTATTTTTGCTTGAGTGTAGTTTTCATTGATTTTATTGGTATATTGGCGTGTCCTAACTGATATGGTAAATAATTCAATTTAATGTTTTGTGTTTCGTAAAGTTAATTCCTTTGCATACTATTGTATAGAATCAAGTTTTTGTAACTTAACAGACAGGCTATTTGCTGCTGGAAAGTTTGTTGCACCACTTCTTCCTCCCAACTAAAGCACAAGGAAGTGGTGAAGGGCGGGTGTTTTGGGGGACTGTCATTTGACTGTGTAATTTTGACGTTCAAAAAGTACTGATTCTCAGCCTAGTTTGAAGTATTTTCCATTTTCTGTCAATGTGCGGGCTAATTGCGTAACACACTAATAGTAGGAATGGCTTTAATTGTGACAGTTCAACAACATTCATTGCGTTATTTACGTTGTTGAGCAGACAAATTTTTCGAACATATGATGCAATGGATTTGTAATAGGCTTCAAAATGATTCAGATTGTGACTGAAAAGTGTATTACGCAATTAGGGTGCTGTTCAGTGTTGGCAGGATATTAGTACTATTACGTAAATCAATGCGATGCGTTAGAAAGAAACCCTAAATATGTAATGTCTGAGTCCAAATTTATTACCTGCAAGTCGAAATCGAAGCATGATTCCTGATCGCGGAACCCACAGCTGGAGATATGGCTGAAATATTCAGAATTAAACTTCATAATGGAGTAATTGTTATCACACTAGTGGGTACTTAGACTACATAACATCAAGCTATGCCTTTCCTCTTTAATCTGACCTCGTATTGTATTCTTGTTGCCGTTTTGGCCATCGGCTTCGCCCGTGTCAGAAAATATGGTCAGAAAATATCCCACGAGAACGTATTATCAGGATAAAAAAAATCTATGAAGTAACTCAGGTCATGGTCTACTTGTGTGCCACATTTCATTGAAATCTGTTCAGCCAAAAGGTAACAGACAGACACACAAAGTAACTTTCGTATTTTTAACCTTTTCACCGCCACGGACTTCAATAGAAGTTCAGCTGCCTTGAAATTTTAGTTAGATTTACATGTTTTAATGGCACGTACGCCTTTAAAACAAAATCAATTTCTAAAGGACACACTCTTATTTTGTTTTAAAGGCGTACGTGCCATTAAAACATGTAAATCTAACTAAAATTTCAAGACAGCTGAACTTCTATTAAAGTCTGTGTTGGTGAAAAGGTTAAAGCCCTCAGCTTCGCCCCCGTGGATGTCGGAAAATATTCCACGCGAACGTACTACCGGGATTTAAAGTACCCTATGTGTTAATCCAGTTTATAAATTATTTACATTTGCCAAATTTCATCCAATGTTTATCAGGTGCACGCCAGCAAATCTCCCAAACAGCATGACTTTTTTCGACATCTTCAACAATCATCGTCGTATTTCAGTCAATTTACACAAAACCATAATTATTTATAAACTCAAACCTTCCTGATGAATCCCTCCGTCCGTTGGTGAAAACCGTATGAAAATCCGTTTGGTAGTTTTTAAGTTTATCGCGTTCAGAAAGACAGACGGACAGACGCGGTGGGGGGACTTAGTTTTATAATTATTATATTATGTTATAAGTAGGGTACGTCCGCGATTTCGTTCGTGTGGAAGATGTAAGACACCACTATATATTAAAATAACACATTTTTGAAAATTTTCCTCCAATGCTATGTTACCGTTTGTAGTTTTGGTCTCACCAGAAAAATATGAACTGAGCGAGGACTGGTGACGCGGGAGCAAGCGACGCGCGACGTACAGTTGTCCGTGTGAGAAGCAGCTCATCCTGCACCCTAATTACGTAACACACTGGTGCTGATTCTCTTGTCACAAAATTCTCTAAACTAGACTAAAAATCACTAAAATTTTGTGTATTCCTGTCAAACGACGATTTCCCATTCTGAAATAGACTAAAGTGACACAAATTAACTATGTTTTAGTTTGCCAGCACTAAAATGGCACTGAGTTATTAATTTAGTGAAAATGGCAATTTAGCTATTCTGAATTTGACGTTTTTAACTTAAAATTTTGGTTGTCTAACTAAATCTGGCTATTTTTAATCGCGATTAAAAAGGTATGGAATAAAATTTGTTGTCATGAACTAAAATTCACTACAACACCTCGACTTCAGGTGCAAAAATAGTACTGAATCTTTTTAAGCTATTGCATAGCTTTTATCGCGGGCTTTGAGCGCGGCGACCGAATCAAGAAATTCCGTAACGAAAATAAAACCTAACACCCTCCACTCCGCCTACCATGTAGCTCGACCGAGCGTTCGCTTAGCGTGTATGTATATGGTACGACTGTATTTGAATTAATATCAAAGAAAAAAAAAATACTGCATAAATAAATAATTACAATTGCATAAGTTGATAAAAAATGCTATGCAATAGCTTTACCGCGGCATGGCAGTCCCTGAGTGCCACACGTGTTTTTTTTATTTTATTTTGCTTATATCTCGAAAACGGTGTATCCTATCGCAAAAATAATGAAAATGTCGACCCCTTTTATGAAACCCTCAAACCCATAAAACTCTACAAGTAGGTAATAATTTTTCATATTTTCCATACAAAAAGTGAAAAATTCCATATAAAACACGTCGAGGCTGCCCCCCATTCGACCCTCCGGCTCTAAAAAAAATCACAGGGTAGGGCAAACAAGTACCACGTAGAGTCGCGATTGTCAAATTAAATTTTAGTTCCGTCAAAATTATTTTTAAGTTCAGAGATATTATTTGCAGAATAGCTTTAAGATTCTCATAGCGAAGAGTACGGAATTTTAGTGATAGTTTAGTTAGTTTAGTTCGGTTTACAAGAGAATCGGCACCACTATCTATCACGATCTGAATCATTTTGAAGTCTATTGCTAATCCGTTGCTACATATGTTCGAAAAACTTGTCTGCTCAACAACGTAAATAACGCAATGAATGTTGTTGAACTGTCAAAATGAAACTCATTCCTACTGTTAGTGTGTTACGTTATTACCCCGCTGATACAGCCTTCAGTAGTAATTTCCCATTACTTGCGAAGTTTTTCACGTCTGCGTTTACTACCTAATATGGCACATCACTGATACACTGATTAATGAATTCTTAACATAGAAATATAACTTACTAGCTTTTGCCCGCAGCTTCGCTCGCGTTAATTTAGGCTTTGACTATCAATTCGGGTTATAATTCAATCATGATTCGAAAGACAGGTGGCGCCATCTATTATCATAAGAACGTTATTGTTGTTTTCCTCGGGAACAGTACTTTGTTTCGGGTTGAAAGGTACTCTATGTCCGTTTCTGTACACCTGACAACGTATATGCAAAATTTCAGGATGATCGGTTCAGTGGTTTAGGCGTGAAAAGGCAACAAACAAACAAACAAAGGACAATGCCACAAAGTCTATGGAACTTTGCCCCATTCAATAAAATTCATTTACAAGCACGCAAAATGCATGATCGTGTTGCTTATTTATTACTGATAACTAAACATTTGTCCTAATGACAGTAGAACTTGCGGTTTCTGTTTAAAACTAAAAACAATAATAACATTAATTATAGGTTAAGTGCAGTTTATAATTGTTAAAATAAATTATTGATGTGTTATTATTATAGTACTATCCCTAGGAGGGCTTTCTGCTATTGCAGGACCTACTTATTTAGGATCAATCCCTATCCTAATAATATTGTATGACCAGGGTGAAAAAAAAAACGAACATATACATAGATGATTAATTTATTAATCTTCAAAAATAATTAACACATCATCGAGAAATGCTGCCGGCGCATCAATATTATTTTGATGTCGTGCCCAACCAAGATACCATATTATGGTCATAATGTGACAACAACAGCCAACTGTCCTATTACCCACAACACAACTGCAATCCCAGCAATATTCCAGTATGGCGTCAATTACACGGCTACTGCTAGGGTCCCTGTCAATTATATAAGTAAAATAGTGTCTTTGACTGATTATGCCTAGACTTAATTCTGCCCCTTATTAATAATGGATAGTTACCTCCAATGTGAGACACCATCTCTTCCGAGTGTTCCATTTCTGGACACACCTCTATTAAATAGAGGTCATTGTCTCTGATATGTTCTCCATAATACGAACGTGCTTGTTTAATTTTGTATGGCCCTAAAGATACGAGACTTCATTTGAACTGAATATGGGAAACTGCTGCAATTGTGGTAGATTTGCAGCTATAACAGTACTATGCTAGCAAAAAATAATTATTGACTATACATATTGCAGTATAATTCCTGCAATTAGATACTTTTTGTTGTCATTTAGATTAAATTCTTTTTACGAGTCATTCGGTCAGCTTTTTTACTTTTTCGTTTTTTTTGAATTATTAAAAAATTGACAATTGTTCTGAACATTGTCAAGAAGAAAAAAATTTAACGCATTCTGTCGTTGGAATTCCTACTAAGTGGATATTTTATTCAATAATATTGAATCTTTCTTTGAAAGTGAATTTCAAATTTTTAACCACGATTTGTGAGTAGTCAGCGGATACAATCGACTGTACGTTCCCTGGTATTTACAAAAAATTTTACCACGATATGTGAGTAGTCAGCGGATACAATCGACTGTACGTTCCCTGGAATTCCTCGTCACTTTTTTTCTTTGATTGTTTGAAAGGCCACTTTTTTTGGCCTTACCCTGTCATTTATTGTTCGCCTGTCTTCTTCCTTCGTCTGCCGGCCGCCGAAGTCCGAGCGAGCTTGCGGAGAGAAGCGCAGGATCGTTGCCGAGCAAGGTCGACGACACAGGTGCCTAACGGACACATCAGGTGCTAAATAAGTCATTTGTGTGGCGCAATAACGCCCAACCATCAATAATAATAAAAGTGTAATAGAAATATAATAGAAGTGTTCTGTGTTATACCGTCGTGTGACATTTTAATTTTAAGGTGCTTTCCTAAATTCTCAATATCAGATCTTGTTCTCTTTAAAATTTATATTAACGAAATTATGTAAAGAAAAACCTTAATCTTGAGCTTATTTGTGTTAAATAATTTATAGAGCGGCACGAATTTCGTACGATTGCAATCGAATTTAAATTCGTCTTTATACTTAGATTCCTAAATATTTGGAAATATCCTGAATATTTACATTTTTTGACTTGTTATTTCTTATTTATTTCGGATGTTCTTTTTAATAATAAATTTTACGTGTACCAGCTGTGTGAGTTTGATTTTTAGCTACCTCACGCCGGGGTTCGAGTCCCCGGCGTGTTAGCAGCCAGCTCTACGCTGCAATATGTATAGTCAATAATTATTTTAGTAGCAACAGGTATATATAGTTGCAACAATATCCACGAAGCGAGAAGAGTTTGCATTGAAGATTGTAATGAAGACACAACATGTCTTAACATCCTGTCGACACTCAGGTAACAATTTATGAACCGCAACATCGTTCACCAAATCACAAACAATGATCAGAATCCGTGGTGTAAGTAGTACAAAGTCAGCGAGTAAGCGAGAATCGAGATCCGTAGTCAAAAGCAAAAGTCGTCGGTAGGGAAAAACAATAAAAAGCTCAGTAAAAAAAAGTGAGACGCACGCGCAAACAAAAGGAACACAGAGAGCGAATGAATGACATTGACATTTTGAGTTTGACAAATGCGCGTCAATAACGTTTCGTTACGCAAAATCTATGAATAAGAAACTAATAATTGTAAGACAACCTATTTGATTTTCATGCTTATTTGCATAATGATCTTAAGCGATTTAAATTAAAAATATGTACGCATTATCATAATTATTCTAAAATAATAATTTAGGTAAAACGAGTTTTAGTTTTACACGTATTTAATACATTTTTTTTGTTGTGTATCAGGCATAATAAGTGACGCAGATGGTCGCCACAAAACAGGAAATGGCAAAAAGGCTTTTATCATTGATTTGTAATCGGCAAGTTCTAGAGAAAAGTAATGTATTGTGAAAAGGTTCTATATTCTGTGTACGTTAAACTATTGTGTATTCTGTTTGCAGTTAACTATAGAATACGAATATATTGCAATATTGCTCATCCCCCATAGCAAATAGCGTGATAATATATAGCCTACAGATTGACCTGACTTATAGGGAATATTTATGTACAACTGGCTTTTGCCCGCGGCTTCGCCCGCGTGGATGTCGGAAATTATCCCACGAGAAGGTACTACCGGGATAAAAAGTATCCTGCATGTTAATCTAGGTTATAAACTATCTGTGTTCCAAATTCCATTGAAATCCGTTCAGTAGTTTTTGCGTGAAAGAGTTATAGAGGTATGAGGAACAGGGTGTAAGTAAAGTTCACTCAAACCTCCATAGAAAAGCGAGGATCCTCCGACCAGACGGGTGTCGTGTCTGGTGGGCAACTGCCCGACGTTTGAATTCGGGACGTTGTATATATGCTAGCAGCGCGGTAAACTCTGCTTGTGCGATGCAGGATTTTGCGTGACGTCAGTGTGACGCGTAGCTCAAATGTGGCGTTGTAGAAATGTAGATGCCGCTACATGTAACTGGGTTCGATATTCTTTGTTAACCATATACTACTGATTCTAATGATTATAATTCTGTAAAGCCATATTTGTTACGATGGCTAATCATATTTTAATCAAAATACATCCTGACATTGACCTTCAAATTGCAAAAAACGTAAGAAAATTTGAATTTCGCGGGCAACCCTTGCACTTCCCCCTTAAGAATTTACGCATGTCGTGATGGCCCAGCAGTGTAAAGCCCGTAATACACATGCGAGTAACATGCACAAAAGTTTGCGAGTAGCTTGCATGCCATTGTGACATTCTTCGATCAGAAGTTGTTTAGGCATGCTGGCATTTTTCAAGTTATAGGCATGTGTTGTACCGGGTTTTAAGGCCAGTAAACTCACATTGATACTTGCCCGGGAAGTACCAATGTGACTTTTTCAATGTATATGTACTTTCTGAGTTTATCTTGGATGTTACTGATATCGGTGAAGGAAAAACATCGTGAGGAAACGGACCTATCCATATTAATATTATAAATTCGAAAGTAACTCTGTCTGCACGTTGCCTTTTCACGCATAAATTAATTATTAATTTAATTAATTACGAAGAAGCAAGCTATGTTAAAGCAAATATGCACCTTTATACCACCCAAAGAGTTTACGACATAATATTTTTTTTTACAAAAAAGCAACCGACTTCGGTTTAATTTTTTTAATTTCGGAATTCGGTGTCTTGGGTTGTGGTTTCGTTTTTGGCCACCGACTTCCGAAATTAAAGTTATTTTTCACGTTTTTAGTGTTTTTTTTGGAATTCGGTTGTTTTTTTGTAAAAAGTTTTTATTTTTCACTTTTTAATTGTGGTACCTACCCCACACACATTCGTATACCACTACTTGATATGTAAATAACCGTGACAGGAATTTATTATAACATCATCAATATAAACTAAGTGGAAAAAATACGCATTATTAAGGATAACTCAAAAACTACTAGTCAGTACTTGATCAAATTTAAATGGGATCACATGTGAAGCACCAGCTTTCAAATAAAAAAGAATCATTCAAATCGGTTCACCCAGAAAAAAGTTCTAAGCTAAAACACATTAAAAAAAAACAGTTGAATTGAGAACCACCTCCTTTTTTTAAGTCAGTTAAAAATTAAATATGCGCAACACCACATAAAAAAGCTATTTTCTATAAAATAGCACCAAAATTTATAATAAACTACCTAAAAACATCATGTAAATTAAAGATGTAGATCTATTTAAAACCAAAACACACGAATTTTTTGTTGCGAAATGTTATTAGCATATTAATCACTATTTAAATGAAAGGTGTTAGTTTAGATTAGTTATTTATTTATTATTTTAAACATAATTAATATTGATTATTCTGAAATTAATTGTTAGGTATGTATGTATTTTGTATTATTATTTAATTTAGTTATTATTGTTTTCTTTTTTTAATTGTTTTTAGAATTGTGATTTAATGAATGTAGTTGACATTATTGATGGTTATAAATTTTATTACACTATTTGCATAAACATGTAATGGTAAAATATGGAGAACTTTATTTTAAGGAAAATATCTATGTATCTCTTACCCATGTTTGCAAATAAATAAATGATTTATGAAATCACTGAACAGATTTCGATACAATTTGGCAAGGAGATAAACGGTACCCTGGGGAAGGACATAGGCTACTTTTGTCTCAAAAATAATCCTAAAAGGGGTCCCCCCCTTTTAAGATTACTTTTATAGGGATGAAAGTTTGTATGGGAATTTATGCTTTTGGTAAGAAATGAAAATTGTAAAATCATCTCCCAAGGGGATATAATAGGGGATTTTGTCCCGGTAGCACGTTCCCGTGGGATAATTTCCGACATCCATGCGGGCGGAGCCGCAGTTAAAAACTAGAAGTTAGTAAAGTCTCAAATCACCAACCCGTCTTGAGCAAGCGTGGTGAGAAGAGGCCTTTGCCCTGCGGTGGGACAAAAATATTTTGGTGGTGGTAATGAATTATAGATAATATGTTCTTTATTAGTGATCGATGATATAAAAGTAGAAATTTTACATAGGGCGACACAATGTGCGGTCTTGTCGCTAAACACGATCTTTTAAAGACAACCTTTGAATGAATCCTTTAGACGAGTTGTTACGGAATGACGACGTATACTTTTGTGGCGAAAGCCCAATCAGTCAGTGTTGGGTCATTAAGTTCCCTTCAAAATGGTTGAGCTGAATGGTGCTGATCCATGCGTCATGTTTATGAACGGGTGCCGTCAGTGGGGACTGTGGGGTAATTACGTAACACACTAATAGTAGGAATGGGTTTCATTTTGACAGTTCAACAACATTCATTGCGTTATTTACGTTGTTGAGCAGACAAATTTTTCGAACATATTTATTTTTATTTATTTATTTATTTAAATGCCTTAAAACTATCATTACAGGTCTTAACCAATAGCCAAGTCACACACAAAATTTTAAATTAAAGCACAAAATACATCACTAGATCATAAAGATCATTGTTTGTAACATAGTGTAAACAATAGTACTTTTGCGAATTCACTCCAGTGACATGTAAATATATCAATTTCGGCCTGAATATAATTGATGGTGCGAATTGCTGGTCCGCGAAGTCCTGGCTGATGGTACGACCAGCAGTGGCGGGGGCCGTCGCCTCCACACATAACGGTCGGGTACGTACAAGTGCAACCGCTGCAGCACTCCCGGGTTGTGCTCTACGCCTCGGAGCAGTTTCACCATGTACGACACCAGTGCAAATTCCCATCGCACCCCGATTTGATTGTACCCCACCATACCCAGTACGAATAGAGTGGGGTACATCAAAGGATAAAATGGGTATACCCCATAAAGTTTCTTGTACAGGTGGCGCGTGAACTTGTTCTGGACCCGCTCCAACATCACTGCGTACTTAGCCTCATGTGGAGCCCATATGACAGCACTATGTTCCATATGACTCCTGACTAATGCGTCATACAAGACTTTGATGGCTGTGATGCTGGTAAAGTCTCGCGTCTGCCTCAGAACAAACCCCAAGTTTCTAAATGCCTTTTGCAGATCTTAGTAATGTGCTTGCGAAACGAAAGTTCGGGAGTGAGAACAACCCCTAAATCACTTACCTGCATGACTCGTTGCATTGGTACTGCATCCACTACGTGTACTAGTACAGTAGAGGTGCACGTGCGCGGGTGAAACTTATCACCGAGCATTTGGATACGTTGAAGTAGAGCTTGTTCTCATGACTCCATTCCACTATCCTATCGATGTCATCTTGCAAACGTCTGCAATCAAACTCTGTCCTGACCTCCAACAGCAACTTGAGGTCATCTGCGAATAACAAACAAGATCCATTCTTGACGACTTCTGGTAAATTGTTTATCATTATTATAAATTCCAGAGGCCCCATGTTGCTGCCTTGATTCACCCCGGACCAGGTGTAACACAGATCGGACTCGCAGCCGTTGCAGTCAACATACTGTTGTCTGTCTTGCATATAGCTGACTAAGAACTGCAATAGATGTGGTGTCCCACCGATTTCTGCTAACATACGTAATAATATGTCGTTATCGACGGTGTCGAACGCTTTTTTGAAGTCAAAATAATCAGCATCAACCTGCACACCACCATCCACCGCTGGCATCACCTGTGACATGAAGTTAATGAGATTGGTCGCAGTGCTGCGCCCCGGTCGGAACCCGTGCTGCGCATCCGATAGCTGAGCGCGGACTTGCTCATGCATGCTGCGCTGGATGGCGGATTCGAAAACCTTGGCCGGCGTCGACAACACAGCCACCGGTCTATATCCACTAATGTCCGATCCTGCCTTACCTTTGGGGACTGGAATGACACGCGTTATCTTCCATCGAGTTGGAAACGTCGCTGATTGGAGACATGTATTAAATATATAGTGCAGAGGTTCCGCTAATACCCTACCACAATCCCTGAAAAGGAAAGCTGGTATACCATCTGGGCCTGCTGAACGCTTCGGTTTTAGGCGCTCGAGTGCCTCTCTATATGAAGCAATGGATTAGCATAGGCTTCAAAATGATTCAGATTGTGATACATAGTGTGTTACGTAATTAGGATGCAGGTCATCTCTTAGCAGTCTTAGCTGCCATGGCTTATTTTAATTTCTGAATTGTAAACTATTTTTTGTTTTTGTCTTTTATTACGGACGCTTTTAACGTGCACGTCTTTCTGCATCGTTCTCACATGTAATTTCAACATGAATGATGTAACCAATTTTTTTTGTAACGATATGTTGATTTAAAAGAGTGTCCAAGGAGTTTCTTGCCAATTATTCTCCATAGGTACCTATTACTCTTTGGAATGGGCAACTAGCTTCATTTTTCTGACTGACCGACCCCTTGACAATTCAAAAGTGCCTGTAATTGGTTTATTTGAAATAAATGCTTTGATATTGAGTTTGAGTGGAATCGTATCAACGCTTGTTGCACCACTTCGTCTTTCCAGCTAAAGCATCCGGAATTGGTGAACGGGAGGCGTTTTGGTGGACTGTCTTCTGAGCCTCGTTTGAATAAATGACTTTTGATTTTATTGTTTGTGCCGGTTTTCCAATCGTCATTTATTTTTATCTAAAGCGGTTTGACTTTTAATATCTTGACAAAAGCAGTCAAACCAGAAAACCTATCAGATAACCTTTATTTGAGTAATCAAATTTGTTAAGCTATTGCATAGCTTTTATCGCGGGCTTTGAGCCCGGCGACCGAATCAAGAAATTCCGTAACGAAAATAAAACCTAACATCCCCCACTCCGCCTACTATATAGCTCGGCCGAGCGTTTGCTTAACGTGTATGTATATGGTACGACTGTACTAGAATTAATATCAAAGAAAAAAAAATACTGCATAAATAAAAAAATAAAAAATAATTATAATTGCATAAGTTGATAAAAAATGCTATGCAATAGCTTTACCGCGGCAGTCCCCGAGTGCCACACGTGTTTTTATTCCTCAAATATCGTTTACAGAAGTTTGGCCGAAGAAGGCAACCCACAAAGGACAGTGGGAAGTTATTGGGGAGACATTTGTCCAGCGGTGTGGGACAGTACAGATTTATAAATAAAAAAAATCCTTATCACTAATTGTTTGTTTTTAATAGATAAACAAATAAAAACTTACCAAAAGATATTAAAACTACATTATACACAAACATTTTGATGAACACTCACTTATTTCTTTAAGTATTTGGCACTCATTCCACAAAAAAAAATATTGTAACAACTTTTTGGTAAGATCTTCACACGACCCACCAGTCTCGAGCAACCTCATTTGCAATAATGAAATCAAGGTGACTCATCGGAATGGAAACAACGTCGAAACTACATTATTAAAATATGCAGTTGTACATACTTATCCTAACTAATATTATAAATGCGACAGTAAGTTGGTTTGTTTGTTTGTTACCTTTTCACGCCTAAACCACTGAACCGATCATCCTGAAATTTTGCATATACGTTGTCAGGTGGTCTTCATCCCGAAAAAAAGTACTGTTCGCGAGGAAAACAACAATAACCTTCTTATGATAATAGATGGCGCCACCTGTCTTTTGAATCATGATTGAATTATATTATTGTAGAAACTTTAGTCGTCTGTTAAGTTTTTTTATTTGTTATTTATGTACCTAATACATTTTGTGAGTCTAGAGTGTCGATAGACCGGTTTTTCATCCTCCTAACTGTAATTCCCCGAACAACCCGAATCGATTGTCAAATTCTAAATTAACGCGAGCGAAGCCGCGGGAAAAAGCTAGTATACACATAAATGACTGAGCTACAACTCGCAAAGATTGAATTTACCATAAAGAAAACTTTAAATTAAGCACAAAATGTGCGTGCCTTTGTTATTTAATACATGTATTATACAGAGTTATTGGTAATACGTTGGCAATCCATTAAGGGAATGTAGGGGAGGTCATTTGCAACCAAATGACCTCTGATGAACTCTACGAAAATGTCAACCATTTTCGAGTAATTTGACATTTTATATTTTTTTTGGCGCTACACAACTTTGAAAATTTATAAAACAAAAAATGATGCATGGTTTTATAAAATAAAATATTATCTGCTTCTACTTCAATACATAATTGTCAACCATAAACTGACAATCAACTTAAATAGTTTTTAAATCAGCGCTACAAATTTTCTCCGCAAAAAAATAAACACGGTGGACTTTATCGGAAGAACATTCCAAAAACATGTACAACATCTCAGCTATCCAATGAGATACAATAAGATGTCAGATATCTTCAAACAAATGTAATTTGTTAAATTATTCGAAAATGGTTGACATTTGCATAGAGGTCATAAGGGGTGACTTGGTTGCAAATGACCTCCCCTACATCCCCTTAATGGATTGCCGACGTATTACCAATAACCCTGTATAAGTACATATGATTTCTACCATCTCATCATTACAAAAATGCGCCAGGTGCACTCCCTCCCGCATAAGTAGGATTCGCCGACCAAGGCATTCCTTACCCCAGATATAACATAGAACAAGTGCAGCTAATTTAGTAAAATAAGTGGATTAGATTTTTGGGTTGGAACCGAGCGCGTATTCGACTTGAGACAAGGGCGAACACCATCGACCTCCGGTCTCCGGGGGGGAGTGATATAGCGGCATCTACAACGCCACATGCGAGCTACGCGTCAGACTGACGCCACGCAAAATCCTGCATCGCGCAAGCAGAGTTTACCGCGCAACTAGCATATATACAACGTCCCACCAGACACAACACCCGTCTGGTCGGAGGATCCGCCCTTTTCAATAGAGTATGAGTGAACTTTACACCCTGTTCCTCATACCTCTATACCCTAACTATTCCCGACGACAACGCCACAACCCTCCTCCAGGGAAGTAGGAAGGCCTACAGTACTCATAGAAAGAAAAAAATCTGACCGTCCTCGCCGCCGCGGCCCGCCGCGAAGCCCCATTCCATGTCCACCCATATACATATATAAAATAATAAAATATTTTTCTTTTTAACCGACTTCATAAAAACGAGGAGGTTCTCAATTCGACTGTATTTTTTTTTAATGTTTGTTTGCTCAGAACTTTTTTCTGTGTGAACCGATTTGGATGATTCTTTCTTTTATTTGAAAGCTGGTGCTTTACACATGGTCCCATTTAAATTTGATCAAGTTCTGATCAGAAATTTATGAGTTATCCTAAATACTGCGTATTTTTTCCACTTAGTTTATATTGATGATGTTTTAATAATTTCCTGTCACGGTTATTTACATATCAAGTAGTGGTATACGAATGTGTGTGGGGTAGGTACCACAACTAAAAAAGTGAGAAATAAGAACTTTCGGTGTCTTTGGTTTTGTATTTTCGTTCTTAGCCACCGATTTCCGAAATTAAAGTTATTTTTCATGTTTTTTAGTGTATTTTTGGAAATCGGTTGTTTTTTTTTTTGTAAAAAAGTTTTATTTTATTTTATTTATAAAAGTACTCTGTGATATCCGCCCCGACCCTTGCTCGAACCACCCCGCGCCGCTGAGCCTGTAGTTTTAAATTCGTCCCAAATTAATCCGATCCAGCCTGTCTCTTGCTGCTAGGGTTACCACCTTGCTGTAAGGGTTACTTTTTCGTGTAGGTGTACGTTATGATCTATGACGTCAATAAAGTACGGTAAACTAATCTATTTACGTAACTCTGACTGTTACTGGCTTTTTCTCCCCAATGAATGTAAAGTGGAGAGACGAAAGGAACAAAGCTTCCTTAAACTTGATTAAAAATAAACTGATTCAATGTTTAAATTTAAAGTTTGATTGCAAAGAGGCTGTAACTATCTTCAAGAAAGACAAACATTTGTTGAATGTTGCGAAAAGTAACAAAAAGTGTGTTTCAAAGATAAATAAGTAAAAAATAAATAAGTACTCTTTTTTTTAAGCTGTGTATTTTATTTTCGTTCTACCGAAATGAAAACTACTTTATTCGTCCCAAAAAAAGGTGGCAACCCTACTTGCTGCCCTTCCCCAGCGACGACCTAAACTGAGATCCGTACCCCACAGGGAGTGCCCTTAGCGTGTAGTTGCATAGTTTTTAAGTTTTTAAGCCCTGCGGGATAATTACGTAACACACTATCAATAGGAATGGGTTTCATTTTGACAGTTCAACAACATTCATTGCGTTATTTACGTTGTGGAGCAGATCAAGTTTTCGAACATATGAAGCAAAGGATTAGCAAAAGGCTTCAAAATGATTCAGATTGTGATAGATAGTGTGTTACGTAATTAGGGTGCTGGCTGGAAGCCTTAATTTATTAAGGCAACCACAGGCAAGCCCGTTTAAGCAGCCGACAACCTTCTAGGTGGACCTGTGAGATGCCATATACAATGTAGAGAAGACAATACGACATTCAATTAAACTGCGTATGTCTAATGCCGTTCCTGCATATATTCCGTTCTGCATTAGAAAATTCAATCAAATGTATCCAATAGTTTAGTCACTATAGCTAGTCAAAGATTGACAAAACCCATAGTCGGCGCACAGATTATTAAAGCCCGGCGGTGCATGAGTCGTTGCCCGGAATGTTACCACTTTATAAATATTATGTTTATATACATTTTGAACCAGGTATAGGGAATTTATTTAATTTCTTATTTTTTTGTTTATTTTAAATTTTCGTATGCTGCACTGGTTGCCGTCAGCACGTCAACGCCGGCTGTCGCTGAAAACCAGCGCTGGGGCTCTGTCTCGCATAGGGTTGTAGCATTAAGCTGTGCGATTGCCGTTTTGCGTGAATGTGACGCATATTTTCCCCCATCTCGTTCTTTTTTGTGTTTGTGTGTTTTTTCTTTACGTCGTGTTTACCTCAAATAAACGTATTTTCTTTCTTTCTTTCGTTTATCACTACTAATTAGTTTGTTTGAAAAATTCACTTCTTTTATTTTTCGATGCCACAATTTATTTGATCGTTCCAAAATACTCTTACGCACCAGTATTGCCAGTGTATTTATTTATTGTTTTATTGTTGTCTCCACATTGCTTACAAAAATAAAAATAAAACAATATAAAAATTAGCTCACGCTTTTTACCAAAGGAGTAGGGAGAAACAACGGAACGCCACCTATTACGAATCTTAGGCCGCGTTCACACTAAAGGAGTAGTCAGTGGCCGATCAAATCGAATCATTTATTTCAAATAGGCACATAAAAGGCACTTTTGAACGTCAAAATTTACAAAAAAATTGAATTGTTTCTAGTTGCCCCTTCCAAAAGGTAGTTTCGTATGGAGAAGAATGGGCAAGAAACTCCACCGTTACTCTTTTAAAATGTTTTACAATATTATGTAGGTTCACATGAATTATATAATTATATGTGAATACGATGCACCTAGAATACAATTACTATACCACAATAGGTAAAAATAATTAAATATAATGCAAAGACAGGTAAATTAATTATGTGATAGATACATGGTGCTCACATATTTACAAATATTGAAAAGTAGATGATGTTTCCAAAATTTTTACAAGTATTAATTTAGTGTGTGAGTTAAAGTAGTTAAGTACATAATGTAACAATCAATGTCATAAAAATTATAAATTAAAATTAGCAACCAGTTTGATTTTGTCTAGACTCTAGATTGTCCTATGGAGCAGGACCAGCATGTTTCCTAGCATTCTTATCTAGGATATAATCCTCTAATTTGTAATATGCTTGTTTACAAAGTGTACTTTTTATATGAGTTTTAAATTTTCTTTAATTTAATTGCAATATATCACAAGGTATTTTATTGTATGTGAACAGTGTTGATTGTGAGTAGGCTTATTAAGCGTTAATATATCGCGTAATAGCATAGCTTATTTTCGGTTTGGTTGAACGAAAAGTAGAATATTTGTATAAAGGGTGTAAAAAGACCCATCACATAGCCGTCAACTACGCATTCTGTTCATCAAACTAAGTAACAACATAGCACAAAAATAATTGCTGGGAAACGACTTTTATTTATGGTGCGAAAATTTGTTGTTTGCGAAGATTAAAAACTTGTTTTCGTAAAAAAAACCTCAGTAAAAGTTGGATTTTTGATCTTCAATATCTCCGTAACCAGAAGGTTCCCAGGTATGATCCAGGGCCGGCAGTCTCGACACAGATACCGACAAAAATTTGTCGCTAAGTCGTATCGATGTCAAATTTCTTTAATAGATTTTCAACCTTACACTTTGGAAATAAAGTTGAAAATCTATTAAAGAAATTTGACAACGATTGGACTTAACGACAGATTTTTGTCGCTATCTAATGTCGAGACTGCAGGGCCAGGTATGATCCAGGGCCGGCAGTCTCGACACAGATAGCGACAAAAATCGGTCGTTAAGTCCAATTGATGTCAAATTTCTTTAATAGATTTTCAACCTTATAATTTTGAAATAAAGTTGAAAATCTATTAAAGGAATTTGACATCGATACGACTTAGCGACAGATTTTTGTCGCTATCTAATGTCGAGACTGCGGGCCCTGTACAAAAGAATGATTACAATGAAGGGGAGTACAAGTGACTTTTGGCTTCGTTAAGTGTCTTTTACACCCATTAGGAAAGCTGTAAACTGCAAGTTTCAGCTGTCACAGGCATTTATTTATTCACAAAATCCACAGCTCTTTAACAATTTCACATATAAAAAACAATTTAAAACCAATCTTACAGCCAATTACGGATTTACAATTTAGTAGCTATATAAAGGTATGAGGAACAGGGTGTAAAGTTCACTCATACTCTATGGAAAAGGGAGGATCATCCGACCAGACGGGTGTCGTGTCTGGTGGGCAACTGCCCGACGATTGATGTCGGGACGTTGTATATATGCTAGTTGCGCGGTAAACTCTGCTTGCGCGATGCAGGATTTTGCGTGAAGTCAGTGTGACGTGTAGCTCGCATGTGGCGATGTAGATACCACTAAAGCTACACTTATTACAAGCATCAGAAACAAACAGGATGACATGCTAGCACCAGCAAGAGTAACTAGTCAGTGGCACCAGCTAAGCTTATCTAAATGTGTAGTGTGAGTGTGGGTGGGTGTGTAGGAGAGTGTGTGAGGAGTTGGAGTGGTGTATAGATTAATTTATTCAATTCTACACTGGTGTGCAAAAAATCGGCCCACCCCGTGCTTTCAATTTGAGAGACGATATCTCAAAAATCTTAATGAATATAATTTATTAATTTATATTGTGTGAAGGTAGGTAAGGTACAGTCTATTTGCACATAAACTATATTTGGATAAAAGCAATATTCTTGACAAGATCGACTCAATTCTTCAGATGTCCTCATCGCTCACTTTTGCTCGGATAAAGTGCTTGACTTTTTTTGCCAGTGAAATTGACAAAAGAATAATTTGGTTTATTTCGGTTCGTTTAATGAAAATTTAATTTGATTTTTTAACGGAATTCAAAAAAAGGAGGTTCTTTATTCGAACCCCAGTGTTTGTAAGTTCGTGATTTTTTCATGAACTTATAAATCAGTTTTGATAATTCTTTAACTAACGTAATCTACATACTTTCAGGAAGGTTTAAGTATACAATACGAGGGGTGATTCAAAAGTAATGATAATCGATGTGAAATAAGGGTATTTTAGCTACAAATAAAATGTATTATATATTTTTATTTTTATTATATATAGGAATTAAATGTACCTACTTAACTTATTTTGGTTTTTTTTTACCTAAGTACGTAATTTTAAACAAACTTAACATTATAAACCATTTCGTCTCTCAAAGCTACACTATTTTTAATGTTCCGTACCAAAATTGGAAAACGGAGAACTTATGGCATCCCCTCAGTCACAGTGCCTGTCCGTCCGTTTGTCTGTCGATTTGTCCATCCGTCCGTCCTCGTTGCCGAATCTCGACTCGCAATTGCCTGGTTTTTTTGTTATTTTCAATAAACGAATGACAGCCCCATAGGGCTGTCACTCGAAAAAGTAAGGAAGAGGAAAAAAGGAAGAAAAGAAGAAGGGAGAAGGGAGAAGGAGGAAGGAAGTCGGTTGTCAAAGTAGGTATGAATTTTGAGCTCTGTTAAGAAGCTTTCCTTCTGCTCGGTTTATTATTGATGTGCCCTTACTTCAAGAAGTATGTAATGCCGTAGGTCCTGTGGCTGATCTCTCACCGGTCGTGTCGGACCGCCGTCCTATTGGACTATGAGAGTGAGGGAAGCCTAGTGCATCTGTATTTCCGCACATACTAATAATAATAGGTAATAACGGACTCGCATGACGGGAACCTCGTGAAAACCGAGAAAGATGAACAAATTAGTATCTTAACTTGGCTTGCAAGGTTGTCGACATGTGGGATGTGGACTCAACGATCGTTGTGCCGATAGTCGTGAGTTTGTGAAAGCCAATGGCTTAATAGCCTCGACCAACACCTGAGGAGACTCTTGTTGGAAAGCTGGATCAACGATTTGATTCAATGAACGCGGTGCTTCTGGACACGGCTTGCATTGTTAGGAGGTTCCTATCTCCGGAACCCTGACCGCCGGTAGCTTGTTTATTATAAAAATATTTAAAAATATAATTTATAAGTATTTTTTTTTTATTTAAATGAAATAAAAGAAATAATAATAACTCCACCGCCGTTTCTATACGTTGTCTTCGTTGTGGGGCTTGCGCGCCCCTATGAACTGTAGGTCTGGGCTGATAGTTTACTTTGCCGAAACAGGCCTAAACCTGCAGGGCAGCATGCGACGAGTTCTTGGGCAGTAGCGACCCCACGGACCCTATCTCCCGGAAGAAGTCTCGTTCCTTATCTCTGGCTTGCCTTTATTGCATAGCTGGAGTGAACACTGATAAGGAACAGAGTTCCCACCTCTATCTTGCCTTATTGGCCGGCTTGAGTGGAAATTCGCAAGAGCAAACCTGCTTGAAGGAAGGAAGTATTCCAGTACGATGTTGTTAGGGGTCTTGACCGTACTTCCGGGATTGCTGATCCTGATAGCCGTGGCTTACCTTTCCACTCCTCATAAGCACCTCAGGAAATGTTGCCCCCTTATCGCTACGTCACTATGTGCTAGCGACAGTTTCCGGGTGCCCATTATTGAGTGTACAAGTCATCCGACCAAGATTGTTCTGACCAAAATTATTTCAGGATTTTTATATACCTATTGACATTGATGAA
The DNA here is from genome assembly GCA_917490735.1 of Dryobotodes eremita. Taxonomy (NCBI): domain Eukaryota; kingdom Metazoa; phylum Arthropoda; class Insecta; order Lepidoptera; family Noctuidae; genus Dryobotodes; species Dryobotodes eremita. The sequence continues at coordinate 7,798,026 of OU823269.1, read as the reverse complement.
TTTTTATAAATACATTGACATGAATATTTACTTTGTAAAATAGTATATTATTTTAATTATTGTGAATGTAAAGACTATGTAGATCATTGTATTTTTTTTCTTTCTTAATTAGTTTTAAACATGGTCTGGCAGTTTGAGTAATTTATCCGGCCTACCCAAATGTCCTTTCTTTGGTATTGTTCGTCGAATCACTGAGCTCCTTAAGTTTTGAGTTGAGCTGCACGATTACTGACAAATGCGTGCACTGACTGAACAGGTCCACTCATTCTGTGTGGTTTTTTCTCAAAAGACTATTTCAGACTCAAATCTACATGGTTTTCACATGATCTGACCAAGATTATGTCTGGACTTTAAAAGAGACTGTGACCTCTGAGTGAGTAGTCAGGGGGCCTACTCTCTAAGCACGAAGTCCGTAGCTTCGGCCTTCGTTACGGGCGTTTCCTACTCCGTATCACCTACGGACTTACGATTAGTCCCGAGCCCGAACGAAGAACGAATGACAACACGATTTGACTGTTGACCCTACTCCCGATGTGTTTTCGCCCGTCCGAAAAGTTTAATTTGACACTTGTATGGACGGATCGTTATGTCATTTGATACGACATCAAAATAGTTATCGTGCTGCCTACGAAAGTTAAAATTTTCCAAAAACTTGAACCTATGGCTGTTTTTTTGAATGCTCGATGAAGCTCTACAGGAAGAGCGGAGGCGATGCCGATTATACTTGCGCCAAAACTTTCGGTTGGCGAGTATTCCCGACGTTGAGTTCTTAAAGATCTAAAGGCTAGAATTATTTGAAGACTTGTGTGAGCATATAGTACCTCTTTTGCCTCAACAAATACGACGAAATGGTGTGGATCCAATAATGAAGGTAATTGTTTGATACAAGAATGAAGGACTTAAGCTAAGGTTATACTTATTTATTCAAGATTCTGCAATTAAAGCAGTTGTATTTACTAGTGATTTTGTTTACTTTTAGATCCTTGCTGCACTCAACTTTTATACTCGGGGGAGGTACCAAGGTGCAGTGGGCCTTAGACTTACATTTGGAATTTTAAAAGGCTGATGGAGATGCCTCTTAGCAGCTAGAGAGCTGCTTTATAAACCCATCACAGCAGTTATTTGTCACAAGTTACACTATAACTATATTTTTCCTTATAATGCATTGAACAGATGAACAGTATTTTTTTCATAAACTTCAGAGCAAATATTATTTTTGCAGGTAAAATTGTCCTTGCTTGCAGTCTTACACAATATGTGTAATCGGGCAGGTTTAGAAGCAACTTCCCTCTCTGACTCTCTGAGGAAGACCTACAATTAGAGTGCAATAGACAGGGAGGGCAGCGATATGAGTCTATGCCCGCTCATCAAGCTCTTCAGCAAGGGCAAAGAGCGAGAGACAGATTACCGGAATTGCTGGACAGAAATAGGTACTTATGCAGTCTCACAAGAAAACTACTAATAAAACATGTCAATAAATACATAAATACATAGAATGTTTGTATCTATAATATTGATTTGAGTATTTATTTTACAAACTGTTTATTTTGCTTTCAGGACATAATGGGTGTTGGGACTGGCGCGGGAGGATTCTGACATAAGAAAAAGATTTCCACAATAAAAGTATTGTTTTTATAAACAAAATGTTTTCTTTTTATTTAGTACCAATCAATTTGAAAAAAAAAAATACATTCAACAACACAATGTAACAATCAAAACAGATTTTCTTTTATTTATCTATGTAGTCTTAAATTATTCCTAAGAACTTAGTTTCTCTTACTAGTCTACTTCAATATCAAATACCTAATATCTGAATAAAATTAACAATCAACAATACACTACATATATGTTTTCTTTTATTTATCTATTGAAGTCTTAAATGATTACTAGGAACTTAGTTTCTCTTACTAGTCTACTTCAATATCAAATACCTAATATCTGAATAAAATTAACAATCAACAATACACTATAACAATGATAACACAGATTTTCTTTTATGTATCTATTGAAGTCTTAATTTATTTCTAGGAACTTAGTTTCTCTTACTTGTCTATTTCTGTCTCAAATACCTAATATCTGAATAAAATTAACAATCAACAATACATAGATTTTCTTTTATTCTAGACTAATCTCAAATTAAGAATCAACATTATACAATCAAAAGATTTTTTTTAACCAATCAACACATACCATTTTCTATTACTTGTATAATTGAATCTTAAATAATTGCTGGTACCAGACAAGCTTTCATTCAGTGAATTATTGAGTTGGAAGACCAGACTCCAAGCAACAAAAGAGATGAGGAGCTCGGGAAATAAATGTTGCAACATTGTGAACAATGTTGCAATTATAGAGCAACGGTGAAAAAAAAGATATGTTACTGCCTGCATCATCCAACTGCTGGGCAAAGGCCTCTCCCTGTGACTTTCAAGAGTTATATGTATAGCTAGCAATTTAAATGTTTCTAGTTATGTACTAAGTTACAAAGTTCCACAATGACAACCCTTATTTCATCAGGCACCACATTTTTCCCGGATTCAATTAGTAGTATTTGTTCTTCCACCTCAATACTTCGACTTCTTGCTGAGTCGGCAGTGAGGTGTTGCCGAATTCGTGGATGTGCACGACGAGAATTGAATGCTGTAAACAAATTAAAATAAATCTCAGTCAGTTTTAAGTAATTTTCTGAAACATGACTTACATAATCTCTTTTCTACTAAACAATAATACTTACTTCACTAATTTTGCATTGGCAGCTCCCGCTCCAGTGCTTCAGTGGATATTGAGGGTTGCTCTTGGGAAAGTGGGTTGGCAGGTGTAGCAGCAGATATTTGGGTGGGTGTGATGGCTGCTGGGTCTTGTCTTACAGGTGGACCTACAACAAAAACCAAAATATCATTGACGGGTACAACAAATATATAATTATGTATTTGTTATTTATTGTTATTGAATTTTTTTAAAGTCATAGCAAAGACTCCATGCAACAGCATTATAAAAACATTAATGCTGTTGTTTTTACCATTCAAACATACTATCATAAATTATAAATTTAATTATTACTTACCGATGGAAAAGCTGGCACTCTTGCCTTGATTTGTGGCTGTCCAAAACCCTCTCCCATAATTAATAATATCCTCAATTCCACTTGGGAGAGGGTTGTTGCTACCGATGGGACTCCACCTGTAGCACATGCTGAATGTCTGGCAGCTTCAGCAGCTCTATTGGCTAAGTGTTTTTTATCAGCCTGCACCTAAAAGTTGGTTAATTTTAATTACATAAAAAACGATATACAAGCCAGTATACTCCTACAGATAATCATTTGGAGGATGACTGATTACCATTGTATGCACTTTACTGATGACAAGACTTAAAAATCAAATTAATATTGTCGAGTAATGTATTATACTCACCCTTTGCCACTGCTCCACAGACTTTGTGCAACTTCCCATTGAATTAAGGGAGTTGCACAGGTTTTCCCACAGCCTTTTGAACGAATTCTTTCGTCGGCACCCCTCAATAGTCCGCGTGCCAACTCATTATTCTCACTCATGAAATTGAGGAGGGCCTCTATTTGCGCGTGAGTTGCTGATGGAGCGATTGGGGCCATTTTACAACATTAATTAATATTTAATAACGAAAACATCCCGCGTCGTGTTAATAAATTGCGAATTGATGCAATTATTTAGTGTGGTTGTAAATAATAATAAACACTGACATGACATTTCGTTTGAAAATTGCCGTCAAAAAGAAAAAAGGCAAAGGTATTAACAGGGTAAAGCTACAATCCGGACAAAAATGGCCAAAATAGTTCAGTTCTATATTTGGAAACATAATAAACAGTTTATTGTTAAAAATGTGGTAATTTTATAACGATAACAATATTATTTTTTGTTTATTAAGCTTGAAAACCACAAAGTAAGTAAACCGGTAATCGACCGGTAAAATAGCGCAACTCTATCGTCATGCGCCATTCGTTCACGAATAGTGTCTATGATTCCGTTAGAAACCTAATAGTCCGAAATCCATAGGGAGTAGGGTTTACTGCATCGTGTCGGACTACCTTCGGACGGGCCCGTCTCGTCGTTTACGGAGTTAGAGAGTAGACCCCCAGATAGGAAACGCCGACCTCATCTAGTTTTAAAATATGATTGACGTGTAAAAGTGTTTGTACAAACCTACTTACAGAAATAAAATCATTTATCATTTATCGTTTATCCCCTGCCATTTTATCCGTGTCCTTCCATAGTTCTAGGTAACGAATCCACAATAGCCACCCAAACTCAATGTCTTGCACCAACCGTTTGTCATTGGTTGCATTTGCATAATGCAAACAAGGATAACCCTCGGTTACTGCCGCCTCATCATTTAAAAGTGTCTCAGGGGCCTCTGCGAGTTGGCTTCGGCCCCTCGTAGGCCTGCCAAAAGTCCAGGGCCACAAGGTCCCGAGATATGTCAAAGACATTTTTTAAATAATAATAATAAATTGTTTACTCACCAAATAAATTTATTCTTACATTTCCGTAAAACAAATACAAATAAAGTACTCCTAATATTATCGTTACAAATGATTCATATTTATTTATTAGCTTTAAAATCGATACAAAGGATACATCATTTTAATATTTTAACGACTCCACACTAGGTCGTTCCTGGGGGCCTAGTCTCTAGTCCGTCAACAAAAATATGGGGCCGTGCGAAAGTAGTTCGATACTTACAACCCTCCTCCGATTTAATTAACCCTTTTGGACTGGCAAAAACACATCGGGAGTAAAGACAACTGTCACATCGTTTTGTTATTATTTTTTAGTTCGGGCCCCGCAGCCGAATTACGTAACACACTATCTATCACAATCTAAAAAGCCTATTCGAAAAATTTGTCTGCTCAACAACGTAAATAACGCAATGAATGTTGTTGAATTGTCTAAAAAAGAAACCCATTCCTACTGTTATAAATCCTAGTGTGTTACGTAATTACCCCACCGGACTAATGTAATGTCCTAAAGTAGCGTACGTCCGTAAGTTAAATCGAAACTACAGACTTCGTGCATAGAGAGTATGCCCCCTGTCTCGTTGAGTCTTTGAGAGTACTATTACACAAGATTCCGTTAAAATTGACCGCCGTGACTTAAATTCCGTCGGGAGGTTATTATTGCTATTAGCTTAGTGCTAGGTTAGGCTTGGTTAGTTGTTCATTATTAGGTTAAGTAGTCCTTCAGACAGTCTGTCAGTTTGTCAGTTAGACTGTTAGACTTAAATTCCGTCGGGAGGTTATTATTGGTTATTAGTGTTATTAGCTCAGTGTTAGGTTAGCCTAGGTTAGTTGTTCATTAATAGGTTAAGTAGTCCTTCAGACAGTCTGTCAGTTTGTCAGTCATCTGTGGCTGGATCTCAGTGGAAGACCAGCACGTGCCACGCCTCTTATAAGGCTTCTTCAGTTTCCTGCCTTCCCATCACGCGAGGTGGTAACGATGTCGCAAGATGCTCTACTATAAAGTGATTATGTTTATACACATCTGTCAACGCTATGAAGTCTGATCGGGCACATATTTGATCCGAACGAGGTGCTGCAGATATGACGCCACGTAAGTAATACCGGACAACGCCTCGTTGGTCTTCGGGGAAGGCGAGACCTGAACCGCTGTTGCCGATGCAAATGAAGGTATCTGTCGACATGAAAATTGTAGGATAAGTCATTAATTAACTTACAAGGCCTATCAATATGCCATGTTTTGTCTTTACATCATCCTGAAGTTTACAGCAGGCGTAGCATGACGCTTTCTGTTTCTTGGAAGACAAGACATAGCTATTTCTATACAAAGTGACATTTCGTTTCTCTATTTTTGACATCGCACCGTAAAAATCCTTCTAAAATCCGTCATTTTGTCTTTCGTTTTACCGATCGATGTCTAGGTCTTTTTATATGTAGACTATTTCAGAAGAAAGATTTCTATCCCAAACGTCAAAATCACACTAGCAACTGTCAGTTGTCTAAGGTAGTGAAGACAATTGGATTTTGTAATCGCCATGCTAAAGACAGTAGAAAACTTTTTACTCGACGACCGCGAAGTATAAAAATCGAATGGAAAAATGGAATTTTTCACTTTTTGCATGGAAAATGTGAAAAAGTATTACCTGCATGTTTAGTTTTAGGGGTTTAAGGGTTTCATAAAGGGGGGTCGAAAATTTCATTATTTTTGCGATAGGACACACCATTTTCGAGATATAAGCAAAATAAAACAAAAACGTGAATAAACTACTGAATTTCGTAAAAAGTGCAGTTGACTCTTTCTACTTTGCTGCCGTCGTACTGTCTTCACGGAACGTCATTTTTGTCTATTCTTCCGTCGACAAAACCCGTTTCTATAATGGTCATGCTACGCGTGCTGGTAGAAAATGTCGCAGGCTTTTTTTTACTTGTTCACAAAGTTTTAATAATTAAATAAACTTCACAGACATCAGCATCATTTTGTTCCTGCCCTTGTGCCATGTTACTTGGGGTCAGCGCGACACGTTCTCTTATTTCATTCTCCCCTGTCAACCATCACGCTTTGCCGTTTAGTGATGAATAATTGAAATACAAAAATATTTTCTTACCATTTTCCCGACCAGCGCAGATCTTGTCTCCAGTGATGTACGGTGTAAAGGATAGAGGTGCTATCTTTAGGCACTTCTGAATTGATAGGTAGGGGATCCTCTGAAGTTCCTCCACTTCGACGCTGCTGTTAGGAAACACTCCTACCTGACGACCAGAAACTTTATTTTTATATAATTATAATATAAAATAAAATAAAAATGAAATAAAGTAAAAAATAAAATAAAATAAAAATAAAGTAAAAAATAAAATAAAATAAAAATAAAGTAAAAAATAAAATAAAAATAAAAAATAAAAATAATGTTTACATACAGATAGAAGTACCTAGCACTAACGTTTTCAACTTACTGGTTCATCTCCCATACATTGGACAGGATATTTTGATATACCTTAATTCATTATACCTACCAGGGGCGCAGGCTTCAAAGAACCCGATTCTTATCGGCTTCCCTTTCTTCTTAGTGTCTACTATTACCAAACAATGTGGTGGGTACACCTGCACCCTAATTACGTCACACACTATCTATCGCAATCTGAATCATTTTGAAGCCTATTGCTAATCCATTGCTTCTTATGTTCGAAAAATTTGTCTGATCAACAACTTAAAAAACGCAATGAATATTGTTGAACTGTCAAAATGAAACCCATTCTTACTGTTAGTGTGTTACGTAATTACCCCTCTGTTTGTGTAACTGTGTATCAGATCATACTACAGATATTTAATACAACATAAGACTAAAAATATAACCTAAATTCCTTTTTTTGTCTAAAGAAACAAAATGCCCATAAGGGGATTTAGGACACGAAACCCAACATACGAGTAAAATTACCCAATTTTGCTTAAGAAAGAATGAGAATGTAACTCAACATTCTTGATCAAATTGTTTATTAATAAGGTGTTCCCTCCACTAGCCTTAATTACAGCTCTTAATCGGTTTTTGATGGACCGTATTAATTTTACCATGAAATCTTGTGGTATAGCGTTCCACTCCTCTTCAATGGCAAGTAGAAGCTCGTGGAGGCGCGTAGGAGCAGGACTTCTTACTCAAACTCTTCTTTTTAGCTCATCCCAGACATGTTCAATCGGATTGAGATCAGGACTAAGAGCTGGCCACTCCATCGCGGTGATTCCAACGTCTTCCATGTAGTCGCAAACTGTTCTAGCGACATGCGGTCTGGTGTTGTCACCAGACCAACAAGATAACAACACCAGACCGACATTACGAGAAAATCTTCTCCCATAAGCTACGCAAGCGGTCTTACATTTTCTTCGAGCACTTCTTCGAGGTATCGTGCAGCCATCAACCCTCTCGATCTCGGGCTGGTATTCGCCCTAGTGATGAATGGAATGTCAGTTTTAGTGTCCAACATTATGCCAGCCCAAAACATACACGATCCAGCTCCAAAAGCCACACGTTCGCTTATACAGCATTGTGCAAATAGGTCTGATGACCTTCTGTAGACCCTAGAGCGTCCATCATGACCATGTAAAATCATTTTGCACTCATCAGAGAACATAACAGCCCACCATTGGTCATATGTCCAATTTAAGTGTTCCCTGGCAAATTGTAGCCGGGCTTGTCGGGGAGCTGTGGTTAATTTGGGACCATTTGCTGGGTGATGTGAAGTCAGTCCTGCTTCACCCAGTCTTTTTCTAACTGTCCACTGACTTATACTGACATTGCGAACTTCTCGAAGCTGTTGTCCCAGTGGAACCGCATTCAGTTGCCGATTTCTCAAAGAACTTGTCACAAGAAAGCGGTCATCCCGCTCTGATGTTCTGCGTCGCTAGCCAGATCCTGGTCTCCGAATGTAGCCAACGGTCTTTCAGAACCTCTGGTATACACGACGAACAGAGTAGCGGCTCAAATTTAGCTGTCGAGCAACTTCATTTTGATTATGGCCTGCTTTGAGCAAGGCAATAACTTGAGCGGCTTCTCCGGGCGTGGTATCCATATTTTTCCAGTAAATCCATATACTTCCAGTTGAGATGTAATGACGTTGACATTCAGTATGCAACTGATAAAAAGTCCTTTTCTTTTTTTGTATGTTAACGCTTTTTTATTACTCTTAGATGTCATGGAGTCACTGAGGGGAGGACAGCAAGGTGGGACAGGCTGGATCGAATTATTTATAACAGAATTATTATTAACAGGGGAATTTAAACGGGCGGGTCGGGGGACAATTACGTCGGGGACCTCGCGTGCGACCTCGGCGGCGAGGTCGGAACTATGGCGGTGGCCCTACTGCTCTCCTGGGCGGAGGGTTATGAGGTCATCGGGGTCGGCTAGGACATGCCTTGAACGGCGGGTACGACTGATACGGGAGGGGGCATAACGGGCGGCCTCGACAACCAGAGGATTGCGATGTGTGGCGGTGGAATCGAAGAAACGCTTGGAAATGCGTTTCATGAATTGACTGATAGTGGGAATTTTAAGGTCTAGGTGTGGAGGTTTTCGTTCCGAACGAACCAAGGGGAACCGGTCGCCCTACGGAGGAACCGGTTTTGAAGGGCCTGCATCCTATGGATGTGGTGGGGTTTCGCTTGTGCGATTACTACGCTCGCATATGTCATAATGGGACGAATTCACGCTGTGTAAATGCGCAATTTGCACCTAAGTGACAATTTGCTATGTGCATTCAGAACGGAATGGAGTCTACCGAGAGCGAAGGCGGCGCGCAAATGCGCCTGCTTTATGTGCTCTGAGAAAGAAAAGTGCTCGTCAAGGATAACACCCAAGTATTTGGCTCGCTTCTCCGAAGTGATATACTTGCCGAACATGGTGATCGCACGGTGGGGCTACGTCGCGGTTTCGAAAAGGGAACCGCTTGAATTTTGTCGGGATTGACTTCTATTCTCCACTTTCTAAACCAGTCGCCGAGTTGGTCGACTGAAGTTTGGAGAGTGCGAGATATCGTGTCGTGGCCGAGGCCGGTGTAGTAAACGGCCGTATCGTCTGCGAACAGAGCCAACTGAGCCTTTTTACTTTTCGGGATATCGCTGGTGAATAGCGTGAAAATGAGAGTGCACGCAAAACCGAATTTTTGTAAAGCTAAACTTGTATGCTTTAATATTGCCTTATGATTTGTACTCAATATCTTTAGATTTAAGTAAAAATTCAGTAATAAACCAAATTACAAAGGGTGTGCGATTTCAATGCTCTCAAGTGTATCAGTAATATTATCGTTTTATTTCTGTAAAACATTGATAATTCTGTTTGTGTAGTGATAGTGTCGCTTTGGTTATGTTATTTGACCATAGATGGCGTTAAATTAAGAAAAGTAAAGAAATAACTTTAATTTTTGAGTTAATTAATTTTGATGTTATCTAGCGTTTATGAGAACTGGACAATGTTTTCTTCGGCTTCCCTCTAACAATAATTGTAGCCACTGATACCTACGTATGTTCCAAACTGCAGTATTGCAGTTCGGGGCTCAAACTCCGCTCACTTATCGCTTCCCCCGACCACTGGGGTAGTTAAAATGTGGTATGAATCCCAAATTACCGCTGTTATCATCGAAGGACGTGCGCCACACGAAGGTTTCAACCCAAAAACAAAAGACTTAAAACTGTAAAATGATTCTTACCGTGCCCAAGGTACCCTCCTGCAACTGCTTCTCGTAAAAGCCGTAGTCAAAGTCCAGGCAGATCGGATGCAACTTCATGGAGTATGTGAAAGCTTGGCTCAATATAACCAGGGCTATGTCATCCTGGAAGTTAGTCTGCATTCCTAGAAAGCGGACGGGTACCTTCACGTCTTTTACCTGCGGGAAATTGAATCTTAAAATGTGTTGACTGTAGTTGTCAGTCAATTTATATCACAGAGCACGGAGAACTCGGCGGCCGCAGCTAGACATGGTATTGGCAACACTTTCCACACAAACCAAGAGTGTGTCAGCCCGAGACAATTCTGGCAATAGCTGTGACAGCCGTATTAGCCGTCTCTCGTCGTCTGTCTAAATTCAAAGTCAAAGTCAAATCATTTATTTCAAATAGGCACATAAAAGGCACTTTTGAACATCAAAATTTAGAAGAAAATAGAATTGATTCTAGTTGCCCCTTCCAAAAGGTAGTTTCGTATGGAGAAGAATGGGCAAGAAACTCCACCATTACTCTTTTAAAATGTTTTACAATATTATATAGATATTATAGTGCGGCAACCCCACGACCATAAGGTTACTAATAATGTTGGCCGCACTGTTCGAAACATCCAACCTGATGAGCGCGGGAATATTAGAAAGGTTGGCGCCACTGACGTTGACAACCAATCACGCGCCACTATTTCTCCCCCGCACCCCGCCTCTAACGCCACTATGGTGCAGGCGGCAGGCGCCCCTCGCAGGGCAGTCCAAGCTTGACCCTTGTGTGACGCGACGTACCTCAAGGCGCACTCGTGAGTGCCGCCCATATTTCATCGCTAGTTTGAGTTACCCCCTGTTACTCCTGTTTCTTTCGCTCCTTAAATGTGCTTTTCTTTTGTGAAATTAAAGTCGTGTAAAAATTTCAAGTACTTTCCTTCAGAGACCCGAACCCTATGTCCGCCGGCTACAGTATACATTAATTATATAATTATACTAGCGACCCGCCCCGGCTTCGCCCGGGTGGCAAAGCATAATATATATATAGCCTATGTCACCCGGAGATAGTGTAGCTTAATTAAATTTATACTTCAGTCTAAGTAACACGTGGCCGGCTATGCTAACACCAAAAATTAAAAAAGTAAGAACAATTGAATTTCACTGTATTTCGTTTATTACAAGATAAATTTAGGTTATACCTTAGCCTCAGCAACACGTAGTGGTTATGCTATTAAATTGTAGCTTATATGAAACGTTTGTATTTTTAACATAGCGCCATCTATTAAATACTTACTCAATCCAGGCAACAGATATCGCCATCTGTTAGAATCGTTTGGAGCTAACAGATAATTGTGACTGTCAAATAATAGACAAATAATTGGCAATAAAATAATATTGCGACTATAAATTGAGATGTAAGCTATCCTATCTTTCAAGTTGGATCAAATTGCACACGGTGTGCAAATCAAATTTAAAATCGGTTTAGTAATTTATGAGTCCATCGCGGACAAACAACGTGACACGTAATTTTTATATATATAAAGATGTGAAGACGATGCACCTAGAATAAAAGTCTCTAGTCGATTCCGTGCTCTGTGATCGTACCCTAACCTAATCGAATCTCAAATGGCGAAAGAAGTATAAGCCAAGAGGTCAGCTTATACTGGAACTGTATAGCTTGATATGGTCCTCAGTAAGCCTAGACAAAAACTTTTCTGATAGCGTTAACGCCAGACGCTAACGTCAAAATGTATGGCAATGACATTACCTGCGGAAAAGATACGTAATGTCACGTGGTAAGCAAATGTCAGCTCCATACAATTTGATTTTTCCGTTGGCGTTAACGCTTACAGAAAAGGGATTTTGTCTAGGCCCCCTGGTGTACCATAGGAGATACTTACAGGAAACTTCTCTTCTTTACTAATAGCGCCCGAACCATTCTTGGCGACCACTACGTATCCTGAAGCTATGATCTTCGCATCATCTGAGTTCCAGAAACAATGGGCAGCTGAAATAATAAATACAGTCACAACTTTATTCAGTCAGGCATCATACTTTGTAATACCTATAATATTCTAAGATTTATACTGTATTTTACCAATTTTTATTTTTTGAATAAATATTTTATTATTATTATTATTTATTTATTATTATTATAATCAGCATATAACATTCCCACTGCTGGGACACAGGCATCCTCTCTTGAGAGGGAGCATGCCATAATCTACCACGCGGACACAGGGACGGTTGGGAGATTGTCACTTGTCTTTAGTGTTGGGCGATTCAGCACATGTGCTAGCACAGTAGGGATGATGACATTTATTTTTTATTTTATTTATATTTTATTACTCCATGAAATATTGTTTGCAAATATTGCAAACAATGTTATAAAAAGTGTAAAGGCTTAAAAAATTACCAAGTTATAAACGTTTTTAAATAACTGCCAGACAAAGACGGCACTACAATGACATAGAAGTGACGTCACTACTGTGTAACTTCATACTAGAGCCGTACATCGTCCGTACCGCGCGACAAGGACGGGAATAATCCCTTCCAAAAACTTTTAGAGCGTGTAGCTTCTCCATAATTCCATCGATATTACAGATTTTCTCGATTATCTCATTTTACTATGCCTTCTTTGAAATTACATAATTTTTTCGAACATTTCTAATATTAGTCATCATGCCTGTTGTAGCTACTCACTTGGATAAAAAGAGTAAACTCACACTTTTTAGTTTGATGTTTACAAGCCTATTTACGATTCTAAACAAGGGAGTTAAGGGGGAAGCGCAAGGGTAGCCCGCGAAATTCAAATTTTCTTACGTTTTTTGCAATTTGAAGGTCAATGTCAGGTTGTATTTTGATAAAAATATGATTCGCGGTTTTAACAAATATGGCTTTACAGAATTATAATCATTAGAATCAGCAAGACAACTCCTTAAGTTAGAATTGGTGTCAAATGTCATGATTTCATGAAATAGTCATTTAATACAGTAATACGAACTCAGAGAGATGTATTGCTGATTCTAAAGATTAAGCCATATTTGTTACGACCGCGAATCATATTTTAATCAAAATACAACCTGACAGTGACCTGGAAATTGCAAAAACCGTAAGTAAATTTGAATTTCGCGGGCTACCCTGAAGGTTCCGCCTTAAAGTCTAAGTTTAATTGCTGTCATTTGCTTTTGTTTGACGTCACGTGAACACTCTCATTTCTCTTTCTTTCATCATCACTCGTGCGAGCTGTGTGACGCGCTTAACCGATTAGTCACCGCATGTGCCTTGTACTGAGTATGTGTGCCGTGTTGCGTTGTCGCCACTACACACCACACTCGCGAGTCACGCGGATCACTGACACACTCCTCACGGCACGTACGTGCTCACAGTACGTGTAGCACAGTGTGCTAGCACAATTTGTCAAAAGAGTGCCTCGCAAGATCCTCATTTTAAAAGAGCGTGCTACCCATCTCTACTTGTCTTCGAATTTTTGCTTCAAGGACATCCTTCACATTTTTGTGAGCAGTGGAGATATTACACAAAGTACATTGTCTGCCTGCGTTCGAACACACGACCTACAAGTTAGTAAGTCAGGGCTGTTACCACTGGCCCAACATTGGTCTATGTGAAACAAAAAGGAAAAAAAGACTACAGCGATAAATTATTTCAGCCGAATGACGTCCACGGCTGGACGTAAGACTCCCCCAAGCGTCGTCACATCGACCGGTCTTGTGCTTCTCGCCACCAGCAGATTTCCGCGACCTTCATAAGGCCGTCTGTCCACTTTATGGAAGGCCTTTCAACAAGCTGCTTCTTCCGGTACGCGGTCTCCACTCCAGAATCTTTCGGCCCCATCGGCTATTCAGGAAATTAGCATAAATATAATAACTGTACCTGAAATTACAATGTTGGGGCTTATAATAGTCCCTCCACAAATCGTTTTGTAGTTGACAATTTTGTCGTTATTGCTGTATTTTCTCTTTATGTGGACAAACCACGGTAAGGTGGTGGCATTGTCTGACAGCCTGCCACATTCTGCGGAAAAATTAGAAGCTTTTTATAAAACAACATCTGTGTAGCGTTTTCCCAAAAATATAAATAAAAAAAACACGTGTGGCACTCGGGGACTGCCGCGGTAAAGCTATTGCATAGCATTTTTTATCAACTTATGCAATTATAATTATTTATTTATTTTTTATTTATGCAGTATTTTTTTTTCTTTGATATTGATTCAAGTACAGTCGTACCTTATAGATACACGTTAAGCGAACGCTCGGCCGAGCTACATGGTAGGCGGAGTGGGGGGTGTTAGGTTTTATTTTCGTTACGGAATTTCTTGATTCGGCCGCCGCGCTCAAAGCCCGCGATAAAAGCTATGCAATAGCTTAAAAAAATATTCTGTTCAGATAAAACACAGTACAATATTAAAAGAACTAGTAACAGATTACATAGAGGACTAAGGCTGCTTTTCACCAGAGATGTGCTATGCAGGTATGCTGCGAGGATGTGAAAGCTAAGCTACGAAACTATGTGACCGTTTCCACTAATGCCAAGCTGTGTAGCGCAGCGAGTAAGATGTGCTATGGAGATGAGCAGCTCGAGCTATGCGATGCATCGACAGTAGGAAAGTTACGGGGAGCGGCTGCGGCGCGTCTAGCGTCACATAGCTAAGTCAAAGTCAAATAATTTATTTCAAATAGGCACATAAAAGGCACTTTTGAACGTCAAAATTTATAAAAAATAGAATTGATTCTAGTTGCCCCTTCCAAAAGTTAGTTTCGTATGGAGAAGAATGGGCAAGAAACTCCACCGTTGCTCTTTTAAAATGTTTTACAATATTATGTAGGTTCACATGAATTATATAATTATATGCGAAGACGATGCACCTAGAATAAAATTACTATACCACAATAGGTAAAAAGAATTAAATATAATGCAAAGACAGGTAAATTAGATATGTGATAGATACATAGTGCTCACATATTTACAAATATTGAAAAGTAAATGATTTTTCCAAAATTTTAACAAGTAATAATTTAGTGTGTGAGTTAAAGTAGTTAAGTACATAATGTGAAAATCAATGTCATAAAAATTATAAATTATACAATTAAATTAGCAACCAGTTTGATTTTGTCTAGACTCTAGATTGTCCTATGGAGCAGGACCAGCATGTTTTCAAGCATTCTTATCTAGGATATAATCCTCTAATTTGTAATATGCTTGTTTATAAAGTGTACTTTTTATATGAGCTACACCACTCGCGCATCCATCTCCAGCATATAGCTCCCATCCATAGCAAGCATCCTTCCATATAAAAAACATAGCCTAGTTGAACCCGTTTCCACCTGCGCTATGCTATGTGTACCAATGAATATGATTGGTGGATATTAAAAACGGGACCCTATTACTAAGACTTCGCTGTCTGTCCGTCCGTCTGTCTGTCACCAGGCTGTATTTCAAGTACCACGATAGCTAGACTGTTGAAATTTTTACAAATTACGTATTTCTGTTGCCGCTATAACAACAAATACTAAAAACAAAATAAAATAAATATTTAAGGGGGCTCCCATACAACAAACGCGATTTGTTTGCCCTTTTTTGCTCGATATCAATAAATGGTAACAGGTAGGCACCTAATTTACCTACTGTTGTTTACCTAGTCAATGGTACGGAACCCTTCGTACGCGAGTCCGACTCGCACTTGGCCGGTTTTTTACAAATGCCCTGGACTCTACAGGACTCCCTGTGTCGTGGGGTCCAGTTTCTTTCCAACTATGGCAGTTTCATTTATTTGGAAGAAATAATCAATATGAAAAATAAATAAAAAAGTAGCGTAAAAGTAATTAAAATTATTATGTTGTAGAAAGACGGTTTGATGACAAGAGGTTTAGGTGCTTTTGAGTGTGAGAGTGTGTGAAGCGTGGGGTGTGTGTGTACGTGGTGAAAATGGGTAACCTGATTAATTTAAGTAATTCAATGTTTTATCTAAGAAACTAACCAAAACCCTGAAAACGTATTTGTACGCCGGAAACGGCAGAACTTTAAAATCTATTTGACATGTCTGTAAATAAATGGAGTATTACTTTTACTGTAAACCACGACACGAATAACTGTAGTAGAACAGCAGAAACAACGTTAACGGTATGGGGAAGCTAAGCTATTTTACTGGAAACCTTTATAAAATTACATTGATGTAAGTACTAGCGACCCGGCATTGGGGTGGCGGCCTACTCTATAAGTCCGTCAACGAAAATACGGGCCCGTCCAAAAGTAGTTTGAAACTTTGGAGTGAACCCTACACCCGATAATTATTTTTTTTCGGACAGGTAATGCTTTTGTTGTGTTCTTAATAAACTAGTAGACTGTATAAAATATAGGTATAATTCAAAAGGCAAAAGTGTTCGGTACACTTAATAGCAGAGATACAACGACCGTTCGCTACAAATTTTGATGCTGAAGTGAAAAGTGACGCGCGGCCGGCGACGGTTCGCTCTGATTGGCTCTCGCCACCTCGTCGCCCCACACGTCTCGCGCACCCCGCTTTCGTCTCCCGCGGACCGTGTCTGTGCGTGGACAGGTAAACACATCGGGAGTCAAGACAACTGTCACATCGTGGTGTCATTCATTCTTAGGCGCGAATTATACAGAAACGGCGTAAGGTGAAGGCGCGGCGCAGGCATCTTGCCGCTTCAAAACGTTTCAATACAAAATGTAGGTAGGCGACACGATGTGAATGTGTGAACTCAAGCGGCGTGGCGCAGGCATCTCGTTTCGACGCCTGTTCCGCGTCGCTAGCAGTCGCGACTGGAGAGGCGCGCAAGCAGCACGACTTTTGTTTATAAAGTAGGTGCAGAAAAATGCGTGACGATACTGAGTTTAATGTAGAGTTCTACGAGATAATTGAACAATATCCAGCTCTTTACGACTAGGTATACTAAGACTATTTGGGGCGTCTCTTTGCCTCTTTGATATAATTTAAATCGCGTCCGTGCCTTATCTGTTCCACGCCTGCTATGCGCCTGCGCCGCGTCTTCACCGTACGCCGTTTCTGTATAATTCGCGCCTTAGGTCAGGGGGTCTACTCTCTAACTCCGTCAACGACGAGACGGGCCCGTCCGAAGGTAGTCCGATACGATGCAGTAAACCCTACTCCCTATTGATTTCGGACTATTAGGTTTCTAACGGAATCATAGACACTATTCGTGAACGAATGGCGCATGACGATAGAGTTGCGCTATTTTACCGGTCGATTACCGGTTTACTTACTTTGTGGTTTTCAAGCTTAATAAACAAAAAATAATATTGTTATCGTTATAAAATTACCACATTTTTAACAAGAAACTGTTTATTGTTTCCAAATATAGAACTGAACTATTTTAGCCATTTTTGTCCGGATTGTAGCTTTACCCTGTTAATACCTTTGCCTTTTTTCTTTTTGACGGCAATTTTCAAATGAAATGTCATGTCAGTGTTTATTATTATTTACAACCACACTAAATAATTGCATCAATTCGCAATTTATTAACATGACGCGGGATGTTTTCGTTATTAAATATTAATTAATGTTGTAAAATGGCGCCAATCGCTCCAGCAGCAACTCACGCGCAAATAGAGGCCCTCCTTAATTTCATGAGCAAGAATAATGAGTTGGCACGCGGACTATTGAGGGGTGCCGACGAAAGAATTCGTTCAAAAGGCTGTGGGAAAACCTGTGCAACTCCCTTAATTCAATGGGAAGTTGCACAAAGTCTGTGGAGCAGTGGCAAAGTGTGAGTATAATACATTACTCGTCAATATTAATTTGATTTTTAAGTCTTGTCATCACTAAAGTGCATACAATGATAATCAGTCATCCTCCAAATGATTATCTGTAGGAGTATACTGGCTTGTATATCGTTTTTTATGTAATTAAAATTAACCAACTTTTAGGTGCGGCTGATAAAAAAAAATTTGCCAATAAAGCTGCTGAAGCTGCCAGACGTTCAGCATGTGCTACAGGTGAAGTCCCATCGGTAGCAACAACCCTCTCCCAAGTGGAATTGAGGATACTATTAATTATGGGAGAGGGTTTTGGACAGCCACAAGCCAAGGCAAGAGTCTTCCATCAAGAGCTTTTCCATCGGTAAGTAATAATTAAATTTATAATTTATGATAGTATGTTTGAATGGTAAAAACAACAGCATTAATGCTTTTATAATGCTGTTGCTGGAGTCTTTGCCATGACTTTAAAAAAATTCAATAACAATAAATAACAAACACATAATTATATATTTGTTGTACCCGTCAATGATATTTTGGTTTTTGTTGTAGGTCCACCTGTAAGACAAGACCCAGCAGCCATCACACCCACCCAAATATCTGCTGCTGCACCTGCCAACCCACTTTCCCAAGAGCAACCCTCTATATTCACTGATGCACTGGAGCGGGAGCTGCCAATGCAAAATTAGTGAAGTAAGTATTATTGTTTAGTAGAAAACAGATTATGTAAGTCATGTTTCAGAAAATTACTTAAAACTGACTGAGATTTATTTTAATTTGTTTACAGCATTAAATTCTCGTCGTGCACATCCACGAGTTCGGCAACACCTCACTGCCGACTCAGCAAGAAGTCGAAGTATTGAGGTGGAAGAACAAAGACTACTAATTGAATCCGGGAGAAATGTGGTGCCTGATGAAATAAGGGTTGTCATTGTGGAACTTTGTAACTTAGTACATAACTAGAAACATTTAAATTGCTAGCTATACATATGTTATAACTCTTGAAAGTCACAGGGAGAGGCCTTTGCCCAGCAGTTGGATGATGCAGGCAGTAACATATATTTTTTTTCTCCGTTGCTCTATAATTGCAACATTGTTCACAATGTTGCAACATTTATTTCCCGAGCTCCTCCTCTTTTGTTGCTTGGAGTCTGGTCTTCCAACTAAATAATTCACTGAATGAAAGCTTGTATGTTACCAGCAATTATTTAAGATTAAATTATACAAGTAATAGAAAATGGTATGTGTTGATTGGTTAAAAAAAATCTTTTGATTGTATAATGTTGATTCTTAATTTGAGATTAGTCTAGGATAAAAGAAAATATATGTATTGTTGATTGTTAATTTTATTCAGATATTAGGTATTTGAGACTGAAATAGACAAGTAAGAGAAACTAAGTTCCTAGTAATAAATTAAGACTTCAATAGATACATAAAAGAAAATCTGTGTTATCATTGTTATAGTGTATTGTTGATTGTATAATGTTGATTCTTAATTTGAGATTAGTCTAGGATAAAAGAAAATCTATGTATTGTTGATTGTTAATTTTATTCAGATATTAGGTATTTGATATTGAAGTAGACTAGTAAGAGAAACTAAGTTCCTAGGAATAATTTAAGACTACATAGATAAATAAAAGAAAATCTATGTTTTGATTGTTACATTGTGTTGTTGAATGTATTTTTTTTTTTCAAATTGATTGGTGCTAAATAAAAAGAAAACATTTTGTTTATAAAAACAATACTTTTATTGTGGAAATCTTTTTCTTATGTCAGAATCGTCTCGCGCCAGTCCCAACACCCATTATGTCCTGAAAACAAAATAAACAGTTTGTAAAATAAATACTCAAATCAATATTATAAATACAAACATCCTATGTATTTATGTATTTATTGACATATTTTATTAGTAGAGTACCTAGTTTTCTTGTGAGACTGCATAAGTACCTATTTCTGTCCAGCAATTCCGGTAATCTGTCTCTCGCTCTTTGCCCTTGCTGAAGAGCTTTATGAGCGGGCATAGACTCATATCGCTATCCTCCCTGTCTACTGCACTATAATTGTAGGTCTTCCTCAGAGAGTCAGAGAGGGAAATTGCTTCTAAACGTGCCCGATTACACATATTGCGTAAGACAGCAGGCAATGACAATTTTACCTGCATAAATAATATTTGCTCTGAAATTTATGAAAAAAATACTGTTCACCTGTTCAATGCATTATAAGGAAAAATATAGAATTGTGACAAATACCTGCTGTGATGGGTTTATAAAGCAGCTCTCTAGCTGCTAAGAGGCATCTCCATCAGCCTTTTAAAATTCCAAATGTAAGTCTGCTAAGGCCCACTGCACCTTGGTACCTCCCCCGAGCATAAAAGTTGAGTGCAGCAAGGATCTAAAAGTAAACAAAATCACCAGTAAATACAACTCAATTTATTGCAGAATCTTCAATAAATAAGTATAACCTTAGCTTTAGTCCTTCATTCTTATATCAAACAATTACCTTCATTATTGGATCCACACCATTTCTTCGTATTTGTTGAGGCAAAAGAGGTACTATATGCTCACACAAGTCTTCAAATAATTCCAGCCTTTAGTTCTTTAAGAACTTAACGTCGGGAATACTCGCCAACCGAAAATTTTGGCGCAAATATAATCGGTATCGCCTCCGCTCTTCGTGTAGAGCTTCATCGAGCATTCAAAAATGCAGCCATAGGTTCAAGTTTTTGGCAAATTTTAACTTTCGTAGGCAGCACGATAACTATTTTGATGTCGTATCAAATGACATAATGATCCGTCTATACAAGTGTCAAATTCAACTTTTCGGACGGGCAAAAACACATCGGGAGTAGGGTCAACAGTCAAATCGTGTTGTCATTCGTTCTTAGTTCGGGTTCGGGACTAATCGTAAGTCCGTAGGTGATACGGAGTAGGAAACGCCCGTAACGAAGGCCGAAGCTACGGACTTCGTGCTTAGGGAGTAGGCCCCCAGGCTACAAAATAATCTTATGTTCGTTGTTGATACGGAGTAAAAAACGCCCGTATCGTCGGCCGCAACTACGGATTTCGTGCTTAAAAAGTAGACCCCCCGCTGTTTCGCTCAGGTATAATGGCGACATGTCAAAACATGAAGATTTATTTATTATATTACCTGGAGGGTTAATTATATTATCTAGTGCTAATATTAAATTTGCGGTGATTTTAGGTATTGGTCGCGGGTCCATTACTAATTACGTGACGCGTTCGAAGAGAGTATTCGTCGCTGATACATAAAAATTGGGTTTTCTCGAATCCCATTAATTTTCGCTTAGGCTTTATGAGGTGCTTAATGAGGGCTATCGCGCTTGAGTTCGCCGCTAGAGGCGCTAGTGTAGAGTAAGGTCTCTAGATGTCAAAATATGTACTGAACGTTCACTGTTTGCGGGATTTTTTATATGATGATTAAAAATTCATAATAGCTGTAATGGTTGTGCCATTCTTGATTAATTATGGCTTAAGATTTTAAGTAAAGAGTTAGGATCTAATTTGATAGTACTTGAAGGATGAATAAGATTTGTCTACTTCACGCTTGCCAATTTTAGAAACATTATTATCTAAAATTCTAAATATTCATTTTAAGTTTTTAAATGTAATAAAATAAACATACTATGAATATAAGGGTACTTAAACATATCCAAAACAACAAATAAAAGTACTGCAACAGGACCTTACTCGACAGTGGCGCCAACTGGTGAGCACAAAAACGATAACCCCTATGGGTCACACTATCACGTCGTGGAAGGAATACGTCAAATTACAAGTCACCCTGTAGATTATGTACCTGGTGTACAATGAGCCACGTAGTCCCAAGTCCCATTGTCGACGCAACGCATTCGAGATATGGCCGCTGGGCTATAGTAGCCAGGGTTGCACTCGGGCTTGATGGAGGTCCCCAGAGGCTCGTACTCGCCGCAGGGGCCAAACCCTGCAGCACCTGGTCTATTACAGGAGTACGTCACGCTTGGATGTTCCTGAAGGTGGCAGACGGCTGAAAAACAGAATACCTTATTAACTTAATAAATCATATAATTTTTCAAGTCAGCACCTCAAACAAGCAGCGGCCGTACTATGATATGTTAAAGCCATCATTGTTCCAGCATGAAAGAGAGACGGAGCTATATATGACCGATAGCACCATCCCTTTTTCACAATGGAGCCATGATGGTATTAACACGTCATAGTACGGCTACAGGTTTTGCTGTTTAAAGACAGTGAGCAAAATTCGATTTTGCTGCGAGCGTGAGACAAAATAACTTTTTTTTTTTTTAATCCCGATGTCATTGCTGGGTCTACTCACAAAATTCGAAAGATTTGAATTTCACTTTCACTTTGATACGAAAAAGCGAGAGATAGAAACATGTCGATTCGAAGTTCGATTTTCAAATTCCATACCTAGTAGGCCCAAAAAAGAAACAAACGATAAAACGTTCGGATACACATATGTCCATAAAACTGCAAATCGTCTATTAAGGTTTTAAATGTATTTTTTTTATTTTGTGTTGTTTTACAAATATATACAAGTGGTTTAACTTTAGAATACTCTTTACTCTTTATTATATACACCATAAAAATTACAGATATAAATGTAGAAATTAAATATAGGGTGACACAAAGGGCGGTGTTATCGCTAAAAGCGATCTTTTACAGACAACCTTTGGATGGATTTAAAGAGAGACGAACAGACAATAATGCAGATAATAAAAGCCCACTTTAATGTTTCAGGATTCCGGCGAGGGTTTCAGAAGATTTTTAAGATACACGAAAATAATTGAAAGACGAGTTTGGTACATGAGTAAGCAAAGAGTTTGCACCTATCTCACTTCATCTGATATATTTATATCTTCTGCATACAGAAATATCGGCATTACAAATAAAATTATAAAAATGAGGTAGGTTTATATATATATTAAGTTCGGGGGAAAAGTTTTTTCGTATCTTATATACAAATTCAAGACTAAGAGCTCGTTTGGCACCCAAATATCGAACCTTTTTTGTCAAAACTGTTTTGTGGTCAACACCTAACTCTTGAGCTACGTCGTTGGCTACTATATATTGTTAACTTTTTCAACTTTTGCACGCCTCATAAGCGAAGCGCGGGAGGTAGTGCTCTACTCTCGCCTTACAAAGAAAAAATCTTTTTTACAAAAAAACAACCGACCCCCAAAAAAATTAAAACACTAAGAAACGCGAAAAACAACTTTAACTTTGGAAGTCGGCATCCCCGGCTGTGCACTTTCTATTATTTTGACCATGTTGTATTTTTTTACCTTTAGGTAATTGTTCTTGCTGCTGAGGTGAAAAGTTGTATATCTGTTACACGAGACCAAAGTTATTTGCATCTCGTGTTTTTGAATCCTTCGCTTACTCAGGACGGGGTTCAAAATCAACACTCACAGCAAAAACTAACTTTACTGTCTTGTTGCACAAATATTCTACTAAATGTATTTAGCTTGGTTAATGGCCGCCGCGAAAAAAGGCACCAACTTTGGTTATTGGTTTTCGATTCCCTACCGTTAGTTATGAGGCGAGATTTTACCACAAATTAGACACTAAGTCCCGTATTACAGAACGTCATTCAATACTCAAGCATTACTTAAAACTAGTTTCAACCAATCAAATGGCTTGAATCTAGTTTTAAGTGATGCTTGAGTATTCAGTGACGTTTTGTAATACGGGCCTATGTTACCGTTACAATGAGGAATATTAGTTTTTACACAAACTCGCACATTTGGAACAGCTCACAGTTCGACAATCAATCAATTAAATCAATCAATAACCTTCAATCAATCAATCAATCTTGCTTTTTCCCCAACTATGTTGGGGTCAGCTTCCATTCTCACCGGATGCAGCTGAATGCAAATGGCGCAAGTGTCTGTCTGACCTCCACAACCCCGTAACTGGGTAACCCGATACCCCTTGGTAAGACTGGTTATCAGATTTTTGGGCTTCTGACTACCCGTAACGACTGTCAAGGATCTACGAATGATAGCCGGGACAAACGCTTTAACGTGCTTTCCGAAGCATGGAGGGGTCTTCATATATAATGGAGTAGGCCACAGTACATTAGAAAACAATAAACTAAGTACATAACTAGAAACACAAAAAATTATTTTGATTCCGAGCGTTTTGTCACACAACCGCTCGCGACTCGTATTTCCAGACTACTAGTACCTACGCGCGCGGCGTCACCAACCGTCGGTCGCAAAGCGCGCGATCTCAAAAGGGTGGCGTTGCCGTGGCGCGTATGTAAATACAAGGCAAGAACAAAGTTCTGCTATACTACAGTGCGGCGCGCGATGTTGCCATCTCGCTTCGCGCGTTATTCGAAATTCAAAGAAACTTAAGGTGAATCCTCAGTTGTACCCCGCCAAATTCAAATCTTTGCTTTTTTGCAAATTGCAGCTCTGTTTTACGTCGTATGTTGATCAGAATGCTATTCTTGACTGCAGGAATGATATATTTACTGAATAATATAATCATTAATTGGAATTTGGCGGGCTACAGCTAAGGATCCCCCTTAAAGCTAACTAAATACAATTTTCTTATCGAGTGTTTTGCCTACACGTACTTTCAAGTCGAGATTGATAAACGTTACTTAGCACGTCCTTTGGCTAAGCATTATTTCTGTCGCTGTTTACTTTAAAAACAAATAAGTTCGCTTCCAAATTGTAGTCGGTCACTTGAGTGAGGTTTGAAGTGAAATTAAGTACAGCCGGTCTATTCTGTAAACTTCTCACCGTGAAAACATAGGTGAAGTGAGCTGTCATTCCGCCTGATGCTAGGGATTGACACTATTGACAGCTCACTTCACCTAAGTTATCACGGTGAGATTTTTACAGAATAGATCTGCAGGTCAGAACTCACGGACACACTTCGGCATCGTGGTAGACCACTCGCCCAGGATGCAGAGCACGACATTATTGCCGATAACGCCGTGGAAAGGGTAGCAGCTCACGTTGAGGTAGACGTACTCAATGTCGTCTCCAGGCTTGGCTGCAGGGTCCCCAGCTACTGCATAGAACCCATGTTCGGGATATGGTGGGAGGGTGCATTTCGTAGACCTGTCGAAAAAACATAATACCAGAACTGTATTCCTCGAAGGATTAGGCAGAGGCGTGTTAGTTCTCCCATATTTAATCAGTATTTTTTAAGTCCCTTGGAATATGGGACAAGTTTATCAATTGGGCATGACTTCTGACTGCTATAACATATTATTGTATTGCTTCATTCGAATTCACATTGACACACCCTCAAATTCACATTTACACTCTAACTCAACACTTTAATACTTGCATGTGTGTTGCTTGTTTATTTTTAATTCACTTTTTAATTATTATTAAATATTTTCTTTACATGTATAGAATCAAAAATAAAACAAGTAAATAACACAGGCTTATTTGCTTAAAAGGAGGCTCCAATCACCAGTTGTAACGATAACGGTATTTACTTGTTAAAATAATAAACCATTTTTAATTTTTTCACGTTCATAACTGAGAAGTTCATTAAAAAAAAACAATAACACATTTTATATTCTCCAGAGCGGGGTAATAGCGTAACACAAAGTCACGGTAGGAATGGTGAAACACATTGACAGTTCAACAATATTCATTGCGTTATTTACGTTGTTGAGCAGACAAACTTTTCGAACATGTGAAGCAATGGATTAGCAATAGGCTTCAAAATTATTTAGATTGTGATTGATAGTGTGTTACGCAATTAAGGTGCAGGAAATAATTGGCTCATCGTCTACCCAGACTTTTCCAACTGCTGGGGTCGGCTTTCAGTCAAACCGGATGCAGCAAGATGCCAGAATTTTGTATAGAGCGACTGCCTATCTGACTTCCAAAACCCAGTTACTGGAAAATACGATACCACCTAGTAAGACTGGTTGCCAGACTTTCGGGGTCTCGACGTCCCGTAATGACTGTCAAAGATCCCAGAATGACAGCCGGGACCAACGGCTTAACGTGCTTTCTGGGGCATGGAGGGGTCTTGGTAAAGATGGTCACCCATCCAAAGACCAGCTGCGGGTAGCGTAGCTTTACGTAATCGATCGACCACTGCGGCTG
Organism: Dryobotodes eremita; assembly: GCA_917490735.1. Lineage (NCBI taxonomy): Eukaryota > Metazoa > Arthropoda > Insecta > Lepidoptera > Noctuidae > Dryobotodes > Dryobotodes eremita. The sequence continues at coordinate 7,771,993 of OU823269.1, read as the reverse complement.
TACGATCCCTTCGCTTGCGGTCATGACACACATACAGTCAAATACAGACGCACATAGTCCGTCAAGAAACTTCATTGGTTGTTAATTCGGTATAATAATCATAATACGCGATTTGACTTCGACCTAGCTTGGCTTTCGTAGACTTTAGGTTAAAGAGACTTATTTGTCTATATTATTGATTTAGCTGCCACCACAGTTAACAACCAAGCTGCACAGTCAACAACCAGGCTGCACAGTAAATAACCAGTCTGCACAGTCAATAACCAGGATTCACAGTCAATAACCAGGCTACACAGTCAATAACCAGGATGCACAGTCAATAACCAGGCTGCACAGTCAATAACCAGGATGCACAGTCAATAACCAGGTTGCAGAGTCAATAACCAGGCTGCACAAAACAAAGTCGTTCATGTTCATTTATCCTCGTACTTTAAGTTTCGTTAATGAACTTACCTTTTTTCAATACTATGTACTTGGCTGGCTGAAGCTACGGCTGCGACTGTAATGACGAAATAATATTATTTATTTCCTTGTTCGGTTGGATGAGTCACAGCGATTAAGGGACTAACCACACTTCCAAAGGACCACTAAAGGGAATCCTTATAGCCAATAATTTATTAATCATAATATTCAATAATAGAAATGACATGTATAACTCACAATTACTATTTATCTAGGACTTTTATTTATTTATTCACTATTTTTATTTGCATGACATTTATTTATTTATTGACTACTAGATACTTCTTGACATTGAAAAATAAAATGGTTAAATGGTTTTTCAATTTAATAATTTTGTAATATTTATTGTTATTCAGCATGGTATTTTTGATACTAGATTGTTAACTTATGTGTAAAATTTTGCATGCCCAAGTGACGGCAGAGCATGAAGAACATTATCAAAACATGTATAACATCTATACCCCTACCCATGTTGGCAAAAAAATAAATGATTTGATTTGACTTATTCAGCTCTATTCAGATTTTGTCCATAGAAAACCACGATTTTGTATGGAGATTCGTACGCATCCGTTCAGATTTCCGCGTTTATTCAGTTTTCGCGGCAAACAGGCATAAAATTAGGACAAATGTGTTTTTATCATGCGACAGTGTTCAGACTAACATTAAAATTAATATTAATTATAAACATTTACATTAATTGTGTTCAGTGTGTAGAAATGACGAAAATCGTTCAGCGAAACGCGAATGGAGCTGAATAAATTTGGTTACTCCCTAAAGGTTCAACATGCATCAGAACTGTATTAATTGTCGTTGTTGTTTTGTGTTGTTGTTATTGTGGATTTATGCCGTTATATCGTGATGGCCAATGGTGAACGAATGTGAAGTGAATGCAAGAGGTTGTGGGTTCAAATCCGGCAAGTACCAATGTGACTTTTTCTATTTATACGTACTTTCTAAGTTTATCTTGCCCATTACTGGCATCGGTGAAGGAAAATATCTTGAGGAAACCTGGACTAATAGTCCTATCCTACTAATATTATAAATGTGAAAGTTAGTGAGGATGGATGGATGTTTGTTACTCTTTCACGCAAAAACTACTATAAAATATTTAATATTTTTATAATAATATAATAATATTTATAATATTTTTATAATATAATATTTTTTATTGAATAAAACATTTACAAAAAGTGTACATTTAGCCAACAGTAGCAATATTTTCCATACAGTTTTATTGCCTAAAAATAAACTAAAACTAAAATTTGATTACAGGCTGGTGCAAGTAGTGATGATTCGGAATTACAATATAAGGTAGAGACCCGCCCGAACTAGGTTAATTCAAACCTGTGTTTCAGGCCATCACTTTATGTTTCAATTAAATTGGGACAGTAAAATTTGAGTTGAACTGATAAAAATAATCTATTAACAACTATGAGAAAAAGCATAATGGTACATTGATACCTAAAACTAAGCCTATGTAAATATACAAAAGTAAATACGAGGGAATATATTATAATCATACCAAAATATCTAAAAGTTTTTCTGTGTCTGTGTAATTGAGTATCGCTAAATATTCTGATAATATTTTACTACATTTAATATAACTTACACTATAGAAGCTTAGTAACTTGTTGAGCCTATTATGCAGAAAAGGTCCTAAAAACACATAAAATCGATTAGCAAACGCTTGTCGGGTTTGAGAGTTTATGCAAACCAAGTCCTTCCTTCTCTTGTCGGAAGGTACTGGTGCAAAAGGAAGTGCAGTGTACTGGTGTAGTACTAAGCTTAGAATAAATAATTGCCGTACTGTTAGTACTTTACATGCTATGTAGAGCTGGTGCGTAGGAAATCTAAAAGGGCGAAAGGCAACAATCCGCAGCGGATAGTAATAGGCTGGCATTCGATATGATTTAAAATATTAAGTTATATAAAGTTTTTTAAGAAAAGATTAGGTACATTCATGACTCCTTCTGCGAAGCAGTAATGCTCGTGAAGGAGAAGGCGGAGCGCGTGAGGAAGAGGCAATCGACCAGGCCCGGGTCGACGGCGCGTCGTGTTCCACGCGAGCCTCAAAGAGATGTCAGCACACTCAGCACCATTGACAGGTCCGATAGGGCCGATGCCTGCCGGGGTCGCGGATTGTTCGAAAGAGTTACCGTGGCCCTGGCGCACAGGCAATTGAAGGAACACGGGTGGGTTTTAGTCAGTAAGAGTCTGACACGCCCTTCCGCTCCGCCCAGAGCGGGAGAGGTCATTTGATGATTTCCCAACCAAAAAAAAGAAACAAAAGGTACATTCATGAAATTGAAGGACGCCACTTAACAGTAGGAGATCATTCAAGTATTAAGCAAGCACCCAAGGGGGTCCGGGGTCTTAGCATTGCTTATTTTTGATGGCATGGGGGACGGGGGGCACTGGATGGTGATTACATTAGCAAAATTTATTTACTTTTCTGATTTTTCTGCAAAATTTAGTAGTTCTGATTTGAAGTATGGCAACCCTACTTGTCTATGCTCGAAAGTGAAGAGCATGTTTAGGGATTCCCCAAAATAATTGATATGATATTGCTTACTCGCGCTCAAGCGGTGTTCTATGGTTAAGTTAGATAGAACTCAAGGAGGGAAATTACTTAAATGGGCATTAAATTCTTGTATAGTCTACAAATTCCTTATTTCTGGACTCATGAATAACAATAAAGAAACCTGAGGAGATAAAAAAGAAATACCAATGTTTACGTAAGCATAGGAGGGGGGACAAAAGGTTTGCTTACATTTGCTGAGAAGGGGAGGGGGGAGGTTAAAAATTACTTACATTCAACTTACGTAATAATTTACGGATGACGTTTGACGACACGGTTGGCGCAGTGGTTAAGCGATTGACTGCTCCGCTGCGTGTCGCGGGTTCGATTGCCGCACGGAACAAATATTTGTATAACCTACAAGTAGTTGTTCCGGGTCTGGCTGTTTGTGTATGTGAGTTTGAATGTTTGTAAACGCACCCACAATACAGGAGAAATTCCTAGTGGGGGCAAAATTAAAAAAAAACACGTGTGGCACTCGGGGACTGCCGCGGTAAAGCTATTGCATTGAATTTTTTATCAACTTATGCAATTACAATTTTTTATTTATGTAGTATTTATGCAGTATTTTTTTTCTTTGATAGTAATTCAAGTACAGTCGTACCATATACATACACGTTAAGCGAACGCTCGGCCGAGCTACATGGTAGGCGGAGTGGGGGGTGTTAGGTTTTATTTTCGTTACGGAATTTCTTGATTCGGTCGCCGCGCTCAAAGCCCGCGATAAAAGCTATGCAATAGCTTAAAAAAAAAAAAAACAGTACTTTATATTATACTGAAAGTAATAATTGAATGGCCCTTAGCGTTTGTGACCACTAGACCGACGACGAGGAGGCATTAAATATTTATCATTTATCTCCGTGTTTATCATAATAACATTCTTAAAACTAACCTAATATAATTAATAATACTTACCAAACAACAAAAACAGGACCAACTGAATTTGCATACCAGACTTATAGCTCATCTTTATAGCAAAAAGAAACGATTTATAACATTGAATAATAATCAAAGACAACCACTTCGCCACTTAAAAAAAAAAAACAAAAAAAATAGCAATCTTAATCTTTAAACGTCATTTCCAATTCGAACGGTGTAACGTCTCGTTTGAATCTGCGATAACTTTAAAACAAATGAACTCGCTTTCGAAGTTAACTTTACAGATTAGTACTGTAATTCTCAGCCGTGTTAATAGACTAGTTTTACAATGCAAGTAGGTATTACGCGGAAAGACGGTAACACTCGTCAATCAAACTTGCTATCCTGTTGCACACTGCTTTTATGCTTTAATCCTTAGACGTTAGCCCCCGGCGCGGGGAGGGGCGGGGCACAGCCCGCTCGCCTATATATCACTACTCACATAACAAGTAGGTAACTATACGATGCGCGTTACACAACTAAGGCCAAGTTTATTAATAAGAACGTGTTTTGTTCCCGTTTAAGCTTTTTCCTTATTTGAATGAGTGCTTGCACTGCGATTGATTTTGCTTGTTATGAATCATTTTATCTCGTTTCCTGTGTGGTTTCCAAGTGTTTGCATGTGTGGCAGTTAAACCGCAGGCGCGGGCTTGCGGACGGCGAGCAATGGGCAGCTCGCCGTCCGGTAAGGACCAGGCCCGGGTCGACGGCGCGTCGTGTTCCACGCACGCCTCAAAGAGATGTCAGCATCATTGACGGTGTCCGAAAGGGCCGATGTTTGCCGGGGTCGCGGATTGTTCGAAAGAGTTACCGTGGCCCTGGCGCACAGGCAACTGAAGGAAAACGCGTGGGTTTTAGTCAGTAAGAGTCTGACACGCCCTTCCGCTCCGCTCAGAGCGGGAGAGGTCATTAGATGATTTCCAAACAAAAAAAAAAAAAATGGCAGTTAAATATGACGCGGGAATTGATAGATTCCAACAATCATTACTTATTGAAAAGCTTGAGCCATTCCAGCAACGTAATTGCGTAACACACTTATGGCAATGCCTTTCATTTTGACATTTCAACAACATTCATTCATTTACGTTATCGAGCAGGCGAATTTTTTAAACATATTTTATGAAGCTTTAGGATTGTAACTGAAAAAAAAACGTGTGGCACTCGGGGACTGCCGCGGTAAAGCTATTGCATTGAATTTTTTATCAACTTATGCAATTATAATTATTTATTAATTTTTTATTTATGCAGTATTTTTTTTCTTTGATATTAATTCAAGTACAGTCGTACCATATACATACACGTTAAGCGAACGCTCGGCCGAGCTACATGGTAGGCGGAGTGGGGGGTGTTAGGTTTTATTTTCGTTACGGAATTTCTTGATTCGGTCGCCGCGATAAAAGCTATGCAATAGCTTAAAAAATAGATAGTGTGTCACACAAATTGTAATTCTGCCCGAAGTTACGGGCGATTCCTACTCCATGTCACCTACGGACATAAGATTAGTTTGGGGCCCAACCTATGAAAGTCTTGATTTGGTGATAAGTAATAAGTAATAATAAGTTATAATCTCATATTGTTAACAATATTACAAATTGCAGTATAATTCCTGCAATTAGATACTTTTTGTTGTCATTTCGATTAAATTCTTTTTACGAGTCATTCGTTCAGTTTTTTTTACTTTTTCGTTTTTTTTGAAATATTCAAAAAATTGACAATTGTTCTGAACATTGTCAAGAAGAAAAAAATGCAACGCATTCTGTCGTTGGAATTCCTATTGTGTGGATATTTTATTCAATAATATTTAATCTTTCTTCGAAAGTTAATTTCAAATTTTACCCACCACGATATGTGAGTAGTCAGCGGATACAATCGACTGTACGTTCCCTGGAATTTCTCGTCACTTTTTTTCTTTGGTGAGTAATCCCTTTATAGGTTCCGTATTCTTGTTACTTGTGCCTTCTTCTTTAATCTAAGAAGATTTCCTTTTTCTTAGATTGTTTGAAAGGCCACCTTTTTTGGCCTTACCCTGCCATTTATTGTTCGCCTGTCTTCTTCCTTCGTCTGCCGGCCGCAGAAGTCCGAGCGAGCTTGCGGAGAGAAGCGCAGGATCGTTGCCGAGCAAGGTCGACGACACAGGTGCCTAACGGACACATCAGGTGCTAAATAAGTCATTTGTGTGGCGCAATAACGCCCAAACATCAATATAATAGAAGTGTTCTGTGTTATACCGTCGTGTGACATTTTAATTTTAAGGTGCTTTCCTAAATTCTCAATATCAGATCTTATTCTCTTTAAAATTAATATTAACGAAATTATGTAAAGAAAAACCTTAATCTTGAGCTTATTTGTGTTAAATAATTTATAGAGCGGCACGAATTTCGTACGATTGCAATCTAATTTAAATTCGTCTATATACTTAGATACCTAAATATTTGGAAATATCCATAAGTTTTTTCTCCGAAAATCTTCTTGTGATATATTTTTTTTTTGGTAGTGTTTTACAATTTCCAACGACTGAATATTTACATTTTTTGACTTATTTCTTATTTATTTCGGATGTTCTTTTTAATATTATATATATAATATAATATAATTGTAAAAAAATTACATTCGCTGATGACACAGCTCTCTTCTTTAGTGGTGATAGCTGGGATGAGGTCTTCGGCGTGGCTCAGGCGGGGCTTAACGGGGTTGTTGCTTGGTTACGGAGTAATGTGCTGACTCTTAATGTCACCAAAACCAAATACGTGACATTTGCACATCGATTGAACGTGCTACCCCCACATTCACTGTCAATTACGGCTCACACGTGTTGGTCAACCCACCAGCCTTGCGTATGTCCTTCCCTCCAAAGGACCGATAGCATTAAATACCTTGGAGTTACATTAGACCAATTTCTCAGCTTCAAGCCACATATAGATGTCCTGGTAACGAGATTGCGCAAACTCATTTATATATTTAAGAGTCTAAGGCACGTAGCCGACCTTCGTACCATCAAGATGGTGTACTATGCCTTGTGTCAGTCACTTATTGACTACTGCATCATATCCTGGGGAGGTGCTGCTAAAACGCACTTGATGGAGGCAGAAAGAGCTCAACGTGCCATACTTAAGGTTGCTGCGGGTCTTCCCTTTCGATATCCTACAGTCGACTTATACAGAAAGTGGGATGTACTGTCTATAAGACAAACTTTCATTCTGCATACAGTCCTTAAAAAGCACTCGCAGCTAGTTTATGATTCGGGTCTATTGAAAGATAAACGAAGAAAGGGTACTGTGTGCAATACAAAGTTTTTCCGTTTACGTCAATCTCACAAGTTTTTCTGTTTCCTGGGGGATTATCTATATAATGTCATCAACACGGGTCAGAATGTATATTCACTACACAAACCCAGTTGTAAGAAAAAAGTAACTGGCTTTCTTAAAACTCTTTCTTATGAGGACACAGAAAAATTGCTCCACACAATTACATAATACTTGCACTCAAATAATTACCTACACATTCACCACCATTCAAATACACACATTCACTACCATTCAAATACACACACACCACCATTCACCTTCACGTTAACTACCATTCACCTACACATTCACCACACACCCTGTTACTGCTTTTGTTATTATGTTATTTAATTTCTTTATTTACATTTAAGTTTTTATTTTTCTTTTAAATTGTTTAGTAGAAAAATACATGTTACCTGCCTGCTTATTTATGATGCCATTAAGTGGGATCTGGTGATCTGTAACACAGGTTTTTTTCTAAAACCTACTTCAGGCACCAGCTCTCACAATGTGAATTTATAAAGTTCAAAACTGTTAAGTGCTACAAAACCATTGTGAGAGAAAATAAATAAACTAATTTAATTTTTTTTATTTAAGTAATAATAAATTTTACGTGTACCAGCTGCGTGAGTTTGATTTTTAGCTACCTCACGCCGGGGACCAGCTCTACGCTGCAAAATGTACCTACTAACTAATATTCTTTAACAATATAATTTAAAAGAGTGTCCATGAAGTTTCTTATAATCCGGTCCAGTCTGTCCCTAGCTGCACTCCCCCAGCGACGCCCTAAAGTGAGGTCCGTACCCCCACAGGGGGTACCCTTAGCATGTAGTCGCTTAGTTTTTAAGTTTTTTAAGCCCTGGCTGGAGGCCTTAATTTACAGGCAACCACAGGCAAATTCAAATTCAAATTCAAAATCATTTATTGCAAATATGGGTAGTTATACAGGTGGGTTTTTTGAAGAACAGGAAAGTTGTTAGTGTCACCATATTCTGCACTAGGCATGCAACATTTAGTTCGGAACCTGGTTAGTCCCTAAATTAAAAATTGAAATATCTTAAAGTTCAAAATTACATGTCTATTAAATTGTCAATTAAAGTCAAAGTAAATAATGTCAAAGTTAATCTTTTAAGCTAAAATGTCAAGAGTTAATAATTGTGAAATACGTCATTTATATCATACTTAAGTAATAAACATTTAATAATAATATGCATTTAGAGTTTGTCACACAAATATTCATTAACACTATAATAAGATTTTTCCAATAACATTTTTTTAACATTGCATTTAAATATGTCCATACTATTTAAGCCTATAATACATTTTGGTAAATGGTTATAAAGTCGAGGTGCCATCCAAAAAATACTATTGCTAAACAAAGTAGTTTTACTGCTGTCAGGGAAATATATTTTTTTATTGTTGCGTTGACTTCCCGCCCGGTTAGGCAGTCGATAACCTCCTAGGTTGACCTGCGAGATGCCATTTATATAAAAATAAAGTTTCTTGCCCGTTCTTCTCTAAGGGTACCTACTACACCTCGGAATGGGCTGAAAACTACCTTCATACTTTTGACTGACCGACTCCTTGACAGTTCAAAAGTGCCCGTAAAATGGTTTCATTGAAATAAATGCTTTGAATTTGAGTTCAGAATTATTCTTAACTTTAACAAATCTTAATTTCTATTTATCTAAAAACTCTAAACATCTACCTAATGATTATGTAAATCTCGAGGATGCAGTGACGAAGTGTATTTGTGTGTAAAACAAACTTGCCTTAGTGAAGTTTGACGGTAATTACTTGAGTCGCTCCATCCGAAGAGATTTTAAAACCGACCAAACCCTGCTTTTGCAAACCATACTGCACCCTAACTGCGTAACACACTAACAATTACAATCTGAATCATTTTGAAGCCTCTTGCTAATCCATTGCTTCATATGTTCGATAAATTTGTCTGCTCAACAACGTAAATAATGCAATGAATGTTGTTGAACTGTCAAAAGGAAAGCCATTCCTACTGTTCGTGTGTTACGCAATTACCCCGCCGATATAATAAATATTTTAGATTAATAGTTGTAAAGACCTAATTCGGACTTTAAATAAAAGGCAGTGGACTGTAAACTAACTTATATTGTATTTCCAAAATGGAAGGTACAGAAAAACTATATGGCGAGCGTGTGTCGTCGGTTGCGTTCGATCCTGAAGTATCGGCCCTTCGGTTCTTCTGGTGTAACCGCGTAGCGCGTCCCGGCCGCCTGCGCAGCCCCACCCGACGCCTGACACGAAGGTAGCCGACGGCGCCCGAACAATAGCTCTCTGAGCAGTTGGTCCCGGCAGTCATTTGACAGTCTTTACGGGAAGTCTGACAACTGGTCTTACCCAGGGGTATAGTGTTACCCGGTAACTGGGCTGTGGAGGTCAGACAGGCAGTCGCTCCACGTGAACTACTGGTATTCAGTTGCATCCGGTTAAACAGGAAGTAGACCCCAAAAAAGGCAAATGATGATGATTCACACAGCTTTTGATTCACTGGGTGTGTACTATGCTGCCGAATAAGCGCACAAGCAAGTAGCCAATCCGTTTGCTGATATGAATTCATCGTCACTGTCACTATCAATGAAATGAAAATGAAATCTTTATTTGTAGACATAGGTTGTACAGGGGTGTTCCAAGTAAATATTAAATAGCGAGTCCATCTATGCCTTGCGTTGAAGCGTACAAATTAAATCCATACTTTATAATCAACTATCAATTTCAATGAAAATTTAATATAATAACAAAAGAGTACACAATAAGAGAGTGAGAGATATGAGTAATGTCAGAATAATATAAACATAAAATGGATTAAAATAAAATAAAAAATAGAAAAATAAGAAGACCACATGTGACATAAATAAACGGGTATTACAATTTGATTTTAATAATATAATTTTAATTTCAAAGTGAAGGTTTTGCTAAAATAATAAATCGGATGTAGCAGGTCTAGTATCTTTCATTTAAATAATCTTTTATTGTATGTATGTATCAAGAGGCAACATGTTCTACAGTACTGGAGTAGGTAGATTACAGCACAAACACATGACTGAGCAACTCAGCTTTCAGGTGCGACTGAACCGACGAGATCGCTCCGTCATGTCATCAATGTAGAAATAGCGAGAGTCGACGTCGAGGTATCGAGATAGCGACCGCGATTGCGAGCATCTTCGGCATGTAATTACCCTTAGGTACAGCCCGATGCAAAGTTTACGGCTCTGAACACGAGGCAAGTAGCTGCGCAGTAACAAATTCATTGAACCACGGGGGTGAGGGGTGGGGTCCTGCGCAGCGAGTAGCTCAGTTCAGAACCGTCACAAAGTTTGAAGCTCACTGTATGTTTGTTTAACCTTCAATTGCTTCCGCTTGGCTATGTTGTTCAACAAATACTGCTGTTCGTACAAGTGTGTAGAATCAAAATTCAAAGCATTTATTTTAAATAAACCTACTACAGCTACAGGCACTTTTGGCGTATCAGTATCATTCAGCTCAACCATTTTGAAGGGAACTTAATGATCCAAATCCAACACACGCGCCACCATCAGCAAGATATTTGAGTGACCATGCCATATTCCCAGCCGCCAGGGCATACCCAGTTAATGGTAGCTTTATAGTAGGTACATAGTATTCACACATGTGCTAGCTCGCCTGAGCACGCCATACTGCTTTCCTTACTAGTTAATTTGGGCGTTTCCGCTGACCAGAGATAGATTTTAATACAAAATAAAAAGGGTAGTATTCAAACGAGTGACTCTAAATTAAAGTTTTAAGTGACAAAAAATATTAATTTGCGTTATAGTATTAATAAGTGAGCGACTGACTGCGAGTGACGAGAAATCAACGGAACAGCAACTTACAAACATTAATTTGAGTTACTTAAAATACAAAATGAGCAGCTTCATAATATTTGAGCGACCTAATATTTGTTTGAGTGTCGTTACGACGTTACGTCCTGCATTTTTTTCAATATTTGGCGAATGATTTATTTATCCTGAGCGGCATTTTATCTTAAATGAAGTGTTTCGAATAGAAAAACCACTTTGAAAAATACTATTATGAGCAGAGTACTATGAGCTCACATTTTTTGGAAAAATTTCTTATGAAATAATTATTTGAAGAAATACTATTAGCCAAGAAATGTAATTATTTAAGGGTAGGTTATTTATTTTACGCAAAATACAATTAGCCAAATATTTAATATCGTCAGTTTTCAATTTACCATTTCTATTATAAGGCGTAGTCGAAGAAGCCGTGCTTAGCGGGGCTCCTATTTATGGGTGGTTTAAAAAAAAAAAACCACGAAGGGGATGGGACCTTCTAACCTAACCTGTCCGAGTCGGGGTGCCCTAAGTCCCGAGCTCGCTCTGACCTGACTGCATGGATTCGTCGCCCCGCCCCCATTCGAATTCGCGCGCACCAAACAATCTGTAGTTTTAATTAAAAAATCGTATCAAAATAAAAAAACAAGACCTCAAATAGAATATCAGTAACCAATAATCATTAACAATGCAACTTACAAAACGTTGCTAAAAGTGAACATTTTAGTAGTTCGTTATGTAAAACCTCAATTGGAAAATTGAAGTTTGGCTCTCTCTGTTTTTCTAGTTGCTCACTTAGTAATTTAGTCGCACGGCTAGATTTTTAATACCTGAAACGAATTAATCACAACCCTCTTTTTGTAAGCTCGTTCTGGATTTTATTATTAGTCAATATTCGTCGTTAGTTTAGTAAATTTTTCGCTTACTCAAATTCTTACCACTCAAGTTATTATAACAGTATTTCATCATCAGTCGTTAAGTTTTTTTTTATTCGATCGTTTTATATTTCCCCAAATAAAAATCAAATATCTTACGAAAAAAATTTAATAACAGTAATAATAGAAATAAATCAAATAAACATACAATATAACACAAGAATCATAGGATAAATAAACTGATCAAGACGGTTTCCAGCGACTATTAATTTTCTTTATCCATTAATGATATTGGGTTGGTTGGTAAAGGACATGAGGGCCTGCGTAATGTCCGGATACGCGTTATAAATTGATTGGATGGCGAAAAGATTACCGGCATTTCTGGCGGCAACGATTTCGCTAGCCATCTTGCGGGCGCGAGTTGTGAGGAAGGCAAGGAATGTGCCTGAGATCACGTTGAACGCGTCCAACGGGTTGAACCCGATCACTGGAGGAGTGGGTGCGGGCGGACGGGGCGCGACCGGCGCGGGGGGAGCGGCTTTAGGAGCCGGGGGTGGGTTACCGTGAGGGGGCGCGGGCAAGGGCGCGCGCGCGGGCGCGGGTGCGTGGGCGCGGATACGGGGGTCCATCAGCGGAGGGATGGGGGGAGGGGGAGGTTGGTAGCGACCTAAGGCCGGGAAGGCCTGTTGATGGTGCAGGAGTTGCCAAGGACTGGGTCTTTGGGGACTCAGTCGCTCGGGAAGTTGGGAGGTGGGGGCTTCCCTTTGCTGACGGGCGTCGGTACGCTTCGTCAGCTCGGGGGCGGTGGATTTTGGGGCTTTAGGACAGCCACGGTAGTAGGCTGGGTGCCCGGAGTACCCACAGAGCACGCAGCTGGGTGGCTCCGTGCACAAAGTCCTATCTTTGGGGCGGGAGCAGTCGGAAGTGCCGTGCTCGCCCAGGCACTTGACGCACCTGGGTGTCGCGTGGCAATTCCGCTGGGAGTGGCCGTACAGTTGGCACCGGTGGCATTGACCGACGATGCCGGTCTTGCAAGGCTTCTGGATATCGAATCCAGTCAGGCTACAGATCGATTTGATCGTGAAGATCGGGTGATGTCCCTCGACGGCGGGACATACAACAAGGACCATGTTGTACGCCTCGCCGCATCGAGCGCGGTGCATGCGGTGCACTTCCGCGACGGGAACGTTTTGCGACAGAAGGTCGTCTTTTATGTCGGAGGTCGCGATTTCCTTAGGAATCCTATTTATAACTACTCGGGTCTGACGGTCCTCCGGAAGGGAGTAAGTGTGGAAGGAAACTCCCCTATCTCTGAGGAGCTTCGTTAACGCCCTATAGTCGGCGGAATTGGGGACTTGGACTTTTATGCCCTGCTCTGTGGCACGGGCATTGGTGAAGCCGATGCCGATCCGGAGATCGGCGCACCATTTAGACACAACGGTCCACTTTCCCTTGTCCTGAATGAACACGGGAGGAGGGGAGGGGGCCTTTTTGGATTGGCTATCGAAATAAGCCTTTAATAGGGGGGGGGGGGGGAGACGGCGCGACGGAGGGGGTGGGGCGCGCGATCGGGGCGGGGACAACGGGGGTCGGTGTCACGGGGGCGGGGGAGCCTATTTTGGAGGTTGGACGCCAATTGGTAGGTGACGGTCTGGAAGCCATCATCCTCGGACGATGAGGTGGAGGAGGTCAGGGCCTCCGTATCGGAAGGGTATGGAGTGACCGGGCGTTTGGTCGTCGGTGTGTCAGTGTCCATGGGACCTGACGAGTCTTCCGAGTCTATGGCGGGCATAGAGCAGGGTGGAGAGGGGGCTTCCAGCGCATCGCTAAAATTAGCGATCGATCCAATAATCGAGCTAGGGGATCCGTTCAGTCCGCCAGTGTCCATGGACACTGAAGAACCTGCGTCCAAGTGCGTTCTCACCCCCAATCCCTTCGACAACGAGTCCCTGCACTCTTCTTCCTCCCCCTCTTTCGAGGACGACGGCTTTAAGTCGGTTACCGGAAAAGGTAACAAGAGAACGAAGAAGAAATTCACCTCCACCCAGGCCAATAAGTTTGTGGCGACAGATGACTCTGCCTCGGTCCCTCCCCTGCCCCTGTTCCCACGGCATCCTCCACCACTGCGCTCACGCCGACCGCTTCATCCTCTTCGCAGGATGCTGTCCCATCCACTGGCCCGCAAGAAGTTACCCCTCCCCCTCCAATGTTCATTCAGGACTAGGGCAAGTAGACCAATGTGTCCAAATATTACGCCGAATATAAGATCGGCTTCACCAACGCCCGCCCTACCCAGCAGGGTATCAAGGTGACCATCCCTAAAGACTATAGGGAACTCACCAGGCTCCTAAGAGCGGTAGGTGTATCCTTCCGCACCAACTCTCTTCCCGAGAGAAATTACCCCCCTATATAAAAAATAAATTAAAAACCATTCACATCGTTAATTTGAGCAGAAAGTAAATTGTTATCAGCAATTACACCATTTGAGGTAAGACTTGTATTAAACTCGGTAGTCGGTTTTGAACGTTCGTGTATACCTAATAAAAGAGGAACGGACCCAGTATTGAAACTTGTGGAACTCCCACACCCCACCCCACTCACCCCCCACCTCAGTGAACGATTTGCCAAGGCTGGGCCGGAATTCTTTTTCCCTGACACGATACACGACTACACCAATGATGCTGCAGGTTCAGCGGCGTGGGCTAGCTCGAGCAAGAGTCGGAGCGGGCATGGACGGAAGGACGGCGGTCTGTGTTTGTATTTGCAAACTGTACTAGTAGCCCTATTACTCTCTTGGAGGAGGGATAAAGCATCATCGGGGATGGTGAGAGTATACCTCGGTCGGCGAATCTTACTAATGTGGGAGGGAGTGTATCGAGCGGCCACACAGTCGGTACACAAGTTTTTTTTGTTCAGAATGGCTTCTCACGTAGGTATACCTGTTCAGTACTATGTAAGTATATAACAGTAAGGGTGTCTGTGTGTGTGTGTTTTTATTGTCATTGAATGGATAACATATATGCAGTGTCTAACCAGCGTTCGAGATGTTTCACTGTCTTTAAATCCCGTCCTTATACCGTAATGAATTAAGGCGTCTAGTCGGGATTAGACAACTTACAATATGACATGTACTGCACACCTATGGATCCCTAACACCTTGCACATATAGCAGATTGCTAAAAGTGATAAATGACAACGCAATATATACTTAATCTCTACATAACACAAGGCTTCAAACGTTTTGGAGTGTCTTCGGCTCCGGTCGTTTGTACTCGGCTCCTGTCGTGTCAGCTCGGCTGCCATCGGAACCGCTCGGCTCTGCCATTATAAATTATGATACTGGCTCTTCTGACACCATGTCGTCATCATTCGACGGAGAATGTTCGTACAGTCGCTATCTGGAAAACAGGTTAATTATTTATTTGTTTAATTAGGATCTCCAACAAAAGATATACACAAATAATAGGCTACATCCGGTATTAAATAGCTTTACTCCTTCACTTAGGTGTAGGAGACCGAAGCACGCACAAAAAAGAAAAGATAACAAAGTTGAAAAGAGAAATTTAATTAAATAACAATTTTGCTAAGGAGAAATTTAATAGATTTTAAAAGGGCATAAAAGAAAATAACACATTTAGAGGTAATTAAACTTATTCTACCAAAAATTTCTTAAATTTTGACAGAGACTCGCACATGTCAGAATTCGTAGTTTTTAACTAACCATGATGCCTACAAAGTCTTGGCACAACGGCGTTATGACCGAGGTTAATTTTAGAATTGGAATGTTAATTGATCGAGCGAGCGCGAAGCATCTCCGTTTCAGCTTAGGCAAAAATGCTTTCGTATGTCCGGATGTCCCGCTGTTCTCCTCTACAGGTCACATTTTTCAAAAGATTCTCGTGAAATTTTGTGAGCAGCGAGTTAATTGCGTAACACGCTAACTGTAGGAATGGGTTTCATTTTGACAGTTCAACAACATTCATTGCGTTATTTACGTTGTTGAGCAGACAAATCCCAACAAGCAAAGTAATCTTATAAAAAAATATGATAAGTGTATTAACACTTATAAGATTCTTATAAGTGCATTGGTGTAGACTATTTTACTTATAGTAGCATTTCACAAGCCTTAATTTACTCAGGAGCATTTGCTTCTATAACTTAGTCTTCTAGTAAATACAAGTTTAACTTATAGAACAGTTATAAGACTCATATACTTATAAATGCATTTCACAAGACTAAATATACTCAAGAGCATTGGTTGCTATAACTAAGTCCTATAGCTACTACAAGATTAACTTATAGGACAGTTATAGGATACATTTACTTTTAACATACTTATCAGAGATCCTTATAAGTATTGGCATTATCGTCTTGTCGAAGTCTCTTATATGATTGTTAGCATGTTACGAATACGCTATGAGAGCAAACATGCTTACAAATTACTTGACCAAGTACTTTGTAAGTAAACGTCAGCCATTTTGTCAAATTATAGTTTGTCATCTCATAGTCAAGTGCAACAGATTATGTAATGGAGGGTTCCGTCAAAAATGATGCTGTACCTGTTGAGTGCTATTCTAATCATGAAGAACAGGAAGAAAAGGCCATGAGGAAGAATATGATTCAGAAATAAAAGAAAGCACAGACTCTGAAAAGAATCATGAATTACTTCAAGATATACAAAGCTGGGCTATAAAATTGAATATAATGCATTTGACACCAAATGAACTATCAATAATATTATACAAAAGAATTAAAAACATTCTACCCAAAGATGCACGAACTTTGTTAAAAACAAATAAAAGTCTTGTAAACTTGCTTAAACAGTTGACGGACGAAAAAATAATCAAAGCTTAGTCAGATTTAACGGGTGAGGTTGATAAACAATTCATGAGGAACCCTAATTTGTTTTAAAATGGAGGAGAAGTGATAGTTACCAAAACTGTAATAAGTACTAATTTGCTAATAGTGATTCTATAAAGTACTCAATGCAGAGCATTTTTAAAACATGGCGAATATTCACAAGAATCATTGAAATTAAATTTTAACAACAACTTCACAATGTTCAATTTTGCTCTAGGCGTTAAGAAAAAATCAATATGCGGTACATATTCACAGTAAATTTGACTTCCCCACCAGTTTCCACACTATATTCACAAAGTAACCAGCTATATTAAAAACGAATGAATACTAATGGAATTATTTATATTAGTAAGGAATATAAAAAGAAACAAATTTCTTAAATACAAAACACGTGCACGTTACAGTGTATACCTATTTAATGTACTTATAACAAATAACCAAGTATGTTACAAGCGCATTATAAAATTGATAGGTTTCATAAGATACTGGAGTCAAAGCGTTATAGAAGCACTAGTGCCTGTAACTGCATAGGCTAAGATTGTTATAGAAACTATTGTTTTTCGTCAAGTATATTATACGAGTTAATGACTTTATCCAAGTTCATTATAAGATCGTTACAGAAATATATGCTCCTATATTTGCGCCCAAATCCTTGTTTGTAGCATACTTCAAGTATCTTATAAGTGCATGAAAAAATAGTCTTGAGACCATTATAAGGACCCGATTTTGCTACTTGGGATGTTTCAAAGTTATGAAGCAATGGATTTGTAATAGGCTTCAAAATTATTCAGATTGTGATTGATAGTGTGTTACGCAATTAGGGTGCAGGTTCGATAATTATATGGATTTTTTCTGTCGATTCAGTTTTTTGAAATTTTTCGAAATGGCGGAGATATTGGGGTTGAAAACGTAAAAAAAAAATTTTTCAGCCATTTCCCGCTATTTTTTTTTTAAGTAGCGCGGTGAACTTTTATTCAGTTTTAAGCTATACAAAGACAGACTCGTCTATGAGCTCAAAATGTTACTAGGTTTATTCATTTGAAATTTCTCATTAGCAGCTTGGAGTCTGGAATGAATGTGGCAAACCTCTGGCAATAGGCTCGCGGCCAAGTACACAGGACTCTCATAACTGGAGAAATGTTAGCATCTACGTGATGCACGTGTGTATGTATTATGCATACGCTAGCCTTTGCCAGCATATTCGTCTGCGTGTATTTGTTAATACAAATATCTAGGATGAAAAAACATTTTTACAAAAAAAAAAAAAACAACGGACTTCCAAAAAAAAAAACTCTACAAAGTCAAAAATTACTTTAATTTCGGAAGTCGGTGTCTTTGGTTTAGTATTTTCGTTTTTTGCCACCGACTAAATTAAGTTATTTTATACATTGGTGCCGATTCTCTTTTCACAAAATTCTCTATACTAGACTAAAAATCACTAAAATTTAGTTTATTCCTATCAAACGACGATTTCCCATTCTGAAATAGTCTAAAGTGACACAACTTAAGTATAATTTAGTTTGACAGCACTAAGATGGCACTGAGTTATTAATTTAGTGAAAATGGCAATTTAGCTATTCTGAATTTGACATTTTTAACCTAAAATTTTGGTTGTCTAACTAAATCGGGCTATTTTTAATCGCGATTAAAAAGGTGTGGAATAAAATTAGTTGTCATGAACTAAAATTCACCACAACACAACGCCTCGACTTCAGGTGCAAAAATTGTACTGTATCTTTTTTATTTTGCTTTTATCTCGAAAACGGTGTATCCTATCGCAAAAATAATGAAAATGTTGACCCCCTTTATGAAACCATAAAACTTTACACATGTAGGTAATAATTTTTATATTTTCCATACAAAAAGTAAAAAGTGAAAAAGTTCCATATAAAACACGTCGACGCTGTCCCAACACGAGCCTCCGGGTCTAAAAAAAATTCACAGGGTAGGATAAACAAGCACCACGTGGAGTCGCGATTGTCAAATTAAATTTTAGTTCTGTCAAAATTATTTTTAAATTTAGAGATATTTTGTTGCAGAATAGCTTTAAGATTCTCATAGCCAAAAGCAAGGAATTTTAGTGATAGTTTAGTTAGTTTAGTTCGGTGTACAAGAGAATCGGCACCATAGTCGTGATTTTTTTGGAAGTCGGTTTTTATTGTAAAAATGTTTTTATTTATCACTTTTTTGTTGTGGTACCTACTCCACACAAATTAGTACCACTTGATATGTAAATAACAGTGACAAAGTTATTAAAACATCATCAATATCATAGTAAGGCCCACTTGCGCGTTCATGGGTTATCCCAAATAACTCGGAGTTAGCAGCTAACTCAGGGTTAATCAAATAACTCATCTTGCGCCACCAAGATTTCGATGTAAACCTAGAGTTAAACTTTTAAATATTAAACCCGCAATTTAAATATTAAAATTTAAAATATTTGACCTGACAATGGGACCACCTGGGAAGTATACACTTCGAAGCAAAAAAGAAATCTAAATTGCTTCAGGTGTCTTCGAGTAGTCGGGGAACATACATAAAAAAAAGCTTCCGACGAATTGAGAACCTCCTCCTTTTTTTGAAGGCGGTTAAAAAGTAGCGAATGTTCTTCTTCTTTGGCCCATACTAAGTATGTACTTATCTGACAAATTTCATAACGATCGATTCAGGGGTTTATGCGTGGAAAGGTACGAGTATCAGATAAACAGAGTTACTTTCGCATTTACAATATTTAGCATAGAAGTAGGGATTTCAAGTGGTACCTTCGGGTTATGACAGCTGTGGCATCGAACACTCTTCCGATGATGCGCATGATTATTTGATCGCCAATCTTCCTCTACTTCCATTCGTGCAATATCCTTCCGGTTTCGAGATCACTCAGCTCAGCATTTCTTGTAACCTGTATAAGAAAACGTGTGAATTTAAAAACGAATATACAATACGTGTACGTTCAGCATGTCTTTATTTTACTGATGGCCAACGTAGTTGGAAAAAAGCGCGGCAGACGATAATGGTCACCGTCGCCTATGGACATCTGCAATTGAAATTAAAAATACAGAGTGTAAAAAGACCCAGCACATACCCATCAACTACGCATTCTGTACATCAAACTAAGTAACAGAGCACGAAAATAATTGTTGGGAAACGAAAATTTTTCGTGTGAAAAATTTGTTTGCGTTAGTGCGCAACTTAACGCACGCAAAACATTGTGCTTATGGGTGCATGCAACGGTACAGGGGTCGTGGCTGTATTTAAAGTTGTGTTATAACATTAAAAACTTGTTTTCTTAAAAAAACGTCAGTAAAAGTTGGAATTTTGACCTTTAACATCTCCGTAACTAGAAGGTTCCCAGGTATGGTCCAGAATAAAAAAAATATTACAATGACGGGGAGTACAAGTGACTTTCGGCTTCGGTGAATCCTCAGCTATAACCCGCCAAATTTAAATTTTCTTTGGTTTTTTGCAAATTGCAGCCGTTTTAAGTCGTATGTTGAAAAAATGCGATTCGCCGTATGTTGATAGGAATTATATATTTACTGAATAATAATAGGTCTTTACCTATGAAATTGCCGTTTTGTATGAAAAAATTTAAACGAATTTTTTTCATGAATTTTTTATTTGTATTAATCGAAGTAATCACCCATGCAATCAATGCATCTTTGCCATCGCAGTGGCAGTTTATTGATGCCCTTCTTAAAGAAATCAGCTGGACGGGAGGCAACAAATTCTTCAAAGGCATTTTGTACTGCCTCTCGGGTATTAAATTTTTTTCCCGCCAAGAAGTTATCCAAATTCTGGAAAAAGTAGTAGTCTGTAGGCGCAAGGTCTGGTGAGTAGGGCGGATGACGGAGAGCTTCCAACCCCAGTTCTTGCAACTTGGAGACCGTCTGCTGTGCAGTATGAGGTCGCGCGTTGTCGTGCAGGAGCAGCGGAGACGAGCGATTGACCAATGCTGGTTGGAGATGCGCCAGCTTCTCCATCATTGTGTTCAGTTCTTCACAGTACACATCTGCAGTAATGCTCACCCCGTTTGGTAAGAAGCTGTGATGAATCACACCGGCGCTAGACCACCAAACAGTGACCATCACTTTTCTAGGGGTAAGTTTTCGTTTAGGGCATTGTTTAGGTGCTGAACCAGGATCCAACCAACTTGCTGAGCGCTTACGGTTATCAAACAGAATCCATTTTTCATCGCAGGTAACAATGCGGTTCAAAATTCCTTCATTTGTGTGTCTGTTGAGCAGTGCAAGGCACGTCTCGACGCGTACTTCGCGCTGGCGATCATTGAGTTCGTGGGGCACCCATTTGTCAAGCTTTTTTACCTTGCCAATTTGACGCAAATGGACCAATATTGTTTTGACGCTAACGTCGAAAGCTGCTGCTAATTCAGCCGTAGATTGTGTATCATCAGCTTCCACAATCGCCTTTAATTCGTCATTGTCGACCAAAGTCTTCGGACGACCGCGAGGTTCATTTTTCAGGTCGAAATTTCCAGAACGGAAGCGAGCAAACCAATAACAGGTGGTGCGTTGGTTTGTAGAGTTAGCTCCGTAAACGTCGTTGATGTTGCGTGCCGCTTGTGCCGCGTTGCTGCCACGACGGTACTCATATTCCATAATTACTCGAATTTTTAACGTATCCATGATGACGAAAAAGATTGAAATGCGATGAAAATGTAACACTAATCAATAAAGAAATGACTACTTTTAGAAAAAAAAATCCATGTTTTTAAAATAAAATTAATTTGAAATTAGAATTCATAGCCAAACAAAAATTATTTTGATTTGAAATGGCCAGTACTGCAGAACGGCAATTTCATAGGTAAAGACCTAATATAATCATCAATTTTATATCAATCGTCAAACTTTAGAAATTTGTTCCATCTAAGAAGTTTTATATGAAATATCTATTCTGAATAATTCTTAGGTAGAACAAATTTCCAAAGTTTGACGATTGATTGATTGAATGGAACTGCAAAAAAACACGCAAGTACTTGATCGGCAAAACATTCCAAAAGCATGTACAACTTTTCAGCTATCCAACGAGATACATACAGTAAGATAATTACCAGATATCTTCAAAAAATGTAAAATTACTCGAAAATGGGTGACATTTGCATAGGGGTCATCAGGGGTCATTCGGTTGTAAATGACCTTTCCTACATCCCCTTAACGGATAGCCGACATATAACCAATAACAATGTATAATGAAAGTGCAAACGTACCCTGTTCAGGTAAAATTCTTACGTAATCATCAGTAATCACTCACTAGAGGGAATTAATAACACATTCATCTGTATTTAGAAGGTTTTAAGTTTTAACTTTATATCTCACCAGTTTTTCCAATTATTGTTTGAATTAAATTAATAAATTGTATCTAAGTAATAGTAAAATCATCGTCGAAATTTTAGGTTACATACACATAAAAACTTTTTTCCAAAAAACAACCGACTTAAAAAAAAAAAATCAAAAATACGTGAATAATAACTTTAACCAAGTACTTTACTTTACTATTTTTCTTTATATTTTATAATTTTTTTTATTTTGGAAGGCGGTGTCTTTGGTTGTGTATTTTCGTTTTTGGCCACCGTCTTCCGAAATTAAAGTTATTTATTACGTTTTTTAGGGTTCCGTAGCCAAATGGCAAAAAACGGAACCCTTATGGATTCGTCATGTTTGTCTGTCTGTCTGTCCGTCCGTATGTCACAGCCACTTTTTTCCGAAACTATAAGAATTATGCTGTTAAAACTTGGTAAGTAGATGTAATCTGTGAACCGCATTAAGATTTTCATACAAAAATAGAAAAGAACAATAAATTTTGGGGGTTATACTTAGAACAGAAACTCAATTTTTTTTTCATCGAACCCATACCTGTGGGATATCTATGGATAGGTCTTCAAAAATGATATTGAGGTTTCTAATATATTTTTTGTTTCTAAACTAAATAGTTTGCGCGAGAGACACTTCCAAAGTGGTAAAATGTGTGTCCCCCCCCCCTGTAA
Source organism: Dryobotodes eremita (assembly GCA_917490735.1). Classification (NCBI taxonomy): domain Eukaryota; kingdom Metazoa; phylum Arthropoda; class Insecta; order Lepidoptera; family Noctuidae; genus Dryobotodes; species Dryobotodes eremita. Next base: position 7,749,167 of record OU823269.1, on the reverse strand, counting down.
CTTCTAAAATAAGAGAATGATAATACTAAAAAAAAAACCAGTTGAATTTGTCCACTTAATTTGTAAGTGGCACTACGGATTGTCATCCACAGGTATGCTTTGTGATCCTTTTGTTGACATTTTCGTCAGTTATTATTGGAACAGACCACACTTAAATTACGTACCATCCTCATCACGACGGCCAGTTGGCCCACAACATCCAGTTCTCCACCCTCCTCATCCAGTGCGTCCCAACCTCACCAAGTCGTCAGCCCCTCTAGCCGGGGACGTCCCACTCTATATTTTGGCCGATTCACAGATCCAGTCTCCACTCAAGCACTCGTCTGCTTCAATTTCTTGTACAGGTTGCTAATTCTGTAATTTGAATAAGAACTTTATTAGGTACCCTACTTCCTACGAAGCCAAGTGCACAATGCAGTTGCATCGGGTTGCAGTGCATTTCATAAAATATGTCGAAAATCTATGAAAATCAAAGTATTTCTGCGGTTACAGCCGAAAACATCCCATTCCCAGGGTTGCCATTTTTTTTAAATTCAGATCTATAGTTGTTCGAAGCCATTGCCTGTAAAAATATAGTAAATGGCGGAAAAATTTAAAAATATTAAATAGCTGTTCAAAAAAACATGCATATTTTTTGCTCCTTTGAGACTTTACTAACAGTTTTGTTTTTTTTTTTTTAATTATACGTAACTAATATTACACTCTAAAGGTTACAAAATACAATTAATTCGACTTTTATGAAATTAATACTGGCCATATTGCGTATATTTCGCCATTTTGTATTGAAATTAAAATATAGTTGTTTCGCTCCCTAATAAGTATATAGGTATATATTTTTTAAATATAGTATTTAGGCCTCTATAGTAGTGGAATACTATATTTTATAGTAGGGTAGGCAACCCTACCCATATCTTACAAACTATTGACAAGTATCTAAAAACACATAAAACGAAATCTTAATATTTTTTATTTATGGGATCCAACGATACCACACGAATTCACACGATTATGTGCATTGTACTATTTTTTGTCGTCCCTCAGTAACATGGGAAGTGGCTCCCCAAACGAATTATTTTATCATTATGTCACGACACCATTGTATACTGGTGCACAGAATACACGTCCTTTCCAATTTTCTCAACACAATAGTTAATAGTACTAGTAGTCAATAGTAGACAATAGTCTCCGAGTAAAATGGCCGTTTGACTTCCTGACGGACGGACATGACGAAAGAGGGTATAGAGGTATGAGGAACAGGGTGTAAAGTTCACTCATACTCTATGGAAAAGCGAGGATCCTCGGACCAGACGGGTGTCGTGCCCGGTGGGCAACTGCCCGACGTTGTATATATCCTAGTTGCGCGGCAAACTCTGCTTGCGCGATGCAGGATTTTGCGGACGTCAGTGTGAAGTGTAGCTCGCATTTGGCGATGTAGTTACCGCTACAAGAGTTCCGTTTTTGCCACTTGGCTACGAAACCCTAAAAAACCCCGGTCCTCACAATACCAATAAACTATGGGATCCCGGTGCTTAGGAAAGCGTACAAGGGGCCGGAGCTAACTGGCAGAGGCCTCTTTAACCAATTTATTGATATGGAATGAGGCACCAACCGACGATTATCCCTGTACGCACTATGCAAGCGTTCCCAAGGACAACCCCCGGTTGGTGCAGGACTATTGCAGAACTTGGAAACAAAACTTTTTGGTGGCTATATAGTATATTAGTTACTTAAAACTATGGAGTGACTATGTCTCCTGCCTGACTTGTGATATAATAATATACACGGATAAAATGGATAAAATGGCATAGGGTGACTTGCACATCCAACAAATGTTGTTATTTTTAACTATACTAATTTGAATACTTACTTACCTACATTTAGCGTTATTTCTTGCGACTGCTGAAGTTTTAATAAACTTTAGAATACTATTATGAAAATATTATAAGACTCCATAAAAAAGCTGAACTTGAAGTAAAATGACTTGCGAAATGAAGCAACTATGAAAACGAAAGTCGTACAAAAAAAACCTTTCTGTACCTTCAGAAAAAATATAAAATTTGGAAGGTAGAGGGTGAAATAATTTTAAAACGAAACTTAGTTTTCCTTTTTTTTTTGCTTGATTAACCAAAATACTGATTCAATTATTGTTTTCATTGTAAAAATTAGTAAATGAATTATTTAGTAGGTATAGATATTTTTAAATAAAATATTTGAACGAAGAACGCCATCTATGTCTTGCTGTGAACTAAACGCTGATTTGTGGATTTATTATATTTTATTTTTATTTATTTATTTATTAAACTTATACACACTATCTTTACAGGATGACCCCATTGACCCCAATACAATAGTGGATTGCAAACACACACCAGATAAATTGAAAAATAACTTAAGGCTAATACTTAAAAAACTTAACTTTAAAAATATGCAGAAAGCAACACTAAACTCTAATAAAAACACAATCTAAAGTCGGACTACAGAATTATATGTACATATGTAATAACTATCAAACTAAAAATCTTAACCTAAAGTACAAAATCAGACTTATCACAGAATATTAATATTTAAATATAACTGACGAAATTCAATAAAACTCTTGCGAATTCACTCATATTGCACGAAAATATGTCAATCCTCTCATGCACTTCGTTTAGTACACATATTGTGCGGGTGGGGGGTGTCTTTGACAGCAGCGTTTCAAGTACAGCGTTGACCCAAGTTCAGAGATCCAAATTCAAAAGTGGAGTGCAATTAGCGTCCAGTAAATGAACAAGCCACAAAATTAACTATAATAAGACCTTGTCTTTGAAATCAATATCAATATGAACGACCAAAGTATACTGATCACACTGTACCTACTAAGCAAGAGAAAAAATTGTAGGCTGAGTACTGCTACACCTTTGCCAATATTTTAAATATTTTAGACGTTGCCGTTACTTTCTCGCTTACACTTATAATGTCGTCCTTTTTATATCGTATGTGATGTAGCTTCCGGTTGATTGTTCTAGATAATTCTGAACCTAGAATGTTTTTACAAATCTGGTAGCGTCGCATTCATTTCCGGGAACGTTCGTATCAATTATAATGGTGGTGCCAGACATTAGGATTTAGATTATTTCTAACCGACTTGAAAAAAAAATATAACATACAGTCGAATTGAGAACCTCCTCCTTTTTTTGAAGTCGGTTAAAAAAGAGTGGTTGTGCATTTGGGGGTTATTTTAAACGTTGCTTTAAGTTAAGAGACGTTTAAACATCAAAGATATATGTTTAAACAGTCGATAATCATTACTTAACTTTAAGCAACGTTTATAAATAAAGGGGTTGATCTTTTACAAATTAATTCCTAAACTTCATGTTTAGAAATTTATTAGTTTGTTATATGATAATGCTGAATGTAAAGGCCATTAAAATTTTGTATTTAGAACAAAATATGATTCGCGACCGTAACAAGTAGGTATGTATTTACAGAATAATAATAATTAAAAAAAATCAATACATCCCTCTAAGATAATATAATCTTATTGATTGATATTTTATGAAATTGTCGTTCAATAGGATTATAAGAACTTGAAAGGTTTTAGTGATGATTCCCCCTAACAAACTTTCACAGAAACAAACAAACATCAAAACTTTGCAAACATTACTAACTTGACATACCTACATATTAAATTAATAAAACATTTGAGCAGCGATTGTTTTATTTAAAGTCAAATCCAAGAGAACACGCTCGGTGTAGAATACTTGCTACAGACGTTACGAGTAGGTATCTAAGTGTACCTACGCATCTAACGAAGCTGACGAAACAAAGTTATTTTCATATTAATCCTGATGTATCTGGATAATGTATTCATAGCCTGGATAAAAGAATGTACAAAAATATATATCTTTAACTTTATATAATATTATCGTGCATATTTGTGTGGCAGGGTTCTCCTTCTAAAAAAATCCGCATAATTGCATTTAGAGCATTTATTCCGAAAGGTATATGTGTGTACATGTACAACATTAATATTAAACTTACTTAGAATATTAAGAAATCTCGATGTGTTGTCAAGTCATAAAAACCTTGCGAAGCAGCAGCGGATCGCTTGTTCTAAAATAAAACTGAAAAATGTAAATTATTATACAATTAACTATTTGCACTAGGTACTAAATGAAATAACTAACTAGCTACCTATGTACAAATATACGAAAACTGTGTTGTGTTTTTCCATTCTCCTGAAATAAATCTAAATACCAACGTACCGATGGATGTTTTTAAGGAAAATTTGATGTTTTCTATTAATTTAATTTTATTTTATTCGAAAATATGCATCGATTTCTTACTAAACTTCAACTATATAGACGACCCTGGTTACTTATCACTTTTGGTGACGGTACTTAGATACGAAAAATTATGCAAACGTCTGGTACTGGCATTACATTGTTTTTCTTGTAATAGTAGGTAATTCTACAAACATAATTATATTTTTTTATTATTGAAGGTAGTCGTAACAATGTGTAATTTTTCTTTGCGCTATGTTGCCACTCTTTTATTTCCGAAGACGACCCAGCGAAGCGTGCATTATTAGCAAAACCTTATTTGATTAAGAATTATTTTCTTGCAAATTATTGGCGTTCAGTGTTAAAACGAAGCAGTATTGTTAGTATGGGTAAGTAACTAATTTAAATTTATAAAACTGTAGTTAATTACGAGTTTTGTTCGGACGTGTCTTAGGGTGACGCCATTTTCTAAATTATAAATGATTTTATTTCTGTAAGTAGGTTTGTACAAACACTTTTACACGTCAATCATATTTTTTTAACTAGATGAGGTCGGCGTTTCCTGTCTGCCTACTCTGAGAAGAAAGGCCGAAAGAAACTCTCAAAACTGTTAAGTTTTCTTTGTTCAACTTCACGCAGTCCTTATTACAAATATTGAACGTAAAGCAATGGTGTATTCGTCATTGACATAAAGCCTCTTCCTCTGTCCATTGGTAGGTACGTTTCATAATCATAATTCTCCTGTCCTAGTCCCAATTTAGGTATTTGGGATCGGCGTAACCTATTTTCTTCCATACTTTTTTATTAGTGGCCATCTCGGTAGTCACCCCTTTCTAGCCATATCAGCTATCACACAGTCCATTCATCGTTTCTTTGGTCTTCCCCTACTCATAAAGACTCAATCTCTATTTATTTTTGCAGATTACCTACATAATGTTTTTTTTTTGTTAATTAGAAGCAATAATAGAGATTTAAACCGCGCGATCGCGCGGCCCTCTAGATGGCCACCAGGGTTTTAGCGGATCCCGGTGCTTGGGGGAGGCCTTTATCCAGTAAGCTTGTTTCGGCTGAAATGACGATGAACTCGATATATTTTAGAATAGGTAATATTGACATAATATGGTCGCCACTCAGAAGTTTTCGGCAAAAATTACGAAATGGGCGTTTATTCGTCGCCGCCGCCGTGCACTGAAAACCTCGTGATTGCAATAAAAGTTATTTTATAGGGGAAGATAAAAAGTGTCTGAAAAATTATCGTCATTGACGTTCTGCTACGGTTATTATCATCAACAGAAGGTATAAGAAGCATCTTAGCTGCATACGTTTGTTCTAAATATGCATTACGAGGTTTTGTACACATCAAATAAATATCAAGAAAAACGAGGTTTTCACTGTACGGCAACATCATGTGCCCCGCCCACTGCCACTTAAGTTAGCCAATTCAGAGATAATTAGGTAGATAAGTACTTGCTAGATTTAATAAAATTCTTTTGTTTTTTCAGAGCGTGTCGTTCAACGAAGACTGCCGAGTTAGACCGAGGTTTGCCGAGTCCGAATCACGAACACACCTTAGGGATATCAGCATGTCCAACTAAGATCTCTTGGAAATAGAATGTTAGGTTCCAGGGTGTGATACTGCCCCATCAGGTCTTCAAGACAAATTTGAAGAAACCCAACAGGAACACAGCTTGAAACGTGGTGCAGGTAAATAACTGAAATTATTTTCTTTTGTTTCTTTTTAGGGTTTTAGTGTTAACGTATAGCTGTACAAGGATCCTTTGGCGCGTGGTCAAAATCGGAACTAACGCCGCCATCTTGCTTTCTCAACACATTTCATTAAACAATTATTTCACAAATGTTTAACAACAGCGCCCCCATATCTCAACGTTATTCGAGTGCCAAAAGATCCTTGTGGCGCTGTACAAAGACAATGCTTTTCATTTTGACAGTAAAAAAATATTCACTGTGCTAATTACCTACGATGTTGAGAACCAATTTTTTCTAATCTATGAAGAAATTCATTAGGAATTTCTTCTATAACCCTTCGAATTGCTATTCAAAGTGCACACAAATAGTTCAAGCTTAAACACCGGTAAAGCGAGTCGCAAAAACGCGCCTCTAAACGTCAGGGCTGCCATGCCTCTGATTGGCCGCAATTTGAATTTGTAGCGCGGCAACCCTACGACCATAAGGTAACTAATAATGTTGGTCGCACTGCACTGTTGGAAACATTCAACCTGATGAGCGCGGTAATGTTAGAAAGGTTGGCGCTACTGATATATTGATAACCAATCACGCGTCACTATTTTTCCCGCGCGCCCCGCTTTTAGCGCCACTATTGTTCAGGCGCCCCTCGACCGCCATTATTACCTGTGCGAATCCGATAAAACAATGAGGTTTTAACTAACAATTACGTTGGTATATGTTTAACTTGAGTTGTTTCACTTGATTAGAAAAACGAAACGACAATTTAAATGCTATAAATATATTTTTTAACAGAATGATGACTGAAAATGTTTCCATAATTCGTGTTTTGTTGCAATAAAGTGGCAACTGGATAGTGACGTAAGCATGTGTCACTCCCGGAATGCCAGACCTTGTTTTTTTAGACCATGGCTCGACCCATGTGCGACTCGACGTGCCTCAAGCCGCACCGTAAAGCACAGGTCATATTAGATCTCTAGTCTGAGTTACCCCCTGTTACTTACGCTCCTGATATGTGTTTTCTTTTGGGAAATTAGTCATGTAAAAACTTTCAAGGACTTTCCTTCAGAGACCCGAACCCTATGCCCGTCGGCTACAAATCGTGTTTGAAATTATTTGAAATACAAACCAATCAGTCGCCAGCTCACCACGCGAGTTTGAAAGTTTGAAACCATTTGAAAGTAGTGCTGCCAACTCTGAAATCTAGCAGATGGTAGAATTCTTTTAAAAATACGGTAGATTTTCCGAAATTATGTTGTAATTTATATTGAAATACGGATAGTAGTACCTTGTTTATTTAGTAGTAACTTATGGGTCAGAGTTGAAAAAAAAACTCATATTTTTAATCAGAATTAGACGGTATAATGTTTCAATATTTAATTTTATACATAGAATATCAATGTTAATTACGGTAGCAAAAAACACCATAATGCTGGGGCCACACCAACGGGAAACGCCGTTGATAACCTATCACCTAAGATCACATGTGGAATCAATAAATATATTGAGTATTTACTATTATCATGATGATGGACATTAACCGCAAACAGAGCCATGTTTATGGGATCCGAGACACAAAAGCTACAAGAATCGTGCATCGCATCATGATGCTTGGAGACGATTAACAGAAGTATTATCATTTCAAACATTTTTTCTTCGTTCGGTAATGATAAAAAATATTCATGTAATATAAATTTACACATTAAATACAGTGCACCAGCATCAACATCCATCCTGAAATTCAATGAAGTAACATTAGCGCTAATTTTATCGCTAGTTAAACGAGCATTGACGTTGCCCGTCCAAATGTGATCACTCGAATTTATCGTGTTAGCTATCGGAATAATGAGCGCGTTGTTTATGGCGATAATGGGCATTGACGTTGACTATGAATACCCAATGATTGTATTTTTTTTCATATCTTGTAGACAATTATAATAACTTAATATAATTAATAACTAAAATAATTTAAATGAGTTTGAATTTTTATTTTCTTTTACGTTAGGGTATTTTAATTTTTTTCTAACACGAACACTGTTTTATGCGTCCTGCGCATGTGCGCAGAGAGAGATGTTTTTGGAATGCTTACGAAGCAATATAAAAATGAATGAAATGAACTTTATGTTTTGAGCAGAACAACGACGTTTGTCCCTTTCTTGCATTGAATAGACAAACTAATAAAATAGAGATATCATCATACGCCCTTCTTTCCGGGAATGTTTTTGAGGGGCTCGTGCGAATTGCAACAGGCCATACCGCGACACGGAAAAAACTGTATACTTACTAACGCTATGATTTAAAAACATATAAGTAATTAAAATCCTACGGTATGTAGGTGGTAGATTTTTTACTAATTACGGTGCAATTGGCAATACTGCTTCAGAGAGTTAGGTAATTGCTCTGTGGTAATTATCTTCACCAGCGTGGCCAGAAGGTTACATTTGTAACCTATTAGGTGATTTTTAACTCCTTCAGGTTAGGTACATTTAGGTTACATTATTCGAAAGGTTACTTTTAGGTGATTTTGCAGACTTTGTAGCAACTTTGTAGAATATTTATTAATTTCTTACTCGAAATGGAACGCCCCTCCGCCCTTAGGATAATCCACTGAACGAAAACATTCATCGGTTTCTTACTAAAATTCAACTATATCGACGACTCTGGTTACTTATCTCTTTTGGTGTTTGCACCTACCTATCTCGGTTTCTATTCTATCAACTTTTAATCTTACTACAAAAAATATGTAAGGTTATTTTTCACACTAAAAGGTAACTTTTTTTATCCATTCAAGTAACTTTTGACAACACTTGGCTGGCAATACTGGTCTTCACTTTTTCTCGCCACGCCACGCGCTTTCGCGCCATTAGTACCACCTACCTTCATAAATATATTTTGTAAGTTTTATAGTACCACTAAATGGTATTTTTATACTGGAGAAGTTTGAATCAAAACACGCATATCCCAATGATGAAGTTGGAGTAAATAACTAAACTTATTGACCCTTCTGAACCGGATGAAAACGCGCGTTAAAGGTACGGCACGACCTTAGGCCAGACACCCTGATTCCACTTCACGTCGTCCATTTCCACTGTGTAATCCCATGCTATTAACTGATTCCAGCTGCAGGTTGCTGTTGGCGTGCTCAACTCTGCTGCGAACGCGAAGTACCTTCACCTGTTCTACCTGCTTAACCGCTAACGGTGCCACCGGCGTCGCATTCACCTCCAACAACTGGAAACCGTGAGTACGCCATGTTCTTAAGTCTGTATCCACCAAAACGAGCGAAAAAAAAAAACCGGCCACGTGCGCGTCGGAACACGCTCAATGAAGGATTTCGTAGTTGGGATGAATTTGTAGCCGAAAAACATGTTCCCCCATACATTCTAACTGCAAGCGTAAGTTTGTACGTATAATATTGTGAGATTTACGATGCTATTTTAAGTGTACTTACCTGGTTAGAACTATTTGCGCATCTTCGGTGCAAAATACTACTGATTTACTTGATTCCCACATAATGACTGATTGCGAAACATCTATTGAATCATATACTCCCAATAAATTTTCAATGAGTGTCGACGGTACTGTGTCTGACTTGGTATTAGCCTCAGAAATGAAAGAGATAATTTCTCAGCTCACAATAAAACTCGAGAGTACTGAAAACGAACTGGGAAATATATTGATAGAAAATACAGATCTACAGAAGCAAATATGTAAGTTAACTGCAGAAAATAAAACATTAAAATCGTTATGCCAGTCGCCCTCGTTATTTACAAGTCCGGGTACAAACTCTAAGAAAAAGAGACAATCTATGGCAAATCAACATAACGTACTTTCTACACCATCACCTTTACTGTCATCCAGATTGCAAGTCGACACCAATGACTGCGTAAATGTGTCCTCCTTGGAACGAGAAATTGTTACCCTACAGCAGCAATTAAGGTTGCACAACTTGAGATAGCGGCCCTCACGGACCGTATTGCAGCATTAATGAAAAGTAATTGCAATGTCTGTGAACCTGCCATTCGTCATGAACTGAAGAGAGATACTGTGGACATAAGCAGAGCTCAGACGTGTGCTGTCGCAGACGGGCACAATATGGTAGAAGAGACAGTAGTAGAGAGAAAACGAAAGTTAGAAATAGTAATTATTCTAGGAATGAAAAGGACAAGAAGCTTGTGATCCTTAGTAGCAACTCAACCAGCAAAATTCTTCCAATTGCTACCAGATTATTTGGCGATACTTATCATATATCCCATTATATAAAAACAAACTGTGGCGTAGAACAATTCATATACGGATTGGAGGATAAACTAAGTGAATTAACCAGTCAAGATTACTGTGTCATCCAAATGGGAAGCGAAGATTTTAAGACCTCATGCGACTACACTAAGCTGGTAAAACTAATACGGGATAAAGTAATGCCTATTAAGCATACAAATATAATACTTTGCGTGCCTACTTTTAAAAATCATTATCATAAAGAGATGTATAACTGGCGAATAGAAGCATTTAATAATATAATTTATAATGACAATTTAACTCATAATTATATCTATTTAATTGACTCAAACTTAAACCTGACTTATGACTACATGTCTTATGATAAACGTGGAAATGTAAATATTAGAGGTATATTTAGTATATTTAATCAAATACAGCAACTTATATTAGAAATTGACACATATTCTGAATATTCAAATCCTTACTTTGAGGAAGTTGAACAACACAGTCAGCTTTTTCGAGATTAGTGCCTTGGCTGGTGGTTTGAACAACTTGGCTATATTTAAGGATAGTCACTCACATGTAACTATTTTTCACCAAAACTTATGCGGAATAAATAATAAGAAGGATGAACTCGAAATGTATGTAACTGAATTACCAAATGAAATAAGCTTTATTTGTATAAGTGAACATTTTTTAAACCAAATAATGGTATCACAATTTGATTTCCCTAATTATATTGTAAGCTCTTGCAACACAAGGTTAAATAAAAAAAGAGGTGGTACTTTAGTATTAACACATATAAACAGACAAGTTGAGGACTTGGACATTTGTAAAAGGCTGTATAAAGCAGCTAGCTTTGAGGTATGTGGAGTAAGGGACATTGAAACAAACTCTTACATAATCTGTTGCTATAGAACACCTGTAAATAAAAACTTTGACGATTTTATAGATAGATTGGAACAATTATTGCAGTACTTTTTCAATAAAATATGCTTTATCTGCGGAGATTTTAATATTGATTTGACAAAACAGGACAATAAAAGAAGTTCGTTTACATCACTGTTGAAATGCTATAATTTTAGATATTTGTTTGATTCAATTACATTTGTGCGAAATAACTCCGAATCGTGTATAGATAATATATTGACCAACACCTGTGATAGAAATATTGGCAGTACAGACATTGACCATAATCGATTAGCGGATGGGCATGCAGCCCTCTTCTGTACAGCATATTTGGAAAAAGTTACTACTACACAATGCGTTAGTTTTAAATACATAGAGAGAAGATTATACAGGGTGTCCCGTAAATAATGGATCAAACGTAACGGGTAGTCAGCTCACCTGATTTCCAACAACTAATTTGAAAAGTTTTTTATTATTTTCAATTTTGGTCTTTTCACGGTGAAAAAAAATCTTTTCAATTTAAGTTTTTTTTTCTAAGGCAAATTAAACTTTATTTATAAAAATGGTATCCTATTACATTATTAAGCTATTCAGAAATGTTTAACAAAAATCATACCTAAAAATGTTATCATTTGCAGCGATAGCACTAAAAAAACGGAATTCTGGTAAAAAAAATGGTGAAATTCGAGAAAAATTATGTCTTCAATAAAAAAAATATATTATTGCGGTTTTTTTTAAACTATTCAAATTAGTTGTTGGCAATCAAGTGAGCTAGCTTCCTGTTACGTTTGATCCATTATTTACGGGACACCCTGTATAACGAGAAGAATAATAATGCGTTCAGACAGAAACTACTAGAGCATGACTGGAATTTAGGTACAAACACGTTTATACGAAAAATCAAGGAACTACATTCTAGTACTTTAAAAAAAAGAAAAGTTAAAATCAACATAAAAAGAGTTGGCCGATCTAAATGGCTAACGAAAGGAATAAGGATATCCAGCAAAATGAAGAGATTTCTAAATTTTATAAATAAACCTACGTGTGACAAATCGTTATTCGAATATCGTAAACAGTATCTTAGAATTTATAAAAAGGTGATTAGGAACGCTAAAAAAAAGGAAGTCACCAATCAAATTAATAAAGCATCTAACTATAGCAAAGAAATTTGGAAAATAGTCAATAAAACTCGGAAAAATATTGACAATAATTTTGAAAATGATAATATAATACTTAAAAATAATAATAAAATAATTTGTAATCCTATAGACATTGCTACCATTTTTGCGGAAAAGTTTGACAACAGTAAAGGTGTAAACACTGGTAATCCAGAACTGGCTAAGAAGCATTTAATTGAAAATACTGACAGAGTTGATAAGTCTATGGCTTTAAATCCCGTCATGCCGATAGAGATTTACAAAATGGTAAAGGGTATGGATAGTAAAAAGTCATTTGGACACGATGAAATACCGCTGACCATAATTAAAGATAATATAGATATACTGGCATACCCAATATCTGAAATAATAAATAACTGCGTCAATGAAGGCGTCTTTCCTGACCAATTTAAGTTAGCCAGAGTTCTACCTCTATTTAAGAAAGGTGCTAAAACAGATCCGGGCAATTACAGGCCCATTTCACTGTTACCGGTTCTATCCAAACTTTTTGAAAAAGTGATCAAATCTAGGCTTGTAAGACATTTGAGTAGTTTAAAAATAATAAACCGTAATCAGTTTGGATACCAAAAAAGGAAAGGGACACTGGATGCAATAGACTCGTTAGTTAATAACGTGGTAAATAAGCTGAACAATAAACTTAAAGTTGCTGGCTTATTCCTAGACTTAAGTTCTGCATTTGATACTGTAGAACATTGCATTCTAATGGATAAGTTGGAGCATTACGGTATAAGAGAAAATGTTTTAAAACTTTTTAGTTCTTATTTGACCAATAGGAAACAGTACGTCGAAATTAAATCACTTCACGAAGGTGTGGAAGAAATCCATAAATCGAAATCATTTACTGTAACTAGAGGTGTTCCGCAGGGTTCGGTGTTGGGACCCATTTTCTTTATAATATTTCTTAACGACCTAACTGAATACATTAAAAACATTTTACCAGAAGCTGACTTGATAATATTTGCTGACGATACGAGTGCTGTTATAGCTGCTGACAATATAGAGACCTTAAAATGTAAATTAAATGTATTAATAGCTGCTTGTGAAAGCTGGTTTTCTATGAATAATCTTAAATTAAATGTAAGTAAGACAAAATGTATGATATTTAGATCTACAGTTAGGAACAAATCTTTAGTAAACGTAGAATCCTTAGGCAGTAAAATTGATATAGTAGACAGTTTAAAATTTTTGGGGGTACAAATTGATTCTTTACTTAACCCTTATTTCGAATTAGTCCGGTAGGACGGACAAGTACTTTAAAAAAATCTGTTGCAATTTTAATTTAGTTTATATTTAATTTATCTTGAATAAACGTTAGAAAATATAATAAAGGAAAGGGAGAAAAATAAATTTATGATCTGGCAACTTGTCATCTGTCACTTATTGAGCAAGATGGCGCCAACACGGAAGTCTTCAACTTTGCTCAAGTTATTTATATGTTTTTTTAATATTATTTATTCTTTTAGATTGGATTTTTTGGGTGATATTAGTTGCCAGATAAATAACGCATATGTGCACTAACAAAACAATATAGTAATTCGAGTTTATTTACTAACAACAAACCTGCTAAGTAGTTGTCCGCCACGCCGGACCGTACCGAAACTACGGCAATTCACACGAAGTTTTACTTGTCCATGGCAGCGGACTTTGTCAATAACTTAATAATAAATAGATATGTGTATTTCCTTTCATGTCAATGCAAAGTATTTAGTTTTATAAATAAATATCAACGGTTTTTTATAAAAATGAGCATGCCTTTCATCAATATTTAAATAATAAATACATAAATCTATAAATTACGTATAATTACGTACAAATTTAAATTCTCGTGATATACCTAACTTTTATTGTTGTGGTGGTTTGCTTAGCTTTTTTTCTTTTGCTCTTTGACAGTGTCACCTGCATGAACGCTCTAAAAAAATATTAGCACTTGTACCTAGAGAGCGTGCACCATCTGAAACAAGTGACCGGCCAAACTCTGGAAATGAGCTAGATGAGCCGCATGGTTCTAACTCCTCCTCGCCAGCACCATCGCTTGCTTCTTCTTTAGAGCGCATGAATCTTTTGGATAACTCCCCTGAAGCAATACCTGAAAACCAGTCTGAAACAGACGACGACCCAGATTTATCCAATGTTCCTTTAACTCCTATTTTACAAGAAATTCTACCTAATCCAGCACAAGAACCAAACTTTCAAAACTTGCCCTCTATATCGTCTTTACCGTCTTTGAATACCCCATCCCCAGTCACAAGAAAAAGAAGACAAACGGCTACTTTTGTAGCTAGAAAGAGGCCAAGAAAACTGCAGAAGTTGTCACTTGACTTCAAATGGAAAAAGGGTACATTTTTACACAAAGCTCAAATAGAAGATCTGGTTATGTCTGGAGATGCCCCCGAAGTTTTTTCACCTTTACAATATTTCTTTTCTTTCTTCTCACCAGATATCATAACAGATATTGTCAATGAAACAAACGCTTATTCAGTCCAAAGAACTGGCCGATCCATACAGCTCACAGATAATGAGTTGCGTGACTTTCTGGCAATACACATTCTGATGGGTATTGTACCTCTGAGCTCTTATTTAGATTACTGGAGCATGAAGTTCAGATATAATAAAATAGCAGAAGTTATGCCCTTGAAAAGGTACGAGCAAATTCGACGATTTATCCATTTTGTTGATAACAATTTTGAAAATAGCGATAGATATTATAAGATTAGACCCATTATAGAGAAGATACGTAGGAATTGTATCGCTCATGAAGATGAAAATAGGTTCAGCATCGACGAGATGATGATTGCATACAAAGGGCGTAAAGCCGGTAAAAGGAGGCAGTACATGAAAGATAAACCGATAAAATGGGGTTTTAAAAACTATGTCCGGGCAGGTACATCTGGTATGATTTACGACTTTGTATTGTATGGAGGAAATGATACTTTTAGGAATCATAAGTTTACAGATGAAGAGCAATCGTTGGGTTTTGGGGCACAAGTTGTAATTGCCCTATGTCAAACCATACGAAATAAGCCTGCTATGATATATTTTGATAACTTCTTCTCATCACCTGAATTAGTATACCTATTACGAGAAAACTATGGCTTATTTTCTTTAGCGACTATTCGAAGCAACCGACTGAGAGGAGCAGAAGATAAATTGATCAGTGAAAAGGTTCTCAAGAAGAAGAAACGAGGAAGTTATTGTCAGTGTGTCTGCAACAAAAACAAATTAGCTGTTGTAAGGTGGAATGACAATAAATGTTGCACACTAATAAGTTCATACACAGATGCTGATCCCATCCATAAAGTGAAGAGATACTGCAAGGACGCTAAGCAAAGAGTGGATGTTGATTGTCCTAATATGGTCAAGGATTACAATCAAAATATGGGCGGTGTTGACTTAGCTGACATGTTGATATCGTTATATAAGACACCGTTCAGAACTAAACGCTGGTATATAGCGATATTTTCTCAAATGATTGACATTTGTGTAAACAATGCCTGGATTCTTTATAGAAAGCAAAAAGCTGCCCCAGCTGGTCCTGTCAACTTTATGAGACTCAAAGATTTTAGATACGAAATATACTACGGTTTATTGAATAACAACAGAGCTGCTATCTACCAACGAGCTGAAGGTACTTGTGTCCGCCATGTGTGCAAGCCTAGACCACCTGATGATACCCGATTTGATAATGTGGGGCACTTCCCATCTACGAAGGAGGAAGGTCGTCGTATGAATTGCAATAAGAAAACAACTGTATATTGTTTTAAATGTAATACGCGGCTATGTTTTGTGACGGGAAAAGCTCCACGTAACTGTTTTTTTAATTTTCACGTAAAAGGCTAATAATTGATTTCAAATAAACATCATTTTCATTTCTTATCTTTAGTTTCATTTTCGTAATTTTATTTGTACTCCTAAGTGATAAAGTCCACCAGGGCGCACAAGTTATTTTTCTTGTAAATCTCCATGTTTTCGACGGAGTCCGCTGTGACGGACCCCCTTTTTCTCAAAAATGGCAAGTGTTATATATTTTTTTTCTTTTTTACGAGACTCTAATATGCTATAGAAACCTAGTTATTGAAATGAATTTGTAAAATTAGCATATTGAGAACTCCGTCGAAACAAGGGTTAATTGGAAGCCAGAATTAGATTTTATTACGAATTCAATAAGTAGTGCGTGTTATGCTATCCGATCTCTGAGAGATATTTTGTCTATTGATCAACTTCGTACCGTCTATTTTGCTCTAGTTGAATCTAAACTTAGATATAGCATTAAATTTTGGGGAAATAGCTATAAATATAATGTTAAGGCAGACTTTACTATACAAAAGCGAGCATTAAGAACCATGCTTCGTTTAAATCAGACAGAATCATGTAGGGAATATTTTATTAAACTTAGAATTTTAACGGTACCATGTCTTTATATTTTAGTTCTCCTTACTCACTTAAACAAAAACTTAAACGAGTTTGAAACAGACGATGAAAGAAAAATTAGAGTAGATACTCGCAGAAAAGATCTTGCTACGATTCTACAGGCAAAGCTTAATGTTGTCAAACATTCGTCACACGTGCAGTCTGTCAATCTGTTTAACAAATTACCCGCAGAATTAAAGAATATTCAGAATGTGAACATTTTTAAAAATAAACTCAGGGCTTTGTTAATCAACAAAGCCTATTACAGCATTGACGAATATTATAATGACAAAAATCTTAAAACTAGTATTTTATTAAACTTAAATTAAATATATGTACTCTTTGACTTTATAAATGTTGTTTTTTTTATTCTTTATATTTTGACATTAAATGTATTTTGTAGAATTTTGCTAGGGACTTTGTATACACAAGAATATTAATGTTTGTAAAATTAGTATTTTGTATTTGGATAGACGTTCTAACTTTGATGAACGGTGAGGAACGAGGTTACATATTATATTATAATTCGTTATGTTGCTTCTTTTGTGTACCTACTGTGTAAATATTTCGACACAAATGTTATTTTGTTATGAAATAAATAACTTGAACTTGAACTTGCTTTATATTGTCCCAAATGTTAGACTCGGTAATTTCGGAGAAGGGGAGGAGTGGTTGATTTTCGGTTGTTTTCATATATAACTTTAAATTATTAAAAACTAGCTGCGCCCCGAGGTTTCACCCGCAGAAATCTCGATCCCGTGGGAATATCGGGATAAAAAGTATCCTATGTCCTAATCCAGGTCATAGTCTACCCACGTGCCAAATTTTATCCAAATCCGTTCAGCCGTTTTAGCGTGATTGAGTAACAAACATCCACACTTTCACATTTATAATATTAGTAGGATATATATATTTGATACCCTCACAACAAGCCCTTTCTTTTGATGTGTCACGTAGTAGGTATATGGTTTTACTTAAATTGTAAAAAAAGAAATGCCTACTCGGAGTTTTACTGGTGTACGCCGCGTAAACCAATACAGTTATATGAAAACAATGTACTTATCATAGAATTAATACATTGTTTACCGGGACTATAGAGAAAATATAAATGTTAAAACATAATAATAATCACAAGGATAACATCTAACCTTGAAGAACAGATAGCACAAACAAAGAGAATGTTTGTAGTTATTACACCATGCAACGCCAAGCTGAATGTAACGGGTGTTAAAAGACACTTGACAAAGCCGAGAGTCACTTGTACTCCCGTCATTTTAACTTTTTTTTTGTACTAGACCAGACCCTAGAACCAGAACCAGACACGAACGTGCATCTGCCGTCTATTTCTGTTCAGTGCTCGTAGATCTATTATGTTTTATTTTTTATGAATTCGAGTTAAACTTATATTTTTAAACCAACTTCAAAAAATGAGGACAACTTTTTCAGAACTTTTTTCTGGGTGAACCGAATTGGATGATTATTTTTTTATTTGAAAGCTGGTACTTCACATGTGGTCCCATTTAAATTTGATCAAGTACTGACCAGTAGTTTTTGAGTTATCCTTAATAATGCGTATTTTTTCCACTTAGTTTATATTGATGATGTTATAATAATTTCCTGTCACGGTTATTTACATATCAAGTAGTGGTATACGAATGTGTGTGGGGTAGATACCACAACTAAAAAGTGAAAAATAAAAACGTTTTTCCAAAAAAATCAACCGACTTGTGAAAAATAACTTTAATTTCGGAAGTCGGTGGCAAAAACGAAAATACAAAACCAAAGACAACAACCACCAGACTTTTGCGACCAGTAGACGAACAAGGCGGTGTCTTGTTATAACTAGATATAAAATAAACATTCTCTTTTCTGAATTTCAGGAACATCATACTTCTGTGTCCAGTATTGATTGCAGTCAAGCTCATTATCATCAGCTGCCTCCGGTGCTGGGCTTCGAGTAAGCCGCCAACAGATGGCAGCACTGTCAAGGGAAGTCTTATAATACTAATACAAACTTATCTGACTCGGTGGCTAAACCTGGATCTAACAAAATCACTATGAACATTGACAAGGTCTGTAAATTTTTGTTCATTAACAGCACTGCCGGGACCGGGCCAGGTGTACTCGTGGTAATGTAGGTATAGTGTTAAAAGGTTCTTTTGGGGCGTGGCGAAAATGGGAATTAATGCCGCCATCTTGTTTTCTCAGTACAATTCCACAAATGTTTACCAACACCGCCACCCTGTCAATGTCATTCGTGCGCCATAAGGCCCTTGTAGCAGTGTACTTCATGTGCCAGATTAAAAGTAACCTAATGGCTATGGTCTTTAGAACCAGATTCAAATATTTCTTTATTGTACATCTTTTATTTTTTTATATTGTGCCTTACAACCAGAGCGTATTTTTAAACAACTGCCCAAAAAAGTAGTGTTGTGTTTTAATTTTTCTGGGTTCAGTATGTGTGTTTCTTTATTCCACCATAACTCCTGAACGTCATCGATTATAAGTATTTGTGACTTTTCCGTCATTTAGTATTTTTGGGCGGCTGTTTTATATGTTCAATTATTTTGTTGCGTTGTAATGTAAACCAGCCAAGTGCGAGTCGGACTTGTGCATTATGGGTTCCGTACCAACCTGTGAAATAACTGGTTTTATTATTTCTTGTTTAATACCTACTAACTAGAATAAGAAAAAGTTATACACTAGTGTTTACTTCTTAAGGCGAGACCAAAAACGTTGAAAAATGCTTTCCTATCGAGATAAAAGAAGACAATATTTTTTTGCGTTATTTTCAGGATTTAGGTTATACTATCTGTTATGGCAAGCTAAGTTGCTACAAGTGGTGACCCCTTTTGTCGACAAGTATCTTCCGTAAGCTGTACACTTTCCCAATACAGATAGCGGTAATTTTTCTGTGGTGCTGTGTGGGCCCTTATTGCCCACGCCATCCCACTATCTCGAAGATTTTTTCTCTGCATAAATGATAAATATTTTATATCTGTAAATACGTAGGTTTGTAACCAAGCAACTCGAACAGTTGTTAAGCACGTGTGGCGCTCCGTGGACCCTCATTGCCCAAGCAGTGCCACTGCCTCGTGGATGTTGTGTTCATCACTAGGCGTTCATTGTGTTTCTTAATGTACTTGGCCTCGTTTGTCAGGTTGTGGCTTACCAGCTAAAACCACACTCCTGCCTTACAACTCATCGGTAAGCCGAGGGGGAGTCTGCCGGGCGTCCCTCTTTTCGGAGGAGGCATAGCGGCCCCTCCTTCCAGAGCTTCGGGAACCTCCCAGTCGTGAAACACGCGCTGAAGAGGTCCCGAAACCTCTCCTCTATCTGAGAGGCGGCGATGGCCACCACCCGTGCGGGAACGCCGTCCGGCCCTGGGGCTGTGTTCTTCGCGCGGAGGCGAAGGGTCCCCCCGTACAGCTCAGACGCCGTAACCGGAGGGATCTCCTCCTCCGGCGAAACCACCCCCGGCGGGGGGTCCATCACTGGAGGGGTGAAGTCGGCCCTGGACGGAAACAGGGACCGGACCACCCCATCCAGCAATGTCGGCTCGAGGGTCTCCGTCAGTGGAGGACCGCAGGGGCGCAGTTTGTTCCGCGCCGCCTTGTAAGGCCGTCCATACGGATCCCTGTCGAGACCCTCGAGCATCTCGGCTCTCGCCGAGTCTTCGGCCGCCCCCATTGCCGTCTTGAGGACCCTCTTTGCCTCGACGTACGAGGCATAGAGGCCCTCCTCGTTGGTGGGGTCTCGGGGCCTGCGTCGTCGACTCCGCGTGTACGCCCTCCTGGCCGCTACGCACGCGGCCCGGAGCCCGGCCAGCTTCTCCGACCACCAATAGACGGCGCGACGGGGAGCCGGGCGGCGTGACCGGGGCATGCTGGAATTGCACACCTCGGTCAAGGACCGCCTCAGCTCGACCGCCGCGGCGTCCACGTCCAATCCCTCGACAGGGGGCGCGAACCAGTCTTGGGCGAACGCCGCCTCCTGCGCGGCCTCTCGGTCCAGGCGGGTGAGAGCCCACCGTGGGAACGCAGATTGGCCCGAGCGGACCGTCCCCTGGGAGCTGTGGGTGGAGATGTCGAACCGCACGTATCGGTGGTCCGACAAGGTCTCCACCAACTCCACCCGCCAGTTCACGACGTGCGCGGCTAGCACGGGGGTGGCAAACGATACGTCGACCACCGACCCTCCCTGCTGCCGCACACACGTGTGGACAGTCCCTCTGTTAAGGAGGGACACACCACAGGACGCCGCCCAGAATTCTGTGGCGCGTCCCCGGACGTTGCAGGAGGCGGCCGGGTTGCCCCAGGCCGTCGACTTGGCGTTCAGGTCGCCCAAAATGGCTACCTGGCGTGGCGCCACTACCGACCACTGCGGTGAGGACTTCGAGAAAATTCTCGAAGTCCTGGAGGGGGCGGTTTGGGGAGAAATAAACGCCCACAAGGGCGAATTCTCCCCACGCGGCGGCCACGTATCCCGGTCCCCTCTCTAATAGCGAGAGGGGAGGGGAGTCCGTGGAAGACCGCGCCGCTAGTGCCACCAAGCCATCCCGATCGCCCAGCCTACGGCCAGGGACCGAGTACGGCTCGGCAACCACCGCCACGTCCACCAACCACTCAGCCATGGTCTGCATCAGCAGGTCCTGGGCCGCTCTGCAGTGGTTGGTGTTCGCCTGGAGGATGCGGTAGTCGGAAACCATTACTCCGACATCGCACCCTCCTCCTCAGCTACCGCCGCTGGAGCTGGAGCTACAGCGGCGACGACAGCGGCCGTGGTGGTAGCAGGGCGAACCTGCGCCGACACTACGCCCTTCCTCGCAGGCGGCCGGCAGCTCTTGCCCCCCATCCTGTGCCCCGCGGGGCGGCCACTGGCGGCACACGCCGCGCAGCGAGGCGTGGCGACGCTGCACGTGGCACTCCTGTGCCCCTCCTGCCCGCACTGGAAGCAGGACTCGCCCCAGTCGGACTTGGAGGGACACGTGGCTCGGGTGTGGCCCGGCGCGAAACACTTGAAACACCGCAAGGGCTGGTCCTCAAGCGGCCGGACCACAGCCGAGCTGAAGCCCACTAGCAGCCGACCCTTGGTCGCGTTTAGAGCGGCCGCAGCCGCGGCGACTGGGCACTCGACGCGGATGGTGCCCATGCCGCGGCGGCCTAGCCTGATGGCTCCCCCTCTCACTGCGCCAGCGTCGCAGCCTCCAGCCGCCGCAGCGGCCGCCACCACATCCTCTTTGGTGACCGAATCATCGAGATCGGCCACCTCCAAGGCTGCGGTCTTAACGGGTCTGGCGACCGTTGCCGCATCCGCGATGACCTCTCGCAACTTGGTCGCGAAGAGGTCCGCGTTTGCGCCGCGCTACTCACCCCCGAACTCAAAAATTCGGGCTCCGGTTAGGGTACGGCGGCAGGTGATGGCTCCGATCCCCAGCCGGGAGGGATCCGCGTTAGCACGAGCCCGTCTTAGGACGGACTCGTACGTCTCGCCCCGCTCCACGGCCTCCGGGGTGATGGTCACCACGACCACCGCCGTTTTCGGAGGAACCAGCTTCCTACCGCCCGCCGGAGCCTTCTGGGCTGCCGAAGCAGTCGCAGTGGGCTGGGACTTTTTGCCCTTTCCCCCCCTCTTGACCACTTCCGTCCACGTCTCGTTGGACGGAGTGGTGGAGGGAAGCAGGGCGTCCTCCCTCTGCGAGCTCGGGGGGGCTGCTGGAGCAGCAGGCGCTCCCTCCGTGCCCGTAGCAAGGGTCTGAGGGGTGGTCCTCTTTCCCTTGCCTTTGCCCTTGGACGGCTTCGGGGCCTGGGGCTGCTCCCCCGATGCCGGGCCTGCCGCAGGCATAGGCTCCGGCTCCTTCGCCGGGCGACGCTTGTCCGCCGCTAGCGGCGGGCGGAGCCGCGTCTCCGGCAGGAGCCGGTCCTCAATTCCTGCGAAGCAGGCTCTGGTGAAGGCCCTCTCCTCCATGACCACCTTTCGGATAATATCCTCAAGGTTGGAAGAGGAGGAGGAGCCTCCTACCACCGGACCAGGGGCAGGGGCAGGTTGGACGTGCCGAGCCGTGGTCTCAGCCAGCTTCTGGTGCAGCTGGCTGACCTCCAGTTGCAGGCGATCCACCTTCGCCTGCAGCTGCCGCGTCTCTTCAGTGGCGGTGCGCTGCACCAGCTCCGCCACGATGCCATGTAAGCTCACGGCCCGGCACTTGAGGGCCTTCTGGAAGGTCCGCTTGAGGTTAGAGGACCTCGAGGCGACCTCCAGAACTTCCTCCTTGTCTTCGAGCGCCATGCGCTCAAGTTCCGCCAGGGAGTGGTCGGCGTACAGCACACTTGATGCACCGCAACCGGCCCTCGACCTGGCGGCCCGCGCCTGCCGCTCTTTCGCGGCGACCTTCTCCTCCAGGTCCTGCTGGAGCTGCGCCCTCTTGGCTAGGCCGAGTTGACGCCCGGCGTCCAGCAGGCCTACTTCATGGGTGGAAGTCGACGGAGAGGTCGAGGCCTTTTTTGACCTCGGCCTCTTCTTCGACTTCCCAATGGACTCCGAGGAGCCACCGGACCCGGGCTTCAAAAAAGCCCGCTTCCTCTGGAGGCGGTCACTTCCGGCCGCCGACGTGTCCATTGCAGACTCCGATGCGTCGGAGTCCGATACCTCCAGCTCCGCCTGTAGGCTGGATAAGCTGGCCGCAGATGGTGCGCGGCCAGCTCCAGCGTGGCCCTTAGAAGGGCCAGTGGATTGGGTCCGAGCATCGAACTCAATGGACTCGTTGTCCGAGACTGCTAGACAGTAGAAGCTAGCCGCAGACGATGCGCGGCTAGCCTCCAACGCCGAAGCGCCCTCGGACTGGCCCTGAGAAGGGCCTTTAGGTTGGCCCTGAGAAGGGCCTCTTGGTTGGCCCTGAGAAGGGCCTTTTGGTTGGCCCTGAGAAGGGCCGTTTTTAAAACGCCCGGAGGCTTCCCTCAGGGGTCTAGGCATAGCCTCAAGAGCAGTTCGTAGCTTGCCGACTCGGATAAAATAACAATAAAAAGATTAAAATATGCTACGATAGCACAGCGCACTTTAGCCGCCGGTCTGCCACTCCGTTACGGTGGTCAGACACGGCGTTGCCCAGGGGATACTGCGAGGAAGTATGCGCTGTGGGGGATCCCCCAACAACCTGCACCCTGTTTAAGGCAGGAGCGACCGTTGGAACCTCATTCTGGGTCGCTGGTTGGGCTGGGCTTCTTTCCCTTTCCTTTCTCCTCTCTCCTCTTCTTCCTCCGCTTCGAGGAGGTGGCGGCTTCAGTCCGTTCAGTGGGCCCCCGTTTGCCGCCGCCATAAGCGTCGCGCTATGGGCCTCCGGCCCTGCTAGTGGCCTCTCGGTGGCCACTGGGGGCTGGCGTGAAGCAGTTGTGATGGCGGCGGTCCCCGCTCGCTTGTGTCGGGTCTCTGCCTGAAACACGGGGCCCTTGTTGTTACACGCGGGGTGCGGGCCACCGCAATTAGCGCAGGTGGCCGGCTCCGCCCGCGGGCATGGGTAGTCGCGTGCCGCGTGCTCGCCCCCGCATCGCACGCAAGCGAGCGGGCGGTGGCACTGGTACGTGCTGTGCCTGAACCGCTGGCACAGGTGTCACTGTGCGGGCCCACGTTTCCCTCTCCAAGCCTCGATCTTGACACCCCGCATGTACATGAACACGGTGGTGTCAAAGATCGCTCGGACGTTGGGGGTCTTCCTAAGGATGGCGTGAAACACACAGCCGGGTCGTCCTTGTGCGCCCTTAATGTGGCGCACATACTCCGGCTGGTACCCAACGCCCGGAGTTCCTCCTCGATCTCCTTGGGGCCCGTGTCCGCTGGCAGCCCCCTGATGGCGATCTTGAGATTTTTGTCCGCTGGCAGCGAGTACGCGAACCAGGAGACTCCGCTGTCTCTCTCCAGGCCAGTCAGGTATCTCTGGACCAGCCTGTATTCAACCTCGCTGTCTGGGGTGAAGCGAACTCCACCGCCGTGTGGACGAGCGTTAGGAGGCCGGCCCAGCTTGGCGCTGATGGTCCGGAAATGCGTCGCCCAGTTCAGCAGCTTCGCCACTACCAGCGGAGGGTATCGTAGTTTCTTGAGCGTCTTCTTCGACCCCGGCGGTTGCTTCGCTCGGATCGTCGCCGAGGCCCCGGAAGGAGCATCAGAGGGTGCGGTAGTAGCAGAAGGGGCAGGGGAGGGTACAGGACGAGTACTTACCCCCCGCGGTTGTCGGTGAAGGTGAGGCGGGGGGCGAGCGGCGCGCCGATTCAGCGAACGTGGGCGACGCAGGCGTGCCCCGAACCCGCGCGCCGCGGCGCGCTATCGCGCTGTGGCCGCGACGGGTCAGGACATAGGACCTCTCTTCCTAGCCCGCGGCGGTATGCGCCTGAAGTTCGGCCTTTACCTTCTCCGCGAGACGGTTTAGCTGCCGCTTGATGGTGGGGCATCTCAACTGTTGCCACTGCTTGCGTACGCGCCTCTTGACGGCGCTCATCGCATTAATATGCGCCGACAGGGGCGGCAATAGCACTCTCCCCTGCGCCTGCGTGCTAGTCGCCGTTTGTAAGGCGCTTTCCATGCAAACAGTGACGTCAACCGCCAATCGATCCACGTCCGCGGAGGTAGTGATAGGCCGAGTCGGCGAGGTGGGCTCTACTTCCTCGCTGAACTTCGTCCAGTCAATACATCGATGTGGCGCTATGGGCTTCAGTCGGGCCGGCATTCCCGATAAGACGACGAGCACTGGTTGATGATCCGATTGTAGCTCGTCGTCTATCACTTGTTGCTTGATCTGGCAGTGTAGCCCTCGGCGGACTACGATGTCCAGCACGTCCGGTATGTACCTTATTACATCTGGGTAGTGGGTCGGCGTCTCTGGGCCGGACACCGTATAGCCGAAGGCTTACGCGTCCGCGAAGAGCCGTCTCCCCTCGGTGTTTGAGTTTGTGAATTCCACGCCGGGTGTTTACAATTTAAATCGCCGGCGAGGACGGTCGCATGTTGTGGGTTGCTACCTAACAAGGCCTGCAGCTCGGTAAAATCCAAGCGGGCCGCGGGCGGCTTGTAGCAGGCGTAGAAGTTTATGTCCTCGCCGGCCACGTGCAGCTGGACACCCAGCGCGTAGAGGTTCGTGAGTGACGGCAAGGGGAGCTGCTGATGGACGACTCTTCGCCTCACTAGTACCACCAGACCACGGTACCGCGTGTGAGCCGACCTTTCATCCTTCCCGTAAGCGAGGTATCCCGGGAACCTAATCCTATCCTCGGGTCCCAGGTGCGTCTCGCTTACGAACGCCACGTTGATGTCCTGTTCCCTTAGGAGATGGCGGATGGGGGCGACCTTGTCCCTTAGGCCGCGGGCGTTCCAGTGGATCACCCTCAGTGGCCTAGCCATGATACAATGTTAGTAAGGTGGCCAGGCTATCAAGGATGACCGTCTCTACATCCTGGCCCTGCCTGATGGCCTTAATCAAGTCCATCAACAGTTGAATGGCGCAGGATGTGAATTCTTTGTTTTTCCTTCGGGTAATTTCTTCATTTTGAGCCGCGGCGCTATGCCGACGCTCGCGGTAGCGGCGCCCGTTCCGCTAACTTTTACAACCTGCGCCCTGTTTATGGCAAGGTCGGCCGTTGGGACCTCTTCCTGCGTCGCGGGGGGTTTGGGTTTCTTCTTCTTATCGGGTCCCCGCTTGACGTTCTTGGAAGTCGCGACGCCCCCGCAAGGGGGCGTGGCGAGCGGTGCCAGGGCGCTTTGCCCTCTGGCCGCGGAGGCATGTTTTGGGCCCGTCAATACGGGCCCCGCGTAATGTGCGCAACAAATGCTTTGCGGCTTATTGGGTGCGCGTAGCTACGCGCACCCATATGTGTGATTGCTATTGTATTTCTGTAGGCGCGCCGCGACGCTAATAACATAGCGTCGCTTTCTTCACGACACCTCGGCGGTCTGTCCCCGCCAGGTGAGACCCCCAGTTACCTGGGGGAGGCCCGACGAAGACGACCAGCGGCGAAGGTGCCGACTCGACGCTCCTACAGAGTTAGGTGTATGACCCCCGTCCGCCCCGCTTCCAGAGCTAGCCGGTTACGGTCCGGGCTAGGGAGTCGTCGTGCGTGTGTGAGCGGTATTGTGTTGTGTGTAACACCGCTCAGTGTCAACGCGAATCGCCGCCCGCGCGGCGCCTTCGCGTGTGAGTTTAGGCGAATGTTTAGACATGTTTGTCTGTGGTGCGATGACGTAGCGTGCCTATATTAACTTAGAACACGCTACGCAACGGGTGCATGTAGGTGAATGTGGAGTTCAGTTGAGTCGAGTAAGCCGCGTGTAACCTGTGTGCAGCTTACTCGGGAGTCCAGTCCGGGGGATGGGGTCAATTGTCCGCTAACAGGTCGCGGGGCAGGGGTCTCGCATCGGGGGGGCGCGCATGCCAGGGCGCTATCTGCTTGACATGAGGCCAAGCGGATGCGTCGGCACGCGCGAACATTCCCTTCGCGAGGCGCCGCACAAACTCGTCCAGGCTCTCGATCCCGAGGTCCCGGGCAAGGACATCGTTCCTCACGAAACGAGGAGCGTCAACAATGGTCCGCAGCGCAAGACTCTGTTGCGCGCGGAGCAGCTTCCGGCTCGACTCGCACGTGAGGGCGAACCATGCCGGGGCGGCGTACGTCAAGATTGGGCGCACGTACGCTTTGTACACGCCCAACTTGACGCGCGCCGGGATGCGGGACGAGAGCACGGGGCGGAGCAGGTTGCGGGCGACCCTACCCTGCGCGGCGACGTTGCGGACATGTTGCCCCATCGTGAGCCGACGGTCGATGGTCACACCCAAGTACTTGACCCGGGGCGACCAATCGATGTCGACTCCTTGCAGCTGCAAGGGTGGTGGGAGGGGCGCAAACCCGGTGACCATCGCCTGCGTCTTACCCACGTTAACCGACAGCCGCCACTTTGCCAGCCAGTCGGGAAGGAGGTCCAGGACGCGCTGCATTTTGACGGCCGCGTACTTCACGTTAAGCGAGGTAGTAATGTACGCGGCGTCGTCAGCGTACAGCGCGAGCGTCGACTCTGGGGTTGTGGGGATGTCGTCGGTGTAACGCGAGTAACACGCCGGCGAGACGCAGCTACCTTGCGGCACGCCTGCGAGCACCGGGCGGGCGCTAGACAGCGCTCCGTCGACCACCACCCTAAAAGTCCTGTGGGAGAGAAAAGTAGAGACCACTTTAACAACGCGACGGGGCGCGTCCGAGGTGGCCATCTTGTATATGAGGCCGTCGTGCCACACACGGTCGAAGGCCTTCTCCATGTCGAGGAATACTGCCACCGAGTATTCCTTCTTGTTGGCTGCGGCTGCGAGGTGGTGCAGTACCCTCGACAGCTGGAGCGTCGTGCTGTGCTCCGCCCGGAACCCAAACTGCTCTGGGCGCGGCGCAATGTGCGGTAGGAGATGTCGCAGCAGGAGTGCTTCGAACACCTTGGAGACCGTCGGCAGCAGCGTGATCGGCCGATAGCTCTCCGGCTTCAGGATATTCTTTCCCGCCTTGGGGAGCATGATGACGCGCCCTTCCTTCCACGAAGCGGGAAAGGTCCCCGTGCGCAGTATCTCCGTAAACAGGCGCGCCAGCGCCGCTACCATACGGTACGGCAGGTGGCGCAGCGCTGTATTGGTGATACCGTCAGCACCGGGGGCCTTCCTGGGCTTCGTCTTAAGGATGGCGCGTCGGACTGCGCCCGGCGAGAAATAAATAGCATCTTCATCGGGAGCTATCGGCGTTGCGAAGTAGTCTCCCAGGTGTTTCTCGACTGCTGCGACATGTTCGGTGTCGTGGGTCGAGTTGGGGCGGAACTGACGCTCCAGGTGCTCGGCGAAGACCTCCGCCCGGTCCTCCGCTACGTACTTAAGCGCCCCGTCGCTGTTGAGCAGCGGTCGCACCGGGGCTGGGGTACTCGTAAGCTGGCCGCATAGTTTGTGAATCGACGGCCAGTTGTCCGTCGTGGCATCAATTCGTTCCTCCCAGCCCGCGGCGGTGTGCGCCTGTAACTCGGCCTTCACCCTCTCCGCGAGACGGTTTAGTTCCCAGTTGATGGTTGGGCATCTAAGTTGTTGCCACTGCTTGCGAACGCGCCTCTTGACGGCGATCATTGCGCTAATGTGCGCCGGCAGGGGCGGCAGTAGCCCTCTCCCCTGCGGCTGCGTGCTAGTCGCCGTTTGCAAGGCGCTTTGTATGCAAGCAGTGACATCGTCCGCTGCTTGTTCTACGTCCGCGGCGGTGACGATAGGCCGAGTTGGCGTAGTGGTCTCTACTTTCTCTCGGAACTTGTTCCAGTCCGTGGTACGACGTGGCGCTATTGGCTTCAGTCGGGCCGGCATTCCCGATATGACGACGAGTACAGGTAGGTGGTCAGATTGTAACTCGTCGTCAATCACTTGCTGCGTGATCTGGCAGTGTAGCCCTCGGTGGACTACGATGTCCAGCACGTCCGGTGAGTATTTGGATGTGTCCGGGTAGTGGGTGGGTGTCTCCGGGCCGGACACCGTATACCCGAAGGGTTCCGCGTCCGCGAAGAGCCGTCTCCCCTGGGTATTCGTATTTGCTGAGTTCCACGCTGGGTGCTTTGAATTCAAGTCACCGCACTATGGAAAATGGTAGAACAAGCGCATATCAAAAATGCTTTTTACGAATATCATAGTTTGGCTAATATGGCTATTCTTTTAGGTTTTCTAATAGTCAAATTATAATATTCATTACGATTTTTTTTCTTAATACGCGAAATTATTTTTTTTTTCTTAGATAGAAATACATAGAAGACAGAAGTGCCAAACTCAAGTCTTTGCGTATACATGTTTCAATACCATATTGTGAAAAAAATACTTGGTACAGATATGCAGTATTATACATTTTTAGAAAGGTTATTTTATGCTTTTTGCGATACAGCTTAATGATTTTAAAAGTAAAGAAAAATATTTCAGTAATTACTTAAAAAGTGACATACCTTTTTTTTCACTTGTATGTTTTTTCGTCGAAGGTTTTCAGTATTACCCACGTTTGCCCAAGCGCTACTTTTTGTGTCGACTAGTAGTCTAACTATTCATAAATAGAATGCAAAAAAAATCAGCTGCGGATATTTGCGGTTTTAGAAGATATGAGAAAAAAACTGATAAAAGTCAGAACCCGAAAATTAGTATCTTTTGCGGTTTACCACTGACACCATTCACATGAACAATATAGAACTTTTTGGATATTTTCTTCATTATTTCGTGATAACAAAGGGACCTTATCAAATTTGCACTCGGTTTGCGTGGGAAATTACAAGATAATAATGATGTAGGTACCAATTCGATATTGTAAAATGAGTATTTAAAGGGAAGCAAAAACTATTCGAACCATCTACATCAGTGTAACTTCAAGTGAAGCAAATCTCATCTACGCCTATTATTTCTGCAGATTGTGAAGTGTTAAAATGTCTTCCTTCAGCTGTACCAAACGAGACTTCATAATCCCCTATATAGAGGGCGGCAAGACCATGGAATCATTATCCAAAGTTTTAGTGGAAAAGCTGAATGTTTCTGAAAACAACTTGTGTTTTATAATTAGTGACATACAAAGGCACATTCTTCCTATTTTCAACAAACGCTGGGCCCTGGCATCTCGGAAAAAAGAAACATTTTTACAGAAGTATTGTACTTGGTTGGACTCAAGGTATTCGTTAAATTTACCGGATTCTGAACAATATTCTACGCCATCAACATCTGGCCAACGAGGACGAGCATGCGTGGCTTATGGAGACTCCTCAGAATCTACCAAGAAGAGGAAAAACACTCTTCTACTCCAAGACTATGGCTTCGAGCATATAAAAAACGCCTATCTGCAGGGACTACGGGCTTTACGTGAGTACACAGAAGCTCATCTTGTCGAAGAATTAAGAACCGCTGACACTCAAAAGAAATTAGATATCTTAAGTAAGTGGAACGACTCAGACAAGATGAAGATTCTTTCCGATACGGAAGCATTGAGTGCTTTTATAGATTTAGATCTAACAAAAGCACAATATATGTACCTGAAAAACTTAACCAACGAACGAAAGTGTTGTATATTCCCGCCTTACTACAAAATACAAGAAATAAAAAGATCCTGTTATCCACCATCTTCTACAATCGAAATCACGAATACTTATGCTAAAGTGATTAATATACAAGATTTATTGGATCATACTGCTGCTAGAATTTTAAAAATCGATTCTGTTTTCCAAAAACAACATAGAACATTGATCCTTTATTCTAAATGGGGATGTGATGGTTCATCTGGTCAAAGCCAATACAAGCAAATACTTGCAGAAGAGTCAGAAACAATTTCAGATGCCAATTTGTTCATCACTTCATTAGTCCCCATCAGATTAGTTGATGTGCAATCGGGATCCGTTGTTTGGCAAAATCCGGTACCTTCATCTGTCCGTTTTTGCAGACCCATTTCTATTGAGTTTTGTAAGGAAACTCCAGAAAAAACCAAGGCAGTTGTTGATGATATTAAAAAACAAATTAGGGCTGCACAAGCATCACTTATAAACAAAGATGGTGTTGTAGTAAATGTGAAGCATGAACTATTTCTAACGATGATCGATGGAAAGGTGGCTCAGGTCCTTACAGATACTCCATCTGGTTCCACATGCACGATATGTGGGGCTACTCCACGGCTAATGAATGACCTATCGAAAGTAACTGCCAGACCCGAAAACGAAAACGCCTACCAATACGGATTGTCCACCTTACACGCCTGGATTCGCTGCATGGAAATGATATTGCATATTTCCTATAATCTTTCGTTTAAGACTTGGTCTGCTTCAACTGAGGAAAATAAGAGATTAAAAAAAGAAAAGAAAGAAGTTGTTCAAAAACGTTTCAGGGAGGAGTTGGGATTAATCGTCGACAAACCTCGGCAAGTTAGCGGGAATACGAACGATGGCAATACCGCACGAAGATTCTTCTATAATAGCACTTGCTCATCGGAAATAACAGGTGTAGATGAGGCATTGATTAAACGCCTATACATTATCTTGCAAGTTCTTTCTTCTGGAATGATGATCGACCCTGAAAAATTTGGGGAATATGCAATAGAAACTGCAAGAATCTATGTAAGTAATTACGATTGGTATTATATGCCATCCTCCGTTCATAAAATACTCATACACGGGCAAAACGTTATCAAACATTTTGCGGTGCTTCCTATTGGACAGCTATCGGAAGACGCACAAGAGTCTCGCAACAAAGACTACAGAAACATACGACTTCATCATGCCAGAAAATGTTCCCGATCTGCTACAAATGAAGATGTCTTTAAAACGCTTTTATACACGTCAGATCCATATATAACAAGTTTGAGAAAACCGTACGTAAGAAATGTGAAAGAACTTGAAGAAGAGGCACTAAGTCTTTTAAACGTGGCACCTGAAAGTGAACCCACATTTACTGACCCTGATCCTGAAGTGGTATAAGTTAAAAATAATATTTATATTTAGTTATTACTTATATTTGTACCTAGCTACATCATTTCCTGCAGCCAGAGTATAGGATGTACCTATTAGTAATATGATTTTAATTTAGTATTTTTTTTTTCATATATATATATATTTTGTTTACTTTGCTTGTTGTAATTAACCATGGTTTAATCTTTTTAGTCATTATAAACTTGTATTCCACTTGAAATAAATTTTTAACTATTTTTTTCGTGATTTATTCCCATTTCTTTCATTCTATGCAAAAAAACATACATAGATATACAAGAAAACCCTATAAACTACACATCGTTCGAATCTCCGAACCTTGCTGCATATTTGTGCCAAATTTCATCACGATACAACAAAAATTCATGAAGTTACAGATTTTTGATCCGATACCGACCTATATTTTCCATAGTGCACCGGCGAGGATGGTGGCCCGCAGCTCTGACATGTCCAATGGAGCTGCGGGCGGCTTGTAGACGGCGTAGATCTTAATATCCTCGCCGGCAATGTGCAGCTGTACACCCAGCGCGTAAAACGTGTTGAGCGACGGCAAGGGGAGTTCCTGATGGACGACTCTTCGCCTCACCAGTACCACCAGACCACGGTACCGGGTGTGGGCCGACCTTTCGTCCTTCCTGTAAGCGAGATATCCCGGGAACCTAACCCTATCTTCGGGTCCCAGGAGCGTCTCGCTTATGAGCGCCACGTCGATGTCTTGTTCCCGAAGGAGATGGCGGAGGAGGGCGACCTTATTCTTAAGGCCGCGGGCATTCCAGTGTATTATCCTTAACGGTCTAGCCATGGTACAAGGTTAGTAACGTGGCCAGACCGTCAAGGATGACTGTCTCAATGTCTTGTCCCTGCCTTATCGCCTTTATCAAGTCCATCAGTAATTTGATGGCGCAGGTTGTAAAATCTCTGTTGGTCATTCGGGTAACTTCTTGGTTGATGTTTGTTTTGGTACCGGTGGCGACACCTCTTGTTGGAATGCGGAACTTTTCTTGCGTTAGTTCCGCATTATCTCGCGGCGCTCTGCCGGCGCCACCGGTACTAGCGACTATTTTCGTTGTTTTGTTTACAACCTGCGCCCCGACTAAGGCAGGGGCGGCCGTAAGCTTCTCTTCCTGGGTCGCGGGGGGGCGGGGGTTGGGCTTCTTCCCCTTTCCTTTACCCCCCCTCCTCTTCCTCCGCTTCGAGGAGGTGGCATCGGTCCTATCAGTGGGCCCGTTCGCCGCCGCCATAAGCGTCGTGCTTGGGGCCTCTTCCGGCCCCGCTGGTAGCCTCTCGGTGGCCACTAGGGGCCGGCGTGCAGCTGTGGAAATGGCGGCGGTCCCCGCTCGCTTATTCCGGGACTCTGCCTGGTATACGGGGCACTTGTTGTTGCACGCGGGATGCGGCCCCCCGCAATTCACGCAGGTGGCCGGCTCCTCCCGCGGGCGCGGGCAGTCCCGTGCCACGTGCTCGCCCCCGCATCGCACACAAGCGAGCGGGCGGTGACACAGGTGCGAACTGTGTCTGAACCGTTGGCACCGGTGGCACTGTGCGGGCCCACGTTTCCCTCTCCATGCCTCGATCTTGACACCCCGCATGTACATAAACACGGTGGTGTCAAAGATCGCTCGGACGTCAGGGGTCTTCTTGAGAATGGCGTGGAAAATACAGCCGGGTCGTCCTTGTGCGCCCTTGATGTGGCGCACATACTCCGGCTGGTACCCCAACGCCCGGAGTTCCTCCTCGATCTCCTTGGGGTCTGTGTCCGCTGGCAGCCCCCTGATGGCGATCTTCAAATTCTTGTCCGCTGGCAGCGAGTACGCAAACCAGGAGACGCCGCTGTCTTTATCCAGGCCCGTCAGGTAGCGCTGGACCAGCCTGTATTCCTCCTCGCTGTCTGGGGTGAAGCGAACTCCACCCCCGTATGGACGAGCGTTCGGAGGCCGGCCCAGCTTGACACTGATGGCCCGGAAATGCGTCGCCCAGTTCGGCAGCTTCTCTACTACCAGCGGAGGGTAGCGGGGCTTCCTGGGTGGTGTCTTCTTTTTCGACCCCGGCGGTTGGTTCGCAGAGGTCGTCGCCGGGGCCCCGGAAGGGGCATCAGAGGGTGCAGTGGTGGCAGGAGGGGCGGGGGAAGGTGCAGGACGCGTACTTACCCCCGCGGTTGTCGGTGAAGGTGAGGCGGGGGGCGAGCGGCGCGCCGCGTCAGCGAATGTCGGTGACGCGGGCGTGCCCCGACCCCGCGGCGCGCTATCGCGCTGTGGCCGCGACGGGTCATGACAGAGCCGCTTCGCCTCCTCGTCGGGGCGGTCTCGTCCGAGCTTCTCCTTCGCCGCTGTCGCTGGGGTCTGGGCTCGAGCCGAAACTCGAAATCGAACCCCAGCGAGGGCGTCGGTGACGCCGGCGATAACATCGCGGCGTCAGTGGCTGCTCCTCCCTCGATGGGCCGACGTCCGGGTCGCGGCGTCGTATCCGGAGACACGTCTCCGCGACCGGACGCGGCCGAGCCCGCAGATGCCAGCGACATGCTCGACCCTACGCGCGAAGAGCATGCCGACAGCATGGCGGGCGAGTCGAAGGCGGAGGATCGGGGGGGCGCCGGTGAGTCCGGCGCCTGGGCACTCATCCGTGCCGGACGTATATACGACCCAGCAATAGCCGGCCGCTCCCGCTCCGCCATCGCCGGGCCCGCCAGCGAGAGGCGGGGACACCGGAGGGTGCAGGCGGCGACACGAAACGCAGCGGCGGCGCAGCGGAGCGCGCGGGTGGCGCGGCGGCGGTGCGCGCGGACGCGCGGTGGCTGCGGGGGGGGTAGTGCGCGTAGGTAGCGCGGGAAAATGTTGTTGCTGCGCCGCGGCGGCGCGCTCGGCGGACGCGGCAGCACGCACGGGCGCGGTAGATCGCGCGGGTGGTGCCGCAGTGCGCGGTTGCGGCGCGCGGGGCGGGTACGCGGCAGGCCGCGGGGCCTGAATCGGCACCGGGCGGAACGCGGCGGGGCGGACGGGTACCGCGTGCTGGCGGCTCGACGACGGCGTCGGCGCAACGCGCGCAGGCGCCGATGTCGTCGGTGGGCCGGCGGCTGCAGCGGCACTGGTCCCTCCGCTTCTCCTTCCCTCCTCAATCTTCTTGTTGGCTGCTTCCTTCTTCTTTACTCTGGTGGAGCCGGCCGGTGGTGCACCGGACGACGCATCGCCGATGTTCGGCAGAGACATCGTCCGATCCAACACCGGGCGGGACTCCGGGGTCCCGGCATCGCGGCCCAACGAGCCGCGTGTGCCGGGCTTCGGCATCCCGGGGGCGTGGTCTCCCGCGACCGCAGCAGTGGCTAACACCGAGACGCAGTTAAAATAAAATTACGGTCCGCGCGGGAAAAACTTATACGAACTAACTAGTAGGACAAGTCTGTGTTCGACCACAGGCGAATCCGGGTCCCCGCTCCGTTGTAGTAGTCGCGACGCCCCCGCAAGGGGGCGCGGCGAGCGGAACCGGGGCTTCGCCCCTCGGCCGCGGATGCAATGCGGCGGCCCGTAAACACGGGCCTCTCATTTGAGTGGCCTATTGTCGGCCTGTAGAAATTTTGAGCGTGCGACGGTCCCGCACGCTCATGTGAATGGTTGCTATGAGTGTATCTGTAGGCGCGCCGCGACGCTAATAACATAGCGTCGCTTTCTTCACGACACCTCGGCGGTCTGTCCCCGCCAGGTGAGACCCCCAGTTACCTGGGGGAGGCCCGACGAGGACGACCAGCGGCGAAGGTGCCGACTCGACGCTCCTACAGAGTAAGGTGAATGGCCCCCGCCCGTCCCGCTTCCAGAGCTAGCCGGTTACGGTCCGGGCTGCGAGGCCATCATGAGTGTGTGAGCGGTATTGTATTGTGTAACACCGCTCAGTGTCTACGCGAATCGCCGCCCGCGCTGCGCATTCGCGTGTGTATTTAGGTGCATGTTTAGTGGCAAGTGTCTGTTGTTTGTTTACGTAACGCGCCTATATTAACCTAGAACACGCTACGCAAACAGATGCTTTGTTTATATGTGGAGTTCAGTTGTTACGAGTAAGCCGCGTGTAACCTGAGTGCGGCTTACTCGGGCGTCCAGTCCGGTGCGATGGAGGCAATGTCGTCCGCTAACAGGTCGCGGGGCAGGGGTCTCGCGTCGGGGGGGCGAGCATGCCAGGGCGCTATCTGCTTGACATGGGGCCAAGCAGATGCGTCGGCACGCGCGAACATTCCCTTCGCGAGGCGCCGCACAAACTCGTCCAGGCTCTCAATCCCGAGGTCCCGGAGGATGACGTCGTTCCTCACAAAGCGAGGGGCGTCAATTATGGTCCGCAGCGCAAGACTCTGTTGCGCGCGGAGCAGCTTTCGGCTCGACTCGCTTGTGAGGGCGAACCATGCCGGGGCGGCGTACGTCAATATTGGGCGCACGTACGACTTGTACACGCCCAATTTGACGCGCGCCGGGAGGCGGGACGAGAGCACTGGTCTAAGGAGGTTGCGGGCGACCCTACCTTGTGCGACAACGTTGCGGACGTGTGCCCCCATCGAGAGCCGACGGTCAATGGTGACCCCTAGGTACTTGACCCGGGGCGACCACTCGACGTCGGCTCCTTGCAGTCTCAGGGGTGGTGGGAGGGGCGCGGCACCGGTGACGATCGCCTGCGTCTTACCCACGTTCACCGACAGCCGCCACTTCGACAGCCAGTCGGGCAAGAGGTCGAGGGCGCGCTGCATCTTGACCGCCGCGTACCTCGCGTTAAGCGAGGAAGTGATGTACGCGGCGTCGTCAGCGTACAGCGCGAGCGTCGCTTCCTCTGTGGTGGGGATGTCGTCCGTGAAGCGTGAGTAACACGCCGGCGAGATGCAGCTTCCCTGCGGCACACCCGCTAGCACCGGGCGCGCGCTGGACAGCGCTCCATCGACCACCACCCTGAAGGTCCTGTTGAACAGAAAAGTAGAGACCACCTTTACAACGCGACGGGGCGCGTCTGAGGTGGCTAACTTGTAAATCAGACCGTCGTGCCACACGCGGTCGAAGGCCTTCTCCATGTCGAGGAATACTGCAACCGAGTATTCCCTTTTGTTCATAGCTGCCGCGAGTCGGTGCAGTACCCTCGACAGCTGAAGCGTCGTGCTATGTTCCGCCCGAAACCCGAACTGTTCCGGCCGCGGAGTAATGTGGGGTTGGAGATGTCGCAGCAGGAGTGCTTCGAACACTTTGGAGACTGTCGGCAGCAGCGTGATGGGCCGATAGCTCTCCGGCTTCAGAATATCCCCGCCTTGGGCAGCATAATGACGCGCCCCTCCTTCCAGACGTCGGGAAATTCCCCCGTGCGCAGTATCCCCGTGAACAGGCGCGCCAGCGCCGCTACCATACGGTACGGCAGGTGGCGCAGCACTGCGTTGGTGATACCGTCAGCACCGGGGGCCTTTCTCGGCTTCGTCCTCAGGATGGCGCGTCGGACCGCGCCCGGCGAGAAGAAGATAGGGGCTTCATCGGGAGCTATCGGCGTCGCGAAGTAGTCTCCCAGGTGTTGCTCGACTGCTGCGACATGTGCAGTGTCGCTAGTCGGGTTCGGTTGGAACTGACGCTCCAGGTGCTCGGCGAAGACCTCCGCCCGGTCCTCCGAAGCATATTTGAGCGCCCCGTCGCTGTTTAGTAGCGGTCGCACCGGGGCTGGGGTGTTCGTCAGCTGGCGGCAAAGTCGATGTACAGACGTCCAGCTGTCTGTAGCTGCGTCTATACGTTCCTCCCAGCCCGCGGCGGTATGGGCCTGTAACTCGGCCTTCACCTTCTCCGCGAGACGGTTGAGCTGCGGCTTCAGTGTGGGACATCTAAGTTGTTGCCACTGCTTGCGTAGGCGCCTCTTGACGGCGATCATCGTACGAATGTACGCCGGCAGAGGCGGCAATAGCACTCTCCCCTGCGGCTGCGTAGTAGTCGCCGCTTGTAAGGCGCATTGTACGCAAGCAGTGATGTCCCTCGCCGTCTGGTCGACGTCCGCGGAGGTGACAATAGGCCGAGTCGGCGTGGTGGTCTCTACTGTTTATGCGAACTGCTTCCAGTCCGTAGATCGACGTGGCGCTAGCGGCTTCAACCGGGTCGGCATACCCGATAGGACGACGAGTACAGGTTGGTGGTCCGACTGTAACTCGTCGTCGATCACTTGTTGCGTGATCTGGCACTGTAGCCCTCGGTGGACTACGATGTCCAGCACGTCCGGCATGTACCGTATGGCGTCGGGATAGTGGGTCGGCGTCTCTGGGCCGGACACCGAGTACCCGAAGGCTTCCGCGTCCGCGAAGAGCCGTCTCCCCCCGGTATTCGTGTTGAGAGAGTTCCACGCTGGGTGCTTACAATTTAAGTCCCCGGCGAGGATGGTCGCGTGTGTTGACGCGTTCATAAGCGCCCGCAGCTCGGTCGGGACCAAGCGCGCGGCGGGCGGCTTATAACACGCGTAGATGTTGTAGTCCTCGCCGGCTATATGTAGCTGTACACCCAGCGCGTAAATAGTGCTGAGCGACGGCGGGGGGAGCTCTTGGTGGACGACTCTTCGCTTCACCAACACCGCCAGACCACGGTATCGGGTGTGCTGTGCCGACCTTTCGTCCTTCCGGTAGACGTGGTATCCTGGGAACCTAACCCTATCTTCGGGTCCCAGGAGCGTTTCACTGATTAGCGCCACGTCGATATTTTGTTCTCTCAGGAGATGGCGGAGGGGGGCGACCTTATTTAGTAGGCCGCGGGCATTCCAGTGTATAATCCTCAATGACCTAGCCATGATAAAGGGTAAGTAGGGTGGCCAGGCCATCGAGGATAACGGTCTCAACGTCCTGCCCCTGCCTAATGGCCTTAATTAGGTCCATTAGTAGCGTGATGGCGCAGGCTGTAAATTCCTTTTTAGTCGCTTGAGTTGTTGTTGTGGTTTTCTTGGCGCCGGTGGCGACGCCGCTCGCTTGTTTGGGGAACTTTTCTTGCCGTAGTTCCCCGTCTTGCCGCGGCGCTCTGCCGGCGCTGGCGGTCTGTGTTCCCATTAGCTGCAATGTTTTATTTACAACCTGCGCCCCGCTGTTGGCAGGGGCGGCCGACGCGGCCTCTTCCTGGGTCGCCGGGGGGACGGGGTGCTTCTTCCCCTTTCCTTTCCCCCCGCGTCGCTTCTTCCTCCGCCCCGAGGAGGTGGCTTGTGTCCGCTGTGTGGGCCCGTTGGCCGCCGCCATCAATGACGATGTGCCAGGGGCCTCCGAATCTTCAACTAGGGGCCTCTCGGTGGCCTCATGGGGCCGGCGCGTGGAGGCCGTAATGGCGGCGGTCCCCGCTCGCTTGTTCCGGATCTCTCTCTGGAACACGGGGCACTTTATGTTGCACGCGGGATGCGGGCCACCGCAATTGACGCAGGTGGCCGGCTCCTCCCGCGGGCGCGGGCAGTCGCGTGCCGCTTGCTCGTCCCCGCATCGCACACAAGCGAGCGGACGGTGGCACTGGTGCGAGCTGTGCCGGAATTTCTGGCACCGGTGGCACTGTGCGGGCCCACGTTTCCCTCGCCAAGCCTCTATCTTCACACCACGCATAAACATAAATGTCGTGGTGTCGAAGATGGCTCGAACGTCGGGGGTCCTCTTCAAAATCGCGTGGAACACGCAGCCGGGTCTCCCCTGCGCCCCCTTTATATGGCGCACGTACTCCGGCTGGTATCCCAACGTTCGGAGCTCCTCCTCTATCTCCTGAGGTTCGGTGTCAGCTGGCAATCCCCTGATTGCGATCTTCAGGCTTCTCTCGGCTGGTAGGGAGTAGGCGAACCACGATACTCCGCTGTCCTTCTCCAGGCCCACCAGGTAGCGCTGGACCAGCCGGTACTCCTCTTCTGTGTCGGGAGTGAAGCGGACTCCACTCCCGTACGGTCGCGCGTTCGGGGGCCGGCCCAGCTTGGCGCTGATGGCCCTGAAGTGCGTGGCCCAGTTAGGAAGCCTCTCCACTACCAGCGGAGGGTACCTGGGCCTCTTGTTCTTCTTCCCCGGCTGCTGCGACGTCGTCGTCGTCGCCGCGGCGGCGCCGGGGATGGCGGCAGATGGTGCGGTAGGTGAGGCGGGGGCCGGGGGTGGTTGTGTAGCACTGGTTGTACTCACCCCCGTTGCCCTCTTGTTGTGTCCTCTGGATGTTGCTGTTGATGTTGTTGATGACGATGTTGTTGTCATTTTCGTTGTCGTAGTTGCGGCGGCTGTGTCAGCCGGAGGCGGCGTGCGGCGCGCCGCGTCTGCGAAGGTAGGCGACGCGGGCATTTCCCGACTCCGCGGCGCGCGTTCGCGCTGTGGCCGCGGCGAGTCAAGGCAATAGCGCTTTGGCTCCTCCTCCAACGACTCGTTCGAACTCCGACGACGTCGCTGGGGTCTGGCCTCAAGCTGGAATTCGAAGTCGAACCCCAGCGACGGCGTCGGTGATGCAGGTGACATGAGCATCATCGGGGCTGGCTGCTTCGGTTGCTTCTTCCTACCGGAGGCGTCAGCTCGTCCCACGGTGTGCCACGGGCCGGCTCGCGGGGTCGTGTCTATCGACACGTCCTCGCGACCGGACGCGGCAGAGTCCGCCGAGGCTACCGACATGCTCGAACCCGCGCGAGACGAGCACGCCGATAGCATGGCGGGTGAATCGTAGGCCGAGCCACGAGGGGGCGCCGGTGAGTTGGGCGTCCGGATATCCAATTTTAGTGCCGGTCTGTGAGTTCCGGCACTCGCTGGTCGCTCAAGTTCCGCGGTTGCCGGTCCCGCCAGCGAGCGGCGGGGACCGGATGTGGCGGCGCGCGATGCTGGCCCAGCTCGGGACGTCATCTCGGGCGGCGACGCGAAACGCGGCGGCGCGGCCGAGCGGGCGGGGGGTGCGCGGTGACGCGCGGACGGCACTGTGGTGTGCGCGGGCACTGCGGGGTTCGCGGGCGGCGCGGCGGCGCGCGCGGCGGGCGCAGCGGTGCGCACAGTGGTTGGCGCTCGGGCGGGTGGTACGGTGGCGCGCGGCTGATGTTTGCGGCGGGCCCCGGGGCCTGTATGGGCACCGGGCGGAACGCGACGGGGCGGACGGGCACCGCGTGCTGGCGGCCCTGCGACGGCGGAGGCGCAGCGCGCGCAGGCGCCGACGACGTCGACGGGCCGGCGGCTGCAACAGCGCTCGGTCCCCCCCCTCCTCTTCTCTCTTCCTTCTCCCTTGCTCCTCCTCTTCTTTCTTCCTTTAAAATCTTGGCCGAGCCGGCCGCCGGTGCACCGGACGACGCGTCGCCGATGTTCGGCAGCGACGTCGTCCGGTCCATCGTCGGACGGGGCTCCTGGGTCCCGGCATCGCGGCCCAACGAGCCGCGCTTGCAGGGACTCGGCATCGTTGTGGGAGTGGTCGCCGCGACCGCTGCAGCGATTGCTCGCCGAGCAGCACGGGAGCTCCCCCTGTGTCCGCACAGGTGCCGGCTGGAGACCTGTACACACACAAGGACAGTAATTAAAAAGCGGTCCGCGCGATCAAAACAAAACTTTCGTAGGAAACGTCTGCTTCAAGTGACCACTAGCCGATCCTGGGTCCCCGCTCAACGCAA
Source organism: Dryobotodes eremita (assembly GCA_917490735.1). Lineage (NCBI taxonomy): Eukaryota > Metazoa > Arthropoda > Insecta > Lepidoptera > Noctuidae > Dryobotodes > Dryobotodes eremita. Next base: position 7,707,445 of record OU823269.1, on the reverse strand, counting down.
CATGGTCCTTATATACACTTTTGCATTGAGCGAATAGTGGGGACTTATACATACTTAAAATAATATATAATAATATTGTGGAACTCACTTCCGCCTAGCATTCGAGATTTAAAATCTATTTCTCATTTCAAATACCGAGTAAAAGAGCATTACCTTTCCTTTTAACTGTGAGAATTTATATATATAAGCTTATTTATTTTAGCATTATGTATTTATTTAAGTATATGTTATTTTTATTTAAATTTTGCATTATATGTAAGTATATTTAATATTCTAGTTTAAGACGTCACGAATCAAATTCTTCTCTTCTTGATCTCACACACTATTGTCTACATTTCTTTTTCATTTCTCCTTTCGCAGGTCTGCTGGAAGAAATTTCTTAAGAAATAAGCAGTACCTTTGTACTTAATACTAATATGCCGTATCTGTATCTATTTTACTGTGTGTACATAAATAATAAAATAAATAAATAAATATAAATATTTCGACCAATCACGGCGCAGCGCTCAAAAGGACACATTATCCTACTTATGGCGAAACGTTACCGTAACGAGAGCCGGTGTTCAATTTTAATTATTTCTTACATAAGTCCTTATTTACTCGTTATTTCTGCCTATGTTTGACTAACAATCACTCAAATCACAAAGAGACAGTCCTTCACTTAATTTATTCACTCTTTGGTCACTATTATCATAGTTCTGTTCATAGTCTTTATCACTTTTAATCACTTAGTTTACAGTTATTTACACAACGCTCAGCGTCCGTTACAGGCCCGTTAGCTCTTAATTGTGTGCATAAACCTCTGAATTAGATGACTCCGAATATATTTGTGTAAAAACTATTAGGTATGGGAGGCCTATGTCGAATTACTCACCCACCCACCACTCGACCCACTGGCCTACACTGAGGGCCACTCAGCGCCACTATTTTGACGCCACAACGATTTCTCTTCTCTTGTTATGCTGACAGAGCCCACTGATACTGGTCCTCTACCGCTGCGTGGGCCCTTATTGCCCACTCAGTGCCACTATATTGACTCAATAACGATCTCTCTTCTCTTGTTATGCTGATAGAGCACACTGATCCTGATCATCTGTGGCGCTGCGTGGGACCTCATTGCCCACTCAGCGCCACTGTATTGACTCCACAACGATTTCTCTTCTCTCTTTGTATGCTGACAGAGCCCACTGATCCTGGTCATCTGTGGCTCTGTGTGGGCCCTCATTGCCCACTCAGTGCCACTATTTTGATTCTTCAACGATTTCTCTTCTTTCTTGGTATGCTGACAGAGCCCACTGATCCTGGTCATCTGTGGCTCTGTGTGGGCCCTCATTGCCCATTCAGTGTCACTATTTTGATTCCACAACGATTTCTCTTCTCTCTTGGTATGCTGACAGAGCCCACTGATCCTGGTCATCTGTGGCGCTGTGTGGGACCTCATTGCCCACTCAGCGCCACTATATTGACTCCACAACGATTTCGCTTCTCTCTTTGTATGCTGACAGAGCTCACTGATCTTGATCATCTGTAGCGCTGCGTGGGCCCTCATTGCCCACTCAGTCCCACTATTTTGATTCCTCAACGATTTCTCTTCTTTCTTGGTATGCTGACAGAGCCCACTGATCCTGGTCATCTGTGGCTCTGTGTGGGCCCTCATTGCCCACTCAGTGCCACTATTTTGATTCTTCAACGATTTCTCTTCTCTCTTGGTATGCTAACAGAGCCCACTGATCCTGGTCATCTGTGGCGCTGTGTGGGTCCTCATTGCTAACACAGTGCCACTATTTTGATTCCACAACGATCTCTAGAGTGGTGACAGGCTGAGTGCCTTGTTTTGGGGAGACGGGGCGGTTGCTTGGCGCAAAGGCCACAGCGGGGGTAGTAAGGGTTGTAAGGGCCAGTTTTATGGCGGCCTTTTTGGCTTTACGGGCGGCGGCGGTGCGCTTCCTTTTGCCTTCGACTATAGTGTAGTCGTCGGCGGAGGAAAATGAATGCGACTCTTCTGGTGGGGAGAAGGCTGGGACGACGAGGTCATCGTCGGCCACATCGGAATCGTCCGAGTTCAGTTCCCCATCGCATTGTCGACGATTACCGGTGTCGGGGAGTGCTAGTGCTCGAAAGCACTCTGGGGACTGCCAGGATCTGCTGAGCTGGTGGGGCTGGCAGGGCTATCAGGAATGGCGGGTGCCGCCGGTTGTAGCCTAAAAGCGGCTAGTTGGGGCGCATACTTCGTCCGTATGTAGGGGTCATTTATTAATATGTCCTTAATGAACCGTGGTATGGATTGGTCATCCATACTGCAGATTTTTAGGTTGGAGTGGGTGCTATGTTAGCTAGTGGGGCCTGGCCCCAGGTAGGAGGCCTGGGAGAGTGAGGGTTGAACAACCCTCCCTGTCTATTCGACAGGGAGGTGAGTGCATGGTCGTGTCGTTCGTCAGTGGAGCGGGATTGGGTAGCCCTAAGGGCTATGGATCTGGTGGCACTTGGTCGAGTAATTACCCCTGTACTCACGCGTCTACTCAATCCCGGAAGCAGCAGCAATCCCGGAAGAATACACACACGTCACTTTATTTTAATAAGGTCTCTGCTTACAAAGTCAGAAATTACACTTCCTTGTTTTAAAAGTACAATGTAACTAAACAATGTCACTGAGCAATGTCAACAAACGAAAGTAATCACTGTATTAATTACGCGCACAAATAGAATAATTTACGCGGGCGCGAACCGGTTTCGCGCCTTTTCTAACGGTGTTGCTTCGAGCGCGGACACCTAGCAACGGACACTAACGACGGCGACACAAATAAGCGCGGGAAGGGGCTGAACAACTGGGCGGCAGCTTCACTGGCGCTCCACAGGGCTCCTGGGTCACGCTCAGCTATTGCTGCTCGGCTCAAATGCAGTTCAGCTCTGCTTCTTGTAGATCTGTTGTTTGCGATGTTTGTATGCTATCAATTTATTACGTACGTGTGCTCTGGGCAAGCTCTAGTGGTCGTGTCCGCTCAAGGTTTTTTTTTTTTTTTATACTAGCTTTTTTGCAGTTGGTCCCCCGGGGAACCTTTGCTGCTTCACCGGGCTTCGGTGGGGCCAGAAGGCCCTCTCACCTAGCTAATAAAAAGATTTAGGTAGCACAGCTAAGGGCGTCCCAAGGTGGGACTCAAACCTAGGCTTACGGCGCTACCAATTACTGAGCAAGTGGGGACTTGTCGTATCTGTGCATTATTATTAGGGATAGGTAATATTTTGATCTACTTGGCCCGCGCGGGCGGGCGGGGTCAAGGGACGGGGGGAGTGTCGTATTACTCTACTTCGCGGAGGTACGGAACGTTTGTGTGAAGTGTTTTTTGTGAGCTAACTTTACACTCTGTTGGAAGAGAGTGATGTCGTCATCTTTATCTAAAAGTGCATGTTTTGGGCGTCGTGTGCGTGATATGCGTGAGGGTGTGTAACTGGTAGCTGCTGCCACTAGTGGGTTAGTGTGATTAGCAGCAGAGTCGAAAAAGCGCTTACTGGCTTTTTTGAGAAATTGCCGGATGGTCGGCAGATTTAAATCGACATGTAATTGTTCATTGCGTACATACTAGGGGCTGCCCGTGGCTCTGCGCATGAATCGATTTTGGAGGGTTTGCATTTTTCTTAATCGTGACGGCTTGACGTGTGCGAACACTACGCCCGCATATGTCATAAGAGGGCGTATACACGTGGTGTAAATTCGCACCTTTGCCTTAAGGGTTAATTTACTACGTGTGTTAAGGAGACAATAGAGACGGCCGAGCGCAAAAGCAGCACGGTTACGTACTGTTTTTATGTGCTCGTTGAAGAGTAATTTATTATCGAGTGTTACCCCTAGATATTTGGCCTTTGATTCCCAAGGGATCTTTTGGCCTGACATAGTGATAAGTCGGGTGCGTGTGTGTGCGTCGCTGTTTTTGCCTTTTTTGACAAATAATACAGCTGCACTTTTTGATGGGTTTACTTCAATTCGCCATTTATGGAACCATTGCTCTAGAGCGTTGGCTGCCGATTGAAGGTGCCTATGAATGAACTCAGTGCTGCGACTTGAGTAATATATTGCTGTGTCATCAGCGAATAGGGCCAGCTGGCACTTGCTGTGTTTGGGGATGTCGCTAGTGTACAGCGAGAAGAGGGGGGCGGGGGAGAGCACGGAGCCCTGGGGCACACCAGCTCGAATCGGGTGAGGTGATGAGAGGGTGTCTCCTATGCGGTAGCGAAAGGTGCGATTCGACAAGTAGTCCCGTATGATGAACACGAGACGGTCAGGCACGTTGAGTGTGTATAGCTTATATATTAAGCCATTGTGCCATACTTTGTCAAATGCCTTCGCTACATCAAAGAAGAGTGCACCGGTCATGCGACCCATTTGGTAACCTGCGCTTATGTGTTCGACTATGCGGTGAACTTGGCGGACACAGCAGTGTTTAGTTCTAAAACCAAATTGCTCATCGGGTATGAGATTATTGGATTCGGCATAATCCATTAATCTTTTGAAAATAATTCTTTCATAGATTTTCCCCATTGTACTGAGGAGACTTATGGGTCTGTAGCTGGACGGCTCAGCTTTGGGTTTGCCGGGTTTGTGGAAGCCTATTACTACGGCTTCTTTCCATATTTGTGGAAAGAGATTATTGTTCAACAGTGTGTTGAAAATAGCTGTCATAAGGACAATTAGCGGGGCTGGGAAGAGTTTAATCACTCTGTTGTTGATTCCGTCTTTACCAGGTGCTTTCCTGGGTTTTAGGTTCCTGACAAGGGAGAGAACTTCGTCAGGGGTTACCGGGGGTAGGGGTTTATCTGGGTCCTCGATTGGGGGTAGAGTGGATCTGCGCTCGACCTCTGCGTTCACTATGTCGCAGTGGGTTTGGTCGGCTGGCAGTAGGCTTGGCGAGCATTGAGCTTCAAGGCTGTCGGCCAGGCATTCGGCCTTTTCGTCGTCTTCAAAGGCTAAGCTTTGATTAGGACGAAGGAGAGGGGGAATGTCGGTGATAGTATCGGACTTGAGTTTTTTGGTTAATTGCCAAAAAGCTTGATGGGAGGGCTTTATGGTGCTTATTAGCTCATCCCAGCGTTCGTCCCGTATCTCTTGAATGCGTGACTTGACAGCTCGCTGTAAGCCACGCATACGAGTACGGTTGTCGGCATTTGGGAATGAGTCATAAGCACGGATGGCTGCATTCTTCTCAGTCAGCAGTGCGCGTACATCGGCTGGCAGTTGCCAGCGATGGTCGTCCATCACTGGTTCCCGCCGTGAACTTTCGTTCACTGCCGCTTGTACGTGACTGGTGAGTGAGTCAATTGCGCCTAGTGCGTCATTGACCGAGTCAATATTATCGGGGATTTTGTCAAGGTGGGCTGACGTGGTGGATTTAAGGCGTTGTTCGACCTTTTTCCAGTCAGTTGTAATTTTTGTTGGGGAGGGCTGACTAGTGTCTTGTGGGCCTGAGCGAGATGTTAGTGACAAGATCACTGGTCGGTGGTCGGAGTCTAGCTCTTGTAGCGCCTCTATCGAATATAAACTTATTCTTTAGAAGCGCTATGTCGAGGATATCGGGATTTTGATTGACATTATGGGGAAAGTGAGTGAATGTCAATGGTATCGAAGTTGTATTTGGTCGATAAGCGTGAAAGCTCATTACCTCTCGGGTTGGCAATACGAGAGTTCCAAATAGGGCTTTTTGCATTCAGATCGCCTGCCGGAATGACAGAGCTATCAAGGTTCATGAGTATTTTAATATCCGATTCAATCGGACTTGCTGTTGTTTGGGGCGGGGAGTTGTATGCCGATACTATTGTGATGGATGGATGGCCGGTCATACCTAGTCGACAGATTGATGCCTCTATCTGCGAAAGTGGAGGGGTGTCGATTGGCATGCAGTGAAGAGAATTTTTGTAATAAATGAGGGTGCCACCCCCTTGTCTACCGGCTCTATCGTTACGAATTAGGCGATAGTTCGCAACTTTAGGTGCTCGGTGAGAAGGTTTAAGGAAGGTTTCTTGTATTAGGAATAGGTCAAGTTGATGGTCGCGAAGGAAGGTCGCAATCTCATCTCGTTGACCTGAAATGCTGTTAGCATTGAAATAGCCTATTTTAAGGGATCGTGGTTTGACTCTGCTACTTGTGTTTTGTGTATCCATTAAGGAGTGAAGTTGATGTAAAAGGCGGACAAGTCGGCGTATTCCGACATAAGGGCCATATTGGCCTGGAGATTGCCTTTAGCTGCGATGAGCTTGGCATGAAGTTCATTGCTTCGGGCAATGATGTTGGGGTTAAAGAAGCGCGCAAGCACGTCAAATGTGCTAGGGCTATATGGGGCCGGTGGGGGCGCATATGTTGGCGCGGGTATTTTGGGAGCAACCGGAGCTACCGTGGCCGGTTTGGGGGCCTGCTTGTTTTGAGTCAATGGGGCCCGAGTTTGGGTTGTTTGTTGAACAAACTGGCCCATTGGTGGTTGTATTGGATGGGCCATCAGTTGGGGGATGGCTTGTGGAGATATTTGGGGGGTTCTGAGAGCCGGGAAGGCTTTCTCGTGGTTTAGAACGTTCCACGGTGAAGGTCTGTGTGGTCTTAGTTGATCAGGGGGCATGTTAAATCCCTGAGGAATCTTGGGTCTTTGCTGGGGCTTTGGGCGTGGGGCTCGGGGGCACCCGCGGTAGCTCGCGGGATGGCCGGCCTCGCCGCATAGCACGCAGCTAGGGGGCTCTGTGCAGAGAGCCAAGTCTTTCGGGCGTGCACAGTCCACCGTTGCGTGGTCGCCTAGGCACTTTACGCACCTGGCTCACGCGAAGCAGTTTCGTTGGGCGTGCCCATAGAGTTGGCAATTGTGACATTGCCCGGGGAGTCTGTTTTTATAAGGTCTTTCAACCTTGAAGCCGGTCAGTTGGCAAATCGACTTAATGTCGATTATAGCCTTGCCGGCTTCATTGTTCTCCAGTACGACCATTATCATGTCGTATGGGGCACTATTTCGGCCGCGGTGCATGCGGTGGACCTCTATCAGAGGGAAGTTCTGGGCTCTGATGTCCTCAGAGATCTCGTCAATTTTTAGTTCTTTAGGTACGCGTTTGATCACGCACCTAAATTGGCGCTCTTCGCTGAGGGCGTAGGTGTGGAATGCCACCTTACGCTCCTTCAGGAGCTTGTCAGCGAACGGAAATCCGCTGAGGTCGGGACTTGGACTTTTATGCCCACCGCTGTAGGGCGGGCATGTGTATAATTAATGCGCTCTATGGCGCAGGCCTTTGAGACAGTAGTCCAAAGGTCTTTATCATGAATAATGGGGGGGGAATTGGGGTCTTGGGGGTAGCTGGGGGGGTTGGCTGTAAGCCTTGTTTGGGGGAGGTTGGGCGGCTGCGTGGTGCAGCGGCTACAGCGGGGGTGGTAGGGGTAGCGGGGACGGTTGGGATGGCTAGGGCCAGCTTTTTAGCGGCCCTCTTAGCCTTACGGGCAGCGGCTGTGCGCTTACGTTTGCCTTCGACCACGGTGTAGTCGTCGGCAGAGGAGGACGAGTGTTGCTCTTCCTGTGGGGAAAAGACTGCCGTGATTGCGTCGTCGTCATCAGCCCCGTCTGACTCGTCAGAGTTGGCCATGTCGATGTCAGCAATTTCGGGTGTCGGTGGACGGGAGTGCTCAAAGGCACCTTGGGGACTGCCAGGGTCTGCTGAGCTAGTGGGGCTGGCAGGGCTATCAGGGATGGCTGGGGTGGATTTATTTAGCCTTAGAGCGGCTATTTGGGACGCATATTTCGTCCTGATGTAAGGGTCGTTGAAAAGAATTTCCTTAATAAACCTCAGTATGGATTGGTCGTCCATACTGTGGCTATTTAGGGTGGGAGGGGCGCTGTATTAGCTATAAGGAGGCCTCTGTAAGGAGGCCTTAGGGTGAGGGTTGAACAACCCTCCCTGTCTAGTTGACAGGGAGGTGAGTGTATGGTCGTGTCGTACGTCAGTGGAGCGGGATTGGGTAGCCCTAATGGCTATGGATCTGGTGGCACTTGGTCGAGTAAATACCCCTGTACTCACGTGTCTACTCAATCCCGGAAGCAGTAGCAGTCCCGGAAGAATACACACACGTCACTGTTATTTTAAAACTAAGGTCTCTGCTTACAAAGTCAGAATTTACACTATTTTGTTTAATAGTACAATGTCACTAAACAATGTCAACAAAACGAAAGTAATCACTTTATTAATTACGCGCACAAGTGAAATTAGTTACACGGGCGCGAATCGGTTTCGCGCCTTTTGTAACGGTCGCGCTTCGTGCGCGGACACCTAACAACACTAACAGACGGCGACACAAAAAGCGCGGCAAAAAGCGCGGGAAGGGGCCGAAAGACTTGGCGGCGGCTTGACTGGCGGTCCTCAGGGCTCCTGGGTCACACTCAGTTGATGCTGCCTCTCTTCTCTCGTGCTCTGCTTCCGTTGTGTGGTGGCGTGGATGCGTGTTAGTTAATAATCGTGTTTTGGAAAATTGGAAAATGAAATAATCGGACATGCGCTTGCTTTGGGAGCAAGTAGTCCTTTTGTTCGAAATGCTTTTTTTTTTTTTTTTGAAGGGCAACTCGCAGTTTTGACCACTGGGGGTCGTGGCTGCTTAACCGGTCTGTCCTGTGGTTGCCTTTCGGATTTTACTCTAAAACTCCGCCAGGAGCGGAAAAATTTAAAACTAAACTTAAATGTTAGATGACCGCACGCTAAGGGCACCCCCTGTGGGGTACGGACCTCGGCTTAGGGCGTCATCGGGAGAGGGCAGCGCGATATTGGGGACGGGCTGGATCGAAAGGTTAATATCATGATTATTAATCGGGGAATTTAAAGCTACAGTCTCAGCTACGGCGCGGGCTGAGGCCTCATCGGACTGGGGACACGGGGGGAACGGATGCGGGGGGGGTCGTCGCGTGGGACCTCGTCGGCGAGGTCGGAACGATGGCGGTCTGTGTTTGTGCACTGTACTGGTGGCCCTACTGCTCTCCTGGAGGAGGGTTATGGGGTCATCGGGGTCGACTAGGACATGCCGGGGACGGCGGGTATGACTGATTCGGGAGGGGACATAACTGGCGGCCGCGACAACCAGAGGGTTGCGGTGAGTGGCGGCGGAGTCGAAGAAACGCTTGGATAGGCGTTTCATGAACTGACTGATGGTCGGGATTTTAAGGTCGAGATGGAGACTTTCGTTCCGAACGAACCAAGGGACACCGGTCGCCCTGCGGAGGAACCGGTTTTGGAGGGTCTGCATCTTATGGATGTGATGGGGCTTCGCTTGTGCGAATACTACGCTCGCATAGGTCATGATGGGGCGAATGCACGCTGTGTAAATGCGCAATTTGCACCTAAGTGACAATTTGCTGCGTGCATTCAGGACGGAGTGGAGCCTACCGAGAGCGAAAGCGGCGCGCGAGCGCGCCTGCTTTATGTGCTCCGAGAAGGAGAGGTGCTGGTCTAGGACGACGGCCAAGTATTTGGCTCGCTTCTCCCAAGGGATAGGCTTGCCGTACATGGTCAGCGGACGGGGGAGGAGGGGTCTGAGTCGCGGTTTCGAAAAGAACACCGCTTGACTCTTCTCGGGATTGACTTCGATTCTCCACTTCCTAAACCAGTCACCGAGCTGGTTGACTGAGGTTTGGAGAATACGAGAGATCGAGTCGCGGCCGAAGCCGGTGTAGTAAATGGCCGTATCGTCTGCGAACAGAGCCAACTGAGCCTTTTTACTTTTGGGGATATCGCTGGTGAATAGCGTGAAAATGAGGGGGGCGAGCACGGAGCCCTGAGGGACTCCGGCGCGGATTGGGCGGGGGGAGGATAGCGCTCCTTCGATGCGATAGCGAAACGTGCGATTCGTCAAAAAGTCTCGTAAGATGAGCACGAGACGGTCCGCCACTTTGAGTTTGTACACCTTATATAATAAGCCGTCGTGCCAGACTTTGTCGAACGCTTTCGCTATATCGAAGAACACGGCACCGGTCAAAGAACCGCGTTGGAAACCGACGCTTATGTGTTCGATGATCCGGTGGACCTGTTGCACGCACGAGTGTTGGGTTCGAAAACCGAACTGCTCGTTGGGAATGAGGCCCTTCGTCTCGGCGTAGTCTCTGAGACGCTTATAAATAAGCCTCTCATAGATTTTGCCGAGGACGTTGAGCAGACTGATGGGGCGGTAGCTGGAGGGAGCGGATTTGGGCTTGCCCGGCTTGGGAATACCGATGACAGTGGCCTGTTTCCACGATTGGGGGAAGATGTTATTGCTCATGGCACCATTGAAGATGGTGGTCATGAGCATGATCAGATGAGCGGGGAGGAGCTGTATCACCCTATTGGTGATACCGTCCGAACCGGGGGCTTTGCGGGGCTTGAGACCCTTTATGAGATCGTGCACTTCGTCGGGAGTGACGGGAGGCAGAGGAAACTCGGGGTCTTCTACGGGGGGGAGGGAAGCTCTCCTTTCGACTTCGGCTTCCACCTCAGAGAGGTGGGCCTGGTCTACTGGTTGAGTGCTGGGCGAGCATTGGGCCTCTAGACTATCGGCGAGGCATTCGGCCTTGTCGGCATCATCGAAGGCGATGGTGCCGTCAGGGCGGGTCAGGGGGGGCATGGGGGCTAAATCTCGGGATTTGAGTTTCCTCTGAAGCTCCCAGAATGCCAGGTGGGTGGGCTCTAGTTCGCTCAGCATCTTGTCCCAGCCCGCGTTACGTACTTCCGCCACGCGGTTCCTTACAGTTCGCTGCAAGTAGCGCATGTGGGTTCGGTTCGCGGAGCAGGGAAAGTTGCTGTACGCACGGACGGCCGCGTTCTTCTCGGTCAACAGCTCACGTACATCGTCCGGCAATTTCCAGCGATAGTCATCCATCGCTGGAACTTCCCTTGAACAATCGTTCAGGACGGATTGTACGTGTTCTGTGAACGAGCCGATCGCGGCCGTCGTGTCTGCGACAGAGTCGAAGAGGTCGGGGATGGAGTCCAAGTGGGGGGACGTGTTGGGTTTCAGGCGTTCGCTTACTAACCTCCAGTCCGTTACCACTCTCGTGAGGGGGGGTTGGTCGGGGTCGGGGAGACCTATGCGAGGGGCTAGTCTCATTACGACAGGTCGGTGGTCAGAGTCTAGCTCTTGTAGCACTTCTATAGAGGCCAACCGTAGGTTGATACTCTTTAGGAGTGCTACATCGAGCACGTCAGGGGCGTGGTCAACGTTAGCGGGGAAGTGGGTGGGGGTCATCGGGGCGATGACGTCGAAGCTAAGAAGGGGACTGAGGTCGAACAAGTGTCTCCCTCGGGTAGAGATAATGGCACTATTCCAGGCGGTGTGCTTGGCATTGAGATCGCCCGCTATGATAACGGAGTCACTCAAGCCGAGCAGGAGGGTCAGGTCGTCAGTCAGTAATTGAAAGTTCTCTGAGGTATTGGTGGGGGGGAGGTAAGCCGACACCAGTGATCGGCTGGTGACCCGTCATGCCTAGTCGACATATTGAAACTTCTAATCTTGAGAGGGGAGGGGGGTCTATTGGGATGCAATAGAGCGAAGCCCTGTAGTAGATCAAGGTACCGCCCCGGTGACACCGAATCCTGTCGTTGCGGACTACGCGATAGTTTGCGATGGACGGCCTACGGTGATGGGGTTTAAGGAACGTCTCCTGTATGAGGAGGACGTCTATATCGTGATCGCGGAGGAAGGTCGCGATTTCGTCACGCTGACCTATGATGCCATTGGCATTGAAATACCCCAGTCTGAGGGATCGGGGTTTGATACGTGCAACTATTCCTTTATCCATTAATTGGTTTTAGGTTGGTTGGAGAGGGACATTAGTGCTTGCGTTATCTCCGGATACGCATTGTAAATTTGCTGGATAGCGAAAAGATCACAGGAATTTCTTGCTGTGACGATTTCGCTAGCCATCTTGCGGGCGCGAGGGGAGAGGAAGACGAGGAATGTGCTCGAGATCACATTGAACGCGTCGAGAGGGTTAGGCCCGACCACTGTAGGAGTGGGTGCGGGCGGGCGGGGTGCGACCGGCGCGGGGGGAGCGGCTTTAGGAGCCGGGGGTGGGTTAGCGCGAGGGGGCGCGGGCACGGGCGCGGGCGCGGGTGCGTGAGCACGGATGCGGGGTCCATCAGCGGAGGGATGGGGCGAGGGGAAGGTTGTTGCTAGCGCCCCAAGGCCGGGAAGGCCTGTTGGTGGTGCAGGAGTTGCCATGGACTAGGTCTTTGGGGACTCAGTCGCTCGGGAAGTTGAGAGGGGGGAGCTTCCCTTTGCTGACGGGCGTCGGTACGCTTCGTCAGCTTAGGGGCGGTCGATTTTGGGGCTTTGGGACAGCCACGGTAATTGGCTGGGTGCCCGGAGTTCCCGCAGAGCACGCAGCTGGGTGGCTCCGTGCACAAAGTCCTGTCTTTGGGGCGGGAGCAGTCGGAAGTGCCGTGCTCGCCCAGGCACTTGACGCACCTGGGTGTCGCATGGCAATTCCGCTGGGAATGGCCGTAGAGTTGGCACCGGTGGCATTGTCCGACGATGCCAGTTTTACGCGGCTTCTGGATATCGAATCCAGTAAGGCTACATATCGATTTGATCGTAAAGATCGGGTGATGTCCCTCAACGGCGGGGCATACAACAAGGATCATGTTGTATGCTTCGCCGCTTCGGGCGCGGTGCATGCGGTGCACTTCCGCGACGGGGACGTTTTGCGACAGAAGGTCGTCTTTAATATCAGAGGTCGCTATCTCCTTTGGGATGCGATTAATGTGCACGCGGGTCTGACGGTCCTCCGGAAGGGAGTAGGTATGGAAGGAAACTCCCCTATCTCTGAGGAGTTTCGTGAGGGCCCTATAATCGGAAGCGTTAGGGACTTGGACCTTGATGCCCTGCTCTGTGGCACGGGCACTGGTGAAGCCGATCCGGAGATCGACGCACCATTTGGACACGACGGTCCACTTCCCCTTGTCCTGAATGAACACAGGGGGCGGGGAGGGGGCCTGTTTAGATTGGCTATCGGAAGCCTTGGACAGGGTGGGGGGGGGTTGACGCGGCGGCGGAGGGAGCGGGGCGCGCGGTCGGGGCGGGGACAATGGGGGTCGGTGTCACGGGGGCGGCGGGGGAGCCCATTTTAGGGGTTTTCCCTGCCTGGGAAGAGACTATGTTCTTCTTCCTCTTGGCGGCGGAGGTGACGGTCTGAAAACCGTCATCCTCGGACGAGGAGGCGGAGGAGAACTGGGGCTCCGTATCATAAGGATACGGAGTGACCGGGCGTTTAATGGAGGCAACGTCAGTGTCCATGGGACCTGACGAGTCCTCCGAGTCTATGACGGGCATAGAGCACGGAGGGGAGGGGGGTTCTAGTGCATCGCTAAAGTTAGCGATGCCTGGAGTGTCGGAGGGACAGGGGGTGGGGGGCTGCATAGCAGCGAAACGGGCGCCATATTTGGCTAAGAATTCGGGGTCCTTTAGGAGGACCTCCCTAACAAACGTTGCAAGGACAGCATCCCCCATGGTTGGGGGTGCGGGAGGGTGGGTAATGGGGGATGGTGGAACAGAAGGTTCCCTCCTATCTTCCCTATGCCTAGCTCCCCGGGTGGAAATGCCCGGGGATGTGTCACACCCTCCCTGTCGGGTATAGACAGGGAGGTTGAGTGCCTATGGTTGAGCCCTAAGCTTGTATACCCGTCGCCAGTCTTATTGTGCGAACGGGGCCCTGACAGTCTAGCGCGAAGGGTGTAGACACACCCTAAAGACACTAGGTGAGTAGCTGTGGAAGGAAAACTGTCACCAGAGCCGACTAGGAGATCCCCCAAGGCCGGTTAACTCTGGGACCCGTCCAACTGACTGCCTAGCCCTGAAGGGGTTCGGCGGGTGTGATTGGGTCAACACCCCACTCGGTTTCGTTGGCACCGTAAGGTATCCACCGAGGACCACGAAACTGTGGTTTTGCCCGGAAGAGGCCTAGTGAAGCTACTCACAGAAACGCGCACGTTAAAGAAATTGTAGAACCTGCCTTGAAAAAGGCAATTTTTATATTGATCAGAAGCGATTGATTAATTAAAATAAATTAATTAATCGATCGATGATCGGATGCAGCCGGGGCGGCTGCGAGAGCGTTACGTAAACGTAACGGGAAGAATTAGGCTAGCGCCACTGAGTCATGAACGGGGGAGCGTAAAGCACGACCGTTCAGGACGAGTGTCGAGAGCTTAATGAGAAGTCACCATAGAAAAAAAAGCCCGTCTTTTATAAGGGCCTCTGACCAATAGGAATACTCTTAAATTTGCACACGGCACTAATCATTTTGTGCTCAACCAATCAGAACACTTTGGGTTTTTTCACACGACCCTCATGCAATTTGTATGGGGAACTTACTTTGGCTGTTTTCTATGGTGAGACGTCCCTTACAATGTTCGCTTATTTTTTAAAACATGGGAATTAACTTATTCTAGTTAATTACAAAAAACTGTATCTAAAAACCTTATTTTTAACCCTTAAAATCGCAAAATTCTGTAACGGTCCTCGTTACGGTAAAGTTTTGTCATACTTAAGCTTACGTAACATCAATGGTACAAGTGGCGCCGCCTAGTGCGCTAGTGAGTAACAAACAATAGTTTTAATATCTCTAGTTATCACAGAAATCAGTCAATGTTATAATAATGCATATAATAGCTACTTATTGTCTAAAATAATGACTTGTTTAAATTTATTAGTTACGCATCGTCGCTGACACACAGTGAATTAAAAAGAGTTAAAAGTTAGCAGCAGAAATTACACAAAATAGTAAGTAATTGAGCTCCTTAAGTTTTGAGTTGAGCTGCACGATTACTGACAAATACGTGCACTGACTGGACAGGTCCACTCTTTCTGTGTGGTTTTTTTCCTCAAAAGAACATTTCAGAGTCAAATCTACATGGTCTTCACATGATCTGACCAAGATTATGTCTGGACTTTAAAAAAGACTGACCTCTGAGTTTGTTTCGGCCTTTGTTCTCAGAGTAGTCAGATAGGAAACGCCGACCTCGTCTAGTTCTAAAATATGATTGACGTGTAAAAGTGTTTGTACAAACCTACTTACAGAAATATAATCATTTATCATTTATTTATCATTAAGCACTGAGATGGCATTAAAAATAAAATTGGATGGATTTTTTTTGTAGATCATTACAATAAATTATAATTTAGTAGTAGGTAGATGAAAACTTTCACAAAATTATTAAGTACATTAATTAGAAACGGTTTACCGCCACGATGCTGAGTATAGGAGAAAAATAAAGAAAGACCAGTGTAGGGGATTCTAATTGAAACACCACATGGAATAACACTATTAAATATATTGAGCCGCGCACATAATAAAAACAATCACTAGATTTTCACATTTTTGGTTTGCTTAAGTAGTATTTTATTATAGTACAAGTAGTGGGTGGTCCCATTAAAAAGAAATTACATTTTTCAGTTTTCTACCAACGGCAGGTGAGTTAGGCTCGGATGTTTTGGTTAAGCATGAGTTTGTCTTTCGACAGGTTGTAACCTGCTCCCTGAGCGATGCCCTTATTGGCTGAGCAAGTTTCGACTCGTTACGTGGGCGAGGCTATTCTGTCGACAAGTTTAGACTTGTTCGTGGGCGATACCATTATGTTAACAAGTTGAGACTTGTTCGTGGGCGATACTGTTATTACTTATTTACCTTTAGGATTTGTGTTTAGGGTACTAACTACGTTATTTTAATTACAGGTAACTACTCATTCTTATTGCAGCTAATTGCTTAGGTAATTTAAATGTAGGTATTGATTAGGTTTTCTTAAAAACTATGGGAGATTAAAACTATCCTACGCTCATTAAATTACAATATTCATGACTTATATAACTATTAGAAACGGTTTTTTATTGTTTAATCAAACTCTTAATTTAGTAATCAGTCTTTGTCGTCGCCAACAACCAGTGAAAGAGACACCCGAGTAGGCGCCACTGTGGCGTAGTGCATATCGTGGGTATATCGCAGGGAAATTAGCATAGACTAAACTAAACAGTA
Source organism: Dryobotodes eremita (assembly GCA_917490735.1). Taxonomy (NCBI): domain Eukaryota; kingdom Metazoa; phylum Arthropoda; class Insecta; order Lepidoptera; family Noctuidae; genus Dryobotodes; species Dryobotodes eremita. The sequence goes on along the minus strand of OU823269.1, from coordinate 7,691,441 downwards.
TACCTCTTACAAACATATATTAGATTAAAATACACGAGCACAGAATCTTATCTTTAAGGTCCTTCATTGGCATTTCTTGGGAAAGTAGGTACCGCCCTGGCTTTGTCGGTTAGGGGACACCTATTCCGTGGGCGATACCGTGGAAGGCGCACGGTAGTGGCGCGGTGGCAGTGGGGTAGCGGTCACGTGCCCCAGAGCCGCAGATTGAAGCGGTTTCTTGGTTCACCTCGCAACGCTCGCCAAGGCTCCGTCAAAGCAGTTCACCTCCCGACACAGTTCTTACTGGAATTCGGGGCACTTAATGTTGCACGCGGGGTGCTGGCTTCCGCATCGCGTACAAGCGGACGGGTAGTAGCACTGGTGCGAGCTGTCTGAACCGCTGGCACCGGGGGCACTGGGCGGGGGCCCATGCTTTCCTCGCCAACCCTCTATCTTGACACCATGCATGTCCATGAACATGGTGGTGCCATAGATAGCCCGGACGTCTGGGGTCTTCTTTAGGATGGCGTGGAACACGCAGCTTGGTCGTCTCATGTACGCCTTTATGGTGTACATAATAAAGAGTATTCTATTCTTAATGTGGCGCCACAGACAACTTAGCCCCGTAGACACCTCATTAAGAACATTTTGTTCGAATATACTATCGCCAAAAGTCAGGGGGGGCCGAGGTGCAAAGAGAGCTGTGATTGGCTATTTCAATGTCACATGTCATACGTCACATGACTCATAGGACGGCTTAGGGTTGGTATGAGACTCGATATTTTTATCGATAAGCAACATTTGTAAGTACTTAGATTTATTTATCTATTGAAAAAGGTACACCGATCAAATAAAATCTCACATTATAGCACAGAGATATTACGTATGTAGGGGTTTCGTGGAATTGAAAATGTCCGCACACTCGGTAATAACAGTTTAATGTTAGTAAAACACACAGTTCACACGTTTTTACAATATTTTACAATTTAGGTAGCAGGAAGTTACTTATAATAATGGCGTCAGGACGCAGACGGGCGCGCGTGCGTATCCTTCGATTTCACCCGGGGAAGAGAGCGAGAGGGGTAGTTGAGGCGCGGGCGACGGGACGCTGTTATTAGGTTGGCGTCTTGGATGCGCGCTCGCTGCCAACTTAGCGGCGCTGTGATTAATTTAGGGTTTTGAGACGTTCGGAAACGGTGCGCGCTACACGTATAATAATTCGTTATACCTAGTAAGTACTTACTTATATCTAGGTATACTTAAATCAGGAAATATTTTTTGCATCATACAGAGAATAGTTTTGGAGAAGCACGTGCCACGTTTGCGCCAAATTCCATGCACTGAGTGTATTAATTAGTGCCAAAATATTTCGGGAATAAGGTAACTAAAGTCGATAATATCTGACAATATTGAAAAGTGACCCACCAAAGTTGGTACAGCAGTAATAAATAAAATTCGTCGTTTCTTTTTGAGTTCAAAGCAATCCGTAGTAAAATGACGGGAACATATAACACTATTATTTTGTAGTGGGACAACAATTTTCTTCTCGTTTTGTAGCGCTTATACAAATTTTCTTTAAGTCTAGGCATTTTGGAAACCTTTAAAATAAAATAATGATCATTTATTTGTTTTATGTTTGTGGTAACATATCGATATTTTATTTGTAGATTTGTTATCGATTCATCATCACTAGTAAACTGTTACCGATGGTAGAGCGAGATAGTCATATATAAATTAAAACGTGAAAGAAAGAGATTTTCCAAAAGACATCAACGAGCGCTACTCTACCTTTGCATTTGTTTCGTATTCAAATAATGTCGTTAAATTAAATTTTGTAATTATTTTATGCTTTTAAATAACTTATCGGTGAAATGTAATGCCGTCTTTGTGTAACCTCGAAGTTTTGCTACATTTTCCGCACCATTTCACTGCACAATACGGCATTTTGAATATTCTTTTCGATTTTTAAAACCTCAGAACAATAACTAAAACACGTCAACATTCAGTAACGGACTGACTGGCGCTTCCTAGACGAGTTGGGGGCGTGGCCATCACATATGCGGCCGTAGAGCTAATGCTTGGCGAGCGCGGTTGCCCTCCTATGCGGTGTCTACGGGGCTAAGTTGTCTGTGTGTGGCGCACATACTCCGGTTAGTATCCCAACGTCCGGAGTTCCCGGAGTTTCTCGTTATTCTTCGGGTCTGTATCCACTGGTAGTCCCTTATAGCTATCTTCTGATTTTTGTCCGCTGGCAGTAAGTAGGCGAACCAGGACACGCCGCTATCCTTCTTCAGGTCGGTCAGGTAACTCTGGACCAGCCTGTATTCCTCCTCACTGTTGGGTGAAGCGGACTCTACCCCCATATGGACGAGCGTTAGCAGGCCGGCTCAGCTTGGCACTGATGCCTCGGAAGTGAGTGGCCCAGTTTGGTAGCATTCCACCTCCAGCGGCGGATATCGTAGCTTCTTCTCCTTCTTCCCCGGCTGTTGCTTCGTTGACGTCGCGGCTCCGAGGGGGGCATCAAGGGATGCGGGAGAGGAAGTGGGAGCAGAGGATAGGATTAAAACACTTGCCCGTGCGGTTGTTGGTGTTGGGTGATGCTGGAGGCGAGCGGCGGCGGCGTGCCGCGTCGGCGAAAGTGGGCGACGTTGGCGTACACCCCCTTTTTTTTTTCGGGTGGAAAATCATCAAATGACCTCTCCCGCTCTGGGCGGAGCGGAAGGGAGTGTCAGACTCTTACTGACTAAAACCCACCCGTGTTCCTTCAGTTGCCTGTGCGCCAGGGCCACGGTAACTCTTTCGAACAATCCACAGCCCCGGCAGGCTTGGCGTATCCCCTGCGGCGCGCTTTCGCGCTGTGGTCGGTCCGACCCATCGATGCCAGCGACATGCTTGACCTTACGCGCGAGGAGCATGCCGACAGCATGGTGGGTGAGTCGAAATCTGAGGCGCGGGGGGCACCGGTGAGTCAGGCGCCTGGGACATGGTACGTGCCGGACGGGTGTACGGTCCGGCACCTGTTGGCCGCTCATATTGGAACCGGATATGGCGGTGTGCAGAGCTGACACAGCTTGGGTTTGCTTAGGCGTCGTCACGGGTGCAGCCCCGGTAGGCGCGGTCGGGGACGCGTAATGTGCATGGTGCAGGGGTGAGCACGGGAAGCGCGGAGTATGCATGTGGCGCGGTGGGCGCAGCGGTGCGCACGGGCGCTTAGATCGGCACACGGCGGGACGGATGGGTACCACGTGCTGTTGGCTCGGTGACGGCGCCGGCGCAACGCGCGCAGGCGCCAATGGTATCGATGGGCCGGTAGCTACAGCGGCGCTGGGACCCCTCCTCTTCTTTCTTTAGCTTCTTGGCTTCCACCACGGTCCAACCCCAGACGGGACTTCGGGGTCCTGGCATCGCGGCCAAGTTTTTAACGGCCTCCGAGTTCTAGGAATAATCAATTTATTTCCAGAGAATTTCTTATGTAATTCCTAGGATGTTTTTTTCTTTGTTTCTTTAGGTAAGTAACGATGTTTTGAGATGTGTTCTCGTTTGTCCGTAAGTGACCCTATACAATATATCACGAAAGGAATGCATTTTTCTAAGCGTTTTGAATCCGTCCGTAATATTAATAAGTTATGTGTGCCTGAAACCTTTTATTTCTTTCTTACTTAATGCCTGCGTGTTGTGTGTATGTGTGGTATGGAGCCAATTGTGCACTCGCACTTGGCTGATTAACACAAACTTCAACAAGTCAAAACACATAACTACTAAGTGTTTGTGCCAATCTGAGTTTCCGAAGACTTAAAAAACTTGGATATTGAGCGTGAGCGCAGGACGTTCCCTGTCCGCTGCAATATGTTGGCTCGCAAAGTTGCGACATACTCGACTAAAGTAAAGGTTATTTACAGCGTACTGTCAGTCGTTCTCTACGTGCACTCTGAGTCAACTACACGCAGAGGGCATACAGCGCTCTGCACGTACAATTTAATAATGCGTTGATGGGGTTGACGCGCTATTACAGTCTTTCCTCATTTGCCCAAGTGATTATTAGTTGTTAAACTGACTTTTGCCGGTTGACAGCAACTAGCTGTCAAACGGTAGCCTACGTGTACAGTCTCACTTGGGAACATGGCAGTGAAGCTTGAACACTGGTAGAGTAAAGACGTATTTTGTGTATTTTAAAATAGTGTTATAAAGTGTAGTAATGTTATTAAACTGATAATAAAGCTATACAGACTTTGTTTTTCATTTCAACTTTATAGTGGATTACACAATGAATGTTGTATTGTTGTTGAACTGTCAAAATGAAACCCCATTCCTACTGTTAGTGTGTTACGCAATTACTCCGCTGGGGGCCTAGACAAAATCCCTTTTCTGTAAGCGTTAACGCCAACGGAAAAATCAAATTGTATGGAGTTGACATTCGCTTACCACGTGACATTACGTATCTTTTCCGCAGGTAATGTCATAGCTATACATTTTGACGTTAGCGTCTGGCGTTAAAGCTATCAGAAAAGTTTTTGTCTAGGCCTACTGATCATAACTACTTACCAACCTTGTACCGTATCCTACGAATTAATAACTTAGTCTCTAAAAAAAATATTCGATAGGTTTGTGTGGCCACCATCTTGCCTGATATACTTTGTAAATAGTTGTTTTTTTTTTTTTTTTTGTGTATTGTTTAGGCCGCTTCTAACTAAAGCGATAATCGCGCCAACACGCAACAGTCGCGTTTATTTTGTATGGCGAACCCGAACGCCCGGTGGCGCTGACAGAGGGTGCCTGCCGGTTTGCCCCGAGTGAAGTATAAATTAGCGCGACGATCGCGTATTCGTGCGAGTACGATCGATCGCATTGGTTAGGACGCGGCTAGAATAATAAATATTTTTATTTTTGACACATGCAGCTTTTGTTTAAATTATAAGAATGGTATTGTTGCATTTATTTATTCATTGTAAACACTATTTTGATGTTAAAATTAAATACAGTCATTGCTGAAAATTGTCGTTTTATTTTGTAAATGAATTGATTTCTTGTAAACACATACTTAGGACTACTTGCACCACCATTCTGTCGCTATCATCTTCAAACGAATGAATGCAGAAACGGAACAATGTTTTAAATTCATTTAACGCTTGGAGAATATACCTGTTGACAAGCACAGCAATTTCGTGAGTTGAGTCCATATAAGCGAAGTTTTATTGACATTTATTATTAGTATTCTAGCTAAGTTAATAGCTTTGTATGCATGAAGCCAGAAATAATTTTAAATGAACTCATTAAGGGCCTTAAGCTCCGTAATGCCCCCGGTTCTGATGGAATCTCCAAAAAGGTGTTCAAACTTTTCCCTGCCCACTTGATCATGCTCATGACCAACATCTTCGCCCAAACGTGGGAACAGGCCACTGTCATCGGTATTCCCAAGCCGGGCAAGCCTAAATCCGCGCCCTCCAGCTACCGTCCCATCAGTCTACTCAATGTCCTCGACCTAATCTATGCCGAGACAAAGGGTCTCATTCCTAACGAGCAACTCTGTTTTTGAACCCAACACTTGCGTGCAACAGGTCCACCGTATCATCGAACACAAACGTTGGTTTCCAACGTGTTTCGATATAGCAAAAGCGTTCGACAAAGTCTGGCACAATGGCTTATTATATAAGCTCTACCAACTCCCAAAAGTGCCAGATCGTCTCGTGCTCATCTTACGAGACTGTCGAATCGCACCGCATCGAAGGAGCGCTATCTTCCTCCAACCCGATCCGCGCCGGAGTCCCTAAGGGCTTGCCCCCCTGATTTTCACGCTATTCACTAGCGATATCCCCAAGAGCAAAAAAGCTCAGTTGGCTCTCGAACCTGTCGATGAACTCGGCGCCTGGCTTAGAAAGTGGAGAATCGAAGTCAATCCCGAAAAAGGTCGAGCGGTTCTCTTTTTGAAACCGCGACGTAGTCCCACCCTCTCCCGTCCGAACCATGTTTGGCAAGCCTATCCCAAGGAAAAAGCGAGCCAAATAGCTAGGTGTAATCCTTGACGAGCACCTCTCCTTCTCTGAGCACATAAAGCAGGCACGTTCGCGCGCCGCTTTCGCTCTCGGTAGATTCCATTCCGTACAGAATGCACGTAGCAAATTGCGCATTTACACAGCGTACATTAGGCCAATCATGACCTATGCGAGTACAGTTTTCGCACACGCAAAACCCCTACACAACCATAGGATGCAGACCCTCCTAAACCGGTTCCTCCGTAGGACGACAGGTACCTCTTGGTTCGTTCGGAACGAAATCCTGCACCTCAATCTTAAAATCCCCACTATCCGTCAATTCATGAAACGCAGTTTGTTTTAATAACATATTTGATGCTATAGAATGGTAGTAGATCATGGTCTGAACAACGTTTGTTCTAGCAAAACTGATTCAAATGTCACCGTGTATATATATATATATATATTTTATTATAGTATGTAGGCCTCTAATAGGATACAATATTATATAGTAGGGATGGCAACACTACCTATATCTCATAAACCAATGACAAGTACTTAAAAACAGAAAAAAATCTTACTATTTTTAATTATGGGATCTAACAATACCACAGGCTTATAGCACTGAATAATTTTTTGTCATCCCTCAGTAACATGATAAAGAAAAGAAAATACGTTTATTTAGCACAGACTACAAAGCACACAACACAACATATACCTACAAGTAAAAAATAAAACAAATAAAGTGTAAAGTGCGTTGTGAGAAATTAGCAGGAAAGTGTGTGCCTCACGGCTGCGCCAAATGGGTGCGCCAAAGTTCACCTAAATTTTCAACTCCGATAATTGGAAATCCGAAAATGTTCTTCCTAACATTTTTCATCCTAACAATCACAATTCCTAACTACTCTGTCTCTAATGTTCATAATTCCGAAGCATTCAACTTCATAATGTCAGTAGCAATAAACATCTATTATACTTGTATTTGTTTTCCTATATTTTCTCAACATAACCATCTTATACACTATTATTCAAAGTCATATTTTTTTTGTTTAGATTTCTTTTTATTCATAATAATCAGTATTATAAAATTTTGCGTAACTTTATTTTCACATAACATGTGTAACATATAAGAATAAAGCGTATTCTTTAATTTTATTTATAGCGGTGTGTACCTGCAAATATATCCATAGGTTAGGTTAGGTTAGAACTGTGACCAGCACACCCTCGAGGTGTGCCCCTCGTGGTCCGAGACGCGCCGCAGTCTCATCGCGGTGATCGGACCGGACCTCTCACTCCCTGGCTTGGTTAACGCCATGCTGGGGGACGAGGGGTCCTGGGCGGCAGTCGCCTCCTTCTGCGAACACGTCATGTCCCAGAAGGAGGCGGCGGAGCGCGCGCGGGAGGAGGATCCTCACGCGGCGCTGCTCCGAAGGCGGAGGAGGGGTCGAAGAAGACGTCAGTATGATAGTCATCTCCGACTCCTCCCGGGTGGAGACCAGCAGGCAACGGGTGCGGGGGCACCCTTGCCTGTATTGCACAGGCCTCCACCAGTGTCGGACGGGAGTGCGTAGCCGTAGTGGTGCGAGGTGCAGCCGTAGTGGTGCGAGATGCAGCTGGAGTCGTGCGAGTTGCAGCTGGAGCGGTGTGAGCTGCAGCCGGAGTGGTGTGAGTTGTAGCCGGAGAGGTGCGATGCGCAGCCGGAGCGGTGCGAGGCGCAGCTAGAACGGTGCGAGGAGCGGGCGCAGTAGTTCTGCGCGCAACAATACCAGGCTTTACCAAGGTGACGTTGCCTATAGTCTTAATCATTTAGGTGAACGGTTGCATTCAAACACTTTGCGTACGTTTACTCCTTTGTCGTCGCATCCGAGCGGCACTCCGCCATTGACAACTTGAATGGTTGCTGAGGCACCTGTTACCGGTAATACAGAAACACGTGCTACGGATAGAATTGTGACCACTGAGGCATCGCGGGAGGTTGACGCTGCGGACAGGGTTGTAGGCGCACTTTCTTCCCTAATTCAAGTAAGATCTAAGCATTACTATATTTTAAATTTTGACCCCAATGTGCAATGTTTTGACATGTGGTGTACGAAAGTCTGTTGTGGGCGTAAGATGTCAGTGGGACGATCGGGAATGCCTGGGACGCATTGGTGGGTGTTTACGGGGTAATGCTAAGACGTGGCTCAACGATTGCGAGACCAGTGATCGGTCGTGGTCCAATTTTATAATTGAATTCCGATCATTGTGCCCGCGCGAAGTTGATATTGCTACTATATAATATGATGTCGGTACGTATTCTAATAAATTCGCTACTTATGCTGAACATGCGCGGAAGTTCCTGTTGCGACTGAACATTGTTAAGGGGCTTTCAAAGGAACTAAAAACTGCTATTGTGATCCGTGGCATCTCCGATCCCCAAGTGAGGGCCGCGACCGCTAATGCTACGCTACAGTCAAAGAAATTAGTAGATCTTATGTCAGTCTACTTAAAGCCTAAAGGCGCGCCACCTGTTTATACTAATCCTGTTCGCACGTCAAACGCAAATTCACCAGATCCGCGTAAACGCAAGGTCTCGCAGTATGGTCGATTAGTGTGCTTTTATGCGAAAACGTAGGTTACAAACAGGCCGTTTGCCCTAAAAAGTCAGCAATAATCGATGCAGATTCTGATAAATCTTCTTCAAAAACCGAATCGACTAGCTCTAATTTTCAATCAATAAAGTCGAATTTTCCCGTTAAGACTTGCACATTTTGTAAAAAGATTGGACATTAAACAACGTGTCGACTATAGTTCATCTAATGAAGAGGTTCGTCAGTTTTTGGGTTTGGCGGGCTATTTTCGGAGGTACATTACTGGGTACGCTTCGAGGACTGCTTATATTGCCAAATGGCTTGGAAAAGGCTAGCTTTTTGTATAGGGAGCAGTGCAAGCCTTAGCATGTGATTTTGTTGTTAAAAGTCTTACTGAGGAACCCGCTACTGTTCTCCAAATTCGATATCTGCGAAATATCGATATCTGATAAATTGGGCAAAGATTGCTCAGACGGCTGATTCTAAAAATCAAAGCTTGGTGCAAAAGCTGAGGGATGGTCAATTAGATCCAACACGGTTTTCCATAAGGAACGATTTGTTGTACTACAAGTATTCACCAACTGGTGCAAATTCTCGTCTCCTTTATTTTATCCCTAGCTGGTTTAGTTTGTTAAAGGTGTTTCACGATGATCACGATCATAATAAGAATAGACAAAACTACTGAGCTTATATTGCGTCAGTTTTGGTTTCCTGGGTTAAGGACTTTTATTAAGAAATATGTTGGTCATTGTATTTTTGTTTGTGTCACATAAGAAAGTCCCTCTTGCTCCTAGGCAACCCATAATAATATAATCTTGGACGTAGCCTGAGGTACCCTTTTCAGTAGTTTGCACTGAATTCCTTGGTCCTCTAACGGAGTCAAACGGTTTACGATACATACTCCTCGTGGTAGACGCTTTTACTAAGTACTGTCTGTTGTAAGCCCTGTACAGATGAGGACAAGACAAGATACCGCAGAGTTAAAACACGTATTATAAGTGTAAACAAGCAATGAAATGGTGTACTACTTGTAATAAAGTAGCACATTTAGCTAACGACTGCCCCAGTAAAAAGGATGCGTCTCCTAAAACGATTTAACGTATTTCCATAGAATGATTTCAAATATTTTAGACAAGCCTGTGTTCATAGTGTACACACTTGACCGTTTTATTCATTTTGGAAGGCATTGTTCTATATCGAGAGAAACAGTTGCCTGTAACGTATCTACTCTGTAGTCAATGAATGACTTACCAGTTTTGAGTTTTGAAGATACCATGGTTAGCTATTTAGGAAAATGTGATATAATCATTGATAAATTGAATCGAATGTGATGTACACACACAACGGAGTAGATTCCGTGTAAGCAGTAGTATCGAACAGAGGACTCTTTTACTTCCAGAAAGTTTAAGTAATTTCTTAATTCATTAGTTGTTAAACATGTGTGTGGTATAAATGCGGTACAATAGAATCGTCCTTGCTGCTCTTACTGCCAAAATATTTAATAATGACTTGACAATGCTGTAGACATCAAGCGGCTGCAGTATTGTATTGTAGACATGTAAAAGAGTACAATCTAATTAATTATTTTGAGGTGAAAACATGTAGGGGTTTCGTCCTCAGACCGTTATGTATGAGATATTTGTTGTAGATATGTAGAGGCTTCAATGAATATAATGTTCATGTTGAATCAGGTATTGTACTAATCCAATATGTTCTTAGTGATGCTTTTCAGATAATCGTCCGACCATAGAAAATATGTAGAGGTTTCAGTGGAATGACTTGACAATGCTGTAGACATGAAGCGGCTACAGTATTGTATTGTACACATGTAAAGACTAAAATCTAATTTATTATTTTGAGGCGAAAACATGAAGGGGTTTCGGCCTCAGACCATTATGTATGTGAGATATTTGTTGTAGATATGTAGAGGCTACAATGAATATTATGACAATGCTGTAGACATGAAGGGGCTGCAGTATTGTATTGGTATTTTATTGGTATTGTATTGTATTGTAGACACATACAGGCTAGCAATCTAATTTATTATTTTAAGGCGAAAACATGAAGGGGTTTCGTCCTCGGACCATTATGTATGTGAAATATTTGTTGTAGATATATAGAGGCTACAATAAATATTATGTTGATTTAAAATCAGGTGTTATACTAATATGATCTTTTAAAAAAATTATGATTAATCTTATAATTTAATTATTTTCACGGGACGTGAATTTGTCAGGAAAGGCCGACTGTTAGCTATTGTTATTACTTTATTAAATTATGTAAAGTAGTGTTTTAAATATTATTTATTTTTATAATCAGTATTTGCAGTTTTAATATTTTATTTTGTAAGGTTGTAACCATTTCCCAAGTGATTATTAGTTGTTAAACTGACTTTCGCCGGTTGACAGCAACTAGCTGCCAAACGGTAGCCTACGTGTACAGTCTCACTTGGGAACATGGCAGGAAGCTTGAACACTCGTAGAGTGAAGACGTATTTTGTGTATTTTAAAATAGTGTTATCAAAGTGTAGTAATGTTATTAAACTGATTATAAATTTATACAGACTTTGCTTTTCATTTCAACTTTATAGTGGATTACAATAGTAAGTACATTTTGATACAAGTGGAGAAATTTTGTTTTTGCATTCGAGGCGGAATACACACACAAGCCGTAGGCGAGGGTGTTATGTAGCCGAGAACTTCAATAACAATTGTCCACGTTTATCAAACGACGTTTTTCAATACACTTTTGAAGAAATAAAATAGGTAAAAGGACGAAAAATATTTTTGTCATTAAATAAATAAGACTGAATTTGCTTTTTTCCCGCGCTTTACCTTCGCAGGTTAAAGGAGAGGCAAAGGTATAAAGCCGCTAAACAGCCTAATATGAAAAATAGAAAATTCAAATATTTTTGAGTTTTGAACACAAATAAATGTTAATTTGTTCATAAACGTATTATTTTTTTTTGTAATATTCATGGTTTTTGATGATATTCTATTTATAAACATAATTTAAATATTCAAAAAACAATAACGCCGTAAAGACGTATATCTCTTTACCGAGATTTAAAAAAAACGATCACCGCCGACTATAGACATTGAACCAATTTGGACTAAGTCTATGTATAGTTAGTTATCTGCGGCAATTTTTATTTCCGCACACATGTTGGTAAATGAAAAAACCGCACGCGTGTGAAATACATTGCATGTTGAACTTACTCGTAGTGCGATAAGAACCAGTTTTCGAGGAAGTGTATTGAAAAAACTTTTATGTGGCTACATAGTCGATTACTTACCTAGAAATATGGAAGGACTGTGTCTCCTGCCTGACTTTTGATATATAGAAGATTTAAAAAGTTTTTTGCGATTTCTGACTCAAAAACTCAAAGCAGTTATTTCAAATAAACCAATTACAAGCACTTTTGAATTGTTAAGGGGTCGGTCAGTCAGAAAGATGAAGCTAGTTGCCCATTCCAAAGCGTAGTAGGTACCTATGTACAAGAATGGCAAGAAACTCCATGGACACTCTTTTAAATCAAAATATGGTTACAAAATATTGGTTACATCATTCATGTTGAAATTATGCATGTGAGAACGATGCGGAACGTTAAAAGCGTCCCTAATAAAGATACAAAAACTATTAAATTATTTTTCTCTACTCAAACTTTTTCTTGGCTTTTCTAGTACTCAAACCTCAGTTAGTCCAATAGAGGTTTTTGATCCTAATATGCAATGATTTTTTATAGGACTAGATCAGCAGTGTACGGCGCCGACGTGTTACCACTTCGTATATGTCCAAAGGCATATCTGACTTCAGTTGTCAGCTTGAGGTCAAGTGAGCAATTGCTTAGCAATAAAAAATATCAAAATAGTAAAGTAAGCTGTTAAAATTTATATGTCACGGTCTGAAAAAATCAATAAAGCAAGTGGTGTTACATTTCACAAGTAAATTTGCTAAATTTTCTTCAGATTATCCAAAAAAACATTACGAGATGAAATAAATTTATCAAACATTGCTTTTGCCATCAGTGCTACCAGTAAAAACGATTTTGATTTTGCCAGATTGTTGGGAGTTTAGTGGATGATGAATGTATGTTCCTGTAATTCTAATTTATAATATCATTCCATTTCAAACAAAAGTAATTTGACACGATCTTTATAGTTTTTAAATATAATATTTACGTTGACGCAATTGTTTCTTTTATTCTTTTATGTAGGTACCTAATCCTTGTCAATTTCTATAAATCTTAAATCTATTGGTAGTTCCATAATATAACCTTTCATAATAATTGATTCAATAACTACCATAATTAATTCTGGGGAAATTATGTTGATCATTGGCAACCCTGGCCATTTTTCAGATAGCAATGTCTTGTCTCATTCCAACGTAATTAGTTTGACGGTAGAAGAAATGAGACAAACATAGATTATTTTGACAGATTGATATATTTATGTATCAAAGCTACGAATTTAAACTCGTAAGTGGTTACGTTTTTTTGAAATTGTTAGAAGGACGTTGCTCCTCTAGTATTATATAAACTCATTGCTAATATGAGACATGATCGATTGGCATAAAAAAAAGTTTTTGTGAAAATTGCTCATTTTCCTGTTGACTGTAATTTTTTTTCAAAAACTGTGAATGCGACTCAAAATTTTCAAAAAGTTAAGAAATGTTTCCTAAGACCGTTTTCCCGTAGCTACAGTGGTTAAGGTAGCTGCTCTTGCTGCCCCATCTCAAAAATCCATCTGTATATGTTTTGTGATGCGAACGGAGCTGGGGACACGGCAAATACAGGTAGGTCATTATGACCATAATAAAATCATCATCATCATTGAGTCGAAAGACTCATTCACTCTGGATATAGGTAGGCACCAAGCATCGCCACAACGACCGGTCCTGTGCTTCTCACATGCAGCGGATTCCCGCGACCTTCACCGTCATCGAATCGGTCCAGTTTAGACTCCACTCCTTAGGGATATCAGCATGTCCAGGCAAGACCTCTTGGAAACAAAAGGTTAGGTTCCAGAGTGTGATACTGCCCCATCAGGTCTTCAACACAAATTCGAAGAAACCCAACAGGAACACGACTTGAAACGTAATGCAGGTAAATAACTGAAATTATTTTATTTTTTGCTTCTTTTAGGGTTTTAGTTTAGGTGTTAACGTACTTCTGTTCAAGGATCTTATGCCGCGTGGTCAAAATCGGAACTAACATCGCCATCTATTTTCTCAATACATTTTAATAAACAATTTAAAAAAATAATGTAATGTTAATAACAGCGCCCCCTTATCATATCAACGTCATTCGAGCGTCAAAAGATCCGTGTGGCGCTGTACAAAGGCAATGCTTTTCATTTTGCCAGTATAAAATATTCATTGTGCTAATTACCTACGATGTTGAGAAAAAAACTATCTAATTTATGATGAAAAAATTTATCAAAATCAATATTAAACTAAATTAATCAAAATTATTTTAGATTTTATGTATATTGTTATCCCTTCTACTCTTACACATGTTGTCTACATCTCTATACTCTCCTATCGCAGGTATGCTGGAAGAGATTTCTTTAGAAACAAGCATTACCTTTTGTAAGCGAAGCACAATAATAAAGGCTGGTGAAATTATTGTTTGATTTGTAAATCAGAGTACCTATAAATAACATATTAAGAAAACACTGATATGATTATGTAAAATCAAATACATTTTGACCCACGCAGCGCACTAGGGCGCAGGTAGTGGGTGCGGGTGATAGTTGGCCGGAAATGGACACTCAATAGGAATGAAAGGGAGAGTCTATTTCCGGTCAGGTTTGAACTCGACCTCGACAAGTCTGAACTTGTCCCCGGGCGAGTCCATAATACGTGCTCGTGAGTGGTTAACGAGGGAAAACGAGTGACCTGCACCCACTACTCGCTACAGTTAATAAGACTATAGAAAAGGTGCATAATTCCGAATATTTTGTAGTCGTCGTTAGTCATCAATAGTAATCATCGGAAGTTCTCCAAAGCAATAAGTTGTGTCTTCAAGTGTATCACCAAGTCGCGAATTGTACCTAGGGCAGTAAAGTACTATAGGGTATCTAGAAGTGCATTGTAAGTTAGCCTTTGTGTCATATTTATATGCCATCGGCGTCTCTGACTATTTTAAAGACTGTAATTTTGTGTGATCTGTTTTCTGTGCATTCCCTGAACCATTCAGGTATTACCTAACTGTATATGTGCGTGTATTGTCCTGAAACTATTGTGTACTTCGCCGTGTAAAAGTGTTTTGTGTTACGATAGCCGCCTCACGGTTTTATAATTTACTGATTACTGTTCATTTTCGTGTATTTACTTGCAATACAAGTGTGATTTCGCCTATTAACGTGGTTTCATTACATAACCTTCGTCAAGGGAACACCGTCACCCCCGCCTACAACACCAGACTCTCGTTTTTCTTACACCTTTGTACGTATTGTACCTTTTTCTGTTCCTTTCTTCTTGTCTGTTTATAGGTATATGTGTGTACATAAATGGTTAAATAAATAAATAAATAACAAATTAACTAGGAATTTATTTTTAAATCCTTCGGATTGCGATTCAAAGTGCACACAAATAGGCTAAGCTTAAACTCCTGTAAAGCGAGTCGCAAAAACGCGCCACTAAACGTCAGGATCGCTATAACTCTGATTGGCCAGAATTTGAATCGTATTTCATTGATTTTGAACTGCAAACCAATCCGACGCCACCTCACCACACGAGTTTGAAACTGGAACATATTTGTAATCTGTATTTGAAACCATTTAAAACATCAACCTCACTTCAAAGCAGTGCTGCCAACTCTGAAATCTAGGAGATGGTGGAATTCTTCTAAAAATACGGTAGATTTTCCGAAATTGTATTCTAATTTATATTTGAAATACGGTTAGTAGTACATAGCTTGTTCATTTAGTATTAAGTTACGGGTCAGAGTTGTAAAAAACTCATATTTTTTGTCAGAATCAGACTGTATAATGTTTCAATATTTCTATTCATATCAATATTATGTTATTAAATCAGCGTTAGTATACAGCGAGGTAATTGCGTAACACACTAACAGTAGGAATGGGTTTCGTTTTGACAGTTCAACAACATTCATTGCGTTATTTACGTTGTTGAGCAGATACATTTGTCGAACTTAAGACGCAATGGATTAGCAATAGGCTTCAAAATGATTCAGATTTTGATAAATAGGTAGTGTGTTACGTAATTAGGGTGCTGTTTCATCCGTGTCGCTATAAGACCTGCTGCAATGCGCACGAGCCCCTTAGAAACGTTCTCGAAAAGAAGAGCGTATGATGATTATCTCTTTTCTACTAGTGTGTCTATACGGTGCAAGAAAGGGACAAACGTTGTCGTTGTCCTGGTCGAAACATAAAGTTCATTTTTTTTTTATTGTTTAGTAAGCATTCCACAGATGTGCGCAGGACGCATAAAGCAGTGTTGATGTTAGAATAAAATGAAAATACCCTAACCTGAACCAAAATAAAGATTCAAACTCGCTAAAATGATTTTAGTTATTAAAGTTAAATCATAATTATCTACAAGATTTAAAAAAAATACGATTATTGGGTATTACGGTGTTTTTTGCTACCGTAATTAAAATCCTACTGTAGGTGGTAGATTTTTTACCGTAATTACGGTGCAGTTGGCAACACTGTCAGCAAAGATTAAGAACTAAAATTACCATCTTACTTTTTCTCGTCGCCGTGACGCCAATACGCCATGATGGGGCGTGCGGCCGTGCGCGCACGCGCCATCGGCGCCATTAGTAGTATCTAACTACCTTCATAAAGATATTATGTCATTTTTATAACACCACAAAATGGTATTTTTATACTGGAGAAGTTTGAACTAATACTCGCATATCCCAATGATGAAATTGGAGTAAACAACTAAACTTATTGACCTTCTGAGCCGGATGAAAACGCGCATTAACGGTATGGCACGACCTTAGGCCAGACACCCTGATTCCACTTCACGTCCTCCATTCCCACTGTGTAATTCCATGCTATTATCTGATTCCAGCTGCAAGGTGCTGTTGGCGTGCTCAACTCTGCCGCAATCGCGAAGTACCTTCACCTATTCTACCTGCTTTTAACCGGTAACGGTGCCACCTGCGTCACATTCACATCCAACAACTGGAAACCGTGAGTACTCCATGTTCTTATGTCTGTATCCGCCAAAATGAGCGAAAAAAACCCGGCCACGTGTCCGTTGGAACACGCACAGTGAAGGATTTCGTAGTTGGGATGAATTTATCCCATGAACAAAACATGAAATTGTCGAAGAACATGTTCTCCCAACCATTCCAACTGCAAATGTAAGTTTGTACGTATAATATCGTGAGATTTTCCATGTTATTTTTAGTGTACTTTATACTTACCTATAGACTTTTAAGGTTCTCGTGTAATCTATATGTAAGTAAGAACTATTTGGTAATAAGTTGGATTGAGACAATAGTTTCAATGCAGTAAAAGTATCTAATCTACTTACTCAAACATAATTTTTACCCTTGGTTTACCCATGAGAATTTAAAAACGCCAGGTTCTAACTATCTGAGAAAGTAAATGATAATGAATTTATTTCTGTAAGTAGGTTTGTATAAACTCTTTTACACGTTAAACATATTTTTAAAACTAGATGAGGTCGGCATTTCGTATCTGACTACTCTGAGAAGAACGGCCGAAACAAACTCTGAGGTCAGTCTCTTTTAAAGTCCAAACATAATCTTGGTCAGATCATGTGAAGACCATGTTAGATTGGTGTCTGAAATGGTCTTCTGAGGAAAGACCCATACAGATTTGAGTGGATCTGTCCAGTCAGTGCACCCGTTTGTCAATAAAACAAAATAATAATCACAAGGATAGCATCTAACCTCAAAGATCGGTTAGCACAAAGAGAATGTTTGAAAATAGTTGTTACACAGTGCAACGCCTAGCTAATATATAAGGTGTATCTATTCATACACAAAATATCTGAAGGGGTCATTGTACTCATTATTATGAACAACTATTTCAGGTTTGGTCTCATAGTAAAAGTTGTTTGTAATGATGAATACAATTACCCCTTAAGAGATTTCGTGTATGAATAGATAGACCTTACATGTATATATATTAAAGCAGAATCAAGCTACTGACTGTTCTTACTCCAACAATTCTTATGCATGTAGTCACTGAGTCAAGTCAATAAAATTATTTCTAACCCACCTTTGGTGAC
Organism: Dryobotodes eremita; assembly: GCA_917490735.1. NCBI lineage: Eukaryota > Metazoa > Arthropoda > Insecta > Lepidoptera > Noctuidae > Dryobotodes > Dryobotodes eremita. The sequence continues at coordinate 7,673,686 of OU823269.1, read as the reverse complement.
TCATATGAGCAATGGCTAGAGTTCAGGGACACATTCATTTCTCTAGTGAAACAGCCACTGGTTTAGTACAACCACATTTCACCTGTTATATTAGCCTTCAACCAGGCACGAAACCAGACTCTGGGCTGCTACTGAGAAATTCCTGATAGAAAAAACCCAATAACACTTTGCCCGACCTCGGAATTGAACCCTGGAGGTCATGCTCAGCAGTAGCGCCTGCAACCTCTACACCAATGCAGTCTTCATTAATACATAGTACTACTTAAAACGTAGGTATTGTATTTTGTTCAGAAGTAATTAAATTGGTTTATTTTGCAGATGCCTGGTAGAAACCAAAATGGTTTGCAAGTGCTTTGATGAACACGTCATGAACAGCTCAGAGATGGTCGAAGCAAAACAAATGACTGTCAGGAAAGATGGTCTTCACAACTGACAATGTACAATTAAGTAAGTACACACTACTATGGTTACATATACAAATACTCACAATTACACACTACACAGAGCTGCTAATTACTTTATAAGTCATTGTTTCTCTTTGTTCTTAATTTTAATTTGTATTGTCAAGGGAAGGAGCGAGACAACCCCAACACAAGACAAGTATTATTAATTACTTAGTGGGGCTGTTTCATTCACATTTGTAAATGTAACCATTTGAGACAATACATATTTTTATTATTTCTTAAGTTTAAATAATCATACACTAGCAACCTGCTCCTGCTTCACACAGTTTTTGGGACTTGCCAAAACATCTAGATTTCTTTATTAAGTTATCACCTATTGTATTATAAATAAACCTTTTGGAATTCATTCTCCAAATGATGGTGAAAACCTTATCAAAATCTGCTGCAGAGTTTAGAAAAATATCATGGTCACACAGAAAGACACACAGAGCGACTTATGTGTATAGATTATATTATATATATATTTGTAGATGTACACCCTTTATGAAGATAGCATTAACGGAGGGCTAAATGCTCGTCGGGCGCTCCCTGGACAGTCGGCTAGCGATCGTCTTGGACTGGCCTAATATTTTTATCACAACGCCAGCTTTTCTTAGAATCTTCGAGTCTTAAAATTAATTTTATTAAGGTGGATCCTCAGCTGTAGCTCGCCAAATTCACCACTAAAAATCAACGCCATGCTGTGGGTCCCCCATACACGGACTCATGCTGAGTGGAAGCCTTCTTGTCACAGTCACGAACCTTCAGCTGCCGTCTATTTCTGTTCTGTGCTCGTAGACCTATTTTGTTTTATTTTTTAGGTATTCGAGTTAAACTTATATTTTTGGGTGCACTTGTTTCTGTGAAAAATAAACCTATTTTTTTTCTTTCTGATGTTTGCTTAACAATTACGTTTCACAAAATTGTAACTACATCACCCCAGTATTGCTAAGTAGTTGGCGAAATTGTGGTACTTATGATGTGAGGGTCCTGTTATGTTATAAAGCCTAAAATTTGGAATTCTGTCATACCACTGGGAATTTTCATTTCAGCTGAAAGAGGGGCCACTGCTGGACCTAAGCCTCTCACAACAACCGGTCTGGCGATGCTTATTTTTTTGCTATACCATAATATCACGCCTGTTTTCAGGGTTTGGTTGGCAGAGTTGCACCTATAGTACATCCACATTTTACCAGTTATGTTTAAGTCCCATGTAATAAGGGGTGAGCCTATTGCCATCAGCCGGGCACAAATCCAGACTCCGGGCTGCCACTGAGAGATCCCTGATGGGAAAACCAATATTACTTTGCTCGACATGGGAATTGAACCCAGGACCTCATGCCCAGCAGTAGCTTTTGTGACCAGTCGTCTAACAAGGTGGTTTCTTGTTATAATTTTGTTGTTATGGTTTCTTGTTATGATTTTTTTTTCATTGTTCTCGCATATAAAAGCAACAAGAATAATGTACCCAGGATTTTGTAATATCTTGATTTAAAAAGAGTGTCCTTGGAGTTTCTTGCCCGTTTTTCTCCATAGAGATCTACGTTTTGGAATGGGCGACTAGCTTCATCTTTCTGACTAACTGACCGACTCTTTGACAATTCAAAAGTGCCTGTAAATGGTTTAATTGAAATCAATGCTTTGAGTTTGAGTTTGAGTATAACTAGATATAAAATAAACATTCTCTTTTCTGAATTTCAGGAACCTCGTACTTCTGTCTCCAGTATCGATTGCAGTCGAGCTCATTATCATCAGCTGCTTCTGATGCTGGCTTCGAGTAAGCCACCAACAGATGGCAGCACTGTCAAGGGAAGTCTTATTATACTCGTACAAATTTATCTGACTCGGTGGCTAAATCTGGATCTAACGAAGTCACTATGAACATTGACAAGGTCTGTAAGTTTTTGTTCATTAACAGCACTGCTGTGACAGGGCCAGGTGTACTTGTGGTAATGTAGGTATAGTGCTAAAAGGTTCTTTTGGGGTGTGGCCAAAATGGGAACTAACGCCGCCATCTTGTTTTCTCGGTACAATTCTACAAATGTTTAGCAACAGCGCCACCCTGTCAATGTCATTTGTGCGCCATAATTAGTTCCTTGTAGCAGTGTACTTCATGTGCCAGATTGAAAGTAACCTAATGGCTATGTTCTTTAGAACCAGATTCAAATATTTCTTTATTGTACTTCTTTTATATTTTTATATTGTGCCTTACAACCAGAGCGTATTTTTAAACAACTGCCCAAAAAAGTAGTGTTATGTTTTAATTTTTCAGGGTTCAGTATGTGTGTTTCTTTATTCCACCATAACTCCTGAACGTCATCGATTGTAAGTATTTGTGACTTTTCCGTCATTTATTATTTTTGAGCGGCTGTTTTGTATGCTCAATTATTTTGTTGTGTTGCAATGTAAACCAGCCAAGTACGAGTCGGACTTGTGCATTATGGTTCCGTACGAACCTGTGAAATAACTGTTTTTATTATTTCTTATTTAATACCTACTAACTAGAATAAGACAAAGTTATACACTAGTGTTTACTTATTAAGGCGAGAACAAAAAACGTTGAAAAATGCTTTCCTTTCGAGATAAAAGACGACAATATTTTTTTGTGTTATTATCAGGATATAGAATCTCTGTTATGACAAGCGAAGTTGCTACAAGTGGCGACCCCTTTTGTCGACAGGTGTCTTCCAAAACTGCACACTTTACCATGGTAGATAGGGGTAATTTTTCTGTGCTGCTGTGTGAGCCCTTATTGCCCATGCAACCCAACTGTCTCGGGGATTTTTTAACTCTGCATAAATGGATAAATGATGTTATATCTGTAAATACCTAGGTTTGTAGAAACACCCTTACATGTCAATCATGGCTTGACAAAACTAGATGAGGTTGGCCTTTCCAATACAGCCCCTCTGAGAAGAAAGGCCGAAACAAACACAGGAGGTCACAGTCTTGTTTAAAGTCCAGACATAATCTTGGTCTGATCATGTGAAGACCATGTAGATTAGTGTCTGAAATGCTCTTTTGTGGGAAGAACCACACAGATTTGAGTGGACTTGTCCAGTCAGCGCAAGCATTTGTCAGTAATCGTGTTGTTCAACTCAGAACTTGAGGAGCTCGCAGTTAAATGATATTTATTTTGTAACTACTTAGGTTTAATAAAACATTTTTACACATAAAACTATATTTTAAAACTAGATAAGGTTGTAATGCTGACTGAGTCCGCTGACATTTTCCAAGCAACTCGAGCAGTTGTTAAGCACGTATGGCGCTGCGTGGACCCTCATTGCCCAAGCAATGCCACTGCCTCGTGGATCTTGTGTTCATCACTAGGCGTTCATTGTCTGTCTTAATGTACTCGGCCTCGCTTGTCAGGTTGTGGCTTACCGGCAAAAACCCCACTCCTGCCTTACAACTCATCCACAGACTTGACGTCCGTGTCTTGGTTTACTGTCATACATTTTGACTCATGAGCTCCACGTAAAAGTGGTGACTCCAGAGTATACTTTACTTAATATATACTTATAGGTGTGTCCTTAGCAGTATGGGCCCGTTAGCTCTTAATAGTGTGCATAAACCTCTAAATTAGATGACTCCTAATATATTTGTGTAAAAATTATTAGGTATGATCATAGGACGCCTATGTCGAATTACCCACCCACCCACTTTCAACCCACTGCCCTACACTGAGGGCGTGCATCTGACCGCTATCCATGCTGTTGTATGCTGACACTGATCTTAGTCATATGTGGCGCTACGTGGGCCCTCATTGCCCACTCAGCGCTACTATTTTGATGCCACAACGATCTCTCTTGTCTCTTGGTATGCTGACAGAGCCCACTGATCCTGGTCATCTGTGGCGCTGTGTGGACCCTCATTGCCACTATTTTGATTCCAAAACGACCTCTAATGTCTGTTGGTATGCTGAAAGAGCCCACCGATGCAACGCGCGCAGGCGCCGATGATCGGCATCATTTGCGCAACAAAGGCGACTTATAGAGCGCACGTAGCGACGCGCGCCCATGAGTGATTGCTATTTGTTTTCTGTAGGCGCGCCACGACGCTGATACATAGCGCCGGTTTCTTCACGACACCTCAGCGGTTAGTCCCCGCCAGGTGAGCTCCTGGTTACCTAGGGGAGGCCCGACGAAGACAACCAGCGACAGAGGTGCCGACTCGACGCTCCTACAGAAAACTCACCCCGAATATACATAAATACGGTGGTGTCGTATATGACCCGACGTCGGAGGTCTTCTTTAAAATGGCATGGAACTCATAGCCGGGTCGTCCTTGTGCGCCCTTTATGTGGCACACATACTCCGGCTGGTACCCCAACGCCCGGAGCTCATCCTCGATCTCCGTAGGGTCAGTGTCCGCTGTAAGTCCTCTGATCGCGATCTTCAAACTCTTGTTCGCCGGCAGCGAATAGGCGAACCACGAAACGCCGCTGTCCTTTTCCAAGCCAGTCAAGTACCTCTGGACCAGCCTGTACTCCTCTTCGGTGTCTGGAGTGAAGCGGACTCCACCCCCGTATGGACGAGCGTTCGGAGACCGGCCCATTTTGACGCTGATGGTCCGGAAGTGAGCGGCCCAGTTAAGCAGCTGCTCCACCACCAGCGGAGGGTATCACAACTTCTTGGTTTTCCCCGACGCCGCCGGGGTGCCCGGGGGACCAGCGGGGGGTGCGGTAGATACAGAAGGGGCAGGGGAGGGTACGGTTGAGGTACTTAACCCTGCGGTTAAAAGTGTAGGTGATGCGGGAGGCAAGCAGCGTGCCGCGTCAGCAAATGTGGGCGTCGCTGGCGTTCCCCGACCCCGCGGCGCGATGTCGCGCTGTGGCCGCGGCGGGTCTGGGCGGTGCCACTTCGCCTCCTCGTCTGCCGTCTCATCCGAGCTCCTCCTGCGACGCTGCCGCTGGGGTCTGGGCTCGAGCCGAAACTCAAAATCAAACCCCAGCGACGGCGTTGGCTCCTCCCTCGATGGGCCGTTGCGCGGATCGCGGTATCGTGTCCCCAAACACGTCTCCGCGACTGATGCCAGCGACATGCTTGACCCTACACGCGAGGAGCATGCCGACAGCTTCGGGTGGGGTGCATGATACTAGCGCGAGGTGTGGCTGCGGCGCGGCGGCGCGCCGTGGGCGCAGCGGCTGCTTCGGGTGGGGTGCGTGATACTGCGATTCATTAGGGAAATTCTAATAAACGACCCGTACATTCGCACCAAGTATGCGACCCAATTAGCTGCATTTAGGCTACAACCGGCGGCACCCGCCCTCATCCTCGACAGCCCAGCTAGCCCTGGTGCATGATGCTAGCGCGGGGTGTGGCTGCGGCGCGGCGGCTGCTTCGGGTGGGGTGCGTGATGCTAGCGCGGGGTGTGGCTGCGGCACGGCGGCGCGCGCTGTGGGCGCAGCGGCTGCTACGGGTGGGGTGCGTGATGCTAGCGCGGGGTCTAGCTGCGGCACGGCGGCGCGCGCTGTGGGCGCAGCGGCTGCTTCGGATGGGGTGCATGATGCTAGCGCGGGGTGTGGCTGCGGCACGGTGGCGCGCGCTGTGGGCGCAGCGGCTGCTTCGGGTGGGGTGCGTGATGCTAGCGCGGGGTGTGGCTGTGGCGTGGCGGTCCGGCGGTGCGCTTGGGGGCTGCGCGGGGACGCGCGGATGCTGCGGGTAGGGTGCACGATACTGCGATTCATTAGGGAAATTCTAATAAACGACCCGTACATTCGCACCAAGTATGCGACCCAATTAGCTGCATTTAGGCTACAACCGACGGCACCCACCCCCATCCCCGACAGTCCAGCTGGCCCTTTCAGCTCGGCCAAACCGGCTAGCCCCCTGAGTGCGTATATGCACGCTCGCTCCCCGTCACCGGCTTTAGCCGATAATGAAATGGGGAGCTCCGATTCTGAAGCGGCCGACGCCGACCTTGTGGTCCCAGTCGCCCAGCCCCCAGACGCAGCTCATTCCTCCTCCGAAGAGTGTAGTCCAAGGTAAAAGGAAGCGCACCGCCGCCACACGCAAGACATAAATTGACCGCCAAAAAACCGGCCCTTACCATCCCAGCTACCCCTGTTGTGGCCCCTGCGCCAAGTAGCCGCCCCGTGCCACCCAAACCAGGCACTCAGCCTACCATCCCTCTAGCACCCAAGACACCCATTCCTCCCCCCTCTACATTCATGACAAGGACCTATGGACCACAGTATCCAAGGCCTGCTCCGTCGAGCGCATATACTATACCCACGCCCACCCTACGACCGTGGGTATTTAGGTACAAGTAACAACCCCAGCGGACTTCTGTTCGCGTACCAAACTCCTGAACGAGCGCAAGGTGGCCTTCCGCACTGTGGGTGGGGTGCGAATTAATAGCGCGGGGTGTTTCTGCGGCGCGGCGGCGCGCGCGGTGGGCGCAGCGACTGCTTCTGGCGCGGTACATGATGCTAGCGCGCGGTGGGCGCAGCGGCTGCTTCGGGTGGGGTGCGTGATGCTAGCGCGGGGTATGGCTGTGGCGCGGTGGCGCGCGCAGTGGGCGCAGCGGCTCTTTCGGGTGGGGTACATGATGCTAGTGCGGGGTGTGGCTGCGGCGCGGCGGCGCGCGCCGTGGGCGCAGCGGCTGCTTCGGGTGGGGTGCGTGATACTGCGATTCATTAGGGAAATTCTAATAAACGACCCGTACATTCGCACCAAGTATGCGACCCAATTAGCTGTATTTATACTCACGCAACTATACTCACGCCCACCCTACGGCCGTGGGTATTAAGGTTCAAGTACCGACCCCAGCGGACTGCTGTTCGCTTACCAAACTCCTGAACGAGCGCAAGGTGGCCTTTTGCACTGTGGGTGGGGTGCGAATTGGTAGCGCGGGGTGTTGCTGCGGCGCGGCGGCGCGCGCGTTAAGCGCAGCGGCTGCTTCGGGTGGGGTGCGTGATACTAGCGCGGGGTGTGGCTGAGCCCCGCCGGGGGCGCGTGCGGGTGCGGTGGGCGCAGCGGCTGCTTCGGGGGGGGTGCATGATGCTAGCGCGGGGTGTGGCTGCTTCGGGTGGGGTGCATGATGCTAGCGCGGGGTGTGACTGCGGCGCGGCGGCGCGCCTAGGGCGCAGCGGCTGCTTCGGGTGGGGTGCGTGATGGTAGCGCGGGGTGTGGCTGCGGCGCGGCGGCTGCTTCGGGTGGGGTGCATGATACTAGCGCGAGGTGTGGCTGCGGCGCGGCGGCGCGCGCGTTGGGCGCAGCGGCTGCTTCGGGTGGGGTGCGTGATGGTAGCGCGGGGTGTGGCTGCGGCGCGGCGGGGGCGCGTGCGGTAGGCGCAGCGGCTGCTTCGGGTGGGGTGCATGATGCTAGCGCGGGGTGTGGCTGCTTCGGGTGGGGTGCGTGATGGTAGCGCGGGGTGTGGCTGCGGCGCGGCGGAGCGCGCCGTGGGCGCAGCGGCTGCTTCGGGTGGGGTGCATGATGCTAGCGCGGGGTGTCGGCTCCTCCCTCGTTGGGCCGTCGCCCGGGTTGCGGTGTCGTGTCCCCAGACACGTCTCCGCGATCGGACGCGGCCGAGCCCGCTGATGCCAGCGACATGCTCGACCCTACGCGCGAGAAGCATGCCGACAGCATGGCGGGCGAGTCGAAAGCGGAGGCTCGGGGGGGCGCCGGTGAATCGGGCGCCTGGGTCATCGAACGTGCCGGACGGAAATACGGTCCGGCACTTGCTGGCCGCTCCTGCTCAGCCAGCGCCGGTCCCGCCAGCGAGAAACGGGGACCGAATGCGGTGGTGTGCGAAGCTGGCACAGCTCGGGTCGTTTTTGGCGTCGTGTCGATCGCAGCCCCGGCGGGCGCTGGCGGAGACGCGAAACGTGGCGGCGGCACGGCGGTGCGCGCGGGTGGTGCGCGGGGACGCGCGGACATTGCAGAGGGGGCAGTGCGCGTAGGTAGCGCGGAGTATGGTTGCAACGTGGCGGCAGTGCGCACGGGCGTGGTAGAACGCGCGGGCGGTGCTGCGGCGCGCGGCTGTGTCGCGCGGGCTGGATATGCGGCAGGCCCCGGGCGGAACGCGGCGGGGCGAACGGTTACCGCGTGCTGTCGGCTCGACGACGGCGTAGGCGCAATGCGCGCAGGCGCCGATGTCGTCGGTGGGCCGGCGGTTGCAGCGGCACTAGTTCCCCCACTTTTTCTTTCCTCTTCCTTCTCCTTTCTTCTGGTGGAGCCGGCCGGCGGCGCACCGGACGACCACAGGCGAATCCACCTCCTGTTGCCGCACATGGTCCTAATATAAGTAGCCAAAACACTGGCACAAGAAGGGGATGGTCCTCCATGTTATGTGAGATATTTTAAGAGTTTTTATCCAATCCTACTCAGGTGCGGCTCGGACACTGCGGTCAAGTCGAGACTTGCTCCCGACGGGTTGAAACCTGTTCCCCAGGGCTTATGATCGGTCTCTATTTGCGTCTATGAACATATTAGTTTCTATTTTCGGCACAGGTGCGGCGATTGTGGGGGATCCCCCACAGCGCATACTTCCTCGCAGTATCCCCTGGGCAACGCCGTGTCTGACCACCGTAACGGAGTGGCAGACCGGCGGCTAAAGTGCGCTGTGAAGTCGTAGCATATTTTAATCCTTTTTTTATTCGTATTTTATCCGAGTCGGCAAGCTACGACCTGCTCTTGAGGCTATGCCTAGACCCCTGAGGGAAGCCTCCGGGCGTTTTAAAAAAGGCCCGTCTCAGGGCCAACCAAAAGGCCCTTCTCAGGGCCAACCAAAAGGCCCTTCTCAGGGCCAACCTGAAGGCCCTTCTCAGGGCCAGTCCGTGGGCGCTTCGGCGTCGGAGGCTAGCCGCGCAACGTCTGCGGCTAGCTTCTACTGTCTAGCAGACTCGGACAACGAGTCCATTGGGTTCGATGCTCGGACCCAATCCACTGGCCCTTCTAAGGGCCACGCTGGAGCTGGCCGCGCACCATCTGCGGCCAGCTTATCCAGCCTACAGGCGGAGCTGGAGGTATCGGACTCCGACTTATCGGAGTCTGCTATGGACACGTCGGCGGCCGGAAGTGACCGCCTCCAGAGGAAGCGGGCTTTCATGAAGCCCGGGTCCGGTGGCTCCTCGGAGTCCATTGGGAAGTCGAAGAAGAGGCCGAGGTCAAAAAAGGCCTCGACCTCTCCGTCGACTTCCACCCATGAAGTAGGCCTGCTGGACGCCGAGCGTCAACTCGGCCTAGCCAAGAGGGCGCAGCTCCAGCAGGACCTGCAGGAGAAGGTCGCTGAAAAGGAGCGTCAGGCGCGGGCCGCCAGGTCGAGGGCCGGTTACGGTGCATCAAGTGTGCTGTACGCCGACCACTCCCTGGCGGAACTTGAGCGCATGGCGCTCGAAGACAAGGAGGAAGTTCTGGAGGTCGCCTCGAGGTCCTCAAACCTCAAGGGGACCTTCCAAAAGGCCCTCAAGTGCCGGGCCGTGAGCTTACATGGCATCGTGGCGGAGCTGGTGCAGCGCACCGCCACTGAAGAGACGCGGCAGCTGCAGGCGAAGGTGGATCGCCTGCAACTGGAGGTCAGCCAGCTGCACCAGAAGCTGGCTGAGGCCACGGCCCGGCACGTCCAACCTGCCCCTGCCCCTGGTCCGGTGGTAGGAGGCTCCTCCTCCTCTTCCAACCTTGAGGATATAATCCGAAAGGTGGTCATGGAGGAGAGGGCCTTCACCAGAGCCTGTTTTGCAGGTACGGCCAGGCTACGGGAATGGGCAGGTGTTCCCGGCCATTCCCGTAGCCACCCATCTAGGGGGGCATGCGGGGCCCGCCAGCTAGGCGGGCACGCGCCGGGAGGGTCGTGGACGTAAAGGCTGTGCCAGTTTCCCATGGCCCTCCCATAACGGCATTGAGGGAACACCGCTGGGTTTTTTTGTGGGTATACCGGCACTCTGCCGGGGAGTCCCACATACCCCTCCCGTCCCCCGACGGGAGGGTATGCGTAATGCATTTTTCCCAGCGGAACAAAAAAAAACAAACAAAAAAAAAAAAAGGTGCGGCGATTGTGAAATTGCTGTGTTTGTCAACATTCTCAGTCAGCAATGCAAGTACATCGGCTTGCAGTTGCCAGCGGTGGTCATCCATCGCTGGTTCCCACCCTGAGCTTTCGTTCACTGCCGTTTGTATGTGACTGGTGAGTGAGTCGATTGCGCCTAACGCATCTGTGGCAGTCTATTTGGTCGGGGATTTTGTCAAGGTGACTTGACGTGGTGGACAAGGCTTTGTTTTCTACCTTTTTCCAATATGTTACAATTTTAGTTTGGGGTGGCTGACCAGGATCGGGGTGGCCTGAGCGGGACGTTATCATAATGATAACTGGTCTATGGTCGGAGTCAAGTCTTTTAGCGTTTCTATCTATTGAACATAAACGTATGTTTATATTCTTTAGTAGCGCTACGTTGAGAATATCTGGGTTGTGATTTACGTTACAGGGGAAGTGAGTGAACGTCATCGGTGCGATGACATCGAAGTTGTTTTTGGCTGATAAGCGTGAAAGCTCATTGCCTCTCAGGTTGGCTTTACAAGAGTTCCAAATAGGGCTTTTGGCATAAAGATCGCCTGCCAAAATGACAGGGCTATTCATGTTTATTTGAGTGTTAATATCAGAGTCAATTGGGTCTATTGTTGGGTGTGATGGGGGAATGTATGCCGATATTATAGTGATTGGTGGATGGCCGGTCATACCTATTTGACAGATTGATGTCTCTAAGCGAAAGTTGGGGGGGCTTCAATAGGCATGCAATAGATGGAGGTTTTGTAATAAATGAGTGTGCCACCCTTATTCCTAACAGCCCTATCGTTGCGAATTAGGCGGTAATTGGCAACTGTAGGTGCTCGAAGTGACGGTTTGAAGGTTTCTTGAATTAATAATAGGCCAAGTTGGTGGTCGCGAAGGAAAGTCGCAATTTCATCTCGTTGACCTGTAATGCTATTAGCGTTAAAATAACCTTTTTTAAGGGATATGGGCTTGACTCTGCTACTTGTATTTTGTGTATACATTATGGTGTGAAGTTTATATAGAAGAAGGACAAGTCGGCGTATTCCGACATAAGGGCCATATTGGCCTGAAGGTTGCCGTTAGCTGCAATGAGTTAGGCATGTAGTTCATTCCTTCGGGCAATGATATTGGGGTTGAAAAAGCGCGCTAGCACGTCGAATGCGCTGGAGCTGTTGGGGCCCGGTGGGGGCACGAATGCGGACGCTGAGGCGCAGTGGGTTTGTGCTGGCTAAGAGACTGGCTTGTGAGTAGGCGCGGGGGTGCGGGGGGAAGTTGTTTGCTGGGATGCAAACTTGTCCATTGGGGGTGGGACAGAGAGATCCATCAGTTAAGGGATGGCTGATGGGGCTGCCAGTATAGGCTTGAGAGCTGGGTAAGCCTGCCCGTGGTTGAGTAGGTTCCATGGCGAAGGTTTGCGGTCTGAGTTGGTCTGGAGTAGCTTGGTACGCTGCTGGGGCTTTAGGGCAACTGCGGTAGCTCGCAGGGTGTCCGAATTCGCCGCAAAGGACGCAGCTTGGGGGCGCGGTACACGTCGCCAAATCCTTAGGGCGCGCACAGTTAACTATCGCATAGTCGCCTAGTCACTTGACGCACCTGGCTCGCGCGGAACAGTTTCGCTATGCGTGCCCGTACAGTTGGCAATTGTGGCATTGCCCGGGAAGGCGGGTCTTATTAGGTCTCTCAACCTTGAAGCCGGTCACCTGGCCATTATCGACATCAAGTCGATATGCCACCTTGCAATGGCCTTGCCGGCATCGGCGAGAAGGCCGTAGCGGGGATGAGGGCTTGCTTCTTGCCGGCCAACTTGGCCTTGCGGGAGGCGGTAGTGCGCTTCCTCTTGCCTTCGCCTACCGTGTAGCCTTTGGAGGAAGAGGAGTGGCGTCAAGGGACCGTGGGGCCGTGTCGCTATCGTACATGGCGGGGTTAGTTCCTGTCATTTCGACATCAGCTGGGGACAATGTAGAGGTGCAGGAGTGCACATCGGTACTCGGGCGGGCTGGACGGGTCAGCCGAGCTGGTGGGGTTTGCTGGGCTATCAGCAAGTATAGGGGTGGGTGCCGTCGGCTGCAGCCTAATTTTAGCAAAGTGAGTCGCATATTTATTGCTAATGTAAGGGTCTTTAAGGAGGATTTCCTTAATAAAACTCGATATGGATTGGTCTTCCATATTGCGGTACTCCGTTGGGCAAGGGTGCTATGTTAGCAAAATACGACTAACCGCAGGCTGAGGGCTTGCTGGTGAGAGGGTATGCACTATGCACTACCCTCCCTGTCTATTCGACAGGGAGGTGGGTGTATGGTCGTAAATTACGTCAGTGGGTGGTGGTACTGGTGGGGAGTTCCTGAAGATCGACGAAATAACCGAGGACCTCACGGCTCAGAACCTCCCCGTTCTTGAAGGCACCGCATGCACCGTGGTCACAACGGAGCCCCATACGACATGATTATAGTCGTATTAGAAAATACCGATGCCGGCAAGGCCATTATCGACATCAAGTCGATTTGCCACCTGACCGGCTTCAGGGTCGGGAGACCAAAGAACCGTCTTCCCGGGCTGTGCCGCAACTGCCAACGCTACGGGCATGCCCAGAGAAACTGTTTCGCGCGAGCCAGGTGCGTCAAGTGCCTAGACGACCACGCGGCAGTGGACTCTGCACGCCCCAAGGACTTCCAAAGAACTTCGCCGTGGAACCTCCTTAACCACGTGCAAGCGTTCCCAGCTCCCCCACAGGCAGCCCCATTAGCCATCCCTCAGCTGATGGCTCACCCCATTCCACCACCAATGGGCCAGTTTGTAATTCAACAAACAACCCAAACTCGCGCCCCAATGACGCTAAATAAGCAGGCCCCCAAACCGGCCACGGTAGCTCCGGTAGCTCCAAAAATACCCGCGCCAACATATGCGCCCCCACCGGCCCCTTATAGCCCTAGCACATTTGACGTGCTTGCGCGCTTCTTGGGCTTCGGCATCATGGGGGCATGGTCCCAGCGACCGCGTCGGCTGCTACACACCAGGCAGCAATAAAAATTTGCGGTCCGCGTGGAACAAATTATGTGCTACAGTATTTGTAGGATAAGGTTGCGTGTGACCACAAGCGAATGCTCCGACACCGGTGTCGCGCCGCTTTTAAGTAGTTTTTACGCGCGCGTAGTGGTGGGGTGTCGATCGATTTAATAATAATGTAAATGTCCTATGCGCGCGTTCAAGCAAAGAATGACCCCGTATGCGTTCTTTGCTATTGGCTAATTTAATAAACATTACCTGATAATCTTCATTGTTTTTAGCTAATTGCAGGGTGATTAATAACGATTTTTAACAGCCTCCGAGTTCTAGAAATAATCTATTTGTTTCCAGAAAACTCCTTATGTAAATTCTCGGATGATTTGTTTTTGTTTTGTTTCTTTTGGTAAATAAAGATATTTTTATTAGATGTGTTCTCGTTTGTCGTAACAGAACTTATACAAGAAATCACGAAAGTAATGCATTTTTCAACGCGTTTTGTGACGGTCGTAATATTAGTAATTTAGTTATAATTTAATTAAATTTATTCAGACAACCATTGATCCATTAACTTTTGAATTACATTCATATTGTTAGTATGAACTTAAAAACTATGTTAGTACCTAATAACTAAGAGAGACTTAGTCCTCTGGGTGAGGCTCCACACTAGTGGGCTGTCTAACTTATTACCTATGACATTCAGGATGCTGTTACTGCTCCGACGCAATCTGCAATCGCAATCGGCATCAAAGCCGTCTGTGCGCGACTCTGCGAACATTGTTGACGCACTGCAGAAGCGCAGCAGACGTAACAACGCCCTGTAGGCATTGTTAAACTGGACGCGCAGAGAATTGTAAGCCCTTTGGGTATATCTGAAGCACAGGCTCGCTGAGTACAGAGATATACAATACGCTTTGAATAAAGCTACTTTCACCGCGTCTGTACATCGAGCGAACCCGCGGGCCAGCATGTTCGCCCGGACTGACAATGCCCTGCGCTCCCTCTCCATGTCTACATCCTCTCCAAGACTTTCGGAACCACATGCCCAAGATACTTGAATTGGTATAGTCGATTAAGAGAAATACCATTGAGTAACACTGGTGGAACAACAGTTGGGCACTTTGTACCCGCCTTGAAGATCATGCACTCTGACTTCTTAACATTATAACTCAGACCGTGTGTGGCCGCATACTTTTCACTTACGGCAAGCAACTTCCGCAATGCACAAATGGAGGGAGCCAGCAGCACCATATCATCGGCATAGCTAAGGTTGTTCACACTGACACCATCCACATAGCACCCTACGGGCATGACTGAGTTCCTCGATTAGCGCATTTACGTATAGGTTAAAAAGCAAGGGCGGGCTTAATCCCCCCCTGCCTCACGCCGCATTCCAGTTTGTATTCACTCGACAATTCACCCGCCCACTTTACATTATTCTTCTGATTAAGGTAGCAATACCTAAAAAGTGATGTCAACTGTGGCGGTAGGCCCGTTTCTTTTAGCTTCTGCCATAACATATCATAAGACACTAGGTCAAATGCTTTCGAGAGGTTTAGAAAGCAAGCATAAACCGGGGTCTGTCTGTCAGTGTAATATTTCACAGTATGTGCGGCTAAGAATAGCAGTCTCAACCGACAAGCCAGGACGAAAGCCGAACAGAGCGTCAACTTAACATGTTTCGTTAAATATTAGTTAAGCACTGTAAGGTTTTGCAGGTGCAGGGTGGATGGGCGCAAATAACAAGACGTCACGAAGTTATATTGAAAAACACTATATTCTTGAAATACTTATTACAACGGCTTACACACTATAATTATACTGAACTACTTAGGAAACTGAATGGAAACTAAACTGTCATTGTCGAACCATGTCGATCAACCAGGCAAATATTAAGTGAAGTACATCTGAAATACACATTTAAATACACACACAGTAATACAATAAGATCAGATCACCCTCCATTACTACAAGCTATACAGAAGAACACAAGAAAACCACTCACTGACTTTAACCGTTGTTGGATGTCGCTACGCCCCCGTAAGGGATCGTGGCGTGCGGTTCCGGGGCTTCGCCCCCCGGTCGCGGAAGCTACACGGTGGCCCGTAAAGACGAACCCCTCATTGTTTTTGCCTATTGTTGGCTTGCAGATTATTGTGAATGGTTGGTATGCGTGTTTCTTTGGGCGCGCCGCGACGCTAATACATAGCGTCGCTTTCTTCACGACACCTCGGCGGTCTGTCCCCGCCAGGTGAGACCCCCAGTTACCTAGGGGAGGCCCGACGAAGACGACCAGCGACGAAGGTGCCGACTCGACGCTCCTACAGAATAAGGTGTATGACCCCCGCCCGTTCCGCTTCCAGAGCTAGCCGGTCATGGTCCGATCTGCGAGGCCGTCGTGAGTGTGTGAGCGGTATTGTGTTGTGTAACACCGCTCAGTGACAACGCGAATCGCCGCCCGCGCGGCGCATTCGCGTGTGTGTTTAGGCGCCTGTGTAGAGGTGAGAATCTGTAGTTCGCTGACGTATCGTGCCTATATGAACCTAGTTCACGCTACGCAGCGGATGCATGTTATTTTTATGTGGAGTACAATTGTTTCGACTAAGCCGCGTGTAACCTGTGTGCGGCTTACTCGAGCGTCCAGTCCGGTGCGATGGGGTCAGTGTCGTCCGCTAACAGGTCGCGGGGCAGGGGTCTGGCTTCGGGGGGGCGCGCATGCCAGGGGGCTATCTGCTTGACATGGGGCCAAGCAGATGCGTCGGCACGCGCGAACATTCCCTTCGAGAGGCGCCGCACAAACTCGTCCAGGCTCTCAATCCCGAGGTCCCGGAGGATGACGTCATTCCTCACCCAGCGAGGGACCTCAATGTTTGTCCGCAGCGCAAGGCTTTGTTGCGCGCGGAGCAGCTTTCGACTCGACTCGCTCGTGAGGGCAAGGATGCCGCAGCATTAGGATGCCGAGGTGGCGTACGTCAAGATTGGGCGCACGTACAGTTTGTACACGCCCAACTTGACGCGCGCTAGGAGGCGGGACGAGAGCACTGGTCTTAGGAGATTGCGGGCGACCCTACCTTGTGCGACAACGTTGCGGACGTGTGCCCCCATCGTGAGCCGAAGGTCTATGGTGACCCCTAGGAACTTGGCCCGGGGCGACCACTCGACGTCGGCTCCTTGCAGTCTCAGGGGTGGTGGGAGAGGCGCGGATCCGGTGACCATCGCCTGCGTCTCACCCACGTTCACCGACAGCCAACCTGGAAGCAGATCTAGCGCGCGCTGCATTTTGACCGCCGCGTACTTCGCATTACGCGACGTCGTCGGCATACAGCGCGAGCGTGGCGTCGTCCGTTGTAGGGATGTCGTCGGTGTAACATGAGTAACACGCCGGCGAGACGCAGCTGCCTGGCGGTACACCCGCCAGCACCGGCCGGGCGCCAAATAGCGCCCCTTCAACCACCACCCTGAAGGTCCTGTTGGATAAAAAGGAAGAGACCACCCTGACGACGCGACGGGGCGCGTCAGATTGGGCCAGCTTGTACAGAAGCCAATCGTGCCACACACGGTCGAAGGCCTTCTCCATGTCGAGGAATACTGCCACCGAGTACTCCTTCTTGTTTATCGCAGCTACGAAAAGGTGGAGTACCCTCGACAGCTGGAGCGTCGTGCTATGCTCCGCCCGAAACCCAAACTGTTCGGGTCGCAGCAGGAGTGCTTCGAACACCTTGGAGACTGTCGACAGAAGGGTGATCGGCCGATAGCTCTCCGGCTTCAGGATGTTTTTCCCCGCCTTGGGCAGCATCACGACGCGCCCCTCCTTCCACGAGGCGGGAAAGGACCCGGTGCGCAGTATCGCTGTAAACAGGCGCGCCAACGCCGCTACCATACGGTAGGGCAGGTGGCGCAGCACTGTGTTGGTGACACCGTCGGCACCGGGGGCCTTCCTGGGCTTCGTTCTTAGGATGGCGCGTCTGACTGCGCCAGGCGAGAAGAAGACGGGGTCCTCTTCGGGAGCTATCGGCGTGGCGAAGTAGTCTCCCAGGTGTTGCTCGACTGCTGCGACATGTGCAGTGTCGCTAGTCGGGTTCGGTTGGAACTGACGCTCCAGGTGCTCGGCGAAGACCTCCGCCCGGTCCTCCGATACATACTTGAGCGCCCCGTCGCTATTTAGTAGCGGGCGCACCGGGGCTGGGGTATTCTTAAACTGGCCGCACAGTTTGTGTAGAGACGGCCAGTTATCCGTAGTCGCCTCTATTCTTTCCTCCCAGCCCGCGGCGGTCGCCAAGCCTCTATCTTCACACCACACATGAACATGAAGGTCGTGGTGTCGAAGATAGCTCGAACGTCGGGGGTCCGCTTTAGTATCGCGTGAAATACACAGCCCGGTCTTCCTTGCGCCCCCTTTATGTGGCGCACGTACTCCGGCTGGTATCCCAACGCTCGGAGTTCCTCCTCTATCTCATGGGGTTCGGTGTCCGCCGGTAGTCCCCTGATGGCAATCTTCATACTGCGCTCCGCTGTTTGGGAGTAGGCGAACCAGGAGACGCCACTATCCTTCTCCAGGCCCACCAAGTACCGCTGGACCAGCCGGTCTTCGCAGTCGGGAGTGAATCACACACCACTCCCATACGGTCGTGCGTTTGGGGGCTGGCCCAGCTTAGCGCTGATGGCCCTGAAATGCGTGGCCCAGTTCGGAAGCCTCTCCACTACCAGCGGAGGGTACCTGGGCCTCTTCTTCTTCCCCGGCTGCTGCGATGTCGTCGTCGTCGTCGTCGCGGCGGCGCCGGGGATGGCAGCGGGAGGGGGCGGTAGATGAAGCGGGGACAGGGGGTTACTGAATAGCACTCACCTCTGTAGCCCTCTTGTTGTCACTGTTGTTGTTTAGCACTCTCCCCTGCGGCTGCGTGCTAGTCGCCGCTTGTAAGGCGCTCTGCACGCAAGCAGTGACGTCAGCCGCAAGTCGATCTACGTCCGCGGAGGTAGTGATAGGCCGAGTGGGCGTGGTGGTCTCTACATCCTGGCTGAACTTCGTCTAGTCAATCCTTCGACGTGGCGCTATGGGCTTCAGTCGGGCCGGCATTCCTGATAAGACGACGAGCACGGGTTGGTGATCCGATTGCAGCTCGTCGTCTATCACTTGTTGCGTGATCTGGCAGTGTAGCTCTCGGTGGACTACGATGTCCAGCACGTCCGGTATGTACCGTAAGTTGTCTGGGTAATGGGTCGGCGTCTCTGGGCCGGACACCGTATAGCCGAAGGCTTCCGCGTCCACGAAGAGTCGTCTCCCCTCGGTATTCGTAGTTTATGAGTTCCACGCCGGATGTTTACAATTCAAATCGCCGGCGAGGACGGTCGCATGTTGGGTGTTGTTTTCTAACAAGGCCCGCAGCTCGGTAAAGTCCAAGCGGGCCGCGGGCGGCTTGTAGCAAGCGTAGAAGTTTATGTCCTCGCCGGCCACGTGCAGCTGGACACCCAGCGCGTACATATTGGTGAGCGACGGCAAGGGGAGCTGCTGATGGACGACTCTTCGCCTCACTAGTACCACCAGACCACGGTAGCGCATGTGAGCCGACCTTTCATCCTTCCTGTAAGCGAGGTATCCCGGGAACCTAATCCTATCTTCGGGTCCCAGGAGCGTCTCGCTTATGAGCGCCACGTGTATGTCTTGTTCCCTCAGGAGATGGCGGAGGGGGGCGACCTTGTCCCTTAGGCCGCGGGCGTTCCAGTGGATCACCATTAGTGGCCTAGCCATGATACAGTGTTAGTAAGGTGGCCAGGCCATCAAGGATAACCGTCTCTATATCCTGGCCCTGCCTGATTGCCTTGATTAGGTCCATCAACAGTTGGATGGCGCAGGTTGTGAACTCTTTGTTTTTCCTTCGGGTTACTTCGTTTACATTTTGAGCGCCGGTAGCGACGCCACTCGTCAATTTGGGGAACTTTTCTAGTTCCCGCTTTTCCCGCGGCGCTGTACCGACGCTCGCGATAGCGGCGCCCGTTCCGCTAGCTGTTTCAACCTGCGCCCTGTTTGAGGCAGGGTCGGCCGTTGGGACCTCTTCCTGGGTCGCGGGGGGTTTTGGGTTTCTTCTTCTTACCCTTCCCCCCTCGTCCCTTCTTCCTCCGCTTCGAGGAGGCGGCTTGGTTTCTGTCCGTGGGCTCGTTGGCCGCCGCCATTAACGTCGTGCCTTGAGCCTCTGATTCTATAATTTCGGGCATCGCTTGCGGCCTCTCGGTGGCCGCTATGAGCCGGCGTGAAGCGGCCGTAATGGCGGCGGTCCCCGCCCGCTTGTTCCGGGTTTCTGCCCGGAGCACGGGGCACTTGATGTTGCACGCGGGGTGCGGGCCACCACAATTCACGCAGGTGGCCGGCTCCTCCCGCGGGCGCGGGCAGTCTCGTGCCGCGTGCTCGCCCCCGCATCGCACGCAAGCGAGCGGTCGGTGACACTGGTGCGAACTGTGTCTAAAGCATTGGCACCGGTGGCACTGGGCGGGCCCACGTTTGCCCCGCCAAGCCTCTATTTTGACACCCCTCATATACATGAAGACGGTGGTGTCATACATGGCCCGGACGTCTGGAGTCTTTTTGAGTATGGCGTGAAACACGCAGCCGGGTCTTCCTTGTGCGCCCTTGATATGACGCACATACTCCGGCTGGTACCCCAGCGCCCGGAGCTCCTCCTCTATCTCTGTTGGGTCGGTATCGGCCGGAAGTCCGCGGATGGCGATGTTCAGACTCTTCTCCGCCGGCAGTGAGTAGGCGAACCAAGACACGCCGCTGTCCTTCTCCAGGCCGGTAAGGTACCGCTGGACCAGCCTGTACTCCTCCTCGCTGTCTGGGGTGAAGCGAACTCCACCCCCGTATGGACGAGCGTTCTGAGGCCGGCCCAGCTTGGCACTGATGGCCCGGAAATGAGCGGCCCAGTTAGGCAGCTTCTCCACCACCAGCGGAGGATATTTAAGCCTCTTCTTTGTTTTCCCCGGCGTCGGAGCGCCCGGGCGAGCAGCAGGGGGGGCGGTAGATGCAAGGGGGGCAGGGGGGGGTACAATAGTAGTACTTACCCCTGCGGTAGGTATGGGTGACGGCGATGCGAGGGGCGAGCGGCGCGCTGCATCAGCAAATGTTGGTGACGCCGGCGTGTCTCGACCCCGCGGCGCGCTGTCGCGCACAGGCCGCGGCGGGTCAGGTCGATGCCGCTTCGCCTCCTCTTCAGCGGTCTCGCTGGAGCTCCTTCTGCGACGCTGCCGCTGGGGTCTAGGCTCGAGCCGAAACTCATAGTCGAAACCCAGCGACGGCGTCGGTGACGCCGGCGAGAACATTGCGGCGTCGGCTCTTCCCTCGGTGGGCCGTCGCCCTGGTCGCGGTGTCGTGTCCAAGGACACGTCTCCGCGACCGGACCCGGCCGAGCCCACCGATGCCAGCGTCATGCTCGACCCTACGCGCGAGGAGCATGCCGACAGCATGGCGGGCGAGTCGAAGGCTGAGGCTCGGGGGGGCGCCGGTGAATCGGGCGCCCGAGACGTCAGAAGTGCCGGACGGGTGTGTGACCCGGCACTTGCTGGCCGCTCCCGCTCCGCCATCGCCGGCCCCGCCAGCGAGAAGCGGGGGCCGGGTGAGGCGGTGCGCAGAGCTGGCACAGCTTGGGTGCGCCTCGGCGTTGACGCATACGCAGCCCCGGAGGGCGCGGGCGGGGACGCGAAGCATGGCGGCGGCGCGACAGTGCGCGCGGGGGGTGCGCGGGGACGCGCGGATGCGGTTGGTGGGGTGCGCATAAGTGGCGCAGGGTGTGGCTGCGGTGCGGCGGCGCGCGCAGCAGGCGCAGGGGCGCGCGCGGGCGCGGGCGGCACCCCGGCGCTCGCAGCGGACGCAGCAGCGCCCGCGGGCGCAGGCGGCGCGGCGGCGCGCGCAGCGGTTGCAACGACGCGTGCGGGCGCGGGCGGCGCCGCAGCACGCGCGTGCTGCGCACGACTCGCGCTCGCGGCGGGGCCCGGGGCCTGAATCGGCACCGGGCGAAACGCGGTGGGGCGGACAGGCACGGCGTGCTGTCGGCTCGACGACGGCGTCGGCGCAACACGCGCAGGCGCCGATGACGTCGGTGGGCCGGTGGCAACAGCCGCGCTCGATTCCCCCCCTCTTCTCTCCTCCCTCTTCTCCTTCGTCTTCCGGCTGGAGCCGGCCGGTGGCGCACCGGACGACGCTGCGCCGATGTTCGGCATCGACGTCGTCCGGTCCAACACCGGGCGGGACTCCGGGGGCCCGGCATCGCGGCCCAACGAGCCGCGCTTGCCGGGGCTTCGGCATCGCTCTGGGCGTGGCCTCCGCGACCGCTACGGTAGAGATAATACTCACCGGGCAGCACGGCGGGGCTCCCCCTGTGTTCGCACGAGTGCCAGCTGGAGCTCGCGCCAACACAAGGAACACAATTAAAAATTTGCGGTCCACACGGATTAAAATAGCGCACTACTGGTAGGACTGCTATCGACCACAAGCCAATCCCTGACTCTAACCGCATTTGGTCCCTATATTTATAGCCAAAACACTATGGCACAAGTAGTGGGTGGACCTCTATGTTGAGTGGAATATTTTAGAGGTCTCACCCAATACGACACAATGAGTCTCGGACACTTCGGTCAAGTCGAGACTTGCTCCCGACAAGTTGAAACCTGATCCCCGGAGCCCGTGATCTGTCCCTGTGTGTGTCTGTGAACGTATTAGTTACAGCTACTCGCCACCAGGTGCGATTAACAAATTGCTGTGGTTCTCAACAAGCACACTGTCAAATACCTTCGCTACAATCGTGGCTAGCGAAATGGGTCTGTAGTTAGATTTTTCAGACACATCCCACGTTTTAATCTTGGCAATCTATACCACCAGAGTCTTCATCAGGGCAGGGGGTAGGTGTGAGTGATTTATGCACAACTTACATTACATTGCAAATACTCTAGGAAGGTGGAAACCGGCATGCTTGAGGTGTTCCACGCTGAGAGCGTCATACCCCGGTGATTTTCCTCCCTTCATACCCATAATAGCACGATCAATATCCTTAGCAAGTATTAAAATTGAAATATTCATCCCCTGAGTCTCAGCGTCAAACTGTCCGCATGCTGGTCCTAAGGGTGACTTTACTTGAAATTGTTCCTTAAAAATATTGGCAATGTCTTCAGGGCTAGAAACACAGTCTACACTCACTGGGATGCCTGGTTTAGTATTCAATATATTTGTACACTTACAAAAAAAAAACCTTATTCTTGTAGTGTGACGCCATCAAATCCATTTTTTATCTGTTCTTGATGGTTTTGACAGCACTTAAGCTTACTTTTAAAAAATTTCATCATGTCTCTGAACAATGGCCCGCTAGCTGGCTTACCGTAGCTTACCCAAGTATTAAAATGTCCACCTGGCACCCGAGTAAGACTCGCTCACGTGCTTATTCCACCCTGCTAACAACTTTCCATGTTTGCCTTTCTTCATCATACATGTTGCAGTCGCAGCCTCTCGTAATACATTAATCACATCATCATATAATTTATTGACAATATGCTTATGGGAATCATTGTGACAGATTTTTCCACAACAACTCTGAAATTTACATGAGAAATCTATAGTTTTTAAATGTGTGTTACATATTTTTGTATACTCGTTTATCTGCTCTGGGCTCCTATCGCCCCCTTTAACTTTATTACATGGTGTGTTCTTCAATAAGATTTTTTGTGTAATAACATTAAAATTACATGTAACGACTAATGGATAGTGGTCTGACCAATAGACATCATACTTTACATATATATCTACAACACACGGCCACGAGGCCCTTGTGACCATACAATGGTCTAGCCATCGACGACATCCGTGTGCCTCACTAATGAAAGTGAAAGTATCGGACGATAAACACAGTTTATTAGTATCCGCACAAATCTAGTCCTGTTCCTCAGAGAATTCCAAACATTTTGTGTAAAATCGCTCACTTGGATGTGCATTCATGTCTCCGAGAACGAAAACAGATTCTACACCACTCCTCAATAATAGCACTAATCGCACTTAGGCAGTCTGTGAACTCAGGCACGTTCTCGGCACAGTCCGTAGGCATGTAAACACTGACAAAACCAGCACGGGCCGATCGTTTGTAGAAATACGAATAGCCGATATACGTGGGTGTGTACCACTGACACAAACTGGAATACAGATTTACGCCCTAAGAGCGCCACCTCTCCAAAGGGTCTACCCTTGAGGATACCCACACTGGTGTCCACCGCAGAGGTCCCCGCGCTGCCTAAGTCTTCGTGAATGTCCGCCAGGTAAAACAGTTCACAGGGCAGTAGCGACGTCTCCTGTAAGGCAATGATGTCTGCAAAACCGCATATCTGTTTTATACCGTCCACAGAGTTTTATATGATACCATAGTTAGTTGATAACTAAGGGTTTTTCTGTATTTTTTATTGTATAATTTTTGCCTGAAACCTTTTAATTATTTCTTTCTTACTTAATGTCTGCGTGTTGTGTGTGTGTGTGTGTGTGTGGTATGGAGCCAATTGTGCAGTCACATTTGGCTGATCCACACACTGCAATATGTTGGCTCGCAGATTTGCAACATGCACGACTAAAGTAAAAGCCATTTACAGCGTACCGTTGGTCGTTCTTTACGTGCAGTCTGTGGGTCAACTACACGCAGAGGGCATACAGCGCTCTGCACGTACAATGTAATAATGCGTTCAGGGTGTTGATGGAGTTGACGCGCTACTGCAGTGCTTCCGGCATGTTCGCAGAGGCGGGAATAGATGATTTTTACGCCATCATGCGCAAGAGATGCGCCTCCATCATGCGATGGTACGCGCCAGCCCTAACAGCATCCTAGAAACTATAGCAGATGGGTGGGGCAGCCCCATACTGGGACATTGGAAACACCTACATGCCACTGTGGCGTAGTAATAAATAATTTGGGTTGTTTCTCTTGTAGATGTAAGCAGTAAAACTAGTTTCTAAACCGTGTGTATACTAACCAAATAGACTTGATGGGTCCGAAATTGAAGATTTTACCTACATTTATAACGCCATCTATTGAGATTATTGGAACTAATTTCGAACCCGTGGCCATATTATTCTTACGACTTTTTCTATCATTTGAAATATTCCTAAATCCCTAACAGAATTACCAATTCATTCCAACATAAAAAAAAAACTTTATAATCTATACAATTAAAGAATTATTTTACTCCCCGCGTCGTTGAAAAGCAATCGTCGCGTTCATGTGTCGCTTTTTGTTCGGAAAACTGGAAAACGCTCCATTGTCGGCGCGACCACGCGTTCAGGTTCGCCGATCAATAAGTGACAAATGAGCGCTACCCTGGCTTCTAAATAGCACGCAGGGTAATGAGACTTACAATTTTATTTTACAAAAACTAAAAACATGGCTCAATAAAAAATACAATTAAGAATTCATTGATTATACTAGTGTTTTGTAGGGTATTAAGTAGTATTAGTTAGGTTTTATACCAATGTGTGATATTCATTGTAAATTGTAAAGGAGAATGGCGAGGTTGCATGTACAATGGGACCCACTGTTAGGAGTACCGTGCAGTATGGAAACTTATAACTAGTTGTAGAACTATATAAAACTAGCAAAAAAGCAAATGGGCAGTAAGTTGTAGAAGCTGGGAGAAAAAAGATACGCAAGGTGAAAGATTATAACCTAAAACGAATATAATAGTGATAATACAATGTCTTTTTTTTGTACTAAGTAGTTTCAAAAAGGTGTTCAATCAGAATAAAAACATTTAAGTACCAACACTACCATCGTCAAATATAGGTACTTACCTTCTCAAAATAAAAAATACATACCTACTATGTCTGGGAGCTAGGAACTATAGTGACCTGGTCAAAACGAGATATGAAATACTGTAAGCATAGACTGGATTGATATAGGATGAAACTATAATTATTATTGGTAAAAAAGTAAGTTGAAGAAGCGTACATATCTAGCAGAATATGTAGTTTTAAGGCTCAATTGGCGCGATGTGTCTGGTTGCGACCAAGATTCTTTCTAAAGTCGGGTCATACCTGCGTGTGGAGTGGCGTGCTATACACCCACATTTTGCCAGTTACATACGTTTAACTCTCATCTATGAGGGGTGAGCCAACTGTCACTGACCGGGCACATATTCAGACTTCGGGCTGATACTGAGAATTTCCCCTTGCCTGATTTGGGAATGGAACCCAGGACCCCACGTTCGGCAGTCGTGCTAACGATCACTAGACCAACAAAGTAGTCAAAAACGAAGTAAAGATACCTACTAGGAATAAATATCTATCTCGTGGAACTCCCTCCGTGAAAAGAAATTAAGCAAAGATGCGATTTTACAGACTATTAAGAACTTGAATTTTTAAACAAGAGGTTTGTTGAATAAAACAATATTTATATAAAAACAAATCTTTTATTTTTCGTTTTGTTTATTTAAAAAAATTGACAAGCGCAAACGTCTGCAAATGTAAGAACGTAGGCAAATCATGTAATTATTAGTTTGGAATGTAATACGAAACACGGTGCGTTTAATAACTGCATGATGACTTATTTTTAAGTAAATAAAAATCTTTTCTAACTTTTAATTCCCATCATCTAGTGACTCAATATTTTTTATATAATCCTCTTACAAACCCTTAATTATAATAAATATGAACTTGCAAGTGAATGACACTTCGTTAATTTATAAATAATCTGGGTCCAAACTCGCCATCCTTCTTTCGTATGCCACTTTTAGCGGCGAATGTAAATCATTCGGAAGGATATTGCTAATCTATTGCTTCATATGTTCGAAAAAATTGTCTGCTCAACAACGTCAATGACACTATGAATGTGGTATTGTTGTTGAACTGTCAAAATGAAACCCATTCCTACTGCTCATGTGTTACGCAATTACCACGCTGATTATAACTACTTACCAACCTTTTACCATATCCTATGAATGTCTGTCTTTAAACAAAATTATATTCGATAGGCTTGTGTGGCCACCATCTTGCCTGATATACATTGTAAATTGATGTTTTTTTTTGTTTATTGTTAAGACCGCTTCTAACCAAAGCGATAATCGCGCCAACACGCAACAGTCGCGTTTATTTTGTATGGCGAACCCGAACGACCGGTGGCGCTGACAGAGGGTGCCCTGCCGGTTTGCGCCTGAGTGAAGTATAAATGAACGCGACGATCGCGTATTCGTGCGAGTGCGATCGATCGCATTGGTAAGGACGCGGCTAGAATAATAAGTATTTTTATTTTTGACACGTGCAGCTTTTGCTTAAATTATAAGAATGGTATTATTGCATTTATTTGTTCATTGTAAACACTATTTTGATGTTAAAATTAAATACAGTAATTGTTGAAAACTGTCGTTTTATTTTGTAAATGGATTGATTTCTTGTAAACAAATACTTTGGACCACTTGCACCACCATTCTGTCGCTGTCATCTTCAAACGACTGAATGCAGAACCAGAACAATGTTTTAAATTCGTTTAGCGCTTAGAGAATATACATGTTGACAAGCACAGCAATTTCGTGAGTTGAACTCATTAAGGGCCTTAAGCTCCGTAATGCCCCCGGTTCTGATGGAATCCCCAATAAGGTCTTCCAACTTTTCCCTGCCCACTTGATCATGCTAATGACTACCACCTTCAATGGTGTCATGAGCAATAACATCTTCCCACAAGCGTGGAAACAGGCCACTGTCATCGGTATTCCCAAGCCGGGTAAGCCTAAATCCGCTCCCTCCAGCTAACGCCTCATCAGTCTACTCAATGTCCTCGACAAAATCTATGAGAGGCTTATTATTTGCGTCTCAGAGACTGCCGAGACAAGGGATCGTGTCGCTGACTCTGGCAGGGCCACCATCAGCGATTTTAATTTTGATAACACAAAAAATTTGTCGCTAATTAGTCGAAATTTGTCGCCAAATATCAGAATTTGTCGGTCACTGGATTAAAAGATATAAGAGTTTATAGGTGGCCGCTCTGGAGAGTATCCCCAGCAGGGCCTCATTTATATCTCAAAAACTAGGGCACCTAGCGAAGATCTGTTTTCTCCCATATTTTGTCGCCAATTAGTCTGAATCAGTCGTCAAATATCAGAATTTGTCGGTCACTGGTTCAAAAGATATAACTAAGGGTTTATAGGTGGCCGCTCTGGAGTCTCCCCAGCAGGGCCACATTTATATCTCAAAAACTAGGGCACCTAGCGAAGATGTGTTTTCTCCCATATTTTGTCGCCAATTAGTCGCTATTTGTCGCCTAGTCGCAGATTTAATCGGCACCCTAATTACGTAACACATTTTCACCAAACGATTAAGACTAGTTTGCTTCGTTTCTATCGCAGTTTGCTTAATTTTACGACTTTCGTATTGCGTAACTCCACTATCATGCGAAACCAACTGCAGTCTGTTTGAGACGCTAAAGAGTGAACGATATGCCAAAATTGCCAGAAAAAATTGGGCATACGTCTATTTTTAAAATTACGTAACTCAAATGACAAGCGAGAATTTGCTTAAATCGTTGACATGAAACCAACCAGCTAGTCGCATTGAAACCGAAGGCAACCTTCTGCTCGCAATGCTTTTCTATTCCACTTAATTTAGGATTTATACGTATAATCTCCATAATTATTTCGAAAAAATGTGAGTGGTAGGTAGTCTTCCTGATAAATTGTGAATGTATTTTTGTATAAAACCTCAATGATAAATCAATATTAATGATATTTTAAAAATCGAGGCAGGGTGGTGAATTTCTTAAAATAATTGTAAGTCTTCATCTGTTACAACTTACAAGTGCTTAAAACCTAAACTAAAGATACCTTCAATTTATGATATTTCAGAATCGAGATATTTTGTTGGCATTTTAATGAAAGACAAATTCGTACGTCGTACCGTATGTAACAAACTTATCATATGCCACAAGCTTAGGAACCCATCTATCAATAGAATTGTAGGCACCTAATTGTTGTCTACAGCAGAATATTGCTGTTCTATGAAGTACCTAAATAGATTAGGGTTTGGGTTTTAGGTGTCAGGCTCAACTACATTATTCAGGAAATATTTAAACTTTCTCTCATGCGCTCACAGCAAGCAGTAGGTAGGTATATAAATTATCCATGATGTTGGGAAGACATTGGATGCCAAATTCCACCAATCCATACAATATATTTGTTCCATTTAATTTTACCCCATGTCCAAATATTTCATGTTAAATGTGAATAAATGCTATTGTCAGTTAAGATTGTAATGATATAAATAAAACAGTTTTTCTTTGTTTACCATAATTTATGTTTCTATTTACTTGTACCTAATGAATAATAATAATATCTTTATTTTCTCTCTTCACAAAGGTTCACATATTTATAAACATAGAGACAAGCGTTTCGACAACAATACATATAATATGATCCTTCGTGAGAGACTGGCGTCCATACTAGGATACCCTGTGTGACGGATCACCAGGCTCTCACCCCGAATTAAATATAATTAACATTGCAGTGGTATTTTTTATAAACTCTAAACAAATTAAATATCGATGAAGTGAAAAAAAAAAAAAACATGTTTAAATTGACTAAACAAAAAAAAAAACAATATTGAATTTAAAAAAACATAGTTATAGTGAACACTTCCGAACCAAGATGCTTTACTTCACTGCTAACTTTTGTAAATAAAACAAGACGATGCTGTTTTGGGTATATTTTTAATAAAAATCCGTCAGCGTCTTTTCACGCGCAATAGGAAAGCATTCTCCCTCATCTAGCGCTATTTGGTGCAATGTTCGGACGGCCAAATATGGAGCTGATGCTGTGCCAAATGTTACTCTCAAAAGCCGCAGGTGTTGAATTTTGTCCTTAGGATCTTGCCTCCACAATAATCTTTGGTAGTCAATATCTTAAGTAGAAACCATCACCTGCCGGTACATTTTTACAATGTCCGCAACTATACAAATGGGATGCATTCTCCATTTCATTATAGTGTGTCGTAAATCAGCTTGTAAGGTTGGACCGACCATTAGCTCGTCGTTTAACGACACACCATTCTTGCCTAAGCTAGAGGCGTCAAATACAACTCTAACTTTAGTGGTTGCTTTATCTTCCCTGATCACCGCATGATGGGGAAGATATACGACATCAGGCTTGTCAATTTGCTGCAAAGGAATAACCTCTGCATGACCCAAGTCGATATATTCATTAATTACATCGACATATTAATAATAATAATAAATCATTTATTTCGAGCAACAGGACTCATAGTGTCAGTAACAATATACTTACAAACTATGTTAGTAGTACACTTACAAACAAAACAAAACAGAAAACAGATTGTGACATCATTGCTGCAAGGTGACAGGCCCAGCCGAAACCTTGCAGCAGTGGTTCACAAACACACAATCAAGCCTACTTGCAATCATAGACAGGATGCTGTTGGCGCTGCCCCGTACCCCACGGACCAAGGATGCGCACCTTTTCCGCAACACCGTGTAGAAAGAGTCTACGTGAGCTTCAGCAAACATCCCTGATGCGCTGCAGTATCGGGGCAACCCCATCAGCACCCTGAATGCGTTATTGTATTGGACGCGAAGGGCGCTGTACGATTTTTGAGTATAATGACCCCACAGACTGCAAGTGTAA
This sequence comes from Dryobotodes eremita, assembly GCA_917490735.1. NCBI lineage: Eukaryota > Metazoa > Arthropoda > Insecta > Lepidoptera > Noctuidae > Dryobotodes > Dryobotodes eremita. Next base: position 7,643,615 of record OU823269.1, on the reverse strand, counting down.
AAAGACGTGCAGTAAGCAGTAAATATAGTGCGCTTGACCTCATTAGATGCACGCCTGAATCTGCAGGCAATCATATTAGCTCTCACACACAGCGCCCTCCGCTCCCTATCAATATCCTCATCGTCTTTGAGGTCAGTGGTCAATAAGTGACCCAGATATTTAAATTGGTCTACCCTCACAAGGGGCATACCGTTCAACTTCACTGAAGGCACTGCTTCTGGGTATATTGCCTTTTTAACTCCGAGTCTCTGGCTAACCTTTTCTCCAAATTAAAAAACCTGCGCAATGCAATATCTTTAGTTTGACCATTTGCGCAGTGTGGTGTAGCCGTTTTAAACGGCAACCTAACAATATAGCGACCTTCGGGGTCCCGTTGAGTTGATTGCTTATAAAATTCTTCACATCTTTGTTCTTCTTCCATGAAGTGCTTTTTTGGCACTACTGTTTCTTCTAACTCCCAAAATCTTTTTAAAAGATCATTTTGATCACCTTCCAATGTTAAATAATTAAGACTCTCTGAGTATTCTTCCTTTCCCGTAATCTCTCCCGAAAGTATCCATCCAAATTCAGAATCCTGCGCTATTAAAGATCCCGGAGGACCCTTACTGAGTCCTTGTTTGAGGACTTTGCTATACACCGAGGAACTTAAAAGAATGTCAATTTTGCCTGGTGTACCCCAAGTAGGATCTGCCAAATTGTACTGTTTCAGTTCTTTCCACAATGGGAACTTTATTTTATTAGAAGGAAGAATTTACGTTAATTTCTTCTGTACGTGAGCCTTTACCGACAAAACAAAGTTAGGATTGTACATTGATTGTAATCTTAAGTAAACAACATATTTTGAGGTCAATGCACAACCTTTATCATCTTCGCCTAGCCTCAGTGATGATTTATAACTGATATATTTTTTCAGCCCTAAAAGTTGAACTGCTGACTCCGTAATATACGAAGCCTGCGAACACTGATCCAGCAAAGAGCGCAGAGTCAACTCTGTGCCTGTACCGGAGGTAACCTTTACCAAAGCCGTAGGCAACAAATCATGGCTACGGGAAGTCGCAGCACAGTTTGTTACAGTGTTACTTGCATCGTCTTGTGTCTGTTTTGTATCATCTGATTGCTTAGGTTCTACTTTAGGGTCAGTTGATACGGACGCATCTTTAGAATGGAGTAAAGAATGATGCTTTCTTTTACATAACCTACATCTAGTCGGCAAACGACAGGCATATACCGCATGGCCTGACCCGAGACAATTAAAACATAAACCGTTGGATTGGACGAAACTACACCGTGAGGTGACATCTTCGTTACTAAATTTCTTACAACTACCAAGTTTATGGTCAGATTTGCAAAATACACATGACAGAGTAGCTACATGTAATGTCTTGACAGGCAAATTTTTTGTGACAGTATTTTTAGAAGACTTTTGTCTAAAAATTCTAGTGAACGGAACCTTTGTTCTAAAAACTTATTAAACTGCTCTAAAGTAGGTAGATCTTCCGAATATTCACAAATTTTTGCTTCCCACAACTTACGAGACTCAGAATCTAATTTTAAGCTTAAAATGTATATTACAATGAAGTCCCAGCTGTCGACATTAATTCCCAAATTTTTAAGTGCATTTAAACAATCGTTACTTGTATCCAATAATTCTTTAAGAGATTGTGCTGACTCGGCTGATATATTTTTCTGACTAAGAAACCGTTTAAGAATGCAACTTGCCATATACTTTTTATTATTGTAGCGCTTGTTTAATTGTTCCCAAGAAGTCTGATAATTTGAGCTACAAATAGGTATATTTCTCAGAAGTTGATCAGCTTCACCAGATAAATGACCTTTTAAATACTGAAGTCGCTGAACATCATCTAAAGACTTATTACTGTGTATAAGGGTTAAAAATAAATCATGGAAGGTGATCCACTCCGAGTATTGTCCAGAAAACATAGGTAAACTAATTTTAGGTAAGTTTTATATTGCAAGATTCATCTGAGTTTTTTCCTGCACAAGACTGTGATACATTTTGAGAAATTTCTGTTTTACACAAGTTAGTAAGTATTTCTTTTAAATCCGTTTTATAGTCCAAATACAAATCTTCGGTTTCCTCATACACTTTTGATGAACAATAATGCGATTTATTATATTCAGCTTCTTTTATTTCACTTAATATCTTACGATGTGTGTCGGAAAATGATGTCCACTGTGACTCCAAACTCTTCAATCTTACTTCAACATATGACTTAGAAATTCGCTCCTTAGGCGATTTTTTGAAGTTAGACCTGTTGCGTGATATGGCCTTATTAGTTTCCATTTGAATTTTATTGTAGACTTCCATCTTGTGTAGATATCAATACAAAAAGTTTACACAAGTACAATGTCTACCAATAACCCTTTGATAGATGAAAACTCTTAAGCCGAACCGTAATCTCTCAAAAGAAATGATGTCTCTATAAGTCCAAATTATCGCAAATTTTCTAAGTCACTGTAAGGAAGGTTCTTCAAATATTTTCCAAGTCGCTGTAAAAACATATCTTCGAAATTTTCTAAGTCTTTAAACTTAAACGGAGTTGTAAAATTTTGGACATGGATTCCCGTCGGTTCACTTTTTCGCTAAATTTTTTAAGTCCATGCAAAAATGCTTCTAAACTTCCAAAGTTAAATTGTTCAAGAAAATAAGGCTCAAAATCGAATCGGAAAGTACTCACAGTTTTATGTCCATTCACTGATACACGTCACTCACACTCACGTACAACACTATGCTTCGTCTCGTCCCGTCACTGTTCCTTGCTGCCAACTCGCTCCGCTAGGTGGCGCCACTGCAGATTCGCTTTCCACCGGATCGCTCGGCGCTCCTCTGGTCACCAGTCTGCTGCTCCCACTGGAAGGTTGCGCCCCGAGCAGCAATCCACTGCCCCTTCTGGGTGCGCTGATGACGACAAAAGTGGTTCTTGGGAACCAAAGCACATACCACCACTTCACTGAATCTAATTCCAACTCGAAGGACCATGAACACTTCCGAACCAAGATGCTTTACTTCACTGCTAACTTTTGTAAATAAAACAAGACGATGCTGTTTTGGGTATATTTTTAATTTTATTTTTTTTTATTTTTTGACAATGGCTTTATTGCAGCTGGTCCCTCGGGGAACCTTTGCTGCTTCACCGGGCTTCGGTGGGGCCAGAAGGGCCTCTCACCTAGCTAATAAAATATTAATTAGGTAGCACAGCTAAGGGCGTCCCAAGGTGGGACTTGAACCTAGGCTTAGGGCGCTACCGATTACTGAGCAAGTGGGGACTTGTCGCTGTTCACTATTATTAGGGATAATGTTTTGATTTATTTGGCCCGCGCGGGGCGGGGTCAAGGGACGGGGGGAGTGTCGTATTACTCTACTTCGCGGAGGTACTCGCCGTCGAGTACGGAACGTTTGTGTGAAGTGTTTTTTGTCAGCTAACTTTACACTCTCTTGGAAGAGAGTGATGTCGTCATCTTTATCTAACAGTGCATGTTTGGGGCGTCGTGTGCGTGATATGCGTGAGGGTGTGTAACTGGTAGCTGCTGCCACTAGAGGGTTAGTGTGATATATTTTTAATAATAATCCGTTTCCTTATAGCTAATCCTGTGTAACCAAACCATAGCGCGAATTTAAATCGCAGAACGCCATCTATCGAGCTATGGGACAAACTTTGCGATTATTGAGTTAACATATAGTGTAATGTATGTGTAGTGTGCATGTGAAGTGTAAGGAGACGTAGAATGATGATGTGAGTGTGAGTGCGTAGGATGTTTGTTACAGTCAAAAACCCGAAATTATTAAATATTATGACTATGAGGGAACAATCAGTAGCTGCTCCGTGGCATCATAGTCCAATTTTTGCAACCAGACTGAGAGTGTTTTTTTGCAACAAGTAGTTTCCAAGAAAACCAAAATGTCGACGGGAGAAAGCAGTATGGAACCGAGTTGAAGGGCAAACTGCGTGTTTACGTCGTTTACCTTCAAATATAGTAGGATTGTAGGCAAGAAGAGAGTGTTTGCGCAAGATCGTATTTAAAATGAAAAGTTGACGTACGGTTAACACTCCAGTTCGCTCATAAAGTTCTCTGGTGGGAAATAAGAAAGGAAGGAAATTACTAACCTTTAGAACGGCCCTTTGTGCACGTTCGATCCGAAGCATAGATGTTTTCGTCGCACCACCCCATACAATTATACAGTACGAGATCAGCGACTGGCATAACGCAAAATAGACTGATCTCCACAAGCCAGAGTCCGCAACATGACGAAGATTTTTAAAGATAAATATTAGTTTACGGATTCTTGCTGAAATAGCATCTATGTGCGGGTGAAAACTTAGCGTGTTATCTAGCATGACGCCCAAGTACTTTATTGAATCTGTTTTATTAAGGTGGGGAACGTGAACATATTCGTAAGAAGTTGGCAGAATCATCCCAGCGCTGATTTGCTGGATTCGTTTTCTCCTCTTCCTATCGTTATTTCTCTTGACTAAGTTTATTTTCGTTATATGTATGTATGTATGTATCTATGTATTAGTATTTATTATTTTTCAAGTTATCTATCCCTTATGTTGCACCTGTCATGTTTTGTCTCTGCATCACCCTAAGGTTGACTGGTAGAAAATGCCTCAGGCATTAAGTCCGCCTTTGTACAGTATTTTTTTTTTTACTTGTGCATAAAGTTTTAATAAATAAATAAATAAACAATGAGCACTATGAGACAAAATGCACGAGGATGAATGAGCGGTAATTTTGTAATTATCGAGAGAACAAGTAGGTTTTTTTATGTAGAAAGAAATATACTTTGTCTTATCAACATTCAGAGCGAGTCCATTGTTAGCCAACCATGTTCAACCCCATCTGCGCACAACTGTAAACTTCGGGCCAGGTGTCGGCGTCAAATAAAAGCGCTGTGTCATCAGCGAAAGTTATAACCCTTCCGCTGGGCATCTTGAGCTCACAGAGGTCGTTGATGAAAGTTAGAAATAAATGGGGACCGAGGATACTGCCCTGTGGGACGCCATGCGCGACAGGAAGATCACTACTAGTCCACTCGTCTACTTTAACTCTCTGGAATCGGTTGGTGAGATAGTCGGAAAAAAGCTTTAATTGTGCATCCCTTATACCAATGTTCTCCAATTTCTTCACCAACAGAGGGACGGAGACCGTGTCAAAGGCCTTGGCAAGGTCCATAAAGATTACTATAATCTTTTTATTTTCGTCGAGCTTTTCAGAAACGAACTTAGTTAAACCATGAATGGCGTCGCTGGTCGACAAGCCAGATCGAAAACCGTACTGAGAAAGTGATAGCAGTAAGTTGTCTTCAAGGTAGTCGACCAGGCGCTTCTTCATGATCCTTTCCAGTACCTTAGACAAGGCTGGCAAAATGGAAATTGGTCTATAGTTGTTGACACAGGCTCCGTCACCACTTTTGAAGATGGGTCTAATCTCCGCTATTTTCCAGGCGTTTGGGAATTTGCCGGAATCAATGCCAAGGTTGTAGATAAAAACAATTGGAGAAATGAGCAACTGTCTGTATCTCTTCACAATGCCGGTGGAGATGTTGTCATAGCCAACAGCGCAATCAGACTTGCAGACTATGAATGATATTTTCAACCTCTTCTAGATCCGTGGGGAAAAAACCCATCGAGTGGGGATGAAGGTTGAGTGGTGGTGAAGGGATATTGTAACCAGAACCACAGCGATCAGCGATATTTTTGCCGATGTTAACAAAAAATTCATTGATTTTATTAGCAGAAGAAATAGGATCTAGAGTATTAATTAGCTGTCTGGCCTCATTTTTAGATTTTTGTGTGTGGCTAATGTCTTTTATTGCGTTCCATAATATTTTGTTGTTAGTTTTAGCCGCAGTCTGAAGTTCTAGCTTATCATGTTCCCTTTTTATCTTTTTTAAAAGTTCGTTGCAAAAATGTCTGTATCTTTAGTAATACACTGAAGCTTAGAACTATGTTAGTAATACACACATACAAAAACAAACTAAGTATAATAATTATCCTATGTGTAGGCGAATCCAGTGCCTCCAGATAGGACTCAACATGTTCAGCAATGACCCTCAGGTAGCTGTGTCCCGGACCTTTGGAAGGCGTACGAGGGGCCGGAGCAAACTCGCAGCGGCCCCTTCGACCAATTTATTTATATGGAATGAGGCACCAACCTACGATTATCCCTTCCAAGTAGCACAGAACTGCATTATAAATGTTCACCTAAGCTCCACAGCGTTAATCTAAGCATTTATATCGACTTATCAGAGTTCACCCGGGCGGCAACAGCTGTTTAGAACAAAACGAGGCTCACGTTAACGCTTTCTTCTGTACTGTAAATCTATTAAACACCACAAACATGCCACAGATATCACTGTTATTCAGCGTTTAGTAGTGCAGTACCCTATCAGCTGCAAGAGCGCATGTTTGTGAACACAGATAATGCCGTTTTCTGAATAAAAACCCAAGCGTGTACTATAAAACCGTTGCATTTAAAGAGAGAACATATAAACTACTATAAAGTCAGCAGTTACTTTGTTAAGTTATTTAACAAAGAATTAATGCCTTATGCTGCATACAGATAAACTTTTACCCTATTAGTCAGGTGTTACTATACACTCGAATAATAGCATTTATCTAGGCCAAATCAGAACTTAAAGTGGACTTTTATGCAGTTACATAGCAGCAAACTGGGCAGTCATTCTGTCTTGGGCTGAATAATTGAACTTCCGTAGGCATTTAATCTGCTGATTGCATTATAATGTAACATGAAACGAATATTTATACACCAGGCTATTTTGACAGCGTCTTGACGTCTTTAGTTGTTTTACGAAATGTGGAAAGCTAAAGAAAGAAGTAGTGGAATACGCCGTAAAATTAATGCAGAATACTTAAGAGGCCGTATACGAAATTTTGCGGATTTCGCTGATTTACGTGATTTTACAGACGTGATTTTACAGTTAAAAGACAGTATTTCTATAAGTTTTAATACTCAACGTGAAAGATCATTTCAATTATGATCTAATAAATGAGCAACTTTTTTATTTTTATTATTAAATTTTGATTAATTGACCTCAAACCGGCGAGTGTTTTATAAAATTTTGCCGTAAGAGGTTTAAAATATCACATATTTACGAATCTTTTTGAAGTCTAAACGGTATGAAAAAATTATAATGTATTGTTATGAAAATCGCATATACAATGTATGTATCACTTTTTACGACTTTAATATAAAAAATTTGAGTAAAAAAAATATTGAACTTAGTCAAATTTTACAGAAAATGGGCAAAGTATTGCTTTTGATTTCGGCTACTTAGAACTATCGTACAACAAAATTAAAACAACAGAAATAAACTTCAGTTCAACATCAATCCATTTCCTGAAAAAAAATAAAACAAATAAAAAAAAAATGGTATTAAAAATATTTTAAAACAACCTAAATCTCGCAATATAATACTCGACGCACGCCTGGAGTCACCCACAGTCCGGTTAAGCAGCCACGACCCCCAGTGGTCAAAACTGCGAGTTGTCATTCCTAAAAAAAAAAAAACTAGAGTCAGCAGTCCGCGCCGAGCGCTTCTATCGTGTGGACGTATCGCTCTGTGCTCCGAAAATCGCACCGAGTCGGCACGCAACGAACGACGCGCCTGTGTGCGGCTACAGACGAATATAGCGCGACGTGAGTTTTTGGTACTTTGGTAAGATAATATTTTGTGATTATTTTAATATGCTTTTTAAATAAAACAAGTATTAGTTATTATTATAATTTGAAGTAATTTGTTTCGTTTCATATATTTTAATATAAGTACCTACAAAACGTACGTACTGTTTTTCAATAGTAATATTATTAATGCGTCAGTAATTCTGTTTGTCTGTTACCTTTCCACGTAACGAGTTTTATCATTTATTATTAGTATATTTTTTAAAGTATTAAGCTTAATAATCTTACCTAAAAATGTATTGTGAAATGGACATTCATTTACATTGAATTGACATTGACAATCACACCGGTTGGGTTTGTTGGACTGAAAGAGATATCTCTATAGAGTTAAGCTCGCCGTCGCGAACATATTTTTTTTACATTTGTTTATGTTTGTCTAAAATGAAGAATTTCATATTCACAGAGTCAAGTGAATAGTGAATAGTGAATAGTGAATAATCTTTATTATCAAAAGCCAAATACAATTCGTCCATCTCAATCAAACATAAAAAGAAGTACAATGCTATGCATTATTTGAGACAGAGTGAACGTCTGTGTCTGTGCTAGTATAAACTGTGTTACAGACACAGGCGCCTTCCTCTTACAGTTCATTGAATATTTTCTGCACTTTCTTGGAGTTTTGGTAAACCTAAACCTTAGTGTAACATATTTACTTAACACTTATTAAAATGTATGTATGCAAGGAATGTGTGTATGTGTGGTGTGGGTGTATGTGTGGTGTGGGTGTATGTGTGGTGTGGGTGTATGTGTGGTGTGGGTGTATGTGTGGTGTGGGTGTATGTGTGGTGTGGGTGTATGTGTGGTGTGGGTGTATGTGTGGTGTGGGTGTGTGTGTTTAGTTGTGAGTTTCGAATATAACAGTATAAAATAGAGAATAAAGGAGCAATTTAGATCTGAATTTAGATGCGCTAGTAGGATTTTTTTGCAAAGAGTTGTTCAGTCTCATCGTATGTCAACTTTTGAAGAAAATTACCAACTACAGTCTTACATTTAAATCTAGGTAAAGAATATACGTTGCAGGTTTCGTTTATAGCGTTATAAAGGTGGCTGCTAAGACACGGGTAGCTTCGCCACGCCAGAGCAGTTTTGGTGGTGACAGGTGGGCATACAGGGTCTTTGCGTCGTTTATTCTGCTGCAGTAACCTTGGGTCATAGGTCAATGATGAGTGTACACGTAAAGTGATGTTAAGTGCACAGAGCTGTCGGACAGTGAGTACAGATGTGTCTTTATAGAGCTGGGTAGTCGGGTATCGATAAGGTTTGTGAAGCATGACTTTCAAGACAGCTCTTTGTGCCCTTTCAAGGCGAAGCAAATAGGTTTTATATGCACCACCCCAGACAGATATGCAATAGGTAAGAAGTGACTGAGCCAAGGCAAAATAAATAGTTTTTAACAGTCGGTCGGAAACTACTCTTCTTAGTTTTTTCATAGGAAACATTAGCTTACGAACACGTGTAACTGCCATACTGATATGCTTTTGCCAACTCAATGTGTTATCGATGTGCACCCCCAAGTATTTAACACAAGAGCTTCTATGTATAGTAGGGCAGCTGCAAGAAGTCAGTGTAGGGTGACAACTATGGGCTTTAACGTCGGGCATACTAGGCTGTGTAGCAGAGTTCGCTGAGAAAGGGACATAGTGGGTTTTAGAGACATTTAGCGTAAGTAAATTTAATGAAAGCCAATCCATCACTATGCCAAGAGCATTTTCAGCTGCGTGGTGAGCAGATTCCCATGTTTCTCCACTTATGATAAGCGCAGTGTCGTCTGCATATACAAATATCTTGCAGTTTGGGATTGACAGCTGACACAATCTGTTTACAAATAGAAGAAAAAGGGTGGGACCAAGCACGCTACCCTGTGGTACGCCAAAGGTTAGATTCACATCGTCACTGATGTAGTTGTCTACCTTAACTCGTTGGTTACGGTTTGTGAGATAGTCACGGAAGAGGTTTAGAGCGATATCTCTTATTCCCAAGCTTTCTAAACCACGTAGAAGGATGGGAGTAGAGACCGTGTCGAAAGCCTTGGCTAAATCAAGAAATATACCTATAGTTTTAGTCCTATACTCAAGATTCTTAACAATTTGGCTTGTCAGTTCAAGAACGGCATCCTCTGTTGATACGCCTCTCCTAAAACCGTATTGGTTTGGCGCAATTACGTTGTTGCATTCAAGATAGCTAAGCAATCTTTTGTTCAAAACCTTCTCCATAATTTTGGAAAGTGTGGTGAGTACAGATATAGGCCTATAGTTTTCGACACGGTCAGCATCCCCACCCTTAAATACTGGTGTGACTAATGCCTTCTTAAAAGTGTCGGGGAAAATACCTTTCACGATACATAAATTACAGATATGCGTAATTACTGGAACAAGTACATGTCTGGCAGACTTAATAACTGAGGCTGGTATTCCATCGTGACCTACTGCACAATTATGTTTTAAGTCTACAATTATATTATCTATTTCTGAGAAATCCGTTTCAAGTAATACGAATGAGTTACCGTGAGGATTTATTAGGCTGTCAAATTCAAAGTTTTGGCGAATTATACGCTGACCCTGCGCAACCTGCCTAGCAAGATCCGCTCCAACGTTTGCAAAATACTTATTTATAGCATTGACAGAGGAGTTTGGATCACTGCACATACTAAGGAGTTCTCCCGACTTACTTATGGGTGAAGTGTTCTTGTAGCTGATAGTTTTTATGACGTCCCAAGTTGCTTTGGGGTTACCATTGGCCTTCAGGAGTTCATTTTGGTCAAAATTGCATTTAATATTCTTCAGTAAATTGTTACAATAATTTCGGTATCTAGAATATATTAGATTAGCAGTAAGGTCTTTAGGATTTTGCATTGCTTTTTTATGGAGTTGGTCCCGATTTCGCACGCACCTCAGGAGGCCAGTGGTCATCCATGGTTTAATAGTCTGCTTCCGGTTAGGGATATTTTTTAGTGTACTGTGTTGACTTATTGCGTCTGATATAATGGAAATAAGTTGTTCCGCACTTTGATTGGGATCTGTGCTAGTTAAGACAGTCGAAAAATCAGAGTTTTCTAAGCAGCCAATAATACCTTGAAAGTTTAAATGCCGTATCACAGTTTTAGGTTTTGTATCATTGAGAGGGTTTCGTTCAGTGCAAAATAGGACAGGTGCATGATCAGTAAAAAATGAGTCGAGAACCAAAGTTGTGGAGGGTCTATCTGTTTTTAAAAAGACATGGTCCAGGCAGTTTTCAATGCGAGTGGGGAGAACGTGGGCAGGGAGGAGCCCATGAAAAGCCATTGTATTTAAATATTCTTCAGAGTTTGGGTCCTTATTATCTGGTATAATGTTTATGTTTAAATCTCCAATCACTACTACAGTTGTTATTGACGCCAGGGACTCTAAAATATTGTTTAACGAGTTAAGAAAATTTTCTATATTTCTGACGGAGGGTGAACGGTATATTGCGGCAATAGCTGTATCTAGACCTAGCCTCAAAATAAGACAGTTAGCGTCCTGGAAAACCGGTTCAACTAACTTATGAGTCACATCAGAACTCACATAAACCACCACCCCATCATTTTGGTTGTTAAATGAGGATCTAGCTGAGGTAAAGCCAGTTAATACAGGAATATCTGTCACTTTACTCAACCAGCACTCAGAGAGGATTACTATATCACACCTGACATCCATGGACTGTATTAAGACATTGAGGCCATCAAAGTTGCGATTTAGACTTCGTATGTTAACATGCAGTATGTTCAAAGTTGGTTGGGTAGCGCCTATATGCTTTAAACATTGGTCCGGCAAACTCACATACGACCGTGAGATATTAAATGATTCTACAGAATCAATAAATTTATTTAAGTTGTCCTTATCGAATTTATAATTTTAAATGTTAATGACCAGTTTAAGTTTGTGCTGCAGAGAAGGTCGGAACTGCAAGTAACTGCAAGTATGGTCGGAAAAAGCAAGAATTTTAAATATGGTGCTGTAAAGCGCAAAAAAATATTCAATGGCTTTATAAATTCAAAGCGAGGCAGGAATGATTCCGGGTTAGCAATATTCCAATATTATAAATAATAATTCTGCACGCGTAGCATGACCATTATAGAAACGGGTTTTGTCGACGGAAGAATAGACAAAAGTGACGTTCCGTGAAGACAGTACGACGGCAGCAAAGTAGAAAGAGTCAACTGCACTTTTTACGAAATTTAGTAGTTTGTTCACGTTTTTCTTTTATTTTGCTTATATCTCGAAAATGGTGTGTCCTATCGCAAAAATAATGAAAATTTCGACCCCCTTTATGAAATCCTTAAACCCCTAAAACTAAACATGTAGGTAATACTTTTTCACATTTTCCATACAAAAAGTGAAAAATTCCATTTTTCGTCGAGTAAAAAGTTTTCTACTGTCTTTAGCATGGCGATTACAAAATCAAATTGTCTTCACTACCTTAGACAACTGACACTTGTCAGTGTGATTTTGACGTTTGAGATAGAAAACTTTCTTCTGAAATAGTCTACATATAAAAAGACCTAGACAACGATCGGTAAAATGAAAGACAAAATTACGGATTTTACAAGGATTTTTACGGTGCGATGTCAAAAATAGAGAAACGAAATGTCACTTTGTATAGAAATTGCTGTCTTGTCTTCCAAGAAACAGAAAGCGTCATGCTACGCCTGCTGATGGTATAAGCATTACAACAATACTACACACGTATATTTTTGCGTAAAATGGCTGTAAGACTCTTCTTCCTTCTGAATGAAAATTAAAATGAAATTATTTCAGAGATCTAACGGCAGACTCAATTAAAAATGATGCGAATCAGGACATAAATAAATATAAAAATAATCCAACATTTCATTCTAGAGAGGTATATTAATTATTATAATTTGTGTCTTAATTTAAATGTATAACGCAAGATAGATTAGCTAGCAACTTGTTTATTTCAAACTACCGTATTTTTCTATTTTATTTGTGTTGTAGGAAACAGAGCGCGTTACGTGTGGCGAACCTGGTGACTACCAAGGTGTGACATCCTTGGATAAGAACATAGATAACCATGCAAATATGATTATCTCCGATGATCAGGTCAGTTAAAATTTGTATTTAGTGTACTCAGTCGTCTAGTTTCAATTTCATTATTATTATCGCAACTATTTAATTTCATAGGAAAAAAGTAAAGAAGAAGTCAGAGCCATAAATATGGAAGGAAGGAGGATAGTTGATATCCAATATCTTATTAATCAACTGCTTGAAATATCACAGCATAGCTTAAGGTTTGACTGTCAGTTGAATCATTTAAAAGTAGTAAAAGATTAGATTCGTCATGGATTATCTTCATATTTCAAGATGCGTTGCTCCATGTGTGGAAGTAAATTTCAGCTAAATACTAGTGAAAATGATAACAAGTTTGATGTCAATCACGCTGCTGTTGCTGGTATAATACTGATTGGATGCGGACTCACTAATTTTAATGAACTGGCTGCTACAATAGATTTGCCTACATTGACTGGTGCTCAATATAAAATGTGTCATGACGATTTGCACGAGTGGTGGAAGGAAACTGCAGAAGTTACTATGAAGGATGCAGCAGCAGAAGAAGCGGAAATGGCGACAGAGAAAAGTTCCACCGGAAAACCAATGATACCTGTAACGGCAGACGCCTGTTGGAGTAAAAGGTCATATCGGACAAATTATTCTTCACTGTCGGGTGTTGGTGCGATAATCGGGGTAAACTCTGGCAAAGTTTTACATTTAGGTGTAAAAAATAAATACTGCGTAATTTGTATGAGGGCGAAAAATAAAGAACAAGAAGCACCGAAACATCATTGCAACATAAATCACAAAGGTGACGGGTGTGCTTTCTTGTTTTCTTCTTTTATGATATAGGTATTCCAATTAACTACTATTAAAGTACCTATTGTAATATTTACAGGTTCCTCGTCAAGCATGGAACAGGCAGCAATAGTAGAAGGATTCAAAATATCTGAAAAACATAATAATTTGGTCTACTCAAAATTGATAGCAGATGGTGATGCGAGTACTTACAAAAATATTTTAGATGCCAGGCCCTACACTACTGTTACAGTCGCAAAAATTGAGTGCTCAAATCATCTTTTACGTAATTACAACGGAAAAAATATTGCTTTAAATAAAGATACCTCGATTCCCCTAGACCAGCGAAGGTTACTAACAGCTGAGCGAGTAAATCGTTTACGGGTGGCAGTCAAAGCAGCAGTAAGATTCCGGAAAACAAACAAATAAAAAAGCTGCAAAAAGACATACGAAACAGTCCCTTGCATATTTTTGGCGACCATAGTAACTGTGAAGGATATTACTGCAAAAACGAGAAAAAGGTGGAGCCGAATTATGTACCTCACATACCAGTATTGCTGAAAAAGCTTTCAGCAAATGCAAATTGTCTGGCTTTGCATTCTAAAAGCTTGTTGCAAAATTTAAATAATAACAGGTTCTTGCACAATTCAAATAATAGCAGTAATCGCTTTTAGAATAAGGGTCTAACTAATATTCAGAAATTGCTAATTTGATAAGTTTTAAAAGTAACTATTAAAGTAAACAAGCTAATAAATAGGAGCTATTAAACAAGCTAGAGCGCTTGCAAAACTTGTGCATTCGCTTTGTTTTCGGTGTGCGAAAATATGACCATGTTTCTCACCTTCGCAAGGAACTCAAGTGGCTCCCGATCCGCTTACGCAGGAACACTCGGATATTATGTCTCCTCTTCAACATCTTACACAACCCATCTTATCCTTCCTATCTGCGTGAGCGTTTTTCTTACGCACGCCCTCGCGACGCACCGTGTAGATCACATCTTAGATCCCTCCTTAAATCCCATCCTCATAAAACCAGCTACTATTCTTATTCCTTCTCTGTTCATGCTGTAAGATTGTGGAACTCACTTCCGCCTAGCATTCGAGATTTAAAAGCTATTTCTCATTTCAAATACCGAGTAAAAGAGCATTATCTTTCCTTTTAACTGTGAGAATTTTATATATTTATATATATAAGTTTATTTATTTTAGCATTATGTATTTATTTGAGTATATGTTATTTTTATTTTGCATTATATATAAGTATATTTAATATTCTAGTTTAAGACGTCACAAATCAAATTCTTCTCTTCTTGTTCTCACACACTATTGTCTACATTTCTTTTTTATTTCTCCTTTCGCAGGTCTGCTGGAAGAAATTTCTTAAGAAATAAGCAGTACCTTTGTACTTAATACTAATATGCCGTATCTGTATCTATTTTACTGTGTGTACATAAATAATAAAATAAATAAAAATTGCACAAAAAGATGTTATTCGAACATCACTTTTGTTTTACAGAGCTGAGCAATTCAATTCTTTGGTTGCGAAATACGCTGGAGGCAAGCGCATCAATTACGCTTTGAATAATTCTTATGCGTTGAGGTGCTACGCTGCTGTCGTTGCATTCAACACTGGTACTCCGATAGCTGCGTTACATAAAAAGGTTACTGCAAAAAGTCCATCACTCGCTGTAAAAAAGTTTGAGTTGAGGAAAAGGAAAAAAAACACAAAACATAAGATTTGGAAACCCAAACGGCGCATCGATTTTCATACTGAAAATGCAGATTATGGAGAAGTTTGCCAAAAGCCGGATATGACACCCGATGAATATGAAACTGCCAAGGTTCTTTTCAGCAATATCATTTGATTCGTCCCTTTAATAATTAAATACTTTTAAATTAACATCTATGAATTATTTCCCAGATCGAGTATGTGGATCACCTTAAACAACAATTGGCTGACAAAGAAGCAATTGAAAGGGAAACTCGACAACAAGCCGAATGTGCACTATGGCACGAGTTGAGACGGAGCCTGGTCACTGCATCAAATTTTGGCAAGGTGTGCAAAAGGCGAAAAATAAGTTCAGCCGCACTGGTTAAATCAATGTTATACTCGTACTCCTTAGATCATGTACCCGCTATATTATACGGAAAAACTAATGAAGCAACTGCACTTTTGCAATTGGCAGAACAGGAAAAAATTACTTTAGCAAAGTGCAGTCTGTTCATAGACGAAGAATATTTTTTTTTAGGTGCTACCCCTGATAGTATCTATGAAAACGGGATCATCGAAATAAAATGCCCGATAAAAGCAGTTGGCATAAGCGCGGATGAGGCAATTCGTTAAAAAAAATAATTTTTGGGATGGTTGACAAAGAAGGGAAAATGAAACTGAACACCAATCACAATTGGTATTACCAAGCTCAAGGGCAATTACATATTACTAAAAAATATATTTGTTTGTTTGTTGTATGGACTGGCCCAGACTTTCCATTGAAAACTGCGATCATCACGAGAGACGACCATTTCTGGGAAACAAAAATAAAAAATCGGCTCGTAGATTTTTATTTCAAGTGCATGCTCCCAGAAATTATCGACCCGCGAAAATGCCGTTCTATGGAACTTAGAACTAGTATATATTAATTAATAAATGATTAATGGTATACTACCAGACTTTTTATTTCAATTTATTGACAAAAATCACGAGAGTAAAAGACACGAAAAAATATCAAAGAATCAAAACCGGTTAATCGCCGTACTGGCCATCGACTACTCCGGACTCACGCAGGCACACACGCTACCGAGCGCTCCCGCGTGTGTGCGTGTCGAATAAATACCTAATTTTGCCCGTCTCGGTTTTGTATACGGCCTCTTAAAAATTATAAATGGAAATACAGCTAATGTGGAAAAAGACAAACAACCTACAAGTTTAATGAGCCTTTGTCAAACCACAGCGGGACTCTAAAAGCTTGGTTCCATAAAGGTGGTTTTCTGGTTAGTCTAGCGCAAAATGTGAACCACTACTACTCTTCATATAGATCCATGGCTGATTTATTTCTCACAAGTGCTTAGCTAATTTACTATTTGCTGAATTATAGGCCACATGAGAACACCCGTACAGACCTTAGCATTAAATTACTATTAAAACAGTTCACTTGCTATCCGCCATTTTTGTAGCTTTGACTGTGAATTATTGTAAAATTTGATCTTTTTATTTTGGTTTATTTTAGAAGATATCAATTGGAATTGATTTGATTTACAAATAATTTCCACGTAACCAGCTTTTTATCAATTGCTTTGTAAAAGGCAATGACCTTTATTTCGTTTACTGTCCATTTAAGTTAGTTATTTTTTTAGTATTTCGTGGTATTTTGAGAGCGCGTGAAAATTTTGAACTAAACATATATGGTATTTCACAGTAAAGTTACCTCCCCAATAAGATTTCAGAGATAATAGGAAGAAATCGAAGTTTTACTTACCGTAAATTATATTTATTTTCTCACTAAGGCACTTGAGATCTTGCACACAACACACCAATCACTTCATGTTTACCAAATTGACAGTTCATATTAAAGAAAAATAAATAATAAAGCTATTGCATTCCACAATTTCGCTCAGAGTGTACTTTCAACTGTGTAAAAGCTTATTAAATGTACAAATTTGTCTTTTATGCTATATTATAGGAAACACGTGTCTTGTTATTCTGGAAATATTCAGCTCTTGGGGTGGTCTGTTACACACACAAATGCTAATATGATGTTGATATAATTCAATTATTTGATAATTGGAATTCTTATACAGCTATGTGCTGAATAATTTGTGCCCAAATTAGAGCTATATCAGCAGAGGATGCGCTGCCTACGCTGTTATACAGCAGGTTTAAGCAGCTAATGTTTTCACGGTACACTGTGAAAATACTGTTATAAAGCACTTTTGTGCTACTTGGGCTGTACCATGGTATAATAATATACTTCGCCAGGTATAGCATTCAGAGACGCAGTGGTCACGTGGGTGACACAAGCCTACGTCATCACCGCTGTGTTACCAGTAGTGTGTCATAATAACTCCCCAGCCGCCTTTATTACCTGAGCGAATCCGATAAAACAATGAGGTTTTAACTATCAACTATGCTGGTATATGTATAAATTGAATTGTTTCTTTTTATGAAAAAAATGAAAAGACAATTTAAATGCTTTAAATATATTTTTTAACAGAATGGTGACTGAAAATATTTCCATAATTCGTGTTTTGTTGCAATAAAGTGGCCACTGGATAGTGACGTAAGCATGTGTCACTCTCGGAATGCCAGACCTTGTTTTTTTAGACCATGGGCTGTACGCACTATGCAAGTTTTCCCAATGACAACCCCCGTTTGGTGCAGGACTATTGCAGAACATGGAAACATAGTACATTTTGATACAAGTGGAGAAATTTTGCTATTGCATTCGAGGCGGAATACACACACGAGCCGTAGGCGAGGGTGTTATGGAGCCGGGAACTTCAATAACAAATGTCCATGTGTATCAAACGACGTTTTTCAATACACTTTTGAAGAAATAAAATAAAAGGACGAACAATATTTTTGTCATTAAATAAAAAGACAGAATTTGCTTTTTTCCCCGCGTTTTACCTTCGCAGGTTAAAGGAGAGGCAAAGGTATAAAGCCGCTAAAAGCCTAATATGAAAAATAGAAAATTCAAATATTTTTGAGTTTAGAACACAAATAAACGTTAATTTGTTCATAAACATTTTTTTTTTTTTGATTAATCATGGTTTTAGATGATATTCTATTTATAAACATAATTTAAATATTCAAAAAACAATAACGCCGTAAAGTCGCATATCTCTTTACCGAGATTTTAAAAAAAACGATCACTGCCGACTATAGGCATTGAACCATTTTGGACTAAGTATAGGTATAGTTATCTGTGGCAATTTTTATTTCCGCACACGTGTTGGTAAATGAAAAAACCGCACGCGTGTGAAATACCTACATTGCATGTTGAACCTAATCGAAGTGCGATAAGAACAAGTTTTCGAGGAAGTGTATTGAAATAGTATAGTAGTATATTCTCATATTGTATGTTTATATTTAAATTGGAAAATTATTTAAGATTTTATGTATATTGTTTTTCCTTCTACTCTTACACACGTTGTCTACATCTCTTTAATATACTCTTCTATCGCAGGTATGCTGGAAGAGATTTCTTTAGAAATAAGCATCACCTTTGTACGTATTTTTCTGTTCCTTTCTTCTTGTCTGTTTATATATGTGTGTACACAAATGGTTAAATAAATAAATAAATAAATAAAATAAATAAATAAATAGTACATTTTGATACAAGTGAAGAAATTTTGACTAAGTATAGGTATAGTTTGCCAGTATACTATTGTAGTCTTTGGGTATAGTTATCTGTGGCAATTTTTATTTCCGCACACGTGTTGGTAAATGAAAAAAACGCACGCGTGTGAAATACATTGCATGTTGAACCTACTCGTAGTGCGATAAGAACCAGTTTTCGAGGAAGTGTATTGAAATTATTTTTTTGTGGCTATATAGTGGATTAGTTACCTAAAAATATGGAGGGACTATGTCTCCTGCCTGACTTTTGATATATAGACGGATAAAATGGCAGTGACTGACTTGCACATTCAACAAATGTTGTTATTTTTAACTATACTAATTTAAATACCTACATTTAACGTTATTTCTTACGGCTGCTGAAGTTTTAATAAACTTTAGAATACTATTATGTAAATTGTATAAGACTCCTTATAAAATCTGAACTTGGAGTAAAATTACTTGCAAAATGAAGCAACTATGAAAAGTATCTTCAGAAAAAATATAAAAATTGGAAGTTAGAGGGTGAAATAATTTTAAAACGAAACTTAGTTTTGTTGTTTTTTGGCTTGATTAACCAAAATACTGATTGAATTATTATTTTTATTATATAAATTGGTAAAGAAATTATTTAGTAGGTATAGATTTTTTTAAATAAAATATTTTTACGAAGAACGCCATCTATGTCTTGCTGTGAACTAAACGCTGATTTGTGTTTTTATTAAAGTTTTAAGTACAGCGTTGGGCCAAATTCAGAGATCCAAATTTAAAAGTGGAAGAGTCCAGTAAACGAACAGACCACTAAATTAACCATAATAAGGCCTTGCCTTTGAACAGGGGCGTAGCTAGTCCTAAAGGGGCCCTGTTGAGAACCACAGCAAGTTATTAATCGCACCTGGTAGCGAGTAGCTGTAACTAATACGTTCACAGACACACACAGGGACAGATCACGGGCTCCGGGGAGCAGGTTTCAACTTGTCGGAGTCAAGTCTCTGTTTGACCAAAGTATCCGAGCCGTATTTGTGTCGTATTGGGTGAGACCTCGAAAATATTCCAGTCAACAGAGAGGTCCACCCACTACTTGAGCCATAGTGTTTTGGTTATAAATATAGGGACCGATTGCGGTTAGGTTCAGTTCCCTCCGACCCTCCAGGCATCGCTAACTTTAGCGATGCACTGGAACCCCCCTCCCCTCCGTGCTCTATGCCCGCCATAGACTCGGAGGACTCGTCAGGTCCCATGGACACTGACGTTGCCTCTAATAAACGCCCGGTCATTCCGTATCCTTATGATACGGAGGCCCGGACCTCCTCCACCTCCTCGTCCGAGGATGACGGTTTTCAGACCGTCACCTCCGCCGCCAAGAGGAAGAACAATTTCGTGTCTTCTTCCCAGGCAGGGAAAACCCCTAAAATAGGCTCCCCCGCCCCCGTGACACCGACCCCCGTTGTCCCCGCCCCGACCGCGCGCCCCGCTCCCTCCGCCGCCGCGTCAACCCCCCCCCCCCCCCCCCCACCCTGTCCAAGGCTTCCGATAGCCAATCGAAACAGGCCGCCTCCCCGCCCCCTGTGTTCATTCAGGACAAGGGGAAGTGGACCGTCGTGTCCAAATGGTGCGTCGATCTCCGGATCGGCTTCACCAGTGCCCGTGCCACAGAGCAGGGCATCAAGGTGCAAGTCCCAAATGTTACCGACTATAGGTCCCTCACGAAACTCCTCAGAGATAGGGGAGTTTCATTCCATACTTACTCCCTTCCGGAGGACCGTCAGACCCGCGTGGTCATAAATCGCATCCCTAAGAAAATAGCGACATCAGATATAAAAGACGACCTTCTGTCGCAAAACGTCCCCGTCGCGGAAGTGCACCGCATGCACCGCGCCCGAAGCGGCGAGGCATACAACATGATCCTTGTTGTATGTCCCGCCGTCGAGGGACACCACCCGATTTTCACAATAAAGTTGATCTGTTGCCTAACTGGATTCGACATCTAGAAGCCGCGCAATACCGGTATCGTCGGCCAATGCCACCGGTGCCAACTTTACGGTCATTCCCAGCGGAATTGCCATGCGACACCCAGGTGCGTCAAGTGCCTGGGCGAGCACGGCACTTCCGACTGCTCCCGCCCCAAAGACAGGACTTTGTGCATGGAGCCACCCAGCTGCGTGCTCTGTGGGAACTCCGGGCACCCAGCCAATTACCGTGGCTGTCCCAAAGCCCGAAAATCAACCGCCCCTAAGCTGACGAAGCGTACCGACGCCCGTCAGCAAAGGGCAGCCCCCGCCTCCCAACTTCCCGAGCGACTGAGTCCCCAAAGACCCAGTCCTTGGCAACTCCTGCACCACCTACAGGCCTTCCCGGCCTTGGGGCGCTACCAACAACCTCCCCCTCCCCCCATCCCTCCGCTGATGGACCCCCGCATCCGTGCCCACGCACCCGCGCCTGCGCCCGCGCCCATGCCCGCGCCCCCCCGCGGTAACCCACCTCCGGCTCCTAAAGCCGCTCCCCCCGCGCCGGTCGCACCCCGCCCGCCCGCACCCACTCCTCCAGTGGTCGGGCCTAACCCTCTCGACGCGTTCAATGTGATCTCGAGCACATTCCTCGTCTTCCTCACCCCTCGCGCCCGAAAGATGGCTGGCGAAATCGTCACAGCAAGAAATTCCTGTGATCTTTTCGCCATCCAGCAAATTCACAATGCGTATCCGGAGATAACGCAAGCGCTAATGACCATCTCCAACAAACCTAAAACCAATTAATGGATAAAGGAATCGTTGCGCGAATCTAACCCCGATCCCTCAGACTGGGTTATTTCAATGCCAATGGCATCATAGGTCAGCGAGACGAAATCGCGACCTTCCTCCGCGATCACGATATAGACGTCCTCCTCGTACAGGAGACGTTCCTAAAACCCCATCACCGTAGGCCGTCCATCGCTAACTATCGCGTAGTTCGCAACGACAGGATTCGGTGTCACCGGGGCGGTACCTTGATCTACTACAGGGCTTCGCTCTATTGCATCCCAATAGACCCCCCTCCCCTCTCACGATTAGAAGTTTCCATATGTCGACTAGGCATGACGGGTCACCAGCCGATCACTCTGGTGTCGGCTTACCTCCCCCCCACCAATACCTCAGAGAACTTTCAATTACTGACTGACGACCTGACCCTCCTGCTCGGCTTGAGTGACTCCGTTATCATAGCGGGCGATCTCAATGCCAAGCACACCGCCTGGAATAGTGCCATTATCTTTACCCGAGGGAGACACTTGTTCGACCTCTGTCCCCTTCTTAACTTCGACGTCATCGCCCCGATGACCCCCACCCACTTCCCCGCTAACGTTGACCACGCCCCTGACGTGCTCGATGTGGCACTCCTAAAGAGTATCAACCTACGGTTGGCCTCTATAGAAGTGTTACAAGAGCTAGACTCTGACCACCGACCAGTCGTAATGAGACTAGCCCCTCGCATAGGTCTCCCCGACCCCGATCAACCCCCCTCCACAAGAGTGGTAACGGACTGGAGGTTAGTAAGCGAACGCCTGAAAGCCAACACGTCCCCCCACTTAGACTCTATCCCCGACTTCTTCGACTCTGTCGCAGACACGACGGCCGGGATCGGCTCGTTCACAGAACACGTACAATCCGTCCTGAACGATTGTTCAAGGGAAGTTTCGGCGATGGAAGACCATCGCCGGAAATTGCCAGACGATGTACGTGAGCTGTTGACCGAGAAGAACGCGGCCGTCCGTGCGTACAGCAACTTTCCCTGCTCCGCGAACCGAACCCACATGCGCTACTTACAGCGAACTGTAAGGAACCGCGTGGCGGAAGTACGTAACGCGGGCTGGGACAAGATGCTGAGCGAACTAGAGCCCACCCACCTGGCTTTCTGGGAGCTTCAGAGGAAACTCAAATCCCGAGAAGTAGCCCCCAGGCCCCCCCTGACCCGCCCTGACGGCACCATCGCCTTCGATGATGCAGACAAGGCCGAATGCCTCGCCGATAGTCTAGAGGCCCAATGCTCGCCCAGCACTCAACCAGTAGACCAGGCCCACCTCTCTGAGGTGGAAGCCGAAGTCGAAAGGAGAACTTCCCTCCCCCCCGTAGAAGACCCCGAGTTTCCTCTGCCTCCCGTCACTCCCGACGAAGTGCACGATCTCATAAAGGGTCTCAAGCCCCGCAAAGCCCCCGGTTCGGACGGTATCACCAATAGGGTGATACAGCTCCTCCCCGCTCATCTGATCATGCTCATGACCACCATCTTCAATGGTGCCATGAGCAATAACATCTTCCCCCAATCGTGGAAACAGGCCACTGTCATCGGTATTCCCAAGCCGGGCAAGCCCAAATCCGCTCCCTCCAGCTACCGCCCCATCAGTCTGCTCAACGTCCTCGGCAAAATCTATGAGAGGCTTATTTATAAGCGTCTCAGAGACTACGCCGAGACGAAGGGCCTCATTCCCAACGAGCAGTTCTGTTTTCGAACCCAACACTCGTGCGTGCAACAGGTCCACCGGATCATCGAACACATAAGCGTCGGTTTCCAACGCGGTTCTTTGACCGGTGCCGTGTTCTTCGATATAGCGAAAGCGTTCGACAAAGTCTGGCACGACGGCTTATTATATTAGCTGTACAAACTTAAAGTGCCGGATCGTCTCGTGCTCATCTTACGAGACTTTTTGTCGAATCGCACGTTTCGCTATCGGATCGAAGGAGCGCTATCCTCCCCCCGCCCCATCCGCGCCGGAGTCCCTCAGGGCTCCGTGCTCACCCCCCTCATTTTCACGCTATTCACCAGCGATATCCCCAAGAGTAAAAAGGCTCAGTTGGCTCTGTTCGCAGACGATACGGCCATTTACTACACCGCCTTCGGCCGCGACTCGATCTCTCGTATTCTCCAAACCTCAGTCAACCAGCTCGGTGACTGGTTTAGGAAGTGGAGAATCGAAGTCAATCCCGACAAGAGTCAAGCGCTGTTCTTTTCGAAACCGCGACTCAGACCCCTCCTCCCCCGTCCGCTGACCATGTACGGCAAGCCTATCCCTTGGGAGAAGCGAGCCAAATACTTGGGCGTCGTCCTCGACCAGCACCTCTCCTTCTCGGAGCACATAAAGCAGGCGCGCTCGCGCGCCGCTTTCGCTCTCGGTAGGCTCCACTCCGTCCTGAATGCACGCAGCAAATTGTCACTTAGGTGCAAATTGCGCATTTACACAGCGTGCATTCGCCCCATGATGACCTATGCGAGCGTAGTATTCGCACAAGCGAATCCCCATCACATCCATAGGATGCAGACCCTCCAAAACCGGTTCCTCCGCAGGGCGACCGGTGCCCCTTGGTTCGTTCGGAACGAAAGTCTCCATCTCGACCTTAAAATCCCGACCATCAGTCAGTTCATGAAACGCCTATCCAAGCGTTTCTTCGACTCCGCCGCCACTCACCGCAACCCTCTGGTTGTCGCGGCCGCCAGTTATGTCCCCTCCCGAATCAGTCGTACCCGCCGTCCCCGGCATGTCCTAGTCGACCCCGATGACCCCATAACCCTCCTCCAGGAGAGCAGTAGGGCCACCAGTACAGTGCACAAACACAGACCGCCATCGTTCCGACCTCGCCGACGAGGTCCCACGCGACGACCCCCCCGCATCCGTTCCCCCCGTCCCCAGTCCGATGAGGCCTCAGCCCGCGCCGTAGCTGAGCCTGTAGCTTTAAATTCCCCGATTAATAATCATGATATTATAAACCCTTCGATCCAGCCCGTCCCCAATATCGCGCTGCCCTCTCCCGATGACGCCCTAAGCCGAGGTCCGTACCCCACAGGGGGTGCCCTTAGCGTGCGGTCATCTAACTTGTAAGTTTAGTTTTAAAAAATTTCCGCTCCTGGCTGGAGGCCCTTTAGAGTAAAATCCAAAAGGCAACCACAGGACAGTCCGGTTAAGCAGCCACGACCCCCAGTGGTCAAAACTGCGAGTTGCCATTCAAAAAAAAAAAAAAAAAAGCGGTTAGGTTCAGTGTTTTTCTTGTGTTCTTCTATGTAGCTAGTGGTAATGGAGGGTGATCTGATCTTATTGTATTATTGTGTGTATTAACTGTGTATTAAACGTGTATTTCAGATGTACATACTTCACTTGATATTTGCCTGATTGATCGACATGGTTCGACAATACAGTTTTGGCTTTTCATTCAGTTCCTAAAGTAATTCAGTATAATCATAGTGTAATAAGTGTTTTTAAACAATATAGTGTTTTAATTTAAACTTCGTCTCCGTCTTGTTATTTGCGCCATCCACCCTGCTCCTGCAATACCTTTCAATATCAGTAACCAATAATTATTAACAAAGCAACTTACAAAACGTTGCTTAAAGTGAACTTTTTAGTAGTCCGTTATGTAAAACCTCAATTGGAAAAATCGTCTCCATCTTAAGGCTCTCTCTGTATTTCTAGTTGCTCACTTAGCAATTTAGTCGCACGGCTAGATTTTTAATACCTGAAATGAATTAATCACAACCCTCTTTTTGTAAGCTCGTTCTGGACTTTATTATTAGTCAATATCCGTCGTTAGTTTAGTTAATTTTTCGCTTACTCAAATTCATACCACTCAAGTTATTATAACAGTATTTCATCATCAGTCGTTAAGTTTTTTTTTATTCGATCGTTTTATATTTCCCCAAATAAAAATCAAAAATCTTACGAAAAATGTTTAATAACAGTAATAATAGAAAAAAATCAAATAAACATACAATATAACACAACAATCATAGGATAGATAAATTGAACAAGACGGTTTCCAGCGACGATTACATTAAAAATCTCTACAATGTGCAATACGAAAAAAGAATTAAGTAACCTAGCTCTAGGGATCGGGGTTTGATTCGTTCGACTATTCCTTTATCCATGACTCCCATGAGTAGGGCGTAGGATTAGTTTGGTTGGTAAAGGACATGAGGGCCTGCGTAATGTCCGGATACGCGTGATCCAAAGTTGTTTGACATAAATAAACAAAAGGTTACCGGCATTTCTGGCGGCAACTATTTCGCTAGCCATCTTACGGGCGCGAGGGGTGAGGAAGGCAAGGAAGGTGCCCGAGATCACGTTAAACGGATCCATGGGGTTTTGCCCGACCACTGGAGTGCCCGACCGGCGCGGTGGCAGACGGGGCGTGACCGGCGCGGGGGGAGCGGCTTTAGGAGCCGAAGGGGTTGCTATGGAGGGGCGGGGGCACGGGCGCGGGCGCGGGTACGTGAGCGCGAATACGGGTGTCCATCAGTGGAGGGATGGGGGGAGGTGGAGATTGGTAATGCCACAAGGCCGGGACGGCCTGTTGGTACTGGAGGTAATTCCAAGGACTAGGTCTTTGGGGACTTAGTCGCTCGGGAAGTTGAGAGGAGGGGCTTCCCTTTGCTGACGGGCGTCCGTACGCTTAGTCAGCTTTGGGGAGGTAGATTTGGGAGCTTTGGGACAGCCACGGTAGTTGGCTGGGTGCCCGGAGTTGCCACAGAGCACACAGCTGGGTGGTTCCGTGCACAAAGTTCTGTCCTTTGGACGGGAGCAGTAAGAAGTGCCGTGCTCGCCCAGGCACTTGATGCACCTGGTTGTCGCATGGCAGTTCCGTTGGGAGTGGTCGTATCATTGGCACCGGTCGCATTGACAGACCATGCCAGTTTTGCGGGGTTTTTGGATATCGAAACCCATGAGGCTACAGATCGATTTGATCTGGAAAATCGGGTGATGTCCCTCGACGGCGGGGCATACAACAAGGATCATGTTGTACGCTTCGCCGCTTCGGGCGCGGTGCATGCGGTGCACTTCCGCGACGGGGACGTTTTGCGACAGAAGGTCGTCTTTAATATCTGAGGTCGCTATCTCCTTAGGGATGCGATTTATGACCACGCGGGTCTGATGGTCCTCCGGAAGGGAGTACGTATGGAAAGAAACTCCCCTATCTCTGAGGAGTTTCGTGAGGGCCCTATAATCGGAAGCGTTAGGGACTTGGACCTTGATGCCCTGCTCTGTGGCACGGGCACTGGTGAAGCCGATCCGGAGATCGACGCACCATTTGGATACGACGGTCCACTTTCCCTTGTCCTGAATGAACACGGGAGGCGGGGAGGGGGCCTGTTTCGATTGGCTATCGAAGTAAGCCTTGGATAGGGTGGGGGGGTCAACGCGGCGGCGGAGGGGGCGGGGCGCGCGGTCGGGGCGAGGACAACGGGGGTCGATGTCACGGGGGCGGGAGAGCCGATCTTTGGGGTTTTCCCTGCCTGGGAAGAAGACACGAAATTCTTCTTCCTCTTGGCGGCGG
Organism: Dryobotodes eremita; assembly: GCA_917490735.1. Lineage (NCBI taxonomy): Eukaryota > Metazoa > Arthropoda > Insecta > Lepidoptera > Noctuidae > Dryobotodes > Dryobotodes eremita. The sequence goes on along the minus strand of OU823269.1, from coordinate 7,616,437 downwards.
AGGTGACGGTCTGAAAACCGTCATCCTCGGATGATGAGGTGGAGGAGGTCTGGGCCTCCGTATCAGAAGGATACGGAGTGACCGGGCGTTTGTTGGAAGGTACGTCAGTGTCCATGGGACCTGACGAGTCCTCCGAGTCTATGGCGGGCATAGAGCACGGAGGGGAGGGGGCTTCCAGTGCATCGCTAAAGTTAGCGATGCCTGGAGGGTCGGAAGGACAGAGGGTGGGGGGCTGCATAGCAGCGAAACGGTCGCCATACTTGGCGAGAAACTCGGGGTCCTTTAGGAGGACCTCCTTAAGGAACGTTAGTAAGACTGCATCCCCCATGGTTGGGGGTGCGGGAGGGTTGGTATTGGGGGATGGTGGAACTGAGGGTTCCGGCCTATCTTCCCTATGCTTAGCTCCCCGGGTGGAATTGCCCGGGGATGTGTCACACCCTCCCTGTCGGGTATAGACAGGGAGGTTGAGTGCCTATGGGTGAGCCCTGAGCTTGTAAACCTGTCGCCAGTCTTATTGTGCGACCGGGGCCCTGACAGTCTAGCGCGAAGGGTATATACACACCCTAAAGACACTAGGTGAGTAGCTGTGAAAGCAAAACTGTCACCAGAGCCGACTAGGAGATCTCCCAAGGCCGGTTAGCACTGGTACCCGTCCAATTGATTGCCTCCCCCAGAAAGAAGTAAATAGTACAAAAAGTAAGTTCAAAAACTAAAACCCAACTACAAGGCATGACATGCACGCATGCATGCAAGGCATGATGGGATGAAGACTTTCAGGCGTGTAATTAAGGCATAAAAATAACAGATTACGTGTGACTCTAGATTCTTTATTTGCCTGTTTGTGATGTCTTGTTTATACCTTTTTAGTTGTAGTTTTTGTCGTAGTTGGGTCTTTAAATCTCTCTGTCTGTAAAGGTCTCTGGGTTTGTAAATTACTTTTTATTTAAATTATTTTGAGGCTAACAATACAGGTATACATTTTTAAATGTGCCAATTAAGCCCTTTTATTTAATACCGAACAAGCCATTATATATTTTTCAAGTTCATGATTTTATGTCCTCGAGATGGCGCCATATTCCATTTAATGTGATGTCACACACACTGACTCTTAACGCTACTAAAACTAACTTTATGATCTTTTCTATCACTAACACCGCTCAACCTAGTAGCTCTATTAATTTAAAAGCACACTTTTGTCCTATTCGAAGTCAATGTCAATCTGACCTGACTTCAGTGGAAAAAATTAAATATCTTGGCATTATTTTAGACAGAAACCTAAATTTTAAAACACATATTTCGACTCTTACCAGCCGGATACGCAAACTGATTTATATATTTAAGACCTTGCGGCACGTAGCCAACCCTGCAATCATTCGTAACGTATATTTTGCCCTATGCCAATCAGTCCTCAATTATTGTATCTCTTGCTGGGGTGGAGCCGCAAAAACCACACTAAAACCTCTAGAGATCGCCCACAGATCTATACTTAAAGTTGCAACCTTTAGGCCTATACGTTTCCCTACTACCGAATTGTACAAAACTTGCAACCTACTTAATGTAAGACAGCAGTTTATCCTACACACAATTTTGTTGCAACACTCAAAAACACCCTATATAAAAATAAATAGACGCCGCAAAAATAATATCTGCCATACTCCGCCGGTCCGAAAAAAGTTTATAAAAAAATTCTTCCCCTACCTTGGTCCGTCACTTTATAATAAAATCAATGAAAAACAAACAATTTACGGATCTACTATATTTAAATGCAAGAAGACCGTCCGCTTGTTCCTATCTACTCTAAATTATGAAGAAACCGAAGACTTCCTGAGGTAACCACCCTCACACACACACACACACACACACACACACACACACACACACACACACACACACACACACACACACTCACGCACGCACTCACATACACACTCACATACCTACACACTAAATCTACCTATTTACAATGGCTTTCATTTACCTTTATTTTTGCATGCATGTTATTGTTACCGGGATAATTAATTATACCTAATTATAAAATGTACTACGTCATGAGACCCCTATATGTATATTGTTTAAACGGGATCAGTCCTGTCTCTCCTAAACACAGGCTACTCAGTAGCCTATATAGGAGTACAGCGCTTCACCCGCTTACCAGACTATGTATTATTCTCATGTCCCAATGTATCTGTACTATAATCTGGTCCTTGTAAACAATGAATAATTTTTTTTTATCTTACATAAGCCTATAACCAGCGGCAAATCAAGACGCTTCCAACAATACCTCATTTGTCAAATTATGTTAAGAAGTGTAGAAGTTATTAGGGAACAGATGAACATACATACATACCCACATACAAAAGATGGCATGTATGTTCGGCATATATGTAACTTCTACATTACTTACCATAATTTAACAAATGAGGTATCGTTGGAAGTGTCTTGATTGTGCGCTGGTTATAGGTTATGTGACAGTTTTCCTGGTAACAGTTTTCACAGCTACACACTTACTGTCTTTACCCTTCGCGCTAGACTGGTCATGGCTCCGTTCGCACAATAAGACTGGCGACAGGTTTGTGTCTGTATACCCAGCAGGACCCTGCGTTAAATCCGATTGAAAGTTAAATGTTAACGTGCGTAGTATTTAGTACCTTCCGAATCGTATAAGTAAAAAAATAGTACCTTAATTGTTACAGCGAAATCTTAAATTATTCTCCAGCAGGACCCTCCGCTGTTTGAAGGTCTATAGACAAATCTTATATGGTCCCGTTTAGTGGTGTATTAGTACCTTAAAAATACCTTAGTTTAATTTTAAAATAATTATTATTTAATGAGGAATGCACCTGCAAAACTTTTATCAAGCCAGCAGGACCCTATTTTGTTTTGAGGCTTTCAGTCCAGACAGTCATATTTCTTATAAGCATTTTATTAGTACTTTTCAAATAACCTTACGTTTAATTGAAAAAGTTTGTATTTTAGCTGAAAATTTGTTTTAAAACTTTTAGTACTTTTTCAGCGAACAAACGTTTCATTTGGTCCAAGTATGAGCTTTCACAGCTTTTAGTATGATGATTTATGATAAATGATTTTGATTTGATTTGGTTTATTATTATTTCTAATTGTTTACCGATGTTAAATACACAGATCATATCATAACAGTTTATTATTAAATGATGTAGGTAGATACACTTTGTTTCTTTAGGTATACTTTCTTTCTTTCTTTGATTAACACCACCATACCTACTAAAAGCTGTGAAAGCTCATACTTGGACCAAACGAAATGTTTGTTCGCTGAAAAAGTACTAAAAGTTTTAAAACAAATTTTCAGCTAAAATGCAAACTTTTTCAATTAAACGTAAGGTTATTTGAAAAGTACTAATAAAATGCTTATAAGAAATATGACTGTCTGGACTGAAAGCCTCAAAACAAAATAGGGTCCTGCTGGCTTGATAAAAGTTTTGCAGGTGCATTCCTCATTAAATAATAATTATTTTAAAATTAAACTAAGGTATTTTTAAGGTACTAATACACCACTAAACGGGACCATATAAGATTTGTCTATAGACCTTCAAACAGCGGAGGGTCCTGCTGGAGAATAATTTAAGATTTCGCTGTAACAATTAAGGTACTATTTTTTTACTTATACGATTCGGAAGGTACTAAATACTACGCACGTTAACATTTAACTTTCAATCGGATTTAACGCAGGGTCCTGCTGGGTATACAGACACGACAGGTTTACAAGCTTAGGGCTCACCATTAGGCACTTACCTGCTTGTCTACACCCGACAAATCAAATCAAAATATTTTATTTCACATAAACCTACATGGGCACTTATGAAACGTCAGAAGCTATGTGCACGGTTCCAACGGACAGGGAGGGTAACTCATCTCCAATCCAATCCACCCGGGGAGTTAGAATTGTTAGGCTCTCCGTGGAGGCTTACTTTCCACAATTCCCTAGATAACCCCGCCCATTCCCCGGCCTTAGAGGACGCCCTAATCCTGGTGTTCTTCAAGAAGGTCCTTCTCAAGGACCCCGACTTGATAGAAAAGGTATCCCCCTCCCTCCTTCCTTTTCCTCGAATTTCCTCGAATCTACACCACCATCCGTCTCCCATCCCCAGCTAGATCATCCAATAATTGAGCTAGGCGATCCGGTCAGTCCGCCAGTGTCCATGGCCACTGAAGAACCCGCGTCCAAGCGCGTTCTCATCCCCCATCTCTGCACTCCTCTTCCTCCCCCTCTTTCGAGGACGACGGCCTTAATTCGGTCACCGGAAAAGGTAACTAGAGGAAGAAGAAGAAATTCACCTCCACCCACGCCAATAAGTTGGTGGCGACAGAGGAGTTTGTCTCGCTCCCTCCTCTGCCCATGTTCCCATGGCATCCTCCACCACTGTTCGCAGGATGCTGTCCCATCTACTTCTGCCCGCAAGAAGTTGCCCCCTCCCCCTCCAGTGTTTATTCAGGACTAGGGCAAGTAGACCAATGTGTCCAAATATGACGCCGAATATAAGATCGGCTTCACCAACGCCCGCCCTACCCAGCAGGGTATCAAGGTGACCATCCCTAAAGACTATAGGGAACTCACCAGGCTCCTAAGAGCGGTAGGTGTATCTTTCCGCACCAAATCTCTTTCCGAGAGAAATTACCCCCCTACAAAAAAATAAATTAAAAACCATTCACATCGTTAATTTGAGCAGAAAGTAAAGTGTTATCAGCAATTACACCATTTGAAGTAAGACTTGTATTAAACTCGGTAGTCGGTTTTGAACGTTCGTGTATACCTAATAAAAGAGGAACGGACCCAGTATTGAAACTTGTGGAACTCCCACACCTCACCCCACTCACCCCCCACCTCAGTGAACGATTTGCCAAGGCTGGGCCGGAATTCTATTTTCCCTGACACGATACACGACTACACCAATGATGCTGCAGGCTCAGCGGCCCGGGCTAGCTCGAGCAAGAGTCTGAGCGGGCATGGACGGAAGGACGGCGATCTGTGTTTGTATTTGCAAACGGTACTAGTAGCCCTATTACTCTCTTGGAGGAGGGATAAAGCATCATCGGGAATGGTGAGAGTATACCTCGGTCGGCGAATCTTACTAATGTGGGAGGAAGTGTATCGAGCGGCCACACAGTCGGTAGACAAGTTTTTTTTATTCAGAATGGCTTCTCACGTAGGTATACGTACCTGTTCAGTAGTATATAAATATATAACAGTAAGGGTATGTGTGTGTGTGTGTGTGTGTTTATATTGTCATTGCATGGATGACATATATGCAGTGTCTAACCAGCATTCGAGATGTTTCATTGTCTTTAAATCCCGTCCTTATACCGTAATGAATTAAGGTGTCCAGTCGGAGTTAGACACCTTACAATATGACAAGTACTGCACACCTATGGATCCTTAACACTTTGCACATATTGCAGATCGCTAAAAGTGATAAATAACAACGCAATATATACTTAATCTCTAAAAACTACTTAATCTACTTAATCTCTTCAAACGTTTTGGAGTGTCTTCGGCTCCGGTCGTGTGTACTCGGCTCCTGTCGTGTCAGCTCGGCTGCCATTGGAACCGCTCGGCACTGACAACATAGATGATGATACTGGCTCTTCTGACACCATGTCGTCATCATTCGACGGAGAATGTTCGTGCAGTCGCTATCTGGAAAACCGGTTATTTATTTATTTGTTTAATTAGGATCTCCAACAAAAGATATACACAAATAATGGGCCACATCCGGTATTAAATAGCTTTACTCCTTCACTTAGGTGTAGGAGACCGAAGCACGCACAAAAAAGAAAAGATAACAAAGTTGAAAAGAGAAATTTAATTAAATAACAATTTTGGTAAGGAAAAATTTAATAGATTTTAAAAGGGCATAAAAGAAAATAAAACATTTAGAGGTAATTAAACTTATTCTACCATAAATTTCAAAAATTTTGACAGAGACTCGCAGATGTCAGAATTCGTAGTTTTTAACTAACCATGATGCCTACAAAGTCTTGGCACAACGGCGTTATGACCGAGGTTAATTTTAGAATTGGAATGTTAATTGATCGAGCGAGCGCGAAGCATCTCCGTTTCAGCTTGGGCAAAAATGCTTTCGTATGTCCGGATGTCCCGCTGTTCTCCTCTACAGGTCACATTTTTCAAAAGATTCTCGTGAAATTTTGTGAGCAGCGAGTTAATTGCGTAACACGCTAACTGTAGGAATGGGTTTCATTTTGACAGTTCAACAACATTCATTGCGTTATTTACGTTGTTGAGCAGACAAATGTTTCAAAGTTATGAAGCAATGGGTTTGTAATAGGCTTCAAAATTATTCAGATTGTGATTGACAGTGTGTTACGCAATTAGGGTGCAGGTTCGATAATTATATGGAATTTTTCTGTCGATTCAGTTTTTCGAAATTTTTCGAAATGGCGGAGATATCGGGGTTGAAAAGGTAAAAAAAAAATCAGCCATTTCGCGCTCTTTTTTTTAAGTAGCGCGGTGAACTTTTATTCAGTTTTAAGCTATGCAAAGACAGACTCGTCTATGAGCTCAAAATGTTACTAGGTTTATTCATTTGAAATTTCTCATTAGCAGCTTGGAGTCTGGAATGAATGTGGCAAACCGCTGGCAATGGGCTCGCTGCCAGGAGTACACAGGACTCTCATAACTGGAGAAATGTTAGCGTCTACGTGATGCACGTGTGTATGTATTATGCATATATGCTAGCCTTTGCCAGCATATTCGTCCCGCCCGTACTAAGTATGTACTTATCTGTCAAATTTCATAACGATCGATTCAGGGGTTAATGCGTGGAAAGGTATCAGACAGATAGAGTTACTTTCGCATTTATAATATTTAGCATGGAAGTAGGGATTTCAAGTGGTACCTTCGGGTTATGACAGCTGTGGCGTCGAACACTCTTTCGATGAAGCGCATGATTTATTGATCGCCAATCTTCCTCTACTTCCATTCGTGCAATATCCTTCCGGTTTCGAGATCACTCAGCTCAGCATTTCTTGTAACCTGTGTAAGAAAACGTGTGAATTTAAAAACGAATATACAATACGTGTCTGTGTTCAGCATGTCTTTATTTTACTGATGGCCAACGTAGTTGGAAAAAAACGCGGCAGACGATAATGGTCACCGTCGCCTGTGGACATCTGCAATTGAAATTAAAAATACAGAGTGTAAAAAGACCCAGCACATACCCATCAACTACGCATTCTGTACATCAAACTAAGTAACAGAGCACAAAAATAATTGTTGGGAAACGAAAAATTTTCGTGTGAAAAATTTGTTTGCGGTAGTGCGCAACTTAACGCACGCAAAACATTGTGCTTATGGGTGCATGCAACGGTACAGGGGTTGTGGCGGTATTTGAAGTTGTGTTATAACATTAAAAACTTGTTTTCTTAAAAAAACGTCAGTAAAAGTTGGAATTTTGACCTTTAATATCTCCGTAACCAGAAGGTTCCCAGGTATGGCCCAGTATAAAAAAAAAATTACAATGACGGGGAGTACAAGTGACTTTCGGCTTCGGTGAATCCTCAGCTATAACCCGCCAAATTTAAATTTTCTTTGGTTTTTTGCAAATTGCAGCTGTTTTAAGTCGTATGTTGAAAAAATGCGATTCGCCGTATGTTGATAGGAATGATATATTTACTGAATAATATAATCATCAATTTTTTATCAATCGTCAAACTTTTTAAATTTGTTCCATCTAAGAAGTGAAATACATACTGAATAATAAAATTCATAGGTGGAAGAAACTTTCAAAGTTTGACGATTGATTGATTGAATCGAACTGCAAAAAAACACGGCAGTACTTTATCGATAAAACATTCCAAATACTTGTACAACTTCTCAGCTATCCAACGAGATACATACAGTAAGATAATTACCAGATATCTTCAAAAAATATAAAATGTAAAATTACTCGAAAATGGGTGACATTTGCATAGGGGTCATTCGGTTGCAATGACCTTTCCTACATCCCCTTAACGGATTGTTGACATATAACCAATAACAATGTATAATGAAACTGCAAACGTACCCTGTTCAGGTAAAATTCTTACGTAATCACTAATCACTCACTAGAGGGAATTAATAATACATTCATCTGTATTTAGAAGGTTTTAAGTTTTAACTTTATATCTCACCAGTTTTTCCAATTATTGTTTGAATTAAATTAATAAATTGTATCTAAGTAATAGTAAAATCATCATCGAAATTTTAGGTTACATACACATAAAAACTTTTTTCCTAAAAAACAACCGACTTCAAAAAAAAAACTCACAAATACGTGAATAATAACTTTAACTAAGTACTTTACTTTACTATTTTTCTTTATATTTTATAAAAAAAATATATTTTGGAAGTCGGTGTCTTTGGTTGTGTATTTTCGTTTATAGCCACCGTTTTCCGAAATTAAAGTTATTTTTTACGTTTTTTAGGGTTTCGTAGCGAAATGGCAAAAAACGGAACCCTTATGGATTCGTCATGTTTGTCTGTCTGTCTGTCCGTCCGTAAGTCACAGCCACTTTTTTCAGAAACTATAAGAATTATGCTGTTAAAACTTGGTAAGTAGATGTATTCTGTGAACCGCATTAAGATTTTCATACAAAAATAGAAAAAAAACAATAAATTTTGGGGGTTATACTTAGAACAGAAACTCAATTTTTTTTTTCATCGAACCCATACGTGTGGGGTATCTATGGATAGGTTTTCAAAAATGATATTGAGGTTTCTAATATAATTTTTTTTTTTTTACCTGAATAGTTTGCGCGAGAGACACTTCCAAAGTGGTAAAATGTGTGTCACCCCCCCCCCCCCCCCTGTAACTTCTAAAATAAGAGAATGATAAAACTAAAATAAAACCAGTTGAATTTGTCCACTTAATTTGTAAGTGGCACTACGGATTGTCATCCACAGGTATGCTTTCTGATCCTTTTGTTGACATTTTCGTCTGTTATTATTGGAACAGACCATACTTAAATTACGTACCATCCTCATCACGACGGCCAGTTGGCCCACAACATCCAGTTCTCCACCTTCCTCATCCAGTGCGTCCCAACCTCACCAAGTCGTCAGCCCCTCTAGCCGGGGACGTCCCACTCTATATTTTGGCCGATTCACAGATCCAGTCTCCACGCAAGCACTCGTCTGCTTCAATTTCTTGTACAGGTTGCTAATTCTGTAATTTGAATAAGAACTTTATTAGGTACCCTACTTCCTACGAAGGCAAGTGCACAATGCAGTTGCATCGGGTTGCAGTGCATTTCATAAAATTTGTTGAAAATCTATGAAAATGCAAGTACTTCTGCGGTTGCAACCGGAAACATCCCATATCTAGGGTTGCCAACTTCATTTAATTCAGATAGGTATATAGAATTTTCGAAGGCATTGCCTGTAAAAATATAGTAGATGGCGAAAAACTAAAAAAATATAGAACAGCACCCTACATGTAACACACTATCCATCACAATCTGAATCATTTTGAAGCCTATTGCTAATTCATTGCTTCATATCTTCGAAAAATTTGTCTGCTGAACAACGTAAATAACGCAATGAATGTTGTTGAACTGTCAAAATGAAACCCATTCCTACTGTTAGTGTTTTACGTAATTACCCCGCTGGTCTGTCAAAAAGAAATATGCATACTTTTTACTTCTTTGAGACTTTATTAACAGTCTTGTTTTTTTTAATTACGCGTAACTATTATGTCACTATAAAGATTACAAAATACCATTAATTCAGCTTTTATGAAATTAATACTGGCCACATTGCGTTTATTTCGCCATTTTGTATTGAAATGAAAATATAGTTGTTTCGCCTACTATAACTATATAGGTAGGTATATATTTTTTAAATATAGTATTTAGGCCTCTATAGTAGTGGGATACTATATTTTATAGTAGGGTAGGCAACCCTACCCATATCTTACAAAGTATTGACAAGTATCTAAAAACCACAGACAACTTAGCCTAAAAACACATAAAAACAAATCATAATATTTTTAACTACGGGATCCAAGATACCACATGATTATGAGCATTGTACTATTTTTTTGTCATCCCTCAGTAACATGAGAAGTGGCTCCCCAAACGAATTATTTTTATCGTAATTTCACGTTACCATTGTATAGTGGTGTACAGAGCCAGCAGTCTCGACATAGATACCGACAAAAATCGGTCGTTAAGTCCAATCGATGTCAAATTTCATTAATATATTTTCAACCTTAAACTTTGGAAATAAAGTTTAAAATGTATTCAAGGAATTTGACATCGATACGACTTAGCGACAGATTCTTGTCGCTGTCTAATGTCGAGACTGCAGGGCCTGAATACACGTTCTTTCCAATTTTCATCGATATAGTGCCAATAGTCTCCGAGTAAAATGGCTGTTTGACTTCCGGACATGACGAAATAGGGTATAGAGGTATGAGGAACAGGGTGTAAAGTTCACTCATACTCTATGGAAAAGGGAGGATCCTCCGACCAGACGTGTATGTCTGGTGGGCAACTGCCCGACGATGCGCGGCAAACCTAGTTGCGCGGCAAACTCTGCTTGCGCGATGCAGGATTTTGCGTGACGTCAGTGTGAAGTGTAGCTCGCATGTGGCGATGTAGTTACCGCTACAACGGTTCCGTTTTTGCCATTTGGCTACGAAACTCTAAAAACCCCGGTCCTCACAATACCAATAAACTATGGGATCCCGGTGCTTAGGAAAGCGTACAAGGGGCCGGAGCTAACTGGCAGAGGCCTCTTTAACCAATTTATTGATATGGAATGAGGCACCAACCGACGATTATCCCTGTACGCACTATGCAAGCGTTCCCAAGGACAACCCCCGTTTGGTGCAGGACTATAGCAGAACATGGAAACAAAACTATCGGTGGCTATATAGTATATTAGTTACGTAGAACTATGGAGGGCTATGTCGCCTGCCTGACTTGTGATATAATAATATACACGGATCAAATGGATAAAATGGCAGAGGGTGACTTGCACATCCAACAAATGTTGTTATTTTTAACTATACTAATTTGAATACTTACTTACCTACATTTAGCGTTATTTCTTACGACTGCTGAAGTTTTAATAAACTTTAGAATACTATTATGAAAATATTTTAAGACTCCATAAAAAAAGCTGAACTTAAAGTAAAATTACTTGCGAAATGAAGCAACTATGAAAAAGAAAGTCGTACCTTCAGAAATAATATAAAAATTGGAAGGTAGAGGGTGAAATAATTTTAAAACGAAACTTAGTTTTCTTTTTTTTTTGCTTGATTCACCAACATACTGATTTAATTATTATTTTCAGATTAAAAATTGGTAAAGTAATTATTTAGTAGGTATAGATATTTTTAAATAAAATATTCGAACTAAGAACGCCATCTATGTCTTGCTGTGGACTAAACGCTGATTTGTGGATTTATTATCGTTTCAAGTACAGCGTTGACCCAAGTTCAGAAATCCAAATTCAAAAGTGGAGTGCAATTAGCGTCCAGTAAATGAACAAGCCACAAAATTAACTATAATAAGACCTTGTCTTTGAAATCAACATCAATATGAACGACCAAAGTGTACTGATCACACTGTACCTACTCAGCAAGAGAAAAAATTGTAGGCTGAGTACTGCTACACCTTTGCCAATATTTTAAATATTTTAGACGTTGCCGTTACTTTCTCGCTTACACTTATAATGTCGTCCTTTTTATATCGCATATGATGTAGCTTCCGGTTGATTGTTCTAGAAAATTCTGAACCTAGAATGTTTTTACAAATCTGGTAACGTCGCATTTATTTCCGGGAACGTTCGTATCAATTATAATGGTGGTGCCAGACATTAGGATTTAGATTATTTCTAACCGACTTGAAAAAAAAAATAACATACAGTCGAATTGAGAACCTCCTCCTTTTTTTGAAGTTGGTTAAAAAAGAGTGGTTGTACATTTGGGGGTTATTTTAAACGTTGCTTTAAGTTAAGAGACGTTTAAACATCAAAAATATATGTTTAAACAGTCGATAATCATTACTTAACTTTAAGCAACGTTTATAAATAAAGGGGTTGATCTTTTACAAATTAATTCCTAAACTTCATGTTTAGAAATTTATTAGTTTGTTATATGATAATGCTGAATGTAAAGGCCATTAAAATTTTGTATTTATAACAAAATATGATTCGCGACCGTAACAAGTAGGTATGTATTTACAGAATAATAATTATTAAAAAAAATCAATACAACCCTCTAAGATCTTATTGATTGATATTTTATGAAATTGTCGTTCAATAGGATTATAAGAACTTGAAAGCTTTTAGTGATGATTCCCCCTAACAAACTTTCACAGAAACAAACAAACTTCAAAACTTTGCAAACATTACTAACTTGACATACCTACATATTAAATTAATAAAACATTTGAGCAGCGATTGTTTTATTTAAAGTCAAATCCAAGAGAACACGCTCGGTGTAGAATACTTGCTACAGACTAGACGTTACGAGTAGGTATCTAAGTGCACCTACGCATCTAACGAAGCTGACGAAACAAAGTTATTTTCATATTAATACTGATGTATCTGGATAATGTATTCATAGCCTGGATAAAAGAATGTACAAAAATATATATCTTTAACTTTATATAATATTATCGTGCCTGTTTGTGTGGCAGCGTTCTCCTTCTAAAAAAATCCGCATAATTGCATTTAGAGCATTTATTCCGAAAGGTTTATGTGTGTACATGTGTACAACATTAATATTAAACTTACTTAGAATATTTAAAGAAATCACGATGTGTTGTCAAGTCGTAAAAACCTTGCGAAGCAGCAGCGGATCGCTTGTTCTAAAATAAAACTGAAAAATGTAAATTATTATACAATTAACTATTTACACTAGGTACTAAATGAAATAACTAACTAGCTACCTATGTACAAATATACGAAAAGTGTGTTGTGTTTTTCCATTCTCCTGAAATAAATCTAAATACCAACGTACCGATGGATGTTTTTAAGGAAAATTTGATGTTTTCTATTGATTTTATTTTATTTTATTCGAAAATATGCATCGATTTCTTACTAAACTTCAACTATATAGACGACCCTGGTTACTTATCACATTTGGTGACCCTACTTAGATACGAAAAATTATGCAAACGTCTGGTACTGGCATTACATTGTTTTTCTTATAATCGTAGGTAATTCTACAAACATAATTATATTTTTTATTATTGAAGGTAGTCGTAAGAATGTGTAATTTTTCTTTGCGGTATGTTGCCACTCTTTCATTTCTGACGACGACCCAGTGAAGCGTGCATTATTAGCAAAACCTTATTTGATTAAGAATTATTTTCTTGCTAATTATTGGCGTTCAGTGTTAAAACGAAGCAGTATTGTTAGTATGGGTAAGTAACTAATTTAAATTTATAAAACTGTAGTTAATTACGAGTTTTGTTCGAACGTGTCTTAGGGTGACGCCATTTTCTAAATTATAAATGATTTTATTTCTGTAAGTAGGTTTGTACAAACACTTTTACACGTCAATCATATTTTTTTAACTAGATGAGGTCGGCGTTTCCTGTTTGCCTACTCTGAGAAGAAAGGCCGAAAGAAACTCTCAAAACTGTTAAGTTTTCTTTGTTCAACTTCACGCAGTCCTTATTACAAATATTGAACGTAAAGCAATGGTGTATTCGTCATTGACATAAAGCCTCTTCCTCTGTCCATTGGTAGGTACGTTTCATAATCATAAGTCTCCTGTCCTAGTCCCAATTTAGGTATTTGGGATCGGCGTAACCTGTTTTTCTTCCATACTTTTTTGCTAGTGGCCATCTCGGTAGTCACCCCTTTCTAGCCATATCAGCTATCACACAGTCCATTCATCGTTTCTTTGGTCTTCCCCTACTCATAAAGACTCAATCTCTATTTATTTTTGCAGATTACCTACATAATGTTTTTTTTGTTAATTTGAAGCAATAATAGAGATTAAAACCGCGCGACCGCGCGACCCTCTAGAGGGCCACCGGGGTTTTACTGGGCCTTTGGAGAGGCCTTTATCCAGTTGGCGTAATTCGGCTGAAATAATGATGAACTACATGTATTTTAGAATAGGTATGTAGTTTCAAATCAAATCAAATCAAATCAATTTATTTGTGAAACATAGGTTTTATGATAGATGGATCTTAAGAACTAAATAGTGCGCTATGTCTTGTCAATTTTGACATACAAATATTTTTAGAGGAAACATGCGTAGTCAATTATCAATTATAAAATTAACATAATGAATTAAATAGTTGGTTTACACTAAATTTCAATATTAATTAACATTATCATTTAAAAAGTCTTCAATTTTATAATAACATTTGTCAATTAGCAATAATGTGAGAGCTTTTTTAAACTTTACTAGAGGCATATTTTTAATATTGTCTGGTATTTTATTATAGATCTTTGGCGCAATGCCAAAAAAACTCTTTTGCATTAAAGATGTCTTGCATTTTATATTACATAACTGTGACAAATATTGAGCACGTATTGGCTTTCTTTTATTATCAGACATTTTTTCGAATAAGTGGGGGTTGTTTTTTATAAATATTGCAGATTCCAAAATATACAATGCTGGTAGTGTTAGTATTTTCAGTGATTTGAAGGATGGTACACAGCTATCAGTAGTCGCAGCTATCAGTAGTTTATTTTATTAACTTCATAAGTCAATGACTAACAATATTGTACCAACTTTTAACTTCAAACATACCGATCAATTAAGGCTCCCACGGACACGCGCGACGCGACAGCGCTACACAAAGGCGTCGCTCGTCGCGCGACACGCGGTGCCTTTGTGTCGGGCGTCGCGTCGCGCCAGTGTGTACGAGCCTTTACTCGTTCCAAGGAACGTTTATTTGTAAGCAGACAGTGTTTCTCCGTATAAGCGAATAAATTATGTTCTGTTTTAGAGAATTACGTAAATGTTAATCCGTACTTTTTTGGGACGCCTACCCACGCTGCGCCGTCCGGTATGGTCGCCACTCAGAACTTTTCGGCAAAAATTACGAAGTGGGCGTTTATTCGTCGCCGCCGCCGTGTACTGAAAACCTCGTGATTGCAATAAAAGTTATTTTGTAGGGGAAGATAAATAGTGTCTGAAAAATGATCGTCATTGACGTTCTGCTACGGTTATTATCATCAACAAAGGTATTAGAAGCATCTTAGCTGCACACGTTTGTTCTAAATATGCATTACGAGGTTTTGTACACATCAAATAAATATCAAGGAAAACGAGGTTTTCACTGTACGGCAACGTCATGTACCCGCCCACTGCCACTTAAGGTAGGCAATTCAGAGATAATTAGGTAAATAAGTACTTGCTAGTTTGAATAAAATTATTTTGTTTTTTTAGGGCGTGTCGTTCAACGAAGACTGCCGAGTTAGACCGAGGGTTGCAGAGTCGAAATCACGAACACACCTTAGGGATATCAGCATGTCCAGCAAAGATCTCTTGGAAACAGAATGTTAGGTTCCAGGGTGTGATACTGCCCCATCAGGTCTTCAAGACAAATTTGAAGAAACCCAACAGAAACACAGCTTGAAACGTGGTGCAGGTAAATAACTGAAATTATTTTCTTTTGTTTCTTTTTAGGGTTTTAGAGTTAACGTATAGCTGTACAAGGATCTTTTGGCGCGTGGTCAAAATCGGAACTAACGCCGCCATCTTGTTTTCTCAACACATTTCATTAAACACATTTCATTAAACAATTATTTCACAAATGTTTAACAACAGCGCCCGCATATCACAACGTTATTCGAGTGCCAAAAGATCCTTGTGGCGCTGTACAAAGACAATGCTTTTCATTTTGACAGTAAAAAAATATTCACTGTGCTAATTACCTACGATGTTGAGAACCAATTTTTTCTAATCTATGAAGAAATTCATTAGGAATTTCTTCTATAACCCTTCGAATTGCTATTCAAAGTGCACACAAATAGTTCAAGCTTAAACACCGGTAAAGCGAGTCGCAAAAACGCGCCTCTAAACGTCAGGGCTGCCATGCCTCTGATTGGCCGCAATTTGAATTTGTAGCGCGGCAACCCTACGACCATAAGGTAACTAATAATGTTGGTCGCACTGTTGGAAACATTCAACCTGATGAGCGCGGTAATGTTAGAAAGGTTGGCGCTACTGATATATTGATAACCAATCACGCGTCACTATTTTTCCCGCGCGCCCCGCTTTTAGCGCCACTATTGTTCAGGCGCCCCTCGATGGCCCCTCGCGGGGTAGACCATGCTCGACCCATGTGCGACTCGACGTGCCTCAAGCCGCACCGTAAAGCACAGGCCATATTAGATCTCTAGTCTGAGTTACCCCCTGTTACTTTCGCTCCTGACATGTTTTCTTTTGGGAAATTAGTCGTGTAAAAACTTTCAAGGACTTTCCTTCAGAGGCCCGAACCCTATGCCCGTCGGCTACAAATCGTATTTGAAATACAAACCAATCAGTCGCCAGCTCACCACGCGAGTTTGAAAGTTTGAAACCATTTGAAATTTGAAAGTAGTGCTGCCAACTTTGAAATCTAGTAGATGGTAGAATTCTTTTAAAAATACGGTAGATTTTCCGAAATTATGTTGTAATTTATATTCAAATACGGATAGTAGTATGTGTTGGCGCCTAGTGCTACATTCGTAGCAACAATCTTTAGTTCATATGAGACGCTGTAAATAGTTAGGAGTTTACTTTTTTTTCTTAGTTTTTATAGAGTACCCCACACTACTTTTTATAAATATATTCATTTTGCACAACGTTGATCGCTCCACCTAAAATTACTGTAAAAACCTATTCTGTGTCGAAATACAAGTATAAAAATATCCGGTGGTTTCATTTATGTCCAATTCGAGACAGTATGTACCTTGTTTATTTAGTAGTAAGTTATGGGTCAGAGTTGAAAAAAAAACTCATATTTTTAATCAGAATTAGACGGTATAATGTTTCAATATTTAATTTTATACATAGAATATCAATGTTAATTACGGTAGCAAAAAACACCATAATAAAAATAAAAAAAAGTAAAATATATTATTATTATTATAATGCTGGGGCCACACCAACGGGAAACGCCGTTGATAACCTAGTACCACCTAAGATCTCATGTGGAAGCAATCAATATATTGAGTATTTACTATTATCATGATGATGGACGTTAACCGCAAACAGAGCCATGTTTATGGGATCCGAGACACAAAAGCTACAAGAATTGTGCATCGCATCATGATGCTTGGAGACGATTAGCAAAAGTATTATCATTTCAAACATTTTTTCTTCGTTCGGTAATGATAAAAAATATTCATGTAATATAAATTTACACATTAAATACAGTGCAGCAGCATCAACGTCCATCCTGAAATTCAATGAAGTAACATTAGCGCTAATTTTATCTCCAGTTAAACGAGCATTGATGTTGACCGTCCAAATGTGATCACTCAATTTATCGTGTTAGCTATCGGAATAATGATCGCGTTGTTTATGGCGATAATGGGCATTGACGTTGACCATCAATACCCAATGATTTTTTTTTTCTATCTTGTAGACAGTTATAATAACTTAATATAATTAATAACTAAAATAATTTAAATGAGTTTGAATTTTTATTTTCTTTTACGTTAGGGTATTTTAATTTTTTCCTAACACGAACACTGTTTTATGAGTCCTGCGCATGTGCGCAGAGAGAGATGTCTTTGGAATGCTTACGAAGCAATATAAAAATGAATTAAATGAACTTTATGTTTTGAGCAGAACAACGACGTTTGTCCCTTTCTTGCATTGAATAGACAAACTAATAGAATAGAGATATCATCATACGCCCTTCTTTTCGGGAACGTTTTTGAGGGGCTCGTGCGAATTGCAGCAGGCCATACCGCGACACGGAAAAATCTGTATACTTACTAACGCTATGATTTAAAAACATATAAGTAATTAAAATCCTACGGTAGGTGGTAGATTTTTTACAAATTACGGTGCAATTGGCAATACCGCTTCAGAGAGTTAGTAATTATCTTCACCAGCGTGGCCAGAAGGTTGCTTTTGTAACCTTTTAGGTGATTTTTAACTCCTTCGGGTTAGGTACTTGTAGGTTACATGATTCGAAAGGTTACTTTTAGGTGATTTTGCAGACTTTGTAGCAACTTTGTAGAATATTTATTAATTTCTTACTCGAAATGGAACGCCCCTCCGCCCTTAGGATAATCCACTGAACGAAAACATTCATCGGTTTCTTACTAAAATTCAACTATATCGACGACCCTGGTTACTTATCTCTTTTGGTGTTTGCACCTACCTATCTCGGTTTCTATTCTATCAACTTTTAATCTTACTACAAAAAATATGTAAGGTTATTTTTCACACTAAAAGGTAACTTTTTTATCCATTCAAGTAACTTTTGACAACACTTGGCTGGCAACACTGGTCTTCACTTTTTCTCGCCACGCCACGCCACGCGCTTTCGCGCCATTAGTACCACCCATGGTATAATATGTTTTTTTAGACCATGGTACCACCTACCTTCATAAATATATTTTGTAAGTTTTATAGTACCACTAAATGGTATTTTTATACTGGAGAAGTTTGAATCAAAACACGCATATCCCAATGATGAAGTTGGAGTAAATAACTAAACTTATTGGCCCTTCTGAACAGGATGAAAACGCGCATTAAAGGTACCGCACGACCTTAGGCCAGACACCCTGATTCCACTTCACGTCCTCCATTTCCACTGTGTAATTCCATGCTATTAACTGATTCCAGCTGGAGGTTGCTGTTGGCGTGCTCAACTCTGCTGCGATCGCGAAGTACCTTCACCTGTTCTACCTGCTTAACCGGTAACGGTGCCACCGGCGTCACATTCACCTCCAACAACTGGAAATCGTGAGTACGCCATGTTCTTAAGTGTGTATCCACCAAAACGAGCGAAAAAAAAAACCGGCCACGTGCGCGTCGGAACACGCTCAATGAAGGATTTCGTAGTTGGGATGAATTTGTAGCCGAAAAACATGTTCCCCCATACATTCTAACTGCAAGCGTAAGTTTGTACGTATAATATTGTGAGATTTACCATGTTATTTTAAGTGTACTTACCTATAGACTTAGAACTATTTGCTTTATATTGTCCCAAATGTTAGACTCGGTAATTTCGGAGAAGGGGAGGAGTGGGCGATTTTCGGTTGTTTTCATATATAACTTTAAATTATAAAAAAATATATATTTGATACCCTCACAACAAGCCCTTTCCTTTGATGTGTCACATGGCACAGGTAGGTATATGGTTCTACATAAATTGTAAAAAAAAAATGCCTACTGGGAGTTTTACTGGTGTGCGCCGCGTAAACCAATACAGTTATATGAAAACAATGTACTATCGGCCCAAGTTAAGCATGCTCACTTAAGAAAATATTCCTGCGAGAGCGCAGCTAGTGACAAACCACACCCCTTCCTAGTTTCCCCCAATTAGAGACAATATGCATTTGTGTGAGTAATGAGCGAGTAACATAAAATAACAAACATTAGCTAGAGCGCGGCAGTGCCAATACAAGGAACAACTGCAAAACATTTGAGATAATCCTAAGGTAATAAAAAAACGTATGGCCCTTGTATTAAGCCGTCCTCTATTGTTTAACCGAATTTCCAGACATTCTCACTAAATAACAATGGGTCTTAGATAATGAACTTATTTTTATTTCAGTTGCAAGAGTTGTGCGGCTTGCGGCCTTGCGTTAGCTACAAACAAAAAGCTCTGATAACATTGTATGAACTGCGCAGAGTATTGGTTCAAATATTACTGTAATTTTCAAGTATTCCCAAATTGCCCAAGTATAAACAAACACATAGAAATTTAGATAGTTATTTACTTTTAATAAAGTCGATTAAACACAAAAAATTTCAATATAAACATTTGATACCTTCATGCAGTGCCGGTCAACGCACCTATACCTAACGTATTCAGGGAGCCGTGAGATAAAAGGTAAACAAACCATAAATGTCCGTTCAATCGATTTTGAATGCTATTGTGTTGGTGGCATGACAAATGGCAGCTGCAGTAAACAGTTGGTATTGTAACCACTTTTTTGCCTTTAATGCCATCCATAAGCCTACGGAATAGAAGTCAAAATCGGTGGAACGGACTGTAATAAAACGGTTCGTTTCAATGTCTCATCTTATTGTGAAGGGAATATGGTGCGGTTGCTGCGGCATGCGGCATCACATAGGATATGGTGAAAATTGGAGAGGCAGTGAAAGTGTTCATAAATAACCTATATCTATAGACCCGATAGAGAGAGGAAAATATTAAAGTGGATTAATACATATAAATTGTAGTTTATTAGTTATTACAAATTATTTTTGTAAATACTGCAATATCAATAATACATTTTCTAAACCAAACAAACAGAAGATATGAGTACTAAAATTAATTCTTGTCCATAATAAAAAAACAATTCTATTCAATAACAAAGAGCTCACGCCGCCGCCGCGCCGCGCTGGCCGTGCCCATTAAAAACTCGTCTCTTAGCAGAAACAAGTGAGCATAGTACTCTCCTAGTGTGAGTGTCACACATTCTATACATGATTATACTAATACGAACACCACTAAAATACGCTTTGTGCATCCTATTGGTCAAAACTCGTGCATTGTGCGATCGAGTCGTGAGCCGTGCTATGCGATTATCGCCTTAGAGGTGAGCATGCAGAAGTTTGGCCGATAGTACATATAAAATTAATACATTGTTTACCGGGACTATAGAGAAAATAAATTTTTTAAAACATAATAATAATCACAAGGATAACATCTAACCTTGAAGAACAGAGAATTAATGAAAACACAAACAGAGATTTTTTGTAGTTATTACACCATGCAACGCCAAGCTGAATGTAATGGGTGTTAAAAGACACTTGACGAAGCTGTGAGTCACTTGTACTCCCGTCATTGTAACTTTTTTTGTACTGGACCAGACCCTAGAACCTTCTGGTTATGGAGATATTGCAGATTAAAATTCCAACTTTTACTGTTTTTTTTTTTTACGAAAACTAGCATTTAATGTTATAAGTTTATAACACAAATTTTAAACAACTCCACAACCCCTGTACTGCTGCATGCACCCATAAGCACAATGTTTTGAGTGTGTTACATTGTGCACTACCGCAAACAGCAAAATTTTACACCAAAAGTTGTTTCCCAGCAATTGTTTTTGTGCAATGTTACTCAGTTTGATAAACAGAATGCATAGTTGACGGTTTTAAGATGGTTCTTTTTACACCCTGTTAAAGCAGAGCCAAGTTACTGACTGTTCTTACTCCCACAAATTTTAAAGTATGTGGTCACTGGGCCAGGTCAATAAAATTACCAATTATTTGTAACCCACCGTCGGTGGCTCATATGAGCAATGGCTAGAGTTCAGGGACACATTCATTTCTCTAGTGAAACAGCCACTGGTTTAGTACAACCATATTTCACCTGTTATATTTGCCCTCGACCAGGCATGAAACCAGACTCTGGGCTGCTACTGAGAAATTTCTGATAGAAAAAACCCAATAACACTTTGCCTGACCTCGGAATTGAACCCAGGAGGTCATGCTCTACAGTATCGCCTGCAACCACTGCAACAATGCAGTCTTCACTAATATATAGCGCTACTTAAAACTTGCGTATTGTATTTTGTTCAGAAGTAATTCAATTTGTTTATTTTGCAGATGCCTGGTAGAACTGCTTTGATGAACACGTCATGAACAACTCAGAGATGGTTGAAGCAAAACAAATGACTGTCAATGAAGATGTCAGCTGACAATGGACAATTAAGTAAGTACACACTACTATGCTGCCGCGCTTATGATAATTACAGTAAGTCACATTTTGGTCGATATTGAGTTAAGTATATATTTGGAATGTAGAGATTGAGACCTACATTTCTGTATACTTAAAATTTGAAAATGTGGTATAGAAAATCAAATAAGCTTAAGTATAATTAAAGTAAGACCCGTTTGGCGCCAAGGCATACTTATTATGATTGCAGTATGGGCACATACGGTTGATTTTTTCATAAAGTTGAAACCATTTCCTAGGTATTGCTACAGTAAGTAATTTTGCTCTTTTTATTTTTAAGTTATGAGTATTTTTCTTCAAGTATCACTGAAACATATTAACAGTAAGTACCATTTGCTATTATTATATTAAGTGTTGGAAATAATCATTAGTATACTAAACCTTAACAAATCTACAGTAAGAGTTTATACTATATTAATGCTTAAGAGTTTCGCAATGTATTATTCTATTATCTTAGTATAAATACAGTAAGTGAAACTTACTGTGTATATGATAAGTCAGCGAATCAAAAAAATATTTATATGTGTAGACGTAATAACAGCAAGATTCACTACTGTAATTATGTTTAGGAATATTACATTTTATGCGTAGATTTGCCTGGAACAAATAAGGTAAATACGTTACTTACTGCAAATATTCTAAGGCGTTTAGGGTCCGAATGGGTAGTGCGGGGAGGGGCAAGTGCGTAAATTTGCAGTCGTGGTCACGCCACATACAGAGGCTGACCCGTGCGTCGGAGAATAAAATTGGCGCCAAAATCACTCGTGAGTATACGTACTTTCCTAGCTTTTGTATTCGGGTCTATAATATTAGTGCTGTTTATAACTGGTGCAATATAAAGGTATTATTAACAGGTTAAAATATTAAGGTTGGCATTTTACATTACTTTATCTTATCAAATTAGAAAATGGTTGTCGTAATCGTATTATAGTATAGGTATCTTACCTACATATCCATAATATACAAATTACAATGAATTACTTTTTATTCTTATATTAAACACGAAATATACACGTGTGTAAAATAACTAAGTATGCATCTATACTCCATTCAAAATAACGTTAGACATTTAAGAAAACCTTTTTTACTGTCTGTTCAACCGATTTTGAGTTTTATTACGTTGGTGCAATAACAAATGGCGGCTGTTGGTATTTTAACGACTTTTTTGCTTTTAATGCCATCCATATGCCTACGGAATAGAAGTTAAAATTGGTTGAACAGACAGTAAAAAAGGTTTCTTTAAATGTCTAATCTTAACGCGAATAGAGTATAAGCTGGTTTTACAAAATCTTTTATAGTTTTTCGAACTTATGTTTTATTTTTTAACATCGCCACAAATATATTGATATACTAAGCCTGTTGCCTTAGCATGTTTGTGTGAATGTGTTGCTTGTAAGTATAGTATTTTAATTTGTTTTCCAGACAAGATGACGTCCAGAAGTGACCGTATTCTGGCTTTGGCTAGAAAAGCAGCCTCAAATACTGCCGACATGAATGAACAAAGTGTAGTTACACACATGAATGAACAACGTGTAGTTACCGACATGAATGAACAACGTGTAGTTACCGACATGAATGAACAACGTGTAGTTACCGACATGAATGAACAACTTGTAGTTGCAGACATTAACACAATGTGGCTGCGGTATGTAAATTTTAATGATCATCCTAAAATATTTGATTATGATAATGAATACAAAAATTCACGTAGTGCTGTAATGGCAAATGATATGACTGACTTTGATAGGTTGCTTTTTGAGAAAGAGCCTTTTGATGAAAATTTGCTCAAATGTAATGAAACTCTAACTAGTTCGGATGAAGAAAACGAAAATTCACAAAAATAATAATAATCAAAGCTTATTCGAAGATTCTGATGATAGTGTTAAGGACAAAGATTATATACCTGCTTCTGACACAACCGACACTGATTGCGAAGATTTACTGACCTCTCGTGTTAGAACATTTGTTCCAGAAGAAGATACTACAGCAATTGAAACCAATAACACCGACATTAATATTAACAGATCTTTTCTAGAACATAATTCAACTCAAGTTGTAAGAAAAGCGAGAGTCTGGTGTTGTAGGCGGGGGTGACGGTGTTCCCTTGACGAAGGTTATGTAATGAAACCACGTTAATAGGCGAAATCACACTTGTATTGCAAGTAAATACACGAAAATGAACAGTAATCAGTAAATTATAAAACCGTGAGGCGGCTATCGTAACACAAAACACTTTTACACGGCGAAGTACACAATAGTTTCAGGACAATACACGCACATATACAGTTAGGTAATACCTGAATGGTTCAGGGAATGCACAGAAAACAGATCACAAAAAATTACAGTCTTTAAAATAGTCAGAGACGCCGATGGCATATAAATATGACACAAAGGCTAACTTACAATGCACTTCTAGATACCCTATAGTACTTTACTGCCCTAGGTACAATTTGCGACTTGGTGATACACTTGAAGACACAACTTATTGCTTTGGAGAACTTCCGATGATTACTATTGATGACTAACGACGACTACAAAATATTCGGAATTATGCACCTTTTCTATAGTCTTATTAACTGTAGCGAGTAGTGGGTGCAGGTCACTCGTTTTTCCTCGTTAACCACTCACGAGCACGTATTATGGACTCGCCCGGGGACAAGTTCAGACTTGTCGAGGTCGAGTTCACACCTGACCGGAAATAGACTCTCCCTTTCATTCCGATTGAGTGTCCACTTCCGGCCAACTATCACCCGCACCCACTACCTGCGCCCTAGTGCACTGCGTGGGTCAAAATGTATTTGATTTTACATAATCATATCAGTGTTTTCATAATATGTTAGGTACTCTGATTTACAAATCAAACAATAATTTCACCAGCCTTTATTATTGTGCTTCGCTTACATTCCACCCCCTGTAACAGGGTCCAACCGCATTACATCCTGGTCGGTAGGAAGCACAATAATCTTAGCTACGGGCCGACGCAGGACCCCATTCATCGTCCTTACGTCTACTACACGGATTATTCCGTCACTGCCGTGGTACACGGACTTTATAATGCCCTTTGTCCAAGCACTTCGTTCTTTGTTGTTGTCTACGATCACGACTACGTCACTGACCCGCACATTTGGCACATTGTTTGCCCACTTTTCACGACGCTGTAGAGTCGGGAGATATTCCCGCAGCCAGCGCCGCCAGAACATATCGGCGAGCGCATTCACACGTCGCCACTGCTTGCGGGAATCGACGTCTTCGGTGTCGCTCGGTGCAAACGGAGTACTCCCGGACGCAGTGCCCAGGAGCAGATGATTCGGAGTCAGGACCACAGGCTGGTTGTGGTCGTCGTATACGTAGCTCAGCGGCCGGCTGTTCACAATCAGCTCGGCCTCAGTAAGGAGGGTGTAGAGGACCTCCTCACGAGGGGCTCGCTCCTTGAGCGTGCTGCGAAGCGCGTTCTTTACGGATCTCACCAGGCGTTCCCAGCAGCCGCCCATGTGTGGGGCTGCTGGGGGATTGAAGTGCCACTCGATGCCTCGGTTGATGGCCTCGTCCCTTATCTGACCTTGGTTCAGGTCTTTCAGGGCTGCCCGAAGCTCGGTGTTGGCCCCGATGAAATTGGTACCCTGGTCAGAGTACAGGTGTGCTGGCTGCCCGCGGCGCGCTATAAGGCGCCGCAAGGCTAGTATGGCGGAGTCGGCGCTCAATGAGGCGGCCAACTCTAGGTGGACGGCGCGCGTAGTGAGGCAGGTGAAAAGGGGCTCCCCACCTCTTTTCGCGCCGTCGCCCAATGGACACTTCCATCGGGCCGAAGTAGTCGACGCCCACTCGAACAAAGGCTCTTCTTGAAGGTTCTACCCTTGCGAGTGGGAGGTCGCCCATCTTTGGTGGGGCGGGTTTGGCTCTGCAGTTGCGACAGAGCTGGCAATTTGCGACCACCGACTTCACTGAAGTTCTGACCTTGGTGATCCAGTATCTCTCACGTAGGTTGTTCACGACGGTCTCGTGGTTCGCGTGCAAAGCCATCGCATGGTAGTGTGCGATTAGCTTTCTAGTCAGAGGGTGACGGCCCTCCAAAATTATCGGGTGCCTCTCACTGAATGTGAGCGCTTCACAGGCACCCAGTCGTCCCCTTACTCGTAGCAGCCCGTCGTCGTTCATCATCGGGTCTAACGCCTTGATGCTGCTGTTATTTGGAACGGGCAAGCCTTTTAGGATGGCGGCCTGTTCGCGCTGGAAGCTGTCTTCTTGGCACAACTTTATCAGGTAGTTGTGTGCTTCTTCCAGGTCGTGCAGGTTCAGCTCCGTGCTCGACCGACGTTTGCGACATCGGCCGACGAAGATGAGTACGTGCGCCATAACGCGCTGTATGCGCGTCCACGACGAGTAGCGCTCGTACTTTAGGAGTGGCGCCACAGGCGCTGCCGTCGTGTGGACCCGCTGGACGCGCTCGAGGTCTGCCTCTGCCGCCTCAGGATCGCGACACGACGGCCACTGCTCCTGTGGATCACGCAAAAAAGAGGGGCCCGAGAGCCACTCCGCGTGGTTCTCAGGCCAACACAATCTGGTCGCCCTATCAGCTGGGTTGTCCTCGGAGGGAACCCAGCGCCAGTTGCCTCGGTCTGACAGCCTATCTATCTCGGCCAACCTATGCGAGACAAATCTCTGGAACTCTTGTGCATCAGAGTTTATCCACTTTAGGACTGTTTTGCTGTCAGTCCAATAAAACTTCTCTCTAATCTGTAACCCTAGCTCTTTTTCAGCCGTTTCTGCGAGTCGGCAGGCTAACACAGCTGCTTGCAGCTCTAATCGGGGAATAGAGATTACCTTTTGTGGCGCTACTCGCGCTTTCCCTAACAGCATGACTATCTCCCTCTGGCCTTCGGAGTTATAGCCTGCCAAGTATGCCACCGCGGCGTAAGCAAGTTCACTGGTGTCCCCGAACACATGTAACTCTAAGCGATCGAGGTTCAACCCATACCACCGCGGTATTTTTACTTCATCCAAGCGATGCAAGTTATGCAGCCAGTTGAACCATACTTTGGCGTCTTTGTCCTGTAATGGCTCATCCCACTGGATTCCCGATTTC
This sequence comes from Dryobotodes eremita, assembly GCA_917490735.1. Lineage (NCBI taxonomy): Eukaryota > Metazoa > Arthropoda > Insecta > Lepidoptera > Noctuidae > Dryobotodes > Dryobotodes eremita. The sequence continues at coordinate 7,589,493 of OU823269.1, read as the reverse complement.
CATATCCTTTGCATTAATATGCGTGACTGGATAACACAGGGGTAAAGGAAACCCAGCGGGTCGTAGACTGACATTATCATGCTCAGAAATTGTCGCTTGGTGGGCACTAGGTTACCGTTTATTATATCTGCCGGCAATCTTTTAAACGACAGATCAAATCCTAGCTCATCATCCCTAGGTGACCATATTAAACCTAGGGTCCTCGTAACTGTGCCTACTCCCTTTTCAAGGGCTACTTTCTCAGGCATGTCTATCTCTAGTCTTTCCCTAAGTTCTGCCGAGTTCGTGACCCACCCCCGGATTATAAACCCGCCGGAGGCGTGTACTTTGGTCACTTCCTCGATCAGTTTGTTGACCCTTTCTTCGGTCCAAGCACTATCTAAGTAGTCATCCATGTAATGCTTGGACCGTATGGCTTCAACAGCTTCGGGATAGACATCAACAAACTCACCGGCATTTTTATTTAGTATATAGATTGCCGTGGTAGGTGATGACGCTGCACCAAATATCAAGGAGTTCATAGCGTAAGTATCTGGTTCCCTATGGGGATCCGCGTCTCTCCACAAGAATAACTGTGCGCCCTGATCTTCTGCCCTTATTCTTATTCGTAAGAACATATCAGCGATGTCCCCTGAAAATGCTATGGGACCTATTCTGAATCTTAGCAATATGCCTAACAATGAATTTAATAGGTCAGGTCCGGTCAGTAGGTTATCGTTCAGGCACGTTCCATGTGACGTAGCGGCCGCGTCAAACACTAATCGGAGCTTACCCGGTTTATTAGGGTTCACTACTCCGAAGTGCGGCAAATACCAAACTGGCGAGCTATCTAGATTGCCCTCTATCTTGCGCGCGTACCCCTCGTCCACTAACCTACTTATTTGTTTCGAGTATGCCTCGGCGAAACTAGCGTCTTTGCGCATACGTTTCTCGATACCGTACAGCCTTTGTCGTGCCTGGTTGTAATTGTTAGGCAACTGAGTATTATTATGCTTCCATAATAATCCTACTTCCCACTGCGACTTGTCAGGAGTACGATGGCTAGTGCTGTCCAACACATCTAATGCCCTCTCGATATCCTTATGCTTGCGGACATTCTGTGAGATACCTATTGCTTCTAGGTCGAACTGTGACTTTACTAGGTCATGCAGGTCGGGGAGAGAGATGGTCATATTATTCACTAACTCGTCGCTACTTTTACTACTAAACGGTCCATGTATGACCCAACCTAACTCTGTAAGTGAGGCAACTGGCTTACCGGATCGTCCCTGGCGGATGTCCCGACTGACGAGCAGCTCCCAGTTGTCCTGGCCGAGTAGCAGCAGCGGCTTCGCTCCCCTCATCTCCACGCAACCCAAGTCGCTTAGGTGGGCGTTGTCGCCCATCACTGAGGCGGACACTGTTTGTGTTGGTAGGTTTATGTCTACCATCGTACGACACTTAATGTTATGGCTCTGGCCATTCGGTCCTCTCACACTCACTTGTACCACTCGCGACGTTGAGTCTGTCACTCCGTAGCCACATGCGGTCTTTAGCGAGAGAGGTACACACGGACCCGCTAGGTTGGTGGCGAGCGAACTGTCTATGAGCGATACGGTCGCTCCATCGTCCAATAACGCATAACACTTTTTATTGTCACTCACTGTTACTGGTAATATCTTTAGTAGTGCAGTAGCTCGCCATTCTCCTATGTTGGTAACACTTTCCGTCTTACTTTCTTTCTGCGGATTATCCTCCTTCCTCTGTTTGTCCGCGTGTAGTAGTAGGTGATGCCCGAAGCCGCACTTTTCGCATCTATTTGCGCGACAGAACCTCTTGGGGTGCTTCCTGATCAGGCATTTGAAACACGTATTCTTCTCCTTTATCGTGTTCCAACGCTGTTGCACACTCAGTTTCTTAAATTGTGCGCATTCTTCAATGGCGTGCTTCTGTTGGCATATCACACATTCCTTTGGTGTGACTGATTCGTCGCTCTGTGTATTCACACGTTGAGCGAATGGTGGCCTGCTGGCGGCGGGGCGTGCAGCATTCCCTGGTCGGCTTTGCCCGGTACCATACTTCTGCTGCTTGCTAGGGGGTTTGGATGGACTCGGCTCATACATGCTCGGTTGCACGTAGTACGATGTCGAGCGCGCTAAATGTATCAGGAAATGAGACAATATTTCTAGGTTTGGCGACACTCTTAGGTCCACCCCCTGCGAGTTATCCAGGCCCATCGCAAAGTCACCATACTGCGATCGTTGTACTGGTGTCAGCTTGCTCAGCAGGTCACTAATCAGCTGTGGGTTATTTAGGTAGCCCTCAGCTTTAATATTTTTCAGTAACGATACACAATTTCGTACTGTAGACGAGAATTTTCCCAGCTCCCGGCAATTCTCCGTCACTCTGGGTAAATCTTTCACCTTTTTTAGGGCACATTGTAGCACTAGGGTCGGATGACCGAACTCGTCCTCTAATGCTCGCATTATATCAGCGGGGTCTGTTGACGTTCTGAGCAAATCTTCTACTGATATTTTTGCGTCACCTTGTAGTGAGGTTTTTAATCGCGCTATGTTTTCATGTGCCTTAAATTCGTATAGTCGAGTTGTATCCCAGTACATATTCCGATACGATATCCAATCGGCTGGGTCTCCACTAAAATACGGCAATTCGTATGCCTGTCTCGGTACCGGTCGCGGGCGTGCCATGCTTGTGATCGCGTCTGCCAGTCGGTCGATCTTACTGTCTCTATCCCCCGATGATTGTCGCCGTCTTTCTTTTTCATCCTCTCCGTAATTCTTCTGCCGCTGTGTATCCGACTCGAGTGTAGATACTCGAGGTACACTCGCGACCGGAGTGGTAAAGACGGGAAAGTTGTCGGGTAGACGGAATCTCACACCTGTCGACACTGGCGTGTATATGGGCGTAACTGGTACCGTTAGGTTAGGTAACGGGACTGACTCTGGTGCCCCTAACACACGCGACACATCTCTATCGTACGACACGGACGGTACACGGTATTCACTAGTTTTAAGATCACGAATCACTTTACTCACGTTTTGATCGTGTCTTTCAGATGCTTCACGGGGCGCAGCCACTTCTTCAGGCGCGCCTGACACAGCCGGTGTACCCAATACTTCTGGCAATTGAGCACCTTGGGGTGTTGTATGCACCCACTCTTCCACGCGCTGTGTCGTACTCACATCTGAGCGGGAGTCGTCGCTTTCAGCAGCCGCCTCTATTTGGGCGATGTCTGCTTCCATTCGTTTCTTAAGAAGATTCTCCTTTAGCTGCACCAAATCCCGCTCTGCTTCGTACTCGATCCGCTTTCGCAGGTAATCTACGCTTTTGCGGCTATTTCTCGACGAAACTTTGCTTCGCGGCGATTTATGGCGATCTTTGGTGACTGCCTGCCCTCCCTGTGGTCCCGCTGGCGTACCTCGACTGTAGTCGATAACCCGACCACCCGTCAGTGGAATGTTGAGAGCAGACGTCGATGCTATTGTTGGTGCAACAGACGGTGACCCTGGTGCCCTTTCTGATGGCAACCCTGAGTCGGACACGACATCATCAACTCGACGTGCATTTAAATCTTTGTTCATTTTGCGTAATTTACTGCGTGTGGTTATTTCGCTCCTCTGACTCATGGTTCCACCTTCTAGTTGAACCTTATCCGGCTCGAAGGACCAAAATGTAAGAAAAGCGAGAGTCTGGTGTTGTAGGCGGGGGTGACGGTGTTCCCTTGACGAAGGTTATGTAATGAAACCACGTTAATAGGCGAAATCACACTTGTATTGCAAGTAAATACACGAAAATGAACAGTAATCAGTAAATTATAAAACCGTGAGGCGGCTATCGTAACACAAAACACTTTTACACGGCGAAGTACACAATAGTTTCAGGACAATACACGCACATATACAGTTAGGTAATACCTGAATGGTTCAGGGAATGCACAGAAAACAGATCACAAAAAATTACAGTCTTTAAAATAGTCAGAGACGCCGATGGCATATAAATATGACACAAAGGCTAACTTACAATGCACTTCTAGATACCCTATAGTACTTTACTGCCCTAGGTACAATTTGCGACTTGGTGATACACTTGAAGACACAACTTATTGCTTTGGAGAACTTCCGATGATTACTATTGATGACTAACGACGACTACAAAATATTCGGAATTATGCACCTTTTCTATAGTCTTATTAACTGTAGCGAGTAGTGGGTGCAGGTCACTCGTTTTTCCTCGTTAACCACTCACGAGCACGTATTATGGACTCGCCCGGGGACAAGTTCAGACTTGTCGAGGTCGAGTTCACACCTGACCGGAAATAGACTCTCCCTTTCATTCCGATTGAGTGTCCACTTCCGGCCAACTATCACCCGCACCCACTACCTGCGCCCTAGTGCACTGCGTGGGTCAAAATGTATTTGATTTTACATAATCATATCAGTGTTTTCATAATATGTTAGGTACTCTGATTTACAAATCAAACAATAATTTCACCAGCCTTTATTATTGTGCTTCGCTTACACAAGTTAATTGTGAGACTGCAGTAAATTTTAATAATTCGGAACAATTAAATCTAATTAATAATCCCGTACAAGAAGGAAAAGGATTAACTAAGTCTGGTTTACCACGGAAAAGACTAGTGTTTGTAGAGTCATTGACAGAAAGAAAGAAGATTAAAAAGCAATTACTGATTGAAAAGCTATCACTTAAAAGGGCATGCATGGAAAATTGTAGACGAAAATGTTCGTCGAACATTAACGAAGACCAAAGAAAGGTAATAAACAATTATTATAGTAAACTTAGTAAAGAATCCCAGGGTATATTTATTAAGGGTATGGTTGAAACGAAAGCTGTTGAAAGAAGAAAACAAACAAGTAGGGAAATACCGAAAAGGAAACTAACATATGCATATTTTCTAACAAACCCAGATGATGTTAAAATAGAAGTTTGCAAACCATTATTTCTAACAACTTTGGGGTATCACCCAAAAAATGATCAGAGAGTTCTTGCTGCCCTAAAAAGACCCGTCGATCAGCAAAAAGATCGCAGGGGTGTCTATGAAAGAGCCAATAAAATAGACAGAAGTATTATAAAGAGTCATATTTTAAGCTACAATCCTGCAATATCACACTACCGAAGAGAGCATGCTCCTAATAAACTGTATCTGCCCAGTGATATTAATGTGCCAATTATGTACAAAAACTTTTGCGAAAAGTTTCCCAATTTGAAAGTGTCTCTAGAAACTTACCGCACTGTAGTAAAAAATTAGTTAAACATATCTTTTACCCATCTAGGAAACGAAGAATGTGAATTATGTGCAATATTTACACTACATAACCCAGAACATAATAAAAATCCTGATACTACCTGTGATGTTTGTAACAAGTATAATGCTCATAAACTACGATATACAGAAAGCCGAATAAAATATAAAGAAGATGTAGATAATGCCATTGTTGATAAAACTACTATTCGTTATTCCGTAGATTTACAAAAAGTGATCATGTTGCCAAGATTGGACCAATATAAAGCTGCAATTTTTTGCCCCAGAATAATTGCTTTCAATGAAAGTTTCGTGCCATTGGGAAAAACATCCAAAGAAGAAATGCCATTCGCAGTTGTATGGAATGAGTCCATATCAGGTCGCCATCAACATGACATAATTTCAACATTTAGGGCTTTTTTGCTTCACAAACGAGATGCCGAAAATGTTATTTTGTGGGCTGATAATTGTGCATCCCAAAATAAAAATTGGGCATTGATGTCGTTTTTAGTACATATTATCAATAGTTCTTTAATATCTGCTAATACAATCGAGATACGATATTTCGAGCCAGGACATACCTTCATGTCTGCTGACCATTTTCATCATCAGGTTGAGAAAATGTTAGGTAAAAATAAAGTATACGATTTTGATGATTATGTCCAAAGGGTAAAAATGGCAAATAATCGCAAAAGTATTGTCAATTCATTGGATGTTTCAGACTTTTATTTATATGAAGACTTATCGTCGCAATATAAACTGAGAAACATGGAACGCAGGATTTACCTCAAGGATATAATGGTAGTAAAAGTTGAAAGGGGTCAATTCGTGCTTATGTATAAAACGGGTCATAATGAGATGTTTCAATCATTGGACTTCTTACAAGCTAAAATTGTAAAGACCCAAAAGTTCCCTGAGGTTAAGTCTAAAACTATTCCAAGAGGAATCACTGTAGATCGTAAAGCAGAGATTATACAGAAACTTGTACCTCTGATGCCTGAGAATAGAAGGGGTTTTTGGTTAAACATCCCGGTTTCAAATTCCGCAACCAATCTATTCACCGAAGAGTTTTAAAACTACCGTTAATATTTAAAAAAAATGTGTTCTTATGAACACAATTTATGTAAGCCTTCATTTTACTAGTCAGTTAAAAGACTTTTTCTATCTTACTATAAACTGCTACAACGGTACTAATATTGTTAATTTGTAAGACTGATTTTATTAAGTTCGTATAACGAGGATCTCATAATCTATATATAATAGTTAAATGTTACATTTATAATCCTAATAAGTTAAATGACTTTTAAAGAATTTAATGTGCCTTCAAAGACTATTTTTATAATGAAAAAATCCAAAGAGAAAACTATCTAATTTTTTGGAAACATAGTGTTTATTTTAGATGTTTTTTCTTGTGTACGAAGGTGTACAAACACGAATTTGAAATGTGTATTTTTTTTTAGAAACAATGCTTAGTTATTTAGTTTTTGATTGTTTCTTGTATGAAGCCTGTTGCGCAAACACGAATTGTAATTTTTTTTAAGTTAGCTTTTATTGTGATTCCAAATGCTTAAAAAAATACAATAAATGGAACTGATTATTACATTTTAGAGTATTTAATAAAGCTGTGTACTTAAACTATAATTGTACTGTGTACTTCTATTAAACTATAATTTCATAAGATATCTTTTGTTTCATTTATCCCAATAATATCGAGGAAGAGTAATTAATTATGGTTCATGGCAGATGCCACAAGTTTTCATATTGCTCCTAGCTATAATTACAGTAAGTGTTTAGATAACATTAGGCAAATTGTGCAATTTTTGTTATTATATTTAAACATTTACCTCATTCTGTTATCATTGTTGCAGTATGTACTTCAAACTAAAGATTGTTACAGTAAGTCACACACTTACTGTACCAATACTAAAAAAAACATTATTTTTTAATTGTCCATTCCTTAACCTACATATTTTTTCAAGCTTTACAATTTAAATATTATTACTAAATAAAAAAGAAAATATACAAATTATTAAACAAACACATTTTTATCTAAAACATTTTAGAAAACTTGCTTTTAATTTATACTTTGGGAGAAATGTCAAAAATAAAAATAAAAACTTTGACCGCCTTTTTCTCGAAAGTGTCTCCATGTCACTTACTGTATATATCACAAGCACGGCAGTATGGTCACACATACACATACTGACAATTACACACTACACAGAGCTGCTTAATACTTTATAAGTCATTGTTTCTCTTTGTTCTTAACTTTAATTTGTATAAAGTCTCAAGGGAAGGAGCGAGACAACCCCAACACAAGTATTATTAATTACTTACTGGGGCTATTTCATTCACTTTTGTAAATGCAACCATTTGAGGCATAATAAATAAATTTATTTTTTGAGTTTAATTAATCATACACTAGCAACCCGCTCCTGCTTCACGCAGTTTTTGGGACTTGCCAAAACATCAAGAGTGTACTTACATGTACTCCATGTACTTCTAACACTTTGCATGCATTTTTTTCTTTATAATTGTATGTACACAAATGTTTGAGCAAATAAAGTCATCTGCATACACCCTTTATGATGATAGCTTTAACGGAGGGCTAGAAGCTCGTCGGGCGCTCCCAGGACAGTCGGCTAGCAATCGCCTTGGACTGGCCTAATATTTTTATCACAATGTCAGCTTTTCTTAGAATCTTCGACGCTTAAAATGTATTTTATTAAGGTGGATCCTCAGTTGAGGATCACACAGCTACAGCGGCTGCGCGGCTGTGCTGCGGGTGTGCTTTGGCGGGCTACAGCTGTAGGTCGCCAAATTCAAATTTACCACTGAAAATCAACTCCGTGCTGTGGGTCTCCCATAGCACGGCATCATGCTGAGTGGAAGCCTTCTTGTCACAGACACGAACATGCATCTGCCATCTATTTCTGTTCAGTGCTCGTAGATCTATTATGTTTTATTTTTTAGGTATTCGAGTTAAACTTATATTTTGAAACCAACTTCAAAAACTGAGGACAACTTTTTCAGAACTTTTTTCTGGGTGAACCGAATTGGATGATTCTTTTTTTATTTGAAAGCTGGTAGTTCACATGTGGTCCCATTTAAATTTGATCAAGTACTGACCAGTAGTTTTTGAGTTATCCTTAATAATGCGTATTTTTTGCACGTAGTTTATATTGATGATGTTATAATAATTTCCTGTCACGGTTATTTACACATCAAGTAGTGGTATACGAATGTGGGTAGATACGACAACTAAAAAGTGAAAAATAAAAACTTTATTACAAAAAAACAACAGACTTCCAAAAAAAAACGTAAAAAATTACTTTTATTCCGGAAGTCATTGCCCAAAAACGAAAATACACAACCAAAGACAACAACCACCAGATTTTTGCGACCAGTAGACGAACAAGGCGGTGTCTTGTTATAACTAGATATAAAATAAACATTCTCTTTTCTGAATTTCAGGAACATCATACTTCTGTGTCCAGTATTGATTGCAGTCAAGCTCATTATCATCAGCTGCCTCCGATGCTGGGCTTCGAGTACGCCGCCAACAGATGGCAGCACTGTCAAAGGAAGTCTTATTAATACAAACTTATCTGACTCGGTGGCTAAACCTGGATCTAACAAAAGCACTATGAACATTGACAAGGTCTGTAAGTTTTTGTTCATTAACAGCACTGCCGGGACCGGGCCAGGTGTACTCGTGGTAATGTAGGTATAGTGTTAAAAGGTTCTTTTGGGGCGTGGCGAAAATGGGAACTAATGGCGCCATCTTGTTTTCTCAGTACAATTCCACAAATGTTTACCAACACCGCCACACTGTCAATGTCATTCGTGCGCCATAAGGCCCTTGTAGCAGAGTACTTCATGTGCCAGATTAAAAGTAACCTAATGGCTATGTTCTTTAGAACCAGATTCAAATATTTCTTTATTGTACATCTTTTATTTTTTTATATTATGCCTTACAACCAGAGCGTAATTTTAAACAACTGCCCAAAAAAGTAGTGTTATGTTTTAATTTTTCAGGGTTCAGTATGTGTGTTTCTTTATTTCACCATAACTCCTGAACGTCATCGATAATAAGTATTTGTGACTTTTCCGTCATTTAGTATTTTTGGGCGGCTGTTTTATATGTTCAATTATTTTGTTGCGTTTTAATGTAAACCAGCCAAGTGCGAGTCGGACTTGTGCATTATGGGTTCCGTACCAACCTGTGAAATAACTGGTTTTATTATTTCTTGTTTAATACCTACTAACTAGAATAAGACAAAGTTATACACTAGTGTTTACTTATTAAGGCGCGAACAAAAAACTTTGAAAAATGCTTTCCTATCGAGATAAAAGAAGACAATATTTTTTTGCGTTATTATCAGGATTTAGGTTATAATATCTGTTATGGCAAGCTAAGTTGCTACAAGTGGTGACCCCTTTTGTCGACAAGTATCTTCCGTAAGCTGTACACTTTCCCAATATAGATAGTGGTAATTTTTCTGTGGCGCTGTGTGGGCCCTTATTGCCCACGCAATTCCACTATCTCGAAGATTTTTTTCTCCGCATAAATGATTTTATATCTGTAAATACGTATGTTTGTAGAACCAAGCAACTCGAACAGTTGTTAAGCACGTGTGGTGCTGCGTGGACCCTCATTGCCCAAGCAATGCTACTGCCTCGTGGATCTTGTGTTCATCACTAGGCGTTCATTGTCTGTCTTAATGTACTTGGCCTCGTTTGTCAGGTTGTGGCTTACCAGCTAAAACCACACTGCCTTACAACTCATCCACAGACGACGTCCGTGCGTTGGTTTACTGTCATACTTTTGACTCATGAGCTCCACGTACAAGTGGTGACTCCAGAGTACAACTTTACTTAACATATACTTATAAGATATACCCTTAGCAGTATGGGCCCTGAGGTGGACTGTATGTGGGAGGTGGAATAAAACTTCTTCGTATTTCTTCTTGTTCTTTAATCTTGCGGAGCTGGAGATCGACTGTCTCCTCGTTTTGTTTTTTTTTATTGGCATTTCGTAGTTTAGGCCCTTAACCGGGATATCCTGTGGCGGCCTTAGCTATCTCAAAGCCTCCCGCCAGGGGCGAATTTCTTGAAATATTAAGTGACTCCACGCTAAGGGCACCCCCTGTGGGGTACGCACCTCGGCTTAGGGCGTCACTGAGGGGAGGATAGCAAGGTGGGACAGGCTGGATCGAAAGGTTTACAGAATTATTATTATCGAATCAATCAAAAATTATTGTTATCGAGTTTCGACAATTTGCTACGTGCATTCAGAACGGAATTCAGTCTACCGAGAGCGAAAGCGGCGCGCGAGCGCGCCTGCTTTATGTGCTCCAAGAAGGAAAGGTGCTCGTCTAGGACGACGCCCAAGTATTTGGCTCGCTTCTCCCAAGGTATAGGCTTGCCGAACATGGTGATCGGACGGGGGAGGGGGGGGGGGGCTACGTAGCGGTTTCGAAAAGAGAACCGCTTGACTTTTGTCAGGATGACCGTCTCAATATCTTGACCCTTTTTTTTTTTTTTTTGTTCCGCTGGGAAAAATGCATTACGCATACCCTCCCGTCGGGGGACGGGAGGGGTATGTGGGACTCCCCGGCAGAGTGCCGGTATACCCACTAAAAAACCCAGCGGTGTTCCCTCAATGCCGTTATGTGAGGGCCATGGGAAACTGGCACAGCCTTTACGTCCACGACCCTCCCGGCGCGTGCCCGCCTAGCTGGCGGGCCCCGCATGCCCCCCAAGATGGGGGGCTACGGGAATGGCCGGGAACACCTGGCCATTCCCATCCGACACTGGTGGAGGCCTGTGCAATACTGCTGGCCTCCACCTGTGAGGAGTCGGAGATGACTGTCATACTGACGTCTTCTTCGACCCCTCCTCCGCCTTCGGAGCGGCGCCGCGAGAGGATCGTCCTCCCGCACGCGCTCCGCCTCCTCCTTCTGCGACATCACTTCCTCGCAGAAGGAGGCGACCGCTGCCCAGGCCCCCTCGCTCCCCAGCATGGCGCTGACGACGCCGGGAAGCGAGAGGTCCTGTCCGACCGCTGCAACCAGGGCATGGCGCAGCTCGGACCAGGCAGGGCACACCTCCAAGGTGTGCTGTGCCGTGTCCACCGCCGCGCCACAGTCGTGGCACGACGGGGTCTCCTCCCTTTGGATCCGATGCAGGTGCGATCCGAAGCATCCATGCCCGGACAACACCTGCACCAGACGGAAAGAGAGGAAACCATGGGACCGCTCGAGCCAATCCTTCAGGACTGGCCCGAGCGCGTCCAATGTTCGGCGGCCAAAAGCGGCAGTGGCGAGGTCCTCCGTCCAATGAAGGACGATAGCGTCACTCGCCTCTTGCCGCACGGCCTCCCGCTCTTCTGCGGCGGGGAGCTCCCCTAGCGCCTTGCGCCGCGCCGTCCACTCGTACACTCTAGTCAGCACACATGCCTCGAGCTCCCAAGGAGGGGTGCCGGCCAGAGCGCACGCTGCCGAGAACCCTACCGAGCGGTAGTCCCTCGCCACCCGCTGTGCAATGGCCCTTTGGGGCCTGCGGATGGCAGTGGCGTTCTCCCTCCTGTGGAGGGAGTCCGCCCAGATCGGAGCCCCATAAAGGGCCATGCTCTTGAGGATGCCGGCGTACAACTGCCGGCATCGCGCCTTCGGACCCCCCAGGTTCGGGAGGAGCCAGGACAGGGCGTTCGCGGTCTTCAGCAGGCGGGTCGACAGCCCGCTGAAGTGCGGACCGAAGCGCCACCCGCTGTCGAGTACAAGGCCCAGATATTTCATCTGGGCCCCGAACCCGATCCTGACGCCCTCCACGACAATGTGGCCGTCAGGGGGGATGCGCTGCCGAGGCCCGTGGAAATACACGGCCTCGGTCTTTTGCAGCGCCACCTGCTGCCCTAGGCGGCGGATCCTTCCCGCCACTAAGGACCCGCCGGCGGAGGCCAGACTGGCCGCCTCCCTGAAGTCCCTCCCCCGGGAAATGAGGAGGGTATCGTCCGCGTAACATATGATACTCGTGCCACGGAGGAGGGTTCCCCGCAGGAGCCAGTCGAATCCGATGTTCCACAACGGTGGTCCTAGGACCGACCCCTGTGGAACACCGGACTCTGCGCCATAGCGCCTCAGTCTGGCCGTCTTATCTTCGAGGAGGACCACCCGGTCCTCCAAGTATCTGGCCAAGAGTTGGCGCAGGTACTGAGGCACTCCGTGGTACCGGAGCGCCTCCAAGATTGTAGAGTGGGGGACGGAGTTGAAGGCGTTTGCAATGTCGAACGACACCGCCAACACTCCGTCACCCGCCTCCACGGCCTCCTTGACCTGGCCCTTGAGTAGGGCCAGCGCGTCGACCGTCGAATGACCCCGTCGGAAACCGAATTGGGCGTCCGACAGGTTCGGCCCCACAGTCCCCAGGTGGCCATTTAGCCGGTCAGCGATTATCCCCTCGAACAACTTACCGACCTCATCGAGCAGAACGATGGGCCGGTAAGCCGAGTGGGAGTCTGCCGGGCGTCCCTCTTTTCGGAGGAGGCATAGCCGCCCCTCCTTCCAGAGCTTTGGGAACCTCCCAGTCGTGAAACACGCGCTGAAGAGGTCCCGAAACCTCTCCTCCATCTGAGAGGCGGCGATGGCCACCACCCGTGCGGGAACGCCGTCCGGCCCTGGGGCTGTGTTCTTCGCGCGGAGGCGAAGGGTCCCCCCGTACAGCTCAGACGCCGTAACCGGAGTGATCTCCTCCTCCGGCGAAACCACCCCCGGCGGGGGGTCCATCACTGGAGGGGTGAAGGCGGCCCCGGACGGAAACAGGGACCGGACCACCCCATCCAGCAATGCCGGCTCGAGGGTCTCCGTCAGTGGAGGACCGCAGGGGCGCAGTTTGTTCCGCGCCGCCTTGTAAGGCCGTCCATACGGATCCCTGTCGAGACCCTCGAGCATCTCGGCTCTCGCCGAGTCTTCGGCCGCCCCCATTGCCGTCTTGAGGACCCTCTTTGCCTCGACGTACGAGGCATAGAGGCCCTCCTCGTTGGTGGGGTCTCGGGGCCTGCGTCGTCGACTCCGCGTGTACGCCCTCCTGGCCGCTACGCACGCGGCCCGGAGCCCGGCCAGCTCCTCCGACCACCAATAGACGGCGCGGCGGGGAGCCGGGCGGCGTGACCGGGGCATGCTGGAATTGCACACCTCGGTCAAGGACCGCCTCAACTCGACCGCCGCGGCGCGGCGTCCACGTCCAATCCCTCGACAGGGGGCGCGAACCAGTCTTGGGCGAACGCCGCCTCCTGCGCGGCCTCTCGGTCCAGGCGGGTGAGAGCCCACCGTGGGAACGCAGATTGGCCCGAGCGGACCGTCCCCTGGGAGCTCTGGGTGGAGATGTCGAACCGCACGTATCGGTGGTCCGACAAGGTCTCCACCATCTCCACCCGCCAGTTCACGACGTGCGCGGCTAGCACGGGGGTGGCAAACGATACGTCGACCACCGACCCTCCCTGCCGCCGCACACACGTGTGGACAGTCCCTCTGTTAAGGAGGGACACACCACAGGACGCCGCCCAGAATTCTGTGGCGCGTCCCCGGACGTTGCAGGAGGCGGCCGGGTTGCCCCAGGCCGTCGACTTGGCGTTCAGGTCGCCCAAAATGGCGACCTGGCGTGGCGCCACTCTACCGACCACTGCGGTGAGGACCTCGAGAAAATTCTCGAAGTCCTGGCGGGGGCGGTTTGGGGAGAAATAAACGCCCACAAGGGCGAATTCTCCCCACGCGGCGGCCACGTATCCCGGTCCCGTCTAATAGCGAGAGGGGAGGGGAGTCCGTGGAAGACCGCGCCACTAGTGCCACCAAGCCATCCCGATCACCCAGCCAACGGCCAGGGACCGAGTACGGCTCGGCAACCACCGCCACGTCCACCAACCACTCAACCATGGTCTGCATCAGCAGGTCCTGGGCCGCTCTGCAGTGGTTGGTGTTCGCCTGGAGGATGCACTAGTCGGAAACCATTACTCCGACATCGCACCCTCCTCCTCAGCTACCGCCGCTGGAGCTGGAGCTACAGCGGCGACGACAGCGGCGGTGGTGGCAGCAGGGCGAACCTGCGCCGACACTACGCCCTTCCTCGCAGGTGGCCGGCAGCTCTTGCCCCCCATCCTGTGCCCCGCGGGGCGGCCACTGGCGGCACATGCCGCACAGCGAGGTATGGCAACGCTGCACGCGGCACTCCTGTGCCCCTCCTGCCCGCACTGGAAGCAGGAGAGGAGCTTCGCCCCAGTCGGATTTGGAGGGACACGTGGCTCGGGTGTGGCCCGGCGCGAAACACTTGAAGCACCGTAAGGGCTGGTCCTCAAGCGGCCTGACCACAGCCGAGCTGAAGCCCACCAGCAGCCGTCCCTTGGTCGCCTTCAGAGCGGCCGCAGCCGCGGCGACCGGGCACTCGACGCGGATGGTACCCATGCCACGACGGCCCAGCCTGATGGCTCCGCCCCTTACTGCGCCAGCATCGCAGCCTCCAGCCGCCGCAACGGCCGCCACCACATCCTCTTTGGTGACCGAATCATCGAGATCGGCCACCTCCCAAGGCTGCGGTCTTAACGGGTCTGGCGACCGTTGCCGCATCCGCGATGACCTCTCGCAACTTGGTCGCGAAGAGGTCCGCGTTTGCGCCGTGCTGCTCCCCCCGAACTCAAAAATCCGGGCTCCGGTTAGGGTGCGGCGGCAAGTGATGCCACCGATCCCCAGCCGGGGGGGTCTGCGTTGGCACGAGCCCGTCTTAGTACGGACTCGTACGTCTCGCCCCGCTCCACGGCCTCCGGGGTGATGGTCACCACGACCGCCGCAGTTTTGGGAGGAAACAACTTCCTCCCACCCGCCGGAGCCTTCTGGGCTGCCGAAGCAGCCGCAGCAGGCTTTTTGCCCTTTCCCCTCCTGACCACTTCCGTCCACGTCTCGTTGGACGGAGTGGTGGAGGGAAGCGGGGCATCCCCCCTCTGCGAGCTCGGGGGGGCTGCTGGAGCAGTAGGCGCTCCGGCCGTGCCCGTAGCAAGGGTCTGAGGGGTGGTCCTCTTTCCCTTGCCTTTGCCCTTGGAGGGCTTCGGGGCCTGGGGCTGCTCCCCCGATGCCGGGCCTGCTACAGGCGCAGGATCCGGCTCCTTCGCCGTGCAACGCTTGTCCGCCGCTAGTGGCGGGCGGAGCCGCGTCTCCAGCAGGAGCCGGTCCTCAATTCCTGCGAAACAGGCTCTGGTGAAGGCCCTCTCCTCCATTACCACCTTTCGGATTATATCCTCAAGGTTGGAAGAGGAGGAGGAGCCTCCTACCACCGGACCAGGGGCAGGGGCAGGTTGGACGTGCCGGGCCGTGGCCTCAGCCAGCTTCTGGTGCAGCTGGCTGACTTCCAGTTGCAGGCGATCCACCTTCGCCTGCAGCTGCCGCGTCTCTTCAGTGGCGGTGCGCTGCACCAACTCCGCCACGATGCCATGTAAGCTCACGGCCCGGCACTTGAGGGCCTTTTGGAAGGTCCCCTTGAGGTTTGGGGACCTCGAGGCGACCTCCAGAACTTCCTCCTTGTCTTCGAGCGCCATGCGCTCAAGTTCCGCCAGGGAGTGGTCGGCGTACAGCACACTTGATGCACCGTAACCGGCCCTCGACCTGGCGGCCCGCGCCTGACGCTCCTTTTTAGCGACCTTCTCCTGCAGGTCCTGCTGGAGCTGCGCCCTCTTGGCTAGGCCGAGTTGACGCTCGGCGTCCAGCAGGCCTACTTCATGGGTGGAAGTCGACGGAGAGGTCGAGCCCTTTTTTGACTTCGGCCTCTTCTTCGACTTCCCAATGGACTCCGAGGAGCCACCGGACCCGGGCTTCATGAAAGCCCGCTTCCTCTGGAGGCGGTCACTTCCGGCCGCCGACGTGTCCATAGCAGACTCCGATAAGTCGGAGTCCGATACCTCCAGCTCCGCCTGTAGGCTGGATAAGCTGGCCGCAGATGGTGCGCGGCCAGCTCCAGCGTGGCCCTTAGAAGCGCCAGTGGATTGGGTCCGAGCATCGAACCCAATGGACTCGTTGTCCGAGTCTGCTAGACAGTAGAAGCTAGCCGCAGACGATGCGCGGCTAGCCTCCGACGCCGAAGCGCCCTCGGACTGACCCTGAGAAGGGCCTTAAGGTTGGCCCTGAGAAGGGCCTTTTGGTTGGCCCTGAGAAGGGCCTTTTGGTTGGCCCTGAGAAGGGCCTTTTTTAAAACGCCCGGAGGCTTCCCTCAGGGGTCTAGGCATAGCCTCAAGAGCAGGTCGTAGCTTGCCGACTCGGATAAAATACGAATAAAAAAGATTAAAATATGCTACGACTTTACAGCGCACTCCAATATCTTGACCCTGTCTTATTGCTTTTATTAAGTCCATCAATAGCTTGATTGCGCAGGTTGTGAAGTCTTTATTCGTCATTCGGGTTAGATTCATTGTTTTGGTACCGCTAGCGACACCACTCGTCGGAATGCGGAACTTTTCAGGTTTTAGTTCCGCATTTCCTCGCGGCGCTATGCCGGCGCTAGCGGCACCAGTGACCGCGCTCTTATCTTTTGCAACAACCTGCACCCTGTTTAAGGCAGGGGTGACCGTTGGAACCTCTTTCTAGGTCGCGGAGGGGGGTTTGGGTTTCTTTCCCTTTCCTTTCCCCCCTCTCCTCTTCTTCCTCCGCTTCGAGGAGGTGGCATCAGTCCGTTCAGTGGGCTCGGTTGCCGCCGCCATAAGCGTCGCGCTGTGGGCCTCTTCCGGCTCTGCTAGTGGCCTCTCGGTGGCCACTGGGGCCCGGCGTGAAGCAGTTGTGATGGCGGCGGTCCCCGCTCGCTTGTTTCGGGTCTCTGCCTGAAACACGAGGCACTTGTTGTTGCACGCGGGGTACGGTCCACCGCAATTAGCGCAGGTGGCCGGCTCCTCCCGCGGGCGCGGGCAGTCGCGTGCCGCGTGCTCGCCCCCGCATCGCACACAAGCGAGCGGGCGGTGGCACTGGTGCGAGCTGTATCTGAAACGCTGGCACTGGTGACACCGTGCGGGGGGCCCACGTTTGCCACGCCAAGCCTCAATCTTGACACCCCTCATATACATAAATATGGAGGTGTCGTTTATGGCCCGGACGTCTGGGGTCTTCTTCAATATGGCGTAGAACACGCAGCCGGGTCGTCCTTGTGCGCCCTTAATGTGGCGCACATACTCCAGCTGGTACCCCAACGCTCGGAGCTCCTCCTCGATCTCCGTAGGGTCGGTGTCAGCCGGAAGTCCACGGATGGCTATCTTCAGGATCTTCTCATCACATCGAATCACAGCGCAGCGCTCAAAAGGACACATTATCCTACTTATGGCGAAACGTTACCGTAACGCTCAATTTTAATTATTTCTTACATAAGTCCTTATTTACTCGTTATTTCTGCCTATGTTTGACTAACAATCACTCAAATCGCAAAGAGACAGTCTTTCACTTAATTTATTCACTCTTTGGTCACTATTATCACAGTTCTGTTCATAGTCTTTATCACTTTTTAATCACTTAGTTAACAGTTATTTACACAACGCGCGGCGTCCGTTACAGGCCCGTTCGCTCTTAATTGTGTGCATAAACCTCTGTATTAGATGACTCCGAATATATTTGTGTAAAAACTATTAGGTATGGCAGGCGTATGTCGAATTACCCACCCACCCACCACTCAACCCACTGGCCTACACTGAGGGCGTGCATCTGACCGCCATCCATGCTATTGTATGCTGACACTGATCTTGGTCGTCTATGGCGCTGCGTGGGCTCTCATTGCCCACTCAGCGCCACTATTTTGACTCCACAACGATTTCTCTTCTCTCTTGGTATGATGACAGATCCCACCGATCCTGGTCCTCTGTGGCGCTGCGTGGGCCCTCATTGCCCGCTCAGCGCCACTATTGTGACTCCTCAACGATTTCTCTTCTCTTGTTATGCTGACAGAGCACATTGATTCTGATCATCTGTGATGCTGCGTGGGCCCTCATTGCCCACTCAGCGCCACTGTTTTGATTCCACAACGAGCTCTTTTGTCTCCTGGTATGCTGACAGAACTCGCCGATTCTGATCATCTGTGGCGCTGCGTGGGCTCTCAGTGCCACTATTTTGATTCCACAACGATTTCTCTTGTCTTTTGGTATGCGGACAGAGCCCGCCGATGCTGGTCATCTGTGGCGCTGCGTGGGCCGTCATTGCGCGCTCGGCGCCACTGTTTTGATTACACGATCTCTCTTCTCTTGTTATGCTGACAGAGCCCACTGATCCTGATCATCTGTAGCGCTGCGTGGGCTCTCATTGCCCACTCAGTGCCACTATTTTGATTCCACAACGACTTCTCTTCTCTCTTGGTATGCTGACAGAGCCCACTGATCCTGGTCATCTGTGGCGCTATGTGGGCCCTCATTGCTCACTCAGTGCCACTATTTTGATTTCACAACGATCTCTAGAGTGGGTCACCACTCTAGAGATCGTTGTGAAATCAAAAAAGGCACTCAGCCTGTCAAGGCTGAGTGCCTTTTTTGGGGGAGACGGGGCGGTTGCTTGGCGCAGAGGCCACAGCGGGGTAGTAAGGGTTGTAAGGGCCAGTTTTTTGGCGGCCTTGGCCTTACGGGCGGCGGCGGTGCGCTTCCTTTTGCCTTCGACTATAGTGTAGTCGTCGGCGGAGGAAAATGAATGCGACTCTTCTGGTGGGGAGAAGGCTGGGACGACGAGGTTATCGTCGGCCACATCGGAATCGTCCGAGTTTCCCATCGCATTGTCGACGATTACCGGTTTCGGGGAGCGCGAGTGCTCGAAAGCACTCTGGGGACTGCCAGGATCTGCTGAGCTGGTGGGGCTGGCAGGGCTATCAGGAATGGCGGGTGCTGCCGGTTGTAGCCTAAAAGCGGCTAGTTGGACGCATACTTCGTGCGCATGTAGGGGTCATTTATTAATATGTCCTTAATGAACCGTGGTATGGATTGGTCATCCATACTGCAGATTTTTAGGTTGGAGTGGGTGCTATGTTAGCTAGTGGGGCCTGGCCCCAGGTAGGAGGCCTGGGAGTGAGGGTTGAACAACCGTCCCTGTCTATTCGACAGGGAGGTGAGTGCATGGTCGTGTCGTTCGTCAGTGGAGCTGGATTGGGTAGTCCTAAGGGCTATGGATCGGGTGGCTCTTGGTCGAATAATTACCCCTGTACTCACGCGTCTACTCAATCCCGGAAGCAGCAGCAATCCCGGAAGAATAAACACAAGTCACTGTTTTTATTATTAAAGTCTCTGCTTACAAAGTCAGAATTTACACTTTCTTGTTTTAAAAGTACAATGTCACTGAACAATGTCAACAAACGAAAGTAATCACTGTATTAATTACGCGGACGCGAACCGGTTTCGCGCCTTTTCTAATGGTGTTGCTTCGAGCGCGGACAACTAACAACGGACACTAACGACGGCGACACGAAAAGCGCGGGAAGGGGCGCTGAACGTCTGGGCGGCGGCTGCACTGGCGGACCACAGGCTCCTAGGTCAACGCTCAGTTGTTGCTGCTCGGCTCGAGCTGTTCGGCTTCTGCTTCTTGAGCGGGAATCGGATAATAGTAGTTTGTTACAATCGTAATTTGAACGTGTGCTCTGGGCGAGCTCTCGTGGTCGAATGATCTTCTGTTTTTTTGCACAGAGCCTCTTTTTTTTTTTTTGATGCTTGCATTTTTGCAGTTGGTCCCTCGGGGAACCTTTGCTGCTTCACCGGGCTTCGGTGGGGCCAGAAGGGCCTCTCACCTAGCTAATAAAATATTAATTAGGTAGCACAGCTAAGGGCGTCCCAAGGTGGGACTCGAACCTAGGCTTAGGGCGCTACCGATTACTGAGCAGGTGGGGACTTGACGTATCTGTTCATTATTATTATGGATAATGTTTTGATTTATTTGGCCCGCGCGGGCGGGCAGGGTCAAGGGACGGGGGGAGTGTCTTATTACTCTACTTCGCGGAGGTACTCGCCGTCGAGTACGGAACGTTTGTGTGAAGTGTTTTTTGTGAGCTAACTTTACACTCTCTTGGAAGAGAGTGATGTCGTCATCTTTATCTAATAGTGCATGTTTGGGGCGTCGTGTGCGTGATATGCGTGAGGGTGTGTAACTGGTAGCTGCTGCCACTAGTGGGTTAGTGTGATTAGCAGCAGAGTCGAAAAAGCGCTTACTGGCTTTTTTGAGGAATTGCCGGTTGGTCAGCAGATTTAAATCGACATGTAATTGTTCATTGCGTACATACTAGGGGCTGCCCGTGGCTCTGCGCATGAATCGATTTTGGAGGGTTTGCATTTTTCTTAATCGTGACGGCTTGACGTGTGCGAACACTACGCCCGCATATGTCATAATAGGGCGTATACACGTGGTGTAAATTCGCACCTTTGCCTTAAGGGCTAATTTACTACGTGTGTTAAGGAGACAATAGAGACGGCCGAGCGCAAAAGCAGCACGGTTACGTACTGTTTTTATGTGCTCGTTGAAAAGTAATTTATTATCGAGTGTTACCCCTAGATATTTGACCTTTGATTCCCAAGGGATCTTTTGGTCTGATATAGTGATAAGTCGGGTGCGTGTGTGCGCGTCGCTGTTTTTGCCTTTTTTGACAAATAATACAGCTGCACTTTTTGAAGGGTTTACTTCAATTCGCCATTTATGGAACCATTGCTCTAGAGCGTTGGCTGCCGATTGAAGGTGCCTATGAATGAACTCAGTGCTGCGACTTGAGTAATATATTGCTGTGTCATCAGCGAATAGGGCCAGCTGGCACTTGCTGTGTTTGGGGATGTCGCTAGTGTACAGCGAGAAGAGGGGGGGGGGGAGAGCACGGAGCCCTGGGGCACACCAGCTCGAATCGGGTGAGGTGATGAGAGGGTGTCTCCTATGCGGTAGCGAAAGGTGCGATTCGACAAGTAGTCCCGTATGATGAGCACGAGACGGTCAGGCACGTTGAGTGTGTATAGCTTATATATTAAGCCATTGTGCCATACTTTGTCAAATGCCTTCGCTACATCAAAGAAGAGTGCTCCGGTCATGCGACCCATTTGGTAACCTGCGCTTATGTGTTCGACTATGCGGTGGACTTGGCGGACACAGCAGTGTTTAGTTCTAAAACCAAATTGCTCATCGGGTATGAGATTATTGGATTCGGCATAATCCATTAATCTTTTGAAAATAATTCTTTCATAGATTTTCCCCATTGTACTGAGGAGACTTATGGGTCTGTAGCTGGACGGCTCAGCTTTGGGTTTGCCGGGTTTGTGGAAGCCTATTACTACGGCTTCTTTCCATACTTGTGGAAAGAGATTATTGTTCAACAGTGTGTTGAAAATAGTTGTCATAAGGACAATTAGCGGGGCTGGGAAGAGTTTAATCACTCTGTTGTTGATTCCGTCTTTACCAGGTGCTTTCCTGGGTTTTAGGTTCCTGACGAGGGAGAGAACTTCGTCAGGGGTTACCGGGGGTAGGGGTTTATCTGGGTCCTCGATTGGGGGTAGGGTGGATCTGCGCTCGACCTCTGCGTTCACTATGTCGCAGTGGGTTTGGTCGGCTGGCAGTAGGCTTGGCGAGCATTGAGCTTCAAGGCTGTCGGCCAGGCATTCGGCCTTTTCGTCGTCTTCAAAGGCTAAGCTTTGATTGGGACGAAGGAGAGGGGGAATGTCGGTGATAGTATCGGACTTGAGTTTTTTGGTTAATTGCCAAAAAGCTTGATGGGAGGGCTTTATGGTGCTCATTAGCTCATCCCAGCGTTCGTCCCGCATCTCTTGAATGCGTGACTTGACAGCTCGCTGTAAGCCACGCATACGAGTACGGTTGTCGGCATTTGGGAATGAGTCATAAGCACGGATGGCTGCATTCTTCTCAGTCAGCAGTGCGCGTACATCGGCTGGCAGTTGCCAGCGATGGTCGTCCATCACTGGTTCTCGCCGTGAACTTTCGTTCACTGCCGCTTGTACGTGACTGGTGAGTGAGTCAATTGCGCCTAGTGCGTCATTGACCGAGTCAATATTGTCGGGGATTTTGTCAAGGTGGGCTGACGTGGTGGATTTAAGGCGTTGTTCGACCTTTTTCCAGTCAGTTGTATTTTTTGTTGGGGAGGGCTGACTAGTGTCTTGTGGGCCTGAGCGAGATGTTAGTGTCAAGATCACTGGTCGGTGGTCGGAGTCTAGCTCTTGTAGCGTCTCTATCGAATATAAACTTAAGTTGATATTCTTTAGAAGCGCTATGTCGAGGATATCGGGATTTTGATTGACATTATGGGGAAAGTGAGTGAATGTCAATGGTGCAATGACATCGAAGTTGTATTTGGTCGATAAGCGTGAAAGCTCATTACCTCTCGGGTTGGCAATACGAGAGTTCCAAATAGGGCTTTTTGCATTCAGATCGCCTGCCAGATTGACAGAGCTATCTAGGTTCATGAGTATTTTAATATCCGATTAAATCGGAGTATTTTAATATCCGATTAAATCGGACTTGTTGTTGTTTGGGGCGGTGAGTTGTATGCCGATACTATTGTGATGGATGGATGGCCGGTCATACCTAGTCGACAGATTGATGCCTCTATCTGCGAAAGTGGAGGGGTGTCGATTGGCATGCAGTGAAGAGAATTTTTGTAATAAATGAGGGTGCCACCCCCTTGTCTACCGGCTCTATCGTTACGAATTAGGCGATAGTTCGCAACTTTAGGTGCTCGGTGAGAAGGTTTAAGGAAGGTTTCTTGTATTAGGAATAGGTCAAGAATAGGTCAAGTTGATGGTCGCGAAGGAAAGTCGCAATCTCATCTCGTTGACCTGTAATGCTGTTAGCATTGAAATAGCCTATTTTAAGGGATCGTGGTTGGACTCTGCTACTTGTGTTTTGTGTATCCATTAAGGAGTGAAGTTGATGTAAAAGGCGGACAAGTCGGCGTATTCCGACATAAGGGCCATATTGGCCTGGAGATTGCCTTTAGCTGCGATGAGCTTGGCATGAAGTTCATTGCTTCGGGCAATGATGTTGGGGTTAAAGAAGCGCGCAAGCACGTCAAATGTGCTAGGGCTATATGGGGCCGGTGGGGGCGCATATGTTGGCGCGGGTATTTTGAGAGCAACCGGAGCTACCGTGGCCGGTTTGGGGGCCTGTTTGTTTTGTGCCAATGGGGCGCGAGTTTGGGTTGTTTGTTGAACAAACTGGCCCATTGGTGATGGTATTGGCTGAGCCATCAGCTGGGGGATGGCTTGTGGAGATACTTGGGGGGTTCTGAGAGCCGGGAAGGCTTTCTCGTGGTTTAAAACATTCCACGGTGAAGGTCTGTGCGGTCTTAGTTGATCAGGGGGCATGTTAAATCCCTGAGAAAACTTGGGTCTTTGCTGGGGCTTTGGGCGTGGGGCTCGGGGGCACCCGCGGTAGCTCGCGGGGTGGCCGGCCTCGCCGCATAGCACGCATCTGGGGGGTTCTGTGCAGAGAGCCAGGTCTTTCGGGCGTGCACAGTCCACCGTTGCGTGGTCGCCTAGGCTCTTTACGCACCTGGCTCGCGCGAAGCAGTTTCGTTGGGCGTGCCCATAGAGTTGGCAATTGTGACATTGCCCGGGGAGTCTGTTTTTATAAGGTCTTTCAACCTTAAAGCCGGTCAGTTGGCATATCGACTTAATGTCGATTATAGCCTTGCCGGCTTCGTTGTTTTCCAGTACGACCAATATCATGTCGTATGGAGCACCGTTTCGGCCGCGGTGCATGCGGTGGACCTCTATCAGAGGGAAGTTCTGGGCTCTGATGTCCTCAGAGATCTCGTCTATTTTTAATTCTTTAGGTACGCGTTTGATCACGCACCTAAATTGGCGCTCTTTGCTGAGGGCGTAGGTGTGGAATGCCACCTTACGCTCCTTCAGGAGCTTAGTCAGCGAACGGAAATCCGCTGAGGTCGGAACTTGGACTTTTACGCCCACTGCTGTAGGGCGGGCATGTGTGTAATTAATGCGCTCTATGGCGCAGGCCTTTGAGACGGTAGTCCAAAGGTCTTTATCATGTATGTATACTGGGGGGGGAATTGGGGTCTTGGGGGTAGCTGGGGGGGTAGGCTGTAAGCCTTGTTTGGGGGAGGTTGGGCGGCTGCGTGGTGCAGCGGCTACAGCGGGGGTGGTAGGGGTAGCGGGGACGGTTGGGATGGCTAGGGCCAGCTTTTTAGCGGCCTTCTTAGCCTTACGGGCAGCGGCTGTGCGCTTACGTTTGCCTTCGACCACGGTGTAGTCGTCGGCAGAGGAGGACGAGTTTTGCTCTTCCTGTGGGGAAAAGACTGCCGTGATTGCGTCATCGTCATCGGCCCCGTCTGACTCGTCAGAGTTGCCCATGTCGATGTCAGCAATTTCGGGTGTCGGTGGACGAGAGTGCTCAAAGGCACCTTGGGGACTGCCAGGGTCTGCTGAGCTGGTGGGGCTGGCAGGGCTATCAGGGATGGCTGGGGTGGATTTATTTAGCCTTAGAGCGGCTATTTGGGACGCATATTTCGTCCTGATGTAAGGGTCGTTGCATAAAATTTCCTTAATAAACCTCAGTATGGATTGGTCGTCCATACTGTGGCTATTAGGGATGGAAAGGGCGCTGTATTAGCTATACGTTGAGGCCTCTGTTAGGAGGCCTTAGGGTGAGGGTTGTACAACCCTCCCTGTCTAGTTGACAGGGAGGTGAGTGTATGGTCGTGTCGTACGTCAGTGGAGCGGGATTGGGTAGCCCTAATGGCTATGGATCCGGTGGCACTTGGTCGAGTAAATACCCCCGTACTCACGTGTCTACTCAATCCCGGAGGCAGTAGCAGTCCCGGAAGAATACACACACGTCACTGTTATTTTAAAATAAGGTCTCTGCTTACAAAGTCAGAATTTACACTATTTTGTTTTAATAGTACAATGTCACTAAACAATGTCACTGAACAATGTCAACAAAACGAAAGTAATCACTTTATTAATTACGCGCACAAGTGAAATTAGTTACGCGGGCGCGAACCGGTTTCGCGCCTTTTCTAACGGTCGCGCTTCGTGCGCGGACACCTAACAACACTAACCGACGGCGACACAAAAAGCGCGGCAAAAAGCGCGGGAAGGGGCCGAATGACTTGGCGGCGGCGGCTTGACTGGCGGTCCTCAGGGCTCCTGGTTCTCGCTCAGTTGGTGCTGCCTCTCTTCTCTCGTGCTCTGTTTCCGTTGTGTGGTGGCGTGGATGCGTGTTATTAGATAATCGTGGTTTAAGAAATGAAAAAATCGAACTTGCGCTTGCTTTGGGAGCAAGTAGTCGAATGGTTCGAAATGCTTTTTTTTTTTTTTTTTTTTGGTAGGGCAACTCGCAGTTTTGACCACTGGGGGTCGTGGCTGCTTAACCGGACTGTCCTGTGGTTGCCTTTCGGATTTTACTCTAAAGGGCCTCCAGCCAGGAGCGGAAAAATTTAAAACTAAACTTATAAGTTAGATGACCGCACGCTAAGGGCACCCCCTGTGGGGTACGGACCTCGGCTTAGGGCGTCATCGGGAGAGGGCAGCGCGATATTGGGGACGGGCTGGATCAAATGGTTTATAATATCATGATTATTAATCGGGGAATTTAAAGCTACAGGCTCAGCTACGGCGCGGGCTGAGGCCTCATCGGACTGGGGACGGGGGGAACGGATGCGGGGGGGTCGTCGCGTGGGACCTCGTCGGCGAGGTCGGAACGATGGCGGTCTGTGTTTGTGCACTGTACTGGTGGCCCTACTGCTCTCCTGGAGGAGGGTTATGGGATCATCGGGGTCGACTAGGACATGCCGGGGACGGCGGGTACGACTGATTCGGGAGGGGACATAACTGGCGGCCGCGACAACCAGAGGGTTGCGGTGAGTGGCGGCGGAGTCGAAGAAACGCTTGGATAGGCGTTTCATGAACTGACCGATGGTCGGGATTTTAAGGTCGAGATGGAGACTTTCGTTCCGAACGAACCAAGGGGCACCGGTCGCCCTGCGGAGGAACCGGTTTTGGAGGGTCTGCATCCTATGGATGTGATGGGGCTTCGCTTGTGCGAATACTACGCTCGCATAGGTCATGATGGGGCGAATGCACGCTGTGTAAATGCGCAATTTGCACCTAAGTGACAATTTGCTGCGTGCATTCAGGACGGAGTGGAGCCTACCGAGAGCGAAAGCGGCGCGCGAGCGCGCCTGCTTTATGTGCTCCGAGAAGGAGAGGTGCTGGTCTAGGACGACGCCCAAGTATTTGGCTCGCTTCTCCCAAGGGATAGGCTTGCCGTACATGGTCAGCGGACGGGGGAGGAGGGGTCTGAGTCGCGGTTTCGAAAAGAACACCGCTTGACTCTTATTGGGATTGACTACGATTCTCCACTTCCTAAACCAGTCACCGAGCTGGTTGACTGAGGTTTGGAGAATACGAGAGATCGAGTCGCGGCCGAAGCCGGTGTAGTAAATGGCCGTATCGTCTGCGAACAGAGCCAACTGAGCCTTTTTACTTTTGGGGATATCGCTGGTGAATAGCGTGAAAATGAGGGGGGCGAGCACGGAGCCCTGAGGGACTCCGGCGCGGATTGGGCGGGGGGAGGATAGCGCTCCTTCGATGCGATAGCGAAACGTGCGATTCGACAAAAAGTCTCGTAAGATGTGCACGAGACGATCTGGCACTTTAAGGCCCATAGCACACTAGGACACCACGGTGGCGCAACCAAGGTCGAGCTGCCAGCAAAATATACACAACTTTATGGTGGGTATCTCACCAGGCGTCCAATCGGTTGCGCAACCAACCATACATTTTGTTGGTGGCGGCGACTAGTTGCGCCGCCATGGTCCCCCGGTGAAATATATCCCTAAGTTTGTACAGCTTATATAATAAGCCGTCGTGCCAGACGTTGTCGAACGCTTTCGCTATATCGAAGAACACGGCACCGGTCAAAGAACCGCGTTGGAAACCGACGCTTATGTGTTCGATGATCCGGTGGACCTGTTGCACGCACGAGTGTTGGGTTCGAAAACCAAACTGCTCGTTGGGAATGAGGCCCTTCGTCTCGGCGTAGTCTCTGAGACGCTTATAAATAAGCCTCTCATAGATTTTGCCGAGGACGTTGAGCAGACTGATGGGGCGGTAGCTGGAGGGAGGGAGCGGATTTGGGCTTGCCCGGCTTGGGAATACCGATGACAGTGGCCTGTTTCCACGATTGGGGGAAGATGTTATTGCTCATGGCACCATTGAAGATGGTGGTCATGAGCATGATCAGATGAGCGGGGAGGAGCTGTATCACCCTATTGGTGATACCGTCCGAACCGCGGGCTTTGCGGGGCTTGAGACCCTTTATGAGATCGTGCACTTCGTCGGGAGTGACGGGAGGCAGAGGAAACTCGGGGTCTTCTACGGGGGGGAGGGAAGCTCTCCTTTCGACTTCGGCTTCCACCTCAGAGAGGTGCGCCTGGTCTACTGGTTGAGTGCTGGGCGAGCATTGGGCCTCTAGACTATCGGCGAGGCATTCGGCCTTGTCGGCATCATCGAAGGCGATGGTGCCGTCAGGGGGGGCATGGGGGCTACTTCTCGGGATTTGAGTTTCCTCTGAAGCTCCCAGAATGCCAGGTGGGTGGGCTCTAGTTCGCTCAGCATCTTGTCCCAGCCCGCGTTACGTACTTCCGCCACGCAGTTCCTTACAGTTCGCTGTAAGTAGCGCATGTGGGTTCGGTTCGCGGAGCAGGGAAAGTTGCTGTACGCACGGACGGCCGCGTTCTTCTCGGTCAACAGCTCACGTACATCGTCCGGCAATTTCCAGCGATAGTCATCCATCGCTGGAACTTCTCTTGAACAATCGTTCAGGACGGATTGTACGTGTTCTGTGAACGAGCCGATCGCGGCCGTCGTGTCTGCGACTGAGTCGAAGAGGTCGGGGATAGAGTCTAAGTGGGGGGACGTGTTGGCTTTCAGGCGTTCGCTTACTAACCTCCAGTCCGTTACCACTCTCGTGAGGGGGGGTTGGTCGGGGTCGGGGAGACCTATGCGAGGGGCTAGTCTCATTACGACTGGTCGGTGGTCAGAGTCTAGCTCTTGTAACACTTCTATAGAGGCCAACCGTAGGTTGATACTCTTTAGGAGTGCCACATCGAGCACGTCAGGGGCGTGGTCAACGTTAGCGGGGAAGTGGGTGGGGGTCATCGGGGCGATGACGTCGAAGTTAAGAAGGGGACTGAGGTCGAACAAGTGTCTCCCTCGGGTAGAGATAATGGCACTATTCCAGGCGGTGTGCTTGGCATTGAGATCGCCCGCTATGATAACGGAGTCACTCAAGCCGAGCAGGAGGGTCAGGTCGTCAGTCAGGTATTGAAAGTTCTCTGAGGTATTGGTGGGGGGGAGGTAAGCCGACACCAGAGTGATCGGCTGGTGACCCGTCATGCCTAGTCGACATATGGAAACTTCTAATCGTGAGAGGGGGGGGGGGGTCTATTGGGATGCAATAGAGCGAAGCCCTGTAGTATATCAGGGTACCGCCCCGGTGACACCGAGTCCTGTCGTTGCGGACTACGCGATAGTTAGCGATGGACGGCCTACGGTGATGGGGTTTTAGGAACGTCTCCTGTACGAGGAGGACGTCTATATTGTGATCGCGGAGGAAGGTCGCGATTTCGTCTCGCTGACCTATGACGCCATTGGCATTGAAATAACCCAGTCTGAGGGATCGGGGTTTAATACGCGCAACGATTCCTTTATCCATTAATTGGTTTTAGGTTGGTTGGAGAAGGTCATTAGCGTTTGCGTTATCTCCGGATACGCATTGTAAATTTGCTGGATAGCGAAAAGATCACAGGAATTTCTTGCTGTGACGATTTCGCTAGCCATCTTTCGGGCGCGAGGGGTGAGGAAGACGAGGAATGTGCTCGAGATCACATTGAACGCGTCGAGAGGGTTAGGCCCGACCACTGGAGGAGTGGGTGTGGGCGGGCGGGGTGCGACCGGCGCGGGGGGAGCGGCTTTAGGAGCCGGGGGTGGGTTAGCGCGAGGGGGCGCGCACGGGCGCGGGCGCGGGTGCGTGAGCACGGATGCGGGGGTCCATCAGCGGAGGGATGAGGGGAGGGGGAGGTTGTTGGTAGCGCCCCAAGGCCGGGAAGGCCTGTTGGTGGTGCAGGAGTTGCCAAGGACTGGGTCTTTGGGGACTCAGTCGCTCGGGAAGTTGAGAGGGGGGGGCTTCCCTTTGCTGACGGGCGTCGGTACGCTTCGTCAGCTTAGGGGCGGTCGATTTTGGGGCTTTGGGACAGCCACGGTAATTGGCTGGGTGCCCGGAGTTCCCGCAGAGCACGCAGCTGGGTGGCTCCGTGCACAAAGTCCTGTCTTTGGGGCGGGAGCAGTCGGAAGTGCCGTGCTCGCCCAGGCACTTGACGCACCTGGGTGTCGCATGGCAATTCCGCTGGGAATGGCCGTAGAGTTGGCACCGGAGGCATTGTCCGACGATGCCAGTTTTGCGCGGCTTCTGGATATCGAATCCAGTAAGGCTACATATGGATTTGATCGTAAAGATCGGGTGATGTCCCTCGACGGCGGGGCATACAACAAGGATCATGTTGTACGCTTCGCCGCTTCGGGCGCGGTGCATGCGGTGCACTTCCGCGACGGGGACGTTTTGCGACAGAAGGTCGTCTTTAATATCAGAGGTCGCTATCTCCATGGATTTGGTCGTAAAGATCGGGTGATGTCCCTCGACGGCGGGGCATACAACAAGGATCATGTTGTACGCTTCGCCGCTTCGGGCGCGGTGCATGCGGTGCACTTCCGCGACGGGGACGTTTTGCGACAGAAGGTCGTCTTTAATATCAGAGGTCGCTATCTCCTTAGGGATGCGATTTATGACCACGCGGGTCTGACGGTCCTCCGGAAGGGAGTAAGTATGGAAGGAAACTCCCCTATCTCTGAGGAGTTTCGTGAGGGCCCTATAATCGGAAGCGTTAGGGACTTGGACCTTGATGCCCTGCTCTGTGGCACGGGCACTGGTGAAGCCGATCCGGATATCGACGCGCCATTTCGACACGACGGTCCACTTCCCCTTGTCCTGAATGAACACAGGGGGCGGGGAGGGGGCCTGTTTAGATTGGCTATCGGAAGCCTTGGAAAGGGTGGGGGGGGTTGACGCGGCGGCGGAGGGAGCGGGGCGCGCGGTCGGGGCGGGGACAACGGGGGTCGGTGTCACGGGGGCGGCGGGGGAGCCTATTTTAGGGGTTTTCCCTGCCTGGGAAGAAGACACTACGTTCTTCTTCCTCTTGGCGGCGGAGGTGACGGTCTGAAAACCGTCATCCTCGGACGAGGAGGCGGAGGAGAACTGGGGCTCCGTATCATAAGGATACGGAGTGACCGGGCGTTTAATGGAGGCAACGTCAGTGTCCATGGGACCTGACGAGTCCTCCGAGTCTATGACGGGCATAGAGCACGGAGGGGAAGGGGGTTCTAGTGCATCGCTAAAGTTAGCGATGGCTGGAGGGTCGGAGGGACAGGGGGTAGAGGGCTGCATAGCAGCGAAATGATCGCCATATTTGGCTAAGAAATCGGGGTCCTTTAGGAGGACGTCCCTAAAGAATTTAGCGATTAGCGCATCCCCCATGGTTGGGGGTGCGGGAGGGTTGGATTTGGGGGATGGTGGAACAGAAGGTTCCCGCCTATCTTCCCTATGCCTAGCTCCCCGGGTGGAATTGCCCGGGGATGTGTCACACCCTCCCTGTCGGGTATAGACAGGGAGGTTGAGTGCCTATGGGTGAGCCCTAAGCTTGTATACCCGTCGCCAGTCTTATTGTGCGAACGGGGCCCTGACAGTCTAGCGCGAAGGGTGTAGACACACCCTAAAGACACTAGGTGAGTAGCTGCGGAAGGAAAACTGTCACCAGAGCCGACTAGGAGATCCCCCAAGGCCGGTTAACTCTGGGACCCGTCCAACTGACTGCCTAGCCCTGAAGGGGTTCGGCGGGTGTGATTGGGTCAACACCCCACTCGGTTTCGTTGGCACCGTAAGGTATCCACCGAGGACCACGAAACTGTGGTTTTGCCCGGAAGGGGCCTAGTGAAGCTACTCACACAAACGCGCACGTTAAAGAAACAGTAGAACCTGCCTTGAAAAAGGCAATTTTTATAATTGATCAGAAGCGATTGATTAATTAAAATAAATTAATTAATCGATCGATGATCGGATGCAGCCGGGGCGGCTGCGGGAGCGTTACGTAAACGTAAGGGGAAGAATTAGGCTAGCGCCACTGAGTCATGAACGGGGGAGCGTAAAGCACGACCGTTCAGGACGAGTGTCGAGAGCTTAATGTTCGAAATGCTCGAGGTCTTCTCTGCGCCCCCGAAGGGGGCGCGAGGAATCGGTGTTGGGGCTTTTTGGCCCCTTGCCCGAGGCTGCGGTCTCTCGGCCCCCAGACTTGGGGACCCGTCTTTTGGTTACCCTCCCCCTCCCGCAGGTGGGGGTGGGAGTGCTTTATCGCACACCTAGACGCCGAGGGGTATACCTCCCCTCGGCGTTCTGTAGTGTGTTTCTGGGGGTGTAACTGTGGGAGCGCCCGAAGTGCTTCACGACGCCCGTGCGACCAGGCCCCTGCCGGGTGAGATCCCTAGTTCCCTAGGGAAGGCCCAGCAAGGGCCGATCGAGCAACGAGGGCGTCGGTTTTGGTTGGCGCTCGTCCACAGTGGCGGCTGTCCCCGTTCCCTACAACGTAACCAGATCTAGCCGGTGGCGCTGCAGGGCGCGGGGCGTTGTAGTTAGTATCGAGCGACTTGAGGTGTGTGTACGTCGCTCGTGTGGTTCATCTTTGTGTTTTTTTGCGAGTGTGGAGTAGTGTATGTGTGGGCCGCGCACGTAGCGCCTATATTAACTTAGGACGCTTTGCGCGCGGCGGGCGTCATGTCATGAGTGTGGAGTTCTATTGTTTGGGTAGGTCGCGTGTAGTGTGAGGGCTACTTATTCAGGCGTCTAGTCCGGTGGTGCGACGTCTGCGATGAGGTCGCGCGGGAACCGCTTGTAGTCGGGGCGTCGCGCGTGCCATGGTGCAATGTCCCTGATGTGATGTTGTTCAGAGACGTCGGCACGCGCGAACATCCTCCTCGCCAGGTTTTTGCTGAATTCTTCGACGCTCTCGACACGCAGGTCCCTGTGGATCACAGAGTTCCTCACGTACCGAGGTGCCTGGACTATTTGACGTAGCACGTAGTTCTGCTGCGTCCGGAGCTTCTTTCTGTGGACCTCGGCCGTGAGGGCGAGCCAAGCCGGGGCGGCGTAGGTGAGCTGCGGTCGCACGTAGGTTTTGTAGATCCCCAGCTTGACTCGCGTGGAGAGGCGTGACGAGAGCATCGGGCGAAGTAGGTGGCGGGTCACTTTTACCCGCGCGACAGTTTCGCAGACGTGCGGGCCCATGGAGAGCCAATTGTCTAGTGTGACCCCCAGGTATTTGGCGGTCTTGGTCCACTTGACTTCGGTCCCCATGAGCTCAAGGCTCGGTGGGTTCGTACGGCCGCGTGCCGTGACGATAATCGCCTGCGTCTTACCTGCATTCACCGACAGTCTCCATTTGCTAAGCCAGTCGGGGAGGTCGTCCAGTGCGCGCTGCATCTTGATGGCCGCATGGTCAGCCGACAGCGAAGTGGTGATGTACGCGGCGTCGTCAGCGTACAGCGCGAGTTTTGCGGTGTTCGTGGCAGGTATGTCGTCGGTGTACACAGAGTACAACGCAGGCGAGACACAGCTCCCCTGGGGCACCCCCGCGGTTACGGGGCGTATGTTCGAAATGCTTTTTTTTTTTTTTTTTTTTTGATAATGGTTTAATATCAGCTGGTCCCTCGGGGAACCTTTGCTGCTTCACCGGGCTTCGGTGGGGCCAGAAGGGCCTCTCACCTAGCTAATAAAATATTAATTAGGTAGCACAGCTAAGGGCGTCCCAAGGTGGGACTCGAACCTAGGCTTAGGGCGCTACCGATTACTGAGCAAGTGGGGACTTGTCGTATCTGTTCATTATTATTAGGGATGTTTTGATTTATTTGGCCCGCGCAGGCGGGCGGGGTCAAGGGACGGGGGGAGTGTCTTATTACTCTACTTCGCGGAGGTACTCGCCGTCGAGTACGGTACGTTTGTGTGGAGTGTTTTTTGTGAGCTAACTTTACACTCTCTTGGAAGAGAGTGATGTCGTCATCTTTATCTAAAAGTGCATGTTTGGGGCGTCGTGTGCGTGATATGCGTGCGGGTGTGTAACTGGTAGCTGCTGCCACTAGTGGGTTAGTGTGAGTAGCAGCAGAGTCGAAAAAGCGCTTACTGGCTTTTTTGAGGAATTGCCGGATGGTCGGCAGATTTAAATCGACGTGTAATTGTTCATTACGTACATACCAGGGGCAGCCCGTGGCTCTACGCATGAATCGATTTTGGAGGGTTTGCATTTTTCTTAAACGTGACGGCTTGACGTGTGCGAACACTACGCCCGCGTATGTCATAATAGGGCGTATACACGTGGTGTAAATTCGCACCTTTGCCTTAAGGGCTAATTTACTACGTGTGTTAAGGAGACAAAAGAGACGACCGAGCGCAAAAGCAGCACGGCTACGTACTGTTTTTATGTGCTCGTTGAACAGTAATTTATTATCGAGTGTTACCCCTAG
Source organism: Dryobotodes eremita (assembly GCA_917490735.1). Lineage (NCBI taxonomy): Eukaryota > Metazoa > Arthropoda > Insecta > Lepidoptera > Noctuidae > Dryobotodes > Dryobotodes eremita. Next base: position 7,555,612 of record OU823269.1, on the reverse strand, counting down.
ATATTTGACCTTTGATTCCCAAGGGATCTTTTGGTCTGACATAGAGATAAGTCGGGTGCGTGTGTGTGCGTCGCTGTTTTTGCCTTTTTTGACAAATAATACAGCTGCACTTTTTGAGGGGTTTACTTCAATTCGCCATTTATGGAACCATTGCTCTAGAGCGTTGGCTGCCGATTGAAGGTGCCTATGAATGAACTCAGTGCTGCGACTTGAGTAATATATTGCTGTGTCATCAGCGAATAGGGCCAGCTGGCACTTGCTGTGTTTGGGGATGTCGCTAGTGTACAGCGAGAAGAGGGGGGGGGGGGAGAGCACGGAGCCCTGGGGCACACCAGCTCGAATCGGGTGAGGTGATGAGAGGGTGTCTCCTATGCGGTAGCGAAAGGTGCGATTCGACAAGTAGTCCCGTATGATGAGCACGAGACGGTCAGGCACGTTGAGTGTGTATAGCTTATATATTAAGCCATTGTGCCATACTTTGTCAAATGCCTTCGCTACATCAAAGAAGAGTGCTCCGGTCATGCGACCCATTTGGTAACCTGCGCTTATGTGTTCGACTATCCGGTGGACTTGGCGGACACAGCAGTGTTTAGTTCTAAAACCAAATTGCTCATCGGGTATGAGATTATTGGATTCGGCATAATCCATTAATCTTTTGAAAATAATTCTTTCATAGATTTTCCCCATTGTACTGAGGAGACTTATGGGTCTGTAGCTGGACGGCTCAGCTTTGGGTTTGCCGGGTTTGTGGAAGCCTATTACTACGGCTTCTTTCCATACTTGTGGAAAGAGATTATTGTTCAACAGTGTGTTGAAAATAGTTGTCATAAGGACAATTAGCGGGGCTGGGAAGAGTTTAATCACTCTGTTGTTGATTCCGTCTTTACCAGGTGCTTTCCTGGGTTTTAGGTTCCTGACGAGGGAGAGAACTTCGTCAGGGGTTACCGGGGGTAGGGGTTTATCTGGGTCCTCGATTGGGGGTAGGGTGGATCTGCGCTCGACCTCTGCGTTCACTATGTCGCAGTGGGTTTGGTCGGCTGGCAGTAGGCTTGGCGAGCATTGAGCTTCAAGGCTGTCGGCCAGGCATTCGGCCTTTTCGTCGTCTTCAAAGGCTAAGCTTTGATTGGGACGAAGGAGAGGGGGAATGTCGGTGATAGTATCGGACTTGAGTTTTTTGGTTAATTGCCAAAAAGCTTGATGGGAGGGCTTTATGGTGCTCATTAGCTCATCCCAGCGTTCGTCCCGCATCTCTTGAATGCGTGACTTGACAGCTCGCTGTAAGCCACGCATACGAGTACGGTTGTCGGCATTTGGGAATGAGTCATAAGCACGGATGGCTGCATTCTTCTCAGTCAGCAGTGCGCGTACATCGGCTGGCAGTTGCCAGCGATGGTCGTCCATCACTGGTTCTCGCCGTGAACTTTCGTTCACTGCCGCTTGTACGTGACTGGTGAGTGAGTCAATTGCGCCTAGTGCGTCATTGACCGAGTCAATATTGTCGGGGATTTTGTCAAGGTGGGCTGACGGTGGATTTAAGGCGTTGTTCGACCTTTTTCCAGTCAGTTGTAATTTTTGTTGGGGAGGGCTGACTAGTGTCTTGTGGGCCTGAGCGAGATGTTAGTGTCAAGATCACTGGTCGGTGGTCGGAGTCTAGCTCTTGTAGCGTCTCTATCGAATATAAACTTAAGTTGATATTCTTTAGAAGCGCTATGTCGAGGATATCGGGATTTTGATTGACATTATGGGGAAAGTGAGTGAATGTCAATGGTGCAATGACATCGAAGTTCTATTTGGTCGATAAGCGTGAAAGCTCATTACCTCTCGGGTTGGCAATACGAGAGTTCCAAATAGGGCTTTTTGCATTTAGATCGCCTGCCAGAATGACAGAGCTATCTAGGTTCATGAGTATTTTAATATCCGATTCAATCGGACTTGCTGTTGTTTGGGGCGGGGAGTTGTATGCCGATACTATTGTGATGGATGGATGGCCGGTCATACCTAGGCGACAGATTGATGCCTCTATCTGCGAAAGTGGAGGGGTGTCGATTGGCATGCAGTGAAGAGAATTTTTGTAATAAATGAGGGTGCCACCCCCTTGTCTACCGGCTCTATCGTTACGAATTAGGCGATAGTTCGCAACTTTAGGTGCTCGGTGAGAAGGTTTAAGGAAGGTTTCTTGTATTAGGAATAGGTCAAGTTGATGGTCGCGAAGGAAAGTCGCAATCTCATCTCGTTGACCTGTAATGCTGTTAGCATTGAAATAGCCTATTTTAAGGGATCGTGGTTTGACTCTGCTACTTATGTTTTGTGTATCCATTAAGGAGTGAAATTGATGTAAAAGGCGGACAAGTCGGCGTATTCCGACATAAGGGCCATATTGGCCTGGAGATTGCCTTTAGCTGCGATGAGCTTGGCATGAAGTTCATTGCTTCGAGCAATGATGTTTGGGTTAAATAAGCGCGCAAGCACGTCAAATGTGCTAGGTCTATATGGGGCCGGTGGGGGCGCATATGTTGGCGCGGGTATTTTGGGAGCAACCGGAGCTACCGTGGCCGGTTTGGGGGCCTGCTTGTTTTGAGTCAATGGGGCCCGAGTTTGGGTTGTTTGTTGAACAAACTGACCCATTGGTGGTTGTATTGGATGGGCCATCAGCTGGGGGATGGCTTGTGGAGATATTTGGGGGGTTCTGAGAGCCGGGAAGGCTTTCTCGTGGTTTAGAACGTTCCACGGTGAAGGTCTGTGTGGTCTTAGTTGCTCAGGGGGCATGTTAAATCCCTGAGGAATATTGGGTCTATGCTGGGGCTTTGGGCGTGGGGCTCGGGGGCACCCGCGGTAGCTCGCGGGGTGGCCGGCCTCGCCGCATAGCACGCAGCTAGGGGGCTCTGTGCAGAGAGCCAAGTCTTTCGGGCGTGCACAGTCCACCGTTGCGTGATCGCCTAGGCACTTTACGCACCTGGCTCGCGCGAAGCAGTTTCGTTAGGCGTGCCCATAGAGTTGGCAATTGTGACATTGCCCGGGGAGTCTGTTTTTATAAGGTTTTTCAACCTTGAAGCCGGTCAGTTGGCATATCGACTTAATGTCGATTATAGCCTTGCCGGCCTCGTTGTTTTCTAATATGACCAATATCATATCATAAGGGGCACCATTTCGGCCGCGGTGCATGCGGTGGACCTCTATCAGAGGGAAGTTCTGGGCTCTGATGTCCTCAGAAATTTCGTCTATCTTTAATTCTTTTGGTACGCGTTTGATCACGCACCTAAATTGTCGCTCTTCACTGAGGGCGTAGGTGTGGAATGCCACCTTACGCTCCCTCAGGAGCTTAGTCAGCGAACGGAAATCCGCTGGGGTCGGGACCTGAACTTTATTACCCACCGCTGTAGGGCGGGCATGTGTATAATTGATGCGCTCGATGGCGCAGGCCTTTGAGACTGTAGTCCAAAGGTCCTTGTCGTGGATGTACAGAGGGGGGGGAATTGGGGTCTTGGGGGTAGTTGTAGGGACTGGCTGTACGCCTTGTTTGGGGGAGGCTGGGCGGCTGCATGGTGCAGCGGCTACAGCGGGGGCGGTAGGTATGGTGGGGACTGTTGGGATAGCTAGGGCCAGCTTTTTGGCGGCCTTTTTGGCTTTACGGGCAGCGGCTGTGCGCTTGCGTTTGCCTTCGACCACGGTGTAGTCGTCGGCAGAGGAGGACGAGTTTTGAGAGGAAAAGACTGCCGTGATTGCGTCGTCGTCTTCGGCCCCGTCTGACTCGTCAGAGTTAGCCATGTTAACGTCCGCAATTTCGGGTGTTGGTGGTCGGGAGTGCTCAAAGGCACCTTGGGGACTGCCAGGGTCTGCTGAGCTAGTGGGGCTGGCAGGGCTATCGGGGATGGCTGGGGTGGATCTGTTTAGCCTTAGAGTGGCTATTTGGGACGCGTATTTCGTCCTGATATATGGGTCATTTAGGAGTATTTCTGTTATGAACCTCAGTATGGATTGGTCGTCCATACTGTGGTTGTTTACAAAGGGAGGGGCGCTGTATTAGCTATAATGAGGCCTCTGTAAGGAGGCCTTAGGGTGAGGGTTGTACAACCCTCCCTGTCTAGCTGACAGGGAGGTGGGTGTAAGGTCGTGTCGTACGTCAGTGGAGCGGGATTGGGTAGCCCTAATGGCTATGGATCTGGTGGCACTTGGTCGAGTAAATACCCCTGTACTCACGTGTCTACTCAATCCCGGAGGCAGTAGCAGTCCCGGAAGAATACACACACGTCACTGTTATTTTAAAATAAGGTCTCTGCTTACAAAGTCAGAATTTACACTATTTTGTTTTAATAGTACAATGTCACTAAACAATGTCACTGAACAATGTCAACAAAACGAAAGTAATCACTTTATTAATTACGCGCACAAGTGAAATTAGTTACGCGGGCGCGAACCGGTTTCGCGCCTTTTCTAACGGTCGCGCTTCGTGCGCGGACACCTAACAACACTAACCGACGGCGACACAAAAAGCGCGGCAAAAAGCGCGGGAAGGGGCCGAAAGACTTGGCGGCGGCTTGGCTGGCGGTCCTCAGGGCTCCTGGGTCACACTCAGTTGATGCTGCCTCTCTTCTCTCGATCTCTGCTTCCGCTGTGCGGTGGCGTGGATGTGTGTTAGATAATCGTAGGTAATCGTGGTTATTGAGATAATCGGACGTGCGCTTGCTTTGAGGGCAAGTGGTCGAATGATGGGTTCGAAATGCTTTTTTTTTTTATTTTTTTTTTTTTATATGAAGGGCAACTCGCAGTTTTGACCACTGGGGGTCGTGGCTGCTTAACCGGTCTGTCCTGTGGTTGCCTTTCGGATTTTACTCTAAAAGGCCTCCAGCCAGGAGAAGTTCGAAATGCAAAAATGTTCTTACTTTTATACAATTTTGGCTAAGGATTCAGCACTTAGTCGACCAATCACAAAAATGCGCATTAAAAGCATTAGCCAATCAGAGCGAGGCACGATATTGTACGATTTTCCATAGTACTTTGATACTTTACCTTAATGAGAGCCCCGCGACATTGTTTGCGATTTTCGCTAACTTTTACTAAGTTTGCATAGGTAAAACTAGGTATAATTAGCTTCTATGTAACAAGAACTATCATAGAAAATATTAAAATCAATAAAAACAACTAACACTTTAACTATTGCTTACCACCAATACTAAGTCTACTACATACCCAAGTACGATCGAATTATTAAAACTTTGGCACTATTCACTTAAGCTATTGATGGAAACGTTCGTAAGCACTTATGTACTATCGTATCAGTGTCTATGTATCACTTTATGCACTATACACTATCACTTGTCCCGCACAAGTATAGAGAGTATTTTCTAGCCAAAGTATAAAAATCTTTTTCTCAGGTCTATGACCGTTCCCATTTCTCCACCCCTTATTGTGACCTCATATTCTAATTCAGCCTTTCTCAGGTGTATGAATTTAATTAAGTGAGAAATCATTGTATAAGTGTAATTATGCACAGTTTAAACACAGTGTTGATGACGAACTGACGTAGGACGGGCTCACTGGTGGGATATCGATGTGTGTAGCAGGGTGCGGTGAATAAAACACTTCTTCAATTATTTCTTGTTTCTTATTTTCTTCTTGTTTCTTATAATACTGCTGGATACGGAATGAGTCACCATATTTTTTTTTTTTTTGTGGTATCGCAACTCGCAGTTTTGACCACTGGGGGTCGTGGCTGCTTAACCGGACTGTCCTGTGGTTGCCTTTTAGATTTTACCCGAAAGGGCCTCCAGCCAGGAGCGGAAAGATTTAAAACTAAATTTACAAGTTAGATGACCGCACGCTAAGGGCACCCCCTGTGGGGTACGGACCTCGGCTTAGTGAGAGAGGGCAGCGCAATATTGGGGACGGGCTGGATCAAAGGGTTTATAATGTCATGATTATTAATAGGGGAAATTAAAGCTACAGGCTCAGCTACGGCGCGGGCTGAGGCCTCATCGGACTGGGTACGGGGGGGTCGTCGCGTGGGACCTCGTCGGCGAGGTCGGAACGATGGCGGTCTGTGTTTGTTCACTGTACTGGTGGCCCTACTGCTCTCCGGGATGAGGGTTATGGGGTCATCGGGGTCGACTAGGACATGCCGGGGACGGCGGGTATGACTGATTCGGGAGGGGACATAACGGGCGGCCGCGACAACCAGAGGGTTGCGGTGAGTGGCGGCGGAGTCGAAGAAACGCTTGGATAGGCGTTTCATGAACTGACTGATGGTCGGGATTCTAAGGTCGAGATGGAGACTTTCGTTCCGAACGAACCAAGGGGCACCGGTCGCCCTGCGGAGGAACCGGTTTTGGAGGGTCTGCATCCTATGGATGTGATGGGGCGAATGCACGCTGTGTAAATGCGCAATTTGCACCTAAGTGACAATTTGCTGCGTGCATTCAGGACGGAGTGGAGCCTACTGAGAGCGGAAGCGGCGCGCGAGCGCGCCTGCTTTATGTGCTCCGAGAAGGAGAGGTGCTGGTCGAGGACGACGCCCAAGTATTTGGCTCGCTTCTCCCAAGGGATAGGCTTGCCGAACATGGTTAGCGGACGGGGGAGTCACCATAGAAAAATGCCCGTCTTTTATAAGGACCTCTGACCAATAGGAATACTCTAAATTTGCACACGGCACTAATCATTTTGTGCTCAACCAATCAGAACACTTTGGGTTTTTGCACACGACCCTAATGCAATTTGTATGGGGAACTTACTTTGGCTGTTTTCTATGGTGAGACGTCCCTTACAATGTTCCCCCTATTTTTTTAAACATGGGAATTAACTTATTCTAGTTAATTACAAAAAACTGTATCTAAAAACCTTATTTTAAACCCTTAAAATCGCAAAATTCTGTAACGGTCCTTGTTACGGTAAAGTTTTGTCATACTTAAGCTTACGTAACATCAATGGTACAAGTGGCGCCGCCTAGCGCGCTAGTGAGTAACAAACATTAGTCTTAATATCTCTAGTTATCACAGAAATCAGTCAATGTTATAATAATGCATATAATAGCTACTTATTGTCTAAAATAATTACTTGTTTAAATTTATTAGTTACGCATCGTCGCTGACACACAGTGAATTAAAAAGAGTTAAAAGTTAGCAGCAGAAATTACACAAAATAGTAAGTAATTGAGCTCCTTAAGTTTTGAGTTGAGCTGCACGATTACTGACAAATACTTGCACTGACTGGACAGGTCCACTCTTTCTGTGTGGTTTTTTTCCTCAAAAGAACATTTCAGAGTCAAATCTACATGGTCTTCATATGATCTGACCAAGATTATGTCTGGACTTTAAAAAAGACTGACCTCTGAGTTTGTTTCGGCCTTTGTTCTCAGAGTAGTCAGATAGGAAACGCCGACCTCGTCTAGTTCTAAAATATGATTGACGTGTAAAAGTGTTTGTACAAACCTACCTACAGAAATATAATCATTTATCATTTATTTATCATTAAGCACTGAGATGGCATTAAAAATAAAATTGGATGGATTTTTTCTGTAGATCATTACAATAAATTATAATTTAGTAGTAGGTAGATGAAAACTTTCACAAAATTATTAAGTACATTAATTAGAAACGGTTTACCGCCACGATGCTGAGTATAGGGGAAAAATAAAGAAAGACCAGTGAAAGAGACACCCGAGTAGGCGCCACTGTGGTGTAGTGCATATCGGGGGTATATCGCAGGGAAATTAGAATAGACTAAACTAAACAGTATACCACTTACAAACACATATTAGATTAAAATACACGAGCACAGAATCTTGTCTTTAAGGTCCTTCCCTGGCATTTCTTGGGAAAGTAGGTACCGCCCTGGCTTTGTCGGTTAGGGGACACCTATTCCGTGGGCGACACCGTGGAAGGCGCACCCAGTCTCAGGCGCACGGTAGTGGCGCGGTGGCAGTGGGGTAGCGGTCACGTGCCCCAAAGCCGCAGATTGAAGCGGTTTCTTGGTTCACCTCGCAACGCTCGCCAAGGCTCCGTCAAAGCAGTTCACCTCCCGACACAGTTCTTACTGGAATTCGGGGCACTTAATGTTGCACGCGGGGTGCTGGCTTCCGCATCGCGTACAAGCGAACGGGTAGTAGCACTGGTGCGAGCTGTCTGAACCGCTGGCACCGGTGGCACTGGGCGGGCCCATGCTTTCCTCGCCAATCCTCTATCTTGACACCATGCATGTCCATGAACATGGTGGTGCCATAGATAGCCCGGACGTCTGGGGTCTTTAGGATGGCGTGGAATACGCAGCTTGGTCGTCTCATGTACGCCTTTATGGTGTACATAATAAAGAGTATTCTATTCTATTCTATTCTATTCTTAATGTGGCGCACCTACTCCGGTTAGTATCCCAACGTCCGAAGTTCCCGGAGTTTCTCGTTATTCTTCGGGTCTGTATCCACTGGTAGTCCCTTATAGCTATCTTCTGATTTTTGTCCGCTGGCAGTAAGTAGGCGAACCAGGACACGCCGCTATCCTTCTTCAGGTCGGTCAGGTAACTCTGGACCAGCCTGTATTCCTCCTCACTGTTGGGTGAAGCGGACTCTACCCCCATATGGACGAGCGTTAGCAGGCCGGCCCAGTTTGTTAGCTTTCCACCTCCAGCGGCGGATATCGTAGCTTCTTCTCCTTCTTCCCCGGCTGTTGCTTCGTTGTCGTCGCGGCTTTGAGGGGGGCATCAAGGGATGCGGGAGAGGAAGTGGGAGCAGAGGATAGGATTAAAACACTTGCCCGTGCGGTTGTTGGTTTTTTTTTTTTGAAAGGACTGGGAAATCCTCATGTACGCCCAGACTGCCTCACTTATGAGCCAGTCTGGGCAGTGCCGGTCTCTTACCGGCTAAAACCCACTCCTGCGTTTCCAGTTACCTCTGAAATGTTCAGAGCCTTTTTTATTACAGTTGTTGTGATTGTGCTGTTTGTTTTATTGTTTCAACTATTTGCTGGGAAAATGGAAAGTTTCGAAGATCGATTTCGTCGATTCTTTTCTTGGTAATAAATATTGGCTTATTTTACTTATTTATAAATATTTTTTAAAACCGGTTACATATTTTATATCTTAGAATTCTAACACGCTCTTATTTTTAAATATTATTATCGTATTGTTCTTTTTTGTATTTTATTTTCTATTTTGTTTAGTCTATGTAGTTGTATCTATACTATTCCCATGTATAACTTTATCTACACTATGTTTACGCTATGGCTATCCTAATATATATAACAATATATTATATAGTCATAATTTTTTTATCTACTTTTGTATGTTTTGCTATCCTAATAATATTTTCTACTACTTTAATTAATAATTTAACTATAATAATAAAACTATCAACCCATGCTTTCACTGCCTCTTGCTTAATTTTATCCTCCTCTTTCAGGTACTGCTCAACGACCCCAGCGTGGACTGGCGCGGCGCAATGTGTTTTGCTCTGTTTTGTGGCGCTCACCTTTTTCATTCTGGCCAGTTTATCGGACAACCACGGCAGATTTTGCTGCTTAAATTGAGCCAGTTTCTTATGAAACTGGCTCCAATTTGCTTTAATTATCTTGAGGCCTTTGTGGTCTAAACCCGTGATGTCCTCCACATCTGTCCAGTAATGTGCCATCGTCAGCATGCCTGGTGAGTACGTTATTACGTCGATGCAGTTGATGCGGCGCCGGTGTCGTCTTTCAGCGTTGCGGGTAGTTGCAGAGACATCCTTAGCAGTATGCCATTGAAGCTCGGGCCAGTGCGTCCCACTTTCTCCGCACCGGGCATTCACTGCTGAACGCATTGTGCTCGTGGTTCTCCGTCTTTGCTCTGGTGCAGTTGATGCACACCGCTGCTTCGCCCAGCTGTCTATCTGGGCAGTCCGCTCTGAGATGCGGGACACCGCAGTGACTGCAAAGGTCGACTGGCTCTTTACAGAAGCATTTTCCGTGACCGTATCCTAAGCAGCGGGTGCACTGCACCAGTGGTGTCTGGTCTTCCACGTTTACCCTCTGGAGGTCGATCCTGAGCTTCCCTCCTTCAATCGCCCTCCTCCAGATCGTGGGGGACACACTCATCACAACGTGATTCACATGTGGGTTTCTAGTTTTCCTTCTGTACCTAATTTTTGTCCTTAGTTCCTCGTCTCCGAGGTCGTGAAAGATCTCCTGATTCTGATTATTGAGGGCTTTGAGGACTTCCTCGTCGCTATGTACCAGCAACACATCCCTCAGAATCAGAAGCGGGTCTCGGTTCGTCACTTCCTCGACGACGAGGTTCTCTCCGACGGCTTCTAATCTCTCCTTAATCTTTCTTCGTTCCTCTTTTGTTGTGCAACCCATTATTATCTTCCTGTCCTTCGCCTTCCTAACTCTTTCCACCTGCACGCAGCCTTCTTTAGCATCCACTGCCTTTCTTATTCTTTCCAGAACCTCCTCACCCGTGTCGAATTCTTGCTTTGAGGAGACCACCACGGAGTGCAACGTCGCTCGCTCCAGGACCTGTCCCCCGGTATGGCTCTTACGCGCTGCCGCAACATCCGCGTAGCTTATCTCCTCAGCGTTTTGTCTATTCGCTATAGCATCCCCTAGCTTCTCCATGTTTTCCATGTTTTCCTTTATTAATGAGCTGTGCTTTACTATTGTTTTTATCAGCTCAGTCTGGCAAGCGTTAATATCGCTACGTATGGGTTCGGAGCACACTTCGGTAATGGGCGCGGCTAGCGGTGGGACTGCAGGTATGACTGCAGGTATGGTTGCAGGTGCAGGTGCGACAGATATTTTGCTCCGCTCTGACTCCTTCACTAGCTCATAGAGCCTGTTAATCGCATTGACCACCGCCGTCTTAATTTCCGTTTTGAGGTTGCGCGGTTGTTGGTGTTGGTGATGCTGGAGGCGAGCGGCGTGCCGCGTCGGCGAAAGTGGGCGACGTTGTCGTACAACCCCTTTTTTTTTTTCGGATGGAAAATCATCAAATGACCTCTCCTGCCCTGGGCGGACCGGAAGGGCGTGTCAGACTCTTACTGACTAAAACCCACCCGTGTTCCTTCAGTTGCCTGTGCGCCAGGGCCACGGTAACTCTTTCGAACAATCCACAGCCCCGGCAGGCTTGGCGTATCCCCTGCGGCGCGCTTTCGCGCTGTGGTCGGTCCGACCCATCGATGCCAGCGACATGCTCGACCTTACGCGCGAGGAGCATGCCGACAGCAAGGCGGGTGAGTCGAAATCTGAGGCGCGGGGGGCACCGGTGAGTCAGGCGCCTGGGACATGGTACGTGCCGGACGGGTGTACGGTCCGGCACCTGTTGGCCGCTCATATTGGAACCGGATATGGCGGTGTGCAGAGCTGACACAGCTTGGGATTGCTTAGGCGTCGTCACGGATGCAGCCCCGGTAGGCGCGGTCGGGGACGCGAAATGTGGATGGTGCAGGGGTGAGCACGGGAAGCGCGGAGTATGCATGCGGCGCGGTTGGCGCAGCGGTGCGCACGGGCGCTTAGATCGGCACACGGCGGGACGGATGGGTACCACGTGCTGTTGGCTCGGCGACGGCGCCGGCGCAACGCGCGCAGTCGCCAATGATATCGATGGGCCGATAGCTAAAGCGGCGCTGGGACCTCTCCTCTTCTTTCTTTAGCTTCTTGGCTGCCACCACGGTCCAACCCCAGATTTAACGGCCTCCGATTTCTAGGAATAATCAATTTATTTCCAGAGAATTTCTTATGTAATTCCTAGGATGTTTTTTTCTTTGTTTCTTTAGGTAAGTAACGATGTTTTGAGATGTGTTCTCGTTTGTCCGTAAGTGACCCTATACAATATATTACGAAAGGAATGCATTTTTCTAAGCGTTTTGAATCCGTCGTAATATTAATAAGTTATGTTTGCCTGAAACCTTTTATTTCTTTCTTACTTAATGTCTGCGTGTTGTGTGTATGTGTGGTATGGAGCCAATTGTGCACTCGCACTTTGCTGATTAACACAAACTTCAACAAGTCAAAACACATAACTACTAAGTGTTTGGGCCAATCTGAGTTTCCGAAGACTTAAAAAACTTGGGTATTGAGCGTGAGCGCAGGACGTTCCCTGTCCGCTGCAATATGTTGGCTCGCAGATTTGCAACATACACGACTAAAGTAAAGGTTATTTACAGCGTACTGTCAGTCGTTCTCTACGTGCACTCTGAGTCAACTACACGCAGAGGGCATACAGCGCTCTGCACGTACAACTTAATAATGCATTTAGGGTGTTGATGGGGTTGACGCGCTATTAAAGTCTTTCCGGCATGTTCGCAGAGGCGGGAATAGATGATTTTTACGCCATCGTGTGCAAGAGATGCGCCTCCATCATGCGATGGTACGCGCCAGCCCTAACAGCATCCTAGAAACTATAGCAGATGAGTGGGGCAGCCCCATACTGGGACATTGGAAACACCTACATGCCACTGTGGCGTAGTAATAAATAATTTGGGTTGTTTCTCTTGTAGATGTAAGCAGTAAAACTAGTTTCTAAACCGTGTGTATACTAACCAAATAGACTTGATGGGTCCGAAATTGAAGATTTTACGTACATTTATAACGCCATCAAATTTATTGGAACTAATTTCGAACCCGTGGCCATACTATTCTTCCGACTTTTTCTATCATTTGAAATATTCCAAAATCCATAACAGAATTACCAATTCATTTCAACATAAAAAAAAAAACTTTATACTCGTAATAATTATATACAATTAAATAATTATTTTACTCCCCGCGTCGTTGAAAAGCAATCGTCGCGTTCATGTGTCGCTTTTTGTTCGGAAAACTGGAAAACGCTCCCTTGTCGGCGCGACCACGCGTCCAGGTTCGCCGATCAATAAGTGACAAATGAGCGCTACCATGGCTTTTAAATAGCACGCAGGCTAATGAGACTTACAATTTTATTTAAAAAAACTAAAAACATGGCTCAATAAAATAAAAATAAAAAACAATTAAAGAATTCATTGATTATACTAGTGTTTTGTATTGTAGGGTATAAGTAGTATTAGGTAGGTTTTATAACTATGTGTGGTATTCATTGTAAATTGTAAATTTTCGTATGCCACTTTTAGCGGCGGATGTAAATCATTTGGAAGGATATTCCCAATCTATTGCTTCATATGTTCGAAAAAATTGTCTGCTCAACAACGTCAATAACACAATTGTTAGCTATTGTTATTACTTTATTCAATTATGTAAAGTAGTGTTCTAAATATTATTTATTTTTATAATCATGTATTTGTGCAGTTTTAATATTTTATTTTGTAAGGTTGTAACCATTTGCCCAAGTGATTATTAGTTGTTAAACTGACTTGCCGGTTGACAGCAACTAGCTGTCAAACGTTAGCCTACGTGTACAGTCTCACTTGGGAACATGGCAGTGAAGCTTGAACACTGGTAGAGTGAAGACGTATTTTGTGTATTTTAAAATAGTGTTATAAAGTGTAGTAATGTTATTAAACTGATTATAAAGCTATACAGACTTTGTTTCTCATTTCAACTTTATAGTGGATTACACAATGAATGTTGTATTGTTGTTGTTGAACTGTCAAAATGAAACCCCATTCCTACTGTTAGTGTGTTACGCAATTACTCCGCTGGGGGCCTAGACAAAATCCCTTTTCTGCAAGCGTTAACGCCAACGGAAAAATCAAATTGTATGGAGTTGACATTCGCTTACCACGTGACATTACGTATCTTTTCCGCAGGTAATGTCATAGCCATACATTTTGACTAGCGTCTGGCGTTAAAGCTATCAGAAAAGTTTTTGTCTAGGCCTACTGATCATAACTACTTACCAACCTTGTACCGTATCCTACGAATTAATAACTTGGTCTCTAAAAAAAATATTCGATAGGTTTGTGTGGCCACCATCTTGCCTGATATACTTTGTAAATAGTTGTTTTTTTTTTGTGTATTGTTTAGGCCGCTACTAACTAAAGCGATAATCGCGCCAACACGCAACAGTCGCGTTTATTTTGTATGGCGAACCCGAACGCCCGGTGGCGCTGACAGAGGGTGCCTGCCGGTTTGCCCCGAGTGAAGTATAAATTAACGCGACGATCGCGTATTCGTGCGAGTACGATCGATCGCATTGGTTAGGACGCGGCTAGAATAATAAATATTTTTATTTTTGACACATGCAGCTTTTGTTTAAATTATAAGAATGGTATTGTTGCATTTATTTGTTCATTGTAAACACTATTTTGATGTTAAAATTAAATATAGTCATTGTTGAAAATTGTCGTTTTATTTTGTAAATGAATTGATTTCTTGTAAACAAATACTTAGGACTACTTGCACCACCATTCTGTCGCTGTCATCTTCAAACGACTGAATGCAGAAACGGAACAATGTTTTAAATTCATTTAACGCTTGGAGAATATACCTGTTGACAAGCACAGCAATTTCGTGAGTTGAGTCCATATAAGCGAAGTTTTACTGACATTTATTATTAGTATTCTAGCTAAGTTAATAGCTTTGTACGCATGAAGCCAGAAATAATTTTAAATGAACTCATTAAGGGCCTTAAGCTCCGTTATGCCCCCGGTTCTGATGGAATCACCAAAAAGGTGTTCAAACTTTTCCCTGCCCACTTGATCATGCTCATGACCACCATCTTCAATGGTGCCATGAGCAATAACATCTTCGCCCAAACGTGGGAACAGGCCAGTGTCATCGGTATTCCCAAGCCGGGCAAGCCTAAATCCACGCCCTCCAGCTACCGTCCCATCAGTCTACTCAATGTCCTCGACCAAATCTATGCCGAGACAAAGGGTCTCATTCCTAACGAGCAACTCGGTTTTTGAACCCAACACTTGCGTGCAACAGGTCCACCGTATCATCGAACACAAACGTTGGTTTCCAACGTGTTTCGATATAGCAAAAGCGTTCGACAAAGTCTGGCACAATGGCTTATTATATAAGCTCTACCAACTCCCAAAGTGCCAGATCGTTTCGTGCTCATCTTACGAAACTGTCGAATCGCACCGCATCGAAGGAGCGCTATCTTCCTCCAACCCGATCCGCGCCGGAGTCCCTAAGGGCTTGCCCCTCTGATTTTCACGCTATTCACTAGCGATGTCCCCAAGAGCAAAAAAGCTCAGTTGGCTCTCGAACCTGTCGATGAACTCGGCGCCTGGCTTAGAAAGTGGAGAATCGAAGTCAATCCCGAAAAAGGACGAGCGGTTCTCTTTTCGAAACCGCGACGTAGTCCCACCCTCTCCCGTCCGAACCATGTTTGGCAAGCCTATCCCAAGGAAAAAGCGAACCAAATAGCTAGGTGTAATCCTTGACGAGCACCTCTCCTTCTCTGAGCACATAAAGCAGGCACGTTCGCGCGCCGCTTTCGCTCTCGGTAGATTCCATTCCGTACAGAATGCACGTAGCAAATTGCGCATTTACACAGCGTACATTAGGCCAATCATGACCTATGCGAGTACAGTTTTCGCACACGCAAAACCCCTACACAACCATAGGATGCAGACCCTCCTAAACCGGTTCCTCCGTAGGACGACAGGTAGGTACCTCTTGGTTCGTTCGGAACGAAATCCTGCACCTCAATCTTAAAATCCCCACTATCCGTTAATTCATGAAACGCAGTTTGTTTTAATAACCTATTTGATGCTATAGAATGGTAGTAGATCATGGTCCGAACAACGTTTGTTCTAGCAAAACTGATTCAAATGTCACCGTGTATATATATATATATATATATATTTTAATATAGTATGTAGGCCTCTAATATATGTAGTAGGATACAATATTATATAGTAGGGATGGCAACACTACCCATATCTCACAAACCAATGACAAGTACTTAAAAACAGAAAAAAATCTTACTATTTTTAATTATGGGATCTAACAATACCACAGGCTTAAGTGCACTGAATTATTTTTTGTCATCCTTCAGTAACATGATAAAGAAAAGAAAATACGTTTATTTAGCACAGACTACAAAGCACACAACACAACATATCCTACCTACAAGTAAAAAATAAAACAAATAAAGTATTAAAGTGTAAAGTGCGTTGTGAGATATTAGCAGGAAAGTGTGGGCCTAACGGCTGCGCCAAATAGGTCCAGTTCAGCAAACATGTCAGACAACTAGTGCCTGACGCTGGTTTTCAACTGAACCTGAAGTGTGAGGTGACGGTTGTACATCAGTTTTATACTGCAGTGTGGGTATATACTGATGATACGGGAAGTGGCTCCCCAAACGAATGATTTTTCACGACACCATTGTATAGTGCTGCACAGAATACACCTTTGCAATCCGCACTCATCGTTATAGTGCCAGTCCCCGAGTAAAATGGCTGTTTGACTTCCGGACGGATGGACATGACGAAATTCGAGTTCTGTTTATGCCATTTGACTACTAAACCCTAGAAAACCCCAGTCCTGACAATAATAATAATCATTTATTTCAGACTATTGTCCATAGAGTGTTAGTAATACACTGAAGCTTAGAACTATGTTAGTAATACACACATAAAAAAACAAACTATAATAATTATCCTATGTGTAGGCGAATCCAGTGCCTCCAGATAGGACTCTCAACATGTTCAGCAATGACCCTCAGGTCCTGAAGGCGTACGAGGGGCCGGAGCAAACTCGCAGCGGCCCCTTCGACCGATTTATTTATATGGAATGAAGCACCAACCGACGCTTATCCCTGTACGCACTATGCAAGTTTTGCCAAGGACAACCCCCGGTTGGTGCAGGACTATTGCAGAACATTGAAACATAACATAGTAAGTACATTTTGATACAAGTGGAGAAATTTTGTTATTGCATTCGAGGCGGAATACACACACGAGCCGTAGGCGAGGGTGTTATGTAGCCGAGAACTTCAATAACAAATGTCCACGTGTATCAAACGACGTTTTTCAATACACTTTTGAAGAAATAAAATAGGTAAAAGGACGAAAAATATTTTTGTCATTTTTTTTTTATTTCTTTTTTCTTTCTTGTGGCTTCGCACGGTTTGTGCATTCAGCCAATGTCACGTTTGAAAAAACTTCTAAATGATGAAAACAAAGTTAGGGAAACGAAAATATTACTAGTAAAAATTATAACGGGATTTAGGATAGGACGGTTAAATCTATAGGATCAGTATTAATTACAGTGATGTCATATTGAATAATGAACAAATACAATGACGAAAAATTACAACTTAATACTATTTAAAATAATGAATGAATGAAAAATGAATGAAAAAAACAGGAAAGCTATTTGTACAAAGTAAAGAAAGTATTGAGGTAGGAAAGGAGTACGGAGAGACAAGAGGTCACTGAGAAAGGATGAACGGTCATATAAACGACAGGAGAAAAATATGTGATTTAAGTCGCCAACGTCTGCGCCACACAGGCAAATGGGGTCGTCGATAATATGAAGTTTGGCAAGATGGGCTGGAGAGCAGACATGTCCCAGTCTCATCCGTATTAGAATGGAGGTCTCCATCTTGCCGAACTTTGCCCTGCCAAACCACGGTTTTTCCGGAACGTCGGGTTGAATAAGTGAAAAATAACGGCCCTTCGATTTGCTTCCGATATCCCAAGCTACCTTCCAGGTGTCCCGAAGAAAAGTCTTTGGTAACGTCACGAGATCACAGCAAAAATTTGTATACGGAACTAAGTCCCCACACTGCACCGCATCACCGGCGAGTGTATCAGCCACTTCATTGCCATGGATTCCAGCATGCGCCGGGATCCACGCAAATTGCAGTGTATTACCCTCAGATATGGTTCTGAACGCAAATTCTCTTATTAAATAAATTATAGGCAACTGCGATTTGTGTTCGAAAGGGGATTTGTTGATGGCTAGAAGAGCACTTTGAGAATCAGTAAAAATAATGGATTTTTTAAGCTTTAAAACACGAATATATTCTATGGCTTTTAAAATGCCGAAACATTCCCCCGTAAAAACAGAAGTCTCCGGAGGCAGTTTTATTTTTCGTACGATGTTGTATTGAGAATGGTAAGTACCTATTCCAACACAACCCGTCGGAGAACGCTTGGCAGCATCCGTAAATATATGGTGGTACTCTAAGTGTTCAGCTAAAAAGTGATTAAAACTTAAATGGCAATCGCCATCCGTTTTACTTACACAGTTATATTTAATGATAGGACTGAATTGTAAACTCTCATAACTACTCCTAAATAGGGGAAGATTATTGGAGCGGTGAATAGGAGAAGAAAGTGAAAGGATTTTTTTATAGCTGCCGACTAAACAGGGAGTACGTTTATGGGACCAGTAATTAGAAGATTCAATGTGCAACACTAAAGAGTCCAGTTTAGGAATGAGAGGATGAGTTGAGATCTGAATAATCCGGAACAAATATTTGTCAGAAAGGAATTGTCTTCTAAGATATAAAGGAGCTTCCCCGCATTCAACTTGGAGTGCATTAATGGGACTAGACTTCATGGCACCCGAAATAACGCGTAATGCCTTAGACTGGATCCGATCCAATTTTTTAAAAGCCATAACACTAGCAGGTTCCAGAACGAACAATCCATAATCCAGAGTGCTTCTGATGATTGCGTTGTAAACGAGTTTCAAAGAAAAGGGGTGTGCACCCCACCACACACCGGAGAGGCATCTAAGCATGTTAAGGTGATTTTCACATTTGTTAACAATATAATCGCAATGAGGAACACTACTTAATTTACAATCGATTATTATACCTAAGTATCTGAATTTATCTTTAACTGGAATAGGTATTTCCTTATAAAAGAGATTTAATAGGGGAATATTTCTCTTCCGGGTGAATAAAACAGCTGCACTTTTAGACGTGGATACATCCAAACCGTTTAGATGTAACCATGACTCCAAAGTAGATAAAGCAGAATTGATAGCAAAGGTAGCTTGTTCAACAGATTGGCTTGAAGAATACAATAATAAATCGTCGGCATATTGAATAACCTTAACATGGTTAGTTAAGGACGAGTCTAAATCAAAAGGGTAAATATTGTATAGAAAGGGACTCAGCACGGAACCCTGTGGGAGACCTCTCCATACAAGACGAGTTACCTCATGATCTCCTATTAACATGTTAACAGAGCGTTCACTCAGGATATTAATAATGAAAGGTCATGGCCCATTTAGTGTGAAAAATATACCCACGGTGTACAGAAATGAAATATGGCGGGAATCAAAGACAGATGATTATACTTTTCAATGATATGTGGCGCATTACTGTGGCTGATGGGGATCATGAAATAATAATAATAAAAAAATGTAATCTATCTAGTATGAAAACTTAACTTATAACTTGTGGTTTTAGGGAGGAGAAAATAAAATATATATTTTTTTAAATGTTTATTCAGCTTCATCAATATCTAAAATTACATTGTCCAAGAAAGCCGCAGGTGTATCAATATTTTCTTGATGTCTGGCCCAGGATAAAAAGTATACAACGCTTGCAATATGGGCACAACTTCCTATAGTGCGGCGGCCATGAATACATGAACAGTAGTATCCCTCGATACTCTCTCGACCATGTCGTGTTGCATTCACCAAAACATAAGTATAATATTGTTTACTCCTGACATGTCGAGACTGTATTCTCCCTCTAATTAATATTTTGTTGTCAACCAACATGCGGTGTCTGTATACATCTAATGTGTACAGACCATTTGGTCGCATGTGCTCGTGGCAGTAAGATCTGGCTAATCTCAAGTGATAACTTCCCAATGTAAACAAAGTCAATTCCTCATATGTAAGTTGAGGGAAATCACCGAAAGATGGATCATTACCATCAATAGGCACGAAGGCTACTCTTTGCCTATTCATATTATTTTCTTGTACATATTGTGCCAATTCATTCTCTCTATTTATATTCTCATTTATAATATTTATAAATTGCTCTACGTATACGCTATCTTCGTAAGGACGTCGGGTTGCATTAATTAGTGCAGCAGTAACCCTAAAGTCCGTCATCATATTAGGCAACGCAAGATTAAAATACGTGTGCCGAAATATTTTAAAGTCTCTTTTAAAACGGCCATTTATGGTCTCTACTGGCCATCGGACCATTGTTATCAATCTCGATTTGTTGGCTTCGGCCGTTGATAATTGTTGTCCTCTGGGTCTGCTAGGTGGCATGTGTGGATTATAACCACAACCTTCGATTGTTGAAATAGAGTCCCGAAATCCGCGGTCCAATATGAATACATCATTAGACCTTAGAAACCAATGGAAAACTGAGTTTTCTTGGATGATACTGCGCATAATTGTAGCATCTGAGGTTGTTGCTGCATATGGGCCTATGACATCAACTATATAGCCATCTGTGCACACTATCAAGAATGGTTTGACTAAATTCCGGAATTTATGTAGACTATAAGTTATTCTTTGAAATAAAAAGTTAGCGCTCTTTTGCACATGAAGATATGTGCCGTCAAATACAAGAATTCCTGCGTCATGGTTGCCTCCAAAAATATGAGCTGGAATAGTAAGGTTTCTAGAAATAAACTCTTCTCGACTTATGTGATCTACGCCAAGAAAACGTGGAACGAAATCATCAGTTAAACATGTTCTAGCTATATTAAGTTTTCTCTCTAACGTACTTTTCGATATTTTGAATTTTGTAGCTAATCTTCTGTCCGGTTCACCAGTTCTTATTTTAGTTAAGTATATGCCTAAAGCGGTTGCAGGCTTATCCGTTCTGGTACGTAGAGATGGAGTTAGACTTAAAACCATGTTGAACTGAACTTTCGTAACTCCAGTCCAAATATTTTTATTTAACAAAACAATGGCAAAGTAAGTCTGTTTGTTTAATTTTTAAGTCTAAACCACTGAACCGGTTTTGATTAAACTGCCGTGTAGAGATATACAGTAAACTTTTTATCCCAGTGACATGTTTCCATGGGATAAAATAATTTACAGACGGGCGAAACTGCTGGTGCAGCTAATTATTATCCAATTTTTATTGGTCTACTGCAAGATCTCTCCATTGATTTTTTTTTCTTTTTACTTATAATGAAAAGTGGGTTATACCTGCATTATTTACCACCATTTTCGTTTTTGTACAAAAACATTTTTGAACCGGGTCAGATTATGGGCCATGACCTTTAACAAAATCAATGGGACTTGTAAGGCTATTAATTTATTTTGTAAAACTGATAATACAACATTATCATAAGCTGCATTAATATCAAGGAAAACTGCAACGGTGGATTGGTTATTAGAGAAGGATAACCGAATATCGGACGTGAAAATACTTGAACAGTCAGTTGTACTTTTACCTTTTCTAAAACCATATTGTGTTTCTGCCAAAAGACCCTTACTTTCAACATACCATTCTAAGCGGTTTTTAATTAAGTGTTCCGCTAATTTCATCAGAATTGAAGAGAAAACTATGGGACGGTTTGAAGAAACATCACATGTAATTTTATTTGGTTTAAGGAATGGTAACACCATTTGACGTTTCCATTCAATAGGGATGTTTCCCGTATTCATAATAGAATTAATAAGCTCCAAATAATAACTGAGGACGTCATCATTTAAGTTAGCAAAAAAGAAATACGGGATGCCATCAATGCCTGGTGCAGAATCCTTAGTTTTATGAATAACACCTTTTAATTTAGTGAGAGTGAATGGAAGATCTAGCGTTGTACGGGTGTCTTGGATAGTGGATACAAGAGACAGGTTAAGGTTATATACCCTCAGGAACAAAAGGAGGAGCTAATTTATCTAAAAACTCACTGGCTAAAGAATCGGGTATTGGAGAAGGGTTGTTATAAATGGACCTAAATCTACGAATATTGCGCCAGACTATCGTAGGGTGAGTATTCGGTGAAATTGATGAGCAAAATGTACGCCAAGATTCAAATTTTTTCTTCTTAAAAACTTTATAAGTTTCGCTTATTAAGTTAGTAACGATTTCAAAATTAACATCAGACATATTAAGATTATAATTGTGTTCAGCCTCTTTACGTTTGTTAATTAATTCTGTGCACTCTGAGTCCCACCATGGAGGCGAGGGAATTTTAGTAATATTGTTATTTTTTACAGGAAAATCTTCATCGGCCGCTGCTATTAAGATGAGTGCTAAAGCTTCAGCACAACTATTTTCATTGCCATCAGAAATAACAGGCAAGGAGCAAAGGTTTCTGTCGACAATGTTTCTAAATTTGTCCCAGTTATTACTATTTCTATTAGGAAGTTTATGTTTTAAGGCGCTGACAAGAGACAAATAGGCTTGTTTCCAACAATTTTTTAGCCAAATCTATATAGTTTGTGACGGCGGAAAAATATATGTTAATCTTGAACATATTTCTGAGAACCCTGTTGTATTCAAAACACGTTTTTTTAATATTTTTCTCGATGCAAAAATATATTAAAGTAACGTCTTAAAATGATCTTGCAACAAAAATATCTGTATTATTTATCAACGTACGTTGATAAAATTAATAACATTATCGTATCATATTTAAATACAGAACTTGGTTGTTTTTTATTTTCGACTACTCAACTTATATTTAAGTAATTAATTATTACAAGGTTTGTTATAAGTTACGAGCGTCGCGTCATTGCGCTTCTCTTTCTTTTGTATGCAATACGACAGTGATTGCATAGACGCGCAGCTAGACGGACGTATGTCGCTTTGCCCCGCTATCCGTTCATTTCATATTTTTTGTTTGACAACTTTAAATATATGTACCTGCATTTTTTTTTTTGTTCCTATAAGTTGTAAAAATATTGGTACGTAAAGACATTCGTATAGGATATAAGTTGTATAAATATAAATGATAAATGATTTTATATCTGTAAGTAGGTTTGTACAAACACTTACACGTCAATCATATTTTTTAAACTAGATGAGGTCGGCGTTTCCTATCTGACTACAACATAGTTCTAAGTTGTGAAAATATTTACTGTGAAAAATGGGAAACAAACAAAAATGCCGGAGGCCGGCAAAAAAACGTTTCTATAATTAGTAACAAACAAAAACATCTCATGGAAATAGTAAAGTAAGTACATTTTTTTTATTATACTAATTGTATTTATTTAAATATTATAATATTTATTAGTATTATTGTACGAAGGAGGATCCATGTGTCACTTTGGCAAATTCTTGTCTTAATGTGGGGTCCACAAGTAGTAGGATCTCATTGCCTGGTGATAGCATGGGAGTCTTGGGGCTCACTCTGGATGTTTATTTAAACTAGATAGTAAGACAACAGAAGATACCAGTAACAATGTAGTTTTACCTTCCAACTTCAAGGTGTCTTCTTGCTCTCAAATAGTTAAGTGTAAAAAAGGTTCAAAGCAAAATTCCTTGACAATATTTCATCAAAATATTCAAGGTTTTGCTTCCAAACAATTAGAAATTGAACTATTTTTAGAAAAAACCATGTTTGAAATTGTTTGTTTGACTGAACATTGGTTGAAAGATTATGAAATGCTAATTAATTACGAAAATTATAGTGTGGGCAGTTGTTTTAACCGAAAATCTATGCTGCGTGGGGGTTCACTAATCTTAGTTAGAAATTCTATTAAATCTAAGACTCGTAAAGATATAGTTGATTTGTCGGTAGAACATAACATTGAACTGTCCTGTGTTGAGCTAGATAAGCATGTTTTAGTGTGCGTTTACAGACCCCCAAATTATCAAAACTACTCCATATTTGAGTCAGTAATGGAAGATCTTCTAGCAAAACTCGCAACTAGTAAAAAATCGCTAATTATCTGTGGTGACTTCAATATTAATATCTTAGAGAATAGTTCAAATAGCAGTCGATTATTAAGTCTCTTTAAATCATTTAATTTGTCAAATGTATTTTCAGAACCAACCCGCATAACTAAAAATTCTGCTACATGTATTGATAATGTTTTTTGTTGTTGTGACTACATAGATAAAGCCATTGTAAATTATCTCCCTTCGGATCACAGCGGTCAAACCGTTTCTTTCAAGTGCTACACACCATTACAAAAAATTCAGATACATTCTAGACAAATAACAACCAACAATCTAAATAGATTTAATAATAACTTAATTAGTAAGTTAAGTATACCGGGCCATATTATAAATAATGTAAATGAATTTTATGAGGAATTCTTTTCGGTAGTGCGCACCGAGTTCAATATTACTCTAAAAAAGAAAACAAAAACTATTTGCCCAAATTTTTTGTTCAGTGACTGGGCAACTAAGGGTATAAGGAAAAGTAGGGAAAAAATATTTGAGCTGTATGGCCTTAAGCCTTATGTTAACTCTGAAACTTTTAATAAATACGTTGCTACTTACTCTAAAACTTTCAAAAATACCTGCAAGGTAGCTAAAGCCTTGTACATTAGCAATAAGATCAAATCAGCCGATAATAAAATAAAGACGGTTTGGAAAATTATCAATAATTAAACTAACAGGAATAAAAGACATAATAATGATTTCAATCTCGAGACTTCACGTGGTCCCATAAGCACTAACAAAGAAGTTGCTCAAGAATTTGTAAATTTCTTTACCAATATCCCACTTAAAACTACTGAAACCTTAAATTCGTCCCCCTCGCGTTCTATTGAATTATTAAGAGCAAATGTTTCATCCTGCCCGATTGAATTTAAATTTAAGCATATAAACCCAATAATAATAATAAAAACTTTCAAGCAAATCAAGATCAAACTAACCGAAGATATATGGGGAATGTCTATCAAAGTTTGTACCTCCATTGTTGAGACTATAGCGCCGTACTTGGCCTTAATATTTAATTTGTGTGTGGATCAAGGAGTCTTCCCGGATCTAATGAAATATGGTAAGGTAATACCACTTTTCAAATCAGGGGACAGTAAAAACACCAATAATTATAGACCCGTATCCGTGTTGCCGGTTTTCAGCAAGGTGTTTGAAAAGGTAATGCTGAATCAAATGCTCAATCATTTTAACACCAATAAAATCTTACATGATCAACAGTATGGTTTCACCAAGGGACGTTGTACGACTGACGCCGGTGTCACCTTATTAAAACACATATTTACGGCGTGGGAAGAGGCCCAAGACGCCGTAGGAATCTTTTGTGACCTCTCCAAGGCATTTGATTGCGTCGACCATGAAACCTTAATATTGAAACTAGAGCATTACGGACTTGGAAAACTTGCGCTCAGTTTAGTAAAATCTTATTTAAATGATAGACAACAGCAATTTCAAATAAATGGTGTCAATTCACTCGGTTTAAAAGTAAAAATGGGTGTACCACAAGGCTCGATATTGGGGCCTTTCCTCTTTTTAGTATATATTAATGATCTACCCCATTTGTTGAAAACCCAACCACAAATGGTGTTATTTGCTGACGATACTTCTTTAATTTTTAAAATTAATAGACGTGCATCAAATCTTGACGACGTAAATAACGCCCTACTGCAGATCCAAAATTGGTTCACAGCTAATAATTTAGTATTAAATGGGAAAAAAACTAAATGTATAAGATTTTCTTTACCAAATGTCAAAAGTACTAATTGTGAGATAGGAATAAATCAAGAGAAACTAGAATTCGTCGATAAAACTGTTTTCCTGGGGATCACGCTCGACTCAAGGCTTCAATGGGGTCCTCATTTAACATCCCTTGCAGGACGGCTCAGTTCAGCGGCATACGCTGTGAGAAAAATCCGTCAATTTACTGATGTAGGTACCGCGAGGCTAGTCTATTTGAGTTACTTTCATAGTATTATGTCGTACGGTATTTTACTATGGGGACGGGCTGCAGACGTTGAGTCTATTTTTATTCTGCAGAAAAGAGCCATCAGAGCCATATATGGCCTCCGCAGGCGCGACTCTCTAAGGGAACGGTTTAAAGATATTAACATCATGACGGTACCTTGTCAATATATTTATGAAAACATCATGTACGTAAGGAAAAATCTACATAGTTTTAGTAAAAGAGGTGAAAGACACAATTATATCACTAGAAATAGGGACCAATTAGTTCAACCAGGCTTCAGGCTGGCTAAAGTAGACTCTTCTTTCATGGGGTACTGTTTAAAATGTTACAACAAAATACCTCCCCATACACTTCAATTGAATGAAACGAAATTTAAATCCTGTATAAAACGCACACTATGCAGTCAAGCATATTATAAGTTGGGGGATTACCTCGCTGATAAAAATGCTTGGCTCAACGCTGGTCCTGCTCCACAAGGGCGCATTAACTAATTGATTAGCATTTGGAACTACTGAAGATTGTAAAAAACTGTCTTTACATTGTATAAATTCAATCTTGTAGTATTGTATAATTGCATAGCACATGTGTGAGTACTATGTACCTACTATAAAGCTACCATTTTCTAGGTTTGTCTTTCATTGACTTGAATGTGCCCTGGCGGCTGAGAGTATGTCATGCTCACTCAAATGCCTCGCTGGTGGTGGCGTCTGTTGGATCACTAAGATCCCTTCAAAATGGTTGAGCTAAATGGTGCTGATCCATACGTCATGTTCGTGAACGGGCGCCGTCAGTGGGGACTGGTCATCTCTTGGCTGCCACGGCTTATTTTAATTTAATAATGGAATTGTTGTCGTCTCTTTATTACGGACGCTTTTAACGTTCTGCATCGTTCTCACATGCATAATTTCAACATGAATGATGTAACCAATAATTTGTAACCATATTTTGATTTAAAAGAGTGTCCATGGAGTTTCTTGCCCGTTCTTCTCCATAGGTACCTACTACGCTTTGGAATGGGCAACTAGCTTCATCTTTCTGACTGACCGACCCCTTGACAATTCAAAAGTGCCTGTAATTGGTTTATTTGAAATAAATGCTTTGAGTTTTGAGTTTTTTGAGTTTTTTGATTCACAAAACAGGTACACGAATAGACATGAAATTATAACCAAATAGGTACTATAGGCTATTTTGTACAAGTCATAACGTAAATTCATCTTCACTAGTAACGCTCGGTTGGTCTAGTGGTATTTGTATAGATTTAAACAATCGATTTTCGAGTTCGGAACTAAGTCGCGACCTAGTGAATTTAAATTGTTTTCTTTTTTAAATTTATTTTTAATTTTTTTAAATAATTAAGTATTAATTTTCTTTTCAGTAAAAAGAGACGTTTGGCGAACAGTTCTGAAGCAGGTGAAGCTTCAGAAATTGTTTTTCACCAGTAAGTTTGTAATATTTAAGTTCATACTAATATAAATAATAATTTTATTATTTAGATCATTAAAAAAAATACGATGTTTCCGTCGCCACATATAGACCGGCCATATAGGTAACTCGGTCCTCGCCCGCGAGGAGGATCAAAGAAGAGCCCCTTTACTTTTAGACAGAAAGTCACAAATAAGTCCAGTAATAAACTATCACATTTGCATAGATCTATGCCTATCTTAGAACTGGACTTATAGAAAAATACTCGTAGCTTTTGTCCATTGTTTCTTGTCCACTCTATATAAATCATCATAATAGGTAAGTTTAGTGCTGAAGAAAGTTATTGCAAGTCTAAATGTTTTTTATTTTTTGCAGATTAGAAAATGTGCCAGTTGCAGTTACATCAGAAAGCGATATTATAGTTATCCCTGAAAATGTTAATGGTAAGTACCCAAAATGAAATGTGTACAATTTGCCCAAGTGATATGAAACTTTCTCCTCATCGTTCTTATACTTATGTTATTGTGAGTCATACTTTTTTCCATCACAGGTTTGAAGAATCAGCAAAGGAATCATGCAAGGTGTTAAGAAATATTATTGATCAAGAATCAAATCTATCTGAGACAGGTTTAATCCACCAATGATCTTCCTGAACTTGAGGTAAATATTAAATTATTATGTACTTGGCCAGGTATTGGCTGTCGAGGATAAAATATAGCAGTTGGTATTGAGTTACTTAAGCATAGGTTAACTTTTAAGTATTTTTTTTTAGATTGCTACGAGTTACCCTCCAGAACAAGAAATCCACATCGGACGACGAATTATAAGCCTATTGCATTTTTTTTAAAACCTTTAGAAATTTTCTGGGCACGGACCTTTGGGTTGTAATTTGAGTCATATTAATTAATTTTAAAATTAAAATTGTGTAGAAATACGCGAACATACATAGATACAAACACTAATTTTCATACGGGGGAAAACCTCCTTATTTTAAAGTCGGTTAATATATATTGATCTAGCTCAAGAGGTCACCAGCATGTGGGATATAGTCAACAATGTTTGCACATATTATTATTGCATTACTATTAATTTATATAAGTAAATAAAAAAAAGGAAATAAAGAATACAATTATGTGATAATAACAAAAAAAAATTGCTTTAATATCGTTTGAATTTTTTTTTTCCTTACGTTTATATTGTTTTTAAATTCATTGTAAATAAAGTCTCTTAAAATAATTAAAAATACAAAGTTAAAAACATATCCTCGTTTTTTTAATCGCCATGTCTATATTGTTACGAGCTCTTCTTACAGAACAATAAATACACAAGAGCGCCATCTATTGATTCATTGTTAATTATTGACCGCGTCACTTTGTTTCTTACTTGGTAGTTCGCTGTACTACCACACTTTAAGAATGGCGCTAGGATATCGGAGAAATAGTGGGCGTGGCTAAAAATACCGAATTATTGGAATTCAATAGCTGTTGTCAGCGTCTTAAGCATGATCTCCTTAATGGTGTATTTTATTTGGAAAGAGGATAAGAAATAACTATTGGAAAATGGTCACTACCATAAGTAGAGGTTAGAGTATGCCAAGTTAATGAAGAGGCTAAGTTTGGAGAACAGATAGAAAGGTCGATTGCGCTTTGGTTCTGATTGGGATCTGAACGGCGTGTGGCAGCTCCCAAGTTCAAGATGCATAAGTTATGTAAGTCTATTATATCTAGTAATTCATCCCCATAACAATTAGAAGTGGAACAACCCCATGATTGGTGATGGCAATTAAAGTCCCCCAATATTAAGAATGGCTTTGGAAGAAAGGAAAAGAGATTATTCATTTCTTGAAGAACAGAAGAAGAAGGGTGAGGAATGTAAATGGAAATAAGACAAGTATGATGCACCTGAATAGCTACAATTGAAATTTCCTCACTATGAGGAGGTAAGGTAATGACAGAGAAAGGGATAGAATTCTTGATAAGTATAGCTACTCCACCATACCCATCAGATCTATCCTCTCTAATGGTTAAATAACCGTTAATTTTAAAAATATGATTAGATTTGAGCCAAGTCTCTGCTAAAGCAAAGGCAAATGGCTCATGTTTGTTTAAAAGATATATAACATCACTCTTTTTGTTTATTAGACTGCGGCAGTTCCACTGGATTATTTTGGATGTGTTGTCCATTATGGATGGAGTGAGAAACATTAAAAGAAGGGGCAACGTTGGACGGTGAAATGTTGAACTGAGAGAGAAGATTGTGTAATGCGGAAAGAAAATCGTTTATGGAAAAATTTGTGTCTTTTGTTTCATTAATATGATTATTAGAAAAAGCACAAGCCATTAGATGGTTGGGGAATGTCAAAATCTTTAATAATGGCATTGTGAGCCTCTTTATTATAACCTTGTATAGATTTGGGAGGAGAGCGTGGTTTGAGAAAGACAGTCTTTTTATAACTACTTCAGCAGGCAGTCTATTAGCTAAAGGGATAGATGGCGAATCTGCAAATTTTTTGGAAGGAGAGGATAAACGTGTATCAGCATATGATTTAGTTACTGGCGGATATACTTTTGTCGCTTCAGCGTAAGATACAGAACTTTGTGCCATGTATGTCTTAATTATTTTTTGTCTAGAAAATTCTGGGCAAGACTTACTAGTAGCATAGTGAAAACCAGAGCAGAGGCAGCAAGATGCACTTTCCTGTTCTCTTTCACAACTGTCTCCAGTGTGGCCTGGGCCACATTTATAACAACGAGGTTTCGACCTGCATTGAATTTTAGTGTGACCAAAACGACAGCAACTGAAGCACTGTACAGTAGGGAAAATATATAAATCTACAGGCAATGCATTATAGCACATGAAAATTCTTTTTGGTAGAACCTGCCCATCAAACGTAACAACTACGGATTGGGATGGTTTCCAAAGAGTTGTACCATCAACAATGGTTTTAAAATTGAGGCGTCTGACTTTTAAAATTGGGCCGCAACCAATTGGTGCTGTTGTATTATCAATAACTTCCTCCGGAGACCATTCCACAGGAACACCACGCACTAAACCCATTCTAGTAACATTAAAAGTAGGTATAAAAGCTTTATAATTATAGGTTTCAAGACTATTGTTAGTAATAAATGAATTTGCGTCAAGGAAATTGGAAAAAGATAAAGATATTTTATTGCGTCCGATTTTTTTGACGCTACCGTTTATTATGTTTTGGAAGGCTTTGAGCTTTAAGAACTTGCCAAATGTGATTGGGTGCAATGTCGTTCCATCATCTGGTGAAATAGTTTTTTTTTGGACATGAATAACAAAAGGCGTGCTGTCAGTTTTTTCGTAAGATTTTCTACCTATCTGAGTGGGAACAACTAAGGACGGTGCAGGAACATCAGGTATTTTATTAATAGGCACATCGGTGGAAACAATTATTTCGGGGCAGTTAGGCTCCAATTCAGTAGCTAGTGTTGATTCCGTACAACCACAACCCGAAGACACTGAACCGTGGTTTTTACGGGTACGGCGGCGTTTATTGCAGTGTTTGCAAACATGCACACGACTTCTTTTTAAATGACGAGCCGAAGACGACCCATCGGTATCCATGCCTGATTCGTTGGATATTGTAACAAAATTACCTGCCGGGGGCACAGTCCCCCGGGTCAGGCGGTTCATTCATCTCGCGCTAACTGAATAAAATTAATAAAAACTTACCACTACCGAAGAAACTAACCAAAACTAAAATGAAATTACAAATAAAAGAACATAAAACACTAAAACTACGACTACTGATCTTATATTACAGTTTTTTTTATATTTTAAAGTTTATCTTAAAAAGACCGCGTCCGCCAAGTTTGCAGTTTCCCGCGCTTTTCCTTTTTCATTTTTGTCATTAAATAAATAAGACTGAATTTGCTTTTTCCGCGCTTAACTTTCGTAGGTTAAAGGAGAGGCAAAGGTATAAAGCCGCTAAACAGCCTAATATGAAAAATAGAAAATTCAAATATTTTTGAGTTTTGAACACAAATAAATGTTAATTTGTTCATAAACGTATTATTTCTTTTGTAATAATCATGGTTTTTGATGATATTCTATTTATAAACATAATTTAAATATTCAAAAAACAATAACGCCGTAAAATCGCATATGTCTTTACCGAGATTTAAAAAAAAACGATCACCGCCGACTATAGACATTGAACCAATTTGGTCTAAGTCTATGTATAGTTAGTTATCTGCGGCAATTTTTATTTCCGCACACGTGTTGGTAAATGAAAAAACCGCACGCGCGTGAAATACATTGCATGTTGAACCTACTCGTAGTGCGATAAGAACCAGTTTTCGAGGAAGTGTATTGAAAAAACTTTTATGTGGCTATATAGTGGATTAGTTACCTAGAAATATGGAGGGACTGTGTCTCCTGCCTGACTTTTAATATATAGAAGATTTAAAAAGTTTTTTGCGATTTCTGACTCAAAAACTCAAAGCAATTATTTCAAATAAACCAATTACAGGCACTTTTGAATTGTTAAGGGGTCGGTCAGTCAGAAAGATGAAATTGGTTGCCCATTCCAAAGCGTAGTAGATACCTATGTACAAGAACGGCAAGAAACTCCATGGACACTCTTTTAAGGCGGTACCCTGAGCAAAATAACCTTGAGCATTCGTTCCCTCTTTGCCGCACCCCACCTCTACAATACTTCGCAAAACTTTAGTAGCGCCTTCTGGCGAACAACTTACGAATACAAGTACAATCCACAGTCCTTAGAATTCACAGACACGGCATTAAATAAAATAAAAATCTTTCTATGAATTAAAAAACGTTGCGCATAAATAATGTTGATCATGAATTCAGTGACTATATGTATAGGTACTAAAGTCCATGAATACTTTCAACTTTTGGAAGGAATAACGAAACGGCGATGCACTTCATGCGACTTTCTCTCTAACAAAAATTTCTTATAACAAAATAGGGGTCAAAATCAAAATTCAAGATGGCGCCTCCAAAAATTTGCAAATTTTTCGTCATGGGTGTCGTTTCCATGGTTTTCGAGGGAGCTGACAACGATCATGGGGTTAAAATCAAAATTCAAGATGGCCCTATCTAGAAAAAGGCGATAGTTTTTTAGTTAACTGGTAGAAATCGACACGTAAGAAAAAAGCCGTATGCCTCCTCCATGCGACTTTCTCTCTCTCTCGCTGCTTCTTTCTATTATATACAAGTGTATGTGCGCGAGTATCGAGATTTGAGCAGACGAGCATTTTGTGCGGCCGGTTGTTTATCCTAAATACTAAACTAAACTTCGTTCCCGATGGGGGCACACGTTTTTATACACATAACATACAACTATTCATGGTGCTCTATAATAAACATTATGTGGTGTTTATTTTTTAGATTTAAGGTGTTATTCAGACAGTGATAAAAGTATAAAAAACTATAAATAAACAAAAAGTAAATTTTATTATCATTTATTATTTTAAAGTAGGTACCTTTATACAAATTATTCTTAATTTAACTATTTCTAGTTTACAAATCCCTAAATAGGTTTTCTCTTTCTGCAGCCTGATTCATGGATTCTTCTCTACATTTATGTAAAAAAACTTTTACCTCTTTATAATATTAGTGTAGATCGCTGTAATGTGTCTTATTTGTACAGAAGTGAGGATAAAAACCAGTGCGGCAATGCCAGCCCGCGCCGCCGCCGCGGCTTTTAGAGATGAAAACACTTGCATAGGAAATTGATCTGTTTTGCTATATAAATAAGGAGCATAATCGTTTTTACGAAAAAAAAGTACTTGGAAGTTCAATTTTTGTTTGCACATACGATTGTGCTCCTTATTTATATGATGACATGGATCGATTTCCTATGCAAGTATTTTTGGTGTGTTCGGTTATGTTTAAGTACATAAATAGTAAAATAAAACGCATTCGCAAGGGTAATGAACACTCACTTTCACACAGAGGGTGTATAATAGACGGCACGGTTGGCGCAGTGGTTAAGCGATTGACTGCTGCGCTGCGTGTCGCGGGTTCGATTCCCGCACGGAACAAATATTTGTATGACCTACAAGTAGTTGTTCCGGGTCTGGCTGTTTGTGTATGTGAGTTTTAAATGTTTGTAAAAGCACCCACAATACAGGAGAAATTCCTAGTGTGGGGCAACGTCCTTTTTTTTTTTTAAAAGAAAAGAAAAGAAAGAATAGGAATGTGCTACATTTTATGAAATGAAAGTTCTGTATAAGTCGCCAATTAAAATTTGTATGACATGTAATAAAATTGCACTTTAGCATGCTAAAAAGAAAAGGATTATATAAGTAGAATACTCACTCATTATTGCTTATTTCCATCGGTTGTATAAAAATAACCAAAGTGATGCACCTCTAATAGATACTTCTAATCTATTAGAGGTGCATCACTTTGGTTATTTTTAAGCTATTGCATAGCTTTTATCGCGGGCTTTGAGCGCGGCGACCGAATCAAGAAATTCCGTAACGAAAATAAAACCTAACAACCCCCACTCCGCCTACCATGTAGCTCGGCCGAGCGTTCGCTTAACGTGTATGTATATGGTACGACTGTACTTAAATTAATATCAAAGAAAAAAAAAATACTGCATAAATAAAAAATAAATAAATAATTATAATTGCATAAGTTGATAAAAAATGCTATGCAATAGCTTTACCGCGGCAGTCCCCGAGTGCCACAAGTGTTTTTTTTTTTTATCTAAAAAGATTATTTATTTTAAAATACACTGAAATCAATACAATATGACAAGCATTGAACCACGTAAGTACTGAATCAATGTGAATGTTCTTGTCTGTAGTTTCATAACTCTATGGCATAACACAAAAAAAAAACAAAGCAAACATTATACAAATATTACTATCTACGGATAATGTGACGTGTCACGTGATCGAGCGCTGACAAACGATACGTGTTTCACCCTCGAGACCTTTCGGCACACTGAATCCCGGTACGGGGCGCATGTGAATACGCACAGATTTTAGTATAAAATCTTTATAAAATTAAATTTTAGTCTTTTGAAAAAAAAAATTGCTATAAAATGTTGTAGTCGGGGTGGGTCAGGTTCAGTTAAAGAGCTTTGTTACACGGTAAAACTTTAATAATCGGTTAAACAAGTCGCGCCATTTTCTTATCCAACTACCTCTTAGGACTACTAACTTAAAACTTAATGTCAAACACATCTTTAATCTGATTGGTTCTTAGAATAATCAACCTGACCAATCAGTGATCAATAAGCGGTGTCCTTGAAGTGACCGTGGCCACCATTGGTCAGAGCGACCGTAGACAAACTCTACGTCTATGGGCGCGTTCGGAAACACACTACTTAGCCTGGCGAGTAGCGCCGAGGCGGAACACCTTTGCTTTTGCGTATTAGACCATCCGCTATACACTCCCCCTCGGGTTCATGAAAACGTCCTCGTTCAGGAACTCGCTTGAGAACGTCAGAAACAGGCTGGATATGACGAGGCCGGCCTCGGTTACGCTTTGGCATAATCGGAAGAGGAGGCGCGTCATCTCTATTGACAAATCTCGTGAGTTGGGACGCGTGGAATCTACCTAAGACATTGTCGGGAGCATTCAGTTCACAAACTAAATAACTGGTAGGACTAACTTTTTTAAGGATCGTGTAAGGGCCATCCCTTTTTGGCACAAACTTAGCCGACAATCCTTTACCAGCATTACTCAATACGTGCGACTTTATCAAAACCTGATCACCGACATCAAATTCTTCAGGTTTGCGACCCTTGTCTGCATAGTCTTTACGTCTGTCCTGTTCTTTCTCTACCTTATCCCTAATAGAAACTAAAGAGTCTACAAACTTCCTTAGGTAAGGTGTGATTTGTGGGACAAAATTATCTTTCTGTAAGACAGCCCTAATATCAAAATGAACGTCAATGGGTGAACGGAGATCTCTAGCGAACGTTAAAAAGGCTGGTGAAACACCTGTTGTATGACATAAAGCCGAATTCATTGAGAAACGAACCGATGGTAAATGTTTCGGCCAAGAAGAGTGTTCAGTGTCGACCAACTGAGCCAGCTGTACCTTAAGATCTCTATTTTTCCGTTCGGCCGGGTTTGCCTCCGGATGATATAAAGGTAATAAATCCTGTTTAATCCCCAAAATAAACATGCACTGTTGCATAACGGCTGAGACAAATTGCACCCCATTGTCCGAGACAATACGGCGCGGCAGGCCATATCTGAGAAAGTACTCTTCAATTAGTGTACGGGCACAGGCTTCTGAAGTGGCATCAACAAGAGCAAAAAGTTCGACCCACCGAGTAGCTGTGTCCTCGACTAATAAAACGTATTTCTCCCCCTGCTCTCCAGGAGGGAGCGGGCCAAACAAGTCGATCGCCAAGACCTCTCCCCTTTGATGTAAAACTGGGGTCTGTAAAAGGCCTGAAGGCTTCAAGTTCGACGACTTGTAGCGCTGGCACGTCGCGCAAGACTTAATAAAGTCGGCTACAAACCGTCTCATTCCAGGGAAGAAAAACCGCTGTGATAGCTTGTGTAAGGTCCTATCAATACCTTGATGCCCAGCAATAGGAGTGTCATGGCATTCCTTTAAAATGTCGAGTCGTAAACTCACAGGAACTACAAGCTGTGGTTCCTCAACATCGACATCAGGATTGTACCTATAAAGAACTCCTTGCTGCATAAAGTAACCTCGCTCGGACCAGCGTTTTTCTTCTAATGCGTCATTACTTTCAAGACCACTGATTATTTTCTTTAATTCTGGGTCATCTAATTGAGCATGTCGCAGATCAGTGGGAGTTCTAGTGGGTTAGTCAACAATGACTGAACAAATACCACACTGATCTTTATTGTCTTCTTCGCAGGTAGGACGACTTAACGTATCGGCGACAACGTTGGCTCTGCCTGGAGTGTATTCGAACTGAATATTGAACTCCTGTAACTTCAGTGCCCACCGAACGAATCTACCAGACGGCGACTTCAAACTCAACAACCATTTCAAAGGCTGATGGTCACTACCTATTATAACTTGTTGACCTTCAATATAACCTCTGAACCGATCAACTGACCACACTACCGCAAGAGCTTCCCTCTCGGTAGTGCTGTAATTACGCTCGGCTGGGTTTAAAAGGCGGCTTGCATACTCAATAGGCCTTTCATCCTTTCCCTCACCTTGCAGCAGTACTGCACCGAGAGCGTAACTACTCGCATCTGTACGCAAGACAAATGGTTTCGAGTAGTCAGCTTGGACAAGTATGGGCGCAGACGTTAAGCGTTTTTTTAGCTCCTGAAACGCCTGATTTTGCTCAGGTCCCCATACCCAAGTCTGATTTTTCTTCAAAAGACGTGTTAAAGGTTCAGCAACCTCGGAAAAGTTCAAAATAAACTTTCTAAACCACGAACAGGTCTGAAGAAAAGTTTTGAGATGCCGTGGAGTGCTTGGTGCCTTCATGTCTGCCACTGCGCGAACTTTGTCATGATCAGGCGAAACCCCATCCTGAGTAATGACATGGCCCAAATATTTCACTTCTTCGCGAGCAAAAACACACTTATCACGGTTGGCGCGTAAATTGAACATACGCAACCTCTCAAAAACTGCACGTAGATCAGCTACATGCTGATCGAAACACTCTGATATAACGAGCAAATCGTCTTGATAAGCTAATAGTGTCACATCCTTAAGTGAGGCGCCTGTGCGCAGCTTATCAATGAGACGCTGAAAGGTGGACGGAGCGTTCTTGAGACCAAACGGCATCCTTTTGAACCGGTAAGTACCGAAAGGCGTTAAAAGGGCCGTTTTGTCTCTGTCACATTCGCGGACAGACACGTTCCAAAATCCACTACGCATATCTAATGTACTCATGATGCAATTGCGCTTGGTAGACTGCACTAATTCGTCTATAAGCGGCATCGGATACACATCAGTTTTCGTGACTGCGTTAAGCTTTCGGTAATCTACGCAAAAACGAACTTGACCGTTCTTCTTAGGCACTAACAAAGCGGGAGAACCCCATGCTGATTCGCACTCTTCTATTATATCATCAGCTAACATCTTTTCTATTTCAGAATGCATAAGCTCTCTTTTAGCTGGAGTTAACCGATACGGAGGGACTGCGATCGGAGCGTGGTCACCGGTATCGATGACGTGCTCTGCAAACGTAGTTGGTTCGCCTCTTAATTCAAAAACGTCTTGATTTTCAGACAGGAATTTGGCAAGAACCTCGCGCTGCTCGTCGCTAAGCTGTGACGCTTCCTCGTCCCTAAGTACGCTACTTATAGGCACACTCTTAACGTGGTGTGCTGGTTTTTCAAAAAGAAGATTGAACTGCTCAGAGCTATCAGCAAAGTGCCACTTTGCATTACCGAAATCTATACTAATATTAAAATTAATCAAAAAATCTATACCTAACAGACTTTCATTACTGTCCGCGTCCGGAAAAATTAAAAAACTGACGAGCCTGGTTCTACCTTCAAGAGTTACATTTACCTCGGTAGCAAGTACATTCAATAACCTACTTTTACCATCTGCAAGTTTTACATTTTCCATGCGCGAGGACATAGGATAATCTTTGGCCTTTAGGAGAGCGTATAGCGTATGGCCAGCAACACAGCATTTAGCTGCCGAATCTACCATCGCGGTACCGTTTTTACCTAAAATACTAATCTTTAGCACGGGCCGACAAAAAGATTGAACCTCATTACGATTACCGGAAAAATGTTGCGAACCACTGGTAATTCCACACAGTTGTTGACAATCAACATTTTTAAAACAATACTTAACATCGTTTGTGTTCTCGGAAAATTGTTGAGAACCACTGGAATTTACGGAAAAATTTTGACAACCACTGTTTTCCACGGAAAAATGTTGACGGCCACTTGCAAAATCGGAAATATGTTGAGAGTCGTTGGTACTGTTATAAAATGGATTAAAATCACAAATAGATCTGGAATTAGGCATAAAATCGCGAGCGCTAGATTTTGATCCTTCGGAATTACCAGATAATGATTGACAACCATGGAACATCACCGACCGTAAACCGCTTTTATCATTATTCGACTTTGACGGCGACGCGAACTCCCCCTGGTCGCAAGTGACACAAACACACATCGTAGATTTAGTACAAACACACGTTTCAGTACATAAACAAACATTTTCCTTATTTACACAATAACAATTTCCAAAATGACTACTCGGAGTCATAGAAGTATTACATACTCTGTTATCAATACAAAAACTATCATTTAAAGGCACAGAAATAACATTAACATCGTTATTAACGAAAGGCATCGCTTGTGAACCACAATGATAATTAAAATTAGAACATAAACTCTGCGAATTACAAGGTACTTGTTTATGTAAACAT
This sequence comes from Dryobotodes eremita, assembly GCA_917490735.1. NCBI lineage: Eukaryota > Metazoa > Arthropoda > Insecta > Lepidoptera > Noctuidae > Dryobotodes > Dryobotodes eremita. The sequence goes on along the minus strand of OU823269.1, from coordinate 7,517,197 downwards.
TTACTATAAGGAACACTATTATCTGAATAGTAAGTATCCATAGTGACATTAACATTATCAGTTAAATTACAAGAAATTTTATTAGTAACAGAACCCCCAGTGACATGTTCGGGGTTACCTCCAACATTGTGAGAAGACGTAGACTCGGCGCACGAAAGAGCGGGCGCGTTCGCCTTGCCGGCAAACATCACGTTACCTCGCAGTGGCGGGGTAGGCGCTTGCGGTGGCGACGCGCTGGTTTCGTCGCGTTTGCCGCTACGCGAAGGGCGCGTACGACTAGATTTAACGCAGACGGTGGGTGCACAATAATCACGTGCCGAACTAAGGGAATAGAACGCGGAATGTTCACTATTTTTCCCGGTATTACTATTACACTTCGCACACTTCGATTTTATTACATTCGCGGCACCACACCCGTAACACTTAATGCCTTTTGAGTCTTCACTTTTGGAGATATTTTTGTCACTATTTACTAACTTTTCACACTTTTCTTTGGTGTGATCATTACGTTTGCAGTAAACACAGAATAACTTCGAATTCCCTGTCTTCTTCTTCGTTGAGTCGCTCGTGCGACTACCGACGGCTGCAGCGGAAGAGCGAGAAGAATGATCCGACGTGGAGGCGCGCGCAGGCTCGGCTGCGGCGGCGGCAGCGCGAGAGCCCTCTTCGCGGCTTGATGACGGTTTCTGAGCTCGTGACTCACTTAGAGAGTCTTCTACGGCTCGTGCTTTCTTTAGCAACTCGTCGAACGTCGAAACTTCGGCTCTGTCGATTCGCTTCCGAATGCGGCGATCTAATAACCCAAATGCCATATCCAACTCGACCCGTTCACATAGGTCTTCCTGTGGTAACTTGGCTAACAAGGCTCGGACTTTAGCAATGAACAAGTCCGTATTTTCTTTACCTTGTGATAGGGAGAATAACTCGACGTAAATACGAAACGGCGGGCGGCGTTCGCCGTAGGCACTTCGTAGCCTCGTGATGGCTTCATCCCACGTTTTCGTTGTACTCTTGACGCCTTGCCACCATGTTCCCGCCGATGAAGTCAGCAGCATTGACATACCTAAGAGCGCGTTAGCGTCGCTTATATTTAGGCATGATTTATAAACTTCTATTGCATCTATGAAGTTTTCCACGGATTCTTCTGAATTACCGCTGAACTTTGATGTGCACTTCGAGAAATTGGCTGTTGTAGACCTCATGACGCTCATTGCGGCGTTAGCGGCACATGTACTTGCATCGGTCGACACGTGCGGCGTCGATGAACGTACTTCACGTAAGAGTTGATTGCAAAATTCGGCTTGTGACTGCTGAAGAGTAGTAAGTAACGTAGTAAGCGCTTCTTGAGTCATCGAAATATTGCCTGATGGCTCCGATTCTTCGAGAATTGACTCGTCGGCTTGCAACGACTTGCGTCTTCGCGGCATTTTGCAAACACGTTGGTGAAAACTTGAAACCAACGGCTCGTGGCTCTCTCAGCCAGCAAAATAAACGAAGCTAAACGCAAAACAGCTAACAACGGCAGCTCCTGTCGATTGTAGTGTCGGTCGTATCAAGAGATTCCGAAAACTTTTCTTGAACCTGCGACGAGAAAAGTTCCATTCGCGCACAAAGACACCGACCCCTTGTTTTAAATATCAGAAAACACACGTTGAGCGCCAAAATGTAGTCGGGGTGGGTCAGGTTCAGTTAAAGAGCTTTGTTACACGGTAAAACTTTAATAATCGGTTAAACAAGTCGCGCCATTTTCTTATCCAACTACCTCTTAGGACTACTAACTTAAAACTTAATGTCAAACACATCTTTAATCTGATTGGTTCTTAGAATAATCAACCTGACCAATCAGTGATCAATAAGCGGTGTCCTTGAAGTGACCGTGGCCACCATTGGTCAGAGCGACCGTAGACAAACTCTACGTCTATGGGCGCGTTCGGAAACACACTACTTAGCCTGGCGAGTAGCGCCGAGGCGGAACACCTTTGCTTTTGCGTATTAGACCATCCGCTATAATGTTCTTTATTAATTTGTCTATCCATTAGTGTCAGTAGCAAAATTAAATAATGTTTACTTTACGAGGATAAGCATGAAATCGATATTTTTTTCTCATTTTTATGGTTTCGTTGAAAGGAGATTAATGAAGCATAGACTCCTTTAAAAAAAAAAAGCAATGGACAGTTTTGGAGTCAAGATTATGTAGAAATTTAATGTATTTTTATTATTTGATATTTCTTTTTAAATAACAAGTTGATAGATCCTAAACACTGCACAAAAAGCGGCTTGCGCGGCGTTTTGCTCGGGGGGACGCCTTAAATCAAAATATGGTTACAAAATATTGGTTACATCATTCATGTTGAAATTATGCATGTGCGAACGATGCAGAACGTTAAAAGCGTCCCTAATAAAGATACAAAAACAATTCAAATATTAAATTATTTTTCTCTACTCAAACTGTTTCTTGACTTTTCTAGTACTCAAACCTCAGTTAGTCCAATAGAGGTTTTTGATCCTAATATGAGACATGATCGATTGGCTTAAAAAAAGTTTTTGTGAAAATTGCTAATTTTCCTGTTTACTGTAATTTTTTTTCAAAATCTGTGAATGCAAATCAAAATTTTCAAAAAGTTAAGAAATGTTTCCTAAGACCGTTTTCCTGTAGCTACAATGGTTAAGGTAGCTGCTCTTGCTGCCCCATCTCAAAAATCCACCCAGTATATGTTTTGTGATGCGAACGGAGCTGGGGACACGGCAAGTACAGGTAGGTAATTATAACCATAATAAAATCATCATCATCATTGAGCCGAAAGACTCATTCACTCTGGATATAGGTAGGCACCAAGCATCGCTACAACGACCGGTCCTGTGCTTCTCGCATGCAGCGGATTCCCGCGACCTTCACCGCCATCGAATCGGTCCAGTTTAGACTCCACTCCTTAAGGATATCAGCATGTCCAGGCAAGACCTCTTGGAAACAGAAGGTTAGGTTCCAGGGTGTGATACTGCCCCATCAGGTCTTCAAGACAAATTCGAAGAAACCCAACAGGAACACAACTTGAAACGTAGTGCAGGTAAATAACTGAAATTATTGAATTTTTTGCTTCGTTTAGGGTTTTAGTTTAGGTGTTAACGTACATCTGTTCAAGGATCTTTTGGCGCGTGGTCAAAATCAGAACTAACATCGCCATCTATTTTCTCAATACATTTTAATAAACAATTTCAAAAAATAATGTTTAATAACAGCGCCCCCATATCATCGTCATTCGAGCGTCAAAAGATCCGTGTGGCGCTGTACAAAGGCAATGCTTTTCATTCAGCCAACAAAAAAAAAAAAAATGTGCTAATTACCTACGATGTTGAGAAAAAAAAAAACTAATTTAAGATGAAAAAAATTATCAAAATCAAAATTAAACCAAATTAATCAAAATTATTTTAGATTTTATGTTTTCCCTTCTACTCTTACACACGTTGTTTACATCTCTCTAATATACTCTCCTATCGCAGGTATGCTGGAAGAGATTTCTTTAGAAACAAGCATTACCTTTGTACGTATTATTTTGTTCCTTTCTTCTTGTCTGTTTATAGGTATATGTGTGTACATAAATGGTTAAATAAATAAATAAGAAATGAACTAGGAATTTCTTTTTAAATCCTTCGGATTGCGATTCAAAGTGCACACAAATAGGCTAAGCTGAAACTCCTGTAAAGCGAGTCGCAAAAACGCGCCACTAAACGTCAGGATCGCTATAACTCTGATTGGCCGCAATTTGAATCGTATTTCATTGATTTGAACTGCAAACCAATCCGACGCCACCTCACCACACGAGTTTGAAACTTGAACATATTTGTAATCTGTATTTGAAACCATTTAAAACATCAACCTCACTTCAAAGCAGTGCTGCCAACTCTGAAATCTAGGAGATGGTGGAATTCTTCTAAAAATACGGTAGATTTTCCAAAATTATATTCTAATTTATATTTGAAATACGGTTAGTAGTACATAGCTTGTTTATTTAGTATTAAGTTACGGGTCAGAGTTGTAAAAAACTCATATTTTTTGTCAGAATCAGACGGTATAATGTTTCAATATTTTTATTCATATCAATATTATGTTTTTAAATCAGCGTTATTATACAGTGAGGTAATTACGTAACACACTAACAGTAGGAATGGGTTTTGTTTTGACAGTTCAACAACATTCATTGCGTTATTTACGTTGTTGAGCAGATACATTTGTCGAACTTAAGACGCAATTGATTAGCAATAGGCTTCAAAATGATTCAGATTGTGATAGATAGTGTGTTACGTAATTAGGGTGCTGTTTCTTCCGTGTCGCTATAAGACCTGCTGCAATGCGCACGAGCCCCTTAGAAACGTTCCCGAAAAGAAGAGCGTATGATGATTATCTCTTTTCTACTAGTGTGTCTATACGGTGCAAGAAAGGGACAAACGTTGTCCTTGTCCTGGTCGAAACATAAAATTCATTTTTTAATTTTTTTTATTGTTTAGTAAGCATTCCAGATATGTGCACAGGACGCATGAAGCAGTGTTGACTTTAGAACAAAATGAAAATACCCTATCCTGAACCAAAATAAAGTTAAATCATAATTATCTACAAGATTTAAAAAAAATATGATTATTGGGTATTACGGTGTTTTTTGCTACCGTAATTAAAATCCTACTGTAGCTGGTAGATTTTTTACCGTAATTACGGTGCAGTTGGCAACACTGCTAGCAAAGATTAAGAACTAAAATTACCATCTTACTTTTTCTCGTCGCCATGACGCCAATACGCCATGATGGGGCGTGCGGCCGTGCGCGCGCGCGCCATTGGTACTATGTAACTACCTTCATAAAGATATTTTGTAATTTTTATAGCACCACAAAATTGTATTTTTCTCCTGGAGAAGTTTGAACTAATACTCGCATATCCCAATTATGAAATTGGAGTAAACAATTAAACTTATTGACCTTCTGAGCCGGATGAAAACGCGCATTAACGGTGCGGCACGACCTTAGGCCAGACACCCTGATTCCACTTCACGTCCTCCATTTCCACTGTGTAATTCCATGCTATTATCTGATTCCAGCTGCAAGGTGCTGTTGGCGTGCTCAACTCTGCCGCGATCGCGAAGTACCTTCACCTATTCTACCTGCTTTTAACCGGTAACGGTGCCACCTGCGTCACATTCACATCCAACAACTGGAAACCGTGAGTACTCCATGTTCTTATGTCTGTATCCGCCAAAATGAGCGAAAAAAAAACCGGCCACGTGCGCGTCGGAACACGCACAGTGAAGGATTTCGTAGTTGGGATGAATTTATCCCATCAACAAAACACGAACGTAGTCGAAAAACATGTTCTCCCATACATTCCAACTGCAAATGTAAGTTTGTACGTATAGTATTGTGAGATTTTCCATGTTATTTTTAGTGTACTTTATACTTACCTACCTATAGACTTATAAGGTTCTCGTGTAATCTATATGTAAGTAAGAACTATTTGCTAATAAGTTGGATTGAGACAATAGTTTCAATGCAGTAAAAGTATCTAATCTACTTACTCAAACATAATTTTTTCCCTTGGTTTACCCATGAGAATTTAAAAACGCCAGGTTCTAACTATCTGAGAAAGTAAATGATAATGATTTTATTTCTGTAAGTAGGTTTGTATAAACTCTTTTACACATTAAACATATTTTGAAAACTAGATGAGGATGGTGTTTCATATCTGACTACTCTGAGAAGAACGGCCGAAGTAAACTCAGAGGTCAGTCTCTTTTAAAGTCCAGACATAATCTTGATCAGATCATGTGAAGACCATGTAGATTTGTGTATGAAATGGTATTTTGAGGAAAAACCATACAGAATGATTGGACCTGTCCAGTCAGTGCATGCATTTGTCAGTAAACGTGCAGCTTAACTCAAAACTTAAGGAGCTTAACGATTCGACGAACAATACCAAAGAAAGGATGTATTGGTAGGCCGCATAAATTACTCAAACTGCCAGACCATGATTAAAACTAATTGAGACGGAAAAAAAGTTATGACACACATAGTCGTTACATTCACAATAATTAAAATAATATACTATTTTACAAACTAAATATTCAAGTCACTGTATTTATAAAATTCATCAATGTCAATGTGTAGGTATATAAAAATCCAGAAATAATCTTGGTCAGATCATTTGAGGACCATGTTAGATTGGTGTCTGAAATGGTCTTCTGAGGAAAGAACCATACAGATTTGAGTGGACCTGTCCAGTCAGTGCACCAGTTTGTCAATAAAACAAAATAATAATCACAAGGATAGCATTTAACCTCATAGAACGGTTAGCACAAAGAGAATGTTTGAAAATAGTTGTTACACAGTGCAAAGCCTAGCTAATATATAAGGTGTATCTATTCATACACAAAATATCTGAAGGGGTCATTGTACTCATTATTCTGAACAACTATTACGGTAGGACAAAACGTGAAATCGCAAAACCAAAATCTGTTGTCCCATACATTTTGACGAGTTCTGCGAACATAAACGTAGGGAGCTGCTGATTTTTTTTTCGAGATTTCAGGTTTGGTCTCATAGTAAAAGTTGTTTGTAATGATCAATACAATTACCCCTTAAGAGATTTCATGTATGAATAGATAGACCTTATATGTATATATATTAAAGCAGAATCAAGCTACTAACTGTTCTTACTCCAACAATTCTTATGCATGTAGTCACTGAGTCAAGTCAATAAAATTATTTCTAACCCACCTTTGGTGACTCATATGAGCAATGGCTAGAGTTCAGGGACACATTCATTTCTCTAGTGAAACAGCCACTGGTTTAGTACAACCACATTTCACCTGTTATATTTGCCATCAACCAGGCACGAAACCAGACTCCAGGCTGCTACTGAGAAATTCCTGATAGAAAAAACCCAATAACACTTTGCCCGACCTCGGAATTGAACCCAGGAGGTCATGCTCAGCAGTAGCGCCTGCAACCACTACACCAATGCAGTCTTCATTAATACATAGTACTACTTAAAACGTAGGTATTGTATTTTGTTCAGAAGTAATTAAATTTGTTTATTTTGCAGATGCCTGGTAGAAACCAAGGTGGTTTGCAAGTGCTTTGATGAACACGTCATGAACAGCTCAGAGATGGTCGAAGCAAAACAAATGACTGTCAGGAAAGATGGTCTTCACAGCTGACAATGGACAATTAAGTAAGTACACACTACTATGGTCACACATACACATACTGACAATTACACACTACACAGAGCTGCTAATTATTTTATAAATTATTGTTTCTCTTTGTTCTTAATTTTAATTTGTATAAAGTCTCAAGGAAAGGAGCGAGACAACCCCAACACAAGTATTATTAATTACTTACTGGGGCTATTTCATTCACTTTTGTAAATGCAACCATTTGAGGCACAATAAATAAATTTATTGTATGAGTTTAATTAATCATACGCTAGCAACCCGCTCCTGCTTCACACAGCTTTTGGAACTTGCCAAAACATCCAGAGTTCTTTATTAAGTATCTGTAAGTTTCCACCTATTGTATTATAAATAAATAATGTCCGACCGAAACAGGATTTACAGCCGAAACCGAAACCGAACCTTCGGTCTTGGTCTCAGTTTCGGCCGAAACCGAAACTTATGAATTTTTATAGCATGTTAAATCTATTGTATTTTTACGCATATATAGACAGTTAACACGTGTAAAAAAATAAAATGCAACAATTAAAGTATGTAACAAAAATAGTTCTTTGTTTGTAAAATTAACAATTTAAATAAAAAAAACAGTCAACATATTGGTCAAACTTTTTCAAAAAACAACATTAATGACTTATGTTTACAATAGTCTTAATGATTAGATAACTTGTGTTGTTATTTTCTAATGAGAACTAGTATTTAACTTGGTATTTAAAGAATTATCTTACCATTATAATTAATTATCAGTGATAATTAATATTTATCAGTCTCAATAAAGATGAGTATATTTTGTACGTCAATCGAGTACTTTTACGATCACGATCGCGCCGGCTAGCGAACTCAACTGGCAATCACGTTCACTCACTCGAAGTTAGTCGAATGATGCGCGACAATTCACGAACACCTAGTTTCGGCAGGGCCGAAGGTTCGGCCAATTATTGGCCGAAACCGAAACAGTGGCCGAAACTAGCCGAAACCGAAACCGAAACCGAACCTTCGGTCGGTCCTTATAAATAAACCTCTTGGAATTAATTCTCCAAATGACGGTGAAAACCTCACCAACATCTGCTGCGTAGTTTAGAAGTGTAACATGGTCACAGAAAGACAGAGCGACTTATGTGTATAGATTATATTATAATAGGTCTTTACCTATGAAATTGCCGTTTTGTATGAAAAAATTTAAACGAATTTTTTTCATGAATTTTTTATTTGTATTAATCGAAGTAATCACCCATGCAATCAATGCATCTTTGCCATCGCAGTGGCAGTTTATTGATGCCCTTCTTAAAGAAATCAGCTGGACGGGAGGCAACAAATTCTTCAAAGGCATTTTGTACTGCCTCTCGGGTATTAAATTTTTTTCCCGCCAAGAAGTTATCCAAATTCTGGAAAAAGTAGTAGTCTGTAGGCGCAAGGTCTGGTGAGTAGGGCGGATGACGGAGAGCTTCCAACCCCAGTTCTTGCAACTTGGAGACCGTCTGCTGTGCAGTATGAGGTCGCGCGTTGTCGTGCAGGAGCAGCGGAGACGAGCGATTGACCAATGCTGGTTGGAGATGCGCCAGCTTCTCCATCATTGTGTTCAGTTCTTCACAGTACACATCTGCAGTAATGCTCACCCCGTTTGGTAAGAAGCTGTGATGAATCACACCGGCGCTAGACCACCAAACAGTGACCATCACTTTTCTAGGGGTAAGTTTTCGTTTAGGGCATTGTTTAGGTGCTGAACCAGGATCCAACCAACTTGCTGAGCGCTTACGGTTATCAAACAGAATCCATTTTTCATCGCAGGTAACAATGCGGTTCAAAATTCCTTCATTTGTGTGTCTGTTGAGCAGTGCAAGGCACGTCTCGACGCGTACTTCGCGCTGGCGATCATTGAGTTCGTGGGGCACCCATTTGTCAAGCTTTTTTACCTTGCCAATTTGACGCAAATGGACCAATATTGTTTTGACGCTAACGTCGAAAGCTGCTGCTAATTCAGCCGTAGATTGTGTATCATCAGCTTCCACAATCGCCTTTAATTCGTCATTGTCGACCAAAGTCTTCGGACGACCGCGAGGTTCATTTTTCAGGTCGAAATTTCCAGAACGGAAGCGAGCAAACCAATAACAGGTGGTGCGTTGGTTTGTAGAGTTAGCTCCGTAAACGTCGTTGATGTTGCGTGCCGCTTGGGCCGCGTTGCTGCCACGACGGTACTCATATTCCATAATTACTCGAATTTTTAACGTATCCATGATGACGAAAAAGATTGAAATGCGATGAAAATGTAACACTAATCAATAAAGAAATGACTACTTTTAGAAAAAAAAATCCATGTTTTTAAAATAAAATTAATTTGAAATTAGAATTCATAGCCAAACAAAAATTATTTTGATTTGAAATGGCCAGTACTGCAGAACGGCAATTTCATAGGTAAAGACCTAATATATAGATTTGTAGATGTACACCCTTTTTGAAGATAGCATTAACGGAGGGCTAAATGCTCGTCGGGCGCTCCCTGGACAGTCGGCTAGCGATCGTCTTGGACTGGCCTAATATTTTTATCATAACGTCAGCTTTTCTTAGAATCTTCGAGTCTTAAAATTAATTTTATTAAGGTGGATCCTCAGCTGTAGCCCGCCAAATTCACCACTAAAAATCAACGCCGTGCTGTGGGTCCCCCATAGCACGGAATCATGCTGAGTGGAAGCCTTCTTGTCACAGTCACGAACCTTCAGCTGCCGTCTATTTCTGTTCTGTGCTCGTAGATCTATTTTGTTTTATTTTTTAGGTATTCGAGTTAAACTTATATTTTTGTGTGCACTTATTTCTGTGAAAAATAAACCTATTTTTTTTTCTTTCTGATGTTTGCTTAACAATTACGTTTCACAAAATTGTAACTACATCACCCCAGTATTGCTAAGTAGTTGGCGAAAGTGTGGTACTTATGATGTAAGGGTCCTGTTATGTTATAAAGCCTAAAATTCGGAATCCAGTCATACAAATGGGAATTTTAATTTCAGCCGAAAGAGGGCCACTGCTGGATCTAAGCCTCTCACAACAACCGGTCTGGAGATGCTTATTTTTTTGCTATACCATAATACTACACCTGTTTTCAGGCTTTGGTTGGCAGAGGTGCACCTATAGTACATCCACATTTCACCAGTTATGTTTAAGTCCCATGTAATAAGGGGTGAGGCTATTGCCATCAACCGAGCACAAATCCAGACTCCGGGCTGCCACCGAGAGATCCCTGATGGGAAAACCAATATTACTTTGCCCGACATGGGAATTGAATCCAGGACCTCATGCCCAGCAGTAGCTTTTGTGACCAGTAGACCAACAAGGCGCTTTCTTGTTTTAACTAGATATAAAATAAACATTCTCTTTTCTGAATTTCAGGAACCTCGTCCTTCTGTGTCCAGTATTGATTGCAGTCAAGCTCATTATCATCAGCTGCCTCGGATGCTGGCTTCGAGTAAGCCGCCAACAGATGGCAGCACTGTCAAGGGAAGTCTTACTATACTAATTCAAACTTATCTGACTCGGTGGCTAAATCTAGATCTAACGAAGTCACTATGAACATTGACAATGTCTGTAAGTTTTTGTTCATTAACAGCACTGCCGGGACCGGGCCAGGTGTACTTGTGGTAATGTATGTATAGTGCTAAAAGGTTCTTTTGGGGCGTGGCCAAAATGGGAACTAACGCCGCTCTCTTGTTTTCTCGGTACAATTCCACAAATGTTTAGCAACAGCGCCACCCTGTCAATGTCATTCGTGCGCCCTAATTAGTTCCTTGTAGCAGTGTACTTCATGTGCCAGATTGAAAGTAACCTAATGGCTATGTTCTTTAGAACCAGATTCAAATATTTCTTTATTGTACACCTTTTATATATTTTTTTATATTGTGCCTCACAAACAGAGCGTATTTTTAAACGACTGCCCAAAACAGTAGTGTTATGTTTTCACTTTTCACATGGTTCAGTATGTGTGTTTCTTTATTCCACCATAACTCCTGAACGTCACCGAATATAACTATTTATGCCTTTTCCGTCATTTATTATTTTTGGCCGGCTGTTTTGTATGTTCAATTATTTTGTTGTGTTGCAATGTAAACCAGCCAAGTACGAGTCGGACTTGTGCATTATGGTTCCGTACCAGCCTGTGAAATAACTGGTTTTTTTATTTCTTGTTATACACTAGTGTTTACTTATTAAGGCGAGAACAAAAAACGTTGAAAAATGCTTTCCTATCGAGATAAAAGAAGACAATATTTTTTTGCGTTATTATCAGGATATAGAATCTCTGTTATGACAAGCGAAGTTGCTACAAGTGGCGACCCCTTTTGTCGACAAGTGTCTTCCGTAAACTGCACACTGTACCATGGTAGATAGGGGTAATTTTTCTGTGCTGCTGCGTGAGCCCTTATTGCCCATGCAACCCGACTGTCTCGGGGATTTTTTAACTCTGCATAAATGGATAAATGATTTTATATCTGTAAATACCTAGGTTTGTAGAAACACCCTTACATGTCAATCATGGCTTGACAAAACTAGATGAGGTTGGCGTTTCCAATACAGCTCCTCTGAGAAGAAAGGCCGAAACTTACTCAGGAGGTCACGGTCTTGTTCAAAGTCCAGACATAATCTTAGTCTGATCATGTGAAGACCATGTAGATTAGTGTCTGAAATGCTCTTTAGCAGCGACGGCGTTGGCTCCTCCCTCGATGGGCCGTTGCCCGGATCGCGGTATCGTGTCCCCAAACACGTCTCCGCGACTGATGCCAGCGACATGCTTGACCCTACACGCGAGGAGCATGCCGACAGCTTCGGGTGGGGTGCATGATGCTAGCGCGGGGTGTGGCTGCGGCGCGGCGGCGCGCGCCGTGGGCGCAGCGGCTGCTTCGGGTGGGGTGCGTGATACTGCGATTCATTAGGGAAATTCTAATAAACGATCCGTACATTCGCACCAAGTATGCGACCCAATTAGCTGCATTTAGGCTACAACCGGCGGCACCCGCCCTTATCCTCGACAGCCCAGCTAGCCCTATCAGCTCGGCCAATCCGGCTAGCCCCCTGAGTGCGGATATGCACTCTCGCTTCACGTCACCGGCTATAGCCGATAATGATATGGGGAGCTCCGATTCTTAAGCGGCCGACGCTGACCTTGTCGTCCCAGTCGCCCAGCCCCCAGACGCGGCTCATACCTCCTCCTCCGAAGAGTGTAGTCTAAGGTAAAAGGAAGCGCACCGCCGCCGCACGTAAGGCTTAAATTGGCCGCCAAAAACTGGCCCTTACCACCCCATCTACCCCCGCTGTGGCCCCTGCGCCAAGCAGCCGCCCCGTGCCCCCCAAACCAGGCACTCAGCCTACCACCCTTCTAGCACCCAAGACACTCATACCTCCCCCCTTTACATTCATGACAAGGACCTATGGACCACAGTATCCAAGGCCTGCGCCGTCGAGCGCATAAACTATACTCACGCCCACCCTACGGCCGTGGGTATTAAGGTTCAAGTACCGACCCCAGCGGACTGCTGTTCGCTTACCAAACTCTTGAACGTGCGCAAGGTGGCCTTTTGCACTGTGGGTGGGGTGCGAATTGATAGCGCCGGGTGTTGCTGCGGCGCGGCGGCGCGCGCGTTAGGCGCAGCGGCTGCTTCGGGTGGGGTGCATGATGCTAGCGCGGGGTGTCGGCTCCTCCCTCGTTGGGCCGTCGCCCGGGTTGCGGTGTCGTGTCCCCAGACACGTCTCCGCGATCGGACGCGGCCGAGCCCGCTGATGCCAGCGACATGCTCGACCCTACGCGCGAGAAGCATGCCGACAGCATGGCGGGCGAGTCGAAAGCGGAGGCTCGGGGGGGCGCCGGTGAATCGGGCGCCTGGGTCATCGAACGTGCCGGACGGAAATACGGTCCGGCACTTGCTGGCCGCTCCTGCTCAGCCAGCGCCGGTCCCGCCAGCGAGAAACGGGGACCGAATGCGGTGATGTGCGAAGCTGGCACAGCTCGGGTCGTTTTTGGCGTCGTGTCGATCGCAGCCCCGGCGGGCGCTGGCGGAGACGCGAAACGTGGCGGCGGCACGGCGGTGCGCGCGGGTGGTGCGCGGGGACGCGCGGACGTTGCAGAGGGGGCAGTGCGCGTAGGTAGCGCGGAGTATGGTTGCAACGTGGCGGCAGTGCGCACGGGCGTGGTAGAGCGCGCGGGCGGTGCTGCGGCGCGCGGCTGTGTCGCGCGGGCTGGATATGCGGCACGCCCCGGGCGGAACGCGGCGAGGCGAACGGTTACCGCGTGCTGTCGGCTCGACGACGGCGTTTCGATATAATTATATGATTAAATATGATGAAATATGATTGTTTTCGCTGGTTTCTTAAGCGTTTCATTTAATTTAGCGGCTGCTTCAGGATTTTTCATCATGTATTCGATAACAGAGGCGATATCTCCATGCCCTTCTTCTTTTAAACGTGCTGCAGCTGCATATGCCAATTCACTGGAATCTTCGCCTGTGTGTTCATCAGATCTTCTCTTTTTTTGTTTACTTCCCAGATCTTCGAATGGTTTACGGGATCTTTTCGTCATTGTTCCAATGGACGTTGATGTCGACGGTTCTGGAGAGACTGAGGGCGCTCTTGGTATCTCATCAACACTTGGTTCTTGATTAACTAAAGTTTGCACAAAACTCGGCCAATCAATATTTGCTCCCAACCAATTCTCGTACTTTCTCCTGAAATTATCAAGGAATCGGTTGGATTTCTGCCACCTTTGTAAAGCGGCTCGCGTAAATCTCCGACAAAATTCTTTGAGAACAACACGACCTTCGTCAGACAGGCAATCGCCTATGCGGGATACAACTGCACTGAACAATACTTCATGATCAAATGAAGTACTCTCACTTCGTAGAAGAACAAACAAGTCTAAATTCGTGATTAAACTTTCCATTCTAAGATTTTATAGTCGCAGATTTAGTGTTAGCAGTTACACAGTTGTGAACAAACTAAATTATAAAACTAAACTTTAGCCCTTTTATTGAAAAACGCCAATAATTAGGTAACTACCCTCATTAGTTATCTTCTCATTAGCTAATGAAAATTTATAATTGTCACTAACTATTCTTAGAACTCATAGCACTGCTAATTAACAAATTAGCTTACTTATCAGGAAAAGTTGAATGTAATCCATAGTTGGTATTGTCGTGAGATATTGAAAATCATTAAATCACCTATAAAGACTCATTAGAAGACCTAATCAGTGTAGTTTCTTAATCACTTCTTTTCGGACTCATTAGAAGAGTAAACAATTGGTAATTTGGTTGTATGAAAAGTTTTAAAACTCATGATGTGTTGATAAATATCTAGCTCAAGCATAGTTGTCTACGTGTGGGTGTACTATAAACCTCTGCCAACTCCTTCGGAAATATAGGAGTGATGCTATTTTATGTTACGTGTAGTTAAAAGTCCGTGTTCTTCAACATAAACACTAAAAGGAATCGTTTCATATGAAAAAACAAATGAAAATATTTTGACGATTTTTAAAAAAAACGGCATGAAATTTTTCGTCAAATCCGCAACCAAAAAATTATAAATAATTAGCACTATGACCACCTCCAAGGATATTACGGTTAAACATGCCGTTTAGGAGATAATTCGATTTTTCATACTAGCTCCATACATTTTTTTCTTATAAAAATTATAACTCTTCCATTTGTGCACACATTTACTTCATATGACATTTTATAGAACAGTAATGATCAGCAGAAGTCATTTCCAGCAAAAAAAATAACATTTAAGAAATCGAGATCCTATGTCTTCTACAGCCGATTTTCGATCCACCGTGCGGCGTCACATTCACCTCCAACAACTGGAAACCGTGAGTACGCCATGTTCTTAAGTCTGTATCCACCAAAACGAGCGAAAAAAAAAACCGGCCACGTGCGCGTCAGAACACGCTCAATGAAGGATTTCGTATTTGGGATGAATTTGTAGCCGAAAAACATGTTCCCACATACATTCTAACTGCAAGCGTAAGTTTGTACGTATAATATTGTGAGATTTACGATGTTATTTTAAGTGTAGGTACTTACCTGGTTAGAACTATTTGCTTTATATTGTCCCAAATGTTAGACTCGGTAATTTCGGAGAAGGGGAGGAGTGGTCGATTTTCGGTTGTTTTCATTAATAACTTTAAATTATAAAAAATATATATTTGATACCCTCACAACAAGCCCTTTCTTTTGATGTGTCACATGGTAGGTATATGGTTTTACTTCAATTGTAAAAAAAGAAATGCCTACTGGGAGTTTTACTGGTGTACGCCGCGTAAACCAATACAGTTATATGAAAACAATGTACTTATCATAGAATTAATACATTGTTTACCGGGACTATAGAGAAAATATAATCTAACCTTAAAGAACAGATAGCACAAACAAAGAGAATTTTTGTAGTTATTACGCCAAGCTGAATGTAACGGGTGTTAAAAGACACTTGACAAAGCCGAGAGTCACTTGTACTCCCGTCATTGTAACTTTTTTTTTTGTACTAGACCAGACCCTAGAACCTTGTGGTTATGGAGATATTACAGGTTAAAATTCCAACTTTTACTGACATTTAAAAAAAATAAACAAGTACCTACTTAATGTTATAAGTTTATAACGCAACTTTAAACACCCCCACGACTCCTGTACCATTACATGCGCAATGCTTGCTGCACCCATAAGCGCAATGTTTTACATTATGTTACATTGTGCACTACCGCAAACAGCAAATTTTTGCACCAAAAGTTATTTCCCAGCGATTGTTTTTGTGCAATGTTACTTAGTTTGATATACAGAATGCATAGTTGACGGCTTTAAGATGGGTCTTTTTACACCCTGTTAAAGCAGAGCCTAGGTACTGACTGTTCTTACTCCCACCAATTTTAATGTATGAGGTCACTGAGCCAGGTCAATAAAATTACCAATTATTTCTAACCCACCTTTGGTGGCTCATATGAGCAATGGCTAGAGTTCAGGGACACGTTCATTTCTCTAGTGAAACAGCTACTGGTTTAGTACAACCACATTTCACCTGTTATATTTGCCAACAACCAGGCACTAATCCAAACTCCGGGCTGCTACTGAAAAATTCCTGATAGAAAAAACCCAATAACACTTTGCCCAACCTCGGAATTGAACCCAGGAGGTCATGCTCACCAGTAGCGCCTGCAACCACTACACCAATGCAGTCTTCACTAATGTATGGCGCTACTTAAAACTTACGTATTGTACTTTGGTCAGAAGTAATTCAATTTGTTTATTTTGCAGATGCCTGGTAAAAACCAAGATGGCTTGCAAGTGCTTTGATGAACACGTCATGAACAGCTCAGAGATAGTCGAAGCAAAACAAATGACTGTCAGGAAAGATGGTCTTCACAGCTGACAATGTACAATTAAGTAAGTACACACTACTATGGTCACACATACAAATACTCACAATTACACACTACACAGAGCTGCTAATTACTTTATAAGTCATTGTTTCTCTTTGTTCTTAATTTTAATTTGTATTGTCAAGGGAAGGAGCGAGACAACCCCAACACAAGACAAGTATTATTAATTACTTAGTGGGGCTGTTTCATTCACATTTGGTAATGTAACCGTTTATTTATATAGGTAAATAATTTTATTTTTTAAGTTTAATTAATCATACACTAGCAACCCGCTCCTGCTTCACACATTTTTTGGGACTTGCCAAAACATCCAGATTTCTTTATTAAGTTTTCACCTATTGTATTATAAATAAACCTTTTGGAATTCATTCTCCAAATGATGGTGAAAACCTCATCAAAATCTGCTGCAGAGTTTAGAAAAATATCATGGTCACACAGAAAGACACACAGAGCGACTTATGTGTATAGATTATATTATAGGTAGATTTGTAGATGTACACCCTTTATGAAGATAGCTTTAACGGAGGGCTAACTGCTCGTCGGGCGCTCCCTGGACAGTCGGCTAGCTATCGTCTTGGACTGGCCTAATATTTTTTTCACAACGCCAGCTTTTCTTAGAATCTTCGAGTCTTAAAATGAATTTTATTAAGGTGTATCCTCAGCTGTAGCGCGCCAAATTCACCACTAAAAATCAACGCCGTGCTGTGGGTCCCCCATAGCACGGAATCATGCTGAGTGGAAGCCTTCTTGTCACAGTCACGAACCTTCAGCTGCCGTCTATTTCTGTTCTGTGCTCGTAGATCTATTATGTTTTATTTTTTAGGTATTCGACTTAAACTTATATTTTTGTGTGCACTTGTTTCTCTGAAAAATAAACCTATTTTTTTTCTTTCTGATGTTTGCTTAACAATTACATTACACAAAATGGTAACTACATCACCCCAGTATTGCTAAGTAGTTGGCGAAAGTGTGGTACTTATGATGTAAGGGTCCTGTTATGTTATAAAGCCTAAAATTCGGAATTCTGTCATACGACTGGGAATTTTCATTTCAGCCGAAAGAGGGGCCACTACTGGACCTAAGCCTCTCACAACTACCGGTCTGGCGATGCTTATTTTTTTGCTATACCATAATACCACACCTGTTTTCAGGCTTTGGTTGGCAGAGTTGCACCTATAGTACATCCACATTTCACCAGTTATGTTTAAGTCCCATGTAATAGGGGGCGAGCCTATTGCCATCAACCAGGCACAAATCCAGACTCCGGGCTGCTACTGAGAGATCCCTGATGGGAAAACCAATATTACTTTGCCCGACATGGGAATTGAATCCAGGACCTCATGCCCAGCAGTAGCTTTTGTGACCAGTAGACCAACAAGGCGGTTTCTTGTTATAACTAGATATAAAATAAACATTCTCTTTTCTGAATTTCAGGAACCTCGTACTTCTGTCTCCAGTATCGATTGCAGTCGAGCTCATTATCATCAGCTGCCTCGGATGCTGGCTTCAAGTAAGCCGCCAACAGATGGCAGCACTGTCAAGGGAAGTCTTATTATACTAATTAATACTAACGAAGTCACTATGAACATTGACAAGGTCTGTAAGTTTTTGTTCATTAACAGCACTGCTGTGACAGGGCCAGGTGTACTTGTGGTAATGTAGGTATAATGCTAAAAGGTTCTTTTGGGGCGTGGCCAAAATGGGAATTAACGCCGCCATCTTGTTTTCTCAGTACAAATTCACAAATGTTTACCAACACCGCCACCATGTCAATGTCATTCGTGCGCCATAAGTTCCTTGTAGCAGTGTACTTCATGTGCCAGATTAAAAGTAACCTAATGGCTATGTTCTTTAGAACTAGTATTGATATGTGTTATATCTATACTAACACTACACGGGAATTTAATTCGTATAGTAAGGCTATAAAGCGTTATAATAGCAAGCGAAGCGTAGCGGGAAGAATGAAGGTGAAAAGCGTAGAAATGAAGAGTATTATTTTACAGAATGATGAAGTTAATATATTATAATAAGTAAAGGTAATATGAGTACATCAAAGATTAAAAGTAGCGACTTGAGACAACATAAATGCTAGTAATGTTATTAGCGCGGCGCGACGGTTAAGCTAGTTAGCTAGAAAACGACTGAGGTCCGTGGTCCGACGCACACGCAGGTGGATTCTTGATCACGCTATCGCCCCGGCCGCTCAAGGTCCCTGCCGGCCGCCTCGATACAATATTCACGCACCCGTAGTGTGCTCGCTCCACGTGTAAGCTCAGTACTTTTGCACTTGATCACAAACAAGACATTACCTGATTTGTATGCGTGGTACAGAATCATAAGCGGCAGCGGTTTTCTTAATGTTGTTTAGTGGTGGTCTAAATATGTTCCGCCACAGAACCAGATTCAAATATTTCTTTATTCTACATCTTTTATATTTTTTTATATTGTGCCTCACAACCAGAGCGTATTTTTAAACGACCGCCCAAAAAAGTAGTGTTATATTTTCACTTTTCAGGTTCAGTATGTGTGTTTCTTTATTCCAGCATAACTCCTGAACGTCATCGAATATAACTATTTATGACTTTTCCGTCATTTACTATTTTTGGGCGGCTGTTTTGTATGTTCAATTATTTTGTTGTGTTGCAATGTAAACCAGCCAAGTGCGAGTCGGACTTGTGCATTATGGTTCCGTACCAGCCTGTGAAATAACTGGTTTTATTATTTCTTGTTTAATACCTACTAACTAGAATAAGACAAAGTTGTACACTAGTGTTTACTTAAAAAGGCGAGAACAAAAAACGTTGAAAAATGCTTTCCTTTCGAGATAAAAGAAGACAATATTTTTTGCGTTATTATCAGGATATAGAATCTCTGTTATGACAAGCGAAGTTGCTACAAGTGGCGACCCCTTTTGTCGACAAGTGTCTTCCGTAAACTGCACACTGTACCATGGTAGATAGGGGTAATTTTTCTGTGCTGCTGCGTGAGCCCTTATTGCCCATGCAACCCGACTGTCTCGGGGATTTTTTAACTCTGCATAAATGGATAAATGATTTTATATCTGTAAATACCTAGGTTTGTAGAAACACCCTTACATGTCAATCATGGCTTGACAAAACTAGATGAGGTTGGCGTTTCCAATACAGCTCCTCTGAGAAGAAAGGCCGAAACAAACTTAGGAGGTCACGGTCTTGTTCAAAGTCCAGACATAATCTTAGTCTGATCATGTGAAGACCATTTAGATTAGTGTCTGAAATGCTCTTTTGTGGGAAGAACCACACAGATTTGAGTGGACTTGTCCAGTCAGCGCAAGCATTTGTCAGTAATCGTGTTGTTCAACTTAGAACTTGAGGAGCTTGCAGTTAAATGATATTTATTTTGTAACTACTTAGGTTTAATAAAATATTTTTACACATTAAACTATATTTTAAAACTAGATAAGGTTGTAATGCTGTCTGAGGCCGCTGACATTTTCCAAGCAACTCGAGCAGTTGTTAAGCACGTGTGGCGCTGCGTGGACTCTCATTGCCCAAGCAATGCCACTGCCTCGTGGATCTTGTGTTCATCACTAGGCGTTCATTGTCTATCTTAATGTACTCCGCCTCGTTTGTCAGGTTGTGGCTTACCGGCTAACACCACACTCCTGCCTTACAACTCATCCACAGACTTGACGTCCGTGCCTTGGTTTACTGTCATACATTTTGACTCATGAGCTCCACGTAAAAGTGGTGACTCCAGAGTATACTTTACTTAATATATACTTATAGGTATGTCCTTAGCAAATGGGCCCGTTAGCTCTTAATTGTGTGCATAAACCTCTCAATTAGATCATACCTAATATGTTTGTGTAAAAATTATTAGGTATGATCATAGGACGCCTATGTCGAATTACCCAGCCACCCACTTTCAACCCAATGCCCTACACTGAGGGCGTGCATCTGACCGCTATCCATGCTGTTGTATGCTGACACTGATCTTAGTCATATGTGGCGCTACGTGGGCCCTCATTGCCACTATTTTGATTCCAAAACGATCTCTAATGTCTGTTGGTATGCTGAAAGAGCCCACCGATGCAACGCGCGCAGGCGCCGATGATCGGCATCATTTGCGCAACAAAGGCGACATATAGAGTGCACGTAGCGACGCGCGCCCATGAGTGATTGCTATTTGTTTTCTGTAGGCGCGCCACGACGCTGATACATAGCGCCGGTTTCTTCACGACACCTCAGCGGTTAGTCCCCGCCAGGTGAGCCCCTGGTTACCTAGGGGAGGCCCGACGAAGACAACCAGCGACTGAGGTGCCGACTCGACGCTCCTACAGAAAACTCACCCCGAATATACATAAATACGGTGGTGTCGTATATGACCCGACGTCGGAGGTCTTCTTTAAAATGGCATGGAACTCATAGCCGGGTCGTCCTTGTGCGCCCTTTATGTGGCACACATACTCCGGCTGGTACCCCAACGCCCGGAGCTCATCCTCGATCTCCGTAGGGTCAGTGTCCGCTGTAAGTCCTCTGATCGCGATCTTCAAACTCTTGTTCGCCGGCAGCGAATAGGCGAACCACGAAACGCCGCTGTCCTTTTCCAAGCCAGCCAGCCTCTGGACCAGCCTGTACTCCTCTTCGGTGTCTGGAGTGAAGCGGACTCCACCCCCGTATGGACGAGCGGTCGGAGACCGGCCCATTTTGACGCTGATGGCCCGGAAGTGAGCGGCCCAGTTAAGCAGCTACTCCACCACCAGCGGAGGGTATCACAACTTCTTGGTTTTCCCCGGCGCCGCCAGAGTGCCCGGGGGAGCAGCAGGGGGTGCGGTAGATACAGAAGGGGCAGGGGAGGGTACGGTTGAGGTACTTAACCCTGCGGTTAAAAGTGTAGGTGATGCGGGAGGCAAGCAGCGTGCCGCGTCAGCAAATGTGGGCGTCGCTGGCGTTCCCCGACCCCGCGGCGCGATGTCGCGCTGTGGCCGCGGCGGGTCTGGGCGGTGCCACTTCGCCTCCTCGTCTGCCGTCTCATCCGAGCTCCTCCTGCGACGCTGCCGCTGGGGTCTGGGCTCGAGCCGAAACTCAAAATCAATCCCCAGCGACGGCGTTGGCTCCTCCCTCGATGGGCCGTTGCCCGGATCGCGGTATCGTGTCCCCAAACACGTCTCCGCGACTGATGCCAGCGACATGCTTGACCCTACACGCGAGGAGCATGCCGACAGCTTCGGGTGGGGTGCATGATGCTAGCGCGGGGTGTGGCTGCGGCGCGGCGGCGCGCGCCGTGGGCGCAGCGGCTGCTTCGGGTGGGGTGCGTGATACTGCGATTCATTAGGGAAATTCTAATAAACGACCCGTACATTCGCACCAACTATGCGACCCAATTAGCTGCATTTATACTCACGCAACTATACTCACGCCCACCCTACGGCCGTGGGTATTAAGGTTCAAGTACCGACCCCAGCGGACTGCTGTTCGCTTTACAAACTCCTGAACGAGCGCAAGGTGGCCTTTTGCACTGTGGGTGGGGTGCGAATTGGTAGCGCGGGGTGTTGCTGCGGCGCGGCGGCGCGCGCGTTAGGCGCAGCGGCTGCTTCGGGTGGGGTGCGTGATACTGCGATTCATTAGGGAAATTCTAATAAACGACCCTTACATTCGCACCAAGTATGCGACCCAATTAGCTGCATTTAGGCTACAACCGGCGGCACTCGCCCTCATCCTCGACAGCCCAGCTAGCCCTATCAGCTCGGCCAATACGGCTAGCCCCCTGAGTGCGGATATGCACTCTCGCTTCACGTCACCGGCTGTAGCCGATAATGATATGGGGAGCTCCGATTCTGAAGCGGCCGACGCTGACCTTGTCGTCCCAGTCGCCCAGCCCCCAGACGCGGCTCATACCTCCTCCTCCGAAGAGTGTAGTCCAAGGTAAAAGGAAGCGCACCGCCGCCGCACGCAAGGCTTAAATTGGCCGCCAAAAACTGACCCTTACCACCCCAGCTACTCCCGCTGTGGCCCCTGCGCCAAGTAGCCGCCCCGTGCCCCCCAAACCAGGCACTCAGCCTACCACCCTTCTAGCACCCAAGACTCTCATACCTCCCCCCTTTACATTCATGACAAGGACCTATGGACCACAGTATCCATGGCCTGCCCCGTCGAGCACATAAACTATACTCACGCCCACCCTACGGCCGTGGGTATTAAGGTTCAAGTACCGACCCCAGCAGACTGCTGTTCGCTTACCAAACTCCTGAACGAGCGCAAGGTGGCCTTTTGCACTGTGGGCGGGGTGCGAATTGGTAGCGCGGGGTGTCGGCTCCTCCCTCGTTGGGCCGTCGCCCGGGTTGCGGTGTCGTGTCCCCAGACACGTCTCCGCGATCGGACGCGGCCGAGCCCGCTGATGCCAGCGACATGCTCGACCCTACGCGCGAGAAGCATGCCGACAGCATGGCGGGCGAGTCGAAAGCGTAGGCTCGGGGGGGCGCCGGTGAATCGGGCGCCTGGGTCATCGAACGTGCCGGACGGAAATACGGTCCGGCACTTGCTGGCCGCTCCTGCTCAGCCAGCGCCGGTCCCGCCAGCGAGAAACGGGGACCGAATGTGGTGGTGTGCGAAGCTGGCACAGCTCGGGTCGTTTTTGGCGTCGTGTTGATCGCAGCCCCGGCGGGCGCTGGCGGAAACGCGAAACGTGGCGGCGGCACGGCGGTGCGCGCGGGTGGTGCGCGGGGACGCGCGGACGTTGCAGAGGGGGCAGTGCGCGTAGGTAGCGCGGAGTATAGGGGGATCCCCCACAGCGCATACTTCCTCGCAGTATCCCCTGGGCAACGCCGTGTCTGACCACCGTAACGGAGTGGCAGACCGGCGGCTAAAGTGCGCTGTGCTATCGTAGCATATTTTAATCTTTTTATTGATATTTTATCCGAGTCGGCAAGCTACGAACTGCTCTTGAGGCTATGCCTAGACCCCTGAGGGAAGCCTCAGGGCCAACCAAAAGGCCCTTCTCAGGGCCAACCAAAAGGCCCTTCTCAGGGCCAACCAAAAGGCCCTTCTCAGGGCCATGCCGAGGGCGCTTCGGCGTCGGAGGCTAGCCGCGCATCGTCTGCGGCTAGCTTCTACTGTCTAGCAGACTCGGACAACGAGTCCATTGGGTTCGATGCTCGGACCCAATCCACTGGCCCTTCTAAGGGCCACGCTGGAGCTGGCCGCGCACCATCTGCGGCCAGCTTATCCAGCCTACAGGCGGAGCTGGAGGTATCGGACTCCGACGCATCGGAGTCTGCAATGGACACGTCGGCGGCCGGAAGTGACCGCCTCCAGAGGAAGCGGGCTTTTTTGAAGCCCGGGTCCGGTGGCTCCTCGGAGTCCATTGGGAAGTCGAAGAAGAGGCCGAGGTCAAAAAAGTCGAGGCAAAGAGGGTCCTCAAGACGGCAATGGGGGCGGCCGAAGACTCGGCGAGAGCCGAGATGCTCGAGGGTCTCGACAGGGATCCGTGTGGACGGCCTTACAAGGCGGCGCGGAACAAACTGCGCCCCTGCGGTCCTCCACTGACGGAGACCCTCGAGCCGGCATTGCTGGATGGGGTGGTCCGGTCCCTGTTTCCGTCCAGGGCCGACTTCACCCCTCCAGTGATGGACCCCGCGCCGGGGGTGGTTTCGCCGGAGGAGGAGATCCCTCCGGTTACGGCGTCTGTGCTGTACGGGGGGGGGGACCCTTCGCCTCCGCGCGAATAACACAGCCCCAGGGCCGGACGGCGTTCCCGCACGGGTGGTGGCCATCGCCGCCTCTCAGATGGAGGAGAGGTTTCGGGACCTCTTCAGCGCGTGTTTCACGACTGGGAGGTTCCCGAAGCTCTGGAAGGAGGGGCAGCTATGCCTCCTCCGAAAAGAGGGACGCCCGGCCCGTCCCCCTCGGCTTACCGGCCCATCGTTCTGCTCGATGAGGTCGGTAAGTTGTTCGAGGGGATAATCGCCGACCGGCTAAATGGCCACCTGGGGACTGTGGGGCCGAACCTGTTGGACGCCCAATTCGGTTTCCGACGGGGTCGTTCGACGGTCGACGCGCTGGCCCTACTCAAGGGCCAGGTCAAGGAGGCCGTGGAGGCGGGTGACGGAGTGTTGGCGGTGTCGTTCGACATTGCAAACGCCTTCAACTCCGTCCCCCACTCTACAATCTTGGAGGCGCTCCGGTACCACGGAGTGCCTCAGTACCTGCGCCAACTCTTGGCCAGCTACTTGGAGGACCGGGTGGTCCTCCTCGAAGATAAGACGGCCAGATTGAGGCGCTATGGCGCAGAGTCCGGTGTTCCACAGGGGTCGGTCCTAGGACCACCGTTGTGGAACATCGAATTCGACTGGCTCCTGCGGGGAACCCTCCTCCGTGGCACGAGTATCATCTGCTACGCGGATGATACCCTCCTCATTGCCCGGGGGAGGGACTTCAGGGAGGCGGCCAGTCTGGCCTCTGCTGGCGGGTCCTTAGTGGCGGGAAGGATCCGCCGCCTAGGGCTGAAGGTGGCGCTGCAAAAGACCGAGGCCGTGTATTTCCACGGGCCTCGGCAGCGCATCCCCCCTGACGGCCACATTGTCGTGGAGGGCGTCAGGATCGGGGTCGGGGCCCAGATGAAATATCTGGGCCTTGTTCTCGACAGCAGGTGGCGCTTCGGTCCGCACTTCCGCGGGCTGTCGACCCGCCTGCTGAAGACCGCGAACGCCCTGTCCTGGCTCCTCCCGAACCTGGGGGGTCCGAAGGCGCGATGCCGGCAGTTGTACGCCGGCATCCTCAAGAGCATGGCCCTTTATGGGGCTCCGATCTGGGCGGACTCCCTCCACAGGAGGGAGAACGCCACTGCCATTCGCAGGCCCCAAAGGGCCATTGCACAGTGGGTGGCGAGGGCCTACCGCTCGGTAGGGTTCTCGGCAGCGTGCGCTCTGGCCGGCACCCCTTGCACTCCTTGGGAGCTTGAGGCATGGGTGCTGACCAGAGTGTACGAGTGGACGGCGCGGCGCAAGGCGCTAGGGGAGCTCCCCGCCGCAGAAGAGCGGGAGGCCGTGCGACAAGAGGCGAGGGACGCTATCGTCCTTCATTGGACGGAGGACCTCGCCTCTGCCACTTTTGGCCGCCGAAACCTGGACGCGCTCGGGCCAGTCCTGAAGGATTGGCTCGAGCGGTCCCATGGTTTCCTCTCTTTCCGTCTGGTGCGGGTGTTGTCCGGGCATGGATGCTTCGGATCGCACCTGCATCGGATCCAAAGGGAGGAGACCCCGTCGTGCCACGACTGTGGCGCAGCGGTGGACACGGCACAGCACACCTTGGAGGTGTGCCCTGGTTGCAGCGGTCGGGCAGGACCTCTCGCTTCCCGGCGTCGTCAGCGCCATGCTGGGGAGCGAGGGGGCCTGGGCAGCGGTCGCCTCCTTCTGCGAGGAAGTGATCTCGCAGAAGGAGGAGGCGGAGCGCGTGCGGGAGGACGACCCTCTCGCGGCGCCGCTCCGAAGGCTGAGGAGGGGTCGAAGAAGACGTCAGTATGACAGTCATCTCCGACTCCTCCCAGGTGGAGGCCAGCAGGCAACGGGTGCGGGGGCACTCTTGCCTGTATTGCACAGGCCTCCACCAGTGTCGGATGGGAATGGCCAGGTGTTCCCGGCCATTCCCGTAGCCCCCCAGCTTGGGGGGCATGCGGGGCCCGCCAGCTAGGCGGGCACGCGCCGGGAGGGTCGTGGACGTAAAGGCTATGCCAGTTTCCCATGGCCCTCCCATAACGGCATTGAGGGAACACCGCTGGGTTTTTTAGTGGGTATACCGGCACTCTGCCGGGGAGTCCCACATACCCCTCCCGTCCCCCGACGGGAGGGTATGCGTAATGCATTTTTCCCAGCGGAACAAAAAAAAAAAAAAGGTAGCGCGGAGTATGGTTGCAACGTGGCGGCAGTGCGCACGGGCGTGGTAGAGCGCGCGGGCGGTGCTGCGGCGCGCGGCTGTGTCGCGCGGGCTGGGTATGCGGCAGGCCCCGGGCGGAACGCGGCGGGGCGAACGGTTACCGCGTGCTGTCGGCTCGACGACGGCGTAGGCGCAATGCGCGCAGGCGCCGATGTCGTCGGTGGGCCGGCGGTTGCAGCGGCACTAGTTCCTCCACTTTTTCTTTCCTCTTCCTTCTCCTTTCTTCTGGTGGAGCCGGCCGGCGGCGCACCGGACGACCACAGGCGAATCCACCTCCTGTAGCCGTACATGGTCCTAATATAAGTAGCCAAAACACTGGCACAAGAAGTTGATGGTCCTCCATGTTATGTGAGATATTTTAAGAGTTTTTATCCAATCCTACTCAAGTGCGGCTCGGACACTGCGGTCAAGTCGAGACTTGCTCCCGACGGGTTGAAACCCCAGGGCTTATGATCTGTCTCTATTTGCGTCTGTGAACATATTAGTTTCTATTTTCGGCACAGGTGCGGCGGTTGTGAAATTGCTGTGCTTGTCAACATTCTCAGTCAGCAATGCAAGTACATCGGCTTGCAGTTGCCAGCGGTGGTCATCCATCGCTGCTTCCCACCCTGAGCTTTCGTTCACTGCCGTTTGTATGTGACTGGTGAGTGAGTCGATTGCGCCTAACGCGTCTGTGGCAGAGTCTATTTGGTCGGGGATTTTGTCAAGGTGAGTTGACGTGGTGGACAAGGCTTTGTTTTCTACCTTTTTCCAATATGTTACAATTTTAGTTTGGGGTGGCTGACCAGGATCGGGGTGGCCTGAGCGGGACGTTAACATTATGATAACTGGTCTATGGTCGGAGTCAAGTCTTGTAGCGTTTCTATCTATTGAACATAAACGTATGTTTATATTCTTTAGTAGTGCTACGTTGGGAATATCTGAGTTGTGATTTACGTTACAGGGGAAGTGAGTGAACGTCATCGGTGCGATGACATCTAAGTTGTTTTTGGCTGATAAGCGTGAAAGCTCATTATTGCCTCTCAGGTTGGCTTTACAAGAGTTCCAAATAGGGCTTTTGGCATAAAGATCGCCTGCCAAAATGACAGGGCTATTCATTATTATTTGAGTGTTAATATCGGAGTCAATTGGGTCTATTGTTGGGTGTGATGGGGTATGTATGTATGTATGTATGCCGATATTATAGTGATAGGTGGATGGCCGGTCATACCTATTTGACAGATTGATGTCTCTAAGCGAAAGTGGGGGGGCTTCAATAGGCATGCAAATAGAGGGAGT
Organism: Dryobotodes eremita; assembly: GCA_917490735.1. Taxonomy (NCBI): domain Eukaryota; kingdom Metazoa; phylum Arthropoda; class Insecta; order Lepidoptera; family Noctuidae; genus Dryobotodes; species Dryobotodes eremita. The sequence continues at coordinate 7,489,394 of OU823269.1, read as the reverse complement.
TTTTGTAATAAATGAGTGTGCCACCCTTATTCCTACCAGCCCTATCGTTGCGAATTAGGCGGTAATTGGCAACTGTAGGTGCTCGAAGTGACGGTTTGAAGAAGATTTCTTGAATTAATAATAGGCCAAGTTGGTGGTCGCGAAGGAAGGTCGCAATTTCATTTCGTTGACCTGTAATGCTATTAGCGTTAAAATAACCTTTTTTAAGGGATCTGGGCTTGACTCTGCTACTTGTATTTTGTGTATACATTATGGTGTGAAGTTTATATAGAAGGCGGAAAAGTCGGCGTATTCCGACATAAGGGCCATATTGGCCTGAAGGTTGCCGTTAGCTGTAATGAGTTAGGCATGTAGTTCATTGTTTCGGGCAATGATATTGGGGTTGAAAAAGCGCGTTAGCACGTCGAATGCGCTGGAGCTGTTGGGGCCCGGTGGGGGCGCGAATGCGGACGCTGAGGCGCAGTGGGTTTGTGCTGGCTAAGAGATTAGCTTGCGAGTAGGCGCGGGGGTGCGGGGGGAGGTTGTGTGCTGGGATGCAAACTTGTCCAATGGGGGTGGGACAGAGAGATCCATCAGTTTAGGGATGGCTGATGGGGCTGCCAGTATAGGCTTGAGAGCTGGGCAAGCCTGCCCGTGGTTGAGTAGGTTCCACGGCGAAGGTTTGCGGTCTGAGTTGGTCTGGGGTAGCTTGGTACGCTGCTGGGGCTTTAGGGCACCTGCGGTAGCTCGCAGGGTGTCCGAATTCGCCGCAAAGGACGCAGCTTGGGGGCTCGGTACACGTCGTCAAATCCTCAGGGCGCGCACAGTTAACTATCGCATAGTCGCCTAGGCACTTGACGAACCTGGCTCGCGCAGAACAGTTTCGCTGTGCGTGCCCGTACAGTTGGCAATTGTGGCATTGCCCGGGAAGGCGGGTCTTATTAGGTCTCTCAACCTTGAAGCCGGTCACCTGGCCATTATCGACATCAAGTCGATATGCCACCTTGCAATGGCCTAGCCGGCATCGGCGAGAAGGCCGGAGCGGGGATGAGGGCCTGCTTCTTGCCGGCCAACTTGGCCTTGCGGGAGGCGGTAGTGTGCTTCCTCTAGCCTTCGCCTACCGTGTAGTCTTTGGAGGAAGAGGAGTGGCGTTAAGGGACCGTGGGGCCGTGTCGCTATCGTACATGGCGGGGTTAGTTCCTGTCATTTCGACATCAGCTGGGGACAATGTAGGGGTGCGGGAGTGCACATCGGTATTCGGGGGGGGCTGGACAGGTCAGCCGAGTTGGTGGGGTTTGCTGGGCTATCAGCAAGTATAGGGGTGGGTGCCGTCGGCTGCAGCCTAATTTTAGCAAAGTGAGTCGCATATTTATTGCTAATGTAAGGGTCTTTAAGGAGGATTTCCTTAATAAAACTCGATATGGATTGGTCTTCCATATTGCGGTACTCCGTTGGGCAAGGGTGCTATGTTAGCAAAATACGACTAACCGCAGGCTGAGGGCCTGCGGGTGAGAGGGTATGCACTATGCACTACCCTCCCTGTCTATTCGACAGGGAGGTGGGTGTAGTGTCGTAAATTACGTCAGTGGGTGGTGGTACTGGTATGATATTGGTCGTACTTGAAAACAACGAAGCCGGCAAGGCCATTATCGACATCAAGTCGATTTGCCACCTGACCGGCTTCAGGGTCGGGAGACCAAAGAACCGTTTTCCCGGGCTGTGCCGCAACTGCCAACGCTACGGGCATGCCCAGAAAAACTGTTTTGCGTGAGCCAGGTGCGTCAAGTGCCTAGACGACCACGCGACAGTGGACTCAGCACGCCCCAAGGACTTTCAAAGAACTTCGCCGTGGAACCTCCTTAACCACGTGCAAGCGTTCCCAGCACCCACACAGGCAGCCCCATTAGCCATCCCTCAGCTGATGGCTCACCTAATACCACCCCCAATAGGTATGTTTGCGTCCCAGCAAACAAGCCCCACCCGCGCCCCCAAACAAACAGGCCTCCAAACCGGCCCCTGAAATACACCGCGCCCCGCGGCAACATTCGCGCTCCCACCAGCCCCTTACAGCCCTAGCACATTCGACGTGCTAGCGCGCATTTTCAATCCCAGCATCATTGCCCGACGCAGTGAGTTACACGCGTGTGTAACAGTTACAGTGCGTAAAGTGCCTAGGCGACCACGCAACGGTGGACTGTGCACGCCCTAAGGACTTGGCTCTCTGCACAGAACCCCCTAGCTGCGTGCTATGCGGCGAGGCCGGCCACCCCGCGAGCTACCGCAGGTGCCCCCCAGCCCCACGCCCAAAGCCCCAGCAACGACCCATGTTTCCTCAGGGATATAACTTACCCCCTGATCAACTAAGACCGCATAGGCCTTCACCGTGGAATATACTAAACCACGAGAAAGCCTTCCCGGCTCTCAAAATCCCCCCAAGCATCCCCACAAGCCATCCCCCAGCTGATGGCTCAACCAATTCCACCACCAATGGGCCAGTTTGTAATTCAACAAACAACCCAAACGCGCGCCCCAATGACGCTAAATAAGCAGGCCCCCAAACCGGCCATGGTAACTCCGGTAGCTCCAACAATACCCGCGCCAACATATGCGCTCCCACCAGCCCCTTACAGCCCTAGCACGTTCGACGTGCTAGCGCTCATTTTCAATCCCAGCATCATTGCCCGACGCAGTGAGTTACACGCCAAGCTCATCGCAGCTAGAGGTAACCTTCAGGCCAATATGGCCCTTATGTCGGAATATCACTTGTCCGCGTTCTAAATCAATTTCACCCCATAATGGATACACGAAACTCGAGTAGCAGAGTCAAACCTCGATCCCTAAAAATAGGTTATTTTAATGCTAATAGCATCACAGACCAACGAGATGAAATCGCGACTTTCCTTCGCGACCATCAACTTGACCTATTCCAAGAAACTTTTCTTAAACCGTCTCACAGAGCACCTAAAGTTGCCAATTATCGACTAATTCGCGACGATAGGTCTGGTAAACAAGGGGGTGGCACCCTCATATATATCCAAAATTCCCTATATTGCACGCCCATTGATACCCCTCCACTTTCCGTTAGGCCCGGGGTCTGGATCGGAACCGGGTGGAACGCTGCGGGGTGGATAGATACCGCGTGCTGTTGGCTCGGCGACGGCGTTGGCACAACGTGCGCTGGCGCCAATGACGATGATGGGCCGGCAGCTACAGCGGCGCTGGATCCCTCTCTTCTTTCTTCTGCTTCTTGGCTTCCACCTCTCCTCTTCGGGTGGAGCCTGCCAGCGGCGCACCGGACGACGCATCTCCGATTTTCGGCGTCCGGTCCAGCGCCAACGCCGGACGCTTGCCGGAGCTCCGGCATCATGGGGGCATGGTCCCAGCGACCGCGTTGGCGACTACACACCGGGCAGCAATAAAAATGAGCGATCCGCGCGGAACAAATTATGTGCGTTAGTATTTGTAGGATAAGGTTGCGTGTGACCACAAGCGAATGCTCCGACACCGGTGCTTGGTCGCGCCGCTTTTAAGTAGTTTTTACGCGCGCGTAGTGGTGGGGTGTCGATCGATTTAATAATAATGTAAATGTCCTATGCGCGCGTTCAAGCAAAGAATGACCCCAGTTGGCGTTCTTTGCTATTTGCTAATTTAATAATCATTACCTGATAATCTTCATTGTTTTTAGCTAATTGCAGCGTCGTTGATTAATAACGGTTTTTAGCCGCCTCCGAGTTTTTAACCGATCCATTTGTTTCCAGAAAACTCCTTATGTAATTTCTCGGATGATTTGTTTTTGTTTTGTTGTAAATAAAGATATTTTTACTAGATGAGTTCTCGTTTGTCGTAACAGAACCTATACAAGAAATCACGAAAGGAATGCATTTTTCAACGCGTTTTGTGTCCGTCGTAATATTAATAATTTAGTTATAATTTAATTTATTTAGACAACTATTGATCCATTAACTTTTAAATTACATGTATATTGTTAGTATGAACTTAAAAACTATGTTAGTACCTAATAACTAAGACAGACTTAGTCCTCTGGGTGAGGCTCCACACCAGTGGGCTGTCTAACTTATTACCTGTGACATTCATGATGCTGTTATTGCTCTTACGCAATCTGCAATCGCAATTGGCATCAAAGCCGTCTGTGCGCGACTCTGCGAACATTGTTGACGCACTGCAGAAGCGCGGCAGACGTAACAGCGCCCTGTAGGCATTGGTAAACTGGACGCGCAAAGAATTGTAGGCCCTTTGGGTATATCTGAAGCACAGGCTCGCTGAGTACAGAGATGTACAATACGTTTTGAATAAAGCTACTTTCACCGCGTCGGTACATCGAGCAAACCCGCGGGCCAGCATGTTCGCCCGGACTGACAATGCCCTGCGCTCCCTCTCCATGTCTACATCATCTCCAAGACTTTCGGTAACCACATGCCCAAGATACTTGAATTGGTATACTCGATTAAAAGGAATACCATTGAGTAACACCGGTGGAACTGTTGTTCCACCGGTGTTACTCTATGGTTGGGCACTTTGTACCCGCCTTGAAGATATGCACTCTGACTTCTTAACATAATAACTCAGACCGTGTGTGGCCGCATACTTTTCACATACGGCAAGCAACTTCCGCAATGCACAAATCGAGGGAGCCAGCAGCACCATATCATCGGCATAGCTAAGGTTGTTCACACTGACACCATCCACATAGCACCCTACGGGCATTTGACTGAGTTCCTCGATTAGCGCATTTACGTATAGGTTAAAAAGCAAGGGCGGGCTTAACCCCCCCTGCCTCACGCCGCATTCCAGTTTGTATTCACTCGACAATTCACCCGCCCACTTTATATTATTCTTCTGATTAAGGTAGCAATACCTAAAAAGTGATGTCAACTCTGGCGGTAGGCCCGTTTCTTTTAGCTTCTGCCATAACATTAAGACTAGGTCAAATGCTTTCGAGAGGTCTAGAAAGCAAGCACAAACCGGGGTCTGTCTGTCAGTGTAATATTTCACAGTATGCGCGGCTAAGAATAGCAGTCTCAGTCGACAAGCCAGGACGAAAGCCGAACAGAGCGTCAACTTAACATGCTTCGTTAAATATGAGTTAAGCACTGTAAGGTATTGCAGGTGCAGGGTGGCTGGTAGCAAATAACAAGACGTGACGGTTATATTGAAAAACACTATATTCTTGAAACACTTATTACAACGGCTTACACACTATAATTATACTGAACTACTTGGAAACTGAATGGAAACTAAACTGTCATTGTCGAACCATGTCGATCAACCAGGCAAATATTAAGTGAAGTACATCTGAAATACCCATTTAAATACACACACAGTAATACATTAAGATCAGATCACCCTCCGTTACTACTAGCTATACAGAAGAACACAAGAAAACCACTCACTGACTTTAACCGTTGTTGGATGTCGCTACGCCCCCGTAAGGGATCGTGGCGTGCGGTTCCGGGGCTTCGCCCCCCGGTCGCGGAAGCTACACGGTGGCCCGTAAAGACGAACCCCTCATTGTTTTTGCCTATTGTCGGCTTGCAGATTATTGTGAATGGTTGCTATGCGTGTTTCTTTGGGCGCGCCGCGACGCTAATACATAGCGTCGCTTTCTTCACGACACCTCGGCGGTCTGTCCCCGCCAGGTGAGACCTCCAGTTACCTAGGGGAGGCCCGACGAAGACGACCAGCGACGAAGGTGCCGACTCGACGCTCCTACAGAATAAGGTGTATGACCCCCGCCCGTTCCGCTTCCAGAGCTAGCCGGTCATGGTCCGAGCTGCGAGGCCGTCGTGAGTGTGTGAGCGGTATTGTGTTGTGTAACACCGCTCAGTGACAACGCGAATCGCCGCCCGTGCGGCGCATTCGCGTGTGTGTTTAGGCGCCTGTGTAGAGGTGAGAATCTGTAGTTCGCTGACGTATCGTGCCTATATGAACCTAGTTCACGCTACGCAGCGGATGCATGTTATTTTTATGTGGAGTACAATTGTTTCGACTAAGCCGCGTGTAACCTGTGTGCGGCTTACTCGAGCGTCCAGTCCGGTGCGATGGGGTCAGTGTCGTCCGCTAACAGGTCGCGGGGCAGGGGTCTTGCTTCGGGGGGGCGCGCATGCCAGGGGGCTATCTGCTTGACATGGGGCCAAGCAGATGCGCCGGCACGCGCGAACATTCCCTTCGCGAGGCGCCGCACAAACTCGTCCAGGCTCTCAATCCCGAGGTCCCGGAGGATGACGTCATTCCTCACCCAGCGAGGGACCTCAATGTTTGTCCGCAGCGCAAGGCTTTGTTGCGCGCGGAGCAGCTTTCGACTCGACTCGCTCGTGAGGGCGAGGATGCCGCAGCATTAGGATGCCGAGGCGGCGTACGTCAAGATTGGGCGCACGTACAGTTTGTACACGCCCAACTTGACGCGCGCTGGGAGGCGGGACGAGAGCACTGGTCTTAGGAGGTTGCGGGCGACCCTACCTTGTGCGACAACGTTGCGGACGTGTGCCCCCATCGTGAGCCGAAGGTCTATGGTGACCCCCAGGAACTTGGCCCGGGGCGACCACTCGACGTCAGCTCCTTGCAGTCTCAGGGGTGGCGGGAGAGGCGCGGATCCGGTGACCATCGCCTGCGTCTCACCCACGTTCACCGACAGCCAACCTGGAAGCAGATCTAGCGCGCGCTGCATTTTGACCGCCGCGTACTTCGCATTACGCGACGTCGTCGGCATACAGCGCGAGCGTGGCGTCGTCCGTTGTAGGGATGTCGTCGGTGTAACATGAGTAACACGCCGGCGAGACGCAGCTGCCTGGCGGTACACCCGCCAGCACCGGCCGGGCGCCAGATAGCGCCCCGTCAACCACCACCCTGAAGGTCCTGTTGGATAAAAAGGAAGAGACCACCCTGACGACGCGACGGGGCGCGTCAGATTGGGCCAGCTTGTACAATAGCCAATCGTGCCACACACGGTCGAAGGTCTTCTCCATGTCGAGGAATACTGCCACCGAGTACTCCTTCTTGTTTATCGCAGCTACGAAAAGGTGGAGTACCCTCGACAGCTGGAGCGTCGTGCTATGCTCCGCCCGAAACCCAAACTGTTCGGGTCGCAGCAGGAGTGCTTCGAACACCTTGGAGACTGTCGACAGAAGGGTGATCGGCCGATAGCTCTCCGGCTTCAGGATGTTTTTCCCCGCCTTGGGCAGCATCACGACGCGCCCTTCCTTCCACGAGGCGGGAAAGGACCCGGTGCGCAGTATCGCTGTAAACAGGCGCGCCAACGCCGCTACCATGCGGTAGGGCAGGTGGCGCAGCACTGTGTTGGTGACACCGTCGGCACCGGGGGCCTTTCTGGGCTTCGTTCTTAGGATGGCGCGTCTGACTGCGCCAGGCGAGAAGAAGACGGGGTCCTCTTCGGGAGCTATCGGCGTGGCGAAGTAGTCTCCCAGGTGTTGCTCGACTGCTGCGACATGTGCAGTGTCGCTAGTCGGGTTCGGTTGGAACTGACGCTCCAGGTGCTCGGCGAAGACCTCCGCCCGGTCCTCCGATACATACTTAAGCGCCCCGTCGCTATTTAGTAGCGGGCGCACCGGGGCTGGGGTATTCTTAAACTGGCCGCACAGTTTGTGTAGAGACGGCCAGTTATCCGTAGTCGCCTCTATTCTTTCCTCCCAGCCCGCGGCGGTGTGAGCCAGGAGCTCGGCCTTAATTTTCTCCGCGAGACGGTTGAGCCGAGTCTTCAGTGACGGGTCTCTTAGCTGTTGCCACTGCTTGCGATTGCGCGTCTTTGCGGCGATCATTGCATTCAGATGCGCCGGCAGGGGCGGCAAAAGCACTCTCCCCTGCGGCTGTATGCTAGTCGCCGATTGTAAGGCGCTATTTATGCAAGCAGTGACGTCGTCCGCCGTTTGGTCCACGTCCGCGGAGGTGACGATGGGCCGAGTCGGCGTGGTGGTCTCTACCTTTTCTGCGAAGCACGTCCAGTCTATCCTGCGACGTGGCGCTATGGGCTTCAGTCGGGTCGGCATACCCGATAAGACGACAAGTACAGGTTGATGGTCCGACTGTAACTCGTCGTCTATCACTTGTTGTGTGATCTGGCAGCCTAGCCCTCGGTGGACTACGATGTCCAGCACGTCAGGCATGTGGCTTGTGACGTCCGGGTAGTGGGTCGGCGTCTCTGGGCCGGACACCATATAACCGAAGGCTTCCGCGTCCGCGAAGAGCCGTCTCCCCCCGGTATTCATTGTGTATGAATTCCACGCTGGATGTTTACAATTTAAATCGCCGGCGAGGATGGTAGCGTTCTCAGATTTGTTCAAGAGCGCCCGCAGCTCTGTGTGGTCTAGACGAACCACGGGTGGCTTATAACAGCTATATATGTTTATGTCCTCGCCGGCAATGTGCAGCTGGACACCCAGCGCGTAAAATGAACCTATCGACGGCGGAGGGAGCTCTTGATGGACGATTCTTCGCCTCACAAGCACTACCAGACCACGGTACCTCACGTGAGCCGACCTTTCATCCTTCCTATAAACGAGGAACCCCGGGACCTTATCCTATCTTCCGGTCCCAGGAGCGTCTCGCTTATGAGCGCCACGTCGATCCTTTGTTCCCGAAGGAGATGGCGGAGGGGGGCGACCTTTTCCCGAAGGCCGCGGGCATTCCAGTGTATCACCCTTAACGACCTATCCATGATAGAGGGTGAGCAGCGTCGCTAGGCCGTCAAGGATGACGGTCTCCACATCTTGACCCTGCCTGATAGCCTTTATCAAATCCATCAGTAATTTGATAGCGCAGGCTGTGAATTCCGATTTCTTGGTTTGTTTTGTTTTTCCCTCGGTTGCAGTGGCGGCGCCGGTGGCGACATCTTTGGCCACTTTTGGCAACCTTCCTGTGCTTAGTGCCTTATCTTGCCGCGGCGCTATGCCGGCGCCACCTGTAGGTACTGTTACATCTTAGTTTACATTTTTCACAGCCTGCGCCCCGCTTGAGGCAGGGTCGGCCCTCGGGATGTCTCCTTCTGTCGCAGGGGGCTTGGGCTTCTTCCCCTTTCCTTTGCCCCCGCGAGGCTTCTTCCTCCGCCCCGAGGAGGAGGCTTTATTCCTATCTGTGGGCCCGTTGGCTGCCGCCATCAGCGTTGTGCCTTGGGCCTCTTCCGGCGGCACGTCTTGCCTCTCGGTGGCCCCTTGGGGCCGGCGTGTTTTTGATGTTATGGCGGCAGTCCCCGCCCGCTTATTCCTGATCTCCGTCTGAAATACGGGGCACTTTATATTGCACGCGGGGTGCGGGCCACCGCAATTGACGCAGGTGGCCGGCTCCTCCCGCGGGCGCGGGCAATCGCGCGCCGCGTGTTCGCCCCCGCATCTCAAGCAAGCGAGCGGGCGGTGACACTGGTGCGAGCTGTGTCGAAACTTCTGGCACCGGTGGCAATGAGCAGGCCCACGTTTGCCCCGCCAGGCCTTGATTTTGACACCACGCATGAACATAAACACGGTGGTGTCATAAATGGCCCGGACGTCGGGCGCCTTTTTGAGTAGTGCATGGAATACACAACCGGGTCGTCCTTGCGCCCCCTTTATGTGACGCACGTATTTCGGTTGGTATCCCAGCATCCGGAGCTCCTCCTCGATCTCCTTCGGGTCCGTATCCGCCGGTAGGCCCCTGATGGCGATGTTCAAGCTTCTTTCCGCTGGCAGTGAGTAGGCGAACCAGGAGACACCACTCTCCTTCTCCAGGCCCACCAAGTACCGCTGGACCAGCCGGTACTCTTCCTCGGTATCGGGAGTGAAGCGTACACCACTCCCGTACGGTCTTGCATTTGGGGGCCGGCCCAGCTTGGCACTGATGGTCCGGAAATGTGTCGCCCAGTTTGGTAGCCTCTCCACCACCAGCGGAGGGTATCTGGGCTTCTTATTCTTCCACGGTTGCTGCGTCGTCGTCGTCGTCTTGATCGGCGTCGCGGCGCCATTGATGGCAGCGGGGGGGGCAGCAGATGTGCCGGGTGTAGGTGTAGGGAGGGGGTGAGCGGTACTCCCCCCTGTAGTCCTCTTGTTGCCGGGTGATGTTGTTGTACCCGGCGGAGGTGTGCGACGGGCCGCGTCGGCGAAGGTGGGCGACGCCGGTGGGTCCCGACTCCGCGCGGCGCGTTCGCGTTGAGGCCGCGGCGGTTCAAGACAGTACCTATTTGCCTCTTCCTCCAGCGACTGGTTCGAGCTCCTACGGCGTCGCTGGGGTCTGGCCTCGAGTTGGAATTCGAAATCGAACTCCAGCGACGGCGTAGATGAAGCCGGTGACATCAACTGCTGTTGTTGTTGCTGTCTGTTCTTGCTGCTGCTTGCAGCGTCTCCTCGTCCAACGGTGTGCCGCGGACCGGCTCGCGGGGTCGTGTCAGGCGACACGTCATCGCGACCGGAAGCGGCAGAGCCCACTGAGGCCACCGACATGCTCGAACCCGCGCGAGACGAGCATGTCGACAGCATGGCGGGCGAGTCGTAGGCCGAGCCACGGGGGGGCGCCGGTGAATCGGGCGTCCGGATGTTGAGTTTCAGTGCCGGTCTGAAAGGTCCGGCACTTGCTGGCCGCTCTTGCTCCGCGGTTGCCGGTCCCGCCAGCGAGCGGCGGGGACCGGATGTGGCGGCGCGCGAGGCTGGCCCAGCTCGGGGCGTTGGCTCGAGCGGCGCCGCGGGCGAGCGGGCGGGGGGTGCGCGTGGACGGCACTGGGGTGTGCGCGGGCAATGCGAAATACGCGGGCGCCGCGGCGGCGCGCGCGGCAGGCGCAGCGGTGCGCACAGTAGCTGGCGCTCGGGCGGGTGGTGCGGTGGCGCGCGGCCGGTGTTCGCGGCGGGCCCCGGGGCCTGTATGGGCACCGGGCGGAACGCGACGGGGCGGACGGGCACCGCGTGCTGGCGGACCTGCGACGGCGAAGGCGCAACGCGCGCAGGCGCCGACGACGTCGACGGGCCAGCGGCTGCAACGGCGCTCGGTCCCCCCCCTCCTCTTCTTTCTTCCTTCTCGGTTAAAATCCTGGACGGACCGGCCGGCGGTGCACCGGACGACGCGTCGCCGATGTTCGGCAGCGACGTCGTCCGGTCCATCGTCGGACGGGGCTCCTGGGTCCCGGCATCGCGGCCCAACGAGCCGCGCTTGCCGGGACTCGGCATCGTCGTGGGAGTGGTCGCCGCGACCGCTACAGCGATTTCTCGCCGAGCAGCACGGGGGGGGCTCCCCCTGTGTCCGCAAAGGTGCCGGCTGGAGACCTGTACACACACAGAGACAGCGATTAAAAAGCGGTCCGCGCGAGAGATAAAAACTTTTCTGTAGAAAGGTGTGTCTCTTAATGACCACTAGCCAATCCTGACTCTAACCGCATTTGGTCCCTATATTTATAGCCAAAACACTATGGCACAAGTAGTGGGTGGACCTCTATGTTGAGTGGAATATTTTAGAGGTCTCACCCAATACGACACAATGCGTCTCGGACACTTAGGTCAAGTCGAGACTTGCTCCCGACAAGTTGAAACCTGCTCCCCGGAGCCCGTGATCTGTCCCTGTGTGCGTCTATGAACGTTTTAGTTCTAGCTACTCGCCACCAGGTGCGATTAACAAATTGCTGTGGTTCTCAACAAGCACACTGTCAAATACCTTCGCTACAATCGTGGCTAGCGAAATGGGTCTGTAGTTAGATTTTTCAGACACATCCCACGTTTTAATCTTGGCAATCTATACCACCAGAGTCTTCATCAGGGCAGGGGGTAGGTGTGAGTGATTTATGCACAACTTACATTACATTGCAAATACTCTAGGAAGGTGGAAACCGGCATGCTTGAGGTGTTCCACGCTGAGAGCGTCATACCCCGGTGATTTTCCTCCCTTCATACCCATAATAGCACGATCAATATCCTTAGCAAGTATTAAAATTGAAATACTCATCCCCTGAGTCTCAGCGTCAAACCGTCCGCATGCTGGTCCTAAGGGTGACTTTACTTGAAATTGTTCCTTAAAAGTATTGGCAATGTCTTCAGGGCTAGAAACACAGTCTACACTCACTGGGATGCCTGGTTTAGTATTCAATATATTTGTACACTTACAAAAACAAAAAAAACCTTATTCGTGTAGTGTGACGCCATCAAATCCATTTTTATCTGTTCTTGATGGTTTTGACACCACTTAAGCTTACTTTTAAAAAAATTACGCGCCTCAATCATGTCTCTGAACAATGGCCCGCTAGCTGGCTTACCGTAGCTTACCCAAGTATTAAATGTCCACCTGGCACCCGAGTAAGACTCGCTCACGTGCTTATTCCGCCCTGCTAACAACTTTCCATGTTTGCCTTTCTTCATCATACATGTTGCAGTCGCAGCCTCTCGTAATACATTAATCACATCATCATATAATTTATTGACAATATCCTTATGGGAATCATTGTAACAGAGTTTTCCACAACAACTCTGAAATTCACATGAGAAATCTATAGTTTTTAAATGTGTGTTACATATTTTTGTATACTCGTTTATCTGCTCTGGGCTCCTATCGCCCCATTTAACTTTATTACATGGTTGTTCTTCAATAAGATTTTTTGTGGCTGACGACTAATGGATAGTGGTCTGACCAATAGACATCATACTTTACATATATATCTCCAACACATGGCCACGAGGCCCTTGTGACAATACAATGGTCTAGCCATCGACGACACCCGTGTGCCTCACTAATGAAAGTGAAAGTATCGGACGATAAACACTGTTTATAAGTATCCGCACAAATCCAGTCCTGTTCCTCAGATAATTCCAAAAGTTTTGTGTAAAATCGCTCACCTGAACGTGCATTCATGTCTCCGAGAATGAAAACAGATTCTACACCACTCCTCAATAATAATAATAATAGCATTAATCGCACTTAGACAGTCTGTGAACTCAGGCACGTTCTCGGCACAGTCCGTAGGCTTGTAAACACTGACAACCAGCACGGGCCGATCGTTTGTAGAAATACGAATAGCCGATATACGTGGGTGTGTACCACTGACACAAACTGGAATACAGATTTACGCCCTAAGAGCGCCACCTCTCCAAAGGGTCTACCCTTGAGGATACCCACACTGGTGTCCACCGCAGAGGTCCCCGCGCTGTCAAAGTCTTCGTGAATGTCCGCCAGGTAAGACAGTTCACAAGGCAGTAGCCACGTCTCCTGTAAGGCAATGATGTCTGCCAAACCGCATACCTGTTTTATACCGTCCACAGAGTTTTGTATGATATCATAGTTAGTTATAACTACGGGTTCTTTTTTCTGTATTTTTTATTGTATAATTTGTGCCTGAAACCTTTTAATTATTTCTTTCTTACTTAATGTCTGCGTGTTGTGTGTGTGTGTGTGTGTGTGTGTGTGTGTGTGTGTGTGTGTGTGTGTGGTATGGAGCCAATTGTGCAGTCGCATTTGGCTGATCAACACACTGCAATATGTTGGCTCGCAGATTTGCAACATGCACGACTAAAGTAAAAGCCATTTACAGCGTACTGTCGGTCGTTCTTTACGTGCAGTCTGTGGGTCAACTACACGCAGAGGGCATACAGCGCTCTGCACGCAATTTAATAATGCGTTCAGGGTGTTGATGGAGTTGACGCGCTACTGCAGTGCTTCCGGCATGTTCGCATAGGCGGGAATAGATGATTTTTACGCCATCATGCGCAAGAGATGCGCCTCCATCATGCGATGGTACGCGCCAGCCCTAACAGCATCCTAGAAACTATAGCAGATGGGTGGGGCAGCCCCATACCGGGACATTGGAAACACCTACATGCCACTGTGGCGTAGTAATAAATAATTTGGGTTGTTTCTCTGTAGATGTAAGCACTAAAACTAGTTTCTAAACTGTGTGTATACTAACCAAATAGACTTGATGGGTCCGAAATTGAAGATTTTACCTACATTTATAACGCCATCTATTGAGATTATTGGAACTAATTTCGAACCCGTGGCCATATTATTCTTACGACTTTTTCTATCATTTGAAATATTCCTAAATCCCTAACAGAAGTACCAATTCATTCCAACATAAAAAAAAAACTTTATAATAATTTTATACAATTAAAGAATTATTTTACTCCCCGCGTCGTTGAAAAGCAATCGTCGCGTTCATGTGTCGCTTTTTGTTCGGAAAACTGGAAAACGCTCCATTGTCGGCGCGACCACGCGTTCAGGTTCGCCGATCAATAAGTGACAAATGAGCGCTACCATGGCTTCTAAATAGCACGCAGTGTATTGAGACTTACAATTTTATTTTACAAAAACTAAAAACATGGCTCAATAAAATAAAAAATAAAAATATTAAAAAATTCATTGATTATACTAGTGTTTTGTATTGTAGGGTATAAGTAGTATTAGGTAGGTTTTATAACTATGTGTGATATTCATTGTAAATTGTAAATTTTCGTATGCCACTTTTAGCGGCGAATGTAAATCATTCGGAAGGATATTGCTAATCTATTGCTTCATATGTTCGAAAAAATTGTCTGCTCAACAACGTCAATGACACTATGAATGTGGTATTGTTGTTGAACTGTCAAAATGAAACCCATTCCTACTGCTCATGTGTTACGCAATTACCACGCTGATTATAACTACTTACCAACCTTTTACCATATCCTATGAATGTCTGTCTTTAAACAAAATTATATTCGATAGGCTTGTGTGGCCACCATCTTGCCTGATATACATTGTAAATTGATGTTTTTTTTGTTTATTGTTAAGACCGCTTCTAACCAAAGCGATAATCGCGCCAACACGCAACAGTCGCGTTTATTTTGTATGGCGAACCCGAACGCCCGGTGGCGCTGACAGAGGGTGCCTGCCGGTTTGCCCCGAGTGAAGTATAAATGAACGCGACGATCGCGTATTCGTGCGAGTGCGATCGATCGCATTGGTTAGGACGCGGCTAGAATAATAAGTATTTTTATTTTTGACACTTGCAGCTTTTGCTTAAATTATAAGAATGGTATTATTGCATTTATTTGCTCATTGTAAACACTATTTTGATGTTAAAATTAAATACAGTCATTGTTGAAAACTGTCGTTTTATTTTGTAAATGGATTGATTTCTTGTAAACAAATACTTTGGACCACTTGCACCACCATTCTGTCGCTGTCATCTTCAAACTACTGAATGCAGAACCAGAACAATGTTTTAAATTCGTTTAGCGCTTAGAGAATATACCTGTTGACAAGCACAGCAATTTCGTGAGTTGAACTCATTAAGGGCCTTAAGCTCCGTAATGCCCCCGGTTCTGATGGAATCCCCAATAAGGTCTTCCAACTTTTCCCTGCCCACTTGATCATGCTAATGACTACCATCTTCAATGGTGTCATGAGCAATAACATCTTTCCACAAGCGTGGAAACAGGCCACTGTCATCGGTATTCCCAAGCCGGGCAAGCCTAAACCCGCTCCCTCCAGCTAACGCCTCATCAGTCTACTCAATGTCCTCGACAAAATCTATGAGAGGATTATTATTTGCGTCTCAGAGACTGCCGAGACAAGGGATCGTGTCACTGACTCTGGCAGGGCCACCATCAGCGATTTTAATTTTGATAACACAAAAAATTTGTCGCTAATTAGTCGAAATTTGTCGCCAAATATCAGAATTTGTCGGTCACTGGTTTAAAAGATATAAGAGTTTATAGGTGGCCGCTCTGGAGAGTATCCCCAGCAGGGCCTCATTTATATCTCAAAAACTAGGGCACCTAGCGAAGATCTGTTTTCTCCCATATTTTGTCGCCAATTAGTCTGAATCAGTCGTCAAATATCAGAATTTGTCGGTCACTGGTTCAAAAGATATACCTAAGGGTTTATAGGTGGCCGCTCTGGAGGCTCCCCAGCAGGGCCACATTTATATCTCAAAAACTAGGGCACCTAGCGAAGATGTGTTTTCTCCCATATTTTGTCGCCAATTAGTCTGAATCAGTCGTCAAATATCAGAATTTGTCGGTCACTGGTTCAAAAGATATACCTAAGGGTTTATAGGTGGCCGCTCTGGAGTCTCGCCAGCAGGGCCACATTTATGTCTCAAAAACTAGGGCACCTAGCGAAGATGTGTTTTCTGCCATATTTTGTCGCCAATTAGTCGCTATTTGTCGCCTAGTCGCAGATTTAATCGGCACCCTAATTACGTAACACATTTTCACCAAACGATTAAGACTAGTTTGCTTCGTTTCTATCGCAGTTTGCTTAATTTTACGACTTTCGTATTGCGTAACTCCACTATCATGCGAAACCAACTGCAGTCTGTTTGAGACGCTAAAGAGTGAACGATATGCCAAAATTGCCAGAAAAAATTGGGCATACGTCTATTTTTAAAATTACGTAACTCAAATGACAAGCGAGAATTTGCTTAAATCGTTGACATGAAACCAACGGCTAGTCGCATTGAAACCGAAGGCAACCTTCTGCTCGCAATGGTTTTCTATTCCACTTAATTTAGGATTTATACGTATAATCTCCATAATTATTTCGAAAAAATGTGAGTGGTAGTCTTCCTGATAAATTGTGAATGCATTTTTGTATAAAACCTCAATGATAAATCAATATTAATGATATTTTAAAAATCGAGGCAGGGTGGTGAATTTCTTAAAATAATTGTAAGTCTTCATCTGTTACAACTTACAAGTGCTTAAAACCTGAACTAAAGATACCTTCAATTTATGATATTTCAGAATCGAGATATTTTGTTGGCATTTTAATGAAAGACAAATTCGTACCTCGTACCGTATGTAACAAACTTATCATATGCCACAAGCTTAGGAACCCATCTATCAATAGAATTGTAGGCACCTAATTGTTGTCTACAGCAGAATATTGCTGTTCTATGAAGTACCTAAATAGATTAGGGTTTGGGTTTTAGGTGTCAGGCTCAACTACATTATTCAGGAAATATTTAAACTTTCTCTCATGCGCTCACAGCAAGCAGTAGGTAGGTATATAAATTATCCATGATGTTGGGAAGACATTGGATGCCAAATTCCACCAATCCATACAATATATTTGTTCCATTTAATTTTACCCCATGTCCAAATATTTCATGTTAAATGTGAATAAATGCTATTGTCAGTTAAGATTGTAATGATATAAATAAAACAGTTTTTCTTTGTTTACCATAATTTATGTTTCTATTTACTTGTACCTAATGAATAATAATAATATCTTTATTTTCTCTCTTCACAAAGGTTCACATATTTATAAACATAGAGATAAGCGTTTCGACAACAATACATATAATATGATCCTTTGTGAGAGACTGGCGTCCATACTAGGATACCCTGTGTGACGGATCCCCAGGCTCTCACCCCGAATTAAATAGATATAATTAACATTGCAGTGGTAATTTTTATAAACTCTAAACAAATTAAATATCGATGAAGTGAAAAAGAAATAAAAACTTATGTTTAAATTGACTAAACAAAAAAAAAAAACAATATTGAATTTAAAAAAACATAGTTATAGTGAACACTTCCGAACCAAGATGCTTTACTTCACTGCTAACTTTTGTAAATAAAACAAGACGATGCTGTTTTGGGTATATTTTTAATAAAAATCCGTCAGCGTCTTTTCACGCGCAATAGCAAAGCATTTTCCCTCATCTAGCGCTATTTGGTGCAATGTTCGGACGGCCAAATATGGAGCTGATGCTGTGCCAAATGTTACTCTCAAAAGCCGCAGGTGTTGAATTTTGTCCTTAGGATCTTGCCTCCACAATAATCTTTGGTAGTCAATATCTTGAGTAGAAACCATCACCTGCCGGTACATTTTTACAATGTCCGCAACTATACAAATGGGATGCATTCTCCATTTCATTATAGTGTGTCGTAAATCAGCTTGTAAGGTTGGACCGACCATTAGCTCGTCGTTTAACGACACACCATTCTTGCCTAAGCTAGAGGCGTCAAATACAACTCTAACTTTAGTGGTTGCTTTATCTTCCCTGATCACCGCATGATGGGGAAGATATACGACATCAGGCTTGTCAATTTGCTCCAAAGGAATAACCTCTGCATGACCCAAGTCGATATATTCATTAATTACATCGACATATTGCCTTTTTAACTCCGAGTCTCTGGCTAACCTTTTCTCCAAATTAAAAAACCTGCGCAATGCAATATCTTTAGTTTGACCATTTGCGCAGTGTGGTGTAGCCGTTTTAAACGGCAACCTAACAATATAGCGACCTTCGGGGTCCCGTTGAGTTGATTGCTTATAAAATTCTTCACATCTTTGTTCTTCTTCCATGAAGTGCTTTTTTAGCACTACTGTTTCTTCTAACTCCCAAAATCTTTTTAAAAGATCATTTTGATCACCTTCCAATGTTAAATAATTAAGACTCTCTGAGTATTCTTCCTTTCCCGTAATCTCTCCCGAAAGTATCCATCCAAATTCAGAATCCTGCGCTATTAAAGATCCCGGAGGACCCTTACTGAGTCCTTGTTTGAGGACTTTGCTATACACCGAGGTACTTAAAAGAATGTAAATTTTTCTTGGTGTACCCCAAGTAGGATCTGCCAAATTGTACTGTTTCACTTCTTTCCACAATGGGAACTTTATTTTATTAGAAGGAAGAATTGACGTTAATTTCTTCTGTACGTGAGCCTTAACCGACAAAACAAAGTTAGGATTGTACATTGATTGTAATCTTAAGTAAACAACATATTTTGAGGTCAATGCACAACCTTTATCATCTTCGCCTAGCTTCAGTGATGATTTATAACTGATATATTTTTTCAGCCCTAAAAGTTGAACTGCTGACTCCGTAATATACGAAGCCAGCAAAGAGCGCAGAGTCACCTCTGTGCCTGTACCGGAGGTAACCTTCACCAAAGCCGTAGGCAACAAATCATGGCTACGGGAAGTCGCAGCACAGTTTGTTACAGTGTTACTTGCATCGTCTTGTGTCTGTTTTGTATCAACTGATTGCTTAGGTTCTACTTTAGGGTCAGTTGATACGGACGCATCTTTAGAATGGAGTAAAGAATGATGCTTTCTTTTACATCTAGTCGGCAAACGACAGGCATGTACCGCATGGCCTGACCCGAGACAATTAAAACATAAACCGTTGGATTGGACGAAACTACGCCGTGAGGTGACATCTTCGTTACTAAATTTCTTACAACTACCAAGTTTATGGTCAGATTTGCAAAATACACATGACAGAGTAGCTACATGTAATGTTTTGACAGGCAAATTTTTTGTGACAGTATTTTTAGAAGACTTATTGTCTAAAAATTCTAGTGAACGGAACCTTTGTTCTAAAAACTTATTAAACTGCTCTAAAGTAGGTAGATCTTCCGAATATTCACAAATTTTTGCTTCCCACAACTTACGAGACTCAGAATCTAATTTTAAGCTTAAAATGTATATTACAATGAAGTCCCAGCTGTCGACATTAATTCCCAAATTTTTAAGTGCATTTAAACAATCGTTACTTGTATCCAATAATTCTTTAAGAGATTGTGCTGACTCGGCTGATATATTTTTCTGACTAAGAAACCGTTTAAGAATGCAACTTGCCATATACTTTTTATTATTGTAGCGCTTGTTTAATTGTTCCCAAGAAGTCTGATAATTTGAGCTACAAATAGGTATATTTCTCAGAAGTTGATCAGCTTCACCAGATAAATGACCTTTTAAATACTGAAGTCGCTGAACATCATCTAAAGACTTATTACTGTGTATAAGGGATAAAAATAAATCACGGAAGGTGATCCACTCCGAGTATTGTCCAGAAAATATAGGTAAACTAATTTTAGGTAGTTTTATATTGCAAGATTCATCTGAGTTTTTTCCTGCACAAGACTGTGATACATTTTGAGAAATTTCTGTTTTACACAAGTTAGTAAGTATTTCTTTTAAATCCGTTTTATAGTCCAAATACAAATCTTCGGTTTCCTCATACACTTTTGATGAACAATAATGCGATTTATTATATTCAGCTTCTTTTATTTCACTTAATGAAACTTACGATGTGTGTCGGAAAATGATGTCCACTGTGACTCCAAACTCTCCAATCTTACTTCAACATATGACTTAGAAATTCGCTCCTTAGGCGATTTTTTGAAGTTAGACCTGTTGCGTGATATGGCCTTATTAGTTTCCATTTGAATTTTATTGTAGACTTCCATCTTGTGTAGATATCAATACAAAAAGTTTACACAAGTACAATGTCTACCAATAACCCTTTGATAGATGAAAACTCTTAAGCCGAACCGTAATCTCTCAAAAGAAATGATGTCTCTATAAGTCCAAATTATCGCAAATTTTCTAAGTCACTGTAAGGAAGGTTCCTCAAATATTTTCCAAGTCGCTGTAGAAACATATCTTCGAAATTTTCTAAGTCTTTAAACTTAAACGGACTTGTAAAATTTTGGACATGGATTCCCCGTCGGTTCACTTTTTCGCTAAATTTTCTAAGTCCATGCAAAAATGCTTCTAAACTTCCAAAGTTAAATTGTTCAAGAGAATAAGGCTCAAAATCGAATCGGAAAGTACTCACAGTTTTATGTCCATTCACTGATACGCGTCACTCACACTCACGTACAACACTATGCTTCGTCTCGTCCCGTCACTGTTCCTTGCTGCCAACTCGCTCCGCTAGGTGGCGCCACTGCAGATTCGCTTTCCGCCGGATCGCTCCTCTGGTCACCAGTGTGCTGCTCCCACTGGAAGGTTGCGCCCCGAGCAGCAATCCACTGCCCCTTCTGGGTGCGCTGATGACGACAAAAGTGGTTCTCGGGAACCAAAGCACATACCACCACTTCACTGAATCTAATTCCAACTCGAAGGACCATGAACACTTCCGAACCAAGATGCTTTACTTCACTGCTAACTTTTGTAAATAAAACAAGACGATGCTGTTTTGGGTATATTTTTTTTTTTTTTTGGCAATTACTTTATTGCAGCTGGTCCCTCGGGGAACCTTTGCTGCTTCACCGGGCTTCGGTGGGGCCAGAAGGGCCTCTCACCTAGCTAATAAAATATTAATTAGGTAGCACAGCTAAGGGCGTCCCAAGGTGGGACTCGAACCTAGGCTTAGGGCGCTACCGATTACTGAGCAAGTGGGGACTTGTCGTATCTGTTCATTATTATTAGGGATAATGTTTTGATTTACTTGGCCCGCGCGGGCGGACGGGGACAAGGGACGGGGGAGTGTCGTATTACTCTACTTCGTAGAGGTACTCGCCGTCGAGTACGGAACGTTTGTGTGAAGTGTTTTTTGTGAGCTAACTTTACACTCTCTCGGAAGAGAGTGATGTCGTCATCTTTATCTAATAGTGCATGTTTGGGGCGTCGTGTGCGTGATATGCGCGAGGGTGTGTAACTGGTAGCTGCTGCCACTAGAGGGTTAGTGTGATATATTTTTAATAATAAATCCGTTTCCTTATAGCTAATCCTGTGTAACCAAACCATAGCGCGAATTTAAATCGCAGAACGCCATCTATCGAGCTATGGGACAAACTTTGCGATTATTGAGTTAACATATAGTGTAATGTATGTGTAGTGTAGTGTGCATGTGAAGTGTAAGGAGACGTAAATGATGATGTGAGTGTGAGTGCGTAGGATGTTTGTTACAGTCAAAAACCCGAAATTATTAAATATTATGACTATGAGGGAACAATCAGTAGCCGCTCCGTGGCATCATAGTCCAATTTTTGCAACCAGACTGAGAGTGTTTTTTTGCAACAAGTAGTTTCCAAGAAAACCAAAATGTCGACGGGAGAAAGCAGTATGGAACCGAGTTAAAGGGCAAACTGCGTGTTTACGTCGTTTACCTTCAAATATAGAAGGATTGTAGGCAAGAAGAGAGTGTTTGCGCAAGATCGTATTTAGAATGAAAAGTTGACGTACGGTTAACACTCCAGTTCGCTCATAAAGTTCTCTGGTGGGAAATAAGAAAGGAAGGAAATTACTAACCTAATTACTTTAGAACGGCCATTTGTGCACGTTCGATCCGAAGCATAGATGTTTTCGTCGCACCACCCCATACAGTTATACAGTACGAGATCAGCGACTGGCATAACGCAAAATAGACTGATCTCCACAAGCCAGAGTCCGCAACATGACGAAGATTTTTAAAGATAAATATTAGTTTACGGATTCTTGCTGAAATAGCATCTATGTGCGGGTGAAAACTTAGCGTGTTATCTAGCATGACGCCCAAGTACTTTATTGAATCTGTTTTATTAAGGTGGGGACATAAACAATGAGCACTATGAGACAAAATGCACGAGGATGAATGAGCGGTAATTTTGTAATTATCGAGAGAACAAGTAGGTTTTTTTATGTAGAAAGAAATATACTTTGTCTTATCAACATTCAGAGCGAGTCCATTGTTAGCCAACCATGAAAATACCATGTTCAACCCCATCTGCGCACAACTGTAAACTTCGGGCCAGGTGTCGGCGTCAAATAAAAGCGCTGTGTCATCAGCGAAAGTTATAACCCTTCCGCTGGGCATCTTGAGCTCACAGAGGTCGTTGATGAAAGTTGGAAATAAATGGGGACCGAGGATACTGCCCTGTGGGACGCCATGCGCGACAGGAAGATCACTACTAGTCCACTCGTCTACTTTAACTCTCTGGAATCGGTTGGTGAGATAGTCGGAAAAAAGCTTTAATTTTGCATCCCTTATACCAATGTTCTCCAATTTCTTCACCAACAGAGGGACGGAGACCGTGTCAAAGGCCTTGGCAAGGTCCATAAAGATTACTATAATCTTTTTATTTTCGTCGAGCTTTTCAGAAACGAACTTAGTTAAACCATGAATGGCGTCGCTGGTCGACAAGCCAGATCGAAAACCGTACTGAGAAAGTGATAGCAGTAAGTTGTCTTCAAGGTAGTCGACCAGGCGCTTCTTCATGATCCTTTCCAGTACCTTAGACAAGGCTGGCAAAATGGAAATTGGTCTATAGTTGTTGACACAGGCTCCGTCACCACTTTTGAAGATGGGTCTAATCTCCGCTATTTTCCAGGCGTTTGGGAATTTGCCGGAATCAATGGCAAGGTTGCAGATAAAAATAATTGGAGAAATGAGGAACTGTCTATATCTCTTCACAATGCCGGTGGAGATGTTGTCATAGCCAACAGCGCAATCAGACTTGCAGACAATGAATGATATTTTCAACCTCTTCTAGATCCGTGGGGAAAAAACCCATCGAGTGGGGATGAAGGTTGAGTGGTGGTGAAGGGATATTGTAACCAGAACCACAGCGATCAGCGATATTTTTGCCGATGTTAACAAAAAATTCATTGATTTTATTAGCAGAAGAAATAGGATCTAGAGTATTAATTAGCTGTCTGGCCTCATTTTTAGATTTTTGTGTGTGGGTAATGTCTTTTATTGCGTTCCATAATATTTTGTTGTTAGTTTTAGCCGCAGTCTGAAGTTCTAGCTTATCATGTTCCCTTTTTATCTTTTTTAAAAGTTCGTTGCAAAAATGTCTATCTTTAGTAATACACTGAAGCTTAGAACTATGTTAGTAATACACACATACAAAAACAAACTAAGTATAATAATTATCCTATGTGTAGGCGAATCCAGTGCCTCCAGATAGGACTCAACATGTTCAGCAATGACCCTCAGGTAGCTGTGTCCCGGACCTTTCGAAGGCGTACGACGGGCCGGAGCAAACTCGCAGCGGCCCCTTCGACCAATTTATTTATATGGAATGAGGCACCAACCGACGATTATCCCTTCCAAGTAGCACAGAACTGCATTATAAATGTTCACCTAAGGTCCACAGCGTTAATCTAAGCATTTATATCGACTTATCAGAGTTCACCCGGGCGGCAACAGCTGTTTAGAAAAAAACGAGGCTCACTTTAACGCTTTCTTCTGTACTGTAAATCTATTAAACACCACAAACATGCCACAGATATCACTGTTATTCAGCGTTTAGTAGTGCAGTACCCTATCAGCTGCAAGAGCGCATGTTTGTGAACACAAATAATGCCGTTTTCTGAATAAAAACCCAAGCGTGTACTATAAAACCGTTGCATTTAAAGAGAGAACATATAAACTACTATAAAGTCAGCAGTTACTTTGTTAAGTTATTTAACAAAGAATTAATGCCTTATGCTGCATACACATAAACTTTTACCCTATTAGTCAGGTGTTACTATACACTCGAATAATAGCATTTATCTAGGCCAAATCAGAACTTAAAGTGGACTTTTATGCAGTTACATAGCAGCAAACTGGGCAGTCATTCTGTCTTGGGCTGAATAATTGAACTTCCGTAGGCATTTAATCTGCTGATTGCATTATAATGTAACATGAAACGAATATTTATACACCAGGCTATTTTGACAGCGTCTTGACGTCTTTAGTTGTTTTACGAAATGTGGAAAGCTAAAGAAAGAAGTAGTGGAATACGCCGTAAAATTAATGCAGAATACTTAAGAGGCCGTATACGAAATTTTGCGGATTTCGCTGATTTACGTGATTTTACAGTTAAAAGACAGTATTTCTATAAGTTTTAATGCTCAACGTGAAAGATCATTTCAATTATGATCTAATAAATGAGCAACTTTTTTATTTTTATTATTAAATTTTGATTAATTGACCTCAAACCGGCGAGTGTTTTATAAATTATTGCCGTAAGAGGTTTAAAATATCACATATTTACGAATCTTTTTGAAGTCTAAACGGTATGAAAAAATTATAATGTATTGTTATGAAAATCGCATATACAATGTATGTATCACTTTTTACGACTTTAATATAAAAACTTTGAGTAAAAAAAATATTGAACTTAGTCAAATTTTACAGAAAATGGGCAAAGTATTGCTTTTGATTTCGGCTACTTAGAACTATCGTACAACAAAATTAAAACAACAGAAATAAACTTCAGTTCAACATCAATCCATTTCCTGAAAAAAAAATAAAACAAATAAAAAAAAATGGTATTAAAAAATATTTTAAAACAACCTAAATCTCGCAATATAATACTCGACGCACGCCTGGAGTCACCCACAGTCCGGTTAAGCAGCCACGACCGCCAGTGGTCAAAACTGCGAGTTGTCATTCCTAAAAAAAAAAAAACTAGAGTCAGCAGCAAAGAGTATAATAATAATAATATGGGAGAAGCGAGCCCTCTTGTGCCATTTCGACGCATACAGATTTGAAACGCCATCTACATATCTTAACGGGAACTAAAGCTCTATAGGTAGCTATACGTAGACAGGAATATGTATGTATGTATAGGTATAGGTGGGTATACGTGAATTACGTGATCCTTCAACGTAGCCCGCGAAATTTTAATTTTCCTAGTTTTTGCAAATTGCAGCTCTGTTTTACGTCATAATTTATGTAGATTAAAATGCGATTCGCCAATATAATCATGATACATTTACTAAATTACAATCAATAAAACTTAAATAACTTAGGGGCTATAGTCTGTCAAGCGAATCGTGTCCACGACCATTTAGCTGATTTCTTATAATGGCAATAATATTATCTGCCAAACGGATTGTCACAAGTTCTGGTCTAACCTCGTAGCATTCCGGTTTTTGTTGATTTTTTTTACTTTATAATGGCAAAACCTATAAAAAGTAGTGTCAGAAGCATGTTGTTTACAATGATTAATAAATATAATCATGTAAAGATTGAATCTGACAACGTGATAACGGAAAAACGACGACTTTTGGATGAAATTGTTTCAACATCAGGTAGGTTGGCTACAACATTTTGATACTTTTAGCTCAATTATCTAATTTTATTTATTTTACTGTGATGTGATACGATTTCGGATTTAGATTCAGAAGTCGTAGTAATGACGTCGAATCTTACTGGGGCACATAATAGTGATAGCCACTAGATACTAGATAGAGATAGTTGTTTGAATTGAAACTTACAATTTTTCTGCATTTTTAATAACATACAATTTTTTTTCAGCCACCTTGAATGATGAAGTAATAAAAAGCACAATTAATAATTTAGTTAAGCAACTCACAGCCATAGAAGACAATAAAAAAATTAAATCTGAAAACAGACTATTTGACGAAAATCGCTGCTATGACAGGTTAGTATAATTTTCTTTGTTTACCCTGCATTTTCTATATAGGTTATCTTATAATTTGTGCGTTTTATACTGAACTGACATATTGAACTTTCAGATTTAAGTGTTAAAACATTGCGAAGAATAAAAAAAGAAGGTGCTATTAACCAAGGTGAGTGGAACACACCGGGGAAAAAGCGTCCACGACAGCCAACTGTAGCCAACCTAGATGATTTTGATTTATCAGCAATACGCAATAAAATGAATGAATCTTACTTTGTTAAAAAGCAAGTTCCAACTCTACGAATTTTGCTTGTAGATTTAAGAGAATCAATTGGATTTACTGGATGTCATGAAACATTAGACAAATATTGCTCAAAAATGGACTTGAATTCAAAAAATATAAAAACGAGAGATCTGTTCTTATTGAAAAGTATGAACTAGCTGCATGGTGACATAGGTATCTCAGAACAATTGATGAAAAGCGGAAACAAGGAAAATCAATAGTTTACCTGGATGAAACCTACGCAATTCAACTCATATGGAGTTTGGCTAAAAGAAAAATAGCCAGCAAAAACTTAGGAGTTCCAGGTAAAGAAATAGAGAACGTTATAAAAGAATGTTTTAATAGTAACACAGCCAATGATTGGAAAAAATGCACAGATCACACTATCAATGTAGAAAACCAATATAAAGTAAGGGACAGGATAACCGAAACGGAGTTGGAACCCTTCATCATTTCTGTGCGTAATGATGATACTGACAGTGATTTCTCTTATGAAGACATTGAATTTCTAGATTCTGATTTTAATTCTGATTGTGATTAATAAATACCTACATGGAAATGCACTTTTTTAATTTATCCCAAAGAATATTTTTTTCTACAAAAATTCAAGTATCAAACCAGTTTTCAGCGTACTATATCAGTGTTGACCCCTGTAAGATTTTTGAATTTACCGCCTTTTTCATGGGACACGACTCGCTTGACAGACTCTATGATTGATATTTTAATGATCGTGATTCAGTAAACGAGTCTCAGTATATCACGCATTTTGATCAACACACGACATAAACACAGCTACTTCCAAAAAACATAAGAAAATTTCAATTTCATGGGCTACTTTGAAGGAATTACGTTATTATATTTTTATAGAACTGGCAGTTGGAACTATTTTTTTCTGGCAAGCGGTTCATTGCAATTTGTAAGAATAAAACGATGTTAAGTACATTTTACACCAAGTTTAGGAGAGCAAAATAACATAACTGAGAAACATTATCTACCTTTGTTTCTCAGAAAAAGAGTTGTTCAAAAAACTATAAATTAACATATTTCTTACAAATTACAATCAATCAATCAATCTGCCTAGCCTTTTCCCAACTATGTTGGGATCAGCTTCCAGAATGAGCTATTTTTAATTCGTAATTTATTGTTCCAAATTAGATTATATTACTTAATAAAAATAGCTCATTACTTTATGAACTTAAACAAAAAATATTTTTTTACATATTTTTATTGTTACAATTTTATCACAAAGCATTAACACAGAGTTTATTTTCTGTTTTTATAATTTTTATGCTTATTGTAATAGATTTGGGCTGCAATTTTGGTTTCATCTTCACCATCATAAATAAGTTTTCCGACCAAAATTCGATTAACTGATCGACACCAACTGTAAATGATTACATTTAATGACACATTCAAAAAGAATTTCTTAAATGTATCATTATGGGCTGGACATTCTTTTGGACAATCTTCGAACATATCCGTGAAAGCAATTATTGTATTTTTCACGCGTTTTTTGGGTACATTTTTCTTTAAACATGATGTTGCAACATTTTGTATTTCATTGAAATAATTTTCAATTTCTTTACTAGGATAGCAAAGCCATTTTTTGTTTTGATATTCTTTTGCTTTGATGAATATATTACTTGGATTACTTGTTGTGTTCTCTAGTAAAGTGTTTTTACAAGTTTGACAA
Organism: Dryobotodes eremita; assembly: GCA_917490735.1. Classification (NCBI taxonomy): domain Eukaryota; kingdom Metazoa; phylum Arthropoda; class Insecta; order Lepidoptera; family Noctuidae; genus Dryobotodes; species Dryobotodes eremita. The sequence continues at coordinate 7,461,409 of OU823269.1, read as the reverse complement.
CTTTTTACAACATTTTGTAACATTTTTTAGAACCCAACCACAGACATAATTGCTTTGACCAGCATCAGTTGTATTTGACTGGTCTAAGCCAATTTCACTATTAAAATGAATTATTTCGTTTTCCTCAGGAACGTCAGGAGTATCAACTTTCTCCCTTAAAAAAAAATCCAGTGTCTGGAGGCACTCATTTGAATCCTCCTCACAGTTTGCCCTCCTTGAATGAGGAGAACTAAAATTATTTAATAAGAGAGCTTTGAATGCTCCTTCAAAAGCCACTGTATTAGGTGCATTATTCCTTGCCCCATAACTCCTGATGTTCCCGAAAAATTTTTCGACGGGGTCTTGGTTGAAGTTCCGGGTCAACATTGCATCCAAACCATATTTACCAGACAACACTTTCCAAAGACTTTCCATGCCCTCTATAGTTTTAATCAGATTTGTCACAGATGGTATAGTCGTCTCAGTCAGACGGATTTTGTTCCCAGTTTTAACTTTTTTTAATATATTTTACAGTTTTAAATATTTTTTTAGCTTTTTGCCACAGTTTATGATGAGGCGAATTGCGTTTGACAGGCCCTTTATAAATTTTACCATTTGGTATGAACATACTGATCACATTTAGAGAATCAAATAGATTATCTATTAATAAAGTCATCTCTATTATTTGACGACAATCTTCAGAAAGATCTTTCCTTGCCGTCAAGTGTTCTGTCACAACAGCAACACTGTGACTAAATATTTGTGTCGCCGATTTCACACGCATTTTATTAATTTTTTCAGGATTTATGTGTTCTTCTGTAATTTTGTCAAGAAGACGCAACTCTCCATATGACTTGTCAGCAGTATAAACCATTTGGTAATATTCCCATTTTATGGTTTTTTTTTCATTAGATGTGACGTATGTCATATCTTTGGTCAGCAAATTATTTCTAAGACCTTTTATTAAATGAGGGGTATCATACAGAGGGATTATGCTGTGACCATTAACCCGGAACATTTCATAACGCCACTCTTTGTCCTGACGAAGATAGGCGGCTTTAGTTTTATTAACCAATTCGGTTATAGCGCCAACATTAACAGGACTTTGGTCACGTACCGTGTTAACCACGATGAGGCTATGTTCCAATGCGTGCTGAACCACAGATTTTATTAAAACTTCCAGTTCATTTTTTTTTAATCCGTTTGTGAAATAGTAAGCAATTAGTTGTTTGAAATTATTTTTCACACCCTTCACCATAAAAACAAGGGCATGGTCAGCAAATGAGGTCGCTTGATTTGATGCAAACCCTTCCAGTTCATCCTTATGTGCATTAAAAAGAATTTGTGGCGTAATAGACATTTCGTCGAACATGAGACTACAGAGTCGATCTGGCACATCCATTTCAGCTACAACTTTTTTTATCTTTTCAAAGATGATGGGATTTATACCCGGTACTAATTTAATTTGGCTCAGCAATCGCTTCATGGCTTTTGCTGATGGCAACGCAAAATATTTGCATAACAGCCTGGTAGCACTTGGGACTTTTTTTGAATAGTGACAAGGACATCACTTTTTCTTCAATTGAAAACCGTCTCCCGTTGGATTTCTTTTTAGACTGTAGTTGCATATGAACAAACAGTTTTGCTGGTTTTGTCATATTTTTTGTCAGTAGTTGAAATGCAACTTTATTAGACAATTTTTCTGCATTAGCCAATCGTGCTTTGAATGACTGTCCTTTTTTGCGCAAACGACCTATTTCATTTTGAAGATACTTCATTTTTGTCTGGATTGGTCTCATTTGTATGAAATTGAACCGCACCCCAATACTTTCACGAGCATCTGAAATATACAAAAACATCGTAATTAATATATATTTTGATTCAATCACTCTAATTTAAAACTGTTTAAAATTATTAAAAAAAGCCGGCCCAGTGCGTGTCGGACCACGCACAATGAAGGGTTCCGTAGTAGGGATCAATTTATCCCAAGGACAAACTTAACATTGTAGTTATAAAACATGTTTTCCTATACATTCCAACTGCAAATGTAAGTTTGTACGCACAATATTGAGAGATTTACCATGTTCTTTTAAGACTATCGACTTGTTATATATTATATATTTTCCTGTAATTTATAGGTATAGAACAATTTTCTGTATTAAAAAAACAAAGGTAGGCTCAGTAGTTTCGGATATAAGGGGGGAATGATCAATTTTCGTCTATTTTCTTAAATAACTTTAAAACAATTAATTTTAAAATTATAAAAAGAAAATATATCTATTTGATACCCTCACAGTAAGCCCTTTCATTTGAAATGTAACATAAATTACCTTTGAGTAATCGTTTTTGTGTAGGTCTGCTTATCACGCTATAATTATGCTCCATTACCACAGTATTTGTAGCAGCAGTGCAGTGACTTTTATCTGAAAATATATACAATACATGAATAATTTTATATGCAAGAGAATGCACCATGTTGATGGAATACAGACTAATAATTAAAATACCTGAAGTTGAAGTAGCAAGAAGAGAGGTATTAGTAGAAGGATGACTAACACTGATAGCCTCAAACTGCTGAGTCGTAGCACTGATGCCATAACTTTCACCTGAAATAATTACAATAAATACATACATGTTATATTAAATAATATAAAATAAATAATGTGTAACGTAATGTAATACCGTGTAAAAGTGTTTGTACAAGCCTACTTACAGAAATAAAATCATTTATCATTTAATGAATATACTAAATACCTACTAATATGATTTTTTCGTCATGTTACATGATAACTTTGGTACTTCTGATTGGCAATTAACAGACCAATAGAAATCGTATTGTTCTCGTGGCCTTAATGCGAGTTGAGCTATTCAAGGATGGTTATTCAGAAAGATGTCTAGGAAAACTGATACCACAAGATCAATATAATTTTATCAAAATGTTGATGTCCATTTTATGACACCCACAGGAAGAGTGGTGAAGGTGGTGCTATTTGCATTTGACACCACATGGACAGCAGCACAAACACAAGGTAATGCACACGAAATGCAGTAATATCAAAGACATGTACCTAATTAATATTTGATGAAACATACCTGGGGTAGAAGTAGAAGGAAGAGAAGTGCTAGTGGTAGGGTGACTAAGACTTAGGCTAGCCTCAGATTGCCCCGCTGTAGCAGTGATGACATGACTTTCACCTGAAAGAATTTATTATGAAATTAAATGTATTTATGTAGATATTCATATACATAATGAAAATAAAAATGTGGAATTAAACACTGAGTTTATTGACAAATTACAAAATCATAAACATGTTTAGAATAGAGGAGCCACATTTAATTTTATTTATTTGTTTTCTGATAATTACTTTTTATGGTTAGTAAAATCTGAATTAAGCAGATCTTGCATTGTGTTTTGTATTAAGTAATCTAGTATTCAACTCACCAGGCAAATAAAGAGTTGGCATTGCCAAAGCATTTAGACGTTTAAAGCGATGACAGTGTTCATCAGTGAAGTGAATATCACATATTCTCTTCTTCTTATAAATGTCATAGTCTGTGAATATTTCCAGATTGTATCCAACAAGATTAACCCAAGCTCAGGAAATTTGCCAGGATTCGGAAATGAATGCATCACATTGCCTGAAATCAAAGGAAATAATATTGTAGTTTTGTCTTTTAATCGCAATTTTGTCCATCCTAAGTTTGCTTGTGAGATTGCAGAATGAGTTAAGGTTGTACATGGTACTAGTATGTATATTGTAATAAAATGTAACTGATGTATTACATCTAAAATAATTTACATTAGCAGGCCTCTATGCAAAATAATATTCATTCAAATCACAGTTGGAAAAAGGCAGACGATTGAATAATAGCTCATCATCAAGCAGTTGGCACTGGTGGACAGTAACAACAACAACAACAGTAGTAACAATTGAAAATCAATTGTGTCTGCAATTTGTCAGGCAAAAGATTATACAATACATAGTAAAAAATCTAGGCTTATGACGTTTTGAGAAAAACATATTTTTAGACTATTATATTTTGAGAATATGATTGTTAAGTCGCGTGAATTGGTGGAGCCTCATGCGCACCAGCGGGGATCGACGGTCGGGCGGCGAAGTGGGCCACATGTGGCTCCGCGGTGTTTTATCGGTATAAAAGAACGAACGATTTTCTAACATGATAAATAGAGTTCTGTTTTAGCGGGCCGAAAAAACTTACCAGTGTCCTTACACCCAAAAGCGCAACGGTGAGGCATTGTATCTATATTAATAGACACACACAGCACAAAATAGCGTCTTTTCGCAAGTATACCACTAAATATAACACAACAGTTTTTCACAATTTTTGTGAAATTGCTAACCACAATGTAGTGACCGAAAAATAATATTTTCCGGGAAGTAATCCACTAAAAGGACGGAGGAGAAACTCAACTCGGACGTCGGATGTAGATAAAACACTCAAAAACCAATAATTAAACAAAAAATGGACACAAGAAACACAAACAAACGCGTACGCAAGTTGCGGTGACCATAATGTGTGATGTTGCCAAAATATATCACACAATTAAGATTTACGTGACAAGACCGCACTAATCGATAAAGCTGGACAGGTATGAAATAAAATAATTTGATAATTTTGATGAAAAATATTATAATTTATTATCTTGAAAAATACTATACATTAAATAGAACTTAAATAATTGAGTTTCTTACTTGCATTAAAGTTGCATTTACAGAGACATCTATCGATAGTTATTAAACTATTATGTATCATAGTTTCTCTGTTCAGTAATGTAGATGGCGACTCTTTCTTTACTGAATTTGTGCTTGTTCTGTCTCCCCCCTGGTCAGCAGCCTAGATTATACACTTATATATAGGAATAGATAGGCAACTCTACGATTATAAAATTAATCAGTTCTAAACGCAACTTGTAGATGACGCTAGTTAGTTTATTTTTACGTACTAGATGGCAGTATTACTATTAATTCCATTATTTAATAGCTAAGCGTTAATTGCATTCCTTTAGAATATGGTAATTAAGTACCAATGCAATGCGCATTGGTACTTAATTACATATTCTAAAGGAATGCAATTAACGCTTAGCTATGGATGACATGTGTATAACCAGGTGCTAACAGGAATAAAAGAAACAAACAAATATTTTTTATTTTCTATATTTATGAACTACATTGTAGCGTTCTGCTTGGAGTTTAATTACATCTTTCCTGTCGAAATTCTTAATTTTCCCACATAAAATTCTGTTTACACAGGTGCACCAACTGTGTATATTAATATTAATTGCCAAATTTGTACAAAAATTTAAAACATTAACTCTATGTCTTGAGCAATTTATAAATTTTGTGTCACACAATGTATTGACCATAATTTTAATATTTTCTTTTATATTATTTTGTTGGGGCTTTGAGGAAAGTGTTTGGTTTGATATTTTAAATATTTCCGACAAATATTTATGCATTTCATCTGAAGGGTAGTTCAGGGACTTTTTAGTTATGTCTCTTTCATATGTTAAGCTTTTATCACCAATAATTATTGTAGACATGCTCATATTGCAATATTTACATATGGATTTTTTACATTTTTTTATTATAAATCCTCCAACATACCGCTTTGACTCCTCACCTAGAAATGAGATATTTGATTGCTCATCCCTCAAAACACTTAACAATGGGTCAATATCAAAGTGTTGACTTTCAGATGGAGTTTCTTTCTCAATTTGGGTTTTATTACTTATGAGTAAATGCTTTAAAGACTGTAATGGCTTGTTACTATCTTTTTCACAGTTAGCACCCACTGCATGTACAGAGCTAAAATTATTAACTAACAAAGTTTTAAATGCACTTATAAATTGGTTGCATGTTGGCGATATATTTCTTACTCCATTGCTTCTTATATTTGAAAAAAAGTTTTCCAATGGATCTTGGTTAAAGTTCCTTGTAAGTAGGCTGGTGATTTTATGTTCTTCATTTAAATATTTAAACGTTTCTTTATATACACCAATATTATTAATCCAATTTTTAAGAGATGGCACTTGGACATATGTGGTTTCTTCAGATCCATCACGTCTTTTAATTTTTTTTTTAAATTGAATTGACCGTAATATAGGAAGTAACTCATCCCATAATTTATGATGAATTGAATTTTGTCTTAAACAGCCTTTGTACTTTTTGGCTGATTCTTGGTAACTGTGACCATTAAAGGAATCAAACAGATGGTCCATAATTAGCAGGAACTCAGCAGTTGCGTTACACTCCTTTGGTAGTACATTATGTCCTGAAAATGAATAGAAAACTTGGATTAATTATATTTTTCAAGATATTTAATTTAAATCAAGTTTTTTTTTCCTATCTGAATGCCTCGTTGGTCTAGTGGTCGCAAGCGCTAATGTTGAGCATGAAGTCCTGGGTTCGATTCCCATGTCTGACAAAGTGTTATGGGGTTTTACTATCTAGAATTTCTCAGTAGCAGCCCGGAGTCTGGATTTGTGCCCAGTTGATGGCAATGCCATCAACTGGGCACAAATCCAGACTCCGGGCTCCGTGCTCCGGGCGGGGGCGAGCCTATTGAGGCTCGCCCTCTATTTATTACATGGGACTTTAACATAAGTGGTGAAATGTGGGTGTACATTATACAGACTGTACAGCTTTGTTTGCTTCTCTGTTTTGTAGGGAAGTAATTTAGCAAAGTAATATTATATTAATCCCTGACCAAACCGAAAAAAGACACAATTGATTTTCTATTGTCATCTGCCACCGGCAGGTGAACTCCGATTGATGGGAGATAATTTAGGCCATATAAATATGTATTAAAAAAAAAAAATTATATACATATACATAAATTAAAATACATTTAGGGTATGAGTCACTTTGTAAAGAAGACGAAACCAGTTTCTCAACCGGTCATCCTCTCCACAAAATGCCTCCTAAAAGGGGAAAACACATTCTCACTCACTGTTTTCAGAATGCTGTTGCCACTGGCCCGGGTTCTAGCTGCCACCGACGCTATTTTCTTCCGCACGATTACATGGAAGCCGTCAGTACGGTTCTGCGTAAACATCTCTGACGCACTACAGAACCGGGGCAGTCTCAAGAGCATTCTAAAAACATTGTTGTACTGGACGCGCAGGACATCTAGCGACCTTTTGGTGTAGTTGATCCACAGACCACCCGTGTACAGACCCTGGCAATACGCTTTGAAAAGCGTTATTTTTACCTGGTCCGTGCAGCGAGCGAATCTACGAGCCAACATATTACCGCGGACCGCCAAAGCCCTGCGCTCCCTCTCAATGTCCACATTGTCTTTCAGGTCGTCGGTAAGCATATGTCCCAGGTATTTGAGTTGTTTAACTCTTCTTATGCTCAAGCCATTTAGGGTAAAGTTAGGTGAATAATCTGTACACCTACCGGCGACCCCAAAGACTATGTACTCACATTTCTTCACGTTATACACGAGCCCATGCCTAGCCGCGTAGTCCTCGCAAACTTTTAACATCTCTCCAATAGAACCTGCAGTCGGGCCCAGCAGCACCATGTCGTCTGCATAGCTGATGATGTTAATATTAACACCACCCACCCGACAGCCAACACGCATACTGGTAAGCTCGACCATAAGGTCATTCACAAATAGGTTGAAGAGCCTGGGTGAGGTCAACCCTCCCTGCCTCACCCCGCACTCCAACCCATAAGCCTCAGAGAGACTGTTGGACCACTTCACATGATTCGTTTGGTTAGCATACCAAAATTGCAGAACCTTACGAACTTCCGCCGGTACATTCCTGTCCCCCAGCTTCCTCCAGAGCACATCATATGACACAAGGTCAAAAGCCCTGGAAAGATCCAGGAAACAGGCATACACCGGCGTTTTACGATCTGTATAATATTGGACAGTATTCTTGAGACTTAGGATTGCACTTTCAGTGGAAAGCCCAGGTTGAAACCCAAACTGTGAGTCGTGCAGGTCCAGATGTTTTTCCAAGCACAAATCAAGCATACTGTCCAATATTTTAGCAATGGTAGTTGCAAGAGAGATTGGCCGGTAGTTTCCCTTGTCCGAGATATCCCCTGTCCTGTTTTTGACAATCGGTACCACAATCGTTCTCATTAGCTCTGTCGGTAGGTACGAGTGACTAATGCACATTGAATAAAACAGAGACAGGACCCTCGGCAGGTGAATACCAGCATACTTAAAATGCTCGATGCTGAGTCCATCGTGTCCGGGTGTTTTACCTCTACTCATGTTTTTCACTACCGTCCTGACCTGTTTCGTCGAGAAATACATTACCGGTTAACTAAGTACTTTACTTTACTATTTTTCTTTATATTTTATAATTTTTTAAGTCGGTGTCTTTGGTTGTGTATTTTCGTTTTTGGCCACCGTCTTCCGAAATTAAAGTTATTTTTTACGTTTTTTAGGGTTCCGTAGCCAAATGGCAAAAAACGGAACCCTTATGGATTCGTCATGTTTGCCTGTCTGTCTGTCCGTCCGTATGTCACAGCCACTTTTTTCCGAAACTATAAGAATTATGCTGTTAAAACTTGGTAAGTAGATGTATTCTGTGAACCGCATTAAGATTTTCATACAAAAATAGAAAAAAAAACAATAAATTTTGGGGGTTATACTTAGAACAGAAACTCAATTTTTTTTTTTTCATCGGACCCATACGTGTGGGGTATCTATGGATAGGTTTTCAAAAATGATATTGAGGTTTCTAATATATTTTTTTTTCTAAACTGAATAGTTTGCGCGAGAGACACTTCCAACGTGGTAAAATGTGTGTGTGTCCCCCCCCCCTGTAACTTCTAAAATAAGAGAATGATAAAACTAAAAAAAAAACCAGTTGAATTTGTCCACTTAATTTGTAAGTGGCACTACGGATTGTCATCCACAGGTATGCTTTCTGTACCTTTTGTTGACATTTTCGTCAGTTATTATTGGAACAGACCATACTTAAATTACGTACCATCCTCATCACGATGGCCAGTTGGCCCACAACATCCAGTTCTCCGCCTTCCTCATCCAGTGTGTCCCGCCCGACCTCACCAAGTCGTCAGCCCCTCTAGCCGGGGACATCCCACTCTATATTTTGGACGATTCACAGATCCAGTCTCCACTCAAGCACTCGTCTGCTTCAATTTCTTGTACAGGTTGCTAATTCTGTAATTTTAATAAGAACTTTATTAGGTACCCTACTTCCTACGAAGCCAAGTGCACAATGCAGTTGCATCGGGTTGCAGTGCATTTCATAAAATTTGTCGAAAAACTATGAAAATGCATTTGCACTTGGTTGCCAACTTCATTTAATTCAGATATATAGAATTTTCGAAGCCATTGCCTGTAAAAATATAGTAGATGGCGAAAAAATAAAAAAATGTAGAACAGCGGGGTAATAGCGTAACACACTAACAGTAGAAATGGGTTTCATTTTGATAGTTCAACAAAATTCATTGCGTTATTTACGTTGTTCAGCAGACAAATTTTTCGAACATAGGAAGCCATGGATTAGGAATAGGCTACATAATGATTCAGATTGTGATAGATGTGTGTTACGTATTTAAGGTGCAGGTCTGTTAAAAAAGAAATATGCATATTTTTTACTTCTTTGAGACTTTATTAATAGTTTTGTTTTTTTTTTTATTACGCGTAACTATTATTACACTCTAAAGGTTACAAAATACCATTAATTCTTCTTTTATGAAATTTATACTGGCCATATTGCGTTTATTTCGCCATTTTGTATTGAAATGAAAATTGATTGTTTCGCCTACTATAAGTATATAGGTATATGTTTTTTAAATATAGTATTTAGGCCTCTATAGTAGTGGGATACTATATTTTATAGTAGGGTAGGTAACCCTACCCATAGGTATCTTATAAACTATTGACAAGTATCTAAAAACCACAGACAACTTAGCCTAAAAACACATAAAAACAAATCATAATATTTTTAACTACGGGATCCAACGATACCACATGATTATGAGCATTGTACTATTTTTTTGTCATCCCTCAGTAACATGAGAAGTGGCTCCCCAAACGAATTATTTTTATCGTAATTTCACGATACCATTGTATAGTGGTGTACAGGCCCTGCAGTCTCGACATAGATACCGACAAAAATCGGTCGTTAAGTCCAATCGATGTCAAATTTCATTAATATATTTTCAACCTTAAACTTTGGAAATAAAGTTTAAAATGTATTAAAGGAATTTGACATCGATACGACTTAGCGACAGATTCTTGTCGCTGTCTAATGTCGAGACTGCAGGGCCTGAATACACGTTCTTTCCAATTTTCATCGATATAGTGCCAATAGTCTCCGAGTAAAATGGCTGTTTGACTTCCGGACATGACGAAATAGGGTATAGAGGTATGAGGAACAGGGTGTAAAGTTCACTCATACTCTATGGAAAAGGGAGGATCCTCCGACCAGACGTGTATGTCTGGTGGGCAACTGCCCGACGTTGCGCGGCAAACCTAGTTGCGCGGCAAACTCTGCTTGCGCGATGCAGGATTTTGCGGACGTCAGTGTGAAGTGTAGCTCGCATTTGGCGATGTAGTTACCGCTACAAGAGTTCCGTTTTTGCCACTTGGCTACGAAACCCTAAAAAACCCCGGTCCTCACAATACCAATAAACTATGGGATCCCGGTGCTTAGGAAAGCGTACAAGGGGCCGGAGCTAACTGGCAGAGGCCTCTTTAACCAATTTATTGATATGGAATGAGGCACCAACCGACGATTATCCCTGTACGCACTATGCAAGCGTTCCCAAGGACAACCCCCGGTTGGTGCAGGACTATTGCAGAACTTGGAAACAAAACTTTTTGGTGGCTATATAGTATATTAGTTACTTAAAACTATGGAGTGACTATGTCTCCTGCCTGACTTGTGATATAATAATATACACGGATCAAATGGATAAAATGGCAGAGGGTGACTTGCACATCCAACAAATGTTGTTATTTTTAACTATACTAATTTGAATACTTACTTACCTACATTTAGCGTTATTTCTTACGACTGCTGAAGTTTTAATAAACTTTAGAATACTATTATGAAAATATTTTAAGACTCCATAAAAAAGCTGAACTTAAAGTAAAATTACTTGCGAAATGAAGCAACTATGAAAAAGAAAGTCGTACCTTCAGAAATAATATAAAAATTGGAAGGTAGAGGGTGAAATAATTTTAAAACGAAACTTAGTTTTCTTTTTTTTTTGCTTGATTCACCAACATACTGATTTAATTATTATTTTCAGATAAAAAATTGGTAAAGTAATTATTTAGTAGGTATAGATATTTTTAAATAAAATATTCGAACTAAGAACGCCATCTATGTCTTGCTGTGAACTAAACGCTGATTTGTGGATTTATTATCGTTTCAAGCACAGCGTTGACCCAAGTTCAGAGATCCAAATTCAAAAGTGGAGTGCAATTAGCGTCCAGTAAATGAACAAGCCACAAAATTAACTATAATAAGACCTTGCCTTTAAATCAACATCAATATGAACGACCAAAGTATACTGATCACACTGTACCTACTGAGCAAGAGAAAAAATTGTAGGCTGAGTACTGCTACACCTTTGCCAACATTTTAAATATTTTAGACGTTGCCGTTACTTTCTCGCTTACACTTATAATGTCGTCCTTTTTATATCTTATGTGATGTAGCATCCGGTTGATTGTTCTAGAAAATTCTGAACCTAGAATGTTTTTACAAATCTGGTAGCGTCGCATTCATTTCCGGTAACGTTCGTATCAATTATAATGGTGGTGCCAGACATTAGGATTTAGATTATTTCTAACCGACTTGAAAAAATAATATAACATACAGTCGAATTGAGAACCTCCTCCTTTTTTTGAAGTCGGTTAAAAAAGAGGTGGTTGTGCATTTGGGGGTTATTTTAAACTTTGCTTTAAGTTAAGAGACGTTTAAACATCAAAAATATATGTTTAAACAGTCGATAATCATTACTTAACTTTAAGCAACGTTTATAAATAAAGGAGTTGATCTTTTACAAATTAATTCCTAAACTTCATGTTTAGAAATTTATTAGTTTGTTATATGATAATGCTGAATGTAAAGGCCATTAAAATTTTGTATTTAGAACAAAATATGATTCGCGACCGTAACAAGTAGGTATGTACATATTTACAGAATAATAATTATTAAAAAAATCAATACAACCCTCTAAGATAATATAATCTTATTGATTGATATTTTATGAAATTGTCATTCAATAGGATTATAAGAACTTGAAAGGTTTTAGTGATGATTCCCCCTAACAATCTTTCAAAGAAACAAACAAACATCAAAACTTTGCAAACATTACTAACTTGACATACCTACATATTAAATTAATAAAACATTTGAGCAGCGATTGTTTTATTTAAAGTCAAATCCATGAGAACACGCTCGGTGTAGAATACTTGCTACAGACCTAGACGTTACGAGTAGGTATCTAAGTGTACCTACGCATCTAACGAAGCTGACGAAACAAAGTTATTTTCATATTAATACTGATGTATCTGGATAATGTATTCATAGCCTGGATAAAAGAATGTACAAAAATATATATCTTTAACTTTATATAATATTATCGTGCCAGTTTGTGTGGCAGCGTTCTCCTTCTAAAAAAATCCGCGTCATTGCATTTAGAGCATTTATTCCGAAAGGTTTATGTGTGTACATGTACAACATTAATATTAAACTTACTTAGAATATTTAAAGAAAATATCTCGATGTGTTGTCAAGTCGTAAAAACCTTGCGAAGCAGCAGCGGATCGCTTGTTCTAAAATAAAACTGAAAAATGTAAATTATTATACAATTAACTATTTACACTAGGTACTAAATGAAATAACTAACTAGCTACCTATGCACAAATATACGAAAACTGTGTTGTGTTTTTCCATTCTCCTGAAATAAATCTAAATACCAACGTACCGATGGATGTTTTTAAGGAAAATTTGATGTTTTCTATTGATTTTATTTTATTTTATTCGAAAATATGCATCGATTTCTTACTAAACTTCAACTATATAGACGACCCTGGTTACTTATCACATTTGGTGACCCTACTTAGATACGAAAAATTATGCAAACGTCTGGTACTGGCATTACATTGTTTTTCTTATAATCGTAGGTAATTCTTCAAACATAATTATATTTTTTATTATTGAAGGTAGTCGTAAGAATGTGTAATTTTTCTTTGCGGTATGTTGCCACTCTTTCATTTCTGACGACGACCCAGTGAATCGTGCATTATTAGCAAAACCTTATTTGATTAAGAATTATTTTCTTGCTAATTATTGGCGTTCAGTGTTAAAACGAAGCAGTATTGTTAGTATGGGTAAGTAACTAATTTAAATTTATAAAACTGTAGTTAATTACGAGTTTTGTTCGAACGTGTCTTAGGGTGACGCCATTTTCTAAATTATAAATGATTTTATTTCTGTAAGTAGGTTTGTACAAACACTTTTACACGTCAATCATATTTTTTTAACTAGATGAGGTCGGCGTTTCCTGTCTGCCTACTCTGAGAAGAAAGGCCGAAAGAAACTCTCAAAACTCTTAAGTTTTCTTTGTTCAACTTCACGCAGACCTTATTACAAATATTGAACGTAAAGCAATGGTGTATTCGCCATTGACATAAAGCCTCTTCCTCTGTCCATTGGTAGGTACGTTTCATAATCATAATTCTCCTGTCCTAGTCCCAATTTAGGTATTTGGGATCGGCGTAACCTATTTTTCTTCCATACTTTTTTACTAGTGGCCATCTCGGTAGTCACCCCTTTCTAGCCATATCAGCTATCACACAGTCCATTCATCGTTTCTTTGGTCTTCCCCTACTCATAAAGACTCAATCTCTATTTATTTTTGCAGATTACCTACATAATGTTTTTTTTTTTGTTAATTAGAAGCAATAATAGAGATTTAAACCGCGCGATCGCGCGGCCCTCTAGATGGCCACCAGGGTTTTAGCGGATCCCGGTGCTTGGGGAAGGCCTTTATCCAGTAGGCGTATTTCGGCTGAAATGATGATGAACTCGATGTATTATAGAATAGGTAGGTATGTAGTTTATTTTATTAACTTCATAAGTCAATGACTGACAATATTGTACCAACTTTTAACTTCAAACATACCGTTCAATTAAGGCTCCCACAGACACGCGCGACGCGATAGCGCTACACAAAGGCGCCGCTCGTCGCGCGACACGCGGTGCCTTTGTGTCGGGCGTCGCGTCGCGCCAGTGTGTACGAGCCTTTACTCGTTCCAAGGAACGTTTATTTGTAAGAAGACAGTGTTTCTCCGTATAAGTGAATAAATTATGTTCTGTTTTAGAGAATTACATAAATGTTAATCCGTACTTTTTGGGACGCCTCCCCACGTTGCGCCTTTCGGTATGGTCGCCACTCAGAAGTTTTCGGCAAAAATTACGAAGTGGGCGTTTATTCGTCGCCGCCGCCGTGCACTGAAAACCTCGTGATTGCAATAAAAGTTATTTTGTAGGGGAAGATAAAAAGTGTCTGAAAAATGATCGTCATTGACGTTCTGCTACGGTTATTATCATCAACAGAAGGTATTAGAAGCATCTTAGCTGCACACGTTTGTTCTAAATATGCATTACGAGGTTTTGTACACATCAAATAAATATCAAGAAAAACGAGGTTTTCACTGTACGGCAACGTCATGTACCCGCCCACTGCCACTTAAGATAGGCAATTCAGAGATAATTAGGTAAATAAGTACTTGCTAGATTGAATAAAATTCTTTTGTTTTTTTAGTTCGTGTCGTTCAATGAAGACTGCCGAGTTAGACCGAGGGTTGCAGAGTCGAAATCACGAACACACCTTAGGGATATCAGCATGTCCAGCCAAGATCTCTTGGAAACAGAATGTTAGGTTCCAGGGTGTGATACTGCCCCATCAGGTCTTCAAGACAAATTCGAAGAAACCCAACAGAAACACAGCTTGAAACGTGGTGCAGGTAAATAACTGAAATTATTTTCTTTTGTTTCTTTTTAGCGTTTTAGTGTTAACGTATAGCTGTACAAGGATCTTTTGGCGCGTGGTCAAAATCGGAACTAACGCCGCCATCTTGTTTTCTCAACACATTTCATTAAACAATTATTTCACAAATGTTTAACAACAGCGCCCCCATATCTCAACGTTATTCGAGCGCCAAAAGATCCTTGTGGCGCTGTACAAAGACAATGCTTTTCATTTTGACAGTAAAAAAATATTCACTGTGCTAATTACCTACGATGTTGAGAACCAATTTTTTCTAATATATGAAGAAATTCATTAGGAATTTCTTCTATAACCCTTCGAATTGCTATTCAAAGTGCACACAAATAGTTCAAGCTTAAACACCAGTAAAGAGAGTCGCAAAAACGCGCCTCTAAACGTCAGGGCTGCCATGCCTCTGATTGGCCGCAATTTGAATTTGTAGCGCGGCAACCCTACGACCATAAGGTAACTAATAATGTTGGTCGCACTGTTGGAAACATTCAACCTGATGAGCGCGGTAATGTTAGAAAGGTTGGCGCTACTGATATATTGATAACCAATCACGCGTCACTATTTTTCCCGCGCGCCCCGCTTTTAGCGCCACTATTGTTCAGGCGCCCCTCGATGGCCCCTCGCGGGGCAGACCAAGCTCGACCCATGTGCGACTCGACGTGCCTCAAGCCGCACCGTAAAGCACAGGCCATATTAGATCTCTAGTCTGAGTTACCCCCCGGTTACTTTCGCTCCTGATATGTGTTTTCTTTTGGGAAATTAGTCGTGTAAAAACTTTCAAGGACTTTCCTTCAGAGGCCCGAACCCTATGCCCGTCGGCTACAAATCGTATTTGAAATTATTTGAAATACAAACCAATCAGTCGCCAGCTCACCACGCGAGTTTGAAAGTTTGTATTGTAACCATTTGAAATTTCAAAGTAGTGCTGCCAACTCTGAAATCTAGCAGATGATAGAATTATTTTAAAAATACGGTAGATTTTCCGAAATTATGTTGTAATTTATATTGAAATACGGATAGTAGTACCTTGTTTATTTAGTAGTAACTTATGGGTCAGAGTTGAAAAAAAAATTCATATTTTTTATCAGAATTAGACGGTATAATTTTTCAATATTTAATTTTATACATAGAATATCAATGTTAATTACGGTAGCAAAAAACACCATAATGCTGGGGCCACACCAACGGGAAACGCCGTTGATAACCTACCACCTAAGATCACATGTGGAAGCAATAAATATATTGAGTATTTATTATTATCATGATGATGGACGTTAACCGCAAACAGAGCCATGTTTATGGGATCCGAGACACAAAAGCTACAAGAATCGTGCATCGCATCATGAATCTTGGAGACGATTAACAGAAGTATTATCATTTCAAACATTTTTTCTTCGTTCGGTAATGATAAAAAATATTCATGTAATATAAATTTACACATTAAATACAGTGCAGCAGCATCAACGTCCATCCTGAAATTCAATGAAGTAACATTAGTGCTAATTTTATCTCCAGTTAAACGAGCATTGATGTTGACCGTCCAAATGTGATCACTCAATTTATCGTGTTAGCTATCGGAATAATGAGCGCGTTGTTTATGGCGATAATGGGCATTGATGTTGACCATCAATACCAAATGATTTTTTTTTTCTATCTTGTAGACAATTATAATAACTTAATATAATTAATAACTAAAATAATTTAAATGAGTTTGAGTTTTTATTTTCTTTTACGTTAGGGTATTTTAATTTTTTCCTAACACGAACACTGTTTTATGAGTCCTGCGCATGTGCCCAGAGAGAGATGTCTTTGGAATGCTTACGAAGCAATATAAAAATGAATTAAATGAACTTTATGTTTTGAGCAGAACAACGACGTTTGTCCCTTTCTTGCATTGAATAGACAAACTAATAGAATAGAGATATCATCATACGCCCTTCTTTTCGGCAACGTTTTTGAGGGGCTCGTGCGAATTGCAGCAGGCCATACCGCGACACGGAAAAAACTGTATACTTACTAACGCTATGATTTAAAAACATATATGTAATTAAAATCCTACGGTAGGTGGTAGATTTTTTACTAATTACGGTGCAATTGGCAATACTGCTTCAGAGAGTTAGGTAATTGCTCGGTGGTAATTATCTTCACCAGCGTGGCCAGAAGGTTACTTTTGTAACCTTTTAGGTGATTTTTAACTCCTTCGGGTTAGGTACTTGTAGGTTACATGATTCGAAAGGTTACTTTTAGGTGATTTTGCAGACTTTGTAGCAACTTTGTAGAATATTTATTAATTTCTTACTCGAAATGGAACGCCCCTCCGCCCTTAGGATAATCCACTGAACGAAAACATTCATCGGTTTCTTACTAAAATTCAAATATATCGACGACCCTGGTTACTTATCTCTTTTGGTGTTTGCACCTACCTATCTCGGTTTCTATTCTATCAACTTTTAATCTTACTACAAAAAATATGTAAGGTTATTTTTCACACTAAAAGGTAACTTTTTTATCCATTCAAGTAACTTTTGACAACACTTGGCTGGCAACACTGGTCTTCACTTTTTCTCGCCACGCCTCGCGCTTTCGCGCCATTAGTACCACCTACCTTCATAAATATATTTTGTAAGTTTTATAGTACCACTAAATGGTATTTTTATACTGGAGAAGTTTGAATCAAAACACGCATATCCCAATGATGAAGTTGGAGTAAATAACTAAACTTATTGGCCCTTCTGAACCGGATGAAAACGCGCATTAAAGGTACGGCACGACCTTAGGCCAGACACCCTGATTCCACTTCACGTCCTCCATTTCCACTGTGTAATTCCATGCTATTAACTGATTCCATCTGGAGGTTGCTGTTGGCGTGCTCAACTCTGCTGCGATCGCGAAGTACCTTCACCTGTTCTACCTGCTTAACCGGTAACGGTGCCACCGGCGCCACATCACCTCCAACAACTGGAAACCGTGAGTACGCCATGTTCTTAAGTCTGTATCCACCAAAACGAGCGAAAAAAAAAACCGGCCACGTGCGCGTCGGAACACGCTCAATGAAGGATTTCGTAGTTGGGATGAATTTGTAGCCGAAAAACATGTTCCCCCATACATTCTAACTGCAAGCGTAAGTTTGTACGTATAATATTGTGAGATTTACCATGTTATTTTAAGTGTACTTACCTATAGACTTCGAAGGTTAGAACTATTTGCTTTATATTGTCCCAAATGTTAGACTCGGTAATTTCGGAGAAGGGGAGGAGTGGTCGATTTTCGGTTGTTTTCATAAATAACTTTAAATTATAAAAAAATATATATTTGATACCCTCACAACAAGCCCTTTCTTTTGATGTGTCACATGGCACAGGTAGGTATATGGTTTTACTTAAATTGTAAAAAAAAAAATGCCTACTGGGAGTTTTACTGGTGTGCGCCGCGTAAACCAATGCAGTTATATGAAAACAATGTACATAAAGAATTAATACATTGTTTACTGGGACTATAGAGAAAATATAAATGTTAAAACATAATAATAATCACAAGGATAGCATATAACTTTGAAGAACAGATAGCACAAACAGAGAATGTTTGTAGTTATTACACCATGCAACGCCAAGCTGAATGTAATGGGTGTTAAAAGACACTTGACGAAGCTGAGAGTCACTTGTACTCCCGTCATTGTAACTTATTTTGTACTGGACTAGACCCTAGAACCTTCTGGTTATGGAGATATTGCAGATTAAAATTCCAACTTTTACTGTTTTTTTTTTTTTTTTTACGAAAACTAGCATTTAATTTTATAAGTTTATAACACAAATTTTAAACAACCCCACAACCCCTGTACCGCTGCATGCACCCATAAGCACAATGTTTTGAGTGTGTTACATTGTGCACTACCGCAAACAGCAAAATTTTACACCAAAAGTTGTTTCCCAGCAATTGTTTTTGTACAATGTTACTCAGTTTGATAAACAGAATGCATAGTTGACGGTTTTAAGATGGTTCTTTTTACACCCTGTTAAAGCAGAGCCAAGGTACTGACTGTTCTTACTCCCACCAATTTTAATGTATGTGGTCACTGAGCCAGGTCAATAAAATTACCAATTATTTTAAACCCACCTTTGGTGGCTCATATGAGCAGTGGCTAGAGTTCAGGGACACATTGATTTCTCTAGTGAAACAGCCACTGGTTTAGTACAACCATATTTCACCTGTTATATTTGCCTTCGACCAGGCATGAAACCAGACTCTGGGCTGCTACTGAGAAATTTCTGATAGAAAAAACCCAATAACACTGCCTGACCTCGGAATTGAACCCAGGAGGTCATGCTCTACAGTATCGCCTGCAACCACTGCAACAATGAAGTCTTCACTAATACATAGCGCTACTTAAAACTTACGTATTGTATTTTGTTCAGAAGTAATTAAATTTGTTTATTTTGCAGATGCCTGGTAGAACTGCTTTGATGAACACGTCATGAACAACTCAGAGATGGTTGAAGCAAAACAAATGACTGTCAATGAAGATGGTCTTCACAGCTGACAATGGACAATTAAGTAAGTACACACTACTATTGTCACACATACACATACTGACAATTACACACTACACAGAGCTGCTAATTACTTTATAAGTCATTGTTTCTCTTTGTTCTTAATTTTAATTTGTATAAAGTCTCAAGGGAAGGAGCGAGACAACCCCAACACAAGTATTATTAATTACTTACTGGGGCTATTTCATTCACTTTTGTAAATGCAACCATTTGAGGCACAATAAATAAATTTATTTTTTTGAGTTTAATTAATCATAAACTAGCAACCCGCTCCTGCTTCACACAGTTTTTGGGACTTGCCAAAACATCAAGAGTGTACTTACATGTACTCCATGTACCTACTTATAACACTGTGCATGCATTTTTTTCTTTATAATTGTATGTACACAAATGTTTGAGCAAATAAAGTCATCTGCATACACCCTTTATGAAGATAGCTTTAACGGAGGGCTATAAGCTCGTTGGGCGCTCCCTGGACAGTCGGCTACCAATCGCCTTGGACTGGCCTAATATTTTTATCACAATGTCAGCTTTTCTTAGAATCTTCGAGGCTTAAAATGTATTTTATTAAGGTGGATCCTCAGCTGTGGATCACACAGCTACAACGGCTGCGCAGCTGTGCTGCGGGTGTGCTTTGGCGGGCTACAGCTGTAGGCCGCCAAATTCAAATTTACCACTGAAAATGAACGCCGTGCTGTGGGTCTTCCATAGCACGGCATCATGCTGAGTGGAAGCCTTCTTGTCACAGACACGAACGTGCATCTGCCGTCTATTCCTTTTCTGTGCTCGTAGATCTATTATGTTTTATTTTTTAAATATTTGAGTTAAACTTATATTTTTTAAACAACTTCAAAAAAATTAGGACAACATTTTCAGAACTTTTTTCTGGGTGAACCGAATTGGATGATTCTTTTTTTATTCGAAAGCTGGTACTTCACATGTGGTCCCATTTAAATTTGATCAATTTGACCAGTAGTTTTCGAGTTATCCTTAATAATGCGTATTTTTTGCACGTAGTTTATCTAGATGATGTTATAATAATTTCCTGTCACGGTTATTTACATATCAAGTAGTGGTATACGAATGTGTGTGGGGTAGATACCACAACTAAAAAGTAAAAAATAAAAACGTTTTTCCAAAAAAATCAACCGACTTGTGAAAAATAACTTTAATTTCGGAAGTCCGTGGCAAAAACGAAAATACAAAACCAAAGACAACAACCACCAGACTTTTGCGACCAGTAGACGAACAAGACGGTGTCTCGTTATAACTAGATATAAAATAAACATTCTCTTTTCTGAATTTCAGGAACATCATACTTCTGTGTCCAGTATTGATTGCAGTCAAGCTCATTATCATCAGCTGCCTCGGATGCTGGCTTCGAGTAAGCCGCCAGCAGATGACAGCACTGTCAAGGGAAGTCTTATTATACTAATTCAAACTTATCTGACTCGGTGGCTAAACCTGGATCTAACAAAATCACTATGAACATTGACAAGGTCTGTAAGTTTTTGTTCATTAACAGCACTGCCGGTACCACGCCAGGTGTACTTGTGGTAATGTAGGTATAGTGTTAAAAGGTTCTTTTGGGGCGTGGCGAAAATGGGAACTAACGCCGCCATCTTGTTTTCTCAGTACAATTCCACAAATGTTTACCAACAGCGCCACCCTGTCAATGTCATTCGTGCGGCATAAGGCCCTTGTAGCAGTGTACTTCATGTGCCAGATTAAAAGTAACCTAATGGCTATGTTCTTTAGAACCAGATTCAAATATTTCTTTATTGTACATCTTTTATTTTTTTATATTGTGCCTTACAACCAGAGCGTAATTTTAAACAACTGCCCAAAAAAGTAGTGTTATGTTTTAATTTTTCAGGGTTTAGTATGTGTGTTTCTTTATTCCACCATAACTCCTGAACGTCATCGATTATAAGTATTTGTGACTTTTCCGTCATTTAGTATTTTTGGGCGGCTGTTTTATATGTTCAATTATTTTGTTGCGTTGCAATGTAAACCAGCCAAGTGCGAGTCGGACTTGTGCATTATGGGTTCCGTACCAACCTGTGAAATAACTGGTTTTATTATTTCTTGTTTAATACCTACTAACTGGAATAAGAAAAAGTTATACACTAGTGTTTACTTCTTTAGGCGAGACCAAAAACGTTGAAAAATGCTTTCCTATCGAGATAAAAGAAGACAATATTTTTTTGCGTTATTTTCAGGATTTAGGTTATACTATCTGTTATGGCAAGCTAAGTTGCTACAAGTGGTGACCCCTTTTGTCGACAAGTATCTTCCGTAAGCTGTACACTTTCCCAATATAGATAGTGGTAATTTTTCTGTGGCGCTGTGTGGGCCCTTATTGCCCACGCAATCCCACTATCTCGAACATGTTTTCTCTGCATAAATGATAAATGATTTTATATCTGTAAATACGTAGGTTTGTAGAACCAAGCAACTCGAACAGTTGTTAAGCACGTGTG
Source organism: Dryobotodes eremita (assembly GCA_917490735.1). Taxonomy (NCBI): domain Eukaryota; kingdom Metazoa; phylum Arthropoda; class Insecta; order Lepidoptera; family Noctuidae; genus Dryobotodes; species Dryobotodes eremita. The sequence goes on along the minus strand of OU823269.1, from coordinate 7,439,359 downwards.
GCGCTCCGTGGACTCTCATTGCCCAAGCAATGCCATTGCCTCGTGGATCTTGTATCCATCACTAGGCGTTCATTGTCTGTCTTAATGTACTTGGCCTCGTTTGTCAGGTTGTGGCTTACCGGCTAACACCACACTCCTGCCTTACAACTCATCCACAGACTTGACGTCCGTGCCTTGGTTTACTGTCATACTTTTGACTCATGAGCTCCACGTACAAGTGGTGACTCCAGAGTCGAACTTTACTTAATATATACTTATAAGTTATATCCTTAGCAGTATGGGCCCTGAGGTGGACTGTATGTGGGAGGTGGAATAAAACTTCTTGTTCTTTAAACTTGCGGAGCTGGAGATCGACTGTCTCCGCGTTTTTTTTTTGTTTTTTTAATTGGCATTTCATAGTTTTGACCCTTAGAGGTCATGGCTACTTAACCGGGTTATCCTGTGGCTGCCTTGGCTAACTCAAAGCCAGGGGCGAATTTTTTGAAGTATTAAGTGACCGCACGCTAAGGGCACCCCCTGTGGAGTACGCACCTCGGCTTAGGGCGTCACTGAGGGGAGGATAGCAAGGTGGGACAGGCTGAATCGAAAGGTTTACAGAATTATTATTATCGAATCAATCAAAAATTATTGTTATCGAGTTTCGACAATTTGCTACGTGCATTCAGAACGGAATTCAGTCTACCGAGAGCGAAAGCGGCGCGCGAGCGCGCCTGCTTTATGTGCTCCAAGAAGGAAAGGTGCTCGTCTAGGACGACGCCCAAGTATTTGGCTCGCTTCTCCCAAGGTATAGGCTTGCCGAACATGGTGATCGGACGGGGGAGGGTGGGGGTGGGGGGGGGGGGGGGGGGGCTACGTCGCGGTTTCGAAAAGAGAACCGCTTGACTTTTGTCAGGATTGACTTCGATACTCCACTTTCTAAACCAGCCGCCGAGTTGGTCGACTGAGGTTTGGAGAGTGCGAGATATCGTGTCGTGGCCGAGGCCGGTGTAGTAAATGGCCGTATCCAACTGAGCATTTTTACTCTTAGGAATATCGCTTGTGAAGTGAAAATGAGAGGGGCGAGCACGGAGCCCTGATCCGTTTGCAAGGCGCTTTGTATGCAAGCAGTGACATCATTCGCCGCTTGCTCTACGTCCGCGGCGGTGACGATGGGCCGAGTCGGCGTGGTGGTCTCTACTTCTTCCCTGAACTTATTCCAGTCCATGAGTCGACGTGGCGCTATTGGCATCAGTCGGGCGATAGTACGGCAGTATGCGGCAGTATTCCCGATAGGACGACGAGTACAGGCTGATTGTAGCTAGTCGTCAATCACTTGCTGCGTGATCTGGCAGTGTAGCCCTCGGTGGACTACGATGTCCACCACATCCGGTGTGTACCATGCAGTATCCGGGTAATGAGTAGGCGTCTCCGGGCCGGACACCGCATACCCGAAGGCTTCCGCGTCCGCGAAGAGCCGTCTCCCCTCGGTATAAGTGATGAGTTCCACGCTGGGTGCTTGGAATTCAAGTCTCCGGCGAGGATGGTGGCGCATGTTGGTTGGCCTAATAGGGCCCGCAACTCCGTAGTATCCAGGTGAGGCGGGCGGCTTGTAGACGGCGTAGATGTTTACATCCTCGCCGGCTATGTGTAGATGTTCACCCAGCGCGTAGAACGACTTGAGTGACGGCAAGGGGAGCTCTTGATGGATGCCTCTTCGCCTCACTAGTACCACGGTCGTAGTAGTCGGTCGGTGGTCAGAGTCTAACTCTTGTAGCGTCTCTATCGAATATAAACTTAGGTTGATATTCTTTAGAAGCGCTATGTCGAGGATATCGGGATTTTGATTGACATTATGGGGAAAATGAGTGAATGTCAATGGTGCTATGACATCGAAGTTGTATTTGGTCGATAAGCGTGAAAGCTCATTACCTCTCGGGTTGGCAATACGAGAGTTCCAAATAGGGCTTTTTGCATTCAGATCGCCTGCCAGAATGACAGAGCTATCTAGGTTCATGAGTATTTTAATATCCGATTCAATCGGGCTTATTGTTGTTTGGGGCGGGGAGTTGTATGCCGATACTATTGTGATGGATGGATGGCCGGTCATACCTAGTCGACAGATTGATGCCTCTATCTGCGAAAGTGGAGGGGTGTCGATTGGCATGCAGTGAAGTGAATTTTTGTAATAAATGAGGGTGCCATCCCCTTGTCTACCGGCTCTATCGTTACGAATTAGGCGATAGTTCGCAACTTTAGGTGCTCGGTGAGAAGGTTTTAGGAAGGTTTCTTGTATTAGGAATAGGTCAAGTTGATGGTCGCGAAGGAATGTCGTAATCTCATCTCGTTGAACTGTAATGCTGTTAGCATTGAAGTAGCCTATTTTAAGGGATCGTGGTTTGACTCTGCTACTTGTGTTTTGTGAATCCATTAAGGAGTGAAGTTGATGTAAAAAGCGGACAAGTCGGCGTATTCCGACATAAGGGCCATATTGGCCTGAAGATTGCCTTTAGCTGCGATGAGCTTGGCATGAAGTTCATTGCTTTGGGCAATGATGTTGGGGTTAAAAAAGCGCGCAAGCACGTCAAATGTGCTAGGGCTATATGGGGCCGGTGGGGGCGCATATGTTGGCGCGGGTATTTTAGGAGCTACCGGAGCTACCGTGGCCGGTTTAGGGGCCTGTTTATTTTGTGTCAATGGGGCGCGAGTTTGGGTTGTTTGTTGAACAAACTGGCCCATTGGTGGTGGTATAGGCTGAGCCATCAGCTGGGGGATGGCTTGTGGAGATAACTGGGGGGTTTTTAGAGCCGGTAAGGCTTTCTCGTGGTTTAATACATTCCACGGTGAGGGCCTGTGCGGTCTTAGTTGATCAGGGGGCAAGTTAAATCCCTGAGAAAACTTGGGTCTTTGCTGGGGCTTTGGGCGTGGGGCTCGGGGGCACCCGCGGTAGCTCGCGGGGTGGCCGACCTCGCCGCATAGCACACAGCTGGGGGGCTCTGTGCAGAGAGCCAAGTCTTTCGGGCGTGCACAGTCCACCGTTGCGTGGTCGCCTAGGCACTTTACGCACCTGGCTCGCGCGAAGCAGTTTCGCTGGGCGTGCCCATAGAGTTGGCAATTGTGACATTGCCCGGGGAGTCTGTTTTTGTAAGGTCTTTCAACCTTGAAGCCGGTCAGTTGGCATATCGACTTAATGTCGATTATAGCCTTGCTGGCTTCATTGTTCTCCAGTACGACCATTATCATATCGTATGGGGCACCATTTCGGCCGCGGTGCATGCGGTGGACCTCTATCAGAGGGAAGTTCTGGGCTCCGATGTCCTCAGAAATTTCGTCTATCTTTATTTCTTTTGGAACGCGTTTGATCACGCACCTGAATTGTCGCTCTTCACTGAGGGCGTAGGTGTGGAATGCCACCTGACGCTCCCTCAGGAGCTTAGTTAGCGAACGGAAATCCGCTGAGGTCGGGACCTGGACTTTTATGCCCACCGCTGTAGGGCGGGCATGTGTATAATTAATGCGCTCGATGGCGCAGGCCTTTGAGACAGTAGTCCAAAGGTCTTTGTCGTGAATGTATAATGGGGGGGGAATTGGGGTCTTGGGGGTAGTTGGGGGGGCTGGCTGTAAGCCTTGTTTGGGGGAGGTTGGGCGGCTGCGTGGTGCAGCGGCTACAGCGGGGGCGGTAGGTGTAGCGGGGGCAGTTGGGATGGCTAGGGCCAGCTTTTTGGCGGCCTTTTTAGCCTTACGGGCAGCGGCTGTGCGCTTGCGTTTGCCTTCGACCACGGTGTAGTCGTCGGCAGAGGAGGACGAGTTTTGCTCTTCCTGTGAGGAAAAGACTGCCGTGATTGCGTCGTCGTCATCGGCTCCGTCTGACTCGTCAGAGTTAGCCATGTCGATGTCTGCAATTTCGGGTGTCGGTGGACGGGAGTGCTCAAAGGCACCTTGGGGACTGCCAGGGTCTGCTGAGCTAGTGGGGCTGGCAGGGCTATCAGGGATGGCTGGGGTGGATTTGTTTAGCCTTAGAGCGGCTATTTGGGACGCGTATTTCGTCCTGATGTATGGGTCGTTGAGGAGAATTTCCGTTATAAACCTCAGTATGGATTGGTCGTCCATACTGTGGCTATTTACGATGTGAGGGGCGCTGTATTAGCTATAAAGAGGCCTCTGTAAGGAGGCCTTAGGGTGAGGGTTGTACAACCCTCCCTGTCCAGCTGACAGGGAGGTGAGTGTATGGTCGTGTCGTAAGTCAGTGGAGCGGGATTGGGTAGCCCTAATGGCTATGGATCTGGTGGCACTTGGTCGAGTAAATACCCCTGTACTCACGTGTCTACTCAATCCCGGAGGCAGTAGTAGTCCCGGAAGAATACACACACGTCACTGTTATTTTAAAACTAAGGTCTCTGCTTACAAAGTCAGAATTTACACTATTTTGTTTAAATGTACAATGTCACTGAACAATGTCAACAAAACGAAAGAAATCACTTTATTAATTACGCGCACAATTGAAATTAGTTACGCGGGCGCGAACCGGTTTCGCGCCTTTTCTAACGGTCGCGCTTCGTGCGCGGACACCTAACAACCTAACCGACGGCGACACAAAAAGCGCGGGAAGGGGCCGAAAGACTTGGCGGCGGCTTGGCTGGCGGTCCTCAGGGCTCCTGGGTCACACTCAGTTGATGCTGCCTCTCTTCTCTCGATCACTGCTTCCGCTGTGTGGTGGCGTGGATATGTGTTAGATAATCGGTAATAATAGGTAATCGTAAGATAAACAGACGTGCTCTTGCTTTAAGGGCAAGTGGTCGAATCTTTTTTGACCTTAATCCGAGTTCGGATGTCGCTGCGCCCCCGTAAGGGCGCGGCGTGCGGTTCCGGGGCTTCGCCCCCCGGCCGCGGAAGCAATACAGTGGCCCGCCAATACGGGCCCTTCAATGTGTTGGCCTATTTGGCCTGTAGAAATATTGAGCGTGCGACGGTCCCGCACGCTCATGTGAATGGTTGCTATGCGTGTGTCTGTAGGCGCGCCGCGACGCTAATAGATAGCTTCGCTTTCTTCACGACACCTCGGCGGTCTGTCCCCGCCAGGTGAGACCCCCAGTTACCTGGGGGAGGCCCGACGAAGACGACCAGCGACGAAGGTGCCGACTCGACGCTCCTACAGAGTAGGTTGTATGGCCCCCGCCCGTCCCGCTTCCAGAGCTAGCCGGTCACGGTCCGGACTGCGAGGCCGTCATGAGTGTGTGAGCGGTATTGTATTGTGTAACACCGCTCAGTGTCTACGCGAATCGCCGCCCGCGCGGCGCATTCGCGTGTGTATTTATGCGCCTGTATAGAGGTGAATGTCTGTTGTTTGTTTACGTAACGTGCCTATATTAACCTAGAACACGCTACGCAAAACGGATGTATGTTTGTTATGTGAAGTTCAGTTGTTTCGAGTAAGCCGCGTGTAACCTGGGTGCAGCTTACTCGGGCGTCCAGTCCGGTGATGGGGTCAGTCGTCCGCAACCAGGTCGCGGGGCAGGGGTCTCGCGTCAGGGGGGCGCGTATGCCAGGGCGCAATCTGTTTGACGTGTGGCCAATCAGATGCGTCGGCACGCGCGAACATCCCTTTCGCGAGGCGCCGCACAAACTCATCCAGGCTCTCAATCCCGAGGTCCCGCTGGATGACGTCATTCCTCACGAAGCGAGGGGCGTCCATTATAGTCCGCAGCGCCAGATTTTGCTGGGCGCGGAGCGACTTGCGGCTTGTCTCGCTCGTGAGGGCGAACCAAGCAAGGGCGGCGTACGTCAAAATCGGGCGAATGTACAACTTGTACACGCCCAACTTGACGCGCGCCGGGATGCGGGACGAGAGCACTGGTCGAAGGAGGTTGCGGGCTACCCTACCTTGCGCGGCGACCTTGCGGACGTGTGACCCCATTGTGAGCCGACGGTCAATGGTGACCCCTAGGTACTTGACCTGGGGCGACCACGCGACGTCGGCTCCTTGCAGCTTCAAGGGTGGCGGGAGAGGCGCGCGTCCGGTGACCATCGCCTGCGTCTTCCCCACGTTCACCGACAGCCGCCATTTTGACAGCCAATCTGGAATCAAATCGAGCGCGCGCTGCATTTTGACGGCCGCGTACTTCGCGTTAAGCGATGTTGTAATGTACGCGGCGTCGTCAGCATACAGCGCGAGCGTGGCGTCGTCTGTTGTAGGGATGTCGTCGGTGAAACGTGAGTAACACGCCGGCGAGATGCAGCTGCCTTGCGGCACACCCGCCAGCACCGGCCGGGCGCCAGATAGCGCCCCGTCGACCACCACCCTGAATGTCCTGTTGGATAAAAAGGAAGAGACCACCCTAACGACGCGACGGGGCGCGTCCGATAGGGCTAGCTTATAGATAAGCCCTTCGTGCCATACACGGTCGAAGGCCTTCTCCATGTCGAGGAATACTGCCACCGCGTACTCCTTCTTGTTCATCGCAGCTGCGAGAAGGTGCAGTACCCTCGACAGCTGGAGCGTCGTGCTATGCTCCGCCCGAAACCCGAACTGTTCCGGTCGCGGAGAGATGTGGGGTTGGAGATGTCGCAGCAGGAGTGCTTCGAACACCTTGGAGACTGTCGACAGAAGGGTGATCGGCCGATAGCTCTCCGGCTTCAGGATGTTCTTCCCCGCCTTGGGCAGCATCACGACGCGCCCCTCCTTCCACGCGGCGGGAAAGGCCCCGGTGCGCAGTATCGCTGTGAACAGGCGCGCCAGCGCCGCTGCCATACGGTAGGGCAGGTGGCGCAGCACTGTGTTAGTGACACCGTCGGCACCGGGGGCCTTTCTGGGCTTCGTTCTTAGGATGGCGCGTCTGACTGCGCCAGGCGAGAAGAAGATGGGGTCCTCTTCGGGAGCTATCGGCGTGGCGAAGTAGTCTCCCAGGTGTTGCTCGACTGCTGCGACATGTGCAGTGTCGCTAGTCGGGTTCGGTTGGAACTGACGCTCCAGGTGCTCGGCGAAGACCTCCGCCCGGTCCTCCGAGACATACTTGAGCGCCCCGTCGCTGCTCAGTAGCGGGCGCACCGGGGCTGGGGTATTCTTTAGTTGGCGGCACAGTTTGTGGAGAGACGGCCAACTGTCCGTGGTCGCCTCTATTCTCTCTTCCCAGCCCGCGGCGGTGTGAGCCAGGAGCTCGGCCTTCACCTTCTCCGCGAGACGGTTGAGCTGTGTCTTCAATGACGGGTCTCTCAGATGTTGCCACTGCTTGCGAATGCGCCTCTTTGCGGCGATCATTGCATTCAAATGCGCCGGCAGGGGCGGCAAAAGCACTCTCCCCTGCGGCTGTATGCTAGTCGCCGATTGCAAGGCGCTATTTATGCAAGCAGTGACGTCGTCCGCCATTTGGTCCACGTCCGCGGTGGTGACGATGGGCCGAGTCGGCGTGGTGGTCTCTACCTTTTCTTCGAAACACGTCCAGTCGATCTTGTGACGTGGCGCTGTGGGCTTCAGTCGGGTCGGCATACCCGATAAGACGACGAGTACAGGTTGATGGTCCGACTGTAACTCGTCGTCTATCACTTGTTGTGTGATCTGGCAGCTTAGCCTCCGGTGGACTACGATGTCCAGCACGTCCGGCATGTGGTTTGAGTTGTCCGGGTAGTGGGTCGGCGTCTCTGGGTCGGACACCGTATAGCCGAAGGCTTCCGCGTCCGCGAAGAGCCGTCTCCCCCCGGTATTCATAGTGTATGAGTTCCACGCTGGATGTTTACAATTTAAATCACCGGCGAGGATGGTAGCGTTTTCTGTTCGGTTTAGTAGCGCCCGTAGTTCAGTGTGGTCTAGACGAACCACGGGCGGCTTATAACAGCTGTATAGGTTGATGTCCTCGCCGGCGATGTGCAGCTGAACACCCAGCGCGTAGAACGAGCTTATTGACGGCAGAGGGAGCTCTTGGTGGACGACTCTTCGCCTCACAAGCACTACCAGACCACGGTACCTCACGTGAGCCGACCTTTCATCCTTCCTATAAACGAGGAAACCCGGGAACCTTATCCTATCTTCAGGCCCCAGGAGCGTCTCGCTTATGAGCGCCACGTCGATCCTTTGTTCCCGAAGGAGATGGCGGAGGGGGGCGACCTTTTCCCGAAGGCCGCGGGCATTCCAGTGTAGCACCCTTAACGACCTATCCATGGTAAAGGGTGAGCAGCGTCGCTAGGCCGTCAAGGATGACTGTTTCCACGTCTTGACCCTGCCTAATAGCCTTGATAAGATCCATCAGTAGTGGCGCAGGCTGTGAATTCAGATTTTCTTTTTAAACTTTGTTTACCTTTCTCGGTATCGGTAATAGTGGCGGCGCCGGTAGCGACATCTCTGGTTACTTTCGGTAACTTTTCTGTCGTTAGTACCCTCTCTTGTCGCGGCGCTATGCCGGCGCCACTAGTAGGTACTGTTGAAATGTTGGAATGTGTTTGTTTGTTTACATTTTGTTTCTCAGCCTGCGCCCCGCTTGAGGCAGGGTCGGCCTTCGGGATGTCTCCTTCGGTCGCTGGGGGCTTGGGCTTCTTCCCCTTTCCTTTGCCCCCGCGGTGCTTCTTCCTCCGCCCCGAGGAGGAGGCTTTAGTTCGGTCTGTGGGCCCGTTGGCTGCCGCCATAAGCGTTGTGCCTTGGGCCTCTTCCGGCTGCACGTCTTGCCTCTCGGTGGCCTCTTGGGGCCGGCGTGTTTTTGCAGTTATGGCAAAGTCCCCGCCCGCTTGTTTCTGATCTCAGTCTGAAAAACGGGGCACTTTATGTTGCACGCGGGGTGCGGGCCACCGCAGTTGACGCAGGTGGCCGGCTCCTCCCGCGGGCGCGGGCAATCGCGCGCCGCGTGTTCGCCCCCGCATCTCACGCAAGCGAGCGGGCGGTGACACTGGTGCGAGCTGTGTCGAAACTTCTGGCACCGGTGGCACTGAGCGGGCCCACGTTTGCCCCGCCAGGCCTCGATTTTGACACCACGCATGTACATGAACACGGTGGTGTCATAAATGGCCCGGACGTCGGGCGTCTTCTTTAGGAGTGCATGGAATACACAACCGGGTCGCCCTTGCGCCCCCTTTATGTGGCGCACGTATTCCGGTTGGTATCCCAGCATCCGGAGCTCCTCCTCGATCTCCTTCGGGTCCGTATCCGCCGGTAGGCCCCTGATGGCGATCTTTAAACTTCTCTCCGCTGGCAGTGAGTAGGCGAACCAGGAGACCCCACTCTCCTTCTCCAGGCCCACCAGGTATCGCTGGACCAGCCGGTATTCATCTTCTGTGTCGGGAGTGAAACGTACACCACTCCCGTACGGTCTAGCATTTGGGGGCCGGCCCAGCTTGGCGCTGATGGCCCGGAAATGAGTCGCCCAGTTAGGTAGCCTCTCCACCACCAGCGGAGGGTATCTGGGCTTCCTGTTTTTCCCCGGTTTCTGCGTTGTCGTCGTCGCGGTCGCGGTCTTGCTCGGTGACGCGGCGGCGGTGTTGGCAGCGGGGGGGGCAGCGGATGTGCCAGGTGTCGGTGTAGGGGGGGGGTGAACGGTACTCCCCCCTGTAGTCCTCTTGTTGCCGGGCGGAGTTGTTTTCCCCGGCGGAGGTGTACGACGGGCCGCGTCGGCGAAGGTGGGCGACGTCGGTGGGTCCCGACCCCGCGGGGCGCGTTCGCGCTGAGGCCGCGGTGGGTCGAGACAATATCTCTTCGCCTCTTCCTCCAGCGACTAGTTTGAACTCCTACGGCGTCGCTGGGGTCTGGCCTCGAGTTGGAATTCGAAATCGAACCCCAGCGACGGCGTAGGTGAAGCCGGTGACATCATCTGTTGCTGCTTGCTTCTGCTGCTTGCAGCGTCTCGTCCGACGGTGTGCCGCTGATCGGCTCGCGGCGTCGTATCAGGTGATACGTTGTCGCGACCGGAAACGGCAGAGCCCACTGAGGCCACCGACATGCTCGAACCCGCGCGAGACGAGCATGCCGACAGCATGGCGGGCGAGTCATAGGCCGAGCCACGTGGCGGCGCCGGTGAATCGGGCGTCCTAATTGTTAATTTTAGTGCCGGTCTTATAGATCCGGCACTCGCTGGCCGCTCTTGTTCCGCGGTTGCCGGTCCCGCCAGCGAGCGGCGGGGACCGGATGTGGCGGCGCGCGAGGCTGGCCCAGCTCGGGGCGTCGGCCCGGGCGGCGACGCGAAACGCGGCGGCGCAGCCGAGCGGGCGGTGGGTGCGCGGGGACGCGCGGGCGGCACAGAGGTGTGCGCGGGCACTGTGGGGTACGCGGGCGGCGCGGCGGCGCGCGCGGCGGGCGCAGCGGTGCGCACAGTAGCTGGCGCTCTGGCGGGCGGTGCGGTGGCGCGCGATTGTGTCGCGCGGCTGGTGATTGCGGCGGGCCCCGGGGCCTGTATGGGTACCGGGCGGAACGCGACGGGGCGGACGGGCACCGCGTGCTGGCGGCCCTGCGACGGCGGAGGCGCAGCGCGCGCAGGCGCCGACGACGTCGACGGGCCGGCGGCTGCTACGGCGCTCGGTCCCCCCCCTCCTCTTCTCTCTTCCTTCGCTCCTCCTCTTCTGACTTCCTTCACTTCTTTTAAAAACCTGGACGGACCGGCCGTCGGTGCACCGGACGACGCGTCGCCGATGTTCGGCAGCGACGTCGTCCGGTCCATCGTCGAACGGGGCTCCTGGGTCCCGGCATCGCGGCCCAACGAGCCGCGCTTGCCGGGACTCGGCATCGCGTGGGGGTGGTCGCCGCGACCGCTGCAGCGATTGCTCGCCGAGCAGCACGGGGGCTCCCCCTGTGTCCGCACAGGTGCCGGCTGGAACCTGTACACACACAGAGACAACTGTTAATATGCGGTCCGCGCGAGAAATAAAAACTTTGCTAGGAAAGGTGTACTTCTAATGACCACAAGCCAATCCGACCTTAATGCTTATTTTTTTTTTTTTTTTTTTGGAAGGGCAACTCGCAGTTTTGACCACTGGGGGTCGTGGCTGCTTAACCGGTCTGTCCTGTGGTTGCCTTTCGGATTTTACTCTAAAAGGCCTCCAGCCAGGAGCGGAAAAATTTAAAACTAAAACTTAAATGATAGATGACCGCACGCTAAGGGCACCCCCTGTGGGGTACGGACCTCGGCTTAGGGCGTCATCGGGAGAGGGCAGCGCGATATTGGGGACGGGCTGGATCAAAGGGTATATAGTATCATGATTATTAAACGGGGAGTTTACAAGCTACAGGCTCAGCTACGGCGCGGGCTGAGGCCTCATCGGACTGGGGACGGGGGGAACGGATGCGGGGGGGTCGTCGCGTGGGACCTCGTCGGCGAGGTCGGAACGATGGCGGTCTGTGTTTGTGCACTGTACTGGTGGCCCTACTGCTCTCCTGGAGGAGGGTTATGGGGTCATCGGGGTCGACTAGGACATGCCGGGGACGGCGGGTGTGACTGATTCGGGAGGGGACATAACTGGCGGCCGCGACAACCAGAGGGTTGCGGTGAGTGGCGGCGGAGTCGAAGAAACGCTTGGATAGGCGTTTCATGAACTGACTGATGGTCGGGATTTTAAGATCGAGATGGAGACTTTCGTTCCGAACGAACCAAGGGGCACCGGTCGCCCTGCGGAGGAACCGGTTTTGGAGGGTCTGCATCCTATGGATGTGATGGGGCTTCGCTTGTGCGAATACTACGCTCGCATAGGTCATGATGGGGCGAATGCACGCTGTGTAAATGCGCAATTTGCACCTAAGTGACAATTTGCTGCGTGCATTCAGGACGGAGTGGAGCCTACCGAGAGCGAAAGCGGCGCGCGAGCGCGCCTGCTTTATGTGCTCCGAGAAGGAGAGGTGCTGGTCTAGGACGACGCCCAAGTATTTGGCTCGCTTCTCCCAAGGGATAGGCTTGCCGTACATGGTCAGCGGACGGGGGAGGAGGGGTCTGAGTCGCGGTTTCGAAAAGAACACCGCTTGACTCTTATCGGGATTGACTTCGATTCTCCACTTCCTAAACCAGTCACCGAGCTGGTTGACTGAGGTTTGGAGAATACGAGAGATCGAGTCGCGGCCGAAGCCGGTGTAGTATATGGCCGTATCGTCTGCGAACAGAGCCAACTGAGCCTTTCTACTTTTGGGGATATCGCTGGTGAATAGCGTGAAAATGAGGGGGGCGAGCACGGAGCCCTGAGGGACTCCGGCGCGGATTGGGCGGGGGGAGGATAGCGCTCCTTCAATGCGATAGCGAAACGTGCGATTCGACAAAAAGTCTCGTAAGATGAGCACGAGACGATCTGGCACTTTAAGTTTGTACAGCTTATATAATAAGCCGTCGTGCCAGACTTTGTCGAACGCTTTCGCTATATCGAAAAACACGGCACCGGTCAAAGAACCGCGTTGGAAACCGACGCTTATGTGTTCGATGATCCGGTGGACCTGTTGCACGCACGAGTGTTGGGTTCGAAAACCGAACTGCTCGTTGGGAATGAGGCCCTTCGTCTCGGCGTAGTCTCTGAGACGCTTATAAATAAGCCTCTCATAGATTTTGCCGAGGACGTTGAGCAGACTGATGGGGCGGTAGCTGGAGGGAGCGGACTTGGGCTTGCCTGGCTTGGGAATACCAATGACAGTGGCCTGTTTCCACGATTGGGGGAAGATGTTATTGCTCATGGCACCATTGAAGATGGTGGTCATGAGCATGATCAGATGAGCGGGGAGGAGCTGTATCACCCTATTGGTGATACCGTCCGAACCGGGGGCTTTGCGGGGCTTGAGACCCTTTATGAGATCGTGCACTTCGTCGGGAGTGACGGGAGGCAGAGGAAACTCGGGGTCTTCTACGGGGGGGAGGGAAGCTCTCCTTTCGACTTCGGCTTCCACCTCAGAGAGGTGGGCCTGGTCTACTGGTTGAGTGCTGGGCGAGCATTGGGCCTCTAGACTATCGGCGAGGCATTCGGCCTTGTCGGCATCGTCGAAGGCGACGGTGCCGTCAGGGCGGGTCAGGGGGGGCATGGGGGCTACTTCTCGGGATTTGAGTTTCCTCTGAAGCTCCCAGAATGCCAGGTGGGTGGGCTCTAGTTCGCTCAGCATCTTGTCCCAGCCCGCGTTACGTACTTCCGCCACGCGGTTCCTTACAGTTCGCTGCAAGTAGCGCATGTGGGTTCGGTTCGCGGAGCAGGGAAAGTTGCTGTACGCACGGACGGCCGCGTTCTTCTCGGTCAACAGCTCACGTACATCGTCCGGCAATTTCCAGCGATAGTCATCTATCGCTGGAACTTCCCTTGAACAATCGTTCAGGACGGATTGTACGTGTTCTGTGAACGAGCCGATCGCGGCCGTCGTGTCTGCGACTGAGTCGAAGAGGTCGGGGATAGAGTCTAAGTGGGGGGACGTGTTGGCTTTCAGGCGTTCGCTTACTAACCTCCAGTCCGTTACCACTCTCGTGAGGGGGGGTTGGTCGGGGTCGGGGAGACCTATGCGAGGGGCTAGTCTCATTACGACTGGTCGGTGGTCAGAGTCTAGCTCTTGTAGCACTTCTATAGAGGCCAACCGTAGGTTGATATTCTTTAGGAGTGCTACATCGAGCACGTCAGGGGCGTGGTCAACGTTAGCGGGGAAGTGGGTGGGGGTCATCGGGGCGATGACGTCGAAGTTAAGAAGAGGACTGAGGTCGAACAAGTGTCTCCCTCGGGTAGAGATAATGGCACTATTCCAGGCGGTGTGCTTGGCATTGAGATCGCCCGCTATGATAACGGAGTCACTCAAGCCGAGCAGGAGGGTCAGGTCGTCGGTCAGTAATTGAAAGTTCTCTGAGGTATTGGTGGGGGGGAGGTAAGCCGACACCAGAGTGATCGGCTGGTGACCCGTCATGCCTAGTCGACATATAGACACTTCTAATCGTGAGAGGGGAGGGGGGTCTATTGGGATGCAATAGAGCGAAGCCCTGTAGTAGATTAAGGTACCACCCCGGTGACACCGAGTCCTGTCGTTGCGGACTACTCGATAGTTTGCGATGGACGGCCTACGGTGATGGGGTTTAAGGAACGTCTCCTGTACGAGGAGGACGTCTATATTGTGATCGCGGAGGAAGGTCGCGATTTCGTCACGCTGACCTATGATGCCATTGGCATTGAAATACCCCAGTCTGAGGGATCGGGGTTTGATACGCGCAATGATTCCTTTATCCATTAATTGATTTTAGGTTGGTTGGAGAAGGTCATTAGGGTTTGCGTTATCTCCGGATACGCATTGTAAATTTGCTGGATAGCGAAAAGGTCGCAGGAATTTCTTGCTGTGACGATTTCGCTAGCCATCTTTCGGGCGCGAGGGGTGAGGAAGACGAGGAATGTGCTCGAGATCACATTGAACGCGTCGAGAGGGTTAGGCCCGACCACTGGAGGAGTGGGTGCGGGCGGGCGGGGTGCGACCGGCGCGGGGGGAGCGGCTTTAGGAGCCGGGGGTGGGTTAGCGCGAGGGGGCGCGGGCACGGGCGCGGGCGCGGGTGCGTGAGCACGGATGCGGGGGTCCATCAGCGGAGGGATGGGAGGAGGGGGAGGTTGTTGATAGCGCCCCAAGGCCGGGAAGGCCTGTTGGTGGTGCAGGAGATGCCAAGGACTGGGTCTTTGGGGACTCAGTCGCTCGGGAAGTTGAGAGGGGGGGGCTTCCCTTTGCTGACGGCGTCGGTACGCTTCGTCAGCTTAGGGGCGGTCGATTTGGGGGCTTTAGGACAGCCACGGTAGTTGGCTGGGTGCCCGGAGTTCCCGCAGAGCACGCAGCTGGGTGGCTCCGTGCACAAAGTTCTGTCTTTGGGGCGGGAGCAGTCGGAAGTGCCGTGCTCGCCCAGGCACTTGACGCACCTGGGTGTCGCATGGCAATTCCGCTGGGAATGGCCATAGAGTTGGCACCGGTGGCATTGACCGACGATGCCAGTTTTACGCGGCTTCTGGATATCGAATCCAGTAAGGCTACAGATCGACTTTATCGTAAAGATCGGGTGATGTCCCTCGACGGCGGGGCATACAACAAGGATCATATTGTATGCCTCTCCGCTTCGGGCGCGGTGCATGCGGTGCACTTCCGCGACGGGGACGTTTTGCGACAGAAGGTCGTCTTTTATGTCAGAGGTCGCGATCTCTTTTGGGATGCGATTAATGACCACGCGGGTCTGTCGGTCCTCCGGAAGGGAGTAAGTATGAAACGAAACTCCCCTATCTCGGAGGAGTTTCGTGAGAGCCCTATAATCGGAAGAGTTAGGGACTTGGACTTTGATGCCCTGCTCTGTGGCACGGGCACTGGTGAAGCCGATCCGGAGATCGACGCACCATTTGGACACGACGGTCCACTTCCCCTTGTCCTGAATGAACACAGGGGGCGGGGAGGGGGCCTGTTTAGTTTGGCTATCGGAAGCCTTGGGGGGGGTTGACGCGGCGGCGGAGGGAGCGGGGCGCGCGGTCGGGGCGGGGACAACGGGGGTCGGTGTCACGGGGGCGGCGGGGGAGCCTATCTTTGGGGTTTTCCCTGCCTGGGAAGAAGAGACTACGTTCTTCTTCTTCTTGGCGGCGGAGGTGACGGTCTGGAAACCGTCATCCTCGGAGGAGGAGGCTGAGGAGAATTGGGGCTCCGTACCATAAGGATACGGAGTGACCGGGCGTTTGATGGAGGCTACTTCAGTGTCCATGGGACCTGACGAATCCTCCGAGTCTATGACGGGCATAGAGCACGGAGGGGAGGGGGGTTCTAGAGCATCGCTAAAGCTAGCGATGGCTGGAGTGTCGGAGGGACAGGGGGTGGGGGGCTGCATAGCAGCGAAACGGGCGCCATATTTGGCGAGGAAATCAGGATCCTTGAATAGGATTTCCTTAAAAAAGGTTAGAATTAGAGCGTCCCCCATGATTGGGGGTGCGGGGGGGTTGGTAATGGGGGATGGCGGAACAGAAGGTTCCCTCCTATCTTCCCTATGCCTAGCTCCCCGGGTGGAAATGCCCGGGGATGTGTCACACCCTCCCTGTCGGGTATAGACAGGGAGGTTGAGTGCCTATGGGTGAGCCCTAAGCTTGTATACCCGTCGCCAATCTTAATGTGCGAACGGGGCCCTGACAGTCTAGCGCGAAGGGTGTAGACACACCCTAGAGACACTAGGTGAGTAGCTGTGAAAGGAAAACTGTCACCAGAGCCGACTAGGAGATCCCCCAAGGCCGGTTAGCTCTGGGACCCGTCCAACTGACTGCCTAGCCCTGAAGGGGTTCGGCGGGTGTGATTGGGTCAACACCCCACTCGGTTTCGTTGGCACCGTAAGGTATCCACCGAGGACCACGAAACTGTGGTTTTGCCCGGAAGGGGCCTAGTGAAGCTACTCACACAAACGCGCACGTTAAAGAAACAGTAGAACCTGCCTTGAAAAAGGCAATTTTTATAATTGATCAAAAACGATTGATTAATTAAAATTAATTTAATTAATCGATCGATGATCGAATACAGCCGGGGCGGCTGCGAGGGCGTTACGTAAACGTAACGAGGAAGAATTAGGCTAGCGCCACTGAGTCATGAACGGGGGAGCGTAAGCACGACCGTTCAGGACGAGTGTCGAGAGCGTAATGCCGACCTTAATTTACCGTGTGGAATTCGCGACGCCCCCGCAAGGGGGCGTGGCGAGCGGTGCCAGGGCGCTTTGCCCTCCGGCCGCGGGAGCAAATATAGAGGACCCGTAACTACGGGCCCTTCATGGTGTGCGCAACAATGGCTTGCGGCAGATGTTGAGAGCGCGTAGCGCCGCGCTCCCATATGAGTGAATGCTATTTGTTTTCCGTAGGCGCGTCGCGACGCTAATAACATAGCGCCGCTTTCTTCACGACACCTCGGCGGTCAGTCCCCGCCAGGTGAGACCCCTAGTTGCCTAGGGGAGGCCCGACGAAGACGACCCGCGACAGAGGTGCCGACTCTACGCTCCTACGGAATTAGGTGTTTGACCCCCGCCCGCCCCGCTTCCAGAGCTAGCCGGTTACGGTCCGGGCTAAGGAGTCGTCGTGTGTGTGTGAGCGGTATTGTAGTGTGTGTAACACCGCTCAGTGTCTACGCGAATCGCTGCCCGCGCGGCGCATTCGCGTGTGAGTTTAGACGCTTGTGTAGACGTGAGTGTCTGTGGTACGTCCGCGTAACGTGCCTATATTAACTTTGCACACGCTACGCGAACGGATGCGTGTAAGTGATGTAGAGTTCAGTTGTTTCGAGTAAGCCGCGTGTAACCTGTATGCAGCTTACTCGGGAGTCCAGTCCGGTGAATGGGGTCAGTCGTCCGCTAACAGGTCGCGGGGTAGGGGTCTCGCGTCGGGGGGGCGCGCATGCCAGGGCGCTATCTGCTTGACATGGGGCCAAGCAGACACGTCGGCACGCGCGTACATTCCCTTCGCGAGGCGCCGCGCAAACTCATCCAGGCTCTCAATCCCGAGGTCCCGGGCAAGAACATCGTTCCTCACGAAACGAGGAGCGTCTACTATGGTCCGCAGCGCGAGGCTTTGTTGCGCGCGGAGCAGCTTCCGGCTCGACTCGCTCGTGAGGGCGAACCATGCCGGGGCGGCGTACGTCAAGATTGGGCGCACGTACGCTTTGTACACGCCCAACTTGACGCGCGCCGGGATGCGGGACGAGAGCACTGGTCGCAGGAGGTTGCGGGCGACCCTACCTTGTGCGGCGACCCTGCGGACGTGTGGCCCCATTGTGAGCCGACGGTCGATGTCGACGCCCAGGTACTTGACCCGGGGCGACCATTCGACGTCGACTCCTTGTAGTCTCAAGGGTGGTGGGAGGGGCGCAAACCCGGTGACCATGGCCTGCGTTTTACTCACGTTCACGGACAGCCGCCACTTCGACAGCCACTCCGGAAGAAGGTCGAGGGCGCGCTGCATTTTCACCGCCGCGTACCTCGCATTAAGCGATGATGTGATGTACGCGGCGTCGTCTGCATACAGCGCGAGCGTCGCATCTGGGGTCGTGGGGATGTCGTCCGTGTAACGTGAGTAACACGCCGGCGAGACGCAGCTGCCTTGCGGCACACCCGCGAGCACCGGGCGGGCGCTTGACAGCGCTCCGTCGACCACCACCCTGAAAGTCCTGTTAGAGAGAAAAGTAGAGACCACCTTTACAACGCGACGGGGCGCGCCTGAGGTGGCCATCTTGAAAATCAGGCCGTCGTGCCACACACGGTCGAAGGCCTTCTCCATGTCGAGGAGTACTGCTACCGAATACTCCTTCTTGTTCATTGCAGCTGCGAGGTGGTGCAGTACCCTCGACAGCTGGAGCGTCGTGCTGTGCTCCGCCCGAAACCCGAATTGCTCTGGCCGGGGCGTGATATAGTTCTGGAGATGTCGCAGCAGGAGTGCTTCGAACACCTTGGAGACTGTCGGCAGCAGAGTGATCGGCCGATAGCTCTCCGGCTTCAATGTGATTTTCCCCGCCTTGGGCAGCATAATGACGCGCCCTTCCTTCCACGAAGCGGGGAAGGCGCCGGTGCGCAGTATCCCCGTGAACAGGCGCGCCAACGCCGATACCATACGGTACGGCAGGTGGCGCAGCGCTGTGTTGGTGATACCGTCAGCACCGGGGGCCTTCCTGGGCTTCGTCTTAAGGATGGCGCGTCGGACTGCGCCAGGCGAGAAAAAGATGGCATCTTCCTCGGGAGCTATCGGCGTTGCGAAGTAGTCTCCTAGGTGTTTCTCGACCGCTGCGACATGTTCGTAGTCGTTGGTCGGGTTGGGGCGGAACTGACGCTCCAGGTGTTCGGCGAAGACCTCCGCCCGGTCCTCCGCTACATACTTTAGCGCCCCGTCGCTGTTGAGCAGCGGACGTACCGGGGCTGGGGTATTCTTGAGTTGGCCGCAGAGTTTATGTATTGACGGCCAACTGTCCGTAGTGGCGTCAATTCTTTCCTCCCAGCCCGCGGCGGTATGCGCCTGTAGCTCGGCCTTTACCTTCTCCGCGAGACGGTTAAGCTGCCGCTTGATGGTGGGGCATCTCAGTTGTTGCCACTGCTTGCGTACGCGCCTCTTGACGGCGATCATCGCATTAATGTGCGCCGGCAGGGGCGGCAATAGCACTCTCCCCTGCGGCTGCGTGCTAGTCGCCGCTTGTAAGGCGCTCTGCATGCAAGCAGTGACGTCGGCCGCCAGTTGATCTACGTCCGCGGAGGTAGCGATAGGCCGAGTCGGCGTGGTGGTCTCTACTTCCTCGCTGAACTTCGTCCAGTCAATCCTTCGACGTGGCGCTATGGGTTTCAGTCGGGTCGGCATTCCGGATAGGACGACGAGCACGGGTTGATGATCCGATTGTAGCTCGTCGTCTATCACTTGTTGCGTGATCTGGCAGTGTAGCCCTCGGTGGACTACGATGTCCAGCACGTCCGGTATGTACCTTATGACGTCAGGGTAATGGGTCGGCGTCTCTGGGCCGGACACCGTATAGCCGAAGGCTTCCGCGTCCGCGAAGAGCCGTCTCCCCTCGGTATTCGTGACTTGAGAATTCCACGCCGGGTGTTTGCAATTTAAATCGCCGGCGAGGACGGTCGCGTGCTGAGTGTTGTTTCCTAACAAGGCCCGCAGCTCGGTGAAGTCCAAGCGGGCCGCGGGCGGCTTGTAACAGGCGTAGAGATTGATGTCCTCGCCGGCCACGTGCAGCTGGACACCCAGCGCGTAAAAGTTCGTACTGGACGGCAAGGGGAGCTGCTGATGGACGACTCTTCGCCTCACTAGTACTACCAGACCACGATAGCGCATGTGAGCCGACCTTTCATCCTTCCTGTAAGCGAGGTATCCCGGGAACCTAATCCTATCTTCGGGTCCCAGGTGCGTCTCGCTTATGAGCGCCACGTCTATGTCCTGTTCTCTCAGGAGATGGCGGAGGGGGGCGACCTTGTCCCTTAGGCCGCGGGCGTTCCAGTGGATCACCCTTAATGGCCTAGCCATGGTACAATGTTAGTAATGTGGCCAGGCCATCAAGGATGACCGTCTCTATGTCCTGGCCCTGCCTGATGGCCTTAATAAGGTCCATCAACAATTGGATGGCGCAGGTTGTGAATTCACTATTTTTCCTTCGGGTTGATTCTGTTGTTTTTGTATGTAGAGCGCCGGTAGCGACGCCACTCGTTGATTTGGGGAACTTTTCTAGTTCCCGCATTCCCCGCGGCGCTGTACCGGCGCTCGCGGTAGCGGCGCCCGTTCCGCTAACCTTAACAACCTGCGCCCTGTTTGAGGCAGGGTCGGCCGTTGGGACCTCTTCCTGGGTCGCAGGGGGTTTGGGTTTCTTCTTCCTACCCTTCCCCCCTCGTCCCTTCTTCCTCCGCTTCGAGGAGGCGGCTTGGTCTCTGTCCGTGGGCTCGTTGGCCGCCGCCATTAGCGTCGTGCCTTGAGCCTCTGTTTCCAATAATGCGGGCATCGCTTGCGGCCTTTCGGTGGCCGCTATGTGCCGGCGTGAAGCGGCCGTAATGGCGGCGGTCCCCGCCCGCTTGTTCCGGGTTTCTGCCCGGAGCACGGGGCACTTGATATTGCACGCGGGGTGCGGGCCACCGCAATTCACGCAGGTGGCCGGCTCCTCCCGCGGGCGCGGACAGTCTCGTGCCGCGTGCTCGCCCCCGCATCGCACACAAGCGAGCGGTCGGTGACACTGGTGCGAGCTGTGTCGAAAGCGTTGGCACCGGTGGCACTGGGCGGGCCCACGTTTCCCACGCCAAGCCTCTATTTTGACACCTCTCATATACATGAATATGGTGGTGTCAAATATGGCCCGGACGTCTGGAGTCTTCTTTAGTATTGCGTGAAACACGCAGCCGGGTCTTCCTTGTGCGCCCTTAATATGGCGCACGTACTCCGGCTGGTACCCCAGCGCCCGGAGCTCCTCCTCGATCTCCGTTGGGTCGGTATCAGCCGGTAGTCCTCGGATCGCAATCTTCAAACTCTTCTCCGCCGGCAGTGAATAGGCGAACCAAGAAACGCCGCTATCCTTCTCCAGGCCAGTAAGGTACCGCTGGACCAGCCTGTACTCCTCCTCGCTGTCTGGGGTGAAGCGGACTCCACCCCCATACGGACGAGCGTTCGGAGGCCGGCCCAGCTTGGCACTGATGGCCCGGAAATGAGCGGCCCAGTTCGGCAGCTTCTCCACCACCAGCGGGGGGTACTTCAGTCTCTTTGTTTTCCCCGGCGTCGGAGCGCCCGGGGGAGCAGCAGGGGGGGCGGCAGATGCAAAGGGGGCAGGGGGGGGCACGATTATTGTACTTACCCCTGCGGTATGTGTAGGTGACGGCGATGCGGGGGGCGAGCGGCGCGCCGCGTCAGCAAAGGTTGGTGACGCCGGCGTGACCCGACCCCGCGGCGCGCTATCGCGCGCAGGTCGCGGCGGGTCGGGTCGGTGCCGCTTCGCCTCTTCTTCAGCGGTCTCACTGGAGCTCCTCCTGCGACGCTGCCGCTGGGGTCTGGGCTCGAGCTGGAACTCGTAGTCGAAACCCAGCGACGGCGTCGGTGACGCCGGCGAGAACATTGCGGCGTCGGTGTCAGCGTCAGCTCCTCCCTCGGTGGGCCGTCGCCCGGGTCGCGGTGTCGTGTCCAAGGACACGTCTCCGCGACCGGACCCGGCCGAGCCCACCGATGCCAGCGACATGCTCGACCCCACGCGCGAGGAGCATGCCGACAGCATGGCGGGCGAGTCGAAGGCTGAGGCTCGGGGGGGCGCCGGTGAATCGGGCTCCCGAGACGTCATCAATGCCGGGCGGGTGTGTGACCCGGCACTTACTGGCCGATCCCGCTCCGCCATCGCCGGCCCCGCCAGCGAGAAGCGGGGGCCGGGTGAGGCGGTGCGCAGAGCTGGCACAGCTTGGGTGCGCCTCGGCGTCGCCGCATACGCAGCCCCGGAGGGCGCGGGCGGGGACGCGAAGCGCGGCGGCGGCGCGACAGAGCGCGCGGGGGGTGCGCGGGGACGCGCGGATGCGGTTGGTGGGGTGCGCACAGGTGGCGCGGGGTGTGGCTGCGGCGCGGCAGCGCGCGCAGCCGGCGCAGCGGCGCGCACGGGCGCGGGCGGCGCCGCGGCGGGCGCCGCGGCACGCCCCGAGGCGGGGGGCACCGCGGCGCGCGCAGCGGACGCAGCAGCGCCCGCGGGCGCAGGCGGCGCAGCGGCGCGCGCAGCCGTTGCAGCCACGCGTGCGGGCGCGGGCGGCGCCGCAGCACGGACATGCTGCGCACGGCTCGCGCTCGCGGCGGGGCCCGGGGCCTGAATCGGCAACGGGCGAAATGCGGTGGGGCGGACGGGCACAGCGTGCTGTCGGCTCGACGACGGCAACGGCGCAACACGCGCAGGCGCCGATGACGTCGGTGGGCCGGTGGCAACAGCCGTGCTCGATTCCCCCCCTCTTCTCTCCTCCCTCTTCTCTCTCGTCTTCCGGGTGGAGCCGGCCGGTGGCGCACCGGACGACGCTGCGCCGATGTTCGGCAGCGACGTCGTCCGGTCCAACACCGGGCGGGACTCCGGGGGCCCGGCATCGCGGCCCAACGAGCCGCGCTTGCCGGGCTTCGGCATCGCTCTGGGCGTGGCCTCCGCGACCGCTACGGTGAATATGGATACTCACCGGGCAGCACGGCGGGGCTCCCCCTGTGTTCGCACGAGTGCCGGCTGGAGCTCGCGCCAACACAAGGAAAACAATAAAATTTGCGGTCCGCACGGATTAAAAATAGTACACTACTAATAGGACTGCTCTTGACCACGTAGCCAATCCCCGACCTTAATGCAAAAATGTTCTTACTTTTCTACAATTTTGGCTAAGGATTCAGCACTTAGTCGACCAATCACAAAAATGCGCATTAAAATCATTAGCCAATCAGAGCGAGGCACGATATTGTACGATGTTCTATAGTACTTCGATACTTTACCGTAATGAGAGCCCCGCGACATTGTTTTCGATTTTCGCTAACTTTTACTAAGTTTGCATAGGTAAAACTAGGTATAATTAGCTTCTATGTAACAAGAACTATCATAGAAAATATTAAAATCAATAAAAACAACTAACACTTTAACTATTGCTTACCACCAATACTAAGTCTACTACATACACAAGTACGAACGAATTATTAAAACTTTGGCACTATTCACTTAAGCTATTGATGGAAACGCTTGTAATCACTTATGTACTATCGTATCAGTGTCTATGTATCACTTTATGCATTATACACTATCACTTGTCCCGCACAAGTATAGAGAGTATTTTCTAGCCAAAGTATAAAAATCTTTTTCTCAGGTCTATGACCGTTCCCATTTCTCCACCCCTTATTGTGACCTCATATTCTAATTCAGCCTTTCTCAAGTGTATGAATTTAATTAAGTGAGAAATCATTGTATAAGTGTAATTATGCACAGTTTTAACACAGTGTTGATGACGAACTGACGTAGGACGGGCTCGCTGGTGGGATGTCGATGTGTGTAGCAGGGTGCGGTGAATAAAACACTTCTTCAATTATTTCTTGTTTCTTATTTTCTTCTTGTTTCTTATTTTCTTCTTGTTTCTTATTTTCTTCTTGTTTCTTATAATACTGCTGGATCCGGAATGAGTCACCATATATATTTTTTGTTTTTTTTTTTTTAATGACAACTCGCAGTTTTGACCACTGGGGGTCGTGGCTGCTTAACCGGTCTGTCCTGTGGTTGCCTTTTGGATTTTACTCGAAAGGGCCTCCAGCCAGGAGCGGAAAAATTTAAAACTAAACTTAAGTTAGATGACCGCACGCTAAGGGCACCCCCTCTGGGGTACGGACCTCGGCTTAGGGCGTCATCGGGAGAGGGCAGCGCGATATTTGGGACGGGCTGGATCGAAGGGTTTATAATATCATGATTATTAATCGGGGAATTTAAAGCTACAGGCTCAGCTACGGCGCGGGTTGAGGCCTCATCGGACTGGGGACGGGGGGAACGGATGCGGGGGGTCGTCGCGTGGGACCTCGTCGGCGAGGTCGGAACGATGGCGGTCTGTGTTTGTGCACTGTACTGGTGGCCCTACTGCTCTTCTGGAGGAGGGTTATAGGGTCATCGGGGTCGACTAGGACATGCCGGGGACGGCGGGTATGACTGATTCGGGAGGGGACATAACGGGCGGCCGCGACAACCAGAGGGTTGCGGTGAGTGGCGGCGGAGTCGAAGAAGTCACCATAGAAAAATGCCCGTCTTTTATAAGAACCTCTGACCAATAGGAATACTCTAAATTTGCACACGGCACTAATCATTTTGTGCTCAACCAATCAAAACACTTTGGGTTTTATCACACGACCCTAATGCAATTTGTATGGGGAACTTACTTTGGCTGTTTTCTATGGTGAGACGTCCCTTACAATGTTCGCTTATTTTTAAAAACATGGGAACTAACTTATTCTAGTTAATTACAAAAAACTGTATCTAAAAACCTTATTTTAAAGCCTTAAAATCGCAAAATTCTGTAACGGTCCTCGTTACGGTAAAGTTTTGTCATACTTAAGCTTACGTAACATCAATGGTACAAGTGGCGCCGCCTAGCGCGCTAGTGAGTAACAAACAATAGTCTTAATATCTCTAGTTATCACAGAAATCAGTCAATGTTATAATAATGCATATAATAGCTACTTATTGTCTAAAATAATTACTTGTTTAAATTTATTAGTTACGTATCGTCGCTGACACACAGTGAATTAAAAAGAGTTAAAAGTAAGCAGCAGAAATTACACAAAATAGTAAGTAATTGAGCTCCTTAAGTTTTGAGTTGAGCTGCACGATTACTGACAAATACGTGCACTGACTGGACAGGTCCACTCTTTCTGTGTGGTTTTTTTCCTCAAAAGAACATTTCAGAGTCAAATCTACATGGTCTTCACATGATCTGACCAAGATTATGTCTGTACTTTAAAAAAGACTGACCTATGAGTTTGTTTCGGCCTTTGTTCTCAGAGTAGTCAGATAGGAAACGCCGACCTCGTCTCGTTCTAAAATATGATTGACGTGTAATAGTGTTTGTACAAACCTTCTTACAGAAATATAATCATTTATCATTAAGCACTGAGATGGCATTAAAAATAAAATTGGATGGATTTTTTATGTAGATCATTACAATAAATTATAATTTAGTAGTAGGTAGATGAAAACTTTCACAAAATTATTAAGTACATTAATTAGAAACGGTTTACCGCCACGATGCTGAGTATAGGAGAAAAATAAAGAAAGACCAGTGAAAGAGACACCCGAGTAGGCGCCACTGTGGCGTAGTGCATATCGTGGGTATATCGCAGGGAAATTAGAATAGACTAAACTAAACAGTATACTACTTACAAACATATATTAGATTAAAATACACGAGCACAGAATCTTGTCTTTAAGGTCCTTCACTGGCATTTCTTGGGAAAGTAGGTACCGCCCTGGCTTTGTCGGTTAGGGGACACCTATTCCGTGGGCGACACCGTGGAATGCGCACCCAGTCTCAGGCGCACGGTAGTGGCGCGATGGCAGTGGGGTAGCGGTCACGTGCCCCAGAGCCGCAGATTGAAGCGGTTTCTTGGTTCACCTCGCAACGCTCGCCAAGGCTCCGTCAAAGCAGTTCACCTCCCGACACAGTTCTTACTGGAATTCGGGGCACTTAATGTTGCACGCGGGGTGCTGGCTTCCGCATCGCGTACAAGCGAACGGGTAGTAGCACTGGTGCGAGCTGTCTGAACCGCTGGCACCGGTGGCACTGGGCGGGCCCATGCTTTCCTCGCCAACCCTCTATCTTGACACCATGCATGTCCATGAACATGGTGGTGCCATAGATAGCCCGGACGTCTGGGGTCTTCTTTAGGATAGCGTGGAACACGCAGCTTGGTCGTCTCATGTACGCCTTTATGGTGTACATAATAAAGAGTATTCTATTCTATTCTATTCTATTCTTAATGTGGCGCACATACTCCGGTTAGTATCCCAACGTCCGGAGTTCCCGAAGTTTCTCGTTATTCTTCGGGTCTCTATCCACTGGTAGTCCCTTATAGCTATCTTCAGATTTTTGTCCGCTGGCAGTAAGTAGGCGAACCAGGACACGCCGCTATCCTTCTTCAGGTCGATCAGGTAACTCTGGACCAGCCTGTATTCCTCCTCACTGTTGGGTGAAGCGGACTCTACCCCCATATGGACGAGCGTTAGCAGGCCGGCCCAGTTTGTTAGCGGCGGATATCGTAGCTTCTTCTCCTTCTTCCCCGGCTGTTGCTTCGTTGTCGTCGCGGCTCCGAGGGGGGCATCAAGGGATGCGGGAGAGGAAGTGGGAGCAGAGGATAGGATTAAAACACTTGCCCGTGCGGTTGTTGGTGTTGGTGATGCTGGAGGCGAGCGGCGGCGGCGTGCCGCGTCGGCGAAAGTGGGCGACGTTGGCGTACACCCCATTTTTTTTTTTTTTCGGGTGGAAAATCATTAAATGACCTCTCCCGCTCTGGGCGGAGCGGAAGGGAGTGTCAGACTCTTACTGACTAAAACCCACCCGTGTTCCTTCAGTTGCCTGTGCGCCAGGGCCACTGTAACTCTTTCGAACAATCCACAGCCCCGGCAGGCTTGGCGTATCCCCTGCGGCGCGCTTTCGCGCTGTGGTCGGTCCGACCCATCAATGCCAGCGACATGCTCGACCTTACGCGCGAGGAGCATGGCGACAGCATGGCGGGTGAGTCGAAATCTGTGGCGCGGGGGGCACCGGTGAGTCAGGCGCCTGGGACATGGTACGTGGCGGACGGGTGTACGGTCCGGCACCTGTTGGCCGCTCATATTGGAACCGGATATGGCGGTGTGCAGAGCTGACACAGCTTAGGTTTGCTTAGGCGTCGTCACGGATGCAGCCCCGGTAGGCGCGGTCGGGGACGCGAAATGTGGATGGTGCAGGGGTGAGCACGGGAAGCGCGGAGTATGCATGCGGTGCGGTGGGCGCAGCGGTGCGCACGGGCGCTTAGATCGGCACACGGCGGGACGGATGGGTACCACGTGCTGTTGGCTCGGCGACGGCGCCGGCGCAACGTGCGCAGGCGCCAATGATGTCGATGGGCCGCTAGCTACAGCGGCGCTGGGACCCCTCCTCTTCTTTCTTTAGCTTCTTGGCTTCCACCACGGTCCAACCCCAGACGGTACTTCGGGGTCCCGGCATCGCGGCCAAGTTTTTAACGGCCTCCGAGTTCTAGGAATAATCAATTTATTTCCAGAGAATTTCTTATGTAATTCCTAGGATGTTTTTTTCTTTGTTTCTTTAGGTAAGTAACGATGTTTTGAGATGTGTTCTCGTTTGTCCGTAAGTGACCCTATACAATATATGACGAAAGGAATGCATTTTTCTAAGCGTTTTGAATCCGTCGTAATATTAATAAGTTATGTGTGCCTGAAACCTTTTATTTCTTTCTTACTTAATGTCTGCGTGTTGTGTGTATGTGTGGTATGGAGCCAATAGTGCACTCGCACTTGGCTGATTAACACAAACTTCAACAAGTCAAAACACATAACTACTAAGTGTTTGGGCCAATCTGTTTCCGAAGACTTAAAAAACTTGGATATTGAGCGTGAGCGCAGGACGTTCCCTGTCCGCTGCAATATGTTGGCTCGCAGATTTGCAACATACACGACTAAAGTAAAGGTTATTTACAGCGTACTGTCAGTCGTTCTCTACGTGCACTCTGAGTCAACTACACGCAGAGGGCATACAGCGCTCTGCACGTACAATTTAATAATGCATTCAGGGTGTTGATGGGGTTGACGCGCTATTACAGTCTTTCCGGCATGTTCGCAGAGGCGGGAATAGATAATTTTTACGCCATCGTGTGCAAGAGATGCGCCTCCATCATGCGATGGTACGCGCCAGCCCTAACAGCATCCTAGAAACTATAGCAGATGGGTGGGGCAGCCCCATACTGGGACATTGGAAACACCTACATGCCACTGTGGCGTAGTAATAAATAATTTGGGTTGTTTCTCTTGTAGATGTAAGCAGTAAAACTAGTTTCTAAACCGTGTGTATACTAACCAAATAGACTTGATGGGTCCGAAATTGAAGATTTTACTTACATTTATAACGCCATCAAATTTATTGGAACTAATTTCGAACCCGTGGCCATACTATTCTTCCGACTTTTTCTATCATTTGAAATATTCCAAAATCCATAACAGAATTACCAATTCATGTCAACATAAAAAAAAAAAAAAAACTAATAAATTTACACAAGTAAAAGATTATTTTACTCCCCGCGTCGTTGAAAAGCAATCGTCGCGTTCATGTGTCGCTTTTTGTTCGGAAAACTGGAAAACGCTCCCTTGTCGGCGCGACCACGCGTTCAGGTTCGCCGATCAATAAGTGACAAATGAGCGCTACCATGGCTTTTAAATAGCACGCAGGCTAATGAGACTTACAATTTTATTTAAAAAAACTAAAAACATGGCTCAATAAAATAATAAAAAAAACAAAGAATTCATTGATTATACTAGTGTTTTGTATTGTAGGGTATAAGTAGTATTAGGTAGGTTTTATAACTATGTGTGATATTCATTGTAAATTGTAAATTTTCGTATGCCACTTTTAGCGGCGGATGTAAATCATTTGGAAGGATATTCCCAATCTATTGCTTCATATGTTCGAAAAAATTGTCTGCTCAACAACGTCAATAACACAATTGTTAGCTATTGTTATTACTTTATTCAATTATGTAAAGTAGTGTTCTAAATATTATTTATTTTTATAATCATGTATTTGCAGTTTTAATATTTTATTTTGTAAGGTTGTAACCATTTGCCCAAGTGATTATTAGTTGTTAAACTGACTTTTACCGGTTGACAGCAACTAGCTGTCAAACGGTAGCCTACGTGTACAGTCTCACTTGGGAACATGGCAGTGAAGCTTGAACACTGGTAGAGTGAAGACGTATTTTGTGTATTTTAAAATAGTGTTATAAAGTGTAGTAATGTTATTAAACTGATTATAAAGCTATACAGACTTTGTTTTTCATTTCAACTTTATAGTGGATTACGCAATGAATGTTATATTGTTGTTGAACTGTCAAAATGAAACCCCATTCCTACTGTTAGTGTGTTACGCAATTACTCCGCTGGGGGCCTATACAAAATCCCTTTTCTGTAAGCGTTAACGCCAACGGAAAAATCAAATTGTATGGAGTTGACATTCGCTTACCACGTGACATTACGTATCTTTTCCGCAGGTAATGTCATAGCCATACATTTTGACGTAAGCGTCTGGCGTTAAAGCTATCAGAAAAGTTTTTGTCTAGGCCTACTGATCATAACTACTTACCAACCTTGTACCGTATCCTACGAATTAATTACTTAGTCTCTAAAAAAAATATTCGATAGGTTTGTGTGGTCACCATCTTGCCTGATATACTTTGTAAATAGTTGTTTTTTTTTTTGTGTATTGTTTAAGCCGCTTCTAACTAAAGCGATAATCGCGCCAACACGCAACAGTCGCGTTTATTTTGTATGGCGAACCCGAACGCCCGGTGGCGCTGACAGAGGGTGCCTGTCGGTTTGCCCCGAGTGAAGTATAAATTAACGCGACGATCGCGTATTCGTGCGAGTACGATCGATCGCATTGGTTAGGACGCGGCTAGAATAATAAATATTTTTATTTTTGACACATGCAGCTTTTGTTTAAATTATAAGAATGGTATTGTTGCATTTATTTGTTCATTGTAAACGCTATTTTGATGTTAAAATTAAATATAGTCATTGTTGAAAATTGTCGTTTTATTTTGTAAATGAATTGATTTCTTGTAAACAAATACTTAGGACTACTTGCACCACCATTCTGTCGCTGTCATCTTCAAACGACTGAATGCAGAAACGGAACAATGTTGTACGGTTCACGTACAGGCAAAATGCTAACACCGCGACCTACTTTTCGCTACTCGATTTATTTACTTTTATAATTATTATAAGTTAGTTGACCAATAGCTGCCCTAGCGCTATAACCGCGGATTAGCATCCAACGGAACTTACTTGTAACTCTTAAGAATAAACTAAATAATCGTGAAGTCTGTGGTTTTCGTCAACTCACATCCAACAACTCAACTATACGTAACTGTCTAGCTCTGAGCCATACATAAAAGTGGTCCTTCGAGCCGGATATAACAGGTGCCTATTGTCTCTGTTAACGTTAGCGAATCGGTCTAGCTGGTGTCCCAGAAGAGCGGATCGCGTTAGTGGGGGCCGACGCACTTAATATCCAAAATTTGCGGAAACTTCGCAACTTTGGTGAACTAGTACCTGTGGTGATACAACTCTACTCCACCAACGGTCAAACCAATAACTAATAACAATGGTTCAGAGTGGAACGGAACTGATAAGCCGTCAAGAAACTATCTTCCGAGACTTGAAGCTTATCTGCACCAACTACAAGAAGGACACTCCCACCAGGAAGAACTTGGCATACATGGAGGAGCGTCTTTCTCGGCTGAACAATAACTGGGAGAAGTTTGTTCACAATCATCAACTACTGGAAGAGTCTGGAGCAACAGACCTTCAATACTTCAACGACGATATTTTCAACAGTACGAAGAATATGTATGAAGAAGTCCTGCAAGACATGTTGAAACTTAAATCAGAGTTGCCGTCTGCATCTACAAGTAAGACGGAACAACCACCTGCGACGCCTAATCAAGGGAAAGGACAATCGAAATTTACTTTCCACGATACCAAATTTCACATACCTCCTCGGGGAACAAGCGACTCGACGGAAAAGCAACAAGATCTTTTGCGTCAACAATACTGCAACTTTAGAGCGTTTGAACGCACCGTCGAGAAGATAAACATAGCGTCGACGGTACCGATGGAAAAATGGGAATTAGAAGAAAACTTAAGCACCCTGAAAACTAAATGGGAGCATATCGAAAAGGCAAATTGGGAACTAGAATACATACTACAAGACGAGGACTCAATTTAACAACAGAAATACAATACAGCAGAAAACCTTTATGATGACCTGAAAAGGAAACTACAACGCAACATCTGGAACAATGCACACTATGAAAAATCTACGCCAAAAATTCAAATACCGGATTTTCATGGAAACTATAACCAGTGGTTGACTTTTAGAGATCTCTACCTCGAAAGTGTACACAATAATCCGACACTTTCGAAGGCTCAAAAAATGCAACACTTGAAAACAAAACTGAAGGGTGAGGCGGAGACATTGGTTCAGCATCTCCGCATCAGTGCTGAGAACTACGCATCTTGCTGGGAGATGCTGACCCACCGCTACAATAACAAACGGCTGTTATTCACATCATACATGAACACGCTCCTGAATCAACCTAGTATTCAGCAAGCAACCGCTACAAGCATACGGAAGCTTCACGACGTCATGATGCTTGAACGGGCTCAAAAACATCGGGCTAGACACCACCAATTGGGATCCGATCGTGGTTCACCTACTGATTCAAAAACTAGATAGCGTTACGTATAACGAATATATAAAGGAGATCAAACATCCCAGGGAATTTCGCGACCTGGAAGAGTTCACCTTGTTTTTAGAATCAAAATTCATGTCACTGGAAGCTCTGCAGGGAAATAACCAAAAATTATCGCCATCAAACAAACCATGGAAATCGGAAAAGCAGCCCCATAAGGGATTAGAATACCGAAATAACAACTACAAGAATAAATCGCAGGGGTCATCGTACTTTAAGAAGTCACAAAACTCACCAAACGCCTTCTTCACGACAGCAAAAACATGCCCAATATGCAAAACTAATCACGTTTTGATGAATTGTGAACAATTCTTGGCTATGAACACAAACAAACGGAATGACGCAGTTCGCAACTTGCATATTTGTAAAAACTGCCTATTCAGCCACGGAGAAAAACAATGCAAATCACGAAAGACGTGTAAATTGTGTCATAAGGCACACCACACACTTATGCATGAAGCTGAAACTGAACTATCTAACAACGAACAAGCAACAAGGGAGAAGAACCCATCGTCGACTCCTTCGACTTCCTATGGGGTCAACAACATAACGAACGAAGAAAAGGAAGTGTTGTTGACAACTGTACTTCTGAAAGTCAAAACAATTGATTGAAACTTCATCAACTTGAGAGGTCTACTTGACCAAGGCTCACAATTGAGCCTAATAACGGAAAACGCGGCACAGCGCCTCCGATTACAGCGACGTAAAGTGAGCGCTGTTGTATCGGGTGTTGGAAACCTTAGCGGCAACTGCAAAGGGGCAATGAACTTAGAATGCGAGTCAGTACATTCAGACTACAAATTCAACTTTGAAGCATTAATTATGAAAAAACTCATAAGCAACTTACCTACCACATCGTTTTCAATCAGCAACTGGGATTATTTGGAAAACTTAAAACTAGCGGATCCACAGTTCAACCTGTCAGGCCCGATCGATCTGCTCTTGGGCGCGGACATCTACTCAGAACTTATCCTAAACGGCGTCATCAGGAGTGATAACAAATACCCAGTAGCTAAACAAACCAGAGTGGGCTGGATTCTATGCGGGAATGTAAAGACATTCAACTGCTTGGTGACTCTTAATGATTTCGAAAACATGGCAAGATTTTGGGAAACTGAGGAAATTCCAGACAAGTCATTATTAACTAGTGAGGAACGACACTGTGAGGAATATTACAACGCAACTACCACAATATTGGCGAACGGACAATATGTGGTACAAATGCCAATGAAGCCTAACTTCGAAACAAACTTAAAAAATGCAAGGTCACAAGCATTAGCACAGGTTCTTCAACTGGAAAGGAAGTTGCTAAAAAACAAAGAACTCAGTTACGAGTACAAGCGTTTTATGAACGAATACATCGCTATGGGACACATGAAACCTGTCACAGGAGAAAGCAGGGGCCAAATCTACCTACCTCACCATGGCGTGTTGAGAGCTGAGTCCACGACAACAAAACTAAGAGTAGTGTTCAACGCGTCATACAAAACAAAAGGAGACAGCAGTCTCAACGATCACATGTACTGCGGTCCGAACTTACAAAAGGATATACTGACACTACTAATTAATTGGAGAACATACAGATACGTCTATACGGCAGATGTAGAAAAACTTTATCGGTTCATCTGGCTGAACGAAAAGCAACAACATCTGCAAACTATAATCTGGAGATCCTCCCCTAACGAACTTCTACAAGATTGGCAGTTGGGCACAGTAACTTACGGAGCGAAAAGTGCACCTTATCTGGCAATGCGCACTCTACATAAACTCGCAGAAGATGAAAAAGATACCTATCTGGAAGCTGGAAACGTCCTGAAAAACTATTTCTACATGGATGATTTGGTTTACGGGCAGGATACTATCGATGCATCGAAAACACTAGTCTCACAGCTCATTGAGTTGCTGAAAAAAGGAGGATTTAACTTAAGAAAATGGAAAACGAACGAAACTGTTATCTTGGAAGACTTGCGAGATGATCAAAAGAGCCGCAATACGAATATCGACTTTAGCCCTGAACAAACAACAAACTCAAAAATGTTGGGCATGAGGTGGAATCAAGACAACGATAGTTTCACATACCAATGGGATCTACCAATCAAGAAAAACCTGACAAAACGCGTACTACTGAGCGAAATAAGCAAGCTATACGACCCACTTGGATTACTATCGCCACTCACAATAAAAACCAAACTTCTATTCCAAAAAATCTGGATCAGCAAAATCAACTGGGATGAACGCTTACCTGACGATCTCGCTACGGAATGGGAAACTATAAGAAAAGATATCCCGTTGCTAAACAAACTTTCCATACCACGATTGTTACAATGTCAAGAAAACACCCTAGAGATACACGGGTTTTGCGACGCAAGCGAAAAAGCCTACGCGTTCGTCATTTATAGCCGAGTGAAAAATCAAGCCGGTGAATACAAGAATACACTAATTACGGCAAAAACAAAAGTTGCACCAATCAGCAATAGGATAACTGTACCTAGAATGGAACTTTGCGGGGCTGTTTTACTAGCCAAACTGCTTGAAAAAGTTCAGAACACTCTCTGCAATAAAAACCTAGATTTAAGGTGCTGGAGCGACTCCAAGGTCGTTTTAGCCTGGTTGCAGGGCGATATAAACCGATGGGAGAAATATGTAGCTAACAGAGTGAAACAAATAAACAGAATCATCTCAGCAAACTGCTGGAACTATGTGAAGTCAGAAGAAAATCCAGCTGACTGTGCAACTCGAGGGCTCACACCTTCTCAACTCCTAGAGTTTAAACTTTGGTGGAATGGACCGGATTGGCTAAAAACAAACATGTCAAAAATCCATCAAGACAATCACCTGACCTACTCAACAAACACTGAGCTGCAAAAAACAAACTGCTGCGCAGTCACATACAAGAATTGTGAAATAATTGATACCTACATTACTGAAAAAAAACAGTAATTATAAACGCGTAATACGAGTGCTTGGATGGATTTTACGACTGAGCAACATTCGTAAGCAAAAACGCACACTAAACTCAACCAATAACTTAGCCAACCGCGGCAACAAAAAGGAGGTTATGTGTTTGTCAGCACAAGACATTATGGGAGCAACAGAATTGGTCATCAAGAACGTTCAAATGAAAACTATGGCGACGAAATTCAATGCTTAAAGAAAAAACTACCAATATCAACAAAAAGCAACATGTTGAACTTAACCCCATTTCTTGACGACAGTGGAATACTGCGCGTGAAAGGGCGACTAGCCTACTCAACTTTATCTCCCGAAGCTAAACATCCTATTATTCTTCCGGCTACAGGAAGATTAACGGAGCTTATTATTCAAGAAGCTCATCGCGACACTCTCCACGGAGGCGCCCGGCTAACTTTGGCCTATTTACGTCAAAAATATTGGGTCATTGGAGGTAGCAGAACAGTCAAGAAGGAGCTTCGACAATGTGTCCGATGACATCGTTTCAAACCAAACCGTAACGTCCAACTGATGGCAGACTTGCCAAAGGAGCGTGTACAGTCTGTCTATAAAGTCATGAAAAAAAATGAGGGCGCTGCGGTCGTGCACGTAGCAACCCTGTATAGTGTGACTAAATTGATTTTGATACTAGAACATTATTTTGTACTAGAAGCAAACCTGGTTTTAATTAAAACGACGAGACGCTGTTTTTTTAAACTGGGGAGAAAAGGTAAAGTCGTAAAAAGCGTAGATCTTATTAAAAAAATCTACAGAAACCATAGACAAAGATGCGACTCTCAACAGAGAAGTCACGAGCATTGATCATCACGCTTGCTCAAGACGGGTTGGCGAATTCATTAGTTTGCATATACGATCAGATAGCACAAATCTATTGTCTCTGTCGTTCAAATAAAATGAGTAAATAAAGGAAAAATGTTCATACATATTTTTTATTATATGTTTTAACTTTTTTTTTGTTAATGAAAAATATCTCATAACATAATAATTAATTAGTTCCATCATCTGATTCCAAATATTCTACGTTACAAAAAGTATTTTCATTGTCAGCTGCGTCACTAACAACGTCTTCGCTACTGCTGTCATCGCTGCTGCTATCTTCGCTTAGGCGAATGACTAACTCATCTATATCTTGATATAGGGTTCTTCCTCGTTCATTTTTCAATGTTTGCAGTCATCCATTTTTTTCTTAGGACGGCCTGATCTGTGTTTGCCAGGGGTTCCAAATTAGCCATTATTTTTATAGCCTACATCTGCAATACGCCTCACTGTACTCTCAGATTTTCCTGAAAGAAAGATTTAAAAAAAAGTAATATCTAACAGAAAATAGATTGCATAGTTTTAATTTCAAATATGATATAATTTAATCATATTTAAAATCAACGATAACTTTGATCACCCAAAAGTATCAAAAGTTCTGGTCGCACTACAATATGGCCTACTTATATTTGCAATCTAACCTATTAATGCGCAATGTAAACAATCCTTATTTTAGTCTTAAAATCGTATATTTAGTAAATTTGTTACTTCTGGTTGATAAAAAACAAACAGTAACACGATTACATACCTGTCATAGCTGCTGTTCGAGCATAAATATCATCCAAATTTGATAAAATTTGTCCAGCTTGGTGTTATAACAAACATTGCTGATACACTTTAAAAATAATTTCCCGAGCTCCACTCCTATTTGTTTTCCTCATATTTAACATGTTTTTTCGAAGTTTTATCCACGTAGATGTGAAAAACAATAAAAAATGCAATAGATAACGAGTTACAAAACAAGTCGATGACGGCCGATGACATTCGATGTACTATGATTTAGTGTTGCCCTACTTTTGAATAATGTTAGTTCCTCAAACATTATTTTCATGACTTTATAGACAGACTGTAACTCCATCAAGACCGTTCACAAACACGGGCGTCGACTATACCGGACATGTTGATGTGAAAATCAACAAAGGAAGAGGAGTTAAAACTTGCAAGGCTTACATAGCCATTTTCATATGCATGGTGACCAAAGCTGTGCATTTGGAATTAGTGTCGGACCTGACTACGCAGACGTTCCTCGCTGCATTCAAAAGGATGTGTGCCCGCAGGGGTACACCCCGACACGTATTCTCCGACAACGGGACGAATTTTGTGGGCGCAGCAAAACTACTTCAACAGGAATTTGAATAACACAAAACCTTTAAGACTTCTGAATTCTTCGATGAGATGAGTCACTTACAAATTGAGTGGCATTTCAATGCACCACTTTGGCCAACAGCTGGAGGCCTGTGGGAGGCTGCCGTCAAAGCCATGAAATATCACCTACATCGAGTACTGGGGGAACAGAAGCTTACTTTCGAACAATTTACTACTTTACTAAATCAAATTGAAGCCTGTCTTAACTCTCGTCCACTGTGCCCACTAACAGAGGATGTCGAAGACCTGGAATATCTAACTCCTGGTCACTTCCTCATTGGCGGCCCCCTACTGTCACTGCCACAAGAAGAGCAAGATTTTGCTGAGCACGATCTAAGAAACAGATGGGAGACTTGTAGAACAAATGAACGTGCACATCTGGAAGCGCTGGTCGAACGAATATCTACATTAACTGCAAATTCGAAGCAAATGGCAGTACCCAAAAGAAAACCTGAAACAAGGAAGCCTAGTACTAGTAAAAGATGAACACTTACCACCTGGCCGCTGGGCTATAGGAAGAGTCCAGGAACTACATCCAGGCGCCGATGGTCGAGTACGGGTTGTTACCTTGAAAACTAAGAAAGGGTCACTTCAAAGACCAATAACGAAGCTATCACCATTACCACTGAAACTCGAACAACCAAGAGTAAACGAAGAGGAAGAGAAAAGGACACCTACTCCGGAAACTAAAAAACGGGGAGGCACAACAAAAAACAAGAACAATTGGCCATCACTTGTTCTCCTATCCATACTAGCAATGACGGGATTTGCACAATCAGCACCAAATACGAATAACTTGAAGGTTACACCTATACCGAGCAATCATCCTATCTACTTCGATGAAGCTGGGAAAATACAACTAATAAATGACGAATGGACTCTGTTGGTTTACTACAACTTAACGTCATACTGGCAAGCAACTGATAGGATCAATGATTATGTGAACCAAATAGATAAACTATGCCAAAGAATATCACATGATTACACGCCTTGCGAAACAATTGTCGGCCACCTACGTCATGAACTGAGTCACCTAGTCGATTACAACTCTATGCTGCTCACTCAACACTCAAGACCAAAACGAGGTTACTTTGAGGGAGTAGGGAAATTAACAAGAACTCTTTTCGGAGTGCTCGACGCAGACTTTGCTGAAAAGTACGAAAGAGACATACAGAATCTACAATCAAATGATGACTACATACTAAAACTTATGAAAAACCAAACATTAATTGTAGAGGCTGAAAACAACATTATGAAAAGAAACAATGCCTTTATGGATGAACAATTCAAAACATTGGGTGTCTACATGGATCAAACTTGCAGCGAAATCACAAAAATAGTGAACAAGGCGCAAATGCTATTCACGATGAATGACATAAATTCCGCTGCCGTGACGTCAACTCTGATTTTAAGTGATTTAAATCGAATATTGGAAATGCTGATAAATGCTCTCGCCAACATTTACAGAGGACATTTAGATACCCATCTATTTCCGGCTAACCAACTGATCGAACAGCTAAACATAATATCTGGAAGGTTGCCACAGGGATTGTCGTTACCTGTACAGGATATTCAAAGGGATTTGAAAAATATCTATGACCTCATCCATGTGAAGGCTCGAATTACAAACAATTATATGCTATTTGAAATACACATCCCCTTGCTGAGCGATGAAGACTACAAGATATATCGAGTCATACCAATACCGTTCCTTAGACAAGGACATTTAAAACTCGTACAACCAAGTTTAAGCTTCATCGCAATCAACTTTGTAAAAAACTCTTACATAACAATGGAAGACCAAGACATGCGCCAATGTACTTCATACGGAGAAGACGAATTTATTTGTGTCGCACGTAATCCTGTCTACAACATGCACGATAGAGACGCCCCATGTGAGGCCCAAGTCTTCAACCAACAAGAGTCTTTATCATGCGTCCTCAATGACGCAACATGCAAAGAAACCTGGAAAAAGCTTCACAAATCGAACATGTGGCTATTTACATTGTGCGAAAAACAGCTGATGCGCGTCATATGTAACGATCAAGTTACGCCAGCGGTCATTGACGGGACTGGAGTGATTTCCTTGAAATCAAGGTGCTTACTGCAGAAAAAGGACGCCACAATATTTACACATAATCAGCTGGGAAGCAGATTTAACATGGAACCAGAGATAGAAATACCAACCATAAATTCGACAATTAACAACATCTATGATCTCGGCTGGAAGAATGCAGAATTGAAAATAACAGATCAAGAAACGCCAACTGCAGTAGAAATAAGAAAAATAGACCAGCAGTTGGAATTACAGAAAAACAGAGAAGTATTACCGAAGGCGTCTGACATGTCCAGTCACGACATCTATCTCTACTCGGTTACTTCTTTGCTGTTGGGAGGAATGGCTATGCTTGCCCTCTACATTATCATTAAACGATGGTGGAAAACAAAGACAGGCGTCAAGGACATCGAGCTACAGGAAATACATTCGACAGCAGCGGAGCCCGTTTACAGCGAAGCAAGACAGCCGAAGAAAGTATTCCACTTTGAGGAATTAAATTTAGTGATATACATATACTTTTACATTCATACTTTTACACTTTTACTATTGTTTACTATTTAACTTGAATTATCTACTTTACACTTTTCTTTCTTATTTTCTTTGTAATGGATGCCCATCTCACTTTTCCCTCGGGAGCATGTACGGTTCACGTACAGGCAAAATGCTAACACCGCGACCTACTTTTCGCTACTCGATTTATTTACTTTTATAATTATAATAAGTTAGTTGACCAATAGCTGCCCTAGCGCTATAACCGCGGATTAGCATCCAACGGAACTTACTTGTAACTCTTACGAATAAACTAAATAATCGTGAAGTCTGTGGTTTTCGTCAACTCACATCCAACAACTCAACTATACGTAACTGTCTAGCTCTGAGCCATACAAATGTTTTAAATTCATTTAACGCTTGGAGAATATACCTGTTGACAAGCACAGCAATTTCGTGAGTTGAGTCCATATAAGCGAAGTTTTATTGACATTTATTATTAGTATTCTAGCTGAGTTAATAGCTTTGTACGCATGAAGCCAGAAATAATTTTAAATGAACTCATTAATGGACTTAAGCTCCGTAATGCCCCCGGTTCTGATGGAATCACCAAAAAGGTGTTCAAACTTTTCCCTGCCCACTTGATCATGCTCATGACCACCATCTTCAATGGTGCCATGAGCAATAACATCTTCCCCCAAACGTGGAAACAGGCCACTGTCATCGGTATTCCCAAGCCGGGCAAGCCTAAATCCGCGCCCTCCAGCTACCGTCCCATCAGTCTACTCAATGTCCTCGACCAAATCTATGCCGAGACAAAGGGTCTCATTCCTAACGAGCAACTCGGTTTTTGAACCCAACACTTGCGTGCAACAGGTCCACCGTATCATCGAACACAAACGTTGGTTTCCAACGTGTTTCGATATAGCAAAAGCGTTCGACAAAGTCTGGCACAATGGCTTATTATATAAGCTCTACCAACTCCCAAAGTGCCAGATCGTCTCGTGCTCATCTTACGAGACTGTCGAATCGCAC
The DNA here is from genome assembly GCA_917490735.1 of Dryobotodes eremita. NCBI lineage: Eukaryota > Metazoa > Arthropoda > Insecta > Lepidoptera > Noctuidae > Dryobotodes > Dryobotodes eremita. The sequence continues at coordinate 7,399,239 of OU823269.1, read as the reverse complement.
CGCATCGAAGGAGCGCTATCTTCCTCCAACCCCATCCGCGCCGGAGTCCCTAAGGGCTCCGTGCTTGCCCCTCTGATTTTCACGCTATTCACTAACGATATCCCCAAGAGCAAAAAAGCTCAGTTGGCTCTCAATCAAACCTGTCGATGAACTCGGCGCCTGGCTTAGAAAGTGGAGAATCGAAGTCAATCCCGAAAAAGGTCGAGCGGTTCTCTTTTCGAAACCGCGACGTAGTCCCACCCTCTCCCGTCCGAACCATGTTTGGCAAGCCTATCCCACGGAAAAAGCGAGCCAAATAGCTAGGTGTAATCCTTGACGAGCACCTCTCCTTCTCTGAGCACATAAAGCAGGCACGTTCGCGCGCCGCTTTCGCTCTCGGTAGACTCTATCCCATACAGAATGCACGTAGCAAATTATCACTCCAAATTGCGCATTTACACAGCGTACATTAGGCCAATCATGACCTATGCGAGTACAGTTTTCGCACACGCAAAACCCCTACACAACCATAGGATGCAGACCCTCCTAAACCGGTTCCTCCGTAGGACGACAGGTACCTCTTGGTTCTTTCGGAACGAAATCCTCCACCTCAATCTTAAAATCCCACTATCCGTCAATTCATGAAACGCAATTCCAAGCGTTTCTTTGATTCCGCGGCCATACATCGCAACCCTCTGGTTATCGAGGCCGCCAGTTATACCCCCTGCCGTATCAGTCATACCCGCCGTCCAAGGCATTTCATAGCCGACCCCGATGACCCCATAACCCTCCTCCAGGAGAGCAGTAGGGCCACCAGCACATTATACAGATACAAAAAACAACAATCGTTTGACCTCGCCGCCGAGGTCCCTAGCGACGACCCCGACGCAATGGTCCCCCCCGACCCTTTCTCGACGAAGTGTCAGCCCGCGCCGTAGCTGAGCCTGTCCCGCCTTACTGTCCTTCCCTCAGCGATGCCCCTAAGCCGAGGTCCGTACCCCACAGAGGGTGCCCTTAGCGTGCAGTCTGTACGGTGAACGTACATGGGTTTTAAAATATATTTATTACAATAAGTTAGCCAGTAGGCTCGCGTATTTGCACTTTGAACGCGACCTACATTTGGCAGTGCATTGACACTGACATATTGCATTGTTCTATGCATTTTATGTATATTACATTTTTAGTGTTCAATTAGACGTGGTTTGAGTCGGACAACTTGCATTTTTATTTAGATTCATCCCGTTGAGCATTCACTGACATTTTCTGCATTTAAGTTTAAATTTGACATTTTTCATTTGCATTGACATTACTTATGTTAGGGAAGCACCCTACATAGTTTTTTGGTCCTTCGTAACTATTGCAAGTACCATACAGTCCGATACGTCGGTCGATAAGTCGCCGCGCGGGATCTGTGTCGTGTCGTGTCATACCGTGCCACGTGTGTTGCCGTGCAGGAGCATTCGGGGAGGTGGCAGCGATCCAGGTTCCAGAGCGTCACATTGCATTGCATTGCATACAGGGAGAGTTCCTGAATTTCAAGTAAGATCGTTCATTATTTATCTTACGGCTTTATAATGGAGGGTTTAATCGTGCGTCAAGCTGAGATCCTCGAGGAAGTGAAGAGAATCCATTCTAATTTTAAGAAGGATTCAGCGAGCAGGAAGACCACCGATTACATTCGTAAAAGGCTTGAGAGGTTAGATATACTATGGGCGGAATGTGAAGAGAAGAACCGGGAGCTGAGTGCAGTAGAGGAGAAAGATCATCAATATTTCACCGGTAACATTTATGAGGTCATTAAAAGCTGGTACCATGGAACGCGTCAGGAGATTGCAGCGTTCGAGATGAAGACTCTTGCTGGACCCAGTAACGCCGGCCATAGTAAGTTAAACGTTGAGTTTGACAAAACCATGTTCGAGACATCTGTAGGAGCAGAGGACAAGCTACTCGAGTTACAGCAGTGGCAACAAGCTAACTTCCGTGCATTCACTAGGTTAGTAAATCGAAGCCTACACGAGGTTAAGGAGAAATGGGAAATTGAGGATATGCTTAAGACTGTAGAGTTTCGGTGGACTGCGATTGACAAATTACATTTACAAATTGATGGCATATTAGAGGGGAATTCACAGGACTACTATGACGAGTTCTGTCGTCACGAAAAGGCATTTACAAATATGAAACGGGCGTTGAACACGAAATTAAACGCTTCTCTACATCAACAGCAAACATTGCCTAAAATTGACATACCTATCTTTAACGGCAACTATACTTTATGGCCTACTTTTATGGATCTCTACGTAGAAGCGATTCATAATAATTCGGCGATCGCAAAAACACAAAAAATGCAACATCTAAAGGGTAGACTTCGCGGTGAAGCGGAAAAGCTCGTGCAGCATCTACACATTGCACCCGAAAATTATGACACGTGTTGGGAAATTTTGAACCATAGATATAATAATAAGTTTCTGTTATTTACCAGAAATTTCCAGGCATTTATGCGTCAACCTAATTTGCAAAAACAATCTGCATTCGACCTCAAGCGGTTATATGACACTAGCAACGAAACCATAAACGCCATACACAACTTGGGCGTTGATACAAGCTCATGGGATCCGATTCTAATTTACGTGTTATGCGAAAAATTAGACTCCGAAACGTATACGGAATACATGCAGTCCAGGTCGGATCCGCGCGAGATACCAACATACAATCATTTTATGGATTTCGTCGAAAACAAGTTTATGGCATTAGAACCATTGCACAGGAAAAAGCCAGAAAATTTTGATAAACCTGCATCAAAACCACATTTTAAGACGCAACATCTGTTCGGCAATAATCTCAAGTCATCAAATTCACAACCCAATAAAGGTTCAGCAAACTATTCTCGCAATTTTCATGCGTCAAACGCTGGACAATACAGCAAGACTATTTGTCCATTGTGCAATACGAATCATGCATTATTTCAATGTTCTAAATTCGCTGACATGCTGAGTCCGGAAAAAATAGCATTTATAGAAAACAATCAAATATGCAAAAATTGTTTGTATGTGCATACTAAGGGTTACTGTGCGTCGCAGAAAAGATGCAGAGATTGCAACGAACAACATAACACACTTCTGCACAGCGATATTGTAAAGTCAGCGCAAACGCCCTCAGCAACACAAACAGCACCTAAACCGTCGTCATCGACTTCATCTAGGTCAAATAAAAATATGCAAAACAACTTCGCGTCAAATAATAATGATGAAATATTATTACCAACAGCATTACTGCAAGTAGCCACAGCGGGAGGTGACTACATTACACTAAGGGCTCTAGTTGATCAAGGCTCACAAATTACGTTGATCACGGAGAATGCAGCTCAAAGATTGGGCATAAAGCGTCAACAGCTGAATGCAAACATAAGTGGCATCGGTACTTTATCCAACAGGAGTAAAGGAAAGGTCCATCTATCCTGCAAGTCCTTATATAACGATTTCCAGTTTACAACGGAAGCGTTAATCATGACACGGGTAGTAAACAGTCTGCCTAACGTTACATTTGCAAAGAAACCTTGGGCTCATGTGACAGACATCACACTAGCCGACCCAGATTACAACTTATCTAGGCCTATTGACATACTTCTGGATGCACACGTATTTTCCGAAATACTCATGAATGGCTTAGTCAAAGGGGAGGTTAATGAACCCATGGCTCAACAAACACGGTTGGGGTGGATATTGTCAGGCAATGTCACCAAAACATTTAATTGCAACGTCGTAGTTAATGAAGTTAACGACTTGACAAAATACTGGGAAATTGAAGACATCAATGGAGATGCATGCAATTCTATGACGTCAGAGGAACGATATTGTGAGGAGCTCTACACTGCAACAACCAAGCGATTAGGTGATGGCAGATATGCAGTTCGTTTGCCAATGAAGCCTAATTTTAATCAGCTGCTGGGCAAGTCAAAGCCACGAGCGGTAGCACAGTTTATGCAATTAGAAAGGAGATTAGGCAGGGATGACAAATTATCAGATAGTTACATCAAATTTATGCAAGAGTACCTGGAAATGGGACATATGAAGGAGAGCAAACCTGACTGCAACACGGCATGCTACTTACCTCATCATGGAGTCCTAAAACAGGACTCAGTGACATCAAAATTGAGGGTGGTTTTTAATGCCTCCCAGAAAACTGACACAGGTTACAGCCTGAATGACTTGATGGAGTGTGGCCCTAAGCTACATCAAGACCTATTGACATTATTATTAGGATGGCGGCTATACAAGTACGTCTTTACTGCAGATTGTGAGAAGATGTACCGCATGATCCTTGTCCATGACGAAGACCAACGCTTGCAAAAGATCCTGTGGAGAGAATCCAACCAAGGTCCTTTAAAGGAGTTCCAGTTATGCACAGTGACGTATGGAACCAAGGCAGCACCATTTCTAGCTCTTCGAACGCTGAAACTGCTTGCAGAGGATGATGCACAGAAATATCCGTTAGCAGCGGATGTCATCGCTAACGAAATGTACGTTGATGATGTCCTAAGTGGCAGCAACTCCGTCGAACGAGCACAAGAAATTCAAAAGCAACTCATTGACATGCTGAGTGGAGCTGGCCTTACACTACGGAAGTGGTCAAGCAACGACCAGACCTTGATTGAAAGTTTATTTTCTTCAGATCTTAACCAAACGACAATGCATTTTACAAACGATGGCATGACAAAAGCCCTGGGGGTCCAGTGGAATCCTACAACTGACACATTTTCATTTACAAACAAAATACAATTTGACAATAAAAACCAATTGACAAAAAGGAAGCTACTATCGGAAATCTCGAAAATTTTCGACCCGCTGGGCTGGCTGACACCTTTGACAGTAAAAACAAAACTGCTGTTCCAAAGCGTCTGGCTATCGGGATGCGAGTGGGATGAAACCTTACCTGACAGCGTGCAAGAGGAATGGAAGCAGTTTACTAACGACTTACACAACATAACCGAATACCAAATACCAAGGTGGCTGGGAGATATTACTAAACCATTCCAAGTACATGGGTTCTGCGATGCATCCGAAAAGGCCTACGCATGCGCTATATACCTGCTGACAACAAATGACAAAAACGAGCCTACGATTAGACTCATCGCTGCAAAGTCGAGGTTATCGCCAATCAACAAAAAATTGACACTACCGCGACTCGAACTATGTGGAGCGCTACTACTTTCACGGCTCATGAAAAAGGTCCTGACAGCCTTTAAATGGGACAATGTGCACAAAAATACATACGCCTGGACGGACTCTATGATTGTATTAGGCTGGCTGCACGGGGACGTCACAAAATGGAAGTCGTTCGTCAGCAACAGAGTACAGCAAGTGCATGACGTAATCCCAAAACAGCACTGGAGTTATGTCAAGTCCGAGGAAAATGCTGCAGACTGCGCGTCACGCGGAATCAGTTGTTCCCAACTATTGCAACATCCTTTGTGGTGGCAAGGCCCCTACTGGATGAAAAATTACAGTGAAGATACCTTGGACAAAATTACAATTACACCGACAACATGCGAATCAAAACAAAAACAAATGCAAACGTATGTTGTGAAATGTGAACCGTCTTCAATAGTAATTGAGTTATTAGACAGACACAGCGATTTGACTCGTATTACAAGGGTCATTGCTTGGATGAAACGTTTCATTAACAGCTGTTCGAACACCGACACTCATCGTACTACTACTTACTTGACATCTACGGAACTAAAAAGCGCTGAAAACCTAATAATGAAACATATTCAATTGCATGCTTTCAATGACGAGATTATGAGATTGAAGGAAAACAAAGGTTTGAGCACAAAAAGTAACCTTTTGAGTTTAAATCCATTCCTTGACAAAAGTGACATTCTGCGAGTGGGTGGAAGGTTACGTAACTCAAGCCTACCCGAAGACACTAAACATCCAATTCTACTACCACATGACAACAAACTGACAGAGTTATTAATTTGGCAAGCTCACAGAAGAACATTACACGGAGGTCCTAAGTTAACCCTGACACATCTTCGACAAAGAGTTTGGATCGTAGGAGGACATCGCGCCGTCAAAAAGGTCTTACACAAATGCGTAACATGTCGCCGATTTAATGCTAAACAAACAAACCAGATTATGGCGGACCTACCAGAGCCGAGAGTGACAGTATCTCGCCCTTTTACACATACAGGTGTCGATTTTACTGGACACGTTGAGATCCAGGCAAGTAAAGGCCGAGGCGTCAGAACATTGCTGGCGTACGTTGCAGTATTTGTTTGTCTAGCAACAAAAGCCATCCATCTAGAACTGGTTTCAGAACTATCCAGTACAGCATTCCTATCGGCTTTCAAGCGCTTCTGCGCACGTCGAGGTACACCACGGGACATGTACAGCGACAACGGCACGAACTTTGTGGGTGCAAATCGGATCCTATTGCAACAATACAAATGCATTGTAGAAAACATTGACAACTTCTTCTTGGGGAAAATATCAGAGATGGGAGTTCAATGGCACTTCAATGCCCCGGTCTGGCCAAGCGCAGGCGGACTGTGGGAAGCAGCTGTGAAGAGCATGAAATATCATCTCAAACGGGTCATTGGAGACCAACGTCTGACATACGAAGAATTTACCACTCTGCTATGTCAGATAGAAGCTTGCTTGAACTCACGACCACTATGCACTGTTTCAGAGAACGCCGAAGAGATTAACTGTTTAACTCCAGGACATTTCTTAACCGGCACATCACTCATGACAATTCCAGAACCCGACATGGACAATACGTACCGTTTAAACACGAGATGGCAAATTGTACAACAACTTAGCAAGGATTTCTGGAAGAAGTGGTCGCAAGAGTACCTCCAACAACTACAAGCAAGACTAAAGTGGAAACGACAGAATACTGACATAAAGAAAAATGACATTGTATGCATTAAAGATGAAAGGTTACCTGCAGGAAAATGGGCACTGGGTCGTGTAGCGGATTTACACCCTGGAAAAGACGGCCACACTAGAGTTGTGACATTACAAACTGCAAAAGGCGAAACTAAACGACCTATTACAAAACTGGTACCACTAGTGGAGGCTGAGGAAAAAACCAACACTGACACTGACAAACTACCCAAAAACAGGCGAAACCGAGCTAAAGGGCTTACCTGGAACAGCTTGGTATGTTATATGCTGATGCTAGTTATGACATTAATAACACCCACTGTTCAGCAAGATATGAAATTTGCTCAACTGACAAAAAATCAAACAGTTTTCTTTGACAAGATTGCAGATCTACAAGAAATTAGAGATGAATGGAAACTGGTATTCTATTACAATATGACAAATTATTGGCGCAACGTGGACACTCTGCAAGCATTCGTATCGCATATAAAGCAAGCTCGTTGCGAAGAGTGGTTGATGCAATTTCATGTTCTGATTAACCAACTTGAACAAAGCACGAGTGAACTAAATTATTACAACGAATTACTGAGGTCCCAGCGGATAATTCAACACAGGTTCAAAAGAGGAATGATCGACGGAGTAGGGTATGTTGCAAATTCGTTATTTGGAGTGTTAGACCAACATTTTGCAGAAAAATATGAACAGGATATCGACACAATCCAACACAATGAAAATCACCTATTCCAACTGCTTAAAAACCAGACAAGTGTTCTGGAAACCGAGAACAACATTGTACAGCGTAACGAAGCAACAATGGTGAAGCAGTTCACTTTTATCAACGATCACCTCACGTCCCTAGAAAACAAGACGCTCAAAGATAAACTTGAGAGTTCAAATGCATTCTACATCATTACATCGGCCATAGCTGCAGACAGAATGGCCCAAAACTTAAGAGATATCCAAGAATCACTCATCAACACACTGACAAATATGTACCAAGGACATATGGACGTACATCTATTATCACCAACCCAAATGCAAAGCGAACTAGATAGAGTAGCTCGACTACTACCTCGCGATTCTACACTACCTGAAGTTCGTAATGACATAAGAGACATCTACAGGCTGTTCAGAATACATGCACGCATAACACAACACTACCTGTTGATGGAAATAAAAGTACCGATCTTGAGTGATGCCCTATACGAACTTAACAGACTTATCAGCATTCCTCAACGTATTGACATAAATCGGGTAATGTACGTTATTCCCAACTCTGCATTAATAGCATTTAATGCCAACCAATACTCATTTATACCCCTAGAACAATATGACATTAACGAATGCCAAAAATTACATGACCAAACTCTACTGTGCAAACTAAATCACCCTATATACAACACCGGTGATCGTCACAAATCTATTTGCGATGTACAGCTGATTCGAGACAACGAAGAACACAGCGTTTATTGCCATACGGAAATAAAATTATGCGCCGACAAATGGGTCAAATTACATAAACAAAACACCTGGTTTTATTATTGTTGTGACACGTGCGAAGTACAATTAGTGTGCGGCACTCAAATGACATCGGAGACGATACGTCACTCGGGTCTGATAACGCTGAAACAAGGATGCAACTTGCAAGGCGACTCATTCACACTGCACGCATATATGGAACATACAAGTGACATTTTAGTCAATGTACCATATGCGATGATCGTGCCCACGATCTCTCCAATCAACAACATAATCAACACCTCGATTCGTAACTCAACGTTGCATATTGAAACGCACGAAGAGACGTTCAAGAAGATTGACACGCAACTACGCTCTATAGAAGCACAGTCTAAGCTAGACACCTTATCCTCTCACGACGTTCATCACTACATTGCAATTTATGTGGTTGTTGCGATTAGCATTGCACTGTTTGTAACATCGGTGTACTTTTGGCGAAAGATGGCAACCCAAAGACAGGGGGAGGGTCCGCAAGACGCGAGAAGTAGAAGCAGACGAGAAGAAGATCATGACATCGAGGACAGGAACAGCAAGATCGACAAACGGGACTCAAAAGTGAATAAAGTGTCGTGTGCTAACCCTACCTCAAGTGAAGTGAAATTTGACACTGAAAAACATAGTGATGTGTGCTAATTTATTATTATGGTGACATTCTATTTATAGACTTTAGTTATATTTCTTCATAGTAGTCGTAGATCAATCATATTTACATTGGAGTCCTTCATTTTTACATTGTTTTTTACATTCTTATTTTAGTTTTTTTACATATTTTGGGATTGTTATTTAATTATTCTCTTTCTGTGTTGTGGCAATATGTACGGTGAACGTACATGGGTTTTAAAATATATTTATTACAATAAGTTAGCCAGTAGGCTCGCGTATTTGCACTTTGAACGCGACCTACATTTGGCAGTGCATTGACACTGACATATTGCATTGTTCTATGCATTTTATGTATATTACATTTTTAGTGTTCAATTAGACGTGGTTTGAGTCGGACAACTTGCATTTTTATTTAGATTCATCCCGTTGAGCATTCACTGACATTTTCTGCATTTAAGTTTAAATTTGACATTTTTCATTTGCATTGACATTACTTATGTTAGGGAAGCACCCTACATAGTTTTTTGGTCCTTCGTAACTATTGCAAGTACCATACAGTCCGATACGTCGGTCGATAAGTCGCCGCGCGGGATCTGTGTCGTGTCGTGTCATACCGTGCCACGTGTGTTGCCGTGCAGGAGCATTCGGGGAGGTGGCAGCGATCCAGGTTCCAGAGCGTCACATTGCATTGCATTGCATACAGGGAGAGTTCCTGAATTTCAAGTAAGATCGTTCATTATTTATCTTACGGCTTTATAATGGAGGGTTTAATCGTGCGTCAAGCTGAGATCCTCGAGGAAGTGAAGAGAATCCATTCTAATTTTAAGAAGGATTCAGCGAGCAGGAAGACCACCGATTACATTCGTAAAAGGCTTGAGAGGTTAGATATACTATGGGCGGAATGTGAAGAGAAGAACCGGGAGCTGAGTGCAGTAGAGGAGAAAGATCATCAATATTTCACCGGTAACATTTATGAGGTCATTAAAAGCTGGTACCATGGAACGCGTCAGGAGATTGCAGCGTTCGAGATGAAGACTCTTGCTGGACCCAGTAACGCCGGCCATAGTAAGTTAAACGTTGAGTTTGACAAAACCATGTTCGAGACATCTGTAGGAGCAGAGGACAAGCTACTCGAGTTACAGCAGTGGCAACAAGCTAACTTCCGTGCATTCACTAGGTTAGTAAATCGAAGCCTACACGAGGTTAAGGAGAAATGGGAAATTGAGGATATGCTTAAGACTGTAGAGTTTCGGTGGACTGCGATTGACAAATTACATTTACAAATTGATGGCATATTAGAGGGGAATTCACAGGACTACTATGACGAGTTCTGTCGTCACGAAAAGGCATTTACAAATATGAAACGGGCGTTGAACACGAAATTAAACGCTTCTCTACATCAACAGCAAACATTGCCTAAAATTGACATACCTATCTTTAACGGCAACTATACTTTATGGCCTACTTTTATGGATCTCTACGTAGAAGCGATTCATAATAATTCGGCGATCGCAAAAACACAAAAAATGCAACATCTAAAGGGTAGACTTCGCGGTGAAGCGGAAAAGCTCGTGCAGCATCTACACATTGCACCCGAAAATTATGACACGTGTTGGGAAATTTTGAACCATAGATATAATAATAAGTTTCTGTTATTTACCAGAAATTTCCAGGCATTTATGCGTCAACCTAATTTGCAAAAACAATCTGCATTCGACCTCAAGCGGTTATATGACACTAGCAACGAAACCATAAACGCCATACACAACTTGGGCGTTGATACAAGCTCATGGGATCCGATTCTAATTTACGTGTTATGCGAAAAATTAGACTCCGAAACGTATACGGAATACATGCAGTCCAGGTCGGATCCGCGCGAGATACCAACATACAATCATTTTATGGATTTCGTCGAAAACAAGTTTATGGCATTAGAACCATTGCACAGGAAAAAGCCAGAAAATTTTGATAAACCTGCATCAAAACCACATTTTAAGACGCAACATCTGTTCGGCAATAATCTCAAGTCATCAAATTCACAACCCAATAAAGGTTCAGCAAACTATTCTCGCAATTTTCATGCGTCAAACGCTGGACAATACAGCAAGACTATTTGTCCATTGTGCAATACGAATCATGCATTATTTCAATGTTCTAAATTCGCTGACATGCTGAGTCCGGAAAAAATAGCATTTATAGAAAACAATCAAATATGCAAAAATTGTTTGTATGTGCATACTAAGGGTTACTGTGCGTCGCAGAAAAGATGCAGAGATTGCAACGAACAACATAACACACTTCTGCACAGCGATATTGTAAAGTCAGCGCAAACGCCCTCAGCAACACAAACAGCACCTAAACCGTCGTCATCGACTTCATCTAGGTCAAATAAAAATATGCAAAACAACTTCGCGTCAAATAATAATGATGAAATATTATTACCAACAGCATTACTGCAAGTAGCCACAGCGGGAGGTGACTACATTACACTAAGGGCTCTAGTTGATCAAGGCTCACAAATTACGTTGATCACGGAGAATGCAGCTCAAAGATTGGGCATAAAGCGTCAACAGCTGAATGCAAACATAAGTGGCATCGGTACTTTATCCAACAGGAGTAAAGGAAAGGTCCATCTATCCTGCAAGTCCTTATATAACGATTTCCAGTTTACAACGGAAGCGTTAATCATGACACGGGTAGTAAACAGTCTGCCTAACGTTACATTTGCAAAGAAACCTTGGGCTCATGTGACAGACATCACACTAGCCGACCCAGATTACAACTTATCTAGGCCTATTGACATACTTCTGGATGCACACGTATTTTCCGAAATACTCATGAATGGCTTAGTCAAAGGGGAGGTTAATGAACCCATGGCTCAACAAACACGGTTGGGGTGGATATTGTCAGGCAATGTCACCAAAACATTTAATTGCAACGTCGTAGTTAATGAAGTTAACGACTTGACAAAATACTGGGAAATTGAAGACATCAATGGAGATGCATGCAATTCTATGACGTCAGAGGAACGATATTGTGAGGAGCTCTACACTGCAACAACCAAGCGATTAGGTGATGGCAGATATGCAGTTCGTTTGCCAATGAAGCCTAATTTTAATCAGCTGCTGGGCAAGTCAAAGCCACGAGCGGTAGCACAGTTTATGCAATTAGAAAGGAGATTAGGCAGGGATGACAAATTATCAGATAGTTACATCAAATTTATGCAAGAGTACCTGGAAATGGGACATATGAAGGAGAGCAAACCTGACTGCAACACGGCATGCTACTTACCTCATCATGGAGTCCTAAAACAGGACTCAGTGACATCAAAATTGAGGGTGGTTTTTAATGCCTCCCAGAAAACTGACACAGGTTACAGCCTGAATGACTTGATGGAGTGTGGCCCTAAGCTACATCAAGACCTATTGACATTATTATTAGGATGGCGGCTATACAAGTACGTCTTTACTGCAGATTGTGAGAAGATGTACCGCATGATCCTTGTCCATGACGAAGACCAACGCTTGCAAAAGATCCTGTGGAGAGAATCCAACCAAGGTCCTTTAAAGGAGTTCCAGTTATGCACAGTGACGTATGGAACCAAGGCAGCACCATTTCTAGCTCTTCGAACGCTGAAACTGCTTGCAGAGGATGATGCACAGAAATATCCGTTAGCAGCGGATGTCATCGCTAACGAAATGTACGTTGATGATGTCCTAAGTGGCAGCAACTCCGTCGAACGAGCACAAGAAATTCAAAAGCAACTCATTGACATGCTGAGTGGAGCTGGCCTTACACTACGGAAGTGGTCAAGCAACGACCAGACCTTGATTGAAAGTTTATTTTCTTCAGATCTTAACCAAACGACAATGCATTTTACAAACGATGGCATGACAAAAGCCCTGGGGGTCCAGTGGAATCCTACAACTGACACATTTTCATTTACAAACAAAATACAATTTGACAATAAAAACCAATTGACAAAAAGGAAGCTACTATCGGAAATCTCGAAAATTTTCGACCCGCTGGGCTGGCTGACACCTTTGACAGTAAAAACAAAACTGCTGTTCCAAAGCGTCTGGCTATCGGGATGCGAGTGGGATGAAACCTTACCTGACAGCGTGCAAGAGGAATGGAAGCAGTTTACTAACGACTTACACAACATAACCGAATACCAAATACCAAGGTGGCTGGGAGATATTACTAAACCATTCCAAGTACATGGGTTCTGCGATGCATCCGAAAAGGCCTACGCATGCGCTATATACCTGCTGACAACAAATGACAAAAACGAGCCTACGATTAGACTCATCGCTGCAAAGTCGAGGTTATCGCCAATCAACAAAAAATTGACACTACCGCGACTCGAACTATGTGGAGCGCTACTACTTTCACGGCTCATGAAAAAGGTCCTGACAGCCTTTAAATGGGACAATGTGCACAAAAATACATACGCCTGGACGGACTCTATGATTGTATTAGGCTGGCTGCACGGGGACGTCACAAAATGGAAGTCGTTCGTCAGCAACAGAGTACAGCAAGTGCATGACGTAATCCCAAAACAGCACTGGAGTTATGTCAAGTCCGAGGAAAATGCTGCAGACTGCGCGTCACGCGGAATCAGTTGTTCCCAACTATTGCAACATCCTTTGTGGTGGCAAGGCCCCTACTGGATGAAAAATTACAGTGAAGATACCTTGGACAAAATTACAATTACACCGACAACATGCGAATCAAAACAAAAACAAATGCAAACGTATGTTGTGAAATGTGAACCGTCTTCAATAGTAATTGAGTTATTAGACAGACACAGCGATTTGACTCGTATTACAAGGGTCATTGCTTGGATGAAACGTTTCATTAACAGCTGTTCGAACACCGACACTCATCGTACTACTACTTACTTGACATCTACGGAACTAAAAAGCGCTGAAAACCTAATAATGAAACATATTCAATTGCATGCTTTCAATGACGAGATTATGAGATTGAAGGAAAACAAAGGTTTGAGCACAAAAAGTAACCTTTTGAGTTTAAATCCATTCCTTGACAAAAGTGACATTCTGCGAGTGGGTGGAAGGTTACGTAACTCAAGCCTACCCGAAGACACTAAACATCCAATTCTACTACCACATGACAACAAACTGACAGAGTTATTAATTTGGCAAGCTCACAGAAGAACATTACACGGAGGTCCTAAGTTAACCCTGACACATCTTCGACAAAGAGTTTGGATCGTAGGAGGACATCGCGCCGTCAAAAAGGTCTTACACAAATGCGTAACATGTCGCCGATTTAATGCTAAACAAACAAACCAGATTATGGCGGACCTACCAGAGCCGAGAGTGACAGTATCTCGCCCTTTTACACATACAGGTGTCGATTTTACTGGACACGTTGAGATCCAGGCAAGTAAAGGCCGAGGCGTCAGAACATTGCTGGCGTACGTTGCAGTATTTGTTTGTCTAGCAACAAAAGCCATCCATCTAGAACTGGTTTCAGAACTATCCAGTACAGCATTCCTATCGGCTTTCAAGCGCTTCTGCGCACGTCGAGGTACACCACGGGACATGTACAGCGACAACGGCACGAACTTTGTGGGTGCAAATCGGATCCTATTGCAACAATACAAATGCATTGTAGAAAACATTGACAACTTCTTCTTGGGGAAAATATCAGAGATGGGAGTTCAATGGCACTTCAATGCCCCGGTCTGGCCAAGCGCAGGCGGACTGTGGGAAGCAGCTGTGAAGAGCATGAAATATCATCTCAAACGGGTCATTGGAGACCAACGTCTGACATACGAAGAATTTACCACTCTGCTATGTCAGATAGAAGCTTGCTTGAACTCACGACCACTATGCACTGTTTCAGAGAACGCCGAAGAGATTAACTGTTTAACTCCAGGACATTTCTTAACCGGCACATCACTCATGACAATTCCAGAACCCGACATGGACAATACGTACCGTTTAAACACGAGATGGCAAATTGTACAACAACTTAGCAAGGATTTCTGGAAGAAGTGGTCGCAAGAGTACCTCCAACAACTACAAGCAAGACTAAAGTGGAAACGACAGAATACTGACATAAAGAAAAATGACATTGTATGCATTAAAGATGAAAGGTTACCTGCAGGAAAATGGGCACTGGGTCGTGTAGCGGATTTACACCCTGGAAAAGACGGCCACACTAGAGTTGTGACATTACAAACTGCAAAAGGCGAAACTAAACGACCTATTACAAAACTGGTACCACTAGTGGAGGCTGAGGAAAAAACCAACACTGACACTGACAAACTACCCAAAAACAGGCGAAACCGAGCTAAAGGGCTTACCTGGAACAGCTTGGTATGTTATATGCTGATGCTAGTTATGACATTAATAACACCCACTGTTCAGCAAGATATGAAATTTGCTCAACTGACAAAAAATCAAACAGTTTTCTTTGACAAGATTGCAGATCTACAAGAAATTAGAGATGAATGGAAACTGGTATTCTATTACAATATGACAAATTATTGGCGCAACGTGGACACTCTGCAAGCATTCGTATCGCATATAAAGCAAGCTCGTTGCGAAGAGTGGTTGATGCAATTTCATGTTCTGATTAACCAACTTGAACAAAGCACGAGTGAACTAAATTATTACAACGAATTACTGAGGTCCCAGCGGATAATTCAACACAGGTTCAAAAGAGGAATGATCGACGGAGTAGGGTATGTTGCAAATTCGTTATTTGGAGTGTTAGACCAACATTTTGCAGAAAAATATGAACAGGATATCGACACAATCCAACACAATGAAAATCACCTATTCCAACTGCTTAAAAACCAGACAAGTGTTCTGGAAACCGAGAACAACATTGTACAGCGTAACGAAGCAACAATGGTGAAGCAGTTCACTTTTATCAACGATCACCTCACGTCCCTAGAAAACAAGACGCTCAAAGATAAACTTGAGAGTTCAAATGCATTCTACATCATTACATCGGCCATAGCTGCAGACAGAATGGCCCAAAACTTAAGAGATATCCAAGAATCACTCATCAACACACTGACAAATATGTACCAAGGACATATGGACGTACATCTATTATCACCAACCCAAATGCAAAGCGAACTAGATAGAGTAGCTCGACTACTACCTCGCGATTCTACACTACCTGAAGTTCGTAATGACATAAGAGACATCTACAGGCTGTTCAGAATACATGCACGCATAACACAACACTACCTGTTGATGGAAATAAAAGTACCGATCTTGAGTGATGCCCTATACGAACTTAACAGACTTATCAGCATTCCTCAACGTATTGACATAAATCGGGTAATGTACGTTATTCCCAACTCTGCATTAATAGCATTTAATGCCAACCAATACTCATTTATACCCCTAGAACAATATGACATTAACGAATGCCAAAAATTACATGACCAAACTCTACTGTGCAAACTAAATCACCCTATATACAACACCGGTGATCGTCACAAATCTATTTGCGATGTACAGCTGATTCGAGACAACGAAGAACACAGCGTTTATTGCCATACGGAAATAAAATTATGCGCCGACAAATGGGTCAAATTACATAAACAAAACACCTGGTTTTATTATTGTTGTGACACGTGCGAAGTACAATTAGTGTGCGGCACTCAAATGACATCGGAGACGATACGTCACTCGGGTCTGATAACGCTGAAACAAGGATGCAACTTGCAAGGCGACTCATTCACACTGCACGCATATATGGAACATACAAGTGACATTTTAGTCAATGTACCATATGCGATGATCGTGCCCACGATCTCTCCAATCAACAACATAATCAACACCTCGATTCGTAACTCAACGTTGCATATTGAAACGCACGAAGAGACGTTCAAGAAGATTGACACGCAACTACGCTCTATAGAAGCACAGTCTAAGCTAGACACCTTATCCTCTCACGACGTTCATCACTACATTGCAATTTATGTGGTTGTTGCGATTAGCATTGCACTGTTTGTAACATCGGTGTACTTTTGGCGAAAGATGGCAACCCAAAGACAGGGGGAGGGTCCGCAAGACGCGAGAAGTAGAAGCAGACGAGAAGAAGATCATGACATCGAGGACAGGAACAGCAAGATCGACAAACGGGACTCAAAAGTGAATAAAGTGTCGTGTGCTAACCCTACCTCAAGTGAAGTGAAATTTGACACTGAAAAACATAGTGATGTGTGCTAATTTATTATTATGGTGACATTCTATTTATAGACTTTAGTTATATTTCTTCATAGTAGTCGTAGATCAATCATATTTACATTGGAGTCCTTCATTTTTACATTGTTTTTTACATTCTTATTTTAGTTTTTTTACATATTTTGGGATTGTTATTTAATTATTCTCTTTCTGTGTTGTGGCAATATGTACGGTGAACGTACATGGGTTTTAAAATATATTTATTACAATAAGTTAGCCAGTAGGCTCGCGTATTTGCACTTTGAACGCGACCTACATTTGGCAGTGCATTGACACTGACATATTGCATTGTTCTATGCATTTTATGTATATTACATTTTTAGTGTTCAATTAGACGTGGTTTGAGTCGGACAACTTGCATTTTTATTTAGATTCATCCCGTTGAGCATTCACTGACATTTTCTGCATTTAAGTTTAAATTTGACATTTTTCATTTGCATTGACATTACTTATGTTAGGGAAGCACCCTACACAGTCGTTGGACGGGTCCGAAAGCTAACCGGCCTTAGGGGATCTCCTAATCGGCTCTGGTGATAGTTTTACCCCAACAGCAACCCGTCTAGGTTGTATCTACACCCTTCGCACTAGACTGCTCAGGGCCCCGTTTCGCACAATAAGACTGACGACGGGTAACAAGCTTAGGGCTCACCATTAGGTACACATCTTTCGGTCTACACCCGACAGGGAGGCATCGGATGCATATGCGTCGCTCGCTCGAGAGTTTTCGGTAGACTGGCTACTGCACGGGCGCGGGGCGGCTCAGGCGGCCCGCGGCGGACAACAAAAGAAATAGGCGGAGCGATACTTCGCGCGATGGCATGTTATGGGCTAATGATTCATTTGCATTTCGGCCCGCATTGGCCGGACATCCTTGTAGTCCACGTGAACTCCGCGTAACTATTTTGAATGCCATATCGCTACCGCGATGATTAATTTGATGTTACGACGCTGACAACAGCTATTGAATTCCGATGTTTCGGTATTTTTAGCCACGCCCACTATTTCTCCGATATCCTAGCGCCATTCTTAAAGTGTGGTAGTACAGCGAACTACCAAGTAAGAAACAAAGTGACGCGGTCAATAATTAACAATGAATCAATAGATGGCGCTCTTGTGTATTTATTGTTCTGTAAGAAGAGCTCGTAATAATATAGACATGGCGATTAAAAAAACGAGAATATGTTTTGAACTTTGTATTTTTAATTATTTTAAGAGACTTTATTTACAATGAATTTAAAAACAATATAAACGTAGGGAAAATAAAAATTCAATCGATGTTAAAGCAATTTTTTTGTTATTATCACATAATTGTATTCTTTATTTCCTTTTTTTTATTTACTTATATAAATTAATAGTAATGCAATAATAATATGTACAAAAATTGTTGACTCTATATCCCACATGCTGGTGACCTCTTGAGCTAGATCAATATATATTAACAGACTTTAAAATAAGGAGGTTTTCCCCCGTATGAAAATTAGTGTTTGTATCTATGTATGTTCGCGTATTTCTACACAATTTTAATTTTTAAAATTAATTAATATGACTCAAATTACTACCCAAAGGTCCGTGACCAGAAATTTCCTGAAGGTTTTTAAAAAAATGCAATAGACTTATAATTCGTCGTCCGATGTGGATTTCTTGTTCTGGAGGGTGACTCGTAGCAATCTAAAAAAAAAAAATACTTAAAAGTTAACCTATGCTTAAGTAACTCAATACCAACTGCTATATTTTATCCTCAACAGCCAATACCTGGCCAAGTACATAATAATTTAATATTTACCTCAAGTTTAGGAAGATCATTGGTGGATTGAACCTGTCTCAGATAGATTTGATTCTTGATCAATAATATTTCTTAACACCTTGCATGATTCCTTTGCTGATTCTTCAAACCTGTGATGGAAAAAAGTATGACTCACAATAACATAAGTATAAGAACGATGAGGAGAAAGTTTCATATCACTTGGGCAAATTGTACACATCTCATTTTGGGTACTTACCATTAACATTTTCAGGGATAACTATAATATCACTTTCTGATGTAACTGCAACAGGCACATTTTCTAATCTACAAAAAATAAAAAACATTTAGACTTGCAAGAACTTTCTTCAGCACTAAACTTACCTATTATGATGATTTATATAGAGTGGACAAGAAACAATGGACAAAAGCTACGAGTATTTTTCTATAAGTCCAGTTCTAAGATAGGCATAGATCTATGCAAATGTGATAGTTTATTACTGGACTTATTTGTGACTTTCTGTCTAAAACTAAAGAAGATCATCTTTGATCCTCCTCGCGGGCGAGGACCGAGTTACCTATATGGCCGGTCTATATGTGGCGACGGAAACATCGTATTTTTTTTAATGATCTAAATAATAAAATTATTATTTATATTAGTATGAACTTAAATATTACAAACTTACTGGTGATAAACAATTTCTGAAGCTTCACCTGCTTCAGAACTGTTCGCCAAACGTCTCTTTTTACTGAAAAGAAAATTAATAATTATTTTAAAAATTTAAAAAAGAAAACAATTTTAATTCACTAGGTCGCGACTTAGTTCCGAACTCGAAAATCGATTGTCTAAATCTATACAGATACCACTAGACCAACCGAGCGTTACTAGTGAAGATGAATTTACGTTATGACTTGTACAAAATAGCCTATAGATCCTATTTGGTTATAATTTCATGTCTATTCGTGTACCTGTTTTGTGAATATTAAAATATTAAAAAAAAATGTACTTACTTTACTATTTCCATGAGATGTTTTTGTTTGTTACTAATTATAGAAACGTTTTTTTGCCAGCCTCCGGCATTTTTGTTTATTTCCTATTTTTCACAGCAAATATTTTCACAACTTAGAACTATGTTGTAGTCAGATAGGAAACGCCGACCTCATCTAGTTTAAAAAATATGATTGACGTGTAAGTGTTTGTACAAACCTACTTACAGATATAAAATCATTTATCATTTATATTTATACAACTTATATTCTATACGAATGTCTTTACGTACCAATATTTTTACAAATTATAGGAACAAAAAAAATGTAGGTACATATATTTAAAGTTGTCAAACAAAAAATATGAAATGAACGGATAGCGGGGCAAAGCGACATACGTCCGTCTAGCTGCGCATCTATGCGATCACTGTCGTATTGCATACAAAAGAAAGAGAAGCGCGATGACGCGACGCTCGTAACTTATTACAAACCTTGTAAGAATTAATTACTTAAATATAAGTTGAGTAGTCCAAAATAAAAAACAACCAAGTTCTGTATTTAAATATGATACGATAATGTTATTAATTTTATCAACGTACGTTGATAAATAATACAGATATTTTTGTTGGAAGATCATTTTATGACGTTAGTTTAATATTTTTTTGCATCGACAAAAATATTAAAAAAACGGGTTTTGAATACAACAGGGTTCTCAGAAATATGTTCAAGATTAACATATATTTTTTCCGCCGTCACAAACTGTATAGATTTGGCTAAAAAATTGTTGGAAACAAGCCTATTTGTCTCTTGTCAGCGCCTTACGGTTAATGTTTGAACACATTTGAGTAACATAAGACAGAACGCCTAGTTTAGTTTGTTTTAATAACATATTTGATGCTATAGAATGATAGTAGATCATGGTCTGAACAACGTTTGTTCTAGCAAAACTGATTCAAATGTCACCGTGTATATATATATTAATATAGTATGTAGGCCTCTAATATATGTAGTAGGATACAATATTATATAGTAAGGATGGCAACACTACCCATATCTCACAAACCAATGACAAGTACCTACTTAGAAAAAAATCTTACTATTTTTAATTAAGGGATCTAACAATACCACAGGCTTAAGTGCACTGAATTATTTTTTGTCATTCCTCAGTATCATGATAAAGAAAAGAAAATACGTTTATTTACCACAGACTACAAAGCACAACACAACATATACCTACAAGTAAAAAAAAAAACAAATAAAGTGTAAAGTGCGTTGTGAGAAATTAGCAGGAAAGTGTGTGCCTCACGGCTGCGCCAAATAGGTCCAGTTCAGCAAACATGTCAGACAACTAGTGCCTGACGCTGGTTTTCAACTGAACCCTGAAGTGTGAGGTGACGGTTGTACATCAGTTTTATACTGCAGTGTGGGTATATACTGATGATACGGGAAGTGGCTCCCCAAACGAATGATTTTTCACGACACCATTGTATAGTGCTGCACAGAATACACCTTTGCAATCCGAAAAAACTTTTATGTGGCTATACTTATAGTGGATTAGTTACCTAGAGATATGGAGGGACTATGTCTCCTGCCTGACTTTTGATATATAGATTTAAAAAGTTTTTTGCGATTTCTGACTCAAAAACTCAAAGCAGTTATTTCAAATAAACCAATTACAAGCACTTTTGAATTGTTAAGGGGTCGGTCAGTCAGAAAGATGAAGCTAGTTGCCCATTCCAAAGCGTAGTAGGTACCTATGGACAAGAACGGCAAGAAACTCCATGGACACTCTTTTAAATCAAAATATGGTTACAAAATATTGGTTACATCATTCATGTTGAAATTATGCATGTGAGAACGATGCAGAACGTTAAAAGTGTCCCTAATAAAGATACAAAAACAATTCAAATATTAAATTATTTTTCTCTACTCAAACTTTTTCTTGACTTTTCTAGTACTCAAACCTCAGTTAGTCCAATAGAGGTTTTTGATCCTAATATGCTAATATGAGACATGATCGATTGGCATAAAAAAAAGTTTTTGTGAAAATTGCTCATTTTCCTGTTGACTGTAATTTTTTTTCAAAAACTGTAAATGCAACTCAAAATTTTCAAAAAGTTAAGAAATGTTTCCTAAGACCGTTTTCCTGTAGCTACAGTGGTTAAGGTAGCTGCTCTTGCTGCCCCATCTCAAAAATCCACCTGTATATGTTTTGTGATGCGAACGGAGCTGGGGACACGGCAAGTACAGGTAGGTAATTATAACCATAATAAAATCATCATCATCATTGAGTCGAAAGACTCATTCACTCTGGATATAGGTAGGCACCAAGCATCGCCACAACGACCGGTCCTGTGCTTCTCACATGCAGCGGATTCCCGCGACCTTCACCGTCATCGAATCGGTCCAGTTTAGACTCCACTCCTTAGGGATATCAGCATGTCCAGGCAAGACCTCTTGGAAACAAAAGGTTAGGTTCCAGAGTGTGATACTGCCCCATCAGGTCTTCAAGACAAATTCGAAGAAACCCAACAGGAACACGGCTTGAAACGTAGTGCAGGTAAATAACTGAAATTATTTTATTTTTTGCTTCTTTTAGGGTTTTACTTTAGGTGTTAACGTACATCTGTTCAAGGATCTTTTGGCGCGTGGTCAAAATCGGAACTAACACCGCCGTCTATTTTATCAATACATTTTAATAAACAATTTGAAAAAAAAAAGGTTAAATAACAGCGCCCCCATATCATCGTCATTCGAGCGTCAAAAGATCCGTGTGGCGCTGTACAAAGGCAATGCTTTTCATTTTGCCAGCAATTTTTTTTTATTAATTGTGCTAAATACCTACGATGTTGAGAAAAAAATAATAATTCAAGATGAAACAATTAATCAAAATCAAAAGTAAACTAAATTAATCCAAATTATTTTAGATTTTATGTATATTGTTTTCCCTTCTACTCTTACACACGTTGTCTACATCTCTTTAATATACTCTCCTATCGCAGGTATGCTGGAAGAGATTTCTTTAGAAACAAGCATTACCTTTGTACGTATTTTTCTGTTCCTTTCTTCTTGTCTGTTTATAGGTATATGTGTGTACATAAATGGTTAAAAAATTAAATAAGAAATTAACTAGGAATTTCTTTTTAAATCCTTCTGATTGCGATTCAAAGTGCACACAAATAGGCTAAGCATAAAATCCTGTAAAGCGAGTCGCAAAAACGCGCCACTAAACGTCAGGATCGCTATAACTCTGATTGGCCGCAATTTGAATCGTATTTCATTGATTTGAACTGCAAACCAATCCGACGCCACCTCACCACACGAGTTTGAAACTTGAACATATTTGTAATCTGTATTTGAAACCATTTAAAACATCAACCTCACTTCAAAGCAGTGCTGCCAACTCTGAAATCTAGGAGACGCTGGAATTCTTCCAAAAATACGGTTGATTTTCCGAAATTATATTATAATTTATATTTGAAATACGGTTAGTAGTACATAGCTTGTTTATTTAGTATTAAGTTACGGGTCAGAGTTGTAAAAAACTCATATTTATTGTCAGAATCAGACGGTATAATGTTTCAATATTTTTATTCATATCAATATTATCTTTTTAAATCAGCGTTAGTATACAGCGGGGTAATTACGTAACACACTAACAGTAGGAATGGGTTTCATTTTGACAGTTCAACATCATTCATTGCGTTATTTACGTTGTTGAGCAGATACATTTGTCGAACTTAAGAAGCAATAGGCTTCAAAATAATTCAGATTGTGATAGATAGTGTGTTACGTAATTAGGGTGCTGTTTCTTCCGTGTCGCTATAAGACCTGCTGCAATGCGCACGAGCCCCTTAGAAACGTTCCCGAAAAGAAGAGCGTATGATGATTATCTCTTTTCTACTAGTGTGTCTATACGGTGCAAGAAAGGGACAAACGTTGTCGTTGTCCTGGTCTAAACATAAAGTTATTTTTTTATTGTTTAGTAAGCATTCCACAGATATGCGCAGGACGCATAAAGCAGTGTTGATGTTAGAATAAAATGAAAATACCCTAACCTGAACCAAAATAAAGATTCAATTTCGCTAAAATGATTTTAGTTATTAAAGTTAAATCGTAATTATCTACAAGATTTAAAAAAAATACGATTATTGGTGTTATTACGGTGTTTTTTGCTACCGTAATTAAAATCCTACGGTAGGTGGTAGATTTTTTACCGTAATTACGGTGCAGTTGGCAACACTGTCAGCAAAGATTAAAAGATTAAGAACTAAAATTACGATCTCTCTTTTTCTCGTCGCCATGACATGACGCCAATACGCCATGCGGCATGCGGCCGTGCGTGCGCGCGCTATGAATACTATCTAACTACCTCCATAAAGATATTTTGTCATTTTTATAACACCACAAAATGGTATTTTTATACTGGAGAAGTTTGAACTAATACTCGCATATCCCAATGATGAAATTGGAGTAAACAACTAAACTTATTGACCTTCTGAGCCGGATGAAAACGCGCATTAACGGTACGGCACGACCTTAGGCCAGACACCCTGATTCCACTTCACGTCCTCCATTCCCACTGTGTAATTCCATGCTATTATCTGATTCCAGCTGCAGGGTGCTGTTGGCGTGCTCAATTCTGCTGCGATCGCGAAGTACCTTCACCTATTCTACCTGCTTAGCCGGTAACGGTGCCACCTGTGTCACTTTCACATCCAACAACTGGAAACCGTGAGTACTCCATGTTCTTATGTCTGTATCCGCCAAAATGAGCGATAAAAAAACCGGCCACGTGCGCGTCGGAACACGCACAGTGAACGATTTCGTAGTTAGGATGAATTTATCCCAAGAACAAAACATGAATATGTTCAGTAGGAATGTAGGTCATGTAGGTTTGTATAAACTCTTTTACACGTTAATCATATTTTAAAAACTAGATGAGGTCGGCGTTTCGTATCTGACTACTCTGAGAAGAACGGCCGAAATAAACTCTGAGGTCAGTCTCTTTTAAAGTCCAGACATAATCTTGGTCAGATCATGTGAAGACCATGTTAGATTTGTGTCTGAAATGGTCTTCTGAGGAAAGAACCATACAGATTTGAGTGGACCTGTCCAGTCAGTGCACCCGTTTGTAAATAAAACAAAATAATAATCACAAGGATAGCATCTAACCTCAAAGAACGGTTAGTACTAAGAGAATGTTTGAAAATAGTTATTACACAGTGCAATGCCTAGCTAATATATATATATTAAAGCAGAATCAAGCTACTGACTGTTCTTACTTCAACAATTCTTATGCATGTAGTCACTGAGTCAAGTCAATAAAATTATTTCTAAACCACCTTTGGTGACTCATATTGAAATTGAAATTGTTTATTGAAATAATTGATGTACACAAATGTTTACAATATTAGGGCCTTAAACTAAAGGTATATTATAATTTGATTCTACCTGAACTAGGAATAAACCTGTATCTCAGGTATCTCACTCAAGGTACAATAAAAAAATATCTAAAATTCCTTAAACAAATACTTAATAAATTACTTATCTGGCTATAAACTATAGTTTTATTCAAATTAAAATAGCTTACTTAACAACTTCCTGCTTCATCGTAGGTAACTAAGACATATTTTGCAACCAGGTTTTTTGATGATACTCGTATTTACAATTAAGCAGTTTTTAATGCATAGGTACAAACAAGATCGCTTTTATTTAGTTGTACAGAATTTGCCGTGTCATTAAAAATATAATATATATATATACAGGGTTATTTGTAAAACACCAGCAACCTCTTAAGGGGTCATTGTATTCATCATTATAAACAACTTTTACTACGGATCAAACCAGAAATCGCGAAAAAAATATCAGCTGTTCCCTACGTTTTGACGTGTTATGCTAATATAAATGTAGGGAAAATCGGTTTTTTTTTTCGCGATTTCTGGTTTGGTCCATAGTAAAAGTTGTTTATAATGATGAGAACAATGACCCTTAAGAGGTTGCTGGTGTTTTACCAATAACCCTGTATATATAATATGAGCAATGGCTAAAGTTCAGGGACACATTGATTTCTTTAGTGAAACAGCCGCTGGTTTAGTGCAACCATATTTCACCTGTTATGTTTGCCTTCAACCAGGCACGAAACTAGACTCCGGGGTACTACTGAGAAATTCCTGATAGAAAAAGCCCAATAACACTTTGCCCGACCTCGGAATTGAACCCAGGACGTTTTGCTCAGCAGTAGCGCCTGCAACCACTACACCAATGCAGTCTTCACTAATACATAGCGCTACTTAAAACTTAAGTATTGTATTTTGTTCAGAAGTAATTAAATTCGTTTATTTTGCAGATGCCTGGTAGAAACCAAGACAGTTGCAACTGCTTTGATGAACACGTCATGAACAGCTCAGAGATGGTCGAAGCAAAACAAATGACTGTCAAGAAAGACGGTCTTCACAGCTGACAATGAACAATTAAGTAAGTACACACTACTATGGTCACATATACACACACTCACAATTACACGCTACACAGAGCTGCTAATTACTTTATAAGTCATTGTTTCTCTTTGTTCTTAATTTTAATTTGTATAAAGTCTCAAGGGAAGGAGCGAGAGAACCCCAACACAAGACAAGTATTATTAATTACTTAGTGGGGCTGTTTCATTCACTTTTGTAAATGCAACCATTTGAGGCACAATAAATAAATTTATTTTTCGAGTTTAATTAATCATACACTAGCAACCCGCTCCTGCTTCACACAGTTTTTGGGACTTGCCAAAACATCCAGAGTTCTTTATTAAGTATTTGTAAGTTTCCACCTATTGTATTATAAATAAACCTTTTGGAATTAATTCTCCAAATGACTGTGAAAACCTCACCAAAATCTGTTGCGTAATTTAGAAGTGTAACATGGTCACAGAAAGACACATAGCGACTTATGTGTATAGATTATATTATATATATATTTGTAGATGTACACCCTTTATGAAGATAGCATTAACAGAGGGCTAAATGCTCGTCGGGCGCTCCCTGGACAGTCGGCTAGCGATCGTCTTGGACTGGCCTAATATTTTTATCACAACGCCAGCTTTTCTTAGAATCTTCGAGTCTTAAAATGAATTTTATTAAGGTGGATACTCAGCTGTAGCCCGCCAAATTCACCACTAAAAATCCACGCCGTGCTGTGGGTCAGCCATAGCACGGAATCATGCTGTGTGGAAGCTTTCTTGTCACAGTCACGAACCTTCAGCTGCCGTCTATTTCTGTTCTGTGCTCGTAGACCTATTTTGTTTTATTTTTTAGGTATTCGAGTTAAACTTATATTTTTGGGTGCACTTGTTTCTGTGAAAAATAAACCTATTTTTTTTCTTTCTGATGTTTGCTTAACAATTACGTTTCACAAAATTGTAACTACATCACCCCAGTATTGCTAAGTAGTTGGCGAAATTGTGGTACTTATGATGTGAGGGTCCTGTTATGTTATAAAGCCTAAAATTTGGAATTTTGTCATACAACTGGGAATTTTCATTTCAGCTGAAAGAGGGGCCCCACTGCTGGACCTAAGCCTCTCACAACAACCGGTCTGGCGAAGCTTATTTTTTTGCTATACCATAATATCACGCCTGTTTTCAGGCTTTGGTTGGCAGAGGTGCACCTATAGTACATCCACATTTTACCAGTTATGTTTAAGTCCCGTGTAATAAGGGGTAAGGCTATTGCCATCAACCGAGCACAAATTCAGACTCCGGGCTGCCACTGGCAGATCCCTGATGGGAAAACCAATATTACTTTGCCCAACATGGGAATTGAATCCAGGACCTCAAGCCCAGCAGTAGCTTTTGTGACCAGTAGACCAACAAGGCGGTTTCTTGTTTTAACTAGATATAAAATAAACATTCTCTTTTCTGAATTTCAGGAACCTCGTACTTCTGTGTCCAGTATTGATTGCAGTCAAGCTCATTATCATCAGCTGCCTCGGATGCTGGCTTCAAGTAAGCCGCCAACAGATGGCAGCACTGTCAAGGGAAGTCTTATTATACAAATTCGAACTTATCTGAGTCGGTGGCTAAATCTAGATCTAACGAAGTCACTATGAACATTGACAAGGTCTAAGTTTTTGTTCATTAACAGCACTGCTGTGACAGGGCCAGGTGTACTTGTGGTAATGTAGGTATAGTGCTAAAAGGTTCTTTTGGGGCGTGGCGAAAATGGGAATTAACGCCGCCATCTTGTTTTCTCAGTACAATTCCACAAATGTTTACCAACACCGCCACCCTTTCAATGTCATTCGTGCGCCATAAGGCCCTTGTAGCAGTGTACTTCATGTGCCAGATTAAAAGTAACCTAATGGCTATGTTCTTTAGAACCAGATTCAAATATTTCTTTATTGTACTGTACATCTTTTATAATTTTTTTATATTGTGCCTCACAAACAGAGCGTATTTTTAAACGACTGCCCAAAACAGTAGTGTTATGTTTTCACTTTTCAGAGTTCAGTATGTGTGTTTCTTTATTCCACCATAACTCCTGAACGTCACCGAATATAACTATTTATGACTTTTCCGTCATTTATTATTTTTGGGCGGCTGTTTTGTATGTTCAATTATTTTGTTGTGTTGCAATGTAAACCAGCCAAGTGCGAGTCGGACTTGTGCATTATGGTTCCGTACCAACCTGTGAAATAACTGGTTTTATTATTTCTTGTTTAATACTTACTAACTAGAATAACACAAAGTTATACACTAGTGTTTACTTATTAAGGCGAGAACAAAAAACGTTGAAAAATGCTTTCCTATCGAGATAAAAGAAGACAATATTTTCTTGCGTTATTATCAGGATATAGGTGATGTGGCGACCCCTTTTGTCGACAAGTATCTTCCGTAAGCTGCACACTTTACCATGGTAGATAGTGGTCATTTTTCTGTGCTGCTGTCTGAGCCCTTATTGCCCACGCAACCCGACTGTCTCGGGGATTTTTTAACTCATAAATGGATAAATGATGTTATATCTGTAAATGCCTGGATTTGTAGAAACACCCTTACATGTCAATCATGACTTGACAAAACTAGATGAGGTTGGCGTTTCCAATACAGCCCCTCTGAGAAGAAAGGCCGAAACAAACTCGGGAGGTCACAGTCTTGTTTAAAGTCCAGACATAATCTTGGTCTGATCATGTGAAGACCATGTAGATTAGTGTCTGAAATGCTCTTTTGTGGGAAGAACCACACAGATTTGAGTGGACTTGTCCAGTCAGCGCAAGCATTTGTCAGTAATCGTGTAGTTCAACTCAGAACTTGAGGAGCTCGCAGTTAAATGATATTTATTTTGTAACTACTTAGGTTTAATATCACATTTTTACACATAAAACTATATTTTTAAACTAGATAAGGTTGTAATGCTGTCTGAGGCCGCTGTCATTTTCCAAGCAACTCGAGCAGTTGTTAAGCACGTGTGGCGCTGCGTGGACCCTCATTGCCACTCAGCGCCACTATTTTGATTCCACAACGATCTCTCTTGTCTTTTGGTCTGCTGACAGAGCCCACCGATCCAGGTCATCTGTGGCGCTGCGTGGGCCCTCATGCCCACTCATTGCCACTATTTTGATTCCAAAACGATCTCTAATGTCTGTTGGTATGCTGAAAGAGCCCACCGATGCAACGCGCGCAGGTGCCGATGAACGGCATCATTTGCGCAACAAAGGCGACATATTGAGCGCACGTAGCGACGCGCGCCCATGAGTGATTGCTATTTGTTTTCTGTAGGCGCGCCACGACGCTGATACATAGCGCCGGTTTCTTCACGACACCTCAGCGGTTAGTCCCCGCCAGGTGAGCCCGTGGTTACCTAGGGGAGGCCCGACGAAGACAACCAGCGACAGAGGTGCCGACTCGACGCTCTTACCGAAAACTCACCCCGAATATGCATAAATACGGTGGTGTCGTATATGACCCGACGTCGGAGGTCTTCTTTAAAATGGCATGGAACTCATAGCCGGGTCGTCCTTGAGCCGGGTCGTCCGGGAGTATGTGTGCCACATAAAGGGCGCACTTTATGTGGCACACATACTCCGGCTGGTACCCCAACGCCCGGAGCTCATCCTCGATCTCCGTAGGGTCAGTGTCCGCTGTAAGTCCTCTGATCGCGATCTTCAAACTCTTGTTCGCCGGCAGCGAATAGGCGAACCACGAAACGCCGCTGTCCTTTTCCAAGCCAGGCAAGTACCTCTGGACCAGCCTGTACTCTTCTTCGGTGTCTGGAGTGAAGCGGACTCCACCCCCGTATAGACGAGCGTTCGGAGACCGGCCCATTTTGACGCTGATGGCCCGGAAGTGAGCGGCCCAGTTAAGCAGCTGCTCCACCACCAGCGGAGGGTATCACAACTTCTTGGTTTTCCCCGACGCCGTCAGGGTGCCCGGGGGACCAGCAGGGGGTGCGGTAGATACAGAAGGGGCAGGGGAGGGTACGGTTGAGGTACTTAACCCTGCGGTTAAAAGTGTAGGTGATGCGGGAGGCAAGCGGCGTGCCGCGTCAGCAAATGTGGGCGTCGCTGCCGTTCCCCGACCCCGCGGCGCGATGTCGCGCTGTGGCCGCGGCGGGTCTGGGCGGTGCCACTTCGCCTCCTCGTCTGCCGTCTCATCCGAGCTCCTCCTGCGACGCTGCCGCTGGGGTCTGGGCTCGAGCCGAAACTCAAAATCAAACCCCAGCGACGGCGTTGGCTCCTCCCGCGATGGGCCGTTGCCCGGATCGCGGTATCGTGTCCCCAAACACGTATCCGCGACTGATGCCAGCGACATGCTTGACCCTACACGCGAGGAGCATGCCGACAGCTTCGGGTGGGGTGCATGATGCTAGCGCGGGGTGTGGCTGCGGCGCGGCGGCGCGCCGTGGGCGCAGCGGCTGCTTCGGGTGGGGTGCGTGATACTGCGATTCATTAGGGAAATTCTAATAAACGACCCGTACATTCGCACCAAGTATGCGACCCAATTAGCTGCATTTAGGCTACAACCGGCGGCACCCGCCCTCATCCTCGACAGCCCAGCTAGCCCTATCAGCTCGGCCAATCCGGCTAGCCCCCTGAGTGCGGATATGCACTCTCGCTTCACGTCACCGGCTATAGCCGATAATGATATGGGGAGCTCCGATTCTGAAGCGGCCGACGCTGACCTTGTCGTCCCAGTCGCCCAGCCCCCAGACGCGGCTCATACCTCCTCCTCCGAAGAGTGTAGTCCAAGGTAAAAGGAAGCGCACCGCCGCCGCACGCAGGGCTTAAATTGGCCGCCAAAAACTGACCCTTACCACCCCAGCTACCCCCGCTGTGGCCCCTGCGCCAAGCAGCCGCCCCGTGCCCCCCAAACCAGACACTCAGCCTACCACCCTACTAGCACCCAAGACACTCATACCTCCCCCCTTTACATTCATGACAAGGACCTATGGACCACAGTATCCAAGGCCTGCGCCGTCGAGCGCATAAACTATACTCACGCCCACCCTACGGCCGTGGGTATTAAGGTTCAAGTACCGACCCCAGCGGACTGCTGTTCGCTTACCAAACTCCTGAACGAGCGCAAGGTGGCCTTTTGCACTGTGGGTTGGGTGCGAATTGATAGCGCGGGGTGTGGCTGCGGCGCGGCGGCTGCTTCGTGTGGGGTGCATGATGCTAGCGCGGGGTGTCGGCTCCTCCCTCGTTGGGCCGTCGCCCGGGTTGCGGTGTCGTGTCCCCAGACACGTCTCCGCGATCGGACGCTGCCGAGCCCGCTGATGCCAGCGACATGCTCGACCCTACGCGCGAGAAGCATGCCGACAGCATGGCGGGCGAGTCGAAAGCGGAGGCTCGGGGGGGCGCCGGTGAATCGGGCGCCTGGGTCATCGAACGTGCCGGACGGAAATACGGTCCGGCACTTGCTGGCCGCTCCTGCTCAGCCAGCGCCGGTCCCGCCAGCGAGAAACGGGGACCGAATGCGGTGGTGTGCGAAGCTGGCACAGCTCGGGTCGTTTTTGGCGTCGTGTCGATCGCAGCCCCGGCGGGCGCTGGCGGAGACGCGAAACGTGGCGGCGGCACGGCGGTGCGCGCGGGTGGTGCGCGGGGACGCGCGGACGTTGCAGAGGGGGCAGTGCGCGTAGGTAGCGCGGAGTATGGTTGCAACGTGGCGGCAGTGCGCACGGGCGTGGTAGAGCGCGCGGACGGTGCTGCGGCGCGCGGCTGTGTCGCGCGGGCTGGATATGCGGCACGCCCCGGGCGGAACGCGGCGGGGCGAACGGTTACCGCGTGCTGTCGGCTCGACGACGGCGTAGGCGCAATGCGCGCAGGCGCCGATGTCGTCGGTGGGCCGGCGGTTGCAGCGGCACTAGTTCCCCCACTTTTTCTTTCCTCTTCCTTCTCCTTTCTTCTGGTGGAGCCGGCCGGCGGCGCACCGGACGACCACAGGCGAATCCACCTCCTGTAGCCGCACATGGTCCTAATATAAGTAGCCAAAACACTGGCACAAGAAGTGGATGGTCCTCCATGTTATGTGAGATATTTTAAGAGTTTTTATCCAATCCTACTCAAGTGCGGCTCGGACACTTCGGTCAAGTCGAGACTTGCTCCCGACGGGTTGAAACCTGTTCCCCAGGGCTTATGATCTGGGGGGATCCCCCACAGCGGGGGGATCCCCCACAGCGCATACTTCCTCGCAGTATCACCTGGGCAACGCCGTGTCTGACCACCGTAACGGAGTGGCAGACCGGCGGCTAAAGTGCGCTGTGCTATCGTAGCATATTTTAATCTTTTTATTGTTATTTTATCCGAGTCGGCAAGCTACGAACTGCTCTTGAGGCTATGCCTAGACCCCTGAGGGAAGCCTCCGGGCGTTTTAAAAAAGGCCCTTCTCAGGGCCAACCAAAAGGCCCTTCTCAGGGCCAACCAAAAGGCTCTTCTCAGGGCCAACCAAAAGGCCCTTCTCAGGGCCAACCAAAAGGCCCTTCTCAGGGCCAACCAAAAGGCCCTTCTCAGGGCCAACCTAAAGGCCCTTCTCAGGGCCAGTCCGAGGGCGCTTCGGCGTCGGAGGCTAGCCGCGCATCGTCTGCTGCTAGCTTCTACTGTCTAGCAGACTCGGACAACGAGTCCATTGGGTTCGATGCTCGGACCACCGATACGTGCGGTTCGACATCTCCACCCACAGCTCCCAGGGGACGGTCCGCTCGGGCCAATCTGCGTTCCCACGGTGGGCTCTCACCCGCCTGGACCGAGAGGCCGCGCGGGAGGCGGCGTTCGCCCAAGACTGGTTCGCGCCCCCTGTCGAGGGATTGGACGTGGACGCCGCGGCGGTCGAGCTGAGGCGGTCCTTGACCGAGGTGTGCAATTCCAGCATGCTCCGGTCACGCCGCCCGGCTCCCCGCCGCGCCGTCTATTGGTGGTCGGAGGAGCTGGCCGGGCTCCGGGCCGCGTGCGTAGCGGCCAGGAGGGCGTACACGCGGAGTCGACGACGCAGGCCCCGAGACCCCACCAACGAGGAGGGCCTCTATGCCTCGTACGTCGAGGCAAAGAGGGTCCTCAAGACGGCAATGGGGGCGGCCGAAGACTCGGCGAGAGCCGAGAT
The DNA here is from genome assembly GCA_917490735.1 of Dryobotodes eremita. NCBI lineage: Eukaryota > Metazoa > Arthropoda > Insecta > Lepidoptera > Noctuidae > Dryobotodes > Dryobotodes eremita. Next base: position 7,365,702 of record OU823269.1, on the reverse strand, counting down.
GCTCGAGGGTCTCGACAGGGATCCGTATGGACGGCCTTACAAGGCGGCGCGGAACAAACTGCGCCCCTGCGGTCCTCCACTGACGGAGACCCTCGAGCCGGCATTGCTGGATGGGGTGGTCCGGTCCCTGTTTCCGTCCAGGGCCGACTTCACCCCTCCAGTGATGGACCCCCCGCCGGGGGTGGTTTCGCCGGAGGAGGAGATCCCTCCGGTTACGGCGTCTGAGCTGTACGGGGGGACCCTTCGCCTCCGCGCGAAGAACACAGCCCCAGGGCCGGACGGCGTTCCCGCACGGGTGGTGGCCATCGCCGCCTCTCAGATGGAGGAGAGGTTTCGGGACCTCTTCAGCGCGTGTTTCACGACTGGGAGGTTCCCGAAGCTCTAGAAGGAGGGGCGGCTATGCCTCCTCCGAAAAGAGGGACGCCCGGCAGACTCCCCCTCGGCTTACCGGCCCATCGTTCTGCTCGATGAGGTCGGTAAGTTGTTCGAGGGGATAATCGCCGACCGGCTAAATGGCCACCTGGGGACTGTGGGGCCGAACCTGTCGGACGCCCAATTCGGTTTCCGACGGGGTCGTTCGACGGTCGACGCGCTGGCCCTACTCAAGGGCCAGGTCAAGGAGGCCGTGGAGGCGGGTGACGGAGTGTTGGCGGTGTCGTTCGACATTGCAAACGCCTTCAACTTCGTCCCCCACTCTACAATCTTGGAGGCGCTCCGGTACCACGGAGTGCCTCAGTACCTGCGCCAACTCTTGGCCAGCTACTTGGAGGACCGGGTGGTCCTCCTCGAAGATAAGACGGCCAGATTGAGGCGCTATGGCGCAGAGTCCGGTGTTCCACAGGGGTCGGTCCTAGGACCACCGTTGTGGAACATCGGATTCGACTGGCTCCTGCGGGGAACCCTCCTCCGTGGCACGAGTATCATCTGCTACGCGGATGATACCCTCCTCATTGCCCGGGGGAGGGACTTCAGGGAGGCGGCCAGTCTGGCCTCTGCTGGCGGGTCCTTAGTGGCGGGAGGGATTCGCCGCCTAGGGCTGAAGGTGGCGCTGCAAAAGACCGAGGCCGTGTATTTCCACGGGCCTCGGCAGCGCATCCCCCCTGACGGCCACATTGTGGTGGAGGGCGTCAGGATCGGGGTCGGGGCCCAGATGAAATATCTGGGCCTTGTTCTCGACAGCAGGTGGCGCTTCGGTCCGCACTTCAGCGGGCTGTCGACCCGCCTGCTGAAGACCGCGAACGCCCTGTCCTGGCTCCTCCCGAACCTGGGGGGTCCGAAGGCGCGATGCCGGCAGTTGTACGCCGGCATCCTCAAGAGCATGGCCCTTTATGGGGCTCCGATCTGGGCGGACTCCCTCCACAGGAGGGAGAACGCCACTGCCATCCGCAGGCCCCAAAGGGCCATTGCACAGCGGGTGGCGAGGGCCTACCGCTCGGTAGGGTTCTCGGCAGCGTGCGCTCTGGCCGGCACCCCTCCTTGGGAGCTAGAGGCATGGGTGCTGACCAGAGTGTACGAGTGGACGGCGCGGCGCAAGGCGCTAGGGGAGCTCCCCGCCGCAGTAGAGCGGGAGGCCGTGCGGCAAGAGGCGAGGGACGCTATCGTCCTTCATTGGACGGAGGACCTCGCCTCTGCCACTTTTGGCCGCCGAACCCTGGACGCGCTCGGGCCAGTCCTGAAGGATTGGCTCGAGCGGTCCCATGGTTTCCTCTCTTTCCGTCTGGTGCAGGTGTTGTCCGGGCATGGATGCTTCGGATCGCACCTGCATCGGATCCAAAGGGAGGAGACCCCGTCGTGCCACGACTGTGGCGCGGCGGTGGACACGGCACAGCACACCTTGGAGGTGTGCCCTGCCTGGTCCGAGCTGCGCCATGCCCTGGTTGCAGCGGTCGGGCAGGACCTCTCGCTTCCCAGCGTCGTCAGCGCCATGCTGGGGAGCGAGGGGGCCTGGGCAGCGGTCGCCTCCTTCTGCGAGGAAGTGATGTCGCAGAAGGAGGAGGCGGAGCGCGTGCGGGAGGACGACCCTCTCGCGGCGCCGCTCCGAAGGCGGAGGAGGGGTCGAAGAAGACGTCAGTATGACAGTCATCTCCGACTCCTCCCAGGTGGAGGCCAGCAGGCAACGGGTGCGGGGGCACTCTTGCCTGTATTGCACAGGCCTCCACCAGTGTCGGATGGGAATGGCCAGGTGTTCCCGACCATTCCCGTAGCCCCCCAGCTTGGGGGGCATGCGGGGCCCGCCAGCTAGGAGGGCACGCGCCGGGAGGGTCGTGGACGTAAAGGCTGTGCCAGTTTCCCATGGCCCTCCCATAACGGCATTGAGGGAACACCGCTGGGTTTTTTAGTGGGTATACCGGCACTCTGCCGGGGAGTCCCACATACCCCTCCCGTCCCCCGACGGGAGGGTATGCGTAATGCATTTTTCCCAGCGGAACAAAAAAAAAGGGCTTATGATCTGTCTCTATTTGCGTCTATGAACATATTAATTTCTATTTTCGGCACAGGTGCGGCGATTGTGAAATTGCTGTGCTTGTCAACATTCTCAGTCAGCAATGCAAGTACATCGGCTTGCAATTGCCAGCGGTGGTCATCCATCGCTGGTTCCCAGCCTGAGCTTTCGTTCACTGCCGTTTGTATGTGACTGGTGAGTGAGTCGATTGCGCCTAACGCGTCTGTGGCAGAGTCTATTTGGTCGGGGATTTTGTCAAGGTGAGTTGACGTGGTGAACAAGGCTTTGTTTTCTACCTTTTTCCAATATATTACAATTTTAGTTTGGGGTGGCTGACCAGGATCGGGGTGGCCTGAGCGGGGCGTTATCATAATGACATCTGGTCTATGGTCGGAGTCAAGTCTTGTAGCGTTTCTATCTATTGAACATAAACGTATGTTTATATTCTTTAGTAACGCTACGTTGAGAATATCTGGGTTGTGATTTACGTTACAGGGGAAGTGAGTGAACCTCATCGGTGCGATGACATCGAAGTTGTTTTTGGCTGATAAGCGTGAAAGCTCATTGCCTCTCAGGCGGGCTTTACAAGAGTTCCAAATAGGGCTTTTGGCATAAAGATCGCCTGCCAAAATGACAGGGCTATTCATGATTATTTGAGTGTTAATATCAGAGTCAATTGGGTCTATTGTTGGGTGTGATGGGGGAATGTATGCCGATATTATAGTGATTGGTGGATGGCCGGTCATACCTATTTGACAGATTGATGTCTCTAAGCGAAAGTTGGGGGGGCTTCAATAGGCATGCAATAGATGGAGGTTTTGTAATAAATGAGTGTGCCACCCTTATTCCTAACAGCCCTATCGTTGCGAATTAGGCGGTAATTGGCAACTGTAGGTGCTCGAAGTGACGGTTTGAAGAAGGTTTCTTGAATTAATAATAGGCCAAGTTGGTGGTCGCGAAGGAAAGTCGCAATTTCATCTCGTTGACCTGTAATGCTATTAGCGTTAAAATAACCTTTTTTAAGGGATCTGGGCTTGACTCTGCTACTTGTATTTTGTGTATACATTATGGTGTGAAGTTTATATAGAAGAAGGACAAGTCGGCGTATTCCGACATAAGGGCCATATTGGCCTGAAAGTTGCCGTTAGCTGCAATGAGTTAGGCATGTAGTTCATTCCTTCGGGCAATGATATTGGGGTTGAAAAAGCGCGTTAGCACGTCGAATGCGCTGGAGCTGTTTGGGCCCGGTGGGGGCGCGAATGCGGACGCTGAGGCGCAGTGGGTTTGTGCTGGCTAAGAGACTGGCTTGTGAGTAGGCGCGGGGGTGCGGGGGGAAGTTGTTTGCTGGGATGCAAACTTGTCCATTGGGGGTGGGACAGAAAGATCCATCAGTTATGTAAGGGATGGCTGATGGGGCTGCCAGTATAGGCTTGAGAGCTGGGTAAGTTTCCCCAACCCAAGTTTCCTCAGGGATATAACTTACCCCCTGATCAACTGAGACCGCATAGGCCTTCACCGTGGAATATACTAAACCACGAGAAAGCCTTCCCGGCTCTCAAAACCCCCCAGGCATCCCCACAAGCCATCCCCCAGCTGATGGCTCACCCAATTCCACCACCAATGGGCCAGTTTGTAATTCAACAAACAACCCAAACGCGCGCCCCAATGACGCTAAATAAGCAGGCCCCCAAACTGGCCACGGTAACTCCGGTAGCTCCAACAATACCCGCGCCAACATATGCGCTCCCACCAGCCCCTTACAGCCCTAGCACATTTGACGTGCTAGCGCGCATTTTCAATCCCAGCATCATTGCCCGACGCAGTGAGTTACACGCCAAGCTCATCGCAGCTAGAGGTAACCTTCAGGCCAATATGGCCCTTATGTCGGAATATCACTTGTCCGCGTTCTAAATCAATTTCACCCCATAATGGATACACGAAACTCGAGTAGCAGAGTCAAACCTCGATCCCTAAAAATAGGTTATTTTAATGCTAATAGCATCACAGACCAACGAGATGAAATCGCCACTTTCCTTCGCAACCATCAACTTGACCTATTCCAAGAAACTTTTCTTAAACCGTCTCACCGAGCACCTAAAGTTGCCAATTATCGACTAATTCGCGACGATAGGTCCGGTAGACAAGGGGGTGGCACCCTCATATATTTCCAAAATTCCCTATATTGCACGCCCATTGATACCCCTCCACTTTCCGTTAGGCCCGGGGTCTGGATCGGAACCGGGTGGAACGCTGCGGGGTGGATAGATACCGCGTGCTGTTGGCTCGGCGACGGCGTCGGCACAACGCGCGCTGGCGCCAATGACGTTGATGGGCCGGTAGCTACAGCGGCGCTGGATCCCTCTCTTCTTTCTTCTGCTTCTTGGCTTCCACCTCTCCTCTTCGGGTGGAGCCTGCCAGCGGCGCACCGGACGACGCATCTCCGATTTTCGGCAGTGTCGTCGTCCGGTCCAGCGCCAACGCCGGACGCTTGCCGGAGCTCCGGCATCATGGGGGCATGGTCCCAGCGACCGCGTTGGCGACTACACACCGGGCAGCAATAAAAATGAGCGATCCGCGCGGAACAAATTATGTGCGTTAGTATTTGTAGGATAAGGTTGCGTGTGACCACAAGCGAATGCTCCGAGACCGGTGCTTGGTCGCGCCGCTTTTAAGTAGTTTTTAGGCGTGCGTAGTGGTGGGGTGTCGATCGATTTAATAATAATGTAAATGTCCTATGCGCGCGTTCAAGCAAAGAATGACCCCAGTTGGCGTTCTTTGCTATTTGCTAATTTAATAATCATTACCTGATAATATTCATTGTTTTTAGCTAATTGCAGCGTTGTTGATTAATAACGGTTTTTAGCCGCCTCCGAGTTTTTAACCGATCCATTTGTTTCCAGAAAACTCCTTATGTAATTTCTCGGATGATTTGTTTTTGTTTTGTTTATTTTGGTAAATATAGATATTTTCATTAGATGTGTTCTCGTTTGTCGTAACAGAACTTATACAAGAAATCACGAAAGGAATGCATTTTTCAACGCGTTTTGTGTCCGTCGTAATATTAATAATTTAGTTATAATTTAATTTAATTTATTTAGACAACCATTGATCCATTAACTTTTAAATTACATTTATATTGTTAGTATGAACTTAAAAACTATGTTAGTACCTAATAACTAAGACAGACTTAGTCCTCTGGGTGAGGCTCCACACCAGAGGGCTGTCTAACTTATTACCTGTGACATTCAGGATGCTGTTATTGCTCTTACGCAATCTGCAATCGCAATTGGCATCAAAGCCGTCTGTGCGCGACTCTGCGAACATTGTTGACGCACTGCAGAAGCGCGGCAGACGTAACAGCGCCCTGTAGGCATTGTGTAACTGGACGCGCAAAGAATTGTAGGCCCTTTGGGTATATCTGAAGCACAGGCTCGCTGAGTACAGAGATGTACAATACGTTTTGAATAAAGCTACTTTCACCGCGTCTGTACATCGAGCAAACCTGCGGGCCAGCATGTTCGCCCGGACTGACAATGCCCTGCGCTCCCTCTCCATGTCTACATCATCTCCAAGACTTTCGGTAACCACATGCCCAAGATACTTGAATTGGTATACTCGATTAAGAGGAATACCATTGAGTAACACTGGTGGAACAACAGTTGGGTACTTTGTACCCCCTTGAAGATCATGCACTCTGACTTCTTAACATTATAACTCAGACCGTGTGTGGCCGCATAATTTTCACTTACGGCAAGCAACTTCCGCAATGCACAAATCGAGGGAGCCAGCAGCACCATATCATCGGCATAGCTAAGGTTGTTCACACTGACACCATCCACATAGCACCCTACGGGCATTTGACTGAGTTCCTCGATTAGCGCATTTACGTATAGGTTAAAAAGCAAGGGCGGGCTTAACCCCCCCTGCCTCACGCCGCATTACAGTTTGTATTCACTCGACAATTCACCCGCCCACTTTACATTATTTTTCTGATTAAGGTACCAATACCTAAAAAGTGATGTCAACTCTGGCGGTAGGCCCGTTTCTTTTAGCTTCTGCCATAACATATCATAAGACACTAGGTCAAATGCTTTCGAGAGGTTTAGAAAGCAAGCATAAACCGGGGTCTGTCTGTTAGTGTAATATTTCACAGTATGCGCGGCTAAGAATAGCAGTCTCAGTCGACAAGCCAGGACGAAAGCCGAACAGAGCGTCAACTTAACATGCTTCGTTAAATATGAGTTAAGCACTGTAAGGTATTGCAGGTGCAGGGTGGATGGGCGCAAATAACAAGACGTGACGAAGTTATATTGAAAAACACTATATTCTTGAAACACTTATTACAACGGCTTACACACTATAATTATACTGAACTACTTGGAAACTGAATGGAAACTAAACTGTCATTGTCGAACCATGTCGATCAACCAGGCAAATATTAAGTGAAGTACATCTGAAATACACATTTAAATACACACACAGTAATACAATAAGATCAGATCACCCTCCATTACTACTAGCTATACAGAAAAACGCTGACTCTAACCGTTGTTGGATGTCGATATGCCCCCGTAAGGGGGCGTGGCGTGCGGTTCCAGGGCTTCGCCCCCCGGCCGCGGAAACAATACGGCGGACCGTAAATACGGACCTCTCATTTTGTTGGCCTACTGTCGGCCTGTAGGTTATTTGAGCGTAAGTCGGTTACGCACGCCCATGTGAGTGGTTGCTATGCGTGTTTCTGTAGGCGCGCCGCGACGCTAATAGATAGCGTCGCTTTCTTCACGACACCTCGGCGGTCTGTCCCCGCCAGGTGAGACCCCCAGTTACCTAGGGGAGGCCCGACGAAGACGACCAGCGACGAAGGTGCCGACTCGACGCTCCTACAAAATAAGGTGTATGACCCCCGCCCGTCCCGCTTCCAGAGCTAGCCGGTCATGGTCCGAGCTGCGAGGCCGTCGTGAGTGTGTGAGCGGTATTGTGTTGTGTAATACCGCTCAGTGACAACGCGAATCGCCGCCCGCGCGGCGCATTCGCGTGTGTGTTTAGGCGCCTGTGTAGAGGTGAGAATCTGTAGTTCGCTGACGTATCGTGCCTATATTAACCTAGTACACGCTACGCAGCCGCGTGTAACCTGTGTGCGGCTTACTCGAGCGTCCAGTCCGGTGCGATGGGGTCAATTGTCGTCCGCTTACAGGTCGCGGGGCAGGGGTCTCGCGTCGGGAGGGCGCGCATGCCAGGGCGCTATCTGCTTGACATGGGGCCAAGCAGATGCGTCGGCACGCGCGAACATTCCCTTAGTGAGGCAGCGCACAAACTCGTGTAGGCTCTCAATCCCGAGGTCCCGGAGGATGACGTCATTCCTCACGCAGCGAGGGGCGTCCACTATGGTCCGCAGCGCCAGACTTTGCTGGGCGTGGAGCAACTTCCGGCTTGTCTCGCTCGTGAGGGCGAACCAAGCGGGGGCGGCGTACGTCAGAATCGGGTGAATGTACAACTTGTACACGCCCAACTTGACGCGCGCTGGGATGCGGGACGAGAGCACTGGTCGAAGGAGGTTACGGGCTACCCTACCTTGCGCGGCGACCTTGCGGACGTGTGACCCCATCGTGAGCCGACGGTCAATGGTGACCCCTAGGTACTTGGCCCGGGGCATCCATTCGACGTCGGCTCCTTGCAGTTTCAAGGGTGGCGGGAGAGGCGCGGATCCGGTGACCATCGCCTGCGCCTTACCCACGTTCACCGACAGCCGCCATTTTGACAGCCAATCTGGAAGCATATTGAGCGCGCGCTGCATTTTGACGGCCGCGTACTTCGCGTTAAGCGATGTAGTGATGTACGCGGCGTCGTCGGCATACAGCGCGAGCGTGGCGTCGTCTGTTGTAGGGATGTCGTCGGTGTAACATGAGTAACACGCCGGCGAGATGCAGCTGCCTTGCGGTACACCCGCCAGCACCGGCCGGGCGCCAGATAGCGCCCCGTCGACCACCACCCTGAAGGTCCTGTTGGATAGAAAGGAAGAGACCACCCTGACGACGCACCGGTGGATCGAAAATCGGCTGTAGAAGACATAGGATCTCGATTTATTAAATGTTATTTTTTTTTGCTGGAAATGACTTCTGCTGATCATTACTATTCTATAAAATGTCATATGAAGTATTTGTGTGCACAAATGGAAGAGTTATAATTTTTATAAGAAAAAAATGTATGGAGCTGACATGAAAAATGAGGATATCTCTGGAATCGCAAGGTTGGTCGTTACATCCTTGCACACTGTTATAGTACTATTTGATTGTGAATTTTTGACATACTTAATATCGCGGCATCACTGGCGATTTTTTTTTTTAAATCTTCAAAATAAAAAATAAAAGTATATGATACATTTTAATGCTTAAATATGGCTATACCAAGTGTAATTTACAATATTTTTTATGCTTAGACCAAAACATTCTAAGAAATCACAAAGTCGTATTACCTACTTTGTGATTTTCATTTGAAATGACATGGTAATTATGAATTACGTAATACGTAATCTTGTATAATGCCTCAAGTCCACATTAGCTAATGATTAATAAAACTTAATACCTATATACCTAGTTAAAAGGATACGTACCAAAATAATTTGTGGTACTCGCTAATTTAGCAATTAGTGCAGGATTAACTCAATGAAAGTAATTAGATAAATGTGATACCATCATTAGTCAATAACAATAAATAGTCAAACATTGGATTCACAACTTCAGTTCATTTAGAGCATTTCTAATACTAACATCTGTCCTACCGTGTCTTTTTACTCAGTGATCGTGAATAATGGAAAGCATTATTACGAATTTGGATTTGTTTGTTATTCTGAGCAATCAGGATGCTTCGTCTTTCGATCATGAACTATTGTTCAACACACTTGTTATTCGACTGGGCTCTAGCCTTTCAGATGAAGACAGTGTTACCGTGAAAGAATTTTGTCGAAGATTTACACGGGCAGTTCAAAAGAGATGGTTACGATCCCACAGGAAAAGTGAAGTTTTTAGACGTGATTACAGTAATTGGCTTGAGGCAAATATTGACTGGCCAAACTGCGTGCAAACCAATTTGCTCATTCAAGAATCAATTAGCGAAAATATTTCTACTGAACCTGTACCATCAACTTCAACAATGAAATCAACTTCAACGATGACAAAAAGATCTCGAAAGCCGTTTGAAGATCTAAGTAACAAGCAGAAGAAGAGACGATCTGATGAACATATAGGCGATGACCCTAATGAAGTAGCTTATTCAGCTGCAGCACTTTTGAAAGGAGATGGTCGTGAGGATATTGCATCTGTTATTGAACATATGCTCCAAAATCCAGAAGCAGCAGAAAAAAATCAAGGAAATGTTGAACAAACCAGCTCCTTCAACAATATTTTCACCAGAAAAAGCACTGGGTTTGCTACTTTCATTAAAACTATCGAAATGGCAATATATCACATTAAGGGAAACGACTATTCGAGAAGGTTCAAAGGAGATATATCCGTCTTACTATAAAGTGCAAAAAGCTAAGCTACAGTGCTACCCTCCGAAGACATTTGTGACTGTAACGGATTCATCTGCTAAGATTGCACTACAAGCGTTTACTAGATTTAACAGTGAACAGAATTTTTGAAACTATTCGTAGTCCTGATGCGATACAAGATAAACAATTGATATTAATATCAAAGTGGGGATTTGACGGTGCATCTAACCAAAGTAGATATAAGCAAAACATAGAGAGTGGTCAAGATGATTCCAGCATATTTATGACCTCTTTGGTTCCATTAAAGTTGACAGCTGACGGTGATACCGTATGGGTGAATCCAAAACCCTGCTCACCTAGGTATTGCCGTCCAGTCCAGTTTAGTTTTGCGAAAGAAACCAAAGACGTTGTCATAAATGAAAAAACTGCAATGAATAACGAAATTGAAGCTCTCGTTCCCTCAAAATGTCAAGGAAATGAAATTAGTCACAAATTAATGATGACGATGATTGACGGCAAAATTTGTACATATCTGTCTGAAGCTAAGTCAAATGCGGCCTGCTACCTGTGTTTGGCTAAGCCTACAGAAATGAATAAGTTAGATGTCATTGCGTCAAAAACCATTTCTTCTGGTGTGTATGAGTTCGGATTATCATCACTTCATGCCCGCATTAATGTGATGGAATGTCTTCTACACATAGCGTATCGTCTCGACTTCAAAAAGTGGTCTGCAAGAGGAGAAGGTCATCAAGAGTTATTGCATTCACGAAAAAAACTCATTCAAGATCGATTCAAAGATGATCTCAACCTTTTGATTGACATCGTTAAGCAAGGATCAGGGACAACTAACGACGGGAACACAGCAAGGCGGTTTTTTGAATTTCCTGATAAAACTGCAGCGATCACTGAATTAGATGAAGACCTAATACGCAGATTTGCTGTGATTCTGCAAGCTATCACATCTGGAGAGATTGTAGACGTGCCGAAATTTAAAGAATACGCTAGAACAACCGCTGAAAAATACGTGGAACTGTACGATTGGTACTACATGTCATCAACCGTCCACAAATTGTTGATTCACGGAGGGGACATAATTGCAGAAAATGCTATTGTACCAATTGGAAGTCTTTCGGAAGAAGCTTCAGAGGCCCGAAACAAAGACTTTAGGAGATTCAGAGAACACCATTCTAGGAAAAAGAGTAGACAAGCATCAAACGAGGATATCCTCAATATGCTTATCGTCTCTTCTGATCCTCTAATTTCTTCCACTAGACCAAACTTAAATGCCCACAAGAGGCAGACATACTTTAAGGAAACAGTAGAACTACTGAAACTTCAGGATCAGGAAGCTCCGACAGAGTTCTTAGAAGTTATATCTATTGTAGAGCCTGATTCTGAAGTGGATTCTGATGGTGACGAAGTATAAAATAAGTTAACTTTTATTGTTTATGTTAGGTTAGGTTAAGCAAATTTTTTTTATTTTTAATAATTTGCTTTTATTTTTAATCATACAATAGTTTACCATTTATTGTTATTGACTAATGATCACCGTTTATCTAATTACCCTCATTATGGTACATATCCTTTTAACAGGTATATAGGTATTAAGTTTTATTAATCATTAGCTAATGTGGACTTGAGGCGTTAGACAAGATTACATATTATGTAATTCATAATTACCATGTCATTTCAAATAAGTAGGTAATACGACTTTGTAATTTCTTAGAATGTTTTGGTCTAAGCATAAAAAATATTGTAAGTTACACTTGGTATAGCCATATTTAAGCATTAAAATGTACATATCATAAACATTTTTTATTATTTAATTTTGACGATTTTTAAAAAAAAAATCGCAAGAGATGCCGCAACATTAAGTATGTCAAAAATTCACAAATAAATAGTACTATAACAGTGTGCAAGGATATAACGGCCATCCTAGCGATTCCAGAGATATCCTCATTTTTCATGTCAGCTCCATACATTTTTTTCTTATAAAAATTATAACTCTTCCATTTGTGCACACAATTACTTTATATGACATTTTATAGAACAGTAATGAGCGGCAGAAGTCATTTCCAGCAAAAAAAAAATAACATTTAAGACATCGAGATCCTATGTCTTCTACAGCCGATTTTCGATCAACCGTGCGGCGTGCCGCGTCGGAGAAAGTGGGCGACGTTGGCGTACATCCCCTTTTTTTTTTTCGGGTGGAAAATCATCAAATGACCTCTCCCGCTTTGGTCGGAGCGGAAGGGAGTGTCAGACTCTTACTGACTAAAACCCACCCGTGTTCCTTCAGTTGCCTGTGCGCCAGGGCCACGGTAACTCTTTCGAACAATCCACAGCCCCGGCAGGCTTGGCGTATACCCTGCGGCGCGCTTTCGCGCTGTGGTCGGTCCGACCCATCGATGCCAGCGACATGCTCGACCTTACGCGCGAGGAGCATGCCGACAGCATGGCGGGTGAGTCGAAATCTGAGGCGCGGGGGGCACCGGTGAGTCAGGCGCCTGGGACATGGTACGTGCCGGACGGGTGTACGGTCCGGCACCTGTTGGCCGCTCATATTGGAACCGGATATGGCGGTGTGCAGAGCTGACACAGCTTGGGTTTGCTTAGGCGTCGTCACGGGTGCAGCCCCGGTAGGCGCGGTCGGGGACGCGAAATGTGGATAGTGCAGGGGTGAGCACGGGAAGCGCGGAGTATGCATGCGGCGCGGTGGGCGCAGCGGTGCGCACGGGCGCTTAGATCGGCACACGGCGGGACGGATGGGTACCACGTGCTGTTGGCTCGGCGACGGCGCCGGCGCAACGCGCGCAGGCGCCAATGATATCGATGGGCCGGTAGCTACAGGGGCGCTGGGACCCCTCCTCTTCTTTCTTTAGCTTCTTGGCTTCCACCACGGTCCAACCCCAGACGGGACTTCGGGGTCCCGGCATCGCGGCCAAGTTTTTAACGGCCTCCGAATTCTAGGAATAATCAATTTATTTCCAGAGAATTTCGTATGTAATTCCTAGGATGTTTTTTTCTTTGTTTCTTTAGGTAAGTAACGATGTTTTGAGATGTGTTCTCGTTTGTCCGTAAGTGACCCTATACAATATATCACGAAAGGAATGCATTTTTCTAAGCGTTTTGAATCCGTCGTAATATTAATAAGTTATGTGTGCCTGAAACCTTTTATTTCTTTCTTACTTAATGTCTGCGTGTTGTGTGTATGTGTGGTATGGAGCCAATTGTGCACTCGCACTTGGCTGATTATCACAAACTTCAACAAGTCAAAACACATAACTACTAAGTGTTTGGGCCAATCTGAGTTTCCGAAGACTTAAAAAACTTGGATATTGAGCGTGAGCGCAGGACGTTCCCTGTCCGCTGCAATATGTTGGCTCGCAGATTTGCAACATACACGACTAAAGTAAAGGTTATTTACAGCGTAATGTCAGTCGTTCTCTACGTGCACTCTGAGTCAACTACACGCAGAGGGCATACAGCGCTCTGCACGTACAATTTAATAATGCATTCAGGGTGTTGATGGGGTTGACGCGCTATTACAGTATTTCCGGCATGTTCGCAGAGGCGGGAATAGATGATTTTTACGCCATCGTGTGCAAGAGATGCGCCTCCATCATGCGATGGTACGCGCCAGCCCTAACAGCATCCTAGAAACTATAGCAGATGGGTGGGGCAGCCCCATACTGGGACATTGGAAACACCTACATGCCGCTGTGGCGTAGTAATACATAATTTGGGTTGTTTCTCTTGTAGATGTAAGCAGTAAAACTAGTTTCTAAACCGTGTGTATACTAACCAAATAGACTTGATGGGTCCGAAATTGAAGATTTTACTTACATTTATAACGCCATCAAATTTATTGGAACTAATTTCGAACCCGTTGCCATACTATTCTTCCGACTTTTTCTATCATTTGAAATATTCCAAAATCCATAACAGAATTACCAATTCATTTCAACATAAAAAAAAAACTTTATAATAAAGGGGTACGCCCGAAAAATGCCTGAAATGGACAGAAACTACTAATAGCCCATAATTCTATTTAGAATTTATTATGTATAATGAAATAATTCTCAAGTTTGTTTATCTAGGGTAAAAATATAATGATTTTTAAAATATTTAACTTGATATCCGTATAGTTCATTCTTATTTTTTTATTGGAGGTAAGTGTTTATTTGACATGGCTAAGTGACATTCAGGCAAACAGGAATCGTCAAATAATCCTTAACGAACTATTTTATAGAATTAGTGCACAGTTATCATTAATTTAATATAACTCGACCTATATGTACCCTAAATCTAATTAAAATAATATATACATGTCAATATTAATTAAAAATCAAATTATTTTCAAAATAGAAAAAGTATCGTAGGCTGTATGAATCACATGTCTTTTGCCTTACTGACAGTTTGACATTACTGGTTTTCATTTTTTGTTTGTATAGTTGACACAGAGTACCTTTTATATTACTTGATTCATGTTTTTGCGGAATTACGGATTGCTTTTTATGATATTTCAAAACGACTGTGGCTATTTATTAAGGATTTTGGTTATACTTCTGCACACGTTATCCATTTTTGATCACGGACTTACATTGGATCCGCCTAAATGACGACTTAGCTTTTTGACGACGGACCTGAATGAACCTGCTTTAGATACAACGCTGCTGTTGTTTTGGACTTGTGCCCAGTGTACATTTAAACAAATGGATAGAAACCTACACTGTCTTAATTGCTATCTCGATATTGCAAGGATGAGACGTATTCTCTTATCAGTGCAAAATGATGAAGTACGTTATTTAATACAGGCATGGATAACACCACAAGCTGTAAGTATAGAGATTCCTCAAATGAGAAAAAGAAAGAAGTTCCTCAAATGAGATCCATCACCTTGTTACCTAATTATGGAAGAGCAGTCGACACTCGAAAGTCATTGTTTCTATCCAGGATGTAATATGAGAGACAGCCATGTAGTACCTCTTTCATTAAAGGTGTGGCTCTTCAAGGACTGTATTATCATTATGTACCAAATAATTCACAAATATGTAGTCATCATTTAAACGGCGAACCATTGGTATCTTCGACCATACTATGTATGGTACTTAACATGGGCCCAATACTAATCCAATATCTATCCTCCTGCATTTCTTGATGATATTTTGTTTTTAATTATGAATGAATAATTTAAATGCTTTTTTGTTGTTTAATTATTGCATATTACTCCTTGACCTTGGCTTAACCTATATTATACAAAAATGTTTGGAACTGGCTGCTACCTAGTTTTTTGATAATTATTGAAATTGCATTGGGTTTCCTACGATTTGTAGTGCAATTTGGCTTTTATTTCATGGTTGTTCATTTTAGGCATTTCTTTGTATGGGTGATGGGCATTGCCCTTTACACAATTAAAAAATTATTTTACTCCCCGCGTCGTTGAAAAGCAATCGTCGCGTTCATGTGTCGCTTTTTGTTCGGAAAACTGGAAAACGCTCCCTTGTCGGCGCGACCACGTGTTCAGGTTCGCCGATCAATAAGTGACAAATGAGCGCTACCATGGCTTTTAAATAGCACGCAGGCTAATGAGACTTACAATTTTATTTAAAAAAACTAAAAACATGGCTCAATAAAATAAAAAAGAACCAATTAAAGAATTCATTGATTATACTAGTGTTTTGTATTGTAGGGTATAAGTAGTATTAGGTAGGTTTTATAACTATGTGTGATATTCATTGTAAATTGTAAATTTTCGTATGCCACTTTTAGCGGCGGATGTAAATCATTTGGAAGGATATTCCCAATCCATTGCTTCATATGTTCGAAAAAATTGTCTGCTCAACAACGTCAATAACACAATTGTTAGCTATTGTTATTACTTTATTCAATTATGTAAAGTAGTGTTCTAAATATTATTTATTTTTATAATCATGTATTTGCAGTTTTAATATTTTATTTTGTAAGGTTGTAACCATTTGCCCAAGTGATTATTAGTTGTTAAACTGACTTTTGCCGGTTGACAGCAACTAGCTGTCAAACGGTAGCCTACGTGTACAGTCTCACTTGGGAACATGGCAGTGAAGCTTGAACACTGGTAGAGTGAAGACGTATTTTGTGTATTTTAAAATAGTGTTATAAAGTGTAGTAATGACTTTGTTTCTCATTTCAACTTTATAGTGGATTACACAATGAATGTTGTATTGTTGTTGAACTGTCAAAATGAAACCCCATTCCTACTGTTAGTGTGTTACGAAATTACTCCGCTGGGGGCCTAGACAAAATCCCTTTTCTGTAAGCGTTAACGCCAACGGAAAAATCAAATTGTATGGAGTTGACATTCGCTTACCACGTGACATTACGTATCTTTTCCGCAGGTAATGTCATAGCCATACATTTTGACGTTAGCGTCTGGCGTTAAAGCTATCAGAAAAGTTTTTGTCTAGGCCTACTGATGATAACTACTTACCAACCTTGTACCGTATCCTACGAATTAATAACTTAGTCTCTAAAAAAAATATTCGATAGGTTTGTGTGGTCACCATCTTGCCTGATATACTTTGTAAATAGTTGGTTTTTTTTTGTGTATTGTTTAAGCCGCTTCTAACTAAAGCGATAATCGCGCCAACACGCAACAGTCGCGTTTATTTTGTATGGCGAACCCGAACGCCCGGTGGCGCTGACAGAGGGTGCCTGCCGGTTTGCCCCGAGTGAAGTATAAATTAACGCGACGATCGCGTATTCGTGCGAGTACGATCGATCGCATTGGTTAGGACGCGGCTAGAATAATAAATATTTTTATTTTTGACACATGCAGCTTTTGTTTAAATTATAAGAATGGTATTGTTGCATTTATTTGTTCATTGTAAACACTATTTTGATGTTAAAATTAAATATAGTCATTGTTGAAAATTGTCGTTTAATTTTGTAAATGAATTGATTTCTTGTAAACAAATACTTAGGACTACTTGCACCACCATTCTGTCGCTGTCTTCTTCAAACGACTGAATGCAGAAACGGAACAATGTTTTAAATTCATTTAACGCTTGGAGAATATACCTGTTGACAAGCACAGCAATTTCGTGAGTTGAGTCCATATAAGCGAAGTTTTATTGACATTTATTATTAGTATTCTAGCTAAGTTAATAGCTTTGTACGCATGAAGCCAGAAATAATTTTAAATGAACTCATTAAGGGCCTTAAAAGCTCCGTAATGCCCCCGGTTCTGATGGAATCACCAAAAAGGTGTTCAAACTTTTCCCTGCCCACTTGATCATGCTCATGACCACCATCTTCAATGGTGCCATGAGCAATAACATCTTCGCCCAAACGTGGGAACAGGCCACTGTCATCGGTATTCCCAAGCCGGGCAAGCCTAAATCCGCGCCCTCCAGCTACCGTCCCATCAGTCTACTCAATGTCCTCGACCTAATCTATGCCGAGACAAAGGGTCTCATTCCTAACGAGCAACTCGGTTTTTGAACCCAACACTTGCGTGCAACAGGTCCACCGTATCATCGAACACAAACGTTGGTTTAAAACGTGTTTCGATATAGCAAAAGCGTTCGACAAAGTCTGGCACAATGGCTTATTATATAAGCTCTACCAACTCCCAAAGTGCCAGATCGTCTCGTGCTCATCTTACGAGACTGTCGAATCGCACCGCATCGAAGGAGCGCTATCTTCCTCCAACCCGATCCGCGCCGGAGTCCCTAAGGGCTTGCCCCTCTGATTTTCACGCTATTCACTAGCGATATCCCCAAGAGCAAAAAAGCTCAGTTGGCTCTCGAACCTGTCGATGAACTCGGCGCCTGGCTTAGAAAGTGGAGAATCGAAGTCAATCCCGAAAAAGGTCGAGCGGTTCTCTTTTCGAAACCGCGACGTAGTCCCACCCTCTCCCGTCCGAACCATGTTTGGCAAGCCTATCCCAAGGAAAAAGCGAACCAAATAGCTAGGTGTAATCCTTGACGAGCACCTCTCCTTCTCTGAGCACATAAAGCAGGCACGTTCGCGCGCCGCTTTCGCTCTCGGTAGATTCCATTCCGTACAGAATGCACGTAGCAAATTGCGCATTTACACAGCGTACATTAGGCCAATCATGACCTATGCGAGTACAGTTTTCGCACACGCAAAACCCCTACACAACCATAGGATGCAGACCCTCCTAAACCGGTTCCTCCGTAGGACGACAGGTACCTCTTGGTTCGTTCGGAACGAAATCCTGCACCTCAATCTTAAAATCCCCACTATCCGTTAATTCATGAAACGCAGTTTGTTTAAATAACATATTTGATGCTATAGAATGGTAGTAGATCATGGTCTGAACAACGTTTGTTCTAGCAAAACTGATTCAAATGTCACCGTGTATATTTATATATATATATATTTTAATATAGTATGTAGGCCTCTAATATATGTAGTAGGATACAATATTATATAGTAGGGATGGCAACACTACCCATATCTCACAAACCAATGACAAGTACTTAAAAACAGAAAAAAATCTTACTATTTTTAATTATGGGATCTAACAATACAACAGGCTTAAGTGCACCGAATTATTTTTTGTCATCCTTCAGTAACATGATAAAGAAAAGAAAATACGTTTATTTAGCACAGACTACAAAGCACACAACACAACATATCCTACCTACAAGTAAAAAATAAAACAAATAAAGTGTAAAGTGCGTTGTGAGATATTAGCAGGAAAGTGTGTGCCTAACGGCTGCGCCAAATAGGTCCAGTTCAGCAAACATGTCAGACAACTAGTGCCTGACGCTGGTTTTCAACTGAACCTGAAGTGTGAGGTGACGGTTGTACATCAGTTTTATACTGCAGCGTGGGTATATACTGATGATACGGGAAGTGGCTCCCCAAACGAATGATTTTTCACGACACCATTGTATAGTGCTGCACAGAATACACCTTTGCAATCCGCACTCATCGTTATAGTGCCAGTCCCCGAGTAAAATGGCTGTTTTACTTCCGGACGGATGGACATGACGAAATTCGAGTTCTGTTTATGCCATTTGACTACTAAACCCTAGAAAACCCCAGTCCTGACAATAATAATAATCATTTATTTCAGACTATTGTCCATAGAGTGTTAGTAATACACTGAAGCTTAGAACTATGTTAGTAATACACACATAAAAAAACAAACTATAATAATTATCCTATGTGTAGGCGAATCCAGTGCCTCCAGATAGGACTCTCAACATGTTCAGCAATGACCCTCAGGTCCTGGACCCTTGGAAGGCATACGAGGGGCCGGAGCAAACTCGCAGCGGCCCCTTCGACTGATTTATTTATATGGAATGAGGCACCAACCGACGCTTATCCCTGTACGCACTATGCAAGTTTTGCCAAGGACAACCCCCGGTTGGTGCAGGACTATTGCAGAACATTGAAACATAACATAGTAAGTACATTTTGATACAAGTGGAGAAATTTTGTTATTGCATTCGAGGCGGAATACACACACGAGCCGTAGGCGAGGGTGTTATGTAGCCGAGAACTTCAATAACAAATGTCCACGTGTATCAAACGACGTTTTTCAATACACTTTTGAAGAAATAAAATAGGTAAAAGGACGAAAAATATTTTTGACATTTTTTTTTTTTTTTTTCTTTCTTGTGGCTTCGCACGGTTTGTGCATTCAGCCAATGTCACGTTTGAAAAAACTTCTTCTAAATGATGAAAACAAAGTTAGGGAAACGAAAATATTACTAGTAAAAATTATAACGGGATTTAGGATAGGACGGTTCATCAAATCAGAATAGTGGGGCATATTCCACTGCAAAATTTTAGGCAGTCCACTTTGCCACACCAGGGTGGCGGGCTTGGTGGGGCAAAGTGGAATTACCTACTCGTTAAATCTATAGGATCAGTATTAATTACAGTGATGCCATATTGAATAATGAACTAAATACAATGACGAAAAATTACAACTTAATACTATTTAAAATAATGAATGAGACTATGCATTTATATACAGGAAAGCTATTTGTACAAAGTAAAGAAAGTATTGAGGTAGGAAAAGGAGTACGGAGAGACAAGAGGTCACTGAGAAAGGATGAACGGTCATATAAACGACAGGAGAAAAATATGTGATTTAAGTCGCCAACGTCTGCGCCACATAGGCAAATGGGGTCGTCGATAATATGAAGTTTGGCAAGATGGGCTGGTGAGCAGACATGTCCCAGTCTCATCCGTATTCGAATGGAGGTCTCCATCTTGCCGAACTTTGCCCTGCCAAACCACGGTTTTTCCGGAACGTCGGGTTGAATAAGTGAAAAATAACGACCCTTCGATTTGCTTCCGATATCCCAAGCTACCTTCCAGGTGTCCCGAAGAAAAGTCTTTGGTAACGTCACGAGATCACAGCAAAAATTTGTATACGGAACTAAGTCCCCACACTGCACCGCATCACCGGCGAGTGTATCAGCCACTTCATTGCCATGGATTCCAGCATGCGCCGGGATGCACGCAAATTGCAGTGTATTACCCTCAGATATGGTTCTGAACGCAAATTCTCTTATTAAATAAATTATAGGCAACTGCGATTTGTGTTCGAAAGGGGATTTGTTGATGGCTAGAAGAGCACTTCGAGAATCAGTAAAAATAATGGATTTTTTAAGCTTTAAAACACGAATATATTCTATGGCTTTTAAAATGCCGAAACATTCCCCCGTAAAAACAGAAGTCTCCGGAGGCAGTTTTATTTTTTGTACGATGTTGTATTGAGAATGGTAAGTAACTATTCCAACACAACCCGTCGGAGAACGCTTGGCAGCATCCGTAAATATATGGTGGTACTCTAAGTGTTCAGCTAAAAAGTGATTAAAACTTAAATGGCAATCGCCATCTGTTTTACTTACACAGTTATATTTAATGATAGGACTGAATTGTAAACTCTCATAACTACTGCTAAATAGGGGAAGTTTATTGGAACGGTGAATAGGAGAAGAAAGTGAAAGGATTTTTTTATAGCTTACGACTAAACAGGGAGTACGTTTATGGGACCAGTAATTAGAAGATTCAATGTGCAACACTAAAGAGTCCAGTTTAGGAATGAGAGGATGAGTTGAGATCTGAATAATCCGGAACAAATATTTGTCAGAAAGGAATTGTCTTCTAAGATATAAAGGAGCTTCCCCGCATTCAACTTGGAGTGCATTAATGGGACTAGACTTCATGGCACCCGAAATAATGCGTAATGCCTTAGACTGGATCCGATCCAATTTTTTAAAAGCCATAACACTAGCAGGTTCCAGAACGAACAATCCATAATCCAGAGTGCTTCTGATGATTGCGTTGTAAACGAGTTTCAAAGAAAAGGGGTGTGCACCCCACCACACACCGGAGAGGCATCTAAGCATGTTAAGGTGATTTTCACATTTGTTAACAATATAATCGCAATGAGGAACACTACTTAATTTACAATCGATTATTATACCTAAGTATCTGAATTTATCTTTAACTGGAATAGGTATTTCCTTATAAAAGAGATTTAATAGGGGAATATTTCTCTTCCGGGTGAATAAAATAGCTGCACTTTTAGACGTGGATATATCCAAACCGTTTAGATGTAACCATGACTCCAAAGTAGATAAAGCAGAATTGATAGCAAAGGTAGCTTGTTCAACAGATTGGCTTGAAGAATACAATAATAAATCGTCGGCATATTGAATAACCTTAACATGGTCAGTTAAGGACGAGTCTAAATCAAAAGTGTAAATATTGTATAGAAGGGGACTCAGCACGGAACCCTGTGGGAGACCTCTCCATACAAGACGAGTTACCTCATGATCTCCTATTAACATGTTAACAGAGCGTTCACTCAGGATATTAATAATGAAATTTGACAAGATCAATGGGACTTGTAAGGCTATTAATTTATTTAGTAAAACTGATAATACAACATTATCATAAGCTGCATTAATATCAAGGAAAACTGCAACGGTGGATTGGTTATTAGAGAAGGATTACCGAATATCGGATGTGAAAATACTTAAACAGTCAGTTGTACTTTTACCTTTTCTAAAACCATATTGTGTTTCTGCCAAAAGACCCTTACTTTCAACATACCATTCTAAGCGGTTTTTAATTAAGTGTTCCGCTAATTTCATCAGAATTGAAGACAAAACTATGGGACGGTATGAAGAAACATCAGATGTAATTTTATTTGGTTTAAGGAATGGTAACACCATTTGACGTTTCCATTCAATAGGGATGTTTCCCGTATTCATAATAGAATTAATAAGCTCCAAATAATAACTGAGGACGTCATCATTTAAGTTAGCAAAAAAGGAATACGGGATGCCATCAATGCCTGGTGCAGAATCCTTAGTTTTATGAATAACACCTTTTAATTCAGTGAGAGTGAATGGAAGATCTAGCGTTGTACGGGTGTCTTGGATAGTGGATACAAGAGACAGGTTAAGGTTAATACCCTCAGGAACAAAAGGAGGAGCTAATTTATCTAAAAACTCACTGGCTAAAGAATCGGGTATTGGAGAAGGGTTGTTATAAATGGACCTAAATCTACGAATATTGCGCCAGACTATCGTAGGGTGAGTATTCGGTGAAATTGATGAGCAAAATGTACGCCAAGATTCAAATTTTTTCTTCTTAAAAACTTTATAAGTTTCGCTTATTAAGTTAGTAACGATTTCAAAATTAACATCAGACATATTAAGATTATAATTGTGTTCAGCCTCTTTACGTTTGTTAATCAATTCTGTGCACTCTGAGTCCCACCATGGAGGCGAGGGAATTTTAGTAATATTGTTATTTTTTACAGGAAAATCTTCATCGGCCGCTGCTATTAAGATGAGTGCTAAAGCTTCAGCACAACTATTTTCATTGCCATCAGAAATAACAGGCAAGGAGCAAAGGTTTCTGTCGACAATGTTTCTAAATTTGTCCCAGTTATTACTATTTCTATTAGGAAGTTTATGTTTTAAGGCGCTGACAAGAGACAAATAGGCTTGTTTCCAACAATTTTTTTGCCAAATCTATATAGTTTGTGATGGCGGAAAAATATATGTTAATCTTGAACATATTTCTGAGAACCCTGTTGTATTCAAAACACGTTTTTTTAATATTTTTCTCGATGCAAAAATATATAAAAGTAACGTCTTAAAATGATCTTGCAACAAAAATATCTGTATTATTTATCAACGTACGTTGATAAAATTAATAACATTATCGTATCATATTTAAATACAGAACTTGGTTGTTTTTTATTTTCGACTACTCAACTTATATTTAAGTAATTAATTATTACAAGGTTTGTTATAAGTTACGAGCGTCGCGTCATTGCGCTTCTCTTTCTTTTGTATGCAATACGACAGTGATTGCATAGACGCGCAGCTAGACGGACGTATGTCGCTTTGCCCCGCTATCCGTTCATTTCATATTTTTTGTTTGACAACTTTAAATATATGTACCTGCATTTTTTTTTTGTTCCTATAAGTTGTAAAAATATTGGTACGTAAAGACATTCGTATAGGATATAAGTTGTATAAATATAAATGATAAATGATTTTATATCTGTAAGTAGGTTTGTACAAACACTTACACGTCAATCATATTTTTTAAACTAGATGAGGTCGGCGTTTCCTATCTGACTACAACATAGTTCTAAGTTGTGAAAATATTTGCTGTGAAAAATGGGAAATAAACAAAAATGCCGGAGGCCGGCAAAAAAACGTTTCTATAATTAGTAACAAACAAAAACATCTCATGGAAATAGTAAAGTAAGTACATTTTTTTTAAATATTAGAATATTCACAAAACAGGTACACGAATAGACATGAAATTATAACCAAATAGGTACTATAGGCTATTTTGTACAAGTCATAACGTAAATTCATCTTCACTAGTAACGCTCGGTTGGTCTAGTGGTATTTGTATAGATTTAAACAATCGATTTTCGAGTTCGGAACTAAGTCGCGACCTAGTGAATTTAAATTGTTTTCTTTTAAATAATTAAGTATTAATTTTCTTTTCAGTAAAAAGAGACGTTTGGCGAACAGTTCTGAAGCAGGTGAAGCTTCAGAAATTGTTTTTCACCAGTAAGTTTGTAATATTTAAGTTCATACTAATATAAATAATAATTTTATTATTTAGATCATTAAAAAAAATACGATGTTTCCGTCGCCACATATAGACCGGCCATATAGGTAACTCGGTCCTCGCCCGCGAGGAGGATCAAAGAAGATCCCCTTTACTTTTAGACAGAAAGTCACAAATAAGTCCAGTAATAAACTATCACATTTGCATAGATCTATGCCTATCTTAGAACTGGACTTATAGAAAATACTCGTAGCTTTTGTCCATTGTTTCTTGTCCACTCTATATAAATCATCATAATAGGTAAGTTTAGTGCTGAAGAAAGTTATTGCAAGTCTAAATGTTTTTTATTTTTTGCAGATTAGAAAATGTGCCAGTTGCAGTTACATCAGAAAGCGATATTATAGTTATCCCTGAAAATGTTAATGGTAAGTACCCAAAATGAAATGTGTACAATTTGCCCAAGTGATATGAAACTTTCTCCTCATCGTTCTTATACTTATGTTATTGTGAGTCATACTTTTTTCCATCACAGGTTTGAAGAATCAGCAAAGGAATCATGCAAGGTGTTAAGAAATATTATTGATCAAGAATCAAATCTATCTGAGACAGGTTTAATCCACCAATGATCTTCCTGAACTTGAGGTAAATATTAAATTATTATGTACTTGGCCAGGTATTGGCTGTCGAGGATAAAATATAGCAGTTGGTATTGAGTTACTTAAGCATAGGTTAACTTTTAAGTATTTTTTTTTTAGATTGCTACGAGTTACCCTCCAGAACAAGAAATCCACATCGGACGACGAATTATAAGCCTATTGCATTTTTTTTAAAACCTTTAGAAATTTTCTGGGCACGGACCTTTGGGTTGTAATTTGAGTCATATTAATTAATTTTAAAATTAAAATTGTGTAGAAATACGCGAACATACATAGATACAAACACTAATTTTCATACGGGGGAAAACCTCCTTATTTTAAAGTCGGTTAATATATATTGATCTAGCTCAAGAGGTCACCAGCATGTGGGATATAGTCAACAATTTTTGCACATATTATTATTGCATTACTATTAATTTATATAAGTAAATAAAAAAAAGGAAATAAAGAATACAACTATGTGATAATAACAAAAAAAAATTGCTTTAATATCGTTTGAATTTTTATTTTCCTTACGTTTATATTGTTTTTAAATTCATTGTAAATAAAGTCTCTTAAAATAATTAAAAATACAAAGTTAAAAACATATCCTCGTTTTTTTAATCGCCATGTCTATATTGTTACGAGCTCTTCTTACAGAACAATAAATACACAAGAGCGCTATCTATTGATTCATTGTTAATTATTGACCGCGTCACTTTGTTTCTTACTTGGTAGTTCGCTGTACTACCACACTTTAAGAATGGCGCTAGGATATCGGAGAAATAGTGGGCGTGGCTAAAAATACCGAATTATTGGAACTCAATAGCTGTTGTCAGCGTCTTAAGCATGATCTCCTTAATGGTGTATTTGATTTGGAAAGAGGATAAGAAATAACTATTGGAAAATGGTCGCTACCATAAGTAGAGGTTAGAGTATGCCAAGTTAATGAAGAGGCTAAGTTTGGAGAACAGATAGAAAGGTCGATTGCGCTTTGGTTCTGATTGGGATCTGAACGGCGTGTGGCAGCTCCCGAGTTCAAGATGCATAAGTTATGTAAGTCTATTATATCTAGTAATTCATCCCCATAACAATTAGAAGTGGAACAACCCCATGATTGGTGATGGCAATTAAAGTCCCCCAATATTAAGAATGGCTTTGGAAGAAAGGAAAAGAGATTATTCATTTCTTGAAGAACAGAAGAAGAAGGGTGAGGAATGTAAATGGAAATAAGACAAGTATGATGCACCTGAATAGCTACAATTGAAATTTCCTCACTATGAGGAGGTAAGGTAATGACAGAGAAAGGGATAGAATTCTTGATAAGTATAGCTACTCCACCATACCCATCAGATCTATCCTCTCTAATGGTTAAATAACCGTTAATTTTAAAAATATGATTAGATTTGAGCCAAGTCTCTGCTAAAGCAAAGGCAAATGGCTCATGTTTGTTTAAAAGATATATAACATCACTCTTTTTGTTTATTAGACTGCGGCAGTTCCACTAGATTATTTTGGATGTGTTGTCCATTATGGATGGAGTGAGAAACATTAAAAGAAGGGGCAACGTTGGACGGTGAAATGTTGAACTGAGAGAGAAGATTGTGTAATGCGGAAAGAAAATCGTTTATGGAAAAAATTGTGTCTTTTGTTTCATTAATATGATTATTAGAAAAAGCACAACCATTAGATGGTTGGGGAATGTCAAAATCTTTAATAATGGCATTGTGAGCCTCTTTATAATAACCTTGTATAGATTTGGGAGGAGAGCGTGGTTTGAGAAAGACAGTCTTTTTATAACTACTTGAAGCAGGCAGTCTATTAGCTAAAGGGATAGATGGCGAATCTGCAATTTTTTTGGAAGGAGAGGATAAACGTGTATCAGCATATGATTTAGTTACTGGCGGATATACTTTTGTCGCTTCAGCGTAAGATACAGAACTTTGTGCCATGTATGTTTTAATTAATTTTTGTCTAGAAAATTCTGGGCAAGACTTACTAGTAGCATAGTGAAAACCAGAGCAAAGGCAGCAAGATGCACTTTCCTGTTCTCTTTCACAACTGTCTCCAGTGTGGCCTTGGCCACATTTATAACAACGAGGTTTCGACCTGCATTGAATTTTAGTGTGACCAAAACGACAGCAACTGAAGCACTGTACAGTAGGGAAAATATATAAATCTACAGGCAATGCATTATAGCACATGAAAATTCTTTTTGGTAGAACCTGCCCATCAAACGTAACAACTACGGATTGGGATGGTTTCCAAAGAGTTGTACCATCAACAATGGTTTTAAAATTGAGTTGTCTGACTTTTAAAATTGGGCCGCAACCAATTGGTGCTGTTGTATTATCAATAACTTCCTCCGGAGACCATTCCACAGGAACACCACGCACTAAACCCATTCTAGTAACATTAAAAGTAGGTATAAAAGCTTCATACTTATAGGTTTCAAGACTATTGTTAGTAATAAATGAATTTGCGTCAAGGAAATTGGAAAAAGATAAAGATATTTTATTGCGTCCGATTTTTTTGACGCTACCGTTTATTATGTTTTGGAAGGCGTTGAGCTTTAAGAACTTGCCAAATGTGATTGGGTGCAATGTCGTTCCATCATCTGGTGAAATAGTTTTTTTTTGGACATGAATAACAAAAGGCGCGCTGTCAGTTTTTTCGTAAGATTTTCTACCTATCTGAGTGGGAACAACTAAGGACGGTGCAGGAACATCAGGTATTTTATTATTAGGCACATCGGTGGAAACAATTATTTCGGGGCAGTTAGGCTCCAATGTAGTAGCTAGTGTTGATTCCGTACAACCACAACCCGAAGACACTGAACCGTGGTTTTTACGGGTACGGCGGCGTTTATTGCAGTGTTTGCAAACATGCACACGACTTCTTTTTAAATGACGAGCCGAAGACGACCCATCGGTATCCATGCCCGATTCGTTGGATATTGTAACAAAATTACTTGCCGGGGGCACAAAGTCCCCCGGGTCAGGCGGTTCATTCATCTCGCGCTAACTGAATAAAATTAATAAAAACTTACCACTACCGAAGAAACTAACCAAAACTAAAATGAAATTACAAATAAAAGAACATAAAACACTAAAACTACGACTACTGATCTTATATTACATTTTTTTTAATATTTTATAGTTTATCTCAAAAAGACCGCGTCCGCTAAGTTTGCAGTTTCCCGCGCTTGTTTTTTCTTTTTTTTTTTTTCTTTTGGCTTCGCACGGTTTGTGCATTCAGCCAATGTCACGTTTGAAAAAACTTCTTCTAAATGATAAAAACAAAGTTAGGGAAACGAAAATATTACTAGTAAAAATTATAACGGGATTTAGGATAGGACGGTTAAATCTATAGGATCAGTACCTATTCATTACAGTGATATCATATTGAATAATGAACTAAATACAATGACGAAAAATTACAACTTAATACTATTTAAAATAATGAATGAGACTATGCATTTATATACAGGAAAGCTATTTGTACAAAGTAAAGAAAGTATTGAGGTAGGAAAAGGAGTACGGAGAGACAAGAGGTCACTGAGAAAGGATGAACGGTCATATAAACGACAGGAGAAAAATATGTGATTTAAGTCGCCAACGTCTGCGCCACATAGGCAAATGGGGTCGTCGATAATATGAAGTTTGGCAAGATGGGCTGGTGAGCAGACATGTCCCAGTCTCATCCGTATTAGAATGGAGGTCTCCATCTTGCCGAACTTTGCCCTGCCAAACCACGGTTTTTCCGGAACGTCGGGTTGAATAAGTGAAAAATAACGACCCTTCGATTTGCTTCCGATATCCCAAGCTACCTTCCAGGTGTCCCGAAGAAAAGTCTTTGGTAACGTCACGAGATCACAGCAAAAATTTGTATACGGAACTAAGTCCCCACACTGCACCGCATCACCGGCGAGTGTATCAGCCACTTCATTGCCATGGATTCCAGCATGCGCCGGGATCCACGCAAATTGCAGTGTATTACCCTCAGATATGGTTCTGAACGCAAATTCTCTTATTAAATAAATTATAGGCAACTGCGATTTGTGTTCGAAAGGGGATTTGTTGATGGCTAGAAGAGCACTTCGAGAATCAGTAAAAATAATGGATTTTTTAAGCTTTAAAACACGAATATATTCTATGGCTTTTAAAATGCCGAAACATTCCCCCGTAAAAACAGAAGTCTCCGGAGGCAGTTTTATTTTTTGTACGATGTTGTATTGAGAATGGTAAGTAACTATTCCAACACAACCCGTCGGAGAACGCTTGGCAGCATCCGTAAATATATGGTGGTACTCTAAGTGTTCAGCTAAAAAGTGATTAAAACTTAAATGGCAATCGCCATCTGTTTTACTTACACAGTTATATTTAATGATAGGACTGAATTGTAAACTCTCATAACTACTGCTAAATAGGGGAAGTTTATTGGAACGGTGAATAGGAGAAGAAAGTGAAAGGATTTTTTTATAGCTTACGACTAAACAGGGAGTACGTTTATGGGACCAGTAATTAGAAGATTCAATGTGCAACACTAAAGAGTCCAGTTTAGGAATGAGAGGATGAGTTGAGATCTGAATAATCCGGAACAAATATTTGTCAGAAAGGAATTGTCTTCTAAGATATAAAGGAGCTTCCCCGCATTCAACTTGGAGTGCATTAATGGGACTAGACTTCATGGCACCCGAAATAATGCGTAATGCCTTAGACTGGATCCGATCCAATTTTTTAAAAGCCATAACACTAGCAGGTTCCAGAACGAACAATCCATAATCCAGAGTGCTTCTGATGATTGCGTTGTAAACGAGTTTCAAAGAAAAGGGGTGTGCACCCCACCACACACCGGAGAGGCATCTAAGCATGTTAAGGTGATTTTCACATTTGTTAACAATATAATCGCAATGAGGAACACTACTTAATTTACAATCGATTATTATACCTAAGTATCTGAATTTATCTTTAACTGGAATAGGTATTTCCTTATAAAAGAGATTTAATAGGGGAATATTTCTCTTCCGGGTGAATAAAATAGCTGCACTTTTAGACGTGGATATATCCAAACCGTTTAGATGTAACCATGACTCCAAAGTAGATAAAGCAGAATTGATAGCAAAGGTAGCTTGTTCAACAGATTGGCTTGAAGAATACAATAATAAATCGTCGGCATATTGAATAACCTTAACATGGTCAGTTAAGGACGAGTCTAAATCAAAAGTGTAAATATTGTATAGAAGGGGACTCAGCACGGAACCCTGTGGGAGACCTCTCCATACAAGACGAGTTACCTCATGATCTCCTATTAACATGTTAACAGAGCGTTCACTCAGGATATTAATAATGAAATTTGACAAGATCAATGGGACTTGTAAGGCTATTAATTTATTTAGTAAAACTGATAATACAACATTATCATAAGCTGCATTAATATCAAGGAAAACTGCAACGGTGGATTGGTTATTAGAGAAGGATTACCGAATATCGGATGTGAAAATACTTAAACAGTCAGTTGTACTTTTACCTTTTCTAAAACCATATTGTGTTTCTGCCAAAAGACCCTTACTTTCAACATACCATTCTAAGCGGTTTTTAATTAAGTGTTCCGCTAATTTCATCAGAATTGAAGACAAAACTATGGGACGGTATGAAGAAACATCAGATGTAATTTTATTTGGTTTAAGGAATGGTAACACCATTTGACGTTTCCATTCAATAGGGATGTTTCCCGTATTCATAATAGAATTAATAAGCTCCAAATAATAACTGAGGACGTCATCATTTAAGTTAGCAAAAAAGGAATACGGGATGCCATCAATGCCTGGTGCAGAATCCTTAGTTTTATGAATAACACCTTTTAATTCAGTGAGAGTGAATGGAAGATCTAGCGTTGTACGGGTGTCTTGGATAGTGGATACAAGAGACAGGTTAAGGTTAATACCCTCAGGAACAAAAGGAGGAGCTAATTTATCTAAAAACTCACTGGCTAAAGAATCGGGTATTGGAGAAGGGTTGTTATAAATGGACCTAAATCTACGAATATTGCGCCAGACTATCGTAGGGTGAGTATTCGGTGAAATTGATGAGCAAAATGTACGCCAAGATTCAAATTTTTTCTTCTTAAAAACTTTATAAGTTTCGCTTATTAAGTTAGTAACGATTTCAAAATTAACATCAGACATATTAAGATTATAATTGTGTTCAGCCTCTTTACGTTTGTTAATCAATTCTGTGCACTCTGAGTCCCACCATGGAGGCGAGGGAATTTTAGTAATATTGTTATTTTTTACAGGAAAATCTTCATCGGCCGCTGCTATTAAGATGAGTGCTAAAGCTTCAGCACAACTATTTTCATTGCCATCAGAAATAACAGGCAAGGAGCAAAGGTTTCTGTCGACAATGTTTCTAAATTTGTCCCAGTTATTACTATTTCTATTAGGAAGTTTATGTTGTAAGCATGATCTCCTTAATGGTGTATTTGATTTGGAAAGAGGATAAGAAATAACTATTGGAAAATGGTCACTACCATAAGTAGAGGTTAGAGTATGCCAAGTTAATGAAGAGGCTAAGTTTGGAGAACAGATAGAAAGGTCGATTGCGCTTTGGTTCTGATTGGGATCTGAACGGCGTGTGGCAGCTCCCGAGTTCAAGATGCATAAGTTATGTAAGTCTATTATATCTAGTAATTCATCCCCATAACAATTAGAAGTGGAACAACCCCATGATTGGTGATGGCAATTAAAGTCCCCCAATATTAAGAATGGCTTTGGAAGAAAGGAAAAGAGATTATTCATTTCTTGAAGAACAGAAGAAGAAGGGTGAGGAATGTAAATAGAAATAAGACAAGTATGATGCACCTGAATAGCTACAATTGAAATTTCCTCACTATGAGGAGGTAAGGTAATGATAGAGAAAGGGATAGAATTCTTGATAAGTATAGCTACTCCACCATACCCATCAGATCTATCCTCTCTAATGGTTAAATAACCGTTAATTTTAAAAATATGATTAGATTTGAGCCAAGTCTCTGCTAAAGCAAAGGCAAATGGCTCATGTTTGTTTAAAAGATATATAACATCACTCTTTTTGTTTATTAGACTGCGGCAGTTCCACTAGATTATTTTGGATGTGTTGTCCATTATGGATGGAGTGAGAAACATTAAAAGCAGGGGCAACGTTGGACGGTGAAATGTTGAACTGAGAGAGAAGATTGTGTAATGCGGAAAGAAAATCGTTTATGGAAAAATTTGTGTCTTTTGTTTCATTAATATGATTATTAGAAAAAGCACAACCATTAGATGGTTGGGGAATGTCAAAATCTTTAATAATGGCATTGTGAGCCTCTTTATTATAACCTTGTATAGATTTGGGAGGAGAGCGTGGTTTAAGAAAGACAGTCTTTTTATAACTACTTGAAGCAGGCATTCTATTAGCTAAAGGGATAGATGGAGAATCTGCAAAGTTTTTGGAAGGAGAGGATAAAAGTGTATCAGCATATGATTTAGTTACTGGCGGATATACTTTTGTCGCTTCAGCGTAAGATACAGAACTTTGTGCCATGTATGTTTTAATTAATTTTTGTCTAGAAAATTCTGGGCAAGACTTACTAGTAGCATAGTGAAAACCAGAGCAAAGGCAGCAAGATGCACTTTCCTGTTCTCTTTCACAACTGTCTCCAGTGTGGCCTTGGCCACATTTATAACAACGAGGTTTCGACCTGCATTGAATTTTAGTGTGACCAAAACGACAGCAACTGAAGCACTGTACAGTAGGGAAAATATATAAATCTACAGGTAATGCATTATAGCACATGAAAATTCTTTTTGGTAGAACTTGCCCATCAAACGTAACAACTACGGATTGGGATGGTTTCCAAAGAGTTGTACCATCAACAATGGTTTTAAAATTGAGGCGTCTGACTTTTAAAATTGGGCGGCAACCAATTGGTGCTGTTGTATTATCAATAACTTCCTCCGGAGACCATTCCACAGGAACACCACGCACTAAACCCATTCTAGTAACATTAAAAGTAGGTATAAAAGCTTTATAATTATAGGTTTCAAGACTATTGTTAGTAATAAATGAATTTGCGTCAAGGAAATTGGAAAAAGATAAAGATATTTTATTGCGTCCGATTTTTTGACGCTACCGTTTATTATGTTTTGGAAGGCGTTGAGCTTTAAGAACTTGCCAAATGTGATTGGGTGCAATGTCGTTCCATCATCTGGTGAAATAGTTTTTTTTTGGACATGAATAACAAAAGGCGCGCTGTCAGTTTTTTCGTAAGATTTTCTACCTATCTGAGTGGGAACAACTAAGGACGGTGCAGGAACATCAGGTATTTTATTATTAGGCACATCGGTGGAAACAATTATTTCGGGGCAGTTAGGCTCCAATGTAGTAGCTAGTGTTGATTCCGTACAACCACAACCCGAAGACACTGAACCGTGGTTTTTACGGGTACGGCGGCGTTTATTGCAGTGTTTGCAAACATGCACACGACTTCTTTTTAAATGACGAGCCGAAGACGACCCATCGGTATCCATGCCCGATTCGTTGGATATTGTAACAAAATTACTTGCCGGGGGCACAAAGTCCCCCGGGTCAGGCGGTTCATTCATCTCGCGCTAACTAAATAAAATTAATAAAAACTTACCACTACCGAAGAAACTAACCAAAACTAAAATGAAATTACAAATAAAAGAACATAAAACACTAAAACTACGACTACTGATCTTATATTACAGTTTTTTTTTATATTTTAAAGTTTATCTCAAAAAGACCGCGTCCGCCAAGTTTGCAGTTTCCCGCGCTTTTTTTTCATTTTTGTCATTAAATAAATAAGACTGAATTTGCTTTTTCCGCGCTTAACTTTCGTAGGTTAAAGGAGAGGCAAAGGTATAAAGCCGCTAAACAGCCTAATATGAAAAATAGAAAATTCAAATATTTTTGAGTTTTGAACACAATTTTTTTTTTTTTTTTTTTTTTCCCTTGTGCTAGTGTTCATCAAAATGATGGACCCTAATTTTATTACAATCTAGCCTTGTATATAGACTAATAAGTAATTTAAATATAACTTAAAATGCTAAATTGTCTGAACACAAATAAATGTTAATTTGTTCATAAACGTATTATTTCTTTTGTAATAATCATGGTTTTTGATGATATGAGGCGTATAGTTGCAAAACCCCCTAAAATGATTCTCGGAAAAAAATGAGGAAGTTTTTTTTTTACTTT
This sequence comes from Dryobotodes eremita, assembly GCA_917490735.1. Classification (NCBI taxonomy): domain Eukaryota; kingdom Metazoa; phylum Arthropoda; class Insecta; order Lepidoptera; family Noctuidae; genus Dryobotodes; species Dryobotodes eremita. Next base: position 7,331,811 of record OU823269.1, on the reverse strand, counting down.
ATTACTTAATAATGCACAGTACTAATTGTACCTGTTAACATTTTTACGAAAGGAAGCACGATAACACCAAAGAAAAAAATGGAACTGTCAATATAGTCTTAGAAAAAAGAAGATTAAATAAAATTGTTTCAATATAGTGGATTTTGAAACTCATCATTCATTATAGTGGCATTTGATGTTGACTCGTTACGTTATAAGGGACTTTGCAAGCAACATAAAATTAAACTTGGATGGGTTTATGCATAGTTTGTTGTTAACAAAGAACGGTGGTGATTAGTTTTATTAAGTGTAATAAAACAAGAAGTACGAGTATGTATAAAAGAAATTAAAAGTTTTTATTTTTGCTTAGTTGAAATATTACACATAGTCATTAATTTCCGCAAATCCAGGCTCACACAAGTCAGACGTGTTATGGTCATTGCTTTCAGGATTTTCAATCATATTTTCCGGTTGTTCTTGTGCTCTTTCTTTATTTTTTTTATAAAAAATTAATATGTCCAAGGTTTCCCAATTATCACCGAAATGGGTTTTTAATAATTTCAAAACATCGTGTAATTTGGCAGCATTCGGAATTATTTTATTAGGTTGAATTATATTAGGGTGTACCATAGTATTTTTTTTTTCTTTCTTGGTAATCGTCATTTTTATATTGTTTTCTGCCCGATAATTAACTTCTCCTTGCACAAATACATTTTCAGTCTTAGTACGGGTAATAAAAACTCGTTTACTCTTCATGAAAGCAAAATGCCAACTAGTAGTAGGCTTTATAATATTTTGATAACTAGTCTTCCAGTCATATACAGCAATTGATGCTAAATCTGTACATTTTGTATGCTCTTGCAATACGGACACATATTCAGCTGGTGATGTAATGACTTCTTTAGTTTTTAAAACCTTTTCAATTTTGGCGAATACCCTGTCTGGGGGAATAAATGAGTGACCAACAATGGGGTAAATCAATTCGATTCTTTTAAGGTGCCTTGGCGATTCTGAGTAAAGCCATTTACCGAGCATTGAGATCATGCCGGTATTCTTGTTCTGTCCAGAACATCCATCTGATATTATTCTTAATACCTTAATATTGTCAGTCATATTAATATTTTGCAGAAAGTGGTATACAGCACTGATTATTTCATTACTGCCTTTTGCGTGGGTTGTATCGTCCCAGTAATAGGAATAAACATTATTTGGCGTCAATTTTGCCTTCGAGTTCCCTGCTACTATAGCGAAGTGGTAGAAACTAAATTGTCTGCTATAATAAGCAGACTGATCCGGTAATTTAGGAAGTGCTTGGTTTTTTTGGCAGTCAAAAGAAATTGTCAAAAGCCCATCAACTTCTTCCCGCAGTATGCTGTAAAAGGCTTTGTATTTCAATCTGTGAATACGTTTTTCAATAATTAATTGATTTTTTTTTGACGTATCTGTTTCTGTTTTTAAACGTTCACCAATCTCTGTACACGTTGAACATACGTCGGTTCTTGGTGTTCCGAACCCGATATTATAGCATTGGTTAAAGATTTTTCTGAAAAAATTTTGTTTTACTTGTAAGTCCGGTTCATGAGATTGGTAATACATGCGCCACATTTTGCGTATGTTTAGTTCTGACGAAAGATACAATCTATTCATATTTTTAGTTCGGCAATAGTGACTCTCTTAGCCTTTAAATGATTCAATGAACCTCTGAACAGACAATTTTCTAGCAATAAACTTGTCAGTTTTCCTATCCCCGCCCCGATTTTCTTGAGGCATTTGTCCCCCACTTTCATGAAATCGTTTCAGAACACCCTGTATTCGATCTTTCTTAACTAACAGAGCACCCATAAATGTTTTCTGACACACTGGCACTTTGGCACCTTTATTACCTAAAATGTAGTATTTTATAGCCTTTGTTCGATTGCTTTCATTTTTAATACGTTTTGCTTCTTGTACTGAGCAAAAACTTAAAATAAAATTGTCTTGGGTAATTTTGGTGGAACATATTTTGTAGAATTTCTCGTAAAATTTTCTAATCATTTGCATAGTTAGTTCCTTACATTTAAATGCCTTTTGGTTGTGATTACATGAAGGATATGTTGGAAAACCCGCAGGCTTGTACCTGAACGAAACAAATTAAAATTAAAACTCGACTCACTAAACAAAGAACTATAATAAAATCTTAAAAATATACTTTCTAAATACCTATCATTTATCTTTTCCTAATGAAATTCAATAAAATAATATTATAAAAGCTTTTTTTATTAGTGCTACTATCGCAGGTTTGTATAACATCATCCTAATACTAACAGAACGTGCAAACTAGTAAACATTCAACATACCTTTTTTCACGTGCTACCTCTCGTTTCCACTTAGCTTTTATAACAGGACGTTTCCTGGATTTGCCAAGTTCCGATTTTTGAACATTTTGCATTAATTCCTCCATTATTTATTACTAAAAACACAATATTACCGCACGTAATTCACCACTTAACAACAGAAATCGCCATACTGCGAACGAATGAATGAAGCGCTCTGATTGGTGTATTTGGTTTTAGGGCCGTTTGAAAGTGACACATGTCGTTATAGCGGTTTTTGCTACTAAACACGAATTAGCCCTTGTAAATTTGTACGCTTATAGTGGGATTTGCTAAGATTTTTTTTTCTTATTTCAAAGAGAATTTGAAATACTGTCCGTTGATGTAAAAAAGTTAATTTATAAAAAAAAGTGTTTTAGGGGGTTTTGCAACTATACGCCTCATATTCTATTTATAAACATAATTTAAATATTCAAAAAACAATAACGCCGTAAAATAGCATATGTCTTTACCGAGATTTAAAAAAAAAACGATCACCGCCGACTATAGACATTGAACCAATTTGGTCTAAGTCTATGTATAGTTAGTTATCTGCGGCAATTTTTATTTCCGCACACGTGTTGGTAAATGAAAAAACCGCACGCGTGTGAAATACATTGCATGTTGAACCTACTCGTAGTGCGATAAGAACCAGTTTTCGAGGAAGTGTATTGAAAAAACTTTTATGTGGCTATATAGTGGATTAGGTACCTAGAAATATGGAGGGACTATGTCTCCTGCCTGACTTTTGATATATAGAAGATTTAAAAAGTTTTTTGCGATTTCTGACTCAAAAACTCAAAGCAATTATTTCATATAAACCAATTACAGGCACTTTTGAATTGTTAAGGGGTCGGTCAGTCAGAAAGATGAAATTGGTTGCCCATTCCAAAGCGTAGTAGATACCTATGTACAAGAACGGCAAGAAACTCCATGGACACTCTTTTAAATCAAAATATGGTTACAAAGTATTGGTTACATCATTCATGTTGAAATTATGCATGTGAGAACGATGCAGAACGTTAAAAGCGTCCCTAATAAAGATACAAAAACAATTCAAATATTAAATTATTTTTCTCTACTCAAACTGTTTCTTGACTTTTCTAGTACTCAAACCTCAGTTAGTCCAATAGAGGTTTTTGATCCTAATATGAGACATGATCGATTGGCTTAAAAAAAGTTTTTGTGAAAATTGCTAATTTTCCTGTTTACTGTAATTTTTTTTCAAAATCTGTGAATGCAAATCAAAATTTTCAAAAAGTTAAGAAATGTTTCCTAAGACCGTTTTCCTGTAGCTACAGTGGTTAAGGTAGCTGCTCTTGCTGCCCCATCTCAAAAATCCACCCAGTATATGTTTTGTGATGCGAACGGAGCTGGGGACACGGCAAGTACAGGTAGGTAATTATGACCATAATAAAATCATCATCATCATTGAGCCGAAAGACTCATTCACTCTGGATATAGGTAGGCACCAAGCATCGCTACAACGACCGGTCCTGTGCTTCTCGCATGCAGCGGATTCCCGCGACCTTCACCGTCATCGAATCGGTCCAGTTTAGACTCCACTCCTTAGGGATATCAGCATGTCCAGGCAAGACCTCTTGGAAACAGAAGGTTAGGTTCCAGGGTGTGATACTGCCCCATCAGGTCTTCAAGACAAATTCGAAGAAACCCAACAGGAACACAACTTGAAACGTAGTGCAGGTAAATAACTGAAATTATTGAATTTTTTGCTTCGTTTAGGGTTTTAGTTTAGGTGTTAACGTACATCTGTTCAAGGATCTTTTGGTGCGTGGTCAAAATCAGAACTAACATCGCCATCTATTTTCTCAATACATTTTAATAAACAATTTCAAAAAATAATGTTTAATAACAGCGCCCCCATATCATCGTCATTCGAGCGTCAAAAGATCCGTGTGGCGCTGTACAAAGGCAATGCTTTTCATTCAGCCAACAAAAAAAAAAAAAATGTGCTAATTACCTACGATGTTGAGAAAAAAAAAAACTAATTTAAGATGAAAAAAATTATCAAAATCAAAATTAAACCAAATTAATCAAAATTATTTTAGATTTTATGTTTTCCCTTCTACTCTTACACACGTTGTTTACATCTCTCTAATATACTCTCCTATCGCAGGTATGCTGGAAGAGATTTCTTTAGAAACAAGCATTACCTTTGTACGTATTATTTTGTTCCTTTCTTCTTGTCTGTTTATAGGTATATGTGTGTACATAAATGGTTAAATAAATAAATAAGAAATGAACTAGGAATTTCTTTTTAAATCCTACGGATTGCGATTCAAAGTGCACACAAATAGGCTAAGCTGAAACTCCTGTAAAGCGAGTCGCAAAAACGCGCCATTAAACGTCAGGATCGCTATAACTCTGATTGGCCGCAATTTGAATCGTATTTCATTGATTTGAACTGCAAACCAATCCGACGCCACCTCACCACACGAGTTTGAAACTTGAACATATTTGTAATCTGTATTTGAAACCATTTAAAACATCAACCTCACTTCAAAGCAGTGCTGCCAACTCTGAAATCTAGGAGATGGTGGAATTCTTCTAAAAATACGGTAGATTTTCCAAAATTATATTCTAATTTATATTTGAAATACGGTTAGTAGTACATAGCTTGTTTATTTAGTATTAAGTTACGGGTCAGAGTTGTAAAAAACTCATATTTTTTGTCAGAATCAGACGGTATAATGTTTCAATATTTTTATTCATATCAATATTATGTTTTTAAATCAGCGTTAGTATACAGTGAGGTAATTACGTAACTAACAGTAGGAATGGGTTTTGTTTTGACAGTTCAACAACATTCATTGCGTTATTTACGTTGTTGAGCAGATACATTTGTCGAACTTAAGACGCAATTGATTAGCAATAGGCTTCAAAATGATTCAGATTGTGATAGATAGTGTGTTACGTAATTAGGGTGCTGTTTCTTCCGTGTCGCTATAAGACCTGCTGCAATGCGCACGAGCCCCTTAGAAACGTTCCCGAAAAGAAGAGCGTATGATGATTATCTCTTTTCTACTAGTGTGTCTATACGGTGCAAGAAAGGGACAAACGTTGTCCTTGTCCTGGTCGAAACATAAAATTCATTTTTTTTATTTTTTTATTGTTTAGTAAGCATTCCAGATATGTGCGCAGGACGCATGAAGCAGTGTTGACTTTAGAAGAAAATGAAAATACCCTATCCTGAACCAAAATAAAGTTAAATCATAATTATCTACAAGATTTAAAAAAAATATGATTATTGGGTATTACGGTGTTTTTTGCTACCGTAATTAAAATCCTACTGTAGGTGGTAGATTTTTTACCGTAATTACGGTGCAGTTGGCAACACTGCTAGCAAAGATTAAGAACTAAAATTACCATCTTACTTTTTATCGTCGCCATGACGCCAATACGCCATGATGGGGCGTGCGGCCGTGCGCGCGCGCGCCATTGGTACTATGTAACTACCTTCATAAAGATATTTTGTCATTTTTATAACACCACAAAATTGTATTTTTCTCCTGGAGAAGTTTGAACTAATACTCGCATATCCCAATGATGAAATTGGAGTAAACAATTAAACTTATTGACCTTCTGAGCCGGATGAAAACGCGCATTAACGGTACGGCACGACCTTAGGCCAGACACCCTGATTCCACTTCACGTCCTCCATTTCCACTGTGTAATTCCATGCTATTATCTGATTCCAGCCGCAAGGTGCTGTTGGCGTGCTCAACTCTGCCGCGATCGCGAAGTACCTTCACCTATTCTACCTGCTTTTAACCGGTAACGGTGCCACCTGCGTCACATTCACATCCAACAACTGGAAACCGTGAGTACTCCATGTTCTTATGTCTGTATCCGCCAAAATGAGCGAAAAAAAAACCGGCCACGTGCGCGTCGGAACACGCACAGTGAAGGATTTCGTAGTTGGGATGAATTTTTCCCAAGAACAAAACATGAAATAGTCGAAAAACATGTTCTCCCATACATTCCAACTGCAAATGTAAGTTTGTACTACCTATATTAAAAAGTACTCTGTGGTTTGTACGTATAATATTGTGAGATTTTCCACGTTATTTTTAGTGTAAGTACTTTATACTTACCTATAGACTTCTAAGGTTCTCGTGTAATCTATATGTATTGAAATTAAGAAGTATTTGCTAACAAGTTGGATTGAGACAATAGTTTCAATGCAGTAAAAGTATATAATCTACATAATCAAACATAAATTTTTCCCTTGGTTTACCCCTGAGAATTTAAAAACGCTGGGTTCTAACTATCTGAGAAAGTACATGATAATTATTTTATTTCTGTAAGTAGATTTTTATAATTATATATTTTTAAAACTAGATGAGGTCGGCGTTTCGTATCTGACTACTTTGAGAAGAACGGCCGAAACAAACTCGGAGGTCAGTCTCTTAAAGTCCAGACATAATCTTGGTCAGATCATGTGAAGACCATGTAAGATTGGTGTCTGAAATGGTCTTCTGAGGAAAGAACCATACAGATTTGAGTGGATCTGTCCAGTCAGTGCACCCGTTTGTCAATAAAACAATAATAATCACAAGGATAGCATCTAACCTCAAAGAACGGTTAGCACTAAGAGAATGTTTGAAAATAGTTATTACACAGTACAACGCCTAGCTAATATATATATATATTAAAGCAGAATCAAGCTACTGACTGTTCTTACTCACTCACTAATTCTTATGCATGTAGTCACTGAGTAAGTCAATAAAATTATTTCGGCTAGAGTTCAGGGACACATTCATTTCTCTAGTGAAACAGCCACTGGTTTAGTACAACCACATTTCACCTGTTATATTTGCCTTCAACCAGGCACGAAACCAGACTCCGGGCTGCTACTGAGAAATTCCTGATAGAAAAAACCCAATATAATTTTGCCCAACCTCGGAATTGAACCCAGGAGTTCTTGCTCAGCAGTAGCGCCTGCAACCACTACACCAATGCAGTATTCACTAATGTATAGTGCTACTTAAAACTTACGTACTGTATTTTGTTCAGAAGTAATTCAATTCGTTTATTTTGCAGATGGCTGGTAAAAACCAAGATGGTTTGCAAGTGCTTTGATGAACACGTCATGAACAGCTCAGAGATGGTCGAAGCAAAACAAATGACTGTCAGGAAAGATGGTCTTCACAGCTGACAATGAACAATTAAGTAAGTACACACTACTATGGTCACACATACACATACTGACAATTACACACTACACAGAGCTGCTAATTACTTTATAAGTCATTGTTTCTCTTTGTTCTTAACTTTAATTTGTATAAAGTCTCAAGGGAAGGAGCGAGACAATCCCAACACAAGTATTATTAATTACTTACTGGGGCTGTTTCATTCACATTTGGTAATGTAACCGTTTATTTATATAAATAATTTTATTTTTTAAGTTTAATTAATCATACACTGGCAACCCGCTCCTGCTTCACTCATTTTTTGGGACTTGCCAAAACATCCAGATTTCTTTATTAAGTTTTCACCTATTGTATTATAAATAAACCTTTTGGAATTCATTCTCCAAATGATGGTGAAAACCTTATCAAAATTTGCTGCGGAGTTTAGAAAAATATCATGGTCACACAGAAAGACACACAGAGCGACTTATGTGTATAGATTATATTATAGATCGATTTGTAGATGTACACCCCTTATGAAGATAGCTTTAACGGAGGGCTAACTGCTCGTCGGGCGCTCCCTGGACAGTCGGCTAGCTATCGTCTTGGACTGGCCTAATATTTTTTTCACAATGCCAGCTTTTCTTAGAATCTTCGAGTCTTAAAATGAATTTTATTAAGGTGGATCCTCAGCTGTAGCCCGCCAAATTCACCACTAAAAATCAACGCCGTGCTGTGGGTCCCCCATACACGGAATCATGCTGAGTGGAAGCCTTCTTGTCACAGTCACGAACCTTCAGCTGCCGTCTATTTCTGTTCTGTGCTCGTAGATCTATTTTGTTATATTTTTTAGGTATTCGAGTTAAACTTATATTTTTTGGTGCACTTGTTTCTGTGAAAAATAAACCTATTTTTCTTTTTCTTTCTGATGTTTGCTTAACAATTACATTTCACAAAATGGTAACTACATCACGCCAGTATTGCTAAGTAGTTGGCGAAATTGTGGTACTTATGATGTGAGGGTCCTGTTATGTTATAAAGCCTAAAATTCGGAATTCTGTCATATGACTGGGAATTTTCATTTCAGCCTAAAGAGGGCCACTGCTGGATCTAAGCCTCTCACAACAACCGGTCTGGCGATGCTTATTTTTTTGCTATACCATAATACCACACCTGTTTTCAGGGTTTGATTGGCAGAGTTGCACTTATAGTACAGCCACATTTCACCAGTTATGTTTAAGACCCATGTAATAGGGGGTGAGCCTGTTGCCATCAACCGGGCACAAATCCAGACTCCGGGCTGCTACTGAGAGATCCCTGATGGGAAAACCAATATTACTTTGCCCGCCATGGGAATTGAATCCAGGACCTCATGCCCAGCAGTAGCTTTTGTGACCAGTAGACCAACAAGGTGGTTTCTTGTTATAATTTTGTTGTTATGGTTTCTTGTTATGATTTTTTTTTTCATTGTTCTCGCATATAAAAGCAACAAGAATAATGTACCCAGAATTTTGTAATATCTTGATTTAAAAAGAGTGTCCTTGGAGTTTCTTGCCCGTTTTTCTCCATAGAGATCTATGTTTTGGAATGGGCGACTAGCTTCATCTTTCTGACTAACTGACCGACTCTTTGACAATTCAAAAGTGCCTGTAAATGGTTTAATTGAAATAAATGCTTTGAGTTTGAGTATAACTAGATATAAAATAAACATTCTCTTTTCTGAATTTCAGGAACCTCGTACTTCTGTCTCCAGTATCTATTGCAGTCGAGCTCATTATCATCAGCTGCTTCCGATGCTGGCTTCTAGTAAGCCACCAACAGATGGCAGCACTGTCAAGGAAAGTCTTATTATACTCGTACAAATTTATCTGACTCGGTGGCTAAATCTGGATCTAACGAAGTCACTATGAACATTGACAAGGTCTGTAAGTTTTTGTTCATTAACAGCACTGCTGTGACAGGGCCAGGTGTACTTGTGGTAATGTAGGTATAGTGCTAAAAGGTTCTTTTGGGGCGTGGCCAAAATGGGAACTAACGCCGCCATCTTGTTTTCTCGGTACAATTCCACAAATGTTTAGCAACAGCGCCACCCTGTCAATGTCATTCGTGCGCCATAATTAGTTCCTTGTAGCAGTGTACTTCATGTGCCAGATTGAAAATAAATATTGGAATCTGGTTCTAAAGAACATAGCCATTAGGCTATGTTCTTTAGAACCAGGTTCCAATATTTCTTTATTATACATCTTTTATATTTTTTTTATATTGTGCCTCACAAACAGAGCGTATTTTTAAACGACTGCCCAAAACAGTAGTGTTATGTTTTCACTTTTCAGGGTTCAGTATGTGTGTTTCTTTATTCCACCATAACTCCTGAACGTCACCGAGTAACTAACTATTTATGACTTTTCCGTCATTTATTATTTTTGGGCGGCTGTTTTGTATGTTCAATTATTTTGTTGTGTTGCAATGTAAACCAGCCAAGTGCGAGTCGGACTTGTGCATTATGGTTCCGTACCAGCCTGTGAAATAACTGGTTTTATTATTTCTTGTTTAATACCTACTAACTAGAATAAGACAAAGTTATACACTAGTGTTTACTTAAAAAGGCGAGAACATAAAACGTTGAAAAATGCTTTCCTTTCGAGATAAAAGAAGACAATATTTTTTGCGTTATTATGAGGATATAGAATCTCTGTTATGTTATGGCCAGCGAAGTTGCTACAAGTGGCGACCCCTTTTGTCGGCAAGTGTCTTCCGTAAGCTGCTCACTTTACCATGGTAGATGATGGTCACTTTTCTGTGCTGCTTTGGGAGCCCTTATTGCCCACGCAACCCGACTGTCTCGGGGATATATTAACTCATAAATGGATAAATGATGTTATATCTGTAAATACCTAGGTTTGTAGAAACACCCTTACATGTCAATCATGGCTTGACAAAACTAGATGAGGTTGGTGTTTCCAATACAGCTCCTCTGAGAAGAAAGGCCGAAACAAACTCAGGAGGTCACGGTCTTGTTCAAAGTCCAGACATAATCTTAGTCTGATCATGTGAAGACCATGTAGATTAGTGTCTGAAATGCTCTTTTGTGGGAAGAACCACACAGATTTGAGTGGACTTGTCCAGTCAGCGCAAGCATTTGTCAGTAATCGTGTAGTTCAACTCAGAACTTGAGGAGCTCGCAGTTAAATGATATTTATTTTGTAACTACTTAGGTTTAATAAAACATTTTTACACATAAAACTATATTTTAAAACTAGATAAGGTTGTAATGCTGACTGAGTCCGCTGACATTTTCCAAGCAACTCCAGCAGTTGTTAAGCACGTGTGGCGCTGCGTGGACCCTCATTGCCCAAGCAATGCCACTGCCTCGTGGATCTTGTGTTCATCACTAGGCGTTCATTGTCTGTCTTAATGTACTCGGCCTCGCTTGTCAGGTTGTGGCTTACCGGCAAAAACCACACTCCTGCCTTACAACTCATCCACAGACTTGACGTCCGTGCCTTGGTTTACTGTCATACATTTTGACTCATGAGCTCCACGTAAAAGTGGTGACTCCAGAGTATACTTTACTTAATATATACTTATAGGTATGTCCTTAGCAAATGGGCCCGTTAGCTCTTAATTGTGTGCATAAACCTCTCAATTAGATCATACCTAATATATTTGTGTAAAAACAATTAGGTATGATCATAGGACGCCTATGTCGAATTACCCAGCCACCCACTTTCAACCCACTGCCCTACACTGAGGGCGTGCATCAGACCGCTATCCATGCTGTTGTATGCTGACACTGATCTTAGTCATATGTGGCGCTACGTGGGCCCTCATTGCCCACTCAGCGCTACTATTTTGATGCCACAACGATCTCTCTTGTCTCTTGGTATGCTGACAGAGCCCACTGATCCTGGTCATCTGTGGCGCTGTGTGGACCCTCATTGCCACTATTTTGATTCCAAAACGACCTCTAATGTCTGTTGGTATGCTGAAAGAGCCCACCGATGCAACGCGCGCAGGCGCCGATGATCGGCATCATTTGCGCAACAAAGGCGACATATAGAGCGCACGTAGCGTCGCGCGCCCATGAGTGATTGCTATTTGTTTTCTGTAGGCGCGCCACGACGCTGATACATAGCGCCGGTTTCTTCACGACACCTCAGCGGTTAGTCCCCGCCAGGTGAGCCACTGATTACCTAGGGGAGGCCCGACGAAGACAACCAGCGACAGAGGTGCCGACTCAACGCTCCTACAGAAAACTCACCCCGAATATACATAAATACGGTGGTGTCGTTTATGACCCGACGTCGGAGGTCTTCTTTAAAATGGCATGGAACTCATAGCCGGGTGGTCCTTGTGCGCCCTTTATGTGGCACACATACTCCGGCTGGTACCACAACGCCCGGAGCTCATCCTCGATCTCCGTAGGGTCAGTGTCCGCTGTAAGTCCTCTGATCGCGATCTTCAAACTCTTGTTCGCCGGCAGCGAATAGGCGAACCACGAAACGCCGCTGTCCTTTTCCAAGCCAGTCAAGTACCTCTGGACCAGCCTGTACTCCTCTTCGGTGTCTGGAGTGAAGCGGACTCCACCCCCGTATGGACGAGCGTTCGGAGACCGGCCCATTTTGACGCTGATGGTCCGGAAGTGAGCGGCCCAGTTAAGCAGCTGCTCCACCACCAGCGGAGGGTATCACAACTTCATGGTTTTCCCCGACGCCGCCGGGGTGCCCGGGGGACCAGCAGGGGGTGCGGTAGATACAGAAGGGGCAGGGGAGGGTACGGTTGAGGTACTTAACCCTGCGGTTAAAAGTGTAGGTGATGCGGGAGGCAAGCAGCGTGCCGCGTCAGCAAATGTGGGCGTTGCTGGCGTTCCCCGACCCCGCGGCGCGATGTCGCGCTGTGGCCGCGGCGGGTCTGGGCGGTGCCACTTCGCCTCCTCGTCTGCCGTCTCATCCGAGCTCCTCCTGCGACGCTGCCGCTGGGGTCTGGGCTCGAGCCGAAACTCAAAATCAAACCCCAGCGACGGCGTTGGCTCCTCCCTCGATGGGCCGTTGCCCGGATCGCGGTATCGTGTCCCCAAACACGTCTCCGCGACTGATGCCAGCGACATGCTTGACCCTACACGCGAGGAGCATGCCGACAGCTTCGGGTGGGGTGCATGATGCTAGCGCGGGGTGTGGCTGCGGCGCGGCGGATGCTTCGGGTGGGGTGCATGATACTAGCGCGGGGTGTGGCTGCGGCGCGGCGGCGCGCCGTGGGCGCAGCGGCTGCTTCGGGTGGGGTGCGTGATACTGCGATTCATTAGGGAAATTCTAATAAACGACCCGTACATTCGCACCAAGTATGCGACCCAATTAACTGCATTTAGGCTACAACCGGCGGCACCCGCCCTCATCCTCGACAGCCCAGCTAGCCCTGGTGCATGATGCTAGCGCGGGGTGTGGCTGCGGCGCGGCGGCTGCTTCGGGTGGGGTGCATGATACTAGCGCGAGGTGTGGCTGCGGCGCGGCGGCGCGCCGTGGGCGCAGCGGCTGCTTCGGGTGGGGTGCGTGATGGTAGCGCGGGGTGTGGCTGCGGCGCGGCGGCTGCTTCGGGTGGGGTGCATGATACTAGCGCGAGGTGTGGCTGCGGCGCGGCGGCGCGCGCTGTGGGCGCAGCGGCTGCTACGGGTGGGGTGCATGATGCTAGCGCGGGGTGTGGCTGCGGCACGGTGGCGCGCGCTGTGGGCGCAGCGGCTGCTTCGGGTGGGGTGCGTGATGCTAGCGCGGGGTGTGGCTGCGGCACGGCGGCGCGCGCTGTGGGCGCAGCGGCTGCTTCGGATGGGGTGCATGATGCTAGCGCGGGGTGTGGCTGCGGCACGGTGGCGCGCGCTGTGGGCGCAGCGGCTGCTTCGGGTGGGGTGCGTGATGCTAGCGCGGGGTGTGGCTGTGGCGTGGCGGCGCGGCGGTGCGCTTGGGGGCTGCGCGGGGACGCGCGGATGCTGCGGGTAGGGTGCACGATACTGCTATTCATTAGGGAAATTCTAATAAACGACCCGTACATTCGCACCAAGTATGCGACCCAATTAGCTGCATTTAGGCTACAACCGACGGCACCCGCCCCCATCCCCTACAGTCCAGCTGGCCCTTTCAGCTCGGCCAAACCGGCTAGCCCCCTGAGTGCGTATATGCACTTTCGCTCCCCGTCACCGGCTTTAGCCGATAATGAAATGGGGAGCTCCGATTCTGAAGCGGCTGACGCCGACCTCGTGGTCCCAGTCGCCCGGCCCCCAGACGCAGCTCATTCCTCCTCCTCCGAAGAGTGTAGTCCAAGGTAAAAGGAAGCGCACCGCCGCCACACGCAAGACATAAATTGACCGCCAAAAAACTGGCCCTTACCATCCCAGCTACCCCTGTTGTGGCCCCTGCGCCAAGTAGCCGCCCCGTGCCACCCAAACCAGGCACTCAGCCTACCATCCCTCTAGCACCCAAGACACCCATTCCTCCCCCCTCTACATTCATGACAAGGACCTATGGACCACAGTATCCAAGGCCTGCTCCGTCGAGCGCATATACTATACCCACGCCCACCCTACGGCCGTGGGTATTAGGTACAAGTAACAACCCCAGCGGACTTCTGTTCGCTTACCAAACTCCTGAACGAGCGCAAGGTGGCCTTCCGCACTGTGGGTGGGGTGCGAATTAATAGCGCGGGGTGTTTCTGCGGCGCGGCGGCGCGCGCGGTGGGCGCAGCGACTGCTTCTGGCGCGGTACATGATGCTAGCGCGCGGTGGGCGCAGCGGCTGCTTCGGGTGGGGTGCGTGATACTGCGATTCATTAGGGAAATTCTAATAAACGACCCGTACATTCGCACCAAGTATGCGACCCAATTAGCTGCATTTAGGCTACAACCGGCGGCACCCGCCCTCATCCTCGACAGCCCAGCTAGCCCTATCAGCCCGGCCAATCCGGCTAGCCCCCTGAGTGCGGATATGCACTCTCACTTCACGTCACCGGCTATAGCCGATAATGATATGGGGAGCTCCGATTCTGAAGCGGCCGACGCTGACCTTGTCGTCCCAGTCGCTCAGCCCCCAGACGCGGCTCATACCTCCTCCTCCGAAGAGTGTAGTCCAAGGTAAAAGGAAGCGCACCGCCGCCGCACGCAAGGCTTAAATTGGCCGCCAAAAACTGACCCTTACTACCCCAGCTACCCCCGCTGTGGCCCCTGCGCCAAGCAGCCGCCCCGTGATCCCCAAACCAGGCACTCAGCCTACCACCCTTCTAGCACCCAAGACACTCATACCTCCCCTCTTTACATTCATGACAAGGACCTATGGACCACAGTATCCAAGGCCTGCGCCGTCGAGCGCATAAACTATACTCACGCCCACCCTACGGCCGTGGGTATTAAGGTTCAAGTACCGACCCCAGCGGACTGCTGTTCGCTTACCAAACTCCTGAACGAGCGCAAGGTGGCCTTTTGCACTGTGGGTGGGGTGCGAATTGGTAGCGCGGGGTGTTGCTGCGGCGCGGCGGCGCGCGCGTTAGGCGCAGCGGCTGCTTCGGGTGGGGTGCGTGATACTAGCGCGGGGTGTGGCTGCGGCGCGGCGGCTGCTTCGGGTGGGGTGCATGATGCTAGCGCGGGGTGTCGGCTCCTCCCTCGTTGGGCCGTCGCCCGGGTTGCGGTGTCGTGTCCCCAGACACGTCTCCGCGATCGGACGCGGCCGAGCCCGCTGATGCCAGCGACATGCTCGACCCTACGCGCGAGAAGCATGCCGACAGCATGGCGGGCGAGTCGAAAGCGGAGGCTCGGGGGGGCGCCGGTGAATCGGGCGCCTGGGTCATCGAACGTGCCGGACGGAAATACGGTCCGGCACTTGCTGGCCGCTCCTGCTCAGCCAGCGCCGGTCCCGCCAGCGAGAAACGGGGACCGAATGCGGTGGTGTGCGAAGCTGGCACAGCTCGGGTCGTTTTTGGCGTCGTGTCGATCGCAGCCCCGGCGGGCGCTGGCGGAGACGCGAAACGTGGCGGCGGCACGGCGGTGCGCGCGGGTGGTGCGCGGGGACGCGCGGACGTTGCAGAGGGGGCAGTGCGCGTAGGTAGCGCGGAGTATGGTTGCAACGTGGCGGCAGTGCGCACGGGCGTGGTAGAGCGCGCGGGCGTTGCTGCGGCGCGCGGCTGTGTCGCGCGGGCTGGATATGCGGCAGGCCCCGGGCGGAACGCGGCGGGGCGAACGGTTACCGCGTGCTGTCGGCTCGACGACGGCGTAGGCGCAATGCGCGCAGGCGCCGATGTCGTCGGTGGGCCGGCGGTTGCAGCGGCACTAGTTCCCCCACTTTTTCTTTCCTCTTCCTTCTCCTTTCTTCTGGTGGAGCCGGCCGGCGGCGCACCGGACGACCACAGGCGAATCCACCTCCTGTAGCCGCACATGGTCCTAATATAAGTAGCCAAAACACTGGCACAAGAAGTGGATGGTCCTCCATGTTATGTGAGATATTTTAAGAGTTTTTATTCAATCCTACTCAAGTGCGGCTCGGACACTGCGGTCAAGTCGAGACTTGCTGCCGACCGACGGGTTGAAACCTGTTCCCCAGGGCTTATGATCGGTCTCTATTTGCGTCTATGAACATATTAGTTTCTATTTTCGGCACAGGTGCGGCGATTGTGGGGGATCCCCCACAGCGCATACTTCCTCGCAGTATCCCCTGGGCAACGCCGTGTCTGACCACCGTAACGGAGTGGCAGACCGGCGGCTAAAGTGCGCTGTGAAGTCGTAGCATATTTTAATCCTTTTTTTATTCGTATTTTATCCGAGTCGGCAAGCTACGACCTGCTCTTGAGGCTATGCCTAGACCCCTGAGGGAAGCCTCCGGGCGTTTTAAAAAAGGCCCTTCTCAGGGCCAACCAAAAGGCCCTTCTCAGGGCCAACCAAAAGGCCCTTCTCAGGGCCAACCAAAAGGCCCTTCTCAGGGCCAACCTAAAGGCCCTTCTCAGGGCCAGTCCGTGGGCGCTTCGGCGTCGGAGGCTAGCCGCGCATCGTCTGCGGCTAGCTTCTACTGTCTAGCAGACTCGGACAACGAGTCCATTGGGTTCGATGCTCGGACCCAATCCACTGGCCTTTCTAAGGGCCACGCTGGAGCTGGCCGCGCACTATCTGCGGCCAGCTTATCCAGCCTACAGGCGGAGCTGGAGGTATCGGACTCCGACTAATCGGAGTCTGCTATGGACACGTCGGCGGCCGGAAGTGACCGCCTCCAGAGGAAGCGGGCTTTCATGAAGCCCGGGTCCGGTGGCTCCTCGGAGTCCATTGGGAAGTCGAAGAAGAGGCCGAGGTTAAAAAAGGCCTCGACCTCTCCGTCGACTTCCACCCATGAAGTAGGCCTGCTGGACGCCGAGCGTCAACTCGGCCTAGCCAAGAGGGCGCAGCTCCAGCAGGACCTGCAGGAGAAGGTCGCTGAAAAGGAGCGTCAGGCGCGGGCCGCCAGGTCGAGGGCCGGTTACGGTGCATCAAGTGTGCTGTACGCCGACCACTCCCTGGCGGAACTTGAGCGCATGGCGCTCGAAGACAAGGAGGATGTTCTGGAGGTCGCCTCGAGGTCCTCAAACCTCAAGGAGACCTTCCAAAAGGCCCTCAAGTGCCGGGCCGTGAGCTTACATGGCATCGTGGCGGAGCTGGTGCAGCGCACCGCCACTGAAGAGACGCGGCAGCTGCAGGCGAAGGTGGATCGCCTGCAACTGGAGGTCAGCCAGCTGCACCAGAAGCTGGCTGAGGCCACGGCCCGGCACGTCCAACCTGCCCCTGCCCCTGGTCCGGTGGTAGGAGGCTCCTCCTCCTCTTCCAACCTTGAGGAAATAATCCGAAAGGTGGTCATGGAGGAGAGGGCCTTCACCAGAGCCTGTTTTGCAGGTACGGCCAGGCTACGGGAATGGCCAGGTGTTCCCGGCCATTCCCGTAGCCCCCCATCTTGGGGGGCATGCGGGGCCCGCCAGCTAGGCGGGCACGCGCCGGGAGGGTCGTGGACGTAAAGGCTGTGCCAGTTTCCCATGGCCCTCCCATAACGGCATTGAGGGAACACCGCTGGGTTTTTTAGTGGGTATACCGGCACTTTGCCGGGGAGTCGCACATACCCCTCCCGTCCCCCGACGGGAAGGTATGCGTAATGCATTTTTCCCAGCGGAACAAAAAAAAAAACAAAAAAAAAAAAAAAAGGTGCGGCGATTGTGAAATTGCTGTGTTTGTCAACATTCTCAGTCAGCAATGCAAGTACATCGGCTTGCAGTTGCTAGCGGTGGTCATCCATCGCTGGTTCCCACCCTGAGCTTTCGTTCACTGCCGTTTGTATGTGACTGGTGAGTGAGTCGATTGCGCCTAACGCATCTGTGGCAGTCTATTTGGTCGGGGATTTTGTCAAGGTGAGTTGACGTGGTGGACAAGGCTTTGTTTTCTACCTTTTTCCAATATGTTACAATTTTAGTTTGGGGTGGCTGACCAGGATCCGGGTGGCCTGAGCGGGACGTTATCATAATGATAACTGGTCTATGGTCGGAGTCAAGTCTTTTAGCGTTTCTATCTATTGAACATAAACGTATGTTTATATTCTTTAGTAGCGCTACGTTGAGAATATCTGGGTTGTGATTTACGTTACAGGGGAAGTGAGTGAACGTCATCGGTGCGATGACATGGAAGTTGTTTTTGGCTGATAAGCGTGAAAGCTCATTGCCTCTCAGGTTGGCTTTACAAGAGTTCCAAATAGGGCTTTTGGCATAAAGATCGCCTGCCAAAATGACAGGGCTATTCATGTTTATTTGAGTGTTAATATCAGAGTCAATTGGGTCTATTGTTGGGTGTGATGGGGGAATGTATGCCGATATTATAGTGATTGTTGGATGGCCGGTCATACCTATTTGACAGATTGATGTCTCTAAGCGAAAGTTGGGGGGGCTTCAATAGGCATGCAATAGATGGAGGTTTTGTAATAAATGAGTGTGCCACCCTTATTCCTAACAGCCCTATCGTTGCGAATTAGGCGGTAATTGGCAACTGTAGGTGCTCGAAGTGACGGTTTGAAGTAGGTTTCTTGAATTAATAATAGGCCAAGTTGGTGGTCGCGAAGGAAAGTCGCAATTTCATCTCGTTGACCTGTAATGCTATTAGCGTTAAAATAACCTTTTTTAAGGGATCTGGGCTTGACTCTGCTACTTGTATTTTGTGTATACATTATGGTGTGAAGTTTATATAGAAGAAGGACAAGTCGGCGTATTCCGACATAAGGGCCATATTGGCCTGAAGGTTGCCGTTAGCTGCAATGAGTTAGGCATGTAGTTCATTCCTTCGGGCAATGATATTGGGGTTGAAAAAGCGCGTTAGCACGTCGAATGCGCTGGAGCTGTTGGGGCCCGGTGGGGGCACGAATGCGGACGCTGAGGCGCAGTGGGTTTGTGCTGGCTAAGAGACTGGCTTGTGAGTAGGCGCGGGGGTGCGGGGGGAAGTTGTTTGCTGGGATGCAAACTTGTCCATTGGGGGTGGGACAGAGAGATCCATCAGTTAAGGGATGGCTGATGGGGCTGCCAGTATAGGCTTGAGAGCTGGGTAAGCCTGCCCGTGGTTGAGTAGGTTCCACGGCGAAGGTTTGCGGTCTGAGTTGGTCTGGAGTAGCTTGGTACGCTGCTGGGGCTTTAGGGCAACTGCGGTAGCTCGCAGGGTGTCCGAATTCGCCGCAAAGGACGCAGCTTGGGGGCGCGGTACACGTCGCCAAATCCTTAGGGCGCGCACAGTTAACTATCGCATAGTCGCCTAGGCACTTGACGCACCTGGCTCGCGCGGAACAGTTTCGCTATGCGTGCCCGTACAGTTGGCAATTGTGGCATTGCCCGGGAAGGCGGGTCTTATTAGGTCTCTCAACCTTGAAGCCGGTCACCTGGCCATTATCGACATCAAGTCGATATGCCACCTTGCAATGGCCTAGCCGGCATCGGCGAGAAGGCCGTAGCGGGGATGAGGGCTTGCTTCTTGCCGGCCAACTTGGCCTTGCGGAAGGCGGTAGTGCGCTTCCTCTTGCCTTCGCCTACCGTGTAGCCTTTGGAGGAAGAGGAGTGGCGTCAAGGGACCGTGGGGCCGTGTCGCTATCGTACATGGCGGGGTTAGTTCCTGTCATTTCGACATCAGCTGGGGACAATGTAGAGGTGCGGGAGTGCACATCGGTACTCGGGCGGGCTGGACGGGTCAGCCGAGCTGGTGGGGTTTGCTGGGCTATCAGCAAGTATAGGGGTGGGTGCCGTCGGCTGCAGCCTAATTTTAGCCAAGTGAGTCGCATATTTATTGCTAATGTAAGGGTCTTTAAGGAGGATTTCCTTAATAAAACTCAATATGGATTGGTCTTCCATATTGCGGTACTCCGTTGGGCAAGGGTGCTATGTTAGCAAAATACGACTAACCGCAGGCTGAGGGCTTGCTGGTGAGAGGGTATGCACTATGCACTACCCTCCCTGTCTATTCGACAGGGAGGTGGGTGTATGGTCGTAAATTACGTCAGTGGGTGGTGGTACTGGTGGGGAGTTCCTGAAGATCGACGAAATAACCGAGGACCTCACGGCTCAGAACCTCCCCGTTCTTGAAGGCACCGCATGCACCGTGGTCACAACGGAGCCCCATACGACATGATTATAGTCGTATTAGAAAATACCGATGTCGGCAAGGCCATTATCGACATCAAGTCGATTTGCCACCTGACCGACTTCAGGGTCGGGAGACCAAAGAACCGTCTTCCCGGGCTGTGCCGCAACTGCCAACGCTACGGGCATGCCCAGAGAAACTGTTTCGCGCGAGCCAGGTGCGTTAAGTGCCTAGACGACCACGCGACAGTGGACTCAGCACGGCCCAAGGACTTTCAAAGAACTACGCCGTGGAACCTCCTTAACCACGTGCAAGCGTTCCCAGCACCCACACAGGCAGCCCCATTAGCCATCCCTCAGCTGATGGCTCACCTAATACCTGCCTGTGCCTAGGCGACCACGCAACGGTGGACTGTGCACGCCCTAAGGATTTGGCTCTCTGCACAGAACCCCCTAGCTGCGTGCTATGCGGCGAGGCCGGCCACCCCGCGAGCTACCGCGGGTGCCCCCGAGCCCCACGCCCAAAGCCCCAGCAAAGACCCAAGTTTTCTCAGGGATATAACTTACCCCCTGATCAACTAAGACCGCATAGGCCTTCACCGTGGAATTTATTAAACCACGAGAAAGCCTTCCCAGCTCTCAAAACCCCCCAGGCATCTCCACAAGCCATCCCCCAGCTGATGGCTCACCCTATACCACCACCAATGGGCCAGTTTGTAACTCAACAAACAACCCAAACTCGCGCCCCATTGACGCTAAACAAACAGGCCCCTAAACCGGCCACGGTAGCTGCTGTAGCTCCAAAAATACCTGCGCCAACATATGCGCCCCCACCGGCCCCTTATAGCCCTAGCACATTTGACGTGCTTGCGCGCTTTTTCAACCCCAATATCATTGCCCGAAGCAATGAACTACATGCCAAGCTCATCGCAGCTAAAGGCAATCTTCAGGCCAATATGGCCCTTATGTCGGAATACGCCGACTTGTCCGCTTTCTACATCAACTTCACTCCGTAATGGATTCACAAAACACAAGTAGCAGAGTCAAACCACGATCCCTTAAAATAGGTTATTTTAATGCTAATAGCATCACAGAGCAACGAGATGAAATCGCCACTTTCCTCCGCAACCATCAACTTGACCTATTCCAAGAAACTTTTCTTAAACCGTCTCACCGAGCACCTAAAGTTGCCAATTATCGACTAATTCGCGACGATAGGTCCGGTAAACAAGGGGGTGGCACCCTCATATATTTCCAAAATTCCCTATATTGCACGCCCATTGATACCCCTCCACTTTCCGTTAGGCCCGGGGTCTGGATCGGAACCGGGTGGAACGCTGCGGGGTGGATAGATACCGCGTGCTGTTGGCTCGGCGACGGCGTCGGCACAACGCGCGCTGGCGCCAATGACGTTGATGGGCCGGTAGCTACAGCGGCGCTGGATCCCTCTCTTCTTTCTTCTGCTTCTTGGCTTCCACCTCTCCTCTTCGGGTGGAGCCTGCCAGCGGCGCACCGGACGACGCATCTCCGATTTTCGGCAGTGTCGTCGTCCGGTCCAGCGCCAACGCCGGACGCTTGCCGGAGCTCCGGCATCATGGGGGCGTGGTCCCAGCGACCGCGTTGGCGACTACACACCGGGCAGCAATAAAAATGAGCGATCCGCGCGGAACAAATTATGTGCGTTAGTATTTGTAGGATAAGGTTGCGTGTGACCACAAGCGAATGCTCCGACACCGGTGCTTGGTCGCGCCGCTTTTAAGTAGTTTTTACGCGCGCGTAGTGGTGGGGTGTCGATCGATTTAATAATAATGTAAATGTCCTATGCGCGCGTTCAAGCAAAGAATGACCCCGTATGCGTTCTTTGCTATTGGCTAATTTAATAAACATTACCTGATAATCTTCATTGTTTTTAGCTAATTGCAGGGTGATTAATAACGATTTTTATCAGCCTCCGAGTTCTAGAAATAATCTATTTGTTTCCAGAAAACTCCTTATGTAAATTCTCGGATGATTTGTTTTTGTTTTGTTTCTTTTGGTAAATAAAGATATTTTTATTAGATGTGTTCTCGTTTGTCGTAACAGAACTTATACAAGAAATCACGAAAGTAATGCATTTTTCAACGCGTTTTGTGACGGTCGTAATATTAGTAATTTAGTTATAATTTAATTAAATTTATTCAGACAACCATTGATCCATTAACTTTTGAATTACATTCATATTGTTAGTATGAACTTAAAAACTATGTTAGTACCTAATAACTAAGAGAGACTTAGTCCTCTGGGTGAGGCTCCACACTAGTGGGCTGTCTAACTTATTACCTATGACATTCAGGATGCTGTTACTGCTCCGACGCAATCTGCAATCGCAATCGGCATCAAAGCCGTCTGTGCGCGACTCTGCGAACATTGTTGACGCACTGCAGAAGCGCGGCAGACGTAACAACGCCCTGTAGGCATTGTTAAACTGGACGCGTAGAGAATTGTAAGCCCTTTGGGTATATCTGAAGCACAGGCTCGCTGAGTACAGAGATATACAATACGCTTTGAATAAAGCTACTTTCACCGCGTCTGTACATCGAGCGAACCTGCGGGCCAGCATGTTCGCCCGGACTGACAATGCCCTGCGCTCCCTCTCCATGTCTACATCCTCTCCAAGACTTTCGGAACCACATGCCCAAGATACTTGAATTGGTATACTCGATTAAGAGAAATACCATTGAGTAACACTGGTGGAACAACAGTTGGGCACTTTGTACCCCCTTGAAGATCATGCACTCTGACTTCTTAACATTATAACTCAGACCGTGTGTGGCCGCATACTTTTCACTTACGGCAAGCAACTTCCGCAATGCACAAATGGAGGGAGCCAGCAGCACCATATCATCGGCATAGCTAAGGTTGTTCACACTGACACCATCCACATAGCACCCTACGGGCATGACTGAGTTCCTCGATTAGCGCATTTACGTATAGGTTAAAAAGCAAGGGCGGGCTTAATCCCCCCCTGCCTCACGCCGCATTCCAGTTTGTATTCACTCGACAATTCACCCGCCCACTTTACATTATTTTTCTGATTAAGGTACCAATACCTAAAAAGTGATGTCAACTCTGGCGGTAGGCCCATTTCTTTTAGCTTCTGCCATAACATATCATAAGACACTAGGTCAAATGCTTTCGAGAGGTTTAGAAAGCAAGCATAAACCGGGGTCTGTCTGTCAGTGTAATATTTCACAGTATGTGCGGCTAAGAATAGCAGTCTCAGCCGACAAGCCAGGACGAAAGCCGAACAGAGCGTCAACTTAACATGCTTCGTTAAATATGAGTTAAGCACTGTAAGGTATTGCAGGTGCAGGGTGGATGGGCGCAAATAACAAGACGTGACGAAGTTATATTGAAAAACACTATATTCTTGAAACACTTATTACAACGGCTTACACACTATAATTATACTGAACTACTTAGGAAACAGAATGGAAACCAAACTGTCATTGTCGAACCATGTCGATCAACCAGGCAAATATTCAGTGAAGTACATTGAAAAACACATTTAAATACACACACAGTAATACAATAAGATCAGATCACCCTCCATTACTACTAGCTATACAGAAGAACACAAGAAAACCACTCACTGACTTTAACCGTTGTTGGATGTCGCTACGCCCCCGTAAGGGAGCGTGGCGTGCGGTTCCGGGGCTTCGCCCCCCGGTCGCGGAAGCTACACGGTGGCCCGTAAAGACGAACCCCTCATTGTTTTTGCCTATTGTCGGCTTGCAGATTATTGTGAATGGTTGCTATGCGTGTTTCTTTGGGCGCGCCGCGACGCTAATACATAGCGTCGCTTTCTTCACGACACCTCAGCGGTCTGTCGCCACCAGGTGAGACCCAGTTACCTGGGGGAGGCCCGACGAAGACGACCAGCGATGAAGGTGCCGACTCGACGCTCCTACAGAATAAGGTGTATGACCCCCGCCCGTCCCGCTTCCAGAGCTAGCCGGTCATGGTCCGATCTGCGAGGCCGTCGTGAGTGTGTGAGCGGTATTGTGTTGTGTAACACCGCTCAGTGACAACGCGAATCGCCGCCCGCGCGGCGCATTCGCGTGTGTGTTTAGGCGCCTGTGTAGAGGTGAGAATCTGTAGTTCGCTGACGTATCGTGCCTATATTAACCTAGTACACGCTACGCAGCGGATGCATGTTATTTTTATGTGGAGTACAATTGTTTCGACTAAGCCACGTGTAACCCGTGTGCGGCTTACTCGAGCGTCCAGTCCGGTGCGATGGGGTCAGTGTCGTCCGCTAACAGGTCGCGGGGCAGGGCTCTTGCTTCGGGGGGGCGCGCATGCCAGGGCGCTATCTGCTTGACATGGGGCCCAGCAGATGCGTCAGCACGCGCGAACATTCCCTTCGCGAAGCGCCGCACGAACTCGTCCAGGCTCTCAATCCCGAGGTCCCGGAGGATGACGTCATTCCTCACGCAGCGAGGGGCCTCAATGTTTGTCCGCAGCGCAAGGCTTTGTTGCGCGCGGAGCAGCTTTCGACTCGACTCGCTCGTGAGGGCGAACCATGCCGGGGCGGCGTACGTGAAGATTGGGCGCACGTACGACTTGTACACGCCCAACTTGACGCGCGCCGGGAGGCGGGACGAAAGCACTGGTCTTAGGAGGTTGCGGGCGACCCTACCTTGTGCGACAACGTTGCGGACGTGTGCCCCCATCGTGAGCCGAAGGTCTATGGTGACCCCCAGGAACTTGGCCCGGGGCGATCACTCGACGTCGGCACCTTGCAGTCTCAGGGGTGATGGGAGGGGCGCGGCACCGGTGACGATCGCCTGCGTCTTACCCACGTTCACCGACAGCCGCCACTTTGACAGCCAGTCGGGTAAGAGGTCGAGGGCGCGCTGCATCTTGACCGCCGCGTACCTCGCGTTGAGCGAAGAAGTGATGTACGCGGCGTCGTCAGCGTACAGCGCGAGCGTCGCTTCCTCTGTGGTGGGGATGTCGTCCGTGAAGCGTGAGTAACACGCCGGCGAGATGCAGCTACCTGCGGCACACCCGCTAGCACCGGGCGCGCGCTAGATAGCGCTCCGTCGACCACCACCCTGAAGGTCCTGTGGAACAGAAAAGTAGAGACCACCTTTACAACGCGACGGGGCGCGTCTGAGGTGGCTAACTTGTAGGTCAGACCGTCGTGCCACACACGGTCGAAGGCCTTCTCCATGTCGAGGAATACTGCAACCGAGTATTCCCTCTTGTTCGTAGCCGCCGCGAGTCGGTGCAGTACCCTCGACAGCTGAAGCGTCGTGCTATGTTCCGCCCGAAACCCGAACTGTTCCGGCCGCGGAGTGATGTGTGGTTGGAGATGTCGCAGCAGGAGTGCTTCGAACACCTTGGAGACTGTCGGCAGCAGCGTGATGGGCCGATTGCTCTCCGGCTTCAGTATATTCTTCCCCGCCTTGGGCAGCAAAATGACGCGCCCCTCCTTCCAGACGTCGGGAAATTCCCCCGTGCGCAGTATCCCCGTGAACAGGCGCGCCAGCGCCGCTACCATACGGTACGGCAGGTGGCGCAGCACTGTGTTGGTGATACCGTCAGCACCGGGGGCCTTCCTGGGCTTCGTTCTAAGGATGGCGCGTCGGACTGCGCCAGGCGAGAAAAAGATGGCATCTTCCTCGGGAGCTATCGGCGTTGCGAAGTAGTCTCCCAGGTGTTTCTCGACTGCTGCGACATGTTCGATGTCGCTGGTCGGGTTGGGGCGGAACTGACGCTCCAGGTGCTCGGCGAAGACCTCCGCCCGGTCCTCCGCTACATACTTTAGCGCCCCGTCGCTGTTGAACAGCGGTCGCACCGGGGCTGCCATTCGTTAGTTAGCCGCAAAGTTTGTGTATCGACGGCCAACTATCCGTAGTGGCGTCGATCCTCTCTTCCCAGCCCGCGGCGGTATGCGCCTGAAGTTCGGCCTTTACCTTCTCCGCGAGACGGTTTAGCTGCCGCTTTATGGTAGGGCATCTCAATTGTTGCCACTGCTTGCGTACACGCCTCTTGACGGCGATCATCGCGTTGATATGCGCCGGCAGGGGCGGCAATAGCACTCTCCCCTGCGGCTGCGTGCTAGTCGCCGCTTGTAAGGCGCTCTGCACGCAAGCAGTGACGTCAGCCGCAAGTCGATCTACGTCCGCGGAGGTAGTGATAGGCCGAGTCGGCGTGGTGGTCTCTACTTCCTCGCTGAACTTCGTCCAGTCAATCCTTCGACGTGGCTCTATGGGCTTCAGTCGGGCCGGCATTCCCGATAAGACGACGAGCACGGGTTGGTGATCCGATTGCAGCTCGTCGTCTATCACTTGTTGCGTGATCTGGCAGTGTAGCTCTCGGTGGACTACGATGTCCAGCACGTCCGGTATGTACCGTAAGTTGTCTGGGTAAAGGGTCGGCGTCTCTGGGCCGGACACCGTATAGCCGAAGGCTTCCGCGTCCGCGAAGAGTCGTCTCCCCTCGGTATTCGTAGTTTGTGAGTTCCACGCCGGATGTTTACAATTCAAATCGCCGGCGAGGACGGTCGCATGTTGGGTGTTGTTTTCTAACAAGGCCCGCAGCTCGGTAAAGTCCAAGCGGGCCGCGGGCGGCTTGTAGCAAGCGTAGAAGTTTATGTCCTCGCCGGCCACGTGCAGCTGGACACCCAGCGCGTACATATTGGTGAGCGACGGCAAGGGGAGCTGCTGATGGACGACTCTTCGCCTCACTAGTACCACCAGACCACGGTAGCGCATGTGAGCCGACCTTTCATCCTTCCTGTAAGCGAGGTATCCCGGGAACCTAATCCTATCTTCGGGTCCCAGGAGCGTCTCGCTTATGAGCGCCACGTGTATGTCTTGTTCCCTCAGGAGATGGCGGAGGGGGGCGACCTTGTCCCTTAGGCCGCGGGCGTTCCAGTGGATCACCCTTAGTGGCCTAGCCATGATACAGTGTTAGTAAGGTGGCCAGGCCATCAAGGATAACCGTCTCTATATCCTGGCCCTGCCTGATTGCCTTGATTAGGTCCATCAACAGTTGGATAGCGCAGGTTGTGAACTCTTTGTTTTTCCTTCGGGTTACTTCGTTTACATTTTGAGCGCCGGTAGCGACGCCACTCGTCAATTTGGGGAACTTTCCTAGTTGCGGCTTTTCCCTCGGCGCTGTACCGACGCTCGCGATAGCGGCGCCCGTTCCGCTAGCTGTTTCAACCTGCGCCCTGTTTGAGGCAGGGTCGGCCGTTGGGACCTCTTCCTGTGTCGCGGGGGGTTTGGGTTTCTTCCTCTTACCCTTCCCCCCTCGTCCCTTCTTCCTCCGCTTCGAGGAGGCGGCTTGGTTTCTGTCCGTGGGCTCGTTGGCCGCCGCCATTAACGTCGTGCCTTGAGCCTCTGATTCTATAATTTCGGGCATCGCTTGCGGCCTCTCGGTGGCCGCTATGAGCCGGCGTGAAGCGGCCGTAATGGCGGCGGTCCCCGCCCGCTTGTTCCGGGTTTCTGCCCGGAGCACGGGGCACTTGATGTTGCACGCGGGGTGCGGGCCACCGCAATTCACGCAGGTGGCCGGCTCCTCCCGCGGGCGCGGACAGTCTCGTGCCGCGTGCTCGCCCCCGCATCGCACGCAAGCGAGCGGTCGGTGACACTGGTGCGAACTGTGTCTAAAGCATTGGCACCGGTGGCACTGGGCGGGCCCACGTTTGCCCCGCCAAGCCTCTATTTTGACACCCCTCATATACATGAAGACGGTGGTGTCATACATGGCCCGGACGTCTAGAGTCTTTTTGAGTATGGCGTGAAACACGCAGCCGGGTCTTCTTTGTGCGCCCTTGATATGACGCACATACTCCGGCTGGTACCCCAGCGCCCGGAGCTCCTCCTCTATCTCCGTTGGGTCGGTATCGGCCGGAAGTCCGCGGATGGCGATCTTCAGACTCTTCTCCGCCGGCAGTGAGTAGGCGAACCAAGACACGCCGCTGTCCTTCTCCAGGCCGGTAAGGTACCGCTGGACCAGCCTGTACTCCTCCTCGCTGTCTGGGGTGAAGCGAACTCCACCCCCGTATGGACGAGCGTTCGGAGGCCGGCCCAGCTTGGCACTGATGGCCCGGAAATGAGCGGCCCAGTTAGGCAGCTTCTCCACCACCAGCGGAGGATATTTAAGCCTCTTCTTTGTTTTCCCCGGCGTCGGAGCGCCCGGGGGAGCAGCAGGGGGGGGCGGTAGATGCAAAGGGGGCAGGGGGGGGGGGTACAATAGTAGTACTTACCCCTGCGGTAGGTATGGGTGACGGCGATGCGGGGGGCGAGCGGTGCGCCGCATCAGCAAATGTTGGTGACGCCGGCGTGTCACGACCCCGCGGCGCGCTGTCACGCACAGGCCGCGGCGGGTCAGGTCGATGCCGCTTCGCCTCCTCTTCAGCGGTCTCGCTGGAGCTCCTTCTGCGACGCTGCCGCTGGGGTCTAGGCTCGAGCCGAAACTCATAGTCGAAACCCAGCGACGGCGTCGGTGACGCCGGCGAGAACATTGCGGCGTCGGCTCTTCCCTCGGTGGGCCGTCGCCCGGGTCGCGGTGTCGTGTCCAAGGACACGTCTCCGCGACCGGACCCGGCCGAGCCCACCGATGCCAGCGACATGCTCGACCCTACGCGCGAGGAGCATGCCGACAGCATGGCGGGCGAGTCGAAGGCTGAGGCTCGGGGGGGCGCCGGTGAATCGGGCGCCCGAGACGTCAGAAGTGGCGGACGGGTGTGTGACCCGGCACTTGCTGGCCGCTCCCGCTCCGCCAGCGAGAAGCGGGGGCCGGGTGAGGCGGTGCGCAGAGCTGGCACAGCTTGGGTGCGCCTCGGCGTTGACGCATACGCAGCCCCGGAGGGCGCGGGCGGGGACGCGAAGCGTGGCGGCGGCGCGACAGTGTGCGCGGGGACGCGCGGATGCGGTTGGTGGGGTGCGCATAAGTGGCGCAGGGTGTGGCTGCGGTGCGGTGGCGCGCGCAGCAGGCGCAGCGGCGCGCGCGTGCGCGGGCGGCACCGCGGCGCTCGCAGCGGACGCGGCAGCGCCCGCGGGCGCAGGTGGCGCGGCGGCGCGCGCAGCGATTGCAGCGACCCGTGCGGGCGCGGGCGGCGCCGTAGCACGCGTGTGCTGCGCACGGCTCGCGCTCGCGGCGGGGCCCGGGGCCTGAATCGGCACCGGGCGAAACGCGGTGGGGCGGACGGGCACGGCGTGCTGTCGGCTCGACGACGGCGTCGGCGCAACACGCGCAGGCGCCGATGACGTCGGTGGGCCGGTGGCAACAGCCGCGCTCGATTCCCCCCCTCTTCTCTCCTCCCTCTTCTCCTTCGTCTTCCGGCTGGAGCCGGCCGGTGGCGCACCGGACGACGCTGCGCCGATGTTCGGCATCGACGTCATCCGGTCCAACACCGGGCGGGACTACGGGGGCCCGGCATCGCGGCCCAACGAGCCGCGCTTGCCGGGGCTTCGGCATCGCTCTGGGCGTGGCCTCCGCGACCGCTACGGTAGAGATAATACTCACCGGGCAGCACGGCGGGGCTCCCCCTGTGTTCGCACGAGTGCCAGCTGGAGCTCGCGCCAACACAAGGAACACAATTAAAAATTTGCGGTCCACACGGATTAAAATAGCGCACTACTGGTAGGACTGCTATCGACCACAAGCCAATCCCTGACTCTAACCGCATTTGGTCCCTATATTTATAGCCAAAACACTATGGTCTATGAACGTTTTAGTTCTAGCTACTCGCCGCCAGGTGCGATTAACAAATTGCTGTGGTTCTCAACAAGCACACTGTCAAATACCTTCGCTACAATCGTGGCTAGCGAAATGGGTCTGTAGTTAGATTTTTCAGACACATCCCACGTTTTAATCTTGGCAATCTATACCACCAGAGTCTTCATCAGGGCAGGGGGTAGGTGTGAGTGATTTATGCACAACTTACATTACATTGCAAATACTATAGGAAGGTGGAAACCGGCATGCTTGAGGTGTTCCACGCTGAGAGCGTCATACCCCGGTGATTTTCCTCCCTTCATACCCATAATAGCACGATCAATATCCTTAACAAGTATTAAAATTGAAATATTCATCCCCTGAGTCTCAGCGTCAAACTGTCCGCATGCTGGTCCTAAGGGTGACTTTACTTGAAATTGTTCCTTAAAAATATTGGCAATGTCTTCAGGGCTAGAAACACAGTCTACACTCACTGGGATGCCAGGTTTAGTATTCAATATATTTGTACACTTACAAAAAAAAAAACCTTATTCTTGTAGTGTGACGCCATCAAATCCATTTTTTATCTGTTCTTGATGGTTTTGACACCACTTAAGCTTACTTTTAAAAAATTTCATCATGTCTCTGAACAATGGCCCGCTAGCTGGCTTACCGTAGCTTACCCAAGTATTAAAATGTCCACCTGGCACCCGAGTAAGACTCGCTCACGTGCTTATTCCACCCTGCTAACAACTTTCCATGTTTGCCTTTCTTCATCATACATGTTGCAGTCGCAGCCTCTCGTAATACATTAATCACATCATCATATAATTTATTGACAAAATCCTTATGGGAATCATTGTGACAGATTTTTCCACAACAACTCTGAAATTTACATGAGAAATCTATAGTTTTTAAATGTGTGTTACATATTTTTGTATACTCGTTTATCTGCTCTTGGCTCCTATCGCTCTATTTAAACGTGGTGTGTTCTTCAATAGGATTTTTTGTGTAATAACATTAAAATTACATGTAACGACTAATGGATAGTGGTCTGACCAATAGACATACATACATACTTTACATGTATATCTACAACACACGGCCACGAGGCCCTTGTGACAATACAATGGTCTAGCCATCGACGACACCCGTGTGCCTCACTAATGAAATTGAAAGTATCGGACGATAAACACTGTTTATAAGGATCCGCACAAATCCAGTTCTGTTCCTCAGATAATTCCAAAAGTTTTGTGTAAAATCGCTCCGAAAATGAAAACAGATTCAACACCACTTTCCTCAATAATAGCACTAATCGCACTTAGGCAGTCTGTGAACTCAGGCACGTTCTCGGCACAGTCCGTAGGCATGTAAACACTGACAAAACCAGCACGGGCCGATCGTTTGTAGAAATACGAATAGCCGATATACGTGGGTGTGTACCACTGACACAAACTGGAATACAGATTTACGCCCTAAGAGCGCCACCTCTCCAAAGGGTCTACCCTTGAGGATACCCACACTGGTGTCCACCGCAGAGGTCCCCGCGCTGTCAGTCTTCGTGAATGTCCGCCAGGTAAGACAGTTCACAGGGCAGTAGCCACGTCTCCTGTAAGGCAATGATGTCTGCCAAACCGCATACCTGTTTTATACCGTCCACAGAGTTTTGTATGATATCATAGTTAGTTATAACTACGGGTTCTTTTTTCTGTATTTTTTATTGTATAATTTGTGCCTGAAACCTTTTAATTATTTCTTTCTTACTTAATGTCTGCGTGTTGTGTGTGTGTGTGTGTGTGTGTGGTATGGAGCCAATTGTGCAGTCGCATTTGGCTGATCAACACACTGCAATATGTTGGCTCGCAGATTTGCAACATGCACGACTAAAGTAAAAGCCATTTACAGCGTACTGTCGGTCGTTCTTTACGTGCAGTCTGTGGGTCAACTACACGCAGAGGGCATACAGCGCTCTGCACGTACAATTTAATAATGCGTTCAGGGTGTTGATGGAGTTGACGCGCTACTGCAGTGCTTCCGGCATGTTCGCAGAGGCGGGAATAGATGATTTTTACGCCATCATGCGCAAGAGATGCGCCTCCATCATGCGATGGTACGCGCCAGCCCTAACAGCATCCTAGAAACTATAGCAGATGGGTGGGGCAGCCCCATACTGGGACATTGGAAACACCTACATGCCACTGTGTCGTAGTAATAAATAATTTGGGTTGTTTCTCTGTAGATGTAAGCACTAAAACTAGTTTCTAAACTGTGTGTATACTAACCAAATAGACTTGATGGGTCCGAAATTGAAGATTTTACCTACATTTATAACGCCATCTATTGAGATTATTGGAACTAATTTCGAACCCGTGGCCATATTATTCTTACGACTTTTTCTATCATTTGAAATATTCCTAAATCCCTAACAGAAGTACCAATTCATTCCAACATAAAAAAAAACTTTATAATAATTTTATACAATTAAAGAATTATTTTACTCCCCGCGTCGTTGAAAAGCAATCGTCGCGTTAATGTGTCGCTTTTTGTTCGGAAAACTGGAAAACGCTCCATTGTCGGCGCGAACACGCGTTCAGGTTCGCCGATCAATAAGTGACAAATGAGCGCTACCATGGCTTCTAAATAGCACGCAGGCTAATGAGACTTACAATTTTATTTTACAAAAACTAAAAACATGGCTCAATAAAATAAAAAAAAAACAATTAAAGAATTCATTGATTATACTAGTGTTTTGTATTGTAGGGTATAAGTAGTATTAGGTAGGTTTTATAACTATGTGTGATATTCATTGTAAATTGTAAATTTTCGTATGCCACTTTTAGCGGCGAATGTAAATCATTCGGAAGGATATTGCTAATCTATTGCTTCATATGTTCGAAAAAATTGTCTGCTCAACAACGTCAATGACACTATGAATGTGGTATTGTTGTTGAACTGTCAAAATGAAACCCATTCCTACTGCTCATGTGTTACGCAATTACCACGCTGATTATAACTACTTACCAACCTTTTACCATATCCTATGAATGTCTGTCTTTAAACAAAATTATATTCGATAGGCTTGTGTGGCCACCATCTTGCCTGATATACATTGTAAATTGATGTTTTTTTTGTTTATTGTTAAGACCGCTTCTAACCAAAGCGATAATCGCGCCAACACGCAACAGTCGCGTTTATTTTGTATGGCGAACCCGAACGCCCGGTGGCGCTGACAGAGGGTGCCTGCCGGTTTGCGCCTGAGTGAAGTATAAATGAACGCGACGATCGCGTATTCGTGCGAGTGCGATCGATCGCATTGGTTAGGACGCGGCTAGAATAATAAGTATTTTTATTTTTGACACATGCAGCTTTTGTTTAAATTATAAGAATGGTATTGTTGCATTTATTTGTTCATGTAAACACTATTTTGATGTTAAAATTAAATACAGTCATTGTTGAAAACAGTCGTTTTATTTTGTAAATGGATTGATTTCTTGTAAACAAATACTTTGGACCACTTGCACCACCATTCTGTCGCTGTCATCTTCAAACGACTGAATGCAGAACCAGAACAATGTTTTAAATTCGTTTAGCGCTTAGAGAATATACCTGTTGACAAGCACAGCAATTTCGTGAGTTGAACTCATTAAGGGCCTTAAGCTCCGTAATGCCCCCGGTTCTGATGGAATCCCCAATAAGGTCTTCCAACTTTTCCCTGCCCACTTGATCATGCTAATGACTACCATCTTCAATGGTGTCATGAGCAATAACATCTTCCCACAAGCGTGGAAACAGGCCACTGTCATCGGTATTCCCAAGCCGGGCAAGCCTAAATCCGCTCCCTCCAGCTAACGCCACTCAATGTCCTCGACAAAATCTATGAGAGGCTTATTATTTGCCTCAGAGACTGCCGAGACAAGGGATCGTGTCACTGACTCTGGCAGGGCCACCATCAGCGATTTTAATTTTGATAACACAAAAAATTTGTCGCTAATTAGTCGAAATTTGTCGCCAAATATCAGAATTTGTCGGTCACTGGTTTAAAAGATATAAGAGTTTATAGGTGGCCGCTCTGGAGAGTATCCTCAGCAGGGCCTCATTTATATCTCAAAAACTAGGGCACCTAGCGAAGATCTGTTTTCTCCCATATTTTGTCGCCAATTAGTCTGAATCAGTTGTCAAATATCAGAATTTGTCGGTCACTGGTTCAAAAGATATACCTAAGGGTTTATAGGTGGCCGTTCTGGAGTCTCCCCAGCAGGGCCACATTTATATCTCAAAAACTAGGGCACCTAGCGAAGATGTGTTTTCTCCCATATTTTGTCGCCAATTAGTCGCTATTTGTCGCCTAGTCGCAGATTTAATCGGCACCCTAATTACGTAACACATTTTCACCAAACGATTAAGACTAGTTTGCTTCGTTTCTATCGCAGTTTGCTTAATTTTACGACTTTGGTATTGCGTAACTCCACTATCATGCGAAACCAACTGCAGTCTGTTTGAGACGCTAAAGAGTGAACGATATGCCAAAATTGCCAGGAAAAATTGGGCATACGTCTATTTTTAAAATTACGTAACTCAAATGACAAGCGAGAATTTGCTTAAATCGTTGACATGAAACCAACGGCTAGTCGCATTGAAACCGAAGACAACCTTCTGCTCGCAATGGTTTTCTATTCCACTTAATTTAGGATTTATACGTATAATCTCCATAATTATTTCGAAAAAATGTGAGTGGTAGTCTTCCTGATAAATTGTGAATGCATTTTTGTATAAAACCTCAATGATAAATCAATATTAATGATATTTTAAAAATCGAGGCAGGGTGGTGAATTTCTTAAAATAATTGTAAGTCTTCATCTGTTACAACTTACAAGTGCTTAAAACCTAAACTAAAGATACCTTCAATTTATGATATTTCAGAATCGAGATATTTTGTTGGCATTTTAATGAAAGACAAATTCGTACCTCGTACCGTATGTAACAAACTTATCATATGCCACAAGCTTAGGAACCCATCTATCAATAGAATTGTAGGCACCTAATTGTTGTCTACAGCAGAATATTGCTGTTCTATGAAGTACCTAAATAGATTAGGGTTTGGGTTTTAGGTGTCAGGCTCAACTACATTATTCAGGAAATATTTAAACTTTCTCTCATGCGCTCACAGCAAGCAGTAGGTAGGTATATAAATTATCCATGATGTTGGGAAGACATTGGATGCCAAATTCCACCAATCCATACAATATATTTTGTTCCATTTAATTTTACCCCATGTCCAAATATTTCATGTTAAATGTGAATAAATGCTATTGTCAGTTAAAATTGTAATGATATAAATAAAACAGTTTTTCTTTGTTTACCATAATTTATGTTTCTATTTACTTCTACCTAATGAATAATAATAATATCTTTATTTTCTCTCTTCACAAAGGTTCACATATTTATAAACATAGAGACAAGCGTTTCGATAACAATACATATAATATGATTCTTTGTGAGAGACTGGCGTCCATACTAGGATACCCTGTGTGACGGATCACCAGGCTTTCACCCCTAATTAAATATAATTAACATTGCAGTGGTAATTTTTATAAACTCTAAACAAATTAAATATCGATGAAGTGGAAAAAAAAAAAACGTATGTTTAAATTGACTAAACAAAAAAAAAACAATATTGAATTTAAAAAAACATAGTTATAGTGAACACTTCCGAACCAAGATGCTTTACTTCACTGCTAACTTTTGTAAATAAAACAAGACGATGCTGTTTTGGGTATATTTTTAATAAAAATCCGTCAGCGTCTTTTCACGCGCAATAGGAAAGCATTCTCCCTCATCTAGCGCTATTTGGTGCAATGTTCGGACGGCCAAATATGGAGCTGATGCTGTGCCAAATGTTACTCTGAAAAGCCGCAGGTGTTGAATTTTGTCCTTAGGATCTTGCCTCCACAATAATCTTTGGTAGTCAATATCTTGAGTAGAAACCATCACCTGCCGGTACATTTTTACAATTTCCGCAACTATACAAATGGGATGCATTCTCCATTTCATTATAGTGTGTCGTAAATCAGCTTGTAAGGTTGGACCGACCATTAGCTCGTCGTTTAACGACACACCATTCTTGCCTAAGCTAGAGGCGTCAAATACAACTCTAACTTTAGTGGTTGCTTTATCTTCCCTGATCACCGCATGATGGGGAAGATATACGACATCAGGCTTGTCAATTTGCTCCAAAGGAATAACCTCTGCATGACCCAAGTCGATATATTCATTAATTACATCGACATATTGCCTTTTTAACTCCGAGTCTCTGGCTAACCTTTTCTCCAAATTAAAAAACCTGCGCAATGCAATATCTTTAGTTTGACCATTTGCGCAGTGTGGTGTAGCCGTTTTAAACGGCAACCTAACAATATAGCGACCTTCGGGGTCCCGTTGAGTTGATTGCTTATAAAATTCTTCACATCTTTGTTCTTCTTCCGTGAAGTGCTTTTTTGGCACTACTGTTTCTTCTAACTCCCAAAATCTTTTTACAAGATCATTTTGATCACCTTCCAATGTTAAATAATTAAGACTCTCTGAGTATTCTTCCTTTCCCGTAATCTCTCCCGAAAGTATCCATCCAAATTCAGAATCCTGCGCTATTAAAGATCCCGGAGGACCCTTACTGAGTCCTAGTTTGAGGACTTTGCTATACACCGAGGTACTTAAAAGAATGTCAATTTTTCCTGGTGTACCCCAAGTAGGATCTGCCAAATTGTACTGTTTCAGTTCTTTCCACAATGGGAACTTTATTTTATTAGAAGGAAGAATTGACGTTAATTTCTTCTGTACGTGAGCCTTAACGAACAAAACAAAGTTAGGATTGTACATTGATTGTAATCTTAAGTAAACAACATATTTTGAGGTCAATGCACAACCTTTATCATCTTCGCCTAGCCTCAGTGATGATTTATAACTGATATATTTTTTCAGCCCTAAAAGTTGAACTGCTGACTCCGTAATATACGAAGCCTGCGAACACTGATCCAGCAAAGAGCGCAGAGTCACCTCTGTGCCTGTACCGGAGGTAACCTTCACCAAAGCCGTAGGCAACAAATCATGGCTACGGGAAGTCGCAGCACAGTTTGTTACAGTGTTACTTGCATCGTCTTGTGTTTGTTTTGTATCAACTGATTGCTTAGGTTCTACTTTAGGGTCAGTTGATACGGACGCATCTTTAGAATGGAGTAAAGAATGATGCTTTCTTTTACATAACCTACATCTAGTCGGCAAACGACAGGCATGTACCGCATGGCCTGACCCGAGACAATTAAAACATAAACCGTTGGATTGGACGAAACTACGCCGTGAGGTGACATCTTCGTTACTAAATTTCTTACAACTACCAAGTTTATGGTCAGATTTGCAAAATACACATGACAGAGTAGCTACATGTAATGTCTTGACAGGCAAATTTTTTGTGACAGTATTTTTAGAAGACTTTTGTCTAAAAATTCTAGTGAACGGAACCTTTGTTCTAAAACTTATTAAACTGCTCTAAAGTAGGTAGATCTTCCGAATATTCACAAATTTTTGCTTCCCACAACTTACGAGACTCAGAATCTAATTTTAAGCTTAAAATGTATATTACAATGAAGTCCCAGCTGTCGACATTAATTCCCAAATTTTTAAGTGCATTTAAACAATCGTTACTTGTATCCAATAATTCTTTAAGAGATTGTGCTGACTCGGCTGATATATTTTTCTGACTAAGAAACCGTTTAAGAATGCAACTTGCCATATACTTTTTATTATTGTAGCGCTTGTTTAATTGTTCCCAAGAAGTCTGATAATTTGAGCTACAAATAGGTATATTTCTCAGAAGTTGATCAGCTTCACCAGATAAATGACCTTTTAAATACTGAAGTCGCTGAACATCATCTAAAGACTTATTACTGTGTATAAGGGATAAAAATAAATCATGGAAGGTGATCCACTCCGAGTATTGTCCAGAAAACATAGGTAAACTAATTTTAGGTAGTTTTATATTGCAAGATTCATCTGAGTTTTTTCCTGCACAAGACTGTGATACATTTTGAGAAATTTCTGTTTTACACAAGTTAGTAAGTATTTCTTTTAAATCCGTTTTATAGTCCAAATACAAATCTTCGGTTTCCTCATACACTTTTGATGAACAATAATGCGATTTATTATATTCAGCTTCTTTTATTTCACTTAATGAAACTTACGATGTGTGTCGGAAAATGATGTCCACTGTGACTCCAAACTCTCCAATCTTACTTCAACATATGACTTAGAAATTCGCTCCTTAGGCGATTTTTTGAAGTTAGACCTGTTGCGTGATATGGCCTTATTAGTTTCCATTTGAATTTTATTGTAGACTTCCATCTTGTGTAGATATCAATACAAAAAGTTTACACAAGTACAATGTCTACCAATAACCCTTTGATAGATGAAAACTCTTAAGCCGAACCGTAATCTCTCAAAAGAAATGATGTCTCTATAAGTCCAAATTATCGCAAATTTTCTAACTCACTGTAAGGAAGGTTCCTCAAATATTTTCCAAGTCGCTGTAAAAACATATCTTCGAAATTTTCTAAGTCTTTAAACTTAAACGGACTTGTAAAATTTTGGACATGGATTCCCCGTCGGTTCACTTTTTCGCTAAATTTTTTAAGTCCATGCAAAAATGCTTCTAAACTTCCAAAGTTAAATTGTTCAAGAGAATAAGGCTCAAAATCGAATCGGAAAGTACTCACAGTTTTATGTCCATTCACTGATACGCGTCACTCACACTCACGTACAACACTATGCTTCGTCTCGTCCCGTCACTGTTCCTTGCTGCCAACTCGCTCCGCTAGGTGGCGCCACTGCAGATTCGCTTTCCGCCGGATCGCTCCTCTGGTCACCAGTGTGCTGCTCCCACTGGAAGGTTGCGCCCCGAGCAGCAATCCACTGCCCCTTCTGGGTGCGCTGATGACGACAAAAGTGGTTCTCGGGAACCAAAGCACATACCACCACTTCACTGAATCTAATTCCAACTCGAAGGACCATGAACACTTCCGAACCAAGATGCTTTACTTCACTGCTAACTTTTGTAAATAAAACAAGACGATGCTGTTTTGGGTATATTTTTTTTTTTTTTTGGCAATTGCTTTATTGCAGCTGGTCCCTCGGGGAACCTTTGCTGCTTCACCGGGCTTCGGTGGGGCCAGAAGGGCCTCTCACCTAGCTAATAAAATATTAATTAGGTAGCACAGCTAAGGGCGTCCCAAGGTGGGACTCGAACCTAGGCTTAGGGCGCTACCGATTACTGAGCAAGTGGGGACTTGTCGTATCTGTTCATTATTATTAGGGATAATGTTTTGATTTACTTGGCCCGCGCGGGCGGACGGGGACAAGGGACGGGGGAGTGTCGTATTACTCTACTTCGTAGAGGTACTCGCCGTCGAGTACGGAACGTTTGTGTGAAGTGTTTTTTGTGAGCTAACTTTACACTCTCTTGGAAGAGAGTGATGTCGTCATCTTTATCTAATAGTGCATGTTTGGGGCGTCGTGTGCGTGATATGCGCGAGGGTGTGTAACTGGTAGCTGCTGCCACTAGAGGGTTAGTGTGATGTATTTTTAATAATAAATCCGTTTCCTTATAGCTAATCCTGTGTAACCAAACCATAGCGCGAATTTAAATCGCAGAACGCCATCTATCGAGCTATGGGACAAACTTTGCGATTATTGAGTTAACATATAGTGTAATGTATGTGTAGTGTAGTGTGCATGTGAAGTGTAAGGAGACGTAAATGATGATGTGAGTGTGAGTGCGTAGGATGTTTGTTACAGTCAAAAACCCGAAATTATTAAATATTATGACTATGAGGGAACAATCAGTAGCTGCTCCGTGGCATCATAGTCCAATTTTTGCAACCAGACTGAGAGTGTTTTTTTGCAACAAGTAGTTTCCAAGAAAACCAAAATGTCGACGGGAGAAAGCAGTATGGAACCGAGTTAAAGGGCAAACTGCGTGTTTACGTCGTTTACCTTCAAATATAGAAGGATTGTAGGCAAGAAGAGAGTGTTTGCGCAAGATCGTATTTAGAATGAAAAGTTGACGTACGGTTAACACTCCAGTTCGCTCATAAAGTTCTCTGGTGGGAAATAAGAAAGGAAGGAAATTACTAACCTAATTACTTTAGAACGGCCATTTGTGCACGTTCGATCCGAAGCATAGATGTTTTCGTCGCACCACCCCATACAGTTATACAGTACGAGATCAGCGACTGGCATAACGCAAAATAGACTGATCTCCACAAGCCAGAGTCCGCAACATGACGAAGATTTTTAAAGATAAATATTAGTTTACGGATTCTTGCTGAAATAGCATCTATGTGCGGGTGAAAACTTAGCGTGTTATCTAGCATGACGCCCAAGTACTTTATTGAATCTGTTTTTTATTAAGGTGGGGACATAAACAATGAGCACTATGAGACAAAATGCACGAGGATGAATGAGCGGTAATTTTGTAATTATCGAGAGAACAAGTAGGTTTTTTTATGTAGAAAGAAATATACTTTGTCTTATCAACATTCAGAGCGAGTCCATTGTTAGCCAACCATGAAAATACCATGTTCAACCCCATCTGCGCACAACTGTAAACTTCGGGCCAGGTGTCGGCGTCAAATAAAAGCGCTGTGTCATCAGCGAAAGTTATAACCCTTCCGCTGGGCATCTTGAGCTCACAGAGGTCGTTGATGAAAGTTGGAAATAAATGGGGACCGAGGATACTGCCCTGTGGGACGCCATGCGCGACAGGAAGATCACTACTAGTCCACTCGTCTACTTTAACTCTCTGGAATCGGTTGGTGAGATAGTCGGAAA
Source organism: Dryobotodes eremita (assembly GCA_917490735.1). Taxonomy (NCBI): domain Eukaryota; kingdom Metazoa; phylum Arthropoda; class Insecta; order Lepidoptera; family Noctuidae; genus Dryobotodes; species Dryobotodes eremita. Next base: position 7,291,146 of record OU823269.1, on the reverse strand, counting down.
AAAGCTTTAATTTTGCATCCCTTATACCAATGTTCTCCAATTTCTTCACCAACAGAGGGACGGAGACCGTGTCAAAGGCCTTGGCAAGGTCCATAAAGATTACTATAATCTTTTTATTTTCGTCGAGCTTTTCAGAAACGAACTTAGTTAAACCATGAATGGCGTCGCTGGTCGACAAGCCAGATCGAAAACCGTACTGAGAAAGTGATAGCAGTAAGTTGTCTTCAAGGTAGTCGACCAGGCGCTTCTTCATGATCCTTTCCAGTACCTTAGACAAGGCTGGCAAAATGGAAATAGTTGTTGACACAGGCTCCGTCACCACTTTTGAAGATGGGTCTAATCTCCGCTATTTTCCAGGCGTTTGGGAATTTGCCGGAATCAATGGCAAGGTTGCAGATAAAAACAATTGGAGAAATGAGGAACTGTCTATATCTCTTCACAATGCCGGTGGAGATGTTGTCATAGCCAACAGCGCAATCAGACTTCAGACTATGAATGATATTTTCAACCTCTTCTAGATCCGTGGGGAAAAAACCCATCGAGTGGGGATGAAGGTTGAGTGGTGGTGAAGGGATATTGTAACCAGAACCACAGCGATCAGCGATATTTTTGCCGATGTTAACAAAAAATTCATTGATTTTATTAGCAGAAGAAATAGGATCTAGAGTATTAATTAGCTGTCTGGCCTCATTTTTAGATTTTTGTGTGTGGCTAATGTCTTTTATTGCGTTCCATAATATTTTGTTGTTAGTTTTAGCCGCAGTCTGAAGTTCTAGCTTATCATGTTCCCTTTTTATCTTTTTTAAAAGTTCGTTGCAAAAATGTCTGTATCTTTAGTAATACACTGAAGCTTAGAACTATGTTAGTAATACACACATACAAAAACAAACTAAGTATAATAATTATCCTATGTGTAGGCGAATCCAGTGCCTCCAGATAGGACTCAAAATGTTCAGCAATGACCCTCAGGTAGCTTTGTCCCGGACCTTTGGAAGGCGTACGAGGGGCCGGAGCAAACTCGCAGCGGCCCCTTCGACCAATTTATTTATATGGAATGAGGCACCAACCGACGATTATCCCTTCCAAGTAGCACAGAACTGCATTATAAATGTTCACCTAAGCTCCACAGCGTTAATCTAAGCATTTATATCGACTTATCAGAGTTCACCCGGGCGGCAACAGCTGTTTAGAAAAAAACGAGGCTCACTTTAACGCTTTCTTCTGTACTGTAAATCTATTAAACACCACAAACATGCCACAGATATCACTGTTATTCAGCGTTTAGTAGTGCAGTACCCTATCAGCTGCAAGAGCGCATGTTTGTGAACACAAATAATGCCGTTTTCTGAATAAAAACCCAAGCGTGTACTATAAAACCGTTGCATTTAAAGAGAGAACATATCTTCTTATTTTTAATATAAAAAAATCCAGTGTCATATGTATGTTCCCAGTGAACTCTTCACCAAGTCAACCGATTTCGATGAAAGTTGGCATTTTATGTGTAATTCGGTCTAACTTGAGATATAGGATAGTTTATATTTCGATTAATGGTCTTAATAATTTATAATTAACAATAAACTGATTGTCAATGTTGATGTTTGTTATTAATCGTAAGTTTCATAAGTCTCAAACAGATGGCGCCTTAAATCAGATTTTTACAGAAAACTGTCGGACCATCTATTGTGAACTTCTCATAGATGGCGCCACGTTGGAATTCGAAATTTCTTTTTCAACAACACGTGGTGCAATGTGATATTTTGATCGATCTATAACGTAAAATCGCTTTTTCTGGATTATTTCTCATTTAATATTTCTCATTTAATTTCATGTGCTCTATATAATCCTGAATATTCCTTTTCAACTACTAAATTGCAGTTTCATTAATACAACAAAATATATGAACAAAAAAATTAAAATACAACAAAATTTATTCTTTTTTAAAAATTGTAAGCATAGGTTAGTTTTCCCTGATTAAAAATATTGAGTGAAACAAATTGAAAAAATTTGCTCTATGTAAATTGTATATCTTTATAAACATAGAAAGAAATTGAAATTATTGAAAAAAATTCAAATTACATAAAAGTGAATTTTTTTAAACAGAAATAATTTTAAAAAAATTAAAATAATTAATTAATTAATTAATTATTTAATTTTAAAATAATTTTAATTTTTTTTATTTTTTTTTAAACAGGGTTATCTTGACTGCAGAATTTTGTAATTTTTTTTTTGAATCGTCGTCGTTTGAACGTCTTGACGTCTTTAGTTGTTTTACGAAATGTGGAAAGCTAAAGAAAGAAGTAGTGGAATACGCCGTAAAATTAATGCAGAATACTTAAGAGGCCGTATACGAAATTTTGCGGATTTCGCTGATTTACGTGATTTTACAGTTAAAAGACAGTATTTCTATAAGTTTTAATGCTCAACGTGAAAGATCATTTCAATTATGATCTAATAAATGAGCAACTTTTTTATTTTTATTATTAAATTTTGATTAATTGACCTCAAACCGGCGAGTGTTTTATAAATTATTGCCGTAAGAGGTTTAAAATATCACATATTTACGAATCTTTTTGAAGTCTAAACGGTATGAAAAAATTATAATGTATTGTTATGAAAATCGCATATACAATGTATGTATCACTTTTTACGACTTTAATATAAAAACTTTGAGTAAAAAAAATATTGAACTTAGTAAAATTTTACAGAAAATGGGCAAAGTATTGCTTTTGATTTCGGCTACTTAGAACTATCGTACAACAAAATTAAAACAACAGAAATAAACTTCAGTTCAACATCAATCCATTTCCTGAAAAAAAAATAAAACAAATAAAAAAAAAATGGTATTAAAAAATATTTTAAAACAACCTAAATCTCGCAATATAATACTCGACGCACGCCTGGAGTCACCCACAGTCCGGTTAAGCAGCCACGACCCCCAGTGGTCAAAACTGCGAGTTGTCATTCCTAAAAAAAAAAAAACTAGAGTCAGCAGCAAAGAGTATAATAATAATAATATGGGAGAAGAGAGCCCTCTTGTGCCATTTCGACGCATACAGATTTGAAACGCCATCTACATATCTTAACGGGAACTAAAGCTCTATAGGTAGCTATACGTAGACAGGAATATGTATGTATGTATAGGTATAGGTGGGTATACGTGATCCTTCAACGTAGCCCGCGAAATTTTAATTTTCCTAGTTTTTGCAAATTGCAGCTCTGTTTTACGTCATAATTTATGTAGATTAAAATGCGATTCGCCAATATAATCATGATACATTTACTAAATTCCAATCATTAAAACTTAAATAACTTAGGGGCTATGATTGATATTTTAATGATCGTGAATCAGTAAACGAGTCATCAGTATATTACGCATTTTGATCAACATACGACATAAACACAGCTACTTCCAAAAAACATAAGAAAATTTTAATTTCATGAGCTACTTTGAAGGAATTACCTTATTATATTTTTATAGAACTGGCAGTTGAAACTATTTTTTTCTGGCAAGCGGTTCATTGCAATTTGTAAGAATAAAATGATGTTAAGTACATTTTACACCAAGTTTAGGAGAGCAAAATAACATAACTGAGAAACATTATCTACCTTTATGTTTCTCAGAAAAAGAGTTGTTCAAAAAACTATAAATTAACATATTTCTTCCAAATTACAATCAATCAATCAATCTGCCTAGCCTTTTCCCAACTATGTTGGGATCAGCTTCCAGAATGAGCTATTTTTAATTCGTAATTTATTGTTCCAAATTAGATTATATTACTTAATAAAAATAGCTCATTACTTTATGAACTTAAACAAAAAATATTTTTTTACATATTTTTATTGTTACAATTTTATCACAAAGCATTAACACAGAGTTTATTTTCTATTTTTATAATTTTTATGCTTATTGTAATAGATTTGGGCTGCAATTTTGGTTTCATCTTCACCATCATAAATAAGTTTTCCGACCAAAATTCGATTAACTGATCGACACCAACTGTAAATGATTACATTTAATGACACATTCAAAAAGAATTTCTTAAATGCATCATTATGGGCTGGACATTCTTTTCGACAATCTTCGAACATATCCGTGAAAGCAATTATTGTATTTTTCACGCGTTTTTTGGGTACATTTTTCTTCTAACATGATGTTGCAACATTTTGTATTTCATTGAAATAATTTTCAATTTCTTTACTAGGATAGCAAAGCCATTTTTTGTTTTGATATTCTTTTGCTTTGATGAATATATTACTTGGATTACTTGTTGTGTTCTCTAGTAAAGTGTTTTTACAAGTTTGACAACTTTTTACAACATTTTTTAGAACCCAACCACAGACATAATTGCTTTGACCAGCATCAGTTGTATTTGACTGGTCAAAGCCAATTTCACTATTAAAATGAATTATTTCGTTTTCCTCAGGAACGTCAGGAGTATCAACTTTCTCCCTTAAAAAAAAATCCAGTGTCTGGAGGCACTCATTTGAATCCTCCTCACAGTTTGCCCTCCTTGAATGAGGAGAACTAAAATTATTTAATAAGAGAGCTTTGAATGCTCCTTCAAAAGCCACTGTATTAGGTGCATTATTCCTTGCCCCATAACTCCTGATGTTCCCGAAAAATTTTTCGACAGGGTCTTGGTTGAAGTTCCGGGTCAACATTGCATCCAAACCATATTTACCAGACAACAAGTGTTGTCTGGTAAGACTTTCCATGCCCTCTATAGTTTTAATCAGATTTGTCACAGATGGTATAGTCGTCTCAGTCAGACGGATTTTGTTCCCAGTTTTAACTTTTTTAATATATTTTACAGTTTTAAATATTTTTTTAGCTTTTTGCCACAGTTTATGATGAGGCGAATTGCGTTTGACAGGCCCTTTATAAATTTTACCATTTGGTATGAACATACTGATCACATTTAGAGAATCAAATAGATTATCTATTAATAAAGTCATCTCTATTATTTGACGACAATCTTCAGAAAGATCTTTCCTTGCCGTCAAGTGTTCTGTCACAACAGCAACACTGTGACTAAATATTTGTGTCGCCGATTTCACACGCATTTTATTAATTTTTTCAGGATTTATGTGTTCTTCTGTAATTTTGTCAAGAAGACGCAACTCTCCATATGACTTGTCAGCAGTATAAACCATTTGGTAATATTCCCATTTTATGTTTTTTTTTTCATTAGATGTGACGTATGTCATATCTTTGGTCAGCAAATTATTTCTAAGACCTTTTATTAAATGAGGGGTATCATACAGAGGGATTATGCTGTAACCATTAACCCGGAACATTTCATAACGCCACTCTTTGTCCTGACGAAGATAGGCGGCTTTAGTTTTATTAACCAATTCGGTTATAGCGCCAACATTAACAGGACTTTGGTCACGTACCGTGTTAACCACGATGAGGCTATGTTCCAATGCGTGCTGAACCACAGATTTTATTAAAACTTCCAGTTCATTTTTTTTTAATCCGTTTGTGAAATAGTAAGCAATTAGTTGTTTGAAATTATTTTTCACACCCTTCACCATAAAAACAAGGGCATGGTCAGCAAATGAGGTCGCTTGATTTGATGCAAACCCTTCCAGTTCATCCTTATGTGCATTAAAAAGAATTTGTGGCGTAATAGACATTTCGTCGAACATGAGACTACAGAGTCGATCTGGCACATCCATTTCAGCTACAACTTTTTTTATCTTTTCAAAGATGATGGGATTTATACCCGGTACTAATTTAATTTGGCTCAGCAATCGCTTCATGGCTTTTGCTGATGGCAACGCAAAATATTTGCATAACAGCCTGTAGCACTTGGGACTCTTTTTGAATAGTGACAAGGACATCACTTTTTCTTCAATTGAAAACCGTCTCCCGTTGGATTTCTTTTTAGACTGTAGTTGCATATGAACAAACAGTTTTGCTGGTTTTGTCATATTTTTTGTCAGTAGTTGAAATGCAACTTTATTAGAAAAATTTTCTGCATTAGCCAATCGTGCTTTGAATGACTGTCCTTTTTTGCGCAAACGACCTATTTCATTTTGAAGATACTTCATTTTTGTCTGGATTGGTCTCATTTGTATGAAATTGAACCGCACCCCAATACTTTCACGAGCATCTGAAATATACAAAAACATCGTAATTAATATATATTTTGATTCAATCACTCTAATTTAAAACTGTTTAAAATTATTAAAAAAAGCCGGCCCAGTGCGTGTCGGACCACGCACAATGAAGGGTTCCGTAGTAGGGATCAATTTATCCCAAGGACAAACTTAACATTGTAGTTATAAAACATGTTTTCCTATACATTCCAACTGCAAATGTAAGTTTGTACGCACAATATTGAGAGATTTACCATGTTCTTTTAAGACTATCGACTTGTTATATATTATATATTTTCCTGTAATTTATAGGTATAGAACTATTTTCTGTATTAAAAAAACAAAGGTAGGCTCAGTAGTTTCGGATATAAGGGGGGGAATGATCAATTTTCGTCTATTTTCTTAAATAACTTTAAAACAATTAATTTTAAAATTATAAAAAGAAAATATATCTATTTGATACCCTCACAGTAAGCCCTTTCATTTGAAATGTAACATAAATTACCTTTGAGTAATCGTTTTTGTGTAGGTCTGCTTATCACGCTATAATTATGCTCCATTACCACAGTATTTGTAGCAGCAGTGCAGTGACTTTTATCTGAAAATATATACAATACATGAATAATTTTATATGCAAGAGAATGCACCATGTTGATGGAATACAGACTAATAATTAAAATACCTGAAGTTGAAGTAGCAAGAAGAGAGGTATTAGTAGAAGGATGACTAACACTGATAGCCTCAAACTGCTGAGTCGTAGCACTGATGCCATAACTTTCACCTGAAATAATTACAATAAATACATACATGTTATATTAAATAATATAAAATAAATAATGTGTAACGTAATGTAATAACGTGTAAAAGTGTTTGTACAAGCCTACTTACAGAAATAAAATCATTTATCATTTAATGAATATACTAAATACCTACTAATATGATTTTTTCGTCATGTTACATGATTACTTTGGTACTTCTGATTGGCAATTAACAGACCAATAGAAATCGTATTGTTCTCGTGGCCTTAATGCGAGTTGAGCTATTCAAGGATGGTTATTCAGAAAGATGTCTAGGAAAACTGATACCACAAGATCAATATAATTTTATCAAAATGTTGATGTCCATTTTATGACACCCACAGGAAGAGTGGTGAAGGTGGTGCTATTTGCATTTGACACCACATGGACAGCAGCACAAACACAAGTGAATGCACACCAAATGCAGTAATATCAAAGACATGTATCTAATTAATATTTGATGAAACATACCTGGGGTAGAAGTAGAAGGAAGAGAAGTGCTAGTGGTAGGGTGACTAAGACTTAGGCTAGCCTCAGATTGCCCCGCTGTAGCAGTGATGACATGACTTTCACCTGAAAGAATTTATTATGAAATTAAATGTATTTATGTAGATATTCATATACATAATGAAAATAAAAATGTGGAATTAAACACTGAGTTTATTGACAAATTACAAAATCATAAACATGTTTAGAATAGAGGAGCCACATTTAATTTTATTTATTTGTTTTCTGATAATTACTTTTTATGGTTAGTAAAATCTGAATTAAGCAGATCTTGCATTGTGTTTTGTATTAAGTAATCTAGTATTCAACTCACCAGGCAAATAAAGAGTTGGCATTGCCAAAGCATTTAGACGTTTAAAGCGATGACGGTGTTCATCAGTGAAGTGAATATCACATATCCTCTTCTTCTTATAAATGTCATAGTCTGTGAATATTTCCAGATTGTATCCAACAAGATTAACCCAAGCTCAGGAAATTTGCCAGGATTCGGAAATGAATGCATCACATTGCCTGAAATCAAAGGAAATAATATTGTAGTTTTGTCTTTTAATCGCAATTTTGTCCATCCTAAGTTTGCTTGTGAGATTGCAGAATGAGTTAAGGTTGTACATGGTACTAGTATGTATATTGTAATAAAATGTAACTGATGTATTACATCTAAAATAATTTACATTAGCAGGCCTCTATGCAAAATAATATTCATTCAAATCACAGTTGGAAAAAGGCAGACGATTGAATAATAGCTCATCATCAAGCAGTTGGCACTGGTGGACGGTAACAATTGAAAATCAATTGTGTCTGCAATTTGTCAGGCAAAAGATTATACAATACATAGTAAAAAATCTAGGCTTATGACGTTTTGAGAAAAACATATTTTTAGACTATTATATTTTGAGAATAGGATTGTTAAGTCGCGTGAATTGGTGGAGCCTCATGCGCACCAGCGGGGATCGACGGTCGGGCGGCGAAGTGGGCCACATGTGGCTCCGCGGTGTTTTATCGGTATAAGAGAACGAACGATTTTCTAACATGATAAATAGAGTTCTGTTTTAGCGGGCCGAAAAAACTTACCAGTGTCCTTACACCCAAAAGCGCAACGGTGAGGCATTGTATCTATATTAATAGACACACACAGCACAAAATAGCGTCTTTTCGCAAGTATACCACTAAATATAACACAACAGTTTTTCACAATTTTTGTGAAATTGCTAACCACAATGTAGTGACCGAAAAATAATATTTTCCGGGAAGTAATCCACTAAAAGGACGGAGGAGAAACTCAACTCGGACGTCGGATGTAGATAAAACACTCAAAAACCAATAATTAAACAAAAAATGGACACAAGAAACACAAACAAACGCGTACGCAAGTTGCGGTGACCATAATGTGTGATGTTGCCAGAATATATCACACAATTAAGATTTACGTGACAAGACCGCACTAATCGATAAAGCTGGACAGGTATGAAATAAAATAATTTGATAATTTTGATGAAAAATATTATAATTTATTATCTTGAAAAATACTATACATTAAATAGAACTTAAATAATTGAGTTTCTTACTTGCATTAAAGTTGCATTTACAGAGACATCTATCGATAGTTACGAAACTATTATGTATCATAGTTTCTCTGTTCAGTAATGTAGATGGCGACTCTTTCTTTACTGAATTTGTGCTTGTTCTGTCTCCCCCCTGGTCTGCAGCCTAGATTATACACTTATATATAGGAATAGATAGGCAACTCTACGATTATAAAATTAATCAGTTCTAAACGCAACTTGTAGATGACGCTGGTTAGTTTATTTTTACGTACTAGATGGCAGTATTACTATTAATTCCATTATTTAATAGCTAAGCGTTAATTGCATTCCTTTAGAATATGGTAATTAAGTACCAATGCAATGCGCATTGGTACTTAATTACATATTCTAAAGGAATGCAATTAACGCTTAGCTATGGATGACATGTGTATAACCAGGTGCTAACAGGAATAAAAGAAACAAACAAATATTTTTTATTTTCTATATTTATGAACTACATTGTAGCGTTCTGCTTGGAGTTTAATTACATCTTTCCTGTCGAAATTCTTAATTTTCCCACATAAAATTCTGTTTACACAGGTGCACCAACTGTGTATATTAATATTAATTGCCAAATTTGTACAAAAATTTAAAACATTAACTCTATGTCTTGAGCAATTTATAAATTTTGTGTCACACAATGTATTGACCATAATTTTAATATTTTCTTTTATATTATTTTGTTGGGGCTTTGAGGAAAGTGTTTGGTTTGATATTTTAAATATTTCCGACAAATATTTATGCATTTCATCTGAAGGGTAGTTCAGGGACTTTTTAGTTATGTCTCTTTCATATGTTAAGCTTTTATCACCAATAATTATTGTAGACATGTTCATATTGCAATTTTTACATATGGATTTTTTACATTTTTTTATTATAAATCCTCCAACATACCGCTTTGACTCCTCACCTAGAAATGAGATATTTGATTGCTCATCCCTCAAAACACTTAACAATGGGTCAATATCAAAGTGTTGACTTTCAGATGGAGTTTCTTTCTCAATTTGGGTTTTATTACTTATGAGTAAATGCTTTAAAGACTGTAATGGCTTGTTACTATCTTTTTCACAGTTAGCACCCACTGCATGTACAGAGCTAAAATTATTAACTAACAAAGTTTTAAATGCACTTATAAATTGGTTGCATGTTGGCGATATATTTCTTACTCCATTGCTTCTTATATTTGAAAAAAAGTTTTCCAATGGATCTTGGTTAAAGTTCCTTGTAAGTAGGCTGGTGATTTTATGTTCTTCATTTAAATATTTAAACGTTTCTTTATATACACCAATATTATTAATCCAATTTTTAAGAGATGGCACTTGGACATATGTGGTTTCTTCAGATCCATCACGTCTTTTAACAATTTTTTTAAATTGAATTGACCGTAATATAGGAAGTAACTCATCCCATAATTTATGATGAATTGACTATTGTCTCAAACAGCCTTTGTACTTTTTGGCTGATTCTTGGTAACTGTGACCATTAAATGAATCAAACAGATGGTCCATAATTAGCAGGAACTCAGCAGTTGCGTTACACTCCTTTGGTAGTACATTATGTCCTGAAACTGAATAGAAAACTTGGATTAATTATATTTTTCAAGATATTTAATTTAAATCAAGTTTTTTTTTCCTATCTGAATGCCTCGTTGGTCTAGTGGTCGCAAGCGCTAATGTTGAGCATGAAGTCCTGGGTTCGATTCCCATGTCTGACAAAGTGTTATGGGGTTTTACTATCTAGAATTTCTCAGTAGCAGCCCGGAGTCTGGATTTGTGCCCAATTGATGGCAATAGGCTCGCCCCCTATTTATTACATGGGACTTTAACATAAGTGGTGAAATGTGGGTGTACATTATACAGACTGTACAGCTTTGTTTGCTTCTCTGTTTTGTAGGGAAGTAATTTAGCAAAGTAATATTATTATATTAATCCCTGACCAAACCGAAAAAAGACACAATTGATTTTCTATTGTCATCTGCCACCGGCAGGTGAACTCCGATTGATGGGAGATAATTTAGGCCATATAAATATGAATAAAAAAAAAAAAATTATATACAATATACATAAATTAAAATACATTTAGGGTATGAGTCACTTTGTAAAGAAGACGAAACCAGTTTCTCAACCGGTCATCCTCTCCACAAAATGCCTCCTAAAAGGGGAAAACACATTCTCACTCACTGTTTTCAGAATGCTGTTGCCACTGGCCCGGGTTCTAGCTGCCACCGACGCTATTTTCTTCCGCACGATTGCATGGAAGCCGTCAGTACGGTTCTGCGTAAACATCTCTGACGCACTACAGAACCGGGGCAGTCTCAAGAGCATTCTAAAAACATTGTTGTACTGGACGCGCAGGACATCTAGCGACCTTTTGGTGTAGTTGATCCACAGACCACCCGTGTACAGACCCTGGCAATACGCTTTGAAAAGCGTTATTTTTACCTGGTCCGTGCAGCGAGCGAATCTACGAGCCAACATATTACCGCGGACCGCCAAAGCCCTGCGCTCCCTCTCAATGTCCACATTGTCTTTCAGGTCGTCGGTAAGCATATGTCCCAGGTATTTGAGTTGTTTAACTCTTCTTATGCTCAAGCCATTTAGGGTAAAGTTAGGTGAATAATCTGTACACCTACCGGCGACCCCAAAGACTATGTACTCACATTTCTTCACGTTATACACGAGCCCATGCCTAGCCGCGTAGTCCTCGCAAACTTTTAACATCTCTCCAATAGAACCTGCAGTCGGGCCCAGCAGCACCATGTCGTCTGCATAGCTGATGATGTTAATATTAACACCACCCACCCGACAGCCAACACGCATACTGCTAAGCTCGACCATAAGGTCATTCACAAATAGGTTGAAGAGCCTGGGTGAGGTCAACCCTCCCTGCCTCACCCCGCACTCCAACCCATAAGCCTCAGAGAGACTGTTGGACCACTTCACATGATTCGTTTGGTTAGCATACCAAAATTGCAGAACCTTACGAACTTCCGCCGGTACATTCCTGTCCCCCAGCTTCCTCCAGAGCACATCATATGACACAAGGTCAAAAGCCCTGGAAAGATCCAGGAAACAGGCATACACCGGCGTTTTACGATCTGTATAATATTGGACAGTATTCTTGAGACTTAGGATTGCACTTTCAGTGGAAAGCCCAGGTTGAAACCCAAACTGTGAGTCGTGCAGGTCCAGATGTTTTTCCAAGCACAAATCAAGCATACTGTCCAATATTTTAGCAATGGTAGTTGCAAGAGAGATTGGCCGGTAGTTTCCCTTGTCCGAGATATCCCCTGTCCTGTTTTTGACAATCGGTACCACAATCGTTCTCATTAGCTCTGTCGGTAGGTACGAGTGACTAATGCACATTGAATAAAACAGAGACAGGACCCTCGGCAGGACCAGCATACTTAAAATGCTCGATGCTGAGTCCATCGTGTCCGGGTGTTTTACCTCTACTCATGTTTTTCACTACCGTCCTGACCTGTTTCGTCGAGAAATACATTACCGGTTAACTAAGTACTTTACTTTACTATTTTTCTTTATATTTTATAAAAAAAAATTATTTTGGAAGTCGGTGTCTTTGGTTGTGTATTTTCGTTTTTGGCCACCGTCTTCCGAAATTAAAGTTATTTTTTACGTTTTTTAGGGTTCCGTAGCCAAATGGCAAAAAACGGAACCCTTATGGATTCGTCATGTTTGCCTGTCTGTCTGTCCGTCCGTATGTCACAGCCACTTTTTTCCGAAACTATAAGAATTATGCTGTTAAAACTTGGTAAGTAGATGTATTCTGTGAACCGCATTAAGATTTTCATACAAAAATAGAAAAAAAAACAATAAATTTTGGGGGTTATACTTAGAACAGAAACTCAATTTTTTTTTTTTCATCGGACCCATACGTGTGGGGTATCTATGGATAGGTTTTCAAAAATGATATTGAGGTTTCTAATATAATTTTTTTTCTAAACTGAATAGTTTGCGCGAGAGACACTTCCAACGTGGTAAAATGTGTGTCCCCCCCCCCCCTGTAACTTCTAAAATAAGAGAATGATAAAACTAAAAAAAAAACCAGTTGAATTTGTCCACTTTGTAAGTGGCACTACGGATTGTCATCCACAGGTATGCTTTCTGTACCTTTTGTTGACATTTTCGTCAGTTATTATTGGAACAGACCATACTTAAATTACGTACCATCCTCATCACGATGGCCAGTTGGCCCACAACATCCAGTTCTCCGCCTTCCTCATCCAGTGTGTCCCGCCCGACCTCACCAAGTCGTCAGCCCCTCTAGCCGGGGACATCCCACTCTATATTTTGGACGATCCACAGATCCAGTCTCCACTCAAGCACTCGTCTGCTTCAATTTCTTGTACAGGTTGCTAATTCTGTAATTTTAATAAGAACTTTATTAGGTACCCTACTTCCTACGAAGCCAAGTGCACAATGCAGTTGCATCGGGTTGCAGTGCATTTCATAAAATTTGTCGAAAAACTATGAAAATGCATTTGCACTTGGTTGCCAACTTCATTTAATTCAGATATATAGAATTTTCGAAGCCTTTGCCTGTAAAAATATAGTAGATGGCGAAAAAATAAAAAAATGTAGAACAGCGGGGTAATAGCGTAACACACTAACAGTAGAAATGGGTTTCATTTTGATAGTTCAACAAAATTCATTGCGTTATTTACGTTGTTCAGCAGACAAATTTTTCGAACATAGGAAGCCATGGATTAGGAATAGGCTACATAATGATTCAGATTGTGATAGATGTGTGTTACGTATTTAAGGTGCAGGTCTGTTAAAAAAGAAATATGCATATTTTTTACTTCTTTGAGACTTTATTAATAGTTTTGTTTTTTTTTTATTACGCGTAACTATTATTACACTCTAAAGGTTACAAAATACCATTAATTCTTCTTTTATGAAATTTATACTGGCCATATTGCGTTTATTTCGCCATTTTGTATTGAAATGAAAATTGATTGTTTCGCCTACTATAAGTATATAGGTATATGTTTTTTAAATATAGTATTTAGGCCTCTATAGTAGTGGGATACTATATTTTATAGTAGGGTAGGTAACCCTACCCATAGGTATCTTATAAACTATTGACAAGTATCTAAAAACCACAGACAACTTAGCCTAAAAACACATAAAAACAAATCATAATATTTTTAACTACGGGATCCAACGATACCACATGATTATGAGCATTGTACTATTTTTTTGTCATCCCTCAGTAACATGAGAAGTGGCTCCCCAAACGAATTATTTTTATCGTAATTTCACGATACCATTGTATAGTGGTGTACAGGCCCTGCAGTCTCGACATAGATACCGACAAAAATCGGTCGTTAAGTCCAATCGATGTCAAATTTCATTAATATATTTTCAACCTTAAACTTTGGAAATAAAGTTTAAAATATATTAAAGGAATTTGACATCGATACGACTTAGCGACAGATTCTTGTCGCTGTCTAATGTCGAGACTGCAGGGCCTGAATACACGTTCTTTCCAATTTTCATCGATATAGTGCCAATAGTCTCCGAGTAAAATGGCTGTTTGACTTCCGGACATGACGAAATAGGGTATAGAGGTATGAGGAACAGGGTGTAAAGTTCACTCATACTCTATGGAAAAGGGAGGATCCTCCGACCAGACGTGTATGTCTGGTGGGCAACTGCCCGACGTTGCGCGGCAAACCTAGTTGCGCGGCAAACTCTGCTTGCGCGATGCAGGATTTTGCGTGACGTCAGTGTGAAGTGTAGCTCGCATGTGGCGATGTAGTTACCGCTACAAGGGTTCCGTTTTTGCCATTTGGCTACGAAACTCTAAAAAACCCGGTCCTCACAATACCAATAAACTATGGGATCCCGGTGCTTAGGAAAGCGTACAAGGGGCCGGAGCTAACTGGCAGAGGCCTCTTCAACCAATTTATTGATATGGAATGAGGCACCAACCGACGATTATCCCTGTACGCACTATGCAAGCGTTCCCAAGGACAACCCCCGGTTGGTGCAGGACTATTGCAGAACTTGGAAACAAAACTATCGGTGGCTATATAGTATATTAGTTACGTAGAACTATGGAGGGCTATGTCGCCTGCCTGACTTGTGATATAATAATATACACGGATCAAATGGATAAAATGGCAGAGGGTGACTTGCACATCCAACAAATGTTGTTATTTTTAACTATACTAATTTGAATACTTACTTACCTACATTTAGCGTTATTTCTTACGACTGCTGAAGTTTTAATAAACTTTAGAATACTATTATGAAAATATTTTAAGACTCCATAAAAAAAGCTGAACTTAAAGTAAAATTACTTGCGAAATGAAGCAACTATGAAAAAGAAAGTCGTACCTTCAGAAATAATATAAAAATTGGAAGGTAGAGGGTGAAATAATTTTAAAACGAAACTTAGTTTTCTTTTTTTTTTTTTGCTTGATTCACCAACATACTGATTTAATTATTATTTTCAGATTAAAAATTGGTAAAGTAATTATTTAGTAGGTATAGATATTTTTAAATAAAATATTCGAACTAAGAACGCCATCTATGTCTTGCTGTGGACTAAACGCTGATTTGTGGATTTATTATCGTTTCAAGTACAGCGTTGACCCAAGTTCAGAAATCCAAATTCAAAAGTGGAGTGCAATTAGCGTCCAGTAAATGAACAAGCCACAAAATTAACTATAATAAGACCTTGTCTTTGAAATCAACATCAATATGAACGACCAAAGTGTACTGATCACACTGTACCTACTCAGCAAGAGAAAAAATTGTAGGCTGAGTACTGCTACACCTTTGCCAATATTTTAAATATTTTAGACGTTGCCGTTACTTTCTCGCTTACACTTATAATGTCGTCCTTTTTATATCGCATGTGATGTAGCTTCCGGTTGATTGTTCTAGAAAATTCTGAACCTAGAATGTTTTTACAAATCTGGTAACGTTGCATTCATTTCCGGGAACGTTCGTATCAATTATAATGGTGGTGCCAGACATTAGGATTTAGATTATTTCTAACCGACTTGAAAAAAAAAAATAACATACAGTCGAATTGAGAACCTCCTCCTTTTTTTGAAGTCGGTTAAAAAAGAGTGGTTGTGCATTTGGGGGTTATTTTAAACGTTGCTTTAAGTTAAGAGACGTTTAAACATCAAAAATATATGTTTAAACAGTCGATAATCATTACTTAACTTTAAGCAACGTTTATAAATAAAGGGGTTGATCTTTTACAAATTAATTCCTAAACTTCATGTTTAGAAATTTATTAGTTTGTTATATGATAATGCTGAATGTAAAGGCCATTAAAATTTTGTATTTAGAACAAAATATGATTCGCGACCGTAACAAGTAGGTATGTATTTACAGAATAATAATTATTAAAAAAATCAATACAACCCTCTAAGATAATATAATCTTATTGATTGATATTTTATGAAATTGTCGTTCAATAGGATTATAAGAACTTGAAAGGTTTTAGTGATGATTCCCCCTAACAAACTTTCACAGAAACAAACAAACTTCAAAACTTTGCAAACATTACTAACTTGACATACAGTCTGTCAAGAAAGTCATGAAAAAAAGGGAGGGCGCCACCATCAATTGTATGGTATCCCTATAAATTTCGACTAAAAGGTTTTAATACTTTTCTTTTTATAAAATAGTAATTACCGATTTATTATTATGGTCTCTTTACTGTCAAGTAGATACCTGGCAGATATCTATCTGACACTCGTCTATCTAACTATCTGGCACTCAGAGTGTAAAAACAGAGTTTTGACTTTCATTGGTAGTGGTGAACAACATTCCTCTTCCAACAAATTTACATTCAAATGACATTAAATTTTAACTGGTGCCTAATTATTTATGTATTCTGTAGTTTGTTTGGGATGTTTATTACCTGATTTTATATAAATATGTAAATTAGAAAATAATAGATATGTGTGATAAGAATATTTGTTTTGCCCAACCCTTGTTTTCGTCCTTTCATTTACTAATATTTATCTACCACAAAGTGCAAAGTTCGATGATGCGCCTTTCTGCGCTGCCGTCTCAACATGACGCTGGTGGAATTTTGTGACAATTGCAAAAAAAAAAAATTTAAGAGTTTATTTTATATTTATTTATTTATTAATCCGAGTTCACATAATCAGAGTCGAGGTATTCGACTCCCGAAATGTTGCCTGAAACTCCTGCATAATTAAATTCGTCCACTTCTGACTCTTCCGATTCACTAGAACTATCATCGCTCACTGAGATGACAAATCTGTCTATAGCACCATAGAGAGTTCCTCCACGAGCAAAATATTCCTTTTCAATTTTGATGACATGGTCAACACAGTTTTTCCATTCTTGTGGAGTCACTGACTGGAAAGCTTCTTCAGCCAATTTTGCAACATTTTGACCACAAACATTCTTTTGTGCAATTCGTCTTTTTACTATTGCCCAAACCAATTCAATTGGGTTTAAATCACAATGGTAAGGAGGCAGTCTTACCACTGTATGGCCATGTTCACCTAAAAGTTCATCAATGTAGTATATCGGTTCTGGTTTGTGTTTTTTTACAAGCATCAATAAGGATGGTTTCCGCAATGTTTCATCAAATGGAATGTTATTTTCCAGAAGCCACAATTTGATTTCATCAACTCTTGATGTGGATGTAGGAGCCTGGGGAAAAACAACTTAATTTAGTAGTTGAATTTCAATTACAAATTAAAAAAGGATGGGTAGGTAATAATAATGTAATACAAACGAAAAATACTATACGGTACCTTGTTTGTTATAATGGAGTGATATGGTGCGTTATCCATCACAATTATTGATGGTTCACATATATTGGGTACTAACTTTTCAGTTACCCATTTTATAAAATTTTGAGCATTCATTTCGGAATGGTAATCTTCTTGCTTATTTTTACCAGAAAATATTAAAAGTGCATTAGGCACAAAACCTTTCTCACTTCCAGCATGCACAATTATCCACCTTTTCCCTTTAGACACATTTTGTTGGACACCAGCAATTACTGACTGCCAACATTTAGTTACTTTGTACGACTCGTGTATGTAGCTCTCATCTAAATAAATAATGTTTTTTTGGAGCTCTTCAGGCAGTCTTCTATTTTCAAGGATGTGCCTTAAATAATACTCACGTTTTGACGCAATTGCTGGTTTTTCTATGAGAGCTAGTCTATTTGATCGGCATTTCTTATATTTAAAGCCAATTGAAATTAAAAAATTTCGAAGGAATTCATGGCTGCCATCAAAATTTAAATCTTCCTTCACCACTGCCAATAGTTTTCTTAATGTTGGAACTTCTTTCTGCACTGTGTAGAAAACTGAACCTTCTGACGAATGGCACATAGGTCGAAGTCATCGATGTGTTTTGTAGGTCGCCCTTTCCTGTGTTTTCCAGGCGTTACAAATTTACCTCCATTCTTTATGCCTTCGTCCACTATGCGCCGAATTGTACTTTCGGAAACACCTGAAATAAATAAAGACATGTTAAATAACAAATACCTTAATCTATCTAAATAAATAACACAAAAGGATCAAAACCGTTGAAAGGTAGTATAATAATCGTAGGTGAATTTTATAACCTCAACGAAATATAAACAATGGTATAAATAGAGAAATTATACTTAAAAACAGAAGATTGTCAAGAGAACATATTTCCTTTACTGTGTTTAACATTAACATATATTTACGTACCGGTTAATTTTGCTGTTCGACCGTAAACATCGTCCTTGCACGTCCCAGCTTGAAATTCGGCCAAACACTCTTGAAAAACTTTAAATATAATTTGTCTCGCACCACTCTTATAAACATTCCGATTCATTTTTTGTCTTTAAACGGTCACACAATTAAAAACACTCGAAATAGCCCAAAAATATGATAGAATATCAATCACACAGCTACGATTTGACAGTTGAGGTACTCAGTTCGACAATTATTCAGTGTTGCCAGTAATAGGAACAGCAGTAGTTCCCAAAACTTTCTTTTCAGGACTTTCTTGACAGACTGTACCTACATATTAAATTAATAAAACATTTGAGCAGCGATTGTTTTATTTAAAGTCAAATCCAAGAGAACACGCTCGGTGTAGAATACTTGCTACAGACGTTACGAGTAGGTATCTAAGTGTACCTACGCATCTAACGAAGCTGACGAAACAAAGTTATTTTCATATTAATCCTGATGTACCTGGATAATGTATTCATAGCTTGGATAAAAGAATGTACAAAAATATATATCTTTAACTTTATATAATATTATCGTGCCTGCTTGTGTGGCAGCGTTCTCCTTCTAAAAAAATCCGCATAATTGCATTTAGAGCATTTATTCCGAAAGGTTTATGTGTGTACATGTGTACAACATTAATATTAAACTTACTTAGAATATTTAAAGAAATCGCGATGTGTTGTCAAGTCGTAAAAACCTTGCGAAGCAGCAGCGGATCGCTTGTTCTAAAATAAAACTGAAAAATGTAAATTATTATACAATTAACTATTTACACTAGGTACTAAATGAAATAACTAACTAGCTACCTATGTACAAATATACGAAAAGTGTGTTGTGTTTTTCCATTCTCCTGAAATAAATCTAAATACCAACGTACCGATGGATGTTTTCAAGGAAAATTTGATGTTTTCTATTAATTTTATTTTATTTTATTCGAAAATATGCATCGATTTCTTACTAAACTTCAACTATATAGACGACCCTGGTTACTTATCACTTTTGGTGACGGTACTTAGATACGAAAAATTATACAAACGTCTGGTACTGGCATTACATTGTTTTTCTTATAATCGTAGGTAATTCTACAAACATAATTATATTTTTTATTATTGAAGGTAGTCGTAAGAATGTGTAATTTTTCTTTGCGGTATGTTGCCACTCTTTCATTTCTGACGACGACCCAGTGAAGCGTGCATTATTAGCAAAACCTTATTTGATTAAGAATTATTTTCTTGCTAATTATTGGCGTTCAGTGTTAAAACGAAGCAGTATTGTTAGTATGGGTAAGTAACTTATTTAAATTTATAAAACTGTAGTTAATTACGAGTTTTGTTCGAACGTGTCTTAGGGTGACGCCATTTTCTAAATTATAAATGATTTTATTTCTGTAAGTAGGTTTGTACAAACACCTTTTACACGTCAATCATATTTTTTTAACTAGATGAGGTCGGCGTTTCCTATCTGCCTACTCTGAGAAGAAAGGCCGAAAGAAACTCTCAAAACTGTTAAGTTTTCTTTGTTCAACTTCACGCAGTCCTTATTACAAATATTGAACGTAAAGCAATGGTGTATTCGTCATTGACATAAAGCCTCTTCCTCTGTCCATTGGTGGGTACGTTTCATAATCATAATTCTCCTGTCCTAGTCCCAATTTAGGTATTTGGGATCGGCGTAACCTATTTTTCTTCCATACTTTTTTACTAGTGGCCATCTCGGTAGTCCCCCCCTTTCTAGCCATATCAGCTATCACACAGTCCATTCATCGTTTCTTTGGTCTTCCCCTACTCATAAAGACTCAATCTCTATTTATTTTTGCAGATTACCTACATAATGTTTTTTTTGTTAATTAGAAGCAATAATAGAGATTTAAACCGCGCGATCGCGCAACCCTCTAGATGGCCACCGGGGTTTTAGCGGATCCCGGCGCTTGGGGGAAGCCTTAATCCAGTAAGCTTGTTTCGGCTGAAATGATGATGAACTCGATATATTTTAGAATAGGTAATATTGACATAATATGGTCGCCACTCAGAACTTTTCGGCAAAAATTACGAGGTGGGCGTTTATTCGTCGCCGCCGCCGTGCACTGAAAACCTCGTGATTGCAATAAAAGTTATTTTATAGGGGAAGATAAAAAGTGTTTGAAAAATTATCGTCATTGACGTTCTGCTACGGTTATTATCATCAACAGAAGTTATAAGAAGCATCTTATTAGCTGCACACGTTTGTTCTAAATATGCATTACGAGGTTTTGTACACATCAAATAAATATCAAGAAAAACGAGGTTTTCACTGTACGGCAACATCATGTGCCCCGCCCACTGCCACTTAAGTTAGGCAATTCAGAGATAATTAGGTAGATAAGTACTTGCTAGATTTAATAAAATCCTTTTGTTTTTTCAGAGCGTATCGTTCAACGAAGACTGCCGAGTTAGACCGAGGGTTGCCGAGTCCAAATCACGAACACACCTTAGGGATATCAGCATGTCCAACCAAGATCTCTTGGAAACAGAATGTTAGGTTCCAGGGTGTGATACTGAGGGCACGCCACAATTGCGGCGGTAAGACCCCTCTTTGAGAAGTGGCTTGAGAGGCGCCACGGTGTCCTCACCTTCCGCCTGACGCAGGTCCTCACCGGACATGGCTGTTTCGGGAGGTTCCTGTTTCGGATAAGGCGGGAGGAAACGCCCGGGTGTTATCATTGCGTGGATCGACCGGAGGACACGGTGGAGCATACGGTGGAGGTCTGCCCGGCTTGGGCGGAGCACCGCCGTGTCCTCGTGGCGGCGATCGGCGGCGGCACCTCTCGCGTCCGGCCCTGGTTCAGGCCATGGTACGGAGCGAGAGGGAATGGGAAGCCGTCACCTCCTTCTGCGAAGCAGTAATGCTCGCGAAGGAGGAGGCGGAGCGCGAGAGGGAGAGGCAATCACTGCGCCCTCGCGCCCCTAGTCGCCGCAGGAGGAGACACCCTCGGCGTCGGGAGTCGATTGCCGACTCCCGGCCACCGTAGGCGCGGGCTTGCGGACGACGAGCAATGGGCAGCTCGCCGTCCGGTAAGGACCAGGCCCGGGTCGACGGCGCGTCGTGTTCCACGCGCGCCTCAAAGAGATGTCAGCAAAATTGACGGGGTCCGATAGGACCGATGCCTGCCGGGGCTGCGGATTGTTCGAAAGAGTTACCGTGGCCCTGGCGCACAGGCAACTGAAGGAACACGGGTGGGTTTTAGTCAGTAAGAGTCTGACACGCCCTTCCGCTACGCCCAGAGCGGGAGAGGTCATTTGATGATTTCTCAACCAAAAAAAAAAAAAAAAAAAAAGTGTGTGATACTGCCCCATCACGTCTTCAAGACAAATTTGAAGAAACCCAACAGAAACACAGCTTGAAACGTGGTGCAGGTAAATAACTGAAATTATTTTCTTTTGTTTCTTTTTAGGGTTTTAGTGTTAACGTATAGCTGTACAAGGATCTTTTGGCGCGTGGTCAAAATCGGAACGCCGCCATCTTGTTTTCTCAACACATTTCATTAAACAATTATTTCACAAATGTTTAACAACAGCGCCCCCATATCTCAACGTTATTCGAGCGCCAAAAGATCCTTGTGGCGCTGTACAAAGACAATGCTTTTCATTTTGACGGTAAAAAAATATTCACTGTGCTAATTACCTACGATGTTCAGAACCAATTTTTTCTAATGTATGAAGAAATTCATTAGGAATTTCTTCTATAACCCTTCGAATTGCTATTCAAAGTGCACACAAATAGTTCAAGCTTAAACACCGGTAAAGCGAGTCGCAAAAACGCGCCTCTATACGTCAGGGCTGCCATGCCTCTGATTGGCCGCAATTTGAATTTGTAGCGCGGCAACCCTACGACCATAAAGTAACTAATAATGTTGGTCGCACTGTTGGAAACATTCAACCTGATGAGCGCGGTAATGTTAGAAAGGTGGGCGCTACTGATATATTGATAACCAATCACGCGTCACTATTTTTCCCGCGCGCCCCGCTTTTAGCGCCACTATTGTTCAGGCGCCCCTCGATGGCGCCTCGCGGGTCGCGGGGCAGACCAAGCTCGACCCATGGTATAATAATATACTACTCCAGGTATAGCATTCCGAGACACAGGGTGACACAAGCCTACGTCATCACCGCTGTGTTACCATTCGTGTGTAATAATAACTCCCCAACCACCATTATTACCTTTGCGAATCCGATAAAACAATGAGGTTTTAACTAACAATTACGTTGGTATATGTTTAAATTGAATTGTTTCACTTGATTAGAAAAACGAAACGACAATTTAAATGCTATAAATATATATTTTAACAGAATGGTGACTGAAAATGTTTCCATAATTCGTGTTTTGTTGCAATAAAGTGGCAACTGGATAGTGACGTAAGCATGTGTCACTCCCGGAATGCCAGACGGGCCAGACCTTGTTTTTTTAGACCATGGCTCGACCCATGTGCGACTCGACGTGCCTCAAGCCGCACCGTAAAGCACAGGCCATATTAGATCTCTAGTCTGAGTTACCCCCTGTTACTTACGCTCCTGATATGTGTTTTCTTTTGGGAAATTAGTCGTGTAAAAACTTTCAAGGACTTTCCTTCAGAGGCCCGAACCCTATGCCCGTCGGCTACAAATCGTGTTTGAAATTATTTGAAATACAAACCAATCCGTCGCCAGCTCACCACGCGAGTTTGAAAGTTTGAAACCATTTGAAATTAGAAAGTAGTGCTGCCAACTCTCAAATCTAGCAGATGGTAGAATTCTTTTAAAAATACGGTAGATTTTCCGAAATTATGTTGTAATTTATATTGAAATACGGATAGTAGTACCTTGTTTATGTAGTAAGTTATGGGTCAGAGTTGAAAAAAAAAACTCATATTTTTAATCAGAATTAGACTGTATAATGTTTCAATATTTAATTTTATACATAGAATATCAATGTTAATTACGGTAGCAAAAAACACCATAATGCTGGGGCCACACCAACGGGAAACGCCGTTGATAACCTACCACCTAAGATCACATGTGGAAGCAATAAATATATTGAGTATTTACTATTATCATGATGATGGACGTTAACCGCAAACAGAGCCATGTTTAGGGATCCGAGACACAAAAGCTACAAGAATCGTGCATCGCATCATGATCCTTGGAGACGATTAACAGAAGTATTATCATTTCAAACATTTTTTCTTCGTTCGGTAATGATAAAAAATATTCATGTAATATAAATTTACACATTAAATACAGTGCACCAGCATCAACGTCTATCCTGAAATTCAATGAAGTAACATTAGCGCTAATTTTATCGCCAGTTAAACGAGCATTGACGTTGCCCGTCCAAATGTGATCACTCAATTTATCGTGTTAGCTATCGGAATAATGAGCGCGTTGTTTATGGCGATAATGGTCATTGACGTTGACCATGAATACCCAATGATTGTATTTTTTTTCACAGATATCTTGTAGACAATTATAATAACTTAATATAATTAATAACTAAAATAATTTAAATGAGTTTGAATTTTTATTTTCTTTTACGTTAGGGTATTTTAATTTTTTTCTAACACGAACACTGTTTTATGCGTCCTGCGCATGTGCGCAGAGAGAGATGTTTTTGGAATGCTTACGAAGCAATATAAAAATGAATGAAATTAACTTTATGTTTTGAGCAGAACAACGACGTTTGTCCCTTTCTTGCATTGAATAGACAAACTAATAAAATAGAGATATCATCATACGCCCTTTTTTTCGGGAACGTTTTTGAGGGGCTCGTGCGAATTGCAGCAGGCCATACCGCGACACGGAAAACACTGTATACTTACTAACGCTATGATTTAAAAACATATAAGTAATTAAAATCCTACGGTATGTAGGTGGTAGATTTTTTACTAATTACGGTGCAATTGGCAATACTGCTTCAGAGAGTTAGGTAATTGCTCTGTGGTAATTATCTTCACCAGCGTGGCCAGAAGGTTACTTTTGTAACCTATTAGGTGATTTTTAACTCCTTCGGGTTAGGTACTTGTAGGTTACATGATTCGAAAGGTTACTTTTAGGTGATTTTGCAGACTTTGTAGCAACTTTGTAGAATATTTATTAATTTCTTACTCGAAATGGAACGCCCCTCCGCCCTTAGGATAATCCACTGAACGAAAACATTCATCGGTTTCTTACTAAAATTCAACTATATCGACGGCCCTGGTTACTTATCTCTTTTGGTGTTTGCACCTACCTATCTCAGTTTTTATTCTATCAACTTTTAATCTTACTACAATAAATATGTAAGGTTATTTTTCACACTAAAAGGTAACTTTTTTTTATCCATTTAAGTAACTTTTGACAACACTTCGCTGGCAACACTGGTCTTCACTTTTTCTCGCCACGCCACGTGCTTTCGCGCCATTAGTACCACCTACCTTCATAAATATATTTTGTAAGTTTTATAGTACCACTATATGGTATTTTTATACTGGAGAAGGTTTAATTAAAACACGCATATCCAAATGATGAAGTTGGAGTAAATAACTAAACTTATTGGCCCTTCTGAGCCGGATGAAAACGCGCATTAAAGGTACGGCACGACCTTAGGCCAGACACCCTGATTCCACTTCAAGTACTCCATTTCCACTGTGTAATTCCATGCAATTAACTGATTCCAGCTGCAGGTTGCTGTTGGCGTGCTCAACTCTGCTGCGATCACGAAGTACCTTCACCTGTTCTACCTGCTTAACCGGTAACGGTGCCACCGGCGTCACATTCATCTCCAACAACTGGAAACCGTGAGTACGCCATGTTCTTAAGTCTGTATCCACCAAAACGAGTGGAAAAAAAAACCGGCCACGTGCGCGTCAGAACACGCTCAATGAAGGATTTCGTATTTGGGATGAATTTGTAGTCGAAAAACATGTTCCCCCATACATTCTAACTGCAAGCGTAAGTTTGTACGTATAATATTGTGAGATTTACCATGTTATTTTAAGTGTACTTACCTATAGACTTCGAAGGTTAGAACTATTTGCTTTATATTGTCCCAAATGTTGGACTCTGTAATTTCGGAGAAGGGGAGGAGTGGTCGATTTTCGGTTGTTTTCATATATAACTTTAAATTATAAAAAAATATATATTTGATACCCTCACAACAAGCCCTTTCCTTTGATGTGTCACATGGCACAGGTAGGTATATGGTTTTACTTAAATTGTAAAAAAAAATGCCTACTGGGAGTTTTACTGGTGTGCGCCGCGTAAACCAATACAGTTATATGAAAACAATGTACATATAGAACATTGTTTACCGGGACTATAGAGAAAATATAAATGTTAAAACATAATAATAATCACAAGGATAGCATATAACCTTGAAGAACAGATAGCACAAACAGAGAATGTTTGTAGTTATTACACCATGCAACGCCAAGCTGAATGTAATGAGTGTTAAAAGACACTTGACGAAGCTGAGAGTCACTTGTACTCCCGTCATTGTAACTTTTTTTGTACTGGACCAGACCCTAGAACCTTCTGGTTATGGAGATATTGCAGATTAAAACTTCAACAACAACAACTAACAACTTTTACTGTTTTTTTTTTTACGTAAACTAGCATTTAATGTTATAAGTTTATAACACAAATTTTAAACAACCCCACAACCCCTGTATCGCTGCATGCACCCATAAGCACAATGTTTTGAGTGTGTTACATTGTGCACTACCGCAAACAGCAAAATTTTACACCAAAAGTTGTTTCCCAGCAATTGTTTTTGTGCAATGTTACTCAGTTTGATAAACAGAATGCATAGTCGACGGTTTTAAGATGGTTCTTTTTACACCCTGTTAAAGCAGAGCCAAGGTACTGACTGTTCTTACTCCCACCAATTTTAATGTATGTGGTCACTGAGCCAGGTCAATAAAATTACCAACTAATTTTAACCCACCTTTGGTGGCTCATATGAGCAATGGCTAGAGTTCAGGGACACATTGATTTCTCTAGTGAAGCCACTGGCTTAGTACAACCATTTTTCACCTGTTATATTTGCCTTCGACCAGCGGAGTAATTACGTAACACACTAACAGTAGGAATGGGTTTCATTTTGACAGATCAACAACATTTATTGCATTATTTACGTTGTCGAGCAGACAAATTTTTCGAACATATGAAGCAATGGATTAGCAATAGGCTTCAAAATGATTCAGATTGTGATAAATCGTGTGTTACGTAATTAGGGTGCAGGCATGAAACCAGACTCTGGGCTGCTACTGAGAAATTTCTGATAGAAAAAACCCAATAACACTTTGCCTGACCTCGGAATTGAACCCAGGAGGTCATGCTCTACAGTATCGCCTGCAACCACTGCAACAATGCAGTCTTCACTAATATATAGCGCTACTTAAAACTTACGTATTGTATTTTGTTCAGAAGTAATTAAATTTGTTTATTTTGCAGATGCCTGGTAGAACTGCTTTGATGAACACATCATGAACAACTCAGAGATGGTTGAAGCAAAACAAATGACTGTCAATGAAGATGGTCTTCACAGCTGACAATGGACAATTAAGTAAGTACACACTACTATGGTCACACATACACATACTGACAATTACACACTACACAGAGCTGCTAATTACTTTATAAGTCATTGTTTCTCTTTGTTCTTAATTTTAATTTGTATAAAGTCTCAAGGGAAGGAGCGAGACAACCCCAACACAAGTATTATTAATTACTTACTGGGGCTATTTCATTCACTTTTGTAAATGCAACCATTTGAGGCACAATAAATAAATTTATTTTTTTGAGTTTAATTAATCATAAACTAGCAACCCGCTCCTGCTTCACACAGTTTTTGGGACTTGCCAAAACATCAAGAGTGTACTTACATGTACTCCATGTACTTATAACACTTTGCATGCATTTTTTTCTTTATAATTGTATGTACACAAATGTTTGAGCAAATAAAGTCATCTGCATACACCCTTTATGAAGATAGCTTTAACGGAGGGCTATAAGCTCGTTGGGCGCTTCCTGGACAGTCGGCTAGCAATCGCCTTGGCCTGGCCTAATATTTTTATCACAATGTCAGCTTTTCTTAGAATCTTCGAGGCTTAAAATGTATTTTATTAAGGTGGATCCTCAGCTGTGGATCACACAGCTACAACGGCTGCGCAGCTGTGCTGCGGGTGTGCTTTGGCGGGCTACAGCTGTAGGCCGCCAAATTCAAATTTACCACTGAAAATGAACGCGGTGCTGTGGGTCTTCCATAGCACGGCATCATGCTGAGTGGAAGCCTTCTTGTCACAGACACGAACGTGCATCTGCCGTCTATTCCTTTTCTGTGCTCGTAGATGTTGTATTTTTTAGATATTTGAGTTAAACTTATATTTTTTAACCAACTTCAAAAAAATTAGGACAACATTTTCAGAACTTTTTTCTGGGTGAACCGAATTGGATGATTCTTTTTTTATTCGAAAGCTGGTACTTCACATGTGGTCCCTTTTAAATTTGATCAAGTACTGACCAGTAGTTTTTGAGTTATCCTTAATAATGCGTATTTTTTGCACATAGTTTATATTGATGATGTTATAATAATTTCCTGTCACGGTTATTTACATATCAAGTAGTGGTATACGAATGTGTGTGGGGTAGATACCACAACTAAAAAGTAAAAAATAAAAACGTTTTTCCAAAAAAATCAACCGACTTGTGAAAAATAACTTTAATTTCGGAAGTCGGTGGCAAAAACGAAAATACAAAACCAAAGACAACAACCACCAGACTTTTGCGACCAGTGGACGAACAAGGCGGTGTCTTGTTATAACTAGATATAAAATAAACATTCTCTTTTCTGAATTTCAGGAACCTCGTACTTCTGTCTCCAGTATCGATTGCAGTCAACTTCATTATCATCAGTTGCTTCCGATGCTGGGCTTCGAGTAAGCCGCCAACAGATGGCAGCACTGTCAAGGGAAGTCTTATTATATTAATACAAACTTATCTGACTCGGTGGCTAAACCTGGATCTAACAAAAGCACTATGAACATTGACAAGGTCTGTAAGTTTTTGTTCATTAACAGCACTGCCGGGACCGGGCCAGGTGTACTCGTGGTAATGTAGGTATAGTGTTAAAAGGTTCTTTTGGGGCGTGGCCAAAATGGGAACTAACGCCGCCATCTTGTTTTCTCGGTACAATTCCACAAATGTTTACCAACAGCGCCACCCTGTCAATGTCATTCGTGCGCCATAAGGTCCTTGTAGCAGTGTACTTCATGTGCCAGATTAAAAGTAACCTAATGGCTATGTTCTTTAGAACCAGATTCAAATATTTCTTTATTGTACATCTTTAATTTTTTTATATTGTGCCTTACAACCAGAGCGTGTTTTTAAACAACTGCCCAAAAAAGTAGTGTTATGTTTTAATTTTTCAGGGTTCAGTATGTGTGTTTCTTTATTCCACCATAACTCCTGAACGTCATCGATTATAAGTATTTGTGACTTTTCCGTCATTTTGGGCGGCTGTTTTATATGTTCAATTATTTTGTTGCGTTGCAATGTAAACCAGCCAAGTGCGAGTCGGACTTGTGCATTATGGGTTCCGTACCAACCTGTAAATAACTGGTTTTATTATTTCTTGTTTAATACCTACTAACTAGAATAAGAAAAAGTTATACACTAGTGTTTACTTCTTAAGGCGAGACCAAAAACGTTGAAAAATGCTTTCCTATCGAGATAAAAGAAGACAATATTTTTTTGCGTTATTTTCTGGATTTAGGTTATACTATCTGTTATGGCAAGCTAAGTTGCTACAAGTGGCGACCCCTTTTGTCGACAAGTATCTTCCGTAAGCTGTACACTTTCCCAATATAGATAGCGGTAATTTTTCTGTGGCGCGGTGTGGGCCCTTATTGCCCACGCAATCCCACTATCTCGAAGATTTTTTCTCTGCATAAATGATAAATGATTTTATATCTGTAAATACGTAGGTTTGTAGAACCAAGCAACTCCGAATAGTTGTTAAGCACGTGTGGCGCTCCGTGGACCCTCATTACCCAAGCAGTGCCACTGCCTCGTGGATGTTGTGTTCATCACTAGGCGTTCATGGTCTTTCTTAATGTACTTGGCCTCGTTTGTCAGGTTGTGGCTTACCAGCTAAAACCACACTGCCTTACAACTCATCCACAGACTTGACGTCCGTGCGTTGGTTTACTGTCATACTTTTGACTCATGAGCTCCACGTACAAGTGGTGACTCCAGAGTCGAACTTTACTTAATATATACTTATAAGTTATATCCTTAGCAGTATGGGCCCTGAGGTGGACTGTATGTGGGAGGTGGAATAAAACTTCTTCGTGTTTCTTCTTGTTCTTTAAACTTGCGGAGCTGGAGATCGACTGTCTCCGCGTTTTTTTTTTGTTTTTTTAATTGGCATTTCATAGTTTTGGCCCTTAGAGGTCATGGCTACTTAACCGGGATATCCTGTGGCTGCCTTAGCTAACTCAAAGCCAGGGGCGAATTTTTTGAAGTATTAAGTGACCGCACGCTAAGGGCACCCCCTGTGGGGTACGCACCTCGGCTTAGGGCGTCACTGAGGGGAGGATAGCAAGGTGGGACAGGCTGGATCGAATGGTTTACAGAATTATTATTATCGAATCAATCAAAAATTATTGTTATCGAGTTTCGACAATTTGCTGCGTGCATTCAGAACGGAATTCAGTCTACCGAGAGCGAAAGCGGCGCGCGAGCGCGCCTGCTTTATGTGCTCCAAGTAGGAAAGGTGCTCGTCTAGGACGACGCCCAAGTATTTGGCTCGCTTCTCCCAAGGTATAGGCTTGCCGAACATGGTGATCGGACGGGGGAGGGTGGGGCTACGTCGCGGTTTCGAAAAGAGGACCGCTTGACTTTTGTCAGGATTGACTTCGATACTCCACTTTCTAAACCAGCCGCCGAGTTGGTCGACTGAGGTTTGGACAGTGCGAGATATCGTGTCGTGGCCGAGGCCGGTGTAGTAAATGGCCGTATCCAACTGAGCATTTTTACTCTTAGGAATATCGCTCGTGAAGTGAAAATGAGAGGGGCGAGCATGGAGCCCTGATCCGTTTGCAAGGCGCTTTGTATGCAAGCAGTGACATCATTCGCCGCTTGCTTTAAGTCTGCAGCGGTGACGATGGGCCGAGTCGGCGTGGTGGTCTCTACTTCTTCCCTGAACTTATTTATTCCAGTCCATGAGTCGACGTGGCGCTATTGGCTTCAGTCGGGCCGGCATTCCCGATAGGACGACGAGTATAGGCTGATTGTAGCTCGTCGTCAATCACTTGCTGCGTGATCTGGTAGTGTAGCCCTCGGTGGACTACGATGTCCAGCTCGTCCTGTGTGTGCCATGCAGTATCCAGGTTATGGGTAGGCGTCTCAGGGCCGGACACCCTATACCCGAAGGCTTCCGCGTCCGCGAAGAGCCGTCTCCCCTCGGTGTTCCTATGGGCTGAGTTCCACGCTGGGTGCTTCGAGTTCAAGTCTCCGGCGAGGATGGTGGCGCCTTTTGGTGATGATCCTAATAGGGCCCGCAACTCTGTCATGTCCAATGGAGTTGCGGGCGGCTTGTAGACGTCGTAGATTTTGACGTCCTCGCCGGCTATGTGTAGCACACCCAGCGCGTAAAACGAGTTGAGTGACGGCAAGGGGAGCTCTTGATGGACGACTCTTCGCCTCACTAGTACCACCAGACAACGGTACCGGCTGTGGGCCGACCTTTCGTCCTTCCTGTAAGCGAGATATCCCGGGAACCTAATCATATCCTCGGGTCCCAGGAGCGTCTCGCTTATAAGCGCCACGTCGATATTTTGTTCCCGAAGGAGATGGCGGAGGGGGGAGACTTTGTTCTTTAGGCCGCGGGCGTTCCAATGTATCACCCTTAACGGCCTAGCCATGATACAAGGTTAGTAAAGTGGCCAGGCCGTCAAGGATGACCGTCTCGATATCCTGTCCCTGCCTTATTGCCTTTCGGGTCTCCGCTCAACGCAACATGGTGCTTATATACACTTTTGCATTGGGCGAATAGTGGGGACTTATGTATACATACTTAAAATAATTATATAAATGCTTCGACCAATCACAGCGCAGCGCTCAAAAGGATACATTATCCTACTTATGGCGAAACGTTACCGTAACGCTCAATTTTAATTATTTCTTACAAAAGTCCTTATTTACTCGTTATTTCTGCCTATGTTTGACTAACAATCACTCAAATCGCAAAGAGACAGTCTTTCACTTAATTTATTCACTCTTTGGTCACTATTATCACAGTTCTGTTCATAGTCTTTATCACTTTTTAATCACTTAGTTTACACAACGCGCGGCGTCCGTTACAGGCCCGTTCGCTCTTAATTGTGTGCATAAACCTCTGAATTAGATGACTCCGAATATATTTGTGTAAAAACTATTAGGTATGGCAGGCGTATGTCGAATTACCCACCCACCCACCACTCAACCCACTGGCCTACACTGAGGGCGTGCATCTGACCGTCATCCATGCTATTGTATGCTGACACTGATCTTGGTCGTCTATGGCGCTGCGTGGGCCCTCATTGCCCACTCAGCGCCACTATTTTGACTCCACAACGATTTCTCTTCTCTTGTTATGCTGATTGAGCTCACTGATACTGGTCCTCTGTAGCGCTGCGTGGGCCCTCATATCCCACTCAGCGCCACTATTTTGATTCCATAACAATCTCTCTTCTCTTGTTATGCTGACAGAGCACACTGATCCTGATCATCTGTGGCGCTGCGTGGGACCTCATTGCCCACTCAGCGCCGCTATATTGATTCCAAAACGATTTCTCTTCTCTCTTGGTATGCTGGCAGAGCCCACCGATCCTGGTTCTCTGTGGCGGTGCGTGGGCCCTCATTGCCCACTCAGCGCGACTATTTTGACTCCACAACGATCTCTCTTTTCTTCTTATGCTGACAGAGCACACTGATCCTGATCATCTGTGGCGCTAGGTGGGCCCTCATTGCCCACTCAGCGCCACTGTTTTGATTCCACAACGAGCTCTCTTGTCTCCTGGTATGCTGACAGAACTCGCCGATTCTGATCATCTGTCGCTGCGTGGGCCCTCAGTGCCACTATTTTGATTCCACAACTATTTCTCTTGTCTTTTGGTATGCGGACAGAGCCCGCCGATGCTGGTCATCTGTGGCGCTGCGTGGACCCTCATTGCCCACTCAGCGCCACTGTTTTGATTCCACAACGAGCTCTCTTGTCTCCTGGTATGCTGACAGAACTCGCCGATTCTGATCATCTGTTGCTGCGTGGGCCCTCAGTGCCACTATTTTGATTCCACAACGATTTCTCTTGTCTTTTGGTATGCTGACAGAGCCCACTGATCCTGATCATCTGTAGCGCTGCGTGGGCCCTCATTGCCCACTCAGTGCCACTATTTTGATTCCACAACGACTTCACTTCTCTCTTGGTATGCTGACAGAGCCCACCGAGCCTGGTCCTCTGTGGCGCTGCGTGGGCCCTCATTGCTCACTCAGTCCCACTATTTTGATTCCACAACGACTTCTCTTCTCTCTTGGTATGCTGACAGAGCCCACCGAGCCTGGTCCTCTGTGGCGCTGCGTGGGCCCTCATTGCTCACTCAGTGCCACTATTTTGATTCCACAACGATCTCTAGAGTGGTGACAGGCTGAGTGCCTTTTTTGGGGGAGACGGGGCGGTTGCTTGGCGCAGAGGCCACAGCGGGGTAGTAAGGGCTGTAAGGGCCAGTTTTTTGGCGGCCTTTTTGGCCTTACGGGCGGCGGCGGTGCGCTTCCTTTTGCCTTCGACTATAGTGTAGTCGTCGGCGGTGGAAAATGAATGCGACTCTTCTGGTGGGGAGAAGGCTGGGACGACGAGGTCATCGTCGGCCACATCGGAATCGTCCGAGTTTCCCATCGCATTGTCGACGATTACCGGAGTCAGGGAGCGCGAGTGCTCGAAAGCACTCTGGGGACTGCCAGGATCTGCTGAGCTGGTGGGGCTGGCAGGGCTATCAGGAATGGCGGGTGCCGCCGGTTGTAGCCTAAAAGCGGCTAGTTGGGACGCATACTTCGTCCGTATGTAGGGGTCATTTATTAATATGTCCTTAATGAACCGTGGTATAGATTGGTCATCCATACTGCAGATTTTTAGGTTGGAGTGGGTGCTATGTTAGCTAGTGGGGCCTGGCCCAGGTAGGAGGCCTGGGAGTGAGGGTTGAACAATCGTCCCTGTCTATTCGACAGGGAGGTGAGTGCATGGTCGTGTCGTTCGTCAGTGGAGCTGGATTGGGTAGCCCTAAGGGCTATGGATCGGGTGGCACTTGGTCGAATAATTACCCCTGTACTCACGCGTCTACTCATCCCGGAAGCAGCAGCAATCCCGGAAGAATAAACATAAGTCACTGTTTTTATTATTAAAGTCTCTGCTTACAAAGTCAGAATTTACACTTTCTTGTTTTAAACGTACAATGTCACTGAACAATGTCAACAAACGAAAGTTATCACTGTATTAATTACGCGGACGCGAACCGGTTTCGTGCCTTTTCTAATGGTGTTGCTTCGAGCGCGGACAACTAACAACGGACACTAACGACGGCGACACAAAGAGCGCGGGAAGGGGCGCTGAACGTCTGGGCGGCGGCTGCACTGGCGGACCACAGGCTCCTAGGTCAACGCTCAGTTGTTGCTGCTCGGCTCGAGCTGTTCGGCTTCTGCTTCTTGAGCGGGAATCGGATAATAGTAGTTCGTTATAATCGTAATTTGAACGTGTGCTCTGGGCGAGCTCTCGTGGTCGAATGATCTTCTGTTTTTTTGCACAGAGCCTCTTTTATTTTATTTTTTTTGATGCTTTCATTTTTGCAGTTTGTCCCTCGGGGGACCTTTACTGCTTCACC
The DNA here is from genome assembly GCA_917490735.1 of Dryobotodes eremita. Classification (NCBI taxonomy): domain Eukaryota; kingdom Metazoa; phylum Arthropoda; class Insecta; order Lepidoptera; family Noctuidae; genus Dryobotodes; species Dryobotodes eremita. Next base: position 7,256,502 of record OU823269.1, on the reverse strand, counting down.
AGGCTTCGGTGGGGCCAGGAGGGCCTCTCACCTAGCTAATAAATAAAGTTAGGTAGCACAGCTAAGGGCGTCCCAAGGTGGGACTCGAACCTAGGCTTAGGGCGCTACCCATTACTGAGCAAGTGGGGACTTGTCGTATCTGTGCATTATTATTGTTACGGATAATATTTTGATCTACTTGGCCCGCGCGGGCGGGCGGGGTCAATGGACGGGGGGAGTGTCGTAGTTCGCGGAGGTACTCGCCATCGAGTACGGGATGTTTGTGTGAAGTGTTTTTTGTGAGCTAACTTTACACTCTCTTGGAAGAGAGTGATGTCGTCATCTTTGCCTAGTAGTGCATGTTTGGGGCGTCGTGAAAAGCGCTTACTGGCTTTTTTGAGAAATTGCCGGATGGTCAGCAGATTTAAATCGACATGTAATTGTTCATTGCGTACATACCAGGGGCTGCCCGTGGCTCTGCGCATGAATCGATTTTGGAGGGTTTGCATTTTTCTTAGTCGTGAGTGCTTGACGTGTGCGAACACTACGCCCGCATATGTCATAATAGGGCGTATACACGTGGTGTAAATTCGCACCTTTGCCTTAAGGGCTAATTTACTACGTGAGTTAAGGAGACAATAGAGACGGCCGAGCGCAAAAGCAGCACAGTTACGTACTGTTTTTATGTGCTCGTTGAAAAGTAATTTAAATAGATATTTGGCCTTTGATTCCCAAGGGATGTTTTGGCCTGACATTGTGATAAGTCGGGTGCGTGTGTGTGCGTCGCTGTTTTTGCCTTTTTTGACAAATAATACAGCTGCACTTTTTAATGGGTTTACTTCAATTCGCCATTTATTGAACCATTGCTCTAAAGCGTTGGCTGCCGATTGAAGGTGCCTATGAATGAACTCAGTGCTGCGACTGGAGTAATATATTGCTGTGTCATCAGCGAATAGGGCCAGCTGGCACTTGCTGTGTTTAGGGATGTCGCTAGTGGACAGCGAGAAGAGGGGGGGGAGAGCACGGAGCCCTGGGGCACACCAGCTCGAATCGGGTGAGGTGATGAGAGGGTGTCTCCTATGCGGTAGCGAAAGGTGCGATTCGACAAGTAGTCCCGTATGATGAGCACGAGACGGTCAGGCACGTTGAGTGTGTATAGCTTATATATTAAGCCATTGTGCCATACTTTGTCAAATGCCTTCGCTACATCAAAGAAGAGTGCACCGGTCATGCGACCCATTTGGTAACCTGCGCTTATGTGTTCGACTATGCGGTGAACTTGGCGGACACAGCAGTGTTTAGTTCTAAAACCAAATTGCCCATCGGGTATGAGATTATTGGATTCGGCATAATCCATTAATCTTTTGAAAATAATTCTTTCGTAGATTTTCCCCATTGTACTGAGGAGACTTATGGGTCTGTAGCTGGACGGCTCAGCTTTGGGTTTGCCGGGTTTGTGGAAGCTTATTACTACGGCTTCTTTCCATACTTGTGGAAAGAGATTATTGTTCAACAGTGTGTTGAAAATAGCTGTCATAAGGACAATTAGCGGGGCTGGGAAGAGTTTAATCACTCTGTTGTTGATTCCGTCTTTACCAGGTGCTTTCCTGGGTTTAAGGTTCCTGACGAGGGAGAGAACTTCGTCAGGGGTTACCGGGGGTAGGGGTTTATCTGGGTCCTCGATTGGGGGTAGGGTGGATCTGCGCTCGACCTCTGCGTTCACTTTGTCGCAGTGGGTTTGGTCGGCTGGCAGTAAGCTTGGCGAGCATTGAGCTTCAAGGCTGTCGGCCAGGCATTCGGCCTTTTCATCGTCTTCAAAGGCTAAGCTTTGATTAGGACGAAGGAGAGGGGGAATGTCGGTGATAGTATCGGACTTGAGTTTTTTGGTTAATTGCCAAAAAGCTTGATGGGAGGGCTTTATGGTGCTCATTAGCTCGTCCCAGCGTTCGTCCCGCATCTCTTGGATGCGTGACTTGACAGCTCGCTGTAAGCCACGCATACGAGTACGGTTGTCGGCATTTGGGAATGAATCATAAGCACGGATGGCTGCATTCTTCTCAGTCAGCAGTGCGCGTACATCGGCTGGCAGTTGCCAGCGATGGTCGTCCATCACTGGTTCTCGCCGTGAACTTTCGTTCACTGCCGCTTGTACGTGACTGGTGAGTGAGTCAATTGCGCCTAGTGCGTCATTGACTGAGTCTAAATTGTCGGGGATTTTGTCAAGGTGGGCTGACGTGGTGGATTTAAGGCGTTGTTCAACCTTTTTCCAGTCAGTTGTAATTTTTGTTGGGGAGGGCTGACTAGTGTCTTGTGGGCCTGAGCGAGATGTTAGTGTCAAGATCACTGGTCGGTGGTCGGAGTCTAGCTCTTGTAGCGACTCTATCGAATATAAACTTAAGTTGATATTCTTTAGAATCGCTATGTCGAGGATATCGGGATTTTGATTGACATTATGGGGAAAGTGAGTGGATGTCAATGGTGCAATGACATCGAAGTTGTATTTGGTCGATAAGCGTGAAAGCTCATTACCTCTCGGGTTGGCAATACGAGAGTTCCAAATAGGGCTTTTTGCATTTAGATCGCCTGCCAGAATGACAGAGCTATCTAAGTTCATAAGTATATTAATATCCGATTCAATCGGACTTGCTGTTGCTTGGGGCGGGGAGATGTATGCCGATACTATTGTGATGGATGGATGGCCGGTCATACCTAGTCGACAGATTGATGCCTCTATCTGCGAAAGTGGAGGGGTGTCAATTGGCATGCAGTGAAGAGAATTTTTGTAATAAATGAGGGTGCCACCCCCTGGTCTACCGGCTCTATCGTTACGAATTAGGCGATAGTTCGCAACTTTAGGTGCTCGGTGAGAAGGTTTGAGGAATGTTTCTTGAATTAGGAATAGGTCAAGTTGATGGTCGCGAAGGAATGTCGCAATCTCATCTCGTTGACCTGAAATGCTGTTAGCATTGAAATAGCCTATTTTAAGAGATCGTGGTTTGACTCTGCTACTTATGTTTTGTGTATCCATTACGGAGTGAAATTAATATAAAAGGCGGACAAGTCGGCGTATTCCGACATAAGGGCCATATTGGCCTGGAGATTGCCTTTAGCTGCTATGAGCTTGGCATGAAGTTCATTGCTTCGGGCAATGACGTTTGGGTTAAAGAAGCGCGCAAGCACGTCAAATGTGCTAGGGCTATATGGGGCCGGTGGGGGCGCATATGTAGGCGCGGGTATTTTAGGGACCATCGGAGCTACCGTGGCCGGTTTGGGGGCCTGTTTGGTCTGTGTCAGTGTGGCCCGAGTTTGGGCAGTTTGTTGGGCAAACTGGCCCATTGGTGGTTTCATTGGCAGGGCCATCAGCTGGGGGATGGCTTGCGGAGAAGTTTGGGGGGTCCTGAGAGCCGGGAAGGCTTTCTCATGATTGAGGACGTTCCATGGTGATGGTCGGTGAGGCCTTAGTTGCTCAGGGTGCATGTTAGATCCCTGAGGCATCATGGGTCTTAGCTGGGGCTTTGGGCGTGGGGCTCGGGGGCACCCGCGGTAGCTCGCGGGGTGGCCGACCTCGCCGCATAGCACACAGCTGGGGGGCTCTGTGCAGAGAGCCAAGTCTTTCGGGCGTGCACAGTCCACCGTTGCGTGGTCACCTAGGCACTTTACGCACCTGGCTCGTGCGAAGCAGTTTCGCTGGGCGTGCCCATAGAGTTGGCAATTGTGACATTGCCCGGGGAGTCTGTTTTTGTAAGGTTTTTCAACCTTGAAGCCGGTCAGTTGGCATATCGACTTAATGTCGATTATAGCCTTGCCGGCCTCGTTGTTTTCTAATATGACCAATATCATATCATAAGGGGCACCATTTCGGCCGCGGTGCATGCGGTGGACCTCTATCAGAGGGAAGTTCTGGGCTCTGATGTCCTCAGAAATTTCGTCTATCTTTAATTCTTTAGGTACGCGTTTGATCACGCACCTAAATTGTCGCTCTTTACTGAGGGCGTAGGTGTGGAATGCCACCTTACGCTCCCTCAGGAGCTTAGTCAGCGAACGGAAATCCGCTGGGGTCGGGACCTGAACTTTAATACCCACCGCTGTAGGGCGGGCATGAGTATAATTGATGCGCTCGATGGCGCAGGCCTTTGAGACTGTAGTCCAAAGGTCCTTGTCGTGGATGTACAGAGGGGGGGGAATTGGGGTCTTGGGGGTAGTTGTAGGGACTGGCTGTACGCCTTGTTTGGGGGAGGCTGGGCGGCTGCATGGTGCAGCGGCTACAGCGGGGGCGGTAGGTATGGTGGGGACTGTTGGGATAGCTAGGGCCAGCTTTTTGGCGGCCTTTTTGGCTTTACGGGCAGCGGCTGTGCGCTTGCGTTTGCCTTCGACCACGGTGTAGTCGTCGACAGAGGAGGACGAGTTTTGAGAGGAAAAGACTGCCGTGATTGCGTCGTCGTCTTCGGCCCCGTCTGACTCGTCAGAGTTAGCCATGTTAACGTCCGCAATTTCGGGTGTTGGTGGTCGGGAGTGCTCAAAGGCACCTTGGGGACTGCCAGGGTCTGCTGAGCTAGTGGGGCTGGCAGGGCTATCGGGGATGGCTGGGGTAGATCTGTTTAGCCTTAGAGTGGCTATTTGGGACGCGTATTTCGTCCTGATGTATGGGTCATTTAAGAGTATTTCTGTTATGAACCTCAGTATGGATTGGTCGTCCATACTGTGGTTGTTTACAAAGGAAGGGGCGCTGTATTAGCTATAATGAGGCCTCTGTAAGGAGGCCTTAGGGTGAGGGTTGTACAACCCTCCCTGTCTAGCTGACAGGGAGGTGGGTGTAAGGTCGTGTCGTAAGTCAGTGGAGCGGGATTGGGTAGCCCTAATGGCTATGGATCTGGTGGCACTTGGTCGAGTAAATACCCCTGTACTCACGTGTCTACTCAATCCCGGAGGCAGTAGTAGTCCCGGAAGAATACACACACGTCACTGTTATTTTAAAAGTAAGGTCTCTGCTTACAAAGTCAGAATTTACACTATTTTGTTTAAATGTACAATGTCACTAAACAATGTCACTGAACAATGTCAACAAAACGAAAGTAATCACTTTATTAATTACGCGCACAAGTGAAATTAGTTACGCGGGCGCGAACCGGTTTCGCGCCTTTTCTAACGGTCGCGCTTCGGTGCGCGGACACCTAACAACCTAACCGACGGCGACACAAAAAGCGCGGCAAAATGCGCGGGAAGGGGACGAAAGACTCGGCGGCGGCTTGGCTGGCGGTCCTCAGGGCTCCTGCTCAGCTAATGCTGCCTCGCTTCTCTCGATCTCTGCTTCTCTGCTTCCGCTGTGTGGTGGCGTGGATAATAGGTAATCGGTAATCTCGGTAAATCGGACAGACGTGCTCTCTTGTCAAGGGCAAGTGGTCGAATCTTTTTGAGTTCGAAATGCTTTTTTTTTTTTTTTTTTTTTTTGTTACTGGCTTTATTGCAGTTGATCCCTCGGGGGACCTTTGCTGCTTCACCGGGCTTCGGTGGGGCCAGAAGGGCCTCTCACCTAGCTAATAAAATATTATTTAGGTAGCACAGCTAAGGGCGTCCCAAGGTGGGACTCGAACCTAGGCTTAGGGCGCTACCGATTACTGAGCAAGTGGGGACTTGTCGTATCTGTTCATTATTATTTGGGATGTTTTGATTTACTTGGCCCGCGCGGGCGGGCGGGGTCAAGGGACGGGGGGAGTGTCTTACTACTCTACTTCGCGGAGGTACTCGCCGTCGAGTACGGAACGTTTGTGTGGAGTGTTTTTTGTTAGCTAACTTTACACTCTCTTGGAAGAGAGTGATGTCGTCATCTTTATCTAAAAGAGCATGTTTGGGGCGTCGTGTGCGTGATATGCGTGAGGGTGTGTAACTGGTAGCTGCTGCCACTAGTGGGTTAGTGTGAGTAGCAGCAGAGTCGAAAAAGCGCTTACTGGCTTTTTTGAGGAATTGCCGGATGGTCGGCAGATTTAAATCGACGTGTAATTGTTCATTACGTACATACCAGGGGCTGCCCGTGGCTCTACGCATGAATCGATTTTGGAGGGTTTGCATTTTTCTTATACGTGACGGCTTGACGTGTGCGAACACTACGCCCGCATATGTCATAATAGGGCGTATGCACGTGGTGTAAATTCGCACCTTTGCCTTAAGGGCTAATTTACTACGTGCGTTAAGGAGACAATAGAGACGACCGAGCGCAAAAGCAGCACGGTTATGTACTGTTTTTATGTGCTCGTTGAATAGTAGTTTATTATCGAGTGTTACCCCTAGATATTTGACCTTTGATTCCCAAGGGATCTTTTGGTCAGACATTGAGATGAGTCGGGTGCGTGTGTGTGTGTCGCTGTTTTTGCCTTTTTTGACAAATAATACAGCTGCACTTTTCGAGGGGTTTACTTCAATACGCCATTTATAAAACCATTGCTCTAGAGCGTTGGCTGCCGATTGAAGGTGCCTATGAATGATCTCAGTACTGCGACTTGAGTAATATATTGCTGTGTCATCAGCGAATAGGGCCAGCTGGCACTTGCTGTGTTTGGGGATGTCGCTAGTGTACAGCGAGAAGAGGGGGGGGGAGAGCACGGAGCCCTGGGGCACACCAGCTCGAATCGGGTGAGGTGATGAGAGGGTGTCTCCTATGCGGTAGCGAAAGGTGCGATTCGACAAGTAGTCCCGTATGATGAGCACGAGACGATCAGGCACGTTGAGTGTATATAGCTTATATATTAAGCCATTGTGCCATACTTTGTCAAATGCCTTCGCTACATCAAAGAAGAGTGCACCGGTCATGCGACCCATTTGGTAACCTGCGCTTATGTGTTCGACTATGCGGTGAACTTGGCGGACACAGCAGTGTTTAGTTCTAAAACCAAATTGCTCATCGGGTATGAGATTATTGGATTCGGCATAATCCATTAATCTTTTGAAAATAATTCTTTCATAGATTTTCCCCATTGTACTGAGGAGACTTATGGGTCTGTAGCTGGACGGCTCAGCTTTGGGTTTGCCGGGTTTGTGGAAGCCTATTACTACGGCTTCTTTCCATATTTGTGGAAAGAGATTATTATTCAACAGTGTGTTGAAAATAGTTGTCATAAGGACAATTAGCGGGGCTGGGAAGAGTTTAATCACTCTGTTGTTGATTCCGTCTTTACCAGGTGCTTTCCTGGGTTTAAGGTTCCTGACGAGGGAGAGAACTTCGTCAGGGGTTACCGGGGGTAGGGGTTTATCTGGGTCCTCGATTGGGGGAAGGGTGGATCTGCGCTCGACCCTCTGCGTTCACTTTGTCGCAGTGGGTTTGGTCGGCTGGCAGTAAGCTTGGCGAGCATTGAGCTTCAAGGCTGTCGGCCAGGCATTCGGCCTTTTCATCGTCTTCAAAGGCTAAGCTTTGATTAGGACGAAGGAGGGGGGGAATGTCGGTGATGGTATCGGACTTGAGTTTTTTGGTTAATTGCCAAAAAGCTTGATGGGAGGGCTTTATGGTGCTCATTAGCTCATCCCAGCGTTCGTCCCGCATCTCTTGGATGCGTGACTTGACAGCTCGCTGTAAGCCACGCATACGAGTACGGTTGTCGGCATTTGGGAATGAGTCATAAGCACGGATGGCTGCATTCTTCTCAGTCAGCAGTGCGCGTACATCGGCTGGCAGTTGCCAGCGATGGTCGTCCATCACTGGTTCTCGCCGTGAACTTTCGTTCACTGCCGCTTGTACGTGACTGGTGAGTGAGTCAATTGCGCCTAGTGCGTCATTGACTGAGTCTAAATTGTCGGGGATTTTGTCAAGGTGGGCTGACGTGGTGGATTTAAGGCGTTGTTCAACCTTTTTCCAGTCAGTTGTAATTTTTGTTGGGGAGGGCTGACTAGTGTCTTGTGGGCCTGAGCGAGATGTTAGTGTCAAGATCACTGGTCGGTGGTCGGAGTCTAGCTCTTGTAGCGACTCTATCGAATATAAACTTAAGTTGATATTCTTTAGAATCGCTATGTCGAGGATATCGGGATTTTGATTGACATTATGGGGAAAGTGAGTGAATGTCAATGGTGCAATGACATCGAAGTTGTATTTGGTCGATAAGCGTGAAAGCTCATTACCTCTCGGGTTGGCAATACGAGAGTTCCAAATAGGGCTTTTTGCATTTAGATCGCCTGCCAGAATGACAGAGCTATCTAAGTTCATAAGTATATTAATATCCGATTCAATCGGACTTGCTGTTGCTTGGGGCGGGGAGATGTATGCCGATACTATTGTGATGGATGGATGGCCGGTCATACCTAGTCGACAGATTGATGCCTCTATCTGCGAAAGTGGAGGGGTGTCAATTGGCATGCAGTGAAGAGAATTTTTGTAATAAATGAGGGTGCCACCCCCTGGTCTACCGGCTCTATCGTTACGAATTAGGCGATAGTTCGCAACTTTAGGTGCTCGGTGAGAAGGTTTGAGGAAGGTTTCTTGAATTAGGAATAGGTCAAGTTGATGGTCGCGAAGGAATGTCGCAATCTCATCTCGTTGACCTGAAATGCTGTTAGCATTGAAATAGCCTATTTTAAGAGATCGTGGTTTGACTCTGCTACTTATGTTTTGTGTATCCATTACGGAGTGAAATTAATGTAGAAGGCGGACAAGTCGGCGTATTCCGACATAAGGGCCATATTGGCCCAGGCCAATATGGCCCTTATGTCGGAATACGCCGACTGCCTTGCGAGATTGCCTTTAGCTGCTATGAGCTTGGCATGAAGTTCATTGCTTCGGGCAATGACGTTTGGGTTAAAGAAGCGCGCAAGCACGTCAAATGTGCTAGGGCTATATGGGGCCGGTGGGGGCGCATATGTAGGCGCGGGTATTTTAGGGACCATCGGAGCTACCGTGGCCGGTTTGGGGGCCTGTTTGGTCTGTGTCAGTGTGGCCCGAGTTTGGGCAGTTTGTTGGGCAAACTGGCCCATTGGTGGTTTCATTGGCAGGGCCATCAGCTGGGGGATGGCTTGCGGAGAAGTTTGGGGGGTCCTGAGAGCCGGGAAGGCTTTCTCATGATTGAGGACGTTCCATGGTGATGGTCGGTGAGGCCTTAGTTGCTCAGGGTGCATGTTAGATCCCTGAGGCATCATGGGTCTTAGCTGGGGCTTTGGGCGTGGGGCTCGGGGGCACCCGCGGTAGCTCGCGGGGTGGCCGACCTCGCCGCATAGCACACAGCTGGGGGGCTCTGTGCAGAGAGCCAAGTCTTTCGGGCGTGCACAGTCCACCGTTGCGTGGTCACCTAGGCACTTTACGCACCTGGCTCGTGCGAAGCAGTTTCGCTGGGCGTGCCCATAGAGTTGGCAATTGTGACATTGCCCGGGGAGTCTGTTTTTGTAAGGTTTTTCAACCTTGAAGCCGGTCAGTTGGCATATCGACTTAATGTCGATTATAGCCTTGCCGGCCTCGTTGTTTTCTAATATGACCAATATCATATCATAAGGGGCACCATTTCGGCCGCGGTGCATGCGGTGGACCTCTATCAGAGGGAAGTTCTGGGCTCTGATGTCCTCAGAAATTTCGTCTATCTTTAATTCTTTAGGTACGCGTTTGATCACGCACCTAAATTGTCGCTCTTTACTGAGGGCGTAGGTGTGGAATGCCACCTTACGCTCCCTCAGGAGCTTAGTCAGCGAACGGAAATCCGCTGGGGTCGGGACCTGAACTTTAATACCCACCGCTGTAGGGCGGGCATGAGTATAATTGATGCGCTCGATGGCGCAGGCCTTTGAGACTGTAGTCCAAAGGTCCTTGTCGTGGATGTACAGAGGGGGGGGAATTGGGGTCTTGGGGGTAGTTGTAGGGACTGGCTGTACGCCTTGTTTGGGGGAGGCTGGGCGGCTGCATGGTGCAGCGGCTACAGCGGGGGCGGTAGGTATGGTGGGGACTGTTGGGATAGCTAGGGCCAGCTTTTTGGCGGCCTTTTTGGCTTTACGGGCAGCGGCTGTGCGCTTGCGTTTGCCTTCGACCACGGTGTAGTCGTCGACAGAGGAGGACGAGTTTTGAGAGGAAAAGACTGCCGTGATTGCGTCGTCGTCTTCGGCCCCGTCTGACTCGTCAGAGTTAGCCATGTTAACGTCCGCAATTTCGGGTGTTGGTGGTCGGGAGTGCTCAAAGGCACCTTGGGGACTGCCAGGGTCTGCTGAGCTAGTGGGGCTGGCAGGGCTATCGGGGATGGCTGGGGTAGATCTGTTTAGCCTTAGAGTGGCTATTTGGGACGCGTATTTCGTCCTGATGTATGGGTCATTTAAGAGTATTTCTGTTATGAACCTCAGTATGGATTGGTCGTCCATACTGTGGTTGTTTACAAAGGAAGGGGCGCTGTATTAGCTATAATGAGGCCTCTGTAAGGAGGCCTTAGGGTGAGGGTTGTACAACCCTCCCTGTCTAGCTGACAGGGAGGTGGGTGTAAGGTCGTGTCGTAAGTCAGTGGAGCGGGATTGGGTAGCCCTAATGGCTATGGATCTGGTGGCACTTGGTCGAGTAAATACCCCTGTACTCACGTGTCTACTCAATCCCGGAGGCAGTAGTAGTCCCGGAAGAATACACACACGTCACTGTTATTTTAAAAGTAAGGTCTCTGCTTACAAAGTCAGAATTTACACTATTTTGTTTAAATGTACAATGTCACTAAACAATGTCACTGAACAATGTCAACAAAACGAAAGTAATCACTTTATTAATTACGCGCACAAGTGAAATTAGTTACGCGGGCGCGAACCGGTTTCGCGCCTTTTCTAACGGTCGCGCTTCGGTGCGCGGACACCTAACAACCTAACCGACGGCGACACAAAAAGCGCGGCAAAATGCGCGGGAAGGGGACGAAAGACTCGGCGGCGGCTTGGCTGGCGGTCCTCAGGGCTCCTGCTCAGCTAATGCTGCCTCGCTTCTCTCGATCTCTGCTTCTCTGCTTCCGCTGTGTGGTGGCGTGGATAATAGGTAATCGGTAATCTCGGTAAATCGGACAGACGTGCTCTCTTGTCAAGGGCAAGTGGTCGAATCTTTTTGAGTTCGAAATGCTTTTTTTTTTTTTTTTTTTTTTTTTTTGTTACTGGCTTTATTGCAGTTGATCCCTCGGGGGACCTTTGCTGCTTCACCGGGCTTCGGTGGGGCCAGAAGGGCCTCTCACCTAGCTAATAAAATATTATTTAGGTAGCACAGCTAAGGGCGTCCCAAGGTGGGACTCGAACCTAGGCTTAGGGCGCTACCGATTACTGAGCAAGTGGGGACTTGTCGTATCTGTTCATTATTATTTGGGATGTTTTGATTTACTTGGCCCGCGCGGGCGGGCGGGGTCAAGGGACGGGGGGAGTGTCTTACTACTCTACTTCGCGGAGGTACTCGCCGTCGAGTACGGAACGTTTGTGTGGAGTGTTTTTTGTTAGCTAACTTTACACTCTCTTGGAAGAGAGTGATGTCGTCATCTTTATCTAAAAGAGCATGTTTGGGGCGTCGTGTGCGTGATATGCGTGAGGGTGTGTAACTGGTAGCTGCTGCCACTAGTGGGTTAGTGTGAGTAGCAGCAGAGTCGAAAAAGCGCTTACTGGCTTTTTTGAGGAATTGCCGGATGGTCGGCAGATTTAAATCGACGTGTAATTGTTCATTACGTACATACCAGGGGCTGCCCGTGGCTCTACGCATGAATCGATTTTGGAGGGTTTGCATTTTTCTTATACGTGACGGCTTGACGTGTGCGAACACTACGCCCGCATATGTCATAATAGGGCGTATGCACGTGGTGTAAATTCGCACCTTTGCCTTAAGGGCTAATTTACTACGTGCGTTAAGGAGACAATAGAGACGACCGAGCGCAAAAGCAGCACGGTTATGTACTGTTTTTATGTGCTCGTTGAATAGTAGTTTATTATCGAGTGTTACCCCTAGATATTTGACCTTTGATTCCCAAGGGATCTTTTGGTCAGACATTGAGATGAGTCGGGTGCGTGTGTGTGCGTCGCTGTTTTTGCCTTTTTTGACAAATAATACAGCTGCACTTTTCGAGGGGTTTACTTCAATACGCCATTTATAAAACCATTGCTCTAGAGCGTTGGCTGCCGATTGAAGGTGCCTATGAATGATCTCAGTACTGCGACTTGAGTAATATATTGCTGTGTCATCAGCGAATAGGGCCAGCTGGCACTTGCTGTGTTTGGGGATGTCGCTAGTGTACAGCGAGAAGAGGGGGGGGGAGAGCACGGAGCCCTGGGGCACACCAGCTCGAATCGGGTGAGGTGATGAGAGGGTGTCTCCTATGCGGTAGCGAAAGGTGCGATTCGACAAGTAGTCCCGTATGATGAGCACGAGACGATCAGGCACGTTGAGTGTATATAGCTTATATATTAAGCCATTGTGCCATACTTTGTCAAATGCCTTCGCTACATCAAAGAAGAGTGCACCGGTCATGCGACCCATTTGGTAACCTGCGCTTATGTGTTCGACTATGCGGTGAACTTGGCGGACACAGCAGTGTTTAGTTCTAAAACCAAATTGCTCATCGGGTATGAGATTATTGGATTCGGCATAATCCATTAATCTTTTGAAAATAATTCTTTCATAGATTTTCCCCATTGTACTGAGGAGACTTATGGGTCTGTAGCTGGACGGCTCAGCTTTGGGTTTGCCGGGTTTGTGGAAGCCTATTACTACGGCTTCTTTCCATATTTGTGGAAAGAGATTATTATTCAACAGTGTGTTGAAAATAGTTGTCATAAGGACAATTAGCGGGGCTGGGAAGAGTTTAATCACTCTGTTGTTGATTCCGTCTTTACCAGGTGCTTTCCTGGGTTTAAGGTTCCTGACGAGGGAGAGAACTTCGTCAGGGGTTACCGGGGGTAGGGGTTTATCTGGGTCCTCGATTGGGGGAAGGGTGGATCTGCGCTCGACCCTCTGCGTTCACTTTGTCGCAGTGGGTTTGGTCGGCTGGCAGTAAGCTTGGCGAGCATTGAGCTTCAAGGCTGTTGGCCAGGCATTCGGCCTTTTCATCGTCTTCAAAGGCTAAGCTTTGATTAGGACGAAGGAGGGGGGGAATGTCGGTGATGGTATCGGACTTGAGTTTTTTGGTTAATTGCCAAAAAGCTTGATGGGAGGGCTTTATGGTGCTCATTAGCTCATCCCAGCGTTCGTCCCGCATCTCTTGGATGCGTGACTTGACAGCTCGCTGTAAGCCACGCATACGAGTACGGTTGTCGGCATTTGGGAATGAGTCATAAGCACGGATGGCTGCATTCTTCTCAGTCAGCAGTGCGCGTACATCGGCTGGCAGTTGCCAGCGATGGTCGTCCATCACTGGTTCTCGCCGTGAACTTTCGTTCACTGCCGCTTGTACGTGACTGGTGAGTGAGTCAATTGCGCCTAGTGCGTCATTGACTGAGTCTAAATTGTCGGGGATTTTGTCAAGGTGGGCTGACGTGGTGGATTTAAGGCGTTGTTCAACCTTTTTCCAGTCAGTTGTAATTTTTGTTGGGGAGGGCTGACTAGTGTCTTGTGGGCCTGAGCGAGATGTTAGTGTCAAGATCACTGGTCGGTGGTCGGAGTCTAGCTCTTGTAGCGACTCTATCGAATATAAACTTAAGTTGATATTCTTTAGAATCGCTATGTCGAGGATATCGGGATTTTGATTGACATTATGGGGAAAGTGAGTGAATGTCAATGGTGCAATGACATCGAAGTTGTATTTGGTCGATAAGCGTGAAAGCTCATTACCTCTCGGGTTGGCAAATGACAGAGCTATCTAAGTTCATAAGTATATTAATATCCGATTCAATCGGACTTGCTGTTGCTTGGGGCGGGGAGATGTATGCCGATACTATTGTGATGGATGGATGGCCGGTCATACCTAGTCGACAGATTGATGCCTCTATCTGCGAAAGTGGAGGGGTGTCAATTGGCATGCAGTGAAGAGAATTTTTGTAATAAATGAGGGTGCCACCCCCTGGTCTACCGGCTCTATCGTTACGAATTAGGCGATAGTTCGCAACTTTAGGTGCTCGGTGAGAAGGTTTGAGGAAGGTTTCTTGAATTGGGAATAGGTCAAGTTGATGGTCGCGAAGGAATGTCGCAATCTCATCTCGTTGACCTGAAATGCTGTTAGCATTGAAATAGCCTATTTTAAGAGATCGTGGTTTGACTCTGCTACTTATGTTTTGTGTATCCATTACGGAGTGAAATTAATGTAGAAGGCGGACAAGTCGGCGTATTCCGACATAAGGGCCATATTGGCCTGGAGATTGCCTTTAGCTGCTATGAGCTTGGCATGAAGTTCATTGCTTCGGGCAATGACGTTTGGGTTAAAGAAGCGCGCAAGCACGTCAAATGTGCTAGGGCTATATGGGGCCGGTGGGGGCGCATATGTAGGCGCGGGTATTTTAGGGACCATCGGAGCTACCGTGGCCGGTTTGGGGGCCTGTTTGGTCTGTGTCAGTGTGGCCCGAGTTTGGGCAGTTTGTTGGGCAAACTGGCCCATTGGTGGTTTCATTGGCAGGGCCATCAGCTGGGGGATGGCTTGCGGAGAAGTTTGGGGGGTCCTGAGAGCCGGGAAGGCTTTCTCATGATTGAGGACGTTCCAAGGTGAGGGTCGGTGAGGCCTTAATTGCTCAGGGTGCATTTTAGATCCCTGAGGCATCATGGGTCTTAGCTGGGGCTTTGGGCGTGGGGCTCGGGGGCACCCGCGGTAGCTCGCGGGGTGGCCGACCTCGCCGCATAGCACACAGCTGGGGGGCTCTGTGCAGAGAGCCAAGTCTTTCGGGCGTGCACAGTCCACCGTTGCGTGGTCACCTAGGCACTTTACGCACCTGGCTCGCGCGAAGCAGTTTCGCTGGGCGTGCCCATAGAGTTGGCAATTGTGACATTGCCCGGGGAGTCTGTTTTTGTAAGGTTTTTCAACCTTGAAGCCGGTCAGTTGGCATATCGACTTAATGTCGATTATAGCCTTGCCGGCCTCGTTGTTTTCTAATATGACCAATATCATATCATAAGGGGCACCATTTCGGCCGCGGTGCATGCGGTGAACCTCTATCAGAGGGAAGTTCTGGGCTCTGATGTCCTCAGAAATTTCATCTATCTTTAGTTCTTTAGGTACGCGTTTGATCACGCACCTAAATTGTCGCTCTTCACTGAGGGCGTAGGTGTGGAATGCCACCTTACGCTCCCTCAGGAGCTTAGTCAGCGAACGGAAATCCGCTGGAGTCGGGACCTGAACTTTAATACCCACCGCTGTAGGGCGGGCATGAGTATAATTGATGCGCTCGATGGCGCAGGCCTTTGAGACTGTAGTCCAAAGGTCTTTGTCGTGGATGTACAGAGGGGGGGGAATTGGTGTCTTGGGGGTAGTTGTGGGGGCTGGCTGTACGCCTTGTTTGGGGGAGGCTGGGCGGCTGCATGGTGCAGCGGCTACAGCGGGGGCGGTAGGTATGGTGGGGATTGCTGGGATAGCTAAGGCCAGCTTCTTGGCGGCCTTTTTGGCTTTACGGGCAGCGGCTGTGCGCTTACGTTTGCCTTCGACCACGGTGTAGTCGTCGGCAGAGGAGGAGGACGAGTTTGGAGATGAAAAGACTGCCGTGATTGCGTCGTCGTCTTCGGCCCCGTCTGACTCGTCAGAGTTAGCCATGCTTACGTCCGCAATTACGGGTGTTGGTGGTCGGGAGTGCTCAAAGGCACCTTGGGGACTGCCAGGGTCTGCTGAGCTAGTGGGGCTGGCAGGGCTATCGGGGATGGCTGGGGTGGATTTTAGCCTTAGAGTGGCTATTTGGGACGCGTATTTCGTCCTAATATATGGGTCGTTCAATAGTATATCTGTTATGAACCTCAGTATGGATTGGTCGTCCATACTGTGGTTGTTTACAGAGGGAGGGGCGCTGTATTAGCTATAATAAGGCCTCTGTTGGGAGGCCTTAGGGTGAGGGTTGTACAACCCTCCCTGTCTAGCTGACAGGGAGGTGGGTGTAGGGTCGTGTCGTAAGTCAGTGGAGCGGGATTGGGTAGCCCTAATGGCTATGGATCTGGTGGCACTTGGTCGAGTAAATACCCCTGTACTCACGTGTCTACTCAATCCCGGAGGCAGTAGTAGTCCCGGAAGAATACACACACGTCACTGTTATTTTAAAAGTAAGGTCTCTGCTTACAAAGTCAGAATTTACACTATTTTGTTTAAATGTACAATGTCACTAAACAATGTCACTGAACAATGTCAACAAAACGAAAGTAATCACTTTATTAATTACGCGCACAAGTGAAATTAGTTACGCGGGCGCGAACCGGTTTCGCGCCTTTTCTAACGGTCGCGCTTCGGTGCGCGGACTCCTAACAACCTAACCGACGGCGACACAAAAAGCGCGGCAAAATGCGCGGGAAGGGGACGAAAGACTCGGCGCGGCGGCGGCTTGGCTGGCGGTCCTCAGGGCTCCTGCTCGGCCAATGCTGCTTCGCTTCGCTTCTCTCGAACTCAGCTTGTGTGGTGGCGTGGTTAATAGGTAATCGGTAAATCGGATAGACGTGCTCTCTTGACAAGGGCAAGTGGTCGAATGAATTTTTTGTTTTTTGTGTTCGAAATGCTTTTTTTTTTTTTTTTTTTGATACTGGCTTTATTGCAGCTGATCCCTCGGGGGACCTTTGCTGCTTCACCGGGCTTCGGTGGGGCCAGAAGGGCCTCTCACCTAGCTAATAAAATATTATTTATTATTTAGGTAGCACAGCTAAGGGCGTCCCAAGGTGGGACTCGAACCTAGGCTTAGGGCGCTACCGATTACTGAGCAAGTGGGGACTTGTCGTATCTGTTTATTATTATTAGGGATGTTTTGATTTATTTGGCCCGCGCGGGCGGGTGGGGTCAAGGGACGGGGGGAGTGTCTTACTACTCTACTTCGCGGAGGTACTCGCCGTCGAGTACGGAACGTTTGTGTGGAGTGTTTTTTGTTTGCTAACTTTACACTCTCTTGGAAGAGAGTGATGTCGTCATCTTTATCTAAAAGAGCATGTTTGGGGCGTCGTGTGCGTGATATGCGTGAGGGTGTGTAACTGGTAGCTGCTGCCACTAGTGGGTTAGTGTGAGTAGCAGCAGAGTCGAAAAAGCGCTTACTGGCTTTTTTGAGGAATTGCCGGATGGTCGGCAGATTTAAATCGACGTGTAATTGTTCATTACGTACATACCAGGGGCTGCCCGTGGCTCTACGCATGAATCGATTTTGGAGGGTTTGCATTTTTCTTATACGTGACGGCTTGACGTGTGCGAACACTACGCCCGCATATGTCATAATAGGGCGTATGCACGTGGTGTAAATTCGCACCTTTGCCTTAAGGGCTAATTTACTACGTGCGTTAAGGAGACAATAGAGACGACCGAGCGCAAAAGCAGCACGGTTACGTACTGTTTTTATGTGCTCGTTGAATAGTAGTTTATTATCGAGTGTTACCCCTAGATATTTGACCTTTGATTCCCAAGGGATCTTTTGGTCAGACATTGAGATGAGTCGGGTGCGTGTGTGTGCGTCGCTGTTTTTGCCTTTTTTGACAAATAATACAGCTGCACTTTTCGAGGGGTTTACTTCAATTCGCCATTTATAAAACCATTGCTCTAGAGCGTTGGCTGCCGATTGAAGGTGTCTATGAATGATCTCAGTACTGCGACATGAGTAATATATTGCTGTGTCATCAGCGAATAGGGCCAGCTGGCACTTGCTGTGTTTGGGAATGTCGCTAGTGTACAGCGAGAAGAGGGGGGGGGAGAGCACGGAGCCCTGGGGCACACCAGCTCGAATCGGGTGAGGTGATGAGAGGGTGTCTCCTATGCGGTAGCGAAAGGTGCGATTCGACAAGTAGTCCCGTATGATGAGCACGAGACGATCAGGCACGTTGAGTGTATATAGCTTATATATTAAGCCATTGTGCCATACTTTGTCAAATGCCTTCGCTACATCAAAGAAGAGTGCACCGGTCATGCGACCCATTTGGTAACCTGCGCTTATGTGTTCGACTATGCGGTGAACTTGGCGGACACAGCAGTGTTTAGTTCTAAAACCAAATTGCTCATCGGGTATGAGATTATTGGATTCGGCATAATCCATTAATCTTTTGAAAATAATTCTTTCATAGATTTTCCCCATTGTACTGAGGAGACTTATGGGTCTGTAGCTGGACGGCTCAGCTTTGGGTTTGCCGGGTTTGTGGAAGCCTATTACCACGGCTTCTTTCCATACTTGTGGAAAGAGATTATTATTCAACAGTGTGTTGAAAATAGTTGTCATAAGGACAATTAGCGGGGCTGGGAAGAGTTTGATCACTCTGTTGTTGATTCCGTCTTTACCAGGTGCTTTCCTGGGTTTAAGGTTCCTGACGAGGGAGAGAACTTCGTCAGGGGTTACCGGGGGTAGGGGTTTATCTGGGTCCTCGATTGGGGGTAGGGTGGATCTGCGCTCGACCTCTGCGTTCACTTTGTCGCAGTGGGTTTGGTCGGCTGGCAGTAGGCTTGGCGAGCATTGAGCTTCAAGCCTGTCGGCCAGGCATTCGGCCTTTTCATCGTCTTCAAAGGCTAAGCTTTGATTAGGACGAAGGAGAGGGGGAATGTCGGTGATAGTATCGGACTTGAGTTTTTTGGTTAATTGCCAAAAAGCTTGATGGGAGGGCTTTATGGTGCTCATTAGCTCATCCCAGCGTTCGTCCCGCATCTCTTGGATGCGTGACTTGACAGCTCGCTGTAAGCCACGCATACGAGTACGGTTGTCGGCATTTGGGAATGAGTCGTAAGCACGGATGGCTGCATTCTTCTCAGTCAGCAGTGCGCGTACATCGGCTGGCAGTTGCCAGCGATGGTCGTCCATCACTGGTTCACGCCGTGAACTTTCGTTCACTGCCGCTTGTACGTGACTGGTGAGTGAGTCAATTGCGCCTAGTGCGTCATTGACTGAGTCTAAATTGTCGGGGATTTTGTCAAGGTGGGCTGACGTAGTGGATTTAAGGCGTTGTTCAACCTTTTTCCAGTCAGTTGTAATTTTTGTTTGGGAGGGCTGACTAGTGTCTTGTGGGCCTGAGCGAGATGTTAGTGTCAAGATCACTGGTCGGTGGTCGGAGTCTAGCTCTTGTAGCGACTCTATCGAATATAAACTTAAGTTGATATTCTTTAGAATCGCTATGTCGAGGATATCGGGATTTTGATTGACATTATGGGGAAAGTGAGTGAATGTCAATGGTGCAATGACATCGAAGTTGTATTTGGTCGATAAGCGTGAAAGCTCATTACCTCTCGGGTTGGCAATACGAGAGTTCCAAATAGGGCTTTTTGCATTTAGATCGCCTGCCAGAATGACAGAGCTATCCAAGTTCATAAGTATATTAATATCCGATTCAATCGGACTTGCTGTTGCTTGGGGCGGGGACATGTATGCCGATACTATTGTGATGGATGGATGGCCGGTCATACCTAGTCGACAGATTGATGCCTCTATATGCGAAAGTGGAGGGGTGTCAATTGGCATGCAGTGAAGAGAATTTTTGTAATAAATGAGGGTGCCACCCCCTGGTCTACCGGCTCTATCGTTACGAATTAGGCGATAGTTCGCAACTTTAGGTGCTCGGTGAGAAGGTTTGAGGAAGGTTTCTTGAATTAGGAATAGGTCAAGTTGATGGTCGCGAAGGAATGTCGCAATCTCATCTCGTTGACCTGAAATGCTGTTAGCATTGAAATAGCCTATTTTAAGAGATCGTGGTTTGGCTCTGCTACTTATGTTTTGTGTATCCATTACGGAGTGAAATTAATGTAGAAGGCGGACAAGTCGGCGTATTCCGACATAAGGGCCATATTGGCCTGGAGATTGCCTTTAGCTGCTATGAGCTTGGCATGAAGTTCATTGCTTCGGGCAATGACGTTTGGGTTAAAGAAGCGCGCAAGCACGTCGAATGTGCTGGGGCTATATGGGGCCGGTGGGGGCGCATATGTAGGCGCGGGTATTTTTGGACCATCGGAGATACCGTGGCCGGTTTGGGGGCCTGTTTGGTCTGTGACAGTGTGGCCCGAGTTTGGGCAGTTTGTTGGGCAAACTGGCCCATTGGTGGTTTCATTGGCAGGGCCATCAGCTGGGGGATGGCTTGCGGAGAAGTTTGGGGGGTCCTGAGAGCCGGGAAGGCTTTCTCATGATTGAGGACGTTCCAAGGTGAGGGTCGGTGAGGCCTTAATTGCTCAGGGTGCATTTTAGATCCCTGAGGCATCATGGGTCTTAGCTGGGGCTTTGGGCGTGGGGCTCGGGGGCACCCGCGGTAGCTCGCGGGGTGGCCGACCTCGCCGCATAGCACACAGCTGGGGGGCTCTGTGCAGAGAGCCAAGTCTTTCGGGCGTGCACAGTCCACCGTTGCGTGGTCACCTAGGCACTTTACGCACCTGGCTCGCGCGAAGCAGTTTCGCTGGGCGTGCCCATAGAGTTGGCAATTGTGACATTGCCCGGGGAGTCTGTTTTTGAAAGGTTTTTCAACCTTGAAGCCGGTCAGTTGGCATATCGACTTAATGTCGATTATAGCCTTGCCGGCCTCGTTGTTTTCTAATATGACTAAAATCATATCATAAGGGGCACCATTTCGGCCGCGGTGCATGCGGTGAACCTCTATCAGAGGGAAGTTCTGGGCTCTGATGTCCTCAGAAATTTCGTCTATCTTGAGTTCTTTAGGTACGCGTTTGATCACGCACCTAAATTGTCGCTCTTCACTGAGGGCGTAGGTGTGGAATGCCACCTTACGCTCCCTCAGGAGCTTAGTCAGCGAACGGAAATCCGCTGGAGTCGGGACCTGCACTTTAATACCCACCGCTGTAGGGCGGGCATGAGTATAATTAATGCGCTCGATGGCGCAGGCCTTTGAGACTGTAGTCCAAAGGTCTTTGTCGTGGATGTACAAAGGGGGGGGAATTGGTGTCTTGGGGGTAATTGTAGGGACTGGCTGTACGCCTTGTTTGGGGGAGGCTGGGCGGCTGGTTGGTGCAGCGGCTACAGCGGGGGCGGTAGGTATGGTGGGGACTGATGGGGTAGCTAGGGCCAGCTTTTTAGCGGCCTTTTTGGCTTTACGGGCAGCGGCTGTGCGCTTACGTTTGCCTTCGACCACGGTGTAGTCGTCGGCAGAGGAGGAGGACGAGTTTGGAGATGAAAAGACTGCCGTGATTGCGTAATGCAAAAATGTTCTTACTTTTATACAATTTTGGCCAAGGATTCAGCACTTAGTCGACCAATCACAAAAATGCGCATTAAAAGCATTAGCCAATCAGAGCGAGGCACGATATTGTACGATTTTCCATAGTACTTTGATACTTTACCTTAATGAGAGCCCCGCGACATTGTTTGCGATTTTCGCTAACTTTTACTAAGTTTGCATAGGTAAAACTAGGTATAATTAGCTTCTATGTAACAAGAACTATCATAGAAAATATTAAAATCAATAAAAACAACTAACACTTTAACTATTGCTTACCACCAATACTAAGTCTACTACATACACAAGTACGAACGAATTATTAAAACTTTGGCACTATTCACTTAAGCTATTGATGGAAACGTTCGTAATCACTTATGTACTATCGTATCAGTGTCTATGTATCACTTTATGCACTATACACTATCACTTGTCACGCACAAGTATAGAGAGTATTTTCTAGCCAAAGTATAAAAATCTTTTTCTCAGGTCTATGACCGTTCCCATTTCTCCACCCCTTATTGTGACCTCATATTCTAATTCAGCCTTTCTCAGGTGTATGAATTTAATTAAGTGAGAAATCATTGTATAAGTGTAATTATGCACAGTTTAAACACAGTGTTGATGACGAACTGACGTAGGACGGGCTCGCTGGTGGGATGTCGATGTGTGTAGCAGGGTGCGGTGAATAAAACACTTCTTCAATTATTTCTTGTTTCTTATTTTCTTCTTGTTTCTTATAATACTGCTGGATCCGGAATGAGTCACCATATTTTTTTTTTTTTTTTTGGTGTGGCAACTCGCAGTTTTGACCACTGGGGGTCGTGGCTGCTTAACCGGACTGTCCTGTGGTTGCCTTTTAGATTTTACTCGAAAGGACCTCCAGCCAGGAGCGGAAAAATTTAAAACTAAACTTACAAGTTAGATGACCGCACGCTAAGGGCACCCCCTGTGGGGTACGGACCTCGGCTTAGGGCGTCATTGAGAGAGGGCAGCGCGATATTGGGGACGGGCTGGATCAAAGGGTTTATAATATCATGATTATTAGTCGGGGAAATTAAAGCTACAGGCTCAGCTACGGCGCGGGCTGAGGCCTCATCGGACTGGGGACGGGGGGAACGGATGCGGGGGGGTCGTCGCGTGGGACCTCGTCGGCGAGGTCGGAACGATGGCGGTCTGTGTTTGTTCACTGTACTGGTGGCCCTACTGCTCTCCTGGAGGAGGGTTATGGGGTCATCGGGGTCGACTAGGACATGCCGGGGACGGCGGGTATGACTGATTCGGGAGGGGACATAATGGGCGGCCGCGACAACCAGAGGGTTGCGGTGAGTGGCGGCGGAGTCGAAGAAATGCTTGGATAGGCGTTTCATGAACTGACTGATGGTCGGGATTCTAAGGTCGAGATGGAGACTTTCGTTCCGAACGAACCAAGGGGCACCGGTCGCCCTGCGGAGGAACCGGTTTTGGAGGGTCTGCATCCTATGGATGTGATGGGGCTTCGCTTGTGCGAATACTACGCTCGCATAGGTCATGATGGGGCGAATGCACGCTGTGTAAATGCGCAATTTTCACCTAAGTGACAATTTGCTGCGTGCATTCAGGACGGAGTGGAGCCTACTGAGAGCGGAAGCGGCGCGCGAGCGCGCCTGCTTTATGTGCTCCGAGAAGGAGAGGTGCTGGTCGAGGACGACGCCCAAGTATTTGGCTCGCTTCTCCCAAGGGATAGGCTTGCCGAACATGGTTAGCGGACGGGGGAGTCACCATAGAAAAATGCCCGTCTTTTATAAGGACCTCTGACCAATAGGAATACTCTAAATTTGCACACGGCACTAATCATTTTGTGCTCAACCAATCAGAACACTTTGGGTTTTTTCACACGACCCTAATGTAATTTGTATGGGGAACTTACTTGGCTGTTTTCTATGGTGAGACGTCCCTTACAATGTTCGCTTATTTTTTAAAACATGGGAATTAACTTATTCTAGTTAATTACAAAAAACTGTATCTAAAAACCTTATTTTAAACCCTTAAAATC
Source organism: Dryobotodes eremita (assembly GCA_917490735.1). Classification (NCBI taxonomy): domain Eukaryota; kingdom Metazoa; phylum Arthropoda; class Insecta; order Lepidoptera; family Noctuidae; genus Dryobotodes; species Dryobotodes eremita. The sequence continues at coordinate 7,233,307 of OU823269.1, read as the reverse complement.
GCAAAATTCTGTAACGGTCCTCGTTACGGTAAAGTTTTGTCATACTTAAGCTTACGTAACATCAATGGTACAAGTGGCGCCGCCTAGCGCGCTAGTGAGTAACAAACATTAGTCTTAATATCTCTAGTTATCACAGAAATCAGTCAATGTTATAATAATGCATATAATAGCTACTTATTGTCTAAAATAATTACTTGTTTAAATTTATTAGTTACGCATCGTCGCTGACACACAGTGAATTAAAAAGAGTTAAAAGTTAGCAGCAGAAATTACACAAAATAGTAAGTAATTGAGCTCCTTAAGTTTTGAGTTGAGCTGCACGATTACTGACAAATACGTGCACTGACTGGACAGGTCCACTCTTTCTGTGTGGTTTTTTTCCTCAAAAGAACATTTCAGAGTCAAATCTACATGGTCTTCATATGATCTGACCAAGATTATGTCTGGACTTTAAAAAAGACTGACCTCTGAGTTTGTTTCGGCCTTTGTTCTCAGAGTAGTCAGATAGGAAACGCCGACCTCGTCTAGTTCTAAAATATGATTGACGTGTAAAAGTGTTTGTACAAACCTACTTACAGAAATATAATCATTTATCATTTATTTATCATTAAGCACTGAGATGGCATTAAAAATAAAATTGGATGGATTTTTTATGTAGATCATTACAATAAATTATAATTTAGTAGTAAGTAGATGAAAACTTTCACAAAATTATTAAGTACATTAATTAGAAACGGTTTACCGCCACGATGCTGAGTATAGGGGAAAAATAAAGAAAGACCAGTGAAAGAGACACCCGAGTAGGCGCCACTGTGGCGTAGTGCATATCGTGGGTATATCGCAGGGAAATTAGAATAGACTAAACTAAACAGTATACCACTTACAAACACATCGTCGGCTAAATAAGCTAAATTGCTAACTCCCTCTCATACTACTTGTCAGAAATAAGAAAAAAAGAGTTTAAAATTATAATTACTAACCGACTGCAATATCTAAATTCCAGTTGGTAGATATTTTACCATTACCTATTATTACACCATTTTTTTTAAATTATATTAATATTAAATACACTTTAGGGCCTAAAATCGGAGTTAGCATTTTTTACACTTGCAATATTTTTTTTACCGCAATAGGTTTAGGAGTTATCAAATTTTAATATCTAAGTAATTCTATTGAAAAAAAAAACGAATTTACTTAATAAGTTTCGTTTATTAATAAAAAAGATAATTAAACATAAATGAAAAGTTTATAAAAAAAATGCAGTATTTAGTGATGCGGTAAATTATCATAAAATTCTCGAAAATCTGCTGGCAGGACTTGTTTAATTTGTTGTAGGTCGTTGTATTTTTTAGCTTTAATTTTGAGTCTTCCTTGGTGTAAATTTTGCATTTCGTCAAAACTGATTGCTGAAAAAAATCCCTTTCTCTGGGGCAGCAGTGTCCATGGCTCACTGAACCGTAGTTTGTACGAGATATCCCCCGATGGAGAATACATCAGCCCACGTATATCGGTGACCTTAGGGTCTCCCGCCGAACGGCCTGGCCGAATACTTTTATAGCTTGTTAAACTATTGAAAGCTTTAAAAAAAACATGTTCCAAATATTTAACATAGAATTGGTTGTTACGGGCGGACTTAATAATTTGAACGTAGTCTGCGGGTACATTTACAATCCTGTTACGCATCCTTCGTTCTATTGAGGAATGCATAGCATCCACCTCCATTTGTGTATGTCCGACTTCTAAATACTTTTGTTCGATGGTTATTTGGTTTTTAACTGCCAAATTTTGAAGGGCGTTTGATAAAGTTACATTGCGGTTTTGGTAACCACAGCCATCAGAATAAATAATAACACATACATCCGTTTTGTTTTCAACTTTTGAGAGAATCTTTTTTTCAAGAAAATACGTCCAAATAGAGGCAAACTCATCTGCATTTAGCCCTCCTTCCGATTCGTTCCACACAAAACAATAGCCATCTTTAGTAATGTTATCGTAAAAGCACAGATTATGTACTTGCAGCTTGGTTTTGTAGTACAATGTGCTGACATTGGACTGAGGTGCCATCAAAACTGCTTGGAGATCTACTGTAAATACAAACTTATTATTTTCTTTGTCAGCTTGCTTTTCTTTTCTAGCTTCTTCTTTTTTCAATATATGTAATTGGTAATCATTTTCTTCAACTGTGCCAGACTTATATCTTGTGCATGTTTCACACTCATCCTTTTTAGGACGGAACAGTGAAAGGTTTCTAGATGCCATAACTTCAAAGAAAGAAGTTCTTGATAGCGGTTCTGTGGCATGTGATTTACACCAGTCAGACACTTAAAACTTATACAAATCCATTTTGGTTTTCCAATCAGGTTGTAGATACTGTCTTGAAGATGAGGCTCGACAATAATGGGACTCCATTGTCGGCAGAGAGTCGAAGAATTCGTTCATTGATTTTTGTCTGTCTGTAAAAGGGTCTGCTCTATCTTTAGTAACTCTAAGTTGATTAGGAATGCAATCATGTTTCATTTTATCTTTCCAGGCTATTACTGTCATTCGTCCTATTGCCAACGTGTTCAAATACATACACTCGAGAGCAATGAATCCGGGTCACTTAAAGAATGTTAAAAATCTCGGAAACTAAAAATGATAGGTTAATGCAATAAATTGTATTTAATAGACAATGTAATACTCCTTAAATGAAGGTATTAAAACTTCTTAGTTATTGTAAAGTTATATCATAAAAAAATCAAATTTGAAAAAGGGCCACTTTCGAAGATGGAACTACGAAATTACAGCATTTGGTTTTGCTTTTGTTTGTAATCTGTCATTTATGTGGGTACATAAACCATGTTGATAGTGCTCTATATTCATTATTCAAGCTGAAATTATGTCGCTTACGCCTGAAGAATGCACCAGAATACTTACAATGCTGGAAACCGGCCGGAGTCAGCGCGATACAGCCAGGACTGTCGGTGTGTCGCTGTCAACAGTACAAAGAGTTCTCCGACGTTACGAAGAAACTGGTTCTAACCTACGCAGACCAGGAACGGGCAGAACCAGGTGTACCACAGCACGAGAAGACCGATACTTGGTGAACACCATGCTTCGAAATCGCTTTCTCACAGGAACTGAACTCACAAATCAGTTTCGACGCCTCGGAGGAAGTAACCCAAGTGCATGGACAGTAAGACGTCGGCTTGCTGAATCTAACTTAAAACCCCTTAGACCTGCAAACGGCCCTAAACTGGAGCGTGGGCATCGTATTTCAAGACTAAGATATGCCCAGAGCCACGTAAATTGGAGTATTGAAGATTGGTCAAAAGTTATGTTCTCCGACGAATCATTTTTAGCTTCCGAGATTTTTAGGATTCTTTAAGTGACCCGGATTCATTGCTCTCGAGTGTAGTTTTGCATACTCTTATATAATCATCATCAGCTGTTTTCAAGTTATATTTGAATGACTGTGTTCTTCGAGATTTATCTGACTGTTTTCGATCCCTTTGACGTTTTGTTGGAATTGCCTGAACAGTATCATTGACAAATACTTTTTTCTCTCCCCATGTAAAGTTTTTCCAAAAATTATTAAATATTATTATTCGTTGTTCATCAGTTACAGTAGCGCACTTAATTATACCTGTTTTGTTGTCACATTTGCATCTGTTTTTTATACGCTTTGGTTCTCTTACAGTTTCATAGACCCATTTGGAATCTTTTTTAATTTTGCCATAATATTGTGCGCCATGTTCGCGTAATTTTTTATTTTTCTCTGCAAACCAGTTACTTTTATTTACTTGCGAACGTCTTTTTCTTGTCCTGCTTTTCGTTGGTAAGGAAGTGACGCTGTCATCATCCGAGGTTGACGAATACGCCACTAGTTTAGAGCGGCCTAATTCATCACTGAAATTGGATATTATATCCCAATTCTCCACATTACAGTCATTATCTATATCCCAATTCTCCACATTACAGTCATCATCTATATCCCAATTCTCCACATTACAATCATCATTATATGTTTCTTGCAACTGTGAAGCGAGGACAGAAACATCTTCATCATTATTTTCTGGAATAATACTATCACAAATCGTGTTTGCTTCTTCATTGGGCAGGTCACATGTAGTCATGTCAGGGAGATCAATTATTTCAATCTGTGTATTTTCTACCAGAGAACAGTTCTCAATATTAGCCAGTGGCACAATAGAACTAGATTCTAATGGGAGGTGTATCATTTCAATAAGATTGTTTGATATGTCGGTACACCTAATATCTATTCCTTCGGAATCATAATTATTAAGGAGATTGTTATTTTCCAGATTAGACAATACCGATTCTTGCGTGGTTATGACATCGAAATTTAGCTCTTTAGAAAGCGCTAAACTGATTAGCTTTTTAGCTCTGTCAGACGCCATCTGTTAACAAAACAAAAGCGATCTATACCCCCACACCAAGCAGCCAGAAAACAGGCAACAAGACAAGAACAAAAAAATGCAACAACATTAGGTACGCCAACAGATCAACCTACCTAAGTCTGTCAAATTTATTCAACCCATGTTCAAGTTAATTATGAATTATGTAGCATATTATTATATACATATCTATATCAATATCAAATAATACATTTTTTAGATTTAGGTAGTCTGATGTGTTTGTATCCATACCTACTTACAATTATTACAATGTTTGTAGAATTTATTAATGTGCGGTCGAAAAAAATTTCAAATCAAGTGTTAGTTTATTACTAAAATTAAGTTAAATATCAAATAAAAGCAGACATTGACAGGAATCAAACCCGGACCATTGCATGCCAAAAGCAAACTTAGCACCTTGCGCCAACAAAGCCCCCGAAAATTAAAAAAAATAAACAACAATAATAGTATACAAAAAAAAAAACAAAAAAAAAGTAGTCAACTCCCCAAACATTAACGACAACTAAAAATGAAATTCTGCTAACTACCATCATGTGTACCAGCACATTTTGTATGCGTTTTTTAATCAATTAACCTTACTTATTACCAAAATATTATAATAGTACTTACATTTCTTAAAAAACTCCGGTCTAGTACGCTAATCTCAAAAAAACGTAAGCTTTAGAAATAAAACTCCGCAGCTCACTCTCACCAAACTTTACGCTCGAACAAAATGGCGTCGACTGGCGGGAGTTGTCAAAATTGCGCGCGTAGTTTGAAAGGCGCGGAGTTAGCATAAAATATTGCGGCACGATAGCTGTGATTTGAGGTTAGTTTGTAGCGTTAGCATCTTTGACGATTACGCGTAATTTTTTTCTTTTTGATTTGGTACCAAAAATTCAGTTTAGACAAAAATGGAGTTAGCAGCTTAGAATACTTAGCCGACGACATATTAGATTAAAATACACGAGCACAGAATCTTGTCTTTAAGGTCCTTCACTGGCATTTCTTGGTAAAGTAGGTACCGCCCTGGCTTTGTCGGTTAGGGGACACCTATTCCGTGGGCGACACCGTGGAAGGCGCACCCAGTCTCAGGCGCACGGTAGTGGCGCGGTGGCAGTGGGGTAGCGGTCACGTGCCCCAAAGCCGCAGATTGAAGCGGTTTCTTGGTTCACCTCGCAACGCTCGCCAAGGCTCCGTCAAAGCAGTTCACCTCCCGACACAGTTCTTACTGGAATTCGGGGCACTTAATGTTGCACGCGGGGTGCTGGCTTCCGCATCGCGTACAAGCGAACGGGTAGTAGCACTGGTGCGAGCTGTCTGAACCGCTGGCACCGGTGGCACTGGGCGGGCCCATGCTTTCCTCGCCAACCCTCTATCTTGACACCATGCATGTCCATGAACATGGTGGTGCCATAGATAGCCCGGACGTCTGGGGTCTTCTTTAGGATGGCGTGGAATACGCAGCTTGGTCGTCTCATGTACGCCTTTATGGTGTACATATAAAGAGTATTCTATTCTATTCTTAATGTGGCGCACATACTCCGGTTAGTATCCCAACGTCCGAAGTTCCCGGAGTTTCTCGTTATTCTTCGGGTCTGTATCCACTGGTAGTCCCTTATAGCTATCTTCAGATTTTTGTCCGCTGGCAGTAAGTAGGCGAACCAGGACACGCCGCTATCCTTCTTCAGGGCGGTCAGGTAACTCTGGACCAGCCTGTATTCCTCCTCACTGTTGGGTGAAGCGGACTCTACCCCCATATGGACGAGCGTTAGCAGGCCGGCCCAGTTTGTTAGCTTTCCACCTCCAGCGGCGGATATCGTAGCTTCTTCTCCTTCTTCCCCGGCTGTTGCTTCGTTGTCGTCGCGGCTCCGAGGGGGGCATCAAGGGATGCGGGAGAGGAAGTGGGAGCAGAGGATAGGATTAAAACACTTGCCCGTGCGGTTGTTGGTTTTTTTTTTTTTTTTAAAGGACTGGGAAATCCTCATGGACGCCCAGACTGCCTCACGTATGAGCCAGTCTGGGCAGTGCCGGTCTCTTACCGGCTAAAACCCACTCCTGCGTTTCCAGTTACCTCTGACATGTTCAGAGCCTTTTTTATTACAGTTGTTGTGATTGTGCTGTTTGTTTTATTGTTTCAACTATTTGCTGGGAAAATGGAAAGTTTCGAAGATCGATTTCGTCGATTCTTTTCTTGGTAATAAATATTGGCTTATTTTACTTATTTATAAATATTTTTAAAAACCGCTTACATATTTTATATCTTAGAATTCTAACACGCTCTTATTTTTAAATATTACTATCGTATTGTTCTTTTTTGTATTTTATCTTTATTTTCTATTTTGTTTAGTCTATGTAGTTGTATCTATACTATTCCCATCTATAACTTTATCTACACTATGTTTACGCTATGGCTATCCTAATATATATAACAATATATTATATAGTCATAATTTTTTGATCTACTTTTGTATGTTTTGCTATCCTAATAATATTTTCTACTACTTTAATTAATAATTTAACTATAATAATAAAACTATCAACCCATGCTTTCACTGCCTCTTGCTTAATTTTATCCTCCTCTTTCAGGTACTGCTCAACGACCCCAGTGTGGACTGGCGCGGCGCAATGTGTTTTGCTCTGTTTTGTGGCGCTCACCTTTTTCATTCTGGCCACTTTATCGGACCACCACGGCAGATTTTGCTGCTTAAATTGAGCCAGTTTCTTATGAAACTGGCTCCAATTTGCTTTAATTATCTTGAGGCCTTTGTGGTGTAAACCCGTGATTTCCTCCACATCTGTCCAGTAATGTGCCATCGTCAGCATGCCTGGTGAGTACGTTATTACGTCGATGCAGTTGATGCGGCGCCGGTGTCGTCTTTCAGCGTTGCGGGTAGTTGCAGAGACATCCTTAGCAGTATGCCATTGAAGCTCGGGCCAGTGCGTCCCACTTTCTGCGCATCGGGCATTCACTGCTGAAAGCATTGTGCTCGTGGTTCTCCGTCTTTGCTCTGGTGCAGTTGATGCACACCTCTGCTTCGCCCAGCTGTCTATCTGGGCAGTCCGCTCTGAGATGCGGGCCACCGCAGTGACTGCAAAGGTCGACTGGCTCTTTACAGAAGCGTTTTCCGTGACCGTATCCCAAGCAGCGGGTGCACTGCACCAGTGGTGTCTGGTCTTCCACGTTTACCCTCTGGAGGTCGATCCTGAGCTTCCCTCCTTCAATCGCCCTCCTCCAGATCGTGGGGGACACACTCATCACAACGTGATTCACATGTGGGTTTCTAGTTTTCCTTCTGTACCTAATTTTTGTCCTTAGTTCCTCGTCTCCGAGGTCGTGAAAGATCTCCCGATTCTGATTCTTGAGGGCTTTGAGGACTTCCTCGTCGCTATGTACCAGCAACACATCCCTCAGAATCAGAAGCGGGTCTCGGTTCGTCACTTCCTCGACGACGAGGTTCTCTCCGACGGCTTCTAATCTCCTTAATCTTTCTTCGTTCCTCTTTTGTTGTGCAACCCATTATTATCTTCCTGTCCTTCGCCTTCCTAACTCTTTCCACCTGCACCCAGCCTTCTTTAGCATCCACTGCCTTTCTTATTCTTTCCAGAACCTCCTCACCCGTGTCGAATTCTTGCTTTGAGGAGACCACCACGGAGTGCAACGTCGCTCGCTCCAGTACCTGTCCCCCGGTATGGCTCTTACGCGCTGCCGCAACATCCGCGTAGCTTATCTCCTCAGCGTTTTGTCTATTCGCTATAGCATCCCTTAGCTTCTCCATGTTTTCCTTTATTAATGAGCTGTGCTTTACTATTGTTTTTATCAGCTCAGTCTGGCAAGCGTTAATATCGCTACGTATGGGTTCGGAGCACACTTCGGTAATGGGCGCGGCTAGCGGTGGGACTGCAGGTGTGACTGCAGGTATGGTTGCAGGTGCAGGTGCGACAGATATTTTGCTCCGCTCTGACTCCTTCACTAGCCTGTTAATCGCATTGACCACCGCCGTCTTAATTTCCGTTTTGAGGTTGCGCGGTTGTTGGTGTTGGTGATGCTGGAGGCGAGCGGCGTGCCGCGTCGGCGAAAGTGGGCGACGTTGTCGTACAACCCCCTTTTTTTTTTTTTCGGGTGGAAAATCATCAAATGACCTCTCCCGCTCTGGGCGGAGCGGAAGGGCGTGTCAGACTCTTACTGACTAAAACCCACCCGTGTTCCTTCAGTTGCCTGTGCGCCAGGGCCACGGTAACTCTTTCGAACAATCCACAGCCCCGGCAGGCTTGGCGTATCCCCTGCGGCGCGCTTTCGCGCTGTGGTCGGTCCGACCCATCGATGCCAGCGACATGCTCGACCTTACGCGCGAGGAGCATGCCGACAGCATGGCGGGTGAGTCGAAATCTGAGGCGCGGGGGGCACCGGTGAGTCAGGCGCCTGGGACATGGTACGTGCCGGACGGGTGTACGGTCCGGCACCTGTTGGCCGCTCATATTGGAACCGGATATGGCGGTGTGCAGAGCTGACACAGCTTGGGTTTGCTTAGGCGTCGTCACGGGTGCAGCCCCGGTAGGCGCGGTCGGGGACGCGAAATGTGGATAGTGCAGGGGTGAGCACGGGAAGCGCGGAGTATGCATGCGGCGCGGTGGGCGCAGCGGTGCGCACGGGCGCTTAGATCGGCACACGGCGGGACGGATGGGTACCACGTGCTGTTGGCTCGGCGACGGCGCCGGCGCAACGCGCGCAGGCGCCAATGATATCGATGGGCCGGTAGCTACAGGGGCGCTGGGACCCCTCCTCTTCTTTCTTTAGCTTCTTGGCTTCCACCACGGTCCAACCCCAGACGGGACTTCGGGGTCCCGGCATCGCGGCCAAGTTTTTAACGGCCTCCGAATTCTAGGAATAATCAATTTATTTCCAGAGAATTTCGTATGTAATTCCTAGGATGTTTTTTTCTTTGTTTCTTTAGGTAAGTAACGATGTTTTGAGATGTGTTCTCGTTTGTCCGTAAGTGACCCTATACAATATATCACGAAAGGAATGCATTTTTCTAAGCGTTTTGAATCCGTCGTAATATTAATAAGTTATGTGTGCCTGAAACCTTTTATTTCTTTCTTACTTAATGTCTGCGTGTTGTGTGTATGTGTGGTATGGAGCCAATTGTGCACTCGCACTTGGCTGATTATCACAAACTTCAACAAGTCAAAACACATAACTACTAAGTGTTTGGGCCAATCTGAGTTTCCGAAGACTTAAAAAACATGGATATTGAGCGTGAGCGCAGGACGTTCCCTGTCCGCTGCAATATGTTGGCTCGCAGATTTGCAACATACACGACTAAAGTAAAGGTTATTTACAGCGTACTGTCAGTCGTTCTCTACGTGCACTCTGAGTCAACTACACGCAGAGGGCATACAGCGCTTTGCACGTACAATTTATTAATGCATTCAGGGTGTTGATGGGCTGACGCGCTATTACAGTCTTTCCGGCATGTTCGCAGAGGCGGGAATAGATGATTTTTACGCCATCGTGTGCAAGAGATGCGCCTCCATCATGCGATGGTACGCGCCAGCCCTAACAGCATCCTAGAAACTATAGCAGATGGGTGGGGCAGCCCCATACTGGGACATTGGAAACACCTACATGCCACTGTGGCGTAGTAATAAATAATTTGGGTTGTTTCTCTTGTAGATGTAAGCAGTAAAACTAGTTTCTAAACCGTGTGTATACTAACCAAATAGACTTGGGTCCGAAATTGAAGATTTTACTTACATTTATAACGCCATCAAAATTGGAACTAATTTCGAACCCGTGGCCATACTATTCTTCCGACTTTTTCTATCATTAGAAATATTCCAAAATCCATAACAGAATTACCAATTCATTTCAACACAAAAAAAAAAACTTTATAATAAATTTACACAATTAAAAATTATTTTACTCCCCGCGTCGTTGAAAAGCAATCGTCGCGTTCATGTGTCGCTTTTTGTTCGGAAAACTGGAAAACGCTCCCTTGTCGGCGCGACCACGCGTCCAGGTTCGCCGATCAATAAGTGACAAATGAGCGCTACCATGGCTTTTAAATAGCACGCAGGCTAATGAGACTTACAATTTTATTAAAAAAAACTAAAAACATGGCTAAATAGGGATCCCTTCTTTTCGCATAATGTTCTTTGTCCTAATATACTTCGGCATAACGATTTTGGCACAATTTGTTTTGGCATAATAATACTTCGGCATAATTTTTTTAGGCATACATTTTATATTGGCATAATCATCTTAAAGACTAATTTGTTTTGGCATAAATTTGATTCGCATAACGTTAGTAGGCCTAATGACTATTAGCATAATATTGTTGGTTAAAAATTTAATATGCTGTGCAACAAAAGTTAGTGACAGAACCGAATTGCTGCAAAACCGACTCCACGTAGTCTTGTTTGTCCTACCCCTAGAGTGTAATTTAAAATCGCGTAGGGGCGAGGCGGCCCGCGGGCTGAGGAGCAGGCGGCTGCGAGCGAGCCGCCGCGGCTGAGGCTGGCCGGCGAAGCCGGCCAACAAGCCGAAGCTGCGGTGGTGAGCGAAACCCGTCTGGGACGATTAGCACGCGTGGGGCCGCCGGAGGCCCGCAGCGCCGGAGCCGTGACAGAAACCCTGCCTGCTGCATGCTTGCTTGCATGCTGCATGCTTGCTTGTTTGCTGCATGCTTGCTTGCATGTTTGCTTGCATGCTTGCTTGCATGCTGTATGCTTGCTTGCATGCTGTATGCTTGCTTCATGCTTCCTACAGCGAAAAAAAAACCCACAAAATTATTCATAAAAAAGTTATGCTTTAGAACTTTATGCTTAATAAATTTATGCTTTAGAATATTATGCTTAATCATTATTATGGTTAGAGAAATTATGCTTAAAAAAATTATGCGTAAGCTGTTATGCGTAATTATATTATGCGAAAATATAATTATGCCAAACAAAATTATGCTAAGTTATATTAGGTCTTAACATTTTATGCAAATGGATAGGGAACCGGCTCAATAAAATAAAAAAAAAACAAAGAATTCATTGATTATACTAGTGTTTTGTATTGTAGGGTATAAGTAGTATTAGGTAGGTTTTATAACTATGTGTGATATTCATTGTAAATTGTAAATTTTCGTATGCCACTTTTAGCGGCGGATGTAAATCATTTGGAAGGATATTCCCAATCTATTGCTTCATATATTCCAAAAAATTGTCTGCTCAACAACGTCAATAACACAATTGTTAGCTATTATTATTACTTTATTCAATTATGGAAAGTAGTGTTCTAAATATTTTTTTTTTTTTATAATCATGTATTTGCAGTTTTAATATTTTATTTTGTAAGGTTGTAACCATTTGCCCAAGTGATTATTAGTTGTTAAACTGACTTTTGCCGGTTGACAGCAACTAGCTGTCAAACGGTAGCCTACGTGTACAGTCTCACTTGGGAACATGGCAGTGAAGCTTGAACACTGGTAGAGTGAAGACGTATTTTGTGTATTTTAAAATAGTGTTATAAAGTGTAGTAATGTTATTAAACTGATTATAAAGCTATACAGACTTTGTTTCTCATTTCAACTTTATAGTGGATTACACAATGAATGTTGTATTGTTGTTGAACTGTCAAAATGAAACCCCATTCCTACTGTTAGTGTGTTACGCAATTACTCCGCTGGGGGCCTAGACAAAATCCCTTTTCTGTAAGCGTTAACGCCAATGGAAAAATCAAATTGTATGGAGTTGACATTCGCTTACCACGTGACATTACGTATCTTTTCCGCAGGTAATGTCATAGCCATACATTTTGACGTTAGCGTCTGGCGTTAAAGCTATCAGAAAAGTTTTTGTCTAGGCCTACTGATCATAACTACTTACCAACCTTGTACCGTATCCTACGAATTAATAACTTAGTCTCTAAAAAAAATATTCGATAGGTTTGTGTGGCCACCATCTTGCCTAATATGCTTTGTAAATAGTTGTTTTTTTTTTTGTGTATTGTTTAGGCCGCTTCTAACTAAAGCGATAATCGCGCCAACACGCAACAGTCGCGTTTATTTTGTATGGCGAACCTGAACGCCCGGTGGCGCTGACAGAGGGTGCCTGCCGGTTTGCCCCGAGTGAAGTATAAATTAACGCGACGATCGCGTATTCGTGCGAGTACGATCGATCGCATTGGTTAGGACGCGGCTAGAATAATAAATATTTTTATTTTTGACACATGCAGCTTTTGTTTAAATTATAAGAATGGTATTGTTGCATTTATTTGTTCATTGTAAACACTATTTTGATGTTAAAATTAAATATAGTCATTGTTGAAAATTGTTGTTTTATTTTGTAAATGAATTGATTTCTTGTAAACAAATACTTAGGACTACTTGCACCACCATTCTGTCGCTGTCATGTTCAAACGACTGAATGCAGAAACGGAACAATGCTTTAAATTCATTTAACGGTTGGAGAATATACCTGTTGACAAGCACAGCAATTTCGTGAGTTGAACTCATTAAGGGCCTTAAGCTCCGTAATGCCCCCGGTTCTGATGGAATCACCAAAAAGGTGTTCAAACTTTTCCCTGCCCACTTGATCATGCTCATGATCACCATCTTCAATGGTGCCATGAGCAATAACATCTTCGCCCAAACGTGGGAACAGGTCACTGTCATCGGTATTCCCAAGCCGGGCAAGCCTAAATCCGCGCCCTCCAGCTACCGTCCCATCAGTCTACTCAATGTCCTCGACCTAATCTATGCCGAGACAAAGGGTCTCATTCCTAACGAGCAACTCGGTTTTTGAACCCAACACTTGCGTGCAACAGGTCCACCGTATCATCGAACACAAAACGTTGGTTTCCAACGTGTTTCGATATAGCAAAAGCGTTCGACAGTCTGGCACAATGGCTTATTATATAAGCTCTACCAACTCCCGAAGTGCCAGATCGTCTCGTGCTCATCTTACGAGACTGTCGAATCGCACCGCATCGAAGGAGCGCTATCTTCCTCCAACTCGATCCGCGCCGGAGTCCCTAAGGGCTTGCCCCTCTGATTTTCACGCTATTCACTAGCGATATCCCCAAGAGAAAAAAAGCTCAGTTGGCTCTCGAACCTGTCGATGAACTCGGCGCCTGGCTTAGAAAGTGGACAATCGAAGTCAATCCCGAAAAAGGTCGAGCGGTTCTCTTTTCGAAACCGCGAAGTAGTCCCACCCTCTCCCGTCCGAACCATGTTTGGCAAGCCTACCCCAAGGAAAAAGCGAGCCAAATAGCTAGGTGTAATCCTTGACGAGCACCTCTCCTTCTCTGAGCAGATAAAGCAGGCACGTTCGCGCGCCGCTTTCGCTCTCGGTAGATTCCATTCCGTACAGAATGCACGTAGCAAATTGCGCATTTACACAGCGTACATTAGGCCAATCATGACCTATGCGAGTACAGTTTTCGCACACGCAAAACCCCCAACATAGGATGCAGACCCTCCTAAACCGGTTCCTCCGTAGGACGACAGGTACCTCTTGGTTCGTTCGGAACGAAATCCTGCACATAAATCTTAAAATCCCCACTATCCGTCAATTCATGAAACTCAGTTTGTTTTAATAACATATTTGATGCTATAGAATGGTAGTAGATCATGGTCTGAACAACGTTTGTTCTAGCAAAACTGATTCAAATGTCACCGTGTATATATATATATATATTTTAATATAGTATGTAGGCCTCTAATATATGTAGTAGGATACAATATTATATAGTAGGGATGGCAACACTACCCATATCTCACAAACCAATGACAAGTACTTAAAAACAAAAAAATCTTACTATTTTTAATTATGGGATCTAACAATACCACAGGCATAAGTGCACTGAATTATTTTTTGTCATCCCTCAGTAACATGATAAAGAAAAGAAAATACGTTTATTTAGCACAGACTACAAAGCACACAACACAACATATACCTACAAGTAAAAAATAAAGTGGAAAGTGCATTGTGAGAAATTTGCAGGAAAGTGTGTGCCTAACGGCTGCGCCAAATAGGTCCAGTTCAGCAAACATGTCAGACAACTAGTGCCTGACGCTGGTTTTCAACTGAACCTGAAGTATGAGGTGACGGTTGTACATCAGTTTTATACTGCAGTGTGGGTATATACTGATGATACGGGAAGTGGCTCCCCAAACGAATGATTTTTCACGACACCATTATATAGTGCTGCACAGAATACACCTTTGCAATCCTCACTCATCGTTATAGTGCCAGTCCCCGAGTAAAATGGCTGTTTGACTTCCGGACGGATGGACATGACGAAATTCGAGTTCTGTTTATGCCATTTGACTACTAAACCCTAGAAAACCCCAGTCCTGACAATAATAATAATAATTTATTTCAGACTATTGTCCATAGAGTGTTAGTAATACACTGAAGCTTAGAACTATGTTAGTAATACACACATAAAAAAACAAACTATAATAATTATCCTATGTGTAGGCGAATCCAGTGACTCCAGATAGGACTCTCAACATGTTCAGCAATGACCCAAAGGTCCTGGACCCTTGGAAGGCGTACGAGGGGCCGGAGCAAACTCGCAGCGGCCCCTTCGACCGATTTATTTATATGGAATGAGGCACCAACCGACGATTATCCCTGTACGCACTATGCAAGTTTTGCCAAGGACAACACCCGGTTGGTGCAGGACTATTGCAGAACATTAAAACATAACATAGTAAGTACATTTTGATACAAGTGGAGAAATGTTGTTATTGCATTCGAGGCGGAATACACACACGAGCCGTAGGCGAGGGTGTTATGTAGCCGAGAACTTCAATAACAAATGTCCACGTGTATCAAACGACGTTTTTCAATACACTTTTGAAGAAATAAAATAGGTAAAAGGACGAAAAATATTTTTGTCATTAAATAAATAAGACTGAATTTGCTTTTTTCCCGCGCTTTACCTTCGCAGGTTAAAGGAGAGGCAAAGGTATAAAGCCGCTAAACAGCCTAATATGAAAAATAGAAAATTCAAATATTTTTGAGTTTTGAACACAAATAAATGTTAATTTGTTCATAAACGTATTTTTTTTTTGTAATACGAGGTGCATTCAATAAGTACCTAGCCTCATCGCCAGAGGGCGCTGTAGTTTCAAAAGAGTTTTACCACAGTGTAGCACATTCTTTTTTAATTCTTTTTTCAAATTTTCATTCCAATCCCTTCATTTGTTTTAATTTGACAACTTATGGAAGCGAACGTGTCGATCGGTTTTACAAAAATGGAAAAAGAGCAATATCGTTCGGTGATTCGATTCCTATTTTTGGAAGGGAAAACGCGCATCGAAATCAAAGAGCGCTTGGATGCTGTGTACGGTGACTCTTCTCCATCGATGGCCACCGTCAAGAATTGGTTCAACGAGTTTGCACGTGGCCGTACGTCGGTTTTTGATGAACCACGTCCAGGTGCACCGAAAACAGCTGCTACGGAGGAAAACATTAAAAAAATCCATGATCTCGTATTGGCAGATCGCCGATTGAAGGTTCGGGAGCTAGCTGAGACTGTAGGCATTTCAGAAGGAACAGTGCATCATATTCTTCACGAGGAACTCGGCATGAGAAAGCTGTCGGCGCGATGGGTGCCGCGTTTACTCACACCAGAAAACAAGCGCAACCGTGAGACCACATCGGAGACGTGTTTGGCGCTGTTTAAGATGAATCCAGCGGAGTTTTTGCGTCGTTTTGTGACCGTCGATGAAACCTGGATCCACTGGTACACACCAGAGACCAAGGAGCAATCAAAACAATGGATCCAGACCGGGGAACGTGCTCCAAAGAAGGCGAAAACTGTAAAATCGGCCGGAAAAGTTATGGCCACCGTTTTCTGGGATTCACAAGGTGTGATCTACATCGATTACCTCGAGAAGGGTAAAACAATTACAGGGCTTTACTATGCCGATTTATTAGGCCGATTCGACGCCGAATTAAAGAAAAAACGACCCCATCTGGCGAAGAAAAAAGTGCTGTTTCACCACGACAACGCACCGGTTCACACGTCTGCCGTTGCCATGGCCAAATTGGTCGAATTACGCTACGAATTTCTGCCCCATCCACCGTATTCTCCAGATTTGGCCCCTTGTGACTTCTTTCTGTTTCCTAATCTGAAAAAATCACTCGCCGGGAATAGATATGGATCGAATGAGGAGGTCATCGCCGCCACGGAGGCCTATTTTGCAGAGTTTGACAAAAACTATTTTTCGGACGGGTTAAAAAAGTTGGAGCATCGCTGGGCTAAGTGTATCGAACTAAAAGGAGACTATGTTGAAAAATAAATTGCCACTTTTCCAAAATTTTCGTTTACTTTTTGTAGGCTAAGTATTTATTGAATGACCCTCGTAATCATGGTTTTTGATGATATTCTATTTATAAACATAATTTAAAAATTCAAAAAACAATAACGCCGTAAAATCGCATATCTCTTTACCGAGATTTAAAAAAAAACGATCACCGCCGACTATAGACATTGAACCAATTTGGTCTAAGTCTATGTATAGTTAGTTATCTGCGGCAATTTTTATTTCCGCACACGTGTTGGTAAATGAAAAAACCGCACGCGTGTGAAATACATTGCATGTTGAACCTACTCGTAGTGGGTTAAGAACCAGTTTTCGAGGAAGTGTTTTGAAAAAGCTTTTATGTGGCTATATAGTGGATTAGTTACCTAGAAATATGGAGGGACTATGTCTCCTGCCTGACTTTTGATATATAGATTTAAAAAGTTTTTTGCGATTTCTGACTCAAAAACTCAAAGCAGTTATTTCAAATAAACCAATTACAAGCACTTTTGAATTGTTAAGGGGTCGGTCAGTCAGAAAGATGAAGCTAGTTGCCCATTCCAAAGCGTAGTAGGTACCTATGTACAAGAACGGCAAGAAACTCCATGGACACTCTTTTAAATCAAAATATAGTTACAAAATATTGGTTACATCATTCATGTTGAAATTATGCATGTGAGAACGATGCAGAACGTTAAAAGCGTCCCTAATAAAGATACAAAAACAATTCAAATATTAAATAATTTTTCTCTACTCAAACTTTTTCTTGACTTTTCTAGTACTCAAACCTCAGTTAGTCCAATAGAGGTTTTTGATCCTAATCTGCAATGATTTTTTGTAGTATATAAACTCATTGCTAATATGAGACATGATCGATTGGCATAAAAAAAAGTTTTTGTGAAAATTGCTCATTTTCCTGTTGACTGTAATTTTTTTTCAAAAACTGTGAATGCAAATCAAAATTTTCAAAAAGTTAAGAAATATTTCCTAAGACCGTTTTCCTGTAGCTACAGTGGTTAAGGTAGCTGCTCTTGCTGCCCCATCTCAAAAATCCACCTGTATATGTTTTGTGATGCGAACGGAGCTGGGGACACGGCAAGTACAGGTAGGTAATTATAACCATAATAAAATCATCATCATCATTGAGTCGACTGACTCATTCACTCTGGTTATAGGTAGGCACCAAGCATTGCTACAACGACCGGTCCTGTGCTTCTCGCATGCAGCGGATTCCCGCGACCTTCACCGTCATCGAATCGGTCCGGTTTAGACTCCTCTTCCCCCGGACCGCCACAAGGTGTAGACATGCCCAAAACTCATTTTTAACAGTTAATATAAAATTAAATACGATTTTAAAATATTTTAATT
Organism: Dryobotodes eremita; assembly: GCA_917490735.1. Lineage (NCBI taxonomy): Eukaryota > Metazoa > Arthropoda > Insecta > Lepidoptera > Noctuidae > Dryobotodes > Dryobotodes eremita. The sequence goes on along the minus strand of OU823269.1, from coordinate 7,215,231 downwards.
CGCATAAAAAAATAGGAGTGCATCAAGTCTGAGGAGGTTTGCAACAAGGAAGTGCCACACGCGTACGCGAGCGCCGAAGAATCAAGCGACAGCTGTGCATACTTATAGTGCCCTGGTACTTCAACTGATTCGCCTAATACAAGGTACTGTGACTTTCATTACACTGCAGACGGGCGCACGCGCAAGAAAGAGATAGAAGTAAATTGCTAATCTCCGCCCCATTATAAACATCACTAAGCGGATGACGACAGCTGGCGTATGCGACAAACTTCTACAGTTTATTGTCTCCTAGTACCTCATCGTGCTACTCATACTTTTTAGACGCGCAAGAGACCCTCAATATTATAAATCTCGCTTCAGTACATATTTGAGATTCTTATTGTGAGCGTAAGCGCCACTAGCTGACATAGAGGATTGCGATAAAGGTAAACTCTCCTACACTTTATTGTCTCCTAGTACAGGAATAAGCTACACAATACAAGAAAAGGAACCAAAGTACATTACTAAGCAGATGACGACAACTGGCGTATTTGACAAACTTCTATAGTTTATTATCTCCTAGTACCTTGCCGTGCTACTAATATTATTGACGCGCAAGAAAAAAGACTCGGAACAATATAAAACTCGCCTCAGTGCATATTTGGATTCCCATTGTGTGCGTATGCGCCGGGTACTGGTATATAGAATTGAGCTAACTATAAAAAACTAACTCCTACGTTGTATTATCTCCTGGTACCGGACTGAGCTACATAAATCAAAAGAAGGATTCGGAGATAACTATAATAAATTCTAGAGACTGACCCAACCAACTGTTACACCGCAATGGCAATGGAGCACACACTGAACAAATCATTATCTGAGTCAAACATCGCCATGTGTACTGATACTCAACATACTCCACCCAGCTTTGTTTCCCAACGGAACAAGCGCCCGCGAGAAAACGACTACGACTCGGACTTTGGCAATTTCAAAGAAGAAGTCAAAACACTCATATCATCGTTGATCACGAAACAAAGCGAGGAAATAAAAAAAATCTCTACTACATTATTGGAAATTAGGACTACAAATACTAGTATAGAAAGCTCCATGACCTTTCTCACCTCTCAAAATGAAGAGCTAAGGAAGAAGATCGAGGTAATCGAAATAAAGGCTAAGAAGGATGAAGAGTACATAATCCTACTGGAAGATAAAATCGAAGATCTTCAGCGCGGAAGCCGTAAAACCACGATAGAGGTAAAAAACGCACCACAAATCCAAAACGAAACTAGAAGTGACTTAATAAAAATGGTTACACATTTGTCAAATGAGACTAAATGCCCTATCAAACAAAACGACATAAAAGACATTTTCCGAATTCCAAACAAACGCAGCGACGTAAAAAACGGACCGATTGTCGTCGAACTAGCATCATCTATATTAAAAATTGACTTTTTGAATTCGGCCCGCACGTACAACAGAGGAAACAAAGATAAATTATGTGCAAAACATCTAGGATTTACTACTAATGAATACACCCCAATATACGTATCAGAGCAGCTCACCACTAAGGGTGCGCGCTTATATTTTCTGGCCCGCGATCTAGTTAAATCCAAAGCCTACAAATACTGCTGGACTTCCTTTGGCCAAGTCTGCGTCAAAAAAGATGATGTCTCGCCAAAAATAATAATAAAAAGCGAAATGCAAGTTAATAAGCTTATGCAACAAATATGACTAGTCCTAATTGATCACTACGTCACATGTATAAATTATAAGCACAATAGTCTTTCTTACTGTTATTTGTTAAATTCTATTAGCTCTAAGGTTACTATTAAGATGTTGAAATTAGTTATCATTATTTTATTACTAACTAGATTAAGGAGTACAAAGTCTGTAATTATAACGCACACACATACAAACAAAATATACACTATTAAACCTTTCATACAGACCATTTCATACATATTACGTACAAAAACACATACACTTAAAACCCTATATGACTACAATCTTTTGCACCTAAGCCCTGTTAGAGACAATTATGGATAGAACGCTGGAAACAATAACTGAAATAGATAACATAGAATTAGCCCAAATATCAAACTTTTCCCTTAGCAATTTTAGTACGACTGTAAAGATTAAAAACTCTGATTTTACGATTATCTCACAAAATATAAGAAGTATCTATTTAAATTTTGATGACTTGCAGTTGAACCTAGCCGATCTACATTTTAACACAGATCTTATTGTTTTAAGTGAATGCAGGCTAAACCCAAATAAAAATATTCCTCAAATACAAAACTACACTTCAAGCTGCACCACTAAGCATTTAAAATTTAAATGCTTAGTGGTGCAGCTTGAAGTGTAGTTTAGTTAGTTAGTTGTATTTAAATTTTAAATAAAGCTGACGGTATCGTCGTCTTTGTTAGTAACAGGTGCATCTTTAAAACAAAAGAGATAAAATTAACTCACGCTTCTTGTATACAGGTTGAAATTAAACCCGATCTCATAGTCATAGGGATATATCGCTCTCCATCAAATACAAATGCAGATGATTTCATAAACTCTTTATCTCAACACTTAGCTACCCTTTCTTCAAATAAAAATGTAATTATTACGGGTGACATCAATATAAACTTAATACACAAGCAAGAAGAGCAATCATACGAAAGATCGAATCGACTTCATTATTTAAACATGTTAGCAATGCACGGCCTACTACCTGGACATACGCATCCCACTCGAGACAAAAGCTGTCTAGATCATTTTATTCTAAAGCTTAGACCTAATAAAAAATCAGCATCCATAGCAATTATCGAGACCACTATCACCGATCACTTTATGATTTTCCTAAAACTGTCTGATTTGATGAACAAACACAAATCTTTTAAAACTAAAACCTCAATTAACGTAGAATATTCACTTGAGCTCTTACAAAGTAGCAACATTCAAGAACTTTTAGACCTAAATAACCCCAACATACTAATAAATAATTTAATAACTTTACTACAAAAATGTCTTGCTGCCAGTACACTTGTAATAAAAATCCCCCTGAAAAATAGATTAATCAAACCTTGGATGACCATAGGCTTGCTGCGCTGTATACATAACCGCAACAATATGCAAAAAAAGTTAAAACTAGACCCTCATAATGAGATACTAAAAATCACTTACAGGAGATACAGGAACTACTGCAACAGCGTTATTAAAAACGTAAATACGATCGCGAACAACTTCATAAGACACATAAAAACTCTAAAAAGCTATGGCAAACAATAAACAATATTACCCAACGAAAACCACCTAAGACACAAAACACAGAATTACTGGAATCAGCCGCTACCCCTCTCGAGGCGGTGAATAAAGTAAATGAATACTTCTCAACCGTTGGAAAGCATCTTGCTGACGAAATAATAAATAATCCTGAGAGACAGGCTCACAAATACCCCAACATACTTACGAACGTTCCAAACCCACCGGTCTCATCATTTGTACTGCTCAACTCTGACGCTGAAGAAGTAGCAACCGTAATTACAAGCCTAAAATCCGACAGTGCTACTGGCTGGGACAAAATCCCCGTAAGTTTTTTAAAATCTGCCAAGTTTATTATTTCACCAATCATTTCACACCTTATTAACCTATGTTTTGAACAAGGAAGCTTCCCCACGGCCCTGAAACAAGCTGTAATAACACCTGTCCATAAGTGTGGTGACAGCTGATCCGTCCAACTATAGGCCAATATCCGTCCTCCCGTCCCTGTCTAAAATTGTCGAAAGATTAATAAATAAACGCTTAAGCACATATTTAACACAAAATAAAATAATTTCACCCTCACAGTTTGGCTTTAGACAGGGAAAGTCTACTGAAGACGCAATCCTAGCGCTGACATCTATCGTCACTCAAAGAGTGGACGATCGAAAAAAGTGTCTGGCCGTCTTTTTGGACATCAAAAAAGCCTTCGACACAGTCTCTGTCCCCACACTTTTACATAGGCTAGAAGACATTGGTATAAGAGGATTACCACTTAGACTTTTCACGGAATACCTGAGTGAACGCAGGTACGTGGTTAAAATAGGATCAGTCACTAGTTCCGAAGAAATAGTCACTTACGGAGTAGGGCAGGGTAGTAGAGAAAAAATCGACATCTTTTTAATAAAATAAGTGATAGACATAATTTTAATACTAGAAATAAAGATAAAATAGATCAACCATTTTTTAGATTATCTAAAGTACATACATCTTTTATGGGGTACTGTGTTAAATGTTACAACAAAATACCTTGTGACATATTGGAATTAAATGAAAGAAAATTTAAAACTCATATAAAAAGTACACTTTGTAAACAAGCATATTACAAATTAGAGGATTATATCCTAGATAAGAATGCTTGGAAACATGCTGGTCCTGCTCCATAGGACAATCTAGAGTCTAGACAAAATCAAACTGGTTGCTAATTTGATTGTATAATTTATAATTTTTGTGACATTGATTGTTACATTATGTACTTAACTACTTAAACTCACACACTAAATTATTACTTGTTGAAATTTTGGAAACATCGTCTACTTTTCAATATTTGTAAATATGTGAGCACCATGTATCTATCACATAATTAATTTACCTGCCTTTGCATTATATTTAATTCTTTTTACCTATTGTGGTATAGTAATTTTATTCTAGGTGCATCGTCTTCACATATGATTACATAATTAATGTGAACTTACATAATATTGTAAAATATTTTAAAAGAGTAACGGTGGAGTTTCTTGCCCATTCTTCTCCATACGAAACTACCTTTTGGAAGGGGCAACTAGAATCAATTCTATTTTTTTGTAAATTTTGACGTTCAAAAGTGCCTTTTATGTGCCTATTTGAAATAAATGATTTGACTTTGACTTTGACTTAGCGTGCTCGGGCCGCCGCTGTTCCTCATTTATATAAACACCCTATGTAACATGAGTATCGAAGGTGCCCACATTTTCTCTTATGCTGACGATACAGCAATTGTTTTCTCGGGAGAAACATGGGACAGCGTCGGTCGCTTCGCCGAACGTGGTCTGTCTATAGTAGCTACCTGGCTCGATCAGAACCTTTTAACTTTGAATATTTCAAAGACCAATTACATCTGCTTTTCTATATTTGACCGTGCTCAGCCATCACAAGATCTTCAGATTAAAATCCATACCTGCTCCAGCTCTACTAACACCACCTGCTCTTGTTTAAAAATCAACAAAGTATCCAGTACTAAATACCTTGGTGTTATGCTTGATCAAAGGCTATCGTGGCACTTGCACCTAGAACTAATAATGAACAGAGTGAGGAAGTTGATTTGGACTTTCAAATCTCTTCGACATGTGGCTACTAAGGATCTTATCCAGCAAATTAATGTCTCCCTGGGTCAATCTATACTTACGTACTGTTTGCCAATCTGGGGGCCTACTCTTTAAGCACGAAGTCCGTAGCTTCGGCCTTCGTTACGGGCGTTTCCTACTCCGTATCACCTACGGACTTACGATTAGTCCCGAACCCGAACTAAGAACGAATGACAACACGATTTGACTGTTAACCCTACTCCCGATGTGTTTTTGCCCGTCCGAAAAGTTGAATTTGACACTTGTATGGACGGATCGTTATGTCATTTGATACGACATCAAAATAGTTGTCGTGCTGCCTACGAAAGTTAAAATTTGCCAAAAACTTGAACCTATGGCTGCTTTTTTGAATGCTCGATGAAGCTCTACAGGAAGAGCGGAGGCGATGCCGATAATACTTGCGCCAAAACTTTCGGTTGGCGAGTATTCCCGACGTTGAGTTCTTAAAGAACAAGGCTGGAATTATTTGAAGACTTGTGTGAGCATATAGTACCTCTTTTGCCTCAACAAATACGACGAAATGGTGTGGATCCAATAATGAAGGTAGTTGTTTGATACAAGAATGAAGGACTAAAGCTAAGGTTATACTTATTTATTGAAGATTCTGCAATTAATTGAGTTGTATTTACTGGTGATTTTGTTTACTTTTAGATCCTTGCTGCACGCAACTTTTATGCTCGGGGGAGGTACCAAGGTGCAGTGGGCCTTAGCAGACTTACATTTGGAATTTTAAAAGGCTGATGGAGATACCTCTTAGCAGCTAGAGAGCTGCTTTATAAACCATCACAGCAGGTATTTGTCACAAGTAGGGTAATATTGGGCATTCTATGCCACTGTCGGCAAGTAGCTCGGCTAGTGCGCCTCGCTACGCGCCAGTGGCATAGTATGCCCAATATTGAACGATCGACTCAACTGTAGAGTAAATTACTGTACTCACCTAGAGATCTTGCGAGTTATACCACTGGCCGCCAGTAGCTGGGCGAGTTCGCATTGCTACATGACTGTAGCGTAGAAAACCGAATAATGAACGATCGCTTCCATACCTATTCTCCTCAACCAATGATCTTGCGAGTCTATCATCGCTCTAACGATCGCTCTATCGCAAAAAAGATTGCGGTACTGTTTCAGTTTATAAATATTAATGTAACAAATACATTTACTCATTGCCAATCAGTTTGTTTCCAAGTGTAATCATGAAGTTTGTAAAGCAACCACAATCGCTGCATGTTAAAACAATCTGCGAGGATGTTTGTAAGACTAGTTTTCGTCATGGAGAATTGTTGCCTAACTCAGTTCGATGTATCATTTGCGGACCATCCAATTGTGGAAAAACCAATTTATTGATTGGTCTACTCATACACGAAAATGGATTAAGATTTGAAAATGTTTATGTTTATTCGAAAACTCTGTACCAACCCAAATACATTTTTTTAGAAAAAGTTTTACAACGAGTGCCAGGTATTTCACTCCAGAAATATCATGGAAATGAGGAAGTGCTAAGAGTTCAAGACGCAAAACCTAACTCTGTGATAATATTTGATGATGTTGCTTGCGAAAATCAAGATAGCATGCGTGATTATTTTGCAATGGGAAGACACAAGTTCATCGATTGTTTTTATCTAAATCAAACTTATAGTAAAATCCCTAAGCAGTTAGTAAGAGACAACGCGAACTTAATCATACTTTTTAAACAAGATGACATTAATTTGCGTCATATTTATGAAGAACATGTCAACACTGATATGACATGGACTGAATTTCGTGAAATGTGTTCCAAAATATGGAATGAGCCCTTCAATTATGTAGTAATTAATAAAGATTGTTTAAAAAATAAAGGATGTTATAGAAACAAATTTGACACCTTTGTAGTCTTTGATTAAGAATATGGTTATTTAAGTCCGTTACCTTCGATATATTATTATTCTTCAGACATCGCTTAATCAATCACTATCGGTTCGTTTTTTTGCAATGGAAAAATCGCTAAAAAGACAAATAGTAGTTGCCGTCGACGCTGTTAAGAAAAAAGTACGAAAAATGAGAGATGTTGAGATTAACAATCAGCAAACACTAGAATCCGTTTTCAAGCCTGTAACAGAACCACTGAACCAGATTGCTAATGTCAGTAAGCAGACTTCTTTCCTGTGTCCTACAAAAAATGAAGAACTGCCGTTTATCGATAAAACTTTGCAGAATGAAGAAGCCAATGATAACAAAGACAATACAGACGAATATGAATCTGATATCGAAAGTGACTCTTCATATAAATCATTAGTTGAAAACAACCCAAGTCGCGACACGTCATCCTGGTCAGTTTCCTCAGAAGCACTGTCAGATATTCCTTTTGGTGTCAGAGTAGAGAACGGGAAATTGATGTTAGGTTCTGCTCGTATAACGATCAGCGATGAGTATATCACTGTAGCTGGACGCAAATACCGAAATACGTCTGGTTTGAAACAGTTGTTATTGAAGAAGAACGTAGATTTAAGCATGGTTACAGAGAGTGACATGCAGCATTATAAGTCAATGCTACTTAATACAAACGCACATCGACGAGACTATGAGCCGGATAAACCAATAAAAAGTAATAAAGGTCAAAAGTATATGCAAGTTATTAAGCCTATTTTCAAACTACAAAGTACAATTCAGACCCCTCAATCAAAGGGAAAAGGGCTACCCTTGACAAAAATGTGGAAGAAAAAGGTCGATTTTGTATATTGGGACGATCCAAATGAACTGGTGGATAGGTTAAAATTATTAATTGCATCTCGAGATGCTGGTAACACAGGATTAGATAATGAAATTATATCTATTATTGAAGAATTACGTGAAAGTAAAATTATAAATAAATAAAACATCTATGTATTTAAAAATGTAAGTTCATTTTATTTTAAACCTCACAACACAATACACCTTAAACATGAACGTAGATAAATTCGGACATTATATTCATAAAAGAATGCGATTATCAGAGTTATTTGAAATCAATGAAAGAACATTATTAAAATCAGAAAACGGAGATTTAGATTTAAAAACATCAAGACTGAGAGGAATTAAAAATCCAGTAGAAGCTGCCGATGCAGTGAACAAGGATTATGTAGATCGATTAAGTGCTAATATGATAAAAGAATTTAATACAATTATTGGTACATTGCGTTCTCAAATCATGAAAGATGCAAAGGGTACTGTTCAAACTACTTTAAAAGCCGAGATACCTGCGATAGTAAGTCATTTGCAAGATAAGTTTTATACTAAAGCAGAGGTTGATAAATTACTTCAAAAAACTCAGTAATGGCAAAACAGCAAATTGTTAATGAAATACATAAAGCAGCACGAAGAAATTTCCTTAGACGTCCTGTCATTCTAAAGGGAATTGATGACTTGTGGCAAGCTGATCTGATGGACATGCAAAACCTAAAGAAATATAATAAAGGTTACAATTACATTTTAGTGGTCATTTTGGTGGACTGCTTCTCAAAGTATGCTTGGACAGAGCCATTAAAAACAAAAAATAAACTTGATGTTACTCATGCATTTCAACAAATATTGATTAACAGCAAACGCAAACCTGATAATTTACAAACGGATATGGGAACAGAGTTTTATAACAACTCATTTCAGATGCTTATGAAGTCATACAATATTAACCATTACTCATCATTTTCTACCAAAAAAGCTTCGATTGTAGAGCGGTTGATTAAAACTATTAAAAATAAATTATATAAATATTTTAGTCTGAATGGAAACTATAAATGGTTAGGTTTACCGTTACAAGTAACATTAAAGATATATAACAACACAAAACATCGAACAATTAGAGTTAAACCAATCGAAGTGAATAAAGCTAATATGTCAGTTATAGAAGAAAATATAAAAAAATCATTTAAACGTGCACCTATTTGTAGAAAACCTAAGTTTAAAGTGGGTGATTTTGTTCGGATCAGTAAATACAAACACCAGTTTGAGAAAGGTTATACACCTAATTGGTCAAGTGAAATATTTACCATAAAAAATATTAATTTTACCATACCTGTAACATACGAGTATCATTTAGAAGATCAGCGAAAGCAAGCTATATTGGGAACCTTTTACGAACAAGAACTTCAAAAATCGAAATATCCTGGGGTTTATTTGATAGAAAGAGTTTTAAAAAGAAAAGGATCAAAAATTTTCGTGAAATGGTTGGGTCTAAACAATGAAGAAAACAGTTGGATTGACAAAACTGCAATCGTAGGTTAAAATAATATTAATATAAACATTATTTTTGCACTATTTCCATCATTACAATTCGGACAATGCAAGGTGGTGAACTGGTTAATACAATAATTAATAATCTACCGTTCGAACTTCATTTGCCTGGTTATAATTATTGCGGACCAGGAACAAAACTCGAGAAACGATTACAACGAGGTGATCGCGGTGTGAATAAGCTAGACGAAGCTTGTATGCATCACGACATTGCCTATGCAAACCATACAGACTTACCCAATCGCCACAAAGCCGATTTACAACTATTAAATATGGCTAAACAAAGACTTAAGTCGAAAGATGCTGGAAAAGGTGAAAAACTGAGTTCATGGATAGTGAGCAAAGTTATGAAAGCCAAACTGAAATCTGGTTCCGGCGTTAAAACGTTTAAATGTTTCGTGTCAAAAATAAGATCAACGATCAAGAAACTGAACCCAAAGGATAGCAAAACATTAATCAACGTTGCTTACGCAGCGGCAAAAAAATTATTTCCAAAAATCTCAAAAATTCGAGTACCGCGAGTGATACCATTACCAAAGACTGGAGGAATTCTACCTTTAATCCCAATTTTTGCTGGTTTATCGGCTTTAGGTACTTTAGCTGGTGGTGCAGCGGGTATTGCAAAAACTGTTAACGATTACAAAGCTGGTCAGCAAAATTTGCAAGAAACAGTACGACACAATAAGGCTATGGAGTCTTTAAAGTTAGGCAAGGGTTTATACATTAAGTCACATAAAAATGGTAAAGGTTTATTTATAAAATCTTCAAAAAACTAAGAAACAAGCTACCTAATCGTCCTCTAACTAATGTAGATATCCAAAAGGATGCACGTAACATCCCCTACTTTCGAGGAGTCTACATGAAGGATCAATTACCAAGGATGCCAAAACGGATTGAATGTGGTGTCGTTAACTTGGATAATTATAAGAATGTTGGGACACATTGGGTAGCTTATGTTAAAGTTAACAACTATTGTGAATATTTTGATAGCTTTGGGGATTTGAAACCTCCATTGGAACTAATGCGATATTTTAAGAAATGTAATGTTTTTTATAACTATACTAGATATCAGAAATTTAACACAGAAAACTGTGGACACTTATGTTTAGAATATCTAAGGACTTTTTGGAATAAAAACGTATAAAAATTATGATTTTCTTTTATTTCAACCATTTACAAGATGTCACTCACATTGTCAATAACTGGAAACTCGTCAACTTTATCTACGTACTATCCTGACACATTGCAACTAAATGAACGGTATGAATGTGCCTTATTGCATTTCTCAACATTTAATTCTATTCCAAACATTGATAAAACGAATAATAAGTTCTATTATGGCTCTAACAAAGTTATTGAAATACCAGAAGGCACCTACGAATTGCAAGATATTAATGATTACTTAAAATCTAAAATTGAAGATGCATCAATTAAACTCCAGTGCAATAACAATACATTAAAAACTACTGTATTCTGTACAAAAAACATACATTTTAATAAAGAAGATACTATCAGAAAATTATTAGGTTTTAATAAGCAGATCTTGGAATCAAATAAATGGCATGTATCACAGTTTCCAGTCAACATTTTACCTACGACAGTGATCAGGATCGAATGTGATATCGTAAGCGGCTCGTATACAAACGGAAAACCGAGTCACATAATTCACGAATTCGCACTTAACGTACCCCCTGGCTATAGGATTATAGAAATTCCGAAAAACGCAATATACTTTCCAATCAACCAAAATAACATAAGCTGCATACATATCCGGTTGTTAGATATAAATAACCGCTTAATAAATCTACGTGGTGAAGAAGTGCAGCTGTATTTACATCTTAGAAGAAAAAAATGATTGATTACAATAAATATGTGCATCAACAAATTCAAAATATCAGTCCCGCTCAAGCACCCAACCTAATAAGAGCTCGCCGTAAGAAGAAAATAAAATTAACTAAAGACAACAAGGCATTTCTCAAAGTGATCGGTTTGCTAAAATGAATATCTTAGACGTTTTATCCGCTCCGACTTATGATAATACGGTTGAAGGAATTGAATTTCATTCTTACAAGCCCTATGTAACTAGTTTCAATAGAAACGATGAAATTCGCATACCTATTAACCAACAGGACTTGTACATCCTTCCATCAGCGAGTACTTTGTATTTGGAAGGATCCGTTATCGTTAGCAAAAAGGACATGAAAGATAAAGCCACTAGTGTTCATTTCACGAATAATGCTCTACTCTACTTGTTTCAAGATATAAGGTACGAGCTAAATGGAGTGGAAATTGATAGAATAAAAAATGCTGGCGTAACTACCACCATGAAATCGTTAATATCAATGAATGAGAATGAATCAAAGACATCGAATTCGTGGGGCTGGAATATCGATGGTACAAAAAACATTAACGGAGGTAATTTTTCTGCTTCTATACCACTCTGTAACATCATCGGTTTCGCAGAGGATTTCAAGAAAGTCGTGATAAATAGTAGGCACGAACTGATATTGCTACGAAGTAACACTAACCTGAATGCTGTAAAACTTAACACCGGTGAAATTGTAGAAGACGTTCAGATAAATAAAATCATTTGGCGCGTACCACACGTTAAAGTGTCTGACAAAGAGAAAATAAATTTGCTGAAACTATTAGAAAAAGATCGACCACTCCAGATGATATTCAGAAATTGGGATCTGTACGAATATCCGGCTTTACCTAAAACTACAAAACATACCTGGTCAATCAAAACATCCTCGCAAATAGAGAAACCAAGATATATTATTATGGGACTACAGACAAATAGAAAAAACAATGGCAGTTCTGATATGTCTCAATTTGATCATTGTCATGTTCGTGATGTTAGAGTGTACCTCAACTCTACTTACTTCCCATATGAAAACCTAAATGTGAGTTTCGCGAATAACAGAATCGCTTTATTATACGAGCAATACATCAGATTTCAACAGTCTTATTACGGGCGTCGACCGGAGCCCTTATTAAGTGAAAAACAATTTAAAGATTTGGCGCCACTATTTGTCATCGATTGCTCTAGACAAGCTGATAATGTAAAGACAGGTCCTATTGTGGACGTAAGAGTGGAAATTGAGAGTGATTCGGAAATACCAGATCAAACTTCTGCGTATTGTCTTATATTGAACGACTGTATTATTGAATATAAACCTTTAAGTAATACTGTGAGAAAAATATCATGAATCCGAATACTGTCATTGTAGATGTTCAAGGGTTTAAAGACCTGTACAATAACTTTATAATAAAAGAGTTAGCTTTTGCTACCCGTGATTATACCCAAACATTTTTAATAAAACCACCATACTTGTTTAAACACTTAACAAGTGACGAAAAGAGGCAAGTTAAATGGTTGGAAAGAAACAGAGGCATTTATTGGAACGAAGGGTATATCGACTATAGAGAATTTCGTCGTATAATCGCTCTCTATCTAGAAAATAAGGAAATCGTTGTTAATGGTTTGGAGAAAGTAAAGTGGATAAAGGAACTTTGTGAGAACTGTAAAGTATCAGACCTTGTGACCGAAAAATGTCCTAACTTCTTTATTTTACATAAAACATACTGTGAAGGAAAAACTAATCTAAATTGTAATAATCATTTAAAGCATTGTGCTCTTAAAAATGTGTTATGTATAAGAAAGTATTTAAAGTTATAAATGTGTACCTACTTTTAAGGTTTCATGAATAAAAAATAATTTGTATAGTAAAACTGCTTTTATTTTGTTAAACATCCAACACATCTTCAAATAAAACAATCTACTTTAAAACTAAATAAAACAGCGTAATACTCGTAAGTACTATGTATTTACCTAAACAAGTGCTTACGCAACCAGTTAAAAACTAAAAATCACTATCTATTAAAGATTTAGATATTTTTTTAACTAAACATTCAGTTTCGTCCATAACATTGTCGATAGCGTCTTTAACAATGTATTGAGCACTTATAATAACGTTCTCACTGTCACTGTCACTGGTTTGCGGATTGCTATTGCACAGATCTACGACTGATATTTTAATTAATTTGATCCCTCGTCGCTGTAATCGGCTCATCACAAAAGATTTAGTTGGATTTTGCTTCTTCGACTTTTCCCTGCATCGTTGTTTTGATTTCTTTTCTTTCGTCACTTGTTTGCTGTGCTCGGGTTCGTTGTGAAGCGTTTCGGAGAATCCTTCATAAGGATTTTGAGCGTACTGGCTGAACATAATATCGGATTCTGTAATCTGGAAAGAAATAGACACTCATTAATTGTAAACTTAAACGTAGACGTTGATATAGTGATGCATAAACGAATTGTCAGCGGGTCAAAATATTCATAGCAGATTCACTAATAACTGTGAGCAAAATTGCTGCGAATTCAATCGCTAGTTACTAAACAATATAAAAATAAATTGGGAAACTTACCGATGACATGCTCGCGAAAAGTACAAAACTATGTGCTTAGTACAAGTACTCAAGATGAGTATTATTTGGTAAATGGGTCATACACAAACATTGTAAATTAAGTGTTCGCTTGTTGTAAAACCGTTTTGATAAAAAATTTACTCGCTTGAACTATTTATTTTCTTAGACTGATTATTAATGGATTATTCTATGCAAATATAAAGGTGTTTTCGTTACGTTTAAATTATGTTTATTCGATGTTAAATGAAAAAAGTCCCCTCCTGTAGAATGTTCGGATACTGAGTACTGGACTTTCAGTGGCAATTAAAAATATTTAACATTTAGTTTTTCCATAGGTCTTCTTGGTACAATTTCCAACATATACTTAGATTTACATTAAATTATTAATCAAAATATTCAAGGTGTTTATTAGTGAAATAAAATTAATAAACATGTGTTCTCAATTTCTTGGTCTCTTCCTGTGGACGCAAAAAATAGGTCAAAAATCTACATTTAAAGGAACGTATTTAAGTTTTTATTTTTTAGGTTGGTAGCATTTTTGTCTCTGTCAGTCACCGATTAAACGTTTTACAACGGCGTGTGAAAATTATTACAAAAACATATTTTTAATCAATAACACAAGTTTTTGTCAAACCTCAGTGCGTCTTTCCTTGGTGACGTGTTGAAAAGTAAGTACAATGATTAAAAATGTTTGATTATACCGGCGATGTATATTTTAGGGAGTGATGTGAAAATACTCGTTTCATGGATTTCTAACTTCAAAAATTAGCCCGCTATCCTTTATTAACTATGTGTATATCTCTCCTGTAGACATCTTTTCTGTAGAATCAGAAGGCTAATCGTAGAATCAGAAGGCTAATCGTAGAATCAGAAGACTAATTCATCAATTGAAACATTTCCCTGATAAAAGCGACCAATTCCTAAAATATGGAATGATTCCAATGATGCAGCCATATTTTAATATTTTTTCTACAGGAGGATATGTCTTTTATGTGGACATTCTTCAATTTTCTTTTATTGATCCTAACTTGATTGTTTTGCTTAGGTATATTATGAATGATTATGATTAAGAAAAATAAGTATTAATGATTGTTATTAAAATCAAATTTTACATGATTGTTTTGTATAAGATATTAAATTAAAGTATATTTCTGTTATTTTCTGTAGACTAAGCGATCTCATCTGTAGACTAGAATATACAAAAATGAGATTTTTGTCGAAATTAATGAAGACTGATCTATTATGATATTTTTGTAAGGCTGTTAATGATTACTTTTAAATATATACCAAATTTCAAATCGCTAACTGACTTTTATTTTTTTTTACTTTTTGAGACTCGATATTGTGTATGACCCAAATGGCAAAAAAAACCATTGCAATCATTCACAATTTAGATTAGAATGTTAACTAAGCATTTGTGAGGGCAATGCACTGTTGTGTATTTGTAGTAGGTATTTTGTATGATCAGCGTTATGCAATTGACGTAAACATGGCTCTTCGTTATTTGTATAATCAGTCTTATTATATTACGTACAAAATACATTTTACCTCTGACAAATGAACGATTCAAGTTTCAACATGCACTTATTGAATCTTGGTCGGGTTTCATTTTATTTAACCAACTACAAAAAGGAGGATGATGTTTTAAAACATAAATTAAACAAGTAGTCATAATCATTCACATTTTATTTATATTTTTACATTAACTTAGGTTTTTAAAACTATGAATTATATATAACTTACATTAAAAAGTTACCTAGGTATATTTTTAAGAACTATATTAAGATTAGGATATTACTTATGTTACATAAATTATATTCGAACTCTATTACTAATTAGCTTAATCTTAAAATTAATTTTCGCTCTTTAAAATAAGTGAGTGACCCCAGGCTCGCGTTGATATTCGATCTACAGATATTGATCGTTTATCATCATTTCGAGATAAGGCAATTTTGTTGACACTCTTAGTAAATATTTCGTGCTTTATGGATTTAAACATAATATTTTTTCTACGAATAATTCCACCATCTAATAAAATATTTTCATAATCTGATATATTTAAGTCTCTTACTACACTTGATTTTACTCCTTTTGCTTTTTTAATGATTTTATCGACTGTTTTTATTGAGTAAAGTTTTGACCTCAAACCAACAAAATCTGAGATATATTTTCCTCCCATTTCGTCTTTGAACAAACCTGGAACTTTTTTGTTCATGATTGGTATGTTAAAATCATTTTTATCATCATAGTTACTGGTGTCGAAATATTGCAAAAAATTATACTTCAAGTCACGATAAAAATCAAACGTGAATATTTTATAGACAAACGAATCAGTATCTGTATAACACAGCTGCACTCGGTCTTCATAAAAAGGTTTTACAATATTGTAATGAAAGTCATACATATGTGTCTTAGAAAGTTCTAATACAGTGAATCCAATATAAATAGGTTTGTCTAAAATAATTTGGTCAGGTTTCATTTGTATTGCAACTAAGTTTTCAGTTAGAATAGAAGCGCTATGGAAATAGGGGTTGGCTACAAGTCTCTCGGCGGATATAAATTTCTTAGTTCGATTAGATTGATCGCACCATTGATTAACTAAATGAACGGTTACTCTATTTTCAGTATTTTCTAATGTCTTACCAAAAACACTGTTGTTTAACAACTTAAAAAAGTCTTGTTCGAAAGAACTTTTTGCCTTTTGTCTTAATCGAGTGTTTAATTCTATGTACTGTTTTAAATAGGGACTTTGTCTGAAAGTAATAGCTTTATGAACTTTACGTAATATTAAACCATGTTCTAAACACTTTTTTAAATGAACATAATGTATTACGTAGTTGTACTTATTATGCAAATTTGCAACTAGTTTCTTCGTTTTACCTCCTGGAGGTATACATTTCTCAGGACAAAATGGTAAATCATTGTGGTGTTTGTGTAAATGTTCAGGATAAAAAAGATCGACCTCTAATATAAAGCCCCACTCAGAGTTATTCTCGACATTTTCAACACGAAAATTGTTTAATTCATTTTCATTAAGAAATCTAAAACTAGAATACGGTAAATACTGACACATGCTAAAGCCGTATAGGTTATTACAGTCTAGATATACTATGAAACTCTGAGGCTGTGATGCATTATATTCCGGCATGTATCTGTGATTTGCTTTTGCATACCGATGGGAACACATGCACAAACCCCCTCGTATACCGCTTTGAATCATTCTGACGATAGCTAAATCCGAAATCAGTTCTAACTGAACACCTGTTTTTAGCAACATTGCATCGAACGATAAACTGGGTGCAGTTATGTAAAAGGCAGGATCGAGTTTGTAATATTGTTTACATGTTTTCCGAAACTTTTGAAATATGTCTGTCAACAAAAGCACGTCTGTTTTTAAGTATAGATCTGTATACTCGCCTAGGTCATTAATATTGAATTCAGCCCAAACATTCTGAGCATGATTATAATCTTCATCGCTAATACCTTCGTTAGTCAAAGAATTATGGAAATAATATTTAGATGGTAATGACTTTTGATCGTAACATTTCCAATCTTTCATATAGTCATATGGGTACACACCTTTACGAGTCAGCAAACTAAATTGTGTTTCATCAGTAAAAATCGATTTAAGGTTAACAAAATCGTCTACTTGCAATGTTTTAGCAAGTTTGTCTAAACTAGTTCCTAAAAAGTTGAAGGAATCTAAAAACCTTATTTGTATAAACTCGTTGTGAGCAATAGGAATAAACTTTGTAAACGCTATATATTTTTCCTTAGTCTTGGGTATTATTTTAATTTGTCCTGGAATTTCGCCTAACTTTTTAATAAATAAATGACAATCGTATCCGGTTAAGTTATGAAAAAATATTGGGATGAATTTTGGTACTTTGTGTTGTAGGTTGCAGTGTCGATGTGCTGCACCTCGGTACCGGCCTGTAATATGACAGTGATCCCTTACTCTATCGGTCAACAGTAAATTTTCACAAAGGTAGCACTTAACAGCGCGTTTGAAATCAAGAGCATCTATTTCTGTGAATATCATAGGCTCGCTTTTAGTTAGAATTCTGTGTATTGCTTTAGCATCTTCAGTCAGTAAATGTATAAATTTTGAAACACAATCTTTTCCGCGATAACTTCTATAGCCGTCAACCCTATCGTTAAATGATGACACTACATTATAGGCAAACGCAGCCGCCACGTGCCGATGTGAGTATGACGTGTTAGCGGTGTTGAATTCATCGCCGGAAATCGGTTCGAGTATCGTTTCGAAATCGGCATATATGACGAAAGGAATGTTTTGTTTTCTATCATAATTTTTGAATTTTAAAAATGTTCCTTTTTCTGGTAATACTGTGGCAATCCCTCCACACAGATGTGATTCAATTCGGCTGCGCGTGGGAAAAAACAATAAGCACGTTTCGCAGAAGTACAGTTTTCCATGATGTTTGGTTATCTGATTTCTGACTAGACGAGGTAAATCATTGATAAGACAATAATGAGTATTAGAATTATTTTCTAACAACAATAGATGGATGCTCTTACATTTATGATTCGATGTTGAATACAAAGGTCCAATGATAGTCTTATCATTTTTTAAACCATACACGTAAATATTCAAAAACGGATTATTCTTCTCAAAGACAGCTATGTCCGAAAATGTTATCGGATATGTCAAACCATCAATATTCAAAACATCCCGGAAGTAGGGATAAGATGAAACTCTGTCGGGATGTTGGTTAGTGGGGTACAGAGCCGCCACTACGCACCATAAAAAGCAATACTCGTCATTGTTACGAATATTCAAACAAGCTTTTTTATTTTTTATACATTTTGGTAAAGTTATAAATTTTGATCCGCCGAGAGGTTGATATTTGTTAATACTTATTTCTACATGGGAATTGCTCGAAAATGTCCAACCACTATCTCTCTCCTGAAACTCTTCAATTTTCTTTAACAGTAAATCAATCGTTGCTTTATATATTGAATCAAAATCGTAATTAAAATTAATAGTAATGTTTTTTGTGGCGAAGGATTTCATTTCCTTTTGATCATTTTTAAACATAAGAAAAAAAGAAAAAAGTTCGAAATTTATTTTCACAGCTTTATGTTTCAATAATGATCGGTTTATTAGAATTTTAACTTGTTCACTAATATTAATGAGAAACATTTCCGGAAAATTATTTATTTCTTCGCCAGTTGCGATGATCTTGTAACTAACGATTCGTTTTTTAAACGCAGAATTAATAATTGCGACATTGTCAAAAACAGTGGTCGCACTATTGTTTTTATGAACATTACTACGTAAATGACCAGACCATCGACGATTATCTACAAATAAGTTGCAAACCGAACAGTGGGGCATTATTTTACTAATTGAAAATAATTATCTCTCAATATAGACGCTAAACTCGAAATGAAACGATCTTACCCACGTATACCGATTAATGAACAATCGAAGTAAGTGTAGTGTGACAGAATTATCAAATTGTTTAATCTGGACCAGGTCTGCATACGTCTTCAAGTTTGATGATTACTTATTCATCAACCAGTGCATCTGATTAGGTATCAATGTGTGTCTGAAAAAAAGAAAGATCGGTTAGTACCTATTTTTTGTTAAAATCAACAATATTTTAAACGAAAATACGAAACATATTCACCTTCTTGTAAATTACTTAATGTTGTACATAAATGTTCCAATCTGGACCAGGTCTGCATACGTCTTCAAGTTTGATGATTACTTATTCATCAACCAGTGCATCTGATTAGGTATCAATGTGTGTCTGAAAAAAAGAAAGATCGGTTAGTACCTATTTTTTGTTAAAATCAACAATATTTTAAACGAAAATACGAAACATATTCACCTTCTTGTAAATTACTTAATGTTGTACATAAATGTTCCAATTTGGACCAGGTCTGCATGCGTCTTCAAGTTTGATGATTACTTATTCATCAACCAGTGCATCTGATTAGGTATCAATGTGTGTCTGAAAAAAAGAAAGATCGGTTAGTACCTATTTTTTGTTAAAATCAACAATATTTTAAACGAAAATACGAAACATATTCACCTTCTTGTAAATTACTTAATGTTGTACATAAATGTTCCAATCTGGACCAGGTCTGCATGCGTCTTCAAGTTTGATGATTACTTATTCATCAACCAGTGCATCTGATTAGGTATCAATGTGTGTCTGAAAAAAAGAAAGATCGGTTAGTACCTATTTTTTGTTAAAATCAACAATATTTTAAACGAAAATACGAAACATATTTACCTTCTTGTAAATTACTTAATGTTGTACATAAATGTTCCAATTTGATGTAGTTCAAATGTGTGGGTGTATTCAGATCACAATACTAAACGTCAGGTACTAGCTTCGGGAGATTATAAGACTGTAGGTATTTAGACATTCGCTGTGAATCTATATATTTTTTAAAGGATTTACACTCCGTCACGCGGCGTAGCTTTGAGATAATGGCAAATTAGTTTTTAGTTTTTGACTTTTAAACGTTACTAACTAACGAAGTATTCGTTATTGACTACCTAGTCATACGATCAATTTCCGAAAAATAAATAAATTATTGGATTGAAATAATTGTTATTGCGTAAAACATTACACGTGTAACCTTGTTTCTTTTTTTCGTTAGCTAAGTTGCATTCGCAACAGTAAGCTATTTTAACCAAGGTTGCCACGCATACATATTAAGGTATGGATAAGCATCAGAAACTAGGTACACTATCACAAAATAAATAAAATGTAGTTATATACTACATTTTATTTGGTTTCTAACCTTAAGAATAGAATTTAAAATTAAGTTGATTTAAAATTTGTTACAGTTACAAGTTAACTTATTTTCTGTACCTACTTCACTCGAGCATAAAAGTATTACAAGTAAAACTTGGATGTACTCGTATAACATGATAAATACTAATCTTATGATTGTCTCTAGGTTGCCAAATAATTAAATTACTTGCAAGAATATTCCCTATTATCGTTATTGATAACTTATCTACTGGTTAACGTTTTGTCAACCCTAAGTCGGTTCGCTGTGTCGTCATTCGATGCTACCTGAAACATCCTTAGTCTACACTTTTCGATGAATTACCATCGAAGATGTTTATATCTATACACCGTAAGGACTATTTCTGCTTGCAGCGCTCGGGCACTACAGAATCGGGGCGGTAACAGTTGTGGTAAACTGCTTACATATGAAGTTCTTCGATACTACCTATAATGCGTCTAAGGAAAAAAGTTGTTTTACACAGCATTATATGAACGGTTGCAGTCATTTTTAACATAGTGAATTAACGTTCGTTTTCCGTTTATAAGCTACATGTTTTCGAAGTACTCGGTACAAACTAACTGAAGTCTACAAGTGTGGAAGTAATCTTCAAGAAGTGTTCTGCGATCCTGCTGCGTTATCCTATCAATATCAAGTGTTGATAGCTAACCGCTGCCTGCTGCCGTCAATCACTACACCTGTCAGCCTACCATATCGATTGGACATAATTGGAAAATGTAAGTATAAAACATTCCACTCGATACATAGTTCAGAGATCTGACCCGATGTACTAATTGTACGTAATCCTTATGTTTGACTATTATTTTGTTGTATCTTTATTTCAGGTCTGAGTCTGAGTGCGAGTACTTTCAACAAGCTCCGATCACCGATCAGAAAACCAAACGCAGCCGCAAACCGTCTGCAGACAACAATAGGAAACGCAAGTCGCACCCACCATCAACGAATTTAATTCGTACGAGGTAAACAAACTATTCAATAATTTAGTTCGCCAAACCAGTTTAAAATTATCAGTCATTTTTATTCGTACGTCTCTCATGTTCTGCAGGTACCTATTTTGACTGAGTGTATTTTTTTCCTGTGCGTATCTAAATGGTAAATGTAACCTGTAAGTGTATGATGAACTAATAGAACCTTTCGTTGTTGTTTCAGTAAAAAAACCAATACTGATAATGATGTATTCGGTATCAGTAACAACTACGGGTCTGGGGGTCTACTCTCTAACTCCGTCAACGACGAGACGGGCCCGTCCGAAGGTAGTCCGATACGATGCAGTAAACCCTACTCCCTATTGATTTCGGACTATTAGGTTTCTAACGGAATCATAGACACTATTCGTGAATGAATGGCGCATGACGATAGAGTTGCACTATTTTACCGGTCGATTACCGGTTTACTTACTTTGTGGTTTTCAAGCTTAATAAACAAAAAATAATATTGTTATCGTTATAAAATTACCACATTTTTAACAATAAGCTGTTTATTATGTTTCCAAATATAGAACTGAACTATTTTAGCCATTTTTGTCCGGATTGTAGCTTTACCCTGTTAATACCTTTGCCTTTTTTCTTTTTGACGGCAATTTTCAAATGAAATGTCATGTCAGTGTTTATTATTATTTACAACCACACTAAATAATTGCGTCAATTCGCAATTTATTAACACGACGCGGGATGTTTTCGTTAATAAATATTAATCAATGTTGTAAAATGGCCCCAATCGCTCCAGCAGCAACTCACGCGCAAATAGAGGCCCTCCTTAATTTCATGAGTGAGAATAATGAGTTGGCACGCGGACTATTGAGGGGTGCCGACGAAAGAATTCGTTCAAAAGGCTGTGGGAAAACCTGTGCAACTCCCTTAATTCAACGGGAAGTTGCACAAAGTCTGTGGAGCAGTGGCAAAGGGTGAGTATAATACATTACTCGTCAATATTAATTTGATTTTTAAGTCTTGTCATCAGTAAAGTGCATACAATGATAATCAGTCATCCTCCAAATGATTATCTGTAGGAGTATACTGGCTTGTATATCGTTTTTTATGTAATTAAAATTAACCAACTTTTAGGTGCGGGCTGATAAAAAACATTTAGCCAATAAAGCTGCTGAAGCTGCCAGACGTTCAGCATGTGCTACAGGTGAAGTCCCATCGGTAGCAACAACCCTCTCCCAAGTGGAATTGAGGATACTATTAATTATGGGAGAGGGTTTTGGACAGCCACAAGCCAAGGAAAGAGTGCCAGCTTTTCCATCGGTAAGTAATAATTAAATTTATAATTTATGATAGTATGTTTGAATGGTAAAAACAACAGCATTAATGCTTTTATAATGCTGTTGCATGGAGTCTTTGCCATGACTTTAAAAAAATTCAATAACAAACACATAATTATATATTTGTTGTACCCGTCAATGATATTTTGGTTTTTGTTGTAGGTCCACCTGTAAGACAAGACCCAGCAGCCATCACACCCACCCAAATATCTGCTGCTACACCTGCCAACCCACTTTCCCAAGAGCAACCCTCAATATTCACTGATGCACTGGAGCGGGAGCTGCCAATGCAAAATTAGTGAAGTAAGTATTATTGTTTAGTAGAAAAGAGATTATGTAAGTCATGTTTCAGAAAATGACTTAAAACTGACTGAGATTTATTTTAATTTGTTTACAGCATTAAATTCTCGTCGTGCACATCCACGAGTTCGGCAACACCTCACTGCCGACTCAGCAAGAAGTCGAAGTATTGAGGTGGAAGAACAAAGACTACTAATTGAATCCGGGAGAAATGTGGTGCCTGATGAAATAAGGGTTGTCATTGTGGAACTTTGTAACTTAGTACATAACTAGAAACATTTAAATTGCTAGCTATAAATATAACTCTTGAAAGTCACAGGGAGAGGCCTTTGCCCAACAGTTGGATGATGCAGGCAGTAACATATTTTTTTTTTCTCCGTTGCTCTATAATTGCAACATTGTTCACAATGTTGCAACATTTCTTTCCCGAGCTCCTCATCTCTTTTGTTGCTTGGAGTCTGGTCTTCCAACTCAATAATTCACTGAATGAAAGCTTGTCTGTTACCAGCAATTATTTAAGATTAAATTATACAAGTAATAGAAAATGGTATGTGTTGATTGGTTAAAAAAAATCTTTTGATTGTATAATGTTGATTCTTAATTTGAGATTAGTCTAGAATAAAAGAAAATCTATGTATTGTTGATTGTTAATTTTATTCAGATGTTAGGTATTTGAGACTGAAATAGACAAGTAAGAGAAACTAAGTTCCTAGTAATAAATTAAGACTTCAATAGATACATAAAAGAAAATCTGTGTTATCATTGTTATAGTGTATTGTTGATTGTTAATTTTATACAGATATTAGGTATTTGATATTGAAGTAGACTAGTAAGATAAACTAAGTTCCTAGTAATCATTTAAGACTTCAATAGATAAATAAAAGAAAACATAATTATAGTGTATTGTTGATTGTTAATTTTATTCAGATATTAGGTATTTGATATTGAAGTAGACTAGTAAGAGAAACTAAGTTCCTAGGAATAATTTAAGACCACATAGATAAATAAAAGAAAATCTATGTTTTGATTGTTACATTGTGTTGTTGAATGTATTTTTTTTTCAAATTGATTGGTGCTAAATAAAAAGAAAACATTTTGTTTATAAAAACAATACTTTTATTGTGGAAATCTTTTTCTTATGTCAGAATCGTCCCGTGCCAGTCCCAACACCCATTATGTCCTGAAAACAAAATAAACAGTTTGTAAAATAAATACTCAAATCAATATTATAAATACAAACATCCTATGTATTTATTGACATATTTTATTAGTAGAGTAGTTTTCTTGTGAGACTGCATAAGTACCTATTTCTGTCCAGCAATTCCGGTAATCTGTCTCTCGCTCTTTGCCCTTGCTGAAGAGCTTGATGAGCGGGCATAGACTCATATCGCTATCCTCCCTGTCTACTGCACTCTAATTGTAGGTCTTCCTCAGAGAGTCAGAGAGGGAAGTTGCTTCTAAACCTGCCCGATTACACATATTGCGTAAGACAGCAGGCAATGACAATTTTACCTGCAAAAATAATATTTGCTCTGAAATGTATGAAAAAAATACTGTTCACCTGTTCAATGCATTATAAGGAAAAATATAGAATTGTGACAAATACCTGCTGTGATGGGTTTATAAAGCAGCTCTCTAGCTGCTAAGAGGCATCTCCATCAGCCTTTTAAAATTCTAAATGTAAGTCTGCTAAGGCCCACTGCACCTTGGTACCTCCCCCGAGCATAAAAGTTGAGTGCAGCAAGGATCTAAAAGTAAACAAAATCACCAGTAAATACAACTCAATTGCAGAATCTTCAATAAATAAGTATAACCTTAGCTTTAGTCCTTCATTCTTATATCAAACAATTACCTTCATTATTGGATCCACACCATTTCTTCGTATTTGTTGAGGCAAAAGAGGTACTATATGCTCACACAAGTCTTCAAATAATTCCAGCCTTTAGTTCTTTAAGAACTTAACCTCGGGAATACTCGCCAACCGAAAGTTTTGGCGCAAATATAATCAGCATCGCCTCCGCTCTTCGTGTAGAGCTTCATCGAGCATTCAAAAATGCAGCCATAGGTTCAAGTTTTTGGCAAATTTTAACTTTCGTAGGCAGCACGATAACTATTTTGATGTCGTATCAAATGACATAATGATCCGTCTATACATGTGTCAAATTCAACTTTTCGGACGGGCAAAAACACATCGGGAGTAGGGTCAACAGTCAAATCG
Source organism: Dryobotodes eremita (assembly GCA_917490735.1). Taxonomy (NCBI): domain Eukaryota; kingdom Metazoa; phylum Arthropoda; class Insecta; order Lepidoptera; family Noctuidae; genus Dryobotodes; species Dryobotodes eremita. The sequence continues at coordinate 7,189,628 of OU823269.1, read as the reverse complement.
TGTTGTCATTCGTTCTTAGTTCGGGTTCGGGACTAATCGTAAGTCCGTAGGTGATACGGAGTAGGAAACGCCCGTAACGAAGGCCGAAGCTACGGACTTCGTGCTTAGAGAGTAGGCCCCCTGACACCGTGCCAAAAGACGATTCATCGAGTACATGTCTATCATCATTCTTCGTTAACCGAGTCGCCAACGGCTGCGAGCGGCGAGCAGCGAGCAGCAACGGAGAGTACTACATCGACTGCAAGGTGTACAAGGCTGACGACGCGCGCCACACCGACTCCCTGGAGCTGTGGAAGAAGGCGCTTGTGCGACTCAAGTTCCAGACCGACGAGGATTCGTGTCAGTGGCGAAAACTACAAGAGTTCGTGCGCTCGGTAGATACTTTATTCCTCGAAAAACCAATGTTTTACGAAAAATAAACCAAATATAACATGTACCTTGTTTATTATGCAGATCCAGTTCAAAGCAGTGAGTTAATAAGTCGTTTCTAATATTGAGACGCATGTCAAAAGCACCAAGTCGTTTCCACCCACGAAGCGCATTACAAAAAACCAAGTCGTTTCTAATATTGAGACGCATGTCAAAAGCACCAAGTCGTTTCCACCCACGAAGCGCATTACAAAAAACCAAGTCGTTTCTAATATTGAGACGCATGTCAAAAACACCAAGTCGTTTCCATTGTTGAAGCGCATTACAAAAACCAACAAGTCGTTTCTAATACTGAGACGCATGTCAAAAACACCAAGTCGTTTCGATTGTTGAAGCGCATTACAAAAACCAACAAGTCGTTTCTAATATTGAGACGCATGTCAAAAACACCAAGTCGTTTTCACCCACGAAGCGCATTACAAAAACCAAGTCGTTTCTAATACTGAAATGCATGACCAAATCACCAAGTCGTTTCCACCGTTGAAGCGCATATCAAAAACCAACAAGTCGTTTCTAATACTGAAATGCATGACCAAATCGGCAAGTCGTTTCCACCGTTGAAGCGCATATCAAAATCATCAAGTCGTTTCTAACCACGAAACGCATTTCATAATGACTAAATTAAATCTTAATCATTGATCGTGTCGATAGTTGTCACCACTGTCCGAAGCGAAGCAAACTCGTCTAGCTACTGGCGGCCAGTCGTATAACTCGCATGATCTTTGTATGAGTACAGTAATACCAATCGTTTCTAATACTGAACGTGCCAAATTCATCAAGTCGTTTCTATTGCTGAAGCGCATTACAAAAACCAACAAGTCGTTTCCACCATTTGAAGCGCATATCACTAATCATCAAGTCGTTTCTAACAACGAAACGCATGTCGAAATGATCCATACCATCGTTCGCAGCGAGGTGAACTCGCCCAGCTACTGACGGCCAGTGGTATAACTCACATGATCTGCAGGTGAGTACAGTAATATACTACACAGTCGAGTCGATCGTTCAATATTGGGCATACTATGCCACTGGCGCGTAGCGAGGCGCACTAGCCGAGCTACTTGCCGACAGTGGTATAGAATGCCCAATATTACCCTACTGTCACAATTTACACTAGTAACTATATTTTTCCTTATAATGCATTGAACAGGTGAACAGTATTTCTTTTTTCATAAATTTCAGAGCAAATATTATTTTTGCAGGTAAAATTGTCATTGCCTGCTGTCTTACACAATATACATGTGTAATCGGGCAGGTTTAGAAGCAACTTCCCTCTCTGACTCTCTGAGGAAGACCTACAATTAGAGTGCAGTAGACAGGGAGGACAGCAATATGAGTCTATGCCCGCTCATCAAGCTCTTCAGTAAGGCCAAAGAGCGAGAGACAGATTACCGGAATTGCTGGACAGAAATAGGTACTTATGCAGTCTCACAAGAAAACTACTCTACTTAAAAAACATGTCAATAAATACATAGGATGTTTGTATTTATAACATTGATTTGAGTATTTATTTTACAATCTGTTTATTTTGTTTTCAGGACATAATGGGTGTTGGGACTGGCGCGGTACGATTCTGACATAAGAAAAAGATTTCCACAATAAAAGTATTGTTTTTATTAACAAAATGTTTTCTTTTTATTTAACACCAATCAATTTGAAAAAAAAATACATTCAACAACAATGTAACAATCAAAGCATAGATTTTCTTTTATTTATCTATGTAGTCTTAAATTATTCCTAGTAACTTAGTTTCTCTTACTAGTCTACTTCAATATCAAATACCTAATATCTGAATAAAATTAACAATCAACAATACACTATATGATTTCTTTTATTTATCTATTGAACTCTTAAATGATTACTAGGAACTTAGTTTCTCTTACTAGTCTACTTCAATATCAAATACCTAATATCTGAATAAAATTAACAATCAACAATACACTATAACAATGATAACACAGATTTTCTTTTATTTATCTATTGAAGTCTTAATTTATTACTAGGAACTTAGTTTCTCTTACTTGTCTATTTCAGTCTCAAATACCTAATATCTGAATAAAATTAACAATCAACAATACATAGATTTTCTTTTATTCTAGACTAATCTCAAATTAAGAATCAATATTATACAATCAAAAGATATTTTTAAACAATCAACACATACCATTTCCTATTATTTGTATAATTGAATCTTAAATAATTGCTGGTAACAGACAAGCTTTCATTCAGTGAATTATTGAGTTGGAAGACTAGACCCCAAGCAACAAAAGAGATGAGGAGCTCGGGAAAAAAAAGTTGCAACATTGTGAACAATGTTGCAATGATAGAGCAACGGAGAAAAAAAAAATATGTTACTGCCTGCATCATCCAACTGCTGGGCAAAGGTCTCTTCCTGTGACTTTCAAGAGTTATATGTATAGCAATTTAAATGTTTCTAGTTATGTACTAAGTTACAAAGTTCCACAATGACAACCCTTATTTCATCAGGCACCACATTTCTCCCGGATTCAATTAGTAGTCTTTGTTCTTCCACCTCAATACTTCAACTTCTTGCTGAGTCGGCAGTGAGGTGTTGCCGAACTCGTGGATGTCCACGACGAGAATTTAATGCTGTAAACAAATTAAAATAAATCTCAGTCAGTTTTAAGTAATTTTCTGAAACATGATTTACATAATCTCTTTTCTACTAAAAAATAATACTTACTTCACTAATTTTGCATTGGCAGCTCCCGCTCCAGTGCTTCAGTGGATATTGAGGGTTGCTCTTGGGAAAGTGGGTTGGCAGGTGCAGCAGCAGATATTTGGGTGGGTGTGATGGCTGCTGGGTCTTGTCTTACAGGTGGACCTACAACAAAAACTGAATATCATTGACGGGTACAACAAATATATAATTATGTATTTGTTATTTATTGTTATTGAATTTTTTTAAAGTCACGGCAAAGACTCCATGCAACAGCATTATAAAAGCATTAATGCTGTTGTTTTTACCATTCAAACATACTACCATAAATTATAAATTTAATTATTACTTACCGATGGAAAAGCTGGCACTCTTGCCTTGACTTGCGGCTGTCCAAAACCCTCTCCCATAATTGATAGTATTCTCAATTCCACTTGCTACCGATGGGACTCCACCTGTAGCACATGCTGAACGTCTGGCAGCTTCAGCAGCTTTATTGGCTAAATGTCCTTTTTCAGCCCGCACCTAAAAGTTGGTTAATTTTAATTACATAAAAAACGATATAAAAGCCAGTATACTCTTACAGATAATCATTTGGATGATGACTGATTATCATTGTATGCACTTTACTGATGACAAGACTTAAAAATCAAATTAATATTGACGAGTAATGTTTCATACTCACCCTTGCTACTGCTCCACAGACTGTGCAACTTCCCATTGAATTAAGGGAGTTGCACAGGTTTTCCCACAGCCTTTTGAACGAATTCTTTCGTCGGCACCCCTCAATAGTCCGCGTGCCAACTCATTGTTCTCACTCATGAAATTGAGGAGGGCCTCTATTTGCGCGTGAGTTGCTGCTGGAGCGATTGGGGTCATTTTACAACATTAATTAATATTTCATAACAAAAACATCCCGCGTCGTGTTAATAAATTGCGAATTGATGCAATTATTTAGTTGGTTGTAAATAATAATAAACACTGACATGACATTTCATTTGAAAATTGCCGTCAAAAAGAAAAAAGGCAAAGGTATTAACAGGGTAAAGCTACAATCCGGACAAAAATGGCTAAAATAGTTCAGTTCTATATTTGGAAACAAAATAAACAGTTTATTGTTAAAAATGTGGTAATTTTATAATGATAACAATATTATTTTTTGTTTATTAAGCTTGAAAACCACAAAGTAAGTAAACCGGTAATCGACCGGTAAAATAGCGCAACTCTATCGTCATGCGCCATTCGTTCACGAATAATGTCTATGATTCCGTTAGAAACCTAATAGTCCGAAATCCATAGGGAGTAGGGTTTACTGCATCGTATCGGACTACCTTCGGACGGGCCCGTCTCGTCGTTGACGGAGTTAGAGAGTAGACCCCCTGAGGCGGAGCATCTAAAATAAAGTTTTTGGAGCTGGAGAGGGCACAGAGAGCTTTACTAAAAGTCATGTACTTCAAACCGATTAGATTCCCCACGGAAAGTTTATACTTAACCTCAAACCTTTTGTCTGTTAGGAAACTCTATGTCCTGCAGATTACATTAAAAAAACACAAATCTCTTCCCTTCATTACTTCCAAGACACATTCTAGGAGAAAGAATAAAGTAGCTGAAGATCGTCCAGTGAATACTACATTTGCTACAAGGCAATTTATTAAACAATCCCCCCGTATATATAACGCTCTCAATGAACAATGTGCCATCTACTCTATGACATACCACGACTGCAAAAAAACACTAACTGAATGGCTCAAGAGCAAAAGTTACGAAGAAATCGAAGATATCCTACACAAGATCACATAACTAGGAAACACATATAATTTGTACACATATACACACCACACACCCCCACGGTACACAAAACCACATTTATCTTACACACATGCCCACTACATCCCGACACCCACACAAGCACACACACACACACAAACGCACACAAACGAATCCACACACAAACTCACAAACATATTGTACACCCAGTGCCCTTACTAATTTAATAATGGGTTATAAAATGTTAATTAGTTTTAAATTAATCTTTTGGCTTATTTCTCACACATTTGTAGAATTATTGTAAACTGGAGGAGCGGAACCACCTAATACAAGCAAATCTATGCTTAAAAGGTGACTCCAAACCTAACATAGTTATTTAATTAAGTGAGGAAATAAACATTTTTTTTTTTTTTGGACTCCACTCCATAGGGATATCAGCATGTCCAGGCAAGACCTCTTGGAAACAGAAGGTTAGGTTCCAGGGTGTGATACTGCCCCATCAGGTCTTCAAGACAAATTCGAAGAAACCCAACAGGAACACGACTTGAATCGTAGTGCAGGTAAATAACTGATATTATGTTCTTTTTTTTTTCTTTTAGGGTTTTAGTTTAGGTGTTAACGTACTTCTGCTGGTCAGGCCTCTCCACTGCAAGACAGGCCTCCACTGCTGGTCAGGCCTCCACTGCTGGTCAGGCCTCTCCACTGCAAGACAGGCCTTCACTGCAAGACAGGCCTCCACTGCTGGTCAGGCCTCCACTGCTGGTCAGGCCTCCACTACAGGTCAGGCCTTCACTGCTGGTCAGGGCGTCGAATTTCTCACCGCTTGCCGCGACTGTGAGCCGCGAGCGACAGTATAAATACAACTGTTTAAACTGAAACAGTTTCCCTCACCCGATTCGAGCTGGTGTGCCCCAGGGCTCCGTGCTCTCCCCCCCCCCTCTTCTCGCTGTACACTAGCGACATCCCCAAACACAGCAAGTGCCAGCTGGCCCTATTCGCTGATGACACAGCAATATATTACTCAGGTCGCAGTACTGAGATCATTCATAGGCACCTTCAATCGGCAGCCAACGCTCTAGAGCAATGGTTTTATAAATGGCGTATTGAAGTAAACCCCTCGAAAAGTGCAGCTGTATTATTTGTCAAAAAAGGCAAAAACAGCGACGCACACACACGCACCCGACTCATCTCAATGTCTGACCAAAAGATCCCTTGGGAATCAAAGGTCAAATATCTAGGGGTAACACTCGATAATAAACTACTATTCAACGAGCACATAAAAACAGTACATAACCGTGCTGCTTTTGCGCTCGGTCGTCTCTATTGTCTCCTTAACGCACGTAGTAAATTAGCCCTTAAGGCAAAGGTGCGAATTTACACCATGTGCATACGCCCTATTATGACATATGCGGGCGTAGTGTTCGCACACGTCAAGCCGTCACGTATAAGAAAAATGCAAACCCTCCAAAATCGATTCATGCGTAGAGCCACGGGCAGCCCCTGGTATGTACGTAATGAACAATTACACGTCGATTTAAATCTGCCGACCATCCGGCAATTCCTCAAAAAAGCCAGTAAGCGCTTTTTCGACTCTGCTGCTACTCACACTAACCCACTAGTGGCAGCAGCTACCAGCTACACACCCTCACGCATATCACGCACACGACGCCCCAAACATGCTCTTTTAGATAAAGATGACGACATCACTCTCTTCCAAGAGAGTGTAAAGTTAGCTAACAAAAAACACTCCACACAAACGTTCCGTACTCGACGGCGAGTACCTCCGCGAAGTAGAGTAGTAAGACACTCCCCCCGTCCCTTGACCCCGCCCGCCCGCGCGGGCCAAGTAAATCAAAACATCCCAAATAATAATGAACAGATACGACAAGTCCCCACTTGCTCAGTAATCGGTAGCGCCCTAAGCCTAGGTTCGAGTCCCACCTTGGGACGCCCTTAGCTGTGCTACCTAAGTAATATTTTATTAGCTAGGTGAGAGGCCCTTCTGGCCCCACCGAAGCCCGGTGAAGCAGCAAAGGTCCCCCGAGGGATCAGCTGCAATAAAGCCAGTATCAAAAAAAAAAAAAAAAAAATGAAACAGTTTCATTAAGCTCTCGACACTCGTCCTGAACGGTCGTGCTCACGCTCCCCCGTTCATGACTCAGTGGCGCTAGCCTAATTCTTCCTCGTTACGTTTACGTAACGCCCTCGCAGCCGCCCCGGCTGTATTCGATCATCGATCGATTAATTAATTAATTTTAATTAATCAATCGTTTTTGATCAATTATAAAAATTGCCTTTTTCAAGGCAGGTTCTACTGTTTCTTTAACGTGCGCGTTTGTGTGAGTAGCTTCACTAGGCCCCTTCCGGGCAAAACCACAGTTTCGTGGTCCTCGGTGGATACCTTACGGTGCCAACGAAGCCGAGTGGGGTGTTGACCCAATCACACCCGCCGAACCCCTTCAGGGCTAGGCAGTCAGTTGGACGGGTCCCAGAGCTAACCGGCCTTGGGGGATCTCCTAGTCGGCTCTGGTGACAGTTTTCCCTTCACAGCTACTCACCTAGTGTCTCTAGGGTGTGTCTACACCCTTCGCGCTAGACTGTCAGGGCCCCGTTCGCACATTAAGATTGGCGACGGGTATACAAGCTTAGGGCTCACCCATAGGCACTCAACCTCCCTGTCTATACCCGACAGGGAGGGTGTGACACATCCCCGGGCATTTCCACCCGGGGAGCTAGGCATAGGGAAGATAGGAGGGAACCTTCTGTTCCGCCATCCCCCAAAACCAACCCTCCCGCACCCCCAACCATGGGGGATGCTGTCCTTCTGACGTTCGTTAGGGAGGTCCTCTTAAAGGACCCCGAATTTCTCGCCAAATATGGCGCCCGTTTCGCTGCTATGCAGCCCCCCACCCCCTGTCCCTCCGACACTCCAGCCATCGCTAGCTTTAGCGATGCTCTAGAACCCCCCTCCCCTCCGTGCTCTATGCCCGTCATAGACTCGGAGGATTTGTCAGGTCCCATGGACACTGAAGTAGCCTCCATCAAACGCCCGGTCACTCCGTATCCTTATGGTACGGAGCCCCAATTCTCCTCAGCCTCCTCCTCCGAGGATGACGGTTTCCAGACCGTCACCTCCGCCGCCAAGAGGAAGAAGAACGTAGTCTCTTCTTCCCAGGCAGGGAAAACCCCAAAGATAGGCTCCCCCGCCGCCCCCGTGACACCGACCCCCGTTGTCCCCGCCCCGACCGCGCGCCCCACTCCCTCCGCCGCCGCGTCAACCCCCCCCACCCTGTCCAAGGCTTCCGATAGCCAAACTAAACAGGCCCCCTCCCCGCCCCCTGTGTTCATTCAGGACAAGGGGAAGTGGACCGTCGTGTCCAAATGGTGCGTCGATCTCCGGATCGGCTTCACCAGTGCCCGTGCCACAGAGCAGGGCATCAAAGTCCAAGTCCCTAACTCTTCCGATTATAGGGCTCTCACGAAACTCCTCCGAGACAGGGGAGTTTCATTTCATACTTACTCCCTTCCGGAGGACCGACAGACCCGCGTGGTCATAAATCGCATCCCAAAAGAGATCGCGACCTCTGACATTAAAGACGACCTTCTGTCGCAAAACGTCCCCGTCGCGGAAGTGCACCGCATGCACCGCGCCCGAAGCGGAGAGGCATACAATATGATCCTTGTTGTATGCCCCGCCGTCGAGGGACACCACCCGATTTTCACTATAAAGTCGATTTGTAGCCTTACTGGATTCGATATCCAGAAGCCGCGCAAAACTGGCATCGTCGGGCAATGCCACCGGTGCCAACTCTATGGCCATTCCCAGCGGAATTGTCATGCGACACCCAGGTGCGTCAAGTGCCTGGGCGAGCACGGCACTTCTGACTGCTCCCGCCCCAAAGACAGAACTTTGTGCACGGAGCCACCCAGCTGCGTGCTCTGCGGGAACTCCGGGCACCCAGCCAACTACCGTGGCTGTCCTAAAGCCCCAAAATCGACCGCCCCTAAGCTGACGAAGCGTACCGACGCCCGTCAGCAAAGGGAAGCCCCCCCCTCTCAACTTCCCGAGCGACTGAGTCCCCAAAGACCCAGTCCTTGGCATCTCCTGCACCACCAACAGGCCTTCCCGGCCTTGGGGCGCTATCAACAACCTCCCCCTCCTCCCATCCCTCCGCTGATGGACCCCCGCATCCGTGCTCACGCACCCGCGCCCGCGCCCGCGCCCGCGCCCGTGCCCGCGCCCCCTCGCGCTAACCCACCCCCGGCTCCTAAAGCCGCTCCCCCCCGCGCCGGTCGCACCCCGCCCGCCCGCACCCACTCCTCCAGTGGTCGGGCCTAACCCTCTCGACGCGTTCAATGTGATCTCGAGCACATTCCTCGTCTTCCTCACCCCTCGCGCCCGAAAGATGGCTAGCGAAATCGTCGCAGCAAGAAATTCCTGCGACCTTTTCGCTATCCAGCAAATATACAATGCGTATCCGGAGATAACGCAAACCCTGATGACCTTTTCCAACCAACCTAAAATCAATTAATGGATAAAGGAATCATTGCGCGTATTAAACCCCGATCCCTCAGACTGGGGTACTTCAATGCCAATGGCATCATAGGTCAGCGTGACGAAATCGCGACCTTCCTCCGCGATCACAATATAGACGTCCTCCTCGTACAGGAGACGTTCCTTAAACCCCATCACCGTAGGCCGTCCATCGCAAACTATCGCGTAGTCCGCAACGACAGGATTCGGTGTCACCGGGGCGGTACCCTGATCTACTACAGGGCTTCGCTCTATTGCATCCCAATAGACCCCCCTCCCCTCTCACGATTAGAAGTGTCTATATGTCGACTAGGCATGACGGGTCACCAGCCGATCACTCTGGTGTCGGCTTACCTCCCCCCCACCAATACCTCAGAGAACTTTCAATTACTGACTGACGACCTGACCCTCCTGCTCGGCTTGAGTGACTCCGTTATCATAGCGGGCGATCTCAATGCCAAGCACACCGCATGGAATAGTGCCGTTATCTCTACCCGAGGGAGACACTTGTTCGACCTCAGTCCTCTTCTTAACTTCGACGTCATCGCCCCGATGACCCCCACCCACTTCCCCGCTAACGTTGACCACGCCCCTGACGTGCTCGATGTAGCACTCCTAAAGAATATCAACCTACGGTTGGCCTCTATAGAGGTGCTACAAGAGCTAGACTCTGACCACCGACCAGTCGTAATGAGACTAGCCCCTCGCATAGGTCTCCCCGACCCCGACCAACCCCCCCTCACGAGAGTGGTAACGGACTGGAGGTTAGTAAGCGAACGCCTGAAAGCCAACACGTCCCCCCACTTAGACTCTATCCCCGACCTCTTCGACTCAGTCGCAGACACGACGGCCGCGATCGGCTCGTTCACAGAACACGTACAATCCGTCCTGAACGATTGTTCAAGGGAAGTTCCAGCGATAGATGACTATCGCTGGAAATTGCCGGACGATGTACGTGAGCTGTTGACCGAGAAGAACGCGGCCGTCCGTGCGTACAGCAACTTTCCCTGCTCCGCGAACCGAACCCACATGCGCTACTTGCAGCGAACTGTAAGGAACCGCGTGGCGGAAGTACGTAACGCGGGCTGGGACAAGATGCTGAGCGAACTCGAGCCCACCCACCTGGCATTCTGGGAGCTTCAGAGGAAACTCAAATCCCGAGAAGTAGCCCCCATGCCCCCCCTGACCCGCCCTGACGGCACCGTCGCCTTCGACGATGCCGACAAGGCCGAATGCCTCGCCGATAGTCTAGAGGCCCAATGCTCGCCCAGCACTCAACCAGTAGACCAGGCCCACCTCTCTGAGGTGGAAGCCGAAGTCGAAAGGAGAGCTTCCCTCCCCCCCGTAGAAGACCCCGAGTTTCCTCTGCCTCCCGTCACTCCCGACGAAGTGCACGATCTCATAAAGGGTCTCAAGCCCCGCAAAGCCCCCGGTTCGGACGGTATCACCAATAGGGTGATACAGCTCCTCCCCGCTCATCTGATCATGCTCATGACCACCATCTTCAATGGTGCCATGAGCAATAACATCTTCCCCCAATCGTGGAAACAGGCCACTGTCATTGGTATTCCCAAGCCAGGCAAGCCCAAGTCCGCTCCCTCCAGCTACCGTCCCATCAGTCTGCTCAACGTCCTCGGCAAAATCTATGAGAGGCTTATTTATAAGCGTCTCAGAGACTACGCCGAGACGAAGGGCCTCATTCCCAACGAGCAGTTCGGTTTTCGAACCCAACACTCGTGCGTGCAACAGGTCCACCGGATCATCGAACACATAAGCGTCGGTTTCCAACGCGGTTCTTTGACCGGTGCCGTGTTTTTCGATATAGCGAAAGCGTTCGACAAAGTCTGGCACGACGGCTTATTATATAAGCTGTACAAACTTAAAGTGCCAGATCGTCTCGTGCTCATCTTACGAGACTTTTTGTCGAATCGCACGTTTCGCTATCGCATCGAAGGAGCGCTATCCTCCCCCCGCCCAATCCGCGCCGGAGTCCCTCAGGGCTCCGTGCTCGCCCCCCTCATTTTCACGCTATTCACCAGCGATATCCCCAAAAGTAGAAAGGCTCAGTTGGCTCTGTTCGCAGACGATACGGCCATTTACTACACCGGCTTCGGCCACGACTCGATCTCTCGCATTCTCCAAACCTCAGTCAACCAGCTCGGTGACTGGTTTAGGAAGTGGAGAATCGAAGTCAATCCCGATAAGAGTCAAGCGGTGTTCTTTTCGAAACCGCGACTCAAACCCCTCCTTCCCCGTCCGCTGACCATGTACGGCAAGCCTATCCCTTGGGAGAAGCGAGCCAAATACTTGGGCGTCGTCCTAGACCAGCACCTCTCCTTCTCGGAGCACATAAAGCAGGCGCGCTCGCGCGCCGCTTTCGCTCTCGGTAGGCTCCACTCCGTCCTGAATGCACGCAGCAAATTGTCACTTAGGTGCAAATTGCGCATTTACACAGCGTGCATTCGCCCCATCATGACCTATGCGAGCGTAGTATTCGCACAAGCGAAGCCCCACCACATCCATAGGATGCAGACCCTCCAAAACCGGTTCCTCCGCAGGGCGACCGGTGCCCCTTGGTTCGTTCGGAACGAAAGTCTCCATCTCGATCTTAAAATCCCGACCATCAGTCAGTTCATGAAACGCCTATCCAAGCGTTTCTTCGACTCCGCCGCCACTCACCGCAACCCTCTGGTTGTCGCGGCCGCCAGTTATGTCCCCTCCCGAATTAGTCATACCCGCCGTCCCCGGCATGTCCTAGTCGACCCCGATGACCCCATAACCCTCCTCCAGGAGAGCAGTAGGGCCACAAGTACAGTGCACAGACACAGACCGCCATCGTTCCGACCTCGCCGACGAGGTCCCACGCGACGACCCCCCCGCATCCGTTCCCCCCGTCCCCAGTCCGATGAGGCCTCAGCCCGCGCCGTAGCTGAGCCTGTAGCTTTAAACTCCCCGTTTAATAATCATGATACCATAAACCCTTTGATCCAGCCCGTCCCCAATATCGCGCTGCCCTCTCCCGATGACGCCCTAAGCCGAGGTCCGTACCCCACAGGGGGTGCCCTTAGCGTGCGGTCATCTATCATTTAAGTTTTAGTTTTAAATTTTTCCGCTCCTGGCTGGAGGCCTTTTAGAGTAAAATCCGAAAGGCAACCACAGGACAGACCGGTTAAGCAGCCACGACCCCCAGTGGTCAAAACTGCGAGTTGCCAATCAAAAAAAAAAAAAAAAAAAAAAAAAAAAAAAAAAAAAAAAAAAAACGGGTCTCGTGGCATTACGCTCTCGACACTCGTCCTGAACGGTCGTGCTTACGCTCCCCCGTTCATGACTCAGTGGCGCTAGCCTAATTCTTCCTCGTTACGTTTACGTAACGCCCTCGCAGCCGCCCCGGCTGTATTCGATCATCGATCGATTAATTAATTAATTTTAATTAATCAATCGTTTTTGATCAATTATAAAAATTGCCTTTTTCAAGGCAGGTTCTACTGTTTCTTTAACGTGCGCGTTTGTGTGAGTAGCTTCACTAGGCCCCTTCCGGGCAAAACCACAGTTTCGTGGTCCTCGGTGGATACCTTACGGTGCCAACGAAACCGAGTGGGGTGTTGACCCAATCACACCCGCCGAACCCCTTCAGGGCTAGGCAGTCAGTTGGACGGGTCCCAGAGTTAACCGGCCTTGGGGGATCTCCTAGTCGGCTCTGGTGACAGTTTTCCTTCAACAGCTACTCACCTAGTGTCTTTAGGGTGTGTCTACACCCTTCGCGCTAGACTGTCAGGGCCCCGTTCGCACATTAAGATTGGCGACGGGTATACAAGCTTAGGGCTCACCCATAGGCACTCAACCTCCCTGTCTATACCCGACAGGGAGGGTGTGACACATCCCCGGGCATTTCCACCCGGGGAGCTAGGCATAGGGAAGATAGGAGGGAACCTTCTGTTCCGCCATCCCCCAAAACCAACCCTCCCGCACCCCCAACCATGGGGGATGCTGTCCTTCTGACATTTCTTAGGGAGGTCCTCTTAAAGGACCCCGAATTTCTCGCCAAATATGGCGCCCGTTTCGCTGCTATGCAGCCCCCCTCCCCCTGTCCCTCCGACACTCCAGCCATCGCTAGCTTTAGCGATGCTCTAGAACCCCCCTCCCCTCCGTGCTCTATGCCCGTCATAGACTCGGAGGATTCCTCAGGTCCCATGGACACTGAAGTAGCCTCCATCAAACGCCCGGTCACTCCGTATCCTTATGGTACGGAGCCCCAATTCTCCTCAGCCTCCTCGTCCGAGGATGACGGCTTCCAAACCGTCACCTCCGCCGCTAAGAGGAAGAAGAACGTTGTCTCTTCTTCCCAGGCAGGGAAAACCCCCAAGATAGGCTCCCCCGCCGCCCCCGTGACACCGACCCCCGTTGTCCCCGCCCCGACCGCGCGCCCCGCTCCCTCCGCCGCCGCGTCAACCCCCCCCACCATGTCTAAGGCTTCCGATGGCCAATCTAAACAGGCCCCCTCTCCGCCCCCTGTGTTCATTCAGGACAAGGGGAAGTGGACCGTCGTGTCCAAATGGTGCGTCGATCTCCGGATCGGCTTCACCAGTGCCCGTGCCACAGAGCAGGGCATAAAAGTCCAAGTCCCTAACTCTTCCGATTATAGGGCTCTCACGAAACTCCTCCGAGATAGGGGAGTTTCATTCCATACTTACTCCCTTCCGGAGGACCGACAGACCCGCGTGGTCATAAATCGCATCCCAAAAGAGATCGCGACCGCCGACATAAAAGACGACCTTCTGTCGCAAAACGTCCCCGTCGCGGAAGTGCACCGCATGCACCGCGCCCGAAGCGGAGAGGCATACAATATGATCCTTGTTGTATGCCCCGCCGTCGAGGGACACCACCCGATTTTCACTATAAAGTCGATTTGTAGCCTTACTGGATTCGATATCCAGAAGCCGCGCAAAACTGGCATCGTCGGTCAATGCCACCGGTGCCAACTCTATGGCCATTCCCAGCGGAATTGCCATGCGACACCCAGGTGCGTCAAGTGCCTGGGCGAGCACGGCACTTCCGACTGCTCCCGCCCCAAAGACAGAACTTTGTGCACGGAGCCACCCAGCTGCGTGCTCTGCGGGAACTCCGGGCACCCAGCCAACTACCGTGGCTGTCCCAAAGCCCCCAAATCGACCGCCCCTAAGCTGACGAAGCGTACCGACGCCCGTCAGCAAAGGGAAGCCCCCCCCTCTCAACTTCCCGAGCGACTGAGTCCCCAAAGACCCAGTCCTTGGCATCTCCTGCACCACCAACAGGCCTTCCCGGCCTTGGGGCGCTATCAACAACCTCCCCCTCCTCCCATCCCTCCGCTGATGGACCCCCGCATCCGTGCTCACGCACCCGCGCCCGCGCCCGCGCCCGCGCCCGTGCCCGCGCCCCCTCGCGCTAACCCACCCCCGGCTCCTAAAGCCGCTCCCCCCGCGCCGGTCGCACCCCGCCCGCCCGCACCCACTCCTCCAGTGGTCGGGCCTAACCCACTAGACGCGTTCAATGTGATCTCGAGCACATTCCTCGTCTTCCTCACCCCTCGCGCCCGAAAGATGGCTAGCGAAATCGTCACAGCAAGAAATTCCTGTGACCTTTTCGCTATCCAGCAAATATACAATGCGTATCCGGAGATAACGCAAACCCTGATGACCTTTTCCAACCAACCTAAAATCAATTAATGGATAAAGGAATCATTGCGCGTATTAAACCCCGATCCCTCAGACTGGGGTATTTCAATGCCAATGGCATCATAGGTCAGCGTGACGAAATCGCGACCTTCCTCCGCGATCACAATATAGACGTCCTCCTCGTACAGGAGACGTTCCTTAAACCCCATCACCGTAGGCCGTCCATCGCAAACTATCGCGTAGTCCGCAACGACAGGATTCGGTGTCACCGGGGCGGTACCCTGATCTACTACAGGGCTTCGCTCTATTGCATCCCAATAGACCCCCCTCCCCTCTCACGATTAGAAGTGTCTATATGTCGACTAGGCATGACGGGTCACCAGCCGATCACTCTGGTGTCGGCTTACCTCCCCCCCACCAATACCTCAGAGAACTTTCAATTACTGACTGACGACCTGACCCTCCTGCTCGGCTTGAGTGACTCCGTTATCATAGCGGGCGATCTCAATGCCAAGCACACCGCATGGAATAGTGCCGTAATCTCTACCCGAGGGAGACACTTGTTCGACCTCAGTCCTCTTCTTAACTTCGACGTCATCGCCCCGATGACCCCCACCCACTTCCCCGCTAACGTTGACCACACCCCTGACGTGCTAGATGTAGCACTCCTAAAGAATATCAACCTACGGTTGGCCTCTATAGAAGTGCTACAAGAGCTAGACTCTGACCACCGACCAGTCGTAATGAGACTAGCCCCTCGCATAGGTCTCCCCGACCCCGACCAACCCCCCCTCACGAGAGTGGTAACGGACTGGAGGTTAGTAAGCGAACGCCTGAAAGCCAACACGTCCCCCCACTTAGACTCTATCCCCGACCTCTTCGACTCAGTCGCAGACACGACGGCCGCGATCGGCTCGTTCACAGAACACGTACAATCCGTCCTGAACGATTGTTCAAGGGAAGTTCCAGCGATAGATGACTATCGCTGGAAATTGCCGGACGATGTACGTGAGCTGTTGACCGAGAAGAACGCGGCCGTCCGTGCGTACAGCAACTTTCCCTGCTCCGCGAACCGAACCCACATGCGCTACTTGCAGCGAACTGTAAGGAACCGCGTGGCGGAAGTACGTAACGCGGGCTGGGACAAGATGCTGAGCGAACTCGAGCCCACCCACCTGGCATTCTGGGAGCTTCAGAGGAAACTCAAATCCCGAGAAGTAGCCCCCATGCCCCCCCTGACCCGCCCTGACGGCACCGTCGCCTTCGACGATGCCGACAAGGCCGAATGCCTCGCCGATAGTCTAGAGGCCCAATGCTCGCCCAGCACTCAACCAGTAGACCAGGCCCACCTCTCTGAGGTGGAAGCCGAAGTCGAAAGGAGAGCTTCCCTCCCCCCCGTAGAAGACCCCGAGTTTCCTCTGCCTCCCGTCACTCCCGACGAAGTGCACGATCTCATAAAGGGTCTAAAGCCCCGCAAAGCCCCCGGTTCGGACGGTATCACCAATAGGGTGATACAGCTCCTCCCCGCCCATCTGATCATGCTCATGACCACCATCTTCAATGGTGCCATGAGCAATAACATCTTCCCCCAATCGTGGAAACAGGCCACTGTCATTGGTATTCCCAAGCCAGGCAAGCCCAAGTCCGCTCCCTCCAGCTACCGTCCCATCAGTCTGCTCAACGTCCTCGGCAAAATCTATGAGAGGCTTATTTATAAGCGTCTCAGAGACTACGCCGAGACGAAGGGCCTCATTCCCAACGAGCAGTTCGGTTTTCGAACCCAGCACTCGTGCGTGCAACAGGTCCACCGGATCATCGAACACATAAGCGTCGGTTTCCAACGCGGTTCTTTGACCGGTGCCGTGTTTTTCGATATAGCGAAAGCGTTCGACAAAGTCTGGCACGACGGCTTATTATATAAGCTGTACAAACTTAAAGTGCCAGATCGTCTCGTGCTCATCTTACGAGACTTTTTGTCGAATCGCACGTTTCGCTATCGCATCGAAGGAGCGCTATCCTCCCCCCGCCCAATCCGCGCCGGAGTCCCTCAGGGCTCCGTGCTCGCCCCCCTCATTTTCACGCTATTCACCAGCGATATCCCCAAAAGTAGAAAGGCTCAGTTGGCTCTGTTCGCAGACGATACGGCCATTTACTACACCGGCTTCGGCCACGACTCGATCTCTCGCATTCTCCAAACCTCAGTCAACCAGCTCGGTGACTGGTTTAGGAAGTGGAGAATCGAAGTCAATCCCGATAAGAGTCAAGCGGTGTTCTTTTCGAAACCGCGACTCAAACCCCTCCTTCCCCGTCCGCTGACCATGTACGGCAAGCCTATCCCTTGGGAGAAGCGAGCCAAATACTTGGGCGTCGTCCTAGACCAGCACCTCTCCTTCTCGGAGCACATAAAGCAGGCGCGCTCGCGCGCCGCTTTCGCTCTCGGTAGGCTCCATTCCGTCCTGAATGCACGCAGCAAATTGTCACTTAGGTGCAAATTGCGCATTTACACAGCGTGCATTCGCCCCATCATGACCTATGCGAGCGTAGTATTCGCACAAGCGAAGCCCCACCACATCCATAGGATGCAGACCCTTCAAAACCGGTTCCTCCGCAGGGCGACCGGTGCCCCTTGGTTCGTTCGGAACGAAAGTCTCCATCTCGATCTTAAAATCCCGACCATCAGTCAGTTCATGAAACGCCTATCCAAGCGTTTCTTCGACTCCGCCGCCACTCACCGCAACCCTCTGGTTGTCGCGGCCGCCAGTTATGTCCCCTCCCGAATTAGTCATACCCGCCGTCCCCGGCATGTCCTAGTCGACCCCGATGACCCCATAACCCTCCTCCAGGAGAGCAGTAGGGCCACAAGTACAGTGCACAGACACAGACCGCCATCGTTCCGACCTCGCCGACGAGGTCCCACGCGACGACCCCCCCGCATCCGTTCCCCCCGTCCCCAGTCCGATGAGGCCTCAGCCCGCGCCGTAGCTGAGCCTGTAGCTTTAAACTCCCCGTTTAATAATCATGATACCATAAACCCTTTGATCCAGCCCGTCCCCAATATCGCGCTGCCCTCTCCCGATGACGCCCTAAGCCGAGGTCCGTACCCCACAGGGGGTGCCCTTAGCGTGCGGTCATCTATCATTTAAGTCTTAGTTTTAAATTTTTCCGCTCCTGGCTGGAGGCCTTTTAGAGTAAAATCCGAAAGGCAACCACAGGACAGACCGGTTAAGCAGCCACGACCCCCAGTGGTCAAAACTGCGAGTTGCCAATCAAAAAAAAAAAAAAAAAAAAAA